>CM067861.1:0-5605000 GCA_034642435.1 Megalocaria dilatata | reverse complement strand
AGAAAGTCAGTCACAATCGTAGCTCGGTGAGAAGGCGCGTTATCGTCATGCAAAATCCATGAGTTGTTCGCCCACAAATTTGGCCGCTTCTTACGGATACGCTCACGCAAACGTTTCATAACGCTCAGGTAATACTCCTTGTTTACTGTCTGACCCTCTGGAACGAATTCGTAGTGCACCACGCCACGGATATCGAAGAAAACAATGAGCATCACCTTCATTTTCGAGCGGCTTTGGCGTGGTTTTTTCGGTTTCGGCTCATTTTTTGCCACCCATTCCGATGATTGCTGGCTTGTTTGCATATCGTACTCGTAGACCCAGGTCACATCACCAGTTATAATGCGTTCCATGAATGTAAAATCGGAATTACAGCGATCCAGCATGTCTGAAGCAACCTGTTTGCGATGACGTTTTTGAAGAAAATTCAGGTCTTTCGGTACGAGTCGTGCGGCCACCTTTCTCATGCCCAAAATATCAATCAAAATCGTACGTACGGACTCGTGGGATATCTTAAGATCATGTGCTATCTCTCTCAAGCTGGTACGACGGTTTTCCAGCACCCTTTCCTTAATTTTATCGACGTTATCTTCGATCGAAGCCGTCGATGGGCGACCACTTCACGACCGTCCTTGAAGGCTCTGTACCACTGATATGCACGAGTTTTCGATAGAGCATTATCACCAAAGGCCTTTTGCAACATTTTCAATGCATCGGCACACGAAAGTTCATTTGCAACACAAAACTTTAAACAAATTCTTTGCTCAACGTAATCACCCACTGGTAAAAATCGGCACGCACTCTGACATCGACTGACTTAATCAGCTGTTGCAAACACACTAGTTGACAGATCCCGCTCAAGCTTGGCATAGTAATTAAGGACAGTGGTACCAACCTAGGAAAAATAATTTTTACCTGCCTCATTGCTCCGCCAGATTTAAATCGATAATTCCCGGTACTTTCTTGACAGAATGTATATTGTGCACCTAGTGCTAGAAGTTGTCGATTGCCCACTAGAGTGAAGTTGAGCCCACGAGAGAGGCGAGTGCGCTCATTCACTCGAGTGGGCAATGGACAAGCTCGCACGAGTTGCAAATACTATTTTTATTACTTATGCGGGGAAAGTTCTATCTTTGCGCTTGCTTTTGGGGTCGAAAAGACGCTAATTGCCCACCTCACAATTACAACACGAGTTTTGAGTAAATTTAATGTCGATTTGAGTGCGGCAAGTAAACTTCTCACACGCAAATTTTCATTGGCACACGCAAATTGACAAAATTAAAATAAGACAGTCGAACTGTCAATACTAAATAAGTAAGGTTGGCATTTAAATAAAAATATTTTATACTCCCATTATCCCCGCATTCGTAATGAAAAATAGTATGTGCAACTCGTGCGAGGTTGTCGATTGCCCACTCGAGCGATAATTGCATAATTTTTGAGCACGTGCTCAAGGAAAGATCATGCTATGCTATCTAGAATTTTAAAATTTCGTGCCGAAAATTGTCTCAAACGACTAGGTTGGACTCATTACTTGAGCATCCGAGGTCAAAACGATTCCGTCCGGCCAGTCCGATCGTAAACACTGTAACTTTCATTACAAAAGGAGCTAGAGATTCGAAGCTTTCAGTGTAGATTTTAGGCCAAATTATTTTACCAAGTTTGTTAGAGGCAGAAGGGTCGAATGTTTCGTTTTTCCTAATTTTTTCCTTATTCAAATTAGTAATTTCTCCTTAATTCTGCAAATATTTTCTTAACTTCAGGATCGATCTATCTGAAATATGGTATTTCGGGGCAGAATAATGACACTCGTGTATTCGCAAAATTAAGTGAGAATTGTATGATCAAAAGTTTAAGAAAACATTGTTATCAGAGAAGAGTTGAGTACTACTGAAACAATAGCAACAATCCTACGATCGAGTCTAAATTCAGCATGTAGATGTAAAATAATGACAAGGAAGCTAATGCAAAATTTCGTGAAGATCTTGGGTGATGAACAAAAACCCAAAATTTCCTGACTTTACATCAGAACTTTTCTCTAATTTTTCATTAGTTCTTGTTCTTATTGGAGATTTTTCCTAGTTAGATATTATTTATTTTGCGGTTCTTTGGGTTTCCTAAAGTTTGAAAACAGCACTTCTTTCAATATCCCCAGATTTTGGGAATGTTTGTATTTAATAATAATAATATTAAATCACCCATATTTATTCGAAACAAATAAGTCACTACAAAAAAACTATAATGATTTGGTTAAGTCTACTTGCTACAGCAATTCAAACTCAACCACACCAAAGCAAGGAAAATAAATCAATTTCTTCTTACTTCCACTTATTCTGATTATATCGTACAAAGCAGGATATTTTCAGTGGAAGTACCAATAAGAAGCAAAAATATAGATCTAGAGAAGATGGCAGCCTGTTGACGAGGAATAAAAAACCTCGATATTCCTACCATATTCAGACTCGTATAACACTACAAATGATAAAATCAGGCGAGTCTATTGACTGCAATGATTGATGAGTGAAGCTTGCAAAATGGAGATTTCTTCTCTTATTCCTGTTTAGCAAACATGTTGACACCTTTCTTGATAATCCAGAACTTCAACTATACATAAATATTCTTGATTGTTTCGGTCTCTACTTGACGGACATTTATCGTAAATGATTTGAAGTAAAACACTTTATTTCCGCTTATTTTTATTTTTCAACGACAATTGTTTCATCAATTACATATTGACTTTGTCAGGTGAGTATGGGAACTAACTTGTTTTACAAAATCTTTCTCCTCAAATACAAGTTTCACTAAAAATACGTGATAAAATGAAGTTTACAAGGAATTTATTAAAAAAGGTTCAACAACGGAGAACGGTTCACATCTGTTTGGTCGTTCAACAAAATATTCATTTTATGATGCCGGTTTATTTCCATTGCTTCTAAAAGGTCCAATCTATTGCATTTGTTCTCGAAATGGAGAACTTCAAGGTTATGGTCAAAATCATGCCCGGATTCTTGTAGACGTCTGGCATAAGTGGAGTTTGATTTATTCTTAACGAATGAATTCCGGTGTTCCTGGATCCTACTCTCAAAAGATCTACCCTTTTGGCCAATGTATACATATGGAAATTTCGGCATCTAAAAATTCACCTGAGCGCCTGAAAAACTGAAATTCAATTTTCCATGTATAAACATTCCCTATCGATTTGATTCTAGACCATTTTGCCTATAGCTCATTTCGCGAAAAAACCGATTGGTGCAATACTCAATCAAATACACTGAAAAAAATCGTATAATTTTCAGGTATGGTATTCTTTGGTTGATGAGAAAATAAAATATATACTACTCTGTCAAGAAAGTACCGGGAATTTTCAATTAAAACAACATTTTTACATTTAATCGTCAAAATTTATTGGGTCGCCTTCAACATAGGCTCCATTTGCTCCAATACATCTATGCCAACGGCACTTCCAATTATCGAAACATTTTTTATAGGCGCTTTCCGGGATGGACTTTAGCTCTCGCGCCGAATTTTGTTTTATGGCTTCAATCGACTCAAAACGGGTGCCACGAAGGGGCAATTTTAGTTTTGGGAAGAGGAAAAAGTCGCAGGGAGCCAAATCCGGCGAATACGGTGGTTGCTGAAGCACGTTTGTTGAGTTTTTGGCGAGAAAGTCAGTCACAATCGTAGCTCGGTGAGAAGGCGCGTTATCGTCATGCAAAATCCATGAGTTGTTCTCCCACAAATTTGGCCGCTTCTTACGGATACGCTCACGCAAACGTTTCATAACGCCTAGGTAATACTCGTTGTTTACCGTCTGACCCTCTGGAACGAATTCGTAGTGCACCACGCCACGGATATCGAAGAAAACAATGAGCATCACCTTCATTTTCGAGCGGCTTTGGCGTGGTTTTTTCGGTTTCGGCTCATTTTTTGCCCCCCATTCCGATGATTGCTGGCTTGTTTGCATATCGTGCTCGTAGACCCAGGTCTCATCACCAGTTATAATGCGTTCCATGAATGTAGAATCGGAATTACAGCGATCCAGCATGTCTGAAGCAACCTGTTCGCGATGACGTTTTTGAAGAAAATTCAGGTCTTTCGGTACGAGTCGTGCGGCCACCTTTCTCATGCCCAAAATATCAATCAAAATCGTACGTGCGGACTCGTGGGATATCTTAAGATCTCTCTCAAGCTGGTACGACGGTTTTCCAGCACCCTTTCCTTAATTTTATCGACGTTATCTTCGATCGAAGCCGTCGATGGGCGTCCACTTCTCGACCGTCCTTGAAGGCTCTGTACCACTGATATGCACGAGTTTTCGATAGAGCATTATCACCAAAGGCCTTTTGCAACATTTTCAATGCATCGGCACACGAAAATTCATTTGCAACACAAAACTTTAAACAAATTTTTTGCTCAACGTAATCACCCATAGTAAAAATCGGCACGCACTCTGACATCGACTGACTTAATCAGCTGTTGCAAACACACTAGTTGACAGATTCCGCTCAAGCTTGGCATAGTAATTAAGGACAGTGGTACCAACCAAGGAAAAAAAAATTTACCTGCCTCATTGCCCCGCCAGATTTAAATCGATAATTCCCGGTACTTTCTTGACAGAATGTATATAATAAAATAATGGAAAGAGGTTTTTTACTTGATAGAAATGTCATTAAAAAATTAAAATATCAAAACAGACTGAATCTGTTAGCCTCCTACAAATTATAATTCAAAAAAATTTTATTCAAAAGCTTTTAAAATTAAATTACTGTCTTGTAAGCACTGCTTGGATTGAGTAGACCTATAAAATCAAAACTTATTATATAATATCAAATGGAATAAAACAAACCAACGAAAAATAAATTATCAATTAAACTTACTAAATGAATACTTGAAGGTTTTTCTGACTCATTATATAAATATCATTTGGTTATAAATGAGGCCATAAAATACCCTACAAGCTTTGTGCGATTTTTGTGGTGAACATAGAATACGTAGGATTCTTAAAGTTCACTAATATTAGTGTTTGTTCAACAAGAATACCAAGAGGTCTGTCTGGTAAGATATTTTTTGTTAACTGATTTTATATTTTAAATGTGAAGTAGGACTTATCATACAAGATGAAGATCTTATTTAATTTTAAATTGCTTCTTGAGGATTTGTTCTTGAGAGATTTTTGAAGTAATTTATTTAAATACTTGAATATATTAAATATTGAAGATAAAGTTCAAGTATTTATTCAATAGTTTTAATTAATAATTTATATTTCGTTGGGTTTTTTTATTCCATTCGATATTATATAATTAGTTTTGGTTCTATATGTATACTTACTTTAAGCAGTGCTTATAAGACATTAATTTAATTATAAAAGTTTTTGAATAAAATTTTTTGGAATAAAATTCGTAGGAGGCTAACAAAATAAATCTGTTTTGATATTTAAATTTGATGAATTATATTACGGAAAGTGTTTTGTCATTAGGATGACTTATAATACATTGATTAGGAAATTCATGTAAATACAGGGTGCAGGTAATGATTTTTGATCTACTTTCTGAAAGACATTCAATGGTAAAGGATATCAAGAGTATTTGTTGACATAAATTTGATGAAATAGAGACTTGATCCATTGGAATGTATTACATTATATTACATTAAAACGAATGATCGAAATTTTCAACATTCATATGTTAGAAATGACTTGTAATGAAACTGCTCTCTCAATTTGTGTGGAATTTCAACTGTAATGTTTCTTATTTCTGATAGTATTTTTTAACATTTGAAACAACTACTTACTGATAGTCTCTTTTTGTTTTCGGTCATTCAGTAGGTTTTTATTTCCAATAAAGACTCAATTTCAAACAAAATCTGAATATCAAAACAGATTAAATATGTTAGTCTTCCACAATTTTAATTTCAAGAAAATTTTATTCAAAAAACTTTTAGAATTAAATTAATGTCTAAAATAAGCACCGCTTACGCTTAATAGACGTATTTAATCAAAACTCAATATATAATGTCAAATGGAATAAATAAACCAACAGATATAAGAAAGTCATTAAAATTAATAAATTAATATTTAAAGGAGACAAAATTTTGTTTCTGATCCTACCAGTCTCCCGATTCAGTATCCTCCAAACTGTTTGACACTTATCGTTAGAACTTTCGAAGAGGCTGTGATGATTTGCTAATTTTGAGGATTTCATTAATAAATTGTAATTGGCTTTAGATAATTTGTAAATTTCTGACCATTCAGCTGACTTTGAGTTGGACTAGATCCAGAACAAATTCTGAAATTTAACACCTGCTCGTTTTATTTCAGTTATTATCCAACCTTTAGATTTGCCTTACAGAATGTTTCGACTTTCCAATGGACAATGCTCATCTAGTAACATCTTGATCATGTTAATGAAACATTCAAATCCATTCACTCCTACTGCAAATTGATATAAATTATCAAATGAGGTTTTTGAAAGTGACTCAACAAGACGATGTAAGTTAACATCTGACATATTTCTACATACGATTTTTTTGTACTTTCCTCGAGCATTGCACCAGAATGATTATTATTATTATCCTGAATGTGCTAGATCTTTAGTGAAGATTCCTTAGAAGGTTTTTGAGTTTGTGCGAGTTAGGAGTTCAGTGTTCTGGGTAGTCTTTCCCACCTTTACAGGATTCGACCCCGCGACCTTTCGGTTACGAGCCCTATGCTCTACTACTGAGCTGTCAAAATAGTAATCCAACAAGAGAGTCAAGTGATCACTTAAAGAAAAAGGAAAGCCATCTGTCTTACAACAAGTCAGGTCTTATTTTGAAACAATATAATCAACCTTTGTTTATCTAACTGATAGGTCAGTAATTATACGAGTAGGACATAAAGAGATCATTTTCAGATTGAAACAATTCAACAAATCGACCAAAACTTGCTTTGATCTGGAGCTATCATTCAAGTAGTTGACACTTAAGTCCCCACAAAGGAATACAAGGTCATTTTATCTCTCACTTTGTTATAAAACCAATGAGATTTTTTGTATAAAGATCTCAAAGTTATCTAAAGGTGGTCTGTACATACTTATTATTGTTGAGTTGGTGTGTCCAATATTAATCCTGACTCACTCTCCAATTCCTCAGATATCTTCGAGACTTGCAGATCTTTCAGCTCCAATCCAACGGAACCACCATGTTCACGAATGGAACGATAGAAGCTTGCTGACCGAACGTAACCTGGTAATTCCACCACAATACACCAATGTTCAACAACCTTTATTACATCAGGATTTCTGTCGTCCAATAAAATTGTAATGCTATTCTATTTTGTTCATGATGGGCTGAACATTTAACTGAAGAATCCTTAATCTGGTGAAATCATTATTTATGGCTTGGGGTTTCTTATTCTGTTGTAAGAATAATGGACACTTGCTCCGTTTGGCCAATTAGATTGCATCCTGACTTTATCATAGTCATCACTAGGTATTAAGACCTTAATGATGAATAACTGTCCGGGTAACGTGACAGTTTGGTGCTAATTAGTGTTTATACCATCTATGCGCATTGATGCTGTATCTGAAGTCGCTAATTGAACTTCCTTACCATTTGTTTTGTGGCTGCATACGCTCCAAGCTTCTCTGCGAGCTCAATCTTTTCAATGTGGGGCAGACGTTTTCCAGAAATCCCTACTTTCGGAACCTTTCGGCATCGCTCAAAGATGGAGCAACTGCTATTCTTTTCACTCAATAAACCAATTCTTTTCCACTACGTCGTTTTAACTGGAACAAGGTTCACATACGTTATTGGCAGGCTTCGCCCATTTAGTCCATTGTTTAAAGCCAACCTAGATCACTCTTGCTCGAACATTTCTAAATTGGATGGAGTAATCGGATACTTTGTGAACAGAATGTTTCAAATATTAAATGAACAATGATACTGAATTAGAAATTACTTCGTTTCTTACTTTTCATTACTGAAGATACAGTAATTCCAATTTTGTAACGCTTACTACATTTTCAAACTGAAAATACAAATTGCATTTCAAAGTTTTTATATACTCATTTTCAGGCTGCAGCATGTGTAAAACTCCGGAAAGTAGGTTGTGTCAAAGGTCAGTTTGTTCGTTTAATAGCTTTATTTCCAAAAGGTGCTTATTCTTGAATATTTCAATCGATTTCAGGATGTCTAATTTTTTCCCTTCGTCTTCATTTGTAGTTTTTCAGTATTATTACATTATGGGAAGGCACAAATTGATACGAAATGTTTCGAAAAATCGAAATTACAAGAATATGTAGAAATAAATAAGATCATTCCCTCCACACAGTATGGATTTGGCCCGGGCCATAGTTGCTGCACAGCCGTGCTCAACATCACTGATGAAATTTTTAGCTCTACTGATCAAGGGGATTTGACTATTTTGCCCCAGCTAGACTATAGTAGGGTTCGTGGTTCAATAAATCATCAGCTTTTAGGTGCTATTTTAAATTATGTTGCTCTTTCTCAGCAAGCGATTAATTTATTGGCAGATTACATCGGATCGAGTCTCAGGCCGTTAGAATTGATGCAAGTAGATCTTCGTTTTCCAGTATGAAATGTGGAGTTCCACAAGGATCTATATTAGGTCCACTTCTGTTAATTATTTATATTTCGTGTTTCATCTCTGTATGTATTTCGGTAACATCTTTTTTTATGCAGACGATAGCCAACTTAAATTATCTTTTAAGGCACGCCAGTCATTACAGGCCATAGTAGACCTAAATTATGATCTTGATAATATCTGTGAAATTTCAAGAAAGCATTGTCTTCATTTGAACGCAAATAAATCAGTATGTCAACTTTTTGGTCGTAAAAAGGATTGAGTACTATTCTTGGAGATGTATGGGCGAGATGTCACCGTGGATGGCAGAAAAATCAGTTTCTAGAGTTTACAAGAAATTTGGGTCTAACGGTAGACACCGATTTGCATTTCAGTAGGCATATATCCAACTCCTTATGAAAAGCTTATGCCAGTTTGAGAAATTTATATCAATACAAAGGTATTCTGAATAAATCCAGTAAAATTTTGCTGTCTGAGTCTACTGTACTGTCATATATGAACTATTGTGATGTTGTCTACGGTCCCTATTTGACTGCTTCCGTTAGAAATAGGATGCAAATACTGCAGATTTCTTGCCTAAGATTTACATATGGGCTACGTAAATATGATCCTAAAACTTACACCCTAAAAATCACCGATTGGCTCAGTATGGAGCACAGAAGACGATTCCATTCATGTCTTCTCTTTTTTAGAATCATCACTGAAAGATTACCAGTAAACCTCTATAATAAGATCACCTTGCGTTTTGGTATGCACTCCGTCAATATTCCTTCTAAACGCACCATTTCAATACCGAAGCACCGAACGGACGTGATCACGAGGTCGTACTCCTATCAAGTACCCGGTTGCATGAATAGCCTAGAATTTGAGTACAGAAACGTAATGCTTAATAAGTTCAAATTGTATATATTGAATAATTCTCGGAATGACCCGCTCTATAACTAGGCTGATGACCGAGTAACTTTCCTGATATGCTGATGACTGTTCTTTTTGCGTTTTTCTTTTTTTCAGTTATCAATTTATTAAATCTATATGCTGTCTGAAATGGGGTTTTTCAAATTTTTATTTCAATTTTGCGGCAGGGTTTGGATGAGATTTTTTGTTTTTATGCTCATGGTAAAGAATTTCGATTTGTAGATAGGTTAAATGGGGATAGATGGGAGAATAGACGCAAGGTTAAGGTTTAAAGTTGATTTTACAGTACACAATAATATACTCTACATAATTTATGCGAGTTAAATCTCGCCCTAATAGTGTAATTCAATTTGTATTGTGAATTTTTTCCAATAAAGACCTTTATTATTATGATTTTTATCTTTCCAATTCCTAAATGATGATTGATGATGTCCTTTGAACCTTCTATTGTCTTACATAAACGCTAACGCACTGATAACAATCTTGGTCGGAAATTCTGAATTATCAAGCCAGTTGTTTTTTGTTTTTAGCGTCTAAAAAGAAGTTAGAAGTTTTATATGAGGGTGTGTAAGCCATTTTTATGTTTTTACAATTATTGGATTGAATTGAATACTATGAAATGAAAGATTATAAACAATCATTTTGAAAGAAAAAAAAGCGTCGTATTGTTTTTCCTGCGTATTTTTTAATGGTGAAAAATTTTGATCCCAGACGAGTGTCACTAGCCAAGACCATTTGAGTGACAAAATTAAAAACATAAAAATTCGAAATCTTTTATGCAAAACCAAATGGAATTTGTATTATTAGGAAATGACAATATTGTAGAGGAACTTGATCCATCGTATTGAACTACTAATCAGCAATACAATAAAGAGTCGCACAAAAAGGCTATGATTCTTCATAAATTTTATATTGTATTAGGTTTTGTGTATCTTGTTTCCGAGTTGGTTCCATGCAGGCTTTCGACTTTTTCTGCAGACTTTAAATGAAAATAAAGTCTTCAAAGCTACTTCAACGAAAATTAAAAACGCTTTACTTGATTGCATTCTTGAGATTTGTAAATAGAGAATATTTCTGAAATAAAAACACCTTGGTTTTTATCATTTAAAGTTAATGAAGCAACAGACAATTCAGCAAAATCTTAAATGGTTGCAGTCTTTCGGTATTTACGGAATTCAGATCCAGTATAACATTTTTGGGATCATTTGGTTTCTGAAAAACTTGATGCGAATAAAATTAATGAAAATATTCGAAAAATTCTTGATTGTGTTGTCGAAAATTGCCCTGAAAACCTTATACCTCAAAGTTATCACGACCGTTATGATTGGTCAACACTCAGGTTCATAAAATGAAAATAACAAATTAAAATATGTTTATCTTCTACAATTTTAATTGAAAAAAATTTTAATTCAAAAAACTTTCAGAATTAAATCAATGTCTAAAACAAGCACCGCTTACATTTAATAGACGTATATAATCGAAACTCAATATATAATGTCAAATAAAATAAATAAACCAACAGATATACGAAAGTCATTAAAATTAATAAATAAATATTCAAAGGAGACAAAATTTCGTTTCTGGTCTTACCTTTAAGAACACCAATTGCATTTTAAAAACATGAACACACTTAAAGGACTTCTCAAAGAATATAATTTATTTGAAATATTTAATATATCTAAATATTCGAATAAGTTAATTCAGAAATCTCTCAAAACATGCACTATATCTTCAAAAAACAAATATAATTCTAAGCAATCCCTTCTTCGGTCCTGCATAATATTCCAAATATCAAAATCAAAAACTTACCTATATCGACAACGCACCACGTTCTTTGTTCTTTGATTTTGTTAGAACATAGATCAATCTCGAATTATAAAGTTGATATGTGTTTCGAAACATTATTCATTTACACGTGGTGCGTTGTTTATATAGGTTAGTTTTTTGGTTTTGATATGTGGAATATTATTCAGGACCGAAGGAGGGATTGCTTAGAATTATATTTGTTTTTTGAAGATATAGTGCATGTTTTGAGAGATTTCTGAATTAACTTATTCGAATATTTAAATATATTAAATATTTCAAAAAAATTATATTCTTTGAGAAGTCCTTTAAGTGTGTTCATGTTTTTAAAAGGCAATTGGTGTTCTTAAAGGTAAGACCAGGAACAAAATCTCCCTTAAATATTTATTTATTAATTTTGATGACTTTCGTATATCTGTTGGTTTATTTATTCCATTCGACATTATATATTGAGTTTCGATTATATACGTCTATTAAATGTAAGCGGTGCTTGTTTTAGACATTGATTTAATTCTAAAAGTTTTTTGAATAAAAATTTTTTTTCAATTGAAATTGTAGAAGATAAACATATTTTAATTTGTTTTGATATTCAAATTTTTGAATAATTCACCATAACGAGATGACATTCTGTATAGAGTCATATAAAAATTCTCATCGAGCTTCCACTCTTTGGAATTTCAATGAAAGAATTGTAAATACGGTTTTAACATGAAAATTCTCTAATAGAATGCATGGAAGAGAAAAAATCAAATATTGGCAGTACAAACGTAGCCATTGCTGTATCCGTATGCAGAGAAATGCTGCAAAATACAATTTTTGATTTTGGATTGAATTATTTTCATCAAGTTATGCCTCATGTAGATATTCTAGTTAACAAACTTTAGCAGGAAAAATTGAGCTGACCTTAGCACGAAAAACTATCAATCTTTTCAAGGAAAATATAACAAGTATGAGAACTTCCATTAGTGTTGTTATTGATGAGATAAATAGGCTTATTAATGACGAAGATCCTTAACCTTAACCAGTAGGTCAAGTGTTATTGGCCTTTTTCAAACTGGTTCGCAATTTTTGTGTAAATTTTTTTTTTCAAATATTAAAATGAATTCCTTTCTAACACTTTGGATGCGGCTTCTATGTCGAATCTGAGATTAAAGAAAGAATGTTTACGTACGGAATCATCAGTGGTCTGTCTATTGAAAAAGTGATCACATAAAACCAATAAGAACTGTCCCGTTCTTAAAATTCATTGTGCTAATTAATACACAAGGGACATTTCGTGAAACAATAAAATAATCCAACATTTTGTACTTCTATAAGTGCCGATAGCTCATTGGTTAGAGTATTGGGCTGGGAACCGAAACGTCCCTGTTCAAGAAGAAAAGAAATTTTCTAGTTGGATGTGTTTCTACCACCATTTCACTATTGGGTCGAAAATAAGTAGTGCTGTGAACTGAAGTGCCGTAAGATCGCAGCAACAAAGCATATTCAGAACACAACTGAACTCCTAAATCGGACAAGCTAAAAAGTTCCTGAGGAATCTTCAAAGAAGATCTAGGAGTATCAGGCTAGTATTTATCATCATTATTGAATTGAATCAGCCCTTATTTGGTGAAAATCCATATTAAATAATATTTGAATAGGGTTATTCTGATTTTCACAATTTTTATTGTAATGTTTACAACAAAGTGTTTCGCTATCACAGTAGCATCATCAGGTAGGTTTACATTTTGAATAACTAAGCTTGTAAAATAATAAGGAACGGTTTTTTACTTGATAGAAGGATTATTACAAAATTTGAATATCAAAACAGATTTAATCTGTTGGTCTTCTACAATTTTAATTTCAAAAATTTTTACTGAAGAAACTTTAAGAATTAAATTACTGTCTTCATGAGCACTGCTCATATTTAATAGACGTATAAAATCGAAATTCATCATACAATATCAAATGGAATTAAGAAAAACCAAAGAATATAATTTGTCAATTAAAATTGAAATAAAAATAAACAAACATTTTTTGTTTCGTTCCAGGCATGCGTACTGAACTCTTCAGACAAACATACGAAGCCCTGTTTGTTACAAAATGTATTGTTTTCTGATTCTATATTTATGAAAAATAACTCTTTCTCAAAAATATAAAACATAATTTCAAGAACTTCTCAAAAACTAATTTATTCGAAATATTCAATATATTTAAATAAATTACTTCAAAAAATCTCAAAACATGTAGCACATCCTCAAAAAATAATTAAAATTACGATAAGATCAGTTCAACTTCACATATAAAAAATAATAAAATCAATTAAACAATAAATAGACTTACCGGAGCAATCTTCAGAAATATATGATCTTTAGAAACATGTACATAGGTATATATAATATTCACTCTATGTTCTATGCCCTCAAAAAATCATACACAGCTTATAAGGCATTTTTAATGTTCTTAGTCAAAACCATTCAACAAAATACAACAACAAATTAAAATTGTAGAAGACCAACAGATTAAATCTGTTTTGATATTCAAATTTTGTAATAATCCTTCTATCAAGTAAAAAACCGTTCCTTATTATTTTAATTTATATATAATATATAATTATATCAGGTTTTTAAATAAAGAAATTCATTATACAGTGTTGAATGGTTTTAACTAAGACCATTAAAAATGCCTTATAAGCTGTGTATGATTTTTTGAGAGCATAGAACATAGAATGATTATTTTAAATACCTATGTACATGTTTCTGAAGATCATATATTTCTGAAGATTGCATTCGGTAAGTCTATTTATTGTTTAATTGATTTTATTATTTTTTATATGTGAAGTTGAACTGATCTTATCGTAATTTTAATTATTTTTTGAGGATGTGCTACATGTTTTGAGATTTTTTGAAGTAATTTATTTAAATATATTGAATATTTCAAATAAATTAGTTTTTGAGAAGTTCTTGAAATTACGTTTTATATTTTTGAGAAAGAGTTATTTTTCATAAATATAGGATCAGAAAACAATACTTTTGTAACAAACAGGACTTCGTACGTTTGTCTGAAGAGTTCAGTACGCATGCCTGGAACGAAACAAAAAATGTTTGTTTATTTATATTTTAATTTTAATTGAAAATTTATATTCTTTGGTTTTTCTTAATTCCATTTGATATGTATGATGAATTTCGATTTTATACTTCTATTAAATATGAGCAGTGCTCATAAAGACATTAATTTAATTCTTAAAGTTTCTTCAGTAAAAATTTTTTGAAATTAAAATTGTAGAAAACCAACAGATTAAATCTGTTTTGATACTCAACTTTTATTCAAAAAAAACTAAGCTTGTTTCCGAAATCCGCTGCTATTTATATTACAGTAAATAGAATAAATTTTTATTGAGCACTAAAACCCAAAAAAGGGTCTCTATAAATTTCAGCTTATCTGAATATATTTAACAGAGGTGAGTTATTTAAATCTCATTGTTCTTCAAGTATTATTCCAATTTTATTTTCTTATCTCTAGGGATTCTAACAGGTTTAAGGCATAACTTTTACTTTCTATATGTAGAATTTCAAAATCATGGTTGAAAGTATGTCCTGTTTTTAACAAATGGTTAGAATATGTGGAATTACTCTTATTATTGAGGAAACTCTTCAAATATAATTCGTCCTGAATTATTCTTAACGGTGCTAAAAACACCTTATGAACAACAAATCTTCAGCAGTCACCTTCTCAATCATGAAGATTAAAAAAGAATTTGAAAAGCTGACCTTTAGTATTTTAAAATTTTTGAAAGGGTCCCTTATAGTTCAATATTTGCTTACTCTGAATATTCTCTCCATTTCACTTTGATTTAGAACACATCCAAGGGCCACCATTGTTGCGATCTTGTATAAGCTGATCTGAATTAGAATGTTAGGGTACACTGCTGTATACCGGAAAATTTCCTCAGGTACTCGTATTCACGAAGTACACAAACTACACACATAGACAGGGTATTTATATCAGGTGTTTTTTTAGAGTAATAGAACTTTAAATTGAAATAAAACAAATTTTAATTAAGATTGAAGACAATTTTTTTTATTTGAAAGATGATTTTATGACATTTAAGTTTTGAAAATAATTTCCGGCATATGCCTACCACGACTAACTCTGAGGAATCGCATTCGTCCAGACCAATTTTGGACCACTTTTTCGAGTAATTCAGGCCTTATTCCATCAATAACACGAGTTATGTTGGCTTCCAAAGCGTCTGTTGTTTCTGGTTTATCAGCATAAACCAATGACTTGACATAACCCTAAAGAAAATAATCTAGTGGAGTTATGTCGCATGATTTTAGAGGCCAATTAATTGGGCAATTTTTCGAAATAATGTTATCGCCAAATCTTTCTTTCAATAAATCAATTGTTACGGTAGCAGCATGAGGTGTAATTAGCACCATCTTGTTGAAACCAAAACAATTCTTGGCCGATACCATTCAAATTTTGAAACAAATAATCATTGATCATCGATCTGTAACAAGCACCATTCACTGTAACATTAGCTACAGCATCGTTTTTAAAGAAATATGGATCGATGATGCCTCCAGCGTGTAAAGCACAACATACAGTGTATTTTTCAGGATGCAATGGAACCTGCAGAACTTCTTGAGGATTGTTTCCACTCCATATACGGCAATTTTGCTTGTTTACATAGCCATTCAACCAGAAATGAGCTTCATCACTAAACACAATTTCACGATAAAAAATTGGATCAACTTCAAGCTGTTTTAGGTCCCAATCAGCAAACAGGCGACGCCACGTCAAGTTGCTTTAATTCTTGAACCAATTGGATCTTGTATGGGTGTAGATTAAGAACTTGTTGTGAACGTCGACGAATAGATCAATTTGGATCATCATTAACCCTATGACTTACAGCAGCGTAGTTTGCATTCTATAAGTTGACAAAATCACTTAGATAACAGAAGAAACTGGAGATAATGAATTAGCTTCAAAGAAATTGAATTCTTTTATTTCATTGGGGATTACAAATCTTTTAAGAAGAGTTTGGTAGGATTATAAATATGCAATTAATTACTTTCATTTCTTGAAATTTCCCCTTATATTAAGAGGATTTCAAAGGAACTTTGTACCGCATTTGATGAAAATCTCACATGTTATTGAAAATATTCACTTTAAATTGTTTTTGATATTAATGTAATTCTTCCAATTCTCTTAGATTTAGTACAACGTTTCTATGCTGTTTTGAGATCTGTACTTATTTTTTTATAAATGTTTGGTTGATTCGGTCTTTACTTGGTGGAAACTCATTTTAATTAAAAAAATATATGAGACAGTAATTCATTTCCACGAAAATATTTGTACTACTATAACACTTATTTAACCACGATGTGGCTTCTTCAGGTATTACATTGTACTGTCTCAGTGTAGTCAGTGTCTCATTGTACAGACAGTACAATGTAATACCTGAAGAAGCCACATCGTGGTGAAACAATTGTTGTAGTAGTACAAACATTTTTGTGGAAATAAATTACTGTCTCATATATATTTTTTTATTTAATTTTTTATGCTTACCTGAAGAAATAATAAAATGATTGACGAAAGACGAAGTAGTGAAATTAGTGAATATTAGCAGAAATTAACATTAATTCATCAAAAATTGTATATGGTTTCATAAAATCGTGGAAATTATCAACTGAATCTGAAACGATATTTTCTTTTGGATACTTTATAACCGGATCATCATTAATGTTATCCGTTTTTCATTCTGTCCCGAAGTGAGGCGATTTATCCGACTCAGCGTTTAACTTCTTTGAACCTAAAAGCCATGGCAGTCAATTCTTTCTAATTCAGCGTTTCAGAACCAGCTTTCAATTTAATACATATAATCTCATCCCTATTTCTTTTTATTTCGTCTCTTATCTTGAATCAACTGAAAAAAAGTTCCTAGAAAATAGGGAACTATATTTTGTATTCGTTATAATTTCAAATTGAAAATAGACACTAATCATATTTTTGATCAACAGGTTTTATCATTTAATTCAGAAATATACCAAAAAATATTGTGATAGAAAATCATGAGCTTTTGCAAGATTATTTATATTACACACGAACATCACGAAATTGAGAATTTTTTTTATCTATCGAACATTCCATTTTCACAAAATTTTGCGCGGATATGTGTGTTATCATTTTACTTTTAAATACCAAACTTCTGATCGATTGGATTCGTATTTTGGAAAATTTTGAGAAGACAAGGAAAAACTTCATATTGGAATAATTGCGAAACCATTGAACTGAAATATATTCAGACTCCGAATCCCTATAAAATTTCCAGGTCTTTATCTTTTTCCGTTTGAAAGTTTGAGTTTTTAAGGGAGCGCTCAACGCTGCCAATTTTTTTTTAACCTCTAATCTTCACAAGTTTTGCACCTTCTGAATACCAACCTTCATATCAACGAGACTTACAGAAAAGAAAATATTGATGAATATAGAAAAAAAATTCAAACCGAGACATTTACACCACAAACCCACTCTGAAAACTTCAAGTGTTAGCTCTTCCATTCGAAAGTTATCGTGCTTTCGGATGGACCTGATGGACGGAATTACTTTTGACCTCGAATTATTCCTCAGTGAGTCAAATTCAGTCGTTTCGGACCATTTTCGGCTCAAAATTCGAAAATAACAAATACGGCGTTTCCCGAGAAAAGTGCGTAAGATATACAGAATTCTGTATCCTGTCATCAGAATGTAAAATTAACGACTTTTTTTACAATTTTAGAACAATTTTTCTTAAGAATAAAAAATTTCATGAAAATGAGAAATGCGTGGTTGAAAGGCTCCGTCATTCGATCTAAATGGCTTCATCCTGATCAAAAAAACAATGGAAAAAATTGAACAGCACTTCATATATTTTTCATTCACCGCATTACACCGCGGCTGGATTCAAAAAGTGGTTTGAAATTTCAAGGTACGATCCATTAACCATTGAAACCAAAATCGCTAACCCACCACAGCGAAGACTGCGATAAAAAGATAAAGGTAGTAAAACTAAATTGCTCTAACTTGCGCTAGCGATTTGTCCATCTGCACATGAAACATTCTACTTCGTAAAATTCCTCCTAGTGCGCCAATGAAAATATAAATAAAACTTGTCTTTCCTGAATAAATCCCAACTTGTCAACTTGACAGTGAAAATGTAAACTCTTAGTTCCTATCTATTTATTTCAACTTTACAATTAAAATAGTGACTCTTCTTTACAATATAATACAGTTTTACAGTTAGCTTGAGGTCCGAGATTTACTTAAGGATTTATCTTTGAGGTTCTCCTGGAATAATGTTCATATAATCAGTAGGTATTCAGTTTAAATTTGTTCCAAATGACCAGTAGAGCGTCGGGAACCAAGATAGTGAGGTAATAAGACACTCTAAATCCGGCACAAGGAAGATTGTCTGGTATTAAGATAATCCAAGCAAAAAGACACTCCAGCAAGATTCTTCAGTTCTAAGATCTACTAAGGTCTCCGAAGCTAAAATTTCCATCAATAAGGTCTCCGTAATTGAGATTTTCCTTACTAAGATGGTTCGATACTAAGATCTACCGGTACTAAGATTTCCGGTACTAAGACTGTAAATTTAAAATCTATGAGATAGTACCTGCAACACGTGATCTCACACCCTGTGACTTTAGATATTATTAAAATTATTTAAAAGTTGATAAACATGAGACGAAATATCCAAAACACAGGAATAAGGGCACGTTATTCGATCATGAGCATGCAAAGGGAAATTAAATTCATCATATCATATAAAAAGACCTGTTAACCTGTGTAACCTGCAGAGAATAAAATAAATGAAAAATAATTGGCATTCATAAAAGCAGATACAATTAATCGGGATCTACGTATTACTGACCCCCTTCTAATTAGACGTCTTATAAGAAACAATGAAAATTCAATATTCCACGAGTTTTATGGATTAGGTACGTTAATTCGAAAAAAATACCATAATTTGTGTCTTCGCGCAACCTCACAGTACGAAAGAAGGAAATCTGGGAAATTCTACGCTTCTTGAAAACAATGGATCTCTACAGCGCATGCGACAACAGCGTCGACTTTCATTGCGGAAATTCCAAACTTCTTTGGAGAGTTTTTAGCAATGAAATTCAAATCAACAGTGCATCGTTTTTTAATGTTGCACCATCTGGAAACCTGAGCTTCTGAAATTTGTCGGTTCAATTACTGATACGAGACTTATATTTGCAGTTGTAAAATGTTGTTTTTGAAAGATTTGAAACTTGATATCAATCTCGTGATTTCACTTCAAGAAGTTATGCATGAGCCTTTGTACTAATATTTTCCAACTGAATACCAAATTTGAACGGAATAGGACTTCTACTTTCGGAAAGATTCGACAAATCGAATTTCGAATGATAATAACTCGGGAACCATTAAACTCACTTTTTCCTTTTAGAATCTATATTCAGAATATAAACTTACGCTGAGAATTTCAACTATCCAGGCTTTCCGTTCGGAAATTATCCTATTCACCTCTCTCAGACAGATGATCCTCACGGATAAATCTTTGCATCATTATTGTATACCTAAATATAAAATTTGATTTCGATCAGTAGTTCATACCTAATGAAAAAATGAGATAAAGTTTCAAATGTCAATAACTGCGGAATCTTTAAACGGATTTCGTTCATTAACTGAATCTACTGAGATATCAAGGCCTCAAACCTACTCTAAAAGGTTCAAGTTTCTATCTCTTTCCCGGACATAATTCCTTTTGACATCGGGTGTTTCATCAGTGAGTACAGCTTAATCGCTTGAGATCATCTTCGGCCAAAACTTCGAAAATTACAATATTTGGCAAAGCAAGCATACTGTTTCCTAGAACAAGCTAGAACATCCTATTTTCTTCGATTCTATGCTTTAAACATGGGCCTGTCTGTCCTATATATGTAGCATTATGATCCTCACTGTTAATTCGATAAATATCCGATTCGAAAAGATGGGATTCCTTTCTTTATTGTACACCAAAATCTTAGCTGAATTATTTCTATTAACTGCAAAAGTAAAGAATTGATTCACATTTTATGAAGACCATTAAAGATCCTACTGCTGAAACCTTTTATATAAGCCATTGAAAACCATATTTTCTTTTAATCTTAGGGATTATTTATATTAATATAATTTTTTTTTTAATATTGTGATAAGTTGTCTTATTAATCATTTTGTCAATGATTCCAGTTCTATAGCCATTAGTGAAAAATGGCTTACCACACTATTTCAAATAAATTGTATTAATATAAATGATCCTTATAAAGAAAATATACTATGGTTTTCAATGGCTTAGATAGAAGTTTTCATCAGCAGGATCTCTAATGGTCTTCATAAAATGGGAATTAATTCTTTAGGAGTAAACAGAAATAATTTAGCTAAGATTTTGGTGAACAATAAAGAAGGGAACCCAAACTTTTCCGAATCGGGGATTTATCAAATTAATTGTAAGGATTGTATAGCCTGCGAATGCGACAGAAATAGATATGTGTTAGCTTTTAGGGGAGGGATACTATGACGTTTCAGTTTCCTCGAGTTTGTGGATTCTGGCATCGAGTTGAACACTTCCTGGCGATCGTTAGCCTTCAGAAGCTCCTTTTGAAAACAAGGCTATCACAGGTGTGTGGTTTGATTCGCAGGGGTATTCGTGCTTATTGGCCACCGCAATTGGTGTTGGATTCTTGGGGGCAGTGGCTTAAAGCCTGCATGCTAGGCTAGAAGGGTACTCTGTCGTGCAGGGTCGTACTTCTTATGCCTGGATAACCGGAACTGACCTGAAGGTTTGGGGTCTCCTCCATGCTTTATGCTGGGCTTGAACTTGGATCGACTGGGGTGTCTACAGCGAGTCCTGGCCTCGAGCGGTTGAATAGACTGTGGAGGCAGGAAACCCCTTTCGGCGCTTTCCTGGATAACCGGGACTCGCCCGGAGGTTAAGGGGTCTCGACCATGCTTCATGCTCGGCTTCATTCTGGGGTGTCCATAGTGAGTCTTGGCCTCGAGCAGTTAAGGTCGGTGGATGCGTCCCAATCAACTCGGGCACTGACACTGTTCAATGGCCGAGTGCGATATATAGCATACTTCTCGGCTCCGTTAACTCTTTCTTCCGTGAAAACCACTAAAGGTTCTCACACAAAGACTTGGCACGAAGTCATTCACACTCTACTCTTCTGTATCACCCTTTCGACGACGTTGAAGGGGACTCCCTACCCCTAATCCATAACCCGTACACAAAACGAGGCGTGCCTTACAGGCCCCCCTCTTACTCCCCCTGAACTCTCTCTTTACGATGGAAGAGCTTGAAAATGACATCCATGCCACACGTAACAACCTGTGCCCCGAGCCCTGATGCAATACCAGGTTTTAAAATTAAGAAAGTTTGGGAAACAAACTCCGACGTTCTGTTGTCCTTGTACAACACCTGCTTCAAACTTTCCATATTTCCGAGCGCATGGATGAAGGGCAGGATCTGCCTCTTGCTCAAATCAAAAGACAACCCTATGGACGATCCGAAATCGTATCGCCCAGTTTGCCTATTGAATAAGATGGGCAAGCTCTTCGAACGACTCATCCTCGTAAGAATCACCCTCTACTCTGTCTGAGAACAAAAATCAGAGAACAGAGTTCGGCGTCGTAAACTTTGACAGAGAGGCGGAACTGCTCTACGTGGCTGCCCTCTTAGGCGACATCGATGGGGCTTATAATTACATGTGGTAGCCGGCAGTTATACGTCGATTCAGGTCGGCACTGCCTGGATACGGTTATCTCAGGCTCCCGAATCCATTTCTATCCAACCGCTTTATTACCTTCAGTCAAAATGACTGCACCTACGAGAATGAAATTAATAGAGGATGCCCCCAAGGATCGGTTCTAGGACCGTTTCTCTGGGACGTACTATTGGACGAGCTCTCACTTTTCTTTCTCCTTTCCAGCCCCCCGAGGTCAGCATAAGCGTCGCTTATGCCTACGACTTCGCCCTCATTGTCTGCTCCAAGAGCCGTAAGGGCCTCGAGGAGGCCCTTACCAGTCAAATCTCAGTTCTGGAGAATTGGCTGCAAAATAACAAGCTTCAGATTTCTTGCAAAAAGACTCACGCAGTTCTCCTTAAAGAAAACTGAACCCGAAACGCCCACCAAGCGTTCGTCTCTCCCAAGGTCCACTACGGTGGTCCATCCAATCCACCTTGGGGTAGTCCTGGATGCGGGACTGACCTTCTTTCCTCATATTTCTTATGTCCGGCCGAAAATATCAAGCCTGAATGAACATGAAGTTCAGGCGACTCTCTAGAGCAATAGGCAACGACGGTAAGAACGCTATGCACGTTTACTCAAGTCCGTCTTCCTACCCGTGGTTCTATACTGCTCCTCGGTATGGACCCACCGCTCAAGCAATACCCATTTTAATCGAAACCCTATCCGCTTGTCACCGATCAATCCTTCTCCTCATGACGTCAGCCTGTCGAACCGTAGCCACTTCGGCACTTGAGGTTCTTACATGCAACATCCCTCTTAACCTTATGGCTGAATTCAATTCTGCCAAATACCATTTCAGACGTGGTCTTACATACAAATTCCGTGAAGGACTTCACAAGGGTTCGTTGGCATTGACGTGCAGACCGGATTGATGATGCTCGTACCAGGATCAATTGAGGCATTAATCTTGAGACTATCTTAGTTCATGGGACTGGTTCGGATGGATGGATAAGAAGCCCTATTGGCGTGTGAGTTGCGTCCAAAAAAACTGGGGTACTGATCATGCAGAGCCATTAGAGGTTAGAAAGTGCTTCGCTGCTACCAGCCATGCGGTTGTAGATTTTCGAACTGAAACCCAAACTGGCATCTGGTGGGTTCATCTCTTCAGAGGGGTTCTCGCCATGCGCTATCATAAGGCGTAACTCTTAACACACTTTCTGCCTTTTGGGGCAGACTGTAGAGATTGCTAACTAGTCACTTGGTGAAAGAGCTACGCTCATAGGCCAATACACTAACTGGTAGAATTCACGTGACACTGTATAGCCAGTAGAGGTTGGATAATGCATCGAAGCTACCAGTCTCTAGTGATAGCAAAGGGGGACTACTGGTTCGTTTTACGTGCTGATTGGACGTATCCCAATCCCCATGGGGGCAGTGACCATAGGCCCAACGGGCAGGCAGGCCACTTTAATCTCAACTGCGGAACCCATCATGTTAATTATTCAAATAAAATTTTTGGTTGCGATTTTATTTTTCGTGTCTGCTGTACGCAACAGTGAAAATAGATCTAAGATTACTTCTGAGAAAATTAAACTCTCTTCATTATCGTGATGAGAGATTACAGGATGTTTTATTTGAGAAAATCGAGAAATGAAAATTTGAATTTATTAATATTTGGCCAATAATTATAACTCATTATAAGATAACTCGATCATTTAGGATTGATGACTAGGCAAATATTTGAGTTTAAAAAATTTCTGACCAAATTCGTATTACGATTGGTTCTGGTAATCGGTAGAGCACTTTTAGCGAAGCATTGTCCTCTCAACTTTTTGCCGTTTTCTCTGAATAAGATCTGTTCCGCTAGAAAAATAACCCTAATATTTTGCGCAAGAGGGAGACATTGAAGGCCAATGAAATTTTAAATAACTATATCTATTTAGAAAAAACATTCGTTTTATACTGTTGCATGTATATTTTTCATATAGGTTCTATGGGCGTTTTAATATTAGGTTTACCAGTAATTGGATCAAGAAAATATTCAAAAGCAGTGAACAATTGAAATCTCCCTGCTCGTTGAGTAAAATTCCAATTTTATTATGTCTATTCATTCCCAGTAGTTCTAACAAAGAGAGGCAGAAATTTTTATTTTCAACATGCAAAACTTTAAAATTCTGGTTACATACAGTGATGTCAGGCTTCTGATAAATAAATCATTGAATGGAATGAAGTTTTTCATTGAGGTCTACTAGTTTGACCTCAAACTAACTTATAATTTCATGATTCGTCATCTTCGGATATGATATCTATAGTTTTCGATAAATTTACTGAAGTTTAAATTTGTTTCAAATGAAGTTCTCTAACAATATATACTCTCAACAAATGCAGCAAACAGAAATACCCATTGTATATTATCATTCATTCATTTATTGGTCCTAGGGATACAGACAGAAGACGACTTTAGTATTCATATCGTATCGTTTAGGATTTGTTACTGTTTCCTTACGCCACTTCAGGAACAGCGCTGTTCATTGTTTACCTAACAGCGAATGGCTGGACGGTCCCCCGAAACTGAAAATTTCTATCCTGGTCCGCGGTTCGAACTATCAAGTTCACGATTATGAGTCCGATGTCTAAGCCACAAGACTACCGCTGCAGGTAATGAACTCTAGTTAAATTTCTTTCTCATAGCATATATAATAATATTATATTATATTTATCAACCTATCAATAATGAATTGTGTTCATCAATAATATGGCTACTTGTTGAATAATTTTTAGTTCGAAAATGTGATTTTCTTAGATCATTGAAATGTTATTTAGTCTGGGAATTATGTTATTGAAAGCAGACAATTTTTTCTTAGTTTGGTGGTTTGATTTATTGTGTGAAATTGGAACCTATACAGATTCGTATATTTTTATATAAGTTGAAAATTGATGTGAATTGTTAAAAATGCTGATGGTGTAGAAAATTAATGCTTCAGATTCAATTTCGATGATGAACAATACAGACGAACGTGAATTATTGATTAATAGAATGTACTTATTTTCGAGATATTCAACCTTTTGAAACAACAGAACTGTTAAAAACTCATTGAATAAAAATGCAATTCAATAATTAAATATATGAAAATGAACTTTTTTCAGCTACGTTGAAATGAAGGAATACTGTTTGTATGACATAATTTTATTATTTACAGTAAAGAAGTATTTGCCCTAAAGGTGGGCTTGAAAATGCAACAGGCTTGAAAATGCCTCGTACGGAAACTTCTACCTGAATGCTATACAACAATAAATTTGTTATTGCAGATAATTTCCATCACAGACTGTAAAAAGAAATATACAAAACCTCCTTCTGAGAATAATGGACAACAGGCAAAATTCTTAGGGCACGTTGGCGTAGACAATATATAAATCGGAGAAAGGTCTTAACATGGAAAATTCTATAAGGCTTTGTTAGCTCTAATATTTATGAACAGTACTGAATCAGGTGAATTCTGGAGTTGACTGTTCTATATTCTTCAATTTTTACTCAGAAATATTTCATTTTGGCTTGATATAATAATATATGTTTATTTAAGTAATTGAATACATAGATCAAATAAATAAACAAGGTAAGTTGCAGAGGCTGTTAATTCATAGAAAAAACAACCTGTGCGCAACTATATAAATTAACAATACTTTTGTAAACACTGATCCGCAGATGTATCAGTCAACCAAAATTTACTCAACAAAAAATTTCCTAGGAAACAGTTCAAAAAAAGAAAATCAACTCTACTCCAATTTGGTATTAATGTCTCATTAGGGTAATTTTTGTCACAATCGGGATAATTAAAGTCCATTCCAGGAAACACAAGTCACAAATGGGGATTTTTCACAATCAGGTAAGATTCATATATTCTTTATCGTCCATTAATAAGCGTTTTTATCCATACACGTGTTTTTTCCAGTAACCATAATTTAACTTTTTGTCTAAACTTTTTGTAATTTATAATTTTTTTCAGGTCATGCGGAACTTCAGAATATATTTTTGGTGCCAAATAACACCAAGATCGTTGACCAATATTTTTTTTGCATTTAGATGTCTGGTAAGTGTTGCTTCTGTTCCGGGTAACATATGAGTGTTGCAAACAATTTACGCCAATATTTCGTTTGAATACGCTGATAATTAGTCTCAATGCATACGACTGCCTTATATCTAGAACATTCGATAGTTTGTAAAGATTTTCACTGGGATATGTAAGGTTATTTCCATGTATTATTCGTAATATCCATTTTTGCACAATATTCAGCTTCTCCACATGACAGTCATATAGCCCACCCCAGCCTGTAATGGCGTAATTGATTTGTGACTGGACCAAGGCGTTGAATATTACCATTAGATATTTAGTACTTTTCAGATATCTTTTCATTAATTTGAATCTGTATATCAATCCTCTAAGTTTCTTTACCACGTACTCAATATGTTCGTTCCATCTCATGTGGGCATCGATTACTATACCAAGATATTTTATATTTTCTGCTCTGGGTATTTTATTTTTTTCATCTATTTCAATATAATCCATGTTCGGCAAGCTTGCGTGGTACGAGGCAAAGGGGACATACTTTGTCTTTGAAATATTCAAAGTCAGTTTATTATATCTGAACCAGTCAATTACATACTTTAAATCCTCTTGCACTTCTGATTTCAGTGATTCCCAAGATGTTGAATGGTATTGCACTACAGTGTCGTCTGCAAAGCTGATTATGTTTCCATTGCAATTGCTCTTTAATAGGCTATTGATGTACAACAAAAAAAGCAATGGGCCGAGGACGGTCCCCTGGGGTACACCGTAGGTAACCACTCGTCGCGAACTCCGCCTTCCCTCTATTTCAACCATCTGTTGCCTGTTTGATAAATAGCTTTCAAAAAATTTATAGGCAATGCCACGGAATCCATACCTTTCTAACTTGTTCAATAATTTCTGATGGCAGACGGTATCAAAGGCTTTTGCCAAGTCTACGAAGATGCACAAGGAGGGAACTTGTTCATCCAAATATTCATAAATTTTTCCCGTAAGCTGTCTTATAGCATCCTCAGTACACCGACCGCGCCTAAAACCATATTGTTTATCATCTATTATATTATTTTTCTCCAAGAAATCTATTACACGCTTTTTAAAAATTTTTTCGACTATTTTGGCAACATTTGAAATCAATGAGATGGGTCTGTAATTACCAATATCTAATTTATTCCCATTCTTGTATAATGGTTTTATTGTACCCAATTTAAAAAAGTCTGGAAACTCACCAGCCAGAAAGCAGCAGTTCACAAGGTGACTGAGAGGATGTGAAATCTCCTTTTTTATTTCCTTGAGAGTCTCTACTCTCAGATTATCTATCCCAGGAGATTTTCCAGATTTTAACCCTGCTATAGTGTTTTCTACCTCCATCCGGTCAGTAGGTAGTATATAAAAGGATTTATTGTTATAGACATCTATTTCCTCAAAATTTTCTACTGTTTCTATAACACTCGCATACTGTTCGCCTAAATTACTGTAGTACTCATTGAAGATCTCAGCAATTTCAAGTTTATCTTTTTCAACACCGTTTTCCGTGCTAACAGCCGTTATTTCTGTTTTAGGCGACACGCTACTCGTTATATCTTTAACATAATCCCAAACGGCTTTACATTCGGATTTGTTTTTGTCTATGAACTTTTGTAAATGCTGTTTTTTATTGTTGTCGATCATTTTTTGTATTTTATTTCTGAATTGTGAATATTTATTTTTTAGATCTGAGTTATTCGGATTCTTTTTGACTTCTATATACATATCATTTTTTTTATTGATTAGTCTCAAAACAGCATCTGTTATCCAAAATTTTCGCTTCACTTTATTTCGATGTAATTTTACTGATTTTGTGCTTGATTCAATATGAAATTTCAATGTATCAATAAAATTTTCAGTAGCCGAATGAATATTTTTCTCCTCATACACTCCTTGCCATGTTTCATTAATCAATTTATCCCTAAGTAAATCATAATTAATGTATTCTTTAGTATTTTTATTTGTTCTCCGCGCCATCGCCTCGTCAATGTTGAGTTGAAAAGACAATGTAATCGGAAAATGATCTGTGACCAAATAATGCAAAACAGAACCTCTATAATCGTCTACGCCCTTGACAAAAAAATGATCTATGCAACTTCCACTGCCAGGGCGGGTGCAAATATTGATGGCGGATGAAAACCCAAAGCTTGACATAATGTTCTTGTAGTCTTCAACTACATTTTCCTGAGATAAAATGTTAATATTTACATCTCCGACTATTATGTGTTCAAATTGTGTTGATTGTCCCAGATAACGATATAAATCTTGATTAAATGAGTTGACAAATTGCCGAGGGGATTTATAAATGGCTGTAATTTTAATATTATCTTTATCTCCATTAATGAAAATTTCCAATCCGCTAGTATCCGCAATACATACTATTTTATAACTGAAACATATATGTTCCCTGACAAATGCAATCACGCCATCATTTTTGTTGAATATTCCTTCATTATAAATGCTTTTGTATCCGTCTATATTAAACATATTTAGGTTTTGTATTTGGAATGTTTCGCTCAATATGATAATGTCGTATTTTATTGGTAAGTATTCAAGTAACGCAGCGAATTCTACAAAATTTTGCGAGATACTTCGGATATTCATATGTAATATTTCAAAGTTTTTACCTCATTCTCATTTTTTCTTAGTTCTGTTAAGTTTGCTATCATTTCGGTTTCATGTGGATTGCAATCGTACTCCTTGATGTACCGATCCATCTTAAAAAACATAAAGCGATCATAGAATACAGTATTTCCCAAATTAAAATGTTTAAAAATTCCGGTTCACTAGTTTTTGTTTTCCCCTCTATTATTTCTTCATCCCCGTATGCTCAGTAGGTTTGAATGTGTTAAATCTAATTAATTACCTGTTCATTCGGGGAACTCTGTCAGGGGACTCTACTTATGCTACACTCTCGATGCAGATCTCGTCCGTATTTTTTGTTTATCCTGACTTTCATGTATTGGAGTCACAGAAGCAGTATTGGTTAATAGTTCGGCTTTTCTTGTATATGGATTTCCCCTTGAGTGCTGGCTTCTGTTGACTGCTTGCGGATTCTTTTGGTTGCGTCTCTCTCCCTGGTTTTCACCTGAGTTGCTGGTTACCTTTCGCCTTCTATGTGCTTCCAATAAAATATCCTCTGTCTCAGGTTCCCCTGCTTCCTTCAGTTCCTTCAGAGTGTACTCCCTATTTCCCACTAATAGCTTGTTTCCCCTTATGTAAGATTTTTCAGTATTATTAGCTCTTTCTATAGTTAGGTATTTCTTTAATATTCTCAGCTCTTCGCGCTGGACCTTGGTTAAGTCGTCTGCAATTGCTATATCCGTTCCTTTCAAATTTTTGGTTTTTGAAAATATCTCCTTTTTTCTCCAGTAAGAGGCAAATTCCACTTTTATAGGAGAGGTATCCAGCTTCCCCAGCCTATACACATCATTAATGTCTGATTCAGAAATGTCAAGCTCGAGTATTTTACCCAATTCCTGAGCCAGAAGACTTGGATTAATTTTATCGTTAGGTCTGTGTATACCAAACACAACAATATTGTTTTTTTTCTGGTTGCGCTCAAGGATTTCGATTTTGCTTACAAGATTTTCGTTTTCTTTTTCAAGACTTGAGATTCTGGATTTTAGTGTTCGAATTTCGGAAATTAATTTTGCTTCGCAGTCAGAAACTGTACTCTTAATATCGTTTTTAGAATCAATAATTTCCTTCAACAACACCTCCAGAGAAACATTTCCCTCCTTGCTCATCTTGTGATGTATGTTGGATTTTAGATTTCTTTCTTACGGTTCCAGCCAGGTGTAGTCAACTGTGATAAGAACTGGATCCAAATCTCAGCAACCAGAGCCAACAAATATCAAATGCACTCTTCACACCCTACACCTTTCCAGGTACTATGGTTAAGAAGCTCACGTTTTAAGCTTCACAATGATGTAAATCTCAATATTTTTACTATAGATTTTATAGCTTTTATTAACGAATATTAACAAGACTCATCAATTCACGTGTATCTCATTCTGCACCATGTGCAGATGTATTCGTAGATATATTTTTTTTTCATTCTGTAGCGTCCAATAGTGGACCCATAGTGCTTTGGGTGAGTTTCGTTTGTGTCCCGAAATAATAATAACAGAAAAAATAAATAAATTTAAAAAATACGAAATTTAAATTCGATGCGATTTCTACCTTCGAAAAAATTTGAAAAATAAAACTTCAAATGATAATAACTGAGTAACCGTTGAGTAGATTTGGTCCATTTTTTAATATAACTGATATATTTAATCTCCAGAGCTTAACTGAAAATTTCAAGTCTTCTTGATCGGAAACTCACAATTTTACATCCAGCCATCTGTTCGGTACGACCGAGTAAGCCCGAAGAGGACCGCCCTTCTACCCACGAGGACCGAGGAACGAAGGAGGGTAGTACGAGTCGAACATTGACTTGAGGCAGTCAGATTCCACGAGTTTAATCTTATTATTGTCAAATCAGTTTTTGAATAAACACTTACTTCCATGAAGTCTTCTAATTAAATCAAGAAATACAAACAAAATTGGTAGCAGAGCGTGGTTTACAAGAAACCGAAGAAGATAATTCAACGAGAAGTGGACACAAAGACGTCGCACAAATTAACAAGGTCAAGATTCGCTCCACATAGTCGAGACGGAAAGTACCTGCAGCTGGGACCAAGCGCTGAAGTTGTTAACAAATCGTTCAAGTCCTGCTTTCTTTCCTTGCATCTGTTGTTTGGTCTATTGTAATCAATTTTCTAAATCATTTGCTTTTAATTCGCTAGCTTACGATGGCTCAATTAAATAGTGAAATTAAAAAACCCGGTTCATTAAAGGCTAGACTAACTTACTATACGAAATTCTTAAAATTTGTACAAGATAGTTCTACTTTTGATGATTTTGAGCTCATTCAAATCGAAGAAAGACTCAACACAATTCAGATAGTAAAATCAGACTTTGATAAAGTACAAAACGTAATAGAGGCAGCCACGCAAGATAGCCTTCTGCAAGACCAATATGAAGAACGAGAAAACTTCGAATCTAGGTATTTTCAACAAATTTCAATCTCAAAAAAGATTCTCAAAAAAAAGGAAAAATACGATCCTTCTCAAGCCAGCACTAGTCATAAATCTGATAGAATGTTAGACGATAATTTCATTCGAAATCATAGTGTGAAATTGCCAACAATAAACTTGCCCAAATTCCACGATTCTTATCAGAATTGGTTGAAATTTCGTGACACGTTTCGTTCGTTAATACACGATAATGCGTCAATGGGTGAAATTCAAAAGTTTCACTACTTGAGAGCTTCACTCGAATCTAAAGCAGCCCTAGTTGTCAAGTCATTGGAAATTTCAGCAAAAAATTATGAACTGGCTTGGAATGCATCAAAAGAACGTTACGATAATAACAAACTCTTAATATTTAATCATGTAAAATCGCTATTTTCAGTCGAATCAAATCAAAAAGAATCCGCTCATTCCCTAAGAAATCTAGCTGATGAAAACGCTTTCAAATTTCCGAAAATCGCTTTTCTGAGATCAAGACAGACTTTTACGTAGACGATCTTCTGTCCGGTTCAGAAAGTCTCGAGGAGGCAGCCTGTATATGTCGCGATGTCAAGGCTATATTGAAACAAGGAGGTTTCGAATTGCGAAAATTTTATTCTAATGATCTTTCAACACTACAATACATTGATAATAATGAATCAGAATTAGACATCATAAACTTCAGCGAACATGAAAACGCAAAAACGTTAGTTGTTTAATGGAAACCCAATTTAAATAACTTAATCTACACGATATCCGAAGAAAATGTCGCGAAGACCGTAGCAACCAAAAGAACTATTCTTTCTAGCGTTGCACAGATCTTTGATCCGCTGGGACTTTCAGCTCTATGCGTTATAACTGCCAAAATACTGCTTCAAAAACTTTGGCTCGAAAAAATCTCTTGGGATAAAAGTGTTTCCATTCCAATTTTCACTTCTTGGCGTGAATTTAGACCGGCACTTATGAGTACTACTCATAAACAGAAAAGTACTTTGCGATAATCCTGTCCGTATCGAATTACATGGCTTCTCAGATGCATCTGAGGACGCCTATGGCGTGAGATCGATTAACAAGGACGGATTAATTCACACGGGACTGTTATGTGTCAAATCGAAGGTAGCACCCTTAAAGCCTATGGCGTGAGGTCGATTAACAAGGACGGATTAATTCACACGGGACTGTTATGTGCCAAATCGAAGGTAGCACCCTTAAAGTCTTCCTCGCTTAGAGCTAATGGGAGCTTGGACTCTCTCAAAGTTAGTGAAAAAAACTATAGACGCGTTGCATAGTTTAGAATTCGACGAATGCTTTCTTTCGTCAGATTCGACAATAGTCTTAGGTTGGATCAAACAACCTCCCAATAAACTCAAAACATTTGTTAGCAATCGCGTAGCGGATATACAAGAGATAACTGCGTCTTATACATGGAACCACATATCCACAAAGGATAACCCTTCTGATTTGTGTCGCGCGGAATCAAACAAAAATTACTTATAGAAAATAAATTATGATGGAATGGTCCTTCGTTACTAAAACAAAACCGAAATTCTTGGCGTACAAAACACAATGTTCATACACATGATCTGCCTGATATGCGGATCAAACAAGTTCAGGTGTTATCAGTTCATACATCGGAAGAATATTTGATAACAAAACACTCAAAATTATCGAAATTGAAGCGAATAGTCGCGTACGTTCTAAGATTTTACATGAACTTTAAATTGAAAAAGAATAAATCAGAACTGATATCTGGAAAACTGAACGTTGGGAAGCTGAGTATCGATCTAACGAGATTAATCAAAATATCACAAGCGCATTATTTCAAGGATGAGTTTAAAAAAATTAAAGCAAGAACGTCTATTTCAAGCGGAAAACTGTCTAACCTTAACCCGTTCATTGATGAATACGATATACTGCTAGTTGGAGGTCGCTTGAATAATTCAAACTTTAAATTTGAGAAAGAACACCCTGCCATATTAAGTCCACATAGTCACCTGTCAAAACTAATCATGGAGGAAACCCATGTAAAATTATTACATGCGGGTGCACACATTATCAGTCATCCGAGAAAATTTCTGGATAATTGGCGGTCGCGTTCTTGCAAAGCGTGTTGTCGGAAAATGCATTCCATGTTTTCGATGGAATCCGAAGACAATAAATCCTATTATGGCGCCTTTGCCAAAATTTCGATTGGAACCTAGAACCGTGTTTCAGGTGACAGGTGTAGATTATGCTGGCCCAATGCATATTAAAAGTAAATCTGATCGTGGTTACAAGGTTAGTAAAGCTTACGTCAGCCTGTTTGTTTGTACAGTTAGCAAAGCAATTCATATCGAGCTCGTGTCGGATTTATCTAAAGAATCGTTCCTATTAGCATTGAAACGATTCGTCTCTCGAAGAGGTAAACCGTCACTAATATGCAATGATAACGGGTCAAATTTTAAGGCAGCAAGCCACGAACTCAGCGAGTTGGGCAGGTTTATTGCTACACACGGAAATGAGTTGGAGGAATCATTCAACAGGAATGATTTCAATTGGAAATTCATACCTCCCTATTCCCCTCACTTCGGTGGCTTGTGGGAGGCAGGAGTAAAAAGAAAGAAATATCATTTGCGTCGTATTACGAAAGACATGATATTAACTTTCGAGCAATTAAACACTTTGTTGGTTGAAATAGAGGCCCATATTAAATTCAAGACCACTATCCCCCTCATCTGATTCGTCCCATGACCTTCTTCCTTTAACCCCCGCACATTTCCTTATTGGACGATCGTCATTTACTCTACAAGCAGTGGATGTAACACATCTTCCAGTCAACAAAATGTCTTTATACCAACACCTAAAACAGCACATTTGGAAGAGATGGTGCACAGAATACGTCAGCGAACTTCAACAACGAACGGAATGGAAGACCAATCACGATTCACTAAAACTTGGTTCACTTGTCCTCTTAAAGGAGGATAATACCCCTGTCATGCAGTGGAAGCTAGAACGAGTAGAAACTATACATACTGGAGGCGATGGTATAGCAAGAGTTGCCTCTATCCGAACACAAGGTGGAGTTATAAAGAGGACATTCCAGAAGATATGTCCACTACCCATCGAATCACCAGACATTCCCAATTCAAGGCCAGGGGCATGTTCGGTACGATCGAGTAAGCCCGAAGAGGACTACCCTTCTACCCACGAGGACCGAGGGACGAAGGAGGGTAGTACGAGTCGAACATTGACTTAAGGCAGTCAGATTTCACAAGTTTAATCTGAATCTCAATTAATACGTTATTATTGTCAAATCAGTTTTTGAATAAACACTTACTTCCATGAAGTCTTCTAATTAAATCAAGAAATACAAACAAAATTGGTAGCGCCACTTCTCTTTAACAGAAAATAGAACTTATCCAAATAAACCCTTTCACCAAAAATTGCTCATATAAAATTTCCAAGGGGACACAGTTGACAAAAAAGTCAAAGGTGGTTCGATATCTTCAGATTTCAGGAAATTTCGGTCCTGTTACTTAGGAATTTGAACCATAAAGATATTATCCAGTCCAGTCCAGTGGTATTAAGACTTTTTCAAATTTTGTGAATTGATTGGAAGATACCGCATATTTATTCGAATACCAAATATTTGGAGTTCAAGCAAAATGCAGCTGAAAAATATCTCTTGAGAAATTCTCCATAGCCGCTTGTGTTAGTCAATGGGGCGATGAAAACTTTAAACTACGTAACTTGGCGAGTATTCGAACTTTACTTCCTTAATATTATTATGCAGATATTTTCAATGGTTACCTTCATCATGACAGAGGATACAACTCATGGGGATTAAACATTTCAGAAATAAATCACCTGATGTTAGCTGCAAGCATTTTATAAGGAATAATCGTATTTAAAATATTACAAGATGAGAAAGATTTAGATATTCTAATTAGGCAAAAATTTCAATTCCCATCCAAAATTCGAAGAAGTCAATATACTAAACTACATCAACTGTCGCATTCGTTTAACGCGAGATAGAGTGAAATGGTTACTACCGATTTTACGTATACACACTTATAGGATCATATGAACTCCTTGTATTCAAATGAGTATGCGGTGTTTTTCGAAAATTTAATGGAATTTCAGAAGTATGTTGAATGTTTACGACGAAATTCTAATCCAGATTCAGCTGTTGAATTGACACATGCTGTTGATACAAACCGCATGTATGTTCGATGGCGTTGCCAGAATTAACAGAATCGGACTTGAATTCCAAGATATCAAGCACTTATAAAGCGCTTCCATTTTTTTCCTTTGAATATTTTGTGCAAGCATTTTTCATTTAAATATTTCATTCTGATTAGTTTTATCTCCTGTTAGAAAAACATCTGAACTGTATATATTGACGATATTATTCGCTGTTTCTTAGGTTCGGATAGACAACTGAATAAGTTCCTTCTATTTATCAATAATCAACATCCGTCAATATTAATAATCATGGAAACTTGATTTGACAAAAGTATTATATTAATTTTCCATACTTAACCATCAGCAAATCTAACAATTCGCATCAATTTTCCATTTTTCATAACCTCACAAATACATTTTTCATAACCTCATGCATACATATACACAATAAATCATATCACCTTATCAACAAAAATTTTCCGATTTCCACAACATGGTTCACAGACTAGATAAGATTCCAGTGAATAGAGAAAATTACATTTCCAAAATTCATATTTTCAAACAAATAGCCATTATTAATTACAACGATCTAGTACTGATCGATAGATAGGTGATGAATAAAAATCGTAGCTTAGCATTACATATGGTAAACCCAAAATATCTTAAAAATAAATTTTATGCATGGACCTCATTTCAAACAAAATTAAATCCCAGTAAATTAATTAAAAACAATAAAAAATATTATATATAGAGGCCATAAATCAGGAGTTTTCAATTTAGTTTAAGGTTATTATCAAAAAGTTTACATGGGATGAACTGGCAGAATTTTCTTAAAAGATATTCAAGCACATTTGAGAAGTTTCCTCAATGGAAAAAATAATTTCTCCCATTCAAGCCATTTGTCTTAGTTGCGACATAACTTCAACCATAATCTCAAAATCTTGCATGTTGAAAATTTCACCCTCATTTAGTTAGAAGCTTTAGAAATAAATAAACAAAATAAAATTGGAATTTTAAAGGATGAACAAACAGACATGTTCAGATTTTTAAGTATATTCTATGGACCCTAATTACTAGTGAGACCTAATTTTAGTAGAAGTATTTGCTAGATTTGTCGATTCACTCAGGAATCAGGATGACATATTATATCAACTCTACTAAGATGATGACAACCTCCTCAAAAAAAGTATCCAAGACGAACCTATTCAATGTGTAATATATATTTTAATTTTTTTCATTATCATCAATCTAAGAACAATGTCTTTGGAAAACTAGGCTGATGGAGTCAAGGTCGCTAGTGATTTGATCAGTAATAATTATCATTTATTATTATAACTATAAAAATTTAGTTGGATAAAGGTCATACTCAAATACTTGATGGAGATAAATATGTTGTATTTGCCGACGTTTCGACCTAATAGGCCATCCTCAGGGTACTAGAAAATAGTATCTTAAAGTGTTACACGACAACAGCAATAAAATTGTATAAAAACACAACATAATTCGAAAATTGAAAACAAATATCACCCACATCCAAGTTATTGCTCCAGTGTTCTGATTGATAAAATGTGAATGCTCTTGAAAGGCATTGTGTCCAAAAATTTTCCAGGAATTGAGGTAGTATAAAATTACTCGAATTTCTTTCAGATGTTAGGAAATCTATCAGTTCTTTCGACTACCAAACACAGTTGACATGCAAATTATGACTAGCATGTTCTCTGTTGGACTAAGGGAATAAAAACAAATGCGTGCACCCGAAACATAACACACAATCATATACACGGAACTTGTACCAGCCATTGAACGCTTTTTAAAATGCCTTGGTAGATTGCAGTCATTTTTTCGACTTCTTGTTTTGTGTTCATACTGTTAGGATGTTTTTTGAGTTTAATCATTTAATTTAGTAGTCTTTCCTTATGACTGTTCTCTTTGCCTAAAATAGCGACATTATTAAAATCGAAATCATGTTGTTTGTCCTCAAAATGATCAGCTTATGCTGTTTTATTTTTTGCATTTATAATGTTAGCCGGTCTTATGCTTCGTTTATGCTCAGAAATTCTCGTTTTTTAATACCTTCGGTTTTGACCTATGTATATGTCATTACATTTATTACATGATATTCTGTATATAACATTGCTTTCGAAATCATGTGGTGTCTTTTCTTTTTGCTTTGTAAACAGTTTCCTAATTTTATTTTCATTTTTAAAAGCAACTATAAAAATTATTCACCCCAAATAATGACCTTTATCAGAAAAATAACCAGAATTAGAAAAATAATGAATAATAATGAGATATTCAGACTCTATAATTGTAGATTGTAGATTGTATAATTGTAGATATTCAGACTCTATATAACTTTATTTCATATTTTGAAAATCAATTTGAATGTAAGTCAATACTTGGTAGAAGTAACATTCAAATGACTTTAAATTCAGAATTATATATTCTAACTTCTACAATATATATATAAACACTGTCAAAATGATATCCTTATATATAATAAAAAAAATATTTTTCAATGTCTCGGGAGGAAACTTTTTACATCCCAGAATGAAACTTATTATAACAAATGTATTAACAGAAGCAGTATAGGGATGTATGTTAACATACAAATACAAGAAAATACACTATTCCAAAATTATCTAAAATTCTCAAGATAAAGGATGAAGGAAGATGGACAGTTAATTCCCGAAACTCGAGTCACAATTAAATGTGTAAAATATCAATTTATTGGTAGTAAAAGTCAGTAATTTCTACAACTTGTTTCAATACAAATACAAGAAAATTCACTGTCCCAAAATTATCTAAAATTCTGAAAATAAAGGATCAAATAAAATTAATTGACCTCTTCAGAAATGTATTGAATTCAGATTCAAATATATCACAAGATCACAATTTAACTCACCAAATGAACGAACGGAAAAACTCAAAGCTTTGAAGTTTCCAAAATAAAACAGAAATGAGAGACAGAAATAGCTATGGATGTTGAAGTTCTTGTTCATTTATTTTTATTTAATCCCTTATTTTGAGAATTTTGGATAAATTTGGAATAGTGGATTTTCTTGTATTTGTATGATAATATATATATTTATATCGTTCTTGTTAATACATTTGTATTAATAAGTTTCATGTCGGGATGTAAAAAGTTTTTTTCCGAGACATTGAAAAATATTTTATATAAGGATATAAGTTCGATAGTTTTTGTATATAGTTTAAATATATTTTGGAGAAGTTAGACTATATAATTCTGAATTTAAAGTCATTCAAAATTCACTTCTGTCAAGTATTGGCTCACATTCAAATTTATTTTTAAATTATGAAATGAATTCATATAGAGTCCTTTATTTTAAGAATTGTAGATAATTTTGGAATAGTGGATTTTCTTGTATTTGTATTAGTTCCAGTCACAATTAAATGTGTAAAATATCAATTTATTGGTAGTAAAACATAGTAATTTCTACAACTTATTTCATTTATGATCAACTACCAAATAGTAACGGCTGAAACAGTTCAGTATTTGTATTTGTACATACTTATATTGTTTTTGTTCATAGATTTGTATTAATACGTTTCATGCCGGGATGTTTTTTTCGAGACATTGAAAAACAATTTTTTATTGATTATATTAAAGAAAATCATTTTGAAAGTTTTTGCATATAGTTTCAATATATATTGTAGAAGGTAGAATATATAATTCTGAATTCAAAGTAATTTGAATTTTACTTCTATCATGTATTGACTCACATTCAAATTGAGTTTTGAATTCTAATCCTTTATGGTCGTCTTTATAATTTTCTGCTTTTTTAAAGCACGAGTTTCTTCTGAAAATTTTCATTCAAGTTGAATTCTCAAGTGGGGTCTTACAATTCTTCAAACATTACTTTGTGTACCCATAGTAGTTCTCCTCTTCAGTTTTTCTACGATTTCAAAAATACTTTCTTCATCAGAAACAGATTCTCTCGTGTCGCAATCTTTGCAAACCACGAAATATTATATCTAACAAGAAGTAACTCTTGCATACGACTTGAATATAGTGCAAGTTAAATGAAGCCATTTTTTCCACTCACATATTTTATCTTATATCCATTCTTTCCAATGTTTTAATTGCACTTTTCACAGGTTGAACTTTCAGACATAGTTGATTAAAATTTCTCGTTGAGAAAAATGACACAATATTCGAATTCAAGGTCATTACCCTCACTGCAGCTCAGCACAGACAGAAATAAACCTTCGACTGTTGTTTATTGAATTGGTGGAAGCACAGTTTTATAATAACTCTGTTTGTGGATAAATGAACATGTGGTTTATTCAAAGACTATATTTCTACATTGTATGTACATCAGGCGAACTTACCATCTATATGAAAAAGGGAAAGAGTAACTGAACTCAAGCCTAGACCCAAGCGCGGATCCAGGGGAGGTCTTGGGGGTCAGGGCCCCCCGTGGGCTGTGTCTAGGCTGACTAGTGATAATTTTTCTATTCTTATAGATTGAACTTCTAAATCTAACGCAACATACATCAGCAAAATTGAGCAAAATGTGTTGATTGATGTTTGCAAGGAAATCATTCAGGAAACAATATTACAGAAAGTGGAGGAAACTAAATACTTGTCAATTCTATTCGATGAAACAACAGATATATCACATATCTCACAGCTGAGCCCATCATTTAGATATTTTTACAATGGTACAATGGTAAAGGAAGATTTTGTGACTTTCTTTGATACCTACTATACTTTTAGATGTGATGAAGCGGATAACAGTAAAGACATTATAGAGCCGCGGTTGACAGGTGAAGCACTGGCGATAATCGTCGAAAATCTCTGTCTCAAATTTAATATAGATTTAACATGGTTTGTGGGTATTGGGACTAACAACTGTTCGGTTATGGCCTCAGATACAAGGGGTGCTGTACAGGATTTGTCAAATAAAGGTGTATATGCCAAACGTTGCCCGTGTAGCAATTACGTTCTCAATAATACATTAGCTACGTCATCCAAAGTTATTTCTTGCCGCAACACCTCAGGTACGATGAGAAGAGTTATGGAATTTGCCAATGCATCCGCTAAGAGATATCAAATTTTTAAATAGAACTTGGAGTTTAATGCAAAGTATCTGTGAAAGGCGTTGAGTCAAGAGGAATGATGAGCATCTACAATATCAAGACGTCAACTTAGTGAAAATTTGTAGCGCTCTGGAAAAGATTTCTACTTGGGAAGACCACAAAACTGCCAATGACGCGCATTACTTACTTCAAACGTTGCGCAGTTCAGACTTCATCATATCATATATCTGCTTGAGTGATGATTTGAGTACCTTGTAGCGATCTACACGTCGAATTTATTCGCTGGTATATCACCTTTATCGAGAAGACCGGTGAATGATGAAGTTGGGATATCTGTCCGTCAATGTGTCGTCACGTGCGCGTTGATATGAAGGAATTATTTCTTTTCCGGTTCACGATTGCAGAGTAAAGTTGAAATCTGAATGTCATAAAATTTATTTTCTCGTTAATTAATTTTTCTTGAAGATTAGAAGTGAAAACCCTCAAAGAAGGGGTAAGTATCATTCGTTTTTATGCTTGAACTGCATTTAAAGCATGTTATTTTTATCATATATTTTTCCTTTTGGAATGCCTCTGTCAAATTTTTTATATTGGTTGTATAAAACTTTTTGCTCGATGCACGTATACGTTTTTATTTATAATGTAACATTATTTTAACTTTATTATTCATTATTTATCTCTTCGTTTTTAAAACACACTTCTGTCCTGGAAAATTTTGCATACGATTGCCTTGAAAGTTTCTGCATTTTTTTTATCAAAAATGGCGAAAAAAATACACAAGTGTTTTTTCCCATTTTGGAAGAATAGTTCCAGAGACAGAAGTGTTCAAAATTTTAATGTGGCGAATTTCTCATTTTTGTTCTCTTTATGACAGTTTTTTTCTTGTACTATCTTTTCCGGGAATTATTTTTGGATTATCTTTTTCTGGATTTTGTCTTTGGAATATTTTACTGGATTTCTCTTGGATTATTTTCCTGTGATTTGTTCCTGGAGTTTGAAAGTTTTCTTGGTAGGAATAGTTACACGTACACTAGTTGCCCGAAGACGTTGAAGCTATTAAGTTCAAAGAACTACATAACAGCCTGCTTGAGACGACCTACAAAACCACCACCTGCTTTGATTGGCAAAACACTGTATTCTAAACCAACCAGAGAAGTAACATTGAGAAATTTTGTATATATTCATATCACATTAAGGAACTTCAAATTTTTGTAGATATTAATAATAACATTCCCATTTTTATATATATATATATATATTTTTTTTTTCTATTTTTATCGGTAATAATATTATTGAAACTTACTCTAGTGTAAGATAGTAAATTGTATATTTCTTTTAAATGTATATATGTAATTTGTAAGAAAAATTACTTGTGGTAAATTAAACGAGTGACTTGTTTGTCAGGGAGTTGTGTCTTTTCATTTTGTGGAATTGTGAGATCAGGCTCACGACCCAGTTAAACCTACTGTGCTCGGGCATATTGAAATAAAATTGTAGCTGAATTGTTACATAAATATTTTGTTTTTTATTCTTAGATACTAATCCATGAACGTAAGCTCTGAATAATTCATTTTATTAGTACCTTTTGAGCATTTCAGCGAAGGCAGTTCAAATTACCGTTTATATCTCGCAAAGAGCCAAACTGTTGTTTAAATGCAACAGTAGCCTTAGACAGAGTATTGCCAAGAAGCTCAAAAAGGGCTACTGACGCCATAAATGATACAATGACTGTCCCACGAAATAAAATGGAAAAGGCTGACACGCTTCACCGAAAGCTTTTTGAAGAGGCAAACTTAGTAGCTGAGCAACTAGATACAGAAATGCCCCAGAATAGTATCACGACAAACACACAGAGCCAATAAGCATCTTCGTCAATCTGCTGAAGAGTATGTCTGCAGGGCTGCATGCATTCCACTTCTAGATTTTGTAATAGATGACTTAGAGGACCGTCTGTCTCCAGAAGTACTAAAATTATTGAAACTATGCGTTTTTACTCCAAAAGACGATTATACTGATGAAGATGAAGACAATGAAGCAGTTAAACATCTTGCAAACGACTATAAACTGCTAATAGACAATACTCTAGTTTCACTAAATATAAACGAAAATCGCCTGTGGAAGGTGAATTGGCAGCGGAACCAGAATATTCTACAGTCGATTTCTCATCTTATAGAAAATTTTGTTACTGAAATGAATCCTAATGTAAGAGAATTTTTATGTATTCTTGCTACACTACCTGTTAATGTAACCGCAGCAAATGGGTACTTTTCCACTTGTAGGAGGCCCAAAATATTGCTTAGAGATTTAATGGTAGAAGACCATCTAACTGGCGTTCACAAATGCATACCCGTTCAAATGGAGGTAGTCATAACTCGTTTCTCGAGACGAAAAATTAATTTTGTTATTTGATTGAAATTATTTTGACGTATAAAAATAAGATACTTTTTCTTTGTGTTCTTTGTACATCAAATACGTAATATGATTACGAAAAATTCTGATATCATATATGATAAAATAAAATTAAAATTATCAGATTTCTTAATTCTGTTCAATATTATGGATGAATATAATGATTTTCAGACTAATATTCATCTCTACGGAATGGGTAGACATCCTTTGCATTATTTTTTGGCTGTTTCATAGTAAACTGAAAAAATACAGTGTGGGTAGACAAAATTTAATATATCCAAAAATATTCCATTCATCAATATCGACATCGATTATGTGTCAGATTATTGAACATTTTACATTGTGATATTCGAGCACTATCCGTAAATGACTAATTGATTTTTAATGCGCAGACCTAGTGGAGGGTCAGCATCATACCATACTATTCGAAATGAAACAGTTCGATTCAGAATTAGAGGCCGAATAAACGATCATTATATTCGATAGCCACGAAAAGCTGTGGAACTCAATCATTGAAAAATTCAATAGATAAAGTAGCGTGCGCGTACATTAATTAAATCTTACTGATATCAAGTTTCGATCTGAATCAATTGTGATTTCAATTCGAATTGAAAAACAGCGAAAACACTGGCATGAAATTAGCAGATTTAGCATGCTACTTCATATCACGATCCTTATAAAATTTTGCACCAACCTGTGCGTTATTATTCTACCCCATACTGCACTAACTAAAGTGGTATATATACGAAAGGTGGGACGAACAGAACCGGAACCCTCATCGTTCAGAACAATAAGCTTGACATCGTTCCTGCTGAAGAGTCTGGAAAAGCTGATTGATGTCCATATCAGGAGGAAGGTGCTAATTGACAGTCTCCCTAGACCTCATCATTTGCCGGCCTACCAGGCCGGCAAATCGACAGAACTTGCATTGCATAATCTGGTCGGAAAATTAAACCAGTTAGTGCTATCTCTCGATTATCGAGAGATAGCACTAACACTGTTTCTGGAAATTAAAGATGCTTTTAACAATAAGCTGCCGGCTTCTCTCGCTGAGGCTATCGCTGCGAAAGAATCGACCCGCTAATCTGTAGATGGATGCAGGCAAATGCTGCAGCAGAACAATAACGACCTCATACCAGGATAAGGTCTTTGAGTTCACGGCTGCGAAGGGCTGTCCGCAGGGAGGTATTCACTAACCCTTACTGTGGACCCTTCTCGTTAATGACCTGCTAGCGATCATTTCGCTGTGGGGAGTCGACGTTCAAGCAGTTGCTGATGACCTGGAAATCATAGTGAAAGGTAAATCGGAAGTGACGATATCGGCCGTCCTTCAAGAGATACTGAACACTATTGATAAATGGTGTATAAGGGAAGACATGTCTCTAAAACCCGCAAAAGGTAGTTATAGTACCATTCACTGAAAAATGGAAGTTGAATTGTTAAGAACCACCGACTATCCTTGGTGAAATAATACAATTCTCATTTATGGCAAAATACCTTGGAATAATCCTGGGCAAGACCCTCAGCTGGGGTGCACACCTAGATAAAGTGAGTCATAAAGACAGAATGGGTTTCTGGACTTGCAGGCGGATCTGTGGTAAAACCTGGGGCCTAAAGCTCAGGCAGATGTACTGGCTGTACAATATGGTAATTAGACCACGGATAGTGTTTGGCGCTGTAGCGTGGTGGAAAAAAGGCCAACAAACGGTTGGCGAACAAAAGCTCACCCGACTACAGAGACAGTGTTGCCTTGCAATTACAGATGTATTTCGCACCACACCCATGGCAGTCATGGAGCTCCTACTAAATCTACCACCCCTGCACCTACTCGTGCAGAGGGAGGCGGAACGGACCACATACAAACTATATCAACTTGCGATTGACAGGCCAGAGGCAATAGTGATGGGAGGCTCTGGACTGCTGGAGGAGCTTTTAAGGAATAGTATCCTATCGATGCCCTCGGATCTAATGTCAAAAGTCACGAGTCAATGACGGAATTTCAATGTAATCGTCCCCAGCCGAGACGAGTGGACCCAGCATGCTGAGGTTCTATTGAGAACCGACCTTGGCTTGTTCACAGACGGCTCGCGAACGACGATCGGGACAGGAGCGGGAGTCTATGGGAGCAAACCGAGAACTAACATCTCATTGAGTCTCGGTCAAAACGCAACCATAAACAGGCAGAACTATTTGCCATTGAGGCCGCGGCAAAATTGCTGATAAAACGGCAAATCCACCAGGGTAAATCAAAATATTTACTGATAGTCAGTCAGTAGCTGCCTCTGGTTGGACCGGAACCATTCCTGGGAATGCCACATGACGTGGCTACCGAGGCGATAACAGGCAGAATGAACTCAAGGCTAGAGTCTTTTTGGCGGAGCCATTCTGACCCGAAACATTCGAAGTTGTTCCTTGGAACAGCTTGGAACAAAAAGATGGCGAACTTAGCGCTAGGTCTGGATAGGGCCAAACTAAGAACACTTTTCGGAATCATGACAGGTCACTGCTGACTGAAAGCGCATTTGAACAAAATCGGCCTGGCTGAAGACGATAAATGCAGGCTGTGTCTTGAGGACACTGAAACAGCCATGCAGATCGTCTCAGAGTGCCCAGCGGTGAGTCGCATCAGATTCGAGGTCTTTGGCCAGGCTCTTATAGCCACTGCGAACTGAAAAAATTACCCCTGAACAAGATTATCGGTTTTATTCAAAAACTGGATCTCGTCGAGGAGATATAAATTAGGGGTGAACCACAATAGTCCGTGCGGACGCAGTGGTAGGGTGGACAGACGCCCGCTCGCCATAAATAACATAACCCCTAGTGCTGAATTTCAAATCGAAAGAATCGGTAGTTTGCAAAAATATTAGAAGTAATATGAAAAATTTTCAAATGTCAGTGAATGCAAAACCAAAAAACCAATTCTGCTCGTTAACGAACTTTAAGATGATATTCAGGTTGAGGACCTTTCCTGAACGTTTGAAGGACCTAGTTCTTTATGTTTGAAAGTTAGCGTGTTTACCGGTCGAACTTGATCATTTTTGACCTGGAATTCCTCATCAATGAGTCAAACGAAGTCCATTATCTACTCAGAATTCGAATATTATAGACATTTTTGCTCGAAATAGCGAATGATAATCTCTTAAATATATATTACGAACTCGCAGGAATACTTTCGTTTATTTATTATTTAATGGTTGATTATGTAATTCGTAAATATTAGAGTATAACTAAGATCGTGTGGGCTTTCGTCGAGAATGGAAGCTTTATTGCTAAAAATTGGTTATTTATTCAAAGTTCAAAGGACTGTCCGATGCAAGCTACTACTTTTTCCCATCTTCTTGGCAATTGATGGACTCCATCATGAAAAAGGGCCGGCTCTTTGGCCGCTATCCATTTTTTGACTTCATCTAATTGAAGAAATGCGCGTGACCATGTTGTATGGATCGGAAGAGATTGTAATCGGAAAGAGCAATATCTAGGCTGTATGGCGGGTGGAGTAATAATTTCCATTTGTGCGTTTCTCAGTTTAACGGGCGACACAACATGTACCGTGCATTGTCAATGAATTTATCGTGTCTGTCTGCGTATTGCGGCCGTTTTTCTTGTAATGCTCGGCTCAAACCCATCAATTATCTTCGAAAAATCTCCTCTGTCATAATTTAGTTAGATTGTAGCAGCTCATAATACACCACACCCAGCATAATCTCCTTGCCATATATATTCAGCTTGACAGTTGATGATAATCCATACGTTGCCCGACGTTTTGGATTATTGTAATGACCCCAATTTTCATCGCCAGTTACAATTCGGTGTAGCAAAGCCTTTTATTTTCTATGCAGCAGTTGTTCGCACATAAAAAAAAGGTTTTCGGCGTCTCTTAGCTTCAGTTCATACGGCACTCAATTTCGCACCTTTCGGATCATTCCCATTCAAACGATGAAAAATGGATGCTTGAGTAACTTCAAGTGTTTAGCAAGTTTCTCTTGAATTTGTGATGGATCTTCGTCGATTCTAGCTTCCAAATCTTCATACTTGGACTTTGGTGGCTTTCTGGGTCGTTCTTCGTCTTCTTAATCAAAATTGCCACTTTCAAATCAGGCGAACCACTTCTGGCGCGTTTGTTCAGCTAAAGCATACAAATCCGCTAGAATACGATTACTTTCGATAGCCTTTTTCCTCAAATTTAAGTAATGTAGTAAAGTAAAACTCCTCGAAAAACCATATTATTCGTTACCAAATTTTACGTTTTCAGAGAACACAGAATCTTTGTTATTATCACTTCGCGGGATTAAAGATACTGAAAGCCTAATGATTATACTTCAAACTCAGGGTGTTGTCAGATGAAACACTGGACTAATAAATTAGAAGCGACATCTGTTATTAAAACCGCACGAATTTTTTTCTAATTCTAATATATACCCATGCTAAACTATATAAAATATTTTTTCAGAAAATCTGATACTTATATAAAATATCCACTCCATATAAAAAATATAGATTCATATCTTTATTCAAATATTTTAATATTTACAGATATATTCTGTTAGCCTTCTACATATTGAATTTTTTTCAATTATTTTTAATATTATAACTTCAGGAATTAAATGAATGTCATATACATTATGTCAAGAAAGTACCGGGAATTATCGATTTAAATCTGGCAGGGCAATGAGGCAGGTAAATTTTTTTTTCCTAGGTTGGTACCACTGTCCTTAATTACTATGCCAAGCTTGAGCGGGATCTGTCAACTAGTGTGTTTGCAACAGCTGATTAAGTCAGTCGATGTCAGAGTGCGTGCCGATTTTTACTATGGGTGATTACGTTGACCAAAGAATTTGTTTAAAGTTTTGTGTTGCAAATGAATTTTCGTGTGCCGATGCATTCAAAATGTTGCACAAGGCCTTTGGTGATAATGCTCTATCGAAAACTCGTGCATATCAGTGGTACAGATCCTTCAAGGACGGTCGTGAAGTGGTCGAAGACTTGCCTCGTGCCGGACGCCCATCGACGGCTTCGATCGAAGATAACGTCGATAAAATTAAGGAAAGAGTGCTGGAAAACCGTCGTACCAGCTTAAGAGAGATAGCACATGATCTTAAGATATCCCACGAGTCCGCACGTACGATTTTGATTGATATTTTGGGCATGAGAAAGGTGGCCGCACGACTCGTACCGAAAGACCTGAATTTTCTTCAAAAACGTCATCGCGAACAGGTTGCTTCAGACATGCTGGATCGCTGTAATTCCGATTCTACATTCATGAAACGCATTATAACTGGTGATGAGACCTGGGTCTACGAGTACGATATGCAAACAAGCCAGCAATCATCGGAATGGGTGGCAAAAAATGAGCCGAAACCGAAAAAACTACGTCAAAGCCGCTCGAAAATGAAGGTGATGCTCATTGATTTCTTCGATATCCGTGGCGTGGTGCACTACGAATTCGTTCCAGAGGGTCAGACGGTAAACAAGGAGTATTACCTAGGCGTTATGAAACGTTTGCGTGAGCGTATCCGTAAGAAGCGGCCAAATTAGTGGGCGAACAACTCATGGATTTTGCATGACGATAACGCGCCTTCTCACCGAGCTACGATTGTGACTGACTTTCTAGCCAAAAACTCAACAAACGTGCTTCAGCAACCACCGTATTCGCCGGATTTGGCTCCCTGCGACTTTTTCCTCTTCCCAAAACTAAAATTGCCCCTTCGTGGCACCCGTTTTGAGTCGATTGAAGCCATAAAACAAAATTCGGCGCGAGAGCTAAAGTCCATCCCGGAAAGCGCCTATAAAAAATGTTTCGATAATTGGAAGTGCCGTTGGCATAGATGTATTGAAGCAAATGGAGCCTATTTTGAAGGCGACCCAATAAATTTTGACGATTAATTCTAAAAATTTTGTTTATATTGAAAATTCCCGGTACTTTCTTGACAGAGTAGTATTCACGCGACAGTTTTCAAATATGGAACCTAGGATTGTATTTTCTTTCCAACATTGAGAAGCATTGAGTAGTAATGCAACAAACGAAGTCAAGTTAAAAAATGATTATCCACACAATTTCAAACAAGGGTTCAGAACATTGATGACAAAAATAAAATAAGCAAACAAAACTGCCAATTATGTAATGAGGATCATTTATTGTTCCATTGTAAGAATTTTTGGGATTATCTGTAAATGCCATGCGAAATGAAGTGAAACGTTCGAGATTATGCTTCAATTGTCTCAAACCTAATCATCGAGTAGATTCGTACACTTCAGTAAGTTGCAAGAGTTGCGGACAGAGGCACAACAGCCTGTTACATATTAACGACAAACCTGAAGTAAGCAGTAGGGCTTCAGAAAGCAAGCATAATGATGAAACATCATCCGAAGAAGACAAAACCAATTTGTTTCAATAATGTCGTCATCACACTCGAACGAGTGATATTAGCTACAGCAATTGTTGATTTGATTCCCTGAAGGGAAAATTGTGTTCAAGCTCGAGCTTTACTGGATTCAGGATCACAGTCTAATTTAATCAAAAATGAGTTGGCAGATCGTTTGAACTTGCCTAGAGAAAGGGTCAACATTCCTGTAGTTGGCATTAACCAAGGGTGCATTAATGTCAAGGAATTGACAAGAGCAAAATTGAAGTCCATATTCAATTAATACCAAGTCAATTCCACATTTTTGATTTTGAATAAAATTGCAGAGGATATGCCTACAACTAAGGTACACTTCAGCATACCATCAAACATAAAATAAGCAGATAATCAGTTTTACCATTCAGGAAAAATTGATCTTTTGTTGGAGCCTCTTTGTTCTATGATCTTATGTGCATTGGACAGATCAAAGAAAAGTCAAATAAACCCATTTTTCAGAAGACTAAATTGGGATGGATCATATCGGGAAAACCGTCGTACCAGCTTGAGAGAGATAGCACATGATCTTAAGATATCCCACGAGTCCGCACGTACGATTTTGATTGATATTTTGGGCATGAGAAAGGTGGCCGCACGACTCGTGCCGAAAGACCTGAATTTTCTTCAAAAACGTCATCGCGAGCAGGTTGCTTCAGACATGCTGGATCGCTGTAATTCCGATTCTACATTCATGGAACGCATTATAACTGGTGATGAGACCTGGGTCTACGAGTACGATATGCAAACAAGCCAGCAATCATCGGAATGGGTGGCAAAAGATGAGCCGAAACCGAAAAAACCACGCCAAAGCCGCTCGAAAATGAAGGTGATGCTCATTGTTTTCTTCGATATCCGTGGCGTGGTGCACTACGAATTCGTTCCAGAGGGTCAGACGGTAAACAAGGAGTATTACCTAGGCGTTATGAAACGTTTGCGTGAGCGTATCCGTAAGAAGCGGCCAAATTTGTGGGCGAACAACTCATGGATTTTGCATGACGATAACGCGCCTTCTCACCGAGCTACGATTGTGACCGACTTTCTCGCCAAAAACTCAACAAACGTGCTTCAGCAACCACCGTATTTGCCGGATTTGGCTCCCTGCGACTTTTTCCTCTTCCCAAAACTACAATATTTAAAGGAGACAAAATTTTGTTTCTGATCTTACCTTTAAGAACACCAATTGCCTTTTAAAATCATGAACACACCTTAAGGACTTCTCAAAGAATATAATTTATTTGAAATATTCAATATATTTAAATATTCGAATAAGTTAATTCAGAAATCTCTGAAAACATGCATGTTTTGAATTTTAAATATATTAAATATTTCAAATAAATTATATTCACACACCTTAAGGTGTGTTCATGTTTTTAAAAGGCAATTGGTGTTCGTAAACGTAAGATCAGAAACAAAATTTTGTCTCCTTTAAATATTAATTTATTAATTTTAATGAATTTCTTATATCTGTTGGTTTATTTATTCCATTTGACATTATATATTGAGTTTTGATTATATACGTCTATTAAACGTAAGCGGTGCTTATTTTAGACATTAATTTATTTCTAAAAGTTTTTTGAATGAAATTTTCTTGAAATTAAAATTGTAGAAGACTAACAGATTTAATATGTTTTGATATTCAAATTTTGTTTGAAATTAAGTCTTTATTGGAAATAGAAACCTACTGAATGACCGAAAACAAAAAGAGACTATCAGTAAGTAGTTGTTTCAAATGTTACCGTTCAACAGAAAAGTTTATTGAGCCGTTATTCAACATGAATCTACCATATTTTTCAGGAACTCATCGTATAGAAATTTTGATTTTAATCAGGAGATATCTGCCGAAGTGCCTTTAAAAATTTTCCTCTGAAGAAACCGCAATCCCTCAGAACTCTATAATTTCGGTAATCTGAAAAAACATACTATCAGAAATAAGGAACATTACAGTTGAAGTTCCACAAAAATTGAGAGAGCAGTTTCATTACAGGTCATTTCTAACATATGAATGTTGAAAATTTCGATCATTCGTTTTAATGTAATACATTCCAATGGATCAAGTCTCTATTTCATCAAATTTATGTCAACAAATACTCTTGATATCCTTTACCACTGAATGTCTTTCAGAAAGTAGATCAAAAATCATTACCTGCACCCTGTATTCACATGAATTTCCTAATCAATGTATTATAAGTCATCCAAATGACAAAACACTTTCCGTAATATAGTTCATCAAATTTAAATATCAAAACAGATTTATTTTGGTAGCCTCCTACGAATTTTATTTCAAAAAATGTTATTCAAAAACTTTTATAATTAAATTAATGTCTTATGAGCACTGCTTAAAGTAAGTATACATATAGAACCAAAACTAATTATATAATATCGAATGGAATAAAAAAACCCAACGAAATATAAATAATTAATTAAAACTATTAAATAAATACTTTAACTTTATCTTCAATATTTAATATATTCAAGTATTCAAATAAATTACTTCGAAAATCTCTCAAGAACAAATCCTCAAGAAGCAATTTAAAATTAAATAAGATCTTCATCTTGTATGATAAGTCCTACTTCACATTTAAAATATAAAATCAGTTAACAAAAAATATCTTACCAGACAGACCTCTTGGTATTCTTGTTGAACAAACACTAAAATTAGAGAACTTTACGTTCTCGTATTCTATGTTCACCACAAAAATAGCACAAAGCTTGTAGGGTATTTTATGGCCTCATTTATAATCAAATGATATTTATATAATGAGTCAGAAAAACCTTCAAGTATTCATTTAGTAAGTTTAATTGATAATTTATTTTTCGTTGGTTTGTTTTATTCCATTTGATATTATATAATAAGTTTTGATTTTATAGGTCTACTCAATCCAAGCAGTGCTTATCAGACATTAATTTAATTTTAAAAGCTTTTGAATAAAATTTTTTTGAATTATAATTTGTAGGAGGCTAACAGATTCAGTCTGTTTTGATATTTTAATTTTTTAATGACATTTCTATCAAGTAAAAAACCTCTTTCCATTATTTTATTATATGTATATTTTATTTTCTCATGAACCAAAGAATACCATACCTGAAAATTATACGATTTTTTTCAGTGTATTTGATTGAGTATTGCACCAATCGGTTTTTTCGCGAAATGAGCTATAGGCAAAATGGTCTAGAATCAAATCGATAGGGAATATTTATACATGGAAAATTGAATTTCAGTTTTTCAGGCGCTCAGGTGAATTTTTAGATGCCGAAATTTCCATATGTATACATTGGCCAAAAGGGTAGATCTTTTGAGAGTAGGATCCAGGAACACCGGAATTCATTCGTTAAGAATAAATCAAACTCCACATATGCCAGACATCTACAAGAATCCGGGCATTTTGAATAACTATGATCTTGTCTGATGATGCTACTGTAATAGCGAAACAATTGTTGTGAACATAACAATAAAATTTGTGAAAATCAGAATAACCTTATTTAAATATTATTTAATATGGATTTTCACCAAGTAAGGACTGATACAATTCAATAGTTTTGAATAAATTTGGACAGTGAGATTACCGGCTATTGAAAAGGGCCGATTATGTGATTTCCATAAATACCCGCCCAAACATTTAATTTTTAGGGACGCTAGGTATGCACCTCACGAAATAATCTTGGATTTTCATCTGATCAATACCGACAGTTACGCCGGTTTACAATGCCGTTAAGGTAAAATGACCACTCCTCCGAAAAACAGACCACTTCAGAGAACTGGAGTCGGTACTCGGGATCGTCCTCATTCAGTTCCTGATCCAATCGTATTTTATAAGGATGGAATTTATGTTGTATCATGATTCTCATGATTGTTGTGCGTGCAGCACCAGATACATCCACATTGCCTCTTTCACTAATTTCGCTGTTATTTCATTACCGATGAATATTTTGAAGCGAAATTTCAGAGTCAGATAGTACTCAGAACGATCTTCAAAATTAGTTATCGCCCCTCATCCCTATTCAAAATCAAGAGGTTGTGCTCACCTCCGTTGGGGGGTTCAAGTTATGGGGATGAAAATAGCGGAAAAGTTGTTTCCCTTAAATTTAAAATTGGCGGGTCCCAGCGATTTTCCACAATTTCATTTTAAAGTCGGAAATCGAGGTGTTAAGTTTTCGTTTGACCACCTGTATATAACAAAATTCCAAAGTCCATAAAAATGCTCAAAAATATATGTGGTTATGAAAGAGAAATAAAAAGATTTATATTGTCAGTGCCCAGAAAGAGATTTCACGATCTGATAGAAACTAGGCGTTTTACATTGTAAAATGTGTGGGTGCACCCGTTCTCATATCTGATATGAGTTTTTCAGTTACTTCACATAACAATTTATACATTATTCGGACAACAGATCGAAGTAACCGGAATTTTTTATTGGAAGTTGTTATCAGTAAGTTATTTCTGTTGACGATATTCGCTTATTTTCAAAGAAACTTGTTATTAACAGGTAGCAGCAATGGAAATAAATAAAATTCCAATTTATCATTTGTTATCGCCAGATGTCCAGGTTCTATAATACTTTTTGGTTTTATTACCTGACTATAAAATTTCGGTTTTACCGAAGTCTGCTCATTGGATAAAAAAAAATCATTCCATAGACTTTCGAAAAACCGAATTTCAATATTCAGGTAATAAAAGCAAAAAGGTGGACTTACTTGGATAAGTAGAAATCTCTTCTGTTCATAAAAACATCTGGTAATAACAAATGATAAGTTGAAATTTCATTTATCTCCATTGCTGACTTCTGTTTATAACAAGTTCCTTTGAAAATAAGCATATACTGTCAACAGGTATAACTTACTGTTAACAAACTCAAATAAAAACACCCATCATTTCCATCTGTGGTCCGAAAAATATATGTGTCAACAACAACAAAAATTAAACTTTTGTGTAACTTCAGCCAAGTGATTTATTCACCTTATTTATATGAATTTTTCATCTTCATGTACAATATAATCCTTTGAAACCACTCTCGATTAAAACTTCACGAATTCATATATTTGCGTATACTTTCTATCTACAAGGGTACGAATAAGGGTAATCTCTGAAACAATCTGCATATTCTGATATATCCAAAAGAAGAATTTATTTCTTTTGATCGCGTCATAGTTAGTTGAAGACTGGGAATGAAGAGAAAACTTGACAACTTCAATTATGCGGAAAGTTAAAGAGAGAATTTCTGTGGAGCATACGTCTACTTCTACATCAGTAGAAATACCTTACTCGGCATTTCCACAACAAATGAAACGATCTCGAATGAACCGTTACATTCGATTCATATATGTTGAAATTGGGAATTCTTATTTTGTGAAGTTGCTGAAATAGATAACTGCCGTATTATGTCCAATACTTGCGCTCCTTCAATTTAGCGCAAACTGCAAAATCAGCACAATATTTGCAGGAATTTTCAATTAATATCAGGTATTGCTCATGTTTATAACTATTGCAGTTATGAGTATTGCTTTTTAGCAATCGATAAATCAACAATGTCAGTGCTAGAGGCAGAAGCAAAATACAGGATGACAAGAGAAACTTCGGACATATTTTACTGGAACAAAAATATTTCAGCGCAGCCAAATAATTTCTATTCTATTAGATTCTCTACACTTTCCTGTACTGAAATGTGAATTTTCACTTTCATACCACTTTATTTTGCAGAGTGTTAAAATGTCAAACAAACGTAGTGCAATTTTGGAGCTGTTTCGTCAATACTGAATTGTTTCAGTCGTAACTATTTGGTAGTTGATCATAATTAAAACAAATTGTAGAAATTACTATGTTTTTCTACCAAAAAAATATATATTACACATTTTCCTGTGACTCGAGTTTCGGGAAATGAACTATCCCATCATCAGACAACTGAAGACCTAACAGTGGTACAGTGGTATTTAAACAAAAGTGATAAACATTTTGAATATTTCAACAGATTCTTGGTGTTACCTAATAGTCGTACAGAGGTTTACAATCGGAACGTGATAAAAAACCGGGTTAAAAAGAGGGGCCTTCTACCAGATATCGGAATGTCGGCAATCCACAAAGAAGGTTGTTGAACAGATGGTACCCATTTAAATATCTCAAATAATTTTTGGGGTTACATAGATTCGTAGTCATTCATCATTTTTACATTATTTTGTTGTATATCTCAAATATTTGGATTCGGAAAGCTCCATACATTCATTCATTATTTTTTACATTATTTTTATTGTGAACGAATTTGAAAATTTCAATAATTAGATTCAAAAGTAGATTCAAAAGAAAAGAATCTACATGTAAAATTTTTTTTTTCTTAAGATTTTTTTTTGTCGAAAGGAATTACTGTTTTCTAAAGAATGTTCGTTGAAAAAGGTTTTAAACAGATGTTACTTTTTAAATATCTCAAATATTTTCGATTTACATAGCTCCGTACAGTCTTTCATCATTTTTACATTATCGTTATTGTGAACTAATTTGAAAATTTCAACAGATTCTAGATAATCGAGTTTCTTCCCTTTTGATTCTACATGTAAAATTTTAAGATTATCTATTGTGGGAAAGGAATGACCGTTTTCTAGAAAATGAGTGGCAAAAGTAGAATTTTGTCTATTTTTCCTCATTTTATGTTCGTTGAACCTCGTCTTGAAGGAACGTCCTGTTTGTCCTATATATTTATTACTGCACGTAGAACAAGATAACTCATAAACTCCTGATTTGTGTATGTTTGTCAAATTAGATTTTCTATTATATTGGGGTTGAAACCGTTGTTCGCGGCTTTTGATTTTATAGTTTGGACTTCAGCTTTGCGGTCATTTTTTGATAAGAGTAATGCGAAGGCTCTATGAGTTTTTATTAAACCGTAGAGTTTTTCTACGGTCTAATAAAAACTCACAAAGAAGATGCATCAATTCGCCCAGTCGTTTCTTTTATTAGCAGCCCTACCTATAAAATAGAGAAAAAATTAAAGGAAATGTTCAAAAGGCTTACTAATTTCACTCCGAAATATACAATAAAAAATTCCATAGAATTAACAACAAAATTTAAAAAATTTTCTGTACCAAATAATTCCTACCTAGTATGCCTGGATGTGGATAATATGTTTCCAAATATACCGAAAAATGATAGCATTCATTCAGCTTCAGAAATTCTTGAAAAATCACATGTAAATCCCGTGATACACGGTGATTTCATAGCCCTTTTAGAACAATGCCTGCACAAAAACTATTTTCAATTTAATAATAATATTTTAATAATAATAAAATATACGAACAATTAAACGGCCTAGCTATGGGCTCACCACTGAGTCCACTCCTTGCAGACATATTCATGTCAGAAATAGAAAATGAAATCTTCAATTCGAAACTACCTGTAAATGTTCATTTCTGGTACAGATAAGTAGACGATATTCTTACGTGTATCTCCGGAACATCCAGACAACTGAGCCAATTTTTGAATTTCTTGACTAATATTCACCCAAAAATTAAATTCAAATTAGAAAAAGAATCGAAGAACAGTATTACATTTTTAGACCTCTCGATATCACACTCAAATAGAAAAATAGATTTCAACGTGTTGAAAAAACCCACATCCACTGATATATGTATTCCTATTGATTTCAATCACCCATTTTCACAAAAAAATGTCAGCCTATCAATCAATGATCCATAGAGCCTTCGCATTATTCTTATCAAAAAATGACCGCGAAGCTGAAGTCCAAACTATAAAATCAATAGCTGCGAAAAACGGTTTCAACCCCAATATAATAGATAATCTAATTGCGCAGAAACTATCTAAAATAGCTATGAGCCAAATTTATCCCATCATAAAAACCGAAGAAAATAAAACATTCATTTCTCTGTCGTACTCTGGTAGCATGGGTCAAAAAGTGGCCAATAGTTTTTCATAATCAGATGTCAATATTGCCTTCAAAACGCAAAAAAATTATCATCGGTATTATTTAACGCAAAGGACCCTACTCCAAATATACACAAATCAGGAGTTTATGAGTTATCTTGTTCTACGTGCAGTAATAAAGATATAGGACAAACAGGACGTTCCTTCAAGACGAGGTTCAACGAACATAAAATGAGGAAAAATAAACAAAATTCTACTTTTGCCACTCATTTTCTAGAAAACGGTCATTCCTTTCCCACAATAGATAATCTTAAAATTTTGCATGTAGAATCCAAAGAGAAGAAACTCGATTATCTAGAATCTGTTGAAATTTTCAAATTAATTCACAATAACAATAATGTAAAAACAATGAATGACTGTACGGAGCTATGTAAATCGAAAATATTTGAGGTATTTAAAAAGTAACATCAACTAGTTTTACTCAGGTGAAATGGAGGGCTGAGCCGGTTGATTAACTCAGTGACAAGGGAGTCTATCGCAGCACAGGGCTTCTCCCTTAAAACTGGCGTACTCTACCCTATCGCAGTATAAATCTCCGGATTCTGTGTAATGGCCGAGTGCGTTATGTAGCATACTGCGTTACCTCGGGGGGGTGGTCTTGCCCTCAGGTGTTACTTGTACCACCTGGCCACCCCAATTGGTGTTGGACTCGAGGGGGCAGTGGTTGAAAGTCCGCATGCTGGACTAGGGGGTATTTCATTTATCTGTTCGCAGACCCCCATTTTCGGGATATTCTCATGAAACGACTCGGGGTTTAACGGGACTTGACGGTTCGACCGGTCTGTCCTGGCCCCTGGATCTGTGCGTAACAATTTAGGGTTTGTGGATCTCGACGAAATGGCTCCGCCATTAGTGCTTGACGCCAGGATCAATCAAATGACTTCACATGGGTTCGGTGGGTCAGGACGTATAGTCCGCTAGACGGTGCTCGTACCAGGATCAATTGTAGTCGTCAATCTTGAGTTTATCTTAGTTTATGGGACTGCGTTCGGGTGGATGGATAAGAATTCCCTCCGGCGGGTGAGTTGCGTCTCAAACCAACTCAGGTACTGACCTGCTGAGCCAGTAGAGGTTGGATAGTGCTTCGCTGCTACCAGTCAGACGGTTCTGGCTTTCGAGTCGGGGCCCAAACTGGAAGCTGGTGGGTTCATCTCTTCGGAGGGGTTCTCGCCGAGCGCGATGATATGGCGTAATCCTTATCACACTTTCTACCTCTAGGGGTGGACTGTGGAGACTGCTTGGTAGTCACTTGGAAAAGAGGCCTTCCTTAAATAGCCAATAACTATTCTGGTAGAATTCACCTGTACCACTGTTAGGTCTTCAGTTGTCTGATGATGGGATACTTCATTTCCCAAAACTCGAATCACAAGAAAATGTTTAATATATATTTTTTTGGTAGTAAAACATAGTAATTTCTACAATTTGTTTTAATTACTGTTTCGTCAAGGTAAGCGTCAATGCGAAATTGTTCGTTTGCTCAATGTGCCCGTGTCCGACGCAGTTTGTCATTTCAAGGTGCTTGACCATGATGGTTGTCGTTCAGGAAGTGGGAGAAAAAGCACTGCCAATACGCCTAGAAATTGCAATATCGTAAGGAAGATAATCAATCGAAATCCGAGGGTCTCCATGAGGAAAGTAGGCCGTGAGACCGGTATCAACCATGAATCCGTTCGTCAAATGTACAAAAAGGAGCTCAACCTCAAGCTCCAAAAAGTTAAACTCCTCACGGATGAAAACAAGCGCATACGACTCCAAAGGTGCCGCCAACTCCTTCGTCTTGCAGCCAGTCAGCAATGGGAGCGTATTCTCTTCACAGACGAGAAGATTTTCACCGTAGAACAATCCCATCACCAAAACGATATAGCCTGCTTCGCAGAGGCTCTCGGTACGTCGAACATCGTCAAAATCCTCAATCCGTCATGGCTTGGGGCGGAATTTGTGCCAGCGGCAAAACAACCTTGGTTTTCGTGGGTCAAGGGGTCAAAATTAATCAAGAAGTCTACGGCTGCGACATTCTCGAGGCCGTAGTACTTCGGTGAGCCCAGCAGCACTTCGGCGACACGCAATGAACCTTTGAACAGGACTCCGCTCCGGCTCACAAAGCGAAAATGACGTAAGAATAGTGTAAGACCCATTTTCCGGGTTTGGAGTCGCTGAAGCAATCCCTGCGCCGGGAATGGGACCGATTTACGCCCAAAGAGCTACGCCTTTTTTTTTGCTGAAAATTTTAAAAAGCGTCTGGAGTCATGTATCGCCGCCAAAGGAAGCCATTTCGAAACCGCAAATATATTATTACCGAATGTTTATTTTATTAATATTCGTTGTTGTTTTGTTCAATTTCTTTTGTTCAATACAGTTAAATGAAAAAACGTTCTTCCGAGGTTTTTCTTGTCACCATATAGATTCGTCCGAAGAATTTTCAACCTTCTTAAAAAGGCAATTCTTCGTAAAAATTGGATTTTGAAGAAATTGAGACCAGTCGTGAACAATTCGTGCATCATTTTCACCATTAATTAATTATCTGAAATGGTTCTGGTTTCACTCGAGCATGTGCAATGAGATTATAAAAATCCTAAAACCATCTTCATTTTAGTTTGGAGTTTTATGATGCCAAAATTCTTGAAACATTCCATGTAAGATTGCCCCCTAATGGAGATGGTCATAAAATATACCCATTCAATCATATTATAATTTTTAATCTGGCCACTAGCTGAATAACAAAAAATGCTTAGATGCTTTACTCTTTCATCAAGGTGATTCACTATAAAATGGTGAAACACTTAATTAACTTCAATTGAGCCTTTTGTTGCCCAAGTTTATAGATAACAATAAAAATATGAGGGTCTTGTTAACAGAATATGAATGTTGAAAAAATACATAGATAATTGCCCTCTGTAGTACACATTATTTGTTGAGACATTGAACAGCGAAATATATTTCTGGTAATCAACCCCAACAACTTCAGCTTTTTGTTTGTTCTTCGTTTTTCTTTCATAGAACCTTTGTTCAGCAAGGCGGACTTCTTTTTCAGTTGCCAATTTCTTCATTTGCAGCTCATTTTTGGATGAAAAAATCAGCGATATTTATTCTATCGCAAGTGCTACAAGTATCCGACCTTGGACATCCACAAGTTCTTGAATTCAGCTCTGTATTTTTCATACGATTACTTGTGATGGAAAGATTTCTACATAAATTGTTGATTGTCTCGGTCTTCATCTTCAATATAAGAAAAACAAATGTTAACTTCCGCTTTTTTATTGATTTACACGACAATTGTTTCGTCATACCATGACTTCATCAGGTGAGTATTTAAACTGAGGTATACAATGCAAAACATGGCCTTAAATAGACAGCTCTGGTACAAAAATATTCATTTTACTTCAAACCATCCATTTTCATAAAAATTGTCAGTTTATAATAGTATGCTTTATAGATTGATTAACATACCCATGACGAAAGAAAATTTCGACAAAGAGTATAAAACGATTCAACAAATAGCTTTCAGTAATGATTTTAATCCGTTAATTGTAGACAATTTACTTGATAAAATATATTACAAGAAAGCAAGATCACTTGTATATCCAAAATTTTAAATTCAAACGAAACCAAATTTATTTCATTAACTTACATAGGCCAAAAATCTGAAAAGATAGCTGGATATTTAAAGAAAAATATAACATCTCTTTTAAAACTATTAATTCTTCAGGCAGCTCAATAAAAAATAATAAAGACATTCCTAAAAACAAAAAATCAGGAGTTTACAAGTTAACATATAGTGATTGCCCATGTGTATATGTGACAGACAGGCCGTTCATTCCAAACAAGAATACGAGAACATGAAAAATGTTACATTAATAACAAACCGAATTCAACTTATGCCAACCATTTGTTAGAGACTGGCCATAATTTTAATATGAACTATGAAATATTACATATCGAAAACAAAAGTCAGAAACTAAACTGTTAGAAACTTTAGAGATCATTAGATATAATAAAAGACAAATTTTATTGAATAATCAAATATATTTAAACAGATCCCCCCTATTCAATATTTTTCATTAATTGTATACCATCTCTTTCTACCCCTCTATTTTTTTTACCAGAGCTGTGTATTTAAGGCCATGTTTTGCATTGTACACCTCAGTTTAAATACTCACCTGATAAAGTCATGGTATGACGAAACAATTGTCGTGTAAATCAATAAAATAGCGGAAGTTAACATTGTTTTTCTTATATATTCTTCATAAATAGTTCATTTAAAGGGTCTTTTATGGAAACGCCCCATTTTTTATCCACATTACTCACGCATGGTAGCCATTGTTTATTTGTGACAATGGCAGTTGTATTTGTCAATGTCTACCATTAAATAATGAACAGGTACAAACTCCAACAACGTTTACAAATACTCCAAATTCATTATGAAGAATCACGATCTCGTACTATAACTTTACGTGCTTTAACTCCAATTTTTGGTCGTTTTAATCGTCCGGATAAAAGAACAGTTGATCGTTTAGAGAAGAAGTTGAAAACAAATTTTACACCTCATGATGTTACAATGCCAAAGAAATGTAAGCAAATATTGAGGAGAATATTGCTGACGAACGTAAAAGTGTTCGTGAAGACCAAACTTTATCGATTTCTGGACGTTCACAATAACTAGGCAGCTTCCACAGGTCTTTGTGTTGAATTTTACGAGGAAACCATGCTTTACATCCAAACAAAATTTTTTAAATCCAAGAACTCAAACCATCAGATCATTTAGAGCGTCGAGTATTCTGTAGGAAATGGTGCAGATTTTCATGAGAAAATCATTATCTGGAGTGGTGATAAACTTAAAGAATCTCAAGAATTGCCATTAGATTCTGACAAACTTATTGTTCGGTGCGGATTTTATGCTGGAATAGTCATTGTACCTCATTTTCTTTTCAACATAGCTCATGAGGCGTGGTGGACATTTAAATTATGTTTTGTTTCATAACAAATGATATCGATTGTACTTTATAACGAAATAAAATTTCAAGAATTTTCAAATGAATGGTGTGTTTTATTTACAAAACAAAATGGTGCGCTGTTAATGAGAACCCTTTACTTTCTTTATATCAAACTCTTCCGGTAGATATATTTTCGAAGATTTCTCATTACTATAATGACTATATCGTTTTAAGATGATTTAAGATGTTCTTTTATACCTTGGATCACCTCAGCTTTCACTTTGTTAGGACAATTATCAAGCTCCCCTACTGCTACTGCTACTGCTGCTGTACCAGAAAACTTCAAGCTGGCTTGAAGATGCACCTTTCCTTTAGTTGTTCTAAGAAAAGAGCAAAAAGCTTTAAAGCAGATAGGAATTTCGATACAAACTTCCTTGCTCTCTTACTACTCTGACGGTATAGAAATAAGAAGAGTCACGCCCATTCAGTGCAGTACCTTCTCTCCGTGGAAGTTGTTGCTTCACATTTTTAATGGGAGCCAAGTAGGAGTTTCGCTCGGACACTGACTTGAGATTATTCAAATTATTAAGTAACTTTCTTCTTTCAGCATTAGTGATAGTTTCGAAGCATTTCAAACGCTTATATTCACAGCTATCACCACTTTCATGACTCAGTAATTTTAACTTTTTCATCACGTTTCTCGTGCGACCTTTGCACACATCTTTCCATTCGGGCGCCTTCACTCTAGTATTTTCATCACTTCTGTCGGACATTTTCACGATTCTTTCAGCAATATTAAATGAAAATCGTTGAAACAACCAATCTGACAGGAAATTTAACAAAAACTAACTAAGGTTAGGCTCTCTCTTTAGCCAATATTATAATTTGTTGTAACTTGTCTGTGCTGGTGACTTCGACGGTTCTTGCTTGTTTGCGCGAGGACTTTCATAATTGTTGCCAGCCATAAGTACCTAACAAAGCCTTATAGCTGCTGACAGCGAATGTTTTTGTTCAAGATGTTCCGCAGGATCATAAATTTACTCAAAAGCTACAAGATGGCATTATCACCTCAATTTCCGATTTTTTCTCACATTCCTTGTTTTGCTCCTGTGTTTTTCACATGTTGTCGAGACTTATCTAATTTAAAAGTGGACTGCGCAGTATCGGAAGAGAAGGTAACTTGAAGTAAAGTAATGCTGGGTAATCATATTGCCTTTTGTAAAAATATTTGGTGAAAAAATATGCAAGAAAGGATAAGTAGTGGAATCCTATTAACACAAAGCTTTGGTGTAATCATTTAAAGTCTGATAACGAAATCAAAGTTAAAGTATTGTGGCTGACCGCGTCTTTATGTTTTACCACCAAAAAATAGCTCGAAGGTATAGTGAACAAATGAAGGCCGTGTTACAACTTTTTAGTTTTCATTTTGTGTGATATCTACCATCAAATAAGTTTATATTTCAAATGTGAATTTATAATTGCGGTCAACTTTTTCAAATGGTTGAGTAAATGAATTATTATGATTAGATTCTGATGATTTTGTTTAAAATTTTTATAAACGCAATCCTACATTTCTCTTCGTTTTTCTTATTTAAACCATTTCCTTTAACCATTTGAATACTATTTAATGTATATGATATGGTACCAATATCAAAGACAGTTTTCTTGGCATTTGGTGATTACTTGCAATATTGCAAGTGGTAATTACTTGCAAAATTGAAAAAATTAGCTTTTACATCTAATAAATCAAATACAAAGGGTATCTAGAATGAAATTCTAAATTTTTTATAATTTAATCGAACCTGTTAATAAATATTTGATTGATTCGGTCATTACTCGGTGAAAACACATTTTAATTAAAAACTATCTAGGGACATTCTTTTATTTCCATTAAAATATTTGTACCACAACAATTGTTTCACCACGATTTGGCTTCTTCAGGTATTTACCTGTACTGGCTGATGGTGTTCAGTGTAACCGAGTTTGAATACATGGTTAGATACGTGACCAAATAATGGAAGAATAAGTCATTAAAACTCATGGTTTGGAGTTTGCCGCTAAAAATGCTTTCAAAGAAAGATATTCAGTATTGGAGACCTCTCAACATCTGTCTATTCGTTCAAAGGATTTACGGGCATTATACCTGTTAATTTCAAGAAATTCTGAAAGTGTTAATCTAGAAATTTTGCTTTCAACGTGGATAATTTCATAATTATTTTTGAAATTATGCCTGAATTCCTCAAAATGATTAGCATATTTCGAATGTACGGAATCATATATGTAACTCCTTTGGTGTTCCTGGACTCGTTTCTTGAATGATCTACCTGTCTGGCCAATATATACTAAAGGGCAATCGTTGCAAGTCAACTTGAGGACTCCAGATTTATTTTCTTTATTTGTTCAATATTTATTGTTTTTTATGTAGGTACTAAGGTTATTAATGTTCTTATTAGCCGCGTTATAATTGAAACTATGTTTGAAATATTTAGCAATATTTTCAGATAATAAATTAACATAAGATAACGATAAATATTTCTGTGTTTTGTCCACTTTAATGATTCGGTAGACGAGATTTAATACCATTTTCTTTTATTTATTGGATACCATTTTGTCCATAAGAAAAGGGTTGTTTGACGCTACTTGTTTAATAATATTCAATTCTTTCAAAAAGTTATCTGTATTCAAAAGGACATTCAATAATCTATGAATAAAACGATTTTATGCTGACATCTTTTGGTTGGTGGGGTGATTTAAAGTTCTATATATTGTGATGTCTGTATGTGTAAAATACTAAAATCATGTATATTATCTATTCTTGTTATTGTGAGGTCAAGAAATTTAATACTATGGTTCTTTTCTTCTTCGATTGTGAATTCGATTTTTAGGTGGAGTTTATTAATGAAATTCGTGAGGATATGTAGTTGTCGGTCGGTGCCTTTGAAACAACAAAAAATGTATTTTTTAACAAAACAGAAATGTATTTCGTTATCCTATATTAATGGATGATCTGAAAATATTGCTAAATATTTCAAAAATAGTTTCAATTATAACTCGGCTTTTAAGACCATTAATAACCTTAGTATCTTCATAAAAAACAACAAACATCCAACAAATATAGAAAATGAAGTCTACAAGTTGACCTGCAACGATTGCCCTTTAGTATACATTAGCCAGACAAGTAGATCATTCAAGAAACGAGTCCAAGAACACCAAAGGAGTTATATATCCGATTCCGTACATTTGACATATGCTAATCATCTTTAGGAATTCAGGCATAATTTCAACATTAATTATGAAATTATCCACGTTGAAAGGAAAAGTTCTAGATTAACACTTTCAGAATTTCTTGTAATCAACAGGTTCAATTCCCGTAAAATCCTTTTGAAGGAACAAACAGATATTGACAAGTCTCCATTACTGAATATCTTTCCTTAACGGCATTTCTTAGCAGCAAACTCCAAACCTTGAATTTTTATGACTTGTTATTCCATTATTTGGTCACCTAACAAACAAATCATTAAAACTTGGTTACACTGAACACCATCAGCCAGTACAATGTAAATACCTGAAGAAGCCACATCGTGGTGAAACAACTGTTCTAGTACAAACATTATTGTGGAAATTCAATACTGTCTCCTATAGATCCTGTTAATGACTGTTACATTTTGACACTTCTGTACGAAGAGAACAATCCACAAAAAAGCACAAAAATTATACACATTCAAACAAATGAGAAGATACGTGAAAACTCATGATTTCATCATTAATCAAATAGTTCTAATTTGAGCGGGCACTCTAGATGACGTCATTTGCCGTAACAGTGAGAAATAATGCGAAATGAGCAAATGAGGATATTATGTCCTCATTAAGTCTAAAGCTTCGAACTCGGTGAACGCATATCAATGGTTATCCCTGCTATCGGGTGTTTTGTAGAGTGATAGAACTTTAAATTGAAATAAAACACATTTAAATTAAGATTGAAGCCATTTTTTTTTCATTTGAAAGATATATTTATGACATTTATGTTTTGAAAATAATTTCTGGCATATGTCCACCACGACTATCTCTGAGGAACCGTATTCGACCAGACCAATTTTGGACCATTTTTTCGAGTAATTCGGGCCTAATTTCATCGATAACACGAGTTATGTTGGCTTCCAAAGCGCCTATTGTTACTGTTTTATCAGCATAAACCAATGGCTTGACATAACTCCAAAGAAAATAATCCAGTGGAGTCATGCCGCATGATCTTGGAGGCCAATTAATTGGACCATTTCTCAAAATAATGTTATTGCCAAATCATTCTTGCATTAAATCAATTGTTACGGTAGCAGCATGAGAATACTTCTGGGTCGATACCATTCAAATTTTGAAACAAATAATCATTAATCATCGATCTGTAACGAGCACCATTTACTGTAACATTAGCTCCAGCATCGTTTTTAAAGAAATATGGATCGATGATGCCTTCAGCGTGTAAAGCAGTGTGCTTTACACGCTGAAGGCGTCAAATTGCCATATATGGAGTGAAAACAATCCGCAAGAAGGTCTGCAGGTTCCATTGCATCCTGCAAAATGCACTGTATAGTGTATACAGTGCATTTTGCAGGATGCAATGGAACCTGCAGACCTTCTTGCGGATTGTTTTCACTCCATATATGGCAATTTTGCTTATTTACGCTTATTTACCGTTAAACACAATTTTACCATAAAAAAGTGGATCCACTTCAAGCTGTTCTAGAGCCCAATCAGCAAACCAACGACGCTTATTATGGTCAAGTGGTTTCAGTTCTTGAACCAGCTGGATCTTGTAGGGGTGTAGACCAAGATCTTCACGCAAAATTCTCCATGTGGTGGATGCACAGAGTCCAACTTGTTGTGAACGTCAACGAAAAGACAAATCTGGATCGTCATTAACACTATGACTTACGGCAGCGATATTTTCTTCTGTATGTACAGTTGTTTGTCTTGTTGTTATTGTTGCATCGAGTAGAAAAAATGTTGTCCGAAATCTATCGATAGTTCGACGAATAAGCGGCTCTGATGGACGATTATGTAAACCATAAATTTCACGAAGTGCTCTATAAGTGTGGCGAATATAACACTGATTTTGAAAATAAATTTCAACAATTTGTAAACGTTGTTGCGACGTGAGTCTTGACATGATAATTTGTCAATGCTTAATGAACAGAAATGTCAAAACAACATCTCTTCTACCTTCTTTGCATTCTTTCTGCATGTATCATTGCGATTAGACGCTAATACAACGCTCCGATAAGTTAAGTTTAAGTTTCGAGCTCAGTCATTAGAAATCATTGAAAAATGGGTTTAACTCGTGAAAATAAGGCTTAAATAAAAGAAATTGTCAGGAAACTACTATTGCAGTACTCGATAGTTACCTAGATAAGTTGACTGATCAGATTATGCTGAAAATCAAGGACAGAATGGAGGATGTATATGAAAAACTTACATCTAGACTACAAGATACTGAATTCATACCCATTCAAGACAATTTTGGAAAATTTAAATTTGAAACTGCAAGAGACTGAATCAAGGTTAGAACAATTACAACGGAAATTTAAAAAAAAACAAATGTAGTTATATTTGGAATTCCCGAATGTGATAATACGGAACTGAGGGAGAATCTTATCGCCATCTGTCAAGATAAGAATGTGAACATCAATGCATAGTCAATAATAGCCTGTTACCGTTTAGGAAGAAGGATTCAAAATAAAGCACGTCCGATCATCGTCAAATTCACAGACGAATATTATCGTAATGATTTTTTTCAGCGAGAAAACTTTTTCTGGGATGCAAGATTTTTGTGAAAGATGATTTAACAAAGAAGCGAATCGAACTGTTTAAATATGCTAGAGGAAGATTTCATGAAAATGTGTGGACTATTGACGGTGTCATTAAGGTTAGAACTGAAAAGGGAATAGTTTCCGTTAAGGACTAACAGGACGTAGATTCCATATTTCTATCAGTGGGTAATTAGATATTATGATGTATACTGGATTGATAATTTCTGGTTATGTTAATTATTGTATAACTAAATTTGAATATTAAAACAAATTAATATATGTTTATCTTCTACAATTTTAATTTAAAAAATTTTATTCAAAAAACTTTTAGAATTAAATTAATGTCTAAAACAAGCACCGCTTATATTTAATAGACGTATATAATCTAAACTCAATGTACAATGTCAAATGGAATAAATAAACCAAAAGATACACGAAAGTCCCCAAAATTAATAAATAAATATTTAAAGGAGACAAAATTTGTTTCTGGTCTTGCCCTCAAAACGCCATTTGTATCTTAAAAACATGAAGTGTGTTCATGGAAAATATAAGCGGTGCTTGTTTTAGACATTAATTTAATTCTAAAAGTTTTTTGAATAAAATTTTTTAAATTAAAATTGTAGAAGATAAACATATATTAATTTGTTTTAATATTCAAATTTTGTTATATTTCTTCTATCAAGTAAAAGGCCTTTCTATTTTATTTTATATTGTATAACTTGTTGGGGGTATATACATTTATTTTGCATACAAACGCTACAGTAGGTTGTAAAATTATATTTTTTGTTTCCTTTCATTTTTACAAATATAGAATGGAATGTTTCGAATCAGAATTGAACGAAAAAACAAACGCGTATTTTGATATTGATGGTGCTAAGGAGGAGATTAAATTTGATAAACTGTTGAACATGGTACATTTCAACATACGGAGAATACGAAAGAATTATAATAATTTATTGTTGTATTTGAATGCTTTGAACTTGGATAATTTGGATGTAATTGTTCTGTCTGAGTGTTAGGATTTGCATGAGGAATCAAATTATATTATTCCTGGTTTTGATATATTTTTTAATGAGTCGAAATATAATAGAAATGATGGCTTATTAGTTTATGTGAAGTTGTCAATAAATGTGAGTATTCAAGTTGTTCAGCTTTCGAAGACAAATTTGTTGCATTTATCTTTCGACATGAGCGGTAAAAGCTATGGCTTAACTGCATCGTATGGACCACCATCTACAAACATGAGCCTTTATGTTGAGGAATTGAATGAATATTTAACGAACTTGAGCTATGGGGATGTTGAGGTTTTTTTGGGTGATATAAACATTAATATTGGTGATATAGACAGTATGAATGTTTTGGAATATCAGTCTTGTATGGGACAGAATGGATTCGTTTCTGAGATAAATGATTTCACTAGGGTAACAAATGATTCTTCCCTATCATTGACCACATTTATGTGAAACTCAAGGCTAATTCTCGACAAGGCATTTTCTTGTGTCCTGGTATTATAAAAACTTCAATAACGGATCATTGGTCGATTTTTCTGTCGGTCAAATCAAGGTCTAGCGAAAAACATATTTTGCATGCCTCTCCATCAAAACAAATCTTTCTAAATAAGGATAGACTTATCTCCTTCTTGAGGAGTGAAGATTGGCGCCAAGTCTTAGATGAGTCAAATCCCCAGATGGCGTATACCGCCTTTTTGAAATGTTTGAAGAAACATATGCGGAAATCATCGTATACAAAAAGTATTAAGGTGAAAATATATAAAAAGAAACAACCTTGAATTACGTTTGGGCTAATAACATCTATAAAAACGGCGAGATAAAATGAAAGTTTGCTTAAGAAGGAATTTCAATCCGGAAAACAATCAGAAATACACTAAATATAGGAATTCACTAAATAGTCTGATAAGAAAAACTAAAGAATCTTATTTCATAAAACAGTTTGAAGTTGCTGGTAATAATGGTAGGAAATTTTGGAAGACGCTGATTCAGATTAATGATAATTGTAAAATTAAATCCAATATCCCTGGTGAAATAGTTGATGAGGATGGTTGTTCTGTCACGGAAATAAAAGAGAAAGCAGATAAATTCAATTGTTTTTTTGTTAATATCGGTAAACGTTTAGCACAGGATATAAATAGATCGACCATTGTTGATGCTTTGAATGTCCCTGCGAGTGTGTCCTCTATATTCCTCGAGCCTGTTGATGAGAATGAGATTGTGAGCACCATTGTTTCATTGAAGTATGGTGCTAGCCCTGGACCTGATGGTATTGCTTCATCCCTTATTAAGCACATTCATTCATTCATGTTGAAACTTTTAGTTCATATCTTTAATTTAAGTTTTTCAAATGGTATAGTTCCAACAGAATGGAAAGAGTCGCATGTGAGTTGCGTTTTTAAGGGTGGAAATAGATCTGACATGACAAATTATCGCCCAATCTCTGTGATCAATAATTTTGCGAAGATCTTCGAAAAGTGTCTCAAAAGGAGACTGATCTTATTCCTCGAAAAAAATAATTCCTTATGTGGCAGACAATTTGGGTTTAGGGATAATACTTCTACCACGGATGCGATTCAGGAACTTGTTGATGGCGTCATCCACTCTATGGACGAAAATAAAAAGGTAATAGCAGTATTTTTGGATTTGGCTAAGGCCTTTGATACCGTTGACCATACTCTACTTCTTGATAGACTGGAAAAGGTTGGTGTCAGAGGAGTTAGTTTGAGTTGTTTCAGAGTTATTTGGATGGTCGGATTCAGTGGGTCAAGATAGAAAGCGTCTTGAGTCGGCCATTGAAGGTTAATATCGGCATCCCACAGGGGACTGTACTTGGTCCGATCTTCTTTTTGGTTTTTATTGACTGGTTGCTTCGTGCTACGAGTCTTGAGGTGGTCGCGTATGCTGATGATTCTGTTTTAACTTTCAGAGGGGATACATGGGAGGAAACTTATCAGATTGCGATTAAGGGTGTTAATACTATTTTTCAACTGTTATCACATTGTTTGTTAAGTTTGAATATATTTAAATCAAAGTTCATTAAATTTTCACTTAGAGCATCTGATCAGACGGAGTTTAAGTGGATACATCTGCATATGGATCAATGTAATTTGTTGACATGTCAGTGCCCGGCTGTTGAAAAGGCCGAGTCGGTCAGGTATTTGGGAGTTATTATCGATCAACATCTGAGATGGGGCGATCATGCAGCTTACCTTGTGAAACGTATCAAGAAACTGTTTCATATTTTCTATAATGTCCGGAATATTTTTTCTGTGAAGGAATGTTTCCGAGTGTACGACGCTTTAGTTTTGTCTGTACTGAGATATGGAATTGTTATGGGGTGGTATAAATGAAAATAACATGGGAGGTCTCGAAATAGTACATAAGACGATATTGAAGATAATCTTGAAGTTGAGTAGAAGGTTCGGATCTGAAAGGCTGTATATGGGATCTATCCGGCTGAATATCAAACAGCTTTATATTTATGAAGTATTGTTGAATCAAATAAAAGGGAGAGGCGAATTGGTGCAGCATGCATTCCTAACAAGACAGGTTGTGAATAGAAATCTTGTCATTCCGCGGTTCCATAGAAAACATCTGCAAGAAAGTTGGTTGTACTATGGTCCCAAATTTTATAATCTTCTTCCTTATGAGCTGAAGGTGTCTTTCAATGTAAAGAGTAAAGTATGTAAAGATCGTCTCCGGAAATACATTATGTTGAATTCTAGTAGATTCGAGACCATTCTTTCTGCTTCATTTTGTTTTCCATGCGGTTTTTCTTTTTGCTGTTCACCTTTTCAAGAATGCAAACTTATTTGTTATTTGATCACATTAGAAAGGAGTTTTCATCGTTAGTATGTACAGAATATGACAGTATACAAGCTTGGCTTAGACTGTAATATTTCTGTGAACGAAACTGTTTATCTTTTATTTTGGTGTATTTTTTTTTTGATGAACAAATTTAATTGAATTGAATTGAATTGAATTGAATTCTATCAAATCACAGTTATCCCTATCCAAAGTTCTATCACTCTTAAAAAAACCACCCGATACTATGATGCGTTCTCGAAATAATCCTTGGCTAGGCACATTATTTAGGGTTTCATTTATCTTAGTGACATTTCTCCCAAAATGCAAAATAATTTTTCTACTGCCCCTACAGGATATTACAAAATTTGTATAACTGCCAATTCTGTTATTGTCTATTTACTCATTGAGCAACATAAAACTGTTCGATTTAACTTTACTGTGAACAAAAAGCACGATCAATAACCAATATGGTAGCATCTGTAAAGTAAATGCACAACGTATAACCAATAAGATAGACCCTTCAGTAGTGCCATGGAAATGAATATCAGGCCGCGTAGTCGATAAGATTTTGACGTTTCGTCACTTAATGGATAAAATTTTGGCGTTTGGTCGCTTAATAGTATGGAAGAAAATAATAAAATAAAAAATTTCGATTTTATTATGTCCCTTGACTATACCTAATATGATTCAATCTGTGGGATTTAATTCTCCAGGATATGTTGCGTTCGAAGCAGTTCCTAGCATTATCCGGTGGATCATAATGATATGAAATCCTACGTTTTCATTTGATGCATTTTGGATAGTCTCTCCTTATGGATTTATTTCAATGAATGGATATGATGAATACTCTCTACTCGTACTTAATGATATTTTCCTCTGTATCAAACATTTGAATTATCATTGTATATTGAGGATTTCGTACAGAGTTATTCACACTAGAGGGCTTTACAAGTTGAACGCCAGCCTGATGAGTTCAGGTGCGCATGCACGGAACGAAATGTCGCCTACCAAATTAGGAGGTAAAAGCTCCCTCACATCACCCGCATTCACTCGAGAGCTTCACTACAATATACATTGAAAATTATATAAAAAAAACACAATGACATCCTGATATATAGTCATTATAAAATATTTTTCAACGTCTTGGGAAAAACTTTTGTATTTCACGACATGAAACGATTCAATACAAATGTATCAACAAAACTATAGTCCGTCTAGATAGTATCCGCAATTTATTATTTTTTATAATTTTAATATACTTCTTTTTTGAAACATGCTAAGACAAAAGTAATGTATAAAATAGGTTGTGCAGACAGTCGGCTATGGCCAAAGTTACATGGCAATACTATTTGTCAAATATTTTTGATTGTCAACAGGTATACTATTTATGAAATAATGTCGCAACTAGAAAAAAGGAAACGGGTAGAATATTTTTATAGAAAAGATTTTCGAGACGTTAAAAAATTGACTGAACTGGGAAAAAGAGCTCTATATGAATCAATAAAAACGATAACAAATGGAATGGATATGAGGCATAGACCGCGTAAGATTAAAGTAAACAATTTGAACGTTTTACTAATATTCTATGATATATTGTTCTGAATTTATTTGCGCTTCTCGTTGTACAATTATGATGTCTACTATTTTTTTCTGTGGTTTTTTAGTGTTGTGCACATATACTATGCCGGCAAGTATGTATAGTTAGAATATTTTCTTGTTTGAAGTGGCTTCTACAACTTTCATTACATTTTAGATCACAGATGATACTTATTGCCCTCTTTTGTTTGATGAATATTTTATCATTTTCAAGTGTTCCACCCAGAATAACACTCCATAATTTATAAGGCTGTTAAATAACCCATTATAGGCATGCTTAGCTGCTAGTTTTCCTGAAATTTGTTTTGTTTTTCTATTGGTGTAGGTTGCTATTGCTAATTTCCTCATTAGTTCATCTATATGGATTTGGAAGCTTAGATTTGATTGGGTATTTATAGCTAAAAATTTAATGCTCGGATTATTGTTTTAGCAGGTCTCAAATGTTCAATACTGAGTCTTTTCTTTATTCACCTTAAAGTTGTTAGCATGAAACCATTCCTCTTGTACAAGTGTGCACAATAATTTATTCGAAAGCTCATCTTCATCTTTACCAATAATAAGGAAGGATGTGTCGTCTACAAAAGAATACGTACCATCTGACTGGATATTTGCTGGTAAGTCATTTAAGTACAGAAGAAATAATATGGGCCCAAGAATGGACCCCTGGAGAACTCCATACTCTACGTGTTTCCATTCAGATCTACTTTCTCCTATAATCACTTTTTGATTTCTGTTTTGTAGTAGTTGTGTTTTCTGTATCAACACTTCATGCTCAATGGAATCGAATGCTTTACTAAGGTCGCGTACTACCAATTTGCTTTTTACTTCTTATCAAATGAATTTGCTATTTCTAGTAGTATAGATGTTATGGCTGAATTGTTGATTTGTTATTTTGAAATCCATGTTTTTCGCAAATAATATTATACTTTTGAAGGAAGTGCGATAATCTATCTTCAATGGCCATTTCAATTACTTTAGATAGACTTGGAAGTACAGAAGTAGGTCTATAATTTGACGATTTTTTTTCACCACCCTTGAAAGTAGGAGTTATTTTCGTTCTCTTGATCTGGTCTGGAAAATACCCTTCATTGCAACATTTTGTTATGATAATGGAAAGTGGTTCTGCGATGCTTGACTCGATTGTACATTTGGACTCAGAATGATTAATTAGAAGAAATGATACCTCCAAAATTTTAAATCTTTAAAGCGAAGCAGATGTATTCACTCAACTTAAATCTGACATACTGCTAAGGCATATTTAAAGATGACCCATGAAGACGGCTTTATACGTTCTATATGAAAATGTACGTGACTTACGCACAAAATTACCAACTTTTAATAATTGTGACAACTGATTAATTCGTCATAATAATGCTTATAGAATCGTGGCTAAATGAGACCATTTTCAACTATGATAGTGGATGATGAGTAGTACACCATTTTCCGATAAGAAGGAGATTTGAGTTTGTCCATTAAAAAGATGGCGGTGGTGTTCTTGTGAAGAATTGAACCCTAGATTAGTACCGGAGTTCAACAGTAGTGTAGAAGATATTTGGATAGTAATCAAAATCAATGAGATTATTAAGTACATGTGCTATCCACCAGATAACGACCAGGCTTATGTGACGTTCGGGAACAAGTTAGAATCCAATAGGAAGAAGATTCCTGATAGGGATATAGTGTTAATTTGCGGTGATTTTAACTGTACATGTTTGAGGTAGGTGAGTCAGTCAACAGGTGATATTTTGGAGGTGTCGGAAGTCGACAGTAAATATTCAAGGTTTGTTGATCATCTGATTTTCTCAGAATTAAAACAGTTTAATGTGGCATTCCTTTTTCCATAAATAAAATTCTTGCTCTGATTTCTTTTAAAAAGATAAGTGTCAATAGCATTAGTAACTCCTTCAGTTGTTAAGGAGGACTATCATCCAGCAGTTGAATTTTTACAAATTTGACATAGTGCTAAAAATGATCCCAAAATATAGTCCGTCTAAAAGTATTCGGAAGAAACAAACCTCAATTTTAATTATTCAGTATATATTTTCATTCTTGAATTAGAAAATTATAACACAATATGCATCTTATTTAATTATACAACGTCCATTCAATTGTAAACACTTGACTAAACGCCGAGGTACACCCGAAACTGGTCATCACCATAATTTTCGATGATGGTAGTCCAGGACTGTAAAACTGACTGAATTAAATCATCTTTATTTCATGGTGCTGCTTGTTCAACTTCAATCTTCATTAGTCCCCATATATTTTCACTGGGAGTAAGATCCGGTGAAGGTGCTGGAAATGAAATGGTTCTCACTTGGTGTTATTGTATCCAAACTTGAGTATAGGCCGAAGTATGGTATCTTGCATTATCCTGCTGAAAACGCCACCCCCCTAGATAAAAAGCAAGTGCCCTTCCAAGAAAAAAATCATTTAGAATGCCACAATACTTTCCGCTTTTAATGTTTCCATTAACCATACAGAGAGGCGAAGCACCACGCTGAGATATTGCTCTCCAAACCATTATTTTGGTGGAAAATTGGGATTTTGAAGTTACCAAGTTGTTTTGATAGCATTTTCAAGTGATTTCCACCAAGTTGGAAGCAACTTTCATCAGATTCAAAGACATTATTGAAATAATCTTCTTGAAAACGTTCACAAAATTCTATCATTCGCTGCTCCTTTTGTGAAGGAGTCATTATAGCTATTTATTCTGGATTCCTTGATATGTAGCCTTGTCTTTTCAGTAACATGTGGACGGTTTCTAGACATACTTTAATGTTTCGTTTATTTCCAAATGTTAGCCAATTTGCGAAACCCCAGGCGCGGATTTTTTCGTTCTAAGGCCAATGAAGCGTTTAAATTGTTTTCCTTAATCCTACGCGGTCTTCCTGAAACTGGTAAATGTCTCATATATATGCCATTTTTATCCTCTTTATTCTCAAATATACAGCACTTTTTCCCAGTTCAGTCATTTGAATTAATTTTTTAAACTTTCGAAGATCTTTTTTATACAAATATTCTACCGGTTTTCTCTTTTCTAGATGCAACATTATTTCATAAATTTTATACTTGCTGACAATCAGTAATATTTGATGAATAGTTTTTTCTTCCAACTTTGGTCATAGCCGACTATCTGAAAAACCTATTTTATACATTACTTTTGTCTTAGAATGTTACAAGAATGAAGTATATTAAAATTATGGAAAATAATAAATTCCGGATACTTTCTAGACGGACTATATCTACCAAAAACTTAAATCAAAAGAAAATTCCCTTCCTTTTACTCACGAAAGACAAAACGAATTGTGAAACAAAAATTTAAATTACACAAAGAATATAAAATCTATAAACACAGCTGAGAGTTCTTTTGAAGAAATTAATATCAAGGGATTTTTATCGCTACCTTGATACCATTGAGCAGGAGATTCCACAAAATTCAAGCAATTTCTTTAAATACATATCAAATGGAAGACGTTATTGATAATTTCCTTCGGTCATGAGGAGAAAAGGTCTGGACGTTTCGAATATTTTCTCTGATTTTTTCAGTTCTTCGAACCTTCACCGGGTTTTCATGAAAATTTTGATTTTGTCAGAAAAATCTAGAGTAATGATATCAGCGAGGTTCATTTGCTGGAGTTGACGTAAAAGAGGATTTGCGAACATTGAATGCCAGTAAAGAGCCGGGCCCGTAGAAATTCCGTCTATATTTTTGAAAAATTGTCATACGTCTCTGTAATTCCATCATCTTCAATATTCCACTCAAGAGCAGTGTTTTTTCTCATCGCTGGAGGTTGTTAAAGGTCATTCCTGTGTACAAGGAGGGCCAAAGGGCCTTGTTCATAACTACCGGCCTTTAACTATACTATACCAGTTTCAAGATCTTCGAATCCTCAGTATGTAAATTCATTGAATACCAGGTGAAAAATAAAGACGATTTTATAAACGGTAGAAATATGAAAACAAATCTGCTCAGTATGGTAGAGTGCGTAAATGAAGGGTTTGAGGAAGACTGATGTAATAGATTCTGATTTAGAAAAGGCACAGGATAAGATTAATCATACGGTACCACTGCGGCGCCTTGCAGGGCTGGGTATTTGTGGTAGCTTGCTAAAATAGGTCCTACTTTTTGAACCGATCGCAGTTTGTGTGTTTTAATGGTCAAAAGTTCAGAGAGTTTTCGAGAACATCCGGATTGCTTCAGGGATCTCACCTTGGACGTATGCTCCTCATTATTTATTCAAATAACATTTCTTCCTGTAGAAGAAAAATGACCAGACACTCCAGCAGCTTTAAGTGTAGATTCAGTTAAATTCTATCTGATTACGAGCACCTTGAAGATCCTGAGGGAAGTAAACTTCAGTTGAAAAATTCTGAGTACCGAAGGGTGATCAGAAATTCTGCTCAGATCTCTAAACAGCTTCGTAAGAGAATTGATCATCCGGGCGTTGCAGCAGTATAAGAGGAAGTGAGGTATAATCTGAGTTCTTTTTTGTTTCAATTACTATTTATTACTGTGCTTGTGGAGTTAAGTTTTCTTATTTTTGGACATATTTATTTAGTTCGCTTGTATGTCACAGATGAAATTGCACATATAAACGGTAGATCATCGGTAATCAAGATGGGTGACTTCAGTCAGTTGGTGTGGGAAAATAATTTTGATATTATAGTTGTGACTGAAACTTGGCTTTGCAATGATATTCCCTCCACTGCTTTCGAGTTATCTAGTTATAAATTTTTTCGCAATGATAGAAATAGTAGAGGTGGGGGAGTATGCATTTACGTCAGGGGTTATTTCAGGGTGGAAATAGTTGATTTTAATAGTAACTTGGGTCCAGCAGAGTTTTCGTAGTGAAAAATGACCTTACATAACAAAATAATCATTTTGGGCGTCGTTCATAGACCTCGAAAATGTAGTTCATTGCTGAGTATCGACAGCTCATTGGTAAGAGCATATGGCTCATAACTTAAAGGTCGAGGGTTCACATCCTGTTCAAGTGGGAAAGAAATTTTCTAGTTGGACGGATGTCGGCCACCATTTCTCTTTTGGGTCGAAAATTAAGATTGCTGTAACCTAAAGTGATGTAAGATCCCAGTAACAAAGCCTGACCAGAAGACAACTGAACTCCTAACCCACACAAGCTGAAAAATCTTCTGAGGGATCTTCACAGAAGATCTAGAAGTATCAGGATAAATATAGAAAAAAGGATATATTCGGGGGTTTGTGAATCTGGACGATACGGCTAGTACGTTGGTGCTTGAAGTCAGTATCGATTGAAAGGCTCCACAAGGGTTCTTGTTGGTCTTGACGTACAGGCCGGATTGACGGTTCTCGTACCAGGATCAGTTGAGGCATCAATCTTGAGAATATCTTGGTCCATAAGACTGCGTTCGGATGGATGGATAAGAAGCCCCTTCGGCATGTGTGTTGCGTCCCAAACAAATCAGGTGCTGACTATGCGGATAGTCATACGGTTGAAGGTTCTACAACTGAAGCCCAAACTGGAAGCTGGTGGGTTCAGCTCTTCGGAAATGTTCTCGCCATGCACAATGATAATGCGTGATCCTTATTACTCTTCTGCCTCTTGGGGTGAACTGTGGATACTACAAACTAGTCACTTAGTAAAAGAGCTATGCTCACATGCCAATACACTAACTGGTAGAATTTACGTGATGCCTTGAAATGACCCACATGGCATTATAATTTGAAGCGCTGGGGGCGCTTGTCTTGACTAGGATCCTAGTTTCATCCCAGTGAAATGAAGGGTTATGTACTGATGCCTAAGATAATGCCACTCGCACCAGTCACTGGACCCGTGTGGTGGAAGATCGACCGAATAGGGCTCAATGGGGCTCTAGTTTTACCGTAAAGGTGGAATGTAGGGCTGATCTGCGTAAATCAACTCAGTAATAAGGGAGTCCGTCGCAGCACAGGGCCTCTTCCTTAAAACTAACTTACTCTACCCTATTGCAGTAAATCTCCTGATTTTTCTGTCCAATGGATGACTGAGTTATGTAACATACTGCGTTAGCTCGGGAGGGTAAAAGCCCTCGGGAATTATTCGTACGACCTGGCAACCCAATTGGTGTTAGACTCGAGAGGATAGTGGTTGACAGTTGGCATGCTGGATTAGGAGGGTATTCCTTCTATCTGTTCCCAGCAATCTATGTTCAGGATATCTCGAGAAATTCTTCAGAGTTCAACGGGACTTGGTTATTCGACCGGCCTCATCCTGAACCAGGATCGATTGCGACACGTTTCTGGGATTTGTGAATTTCGAAGATATGTCTATACCGTTGGTGCTTGAAGCCAGGATCAATTGAAAGACTTCACAAGGGTTCGCGGGTCTTGACGTACAGACCGGATTGGCGGTGCTCGTACAAGGATCAATTAAGGCATCAATTTTGAGACTATCTTGGTTCATGGACTACGATCGGGTGGTTGGATAAAAAACTCCTTCGGCGTGTTAGTTTCGTACCAAACAACTCGGGTACTGACCCTGCATAGTAAGTAGAGGTTCGTGCTTCGCTGCTACCAGTCACGGCGTAGGTTTTCGAACTGAAGCTGAAATTAGAAGCTGGTGGGTTCAACTCTTCGGAGTGGTTCTCGCTATGCGCGATGATAAGGCGTAACCCTTATCACACTTCCTTCTTCTTGGCGCAGATTGTGGAGACTGCTGAATAATCACTTGGTGAAAGAGCTATGCTCACTTGCTAATAAACTAACTGGTAGAATTCATGATGATGACTTAAAATACGAAATCGAAGTTGCCCTTCATCAGATTGAGGCCCAAACAATCGAAAATGTCCTTAAAAATTCGTAAATTTCAATTTTCAACCTTCCTAACAATTTCATTACTTTGAAAAAATATTCATTACTTTTTCATTTATAGCCGATCAAAATGCAAATTCTAAATGGCCCACCCCTTATCAATGAACATTTAAAGTCTACGAATAAATTCATTTTCAGACCAGCTAGAACTTTAGCGCGTGAAAATTTATACAAATATAATTGGACACTTGATACAAATATTTTTGTTCCTAAAACCGATACATCAGGAATTTCACATACATTCTGTCAAGAAAGTACCGGGAATTATCGATTTGAATCTGGCGGGGCAATGAGGCAGGTAAATTTTTTTTCCTAGGTTGGTACCACTGTCCTTAATTACTATGCCAAGCTTGAGCGGGATCTGTCAACTAGTGTGTTTGCAACAGCTGATTAAGTCAGTCGATGTCAGAGTGCGTGCCGATTTTTACTATGGCTGATTACTTTGAGCAAAGAATTTGTTTAAAGTTTTGTGTTGCAAATGAATTTTCGTGTGCCGATGCATTGAAAATGTTGCAAAAGGCCTTTGGTGATAATGCTCTATCGAAAACTCGTGCATATCAGTGGTACAGAGCCTTCAAGGACGGTCGTGAAGAGGTCGCCCATCGACGGCTTCGATCGAAGATAACGTCGATAAAATTAAGGAAAGGGTGCTGGAAAATCGTCGTACCAGCTTGAGAGAGATAGCACATGATCTTAAGATATCCCACGAGTCCGCACGTACGATTTTGATTGATATTTTGGGATGAGAAAGGTGGCCGCACGACTCGTACCGAAAGACCTGAATTTTCTTCAAAATCGCGAACAGGTTGCTTCAGACATGCTGGATCGCTGTAATTCCGATTCTACATTAATGGAACGCATTATAACTGGTGATGAGACCTGGGTCTATGAGTACGATATGCAAACAAGCCAGCAATCATCGGAATGGGTGGCAAAAAATGAGCCGAAACCGAAAAAACCACGCCAAAGCCACTCGAAAATGAAGGTGATGCTCATTGTTTTCTTCGATATCCGTGGCGTGGTGCACTACGAATTCGTTCCAGAGGGTCAGACGGTAAACAAGGAGTATTACCTATGCTTTATGAAACGTTTGCGTGAGCGTATCCGTAAGAAGCGGCCAAATTTGTGGGCGAACAACTCATGGATTTTGCATGACGATAACGCGCCTTCTCACCGAGCTACGATTGTGACTGACTTTCTCGCTCTCAACTCAACAAACGTGCTTCAGCAACCACCGTATTCGCCGGATTTTGCTCCCTGCGACTTTTTCCTCTTCCCAAAACTAAAATTGCCCCTTCGTGGCACCCGTTTTGAGTCGATTGAAGCCATAAAACAAAATTCGGCACGAGAGCTAAAGTCCATCCCGGAAAGCGCCTATAAAAAATGTTTCGATAATTGGAAGTGCCGTTGGCATAGATGTATTGGAGCAAATGGAGCCTATTTTGAAGGCAACCCAATAAATTTTGACGATTAAATGTAAAAATGTTGTTTAAATTGAAAATTCCCGGTACTTTCTTGACAGAGTACTATTTCCGGTAAATATGAGCTTAAGCTTATCAAATTATAGAGCTTCCTGGAGCAAATAATTGAAAACATAAATCTAGAACTCTCATGGAATTAACTTCATTGCATATTCCCTATCAAAACCAGTACATTGTGAATACTAAATAGTTAACAAATAATTACAAGATATAATTACCAATTTGCTGCGCATTTCTAATATTCTACCCACTATAGAGTTATCGGAATAAAACATTCCTACGCTCAGCATAAAATAAAAAATTCTGTGATTCTACATCGATAAAAAAGGAAATATCGATGAATGTTGTTGCTTCTGTATAATTCCTCTATTCTGTGACCATGCCTTGATTGACAGCTAAATTTTTCGTAGTTTTTCCATACCCCATATGAGGATGAATTATTTTGCGAAAACATTTATCAAGACTATGTTTCAACTTCTGGAATCGAACCCACCTCACAGAAATACATTCCATTGATAAAACCTATAGACCTACGCCTTCTCTTGCGCAGTCACGGAGGCAGTGTGTAACTTTGTCGGTTTACTTTTCCACATATATTATGCGAAGTTTTCAAACTTCAGCTTTCGTAAATTTAATAGTTGAAACAATCCCCTTGAATATTCGTCCACAAACAAACCTTTAAAATTTCAGATTCTTAGATTTTTTTAATCGAAATTTAGCATTGTGGCGACGTGCCCTGTCCTGGATCAGAATTTTGTTCTGCTCTGCTGCAGATTCTCGGCGTATCTCATAAAGGATGCTACCGCTTTCCGAATACAGAGCTCACCGTCCTCGCCGTTCAAGTAGAGCAGAGTACAAGCCCGTCGAACGCTTGTTCGACGATTGACGTTTCAACGGGATATGATCACTGACATCATAGGCAGACTTGCATCCCAAGCCTATCTGAAGAGTGCAGGTGGTGCAAGTCGAAACGAAACGCCACCTCCCAAATAAAGAGATTGAAGCTCCCTCACATAACATTCATTTCACAAAAGGGCTTCATTAGTGACCACCGACGGTCTTAGATAATACCCCATTCACCTCAGAGCTTCATTAGTAACCCCGATGAGATGGAGACTTCGCTTCATTGGTGGCCCTAATGATCCCATCCAATATTTCCGAGGTAACATTACTTTTGTTCCATAGTACTTTGGAGATGTTACTGCGACCTGCTTAGCGGTGGACTGTTCTTGCTAATTCCAACGGCCAATTTTGTGACCCTGTCGATGCTCGCTGGGAAGAGGGAGTGTAGAGAAGTGCGTCGTTCTGAACCAGGATTCTGTCCTGCTTCGCGTATCCCATAGAGGACGTATCCTATAGAGGACGCCACCGCTTTCTGAATACCGTGCTCCCGCCTCCCGTGGCATTATATCTTGACGCGATGGGGGCGCTTGTCTTGACTAGGACCCTAGTTTCATCCCGGTGAAATGGAGGGTTAAGTCTCGATACCTAAGGTAATGCCATTCGCGCCAGTCACTGGACCTTTTTGTCAGGTATTAATTGCAGGCCTCCTTCCTTACGCTAGAATCGCTCATTTGCGCAGAATTACAGCGTAATTGTGTTTTATTCACGGTATAACGTCCATTTTGAACATTTTTTGGTCGATTCTTATTGATGAATTGATGAGTTAGGGGAGTTAAACGAATTGAAGTTGAATTGCCGGACATTATTTCGGAGAATATAGTATCAATGTATTTCGGAATATTCTGAAGATTATTTATACCTGGAGATAATTATTGGTGCCTAAGATTTTTTATTTTGGAATTATGTAGGGCTAATGAAGTCGATATTTTCAGATTAACCTTCGTTTACTTTTGTGATATTTCTATTGAAGAAAGTAAAAACTGATACCCGGTTGGCGACGTACGTTGAATTAAAGGTTTTAGAATTTTAAGATACCGCTTGGATCCCCATCAGCGAGGAGTACGGATCCGAATCACACCCCCCTATTAATTAAATGGTTTGGAAAAGTTATCCCTAGATTTTGAAAGATATATTAGCAGAGTTTCTCTGAATAAGTAGCAGAAATTCCAAGAAATCATTCATTGATCGAGTTATGCTATACTGAATATTACCTGAATAATTTCTACCGCAGGTTTTATTGTTTCAAGTATTTTTGATATCCGTTAATTATTATATTCATTATTAACAAAAACTTTCAGTTTTGATGATATTTATCGTGTCTGATGATCGCAGGAGTGAAAATTGCCTTTAAATCACTTCTGAGCATTCGGTTCTCTACTTTATCGTGAAATAAATGTCACATTCGAAAAAATCGAAAATAACCATTTGAAGTTCTTCATATTTACCCATTACTAACGGACACCTGTATATAACAGGTTGATAATTGACGAATGATGTCTAGACAAATCTTTCATTTAAAGAATGTCTGATCAAATTCGTTTTATGATTACTTTTGGCAATTATTAGAGGACTTTTAGCGAACTAGCTGAATAAGGTCTGTACTGTTGGAAAAATATCTTTAGTGTATTTTAAAAAAAAATTTTTACTTATAAGAATTTCTACAATATTTAGGTTAACACGATAAATCTGTATGATGTTCAAAATATTTGAATGTTTTGCGTCATGAAAGAGATATTGGAAGATGTTGGGATTATATGAAAATATGCGCGCTGACTCATAGGAAAATTACTCATTTGTTGGAAGAATATTTTTATAACACCATATCATGAAATAATTTCCTGAGCCTGCCTTGGAAAGAAATTTTTAGGATGTCTGGTTCGGCAGCTATGGAAGCGCAATGAACTTTTGCAGGATGAAAAACAATAATTGTTGATTTACACTTTTGGTTATGATAATTGTTTTTGTTTTGGATGTTCAGAAGAGATGCCTCCTTCCTTCAATTCATTCTCCATCTCCAATTTGTCCATCTTGGCAACCATCTAACTGCATCCATTCAGTTTCATCTCGAAGTCACTCACCTTGTCTGGGCGCAAATCGGTGGAATCGCGAAGACTCTGGATCCTTTCCACCAATCGACGCATCGTATCCGAATCATCCTCTCTAATATTCAGCCCATCGACTTCAGCAGGAAATAGACGACGAGTAAAGGGGCCGCAGGAACCGGCAGAATGTTTTGGGACAGCTGTGTGGTTGATTTGAACAGACGTGCGATCCCTTCATGTAATATATTTTCCATATTTTACCAGACATGTTCTTCAACACGGACAGCAGATTCTTTGTGATATTACAGCAGATTTCTTTCACAATGAAAACTGCTTGTAATCTTCACAAATTGACATAAATAAAACTTCTCTTCCGAACCACTGATCTGAACATGAAAGATCAAAATATTAAACTATTAGAATCTCTCAAGCAATAGTAGATATCCCAATTTGAGAAACTATAAACAGAACAAACGGTTCAAGTTGATACTCATTATAAATTTAATTTTCAAGATTTGCCCATAATCACTCTCAACAAACTTAATAAGTACATTGGATATTTACCTCAAAATTAACACCCTCATCATCACCTAGAAAAATCTAGTTTGGAAAAAGATTACACTTCTTTTTCCGGGAAACATAATTGAAAAATATTTTAGGATCCCGACATAAACATTGCTCTATCTTATCGGGACGACTCCTTAGATATAAATTATTGTATACTACTCTGTCAAGAAAGTACCGGCAATTTTCAATTAAAACAACATTTTTACATTTAATCGTCAAAATTTATTGGGTCGCCTTCAAAATAGGCTCCATTTGCTCCAATACATCTATGCCAACGGCACTTCCAATTATCGAAACATTTTTTATAGGCGCTTTCCGGGATGGACTTTAGCTCTCGCGCCGAATTTTGTTTTATGGCTTCAATCGACTCAAAACGGGTGCCACGAAGGGGCAATTTTAGTTTTGGGAAGAGGAAAAAGTCGCAGGGAGCCAAATCCGGCGAATACGGTGGTTGCTGAAGCACGTTTGTTGAGTTTTTGGCGAGAAAGTCAGTCACAATCGTAGCTCGGTGAGAAGGCGCGTTATGGTCATGCAAAATCCATGAGTTGTTCGCCCACAAATTTGGCCGCTTCTTACGGATACGCTCACGCAAACGTTTCAAAACGCCTAGTTAATACTCCTTGTTTACCGTCTGACCCTCTGGAACGAATTCGTAGTGCACCACGCCACGGATATCGAAGAAAACAATGAGCATCACCTTCATTTTCGAGCGGCTTTGGCGTGGTTTTTTCGGTTTCGGCACATTTTTTGCCACCCATTCCGATGATTGCTGGCTTGTTTGCATATCGTACTCGTAGACCCAGGTCTCATCACCAGTTATAATGCGTTCCATGAATGTAGAATCGGAATTACAGCGATCCAGCATGTCTGAAGCAACCTGTTCGCGATGACGTTTTTGAAGAAAATTCAGGTCTTTCGGTACGAGTCGTGCGGCCACCTTTCTCATGCCCAAAATATCAATCAAAATCGTACGTGCGGACTCGTGGGATATCTTAAGATCATGTGCTATCTCTCTCAAGCTGGTACGACGGTTTTCCAGCACCCTTTCCTTAATTTTATCGACGTTATCTTCGATCGAAGCCGTCGATGGGCGACCACTTCACGACCGTCCTTGAAGGCTCTGTACCACTGATATGCACGAGTTTTCGATAGAGCATTATCACCAAAGGCCTTTTGCAACATTTTCAATGCATCGGCACACGAAAATTCATTTGCAACACAAAACTTTAAACAAATTCTTTGCTCAACGTAATCACCCATAGTAAAAATCGGCACGCACTCTGACATCGACTGACTTAATCAGCTGTTGCAAACACACTAGTTGACAGATCCCGCTTAAGCTTGGCATAGTTATTAAGGACAGTGGTACCAACCTAGGAAAAAATATTTTTACCTGCCTCATTGCCCCGCCAGATTTAAATCGATAATTCCCGGTACTTTCTTGACAGAATGTATGTAGCTTTCGAATTTTATGCCGAAAGTGGTCATAGACATCGAGGTCAGAATGATGAAAAATACGCAATGAAAAGTAATTCTGTATGGTCGATCAGTTCGTAAACACACTAAGTTTAAAACGGAAGGAGGTGGAGACTTGAAACTTCTAGGACAAATTGATATTCTACACGTTTAATTGTGACTCGCGTTTCGGGAATTAACTATCCTATTTTCAGACAACTAAAGACTTAACAAGCAGAACAGGGTATTTATTCATATACAGGCATAAGAGGTGATAAAAGGAGGTTAAAAAAGAGAGGGCGGCTAACAACTATTGAAATGTTAGCTCGTCAAAGATGATTAGTACAGATGAGAATTGTATAATATTATTTCACCACGGTTAGTCGGCGGTTCTAAACCATTCAACTTCCGTTTTTTAGTGAATGGTACTATAACATCTTTTGCGGGTTAAGAGACATGTCTTCCCTTATACCCCATTTGTCAATAGTGTTCAGTATCTCTTGAAGGACGGCCGATATCGTCACCTCCGATTTACCTTTCACTATGATTGCCAGGTCATCAGTAAATGCTTGAGCGTCGACTCCCCACAGCGAAATGATCACTAGCAGGTCATCAACGAGAAAGGTCCACAGTAAGGGTGAGAGAATACCTCCCTGCGGACAGCCCTTCGCAGCCTTGAACTCGAAGACCTCATCCTTGTATGAGGTCGTTATTGTTCTGTCGCATAGCGTTGCCTGTATCCATCTACAGATTAGCGGGTCGATTCCTCTCGCAGTGATAGCCTCAGCGAGAGAAGCCGGCAGCGTATTGTTAAAAGCACCTTCAATGTCCAGAAACGCTGTTAGTGCTTTCTCTCGATTATCGGGAGATTGGTTTGATTTTCCGACCAGATTATGCAGTGCAAGTTCTGCCGATTTGCCGGTCTGGTAGGCGTATTGATGAGGGTTAGGGGGAATGTCACTTAGCACCTTCCCCGACAAGGGGAGTCGACCATCAACACAAGTGGTCATCAAATGTCTGGAGAGAAGAAGAAAAGGTCAACTATCACATCATGTCCACATTTTTTTGAAGGAAATCTCGGCGGTACAGCATACTTGAATTTCATTCAGATCATTATTCGGAAATTATTAGCAGTGTTATCCTTAAAAGATATGAAACAAGAGATATTTTCTGGATCACCAGTTTCCACCAGATTCGTTTTGTCGCGTCAATTAAGGGAATTGTGCATGATGAAGTTCTAATTGCAGCTCCCAATATGAAGAAGAAAAAAGGGAACTCTTTTCGGAGGATTATTCTTGCCATGTTGACCAGGGTTAGTAGGAATATGTACCGAACATTACTCGAATAAATTCCACAGCAGGCTTCGTTTTTTCAACTTTTTTTTAATATCTCTTAGTTATTTTGTTGATTATTCAAATACAGTATTCTGTTGTGATGACATTTGTCGTTTTTGCTGCACGCTGGAGTGAAAATATCCCTAAGGTTACTGTTTCGTACCACTGTTAGTTTATCGCAGTATGTTGTCTATTAATTTCAGTATTTTGAAAAAATATGCAATTGCAAAATTAATTAATCTCGATTATATATTTCAATGGGTTTAAGTGGACTGTATTTTTGGCGTAGTTTACCGGATAATTTTACTTAAAGGGCACTTGTATATAATTATCGCGATGATGAACTAAGTTTGTTTAGCCAATAAAATAAACCAACGAAGATTGTAAGGAATTAAAGTAAAACACACGTAATACACTATGATAACAACTAACTACAATTCTTGGTTTACTGTATATAAACCATGTCAAAAGGTATGATTATTGTACTAAAAAAATGTAATGAATTTGCCAATACTTTGGTAATCGAGCTACCTACGACAAATTTGATTACCCGAAGGATAACGTAGCAAACATACAAGTTCGTCTACCCGAACGATAATGCATAATATGGCAGAAGCTATATACGACAAGTTTGACTACCCGAATGAAAAAAATTAATGTAGAAAAGGCTACATGCGACAAGTTTGATTACCCGAATGATAATTCTTAATGTAGCAAAGGCTACATATGACAAGTTTGATTACCCAAATAATAATGATTTTACAGTCTGTACTAAACGAAAGAAGCATTTCAGCACAGAATACCCATTGAAACGTAAACAGTAAAACATTGAATGCTCTTATCTCATCAGATCACAAAATACCCAAAATGTCTCATTTAATGTGGAGATTAATGGTTGTTAAATATGACCTCCACAGTTTTATCACTTGAGATTCAAACTGCGCTCAGTTTGGGAAAAAATTCAACTTACCTTATTATACCAAGCCTAGTCCGTTGAAACAGTTTATCATCGACTCTGAATGTATTCTCTCTAAGTTAACATGCGAGAGTACTGCCATTGAAAAAAGAAATAAAATAGGCAATTCAAACACTTATTACCTGCGTACATTGCATCGTAGAAACGAGATTTTGCCAGACCATATACTTACTATGATTTCCAAAGCTGAAAGATTCTTGACTACCCATCAAGAACTAATTGTCACTAGGTCGGATAAGGGCAATACCATAGTCGTACTCAATAGATGCCAGTCGGTCAGAGCTATACTTGAAGACCATTCAGTATACAAAATACTAAACTATAATACGATCCTACAATAACGGTTCAGAACAAACTTAATAAGGTCATAACCCAACTTTTCGAATAAGAATGTCAGCCTTAATGCGTATGAATATCTAAAATGCAATAACGGTGTAGCTCCTGGAATCTATTTCCTCCCAAAGATCCATAAAGACGGTTGCCCACTACGACCGATTGTAAGCTTTGTCGGAAGCCCACACTACAACTTCAGTAAGTTCCTTGCCGAACTTTCTGACAGTGCTTTTAAAAAAGACAAAAAGCATGTTGAAAATTTTCTTGAGTTCGTTTGTAGCTTGAAAAAAAAAATATATATATATATATATATTCACCAGCCTTTCCTTAGAAGTGGCCATAGATCTACTAAGAAAACATTGGCCAAAAATAAAATTGGAACATCAACAGTTTTTAGAAATTTTCAGGTTATGCGTGAACAAGAGCTATTTTTCTTTCGAGGATCAATTCTTTCTACAAACATGCGGTCTAGGCATAGGTAACTGCCTAGATCCTGTGATTTCTGACATATTTATGGCAGAGTTGCAGGATCATGCAATGTCTCAGTTGTCCATTGTGGTTGACGATATTTTTACTGCAGACCCTTCAGATAGGGTTGATGACATTCTGAATAAATTTGATGAGTTTCATTCCAAATTGCAATTCACGGTAGGGAAAGAGAAGATCTAAGATTGTCAACCGTATTTAATATAGACATAGTGGTGAAGATATGGTTGGCCCTAAAAAATCAGATGTTGAACTAACATATTTTAAGATCCCTATATTGCAGGAATTTTGCAGAGCGCTCATCATATCCTGAAATACAAGGGTGTTGAAAATAGAATTAAAAAGAAATTGTACAGCAAGCTTAAAATTCCTGTTTCTGGGGGAGTCGAGATAGGATATTGTTTACAATGTAGCGAACAACTGCTTCACTCCTCATCCAGAAACCTGCCTTTCTCTGTCGCAGTTTGACCGACGTATCAATCGAGGACCCGACCAGTCTAAATATTCATGACTTACCGTCCCCGCCAAGTTCAAATAGGGCAAGGCACACAGCGTTTGACAACCACTGTTACAAGCGGAGCACATTGTCACAGGCAGAGCTGCGCATCATGCTTGTCTGATGAGTTTCAAATGCGCAGACTCCGAACAGAACGCCATCTCACGAATTAAGTGCTGGAAGCTCCCTCACAACACTAATTTTCTTTTGAGAGCTTCAACAATATACCGTGTGGTGAGTGTGACATCGTATACATAGGTCAAAGGGCCAGATATCTAAAGACAAGAATTGCGGAGCATAAAAGAGATATGATTTATACTCTCAATCCTGCCAAAAAAAAGACAATGACACCGTACTAGTTGAACATTCGCTAAACTCCGGCCACGTTTTCGATTTCTCTGGGGTCAGGATTTTAAGTCAACAAAAAAACTACGAAAAAAGATTGAAAGACGAGATGATTCGCATTGAGAAAACTCAAGAAACTCTTACTAAAAGACCGAACATCGATAACCTCATCCATGCATTGAATTTTGAATTGAATCAGTCCTTACTTGGTGAAAATCCATATAATATAATGTTTAAGGAGGTTATTCTGATTTTCACAAATTTTTATTGTTATGTTTACAACAATCGTTTCGCTATCACAGTAGCATCATCAGGCAAGATTACATTTTGAATAACTAAGCTTGTTTCCGAAATCCGTTGCTATTTATATTACAGTAAGTACAACAAATATTTATTGAGCACTAAAACCCAAAAACGGGTTTCTGAAAATTCCAGCTTATCTGAATATATTTAACAGAGGTGAGTTATTCAAATTTATTTGTTCGTTAAGTAATATTCCGATTTTATTATGTTTATTTATCTTCAGGAATTCTAACAGATTCAAGGCATAACTTTTGCTTTCTATATGTAGAATTTCAAAGTTATGGTTGAAAGTATGTCCTGATTTTAACAAATGGTTGGAATATGCAGAATTACTTTTATTATTGAGGACACTCTTCAAATGTTCACCAATTCTATGACGGAATGTTCTTCCAGTCTGTCCTATGTAAACTTTAGGGCAATCACCGCAGGTTGACTTATAAACCCCCGATTTATCATGTTTATATGTACAGTCTTTATTATTTTTAATAGAATATCTAGGAACTTACTGTTCCTAGATATGTTTTACACTGTTTTTTCTTTTTAGAGCCAGATGATGAAGTGAAATATGTCGAAACTAGTCGGCATTATTCGCATATAAATTGGTATTTCCACCTCTTAAAACCTCCACCGCTTAAAAAAGTTCTTTATAAAGAATTCTTATGTTGGCCCAATTCTAAGATTCTCGATTCTGAGATTTTGAGTCAATATTCGATTTTTCATCATAACAGGTCCTTACTCATCTCTTGGTGGAAGAAAGAAGGCTGTAGTATATTACTTGTAATAAGAAACATTCCTACACATTTATCTGTTCAAGGTTTCCAGAGTGGGGTGGAAGATATATGGGCTAAAATTTCATTAGATAATCAGAAGATTCTATTGTTGTATGTTTAGCTATCAACGTACTTCAATTCGAAAGAAGTGGGAAAGAAGGAGGAAAGATGGGGATCTCACAGCTTTCATCCTTGTTGACTTAAATTGTTCTTCGGCCTCATGGATGATTGAAGATTTGAAAATTTATACGTACAGAAGAAAGATACATTCTTCTTCCACGAACTACATTTTTGTGGACCTCAAAATAATGACTATGCTTACTAAAATTTATTAATAATAAACAGTTGCGTTCCAAACAACTCGGGTACTGACCATGAAGAGCCAGTAGAGATTGGATAGTGCTTCGCTGCTACCAGTCAGACGGTTATAGGTTTTCGAACTGAAGCCGAAACTGGAAGCTGGTGGGTTCATCTCTTCGGAGGGGTTCTCGCGATGATGTGGCGTAATCTTTATCACACTTTTTGCCTTTGGGGCCCGACTGTGGGCGACTGCCGAGTAGCCACGCTCATATGTCAATTCAACTAACTGGTAGAATTCACACATGTACCGTTCGGGGTAAAACGCTGAAATCATTCTCTACGTGACTTGTCAGTTAGAGCATTGTCAACGTACAAGCATATGATGAGCTTCAGCTGCACTTTCGTATAATCAAAAAAAATATTTGAAACTTCCCGCAAATGTTGTTTAGGTGTCAAAAAATTTGACATTTTTAACAGCGTAACAAAAACATATTGGATCAAGCTGAAAATAGTTCAAATAAGTTGTTATCGGCAGATGTTCATTCTGTCTGAAACCGAGGAAACTTTATGTTTTTATAGGCATCTTTGAAAACGGATCGAACTAATGTGTACGTACTTCCAATACGTACAATCCATAAGCAGTTAAGATATTATTTTTACAGAAAATACCTGTGCGAAATTGCCTATATCTTTAGTGAATCATAACTGAATAATAGATATGTCATTCATAAATGTTGAACAGTTCCAAAAAATTATCCCATATGAAAGATGAGACTGAAAGATAGCATAATAAATCAATTTCAGTAACTCAAATTCTAGCTGAATTTGAAAAATTAAGTTAACTATTGAGTTTGTTCCGTACGGGTATTTATCGACTATAATCTCTGAAAACCTAGTACTATTCAATAATTCCATCATATCACAGGATATTTATTTATTTAGGGTAGTCCAATTTACACCTGTCACTATAGAAAAATATACATTGAATCTTAGGTTGAGTATAAGACTACATAACCAACCTCCCACCGAAATTTTTTGAATTAGTTAACAGCAAAAAAAATATATGAAGGCCAGAGCAGGCAGTTCGTATCATTCGCAAGCATCCTTAACGAAAATTGCGCCAAACCTGGAGGTTTGGTAAGCGATTCATATAAAGGATAAACAGAATAGGACCCATAATACTTCCCTGAGGAATGCCCATGGTAGTTTCTCTATCTGTTTCCGAGAAGACAAATAGGTTTTCATCAGTTTCAACTGATTACCTTCTACCCCTAAATGCTTAAGAGTTTGCAGCATTCTGACATGATCTACACAGTCTAGGGCCTTTGTCATATCCAAGAACAAACCCATCGGTACTTCTCCTTGCTTCATGGCAATAACAACTACATTGATGAGTTCGAAGACAGTTTATATTTTTTAACCTTTAACAAATCCAGGTTGACCTTCTGAGATAATATTGAATTTATAGAAAAAGTTCAATAGTCTGTTGGACAAAATCTTCTCAAAGATTTCAGAGAAAAATATATAGTACCTATGGGTCTGTATTCATTTTGAATCACTGGTATCATCTTTTTTGTACAAGGGCTACACTAAAAAAAATTTCAGGTTATTAGGAAAACATCCTTTCCACGAGCGAACCACTGATGAGGAAAGTGCGTTATAGAAGAACAAAACCAATGGATAATTTGATAATTCTCATAATTCAAGAAACTTTATGTCCATCTCGAGCATCAATAGGAGACTTATCTAACTGCTCAGCGATTCCAGAGGAAAAATCAACGGAAAATGGTTGGAAATATTTGAGAGTAAACCATCACCACATGATGTTCCACCAGCATTCTAGTTTTTCGTGAGAAAATTGATGATTTTTCAGGAGCCCTTGGACTTATTTTCAGGATTGAGTATGAAGTCACTGAAATATTTTTTTCTCTTCTGTTGACAAAAGAATATCTTACTCTTTCTTGGTGGCCTTACATATCACTTCTTTTTCCGGCCTAGCAAATGAAATTGAGAAAATCATATAAAAGAATTTCTCAACATCTCTCATTTCAGGTGTATGATTGGATCATTTTAGTTTATGAGAAATGAACAACATCGAGAAAGCACAGTTCAAAAATCCGCAAAAAATGCCCATGAAATAAGTTCAAAGTTGATTCGGATCAGCTAGAATGGTAAAGATATCATCCCAATTTACTACGGGTACGTCCCTAAGAAAAACTTAAATGACATCATCGTCTAAGATCCTCCTTTTGAAAAATGTTTACTGATCACTGCTTAAATTGAAATTAGCAACAAATTTCAGTGCAGGTATGCAAATATGATATTCTTCTACTTGTGTTAGCTCCCTAGAAGAGGTTGACACATTATTCTGAAGAGGGGCGTCTGAGTTTAAAATTGTTTTTCAAGTTAATTGTCTGGATTGCTAAATTGGAATCTACAACCAGAATAACTGAAGCCTTCTCAACCATATATCGTTTAAAAATCTCGTGAGGAATTTATCTACATCGGCTAATGGTAGAGAATTACTCCTATAAATACATATAATATAGTTATTCAAAGAAATTTGAGCAGCAGAACATTCCGTTACATCAGAAATATTCATCAGTATATAATCAGAACTCTCAGAACAATAATATTCTTCTCCACTACTGCTTGCAGATCCCCCAAGTATTTCCTTTGAACGACGGTAGCTGAAAGAATTGCTCGGTATGTAGAGATACCATTTTGAGTTCTTCTGTGTAACTGATAGAACGTTAATCAATTAGTACGCAAATTATGGGATGAGCATACTTCATGGGTGTAGTAGAAATATATTAGACTTTAGTGGGTTTATTTACAGTCTAAATATATATTTTATGAATGTACAAGCTTGAATTGTTTTACACAAAACTGAGGCAATTGTTGCCGTGTAGTTTTGAAATTAAATTGCGGAGAAAACACTCTCTTTCTGGTGGAGGAGTGGATCGATGAGCTTTTTTACCGTTGCTCACTTTTACTGGGTTCACCTTTAGTGAGTTCACTTTTCGGTCCACTGAACACATGAGCTACCTATAGATAAGTAAATAATGTAGATGATACATTCACTTTCTTACTTTCAAGCCTTTTGATCCATTATTGTGTTATCACAAGAGGTTGTTCCTTGAAAAGTTTAAAGTGAAAAGAGAAAAATAGTGTATATGTATGAATAGAACTTTCCAGGAGTAGAGAATGGTGCGTGACCGTTTGGTCAAAATAGAACGAGAGAGTGTTTGTCGATGTGGAATGCTAAAGAAATACTGATAGAGGCTTAGCGCGGACCCAAGAAGATGATGAACTCGAAGGCACGTAAAATTTCACCCCAAATTTCGAAAGGACTTTCGTCTGAATGCGTTTCTAGGTCTGGTTTTGAAGGGTTCTACGAAAAATATGAAGGACAAATATTTTCGATCCTTAGCTGGTGTGCAGGCCTAAATTTTTTCCAAACAACATACTTTGTTCAATTTCGAAGAAATCCAACAGTAGCTAAAAACGAATTTATAACCACTCATTTAATATACAGCAAGTTCTTCCTTAGATTTCCATTGATCAGCAATAGTCGCAATATCTGCATTCTCATCGTGAGCCATCGATTGATCTCAGAGGGATAATTTTTAAAGGTCTGTCTAGTATCTCGAATATATTAAAGCATGTTTTAAGACTATTCGTTTCTAGTTTTATCCTTCTGGTAATTTAAAAATTGTTTTTATGATTTAATTAAATCTGAATTTGTCTGAATCTGAAGAGAAAACAATCGAAATAATTATTTGTGGAAAATCTCGTTCAATTATTTGTTATCTGTCCCTCATTTTGAGAATTTTGTGTGTTGTTGGAAGGGTAGATTATTCTGCATATGTATGGTTAGGTTAATACATACATATGTAACATTTGTAATGATATGCTTGTAAGCGAAGAAAGATTTTTCCTAGACACTGAAAAATATTAAATACTGATTTTTATGCTTTGATTATTATTTTGATATTTCATCCTCAATATATATATTGAAGAAGTCTTGGGATATTATTCTGAACATAAAAGTATTTTACCTACTTTTATCAATTATCGACTCGCATTTCAATTTTATTTTGAATTGAATTGAATTAAATTCCCAAAAATAAGCTTCATAGTTCAGATTTAAAAAAGATTAAAAGGAACCCCTTAAGATTTACAGTGAAAATGATTCCAAAGACAATATAACTAAAATGCATTCTGAAATTGTTATTGATCCTAAAAAATCTACTCGTTTGTCACCACACACAATAGAAAAGGGCTAATTTTTCCAACTCTGTTACTTTGAACGGCAGAATCTCTGAAACCGAATCTAAATTATGCATCCTCGTGCTCTCAAGTGTCATCGAAATACACTTTTCAGTCGAATTTTTTTTAATGTTCAGTTTTCTCTCGATGAAGTTGAAAAATAAAGGGGATTGATCTAATTGCTTACCCTCTTATTTTGTCGTTATTAATTTTAACATGTGCTGTGGTTTCCGGACATTGTGAATAGCACCATTGTAGTTACTGGCATGTGAGCATTTGCTCTTTCACCAGGTGACCGCTAAGCAGTCTCCATCAACACCCGAAAGCAAGATGTGTCATAAGAATACGCCTTTCCATCGCGCAAAGCAAGAACCCCTACAAAGGAGTCCAACTCACCCCGCATCCAGTTTCGGCTTCAGTTCGAAAACCTACACTTTATTCGTAGCAGCAAAGCACTATCCAGACACTACTGGTACTGTAGGTCAGTGCCCGAGTTGTTTGGGACGTAACTCACACGCCGAAGAAGCTGTTTATTTCCACCCACACAGTCGCAAACTCAAGAAACAGGAAAAATCGATCGTACAGTCCCGCTAAATACCCGAATCAGGTTTCGAGAAATCCCCAGTCGAGAATTACGCGCCACAAGATAAATTAAATACATTTCTAGTCTATCATGCAGACTCTCAATCAATGCTCCCAAAGTCCAACAACAATTTGATGACCAGAAAGTAAGAATACTCTGTGTGTGCCTCCACCTTCCTGAGGTAACACAGTAAACTACATTACGCCTTCGGTCATTGGACGGAAAAATCCGAAAGATTATACTGCAATAAACTAAAGTAACATCAGTGTTAAGGGTGTAGTAAGCCCTGTGGTACAACAGACATCCATGCCACTGTGTTTGTGAAAACGAGAAAAACCTTATTTAAATATTATTTAATATGGATTTTTACCAAGTAGGGACCGATTCAATTAAATTTTTAATCAATGTATTTTCTCTGGTATGGATTTTGTGATTTTGATTCTTGTATTTTCAATTTTGTATCTCAATTGTAATCTTATAGGTGAATACAGATAGTGGACTTCAAGTAGTGTATGGTATTACTGTATTACAATAAATATATGAAAAATAAATTATGCAAATCTCTAGAGTAGTACCTATTTATACAATCATTTAACGGATGAAGAAATAAACAACATTATGTTCTTTTGAGATGTCAATTTTGTTCAGCCCTTGTTTCCGAGGAGCTGTTCTCAGAGGTCCGTTTTGCTGCAATGTATAATATTCGACCATTCTCTTCAGATGGGGACTTTTCTTGATGAGTGGAAAGTATAAAATTCATGACCAATATAATTTTGATGTTTCTATATTCATATGAATATTCAGCTGTATCAGCGAACGAGAGCTCTTAATTTTACCTCTTTTTTTGTTCCCTCTCATTAGAGAAGGCCCTGCCTAAGTTCGACATTATTTCGTTATTCGATACTTAGGCCTTCCATGTAAATATTTCGATCAAGCAGTTTCTCAGCTGCACTAGACGAACTGTTTAGTATTTTTCGACACTCCAGCTTATTTGTTTTCTTATGATTATATATTGTCTTAGAGAACATGGAAAGTCGTTTAGAGCATTTTGATATATTTATTGCTATTTGAAATTCGACGTCAGCATTAGGAATTTTAAACTGATTCTATCCTTCTTTACTTGCATTAATCTCATAATTTTTCTGTTACCAATAAGAATTTTCATTTCATTCATTCGTCCACCTCCAAATGGACCTTTCAATCAATTTCGTTAATTTCCCTCTTTTTGCCAGAAGGGCACCTCTAACGTTAATTCTTTTGAACCCACTGTAAAATCATTATCGTTCGGATAGTCAAACTTGTCGCATGTAGCCTCTGCTAAATTAAGCACTATCATTCGAAAAGTCAAATATGTCGTACGTAGCTTGTGACATTTTAGTCCAAGGTGTCGCGCTTATTATTGCTAATATAATAATCCAGTCGATTGCCAAAGTATTGGCATATTCATTACATTTGTTCTTATTGTAATAATCATACCTTTTGACTTGGTTTATATACAGTAAACCAAGAATTATAGTTCGTTGTTGGTACAATGTATTACGAGTGTTTTACTTCAATTCCTTACAATCTTCATTGGTTTATCTTATTGGATACACAAGTGCATCATCGAGATAACTACATACAAGTGCCCTTGAAGTAAAACTCTTCGCCTCAATACGTCAAATTGCAGTCCACTAAAACAATCGAAATTAATCGTCGAGATTAATTAATTTGCAATTGTCTGTTATTTCAAATACTGAAACAATAGGCAAATGACTGCGGTAAATTCACCCTGGTACGAAATATTTGGTTCTTCAGGCCGGATTTTCAAAACAGTTTGGTCCTTACGAGTCGGACATACGGAACATTCGGTTCAATCGAGCTGGATCTTCGGAACATTTTGGTCCATTCGAGCCGGATATACATAACATTATTGTCCATTAGAGCCGGATCTTCGAAACATGTGATCTATAGGAACCAGTTTTACGATAATGGAAAACATTGGAATATTGAAGCATCACCTGTCACGGACATTGGTACCTGGTTTCTGGAGAAAGCAGCAAATGCAGAACCAACCGTTGGAGCTCAATATCAAGTGCCCATTAGTGCAAACGTGAGAGTTCATCGAAATAAGTGGAAGTGCGCTGAAATTGTGTCGTTTCACGAGCATTCAGGATTATTTCAGGATTAAAAGTGGTAAATCAATTGTACCACCAACTAATTTGTAATCATATGATATGATCATATCTTTCCCTAATTTTAGAAGATTGTGCCTATCTCAATATTGATTTATCGATCCAGTAATGAAATGTCGGCATCAGAAATCAGGCTCTTAGAAATTAGGTGAAAACATGCTATAAGGAAGCTTACTTCTTTTAAGAAATAATTTGGAAACAGCAGACATCTGTTTTAAATTTTTGGAACAATTACTCGATGAAGTAGACCGAGCGTCGATACCTTTCTGGAAATTCAATCCGAGTTGGAATTACTCATACATGAACCTGCAGTTATCATAAAATTGGATAATAAATTTGCTGAGAGGTATTGCGTAGCCTTTCGCAAAGCAAAGACATTTCTTGAAATATCGACTGTCGGACAGGACTACGGTATCGCCTCTGCAGGATTTACGACCCTGTATTCCGAATAATCGACCCAAAACTAGCAACTCGCCAAACATAACAGATTTCACGGTGTCCAATTCACCACATATACCTGCGATCAAATCCCTTCAAAATTTCATTCCCATGTAGTTTTTCAGCTATACTAGACGGAACTGTTTACAATTATAAAATTTGAATATCAAAACAGATTTAATCTGTTAGTCTTCTACAATCTTAATTTCAAAGAAACAATTTTTATTGAAAAAACTTTTATATTAAATTAATGTCTAAAATAAGCACCGCTTATATTTAATAGACGTATATAATCAAAACTCAATGTATAATGTCAAATGGAATAAATAAACCAACATATATAAAAAAGTCATTAAAATTAATAGATATTTAAAAGGGACAAGATTTTGTTTCTGATCTTACCTTTACAAACACCAGTTGCCTTTTAAAAACATGAGCACAACTTAAGGACTCAAAGAATATAATTTATTTGAAATATTTAATATATTTAAATATTCGAATAAGTTAATTCAGAAATCTCTCAAAATATGCACTATATCTTCAAAAAACAAATATAATTTAGGTAGTCTCTTCCAAAATATTCCAAATATCAAAATAAAATAACTATCACTATATCTCAACTTACACATGTTAAGGATATGTGCTTCAAACAGACTAACTTTGAAATTCGAGAGAGTCTATGTTCTTACAAAATCACAAAACAGTGTAAGGTATTTTTAAGGTTATATTTAAAATCATTGACATTCCATAATGAGATTTATTGAAGCCTTAATATAATTATTTAATATATATAAAATAAAATAGAAAGAGGCTTTTTACTTGATAGAAGAAATATAACAAAATTTGAATATCAAAACAGATTTAATCTGTTGGTCTTCTACAATTTTAATTTAAAAAAAAAATTTTTATTCGAAAAACTTTTAGAATTGAATTAATGTCTACAATAAGCACCGCTTATATTTGATAGACGTATATAATCAAAACTCAATATATAATGTCAAATGGAATAAATAAACCAACAGATATAAAAAAGTCATTAAAATTAATAAATTGATATTTAAAGGAGACAAAATTTTGTTTCTGATCTTACCTTTAAGAACACCAATTGCCGTTCAAAAACATGAACACAACTTAAGGACTTCGCAAAGAATACAATTTATTTGAAATATTTAATATATTTTAATATTCGAATAAGTTAATTCAGAAATCTATCGAAACATGCACTATATCTTCAAAAAACAAATATAATTCTAGGTAGTCTCTTCATCGGTCCAAAATAATATTCCAAATATCAAAATCAAATAACTATCACTATATCTCAACTTACACATGTTAAGGATAAATGCTTCAAACAGACTAACTTTAAGATTCAAGATGGTCTATGTTCTAACAAAATCACAAAACAGTGTAAGGTATTTTTAAGGTTATATTTAAGATCATTGACATTCCGTAATGAGATTTATTGAAGCCTAAATATAATTATATATTATATATAAAATAAAATAAAAAAAAGCTTTTTATTCGATAGAAGAAATATAACAGAATTTGAATATCAAAACAGATTTAATCTATATTAGTTTGGACCGATAAAGGGACTACCTAGAATTATATTTGTTTTTTGAAGATATAGTGCATGTTTTGAAAGATTTCTGAATAAACTTATTCAAATATTTAAATATATTGAATATTTCAAATAAATTATATTCTTTGAGAAGTCCTTAAGTTGTGTTTATGTTTTTAAAAGGCAATTGGTGTTCTTAGAGGTAAGATCACAAACAAAATTTTGTCTCCTTTAAATATCTTTTTATCAATTTTAATGACTTTTTCATATCTGTTGGTTTATTTATTCCATTTGACATTATATATTGAGTTTTGATTATATACGTCTATTAAATATGAGCGGTGCTTATTGTAGACATTAATTTAATTTTAAAAGTTTTTGAATAATTTTTTTTTTTAAATTAAAATTGTAGAAGACTAACAGATCAAATCTGTTTTGATATTCAAATTTTGTTATATTTCTTCTATCAAGTAAAAAACCTGTTTCCATTTTGTTCACTATTATTCGACACTACAGCTTATTTGTTTTCTAATGATTTAGAAATAATGGAAAGTCTTTGAGAGCATTTTGATATATTTATTGCTATTCGAATTTTTACGTCAGCATTAAAAATTGTAAACTAATTTTATCCTTCTTTACTTCCATTAATCTCATAATTTTTCTGTAACCAATATGAAGGTTTATTTCGTTCATTCAGTCCACCTCCAAATGGACCTTCTAATCAATTTCGTTAATTTTTTCGTTAGAAGGAATGCATCGAGCACCTCTAATGTTCATTCTTTTGAACAGACTGTAAAATCATTACCATTCGGGTGGTCAAACTTGTCGCATATAGCCCTTGCTATATGCCATAGATTAAGCACTATCATTTAGATAGTCAAATTTGAGACATTTCGATCCAAGCTATCGCTGTTATTATTGTTAATATAGTAATCCAGTCGATTGCCAAAGTAAGGGTAAATTCATTACATTTGTTTTTAGTGTAATAATCATACCTTTTAAATTTGTTTATATACAGTAAACCAAGAATTATAGTTCGTTGTTATCATATTAAGAGTGTTTTACTTCAATTCCTTACAATTTTCGTTGGTTCATCTTATTGGATAAACAAAGCTATTTCATTATCAATATAACTACATAAAAGTTCATTTGAAGTAAAACTCTTCGCTTAACTACGCCAAAAATACAATCCACTTAAACCCATCGAAATTAAGGATCGAGATTAATTAATTTATATTTGCCTGTTATTTAAAAATACTGAAATAATAGACAAAATACTGAGGTTAACTAGCCGTGGTACGAAACATTTTCAGAAATCTCGATAAAATCATTCTAGGAATTGAAATATTTGTACCCTTTAACCGAATCAATAAACATCTTCTGTTAATTCACGAACATAACCTCTCCAGTTAGTGCTCAATACTCACCCTGTAAATATCAAGTGAGTGAACTTCGCCCGTACAAAGAGGCCAAAAAAAGAGTTAAATATCCAAAATTTTTCATCTTGTGATTCAACGTAATCGTTTCAGGTAGTTTTCCGCTCAAATTTCCTAAAATATAATCGTTGAAGAGAAAACATTATCTCGATTCGAGCACGCAAAGATCAAAGAGAAATTTATGTTCCATTAATTCCCCAGTTTACATTGTATATTCCACCCAGTTATATTAAATGATAATTTGACAACGTCTCTGACATTTAACTGCACAGAAATATAAAATATGATTTCCTCAGTGAATCTTTATCAAGGCAAATATAACTCAATTTAAGCCTCAAAAAATTCGTTCTGCGAGTACAATAAAATTCATTTTTCACGTTCTTCGAACCATCATTCCACTGACCCCAAAGGTCCAGGCCTGTTGAAGACATTTCACGACGTTTCCTTAGACTATTCGACACAATATAGGAAGCCGTATTTCTTCATTAGGTTGAAAGTTTCATGGTTTCTTGGGGGTTTGCACAATTGGTATCTTTCCAAAAGATAGAATAATCAGAAAATAGTAGTATTACATGGAAAAATTGGTCCAGTTTGAACTGGAAAATTCCATTGTTTTTAGCCTGTCGTGTGAATACACATGTATAACGAAACATAAATTGAATCTGCACTGGTTACACTCGAATGTAAAGTGTTAGAGCACTTATACCTTATACAAGAAAACCAAAAACGAGTATATTGCGCTAATCAGAAATACAAAATTGAAATTCCAACGACCTTATTGGTAGATCGGACAATAAAAACAAACCAGATATTTGTAAATAACTTGACTGGCCGAAAAAAAAGAATAAACTTATGTATTGAACTACTCGTTGATGGTATTTTGCATAGTGATCCTCTCGATGAATTACTCTTCAACAGTAACCGAAACCACTCTTCCCCTCTACTATGGGACTCTTTATCTTCCTCATGTACTTTCTCAGTAATGCTGAATACAACATTTTCCTTTCATCATCATGTGATAAAGTGATAATCTGAAAAATAACAAGCTTGCAGGAGCTGATTCTATACCTACTAGAATTCTGTAGTGGATAAGCTCAGATATACATGTATAATTTTACATTTTACTCACTGTCTTAATCTTTCTGTAAGTTCTGGTATCTTTCATACTATTCTGAAAAGAGCCTCAGTTATTCCAAATTTCAAGAAAAATTATATAAATAGTATCACGAATTATAGTCCAATTTCTAGTATAAGCATATTTTCTAAAGTATTCGAAAGATACTGAATTGTTTCAGCCGTTACTATCTGGTAGTTGATCATAATTAAAACAAATTGTAGAAATTACTATGTTTTACTACCAATAAAATTATTCGAAAGAGTCGTATTCAACAGAATGATCAAGTATCTTGACAAGTTCAATGTACTCGATAATGCCCAACACGGTTTTAGATCGGGTTACGAAAACAGCTGCAATTTCCTTTGTTGATTATGCAAGCCTTAATAATGGCTTGCATGCAGCAGGTTTATTTTTTGACCTCTCGCGATCCGCGATTCGATAGTCTCTCATTTCAGTCTATAATTGACAAGTGTTACAATTTGGGTTTAGATTGGCTCCAAAGCTATCTCAAGGGCAGATCCATTTTTGTAAAAGTTGAAGGTTGCCTATCTGATGAACACGATCTTACTCTAGGAGTGCCACAAGGACTCGTTCTTGGGCTTGGGGTATGCACATTGATTCTGTTTTCTATTTTGCCATGAATAGGGTGAGAACCTTACTTTTCTTAGAATCACTCATAAATAGAAGTAAAAACGCATCGGATGGTTAATTGGCTTCACCCCTTTCTGCAGTTGAACTTTTTTGAGCTTTCAAACCGAGGTCTTTAAGCAACATTCTCCTCTGAGAAATGCGAGAAATGTTTAGTGCTTGAGCACGATAAGGAATTGATGTTGAGCTACATTATAGGCTACAGCCGCAATGTTTTCAGGTGTACTTAATGGACGAGAATGCGAACGAGTTGTTTTATCGGATAGCGATCCAGTTTCACGAGTTAACTCGACAAATTGATCCACAAATTGTGGTGAAGGCATTTCGTTTATATTGAATTTTCCATGTAAGTTTTAACAGTTTGGATAGAAGATTCATCATTCTGGAAATAAGTTTCAATATTCTTCTTTTTTTCAAGCGTTAATCGTTCCTTTTTATTGATATCGAATATTAAACTAATTTTCGGTTAAAACAAGAATGACAGATGTGACTCGAAATAACGATCAATTCAACATGCTAACACAAGATATGTCACACCCATTGAATGTATGGAGAAGTAGGTGAATAAATGAAAAAATTAATGAGCTAATGATCACAGATGAAAAATATTTAAACCTTATTTTATTATATAAGTCCAGTTATTTCAAGAATAGAAATAATTGTCGATGCAAATTTTTCTCAAATTAGTGAGAAGTATTAGATTTTTCGCGGCCTTTTTGTATGCAGTACCATTAAAGATACTACTCTGTCAAGAAAGTACCGGGAATTTTCAATTAAAACAACATTTTTACATTTAATCGTCAAAATTTATTGGGTCGCCTTCAAAATAGGCTCCATTTGCTCCAATACATCTATGCCAACGGCACTTCCAATTATCGAAACTTTTTTATAGGCGCTTTCCGGGATGGACTTTAGCTCTCGCGCCGAATTTTGTTTTATGGCTTCAATCGACTCAAAACGGGTGCCACGAAGGGGCAATTTTAGTTTTGGGAAGAGAAAGAAGTCGCAGGGAGCCAAATCCGGCGAATACGGTGGTTGCTGAAGCACGTTTGTTGAGTTTTTGGCGAGAAAGTCAGTCACAATCGTAGCTCGGTGAGAAGGCGCGTTATCGTCATGGAAAATCCATGAGTTGTTCGCCCACAAATTTGGCCGCTTCTTACGGTGAGAAGGCGCGTTATCGTCATGCAAAATCCATGAGTTGTTCGCCCATAAATTTGGCCGCTTCTTACGGTGAGAAGGCGCGTTATCGTCATGCAAAATCCATGAGTTGTTCGCCCACAAATTTGGCTGCTTCTTACGGATACGCTCACGCAAACGTTTCATAACGCATAGGTAATACTCCTTGTTTACCGTCTGACCCTCTGGAACGAATTCTTAGTGCACCACGCCACGGATATAGAAGAAAACAATGAGCATCACCTTCATTTTCGAGCGGCTTTGGCGTGGTTTTTTCGGTTTCGGCTCATTTTTTGCCACCCATTCCGATGATTGCTGGCTTGTTTCCATATCGTACTCGTAGACCCAGGTCTCATCACCAGTTATAATGCGTTCCATGAATGTAGAATCGGAATTACAGCGATCCAGCATGTCTGAAGCAACCTGTTCGCGATGACATTTTTGAAGAAAATTCAGGTCTTTCGGTACGAGTCGTGCGGCCACCTTTCTCATGCCCAAAATATCAATCAAAATCGTACGTGCGGACTCGTGGGATATCTTAAGATCATGTGCAATCTCTCTCAAGCTGGTACGACGGTTTTCCAGCACCCTTTCCTTAATTTTATCGACGTTATCTTCGATCGAAGCCGTCGATGGGCGACCACTTCACGACCGTCCTTGAAGGCTCTGTACCACTGATATGCATGAGTTTTCGATAGAACATTATCACCAAAGGCCTTTTGCAACATTTTCAATGCATCGGCACACGAAAATGCATTTGCAACACAAAACTTTAAACAAATTCTTTGCTCAACGTAATCACCCATAATAAAAATCGGCACGCACTCTGACATCGACTGACTTAATCAGCTGTTGCAAACACACTAGTTGACAGATCCCGCTCAAGCTTGGCATAGTAATTAAGGACAGTGGTACCAACCTAGGAAAAAATTTTTTACCTGCCTCATTGCCCTGCCAGATTTAAATCGATAATTCCCGGTACTTTCTTGACAGAATGTATATCTACCTGTTATTATCCAAAAATGGGGATTTGTAACCAGCAGCTGAATATACCCATGTATATACCTTCATACGTTTCGGAACCGTTGGAACAGAGAACGTTTGTTCTCCGCGTGTCAATTATTTCAGGTTTTTCATGAATCGAACATACAGCTTTACTATTTGCGGGGTTTTTCTGGGAAACACCGTGCTATCGCTTCACCCAAATAAAAGCGAGTTTCAAATGTTGTGCCTTAAAAGGTCTTGAACGACTAGATGTGCAACTGAATGAAACTGTCCAGTTAACTTTCGAACGAATAGGGCCTTTGAGCTTTCAGAAAATCTCAAAGGTTTAATTATCTAAATTAGAGAGAGGTACGAATCAAGTGCATAGCGGATATGATTGAACTAAATACCGTGGTTAGTGATGGTTGTGGTTTGAGAGTGTTTCATCTCAATATCAGAAGCTTAGACTATCTTAAGGTATTTATCAGTCAGTTGCAGTTCACTTATGATTTCATTATGCTGAGCGGTCCTTGGAATCTTGTTGATGTAGGTTTGTTTGAATTAAATGGTTATGATATATTATATAACCCAGGAAATATTAATCAAAATGATGATACTGTAATTTATGTGAAGTCTGGTATTGGCTGTAATCATTTCACTGAATATGTAGGGGGTATGAGGTTTTTAAGGGTAGAGACGGTAGAGGATATTAATAATGTATGTTTGACATCGGTTTATAGGCCACATACTATCAGTAAGGACAATTTCATTCAAATAGTTGATGATTATTTAGTTAAGTTTAAACATGATTAATATATAAATATTTTTATTGGAGACACTAACATTGACCTTCTTAGTGATAATATGCTAGATTTAGAATATAGGAACTTATTGGCTGAAAACGATTTTTCGGCAACTATAACCGAGATTACAAGGCCTGTGAGTGGTATATGTTTGGATCATATATTTCTGAAAACTGAGATACCTGCTGAAAATATTTGTCCCATTGTTATTCAAGTGGAAATAACTGATCATTTTCTCGTAATGCTTTATATTGAGAATACATCACGTACCATTCCATCGTGAAAGCAAAGTGCTGTATATAAATACGTTGATTATCGAAGACTTATGATTTAAATAAGGTTTCGTGGAATCAAATTTTCACGGAAAATATAGACACTGCCACTGAGAGATTTATAGAAATATAAAATAATTTTACAAGAAAGAATACTTATATTAGGAGTACAAATAAGTTTCCGCCGTACGGAACCCAATTTCCTTGTTTATGAATCATTCCTAATGACCTTAAACGGTGTGAGACTGCTTGCTGAGTGACTCCTAATGTCAGAGCAAGTTTTTTTTTGTGTTTGAGATGAATCTTCCTCCAATAATTCCTTCAATTCTGCATCCTCGTGAATTTTTGGCCTTCCACTGCGATCTTTGTCACACGTTCTCTCACTCAAAGCACTCTCACCATATGCTTCTACGAGCAATTGATGCGCCTCAGCAGCAGATTTCTTTAAATTAAAGAAGTAAACTAATATTTCCCGCAAATGACGCTTACTTGGCTCAAATTTTGACATTTTCAACTCATAAAAATTATATTTTACCCATATAAAATCAATGATAATAATAGGTTATGTTGTTCTTGAATGTCCAATTTATTTTTTAAGCCGGTTGTCATCTGCGAAAGCTAACCGAAACTCCGTGCTGCGCCATCTACAATAAAACGGCGGAAACTTATTTGTACTCCTAATATTAAATTTGAGAAGAAAATGAATGAAAAGCTCAAGAACTGGATAACTAGTGGAATAATAAAATCAGTTAATTATAAGAATAATTTGTACAAACAACTTCGGAAACAACCTAGTGATATTCAAATAATGTAAAAATATCGTATGTATAAAAGAAATCTTATTATAAAACAATAAAAACTGCTAAAAAGCAATATTATAAAAATCTTATTTTGACTAACAGAGGCGATCCAAAATCATTATGGAAAATACTATTAGGTAAGGAATTGAATAGCTCTAAAATAATGACTATAAATAGTGGATCCGAGAGAACGTCAGACAATTCTAAGATGGCCGATGCATTTAATGATGTTTTCTCGGGTATTGGTCCAATGCTGGCCGAACAGATAAAAAATAAGGGTAGTCCTCTGAGAGCACCATCGTGGAATAACCCAGTGCAAATTATTCTCGAACCTGCTGGCGAATCTGAAACCCAAGAAGTGATAAAATCACTAAAACCACACAGGGCACCGGGTTTGGACGGCATAACAACTACCACGCTGAAGAATATTTCAGATATTGAATTGTATCAGTCCTTACTTGGTGAAAATCCATATTAAAAGTTATTCAAAATGTGATCTTGCCTGATGATGCTACTGTGATAGAGCATTATCACCAAAGGCCTTTTGCAACATTTTCAATGCATCGGCACACGAAAATTCATTTGCAACACAAAACTTTAAACAAATTCTTTGCTCAACGTAATCACCCATAGTAAAAGTCGGCACGCACTCTGACATCGACTGACTTAATCAGCTGTTGCAAATACACTAGTTGACAGATCCCGCTCAAGCTTGGCATAGTAATTAAGGACAGTGGTACCAACCTAGGAAAAAAAATTTTACCTGCCTCATTGCCCCAGATATTGAATTGTATCAGTCCTTACTTGGTGAAAATCCATATTAAAAGTTATTCAAAATGTGATCTTGCCTGATGATGCTACTGTGATAGCGAAACAATTGTTGTGAATATATCAATAAAAATTTGTGAAGATCAGAATAACCTTATTTCAATATTATTTAATATTTCAGATGTTATAACGCAACCCCTAACGTACATTGTAAACAAAGCTATGGAAACTGACACCTTTTTTAACCCGTTGAAGACAGTTCTGATGAAACCATTGTTTAAGTCTGGCGACAGACAATCCATGAATAATTACAGACCCCTCTCCCTAACGTCCAATGTATCCAAGATCATAGAAAAAATCATACATACCAGAATAATCAAGTTTCTGGATAATTGTGGAATTATTGCCGATCAACAGTTTGGATTTCGTAAAGGAAAATCTACTCAGTATGCACTGGCATTTTTAGTTTCAAGAATATATAAATGTTTAGACTTGTCCAAACCGTTCCTCTGTATTTTCGTTGATTTAACAGGGTCATTTGACTGTAGTGATCATCACGAACTATTGTCGACTTTGGAGAGTGTTGGATTTAGGGGAGCGGAGTTGAACTTATTTAGAACGTATTCAACAAATAGAAGGCAGTGTGTCCCAATTGGTGATTCAATAAGTTCCATGCGTACAATTCATTGTGGAGTACCGCAGGGTAACATAATTGGGCCTATTTTGTTCCTCATTTACATAAATGAAATTTTAGCGATAGCTACTGAGAGTATATTGGTTTCTTTCGCAGATGATATAGCTGTCTTGTACCAGGCGGATGACTGGACTAAGTTGAGAGAATTGACTGAGAATGATTTCATACATGTAATAAAAGTGGCTCAAAATGATTCAAAATTACTAACTTTGAATGAGGGCAACACAAAATTTATACCGTTCTCAAATAGCATCAGGACTTTGCCTGATTTTCAGTCATTGAATGTCAGAACGGACGGCGATGTTTGTGTTATCGGGGCCACTACAAAAATCAGATATTTGGGAATATTTTTAGATTACCACCTCTGATGGAGCTACAACATTGAAAACGTGACATGTATACTGAGATCTTTTGTTCCCAGGTTCAGGTTTCTTAAGACAGTCTGCGAAACTAGTATTTTGAAGTTGGTATATCTGGTGTTGGTTCAACCCCATCTATCCTACGGAATACTGGCATGGGTTGGAGTAACTAACTTCTACCTGAGAAAGCTTGAAGTGACTCAAAATTGGATATTGACGATATTATATAACAGGTTTTATCGTTTTGGGTCGGATGCACTTTTCGATATTTCAGGCGTTATGGACATTATACAGTTATTTTTCCTATACTTGGCAGTTTATCAAAGAAAATTTATGCTCTAGCAGAGATAACTAGTCATGCGTATAAATAGAGGAAACACATCATACTACCTAAGGATAATAAAACTATCGGTCAGAGATCACATCTGTTTCTTGGTACGCGAGTCTATAATTTGATACCAGATCATATGAAAACTTTGAATAATTTGATTTTGTTTAAAAAATATTTAAAAATGTGGATTATTGAAAAGAAACGTAAACATATTTCAGAGTTAATAGATATAAAGAATGCTTATGTTTATGGTTGATTTGTTCATTTCAATTTAATAGATAATCTGATTGTGTTTAAGATTTGGACCTGGATGTATTTCTTTATCACATATGGAGAATGTTTTTTGTGAATCTTCCAGTTTCGGCTTTAGTCCGAAAATCTACACCGTGACTGGTAGCAGTGAAGCACTATCCAAACTCTACTGACTCTGCATAGTCAGTACCTGAGTTGTTTGGGACGCAACTCACATGCCGAACGGGCTTCTTGTCCACCCACCCGAACGCAGTCCCATGAGCCAAGATAGTCTCAAGTAGAAGATTTCATCTTGAGATCAATTTCGTTTTATACTTTATTATATGATGAATATTTCCATTCAAACATTCAGGAAACGTATTTCTTGATTACATTTCAATTCATCATAACAATCTTAATTTCTTTTTAGGTTGTGAAACTGGATTCTTGAAGAGTATTTTTTTTTAATTAGAGCGATACGTTTCCCACTCTGGAGTTTTCGATACTGCTCGAGATTTGGCCTGCTGCTTCCTTTTATAGTTTTTTCGAAAAACTTAATTCCAGGGCATACTATCATTCGTCAAAATAATTAAAAAATGATGCTTTCAATGATTATACAGAATTTACACTATTTCTTGGTTTGAAAATATTTTAGAAAATCGGCCTGATTCTTTATCAATATTCATGTGCATCGGTTGAGTTGAAGTATTCCTTTTTTACCACAAAGTATTCAAGTGTCAAAAGTCTACAAAGTTTAATTCCTGATGTTTCTAGCTTAAAAATTGCTTGAAATTATCTATGAATTTAATAACATTCCTTAGGCTAATATCCTATTTCAACTTTATCCATGCATAAGCCTCTTCAAGGATATTTCTTACATCCATGTTCTCAACATTTCTGACGTAGATACTATGTTTCTCTGAATTAATTAATTTTGCCCTACGGCCCTATTTTTGATTTATCTTGTACTTTGCCAATTTCAAACTACATATCTAATTTCAAACTACTTTTATTTCTTTTGACTGTCTTCACATTGAATCATTGTGAATTGAATTCTTCCTGTGAGTTCTGTTTGAAAATTTTTGTAAGATTTCTGATTTTTGCCCACCGTTTAAAGGATTTTCAATAAACTAGTGGTTATGTACTCCGAATATACTTTTTCTTCATTATTTTTGGCTTGTGGGTATTACTATGAATTGAATTATTAATATTTCTGACAGAATTGATCTTATTCAATTGATTTTGATCTAATTACACTCCAACGAGTCAATTTATATTTATGATGAGTCTTTTCCTTCTTATTTCTGTATAATTTTTTATTTTAACTGCGAATTCTATGGAAAAAATATATATTATAATATTATGAAGTATATAAATTAATTCTTGTTAATTATTATTATGAGTAATAAAAAGTTTCACGTTGGACCCCAATTTATTATGAAATAAATGGAATTCATTTAATGAATTTAATTTTTATTAACATTTTGGTATTACTTTTACGTTAAACAGAGCAACGAAAGTCTTGTTTCTCATCCCTGAAGTATTTCAAGTGTCAAAATTTTACATAGGTTAACTTTTCATGCTTCTAACTTGAATATTACTTAAGATTACCTATGAAATTGATAATATTTCTTCAGCTTATATGCTATTACAACTTTGTCGATTCGTCAGCATCTACTTTAAACTATGTTTCATTGAATTAATTAATTATTAATTTTGCCACAGTGAGCGAATACTAATTCGTTAAAAGTTCTCTTGTGATTGCCGGAAACAATCTGAATACGAATTGGATCCGAATTTTTTTTAACTGAAAACTTTGCCTTTCTAGTCATCATTCATAATGATTTTGTCATATACAGACTTTTCGCTATTACTGAACAAATGTAAAGAATTTCAAATTGTTATTTCTCGATTTTTTCGAATGTCTTGTATTTTTTTCATGATAATTAAGAGGAGTGAGTGCTTCACATTTTCTCAGAAATAACCTCAAGGCTGTTTTCCCTGGGTTCAGCATGCACAAAATTTGACAACACAATTGAAAATTTTGTTTTCACATAAAAACTAACGGATATGAAAATAGTTAAAACAATGAAATCTGGGTTGAAAATCAGATATTATTCGAGATGTATTTCTTTGTTTTAGTGGTCTACGAGATGTTAAAAAGTAACGCGTGGTGGAATGACTTACTGACCTTCGTGAGCATGGCTGAGGTTTAGCTCCTACAATCATTCACTATTCTCTCTCGCATATCGAGATCTTTTATTGGAACTTCATCATATACAATTCCTTTTATTTGACCCCACAAAAAATTGTGGCATGGTGATCAAGACAATCTCTCACAAGAAGAGAATAACGAGCGGCTGCTCCAGTATTCTGAAACCATAGTTTGTTTCGCATCAACTTAGGTAAAACTACTAATAATCCTGGAAAAAATATTCTGAAGGAGATTCAAATAGGCAGCACCGCCGAGTTTTTCTTCGAAAAAATGAGAATCTATCTGATTGTCAATAACTGCAATACAGATATTTCTTAATGTCTACTTGTGTTGATGGTCGACTTTCCTTCATCGCTATGTACGGTTCTGCTCAATATAAAAACTTCAGAAGGTTTTCAAAATCATTGTCGGAAAACACCTGGTGTTTCTGAATGTGGTAGGCCTGGAACTTATGTTATTTGAGGATTCTTTCAACTGAACGCTCACTTACACCCCAAGCTTCCTTTGGTTTGTGCGTGTCTGTTACATTCAGTGAAACTTCAAGTTCCTTATCTTCATTAGTGACCAATTTCGTCCTTTCTACTTTTTCGTATTTCACATCTCGTGTCTTTATAAGTTTGTTCTAAGGCCTCCGAAATCTCGATTCTTTTGCATGTCTTCTCTCTTGATAATCTGCAAATAGAGTTCGACTCGCTTATAAACGGTTTCTGTAGCACTGCCGCAACATGAAAATTATATCGATAATTTAGTTTTTACCAAAACTCAGCCTGAATTGTTGTTTTTGAAAGTAACTTTAAACTTTAAAGAACACTAGCTTGATTGACAATCGTTTACTGGAATACCCATGAAATGCTGTTGTAATGTGATCAATATATGATTTCTCCGAAAACCATTAATATTTTCATATTAACGCTAAAGGATTTTGATTTTGGAAATGTTCTTGAATTTTGCAACAAGCTCAATGAAAATAATTTAATAATTTGAAATAGTTTTCTCCAGATTTTGAGAGATATTTTAGCAGAAATTCCTAGAATAAATAGCAAAAATTCCGAAAAATCATTCATTGATCGAGTAATGTACCGTAGTACTTGAATAATTTCTGCCGCATATTGGATTATTTCAAATATTTTCAATATTCGTATTATATTTATTATTCAAATTAAATTTTGAGTTGTGAAGTCATATTTCATATCTGCTGAATGCAGGAGTGGAAATAGACTTAACGTTTCTTCTGAGCTAATGATAATTGATTATCTACAGTATCGTGAAAAAAATGCAGGATGTTACATTTGAGAAAATCTGAAAGAACAATTTGAATTCCTCATATTTGTCCATTAATAATCTCGTTCAGGTGGCCCTGTCTATCGGTAAGTGCATCAAATTTGATTTGGGGGATTCCATGATTGATACAATATTTAAAGTGCCAACGATGGCAGAAAAAAGGCAAAAAACATTATTATTAGGTTCACAACTAAGACCAACAGGGACAGATTTTTGGCGGCTGCTAAAGTTGCCAAGAGAAGTCTGGGTAACGACCGTGGTTTAAAATGGAGGGACTATCCAACAGTTTCTTCATTAACGAGCACTTGCCAAAGCATACCAAACTGTTGTTGAGGCAGGTTCGAGAACATGCCAAAACGAAGAGTATAAAGTTTGTATGGGTCCAAAATGGCAATATATTGGCTAGAAGAAGTGAAACTTCCAGAATTCTCCAGATTAGGGAAACCATCGATATGGATAAATTATAGGGCCCTTTCCTCAGATTTTTTTTCTCTCTATACTCATCTTTTGTATCCAGTGATGTTTCTGTCAGTATTTTACCAGAACGTCCGTGGTCTACGTACTAAACTACATGATTTCAGACAAAATGTAATCAATTGTGAATATGACGTTATTTGTGTAACCGAATCGTGGTTGAACGGTGGTGTGCGTGACCTAGAGGTGGCCGATCTATCTGGATATTCACTTTTTCGTAGAGACCGCGAAACTAGCATGAGTAGTAGAGTGAATGGTGGGGGTTCGTTTATCGCAGTAAGAAATAGTCTGAGTGCTTCTATTCTTCCGCTTTTCCAGACTGCTGCCGAGGATGTATAGGTTTTCATCCCTCTGAATAATAGACAGAATTTGTTGATCTGTTGTGTTTGCTTGCCGGGTGATGATGCCGCTGCTTGTGCGAGATTTGTTTCAAAATTGGGGAATCTAGATATACCGCAGCTTTAGTTTTGGTGTGTGGAGACTTTAACTATACTTCAGTGCAGTGGGTTTGTACTGGTGATGGTAACTTTTATGAGCCTTATAATGTGGAGGCTAAATATTCTCCGGTTATTGATGCTCTTTCTGTTTGCGGTCTTAGCCAATTTAATAATATTACTAATGTTAACAACAGAATATTAGACCTTATATTATGCAATGAACTATTTGTGATTAAAAATTTGGGTCATTCTTCCGAGCCTCTTATTCCTGAGGATTTCAATTACCCTTCCCTGGAGTTTCTGATTAATATTCCCTCATTTCATAGATCTATCAAACCTCGTAATGGTGAATTTTACTCCAATTATCATAAAGCTGACTATCCTTCTATAATAGCAAGAATTTCTGATATCAACTGGGAAACTTTATTCGGAAATAATAATGTTGATCACTGTAGTGAACTTTTTATGAAAATATTTATGACATTATAAATCAATTTGTCCCAAAATTTAAAAAACGAAAAAATTTTCCACGATACTTTTCTGCCAGAACTATACAACTTGTGAAACAAAAAATAAATTATTCGAAAGGTGGAAAACTTATAAGAATGCAGGCGACTATTCTCTGTAAAAAATTTTTCGGAGTCATTCTAAGCTTTTAATAAATAGCGACTTTAAAATTTAGATCGATTCATTAGAGGCAAACATAACTATGGACCCTTAACGTTTTTGGGATAATACATCTATAAAAAAGCAAATGTCTAGTGCTATTCCCTTCGTAATGAAACTTGATCACAAATAACCAGGGGTGGAGAAAATATTTGTAATCTTTTTGCATCGTATAATATGAGTGTGTTTGAATTGGAGCGTTCTGAATTTAATATTGACTTAGATAAGCAATACCATTCAAGCGTTAGTGATCTTCTATTTACCTTTGAAGACTTTAAGATTGGTCTTGAACAGATTAGTTCTAAGACGGGTGCTGGTCTGGACAAGTTACCCTCAATTTTCATCAAAACGTGTGACGATGCTCTCAATTCTCCTGTTAGAATTTTATTTAACAAATCTCTCCACTCTGGTGTTTTTCCTTTAAGGTGGAAGGAGACTGCTGTGTTGCCAATTTTAAAGTCTGGTTTGTCTGATCAGATCAGTACTAATAGACCTATAAACAACTTATCAATAATTCCCAAGTTCTTGAAAAATTCATTTACCATCATATTTTTTCAATAGTCACAAGTCAAATTATAATAGAACAACATGGTTTCTTTCCCGGTAGATCACTGGAGACAAATCTTTTCCACTACATAAAATATGTCCATAGCTGTTTAGACAAGCGGGTTCAGGTACGCCGATTTCAGAAAGGCCTTTGACAAAATTAGCCATAATATTCTTATTTCTCGTCTTGTTAGACTTGGTGTTTCCGGGAGTCTCCTGAAATGGGTAAAGTCCTATATTGGAAATAGGCCTCAGTTTGTGACTATTTATGGCTTTAGATCATGTGAGTATATCGCAAGCTCCGGAGTTCCCCAAGGATCTCATCTGGGACCCCTATTCTTTTTGATTTATATAAATTATATTTCTTCTTGTTTTCAATATTGTAAGTTCCTTTTGTATGCTGATGACATAAAATTGTTTACTAGAGTATTGTCACTGACTGATTGCTATAACTTACAATCAGATGTTGATCGAATGGTGAATTATTGCAGTGAAAATAGTTTATTTCTGAATTTGTCAAAATGTACCTTCATGACATTTACCACAAATATTAAGAGATTTGATTTTTGTTATCGGATTGGTGATGCTTCAATTCAGAGAAGATATCATATTAAAGACCATCTTGGAGTAATATTTGTTTCTAAATTGATTTCTGACGCCCATATTGAATCAACAATTAATTCCTGCCCTATGTTGGACTTTATTTTCAGGCGGTCTAAAATATTCCGTAGTATTGAATCTATAAGATGCTTATTCAATGCTTACATATTGAGTCGCCTCTGTTTTGCAAGAGTGATTTGGTGCCCGCAGTACAAGGTCTACATTAACCGACTGGGGAATATCCAAAATAAATTTCTCAAATACTTATATATGAAGTCGAATTCTCAGTATAATAATGGTAGTATTGCGGATGTCAGGTCGCGCTTTCGAGTTGTATCTCTTCAAGATGGGAGGACTATGTCAGATCTACTTTTTGCTCATAAAGTCTTCAACAATGAAATTTGTCATCATATAATACTTGGAATGTTCTCCATCCACGTCTCTAATGTTAATGTTAGGAATATTCAATTGTTTCATCAACCATTTAGAAATACACATTGCTCATAGAAATCGCCATTGGTGAGGATGATCAAAACTACAAATTTCATGATCTCGACATATTTCTCTTATCTTTCACTCAATTAAAAAATCGGCTCAAAACCTACTTTCTTTAGTCTGGTTCATTCACTATTGTTTGTTTATATAGAAATATTTCTTATTTCTCATGTTTTCATGCCAATTATTTGTTATTTTACTTTAGCGCATAGTTGATTTTGATATATTGTATTGCTTAATTGGTGTACATGATATCCTGTGGATACTATGTTGGACGCAAGTCTGTTTGTATCTTAAATTGATGAAATAAATAAATAACGAACATCCTGTATATGACAGGTTGATCATTTAGGAATTATGACTAGTCAAATCTTTCAATTGAAAAGATTTCTGATCAAATTCGTGTTTCGTTTGCTTCTGGTAATCGGTAGACGACTCTGAGCGAACTTTTGCAGTTAAGTAATGAGATCTTGAAAAATATCTCTAATATTTTGCGTTCTGATAGAGATATTAAAGGCCATCGAAAATGTATAAGAATATACGTGTGGTTCATTTTAAAAATCATCCTTCTGTTGAATTTTTTCTTGGATCACTCGTATATCAGAAAACAATAGCCTGAGAAGCAGAAATGATAGTACAAGGAGCCTCCTCTCAGACAAAATTTCTAAGATGTCGGGTTCGGCACAACACACTAATACAGGAACATGTTTATATCGTGAAAGTGAAAGTCTTTCAGAAATCCAATTTTCTATTCTTAATTTTATTCAAATTACCTTGAAATTGAATATTTTATTTGGAGAGCTTTTTCAATACTTTTTTTCTTGCAGATTTCTTTGAGACTGCCATAGAAGTTTAAGGCGAACTTGTTCAATTATTAATTCAGGAACAACCCAAATAATTCCTATGAAATGAATATAACAAAACGTAAGTTTTTTCAAATGTTGATTCAAATTAAGATAGAATGAATAAAAAAGTATTTAAGAACCTAATCTACATATTATCTGTCAGTTGTAGGCATCATCAAAATAGAACTACATATTAAAATTTATATCTATGAAACATTTCAGATTCATATGGGTCTACTAGAATAGAGGAATATGTAATTTTTTCATACCTCTCGACAGAATTGAATGGATGAACGAGATAGTAATAATAACTTCAGATATGAATTTTATAATTGATACACATCAAAATCGAGATATTCAAAGTTATATATTATTTATTTTGATTCGCGTCACCTGGAGAAACGATTGGAAACATTAATCAACTGAAAAATATACTCAGTTGAATCAATAGAGAAAGAAGCACTAGTACACTAGGGTGACGTTTTGCTCCACAACTTTTTTTATCATCCTGGGGGAGAAAAGTATTTCTGAACTTCGAGAGTGTGAAAGGTGGTCCAATTGGCTTTCCTCAACATCAATCAGCTCAGAAGTTACCGAAACTCTCGTTACGAAGTATTTCTCGCGCATATGAAAGGATTTCAACAAAGTTAGCACACTATGTCGCAAATATTTAGGTTCGAACCATTCGAATAATTAGCTAGAATGCTGAGTTAAAAATACCTCGAATACGTAAGCCAAAATGCATGGGTCAATATACGAGGGTGGATCAAATCCAAACCGCAAAGTAAAAAGTACATATGTGTTATAAAAATAAAAATTTTATTACCATAGTTCATTTTAGTACATGATCTCTGCTTCGACAAATACATTGCTCAAACAAAGAGGAAGCTTATTAATATCGGGTGTTTTTTTTTAGAGTGATAGAACTTTATATTGGAATAAAACACATTTGAATTTAGATTGAAGCCAAAATTTATTTTTATTTGGAAGATAATTTTATGACATTAATGTTTTAAAAATAATTTCTGGCATATGTCCACCACAACTAGCTCTGAGGAACCGCATTCGACCAAAGCAATTTTGGACTACTTTTTCGAGTAATTCATGCCTCATTTCATCAATAACATGAGTTATGTTATGGCTTCCAACGCGTCTATTGTTTCTGGTCTATCTGCATAAACCAATGACTTGACATAACCCCAAAAAAATAATCCAGTGGAGTTATGTCGCATGATCTGGGAGGCCAATTAATTGGATAATTTCTCGTAATAATGTTATCGCCAAATCTTTCCTTCAATAAATCAACTGTTACGGTAGCAGCATGAGGTGTAGCACCATCTTGTTGGAACAAAAACACTTCCGAGTCGATACCATTCAAATTTTGAAACAAATAATCATTGATCATCGATCTGCAACGAGCACCATTCACTGTAACATTAGCTCCAGCCACGTTTTTAAAGAAATATGCATATACAGTGCATTTTTCAGAATGCAATGGAACCTGCAGAACTTCTTAAAGATTGTTTTCACTCCATATACGGCAATTTTGCTTGTTTGCATAGTCGTTCAACCAGAAATGAGCTTCATCACTAAACAAAATTTTACGATAAAAAAGTGGATCAACTTCAAGCTGTTCTACGGCCCAATCAACAAGCAAACGACACTTATTATGGTCAAGTGGCTTTAGTTCTTGAACCAGTTGTATGTTGTATGGGTATACACCAAGATCTTTACGCAAAATTTTTCATGTGATGGATGCACAGAGTCCAACTTGTTGTGAACGTCGACGAATAGACAGATCTGGATGATCATTAACACTATGACTTACAGCAGCGATATTTGCTTCTATACGTACACTTATTCATCTTGTTGTTGTTGTTGCATCGAGTAGAGAAAATTTTTTACGAAATCTATCGTTAGTTCGACGAATAAGCTGCTCTGATGGACGATTATATAAACCATAAATTTTACTAAGTGCTCTATAAGTTTGGCGATTAGAACACAATCTGAAAATAAATTTCAACAATTTGTAAACGTTGTTGCGGCATGAGTCTTTCCATGATAATTTGTCAATGCTTACTGAACAGAAATGTCAAAACAACATGGCTTCTACCTTCTGTCAAATCACAGTTATCCCTATCGAATGTTCTATCACTCTAAAAAAACACCCGATAATTTTATCGAAGAATGTAGTTGTCCGTATCTTCAGTTATTTGCTCACAAGTAATTCCGCTCTTTGGTCATTGTGAAAACGGTGTTCTTTCAATTCTTCTTTGAATAAACCAAACATGTAACAATCACTCGGAGTCAACTTTGGGCTGCAGGGCGGATGCTCGAGCATTTCCGAATGAAATTTCTCATTTTTTTTTCGTATCAAACCCGGTGTGTGGTCGAACGTTGTCATGAAGAAGAATCGCATTTCAGATAGATGTGCCTCATCATGTGTCTTTTTCTTCGATAAGCTAGCTTCACCTCATCAAGGATTTTGTTATGATATTAAACATTGACCTTACGTTGATCATGAAGGAAATTAGTAAGCAGTATGCCTTTGCTATACCCAAAAAACAGTTGCAAAAACATTTCTTGCAAACATATATCCTGCACTTTTGGTGCCATAGACTTGAATTATTTAGAGCAACTTCTTAGTGAACTGATGATTAATGGATTTAAAATATCGAAAAGTTTTGTGCCTTCCCTCGATAAACATTTTATAATAATGCATTGCACTACAGACGTATTTACCTCTTCCTGAAGTAGGATGCCCAATCAACTGTAGTGAACCAAAATTTGTCCTTTCCTTCCAACCTATAACGTAATTTCATGTAGTGACCGGTAAAAAAAGTCTGATTTATATATGATCTACCCTCGTATATAATTTGCGCGTTTCTTAGGCTCATGTATTTTTAGAAAATGTCATATAAATAAAATCAAATGTTTTTCTAGACAAATATTCATGTACATTGATATGATTCATATTTTCAATATACACACATGGTCAAAAGTCTTGCCCCCCCCTAGGTTTCTCAAGAAATAAACAATCTATGTTCTGGAAATGAGATGAATATTTTCCTGTATTTCAACTGCAATATATTTGGTAGAAAATCTTTGTTTGGTACTCTTTGCTTTATTCAGGATTAGACAAAATAGGACTAATGAGAGAAAATATAAATTTATCATTATCTTTGATTAATTATAGTTCCACAACTGAAGCCAAATTCACTAGTCCGTATTACCACCTCTTCTTTCAAGCAACTGCCCAATATGCCTAGACATCCCACCAATCCACGAATGAAATTTTCATGTATTCTTCCTGAAGGGCTGAACTCAATTCCTGAAATGTTCAAGGTGGGTTTTGGCGATTGGATATTTCTGTCCCTCAGTAATCCCATAGTGATCAATTGGATTCATGTCCGGTGAGTTTGCTGGCCAGTTCATTCTCTGGATATTGTTCACTTGAAGAATGTTTTGAACCCTTCGTGTACGGTGTGTTGGGGCGTTATCTTCCTGATGAATGAAATTATCCCCAAATTCGTTGCGCAGAGGAACAATGATTGGTTCAATGGAGTTTTGTACGTAGATTGCACCAGTCATTGTTAGTTCCATAGTTAGATAATTAGAGGGGTACGGCGACCGAACATTATACCCCCCAGCATATTATTGATCCGCCTTGAAAGGGCACAACTTCCCAGGCGAAATTGAGTCGTTTCAGTCTGCCTGGACCCCTCCAAACCATTTCTCGTCGACTATCACTTCGTAAACCGAATCGTAACTAGTCCAAAAAAAGTACGTTGCGTTATTGTGGTAAAAGTCAGTCTTGGTGGTGTTCTGCCCATTGCCGACGGGAAGCTCTATGTCCAGGTGATAGCCTAGGTCTTCTTACCCTTAAATTTAAGGAATGCAACAGTTTTCTTGAGGTACTGATCGAGACTACCCGTCTATAGGTCCTGAAAAAATGACTTCGAAGGGCTGTTACAGATACCCTTCGATTACTTCGAGTAAAACCTGCGGTATAATAATGGTCTTTCCTTGCAGCCGTTACTCTGAGTCGACCAGGCACCGGTCTCTGGGCAACGCTGCCCGTTTCCAGGAAAGGGCCACTATGCGCCTAACTGAGGTCCGTGGAATATTCAAACGTTAAGCAATATGGTGGTTCCACAAAGCTTCTTGATGTAAGGCTACTATTTTTGCCCGGTCAAACTAATAAATTTGATGTCCCGGCATATTCCACGGAATATTCTCAATGTTACAACTCTAGTTATTCGCTGAAAAATGATTACGATTAACGAATACACCTGTATTCTCACGAAAAATTAACATTTTTTACTTAATTATTTAAATATTTCAAAAATTTTTTAAAAATTTTAAAAAATTAGCCTTCTACATATTTGATTCCAAAAGATTATATTTAATGATTATAACTTCTGAAAATAAATTAAAATAATGTCGTATAAGTACCACTTATATCATGACATATAAAATAAACATTCATTATAAGACATCCGAATGGTATAACATAATCCAATAAATAAAAATTATTAACCAAAATCCTATAAATTAAACATTTTGAATAGACAAAATTTTGTTTCTGCTGATCAATCTTATGAAAACCAATATCTTTCAAGAATATCCAACATAATCTTAAGAATTTCATCACAAAACTATCTTACTTAGACTATTCAATATTATTGGATATCTAACCAAGGTACTTTATATAAAAACTCAAGATATCTAAAACATTACTGAAAAACAAGTTTTAAGATATAACTTAGCTTCATCAGTATTCAAATATTCATATTCAATAATTTGTTATTTTTTATGTTATTTTATTCATAATATATAATTATTTGGTTTCCTTAACATTCTTTATACAGATAGTCCTTGTGTTATAGCAGAGGCCGTTAAATTGTCTTTCAATCTTCTAGATCAAGTGTAAACCACAGATATATTTTTGTGCGTAGTGAACACCACATTTAAGGTTTCATTTTAGTAGAACTGTTTCTAGACGAATGAAGGGTAAGCGAATATTTGTTATTGATTGATGTTATATTTATTGAATATGAATATTTGAATACTGATGAAGCTAGGTTGATCTTAAAACTTATTTTTCAGTAATGTTTTACATATCTTGAGTTTTTATATAAAGTACCTTGGTTAGATATCCAATAATATTGAGTAGTCAAGTAAGATAGTTTTGTGATGAAATTCTTAAGATTATGTTGGATATTCTTGAAAGATATTGGTTTTCATAAGATTGATCAGCAGAAACAAAATTTTGTCTATTCAAAATGTTTAATTTATAGGATTTTAGTTAATAATTTTTATTTATTGGATTTTGTTATACCATTCGGATGTCTTATAATGAATGTTTATTTTATATGTCATGATATAAGTGGTACTTATACAACATTATTTTAATTTATTTTCAGAAGTTATAATCCTTAAATATAATCTTTTGGAATTAAATATGTAGAAGGCTAATTTTTGAAATTTTTTTTTTATTTTTAAAATATTTAAATAATTTTATATACCTTCTATCAAGAATTAACCTCTTTTTATGTTACATTTTTTACTGTTTTTTGTTTTGATTTGAGAAATAAATAGTGTAGATTCCACACACAAAAAATTGTCATGTTACATCCAACAAGTTGAAACTTATTAGGAGGGGGCCAAGACTTTTGACCATGTGTGTATGTAGTGAAAGTTTTTCAGTTTTCTGATATATTTAACTATTCATTAGAGATTTCATCAAGAAGACTCAAAATCCCAATGTATTCTTTTGATTATAGAAAAGATTTTGAGCATGCCCAGAAATTGTTAAGAAGAAGAAATCAGATGTCTCTTTGATATAACTATTGATAACCTGGGTTCTGGGTTTTCATTTCGAAGTTATTACCAGGAAGCTACGTGTATACAGCAACTGAGTTTTCGTTCAGAATTCATTCTTGAAGGGTATATTCTATTCAATAGACAATGTTAGAGCTATCTGGTGATTGGCAATGAAATACGTATAATAGTTTAAATTCAGACTTGAGTATATGATAAGATCTGTATTTTTTTTGTATTTCACACTAAGTGAAAAATAACTTATACCTGGCTGTAACAATGTCATATAGAGAAAAATGAATGTTTTTCTTGACAAACATTAAGGTATATATGTTTTCAATATATAAGTGGAAGTGGTTCAGATTGCTAATATTTTAATTCTGAATTTGAGCTTATCAAGTAGACACAAATTCGTAGTTTTCATAAACATATAAAGACTTAAACTGTATTGAGTCTCATTTGATGATGATGCTTAGTGAAATTATTATGGGGACCGGAAAGTAATGTCGCTTTCCTAAATTAAATAAAACAATGAAATATTAACAAGTTCTTATTTTTAATCAATAATGTAATCACCTTTCCTATCAACAACTCTACGACATCTAGAAATCAAATTTTCAATACCGGACCGATAAAAATCAATTGTATTTTGAGTAAAATATGTCAAGATGGCATTTTGGACACACTATGAAAATATTGTAGCGATAGGAATAAATGGAAATCCGAGGGTGCGATATCGAGGGAGTATGGTGGGCGTGGCAGTACCTCCCATACCAATTCATTAATTTTAACTAAGGTTCATTTTGCACAATGCGGTCTTGTATGGTCGTGTTGCAGAATAACGCATTTTCTGTTGACCATCGCCGGATTCTTTTCGATTGAAGATTGGTTCACTCGATCTAGTTTTTCACAATAAAGATCTGCGTTTACAGTTTGTCGAGGTTTCAGTACTTCAAAATGAACAATTCCGCCTACTCCACTAAATACACAGAAGCGTCTTTTTGACATGTACTAGTAAACCCGGCTTCGTGGTGATTCGTTGGGAGAAAGCCACTGCCTTTTGCGCTTTGGATTATCATATAGACCCATAGCGATTAAAGAACGGTACTGGATGATGCGGTTGAAGCAATACGTTGCAAGTGATGGAACGGTTGGATTTGTTCTCTTCGGAAAGATTATAGAGGACCCAAACACCTGCTCTGGTTATTTTTCCAATCTTCTGCAAATGTTCAAAAATCTCAAACGTTTCAAACTTTCCAATAAAGCTACGCGATATTTCTAAGTGGTTGCTGAAAATTTTAGGAGGTAGTTCCCTAGTTGAAATGAATGGGGGGTCGTTTACATAATATTTTGTTTTTGTCTTCTGTCCTTAAAATTTACTATCCTTTGAATTTGAAGAAAATTGTGTTTTTATATAAAAAAATATTTCCTCTATGGAACAAGTTAGAAAAATAACATTTCGCAGATCTCTAATACTAATTTAGTATACCTTTTTGACATTTTTCATCATTCCGAAATAATAACACGTAGAGAAGAGAAATCAACTTCTACAATATTCTGCATCAGAATTTTTGATGCTTCACCAATTTCCGAATTCAAAGATTGATTTGAAAAGAAAATTTCAACGTGCATTTTTCTGGTGTTCTGGCTCTTTCCCCTAAAATATTTGGTTTAAGTAAAAACCTAATATATTACTATGGCTATTCTCACATAAACTTTCACAAACGTTATAATTTGTTGGTGGGGTGCTCCCAAATGTATTCAAACTACGAGAGTGGTTCAAATATGATCGAGACGAATACTCTAACACTTTTATTTATTATGGAAAAATTTACAAAAAATCAAATTTTTTCTAGGTAATCTCCCTCTCTATTTACACAATTTTTTTCACCTTTCCGGAAGTTTTTTGATGCCGGTATCGAGAAATTCTTTGGGCAACTCGAACAGCCATGTGCGCACGAACCCCTCTACATCGTTGTCGGTGTTGAACTTTAGACCTCCCAGGGCCTCTTTCAGTGGTCCAAACATATGGCAGTCGCATGGTGATATATCCGGACTGAAGGGGGGGGTGTTCCAGTACCTTGCACCGCAATTCCGATAGTATATCGAGCGTAAGACGCGCGGTATGAGAGCGCGCGTTATCCTGGAGGAGATCGCACTTCGTGCTGGAATGCTCCTCCGTTTCGAGCGATAAGCGGGTTTCACGTGTTTTCAGAAGGTTAGAGTAGTATGCGCCATTGGTAGGTTGAGTGCGCAGGAAATCGACGTACAGCATGCCCTGCCGGTCCCAGAACACAGTACACATTACCTTATCCGCGGACCAGGTTATCTTCGCTTTTTCTGCCGCCCCTTCCTCCTTCTTCATTCACTCTTTACTTGACACCTTGGTTTCGGGACTGTAATGGTGTACCCATGTTTCGTCTGTAGTGAAGATTCGCGTTGAAAAACCATCCTCTTTCGCATCGTATCGCGTCAATAAGCGGCGACAAACTTCCAACCGCATTAATTTTTGCTCAAAGTTCAACAGTTTAGGGATCCATCGCGCCGTTATTGTGCAATATTGAAGGTGTTTGTTGATGATGGACTCTACAAATAATGATGCCGACTTCACCCGAAATGTCTCGAATATTCATTCTACGCTCCTTAAAAATGAGTTGTTCTATGCAGCGAATGTTGTCTGGTGTGACGCTGGTTCGCGGTCGACGATCATGCGGCTCATTCTCGACGGTTTCGCGGCCATCCTTGAATGCTTTGGCCCAATTGAACACGGCAGTACTACTCAGGCACTCACTACCGAACTGCTTTTGCCAACGCACAAAAATATCCGTATTTTTAACGTCTTCTCCCACTAAACAACGAATGATAATACGTTGCGCAACGGCAGTCGACACTTGAAGTTCATTCATGGTCGTAGTACACGCGTGAAACACGTGCTCTGACGAAAATAAACGCCACACTGTCCGTAAGAGACCCAGCTATCACATACTCAAGCCACGACCTTCGAAACATATATGCGCACCATCTAAAGAGTTTGTCTCGATCATATTTGAACCACCCTTGTATCAATATCAAGTAAAATCAACTAGGTTGGTGTCAAATTCTTGATGACAAATACTGATACTATTCTAATTTTTAAAATGTCTAAAGAATTTCCTGAGATGATACAACGAAAAGATGTCATTATTTGATCCAGTTGATAGAACATTATAATTAAAAATAATAGGAACAAAGTGAAACACCAACAAAACACAAAAAGCAAAAATCATAATGAATATTGAAAATAAAATAAGAAATAACCTACATCTAAATTTCCTTTTTCTCGAGGACGTCGATGAATGCGCGCAAATGTGCTATGATGAGGTGATGTCTTTTTTAGATACAACTCAGCATAAAACCAATTAGCTCCTTAACTATTTCCATTAGCGCGGCCATATACGAAATGCATATTTGCCTCATCAGCATTTTCATAATTTACCATTCTACTCCCTCTGTTCTCATTAGTACCTCAGGAAGATCAAATCACAATAATAAAAGTTTTAATCATTTTAAATATGTTTGACAGCTGTCCACTCAATTTCAACAGCAACGTCTGTAAGGTCATGTGAAAAGATTATAACTGAATTATCAATAAATTTTACAACTTTATGATAATAAAGCAAGAAATAAAGAAGTTGCCCCTTAAATTCATCTTCTTGAATCCACTTTAAAAGTTGAAAAATTATCAAAGCATCGAAAAGTTCTGATGGAAATTATTGTAGAAGTTGATATTCCACTCCCTCGTGATAAAATTTCAACATTGAAAAAATGACAACTAGTTTCAAACTTTCATCTTTTTACTTGTTCCATATGAGAAATATTTAATAAAAACAAAATTTTTCTTCCAGTTTACAAAGGCAGTAACTTGAAAGGAACTCAGAAAAAAAATAAAGAGAAACCTCCATTAATTTTTGCTGATGAATTACTTCTTTAAATTTTTGCCATCAATTTGGCAACACCCTGATAATACTAGACTTTTATCTGAAATTTTATGCGTCACATTTATTTCCAAAAGAGAAGAACAAAAAAATTAATTTCGTTTTGATATTTCAGTGATAAAATAAAAAATGACAGTGTACACCGATTTCAATGTTTATTATCACAAAATTGCTTCTTGATACAATATCTTTGCTGTGTGTGATCCAAGAATGTATGTCTGTAGAGAACTACTCTCATTTATTGAATTTTCGGCATTATACGTATATCTTTGAATGTAGTGTTTGTTGAGTTATCTAATTATGAAATAGGGTATACAGATTTTATCTCATGATTAATGATACAACTCGCAGTTGGAGCATCTATCGAAATATAACAGGTATTAAGTAGTTAATGAATAATAACGAGCAGTTCGATTAAGGGGCGCCAATATGCAAAATTAATGTTCATCAAGCAAAATACCTCAAAGCAAACAACCGAAAAGTTTTCCATCTACGCAATTTATTGGTGCAGGAAATTATTCATGAATATTTAAGCAGTGGCTTATTTGCCTCAGTATCAACAATCGACGTCATTATGAGACGGGAACACTGCGAATTAAGATTCATCCTCTTCTTCCCAATAAACGAGAGACAATAGTATTATTCTTGAGATAATATTTTCGTTCGAAATATTATGTATGCGCCAACGACACAGACATTCGTTTGATGTCAATCAATGATATCTACTGAAGTCTACTGAAGTTTACTAATTTAATTAATGGAAAAGGTTAATTCTATGGAACCATGGTATCAATAAGTAATGAAGAAATGAGAAAATATATCGATTTGTATTATTTTTTCATTATTGTCTCGAGTGAAAAACAAGTCGTATTTTGAATATTTGGAAAATTTTAAATATATATATATATATATATATATATATATATATATATATATACATATTATGTAAATTTAAATTTACTATATGACACTAGAGTTTGCTTTAGATAGGCACTTTGAATTCACCTTCGTATTGAGTCTGCAGTGTAAGATAAATAAAATGATTGAATAACCCTTCAAGTTCAAGAGCCAACAGTTGTAATTTCTGAGTAGTAATATTTTTCTCGTATTTATGTTGAATCTATAGATATTATATAATTAAAATTTTTTCAAGTTTGTACTCGAAATTCGAATTCCACTTCTTATGGTTATTACCTGCAGTGCAGCTATCCAGAAATTGATATTTTAGTAGGAATCATTATGTTGATTATCTCGTTTTACCTTTTTCTTATTCATTCAGCTGATGGTAATAACAGCATAGCGTAATCTGCAAAAGTATCAGTTCTCGATATTTGATGCAATTGCATATCATTCATCTCGATTAACTAGTTGCTTTCCTGAATTAATTTAATAATTAATTCACTAATTTCTGAAAATTCCACCTCCACGAGTGAAGTTATTGAGGTCACACGAATTCACCACGATAAATAAGACGTAGTAGTTGCACACAATTCGGAAGAATGTTTCCACATTGGAGAAAATAGATTGTTAATAAAGAAAAGCCTGAGAATTGAAACAATAAATGAATAAAAAGATTATTCTGAAATTACCCCTATAACGGTACTCGATTGCATACTCAATCTTAAATTTAGAACAAGTCTGGCTTGAGGGGTTATCTCTACAAGCTGGACACTAACTAAAGTGGTATATATACCAACGGTGGAACGAACAGAACCGGAACCCTCTTCGTTCAAACCAATAAGCTTGACATCGATCCTGCTGAAGAGTCTGGAAAAGGTGATTGATGTCCATATCAGGGGAAAGGTGCTAATTGACAGTCCCCCTCAATCCTCATCAATACGCGTAACAGGCTGGCAAATCGGCAGAACTTGCATTGCATAATCTGGTCGGAAAGTTAAACCAATCTCTCGATAATCGAGAGATAGCACTAAGAGTGTTTTTGGACATTGAAGGTGATTTTAACAATACGCTGCCGGCTTCTCTCGCTGAGGCTATCGCTGCGAGAGGAATCGATCCGCTAATCTGTAGATGGATACAGGCAATGCTATGCGGCAGAACAATAACAGGATGAGGTCTTCGAGTTCAAGGCTGCGAAGGGATGTCCACAGGGAGGTATTCTCTCATCCTTACTGTGGACCCTTCTCGTTGATGACCTGTTAGCGATCATTTCGCTGTAGGGAGTCGACGTTCAAGCATTTGCTGATGACCTGGCAATCATAGTGAAAGGTAAATCGGAGGTGACGATATCGGCCGTCCTTCAAGAGATACTGAACACTATTGACAAATGGTGTATAAGGGAAGACATGTCTCTCAACCCGCAAAAGGTGGTTAGAGTACCATTCACTAAAAAACGGAAGTTGAATGGTTTAGAACCGCCAACTATCCGTGGTGAAATAATACAATTCTCATTTGAGGCAAAATACCTGGGAATAGTCCTGGACAAGACCCTCACCTGGAATGCACACCTGGATAAAGTGTGTCATAAAGCCAGAATGGGTTTCTGGACTTGCAACCTGGGGCCTAAAGTCCAGGCAGATGTACTGGCTATACACTATGGTAATAAGACCACGGATAGTGTATGGCGCTGCAGCGTGGTGTGAGAAAGGCCAACAAATGGTTGTCAAACAAAAGCTCACCCGACTTCAGAGACAGGCTTGCCTTGCAATTACAGCTGCGTTTCGCACCACACCCACGGCAGCCATGGAGGTCCTACTAAATCTATTCTCTGCACTCTGCACCTATTCGTGCAGAGGGAGGCGGAACAAGCCACATACAAACTGCCTCTGGTAGGACCGGAATCATTCCTGGAAATACCACATGACGTTGCTAACGAGGCGATAACAGGCAGAATGAACTAAAGGATAGAGTCTTTCTGGCAGAGCCATTCTGGCCTGAAACCTTCGAAGTTGTTTCTTGGAACAGCTTCGAACAAAAAGATGGTGAACGTAGCGCTAGGTCTAGATAGGGCCAAACTAGGAACACTTGTCGGAATTATGACAGGTCACTGCAGACTGAAAGCGCATTTGCGCAAAATCGGTCTGGTTGAAGACGATGAATGCAGGCTGTGTCTTGAGGACACGGAAACAGCCATGCACATCGTCTCAGAGTACCCAGCGGTGAGTCGCATCAGATTCGAGGTCTATGACCAGGCGTTTATAGCCCACAGCAAACTGAAAAAATTACACTGAACAAGATTATCGGTTTTATCTAAAAACTGGATCTCGTCGGAGAGATATAAATTAGGGGTGAACCACAATAGTCCGTGCGGACGCAGTGGTAGGGTGGACAGACGCTCGCTCGCCATAAATAACATAATAACAACCTTAAATTGATTTTAACACGTACTTTATCTCATATTATGTATTTTTGAATTTCCTGAATCGTGAAAATCTATTTTATGTACTTTCAGGTGGCCTGATGATGGTTCTAAATTGAACCGAAATCGATCGCCAAAGTATTACATAGAATAAAACTATTGTTTTTTAATACATATTATATAAGTTGAAATTCTAACATACTATGGAAGCATTCATTGCAAAAATTAACATTTTATGTTACAAACTAATTCTTCGATCGGTGGTTGACATGAAACTAAATGAGTACTGCTATAAAATATACTCATCACGATCCATTTAATAATCGAATCCAAATATAAGTACATTCTGTGAGATTGGTACGACGGTAGTTCAATTCATTCTCGGTATCGGGGTGGCTTGCTAATAATGTGAGTAATCTAATTATATTATCTACTTATGTTACTTTCTGAGGGTATAAATATAAAATTGCACTAATTTACGATGATTAGTTTTCTAGATATACTCAGTGAAAGACGACCAGAATGACTGACGCCACAATGTTGGAAATAATCGAGCATCGCACCGTTATAAAGTTCCTCACTAAACAGGGAAAAAGTCAGAAAATCATTCATGGAAAGATGATTACTGTTTGCCAAAACTGTGCCCCGTCGTTATCCACCATTCAAAAGTGGTCAAGTGAATTCAAAAGAGGCAGAGAAAGCTGAAGACAACCCTCGCTCGGGCGGGTCTGCTAGCGGCAACACTGAAAAAAATATGAAAAAAGTGTGAAAGCTGGTACTTGAAGATGCCAGAATAAAAATCAATATGTAGCAGGGACTAAAAATCTATCTGTGTTTACCATACATGCTATCCTTCATGACCATCTTAACCTATCAAAGGTCAGTGTGAGATGCTCACCTCAGCTCAGAAGCAAATACGAGTCGAGCGCTTTAAGGAGATTTTAGAGCTCTGTGGAGAAGACTCATCGACTATTTTCAACCGGCTGGTTACTAAGGATGAGACGGAGGTTCATCATTATCATCTTGAGAGTAAACAAGAGTCCATGCTGTGGATTGAAAAGAGTACACAGCCCCCGAAGAAGTAAAAGTCACCCCTTCCGCTGGAAAAATAATAGCTACGGTCTTTTGGGATTCTTAAGATAATTTATTGATGAAATACACTGAAAAGAGTGAAAGCATCACAACAGCATCATACGCAAGCACTCTGCGTAATTTAAGAGAAGCAATTAAAGCAAAAAGGCGAGCTTAACTCACAGCGAAATAATTGCTCATCCTGCAGTGCAGACCAGATTTGGCCTTCAGTGATTGCTACCTATTCCCAAATGTGAAAAAATTACTTCGTGGAATGCGATTTTTTGACGATGAAGAACTGAAGGTAGCAATTGATATCTTTTTTGAGGAGCAGCCGGTAGGATATTTCTTACAAGGTTTGGAGAAGCCTTTTCTCGATCTCACAAATGTATTGAAGTTCCAGGGGACTACATTGAAAAATAGAATTTTCACAAAATTGTCCAAGTTTCTCTTATGACTTATAACTACAGCATAAATTTAAAATAAATAAGGTTATGAATATTTCATCAAACTAATATCAGAATAAATAACCAAACAACAGTGCGTAAGAGCAGTGTATTCTTAGATATTTACTAGGTATAAAACTGAAAAAAAAATTATTACGCCATCACTCCTTTAATGCTGGAATTCTCTGTGGTATCCTTTTACAAAAACAGTTGTCTGCCTTGTTTTACATACTTATTCAACTCGATGGTTAGTTGGATACCACCGAGCCGCTGTAAATTGTAAAGTAATTCCATTAATTATTTCAGATCACGCAAAGTTGAATTAACCCTAATTGAATGATTCACCGCACATCTCATGCTTCAAGGACATCTCTGCTGTTATAATTCCCAGGCCTCAAATGAATACCTACTATCAATTTGCATCGATCTCAGTTTTCTCACACATTCGAATCATCTGTCATTTATCAGAATATGCAGATTACGTTGAATCAACAGTGAATCCTTTAAAATAGAACCACACAAACAGACTTGATAGATTTCTTTCTGTTCATAACATTCATTTGTAGTCTACACAATCCGAATCTTCCTAAACTTCGATAGAGATTTTTTTTTCTATTGGTGTGTGAATTATACCTTCTTATAAATTCTTCTAGGTTCGCAGTGACTTCTACGCACTTAGTAGATTGATGTACATTCTGTCAAGAAAGTACCGGGAATTATCGATTTAAATCTGGCGGGGCAATGAGGCAGGTAAAAATTTTTTTTCCTAGGTTGGTACCACTGTCCTTAATTACTATGCCATGCTTGAGCGGGATCTGTCAACTAGTGTGTTCTCAACAGCTGATTAAGTCAGTCGATGTCAGAGTGCGTGCCGATTTTTACTATGGGTGATTACGTTGAGCAAAGAATTTGTTTAAAGTTTTGTGTTGCAAATGAATTTTCGTGTGCCGATGCATTGAAAATGTTGCAGAAGGCCTTTGGTGATAATGCTCTATCGAAAACTCGTGCATATCAGTGGTACAGAGCCTTCAAGGACGGTCGTGAAGTGGTCGCCCATCGACGGCTTCGATCGAAGATAACGTCGATAAAATTAAGGAAAGGGTGCTGCAAAACCGTCGTACCAGCTTGAGAGAGATAGCACATGATCTTAAGATATCCCACGAGTCCACACGTACGATTTTGATTGATATTTTGGGCATGAGAAAGGTGGCCGCACGACTCGTACCGAAAGACCTGAATTTTCTTCAAAAACGTCATCGCGAACAGGTTGCTTCAGACACGCTGGTTCGCTGTAATTCCGATTCTACATTCATGGAACACCTTATAACTGGTGATGAGACCTGGGTCTACGAGTACGATATGCAAACAAGCCAGCAATCATCGGAATGGGTGGCAAAAAATGAGCCGAAACCGAAAAAACCACGCCAAAGCCGCTCGAAAATGAAGGTGATGCTCATTGTTTTCTTCGTGGCGTGGTGCACTATGAATTCGTTCCAGAGGGTCAGACGGTAAACAAGGAGTATTACCTAGGCGTTATGAAAGGTTTGCGTGAGCGTATCCGTAAGAAGCGGCCAAATTTGTGGGCGAACAACTCATGGATTTTGCATGACGATAAAGCGCCTTCTCACCGAGCTACGATTGTGACTGACTTTCTCGCCAAAAACTCAACAAACGTGCTTCAGCAACCACCGTATTCGCCGGATTTGGCTCCCTGCGACTTTTTCCTCTTCCCAAAACTAAAATTGCCCCTTTGTGGCACCCGTTTTGAGTCGATTGAAGCCATAAAACAAAATTCGGCGCGAGAGCTAAAGTCCATTCCGGAAAGCGCCTATAAAAAATGTTTCGATAATTGGAAGTGCCGTTGGCATAGATGTATTGGAGCAAATGGAGCCTATTTTGAAGGCGACCCAATAAATTTTGACGATTAAATGTAAAAATATTGTTTTAATTGAAAATTCCCGGTACTTTCTTGACAGAGTACTACATTATTTCATATTGTAGCGTACTTACGTAAGGTAATAAGCAGTGAGATGTGTCAATAGTTCATTATAGGTTGGGTCAAATATTCCGTAATTGTTGCGGGAACTTCAAGACTTAAATTATGAATGAAAAACAATACTCTATTTCCGATAATATTTTATTTCACTACAATCGTTTCGTCATACAATGACTTCTTCAGGTGAGTACTACTGGATACTGATTCTACAGTGTTTAAGAATTTCTATATATAGTGCAGGTTTATAACAATAAATAGAGAGGATGAAGTTTACAATTCGTTGGAAAATCCGAAAAAATAATTCAAAAAAGATTCAATAGGGGGAAGCTACTCAATTCTGTTTGGTTGTTTAATAATATATGGTTTTTATGATATCTACTAATTTTTAATGTTTCTAATATATTTAATTTGAAACTTTTAATTTCTATGTGTAAAATTTCAAAATTACTATTGAAAGTATGTTCTGTATCCAATAGGTGTTCTGCATAGGTTGAATTCCTTTTTTTTGTTACAATAGCATTTTTCATGTTCCCTTAGTCTCGTCTGAAAAGGTCTTCCGGTTTGACCAACATACATAAAATAGCAAGTACCTCAAGTCAGCTTATAATAATATTTGGGATATACTAATATTATAAGTATTTCCCAAAATCAATAATTCTTCTGAAAGTTAATACATTTCATTAACATACTTAGAATTAAAAGCGGAAGAGGTAGCTAGATATCTATAGATGAATCACAACTTTAAAATTTCTCTCAAAACTAAAAATTCATCAGGAAAATTATTGAAAAATAATACAGATAAAATATCTAAGAGCACGAAATCAGGTGTTTATAAGCTAAGTTGTGGTACTTGCCATTTTGTACATGTTGGTCAAACAGGAAGACCTTTCCAGACGAGACTAAGGGAACATGAAAAATGCTATTGTAACAAAAAAGAAATTCAACCTATGCAGAACACCTATTGGACACAGGACACATTTTTAACACTAATTTGGATACTTTTCATATAAAAAATGAAAGTTTCAGATTAAATCTATTAGAAATATTAGAAATTAATAGATATCATAAAAAACATATATTACTAAACAACTGAACAGAATTGAATAGGTCCCTTATATTGAATCTTTTTTGAATAATTTTTTCGGAATTCCCAAAGAATTGTAAAACTCTCTTCATCCCCTCTATTTTTTGTTATGAACCTTCACTACATATAGAAATTCTGGAACAAGGAGACTTGATTATCACTTTTCGTATATTAAGGTACAATTATGGCATGCTGAGGGATATATATATATAGTGTAAGCTCTGACACTCGTTTGAGAGGTCACCATTTAAAACCTAAGAAGTAAAACTTTTCTGTCAGGTGCCGCAAGGATTGTTTAGTGAAACGCGTGTTCACAGTGTGGAATTCCCTACCTGCAGGAATTGTCGGTGCGAGTTCAATTGGTGTATTTAAGAGTGGATTGGACGGGTGGTTTGGCTGAGACTATTGTGACATTAATGAAAATTTGTTTTTTTTTTGGCTTAATTTGCCATCGGGTTTTTTATTGGACATTTAATGAGGTATGTTTACTACTGAGGCAACAAATTTTGTTAATTTTAGGGTTTATGGGTTCGCCCCTCCCTTTGTTTGTGTATTAATAATAATAATAATAATAATAACATTGTAAAACCAATCAATCAGTACTCACCTGAAGAAGTCATGCTGAGACGAAGCGATTGTAGTGAAATAAAATATTAGGGGAAAGAAAATTTCAAGATGAATTTATGTCAAGTAAAGACCGAAACAATCAAAGATTCAAGACTTTACTTAACATATTTCGGATAGTCCGATTTGGGTCAAATATGCACCGTTTTTTATATAATTTTCTGCAATTTTAGAGCTGGATTCGTAATACTCTTGGTCTCTATTGGCCAAAAACTCTGGTAACTGATTTTCACTATTTTTTCTTGATACCAATTTCTTATCATTTAACACTTGTGTTAGTAATCGGGTACCCGGGTACCCACCGCGGTGTATTTGTATGAGTAGCTTAAAGAATATTTAATATTCAATTTTAAGCTCTCGAATCGTCGTTTTTTATCTCAAAAGAAAGCTAGTCGTGAGTGCATTCAATTTATATATTTTTTATTCTTTTTTTTTAATAAGCTTAAACTTCAGCTATCGCCCCATTGGCAACCGGATACCCGGGTACCCACAATGGAAAGAATAGAAAATAAATTGAAAATGGTTTCTATAAATGGTTGCAACTAAATTTCATTGAAAAAAAAAGAAATATTACATTTTTTCATTATTAATGAAATTAAACCTGACATTTAACACATTGTATGAGATTAATTGAGTGCTCATCACATACTGGCTGGTGACAATTGGCACAGCTCTTACGAGTCTTTCGCCGTCTTTTTATTGGCAAGGCATTGCACACATGACAAGACCCTATCATTTTTTTTCTTCTGGTTTTATCTTTTTCAACCACCGGACCAGGATTTATCTCGATTGTTTCTGCTAATGCATGACCTAAAATACTTTCAACAGCAATCTTTGTTGAGAAGTGACGCATTATTTGCGGATTCGCCGTACGGTGTTCAATCATCGGCATCATGACGACATTCTGTCGTTTTTTTGGCAATCATTTTATTATTTTCGTAATAAATTATATATGATGCAAGTGAAGAAATGTCTAGCATGTTGAAGAACAATGCCATTGGCCACCTCAAAGATCGTCGTTGACTTGTGTACCTCCGGACCATTTGGTCCATTGTGTCAACGCCAGCTTTATATCTATTATAAAAATTTAGAATTTCTGGTTTTTGCTTAGCGTCATCACCAACTGATGCATCTTTTAGGAACATAAGAACATATGGTAACCTTTTCGTGAAATCCAAAAACTGTCGAATATTGCTCTCGTGTCTTATTTGCTCCCATAACACTAGGGATGTAAGGTTTTTTTTTTAACGTGCCAACAATGGTAATATTCCATGATAACAAATGTTTAGCAACGGGTAGAGTAGTAAAGAAGTTGTCTATGCAGAAATTATTATTATTATTTTTATTTTTTGTTTAATTGTCACTAACTATTCATAGTTAAAGAAAAAAATGTTTAGAATTTTTTTTAAACAAAATAAACAAAATTTTCAATATTTAGATCTGTGGGTACCCGGGTACCCGGTTGCTAAAAGACGTCGGTAAAGTTGGTTACTAACATAAGGGTTATGAAGGTTTGAAATGCGATAAATCGATCGTAATCGCTTAGTTCAAGGTTCTATTTATATAGTGGATGTATTAAAACTTCCCAACCAAGCTCCTGGAGTTTCTGGCAGTCGCTACAGACGTGTGTCACTTGGCATTGTCTTCTTCTTCTTCTTCTGGTCAATTCTGGCCATTTCTGGTCAATCGCTAGCTTCAAATGGTCCAGCTGTTGACACTAGAGATACGAATTTAGTGTTCGGTCATTTGGAAGTATGGAAGGATTGTATGATTAGAAGTTCCAGAAAAAAGAGATACAGATACTTGAAACTTTCGAGATAGGTTTAAAGTCTGAAGAAGAGTTTGTTATTGGTCAAAATCAATTCAATATTTTCGCGTTTATTTACATATTTATTTTTATATTATTATTTTCATTGATAGTTTTAAAACCACAAAACAGCTTGATTTGATATCTGGTTTTTAGAAATACAATGATAACGCACATATTCGAGAAAATTTTTATGAGACTTCTATGTTCATAAGATTTACCCAAAGAAAATTTGTTGAGCATAGCAACGTTAAGTGTTACAAAAACCAAAGCAACAGTACCACGATCGAGTTTAAATTTAGCACTTAGATTTAAAATAACGATACACAAACGAATGCAAAATATTGTGAGGATCATAAAATTTGAAGATTCAAAATATGTTAATATTCAGTAATATTCAGATTTTAAATGAAATGTTTACTTTGACATTCAATCACAAGAAGCTTCAAGATAAAGCAAATTTCGGTTTGGAATATTTTAACTTTTCGTTGTTATCTTCTTAGTCATGATATTATGGCAGAGGACAAGCAGCCAGCACAAAAGTTGATTTGTCATTCGAAAGCGCACTAAATCAGGTATTCTTGCTGAAAAGAATACATGTCCATGATCGATAATTTTTCATCGATAAAACCATTGGAAAAATATGACTGATTTTGCTCACTTCAGCATCGTGATATTTATCTTCTCACCACGCCCGCAATGAGAATTTTTTGCCACACATAACTTCTTATCTTGTATCAAATATAATGCCGTTTCCCGATATGTGGTCCAATTTTATGAGGCTATGAGGATAACTGTAGTTTAGTTGATTTTGTGAAAAAACTTGAAATATTTCGTGAAATCAAGAAATGTTAAAATGAAGAGTAACCATCAACATTCCTACCATGTGTTTTATGACATTTTTTGTTTCAAATAACTTGTATGATCTTCCCTTGAAGATTGACCCTTTTAAAAGTAGACACTTTGTATAGACCAAATATCAATTTGGGTCAGGCTATTGTAGCAATTTGTATTAGACCGAAGTTTCGATCCGTAGATTCACACAATTTCAGACATCCCGTCAACACTATTGCTATATACTATTGATGACTTATACATTCTGTCAAGAAAGTACCGGGAATTATCGATTCAAATCTGGCGGGGCAATGAGGCAGGTAAACATTTTTTTTCCTAGGTTGGTACCACTGTCCTTAATTACTATGCCAAGCTTGAGCGGGATCTGTCAACTAGTGTGTTTGCAACAGCTGATTAAGTCAGTCGATGTCAGAGTGCGTGCCGATTTTTACTATGGGTGATTACGTTGAGCAAAGAATTTGTTTAAAGTTTTGTGTTGCAAATGAATTTTCGTGTGCCGATGCATTCAAAATGTTGCAAAAGGCCTTTGGTGATAATGCTCTATCGAAAAGTCGTGCATATCAGTGGTACAGATCCTTCAAGGACGGTCGTGAAGTTGTCGTCCATCGACGGCTTCGATCGAAGATAACGTCGATAAAATTAAGGAAAGGGTGCTGGAAAACCGTCGTACCAGCTTGAGAGAGATAGCACATGATCTTAAGATATCCCACGAGTCCGCGCGTACGATGTTGATTGATATTTTGGGCATGAGAAAGGTGGCCGCACGACTCGTACCGAAAGACCTGAATTTTCTTCAAAAACGTCATCGCGAACAGGTTGCTTCAGACATGCTGGATCGCTGTAATTCCGATTCTACATTCATGGAACGCATTATAACTGGTGATGAGACCTGGGTCTACGAGTACGATATGCAAACAAGCCAGCAATCATCGGAATGGCTGGCAAAAAATGAGCCGAAACCGAAAAAACCACGCCAAAGCCGCTCGAAAATGAAGGTGATGCTCATTGTTTTCTTCGATATCCGTGGCGTGGTGCACTACGAATTAGTTCCAGAGGGTCAGACGGTAAACAAGGAGTATTACCTAGGCGTTATGAAACGTTTGCGTGAGCGTATCCGTAAGAAGCGGCCAAATTTGTGGGCGAACAACTCATGGATTTTGCATGACGATAACGCGCCTTCTCACCGAGCTACGATTGTGACTGACTTTCTCGCCAAAAACTCAACAAACGTGCTTCAGCAACCACTGTATTCGCCGGATTTGGCTCCCTGCGACTTTTTCCTCTTCCCAAAACTAAAATTGCCCCTTCGTGACACCCGTTTTGAGTCAATTGAAGCCATAAAAGAAAATTCGGCGCGAGAGCTAAAGTCCATCCCGGAAAGCGCCTACAAAAAATGTTTCGATAATTGGAAGTGCCGTTGGCATAGATGTATTAGAGCAAATGGAGCCTATTTTGAAAGCAACCCAATAAATTTTGACTATTAAATGTAAAAATGTTGTTTTAATTGAAAATTCCCGGTAATTTCTTGACAGAGTAGTATACTTATATTGATATATACATTCGTTATTCATTTCTAATTGGTTGTTCGGTGTTTGAATTTCGGTTATGAACTTTGGTTATTTCCAAGCACCCAATAAAGTCATTTGTGAGATTGATAAACGATGTATTATTGTATCGGTCTTTACTTGTCAGAAAAACATATTGATGAATAAAAGTGAAACAACTTAATTTCCCCTAATTTATTTAATTTCACAACAATTGTTTCGTCATGACAACATGACTTTGTTAGGTAAGTATGGTACTAACTACATATTTGAGATTAAGTTCTTTAAATATTCAAAATATACAGAAAAGAAGGTAGTGGGAATTTACAGTAATTTGTTTTTTTATTATTATACAAAGTTTCAGAAACGGTTAAGTAAGGGGGATTTATTGAGGTCCGTCTGGTCGTTTAAGAGAATCTGTTTTTTATTGTATCTGTTAATTTCGAGGACTTCTGGTAATTAAACCTGAGGTTCTCCTTTTCTAGGTGTAAGATTTTGTAGTTATTGTCAGAATCATATTCCGTCTCCAAAAGGTGGTCAGCATATGTTGAATTTCCGTTTCTGCCAAGATATACTTTCTGTTGTTCACGTATCCTAGTGTCGAAAGATCTACTTGTCTGACCATCGTATACACATGAGCAAGTACCGCAGTTTAACCAGACATTTTGTTCATTTTTCTGGAATTTTTATTATTTTTCATTAGATTTTCTAATGAGTTTTTTGCTTTAAATGAAATGTTGCAGGTACTCTTTCTCTTTAAATAACTTGCTATTATTTTGGATTTTTTGTTTAAGTATTAGAGATATATATTTTTTATCAATAGCTATTGTTCGATATACAAGCGATATTGAATGTTTAAATTTCATTCGTTTCAATAATTTCTTTAATCAACGGATTGAGACCATTGATAAATGCATCTGTTTTATTATATTCAGTTCCCTATCAAAATTATCTTGTGTCATAGGTATGCTGATTAATCTGAATACCATGCTATTATAAGCTGCTAGTTTTTAAGAATGTGGATTATTAAAAATTGAGTGGATAGTATTATCTGTATAATTGGATTTCCGTAAAATTGAAAAGTCATGTTTATTGATAATTTTCGAAATTTTTAAATCAAGAAAATTGATGCTGTTATTTTGTTCTATTTCATTTGTGAATTTTATTTATTTATTATTTATTTTATAAAAAACTGCTGTACTCTTCCATGTGTATACGTTGGTCAAATAGGTAGATCTTTCGACACTAGGATACGTGAACACCAGAAAGCATATCTTGGTAGAAACGAAAATTCAACATATGCTGACCATCTTTTGGAGACAAGACATGACTTTGACAATAACTACAAAATCTTACACCTAGAAAACAAGAACCTCAGGTAGAACTACCTAGAAGCCCTCGAAATTAACAGATACAATAAAGAACAGATTCTCTTAAACGACCAGACGGACTTCAATAAAGCCCCCTTACTTAAACTTTTCTGAAACTTTGAATAATAATAAAATAACAAATTACTGTAAATTCCCACTACCTTCTTTTCTGTATATTTCGAATATTTGAAGAACTCAATCTCAAATATGTAGGTAGTACCATACTCACCGGACGAAGTCATGTTGTCATGATGAAAAAATTGTTGTGAAATGAAATAAATTAGCGGAAATTAAGTTGCTTTACTTTCAATCATTTTGAGAAGGGATTTTGAGGTTGTTACTCTCTATATGGTTGTTGACAGCTTTAATATGTTCAAAGACTGTCGACCTCTTGCTCTTTAAGTTCCTATCTGTTTGACCCACGTATGTAGTGTTACAATCATTACAATTTATTTTGTAGACACCCGAACAATTCAAAATATTTTGTTTTGCGTTGATTTGAATATTTCTTAGATAAGGACATTCAGAAAAGGCCGTTTCTAAGTTAAATTCTTTAAGATAATCTTGAATTTTAGTGGATAAATTGTCGAGAGTTTCTAAGTAAAACGGATTCTCTTGTCTGGTTATTTTCTCTGAAAGATACGAATCAACGATTGATTAAATGGAGACTCCGATTAGAAGAAATCTATTTCAAAATTCAGTACATAAAAGGAAAGAAGAATGTAGTTGTCGAAGCTCTTTCGCGAATATAATTAAAGGCGGTAGAAGAAAAAATGGATGACGATCTATTATTAATCCTACCACAGATCGATGCAACCGAAATACTATTACCAGAAGGTGGAGACAAAATTATTGATGCAATTGAAAATCAATTCGATAATACACAACACACAGCCATAAAAAACCCAGGTTTCGGTATTCCTATTTCTGAGAAACCGCTGAATTTTTACATGAACAGAATCGAATTGAAATAAGGCGACCAATATAAAATCGAATACAAAAGGCCCTCCAAGAAACATAATTATATACTCAAAATAAAATCGGATCAAGGAAGTGAGAACATTAAAAATTTTCTGAAAGAAATTATACGCGGTTTTCATGATTTAACGCTTGAATCATTATTTTTAGATCTATGTAAATAAAGTTTCGAATCAAATGTAATAATCATAAAAAGTAATACTTTATGTAAAGACATAGAAAAACCAGATCAGCAAAATGAAGTAATGAAGTAATATCATCCATTCATTTAAAGAACTGAAAGATATTGTCTTGAACTTATCTATCAAAATGAAGAATTACCAGAAATAGACAATCTACATTTATTCAAGATGATTGAATTTTCAAAATTCATAGTTCTATCTGTTCATAATATTATAGCATGTATACTAAATATCCCAATACATACATGTACCAAAGAATCTATCCTATCCCTAATCGCTCGAATAATCACATTCTACCACCTGCATCAAGGAAAAAAATCTGAATAGAAGAATAATGCCCAATGATCGAAAATCAAATTATTTGCTCAAAGATCCAAGTAAAAAGCAAATCTACCCTCAATAATTTAACGATAGCGGAATAGGAAGCTCAATAATACCTTCGAAACAAAACTGCAGACTAATTCCAATTAGAGAAGAGCAACGTCCTTCTGTCTTGTAAAAAACCACTGAAAATTCTAGAATAATGCGGAAATCAGATCAAATACGATAGCGCAATAGGAAGCTCAATAATACCCTCGAAACAAAACTGCAGACTTATAATAGATGTAAGATTTTCCCTTGGTGCAAATGAAAATGATAGAAAACCCGGAAGAAACAGACCAACTTCAAGATTCAGCGACGACCTCCTTCGCTCCCCTTCCAGAATCCTGCCTCGCTCTGTTGCAGCTTGACCGACGTAACATATAGGAGACAGGACTAGTCTTAAAATTCCTGACTGGCAGTCCCCGCCGAGTTTAGGCAGAGCTAGACACACAGTGTTCAACGGCCGTTTCAAAGTGGAAACACATGGTCACTGGTTTCACAGGCAGAGATGCGCACCACGTCTGTCTGAAGAGTTCAGGTGTGCATGCTCAGAAAGAAACGCCGCCTCCGAAATTAAGAGGTAGAAGCTCCCTCATAACACCCGCATTCGCATGAGAGTATCATCATCAGTGACCCCGACGTGATTGGGGAGTTTGCTTCAAAAGAGAACCAACTCATTCATTTGGAGGCCCTAACTACCCCATCCAATATTTCCGTGGTAGCCTTTCTTTCGTTCAACAGTAACCCCGTTGAATATGGCGCCGCGTCCAGATCAGCCGCGGACTGTTTCCTTGCTTGATCTCAACACCCTATTCTGTGACGTTATCGACGCTCACTGGAGGGGGAGTGTGTAGCGACCACCTGCTTCGTTCTTCGTCCAGAATCCTGCCTAGTTCTGTTGCAGCTTGACCGGCGTATCATATAGAGGACACGACTAGTCTTGAAATTCCTGACTTACCGTCTCCGCCGAGTTTTTTTTTATTATTTATTCAAATTTAGGGACATCAACAGGAAAAAATTCGCAAAAACAATATCCACAAATTGCCTAAAAACTATGAAATAATAAATAATGTACAGATAACTTACAAACCATAATCATATAATATCACGAGATACAATATAAAAAAAAAATTATTTCGTACAGTTAAGGACCCAAGTGAAAATCACATCATATCATGAGATGCGGTAATCAAAAAGAAAATTAATTTTCGAAAATTTTTCCCACTTATTTTTTAAATGGAAACAATGATACAGAAATGATACACAATGATAACACAATATTTATTGTAATGTTCAAATATTCTTATGATGGGAGAGTTTCTGCCAATATCAGTTCGAAAACTAGAAGCCGCCAGCAGTTGCCTGCTTCTGGTATACCTCTTAGGGATGTGGAAGCCAAGCAGTGATACCAACTCAAAACAGTCGTAGAAGTTCATAATGATCTTATGTACAAAAATTAGGTCCGTTAAAATTCTACGCTGCTCCAATACCTGCAAACGGTAGAAGGAACGAACACTACTGATACCTATAGTAAAATAAATTCCGGTCAATTTGAAATGAAGAAACCTCAAAAATCGGTTTTGTACTCTTTCCAACCTCAATTCACTACAATTATACTGAGGTGCCCAATAATATATTCCTTTAATTGCAGTCTCATCATCAAAATCTTTACAAGTCCTGCAGATGAAGCCTAACGATATGTTAAATGCGTTCACTATATACTCAACATGAGCACATGAGCATTGAACGACATTTTCGAATCGAACATGACTCCCAGGTACTTCTCGTGACAGACCCGCTGTACTGGTTCAGCATCCAAACTGTATAGAAACTCGATCACTGAAGTTTTTCTAGTGAAAGAGGTGCATGCTCATTTATGAATATTTAAGTTCAATTTTTTATATATACAGTACTCTGCAAAAGCATCGAGATCCCTTTGCAGCTCTATGCAGCCAAGAATAGTAAATATCTCTTTAAATATCTTCAGATCATCAGAATATATGAATATTTTGGAAAATCTGAAACAGTCCATGATATCATTGATAAAAATCAAAAGTAGCAATGGACCTAGATGTGAGCCCTGAGGCACTCCTGACGTCACAACAAATAGTTCAGACTTGTAACCATTTACGAATACTAATTGAGTTCCCTGTGCACTCTGACCCGAGCCAAAGAAGCCAGAAGAGGTTGTGATTAACTTTATCGAACATGCGCTTCAAATCGAACAGAGCTTCAAAGAAATCAACTCAGTCTACTCAAGAATACCAACGGCATCACAATAAGATGACTTCGAACTGAATTTTCCTAATCTAATTATTTGACGGATCACATTCCGTATTCTCATTTCAAATAGTTCAACACTGTATTTGCACTTTCATCCTAAATGGTACAATTCTATAATTAGACTAGATTACATTGTCATTTATCGATATCTCTTTTAATGGATTGGTATTTTCCCATTAAGGAGGTTTCACGGTAAATACTTCAGCAATGAGTTACACTCAGTCTTCTCATTAGTTTTTATTAGTAAACTAGAGAGAACTCATATTTTTGTAAACTTGTGAAAATAAATAATTATTTTTATTGATTCCCCATTTTATATATTAAAAGCACGCCTCAGCATGTTTAAATCGAACTTTAAAAAACGCGCGTTTTTTAATGTCACCAAGGCAACATCAACGACACTAGAAACGTGAAGTCTTAATGACAATTTTTTGATTATTGATCTGGCAGGATTACCTTGTTACGTCAAATAAAATATTACTGAATGCAAAAGAGTCAGTCAAACATTATTTAACAATTTTAATTTTATGAGTGGAAATGGAAAGTACAGTTAGTATTGTTTAAGATATATTTCGATTTTTGAACTCAGAGAAAATGGTATTCAAAGGAATGATCCTGAAATTCTAACTACTAGGTTGAAATCCTATCAATGGCACTCCCAATAACGTTTGAAACATTCTTCTTATTGCTAATGCTCTCTTCAACGTAACCAATCGCCACAGCTGACGATTTCCATCCTACTTGTCGTTGGATTTGATTTGTCATGCCACTATTTGCTAAAATGGTAGCGGACGTACGTTCGGTGTATTTCTCAGGACCATCCAATTTGAGATAACGTACAAGATGCAAGAGACATGACCCAAATGTATTGATACTAACCTCTTCATTGGTACATTTCCCCTTATCATATATCGTGAGAAAAAACTCGGTCTGTACTCACATTTTGGGGGCGGAATAATAAATACTGCTTCAATTAATGCACATAACTAATTACTTCACTGTTGGCTACAATAAAACATTGATCTTTCACTGTCTTAGACCGTTGGATAGTAATCACCATTACATTTGCTTCTTCTTCGATATCATGTAAGCGCAAACGCATAATTCACATCTTCTACAAGAACCAAAAATACCCCAAATGGCTACTACCTTCAAAAATAAATACGTAATGTCGGGTGCATCTATGAAAAACTTCCGTAAATCATCTTCATTGAATACATACACGGTTCATTGAATACATATACGGTAGTATGTTTTCTTGGCTGCGCCATTCTTACTAATTGCCATCATGAATGCCTACAGTTTTACAAATGATTTTATATCGACTTCTTTGTTTGTCCTCAACAAACATCGTAATTTCGAATGAAAATGGCCCACATAGCAAGTACAACTCGTGCATGTATTGGTTGGTTTTTTTAGAGTGAAAGAACTTTGAATTGAGATAAAACACATTTAAATTAAGATTGAAGCAAAATTTTATTTTTATTTGAAAGATAATTTTATGACATTTATGTCCACCACGACTAGCTCAGAGGAACCGCATTGGACCTGACCAATTTTGGACCACTTTTTTGAGTATTTTAGGGCTTATTTAATCAATAACACGAGTTATGTTGGCTTCCAAAGCGTCTGTTGTTTCTGGTTTATCAGTATAAACCAATGACTTGACATAATCCCAAAGAAGATAATCCAGTGGAGTTATGTCGCATGATCTTAGAGGCCAATCAATTGGACCATTTCTCGAAATAATGTTAGCGCCAAATATTTCTTTCAATAAATCAATTGTTACGGTGGCAGCATGAGGTATAGCACCATCTTGTTGGAACCAAAACACTTCTGGGTCGACACCATTCAAATTTTCAAACAAATTATCATTGATCTTCGATCTGTAACGAGCACTATTCACTGTAACATTAATCGGCAAACAAACGACGCTTATTATGGTCAAGTGGCTTTAGTTCTTGAACCAGTTGGATCTTGTATGGGTGTAGATCAAGATCTTTACGCAGAATTTTCCATGTGGTGGATGCACAGTGTCCAACTTGAGAACGTCGACGAATAGACAAATCTGGATCATCGTTAACACTATGACTTACAGCAGCAATTTTCTTCTGTACGTACAGTTCTTTGTCTTGTTGTTGTTGCATCGAGTAGAGAAAATATTGAACGACATCTATCGATACTTCGACGAATAAGCTGCTTTGATGGACGATTATGTAAACCATAAATTTCACGAAGGGCTCTGAAGGTTTGGCGAATAGAATACTGATTTTGAAAATAAATTTCAACAATTTGTAAACGTTGTTGCAGCGTGAGTCTTTTCATGATAATTTGTCCATGCTAACTGAACAGAAATGTCAAAACAACATGCCTCTTTCTTCTGTCAAATCACAGTTATCTCTATCAAAATTTCTAGCACTCTAAAAAAAACACCCGATATATCTATTACCCTTTGATCTTCCTACCATTTGATGAACTTGTCATATTCTTTTTTATACGCAACATTAGCTCTTTGCGGTATTAACCGCGATGCTGCTTTATGATTTAAAAAATCGATATTAAATTTCATTTTTAGGCACTGCGGTGACAACAATTTGTCTTGGATGACAAATTGCAAATCAAGTCCTGTTTTTCTCATTACCATAACAACGAAAGGTATACTGATCTATCATCACGAATTCAACCATTTTGCATACTATTTTAATTTTTGTAGTAATAATAACAGTATTCATGATTTCAAAGTGCACCAATAAAAAAAAATAGCGTAAAGTATTCGTGGAAAACTGGCTGCGCCGTCGTGCTCGTAAAATCGCTCGTGTTTTAAAGACCTTTTTATCCGCCTATATTTCAATATTCTATTAAAGTAAACTCCACAAATTTCAACTTAATTATATTCCTATTTCCGTAATAAAGGAAAGGAGCATTAAGATTCGATTAAGGTAAGAACATACGATGTAATAAATTTATTGAATGAGGCTTTAAATGGGTATTTTTATGAAATAATATAAGGACGTTGAAATATTTAAATCTGAAAAGTATCTGAGAAGTGAAATAATAAGCGGTTTTTTACCATAGAAGAATTATTACAAACTTTGAATATCAAAACAGATTCAATCTGTTAGTCTTCTACAATTTTAATTTGAAAAAATGTTTTTTCAGAAACATTTACAATTAAATTAATGTCTTATGACCACCACTCATATTTAATAGAACTATAAAATCAAAACCCATTATACATTCTGTCAAGAAAGTACCGGGAATTACCGATTTAAATCTGGCGGGGCAACGAGGCAGGTAAAAAATTTTTTTCCTAGGTTGGTACCACTGTCCTTAATTACTATGCCAAGCTTGAGCGGGATCTGTCAACTAGTGTGTTTGCAACAGCTGATTAAGTCAGTCGATGTCAGAGTGCGTGCCGATTTTTACTATGGGTGATTACGTTGAGCAAAGAATTTGTTTGAAGTTTTGTGTTGCAAATGAATTTTCGTGTGCCGATGCATTGAGAATGTTGCAAAAGGCCTTTGGTGATAATGCTCTATCGAAAACTCGTGCATATCAGTGGTACAGAGCCTTCAAGGACGGTCGTGAAGTGGTCGCCCATCGACGGCTTCGATCGAAGATAACGTCGATAAAATTAAGGAAAGGGTGCTGGAAAACCGTCGTACCAGCTTGAGAGAGATAGCACATGATCTTAGTATATCCCACGAGTCCGCACGTACGATTTTGATTGATATTTTGGGCATGAGAAAGGTGGCCGCACGACTCGTACCGAAAGACCTGAATTTTCTTCAAAAACGTCATCGCGAACAGGTTGCTTCAGACATGCTGGATCGCTGTAATTCCGATTCTACATTCATGGAACGCATTACAACTGGTGATGAGACCTGGGTCTACGAGTACGATATGCAAACAAGCCAGCAATCATCGGAATGGGTGGCAAAAAATGAGCCGAAACCGAAAAAACCACGCCAAAGCCGCTCGAAAATGAAGGTGATGCTCATTGTTTTCTTCGATATCCGTGGCGTGGTGCACTACGAATTCGTTCCAGAGGGTCAGATGATAAACAAGGAGTATTACCTAGGCGTTATGAAACGTTTGCGTGAGCGTATCCCTAAGAAGCGGTCAAATTTGTGGGCGAACAACTCATGGATTTTGCATGACGATAACGCGCCTTCTCACCGAGCTACGATTGTGACTGACTTTCTCGCCAAAAATTCAACAAACGTGCTTCAGCAACCACCGTATTCGGCGGATTTGGCTCCCTGCGACTTTTTCCTCTTCCCAAAACTAAAATTGCCCCTTCGTGGCACCCGTTTTGAGTCGATTGAAGCCATAAAACAAAATTCGGCGCGAGAGCTAAAGTCCATCCCGGAAAGCGCCTATAAAAAATGTTTCGATAATTGGAAGTGCCGTTGGCATAGATGTATTGAAGCAAATGGAGCCTATTTTGAAGGCGACCCAATAAATTTTCACGATTTAATGTAAAAATGTTGTTTTAATTGAAAATTCCCGGTACTTTCTTGACAGAGTAGTACAATATCAAATGTAATAAAAAAACCCAACAAATATAAATTATCAATTAAAATTAATAAATAAATAAATACGTCACTGATTCAAGAATTTATGTTATATATTTATTAATTTTATAACATAAATAGAGGTTAATACTTGATAGAAGGTATATAAAATTATTTAAATATTTTAAAATTAGCCTTCTACATATTTAAGTTGAAAAAATTATATTTAATAAATATAACTTCAGAAATTAAATCAACTCAATGTCATATAAGTACCACTTATATCAAACGACATATAAAATAAACATTCATTAAAAGACATCCAAATCATATAACAAAATCCAATAAATACAAATTGTTAACCAAAATCCTATATATTAAATATTTTGAGTTGAGAAAATTTTATTTCTGCTGACCAATCTTATGAAAACAGATATCTTTCAAAAATGTTTAACATAATCTTAAGAAAATTTGAATATCAAAACAGATTAAATCTGTTATTCTTCTACAATTTTTATTTCGAAAAAATTTTTATTCAAAAAACTTTTAGAATTAAATAAATGTCTAAAATAAGCACCGCTTACGATAAATAGACGTATATAATCAAAACTCAATATATAATGTCAAATGGAATAAATAAACCAACAGATATAAGAAAGTCATTAAAATTAATGAATGAATATTCAAAGGAGATAAAATTTTGTTTCTGATCTCACCTTTAAGAACACCAATTGCCTTTTAAAAACATGAACACAACTTAAGGACTTCTCAAAGAATATAATCTATTTGAAATATTTAATATATTTAAATATTCGAATAAGTTAATTCAGAAATCTCTCAAAACATGCAATATATCTTCAAAAAACAAATATAATTCTAGGTAATCTCTTCTTCGGTCCTAGATAATATTCCAAATATCAAAATCAAATAACTACAACTATATCACTACAAACACGTGTTAAGAATGGATGCTTCAAACAGACCAACTTTGAAATTCAAAATTGGTCTATGTTCTAACAAAATCACAGAATAGTGTAAGTTATTCTTAAGGTTATTTAAATTCATTGACATTCCATAATGAGGTTTATTGAAGCCAAAATATAATTATATATTATATTATATTTCTTCTATCAAGTAAAAAGCCTTTTTCTATTTTATTTTATAATCTTAAGAATTTCATCATAAAACTATCTTACTTATAATATTCATTATTATTGGATATCTAACTAAGTTACTTTCTATGACATCTCAAGATGTGTAAAAAAATTACTGAAAAACAAGTTTTAGGAGAGACTTTGCTTCGTCGGTACCCAATTAATTCATATTCAATAAAATATAACATCAATCAACAACAAATATTTACTCAACAATTACTTTCAACAATTCAAAAAGCTTCTGGTAAATGAATACTGAAAAATTTTAATGGAGTGTAATGTAAACTACAATAAATAATTCTGTGGTTTACCATTGATATAACAGATTGAAAGGCAATTTAACGGCCTCTGTTATACCACAAGGACTATCTGTGTATGTTAAACATTTTTGGAAGATATCTGTTTTCATAAGATTGATCAGCAGAAACAAAATTTTGTCTACTCAAAATATTTAATTTATAGGATTTTGGTTAACAATTTTTATTTATTGGATTTTGTTATATCATTTGGATGTCTTATAATGAATGTTTATTTTATATGGCGTTTGATATAAGGTGTACTTATATGACATTAAATTAATTTAATTTCTGAAGTTATATTTATTAAATATAATTTTTTGAAATTAAATATGTAGAAGGCTAATTTTAAAACATTTTAATAAAATTATTAATTTTAATTGACAATTTATATTTGTTGGGTTTTTTTATTCCATTTGATATTGTGTTATGAGTTTTGATTTTATACGTCTATTAAATATAAGCGGTGCTTAAGAGATTAATTTAATTCAAAAAGTTTTTAAATAAAAATTTCTTGAAATTAAAATTGTAGGAGACTAACAGATTGGATCTGTTTTCATATCCAAAGTTTGTAACTGAGAAGGTTGCATGATTATTTGTGCCGGTATATTTTCAGCATTAAATAACTCGGAACTAACGTACCTGCAACCTTATGAATGGCGAATTAGATTAAAATAGTTTACTTTTGCTAAATTACTGTATAACATTATTCTATGTAATAATATTACCAGCAAATTGCAATATAAAGCTAAATTTCATACCTACCTACCTCCATAGCTACCTGTTGATATTCATTATATTTATTCTGCATTTTTGTACTTTGTTATTTCTTAGTAAATAATGAAGCGCGCGAGCGAATATTGAGCCAATTTTCCGAAAAGATTCGTAATAATACATTATTTCTTTTTATAATTTTATCCAGGTTTTTTGTTTCTGAGTTCATTTGTGAGTGAATGAACAATGAAGGAACCACCACATTGAACATAACAAGAGGTTAGAACTTCTTCATTAATCATTAATAAGGATTATGAGTTATGGTAATAGAAAGTTCTAGAAATCGAAACAGTGTAACATATATCTGTATAACAATTCTATACTCAAACAAACTCTACAAAGTATTGTTGATCGCAGAGGTAAATTGCAGACATGCGCACGTTTCAAACTGATTGGTTTGCGTCAGTGCAATGCATAGATTAACAATAATATATAGATTGGACACTTCCCTACCCCCACCTAAAACTAAGTTTTTAGATGATGCTCCAGTCAATAGTTAGCGCTAACCATCAACTTATACTTTTTGATTTCGTCGCTAGGTACCGCTACCAGCAGCCGCTAGCCATAGTTGTAATAATGGTCATATATTTCGAAAAGAGTGGTTTTGTTCACGTTTTGTTATGGCCCAACCTAGATTAGATCTCATATTTCTTTTTGATTAAATTCCGTAGGAGTTAAGTTCAAAACAGTTTAGTGCATGTAAACTAGTGTATTTTCAAATATTGAGTTCAATACAGTACTTGAAAATGGAATATAGTAAGAAATGTTGTGTACATGGGTATCAAGATCTAACCAGCCCTAGACATCGTTTTCCCAAGAGAGATCCCAAGTTATTTAAGAGGTGGATTGAAATTATACAGCCAACTGATTGGCACAAATTATCAGATGATCAAATATTGAGAGGAATATAATTTCTTCAGATTGGTTAATTTTCATTTACTATGTAGTCGTCTAGACTATTTTTATGTTTAGTTGGTTAGTTTAAAATATAAATCAACTCTATGTAACGCACCAACAAATTGCTCTGGGTGATCTTATAATATTATTTTTTCTCTAGGTGATTTTCCTGAGGTAACAGATATTGAAATGGTATGGGCCAGTTTCTGGATCAGTGCCAAATGTTGATAGAAAGAGAACTTCTTCAGCTTGAGTGGTGCAATCTGTAAAATTATATCAAACGATTTATCTTTTAGAAACTGTGTAATCTATAGGATTAATTTACTTGGTGTTGTGAGTTGTTGAAAGATCTACATTTTCTTGAGTGTAGGAAATATTAATTTGGTAATTTGATAGAACCGGGACACTATACTTACTTTTTATTTAATCAGTGCTTTAATTATCTCTTTCATTTCATTCCAAGACTTTGTGAGAGAAGAAAAATCTCAAAATGTTTTGAAAATATCATATTGAAGAATTTAAATTTTCAAATTATGAAGTGTGCATCACATAATTTTTATCAAATATTATGCTTGACTCTTCAGGTGTTCTTCATTCTGGTGGTGAAAGCAAGTGAATAAAATAGCAACCAGAACTGACTCAAAATTTTTATTCAGTAATCCAGAGATGGAATTTATTAACCCAGTTAAGGACCGAACTGAAAGACATTTTGAATCTTAAAGAAGATCTCATAAATTAATGTTCTCAAAGTTCAATTTTTGTATTAACACCTTTAATACAATAAATAATACTTTAAATATGTTAATTTTATCTCTTTTTTATTTAATAGTTTTTATTTTTTATAACCAATGAATAATTATTGTTCAAACATATATCGAATAGTGAGTTTGAACATTTAAATAAGTTTTTGGAAATTACTGTGTTGTACTAGAGTGTAGGAAAACCGTTATAGGTATTTCAATAAAAAAACTTCACTAATGGGAAAAAAACGAAACAGAGCTCGGTTGGTATGCTCTTGAACTAAATGTGTAATTTTCTCTAGCCCTTGTCTTTTTTATTCAGAAATACAATCTGAATAATATTTCGTCAAAGGATTCAGTAACTAGAAAAATATATCGTCTACGCTCAAATAATATGGAAACTCAGTCTTCCCTAATGCCATCTCATTTTGAGCAGAAGCTGATTCCAATTGATTCTCAAATCACATAATTGATTGACCAAGAAAAAAGTTATAGGAGAATTGTAGAGAGTTGTAGTGGTGATAACGGCTTCATCTTCTCTTTGTTCGCCGTTTAGGAGGTCGGAAAGAGCATTTGTTTTCAATGTAAATGGCAACTATATGATGACCTTTTTCAGCCAATCATATCAGAAAATATGTAATTCTGGAAAAAAAATTCATCTTTCGTCGACTATATGCGAAGAATTTAATGAATTACTTGGAAAAGGAGAATTGAAAATTGAAATGAATTAATTCGGCTGATAATCTGAACCAAATATCATCAGTGGTATGAGATATGGTAACAGAAAGTTCTACAAATCGAAACAGTGCAACATTCATCTGTATAATAATTCTAAACTCAAACAAGCCCGATTATGTTCTGTTAATCGCTCGGACATAAGTACGACAGACATGCACTCATTTTGAAACTTGTTGGTTTGTCGTCAGTGCCCTGTAACGTCCACTGACTACAAATCTGTCAGGCAGCTATTTTCGCTCTGCACAGGGACACCAATGTATTTATCGTACACTAGGGCCATCTAGTACACGAAAATACATACACAACATGCCCTAGCGAGCCAATTCAAGCAAATTTTCGATTTTTTCTAATGTTACAAACGCAGAAAACTTTTCCTATTCTTAAGTCAGATCTTGTTATGCCGTAATGCTCTCACTTAGCATATTCATATTCAAATGAATTAATTCAGCTGATAATCTATATCAAATATCATCAATAAGGAGTATGAGCTATGATAGTACAAAGTTCTAGAAATCGAGATGTGCAACATACATCTGTTAATAATTCTAAAGTTCAATAAGCCCTATTATATTTTGTTGATCGCTGGAATATAAGTAGCAGACCTGAGTACGTTTCGAAACTTCTGGGTATCTCGTCAGTGCCCTGTAATATCCAGCGATCAACAAAACCTAATCGGTGGAATGTTTGAGTTTAGAATTGTTATACAGATGTATGTTGCACTATATAGATTTCTTTTGAGCTATAATAATATTTCTATTATTATAGATAATATAATAATAATATTATCTCCATATCTAAACCAATTAAAAAAACATTTGCTGAAGGCATTTGAATGAATTTTCCTTTCTAAGTTATCCATAAAAATTTCTGCTAAAATTGTACTTATTGGATTTCTCATAATTAATCCTTCATCTGAACTATAAATAGTATCATTGAATTGAAAACAGTTTTGTTATAGGCAAATCTCAAGACTATTTAAAATATCATTCTCTCTTACTAGATCACTGTTATTTTTAATCAAAGGATTTCCAATAATACTATGATTTCTCTAGGTAGAATATTTGGAAATAAATTTTGTATATCAAACTAAATTAATTTGGAATGTTTTGGTAAATTCATATTTTTGATTTTGAATATAAGTTCAAAATTATTTTCAATTGCATAATTAGCAAAAAATTTTGTCTCTGGATGATGGAAATCAAAGCTTTGGACAATTTAACGCTAGGCCAAGTTATATGAGAATTCACGAAGACCAGCGAAGTTATACGTCATATATTTCAAATTCAACTAATGCCAGGCATTTGAAAGAATTTGGACATAATGTTACCGGGAACTATGAAATAAAGACGTTTATGGAAGCAGTTGAAATAAGTAGGTAAAAGAACCATAAAATTATTCTTAACAACCAAACAGGTGGTGCAAGATCCCCTTTGTTGAATATTTTACTTATTGAGGTAGTTCCGTTAATTGACCCCAATATATTGTATGGTTATTTAAATCCCTTTTTTCGCATTTTTTATCGTTATTTCTGTAAATTGATGGTTATTTGTAACCCCTTTTTTGCCATATTTTTCTTATCTTTATTTTAAAAAATTGTTAGTTAGTTGTACCACCACCTTTTTCAAGGTTTTAGCTATACAAGATGTGTTGTGTAATATTAAGAGTTAGTTCACGATGTAAACTTGTCAATTGTCGTTAATAATTGTGCGAAAAATTTACTTAATTATATTTCATTTTATTTAATAAGATGGCGCTAGTATATGATGAATACATTGGTGTTCCTGTCCAGAATATAGGTGCGTGGCAGGTTTGTAGTGGTTGGAGAGTGACGACAAACAAACATTTCTGCTTTCTGCTATTTACGTCCCAGCCATCAACAAAATCTAATCGGGCTTGTTTGAGTTTAGAATTGTTATACAGATGTATGTTACAATGTCTCGATTTGTAGAACTTTCTAATACACCTTACTAATGATAATTGAAGATGTAATATTTTTGGGTTGTCGATTGTTGAAAATATGTGGCCATTCTCGATGCAATGTGTTCCGATGATGGAGCTTCTTTTATTTTTGGAGAAATCCATTTAATGTTCATTATACCTTTTACTGCACATCGAATGGATTTCTCTAAAAATAAAAGATGTCCCACAGTCGCAACACATATTCCCAACAATCGACAACCTAAAAATACTACATGTGGAATCAAAAGAAACGAAGCTCAACTACCTGGAGTCCATTGATGTTTATAAATTGGTGCAGAAAATATTCTTGAGATAATGAATGATCAAACTGATCTATGTAATTCCCAAATTTTCAATGCATTCAAATAACATCCTGCCCTCATAATTACCCAAAAATTTTTATTTTTTCTAACATCTGGTCGAGACAAAATTCCTGTAACTCTCACTTTTTTATTATCAGTACGTTGTACCTGAATCTACATGAAATACCTTGTACCATGTGCTTAAGGGTCAGTTGCCTGAAGATGAACGAAAGTTCGAAACTACTTGCAAAAATGTAAACTTAACGTATTGTGAAACATCTAAAAATTATTGGTAGTGAAACATATTAAAAAAAAATTGTTTTATGTCACAGAAATGTTGTTTTTTAGTTTTTTTAAAATTTCGGAATTTTTTTTTATTATTAAGTTATATGTTTGAGTGTTTTAGTTTGAGTTAAGAATTTGGAGTGAATAATTTTTTAACAGTTTTTTCCTTATTTAATCAAAAAAGAGATCGAATATTGTGAGGCAGGCAAATGGTTATAAAGTTTAACTTTTAATATCGAACTGAATAGAATGAAATCTACTAGTTAATTCTGTATGAATTACCTTTGAGTACGTTCTGTCAAGAAAGTACCGGGAATTATCGATTTAAATCTGGCGGGGCACTGAGGCAGGTAAAAATTTTTTTTCCTAGGTTGGTACCACTGTCCTTAATTATTTTGCCAAGCTTGAGCGGGATCTGTCAACTAGTGTGTTTGCAACAGCTGATTAAGTCAGTCGATGTCAGAGTGCGTGCCGATTTTTACTATGGGTGATTACGTTGAGCAAAGAATTTGTTTAAAGTTTTGTGTTGCAAATGAATTTTCGTGTGCCGATGCATTGAAAATGTTGCAAAAGGCCTTTGGTGATAATGCTCTATCGAAAACTCGTGCATATCAGTGGTACAGAGCCTTCAAGGACGGTCGTGAAGTGGTCGCCCATCGACGGCTTCGATCGAAGATAACGTCGATAAAATTAAGGAAAGGGTGCTGGAAAACCGTCGTACCAGCTTGAGAGAGATAGCACATGATCTTAAGATATCCCACGAGTCCGCACGTACGATTTTGATTGATATTTTGGGCATGAGAAAGGTGGCCGCACGACTCGTACCGAAAGACCTGAATTTTCTTCAAAAACGTCATCGCGAACAGGTTGCTTCAGAAATGCTGGATCGCTGTAATTCCGATTCTACATTCATGGAACGCATTATAACTGGTGATGAGACCTGGGTCTACGAGTACGATATGCAAACAAGCCAGCAATCATCGGAATGGGTGGCAAAAAATGAGCCGAAACCGAAAAAACCACGCCAAAGCCGCTCGAAAATGAAGGTGATGCTCATTGTTTTCTTCGATATCCGTGGCGTGGTGCACTACGAATTCGTTCCAGAGGGTCAGACGGTAAACAAGGATTATTACCTTGGCGTTATGAAACGTTTGCGTGAGCGTCTCCGTAAGAAGCGGCCAAATTTGTGGGCGAACAACTCATGGATTTTGCATGACGATAACGCGCCTTCTCACCGAGCTACGATTGTGACTGACTTTCTCGCCAAAAACTCAACAAACGTGCTTCAGCAACCACCGTATTCGCCGGATTTGGCTCCCTGCGACTTTTTCCTTTTCCCAAAACTAAAATTTCCCCTTCGTGGCACCCGATTTGAGTCGATTGAAGCCATAAAACAAAATTCGGCGCAAGAGCTAAAGTCCATCCCGGAAAGCGCCTCTAAAAAATGTTTCGATAATTGGAAGTGCCGTTGGCATAGATGTATTGGAGCAAATGGAGCCTATTTTGAAGGCGACCCAATAAATTTTGACGATTAAATGTAAAAATGTTGTTTTAACTGAAAATTCCCGGTACTTTCTTGACAGAGTAGTATATATTACTGACATCTCTTTGGTAACATTGTACCTTCATGTGAATTATCTAGTCTTGTTATTGCGAGGTCAAGAAAATCAATCCTGTGGTTCTTTTCTTCTTCGATTGTGAATTTGATTGTTGGATGGACTTTATTAATATTCATGAAGATATGTAGTTGTCGGTCGGTGCCTTTGAAACAACAAAAAGTATCATGTACATATCTATACGAGTAAAGGAAGTATTTGCTTATCGGATTTTTTGATTCTAAATCATACATGAAAATTTTAGCTCAAATAGAACAGGGAGGATTTTCCATTATTAAATCTTTGTTATAAATGTAGACCCCACTGAACACCAAAAACAAATAAAAAATATGATAGACCAATCTGTTAGCCTTTTCAATAACTTTCCCGAAAAGTATTTCCTCACTTTAATGAAACCACAAATTCCAAAACTATATTCAATAACAAAGCTTCATAAAAAAACTAATCCAATTAGATTAGTAGTTTCATTTATCACACCAACAAACATAAAATTAAACAGAATTTTGATGTCTATTATTCAAACTGAAACAAACTTTTTAGCTGAATACGCTATTAAAAATAGCATCCAACGTATAGACAATATTCAATAGAGCCAATGGCCCATAAATTGAAGATTAATTTGTTTTGATATACAATATTTATTTCCTAGTATATCTCCAATAGAAACAATGCAAATTGTAAAAAAACTATTGATTAAAAATAACACTAACCCCATCAAAATGAATGATATTCCTAATTACCTCGAAATATGTCTTGAACAAAACTTTTATCAATTTAACGGAACAATCTATATTTCTAACAAAGGTTTAATAATGGGAAATTCACTCAGTTCAATTTCAGTTGAAATTTTCATGGATGATTTATAATCAAAAATGCATCGAAATCCAATAAGCAACTACTTCTTTTATTGATATAGGTATGTAGATGATATGTTTTGTTTTTTCAAAGGCACCTACCGATAAATATATATCTGCACGAATTTAATTAATTAAGTCCATCAAAAAATAAAATTCACAATCGAAGAAGGAAAGAAACAACAGTATTAATTTTCTCGACCTCGCAATAACAAGACAGGATAATTTACATGATTTTAGTATTTTCCACAAACCCACACATACAGATATTACAACACATAAAACTTCAAATAATCCCACCAACCAAAAGATGTCAGCATATAATAGTTTTATCCATAGACTATCGAATGTCCCTTTGAATTCAGAGGACTTTTTGAAAGAATTGAATATTATTATTCAAACAACGGTTACAACGGTTCCTTATAGACAAAATGATATCCAATAAAAAAAAACATGGCATTACATCTCATGTACCCAATCATAAAAGAGGACAATACACAGAAATACTTTTCGTTATCTTATGTTAATGGATTATCTGTAAATATTGCTAAATATTTCAAAAATAGTTTCAATTACAACGCAGATTTCAAAACCATTAATGAATAACCTTAGAACTTACATGAAAAACAATAAGGATCGAACATTTAAAGAAAATAAATCTAGAGTCTGCAAGTTGATTTACAACGATTGCCCTTTAGTATAAGTTGGCCAGACAGGTAGATCATTCAAGAACACCAAAGGAGTTACATATTTAATTCCGTATATTCGACATATGCTAATCATCTTGAGGAATTCAGGCATAATTTCAACAATAATTATGAAATTATCCACGTTAAAACAGGAGTTCTAGATTAACACTTTTAGAATTTCTTGAAATCAACAGGTGCAATGCCCGTAAAATCCTTCTGAGTGAGCAAACAGATGTTGACAATTCTCCATTACTGAATATATTTCCCTAATGGCATTTTTTAGGGCAAACTCAAATAAACACCTTAAGTTTTTATGACTTGTTCTTCCATCATTTTGTCACGTACTTAACAATGTATTCAAACTCAGTTACACTGGACACCATCAGCCAGCAGAATGTAGATGAAGAATCCACATCGTTGTTGAACATTATTTTTGCGTGAAGTTAGGGACTTTCTTTGACATGTTTCGGACTGTTCGATTTGGGTCAAATATGTACCGTTTTGTTCTATAATTTACTGCCATTTTGAAGGTAGCTTCATAATGCCTGTCTCATAGAAGTCTTAGTCCTTATTGACGAAAAGCTTCAATAACCGATATTCACAATCTTCTCTTGAACAAGACGGTCATTGCTTGTTGCGAGGTTTGGATTATATGGTGGATGTATTAAAACGTCCCAACCAAGCTCCCGGAGTTTTTGACGAGTCACAGACATATGTGGTCTGGCGTTGTCCTGATGGAACACATCACCTCTTCTGTTGGTCAATTATGGCCGTTTCTGGTCAATTGCTAGGTTCAAACGGTCCAATTGTTGACAGTAGAGATACGAATTTAATGCTGGGCCATATGGAACTCATAATGAATTATTTCTTTCCAGTCTCACCAAATATACAGTAAAACCTTCCTGGCTGTTAGTCCTGGTATGGACACCGTTTGAGCTGCTTTACAGCGTTTTGACTACAATGTTTATCGCACAGCATTATCGTATGTGGTCCATTTCTCATTCCAAGTCACCATCCGTTCGATTTTATTTCGTGTGGCCAAGGCTTCGCAGATGGAACTTCGATCCATTGGGTTTTTTGGTGTTAATTGTTGTAGCACCCAAATATCGAGCTTTTTTTCAATCCAGTTTTGCGCAACTGATTTAAAACTGTTTAAAGATCAATCTTTAGCTTCTAGGCAATGCTTCCACTACATGTATGTTGGTCAACTTCGATTATTTCTGTAACTTTATGCATTTAAGGGGCACCTTTAACAAAAAAAAAAATCCTGAACGGAATTGACGAAACCAAAATTGCAGGTAATTAGCTGTTACAGTATCGGGACAATGAACACCATTCACAATTTCAGCTGCCTGGATTGCATATTTCCAATTTTTTTATAACTTACATACAATAATATGGTAATTTGCAATTAAAATTCCTCACAAACAAACATAAGTTCCCTATTAAAACCAAAGTTGCGCGTAGGTATTTACCTGCTGCTGAGGTGCTTCCTTCGTATAATTTATGTATATACTAATTAAATACAAAATGTACAAAATATGAAATAATAATGAGACAAAAAATCCAATAGTGACCATGTTATATGATATCAAATAAAAAATGTAGAATGAAGAGAATTTTCTCTTTGTTCACTTTCATTTTAAATACCATCTAACTCACAACTGAACGGACCAAACAAAAAACTATAGAAATTTTTTTTAATGAAAAATTTCGTCTTGACAATGAGCATTAATCTGAAATTGTTTGATCGATACTTCATGAGATATCGATCATTACAGCCATCTACCGAAAAAATTATTGATTTCTTTTCCCCAAACTATTATCATTAATATGTTCATTATTTTGTTGAACAGCGTTATATTTTTAAATTGACAACTACCAATGAAATTGCTGACAAATTTTTTAGCATTATTTGAATATCAAAACAAATTAAAATATGTTTGTCTTTTACAATTTTAATTTCAAAACAATTTTTTATTCAAAAAACTTTTAGAATTAAATTAATGTCTAAAACAAGCACCGCTTATATTTAATAGACGTATATACTCAAAACTCAATATATAGTGTCAAATGAAATGAATAAACCAACAGATATACGAAAGTCATTAAAATTAATAAATAAATATTTAAAGGAGACAAAATTTTGTTTCTGGTCTTACCTTTAAGAACACCAATTGCCTTTTAAAAACATGAACACACTCAAAGGACTTCTCAAATAATATAATTTATTTGAAATATTTAATATATTTAAATATTCGAATAAGTTAATTCAGAAATCTCTCAAAATATGCACTATATCTTCAAAAAACAAATATAAAGCTAAGCAATTCCTTCTTCGGTCCTGAATAATATTCCAAATATCAAAATCAAAAAACTAACCTATATCAACAACTCACCACGTGTAAAGGACTAATGCTTCGAATCACAGATCAACTTTATAATTCAAGATTGATCTATGTTCTAACAAAATCAAAGAACAGTGTTAGTTATTTTTAAGGCTTATTTAAATTCATTGACATTCCATAATGAGATTTATTGAAGCCAAAATATATTTAAATATTATATAAAAAATAAAATAGAAAGGCCTTTTACTTGATGGAAGAAATATAACAAAAGTTGAATATCAAAACAAATTAAAATATGTTTATCTTCTAAAATTTTTTATTCAAAAAACTTTTAGAATTAAATTAATGTCTAAAACAAGCACCGCTTACATTTAATAGACGTATATAATCAAAAACCAATATATAATGTCAAATGAAATAAATAAACCAACAGATATACGAAAGTCATTAAAATTAATAAATAAATATTTAAAGGAGACAAAATTTTGTTTCTGTTCTTACTTTTAAGAACACCAATTGCCTTTTAAAAACATGAACACACTTAAAGGACTTCTCAAAGAATATAATTTATTTGAAATATTTAAATATCCGAATAAGTTAATTCAGAAATCTCTCAAACATGCACTATATCTTCAAAAAACGAATATAATTCTAAGCAATACCTTCTTCGGTCCTGAATAATATTCCAAATATCAAAATAAAAAAACTAATCTATATCAACAACAAGGCAATTGGTGTTCTTAAAGTTAAGATCAGAAACAAAATTTTATCTCCTTTAATTATTTATTTATTAATTTCAATGACTTTCGTATATCTGTTGGTTTATTTATTCCATTTGACATTATATATTGAGTTTTGATTATATACGTCTATTAAATGTAAGCGGTGCATGTTTTAGACATTAATTCAATTCTAAAAGTTTTTTGAATGAAAAATTTTTTAAAATTAAAATTGTAGAAGATATACATATTTTAATTTGTTTTGATATTCAAATTTTGTTATATTTCTTCTATCAAGTAAAAGGCCTTTCTATTGTATTTTTAGCATTAACCTAGATCTTATAAATTTAGTGAATTTTAGACTTTCTATTTTGAAGAAAGGGGCGTTAGGAAGGGGGAGTATGGCTAGGTCGCTAATAAATGTTAATCTGATCCAAAATATTTAAAGTGATCCATTTAAGAAGTGAAGACCAGAAATGTAATTTTCTCAAAACCTGTGATTCTTGTAAAATATTGAGTAGCCCAATAGATTGTAGAAATTCGGCTACAGTTATAATTTTAAAATACCCGAGCCCAGTGGGTTTAACTGGGTCGTGAGCCTGACCTCACAAGAAAAGACACAACTTCTAGACAAACAAGTCACTCGTTTTAGTTACCACAAGTCATTTTTCTTTGAAATATATACATTAAGAGGAAATATACAATTTATTATGACAGTTTTTATTACAGTTCCTCAATATTATTATTAATATATACACAATTTAGGGTTTCTCGATGTGATATGCATATATCCAAATTTAAGAGTTTTTTAATGTTACTTCCCTGGTTGGCTTTTATTTAAAACCCTACTGCAACCAAACCAAACCATCCTACTCCTGAAACAAAACCGCTTAAATACCATTATCACTAGCATCGCAAGCAAGAAAAAATGGTCTGCAAAAATCCGGACTTGCCAAAACAGGAGCTGTTATCAACAACGATTTTATCCTGAGGGAGGCTCCATTTGCCTCCTCCGTCCATACAATGGGTTGTCCTTTCTCTTTTCCGTTCATCAAATCAGCTACACACTGAAGCGAAATCTCTCAAAAACCTACGGTAAAAATCAATTATACCGAACAACCGAGGGATTTGTGTGATATTTTTGGGAATCGGATAATCCAAAATATCTTGAACTTTGAATGGATCTGTTCTAAAAACATTTGAATCAACTATAATATAAAGCCCAAAAATTTCAATAAAGATCTACAAAACTAACATTTGTCGAAGTTTGTTTTCAGATTCGCCTCCTTTAGACAATGAAACAGCTTTCTGAGAACAGCAAGATGCATTTCAAAAGTAGGGGTGCAAACGATTATGTCATCGATATAATAGAACACATAGGGCTCTAACAATGGGTCAATGATCATATTCATAAGTCTTACCGTTGCCTAACAAGTAAAATTCGAACCAGACAGTAACACATTGAAACAGAACAGTCCTCTGCCTGGCATAGCGAAGGTAGATTCAATCCTGGATTCCTCGTCCAAAGGAATCTGGAATAATGCTTGTTTCAAATCTATTGAACTAAGATAACTTGCATCCCATACTTTGCTCAAAATAGAATCAATGGGAGACATTGGATAACTATCAGGTAAAGTAATGGAATTTCACTTTCTAGCATCGAAGACAACCCTATAGGTACCATCTTTCTTGGGAACCAACTAATGTGGAGACAACCATGGGCTACACCCGGAGACAGGTTTGATAATGTTGAGCTCTAACATCTTATCAATCTCCTCGTTCAAAACTTCCTGCATTGCTGGAGAAAGCGGATATTGTCTATGCCTAATCGGCTTGGCATCTCCTGTATCAATATAATGCTCATACAAATGCGTCTTTTCCAACTTATCAGACTGCGTAATTTGATTGAATAGGTCGACACCAAACTCCAGTTCATAGTTTTGCGAATCTATCAATGACTCAGGTCCAAGTAAGGCGCGAACCACAGCTACGGAGTTATCTGAAGATAGGTAAGAGGAACTATAGGTAAAATCCTTAAAATCAAGAGTCAAGTTAAATGTATGAATGAAATCAATACCCAAAATGAGATCGTGAGTTGACGAGGATACAACAAGTACCTTGAGAACCTTGATCATATCGTTCAAATTTATGGGAAGGTTGACATAGCCTATAGTATTCTCAGGCCTTCCATCAGCCGTAGTGAGATTAACCGATACGTCATAGTGTACGCAAAGATTCAACTTTTGCAGAAGACGACTAGAAGAGGAACCCAAAATTGTAACATTGCTCCCGCTATCTATTAAGGAGGATTTAGGCTCACCTCCAACATGAACTGTTAGATAAGCGCGATTGTCCTTCTGACGAAGTTCCAATAGGGGATTGGTTTCCCTCAAGAAACCTTCGTTCCTCTTGATTACTTTCGAGTATAACAAGAATATAAACTGTGATGACTATCAGTCAATTCTTCATCTGGTTTGATTACCCTTTCCGTTTTTGAGCAGGATTTTGACCTGAAGTACCTCCAATACCTGCGGGATTGTGGATATTCTCGTTTTGTGATCACGTTTTTCTGACCGCAACCAAAACAGAAACGTGTGCGTAACTTACGACAAAATATACTGTAAAAGGAAAGCTTTTACATAGTCAGGAAGGAAATTATTTCTTATAATATGACCTTTCCAAGCTCTGAAGGACATTTATTTAATCTATAAAACTGTGTCTCCATAAAGCTCATATACAGGGCAACGGACAGTTGAGTATTCTGTTTACGAGATTTGATTTCATGAAGTTATACTGAGTCATAGTTACTATGCAAAAATGTGGACTTTAAAGCGTTCGTTACAATTCAGGAAACGTTTTTTGATGTGGTTGTTGTACCTCTAAATCCATGCATCAATCTAGAATAAATCCCCAGCAGATTCGAATAGGTCTGAATATTTACAACCGCTCGAAACCTTGAGTGACTCAACCAATTTAAAAAATGGCATAAATGGTTCCTTTCCGGAAAATTTCTCAAAACCCCACTTCTACACATGTATACATTAAGAATTAGTTCCCACATTGACAGGAGATAGAGGATTGTGCAAACTGTATATTTCACAGGAGTTGTCCAATGAGAAAGAGTCTCAGGAGAGGACACCTTTTCCGCAATATCAGATTGTAACATGAGGACCTCCTCATAAAGACTGTGTCTGATAGTAGACCATCCTTGACAACAGATAACCGTTGAAATCTACCAGTCAATTATATAAAAAATTTAGAGTTTCCCGATGTGATATGATTATATACAAAATTTAGAGTTTCTCAATGTTACTTCCCCGGTTGTTTTAGAAAGCAGGCCGATGTTTTGCCAATCAAAACAGGTGGTGATTTTGTAGATCGTTTCAAGCAGGTCGATGTTATGTGGTTCTTTAAACTCAATATCACAACGTCTTCAGGCAATCAATGTTCGTATAACTATTCTTCACTAAGAAAGCTTCCAAACTTCAGGAACAAATAACAGGAAAAATGATCGAAGAGAAATCCAGGAAAAATAATCCAAAAGAAAAATCCACGAAAAGATACCCCAAAAAAACCCTTCTTTGAGGGTTTTTCCATTTAATCTCCAAGAAAAATTAATATCAGAGAAAATAAATTTTATGAAATTGAGATTTTAAACAACTTTATTCTGCAATCGTGAACCGGAAAGAAAAATAATTCTCTCATATCAACGCGCACATGGCGACACATTGACGAACAGATATCTCAATTTCTTCTTTCGCCGATCTTCTCGATAAAAGAGAGATACCAGCAAAAAAATTCGACGTGTAGAACGCTACAAGATTCTACGTGAAAAGATCTACAAATACCGCTTTCAGTTATTTCAATATATTTTGTAATATCGGAAATACAGGCCCGTCTGAAAATTAAAAATTCTCCCTGTATGATGATTATGGCAAATTTGTGACATCTTTGGTTTCATTAAAAAGTAGCACAATGTTTGGAAAATTGCAGCATTTCATCTAAACTCATAAACAAAGAAACCCATTAACCCTACGAGAATAAGACATCCTGTTCATTTATGGAAGCATAAAGAAGTACGTTAGACGGAATGTGATTAGGGTCAATGGGGTGTCTCATCTCGGTAATATTTCAAAGGGACGTGATCTTTGCCACTTTCAGGTTTCGTAGGTGGTTTTCTAATGTAAATTAATCTCTTAGCACAAACTGTCAATTATGTTGACATCCTGTCCGAAAATCTGTCCGAGTTAGATGGCGAAAGCTTCTTTTCAATTGTTTCTCATTAAAAGAAGCTCCACAGTATAATCGGGTTTAATAACTTTACCGTTATCGAGGATATTTTATGTAATTTCTGTTAACGTGGAAATTCGCATTAAGATTTTTACGTCCATTTCCCAGAATATTTCAATATTCGGTAGCCACTTTTCTCGCTCCACTACGTTCCACTCGGATAAAAATAAGCAATTCTTTCAGATTGCTATCATACTACAATATTTTACACATTTCAAAAGATCGGGGTAGTTCATATATCTATATTTATGACTGTTACTCCTTGAACTCTGATGTTTATTGCTTCCTTATTTCCTCACGTGATATTCGGTATAGCTAGAAATACCTATACTGTCAACATAAAAAAGGTGAAAACCACTGACGTGAAGTCAGGAGATTTGCGTGTAAGTTCTTATCATTCACGATCCCAAAAAAAATTTTGAATGTTCTGATTACATGATTCTCACAGAATTCTGTACGGACGTTCGCGTTATTATTCTGCTTCCAAATGCTGAATTTCATATCTATCAAATTTGGAGTTTCAAAAATTTTCAAAATATATGAAAAAATTTTAAACGTGAAAAATAACTGTACAATTGAACCCATTTATGGACCTGATAGCGGCATTTAAACCCCAAATATTCCCTGAAAGTTTCAAGATTCTAGCTCTTCTCGCTTCAAAAGTTATCATGTTAACGACCGGCCGGACCGGCTGGAAAGAATGACTTTTAACCTCGGATTCTTCATCAGTGTGGTTTATGATAATTTTCGGCTGAATATTCGAGAATTCCAGATATTTGGGCGAAACGGTAGAACGCTGTTTCCCTGGAATTAGCGCGCAAACAATAAGTTATAACTGTGAGTGTTGTTTTTTCTTTTAGGCTAGTAAATTTCTTAGTTTATTCTTTTGTGTTAAATATTTTTTGTGTGTGGTATTCTTGATATCGAGTCTTATATTTATATGTGAATCGTCGAACAAGATATTCTGAAGCCTGCGGGTCAATTCTGATCTTAAGATATACGTAAGATATGTGAGTTGTATGTAATTAGGAATGACCTATAAACTTCTAAAAGCAGTTGGTCAAAAACCAAATGTTCCGCGTGGATCTTCTACAACGTAGTAGTAATTTAAAGTACCATCAGACCAATATAATGAATATTGTTTCGGTCTTTACTTGACGGAAACTCATCGTATATGATTCAGAGTAAAACACAAATTCTTTCAAATGACTGGAATGTGTTGACAGCAAGATGTCAGACGTGTAACTCCACTGGTGTTCCTGAATTTTTTGCTTGAAAGATCTTCCTGTTTGATCAATATATGCCATAGGGCAATCACTATAAGTTAGCATATAGATTCCAGATTTATTAATCAAACGAATGAAGACGATAAATCTGAAGTCTATAAGTTGACTTGTACTGATTGCCCTATTTTATATATTGGTCAAACAGGAAGATCTTTCAAGAGAAGAATTCACGAACACCAGCGGAGTTAAACGTCAGAATTCTCGCATTAAACTTATGACAGTCATTTAAAAGATTTTGGACATAATTTCAACAATTACTATGGAATTATCCATAATGAAAATAAAAGTACCAGACTCATGCTCTTGGAAGCAGTAGAAATTAGTAGGTACAGGAACCTTAAAATTCTTCTTAACGACCAAACAAATCTCGCAAGATTCCTGTAGTTGAATATTTTTGCTTATTGAGGTATTTCCGATAATTGGCCCTAATATATTTTATGGCTTTTTATATCCCTTTTCACTTATTTTTATTTGTCGGTATTTCTATGAATTGATGGTTATTTGTTCCCTTTTGGCAATGTTTTTAATTGTTAGTTAGTTGTATCGCCCCTTTTTCAAGATTTTAGCTATATAAGCAGTGAATGTGTAATGTTAAGAGTTAATTCAAAATGCTAACTTGACAAAGCCTCACTCTTGGTGAAACAATTGTTTTTAACTTAATAAATTGTGGAAATAGTCTACATAATTTCATTAAATGAAAATGAGAAATATTTAATGTGTTTTTCACTAATATTCATGGGATTGTCAGTCTATGGCAGTGAAACGAAAATCGACGGAAACGTAAATTAATTTTATATTGTAATAAATATTTTAATTTTATAACTTCAGAAAAACAGTAAAAATTATTGAAGAATACCTGTATTTGTTCCAAGTCGAAAATTCGGCCATTCAAATGTTGATGAAGAGATTGGACGCCTCACTATGAATTTCAGTCGTTACAGGCCCAGTGTAATGGATTTAGATGAATAAATTATTTTAATTTTTGTAATTATAAATTGAGTTAATTTTGATTTGATATAATAGAAGGGCTCTAATTTGACTTTCTAATATATTTTCTGAAATCTATATAGAAACGAAAGTATTTTGTGATATAAGGCCTGTACATTAATAATAATAATAATAATAATAATAGTGCCTTTATTCATACATTTACAATATATAAACATAGGGCGAAGTCTAGCTTAAAGCTACTCCACTCAACCCTGAAAAAAAAAAACAAGAGGATAGAAACAAAAATAAGCGAAAAAAAAATAAAATTAACGAATCAATTCCATTGTGAGTAAACAAAACATATTTCATATTCATAAAATTTTCCTAATTTATAATTGGCTCGTCAAGAATTTTGACTTCAAAATTTTTCTCAGTGAGCTCAAAGAAACGCCTTCACACGAAACTAAAAATTCATTATGTAACTTCACCGCATTGAAGGTGAAGGAGCGCTGAAACATGGCTGAACCAAATCTTGGCAGCATGAGCCTATGACCATGCCTAACGTCCACGCAATGAACATCACGTCTAAAAATTAGCTTTTCAAGAACGTAAAATTCGATGAACCATAATCGTCAGGTGGAGCCGGAAAACATTCTCAACCCTAAGCCATCCCAAGCTGTTAATTCCGTCCCTTATTCCACTGTCATATTTCCTCAAACCGAAAACAAACCGGCAGCATGAATTCTGCATTTTCTGTAGTCTGCGCCTCTGCACGGAATCAAGGCAAGGGTAAAAAACCGTTAATCCATAGTTTAGTTTGGACAAAACGAGAGTCTCACAGAGATACTTGCGTGACTGAAAATCCAAACAATATCTCTGCCGATACAAAAGGCGCAATATAAGGAAAGAATTCCTCAACAGCAACGAGACATGCTCCCTGAATCTCAACTGGCAATCGAAAAAGATTCCCAGGTTTCTACAGCAGGTGGAGGACGGAATTCTTTCACCGCCCATCTTGATCTCAACCACACCCTGAAATGTCCTGGGAAAAAAGCATATATAAAAATATTTTTTAACATTTATCTTCAAATTATTCATTTGGGAATAACGCATAATTAAGTCTAAATCCTCATTCAACCGCTCGACAGCCTGAGAAACAGAGGAGGGATGAAAAGAGAGGCGAACCTGAGTGTCATCACAATAAAAATGGGTGGATGCGAATCTGACCACTTTATGCATGTCAGCCACATATATAAGGAAAAGCAGAGGGCCAAGAACAGATCCTTGTGGTACCCCTGAAGTTATAGGGCAATAATCTGAATATGTATCACGCAATTTAACGCACTGATGCCTATCAAAAAGGCAATTAGCCTGCTTTTGAATTGGATAGATTGTTCCTTCCTGTAGCAATATTTTGGATCAGTCCATACTTCCACTCAAGGGTGAATTCGACTTGACTAGCTGTTATATGACTACCATTGTGTTAGTTTTGAAACTGGGAAACATATATTACAGATATTACAGGTGATATTAACATAAATTTATTATCGCATGACTATAACACAGAAGAATATAAAAATATACTTTGCTCTTTCGGTTTCACATCGCTTATAAATAAATACACACGTCCAGAGGGTCGAACGTGCTTGGATCACTTTTTTGTGAAGGGCATGGATCTGGAGAATCTATCTGTTAACGGAATTATCTTACAAAACCTGATTACCGATCATTACCCAACACTTTTGTATACTAACCTGAAAATAAAAGAAAATATTAAAAAACAAGAACATACAAAAAAATATATAAACTATGAAAAATTGAAACTATCCTTGAGGAATGAAGTTTGGACGCCGGTTTATGAATCAGATGACACAAATGAGATGACTGAAAACTTCATTGAAATTATGGGAAGACACATTGAACGGTGTACAACCGCAGTTACTATTACAAAAAAGGCGAGAATGAGAAAGAAATGGATAACTCCTTCAATATTGAAGGAAATTAATAGGAAACAAAACTTGTATGGCAAATTGAAAAAAGACCCTAATAATTTTCAATTAAAAATGGAATATTCTAAACTCAAAACTTACATACGAAAACTTATTCATGATGCTAAGGAGAAGTATTTACAGAAATGCATAAGTAGTAAACGGGGTGAATCGAAAGCTTAATGGGACTTTGTTAATGATTTGTCGAATACAAAGAGTATAGAAACCAACATTAAATATATTAAAAATAAATTCAACTCAAAAATCGACAATGATCAAGAAATCTGTAACCTGTTCAATGACTATTTCGGTACTGTTGGTGAAACTTATGCTAGTGAACTGGCCTCATCTAATGATTTTGTGGAGGATAATATCCAAAACCAGAACATTTTTTTTCTGTTTCCAACAGATTCGGACGAAGTAGAAAAGACTATTAACAGTCTAAAATCGAGGAAATCTGCAGGTTGCGATGGAATAAGGGCGGAGACACTGAAAAACATAAAAGAGGAGATATCAAAACCCCTTGCCTACATGGTTAACAACTGTTTTGGTAAAGGCTGTTTCGCGGAAGTGTTGAAACTGGGAGTGGTTAAACCATTGTTCAAGGGAGGAGATAAATCTCAGTTGACAAACTATAGGCCAATTACCCTGGTAACAAATCTCGCTAAGATCATAGAAAAGCTGATCCAAATCCGCATGGATACATTTGCCGTTGAACATCAACTGTTATCAAAGAACCAATTTGGATTCCGAAAGGCTATGTCAACGGAGGATGTAATTAAGAGGGTGACGGATATCATTTATGAGAACATTGATAAAAAAACTCCATCTATGGCTGTGGTAATAGATTTGGCAAAAGCGTTCGACACCGTGAACCATGACAGATTACTTGAAAAACTCGCAAACTATGGCTTCCGAGGGAAAATATACGATCTCATTCGGGACTACTTGACGAATCGTTATCAAATCGTAGCATTGAACGGAAAGTACAGTGAAAAGAGAAAACTTACCTATGGCGTGCCCCAGGGCACTGTCCTGGGACCTCTGTTGTTCATTCTGTATATAAACGGTTTACTCGAAATGAAAAATACAGGAGAAATAATAAGTTTTGCTGATGACACCATAGTTCTATATGAGGATGCAACATGGCATGGTCTAAGACAGAAAGCAATAGAGGACTTGGGGAAGCTGACGAAATGGTTTGAATCGAATGGGCTTACCTTAAATCGCGAAAAGACAAGATACCTAAATTTTTCTTCAAATAAGTCAGGACAAACAGAATTAGGAAGTCTACAAATTAGTAATGAATTACACATTCCAGCAACGACATCAGCTAAATATCTAGGAATTTTTATTGATGAAAACTTGAAATGGGACGTACATGCAACTTACCTGGCAAGAAAACTTAGAGGCATCCTATTCAAATTTAGATATTTGAGGAAAAACATAAGTTCCGAAAAACATTTACATATTCTATACAACGCATGGGTACAATCGCAACTTTCGTACGGAATAATAGGGTGGGGAGGCGTTCTCGACGTTCACAAAAAAAGACTGGATACTCTACAAAAATGCATACTCAAAGTGATGTATGGAAGAAAGATGTCTTTTTCGAGCAGTGAGATATACCAAATTTCCAAGGTACACGATATAAGACAAATATATGCCCATAAAATAATCCTGAATGTTTACCAAAATAAAATATTGATCAAGAAAATAGAACACACCCATAATACTAGGGCAAAGAAAAACAACTACAAAAGAACAAGAGCTATAAAAAAATTGGTCAACGATGTTGCACATACTTAGCATCGAGAATACTCCCGATTGTACCAAGGGAAGTCAGGGACATAAAAAACGTGAATAAATTCAAGAAAGAGATGGCTCTTATACGAGGACCGTACAAAGATCCATAGGATCATAAATTCTATATGAGAAAAAATATATGAAAGTTGATATACTAATAGAAAAAATATAAAAGGAACATCCTCCGGAAAATTATCATTGTACAATTAACACCGATGTAGACATATATAACCCGATGATGACATATATAACCCGATGATGACATGTGTAACCCGATGAGGGCGTGTATAACTCGATGGAGACCTAATATTACATAACCCGATGGAGACATATATAGCCCGATGAAGACTTGGTATTACATAACCCGATGAAGACATATATAACCCAATGAACAGGCGAAGAAGAGGACACAAAAGTGAGATATTCCATGGGGTGGTTTTAGGAGTGGAAGAGTTCATGTTATTTTCAGTTCATTAAAAAAAAAAATATTTTAAGTTGAAAAGACTGTAAACAGTTATCTTTTTATAACTCACAGTCTTCTATCCAGACTTTATTTGTAGTTTTCGAACCAATAAAGCTCTATTATTATTATTATTATTATATGTCAACAACATTAATTGAATTTTTGTGAAACTTGAGCCGAGTGTATTTGTCTACCTTATTAACCAACAACACCTAATCAACTGCAGAAAACATGAAATTCAATACTAACAACTCAACATACCTGAACACATCAAGAAAGGACTCGCAAACTTAGCTATCTCAAAGCATCGGTCCATGTTCCATGAACCATCAAGGGAAAAAAATCCCTTGCTTTTCAATCTATTCTATCTTAGCCTTTTTTCTCAATGATTCTGTAGTAAGCATGTTTCGTGCATTACGGGCAGATTATGATCGACATAATCCTCCATCTGATTATACAATTGGTAACACACTGAAAATATTCGAAGAGGTTCGCCCTGTTACTGGTGTCTTATGGTCCATACATCATCGAAATGCACGCTCGACCAAAAATATTTCTACTGTAAATTAAAATGATGACGAAGATCCAAATTTATCAATTCATCGGAACAAACAACAGTTGGGTCTCTCTTACGTCAAGCTATGGAGTATTTTGCATCTGGATTTGCATTTCCATTCTTAAATAAAGTTTAAGTTGATACAAGAACTAAAGCCAGCATAGAATTCGAAGACCATATGCCGATTTGGTCCATGAACAACAACGTTTGGATGATGATTTTTCGCATCGAATTTTCTTCAGCGACGAAGCACATTTTTCACTCGGTACACTGCGCAAAATTATCACATCTGGTACAGTGAAAACCCTGATGTAACTACTGAGACACCATGACATCCACAAACACATGGTGTGAAATTTGGTCTGGCGGAGTGATTGGCCCGTACTTCTTCGAAACTGAACAAGGTGTCCTTCAAACCGTCAATTCTCTTCGCTATAGCCAAATGATTACCGATTTTTTTGGTCTGAAATTAATGATATGGAATTGGAAGAGATGTGGTTCCAGCAAGATGGTGCAACAGGCCATACAACATGACTTGTTTTGACTTTATTGCAAGAAAAATTGCCAGGACGCGTAATTTCTCGTTTCAGCGATGTGAATTGGCCACCGAGATCTTGTGATTTATCGCCTTTGGGTTTAATGTGGGATTATGCGAATCGTGTTTATGCCGATAATCCTCAGACTATTGACGATCGGAAAACCAAAATACGTCAAATCATTGGTGAGATATTGTCGGAATGTGCCGGCGAGTCATCGAAAATTACCTCACAAGGATCCTATAAGAGATCACGCGAAGGACATTTAAATGATATTTCTATTTCACATATGATGTAAAGGTCCAAGCATTATATGGAAATACAAACTTGAGCGATATTCTGAATGAAAGAGTGTTTCATTCACGTTTACTTTCGGAAGCACAAAATGGATAACCCTGTATCTTGTAACCCGTGTAGTAATCGATGAACATCGACTATTTAATTTTCTTCGTTTTAATTGTTTGATATAACTCAGATTTTCTAGACGACTAACGAATATGAGAAGAAGTTTTTACAATTTTTCAACACCGAATTACTCGTTGCACTGATAATAAAGGACAAACCTTCATTATATTCACAGCGAGTATGATGGTTAAGTTTCCTGTCGACAGTGAATATAAAATTATTGAACTCATTGGAATGAAATTCTTAGTTTGATATGATTAAATTATTTCAAATTGGATCAAATCTCCGTTCGAATGAGCACATTTCGCTTTTTTAAAATTTTAAATTACCTTACGTAACTCTCGTACACGCCATCAGTCTGTTTGAACTTCTCTTCAAGTTTAGCAAAATGCTGAACTTGTGTCTCATTTCTACTGAAAAACTGGAAAAACACCTGACGCGTCCCTCAGAACGGTTGTACGTGACTCGATAATTCCCCAATGTACTTTGATTTCGCTTTATTAATGGCTTAGTAAAAAACTTTAAGAATCGTGTAAGGGATATTTTATCAGATTTCCTGAAATTTCCGCATTTTATGATGCCAAGCACTTACAATTTGAAAGTTGAATAAAACGTTCGCCTATTTCTGTAAATTTCTTCTCAATTTTCGGAAATGAATTCATAAACATTGGTTCAGCCATCAGCTTAAACCGTATCGGTACGATCCATTCGGTTGGTGGGAACTACGATAAAAAGTGGAGGAAATAGAAATTATACTTCATAGGTCATTAAATCACTAAGTCACTAATCAGAATGGTTCTATACCAAATGAAAATGAGGGTTGAAACTCAAATCTGAACAAACGCCACTGATCTTCGACCCTGTTTCCAATTGTCTCTATCTCCAAGATGTTGTAAGGTGTTATTCAAAAATCCAAATGATCCGTCAGAACTTAAAAATTATGTTTTATACAAAACATGAATAGAAGAGGGAAAATAAAAAAAGGCCCTAGAATAATGAAAACGGTGAACATAATTACTTATTCAACTATAGTGACACAAATTCATAACGTAACATAAAATGAAACTCACTTTGATTTGAGGCAGCCTTAAAAGGAAAAAACCCCTTATCAGTACTTGATACCAAACAGATCACATACTGCATCTTCAACACACCAAAATTGCAATATATAAGAGAAAATAAGGAAAATATGTTGATCCCAACACTAATTGGACTTTAATTTGAATGTTAGTAAATATTTGATAGAATGAAATTTAAATAACTTTAAATTCAGAATTATATATTCTAACTTCTACAATATGTATTGAAACTATATACAAAAACTATCAAGATGATATCCTTTTATATGTAATCGATATCAAATATTTTTCAATGTCTCGGAAAAGCCCTCTTTACATCCCGACATGAAACGTATTAATAACAATATATTAACAAAAACTATATAAGTATTAGGGTGATTCAAAAAAAAAATTTTTTTTTTCTTGCAAACAAGCTTCAAAGTTTCAATTCAATGTAAAAAGATGCCAGTAAACAGTTGAGCGCTTAATATTAATAAGGAGGTCCGCATCGCACCTTTTCATTTCCCATAAGAATAACATAGGAAAATTTCTTTTTGCATATTCTGATTTTTATTGATAGCCCAAAGTAAGTCCTGCACATATTTTTGTAGAAAATTGAACGCTCTACAAAAAAGGTCTCTTATGATTTTTCGTCAAACCTAACCGCTTTAAAGTTATTCAAAGTTAAAGTACAATATGCTGAAAATTCGACCGTTTTTATCGCATTGCAGCGGAAATGGTTTTATTGGGATTCCAAATCAGAAAACATCGTGTTTATTTTAAATCATGTCTTGCAGAAAATGTTTATCAATTATTTTTCACAATATTACTGCCTGTTAAACTCTTTAAGAAAATTTGTCGTATCAGTATGGTTTAAAATCATAGTTTGTTTCTTTTTTTTTACCTGAAAGTAGAAAAATTTTTTTCCAATCATTACAAATACTTATGACAGAGGTAAAAAACAAGTGACGTTTGGTTGATTTTGAAAAAAGGATATTTTCACTTCACTTATACTTCAAAATTCTTCTCAAATTATGCATCATAGATTAAATCTAAATTATTATTATTGGAGACTTTTTTTTCAGAGAGTCAGGATAACGTTGGTGGTGCTCTCGAACTACTTGTAACAAGTACTGCATTTGCTCTTCATCTTAAGTGAGGTAATTGTTATATTTTCCGATTAACGCTACTCCTCTTTCAGCCACGTCATTTGTGACTTTCAATGTTTTAAAAAATTCAGCACATTCTGTGTAACTATCGTCATCAGACCAAGTTGAAACATCTTTTTCTAAAAAATCACTCGGCAAATCGAATTTGTTAAACAAATCTAATGATTTTTGTGACACAAAATCACTTAAATCTTTCTGGAGAAATAATTCTAACTCATTTTCGAGCACTCGATACCGCTGATTCGTCGTCTTTCAAGCAGCTCGAGAATTAATTGCTTCAATCATCTTTATTTTCATATCTACGGAAACATTGGTATCAAATAAAGACATTGCAGCTAACTCCTTCCTCATTTAAGTACCACAAGTGGTCACTCAATTTGCTACAAGCTTTTTTAGAAACTGCTGAATCAACACTATCATACGAAATCAATTTTTTTAAAAGTTCTAAATCAGCTTAAAAATATTCATGTTTCGAGATCAAATCGATCTTTCACCTCGCGAAACAAATAGTTTACGACAAGTTTGTATTTTTGTTGTTCTTTTCTACATCAAAGCGTGGTATACTTCAACATCTGGTATCTTAGCACCAAATAATGATTTAGAACTTTTGAAAAAATTGATTTCGTATTATAGTGTTGATTCAGCAGTTTCTAAAAAAGCTTGTAGCAAATTGAGTGACCACTTGTGGTACTTGAATGAGGAGTTAGCTGCAATGTCTTTATTTGATACCAATGTTTCCGGAGAAATGAAAATAAAGATGATTGAAGCAATTAATTCTCGAGCTGCTTCAAAGACGACGAATCAACGGTATCGAGTGCTCGAAAATGAGTTAGAATTATTTCTCCAGAAAGATTTAAGTGATTTTGTGTCACAAAAATCATTAGATTTGTTTAACAAATTCGATTTGCCGAGTGATTTTTCAGAAAAAGATGTTTCAACTTGGTCTGATGACGATAGTTACACAGAATGTGCTGAATTTCTTAAAACATTGAAAGTCACAAATGACGTGGCTGAAAGAGGAGTAGCGTTAATCGAAGAATATAACAATTACCTCACTTAAGATGAAGAGCAAATGCAGTACTTGTTACAAGTAGTTCGAGAGCACCACCAACGTTATCCTGACTCTCTGAAAAAAAAGTCTCCAATAATAATAATTTAGATTTAATCTATGATGCATAATTTGAGAACAATTTTGAAGTATAAGTGAAGTGAATATATATCTTTTTTTTAAAATCAACCAAACGTCACTTTTTTTTACCTCTGTCATAAGTATTTGTTATGACTGGAAAAAACTTTTTTTACTTTTAGGTCAAAAAAAAAAGAAAAAAACTATGATTTCAAACCATACTGATACGACAAATTCTCTTAAAGAGTTTAACAGGCAGTAATATTGTGAAAAATTATTGATAAACATTTTCTGTAAGACATGATTTAAAATAAACACGATGTTTTCTGATAAGGAATCCGAATAAAACCATTTAATCCGCTGCAATGCGATAAAAACGGTCGAATTTTCAGCATATTGTACTTTAACTTTGAATAACTTTGAAGCGGTTAGGTTTGACGAAAAATCATAAGAGACCTTTTTTGTAGAGCGTTCAATTTTCTACAAAAATTTGCGCAGGAATTTTCTTCATGACTTACTTTGGGCTAGCAATGAAAATCAGAATGTGCAAAAAGAAATTTTCCTATGTTATTCTTATGGGAAATGAAAAGGTGCGATGCGGACGTCCTTAATATTAATATTAAGCGCTCAACTTTTTACTGGCATCTTTTTACATTGAATTGAAACTTTTAAGCTTGTTTGCAAGAAAAAAAAATTTTTATTTAATAAGTATGTATATTAACATAGAAATACAAGAAAATCCTTTTTTCCAAAATCATCTAAAATTCTCAAAATTAAGGATCAAATAAAAATAATTGAATGGGAATTCCAACATTTGAAAGCTATTTCGGTCTCTAGACCTCTTCAGAAATGTATTGAATTTTATTCAAATATATCACAAGATTATTCCCCAAATAATGTCCATTAATAAGAAAAATATTCAGAATTTCAAAAATAATAAATAATTAAGGAATATATCGTGACAATTTAGACTCTATATGAATTTATGAATAAAAAACAATATTCAATTTCCGCTAATATTTTATTTCACTACAATCGTTTCGTCATACCATGACTCCTTCAGGTGAGTACTACTGGCCTATCCAGTAGTACTCATATGAAGAAGTCAGTCGGTTTTCGGTTCAAAAACTTTGAAGCGTGTTACTCCATTAAAACTCTTGGAGAGGATGACAGTTTAAAACAGTAGGTAAACCTTTCTGCCGCAGGGCGTCATTAGCTATCGGAATAAAAAATGCCCAGCGAACTCGAGTTAGGCAACTCACCATTCACGACTTAACATGCCACCTGCCCTGAAGTGTCCCTTCAATAAGATGAACGGAAATGAGTGAACAGACGAAGGAAGCCAGGAGCAGTCTTTTGAGTTGGAAGAGGACACAGTTTGACGATTGGTCGTCGAATTGTCCCAGTATCAAAAGCAATATCAGCTACATGAGTTGTGGAATCAGCTCCCGGAAAAACAGATGATGTACGGCCGATAGACCACTTCAAAGGAGGAAGATGGTCATCTTGAATGATGACAACAGTACCTGGAAGGAGTATATGGATGCAACCACTTGCGACGCTGCTGCAAGGTATGCAAGTATTCCTGACGCCAACGCTTCCAGAAATCCTGCTGGAATCTTTGGACTAGTTGCCAACGAGACAAACAATTGATAGAGACCGAGCTGACATCGTTATTAGAAGGAGCGGTGAGGGAGCGGAAAACCAGGAAATGCCCTGGTGTGAGGGCCTCAAAATCAAAAGGATCAGACGATGGAAGATACAGAGGAGGAGAGTTGAGGATTGCCTCAACCTGAGTGCAGACGGTGAGGAACTCCTCATAAGTGAGCTTTTGCTCGCCGATAACGCGAGTGAGATGGTGCTTAGCCGACCTGACAGCGGCTTCCCAAAGGCCGCCAAAGTGAGGAATATAAGGGGGTTTGAATCGCCAGTCAGTTCTAGAAGACGTGGCTGCATCACAAAACTTTGCTGATGTTGTGGAGCAGACAATAAGCGACCAAGGATACGAAGATAGTTATGTGCACCCATGAAGTTGGTCCCGTTATCCGAAAAAATAACGGACGGAAGACCTTGGCGTGCAACAAAGCGACGATAAGCAGCAATGGAAGCTGGGGTGGATAGCTCAGATGCCAACAGTAGGTGAACCTCTTTGGTAGTGAAGCAGATAAAGACAACTAAATATGTCTTCGTGCTAACGGTCCGCGTAATCGTGCACTCATCACATAAAATATACCGGCCTAGTCAACGCCAGTGGTAAAAAAGGCCACAGCAGAGGATAGACGCTCAGGTGGAAGATTGCCCATTGGCTGTATCAGAGGACGGGATTTGCAGGAGAAGCATCGGTTACATTTGCGACGATTACGGACTACATAACGTCCATCAAGAATCCAGAACCGTCGACGAATGAACGAATGAGTGGCTAAAGCGCCGGCGTGCAGAAGACGATGATGGGCATTATCGATGATCAGATCAGTAAAATGACTATTCTTTGGCAGAAGAGCAGGATGTTTGTGACGATATGGTAATAAAGAGGCTAAAAGGCAACCTCCAACACATATAAGTCCATGTTCATCTCGAAAAAGGTGAAGTTTCATGATGATCCGATGACGAGAAGAAGGTTTCTGAAGCCCAGACATTTCCTCAGCGAAATGAACAGATTGAACCAGACGTATTAAACAAATATCTGCTTTCTGGAGCTTCACAGAGGACAGAAAACCTGAGCGATGAAAAGATGGGCCACCACCGTTCAGTATGAAACGTTGACAAAGGGCAGTTACGCGCTTGAGTCGAAGATACGGGAATAAACGTTCAATCATAGTGAATTCATCGCAGATGGTTGCCAACATTAATGCGGACATCGGCTTGGCTTCGTTCTCCACTTGCTCAATTTGAGATTAATCAACAGAGAAAAGAGGCCACGAAGATGAGTCGAGATAGAACCAAGAAGGACCACGCCACAATGGATGATTATGATTGTCAGCAGGCATCAATCCTCGAGATGCACAATCAGCTGGATTGTCCTCAGACACCACATGCATTCAGCAAGTCGAAGGCATCAGATCCTGTATTTGAGCAACTCGATTACCAACAAATGTTTTCCACCGTGACTTTCACCACGGATCCACGGCAAAGCAACGGAGAAATCGCAAAAATCGACACATTCAGCACCGATATGCTGCAATACGCGAGTGGACAGATGATGCATGAGTTTTGCGAGAAGATGGGCACCACACAGTTCTAAACGATGCACAGTCACAGCCTTGCAAGGAGCAATCTTGGGTTTTGCTGCTAGGAGAGACACATGACATTGACCAGATGATGCAGAAGTGCGAAGATGAACTAACGCGCGTAACCCTATTCAGAAGCATCACAGAAGCCGATCAACCGATGAACAGAAGAAGAAACAACAAGGATGAATCGTAGTATGTGAAGCTCTGCCAAAGTGGAAAGCTTAGATTGAAACTGCAACCAGGGGAGCTGAACCTCATTTAAGAGAGGTTGGCCTCATTCCAGATGAAGTAGACAAAGTTGACGAAAGAAGATTTTGGCATAGAAGGTGACAGGAGTCAACCACCCCAAGAGATCGAAGATTCTAGCCATCTGACTCAGCACAGTCCTTTGGTGAACGCCGTTGAAGTCAAGCGGGCAGAATAAAAGGAGTGATCAGAGGAAGGATAGCATTCAAATACTAAAATCTTAAGACTTGGTTCACAGTAAAGAAGAATGGGGTAAATAGAGGAGGATTCTCTACGATGATCATATGGAATACCATCTAGCAGGAGGAGGAATATTAGTAGCCCATTTGCGCAGCTCAAAACCACCCGCCATGGGAAGATCCTGAATTTGCTGTCGCAATTCAAGTGCTTCAGACTCGGATGAACAACCTGTTAAGATGTCATCGACATAAATCTCATGCAGCAAGACCTGTCTTGCAGGGAATTTGGGTCCGTTATCCGACGCTAGCTGCCGAAGAGTCCTGAGTGCTAAGTAAGGATCAGAAGAAACTCCATAGGTGACGGTGTTCAGGCGATAATATTGGTGGGGTTCCTGTTTGAAACGTCAGACTATGCGTTGATAATCTCTTTGCTCAGGCCGTATCAGTATTTGTCGATACATCTGTCTGATCAGTAAAGACAAATCGATGTAGACGAAAGCGAAGCAGAAGGGTGGATATGTCCGGTTTCATCTTCTGGCCGGTAAGCAGAAGATTGTTGAGAGATTTTTCAGTCGGGGAAGCACAAGAGGCATTGACTACTACTCGAATTTTAGTAGGAGGGTCATCTGCACGCTGTACCGGATGATGAGGAATATAATATGGTTCGTATCTAGGACAATCAGATGATTCAGGAACCAATTCCATGTAGCCACTCTCGAGATAATCCCGCATGAAATCATGATAGACGACACGAAAAAGAGGGTTATTCTCTATACGATGTTCCAAACGAATAAACTGCCCAGTCGCCACATTGACGGAGGTGTCCAGACGATAGGATGACAACAGTGTACCTATTAGTGGAATTACGGTTAACATCAGCGGGATACAGAGTCTCACACTCTTTTTCAGCCGGGGTCAGGTCAGGTACCTTATCAAGTTCCCAAAAGTGCCGAACGAGGTTGACCACTTCCTGGTCTGAATGCTACGAAGAACTCAAAGGAACAGTTTGGAGATCAGTGACTGCAGAATTACTTATCGTATTCGATGGTAAGATTTGAGAGATGCACCAGATGCACCAGAAGTTTTAATTTTGTCAGAGGAAGAATGGCAGGGGGTCACTGATATAGGAGAATCAGGCTGAGAAGGTGATGGAGAAGACACAGCAAATGATGACCCAGCAGAAGATAATGTAGAACTGATTTGACGTGAGGTTTGATGAATACTCTGAGGACGTTGAGCGCGATCATTGGCAGCGGCAGGTGAGAAGGAAACCTGTTTGGTCTTGTTGCGATGGCGAGCGTACGGCCCATAGAGTACCCAACCTAAAAAGGTAGATAATGCACCTGAAAGCTCAGATGATGGCCGCAACGTGCCAGGAAGCATAAGATGAGGGAGCACACCCGAGCCAATCAACATTCCAATGGTACGAGGAAGATAGAAGTGTGCATCAGCACACTGGAAACCCATTCTCGGGTAAGGAGGGTAAGTTGGCAGCCTGAATCCAGAAGAGCACGGCCGAACATGACATTCCGCCGGTTGTCTAAATGGATCCAAGCGATAGGTATGAGGAAGTCAGTATTATTGGTCTGACGCAAAGAAGACCGCGGAGATGAAAACAGATGACTGGAAGAGAACAGATGAGAAGATGAAGACCGATGTTTATTCGGTCGGATTAGACGACCGCAAGATGACCACACTCGCAGTCACTCGGAACCATTTCCAGAGGAGGGATAAGAGTGAAGAGACGACGGAGGTGGCGAAGTACGAGAAGTTGCTGAGTCTGTCGCCCCAAGGGTCTTGCGCTACATGCTTCCGGTTAATTTACCCCTTACATCACTTTTTTACCGCGAGAGGTAAAAGCGGCGAAGAAGGACATTGGTCCGTTGAAGGAAATTCCTTCTCCGAGTGAAAAACGGAAGGGGACGCAATGGCACCAGATGACAGGTGGAGAATCGTATAGTGTCGTCCCCCGCATGTGTGATAGCGCTGATTAGAACCGCACTCGGCAGTGCCATGGAAAGACGGCAAGCAATTTCTGTATAATTGCCTCTCAACTACAAAAGCTCGCCGCTGATGAACATTCATGGCCTTGAATTCACGGCACTGGCAAATGGAGTGACTCGCCGAACAAAATTCACATGCTGACGACGAACCAGACGACGTAGGGAGGCGTGCACCAGCGTAAGCAGAAAGGCGAGAAGACAATTCAGAGGCTGAAGACATAGACGATGAAGGGAGCGAAGCTGAGCCCGCTGATGATTGAGGTCTTAACGACTTCTTCGGCACAGACGCATGGGATGAGGAAACAGAAGTGCTCTCCAACACACGCAACTGACGATTGACAAACTCGAGTAATGGAGCAAGAGTAGGAAAATCATCAGAGGATAACTGCCCCTCGAACAACTGGCGAGATGAAACGTCAAGGTTGCGCAAAGCCAGGGAGAATAAGAGGTAGTCAGCCAGATATGATATTGGCAACGCTTTGATGGCATTTAAAGCGTTCTGATGCGATGTGACGAACCGTTCCAATTGTGACAGGGAAGATACAGATTCTGGCCGTAAATCCAATATCTGGTTCACATAAAGATCTACCAGCCGACGAGGATTTTGATAACGGGATTGAATGGCTTGATAAGCTAGGTTAACTGACCGCATTCAATTCGAAGCCGGAGATGACAGAAGCTACCTCACTGGAAAGAGGAGGTAAAACTTCTGGACGGGCGCCAGGGAATTGTTCTGATGCACTAAGGTATCGAATAGAGCGATGAGTCCTGGTCATTCCTCGATTAGGCCGTGGAAGCAGGGCAGCTCAACCCGAGGAATAGGCAGATCAACCGATGAGGAAGAAGGTGCCGTAACAGAAGAGGATGCAGTCAGAATACTATGGGCGACGTACATGTAAGCAGATTTTAAAAAATGCTGCGAATTTTGAGGGTGATTTGTTCTGTGCCGGCTCCTCCAACTGAGAGTTAAGTTTGACTATCAACTCATCAGCCTCTCTGAAAGTACTCTCCACTTTGACCAACTCGGCCAGGCATGGCTGCATAGACTTCAGTGGTCAAACCTTTAATAAGTTTGAACAGTGTGGATATCGCGGGGAACCCATTCTCGCGCTTGATTATGTGTTCGGTGATACAGGCCTTCAATTTATCCAACGACGGCATTTTAAATTTTCGTACAACCCTGGTATGAATAAAAATCATTCACGGAGATTCGGAATAAGAAATGAGCAGACGATGTTTATCGGCGAAGATAACAAACATACGACGCCGAAGGCAACACTTGCAATTACAATATTGACTTGCAATTTCATAACCCGACTTTATTTCGAAGGAAAATTGAATGATGAATTCAAATCAATCAACTTGAGTTAGGCAACCCACCATTCATGATTTGATAGTATTAATTTAGATTGTTATAATTTAATGTAAAATTTTTTTCAGTTTATGAAATAAATCACATTATTATAATATATTATTATAATATTGATCCAAACAACGTGCTAGAAAAGCAACACTCCTGAAATAGCTCACACTGCAACGCATGTTGGAAGGTGACGATGTGCGTAAACACATTAACAGATTTTTCGATACAGTGGACATGTGAATTCTACCGTCATGGTTGTATTGGCAATTGAGCGAAGCTCTTTCACCAAGTGACTACTCAGCAGTGTGCACAGTCTGCCCCCTGAGGCAGAAAGCGTGATAAGGATTACGCCATATCATCGCGCGAAGCGAGAACTCCTCCGAATACATGAACCCACCAGCTTCCAGTTTGGGCTTTAGTTCGAAAACCTGCAACCGTCTGACTGGTAGCAGCGGAGCATTATCCAACCTCTACTGACTATGTTTGTCAGTACCCGAGTTGTTTGGGAAGCAACTCACGCCGGAAGGCTTCTTATCCATCCACCCGGACGCAGTCTCATGAACTGAGATAATCTCAAGATTAAGGCTTCAATTCATCCTAGTACGAGCACCGTCAATCCGGCTTCTACGTCAAGACCCACGAACCCATATGAAGCCTTTCGATTGATCTTGGCGTGAAGCACAAACGGCTAGCCGTTTCTTCAAGATACACAAACCCTGAAACGTTACACAATAGATCCAGGTTCAGGACGAAGCCGGTCGAACCGTCAAGTCCCGCTAAACCCTTGAGTCATTTCATGAGAATATCCCGAACATGGGGGTCTGCGAACAGATAAATGAAATACCTTCCTAGTCCAGCCTGCGGTCTTTCAACCACTACCCCTTCGAGTCCAACACTAATCGGGTGGCCAGGTTGTACAAGTATCACCTGTGGGCATCCATCCTTCCGAGGTAACGCAGTATGCTACATAACGCACTCGGCCATTGGATAGAAAAATCCGGAGATTAACTGCAATAGGGTAGAGTATGCAAGTTTTGAGGGAGAGGCTGTGCTGCGACGGACTCCCTGTCACTGAGTTAATCAACTGGCTCAGTCCTCCACTCTACCGTAACGGCAAAACTAGGGGCCCATTCGGAAGATCTTTCACCACACAGGTCCAGTGACTTGTACGAATGGCATTACTTTAGGCATCGAGACTTAACCCTCCATTTCACCGCGATGAAACTAGGATCCTAGTCAAGACAAACGCCCCTATCACGTCAAGATATAATGCCAATGGGGAACGCGATACAGTGCACAAACTGAATAAAATGGAGGGGTAAATTAACCCTGATTTTCTGCCAATCATGTTGCTGAGACGAACTTCCTACTCCTGAAACCCTTCGCCTGAAAATCATAGAAGAAAGTGACGCAAGAAGGAGTGATGCAAGAAGTGGGACGCAAAACGCGATGATTGCTAAAAAGAGATTCACCAGAAGGAGGCCTCAGAATAAGGCGTCAACTGAAAGACTTGAGACTGTCAGAATTTTAATGTGGAATCAACAGAAACATTCAAGTATCGTTGGCATAGATGTAAAAAAAGTTGGACACAAAGCCTCGAAATGCAAACGAGGAAGAAAATCGAACAAACTTTTGCCGAATGTGCCGAGAATATTAGTTTATTGGCATCGGACTCTTCTCCAGTTGGTTCACCCTATAATAGACAAAGATGGTGCATTGACAGAGCTGCTTTATCGCATTTGTGCAACGATCTAAATCTTTTTTTCGGAAATAAGTGATTCTCACCATGAATAAGTCAACCTTGCCACTAACGTGTCGACAGAAATCGTCACGAAAGGGAGAGTTTTATTAACTGCAGACGTTTTTGATGAAGCAAAAAATATCACACTGAATAATAGTTTACATGTGCCAGAACAACGAATTTGTTGTCAGTTGTTGTCAAACGAGGATCCGGTAGACCAAAAATAATGAGGTCCGATTCAAGGGGATGACCTCGGGAGGAATACCACTATCAACCACCAAGTACCATGAATATCTATGAATCAGAAGTGTTCATCGCCGAAATACCCATGAATCAAGTGATTGGTGGATCTGAAGCTTCTCAATGGTGCGCAACCATGGGAGAAGAGATAAAGTCGATTCTGGAAAATGAAACATGGATACTCGTGAATCGTCCCAAAAATACTGAAATTATTGGTATTCGAATGATTTTGAGGAACTAGAATATAGTCTATGGTACGCTTGAACGACGGAAAGCAAGGCTAGTAGCTCAGGGTTTTAGTCAACAGATTGGCGTACATTTCAACCAAACTTTTGCGCCTGTCGCGCGATTAAGTTCAATATCGTTTTGGAATGCAAATTCATCAACTTAACGTCACATGTGCTTATTTGAATGGTCAAATTGAGGAGGAGATATACATGGAATCAGCCAGGCAAGTCACTGGTATTCTTAAAATAATCATCCATAACGGAAATACCAAATCTGATATTGAAACAAAATCGGAGAATATGCTCAAAAATCTACAGAGTGGTAATAAAGTCTTTAAATGGACTACGCCAAGCCGAAAGGAGTTGGTACGAAAAACTGAACATGGTATTGAACTCCATTGGAGTTCAATGCATTCGACCCATTGCCGACCATTTATAATGAATAAAAGAACGGATTTAACTGTGATCATAATCTATGTGGACGATATCCTTATTGCCTGTCGTAATGAAGCAATCATTTCCGAAGTGGAGAATAAATTTTCTAGGATATTTCATCTCAAAGATAGGGAAGAAGTTGGCTACTGTCTCGAAATACAATTCTCACGAAATGGAAATAAAATATCTTTGCATCAGAGGTAATATAACAGACTTGTAGTGTTTTGGTATGTCAGAATTCATACCAGTGAACATTCCTCTTTTTTCAAATGTGAAGATAATGATATCAACAAAGTCTTCTACTGATGAGGAATTTAAGGTACCGTTTCGAGATTTGGTGAGTGCTTTAACATATTTAGCTGTTATGAAAAGGCCGGATATCAGTTTTGCTGCCAGCTATCTAGATCAGCTCAACAATTGTTTTGACAAATCCCAATGGACTGCGGAAAAACGTGTACTTCGCTATTTAAGAGAAAGTTTGGATTTGGGTTTCATCTATCAAACAGACACTGAAACTCTAAGAAAATTTGTTGATGCCAACTGGGGTAACAATCTCGTTGATAGACGATCATATACAGGATATTCTTTTATTTTCGCCGGTGGACCTGTATCATGGGTTCGAAGAAATAGCGAACTGTTGCACTTTCATCCACCGAGGCGGTATATATGGGATTGACTGAAGCTTTCAAGGAAATCCTATACTTACGTCGATTTCTATCAGAATTGGATTTTAAGGACTTAGGAAATATCACAGTTTTCAACAATAATCTAAGTGCTCTGATGCTTGCAGAAAATCCAATTTTTTATGCTAGAAGTAAGCATATAGACATATGCCATCATTCCCTCTGTGAAGAAACATTTCGAATTGCTTCTTGCATCTACAAATGATATGATAGCAGATATTATGACGAAGAGTTTGCCCAAACCCAAACACAATTTATGTATGCAAATGTTGGGAATGGGGATCTCAGTGAAGAAGTAGATGGCGTGTCTCGAGGGGAAGTGTTAGAGCTGAAGATTTTGTTCAGTGTGCGACTACTTGGGAGTTATCTTGTACAATACATAAAGAAGAATAGTACAGTTGTCAGTTACAATTGAATATCAGAAGTTGTCACATTAGCTCTGCTATATATTTATGTATTCAACGATTATACATTATGAAAACTGCTTTGATAAGTTCATCAGTGGTATCAATTCACTGCCAGGAATACTTAGTCTAACACTGAGTACACATTGAAACAAGGATCTGTTCTTGGCCCTCTGTTGTTCCTACTGTCCATAAATAATCTTGCTGATGATGTTGAAAATAAATTATTTAGATTTTGCTCGCAAAATGGTATTCCACCATTCTCGAAAATTTTCCCAATAATTTTTTGTTTGCTGATGATCTGTCGTTTTATGTTAGGGCACATTCTTTCGAAGAGCTTAAAATTTTGTGCAATTTTCTACTAGAAACTTTGTGAAATGGAGTCAAACAACTAATCTTGTAATTAACATCGAAAAGACAAAATCCTTTTTTTTATAGGTAGATGTACAAGGAAACTTGTTCTTTACCACTAAGATACTGTAACCACATCAAAAAATTGGTCTGTAGCAAATTAAATAGCTCATTACATGCTTTAAATAGAGTAAGACATGTGCTACCTGTTACATCACTGATTAATATTTATCACCGCTTAGTATATTGCCATCTGTCATATAATATCCTTCTTCGGAGAAACTCATCAGAAGTTAGAAGGGTTTTCATTGTCCAAAAACGTATCTTGCGCATGTTGTATGAAATAATTTCAAGGGTTTTCTGTAGATCAGTTTTTTCACAAAATAGTATGCCAGTAATATTTGGTATGAAATATCGGGAGACTTGTATATCACTCTTCAAGAAAAACAATATTCTGGCTATACGGGGTCTTTATATTTCATAAGCATAAGCACTATTGTGCAAGTCATAAAAATTACAATATTAAAAGACGTATTTTCCGTAATTTTTGCCTATTCACTCTTTGACTTGTTTTGAAGAGCATCTACTATATATGACAATAAAAATATTTAATATGTTACCAAAAAAATTACAAACAGGAATATAAGAGATTCAAAAAAGGGAATGAAATAAGGAATTACTCCATCCAATATTTCAAAAAAGGGAATCATAAATTCATAGTCGATTGTGAACCTTATGATGTGAAAGAATTAATAAATTTTTGTAGTAAGTTTGACCTTTTTTCATTTTGTAGTGTATGTATAACTTCAATTATTGAAATAAATTTTATAATATATATAATATAATAATATAATATTATCATTGTAATTAAGAAGGAAGAAAATAACATCACAAAATATATAGCTTTCATAACTACCATACTAGAAGTGGGGGAATGTTTATACCTAACCATAAATCAAAAAAATTCAAAATGTCACCGACATATCAGGGCATAAAACTATTTAATCGTTTGCCCTCACATATTGGATTTCTGAAACTTAGCGAATTCAAGGAAAGTGTAAACACTTTATGATTAAATAAGTATTATTCTATCAATGAATTCTCAAATGATGTACTTGATGACTAACTTTATTTGCATTACCCTTTTTTGACTTGTCTCAAACATTTTTTATGTCTGAAGGGACCAATAAATTATTTATTTATTCAAATAAATTATTTATTTGAATTATTGGTCACTTTATCTAGCACTCTGGAAATATCAAATGAATATGTACGCTTCATTTGGAATGAGCATTAACTAACCAAAAACAACAACGATTCCGAGCACTGTTTGGAACTCTGCAATAAACAGGGTTTTCTAAATCGATATGCAACAATGGACAAATCATGGATCCATTGCCACTGAATCTGTGTGAACAGCAACAGGTGAACCTCGTCCAAAGCAGCAAAATACGCAACCGACTACTGGCAAAATTGTGACATCGAGCAAGTGACATAAAAGTAATAATCTATTGGATAAATATTACATTTAAATATCTGGTAACTCTGTAAACGTTTTGATTTTAAAACCAATGCTTCCATTATACGTTGATGAACAAAATCACACTCTGCCAGAGAACGGTGATAGATCCTTATATCAACCAATTTTTATTATTTTATTCTAAAGAATAATATAATTGATGGAAATATTTCTGGAACCCATGGACAAATTTTGACCATCACTTCATTAATTTTTAGAACATGAACCTAGCCTGAAAATTTAAAATTTTCATTATGTTCATGTTGTAGATTTCGTCAGATACTTCAATTTGATGAATACGCAATATAGAATGAGCGCGCAAATATTCAACAAACTTTAGTCAACAATTCATTAACAAGCACGCTGAAGCTCCCTTCTCAAAGTTCATATGTTTATGGAATTCAATTTATCTCTTATATTATGGAACATTAAAATTAAATCTAACTGTTGATGATTTCAACGCATCCCGAACCTAATTCTTTGATTTCTCAAAGACTAAAGAACCCGTTAATTAAGCTGTTCTTGAAAAACTAAAAATAAGGCTTAAAAATGTCAACTGCTCGACACAATATTATAAAGACTTTTATTACACATATGGGCGATAGTGAAATTTATTACTCCGATTGAAAAAAGTATCTTGTTTAAAATGACATAGAAATCATATTCATAAATAATCATTTTAGAACCCATAAATATATCCTTCATTTCAAAATTATAAAGACTTTCAATTGACGGGATTAATTAGTAGTTCAATTTGAATACAGTTTAGGATGTTATAACATTTCGGCTTCAAAGAAGCCATATTCAGGTAGAGATCTAGAATACAAAAATAAGTATATTAAAAAAGAATTTTCAACTTAGCAAAAATTGAAACTATTCGCAAAATTAAGCTTTAAATTTACTCGTAAGTTCACATGAACTCGCTGAATAATAAATCTTAGGATCACAGAAGCCGATAAAAAATTTTCACCTGGACAAATAGAATAATATAAATAAAAATAGAACAAAACTTCAGAAAGTTCGTGAGTTGAAATTAGTTCAACTAGGTATGCTAAGGAGTCTTTTCTTAATATACTTGCTTTTGTATTCTATATTTACCTGAGGCTGACACCTCAAAAGCTGAAATATTATAATATCCTTGACTGAATTCAAATTAAACTATGATATTTGTTTTCTCAGTTTAGAAGGTTTGATAATATATACAAGTATTCATATACAGTGCATTGCGCTTCCATATCTACCGAACTAGACATCCTAGAAATTACGATCGAAAGCAGACTCCTCGTACTTTCATTTCTTCATTTCAGGAAATTATTTTCTGCGTTCCCGAAAAAATTATTCGATAAATGGGTGATTTTTAAAACAGATTACTCCCCAAATTTGCATATATTGTCAATGCCCTTCAATACCTCTATCATGGCACAACAACCATAAAGATATTTTTTAACAGTTTTTTTTTACAGATCTTATTCAGAGAAAACTGCAAAAATTTGAGGGAACTGTAGTTCGTTGAAAGTTCTATACCGATTGGCAGAAGCAATCGTAACACGAATTCATTCAGAAATTTTTCAACTGAAAAATTTTCCTAGTTATCATTCCTAAATGTTAATCTATTTTATACAACGTGTCCATTCCTAATGGCTAAAAATGAAGTCCAATTATGAAGAACAAATTGTTATTTCTTGATTTTTTCAATATCAATATTTTCTTCACGATAATGTATAGAATTAAAGGCCGCACCTAATGGCTGAACTCCTGAGTTCAGCAGACATGAAAAATAACATCAGAACTGAAAATTTTATTAGAATAATGAAGATACTGAATTGTTTCAGCCGTTACTATTTGGTAGTTGATCATAATTAAAACAAATTTTAGAAAAATTACGATGTTTTACTACAATACAAATATTTATTACACGTTTTCTTGTGATTCGTGTTCACAAAAAATGTCAGCGTATCAATCGATGATTCATAGAGCCTTCGCATTACTCTTATCAAAAAATGACCGCGAAGCTGAAGTCCAAACTATAAAATCAATAGCCGCAAACAACGGTTTCAACCCCAATATAATAGATAATCTAATTCGACAGAAACTAACTAAAATAGCTATGAGCCAAATTTATCCCATCATAAAAACTGAAGAAAATAAAAAATTCATTTCTCTATCTTACTTTGGTAGCATAAGTCAAAAAATGGCCAATAGTTTTTCAAAATCAGATGTCAATATTGCCTTCAAACCGCAAAGCAAATTATCGTCGGTATTATTTAACGCAAAGGACCCTACTCCAAACATACATAAATCAGGAGTTTATGAGTTGTCTTGTTCTACGTGCAGGAATAAATATATAGGAGAAACAGGACGTTCCTTCAAGACTAGGTTCAACGAACATAAAATGACTTTCATAAAAAATAAACAAAATTCTACTTTTGCCACTCATTTAGAAAACGGTCATTCCTTTCCTACAATAGATAATTTAAAATTTTACATGTAGAATCAAAAGGGAAGGAACTCGATTATCTAGAATCTGTTGAAATTTTCAAATTAGTTCACAATAACAATAATGTAAAAATAATGAATGACTGTACGGAGCTATGTAAATCGAAAATATTTGAGATATTTAAAAAGTAACATCTGTTTAAAACCTTTTTCAACGAACATTAAATGAATTTAATGAAATGTAAACAAAAATTCAACTTTTGCCACTCCTTCTTTAGAAAACAGTAATTCCTTTCGACAAAAGAAAATCGTAAGAAAATTTCACATGTAGATGTAGATTCAAAAGACATTTGATTATTTAAATTTTAAAATTCGTTCACAATAAAAATAATTCAAAAAATAATGAATGACTGTATGGAGCTATGTAAATCCAAATATTTGAGATATACAACAGAGTAATTAAAAATAATGAATGATTGTACGGATCTGTGTAACCTCAAAAATTATTTGAGATATTTAAATTGGTACCATCTGATTAACAACCTTCTTTGTCGATTGCCGTTCTTGGTCGATTGCCGACATTCCGATATCTGTTAGAAGGCCCCTCTTTTTCAATCCGGTTTTTATCACATCCCGCTCGTAAACCTCTGTACCACTATTAGGTGTTATCTAGAACCTATTGAAATATTCAAAATATTTATCACTTTTGTTTGAATACCTCTGTACCACTGTTAGGTCTTCAGTTGTCTGATGATAGGATAGTTCATTTCCCGAAACTCGAGTCACAAGAAAATGTGTAATATATATTTTTATTGGTAGTAAAACATAGTAATTTCTACAATTTATTTTTATTAGAATAATGAACATAATAATTAAGGGATACTTAAAAAATACTTGAAACAACGAAAACTTGTGATCAGTATGTGATGCTTATTCGGGTATTTCAGCAGAATTTCCTTAAATAAATAGCAGAAATTTCGGGAAATCATTCACTGATCGAATAATGCTGTACCGAATATTACCTGAATTATTTCTAGCCAGGTTTTATTGTTTGATCTATTTTTAGTATCCGCTAGCTATTAGGTCGATATTCAAATAAAATTTTCAGTTGTGATATCATTTTTATGTCTGCTGAACGCAGGAGTGAGATAGCCCTAAGGTTAGTCCTGAGAAACTGAGAGGCATTAAATTCTCTACATTATCGTGAAAAAAAAACAGGAGTTTTGCAACATCGAATAAAAATTCGATGTTCTTCATATTTAGTCACTGATAACGGATACTATGTATATGACAAATTCATTCAGTAATGATGACGATGCAAATCTTTCTGTTGAAAAAGTTCTGATTGCTTTTGGAAATCGATAGAGGACTTTTAGCGAACTGCTGTTCCCTCGACTTTTTGCAGTTTTCTCTGAATAAGAAACATAAAGACATATTGAAGGCCATTGAAAATATATGAAAAAACACACTGAGTGATGCATTTGAAAAATTACCTATCTGCTAAATTTTTTTGATAAATTTCCCATATATTAAAAAATAACTTCTTTAGATGCAGAAATAAACGTACAAGAAGTCTGCTTTCGAATGAAATTTCTCATATCTGGTTCGCAGCTTTTGACGCGCACTTTTGCAGGACTCTGTATATATGATTTCATGTTTATGTATTTATCTCGTCATATAGAGAAAAATTATCTTTCGAATGTGACTAATTTCAATTTTTCTTGAAGCTTCATGACAAACTCTGGCAGATGATCGATGTACCTATTCTAAAATATTTCTCCCATGAATGTAGGTCCGATTCGTTTACATTCAGAAGATTAAAGCATTAAAAAAAATTATTTACTGAATTGTTTCAGCCGTTACTATTTGGTAGTTAATCATAATTAAAACAAATTGTAGAAATTACTATGTTTTACTACCAATGTAATTATATTTTACACATTTTCTTGTGACTCGAGTTTCGGGCAATGAACCATCCCATCATCAGACAACTGAAGACCTAACAGTGGTACAGAGGTATTTAAACAAAAGTGATAAATATTTTGAATATTTCAATAGATTCTAACACCTAATAGTGGTACAGAGGTTTACAAGCGAAACGTGATAAAAACCCGGTTAAAAAAGAGGGGCCTTCTAACAGATATCTGAATGTCGGCAATCGACAAAGAAGGTTATTAAACTGATGGTACCCATTTAAATATCTCATATAATTTTTGGATTTACATAGCTCCATACAGTCATTCATTATTTTTTAAATTATTTTTATTGTGAACGAATTTGAAAATATCAATAATCAAGTTTCTTTTCATTTGAATCTACATGTAAAATTATCTTAAGATTTTCTTTTGTCGAAAGAAATTACTGTTTTCTAAAGAATGAGTGGCAAAAATTCAATTTTTGTTTACTTTTCATTAAATTCATTTTACGTTCGTTGAAAAAGGTTTTGAACAGATGTTACTTTTTGAATATCTCAAATATTTTCGATTTAAATAGCTCCGTACAGTCATTCATTATTTTTACATTATGGTTATTGTAAACTAATTCGAAAATTTCAACAGATCCTAGATAATAGAGTTTCTTCCCTTTTGATTCTACATGTGAAATTTTAAGATTATCTATTGTGGGAAATGAATGACAGTTTTCTAGACAATGAGTGGCAAAAATAGAATTTTGTTTATTTTTTATGAAACTCGTTTTATGTTCGTTCAACCTTGTCTTGAAGGAACGTCCTGTTTGTCCTATATATTTATTACTGCACGTAGAACAAGATAACTCATAAAGTCCTGATTTGTGTATGTTTGGAGTAGGGTCCTTTGCGTTAAATAATACCGATGATAACTTGTTTTGTGTTTTGAAAGCAATATTGACATCTGATTCTGAAAAACTATTGGCCACTTTTTGACTTATGCTACCAAAGTACGATAATCCATTTCCCGAAACTCGAGCCACAAGAAAATGTGTAAAATATATTTTTATGGGTAGTAAAACATAGTAATTTCTACAATTTGTTTTAATAAAAAATTTATTGTTTAAGTCGGAACTATATTTTAACTTCCAACATTGTATCTATCTTCTTTAGCAATTAACCGTATTTTTTATGACGAATGGAACTAATATAAATTGTTCGAAATTACTCCCTTCAGCTTGAATGCAAGCCTCAGATCGATTAATGAAAGATGACGTTACCCGACGGATGAGATTTGGGTAGTTTTTTATCTGGTTAGTTGCACATTGAATTCTGTCAAGTAATTGTTAATGAGATATATATTAATCTAAAAGATCAAGATCCAGCGAATGACGTGGCCATACTATTCGTCTTCTCTGACCTATTCATATATTCATAAATTGTTCATTTAACTATGAACAGAATTATAACCGTTGTTGGTCATCCCCAGCTTTCTCTATAGCTGTTTTTTGGGGAAGGATTACCTGTATCTCGAAATCTTCGGAATGATCCTGTAAATATCTTTCTCTAATGAAATAATTCCTTCGATAGTCCCGAATTGCTTTTCTGAAGATTAGAATATTTATATGCAAACACAATATCTACGTACTCCTGAGTCGAGGAAAAGTGCATTATTTATTAAAAACGTACGCCAAGTGTCAGATGAATAATTAAAATACTAAGAGTCGCTGCATCAACCAGTAGTCTTGTTTGCCAGCCTTAAAAATCCAAACATAGAAATATATTTTTTCAAATGCTCTAATCATCTGAATGAAAACTTTTTGAAATGAATGAATTTTCAAATATTAGTGCAGCTAACATGTGCTAGAGCTTGTCATAAAGCTCATAGAGCACTCTATATAATAAACATTTTTATTGTATATACTTCAGACGTCTTAAGAATTTCGGAGTTTACTTTTGAAAAAAACCTCCAACAAGTATAGCGCAAATTATATAATTTTTATAATTAGCTGCTTTAAGTTTGAGTTATTACGTTCATCATTAATAAGAGAAAAGATATTTAAAGTTACGAAAACTTTAAGAAAAACATGATTCCACTTATATAATGTGTCTTTGACAGCGAACATCTCAAAACAACTAACTCACCATTTGAAGAGCAGTTTTTAAAGTTTCTTTCAGTTGAACCTAATTTTCAGGAGGCATCGTGAAAATCGAAGAAAATAAAACTTGTAAGACATTGACAGAGTCACAATCACCGAACATATCACTCATTGTCAGAATAAAAAAAGATCCTCCGGTAGGAACCTTAACCGGTATACGCTCCGAGAAGAAGGGACGCAACAGATGACCGAAGAGCCGTCACATCTCGCGCGGATGCTTTCACAGACGAAGGAAGCGTTCAACTGCCGTCGCCGGCATCCGTGAACGATGTGGAGGAGCAGCAGGGTGTCCGACAGGCGTTCCGTGTTTGATACGACGCACGAAGAATCGTGGAGGAAAAGGCTGAGTTATCGCGGCACTATTTTCCGGAAGACGAGGTGCGGGCGGATGGGAAAACATTCTGGACGTAAAGTTCCGCACGGACAAATTGGTAGCATTTCCTGATTGAAATGAGTTTTCTTTCTGTCATTGCGTTACGTAAGTTATGGAACGCATTTAGGGGATGGTTTCATCTTATCGAGGGAAATTGATACAAGGTAGTTTATCGGGAAATGTATCTGTGCTAAGCTGGAGATTTCATACAATACTACATGTAGTAAAAGCGAAACATTCTCGGATGACAATGTAAAAACAAGCATTGTGAAAGAATTGCGTGGTATGTTGATCTACCTTTTGGAATTCTTCTGTAGTAATTGATTAAACGTTAACCAATTAGAATTCTTCGACAAACCAACTTCGAAGAGATTATAGGGATATAATAATGGACTATAATTCGTTTATTTACTGCCTAAATATTATACATGCGTAATAAAAGACTATAATTCGTTTATTTACAGCCTAAATATTATACAAGGCATCCCGGCATTACGTGACTCCCTCATGTGTGAAAAAAGTATATAAAGTAGAGTCAGAAATGCTTCAATTTTTTTCTCATAACCTTCCCCCTGCGAAGATATGTGCCTTCTATTGGTGCTCTAATAATTCAGTTTTCTTGTAAAATAATAGGAGGCGGTTATTTTACTTGACAGAAGGATTATTACAAGATTTGAATATCAAAACAGATTTAATCTGTTAGTCTTCTAGAATTTCAATTTCAAAAAATTTATCAAGAAAACTTTTAGAATTAAATTATATTATTATGTCTTACAAGCACTCCTTATATTTAATAGACGTATGAAATCAAACCTCATATATGATATATACAATATATATATATATATATATATATATATATATATATATATATATATATATATAATATATATATATATATATATATAAATATATAAATATATATATATATATATATATATATATATATATATAAGAGTTTAATTACATATATATATATATATATTTATGTAATAAAACTCTTATTTTTAGGGAAAACAACATTGTAACTTCTATGTTCTATGTTTTATGATCTATGTTCTATGTCTAAGATTTTAACCTAAAACTGTCACATGTCATATTTGGTTAGCTGTTAGAAATGTGAATTGAGAAACCGAAAGAAATAGCATTGTTTTTGATTTCTTTCACGTTAGTGAGCTATTCATTTTATTTCTTTGTATATTATTATTTTATATTGTGTATGTTATTCTGGTATATTTTAAACTAACGAAAATAAAGTCCTCCAGAATCATGACATCAAATCGTCTATTTATTCAATTATAGAAATGAGAAGTGATTACATTCTTATAAATCAAAAACGTAAGCTATAACGACGACATCCATGAAGATTTGCATCGCTTTGGAAGCATCCAATACTGATAAGAAGAAAAATACATACCTATTCAAATGGATCCAAACTACGGGACGGAAAATACATATTATAAAATACCAGAGGACAAACAGGATATATCTGACCATCCTGAATTTCTACCGAAGGTGAAGAATATCTTGAAATCGATTAAAGTGAGAGGTTCATTTCGTACGTGTGTCATTTCATTAACTCCGGAATTGAAAGAAATATATTTTGTTGCCGAAGAAGGTGTGACGTTTAAGAATGAATATTTACAACTTAATAATTACATAATCCGAACCCCATATTCTAGACTTTGGCCCTTAATCTTATCCTTATATACCATGAATATAACTCTGTTACTTTTTGCTTACTTTGTAAATTCTACTACGTAGTTGCACCGCCACGTGCGCTGAGTAATATTTTATTGAGATAAGACAATATTATAAATAGTTGATTCATTGTATCTAACAGGGATTTTTGCATTAGAATTGAAGCTCATAGGTACTGTATGATTTTCCTAATAAATAGTTTTATTTTTTAAAAACAAGGTTTCCTAATCAAAATACATATTTGGCGACGAGTACGGGATTGTGCCGGTCTTGTTAGAAAAATAAATGCATCATTGTGTCCAGCCCCAGAAGAGGTTCCACTGGTCAACATAGCAGCAAAATCTTTCCAGGCCGTTGGTTTCAACCATTAAGCACAACAGAACGATCAGAAAACCTATCCGAAGCCCGATCACCTGAGTAGCGCCCCGTGACGACTTCGTTGGAAAACTCTACATTCTAGTAAGTGAGCAAATTCCTTTTTTTTTTTTGTGAAATCCCCATTAATCAACCTGGTCCGAAGTTGAAATCATTCTTTTTTCGCAGTTTTGAGTGTAAAACTTGTGTTAGTTTTTCTGAGTTCGCTTTAAAACCGACTTAATAAGTTTTTCCTATGTTTCTGTAATCAAAAACCGAATAATAATAATTTTTATTAATAAGTATCAATTAATTTAATAATAGTGATTGATTTGTTTTATTGTTCAATTTTTACTATATTCAAAAAGTCAATATTACTTCAATTAAACAATTTGTTGGAAAGAAAGCCAAAAAAACTTGATAAAGTGAAAATGGCGAATGAGGGTATTAATTTAACTACTGCTGAAAAATTTGGATTACTTCTACCAAAATTTTCGGGAATTGAAAATGAGTTACATTCCTTTATTTGAAGTGCTGAACAGTATCTTGGCATGTTCACAAATCAAAATGAATTGATTAAAACATTGTTTCGCTGTAGTAAAATCAAAATTGACAGATAGGGCACTAGCTGAAGTTTCAACGTCAGATTTACCTAATAATTGGGAAATATTGAAAAACTTTTTGTATTCAAATTTAGTGATCAAATTAATTTGGATGTTCTAATACATCAGTTACAATTCTTATCTAAAAAACCAAATGAAGATTTGATAAATTTCATTGATAGAATTATATCTATGAAAATTAGAATTAATTATAGAACTGATGCAGATAGAATGGATGCTGCAGAAAAACAATTGTATAAATCTAATATACTCAAAATTTGTAAAACTGTTTTGATATCGAACTCTCCTATTGAATTAAGGACCTATCTGATAACCAACAATGCTTTCTCATTTGATGATTCAGTGAACACCGTGAAAGATTACCTTTCCAATATGGCACAATACGAATTGTTAGACAGAAGTAGAAAGAATAAAAATCCCCAAGTAAATTCTAATTATAAAAATTATTCGTACTTTATTCTTAGAAATAATTCTCAAAATCCGAGAATGAATTACTTTTCCCATTTCAATCAGCGTCCTCATCAAGAATCGAGGAATTTTCCCTCTCAACCCATAAATTTTCAACAAAGAAAAGTGTATACGCATTATCCAACAAATGATCAAGTGTTTGGTCCGAGTACATCGAGACAAACAAATGTATTCAAACCCAATTCGAATCAAAAGATTCGAACTCCTCCAGAAAGAAGTCTATTCAAACTAGGAATTATCCTCAAAAAAGAAACACATATTCGACCGAATATCAAAATAATTCCCAGAAAAAAATATTATTTTAATTATCAACCCAATCAAAACTATACATTTGAAGAATTGACGAATTTACAGTCAACTTCTAATTTCGAAATGAATCCAAATAATGATTTCCAACAAAATTTTCGGGAAACTGTCTACAAAGACAAATTGACTTGAATTCAACTCTAGGTCATATCATAACCCCAGAAGGAATTAAGCCAAATCCTAATAAATTAAAAGCCGTTAGTGAATCTCCAATTCCTAAAACGCGAAAAGAAATTAAATCATTTCTAGGTTTAGTCGGATATTATCGAAAATTTATACCAAATTTTGCAATAATTACCAAACCACTCACGAGTTGTTTGAAAAAAGATTCCAAAATCAATATAAGGGATCCAAAATACGTTGAATCAATTGAAGTATGTAAAAGAAATTTATTAAATCATCCTATATTGCGATAGCCCGATTTCAGTGAACCTTTTGTTTTAACTACTGATGCATCTGGATTTGCGGTAGGCTCCGTATTATCTCAAGGTCATCCACCTAATGATCTTCCTATTGCTTTCGCTATTAGAATGCTGAATGAAGCGGAATCTCGATACAGTGTGATCGAAAAGGAATTGTTGTCGATTTTATGGTCATGCAAACATTTTAGGCCATATCTTTACGGTAGAAAATTTACAATTAATACTGATCATAAACCTTTAATTTGGCTATTTTCTTTGAAAGAACCTAATTCCAGACTAATGAGATGAAGAATTAAACTTGAAGAATTTGATTATGAAATTAAGTATAGAAAAGGCTCGCAGAAGCTTTACCACGAATTGCATGTGGATTAGACCGATTAGAATGGTCAATTATACTAAATATGTTGAGATATATTTTCAGAGGATCAAATATCAACGTAATTATTTATCATTTGTCAACAAATAGTGACAATTTAATAGAGTTTAATGGTATTGAAGACGATCTTATTTCGATTGCAAATCAAATAACTGTGAAAGGATTAGATGAATGCTTAAATCTTTTGAATTCCCAGGGTGAAAATAATGAACAAATAGAAAATTATGTCGAGAATTATGTAGATAATCTTAATGAAATTTCAAAACATTTGAAAACTCGTAATCAGAAGAATGTAAATCGTTTAGAGAAAACTAATCAGAAAAGATCAGCAAAAAAGGACCATCCTTTGAATGATAACCATACTTATAAAAAACCCATTAACTCGAAAATTAGATCCTGCTTTCAAAAGAATAAGTACACGTGAAATCGATAAAATTCATATACAAGATAATAAAAACAAGCATATTCACCACAAAAAGATTTTAAAACAGAGAAAAAAGTAGTATTTTCTTTTGCTATAGGTCCAAAATGGATTTGCCTATCATCATATTAATATTATTCAAGATGATGACACTAGTTAGGAGTTTAGAAATCATACCCCTAGAAAGTAGTATTCTACCAATATCTTTAGGAAAAGCATACGTAACGAATAAGAATTTACAATTTATTTATCACATAGATTTGAATTGGTTCAAAAATTTTATTCTGAATTATCAGAAAGAAATAGATAACTTTAAAAACTCAAAATTGAGTTTTGCCCAAACAGCAAATTATAGATGTTTAAATCAAACGAAAGAAATAAATTTCAATACTCTTGAAGAAATTCTGAATGAAAATATAAGAATAAAACGAGGTCTAGTTAACATTGGAGGAAAAATTTCGAAAATTCTTTTCGGAACTCATCATTCCGATGATGAAGAACTTTACAAGAACTATTTCAAAAGCATAGAGAAAAATGAAAGCAGATTGCTATAATTGTAAATGACTTGAAAAATAAGTACATTGAAAATTTCCATAAATTGTCAGATAATCTCAAGTTATTTCAGATAGTACCCCAATTGGAGGAAGTAGAACAAATGCACTTTTTAACTTTTCAACTGAAAGATTGAAAAATTTATTAGACGAAATCCAAACAGCTGTAAGCTTTGCTAGACTACATTTATTACATGAGTCAATTCTACCCTATTCTAAGTTTTCAAAATTGGTTGAAAATTCAAGTATTATTCCATTACACCATATCAAAGATTATTATCAACTATGTAACACGAAAATAATTTTCAGAAACAAAGTATTATTATTCATAATATCAATTCCTTCAGTTCATTAAGATAATTTTGACTTGCATAAGTTTTACTATTTACCTCAAAACAATTAAACCCTTCCATATACCGATCCCTATTTGCTCTCTGAAAGAGAAGTTCTGAAATGGTCGACAAGACAATGTTATCAAGTGGAAGAAGACTACCTGTGTGATCAAGACTCTTTAGTTGAACCTCCTACATATATGCTAAATATTTTACAAAATCATATTCAAAATTGTTCTAGAAGAGAAGTATTTCAACCCCAGACCTCAAACTATTAGAAGATGGAATATCCTTTCAATGGAAAATCAAAAACTTATGGAAATCTGTCCTCAACAAACAAAATATTATTTTGTTCCTTCGATGGCTATTCTTCGTACAAGATGTGCTGTTAGTAATGGCAGAAAAGACATCTTCCCAACCACTACAGTAGATGAAGAAAAATACATCGTACTACCCAAGATGACATCCTCTTCCAGTAAACACAATGGCACTGAATTACCAAAGATGGAAAATGACATCACCCTTACGGAATTAGATCAATGGAATCTTCAGCCCTCAAGATTCACCCTTGTATTCATGATACCTTTAACTTAAGTGGGGAGGCATTACATAATCCGGACCCCATATTCTAGACATTGCCCCATAATCTTATCCTCATATACCATGAATATAACTCTGTTACTTTTTGCTTACTTTGTAAATTCTACTACGTAGTTGCATCGCCACGTGCGCTGAGTAATATTTTATTGAGATAAGACAATAATATAAATAGTTGATTCAATGTATCTAACAGGTATTTTTGCATTAGAATTGAAGCTCATAGTTACTGTATGATTTTCATAATAAATTGTTTTATTTTTTAAAAACAAGGTATATATATATATATATATATATATTTTTTGAATTGAATAAGGGTTTGACGACTCAAAGGTGGAGAATAAGTTAATGAATACTATTTATTCTTTGCCAAGCTTTCGCATCTTTATTTAATGCATCCTCAGGGCTTCTATAAAAGGTACAATAATAATAACAGACAATAAAAATTATTTTCGTTTTGTTCCAAAACTTACCGAATGTTAGATTTTTCAAATAATCGACATTCAGCAATAAGTCATCCGTTATTCGTAAAATATTAGTAGAGACGTTACATTCCATTAAAAATTATACACATTAAAACATCAAAATTCATGAAAAACTTTTTCACCTTATCACGTTACCATATTTACATTTATAAATTATTAATTTCATTGTTTAGTTAGGAATCGTAGGTTATGTTTCTGTCGTCTATGATCTGTAGTTCCGATTTACTCCTTTGGGATCTTTCTGGGTGCATTACTCATCTACAGGGCCGTCGTAAAAGTGCTTATATTTCGACACATTCAACAGGTAACTATATATAGAGCTCAGATTGTTGGTATCAGTTTTTTTATTCAGCGTTTCTTCATTTTTGTTTATCTCTATCATCTCATGCACTAATCTCTTCATGTAATTTTTTTCTGTCTTCAACACCGTGACACTGTCAAAGTCTACTGTATGATTCGACTGATGTGCATGCAATGCTAGGGCACATCTATGATGGTATTTAGTGACATCTGATTTATGAAGTGCTATTCTATTTTTTACCCATTGGGATGTTTGTCCAATGTAACTCCGCACACAATCCGCACACTCAATTTTGTAGACTACATTGCTTCTATATTGAGTTGGTATGGGGTCTTTTATTTTGCTATATAGGTTCTTGACTGTTTTTTTATTATATGTGGCAATTTTCACATTTTCTTCCTTGAATATATTTTTTAGCTTTGTAGTTAGGCCGTGAATATTTGGATATGATGCCATATGTACTCGACTTGTTGTATTTTGATTCTCGGTAATTGGGGGTGCTGCTTCATTATCTGCATATAAAAGTTTATTCAGCATATTGTTGGGATATGCATTCTGTTTCAAGATTTGATGTAATTTTCTTATTCCCTCCTGTCTGAATGAATGATGGCATATTTTATTTATTCTATTTTTCATCTGTTTTATAGTGTTTATTTTCACATTCAAGCTATGTTCGGAGTTGAAATGGATGATTTTATTCGAATGTGTATCCTTTCTGTACCATCCAAGTTGTATTTTGTTGTTATTTCTGTGTGCTTTGACATCTAAAAAAGGTACTGCTTGTTCATAATTTTCTGTCTCAAGGGTGAATTGAAGATTTTTTGAATGGGAATTGAAGCATGTTAGTATCGTTTGAATATGTTCTTCAGGTACTGCAGTTATAATATCGTCAACAAACTTTTTCATAAACAACACGTACGGTAATTTGATCAAGCAGGAATCTAACAGATGATCCATTGCGTATTGTGCTAGGATGGGGGATAGTTTTGAACCCATTGCACACCCAAATACTTGTAAATAAAATTTTTCTTTGAAGGTACAGTAGTTGTTATCCAGCACGAATTTAACAATCTCCATGAATAGCTCCATGCCCACAGTTGTATATTCTTTGATGGTGTTCCATTTTAGCTTCAGAATATCAACTATTTCACTTTTCTCCAAGTTTCCAAAAAGGTTTATGACATCAAGCGAAATGAGTCTATAGTTTTCAGGTATTTCTAAGTCATTAATTTCATGTGCTAACTGGAATGAGTCTTTGACATAATATTGGTTGTCTGTGTTGTAAGCGTTTTTCAAAATATCAGCAATAAACTTTGACAGTGAATTCACCGGGCTATTGATGCTGGACACGATCGGTCTAATTGGGTTTCCATCCTTATGAATCTTTGGGTTTCCATAAATTCGAGGTGCCACCGAATTGTACGTTTTCATTCGTTTAGCTTCTTCTTCTGATATATGATTTTGTTGTTGCAACTTTGATATAATCTTATTACATTTGTTTTGTATGGATTGAGTAGGATCCTTTGGTAATTTCTTGAATTCCTTAGAATCTAGCAATTGTTGTAATTTTTCTTCATATTCTTTTCGTTCCATTAGAACTGTTACAGCACCTTTATCACTATTTAACACAATTATATCTTGGTTGTCTTTCAAAAATCTTTCAGTTTCTTGGTACCACTCGTTGATATGCGAATTAGCTTTCGAATCCTTATGAATGTAATTTGTCAGTGCATTTGTGACTCTTGCTCTCTGTATATCTTTTCTTTCTTCCGGTACGCCTTGTAGGATGTATTCTGTGTCTGCAATAATGTTTTCTATATTTACATCTTTTTTAGTTGTTCTCACACTGAATTTCGAACCCAGGGATAAGAGATTATTTACTGTCTTCGGAATTTCTTTGTTGGTCAAGTTTTTCATCCATTTGTCTTCAGTTTGTATAACCACGATATTTTTTCCTTTCAGATTATTAATTTTTTTCCTGTTGGTATCCTTGATCTTGTGAAATTTTCTGTTGTAAGCTATATTCAGTCGATTGCTGTATTCCCTCATTGTATGCTCCGGTATATGTTGAAGTCTTATTTGTGATTCAGCAATCTGTTTCTTCAAGGTGTTTATTTTATGGTTTATTTGACATATTTCAATATTTAAAATTTTTGTTCTTATACTGTCATTAAAATCTTTTATCTTTTTATTCAGTTTGTTGTTGTTATATTCAAAAAGACTCATGATATTCTTTACATTAGTTGAGATATGTGTTGGTGTTAATTCTCGTCTCTTACATTCTAAAAGAAATATTCGTCTGTTCATTGCCGATGCCAATTTGTTGTTATTTGTACTCCATATTTTCAGGTCCCTAGTTGTTTCTGGTCCATATTTCGCGCTGATTTCTTCATAAAAACCCATGTATTATTAATTGTAGTTTAATAAGAGTCCCAGGTATATTATTTGAATTGAATAAGGGTTTGACGACTCAAAGGTGGAGAATAAGTTAATGAATACTATTTATTCTTTGCCAAGCTTTCGCATCTTTATTTAATGCATCCTCAGGGCTTCTATAAAAGGTACAATAATAATAACAGACAATAAAAATTATTTTCGTTTTGTTCCAAAACTTACCGAATGTTAGATTTTTCAAATAATCGACATTCAGCAATAAGTCATCCGTTATTCGTAAAATATTAGTAGAGACGTTACATTCCATTAAAAATTATACACATTAAAACATCAAAATTCATGAAAAACTTTTTCACCTTATCACGTTACCATATTTACATTTATAAATTATTAATTTCATTGTTTAGTTAGGAATCGTAGGTTATGTTTCTGTCGTCTATGATCTGTAGTTCCGATTTACTCCTTTGGGATCTTTCTGGGTGCATTACTCATCTACAGGGCCGTCGTAAAAGTGCTTATATTTCGACACATTCAACAGGTAACTATATATAGAGCTCAGATTGTTGGTATCAGTTTTTTTATTCAGCGTTTCTTCATTTTTGTTTATCTCTATCATCTCATGCACTAATCTCTTCATGTAATTTTTTTCTGTCTTCAACACCGTGACACTGTCAAAGTCTACTGTATGATTCGACTGATGTGCATGCAATGCTAGGGCACATCTATGATGGTATTTAGTGACATCTGATTTATGAAGTGCTATTCTATTTTTTACCCATTGGGATGTTTGTCCAATGTAACTCCGCACACAATCCGCACACTCAATTTTGTAGACTACATTGCTTCTATATTGAGTTGGTATGGGGTCTTTTATTTTGCTATATAGGTTCTTGACTGTTTTTTTATTATATGTGGCAATTTTCACATTTTCTTCCTTGAATATATTTTTTAGCTTTGTAGTTAGGCCGTGAATATTTGGATATGATGCCATATGTACTCGACTTGTTGTATTTTGATTCTCGGTAATTGGGGGTGCTGCTTCATTATCTGCATATAAAAGTTTATTCAGCATATTGTTGGGATATGCATTCTGTTTCAAGATTTGATGTAATTTTCTTATTCCCTCCTGTCTGAATGAATGATGGCATATTTTATTTATTCTATTTTTCATCTGTTTTATAGTGTTTATTTTCACATTCAAGCTATGTTCGGAGTTGAAATGGATGATTTTATTCGAATGTGTATCCTTTCTGTACCATCCAAGTTGTATTTTGTTGTTATTTCTGTGTGCTTTGACATCTAAAAAAGGTACTGCTTGTTCATAATTTTCTGTCTCAAGGGTGAATTGAAGATTTTTTGAATGGGAATTGAAGCATGTTAGTATCGTTTGAATATGTTCTTCAGGTACTGCAGTTATAATATCGTCAACAAACTTTTTCATAAACAACACGTACGGTAATTTGATCAAGCAGGAATCTAACAGATGATCCATTGCGTATTGTGCTAGGATGGGGGATAGTTTTGAACCCATTGCACACCCAAATACTTGTAAATAAAATTTTTCTTTGAAGGTACAGTAGTTGTTATCCAGCACGAATTTAACAATCTCCATGAATAGCTCCATGCCCACAGTTGTATATTCTTTGATGGTGTTCCATTTTAGCTTCAGAATATCAACTATTTCACTTTTCTCCAAGTTTCCAAAAAGGTTTATGACATCAAGCGAAATGAGTCTATAGTTTTCAGGTATTTCTAAGTCATTAATTTCATGTGCTAACTGGAATGAGTCTTTGACATAATATTGGTTGTCTGTGTTGTAAGCGTTTTTCAAAATATCAGCAATAAACTTTGACAGTGAATTCACCGGGCTATTGATGCTGGACACGATCGGTCTAATTGGGTTTCCATCCTTATGAATCTTTGGGTTTCCATAAATTCGAGGTGCCACCGAATTGTACGTTTTCATTCGTTTAGCTTCTTCTTCTGATATATGATTTTGTTGTTGCAACTTTGATATAATCTTATTACATTTGTTTTGTATGGATTGAGTAGGATCCTTTGGTAATTTCTTGAATTCCTTAGAATCTAGCAATTGTTGTAATTTTTCTTCATATTCTTTTCGTTCCATTAGAACTGTTACAGCACCTTTATCACTATTTAACACAATTATATCTTGGTTGTCTTTCAAAAATCTTTCAGTTTCTTGGTACCACTCGTTGATATGCGAATTAGCTTTCGAATCCTTATGAATGTAATTTGTCAGTGCATTTGTGACTCTTGCTCTCTGTATATCTTTTCTTTCTTCCGGTACGCCTTGTAGGATGTATTCTGTGTCTGCAATAATGTTTTCTATATTTACATCTTTTTTAGTTGTTCTCACACTGAATTTCGAACCCAGGGATAAGAGATTATTTACTGTCTTCGGAATTTCTTTGTTGGTCAAGTTTTTCATCCATTTGTCTTCAGTTTGTATAACCACGATATTTTTTCCTTTCAGATTATTAATTTTTTTCCTGTTGGTATCCTTGATCTTGTGAAATTTTCTGTTGTAAGCTATATTCAGTCGATTGCTGTATTCCCTCATTGTATGCTCCGGTATATGTTGAAGTCTTATTTGTGATTCAGCAATCTGTTTCTTCAAGGTGTTTATTTTATGGTTTATTTGACATATTTCAATATTTAAAATTTTTGTTCTTATACTGTCATTAAAATCTTTTATCTTTTTATTCAGTTTGTTGTTGTTATATTCAAAAAGACTCATGATATTCTTTACATTAGTTGAGATATGTGTTGGTGTTAATTCTCGTCTCTTACATTCTAAAAGAAATATTCGTCTGTTCATTGCCGATGCCAATTTGTTGTTATTTGTACTCCATATTTTCAGGTCCCTAGTTGTTTCTGGTCCATATTTCGCGCTGATTTCTTCATAAAAACCCATGTTTTATTAATTGTAGTTTAATAAGAGTCCCAGGTATATTATTTGAATTGAATAAGGGTTTGACGACTCAAAGGTGGAGAATAAGTTAATGAATACTATTTATTCTTTGCCAAGCTTTCGCATCTTTATTTAATGCATCCTCAGGGCTTCTATAAAAGGTACAATAATAATAACAGACAATAAAAATTATTTTCGTTTTGTTCCAAAACTTACCGAATGTTAGATTTTTCAAATAATCGACATTCAGCAATAAGTCATCCGTTATTCGTAAAATATTAGTAGAGACGTTACATTCCATTAAAAATTATACACATTAAAACATCAAAATTCATGAAAAACTTTTTCACCTTATCACGTTACCATATTTACATTTATAAATTATTAATTTCATTGTTTAGTTAGGAATCGTAGGTTATGTTTCTGTCGTCTATGATCTGTAGTTCCGATTTACTCCTTTGGGATCTTTCTGGGTGCATTACTCATCTACAGGGCCGTCGTAAAAGTGCTTATATTTCGACACATTCAACAGGTAACTATATATAGAGCTCAGATTGTTGGTATCAGTTTTTTTATTCAGCGTTTCTTCATTTTTGTTTATCTCTATCATCTCATGCACTAATCTCTTCATGTAATTTTTTTCTGTCTTCAACACCGTGACACTGTCAAAGTCTACTGTATGATTCGACTGATGTGCATGCAATGCTAGGGCACATCTATGATGGTATTTAGTGACATCTGATTTATGAAGTGCTATTCTATTTTTTACCCATTGGGATGTTTGTCCAATGTAACTCCGCACACAATCCGCACACTCAATTTTGTAGACTACATTGCTTCTATATTGAGTTGGTATGGGGTCTTTTATTTTGCTATATAGGTTCTTGACTGTTTTTTTATTATATGTGGCAATTTTCACATTTTCTTCCTTGAATATATTTTTTAGCTTTGTAGTTAGGCCGTGAATATTTGGATATGATGCCATATGTACTCGACTTGTTGTATTTTGATTCTCGGTAATTGGGGGTGCTGCTTCATTATCTGCATATAAAAGTTTATTCAGCATATTGTTGGGATATGCATTCTGTTTCAAGATTTGATGTAATTTTCTTATTCCCTCCTGTCTGAATGAATGATGGCATATTTTATTTATTCTATTTTTCATCTGTTTTATAGTGTTTATTTTCACATTCAAGCTATGTTCGGAGTTGAAATGGATGATTTTATTCGAATGTGTATCCTTTCTGTACCATCCAAGTTGTATTTTGTTGTTATTTCTGTGTGCTTTGACATCTAAAAAAGGTACTGCTTGTTCATAATTTTCTGTCTCAAGGGTGAATTGAAGATTTTTTGAATGGGAATTGAAGCATGTTAGTATCGTTTGAATATGTTCTTCAGGTACTGCAGTTATAATATCGTCAACAAACTTTTTCATAAACAACACGTACGGTAATTTGATCAAGCAGGAATCTAACAGATGATCCATTGCGTATTGTGCTAGGATGGGGGATAGTTTTGTATTTACAAGTATTTGGGTGTGCAATGGGTTCAAAACTATCCCCCATCCTAGCACAATACGCAATGGATCATCTGTTAGATTCCTGCTTGATCAAATTACCGTACGTGTTGTTTATGAAAAAGTTTGTTGACGATATTATAACTGCAGTACCTGAAGAACATATTCAAACGATACTAACATGCTTCAATTCCCATTCAAAAAATCTTCAATTCACCCTTGAGACAGAAAATTATGAACAAGCAGTACCTTTTTTAGATGTCAAAGCACACAGAAATAACAACAAAATACAACTTGGATGGTACAGAAAGGATACACATTCGAATAAAATCATCCATTTCAACTCCGAACATAGCTTGAATGTGAAAATAAACACTATAAAACAGATGAAAAATAGAATAAATAAAATATGCCATCATTCATTCAGACAGGAGGGAATAAGAAAATTACATCAAATCTTGAAACAGAATGCATATCCCAACAATATGCTGAATAAACTTTTATATGCAGATAATGAAGCAGCACCCCCAATTACCGAGAATCAAAATACAACAAGTCGAGTACATATGGCATCATATCCAAATATTCACGGCCTAACTACAAAGCTAAAAAATATATTCAAGGAAGAAAATGTGAAAATTGCCACATATAATAAAAAAACAGTCAAGAACCTATATAGCAAAATAAAAGACCCCATACCAACTCAATATAGAAGCAATGTAGTCTACAAAATTGAGTGTGCGGATTGTGTGCGGAGTTACATTGGACAAACATCCCAATGGGTAAAAAATAGAATAGCACTTCATAAATCAGATGTCACTAAATACCATCATAGATGTGCCCTAGCATTGCATGCACATCAGTCGAATCATACAGTAGACTTTGACAGTGTCACGGTGTTGAAGACAGAAAAAAATTACATGAAGAGATTAGTGCATGAGATGATAGAGATAAACAAAAATGAAGAAACGCTGAATAAAAAAACTGATACCAACAATCTGAGCTCTATATATAGTTACCTGTTGAATGTGTCGAAATATAAGCACTTTTACGACGGCCCTGTAGATGAGTAATGCACCCAGAAAGATCCCAAAGGAGTAAATCGGAACTACAGATCATAGACGACAGAAACATAACCTACGATTCCTAACTAAACAATGAAATTAATAATTTATAAATGTAAATATGGTAACGTGATAAGGTGAAAAAGTTTTTCATGAATTTTGATGTTTTAATGTGTATAATTTTTAATGGAATGTAACGTCTCTACTAATATTTTACGAATAACGGATGACTTATTGCTGAATGTCGATTATTTGAAAAATCTAACATTCGGTAAGTTTTGGAACAAAACGAAAATAATTTTTATTGTCTGTTATTATTATTGTACCTTTTATAGAAGCCCTGAGGATGCATTAAATAAAGATGCGAAAGCTTGGCAAAGAATAAATAGTATTCATTAACTTATTCTCCACCTTTGAGTCGTCAAACCCTTATTCAATTCAAATAATATACCTGGGACTCTTATTAAACTACAAATTATATATATATATATATATATATATATATATGTGAAAATAAAACTCTTATTTTTAGGGAAAACAACTTTGTAACTTTTATGTTCTATGTTTTATGATCTATGTTCTATGTCTAAGATTTTAACCTAAAACTGTCACATGTCATATTTGGTCAGCTGTTAGAAATGTGAATTGAGAAACCGAAAGAAATAGCATTGTTTTTGATATCTTTCAGGTTAGTAAGCTATTCATTTTATTTCTTTGTATGTTATTATTTTATATTGTGTATGTTATTCTGGTATATTTTAAACTAACGAAAAGAAAGTCTTCCAGAATCATGACATCAAATCGTCTATTTCTTCAATCATAGAAATTAGAATTGATTACATTCTTATAAATGAAAAACGTAAGCTATAACGACAACATCCATGAAGATTTGCATCGCTTTGGAAGCATCCAATACTGATAAGAAGAGAAATACATACCTATTCAAATGGATCCAAACTACGGGACGGAAAATACATATTATAAAATACCAGAGGACAAACAGGATATATCTGTCCATCATGAATTTCTACCGAAGGTGAAGAATATCTTGAAATCGATTAAAGTGAGAGGTTCATTTCGTACGTGTGTCATTTCATTAACTCCGGAATTGAAAGAAATATATTTTGTTGCCGAAGTAGGTGTGATGTTTAAGAATGAATATTTACAACTTATTTATTCACCCGCATACGCGAAAATAGTATTTGGACAAGAATCACCAAAACCACAGGATACGTTAGAAATTTCAAGAAAAAGCAAGGATTTCAAGAGGATAAGGGAGGATTTTGTGCTGAATAATTTTGATGGTAAGAGTGTTTCAGTGAATTTATGGTTGGAAAAATTCGAGACGTAATGCACGCGTTGTGAAGTAGAAAAAGATAGAGACAAAATTTTAATTTTACGGTTGTTTCTGGATGGAATAGCGAAAGAATTGTTTGATTCTAAATTAATTACATTAGGTTTAGACAAAAGTTTTCAAATATGTAAAGATAACTGATCAGAGAGTTTTTGTGAAACGAGTTAGCATAGATATAGAGAGGCGTATCATTTAGGTACATAGGAAGAAGTTTAGTTGACTACGCTTTCAGGAAAGAAAATTTGTTTAATCTCCGAAATAATTTTACACCTGACATATTGATTGATTTAATTGTGACAAGTTTGCCAAATATTTTACAAGATAGAATTGATCGATAAAATGTAACAACTTTCGAGAAATTATTGGGTGAGTTGCGAAAGCTAGAAAGTTCAAAAAAATATGACAACGATCGAAATAAAGAAAATCATAGAATGAATAAATAACAAATAGATAACCAGTTAAGAAGAAACCATGCTCAATTTGTTGGGGTACAGGATGAATTAAATCAGGCCATTTCAAACCAAAAAAAAACTAAGACTGCTGCCACTGATAAAATTGAAGGTGTTTATAAATAATAATGAATTATGTGGAATTAATGATTCAGGCCCAAATGTTAGTCGTCTGAATTCTAAAGTAGTAGAAAAGTTATGTCTGCGCATTCAAGATAATAGAAACACATTCAAAACAGTCAGTGTCACAAAAATGAGAATCATTAATTTCAAAAAAGAAAATGTACTTTTTGTTGTTAATGAGAAAAATTTCGAGTATGATATTCTACTCGGACTAGATTCTATTTCCAATTCTCAATTAAAATAAGATTTTGATTTGAATATTTATTGAAGATTAGATATGAAAAAAGAGAGGAAGATCGATTGTGTCCAAAATAATAATAATGATAATAATGATTACACCATCAATTTCAATTAAGGGATACCAACAGAACTTTTCGAAGCAAAATTAGACCATTTGGAAACGAATCAGAGAAATCAAATTGAAGTTTTAATAAATAAATATGTCCATATTTTTACAAGACACAAGTTTGATATTGGTCAACGGCAAAATAATGAGGCATATATGAAACTTTTAGAACACAAATTTATAGCAATAAAACCATACAGATGCTCCAGGAAGGATCGCAAAAAGATAGAATTCCAAATAGGAAGATTGTTGAAAGCGAATCTGATTGAGGAGTTCTCCTCACCTATTGCATCACCAGTCACTTTAGCATATAAGAGAGATGAATGGTCTTAAACCAGATTATGTGCCGATTTTCGTGAACTCAATAAATTAATTGTTCCCGAACCACAGCCTTTCCCATTATTTAATGAAATCTTAGCCAAGACCCGAAATGCAAAAATCTTCACTAGGTTAGATGTAAATTCTGCCTTTTGGTCGATTCCTATTCGTATCAAAGATAGATATGAGACTGCTTTTGTGATACAGAATGGTCACTGGCAATGGAAATGTTTACCTTTTGGACTTAAAACATCCGCGGACATATTTCAACGTATATTGAATAATATTATCTGAAATATAACAGAAATTTATTCTGCCAAAATTATATAGATAATATTCTAATATTTTCTTCAACATTTGATCAACAAATATAAGATTTGGAGAGTCTCTTAAAAGCAATATCTAATGAAGGATTCAGACTAAAATTTATCAAGTGTAATTTTGCAGAAGAAGAAGTCAAATATTTATGACATATTGTAGGAAACAATACAGTACGACCTATAAATGACAATTTCATTTTCATTTGGAATTTCTCTCCACCAGATACTTGCAATTTTTGGGTAAAGTTAACTTTTATCACAAATATATAAAAGATTCAGCTAGATTATTAGAACCGTTGCATAATTTACCGAGAAAAGATGTAAAATTCAAATGATCATTGGCTTGTCAGGAAGCTTTTATAAGGTTAAGGACATTCTTTGTTCTGAGCCAATTCTTGCAATTTTCTACCCAAGTGCCTATACAACTATATACTATATACATTCTGTCAAGAAAGTACCGGGAATTATCGATTTAAATCTGGCGGGGCAATGAGGCAGGTAAAAATTTTTTTTCCTAGGTTGGTACCACTGTCCTTAATTACTATGCCAAGCTGATTAAGTCAGTCGATGTCAGAGTGCGTGCCGATTTTTACTATGGGTGATTACGTTGAGCAAAGAATTTGTTTAAAGTTTTGTGTTGCAAATGAATTTTCGTGTGCCGATGCATTGAAAATGTTGCAAAAGGCCTTTGGTGATAATGCTCTATCGAAAACTCGTGCATATCAGTGGTACAGAGCCTTCAAGGACGGTCGTGAAGTGGTCGCCCATCGACGGCTTCGATCGAAGAGAACGTCGATAAAATTAAGGAAAGGGTGCTGGAAAACCGTCGTATCAGCTTGAGAGAGATAGCACATGATCTTAAGATATCCCACGAGTCCGCACGTACGATTTTGATTGATATTTTGGGCATGAGAAAGGTGGCCGCACGACTCGTACCGGAAGACATGAATTTTCTTCAAAAACGTCATCGCGAACAGGTTGCTTCAGACATGCTGGATCGCTGTAATTCCGATTCTACATTCATGAAACGCATTTTAACTGGTGATGAGACCTGGGTCTACGAGTACGATATGCAAACAAGCCAGCAATCATCGGAATGGGTGGCAAAAAATGAGGCGAAACCAAAAAAACCACGCCAAAGCCGCTCGAAAATGAAGGTGATGCTCATTGTTTTCTTCGATATCCGTGGCGTGGTGCACTACGAATTCGTTCCAGAGGGTCAGACGGTAAACAAGGAGTATTACCTAGGCGTTATGAAACGTTTGCGTGAGCGTATCCGTAAGAAGCGGCCAAATTTGTGGGCGAACAACTCATGGATTTTGCATGACGATAACGCGCCTTCTCACCGAGCTACGATTGTGACTGACTTTCTCGCCAAAAACTCAACAAACGTGCTTCAGCAACCACCGTATTCGCCGGATTTGGCTCCCTGCGACTTTTTCCTCTTCCCAAAACTAAAATTGCCCCTTCGTGGCACCCGTTTTGAGTCGATTGAAGCCATAAAACAAAATTCGGCGCGAGAGCTAAAGTCCATCCCGGAAAGCGCCTATAAAAAATGTTTCGATAATTGGAAGTGCCGTTGGCATAGATGTATTAGAGCAAATGGAGCCTATTTTGAAGGCGACCCAATAAATTTTGACGATTAAATGTAAACATGTTGTTTCAATTGAAAATTCCCGGTACTTTCTTGACAGAGTAGTATACCGATGCCAGTATTCAAGGAGTAGGAGCTGTTCTTAAACAAAAACATATTAATGGTGAAATGAAACGCGTAGCGTATTTCTATAAAAAACTAAATAAATATCAAAAGAACAAGAAAGCAATATTCCTAGAATGTCTGACAATTAAAGAGGCAAATAAATTTTGGAAAATTTGGCTAATAATAACCATAAATTCATTGTTGTTACTGACCATAATCCATTAGAAGGAACAGAATTTCGTACAAGATCTGATGAAGAGCTGGGTGACATGATGAATTTTCTATCACAATTCGATTTCAAGATTACATATGAACCAGGAAAAGGAAATGTAGAAGCAGATTGCCTTTCTAGAAACCCAGTTCTGGAAGAAAGGTAGAATTTGGACGAATGTATAAGAACAGTTAATTTGGTGGAATTAAATGAAATAAAAAATGATTAACAGAATAATCTCTTAAAGATAAATAACATGAGAAGAACTGTTGTACAGAAAGAGATACATTACAAATTGCACAAAAATAACAAAAAAATTATTTTATCCAATGATTTCGGAAAAGAGTAAATCAGAAAAGTGCACAAGCTTTATGGCCATATTTGTGCTAGTAAGATAAATTTTTAAATCAGGAAGTTTAATTACATTCAGAATATGGTTTCACTGACAAAAGAAGTTTGTGGATCATGTGACATATATTGTAAAAATAAAATGTAATAAATTATATTTTCTGATAAGTCCTCAAGTTGTGCTTTATGTTTTTGAAAAAGAATTGGTGTTCAATATGATAAGACCAGAAACAAACTTTTTCTCCTTCAAATATTTATCTATTAATTTTAGTTGCCTTTTTTATATTTGTTGGTTTATTTATTCCATTTGACATTGTATATTGAGTGTTGATTATATACATATATTAAATATAAGCGGTGCATATTGTAGACATTAATTTAATTCTAAAAGTTTTTTGAATAAATATTTTTTTGAAATCAAAATTGTAGAAGACTAACAGATTAAATCTGTTTTGATATTCAAATTTTGATACTTTTAAATACGGACAGGTAAAGATTTTTCTCAATAAGCGTGTTTAGACAGTGAAAAGTTTCGCTGATTTTGCTCAACTAAAAGAATCTATAACTATCACCTCAGATAATGTAATTTCTTCTCCATAGAATGTGCTACTGGTGAAATTGTTTGATTGAAGAACACTTGGATTAATTTGTTTTGTCGTCTCCCATGATTTTATTCTGTAACATAAATAGAGGTCAATTCTTGATAGAAGGTATATAAAATAATATAAATATTTTAAAAAATTTTTAAAAAATTAGCCTTCTACATATTTAATTCCAAAAGATTATATTCAATGATAATAACTTCTGAAAAATATTATTTTATATACCTTCTATCAAGAATTGACCTCTATTTATGTTATTTTATTCATAATATATAATTATTTGGTTTCCTCAACATTCTTTATACAGATAGTCCTTGTGCTATAGCAGAGGCCGTTAAATTTGTCTTTCAATCTTCTAGATCAGGTTAAACCACAAAGATATTTCTGTGTGTAGTGAATACCTATTTAAAGGTCTCATTTAAGTAGAACTTTTTCTGGAGAGTGAAAGGTGAGTTGAATATATATTATTAATTGATGTTATATTTATTGAATATGAATATTTGAATACTGATGAGCAAAGTCGATTTTAAAACTTGTTTTTCAGTAATGTTTTGCATATCTTGAGTTTTTATATAAAGTACCTTGGTTAGATATCCAATAATATTGAATAGTCTAAGTAAGATAGTTTTGTGATGAAATTCTTAAGATTATGTTGGATATTCTTGAAAGATATTGGTTTTCATAAGATTGATAAGCAGAAACAAAATTTTGTCTATTCAAAATGTTTAATTTATAGGATTTTGGTTAATAATTTTTATTTATTGGATTTTGTTATACCATTCGGATGTCTTATAATGAATGTTTATTTTATGTCATGATATAAGTGGTACTTATACGACATTATCTTAATTTATTTTCAGAAGTTATAATCATTGAATATAATCTTTTGGAATTAAATATGAAGAAGGCTAATTTTTTAAAATTTTTAAAAAATTTTTTAAAATATTTATATTATTTTATTTTGTATTTATTGTATGAAAACACCCCATTCATGTGGGCGATTGGGTTATTATCTTCACTTTATAACACTATAGAAGCATTTCTTTTTGTTTTTTTTTAATGTTGGATGAATATGGTTTCCCAAATGTGTGGAATAAAAGGGTATTCTCAGATATGGAAGATGTTAGGTTGGAATTTAGGAAGAATAGATTTTTGAATATTATTCATTTAAACATTAGAAGTTTTCATAAAAATTTTAATGAATTATTAGCTTATTTGAAAATGATGAATTAAGATAACATATATAGGTTGTGCTTTCTGAAAGTTTGAAAGTTGTTAATAGGGCAGAATATACAATACCAGGTTATGATTTGATAAGTGATCAATCTTGTATAAATAAAAATGATGGCTTACTGGTGTATATCTGAAATAGTATAAATGTAGGGATAAATTTTTTATTTTTTTTCAGACGAATGTCCTGCGCTTGTGTCTTAGTGTTGAAGGGTTGAACTTTGGTGTGACGGCTTCGTACAGGCCACCATCAACGTGTGCACAACAGTATATTTCTGACATTAACGATTATTTGAAGAAACTTAAATTTTGTGAGGTTGAAATTATCGTTGGAGATATAAATATGAACACAGGTAACATCTTATGTCAGAACAGTATTCAATACCCTTCTTGTCTTGGTGAATTTTGTTTTCAAAATATGATAACTGATGCAACAAGAGAAACAGAAAACATCAAATCAATTATTGATCATATATTCGTCAAATTTAGTACTAAAATTAATCACAAGGTATCCGTGTTGTCCGGTGTCATTCAGGTTTGCATAACTGATCATTTCCCTATCATGTTGGTAATTGGTTCCACCTCGAGCTCTTTTAGCCTTCTAAAGAAATTAAATCAAAAAGAATATTATAAGATCATTCACTATGAAAAATTATATTTTCTCTTAGCGAATGAAACCTGGCAATCAGTCACTGATTTAAATGACCCATTTGAAGCATATTCACATTTCAATGATACACTCAAGAACTATACCTGTACCTTTATACACAAAACAGATAATAAGAAAAAATACAAAAAAAAATCAACCGTGGATAACTGAAGAACTCATATCGAAAATTAAACTTAGGGACAAAATGAAAAGAGATTTGAACAGGAATTATTCATATGATAAAAAGATTGCATTTAACAAGTTCAGGAACCAACTTAACAAGAGTATAAGATTTACAGAAGAATAATTTTACCGTATAAAAATCTAAATGGCTGGAAATGACTCTAGAAAAATGTGGCAAACGATAAATGAGGTTAATAATGGGACATTCCAGGAGAAGTTTTCGATAAGGATGTTATCTTGGTGATAGATGATGTCCACAAAGCTAATGCATTTAATGATTTCTTTATAAATATTGGTGAAAGGATGGATCTAAAACTCGGAAGAAATGGGTCGGACAGTGTGATGGCTCCTTCGGCGAGTTCGGGTTCTTTTTACTTTAACCAGTTACTGATTCTGAACTGATCGTGTATATTTCTACTCTAAAAAATAATTCTAGTGCGGGTCCTGATCGTATATCAGTTATATTTTCGTACTGGTTGAGCGGATTGTGTTAGCTATGAATGGTGGGAGGGTGATTGCAGCTGTGTTTCTTGACTTAGCTAAAGCATTTGATACGGTGAAGCATGAACTGCTGATAGATAAATTGGAGAAAATTGGAATAAGTGGAATTTGTCTAGAACTTTTCAGAAATTATCTGAAGGACAGAACACAGTGTGTCAAAATTGGTGAAGTACTTAGTCAACCAGCAGTAATCAGTATGGGTATTCCGCAGGGGATGGTTATTGGTCCATTACTTTTCCTTGTGTTCATAAACAATCTTTTGGACAGAACAGGCTTAGAAATTATATCATATGCTGATGACTCCCTGATTCTATTTGAAGGTGATACTTGGGAACAAATATATGAGGAGACAGTGAACTATGGTTTGTAGTTGGTTGGAAATAAACAGATTGAGTTTAAACATATCAAAGACGAAGTTTATCACTTTTTCCTTGACAAGCATGGGACATCCATTGCACATCACAAATTGCATAAGGAAAGGATGTAACTGTCTGTTGATAAACGAGGTTGAATCAGTTAAATATTTGGGTGTGATTGTGGATCAGTTTTTGAGATGGGATAGGCATGTTAAGGGCTTGGTGGCGAGAACACGTTCTTTCTTCTACATATTCTATAATTTGAGGAATATTTTACATGAAACCGACCTCTTGAGGGTATATGACGCTTTAATTTTATCGGTATTCTGTTATGGGGTTGTTATATGAAGGGGTATGTACAACAGTTATGCTAGGATTCTTGAGACAGTGCAAAACACCATTTTGATTATTCATAAGGTTGATTGGTTGTATAGCACTGAAAAATTGTATAATGAAACAAATCAAATGAAATTTAAGCAACTATATATTTATGAATGCTTAGTTAGACAATTAAAAAAAAAGGATTTGTTAAAACACTGCTACAACACTAGATATACGTCCAATCATACTGTTCCTATTCCCAGATTTTACGATAGCCATTAGCAGCGTAGTTTATCTTATTATTATGCCAAATTCTTCTCTTTGTTGCCTTACCATGTTAAGATAAATTTTGATCATAGAAAAAAAAGGATAAAAAAAGATTAATGAAATATATAGTTGACAATCCTGGTGGATTCTATAGAATACTCACTGGTTGTTGTGTATGCATGATATGGTACAAGCGTGGGACATTCTGAGCTTAGATCTGATTTCGGTTGTGTCTGAGAATGATGTACTGAAGCAAATTTTGTTTGTTATTTTGTGATTCAATATGTAATTCATTAAATTTAGGAGGTGTCTGCATACAGGCATTGCTTGGGCAGGTCACTTATAACACTTATTTGTTTGTGTGAAGAAAGTGAATAAAGTATTATTATTATTAATTTCTCTCGGTGCCTGGTTGATTTTTGCTGTATTTGTAAAAAGTGGTTCTTTATCTGCGTTAAAATTGCTAATAAGGATTTTTATCATCTCTTCTTACTAATTGCGGTGCTAGATATTTAACTGATTTACATGTACTCTTGTTACCTATTTCTTTGATTGTTCTTATTGTAAAATTCATTAACACGCCTGGATGATGGGGTACAGTATCTATTTTATAACGACCTACTCAGTTTGTGTTATATGTTTGCCATATGCACGTGTCCGATTACTTTAAGAGATTGTATTACTTGTGAACCATTGGCATTCTATAGGGTGAATCACTGAGTAGTCCTGGTAGAGGACGACATATCGTATAGAGACAGTAAATAGCTCCGGATATCCAACGCAACTGTGAGAATGTGTGAGTGATTGCTAGATCATTGTTCCGAGGAATTGTGATATCCCCAGGGAATAGTTTGCGTGACCCTTCAGGTAGTGTTCGGTTCGTTCTTCAGTAATATCTGAGCCTTCCTGGGCCTTGGCCACCCCAAGGAGGCCAGATACAGTCCATTTGATAGTAGGTTTTCCGGTCGACTCGAATTATGTTAGATCCCCTCTTCAAGAAGATCTCCTGGGTATGCCACAGTTACCCTTACCTTATTGTCTATTTAAATTTACCCCTTGTAATGGTTAGGTTCTACATTGGTTAGCGGAAGTGCAGTTGTAGGTGTGCATGCTGGCTGTTTAATGTCTCTTCTAACCCCTTCCGCTGCATAAGAATGATATCTGATTTGAGCGATTTACCGACTTAATGATATGTAGTAATGAGTCGTTTATACACGGGGCACTATAAGGTTCACTGTGCAGCCACTCTGTAGAGTAGATTCAACCACAGGCTGATAAATGTTTGTTTCCATTCATTGAGGGTTGTTGCCATCTCCAGCGGAGATATGTGGAACGAAAGGAAAAGATTTTCTCAGAATTATAAATGGGGGGCAATTAGGACCTCTAAATGAATGGGTTGGTTCGCTCTTGAAGCAAACTCCCCCAATCACGTCGGGGTCACCAATGAAGCTCTTGAAGAAATGCAGGTGTTGTGAGGGAGCTTCCACCTCTTATTTTGGGAGACGGCGTTTCATTCTGAGCATGCGCATCTGAAAATCTTCAGACAGCCGTGGTGCGTATGTCACCTTGTGACGCCAGTGACCATGTATTCTGCTTGGAACAGTCGTCAAACGCTGTGTACCTTGTCCTATTTGAACTCGAAGTGGACGGTTAGTCAGGAACCTTTAGACTGCTCGTGTCCTCTTCATGATACGCTGCTCAAGCTGCCACAGAACAAGGCAGGTTTCTGGACGAGGAGCAAAGAAGGTAGTCTCTACAGAGTATTCTTTAAAATCCCAGACCTCTTAGAGTACTCCGTATAACACGGGATAGCTCACACTATAGAAAGATGGAAACATATATTGAAGATTTTTAGGTGGAACAGATGGAAACCTATACCCTGCAAAATGCACGAGAGTTTTATGAGGTTTTAAGGGTCAACAGTTCGAAAAATAACATATTCTCAATACTACAAAAAAAATTGTAGCATGAACAAAAACTGCTATGATTTTAAAGAATTTTTTAATGGAATAAGTTCTCACATGGATGTTGTGGTCCCTTCGGAGACCAGAAAAATGGCTATTCTGAGCCCTTTTAGTTTGAAAGGATATAATACCGTCTACAACCAGGGAACATTCAATCAGAAAAATGGCGTTATTGCCTTTGTAAGATCAAACTTAGGCTTCACTTATTCAATACATAAACTTGGTTTTATCAGTATGCTTCAGTATGCAGAGATGTTGTACATATCTTTGTTAGGGATATCAATATCGCTTTATTGAAAGATGATGAATGTACTCTCGAGTATAAAAGTACACTACAGTAGCATCGGTTCATCTCTACCATAAATGGTTGTACAAGACTGAGTGCATGTTTGGACCAAATATTCTTGAAATCAAAAACCAACCTCCACGACCAAAGCATGCCATTTATTGTAAATACTTGTATCACAGATCATTCATCAATAGCTGTACAAATAATTACTGACTAGCCTAAAATATAGAGGGATTCTGATAAGAAATGCGTTTATCAGGTTGAGTATGAAAAACTCGACAATATTATTCAAAAATCTTCTTGAAATTCGGTGTATCAAGCACAGGACGTTGAATTAACAACAAAAGAATTTGTGGGCATCATCACAAACTCGATGAATGAATGCACTATAAAAGATCATCTACCAGAAAGACTACGAAAAAAACTCCTTGTATTACTTATTCACTAATAAAGAACCCAAACAACGAACAATTGAGGAATAGAAACAAACTTACTGCACTCATTAAAATAACTAAGTATCATTACTACAAATCTCTGATAGAACAGAACTCTAATGATTCAAAAAATCTTTGGTAAGTAGTGAAGGAGATCAGTAAAACTAATGAAACCTGCAAATGCATGGATTATTTTAGTAATAAGGAGATACATTAGTTGATACAGAAGATATTGCTTATTAATTCAACCATACCTTTCAAACGTTGGGAAACATCTAGCCAACAAAATACTTCACAATCCCGATTATCATCACAATAGACGTCGAATACAGAACAGCATTATTCCAACCAATCACGTCGAGTTGATAAGAAATTCTCAACGCCACACTGCAAGAAATTATTGACCCCTTAGTAAACATATTAAACAGACGTTTACAAGATGGAGTATGGCCTACAATGCTGAAAAATTAGATGGTAGTGGCAATTCACAAAAAATGAGACAAAACTGATACCAATAATTAGAGGCCCATATCACTCATTTCACACCTGGGAAAGTGATTTGAGAAAATCATTAAAAAACGACTGGACACCTACCATAAAAACTATCATTTCCGAGAACCAATTCGGTTTTAGGGAAGCAATTTTTACCGAGAATGCCCTAATTTCTTTTACGAAGAAAATTCAAGGCGCTCTTAATCGAGGTGGGTATGCCTGGATATTTTGCTCAATTTGACTAAGGCATTCGATACGGGCAGTCATCGTTTACTCTTGCAGTCATTGGAGGATATCGTTATAAGAGGAAATGAACTAAAACTATTTCAGAGCTATATTTTCGGAAGACAACAGACTGTGAGAGTGGATTGTGTTCTGAGTGAGGTCTCCAATATCGAGTCGGAGTTCCACAGGGCACGGTGTTGGGGCCAGATCTCTTCAACATATATATGAACGATATATTTTTTTATTCAAAATTCGATGTCATCGCATTCGTAGATTATACCGCATTGATCTACTCGGGTAATGCATGGAGTGATCCGTTCACTTCAAGAATTGGTTTGATCATAAGTTACTGACCTTAAACCTTGAGAAAACCATCTTTCACTTAGCACCAATAAAACAACAACACCAACATTTCAAAGCCTAGACTTTATAACACTTAGGTATGTTGATTGAACATCACTTGAAGTGGAATATAAAAAGAATCAATTGTGTGTTATTTAGATGTAGGCTGCTGAAGAATATCTTACCCATTAGACAATTGAAGAAAATATTGTACCACTCGCTAGTAGAAAACCATATCCAATACAGAATATCTGCCTGGGGATGTTCATCTAAGACACACATCTACCTACTTGAAAATAATATATTCGAAAAGTCGGACTTACCCTTCAGATCGTCCTTATGAAGAATCAGGTGATCTAGATGTTAGGTAACTTTTTGCACATAATATTATTTGTCATTTTCATCAAAATAATGATAAGACAAAAATCATAATATTTCTCATGCTACGAAACAAGACGAAGAGGTAAATATGTAGTCCCTTTCATGAGAACAGCACTCGAGCAGAAATCCTATGAATTTGTTGCTCCACAACTTTATATCTATATACCTGGGAAACTGAAGGAGATCATCAGCATTTATATCTTCAAAGAAAGGTTAAAATACTACATCATCTCAAACTCACGCAAGCTCTTCATAAACTTGCTCGAAAATTAATGAATTCCTCCCCCTCTTTCTCCTCCACCAATAGAAATTTTCAGTTTTGAGATAGTGTTACATATGTATGTATGTATATATATATATATATATATATATATATACATCTGCCGAACTAGCTGGCATCCGTACAAAAAGGGTATCGGCCTGCATCCTCGTGTATACTTCGTGTATATTCGGAGTTTTTTTTCCGCACAAGATGACTTCCGGTATAGATAGCGGTCGAGTTGGCATCCGTATACTTTTTTACCTATAATGGTACAAGTTGGCTGCCGTATAATTTAGTACCAGCCAAGGTGGCACACTGAGATGTTGCCATACTGCCGTATTTGTCTGGTGTAATGAATGGTAATACTCAAACGGTAAATATTACACAGAACGATTGCTGGCATAAAGGGGATTTTTTCAGGGTTTGCTGTTATTCTGTTGCTTCGGATAAGTCATACGGTACGCGAGTTTTGATGGTTCATTATTGTGAATTATTGAATTGATTGATCAGTTGAATTTCTCGTGAATATTATTGAAGAGTTAATATTTTTTTAGAATTTTATCACATAGTTTTATCTAATCTTTTTCCTTATATGTTTTTCCATATTCTCATATTCAAAACTCTCTCTGTTTGAATGTATTGATTAGAGGCGGAAAAGTGAAGCCTTTTAAGTGTGGATTCTTTATTTTGTTGAGATTTTATGTTTCATTACAAGAAGAGTTCAAGAATTGCCAAAAATTACGTGTTTTCAAGTTAAATCTACTGATGATAAATTTTTTGTTGATCCTTCTCCAAAATGAACAATATTCCCAATGGGAGATTAGTTTTTAAACACATCTTTCATTATTAAGGAAGTGAAAAGTTTTTTCGTAACGACAAGATGAATGTAACACTGATCAAAAATGAAAGATTTTCCTCAGAATTTAACTTTCTTATTTTCAATCGACTTCAAAGGTTTTTTGTGCTAGCTTGTGTATAAATCCTGAATATTTCCGTGTTCGACTTGAAATACCGATACCATCTTAATGGAAACTTTAATTTTTCATTGCAGAATTGGAAGCTTAACATCATTCAATGTTGAAAAAGATAAAAGAGAAAAAAGTTAAAGAATATATCAAATTATATTGATATTTTGTTCACAATCCTATTCCAAATTTTGTTGCGTTGTGTTTAATCGCTCCACATTTGAAAAATATTCCATTTCGAATTCCAATAAAACGGATGTTTCGAAATAACTTTAGATCGCCCGAATAAACATTTTTATTGCAGGAATAAAAAAATATATAATACCGATCTACAATAATATGAATATTTTTGAGTAAATGGAAAGAACTAATTTTTATTTTGTGAATCCATTATGAAATGATTGTCCTAGTAGCGCATAAGTATCCCTCCATACGTTTTGAATATTACGTAGTTTAGCAGGCACCTTCCAAGGCGCCAAATGTCTATATATCGCGAGTATCGGATAGACGGTCTGAAACGATTAGAAGATTATAAACACAACCTGTAATATGCAAAACACAGATTTCTTATTATTTTTTTCATTATATCTCATCGAAAGTATCTAATTTCGTTCTTGTGGTCCGATCTTTTCAGTTGCCTCAAAAATGATTTCATTGAGCATGACTACGAGAAATATATGACCCAAAAGCAATTTTAAAATTAGAACTAAGTCTCACTAACATTTCTATCACCGTTATTGCAAATAATAACCGAAAATTCAATTATTAATTGTAATTAGGTTTTGACATTAGATACCAGAAACACTGAATATGATTTAAAGAAAACACTTTATTTCCTCTAATTTTCATTGTTAATAAGGGGTATGAATAATGGTAATAGAAAGCTCTAGAAATCGAGACAGTGTAACATACATCTGTATAACAATTCTATACTCAAATAAACTCGACAAGGTTTTGTGATCAACAAAATCTTGTAAATTAACTGATTAATTATTACTGATTTTTCTTGTTAAATAAATTTTAAATATGAATGATATAACGAAAAATATTGTTCAGAAAGGCTTCAACCATGGTTAGTAGACTTGATCGATCGCGCACGGGAAAAGCTCACTTTTAGGACTGATAATTAAATATACTATTAATGAGATGAATGGAGTTTGCGGTTGGCTCTAGGTGAAATGGTTAGGAGATCGGTTGTGGTCTGTGTGGGTCTTGTTACTGTTTCCTTACGCCACTTCAGAAAGAGCGTTGATTGTTTACCCAAAAGCGAATAATTGCACGGATAACGGTATAGAAAAATCAGAATTGAAACTTCTAATTAGATTTTTTCGATGATTAACATTTTTGCAAATTTAGAATTGTTTTTCTGAAAAAACGGAGAATCACATGAAAAAAAAATACAAGGTTAAGTTTCAATTCGATTCCTTGACATTCCTGTCCACTCAAAGGTTTTTTCACTTTATGATATATTTCAGGTTTCAGATGAGACCAGTTGGTGGGAGATGGCATTGTTAATCTTATGAGCCTTTTTCAAGAAGTTACTGACAGATTTGAAATTGTTAAAGTAGATTTGAAGTGTAAATCGACATATGAATAAGAAAGCGGTCAAAAGCTCCTAAAGTCACATCAGTGCTTATTAGAATTTTTCTCCATAATTCCTGAATACGAGCTAAGTGTAATTCGTCGTTATTTACAATTCACAATATTTCAAATTAGAAATTACGTTTCATTTTAGATTTTTCAGTTAAAATTTAGATGTCTTTTATTTCAGAGGGTCCGAAAATGAATAACTAGCAGTTTTTCTTATTAATTTTCCGCAGAAATCTGATGAAGTAATCGAAAATTAGTAAGAATGTTCGACGCACATCAAATCTCAGACTTGGCCGTTGTTGTCGAAAGGAGTCTACTCTCTGTATGAGATGTCCGGTGCGTGGTTTCGATGTACTTTGAATCGCAGACTAGGCGATATCGATATCGCCAGAAGATTATGATTTCTGATAGATTTCCGAAACCGCTGTTAAGTAATTACAATTTGAAATTTAATTTTTTCGCGGTTTCCAACGTCACAGAACTTGTTACTTTTTCGTTCAAACGTTGTTAAATTTCGAATTCTGACGAAAAAATATTCTCGAAAAAAGGTGAATTCAAATAAGTCACATCTGTTGACGAATCTTCTTTGCGTGTTGACATAACAATAGTTGTTAAGGGTTTATTTTCTTTTTAACCTCTTTTCATCATCTGTTTCACCTGTACAAGCATAAATACTCTGTCCTGCTTGTTAAGTTTTCAGTTGTCTGAAGAAGGAATATTTATTTCTCTAAACTTGAGTTACAAAAAATGTGTAAAATATCAATTTATTGGTAGTAAAACAGTAAGTTCTAATAACTTGTTTTTATGTATTTTATATCCAAATACGAAATTTCAATTCGAAGGCGCTGACGTGCCCTCACCCATGAAGGTTCTGGTAGCATTCGATTTTCTCTACTAACATTGCTCTACTAACATAATATTTATTTTTTTATTTCATAATTATACGATTCTCATGAAATTCATCTTTACCCCATATCACATCGACCGGATTATTAGTTTTGAAAATACGGGAAAAATAAAGTTTCAAATGTCAATAACTCCTAACCTATTCGACGGGTGTTGCCCAACGAACTCAGCCGAGATACATATTTATGCTTTGAAATTTTAAAAATCTGGGTTTTTTCATTCTTAAGTTGCTGTCTTTACATTTGGCAGAACATAATCACTTAACCACTAATTTTCATGGGTACGTCCAACCTAGCCGTTTGAGACTCTCTTCAGCTGATCATTCCAAAATTCCAGATATTTGAACACAAAATTGTTCCCTGAAACATGCGCGCAAAAACATTTTGAGTAAGCCATTTTAGTTAAGTAAATGTAAAATTTTATGCAGAATTTCATGTGGATCATAACAAAATTTGAAAAAATTTGAAAAAGCCGTCATTCATTAACTTCTTGTCAAACTTTAATTTGAGTGGATCTCTGTTTTTTGAGATATTGGAAAAATTACACCAGCCGTTTACCCGCCGTTTACGAATTTCTTCATGGATGAACAAGCGCATGGAAGCTAGTGATCTCACGTTAGTGCTTTCAAAAAAAAAATTATGTTCAGCACTATTTATTTTGACGCCGAATCAGAAAGGACATTCCATGTCATATGTGAAACATTATTGATTGCACAAAGGTTGGATGATTCGTTCAGATTGTATTAGGAATTTTTACAGGAATTAAAAAAATTCAAAACGAAGCATCCATGTTCTTGTAGATTTTTATTTTTTTTATGATTGACAATATTTTCCTTCGTGTTAATTCAATGAAACAGTCGTTGGAAAATGGCAGTGCTTGAAGACGTTTTTATCGAATGTATATAGATAACTAAGTGTATAAATATTATTATTATTAGGAATTAGCTCAGAGATTTCAAATTTTCACGTAGATTTCTAAATGGGCAATGCAAAATCTGCAAATATTTTTGGAAATTATTCAAACATTTAATAGCAGATATTGAGCGAGTTGAAAATACTTTTTTGATGAAGTGATAGATTATATTATGAGTAGTCAGAAAAAATGATATGATCATTTATCTCCTCTGGTTAACTATTACTTTTCATCATTATCACATTGTATGGAAATGAAATAAATTAAATCGGATAGCAGGAGGGAAATATTACAATGGAAACTTACTACTCTTGTTCTTTCCATTGAATTCATTTTTACTTATTCACTTTTTTATTACTAATCTACTAATATTATTTATTATTCGAGGAAATATTTTTTTTTGTATTTTTATTTTTCCACTTGATTGTGTGAGTTAGGAGATAGCGTGTGTTCTATGTTCGTTACTGTTTTCTTTATATCACTTTAGGAACTGCGCCCTTAATTGTTTACCCAATAGCGAATGGTCAGACGGTCCCCCGAAACCAGAAAATTTCTTTCCTGGCCCTGGGTTCGAACTTTCAACGTTACGGTATGAGTCCATTAGGCCAGGCGCTGGCAAGAATATTACGAAGAAAAGATATATATGAATTCATTCACTCAAATTTACTCAAACAAAAAGCTCATAGAATTGGGATACACAAAAAAACTATGTGCAAGGATTGGCTATGAGATTCATGGTGACGCATGAAAATTGGAACGGAAAGAGGATTTCTTTGTAGAAATGAATGTTTGTTCAAACTTGAAATATAGCTTTCAAATTTTCGAATCAAATTCTATAGTCGTGGCGAATAATAGTCATTACCAAGTTGGTACTATTCGAGAGAAACTTTTTTCTTCAGAAAAAGATATAAGGAGTCTGCGGAATAAATAAAAATCTTAATATTGAATTGTTAAATAAATAAAGTACCTTTGGTGAAAAATACTCCTTAACTTCGAAGGTGAGACGTAATATAGCATTGATAGAATCAGTTTATTCAATCAAATTCAATCGCCGAGCTGCATGAACGAATAAAACTTTCGACAACAGCGATAATTATCTTCCACTTGACTTAAAGTCATCCGAATCACGTCAGACCACCATTTTACAGAAAAAAATGATGTATTCTATAATGCCGATACAAGACGCTTGTTTTCATTCAAACGATGAATGAGAAAAAAAAACTTCATGAATTTAACGCAATCCAATATATTTCTAATTCGAATACCGCTTCAATCCCAAAAGTTTACGTATCAGCCGAGTGGATTATTCCTAAAGTTTCAATTACTGAGCTGCAAAAACGCATAAACCTTTCAACGAAATCAACGAAAATGTATAATCAGTTACACAAAATCGTATGAACTGATATGAAATATTAGGGGAAAACCTTGATTTGAATATATTTTTTTGAATTTTCAGATTTTGTGATACGACGAAATTTTTCACAAACGTATGCGTTATAATTTTACTATTTTATACCACATTCCAATTCGAAAAGATCTGCAGTTTCGAAAATATTGTAAAAAATAAGAAAAAATTTCGAATATCAATAACTTCGAAATCAAGAGAACTAAATTGCCTATTAATGAATCCAGTAAAAATATTTTGACTCCAAACCTACCTTGAAAATTCAAAGATAGCAAGATATTACCTAGAACATGCACGCAAAAAAATCCATAATAAAATAATAATCCTCAACATCAATACGAATTAATGTCCAACGTAGCGCTAAATAACAATTCGCTCTTTCAGGAAGCCACAGCTGTTCACAGTCTGCTTACGTATCGATCGAACGGAAAAAAACCATCTTCGCCTTCTACTCTTATGAATTCCAAGAAAGAATGTAAGATAATTGCAAAGTAAACAAATCCACGTTGTCAAATGTACTGGATGTCAAGTGAACCGTTGTTTAGATAGCCCCATGATATACAAAGTATACACGAAATCGACCCGAGCGCCACCATGATAAAACTCAGTGAACCTAAAGTATCCACGGCAGTCGAGATAGGTCCAAAAAGCGTCAAGTTGGCATCCTGCTGAAAATTAGCGCAAACGATAAAGGATGTTCCCTTATATCATTTACCGATGTCACTTCGAGTTGGTAAGTTGGCATCCGTATATTGGATGCCACCTTACCTCGGATGCCATCTATACCGGTAATTTTACATGGGGGGATGCAGCCTTGTACGCTGGATATATATATATATACATATGTATGTATGTATATATATATATATATATATATATATATATATATATATATATATTGTTATGGAATTATATTATGAAATTTTTGAATGAATACTAATTAGATCACCCTTGTATATAAGTGATGTATTCTATGTTTCCGGCTAGCTCTTAAGATTATAATTTTGAATAATTGAAATTTAGAATATTATTAAATCTGATTTGATATTTGAGAGAGGGTTCAATTTGAATTTTCTAAAAAGTTGAATTTTTAAATTATATTATATGAAAGTAATCTGAAATATTATAATCAGTGATCAATAACCTAAATTCTAATTCTATGTTAACCTAACCTTATCTAAATGTCCTAACGTAATTCTAATGTAAACAATGATTGCTATTTCTAAATTTTTTTCTGGAAATATTAACAGGATTGAATTTTGATACCTTTGGTAAGTTTGTTCTTCAATTTATGATTGTTCTTTTTTACTGTCCCTTCTTCGTTTCAGGAATAACACTGGTTTCGTTGGAAACAACACTTCTAGAACGTTCTGAAATTCACAGGCTACTTTGTTGATTTTCTTCAATATATCCAATTCGTTTGAAACTTGATTTCTATGTGATATTTTTCCAATCACATTCAGGTAATGTATTTTCTGGATAATATAAATATTTTAAAAAATTTTAAACAATTTTAAAAAATTAGCCTTCTACATATTTAATTCCAAAAGATTATATTCAATGATTATAACTTCTGAAAATAAATTAAAATAATGTCGTATAAGTACCACTTATATCATGACATAAAATAAACATTCATTATAAGATATCCAAATGGTATAACAAAATCCAATAAATAAAAATTATTAACTAAAATCCTATAAATTAAACATTTTGAATAGACAAAATTTTGTTTCTGCTTATCAATCCTATGAAAACCAATATCTTTCAAGAATATCCAACATAATCCTAAGAATTTTATCACAAAACTATCTTACTTTGACTATTCAATATTATTGGATATCTAACCAAGGTACTTTATACAAAAACTCAAGATATGCAAAACATTACTGAAAAACAAGTTTTAAAATCGACTTTGCTCATCAGTATTCAAATATTCATATTCAATAAATATAAAATCAATTAATAACACATATTCAAACTCACCCTTCGTCTTCGAGAAAAAGTTCTATTTAAAAATGAGAACCTTAAATAGGTATCCACTACACACAGAAATATCTCTGTGGTTTAACCTGATCTAGAAGATTGAAAGACAAATTTAACGGCCTTTGCTATAAGGTTCTCATTTTTAAATAGAACTTTTTCTCGGAGACGAAGGGTGAGTTTGAATATGTGTTATTAATTGATTTTATATTTATTGAATATGAATATTTGAATACTGATGAGCAAAGTCGATTTTAAAACTTGTTTTTCAGTAATGTTTTGCATATCTTGAGTTTTTGTATAAAGTACCTTGGTTAGATATCCAATAATATTGAATAGTCTAAGTAAGATAGTTTTGTGATAAAATTCTTAGGATTATGTTGGATATTCTTGAAAGATATTGGTTTTCATAGGATTGATAAGCAGAAACAAAATTTTGTCTATTCAAAATGTTTAATTTATAGGATTTTAGTTAATAATTTTTATTTATTGGATTTTGTTATACCATTTGGATATCTTATAATGAATGTTTATTTTATGTCATGATATAAGTGGTACTTATACGACATTATTTTAATTTATTTTCAGAAGTTATAATCATTGAATATAATCTTTTGGAATTAAATATGTAGAAGGCTAATTTTTTAAAATTGTTTAAAATTTTTTAAAATATTTATATTATTTTATATACCTTCTATCAAGAATGACCTCTATTTACGTTATTGTATTTTCTGGATTCAATTTTCCATTCACAATAACCAAATAATCTTCTTTTTTTAGATGATGATACTTTTTTGGCACTTTTTTAATTATGGACCGACAAGGATTCTACTCTGCATATAATTGGAGACTGCCGACTTTTTCTGTGTCTGTTCTATTTATAGTTTTCAAGAAAAGTTGAATTTCAAAGCTTACTAGCTTCTGTCAAAATTATATAAAAATGATGCTTTTGATGATTTTACAAAATTCACAATATTTCCTGGTTTGAAATTACTTTTGAAAATTAGCTTATTTTTTAAACTACATTTTGATGTATGTTTCATGTTAAACAGAACAGTAAAAGTCTTACTTTTCGTTCGTAAAGTATTTCAAATGTCAAAATTTAACAAATATTAACTTCTAATGCTTATAACTTATACAATACTTAATATAACTTATGAAATTGATTAAATTTCTTTAGCTTAGATGCTATTACAATACTATTGATGCCTAAACATTTTCAAGGATATCTCTTACATTAATGATTCGAAAATATCTGAGGTAGATGCTATTTTTCATTGAATTAAGTGAATTTTGATCAAATTTGTCCTATTTACATGATTCTGGTGAGTTATATTTAATTTAGCTTGTTCTTTGTCAACAATTTCACTAAAGTTTATATGTGATTCATTATAATAACAAACCTTTTCAACAAATTCTTCATCAATTTCAAGTTGGATATTTAAATTCAAATTACTTCTATTTATTACATCTTTGGCTGTTTTTATATTGAATAATTGTAAATTGAAATCTCCCTGTGAATTCTATTTATTAACTGTCAACAAGAGTACTGTTTTTTGATTACCGTTCAAAATATTTTCAATCGACTAGTCGTTATGTATCCTGAATATGCTTTTTCTTCATAATTTTTAGCTTGTGAGTATTTTTATGAGTTGAATTTTTAATATTTGTATTAGAATGGTTATTATTTAATTAATTTTGCTCTGGTTATACTCTAACGAGTCAACTTATATACAAAGGTGAGTCTTTTCCTTAATATATTTATGTAATTATTTATTTTAACTCTAAATACCATGACAATATATACTTATGTCATCAATTCTTATTTTTATAATCGAAGAAAAAGACGATTTGATGTCTTGATTGTGAAAGAATTTATTTTCTTTATTTTATAAATGACATTATAACAAACACAAAAAAAATATATATATAGAGGAAGAAAATACAAAGAAATAAAAAGGAATAAGAGAAATAGCTTACTAATCTGAAAGAAATCAAAAACAATGCTATTTCTTCGGGTTTCTCAATTCACATTTCTAACAGCTGACTAAATATAACATGAGGTAGTTTTAGGTTAGAATCTTTGACATAGGACATAGATCATTGAACATAGAACATAGAACATAGAAGTTACAAAGTTGTTTTCCCTAAAAATAACAGTTTTATTTTTACATTCCCCCACACAAAGAAGGCACCCCTCCTTACATGTTTGCGTTTTCACATGAGAGCAACTTAGTTACATGAAAATAATTATTGTCCTTTCTTTTCTTTCCAATATCAATCTCATATATAGTGTTAGAAATTTTTTTCACCATTGGAATAGGTCCTATTCTTATTTCATCAAATTTTTTCTATTCAATTTTGATTTATTTTCAACGTAAACATAGTCTCCAATTTTAAAATCATAATGTTTTCTATTCTTGTCGATCAGTTTTTTATTGTATTCATGATAGCGTAAATATTTTTTATATGCTATTTCCTTATCTTTCGGTAAATTTCTCTCTTCAATAAGTTCTTCTGGAGCAATGGGATCAGTTCTGCCACAAAGTAAATATTATGGGCTATATCCAGTTGTAGAATGGTCTGTTCTATTGAATTCTTCATTACATTATCGGCTATTTTCGTCCATGCCCTAGTTTTTTTTTTCGTTTTTTTTGCACCTTATTCTGTTCACTAATGTCTGATTTAGTCGTTCATTCCGACAATTAGAAAATCTATTGTTGTGAAAATTAATTGCATATTCAACCTTTTCATATGTTGTCTGAATTTTTCCGAATTTATTCCCAGGTACTGATCTGTTAATAGTGTTTTTATTGGTCGTTTATTTTGAATTTTATTAATTAATTTGATGAAATCTTCGGTTGTTTGGTGTTTTGAAGTGCTCGCAAATGCACATCGAGTAAAATGATCCACTAGGAGATAAAAGTATCTTTTTGAAGAGCGGTTTCCAGCAAAACGTCCAATTGTGTCTAATGACATTATTTTCAAATGGTTCCTTTGCTGGGCCCAATAGAGAAAGGAGACCATACCTTTGGCCTACTCTCATTTTATTTTTACAACATATGTCACATGATCCACAAACTTCTTTTATCAGTGAATCCATATTCTGAAAGTAATAAAACTTCCTGATTTTATTATTTATCTTTCTAGCACAAATATGGCCATAATTCTTGTGCACTTTTATGATTAACGCTTTTCCGAAATCATTGGATAAAATTATGTTTTTGTTATTTTTGTGCAATTTGTAATGTATCTCTTTATGTACAACAGTTCTTCTCATATTTTTTATCTTTAAGAGATTATTCTGTCGATAGTTTTTTATTTCATTCAATTCCACCAAATTGACTGTTCTTATACATTCTTCCATATTCTCCGTTTCTTCCAGAACTGGGTTTCTAGAGAGGCAATCTGCTTCTTCATTTCCTTTCACTGGTTCTTCTCAAAATCGAATTGTGATAAAAAATTCATCATGTCACCCAGCTCTTCATCTGGACTTGTAGGAAATTATTTTCCTTCTAATGGCTTATGGTCAGTAACAACAAAGGGTTTATATCCTATTGGCCAATATTTACAAAATTTAATATCCTCTTTAATTGCCAGATATTCTAGGAATATTGCTTTCTTGTTCTTTTGATATTCATTTAGTTTTGTAGAAAAATGCGCTACGGGTTTCATTTCACCATTAATCTGTTTTTGTTCAATAGCAATTCCTACTCCTTGAATACTGACATCAGTATATATACTAGTATAGGCACTTGGGTCGGAAATTGCAAGAATTAGCTCAGGACAAAGGATGTCCTTAACCTTATTAAAAGCTTCCTGACAAGCGATCACTCAATTTTCCTCCATCCTGCAACTGAAAATGAATTGATAGAAATAATATCACGAAGTAAAAATAAAAGAGCTCCTGGCATTGATAACATCAAAGCAGTAACCTTCAATCTTATCTTCAACTATATATCGAAACCACTTATTTACATAGTCAATAAATCGCTGAAACAGAAATATTTCCCATCAGCATTCAAAATGGCCGTGGTGACACCGATTCATGAGACTTATGTCTCAAATTATAGGCCTATTACCCTGATAACATGCCTAGCCAAAATTTTGGAGAATATTGTTCATAAGAGTTTGAATAAATTCCTCAAAAAGTATAATCTATTGTCAAAATCCCAGTACGGATTCAGAGAAAAAAAATGTCTACATAAGATCCGATTAAAATATTGACACAAAATATATATCAGTATTTAGATGAGTCAAAACCATCAATTGGTGTCTTCATAGACTTGGGAAAAGCCTTCGATACCGTGGACCACTCTATATAACTCAAAACTCTACAAGATATGGGGATAAGAGGCATACCACATAAACTTTTCAGAAGCTATTTACTAAATAGGTGGCAAAGAGTGAAAATTGATGACAGTGTGAGTGATGAAAGAACTATTTGATGTGGTGTACCCCAAGGGACGGTCCAAGGACCAATATTTTTTAATATTCACCTTAATAATCTCTTCTTATTGAGTACCCACTCGAAAATTATCAGCTTTGCGAACGACCTAACAAAAATAAAGGAATGGTTCGACTATAGATTATTATCAATAAATTTCGATAAAACGTACTACTTACCATTCAGTAGCTATGATGTATCCCTGCCAGAATATGACATAGTGATATCCGACATGGCTCTCATCAGACCTGTCAAAACAATTGAATACCTCGGCATAATTCTAGATAACCGTCTAAGATGGGACCAACAAGTACTACATCTTGTAAAGGAACTACGATTCATTCTATACAAATTCAAAAAAATAATAAGCATACTCAACCATAAACAAAAAATAATTTTGTACCAAAGTTTGGTAGAAACTCACTTGAACTATGAATGCTTTTTAAGATGTATTCTGCAAAAACATACAACTATCCTAGCAACCTCCTCTACTCGGAAACTTCAATATTCGACCGAAAGCAACTATTTTTCATAAATGTAACTGCAGTCCCATATAAAAACAAGAATGAGTTGCTCACCTGTAGCCATGGCTATAAGACCCAACACAAAAGAATTATTCTAATGCCAGTCGTGCACAAGTCGGTCGGTCAAAGGAACTATCATTATTTGAGCCCAAAACTCTTCAGCTGTCTACCGGAAGCACTAAAATGCAGGCCAAACCCGAGAAAATTTCTGAATAAGCTCAGACTTCATGTTCAGCATACTTTCCGTACGGATATGCACGAGATGATCGAAAACTAAAATTTGATTATACTTGCGATTGTCATTCAGGTAGTCATAAGTATCCCAAACGACATACTTATTCCACTGTTGCAGAAATCTTCTGATACCTGACTCTTAGCCTGCGACAGTTTTATATAAATTTGAATACTTTATATTTTCATGCTCTTATATTTTTGTATATAACCAATCTCCAACTATTGTGTACCTTTCATGATTGTTGCTCACCTGTATGTATCCTTACACACAGGCAGGGTTTGTCCTGCTTCGCAGGTATTTTTCAATTTATATTATATATGCTTTGCTTATTTATTTTTAACTATATATATTCTTTTATTCCTGCTCATTACATTACCCTTTCATGCTCATACCCGTCTACTTTTATACCACATGTTGTGTTCTGGAGTGTTGGGTTGTTCTAATTTTTATGTAATATATTATTTTATATTGTCACTAACTACTTATAGAATCAAATGTTTCATCACGCACAGCTGTATTTACAGCAAATAGTGATTGTCTCTGTTTATTCATGAGATGGTGGTACATATCTCCATTTTTTCCATTTTTGGTATATCATTGCTGAGTGAACGTTTTTATTGTTATTATTATATCTGTATGTGTATATATTCATTAATTTTTTCATCACGCACAAGTTGCTCTTGCAACTTCAATGATTATTCGTTTATACACATATTGCGTTATTATGAAACTATCATACATTCTACTGTATCTTTCTGATGTGAATGAACATTATTATTATTAAGCCAATGACCAATTGAATTTTACATCTTTTCTCAGTAAATTATGTAACGGTACTGATAATCTAGCTGAATCTTTTATATATCTGTGATAAAAATTAACTTTACCCAAAAATTGCCTTATCTTCTTCCGAGTATCTGGTGGAGAAAAATTCCTAATGGAAATTAAATTGTCATTTATAGGTCGTATTCTATTGTTTCCTCAAATATGTCCTAAAATATGACTTCTTCTTCTGCAAAATTACACTTCATGAATTTAAGTCTGAATCCTTCATTACATATTGCTTTCAAGAGACTCTCCAAATGTTCTGTATGTTGGTCAAATGTCGAAGAAAATATTAGAATATCATCTATATAATTTAGGCAGAATAAATTCAGGTTATATTTTCTGATGATATTATTCAATATACGGTGAAATATCGCCGGGGATGTTTTAAGTCCAAAAGGTAAATATTTCCATTCCCAGTCACCATTCTGTGTCACAAAAGCAGTCTTATATCTTATATCTTTGATACAAATAGGAATCGACCAAAAGCCAGAATTTACATCTAATGTAGTAAAGAATTTTGCATTTCGAGTTTTGGCTAAGACTTCATCAATTAATGGGAAAGGCTGTCGTTCGGGAACAATTAATTTATTGAGTTCACGAAAATCAACACATAATCTGGTTTTAGACCCTTCATCTCTCTTATATGCTAAACTGACTGGTGATACAAAAGGTGAGGATTCGCTTTCAGCAATCTTCCTGTTTGGAATTCTATCTCTTCTTGATCCTCCATTGAGCATCTGTATGGTTTTGTTGCTATAAATTTGTGTTCTAAACGTTTAATATGTGCCTCATTATTTTGCACCTGACCAATATCAAACTTGTGTTTTGCAAAAATATGTTCATATCTATTTATTAAAACTTCAATTTTACTTCTCTGATTTATTTCCAAATGGTCTAATTGTGCTTCCAAAATTTCTCTTGGTATCCCTTCATTTAAATTGATGGTGTAATCATTGTTATCATTATTATTATTATTATAGACACAATCGATCTTTCTCTCTTCATTCATATCTAATCTTTGTTAAATATTCAAATCAAAATCTTATTTTAATTGAAAATTGGAAATATAATCTAGTCCGAGTAGAATATCATAATCGAAATTTTTCTCATTAACTACAAAAAGTACAACTTCTTTTTTGATATTATTGATTCTCATTTTTGGAATTATTTTTCCTGAAAAATTTGCCCTGCCACTGACTGCTTTGAATGTTTTTCTATTATCTTGAATGCGTAGACATAACTTTCCTGCTACTTTGGATTCCAGAAGACTAACATTTGAGCCCGAATCATAAATTCAACATAATTCATTATTATTTAAAAACACTTTCAATTTTGTCAATCGCAGCAGTCTTATTTTTTTTGGTTTCAAATGGCCTTATTTAATTTATCCTTATACCTCAATATTGTTTCCAGTTCTTATGTTACCGGGACGTTCTTTTATTCAAAATTGTTGAATTTATTCCTTGCCGACATAAAGTCTCCGGATGAAATCTACCTGAAAAATAATTCTTCTCACAATTGAGCATGGTTCCTTCTTAACTGGTTTTCTATTTGTTTGTGAATAGGAAGGAATTTGTTCGGCAGATTTATTCATTCTATGCTTTTCTTTATTTCGATCGTTGTCATATTTTTTCGAACTTTCTAGCTTTCGCAACTCACTCAATAATTTCTCCAAAGTTGTTACATTTGATCGATGAATTCTATCTTGTAAAATATTTGGCAAACTTGACACAATTAAATCGATTAATATGTCAGTTGGAAACTTATTTCGGAGATTTAGCAACAAATTTTCTTTCCTAAAAGCGTAGTCAACTAAAATTCCTCCTATGTACCTAAATGAATACGCCTCTCTTTATTTATGCCAACTCGTTTCACAGAAACTCTTTAAGCAGTTATCTTTTCATACTTGAAAACGTTTGTCTTAACCTAATGTAATTTATTTAGAATCAAACCATTCTTTCGCTATTCCATCCAGAAACAACCGTAAAATCAAAATTTTGTCTCCATCTTCTTCTACTTCACAACGCGTGCATTCTGTCTCGAATTTTTCAACCATAAATTTATTGAAACACTCTTTCCATCAAAATTATTCAGCACAAAATCCTCCTTTATCCTCTTGAAATCCTTTCTATTGTCCTTGCTTTTTCTTGAAAGTTCTACTGTATCCTGTGGTTCTGAAGATTCTTGTCCAATTATTGTTCTCACGTATGCGGGTGAATAAATCAGTTGTAAATATTCATTCTTAAACATCACATCTTCTTCGGCATCAAAATATATCGCTTTCAATCCAAGAGTTAATGAAATGATACTCGTACGAAATGAATCTCTTACTTTAATCGATTTAAAGATATTCTCCACCTTCGGTAGAGCCAAAAGTTCATAATGGTCAGATATATACTAACTGTCCTCTGGTATTTCATAATCTGTATTTTCCGTTCCCGTAGTTTGAATCCATTTGAATTTGTATGTATTTTTCTTCTTATCAGTATTTGATGCTTCCAAAGCGATGCAAATTTTCATGGATGTCGTCATTAAAGCTTACGTTTTTGATTTATAAGAATGTTATCCATTCTTATTTTTATAATCGAAAAAATAGACGATTTGATGTCTTTATTCTGAAAGAATTTATTTTCTGTAGTTTAAAATATAATATAATAACATACAGAAAAAAAATAACATACAAAGAAAGAAAATAAAAAGAAACAAGAAGAAATAGCTTACTAACCTGAAGGAAATCAAAAACATTTCTTGGGGTTTCTCAATTCACACTTCTAATGAATATAACATGAGGTAAAATAAAATAGAAAGGCTTTTTACTTGATAGAAGAAATATAACAAAATTTAAATATCAAAACAAATTGAAATATGTTTATCTTCTACAATTTTGGGTTATTTATTTCATTTGACATTGTATATTGAGTTTTGTTTATAAACGTCTATTAAATGTGAGCGGTGCTTGTTTTAGACATTAATTTAATTCTAAAAGTTTCTTGAATAAAAAATTCTTTTGGAAATTAAAATTGTAGAAGATAAACATATTTCAATTTGTTTTGATATTTAAATTTTGTAACATGAGGTAGTTTTAGGTTAGAATCTTAGACATAGAACATTGATAATGGAACATAAATCATAGAAGTTACAAAGTTGTTTTCCCAAAAAATAACAGTTTTATTACTACCTATATATACAACTTAAATTTTCTTGAATCCTGTTATAGATAATAACAGTGTGGAATCCAATATGACTATTTTATCTTTATCAATGTTATATTTTTATATATTTATCATATTTTATGATTGTTTTATCGTTTATATGTTGAATATGCCTTGTCCTTACAATTATTTTATCTTTACAGTTTACTACTTCTTTATCTTTATCACAATTATATTGTTTATGTATTGTTTTAATACAAAATTTGAATATCAAAACAGATTTAATCTGTTGTCTTCTACAATTTTAATTCAAAAAAATTTTTTGAAGAAATTTTAAGAATTAAATTAATGTCTTTATAAGCACTGCTCATATTTAATAGACGTATAAAATCAAAATTCATCATATAATATCAAATGGAATTAAGAAAAACCAACGAATATAAATTGGCAATTGAAATCAAAATATAAATAAGCAAACATTTTTTGTTTCGTTCCAGGCATGCGTACTGAACTCTTCAGACAAACGTACGAAGCCCTGTTTGTTACAAAATGTATTGTTTTCTGATCCTTTATTAATGAAAAATAACTCTTTCTCAAAAATATAAAACATAATTTCAAGAACTTCTCAAAAACTAAGTTAGTTGAAATATTCAATAAATTTGAATAAATTACTTCAAAAAATCTCAAAACATGTTGCACATCCTCAAGAAATAATTAAAGTTACGATAAGATCAGTTCAACTTTACATATAAAAAAATAATAAAATCAATTAAACAATGTATAGACTTACCCAGTGCCATCTTAGAAATACATGATCTTCAACAAACATGTAAGTAGGTACCTTTATATCCAAGGTACTCTATGTTCCATGTTCATAGAAAACCATACAAAGCTTATAAGGCACTTGGCCTTAGTTAAAACCATTCAACACTGTATAATTAATTTCTTTATTCAAAAAACCTAATATAATTATATATTATATATAAAATAAGATAAGAAGGAACGGTATTTTACTTGATAGAAGGATTATTACAAAATTTCAATATCAAAACAGATTTAACCTGTTGTCTTCTACAATTTTAATTTAAAAAAATTTTTTGAAGAAACTTTAAGAATTAAATTAATGTCTGTATAAACACTGCTCATATTTAATAGACTTATAAAATCAAAATTTATCATACAATATCAAATGGAATTAAGAAAAACCAACGAATATAAATTGGCAATTGAAATTAAAATATAAATAAGCAAACATCTTTTGTTTCGTTCCAGGCATGCGTACTGAACTCTTCAGACAAACGTACGAAGCCCTGTTTGTTACAAAATGTATTGTTTTCTGATCCTATATTAATGAAAAATAACTCTTTCTCAAAAATATAAAACATAATTCAAAGAACTTCTCAAAAACTAATTTATTTGAAATATTCAATATATTTAAATAAATTACTTCAAAAAATCTCAAAACATGTAGCACATCCTCAAGAAATAATTAAAGTTACGATAAGATCAGTTCAACTTTACATATAAAAAAATAATAAAATCAATTAAAAAATGTATAGACTTACCCAGTGCCATCTTAGAAATACATGATCTTCAACAAACATGTAAGTAGGTACCTTTATATCCAAGGTACACTATGTTCCATGTCCAGAGAAAACCATACAAAGCTTATAAGGCACTTGGCCTTAGTTAAAACCATTCAACACTATATAATGAATTTCTTTATTTCAAAAACCTAATATAATTATATATTATATATAAAATAAAATGAGAAGGAACGGTTTTTTACTTGATAGAAGGATTATTACAAAATTTGAATATCAAAACAGATTTAATCTGTTGTCTTCTACAATTTTAATTTCAAAAAATTTTTTGAAGAAATTTTAAGAATTAAATTAATGTCTTTATAAGCACTGCTCATATTTAATAGACGTATAAAATCAAAATTCATCATACAATATCAAATGGAATTAAGAAAAACCAACGAATATAAATTGGCAATTGAAATCAAAATATAAATAAGCAAACATTTTTTGTTTCGTTCCAGGCATGCGTACTGAACTCTTCAGACAAACGTACGAAGCCCTGTTTGTTACAAAATGTATTGTTTTCTGATCCTATATTAATGAAAAATAAGTCTTTCTCAAAAATAGGCTTCGTACGTTTGTCTGAAGAGTTCAGTACGCATGCCTGGAACGAAACAAAAGATGTTTGCTTATTTATATTTTAATTTCAATTGCCAATTTATATTCGTTGGTTTTTCTCAATTCCATTTGATATTGTATGATGAATTTTGATTTTATACGTCTATTAAATATGAGCAGTGCTTATAAAGACATTAATTTAATTCTTAAAATTTCTTCAAAAAATTTTTTGAAATTAAAATTGTAGAAGACAACAGATTAAATCTGTTTTGATATTCAAATTTTTTAATAATCCTTCTATCAAGTAAAAAACCGTTCCTTCTTATTTTATTGTTTTATTGTATTTTTACCATTATTTTATCTTTTTATTTATTATTCTGGAATCCGTTCAAGAAATATAAATTCTTTTGTATCATTCCCTCCATTGTTCTATTGATGTATTTTTTTTTAAGCAATAAACAAATGAATTCATTATCAGACACGAAGCGGAGTGCCCGAGTTGGATGTATCAGACCAATAGCTACACAAAGGCCAGGTTAGAGAAGCAGTTACATCTGTATTGAATCTGAACGTGACAGTACTTTCAAGTGCGTGGTTATGGTATCAGTTTGGGTGAATATTCTAATACCTATCAATCATAGGAGTCAACTGCTCCAAATGATGGACGGTACTTTGGAAGTTGAGGTCGAAAATATTGAGAGCCTTATTGAGCAATTAAGAGAAAGAGAAAACATTGGGTCAAATATTATCTGAACCTAAACTACTTGCATATGCATATTGAATAGACACAGAGTTTCCCGATTCTCGGATAAAGAAGAGAAAAACATTTCACGATTAAAGGTCATCTACAACTCAAAGTCTCAATATGTCCTGAAGAAAATTTTAAGATAGAAGTGTTCTACTTAATAATTGATTTTACGGTTTCTAACTTGAGAGCCAGATTTACAGCTCTGAGAGAATACCTAGTTAGAAAATTTTCTTTTTTATGGATGTACTAAAAATTCGACGATAGTATTATATCAGTAAAAGGGATTTGCTGAAAAATACAAAATAAATATAAGCCTCGATTAAGTCGAAGGAATCAAATATTAAGAAAATATAATCAAATCGAACATTTCAGATACTCGCTTGAAATACTTAAAACTTTTTAATAAACTCACGGTACTCGACGTGACAAACCTTTTCCAAATGTTTGTATTGCTCTTCGCATATTTTGTAGCTGAAAAGTCCTTCAGTGTGTTGAGTAGGAATCAGAACTGTTCAAGATCAACAATGGTACAACGGAGAATGTCAGATTTAAGGTTATAAAGCATAGAATGGAAACTTGTTCGAACAATTGATTTTTATCCTCTCATAACATCTTTCGTATAAATGGGAGCAAGGAAAGCAATGTTGTAAAACTCTCAGTATTGATGCTGATATGATAAAAATAATAATTATTATTTATTGTTGTCACCAGAGTATTAAAGGAATATTCATTGATAATAATCTTTATTCACGAATATATTATATATATTTATGTACTAAGTAATGTAACTAATAGTATGTTTTCCGTTGAAACTGTTTTCAATGTTTCTCCTCAGAAAAATTGGTTTTTCGTTCAATTTCGTACAACTGTCAATATATTGGGATGGTAGAGCCGACCGAGTCTTTGTCCCGGAGTCCGGCTCGAATATGGACAGCACTGCATATACAGTATGGAGTAACCATTTGGAAAGGGGTGTAAATTTGTCGTACATAGCAGCTCAAGTATATGTAAAAATATTTGTTTAGGATCGTTCCTAAAACAAATCCTACTTAATCTTCAGAAAAACTCTCCACCGAAATGCAGATATTGAACGTGAAGAAACTGTATTGTTTTAAAATACTGTTTGTGAAATTAAAATAGAAAAGAGTTGTCATATATCGCCATCATACAAGATGCAGGAAACTATCTGAATTCGCGACACAAACAACATTAGAAGCAAGGCACGTAGCCAGGATTTTCTTTTGAAAGGGGCTCACAATGGAGAAACATTGCAAAATTCTTCCGAATATATTATTAAAATTCAACTATTAATATTATAAAATAAATAACATTTGTATTGAGGGGGAAGCTTAGTCGAAATGGAAAATATCAAAAACTAGTAACATTTTTACTATGTAAACTGTATGTTCGTTACAATACCAATCTTCTAGACTTTTTTGCAGCCATGATGTCGATTACTTCGTCTGGATTCACAGTAATTTCCCAGTAGATTAAAATCATGGCCAATGAACTGAGCCTTTCATCTTCCATTACGCTACGAGATAAAGTTTTCACTCTTTTCATTGTAGAAAATGATCACTCTACACTGGATGTCGTTACTGGCAACGTGGCCAATATGGTTAAAAGATGTTCAATTATAGAAAAGTAGGTTTCCTTACAAATTTCCAACTTTTAGGACCTCAGTTGCAGGAATCATAATATTAGTAGAAAGTTCTTTACACCAAATTTCGTACTATGACCGAAGAGCAGAGAGTGACATATTGACATCGGAATACGGAGTTAGATTTTCAAATGTTTTCATTGTTTGAGGAGAAGTAAAGCCGGGTAGGAGCATCTGAAAACAAGATGAGATATCCTCGTTTGAAATAAATCTATCCGATTAATTTTGAATCAGACTTTTCACAAAAGTTTTCAGCATCATCTCTATAGCTTTTTGAAACTTCAACAATCCTTTTTGTGTGGTCTACTTCCGACGCCATATCAAGAGATTTCTCCTGAAGAGCTATAGATAGAGGAAGAGTCATATTGAACAGTTTGTCACTAATAATAATAATAATAATAATAGTTTAATAATAGTTTATTTGCCCATAATTAATAAACAATATAAAGAATAAAATTCTTTTACAAAAAAAAATAAACAGATTGTTATATAAATAAATAAATGACATGGCAAACAAACAAGATGATGAACAGAGGCTCACTAATGTATAGTTCGCCTGTTAGTTCTAATACTAGAAAACCTAAAACATTTTACTAGCCGTCCCAAAAAATGAAAAAAAAAAATTTTTTAACAAAGAATTTATACACATATATAGCGAAGCAGGATGATCAGACAACCAACCATCAATCAAGCAATTTCATCCACAATAGAAGCGAGGTGCAGCATGCATCATCTAATCTTGAGGACATAATTTATCATATAGTATCATAATTTGTTCAAAATAATAGTCAATTTCGGGAATCTATTGTCAATTTTTGGGGAAGCACTTAAATGATAAATGTTTTAAAACTGTTTAAACACTCGGCACAATTGTCAAATCCGGTAAAACATAGCTTCTAACAAACACTTGAAACCTCTTACTTTGGTCCAGTCACAGAATCATCAGATAAGTTTATTTCTATATGCCACAGTTTATTAAATCCTGTATTCTTTTTCTACCAGTATTAAGAAGCCATATTTTAGTTTTCCTCATGAATGATCTGTAGCTGTTCACTTGTCTAAGCTCCAAAGGTAAGAAAGCAAACATCCGGGGTGCCAGAAACGACCAGCATCTTTGTCCTGCTGTTTTGAGGGCTCGATGTATCTGAAAACTGGTAAGTTTATATCTTGTCAAATGAGTATGTTGTATTGGCCGAAGTAAGATCTTTTTCTTTTTTATAAGAGCAATAATTTTTGAGAAGTATAGCTGTATTACATCCAGCATTCTTGATATCTTATAAAGTTCATCAGTGGGAAAGAGAAGGCTCTTTCCATGTATGATTTTCAGTAGCAGTCTGTGAACAATGTTGAGTTTCTCCACATGAGTTCCATGAGCTGCACCCCAACCAACGTTACCATATGACAAGTGAGACTGAACTAATGCAAAATACACCTTCATCAACTGAGTAACATTCATTTCTTTTTTTAGGTTTCTGAATATATGAAGAAGACCGCGGAGTTTTTTCGTTACGTATTCACAGTGATGATCCCAACGCATATGCCTGTCAATATGAATACCAAGATACTTAATGTGTCCTTCTGGATGTTCAAGAATAAAGTTTTGGTTGTTGACTTTGAGGGGTCCCAAATTAGGAAGTCCCGATTCATATGATGTAAATGGTAGGTAAAATGACTTCTTTATGTTCAATGTGAGTTTATTCTTTCTAAGCCAATCCGAAAGTTTCTTCAAGTCTTTTTCAGCACTAACTTTGAGGTTTTCCCATATCCTGTCCTCGCAGATCACAGCTATATCATCAGCAAAACTTATGATCCTCCCAGACACCTTCATGTACAACATATCATTCATGTAGATAACGAACAGTAGTGGACCTAATATCGTACCTTGGGGAACTCCATAGGTTACAGCTTCCTCTCTACTACTCATTTCCTGAATTTGTACTATCTGCTTTCTATCTGTTAAGTAGCTTCTGAATAATTCTAAGGCAATTCCTATTATACCATATTCATGCAATTTATTTAATAATATTTCGTGGTTTACGGTATCGAATGCCTTAGATAAGTCTAGGAAAACGCAAAGAAGAGGCACTTTTTTGTCTAGTCCATCATTAATCAGTTTCGTTAAATCTCTTATTACTTTTTCAGTCGACATCCCCTCTTGAAAACCGTATTGCTCTTCCGACATTATTTTATGCTTTGTTAAGAAACGCAGCACTCTATTTCTCATCATTTTCTCCAAGATTTTGGCCACATTCGAAACTAAAGTAATGGGTCTATAATTGGATAGCTCTAACTTATCACCACTTTTGTATATGGGCTTAATAACACCTGTTTTAAGAGTGTTAGGAAAGCATCCGTGAATGAAACATTCATTGATGATGTGAGCTAAGGGCGTAGATATGTTTGTTTTTATACTATTGAGTGTATCTGATCGTATTCCGTCTATACCAGGTGCCTTTTTAATCCTCAATTCATCTATCATGCTTTCAATCTCCTTAGCATCAGTAGGTATAAGGAAGATACTGTCTCTCACGAAATTAACACCTTCATCTACAACATCTTCAGGCTCAGTTATCTGTTCTGCATATTTCCCTCCCATTCGAGAGAAAAATCTATTAAATTCATCAGCGATCTCAGACCTGTCGAGCAGAATGTTACCTTGTTCACTTTTTATCTTTTTTATATCCTTTTCAGGTGAATTCTTATTGTAGATCTTCTTAACCTGGTTCCGTATAATTTTCGATTCATTTCCACTCCTTTCAATGCTTTCACTTAGATATTTTTTCTTCGACAACTTAATTAATTTAAGGAGCTTGTTTTTATATAGTACATATTTTTTTTTCAGGACATAATCAAGTGGATCCTTCCGGAGTCGCGAGTATAGCCGATTCTTTTCATTAATTGACTTCAACAGAGCCTTCGTAATCCAAGGACACCCCGACATCTCCCTCCGACTGCCTGTCAACATTTTTGTATTATTTTGTATATGTGTCTGTAAAGATTTAATTAAGTTCTCCGCCTTTATATTAGTGTCCTGTTCAGAATATACACTAGACCAACTCTCATTTTTTAAATCAAAATTCAAAGAATCATGATTTATTACTTTCTTGTTATATGCTCTACCTTTGGGTTTATCTGCAAGCTTATCTACACCCACGGTGAGAAACACTGGAAAATGGTCAGTAATATCGTAGTGTAGAATATAACCACGTATGCTGTCTCCACCAGATGGTAACCTTTCACCAACAAAATAATGGTCGATACATGATTGGCTCTCAAATCTAGTGCAGCCATTAATATAGGAATAATATCCAAAATTACTCATATAATTTCTATACTCATCAGATTTCAAGTCATGTTGAGCTAGAATATTGATGTTTATATCTCCTCCCATAATGTGATAATCAAAACTTCTTTCAACTTTTTTGAGGTATGGGTGTAGTTTTTCAATGAACAGAATGTCCGAAGAATTGGGTGATCTATATATTGCGGTCAACTTAATAATTTTACCGAAGAATTTTGAATCTATCTCTAGAGCATCAGTTTCTCCAATTCTAACAATACAGTGTTCAAATTCAATTTCCTTCCTGATATAACACATCACACCATCGTGGCTGTTATATTTGCCATAGTTGTAAACACCCACATATCCTGGGATGTTGTAAATATTAGGATTTTGCAGCATGAAAGTCTCCGTCAAGATCAATACATCCATCTGTGGTGAAAGCTGATCCATCAGAATGAGAAACTGGTCCAGATTTTTATCAATACTCCTGATATTCATTTGAACAATCTTAAGTTGTGTTGATTTCATGAAACTTTTTAATTCTACTATCTGATCAACTTCAACTGTCAGATAATACTCGTTGCAGTACTCCTCAATATAGGGGTCCATTGTAGGAAAAAAATCAAAATTCGACAAAAAAAAAAAAAATTTTTTTAAATCCACAAAAAACCAAAAATTCAACAAAAAAGAAAAATATATATGTTTTTTTATTTTCACCCTATCAAGAGAGGTGGAGAATTACATACCAGATTTTTTGTTCCTTCCAATATTAGATCTCGCAGCCGGATCGCTGGTAGAGTATGATCTAGTCTTTATATTAGATCTGCGGTTCGAATCACCAAAATTCTTAAGAATTGTCCGATCCGGTTCCCCAATTGGCTCACGTTCAGTCGCTTGTGTACCAACTAAGCCCTCCAGATCTCTGTTCAGCTGTTCCGTCCTTGTCACTGCGTTAGGGGTATCAGGGGCACTTCTGGAATCCGCACTCACCGCACACACCGTAGTCTCCAAACGATCATCATGGTCAACAATCACCTCCTCGGCATTCTGCCTATGCAGGTCACCATATGTAAATCGCTCCCCGTTTACAAAAAGATCCTGATTCCGGATATAAGCACTATATCCCTTCTTCTTAGCCTCTCGGAGGTGGTTTCTCAGGGTTTGTTGTTTGACCCTATCTTCCAAACAAAGATCGTCGTTTATATAAATTTTTGTCCCTCTTAGCTTACTTTTCTTTTCTAAGATTTTTCTTTTGATAAGATATGACAAAAATTCCACTTTTATTGGTGCACTCGAGCTCTTACCCAATCTGTATATATTGTTGAAATTATTCTCCGACAAATCGACATCAAGTAATCCATTTAACTGGGAAATCACATGATTGACCAAATCATCATCACCGACCTCCAATCCAACTATCACTATATTATTCCTAATATTTTTTCTCTTCAGAGCCAATATTTCAGATTCTAGCCTTGAAATTTTCTCCTCCACCAAAGTTATGCTCTGTCTGGTATTTATTCCTTGGTCATGAATACTCTTCTTAACTATATTCAATTCCTCCTTCAGAATAGTAGTCTGCGATGAGAGCTCTTGCCTTAATATTTTAATAAGTTCATCTGTACCAGACATATCTACAAGTCGGAAAACTGATGGAACCCCTTAGTTGCAGCGGTCGTGAGGCGATAAAGAAGTATTATTTCCAGATAAGGATAAATAAACAACAACAACGCAACAACTTATCGGAATCAAACACAATTTGAATGAATTTTCAATATCTTTTAGTCTGAAAGAAGCACTGCGCCTAAACTCTCACCAGTAAAGCATCCAGGATATTCCCTTACTCAAAATTTAAATTTAATTGTATTAAAGTTTGTGAATTATAATTAACTTTCCTGCACACAACTGTATGGTACGGCGACGTATTGACGTATTCTAATATATAAACTAACAAGATATTCACTTTTTCCCAGTGCTGCCAATAAGAAGCTGTTGTAGAAATTTTCCATAGTTTGACAGATGTATTTTCCAAGCTAATAATAATGCATCGAAATAACTCTAAAAATATCACGATACTGTTATGAATCTGATCTCACAAAGGCGAAGGAATCTCTTTTTCTTGCTTTCTGGTAAATGTTCTGATATACTTTCCTGCAGAGTTTTACTTGCATTAGCATAGTTTCTAAAAAAATTAGCAATTTCATTTACCATATTGAAACAGTTTCTCATCGTAGGAATCGCCCTATGGCGTTTCCTATGTTCCTATATTCACTGTGCGAGTCATCGTCTAAATCTTGCATTGTCAAATACTATTATTTGACAACGCAAGATTTAGACGATGACTCGCACAGTGAACATACCGGGCATTTGGGTATTGCTGCCGTATTCTAGATTGGCTGATGATGTGGCTAGACATATTGGCTGCACCATCATATCTTTGACCAACACGCTTAGACAAATCAAGCCCTAATTCATGGCACCTTTGCAAGATAACTTTGATTAGGTTTTCTGCAGATTGATCATAAATAGGAATCAATCCCAAAAAATCCTTATATATATATATATATATATATATATATATATATATATATATATATATATATATATATATCGGTTTTAAAACATCTTTCGTCGTTGTCCGATGCCTAATTTCCATGATCTCCTGTCACTCCACTGGTTTTCTGCCAGGTTCCTTGAGCTCATCGCTTTAGAAACCCCCTCCATCCAAGTTTTTCTCGGTCTTCCTCGTTTTCTACGATGTGATGGTATCCACTCCATCATCTGCTTTGGTAGTCTAGCATCATCCATCCTCTGTACATGTCCGTACCAAACAAGTTGCCTGCGTTCAGCGTCTGCCATGAGCGATTCTTCTATTCCCATTCTAACTCGAACATCTTCATTCCGTATTCGGTCCCTTCTAGATATCCCTAATGTTCGTCTAAACACATCCATTTCTGTGGCCTCCAGTTTCCTTTTGTAATTATCTGTGATTCGCCACGTTTCCGATCCATACAATAATGAGCTCTTAATCATTGTTTCGTAGATGTTGTATTTTCGCTTTTTTCCTATTTCATTACTCCAAAAGACTCCGTTTAAACATGAGATGAGACCCCTGGCTTGGTTTATCCGTTTCTGAATTTCCCGACCGTCCTTGCCTGTAATATCAAATTCAACCCCCAAGTGTGTGTAGCTAGTGCAGGAAGCGATTTCTTTTGTATCGAGTTGAATGTTTGCTATTTCTCCTCCGATGGGAAGATATTTGGTCTTTTCGGTGTTAAGTTCTAGGCCCCATTGTTTATACTCTTCCTGCAACTTTCGGGTCATATATTCCAAGTCATCCTTTTCACTAGCAATTATGACTTGGTCATCAGCGAACTGGAGCGTAAAAAGACAAGTGTTGCCCAGGTCTATTCCCATTCCCCTACATTTTCTCTTCCAAAGAGCAAGAGCTCTGGCAACATAGATTTTGAAGAGCGTGGTGGATACACAGCAGCCTTGACGCAATCCTTTGCTGACCGGAAAACTTCTTGATATTCTATTGCCTACTTTTATTCTTGATTCTGAATTCTCATAAAGATTTTGTAGGGCCTTAATTAGAGTGTGAAATCCTTGCATTGTCAAATACTATTATTTGACAACGCAAGATTTAGACGATGACTCGCACAGTGAACATACCGGGCATTTGGGTATTGCTGCCGTATTCTAGATTGGACTCCGATGATCTGGCGAGACATATTGGCTGCACCATCATATCTTTGACCAAGACGCTTAGACAAATCAAGCCCTAATTCATGGCATCTTTGCAAGATAACTTTGATTAAGTTTTCTGCAGATTGATCATAAATAGGAATCAATCCCAAAAACTCCCCACGGATAACTAAGATTTTTGAGGTTTCCGAAATATTAGCCACCTATCTAACACAAAAAGAAAGTTGCTCAGTAGCCGGAAAATCCATTGTCTCGTCTGCAAGTATACTAAAACAGCTAGTTTTATAAATTTTATGAACTATTTTTGCTGTAATTATATTTGTGCATATCTGTATAATTTCATTCTGTATCTCTGAGCTGATGAATGTGGCGTTTTTTTGGATAATAATTATATGTTTTTACGAATTATCGTCACCTGAGTTAGCTCTCAATCGTAACAGTGCTCGAAATTTTCCATCTCTCTTTTCCGGATTTTCTGATGCAAGCGGTCCGTTGTCTTTATCACCTTTATTGCATCTTTTTCTTGTTTTCATTGGAAATCAAGCCGAGACACAACGTCTTTAGTTTTTCTCGATAGAACAGCTAGAAATGTGTCAGCCAAAACAACGCATGCTTCGTGATATGTTGTCTTAGTGTGTAAATCAAAAGTTTCTAGACCTTTTTCCAGTCTCTAAAACCACATCTTATTATTTTTCCAGGAGTTTTATGATTTTCTTTTCCTACCCCTGCATGAAAAAATAGAAAACACGGCTTACTGTAAAGAGCATCATCTTTTCTGAAATAGGCAAGAAAGGGAAATACAGTTTCTTTGTTTTTAATCCACTTTTGTTGTTTGAATTTTTATGGGACACCGGGAATGCGTATGGTGGCTTAAGCAACCATATTTTATATTATTTATGTACTTATATTATAAATGTAAAGTTGAACTGACCTTATCTGAATTTTTAATTGTTTTTAGGATGTCCTATATGATTTTGAGAGTTTTTGAAGTAACTTATTTGAATATTTAAACATATTTAATATTTCAAATAAATTATTTTTGGAGAAGTTCTTAAAATTATTTTGTGTATTTTTGAAAAAGATTTAGTTTCATAAATGAATGAGCAGAAACTGAACATGTTTTCAAATGTTTGTCAAAGGCAAAACATACGTACCACGTGCCTTTCTGACGAGTTCAGGTGCCCATGTTTGGAACGAAACATTCTATATTACTTATTTTTATTTTTAATAAATAATTTATTTTTTTGGGTTTTTTATTCCATCTGATATTATATAGTGAATTTCGATTTTTATACGTCTATCAAATATAAACAGTGCTTATTTAAGACATTAATTTAATTCTAAAAGGTTTTTTGGAAGATTTTTCGAAATTAAAATTGTAGAAGACTAACAGATTAAATCTGTTTTGATATTCATAGATTAAGAAACATTGAAAATCACCAAGAAATTTATACAGAACACATTTTTTTCACTGAATTCGTGATTCGTTTTTTCTTTTCACAACAGTTTTTAGTTTTTTTGTCTTATTTTGGTTGTTAATGACAATAAGTCAGAAAAAATGAGTCATACATCAAATCTAGAGATATTATTCAAAGGGATTACCTAACTGAATGGGAAATTAAATTAAATTAGATATTTGGAGACCTAAAATTTGCCTTTGTAATGTAGTTCTGATTAGTTTAACTCACCATTATGATCCTGTTTTGGCTTCTTATTATCAAATTATATAATGGTTGGTTGGCATTCACTATTATCAGTAGTACGTTTCATATTAAAGTGCAAATACTTAGTCACTTCAGGTGTCACATGCACAACGCGAATATGCCAGAAACTCTCTGGTGGTTGTGGGCTAAACCTCACAAAATCTGCGGCAATATGAGAACACTGAAATCTTGAGGAATATCCGTACAGCACTTTGCCTTTGTCGGGCAATTAAGAGTAATAAAGATAACACTTGACATGGGATGTGGAATACCATTCGCATCGGCATATTCCATTCGTAATGATTTATAATCGACTTGCCGATCTCATAATTATTCAAATCCCCTGCTCCAGTTCATATTGCCGTCTAATATGTTCCCATATTTTTTAAGGAGGCTCAATCCGAATCCGTTTTCGCCTGGCCTATTGTGCACTATGCGATTGTGAAAAAGTAGCAAACTTAACGTTTTTCTTGCCTTGTTTGTTTTGTGTCGTAAATCTAGCGTCCTTATCCATTGATGCATAAAAAGAAAAGAGGTGATACTAACCTATGAATTTTACCAAATAGCTTTTTAATATAACATAAATAGAGGTTAATTCTTGATAGAAGGTATATAAAATTATTTAAATATTTTAATATTAGCCTTCTACATATTTAATTCCGAAAAATTATATTTAATGATTATAACTCCTGAAAATAAATTAAAATAATGTCATATAAGTACCAATTATATCAATTGACATATAAAATAAACATTCATTATGAGACATCCGAATGGTATAACAAAATCCAATAAATAAAAATTATTAACCAAAATCCTATAAATTAAATATTTTGAATAGACAAAATTTTGTTTCTGCTGATCAATCTTATGAAAACAAATATCTTTCAAAAATATCCAACATAATCTTAAGAATTTCATCATAAAACTATCTTACTTAGACTATTCAATATTATTGGATATCTGACTAAGGTACTTTATACAAAAACTCAAGATATGTAAAACATTACTGAAAAACAAGTTTTAAGAAGGACTTTGCTTCGTCAGTATTCAAATAATTCATATTCAATAAATATATTAGGAGTACAAATAAGTTTCCGCCGTTTTATTGTAGATGGCGCAGCACGGAGTTTCAGTTAGCTTTCGCAGATGATAACCGGCTTAAAAATAGTTTGGACATTCAAGAACAACATAACCTATCAATATCATTGATTTTATATTGGTAAAATATAATTTTTATAAGTTGAAAATGTCAAAATTTGAGCCAAGTAAGCGTCATTTGCGGGAAATATTAGTTTACTTCTTTAATATAAAGAAACTGCTGCTGAGGCGCATCAATTTCTCGTAGAAGCATATGGTGAGGATGCTTTGAGAGAACGTGTCGAGAATGGTTTCAAAAGTTTAAAAACGGTGATTTCGACGTAGAAGACAAAGATCGCAGTGGAAGACCAAAAATTTACGAGGATGCAGAATTGGAGGAATTATTGGAGGAAGATTCATCTCAAACACAAAAAGAACTTGCTCTTACATTAGAAGTCACTCAGCAAGCAGTCTCACATCGTCTTCTATGATAAATATTTAATTTGTGTTAAAAAACGGCGGAAACTTATTTGTACTCCTAATAACATCAATCAACAACAAATATTTACTTACCCTTCAATCTTCTAGAAAGACTTCTGCCGAAATGAAACCTTTAAATGTAGTGAGAACGGTTCACTACACACAAAAATATATCTGTGGTTTACCCTTGATCTAGAAGATTGAAAGACAATTTAACGGCCTCTGCTATAGCACAAGGACTATCTGTATAAAGAATGTTACGGAAACCAAATGATTATATATTATGAATAAAATAACATAAATAGAGGTTAATTCTTGATAGAAGGTATATAAAATTATTTAAATATTTTAATATTAGCCTTCTACATATTTAATTCCAAAAAATTATATTTAATGATTATAACTTCTGAAAATAAATTAAAATAATGTCATATAAGTACCACTTATATCAATTGACATATAAAATAAACATTCATTATAAGACATCCGAATGGTATAACAAAATCCAATAAATGAAAATTATTAACCAAAATCCTATAAATTAAATATTTTGAATAGACAAAATTTTGTTTCTGCTGATCAATCTTATGAAAACAAATATCTTTCAAAAATATACAACATAATCTTAAGAATTTCATCATAAAACTATCTTACTAAGACTATTCAATATTATTGGATGTCTCACTAAGGGACTTTATATAAAAACTCAAGATATGTAAAACATTACTGAAAAACAAGTTTTAAGAAGGACTTGCTTCGTCAGTATTCAAATAATTCATATTCAATAAATATAACATCAATCAACAATAAATATTTACTAACCCTTTAATCTTCTAGAAAGACTTCTGCCGAAATGAAACCTTTAAATGTAGTGAGAACGGTTCACTACACACAAAAATATATCTGTGGTTTACCCTTGATCTAGAAGATTGAAAGACAATTTAACGGCCTCTGCTATAGCACAAGGACTATCTGTATAAAGAATGTTAAGGAAACCAAATAATTATATATTATGAATAAAATAACATAAATAGAGGTTAATTCTTGATAGAAGGTATATAAAATTATTTTAATATTAGCCTTCTACATATTTAATTCCAAAAAATTATATTTGATGATTATAACTTCTGGAAATGAATTGAAATAATGTCAAATAAACTTATAGCAATTGACATATAAAATAAACATTCATTATAAGACATCCGAATGGTATAACAAAATTCAATAAATAAAAATTATTAACCAAAATCCTATAAATTAAATATTTTGAGTAGACAAAATTTTGTACATAATCTCAAGAATTTCATCATAAAACTATCTTACTTAGACTATTCGATATTATTGGATATGATATTTAACTAAGGTACTTCATATAAAAACTCAAGATATGTAAAACATTACTGAAAAACAAGTTTTAAGAAGGACTTTGCTTCGTCAGTATTCAAATAATTCATATTCAATAAATTTAACATCAATCAACAACAAATATTTTCTTACCCTTCAATCTTCTAGAAAGACTTCTGCCGAAATTAAACAAAATAGACAGGCTTTTTACTTGATAGAAGAAATATAACAAAATTTGAATATTAAAACAAATTGAAATATGTTCATCTTCTACAATTTTAATTTCAAAAAATTTTATTCAAAAAACTTCTAGAAATAAATTTATGTCTAACAAGCACCGCTTACATTTAATAGACGTATATAATCAAAACTCAATATATAATATCAAATGGAATAAATAACCCAACAGATATACGAAAGTAATTAAAATTAATAAATAAATATTTAAATGAGACAAAATTTTGTTTCTGGTCTTACCTTTAAGAAACACCACTTGCCTTTTAAAAACATGAACACACTTAAAGGACTTCTCAAAGAATATAATTTATTTGAAATATTTAATATATTTAAATATTCGAATAAATTATTTCAAAAATCTCTAAAAAAATGTGCAACTATATCTTCAAAAAACAAATATAATTCTAGACAATCCCGTCTTCAGTCCTCTTTTAATATTCCAAATATCAAAATCAAAAATATAACCTATATCACTCACGTGTTAAAAGACTTAAGCTTCGAAATACAGATCAACTATATAATTCAAGATTGATCTATGTTCTAACAAAATCAAAGAACAGTGTGAGTTATTTTAAGGTTTATTCAAATTCATTGACATTCTATAATGAGATTTATTGAAGCCAAAATATAATTATATATTATATATAAAATAAAATAGAAAGGCCTTTTACTTGATAGAAGAAATATAACAAAATTTGAATATTAAAACAAATTGAAATATAATAACATAACATAAATAGAGGTTAATTCTTGATAGAAGGTATATAAAATTATATAAATATTTTAAAAAATTTTTGAAAAATTTTAAAAAATTAGCCTTCTACATATTTAATTCCAAAAGATTATATTTAATGATTATAACTTCTGAAAATAAATTAAAATAATGTCGTATAAGTACCACTTATATCATGACATAAAATAAACATTCATTATAAGACACCCGAATGGTATAACAAAATCCAATAAATAAAAATTATTAACCAAAATCCCATAAATTAAACATTTTGAATAGACAAAATTTTGTTTCTGCTTATCAATCTTATGAAAACCAATATCTTTCAAGAATATCCAACATAATCTTAAGAATTTCATCACAAAACTATCTTACTTAGACTATTCAATATTATTGGATATCTAACCAAGGTACTTTATATAAAAACTCAAGATATGCAAAACATTACTGAAGAACAAGTTTTAAGTTCGACTTTGCTCATCAGTATTCAAATATTCATATTCAATAAATATAACATTAATCAATAATTGTGATGAAATTCTTAAGATTATGTTGGATATTCTTGAAAGATATTGGTTTTCATAAGATTGATAAGCAGAAACAATATAATAAATTGAAATATGTTTATCTTCTACAATTTTAATTTCAAAAAGTTTTATTCAAAAAACTTTTAGAAATAAATTTATGTCTAACAAGCACCGCTTACATTTAATAGACGTATATAATCAAAACTCAATATATAATGTCAAATGGAATAAATAACCGAACAGATATACGAAAGTAATTAAAATTAATAAATAAATATTTAATAGAGACAAAATTTTGTTTCTGGTCTTACCTTTAAGAAACACCACTTGCCTTTTAAACACATTTGAATAAAATTTTTTGAAATTAAAATTGTAGAAGATAAACATATTTCAATTTGTTTTAATATTCGAATTCCGAAATGAAAATGTAGTGAGAACGGTTCACACAAAAATATATCTGTGGTTTACCCTTGATCTAGAAGATTGAAAGACAATTTAACGGCCTCTGCTATAGCACAAGGATTATCTGTATAAAGTATGTTAAGGAAACCAAATAATTATATATTATGAATAAAATAACATAAATAGAGGTTAATTCTTGATAGAAGCTTTTTAATATATGGTTATATGGGAGTCTTTTGGCTACGAACCTATTAGAAACAATGGGACAGGAATCTTTTTGCTATGCGGCTCACAGAATATTCTGTTGTGTTCCCAGATCGATCAGAAATATATACAGTATCACTCTCTTTAAGAAAAAACTTTCGACCCCATGTCAGTTGTTTCCATAATTTTTTAATTTCCATTTTCACTAGTCAAAAGAATGTTTAGTTGAAAGTTCTGACCAATATTAATATCACGGCAATCGAACAAAGGTATTAGATAAAGAGCGCACTAAAGTTTTTCAGGACAAATTAGTGCTTTTTTCAGTTTTTTTACAACGAACTAAGCCTAAGTATTCTAAGTAACATTTGAAACTTTTTTCATTACTCAAGTCATAATATAGGTGGATCTACTTATAATTTTTCTCCTTAAGTTCGAAGGTTCCACTCCGCCACTTTCTTTACGTTATTGGGAACAGAGTAAGTACATTAATCTCTTCATTCTTTCTCCCCGAGTTACTGTTCGTGTTTCTGGAGAGACAAACAATGGGGTATCAGCGTACTGAAATAGGCTTCCGTAACTCCTTTAATTTAATTATGGAAACCTCTTCAATTAGTACGGAAGGGTTATAGTTAGCGCGACTTTCAAATTACACGATCCCAGTTCTTTTCGTGTCCCAACCAAACAACAAAAGTTTTAAATCATGAAAAATGAAAACATATATCACATAGAGTCTGGAAATCGGAAGATACAAGATTTTTTGTATTTTTCATTGATCGAAAATGGAATGTATCCGAAAAGAGAAAAAAGTATTCATTTATTTATGCTAATGGCTGCAAGAAATATGAATAACTTGCATATTCGAAAAATTCTGGTAAAATTTGTAATAAGTATAATATCTAGTAGTTGTTCACATCTGTAGACATTATATTTCTTTCATTACTTACGTAATTCATGAGTTATTTTTCGTTATTCACTACTCAAATAATTACAGTATAACCTCTCAAATTCGGACACATTTGAATCCGGGCTTCCAGTTCTCCGAATGCCTTATTTCCAAACTCATAGTCCGGACGCATCTCTATAATCCGGACGCGTCCGGACAAGCCACCGCGTCTGAAATGTACGAGTTGAGATACGATCCAGAAGATTGTTGGGTTGTGCTAGTGTATCAGCTTACGTTTAGTTTGTTGTTAGTTGTTTTGCGTGTAGTTCACTACGATTATTGTCCGAAAATGACGAAAAGAAATCACACAATATTGAATCTAAAGAAAAAGTGCGAAGTAATTAAATTTGTTGAGTTGGGTGAAAGTGTCAGAACAGTTGCTTAGACATTTAACGTTGGAAAATCCATGATATCTGACATCTGCAAGAATAAAGACAATATAAAAAGCTATGAAGCTGAGGGGAAAAATTTGGGAAAAAGAAGAACTCTTCGATTTAGTCAATATCCAGCAATGGAAAAAGCTTATATGCTTGTTTTGTTCAAGAAAGAAGTACAGAGACTCTAATATCTGGTAATATCACATGTGAAAAAGCAAAATTTTTTTCATCAAGATTTAAACTGAACCGGTGACTTCAAAGCAAGTAGAGGATGGTTACAAAAATTCAAAGAAAGATATAGCATCCGGCAGTTGACGATTAATGGTGAAAATCTCTTAAGCAATGTCGATGCAGTGGAACCATTAAAAGAACAGCTGTACTTTGAAATCAGAGAAATGGATCTTCAACTTGATCAGATATATAATGCTGACTTTAATCAGCACTCTTTTTGAGAGTGTTGCCAGATAAAACCTCAGCACATGGATATGAAAAATTGGCGCCCGGTCGAAAACTTCCAAAGAAAGAATTACCTTTATGCCATGTGCTAATGCTACTGGATCGCATAAACTGAGAATGTTGGTCGTTGGTACATCTGCAAAACCAAAAGCTTTTCGCATTTCTTATATTCCTGTGTCATACAAATTTTAAAAAAAGGATGGGTAACAAAGCTTTTATTGATTGAATGGTTTCCTATGGAGTTCGTACCATCAGTAAGAAAAAAATGAACAGAACTAAATTTGCCACCAAAAGCTCTCCTAATATAAGATAATGCAACAGGGCATCAAACAGAACTTAAGAGTGACGACACCCAATACAAATTTGTGTTATATACGTATCATCTAACTGTACGCCTTTATTACAACCAATGGATCAACATGTTATCCAAGCAGTAAAACTGTTTTATAGGAAAGATCATCTGAGACTGACATTCAAACATCTTTGAAAAGCATAAATCTCAAAGATGTTTTGATTTCATTAATTAAAACAAATTGTAGAAATTACTATGTTTTACTACCAAAAAATATATATTACACATTTTCTTGTAACTCGAATTTCGGGAAATGAACTATCCCATCATCAGACAACTGAAGACCTAACAGTGGTACAGTGGTATTTAAACAAAAGTGATAAATATTTTGAATATTTCAACAGATTCTCGGTAATACATAATAGTCGTACAGAGGTTTACAATCGGAACGTGATAAAAAACCGGGTTAAAAACCCATTTAAATATCTCAAATAATTTTTGGAGTTACATAGCTCCGTAGTCATTCATTATTTTTACATTATTTTGTTGTATATCTCAAATATTTGGATTTAGAAAGCTCCATACAATCATTCATTATTTTTCACATTATTTTATTGTGAACGAATTTGAAAATTTCAATAATCAAGTTTCTTTTCTTTTGAATCTACATGTAAAATTTTTTCTTAAGATTTTCTTTTGTCGAAATGAATTACTGTTTTCTAACGAATGAGTGGCAAAAGTTGAATTTTTGTTTACTTTTCATTAAATTCATTTTATGGTCGTTGAAAAAGGTTTTAAACAGATTTTACTTTTTAAATATCTCAAATATTTTCGATTTACATAGCTCCGTACAGTCATTCATTATTTTTACATTATTATTATTGTGAACTAATTTGAAAATTTCAATAGATTCTAGATAATCGAGTTTCTTCCCTTTTGATTCTACATGTAAAATTTTAAGATTATCTATTGTGGGAAAAGAATGACCGTTTTCTAGACAATGAGTGGCGAATGTAGAAATTTGTTTATTTTTCCTAAAACTCATTTTATGTTCGTTGAACCTCGTCTTGAAGGAACGTCCTGTTAGTCCTATATATTTATTACTGCACGTAGAACAAGATAACTCATAAACACCGGATTTGTGTATGTTGGGAGTAGGGTCCTTTGCGTTAAATAATACCGATGATAATTTTTTTTTTTTAATATTAAAACAAATTGAAATATGTTTATTTTCTACAATTTTAATTTCAAAAAAATTTTCATTCAAAAAACTTTTAGAAATAAATTTATGTCTACACAAGCACCACTTACATTTAATAGACGTATATAATCAAAACTCAATATATAATGTCAAATGGAATAAATAACCCAACAGATATACGAAAGTAATTAAAATTAATAAATAAATATTTAAAGGAGACAAAATTTTGTTTCTGGTCTTACCTTTAAGAACACCAATTGCCTTTTAAAAACATGAACACACTTAAAGGACTTTTCAAAGAATATAATTTATTTGAAATATTTAATATATTCAAATATTCGAATAATTTCAAAAATCTCTAAAAAATGTGCACTATATCTTCGAAATAACAAATATAATTCTAGACAATCCCGTCTTCAGTCCTCATTTAATATTCCAAATATCAAAATCAAAAACCTAACCTATATCTCTCACGTGTTAGAAGACTCAAGCTTCGAAATACAGATCAACTATATAATTCAAGATTGATCTATGTTCTAACAAAATCAAAGAACAGTGTGAGTTATTTTAAGGTTTATTTAAATTCATTGACATTCTATAATGAGATTTATTGAAGCCAAAATATAATTATATATTATATATAAAATAAATTAGAAAGGCCTTCTACTTGATAGAAGAAATATAACAAAATTTGAATATTAAAACGAATTGAAATATGTTTCTTTTCTACAATTTTAATTTCAAAAAAATTTTTATTCAAAAAACTTTTAGAAATAAATTTATGTCTACACAAGCACCGCTTACATTTAATAGACGTATATAATCAAAACTCAATATATAATGTCAAATGGAATAAATAACCCAACAGATATACGAAAGTAATTAAAATTAATAAATAAATATTTAAATGAGACAAAATTTTGTTTCTGGTCTAACCTTTAAGAACACCAATTGCCTTTTAAAAACATGAACACACTTAAAGGACTTTTCAAAGAATATAATTTGTTTGAAATATTTAATATATTCAAATATTTGAATAAATTATTTCAAAAATCTCTAAAAAATGTGCACTATATCTTCGAAAAAACAAATATAATCCTAGAGAATCCCGTCTTCAGTCCTCATTTAATATTCCAAATATCAAAATCAAAAACCTAACCTATATCTCTCACGTGTTAAAAGACTTAAGCTTCGAAATACAGATCAATTATATAATTCAAGATTGATCTATGTTCTAACAAAATCAAAGAACAGTGTGAGTTATTTTAAGGTTTATTTAAATTCATTGACATTCTATAATGAGATTTATTGAAGCCAAAATATAATTATATATTATATATAAAATAAGATAGAAAGGCCTTTCACTTGATAGAAGAAATATAACAAAATTTGAATATTAAAACGAATTGAAATATGTTTATCTTTTACAATTTCAATTTCAAAAAAATTTTTATTCAAAAAACTTTTAGAAATAAATTTATGTCTACACAAGCACCGCTTACATTTAATAGACGTATATAATCAAAACTCAATATATAATGTCAAATGGAATAAAAAACCCAACAGATATACGAAAGTAATTAAAATTAATAATTAAATATTTAATTAAGGTTTATTTAAATTCATTGACATTCTATAATGAGATTTATTGAAGCCAAAATATAATTATATATAAAATAAAATAGAAAGGCCTTTTACTTGATAGAAGAAATATTACAAAATTTGAATATTAGAAAAAATTTAAATAGGTTTATCTTCTACAATTTTAATTTCAAAAAGATTTTTTATTGAAAAAACTTTTAGAATTAAATTTATTGCAGACATATTCATACCAGAAATAGAAAATAAAATCTTCAATTCGAAACTACTTGTAAATGTTCATTTCTGGTACAGATACGTAGACGATATTCTTACGTGTATCTCCAGAACATCCAGACAACTGAGCCAATTTTTGAATTTCTTGAATAATATTTACCCAAAAATTAAATTCAAATTAGAAAAGGAATCGAAGAACAGGATTAAATTTTTAGACCTCTCCATATCCCTCTTTTTTAACCCGGTTTTTTATCACGTTCCGATTGTGAACCTCTGTACGACTATTAGGTATTACCGAGAATCTGTTGAAATATTCAAAATATTTATCACTTTTGTTTAAATACCACTGTACCACTGTTAGGTCCTCAGTTGTCTGATAATGGGATAGTTCATTTCCCGAAACTCGAGTCACAAGAAAATGTGTAATATATAATTTTTGGTAGTAAAACATAGTAATTTATACAATTTGTTTTAATTATGATCAACTACCAAATAATAACGGCTGAAACAATTCAGTATCTGAAAATTGATTTCGTTAGATGAAGCATGGCATGAATTAAACCCAGATTTAATAAGGAAATCATGAAGGCCATTATTGAACAACTTTTTTTCACATTCAGATGATGAAAATTATGATATTTCTTTGATAGATCTTGCAAAGAAAACGACGGAATTTAAGGAACTCCTGCAAGAAAAGAATCAGGTGAAAATTCTTAGCAGGCAGTTCAATTCTATCTTGTAAAATATTTGGCAAACTTGTCACAATTAAATCGATTAATATGTCAGTTAGAAACTTATTCCGGAGATTCAACAATAAATTTTCTTTCCTAAAGCGTAGTCAACTAAACTTCCTCCCATGTACCTAAATTAATACGCCTCTCTATATTTATGCCACCTCGTTTCACAAGAAGTCTCTAAGCAGTTGTCTTTCCATATTCGAAAACTTTTGCCTGAACCTAATGTAATGAATTTAGAATCAAACCATTCTGTCGCTATTCCATCCAGAAACAACCGTAAAATTAAAATTTTGTCTCTATCTTATTATTATTGTTTTGCCATAGCACATAGAAGTTACAGAGTTGCTTTCCCTAAAAATAACAGTTTTATTTCGACATATATATATATATATATATATATAGAAATACAACATAATTGTTTTATAGTTTATATTTTGATTTCTCCTTGTTCTTACCATTATTCATTATTTTATCTTTACAGTTGACTTTATTTTTACAATTTACCACTATTTTATCTTTATCAATGTTATATTTTTATATATTCATCATATTTCATCATTGTTTCATCGTTTATATGTTGACTATGCCTTGTCTTTACCATTATTTTATCTTTAGAATTTACTACTTTTTTATCTTTATCAGAATTATATTGTTTACATATTGTTTTATCTATTTTTACCATTTTTCATCTTTATAATGTACCACTGTTTTATCTATGTATTTATTATTCTGGAATCCATACAAGCAATATAAATTTTTATGTATTATCCCACCCACATTGTTCTTTTGTTCAAAATTTCTTGTTTCTTGTTATAAGATGTATTTCTTTTTAAGCAATAAACAAATGAATTCATTATCAGACACTAAGTGGAATGCTCGAGTAGGATGTATCAGACCAATATCTGCACACAAAGGCCAGGTTAGAGAAGCAGTTACATCTGTATTGAATCTGAATGTAACAGTACTTTCAAGTGCGTGGTTATGGTATCAGTTTGGGTGAATATTCTAACACCTATCAATTATAGGAGTCAACTGCTCCAAACGATGGACGCTACTTTGGTCGTTGGGGTCGCAGATATTGAAAGCCTTATTGAGCAATTAGGTGAACTAAAAAAACATTGGATCAAATATTATCTGAACCTAAACTACTTGCATATGCAAATGGAATAGACACAGAGTTTCCCGATTCTCGAATAAAGAAGAGAAAAACATTTCACGATGAAAGGTCATCAACAGCTCAAAGTCTCAATAGGTCCCTGAAGAAAATTTGAAGATAGAAGTGTTCTACTTAATAATTGATGTCACGGTTTTTAACTTGAGAGCCACATTTACAGCTCTGAGAGAATACCTAGTTAGAAAATTTTCTTTTTTATGGATGTACTAAAAATTCGACGAAAGTATTATATCAGTAAGATATACGCAATTTGCTGAAAAATACAAAATAAATGTAAGCCCCGATAAAGTCGAAGAAATCAGATATTTAAAAACTATAATCAAATCGAACATTTCAGATACTCGATTGAAATACTTAAAACTTTTTAATAAACTCACGGTATTCGACGTGACAAATCTTTTCCAAATGCTTGTATTGCTCTTCGCATATTTTGTAGCTGAAAAGTCCTTCCGTGTGTTGAGTAGGAGTCAAAACTGTTTGAGATCAACAATGGTACAACGGAGAATGTCAGATTTAAAGCGATAAAGCATAGAATGGAAACTTGTTCGAACAATTGATTTTTATCCTCTCAGAACATCTTTCGTAGAAATGTGGAACCATTAAAAGAACAGCTGTACTTTGAAATCAGACAAATGGATCTTCAACTTGATCAGATATATAATGCTGACTTTCATCAGCACTCTTTTTGAGAGTCTTGCCAAATAAAACCTTAGTACATGGATAAGAAAAATTGGCGCCCGGTCGAAAACTTTCCAAAGAAAGAATTAGCTGTATGCCATGCGTATGGATCGCATAAACTGAGAATGTTGGTCGTTGGTAAATCTGCAAAACCAAAAGCTTTCTGCATTTCTTATATTCCTGTGTCATACAAATTTAAAAAAAAGGATGGATAACAAAGCTTTCTCATTGAATGGTTTTCTATGGAGTTCGTACCGTCAGTAAAAAAAAATGAACAGAACTAAATTTGCCACCACAAGCTCTCTTAATATTAGATAATGCAACAGGGCATCAAACAGAACTTAAGAGTGACGACAACCAATACAAATTTGTGTTATGTACGTATCACCTAACTGTACACCATTATTTCAACTAATGGATCAACCTGCTATCCAAGCAGTAAAACTGTTTTATAGGAAAGATCATCTGAGACTGACATTCAAACATCTTTGAAAAGCATAAATCTCAAAGATATTGTGATTTCGTTAGGTGAAGCATGGCATGAAGTAAACCCAGATTTGATAAGGAAATCATGGAGGCCATTATTGAACAACATTTTTTCACATTCAGATGATGAAAATGATAATATTTCTTTGATAGATCTTGCAAAGAAAACGACGAAATTTAACGAACTCCTGCAAGAAAAGAATCAGGTGAAAATTCTATGCAGGTAGTTATATAATGAAGAAATATCAACTCTAGAATTGGAGGAATGGCTTTCAGGAAATGTTCATGAGAGTGAAATCCTAATAGCTGACAAAGATATTGGGAAGAAACAAGAAATGAATTAGAAACCAATGGTTCCTCTACTGACGATGACGATATCTCAACGGTCATAAAAGTGAAGATTCAGTAATTCCATTCAATAAATGCATTTTCAATGGGCATCAGGAAACAAAATTTCAGACGGGCAGATGAAGCTGCTGTTCAAAATGAAAAATAAAGCAGTGAAAAATGAAGCTGTCTCTAAAGTTCAAACCAAAATTTCAGATTATTTCAAAGAAGAAAATGAATTATAATAATAAACTTTATTTGACATAAATCAGTAAATGAAACGAAATGTCAACAGAGAACAAACAATTTTACAGACAAATTTAAGTATGAACTATTGTTTGGGAAAATGAGAACTCAATTCATGTTTCCTGTTACCTTTTTGAATATTATATTTAATTTAATAAACAAATTAAAAGAATAAAAAATAGATACGTTCTATTGTGATCTCTCGTATTTGAGAATTTAAATTAATAAAATGTTTTTTGTTACTATTATGAGTAATATATTTTATTTAATAAACAACCTATTAGAATAATTCCGTTTTTCTATAATACGGACAAATCGAAAATCCGGGCAACTACTTTGCCATCAACTGTGGGGATTAAAGAGGTTACACTGTACTATCGTTTCAATCAAGTACAAAAGCAGTTGTCATATCCTAATTAGATTTAATAGAAAGAACTGACGTGAAGTCAGGAGAGAGACAAAATATTTTATTTTCTTGATCTTATTGAACGATTCTCCTGAAATTTCGCACGATCGTTCGCGTTATTCTTTAACTTCTAACTGCTGAATTTCATACCAATCAATCCAATGGTTTCCGAAAATAAAAAATTTTAGGGAATTTTCACACGCGAATAACTGCGGAACCATGCATTCGATCCTTACCTTCAACATACTCAGCCGCGGCATGTTGAACCCCAAACCCTCTCCGAAAGTTTCAAGGCTCTAGCTCTTTCTCTTCGAAAGTTAACGTGCCTACGGCCGGCCATATAGAATTACTTTTCAACTCGGATTATTCATCAATGAATTCGACCTAGTTGTTCAAGACAATTTTCTACTCAAAATTAGAAAATTACAGCGTGCTCTTTTAGAAAATTTGAAATCTGTAAAACTTATTTACTTATTCGTAATGAGCTGAAATGAGGTGAATGATATGGATTATATAGTGAGTATAGGGAAAAAATTTGGTAAAAGCATTACCAATTTATATGGTGAAGAGCCCTGATAGATTATATAAATTCCACCATTATGTCATTGTATTTACTCGCGTTATTTTCTGTGTCAAAATACTCTGAGGCGCGGTAACTTGACACGTATGTGATAAGTGACAATAACAAAAGGAGAACAATTACCTTATAGCGTCCCCATTGTATTTGAAAGCATTCAAGAGGAAGGTTCTTGAAAATAAACCTCCTGAGCAACTTAGTAACATACTCGAGATAACCCTTGGTAACTCTTAGTAAGTAAACTTCTTTTAAATGCTTCTGATTAATTGCAAGCTTTACATTTTTAAATACCACCTTTGTGTTAATGTGAAATTAATGACTGCACGCTCGTTCATTGTACTTCGCTTTTCATTCTTGACTTTTTGCTTCACTGTTATTTAATCAGACTGGAATGTTTTAATTAAATTGCATTGCCTTTGTACATAACTAAAGCGACCCTCACAAGTTTTTTGTTTGTATTGTATACTTTCTCTCGGTGCCTGATTGCTTTTTGCTGTATTTGTAAATAGTGGTTCTTTATCTGCGTAATACTTGCTAATAGGGATTTTATATTATCTGTTCTTAATAATTGCGGTGCCTGGTATATAACTGCTTTGCATGTACTCTTGTGTGATCCCCCGGCTACCTATTTCTTTGTTCTTATTGTAACGTCCATTATAGCACCTAGGTGATGGGGTACTGTATCTATTTTATAATGTCCTAGTCAGTTCATGTTACATATTTGTCATATCGTTTATTTACCACAAGTAATTTTTCTTACAAATTACATATAAACATTAAGAAGAAATATACAATTTACTATCTAACACTAGAGCAAGTTTCAAAAATATTATTACCGATAAAAGTAGAAAAATATATAGAAAATGAGAGTGTTATTATTAATATATACAAAATTTAAAGTTCCTCAATGTGATATGAATATATACAATATTTCTCAATGTTACTTTCCTGGTTGGTTTAGAATACAGACTGATGTTTTGCTAATCAAAACAGGTGGTGGTTTTGTAGGTCGTCTCAAGCAGGCTGTTATGTAGTTCTTTGAACTTAATAGCTTCAACGTCTTCGGACAACCAGTGTACGTGTAACTATTCCTCATCGAGAAAACTTCCAAACTCCAGGAACAAATAACAGGAAAATAATCCAATAAAGTTTGAATATTGAAACAAATTAATATATGTTTATCTTCTACAGTTTTAATTTAAAAAAATTTTTTATTCAAAAAAACTTTTAGAATTAAATTAATGTCTAAAACAAGCACCGCTTATATTTAATAGACGTATATAATCTAAACTCAATATACAATGTCAAATGGAATAAATAAACCAAAAGATACACGAAAGTCCCTAAAATTAATAAATAAATATTTAAAGGAGACAAATTTTGTTTCTGGTCTTGCTCTTAAAACGCCATTTGTACCTTGAAAACATGAACACACTTAAAGGACCTCTCAAAGAATATAATTTATTTGAAATATTTAATATATTTAAATATTCGAATAAGTAAATTCAGAAATCTCTCAAAGCATGCACTATATCTTCAAAAAACAAATATAGTTCAAAACAATTCCGTCTTCAGTCCTGAAATATATTCAAAATATCAAAATCAAAAACTAACCTGTACCAAACCACTCAACACGTGTAAATGAATAATGTTTCGAGACATAGATCATCTTTATAATTCAAGATTTATCTATGCTCTAACAGAATCAAAGAACAATGTGAGTTATTTTTAAGGTTTACCTAACTTATTGACACTGTATAATGAAATTTATTGAAGCCAAGATATAATTATATATTATATATAAAATAAAATAGAAAGGCCTTTTACTTGATAGAAGAAATATAATAAAGTTTGAATATTGAAACAAATTTTTAATTAAATTTTTGATTTTGATATTTTGAATATATTTCAGGACTGAAGACGGAATTGTTTTGAACTATATTTGTTTTTTGAAGATATAGTGCATGCTTTAAGAGATTTCTGAATTTACTTATTCGAATATTTATATATATTAAATATTTCAAATAAATTATATTCTTTGAGAGGTCCTTTAAGTGTGTTCATGTTTTCAAGGTACAAATGGCGTTTTAAGAGCAAGACCAGAAACAAAATTTGTCTCCTTTAAATATTTATTTATTAATTTTAGGGACTTTTTTTTGAATAAAAAAATTTTTTAAATTAAAACTGTAGAAGATAAACATATATTAATTTGTTTCAATATTCAAACTTTATTATATTTCTTCTATCAAGTAAAAGGCCTTTCTATTTTATTTTATATATAATATATAATTATATCTTGGCTTCAATAAATTTCATTATACAGTGTCAATAAGTTAGGTAAACCTTAAAAATAACTCACATTGTTCTTTGATTCTGTTAGAGCATAGATAAATCTTGAATTATAAAGATGATCTATGTCTCGAAACATTATTCATTTACACGTGTTGAGTGGTTTGGTACAGGTTAGTTTTTGATTTTGATATTTTGAATATATTTCAGGACTGAAGACGGAATTGTTTTGAACTATATTTGTTTTTTGAAGATATAGTGCATGCTTTGAGAGATTTCTGAATTTACTTATTCGAATATTTAAATATATTAAATATTTCAAATGAATTATATTCTTTGAGAGGTCCTTTAAGTGTGTTCATGTTTTCAAGGTACAAATGGCGTTTTAAGAGCAAGACCAGAAACAAAATTTGTCTCCTTTAAATATTTATTTATTAATTTTAGGGACTTTCGTGTATCTTTTGGTTTATTTATTCCATTTGACATTGTATATTGAGTTTAGATTATATACGTCTATTAAATATAAGCGGTGCTTGTTTTAGACATTAATTTAATTCTAAAAGTTTTTTTGAATAAAAAAATTTTTTAAATTAAAACTGTAGAAGATAAACATATATTAATTTGTTTCAATATTCAAACTTTATTATATTTCTTCTATCAAGTAAAAGGCCTTTCTATTTTATTTTATATATAATATATAATTATATCTTGGCTTCAATAAATTTCATTATACAGTGTCAATAAGTTAGGTAAACCTTAAAAATAACTCACATTGTTCTTTGATTCTGTTAGAGCATAGATAAATCTTGAATTATAAAGATGATCTATGTCTCGAAACATTATTCATTTACACGTGTTGAGTGGTTTGGTACAGGTTAGTTTTTGATTTTGATATTTTGAATATATTTCAGGACTGAAGACGGAATTGTTTTGAACTATATTTGTTTTTTGAAGATATAGTGCATGCTTTGAGAGATTTCTGAATTTACTTATTCGAATATTTAAATATATTAAATATTTCAAATAAATTATATTCTTTGAGAGGTCCTTTAAGTGTGTTCATGTTTTCAAGGTACAAATGGCGTTTTAAGAGCAAGACCAGAAACAAAATTTGTCTCCTTTAAATATTTATTTATTAATTTTAGGGACTTTCGTGTATCTTTTGGTTTATTTATTCCATTTGACATTGTATATTGAGTTTAGATTATATACGTCTATTAAATATAAGCGGTGCTTGTTTTAGACATTAATTCAATTCTAAAAGTTTTTTTGAATAAAAAAATTTTTTAAATTAAAACTGTAGAAGATAAACATATATTAATTTGTTTCAATATTCAAACTTTATTATATTTCTTCTATCAAGTAAAAGGCCTTTCTATTTTATTTTATATATAATATATAATTATATCTTGGCTTCAATAAATTTCATTATACAGTGTCAATAAGTTAGGTAAACCTTAAAAATAACTCACATTGTTCTTTGATTCTGTTAGAGCATAGATAAATCTTGAATTATAAAGATGATCTATGTCTCGAAACATTATTCATTTACACGTGTTGAGTGGTTTGGTACAGGTTAGTTTTTGATTTTGATATTTTGAATATATTTCAGGACTGAAGACGGAATTGTTTTGAACTATATTTGTTTTTTGAAGATATAGTGCATGCTTTGAGAGATTTCTGAATTTACTTATTCGAATATTTAAATATATTAAATATTTCAAATAAATTATATTCTTTGAGAGGTCCTTTAAGTGTGTTCATGTTTTCAAGGTACAAATGGCGTTTTAAGAGCAAGACCAGAAACAAAATTTGTCTCCTTTAAATATTTATTTATTAATTTTAGGGACTTTCGTGTATCTTTTGGTTTATTTATTCCATTTGACATTGTATATTGAGTTTAGATTATATACGTCTATTAAATATAAGCGGTGCTTGTTTTAGACATTAATTTAATTCTAAAAGTTTTTTTGAATAAAAAAATTTTTTAAATTAAAACTGTAGAAGATAAACATATATTAATTTGTTTCAATATTCAAACTTTATTATATTTCTTCTATCAAGTAAAAGGCCTTTCTATTTTATTTTATAAAATAATCCAAGAGAAATCCAGGAAAAATATTCCAAAAGAAAAATCCAGGAAAAGATATCCCAAAAAAACTCCAGGAAAAGATAGTCCAAAAGAAAACTGTCAAAAAGAGAACAAAAATGAGAAATACGTCACATTAAAATTTTGAACACTTCTCTCTCTGGAACTATTCTTCAAAATGGGAAAAAACACATGTGTATTTGTTTCGCCATTTCTGATAAAAAAATGCAGAAACTTTCAAGGCAATCATATGCAAAATTTTCCAGGACAGAAGTGTGTTTTAAAAACGAAGAAATAAATAATATAGTTAAAATAATGAAAACATTTGAAAAGTGCATCAAGCAAAAAGTTTCATACAATCAATATGAAAAAATTGACAGAGGCATCCCAAAAACAAAAATATATGATAAAAAAAACATGCTTTAAATGCAGTTCAAGCATAAAAACGAATTATACTTACCCCTTCGAATGTATAACCAATTTTTCACAATAAAGCTTCAATTTTCTACCAAAAACCGCACGAATTGTTTATACTCCTGATGAACTTCTGGTAGTAAAGTACTTAATTTTCTCCCAAGTAAAAACTGAAGGAATCTAATCAGAATATTCGTGCTAAGCGTAGATAATGCAGTTGTCCATGAGCGTGTCTCATGAGAGTTGCTAATACTTTTTTCTCTAGTTGAATCTGTTTCGTGCACCAAACGCTACAAAAGAGCGACAAACTTGCTGCGCGTTTTAGTAGGGGAGTGGCCCATCTATTCAATCATCAGTAATATGTGGAGAGCTGTCCAGACGATGGCCCGTCCGAGCTCCGTAAGTTCTAGCGGGAGGTACACCCAAGTCATAGATAAACTACATTCCGTAGTTGCCCAACTTCCCTACTAAGTACTCATCACAAATCAGGAATGCCTGTGCTAGTTCTCTGAACATGAGTGTCTGCGAACAGATAAAAGGAATACCCTCCTAGTACAGCATGCAAACTGTCAACTACTGCCCCCTCGAGTCCAACACCAATTGGTGGCCAGATTCACTGCAATAGGGTAGAGTACGTTAGTTTTGAGGGAGAGGCCACCTTACGGTGAAACTAGGGCTCCATTCGATCGATCTTCCACCACATGGGTCCAGTGACTGGCGCGAATGGCATAACGTTAGGCACCAAGACTTAACCCTCCATTTTATCTGGATGAAACTAGGATCCTTGTCAAGACAAGCGCTCCAGCGCGACAAGATCTGATGCCATGGGGAACGGGGGCATAAGTACAGACATGATTTCGAACTGGTTGGTTCTCTTTAGAGGACTCCAATGCTAACGACCACAAAACTGTGAAGTATCTATATTTGCCGTACACAGGAACACTAAGGTATTAAATTTACACTGGCGCTATCTAGTGCACGCCAGCTAATTCAAGTGAAGAAATGTATTTTCGATATGTTCGCGTTACAAACGCAGAAAGAACTTTCCCCATGCGTAAATCAGATCATAACACGCCGTAATGTTCATATCGGGAATACATTTCTTTACTGGATACGATTCAAAAAAATCTCCGAAATTTGATTACACTCTGAGTTCCTTTATCGAACTACTTTTTGCTTCAGTTCGCAATCGGATTTATTAGCTGAAATAGAAGAATTTGGGAGTTAAATGAATCTCTAAAACGATATACATCGACGTAAAACTGGACAATCTTTCATGAATTCAAATCAGAATTGATTTTCTCGAAACCTTTAATAAGAACTTCCAACGAAAGGGATTATTGGAATCATCATTTGGCACATTTAAATTCGTGATTTCGTGGTGCTATGGAAATGATGAATTCATTTTGTGCGCGAATAAGTTGAATTGATTAATGGAAGAATGAAATTTCAGCTTGGGTATACAAAACACCTCCGAATGCAGCAACTCCAATCGCTGATTTGATCGAATCAATCTGAATGACTTACTTTGGCTTTGTAATTGACAGCCAGTTGCTTTCCCTTGAAAATAATAAAAAATCTTCAGGTGAACGGATTCGGAATGAAGAAATGTAATATGGCAGAGATTTTGTGAATAGATTAATCTTTCTGGGAATTTTCATATTCTATTTCTGAAAGTTCACCAGGATCAAGATATTTTATATTGAATGATATTGAAAACACTCCACATAAGGCGGTATAATAAAAATATTAGTTGTATTGACGACGAACGTTATCGTTTCTTCAATTATGAATGAATTTATTATTCGTTATTTCTACAGAAGCTACATAGTAAACTATGGCTTTTGGATTTTGGCAACTTATTCTTATGATGGAATATAATTCAGAGAGCTTGAACAGGTAAAAATGCGTTTCACTATTTTGAAATAATGCATTTTTTCTTGGATTTCTTATTTCAAATTACTCACTTTTAATTTAAAATAAGGATGTTTATTTTTTCATTTCAATGTACTTACCAAATACATTTTCCCTGACACATATCGAGCAATAAAATGGACAACATCCAAAATTCATACGATTGAATTTTTAGTATTTCAGTTGCCTTTTGAATGCTAGATACTATAGTAGGATCTGAACAAAATTCTCCTGGTTGTTTCGTGGAAATATTTCCATCCAAACCACTGTTAAAAACTAGTTGTAGGGTCTAGATTTGTAATTTTAAACTTCAATTTAACAAATGTATCAAACAACAATCGTAAAGTTTGACTTCTAACTGCAGTCTAATTTACTTTATTTTTGGGTGAAACCCTCTGCAACTAACCTAGCTTTTTACGTGATATCATTCCATTCCTAAAACATCCGATTTATTATTAAGAACCCATCTACAATCACGAATAGCGTTAACCTCCAGCTTGAAAGAATTGCGTGGTATGTGGTATCTTTTTGAATTCTTCTTTAATAATTGTCTGAACTCTAGTCAATTAGTATGCAAATTCTAAGTACATACATAAATAAATTACATTGTACAAGTTTAAGTTGTTTCATCCAAGATTGAGGGAATTGTTGCGTTGTGGTTTCGAACTGTAAGGACGGAAAACAGTATCTTGCTCGTAGAGGAGTAAACCGATGGGTTTTTTCACCGTTGTTCACTTTCACTTATTTCACTTTTTTATTAATTTCCATATGTACTACCTAATTACAAATTATAATATAGATAATACATTCAGTTCAAGGCCTTTTAATGCGCTTTTGTGCTACCACGACGGGGTGTTTCTTGAAAGGTTGAAAGTGAATTTGAATTGAGAGTTCTTTCGTAGAATGTGTAAATTATCGACGGAGATGAGATTGTGACTTGATTCAATGTTTACCACAGACCGTTTTCAATATGTGTCGTGGATGGATGGCAAAAACCGACTATGTTGAGTGAATATCAGTATAAACCGCATTCATACAGCCTATCATAATGTTTTGCAAGACTTGGAAAAGACAAAAGTTTATTTTCGTCGATATCAGCAAACAATAAATATCTGCAAGAAATGGCATGTCAATGTGTGACGGTTTGAAAAACTCACCGTCAGTTAGAGTGATGTAATTAGGGATGACAAATGTATCTGTACCAAATAATGTATGAGGTAGTTGGAAAACACTGCACGTGTTGCTTCAAATGAGGAAATTTTTTGCGTATTTGAACTGATTCTGAATTTGACCATTTTGTTGGACAAATGCGAGTTTTAAGTACCTAGTGCTTGAGAATTGCGTAGCGAATACCACTTTTTAAGATCTGAACTCTGAGTGATGTTGCGTCGCTTTGTCGAGGTGAATTGTAGGGATTCGAGGGTTGCTAGGTCGCTGGCTTCAGGGCCGTCTTTAAACTATTTGAGGCCCTGGGCACATTAGGATCATGGGGCCCCTATGACCTTGAGAAAACACTATTTAGTTACAATAGATAAAGAAAGACAAACAAGGTTCTAAATTTATTTTTATTTAATTACTAACTATAAAAAAATAGGAAATATAAAGAATTATCTACTAAAGTAACTCGCTGTCTCGTTTAACTTAAAATCCTTAGATTAATTCTATGTTGATTGCAAAGGTACCCTTCGGTAATACCTAAATATCGGTTATCATTTGGTAATCTGGCAGGAACTAGGGGGCCCCATTCGATCGCGGGGCCCTGGGCACGTGCCCATTGTGCCCAGTGGGGAAGAGGGGCCTGGCTGGCTTTTGATCCTGGATATTGTTCAAATTTGTGGTAGTATTTCCAAATAATGTAGTGTTAGTTTTAACCATATGCATTCACTTAGAAGTGAATATATTTACCGATGAACCAACGATACCTAATCCAGATAAAAAAGAAGAAGAAATTATTCATTTATCATAGCTTATATCAATACAAACCATTACACAAACTTTCTCTATTTATAAATTAGTTATCACTATTCATACTATAAGTTTTTAAATTTTCTATAATTATCACAGTTTTTTATTGTCATAGGTAATTCATTGAACATTCTTAGCCCTCTTGAATGAATAAAATTTAGAGCTCTTTTACTATTACTACTGTCAACATAAAAATCATCTATACTCTAGCTCAAAAAATGTGTCAGATTATTTCGTCTTAGAATCAACATCAAGTCATTGTTCTTCCATAATATTTTCAATGTTGTTTTGGGCATTTTCATACTTTTCGTATGTATCAGCGTTTCTATATGAGCAGCTAATACGAGTTCATCTGAGCAATATTCTGGATTCGTATCCAGTCATGAAGTGGTTCGAGTGAGTATGGACTTGGTCCTTTCAACTATGAAACCTTCCATTGTGAGATTTTATAGATAAATAATTATCAAATTTAAAATAACCATGTCTACGTGACGAGATGAAAATAAAAGATAGAGTTGAATAAATAGAAAATTACTACTTACAGCGATGTGAATTAAATGAGAAAATGTATGAAAACTGATGTAAATTCAACAGTTTAGTTCAAGAAATAATGAATAAAATGAGAGTATAATCATACAGCGATACTATTATAAAAATAAATTGTCAATAGAGATAAATAACAAAGATTCTGTAATGTTCACGGCCATGTTCAAAATTGAGACCGATACAAAATTTTCTAATGTGTAGATATATTTTCGAAATAACATATACCTGTGTACGTAGCTTTATGTTGTATTTCCAAGGATTTCTTTTCTTGAGATTTCGTGTTCAGAAGAGCTTGTTTTTGGAGGAAAACATGGTGTAAAAAGATCCGGCTGATATGGAATGCGAATATCCGGCTCGTATGCACCAATGAAGAATTGCGTGGTATAAAGATATAGCTTTTTGAATTCTTCTCTGTAATTCATCAAACGTTAATCAATTAGTTTACAGATTCTCTAAAATATTGAATTGTATCAGTCCTTACTTGGTGAAAATCCATATTAAATAATTTGAAATAAGGTCTTGAGCTGATCATTCCATCGTATGGCTTATGAATTCCACTGGCTGATATGAAGGAAAAATTGCACCATCCAAAGACACATTAGCGTTACTATCAAGAACATCAGTTGAATAAGATGCAGCCTCTGATAGAATAGAAGAGAATACCGCCCTTTTCACCAGGAAGAGAGAATTTCTCCTCCAAAAATTCAACATCTTTGGGTAATGTGATGTCACATGGCTTCTTATGATCAAACAAATGTCATCCCTTCGTAGTTTCAGAAAAACCTACAAAATAATAAGGTTTTCCATTGGGTGCATATTTTTTCGATTACTTTGATCTCTGAAGTAGACAAGGCAACTTAATACTCTTAGGTGTTTCAGGCAAGTTTTTCTTCTGATTACAATTCAATTGACTGATCTTTGGATCGCCTATGTGGTGAATAATTTTTCAGACATACTGAAATATTGACATTTTTTCAACACATTCGATTCTTGCATCAAACATCGAGCTTTATCAATATTCGTACGGTTGTTTCTTTCAGCAAAACTATTCTGGTCAGTGTTTTATCGAAAGTTTCATATGAACGAAAGCCCTTGGAATTGAAAAATTTGTAACATGTCGGTTAACAAAGTCTCTACCTCAGGATCATGATTTAACGTCCTGTCTGATTTTCAATCATGGAAAAAATGTTCAGAAGGTTTTCAGTACTTCATCTTCTATTTTCAAAAAGTAAACAAAAACTATTCAACTATGATCATCAACCAATGGCAAAATCATCTCTCTCTACTCTCAACTAACTGAAAAATGGTAATTGCTTCTGAACTAAATGAACAGGACCACCAGTTAATTCAGTTCGAAGCAAGAAATCAGATTCTTCCACCGAGCATTCCACGTATGCAGACCACTCGCCAATGTTCAGCTTCACGTGTTAGCACGAGAGCTGGTCGGTTTTCGGCTGCCCAAGTACATGCCTGGATCCCAAATAAGGTCCTACTAATTTCTCTAGTCACTGAACACCTTACACTGGACACAAGATTCAGCTGTTCATTGACCTCGCCTCGTCATGAACCTGGATCTGTCGTGAGATGTTTCTGGGTTTGTGGATATCGACGAAACGGCTAGTCTGTTGGTGCTTGACGCCAGGATCAATTGAAAGACTTCACATGGGTTCGTGCGTCTTGACGTACAAGCTGGATTGACGGTGCTCGTACCAAGATCAATTGAGGTATCAATCTTGAGATTATCTTAGTTCCTGAGACTTCCTTCGGATGGATGGGTAAAAAGCCCCTCTGGGGTGTGAGTTGCGTCCCAAAAAACTCGGGTACTGACAATGCAGAGCCAGTAAAGATTGGATAGTGCTTCGCTGCTACCAGTCAGACGGTTGTAGGTTCTTGAACTGAAGCCCAAACTGAATGCTGGTGGGTTCATCTCTTCGAAAGGGTTCTCAGCTCACGCGATGATGAGGCGTGACCGCTATCACACTTTCTTCCTCTGGGGGCAGACTGTGGAGACTGCTAACTAGTCACTTGTCGTACAGAATTTGCTCAAATTGTTTGTTGTTTCATTTATTGGAATTTTAATTTATGCTGTGAACATAATAGCTCCCATGAACCAATGAATATATGATTGCAAGGCAAGCCAGAATGGGACATCAAACTTAAACGAACAATTTCAACTCACTTACAGGCATTAAATTCGAGAAAAAACTGAACTATATTTTTGAAGTTGACTTAATTTCTCTCAACCTTATACTCTTTTACTAATCTGATACTCAATTAATAAAAAATGATACCCTTTTCATTCCTCTGGATAATTGTAATTTATTGGAAAGAATGATTATATTTTGAATATTTCGAATTAACATCTTAATCAATCACAACTCAATGCACTCTACCTACCTCTTGTATTAACATTAATCTTTTAACACATATATTAGGTAAGTGCTTGGTTGCAGATAAGAATCTCTTTTTTCATTTAAAAAGAAAAGAAACTATAGTATGCATGGGAACTAGGGCATTCGTTATCTTACATATCAACTAAAAATATTCATGAAAGCAGTTCAACTCCCTCCGTTCATTACAAATACAGTTTCATGACACGAGTGTAAACTGTAAGTCGAACAATATGTAGTGGTAGAAACCCTTTTGCAACTTACCTAAACACATGGTGCCCGGGTTCGTCCTAAAAGGATCTCCAGCATCTTATTACGTCATGCTTGTGACTCATAGTAAATAAACAGATTGTTCCTTCATTTTACTGCAATTCTTCTTTTTGATATTCCAATAAATATTTTCTATTAATAATCAGATCTCTTTATTTAAAGCTTAGATGTGCTCATAGTTATTCAAAAATCCTTATTCTTGTTTTCTTTGTGTCGCAGTTATTGAAAAAATTGCCTCCTCTGTAAAATGAAAGAGCCATCCTCCTCACTCACAGCTGCTGTACAATCCTCAAAAAAAGGTCTCCACTTGATATATTTTTCTCAAAATTACTCTCAACTCACTTTTCTCACTCCCCCTTTTCAACTTTTTAACTCAGTCTAGTCACTCTCTGCTCCGTTGATCGCGAACCACGCTCTGCCTACCACGTAGGATATGGATATTTAATTGGTGTTGTATTTGAGTGACTAGGATTAGGGTTGTATACAGGGTGGTCCAACGAAAAATTTAAAACACCTCGACTTTCCAACTTTAAAATGAAAATTTGGAAAATCGCTCGGACCCGTTAATTTGTAATTCGAGGGTGAACAACTTTTCCGCCTTTTTCATCCCTATAACATAAACCCCCTAAAGTTGGGTGAACACAACCCCTTGATTTCGAATAGGGATGAGGGCTGTTGCGATAACTAATTTTGAAGATCGTATCAAGTACTATCTGACACAAAAGTTTCGCTTCAAAATATCTGTCGATAATGAAATAACAGCTGAAATAGTGAAAGAGTCAATGTGGAATTTATTTCGAGAATATTATTTGTATCCGACACATTTTAATTTCATTTAGTAGTTATGTAGTTAATGTTTTGTCCAAAAAAGTAGACGGACCATGTTTTTGATTTACTTTTGTCTATCGTGAATTTTCAACAATGTTAGAAGTATGTCAAAGCGACTGTAAATTTGTAGTAGGATAAAAATGGTGTAATCAGTAGAAGAAAGGGTGGAAATGAAAAAAAAATTATCTGCTGCTTACGTTGTGCAACTGGTTGCCAAATTTGACGCTACTGGTTCAGTCGAAAATAAAAAGAAGGTGCATAAAAGAAACGAAGCGAGGGACGTGGCTGTCTTAGGTCATGTAGCAATAGATCCGACATTGAGTACTAGGAAATTGTCCGATGTATCTGGTGTTTCACGCACAACAATCATGAGAATCCTGAAACAATATAAAGTCCATCCTTATAAAATTCGATTGGTTCAGGAACTTAATGAGAATTTGAATATCGAAACAAATTCAATCTGTTAGCCTTCTACAATTTTAATTAAAAAAAAAGTAGTACACTCTAATGTATGATATACTGATTGTTAGTTGATTTTGATATTTTGAATATTATCTAAGGCCGAAGAAGAGATTATCCGAATTCGAATTGTTTTTTGAAGATATAGTGCATGTTTTGAGAGAATTTTAAATTAACTTATTTGAGTATTTGAATATATTGAATATTTCAAATAAATTATTTTTTTTCAGAAATGCTTAAGTTGTGTTTTATGTTTTTGAAAAGGAATTGGTTTCATTATGGTAAGATCAGAAACAAAAATTTTGTCTCCTTCAAATATTTATTTATTTATTTTAATTTCCTTTTTTATATTGGATGGTTTATTTATTCCATTTGACATTGTATATTGAGTTTTGATTATATACGTCTATTGAATATAAGCGGTGCTTATTGTAGACATAAATTCAATTCTAAAAGTTTTCTGAATAAATTTTTTTTTTTTTTGAAATTGTAGAAGACTAACAGATTAAATCTGTTTTGATATTCAAATTTTGTTATATTTCTTCTATCAAGTAAAAAACCTTTTTTTATTTTATTTTATGCATAATATATAATTATATTCAGGCTTGAATAATTTTCATTCTGAAATGTCAATGGTTTAAAGAAAACCTTATAATACCTTACAGTTTTCTGTGATTTTGTGACGAACTGACTACCTGGTTTTTTAAAGTTAGTCTGTCTCAAACAAGTTCCGTGTTACACTCTAAGGTATGATATACTGATTTTTAGTTTATTTTAATATTTTAAATATTATCTAGGGCCGATGAAAAGATTATGCAAATTCTAATTGTTTTTTGAAGATATAGTGCATGTTTTGAGAAATTTTTAAATTAACTCATTTGAATATTTAAATATATACAATATTTCAAATAAATTATATTTTTTGAGAAATCATTAAGTTGAGTTTTATGTTTTTGAAACGGAATTGGTTTCATTATAGTAAGATCAGAAACAAAAATTTTGTCTCCTTCAAATATTTATTTATCAATTTTAATTGCCTTTTTTATATTGTTTGGTTTATTTATTGCATTTGACATTGTATATTGAGTTTTGATTATATACATCTATTAAATATAAGCGGTGCTTATTGTAGACATTAATTTAATTCTAAAAGTTTTTTGAATAAATTTTTTTTTTTAAATCAAAATTGTAGAAGACTAACAGATTAAATCTGTTTTGATATTCAAATTTTGTTATATTTCTTCTATCAAGTAAAAAGCCTGTTTCTATTTTATTTAATGAGAATGATTCTGATCGCCGACTCCAGTTCTGTGAAGTGGCCAGTGAAATGATTAACGGTAATCAAACTACATGTTCGCTATCTGTTTTTCGGACGAGTATTCATTTTACCTTTACGGCATTGTAAATCGGTATAACTGTCTGTATTGGTCGGATGAAAATCCACGATTATTTCGTGAGGTGCATACTTAGCGTCGTCAAAAATTAATTGTTTGGGCGAGTAAATAGCCATAATATATATACCATAAATATGGAAATCACATAATCGGTCCTTTTTTCATACCCGGAAATCTCACTGGCCAAATTTATTTAGATGTATTGGAGACCGCTATTTATATAGCCCTACCTTTCTGGAGAATGCAGAAGACCATCAAACGATCATCTTCCAACAAGATGGCGAACCACTTCATTTCGTTCAACCGGTGCGTCAGTTTTTATATGGAAATTTTCCTCACGTCTGGATTGGAAGAAATAGACATATTGCGTGACCAATCAGATCACCGTATCTGGCTCCACCCGACTTTTTTCTATGGGGTGACCTGAAATCCAAGATTTACGCTAACCAGCCTTTCACCGAATGATTTGCGAACTCGGACTCATTAATGAATGAATGAGGTCAAATTACACCAGAAATCTTGAGTAACGTACGTGAATTTTTTCAGCAAAACTAACATTACTGCATGGAAATGAATGGTGTCCATTTCCATCATTTAATAAACTAATGACAAAAGCAAGTACTCTTCCACTATTTTACCCTTCATTTCGTTATCGACGGATATTTTGGAAGGAAATTTCAGGATCAGATAGTACTCGATAAGATCTTGAAAATGAATTATCAAAACACCCCTCATCCCTGTTCAAAATCAAGGGGTTGTACTCACCCTCGTTAGGGAGTTGCAGTTAAGGGGATGCGAAAAGCGGAAAAGTTGTTCCCCCTGGAATCAGATTAGTTGGTCCTAGCGATTTTCCACATTTTGATTTTAAAGCCGCAAAATCGCGGTGATAAGTTTTCGTTGGACCACACTATATAATTACTAACACTGATTTATACTGAACACTATCTATTGGCTCTGAATGAACAACTCTTTGTTAACTAGAACACAACTCTTATATAATACCAATTCACATGTATCGACAAAGCTTAATCTTTACGATTAGTAAAAACAAATGAGCGACCTTTTGTAGACGGAAACCAGACAAGTGTATAGATCTGGCATGCAAACAACATATGTTACATTCTTAGGTGCAAATGAGGTGTTAATCAATGAATTTTAAGTACGATAGGTTCAATTGTTTTATTATTAATGACTGTAACATCATATGAGGAAAATATTCAATCAAAACCGTTCTGTGATGTAGCATAGAGCACCTGAATTCACATATGTACCTTTCATAGTTGGAGTATCCACTATAGTTTGTAAAGCCTTATGATCATCCTTTCATTCAATTCATTTAATTCTGTGTGGATTCACTAACTTCTTTGACCCATCAGGGTTCGAATCTCTATTTTGATCTATCTTCAATGCCACTTGAAGTATTCGGACTTTCCACATCCAAAACAAAGAAAATTATTCTTGAAACTTTTATTATAGATATGACAACAACGCACTTAAACTTTAGAAATTTACTGGAAATTTTCTGTCCATAATTTTCGATGGCCCTCAAGATGGGGTCGTATGCGAAGGTTAACCCACTAAGTCATATTACATCTAAAACCTCGTCATCAATTGGACATCAATGTCTGAGAAGTTCTGGGAAATGCTCATCACTTCAGTCAAAAAATTTTCCATCTAAGAAAAATTTTCAAATCTAACCCTGAATGGTACACGGAATAGTCTTCTATGAAGTAATTTGTTCTGAAACGCATTTGAAAGTTTTCTCATGGTTCTGTTGGAGTCTTAGCATTTCTCACATATGCATAACAGTTTGTATTTAAAATAAGACTTATTTTCGCGAGAGAATTTTGATCATGACCTCATTTTTGTGGACTCGTAAATTTCATCATCTCCGGATCTGTATCCTTTAAAACAGAACTACAAATCTTCATTGAGTAAAGACATTTCCATAACAACTTTCCAATCATTGCAGTTTTCGCGGGGTGTTAGTTTCGCGAAAGCGAAAAATTTCTGCCTAGTCACCCATGATGATTTCCGTCATTACATATTAGATTATGTGATTTATTTATTTTAGGCAAGTTATTTGCAAATAAGCGTGTGTCGACTAAAATCTTTTACTCAATCGACATTTTTCAAAATAAAGTCATTTCTTGAACAACTATTTGTTTATATTTGATAGATTTGGTCTTTACTTGGTGGAAACTCATTTTAATTAAAAAAATGAATATCCGACAGTAATTTATTTCCACAAAAATGTTTGTACTACTACAACAATTGTTTCACCACGATGTGGCTTCTTCAGGTATTACATTGTACTGTCTGATGGTACTCAGTGTAACCGAGTTTAAATACATTTTTAGGTACGTGACCAAATAATGGAAGCACAAGTCATAAAAACTCTAGGTGTTTATTGGAGTTTGCCGCTAAAAATGCTATTAAGGAAAAATATTCAGTAATGGAGAATGATCGACATCTGTTTGTTCGTTCAAAAGGATTTTACGGGCATTATACCTGTTGATTCCAAGAAATTCTAAAAGTGTTAATCTAGAACTTTTGCTTTCAACGTGGATAATTTCATAATTATTGTTGAAATTATGCCTAAATTCCTTAAGATGATTAGAATATGTCGAATGTACAGAATTGGATATATAACCCCTTTGGTGTTCTTGGACACGTTTCTTGAATGATCTACCAGTCTGGCCAATGTATACAAAAGGGCAATCTTTGCAAGTCAACTTGTAGACTCCGGATTTTTTTTTCTTTATTTGTACGATCTTTATTGTTTTTTATATATTTTAGGCAAACTACAATACTACATAAAATACAATAAAGATCGTACAAATAAAGAAAATAAATCCGGAGTCTACAAGTTGACTTGCAAAGATTGCCCTTTAGTATACATTGGCCAGACTGGTAGATCATTCAAGAAACGTGTCCAAGAACACCAAAGGGGTTATATATCCATTCTGTACATTCGACATATGCTAATCATCTTAAGGAATTTAGGCATAATTTCAACAATAATTATGAAATTATCCACGTTGAAAGCAAAAGTTCTAGATTAACACTTTTAGAATTTCTTGAAATCAACAGGTATAATGCCCGTAAAATCCTTTTGAACGAACAAACAGATGTCGATCATTCTCCATTACTGAATATTTTTCCTTAATAGCATTTTTAGCGGCAAACTCCAATAAACACCTAGAGTTTTTATGACTTGTGCTTCCATTATTTGGTCACGTACCTAAAAATGTATTTAAACTCGGTTACACTGAGTACCATCAGACAGTACAATGTAATACCTGAAGAAGCCACATCGTGGTGAAACAATTGTTGTAGTAGTACAAACATTTTTGTGGAAATAAATTACTATCCCATATACATTTTTTTAACTATTTGTTTCTCTACATTCTGGGCGGATAACCTATAAAAACTGAAAATTTTTGGGAAGAGATATAAATAACTTCAATTGTTTATTCATTTATTATTTTCTCCCAGCTTTTTTGCGAAAAAATAAATTTCAACCTTAAATCTCTGCTGCTCTCTCAAAATTCGATGAGCGATAGACTTAAAAATATTGAGCTCAGGCGACAATTGTCTAACGATCTTGTTGGAAGCTACTTTATTATATTCAAACCTCTTGTTTTGTTGTCCTAACTTGTCTCCTAGCTCCTTCACCTCCTCTTTTTGGTGAAATACTCCCATAAGTAGAAATTAGATATAAAAAATAATATCGATACAAATTATGGAATCATTAACCAGTTTCTCAAAGTCTTGGATCCATAGCCTTGAATGTATTTTTCTCAGCAGATTTCTGCTCGAATCGAGCTTGGATATGATCTAGTCGCTGCCGAGGCTAAGTATCATAACGATTGCTTTAAAACTTTTACAAAGCTGAATGCGGTTGTAAAGAGGTTCGACTGTTTTGCTCATTAACAGTTACCAATTGTCAAGGCCAATCCTGCTCCAATATTGAATCGATACTAAATGAGGATTGTTATTATATAAGTGATGGGACATATGATTCATCACTTCTGGAACAGAATATTTGTATCCAGTAGAAAGAAGAAGAAGGTGAAAAATATGAAAACATTACATTAGAAGCACCATTCGATAATTATGAATTCGACGGATAACTTTTCCTTATTATTTGTTCATTAATAATAATTTACACAGCTTTCATTTTTTTTTGGATACTTCATTTGTATTTCATAGATTACTTTTGAATTCTATAAGATCACAACAGATCGTGGAATAGAATTACCGGGGAAACCACATTAAAAAACGCGCCAAGTGCACTATTTCATAGGTGGTGTAGAAACGTGTGCATATTACGAAGAAAATAATTTTTTCAATTCTTTGAATCGCCATATCACGGAATTGGCGATACTAACGAAAAAACTCTGACAACAATTTTTGTAGAGAATTGGATGATCTACAATTTTTGTCTGGATTATTTTAGATGTAGAACTCGCCGTTTAGCTGAAAAACGCGAGAAACCCATTCTTGCAAACTTTCACCATCTATAAATTTCTTTGCACAATGGGGATCGATGAGGACTTTTCACAATTAATTCATAATAGTATAATAATATTCATTGATCCCATAAGATTACAAGTACTTGACATACAAAGTAAACATGGAATCAGTCAGAAAATATGTGGTATTCCGAACATTCATAGCAATTTTAAGTTCTATGGGAATTTCTGTAACCTTCAATGTCTTATTTCACCGGACTAATATTCTCAGTCAACGACAAAAGGTAATTTTTTTCCAGGTAGAAGGATTATTACAAAATTTAAAATAAATATGTTTATGGGTTATTCTAATGTTTATACGGTAAATAGTCTGTTCGGTAAGATATCTTTGTTAATTATTTTTATTTTTTGAATATGAAGTCGATCTGAAGATTTAACGTTGTTATAATTCAAAATTATTTTTTAGGAATGTTCTATATGTTTTAGAAATTTTTTTTAAGGAAATTATTTTGAGCAAATTATTCTTGAGAAATTTTTTGAGGTTTTGTTTTGTATTTTTGAAAGGGAATTTAGTTTTTCATAAAACAAGAGATGAAACAAAATTTTGTACTCTTCAAGTATTTATTTAATAACTTTAAGTTGACAATTTATATTTATTTCAATATATTTCATTCCCTTTGGAATCGTTTAATAAGAATTAATTCTATATATATATGTCTACTGAATTGACACGGTGTGTTCTAAAGACATTTATTTAATTTAATTTTTAAAATTTTTGGATGAAATTTTTTTTAAATTAAAATTTGTAGAAGCTTCACAGAAAAAATTTGTATGATATTCTAAATTTTGATAAAAGGTAAGCTTTTCAGTATCATTTTCATATTTTCGGAATAACATTCTAGGAACATTCCGGCATTGCTTAAAACAAATTAAGTGATGATAGGACAGACTGATTATATGATTATATTAAAAATGTCTATTTATACTCGTGAAATTGTCTTAGCCTGCGCTGACCCACTCGTAGGAAATGGATCACTTTCCAAAATAGTAATATACTATTCTCACCCTGTAGAATTCGAATAAAAATTAAAAATAGTCTTCTATTAATAAATTGTATTTAAATCCATAATATAAACATAAGAACAAATTACATTAAGATCAATACTATGTACAATAACAATTAATTTTTTTTGGTATAGTTTATCTTTTTTTTCACCCACTCGCATTAAGGAGTTTTTCTGATAATCAATGTTTCATTTACAATATTTCTATATGAATGTCAATTAAATAATAAGAACAACATTTTTGCATCAAGAATAAATTATGATTATTTATTGAGATATTATCACATTGCTACTGTCAAAAAATTAATTAGAAATAAATAATAAATTTTAATTTAGATTCTGTTAAACTAAAAAAGTGGGAAAATTCTGAAAATTTATTGTTTTCATATCACAATTTAAATGTCATATTCCATCTAGAAATTGAATCATATCAGCTCAATACATAATTCATAATATTTTACATAATATTCGGAAATATCCGAAATTATACAGTCCCTCATAGCTACAGTACGTACATCATTATTTGTGTTCGACAATAATACTGAAATCACGATTTCATCATATTATATATCGGCATTAGGAGGCCGTATTTGGTGCATGTTAATTTCTCTGCTCAAATTGTGATAAAGGGGTTGGCTCTTGGCTGAACTCCATGGAAGCATTGAAATACGCTGAAAATTATCGAGGGTGGAGACAAAAGGATTCGAGCTTCCTTGACAGTTGATTATAGGAATATTAGATGCTGTTTTCGAGCGGAAGTATCAAGTATGAACCAGCCAAGCAATTTATTGGAGTGGCGTTTCACGAATTGAAATGACGGGAATATTGAAATATTTCAGACATTCCAGCAATGGAAGAAACTGTTATTGCTTCTATGAAATAACTTCAAAGAGTACCTCTTTTATCGTTGATTTCCTGAAACAATTTCAGCTCGCTTAAGCTAAACATTTTTCCTAAATACTCAGATTTCAATTTTTGTAGGTGATACTGAACACATTTCCTATTACTGTTTTTATATCGACTAACCAAATACATATATTTCTGAATTCCAGTTGAAAAATGAATTTCCATATCGACATAAAAATATCCTGATTTCTAATATCTCTTAGCAGAACTAAATTCACTATTTTAGTTCTGCTTAGACATGAGCAATGCTGAAAAAATCAAATTTATCACCTTGTTTACCTCGATATCCCTATATACTCATATATTTTCCTATATATAAGATGCTAGGGCTCAGTAGAATATTTAAAATGAAAGGAAAATTCACCGATCTGAAAACTTTGGGAATATCTGAATTAGTACATTATATATCATTTCGCTTTCTATTTTTCCTTGGGTAGGATAAGCTTACAGATTTCATGTCATTTTTACTCATGAAATTTTCATGTTTGAAGAAATAGTATGAATTTGGTTAACTACAAATTCCAAATATTATATAAAACCAAGATTTTATTCCTAACACCATCCATAATAAGGGTACTCTATATTTACCTTTGTAATTTTGTATAAATGGAAGTGTAGCCATTTTTAAGATGAAAACTATTCAGTTGATATCATTGAATTATATATCTTCATCATGTTACTTTTATTGGAAATTCTACTCGTTCATTAATGATTTTATTTTTATTCCAAGAAGAATGTCATGAAACCGTTTTGAGAACTGTATGCGACTTAAATATACAACTTTTCACTTTAGATATTCCATATACTTTCTAATCTACTCGTACTAAATCAGTACAACTTTCACTCTGATATCATTTTTCACATGAAATTAATTTTTACCATTTCATATGTCGATTCTTTTCATTTTTAACACATTAAATATATTTGCAGAACTGAAAGCTTTCCACCAAACGTATCCATAGAGTATCGAAAAACAAACTTTCTCACAAACGCAAGTCTTCAAGTTAACACACGAGGACAACACAAAAATAAGAATTGAAATGAATTTCCATTCCTTGGAGTTTCTTCTCATCATTCACTGAACACACTCTAGAAAATTTCACAATTTCTCCCCACTCAAGCTGACCATATTGTAGTAAGAGTGGTCGGGAAACCTTTCCAGTTCTATATAATCAGTTTCAGTCATCAGAAGTTTCTCCAAAAGTTCTACGCATTCACTAAACGACGGCCTCTGTTTGGAGTCTTTGTCCCAGCAGTAATACATGATGTTGTACAGTTCTCTCCTACAGTGTTCTGGTTTGTCCAGGCGATATCCATCCCTAACCTGGAAATAAAATTAGATGAAATTATTTTTATGCCTTTTCGAAAAAAATTGTAGAATTATCAAACAAAAACAATAAAAGAATGAATTCAGTAATTTAAGTGTATGACGTCATAAAAATTTTCAAATTAAGTGTTATGGATTCATTGTTCTGTTCGAACTTCTGTCAAATATCGCAATAAACATGAAAATTCGTAATCAAGTTGGGAATAATTTTCATCGATCAGCGGAAGAATTGAAATAAAAGAATAAAACAGTGAAATACTCAAGCCAGATGAAAGTTTTCTTTTATTCATTAACTGTATAACTGGAGAATATCTTCCCTAATTAATAATTTAAATAATAATCGATATAATCTTGTGTGTGAATATTCAGCAAAATTCCTCGCAGATTTATCGAGATACTAGTTGAATTAGAATAAGATACCTAACTTTTCTGTATCTGAGTGTTAAGTTCAAAACACTTGTCTACATCTCACGCTGAAATATTTGATAAAGAAGAGGGAATAATTTTTGATGAAGATCTACCAGCAATAATAGAAAAATGACAACAACTACTCAATGCAGCTTGAAAATTATACCATCATTGAAATTTTACGTATCTGTACCAGAAATGAACATTTACAGGTAGTTTCGAATTGAAGATTTTATTTTCTATTTCTGACATGAATATGTCTGCAAGGAATGGACTCAGTTGTGAGCTCATAGCTAGGCCGTTTAATTGTTCGTATATTTTATTATTAAATTGAAAATAGTTTTTGTGCAGGCTTTGTTCTAAAAGGGCAATGAAATCACCGTGTATCACGAGATATTTAAATGAATACCATCTGTTTAACAACCTTCTTTGTCGATTGCCGACATTTCGATATCTGTTAGAAGGCCCCTCTTTTTTAACCTGGTTTTTAATCACCTTCCGATTATAAACCTCTGTACCACTATTAGGTGTTACCGAGAATCTGTTGCAATATTCAAAATATTTGTTACTTTTGTTTGAATACCACTGTATCACTGTTGGGTTTTCAGTTGTCTGATGATGGGATAGTTTATTTCCCGAAACTCGAGTCACAAGAAAATGTGTAATATATATATATTTTTTTGGTAGTAAAACATAGTAATTTCTACAATTTGTTTTAATTATGATCAACTACCAAATAGTAACGGCTGAAACAATTCAGTATCTGAACAGTAATTTGTTCGAAATCTGTTTATCACACAGGTGCTGGTTGGTGGATAATATACAAGACAGTTAACGCGTATATTTGTATGGTTCACCATATACTGGTGAATACACTTGTCTCTTTCTTTTGAATGTGAACTCGTTGTTATACAGTGGATTCAATTTGACATGAACGCATTTTATGTCTATTGTCACTACATTTGGGGAATTTCTGTCCCGAATTATCTGTCGATCCTCAGTGAACATTGAATATCAAAACAGATTTAATCTGTTAATCTTCTACAATTTCAATTTTAAAAAACTTTTAGAATTAAATTAATGTCTAATAATAAGCACTGCTTATATTTAATAGAGATATAAAAATCAAAATTCACTATACAATATCAAATGGAATAAAAAAACCAACAAAAATAAATTATTAATTAAAATTAAAAATATGTAATGTCGAATGTTTGGTTCCAAACATACGCACCTGAACTCGTCAGAAAGGCCGTGGTGATTTTACCATAGCACATAGATTACCTCGGATATTAGAAATTGTTTGGTAAGATAACAAGTTTATTTATTTTTAATTGAATTTATATCATAAATGTAAAGTTGAACTTGTCAGAAAGGCCGTGGTACGTATGTTTTGCCTTTGACAAACATTTGACAACCTGTTTAGTTTCTGGTCTCATATTTATGAAAACTTAATCTTTTTCAAAAATACACAACATAATTTTGAGAACTTCTCCAAAACTAACTCATTTGAAATATTTAAGATGTTTAAATATTTAAATAAATTACTTCAAAAACTCTCAAAAACATGCAGCACATCCTCAACAACAATTAGAATTCAGATAAGGTCAGTTCAACTTTACAATATAAATTCAATTAAAAATAAATAAACTTGTAATCTTACCAAACAATTTCTGGAAACTGTGAATGCATTAATTACTAGGCAGGTACATCTAATATCCAAGGTTATCTATGTTCTATGCTAAACACCGAAATCACTACGGCCTTTCTGACGAGTTCAGGTGCGTATGTTTGGAACGAAACATTCGATATTACTTATTTTTAATTTTAATTAATAATTTATTTTTGTTGCGTTTTTTATTTCATTTGATATTGTTTAGTGAATTTTGATTTTTATACGTCTATTAAATATAAGCAGTGCTTATAATAATAAGCACATAAAGACATAAATTTAATTCTAAAGGTTTAAAAAAAAATTTTAAAATTAAAATTGTAGAAGACTAACAGATTCAATCTGTTTTGATATTTAAAGTTTTTAATTATCCTTCTATCAAGTAAAAAACCGCATCTTATTATTTGATCTTCAATGAAGCTAAAACAACAATAATTGAGTAATTTTATCTCGAATTACCCCATCGACATACTTAGAATGCACTTTCTAGCTTGAAGCAGCATTTTGAATATTGAGTTAGTGAGAATCAGCACACGTTGTTACAATACGTGCTAGAAACTTAAATTTTTAGGAGGCTTATCAAAACAAACCTGATAGAAATCGGACGAAATGCGAAAATGTGTGGCTTGTATGACTAAGGTGAGAATTCAACTACATAGTATTCGCCAGCATAGAGTATTTACTTGTTCTTGTCCAGCAAAGTGAACCAACTATTAGAAAAGAAAGAATTAAGGTGTACATAACCCATAATACAAGCTCTTTCTTGCTAATATGAATCGACGTAGATTCATAACTTTTTCCGTTTATTCACGAAATGAGTTCTGAAACTGCAAAAAAGGATTCTATTTGACAATCGGATAAGAGAAAACATAATTCAGTATTTTATTGCCATGTGCATCGTCTTTGCGAAATAACTCGAGGATTTTGAATTTTCAGGGGAAGTGAAGCGTTGAACAAACGCGAAAAAGCTTCTTTCGGACTTCACGTCGGTGCAGCGAATGCAGTAAATTTCTATTCCATAAAATTAAATTCAGAATTTAATTCTGGAAACCTCTATGGTAAGAGATGGGCCATTTAAAATTTTCATTTTTGATTGCTGATAATAAAAAACTAATGAATATTTTTCGTTATGAGTTTTTTAGAAAAGTTGAACCTGAACATTTACGAATGAAAAACAATATCATTCAAATCACAGCTACAACTTACTACAGTACTCCATTCGATCAACCCAATGTTTCAGTATATTTTTGATTGTTTGGAGCACAATTTCATAAATGATAACTTCCATTTCGTATTTCAAAGCATCAATAGTTTCTGGGTGGTTAGCTTAACGGCACTTCCAATTATCGAAACATTTTTTATAGGCGCTTTCCGGGATGGACTTTAGCTCTCGCGCCGAATTTTGTTTTATGGCTTCAATCGACTCAAAACGGGTGCCACGAAGGGGCAATTTTAGTTTTGGGAAGAGGAAAAAGTCGCGGGGAGCCAAATCCGGCGAATACGGTGGTTGCTGAAGCACATTTGTTGAGTTTTTGGCGAGAAAGTCAGTCACAATCGTAGCTCGGTGAGAAGGCGCGTTATCGTCATGCAAAATCCATGAGTTGTTCGCCCATAAATTTGGCCGCTTCTTACGGATACGCTCACGCAAACGTTTCATAAAGCCTAGGTAATACTCCTTGTTTACCGTCTGACCCTCTGGAAAGAATTCGTAGTGCACCACGCTACGGATATCGAAGAAAACAATGAGCATCACCTTCATTTTCGAGCGGCTTTGGCGTGGTTTTTCGGTTTCGGCTCATTTTTTGCCACCCATTCCGATGATTGCTGGCTTGTTTGCATATCGTACTCGTAGACCCAGGTCTCATCACCAGTTATAATGCGTTCCATGAATGTAGAATCGGAATTACAGCGATCCAGCATGTCTGAAGCAACCTGTTCGCGATGACGTTTTTGAAGAAAATTCAGGTCTTTCGGTACGAGTCGTGCGGCCACCTTTCTCATGCCCAAAATATCAATCAAAATCGTACGTGCGGACTCGTGGGATATCTTAAGATCATGTGCTATCTCTCTCAAGCTGGTACGACGGTTTTCCAGCATCCTTTCCTTAATTTTATCGACGTTATCTTCGATCGAAGCCGTCGATGGGCGACCACTTCACGACCGTCCTTGAAGGCTCTGTACCACTGATATGCACGAGTTTTCGATAGAGCATTATCACCAAAGGCCTTTTGCAACATTTTCAATGCATCGGCACACGAAAATTCATTTGCAACACAAAACTTTAAACAAATTCTTTGCTCAACGTAATACTCCATAGTAAAAATCGGCACGCACTCTGACATCGACTGACTTAATCAGCTGTTGCAAACACACTAGTTGACAGATCCCGCTCAAGCTTGGCATAGTAATTAAGGACAGTGGTACCAACCTAGGAAAAAAAATATTTACCTGCCTCATTGCCCCGCCAGATTCAAATCGATAATTCCCGGTACTTTCTTGACATAATGTATATCCTTAACGGTCTTCCGAGGGGAAAATGAGATTCATCGCTGAAGATTATTTTTCGGGGAAAATGCACATCTTGGGCTATGCGATCATTAGCCCACTGAGCGAAGTGGGAATTCAAAGGATGGTCATAAGGCTTCACTTCTTGCAATTCTTGAAGTTTGTAAGCCTTTATGCAAAATTCTTTCCAGAAAAGTGCGAGAAATGCTCACTTCTTGAGCACGATGATGAGTTGATGTTGATGGATGTTCAGCTACATTTTGGACTACAGTAGCAATAATTTGAGGTGTACCCACTGGTCGAGAACGGTAACTGGTTGTTTAATCAAATAATGATCCAATTTTCACGAGAAAATTGATCTACAAATTGCCGTGAAGGAATTTCATTTTTATTGAATTTTTCACGTAAATTTCTAACAGTTTGAATAGAAGATTCACAACTTTGGAAATAAGTTTTTTCATTCTATTAATGTCAAATATTAAACAACCTTTCTGTCGACAGAAGTGTTCCCAGACTCACATCAACTACTTCAAAATGCAAAATCTAGATGGCCCACTTTACTACATATTGATTCCATGTAGTAGTTCAAAGTTCATACATTTCACATGGATTCAATTCTTTATCTTTGAATCACAATATTCTAGAATCAATTCTTGCGTTAGTCGAAAACAAAGTAAATATGTTAAGAGAAAACAATCAATAAAGTTGATAAATTTATATGTTTATATAAAATTCAGAATACCACGTTTTACCTGAATTTAATTCTGTGTATTCTTCCAAACGTCTCAACTTTTAAACCAATTAAAACACCTCGCGAAAATGGAATTCCTTTACGAGACTTCAGTTACTGGAATGGTTCAAAACATAAAAGATGCAAAGTTGTCATGAAATACCTCTGAGAAGTTCAATCTCTGAGTCTCTAATCGAGTCGAAATTCTTTTCAAGTTTCCGTTAAAAATACTTTGAATGCGGAAAGGATCTTTTCATACCTCGCTGAAAAGGTGACCATCTGCACTTCTTTACTTTGAAGCGGAATTTCGTAAATGAACTTTAAGATGCGGTGAAGATTTATTTCGTTAGAATTTTATTTCAGGACCGTTTTCACCTTGTCAACTCTTCGCTTTTTTATGACTACAAGTTCTTACCATACTAACAATGCTTTCTTGACTGCTTTTCCATTCGCCCCCTATTGCTAAAAAAGGTGCTGTCAGAATTTCGGCTAATCGCATATAATTACTGAAAAGCCAGACGCACGACCTACTACCTACTTATGATTATAAATGGTCCTTCCACAAAGGGTTTCATTTTGAGTGAATAGAAAGACAGAATTATTTTTGTTTCAATCCAATAAATAATTTGACTGAATATCTGTCAAATGTCCGCCTAGGCAGTTTTTAGGGACGGTTTTCTGATAATTGTGGCTCTATTCAGCGACTCATTGCTGATATTTTATTGAATATGATAAGTGCAAAATTGACAGCACGTATAGGACAACGTTTATTTTCAGCAGGTGCAATATAAAAGCGTTCCGATGGTCAAATCTAATATCATTTACTGGTAAAATACAAGTTAAATGTCAACACCGCTTTCCTCAATATGAAACTCTGTCCTTTGCAGGTATAAGTAATAAACATTATTCATGTTACTTCAATTCATTAAAGTAGTAAGCCATGAATACCGTGAAACGTTTAAATTTCAAAGTTGTTTGAAAGGCGTCTTATAATGGGTGTTTCAATAAGAGCGCAAGATTTCAGTATTCAATAAAACATGATTTTCTGTTGCAAAGATTTGAAATATTTATTGATGTAAGACGTATACATTTGGGAATTCTGTATGGAACAAAATATCTTGTAAATGGCTTTGCTGCTATATGCTTACCCTTTCGACGGAATTTTCAATAACATTATTGAATACACGTGGTGGTACTTCATGGAGATAGCGTCTAATTTCGTCTTTCAATGCTTCGATGGTGGCAGGCTTTTTGGCATAAATCTGTAATTTCAGATAATCCCACAGCCAGAATTCAAAGGCGTTAAATCGCAAGAGCGTGGAGGCCAATTCTGGTCACCAGATCGGGAAATGATACGACCAGGAGCAAACTCGTGCGAGATCGTCAATCTTTCGCGGGCGGTATGACATGTGCCACCGACCTGCTGAAACCGCATGTCGTCAAGATCATTAGCTTCCAAATGAGGCACAAGAGAATGTGTTATCATAGTACCATAACGTTCGACATTCACCGTTACTGCGTTACTCTCTTTTTTTTCGAAGAAAAACGTTCCAATTATTCCTCCACACCATAATGCACACCACACAGGATCCGTGGGGGATGAATTGGTTTCTGATGAATCATTCGTGGATTTTCCAGGTCCCAAATGTGACAGTTTTGCCTATTAACGAAGCTTTCGAGGTGAAATTGGGCCTCATCACTGAAAATGATTTTGTTTTCAAAATCAGCAGGTTGCCCAAGGGTCCAATTGGTGAATTTCTTCGCTGTTCATGGCCTACTGGCAGAAGTTGATGAGTCAGTTGGATTTTGTAGGCATGGAGCTGTAAATCTTCAGCGAGAATTCGATGCAAAGAGCCTGTTGAAATGTCCAATTCTTGTTTCCGATGGCGAATTGACGTCTCTGGCCTTTCTGTCTGATGTTTTGTTCTGAACGACCTCTACGAGCTCGTATCGTATATTTTACATCACTAACCGAACCAGTACTTTCGAATTTTTTATTACTCTTTTTACAGTTGATGAATTAGGCACATTATTTCGACCGAACATTGGACGCACTTTATGAATAGTGGAAATTAAACTTTCACCATTTTGATAATAATTTTTGACGATCAGGACGCTTTGTTCTACCGTGTAATGTGTTTACTAACTCCGATCTGTCAACCTTCGATCTGTCATGTCATAATCATGTGACATTATGACTGTCAAACATAGCGTCCAATTCAAATCTTGAGCTTTAATTGAAACACCCTTTACTTAGGCGATAATTGAATGAAAATCCCTCACGGCAATTTATTAATCAATTTATGAAGCTGGTTCGTGAAACTGAATAGTTATTCGATGAAACAACCCGTTTGCGTTCTCGTCCAGTGAGCACACCTGAAAACATTGCCGCTGTAGCTCAGAATGTGGATGAACATCCATCAACAACAACCTGTCATCGTGCTCAAGAACTGAACATTTCTTGTACTTCTCTGAGTAGAATTTTGCATGAAAACCTAGATATATGAAGGCTTACAAAGTTCAACTAATGCAAGAAGTGAAGTCTCGTGACCATCCAATGCGTTTCCACTTCGCTCAATGGGCTAATGGCCGAAGATGAGTATTTTTCCAGAAAAATTATCTTTAGAGATGAAGCTCATTTTCACATCGAAGGATATGTGAATGAGAAAACCTCTCGCATTTGGGGATCAGAGGATTCACGCATTTTTTGGAAAAGTCAATGCATGCACAACGAGTAACTGTTAGATGTCATTTTTGATCCGGTGGCATCAGTGGGCCATTTTACTTCGAAAATAAGCCAGGAGCCGCCATCACTGTCAATAGGGAACGTAACCATGCCATGCTCAACCAATTTTTCCAGAAACGTCCTTTAAACACGAAATCGAAGTTGATATTCATGTTATTATTGAGCCACAAACAATCGACAATGTATTGACAAATTAGGTTGATCGGATGGGGTACTGTGATGCCAGTACTTGCGTTAATTTGAATGATGTTCTTTATTCGTAAATCTCAATGTCTATCCTACAATTTTATAAGTTCTAAAAATATTCATGAGTTTTTTTATTTATAGCCGATCAAAAATTCAAATTTTGAATGCCTCACCCGCTATCATGATGAATTTGTTATTTTATCTACTCGTTCCCATAATGCAATAATTCTATTTTCATTCTTTATTTTGGTCTCTTGACATTCCATCTACCACTTCCATTCCTTTCTGAAAATATCTTTCCAGAGATACTGGCAAAAACCCTGGATAGTTCTCGTGGATTTTTTTCGTTAGAAGCCCACAAGACAACTAGATCAGTGATATTTGACAAGATCTTATAGAAAATATCAGTACACGTATCTCTTTGATGAAAAGAATTCCAAGAGAATTAATAATATTAATTGGTTAGAAGAATGATATGATTTTTGAGATGAGTGCATCCCTTTGTATTTAATTGACTCGTTCTTTACTTGATGGAAATTCATTTTAATTAAATGAAATAATAAAGAAAATTTGTGTTAAATTATAAAACATATTCTTTATTATTTTATTTGATCCCTGTGCATATTTCGGATCTCAAGTTACCTCATATTGTATGATGACTGATTGTAGTTTTAATTAATTATAAGGCTAGAATATGCAGACTGTCCCAAAAAGTATTATCAAGCAGAAATTCGGAGATGAATCTACTCGAATCAAACCCCTGTATACTATGCGGTTTTTCGTGGTTTTCGTGTTATGCTTTTTTATATTTTTATGTTTAACCCAGGCTCACAAGAAATTGTCGGTTACAAAGGCATCTATTAATGATAAACATGCTTTATTTTGTTCCCACACTGGTTATACAGTGATACAGTATGTCTCTAAGATTCGAATGCAATTGGAGGACGATGTATGTCCTTAAAAAAATTGGGGTATTTGAGGGTAACACATTGTCGCAAAATGGCGAATGCGCCGGTATAGTTAAACTCCTTGTTTAGTTACAGATAGAGATAGAGACTAAAAATTTTAATCTAAATAAATCTCATGAAAACATTTAGAATGAAATTTCAAAACATGTCCTAGATACACTCCATCACTTTATAGACACAAATATTATATATTTTATCATCACATGCGACAATTAACTAATGAAGAATCAAATGTAATATAAAATTATGACCAAATTATTTAGACATCACCTCATACATATATATGTTTCGATTGGATGTTGAAAAATCACAAGTTCCATCACCAAAAAATGTTCAACATATAATTCAAAAAGGCCTTTTTATTCGCCTTTTTTAAAGAATATATAGCACATTCCCCAGAGGAAGAAACTGATAAATTCCGACTCAAAATATCTTCAATAAGGAGTTATTTGAATGAAAAAAATAATCATTTGAAAATAAATAAATATATTTTTTAACACTAGGCATTTCTACAACAAATAACCAATTTTTGGATAAGCATGACCTATACGAAAATTAGGTTATATCACAGAAAAATGCAATGAAAGAAGATACGATTCAAACTCTGCATTGGATAACCGCCACGTGCATGTTATATAATACGAAGAATTTCTCGATTATTAATAATAATTTTCTAATATTTTTGAATAATTATTTTGTTTATTCAAATAACTCCTTACTGAAGAGATTTTGGGTTCGAATTTATCAGGTTCTTTCTCTGGAGAATATATATTCTTTAGAAACGAAAAATAAAAAATGCCTTTTCGAATTATATGTTGAAAATTTTCTTGTGATGGAACTTGTGATTCTTTAACATCCAATCGAAACATATATGTATAATGTGATGTCTAAATAATTTGGTCATTATTTTATATTTATTTTGATTCTTTTTTGTTCATTTCCAGCTTATGTGATGATAATATATACTACTCTGTCAAGAAAGTACCAGGAATTTTCAACTAAAACAACATTTTTACACTTAATCGTCAAAATTTATTGGGTCGCCTTCAAAATAGGCTCCATTTGCTTCAATACATCTATGCCAACGGCACTTCCAATTATCGAAACATTTTTTATAGGCGCTTTCCGGGATGGACTTTAGCTCTCGCGCCGAATTTTCTTTTATGGCTTCAATCGACTCAAAACGGGTGCCACGAAGGGGCAATTTCAGTTTTGGGAAGAGGAAAAAGTCGCAGGGAGCCAAATCCGGCGAATACGGTGGTTGCTGAAGCACGTTTGTTGAGTTTTTGGCGAGAAAATCAGTCACAATCGTAGCTCGGTGAGAAGGCGCGTTATCGTCATGCAAAATCCATGAGTTGTTTGCCCACAAATTTGGCCGCTTCTTACGGATACGCTCACGCAAACGTTCCATAACGCCTAGGTAATACTCCTTGTTTACCGTCTGACCCTCTGGAAAGAATTTGTAGTGCACCACGCCACCGATATCGAAGAAAACAATGAGCATCACCTTCATTTTCGAGCGGCTTTGGCGTGGTTTTTTCGGTTACGGCTCATTTTTTGCCACCCATTCCGATGATTGCTGGCTTGTTTGCATATCGTACTCGTAGACCCAGGTCTCATCACCAGTTATAATGCGTTCCATGAATGTAGAATCGGAATTACAGCGATCCAGCATGTCTGAAGCAACCTGTTCGCGATGACGTTTTTGAAGGTCTTTCGGTACGAGTCGTGCGGCCACCTTTCTCATGCCCAAAATATCAATCAAAATCGTACGTGCAGACTCGTGGGATATCTTAAGATCATGTGCTATCTCTCTCAAGCTGGTACGACGGTTTTCCAGCACCCTTTCCTTAATTTTATCAACGTTATCTTCGATCGAAGCCGTCGATGGGCGACCACTTCACGACCGTCCTTGAAGCCTCTGTACCACTGATATGCACGAGTTTTCGATAGAGCATTATCACCAAAGGCCTTTGCAACATTTTTAATGCATCGGCACACGAAAATTCATTTGCAGCACAAAACTTTAAACAAATTCTTTGCTCAACGTAATCACCCATAGTAAAAATCGGCACGCACTCTGACATCGACTGACTCAATCAGCTGTTGCAAACACACTAGTTGACAGATCCCGCTCAAGCTTGGCGCTTGGCATAGTAATTAAGGACAGTGGTACCAACCTAGGAAAACAAATTTTTACCTGCCTCATTGCCCCACCAGATTTAAATCGATAATTCCCGGTACTTTCTTGACAGAATGTATGTCATAAAGTGATACAGTGTACCTTGGACATGTTTTAAAATTTAGTTCTGAATGTTTTCATGAGATTTATTCAGATTAAAATCTAAGATTCGAGTTTCGGGAAATGAACTATCCCATCATCAGAAAACTGATTATAGTTCATTTGCCGAAACTTGAGTCACAAGAAAATGTGTAAAATATATTTTTATTGGTAGTAATATATAAATATATATATATATATATATATATATATATATATATATTAATTCTTGTTTAGTGAACGTTGAGATTCAATTTGTTTATACTGCAATGGTATCAATTCGCTACTCAATTATTTCGATATCTGCCAGGAATACTGACCGCCTTTTATGAAATAAATCAAGCTTATATCTCAATAATCTGTGTCTTTGTGATGAATAATGTCTTCTAAGACAAGGTGGCACATAAAAACACGAAAAAATTATAATTATCTGTCCTTGCACTTGGCCGCTGAGATTAGTTCAATTTACCACCATAAATGCTGCTATTTATTATTACACATAAAGGCCACAATTATGAGAAGTGAAAAATTTTATTATTGAAATTACTGCCTAAGTGAATATTTGTCAGATATTGTGATTCATTATAATCTTCAGAGTTTATACTTTGGATTTGAATAAACACATATCTGTCGTCCACAAATCACTGCGTTTCTCTTTCAATTTGAAATGAAGTTAGATGATACTTCAATTTGGTATAGAGTTACCTCAACTCAACTCAAGATTTGTAGGTTAGCCATGAAATCCAATATTTGACAAAACAGAAATTTCAATGCTTTCATCAATATTCATCTTGAACTAACCGCTTGTCACAATCATTTGAGATGAAATCTTCACATTAATAATAGGCTGAGGTGTGTTCAATACAGATTCAGACTAACTGAACTACTATTACCTCAGAAATACCTAAGAATTTCATACTGGATTTGTGGAAAGTCATCTCCTCTATAGAATGGTTGTTTGGATTGGAGTGCTGTACACTCCCATATTTTCTATTTTAGTTATGCACGAAAGATTTCTTAAGCCTCGGATGGTTTTTATGCCGAAACTGAAATTCTAGACATGAGACAGTTTTTTTTTGTATTCGGTTGTGACTCAGCATATAGAAAGAACTTACAAGGCTGCTCTACCAACTCTTCTACAATAGTGGGAGAGATTAGTTCATCACGTCAGTGATAGACAAGTAAATAAAGCGACCATTTTGCTATTTCGCTCATAAACTTTATAATCTTTCACCTGCGGGCATTAAATCCGTACAAAGCGTAACGTTGCACGATTTATTTACCACCGAGGTTTGTTTATTATTCCAGTATTTCGAAACAACACACAGTTACAATAAACTGTGGATTGAATCGATGTCTGCAACGTATTAAACTTCAAAAGTACTTGTATAAGGTTATATCGAGAATGAATAGGCTTTGTTTATCTAATATGATAAACCATCGAAGGTGAGGAAGTGAATAGAACTCAAAACACTCTAAACGAAACCAAATATGATTCTTGGTTTACTCTATGCAAACTAAGTTGAAATGTATGATTATTACACTAAGAAAAAAAATTAATGCACCTGCCAACACCTTAGCAATCGGCAATAGGTGGATTATCATAAGAATATATTAATAAGATATCAGGGTGATTACTGAATAAATAAATAACAAATGCGATATCTTGAGCCGAAAGGCTACAAGTGACAGAGTTGGTTACTAGAAGCGACTAAATTGGTCACAATAATGAATGTGATAATTTGGGCTGAAGCCACAAGCGACTAGGTTCATTATTACGAAAATAATAATAATCTTTCCTTTTGTTGCAGGCTATTTCCGAATATAAGAGTAGGGGAGAATGAATTTATTTCATCGAGACATGAAAGAGAGAATATAATGAACTTAATTGGAAATAATATTAGTGGACATAAGGAATAAATACCAATAGGTTACAATTCTCATAGAATAAGAATTCTGGGACGGAACATTTCGAATATCTGCTGATCGATAAAGGAGGAATAGGAAAGATCTTAATTAACAATGATGTCGCGTTGAATGTAACTAATAGTGCATTAAATATATTGAGAGTTTTCATGTTTTCCATATTTCCCAAAGGCCAAACATTCATCTGAGAATATATAAGCTAATTGTCCAGAGGCAGTAAAATTTCAGTGTTCGAATGACACAGATCAAAAAGTAGTAGATTGAAAATATCTACATGAAAAGATTTATGTATTTAGGGCCACCTGAGATAAGGAGATAAACGCATTATTATCTAATACAGGGAAGGCCTTCCCTAAATGAAAACTTACACAAAGTATCAACACCTAGAATGGAGTTGAAATGTTTTTTTCTTCAGGGTCACCGAACTGTATTGCTGAAGATTTAATTTAAGCATCTTGTACGTAGTTCTTATTGGGGTTGAGTTTTGTTTATTTTTGAAAGATTTTCGCTTCTTTTTTAGGTGAATATGTTGCAACATTATCGACTGGTACCTTACCTAGTGCCTTTATTAAACATTTTACTCTACAGTTTATAACCTACATTTCTAGAATATCTCAGCCACAGAATAGTAGTAGTATGTAATGAAATAACACCTGATATATTACAGAATATAACTAAATATGTTGAACAAAGACAATATTACTGTATAGAAATGAACAGTTGGAAATTTGAGCATCTTATTTTTTAAAACTTGATAACTTAATGCACTTCACTAATCAAATCCCACAAGAACTTCAACGGCCATCTGGTATATTTGAATGAAGTTATTATTATTTTTTTCACTCCTTTTTGAAGGGTCATTCAGATGAGTCACGGATCTAACAGTGGATCATGTCTAGTAGTACTTCATTCTATCACGAACCGCACAATGCTTGTTTTCTGCAAAAAGGCAGCCTTTTGCATCTGCACGTAAGTATTTTCGGGAGTTTTCATTCTCGATAAAAATACATTTCAATGTTTTAAGGATAATTCCGACGCTGGAAATTACCACTGGTAAGATATTATTATCAATTATTATTGTAATATTATTAATCAAAAACGAAATTATTTTGATTTTCATAACTGAAAAATCGGACTTGGTGATATTCTATGTATTCCAAAATCTAACACTATTAAATATAATCATTATTCACTCTCACTGGTATCAAGCTATATAATTATCAACCTAGAAAATATAAAATCGGAACTAATAAACACTTTGAAACTGAAATTAACACAAACTTTTCATTTTTGAATGACAATTGTTTCGCCATACTGTGACTTAATCATATTTTACAGTTGAACTGATAATGTATTAAAACTTACACAGCTTCTTATATATGGATTGACAGGTATAACAGAAAGTGGGACTAAAAGAAGAATTATATTTATAAGGGTATTCTCAATTAGGTGGAGAAATAACGTCGATGGTAATACAATTTATTGGTATAGTCGATGGTTTTCCCAATTACATGAAGATATTCACTAAAGGTGACCTATTGCTGTCCTTTGTTCGTTTAGGAGTATTTTCCTGAGAATTATATTGGTTTATTTCAAGTGATTCTAAGAATGGTTATCTAGAACCTTTACTCTCGATATGCATAATTTCATATTCGTTATTGAAATTATGTTCAAAATCTATTAGATGGTTGGCATATGTGGAATGTGTTGAATTTGAACTATAGCTCTTTTGCTGTTCGTGTATTCTTTTCTTGAACGATCTACCGGTTTGAGCAATATAAACCATTGGTCAATCCGTATAAGTCAACTTATAGACTCCTGAATTATTATTTTGGTTTGATTTATCTTTATTATTTTCAATATATTCATCATATATAAACAAATTAAAGCGAAATAATAATTTAGGAGTGTATAAATTGACTTGTAAGGATTACCCAATGGTTTATATAGGTCAGACTAGTAGGTCATTCGAGAAAAGAATACGCGAACATCAAAAGAGCTATAGTACAAATTCAACACATTCAACATAAGCCAACCATCTAATAGAACTTGAACATAATTTCAATAACGAATATGAAATTATGCATATCGAGAGTAAAGGTTCTAGATAACCATTCTTAGAATCACTTGAAATAAACCAATATAATTCTCAGGAAAATACTCCTAAACGAACAAACGGACAGCAATAGGTCACCTTTAGTGAATATCTTCATAATTTTTGAAAAGCAACGACTACCCCAATAACTTTTATTACCATCGACGTTATCTCTCCACCTAAGTGAGAATACTCAACAACATTCTACTTCTAGTAGTTTGTCATACAACAATGAAAATTTTGTGGAAATTGAATTTTATTTATTACTATTTGAAGTCTTTGTTTACGTTATTGTGAGCAGCTGCTTCGTAGCCGAAAAAAGAAACAGTGAGATTTGACGAAAGTAGGTAGAGATTGGTAACGAAAAGTGAATCTTCTGCGGCAACTCCAAGAAAAAAAAATACTACACTTTGCCCGGACAATAGTTGCTGTAGACTTCAGCATCAACACCAATGTAAGTGGAAAATCTTATCGCACCTGCCGTATTCTCCGGGCATTGTTGCATCTGACTACTGGCTGTTTCGACGGATGCAACACGATTTGGCAGGTCATCGCTTCACTTCTTTCGAAGAAATCTAGAACTGGATTCAGAATTGGATCACCTCAAGAAACAAGAAGTTCTTCCGAGATGGAATTGGAAAATTTCCTGAGAGGTGGGGAAAAGTATGAAGTGATGGACAATATTTTCATTTATTGTTTTATTCATTATCTAACATAAATAGAGGTTAAAATGATAGAAGGTATATAAAATTATTTAAATATTTTAATATTAGCCTTCTGCATATTTAATTTCAGAAAATTATATTTAATAATTATAACTTCAGAAATTAAATTAAATTTTTGTCATATAAGTTCCACTTATATCAAACGACAAATAAAATAAGCATTCAGTATAAGACATCCAAATGGTATAACAAAATCCAATAAATGAAAATTGTCAACCGAAATCCTATAAATCAAATATTTTGAGTAGACAAAATTTTGATTCTGCAGATCAATCTTATAAAAACAAATATCTTTCAAAAATGTTCAACATAATCTTAAGAATTTCATCATAAAACTATCTCACTTAGAATATTCAATATTAATTGATATCTAAGTTACTTTCTATAAAATCTCAAGATATGTAAAAACATTACTGAAAAGCAAGTTTTAAGAAAGATTTGCTTCGTCAGTATTAAAATAATTCATATTCAATAAAATATAAACATCAGTCAACAACAAATATTTACTCACCCTTCAACAATTGAGAAAACTTCTGGTAAATGAATACTGAAAAATTTTGTCTACTCAAAATTTTTAATTTATAGGATTTTGGTTAACAATTTTTATTTATTGGATTTTGTTATATCATTTGGATGTCTTATAATGGATGTTTATTTTATATGTCGTTTGATATAAGTGGTACTTATATGACATAAATTCAATTTAATTCCTGAAGTTATAATTATTGAATATAATTTTTTGAACTTAAATATGTAGAAGGCTAATATTAAAATATTTAAATAATTTTATATACCTTCTATCAAGTATTAACCTCTGTTTATGTTATTTTATTCATAATATATCATTATTTGGTTTCCTTAACATTCTTTATACAGATAGTCCTTGTGCTATAACAGAGGCCGTTAAATTGTCTTTCAATCTTTTAGATCAAGGGTAAACCATAGAATTATTTATTTGTAGTTAACATTACACTCCATTTAAATTTTTCAGTATTCATTTACCAGAAGTTTTCCAAATTGTTGAAGGGTGAGTAAATATTTGTTGTTGATTGATGTTGTATTTTATTGAATATGAATTATTTGAGTACTAAGGAAGCAAAGTCTCTCTTGAAACTTATTTTTCAGTAATGTTTTTACATATCTTGAGATTTTATAGAAAGTAACTTAGTTAGATATCCAATTATATTGAATATTCCAAGTAAGTTAGTTTTATGATGAAATTCTTAAGATTATGTTTAACATTTTTGAAAGATATTTGTTTTCATAAGATGGATCAGCAGAAACCAAATTTTGTCTACTCAAAATATTCAATTTATAGGATTTTGGTTAACAATTTTCATTTATTGGATTTTGTTATATCATTTGATTGTCTTTTAATGAATGTTTATTTTATATGTCGTTTGATATAAGTGGTACTTATATGACATAAATTTAATTCAATTCCTGAAGTTATAATTTTTTGAAATTAAATATGTAGAAAGTTAATATTTAAATATATACATAATTCATTATCTTTTGAAATTAATACTTTTTGTGAGCGAAAGCATGGACCGAATTAATATGTCCTATCAATGTTAATTTATGTTTTGGGTGTTTTTTATGATGGGGTCCATATAAATTAACGCCAATTTCATCTTTGTTAGGTTTCATTTCTTTAATGAAAGTTGTGCTTAAATGATTATTGTAGGTTATTTGTTTAATTATATTCTGCGAGTTCACAGGTAGTTCGAATATTCTTTGGACTAAACTACTATATGCTCACAGTTTTTAGTTGAAGTGCTGGTTGGAAGCGTTATGTATAGTGATATGAATGTGAAAGGTTTTGTGAAATGCACTTAATTTATATGCACTGTTCGGTCTTGTTATAGTGATATCCAAAAACTTAACAGTTCTTTTCGTATTCGAAAGTCAATTTAATCCAAGGTTAAAAATTTTTGATAAAATTGGAAATACCAAGAGGCAAATGAGTGCTTTTTCAAATGTTATTATCAATCTGCACTCTTCAATTAAATTCAATTTTCAATAATTTACTTGATAGTGGTATCACAAGATCAAATTGTTCACATGAACTAAATATATTTTACAGACCTGTGAAGACTCACTCTAAAATAAAGAGACATGAGATAAATTTAAATTGAGATGAAGACCGAAAATCAATTACTTCTAGATAACAGAGTATTTGAAAAATATTCGCCGTTACCTTGAAATTATGGCAGCAATTACTTTTCGAATTGAAAAAAATTGAACGCACAATATTCTGGATTATTCATTGAAAGATATTTATTTCATAGAGATTGAAAAAAGACTAGAGAGTCATTTACTCAACAAGAAAAAATAACTAAGGGGGACTTTCATCCCTATTTTAATGAAAAATCTGTCTGTTTCAGTTTCGCAACTTTAATTCTTTGCTCATTCGTCCATACAGATTACCGTTAGAATTCGCCCACTTGTGAACGAAATGCTGTATCATCTTCGAAAAATAAGACATCAAACTCAGAGAAACTCGCATCAAAACTCTTATTATCTCTTCACGAAACAACTCATTAACTGACAGCTGTGAGCACACATACATGCCTAATACAGACAGATAACTGCGTCTGTTACACTCCTTAAAATAACCTTGTCTCACACAACAACACGTCGCTGTAAAATCTCTCGAAGCTTTTTTTTTACCTTCTGTTTTCCTAATTTGTTCCAAACGTGGAGAGTGACATTATCATAAAACGGGGCACTTGAAAGAGGCACAGGAGTAAAGCGGCAATTCTATGGACCCGGGGCCAACTAACGATGAACCCGAAACGGCAAAACAGAGGACCATTCTCGGGATGTTATCACCATTTTTCAACTATAATTTAATTACTGAGCATTCATACCATTCATTCCATTTCGATAGTGGATATGAATTTAGTAGGCTTTGTTCGTACCACTCTCGGCGATTGTTCGTCAGATGGAAAACGAGCAATAAGGGCGGCTTTTGTAAATAATTGTCACGTAGAGTTTTGCTGCAATTAGCAAAGGGAACAACAACGGAACCCATTGACTAAAATATACGACAACGACGCGCATAGCTTGGACAAAAACGTTTGAATATTCATTATGTTGTTGGTTTATTTAACGTTTATCTATCCGTACCGGATGTAATTAATATCCGTTGTTTGTCATGGAATCGAAGAATATGATTTTTCTCCAACAATTTTTCTTTCATTTTGCACTTCAATAATTTCCTTATTTTCTTTATACGAATCGGAGAATCCCGTTATATTCTCAAGGAACAATATAAATGAGACCTTAATTTTGTAACATGGTATCGAGAATCTTTACAAAATCATACATTAATAAAAGTCTCAAAAAAGACGCATCGGTGTTATTTTATGACGTTTTTAATGATCTATCGGCTCAAGTTCATGCGCATAGATTAACAATAATATATAGATTGGACACTTCCCTACCCCCACCTAAAACTTAGTTTTTAGTTGGTGCACCAGTCAATAGTTAGCGCTAACCATCAACTTATACTTTTTGATTTAGCCGCTAGGTACCGCTACCATCAGCCGTTAGCCATTGTTGTAATAATGGTCATATATTTCGAAAAGAGTGGTTTTGTTTACGTCTTGTTATGACCCAACCTCTATTACATCTCATATTTCTTTTTGATTAAATTTCGTAAGAGTTAAGTTCAAAACAGTTTAGTGCATCTAAACTAATGTATTTTCAAATATTGAGTTCAATACAGTACTTGAAAATGGGATATACTAAGAAATGTTGTGTACAAGGGTGTCAAGATCTAACCAGCCCTAGACATCGTTTTCCCAAGAGAGATCCTAAGTTATTTAAGAGGTGGATCGAAATTATACAGCCAACTGATTGGCACAAATTATCAAATGATCAACTATTGAGAGGAATATAATTTCTTCAGGTTGGTTAATTTTCATTTACTATGTAGTCGTCTAGACTATTTTTATGTTTAGTTGGTTAGTTTAAAATATAAATCAATGCTATGTAAGACACCAACAAATTGCTCTGGGTGATCTAATAATATTATTTTTTCTCTAGGTGATTTTCCTGAGGTAACAGCTATTGAAATGATTAAAAAAATGTATATATGACAGTAATTTATTTCCACAAAAATGTTTGTACTAATACAACAATTGTTTCACCACGATGTGGCTTCTTCAGGTATTACATTGTACTGTAGACAGTACACAGTACACAGACAGTACAATGTAATATCTGAAGAAGCCACATCGTGGTGAAACAATTGTTGTATTAGTACAAACATTTCTGTGGAAATAAATTACTGTCATATATACATTTTTTTAATTAAAATGAGTTTCCACCAAGTGAAGACCGAATCTATCAAATAGATATTGAAATGGTATGGGCCAGTTTCTGGATAAGTGCCAAATGTTGATAGGAAAAGAACTTATTCAGGTTGAGAGGTGCAATTTGTAAATTATATCAAACGATTTATCTGTTAGAAACTGTGTAATCTGTAGGATTAATTTACTTGGTCATAGTGAGTTGTTGAAAGATTTACATTTTATTGAGTGTAGGAAATATCAATTTGGTAATTTGATGAAACCGGGACACTATATTTACTGTTTATTTAATCAGTGTTTTAATTATCTCTTTCATTTCATTCCAAGTCTCTGTGAGAGAAGAAAAATCTCAAAATGTTTTGAAAATACATTTAAGAATTCAAATTTTCAAATTATGAAGTGTGCATCACATAATCTTTATCAAATATTATGCTTGACTCTTCAGGTGTTCTTTATTCTGGTGGTGAAAGCAAGTGAATAAAATATCAACCAGAACCGATTCAAAATTTTTATTCATTAATCCAGAGAAGGAATGTATTGACGCGATTAAGGACCAAGCTGAAAGACATTTTGAATCTTAAAGAAGATCTCATAAAGCAATGTTCTCTTAAGAGTTGGTAATACAGTTTTCTCTAGTTGAATTTGTTTCACGCACCAGTCGCTACAATGAAAGCGACAAACTTGATTCAGACTTTTTACAGTCAGTGTCCCATCTATATAGTCTTGTTGATCTATGTTCATAAGTCAGTTGAATTTCATACGCGTGCAGCAACCGATCTTCGATCAATATCTGATACAAAGTGGCCGCAATTTCTGTGCTCTACGTCTGTTGGCCCCATTTTGCCTCTGGGAGACAACTGAAAATCCTGCACATGAATTGTTATGAAATTTCATTTAATGAGTTCTTCTATATATTTCTTATATTTATTATATTTTTCAATCCTTCTTCAGCAACATCCAAAATGAATAATTTGTATTACAAAAATTTTTTCATATAAAAAATTCCTACTGTAATAACCAGTAGCATGAAATTTTTCTGAGTAACTCGATATTAATACACGTGGAATGAATTTTAATTGATTCTTGAATTTGGTTGTTACAGTGCGGATTTTTTTTTGCGTGAAAATATTTTTGAAATTCATATAACCATTCTGCTGAAGAAAGATTGAATCATCCGAAGCACCATGTCCCACATATATTTTAAAAATACTTTTGTCAATTTTTTCTATAGAGCTTTTTCTGGTTCAGATTTTTTCAAATAGAAACAGTTTTCTTCAAGGCATTATTTATCCTTTACTAATATTTATACAAATTTTTCCTCAGAAAAATTTTGAAGATTTTAATTTTATTATGCATTCATGAAATTTTGATTACCATAACCACTTGGTTATGGTAAGTTCAATTAAAATGTTCTACATGGTGTTCTATCATTCAATTTTTAAATTTTTCATATCTATTGTGGAAGGCGTTTCTAGATTTCTTTGGTAGTAAATTCTAAATTGCATTTGTGACTTTTTTAAGATTTCAGCAATTTTCGCATTTGCATACATTTTGGATTCGGCTCTTCAAAATCTGCTTTAGGCCATAAATATTAAATCTAGTCGTACCCTTGGTACACGATAACTATTGCAGTTATTTGTATGAGCGTTTGGGCATCTATTGAGATTTAAAAGTACTTCAACTGATAGAAGAGTAAATTAATATGTTACTACAACTTGCAGTGTTCAATCCAGTGAAATTCAATTAGTGAAATCTAAAGGAATTTTCATGTCCCATTCGTTAATTGATTTACTAACGCGAATACTTATCTAATTTTGATTTCGGACATCCATTGCCTGAATTATCTAAATACACAATGTATTCTAACCTGAAAAACAGAAAACTCCCTGAACATTAATACAAAAATAATGGTAACAAATGTCTAGCATATACTGTGAAACAGAGACAATAATCATGGATTGAATCTGAATTCACAATTTCTTCTTATACACAATATATTCTAACGTGAAGTGATCTTAAAAAACAGAAAACTTCACGAAATTAATACTCATCTCTTCGAAATCAAGTTAAATTAAATTTAAAAATATATATACAGTTACAAATCTCGTCAAAAATAAAGTTTAAAAATTATGTTGTGTATAACACGACGTTTCGGTCAGTAAAGTTTCTCTGACCGTTAACAAGTGTCAACTGATAACACTTTATAACTTGATAAACGAGATACTTTACTAACCGCAACGCCGTGTTATATACACAACATAATTTTTTAACTTTATTTTTGACGAGATTTGTAATTGTATATTTATTTTTAAATTTAATTTAACTTGACTTTAAAGAGTTAGAATATATTGTGTATATGAAGAAATTGTGAATTCAGATTCAATCCATGATTATTGTCTCTGTTTCACAGTATATGTAAGACATTTGTTAAAATTATTTTTGTATTGATTTTCAGGAAGTTTTTTGATTTTCAGGTAAGAATATATTGTGTTTGTTAAGAATTCAGGCAAAGGATGTCCGAAATCAAAATTATCAAAATACTTTTCCTTCAACATTTAAATCAACGAATACTTATCTGTTTCGAACAAATGCCTTCAGCACATAATCTCCACCGGAACATCTAATCAATCATATTATGCAATGAGCAATATCGAGATAACATAGAAAGTTGGCCTTATTATTTGAAAGGCATACTAAAACCGCTCCACTATATTAAACATTGATTTTCGGGGATGACAATAAATCACCAAGATTACCATTTTTCTGATCTTGAAATCGTCTGTTCACCCAACGTTCCACAACAATTATTCTTCCCTCTCTTGGTTTATTTTCTCCGCTTTTCCTTCTGTTTCATTAATATTTCACAGACGTTGCCTCAGTGCTCTTCCTTTATTTCTGTAATTAAATTGTCCCAACAAAGCGTATTGTATTAGCTCCTGTTGATGACTCATTTTCCAATTCGCGTATCACATTTAAAATTATACTATTGATATTGATGTGCTCAATAATTTCTTGGATTGAAAAGTAATTAGCGAGATGGTATAAAGACGTTTTCAACTACGATTAATAGCATTTAATTTGTGTTAGTAAAACGTTCTGTTCTTATACTTAGCTGGGCAAGGTCTTCAAGAGACTAACAGTGTTTATGATAGAGATAATTGCACGCATCCTCTACCAGCTTAACAGCATATTTAATTTAAGCAACTTTATAGAGAAAGTGAAGGTAGCAAAAACATGGTGTAAAAATAAATGAATTAGTTCATCTGGATGAAACTAAGTTTCTTCAGTGAATCATTTTATGTACAACGCACTCATAAATTTACAAGAATCTTTAGATTTAACTATTTTTATTAAAGCAGAATGTCTTGTGTCAGTAGTTATTACACCTAATACTCATATATCGGGTGTTTTTTTTAGAGTGATAGAGCTTTAAATTGAAATAAAACACATTTAAATTAGAATTGAAACCAATTTTTTTTATTTGAAAGATAATTTCATGACATTTATATTTTAAAAATAATCTAGCTCTGAAGAACCGCATGCGACCAGACCAATTTTGGACCACTTTTTCGAGTAATTCAGGCCTAATTCATCAATAACACGAGTTATGTTGGCTTACAAAGCGTCTTTTGTTTCTGGTTTATCAGCATAAATCAATGACTTGACATAACCCCAAAGAAAATAATCCAGTGGAGTTATGTCGCTTGATCTTCGAGGCCAATTTATTGGATCATTTCTCGAAATAATGTTATCGCCGAATCTTTCTTTCAATTGTTACGGTAGCAGCATGAGGTGTGATCTAATTTCCAGACTCATTTCCGAAATAAAAGTCCCAGTACTCCAGCAGAGAATGCTCAAACCAGACAGCCACTTTTTGTGCACGTGTTTTGACCATTGCTTTGGATTTTCATCAGCCACATTCTACAATTCTTCCTGTTGCATTAGCTGGCTATAAAATAGAATAGCATTTTTTTTTCAATATTTCAACTGTCAGTTCGTTTTGGTTCAAAATATTATGCATTATATCATCTGCTCTATCTTCTGATAGATATGGCACTACAATTTTAATCGTAAATTTCAGAAGTACTGCCTTTCACCAACTATTTTCAGGAACGGTTGTGAAATTTACAGAATTTTCAATATTTAATTCAACAATCGATCTACAAAAATTGTATCAAATCAATATCTAACCACATGTGAAAATGGACGATAATAAATGAAGAACTTTTCAAGGTGAGTGTTATTAATAAAAGATAATATTGATTTAAAAGTACAAATTTATGTTAAGAAATCTTGATAATTCATATAATATGAGAAAATCGTTCAAGTGAAAATTGAATGTTGGTAAATAATGGCCAATAATGAAGATAATATATCTGAAGAGGATGAAAAACGAGTTCATCAATTGACTGGCGTTGATTATCAAGAACAAACAAGACTCATAGAATCTTCCGAAGGGAAATATTAAAAAGTGACCTGCACATAAAAGAATTCAATTCATTCAGATCTCCTTGAATTAAGATACACTTCCAATGATAATTTCAAAATCTTCCATAGTAAAAATGGAAGTTGAGTCATCAATCTGTAGATAATTTTCAAATACTTCGCATTTTAATTGATTCACCAGCGTATATATTACCCAAAATTCAACTAGCACATCTGAGAATACTGCGATGTGTATTCGCGTATGTAGATGGTGATGGTGTTTCCATAGAAACTCTAGCGTTCTTATGCGGAATGAATATAGTAACACAGCGTCGTTACATTCGTTGGACATTAGAGCTGGCAATGATGACTAAGCTGACATGCTTCGAAATATGCATGTCTTTTGCTTATGTCCTGACAATCAGTGATATATCTATTCGGGTCGATTTCAATTGTGAACTGTGCACAGGTTTGTACTAGACTATTTCGATTCAAAAAATCTTCCAATAAATATAGTTCGATATTTCTCAGATTTTCGGACGACAGTAAATCAGTTATATTGTGTGCATATCAATAAAGATATTTTCGGCTTACAAGGATATGACTTAAGCACGAGAAAAGTTTCTGCAGCTAGTAATTGGAGAATTAATCGGAAGAACAGTTCATTATTTGAATTAGCTCGTTGAAGAATACTGTATATTCGCTTTCAAAGACGGCGCTGATGTTTGATAAAATTCTTCCTGTGCGAACTAAATACAGATACACGATTTCGTTGCATTCGTTGCGCATTAGAGATAAAAGAAATGGTACAATCCAACAAGATTTCAAACGTGCGCGTCAGCTGATCATGTTCCGACTATAAATATTCGATCAATTTAAGTTCTAAACTCTAAAAACGAGTATATGTACTACTCTGTCAAGAAAGTACCGGGAATTTTCAATTAAAACAACATTTTTACATTTAATCGTCAAAATTTATTGGTTCGCCTTCAAAATAGGATCCATTTGCTCCAATACATCTATGCCAACGGCACTTCCAATTATCGAAACATTTTTTATAGGCGCTTTCCGCGATGGACTTTAGCTCTCGCGCCGAATTTTGTTTTATGGCTTCAATCGACTCAAAACGGGTGCCATGAAGGGGCAATTTTAGTTTTGGGAAGAGGAAAAAGTCGCAGGGAGCCAAATCCGGCGAATACGGTGGTTGCTGAAGCACGTTTGTTGGATTTTTGGCAAAAAAGTCAGTCACAATCGTAGCTCGGTGAGAAGGCGCGTTATCGTCATGTAAAATCCATGAGTTGTTCGCCCACAAATTTGGCCGCTTCTTACGGATACGCTCACGCAAACGTTTCATAACGCCTAGGTAATACTCCTTGTTTACCGTCTGACCCTCTGGAACGAATTCGTAGTGCACCAAGCCACGGATATCGAAGAAAACAATGAGCATCACCTTCATTTTCGAGCGGCTTTGGCGTGATTTTTTCGGTTTCGGCTCATTTTTTGCCACCCATTCCGATGATTGCTGGCTTGTTTGCATATCGTACTCGTAGACCCAGGTCTCATCACCAGTTATAATGCGTTCCATGAATGTATATTACAATATCCCAATTGAACGAACGTTTTAGTAATCGTAGCTCTAAATTAACGACATTTCAATTTCTGACTCCTTTCAAAATATACGAGTGTCGATAGCTCAGTGGTTATAACTTTGGGCTCGAAACCCAAAGGTCCCGGATTCAAATCCTGTTCAGGTGGGAAAGAAATTTTCTAGTTCGACGGGTGTCGGCCAGCATTTCACTCTTGGGTCGAAAATCAACAGTACTGTGACCTAAAGTGGCGCAAGATCGCAGTAACAAAGCCTACCCAGAACCCAGAACTACTAACTCGCACAAGCTGGAAAAGCTTCTGAGAGATTGTCATAGAAGATCTAGGAGTATCAGGATAATATAAATAAAAAATACTGTAGTGCTTCATGGTTCATCTACTATTCAGCCTACTTAAGATACAAAGGAATTTCAAAAATATAATATATAATATTTCTAGTAGTTTCTCGAATCTTTGTGACATTTATTGGTGGTTTAGTATTTAATTTTGATTTGAAACATTCGCAATACACTAGAATCTGTCCTTTTAAATTTGGAGTTTTTTTCTAAATTTATAAACAATATTGAACAAAGTGTCAATATGCAATGATATTACCCGTACATATCTAGTTTTTGAGTCGCTAAAAATATTTGTTATAAGAAAATGTATAACATACATAGACAGAAAGACGACTAACTTAAACTAGATGCCAGATGAAATTTCAGCAAATTCACTGAAATATTCATTTGTGAAAAAACTCAGATTCAAATTTCCTTGCTTTCACTAATGCAAAATGACACCTAAATTTAAAAGATTGTATTTAGTGTTTTTCAAATGTGTTTTCCTTCATTGCTATGAATTAATTATATCTGCTCTGGAATAAATAAACTTTTTAAGATATCGTGTTTTTTTTAGAGTGATAGAATTCACGATAGGAATTACTATTATTTAAAAGAAGGTAAATAGAAGCCATGTTGTTTTGACATTTTTGTTCAGTAAGCATTGACAAATTATTATGGAAAAACTCACACCGCAACAACGTTTACAAATTGTTGAAATTTATCTTCAAAATCAGTGTTCTATTCGCCAAACTTATAGAGCACTTTTATGGTCTACATAATCGTCCATCAGAGCAGCTGATTCGTCGAACTATCGATAGATTTAGGACAACATTTTCTCTACTCGATACAACAACAACAAGACAAAGAACTGTACGTACAGAAGAAAATATCGCTGCTGTAAGTCATAGTGTTAATGTTGATCCAGATTTGTCGATTCGTCGACATTCACAACAAGTTGGACAAGTTGGACCCTGTGCATCCACCACATGGAAAATTTTGCGTAAAGATCTTGGTCCACGCCCAAATAAGAGCCAACTGGTTCAATAACTAAAGCCACTTTACCATACTAAGCGACGTTTGTTTGCTGATTGGGCCTTAGAACAGGTCGAAGTTGATCCACTTTTTTATCGTTGTGATGAAGCTCATTTATGGTTGAACGGCTAGGTAAACAAGTGAAATTGCCGCATATGGAGTGAAAACAATCCTCAAGAAGTTCTGCAGGTTCCTTTGCACCCTGAAAAATACACTGTATGGTGTGCTTTACATGCTAGAGGCATCATCGGTCCATATTTTTTTTTAAAACGATGCTGGAGCTAATGTTACAGTGAATGGTGCTCGTTACAGGTCGATAATCAATGATTATTTATTTCAAAATTTGAATGTCTTCGACCCAGAAGTGTTTTGGTTCCAACAAGATGGTGCTACACTTCATGCTGCTACCGTAACAATTGATTTATTGAAAGAAAGACTTGGCGATAACATTATTTCGAGAAATGGTCTAATTAATTGGCCTCCAAGATTATGCGACATAACTCCACTGGATTATTTTCTTTGTGGTTATGTTTAGCCATTGGTTTATGCTGATAAACCAGAAACAATAGACCCTTTGAAAGCCAACGTAACTAGTGTTATTGATGAAATAAGGCCTGAATTACTCGAAAAGGTGGTCGAAAATTGGTTTGGTCGAATGCGGTTCCTCAGAGCTAGTCGTGGTGGACATATGTCGGAAATGATTTCTAAAACATGAATGTCATAAAATAATCTTTCAAATAAAAAAAAAATTGGCTTCAATCTTAATTTAAATATGTTTTATTTCAGTTTAAAGTTATATCACTCTAAAAAAACACGCTATATATCACCGTTTAGAAAATGATTTTTTATATTTTATTCCATTTGCTGCTATTTTTCTGAGTTAATGGAGAAATTTAGAGTTTATGAAAGGAGTGTTTTAATGGTTTGAAATTATTTCAAATTAAAAAATAATATTTTAAGAAGACGTTACATCGATATTACTCTACGAAGAGCAGTATTTCTGTTATTTACCACCTCAATTTTCGCATTTGATCGTCAGAAATTAGAAGAATGATGAGATTAGATGAAATATTATGAACCGTATACAATCCTTGAAATTGAAATATTCAAAAAGTGTAACAATTACGTATAACAAATACCGATGTGAGTTAAAAAGATCATATTGATCTCTATCAGAAACCGAAATTTAGGAATCACTTTTCTAGTCTCTAGATATTAGCCTACTTATACTGTTTTTTATTCTGAAAAATCATTTTTGAGCTATCTGGAATATCTGAAAATTAGATGTCAGATTAGTTCTACTCTTATTAAGCTAACTCTCAGTAATATATTATTACCCTATCATAAATGTATTCACTGATCCATACCATTATTCTACTTCTAACTAGTCGGTTCAATTGAAGTGGATGCATTGATATTGGCAAAATTTCACATGAGACTCTTTGTGGCTCCAATTGGTGGATATTCCGTATTCAAACTTGATCTTTAGAACTGAGCTGAAAATATACGCTTCCAAAAATAGTTTCTGACTGCATTTAAACTGCATTTGAAAAAATGCACCATGAGAATAGGCGGCTTAACATATGAACATAATGAATCTGAGAACAACTGTTTTACCTGAAGGTTCCAGTTTATCATTTGATACCATGTTTGATAACTCACTATTAAGAATAGGCGGATTAACATACGAGCAAAATGAATTTATTAATAAATTTATTAATAATTATATTTACTATAATTATCCCACTTGTATATTTCATCATTCGATACCATGTTCACCAAAAATTTTCGAAATGATATCAACACGTAAAAATACAGCCAAAAAACTGTAACAATTATCTTAAGTGATGTCAGATTTCAATTTTAGTTAGGCTTGCTGAATAAAAATAATCTTCAATTAGTAGCTGTTTATGAATGAAGACAAAATGACAAATAATGAAGGCCAATAAAACAAAATAACAAATAATGAAGGCTAATGAAATACAATAAAAAATCTAGAAAAGCCTGACATGAAGCCACAAACTTTGGGCGCGCTTATTGAACAGTCCATTTTCCCTGAAAATTTCAACTCTGTGAGTTATTGCCTTTACAGAAACTACGTATAATGAAAAAAAAACACAAAATGATGTATTTTGCCATACGAAAGTCAAATAAACGCCATTTTTTGCAATTTCAGAACTATCGAACTTATACCTCAGTAAATTCATTTAAGATCTGACGAAGGACAACAGTTAATTTGCGATAATAACCAAAAACTTCAAAGACAGGTAGAACTTTCGGAAAGAGAGTAGATCAAATAATCTTACTTCAGCTATAAAAAATAATTCCACTCATTCAAATTTTTGATTGTCTCGGTCTTTACTTGACGGAAATTCATCTTCAATATAAGAAAAACAGGATATTTAAAGAAAAAAGAAAAATATAACATCCCTCTTAAAACTATTAATTCTTTAGGCAGCTTAATAAAAAATAATAAAGACGTCATTCCTAAAAACAAAAAATCAGGAGTTTACAAGTTAACATGTAGTGATTGCCCATGTGTATATGTGGGACAGACAGGCCGTTCGTTCCAAACAAGGATACGAGAACATGAAAAATGTTACATTAATAATAAACCGAATTAAACTTATGCCAACCATTTGTTAGAGACTGGCCATAATTTTAATATGAACTCTGAAATATTACATATTGAAAACAAAAGTCAGAAATTAAATCTGTTAGAAACTTTAGAAATCAATAGATATAATAAAAGACAAATTTTATTGAATGATCAAATAGATTTAAATAGATCCCCCTACTTAATATTTTTCATTAATTATATACCTCTCTTTCCACCCCTCTATTTTTTGTACCAGAGCTGTGTATTTAAGTTCATGTTTTGCATTGTATACCTCAGTTTAAATACTCACCTGATGAAGTCATGGTATGACGAAACAATTGTTGTGAAAATCAATAAAATAGCGGAAGTTAACATTTGTTTTTCTTATATTATACATTCAAATTTTATTGAAACAGAAGTAACATTCAGCTACAATTCTTGAACACATTGAAAAAAAAATTCTCACCATGAATCTGCTAAAATATATAAAAATAAAAACGTACAATAAAATTCAAGCAAGAAATCATGTATGAAGGTTAACCGCTTCGAAATTATCCGATAAAATATATCTATAGAAAGTACTAGATTTGATATAACAGATTTTTGCGATTCTGAGTAATAAGTGTTACATTATTTTAGATAAGTATGAAAACAAGATGTATGAAGCTAAAATTTAATACCATGAATTCAAGATACATGGAAACGATTTTCCCGATCTCTTCCTAATTTACTCCATCCAGACTACAAGCTGGTTAAGAACAATATATTATAGGCGGATTATAAATATTCTCGGGATTATTTTACTATTATGTCCAAATTATAATTCCACCGAAATTATTATCTCGCTCCCTATTCACTTGACGAGTGAATCCGTAAACAGATAATATGTAGCTCGAGGAATAATTTAAATCACTTGTTACTATGAAATATTTCATCTGAAATACTCTCTCTGAAAACCAACCAAAGTGGAAAACTGGAATAAGATATTCGAATATTTTTTTGAATGTGAAAGAGAATATTCCAGAGGCCTCTGCAAAATCATAAATATTTCAATTGATATCATATTTTAGTTAATTGAAAGTATATCTGGTAAGTTATAGTTATTTTTTTATGAACAAAAAGGATAGAACCTTTATGATTTGCAGGGAGTTTATGATTTTCCACTCAAAATAAAATGATTTACTGTATTATAAATTACATTCGATTTTTTTTTACTAAACTAAAAATGTTTAATTTCTGTATTGAACAGTTGATTACAACCAGTGTAATTGAAACAAATTGCAGAAATTACTATGTTTTACTACCAATAAAAATATATTTTACACATTTATTTGTGACTCGAGTTTCGGGAAATGAACTATCCCATCATCAGACAACTGAAGACCTAACAGTGGTACAGAGGTATTTAAACAAAAGTGATAAATATTTTGAATATTTCATTTCCCGAAACTCGAGTCACTAGAAAATGTGTAAAATATATTTTTATTGGAAGTAAAACATAGTAATTTCTACAAGTTGTTTTAATTATGATCAACTACCAAATAGGAACGGCTGAAACAATTCAGTATCTAACAACCAGTGTAAATAAACTCAAAAAACTGTGTAGTTATTCAATCTGGAGAAGGTGAAAACTGTATACAGCTTATTCATACAAATTAGAGTCTCATTCTAAACGGCAAAATGAACTGAAATGTATACAGTAGCAAAGATCCATCACAGAGTCTAACAATGTCACTCATAATATGGAAAGTTTCGTCTTCACCGATATTTATTTCACTTTTTCATGAATTCACACAAACATATTCTAACGTAAGTATACTTTAGTTCAGATCTGCTAAAGACTCTAACTCTGATAATTATCTAAGAGATTGTGTCTCCATCGGTATTATTTCACTTGTTTTGGAAGTCACATAAACATGTTGAAGTGTAAATATGGCGCGACCACCTTCGCTCCTCGTCCAGAATTCTGCCTTGCTATATTGCAGCTCGACCGGCGATCATATAGAGGACACGACTAGTCTTAAAATTCCTGACTGACCGTCACCGCCGAGTTGAAGTAGGGCAAGGCACACAGCGTTCAACGACCGTTCCAAAGTGGAACACATGGTCACTGGCGTCACAGGAGGAGATGCGCACCATGCCTGTCCGAAGAGTTCAGGTGAGCAGGCTACGAATGAAACGCCGTCACCCTAACTAACAGGTTGAGGCTCCCTCATAAGAAACCGCATTACTTTAAGAGCTTCATTGGTGACCCCGACGTGATTGGGAGGATCTACTTCAAGCGCGAACCAACCCATCCATTTGGAAGCGGCCTTTACTTTCATTTCAAAGATCCCCCTGAAGATGGCACCACGTCCAGACCAGCGGCGGACTGTTTCCTTCTTTGATCCCAACGCCCTATTCCGTGACCTTAACCGATACTCACTGGAGGGGGAATGTGTAGCGACCACCTTCTTCGCTGCTCGTCCAGAATCCTGCTTTTCTCTGCTGGAGCTTGACCGACGTTTCATACAGTCTCAGAATGAGACGCCGCCTCTCTAATTAATAGGTAGAAGCTCCCACATAACACCGCAATTCCTTGAGAGTTTCATTGGTGACCCCGACGTGATGGGAGGGTTTGCTTCAAGCGAATCAACCCATTTCATTTAGAGGCCCCAATTGTCCCCATTTATCATTACGAGGCAATCTTTCCTGTCGTTCCACAGATCCCCGCTGGAGATGGCCCGCGACCAGACCACCGGTGGACTGTTTCCTTGCCTGATCCAAACGCCTCATTCTATGACCCTTCCAAAGTAGAACACATGGCCTGTTCGGAGAGTTCAGGTGCAGGCAAATATTTAGAAATTGTCTATCGAAATAGGGAATTTCAAGTTTATATTGATGGATATTTCGAATTTATTCAGTAGTTTTTATTTTCAGGAAGAATTTATTATTTCATGGATTCTGGTCTTCTTCAAGTAACCATTTTTTCAGCTTAATTTTGAATTTATTTTTATGTTTTATATATTTTCAAAGTTGTTGAAATAATTGGGTATAATTTTGATGCATTAAATTAACAGAATCTCTGCCCTATTTCTTCTGTTATGTTGTTTTGTTGTCGTTAAATAATTATGTTCTCTGTAATGAATGATATTTTTTTTTGTTATATGTGTTATATCACTATTTTTTGAGCATGTAAGTACCGTATATCTAAACCTTAGATATTGAACGTTCGTTCATCTTCAGTTGCCTGAAGATGTACGAAAGTTCAAAACTAGTTGCACAAATGTAATCCTTACATATTGAAAAATATATAAAAATTTGAATATCGAAACAGACTTAATCTGTTGATAAATATTTGAAAGAGGCCAAATTTAATACTAAAATTAAATTTTTTCTCATTCAAATATTTATTTTTAATTTTAATTGACAATTTGAGTTATTTATTCTATTTGATATTTTATTTCGAGTTTTTATTTTATACATCTATTAAATATAAGCGGTGCTTATAAGACATTGATTTGATTCTAAAAATAAAAAAAAAATTTTTTGAGATTAAAATTGCAGGAGACTTCCTTCCATCAAGTAAAAAACCTCTTCTTATTATTTTATATTACATATAAAAATTGTTGGTAGTAAAACGTAGGGATAAAAAATTTGTTTCAATTAAAACTTAGATATTTCGTTATACGCAACACTAAAAAATGTTGTTTTTCGATACATAATTTTTAAAATATACCTCTGAAGATCGTTTAGGCGTTTTTGACAACAGTCCAAAACACCCCCCCTCCCAGCCAATTATTCCGTAAGTAAGCTGAGCTTGTACCAATGTATTATAAATAATATGTAAATATTTTATTGAAAAAACTAGGTAGAGCATATGTTCGTCCTATTTTAGGTGCTCAGCAATATAAATACCGAGATATTTGGTGGAATGTATTCTAAAGATATGTGTAGTTGGATATTAGTTTGAAGATCCTCTTCTTTTAGAAGACTGGCTTTGTTGGATATGCATGACAATTATTTAGTTTATTTAGTTCAAAGTTAAGTTGGAACTATTTCGTTGAGATGGCTAAGTGTTCTGTTGCGACAATTTTTATTACTTATTATTATTATTATTATTATATTTTATAGTGATCGGGCGTCTGTCCACCCTACCACTGCTTCCGCACGGACTATTCTGGTTCACCCTTAATTTATATTGCCCTGACGAGATCCAGTTTTTGGATAAAACCGATAATCTTGTTCAGGGGTAATTTTTCATTTCGCAGTGGGCTATAAAAGCCTCACCAAAGACTCGAATCTGATGCGACTCACCGCTGGCACTCTGAGACGATGTGCATGGCAGTTTCATTGTCCTCAAGACACAACTTGCATTCATCGTCTTCAGCCAGACGGATTTTATGCAGATGCACTTTCAGCCTGCAGTAACTTGTCATAGTTCTGACAAATGTTCTTAGTTTGGCTCTATTCAGATCTAGCGCTAGGTCCACCATCTTTTGGTTCCTAGCTGTTCTAAGGAACACCTTCGAATGTTTCAGGCCAGGATCGCTCAGCCAGAAAGACTTGAGTTCATTCTGCCTTCAGTTCGTCCGCTAAGCCACGTCATGTGGTATTCCCAGGAATGATTCCGAGCCTACCAGAGACAGCGTAACTCCAGCAAAAGCCAGCCTATCTGCCTCTTCATTACCCAACTAGTTTGAGTGGCTCAGTATCCAGACAAGAGTTATTCTGTTATACATACCGAGCCTGTTCAAAGCCATCCGGCAAGTCCAGACTGTTTTCGATGTACAACAGCTGGATTCCAGAGCTTTTAGTACTGACTGACTATCAGTAAAAATTTCGATTTAGCCGTGGTGCATTTGCCGTTTTATCAGCAGATTTGCCGCGGTCTCAATGGCAAATAGTTCTGCCTGGAATATGGTTGCATTTTGACCGAGACTTAATGAGATGTTGATTCTCGGTTTGCTCTCATAGACTCCCGCTCCCGTTCCATTCGTCCTTCCCGAGCCGTCTGTGAACAAGCCAAGGTCGGTCCTCAATAGGACCTCAGCATGCTGGGTCCATTCGTCCCAGCTGGGGACGATTACTTTGAAATTCCATTATTGGCTCGTGACTTTTGACATTAAATCCGAGGGCATCGATAGGGGATGCTATTCGTTAAAAGCTTGTCCAGGAGTCCTGAGCCTCCCATCACTATTGCCTCTGGTCTTCCGATCGCCAGTTGATATTGTTTGTATGTGGTCCGTTCCGCCTTCCTCTGCAGGGGTGGTAGATTCAGTAGGACCTCCATGGCTGCCGTGGGTGTGGTTCGAAACGCACTTGTAATTGCAAGACAAGCCTGTCTCTGTAGTCGGGTGAGTTTATGTTGACCAATCGTTTGTTGGCGTTTCTTCCACCACGCTACAGTGCAATATATCTGTGGTCTAATTACTATAGTGTATAGCCAATACATCTGCCTGGACTTCAAACACCAGGTTTTACCTTAGATTCGCCTGCAGGTCCAGAATCCTATTCTGGCTATACACTAGGTGTGCATTCCAACTGAGTGCTTTGTCCAGGACTATTCCCAGGTACTTTGCTTCAAAAAAGAATTGTATTGTTTCACCAGAGTTAGTCAGCGGTTCTAAACCATCCAACTCCCGTTTCTTGGTGAATGGTACTACAACTACCTTTTGTGGGTTAAGAGACATATCTCTTGAAGAACGGCCGATATCGTCACCTCTGATTTACCTTGAACGGGGACAGCGTAGGCTAGACATATTCAAACTGATAGAAGCGACAATTTTTGTCACTTACTTGGAGTATGGTTTCAAATAAATTACATTTTGAGCGATATTTTATGAGAAAATGTCTTTTATTTCGGCCGATACAACAACTGTTTCGGTACATAGTAGCTTCTTCTGACAAATTTAAAATGTTTCACAAAATATTCACTTCATAATATATGAAAACATTTCAACAAGGTTCGAAAGGAATTCCTAATACAAGTTTCAATAAATTTTACCATGATCGCGAAAAAATTTTCAAAGAAAATGAATTGTTCATATTTATTTGCCTAGAGCAAGATTTGAATTTATTATACCTATTTAGATATAAGTAATCTGACGAATATAAAGTGTTTATTTTCAACCCACCAAATTTCAAAATTTTGATTGAAATAATATGCTGTTTCTAACAAGTGGACCGAATACATAAAATTATTCTCGGAACTTTCGACACAAAAACTTCATGTTGATAATCACAGGGTAACTTATTAATTACAGATTTATCATCTTTATTATTTTCCATGAGATTTCAGACATTTAAAAAAACTCTGAAATTATTTTTGGAAATATGCAGCAATATAGCTGGTGGGCCATTTGAAATTTGGATTTTTGATAGGGTATAAATCTGAATCTAATGAATATATTTTCAGAGATATGAGTTCAGTAGAATCTGGATATTTTTAATAACAATAATAAAAAAAGACAGATGATTGGATGTGTGACAAGTGGCCCCATCCTATTAAAACCAAATGTCACTAACGCCTTCCTTTTGAATTTTGTGAGACAAAAATCAGTTGAGCATAGCACGGTAATATCCCACGTTGAAAAATGGACCAATGATGCCACCGGACCAAAACCGCACCTTACAGTTAATCGTCGACTTTTGCACAATAACGTGTGGATTATCTGATCCATCAAATGCGACAGTGTTGCTTATTCACATAACCTCCAAGGTGAAAATGAGCTTCATCGATAAATAAGATTTTTCTGGGAAAATTATCATCTTCGGTCATGCAATGATTAGCACATTTATCGAAGTGGAAACGCATCGGATGGTCACGTGGCTTCACTTTTTGCACTAGTGGATCTTTGTTAACATTCATACCGTTATTCTTCATATTAATCGCTTATCCAAATCACCAGGTTTAACGCAGTTTTCGTTAAAGATATTTGGGGATGCCATTGAACCACTTTGAATCAATGAATATCTTGGGGGATGATGTCAGTGTTAAGAATTGTTTTAGGTTTTTGGGAATTGTACACACCTGAAATAGGGTCTCAATACAGAACAACTTAAGGGTAGACTTAATTAATCATGTTACATGCTATTCATGTTGAAAATCAGTTGGACTTTGAGTTGCTGAAATTGAATTATTATGCTAACTTTTATCTCATCTTTCAGACAAGATAAGTTTTTGGGTCTGTTCAACATTTATGAATGACATATTTATCATACAGAAGAGGGCATTGAGAATCTTACTTCACCTAGGATATGTTGTAGAGGTGTTTTCCATAAAAATAATAACTTGACTGCTCACAGATTGTATGTTAATAGATTGTTGATTTTTTCAATAAGCATAGTCATTAATTTCAGGTTCGAAAAAATGTAAATTGTTCAAGAAGGTATCATTTTTCGAGAAAAATGCCATGAGATTATTTAAAATATTACCATTGTATATAAGAAAGCTTCTCCAAGCTATGAAATTGAAAAAACCCTATATGCTCTAACTTTAAAATTTAATCGTATAAGATCAGTGAATTCAGAGAACTTGTTGATCAAATTTGGTAACTCATGTCTTTACTTGTTCCATGTTTGCGATGTTACTCGAGCCGGGTAATTTTTGGAATAAATAAATATTAGTGAATTTTCGACAGAAATAGAAACAGAACTCATTTAATATTCAGAGAAATAATTACTACTGAATTTATAATAATAATAATGTCTCAAATACACTGTCTCAATTTATAGACATATCGAAATTGTATTGTACTATCGTATAATGTTTCCTACATGTAAAACCATATAGAAATTAATAAATTGATTCAAAATGTGAGACCTGTATTTAGAAGTAGAATAATTAAGCACAAGTTCGTGCAAAATTTTGTGAGGATTGCATTATCAGAAGTATAAAAAGAATGTATGACCGTATTATAGACGCTAAAACTTTCGAGAGGAAAGGGATAGAAACTTGAAAATATTGTTGTCGGTTTGGCACTTGAATATCTCGATTCCATTCTTTTTTGGTAAAATCAATTCAATTGTTTCGGATTTATTCACATTTTGAATTTTCTCTCATTTTTACTGATATATTTCAAACTACAGATCTGATTGATCTGAAATTTGGTGTTTAGAAAGATAACGCATTATTTAATGAGGATACCATAATCAGAAGATTCAGAACAAAGACAAAAATTTTGTAAGGGGGTTAGCGTTGAGCGCTAAATAAACCATAGCAACAGTTCTACGATCGAGTTTAAGTTTAGCATTCACATATGAAATAACAAATAAGAAGGCTAACACAAAATTTCGTGAAGATCGTATAATTAACAGATTTGTTTTTGTGAGGATCGAGGGTGATATGAACCAGACTTCAAAATCTGCTGACTTCAAGTAAGTGCTTTTTCGTTGACTGTGATTAGGATTCACTTGTTTGATCGGAATAAAGTTATAATTTCTTATTTTTCTATAATTTTCGTTTAAGTTGAATGAAAAGATACCTTGATGCCTCTTAACCATCATTCCCAACCTAAGCCATATCAACTGCTACCGAACTAACATCGTCCTAAGACTGATTTACATTCTGTCAAGAAAGTACCGGGAATTATCGATTTAAATCTGACGGGGCAATGAGGCAGGTAAAATTTTTTTTTCCTAGGTTGGTACCACTGTCCTTAATTACTATGCCAAGCTTGAGCGAGTCAACTAGTGTGTTTGCAACAGCTGATTAAGTCAGTCGATGTCAGAGTGCGTGCCGATTTTTACTATGGGTGATTACGTTGAGCAAAGAATTTGTTTAAAGTTTTGTGTTGCAAATGAATTTTCGTGTTCCAATGCATTGAAAATGTTGCAAAAGGCCTTTGGTGATAATGCTCTATCGAAAACTCGTGCATATCAGTGGTACAGAGCCTTCAAGGACGGTCGTGAAATGGTCGCCCATCGACGGCTTCGATCGAAGATAACGTCGATAAAATTAAGGAAAGGGTGCTGGAAAACCGTCGTACCAGCTTGAGAGAGATAGCACATGATCTTAAGATATCCCACGAGTCCGCACGTACGATTTTGATTGATATTTTGGGCATGAGAAAGGTGGCCGCACGACTCGTACCGAAAGACCTGAATTTTCTTCAAAAACGTCATCGCGAACAGGTTGCTTCAGACATGCTGGATCGCTGTAATTCCGATTCTACATTCATGGAACGCATTATAGCTGGTGATGAGACCTGGGTCTACGAGTACGATATGCAAACAAGCCAGCAATCATCGGAATGGGTGGCAAAAAATGAGCCGAAACCGAAAAAACCACGCCAAAGCCGCTCGAAAATGAAGGTGATGCTCATTGTTTTCTTTGATATCCGTGGCGTGGTGGACTACGAATTCGTTCCAGAGGGTCAGACGGTAAACAAGGAGTATTACCTAGGCGTTATGAAACGTTTGCGTGAGCGTATCCGTAAGAAGCGGCCAAATTTGTGGGCGAACAACTCATGGATTTTGCATGACGATAACGCGCCTTCTCACCGAGCTACGATTGTGACTGACTTTCTCGCCAAAAACTCAACAAACGTGCTTCAGCAACCACCGTATTCGCCGGATTTGTCTCCCTGCGACTTTTTCCTCTTCCCAAAACTAAAATTGCCCCTTCGTGGCACCCGTTTTGAGTCGATTGAAGCCATAAAACAAAATTCGGCGCGAGAGCTAAAGTCCATCCCGGAAAGCGCCTATAAAAAATGTTCCGATAATTGGAAGTGCCGTTGGCATAGATGTATTGGAGCAAATGGAGCCTATTTTGAAGGCGACCCAATAAATTTTGACGATTAAATGTAAAAATGTTGTTTTAATTGAAAATTCCCGGTACTTTCTTGACAGTATTTTGGAGATTTGGTTAAACTTGTTTTTGAGAGAAGGTACGTGGTGTCAACATAAGGAATCACACCTCGATTAAATACGAACAGTCAACAGCCTAATAAATATTCCATTTGGTATTAAATTGGGGAAAAAATAAAAATAAATACCCACTTCCATACTGCTTCATTGATTTCATAGTAGATTCACAAAGGCGTCAAATGGTATAATTCTAGGGGTCACACCATATTTTATTTCCATCCAAAATATCTTCAAGTGATATTTCCTGTAGGTAATAAATTTTCTGGCTAGTAAAGCTAAATTTGAAACAAAGCGGTTCTACCGCTCTCGATATGAAACCTTCACCATAACTTCGAGTCCATAAATTAGAAGGGATTTTATCTGTTCTTTTTTATTCAGTACATCGTCCCAAGCATATTACATTGTCTGATGAAGTCGATAATTTCAAAGGGGACATTTTTATATTCTAATTTTCCCTTCCAACAGAAATCTCTCGTCGTAAATAAGCACTGTTTTATGAGGGTAGTTTTTATGGTTGTCCTCTGGCGTTCCAGTCACAAATTGCGTTGTGATAGAATAAAACATCAGCAAAATCGCCCTTTACACCTTCCCTGTTATCTGAGGGTCAACAACTTCAATAGATATCTTGTTTTCTACATATATTACGTTCATATTTATCCGGAAACTGGAATTTATTTCGAAAGAAGACCTTACAACTAAATTTTAAAGAATTACAAAATTGCATTCTTGACGTAATGTGTTTCAATACTCATTCATTATTATTCACGATTTTACGCCATATCAATAGGAATTTTTATAGCTTCACGTTTTTCAGAAATTTTCCATTGCTGGGAAATATCGAAAAAGAAAAATCAAATGAAGCTTCTGAAGCTCTGTATTTGTTAATACAGGGTGACAAGAAAAACTTCGGACAAATTTTACTGTGTTCTGAAACAAAAGTATTTTAGTGCAGCCAAATAATTTTTATTCTTAAAAACAAATTGTAGAAATTACTATGTTTTACTACCAATAAAAACATATATTACACATTTTCTTGTGACTCGAGTTTCGGGAAGTGAACTATCCCATCATCAGACAACTGAAGACCTAACAATGGTACAAAGGTATTTAAACAAAAGTGATAAATATTTTGAATATTTCAATAGGTTCTAGGTAAGTGGTACAGAGGTTTACAAGCGGAACGTGATAAAAAACCGGGTCAAAAAAGAGGGGCCTTTTAACAGATATCGGAATATCGGCAATCGACAAAAAAGGTTGTTAAGCAGATGGTACCCATTTAAATATCTCAAATAATTCTTGGGGTTACATAGCTCCGTACAGTCATTTATTATTTTTACGTTATTTTGTTGGACATCTCAAATATTTGGATTCACATAGTTCCATACAGTCATTAATTATTTTTCAAATTATTTTTATTGTGAACGAATTTGAAAATTTCAATAATCAAGTTTTTTTTCATTTGAATTCACATGTAAAATTTTCTTAAGATTTTCTTTTGTTGAAAGGAATTACTGTTTTCTAAAGAATGAGTGGAAAAATTGAATTTTTGTTTACTTTTCATTAAATTCATTTTAAGTTCGTTGAGAAAAATTTTAAACAGATGTTACTTTTTGAATATCTCAAATATTTTCGATTTACATAGCTCCGTATAGTTATTCATTATTTTTACATTATTGTTATTGTGAACTAATTTGAAAATTTCAACAGATCCAGTTTCTTCCCTTTTGATTCTACATGTAAAATTTTAAGATTATCTATTGTGGGAAAGGAATGACCGTATTCTATACAATGGGTGGTAAAAGTAGAATTTTGTTTATTTTTTATGAAACTAATTTTATGTTCGTTGAACCTAGTCTTGAAGGAATGTCCTGTTTGTCCTATATATTTACTACTGCACGTAGAACAAGACAACTCAAGAACTCCTGATTTGTGTATGTTTGGAGTAGGGTCCTTTGGGTTAAATAATACCGATGATAATTTGTTTTGCGTTTTGAAGGCAATATTGACATCTGATTTTGAAAAACTATTGGCCACTTTTTGACTTATGCTATCAAAGTAAGATAGAGAAATAAATTTTTTATTTTCTTCAATTTTTATGATGGGATAAATTTGGCTCATGGCTATTTTAGATAGTTTCTATCAGTGGATGTGATAAATCCACTGATATATGTATTCCTATTGATTCCAGTCACCCATTTTCACAAAAAATATCAGCGTATCAATCGATGATCCATAGAGCCTTCGCATTACCCTTATCAAAAAATGACCGCGAAGCTGAAGTCCAAACTATAAAATCAATAGCCGCGAACAACGGTTTCAACCCAAATATAATAGATAATCTAATTCGACGGAAACTAAAGAAAACTAAAGAAAATAAAAAATTCATTTCTCTATCGTACTTTGGTAGCATAAGTCAAAATGTGGCCAAAAGTTTTTCAAAATCAGATGCCAATATTGCCTTCAAAACGCAAAACAAATTATCATCGGTATTATTTAACGCAAAGGACCCTACTCCAAACATACACAAATCAGGAGTTTATGAGTTATCTTGTTCTACGTGCAGTAATAAATATATAGGACAAGCAGGACGTTCCTTTAAGACCAGGTTCAACAAACATAAAATGAGTTTCATAAAAAATAAACAAAATTCTACTTTTGCCACTCATTGTTTAGAAAACGGTCATTCCTTTCCCACAATAGTTAATCTTAAAATTTTACATGTAGAATCAACAGGGAAGAAACTCGATTATCTAGAATCTGTTGAAATTTTAAAAATAGTTCACAATAACAATAATGTAAAAATAATGAATGACTGACCGTATGGAGCTATGTACATCGAAAATATTTGAGATATTCAAGAAGTAACATCTGTTTAAAACCTTTCAACGAAAATTAAATAAATTTAATGAAAAGTAAACAAAAATTCAACTTTTGCCACTCATTCTTCAGAAAACAGTAATTCCTTTCGTTAAACGAGAATCTTAAGAAAATTTTACATGTAGATTCAAATGAAAAGAAACTTGATTATTGAAATTTTCAAATTCGTTCACAATAAAAATAATTTGAAAAATAATGAATGACTGTATGGAGCTATGTAAATCCAAATATTCGAGATGTACAACAAAATAACGTAAAAAAAAATTTGAATATTAAAACAAATTGAAATATGTTTATCTTCTACAATTTTAATTTCAAGAAAATTTTTTTATTCAAAAAACTTTTAGAATTAAATTAATGTCCAAAACAAGCACCGCTTACATTTAATAGACGTATATAATCAAAACTCAATATAAAATGTCAAATGGAATAAATAAACCCAACAGTTATACGAAAGTCATTAAAATTAATGAATAAATATTTAAAGGAGACAAAATTTTGTTTCTGGTCTTACCTTAAAGAACACCAATTGCCTTTTAAAAAACATGAACACACTTAAAGGACTTCTCAAAGAATATAATTCATTTGAAATATTTAATATATTTAAATATTCGAATAAGTTAATTCAGAAATCTCTAAAAATATGCACTATATCTTCAAAAAACAAATATAATTCTAAGCAATTCCGTCTTCAGTCCTCAATAATATTCCAATATCAAAATCAAAAAACTAACCTATATCACAAACTCTCAGCACGTGTAAAAGGACTAATGCTTCGAGACACAGATCAACTTTATAAATCAAGATTGATCTATGTTCTAACAAAATCAAAGAACAGTATGAGTTATTTTTAAGGCTTATTTAAATTCATTGACATTCCATAATGAGATTTATTGAAGCCAAAATATAATTATATATTATATATAAAATAAAATAGAAAGGCTTTTTACTTGATAGAAGAAATATAACAAAATTTGAATATTAAAACAAATTGAAATATGTTTATCTTCTACAATTTTAATTTCAAAAAAGTCTGTATTCAAAAAACTTTTAGAATTAAATTAATGACTAAAATAAGCACCACTTACGTTTAATAGACGTATATAATCAAAACTCAATATATAATGTCAAATGGAATAAATAAACCAACAGATATACGAAAGCCATTAAAATTAATAAATGAATATATAAAGGAGACAAAATTTTGTTTCTAATCTTACCTTTAAGAACACCAATTGCCTTTTAAAAACATGAACACACCTTAAGGACTTCTCAGAGAATATAATTTATTTGAAATATTTAATATATTTAAATATTCGAATAAATTAATTCAGAAAGCTCTCAAAACATGCACTATATCTTCAAAAATCTGTGATTTTGTTAGAACATAGTTCAATCTTGAATTCTAAAGTTGGTTTGTTTTCGAAGCATTCATTCAACAATTGGACGTTGTGATATAGGTGTAGTTTTTCGATTTTGATATTTGGAATATTATCTAGGACCGATGAAGGGATTACTTAGAATTATATTTGTTTTTTGAAGATATAGTGCATGTTTTGAGAGATTTCTGAATTAACTTATTCGAATATTTAAATATATTTCAAATAAATTAAATTCTTTGAGAAGTCCTTAAGGTGTGTTCATGTTTTTAAAAGGCAATTGGTGTTCTTAAAGGTAAGATCAGAAACAAAATTTTGTCTCCTTTAAATATTTATTTATTAATTTTAATGACTTTCGTATATCTGTTGGTTTATTTATTCCATTTGACATTATATATTGAGTTTTGATTATATACGTCTATTAAACGTAAGCGGTGCTTATTTCAGACATAAATTTAATTCTAACAGTTTTTTGAAATTAAAATTGTAGAAGATTAACATGTTCAATTTGTTTTAAGATTCAAATTTTGTTATGTATTATTTCCGAAATTCTGGTTATTTTTCCTATAATACGATATTGTTTCGGAGGATTAACATCTGTTATGATATTCTGTGTTCTGAGTACACGTGAGTATGATTTTTCTTTACAATTCATTTCTCTGAAGCTTTCAATACATTAAATTCATTATTGAGTTTCAAGTTTTATATTTCTGGTAGGTAAGTTAAAAATTACTCTTGTGATATATTTGGATCTGAATTCAATAAATTTCCGAAGAGAAAGAAAAAGTCATTAATTCACATCCAACTACAGGATGTTAACTTGATTTCATATAATAATTGAGCTGGTTTCAAGAGACAAAATAACTAATTGGCTCATTTAGGATGGACACAAAACATGCATATGAAAACGATCTTCTACTTTGAGCTATAAATCTAATACTGTAAAAGTTCATTTCAGTTGAAAATTAACGAAGAATAGAATAGAAGAATATAGTATCTTTTTTTATTTTATTGGGAATTTTCGATTGTTATGAAAATAATTGTGAATACGAAAAATTGTGAGCGGAATGGCGAATGCGCCGGTCACTACAACAAGATAAGTCGATAAACTGTCGTTAAGTAAACTGAATTTTAGGATTGCACTTGGTAGCTCATCATGATGTTAGTTGGTAACTGATGTAAGAATTAGTAAAAATTAAATGGAAAAAATGATGATTAATGAAAAATGGATAGTAACGACATTTATATTTATTTGCATTGATTTATACCATATTATAGTTTTGCGATTTTTTTGGACACGATATACTGAATTTGCATTCAGAAGAAGTACTCAATATGACATTTATATTCGAAATTTTTCTCAGTAATAACAAACAAACTCATAGACTGTCGAGTGGATCGACCCAGTTTGGTTGACGTCAAAGAAAATTGGCAACAATTTCTCTCATTCCAGTTTTTTCCTTCTGATCGAAGAGGATGGTTTATTTGCAACTACAACAACAGCGAAAGCCAATTTGTTTCTGCCAAAAATGGCTGCTCAATTATGGAGTATTTGCATAGACCTTATCTAACACAATTTAAACCGCCTATAAATATTATGTGTTTTATTCGTTCTATGGAAATATAGTAGATTTTCTCAGGTGATAATTGTGGAAATTGAACGGAGGCTGAATATCCCCTGATCAAAGTAGAGTTCACTTCAAAGTAGAGTTCACTTCCTTAGAAAAAAAGCAGTTTTGAGTAACGTGATATTGCTGAAGGGAACGGGCATTCCATTGGTGAGAGATCTAGCAGTTTAGCAGCTGCAGGAGAACAGCATTTTGAGAGGCCTAAATCTAGGCGAGAGAGGGGGGAATGAAGAACTGTTATATTTGGGGTAACAAACTGCATATAAACATTGAAGCATTTACTTACGAGGAACTGCACTTGCGGGCAGATAGGAAGAATCCTCCAGAGGGTCCTCGTAGTGATCTGGCACACCGGTCAAAATATAGAATATCAGTCTCACGAACACAATTCACGATGGAAAGTAGATCAACTGGGGTGATGGATCCCACTGTAGTAGAATTTGAATATGAGGCCGTCATCACGAAAGAGATAATTATTATTGAGGATTTCATTGAGTTTATTTTCAATGAGAGAAATCAAGGTCATAATTTTAATATTTTATATCAGAATATAAGGGGTATGGCAAAAAATCTCGATAAAATGACGGTGCAATTTTCTAGAAGAAGGAGGAATTCCGGGAAATTCCAGAGGAAAGATCTCAGGAAATAGAAGTCATGACACTATCAAGATCATGAAGGACCAACAAGGTGATCAAATTTACGACAAGAAAAAAATTGTTGATCGTTTCAAAAAGCATTAACCTTTCAGTAGGACAAAAACTTGCAAGTGGAATACAGCGGCTTGAAAATATTGTTCTGAGAAAAAGTACCTCCAGATGGTTTATTTTTCTTCAACCAACAACTGAAGAGGAAATTATTGAAATCTTTTCATCCTTAAAAGCTGGTATATCCCCTGGAGTTGATGAGATAGCAGCTGAAGCATTGAAAGAAATAAAAAGTGAATAAGCATGTCCGTCCCCTGACAATTATTGTAAATATAATAGTGCTGGGTGAAGTATTTCACGACAAACTTAAAGTGGCAATGGTGAAACCAATACATAAAAGAAGAGAAGAAGATGATGTGAATTACTACAGGCCGATATCACTCATTTCAAACATCGTGAAGATCATAGAGAAAATAATAAAATACAGAGTCGTTTTCTATCTTGACAAACACAAAATGATATCGAAAAACCAATTTGGATTCAGATCAGGAATGTCTTCTCAGAATGCACTATATTTTTTCACAGCCAAAATCGCAGAAAATGTTAGACCCAATCTCTTTGTGTATTTCTAAATCTTGCTCGAGCATTTGATACCGTCGACCACATTTTACCGCTAGAGGTCTTGGAAGACATGGGGTTCAGAGGAAATGCCTATTATCTGATGAAAATTTATTTGAGTGATAGGCGACAGTACGTAAGGGTTGGGGACGTTCCCAGTGATGGAGGCATTATTGAGTGTGGAGTACCACAAGGTACAGTTCTGGCCCACATTCTATTCGTAATTTATATGAACGACATATTGAAACAGGACTCCTGCGGTGAAATATTGTGTTTTGCTGATGATAAGGCTGTAATTTATAAGGATTTAATAGGAGAATCTTAAGATTAGAGTTGAGGAAGATATGCAGCGAATACTGGACTACTTCAACCTGGGGATGCCGAGAGTAAATTATGAAAATACCTCACTTACCATTTTCATGTTTTGCTAATTCTCTATCGCAATATAGAACATTACATTTCAATAACAAGGCAATTTATTCTACAGAGAGAGTTAAATATTGAGAGTCGTTGTCGACAGTCATTTGAGGTGAAATCTCCATGTTAATCAGTTTGTAAGGACGCTGCGAGGTAATTTCTAAAAATTCAAGATTCTGAGGGAAATTCTGGACACCTTTCGTATAAGAATGGTCTATCATGCACTGATTGAATCACGTCTCACTTATAGAATTTTGGAATGGGATGATGGTGCAGCGTTTTTTCGCATCTTAGAAAACTGGATGTACTCCAGAAAAGATTCCTGAAGTTATTTTTTGAGAAGCCTTTAAGATATCCCTCTGACTCTATCTTTAAGGAATCGGGAATGTTAGAAATCAGACAATTATAATTTTACAGATTAGCGTTTGATCGGTACCGGAGAAGATGAGTCTGAAATACTTGGATCACTCCCACAACACTAGACTAAAACCAATGCATCCGTGAGACCACCTTGGTCTTGGAAGACAACAGTACAGAGACCTTATATTTATCTTGCGGGTTGCCACTACAATTCTTCTTTCGAAAACGAGTAAAATCCTTCGTTCTTGCTTTGGATAGACATACCATTCATCGACCGATTGATCCCATGACCTAATGATGTTGTGTGTTCCGCTCGACCATTGATACATCACTAAAAACAATGCTCCTCTCGTGTATCGTTTTTTTCGTGGATTTGCAGCATCGTTTGTGATATGACAAATTCCGTGTGTTTCCATTTTTTTTGTTCTTGGGTGATTTATTGATGCATAATCTATATTTGTATATACTTTTATCTATTTTATATTTTATTGTTATTAATTGAATAGTATATACCCACGTTCTGGCATTGCCTCAGTTGGTTCAGTTCTAATATATATTCATATACATGTATTTTCAATGAGATCCTTATTGTAAATGAACTGAGTAAAGATTATTATTATTATTATTAGCTACTGTCGAAACATTTTATCGTGAACCTCCAACAATTCCAACTCTTCCACCTAGGATCGGGGATATTGTGATGTATTTTACATTTGAAGAAAATTTTCTTTTTATTCGCTAACTTAAACTTTATTGTAATAACGTGTACAGGTGATATTTTCATTGTATAATTTGTTACTCATTGTTCGCTGAAAAATACGAACAGAAAGAAGACCGAATTAACTGGAGATCCGTTAAAAACAATAAATGAAATGAACAACTTCTTCATAACAGCTGGACCAACATTGACAAAGAATATTCATGAAGCTAAAAAAGTTTACAATTTTCAAGAAGTAGACAATCCATTTAAAGAAAATTACTCAAAATAAAATGCTAGAGATAATAAAGTTATTGAAAAATCAACAGTCAAGTGAGTATGATGAAATCTCTAACCATATTATAAAACAAAAAGCTGAAGAAATAATTCCACAAATCACACACATCACTAACAATTCCCTCAAATATGGAATCTTCCCAGACAGACTCAAGACAGCCTTCGTGAAACCAATTCATAAAAAAGGTGATATCCTTGACTATAACAACAACAGGCCGATAAGTATTCTACCGAGTTTTTCCAAGATCATAGAGATGGCATACTACAGACAAATAATGGAATATTTGATGGAGAATAAATGATAAAGGGAAAATAAACACGGATACATAAAAGGAAAATCAATTAAAACAGCAATTCACCAGTTTATCAACAAAGTAGTAGAATCTTTCGAAACCAAGGAGTTGTCCATGGAAATTTTCCTTGATTTAACCAAGGCATATGACTGTTATGATAAATAGTTGCAAAAATTAGAACATTATGGAATTCGAGGACCAGCAGTGCACTGGGTGAAGTCATATTTTCTACACAGAAAACAAATGATGGAAATGGAAGTAAATGAAGAAGCTGTGAGATCAAATTCAGACGAATTACTTTTAGGCATACCGCAGGGAAGTTTTGCTAGGCCTTTATTCTTCCTTATACATATAAAAGACTACAAACCAAATGTTGAACTGGGTATTGAAAGAGTTAATACAGTTAATTATGCATATAATACAAATCTACTCCTAATGGAAAACTTGTTCTCAACGTTAGAAAGACTATGTCATATCACCTTAGAAGAAACTGATGAATGGTTCAAGAATCTACTTCTTAACAAAAACAAACCTAAATTCATACTTTTCATAAACACGGATACATAAAAGGAAAATCAATTAAAACAGCAATTCACCAGTTTATCAACAAAGTAGTAGAATCTTTCGAAACCAAGGAGTTGTCGATGGGAATTTTTCTTGATTTAACCAACGCATATGACTGTTATGATAAATAGTTGCAAAAATTAGAACATTATGGAATTCGAGGACCAGCAGTGCACTGGGTGAAGTCATATTTTCTACACAGAAAACAAATGATGGAAATGGAAGTAAATGAAGAAGCTGTGAGATCAAATTCAGACGAATTACTTTTAGGCATACCGCAGGGAAGTTTTGCTAGGCCTTTATTCTTCCTTATACATATAAAAGACTACAAACCAAATGTTGAACTGGGTATTGAAAGAGTTAATACAGTTAATTATGCATATAATACAAATCTACTCCTAATGGAAAACTTATTCTCAACGTTAGAAAGACTTTGTCATATCACCTTAGAAGAAACTGATGAATGGTTCAAGAATCTACTTCTTAACAAAAACAAACCTAAATTCATACTTTTCATAAACACGGATACATAAAAGGAAAATCAATTAAAACAGCAATTCACCAGTTTATCAACAAAGTAGTAGAATCTTTCGAAACCAAGGAGTTGTCGATGGGAATTTTTCTTGATTTAACCAACGCATATGACTGTTATGATAAATAGTTGCAAAAATTAGAACATTATGGAATTCGAGGACCAGCAGTGCACTGGGTGAAGTCATATTTTCTACACAGAAAACAAATGATGGAAATGGAAGTAAATGAAGAAGCTGTGAGATCAAATTCAGACGAATTACTTTTAGGCATACCGCAGGGAAGTTTTGCTAGGCCTTTATTCTTCCTTATACATATAAAAGACTACAAACCAAATGTTGAACTGGGTATTGAAAGAGTTAATACAGTTAATTATGCATATAATACAAATCTACTCCTAATGGAAAACTTGTTCTCAACGTTAGAAAGACTTTGTCATATCACCTTAGAAGAAACTGATGAATGGTTCAAGAATCTACTTCTTAACAAAAACAAACCTAAATTCATACTTTTCATAAACACGGATACATAAAAGGAAAATCAATTAAAACAGCAATTCACCAGTTTATCAACAAAGTAGTAGAATCTTTCGAAACCAAGGAGTTGTCGATGGGAATTTTTCTTGATTTAACCAACGCATATGACTGTTATGATAAATAGTTGCAAAAATTAGAACATTATGGAATTCGAGGACCAGCAGTGCACTGGGTGAAGTCATATTTTCTACACAGAAAACAAATGATGGAAATGGAAGTAAATGAAGAAGCTGTGAGATCAAATTCAGACGAATTACTTTTAGGCATACCGCAGGGAAGTTTTGCTAGGCCTTTATTCTTCCTTATACATATAAAAGACTACAAACCAAATGTTGAACTGGGTACTGAAAGAGTTAATACAGTTAATTATGCATATAATACAAATCTACTCCTAATGGAAAACTTGTTCTCAACGTTTGAAAGACTATGTGATATCACCTTAGAAGAAACTGATGAATGGTTCAAGAATCTACTTCTTAACAAAAACAAACCTAAATTCATACTTTTCACACTAACACAATCAAGAACGGAAGGAAATAGTACAATCAATATTAATCACGAAATATTCCGAATTCAAGAAACAACTAAATTTTTAGGCATCTATATAGATAAGAATCTCAGTTGGAAATAATCTACAAATTGTCTATGTGACAATATTACAACATCTATTTACGGTCTGAGAATTTTAAGGGTATATCCATAGCAAGAAGTCTGATTTGGCAGCTACGGAAGTGCAACGCACTATTACAGGACTGTGTAATAACGACTCAGAGATGTGTTCTTGTGAGAATCGGTTGTCCAGACGTATGCAGGTGAAAATGCTAATTTCCGGACAAAAAGATCTATAGACATGAAATTTTTAGAGTAAGTTGAATAAATGAGTACTTTTCAAAATATTATTAGTAGAATTGGTTCCATGGTTCCTGAGTTATTCGCGTTTGAATTATTTTCAAAAGTACAAATCCAATCTAATTCAAGTTCAGTATTTAGATGTAAAACAACGACAAAAAGGCTTATGCGCGATTTCATGAAAATACATAATGAGAATTCGTCTAATTTTTTTTCAACCTGATTTTTGCAGGTAATATGATTTCTCTCCAATACTGACGATGAAAATAAAAGGAAAAAGAATGAAGCCTTTTAGTCATGCGTTATTCATTTCAATAAGATTTTCCATTTACACAGGAGATCAGTCCTAAAACTGCAAAAAGTATGCCTTTATTTGATTTTAGGATGACAGAACACAGAGTAATGTGTCCTTATTCATCATTTACATGCGACAGTACAGACGTAGTTTTCTCGCTCCTGTTTATTTCTGATTTTAGGTGCTTTAAGTTAATAAAAAATTGTAAGTTTATTAACGGTGGGAACTTCAAGGTTTTTGTGTGCGGATAATATGAGAAATTTGAATAATATTTTGCTCCAAAAGATTATATTCAATGATTATAACTTCTAAAAATAAATTAAACTAATGTCGTATAAGTACCACTTATATCATGACATAAAATAAACATTCATTATAAGATATCCAAATGGTATAACAAAATCCAATAAATAAAAATTATTAACTAAAATCCTATAAATTAAACATTTTGAATAGACAAAATTTTGTTTCTGCTTATCAATCCTATGAAAACCAATATCTTTCAAGAATATCCAACATAATCCTGGGAATTTTATCACAAAACTATCTTACTTAGACTATTCAATATTATTGGATATCTAACCAAGGTACTTTATACAAAAACTCAAGATATGCAAAACATTACAGAAAAACAAGTTTTAAAATCGACTTTGCTCATCAGTATTCAAATATTCATATTCAATAAATATAAAATCAATTAATAACACATATTTAAACTCACCCTTCGTCTTCGAGAAAAAGTTCTATTTAAAAAATGAAAACCTTAAATAGGTATCCAATACAGACAGAAATATCTCTGTGGTTTAACCTGATCTAGAAGATTGAAAGATAAATTTAATGGCCTTTGCTATAACACAAGGACTCTCTTTATGAATGTTTGGGTAAACCATATAATTATATATTATAAATAAAATAACGTAAATAGAGGTCATTCTTGATAGAAGGTATATAAAATAATATAAATATTTTAAAAAATTTTTAAACAATTTTAAAAAATTAGCCTTCTACATATTTAACTCCAAAAGATTATATTCAATGATTATAACTTCTGAAAATAAATTAAACTAATGTCGTATAAGTACCACTTATATCATGACATAAAATAAACATTCATTATAAGATATCCAAATGGTATAACAAAATCCAATAAATAAAAATTATTAACTAAACTCCTATAAATTAAACATTTTGAATAGACAAAATTTTGTTTCTGCTTATCAATCCTATGAAAACCAATATCTTTCAAGAATATCCAACATAATCCTGGGAATTTTATCACAAAACTATCTTACTTAGACTATTCAATATTATTGGATATCTAACCAAGGTACTTTATACAAAAACTCAAGATATGCAAAACATTACAGAAAAACAAGTTTTAAAATCGACTTTGCTCATCAGTATTCAAATATTCATATTCAATAAATATAAAATCAATTAATAACACATATTTAAACTCACCCTTCGTCTTCGAGAAAAAGTTCTATTTAAAAAATGAAAACCTTAAATAGGTATCCAATACAGACAGAAATATCTCTGTGGTTTAACCTGATCTAGAAGATTGAAAGATAAATTTAATGGCCTTTGCTATAACACAAGGACTCTCTTTATGAATGTTTGGGTAAACCATATAATTATATATTATAAATAAAATAACGTAAATAGAGGTCATTCTTGATAGAAGGTATATAAAATAATATAAATATTTTAAAAAATTTTTAAACAATTTTAAAAAATTAGCCTTCTACATATTTAACTCCAAAAGATTATATTCAATGATTATAACTTCTGAAAATAAATTAAACTAATGTCGTATAAGTACCACTTATATCATGACATAAAATAAACATTCATTATAAGATATCCAAATGGTATAACAAAATCCAATAAATAAAAATTATTAACTAAAATCCTATAAATTAAACATTTTGAATAGACAAAATTTTGTTTCTGCTTATCAATCCTATGAAAACCAATATCTTTCAAGAATATCCAACATAATCCTGGGAATTTTATCACAAAACTATCTTACTTAGACTATTCAATATTATTGGATATCTAACCAAGGTACTTTATACAAAAACTCAAGATATGCAAAACATTACAGAAAAACAAGTTTTAAAATCGACTTTGCTCATCAGTATTCAAATATTCATATTCAATAAATATAAAATCAATTAATAACACATATTTAAACTCACCCTTCGTCTTCGAGAAAAAGTTCTATTTAAAAAATGAAAACCTTAAATAGGTATCCAATACAGACAGAAATATCTCTGTGGTTTAACCTGATCTAGAAGATTGAAAGATAAATTTAATGGCCTTTGCTATAACACAAGGACTCTCTTTATGAATGTTTGGGTAAACCATATAATTATATATTATAAATAAAATAACGTAAATAGAGGTCATTCTTGATAGAAGGTATATAAAATAATATAAATATTTTAAAAAATTTTTAAACAATTTTAAAAAATTAGCCTTCTACATATTTAACTCCAAAAGATTATATTCAATGATTATAACTTCTGAAAATAATTTTTTAAAATTGTTTAAAAAAAAATTTTTAAAATATTTATATTATTTTATATACCTTCTATCAAGAATGACCTCTATTTACGTTATTATAATATTTTGCATTTAAGAATAAATGCAAGACATAAAATTTATTGATTTCCTTCAAGAAACGGTGCGATCTGTTGCCATGCTGCTTGTACCGGAGTTGTCTGATAACATATGTAAAGAAAAAAAAATGCAAACAAGCATGTCTTACGAGGAAGGCAAGTACGTGACATGTAAACAAGATTGTTTAGAGGATTACTTTAGTTGTAATTAATGTTTGAAAAGTATTCACAAAAAGTGCGCGAATATATCACAGTCCTAGGCAAAAGAGAGTATTATTGCTAATAATATACTTAAAATAATTCACACAGTTCTTATGTTTCACAATTTAAAAAAGTAAAGAAGCCAATGTACAACCTTCAGATTGAAATAGATAACATTTCGATTGACCCAGAGTGTCTGACTATAAGATACCATATAGGACTTTTGAATAACAAGACCAACTATGGGTCCGGAAAATGGTAATCAATGTTCAAGACGATATAGGACAGCAAACAGTTGAAGACGATGATATTAGGGGTGTTTATGCGAAAAGTTAGAAATTATTGGAAATGATGGAAGTTCTGTATTCAGTTTAATTCATTTCAATATTAGAGGTTCAAATAGAAGTATCGACAATATCATGACTTTTTTTAGAAATGTGTAAATTGCATTATATCGATATCATTATGTCGACAGAAAATTTTCAAGTTAATTCGCTAAAAACTACAATATTCAAACAGTAAATAGCTCAAGAAAAATTATAGTATTGCTTCGGACGTATAGACTCACATTAAATTTAGCAAAAACAAATTATATTGCCTTCTTGCTCAATGGTACAAACAGACCACCATATAGTATTATGTTACCGATAATCATTCAATAAACGAAACTCATTCCACAAAATATCTTGAAATGGTAGTTGATAGATATCTCAAGCGGCAACCTCTTATTGATTATCTATCGAATAAGATTCGAAAACTTATCGATAAATTTCTCATGTTGAGAAAATTCTTATACAAAAAAAGTCGGATTGTAATTCATAAAGCATTAAAACTGGATAAGTACTTAACGAAAAATTAGGCCTAAATAACTCACTCCTATCAAACATATTCAAATAAGCTGGAAATTACAGATACTTTTTTTGGGTTTTAGTTCCCAATAAAAAATTTTGTACCTACACTGATATAAAAAAAAAATTGATTTCGAAAACAAATTTAGTTATTAGTATTTGTAAAATACCACCTAACTGAAAATGCTACTTTGACAGCGAAACAATTGTTGTGTTTTAAAATGGATAGAATTTGTGAAAATCAGAATAGCTTTATTTAAATATTTGATAGATTCGGTCTTTACTTGGTGAAAACTCATTTAAAAAAAAAATGTATATGAGACAGTAATTTATTTCCACAAAAATGTTTGTACTACTACAACAATTGTTTCACCATGTGGCTTCTGAAAATATTGCTAAATATTTCAAAAGTTGTTTCAATTATAACGCGGCTTTTAAGACAATTAATAACCTTAGTACCTACATAAAAAACAATAAAGATCGTACAAATGAAGAAAATAAATCCGGAGTCTACAAGTTAACTTGCAAAGATTGCCCTTTAGTATACATTGGCCAGATTGGTAGATCTTTCAAGAAACGTGTCCAAGAACACCAAAGGGGTTATATATCCAATTCTGTACATTCGACATATGCTAATCATCTTAAGGAATTCAGGCATAATTTCAACAATAATTATGAAATTATCCACGTTGAAAGCAAAAGTTCTAGATTAACACTTTTAGAATTTCTTGAAATCAACAGATATAATGCCCGTAAAATCCTTTTGAACGAACAAACAGATGTCGATCATTCTCCATTACTGAATATTTTTCCTTAATGGCATTTTTAGCGGCAAACTCCAATGAACACCTAGAGTTTTTATGACTTGTGCTTCCATTATTTGGTCGCGTACCTAAAAATGTATTCAAACTCTGTTACACTGAATACCATCAGACAGTACAATGTAATACCTGAAGAAGCCACATCGTGGTGAAACAATTGTTGTAGTAGTACAAACATTTTTGTGAAAATAAATTACTGTCTCATATACATTTTTTTTATTAGCTTTATTTAATCTGCGTTTTCATCAAGTGAAGACTGATTCAATTAAATACTTTTTCTTTGCGTACCATACAGGTTATTTTTCATTTAATTTGGTTCAAGGGATACACATTCTATCTGAAGATCCATATTGGTGTAGATGAGTCAAATTTTTGTATCAAAGTACAAATGCTTTTGGCGCAGTCAGTACTTCAACTCTTTTTTAACCTAACATTTCAATTATTTGCCCATTGACAGACTAGCACAGACGACAACAAAGTGTAAATTAATTCCCCTACCTTCTTCATAACCTCGGCTGCGCTCATCCCTGGGTATGGCGTGCTGCCTAAAGTCACCACTTCCCACATTAGTATTCCGAAGCTCCATACGTCGGATTTTACGGAGAATATATTGTCGTAGAGCGATTCCGGGGCCATCCATCTAATGGGCAACCTGCCCTCGCTCTTCCGTTCGTAGATGTGCGACGCTATCACGTCCCTAGCAAATCCGAAATCTGCCACCTTACAGATTTGGTCCTCCGTGATCAGGACATTCCTGGCCGCCAGATCTCGGTGTATTATCTGAAAATAAGGTTTTTCGTCAAAAACTATTAGAAAGTGTAATATTTTCGACTGCTTTTGCACGCTTATTGCAGGGAACAGCGTGTTATATTTTATATGTATTGTTCTATCAAGTAAAAAACCGCATTCTTATTATTTTATTTTAAATATAATATATAATTATATTAGGTTTTTAAATAAAGAAATTTATTATACAATGTTGAATGTTTTAACTAAGTACATTAAAGTGCCTCATAAACTTTGTGTGATTTTGTTGTGAACATAGAACAAAGAGTACCTTGGATATTAGATAAACCTAGTTCAAACAAACACATATTCCTAAAGACGGTACTGAGTAAGCTTATTATTGTTAATTTGATTATATTTTTCAAATCTGAAGTTGAAATGGTCTTATCTGAATTCTAATTATTTTTTGAGGCTGTGCTACATGTTTTGAGAGCTTTTGAAGTAATTTATTTAAATGTATTAAATATTTTGAATAAATTAATTTTTGAGGAGTTCTTAAAATTATGTTGAGTATTTTTGAGAAAGATTTAGTTTTCAGAAATATAAGATAAGAAAACTAAACATTTTGTATGAAGTTGAAATGGTCTTATCTGAATTCTTATTATTTTTTTGAGGATTTGCTACATGTTTTCAGAGTTTTTGAAGTAATTTATTTGAATATATTAAATATTTCAAATAAATTAGTTTTTGAGAAGTTCTTCAACTTATGCTGTATATTTTTGAGTAAGATTTAGTTTTCATAAATATAAGATCAGAAAACTAAACATTTTGTAACAAGCAGAGCTGCTTACACTTGCCTGAAGAGTTCAATGCACATGCTAAGAACGAAACAAAAAACATTTATTTATTAATTTTAATTGACAATTTATATTCGTTGATTTTTCTTAGTTCCATTTGATATTGTATAATGAGTTTCGATTTTATACGTCTATTAAAAATGACCATTGCTCATTAGACATTCATTTAATTCTTAAAGTTTCTTGAATAAAAATTTTTTGAATTTAAAATTGTAGAAGACTAACAGATTAAATCTGTTAATATGCTATCCAAATCTAGTAATATTCCTTCTATCCATTAAAAAACTGCTTTCTTACCATTTTATTTTACTTATAATATATAATTATATTAGGTTCTTAAATAAAGAAGTTTATTATACAGTGTTGAATGTTTTAATTAAGACTATTTAAGTTCCTTATAAACTTTGTGTGATTTTATTGTGAGCAGTGAACATAAAGTACCTTGGATATTAGATATACCTAGTTTTGAATGTTCAAACAAACACATATTCCTAAAGATGGTAGTGAATAAGTCTATTTGTTGTTAATTTGATTTTATTTTTTAAATGTGAAGTTGAAATGGTCTCATCCGAATTCTAATTATTTTTTCAAGATGTGCTACATGTTTTGAGAGTTTTTGAAGCAATTTATTTAAATATATTAAATAGTTCCAATAAATTAGTTTTCGAGAAGCTCTCAAAATTATATTGTATATTTTTGAGAAAGATTTAGCTTTCATAAATGTTAGATCAGAAAACTAAACATTGGGTAACTAGCAGAGCTGCCTACGCTTGTCTGAAGAGTTCAGTGCGAATGCTTGGAACGAAACAAAAAACTTTTATTTATTTATTAATTTTAATTGACAATTTATATTCGTTGGATTTTCTTAATTCCATTTGATAATGTATAATGAGTTTCGATTTCATACGTCTATTAAATATAAGCATCGCTTATAAGACATTCATTTAATTCTTAAAGTTTTTTGAATAAAAATTTTTTGAAATTAAAATTGTAGAAGACTAACACGTTGAATCTGTTTTGTTATTCAAATCTTGTAATGTTCCTTCCATCAAGTAAAAAACCGCTTTCATATTATTTTATTTTATTTATAATATATAATTATATTAGGTTTTTGAATAATAAAACTCATTACACAGTGTTGAATGTTTTAACTAAGACCATTTAAGTGCCTTATAACCTTTGTGTGATTTTGTTGTGACCATAGCACATAAAGTACCTTGGATATTAGATATACCTAGTTTTAAATGTTCAAACAAATACATATTCCTAAATATGGTACTGAGTAAGTTTATTTATTGTTAATTTGATTTTATATTTTAAATGTAAAGTTGAAATGGTCTTATCTGAATTCTAATTATTTTTTTGAGTATTTCCCACATGTTTTGAGAGTTTTTGAAGTAATTTATTTGAATATATTAAATATTTCAAATAAATTAGTTTTTAAGAAGTTCTTAAAATTATGTTGCATATTTTTAAGTAAGATTTAGTTTTCATAAATATAAGATCAAAAAACTAAACATTTTGTAACAAGCAGAGCTGCGTACGCTTGTCTGAAGAGTTCAGTGCGCACGCTTGGAACGAAACAAAAAACATTTATTCATTTTTTAATTTCAATTGACAATTTATATTCGTTGGTCTTTTCTTAATTCCATTTGATATTGTCTAATGAGTTTCGATTTTATACGTCTATTGAATATTAGCATTGCTTATTATACATTCATTTAATTCTTAAAGTTTCTTGAATAAAAATGTTTTGAAAATAAAATTGTAGAAGACTAACAGATCAAATCTGTTTTGATAATCAAATCTTGTAATATTCCTTCTATCAAGAAAGATACCGCTTTCTTATTATTTTATTTTCATTTATTATTAATTATTCGAATTAATTAGAGGGAGCCAATCTATAATGGAGTTTTGCATGTATTAAGTGTTGCCAGCTCACTCTTAATATTATAATCTTGTAACTGAAAATTTATTCATTTTAATTTTGATTAGTTTCAATAGGAAGTCAATTTGAATTTTAATAAGTTAATTTTGAAAATATATTTTGAATCAAAATAATATGCAATATGAATCTGTGACTACTAAACTAATATAATGTCTATTTTCCCAAGCTAACCTACTAACCTTAATTCTATTTCATAATCCTAATGTCAACAAAATATAATTTCCGGAATTTGACTTGAAAGATTACAAGATTTAATTAAATATACCTTTTGTGAGTTTTTCTTTAGTTTCAATGTTCCTTTTCAATTGTCCTTGATCTCTTTCCGGAAAACTGATTTCGTTTAATGACGAATGATACTTCTGGAAAGTTCCAAGCTCACAGCTAAATTAGTTGATATTTTTCCAATTTTCTGATCTTTGACTTATTCTTTCTTTCTATCATCAATATTTCCATTAGAACATTCAGGTAACGTATTTCTTGATTACATTTCCATTCATAATAATAATGTCAATTTATGTTTCGGTTTTGGAACTGGATTATTGAAAAGAGAGACGTGTATGGGCTTTGGAGTATTTTAATACTGGATGAAGTTTTCTGTGCTTTCTCCTTTTATAGTGTTCACGATAAATTGAATTCCAAAGCTTACTAGGTTTTGTCAAAATTATTGAAAAATTATGCTTTCGATTATTTTACAAAATTCACATTATTTCTTGACTTGAAACAATTCTAGATAATTAACCTGTTGTATTATGAATATTTGATACTAATTTCTTGAAAATTGGTTGAGTTTAAATCTTATTCTCATATGACGAGTTTTCCAAATGTCAAAATGTTTACTAATTTTAAATTCTTATGCTTGTTACTGAATAATTAGTGAATACTACTTATGAAATTGATTAAATTTCTTTAGCTCATACGCTATAAAAACTTTATACATGCATAAGCATCTTCTAGAATATCTCTTACATGCATAATTTCAGAATTTCTGACCTAGACACTATGTTTCCTCTTATAAATTGAATTTTGATCAAATTTGTCCTATTTACATCATTCTGGTTAATTAGATTTAATTGAGCTTGTTAATTGTTGATAATATAAAATAAAATAGAAAGGCCTTTTACTTAATAGAAGAAATATAACAAAATTTGAATATTAAAACAAAGTGAAATATGTTTGTCTTCTACAATTTTAATTTCAAAAAATTTGTATTCAAAAAACTTTTCGAATTAAATTTATGTCTACTACAAGCACCGCTTACATTTAATAGACGTATATAATAAAAAATCAATATATAATGTCAAATGGAATAAATAACCCAACAGATATACGAAAGTAATTAAAATTAATAAATAAATATTTAAAGGAGACAAAATTTATTTATTAATTTCAATTACTTTCGTATATCTGTTGGGTTATTTATTCCATTTGACATTAATCAAACTCTGGTTAGGAGTTTGTTCACACATTTTCTAAAAGGCATGCACCAGTCATTTTCATAATATGGAAGAAAGAGGACCTGAACTTTACGAAATAATATCATACTATATGAAAAAATAAGAATTTGCAAGTGTTTTTCAGCTCCAAACGCACTGAACAAAGAAATTATTTTACAAGGCAATCAAAGTCTTTAATAACAGATATGTAAAATTCTTCCCTTGTTACTATTTGATGATTGACCATGATAAAAAAGAATTTTCGGAAATTGTTATGCTTTATTGCTATGAATTTAATAAGTGAACACAATAGAACGTCTCAGTTTTAGTAGCAAAATAGTAATTTCCGAAAACTCTTTCCACTTGATTAATGTATGTAATCAGTTAGAAATTCTCTTTCCAAAAATTTCCGACTCAAAGTCCTCAATTTTATATTTTAATTACTATATATGTAAAATCATATTCACTAAAATTCTTCGTGGGAATGCACACGACGTACACATCATCTTCTTTGAGGTTCATTCAGAAAAATCCTTTGGGGAGTCCAGATACAAAAGACGACCGCAGAAGAGGGCCAAGCAGGAAAAATAAAACTACGCTCCGCAAATGTTTTCGAACCCCATCCATGTACTCCCACGTAGAAAATTGCAAGTTAATCAAATCGAGCTTTCAGCTCCCGACTTTTCATCCACAAAAACTCTGTTTTCCCAACTGGGAGGCATCCTGAAAGCGATGGATTATCTACCCAACAATTGAGCCGGCTTCTCGCTTTTTCGTATTTCGCCTAAATGGGAAATCCATTATTATGTAGTCGCCGTCAAATTTTCCTCTCAAACTTGTCTCCTTACGCATGAATAACTTTTCTTTTGTGATACATAGTTTGGTCACGCTTGCAACGTATCAACGACCTGCATGACAACAGTGAATGTGGTTCAAGCCCAAATAAAATATTATACAAGCGTACGTTGGAGAATGAATTTTACTTCACATCTCTTTTCAAATATTCAGTTATCCACAATGAGAAAATCCAGAAGAGGTTATAGTTTATTTCGGGAATTCGCATTAATATTTTTTTGACAAAGGTTCTCCAATATAATCCAAATTCTTCATCGAATCCAAAATATTTCATGTGGTTATAAGGATATTTTATGGTTATCTGAGGAGTAATGAGCTAAGGTAGAAGGAGAACAGCGTAGCATTCATTTGTGCTCACAACTCAAATCGAACCGAATAGATTTCGTGAATCTTCAGGAAATAAGCAGCAGACATGCGTGTTTCGATTCTTGTTAGATTATTCATCATTAGTTCAATTAACTTGAATGTAAATTCTGTCAAGAAAGTACCGGGAATTATCGATTTAAATCTGGCGGGGCAATGAGGCAGGTAAAAAATTTTTTTCCTATGTTGGTACCACTGTCCTTAATTACTTTGCCAAGCTTGAGCGGGATCTGTCAATTAGTGTGTTTGCAACAGCTGATTAAGTCAGTCGATGTCAGAGTGCGTGCCGATTTTTACTATGGGTGATTACGTTGAGCAAAGAATTTGTTCAAAGTTTTGTGTTGCTAATGAATTTTCGTGTGCCGATGCATTGAAAATGTTGCAAAAGGCCTTTGGTGATAAGGCTCTATCGAAAACTCGTGCATATCAGTGGTACAGAGCCTTCAAGGACGGTCGTGAAGTGGTCGAAGACTTGCCTCGTTCGACGGCTTCGATCGAAGATAACGTCTATAAAATTAAGGAAAGGGTGCTGGAAAACCGTCGTACCAGCTTGAGAGAGATAGCACATGATCTTAAGATATCCCACGAGTCCGCACGTACGATTTTGATTGATATTTTGGGCATGAGAAAGGTGGCCGCACGACTCGTACCGAAAGACCTGAATTTTCTTCAAAAACGTCATCGCGAACAGGTTGCTTCAGACATGCTGGATCGCTGTAATTCCGATTCTACATTCATGAAACGCATTATAACTGGTGATGAGACCTGGGTCTACGAGTACGATATGCAAACAAGCCAGCAATCATCGGAATGGGTGGCAAAAAATGAGCCGAAACCGAAAAAACCACGCCAAAGCCGCTCGAAAATGAAGGTGATGCTCATTGTTTTCTTCGATATCCGTGGCGTGGTGCACTACGAATTCGTTCCAGAGGGTCAGACGGTAAACAAGGAGTATTACCTAGGCGTTATGAAACGTTTGCGTGAGCGTATCCGTAAGAAGCGGCCAAATTTGTGGGCGAACAACTCATGGATTTTGCATGACGATAACGCGCCTTCTCACCGAGCTACGATTGTGACTGACTTTCTCGCCAAAAACTCAACAAACGTGCTTCAGCAACCACCGTATTCGCCGGATTTGGCTCCCTGCGACTTTTTCCTTTTCCCAAAACTAAAATTGCCCGGTACTTTCTTGACAGAGTAGTATGCTACTTGCGCCGATTCTCAGTTCTCTGTAATTTGTTGAATTCGACTTCAATGAAATCTTTTTTAATTCACAGGTAGATGGCACATAATGTTTTATACTGAAAAAATATAGCCTTTCAGTGCATGAGTATTGAAAAAATATCTATCACCAGTATAGGTAATTTCACGTCTCGAAGGACCGATATCGTTACGTTATTATCGTCTGCTTAATATTATTTTAAATTTGCCTTTATTCTTACAATTTATTCTTTGAAATTTGTGATTAACTTTAAATGCACTCGTGCAACAGTGAATAGGAACTTCACAAAACCATACTAAAAAGAACCAGGTGAACTAGAATAGTTTTGGATTTCCAACCCTGCTCTCGAATTTCTGGATCAAGTCGTATGTCACTGGTCAGCTCTTTTTTAAGGAAACCGTGAATATTCATGCTGGAGCATCCGTCAAGTTTTCTTCTTGATACATTGGTTCTTAATTTCAGTGAAGCCTCCAAATAGGTTGAAAAATACTGACCACTTCCTTCTTTCTAACGCCTCCGCCCTACATATGCCAACACTAGCATATTGTCTTAACAGGATATGACTTGAGCATGGGAAACTTTTCTGGTGTTAGGATTTGCATAATAAATAAAATATGAAAAGGCTTTTTACTTAATAGAAGAGATATAACAAAATTTGAATATCAAAACAGATTTAATTCGTTAGTCTTCTACAATTTTAATTTCAAAAAATTTTTATTCAAAAAACTTTTAGAATTAAATTAATGTCTACAATAAGCTTATAATCCGATTTTTTGAAGTAATTTATTTATATATATTGAATATTTCAAATAAATTAGTTTTTGAGAAGTTCTTGAAATTATGTTTTATATTTTTGAGAAAGAGTTATTTTTCGTGAATATAGGATCAGAAAACAATACATTTTGTAACAAACAGGGCTTCGTACGTTTGTTTGAAGAGTTCAGTACGCATGCCTGGAACGTTTTTCTTAATTCCATTTGATATTGTATGATGAGTTTCGATTTTATACGTCTATTAATTATGAGCAGTGCTCATACAGACATTAATTTAATTCTTAAAGTTTTTTCAGTAAAAATTTTTTGAAATTAAAATTGTAGAAGACCAACAGATTAAATCTGTTTTGATATTCAAATTGTCCTATAGTTGGATGTCTACATGAATATAAAAATCGTTTTCTATAAATTGAAAGTGAGTTCATCGTGCCTGAACTACTTTTCTATAATTCTGAAGTCTTCTTCTACTTATAATTTTAATGACACCCATGACTCTGACCCATAAAATTTACAAAATTTGAATATCAAAACAGATTTAATCTGTTGTCTTCTACAATTTTAATTTCAAAAAATTCTTTGAAGAAAATTTAAGAATTAAATTAATGTCTTTATAAGCACTGCTCATATTTAATAGACGTATAAAGTCAAAATTCATCATACAATGTCAAATGGAATTAAGAGAAACCAACGAATATAAATGTCAATTGAAATTAAAATATAAATAAGCAAACATTTTTTGTTTCGTTCCAGGCATGCGTAATGAACTCTTCAGACAAACTTACGAAGCCCTGTTTGTTACAAAACGTATTGTTTTCTGATCCTATATTAATGAAAAATAACTCTTTCTCAAAAATATAAAACATAATTTCAAGAACTTCGCAAAAACTAATTCATTCGAAATATTCAATATATTTAAATAAATTACTTCAAAAAATCTCAAAACATGTAGCACATCCTCAAGAAATAATTAAAGTTACGATAAGATCAGTTCAACTTTACATATAAAAAAATAATAAAATCAATTAAACAATGTATAGACTTACCAGTGCCATCTTAGAAATACGATTCTCAACAAACATCTAAGTAGATACCTTTATATCCAAGGTACTCTATGTTCCATGTTCACAGAAAATCATACAAAGCTTATAAGGCACTTGGCCCTAGTTAAAACCCTTCAACACTGTATAATGAATTTCTTTTATTTAAAAAAACCTAATATAATTATATATTATATATAAAATAAAATAAGAAGGAACGGTTTTTTACTTGATAGAAGGATTATTACAAAATTTGAATATCAAAACAGATTTAATCTGTTGTCTTCTACAATTTTAATCTCAAAAAATTCTTTGAAGAAAATTTGAGAATCAAATTAATGTCTTCTATAAGCACTGCTCATATTTAATAGACGTATAAAGTCAAAATTCATCATACAATGTCAAATGGAATTAAGAAAAACCAACGAATATAAATTGTCAATTGAAATTAAAATATAAATAAGCAAACATTTTTTGTTTCGTTCCAGGCATGCGTAATGAACTCTTCAGACAAACTTACGAAGCCCTGTTTGTTACAAAATGTATTGTTTTCTGATCCTATATTTACGAAAAATAACTCTTTCTCAAAAATATTTTAAATAAAAGAAATTCAATATACAGTGTTGAAGGGTTTTAACTAGGGCCAAGTGCCTTATAAGCTTTGTATGATTTTCTGTGAACATGGAACATAGAGTACCTTGGATATAAAGGTATCTACTTAGATGTTTGTTGAGAATCGTATTTCTAAGATGGCACTGGTAAGTCTATACAGTGTTTAATTGATTTTATTATTTTTTTATATGTAAAGTTGAACTGATCTTATCGTAACTTTAATTATTTCTTGAGGATGTGCTACATGTTTTGAGATTTTTTGAAGTAATTTATTTAAATATATTGAATATTTCGAATGAATTAGTTTTTGAGAAGTTCTTGAAATTATGTTTTATATTTTTGAGAAAGAGTTATTTTTCATTAATATAGGATGAGAAAACAATACATTTTGTAACAAACAGGGCTTCGTAAGTTTGACTGAAGTGTTCATTACGCATGCCTGCAACGAAACAAAAAAATGTTTGCTAATTTATATTTTAATTTCAATTGACAATTTATATTCGTTGGTTTTTCTTAATTCCATTTGACATTGTATGATGAATTTTGACTTTATACGTCTATTAAATATGAGCAGTGCTTATAAAGACATTAATTTAATTCTTAAATTTTCTTCAAAGAATTTTTTGAGATTAAAATTGTAGAAGACAACAGATTAAATCTGTTTTGATATTCAAATTTTGTAATAATCCTTCTATCAAGTAAAAAACCGTTCCTTCTTATTTTACCATAAAATTTAGCTTTATAGTCGTCTACAAAGCTGAATATTTTGCCTTAAATATTCTGTGTGAGTAAATTATTGACATATAATATAAACAGGGGTGGAGCCAGCACTGTTCCCTGTGTTACTCCATATTCGACACATAAGTAATCACTCTTTATGCACGATCCGTCAAGTAGCTTTTCAGTATATTATGAACATTCCCTCTCAACCCATAATTATCTGGTTTCTTAAAAGTTTGTCATAGCAAACTGCACTGAAGGCTTTGCAGGGGTCAACGAATATGCACAAAGATGGTATGCTTTTATGAAGTGTATTGTAAATATTAGTTTTTAGGTCATAAATGGCACCATCTGTTCACTTTCCTTCTCCGAAACCATATTGTTATTTTATTTATAATATATAATTATTTGGTTTCCTCAACATTCTTTATACAGACAGTACTTGTGCTATAAGAGAGGCCGTTAAATTGTCTTTCAATCTTTTAGATCAAGGGTAAACCACAGAATTATTTATTTGTAACTTAACCTTATATTACATTTTTCAGTATTCATTTATCAGAAGTTTTCTAAATTGTTGAAGAGTGAGTAAATCTTTAGTGTTGATTGATTGATTAGTTAGATATTCAATAATATTGAATATTCTTAGTAATATAGTTTCATGATGAAATTCTTGAGATTATGTTAAACATTTTTGAAAGATATTTGTTTTCATAAGATCTATTTTTTCCAAGGTCAAACAGTTGAAGGGGACGCCAATTAGCATAGCAAACGATTTAACTGAAGTTCAACGAAAAGAATTCGAGATACTGAGATCCAATCTTCGTCAGGCAAGAAGTAATACTTCTCGTAAATCATTTATACGAGGAAACCGTCTTATTATTGGCAATAAGGAATATAGCGTGAAAGACCTGATGAACGTACATCTAGAAAAGAAGCCTCACAGCGCACCATCAACACCTTCAATTTCTGAAAAGCCAAGAAATACTGGGGAAACCGAAGAAAGTGGAGACGAAATCGGTTGGGAAACCGTGGAGGTATTTACAGAAGGAAGTAGCTCAACAACTAAGGCTGCAGGTCCAAAATATTTAAATCCTGAGGAATCGCCGAAACTTCCAAAATCACAAAAACTACCTAAGAAAAAATCACCTAACAGAAAGGACTCCAAATTGGGAATGAAACTTAGAACTGGATCGACGAGGTAGAAATAGTATGTAGTTCATTTGTTTTGTGTTTTGATTGTTTTTTCTTTCATTTTGTTTGTTCATTTATGGGATCATGGATCCATTTCTCAGGGAGTATCGGGAGGGAAGTTATCAGACAAAGATAGTGGAGGATGTCAGTACATTTGGGAAAAATAGTATGCATGAAGAACTTAAAATATTTCATATGAATATTAGAAGTATCTCAAAAAATTTTGATGAATTATTGGTCCTGTTGGAAAGAATTTCTATGAAATTTGATATAATTGTTTTGTCAGAAACTTTTCAAATAACTAATTTAGAAATTTTCAACATTAATGGATACCGAACTATTTATAGTGGAGGATCATTGAATAAAAACGATGGCGTCTTAGTTTACCTGAAGGAAAATATGGGGTATAATCACAGAATATTAACTTTGGGTGAGAGTAGGTCTGTAGAAATTGATATCGTCGGAGAAAATAGCCTCAAATTGACAGCTATTTATAGATCGCCCCAAACATGTGTGGGGTCCTTTAGTAAGGATCTTTACACTTATCTGGAAAATATGTACCAGCATAAAAATCACGTGTTGATAGGAGATATGAATATTAATTTACTATCAAATGACGAGTATGTTGATGAATATAAAAATATCTTATATTCTTTTGGATTCATATCTATAATAAATGAGTGCACAAGACCAGGAGGAAATAGTTGCATAGATCATATATTTTTGAAAAGAGAACACCTTGTGAAGTCATTAGAACGTGTAGAGGGTTACATTTTACAATACCTAATAACCGATCATTTTCCGACCGTGTTGACTATAGACTCAGTCAATAAAAATTTCGTACGTGGGGACGGGAGAAAGAAAATGAAGGATTATATTGACTACTCAAGATTGATAGAGGATCTTAAGAGGGAGTCGTGGTCACGAATGTATGGGGAAAACGATATAAACATTATTACTAACATCTTTATTGAAACTTTAAAACAACATATAGCAAATAACACACAATCAGTTAAACTAAAAAAAAATAAAGTCATTCGTAAAAAATGGATCACCCCTTCTATATTGAAAGCAATTAATAAAAAGAATGAACTCTATAGACGGTCAAAAAATAGTCCAAATGACGAAATATTGAAATCACAATATACTAAATATAGAGATGAGGTCAAAATATTAATAAAAAATTCAAGGAAAGATTACGTACAAAAAATTGTCGATACTAATCAATATAACTCGAAAGGTGTATGGGGATGCATGAGAAATATATGTGGAAATTCCAACAACTCTAAGTCAGAGATAAAACATATAAATCATGAAGGAATTCACATACAGGATGAAACGGAAATGGCGAATGTATTTAATAAGCATTATAGCAACATAGGTAATATTTACGCTGATAGAATTGAATGTCCACAAGATTTTAAAGTTCATGATGTTACACAATGTAATTCCTTCTATTTGATTCCTGTTCAGCCTCAAGAATTGGAAAACATCATAGCAGGACTCAAATCTGGAAAAGCAGAAGTTCCTGATTCTCTCAGATCTGAAACTTTGAAAGAGATCAAACATGAGATATCGGTACCGTTAGCTTATTTAATTAATAAATGTTTTGAAGACGGATATTTTCCTGATAAATTAAAAATGGGGATTATCAAACCACTTTTTAAGAGCGGGGACCGTTCGCAGGTTACAAGCTACAGGCCTATCTCTCTGGTATCGACCTTGGCGAAGGTTTTTGAAAAAGCAGTGAAAACACGTATGATGAATTATCTGAAGAAATATAGGTTAATTGACAAAAAACAATATGGATTCCTTGAAGGAAAATCCACAGAAGATGCTATAAGAGAATTAACAGGCAGATTGTACGATTGCCTCGATAAAAAAACTCCTTCTGTGTGTATATTTGTTGATTTATGTAAGGCATTCGATACTGTGTGCCATGTTGGTTTGTTAAAGAAGTTGAAAACATACGGATTCAGAGGACCCATTTATAGGTTGATAAAGAGCTATCTGTCGAATAGACGTCAAGTTGTAAAAATCGGGGAGTCCAGTAGCTCAGAGGAGACCATAACGTATGGAGTACCGCAAGGCACTGTATTAGGACCTATACTATTTCTAATTTACATAAATAGTTTACTAAAAATGAAGGAATGTGAGGAAGCTATTTGTTTTGCCGATGACGCTGTTGTTCAGTTCAAAGGAAGTACTTGGGAAGAATTGAAAAAAAAAAGCAGAAACTGGATTCATTGAAATAAATAAATGGCTCAAAAGTAATAAGCTCACCTTAAACATTGATAAAACAAGGTATATGGTTTTCAGCTCTCATACTACAGATCTGCCAAATTGGGGAAAACTTGAAATTGACAGCGGAACAGCTATAGTGGAATCAAATGCTATTAAATATCTAGGAATTACAGTTGACCAACAATTAAAATGGGATAAACACGTAAAAAATTTGGTGAATAAAATAAGAAGTCTGCTTTTCAAATTCAAATACTTACGTAAATATCTGACCAATATGAAATATTTAAAAATATTCTACCTAGCTTTGATACAGTCACAAATCAACTATGGCATAGTGGGATGGGGTGGTACTTATCGAAACCATATAAAACCTCTAGAGGAAATTCAGAGATGGGTCTTAAAAATAATTCATAAAAAAAAGCCTACGTTTTCAAGCAAAGAGTTATTCAAGATAGCAGAAGTACATGATATAAGGCAGTTATACGCTATTAACGTTCTTTCAAGCATTATTTCAAAGAAAATATCGGTGAACACACTTAAACATGATTACACAACCAGGAAAAGAGATCTCACTTACCAACCACCTAGATGCTACAAAAGTATAGGCCAACGAAGTTACAACTATCTTGCACCAAAAATTTTTAATATAATTCCTGAAGACTTGAGAAATATAAAAACTACTAAAACATTTAAAAAGAGAATAAAATGCTGGATGAATAGTGACACAAGAATTTTAATAAATAACGTAGTAAATAATAGCTAAAACATCAATATTTTGATCTCTAAAATAATAAATAAATAAATACCGGATAAGACAAAAACTTCTATACAGGATTGTAAAATCTCAAAATATATATATTGGAAAATTGTATATATTGTCTATATCTATATATCTATCTAAATAGTGACTGATACCTACCTGATTAGACATAATTTACTTGCCAAATTATTGAATTTCATTATTTTCATCGAAAGACAGAAAAATGAGATTATATATGTATATTTTTTTTTCTGCTACCTAGAGTTCTTCACTTACCTGTATTATTGTTAATTTTCTTCTTAATGAACAATTTTAGAATAATTATTAATTTAATGTCACGCACTGGTTGTAATATCTATCTTTATAAACCTCAGTGATGTAATTTGTTTATTTTAACAGAAATAAACTATATTATTATTATTATTATTATTATTATTATATTGATCAGCAGAAACAAAATTTTGTCTATTCCAAATAATTAATTTATATAATTTTGGTTAACAATTTTTATTTATTGGATTTTGTTATAACATTTGGATGTCTTATAATGAATGTTTATTTTATATGTCGTTTGATATAAGTGGTACTTATATGACATTATTTCAATTTAATTCCTGAAGTTATAATTATTAGATATAATTTTTTGAACTTAAATATGTAGAAGGCTAATATTAAAATATTTAAATGACCATATTGAAAGCTTGATATTATTTATTTGTTTTCACAAAATTTTACAATTCTGGTTTTTAGGACCTTTTCCATTATTTTCGAAATAGCTAATATGAGAGAAATAGGTCTGTAATTTTTCTTTAAAAGTGTCAACTCCAATATTCATTGTCTTGAAAAAGTTGCTGTTTTCGAAGCAACAGTTTATAAAGTGTAAGAAAGACACATTTATTCCTCCAGCGATTGCATTCAGTTTTCGGCTGCATATAATCATTTTTAGGTTTAAACTTTATAATCACATCATGAGTTTCATGTGGGTTTCAAATACATAAAATTTTCTATTATTCTTTTCTTTTTCGATGTAGTCATCAGAAATGAGTATTTCATATGCGAGTTTTTTCCTAATGTTGTGTGGTATTTATCGAATGAATTTACAATTTCTCATTTATTTATTCTAACTGAACCATCGGTAGAATTGATATATTTTATTTTACTATCAGGTTTCGACTGATCACAGATTTCGTTCACACTTTCCCAGAGTGCTTCGGATTGGCTGATATCATTTGTTACTAATTTTCGGTAATACAAGTTTCCAGATATTCTAATGATCTTATAGATTTTGTTGCCATTATAAAATTGTTCTATTGTATTAGTCTTAATATTGGGTGTATGAATAAGTTCGGTTTTTTTCGAAAATTGAAGCTTTATTGTGAAAAATGGGTTATACATTCAAAGTTCAAAGTATTGTCCGCCGCTAGCCAATATTTTTTTCCATCTTTCTGGCAATTGACGGATCCCATCGCGAAAAAAGCCCTGCTCTTTGGTCGCTATCTATGAATCGATACATTTTTGACTTCATCGTAATTGGAAAAGTGCTGATCAAGCAGGCCATGTTGCATCGATCGGAGTAAATGGTAATCGGAAGAAACAATTTCTAGGCTGTATGACGAGTGGATTAAGTTTTCCGATTGGAGTGTTTCTAAATACGTTTTAACATGAGATGCCAAATGTGTCATAATGTAAAATTACTTTGGCGTGTCTGTCGGCGTATTTCACTCAAACGCATCAATTGTCGTCGGTGGACCTTCTCTGTGATCCTTTCGTTCGATTGTAGCACAACACACCCAGTTGGTCGAACAAAACACTCAGCATGATCTTCTCTCCATAAACATTCGGCTTGACACTTGATGATGAGGCCTCCATACGTTGCTCGACGTTCTGGAATATAGTAGTGAACCCATTGTCCATCACCAGTTACAATTCAATGCAAAAAAACATTATTTTTTGTCGTTGGTGCAACTATTAACATGTGAAAAATGGTGTTCGACATCTCTTGGCTTCAGTTCATACAGCACCCAAATTCCTGCCTTCCGGATCATTCCAATTGCTTTGAAACGATAGCAAATAGCTGGTTAAGTGACTCCAAGTATTTTTGCGAGTTTCTCTTGTATTTGTGATGAATCTTTATGGAGCCTTGCCTGTATTTCTTCATCTTTAAATTTTGGTGACGCTCAGGGTCGTTCTTCGTTTTCCAAATCAAAAGTGCCACTTATTATCATTATATTTATGGCAAATTGTTGTGTTTATTATTACTTCGGACTTCCACTGCCTGAATTATTTCGGTATACAATGTTCCTCAAGGTTCAACATCAATTCGTCTTGATGATAATCCTTCCCAAAAGTTAAACGTCCTAACGTATTCTTGAACAAACAACATGATGAACGAAAACAATAGCATCAAATAGGCCCCAAACTATGTTATTGTATTCGAAATCAGTTTACCGGCAATATATCAAAGGTTTCATGAGTTATTGCTAATAGAAAACCAAAAACTCGACGCAATACCTATTTTCGTTCCACGGGGCCGATTCGATTAGTTTTTTCCGCAACCGCTATTCGGAATCAATGGACGCGTTTTGATTTATGCCGGAAGCGAACGTGAATTATTCATATTTATGTAGGTAGGCATGACAAAATTCAATTCCAATCACCCACTTTCTTTTGGTATATTCGATCACGGAATGTTATCAGAAATGAGATACACCTACAAGGGGGGATAAATATGTAAAAATTCTCATTAGTTTGTTTGATTTCAAATTTACCATGGCTTGTGTTCCTTATTGCGCGCTGATTCCAGAAAACAGCGTGTTATCAATTCGTACAAATGTCTGGAATTTTCTAATTTTGAGTCAAAAATGAGCTTAAGCAACTTTCCGTCCGGAAAGTCTAAATGCAGCGTCTGAGTTCGTTAATGGGCAAAATTGGTGCACAAGTTTTTTAGAATTTTACATGGAAAATTCAATAGAAATGAAATGTCCTCACGGCAATTTGTGACTCAATTTTTTCATGAATACTGGATCGTTATTTGATAAAACAACCCGTTAAGGTTCTCGTCCAGTGAGCATACCCGAAAACATTGCTGTTGTAGCTCAGAATGTGGTCCAACATCAACTCGTCATCGTACTCAGGAAATGAACATTTTTCGTACTTCTTTGAGGAGAATTTTGCATTACGACCTCTGATATTATCCGTCCAAAATGTCTAATAGTCGTGGAATGGGTTGCTCTCAATGTTCCGTCAAAATAGATAGATATGATGATTCTATTTGTTGTAATAATTGTGAGAAATCTTACCATATTAAATGTGTGAATTTAGTAAATTTAGCTGTGGAAGGTTTCAATAAAATTCGTGAAAATCCCACAAATGAGTGGATTTGGGATGCGTGTCGAAAACTGAAGGCTCCTGATGTGTGACGAGTCAAAACAGGGAACTCCTCTGGTAGTATTCTCGTCACACGGGAGGACTTGGCCGCTACGAGGATGGAAATTGTAAGTGAGTTTTTCTAGGATAAATAGATACCTTGATATTGGCATGCCAATCTAAACAAATACAGGACCTAAAGAAAGAAATATTTCTTTCAACTAACAAAAACGTTATCGCAGAAACAGCTGACATGAGTGATGCCGAGATTCCGCATATTGGGATTTCCGTTGCGAGCCCATCCGAATTGCATGCGTTTCAGACTTATTTGGTTGACAAGGAAAATGTCATCAATGAGAAAGCAGTTGTGGAGTCGGATGGAAGAATGAAAAAGGACGTCTCTTCAGAATGGACTTTGGTCACATCTGGTAAGAAAAAAAACGCAATCATCCCTTTGGGCCAGTAAGTCATACTACTGCTTTGGTGTCCAAGAATGTTGTATCCTCTAGAAGAGTATTGAAGCTAATAGTAGGTACATCAAAATCTAACAACCTGCAAGTGGTCCCAAAAAACATGTCACACATTTATAAGTTTCGCATCTCAGTCCTTCAACTACCAATGATGAATTGAGGGATTTTTCTGGTCAACTTATACCTGATGTACTATGCGTATGTATTATGCGAGAAATTACCATCTAGAAGACCCGACATTTACTCGTCATTCAAGGTCACTTTACCAGCTGAGCTTCTTCAAAAGGTCTTAGATCCCTACTTCTGGCCAGAGGGTGTTGCTGTGAAGAAATTTTTTATGAAGCGTCGTCAATCCAGCAAGGACCCTTAGCGGATAATTTAAATTATGTTAAGATTCCTGAGAGTAATCTTCCACTTGGCAGCCTGATAATTGTAGAATTGAATACCCACGTTATTTCGAATAAAATTAACCAACTCAAAGTCTTCACTGATCTACTGAAACCTGATAAAATTTTAATATTAAAACAGATTTAATCTGTTGTCTTCTACAATTTTAATTTCAAAAAATTCTTTGAAGAAACTTTAAGAATTAAATTAATGTCTTTATAAGCACTGCTCATATTTAATAGACGTCAAACGGAATTAATTCCGTTTGATATTGTATGATGAATTTTGACGTCTATTAAATATGAGCAGTGCTTATAAAGACATTAATTTAATTCTTAAAGTGTCTTCAAAGAATTTTTTGAAATTAAAATTGTAGAAGACAACAGATTAAATCTGTTTTAATATTCGAATTTTGTAATAATCCTTCTACCAAGTAAAAAACCGTTCCTTCTTATTTTATGAAACCTGATATTTTGTTTATTGCCGAACACTGGTGTAATAAAATAGAGATGGCTTTCATGAACCTTGAAAATTATGTTTTGGCTGCCTCATATTGTCGTCCTACAAGACTATATGGGGGAACAGCAATTTACGTTAAAAAAACACAACAATTTAAGAATATTTCTCAGATTGAAGTATTCTTGCTAGAGATGCATGGCGAGTTTTGTGCAATCAATTCAAAACATATATCCAATAGCATTTGTGTGGTAGTATCGAATTGTTCTGTAGAATGTTCACTTGTGTCCATAATTATTTTTACAGACGGTCAATGTCAGTTTTTATTTGTGGAGATCTTAATATTGATTACTCTGAATACCACAGACATTTAGATTGACTTCTCTTGTAATTTGATCTAAGTATCAGTTCTTTAGAAGCCTCTAGAATATTCACCAATATCCACGGAATAACTTCACCTTCCAAAATCGATTGTATTCTAACAAATATTGACAAGGAACTTCTGACTGATAGGGTTGTTGATACTGGTATTGAGAAAACAAGGCCAATATTGTATCTATGATCGCGAATACCATGGGGGGTTCCCACCATAGGTGAGGTTTACACATTTAGGATGCTTTTCGATGAGAATCTTCTTAATCTCGCCTCTGTGGCTTCTACGTTCTTTGAGAACGTATATGTTAAATCTGATTTACACGACGGTTTCAAGCGGTTCGTCGGTATTATAGAGTTTCTGTTAAACTCAGCTTGTCCTGTCAGACAAAAAAATTCTGAACAACCAGAAAATACTGTGGATAACTGAGGAAATAAGAGTAGCTAATCAAGAATTGAAAAATTCTCATTAGCCATTCCAACAATTAAAATCTGAAAGGCCTAGAGAACATCACCTTCCAAAAAGGAAGGAGTACCAGATATTGGTAAACCAAACCAAATTTAATTTTCATAAAAATCTCGTAGATTGTTCTAGTAGCAAGGTCGAAACAATATGAAAACTTGTTCGGAAGGAGACTTCTAGCAAGAGCTGTCATATTAACGTTAATTTGAATTTAAACAGCAGAATTTATTGTGATGAACGAGAGGTGGCTGATAGTATCAGTGAATATTTTTCCAGTGTTTGTTCTTCAAGTTTGAGTCAGCATTTTCAAGATACTTTGTCAAGCTCCTGTACAACTGAGCCCCTATCAGATCGAAATTTCTTCTTCTTTCCTGTAGTTGCCGATGAGGTTTATGCTGTTATAAATAACTCTAAGAATAAAAATAACTGTGAGTACGATATGGTTTCGATAAATGAAAGTTCTCTTATCTCAGATCTCCGAGCATCTCGCCTCCTGATTAACTTGTCGGTCACTTCGGCTTAATTTACTAATGTCTTGAAAATCGCCAATGTTTTCCCCGCACACAAGAAGAATGCTGTTGACGACATTTCAAATTATCCTCCCATATCTGTTTTGAGCATTTTATCGAAAGTCATTAAGAAGTTGGTATTCAATAGGATGTTGGATTATTTGAATAAGTTTTCATTAATTACAGAAAACCAGCATGGCTTTCGACTCAACCGATCGACCAATACAGCTGCTTGTGATCTACTCAGTTTCATTAATAAGGAGTATGAGCTATGGTAATAGAAAGTTGTAAAAATCGAGACAGTGTAACATACATCTGTATAAAAATTCTATAATGAAACAAACTCGACAAGGTTTTGTAGACCTTGTCGAGTTTGTTTGAGTATAGAATTTTTATACAGATGTATGTTTCACTGTCTCGGTTTCTAGAACTTTCTATTAACATAGCTCATACTCCTTATTAATGATTTTTGGTACAGATCGACCGTTTTAATTTATTTTTACTTAGTTGCGTTTAGATTGCCTTGATGGCGGATCCTATGTTGCAGAGTTCTTTTTCGATTAATCAAGAGCATTTGACTGCCTTCATTTCGAGTTTATTCTGGCTAAGTTATACGGCCTCGGATTTGGAGGTGTTTTTCTCGAGTGGATCAAGGATATTTTGAATAATAGGTACTATGTTCGTGTAGGCCAAAAGAAAAAGAATTATTAGAAAAAGGATATAAATTTAACTTAAATAATATCAATCAAAAATCTTTAGAACATCTATCTATCGATTCAGAAATTGCATTGAGAAATTGTCAAAATTCAAATATAGACAAGTGTATTTTTACCAATATAATAAAGCAAGAAACATCAAATTATCAATACAATAATAATAATCAAACAATCAAATCGATCAGAAATAAAATTATAAAAAATGACCTAATATTTACTCGCGCAAACAAAGGAAATACAATCATAGCATTAAACAAAATAGAATACATACAGAAAACAACTTCATTTTTAGACCAAAATAAATATAAAACTATCAAAAAAGACCTTCCATCCTTCAATCAAAAACACTTTTTGAAAATATTCCAAATTATTAATTAACTTTAATGAACCCATCAACATCCATTTTGTATTCTTTAATTAAGTTGCACAAAGAGAATAATAATCCCATCAGACCCGCTCTTTCATTTGTCACAGCCCCGTCATATAAACTTTCAAAATCATTAATCAAAATTATACTAACAGAAACTAACTTTGAAGCCAAATTTGCAATAAAAAACTCTTATCAACTTATACAAAAAATTAACCATATAAATGTCCCAAACAATGCCAAATTTGGTTCCTTTGATGTAAAAAACATATTTCCTAGTATACCGGTCAGTGAAACCATAAAATTAGTTGATGATTTATTACTCCAAAAACGAACTGATCTTGTTGTAAAAACAGAAATATTAGACGCCTTAAATGTTTGCCTAGATCAAAATTATTTTATGTTCAACGGCACGTTTTATCTAGACGAAGAAAGTCTAACAATGGGAAACCCATTAAGCCCCTTGTTATCAGAAATATTTATGGATCACGTAGAAACCAATATCCAAAAACTCCCATAATTTAAAGATTTCCTTTATTGGTACCGCTATGTAGATGACATAATTTGTTTATTTATTATTTAATGGCACAAATAGACAACTTGGTTGGTTTTTGGAATCTATCAATAAATTATATCCAACAATTGAATTCACACAGGAAGATGAAGTAAATAATAGCATCAATTTCTTAGATTAAAAAATCACCCAAATTAATAATAGACATGACTTTTCAATATACAGAAAACCTACACATACAGATGGTACGATTCATTATACTTCAAACCATCCATTTTCACAAAAATTATCTGCTTTTAATAGTATGCTTTATAGATTGGTTAACATACCCATGACGAAAAAAAATTTCGACAAAGAGTATAAAACCATTAAACAAATAGCTTTCAATAATGATTTTAATCCGTTAATTGTAGACAATTTACTTGATAAAATAAATTACAAGAAAGCAATATCACTTCTATATCCAAAACTTCAAGATTCAAACGAAACCAAATTTATTTCATCAACTTACATAGGCCAAAAATATGAAAAGACTGCTAGATATTTTTAAAGAAAAAAGGAAAATATAACATCTCTTTTAAAACTTTTAATTCTTTAGGCAGCTTAATAAAAAATAACAAAGACGTCAATCATAAAAAACAAAAAATCAGGAGTTTACAAGTTAACATCTAGTGATTGCCCATGTTTATATGTGGGACAGACAGGCCGTTCATTCCAAACAAGGATACGAGAACATGAAAAATGTTACATTAATAATAAACCGAATTCAACTTATGCCAACAATTTGTTAGAGACTGCCCATAATTTTAATATGAACTATTAAATATTACATATCGAAAACAAAAGTCAGAAACTAAATATGTAAGAAACTTTAGAGATCAATAGGTATAACAAAAGACGAATTTTATTGAATGATCAAATAGATTTAAACAGATCCCCCCTACTTGATATTTTTCATTAATTGTATACCATCTCTTTCCACCCCTCTATTTTTTGTACCAGAGCTGTGTATTTAAGGTCATGCATTGCATTGTATACCTCAGTTTAAATGCCCACCTGATAAAGTCATGGTATGACGAAACAATTGTCGTGTAAATCAATAAAATAGCGGAAGTTAACATTTGTTTTTCTTATATTGAAGATGAATTTCCGTCAAGTAAAGACAGAGACAATCAAAAACCATATATATTAGTCTAGAAAGGATGGTGCGCAGTCTCCTTTCCATCATATTCAAGGTATTTTCGATAGGATTCAAATAAGGTGAACGTGTTGGCCACGGAAAAAGAAGAACGTCCATAGTTCGAAGAAGAATGTGAAGAGGTGCCTTGTCTTGCTGAAAAATGGAGTGTAGACGGCCCTCTAGATAAGGCAGTAAAGTGTTAGCTCTCAAATGGCTCACATATAGAGAAATGTGGATTGGTGGTAGCCTATAGTAATGGGCAATAGCCGCCCAAACGTTAACTCCAACAGTCCCGCGTACATGCCTCTCATCAAAACACTCAATATCACATCGTTCTCCAAAGCAACATTTGTTAACATTTGTGTTTCTTATATTAAAGATGAATTTCCGTCAAATAAAGACCGAGACAATCAAAAATAAGTTATTCGAAACCAAGCCAAACTTATGAATTTCTAAATATACCTCATAAGTGCATTACGCTCCTCTCCTTTTTCCTTTTTAACTATTTGAGAAGTGATATGTACATTTGTAATAATTTTAGAACCCGATGATTTCAGAGTGTGGCGAAATAGCAAATGTATCATACAACATTTTTTTCATATTGAAATTTATCATCGTTTTATTTCACTCACTATATTCAAATGCACCCTTGAATTTCTTCTTCTTTTTCTTCGAAAGAACGAACTAAGGAATATTTTGTTGTTGTACCTGAAAGCACTTAGCTAAACTGAATCAGAAATAGGGAAAATTTGTATGCTTGGAACGGAAAATAAATATTTTTATGTGAGAGCAGCATTAAACGTGAGGGTAAAATGCATTCGACCGAGACATGTCGAACTTTGCGACTTACTAACACAATACTCAAAGAAGGCCGTTAACTTTATTTTCGCTAAACAACATAATAAAATCAAAGAACTCACCCCATTAGCTGAAAGATAGTCCATCCCCTTCGCGACCTGATACACAAACGACGTCAGATCCCTGGAAGTCAACGATTTGCTCTGGCCATGCATGTTATTATAATACCGCTCAGCCCTGGAGTTCCTCAGATAGCTCTGTAACTTCCCCCTGCTAACGTATTCCATAATGAGGAGAATGGGTTCTTTGTCCGTGCAGCAGCCGAGCAGTCTGATAACGTTAGGATGTGGCTCCAGCATCTTCATAACTTGGAGCTCGGAGGCCAGATCGGAGCGCTCTTTTTCGTTGGCGTTTTCTTTAAGCGTTTTGACTGCGACTATGGACACCTTTTCTTTATCTGTAAAATGTTTTAGGAATGAAATTGGTGCTGGAATGGGATTATTTCGTTTTTCAGATAAGATGGAATGGAGTAGGACTGAGTTTTGGTGTTTCATTGGTGTTTGGAGGTGCCAATTTTAAGATTCTGGTATTTCCATTCGATAAAGCAACAGTTTCGTGTTTATCGCAAAATCGTAATAATGTCGCGTGGGAAGTAAAAAGTCGTGTTATTTTCTTCAGAACTTTCTGCACTAGTTTACAATAAAACGAACTTCTTTTCACTATAATCTCTTGAAATATTCCTGAATTGATAGAAAATATTTAACAATAACTGCTCCGTTTACTTGCAATTATGGCATGGGTGGATAATAGGAATTCTTCTATTGGGTGTTCAGATCTTACATCGAACAAGGAATTTAATTTAAAATGCGGGTAGATATAATAATTACGTGCCCAGATTTCAATAAATTAGACCTTTCAAATATGTCTCATTTCATTCCTAGAAACCTGAACGGGCCTAAACACCATTTAAGAAACGAAAATATTTGTTCTTTAGATTTTTCGTAGAAACCCATTAGGACCATTTTAGTCGTTTACAGACGACAACTGTCGAATGTCGTCTCGGAATTTACCTGACAAACAATTATCTCACTGTAGTTAGCAAAAAGGCACAGTTGAAGACATTCCCTCGACCAGACGGTCACGCGATACTCACCCTCTATAAATAGGTTTTCCGAAAGGTACAGTTTGAAGACATTTCCTCAACCAAATGGTCACACAATATTCTCTCCTCGAACATTAAGTTCTGATCCCACGCACATTCTCTAAATGTTAGCTCTAATCACATTTCTCTTTGTCTCTAAATTTTTAATCAAAAATTTTCTCATCTAAGTTAACCACAAAGCACTCTTGAAGAAACATTCCCAAAATTATCGCGTTCTGCTGCTTATTCAAAATGCACTAAATGAACCTTTCGAGAGTTTTAAGTTCTCTTAACTTATAAAACACATTTATCTCTACTCCTGAATTATTTTTTATTCGTATTTCACTTTAATGGAATGAAATAAGGAATTACTTATTTCATTCCATTAAAATGAACTATCACAAACGAACGGACTACTCCATCCAATATTCCACTTCAATATTCCAAGGAACTCTCTCTCTTAGTAACCCATAACGCAGTAAAGGCCTGGAAGTGAATGTATTCTCTACTTTATTTATTTGCAATTAGATATTAATTTGTGAAAAGTGAACCCAAACGTGAAACCAATAAGAGTGAATTCGGTGAAATCATCAACGGTGAAAAAGCTCAAAGAAGAACTATTCCACGATATTACACCGAAACACCCCCCTTAGTTAGGGTAAATAATTCAAACCTGTAAACTTGTAATACATGTATTTAAGCTCTAAATAAAGCATTAAAGTCTAATATACATCCCTCTTTCACCCCTTTTGAAGTTTGCTTAACCAAGAATGTGCATACTTATTGGTTGACGTTTAATCAAGTACTTCCAAAGAATTCGATCAAGTATCTCTACATACCAGGCAATTCTTTACAATTTGGTATATTAATTCATCCGCTTTTCATAATGATCAAATAAATATATATTTTGTTAAAGTGTTTAGAAAAAATCGATTCAATAACGAAATTCCGTGACAGGTAAACAAGTCAACCTCCTACCAATAAGAAGTCTAATAACGAAGTATTTATAACTAACTTTGAGATGTCGTTTCTCATCACATGATTAATTCTGAGCTAACTGTGTAGATGATATATTTTGATTTTGGACTGAAACCGATAGATGGGGAGGGGGTGAATTGCCCTCAGGTATTACTTGTAACACCCGGCCACCCCATTGGTGTTGGACACGAGGGGGCAATGGTTGAAAATCCGCATGCTGGACTAGGGAGGTATTTCATTTATATGTTCGCAGCAGAACCCCATGTTCGGGATATTCTCATGAAATGACTCAGGGTTTAGCGGGACTTGGCGGTTCGACCGGCCTTTTCCTGAACCCGGATCAATGCGTGACTGTTTAGGGTTTGTGGATCTCGACGAAATATGAAAACCTGGTAGAATTCACGTGTAGAAGACTCACCGTTGATAATATCGAAGTAGCAGAATGTAGTAGTTTGAAAGTTTGAAGACTTTGAATAAGATATTCCATCCAAGAAATCCACTCCATAACCAACCAAATAACCTCCTCTATGAAAAAATGAGAATAGATCCGATACTGAGTGAACTTCAAACAATAGTAAAGACATTTGTGAGCAGGTCACACAACCTCTAAGTCATCCAGCCTGTTATTTTAAAAGATCCAAACCGGGAACAAATCAGAAGATGGATGCAACAAGGAACCTTCTCGGTGAAGACGATAGATATCTCTGTATATAAAAAAAAATTTGTTGCCTGTAAAGTCGGTATACGGGCGAAAGTTTTACGTGACAACGACTTTGAGTGGTAAAATAATTTTAATGTGAATATTCATTCGTATAGTAGGAAGAAGGATGAAATAATAGTAACAATTTAAAACATTTATTTATACAAAGAATTATATTTAAAACATTAATTTATACAAAGAATCTCGCACTGAATTTCATATTAACAAAATTTTATTTATCAATCAGTTGTTATAAGTTATTAATAAATTTAACTTGTTTTACATTGTTATAAATATAAAAACTAAATTTAAAAGTTAGAACATTTATTTAAATCACATTAATTGTTAATATCAATCGATTTTAATTCAAAGTGTATTTTCTAAAAGGAGAAAACTAATTCACATTTGATCTTTGAATTTGTAAATCACGCGCTTACGACCTTGCGCAGTGATTAGTCGTCTCGGTTTGAATGTTTGAAAGTTTCGATTTGACAGGTTGGAGGTTAAACATTGTTATTTCAATTTTTTACATAGCAAGTCGCGCTCATTTTTTCAAGTTAAACAAATTATTATTGGTTGAGAAACGATTTCTACTACTTTTTTGATTGAAAACTACCACAACATTGTGATTACTACAACATAACCTATTCACTTATGTCTTAGTCATTTATTTCATCATGTTATATTATCAGTCTGAAATTATTTACCTTTGCTGTTTGAATTGTTGCGATGGACGAAACTACCTTCACATTATCACTACACAATCGTTTTACAATTAACTGGCAACGTGTAAACTTGTATGCAGGCGCCTAAGCGAAATAGAAGCGCAAGACATGAACCGGTGTGTATGCCTATCTCTCTCACTCTCTCTCTCTCTCGCTCTGTCTCTCTTGCTCTTAGGCGGGCTAACTGTGCTCGAGTGGAAGGGACGCGTGCCTTTCACTTTTTATGTCTGTCTCTCTCGCTCTTAGGCGGGCTAACCATGCCCGAGTGGAAGGGACGCGTGCCTCTCACTCGCTCTCATTGTGAGCGCATAACGTGAGCGGAGCGTAACGCAGTTTCTTGAAGTGTCACCCGGCAAACCAATTTATAAGACGTTGTCACGTCAAAATATATTTTATACTAACAGAAAGACGTAGGTCGATACTCATTTTATAGAGCAATAAATATCGTTTCTCTTTCTCTTTCTATGAAAAATTCTCAAACATGAATAGTTGCGATATTATTGAGAAGGCCTTGCCAATTAACTAAGTAAGCCGAGATATTTACAATGCAAAACTTTGTTCAGAGTTATCAAACCGATCTCATTTGTCATTTGGAAAATATTGGTAAAAATAAGAAAACGTTTCATCCGTGAATAACAGCGGAACTATTGGACTGATTTTGCCTACTAACAAACATAACCGAGATATTTGGAATTCTGAGAGTCTGCATCTGTAAACGTTTGAAAGTTAGCGTGTTTAGGGTCGGCCGACCAGACAGCCAGAATTAGTTTCGCAAATTGGCTGACAGATTTGTAAATCAACGAAATATAAAAGCATGCCCAGAAACCGTCCGTATGTCACTGAAAAGGCAAAGCTACATATCAAAGTAACTAAAATATCCCTATAATAAAATAACACCTTTACAAAAAAACGGATAGAATTTTGTTAACTTTTTCAAGAAGATAATTTTAGTAATGTCTTTATATCTGGTGAAAGTTGTTTTCAACTTGGTGAAAATCACATAAAAATTTCCGTTCAAATTTCCGAATTGCCCACCGAAATAATGGTTTGGAAAGCAGTATCTTAGCGTGGTGTTACACCTCTCTGTATAGTTGATGGTTCCATTAATAGGGAAAAATAGAGAATTCTAAACGATTTTTTCCTTGAAACATGGCATGCTTTATATCCAGAGGGGTGGCATTTTCTGCAGGAAAATGCAAGGTGCCAAAAGTTCGGCCTATACTCAAGCTTGAATGCCACCACACTAAGTGACAACCATTTCATGGCCAGCAGCTTCACCAGATCTTAGTCCTATTGAAAACATATGGGGACTAATGAAGATTCAAGTTGAACAAGCAGTGCCACGACATAAAGATGATTCAATTCAGTCAGTTTCACAATCCTGGACTACCATCACCGAAAATTAGGAAGATGATCTAGTTTCGGGTGTACCTCGACATTTAGTCAAGTATTTACAGTTAAATGAAAGTTGTATAAGTAAATAAGATGAATATTTTGTTATAATTTTCTAATTCAAGAATTAAAAATATCTACTAAATAATTACAATTGAGCTTTGTTTTTTCCGTATACTTTATAGACGTAATTTGAATATCAAAACAGATTTAATCTGTTGTCTTCTACAATTTTAATTTCAAAAAATTTTTTTGAAGAAAATTTGTAACAAACAGGGCTTCGTACGTTTGTCTGAAGAGTTCAGTACGCATGCCTGGAACGAAACAAAAAATGTTTGCTTATTTATATTTTAATTTCAATTGACAATTTATATTCGTTGGTTTTTCTTAATTCCATTTGATATTGCATGATGAATTTTGATTTTATACGTCTATTAAATATGAGCAGTGCTTATAAAGACATTAATTTCATTCTTAAAGTTTCTTCAAAAAAATTTTTTGAAATTAAAATTGTAGAAAACAGATTAAATCTGTTTTGATATTCAAATTTTGTAATAATCCTTCTATCAAGTAAAAAACCGCTTCTTCTGATTTTATTCTATATATAATATATAATTATATTAGGTTTTTTTTTTGAATAAAGAAATTCATTATACAGTGTTGAATGGTTTTAACTAAGGCCAAGTGCCTTATAAGCTTTGTATGATTTTTTTGTGAACATGGAACATAGAGCACCTTGTATATAAAGGTACCTACTTACATGTTTTTTGAAGATCATGTATTTCTAAGATGGCGCTGGGTAAGTCTATACATTGTTTAATTGATTTTATTATTTTTTTATACGTAAAGTTGAACTGATCTTATCGTAACTTTAATTATTTCTTGAGGATGTGCTACATGTTTTGAGATTTTTTGAAGTAATTTATTTAAATATATTGAATATTTCAAATAAATTAGTTTTTGAGAAGTTCTTGAAATTATGTTTTATATTTTTGAGAAAGAGTTATTTTTTCATTAATATGGAATCAGAAAACAATACATTTTGTAACAAACAGGGCTTCGTACGTTTGTCTGAAGAGTTCAGTACGCATGCCTGGAACGAAACAAAAAATGTTTGCTCATTTATATTTTAATTTCAATTGACAATTTATATTCGTTTGTTTTTCTTAATTCTATTTGATATTGCATGATGAATTTTGATTTTATAAGTCTATTAAATATGAGCAGTGCTTATAAAGACATTAATTTAATTCTTAAAGTTTCTTCAAAAATATTTTTTGAAATTAAAATTGTAGAAGACAACAGATTAAATCTGTTTTGATATTTAAATTTTGTAATAATCCTTCTATCAAGTAAAAAACCGCTTCTTCTGATTTTATTCTATAGACGTACTTTATATCTAAATTCTTTTTTGAATCATGTTCTTATACATTAGAATAAAAACGACCACGTAATACTGATATTATCAATTTAGTACATAAATAACTATTGTTTAGATTATTGTAACGGTTACCTCGGTAAAACTCCAATTTCAATGGCAAATTTTCTTTCATTCCTGACTATTTCGATCATTAAAAAAAATACGGAAAATATTGAACGTCAATCGATTATATGATAAGAATTCAAATTCGTGCTTGAGCTCCTGATGTCAGATTTTCCTCAATTTTCATTTGTCTTATACCAAATAATGGTATTCTGTGGCAATATAAATTCAAATTAAAGGAGGCTTCCTCATCGGATTTTTTAATGGGGTCTTTTAAAAGGGCAAACACTTTCCCAGTCAGACTGACACTGAAATATATACTTACCACTAAGTCGAATTTCGGTCAAACACCAGGCGTCAGTTCGTCCCGATTTTCAGCAAAGCTTCGTACCACGAGGCTTGAAACTTAATAAGATTACTCCGACATTTCTCATTATCTCGTTTCGATTTGCCAGCAAAAGAAACAAATCACGTAGTACAGTATCTCCAAGTAATCCGATTGATTTACTGTTTTTTCTTCTTGTTCGAACGTTTCATAGAACGCCGGAAAGTATAGATTCAGAACTTTTCGACGGTATTTCTGAAATGGGAAGAGTGATATATGGATTAACACATAAATCACCCGAAGTGTATTCGCGAAGTGATTAGATGAAGCAAAATGTTAACATGAAAGGGGTGCAAAAGATTGATATCCCCTCTTCAGATGTATATTTTCGAGATTAAATCTTTTTCAAATAATTCTTTTGTTAGCGATATACGAGTGAGTGTTGAGAATGATTGAAAATCTCTATTTGTATTTATATGCGTGAAGAATTATTCGGTATAAGAATGAAAATAATTCATAAAAGCAACTATACGGCGTATGGAACTTTAGTGCGTTTTTTCATTAAAATCTTCATCATTTCGTTGGCAGCGGTCCAATATTAATCGAAATTTTTTGACTCTTTTATTTATATATTTATTCGAAAAACGTAACATCTGCAATTGGAAAACGCCTAAGAAAACAAATCAAATAGTAGACGTAATGATAACTGAATAAATAAATATATATTCAGTGGATTTAGAAGTATAACACCTAAAGGCTGGGCCATCTAGAGTTTTCATTTTGACTACAATTGTTTCACAAAGCTCCAGTGTTGGCGAAACAACTTTGGTTAACTCATTAAATCGTGGAAATAATCTATATCATTTTATTCAATTGAATATAAAAATGATATTACAATTTTGATAATTTCAATCCAACTCTCTGAAACTCTATTTCGATATGTGTTTTATTAATAACATAATAAGGAACGGTTTTTTACTCGATAGAAGAATTATTACAAAATTACAAAACAGATTTAATCTGTTGGTCTTCTACAATTTTAATTTCAAAAAATTTACTTAAGAAACTCTAAGAATTAAATTAATGCCTTAATAAGCACTGCTCATATTTAATAGACGTATAAAATCGAAATTCATCATGCAATTTCAAATGGAATTAAGAAAAACCAACGAATATAAATTGTCAATTAAAATTAAAAAATAAATAAAAAAACATTTTTTTTGTTTCGTTCCAGGCATGCGTTGAACTCTTCAGACAAACGTACGAAGCCCTGTTTGTTACAAAATGTATTGTTTTCTGATCCTATATTCATGAAAAATAACTCTTTCTCAAAAATATAAAACATAATTTTAAGAACTTCTCAAAAACTAATTTATTTGAAATATTCAATATATTTGAATAAATTACTTCAAAAAATCTCAAAACATGTAGCACATCCTCAAAAAATAATTAAAATTACGATAAGATCAGTTCAACTTTACATATAAAAAATAATAAAATCAATTAACAATAATAGACTTACCGAATGCAATCTTCAGAAATATGTGATCTTCAGAAACATTCACATAGGTACATCTAATATCCAAAGTACTCTATGTTCTATGCTCACAGTTGTTAATTGATTTTATTATTTTTTATATGTAAAGTTGAACTGATCTTATCGTAATTTTAATTATTTTTTGAGGATGTGCTACATGTTTTGAGATTTTTTCAAGTAATTTATTCAAATATATTGAATATTTCAAATAAATTAGTTTTTGAGAAGTTCTCAAAATTATGTTTTACATTTTTGAGAAAGAGTTATTTTTCATAAATATAGGATCAGAAAACAATACATTTTGTAACAAACAGGGCTTCGTACGTTTGTCTGAAGAGTCCAGTACGTATGATTGGAACGAAACAAAAAAAAATGTTTGTTCATTTATTTTTTAATTTTAATTGACAATTTATATTCGCTGGTTTTTCTTAATTTCATTTGATATTGTATGATGAATTTCGATTTTATACGTCTATTAAATATGAGCAGTGCTTATTAAGACATTAATTTAATTCTTAAAGTTTCTTACGTAAATTTTTTGAAATTAAAATTGTAGAAGACCAACAGATTAAATCTGTTTTGATATTCAAAAAATGTGTTTTATTAGTTTTTCACCCTGGTGAAAATATGGATATTGATTATGTGGACATTGCCCTGTCAGAGGGTCTTGCATGTGGATCGCATAATTGATTTGTTATTTCTGCTAAAGTGTATATAAGAAATACTATATAAATATTTGAAGGAATATAATTATTATAATTATGGAATATATAATTATTGAATAATTTATTTAAAAATGATATGTCACATACCTCTCTTGTATTTTCAAAAAGAAGCAAAGCAAGGAATCAAAATATCTTAACGGGAAGTAGTGAACGTATAGTTGATATCACATACAGGGAGTACTAGAAGTCGACGTCAAGCCGTAATCAAGTAATAGGTTAAGTCATAGTAGTCATCAGAAAAATATAAAAGAAAATCCAAGTCCTATATTTTTAAAATATATTGCACATTATTTTATTCGATAAAATGCACACTCTGTGATGAGTTTTGAACTTCTGTTACTACAGTTTTTATTTTTTTCATATTTTATTTTTCCCATGTTATCCCGAATAGTGCTTCTGTAACCTGTAATCTTCAATTCTAAGCCAATTGTTCCAGCTTGGGAAATAATGTCACTTTTAGCCAAAGTAAGTATTCAAAACAAAAATTTCGCCTAACTTCAATTGACTGTACTGTATCATTGTACTACATCAGTTTGGCAAGTTACTGAAATTAGCACTTTACTATGGATTCTAAAATGTTATAACACTAACTACATTCTTATTTAGATTGGACAATAAAAGGTTTTTCTTAAAGAAATTCAGTTTCGTTTTATGACAAGATTTAATAAATTCACAAAAGATGTTCAGACTGCCCTCCTTCAGCCGCAATGCATGCACGAAATGTTCTTAAAAAAGATTGGTATATCAGACGGGCGAATTTTCCGTTATTCATGAATGATTAATGATGCTGCATTGCTTCTCTAATTCTCTCCCGAAGCTCAGTTATATTTTCAATTTGTTTTGAATTTTTTTTTCCTTCACTGCTCCCCAGTGAAAAAAATTTAAGGGATTCAAATCAGGTGAACGGATTGGCCACGTGATTGCACCAGATCGCCCTATCCATCAGCCCGGATATTCTTCATTTAGATATTCTCTAACTGAGAGGACATAGTGCGCTGGGCAGCCATTTTGCTGAAACCATATTTCTTCGAAAATACTAAGTGGCAGCATAAAAGTTCCTATGACTCTTCCGTTCGAAATTCCAGTCCACATGTTCACTTTAAGACGATATTGAGATCCTTCTTGTCTCATTAAATTCGGATTTTTAACGTTCCACTCGTGTAAATTGTGTAGGTTCATGTAACCATCTTTTTTAAATGTTGATTTATCCGACCACAAAATTTTTTCTAAGAATTGCCGGTCTTCTCGGTTCTTTTGTAGCATGGTTTGGCCAAACGCAACCCGAGATTCATTTTCCCGGGGTAACAGAGTTGTACTCACTGTACACGATATGGGTGGAAGTTATGTTTTTTCAATAGTTGGTGAGCTGTACTTTCGGACACTCCTGTGTTTCGCTGAATTTCACGTAGCGAAGTACCTTGATCTTTCTTAACTGCTTGAAGCACAAAATCGTCGTAAGGTAAGGAAATTCTTCCTTCATAATGCACGATCAGCATTAGGGCATCTCTCGCGATACATTCTCGAAGCTGCAGCAACTTACATCTGCATTCCCATAAATGAGGTGCATGTTTATATATTGCTGTGTGTTATACACAGACGTAATGACAAAACACAATCACAGGTTAGTCCAGATAGTATCAAAGTTCGTCGTAAAGAGATCAAAACTGTCCAAATCACAAGCAAACAAATCTAATAAACGAAGCCAAAAGTTGTAAGTACACAAATAACACGATCAAACACGGAAAGATGCGCAGTAGACAAAGGGGCGTAGCGTACTAATCTGTATTGCGTTTACGTGTGCCAATACCAAATAGTGGCGTCACTATCTGTCTAACTCACACTTTTTGGAAGGACTCACCTCAACTCAATCAAACCAGATTCTCAAAATAGCGAATGCACTAGAATCATTTTCAAAAAGTTCTAGGAAATTTTTAGAAACTGTGTTTTTTAAGGAAAACCGTTTTTGACCGATCTAAGAAATAATGTAGTAAGTATTATACCATTTCAGAATCCCAAATAAATGCGCTAACTTTTAGAGTAATCAGCCAAACTTATGTAATACAGTTTTTTTTAGGTAAAGTTGTGCGAAATAATAATTTTGAGTACTTGGTTCGGCAAAAAGTGACATTATTGTCCAAGCTGGATTAACAGGCTTAGAATTGAAGGTCAAAGTTTACAGCAGCGCTATTCTGGATAACATAGGAAAAATAAGATTTGAAGAAAGTAAAAAATTGTAGCAGTAGGAATTCAAGAATCATCACAGGGTGTGTATTTTCTCGAATAATACAGAATGCAATATAATTTGCAAAGTACACGACTTAGATTTTTCTGATAACTAATATGACTCAACCTGTTACCCGATTCCGGCTTGACGTCGACTTCTGGGACACCTGTATGTATAGGTATTCTTAGGATTTAGACATTGAGAAATTTAGATATGTTTTTGAGCTGTGCCTTAATTTGCAAAACAGAATTTTTTCATGAAATCCTGGTAACGCCAATACTAGCGTTAATGCGCATTCCCTTTTCAGCTGGTTAATGGCAGAATATTGTGTTGAACCATCATCTAGAGAAAGAATCCATTGGTTTTCTTAACATTACAAATTAAATAATATTGTATGTATCGAGACTAGGTAGCCTGACCACAAGTCAATGCATGCCTATCGTCTGAAGACTTTCGTGTTATCGACTATGACTAGTAGTCGCCCTGGCTGTGAGGCCCTCATATGAGTTAGATATAAATATCGTTTAAATATTAGGCTCACCTAAAAGTCTACTGTTGTGAATAAAAGTTAAAATAATTTCGTCTATTCAATATTTGTTAATTGCGGCCATGAGATACCGACTGGTACGTAGCTTAATATCTTATTTAAAATTTAATGAACGAGGCCAATAAGAAAATTCTTGATAAATAAGCTTCAATTAATTTTTTAAATTTAATTAATAAATCATTTGCATACATTTTTAGCTTAATTTGAAGCGTTATCAAAAAATACATTTAAAATCAATTGCAAAGGTTTTGCAGAACGAGAGTCAGTTGGAAATTTCTACTGGCTAATACTAAAACAGATTAAAATAGAAAAAAGCTTTTTACTTGATGAAAGAAATATAACAAAATCTGAATATCAAAACAGATTTTATCTGTTAGTCTTCTACAATTTCAATTTCAAAAAAATTAAAAACTTTTAGAATTAAATTAATGTCTAAAATAAGTACCGCTTATATTTAATAGACATATATAATCAAAACTCAATATGCAATAACAAATGGAATAAATAAACCACCAAATATAAAAGGGCAATTGAAATTAAGGAACAAATATTTGAAGAAGACAAAATTTTGTTTCTGATCATATCATAATTAACACCAATTCCTTTTCGAAAACATAAAGCACAACTTGAGGACTTCTCAAAAAATATAATTTTTTTGAAATATTTAAATATTCAAATAAGTTAATTCACAAATCTCTCAAAACATGCACTATATCCTCAAAAAACAATTAGAATTCCGATAATCTCTTCGTCGGCCCTAGATAATATTTAAAATATCAAAATCAACTAACAATCAGTATATCATACCTCAAAGTGTATCGGAACTTGCTCAAACAGACGAACTTCAAAAAATCCAGGTAGTCAATATTTTTTAAAGTTAGTTTGTTTGAGAGATTTTGCAATTAACTTATTTGAATATTTAAATAAATTAAATATTTCAAATAAATTATATTTTTTGAGAAGTCCTTAAGTTGTGCTTTATGTTTTTGAAAAGGAATTGGTGTTCATAATAATAAGATCAGAAACAAAATTTTGTCTCCCTCAAATATTTATTTATTAAAATGAAATAGAAAGGCTTTTTACTTGATAGAAGAAATATAACAAAATTTGAATATCAAAACAAATTGAAATATGTTTATCTTCTACAATTTTAATTTCCAAAAGAATTTTTTTATTCAAAAAACTTTTAGAATTAAATTAATGTCTAAAACAAGCACCGCTTACATTTAATAGACGTATATAATCAAAACTCAATATACAATGTCAAATGAAATAAATAACCCTCAGATATACGAAAGTAATTAAAATTAATAAATAAATATTCAAAGGAGACAAAATTTTGTTTCTGGTTTTATCTAAAGAAATACTACTTGCCTTATAAAAACATGAACACACTTGAAGGACTTCCCAAAGAATATAATTTATTTGAAATATTTAATACATTTAAATATTCGAACAAATTATTTCAAAAATCTCTAAAAAATGTGCACTATATCTTCAAAAAACAAATATAATTCTAGATAATCCCTTCATCAGCCCTTTTTTTCAATATTCCAAATATCAAATTCAAAAACATAACCTACATCACTCACGTGTTAAAAGACTTAAGCTTCGAACTACAGATCAACTATATATTCAAGATTGATCTATGTTCTAACAAAATCAAAGAACAAAGTGAGTTATTTTAAGGTTTACTTAAATTCATTGACATCCTATAATGAGATTTATTGAAGCCAAAATATAATTATATATTATATATAAAATAAAATAGAAAGGCATTTTACTTGATAGAAGAAATATAACAAAATTTGAATATCAAAACAAATTGAAATATGTTTATCTTCTACAATTTTAATTTCCAAAAGAATTTTTTTATTCAAAAAACTTTTAGAATTAAATTAATGTCTAAAACAAGCACCGCTTACATTTAATAGACGTATATAATCAAAACTCAATATACAATGTCAAATGAAATAAATAACCCTACAGATATACGAAAGTAATTAAAATTAATAAATAAATATTCAAAGGAGACAAAATTTTGTTTCTGGTTTTATCTAAAGAAATACTACTTGCCTTATAAAAACATGAACACACTTGAAGGACTATCTAGAATTATATTTGTTTTTTGAAGATATAGTGCACATTTTTTAGAGATTTTTGAAATAATTTGTTCGAATATTTAAATGTATTAAATATTTCAAATAAATTATATTCTTTGGGAAGTCCTTCAAGTGTGTTCATGTTTTTATAAGGCAAGTAATATATCTTTAGATAAAACCAGAAACAAAATTTTGTCTCCTTTGAATATTTATTTATTAATTTTAATTACTTTCGTATATCTGTAGGGTTATTTATTTCATTTGACATTGTATATTGAGTTTTGATTATATACGTCTATTAAATGTAAGCGGTGCTTGTTTTAGACATTAATTTAATTCTAAAAGTTTTTTGAATAAAAAACTTCTTTTGGAAATTAAAATTGTAGAAGATAAACATATTTCAATTTGTTTTGATATTCAAATTTTGTTATATTTCTTCTATCAAGTAAAAAGCCTTTCTATTTCATTTTATATATAATATATAATTATATTTTGGCTTCAATAAATCTCATTATAGGATGTCAATGAATTCAAGTAAACCTTAAAATAACTCACTTTGTTCTTTGATTTTGTTAGAACATAGATCAATCTTGAATATATAGTTGATCTGTAGTTCGAAGCTTAAGTCTTTTAACACGTGAGTGATGTAGGTTATGTTTTTGAATTTGATATTTGGAATATTGAAAAAAAGGGCTGATGAAGGGATTATCTAGAATTATATTTGTTTTTTGAAGATATAGTGCACATTTTTTAGAGATTTTTGAAATAATTTGTTCGAATATTTAAATGTATTAAATATTTCAAATAAATTATATTCTTTGGGAAGTCCTTCAAGTGTGTTCATGTTTTTATAAGGCAAGTAGTATTTCTTTAGATAAAACCAGAAACAAAATTTTGTCTCCTTTGAATATTTATTTATTAATTTTAATTACTTTCGTATATCTGTAGGGTTATTTATTTCATTTGACATTGTATATTGAGTTTTGATTATATACGTCTATTAAATGTAAGCGGTGCTTGTTTTAGACATTAATTTAATTCTAAAAGTTTTTTGAATAAAAAATTCTTTTGGAAATTAAAATTGTAGAAGATAAACATATTTCAATTTGTTTTGATATTCAAATTTATTTATTAATTTTAATTGCCTTTTTATATTTGTTGGTTTATTTATTCCATTTGACATTGTATATTGAGTTTTGATTATATACGTCTATTAAATATAAGCAGTACTTATTGTAGACATTAATGTAATTCTGAAAGTTTTTGGAATAAAAATTTTTTTGAAATTAAAATTGTAGAAGACTAACAGATTGAATCTGTTTTGAAATTCAAACTTCTAAAACAGATTATTTTATCGAATTTAAGTTTTCATATTTCATAGATGTTAGGAAAGTCACGCCACATAACTAATTCATTCTCGCTTTTTATAGGTAACGGCATGCTAATTTTGTTGTCCAAATGTCTGTAGTTTTCGAATTTTGAGCAGAAACTGATTTCAAACTTAGCCTAAATATCTCGACTGAACTCGTTAATAAGCGAAATCAGTTGAATTGATCCGTAATTATTCACATTTTTCTTATTTTTACACTAATTTCTAAATTACTGATCCAATCGAAACAAAATTTGGTATTTGTATGTATAAAAATGGCAGAAGAATTACTGAACAAAAAAGCCCCGAATTTGAAATTTTCAGAGTAGGTTTTGAGTCTGAATTTAATAGTTGTTTTTAAAATATTCAGAATTAGCCCAATGATTCCTGAGTTATTACCGTTTGAAATTTCATTCACCAAATAATATTTTTGAAAGCATAAATCAAATTCACATTTAGTATTAAGATGTTAAATAACAACACGGAGGCTCAAGCATATGAAGATATGTGAAGATAAATTACGGGAAGTGTTTTAGTTTTCAGCTGATTTCGGCAGAAAGTATGAAAAATAGATGAAGGTTTGTGTAATATATTCTTTTTCCAATCTTTCTCGCCAATGAGTAACAATGCACTTCGAAGGAGAACGATGGCGCATTTTAACCACGTATTTTGCATTTTTATGAAATTTTTACCGTTTCTTTAGGAAAGAAGTTCTAAAATTGCAAAAAATTATGTTTATTTGACTTTCGGATGTCAGAACCCCGAATTGAATGTTGTTATACATCAAATTGAGCTTTTTTGAGAACTAATTCACTGACAGCATTTTCAGGAAAAACGGACTGTTGGACAAGAGCTTCATGTCAGTGCTTTACAACATTTTTTCCCCACCACACGAATTTTTATGAACAAGATTGAGACAGGTAGGAAAATAAGCTTTTATTTACAACTAATTTCCAATTATTCATTATCCTAAGTATACTGGGCAGAAATGAATGATCTGTTTCTTTAATTGTTGTTAAAAATTATTTGACCAAATAAACTGCTCGTCAAGTTGAGGATACTGAAGTTTTTCGAAGGTGCCTATTTCTCATATCATCTCAATATTTTTTTAAAACATAAACTAATAACAATTATAGAAATGTGTTTTGGTCATCATGAAGTAAGTTTTCCCCAAGTTTAATTTTTTGTCCATGTATGTCAGAAATACACATTTTACTGCTTTTCTCTTCAGTCTGTATTTAGCTTTCAATGAGATCAAACGGTTCTACGTCGAATTTTCATTAAGCCAAGTCAAAATTTTTTCGAGGCTGATGCCAATAGAGCCTTTGAGGCTAGTCGAACACAAGTGCAACTGCCCAATGAGCAATGGAACGGGTACACTGACGAGATAAATAGCGATAAGTACTCTTTACTGACGGGTTGGACACGTCTACTCAAATGAAGAAATCGCCGCTCTATTCAAGCAGTCTATCCTTTTGGAGGAGAAACAATTATGGTTTGGGATGGAGTTTGTTTCGATTGGAGAACTGACTTATTAGTACTTTCAAGAATCATGACGTTCAGACATATGTTATGAAATTATCAAAGCAGTAGTCCCACAATTTCACCCAGCTATTGGTGAAAATTTCATTTTTCTAGATGATAGTGCAGAGCCAGGCAGATCCCACCAGATCATGATTGCTGGAGAAAACCAGAGTGTTCCACATCTAGCATTATCTCCAAGATTCCTTGACCTGAATCCAACTGAGCACGACTGAGACCAATTACAAAAAATCCTTGATACCTACAGAGCAGAGCCGGAAAAGTTTCCACAGCTCCGAGATTTTTTACCACAACTTTGGTAACAAATACTCAAGGACTTTATGGAATGGACGCAGAGAAGATACTAAACAATTATTGATGCACGTGGTGATCCTTCTTTGTATTGGGGCTGAATTCAAATATGAATTCTTGAAAATTTCAAAATTTTAGTTATACTTTTCCAAATATTGGATTTTGGTTATTGTGAATGCATACATCATTTATTCAAAATATAATTATTCTAACCTGATACATTTTACATATACATATTTCAAAACAAAATTGAGTTCATCTGAAGAGAACAAAAATCAAATCATTTTCTAACTTTTGCCAAGCTTATATTGTTGGAGGTAATAAATCGTATTATATTTGCCCTATATGCAGAAGAAAGTTCCAAACAGCAATATATAAATCATTCCTAACTTTTTCCGTCTGAAATGTTCCGTATGCTCTTATTCTGACTTCATCAAAATCTCAATTGAAATGTTGGTTGGATAATGAGCTTAAAACAATTCAATGCAATGAAAATTAAGAACAAATTTCTTATCACTATTTATGGAAAGTACGACGTTCTATCTAATAGATAATAACAATAGTCCCATTGTCCTACACAATCTCAATCACAGGCAATATACAGCTTCTTTGTATGGCATCCATAGGAGAAATGCCTAACAACAGTCGCATAAATATAATATGAAATCAAATTATATCAAGTGCCAATATGTAATTTGGTATTGGGGTATTCGAAGCCGCTCTTAATCAAATTTGATACAAAATATGAAATACACTATCAAAAAGATCAATATATAGAGTATAAAAATACCAAAGTTGTAACTTTCTATATTATATTACATTAAACAAATAATCTGCTAGTCAAAAGTAAAGCATATTGATGTTTTTCGAAGATGCATATTTCCCCGTATCATCTTAATATTTTTTCAGTTACATAAACTTATGACGATTAAAGAAACGGCTTCTGGTTCATCTTAAAGCAAGTTTTTATCAAGTTTGATCATTTAATCATTTTTTGTCCATGTTTATTAGAAATACTATTCAGTCTGTATTTTTTTTTCAATAAAATCAAACAGTTCTACGTAATTATAAATCGAAATTTCAGTATGCCAAGTGTAAGGAATTGCTTGGTATGTAGAGATACCTTTTTGAATTCTTCGGAAATAATTGATTAAACGTTAACCAATTAGTTTGCAAATTTTTGGTTAAGCATACTTCAAATGGGGGTGAAAGAGAGATGTATATATTAGACTTTAATGCTTTATTTATAGCCTAACTACATATATTACATGTTTACAGATTTGAATTATTTACCCAAATTGAGGAAGTTGTTTCAGTGTGGTTTTAACTCTTAATGCGGTGAAAACACTATTTTAATCGTGGAATAGATCTTCTTTCAGCTTTTTCACCGTTGATCCCTTCACTGAATTCACTTTTATTGGTTTCACTTTTGGGTTCACTTTTCACAAATTAATATCTAATTACAAATGAATAATGTAGATAATAAATTCACTTCCACGCCTTTACTGCGTTAAGAGTTAAGAGAGAGAGAGAGAGAGAACTTAGATGAGAGGACTGTTTGATTATAACTTGATAGACACAGAGAAATGTGATTAAAACTTACTTTAAGAGAATGTGCGTGGAATCAGAACTTAATGATCGAAGAGGAATATCGCGTGACCGTCTGGTCGAGGAAATGTCTCCAACTGTGCCTTTTTGCGAAGCTGTAGGGAGAGAATTGTTTGTCAAGTAAATTCCGAAAAGATATTCGACTGTTGTCGTCTTGAAACGGCTAAAACGGTTTTGATGGATTTCTACGAAAAATCTGAAGGACAAATATTATCGTTTCGTAACTGGTGTTTAGGCCCGTTTAGGTTTCCAGGAATTGAATGAGACATATTTGAAAGACCCAAATTGTTGCACTCTATGGACGTAATTCCTATATCTACCTGCATAGTAAATTAAATTCCTTGTTCGGTGTAAAATCCGAACACCAAGAAAAGTTTCATCCGGGGACGATGATAACAGATGCTTCAAACTGCTCGGAAATAAATGCTACAATGCCAGTAGAAGATCGTTTTTTAACCCTTTCGGTAAAATGACAGCCTCTCAGCACTTACATAATAAAATGGCTAGTAAACGATTTCGATATGCCATAGGTATTTCAGTTAAAGCTAAAATCAAAAGATGTCTCCATGAAGTCAAGTCAAAGATTGAATTAGAGATACGTATTCTTTAATGACGAGTCCAGATATAGACGTATTTCCGATAATCGAAAAGTACGGGTGAGGACACGTTGATTGACTAATATGAAGGAAACGCCGATATGTTAAGGGTATCTTTTTAGAGGAGGAATAATTATGGTTTGGGCTGGAGTTTGTTTCGAAAGTACGAATTTTTGTAATTTTCAGAATTTGTGTTTTTCGAAGAATTTTGATCTCTTTTAAATATTGTATTTTGGTTATCGTGAATACACCATTTCTTGATAATCTTATTTTTCTAACTTGAATCACTCCCTATATACCTATTTCGAAAGGAAATTGGATTTTCCTGAAGAAAAAACACAAATTAGTTAAAAATTTTTCTGAAGAGAAAATACAAATTAATTCAATATGAACGACGAGCAGTTCATTAATGAGAAATGGTCATGAAACTCATAGATAATAGTAAAAATTGTTTCAATAGATGTTTCTCGTTCAACGTGGAAGCCAATAATTCAGAAAGAAGCTTCTTTTGATGAGGTCGTTTAGTTCATCCCGGTTAAAAAGTTGGAAAAGAGATCCCCTCATATCATTCATTAGTGTCAGAAGGTTGGTCAGGGGGACAATAATTGTGTTCAAAGAGTTCCGGCAGAATCGGATGTCTTGCAGATAATAAATCAGAAGAAGTCCACTCGCTTAATTCCTTTAGTATTGGTTAATACTTTCAACAGGTAAATATATCCACCATCTGAATAATAATAATAATCATGATTTTTTCATTAGTAAATACTATACACATCAAAAGTTCATTCATTTTATAGAAAATACAATTTAGAAAGAAAACAGATTACAAATATTCTCGAAGGTGAACTCCCGCAGGATTAAACCTTGTGTGAGAATTGAAACAAGGAAGTCCAAGTTTTTAGGATTTGACTTCATTTCCTCAAATTTTAAACAGATGGCAGATTGAAATTGCTACACATATGAATTGATTATTTTGGCGCTACTGATTCGGCGAGTTATAGGTGTTCTATAACTGTCGATTATACTGGCTACGGAATGTCTTGATTAACTCAGGATCCAACTCTTAATTTTCTTCTCGAAAGTACTCACGATACTAGGCAAAAGTTGAGGGAGACTATTGTGGCCCTATGAGTGACTTCTGGTTGGCAATAGAATCAGTTGCCCTGTATTCCTAGTATCATGCCCCTGCTCATTAAAACTTGTTTTTCCTCTGGTGAACTGCAAGCGTTAGGAAAAACAACTGTCTGTCCATTACAGTGACCATTCTGAAAAGCTCGTCAGTCGGAAAATAATAGGGTTGGCTGAAGACAATTTCTGTGTTATTTCAAGCTGAGTTTTAACTCCCTCCCCAGCTCAGCAAACCATACATTGAATGAGGCTGCACCAATACCAAATACAATGTTCTTAACAATTGGGTATCGCAAAATTATCTTAGATTTTTAAATTTCGCAATCAGGGTCCTTAAATTGTATACTATTTTTTTGATTTGTTTTTTCCATTAAAGACGTTTGTCCAATAAAACACTCAGGTATTTTACTGTTTCTGCTAAGTGTATCGAACAGTAATCATCAACCACCAATGATGAAAAATGTTGGAGAAAATGCGACAGAGTTGCTGATAGGAACAAAAATAGTTTTATCTATATTCAAAGTGAAATTTTGGTTCGCAGGTATTCTGATATTTTTCTGAAGTCATTCTCCGCTATAATCTTCAATTCTGAAATTATCTCTGACTTCGTCGCAAGTCCAAACAGGGATTTCGCGTAAATCAAAAACAGAATTAGACCAAGAATAGTAACTTGGGAACTCCAGTAGTAACAGCAGTGAAGGAGCTCAACGAATCGTTCTTTGACAGTTCATGATTGTTTAATGACAAACTTTGTAGATGATACTAACGTTTTACTTGGCGGAAATAATATGGAACAAATTTCAAGAAAACTAAAGAAAAGTTTTTCACATTGAACGATTGGTTTCCTATGAAAGGATTAGAGATAAACGAATCAAAAACAAGTATAATGTTTTTTCGGACAAGGCAATCACCACATTCTGTCCGGGTTATCTAAACCTTGGAAATCAGGATGTGAAAAGTGTATCGGACACAAAATTCTTGGGTATATATGTATATATGAATTTCTTAATTGTGAAGAACACATTGAGAAAACTTGTTTGAAGCTGTCCATTATGGAATATGGAATCAAGACTTTAGCCTACTTCATGAATAAAAACATATTGAAAATAATTTATTTTGCTTATGTAGAATCAATTTTGAGTTACGGAATAATTTTTTGGGGAGGACACTGCAAAATTCAGTCAAAATTTGTGGTGCAAAAAAAATCATTAGGAACATTGGGCGAATTCAGAAACATGGGCATACTGTATTTGGTTTGTACATATATGAGAGTTTGATGTTTGTTTTTAAGAAAAGGAATATGTTCATTGCGTGTGGTGAATGTAATTATGATAGAAGAAACCTAGATCTTATTTTTCTACATCATAGATTAACTATGATAGAAAAGGGTGCATATTATACATGTGTGAAAATGTTTAATGGATTACCAAATGTTCTCAAGGGCTGTCATATTATTGGAAATTTAAGTAATCCATTGAGAGGTTGCTGGTTCAATTGAAACCATATATATCGAATAATAATTTTCAGTTAAGTTAGTTTAACAGTAATTAGACGTCATTTAATTTTTTTATATAGGAAAGCATATGTAAAATCTGAATTGAAGGAGTATCATTATTATTATTATTACATAATGGGTTGGGAGAGAAGAAATCTATTATTTTTTCGGTAAATGCCTGTAGCGATCGATATCTCGTAAGGTATCGATCAAGTTATTTCCGGTTTATGCTCGTGTTCAAGGTGACATTCCACACTAAAAAGATTCTTGTGCTGCTTTTTGTTCGGTCGATTCAGTTGTGATTTACAGGGTGTAAAAAATAGAAGTCAACAAAGAGAAAATCCGGTACATTTAATAGTTTTGCTTCGATAAAGGAGAAAATGCAAGCCAAGCGGCTGAAATTAAGAATGATGCTTATGGTTTCGATACTGAATGAATTACCTGCAATTATAATTTTGTCGATTCAGTTGAAATATTAATTATGTCAAAAATGCACCTGGCACCGCCAGGCCGATCGTAGAAAATGTCGATAAATTCACAAAAAGAATCGAAGTTGACCGGCATTTTCGTAGTGGTTGCATCGCCCCGTAGCTATAGATGGACCATAAAACAGTTTTAAACCATATGCGCAAAGCTGGATTCAAAAAGAAGCTCGATGTTTGGGTGTTACACCAATGAACACCAAAAAACATGATGGATCAAATTTTTATCTGCAAAGCCATGGTCAAACGAAATAGAACCATTTTTTGAGCGAATAGTGACTGATGTTGATAAGTGGGTGACATACGACAATATTGTGTGAAAAAAATCGTGGTTAAAGCGAGGTGAAGGAGCTCAAATTGTGACCAAACCATGATTAACGGCCAGGGAGCTTCTACTGTGCATTTGGTGCGAATGGAAAGGAATCATTTATTATGAGTTGCTTCCATATGACCAAACACTAGATTCATATCTCTACTGTCAAAAACTGGACCTTTTGAAGCTAGCGATTGACTAGAAACAGCCAGATTTGACTAACAGAAGAGGTGTTGTATCCCATCACGACAAAGCCAAATCACACACGACTGTATCAACTCGCCAGAAACTCCTAGAGCTTAGCTGAGAAGTTTTAATGCATCCACTATATGGTCTGGACCTAGCACCCAGCGATTATTGTCCCTTTCTCGCATTGCAAAACTTCCTGAGTGATGAGAAATTGGCACCAAGAGAAGATGTGAAAATCTATTACTAGAGTTTTTCGCTAATAAAGATGAAGACATCTATGAGAGACACCTTATAAAGCTACCTCTAAAATGCCAACAAATTATAGAAAAAAAGGTGCATATTTGACCCAGATCGGACAATCCGAATGTTTAATAAAGTCACGCAAAAATAATCGATTCTTTATTTTTTTTAATTTCTGATATTATATAATTAACACTGAATATTAAATGGTCCGATGCATTTTTATTCCACATATTTTGCTACATGTTCAGATTCGTATGATGTCTTGTATTTTTTCGTCTTCTGTTTGTTCCTTGCTAAAACTGACAGTACAGACAAACGGTGTGAGTAAGTACTAATTTGATAACTTTTACAATAAAAGGAGAGTTTCTCATTCTGAAATATTTCACTATTTAATACTTTTTATGGTACTAGTTTGTTATGTTGAAAATAAGTCACGCTAGAAAGATTTATACCACCGTCAGGCCGAGTGGTATAAATTCTCAAGTGACTTAGGAAACAACACACGAGTGACATACAATGTTTTAACCAACAAGTGGAAAAAATCGTTTTTTCATGAAATAATAATTTATAATTTTTGTAATCAAATCAAAACTACTGGCTTCTCAGTACCCTATAAATGTCAGAATATCTTAGCAGTGACTTTTCTACATTTGGGCCAAAACAGTTTGGTTGTTTGGTTGCCATGGGCATGATACATTGTTAGCAAATGTTTAAATAAATTGTGTCATTGTCAGTTTTTCCTGCACAAAAGGGAAGCTTTTTTGAAGAAAAGAACGTATAGAAATGACTTCAAATTCGAATAAACCGTTAGAGTTTTCCTTTAATTTCAATATCAACGTGAATTCTGCTGTAATAGTAATAAATGAATAGAATACTACTTTAAATATGAACGTGAGTTATAATCCATAACTCACTAGTAACTTATGGATTATAACACACTAGTAGCGTGTTATTTTATAGTTTACTTGTCTAAAATGACATTAATAATGATAGTCATAACTATCATGTTTGGATAAATGTATTTTTATTCATTCATGCACTTGTATTTATTGCTTCAATACGTGTTGATTATTCATTAACGATATATGTTTGTTATTTACTATATTTATTTATTATTAAAAATGTTTTTCCTCTCCTATTTGTGCCACATCCCATTTTTTTTAATTAACTAATTTTTTTCCTTCAAAAACAGAAGAACTTGGGAATGTCGCTTATTTCCAATAATTCATTTTTTTCTCTTTTAGTTTATTGGTTATTGTAGAGCCTTGAAGAAGATATCAAAAAATCAAAACTTCGACATTCTATCAAATTGAGTATCTTCAATCTGACCAAAAAGAACCCTCTTATTACTTCAGCAGCAATAGTCTTATTAAGGTCGTTAATGCATCCGACATAAAAGAGATAATTTACGATGTTTCAATAAAAGCTTCACCACAGTTTCTTATCAGAATTCCAGGCCTGAAATTGCGAAAAAGAGATATCGCATTTTCATCGGATTTTTCAGAAGCGGCACTTGGTACATAACCGAAACAAACATCATGAATTTAATGTTTGAATAGAGTGAATACACTTAAAAATAAAAACCAGCACTATCAACTATCTCTTGCGCTGAACTGAGACCTTATGCTTCTTATAATTTTTCTACCAATTTTTAAATTCAAGAATTCATATGGAGATATGCAAACGTCAGCCCAATATCGATATTTCTGGGAAATGTATATTTACCATCCAAGTCGATCGCTTCACATTTCCATACTTGGCCGAAAGCACCTTCTCCCAGAATATTGTAGAATTTGAGTCGATGCCTCGGAAACTCCCACATGTCTGGTTTGCCGATTGGTGAACTCAACTGATTAGTAGTCTGAAACATGGTTATTTTATTTAATTTTCCATAATTGCAGGAAGAATAGAATTATTTATCTTCAAACTAGAATATTTGAACAATTAATCTAATTAGGTATTGTAGATAATAAATATCCAATGGCGCATCCATTGTTTTATTTCATCCAATAAGCTCTTGATAATTAAAAAAAGAAAGATCCTGAATGGAAATAAAATATGATACGTTAGTTTTGGATTTTCTGCCGAGTATTCAATTCTGGCGTCTTAGATATACTACTCTGTCAAGAAAGTACAGGGAATTTTCAATTAAAACAACATTTTTACATTTAATCGTCAAAATTTATTAGGTCGCCTTCAAAATAGGCTCCATTTGCTCCAATACATCTATGCCAACGGCATTTCCAATTATCGAAACATTTTTTATAGGCGCTTTCCGGGATGGACTTTAGCTCTCGCGCCGAATTTTGTTTTATGGCTTCAATCGACTCAAAACGGGTGCCACGAAGGGGCAATTTTAGTTTTGGGAAGAGGAAAAAGTCGCAGGGAGCCAAATCCGGCGAATACGGTGGTTGCTGAAGAACGTTTGTTGAGTTTTTGGCGAGAAAGTCAGTCACAATCGTAGCTCGGTGAGAAGGCGCGTTATCGTCATGTAAAATCCATGAGTTGTTCGCCCACAAATTTGGCCGCTTCTTACGGATACGCTCACGCAAACGTTCCATAACGCCTAGGTAATACTCCTTGTTTACCGTCTGACCCTCTGGAACGAATTCGTAGTGCACCACGCCACGGATATCGAAGAAAACAATGAGCATCACCTTCATTTTCGAGCGGCTTTGGCGTGGTTTTTTCGGTTTCGGCTAATTTTTTGCCACCCATTCCGATTATTGCTGGCTTGTTTGCATATCGTACTCGTAGACCCAGGTCTTATCACCAGTTATAATGCGTTCCATGAATGTAGAATCGGAATTACAGCGATCCAGCATGTCTGAAGCAACCTGTTCGCGATGACGTTTTTGAAGAAAATTAAGGTCTTTCGGTACGAGTCGTGCGGCCACCTTTCTCATGCCCAAAATATCAATCAAAATCGTACGTGCGGACTCGTGGGATATCTTTAGATCATGTGCTATCTCTCTCAAGCTGGTACGACGGTTTTCCAGCACCCTTTCCTTAATTTTATCGACGTTATCTTCGATCGAAGCCGTCGATGGGCGACCACTTCACGACCGTCCTTGAAGGCTCTGTACCACTGATATGCACGAGTTTTCGATAGAGCATTATCACCAAAGGCCTTTTGCAACATTTTCAATGCATCGGCACACGAAAATTCATTTGCAACACAAAACTTTAAACAAATTCTTTGCTCAACGTAATCACCCATAGTAAAAATCGGCACGCACTCTGACATCGACTGACTTAATCAGCTGTTGCAAACACACTAGTTGACAGATCCCGCTCAAACTTGGCATAGTAATTAAGGACAGTGGTACCAACGTAGGAAAAAAAAATTTACTTGCCTCATTGCCCCGCCAGATTTAAATCGATAATTCCCGGTACTGTCTTGACAGAATGTACAACTATGTTGATCATATTCTGTATTGAAGGTTTATTCAATTACACAGCTTTCGTAAATGAACAAGTTCATTCTACGATTTCACGGTGTATTATCTATCAGTTCACATAAACGCTGTAGTTCCTCTAAGATCTTGGCTGCAACAGTTGAAGAGGTATCACCAGCGATCAATTCAATGAGCAGATTTCTCAGGTTCACGGAAAGTGATAAATAAATAACAGAAATGATAGTGGTACCAAAACAGATCTTTGGACCACTTAATTCAGATTATAGTCACTAGAAAAAGTGTTTAGTTCAGTCCTGAAGTAAATTGCTAATCCAGTCCAAAAACACGCCCTTTGAATAGCATGAATAGCATTTATCTGCCATGAGTGAGACTACCAAACGCTCCAGACAGATCGAAAAATAATCCCACGACATATGAATCAAATGTCGAGACATTCATAGACAAACTCCACAAAATATAAGGCTCCACTTTGAATCGAACGACCCGATGTAAAACCATGCTGTGCGGTATCAAGTTTTGAAAATTTTCCAGGTAATTTTCATCATTCTGTTGAAAATTATTCTCTCAAATACTTTGGAAAAAGCATTGAGAATAGAAATCGGTGTGTAATTTGAAACAGCGTGCATAAAATCTTTTCTGTAGATTGGTACGAGAATGCCCTATTTGAAAAAATGGGAGAATTCACCCGTGCTAAGAGATAAGTTCATGAGCAAGATGTCAACAGCACCGATCATCCACTTGCAGAAACGAAATCAGCACTCGTACTTTTATTATTTCTGAGTGATCTTGAAAGGTCAAGAATCTCATGCTCCAAAACTGGACGGAAAAATATTTATTCACCATGCATGAACTACTAGTATACAAGGAAGGAGAGAATTTTTAGGATAATTATTTAGGATGATTCCGACAATCGAGTCAAAATGATTCGCGAAAATCTCCGCTAACAATGGGTTTTTGTTCCATGCTTTTTCATCAGTCATATCAATCACTAAGTTCCATAGAAAACCAATTTTAATGTGAGTCAATACTTGATAGAAGTAAAATTTAAATGACTTTAAATTCAGAATTATATATTCTAACTATATTGAATTATATACAAAAACTATATATTGAAACTATATACAAAAACTATAACTTATATATAATCAATATAAAATATTAAAAAAATGTATATGAGACAGTAATTCATTTCCACAAAAATGTTTGTACTACTACTACAACTAGTAGTACAAACATTTTTGTGAAAATAAATTATTGTCTCATATACATTTTTTTAATTGAAATGAGTTTCCATCAAGTAAAGACCGAATCTATCAAATAAATATAAAATATTTTTCAATGTCTCGGAAAAAACCTTTTTACATCCCGACTTGAAATGTATTAATACAAATGTATTAACAAAAACTATATACGTATGTATATTAACATACAAATACAAGAAAATCCACTATTCCAAAATTATCTAAATTTATCAAAATAAAGGATCAAATAAAAATAATTGAACGAGAACTCGGAACATTTGATAGCTATTTCGGCCTTTATGGCCTCATCAGAAATGTATTGAATTCAGATTCAAATATATAACAAGATCAAAATTCAACTCACCAAAATAAGATAAAATATGGAACGAATAAACTTGAAGTAAGCTTTAAAGTATCCAAAATAAAACAGAATTGATCAACGTATTGTTACGTATAACCTATAACTATTTGTACTCGGAACACAGAAAACAATAACAAAACTTATTCACTCCAAAATTATCTTATTTTGGTAAGTTATATATTTGAATCTGAATTCAATACATTTCTGATGAGGCCATATAGGCCGAAATAGCTATCAAATGTTCCGAGTTCTTGTTCAATTATTTTTATTTGATCCTTTATTTTGATAAATTTAGATAATTTTGGAATAGTGGATTTTCTTGTATTTGTATGTTAATATACATACTTATATAGTTTTTGTTAATACATTTGTATCAATAAATTTCAAATCGGGATGTAAAAAGGTTTTTTCCGAGACATTGAAAAATATTTTATATTGATTATCTATAAGGACATCAATTTGATAGGTTTTGTATATAGTTTCAATATATAATGTAGGGGTTAGAATATATAATTCTGAATTTGAAGTCATTTCAATTTTACTTCTATTAAGTATTGACTCACATTAAAATTGGTTTTTTAAATTATGGAATAATTTCATATAGAGTCTTTATATCCACAATATATTCCTCAAATATTTATTATTTTTGAAAATTTGGTTATTTTTCTTATCATGGGACATTATTTGGGGTGAATAAGTTTTGTTATTGTTGTTCTGTGTTCCGAGTAAAAATAGTTATAGGTTATACGTAACAATACGTTGATCATTTCTGTTTTATTTTGAATACTTTAAATCTTACTTCAAGTTTATTCGTTCCATGTTTTATCTTCTTTTGGTAAGTTGAATTTTGATCTTGTTATGTATTTGAATCTGAATTCAATACATTTCTGATGGGGCCGTATAGGCCGAAATAGCTATCAAATGTTCGAGTTCTCGTTCAATTATGTTTATTTGATCCTTTATATTGATAATTTTGGAATAGTGGATTTTCTTGTATTTGTATGTTAATAGACATACTTATATAATTTTTGTTAGTACATTTGTATTAATACATTTCAAGTCGGCATGTAAAAAGATTTTTTCCGAGACATTGAAAAATATTTTATATTGATTATATATAAGGATATCAATTTGATAGTTCTTGTATATAGTTTCAATATATAATGTAGGAGTTAGAATATATAATTCTGAATTTAAAGTCATTTAAGTTCCATAGAGTTTTATTTTGATTACCAGATTTGGCGATAATTCACTATAGATATTGAATTTCGTTTTCCTAATGAGAGAATAACAAGAAGATTCAATTTTCTTATATTCATTATATTGATTATTGATAACATTACCAAAGTAGATGCAACAGGTCACGTTCAGCCGAAAGAATCTCTGCAGTAATCCATTTTTCAACATGTGAGGCAATATGGTTATACCAATTAGTAGGAAACAATCTTCAAAAATGTTATGAATATATTTAGTTTCAATGGAGGCCATTAATCAAATATTTATAATTCTGAAATATATGAATATAAGGAAATTCCAACATTTCAAAAAGCTTGTTTTCTTTGCAATTCGAATTTTGAATTCTTATAGTACCATTCTCTATAAGAAATCTTTAACCGGTTGCTTTGAGGCAGTTCTCCAATTTAGGAGATATCAACAATAAATAAAAAGACAGATGTGAATATTTTATACGAATTGATTGAGAGTCATTGATTTTGTCTCTACATTAAGCACATGGAACCATTTTTGCCTCTGTTCAATAAATTTTTGAGCATATTCACTGTTGAATCAAAGATGATAACCATCTCTTCTCCGTATAAAATATTATATTGAAAACGCATAATCCATCCAAAAATGTTGATAACTTTTCAAAATGTGCAAAAGTTTTGTAGTAAGATAGCTTTCGGAATAAAAATCTTGAAAACTTGAAGATTTTTATGAAATTCAACTAGTAACAGGTCTTCCAAATCTATGAAATGTATTCATCTTCGTACGAGAAGTCTAATGGTTCTGATAGAGAGTCAATATGCTATCATGAATTTTTCCTTTCTTCTGAACATTCCAAGTACAAGATGTTATTTTCGTCGTTTGATACGTCCACCAACTTTCACCAATACATCTTCGATTTCACTCTGGTATCCACGCGATACTCAATAGCCGCGTTCATATTTCTAAAGCCGACCTCATTTTACGAAGTTGGCTGGAAAGTTCCTACCAATTTTCCAACAGAATTCACAGTCGACATTTTTATATCCGTATCGATTTATATATTTCTCTTTTTGTTGGTTTTTATCTGCTTTGTAATTCACACACGTATCTCTCACTACCTACGCATATATATCTCGCGAATAATCTTGTATTATTTTCTTTTTTCCCATAATTTGTGGAAAATTGACGACTTGATAACAATAGACTAGGAATACGGGATTTTTTCGTCTGAATATTACTTTCGTTCGTCGAAATTAAGATCTCATCCAACTCCAGGGTGAATCTAAAAAGGTTTCTTTCAATGGTCATTTCAAAATTTGCATATCAAAACAGATTTAATTTGTTGTCTTCTACAATTTTAATTTCAAAAAATTCTTTGAAGAAACTTTAAGAATTGAATTTATGTCTTTATAAGCACTGCTCATATTTAATAGACGTATAAAGTCAAAATTCATCATACAATATCAAATGGAATTAAGAAAAACCAACGAATATAAATTGTCAATTGAAATTAAAATATAAATAAGCAAACATTTTTTGTTTCGTTCCAGGCATGCGTAATGAACTCTTCAGACAAACTTACGAAGCCCTGTTTGTTACAAAATGTATTGTTTTCTGATCCTATATTAATAAACAATACATTTTGTAACAAACAGGGCTTCGTAAGTTTGTCTGAAGAGTTCATTACGCATGCCTGGAACGAAACAAAAAATGTTTGCTTATTTATATTTTAATCTCAATTGACAATTTATATTCGTTGGTTTTTCTTAATTCCATTTGATATTGTATGATGAATTTTGACTTTATACGTCTATTAAATATGAGCAGTGCTTATAAAGACATTAATTTAATTCTTAAAGTTTCTTCAAAGAATTTTTTGAAATTAAAATTGTAGAAGACAACAGATTAAATCTGTTTTGATATTCAAATTTTGTAATAATCCTTCTATCAAGTAAAAAACCGTTCCTTCTCATTTTATTCAATCGTCATTTGTTGTCTAATAATCGACAGTGCGCCTTAAAGACATTATTGTGTATACTTAGTGAGAGTGTTGACATAAGAAGTTAGAGTAACATGAAGATAACCAACTGGTTAACCGAGGCTTACCACAGAGCGTCAATATTAGTTTCAGACAACTAACTCTAGTACAATAATCTTGGAGAAGAAGTCAGACCTGTTACTATACATACACCATACCATCTTTTCATACCATCCACTATTCTCAACGTTCAAAGCGATGCAGAAAAAGGCAGCAATGGGAGCTAAAATGGCAGAATGTTACCTTCAGTAACAGATCGTGATTCGTATGCAGGATGGCCACTGCTTTGGAGAACGATGTGATATTGAGTGTTTTGATGAGAGGCATGTACGGGGGACTGTTGGAGTAATAGTTTGGGCGGCTATTGCCATTACTATAGGCTACCACCAATCCACATTTCTCTTTATTTGAGCCATTTGAGAGCTACACGTTATGTGTATAACACTTTACTGCCTTATCTAGAGGGCCGTCTACACTCCTTGTTTCAGCAAGATAAGGCACCTCTTCACATTTTCTTCGAACTATGGACGTTCTTCTTTTCCGTGGCCAACACGTTCACCTTATTTGAATCCTATTGAAAATGCCTTGAATATGATAGGAAGGAGACTGCGCACCATCCTTCCTAGACTAATATATATTTAATCCACGATATTCGAACGTGCCGCCGCAAGTAAGTGTCGGCATCTTATTCTGTCGATGTTCAGACATTAACATGGGTATATACGAGGTTGAGTCGCCATATTATTAATGGTTTTTCGGATCACAGGACGATAAAATTTCTTACAAATATTATCGTTACATTCATGATGTCATATTGATAGGAAATAAAGTTGAATAAATCATTCCTTCTGGGCATAATACTTCTTCTTATGTCACTGAGTATCTGTTATATAAAATTGCGCATCTTGTCAGGCAGTGATAGATTTATTGATATACTTTATTTCTGATGGAATAACCGCTGTCAATTTTACACAAAGAATTCTTATTTTCTACTGAATGTACACGGATTCTATCATTTTGTTGATAAAGATAATATTTCTCCATTATTTCTAACCGCAAATCATATAAAACTACGATAAAAATCATTGGATTGACAATTTGAGCAATCAATTTCGGATACTCGGAGTAAATGGTGAAGCGGTGAAGCGGTGAAGCTTGAAAGATAAATGACAAATGATGCTTCTTTTTCGTAATAATTTTCAGTATATCTATATAACAAGTGAATATTTTAAAAGAAATTTCATTCAATATTTATATTCTGTGTACTTCTAGGGACAAAGGCGATATGTCAGAAACATTTTTCAATACTTAATTCTAAATTTTATTTCATAAAAGGGCAAGACGGCGTAAGTGGTCTCGTCAGCCGTACGAAAGACGAATCAAAGCTGCTCTGGCTCGTTATGACACATTACCATGTTGTTCATCAATTAGTGCTGTGAACTGCTTGCGAGTCAATGTTTCTGCGCACTAGCACTAAAAACTCATTTTTCGTCAAGTTCGTTGTAATTTTCACGTTATACGTCGCATGTGTTCTGTACCTCAATAGTAGTTTTTTACAACTGACTTAAAGTTATTCTTGTTCATGAACTATTACACCAGCAGATAAGAACAAGTTTGATTGCATATTTTGATTTGGGTTTTATTAATATTTTGTTTTATTCAAAGGTGCATGTGAGATCATGACTCTTTGTAAGTTATTTGAGTTCTCTCTTGTTTCAGGATGGGAAACAATTATAAAAGAAAGACGGAGAGGGGGAATTGCAATGAAGAGAGTATGAAAAATGCAGTGGATGTTATAATTGAAGGAAAATGGGGTATAAGTGAGCAGCCAAAACAAATGTGTGCCACAAACGACTTCATAAAGAAAAATCAAGCAAGCTCGTGCAGCCCTAGAAAATCCTTCTTCTTCTGCTACTTCGGTAAAAGTTCCTTTAGGGCCACAAAAGCGAACATTTTCTGATGAGGAAGAGAACGAGTTTTGCAATTATATAAAGGATATGGAGAGTCGGATATGGAGAGTCGATGGACTTACAACAAAATATTAAAGGATTTGGTATACACCTGGAAGTAAAAAATGGAAAGCAATATGTCTTTCACTCATAGAAAAACTGGCAAAGATTGAGTACAGGGATTTTTAGGAAAGCATCCAGAATTGTCGGTACGAAAGCCAGAAAGCACTGCAGCTGCACGTGCTGCTGGGTTCAATAAACAAGCTGTTGCGCTGTTTTTTAACTTCCTCGGCAACGTTTATGATGAGCACAGACTTTCGTCAGACAGAATTTTTAAGTGTGATGAAACAGGACTTTCGGTACAACCTAAAACAAAATAAAAAATAATTGCTGGAAAAGGAAGAAAACGAGTGAGATCCATAACTTCTGCAGAGAGAGATACTACAATAACTGTAGAAATATTTTCCAATGCTAGTGGCCAATACATGCCTCCAATGATGGTGTTCCCAAGTAAAATAATGGACCCTCAGCTAATGCTGAATGCTGCTCCTGGAGCTTGGGGTGTTTGCAGCGCTTAAGGCTGGATGACAGCTGAAATATTTCTTGACTGGTTTAAAAAGTTTGTTCAATTTAGTGTGGCAACGGTTGGTCCACCTGTACTATAGTTGTTAGATGGCCACATCACCCACACCCAATACCTTGACCTCATTATTGGAGCTCGTTCCAATGGGGTTATTATTTTATGTTTCCCCCACATACGACTTACCGACTTCAAGTTGTGGACGTAGCATATATGGGGCCATTGAGCACATATTACGAACAAGACATCATAGCCTGGCTTCGCAGAAATCCATGAATGGTTGTAACAGTTCGACAAGTAGCAGAAATGTTTGGTAAAGCCTTCTCTCAGGCTTCTACAATGACAACGGCAGTAAATAGCTTCAAAAATTGTGGGATTTGGCCATACGATAGAACAGTTTTTTTCGATAGTGAGTTTGCTCCAGCATTGAAGACGATATTCCTTTAACAGAAATACTATCCACCACTGAAGCATTGCAAGGAACCACTACATCGGAGAATGAATTGGTAGCTTTAAATGCACCATTAACTAACACTTCAAATGTCTCTCAAATGATAACGACTGCAACAATACCTGGAGAGGAATATTCAGTTCCGAGAGTTGAAAATTTTAGCAAAGAAACTATTGCCAAACCGCTAATAGATACTTCCATGCCAGTTATCATGAAACCATCTGAGATTAAAGCAGAGCCTGAGCCCGGATGCTCTAGTTGGATTAACAGTAAGGTAATGTATCAAAGGCCAACTACTCCACTATAGTCAGTATCCGAGGTGAAAATGGGCCTCATCACAGAAGATTCTTTTTGAATGAAAATCCGGATCATTTTGATGCATTTCTTGGATCTTATCAGCGAACATACGACGTTGCTCGTGATCGTTCTTGTGTTAACTGAACTTCAAATGCCATAAGACCTAAACCTACATGTAAAATACGGTGAAATGGCATTTGTAAAATGCCTAGTTCCAAAGCTCGATAAACTTGGATTTTTGTCAGCACTACGGGATACAGCAGCAAAATTCTTAGTTGTTTTTGAGTGACGCACACGATTTCGGTTCTTCACATGACGAACTTGTCCCAACAGCTCAACTTTTTCTACCAGTTTCACTATTGCCGGCCGAGAAGGTGCTTCGCGATGACGCAAAAGTGCTTTAGTTTTGCGAACTGAGACTATAAAATTTTCACCATTTTTGTAGTGAATTTTAACAATTTAAATGCATGGTTGAATCGTATTCCTAGTACAAAGTATGGTATTCCTAGTATAAAGTATGGTAAATCACTATTATTTTTCTAAAAATAATTGTTGGTGCTCTCGTATGAGATTTAAATGCAACTGACGTTTTGATATTACATATTCAGATGAATTGATATTAAATCTATGATTTTTTCGGTCTTTACTTCACGGAAATTTATCTTGAAATTATGAATAAGAAACAATATTCTATTTCCGCCAATATTTTATTTTACTACAATCGTTTCGTCGTATGACGAAATAAAAATATATAAGTGGATATAAAATATTGTTTTTTATTCATAATTTTTCGAATAAATATTATATTTAGATGAATTATGAAGTTTTGAGCATTTTCGTTTTTAACAATAAATAGTGGGAAAATTTTGTATTTGTACGGAGTTGAAAGAACATCCAGCTCACTATAATGATAATAACAATAAATCAGGAAGTATTTTCAATTCAGCTATAATATACTCTAACAAAAACTTACTTGATTATGATTAGGATCTCTATCCCAAGGCTCGTATCTGTTACTGAATGCTCTGGGTCCCCTCCAATTTTGCATTGCGTGTCCAGGATCTTCATGAAGGATAATTGTGCCACCCGATGAGTCCTTTCTCTGTAATTATTGAAAATTATCTCAATGTGTAATATGAAGAGTATGTGAGGATTTTACGCAAAATCTATAAAGAGTGATGCAATTGGTTCTTTAGGATTTTCAAGTGAAATAAAACAAAACATTGTGGCGGGACCGAAATATTTTTATTTCTTTCAAAAGACTAAATTCAGTTATCTTATACAGATTATATCGTTTGGATTTAGTACACAACTTTGTTGGTGAGGGCGAATATGATCAGTTCAATTTATAATGACGTTTTCCCACATTTAGGCTGGATTTTCACGAATAATAACTCTAATATTGTTTTTGAATTTTTTTCAAATAAATTAATTGGGCTGATCTGTACCAAATATCATTAATAAGGAGTGTGAGCTATGATAATAGAAAATTTTACAAATCGAGACAGTGTAACATACGTATGTTCAACAATTATGAACTCAAACAAACCCCATTAGGTTTTGAAGATCGCTGGGACATAAGTAGACACGTTTAGAACTTGTACGTTCTCTTCAGTTCACTGTAATGTTGAATGATTAAAAATCTATTAAGAACCTATATTAGTCATACAAAGGAACGCTTAGCTATTAATCATATACCAGCCCCATCTAGTGTACGCAAATATACATACATGACATACATTTGTAACGTGAAAAAATCGGAAATACATTTCTTTACTCGAATTGGCTCACTAGGGTATGTCATGTTTGTATATTTTCGTACACTAGATGCCGCTAGTGTATGAAAAAAGTACCTTAGTTCCTGTGCAAATAAAGGTACATGACAGATCTGTAATCGTTGGACATTACAGTGTACTGAAAAGAACCAACAAATTCGAAACCTGCTACTTATTTCTCAGCTATCAACAAAACCTAATCGGGCTTGTTTGAATTGTTTTACTGGTGTATGTTACACATTCAATTTGGGGTTTCATTAAAATACAAAATAACAATATAAGCAACACACTTCATTGAAGTTGACTGGAAGAATAAATCGTACGCAAAGATTTATATTTCTAATTCTAATGATAATTTATTGGTGAAAAAATAATTTGTTTTGATTAATGCTATCTCATCACATCTACATTTGAATTTCAATAAATGTACAATTTAATTCCATCTATTTTTAAATGGAATAATTTTCTGCAGAATCTTTTTGAGATATCCAGACTATTAACAAATTTCTATTCCTTCTATTTAGGGTGTAAATACTCCTCTGATTTAGTTGAGATCTTCAAATTTTCTGTATGATGTTAGATTTTTGATGAATATCAATGCATGTTGGAATATCCAATAAATATTTTGCCTATACTGAAATATTTCCTGCAAATCATTCTTTCAACTAATGAAACTATATTCATGAAAAAACATCAACTATATTCGTTTTATTCTCAATAATTCCCTACGAAAATAATTATCAAATTATATTAATTACTCGAACTAATCATTATTGTTAGGTAAGAAATATCATTACAGCTTCAGTTCTTAATTATCTAGCCTGCGGCACTTCTAATAAAGATAATGCAACAGGAAAACAATGAAAACAACAAGAGTTCCTTGCCGAGCTCCTCTTGCAAAGTTATATGTACATTGACAGAAGGCGAAAACTTTCAAACTCGTTTAGAAATCTAAAGGATGAAGCTTCTCATAGTGGTTTCTCGAATTTTCGTGCCATATTGCGATTTCCTTGTTTCCATAGCGAATGATAGCGTTTCTATCGATTAGAGCAGAAATTCTGAGGTTCATTTAGATCCTGAAATACAATATTGGATCTCCAAACTTTGTCATAGGCCTTTTGGGAATAGCTTAAATAATTGATGGCCCTTTACGTGAGCCATGGACATTAGGTAATTTTCCGGTGGTACTGAATAAGAATGACTTGGGGAAATCCCGAGTTATAATGAAAAAGAAAGCAGATAAATTAATTAGTTGGTTTTATCAACTTCTTCTTGTTGTTTAAAGAAACAATTTATTGGAAATAGATAGAATCGTGGAGGTGGTGGAAATTTTATACTCAAAATGGAAAACTATTCTATCGACTATCGAGCACGATGTTATTATTGCTGGAAGTAATCTATATCAGTATCACTTGGCCGATCCGAAATCTTTAAATTTTAACATGTCGGATATGAAATTCATGTACGTATATGTATATGTCTGACTAAAAACTCTGATATTCCTCAAGGGTCGTGGATTTTAAGGTGAATGAGATCAATGAGAGTGCACATATGAATCTCTGTGTAGGTTTTTCGTTTTCATATTTTATGTTTTCTCTGAATTCAACTATCTGAAATTATTGTAATGAAAATAAATCATCATGTTTCACAGCATTCAGTACGAATAATTTCGAAAATTTGACTGATGTCTGATGGAAGAATGCCTTGAAAACAATCGAAATCAGCACCGTTGAAGAAGAGATTAATGTAAATAAAAACAATACTGTTAGTAGATCAACAAAAATAATAAGACCAAAATGGATGAATGTCTATTTTCAGCAGTTGAATAACTCATTTGTTCAAACTTCTTCAGAATCTATATTGGTAGAATAGGTAGAAATTGTGACATCCGTTTATTCGAACATAAAAGAAATTTTGATGGAAATAATGAAGACTCCTATTAGGCGAAACATCTTTTTGAATATATTTGTTCTCTCAAACGATGTCTTAGTTTACATAATGAATGTAGTAGTCCGAAAAATCATTTATGGGTAATTACGAAATCACTTGTACATCACCTTGTCGAAGGCATCATTTTCCGAGTGAATTACGTACCCCAATGAACCCGAGATCTAAACCAACGTCAGCGAAGCTGGTAGGATAGGTTGAAAGTAAGGGGTCAGACTAAGTATGTATCCTGGTCCTCCAGTTTGGGGGTTGAAGCTATGGGCTCGCTCCCCATTCTTCAAAAAAATTATATCTTGCAAAAACTCCAGACAGGAGCCTCGAAGTAAGGATAAACATAACAGGCAACGATTTAAGCTGCGGGCATTGAATATAGGTACATAGAATGTGCATGGCATCACGACTAAGCTTATCGATAGTTATGAATGAAATAAGGGACGCGACATGGATATAACTGTTTTATCCGAAACCAAGAAAAAAGGATCAGGGATAGAGGAAATCCACAACTATATCCACTTGTTTTCCGATGCACCCAAATAGATAGAATAGAAGATAGGGCCAAACGTACAATATCAATATTGATAAAAAATAAAAATAAAAGGTGTGTAACCGATTTCGAATTCATAGATAAACGGATAATTCAAGTGAATATAATCATCTTCGGAAAACCAATAACTATCACTAGTATATATGCACCTAACGAAGACAATACAAATCAAATGAAGAAGAAATTCTGCGAGAAAATACCATAACTATTAGATGAGATAGGGGCCAGAAGAGAGGTTATAATGATGTGCGACTTTAACGAATGAACAGGCTACAAGATGAATGATTCTACTGTTAGACGACATATGGCGAAGAACGCTGTAACGAAAATGGTGAACGATTAATTGACTTTTGTTCTTACAACCAACTAAGGTTGGATTCTTTAAGCACAAAAACATTCACAAATATACCTGGGTCCAACCCATGAAATAAGTGAAATCTTTAATAGAATAGAATTTATTTGCGTTTAGAACATTAAAAATAAATGTGTTAACCTTCAATGAATTAGAAGGTGCGTCAAAGATTAATACAAGCATATATAATAAAATATTAAAATCATACTAAAACTTGGAATAGATTTGAACAAATAAAAAGAAAATACAAATGGCAACTGGTTTAAGAACAATGAAGGATAAATATTTTAAATCCAAAAATCTGGCATTAAAATTTAAAATCTGAAAACTCTTGTATGGAATAGAATATATTTTTGTCAAGAACACTTTCATTCTACGCTTGAAGAGATTTCTGCTCAGTTCTTTACAGTTTTGAGGAAATTTGTTCCGCAACCAGAAAATTGAAGCTATGCAACAGTGTGAAAAAGGTAAGTCTTGCTGCTTCTTCATTTAAAAAACTTTTAATTGTTCTCACATTGTATATCGGTCATGATGTTAGCTTCTTTATGTGGGGCTTCCAGCAAAGTGAACCGTCCTAAGTGATACCCAAAAGAATTGCGGTCTCGTCAACTGAACTTTGTTTTGTACTGAAGATTAACCTATGTGTTTTATCGATGTTCAACTTCAATCAAACACCAATAAAGAAATGCATCTACATTTCAAAGACCTTATAGAAGCATATAATAACATCCCCATATCTAAACTATGGAAAGTTCTGGAAGAATCACGGATCAATCATATTATAATAAAATCTATAACAGAAATATATAGAGAAGGCAAAGCGAGAATAAAGATCGGAAATAGCTTATCGACAGGATTCATGGTATCTAAAGGACTTAGGCAAGGATCCTGCATTTCCCACACACTCTGTAAGATATATATATATATATATATATATATATATATATATATATATATATATATATATAGAGCATATATTAAAAAACTGGAGAGAAAAGTGCAGAAAAATCAGTTTAGATCTAAATAATACTTCAGTGTTTACTCTCCAATTTGCCGACGACCGGGTTATCATTGCCCAAGACAAATACGATATTGAATGCATGACACGCAAGATCAAAGAAGAACATGAAAAATGGGCCTATCAATGAACTTAACAAAGATCAAGTATATGTGTGTGGGGAATGATGTAGATGACTTGGAAATTTCCGATAATAATGAAATAGAGATATGTATATAAATATTTGGCTACGGAACTAAACAACGAAGGCAGAGATTCCTTGCAAATAAAAGAAGGGATACGGTAGAGAAGACGAGTTATTGAAAGACTGAACGGAAACTGGTGGAACAACAAACTCTCCATATACAGAAAAATGAACATATACAATACTGTTGTTAAAAGTATCACAATGTATGGAACGGAATCGTAGAAGTTGACGGAAGCTGAGAAAAATAGGATAAAATCAGTGAAAATGGATGTCCTCAAAAGGTCATGCGAAATCTCTCAGAGACAACGAATAACAAACGAGAAAGTGTTACAAATGGCCGATGTCAGGGAAATAATTACAGAAGATATGACGAAAAAAACTGACATAGTACTGCCATGTTCAACGAATGTCAGAGGAAAGGCTTCCAAAGATAGCATTAGAATGGGTGCCCAACAAACGGAGAAAGGATTAGAAGATTGTCAAAATCGTGTAAGATGGAAAAGAGATCTAGAGGTCGGACAGCGAAGACAAATGCTATAAACCATATACTGGTGTATATGAATAGTTGCGAAAAAATTTAGGGAGTGATTCCTTATAAAAAAATAGGACGAGTCTTTCATACAAAATTTATGTTTTCGAGCCCCTCTCCTAAGTTAAATCCCCCTAAGGATGGTTCCCGAAAAATAATTTTTAATTTTTTTCTTGAAAACCAGTAAATTGACAAGAATAAAATTAAGCAGATATTTTATGCGGGTGAGAAGTTGCTCAAAAAAAAATTTTGGTGGTGCTCCTCTATGATTGCAAGAGGAAAAAAATGCCACCCCTAAATCTTCTTTCGGAAGAAACATTTTCCCATATTCCTATTTCACAATGAAAAATAAATTTTAGATAGCTTGGACCATTTTTAACAAATAAGGTCTCCTGTAATTTCTTGATAGAATTCAAGGTTTTTGACAAAAAAATAATTTATCAACATGATAGCGTGAGTCGTAAGGGCTGGAATTATTTCCGAATTAGAATTTATCTAGTAAGCGGATGGCATTATGTTATGACAACTGACTTGTTTCGATTAACTTCAATTCAGTTACAATCATTGTCAGTTTTTTGTTTTTTAAGAAAACACTTAATGACTGTTTTTCGGGCGCCTTATTTAGGGGGCTGTAACTAAGCAGAGGGGCTCAAAAAAATTAAGTTTATATCAAAGACCCACCCTTTTTTTTGACAAGGAATTACCTCTTATATTTTTTCCTAACAATTCACCCTGTATATATATATATATATATATATTTATATCAAAAAAATGTATAAGTATATATATTATATATATAATATGCATATACATTTTTTGATATTTATTGCCTGCTTGTTTATAATTAATAGAAAGTGTTTTCATTTGGAAGTGTCAGGTTTTAATTGAAAAAAGATAAAACACGAATACCAATACAATACACAAAAAATTTGTCCTATAAAATCACAAAAATATTGAAGCCTCACTCAAAGAAGTAGTCCACAAACCTTAAAATCAAATGAAGGAGATTTTTAGCAAACTAAAAACTTCAACACCAAAGTCCAAGAAGTCTAATTTAGTCTACAGTATCCCATGCAAAGACTGTGACAAACAATATATCGGACAGAATTCACAAAGATTACAAGATATACTAAAAGCTCATAAATATACATAAAAAGCAACAACGTCGCTAAATAAACATAAAAAACAAAGAAACATGTATTCGACTATGAAGAAACAATAATAATGACAATAGAAGTCTAATTTAGTCTACAGTATCCCATGCAAAGACTGTGACAAACAATATATCGGACAGAATTCACAAAGATTACAAGATAGACTAAACGCTCATAAATGTACAAAAAACGCAACAATTTCGCTTAGTAAACATAAAAAACAAAGAAACATGAATTCGACTATGCAGAAACAAAAATACTGACAATAGAACTTAAACAGAAACAAGAGAAATATGGGTCAACTGAGTCAATTTTATGTACCACTCCTAACAAAACGAACACAATAAAAAGAAGAATATGAAACCTGTGACATGACATGACACATACTAGAAAGACTGACTTCGACAAAATAACAAGAAATTGAAGGTAAGATACATTTTATTCTATTTTATTTCAATGAACTCTTTTTGTGAAGTAGAATAACATTGCAGAGTGATTCATATTTCCTTTGCAGATCCAATTTTAAAATTTCATTTATCGTAAACAATCATACTGTCAATATTTTACTGAAGCATGAGAGTTTCTCCGAAACGCTTAATAAACAAGAGCCTAAACCAAATTTCAATTAAAACCTGACACTTCCAAATGAAAAACCTTTCTAAATGTCGCAGCTGAATTCGTTAATGGACAGTTATTCATGTTGAAAATTTTTCATATCTTTCTCAGTATTTGCGAAACTCCAGATTCGATCGATCTGAAATTAGACATTTAAGAGTAGAATAATAACGCGCATGTTCGTATACATTTTTTTTTTCTAGAAGACCAAGAAGAAATATTATTTTGTGATAATCTTGGGTAATATGAGCAAGCGCGCAAAAACTCTCCTGACTTCACATCAGTGCTTCTCCGTTTTTTCTCTCAGAAATCAAGCTAAATGAAAATTCAATTTGAATTTATTTCTTGTATATATATGAACAGTTGGGTTACTGTTCTCAATTTATTTCATATCATGAAAAAAATGTATTTCCTTTTATAAAAAAATTGATATTTTCCAAAAACTATTGATAAAAAACAGCAGTGATTCACTGAAATCAATGTCATTTAAAATTTATGTGAAATCTGTCTAGAACAGAACTATTTTCAACTTAACCATACTATTTACGTTCAGATGAAGGTCTAATCATGAGAAATCCAATTAGTCAGATTCTACCCGACATTTTCATGGATAATTCATAATTATGAAGTAAAAATTCACTTAAATCCTTCGAGCAAATAATTTCTTTATTGATATAGATATGTTGATATCATTAGTTGCTTTAAAGAAACACGACTATGCAATTTCAATGACTCTATTAATGAAATTCATCCTGCAGTTGAATTCACTTCTGAAAAAGAAGTGGACAGTATGAATTATTTCAACTAAATTTTGAGAAAAAATAATTTATATGATTTATGTATTTCTCACAAACCTACGTATACCGACATAACTATTCATCAAACTTCAAACTATTCTATTAACCTGAAAATGGCAGCATATCACAGTATTATCCTAGATTAATTAATGTAAAATTAAATATATCAGAAATTCCTAATTTACATAATTATTAGTTGAAGAACCTTGAAACGCGATTAGTTTTTGTATTGCATATTATTAAACACATCGCTTTATCGCAATCATTGTAGAAAAAATTTCAAACGAAAGAAAAGCACTAACTTGAAATCGGAAGCTTTTGTGCGCTGCTTCAAAACTACATTTGTCATAAAAATTTCGAATATTTAGAATATTTCAGGAAGAAGCTACATATAGTGGAAAACACAGAATTTGGTGTTTATTCGAAAGTCAAACAGACATCATATTTAAAACTGTTTTCTTGGAGAAGCGGAAAACTCCATGAAAATGGGCGCTTAAAATGATATACATCCTTCTCCTTTCGATTTGCATCGTTACGTTTTGGTAGAAAGAATATAACATGAATATATTGAACAACAAATAATTCATAAAATTTTCATAATTTTTGCCAACATCAGAAAAAAAAAATTAGGAACACTATCTTAATTCGCGAAATGATGTATGAGCCTTGGTATTGTTATTTTATATGTAAATGCTAAATTTCAACTCGATTGCAATTTTACCTTCGACAACGTTTCAAGAGAATTTCAAATGAAGGTAGCTCTGGCACCTTCACTAATTATATAAATTATGAATTTTGAGTTTACTTGAAGGAAGTGAAATAATATTGAAAGAAATTTCAAAACCTCTGAGACAAATGCCTTCATTTTTGAAGATTGCATATATTCAGACTCAAAACCTACCCTGAAAATTTCAAATTCCTAGCGCGTTCCATTCGGGAGTTTGAGTGCATACCAACACACCGGATTGGCCGGCCGGCCGGTCAGTATTACTTATGATCTTAAATTCTTCATTACTAAGTCCACTTTAGTCGTTTGAGACCATTTCCATAACTCGAAAATTACTGACATTTCTTCAAGACGAAAGCTTGCTATTCCCTAGGATGAGCGAATAAAAACAAAATAAAATTGCATTACGTCTTAAGTGTGAAGAATTGAAGAAAAACCGCTTTATAACTATTCCTTACATGAATGGTATATCGAATAACATCGACGAGTCTTCTAAAGAAAAATTCCACTGTAATTTACCTGCCGGGTCAATAATTTCGAAATATTCATCAGAAACGTCGAAGATAAAACAAATAAAGACAAAAAATATTAAGATACTGACTTGTTTCAGCCGTTACTTTTTGGTAGTTGATCATAATTAAAACAAATTGTAAAAATTACTATGTTTCACTACCAATAAAAATATATATTACACATTTTCTTGTGACTCGAGTTTCGATTAATGAACTATTCCATTATCAGACAACTGAAGACCTAACAGTGGTACAAAGGTATTTAAACAAAAGTGATACACATTTTGAATATTTCAATAGATTCTAGGTAACACCTTATAGTGGTACAGAGGTTTACAAGCGGAACGTGATAAAAAACCGGGTTTAAAAAGGGGGCCTTCTAATAGATATCGGAATGTCGGCAATCGACAAAGAAGGTTGTTGAACAGATGGTCCCCATTTAAATATCTCAAATAATTTTTGGGGCTATGTAGCTATGTAGCTTATTTATTTTCACATTATTTTGTTGTATATCCCAAATATTTGGATTTACATAGCTCCGTACATTCATTCATTATTTTTTACATTATTTTTATTGTGAACTGATTTGAAAATTTCAATTATCAAGTTTTGAATCTACATGTAAAATTTTCTTAAGATTTTCTTTTGTCGAAAGGAATTACTGTTTTCTAAAGAATGACAAAAGACAAAAGAAAATCTTAAGAAAATTTTACATGTAGATTCAAAAGAAAAGAAACTTGATTATTGAAATTTTCAAATCAGTTCACGATAAAAATGATGTAAAAAACAATGAATGAATGTACGGAGCTATGTAGATCCAAATATTTGAGATATACAACAAAATAATGTAAAAATAACGAATGGAGCTATGTAACCCCAAAAATTATTCGAGATATTTAAATGGGTACCATCTGTTTAACAACCTTCTTTGTCGATTGCCGACATTCCGATATCTGTTAGAAGGCCCCCTTTTTAACCCGGTTTTTTATCACGCTCCGCTTGTAAACCTCTGTACCACTATTAGGTGTTACCTAGAATCTATTGAAATATTCAAAATATGTATCATTTTTGTTTAAATACCTCTGTAACTCTGTTAGGTCTTCAGTTGTCTGATGATGGGATAATTCATTTCCCGAAACTCGGGTCACAAGAAAATGTGTAATATATATTGTTTTATTGGTAGTAAAACATAGTAATTTCTACAATTTGTTTTAAAAAATATTGAGTTTAATAGTTCTAAAATATTGTTCTATAATATATATTGAATAAAGTGCTGACACCTCACACTCAACATATGCTAGTCAGTTGGAAGAATTTGGAAATAATTTCAACAATAACTATGAAATTGTTCCTAATAAAAGAAAAAGTACTAGACTATCACTATAAAATTACTGGAAATTAGCGAATGAGATATCTGTATATAATATTCCTATGCTCAGCATAGAATTGAGAATTCTGTGATTCTAACATTTCTTATGTCAGATAACAATTCTTATTTGTTGTGTGCAATGTGGGCAGACATTCCTGAAATAACAGGAGAGGAAATAAGGGCTGCTTTCAAACAGATTAAAAACAGAAAAAGCAGTGGAGAAGACAAACTTACATGTGAATTGCTCCTGATGGGGGAAGACGTCATAGAAAAGTCACAACAGATCCTTTTGAACAAATGCTCACAAGAAGGAAAAATTGCAGAGGCATGGAAGAATGCTAAAGTTATTTTACTTTTCAAGAAAGGAGACAATTTTAAAATAGAGAACTATATGCCAATCAGCCCACTTATACATACCCCTCACTAAAACTATTACGAACCGAGTGACTCATAAATTGGACGCATTCCAACCAATGGAGCAAGCGGGATTTCGTAGGGGCTTCAGCACCGTTGATCATCCCCAATGTATGAGAACACTTATCGAGAAAACAAGAGAATACAAAATGCTCCTCCACTTAGCGTTCATGGATTTTCACAACGCTTTTGAATATACTGAAACATGGGCATTTTTGAAAACAATGGACGATTACTAAGATTGATTCTCGATACACAAACCTGTGGAGGTATATTTACGAAATTTGAATATCAAAACAGATTTAATCCTGTTAGTCTTCTACAATTTTAATTTAAAAAAAATTTTATTCAAAATAATTTTAGAATTTAATTAATGTCTAAAATAAGCACCGCTTATATTTTATAGACGTACATAATCAAAACTCAATCTATAATGTCAAATGGAATAAATAAACCAACAGATATAAAATAGTCATTGAAATTAATAAATGAATATTTAAAGGAGGCAAAATTTTTTGTTTCTAATCTTACCTTTAAGAACACCAATTGCCTTTTAAAAACATGAACACAACTTAAGGACTTCTCAACAAATATAATTTATTTGAAATATTTAATATATTTAAATATTCGAATAAGTTAATTCAGAAATCTCTCAAAACATGCACTATATCTTCAAAAAACAAATATAATTCTAGGTAATCTCTTCCTCGGTCCAAAATAATATTCCAAATATCAAAATCAAATAACTATCACTATATCACAACTTACACGTGTTAAGGATGAATGCTTAAGTTGTGTTCATGTTTTTGAAAGGCAATTGGTGTTCTTAAAGGTAAGATCAGAAACAAAATTTTGTCTCCTTTAAATATTTATTTATTAATTTTAACGACTTTTTTATATCTGTTGGTTTATTTACTCCATTTGACTTTACATATTGAGTTTTGGTTATATGCGTCTATTAAATATAAGCGGTGCTTATTTTAGATATTAATTTAATTCTAAAAGTTTTTTGAATAAAAATTTTTTTGAAATTAAAATTGTAGAAGACAGATTAAATCTGTTTTGATATTCAAATTTTGTTATATTTCTTTTATCAAGTAAGAAGCCTTTTTCTATTTTATTTTATATATTTACGAAAATACCACTTTTCACATTAAAGTCAGTGAAGATATGAAAACAGAAAAAATCTGATTGAATACATCAAGGTACATCAAGGCAGTACCGTTTCCCCAAAATTTTTCACTCTCGCACTGACGACCATCTTCAAATCGTTACAGTGGAAAAAGGAAGGAAATAACATCGATGGCTCTTGGCTAAATCACCTTCGATTTGCAGATGATATCGTCCTGATTAATAGTGATGCCCAAGAAATGGTAAGAAGCAGATACTGCGGAAAAGGTTGGTATAAGATTATCATATCGAAAACTGAGGTTATGAGTTACAGTGAGGAAAATATATATTTTCACAATGAAAAGCTAGAAACGTATCATCTTGGACATAGCATCAGATCGGGTAAAGACAATCAGACTGCAGAATTGGGTAGACGAATAAGTCTGACAAGGGCGGCTTTCGGAAGGATGAAACACATATTGAAGAACAACTACATTCCTATTACCCTGAAGAAGAGATTATTTGACACCTGTATATTGCCAGTAGCGACATACCGTCTTGAGATTATGGCAAATCCGCAAAGAAACTGAAAATAATGCGAAAGGCGATGGAACGTGGGATGCTTGGTTTGACTCTTATGAATAAAGTAAGGAATAAAGAATACTACAACGAACAAAGGTTACAGACATCATACAGCGCGATGCCGATCTGAAGTGGCAACGGGTGGGATACTTGGCCGTCAAGATCCTAACAGATGGATTAATAAACTAACACACTGAAGATCTAGACAAACCAAACGCAATGAGGGAATACCTCAAAGAAGATGGCTCGACGATATCGTATAGCCCAGAAAAGATCAGAGTGGAAAAATCTGAAGGAGGCTGTCCAGAAGTGGATGAACAATGGCTGAATTAGAAGAAGAAAAAGAACATATGTTATAGTTTTTCATGTTCATTGAAACTGGCTTCATCGATAAATTGAAAATATCGGAAACCATTGTTGGTTTCGTAATTTTTCTCCATTCTGTGATTATCCTTTGATTAATTAAAACCAATCGCGAACAACTACAAATCTCATTAATCTTTATTTTCCATATCATTTGTTACAACTTGATATGAAGATGATTTTTTCCGAAAAACTCAAAAATACTCCCGAAATCGAACCCACAGCATAGATATGTATTGTATTAGCAAAGACCATAGACCTAGGTAATTACGTGCGCGGCCACCGAGGCAATTGGTAGCTTTGTCGGTTTCCTTCTACATATATCAGTTGAAGATTTCGAACTTTTCTATGTTTAAAGGTAGAAAAAATCATGCAAATATTTAGGTCCCAAACGTACCCTCAAGATTTCAAGACGTTAGGTCTTTTCGATCGAAATTGCTTACCTCCAGTTAGCCGGCCGTTCTTCACAAATTTTTGCATCAACCTTCGTGTCATTCTTTTACATCCAAAGGCTAAATTTAAACCAGATAGCAGGCCTGCTGCTTAGCCGTCAACGCGGCTCTGCTCAAAAAATTTTATTTTTGAATCTTCAGAATAAAATTAATTGAATCTGAGGAAAGATAACAAAAAATTTCGAACCTAAATAACTGTTCATCCATTTAACCTACTGTGTCCATTAATAAACTCAACTGAGATTTTCAGGCCTCAAATCTGTGGAGTCAATACTTGATAGAAGCACAATTTAAATGACGTTAACTTCAGAATTATATATTCTAACTTCTACAATATATATTGAAACTATACACAAACACTACCTAATTGATATACTCATATATAATCAATATAAAATATTTTTCATTGTCTCGGGAAAAACCATTTTACATCCCGACATGAAACGTATTAATACAATTGTATAACAAAAACGATATAAGTATGTACTACTCTGTCAAGAAAGTACCGGGAATTTTCAATTAAAACAACATTTTTACATTTAATCGTCAAAATTTATTGGGTCGCCTTCAAAATAGGCTCCATTTGCTCCAATACATCTATGCCAACGGCACTTCCAATTATCGAAACATTTTTTATAGGCGCTTTCCGGGATGAACTTCAGCTCTCGCGCCGAATTTTGTTTTATGGCTTCAATCGACTCAAAACGGGTGCCACGAAGGGGCAATTTTAGTTTTGGGAAAAGGAAAAAGTCGCAGGGCGCCAAATCCGGCGAAAACGGTGGTTGCTGAAGCACGTTTGTTCAGTTTTTGGCGAGAAAGTCAGTCACAATCGTAGCTCGGTGAGAAGGCGCGTTATCGTCATGCAAAATCCATGAGTTGTTCGCCCACAAATTTGGCCGCTTCTTACGGATACGCTCACGCAAATGTTTCATAACGCCTAGGTAATACTCCTTGTTTACCGTCTGACCCTCTGGAATGAATTCGTAGTGCACCACGCCACGGATATCGAAGAAAACAATGAGCATCACCTTCATTTTCGAGCGGGTTTGGCGTGCAACACAAAACTTTAAACAAATTCTTTGCTCAACGTAATCACCCATAGTAAAAATCGGCACACACTCTGACATCGACTGACTTAATCAGCTGTTGCAAACACACTAGTTGACAGATCCCGCTCAAGCTTGGCATAGTAATTAAGGACAGTGGTACCAACCTAGGAAAAAAAATTTTTACCTGCCTCATTGCCCCGCCAGATTTAAATCGATAATTCCCGGTACTTTCTTGACAGAAAGTAGAGCTTAAGATAGACCTCGTTCGGGACAGTTAAAAAAAATTCGAAGACGAATTACAGACATTGCTTGATGAAGATCAGAGTCTAACCCAAGACAAATTTGCACATATAGCAGCGTTCATAAGTGTGAAATCTATGGGCCTGATTCAACAGCCAAAGATATGGAAATGCGATAATTTTCTTTGTGAGTAGCTGCTTCAAAGGCTAAAAAGATAGGGGTTTTTTACTCCTGGTAGTCACAATCGTAGCTCGGTGAAAAGGCGCGTTATCGTCATGCAAAATCCATGAGTTGTTCGCCTACAAATTTGGCGCTTCTTACGGATACGCTCACGCAAACGTTTCATAACGCCTAGGTAATACTCCTTGTTTACCGTCTGACCCTCTGGAACGAATTCGTAGTGCACCACGCCACGGATATCGAAGAAAACAATAAGCATCACCTTCATTTTCGAGCGGCTTTGGCGTGGTTTTTTCGGTTTCGGCTCATTTTTTGCCACCCATTCCGATGATTGCTGGCTTGTTTGCATATCGTACTCGTAGACCCAGGTCTCATCACCAGTTATAATGCGTTCCATGAATGTAGAATCGGAATTACAGCGATCCAGCATGTCTGAAGCAACCTGTTTGCGATGACGTTTTTGAAGAAAATTCAGGTCTTTCGGTACGAGTCGTGCGGCCACCTTTCTCATGCCCAAAATATCAATCAAAATCGTACGTGCGGACTCGTGGGATATCTTAAGATCATGTGCTATCTCTCTCAAACTGGTACGACGGTTTTCCAGCACCCTTTCCTTAATTTTATCGACGTTATCGTCGATCGAAGCCGTCGATGGGCGTCCGGAACGAGGCAAGTCTTCGACCACTTCACGACCGTCCTTGAAGGCTCTGTACCACTGATATGCACGAGTTTTCGATAGAGCATTATCACCAAAGGTCTTTTGCATTATTTTCAATGCATCGGCACACGAAAATTCATTTGCAACACAAAACTTTAAACTAATTCTTTGCTCAACGTAATCACCCATAGTAAAAATCGGCACGCACTCTGACATCAACTGACTTAATCAGCTGTTGCAAACACACTAGTTGACATATCCCGCTCAAGCTTGGCATAGTAATTAAGGACAGTGGTACCAACCTAGGAAAAAAAAATTTTACCTGCCTCATTGCCCCGCCAGATTTAAATGGATAATTCCCGGTACTTTCTTGACAGAATGTATATTAACATATAAATACAAGAAAATTCACTTCTCCAAAATTATCTGAAATTCTCAAAAAAAAAGGATCAAATAAAAATAATTGAACGAAAATTCCAACATTTGATAACTATTTCGGTCTCTAGACGTCTTCAGAAATCTATTGAAATCTGATTCAAATATATCACAAGATCAAAATTTAACTCACCATATAAGATAAAACCTGGAACGCATAAACTCGAAGTAAGCTTTAAAGTATCCAAAATAGAACAGAAACGATAAACGTGTTGTAACGTATAACCTATAACTATTTGTACTCGGAACACAGAAAAACATAACAAAACTTATTCACCCCCAATTATGTCCCATGATGAGAAAAATAACCAGAACCTCAAAAATAATAAATAATTGAGGAATATATTGTGAATAATTAGACTCTATATAAATTCATTTCACAATTCAAAAATCAATTTGAATGTGAGTCAATACTTGATAGAAATAAAATTTAAATTACTTTTAATTTTGAAATATAAAGAGTCTTTCAATGGGAACGCCCTATTTTTAAATTGCCATTACTCACGTATGGCAGCCACTGTTTATTTGTGACATTGACAGCTTTATTTGCCACTGTCTGCCAATATCTTCAGTACACACCGTGTCACTTTAGTAGACATATAGAATTAATACTTATTACACAGTACCAAAAGAAATGAAAGAAATTCAAAGAAATACAAATTGTCAATTAAAAATTATTAAATAAATAAATGAAGAGTATAAAATTTTGATACATTCCTATTTTCTATGAAAACTAAATTCCCTTTCAAAAATGCAAAACATAATCTTAAGAATTTCTTCAAAAATAACTTGCTCAAAATAATTTTTTTTTAATGTCTAATACATGTAAAACATCTCTACGAAACAATTCAGAATTGTAACAACGGAATTCATCCGCTCGGCTTCATATTTAAAAAACAGAAATAATTAACAAAGATATCTCACCGAACCGACTCTATACTGTTCACTGCACAAACATTAGAATAACTGAATACATCTTACCGAAACGACTCTATACTGTTCACTGCACAAACATTAGAATACAGTGAACTTGTAAACATCCTAAATATTATATGTTCGTCACAGAAATAACATAAAGTTTGAAAGGTATTTCATGGAATCCTTTAAAACCAAATGATAATATGTAATAAGCGTAAACCAAATTATATAATTATTAAATATACAATAAATCAAATAAAAAAGAGTTTTTTTTTGATGGAATTTTAAATTTTGTAATAATCCTTCAATCAAGAAAAAACTCTTTTTTATTTAATTTACTCATTTTGTTCAATTCTTTCAATTATATGATCCTCTCGAAATTTTGCAATGGTCTACGTGTTGTTATTTTTTATGTAAAGAATAAATTTAAATTCGATCACGAAACTTCTGCTAAGATTTCTTTAGATATCAACCCTGCTCCGTATACAAAAGTTTTGTTTTGAATCTTCTGATCATAAATAACAGTAAATTTCAAATATTAAAAACTAGGAAACTATTGGACTTATTATGCCCACTAAAAAACTCAGCCACAAACCAAGTCTGAAAGTTTCAAGTCTATTTTTTGGCACTTATAGTGTTTAAAGTAGTGCTCAACTCTGATCCGCTCACAATTTTCTATGACTTCTAATTATGAGATCCACACGAAATTTCGCACCAACATGCGAGTTGTTGTTCTGCTTTTAATTGCCGAATTTCAGATCGATAGAGTCTGTAGTCTCAAATATATGCAGAAAGTATGAAAATTTTTGAAACGTAAATCACTGCGAAACTATGGAACCTATTCTGTTTATAAAAGACCTGAGCCCAGATATTTGGATCCGTAAACTTCCCTGAATGCTTTCAGGTTTCTAGGTGTTTCCGTTATAACATTGGCGTGCTAAGGGAAGGACCGGCTAGACAGAATTACTTTTAACCTCGGATTATTCATCAGTGAGTCCAACCTAGTGGTTTTAGACCATTTTTGGCTTAAAAATCGAAAAATGCAGACATTTGGCCGAAACAATAGCCCGCTGTTCTCTGAAACAAGGACGCAAAAAGTCGCCCTTATATAAATACCCCTTGTTTTCGCAATATTTTTTTCGAACTTGTAATGTTACACCCTACAACTTGCGATGAATTTGTATCAAAAATTCAGAATGCAATTATATAAGTCATATAAGTACAGATAACACATGAGGATTCTACAAAATGCACAACTATTATATTTTCAAGACAGAAATAAGAACACATTTTACTTACCATATCATTCTTCTCTTCTGATTTTCCTAAATGCAATCTTTTACGGAACACCACAGCTGTGAATGCTACAACTAGAAAAACTCCACACACAGCTAACACAGGAATGATGTTCATTTTCACCTCTGGTACTGATTTAACAGCCTCATCCTTATTTGCTTCTATACTATTTGTTACTTCAATTCCCCCAAGGTCTACCTTAGTCTTAGCCTCAGTTGGATGCTGAGTAGTTGTAGATGGAGTTGAAGAGCTGGTCGTTGTTGTAGAGCTGACAGTTATAGGCTTCAAGTAGGTTTTACTATTATTATTACTACCAGAATCAGGACGTCTCAAAGAGGGCTTCGGTTGAGTATAAGTTGTCTCTTGGAAATAGGGATATTTAGGAAGTGGTCTGGGGTTATTAGCAATTGACGGTGGGGGATTAATGATGGATTGTTGAAAACGTGGAGGGAAATTGGGAATAGATGGAAAATTTGGAGGTCTGGGATTACCCCCACCGCTGAAACTGTGAGTTCTCTTTTGGGTTGGGGAAGATGAACTGAGGATGTTTACGTAAACTTCTGCTTTAGAAGGAAGTCCGCCATCAGAAACTGTAACCCAAAGGTGAAGATCTTCGCCTGCCTGAAATCGAAAAACATGGATCAGTGATTGTACGAAGATTAATGGAATAACATAAATAGAGGTTAATACTTGATAGAAGCTATCTAAAATAATTTAAATATTTTAATATAGGCCTTCTACAATAATATTGAATATTCTAAATAAGATAGTTTTATGATGAAATTCTCAAGATTATGTTAAACATTTTTGAAAGATATTTGTTTTCATAAGATTGATCAGCAGAAACAAAATTGTGTCTATTCAAAATATTTAATTTATAGAATTTTGGTTAACAATTTTTATTTATTGAATTTTTTTATATCATTTGGATGTCTTATAATGAATGATTATTTTATATGTCGTTTGATATGAGTGGTACTTATATGAAATTATTTGAATTTAATTCCTGAAGTTATATAATTATTTAATATAATTTTTTGAAATTAAATATGTAGAAGGCTAATATTAAAATATTTAAATGATTTTATATACCTTCTATCAATTATTAACCTCTATTTATGTTTTTTTATTCATAATATATAATTATTTGGTTTCCTTAACATTCTTTATACATATAGTCCTTGTGCTATAACAGAGGCCGTTAAATTGTCTTTCAATCTTTTAGATCAAGGGTAAACCAAAGACTTATTTATTTGTAAGATAGCCTTACACTACATTTGAATTTTTCAGTGCTCATTTACCAGAAGTTTTCTTAATTGTTCAAGGGTGAGTATATATTTGTTGGTGATTGATATTATATTTTATTGAATATGAATTATTTGAATACTGACGAAGCAAAGTCTCTTTTAAAACTTGTTTTTCAGTAATGTTTCTACATTTCTTGAGATTTCATAGAAAGTAACTTAGTTAGATATCCAATAATATTGGATATTCTGAGTAAGATAGTTTTATGATGAAATTCTTAAGATTATGTTAAACATTTTTGAAAGATATTTGTTTTCACAAGATTGATCGGCAGAAACAAAATTTGGTCTATTCAAAATATTTAATTTATAGAAGTTTGGTTAACAATTTTTATTTATTGGATTTTTTATATCAGTTGGATGTCTTATAATGAATGTTTATTTTATATGTCGTTTGATATAAGTGGTACTTATATGACATTATTTCAATTTAATTCCTGAAGTTATAATTATTAAATATAATTTTTCGAAATTTAATATGTAGAAGGCTAATATTAAAATATGTTAATGAGATTAATGGACAAAAAAACTGTTATTAATATTTTTAAATACGAATAGTAAAGGTTCTTGCAATATGGGTGATAGTTTTTCATCTGGAGATTTCTCGTTTCCTAATATTATTTTATTTCATATAATTCATTTATTTTCTATATTAATTCTTATTATTTCTTATTTTCAGATATTACTTTATTTAGTATAGTGTGTAGTTTCCTTATACAGCGTTTGGCTTCTCTCAATAAATTGGAACTAATAAAAAAATATCACCGAGGTGCTAGCTCAGTTGTGAATCTTTAATAACTAGAGAATATTCTGCGCCGGTTATAGGCCGCACCGTGCAAAAGTTTGAAGGTGAGTTAACTTTACAAGGCAGTAAGTCACCAAAAACAAGAAAAACACAAAGTTAGGAAAACATTAAAGCTGCAGTGGCCATTGTTGTCGATGAGCCAAATTTGTCGATTTCACGGCGATCACAACAACTGGAGCGTTCCCAGTCGTCATCTAGAAGAGAATATTGCGCAGAGATCTAAGATTGTATCCTTGTGAAGTCGTATTGACTCAGGAACTGAAGCCAAATAATCGCAAATTGCGCCCAGACTAGGCACCTGAGCACTTGGAACAGAGTCCGAATTCTGGTCAAAAAATCATCTTCTCAGACGAGGCATATTTTTAGTTGAAAGGCTTTCGTTTTATTGGTGCGAGGACAACACAAAAGTGTTACATGAAATTCCGTTGCATTCAGAAAAACTCACTGTGTGATGCGGTTCATGACGTGGCGGTGACATCTGACGTTATTTCTTACGAAATAAGGATGAAACAGCCATAACCGTGAATAGCAACAACTAGAAGACCATGCTATTCGAATTTCCATGGCTAGAACTTGATAACATCGATGTTAATAAATGTGGTTAAAACAAGATGGCGCTACATTCCATAAGGCTGATGCTACGCTTGCTTTGCTGATGAAAACGTTGGACGATCATTTCACGATGAGGATTAGTCAATTGGTCTGCAAAGTCATGTGATTTGACACTTCTGGAGTAGTTTCTTTGGATCTTGTGAAATCACAAGTATATGCCAATAAGCCACAGATATTGGATCACTTGGACGAGAACATTCATCAATTTATATGAGAGAACATTCGTCAAATATTGTGCCGAAATACAGCACAGAGTGATCAAAATTTGAAGCGACCTAGTGGTAACAACGAAGCCATGAAGGACATTTAAACGATATCTTATTTCTAACTTCAGTGCATTGTTCAAGCTTCAAAATAGAGCACATTGACATGTGAAACTACTATTGTTTTATGTTAAATTTTTGATTCATTCTTAATGAGACTCTTCATATCGCAATTATAAAATATATTGATTATTTCACTGATCTGTAATCATAGTAGAAAATTTCATCTAAATGAAGCGATATTGACATTAACAACATCAGTTTTTATTCAAACGAATATAGTTTCATATGATTATTACGGCTTTAGTAATGAAAATTTCGTGATAACCAACAGACGACTGGACAGACAAAGTATAATACTTTGCTTCGAAAGAAACAATTAAGGGACTTGAAATTTGTTGTATGGGTTTTAATTCCAAACAGCAAGATCAAGTTTAGAAATACCTACATTTCGTTGGCATATAAAAATATTACTAGTATTAGTATTTTTCAGATAATAATCCGCAAAATATTGAAGTACTCGTAAGATTAGTGATCTTATATCAGCTTTTCATGGATAAAACATTTATACGTATCACGAATATACATTCTCTGAAACTTTTTTTGACTAAGCAGAAAAATTTCAAGTATAATAAGATGTAGAATTAATTCAATTTCCAAGCAGTGTACATTTCTTATTCAGAGTGTAACAATCCGCTTTAATAGTGAAATGGTATGGAATTCTGATTTATATGAATCAGAATGGCTTTTATCGCTATAAACCACAAAATCTTTATGCTCAATAGAATGAGTGAAATGGAATCTATGAAGTGACTGCCTGTGTTTGATATGAGTTTTATTGAACATTTCATATTTTTATAGTTGATGGAAAAATTTTAACAACTCAGGACTATAAATGAGCCAACTCCATTAATTTAAGTACAATTCCTTCTAGTAATTGAAAAAAAACATTTCTTCAACCCACATAAATTAGTTCATCTGGAGCTATGAGTAAGTATGAGTTTTTTCCGGAAAGCGCCAAAATAAGTCAATTCTTATTTAAAAGGGGTGTACAATCGTCCCCCTATTCGCGGTGGAAACACCCTCAAAAATCTAAAATAATAATAGGTGTCGAGTACCACATCATTATGGAGGTAGGGAAATTCTATTTATGAACATTTCTGTGTTTGTTTTGGTATAAAAATTAATCTGTAGTGCATTAGTTCGTCGAGTTTTAATTAAAGAGATATTTAAATTGCCTACTGTTCGTTTTTAAACAGTGAAAGTGTAAAATAAAATAGAAAGGCCTTTTACTTGATAGAAGAAATATAACAAAATTTGAATATTAAAACAAATTGAAATATGTTTATCTTCTACAATTTTAATTTCAAAAAACTTTTATTCAAAAAACTTTTAGAAATAAATTTATGTCTAACAAACACCGCTTACATTTAATAGACGTATATAATCAAAACTCAATATATAATGTCAAATGGAATAAATAACCCAACAGATATACGAAAGTAATTAAAATTAATAAATAAATATTTAAAGGAGACAAAATTTTGTTTCTGGTCTTACCTTTAAGAACACCAATTGCCTTTTAAAAACATGAACACACTTAAAGGACTTCTCAAAGAATATAATTTATTTGAAATATTTAATATATTTAAATATTCGAATAAATTATTTCAAAAATCTCTAAAAAAATGTGCACTATATATTCACAAAACAAATATAATTCTAGACAATCCCGTCTTCAGTCCTCTTTTAATATTCCAAATATCAAAATCGAAAACATAACCTATATCACTCACGTGTTTGAAGACTTAAGCTTCGAAATACAGATCAACTATATAATTCAAGATTGATCTATGTTCTAACAATTAAAATTGTAAAAGATAAACATATTTCAATTTGTTTCAATATTCAAATTTTGTTATATTTCTTCTATCAAGTAAAAGGCCTTTCTATTTTATTTTATATATAATATATAATTATATTTTGGCTTCAATAAATCTCATTATAGAATGTCAATAAATTTAAATAAACCTTAAAATAAGTCACACTGTTCTTTGATTTTGTTAGAACATAGATCAATCTTGAATTATATAGTTGATCTGTATTTCGAAGCTTAAGTCTTTTAACACGTGAGTGATATAGGTTATGTTTTTAATTTTGATATTTGTAATTAAAAAGAGGACTGAAGACGGGATTGTCTAGAATTATATTTGTTTTTTGAAGATATAGTGCACATTTTTTTAGAGATTTTTGAAATAATTTATTCGAATATTTAAATATATTAAATATTTCAAATAAATTATATTCTTTGAGAAGTCCTTTAAGTGTTCATGTTTTTAAAAGGCAATTGGTGTTCTTAAAGGTAAGACCAGAAACAAAATTTTGTCTCCTTTAAATATTTATTTATTAATTTTAATTACTTTCGTATATCTGTTGGGTTATTTATTCCATTTGACATTATATATTGAGTTTTGATTATATACATCTATTAAATGTAAGCGGTGCTTGTTAGACATAAATTTATTTCTAAAAGTTTTTTGAATAAAATTTTTTTGAAAGTAAAATTGTAGAAGATAAACATATTTCAATTTGTTTCATTATTCAAATTTTTTTTTTTAGTAAAAGTGTATATTCAACATTTTCTCTCACCGTCTGTAATATTTCAGGTGTTATTTCATTACCTGCTAACACTATTTTCTGACGAAGATCTTCTGGTAGTTCATAGAATTTAGGAGTATGTGTTGAACAAAGACACTATTATTGTTTAGAAATTTGATCATCTTATTGATTGCAATTCGTTCAGATACTAGACGACTTTATGCACTTAATTCAAGTTTTTTACACTAAAACTGATGCCAAACAAATACTTTTAATCATATTCATAAATAGAATTGCGAAACCTTCGAAATGATGTGTCACTCAATATTCTTGAGAGGAAACATTATAACGATCTAATTAAAAAAATTCACACAGTTTATTCAGAATCCTGATACTTGTACTTTCAACCAGCTTCGAAGGAGTACAAAAAGTAACTAAACTTAAAATTGAAAAAAGGTTTTTTTATTACACTCAGGACATCTGTGTATTTTTGTGGTGCATTTTTTTGGAAATAACAGCATCCAATAGAAGGGTGTTTCTAAAGAGTATTTGGGAATTTGCTGAATTCTCTTTTGCCTCAATAGATTTTTTGATTGAAAGAATGTCCACATAGTCAATCACTTAACCCTTTTTAACATTATATATATAACATCTTTCTCATTAAAAAAAAATGATTATTTTTTCACAATGTTCAGCGAAACCGGTTGATTTCTGGTTTTTCAAAATAGACGTTCTATGTTCTTTGATGTAAACATCGGCTTGTCTGTCCTATATATGTAGCATCACAATCATCACATTTAATTTGATAAATCCCTAGTTCGGAAAAATTGGAGTTCTTTTCTTTATTATTCACCAACATTCTTAAGAGGGTTTTCTACACCTCGTAGAGGATAATCATACAACCACAAATGTGCAATCTGAAGATGTTACCCTCCAAATATAAATTAACCTATCGTGACGTTTTTCGCAAGAACTACTTACGGGAGTATAAAGCTGGATGGACTCTTTTATGTTGTCCGCCCGGTATATTGAATATTATTTAATGATTGTCATTCGAGAATTTCATGTACGAATAAATAATTCCAAAAATTTAAAACAGAGTTCGGTCATCACTCTAACTATTGATTGAACCAAGCAAGCTCCTTATGAAGCTACAACAATGAAGAAGCATATTTTCTATTTCCAGAAATTTATATACAGCCAACAAAAAATGATGGATAACATTTCGACAATATGGGATCCAACGGTGGTCTTTCGTCTGCAATAATAAATATTTAGGATACTTGCATGTTAAAACAGTGTCTATTATCTATGAACAGTTATAAATAGTTTTTTAGAGTTTCAGATTTAATTATTCGCAAATAATAACGTCTATTTTGCATGTGGTAGTAGGTTACTACTTCACCTCCATTGTGTTTTTTCATTTAAAAAGTCGACAATATTTGATATCATTGAAATGACACTACTAGATCTTTGTAAAGCTTCAGTATAGCTTGTGCGAGGTAGGATATTCCGATTAGGCTTTTTTACTGTATTCTTACGTCACTGTAGGTACATGGCACTGTTAATTTTTGAGCCAAAAATGTAACTAGCGCGAAAATCTCTTCCCCGCCAAGTAAATCACGCACCGAAGAGAAATCTCCGCTTTGTGGTAAGGCGTTTAAACAACTACGCTACCAGTATTCTAAACAATATTACGCAAAATCTGAAAAATAACCGATATTAATATATGAAGGTGAAGAATGACAGAAATTTATAAAGAATAATTTTTGTTGTAAAAATAAGCATTAAAACCCATAGACAGCATGAAGATTTGTCTCTACTTGTTGTGATGAGATTTTTCTGAGTATATTTTTTTTATTTTTGTGACATGGTTTGATATTGGTAGTGAAGAACCTACCTCAACCCAATACCTTATCTCTTATAAATGAAAAAAAAATCCTGTCTGAAAACTGGAATAGATCATTTAATGTTAGCTCCCACAAATTTTGACGTGACAACGTCTTATAAATTGGTTTGCCGGGTGACACTTCAAGAAACTGCGTTACGCTCCGCTCACGTTATGCGCTCACAATGAGAGCGAGTGAGAGGCACGCGTCCCTTCCACTCGGGCATGGTTAGCCCGCCTAAGAGCGAGAGAGATAGACATAAAAAGTGAAATGCACGCGTCCCTTCCACTCGAGCACAGTTAGCCCGCCTAAGAGCAAGAGAGACAGAGCGAGAGAGAGAGAGAGTGAGAGAGATAGGCATACACACCGGTTCATGTCTTGCGCTTCTATTTCGCTTAGGCGCCTGCATACAAGTTTACACGTTGCCAGTTAATTGTAAAACGATTGTGTAGTGATAATGTGAAGGTAGTTTCGTCCATCGCAACAATTCAAACAGCAAAGGTAAATAATTTCAGACTGATAATATAACATGATGAAATAAATGACTAAGACATAAGTGAATAAGTTATGTTGTAGTAATCACAATGTTGTGGTAGTTTTCAATCAAAAAAGTAGTAGAAATCGTTTCTCAACCAATAATAATTTGTTTAACTTGAAAAAATGAGCGCGACTTGCTATGTAAAAAATTGAAATAACAATGTTTAACCTCCAACCTGTCAAATCGAAACTTTCAAACATTCAAACCGAGACGACTAATCACTGCGCAAGGTCGTAAGCGCGCGATTTACAAATTCAAAGATCAAATGTGAATTAGTTTTCTCCTTTTAGAAAATACACTTTGAATTAAAATCGATTGATATTAACAATTAATGTGATTTAAATAAATGTTCTAACTTTTAAATTTAGTTTTTATATTTATGACAATGTAAAACAAGTTAAATTTATTAATAACTTATAACAACTGATTGATAAATAAAATTTTGTTAATATGAAATTCAGTGCGAGATTCTTTGTATAAATTAATGTTTTAAATATAATTCTTTGTATAAATAAATGTTTTAAATTGTTACTATTATTTCATCCTTCTTCCTACTATACGAATGAATATTCACATTAAAATTATTTTACCACTCAAAGTCGTTGTCACGTAAAACTTTCGCCCGTATACCGACTTTACAGGCAACAAATTTTTTTTCACAGACTTAGTACTTAGCTAAGTGTACGTTTAGAAATTTTTTTATAAATGTTATAGTTTTCTTTTTGAAAAAAGATTACCATATTGCCAAGAAATCAAGTTAAAGGAATTATTAGTTCAGGTTGTAAAGCTTCTAATGTTTTTAAAGTATATATTCAGGTGTATATTCTATGCATTATGAAATGACGATGTAATCCCAAGATCACTCTGCACTACTCAAATCATTCACAGGTTGGCATCAGGTTGACCGCTTTCGGATTCTCGATCCACAAGAGTGAATTCCGCCTCGGTGATATGTTCCGCTCTTCTGACTTGTTCGGAATGGATAAGCTGGTTTTTTCTAAGAATCGAACGCCAGACCGTACTACGATTATAAATCCGACGGATATTCAGCACCGATCTGCTCCACCAATGAGCTTAAGCATCATATAGCCGAAGAAATTCATGTGATTTTTGTATACAAAAATGTACCATGAATATTCCTTTTCTTATTGATCGAAAGCGTGTACATATTTGTCTGCCATCCAACTCAACATTACGTACTTCATCATATCGGCAAATGCCGATAATTGTTAATAAATATTAATAATTATATCATTTCCAAAGTGAATGGTTTAAATGCCAAGAATTTAAGTTTAATTGGAGATAGTCTACTCTAACACAAACCTGGTACCAAAGCTCTAACTACGCGAAAAATATGAACATAATTGAAAAAAAGAGATGTCATAACAGCACAGAACATCTTCATCAAATTTTCGTCGGCTACAGCTTGATCGATTAAGCACGATGTAAGTCAGTAGATGGAAGATCGATAACGACGAAAATCATGAACAAGTTGGGGGTAAATTCTTGCACAACGTGCCTAGAGGATTATTGAATGATGAATCCATTCGTTTGTCCCTTCAGCAGCTAGGAAAGAGGTGAAAACATAACTGCTGACAGCTCAGTGGTAGAGCATAGGGTTCGTACGGTTTCAACGTTCTGATTATTGAAAATCTTTTTGCAAGAATACAATTAAAGCTGACTTTGAAATTAGTATATCCCATAAATAATAATTCAACTGAAAGTAACTAGATTTCTAACATACTTAGGACCTAAAACAGAAAAAGTAGCTAGATATTTAAAGATGAACCACAATTTTAAAAACACTAACAAAACCAATAACTCCTTAGAAAAATTGATAAAAATAATAAACATAAAACATCTAAGAACAAGAGATCAGGTGGTTTCCGATTGAATAGTTCAAATTTATGCGGATTATTATAGAAAACAATTACAAAAACAATATCAGTGGGTGTAGAAAGTGTCCTTCAATCGAGTAAGACTAGTTGTGAGTGATTTCATTTACCTTTTGATATACTAAATTCTTTCACCTAAAGAAATCAACAAACATAAACACTTACCTACCTTATCAGCTCGAGATAAACGAGCCGACAGGGTCGCTCACAGGAACACATGACGTGAATCATGGAAGAATCTATCGATACAGAGAACACTGTTTACAGTGGTTCTCAAAATGCATCATCCCAACAACAACTCTCTTACGCATCTGTCATCTCATCACCTAAGTTTCCAAGTAAGAAACAAGCTATAATTTTCAACTCTATTGACAACACCAAACTAGAAGAATACTTATTCGCTCTAGGAAAAATCATCCAACCAAAGCATATCATCTTCTCCTCAAGAATATCCAACAATCGTGTGTGCATTTACCTGTCAAGTGAGAAATTAGTCGAAGATTTCATAGTCAAACATAATGGACTGATAAACATCGGAAATTCATCCCTCCAAGCCAGAAAATTAATCAACCCTTACGAAAGACTAGTGATCTCAAATGTTTGCCCCTCTATTCCTCACTCCATCATCGAAGACGAAATACAAAAGCACTCCATCAATCTGATGGCCCCCATAACGTTTCTCAGAATAGGTACATCCAATCCAGAATTCAGACATATTCTAAGTTTCCGTAGACAATCATACATCTCATTGCAGCCGAACACCACCATTCCCGAGTCCATATTAGTAACCTTTGAAGAAACAACATATCGCATATTTTTATCACTCGATGACCATATCTGCTTCAAATGCAAACAAAATGGCCACATTTCATCTAAATGCCCCAACACAATAACACCTGCTCTAGACACCACAAACACAATCGCACAAACCCCAGCCAACCCTACATTTCTCCCAATTCCAACCGCTTCATCCAATCAACCTACAACAATGACATGCTCTAACATACCATCCGAAGATCCAAATTACTCGTCTAGCAAAACCCCTGGAAAAAGAACAGCTTCTGAAATCCTCACACCCCCCCCCCCTACTACTAAAGAAAGCCAAATTTTCTTGACTCCCACTCCTATCTCCTCCACGAAAAAAACCAAAACGGACTCAACATCCATTCAGAAGTTGATGGAACCCGCAAAGATTGTATTCCTGGATAGTAAAAAAACACATGTACTATCATTCGACGAGATCTCAGACTTCTTTGAAAATGTTCAAGGCTCACCAGATCCACTCAGTATAGCAAAAACATACACAGAAAATATAGATGGATTACTCGAACTGTTACAGGAAATATACCCCCACTTTACTGAAAAAAAGATGAAAAACAGATGCACAAAGATTAAAAATAGACTGAAAAATCAAATAGAACTACAAAGTGGAATAGAAGACAGTGACTCATCACTGGATCAATCTCGTTAAGCATTAAATTCAAATCAATACTACAGTGGAATATAGGTGGGTTCTTCACCCACCTGAACATGCTACAAAAAATTTTATCGGAATACAACCCAACAATTATCGCCCTACAAGAAACCCATTTCAAAAAGTCAAGTCACAAATTAAAAAATTATCAATGTTTTTCCAAAAATAGACAAAACGCTAACCATGCAAGCGGAGGCACGGCTATCTATGTACATAACGATTACGAGGCTACCAATATTACCCTACAAACGGACCTAGAAGCTGTTGCAATTACCATCAAAGGACCAAAGAAACTTCACATCTGCAGTATTTATATACCGCCCGACAACAACCCAGATACAACGATCATTAGAAATCTGCTACAACAAATTCCAACTCCTCATATTATTCTTGGCGACTTCAACGCTCACAACAGCATTTGGGGTTCACGGAAAAACACCCCCTTTGGACGCACCATCGAATCCATAATAAATACTTTCAACCTTGCCCTTCTCAACGATGGACAAGGTACTCGTTTCAATTCATGCACTGGAGAAACATCAGCCATAGATATTACACTTTGCGATTCCTTAACGGCTTCCTGCCTCCAATGGGAAGTTCTCCCGTACTTATATAATAGCGACCATTTCCCAATTTATCTCAGAAATACTTCCCACATAGAATCTCCTGCACCAATTTCCAAATGGCGCCTAAAAGATGCAAACTGGGATTTATTTTCTGAAATAATCAACGAAAATGTGAGACACTTCGATATTCACCACCACATAGATGCCAATGACTTTCTGCAAGAGTTCTCCGATATAATACTTCAAGCGGCTGAACAGTCCATTGGAAAATCAAGTTATAACAAAAAACACCCTGCCGTTCCCTGGTGGAACGAGGGCTGCGAAAGAACACATAGAGAATCCAAAGCAGCTCTGAACAGATATAGAAAGCAGAAAACCCAAGAAAACCATATTGAATTCAAACGACTCCGAGCAAAGTCCCGCTTCATTTTCAAAAAAAGTCAAAAAGACTCCTGGATAAAATTCACCTCTGAACTAAATAACTCCACCCCTACTTCCACAGTCTGGAACATGATTAGAAGGATCAAAGGCAAGAGAACAACAAGAACTATACCATTTCTAGAATGGAAAAATACAAACATCTCGCATTCACAGGATATAGTTGAAGCATTAGCCGACCATTACGAAAAGTCCTCTAGTGATTCTATTTATACTAACCAGTTTCTGAACGAAATTAAAACAGCTGAATCGAAAAATATACCCCTTACAGACTCCATATGACCATTGAATATCTCAATAACTATGGAGGAACTACTAGATGCCTTGAATAACACAAAAAACACGTCACCTGGGCCTGACGATATCCCAATTTCTTTTCTTCAACATCTTCCAGCCAATGCTAAGAATATCCTCCTCGAACTACTCAACTTCATCTGGCAGAATAACTCCTTTCCAGTCCAATGGGCTAAGTCGATCATCATCCCAATACATAAACAGGGCAAACCTAAATATATTCCAGAATCATACAGACCGATTTCGCTCACGTGCTGCATGTGTAAAATTATGGAAAAAATCGTGAACAGAAGATTAACTTGGTACCTAGAAAAAGAAAACCTAATCACTAATGAGCAATGTGGTTTCCGAAAAGATCGCTCAACCCTAGACAACCTCGTTTCACTATAATCCGAAATTCATGAAGCATTTGCCTGTAAACAAGACTGCATTGCAATCTTCTTCGATATAAATAAAGCTTTTGACTCAGTATGGCGCTTTGATATCCTCAGAACACTAAAAAGATGGTCGATAAATGGCAATATCCTGAAATTCATCAGCAATTTCCTCAAATGTCGTTACTTCCAAGTTAGGGTTGATGGTCACTTATCTGAACCAAGACGTCAACAAAACGGAATTCCACAAGGTTCTAACTTAAGTGCGACACTTTTTCTTGTAGCGATAAATACTCTAATACAGTCATGTCAATCTCCGGTCAAAGCAAAATTGTATGCAGACGACTTAGTAATTTATGCCAGGGGAAAAAACTCATCTTCGATCCAGAACTACTTGCAGAGAGTATTGAATAACCTTGGGGATTGGTCAAACACAACAGGATTACAATTTTCCGCCAATAAAACAAAAATTGTACACTTTTCCAAAAAAAGAACAACACAGCACCCAGTACTGAAACTGAACGATGAACCTCTTGAGTATATAGATAGCAAACGCTTCCTCGGAATGGTATTCGACTGTAAACTTTCATGGAAATCTCACATCCACTCTCTCCGCCAATCATGCCAAGCTGGTCTGAATATCATGAAATCCGTATCCCATACGTTGTGGGGAGCAGACTTTTTCACATTAATGATGATATACAAATCCCTTATTCGCTCTAAGCTCGACTACGGCTCCATAGTATACAATTCAGCACAAAAAAACACACTGAAAGAACTCGATGTAATTCACAACACAGCAATGCGTTTAGCATTGGGAGCATACTACACCAGTCCCATTGAGAGCCTTAATTGTGAAGCTGGAGAACCATCCCTAACGGAACGTAGACGTTATCTCACACTGCTGTATGCCACAAGGATATCAGCGCATCCATCCAATCCAGCGCATCGGAATGTCTTTGCAACCAGATTTCAAGAAACTTTCAATCATAGAAAAAGAATTGATCTTCCATTCTATGAAAGGCTGAATCGTACCCAGGCCAACCTGAATTTCAAAATACCCACAACGATTCATAAGTCCGAAATCGATTCCCCACCCCCATGGACAATTCCTCTTCCACCAATCATTACAAATCTGTGCAGCAAGAAAAAATCCGAAATCCATCCATTCATATTAAGAAAACTTTTCCTAGAGAACATAGAACCTTTTCAAAATTATCAGCTTATCTATACCGACGCGTCTCGTTCCATTAGTGGCGTTGGTGCAGCATTCACAACAGGTCAAAAAAATGCCAAATTCAAACTCCCTCTCCTTACTTCAGTCTACACCGCCGAACTGACGGCAATCCATGAAGCCCTAAAATATGTCGACCAACAAAACATTCCACGGTGTCTCATTATAACCGATTCCTTGAGTGCCATAACTGCATTGTCCCAACTCTACCCCAGTCATCCAATTCTCATAAGAATTAAAACCACACTCAACACCATCCATGAAAAGAACATAAAAATTCAGCTGATGTGGGCACCATCACACGTAGGCATAGAAGGAAATGAGAAAGCCGATAGTTTAGCCAAAGAAGCTGTATCGTGTACACAGGCAAGAAGACTAACAGGAATTGTCCACACAGATCTGAAGGAAATCCTAAGAAACAAAATTACATCCAAATGGCAAGCACAATGGGACAACTCTACATCAAAGCTGAGGGAGGTGAAACCATACGTTCTTCCATGGAAATCATTCCCATCGAAACGGAAAATTCAAACGGTTCTTTCACGATTAAGACTTGGACATACACGGTTAACCCACAGTTACATAATGTCTCAAGAAGATGTACCAAAGTGTAGTGTATGTGATGAAAACCTAAGCGTAAAACATTTCTTGATTGAGTGTCCGCTATACGATAACGAGAGGGGTAAATATCATCTTGGAAACGACCTCAAGCAAATACTTGGTGAAACATCAAACCATGAAAACCTACTCAGTTTCCTCAACGACATAGACATTCTTTGTGAAATATAAAGTGCAATATACCAATCATTCTGTATGTGTCAATTAACGTAAGATATTATGTAAATCATGCCACGATCGTCTTCAGCTAATAACCCTTAGTGGTTGATGCTTAACTTAATAAAAAAAAAAAAAAAGAGATCAGGTGTTCATAAGTTAACTTGCGGTACTTGCCATTTTGTATATGTTGGTCAGACAGGAAGACCGTTCCAGACGAGACTTAGGGAACATGAAAAATGTTATTGTAACAAAAAAAGAAATTCAACCTATGCAGAACACCTTTTAGATACAGGACATATTTTTAACAGTAACTATGAAATTTTACACACAGAAAACAAAAGTTTCATGTTAAACTTATTAGAAACTTTAGAAATCAATAGATATTATAAAAGAAAAATATTATTGAATAACCAAACAGAATTAAGTAGCTCCCCTTTGTTGAATCTTTTTTTGAATAATTCTTCAGAATTCCAAAAGAATTTTAAAACTCTCTTCACCCCCTCTATTTTTTGTTATGTACATGTACATGTACTGTATAATGAAATTCTTGTTCATGTTCTATTCAGTATCTAGTAATACTCACCTGAAGAAGTCATGGTATGACGTAACAATTGTAGTGAAATAGAATATATTAGCGGAAATTAGAACATTGTTTTTATTCATATTATCAAAATGAATTTCCGTCAAGTAAAGACCGAAGCAATCATAGATTCTTTATGTTTATTGATGATATGGATATGATATGAGGACTTGGTCATATTTTGAAAATGGAACTGGAGGAAGCTATTAAATATGCCGAAATAAGAAAAAGGGCGTTAAAGAAGGAGGTTGAACATCACAGAAAACTGGTGGTTGAAATGAAAGTACATATTAAGTTTGTCCTTTTGGCTATTAATCAATTACAGTTTTCAATTATACCAGGAAGTAGTTAGAAAAAACGAGTACATTAGTCCAGTAATAAAATTCCTTAGTGGTTGAATGAGAACTTTTGAAACAATGCTTATTCTTGTGATATATAATTTTTGCAGGGACATCGTAAAAACACACATCTAGTTGAAAATAAAAAAATAAGCTGATATGAACATTTTTGCCCAATTTGCATTTTTCGTTTTTTCCTACTGTCTTCATTGTAGATTGTTCTTAAATTGTTTCGGCTCATGTTATTTCTTATAAACACTATATTACAAACAAGCTATAGTTTAACTTAATTCTACGTGTTTTTAAGTTTTTTCGACCTAACGATTTCATCAAAACTTTTTTATTATATTCATTACTGAATAATCTACATTATTAGATATTGGGTTGCGTCTTTTGGAATTTGTCAATATTGATATAATAGTATCGAATATTGATTTGTTTTACTGTATTTTAGCATTCAATTCTTTCCCATTTATAAATTTGTTTGAAATTTTGGAAGTACGCCTTGTATAAGATTTCAGATAAGCTCTGTAGTAAATAGATAGCTGATACAAAAAGCTCTACGTTTCGGTCTCTAATGTCCGTCTGAATCTCTCCAGTTACGTTCTTAGTAAGGGTAATGTTTGAGGCATATTCGAATAAGTGAAGGGTCTTTCAATGGAAACCTCCCATTTTTAAATCGACATTTCTCACGCATAACAGGCGTTGTTTATTTGTGACATTGTCAATGTCTACCATTTAATCATGGAAAGGTACACACTCTTACAACGTTCGCAAATAATTCAAATTTATTATGAAAAATCGCAATCGGTTACTATAACTTTACGTGCTTTAACTACAATTTTTGGTCGTTATAATCATCCGGATAAAACAGTTGAACGTTTAGCGGAGAAGTTTGAAACAAATTTTACACTTCATGATATAACAGTGCCAGTGAGTCAAAGAAATGTAAGAAGTGAAGAGAATAATGCTGCCGTACGAGAAAGTGTTCATGAAGACCAAAATTTATTGATTTCTCGACGTTCACAACAACTAGGCATCTTCCAGACGTCTTCGTGGCAAATTTTACGGAAACACTTTGGTTTACATCAATACGAAATTGTTTCAACCCAAGAACTCAAACCAGCAGATTCGATTATTTCAAGAAATGGGCCGATAAATTATCCGCCTCGTTCCTGCGATTCAACTCCATTTGACTTCTTTCTTTGGGGTTACATTGAATCATTGGTTCACAGCGAACATCCAGCAAATTTAGATGATTTACAAATAGATCAATATTGAACGAGTAATTGCTAACATACGACCTGATTTTTGTAAGAGTCATGGAAAATTGGGTTCAACGACTTCATTCCTGCCAGCGTTTCCGTGGTGGACATATAAATGATGTTTTGTTATTACTAATGGTATCTATTGCACTTTATAATGAAATAAAAATTTGAATGATTTTCAAATAAATAATGTGTTTTATTTACAAAACAAAATGGGGCACTGTTAATGAAAGATCCTTTTCAACTGAACCTTCATGAGATATGTTGTTGGGATATTCAGTAGTAATTGTGTAATTGTATTATGGTAATTGAAATACTGTCTTTGCTATGAAATGATATTAGCAATTATGTCTATTTGGAACAAGAAGTTGATATTGATAATCTATATTTGCTAGTTGACAGTCCGTTTGCGTTCAATGAATGTTTTTGGTATGAACTGAGGCATTTCTGTGTTTATTGTAATTTATTAATAATAGTTGAAAGTAGATTTAGTATAACCTGATTCTTCTAGTTCATTCTCTGAATAATCATAGATTTGAGGTCTGATAGAAAACCTTCCAACATTTTGCCCAGAGAATTTGGTTAATGGCTCTGTGTGGAGTGCATTCTGTTTGTGATTTTGTAGTTCTTGGGAGTTTGATGTTCTAGTTGGATCGAGTATAATCTGAATGAGTTGTTGATCGATTATGTTATTATACTCCTAAATTCTTTGGTCTATACTTTTATGGTTTTTCTGTTTCGATTTATAGATCTTGACAAAATGTTTTTATACTAAGCATCCTCTATAATTTGCTTTTAGCAAAAGTTTTTGGCTTTATACACATTTCGGAATCATGTTGATTACCACATTTGATACACATGAATGGTCTATCGCAGTAGTTTGTTTCAATGTATGTATTATTAATTTTGCGTTTTTTTCTTAATAGCTGTGTTGTTATTTCTTTATCCGATAGAAATTCCAATTTTTAGATATCTTTAATGTTAATTTGGAGTCCACATAAAATAGAAGAAATTGAAGCTTCGATGGATAATCCCTAGTAATTATGGTGCTTCTTAGTTTTTCAATTTCATACTTTATTCCTCCGGTTAGTAGGCTAAAATGTAGATGTCGGACTAAAAACCTATAGGTCCTGTTCAATCTATTTAGTGTGGAAAATAATATTTGCATTTCGTGAAAATGCACTTCAGCTTCCGTATGTTCCAAGTCCATTAACACTTATCTTCACATTATATTAGGACAAATAAGTTTTCGCCGTTTTTTAACACAAATTAAATATTTGTTATAGAAGACGATATGAGACTGCTTGCTGAGTGACTCCTAATGTTAGAGCAAGTTCTTTTTGTGTTTGAGATAAATGTTCCTCCAATAATTCCTCCAATTCTGCATCCTCGTAAATTTTTGGCCTTCCACTGCGATCTTTGTCTTCTACGTCGAAATCACAATTTTTAAACTTTTGAAACCACTCTCGACACGTTCTCTCACTCAAAGCACCCTCATCATATGCTTCTACGAGCAATTGATGCGCCTCAGCAGCAGATTTCTTTAAATTAAAGAAGTAAACTAATATTTCCCGCAAATGACGCTTACTTAGCTCAAATTTTGACATTTTCAACTTATAAAAATTATATTTTACCAATATAAAATAAATGATATTAATAGGTTATGTTGTTCTTGAATTTCCAAACTATTTTTTAAGCCGGTTATCATCTGCGAAAGCTAACCGAAACTCCGTGCCGCGCCATCTACAATAAAACGGCGGAAACTTATTTGTACTCCTAATAATTACAAAGTGTAGAAGTATGTAATCGGAATTTTCCTATAGGTGGTGTTGTGCTACCAATCAGTTCAGGGACCGAGAGACAGCTTCTGCAGCATCATAATTTCTCCCAAAAAGTTGATGAAGATTCTCAACACACATCAAAACCAAGTTTCGTACACTGATATATTTTTCTATAACCTTAAATATGGCCAGTTCTACGCCTCCTTAGTACGATTTGCGGTAAGCATTGGTTTTTTGTTATGATTTAAAGAAAACTGCTGCAGAATGCAGTGATGAAAATGATTGTGAAAATTTAAAAATGGTGATTTTGACATGCGAAACGAAGAGCATAGAAAATCACCGAAAAAATTCTTAGACAACGAATTGGAAGCTTATTAGATAAATTTTAATAGAATTACTCTGCTTGATATTTAAGAGATTATTAGATAAAGATGATACAAAAACTCATGTGTGAATCTTGTGGAGAATTTCGGGAATCAATTGAATGTGATGCAGAAAGCCGTCCCCATTCGTTTAAAAGCTATGGTGAAGTTTAAGAAAGAGGAAAAATTGGTTTCTCAATAAATTAATGAAACGCAGCAAGTAACCTAAGAAACCACTTGTGAAATGCTGCTCCACAGGCGCATTTCTCTATCGAATCGTGACAAGTGATGTGAAGTTGATATATTTTGAAAATCCTAGGTATCCTGATTCCAGGCGAACCATCCACCGTGAAAAGATAATGAAGAAGAGGAAGATATTTTACAGGATAATTTGGAAAATTCAATACATTTCTATGCCAATTGAGTTTGAGGATGGGGTTGTCTGCCAAAACTCTTAAAACTCCGATCCATCTGGAACAGAGTTTATTCGAGACATAGAAGAAAACGGGGAACGGGTTACGGATCAGAAAGCCGAAGCAGAAGTAATCTCGAACCAGATTAGAGGAGATCCAAAAAAAGAAGCAAAGTAATTGAATCAAAAATATCAAAATTATCTTATGGCGTAAGAAAAATTTAGTTCTCAATGACAATTCCCTCACGTGTCACGGAAACTCTTGTGTTCCACCAGAAATTGAACATCTGAGCACCCCTTTAACTTTCTTCAAATATTTTTTGATAACGAGCTTGCAATGCTCATCGTTGAGGAGTCCAATTTGTATTCAACATTTGAATATCAAAACAGATTTAATCTGTTAGTCTTCTACAATTTTAATTTCAAAAAAAATTTAATTCAAAAAACTTTCAGAATTAAATTAATGTCTACAATGAGCACCGCTTATATTTAATAGACGTATATAATCAAAACTCAATATACAATGTCAAATGGAATAAATAAACCATCTATATAGGGCCGATGAAGAGATTATCCGTATTCTAATTGTTTATTAATGATATATTGCATGTTTGGAGAGATTTTTGAATTAACTTATTTGAATATTTAAATATATTAAATATTTCAAATAAATTATATTTTTTGAGAAATTTTTAAGTTGTGTTTTATGTTTTTGAAAAGAAATTGGTTTCATTATGGTAAGATCAGAAACAAAATTTTGTTTCCTTCAAATATTTATTTATTAATTTTAATTGCCTTTTTTATATTGGTGGTTTATTTATTCCATTTGACATTGTTTATTGAGTTTTGATTATATACATCTATTAAATATGAACGGTGCTTATTGTAGACATTAATTTAATTATAAAAGTTTTTTGAATGAAATTTTTTTTTGAAACTAAAATTGTAGAAGACTAACAGATTAAATCTGTTTTGATATTCAAATTTTGTTATATTTCTTCTATCAAGTAAAAAGCCTTTTTCTATTTTATTTTATACATAATATATAATTATATTGAGGCTTGAATAATTCTCATTCTGAAATGTCAATGGTTTGAAAAAACCATATAATACCTTACAGTTTTCTGTGATTTTGTGACGAACTGACTACCTGGATTTTTGAAGTTAGTCTGTTTCAAACAATTTCCGTGTTACACTCTAAGGTATGATATACTGATTGTTAGTAGATTTTGATATTTTAAATATTATCTAGGGCCGATGAAGAGATTATCCGTATTCTAATTGTTTTTTGATGATATATTGCATGTTTCGAGAGATTTTTGAATTAACTTATTTGAATATTTAAATATATTAAATATTTAAAATAAATTATCATTTTTGAGAAATCCTCAAGTTCAGTTTTATGTTTTTGAAAAGGAATTGGTTTCGTTATCGTAATATCAGAAACAAAATTTTGTCTCCCTCAAATATTTATTTATTAATTTTAATTGCCTTTTTTATATTGGTTGGTTTATTTATTCCATTTGACATTGTATATTGAGTTTTGTTTATATACGTCTATAAAATATAAGCGGTGCTTATTGTAGACATTAATTTCATTCTGAAAGTTCTTTGAATGGAATTTTTTTTTTAAATTAAAATTGTAGAAGACTACCAGATTAAATCTGTTTTGATATTCAAATTTTGTTATATTTCTTCTATCAAGTAAAAAGCCTTTTTCTATTTTATTTTATACATAATATATAATTATATTGAGGCTTGAATAATTCTCATTCTGAAATGTCAATGGTTTGAAAAAACCATATAATACCTTACAGTTTTCTGTGATTTTGTGACGAACTGACTACCTGGATTTTTGAAGTTAGTCTGTTTCAAACAATTTCCGTGTTACACTCTAAGGTATGATATACTGATTGTTAGTAGATTTTGATATTTTAAATATTATCTAGGGCCGATGAAGAGATTATCCGTATTCTAATTGTTTTTTGATGATATATTGCATGTTTCGAGAGATTTTTGAATTAACTTATTTGAATATTTAAATATATTAAATATTTAAAATAAATTATCATTTTTGAGAAATCCTCAAGTTCAGTTTTATGTTTTTGAAAAGGAATTGGTTTCGTTATCGTAATATCAGAAACAAAATTTTGTCTCCCTCAAATATTTATTTATTAATTTTAATTGCCTCTTTTATATTGGTTGGTTTATTTATTCCATTTGACATTGTATATTGAGTTTTGTTTATATACGTCTATAAAATATAAGCGGTGCTTATTGTAGACATTAATTTCATTCTGAAAGTTCTTTGAATGGAATTTTTTTTTTAAATTAAAATTGTAGAAGACTACCAGATTAAATCTGTTTTGATATTCAAATTTTGTTATATTTCTTCTATCAAGTAAAAAGCCTTTTTCTATTTTATTTTATACATAATATATAATTATATTGAGGCTTGAATAATTCTCATTCTGAAATGTCAATGGTTTGAAAAAACCATATAATACCTTACAGTTTTCTGTGATTTTGTGACGAACTGACTACCTGGATTTTTGAAGTTAGTCTGTTTCAAACAATTTCCGTGTTACACTCTAAGGTATGATATACTGATTGTTAGTTGATTTTGATATTTTAAATATTATCTAGGGCCGATGAAGAGATTATCCGTATTCTAATTGTTTTTTGATGATATATTGCATGTTTCGAGAGATTTTTGAATTAACTTATTTGAATATTTAAATATATTAAATATTTAAAATAAATTATCATTTTTGAGAAATCCTAAGTTCAGTTTTATTGTTTTGAAAAGGAATTGGTTTCGTTATGGTAAGATCAGAAACAAAATTTTGTCTCTCTCAAATATTTATTCATTAATTTCAATTGCCTTTTTTATATTGGTTGGTTTATTTATTCCATTTGACATTGTATATTGAGTTTTGTTTATATACGTCTATTAAATATAAGCGGTGCTTATTGTAGACATTAATTTAATTCTAAAAGTTTTTTGAATAAAAATTTTCTTGAAAGTATCTAAAAATTAATTCAATGATTAAAATAAAATTGTATTTTTTGCATATCAACTAGTCAAAACTATTTTTCTCATATTGTATTGTATAAAAGTTTAGAAGAACATCAAAAGAGTCACGCAATTAACAATCCCTTCGATATATAAGCCTGGTTGAATCGGACAAAATATATATTTCAAGGTATCTGAAATACAAAGAAAACTAAACTGACCTCCAAAGCTGGATATCCGATATTGATATTCAATTTTATCGAGAAATATCTTATGCATGCAAAATATGACCAATATTCAGATCCAAAATGGGATCACTTTCATATATTCTACATCAATCTTCTGAAATGAGTTTTTTATTGCCCGAGATGGTTCTTTTTTTCAGCACGAGTAACGCCCAAAATATAACTCCCAGAACGAGAGGCGAAAGAGATCGGGTGCAACAACATTACCATAATTGCTAATCAACTCACCCTTCCCTTGAGACTTTCGTTGAGATACACCACCCCAGTTGTCTCGTTGATAATGAATGGTAGATTTTTCACTGGTAAACTCTCGTCGTAAACGATAGGCAAGAGACCATAGGTCAAAGTATCTCCATCCAGATCACTACCATGTGCCTGCAAATGAATTTTCATTATTTTAACACAATACAACTTATTCCTGAGAATACAAAAATATACAATAAATAAGAATATATTTTGAATTTTTAATTGAAAATATAAAAAGATACACTGAATGAAAAGTACAATTGGCGTGTCATGAGGTGAAAATAATATCAAAAACTCTTTTTAAACTATCAAAAATTTCCAAATGAATTAATTCGGCTGATCTGTACCAAACATCATTAATAAGGAGTATGAGCTATGGTAATAGAAAGTTCTTCAAATCGAGACAGTGTAACATACACATGCCAGTGACTACAAATGTCAAGTATCTATATTCGTTATACACAGAGACGCTAAGATATTGAACATACACTAGCGTCATCTAGAGTATGCAAATATTAAAACAAATTGTAGAAATTACTATGTTTTACTACCAAAAAATATATATTACACATTATCTTGTGACTCGAGTATCAGGAAATGAACTATCCCATCATCAGAAAACTGAAGACCTAACAGTGGTACAGTGGTATTTAAACAAAAGTGATAAATATTTTGAATATTTCAATAGATTCTAGATAAGACATAATAGTGGTACAGAGGTTTACAAGCGGAACGTGATAAAAAACCGGGTTAAAAAAGAAGGGCCTTTTAACAGATATTGGAATGTCGGCAATCGACAAAGAAGGTTGTTAAACAGTTGGTACCCATTTAAATATCTCAAATAATTTTTGGGGTTACACAGCTCCGTAGTCAATCATTATTTTTACATTATTTTGTTGTATATCTCAAATATTTGGATTTAGAAAGCTCCATACAGTCATTCATTATTTTTTATAATACATTATTTTAATTGTGAACGAATTTGAGGATTTCAATAATCAAGTTTCTTTTCTTTTGAATCTACGTGTAAAATTTTTCTCTTGAGATTTTGTTTTGTCGAAAGGAATAACTGTTTTCTGAAGAATGAGTAACAAAAGTTGAATTTTTGTTTACTTTTCATTAAATTCATTTTATGTTCGTTGAAAAAGGTTTTAAACAGATGTTACTTTTTAAATATCTCAAATATTTTCGATTTACATAGCTCCGTACAGTCATTCATTATTTTTACATTATTTTTATTGTGAACTAATTTGAAAATTTCAACAGATTCTAGATAATCGAGTTTCTTCCCTTTTGATTCTACATGTGAAATTTTAAGATTATCTATTGTGAGAAAGGAATGACCGTTTTCTAGAAAATGAGTGGCAAAAGTAGAATTTTGTTTATTTTTCCTGAAACTCCTTTTATGTTCGTTGAACCTCGTCTTGAAGGAACGTCCTGTTTGTCCTATATATTTATTACTGCACGAAGAACAAGCTAACTTATAAACTCTTGATTTGTGTATGTTTGGAGTAGGGTCCTTTGCGTTAAATAATACCGATGATAATTTGTTTTGCGTTTTGAAGGCAATATTGCCATCTGATTTTGAAAAACTATTGGCCACTTTTTGACTTATGCTACCAAAGTACGACAGAGAAATGAATTTTTTATTTTCTTCGGTTTTTATGATGGGATAAATTTGGCTTATAGCTATTTTAGATAGTTTCTGTCGAATTAGATTATCTATTATATTGGGGTTGAAACCGTTGTTCGCGGCTATTGATTTTATAGTTTGGACTTCAGCTTCGCGGTCATTTTTTGATAAGGGAATGCGAAGGCTCTATGGATCATCGATTGATAGGCTGACATTTTTTGTGAATATGGGTGATTGGAATCAATAGGAATACATATATCAGTGGACGTGGGTTTTCTGAACACGTTGAAATCTATTTTTCTATATGAGTGTGATATCGAGAGGTCTTAAAATGTAATACTGTTCTTCGATTCTTTTTCTAATTTGAATTTAATATTTGGGTGAATATTATTCAAGAAATTCAAAAATTGGCTCAGTTGTCTGGATGTTCCGGAGATACACGTAAGAATATCGTCTACGTATCTGTACCAGAAATGAACATTTACAGGTAGTTTCGAATTGAAGATTTTAATTTCTATTTCTGACATGAATACGTCTCAGTCTCAGTGGTGAGCCCATAGCTAGGCCGTTCAATTGTTCGTATATTTCATTATTAAATTGAAAATAGTTTTTGTGCAGGCATTGTTCTAAAAGGGCAATGAAATCACCGTGTATCACATGATTTACATGTGATTTTTCAAGAATTTCTGAAGCTTAATGAATGCTATCATTTCTCGGTATATTTGGAAACATATTATCCACATCCAGACATACTAGGTATGAATTATTGGGTAAAGAGAAATTTTTTAATTTTGTTCTCAATTCTATGGAATTTTTTATTGCATTTACAAGAAAATGTGTAATATATATTTTTTGGTAGTAAAACATAGTATTTCTACAATTTGTTTTAATTATGATCAACTACCAAATAGAAACGGCTGAGACAATTCAGTATTCAAATATACATATAATACAAACTTTGACTATCAAAACATTTAATCTGTTAGTCTTCTACAATTTTAATTACAAAAAATTTATTATACACTTTCCAGTGGTTTAAGGCCATAAAATGCCTTGCAAACTTTGTGTGATTTCTGTGTTTATCATAGAACATAGATTTCCTTGGATATTAGATGTACCTACCTAGCTTAATTACTTTCACAGAGTTTCCAGAAATTGTTTGAAAAGATTACAAGTGTATTTATTTCTAATTGAATTTATATTATAAATGTAAAGTTGAACTGACCTTATCTGAATTCTAATTATTTTTGAGGATGTGCTTCATGTTTTTGAGAGTTTTTGAAGTAACTTATTTGAATATTTAAGCATATTAAATATTTCAAATAAATCAGTTTTGGAGAAGTTCTTAAAATTATGTTGTGTATTTTTGAAAAAGATTTAGTTTTCTTAAATATAAGACCAGAAACTGAACATGTTCTCAAATGTTTGTCAAAGGCAAAACATACGCACCACGGCCTTTCTGACGAGTTCAGGCGCGTATGTTTGGAACGAAACATTCTAAATTACTTATTTTCAATTTTAATTAATAATTTATTTTTGTTGGGTTTTTTATTCCATTTGATATTGTTTAGTGAATTTTGATTTTTATACGTCTACTAAATATAAGCAGTGCTCATTATTAGACATTAATTTAATTCTAAATGTTTCTTAAGAAATATTTCGAAATTATAACTGTAGGAGAATAAGAGATTAAATCTGTTTTGATATTCAAAGTTTGTAATTATCCTTCTATCAAGTAAAAGACCGCATCTTATTATTTTATTTTACTTATAATACATACCTTTGCGAGCTAATTCAAGTAAAGAAATGTATTCCCGATATTTTCACGTTAAAAATGCAGAAAAAACTTTCCTCATGCTCACGTCAGACCATAATATGCCGTAATGCTCATAATTACTCATTATTTTTCTGCGTTTGTAACGCGAAAATATCGAGAATACATTTCTTCACTTAAATTAGCTCGCAAAGGCATGTATTGTATGTATATTTGCATACTCTAGATGGCGCTAGTGTATGATTAATATCTTAATGTCTCTGTGTATAGCAAATATAGGTACTTGATAAATTTTTAGTCACTGGCATAAGTTATACTAATGAAAAGCAACCAGTTTCAAAGGTGCGCATGTCTGCAATTTGCCCCTTTGATCAACAAAATGTTATCGAGGTTGTTCGGGTATGGAATTGTTATACAGATGTATGTTACACTGTCTCGATTTGTAGCACGTTCTATTACCATAGCTCATACTCCTTATTAATGATAGACAGTTTAATTAACATTATTATATTCAAATTGTATTAAATAATCTTGATACTCCTAGTTCCTCTATGAAGATCCCTTAGAAGCATATATTGTATTTATGTTTATTTCAGCCTTTTAGTAATTCTTTGTTCTATGTGTCATATCATTAATACATTAAATATGAAATATTATACTCATTGGATAGAACCCATGATGAAACGACTTGATTTCACTATTGACTCATAGCTTTTAACCTTTTCGTTTATCCGAATAAATTGTTTTTATTGCTAAATAGAAAGTTTAATACTCAAAATACATACATATTTATTTATAAAACACTCCTCAATCCTGATTGAAATTCAAAATTTCAATTTCCTTGTATAGTCCGTCTAGAAAGTATCCGAAAGAAACAAAGCTCAGTTGTAATTATTCAGTATATATTTTTAATTATTGAATTAGAAAATTATAACAAAATATTAATCTCATATACTTATACACCCTCCATTTAACTGTAAAAACTTGAAGACACGTCGAGGTACACCTAAAACTAGATCACCTCCATAATTTTCAGTGATTGTGGTCCAGGACTGTGAAACTGACTGAATTAAATCATTTTTTTCATTGTTTCGGTCTTTACTTGACGGAAATTCATCAACAACAAATGTTAACTTCGCTATAGCGGAAGTTAACATTCGTATTTCTTATATTGAATCATCTTTATTTCGTGGCGCTGCTCGTTCAATTTCAATCTTCCTTAGCCCCCATATATTTCCAATGGGACTAAGATCTGGTGAAGCTGCTGGCCATGAAATGGTTGTCACTTGGTGTTCTTGCATCCAAGCTTGAGTATAGTATTTTCAGTGACATACGGGCGGTTTCTGGACGTACTTTTATGTTTCGTTGATTTCCTAATCCGTTAGCCAATTTGCCAAACCCCAGATTGTGTCGTCCTAAGGCCAATAAAGCGTTTAAATTGTTTCCTTTAATCTTACGCGGTCTTCCTGAAACTGGTATATGCCTCATATCCATGACATTATTTATTCTCTTCATTGTCTCATATACAGCACTTTTTTCCAGTTCAGTCAAATGCACTCATTTCATAACATTTCTAAACCTTTTCTATACAAATATTATACCTGTTTCTTTCTAGTTGCAATATTATTTCATATATTGTGTATCTTTTGACCATCAACAATATTTGAAAAATATTATTTCCATGCAACTTTTCCATAGCCTACTATCTGCACCACCTATTTTATACATTACTTTTGTGTTAGAATGTTACAATAAAGAAGTATATTAAAATTATTAAAAATAAATTTCGGATACTTTCTTGAAGGACTATATTTTCAATATGCTTAGATTTTGAGCAAGCGTGTATAGTTACTTACTATATGGTTAATTGAGATCAATTAATTAAATTTTATCGGACAAAGAATATTCATTTTAAAATCTGACATTCAAATACAAAAAATTTATATCTTTATACACTTAATTTTTCCCGAACCTGAACGTTGATTATCATCGCAAATTATTCAGATTCACAAAACTGTGAAGAGAATAGCAATTAATTCTGAATTATTTTGGTTTATAACTGGATTCTCGCCTTCTAAACTCATGAATTCCCATGAAACCAGAAATTGTTTTTCAGAGATAAATAATTTTGAGCTCATTACTTTCATAACGGCCAAAAGTTTCACCTTCAAAGGTTCATTCACATCTCTGCTTGAATAACCGAATAAAATTTTCCTGAGATTAAAGTTAGTCAAAAGGTATAGATATACCTGATTTTGATAAAGTTCAAAATATCACAGTATAATACACAATTTAATTCATGTCAGGATAGATCTACATGTAATGGGGGAATCTACATGTAATAGTGTTGCACATTCATGCATTCATGTCGAATTGAAACTTAGTCTTATTATATTGGTTAAAATTGACCGATATACTATCCATAATTTCACACGGTTGCTCGATTTCAGGGATTCAATAGGATAGCATCCAATTAACCTCAAGAGTTAACTGATTCAACGGAGCGGGAATTAGTTCATTGAAATATGAGAACAGACTGCAATTTCGGGAATATACCATATTCAATTGATATATTAGTTTCGTATTTCAACTGAAAGGAATCAATTCAATGAATGTTAGACGTGCACTTAACACGGTCGTCACTAGAATGGATTTCCAGTAGATCCAAGAGATAAGGGTGCAAATAAGCTATCATGCGTGACAAATCCAGAGGAATGAATGTTCTGGAACTTTTACATTGGAATTGAGTTTGGAAGAGAAGTAATAAGCGTACCTGCATTGCGAGCCGAATTCGAAAAATTTGCAACTTGTCGCGTCTGCGCGCTAATATATTTAGTGAAAAATCGACTGATATTAATACTTATTGTGAAAATCAATTTGAATTTGAGTCAATACTTGATAGAAGTAAAATTTGAATGACTTTAAATTCAGAATTATACATTCTAACTTCTACAATATATATTGAAACTATATACAAAAACTATCAAATTGTTAGCCAACAAAAATTAAACCCATTATTCTCCAGTTCCATCGTGCCATCGTGATACACGATTCCTCTGAAAGCCACAGATTTTTCCACCTCAATCTTTCGAAAGTCTCCCATGCAGCCAGTAGTTGTAATTTCCAAAATTTTACATTTTCCATACGACAAAAACCAAACGAGGGAGAAATGTAAGTTGTAAAAGTATATTTGATCCATCAGCAAAAACCAAATTCTCTTCACTTATAAATTTTGTATTTGTTTTGTACTGATTTTAAAATTAAATTGTAATATCGTAACTTCAGGCAACTCAAAAGGATTTTGTAACTGTAGTTCATGTTTTTCGTTTCAGAACTAGGATAAGGATTTTGTAAAAAAATCGAAACTAGTTGGCTATTTTCTTAAAAAATTGGTATCATTGTAACCCTTGAACTAGTACCTGTTAAAGAATTACTGAATTGTATGCATAGGTCTCATCTTAATTAATTATTTCTTTAGAAAATTGAAGTTTTATTGTGGGTCATTGGTTGTACTTTCAAAGTTCAAACTATTGTCCGTCGCTAGCCATTATGCTTCGATCTATTCTTTAACTTCATCATAATTGGGAGAGTGCTGGTCAGTCAGGCCACATTGCATCGATCGGAATAGATGATAATCGAAAGAAGCAATTTCTGGACTGTACGGCGGATGAGGTAGGGCTTCCCATTTGTACGTTTATAGGTACGTTTCACGGAACGACGCAACATGTGTCATGCTGCAAAATATCTTTGTCGTGTCTATCGGCGTATTGCTCGGCTCACAGGGAAGGTCAACATCTCCCGTGATCCTTTCGTTCGATTTTAGCATCTCATAATACATCACAATCAGCTGGCCCCACCAAATACACGTTATGCGTGACAATAATTTTGGTGAATGCGTTTTTGAGTGATCAAATTGATTTCGAGGATAATTGGTTAGGCTACCCATAATACATATATGTTTTTCAAAAAAAAGTTGTATGAAGTACCATGTGCTAAAATATTTTGATTCATTCTTATTGTAAAACGAATGCGGTTCACAGGCGAAACTAATATTGAATTTTCAATCAGTTATTATAAACTGGTTTATTGTTTCCAATTGTGAATTTTGGTTTTCACACATCTTCATTTAATGGCTTTTGGTACTTTTGAGAAGAAACGATGATAACTGTTTTGAACGGGATCAAATAGCATCAATATAAAAAAAACAAATGTTAACTTCCGCTATTTTATTGATTTATACGACAATTGTTGCGTCATACCATGACTTCATTAGGTGAGTATTTGAACTAAGGTATACAATGCAAAACATGGCCTTAAATACACAGCTCTGGTACAAAAAATAGAGGGGTGGAAAGAGATGGTTTACAATTAATGAAAAATATTAAGTAGGGGGGATCTGTTTAAATCTATTTGATCATTCAAAAAAAGTTGTCTTTTATTATATCTATTGATCTCTAAAGTTTCTAACAGATTTAGTTTCTGACTTTTGTTTTCGATATGTAATATTTCATAGTTCATATAAAAATTATGGCCAGTCTCTAACAAATGGTTAGCATAAGTTGAATTCGGTTTATTATTACTATAACATTTTCCATGTTCTTGTATCCTTGTTTGGAATGAACGGCCTGTCTGTCCCACATATACACATGGGCAATCACTACATGTTAACTTGTAAACTCCTGATTTTTTGTTTTTAGGAATGACGTTTTCATTATTTTTTAATAAGCTGCCTAAAGAATTAATGGTTTGAAAAGGGATGTTATATTTTTCTTTCTTCTTTAAATATCCAGCAATATTTTCAGATTTTTGACCTATGTAAGTTAATGAAATAAATTTGGTTTCGTTTGAATTTTTAAATTTTGGATATACAAGTGATATTGCTTTCTTGTAATTTATTTTATCAAGTAAATTGTCCACAATTAACGAATTAATTTTTTGTACCAGAGCTGTGTATTTAAGGTCATGTTTTGCATTGTATACCTCAGTTTAAATACTCACCTGATGAAGTCATGGTATGACGAAACAATTGTCGTGTAAATCAATAAAATAGCGGAATTTAACATTTGTTTTTCTTATATTGAAGATGAATTTCCGTCAAGTAAAGACCGAGACAATCAAAAATCAAATAGCATCGTTCGACAAAGTTCTTTGAAAAGCCGCCCACCATCCAAGGTAAATGAAAGAATGAAAATATTGAATTTATTGTTTTATTTCAAGATTCCTACGTTTTTAGGCTTTTCTTTTTCCTTTTTACCATTTGTGTACTTTCGAAATCAGCACATAATTGGTACCTCAATGATATTTTTGGACTTTTGGATATTTGCTGTGTTGAATAACTGTCTTCAAGCTAAGGAAAACCACCCTTATTGGAATGAACTGGAAAGATCTGGATGAGTACAATTTAATTGATCACTTATTTTTGTAGTTCATGATACTCCTATACTTACTGAGATTTGTTTTGTATTGTTTATGAGAATTAATGCCGGTAATCATATGGTGAAAACCCCTGTTTCCTTTTTTTAATTGAATACACTGTCAACTGCAGAACATTTTGAATAATGTTTTATCATTGCAGAATCATTACATCAATTTCAAAAGTCTTCCATAATTTTTGTCAATTCCCGATAAATATTTATTGAGTGGTTTGTTCTATGATTTTCAAGGGTTAAAATAATATTTCTTAAACTACCTGGCGCCCTGAATTTCATTTTTGGTTAGTTTTTACTACCCACTCCCTTCTCCACGGCAGTAAAGCCGCGAGCTGTCCCTTAAAAATTCTTAAATGTGTTACAATATTTTAGGGATTGATTTAAAAATCAATTGAACACACATGATCTTCTCGCCCGGAATATTCGGCTTGACAGTGATGAGGAGGCATCCATACGTTGCCCGACGTTTTGCATAACCATATTGGGCGCACTTTCCACCGCCAGTCACAATTCGATACAAAAACCACATTTGCTTTTTGCCACTGGAGCAGTTGTTCACACGTAAAAAAATGGTGTTCGATGTCTCTTGGCTTCAGTTCATACAGCACCCAATTTCCTTCCTTTCGGGCGATTCCCATTGCTTTAAAATTATGACAAAAGGCTGGTTGAGTCACTCCAAGTAAATTTGCAAGTCCTCTTACGTTTGTGATGTATCTTCAATGAACCATGGACCTAATTCTTCATTCTTAAACTTTAGTAGCACTCCGGTTCATTCTTCGTCTTCCAAATCAAAATTAACATTTTCAAATCGGACAAACCACTTCTGACACGTTCGTTCATAGTCATCATTAACATCCACTAAAATACGATGACTTTCGGTTGCTTTTTTTATATTGAATTAATGAAGTAAAATTACCCGCAAAAACACATCATTAAATGCAAAAGTTGACATTTCAAGAGCAGATAAAGCTATGTTGTTTACTCTTCAGCAAAATGACAGATACTGAAAATGAAGAATGAAGGTGTTGCCAGATGAAACAATGGAATTGTAAACTAGTAGAAACATATGTTATCAAAACCGGACGAACTTATTTTTACTCCTGATATCTTGGAGATAAAAGTAACCTGCCAAATTGTCAGGTTAAAAAATTGACCGACAATACTATATATTTTCCAAAATTCCATCACAGATATCTATCTGTTCTGTATACTGTGAACGCAGTTTTCCAATTATTCTAGTAATCTGATTACTCCAGTATCTATGCAAGTTATTGATATATTATTATCATGATACTCTTAGATCTTCTGTGAAGATTCCTCAGAGCTGTTTCAGCTTGCACGAGTTAGGAGTTCAACTGTTTTTCCAGTTGAATCGGTCCTCACTTGGTGGAAATTCTTTTTAATTGAATAAAAAAATTAAGTTTTTTTCAACAATTTATTAAGTTAACGAAAATTGTTTCGCCAACACTGTGGCTTTATCAAGTCAAGCCACAGTGTTGTGCAAATAATCTACATTATTTTATTTAATGTTTTGTTCTGGTGGGGCTTTGTTACTATGGCCACGCCACTATAGGTCACAGCACGGTTGTTTTTCGACCCAACAGTGAAATAGTGGCCGAAACTCGTCGAACTAGAAAATTTCTTCCATACTTCAACGGGTGATGAACCCGGGACCTTTCGGTTTCCAGTCCACGCTTTAACCAATGAGGTGTTGTCACTCATAAGTTCCTGTAGTCATTCAGAAAGAATTCAGATTAGGGAAACACATTGACTATAGAAAAAATCGGATTACTTTATATTTCTTTCGCCTATATCTACGCAATTTTATATGACAATAAGAATCTTCTTCAGTCAATTCTTAAATAGGAAGAATTAGTCTGATAAAGATGAATTTAATGCTTTATAAAAATGCCGTTCCACGTTTAGTTCCACTTATTTCATCTGAATTAATGTTACTCGAAGAAAGACTTATTTCAGCATGTCCGAAATTTCCAACCTTCTGTTAACGATTTGTTGTTTTTCTTTAGTTAACAACGGATCCAATACAGAACTCATTATCATGTATGCTTGAGTGACATTCTTTAATTGAAAATTCTCGCTTTAATGGACCATTTTCATTGTTCTGATATAACGAGCCATAATTGCAATTATCTCTGCACAATTTACCCATTATTCCATGATGATTTGGGTTGCCTTGATCTAAAATTTGAATTTCACGTTATGATTTCTTCTTTATTTCCTCAGCATTTTGATTTCTTGACTCTTATTTCTTTTAACATTTATTGAAAATATACACAAATAGCTTCTGATCTATTTTGAGAAAAGATTGAGAAAATTGGGGGAATTAACATAATATGTATTAAATTAATAAAGTAACGATAAGAGTCTATATAAAAATAAAGCTATGGAAATATTTGAAAAAACCTCTCGGTAAGATGCAGAATTCCTTAAATTTCTCAATCTCTCTAATTTTTTTACCCTTATTAAGTATGCATCGTAGCTTTTCACTTAAATGTTTTGAAAAATATAAAAATAATTCATAAGCCATGCTTTCAAAATAATAGGCATTCAAAAAATATTCTAAAAATTCTACAGCCAAAGACGGTTTTTTCCTCCTGCTGCCACAAATCTTCACGTTTTCCAAACCAGCTGCTCTAGCTTGGATGAAAAAGAGACATTTTTTCCAAAAAATATTCAAAATAAAAAGTTTGCCCAGTTTAAACTGACTGTACTGAAAAAAATTTAACTACGCTAAGTTTTCAATTAAATTAATAAAATAAAATAATAAGGAACGGTTTTTTACTTGATAGAAGGATTATTACAAAATTTGAATATCAAAACAGATTTAATCTGTTAGTCTTCTACAATTTTAATTTAAAAAAATTTACTGAAGAAACTTTTAATGCTTTTATAAGTGCTTATAAAGACATTAATTTAATTCTTAAAGTTTCTTCAGTAAATTTTTTGAAATTAAAATTGTAGAAGACTAACAGATTAAATCTGTTTTGATATTCAAATTTTGTAATAATCCTTCTATCAAGTACAAAACCGTTCCTTATTATTTTATTTCATTTTATTTTATATATAATATATAATTATATCAGGTTTTTAAATAAATAAATTCATTATACAGTGTTGGATGATTTTAACTAAGACCATTAAAGTGCCTTATAAGCTTTGTATGATTTTTTGTGAGCATAGAACAGAATACCTTGGATATTAAATGTACCTATGTGCATTTTTCTGAAGATAATATATTTCTGAAGATTTCATTCTGTAAGTCTATTTATTGTTCAATTGATTTTATTATTTTTTTATATGTAAAGTTGAACTGATCTTATCGTAATTTCAATTATTTTTTGAGGATGTGCTACATGTTTTGAGATTTTTTGAAGTAATTTATTTAAATATATTGAATATTTCAATTTCAAATAAATTAGTTTTTGAGAAGTTCTTGAAATTATGTTTTATATTTTTGAGAAAGAGTTATTTTTCATAAATATAGGATCAGAAAACAATACATTTTGTAACAAACAGGGCTTCGTACGTTTGTCTGAAGAGTTCAGTACGCATGCCTGGAACGAAACAACAAATATTTGTTTATTTATATTTTAATTTTAATTGACAATTTATATTCGTTGGTTTTTCTTAATTCCATTTGATATTGTATGATGGATTTCGATTTTATATGTCTATTAAATATAAGCAGTGCTTATAAAGACATTAATTTAATTCTAAAAGTTTCTTCAGTAAATTTTTTTAAATTAAAATTGTAGAAGACTAACAGATTAAATCTGTTTTGATATTCAAATTAAATTAATATCTACAAGGAAGTTCCACTGTTCATTTAGAGCGGCATGTGGTACCAAAAAAATGGCTGTCCAGCGCATAATGCTGCAACAATAAGAGAATTCTCACAGCAAATGTTCGAAATGTCTACATCTCCTTAAAACTGATCTCTAAATAAGAGGAGCGTATGTTCTTGATTCTTAAGCGGCTTCTGCAAGTCTTCGGCGTAGCTCGTCCAAATTTTGGATCGGTTTGGAGTACACTTTCTCCTTAATCGTACCCCAATAAAAGAAGTCTATTGGGTTCAAATCAGGTGAAAGGGCAGGCCACTAAATCGTACCACCCCGCCCAATTCATGGTTGAGGAATTTTCTTACTGTGGCATAATGCGCTGGGCAGCCATCTTTTTGGCACCACATGCTGCCTTAAATGTTTAGTGGAACTTCCTTGGAAATTTTAATTTATTAAAAACTCAAGGAATCCACTGAATTCTATTTAAAACGCACCTTAAAATGGCTCATTAGAATATTTTTTAACTAAAGTAGATTAATTTGTTAAAAACGGGATTTTTTCCAAAAAAAATTGTCTACAAATTCAGCAGGAATTTACCTAGAGTTATATCATTTTGTAATTCTCACTAAATACGCCAAGTTCTGACGTCACTTGCCAGACTCGCGTATTACTTTTTTTTCAGTAGTCAGTTTAAACTGGGCAAAAATTTTTTTTATTCCGAATTTTTGTGGGAAAAATGTTTTTTTTTCAACCCAAGCTGGAGCAGCTAGTTTCGAAAATTTGATAACAGTTTAGAGCATTATTCAGGGTTACATAACAAAAAAAAAATATTCGGAAAAAGTGAATATTTGTGGCTACAGGAGTTAAAAGTCCGTCACAGAGTGACGAATGGTTAGAATTTTCTTTGAATGCCTATCACTGTGAAAGCATACAAAATAGATTTTTTCTATATTTTTCTTATAACCTAGTACGACTTGCCTCGTCACCCTGTTCCGACTCGATTTCTGGGACATCCTGTATATGGCCCATATAAAGAGTAAGCAGAAATTTCCGTGAATATGAGTTTTTCTACGAAATGTGGAGACAGGTCAATTTGCATTTGGGGAAGGATATCTTTTGATTCAAAATTCTTGGGTGTACGATCATCCCCATTGGAGAAGGGTCAATTTTACAAAATTTTTAGTAAATAGCAATGACGGTCGAGTGACACATCATTTTGAAGGCTTTGTAATTTCATTTATGAAAATGCTAAAAAATTCCCTTTTGGTATTCGTTTTGGTTTAGAAATATCGTTGGAAGTGATGGATGAACTGCATTAAGTGATCGATTTTTTGAATCAACAAGTGTTGAGATGTAGAAATTGTTCATCATTTACTTCTGGTCAGTTATAAAATTCTTATTCAATGTTTTCATGAATATTTTTTTTTTGTTGATAGATTCGGTCTTTACTTGTTGGAAACTCATTTTAATTAAAAAAAATGTATATAAGACAGTAATTTATTTCCACAAAAATGTTTGTTAGACAGTACAATGTAATACCTGAAGAAGCCACATCGTGGTGAAACAATTGTTGTATTAGTACAAACATTTTTGTGGAAATAAATTACTGTCTTATATACATTTTCATAAATATTTTGTTTTACTTCAGTTGTAATCATCAAATGATCGACAATAACAACGAACTTATCAAATCTATCGAACTCATCATTATAAGAAGTTTTTATAATAATCGAATCATTGGTAAGGTCTTATAGTTCTTGAGATTTTATAGGTTTCCTTCACTCTAAATGAAATCATTTATTTATTATATTCTGCCCTTTTCGAACAATGTGAATCAGCTTAGTTCAGACGACTGCATAGAGTAGGAACAGTCACTTTCAAGGAACGAAATGACAATAATATCGTTCAGTTTCGATAAATTTAATTTCCAGATGCATGAACACAGGGTCCGTTACTAACAAAAAGCGTGAAAAGAATCACAGTGTTGCTGACGAAACCGCAGAATTTCAGTTTTAGAGCATATCGAATTGAATCTTTCGTTAAGTGCCAGAAACTCAAGAGTAGCTTCAGAAATTGCGCGAACGAGATCTTGAAGATATGGGAGAAACATCATAAGAATTTTATGAAGACGATTCGGTTCGGCGATTACAACATTGTGAACAGATAAGCAGAATGATTTTGAATAATCCTTATTTTTCATATTCTATATGCTTTTCTGATGAATGCTCATATTTTCTGAATGTTAATGTCAGCAGAAGTAGTTCTAGATGCAGGAGTGACTACAATCCTAGAATTTCTAGAGAACAGCACATATAAGTGGTGGGCCATTTGAAACTTCAGCCAGAATCCACGAGCTCGAGGAAACTAACATGTCGTAGTATCCTTCCCCCTAAAGCTAGCACAGATCTAATTTTGACGTATTCGCCATTATGTACCTGGAATCGGGTAGAACCACGCCAGATTAATGGGTCATTTCTTGACACTTCCGCAGTTGTGACTAAAGTGGCCTACCTGCCCGTTGGGTCTATGTTCACTGTCTCCATGGGCGCTAAATTGTAATACACCCCCCTTTGCTTCTAGTATAGACTGGCAATATCCTACTTTTACTGGCTATGCATCGTCAGTGCCCGAATTGTTCGGGACGCAACGTACACGTCGAAGGGACTTCTTGCCTCCACCGTTCATTCGACCGCTCGAGGCTCAGACTCGCCCCACGATCCGGGTTCAATGCGTCGTCAAGACCCCTTACCGTGCAGGCCATTCTCAGTTATCCAGGCGCAAGAATTACAACCCTGCACAGCAGAATACCCTTCTAGCCTAGAATGCAGGCTTTCAACCGCTGCTCCCAAGAGTCCACCACTAAATTGGGTGGCCAGGAGTACGAATACCTCTGCGGGTCGATCTACCCTCCCGTGGTTGCCTTTTTTCCAAAGGGAGCCAATGAAAGCTGACTGACGCCAAGAGGAGTTCAACTCGATGCGAGAATCCACTAACTCGAGGAAACTAACATAAAATAGTATCCCTCCCCTAAAACCTAGCACAGATCTAATTCTGACGTATTCGCTCTCATCGACAGAATACAGACAAAATCGGGCAGAACCACGCCAGTTCTATGAGTGAGCGCCCTGTGTTGCAACACCCACCCTTTGTCATTTCTTGAGAGAAAAGAGGGAAGGAAGGAAAGAAGTAAAGGTTGCTTAATGTGACCTACCTGCCTCAGGCCTACGGTCATAACCCCCAGGGTCACGGGATTAGATTCACCATTTACAGTTTGGCTTCTTTTTGCAACACTTAGGCACAGGCTGAAGCACTATCAAAATATCTTCTAACTATACAGGTTAGCTAATGAGTTGAAAAACGCAACTCACACGTTGAGGAGGCAGAACCCGTCTAGCCCTGCTTTCAGGCTTCCAACCATTGCCCCCACGAAATCTATCCCTGCAGGGCGGTCAGGATTACTCCTGTGAGCCATCGCCCTTACGTGGTAGCAATCATCGCGTCATTGCCAGGACATGTTTCGGGAACGAATTCCCTTGCAGTTTCAGGGCCTTGGAAACACAGGCCTTGCTGAAGTCAGCTAAGCTACTGCGGGATTGCCACACTTGTCGGTACTATAGGAATCAGCACGTGCCAGGAAACCAGGGCAGTGCTCCTATAACACCATTCACTGGAGCCCCGAACATCGTTCTTTTCAACCTACTGTAACCGCCCTGCATACGAAGAATGCCCTTTCAAAGGAACAACAAACTCAACGACTCAAGATCCCCGAAGAAAGAACATCTCAACGAGCTTACCTTTTCCTCTCTCCATCAGGAGAGGGGTCTATCAATTCCAATTCCATTTCCACAATACCGAACAACTCAACGAGCCATACCTTCTCTTAAAGAAGACAGCCCTGGATAAGCTTTCCACACACCTATGTCGCTCATGGTGCCGTAGCACCTAGACGCGTTCAGTTGCAGAATCCTCATTTGCACATGCTTATGCTCCCATATGCTTACTTATTCTTCTTGCTCGAAGTCTATACTCAGGACAGGTCGCACTGGTTGTGCTATGTTGCACATCGTTCCTTTCTCTTTCTTTGCATACCATACTTTCGTCCCCTTTCCTGCAATATTTCTCCAAGTGCCCCTCTTTTTCACACTTCCAGCAAGCTTTCTTTTTCATCTTGCTTTCTTTGAACTTATGATCAAAACTCATGCACCTGTAACACCTTTGCACTACATTGTACTCTTTCATTCTGCAAGGAAGGAAGCGAATATAAATTCGCCCCTTTAGCAGCTGGGTACTGGAACCTTCAGCATAACACTACTTTTCTCCCCTGATCCATACTTTCTCAGTATGGCCACTCCGTCCATAAATGCCTTCTCATTCATATCCCAGGAGTTTCTCTTGTAGAATTCCTGCTTCAACATGTCCATCGTTATCTCCGATGGCACATCATACACTTGCACCCTCCTGCCAAGTTTCCTTGGCTGCTCCACTTTCATACTCATGCTTTCAAATTTTGCACACTTTCTGAGCTCTTTCAGCTCCTTCTTGCTTTTCGTCTCAATTATAATTCCACCTTCTCTCCTTCACTTACGAACAGCAGTCACCCTGACAGTACCCTCCGCCAAAACTTTCTTTTTCACATCCTCACTTTGTGCCTTTTCAGACAAATCTCTTACAATCAATGCGAAGCACCTGGCTACAGGTTGCCTTGGAGCTTCCAGTACAGGAGTGGATCTCACCTGCCCAGGCCTCGCCGCCACATTCTGCCATGCATTTTTCAGAACATTCTGTTCCACAGCCTTTCCAGTAGTTTTTCCCATGCTCTCAAATGGGGTTGCACTAGTCAGTATGACCACTGTCGCCACCTTGCTGACTTTATTTGTGCACAAACTATTAAGCACAAACTTCCTAAGGTCCCTACTCAGCCTTCTCATTCTCTCCATTATGTCCATATCCTGCACATCTCTCACGCATGCACCTTCCGCTGCCACACTCTCACGTTCACTTTCAGCTTCTCCGGTAGTTCTTTCACCTTTCATGCTCTCCATCCTACTTATCAGTTCTTTCATCTGTTTGCCTTTTTCAATTTTCTCTTCCATGCTTGTTCTCATGAGTTGGAACGGATGAACGCTCGCTCTCCAGCAGTGCGCCCTTGCTGGAGGAAAGGCAAAATGTCCTAGGAAGTGCGCCCCTTACCCCGCAGTGAGTCAGTCTTGGGACCGAGCTGGCAATGCATCCATCGGCAACCTACCCCCATTGGATTAGGGATTTTTATAGAGGCGGTTGTACTCTGCAGGCCAGGCGCCTAAGCGAAGCTCTCCTTCATCATAGAAATGCCATACTGACGGTATATACAAGGTGAACATGCTCCGCCAGGCCCATCAGGTCCTCGGGCACCTCGGGTTTTGCGATCCCCGTACCATCTAATTCCTTAGATGACCCCTGAGGTTTGATTTCTTGACAGGTAAATTTTTTCTCAACCTATCCCAAGATATCATCTATCCAAGAAGGGTACGCATTTTTTCTGCCAGATGGTGCTCCGCCATACAATGCAGCCTCAGTAAGTAACTTTCTATATCATCATTATCTAGAGAATTGTAAAAAGGTCCTATCGAGTGTCCTCCAAAATCAAATTTAACACCTTCCGACTAATACCCTTCTTTAGCACAGTTATTGAATAAAAAAAATGTGTGGACTCTTTTGTGTTGAAAGGTAGGAAATAACGATATGAACTTCTGGAGTTTTAGCTAACAACTTACAACGTTTATTTCAAAAATTAACGGTCACAAGGACCTACATAGAACATCATAGATGGAACCATAGAAAATAATAAACATGTTAAGTGCACATGATATGGCCGTAGCAATATTACACAGGAACAATTTTTGATAATATCTCAACATCTCATGATTCAGTAAGTGAAACATGACATTTCCGAAAATATCGAATGGAACTCGTACGATTGGAATTTTAACACATATGTTACCAAAAATGAATTAGGTAGTTCATGTGTAATCGATTCCTACAGACGTGAATGTCTCCGGAACTATGTTATGCTGCTAGACAAAGGCACAACATCAATTGCTAATCGAAGAAAAAAGTTACAAATTATTTCTTAGAGTTGGCAGCTTTTACATCTTGTGCCTCCATAATTTCACTAGGATTTTTTCTTCTTTCAAAAGCAAAGCTCGGACAATCTTTTCCTTCACACATTTGTGACACAACACACCACCATATACCCTTTTGATCATCTTCTTGTAATTCTTAGTAGAATTTAGCCGTTGAAAAAATTCACAAAGATTGTACTGCCAAACGTCAATTATTATTATGTCAATACTAAAAACTGTTGATTCGTTTTGGCAATGCATATCTAAGGAGTCAAATAGGAAGTTTTTTGGCCAACATATTTCTGGACGGGTACCACGTATAAGAATACGTATGTATGGTTTTAGCACATCTGATACATTTTTGGATTATTCAATAAAGTACAATTGTTTAGATCAAATTTGACTTTATTCGTGATAATTCCAGCGCTTCTTTAACCTTCAGATAACTTTCTTGAAAGATTATTCATCCTTTGCCTCAAAATAAGGAAATCTGGAGAATAGGGTGAGTGAGAAAGCATTTCTAAGCGTAATTCGTGCAATTTTGCCATCGTACCCAACGACTTGGAAAACGATGCATTATTGTCTTGGTTTAAGATGATATTCTTTGTATAACCGTTTCTTATGATATGCCTCATTCAATCCTGTGGGATTTTGTAGAGATCGCTATGGACTTTTCAAACGTAAAAAAACAGAATACTGTATGTACTACTCTGTCAAAAAAGTACCGGGAATTTTCAATTAAAACAACATTTTTACATTTAATCGTCAAAATTTATTGGGTCGCCTTCAAAATAGGCTCCATTTGCTCCAATACATCTATGCCAACGGCACTTCCAATTATGGAAACATTTTTTATAGGCGCTTTCCGGGATGGACTTTAACTCTCGCGCCGAATTTTGTTTTATGGCTTCAATCGACTCAAAACGGGTGCCACGAAGGGGCTTTTAAAAACATAAACACACTTAAAGGACTTCTCAAAGAATATAATTTATTTGAAATATTCAATATATTTAAATATTCGAATAAAGTATTTCAAAAATCTCTAAAAAATTGTACACCATATCTTCAAAAAACAAATATAATTCTAGACAATCCCGTCTTCAGTCCTCTTTTATTATTCCAAATATCAAAATCAAAAACATAACCTATATCACTCACGTGTTAAAAGACTTAAGCTTCGAAATACAGATCAACTATATAATTCAAGATTGATCTATGTTCTAACAATTAAAACTGTAGAAGATAAACATATTTCAATTTGTTTTAATATTCAAATTTTGTTATATTTCTTCTATCAAGTAAAAGGCCTTTCTATTTTATTTTATATACTACTCTGTCAAGAAAGTACCGGGAATTTTCAATTAAAACAACATTTTTACATTTAATCGTCAAACTTTATTGGGTCGCCTTCAAAATAGGCTCCATTTGCTCCAATACATCTATGCCAACGGCACTTCCAATTATCGAAACATTTTTTATAGGCGCTTTCCGGGATGGACTTTAGCTCTCGCGCCGAATTTTGTTTTATGGCTTCAATCGACTCAAAACGGGTGCCACGAAGGGGCAATTTTAGTTTTGGAAAGAGGAAAAAGTCGCAGGGAGCCAAATCCGGCGAATACGGTGGTTGCTGAAGCACGTTTCTTGAGTTTTTGGCGAGAAAGTCAGTCACAATCGTAGCTCGGTGAGAAGGTGCGTTATCGTCATGCAAAATCCATGAGTTGTTCGCCCACAAATTTGGCCGCTTCTTACGGATACGCTCACGCAAACGTTTCATAACGCCTAGGTAATACTCCTTGTTTACCGTCTGACCCTCTGGAACGAATTCGTAGTGCACCACGCCACGGATATCGAAGGAAACAATGAGCATCACCTTCATTTTCGAGCGACTTTGGCGTGGTTTTTTCGGTTTCGGCTCATTTTTTGCCACCCATTCCGATGATTGCTGGCTTGTTTGCATATCGTACACGTAGACCCAGGTCTCATCACCAGTTATAATGCGTTCCATGAATGTAGAATCGGAATTACAGCGATCCAGCATGTCTGAAGCAACCTATTCGCGATGACGTTTTTGAAGAAAATTCAGGTCTTTCGGTACGAGTCGTGCGGCCACCTTTCTCATGCCCAAAATATCAATCAAAATCGTACGTGCGGACTCGTGGGATATCTTAAGATCATGTTCTATCTCTCTCAAGCTGGTACGACGGTTTTCCAGCACCCTTTCCTTAATTTTATCGACGTTATCTTCGATCGAAGCCGTCGATGGGCGACCACTTCACGACCGTCCTTGAAGGCTCTGTACCACTGATATGCACGAGTTTTCGATAAAGCATTATCACCAAAGGTCTTTGGCAACATTTTCAATGCATCGGCACACGAAAATTCATTTGCAACACAAAACTTTAAACAAATTCTTTGCTCAACGTAATCACCCATAGTAAAAATCGGCACGCACTCTGACATCGACTGACTTAATCAGCTGTTGCAAACACACTAGTTGACAGATCCCGCTCAAGCTTAATTAGTTAATTCTTAATATCAGTAAGACTGAGTGCGTGATTTTTGGGACGATTCAGTCTAAAAATATGTATCCTCAGTCAATAACTCTGGATAACGCCCAGGTCAGATTTTTGTCTTCGACAGAATTTCTTGAAATTTCGTTTGATTGTAACTTGAAATGGAATGATCATTTGAGTCAGGTCAGCAAAAAACTCAATAAAATTTTGTACATAATCAGGTTATTGTCACGGAGAGTGGACATGACTTTTAAAAACAGTTTAGCATGCGAATTTAGTTTCACTTCTGAGGTACGGGCTTGTCATATGGGGTATAAGCAGTGATTTAAAAAGATTATTCATTCTGCATAAATACGACTTGAGGGCAACAATAGGATTGAAATATAAAGAATCATGCAAAGGTCTTTTTAGAAATAATTCCATGCTCACAATTCCGAGACTATACGTTTTGGAATGTCTGCTATTTGTGAGAAAACATCCCCAATATTTTAATGATTTGTTGAATAAAAACAACACGTACTAACGTACTGTTTCATACCACTTTCCGATGCATTTCTTGACACTTACTGAAAGAAGCACAAAATACATGTGTATAAGATTGTTCAATGTACTACCTAGGGAGTTCATCAATGTATCTAATTTAAGAAAATTCAAAATCTAATTAACTAAGATTATGGTAAATAGAACCATATTCGATTAGGGAATTTATGGAATATTCTTTCAGAACTTGTTAAAGTTGTAATATTTTTTGACGGTTTACACTTTCCATTTTTATGGTGGCATTGATTATGAGAATAAAGTTTAGGTTATGTTATGTTACCACGGGTTTTGAATATAATAAATATGTTGTTTATGAACATCAGACCTAAAAGTTACCTTTCTGTAAAGATACGATAGTTCACGGGAAAGTAAGATACTACGGTAGCAAACCAGCAAACCACCAAAAATCTATTTCGCATGTTCAGTCATCCGACATGCACCAATTTATGACTTTTCCTCTCAAATTCACGAATACCATAGATGAATATCAAACATGCGTGCTGTTGCATCTTTTGTATCGAATTCAACGAAGCCTGATTCAAACATGAATGAAATAACCTGCGAGCAGTAGTTGAATTTTGAGAGCACCAAAGCATCACAAATTGCCTACTTAATCTCAATAGGCAACAAACTGCGGTTGGGATAGATCAATATAATGAACTCCGAATGCAACCAGCAATGCGCGACCTATGTCGACACGTGTGGTCCATTATTAATCCGAAGATGATCTGATAAACATTAGTCTTTTTTTCAGTATCTGTCATTTCGCTGAATTGTAAATAACAAAGTATTTATGTGCTCTGAAAATGCTAACTTTCGTACTAATATGTTTTTGCTTAGAGTTTTACTTCATTATTTCAATATGGAAAAAAAAACTGCCGAAAGTCCTCATATTTTAGTGGATCTTAATGGCCATTATGTCTTAACGAAAGTGTCAGAAGCGGTTTGCTCGACTTTGAAAATGGCAATTTTGATTTGGGAGACGAACAACGACCCGGAGGGTCATCAAATTTTAAGACTAAAGAATTAGAGACAAGGTTCCATAAAGATCAATTACTTACGCAAGAGAAACTAGCAAAAACAATTATAACCATTCAACCAGTCATTTACCATCGTTTAAAAACAATGAGAATGATTCGAAAGATGTCAACAACTGCTCCAACGGCAAAAACAGAAAGGGATTTCTTCATTGAACTGTAACTGGCAAATGAAAGTGGATCCATTACGATAATTCGAAACGTAGGGCAACGTATGAATACCTGAGGCATGACTCATCATCAACATGAAGCCGAATATTCATGGCAAGATTATGCTGTGTATTTGGTGGGACCAGCTGGATTATGAGCTGCTACAATCGAACGAAGGAATCACAAATGAGGTCTACCGATGACAATAAATGCGTTTGAGCCGTGCATTGCGAGAAAAACGGCCATAATATGCAGACAGAAGCGACAAATGCATATGTTGCCTCACCCGTTAAAACATACTCAAAAAGGCTCAAATGGAAAGTCCTACCCCAACCGTCGTAGACTCCAGCCACTGCTCCTTCCATTTGTTCCGATCGAAGCAACATGGCCTGGCCGATCAGCACTTTTCCAATTACGATGAAGTCAAAAGATGGGTCGATGGATGGGAAGCGGCCACAGAGGCCATCTTTTTTCGCGATGGGATCCGTAAATTGCCATAAAAAAGAGAAAATGTAGTAGATAACGACGGACAATACTCCGAACTTTGAATGTATAACCAATTCTTTACAATAAATCTTCAATTTTTGAAAAAGAAGCACACAAACTTATTTATACTCCAATATCCTCGCTCTTTTATTTGAATTTGCAAATTTTGAAAAATAATCGGAAAAATACCGGCTATGGGGGCTCAAGATGAACGTGCTCTAACTAGTCAGGCGTACATTTTAGGAAGAAGATATGAATGTTTACCCATATTTCAACAGCTAGAATCACGTCCTGGAATATATTAACGTTCAGTCCGAACACCTGTTTTAGACTATTCGTGCACCCTTAGGGGTAATATTAAACTTTCCAGAAAGATCCAGAATGAACTCCTTCTTGGGGATTAAGACAACTCACGTCAAAATATCCTGCAAAACAAATCACTCAAAACTTTACTTCTCCACTCTGAAGTATACCTACAAATGGAAATTTCATGGATCTTCTTGTTTTCTTGACAGTTTCTTTCTGTTGAGAATTCTGAAGACACGACAATAACAACATACTTTGTTATTATATCTCAACGACGAACATATTTCAAATTCCCTCCTATTCAGGAAGTCCTCATCTCCTGCGATATTTCATGCCGAAATACAAAGAACCTCGAGAGCTAACACGTCTATTTGTTCAAGTAGGTAAATAGCTCGCATTCCACAGCATATTTGTTCGAACAACCACTTCCTTTGACGAGGCGAGCGAAAATATGTTTGTGTTGCAAAATTAATCGTTTCACCCCTATGATCCTTTGAGCTTGGGTCAACGACCCCTCCAGTTATGGAAACATTATCTGCTTACATATCTTCAAATTACCGAGAAGTTAACAACGCTACCCGTTCCTGCTGACTGCTTCTCTTTTCGATTTATATACTGATCTTTGTTTTCGTTTTCGGTAAAAATTTTTGCCATTTGTCTTTCATAATTATAAATGGTTTGACTAGACCTTTTCATGTGTATTTGCAGAAATCTTTATAGATATGTTTTCTTTATTGAAAAATATATAAGAGACAGTATTTTTCTTCCCACAAAAATGTTTATAATTCAACAATTTTTGAACCACGATGTGACTTCTTCAGGTATCTACAATCTACTGGCTGATGGTGTCCAGTGTAATCGAATTTGAATATCAAAACAGATTTAATCTGCTAATTTTCTACAATTTTAATTTCAAAAAAAAATTTATTCAAAAAACTTTTAGAATTAAATTATTGTCTACAATAAGCACCGCAAAATTTTGTCTCCTTCAAATATTTTTTTATTAATTTTAACTGCCTTTTTTATATTGGTTGGTTTATTCATTCCATTTGAGATTGTATATTGAGTTTTGAATATATACGTCTATTAAATATAAGCGGTGCTCATTGTAGACATTAATTTAATTCTAAAAGTTTTTTGAATAAAAATTTTTTTGAAATTAAAATTGTAGAAAACTAACAGATTAAATCTGTTTTGATATTCAAATTTTGTTATATTTCTTCTATCAAGTAAAAAGCCTTTTTCTATTTTATTTTATACATAATATATAATTATATTCAGGCTTGATTATATCTCATTCTGGAATGTCAATGGTTTAAAGAAAACCTTATAATACCTTACAGTTTCTGTGATTTCGTGACGAACTGACTACCTGGATTTTTAAAGTTAGTCTGTTTTTAAATTCCGTGTTACACTCTAAGGTACTGATTGTTAGTTGATTTTGATATTTTAAATATTATCGAGGGCCGATGAAGAGATTATCCGAATTCTTATTGTTATTTGAAGATATAGTGCATGGTTTGAGAGATTTTTGAATTAACCCATTTTAATATTTAAATATATTAAATATTTCAAATAAATTATATTTCTTGAGAAATCCTTAAGTTGTGTTTTATGTTTTGTAAAAGGAATTGGTTCCATTATGCTAAGATCAGAAACAAAATTTTGTCTCCTCCAAATATTTATTTATTAATTTCAATTGCCTTTTTTATATTGGGTGCTTTATTTATTGCATTTAACATTGTATATTGAGTTTTGATTATATACGTCTATTAAATATAAGCGGTGCTTATTGTAGACATTATTTTAATCCTAAAAGTTTTTTGAATGAAAATTTTTATGAAATTAAAATTTTAGAAGACTAATAGATTAAATCTGTTGAAATTAATGAATGAATATTCAATTATTAATTTTAATGACTTTTTTATATCTGTTGGTGTATTTATTCCATTTGACATTATATATTGAGTTTTGATTTTATACGTCTATTAAATATAAGCCGTGCTTATTGTAGACATTAATTTAATTCTAAAAGTTTTTTTAATGAAAATTTTTTGGAATTGAAATTGTAGAAGACTAACAGATTAAATCCGTTTTGATATTAAAATTTTGTTATATTTCTTCTATCAAGTAAAAAGCCTTTTTCTATTTTATGTGATAAAAGAATTTTATTATACGTTATCTCAAAACAAAAAATATTTATATACTGTATGTTACCAAATTTAGTACTAGTTGTTTGTAAGCTTCTGAAGAAGTTAACTGAGTTAAAGAAAAGCTTCGGGTGAGCAACTGAAGATAATAAATAGAAATCAACATTTATATGTGTTTCATTTAACTAAACTGTACAATGAATTTCTATCAAGTAAAGGCCAACAGGATACGAAGTTTTAAAAATAGGTGATTTTTTATTACCCACCTTGCTTCTAAGGTTGAACGTATAATAATAATGACTGTTAGTGCAGCATTCAAGTTTCCCTAATTTATTTCTGAAATTGCGCATATATGCACCACTCATCTTTCAGATGACACTGTGCGCATACGAGAGACTTTTTCTTCGACCAGATTCTTAATGATCACGGATCGACATTACGTTCGATATTTTTCCGGCTTATGAGTTTTTTAATTCTTTCAAAGCAAAAAGTGTTCAGAATTTCTTATTACAAGAACGATAGTTCAACAAGGTGTTGGTGTCAGAGTTCCAGACAAGGGGATCCCCAACTAACCAGGAATTCAGTGGATGAGGGTGAGTGTCCATCTGAGATTTGTGGTGTATTTCTAATCATTATCAAATTTACACATACAGTCTGCTAATTTTCTACCGAAGTGCTAACATTTTGGTCCATTCGAACCGGTTGACTAGTGATTTCTTATTTTCTTTCTTTTCATTTCGAGATTTCCACGTAGGTCACCATCAAATTATTATTAATTTTCATTCATATCGATTGTAGGAAATCGATAAATCCGTACAAACAGTATACGCTTATCGCTTCATACAAAAAAACCATATGTTCAACTTAGGTTCACTTCAATCGATATAAACATATTCTTTCATTCCGCATATTTCTTCTTTCAATTCATATTGGAAAATAATTAAAACTCAAATACGATTACAACTTCCAAAGTTTTCGTTGACACCCTTTCTGTTCTAATAAACTTTCTTTATATTATCTTTTCTTCGCATAATTTGGTTCTTTACATATATCACTTTATATTTACATTCATTCAATAAAATATTTCACAAAAAATGAGTAACATCAAAAGATTTGAAAGCAAACGTAAAATATACGTTAGTCGAATTTCGGAATTTTACATTATTGCAAAGCAAAGCTTAACTGATACGTCGAAAAGAGGGCAATTAAAGGCTAGGTATGATGATATTAAAAAATTATTTGAGCGGTTTTCAGAATGTCATAATGAGATTATAATGCTGATTGAGGATGAGGCGGAATTTGATACACATGAGAAAATAAGAAGGGAGACTGAAAACTTTTATTATGAAGGTTTGTCTATTTATCATAACATGAGTAAAAATGATACTTCTAATTCGTCGTCGGTTAGTGTTGAAGCTTCTGCAAAACTCCCACCTCTTAATATACCCACTTTTGACGGTGATCCAAAAATTTGGTCAACTTTTCATGATCTGTTCGAGAAATTAATTCATGATAATTCCAATCTTTCAAATGTTGAAAAGTTCAGATATTTATTTTCCTTCCTAAAAGACGAGCCTTTGAAATTACTAAATGGTATCGCCATAAATAACGACAATTATAACACCGCTTTCAAAAAACTTATTGACAGATATCAAAATAAAAGACTTATAGCTTCGAATGCATTAGATTCAATTTTTTTCATTTCACTAAAAGGCAATACTGCAAAAGATTTTCGTATTCTACTCAATACCTTTTCCGAATCATTGGCAGTTCTTAATGCTTTAAATTTCAGTACAGATCAGTGGGATTTTTTACTTTTCTATATACTTCTAGGGAAACTAGATATTGAGACTCGAACTAATTTTGAAATTCAAACTGATTCTAGCAAAATTCCAGAATATAAGGAACTTTATAATTTTGTTGAAATTAAATGCAAGGCCCTAGAATCCGTTCAACATTTGACTACTTCTAAAAATAAAGTATTTGCAGTAAGCAAAGAGAAGTGTAATAATAAATATAATTCCAAGACCAGCAATAGTTTTTCATTACAAACAAAAAATACTCATTATAATTCCAATGTTAAGTGTTACCTTTGCAAAGGTTCACATGGATTATCGAAATGCTCTGATTTCTTGTCAAAATCTCCGAATGATCGTTTTTCTTTCGTCAAACAAAATAAACTGTGTTTGAATTGCTTACATCATTCGCATAATCTAAATAATTGTCTTTCGTCGTACAAATGTCGCACTTGTAATAACCGTCATCACTCTCTGATCCATATTAATAGTTCAACTATCATAGAAAATATTCCACATTCTTCAACTGTATCAGGTAACACCTTTTCCGAACAAAATACAGTATTATTGGCTACTGCGGCGGTAGATATCCGTGATAGATATGGCACATTTCAACGTGTTCGCATTCTTATTGATTCAGGAAGTCAATCAAATTTCATAAGCGAAAAATGTTTTCGTAATCTTGGGTTACAGAGACATCAATTTTCTACAACTATTTTTGGTTTGAACGAAATGACTTCATTTTCTTCAAAAGGTATTACTGCATGCGATATCAAACCTACAAATTCCGACAGCCCTGTACTTTCTTTCGATGCTATTGTTGTTCCAAAATTATGTTCTAATATACCTGCTTTTTCTATTAAAAAGGGACAATGGGACCATTTACAGGGTTTACCTCTCGCAGATGAAAATTATTTTCTCTCAAGTCCAATAGACATTCTGATTGGTGCTGAGCTTTTCACTCATATTTTACTCAATGGACGTATCGTTGGAAAATTAGGCCAGCCTACCGCCCTTGAAACTATTTTCGGTTGGGTTCTTTTGGGTAAAGTTAACAATCCGTCTACAAGTTCAGAAACAAAAACTTTTCTTCTTCAATCCGATGTTCGTGTCGACATCTGTATTCCTAAGTTCTGGGAATTAGAGCAAATTCCTGATAAGCATTTTTACTCCGTCGAAGATGAAAAGTGTGAGACCTTTTTCAAAGAAACGACCACTCGTGATTCCACCGGTCGATTCATAGTTTCGCTTCCTTTCAGAAATTCGAAACCATTTCTAGGAGATACTTATACTCAAGCTTATCGTAGATTTTTCTTACTTGAAAAACGTTTATTAAAAAATCCATCTTTGTATTCTTCTTATTCCGATTTCATGAAAGAATATCTTGACAGTGGACATATGTCTTTAGCCACATCGGAAGCTATACCCAATGATAATTTTTGTTACTTACCCCATCATTGTGTTCTGAAGCCTGAGAGCGTAAGCACAAAACTTCGTGTAGTTTGGGATGGATCGGCAAAAGGCTCGAGAGGTGTGAGCTTAAATGACACTTTACTTCCTGGTCCAAAATTACAAAAGGATATAGTTTCTTTACTTTTACTTTTCCGTTTAGACGCAGTGGTATTCATAGCTGATATAAAGCAAATGTTCAGACAAATTTTAATATCTCCTTCTGATAGAAATTTCCAAAGAATTCTATGGCGTTTTAATCCAAACGATTCACTTTCAGAGTATACCTTAAATACAGTTACTTTCGGACTCAATTGTAGCCCGTATTTGGCAATGCGTACCGTTCGTGAGCTAGCTCTCCTAGAGAGAGAAAACTTTCCAATGGCTAGTAAGATACTAGAGGATCAAACTTATATTGATGATGTGCTGGGTAGTGCATCATCTGATTCTGAAGCTTTGTCTCTTCAAAAGGATTTAATCGATCTGCTTAGTCGCGGAGGTTTTATGTTGAGGAAGTGGGCTAGTAATTCTCCAGCATTGCTTTCTTCCTTAGACCATTCTGACTGTCAGATTCCTTTGTCCTTTGATAAGGATGAACCACCATTTCTGAAGGTTCTAGGTCTTCAGTGGTACCCTTCTCTCGATATATTTTCTTACAAGTGCCAAAATATATCAAAAGACCTCACAAAACGAGGCATCTTGTCCGATATAGGTCGGATTTTCGATCCATTGGGTTTTCTGTGTCCCATTCTTTTAAAGGCAAAATACATTATGCAATGTATTTGGTCCTTGAAAAAGGATTGGGACGAAGAACTTCCCGAGTCCATTAAAAATTCATGGACACAATTGAAGTGTGAACTTTCAGAACTCTCTGGATTACGTCTCCCTAGGCGAATCACCTTTGATCAATATGAGAGATGTGAGTTACATGGATTTTGTGACGCTTCAAGCATAGGTTACGCAGCGGTAATTTACCTCAGATTACAGAGAGGCGATTCTATTCACGTATTTCTAATCTGTTCTAAAGGGAGAGTTGCCCCCTTAAAAACAATTACTCTTCCTAAACTTGAGCTGACTGCTGCAAAGCTTTTGGCTGATTTGGTCAAATTTGTGACTGACACATTTTCTAGTCGACTCTTATTCGATCAAATCACTTGCTGGACTGATTCACAGGTAGTTCTTTCTTGGCTCAATGCTTCACCGAGCCGTTGGAAAACTTTTGTTGCCAATCGAGTACACCATATTCAGGAACTGGTATCTCCCGATTCATGGATGTATATTCCTTCATCTCTAAATGCTGCCGATTGTGCATCTAGAGGAATGAACCCATTGCAATTGATTCGTTTCGAAATGTGGTGGAATGAACCGGAATTCCTATCCAGCCCAAAAACCGAGTGGCCAAATTTTTCTGCTCAAACTTCAGAACTTAATAATGATGTAGTCTCTGCCGAAGAAAAAAGTATATCTTTATATGTAGATATTCCAATGGACGATTTAGATAACCTTTTAAATAAATTTTCCTCTCTTGAAAAAATAAAAAGAATTTTAAGTTACTGTTTACGATTTTCGAAAATTTCAAAACCCGGTTCCCTTAAACAAACAGGCATTTTAACAATTCATGAGTTGAATGAATCGTTGATGTGTTTAATAAAACATACGCAATATTCGGTATTTTCTGATATCATAGAAATTATTAACAAAAACAAAATTTTACCTAAACCCTTTCGGAAACTTTCACTCTTTCTAGACTCTCTAGGTTTTCTCAGGGTGGGCGGCCGCTTAAAGAAATCCAGTTATATTGAATATGCCGCAAAACACCCTCTTTTGATGCCTAGCTCACATAAATTAACGATTTTGATTGTAGAGTCGGTTCACAAGCAATATTTACATCCCGGTTCAAAAACGTTACATAATTTACTTCTTCAAAAATATTGGATACTATCAGCTCGTCGAACAATAAGAAAAGTTATTTCTAATTGTTTTCAATGTTTTCGTGCCCGTCCAAATACTTACAAACCACCTGAAATGGCTGATCTTCCAAGTTTCAGAATTTCTAAATTAAAGCCATTTTCTCACGTTGCTATTGATTTCTGCGGACCTTTCTTCGTAACTATGCATCGCATAAAGGGTGCAAAATATTTAAAATCTTATATATGCGTTTTTGTGTGCACTACAACCAAAGCTATTCACTTAGAATTAACGCAGGAGCTTTCTACGTGTAGTTTTATCGCGGCATTCCGTCGATTCATTTCTCGACGTGGCATGATTCATGCGTGCTACTCCGATAACGGTCGGAATTTCATTGGAGCTCAAAATGAATTTTTGAAGTTAGCTCAAGAAACTTCTGGAACTCTAAGTTTCCAGTGGCATTTCAATCCCCCTACGGGTGCACATTTTAATGGCCTTGCCGAAGCGGGTGTAAAAATGGTTAAATCTCATTTACTACGAGTGGTAGGAGATCAGCGACTATCCTATGAAGAATTTACAACTTTGATTTGTCAAATCGAAGCTGTTCTGAATTCGAGGCCATTATGTTCTCAGAGCTCAGATCCTAATGATTTAATTCCGCTCACACCAGGGCATTTTCTCACTTTAGAACCCTTGAATTCAACAATTCCTGATGTTGATGTTTCTCATTTGAAATTAAACAGACTGTCTAGATGGCAGCTTATACAGAAAATGCAGCGAGATTTTTGGAAAAGGTACTTCGCGGAATATGTTAATACACTTCAGCAGCGTTTCAAGTGGGCTGAGCCGGCCAAAGAAATTGAGCTCGACGACCTTGTTTTGATCAAAAGCGATGTCGTTTCGCCTTTTAAATGGCCGGTTGGTCGCATTGTGGAATTATTTCCGGGAGAGGATGGACACAATAGGGTAGCTGCGGTGAAAACAGCTAATGGTATTTTCCGTAGACCCGTTGTGAAGCTTTGTCCACTTCCGAGAAATTGATTTTCAAATTATTTTCCTTTATAAAAATAATGTATTTCTATATTTGTTATTATTTTTCTTTTCTATTATTTAAATTTAATTTTCTGGTGACTTACATGGTGTTCTTTTTAAAAGGAGGAAACTTTTTTTTCTGTTTTCTTTAGAAAAACCCATAGGGGTTTTTGTGGGCGGCTATGTTAGTGCAGCATTCAAGTTTCCCTAATTTATTTCTGAAATTGCGCATATATGCACCACTCATCTTTCAGATGACACTGTGCGCATACGAGAGACTTTTTCTTCGACCAGATTCTTAATGATCACGGATCGACATTACGTTCGATATTTTTCCGGCTTATGAGTTTTTTAATTCTTTCAAAGCAAAAAGTGTTCAGAATTTCTTATTACAAGAACGATAGTTCAACAAGGTGTTGGTGTCAGAGTTCCAGACAAGGGGATCCCCAACTAACCAGGAATTCAGTGGATGAGGGTGAGTGTCCATCTGAGATTTGTGGTGTATTTCTAATCATTATCAAATTTACACATACAGTCTGCTAATTTTCTACCGAAGTGCTAACAATGACTTTTATGGAATTTTAAATTCTTCTGATATTTTAATGTGATATGTTTAATTAAAAAAAATACTCACCTCAGCAATTTTACTTCCAACTGGCTCAGTGTCATAAATCTTCCAATTCCTCTCCAGGTAAACCGTTGGTGGGGTATTTTCCAGCTGTCCACGAACTGTAAAAAAGATAATTCCTTACAATGTTTGTCCCAATGGGTGGATTATCACATAATTGTGCAGAACAAACTGATATATTGTGCGAAATATTCTGTTAGCAGCGAACAATTCCGTAATCTAGCTGAAAACAATCATTCGTGAAGCAAATGTAAATCATAATGTTAAATATTAATTGTAATGGCAGAAATAAATTTTTATTCAACGATATTTCTTCATTACCTTATGGGCCTCTGAAAATATATTTTGGTAAAATTCGAGAAGATCTCACAATCATGAAACAGCCTAGCCGAATATTTTCGTAAATATGAATTTTTTCCTGGAAATGCCAATCTTTTGATTGCAAATTCGTGGGTGTATTATCACCCCCCTAAGCGATGTGGCAACCCGCTGTTTTCTGCGGAACTTGTCGGAAGTCATGCTTGAAAAGCATTAAGTGGTCGATCTTCAGAACGAATTTTTATAAATAAGATATTATTCAAATTATCAACTGTTTATTTGTTACAGAGTATTTGTTCAATATTTTCCCTCTTTCCTTTGCAACTCAGAACGAATTTTTATAAATAAGATATTATTCAAATAATCAACTGTTTATTTGTTACAGAGTATTTGTTCAATATTTTCCCTCTTTCCTATGCAACTCTAGAGAAAATGATGATTCAGAAAAATTCAGTACCTGTGGCTATATTATATGGCGAAGCACCACCTTGCAAAAAGGCGTTTTTTATACAATCATTATTACAGATAATAGCTGGAATTAATTCTCCAGAACCTCTACAGATTTAAATCTAAATATTCAGAATTTAATTTCAAAAAACAAGTCCTAGGTACACTGTATCACTTGATAGACCTATATATTATTATCAAATGTGTTGGAAATTAATCGATAGAGAATCAAATGAAATATAAAATAATGGCCAAATTATTTGGACATCAGCTTAAACATATATGTTTCGATTAGAATCACAAGTTCCATCACTAAAAAATGATCAACATATAATTCAAAAAGGTCTTTTTTATTTTCCTTTTTAAAACATAAATACCACTCTAGAGAAAGAACCTAGTAAATTCGGACCCAAATCTCTTCAGTAGGAGTTATTTGAATGAACAAAATAATCATTAAAAAATATATAAAAATACCTTTTTTTTCACCAGACATTTCTGCAACAACTACCGAATTTTTGAATGAAAGATGTTACGACTTAGACTCGGCATTAGATAACCCCCTGTGCATGTGATATAATACAAAGAAAAAAAAAATATATATATATATATATTGAATATTGCTATGAAAAAGTATTTGCATATTACAGATACTAGCTGGATTAATTCTCCAGAACCTCTACAGATTTAAATCTAAATTATAATTTAATTTAATAATTTAGAATTAAATTGAAAAACATGACCTAGCTGTATCACTTGATAGGCATAGATATTATTATCACATGTGGTGGAAATTAACTAACGAAGAATCAAAAAAAATATAAAATAATGACCAAAGTATTTAGACATCAACTAATACATATGAGGTGATTAAAGAGGTTTTGGCGACTATTGAGCAGGATGAACTACCTATGGGCTTATTTTTGGACCTGTCAAGGGCCTTCGATTGTGTGGACCATAAGATACTGTTGGAGATTCTGGAAGACTGTGGAATTAGGGACAATCAGTTGAAACTCATCGAGAGTTATTTGTCATCCAGGAGGCAAATGGTTGTCATGGAGGTGGATGGTGAGCTTTTTAGGTCAGATGAGAGAGAGATAACTATGGGCGTACCACAGGGAAGCATTCTAGGACCTGCACTCTTTATTGTGTATATAAACCGGTTGCCAAAGGCTGGAGTTTCAGCAAAGTACTCAATGGGTATGTTCGCAGATGATACCAACTATCAACTAAAGCTCCATAATATTTCTACTGCCACAGAGGAAACCAAAAATTTGCTGACATCTGTAGGAGAATGGTTTAGTAACCATAATCTTCTTTTGAACATTGACAAGACCCAATGTATATTTTTTTATAGCGAAAGATCTAAGATACAATATCCTCTGTCAATTAAAATCTCGGATAATTATGTCGCGGTTGAAGATAGTGTTGTTTTTCTGGGGGTTATAATAGATAAACATCTTAAATGGGGACCTCATACTGAGAAACTTAAAGGAAGATTAAATTCTGTTTGTTACCTGTTATTTATGCTAAGGAAACAGGTAGACCTCGAGCTTTTAAAACTAGTCTATTTTGCTAATTTCCAGTCCATTATGTCATACGGGATAATCTTCTGGGGTAACTCTTCCAACGTGAATGCTCTGTTTGTTATTCAGAAGCGAGCACTTAGGACTATGTTGCATCTTGGATACAGAGAATCATGTAGGGGTCTCTTTAAAAGCAACAACATTCTTACAATTTGTGGGTTGTATATATATAAACTGTTAATTTTTGTCAGTAAACATAGCCATTATTTTGAGCCCTATAGAAATTTAAATAATACAAGAAGAATGTGTCCTTTTACTGTACCAACACATAAAACCACCTTAAGAGAAAAAAATGTTGAATATATGGCCATTAGTTTGTATAATGTGTTGCCCTTGAGTGTAAGAAATCTTTCCTGTCACCTTAAATTTAAGAAAGCTCTGTATGCTTTAGTTTTGAATTGTGAGCCATACAGTATTTGTGAATTTAAAGAGAGCTTTTCTAAAGGCTGAGTATTGTTTCTGTCTGACTTGTTCCATTTTTACTCTGTGTGATTCTATGGAATTAATAAATGTTATTATTATTATTATTATTATTATTATATGTTTCGATTGGATGTTCGAATATTCAACATATAATTCAAAAAAATCCTTTTTTTATTTTCTTTTTTAAAGAATATATAGCACATTTTCCAGAGAAAGAACCTGATAAATTCAGACCCAAATCTCTTCAAGTTCTTTCTCTAGAGAATGTGCTAGATATTCATTAAAAAGGAAAATAAAAAGAGGCCTTTTTGAATTATATGTTGAACTTTTTAGTGATGGAACGTGTGACTATTTTACATCCAATCGAAACATATACGTATAAGGTGATGTCTAAATAATTTGGTCATTATTTAAAATCTGATTCTTCATCAGTTAATTTTCACCACATGTGATAATAATTCATATGTCTATCAAGTGATACAGAAAATCTAGGACGTGTTTTTTTTAACTTTAATTCTGAATATTCAGATTTGAATCTATAGAAGTTCTGGGGAATTAATTCAAGCTATTATCTGTAATATGAAAATTCTTCATAGTAATTTTCAATATATATCATCATTATTTTTTAGAATCTCTACAATGCTTGGGTAGATGAGATCTTAAAGTAGATTTATTTAAGATTCACCTGTCAAATTGTCAGAAAGAAAACTAGGACCAACAATGATTTTCTAAAATTTCGTCCCAGACTTTCAATTTTTCTGGATACTATATGTGCTTTTTCATTCAGAATTATCCGATTTGAATCACTCCAGTACAGTTACGTCTGTTGACATTGCTATTCAAAAGAAAAATGAGCGTTCATTCATCTGTTCACTATATTGTAATCGCCAAACAGAATATTTGTAATAGAGTTCCTAGACACAGTGAATTTTGCAAAAAATGTTTCTTCGACATCCTCTGAATAGTTGTTCGTGCAATTCCTGAAGTTTCTGATAACATTCTGGTACTTGACGAAGGATCCAATTTGTTGTGGTAATAATAATAAAAATAACTTCATTGAAATATCTTCCTCGGGTACTAAGGAGTGAGCCATTTGCATTTTTGATCGGCTATAGATTAAAAACTAATGAATAGTTTTTCAAAGTTGTGAATTTATTAGAAAGATTGAACCTTGACATTAACGAATGAAATACAATGTCATTCAAATGCCCGGGACGGCTGGCTACAGTATCCCATCCGATCAACCCAGTTTTTCAGTATATTGTCAATTGTTTGGGGCTTAATCTCATGAATGGCAACTTCGATCAAACGTTTCAAGGCATCAATGGGTCTGGATGGTTAACGTTACATTACTCTTAACGGATCCCCACAAGAATTATTTTTCCGAGGTAAAAATCAGCTTCATCGCAAAAGATGATTTTTCTGGGAAAATTATTATCTTCGGCCATGTGATCATTAGCCCATTGGGCGTAGTGAAAACGTATCGGATGGTCACTAGGCTCCACTAGTTGCACTAGTTGAACTTGTAACATTCATACTGAATTATCCACTGAGAAGTGCAAGAAATGTTTAGTTCTTGAGAGGATGACGAGTTGATGTTATTTGATTTTCAGCCACATTCTAGCCTTCAGCAAAAGGTTGTTTCATCAAACAGGGATGCAGTTTCACGAACTCGCTTTACAAATTGATCCACAAATTGCCGTGAGGTCATTTCATTTCTATTGAATTTTCTACGTAAATTTCTGAAAGATTGAAAGAAGATTCACTCACTTGGAAATAAATTGTTACTATTTCCTAGTTTTCTTCAAGCGAAAATGGACTTCGTTAATGTCAAATATTAAACTAAGTTTCTGTCAAAATACGAATGACAGAAGTATTGCTAGACTCGAAATAGCCACTACTTCAAAATGCAAACTCTAGATGTCTCACGCTTTATAATACAGAAGAAATATAGAATTTAAATTAGAAGTGAAAAGACAATGAGTGTAAAGCACTTGTCCGGCCTAAAATACAAAATAAATATATGAGAAGAAAGAATAGATAGTGTACCAGTCAAGTAATTTGCAACTAATTGATCTTAAAAAGAGAAGCAAACATCCCCTGAAAAAGAAGCAAAACTCAACCCCAGAAAGAACCATAATACTTTAATTTTTTTATTTTTTTGCTCCCTCTTGCTCTCTAAATACCACTAAATGCTGAAATCTGGTTTGGTTAATATGGAGGTCATTGTCTTGATGAAATGAAGGCTGTAATATTGTTTTGAAGCCATTAGACAGTATTCTGCTGTCTGTGAGCTGGTACAGAGTCCTGTTTAAATACCCAGCGTTCTGATTTGAATTGTTTCCTTGCCCAAGGCTTGAACACCGACTGTTTAAATATTGTAGCATTAACTTGTACTCTAGTGTAAAACCAGTGAAAAACATCCATTTCGTGTGATTGCTACCTAAACCATGACCAAAGACGGCTTTTGCTTCTTATAAGCTCGCAAAAGGGCTCGATTTAGAGAAGAACGATCACTCAAGTAAACACGATCGTTTTGTTTGTTCCAAATTTGCTGAACTATAAGAATTTTCTCATATGAGAACACTAGATTGTCCAACTTATGATATGCGGCCATCACATCTAACTGTTTTACACTATCGAGTCTAACTTTCTCAGTTTAACATTCAAGTTCTGAACTTTTGTATTTTGTAGACCTTAAAATGAAGTTGGTTCTTGAATATGTGGCAAATGAATCGTTGCGATATTTCACTATCTTTTGTAAATTAATTGCCACTTCAACGTGTAATTCTTCACTTTACGATCGTTAGGAGTACAAGCAGTGGTTGGTCTGCCACTTCCCCGCTTACGTTCTAGGGAGCCAGTTTCATTATAACATTCGATAGTACGATAAGCACGTTTTCTGTTAACATTTAAATGTTTCAGCTACTTCACTATCTCACTAGTCGATTCTTCATTTGAAAATAAAGCGATTATCGCAGACTTTTCTATTTTACTTTTGAATCCATTACTGCGAACAAAGAAGATGTCGAAAGTCTAGCATCAAATCTGATGTCTGTGAAAAGTGACAACGGATTGAAATTTGGGACAAATTCCGTGTCTAGCCCTACATATGTTGTGCCAATTTAGAAGACAATCAACATAAACTCCCAAAAGCTCATTGAATTGTGTTATTTCCATCGTGGTGTTGTTGAAATCAATCGTTCCTGAAAAATTTTCTTTATATTGTGTTGTGCGGAATATAATACACTTGGTTTTACTGAAATTCAGGAGAAGCCCGTTTAGGTTAAGCCAGAAACTTATCAGAAAAGCTACCTGCTTCTGCTAGATGATTTATTTCAAGATCTCATTTCGCTCATTTGCGTCATACAAAACAATCGCATTTTGATAATTCTTAAGCCTGAAACAGGTAGTGCTACATGTAAATCATTTATGTATATTAGGACAAAAAATAGGTCCAAGAGTACTTTTCTCGGGTACAGCCAAATACACGTCTTGAACGTGTGAAGCTTATTGTTGGTATTAACAGAACTCTTTGGAACGAAACATTCAATATTACTTATTTTAATTTTAATAAACAATTTGTTTTAGTTGGGTTTTTTTATTCCTTTTGATATTGTATAATGAATTTTGATTTTATACGTCTATTAAATATGAGCAGTGCTTATTATAAGATATTAATTTAATTCTAAAAGTTTAAAAAAAAATTTTTTTTCAATTAAAATTGTAGAAGATTAACAGATGAAATCTGTTTTGATATTCAAAGTTTGTAATTATCCTTTTATCAAGAAAAAAACCGCTTCTTATTATTTTATTTTTTTTACTCTTTGTATTCTCTTCTTCAGGTAAACACACAGCAATTCAAGCTGGCAGTCATGAATACGATACGAATCTAATTTGTTTAAGAACCTTTTAAGATTCAAACTGTCAAATGCCTTAGAAAAGCCTCTCCTTGCTCAAGTGCTTCCACAGTACCAAATTTCAACTCATAAAATCCCATTATCGTGCTTTCACTTTGCATATAGCCGTGCTTTTTTCGAAAATATCAAAAATTTCTACCAAGACCTCCTCAAAAACTTTTAAAAATGAAGTGCGCAAGCTGAAGCGACTATTCAATATTATTCGACTAACCACAGTTCAGAGTGAGGATAGGTCATTCGTTTTCGTCTTATAGGCTGTCAAAGTGGTGCACCCCATAAATCCGTTTCAGGCCGACTTTTGTTTTTGATATATGCTAGCGATTTGGTCCGTCGCATATACAATGGCAAATATTTTTCCGCTGATAACACTAACATTTACGGAATTTCATTGATCCGCTACATGGTATCTTCTGGTGGTGCGTTAATTGGCTCATCTCATTAAACGTGGAAAAATGCGTCGTCTTGTATGTCGGTAAAAATAATTCGTATTTTTGAGTTTATCCTTATGGATAAACTCATAAAAACAGTGTATTCCCAAGTACGCTTAGGTGTCACTATTATGTAGGATCTCACGTGGTCGAGTCATATTCTTATGGTGTTCAAATGTGCAAATTCTATTTCGTACCTCATTCGAAAGACTGTGTGTATAATAAAATAGAAAGGCCTTTTACTTGATAGAAGAAATATAACAAAATTTGAATATCAAAACAAATTAAAATATGTTTATCTTCTACAATTTTAATTTCAAAAAATTTTTATTCAAAAACTTCTAGAATTAAATTAATGTCTAAAACAAGCACCGCTTACATTTAATAGACGTATATAATCAAAACTCAATATATAATGTCAAATGGAATAAATAAACCAAAAGATATACGAAAGTCATTAAAATTAATGAATAAATATTTAAAGGAGACAAAATTTGTTTCTGGTCTTAACTTCGAGAATGCCATTTGCCTTTTAAAAACATGAACACACTTAAAGGACTTCTCAAAGAATATAATTTATTTGAAATATTTAATATATTTAAATATTCGAATAAGTAAATTCAGAAATCTCTCAAAGCATGCACTATATCTTCAAAAAACAAATATAATTCTAAGCAATTCCGTCTTCAGTCCTGAAATATATTCAAAATATCAAAATCAACAAACTAACCTACATCGAACAACTCACCACGTGTAAATGAATAACGTTTGGAGACATAGATCATCGTTATAATTCAAGATTGATCTATGTTCTAACAGAATCAAAGAACAGTGTGAGTTATTTTTAAGGCTTATTTAAATTCATTTACATTCCATACTGAGATTTATTGAAGCCAAAATATAATCATATATTATATATAAAATAAAATAGAAAGGCCTTCTACTTGATAGAAGAAATATAACAAAATTTGAATATCAAAACAAATTAAAATATGTTTATCTTCTACAATTTTAATTTCAAAAAATTTTTATTCAAATACTTTTTGAATTAAATTAATGTCTAAAACAAGCACCGCTTACATTTAATTTAATTCTAAAAGTTTTTGAATAAAAAAAAAAATTTCTGAAATTAAAATTGTAGAAGATAAACATATTTTAATTTGTTTTGATATTCAAATTTTGTTATATTTCTTCTATCAAGTAAAAGGCCTTTCTATTTTATTTTATATATAATATATAATTATATTTTGGCTTCAATAAATCTCAGTATGGAATGTAAATGAATTTAAATAAGCCTTAAAAATAACTCACACTGTTCTTTGATTCTGTTAGAACATAGATCAATCTTGAATTATAACGATGATCTATGTCTCCAAACGTTATTCATTTACACGTGGTGAGTTGTTCGATGTAGGTTAGTTTGTTGATTTTGATATTTTGAATATATTTCAGGACTGAAGACGGAATTGCTTAGAATTATATTTGTTTTTTGAAGATATAGTGCATGCTTTGAGAGATTTCTGAATTTACTTATTCGAATATTTAAATATATTAAATATTTCAAATAAATTATATTCTTTGAGAAGTCCTTTAAGTGTGTTCATGTTTTTAAAAGGCAAATGGCATTCTCGAAGTTAAGACCAGAAACAAATTTTGTCTCCTTTAAATATTTATTCATTAATTTTAATGACTTTCGCATATCTTTTGGTTTATTTATTCCATTTGACATTATATATTGAGTTTTGATTATATACGTCTATTAAATGTAAGCGGTGCTTGTTTTAGACATTAATTTAATTCTGAAAGTTTTTGAATAAAAATTTTTTGAAATTAAAATTGTAGAAGATAAACATATTTTAATTTGTTTTGATATTCAAACTGTGTGTATGTATAAATTAGGGAATATTCAAACTTCATTATTTTCAATTTTTTGATTCGATTGATTTCAAAGGTTACTCTTTTCATGTCAGGGAGTATAACTCATCAAAATGAAACATTTCAGAAAGAAACGCCTAATGAGAATTACAAACATTCTGTAACAAATTGCTTATACAATGTAACAAGATAAGAAAGATTTGGATATTAAAATTTGCCAATAATTTTGATTACCAGTCAAAAATTGAAGAAGTCAATATTCTAAACTGAACCATATCGTAGATCAATTTATTGAGAGATAAAGTGAAATATGTTGCCCCTGATTTTAGGTGGACACATGTATCAATAGCATTGCATTACCTCCTTATATTTAAATAAATATGCTGCATCTTTTGACAAATTAACAAAAATCATTGAATGTTCTGAAGTCCATTGAATATTTATGTTGAAATTATAATCTCGCTTTAACCTTTCAATTGACACATGCTGTTCGTCAATTGAAGCCATATGCTTGCTGGCATCGTCAGAACTAACTGAACCAGACTTAGGAGTTCATTTGTGCTCTGGATAGGCTTTGTTAGTGCGATCTTACGCCACTTCAGGTTACTGATCTGAGACATTTTTTCCTAATCATAGATAATCGATTACGCGAATACCAACTCAAACTGAAGGAAGAATCTTTCAGTACGAAATAGAGAAAACATTTTCTATAAAAAAGAATATCGGGAACTGAAATGCTTTGCACTGTGAAGTGATCAATGCTACGAAGGGCGTTCAATGTATTCTCGGAATCGGGGTGATTTGCTGATAATGTGAGTAATCTAATTATCCCATTTACTAATGACATTATCTGAAGGTATAAATATAAAATATCACTGATTTACTGTCATTAGTTTTCTAGGTATCCAGAATGACTGACGCCACAATGATGTAGAAAATCGAGCATCGCGCCGTTATGAAGTTCCTCACTAAGCAGGGAAAGAATCAAAAAAATCATTCATGAATCATGAATCGTCATCATGGTTGCTGTTTACCAAGACTGCGCCCCATCCTTATCCACCGTTCAAAAGAGACAGAGAAAGCATGGAAGACGACCCTCGCTCGGGCGGGCCCGTTAGCGGCGCCACTGAAGAAAGTGTGAAAAAAGTGGAAAAGGTGGTAATTGAAGATGCCAGAATAAAAATTGAGTAGTTAGCAAAGATGACAAACCTATTCGTGGGTACCATAGATGCTATCCTTCATGACCATCTTAACCTATCAAAGATCAGCGCAAGATAGTTACCGAGAATGTTCATCGCACCTCAGAAGCAAGTGCGAGTCGAGTGCCGTAAGGAGTTTTTAGAGCTCTGTGTAGTACGTTTTAAAATCGAGTTTGTAAGGGCGCCTCAATTTTGTACTGAAGCGGTACAATGAGGCGAGGCGCTCATGACTTATGACGCGATCAGGACAAACGTTCTACTGTGTCGAAGACGTAAGACTTCTGGGCAGTCGGGACGATGTGGCGAAACTGATGAGTTTTCAGTACTTCAGTACAGTGTAGATCAGGCATGTCAAACTCGACCGCCGGGCATGATGTAGATGGGGGTGCTGTTGGTGCATATATGTTATCACTTATTTATTTTGGTCCTTGTAATTTTGTATTCAGGTCCGACAAGTGTTTGGTTATATCAACCAGAAATGATAGATCTTGTAGGAAGGCTGTATTGGAGAATAGGCTGATATATTGTCCTTTCGCATCCATGAAAGCGCATATTTCGCATTTCAATTTCCAAAATCTATCCAAAACCACACCACATGATAGCCATCGCACCTCTACTTAATGAGGTAAACTAATGTTCTCACTTTCTGTATTACGTAAAAACGCCGAAAACTGCCGCTGATTAAAATCTCGTAATCATTTTTTTACTGATTTTAAAAAGCTTTCAAACTTGATGCTTTTGTGCATGAAACTTCTTGATGGATTATACAATGAACCTGATGAAAATCTGGTTTTTCACATCCCGTTTCTTCGATCTTTGTCTGCATTGATTTAATGAAGCCATGGAAGGCAGTCATGGAACAGTCTCCGTCTGTTGCGATGGAACACAGTTTCGACAAATCTGAATCGTATTTTTAGAAGTCCATAGACGGCATTTAAATATCCTCTCCAGTTGTTGTACTTATTCAAATAAATTTTTCATAAACTTTGATATTTTTGTCAACAGCACAGAAAAAACAGCAAGTTACGCCACACGACATACTTTCGTCACAGGCAATAGAAAATACAATGAAAGAGTCCGATCTTCTTTTAATGTATTCACTTTTATTGGCAGTTACTCTTTCAGCGACAGTATTCCGGGACAAGAATATATTTTGAACAAGCTGCACGCTCTGCGATCTTTATAAGACATTCTCTTGTTAATTCACCTTCAGCAAATGGTTTTGGGTGTTTCATGATCAACTCCAACAGCAGTTAACTCGTAGAACAGCAGATTTATTCTCTTGTTCTGGACGAATAAACATTAGATGTTGGTTTTCTAAATGTAGTTTTAATTGACTTAACTTTTCGTTTCTATTCATGTCCCTGAATTGGTCATACTTACATCTATGGCAATCATAGTGACGTTTAATATTATATGATTTTGGGACACTAATTGTACTGTTGCAAATCAAGCAAATAATTTTGTCTTTCACTTCACAACAGAAAAACTCCAATTCCCACTTTTCTTGAAAGATACGATGCCCATCTGCGAGTTTTGTCTTACTTCCACTTGGTGTTGAAAAAGACATGTTGAAAACTGAATGGGAAACAAATAGCAAAGCGTACTGTTTGTTGCGTGATGGAACAATAGATACGCACCTACATTCTTCTCTCAGTTTATTGCAACTGACTGAACGGCATGATGCGAAAACTTGATCCTAAGATATTATCAACTGCTCAAAACTATTAGGGATTCATTTTGCAACAAATATAACCAAGTAGCCCTTGATTCTTTGAACGGTCGTAAAACTTCATTTTACGACCAAAGACGAAAGGATACCCCGTGTTTTCAAAGAACGCCGGCGCGTGGCTACTTATGTTCAGTTTCAGTAGTGGAGTCCTCACGAGCGATAAGGATATGGCGTTTTTATTCATTATCAATTTCGTTGAGTAAATGATCTTTTTTGTGTTTGATTATGCCTTTAATGATTTACTGAAAGGGTAGGACGACGAATCGGCAGTGATACGTGTGTGGACACGCACGAATTTGCTAAACAAACATGCGAGATCGCCGTCCGCATTATCTGGTTATTTACAGAATTAATTCGGGCCGCAAGAAACGCCGAGGGGGCTGCATGCGGCCGCGGGCCTCATGTTTGACATGACTGATGAAGATTGTAACATTCACACTCACTCCCTTCAAATGTGGGGCCAAGCATCTCTGCATATGCAGTCGTGAAGAGTTGAAGCGATAGGGATAGGGAAAGGCGAATTGGAATTGAAAATGAATTAACTCCAGGCGGCAGAACTGGAAGATCATGCAAAATTTCTAAGGGGTCTTTGATTCTAATGAATGTGAAGCTTCAGTTGTTCGAAATCATTGAAAGTTGCAGTGATAATCTTTTTTCATTTAAATGAAAAATTTGAAGAACATTTTGAAGTTCGAAATGTACCGGGTTTTTCACTATAATAACCACAAATGTTATACGAAATCAACTATTTTTTTCAAAATGATTCCACAAATGGAATATATGTAGAGATAGGATATTAACTACAAGTCCATTTTTTCAAATGGAGGACCCTGTACATTTTTTTACTATTGTCTAGCTATTTCTCTCCTGATTACGAATAAATGTGCATGTGTTGCTCCATCTCTCTTATTTTGAGAACCACAGAGTCTCAAATTCGAAGAACTACCTGGCAGGCTCATTTATTGGTTGTCAAGTGGTACGCTGTGATAAATAAACAAAGAACGTTGCTAACAATATGATACACGTTGATATTCATTAAAATTATTTCTGAAACATGCATTACATAGAAACGGAAAATTTGGAATATTTTCTCCTTATTTAAAGAACAATAAAAGCAAGAAAGCTGCAAAGAGATATATTATATGGACACGTTTTCATGGCAGTTTCTGAAAGAAATAATTTACCCTGATAATAATGAAAGTGTTGAGGTCATTAAAAACACAATTGAAGCATTAATTCATGAACTCAATCAGGGCCATAATAATGCTATCCCAAATGGTCTTACCAACATGAGAAAACGATATAAACTTTGTTTATCCAATAATGGTGGCAATTTCGAGCAATTTCATTAGTTTTTCATTTTATACCACTTAAATACTCAACAATGTCGAGTTATTGATTCTCATTCCGTACGCCTGCCTCTTTTTCTAAAAACTTTTCGAATCTTTTAAAAGGTGGTAAGTATCAATAAATGTATTTTCACTGGGACTTGGATGATCTGGATGTAACTCAATATATTTTCCCCTTTTAGTTTTCTTATTTTTATTGCTCCCCACATAAAATATAGGATTGATTAATTGTATTAGTAATATCTTTGTATATATTAATTTGTTAAAGTATATTTTATCTAACATAAATAGAGGTTAATACTTGATAGAAGGTATATAAAATTCTTTAAATTGCCTTTCAATCTTTTAGATCAAGGGTAAACAACAGAATTATTGATTTGTAGTTAACATTACACTCCATTTAAAATTTTCAGTATTCATTTACCAGAAGTTTTCTGAACTGTTGAAAGGTGAGTAAATATTTGTTGTTGATCTCTTAAAACTTGTTTTTCAGTAATGTTTTCACATATCTTGAGATTTTATAGAAAGTGACTTAGTTAGATGTCCAATAATATTGAATATTCTAAGTTAGATAGTTTCATGATGAAATTATTTAGATTACGTTAAACATTTCTGAAAGATATTTGTTGTCCTAAAATTGATCAGCAGAAACAAAATTTTGTCTACTCGAAATATTTAATTTATAGGATTTTGGTTAACAATTTTTATGTATTGGATCTTGTTATATCATTTGGATGTCTTATAATGAATGTTTATTTTATATGTCATTTGATATAAGTGGTACTTATATGACAATAATTTAATTCCTGAAGTTATAATTATTAAATATAATTTTTTGAAATTTTTTTGAAAAGGCTAATATTAAAATATTTAAATAATTTTATGTACCTTCTATCAAGTAATAACCTCTATTTATGTTATTTTATTCATAATATATAATTATTTGGTTTCTTTAACATTCTTTATACAGATAGTCCTTGTGCTATAACAGAGGCCGTTAAATTGTCTTTCAATCTTTTAGATCAAGGGTAAACCACAGAATTATTAATTTGTAGTTAACATTACACTCCATTTAAATTTTTCAGTACTCATTTACCAGAAGTTTTCTAAAGTGTTGAAAGGTGAGTAAATATTTGTTGTTGATTGATGTTATATTCTATTGAATTAATTGAGTACTGACAAAGCAAAGTCTCTCCTTAAACTTGTTTTTCAGTAATGTTTTTACATATCTTGAGATTTTATAGAAAGTAACTTAGTTGGATATCCAATAATATTGAATATTGTAAGTAAGATAGTTTTATGATGAAATTCCCAAGATCATTCAACATTTTTGAAAGATATTTGTTTTCATAAGATTGATCAGCAGAAACAAAATTTTGTCTACTCAAAATATTTAATTTATAGGATTTTGTTTAACAATTTCTATTTATTGGATTTTCTTAGATCATTTGGATGTCTTAAAATGAATGATTATTTTATATGTCTTTTAAGATAAGTGGTACTTATATAGTATGACATTAATTTAATTTAATTCCTGAAGTTATAATTATTAAATATAATGTTTTGGAATTTAATATGTAGAAGGCTAATATTAAAATATTTAAATAATTATATTTGATTTGATCTAAATTTGTTTCCGCATCTGTGTAATGCATGTTTCAGAAATAATTTTATTGAATATCAACGTGTGTCATATTGTTAGAAATGTCGATTGTTGATTTTTCACAGTCAGTGACAATCGATTAATGAGCCTGCCAGGTGTTTCTTCCAATATTCGTAATCAGGAGAGAAAGAGCTAGCCAAAAATAAGAAAATTTGCAAGGTTATCCATTCGAAAAAATGAAGTTGCAGTTAATATCTTGTCAAGTCTGTATATATTCCTTTCTGTGAAACAATTTCGAAAAAACTCAGCTGATTTCGTACAAATTTTGTGAATAGCTTTTTTATATCTTCATTTGTAACAGAGTTAAAGGGGGGGTCAAATTATAGTGAAAAACCCGGTACATCAAGTTTGTTGTATATGTTATTGTGGGAATTTCTCGATGATATTTCTGTTTTTATAACTAATGCTTCCGCTTCTCTAAGTCGCAAACTTTTACTGATATTTTATGTATACCCTTTTTTTAAATATTGTGTTCTTTATCCAAAAAAACCGTGTTGGAGAGGTTAATGAATCTTTCGAAGAACTTATGGGGTGAAAATTTGTTTTTATTTCATTCTTTGTTACTTTTGACTTTATGTTTATTTAAGTTATTAAGTTTATTCTTTTGATATGGTATTTCTTATGAATTATCTGATTCACCTTCGTTCGAATTTGTAAATGGAATTCGATTTTCTAGATTTACAAATTCGAACGAAGTTTAATCGGATAATTCAGAACAAATACACAAATCAAAAAAATAAACTTAATAACATAATTGAACATAAAGTCAAAAATAACAAAGAATTGAATAAAAACAAATTCTCAGACCATAAATTCTTCGATTCATTTTATCGTCATTTCAAATTTATGTTTTTTTTTAGCAAGTACTGAAGTCGATTCATGAAAATGTGCTTAGAAAAATGTTTTGTTGATTGGATTATTCACTGGCATAAGAGATTATTGCAGAAGGGACGCACTTTGAAAGCTATTAAATTTGGATGAATAATACATATTTTGTGGATCGATGTCTGGTATATTTCTTACCATTTTGATATTATTTTCTATTTTTGAGAATATATTGATACTCCTAGATCTCCCATGAAGGCCTCTCAGAAGCTGTGCTCATACGACCTAGGAGATCATTTCTGTTCTAATTAAGTTTTGTGACTGTGTCTCTTTGCTACTTTAGGCTCAGAACTGGTAATTTTTGACCCAACAATGAAATGATGACCGGCCATCTTAGCCAGAAAATTTCTTCTCCCGCCAAGAAGCGAACCCGCATCACAGTGGACTCTGCGCTTAAGAGTCGGGCATTTGAAACACAACGCCACCAATGGTACTAAATTTATTTGACCTGACCAAACATTTCATTTTACTCCTTTCGATCCTAGTAACATATATGCTTCAAATATTCAGTCCTATATTTATTCCTTGGCATAAGTGTGTTATTTCGAAATGCGCACACTTTCAAGGCAATACAATTAATTTGGATTGATAATACATGTTTTGTGTTCATTCGTCTAGACTTATTCATGAGTGTAGATAGCTCACCAGGAGAGCATCGGGCTCGTGACCGGGAGGTCCGGGTTCGAATCCTGTTCAGGTGGTAAAGAAATTTTCTAGTTGTACGGATGTCTGCCACCATTTCACTGTTGAGTCAAAAATTAACATTACTGTGACCTAAAGTGGCGCAAGATCGCAGTAACAAAGCCTACCGAAAACACAACTGAACTCCTAACTCGCACAAGCTGAAAAAAAAGCTTCTGAGGGTTATTCACCGAAGATCTAGGAGTATCAGGATAATAATAATAATAATTCGTCTATTTCTGTTGAATTTTTGACCAATTTAATATAATAATAATAAATTTTGGCGCTATCAAACTTTCACTTATAATACCACAAGAGCTTCAAAATTATCGGGTATTTCCCGATAGGTTCGTTGCAAACAAATGAAGGAGTCAAGTTTTTCAGGTTAAAAAATCACGAGCGCGAAGCGCGAGTGATTTTTCCTGAAAAACTTGACGACTTTATTTGTTTGCAGGGAACCTTGAGGGAAATGCCAGATAGTTTTGAAGCTCGTGTGGTATTCGGGGAATTATTTTTCCGTCCCAATTGGCATCACGAGCTCCTCGAGCGGTCTTGAATGCAGCATCCGAAAATGGGTTGATTTTGATGTCGAAATCGTTCAAATACTTTTCTTGAAGTGATTTGGCAGTCTGATTCCACATTGTTTTTATTGTACCTTCCTTATAGTCTTCTCCATCCATTTTCTTCATATTGTAAGCGTAATCTTTCATAATGTTTGCCAATTGCGCTTCACTCGTTTCAGCACTCAATGTGTATTCCCTCTCAGTACAAAAAGTAGTAAATTGGTTCCAAACTGTTTTTTTTGCCTTCTCCGTATTAATGGGAACATTTCCTTTGACTTTTTTATCGATGGTGGACAGAGAACAAACTCCAAATCGACTCATTTTCATGCAAAATCTCCAATTTTCACAATTGAATTCAACCTGTCAGTTTGACGTGTGGTTAATTTGACTGGATCATGTTTTGTTTTTTATATATAGCAACTACCAGAGAAAATAATCAAAAAATTATCAGTATAATACCATGTAGGTTGTACCACGTGACGTCGAATGGTGCAATTCTATTGGTCGATATTTGGGTCGGAAAAATAATCATTTTAATCCAAGCGATCCTAGTAATAAAGGAAGGGCCATTGCATATTGAACTAGTGGTTATTTCGCATCTGACAACACTTCTGTCATTCGTGTTTTGACAGAAAGTTAGTTTAATTTTTAAATTAATGAAATGGGTCGATCTACACTTGAACAAAATTGTGAAATATTAAAAACTTATATCCAAAGTGGTGAATCTTCTATCCAAACTGTTAGAAATTTACGTGGAAAATTCAATAGAAATTAAATGCCCTCAAGGTCATTTGTGGATCAATTTGTGAGGCCAGTTCGTGAAACTGGATCGCTATTTGATAAAACAACCCGTTCACCTACTCGTGCAGTGAAGACACATGAAAATATTACTGCTGTAACCCAGAATGTCAACATCAAATCGTCATCATGCTCAAGACCTGAACATTGCTCGCACTTCTATGAAGAGAATTTTGCATAAAGATCTCGCTGTGAAGACTTTCAAAGTTCAACCAGTGTAATAAGTGAAGCCTCGTGACCACCTGATGCGGTTCCGCTTCGCTCAATGGGCTAATGATCGCATGGCCGAAAATCAGAATTTTTCCAGAAAACCTTTTAAATATTTTCAATGAATTCATAACTCCAAAAAATTATCATTAGTTTTTTATTTATAGCCGATTTAAATTGAAAGTTTGAAATGATCCAACCCTTATATAGCTATCAATAATCCTTCGTATATTCAACCCTATAATGTTCCAAGAGGTTAAAATAACTTTTTGTGCTGTCAAATGATTGAGGAAGTCTGGTGAAACTTATTAGACTAGATGCGATAAAATTTTGAGGTTGAATAAAGTTACTGTAAAGAATTGCTTGGTATATAGATATACCTTTTTGAATTCTTCGGAAGTAATTGATTAAACGTTAACCACCTAGTATGCAAATTCTTGGTTAAGTATACTTCAATTGGGGTTGAAAGAAGAATGTATATTAGAATTTAATGGTTTATTTATAGCCTAAATACATATATTACAAGTTTACAAGTTTGAGTTGTATACCCAAATTGAGGGAGTTGTTTCAGTGTAGTATTGAACTCTAATTGCAGTGAAAACAATATATTATTCGTGGAATAGTTTTTCTTTGAGCTTATTCACCATTGTTCACTTCACCGAATTCACTTTTACTGTTTTACCTTTTGGGCTCACTTTTCACAAATTAATATCTAATTATAAATAAATAATGTTTCTTCAAGGGTGCTTTGTGGCTAACTTAGATAAGAGGACTGTTTGACTGTAACATGACAGACAAAGAGAAATGTAATTAGAACTTACTTCTAGAGAATGTTCGTGGGATTAGACCTTAATGATCGAAGAGGAATATTGCGTGACCGTTTGGTCGAGGAAATGTCTTCAACTGTGTTTTTTTGCTTACTGTTTGTACAGGGTGAGTATTGCGTGACCGTCTGTTCGAGGAAATGTCTTCAACTGTGAACATTTCGGCTAACTGTAGTGAGAGAATTATATGTCCGGTAAATTCCGAGACGACAGTCGACTGTTGTCGTCTTGAAACGGCTAACACGTTTCTTATGGCTTTCTATGAAAAATCTGGTTTTTTGAAGATATAGTGCACATTTTTTAGAGATTTTTGAAATAATTTATTCGAATATTTAAATATATTAAATATTTCAAATAAATTATATTCTTTGAGAAGTCCTTTAAGTGTGTTCATTTTTTCAAAAGGCAATTGGTGTTCTTAAAGGTAAGACCAGAAACAAAATTTTGTCTCCTTTAAATATTTATTTATTAATTTTAATTACTTTCGTATATCTGTTGGGTTATTTATTCCATTTGACATTATATATTGAGTTTTAATTATATACGTCTATTAAATGTAAGCGGTGCTTGTGTAGACATAATTTTATTTCTAAAAGTTTTTTGAATAAAAATATTTTTGAAATTAAAATTGTAGAAGATAAACATATTTCAATTTTTTTAATATTCAAATTTTGTTATATTGCTTCTATCAAGTAAAAGGCCTTTCTATTTTATTCTAAGAATTAAATGAGAAATATTTGAAAGGCCTAAATGTTGAACTCTGTGGACGTATTTGTTAGATACCTGCAAAGTGAATTAAAAATTCTTTGTCCAAAGTAAATTTGAACAGTTACAACAAGTTCTCTTCGAAGATCAAAAAATATTTGCTTGACAATGGGGAAATCGGTTATTCCATTGAACATATTTTCGGCAAGTTAAACCTAGAATAATTCTGTTTGTATTACTTTTCACTGACAATTCACCTGAATATTGAGTAACTCTGAAATCACCGCTTCCGACTGTATCTATTCTGTAAATACTCATTTTCCTGCCGTAAATTGCCTATAAATTCTCAAACAGTTCGAAGAAATTAAATGTATATAGTTGTCTGGTAGTTATGACATCCTCCATACTTGAAAGGAAGCTAAACTAACGTATCAAGTTCCATAAAATTCATAATTATAATTCGATATTATAAACTAATAAGCAGATAAGGCACTAATCAATTCACATTAGTTAGATGTGGACCAAATACCTCATCCGACCGCATTTTATCATAGCCGACCTCTCTAGAAGTTCCTGTACGAATATATATAGGAAATTCCGAAGTGAAAGTCTCACGAACGGCGACAACAATAAATTGGTATCTATATTGAACCTACACGGAATTCTTCACGAACTCTTCATGGTCGCTTGTGACGTCACTAAATGTCTACATTTACATGTCTTTTTCGTGGATCCTGGTAAACCGGTCTTAGGCCAGACATATACCTCGAGAGTAATCGTAACGTAGATCCACGATTCTTGAAGATGAGTTTTAAATGTTTTAAACTAACTGCAATATGTTCTCTTCGCAAAAGAATAGTTGTGAATATATTTTTCGGAAAAGTTCATGTCTGGCACAACCGAATAAAAATTATAAGATCACTGACTTTGCATCAGAAGTTTTAGCGAGCATGTATATTGTATTTACTTGCCGGTCCCATGAAACTTTCACCTTAATATTTCGTTTAATATGGAGTTTCTTCGGATTAATTCATAAATGGATTGTGCAAATAAACCTTTATTTATTGAAAAACGATGAAACATAATGTCACCTGTAGATGTAGGCCCATTTAAAATTTGCATTTTTGACCGGCAATAAAGATAAAACTAATGAATATTCTTTCCAAGTTATGAGATTATTAAAAAGGTTGAAACCTGACAGTTACAAGGATAGAGAAAAGAATCAGTTGGAGAAAAACTCAACCTCTCCTTAACCCTTATACATTATTATATTTATTTCATTTAATGGAAATCAAGGTTACAAAAATCGACAACCTTCTAATATCATAAAATATAGTTAGTCTGCAAACAAGGGTGAATAGTCAAATGAGTGAATACTCCAATAACTTCCCTATGGTCCGGAATTCTTCATTCATTATCATTCATACACCTACTATCTAATTAGATTATTATAATCTAGGTACATAATATCATTGTTTAGGAACATCTTGTTGTGTCATATTCCGGGACAAATTGTTGTTTTGTCGATTTTCGTAGACGGACCTCATATTTGCCAGAAACACTTGTCTGCACAATTTGAGCATTTTTGTAAATTTTAGTGTGAAATTAAAAAATGGTTTTTCAATGAATTATCTTAAAAACGAATAATGATTTTTTAAATTGTTGTCAGTATCAGAAGTTTTCTCAAAGGATGTATTATATGCCCCATTATGCCATATCGAATTTTGAAGCTGGTACCTCGATCTACAAAGGGATGGCAAATAAAAATAAGTATTAATTATTAATAATTCCCCAAAATCAATTTCAAGAAATAAAATAGACTGAAAATGCTAGTTGAGAACGACTTCGTGATGTGAAAGATCTCTTTATATGCACGAGACACTCGTTAGTAAAACCTAGACACTTCCGGTATAGACCACACCTCCAAACACGAGAAAATATAAATAATTCAGATGAAGTTCATTATAGTGAACCGCAACAGCTTACTGCTTTTGTCATGAGTGGTTCCGGTAAGAAAAACTATTACACGTCTCTCGTACATTATATTATTTCTTGTTATTTTGAAGTTAGCTATATACTTACGTATAATTTCATTGTATAGTCCGACTAGAAAGTATCCGGAAAAACAAAGCTCAATTGTAATTATTCAGTTGAATTGTATCAGTCCTTACTTGGCAGTAATTATTCAGTATATATTTTTAATTCTCGAGTTAAAAAATTGTAAAAAAAATATTCATCTTATTTACTTATACAACCTCCATTTTACTGTAACGACTAAACGTCGAGGTACACCTGAAATTAGATCACCTCCATAATTTTCGACGATCGTAGTCCAGTACTGTAAAATTGACTGAATTGAATCATCTTTATTTCGTTCAACTTCAATCTTCATTAGTCCCCATATGTTTTCAATGGGATTAAGATCTGGCGGAGCTGATGGCCATGAAACAGTCGTCACTTGGTGTTCTTGCATCTAAGCTCGAGTATAGGTCAAAGTATGGCATCTTTTATTATCCTACTGAAAACGCCATCCCTTTGGATATAAAGCATGCGCCGTTTCAAGGAGAAAATCGTTTAGAATTCCACAATACTTTTCAATATTAATGGTAGCATCAACTATACAGAGAACCGCAGCACCACGCTGAGATATTGCTACCCAAACCATTATTTTGGTGGAAAATTCGAAAATTTGAACGGTAACCGGTTGTTTTGATAGGATTTTTAAGTGATTTACACCAAGCTGAAACTAACTTTCATCAGATATAAAGATATTATTAAAATTTTCTTCGTGAAAACGTTGACAAAATTCTATCTTTCGTTCCTTTTGTAAAGGTGTAATTATAGGGAAATTTTTGGTTTCCTTGGTATGTAGCCTTGTCTTTTCAGTGACATATGGACGGTTTCTGGAGATACTTTTATATTTCGTTGATTTCCAAATCTGTTAGCCAATTTGCGAAACCCCAGGCGCGGATTGTGTCGTCCTGAGGCCAACTTTTTCCCAGTTCAGTCAATTGCACTAATTTTTTTACGTTTCGAAAACCTTTTCTAAACAAATATTCTACCTGTTTTCTAGTTGTGACATTATTTCATAAATTGTATTCCTATTGACAATCAAAAATATTTGACCAATAGTGTTGCCATGGAACTTTGGCCATAGCACCATTTGCACAAATTATTCTACACATTACTTTTGTCTTAGAATGTTACAGAAGTGAAGTAAATTAAAATTATGAAAAATAATAAATTCCGGATTATTTCTAGACGGACTTTGGTTGACTGAGATTTCTCTCAAGCAATCAGTATTTACGCTATAAACTCGTTTTGTACTTGTACTTCATACTTCTCTTCGTATTGTTGGTCTATACACAAGCTTTCTTATTGTCCATTTCTTAATCCTCATTATCAGGGTTTTATTTTTTATTATATGTAGAATAAATGATCAATTAAACTTATAGCCTACTAATTGTTGAGTACGGTAGAAAATTTTCAATAAGGTAGAACCTAACTATAATAATACATATTATATTCAACTTCATGCCAATATGTTCAGTAATGCTCCTATAATATAATATACCTTTTTCAATATTATGTAAAGTATTGACCTACTTTACGTAGTGATTTACGGGTTGAAAATTATCAGTTTTACGTTTTTAGTGCGAGAAAAGAATGAATTAGACTGAAACTGTCTACTCCTCCGTACTAGTGAAAACAGTGTATATGATGAAACATATAATGTTTTAAACTTATTACACAAATTTTTACACCGAGACAACGTTGTCTCAACTGTGCGTGAATTATATTTTCTATAAATTTCTCTACAGATTACTTCATATTTCAGAATGTTGCACAATATTTGAAAATTCCATGTCTACCAAAATAGAAACTTTTTTTTCTAGGACATTTTTGATTTAATTTTTTTCATTAAATAATTATGCAATTGTTTTAAGATGTTTTATTGTCTTATCTGAAATTGAATATTTACCTCTATCATGTTTCAACCCAATAAATAAATTCTTTTATTTTTAAATTTAGTGAAAGTATTATTTACTTTTTTCTCTAAGTGTTGTGAAGTGTTTCTCGATATTCAGGATTTTTGAAACATAACCTCTATTTACATTATATTTGTACCATTAAGAGTATAGATTGCTTTTTGTTTGATTTAACCTCATTTGCGTAGTTTGTAATCTATAATTTACTTAAAAGGATGTTACCAGCTAGCTCTATTCTATTTTATAGAATTTAGTTTCTGCTTGTGCTTTCACAATAAAAGACCATATTAAAGCATTTGAAGTATATTATGGTCGATAGATTTTAGAGTAAATTATAATTGTTGAAATGTGAACTTATATGATGAATTAATTGATTACAAATTAACTTAGTTTTAAAGAAAGTGACGAAATTCACAGTCTAGTCAATGTTTTGATCCCACGTGATCTTTGAGCAGTAGTTCACTGAAGGGAAATCTTCTCTTGCAGGCGTCAGATATCAGACTTTACTTCTGGATCCAGGAAAACTTCCAAGCGACAAATTCGCCTTGCAAAAAATTCACGGTGAACCAAATGGTTAATTCAGGCATAAACTACCAGAGACGAACAAGCTCCGGTCAAAAATTGACTTGGGTAAAAAATTTGCTCCGCAAAAAGTCAACTTTTTTCACTCGTAGAATAATCACATTCTCCTCAGAATGAAGCTATCAAATTTCGTTGATATACTATATACTACACTTGGTGCTAATGAACTATTATAATCAGGTATGATCGCTCAAGAGGCAGTAGTAAATAATGCAATGAAATTGTATTTATATCAGTAAAGACTCATACACACTACAATTTATTCTTTCAAATACATCGTAAAAATTGATGAAGTTATTGAATAACGACACAAACATTTGTGCCGACATTACTATTTGACAACTTAGTGATGTCTATTTTTTGAAATATTTGGTGAAAATTGAAATTTGCATATTTCGAACAAAATAGAATTTCGGCCATTCACGATCTTTATTTTTCCAATCAACCTTGAAATCAATCGTGCAAGGTTAAAGGTAATTTCTTTCATAACTTATAGTACTACTCTGTCAAGAAAGTACCGGGAATTTTCAATTAAAACAACATTTTTACATTTAATCGTCAAAATTTATTGGGTCGCCTTCAAAATAGGCTCCATTTGCTCCAATACATCTATGCCAACGGCACTTCCAATTATCGAAACATTTTTATAGGCGCTTTCCGGGATGGACTTTAGCTCTCGCGCCTAATTTTGTTTTATGGCTTCAATCGACTCAAAACGGGTGCCACGAAGGGGCAATTTTAGTTTTGGGAAGAGGAAAAAGTCGCAGGGAGCCAAATCCGGCGAATACGGTGGTTGCTGAAGCACGTTTGTTGAGTTTTTGGCGAGAAAGTCAATCACAATCGTAGCTCGGTGAGAAGGCGCGTTATCGTCATGCAAAATCCATGAGTTGTTCGCCCACAAATTTGGCCGCTTCTTACGGATACGCTCACGTAAACGTTTCATAACGCCTAGGTAATACTCCTTGTTTACCGTCTGACCCTCTGGAACGAATTCGTAATGCACCACGCCACGGATATCCAAGAAAACAATGAGCATCACCTTCATTTTCGAGCGGCTTTGCGTGGTTTTTTCGGTTTCGGCTCATTTTTTGCCACCCATTCCGATGATTGCTGGCTTGTTTGCATATCGTACTCGTAGACCCAGGTCTCATCACCAGTTATAATGCGTTCCATGAATGTAGAATCGGAATTACAGCGATCCAGCATGTCTGAAGCAACCTGTTCGCGATGACGTTTTTGAAGAAAATTCAGGTCTTTCGGTACGAGTCGTGTGGCCACCTTTCTCATGCCCAAAATATCAATCAAAATCGTACCTGCGGACTCGTGGGATATCTTAAAATCATGTGCTATCTCTCTCAAGCTGGTACGACGGTTTTCCAGCACCCTTTCCTTAATTTTATCGACGTTATCTTCGATCGAAGCCGTCAATGGGCGACCACTTCACGACCGTCCTTGAAGGCTCTGTACCACTGATATGCACGAGTTTTCGATAGAGCATTATCACCAAAGGCCTTTTGCAACATTTTCAATGCATCGGCACAGGAAAATTCATTTGCAACACAAAACTTTAAACAAATTCTTTGCTCAACGTAATCACCCATAGTAAAAATCGGCACGCACTCTGACATCGACTGACTTAATCAGCTGTTGCAAACACACTAGTTGACAGATCCCGCTCAAGCTTGGCATAGTAATTAAGGACAGTGGTACCAACCTAAGAAAAAAAAATTTTACCTGCCTCATTGCCCCGCCAGATTTAAATCGATAATTCCCGGTACTTTCTTGACAGAATGTATTTTGTCCAGACAGATGAATCTGACGACGATTTTTGCATTCATATGTCTAATTTTACGCCTTTATATCATTTTTTGCTCAAAATTCACAATTTTTGGTACAACAAGGAACGTAGAAAATTAATAAATTAAAAAAGGATCATTTGAAGATTTTTAATTATAATTAGAGTCGATGAATAGTTCTATTCATTTCATAATTTGGGAAATATTCAATAACAAGACCCCACGGTTATCTTCTGTGATATTTGTCATGTCCTGGAATCTCACTTTCAACCATATACTATACAGCAATTAAATCGCGTAGGCTATGGATTGCCTCAGCACAAAATGTCAGAACATTGTAACATATTATGAAATTGTTGGTTCGATTTAATATGAAACTGGTACCGACAGAAAAATTTTATGAACATGTGAAATCATTGGATACCAACGAATACCTGGAAATGGAACTGAGACTCATGATTTTTTTTTCGTCTAGCAGAATTAACATGATGCAACTTCAGAATCGCATTTCGCCAAAATGAAATCAATTTGGGTGGAAGAGTTACTACCGCTCCCAAATGAATTCTCGGTAAATTACATTACATAACTCAATAATAAACCAGCATTCTTGGAATATAAAGATTCATGAGAATTATTCGTATGAGCTGGTCGAGAAGAAATCTGAAAAATATTACCAAAATTATTATTCATTCCAAAATTGTTTCGAATATTTTTCTAATTTCCGTATATCTATTCGTATTATCGTCCTATTAATGTTCATATTATTATTTCTAATCTTTTGAGTCGATCCAATGTTGTCCATCAGTCCGAATGAACAATGTCTGGAGAATACGGCTGTTTCGGTATGATATCCCATTTGATCGTTTCTAAATATTTTTTGACAACTATTGCGAGGTAAGGCCGAGAGTTGTAATGCAAAAAAATAACTTTATCATATATGTCCCTATATTTCCCCTTTTTCTCGTAATGTACGGTTCAAACGAAGTAATTGCAGTCTCTATCGATCACGCGTAAGTAAATCACCACGTTTTAGCAGCTCTAGGTACACAACGCTCGCTTGATCCCAGCAGATACACAGCATAACTTTGGAACCATGAATGTTCGGCTTTGGTGTTGATGTTGAGGTCGATGGCATCGATTAGCCGGTCAAAGCGTAGTATTTTTTTTTTGGGGATTGTCTTATAAGATAAACTTTTTGTCACCAGTGACTACTCGGTATCAAAAACATCTCTATTTTTTGCCTTTGAAGCAGTTGCTCACAAGAAAATTATCGCCTTTAAAGATCTCCTGATTTCAATTGATAAGGAACCCAATTGACTCGCTTTTGAATCGAGCCCATAGATTTCAACGTCCAGACACAACTCGTTGGGACACCCCAACGTAAGTACAAACTTGTCTGGCCTTAGACTCAGATCTTCATCGAGTAAAATCTTCGTCTTAAAATTTTTTGGCTTCCCAAAAATGTTGTTTAGTTTCAAATAATTTTCAACAGCGTAACAAAAAACTTTTCGTATGAAACTCAAAAACAATTTAAACTGGATTTTATCGGCCGATATCCAATCTATCTAAAACTTCGGCAATCATCTGTTACTATTCAGAAATTGAATGTTTGTGATAAGAGCCATCTTTTGAAAACGGACCGAATTAATTTGTACTCCCAGTGCGAACTTACAACAATTGTTTCGTTATCACAGTATCGTCATTTTTTCTTCATTTTAAAAACTAAACTTATTTTAGAAATTTATTCTTTTCATACTGTTATAGGTATCTATATGATCCAAATGAGTCTGGTACGGTGATTCTAAAACTAGGATTTACTAGGAATTGCGGTAATCAGAAAATTATTGAAAGCAGCGAATTATTTGCATCTGTTCATTAAGTAAAATTCCAATTTTATACTGTCTATTCATTTCTAGTGCTTCAACCAGTATTTAGAAATTTTTAATGTTGAAAATGAAAGTCTTACTTTATTAAAAGCACTAAAAATAAATAGAGATAATAAAATCGCAATGAACAATCAGATATGAACAGTTCGTCGCTTTTAATTGTTTTTGTTAATCACAATTTGTAAATCCCAATTTTAGATAAAATATCAAGAGATCATTCATTTTTTACCGTTTTCGTGCGATTTGTTAAAATTTCTTGCAAAAATTTCAAATTTTCTAAGCAATGACTTTTTCATTCTCTGAATAGTTCAAGTTCATTATAATTTGATGATTCAGATCTTTTTTTGAATAAAACTATTCCGAATTCATTTAAGCATCCCCATAAATATTGATTATTCACAGAAAACTCTTCTCAAATCGAAAATTATTCGAGGGTCCTTCAAATCGAAGACTTGTGTTGATTAGTTTTCTTATAAAAGGTACAGAGCAAATACTTTTCGTAAAAAATGCTGCAAGTTTTACGGAGAACATATTGCTTTTGAGAAGTCATTTTTGCAACCAACAATTTTCAACAGTCAAAGTGAATTCATTCGACTCAAATCCTTGGATGTATAATTAATTAATTGTTTCGAACTAAAGTTTCAACTAGCGGATGAATGAATTTTTATTTGATTTTACATTTAATTGATTCTACACTTTTAAACGTGAATTGTGAAATACTCAGTGGGGTCTGAAATTTTTTTAGACAGAACACAAAATGTATACAAGATTTTGTAAGGTTAAAGATAAAATTATATTGAATTATTATGCTGATATACAACTCATCCAGCTACCTTTTACTCAGGTATAAAGAATATACTCAACGTGCATTAAATTTTTAAACGATAACGTGAATACTTCAAGCAGCAACAATTTCAAAACTATATAAAACGAACCGTAAAAACATGTTAGAATTGACAAACCCAAAACGTCCTCTTTTAATAGAATATATTGTTTCATACCAGGTCAGTGTAAGGTAACGAGTAAAAGGCGGTTAAATTCCTATTCTTGAAATATGATTTCTTCATCAAGCAGCTTCAAAGAAAGAATGATAATGGCTGGAGTGGTCCGTTACTTTGTTTGAAAATGGAATGAAATAAGAAGTTACTTAATTTCTTATCATTTTTTATAAACTGAATATACTGTGACTCGAGTTTCGTAGTGTTTACCATATTCAGTTTGAAAATGAGTGAACACTAGGAAACTCGAGTCACTGAAGTTAATAACAGTTAATAACAAATAATGGAAAACTAAATAATTCCTTTTATTCCATTTCAAAAATGATAATCTACATTTGTCAAAACTGACAATTACAAATATAAGAAGATGAAACAATCTGAAGATTGTTCAGTCATACCTCTTGTGGGATTTTATTTTTTTTATTATTATACAAAGTTTCAGAAAAGGTTAAGTAAGGGGGATTTATTGAGGTCCGTCTGGTCGTTTAGGAGAATCTGTTTTTTTAATGTATCTGTTAATTTCGAGGGATTCTAGGTAGTTCAACCTGAGGTTCTTGTTTTCTATGTATAATATTTTGTAGTTATTGTCAAAATCATGTCCTGTCTCCAAAAGATGGTCAGCATATGTTGAATTTCCGTTTTTACTTAGATATGCTTTCTAGTGTTCACGTATCCTAGTGCCGAAAGATCTACCTGTCTGACCAACGTATACACATGGGCAAGTACCGCAGTTTAACCTATAGTCTATAGATTTTTTGGTTTTATGGATCAATTCTTTATTATTTTTTTTCAATTTCCTTAAGTGTTTTTTGTTTTGAATGAAATGTTGCAGTTACTCTTTTTCTTTAAATATCTTGCTATTTTTTCGGACATACTGCATTTAATAATGGTTTAAATCCCTTGATTATAAACGAATTATTGAAACAAATGCAATTCAAACAGTCAATATCGCTTGTATATAAAAAATAGCTATTGATACAAAATATATTTGTTTAACATACATAAACAAAAAGTTCAAAAAAATATCAAGATATTTAAAGAAAAAGAGTAACTGCAACATTTCATTCAAAACAAAGAATGAGCTAGGAAATTTAATAAAAAATAATGAAGATTTGATCCATAAAAACAAAAAGTCTGGAGTCTATAGGTTTAACTGCGGTACTTGCCCATGTGTATACGTTGGTCAGACAAGTAGATCTTTCGACATTGAAACACCAGAAAGCATATCTTGGTAAAAACGGAAATTCAACATATGCTAACTATCTTTTGGAGACAGGACATGATTTTGACAATAACTACAAAATCTTAAACCTTGAAAACAAGAACCTCAGGTTTAACTGCCTAGAAGTCCTCAAAATTAACAGATACAATAAAAAACAGTTTCACTAAACGATCAGACGGACCTCAATAAATCCCCCTTACTTAACCTTTTCTGAAACTTTGTATAATAATTAAAAAAAAAACAAATTATTGTAAATTCCCACTACCTTCTTTTCTGTATATTTTGAATATTTAAACAACTTAATTTCAAATATGTAGTTAACACTATACTCATCTGACGAAGTCATATTGTCATGACGAAACAATTGTTGTAAAATTAAATAAACTAGCGGAAATTAAGTTGTTTTACTTTTAATCATCCTTCTGAAATAATATATTTGTGCCGAATGAAAAATCCATTCATCAAATCATATCTTAAATGTTTGGCAGAGAAAAAAGTCGGCTGGGAGCACATCGGGGGAATACGATGGTTGTACCATTACAAACCAAAAATTTATTCACAATAAAAATCTTGTGGATGGTGCAAAATCCACAAGTATTCTCAACACCAATCTGACCTCTTATGACAAATTTTCTCTCTCAAATGACACTTAACCTTCAGTTAACATTCTTTAATTTTTCAACGAAACGTTATTAATTTCAATATAAATTATATTTAATAAATATTTGATTGATTTGGTCTTTACTTGGCGGAAACTCATTTTAATTAAAAAAATGTATATGAGACAGTAATTTATTTCCACAAAAATGTTTGTACTACAACAATTGTTTCACCACGATGTGGCTTCTTCAGGTATTACATTGTACTGTCTGATGGTATTCAGTGTAACCGAGTTTAAATACATTTTTAGGTACGTGCCCACATAATGGAAGCACAAGTCATAAAAACTCTAGGTGTTTATTGGATTTTGCCGCTAAAAATGCCATTAAGGAAAAATACGAACGAAAAAAAAAAGAACAAACAGATGTTGATAAGTCTTCATTACTGAATATTTTTCCTTAATAGCATTTTTAGCGACAAACTCCAATAAACACCTAGAGTTTTTATGACTTGTGCTTCTATTATTTGGTCACGTACCTAAAAATGTATTTAAACTCGGTTACACTGAATACCATCAGACAGTACAATGTAATACCTGAAAAAGCCACATCGTGGTGAAACAATTGTTGTAAGTACAAACATTTTTGTGGAAATAAATTGGTGTCTCATATAAATTTTTTAATATTTAATAAACATTTTAGTTATATATTTTGAGGTCTAGAAATTTAGGAGTCCATTTTTTATTTTCTCAAAAGTATAACTCAAAATCTATTATTTCCATAATTATTTATTTGTTGACAAATGCGCCACAGTGCAATGGAATTCCATTATAACTATTCAGTTGTCAATTTTTTTTATGTCTAAAACCAATTTCCACGGAAACACTTAGTATTTTTTGCTTTTGATCTTACATTATCGTTTAACAGAATGTTTAACCATGTCTCCATGATTAACAATACGTAATATTGTCAAATAATTCATTTTTTTCATTTCAATATTAATGGCAAAGTGTTCAAATTATTATGATTTCGGACTTCCATTGCCTGAATTATTTCCGTATTCTATGTTCCTAAATGCTGACAATAAACTTAAAACAAAATTTTCCAAGACAAAAGCATGGTAACAAGAAGACAAAAAAATGTTAAAATATATATTAAGATATGAACAATTATTACAAATTGAATCTGATTACAAGAATAGTTAAAATTGATTTGTTTTATTATTATTTTTAATTTCTTTATTATAATTTTAACTTTTTTCATTTTATTTTTTTTTTTTCATTCATTTTTTTAAATGAATATTTATTAAACATGATAAAGATATTGTTCAGGTGAGTTCGTAACAGAAGCTGTCAACAAAAAGACTAGTATTGTGTGTTTCTCGACGTTTCGGTCGTATTGAAGTGAATAAATACGGTATTCACTTGAAAACAGTCAGAGATTCCTAACTGAGCAAAATGTCGTGAATCACACAAGACAATTTCCTTTTTTGACAACTCCTGTTACAAACTTAGCCAAACAATATCTTTATTAGTTTTAAGAATTATATATATATATATATATATATATATATATATACTACTCTGTCAAGAAAGTACCGGGAATTTTCAATTAAAACAACATTTTTACATTTAATCGTCAAAATTTATTGGGTCGCCTTCAAAATAGGCTCCATTTGCTCCAATACATCTATGCCAACGGCACTTCCAATTATCGAAACATTTTTTATAGGCGCTTTCCGGGATGGACTTTAGCTCTCGCGCCGAATTTTGTTTTATGGCTTCAATCGACTCAAAACGGGTGCCACGAAGGGGCAATTTTAGTTTTGGGAAGAGGAAAAAGTCGCAGGGAGCCAAATCCGGCGAATACGGTGGTTGCTGAAGCACGTTTGTTGAGTTTTTGGCGAGAAAGTCAGTCACAATCGTAGCTCGGTGAAAAAGCGCGTTATCGCATGCAAAATCCATGAGTTGTTCGCCCACAAATTTGGCCGCTTCTTACGGATACGCTCACGCAAACGTTTCATAACGCCTAGGTAATACTCCTTGTTTACCGTCTGACCCTCTGGAACGAATTCGTAGTGCACCACGCCACGGATATCGAAGAAAACAATGAGCATCACCTTCATTTTCGAGCCGCTTGGGTGTGGTTTTTTCGGTTTCGGCTCATTTTTTGCCACCCATTCCGATGATTGCTGGCTTGTTTGCATATCGTACTCGTAGACCCAGGTCTCATCACCAGTTATAATGCGTTCCATGAATGTAGAATCGGAATTACAGCGATCCAGCATGTCTGAAGCAACCTGTTCGCGATGACGTGTTTGAAGAAAATTCAGGTCTTTCGGTACGAGTCGTACGGCCACCTTTCTCATGCCCAAAATATCAATCAAAATCGTACGTGCGGACTCGTGGGATATCTTAAGATCATGTGCTATCTCTCTCAAGCTGGTACGACGGTTTTCCAGCACCCTTTCCTTAATTTTATCGACGTTATCTTCGATCGAAGCCGTCGATGGCCGAGCCGTCCTTGAAGGCTCTGTACCACTGATATGCACGAATTTTTGGATAGAGCATTATCACCAAAGGCCTTTTGCAACATTTTCAATGCATCGGCACACGAAAATTCATTTGCAACACAAAACTTTAAACAAATTCTTTGCTCAACGTAATCACCCATAGTAAAAATCGGCACGCACTCTGACATCGACTGACTTAATCAGCTGTTGCAAACACACTAGTTGACAGATCCCGCTCAAGCTTGGCATAGTAATTAAGGACAGTGGTACCAACCTAGGAAAAAAAAAATTTTACCTGCCTCATTGCCCCGCCAGATTTAAATCGATAATTCCCGGTACTTTCTTGACAGAATGTAAATATATATATATATATATATATATATATATATATATATATATATTAATTAAAATATAGTTATAATAAAAAATAATAATAATCATATCAAATTCAAACTGGTTGTATGATCATATTTAATCCATTATTTCGATTCTGGCCACACTTCTTGTGTTCTGACAGAAAGCAAGTTCAATATTCAACATTAACGAAATGAGTCGATTTATACTTGAACAAAATTGGTAAATATTAAAAACTTATTTCCAAATCGATGAATCTTTCATCCAAACTGTTATAAATTCAAGTGGAAAATTCAATAGAAATGAAATGCCCTCACGGCAATTTGTGGATCAATTTGTGAAACAAATTCATGAAGCTGAATCGTTATTTAATCAAATAACGTTCTTCTCAAGTGAGCACACTTGAAAACTTTGCTGCTGTAACCCAGAATGTGTCTGAATATCCATTAACATTAAATCATCATCGTGCTCAAGAACTGAACATTTCTCGCACTTCTCTGAGGAGAATTTTGTATGCAGACCTCGGTATGAAGGCTTACAAAGTTCAACTAGTGCACGAAGTGGAGTCTCGTGACCATCCGATTCGTTTTCACTTCTCTTAATGGGTTATTGATCGCATGGCCGAAGATTATCATTTTCCCAAAAAAAAAACGATCTTTAGCGATGAAGCTCATTTACACCTCGTTAGACTATTTTTTGTGGGGATCCGTTAAGGAGAAGTGTCTTCGCTAACCATTCAAAAACGACTGATGCCTTAAAATACGAAATCAAAGTTTCCATACATGAGATTGAGCCGCAAGCAATCCACAATGTAAGGAAAAATGGAGTTCATAGGATGGGGTACTGTATTAGCATGATATTTTATTTCACTCGTAAGTGTCAAGGTTCAACTTTTCTAATAAACTTATAACTTTGAAAGGAAGTTCATTAGTTTTTTTATTTTTAGCCGATCAAAAATTGCAAAATGCAAAAATGGCCCACCCCTTACTTTTGAGATTTATCATTAGGTTTAGCTTTCTAAGTATTATAAATGCTGAGCACTATACATTGACTATGGCGTGTACATTTTTGAGTGCAAATTTTATATTTTTTAAAATAACTGTAAAGAAATAAATTCTCAGTTCCTAGCTGACTTACTGAAAACTTAGACAAACCTTGAATATGTTTAAATACACTATACTTCTATTTACGACTAAATGAGCAATTCTCTAGCTTGAAGTGGTCGCTTGTAAAATTTATGGATGAAGTTGTGTACATCGTTGAATTTTTTTAGTTATTTGAATTGAAAAAGAGTCTAATTGATCAATTAAATTAAATTAAATAACCCTGCAGCTAATTTTTCTCTGTCTATTTTTTAGCTTTCCAAATTCTGTAGTAGTATCCAATTTTGTTTAGTAGTCCGGTCAATTTAGGCATAAAAATATTGATCAAATAAAGAAAATTCCGACAGAGCCAAATTTTCGTAGAGACCTTAGGTTTACCACAAGGAATAAAGTGTCAAAAGTCCCAATCAGTCCCATTTGCGCTAAGGGACTTATTCGGGGCCAAAATTTAAGGTTTTTTGGATTTTTCTCGAAAACGGGAAGTTTTATCGAAAAAGTAATTCAAAGAAAAGTTGTAGATCTTAAAATTCTCTATAAAAATGGTCCGTATGATTTTTTCTCCAAGTCCCACTATTTCCCAGATATTGCGCTTGTAAGAATCATGTTCTACATAGTATGCATACATATGCCACGTATATACATATTTAGATACTCAAGCAAGCAAAAATGCCTACTCGTGTCTCTTTCATGTATACATTATACTATTCTAAGAAAATATACTCTAAAAAGACTACTTGAATAACATCTCGCCTTGAATAACATCTGCCTATTCTTTTGTCCGTGTGGTGTCGTTCACGTACACCTGCTTCTTTTAGTGTTGAACGAGCAGTTCGAGTGACTATACGTATTTATTACAAGCGTCTACTATTGTAGTTAGTGCTGATCGATATTAAAAAAAAAGTCACACTTTTGCTTTATTTGTAATAAACTTTTGACTGAAGATGAAACTGTTGTGGTCAGTCGTGGAATGCCAACTTTAATCGACGCAAGTGTCGTGAGAAGTGATGAGTTTGCTGATTATTTAAGAAGCCAAAAGTCCGTTACAATTCACGTGGATTGCAGAAAATCATACTTTCAATAATATAAAACTGAAACCCACAGATAAAGTACTTACTCTTTTAGCTGTGAGTAGCACTGTGAAAGTTAACAACGAAGAAGTACCAATAGACCCAGTATTATTATTTCAACGTATGAGTGTCACTTAGACTTTTGAGGATGAAATTGAAACATTTTTCGCATATGATTTAGCTCCTTACCCGTTAGCACTCTTCGATGCAGCTGGAATGCGTAAAACAATGAAGTCGGTCTTTACGATTGCTTTCAATCAGTCAATGCTGAGATTGATTGTACAAACGCTGCTTACGTTATTGATGGAGGATATCTGCTACATCACGTTGTGTGGGATCGAGAAGAAACTTTTAACGTAATTTTTGAAAAATATATTCAGTATTTACGTAGACATTATGGTCATGCAATTACGGTAGTATTTGATGGCTATAGTGACACAACAAAGAAAATAAAGGCTGCAGAACAACGTCGTCGTACTACAAAAACATCCTCAGGTACCGACATAATGTTTGATGAATTTATGACAGTTCCAGTAAACCAACAACATTTTTTGCAAACATTAATAATAAATCTCGTTTTATTTCTATGTTGAGTAACAAATTAACAGCTGAAAATATTGCCGTGAAACAAGCTGCGAATGACGCCGATGTCCTCATAATTGAAACAGCAATAGAACAATTTAATACAAGAAATACAACTATTGTAGTGGGTGAAGATGTTGATTTGTTAGTACTACTCACTGCAAGGACTCCACCTGATAAAACTATTAACTTTTTAAAACCTGGGAAGGCGCAGCAACGGACAGAAATATATTCTTCTAAAAGTTCGGCTTATCCAAAATGCCAAAACTATATTTTATTTTTACATGCGATAACCGGATGCGATACTACGTCAACAATGTTTAGAAGGGGCAAAAATTCAGTATTAAAATTATTTGAAAAAAAAATTTGATTGACTGCGCAAAAGTATTTACAGAAAATTAATTCTTCACCTTAAATACTAATAACTAAAGGAATTCAGTTTCTTCTTGCAGTTTATGGAGCTCCAAAAAAAATTGATTGCATAGATACGTACAGATATTTAACATTTGTAAAAAATACACGAAACAAAAAGCAAGTACAACTATCTTGTCTTCCTCCAACATCGGCATCTGCTACTCAACATTTGTTTTGAGTATACTATAGAAATCAGACATGGCGAGGCAATGATCTGAACCCTGAAGACTAGGGTTGGAAATTTGATAAATAATACTTTGGAACTGATTCGAACTTTACTGCCCCCTGCTCCAGAAAAAGTTCTTAACACTATTTTTTGCAATTGCAAGAAAGGTTTTAGAGCCAAATATGGCTGTAAAAAATGGGGTTGTAGTGTCCCTCAGCGTGTACCAATTGCCGAGGTGTCTCTTGCTCAAATGTTCAATTAAATACAAGAGAGGAAGATTCATGTGAATTTGATGAAGAGACAACTGATTCATCTTCATTTGAACAGTTTCTGAGCATTCATCAACAGGAAGGAGAAGAAGAAGAACAAGAATAAATTGAAGAAAACATGATTGTTGAAGTTGAATATGAAGAGTATGAGTCAGATTAAAGTAATAAAAAAAAAGTTAGAACGACAGTTAAACTCAGTAACCCATATCAATAATCTTCATACTATTAAATAATTATTGTTCCTGAAAATAACGTCATAAAGGTTCGTGAAATAGGCCTACCGGGGATACCACGTTAAAAAAAACGCGCCGAGTGGTGTGGAAATGTGTGCATATTATGTAGAACGTGATTCTTACAAGCGCAATATCTGGGAAATAGAGGGTCTTAGAGAAAAAATCATGAGGACTATTTTTATAGAAAATTCTAAGATCTACAACTTTGCTTTGAAGTACTTTTTCGATAAAACTTACCGTTTTCGAGAAAAATCCAAAAAACCTAAAATTTTGACCTTGGGCCCCGAATAAGTCCCTTAGCGCACATGGGACAGATTGGGACTTTTGACACTTTATTCCTTGTGGTAAACCTAAGGTCTGTACAAAGATTTGGCTCTGTCGGAATTTTCTTTATTTGATCACCATTTTTATGTCTAAATTGACCGGTCTATGGGTTTTTGAAAGCAATCTTCGTGAAAAATCTTCTTCACGAGTTGTCTCTTCAAATCATGATCTGCTCTTGAGCAATTATTCTTCCCTTTTCAATATCTGATTATTTCACAGAAAAATTCCCTAAATTATTTAAAATGAACACAATATGCAAAATCTTAATATAACATCCCTACGGCAAATAATCCATTTTTACTAAGGAATCAAATGAATCTTTTTAGTAAAATTGACATTCTTTCATGTGCAAGTAAATTTGTTTAGTGAATAAATTCACTTAGAAGTTATGGACCTATGGAATCCCTTGAAATTCCATATGAGTTTGGTTGTGCGTATAATTGGATGGAAAAGCATTCTGATTATAAAACGTCAAAAAGGAATTTCTAAAACAACCTCTGATTATCGAATGATATCCAGAATATACACAATACAAATGAAAATAATCTTCATTAATCTTCATTCTCCGACTAGATTGAGGTCCTCTTTGATTCCGACATTTTCCCAGAAAACGCCAATATTCATCAGGCAGTTAGAGTGACTAAGCTCGTCGTTGATCGTAACAAGATACCCGGAATACGAAATCAGAACGATTCAAAAGAGAGGGATATCGTTAAATTTTCGTTTGATGTGGTTTTCTGTTTGTCGTACCGAATACAACAGTGTTTCCACATTTGAAATGGTCTTTTGTCATTGTAATTGATCGAATTATCGAAACAAAATCGGAGCTCACGGATAAAAGATTCGTAGAAACGAGTTGGAGGAATATGAAATTAAAGAGAATTTTTCCAGTTCAGGTCCATATTTTTATGTTCGAAATAAATGGAAATTTTCGAACGGGGACTGAAAACAAGGTAGACTTCCTAGAATTTATTATTTTTATCGGTTTCTGGAAAAATTATAGTCTGTATTCCTATTATCCACAAATGCGTATTCATTTGGATATTCATGGAACACAGATAGCTCTTCTCAAGGTAGTCGATGATGTTGGAAGAGCCAGAGATAAGTTGATCTTGTTGATCAAAGCAGATCCTCGGATTTAGTGACTTTTGATTCACTAATAGGCTTGGGTACGTTTGTTTCGAAGGAGCACAGGGATTTACAACTGGAGATTTCAAAGACACTGACTGGTATGTTGACAGTGGAGCCAGTGTTCATTTGACTGCAAAAAAGGATTTGTTGCGGGATACAAGGAGCCCAGGTTTATCAGAAATTTTGGTAGCTAATAGATCGAAGATCAGTGTGGAATGTGCTGGCGATGTGACAGATAGAAAACAACAAATATTGTTAAAAGGGGTGCAATTTGTATCAGTTTTATCACAAATTTAAGATCTGTGAATCAATTGATTAAAAAAGGAAATGAGGTTTGCTTTAATGAGAGCGCATGCCAAATTTATAATCCAGAAAATGCGTTAGTAGCAGTGCCAACAATGTCTATAAATTGAACAATTGTGAGGCGAAATCAGTATGTTTTCAGGTTGTAAACAGGCAAACATGCATCAACGTTTAAGTCACATTAATGACACTTACTTGCAGATGAGGGTGAAGTTGGTGGATGGACTTGTATTTGATGGTTAAATAAGTACAACGAACTGTATACTGTGAAGGCAGTCCCGTTTGCCATTCCCCAAAGAAGGAAGTCGCGCGAGTTAAGTATTGGAAGTGATTCACAGTGATATCTGTGACCCCATGGAGACCACCTCATTAGGTGGAGCTAAATATTTTCTGACATTTATTGATGATTATAGCCGAATGTGTTTTGTTTACTTCCTCAAGACAAAGGATGAGCTATTCAAGAGGTTAAAAGAATTTAAAACATTAGCTGAAAATCAGCAGAACACCAAGATTAAAGTTTTAAGAAGTGATAATGGAGGTTCTGCAAAAATAATTTTACCAGATATTTGAAGTGTCGGCATGATAAACCAAACTTCAAATAGTCATACACCTCAACAAAACGGCATGGCCGCACTCTACTTGAGAAGGCAAAATGTCTCATGTTCGATGAGGGATTGAGTAAATCGTTATGGGCTGAAGCATGTAATGCAGCCTGTTACTTGAAAAATCGTTCAGATTCTTCAAAGATTTCGAAAACTGCCTATGAGCTGTGGACAAGTAAAAAGCCAGATGTTATGGAATCATGATTAAGTTTCAAAATCTCCGAGTGAAACTTTTTGGGGACAACCAGTAACCATTCTTCGGATTCCCTAGACAATCCAGGAAACTTACCAGCTACATATTCTAAAAGAAGTTCACCCTCTATCCTCCAGTTGGAACATTTGGCTGGGGATTTCTCAATATTGTCGCAAATTTTGATGTACCACCTATCAGTTGTTTTAACCAAATTACTGCTGTTGAACTCTCCAGACATACAATCAACGTTAGCTACAGTTTAAACCTTGAAATTCACGCCATCGTCGGAAACAGATCTGAAGAGGAAATCAGGTACTATGTTATCTTTACCGTTAGGATGTATTATCTCGAAATCGTACGGCATCAGCCGAGCTAACCTACCCTGGGGATCTTTGAGATTGTTCATTCAAAGCAAAGAATGGTGGTCAGTGATCACGACAAAATGAACACCTTCCAAATAATACCTTAGCTTCTCGACTGCCCAAATGACTGCCAAGCAGTAGTAGAATATTTTCCCTCTGTTCGACTGAAAGTCCCTTAAATATAAGTGATAACCTGCTCTCCATTTTCCGTTTTTTTTGAGTTGACGAAAAGGAGACTCACGTTCCTCGGTCCATTTCCAGTTAGCGTTTTCTTTAGTGAGAGCTGTAAGGGTGCTATTAAAATGAAAAAATTAGGTACAGATCGACGATACCATGAGGCTGTTCCTACAAAACGGTCACACCCTTGGGAGGAGAAATGTTCAGTATGGCTTCGACCTTATCTGGATCTGGTCTGAGACCGCACGAGTCGACAAGATAGCCAAGATATTTAAGTTCAGATCGGCGAAATTGGCTTTTTTCCCTACTGACAACTACACCAGCAGAAATTAACCGATCGAAAACAATCTCCAAGATTTTCGTGTGATTTTTGCAATCTTTATATATACCAAGACATATGGTTCCAGATCAGCGCCTAAAATAGAATCACTAATGCGCTGATATGTCGAAGACTGAAAAACATGCGTTTAAACTAAAACAAACCCCTATCACGAATAGAAAATGCGATAAACTCACGAAAATGTGGTGCTACCTCGATTAGGAAGAAAGCGCTTTTAATGTCCATGGAACTTATATACTTAGCGTCCCGAAGAAGATCTAAAATAGTCGAAACGTTGCGATAAGCAACTTTCTTTGTTACACTGTTGAGGCGACGGTAATCTTCGCATAATCTATATGAGTTGTCTTTCTTTCTTGACCAGAGAAATAGGAGATGATCAACTATTTTTCGAAGGCATCCTTCAACATTTTCACCAGATGTTCATCAATAATTTTCTGTTTCACATGAGATGGATACTATCCCTCAGCATGGAAAAATTCTATAGTCTTGCCGATACCAAAAAAACGTAATGTGGAGCAGCTCAGTGACTTACGACCTATCAGCATATTGCCTGCTGTCTCTAAGATATTCGAGAAGATCCTGTATCACCAGATGATTGAACATCTAAATAAGTTTGAAGTGCTTCCGGAGTTTCAATCGGGGTTTCGTAGAGGTTACAGTTGTACGACTGCTCTTCTCAAAATAAGTGATGACATTTTATTGAATTCCGATAGGGGTCCTGTAACAGCGTTGATCTTATTAGATTATACAAAAGCATTTGATACGATCTCACATGATTTGCTGATTGCTGTGCTTTCTTTCGTGGGATTGTCCGAAGATTCAGTTTCATTGCTTACGAGCTATCTTTCTAATAGAACCCAGCGTGTGAAAGTCAATGGTTCACTATCGGGTCCTCTGCCTATATCTGTAGGTGTACCACAGGGATCATTGCTGGGTCCCCTGCTCTTCATAATTTATACCCATATGTTTTGGAAATACCTTAAATTCTGTAACGCCCATTTTTATGCTGATGATGCCCAGCTTTACCTCAGTTTTGTTGCTGGTGATGTTGATGAAGGTGTTCGAAAAATAAATTATGATCTCGCGACCATCCAAGAGATATCTGAGCAGCACAATCTTTTGGTTAGTCCTGGTAAGTCATGTGCGATACTTTTCGGCAATCAGTCTGTGTGTGATCAGTTGAGTGAACATGTCCATTTTTTCATTGGAGGTAATGAGATTCCCATCGTGAAGAGCGTTCGTAACCTTGGTCTGATAATGGACAATTCTTTTCGTTATAGGTTGCATATTGCGGGTTGTATTAGGCGTTCTCTCTACGCCTTGAGGCTAATTTATCCTCACCGTAATGTTCTGCCTGTTGAGGTCAAGAAAGCTGTCTGCGATTCCCTGGTGCTGTCCAATTTTAATTACTGCTCTCAGGTATTTTTTTCCTGCTTGGATCAGGCTACTTTAAACTCAGTACAGAGGATACAAAATTCTTGCTTAAGGTTCATTTTTGGAATCCGTAAATTTGAGCATATAAGTCATAAATTGGTGGATGTGAATTGGTTGAATATGCGTAACAGATTTTTGGTGGGAGCTCTAGCTTGTTATCATAGGATTTTATTGTCTCGTAAGCCATCTTATCTGTATCGAAAGATAACGTTCAGGTCTGACGTCCATAATCTGAACACACGTAGTAGAGGGCTTATATCTCCCCCTCCTCATAGGTTGTCACTATTTGAGAGATCGTTTAGTTTCTCAATTTATAAATTCTATAACAATTATATAGTTAGTTCTCTTGCGAATCTATCCGTGATGTCCTTCAAAGCTAGGGTCAGGAATTTGATTTATAGAGATCAGTGCGGTCAGAGTGATCAGTAATTTCATTTTCATATATGGCACTTTAATACATTCTTATAATTGTTAAGGTTGGAATATCCGAATACTTTTTCTGTTTTTTTTGTTTGTATTTTCGCCTCGAATTGTATTATTTTTTTTTTATATATTTTTGATCAGGGTTTGAGTGGAAGAGCAGGGGTTGCAAAGCAGATTGCTTTATGGCCATCTGAACTCCGCCCTGTGATTGTTCCTTTCAGAATTCATTATATTAATTATAATTATGTATATTTTTATTTTTTGCAATAAAGTCATTATTATTATTATTATTATTATACAGGATAATACCTTTGTTTCATGGGTCGAACCCCTGATTCCACTTTTAAGTGTGACACATTTTTGCATTTGGGGCTTCCAAATTTCCTCGTTCCAGTGATCGCTATTAACTGCCTTGCTCTTTTCAAGGTAGTCGATAAACAAAATACCGTACTAATTACAAAATATGGACGCCATAACCTTATCAGCAGTCTTCTGCGCTTTAGGCCACTTTGATCGAGATCCATCCATTGTTGTCCACTCAGCTACTAGTTTGTCTTAACTCAGACGTATAGTAGTGGATCCATATTGTTGTCACATATCGATGCAAAAAGTAGTCTTTTTTCCACTCCAATCGCTCCAAACAACGCTCGGAATCGTTGACTCATTTTCGTTTTTTGCCTAATGTTGACACATGTTCGAAACAAGCTCTCTCGTAGACAGATATTCATGGAAATTGAAGCTCACACATTCCTTTGATATCTTTAGATTATCTCCAGGGCATTTTCACCTTACGGTTTGTCACCTTACGTTTGATGTCTTCGGCTGTGACCATCAATTTTGGGCATCCAAAGCGTACAACATTATCAGTGTCCGTACGACCAAGTTTGAATTCAGGAAACCTATCAATAACTGTAGATTCTTCATCAATTACTCCAACCCCTTCGTTTGAGGTCATTTCCGGCTCAAAATAAAAATTTCAGACATTCTGGCAAAATAGCAGCACGCTTTTGCTTACAACAAGCGCGTACAAATAGGACTTAACTTCAATCATAATTTCGAAATTTTGCATATTGAAAATACACTTTGAACCTCTCTAGGTATAATAAAATTCCAACCTCACCCAATGAAAAAAAAAAAGATGTGAGCAGTTCACTTTTCAATATCTTTTGAGATCCTTGTAAAATCCATGGGTTTTTATGATAAATAGGAATTTCAGTAAATCGTTGTTAAAATGTATAGTCAACTATAATATGTAGATTGTTTGTGAAGAAAATTAAGTTCATCAGAATTCACTAACCGGAGAAGCTATTGTGTAGCGAAACAATGATTAAATTTGATTGAACATGTAATAATTTTGAATAACAGTATCTAGTATATCTTGTATTGAGAGTGACACTATATCATATCAAATTTTCACAATTTATTCACTAAGATTGTGGCATATCAACAGTTTCGATTGTTTTATCATTGTCAAGTGTAAATAAATACAAAATGCATTGAGATATATGAGTGTGGATAGCTCAGCGGGAGAGCATCGGACTCGTGACCGGGAGGTCCAGGGTTCGAATCCTATTCAGGTAGAAAAGAAATTTTCTAGTTGGACGGGTATCTGCCACCATTTCACTGTTGGGTCAAAAATTAACAGTGCTGTGACCTAAAGTGGCGCAAGATCGCAGTAACAAAGCCTACACAGAACACAACTGAACTCCTAACTCGCACAAGCTGAAAAAGCTTCTGAGGGATCTTCACAGAAGATCTAGGAGTATCAGGATAATAATAATAATAATAATAATAATATGTAGGGTTCCATTTCATGGCGAGGGGAAGATTTTACATTTTAAGAAGTGGGAATCGGTCCATTTCTATTGATTGTTCATTTCTATTGATTGTGAATTGGGATTTTATGGACTTTGTTTATTTCCAACCATCCTAACAAATTCATTTCATAGACTGTGTGCCATTTATAGCGGATTTTGTGGTTTTTATCCAGACTGAAAACTTCAATATATTCTCAGACTGCCGACTTTTTGTCAATAGTCATATGTTCTTTCAATGTCGTTTCAAAGTTCCTACCTCTTTATCCTACGTAAGTTGCAGTACAGCAATTCTAATTGATTCCTTAGACTCCCAAACATTTGAATGGATTTTGTTAATTGTTTTGCGTTGAATAGAATTTTCCTTAGATGAGGATAACCTGAGAGGGTCATTTTTCGATTAAATTTATTGGAGTAATTTTGAATTTCAGTGGATAAATGTAAAAGGTAACTCAAGGTTATGCATCAATTTTCAGGATTTTTCATGAATATATATAGAAAGGCATTTATTTGTTTTCTTAAATTTGCTGCTCTCAATTCTATGATTCCTGAGAGAGTCATTTTTTGATTAAATTTATTGGAGTAATTTTGAATTTCAGTGGATAAATGTAAAAGGTAACTCAAGGTTATGCATCAATTTTCAGGATTTCTCATGAATATATATAGAAAGGCATTTATTTGTTTTCTTAAATTTGCTACTCTCAATTCTATGATTCATAGAATTATAATAACAATAATTATGTCTCTTCAAAACTTTTCTACAGAAATTTCTTCAAAAAAAAAATTGCTCGAAATGATAAATTTCTATTACATTCGGTGAATTTTATATCAACCAAAATAAGTGAAAAATAAATCCATAATATATCCAATTATAGAGAATCCCAATTATAAATACATAACCGTAAGACATTGTGGGCATTATTATTAGATAAATTTGACAAGATATTGGCCTTCTTATGTTGTCCTAATTTAGAAAAACAATTCAAAGCAATACGAAAACAAAATTCATGGAAAGGTTCGGTATTCTACAGAATCAATTGTAATGACTCTAAAGCAATTTACGTGGGACAAAAGGGGAAGGAAATTTGAAACGTTAGTGAAAGAATATCTAGCTACAAACAAAAAATCGGCAGTAGTTGAACATATTAAAATGTCAATATGTCAATAGCCATATAGACATTAACAACCTCAAAACTTTCCATGAAAGCCACAAAGGTTATAAACTGAATTTGTTGGAATGCTTTATAATGAAGAAGTTCATTAAAATCCTAAACTACAAACACAGAAAAATCATCCAAAAATAAGTCGATCTTCACGTCTTAAGTGGTATCCATAAAATGATACTTTATACAGAGTGTATATGAATAGTTGTGAAAAAATTTGGGGGGTGATTCTTTGTCAAAAATAAAAGTGGGTTTTTCATATAAATTTTTTTTTCATATAAATTTTAGATTTTTGAGCCTCGCCTGCTTAGTTCCATCTTTAGGGGTAAAGATGAGTATGTGATAAAAATCTCAAAAGAGCAGCCAGATCAAAAAATAATTGTAACTGAATCAAAGTTAATCGAAACTAGTCAGTTCTCATAACAAAATGACATCCGCTTACTAGATATTATAACTTCTAGTTCGGAAAGAATTCCAGCCTATAGCACTCACGCTATCATGTTGATAAATTAATTTTTTTCATCAAAAGCCTTGAATTTTAGAAAGAAATTACAAGAGATCTTATTTGTTAAGAATGAATCTGGCTATTCAAAATTAATTTTTTTATTGTGAAAAAGAAATATGGAAAAAAGTTTATTGCGAAAGAAGATTTAGGGGTGGCTTTTTCTAGCCCTTGTAATCACAGAGGAACACCACCAAATTTGGTTTTGAGTGCCTTCTCGCCTGCATAAAAGGTCTGCTTAATTTTATTCTTGTCAGTTCTTTGGTGTTTAAGAAAAAAATTAAAAACTGTTTTTCAGGCGCCATCTTAAGGGGGCTGTACCTAAGCAGGGGGGCTCAAAAAAATAAAGTTACCACCCTATTTTTGACAAGGAATCACCCCCTTAATTTTTTCGGAACTATTCATGTATACCCTGTATATCTCAAAGCATTCTGTATTTCTTCACATTTGATCTAAAAAACGAAATCGGCTGTTTGTCACATTCCTAGTAAATCATTCTTGAGAATTCTATAAAATATAATTTTTTCCTTCCAATGAATGTTCATAAGATAAAGAAGTCATCAATATCATCTGATATATCGTTCAAAATATTGATGGAATATATCAATCTCTACTCTAAATTCTGAAAATTCTAAAAAATTCTGAAAGTTTATTCGGAAAACAATTTATTTCATTTTACGGAAATGTCTTCTCAAAATTTGCTTTAAATCCTGAATCATCCTTCAATGATGAAATCGATTTTTACATCAAGATTTTTCATTCGTTTTCAACATTTCAATAAGAATATAAGCGTATGGGGAAAATTGTTTTATTGGATGGAGTAATCCGTTACTTTGTGATAGTTCATTCTAATGGAATGAAATAAGAAATTACTTTGTTTTCTATCACTTTTAATTATAACTGATATACAGTGACTCGAGTTTCGTAGTGTTTACTACATTTTCAAACTGAATGAACAAATTAGATCTCAACTATTATATATGCTGATTGTATGCTTCGGCAGAGCTTCGAAGAGAGGGGTTTTCCAAAGTTCCGTCTGTTCGTTAAGTAGTTTTATTATTGGTAGGTGCCTCTTATATTTTTCAATTTCTATGGATTCCAGGATGTCAAGTTTTTTCCCTTTCGCTTCCACGTGCAAGATAACAAGGTTGTTCAATTCTGGGAACGTGTGATCTGTATTGAAGAAATGGTTAGCAAAATTGGAATTATTCTTCCGGTTCCTAAAAGCAGATTGATGCTCTTTGTACCTTTTATGGAAAGGTCGGCCCGTTTGTCCTATATACATACTATTACACTCTTGACAACTTAATTTATAGACTCCAGAATTATTCAGTCGGTTCTCTTTGTCTTTCGGATTAAAAAAGAGATTAGAAATTTTATGGGAGGGTGTGAAAGCTGTTACTATGTTAATTTTTGACAAAATTTGAGCTATTTTTTGTGAAATTGGTCCAAAATATGTTAGTTTCATGAATTTACTGTTATTATGATCTGATTTGGAGATGGGGTAAATTTGTTTACGAATTAGTTGCTTTTGTTTTTTGTTTATGATGGAATTTATAGTTTTGGTTTCGAACTTATTTTTTGTGGCTATTTGTCTGATTGTATTCAATTCCCTCTTTAACGTAATATTATCTAAAGGAATTGAAAATGCTCTATGTACCATTGATCTATAAGCAGCTAGTTTATGATTGATCGGATGATTTGAAAAATTTGGTATTGTTGTATCAGTTGATGTGGGTTTTCTATATATATCAAAGGAAATTTCATTATTACTGTTAATTAAAGTTATGTCCAGAAAATTTACATATACATATATACATATTTTGGACCAATTTCACAAAAAATAGCTCTAATTTTGTCAAAAATTAACATAGTAACAGCTTTCACACCCTCCCATAAAATTTCTAATCTCTTTTTTAATCCGAAAGACAAAGAGAACCGACTGAATAATTCTGGAGTCTATAAATTAAGTTGTCAAGAGTGTAATAGTGTGTATATAGGACAAACGGGCCGACCTTTCCATAAAAGGTACAAAGAGAATCAATCTGCTTTTAGGAACCGGAAGAATAATTCCAATTTTGCTAACCATTTCTTCAATACAGATCACACGTTCCCAGAATTGAACAACCTTGTTATCTTGCACGTGGAAGCGAAAGGGAAAAAACTTGACATCCTGGAATCCATAGAAATTGAAAAATATAAGAGGCACCTACCAATAATAAAACTACTTAACGAACAGACGGAACTTTGGAAAACCCCTCTCTTCGAAGCTCTGCCGAAGCCTACACTCCCCATATATAATAGTTGAGATCTAATTTGTTCATTCAGTTTGAAAATATAGTAAACACTACGAAACACGAGTCACTGTATATCAGTTATAATTAAAAGTGATAGGAAACAAAGTAATTTCTTGTTTCATTCCATTAAAATAGTTTTATTCGATTCTAAGTTCCCCATATTTTAAGAGGAATCAACTGCCAAAGTTTGTAGAGCGGTTACAAAATTTTCTCCTAGCTCGATTCCAAAGCTTTATCGTGGTGGAATAGACCAATAAAATCATCCTCAATGTTTTTGTAGTTAAGGAATAAAACCAAGTAATTTCATTGTCTCTAAAGGAGAACAATACAATTTTCATGGATTATTGCTCGGGTGCATTCACTTGATGTTCAAGGTCATTTGCGTAACCCAAATTCTCTCTCTAATTTCTCTTTTCTCTGGAGGTTAGTGGCCTGTCCGTTGGACCATAATATAGGGACTAACAATGGACAATTTCCCTACTTCCCTTCTCCATCTACCGATATCTGATGAGAACTGCGTAATTATCGACGGGATATTCCATTTCTGTGAATAGTTCATTAATGCTTTTCAAAATGTCACAATCAGAAAAGGGTCAGCATGAAATACTGACTGAAAGTCAAAGAATAACGTAAATTTAGAATTTCAAAGATATTTTATTCTACACTACGAATCTTACATGTTTTATCATTAGAAATCAGTTTTGAAATTAAAAAAATGAACATTACAAAACAGAAAATGGAAAAACCAGACAATATGTGATTGCAACAAAAAATTTCAATGAATATAGTCGAAAAGAGTGTACCTTAGTCTCTATGCTTAGAGTCACCCACTTGAAATCAGCAAAAGAATATGCTTTCTCTTACCTTGCACCAATATCCAGGTTAGAGAAAGTACCAGAAACTTCATTTTCCAAAATACTAGAGAACGCACGATATCACCAAATACTAATAATTTCACAATATTTGAACACAAATCACTTTTTGAACGACAATTTCTTCTTAAGATACTCCACTATTCCACCACCCAACAGCAAATTATTTGAAACTTTTCACGATTTACACTTTGAACTGTAGAATTTTCAAGAATCATTCTTGAAAATACCGTTTACGCACTTTTTTCGAATTTAAAATCATGAAAGTTCACCCTTTTTCGATCATTTTCGAGCGGATAAGTCAACAACTCATGTCAAACTTGCGCGATCGATTTAATGGTACTATTATGGTTGATGTCAGGTAGACAAGTTGGACGGGTACTCGCGGAACCAAAAGTAGTGGTCTAGCGGGTTCGTCATCAACCTTAGAAAGTTCAGACTCAATAGAATGTTGGGTAGCGGAAGACGCAGATAGAAATGGTGGACGCGCATGAGGTGAATACAAATATACTCAGCTGGTTTTTATAACAAATATTCAGGGTGTCTGGGTGTAAGTTTTAGTAGGGGTGTAAGTTTTTGGTAGGGTAGATAGTACTAATAAAAATAAGAACAAATTTCATGTGAATATAAGTCCTCACTCCTTTCACTTCTGGCACATAGTGTATTAATGTAGCAAAAAATAACTCGTTTATTTGCAATAATTCCAAAATTGCTGAAGATATTTCGATGCTACTCAAAATATCCACACTGTTTGTTGAACGTTAACTGTTAAATGTTTTTTGCACGTTTCAAACATTTTCAGTGGCGTAGATGAAAAAGTCGTCAACTTGAGGCACCATTGTAATAAGCCACCTCTGGGAGGTAGTTGGATAGAAAATATTACTTATTGACATATTTACGAATGGGGTGCGAACCAATCCTATTCGAGCGGACCTAGGAAGGGTTACGGCCTTCGTGAAAATGGAAGGTCTTTGATGTTAATAAATTTTCTGTGATAATGAAAATGGTAATGTAACTCAATTATGGATTTTAAGGAGTATAATGATAAAGTGAACCAAAATACGGTAGTTTTATCAATCCTAAACTCAATGAAATTTAAATAAACATGACACAATGAATAATAATAATTAATAATAATAATTTATTAATTACCCTCAAAATTTTACAGGAAATGTCATGTACATATATATGATAATATACATATATGTATAAATAAAAGCAATATACATGAATAGAAAAATAGTTAATAAATAACAATAACTGATATTAGATCAAATTTAGAATTTCCTAAAGTTAAAATATAAAAATTATTAGACATTAGTATAAACACGATTATAAACAATTGCAAAAATTAATTGATGACTAGAATTGGTACGTCATAAATTCATCCATTGAATAAAAACTACAATCGGCAGGAATCATCTTAACTTTCCGTTTGAATGCTGTACAATGCAGCGACTTCAGGTGCTGAGGAAGTTTATTATACATTTTCATACCATTGAATATATGTGTGTTCTGTGTTCTCTTCAGTCTATGACGTGGAGCCATGAAATTATTCCTTGATCTTGTTTCATGATTGTGAACCGCTGAGTGTTTTTGGAAAGTGTTCTTATTCTTGTGTATATACATAAGGCATTCAAGGATATAGCAGCATGTAAAGGTAAGTATACCATATTGCTTGAAAAGAGGTCTACAGCTAGTGGTCTGGCCCACTCCTGCTATCAATCTTATGGCCATTTTCTGTTTCAGAAAAACTCCTCCAGCATCTGAAGATGCGCCCCATAGGATTATGCCGTAGGTCATTCTGCAGTGAAATTGTGCATAATAAGCAAGTACCGCCTCTTTTTCTGTGAGTATGCTTTTTATTCGCCGTATTGCGAATAACACCGGAGAGATCTTGTGGCATACTTCATTGATATGTTTCTTCCAAGTTAAATTTGCGCTCCGAGCATTGAAATGCTTTCCAGGTTTTGGTACTTTGTGCTCACAACCAGCTGTTGTGTTTTCTCTGGATTTACTTTCATGTTATTTACATTGAACCACTCTACAGCGCCCTTCACAGTTTCCTCTGACTGATTCAGTAGCAAATTTCTATTCTTCGCTTTATTCAGGAATGATGTGTCATCAGCAAAGAGGGTTTCATCATCTGCAGCAGTATTACACACCAGGTCATCTATATAAATTATAATATGAATAAAGTCGGTCCCAGCACCGATGCCTGGGGCACTCCTGTACTAATTTTCATTCTTGAAGACCGCTTGCGTTCCAAATCTACTATCTGGTAGCGATCCTCAAGGTAGGACCTCATCAGATCCAAAGCTGTGCCTCTTTTGTCCATACATTCCAACTTGCGCAGAAGCTTTTCATGATTGACACAATCGAATGCTCTAGTCAAATCCATGCACGTCAACATCACGTCATCTGCATCGTCCAATGCCTCCATGATGAATTCGATAATGTGGACCAAAGCAGTGGTAGTTGACCTACCCTCTTTAAAGCCATGCTGGTAATTTCCTAGCAACGAATTGCTCTCCAGAAATGAGTTCAACCTTTTTGTAAGGAGGTACTTTTCGAAATAACTGGCAGTATCGAGATTGGCCTATAGTTTTCATATACCTCTTAATTTCCCTTCTTTTATACAGGTATCACCCTTGCGGGATGATACATCAGGAAAGTAGCCCTGCTGGAAGCAATCATTTATAAGGTCTGAAATAGTATCTGCTAAATGATTGATGACGTTTTTCAGCATTTTTATCGTGAAACCATATATATCTTGTGAAGATTTATTTTTCATCTCTGCCACAACCTTTATAACTTCCTCCGGTGTCGTTGGGGTCAAAAAAAAGGAGCGTGAAATTTTAATCTTTTTGTTTTTCAACAGTTTTTCATTCAACTCTGGATTGGTGTTAGGTCCAGTTAACTTTTCTCCGATTCGCCTCTTATTCTCCGCTTCGTTAATGAATTTTAAAATTTCATATCTGATGTTATCATTCACAAGTTGATTAAATTGTTGTTTTTATGTCATATACAGCTTCTTCGAGTTCTCATCTTTTTTTAACTCATATTATGTGTGGGCTGCGTCTATTTTCTTTTTAATTTCAATTATTTCTGGTTTTTCCCAGCATTTAGTTTTAGTATTGACTACTTTCACTTTTTTTTCAGGAAAGCACTGATTGAAAGAATGTATCAAAGTTTGGTGAAAGTTCCTGAAACAATCTCGTATTGTGCCCATACGTATAGAACCCCAATCTACATTCTGCAATTGTTTCTGAAACAGGCTAGTATTTTCTTTATTCAATATACGAATCGTTTTATATTTTTGTTTTTCAGGAATGTTTACTATCTGCATGTCGAGTCTCTGCGCCAGATGATCCGATAAATGATAATCTATTGTTTCCGAATTATAGGAGGAACGATTCAAATTTGTGAAAATGTTATCAATGCAATTACTTGACTTATGCGTTACACGTGATGCCTGACTGAAAACCACATGCATACCGTATGAAATGAGTGTTTCTTTAATTTTTATATCCTCATTATTAACTCCATTAAACTGCATATTGAAATCACCTGCAAACAGTACATTATGACACGATTTGCTGGCAATGATATTCATGGCACTATCTAGCTGATCAATAAATAAATCAAAATCTCCATGGGGAGGTCTGTAGACACATATATAGAATGTTTTGGTGGGCTTTTCGAATATTGCACACATTTCTATATGTCTTTCAATTGATAGACCATTTATAGCTTCCACAGGTTCAAATTGTGTGCCCTCACTCAAAAGGATCAAGCAACCACCGTTTTTGAATGCATTACGAGCAAAGGTAGTAGCTACTTTATAATTAATAACTGTCATACCTTTCAGTTGGTCTTTATTCAACCAATGTTCCGTTATACATGCCACTTTGTAGTTTTCAGCATTTAATATCTTTTCTAGTCTCTCAAGTTTATTTCTGATACACTGTATATTTATATTTAATATTGCGTCATATTTTAAAACTAGCATTTTTTTTGCCTACCTGCATAACGCCTTTATCAATCTCCGAAAAAATTGGCAGCGCTTAACCAACACGCCTGAGGGCCAATTTTGAGGTTTGTATATATCCTCCAGAAGTGACAAATTCGCACCTACTTTGAACGATAGACTCTAATTGATATATCGCGCTTTGGGAGTTTGTCGACTACAAACTCTTCCCCTGGAAACCTCCCTTTCAGATGGCTCATAACTTGCGATTCATTGACGTTTGTTTTCACACGTCCCACATACATCCAAACACGTCTCGGTGCTTGATAATTAAGGGGAAGGCGATGCGGATCCCTCAAGCACTACGAATCATTTATATAATTCTTAATTCTGTTTAAATTCTTCAAACATAATAATTACGAAGAGATATGTCAACCTACTTCTTAGTTTCTGACTCTACTTTAATTAGACAATTTCGACCTGAATAATATATATATATATATATATATATATATATATATATATATATATATATATATATATATATATATATTGTTACATTTGAAAAAATTGAGAAATAATAATTTGAATTTCTTCATTTTTGGTCACTAAAAACGGACACCCTGTATGACAAATTGATCATTTAGGAATGATAACCCGACAAATCTTTCAGTTAAAAAAAATTCTGATCAAATTTTTGTTGCGATTGCTTTTGGCAATCGATAGAGGACTTTTATCGAACTACTGTTTCCGCAAGTTTTTGCAGTCTTCTCTGAACAAGATATGTCGTCGTTGGAAAAATATCCCTTATATATTTGATAGATTCGGTCTTTACTTGGTGGAAACTCATTTTAATTAAAAAAATTTATATGAGACAGTAATTTATTTCGACAAAAATGTTTATACTACTACAACAATTGTGAATAGAATGAAATAAAATAAAGATCGTACAAATAAAGAAAATAAATCCGGAGTCTACAAGTTGACTTGCAAAGATTGCCCTTTAGTATGCATTGGCCAGACTGGTAGATCATTCAAGAAACGTGTCCAAGAACACCAAAGGGGTTATATATCCAATTCTCTACATTCGACATATGCTAATCATCTTAAGGAACTCAGGCGCATAATTTCAACAATAATTATGAAATTATCCACGTTGAAAGAAAAAGTTCTAGATTAACACTTTTACAATTTCTTGAAATCAACAGGTATAATGCCCGTAAAATCCTTTTGAACGAACAAACAGATGTTGATCATTCTCCATTACTGAATATTTTTCCTTAATGGCATTTTTAGCGGCAAACTCCAATGAACACCTAGAGTTTTTATGACTTGTGCTTCCATTATTTGGTCACGTACCTTAAAATGTATTTAAACTCGGTTACACTGAATACCATCAGACAGTACAATGTAATACCTGAAGAAGTCACATCGTGGTGAAACAATTGTTGTAGTAGTACAAACATTTTTGTGGAAATAAATTACTGTCTCATATAAATTTTTTTAAATTATCCCTTATATTATATTTTGATCATAATAGAAATATTGAAAATATACGGAAAAATTCATTGAAGAAATCACCAATTTTTTGAATAATTTTGGGAAACACCCTGTATATTATAAAATAATTTCCTGAGATGCAGAAATGCAAGTATAAGAATAATGCTTTCGAACTAAGTTTGTAAGATGTCTGGTTCGGCATCTATGGAAGCCCAACTTGCAGGACCCTGTATAGGATCGATTGGAGTATACAAAGACAAGACGCTGCTACAGAAGAACTAGCATAGAGTAAAAAAAAAAAAAATGCTAGCGCATCCGTCCGTGCAGTAGGTGCTGCTAAAAGATGTTATCGTATGTCAATTTGGAGAACTCGGTAGAACCAACGGCTTTATTCTTACCACCTTCAAAGAGAACATGCATTGAATCCGGAAGATTACAATCAAATAATGTATGTTGCCGACCTCTGTTTTAGAAATATTCGGAGCTCGAGATACATTCTGTCAAGAAAGTACCGGGAATTATCGATTTAAATCTGGCGGGACAATGAGGCAGGTAAAAATTTTTTTTCCTAGGTTGCTACCACTGTCCTTAATTACTATGCCAAGCTTGAGCGGGATCTGTCAACTAGTGTGTTTGCAACAGCTGATTAAATCAGTCGATGTCAGAGTGCGTGCCGATTTTTACTATGGGTGATTACGTTGAGCAAAGAATTTGTTTAAAGTTTTGTGTTGCAAATGAATTTTCGTGTGCCGATGCATTGAAAATGTTGCAAAAGGTCTTTGGTGATAATGCTCTATCGAAAACACGTGCATATCAGTGGTACAGAGCCTTCAAGGACGGTCGTGAAGTGGTCACCCATCGACGGCTTCGATCGAAGATAACGTTGATAAAATTAAGGAAAGGGTACTGGAAACCCTTCGTAGCAGCTTGAGAGAGATGGCACATGATCTTAAGATATCCCACGAGTCCGCACGTACGATTTTGATTGATATTTTGGGCATGAGAAAGATGGCCGCACGACTCGTACCGAAAGACCTGAATTTTCTTCAAAACGTCATCGCGAACAGTTTGCTTCAGACATGCTGGATCGCTGTAATTCCGATTCTACATTCATGGAACGCATTATAACTGGTGATGAGACCTGGGTCTACGAGTACGATATGCAAACAAGCCAGCAATCATCGAAATGGGTGGCAAAAAATGAGCCGAAACCGAAAAAACCACGCCAAAGCCGCTCGGAAATGAAGGTGATTCTCATTGTTTTCTTCGATATCCGTGGCGTGGTGCACTACGAATTCGTTCCAGAGGGTCAGACGGTAAACAAGGAGTATTACCTAGGCGTTATGAAACGTTTACGTGAGCGTATCCGTAAGAAGCGGCCAAATTTGTGGGCGAACAACTCATGGATTTTGCATGACGATAACGCGCCTTCTCACCGAGCTACGATTGTGACTGACTTTCTCGCCAAAAACTCAACAAACGTGCTTCAGCAACCACCGTATTCGCCGGATTTGGCTCCCTGCGACTTTTTCCTCTTCCCAAAACTAAAATTGCCCCTTCGTGGCACCCGTTTTGAGTCGATTGAAGCCATAAAACAAATTTCGGCGCGAGAGCTAAAGTCCATCCCGGAAAGCGCCTATAAAAAATGTTTCGATAATTGGAAATGCCGTTGGCATAGATGTAGTGGAGCAAATGGAGCCTATTTTGAAGGCGACCCAATAAATCTTGACGATTAAATGTAAAAATGTTGTTTTAATTGAAAATTTCCGGTACTTTCTTGACAAAGTAGTACAGAGCGCCGTTGAAGAAGAATTAGTGGGTAGGTTAGATTGAGTAATTTTTATTTTGCCCAGTAAGTGAAGGGCATTATTGATAATGTCAATCTGGTTATTTCAATAGTTATTTTTATATTGATTATTTGATATGACATTTTTATTTCGAGCATGCGTCTGAACTGATCGTATTTTCCCGAGCTTTTCAAAATTTTCAAAGTTTTCGTATTTATTAAAGTCAGGATTGCGGTTAACCTTTACACTTAGTCAGTGAGGTGCAAAATTTGAAAAGTCTTCACATTATCTGGTGGTTTGTTCGATTTTTCTTTAAACATGAAAACCCGAAACAAAACATTAGCTGACCTTGAGAGACAGTGTCAAAACCAAATGAGTTTCAAGAAAAAACTGAAGAATATCCAGGAGCCGGCGGTTTCATTTTCCTGCTGGTACGATTGAGTCTTTAAAAACAGAATTTGAGGCTTTCAATTCGGAAACAACTCAAAAGTTAGAAAAAATGATGGGTGAAATATCGCAGAAAAATCTTTCAAAAAATATTCTTATTTAGGGTGCGTTTGACGATCAGCGTTCCAAGCGGACGCATGGTCACCAGCATCACAGGCAGAGCCTGCGCATCAAGCCTGTCTGGCGGGTTTCAGATGCGCATGGTCGGAAACGAAACGCCGTCTCCCTAACTAAGAGGTGGAAGCTACCTCACAATACCACATTTCAATAGAGAGTTTCATTGGTGACCCCGACGTGATTGGGGGGGTGTTGCCTTAAGAGCTAAGCAACCCAGTCATTAGGTGGCCCTAATTGCCGCCTATCCATATTTCCGAGACAACCTTTTCTTTCGTTCCACAGATCCCTGCTGGAGATGGCACCGCGACCACGCGACCCGCCTAGAGGCTGACTGTCTCCTTGCCTGCACCCAACGCCCTATTTCGTGACCTTTATCGACGCTCACTGGGGGGGGGGGAGTGTGTAGCGAACAACTTCTTCGCTCCTCGTCCAGAAGCCTGCCTTGCTCTGTCGTAGCTTGACCGGCGTACCAATAGAGGACCCGAGCAGTCAACAAATTCGTGACTAACCATCCCCGTCAGGTTCAAATATAGCAAGGCACTGCGCTTGACGATCGGCGTTCCAAGCGGAGCGCATGGTAACCGGCGTCACAGGCAGAGCCTGCGCATCACGCCTGTCTGACAAGTTTCAGATGCGCATGCTCGAAAACGAAACGCCGTCTCCCGAACTAAGAGGTGGAAGCTCTCTCACAACAACGCATTATCCACCGAGAGCTTCAATGGCATTAGTGAACACCAAAACGAGGATATCTAACAAAAGGTAGTTAGTTTATTCAAGAATCAGCTGAATAAAGAAGTAAATAAACATCTCTTAAATAATTGTTATCGACTAGGTAAGAAGCCTGGTGGCTAGAAACAGAACATGTCGAGGCATCGTCCGATTGTAGTGGAATTTGTGTGTCAGTGAATGCGAGATGATGTATATTTCAGTAAATCGAAATTTAAGGGAAGTGGTGTTGTTTTGGTTGAAATGCTGGTGAGAAATAAGCTGAAACTCTTTTAAAAAGTGAGAGAAAATACAAAAATAATTGTTTGACTGTTCGACAAAGGTGAGACGACGTCGAAGAGAAAGAACCTCAGTTTGATATTGAGCGTCATGTATACCGGACAGTAGGCGTTATGGTATGGGGTGCTATTGCACATGCAAGTAGGTCACCTTAAGTCTTTATTCGAGGTAACATGACAGCGCTGCGTTACCTTCAAGAAATAGTGGAGCTATATGTTCTGCCTTACCTTAACCGGCTCGAGAATCTAATATTTCAGCAAGATAATGCTCGACCTCAGGTTGCCAGAGTTAGTTTAAACTTTTTTGAAGCGACATATGTGAATCTTTTGCCATGGACGTCCAGATCCCCCGATATTTCGCCCATAGAGCATGTTTGGGACATCATGGGTAGAAGACTTGGAAATTTACCCCAGCCCCCACGGACTTTGGCGGCTCTGAGACATGAACTACAGGTAGCTTGAGATAGTATCCCTCAAGAAGAAATAGACCATCCTATTGCATCAATGCCAAGACGTGTTGGGGAGTATATATACAATCGCTGTGGACAAACACATTATTAACAAATTTATTTAAAAAAATGTAAACCCCTCGTTTTTTTCTTCAAATTACAATCATTCACTCCTTGCTATACTATCTATGTTTTACCAAAAAAAAATTTAAATTTAAACAGCTCCTTCTGGGTGTTGCAGTTTCCTTGTCAGATAGTATATGTATGGGGGATTTCAACAGTAATTTGTTGGCGTTGAACAGCGAGGCAAGGTATGTAACAAAAAGCATCGACGATTTCGGACTATATCAACTTGCAAATCTGCAGACAAGAATCACTGACCAATCTTCAACTCTGATCGATTTTGTGTTAGCCTCGTATACTAACATAGTTTCTTATATTAATATTGTGCCTACTATTATAAACACCGATCAAATTTTACTATTGATTTTAAATATTGAAATATATATCAGGCACTTCAGGAACTTTGATTTTGAACAGTCTCATTTGAAATCTATTCCTTGGAAAAATATTTTAGATTTCGACGAGGTTGATCAGAAAGTTGATTTTATCAATAAAAATTTAATCATCTTATTGGATTTACACGCTCCCATGCGAACTATAAAAGTCACAAAAAACTATGCACGGAAACTTTGAGGGAGATGATGGATTTGAGAGATAAAAGACTCAAAAATAAAAATGACTGCATTCTTTATAAAAAATTTTGTATTCAGGTTTCCTTGGCTGTTAAACGAGAAAAAAAACTTACTATAATATAATACCTTTCTAAATCTCACAGAAACTAAAAATTTTTGGTCGGGAGTCAAATCTCTGAAAATAGTCAATAAAAAAAGCAGCGATTTCCCAGAAAAACTGAAAGATGTCAACAAGATTAATCAACATTCTATTGACTCTATCCCAAAAATTGCAAATAGATGAGGAGCTTTTCGAGTTTTATTCTAAAAGTATCAAAAACTCTAATATTGCACAATGTTCATTCCATGCCGTTGTAGAGATTGAAATATCTAAAATTATTCATAAAATTAAGAGAAGAGCGGTGAGTCATGACCGTATCAATATAACAACGATTCAACTATGCGTTCCATTCCTTTTGCCGTACTTGACACATGTAGTTAATTATTATTTCAAAAGTTCGATTTTTACTTTTTCTTGGAAGAAGGCCCTGGTAATCCCACTTCCGGAAAAGTCAAACTCGAACACGTTAGATGATTTTCGGCCTACCAGCATACTACCAGCTCTGTTCAAAATTATTAAGCAAGTTGTGCAGGGACAATTGCAAGAATACATGTAGAGACACAATATCATTCAGTCTGCACAATATGGCTTTAGACCCGGTCACGGGTGCTGTACGGTCTTCAAATTACTGATGAAATTTTCAGATCAATCGATAAGGAGATCTGACTATTTTTACCTCACTAGATTATACGAAGGCATTTGATTGCATAAATCATCAGCTTTTGATAGCCATATTGTATTTTATTGGTCTATCGCAGCCAGCGATAAACTTATCGGCTAATTATATTGGGTCCAGATTCCAGGCTGTTAGAATTTATGGTAAATCGTCTGCTTTTTTACATCTCAGTCGTGGAGTTCCACAGAGTTCTATATTGGGTCTTCTATTTGTAATATATATTTTGTGTTTTGTCTCTTTTTGTATCTCGGCAACTTTATTTTTCTATGCAGACGATAGACAACTCAAATTATTTTTCGGGCCTTGTGAGTCATCGCAGGCTATATTAGCCCTAAATTACGATTTGAACTGTATTTATGAGATTTCAAGGAAGCATTGTCTCCATTTGAATGAGAAAGAATCGATATGTCAACTGTTCGGTCGAAAAAATGAGAGATGCCGGTTCTTGGAAATGTACGGTGGAAGTGTTACTGTGAATGGCTATAAGATCGGTTTTCTGGAAAGTTCTAGAAATTTAGGTTTAACTCTGGATACAGATTTGCATTTCTCTAGGCATATATCGAACTGTTTGAGCAAAGCTCATTTAAATTTAAGACTTTTGTACCAATACAAAAATTATTTGAACAAATCCAGTAAATAGATAGAAGGAATACCCCCTAGTCCAGCATGCGAACTTTCAACACCAAGCCAACCAGTCCAACACCAATTGAGTGGCCAGGTCGCACGAATACTTCCCGAGGGCCTCTACCCTCCCGAGGTAACGCAGTATGTTACATAACGCACTCGGCCATTGGACAGAAAAATCAGGAGATTTAATGCAATAGGATAGAGTACATTAGTTTTAAGGGAGAGGCCCTGTGCTGCGACGGACTCCCTTGTCATTGAGTTGATCAACGCGGTTTAGCCCTTCATTCCACCTTTACGGTGAAACTAAGGCCCCAATCGGTCGATCTTTCACAACACGGGTCCAGTGACTGGCGCAAATGACATTACTTTAGGCATCAAGACTCAACCCTTCATTTACCCTGGATGAATTTAGGGTCTTAGTCAAGACAAGCGCCCCCAGCGTGTCAAGCTGTAATGCCATTGTGTTTGCGGCCATCAATCGTTTCTGGATGGTTAGCGTAACTTTGATTCTTAACGGAACCCCACAAAAAAAAATTGTATTCTGAGATGAAAATGAGCTTCATCGCTAAAGATGATTTTTCTGGGAAAATGCTCATCTTATGCCATTCCCTAAGTGGAAATGGTCAGGAGGCTTCGCTTCTTGCACTAGTTGGACTTTGTTAGCCTTCATACAGAGGTCTCAATGCAAAATTCTCCCCAGAGAGGTGCAAGAAATGTTCAATTCTTGAGCACGATGACGAGTTGATGTTGATGGATGTTCAATCACATTTTGAGCAGTAATATTTTCAGGTGTGCTGAATGATCAAGAACGTGAACCGGTTGTTTCGTCAAATAACGATCCAGTTTTCACAAACAAATTGATCCACAATTTGCCGAGAGGGCATTTCATTTCTATTGAATTTTCCACTTAAATTTCTAACAGTTTGGATAGAAGATTCGCCACTTCGGTAACAAGTTTTTTATATTTATTATTATTATATAATTCATTCATGATTAGAGCCAAGATATGTGACTCAAGAAACATAAAATAGTTTAAGTGCAAAAAATATTATGAACTTGAACTAATTGAATTAAAGCGGTCTAAATTGTTCTTGAAACTATTCACCACAACAGATGGGAGTTGATTCCAGGCGTGAAAAATCACGATTTGAAAGAAAATTTTCACTAGCTGCATGATAAAAATATAGCTTGAATTGGTGACCACGCAGATGCCGATCAGAATTAAGTTGATATAGATCTGTAAGTTCTAAACCAAACAGACCCCTCAATGCTCTATATGTGATTATGAGGTCACAACGTAAACGACGATCATCAAAATGGGCCAGATCCATCATACAACACCGATCATCATAACTAGGGCGATCGAGACCTAAAGCCGTTCTTGTAGCCCGCCTCTGGACATTTTCCAAGGAAATCCTGTCACCAATCAATCTCGTATCCCAGACAAAACCGGCACATTCAATTATAGGACGCACGTATGTTGCATACAGACCGCGACATGTATTGATGCTGCATCTTCCAAACACTTCATCAAGGAGAAAGCAAATTCTGGAAGCCTTTGAACTGATATATTGTATATGATCCGACCAACTGAGATTTTCCGTTATGGTGATACCTCAATCACAACACCTTTTTCAGGACTGAGGGGTATTAGCCAGTCATTACACCACTGTTGAATCATGAGCAAATCTCGTTGAAGGGAATTATCGTCAGCTCCAGGGGAAGCATTTTGGTATCGTCGGTATACATGGAAACGCAGGATATCAGCAATTCAAGTATAAAAGGAATAAAAGTGTTCCTTGTATCGACTCCTGGGGAACATCGCTCACAACAGGTCTTGAAGTGGAAAAAAACCACCAAGTCTGACATAAAACCGACGTGAATATTTGAAAGCTTCAATCTAAGACAAGAGACTTGTAACATTAAAAAACGCTCCACTGTTGATTTGAATTACAATCGCTAAAAAATGCTCCAATGATGTGATTTAACTAAGACCATTAAGAAGTTTGGAGTTGCCGCAATGAAAGTCGACGTTGTTATCGCATACGCTGTAGAGTACCATTGTTTTCAAGAAGCGTAGGACTTCCTAGATTTCTTTCTTCCCTATTGTGGTGTTACACGAAGACACGAAGCACTATCATTCCGACACCTTGGAGAAAAGAACCTGAAAGATAAGTCCTTACGTAAATCTCGGACCTCAGGTTTATTGTAAAACTGTATTATATTGTAAATGAGAGCCACGATTTTAATTGTAAAGTTGAAATAAATAGATAGGGTAAGAGTTTGCATTTTCACTATCAGGTTGACAATTTGGGATTGCACGTAATTAGCTGTTACAGTATCGGGACCATGAACACCATTCACATTTTTGACTTTATCAAAGGAAAACACCCTGTAACACAACTGAATGCACGAAAAAAACCACAAAAGAATTTTTTCAGTGAGAAATATCACCTTGACAGCGATAAATCTGAAACTGTTTAATCGATACTTTACGATATATCGATCATCGATCAGCTATCCAAAAAATAATGGATGTATTTTTTCCAACCTATTATTATTTTTACTCGCTCATTCCAGAGAACAGAGTGATTTTAACATGAGGAGACTTTATTCTGCGTTCGTAACGTGAAAATATCGAGAATACATTTCTTTACTTGAATTAACACGCAAAGGTATGTCTTGTATGTATTTTGCATACTCTAGATGGCGTTAGTGTATTATCAATATCTTAGATACTCTGTGTATGTTTGCATACTCTAGAAGCCGCTAGTGTATTAGTAATATCTTTGGAGTCTTTGTGTATAGTGAATATAGATACTGGACAGATTTAGAGTCACTAGCATACATTGCACTGACGAAAACCAATCAGTTAGAAACGTACGCATGTCGCCAATTTGCCTCTGTGATCTACAATACCTTGCCGAGTTTGTTCGAGTATATAATTGTTATACAGATGTATGTTACACTGTCTCGATTTCTAGAACTTTCTATTACCATAGCTCATACTCCTTATTAATGATTTTTGGTACAGATCAGCCGGATTAATTTATTTTGATAAGCTGATATCGATATTCATCGGTTTCCCGAGTATGTTCCTATATTCACCCCAGTTTTTCTTTAGATTATGCAGCTTAGGTGTAGGTTTTCTGTATATTATAATACAAAACTACTTATTGTTATGATTGGAGAGTGTTCAGATGACAGATCATAGCTTGGGACAATATCCATAGAGAGGGTAGATACACAATTTGTTATGAAGAAGTCCAACAGATTCAGGAGTTTTCTGTTGGAAAATAGGTAGGTCTTCCTGTTGACAAGAAAGAGTAATTGCATTCTTGTATCAGCTCTGCTAGTTTTCTGCCTTTTGTTGTTGTGAGCCTTGATCCGAACATAGTGTGCTTACTCTTATAGTCACCTCCAGCAATAAATTTAGGTCCTAGAGTTTGAAAGAAATCTTTGAATTTTTCTTTTTTGATATTATGCCTTGGTGGGCAATATACTGCAGCAACAGTTAGATCATAGGGCCGAGTTTTGATTTTTATCACTGTAGCTTGCAAGTAATCCTCTTCATATTTTGCCATCTCCACATTGTTTACGGTATTCTTAATGATAACAGCAGTGCCAGCATGAGCTCTTTTATCTGGGTGGTTTGTGCAATATGTGATGTAATTTGGTATGTGAAAGTGTGATTTCTGTGTAAAATGGGTTTCACTTATCAGTATGGAGTTTTGGTGAAGGAAATATTCAACTTCGTTTTTATGTTGCAGAAGACCATTGGAATTCCATTCATATATTTTTATAAAATCACTGAATTTTTGTAATTAGTGTAGAGAGCATGTTTAATACCATAGTATTTTGGTTCATCAGCTGCTGAAACATTGTTTTGAACTCCTCCAAAAATGAACTCATCATGTTGCTGATATTATTTGTCTCTTCGTTAGGTGTGCTTTTTAATACATTTGCATAGAGTCTGGTTTGTTGCTCCTGGCGAGGTGGATTTTGGACACTTGTGGGATGCATTGTTATGGTTTTTTGTGGCTGTTGTACATATTGTACTCCAATTAAAGAATTAACTGGTGAACTGGTACTTGTACTTGGATTATGAAGGATATTCAACCTATTATTTGATTTTAGTATTATAGTTTGTGATAAAATTCGCATCCTTTTTGGCCTATTTAATGTAAAATAATAAAGACGTCATTCCTAAACAAAAAATCAGGAGTTTACAAGTTAACATATAGTGATTGCCCAACGGACAGACAGGCCGTTCATTCCAAACAAGTATACGAGAACATGGAAAATGTTACATTAATAATAAACCGAATTCAACTTATGCCAACCATTTGTTAGAGACTGGCCATAATTTTAATATGAACTATGGAATATTAAATATTGAAAACAAAAGTCAGAAACTAAATTTGTTAGAAACTTTAGAGATCAATAGATATAATAAAATACAAATTTTATTGAATGATCAAATAGATTCAAATAGATCCCCCCTACTTAATATTTTTCATTAATTGTATACCATCTCTTTCCACCCCTCTATTTTTGTACCAGAGCTGTGTATTTAAGGTCATCTTTTGCATTGTATACATCAGTTTAAATACTCACCTGATGAAGTCATGGTATGACGAAACAATTGTCGTGTAAATCAATAAAATAGCGGAAATTAACATTTGTTTTTCTTACATATCATTTTGATATAAAAAAATATATTTTGAGAGAAATCAATCAAAGACGTTCATTTCATTGTAAAGAGAAAGATATGCCATTAACAATGGAAAACAATATCAGCCAAATTACCCTTACGGCTACGGTTGCAGCACCATATCCTTTTCATGAAAATTTCCATGACCAATTCGCACATTTGGAGCTGTATGTCCTCGATAACTTCAGGAATTCAATCTTTAAGGTCTTGAATAGATTGTGGAGCATTAACACAAGATCGCAGTGGCCAACTGTGATCACCTCTTCGAGGAATAACACGGCCAGGAATCGTTTTTTGCAAAATTGCGATTGTTTCGTTGCTTGTGTGGCATGTAGCGCCGTTTTGTTGAAAATAAACGTCGTCTACATCAGTATCTTCCAATTCTGGCCATTACCCCAACAGATGCATCAGCCTCATTTTCGAATAATTAACTTACAACCACACCGCCAGCCCAAAAACCGCACCAAACAGTGACACGTTGAGGATGGAGAGGCTTTTCAACAATCATTCTTGGATTTTCCGAGTCCCAAATGCGACAATTCTGCTTATTAACGTAGCCTTCGAGGTGAAAATAGACCTCATCACTGAAGATGATTTTTTAATGAATTCCAGATCATTTTGATTCATGAAGATCGGCGAGGAATCGACAAACCTGGGTTTTCGTCAATACTGAAAGTGCTGTAGCTTTGCGAACTGTGACTGCAAAAACTTCACCATTTTTGTAGTGAATTTTAACAATTTCAGTGCGTTGTTTAAGCGTATATCGTTCCATTCTTAGTAATGGCATAGTTTTTACTTGTCAAATGTCAAAAGATGATAGCTTCAAAAGTGATAGCTGCTCAGATAGCGGGCTATTCAAAATAAAACCTTTTATTAGAAAACCCTTCAGTTTATAAGTTTATATATAGTTTGTTTGTTATTTCCATTACTCCATTGTTGTAATGAAAATGTAGATAGTTTCAATAAAGACCTATTATTATTATCAGCATCAAAAAATAAAAACAATAACGCATAACTTTTTTTCGTACGAATAACAATGCATTACAGCTGCATAGATAGTCGAAGCTGATTCCGTTGCGTTCTCCGACAAGCAAGATCTCCAGTTGCTTCTCCATTTATATACCAAATCTTCAGGGTCAAATGTGAAGGTAAAGATCAAGTTCCGATCGCATGTCTCCGAAAAGACACTTGTTTGGATTAAATATACGGATACACGCGACATTCGCACTTGTTTTGACTTATATTGAACTGTTAGACATTTAGGCATTTTTGTCAAGTTATATATCAGCTGTTAGGGCTGTACAGTTTTTGAAATCAATTGGAGTACCGATTTCTATGTCATCCAAATATTTAAGGAATATGCACTATTGTAATACAAATTTCTTCGAATAGGTACAGTGCAACTTCCCTGTAACAGTTCACAACTCAAATCCACTTGAACATATTGTCGGGATAAGTTTCTACAGTCAGTAATTATAGAAGTAATCGGGAGTACGGTTCGCTGCTCAAGTCGGTTTGGTGGAGCATGCTGTGATCTATATTCACGTACGCCAGTGTTTGGTTTGAATTCTAACGTTCCTAGGTGGGGCGAATAAAAGTACGCGGCTACCTTTTCAATAGAGCATTATACTGATGAGATGCCAACAAGCATCGAATCATGTATGCCTGCAACTTATGTCCCGACGATGGAAGATATCTACTAGAGTGATTTAAGTTACGAACTGTTACACAGATGTTAAGTTGCACCGTCCTAATTTAGGAAATTTTCTATTAGCATAGCTCATACTTTCTAGATAGTCAGATAACATATCCCCGATACTCCAATTAATTTGTACATATACTAAATATTTGGCATCCCGACATTATAGAAGATGATTTAAGAATGGGGAATGTTTCTACAGTTGGTAATTGTAGAAGTAATCGCGATTATGTTCGACACTTGGGTTGGCTTGATAGGATATGCTGTAATCTATATTCATGTTCTGAAGATCAATATAGAATGTGATGTGGTTGTTATGTGCGGAGATTTCAATTGTTTCTCCATTAGATGGATAGGTAATCCAGATGCCAACAATTCATATTTTAAACAAAATAATGTAGAGGCAAAATATTCTGATCTCATAGATGCTCTATCCATAATGTGAGCTGATGCAATTCAATAGTGTTGTCAACAGTTTCAACTCGAATCCTCTAAGGATCATACGAGTCATATAGTCCCTCATAGATTATATAAATTCCACCATTACCTCATTGTATTTCCTCGCGTTAATTATGTGTCAACTCTGTGGCACTGTAACTTGACACGTAGGCGATTGGTGACAATAACAAAGGAGCATTCCCATTGCATCCGAGAGGAAGGTTCTTGGAAATAAACCTCCTGAGCAACTTAGTAACATACTCGAGATAATAGTACTTATAACACTCCCCCTTGGTAACTCTCTGTAAGTAAACTTCTTTTAAATGCTTGTGATTAATTGAATGCTTTACATTTTTGAATACCACCTTAGTGTTAATGTGAAATTAGTGATTGCACGCACGTTCATTGTACTTCCATTCATCTCTTTTCAGACATGTATTTTTGCTTCAGTGTTATTTAATCCAACCGGAATGTTTTAACTTAACTCCATTGCCTTAGTATATAACTAAAGCGGCAGGAACCTCACAAGTTATCTGTTTGTCTTATATACTTTATCTAGGTGCCTGGTTCTTCCTTGCTGTATTTGTAAAAAGTGGTTCATTCTCTGCGTAATACTTGCTAATAGAGATTTTGTATTATCTGTTTTTACTAATTGTGGCGCTTCATATGTAACTGATTTGTATGTACTCTTGTGTGATTCCCCGGTTACCTATTTTTTGTTTGTTCTTATTGTAACGTTCTTTAACACGTCAGGGTGATGGAGTACTGTATATATTTTATAATGTCCTAGTCAGTTTGTGTTACATATTTGCCATATGCTTGTGGCCGCTCACTTTGTGAGATTGTATTCCTTGTGAATCAGTGGCGTTCTTTAGGGTAAATTGCTGAGTAGTCCTGGTAGAGGACAACATATCGTATAGAGACAGTTGATAGCTCTGGCTATCCAACGTTATTGTGAGAATGTGTGAGTGATTGCTAGATCATTGTTCCGAGGTATTGTGATATTCCCAGGGATTAGTTTGAGTGACCCTTCAGGTAGTGTTCGGTTCGTTCTTCAGTAATATCTGAGCCTTCCTGGGCCTTGACCACCCCGAGGAGACCAGATACAGTCCATTTGATAGTAACTATTCCGGTCAACTCGAATTATGTTAGATCAATTCTTCAAGAAGATCTCCTGGGCACACCACAGGTACCCTTACCTTACTGTTCATTTAAACTTATCTCTTGTAACGGGAGGTTCTTTAGAGTACTCCGTATAATTCCAGACATCTCAGGGCACTCCGTAAAATCCCAGATCTTTTAGAGTACTCCGTATAACACTGAATAGCTCAACAGTAATCATAGAATTTTGGACCTGATCTTGTGTAATCAGTATCTTTTGTCTCAGGTTACTCCATGTAACAGTGCATTGGTGGAAAAAGACAAACACCATCCTTCATTAGAATTTATGCTACAATTAAACATCAAATATCTCACCAAATCAAGTACTTGTGTCTATAATTTTAAGAAAGGCAATTACGATAGCATAAACAATGAACTGTCTTCCGTACCGTGGTCTGATTTGCTTTGTAGTGGAGACTTTGACTTTGATCTCGAGTTATTTTATGGCATCGTTGATGATATTATTGAGGATTTTGTTCCTAAAAAGTAAATCCAGGTTCCCTCATATTTTTCTAAACATACCATAAAGTTAGTAAAAAAAAAGATTAAAATTCTTAAAAAATTGAAAATCTATGATAATACAAGAGATTTGCTGGAGTTTCGTCTTCTCAGAGCATTGTCGACGATCATGATCAAATGTGATTATTATAATTATATTAAATTTGTGGAAAGTGAACTGCCCAATAATCCCAAGCTTTTTTCTAATATTGCATCAGTTAAGAGTAGACATGGCAGACTTCCCTCTTTTATGATATAAAAAGATGAAGTTAGTACGGGCGAAATAGACATCTGTAAGTTTTGCTCAGTATTTCCGTAATGTTTTTGTTGGCCCATTGAACTCATTCAACAGTATAGATTCTACTGTAGCTGATTATCCTGCTTACCTCTTAAACATTATTATAACTGCTAAGGAAATCGAAAAATCTATAAGGTCCCTGAATCAAAGTAAGGATGCCGGATTTGACAGTACCTCATCATACTTTGTACGTAGTTGTCCTGCTTTATGCCTTCGACTTGAGCATATCTTCAATCTGTCCCTCCGCTCGAGCAAATATCCTCAGCGCTGGAAGATTGCATTAGTTATCCCAATTTTCAGGGGTGGTGATAAATCTATTGTTGAAAACTACCGCCCCATTAGCAAATTTTTCAAAACTTTTTGAAAAACTTGTTTATGATAATTTATATAATTTAGTGAGAAATCAGATAATTCCAGATCAGCACGGGTTTTAAAGGGGGAAGTCCATAGAGACTAACCTTTTGTTATTTGTGACGTTTTTGGAAGGGGCAATGGATGAGCGTTTGCAGGTTGACGCTGTTTACACCGACTTCAGTAAGGCATTTAATAAAATTTCTCATAGAATTCTCAGTCGTCGTCTTTCTGGGGTCGGTGTGAGGGGTAGTCTTTTGCGCTGGGGCGAATCGTAAATGACTGATAGAGTGCATTTCGTTTCTGTAGACGGATGTGGGTCAGCTGAGTTCACATGTCCATCTGGTGTGCCAAAGGGCTCTCATCTCGGTCCTTTGTTTTTCTTGATTTATATCAATAATATTATTTCCGTCTTTCAAAGATTAGGATGCTCCTCTATGCGGATGATTTGAAAATGTTTTACGCTGTCAGATCTATTGTGAATATATACCAAAAGTTTAAGAAGAATACCTCACTCTATGTATAATATGTTTTTTCTATGATCAAGAGTTGAGGTCTATGAACGACTCAGTAAACTCTGTCTCTTTTAGTTCGGTCTGTGTAACAAGCAGGTTGTATGTATCTTTTCTATTATACAGTTCATCGTTAAATCAAGTATTGTTTTATTACAGAGTGTCAGTTGTTGCAATTAACCTGCCAACGATATTTATCTACAACAAGATCTTTAGAGGACTGTAAGATCGTCCAAGAGGAATTGGAAAAGTTCCGGGAATTTTGTCATTCGCACAATTTATTCTTTAATATTTCTAAATATAGGACAATTACATTCACACGTAAGAACACTCCTATTCTTTTCCATTATAGTATTGATCAAGCGACATTGGAGAGAGTTGATCACATCAGGGATTTGGGCGTAATTCTGGATGGAAAGTTAACTTTCGCATCTCATATTGATGGTGTTGTCAATTCTGCAAGTAGAACGTTGGGATTTTTGTTTAGGAAATGAAGGGTTTTCAAGGGTATCCAGCCGGTTCTCAGTATATACTAAGCTTATGTTTTTAGCCGACTAAATTTCGCTTCGGTCATTTGAAATCCGCAGTATAAAATTAACATAGAAAGAATCGAACGAATACCGAATAAATTGCTCAAAAATTTAAGTCTTAGAGGTAATTTCTCTGTTTCAAATAATAATGTCAGTTTTTATTATATGGCCAGAAAACATTTTAATTTGATTTCACTTGAAAGTAGACGATAGGCGATCTAATTATGTTGAGGAAAATTGTAAGTAATGAGTTCCAGGTACCGGATTTATTGCAGGAAATACACATGTATGTCCCGAATTTTAATCTAAGATCTTTTGAAATTTTCCATGTACCTTTTAGAAGAACAAATGCATCCAAAAACTCTCCGTTAATTAGAATGTTCCGAGCCTGCAATGAGCTACGAATTGTCGATGTACTTCATTGTGCTAACATCAAACTACAACTCAAAAAAACATTTTTTGATGCAGTGGGGTTTTCATTTTTGGTTTGATTTGGTGTAGAGGTTTTCGCTGATTTTTTATTTTCATCTTAATGTAATTTGTGGATACTGCTATGGGTCTTTGACCTATTTGTGTTCCTAATGTTAAATAAATAAATAAATAGCGTTTGGTATAAGTTTTGAAGGGCATTTGTGTGGTGAATTTAGGCGCGAGGCCACTACGAATTACTTGGGCATTAGAGCATTACACTGATGAGATTCCAACAAGCATCGAAACATGCATGTCTGCTGCTTATGCCTGGACAGCTGACGGTACATATCCGAGCGGAATTGAGTTGTGAACTTTTACAGATGCAAATTGCACTGTCCCGATTCAAAGAACTTTCTTTTACCATAATTCATACTCCTATTTATTCAGATAATTTATCTGACGGTACTCCAATTAATCTGTACATACGCTAAATATTTGGCATCCCCGGCATAATAAGATTGGATATGAGCATAAAGTTTCTACAGTTGATAACTGTAGACATAATCAGAAGTACGTTTCGCTGCTCGAGTCTCGATTTGGTATGACTTGATGTAAACTGCTCAAAAATTGAAGTAGATATTCGAGAGAAAACTGACTTTTGCATTCGAATCAAATTTTCAGGATTACTGTACATACCATGTGAAGAGGCGTATGTTTACGTATTACACACATACAAAATATGGCCCTCATGACACCAAATAGCTTAATTACAAAAAACTAATTTCTTGTAGATATATGATCTTTTTATTTTATAGTCCGTATGTGCGATAATGTGTTGCTGCAATCGATCTGATATTGCGTAGTATCCGTTGTGGAATATTTGTCGCGTGTTTGTTATGCGTTTAGAAGCCGACCTACTTGAACAATCAGTGTGTTGGTTAAACGAAGGTTTAACGCAACAAGAAGTTGTTAACAGTCTTCGGGTTTTGCAAGGCAAACTTAGTAGAGCGTGGAATTAATATAGTATTAGTGGAAGTGCGGCATATACTCAAGGGGGTGGAAGAGCAAGAGCTACAAGCGTCGCACAAAGTCGGCTAATACGGTTAACTGCTCGACGAAATCCCGAATTAATAGCTCATTCCGACAAGTTACTAGGAGAATAGTTTCTGGTCGAACAATTCGGAATAGGTTGCACAGTTTCAAGTTGAGGGAGAAAATGGCCGCCAGGCACTCGCGATTGAGTAGGGAGCACTAGACTGTACGAAATTGTTGGGCTCTTGGATATGATCTAGAACGCGCACAGATGGAGATCCTGCCTGTTCATGGATGAGTCCAGATTTCGTCTGCATCAGTCTGATAGGTGAATGTTGGTGTGGCGACAACGGGGTGAACGGTAAAATGAACATTTCATGATGCTAACAACTCTTCTCTGTGGCGGCTCAGTAAGCGTTTGATGAGGCATTTGTTTCAATGGACACACAGATCTCATTATCCTCCGCAACCATGAGAGCGGTAAGGCATCGCGATTTGATCGTAAAATCAATTATTCTTCGCTTTGTGGCAGCCATAGCCGACAATTTTACGTTAAACGATGATAATGCTCGTCCACACCAGGCAAGAATTATCAACGACCGCATGAAAATGCATGCATTACACTGAAAGAATTGGCCCGCTGTCTCTCCAGACCAAAATTGTATTGAACATGTCTGGTCTGCACTATCACAGCAATTATACCGCTTACCTGATCCTCCGCAGAAATTACAACAGCTCGCCAATGCTTCGATGGACATTTGGAAAAACATTGCTCAAGCTTTCATTGATAACATCACAATATCGAATAGTGTAAGAGTACTATGAAGAGCTACAGAAGGCCCCACTCGATATTAAACCGCGATTTTAAGGTGTCCACTAGGTGACAATCTTCATTTTGTTTATTTCTCTACTATGTTGTCGTTCTAAAGCAGTCTTGCTTACTGTTACCACCCCAGGCAGGTCAACCGTATGTAGACACCTAATTTAATACATCTGTACATATACAAAATTGCTTTTTCATTTCTCTTTATATATTGCTTTTTCATTTCTCTTTATATATATTATATATACGCAAATTATCCACTTCAATTTTTGAGCAGTGTATATTCAGGTGCATAGGTGACCCTAGTATCTAAACTGTGGCGATCGTATGTAGGCGGAATATAAGTACGCGTCTAGATTGTATTCCTTGGGCATTAGAGCATTGCACTGATGAGATGTCAACAAGCATCACAACATGAATGTCTGCTGCTTATATTTCCCGACGATCCACAATAATCTATTCGAGTGAATTTCAATTGTGAATGTTACACAAATTTCAGTCCCTATTCGAAGAAATTTATATTCCCGTAGCTCATAAGTCCTAGATAATATATAGTTGTTATTGTGTAGTGTTTCTTGTCGATCAAACGATTTACTTCTCAGAGTTTTGTTGAAAAAACTAACATGAATAAAGGAAGGGAGAAGCCTGAGATGAAAAACTTGACAACTTAAAGAAAGACTTGCATACGTCATTTCAATTAGGAAAAATCCTTTGACCAGCGTGAGTGACCAACACTAAGTGTTGTGGAAAATCTGTCCGGTTGATTTTTTATATGAAACTTGCACTAGAGACTACTCGCTTCATCAGGTGGTTCCAGCACCTTGATTAATGTGAGCTCATTAAGATAGTCAGTTTAAAAAACTTTTACGAAATTGGCAATTTTTTACACGCCATATTCGCACTTTTCGTTATTTGATTGAACATGTACACAAAAATATATAATTAAAAAATGTATATGAGACAGTAATTTATTTCCACAAAAATGTTTGTACTACTATAACAATTGTTTCACCACGATGTGGCTTCTTCAGGTATTACATTGTACTGTCTGATGGTATTCAGTGTAACCGAGTTTAAATACATTTTTAGGTACGTGATCAAATAATGGAAGCACAAGTCATAAAAACTCTAGGTGTTTATTGGAGTTTGCCGCTAAAAATGCCATTAAGAGAAAATATTCAGTAATGGAGAATGATCAACATCTGTTTGTTCGTTCAAAAGGATTTTACGGGCATTATACCTGTTGATTTCGAGAAATTCTAAAAGTGTTAATCTAGAACTTTTGCTTTCAACGTGGATAATTTCATAATTATTGTTGAAATTATGCCTGAATTCCTTAAGATGATTAGCATATGTCGAATGTACAGAATTGGATTTTATGTTACATAAAAAACAATAAAGATCGTACAAATAAAGAAAATAAATCCGGAGTCTACAAGTTGACTTGCAAAGATTGCCCTTTAGTATACATTGGCCAGACTGGTAGATCATTCAAGAAACGTGTACAAGAACACCAAAGGGGTTATACATCCAATTCTGTACATTCGACATATGCTAATCATCTTAAGGAATTCAGGCGTAATTTCAACAATAATTATGAAATTATCCACGTTGAAAGCAAAAGTTCTAGATTAACACTTTCAGAATTTCTTGAAATCAACAGGTATAATGCCCGTAAAATCATTTTGAACGAACAAACAGATGTCGATCATTCTCCATTACTGAATATTTTTCCTTAATGGCATTTTTAGCGGAAAACTTCAATAAACACCTAGAGTTTTTATGACTTGTGCTTCCATTATTTGGTCACGTACCTAAAAATGTATTTAAACTCGGTTACACTGAATACCATCAGACACATCGTGGTGAAACAATTGTTGTAGTAGTACAAACAATTTTGTGGAAATAAATTACTGTCTCATATAAATTTTTTTAATTAAAACGAGTTTCCACCAAGTAAAGATCGAATCTATCAAATAAAAATATATAAAACTTCTACCTCATTTATTTGATGGAACTACGCAGAATTTACATTTTTTTATTGAGTTTTTAATTTTCTTGGCTTGAGTATTACCTCAATATACATTATCACATCCCGTTTTTACACAGTCACTGCTCTTTATTAGACTCACTTGAGAAATATTATTTTTTTATTTTTCAAACTTATCATTAGCGTTATTAATCATATGTTAGTGGCTTCAAAATAGAGTGTTGACTCTTTTACATATTCATTATTGAGAAACATTTAATATATAAGCAAATAAACTGCTTGTGAAAAGTTCATAATATTGAATTAATTTGTATTCTTTTCAGAAAAAGACACCTTTTGAAATGTGTTTTTGAAATACAATATTTGAAAAGGTGTTAAATTTCACAAAAAAAACGAAATTCTGAAAATTTCAAAAAATCATGCTTGTATTCGCCCTCAATACAAAGTATGACCACCAAGAGCATCAATAACTGCTTGGCATCTTCTCTGCATGCTTTCCACCAAATTATTGAGAATATCCTGCTCAATGTGTTGCCAAAGTTGTGGCAAAAAATCTCGGAGCTATTGAAGCGTTTCCGGCTGTAGTCATCCAAACTTCTTCGTGATTGTCATTATAAAATAAAACACTTGTTTACATTTTCTACTTTATTTTTGGTATTGACGTACGTTTGGTCTTTGCTAGAAAGACTTCATCAGAATAGGTATTCTGATGAAGTCTTTCTAGCAAAGACGAAACGTACGTCAATACCAAAAATAAAGTAGAAAATGTAAACAAGTGTTTTATTTTATAATGACAATTACAACTGATTTCTACCAAGCAACAGCCCAATCTATCATAAATTCTTCGTGATTTGTCCCAAGTGTGATCGATTGGATTAAACTCGGGGGATCTTGGGGGTAATGTTAAATGTGAAATACCCTGGTTTTCCTTAGAAGTAATCACCTGGTGGGATCTGTGTGGCAGTTCATTATCATCTACAAGAACGAAATTTTCGTAAATAGCTACATGAAATTGTGGAGCTAGTCCGTTGATAACTTCATCAACATATGTCTGAGACGTCATGGTTCTTGGAAGTACTAATAAGTCAGTTCTGCCATCGAAACAAACTCAACCGCAAACCATAATTGTGCATCCTACAAAAAGATGGACTTTTTGAACAGAACGGCGGTTCCTTCGTATGAGAGGACGTCTTCTCTCTCTCTGACACTGACCTTCTTGTAAGTTTGTAAATATAACCTGTGAGTATGTTTTAAAAAGTGTTTTGTTAAATCCTATCCAAATCCGAAATAATGTTTGTTAAATCATTTCCAGTACCGGTATGCCCGAGTACCAAGTGACAAATAAACTAACAATTGGTAACCCCGACACGTGCTTATAAACCCAAAAACCAATGTACTAACATGGCTCAGGCTATATCCCAAACTATACAAGGAGAAATGATGATTATTATTAATATTATATTTGCCTCTACACGTGAATTCTACCAGAATAGTTATTGGCTATTTTGAGGATACCTCTTTTCCAAGTGACTACACAGCAGTCTCCACAGTCCACCCCTAGAGGTAGAAAGTGTGATAAGGATTACGTCATATCATCGCACGTGGCGAGAACCCCTCCGAAGAGATGAACCCACCAGCTTCCAGTTTGGGCCCCGACTCGAAAGCCAGAACCGTCTGACTGGTAGCAGCGAAGCACTATCCAATCCCTACTGGCTCAGCAGGTCAGTACCCGAGTTGGTTTGAGACGCAACTCACCCGCCGGAGGAAATTCTTATCCATCCACCCGAACGCAGTCCCATGAACCAAGATAAACTCAAGATTGACGACTACAACTGATTCTGGTACGAGCACCGTCTAGCGGCCTGTACCTGACTCACCGAACCCATGTGAAGTCATTTGATTGATCCTGGCGTCAAGCACTAACGGCTAAGCCATTTCGTCGAGATCCACAAACCCTAAAAAGTTACGCATTGATCAGGGGCCAGGACGGGACGGTCGAACCGTCAAGTCCCGCTAAACCCCGAGTCTTTTCATGCGAATATCCCGAACATGGGGGTCTGCGAACAGATCAATGAAATACCCCCCTAGTCCAGCATGCGAACTTTCAACCACTGCCCCCTCGATTCAATGGGGTGGCCAGGTGGTACAAGTAACACCTGTGGGCAAACCACCCCCCGAGATAACGCAGTATGCTACATAACGCAGTCGGCCATTACACAGAATCCGGAGATTCATACTGCGATAGGGTAGAGTACGACAGTTTTAAGGGAGAAGCCCTGTGCTGCGACAGACTCCCTTGTCACTGAGTTAATCAACCGGCTCAGCCCTCCATTTCACCTGAGTAAAACTAGGGCCCCATTCGGAGATCTTCCACCATACAGGTCCAGTGACTGGCGCGAAATGGCATTACGTTAGACACCAAGACTTAACCCTCCATTTCGCCGGGACGAAACTAGGGTCCTAGTCATGAGAGCGCCCCCATCACGTCAAGATGTAATGCCTGGGGGGCGATTTGCCAACAGAAAAACGTCAATATCTGGACTCAATCAGTAAAGAGTATGTATCGTCATTCATCTCGCCAGTGTACCCGCCCCATTGCCCACTCTAATCTTTGACGCTTGTGCTCGCGAATGAGTGGAACTCTCCTTAACAATTGTCTCAATGTTAGATTTTATGGAGACGTCTTCTGAATGTGCTTAGGAAAACTGCAGTACCTGTAGCATTTCGAAGTCGTTGAGTTGCTATTTTGAAAGTGCCGAGAAACTATCCTCTCACTGAAAGAGTTAAACAACGGGCTTCTACTAGCGTTGTAGCACACGGTCTGCCACTTCTGGGACAATGGCAGAGTGGCAAAATACCATGCCAGCAAACGTGATTTCATACTTTGGCTAACATTGTGTTCGACCAGCCTAAAGCATCCCAAAAGCTCTATTGGCATCTTTCTTGAATAAAAATTGTCTTAGCGTACTGAAAATTTTATTTTAAATTGCATCAAAGGCTTTGATCCTATTGAAATATAGACTGAAGAGAAAAACATAAAATGTGCATTTCTGACACTCATGAACGAAAAATTATTAAACTTGATGATAACTTGTTCCACCATGAATCAGAAGACGTTTCTATAATCATTGTAAGTGTTAAGACGATATGGAAAATATGCATCTTCGGAAAAAATCAATATCCTTAAGTTTTTACGAGTTGTATGAATGTATTATTTATAAACCTTCCCCAGCCTTTCCTACAGATTATCAACCATAACATCACAGATGTGGGATGTTTAACTCTTTTCGCTACACAGTCTGTATGGTATTTTTCTTGTGGTCGCCTCCGAACAAATGGAGCTCTCCATTACTTTGAAAATTGCTTTGTCACTCACTGAGAATGCTCAGTAACCATTTTGAGATATGAAAAAAATATATCAATCGCTTACTTCCTGGGACTATTCAAGAGAAAGTATTTTATGCAAATTGCCTCAATTCCACCGATTTTTCATCATGGTTTGTGTCAATTTTGACTTTTTAATTGGTATTCAATATTCGAACCCAATGTCATACAAATTTCTCTATATTGTAGCCACAGATACACGACAGCCTGCCTTTTGAAATTTATTTGTAATTTCACAATGGCTTCTTGCTCTTTTGTGTTTCAGAGCCAGATTCTACAAAATTCGCTGTATACTAGATTTTTTAACACAAGAACCCTTCTGAACACTTTTAACAGGTTTGTTTTTCTTACAGTTTTGGCTCAAGCGTAGAACTTTTGATTGAGACAGATTTGCAATATGTGTTTAATTGAATCCTGTAGTATTTGATAGCGCAAAAGTAGCCGATTTTACATCTTTACATCTCCCACCTAAAAAAATATAAGAACGCTGAATAAATCCTCTTTTTGGTACACAATTACAAATAGAATTACCTTGGGATCACTCTAATGGAGAATAACAAACTAGAACGTGAAAAATTTATTTTCAATGAAATTCACTAGAAGAACACAACCATCTTCAAAAGAAAAATTGAACAAATAATTTCCTTTTTCTGACATTTTTACGAAAATTCTGCATTACAAACTGAATAATGAACCTAATTAAAAATAAATTTGGTTATGCAACTATTTATGCACCCTCAAATTTGGAAAAACAGTGATCTTTGGAATGAGTTTCTGCAACAGTTCCTGAGATCAGGAATAAATTGTTTTGTTGGCCATGTTTTCTTTTTGTCAACGAAAATGCTGTGTGAAATAAATCATAATGCAAAATAAGAAGGAACGGTTTTTTACTTGAATAGAAGGATTATTACAAAATTTGAAAATCAAAACAGATTTAATCTGTTGTCTTCTACAATTTTAATTTCAAAAAATTCTTTGAAGAAACTTTAAGAATTAAATTAATGTCTTTATAAGCACTGCTCATATTTAATAGACGTCAAAATTCATCATACAATATCAAACGGAATTAAGAAAACCAACGAACATAAACTGTCAATTAAAATTAAAATATAAATAAGCAAACATTTTTTGTTTCGTTCCAGGCATGCGTAAGAATTAAATTAATGTCTTTATAAGCACTGCTCATATTTAATAGACGTCAAAGAATTTTTTGAAATTAAAATTGTAGAAGACAACAGATTAAATCTGTTTTGATTTTCAAATTTTGTAATAATCCTTCTATCAAGTAAAAAACCGTTCCTTCTTATTTTATTTTATATATAATATATAATTATATTAGGTTTTTTAAATGAAGAAATTCATTATACAGTGTTGAACGGTTTTAACTGAGGCCAAGTGCCTTATGAGCTTTGTATGATTTTCTGTGAACTTGGAACATAAGTACCTTGGATATATAAAGGTGTTCACTTTTATTTCTGTTGAGGACCGTGTATTCCTAATATTCACTGAGTAAGTCTATACATTGTTTAATTGATTTTATTATTTTTTATATGTAAAGTTGAACTGATCTTATCGTAACTTTAATTATTTCTTGAGAATGTGCTACATGTTTTGAGATTTTTTGAAGTAATTTATTTAAATATATTGAATATTTCAAATAAATTAGTTTTTGAGAAGTTCTTGAAATTATGTTTTATATTTTTGAGAAAGAGTTATTTTTCATTCATATGGGATCGGAAAACAATGCATTTTGTAACAAACAGGGCTTCGTAAGTTTGTCTGAAGAGTTCATTACGCATGCCTGGAACGAAACAAAAAATGTTTGCTTATTTATATTTTAATTTTAATTGACAGTTTATGTTCGTTGGTTTTTCTTAATTCCGTTTGATATTGTATGATGAATTTTGACGTCTATTAAATATGAGCAGTGCTTATAAAGACATTAATTTAATTCTTAAAGTTTCTTCAAAGAATTTTTTGAAATTAAAATTGTAGAAGACAACAGATTAAATCTGTTTTGATTTTCAAATTTTGAAATCATAATGCTTTTGGCGATTAAATTATTTACATAAGGTCACTCACTAGTGAACTTACATGTTTAATTAACAGCTCACTCGAAGCCCTAGAGAAAGTTCTCAGAACATATGTATTGAACATGCTTTGGATAAATCTATAAGTCATCAACAACATAATAAATTAGTAAATGAAGATTCTGTCAATTTCCATTCTTTCAACTTTCAGCTTTTTTCTCCCGTAGGTGGCATTGGCTTAATAATGGAGCAGGAATTTTGTTTCGGACATAGGTCTATAATGAACTATAAAATTTGTTGTTTGCCAAGTTTGAATTTGTTGCTATCCATTTTGATATAACGCTAAACTTGCTAATGACAGAATTCAATCAAATCGATTTGAGTGCCATAAAAGACTAAGTAAGATTTCATTTGAAGTTTCAGTAATCAACTTTGATCTTTTAACTGGATATTCCATGTTTCCATAAAAACTATGGTTTTGAAGTTAGTCTAAAGTTCATTTTAATGAGAATGAAGTAAGAAATTACTTTGTTTTCTATTACTTCTTTATTAACTGAATATACGGTGACTCGAGTTTTGTCAAACTGAATTCAGTTTGAAAATGTAGTAAACACTACGAAACTCGAGTCACTGTACATTCAGTTAATAAAAAAATGATGAAAACAAAGTAATTTCTTACTTCATTCCAATATTTGTTACTCAATAAAAGCTTTCAATTCACTAAAGCTCATAAAAAAATCATATTTTATTAATTACAGAATAAAAACTTCTTTGAAGTTTATTCTCCAAAATGAAGTTCTAAAGGCCCTATATATTTATAGGGCCTTTTAGTAGGCATTAAAAATTCCATGGATCAAATTATTAGAAGTTTATTGCATGTAAGATAAATATAATTTTCTGTGTTCGATAAAAGTACAAAATTTATGAATCTAACAAAAAATATACATATAAATAACATTATTATTCAGGAAACTTATGGTCAAGTATGGGTTTTCTAGCTTTTCAAATTCTCATTCACCTTTCTACACATCTTTGGCGACCCAGTCACTCCAAATAAATATAATAATAAAACCGAGTGCGTATTTTTCGAATTAATTTCATTCTAGTAGGAACAAAACTTTCAATACTTCTTCCATATAGGAATTACCACCTAATTTATCTATTTCAGCCACTGCTTCTTGCTGTAGTTGGGACAAAACCTCCAAAGTGTAGTCGAAACTTCCCATTTCAGTTAATAAAGAAACACAGTACTTTTTCACTTCAACATCTTTAGATCTCTGTCTAAGAATATCTATCAATTTGTTAAGTACTTATATAATTATTTCTCTGTGGAAAGCTCAGTATTGTTCTAGTAGATGTTATAGTTTATAAATAGTAGAAAAGTATAAAGATACCGAAATCTCGAAAGAAAAATTGGAAGATATATAAATTAATTCATTCCATGAACATTGAGATATTCTTTTTTCCATATCCATAAAATATATAGTCAAGATACATGGAAGGCTACATATAAAGAGTATGAAAATATTTTGTCCAAATCCAGAAAAATTATATCAACTGGCAACTCTTAGTATTTCTTGAAAATATTTATATTTAGTAACACATATATCTTCTAATTATGTTGGCCCTTACTTGATAGAAATTCTACACATGTATGCTTACTTAATCAAATTCTACACACATATGCAAATTTTTATTTAAAATACTGAGTTGAATATATGAGGCGTTTCATTACATTGTAGCTTTTAAACAGCTGGTCAAAAATTTTACCACTATTAAAGAACAACTGTGTTCCTACAACAATAAACCTATTAGAAATGAACTACATAACTCGGTCTGATGATTCAGTAAATTCCTAGAATTTCTTAATCGGTTTAATTATAAAATTTCAGCTTCAAGCCTTAATTTTTTTAAAAACAAATTGTAGAAATTATTATGTTTTACTAACAATAAAAATATACATTACACATTTTCTTGTGACTCGAGTTTCGTGAAATGAACTATCCCAACTTCAGACAACTGAAGACCTAACAGTGGTACAGAGGTATTTAAACAAAAGTGATAAATATTTTGAATATTTCGATAGATTCTAGGTAACACCTAATAGTGGTACAGAAGTTTACAAGCGGAACGTGATAAAAAACCGGGTTAAAAAAGAGGGGCCTTCTAACAGAAATCGTAATGTCGGCAATCGATAAAGAAGGTTGTTAAACAGATGGTACCCATTTAAATATCTCAAATAATTTTTGGGGTTACATAGCTCCGGACAGTCATTCATTATTTTCACATTATTTTGCTGTATATCCCAAATATTTGGATTTACATAGCTCCGTACAGTCATTAATTTTATTTTTAACATTATTTTTATTGTGAACGAATTTGAAAATTTCAATAATCAAGTTTCTTATCTTTTGAATCTACATGTAAAATTTTCTTAAGATTTTCTTTTGTCGAAAGGAATTACTGTTTTCTAAAGAATGAGTAGCAAAAGTTGAATTTTTGTTTACTTTTCATTAAATTCATTTTATGTTCGTTAAAAAAGGTTTTAAACAGATGTTACTTTTTAAATATCTCAAATATTTTCGATTTACATAGCTCCGTACAGTCATTAATTATTTTTACATTATTATTATTGTGAACTAAATTAAAAATTTCAACAGATTCTAGATAATCGAGTTTCTTCCCTTTTGATTCTACATGTAAAATTTTAAGATTATCTATTGTGGAAAAGGAATGGCCGTTTTCTAGGCAATGAGTGGCAAAAGTAGAATTTTGTTTATTTTTCATGAAACTCATTTTATGTTCGTTGAACCTCGTCTTGAAAGAACGTCCTGTTTGTCCTATATATTTATTACTGCATGTAGAACAAGATAACTCATAAACTCCTGATTTGTGTATGTTTGGAGTAGGGTCCTTTGCGTTAAATAATACCGATGATAATTTGTTTTGCGTTTTGAAGGCAACATTGACATCTGATTTTGAAAAATTATTGGTCACTTTTTGACTTATGCTACCAAAGTACGATAGAGAAATAAATTTTTTATTTTCTTCAGTTTTTATGATGGGATAAATTTGGCTCATAGCTATTTTAGATAGTTTCTGTCGAATTAGATTATCTATTATATTGGGGTTGAAACCGTTGTTCGCGGCTATTGATTTTATAATTTGGACTTCAGCTTCGCGGTCATTTTTTGATAAGGGTAATGCGGAGGCTCTATGGCCTTCTATGGATCATCGATTGATACGCTGACATTTTTTGTGAATATGGGTGATTGGAATCAATAGGAATACATATATCAGTGGATGTGGGTTTTCTGAACACGTTGAATTCTATAATATAAATAGAGGTTAATTCTTGATAGAAGGTATACTACTCTGTCAAGAAAGTACCGGGAATTTTCAATTAAAACAACATTTTTACATTTAATCGTCAAAATTTATTGGGTCGCCTTCAAAATAGGCTCCATTTGCTCCAATACATCTATGCCAACGGCACTTCCAATTATCGAAACATTTTTTATAGGCGCTTTCCGGGATGCACTTTAGCTCTCGTGCCGAATTTTGTTTTATGGCTTCAATCGACTCAAAACGGATGCCACGAAGGGGCAATTTTAGTTTTGGGAAGAGGAAAAAGTCGCAGGGAGTCAAATCCGGCGAATACGGTGGTTGCTGAAGCACGTTTGTTGAGTTTTTGGCGAGAAAGTCAGTCACAATCGTAGCTCGGTGAGAAGGCGCGTTATCGTCATGCAAAATCCATGAGTTGTTCGCCCACAAATTTGGCCGCTTCTTACGGATACGCTCACGCAAACGTTTCATAACGCCTAGGTAATACTCCTTGTTTACCGTCTGACCCTCTGGAACGAATTCGTAGTGCACCACGCCACGGATATCGAAGAAAACAATGAGCATCACCTTCATTTTCGAGCGGCTTTGGCGTGGTTTTTTCGGTTTCGGCTCATTTTTTGCCACCCATTCCGATGATTGCTGGCTTGTTTGCATATCGTACTCGTAGACCCAGGTCTCATCACCAGTTATAATGCGTTCCATGAATGTAGAATCGGAATTACAGCGATTCAGCATGTCTGAAGCAACCTGTTCGCGATGACGTTTTTGAAGAAAATTCAGGTCTTTCGGTACGAGTCGTGCGGCCACCTTTCTCATGCCCAAAATATCAATCAAAATCGTACGTGCGGACTCGTGGGATATCTTAAGATCATGTGCTATCTCTCTCAAGCTGGTACCACGGTTTTCCAGCACCCTTTCCTTAATTTTATCGACGTTATCTTCGATCGAAGCCGTCGATGGGCGACCACTTCACGACCGTCTTTGAAGGCTCTGTACCACTGATATGGACGAGTTTTCGATACAGCATTATCACCAAATGCCTTTTGCAACATTTTCAATGCATCGGCACACGAAAATTCATTTGCAACACAAAACTTTAAACAAATTCTTTGCTCAACGTAATCACCCATAGTAAAAATCGGCACGCACTCTGACATCGACTGACTTAATCAGCTGTTGCAAACACACTAGTTGACAGATCCCGCTCAAGCTTGGCATAGTAATTAAGGACAATCCGGGCCGTCTTTAAACTATTTGAGGCCCTGGGCATATTAGGATCATGGGGCCCCTATGACCTTCAGAAAACACTATTTAGTTACAATAGATAAAGAATGGGGCCCCCTAAGGGGGCCCCATTCGATCACGGGGCCCTGGGCACGTGCCCATAGTGCCCAGTGGGGAAGAGGGGCCTGAGGACAATGGTACCAACCTAGAAAAAAAATTTTACCTGCCTCATTGCCCCGCCAGATTTAAATCGATAATTCCCGGTACTTTCTTGACAGAATGTATATAATAACTGTAGAAAACCCACCCTTAATAATATCGAAGTAGCAAAACGCAGTAGTTTAAGGACATTGAGTAAGATCATCTAGGAAATCTACTTCACAACCCACCGAATGACCTCTCTGATAAAATGAAGATAGAATCGATTCTGAATAGGCTTCATACAGTGGGAAAGAAATTTTTGAGCAGACCACACAACCTCCAAGTCTTCCAGTCCGTTATTCGACAAAATCCAAATAAAAAACGCCACAAAGTATCCGATCGAACCCCTAATGGGTGCAATAGGGAGCCTTCCATATGGAGGCGATAGATAACGCACCATCTACTCACTTAAAAAAAATGTTCTCAAAAATTATGTACACTCTTTTTCAATAAAAACACTATATATATTAAGAATCTATTTTATACTGGCAGAAAGACGCAAGTGTTAGTCATTTGCTAAAGCAATCTTTTCTCTTTTACTCACTTTGAAATACACTATAATTTGGAATCCACTAATTGCATGTGCGCGTCGTGTGTCATTTGGATTTTGTACAAAGGTGATAATAAATCGTCACAAATCACTGCAAGTAAAAAAGGCTAAATCTACATCACTGTTGTACTTAACACGAAAAATTTACAGTTTTACTGTCTGTGACTGAAAATAAGTTTTAGTAAAATTTAAAGACTATTGTAAAGATAATTGTGTGTTTTGAAAGAAATCTTATTGTATTCCCCAAATATTTAAATAAATTGAGGTGCTTTATTACCCTCTACTTGGGGCTAAAGTGGTGGAGCCAAAAGTACCGGAAAAGATAATCTCCCTTTAATCACGTTGCTAACTATGCAATAGGCTGTTGAAATTCAATAAGGGAATGACATTCTTTTGCGATATTTCTTGAATCCGATATTCTCTCATTATTATTTATTACCTTTCTGAGGAATTCATAACATAATGAACCAAATATATCACCATTGATATCATAATTAAAGCATTTTCTACCACAAACATAGTATGAAAACTTTATCATTAAAGAAGATACAAGGGTCTAAATTTTAGAATTTAGAAAGCAAGTATGCCAGAATTTCAATAATAGAAAACCATTTAGACCTTGAATGGGTTCTCTCTGTAAATTGTGTGAAAATTCATGATTTGTTTAAACATGTAGTAAAAACATGTCACTTAAATTATTGCCCATAATAGCCACTTCTTTCTTCCATCTTTAAGGCATATGAATGGTTTTAGATGAATCGATCGATCCGATTTTGGTATCTTCATGAGAATAGAAGCGCTGCTCAAACAGACTGTGATATCACAAGGAATAAATGATACACCGAGCATGAAACTAAGATCATCGTTTAAAAAGCATTTGTATAAAAAATCTATTTTTTTTTTTTAGTTGTAACTAGTTGACTATCTGTACGCGATTATTTTATCTTGATTGCTTGAATACAAGTTGTTGTTATGCGACAAAAAAAAAGGGTATCCCACCTAATTTCATAAAAACCATTACTCATATGTTTTTTTATTTCGGTGGTTTTATCTGTCATTGTAAGTATTGAATTTGCTATAAACACTGTTGTGGAACACGAATTGTGGCGGTCAGCTCGAAACTGCGAGAAACTTTAGTGTAGGTCTCTTCAGTGTATTTCAACGTTATAAACAGAAGACCTATTTCAGAGCGAGGAAGATCTACATACAACAGTTAGGGACGACTGCCTTTTTGATTTCTAGTGCTTTGAGACACCGAATGTTCACGGCAGTTTCCCTTTGAAAACAACTGCCAGAAGTGAAAAATGTAAATTAAGTAAATGGAGTTAGGAGGCATCGTTATGGTGCATCGTCTTTTGCAGATAGGGCTACTGGAACGCCGTTTTCACGTGAATAGCAGATTTCCAAGGTTGAATTTTGCACAAAAACACTTGGCTTGGACTAGAGAGGACTGGAGTAGCGTACTGTTTTCCGATGAATCGCTATTGTATCTTTTGGGCTCTGACAGATGAGTAAAAGTCTGGCGGTGAGAGTACTCTCAAGTGGCTTTCATTTGGGGAGCCACATCTTTTAAAGCTTGGCATAAGGTTCGTCTTTATCGAAAAAGGGAATTTTGACTGCTCACAGGTACCTGATAGAGATTGTGGAAGACCATGTTGTACCAATCGTGTTTATTCTTGGGGAAGACATAACCTCTATACAGCTCCACATTGGTAGAATAGTTACTGTTTATCTTGACGCGGTTGAAATCAGGAGATTTGTTTGGCCTGCTTAAAGTCCGGATTTAAATCCGATAGAACATGTTTGGGATGAGAGGTTTATCTAGACATGTGTCGGCTCCCACAAATTCTGGAAAGCTTCTCAACTTACTGATGTAGGAAGAGGACATTATTCCGCAGTAAACGATACAAAATCTGATCCAAAGCATTCCTCTTCGTTTGCAAGCGTTATTGCTGCTAGAGGAGCAAATACTCACCAGTGAAAGTTTTTCGTTTTACCTAAAAGCATATGAAATAAAAAATTTTAATTTTCATAAACTCTGAATAAAACGGAAACACTTCTTTAATTCAAGCAATCACAACAAAATCATCGCATAAAGAGAGAGAAAAAAGATATTTATTGCTATATCAAATGGCTAACCATTTGCGTCTTTCAGCAAGTATAAAAAACATTTTTTATATACAGTTTTTTCTTGAAAAGGAAGTGTACATAATTATTGGAAAAAATTTAAGTGTGAAATCGACGGTGTTATATATCGCCTCCACCGGGAAGGTTCTTTATTGCATCCATTAGGGGTTTGATTGGATATTTTCTTTTGTTTTGTTCTTGGTTCAGATCTTGTAGAACAGGCTGGAGGATTTGGAGATTGTGTGATCTGCTCATAAATTTCTTTCCTAAGGCTTGAAGTCTCCTTAGAATCGGGTCTATCTTCATTTTTTCGTAGAGAAGCTCATTTGGATGTAGACGAGCATTACCATGTAACAAAATCACGTGCATCAACTGAAATTTTCCATTGATAGTTTCATTTGGTTTTGAGCAGCTCATAATAAATACCTTGTTTATCCTACCAGATTTAAGAAAAGATTCGAATAATGGATATTTGGCTTTGCAGACAAGTAGCAGGTCAAGAGTGAGAAAAGACAATTCGACATCTCTTAAATACAACTCACAGCACTCAATGTTGCTTCTGGATCAGTCCTAATGCTTTCAAACTCTTATGCCATCTATTCGTAATGCTCAACTAATGTTCATTAGTCTTCATGAAGTACTTCCCCCAATTCTAAATGCTTAAGATTTTTCAGTGTGCCAGAGTATTCTTTATCTTCGAGAACAATATAATTATTCTTGAAGAATCAAAATCAGTCTCTGCATGTCATATTATCTCAAGTCCCAACTAGAATTTTGTTTATTTCAACTGCAGATTTCTCTTCAACAAAATACTATAACACAACTACTCCCAAATACTCTACACTTACAAAATGCGATTTTTTTTAGAATTGGAATAACATTTTTACACTGTGGCAACCTATTATACTCTGAAGTTCAAGCTTACTTTTATACGCAGAAGTAAAGCTTACTTTTATATGCAGAAGTTCAAGCTTACTTTTATATAAGAACTGATTTCAAATATGGGTTGAAACTGAAAATATCCTTTATGTTAAATTGTATTTCTATGTAAAGGATACGTAACACTCTGTTATCCTCTGGATGTGTTTTTATGGCATGGATTATGGGAAAACTGAATTTTCCTTCTGTTAGATCCTCACAATAGCTCTTATGCTGCATATACTGAAAAAAAAATTATAAGATAATCTATGGAAATTTTCAATTAATCAATATTGTATGCTGGTTGAAATAAGAACAAATAATTGTTATTCTCGTCAAATATGTACTTTCAGCATTTATATTTGATTTGGGCAATTTTTGTCATTCTGCTTTTAAACAAAGCAAAACTCGCGGATTGCCGACAGTATTGGATGAACAAATTCTAACAAATACAACACTGTCAAATTTGAGGAAAATGTTACATTCCCTCATGAGTTCTAGTGCTCTAGATTTAAATAATTTGATTTTTATTTCAAAGTTCAAATTGTCAGTCTCTTACTTTTTTGTAGTATCAATCTTCGTGATGCTACTTTAAAAATGACTCAATAGATGCTTCAAGGTGATGTTCAACTGTCCATAATAGTTATATGAGAAATAGCACACCTAATGAGAATGATACAGTCCTTGCTCAATTTAGTAGACTCACTTCAAAGAATTTGAGGATGCATGATAATGGATCTTAAGGGTATGCAACTGATGATACATTAGTAGTTGAATAGCCAAATTTATTTTCTTGGGTTTATAATTCCATAGGTAATGCAGAATTTTCATTGAAATATCAAAAGAGGATATTATGTGGTTAATTTTTTGCTCAAGGTAGTGAATTTCATTGAAAACAACTTTTTTACATTAAAGTTTGGTATTTTCCATTATAGTGATTCCAAAGTTAACATTTATGTTACTAATAGTTCGTTATCTATAATTGTTTACAAAAAAAAAGTTCCTTTGGCCTTCTGATAAAGCAAGCCAATGTGAAATTGAAACCCAATTTCAAGTGGTTGGCTGTTCTGTATCTGTGGCTAGTTATGGAGAACTTTGTATAGCAAGGGGTTCAACTATCAAAGATTAAAAGGCCAAAATTGAAATCAATCATGATCAAAAAGCGGACCAATTTGCATAGAACACTTTCTCTTGAAGACTAGCAGACAGTGAAAGACCGCATATATTTTTTTTTTGGAAACTTTACAATGGTTATTTAAAATTCTTAGGTTTGCTTTAGTCACGAAGCAGCTTTCCAAATAATGGAGCCAACCATAAGAAAACTTCCATACAGACTGTGTAGTTATACGATTATAAGTGTTTCACATCTATGATGATATGGTTAGTAATCAGTGGATAAAGTTTGGGAAGACAGAAACCATCTGGCAGGACCAATACAATTTCAGATTTATGCTCATTGTCAAGTAAAGTCTTGAAATTCATGTGAAAATAATGGATTTTTTCCCCAATTGATACATATACATTCTGTCAAGAAAGTACCGGGAATTATCGATTTAAATCTGGCGGGGCAATGAGGCAGGTAAAAATTTTTTTTCCTTGGTTGGTACCACTGTCCTTAATTACTATGCCAAGCTTGAGCGGGATCTGTCAACTAGTGTGTTTGCAACAGCTGATTAAGTCAGTCGATGTCAGAGTGCGTGCCGATTTTTACTATGGGTGATTACGTTGAGCAAAGAATTTGTTTAAAGTTTTGTGTTGCAAATGAATTTTCGTATGCCGATGCATTGAAAATGTTGCAAAAGGCCTTTGGTGATAATGCTCTATCGAAAGTGGTCGAAGACTTGCCTCGTTCTCGTAATTAAGGAAAGGGTGCTGGAAAACCGTCGTACCAGCTTGAGAGAGATAGCACATGATCTTAAGATATCCCACGAGTCCGCACGTACGATTTTGATTGATATTTTGGGCATGAGAAAGGTGGCCGCACGACTCGTACCGAAAGACCTGAATTTTCTTCAAAAACGTCATCGCGAACAGGTTGCTTCAGACATGCTGGATCGCTGTAATTCCGATTCTACATTCATGGAACGCATTATAACTGGTGATGAGACCTGGGTCTACGAGTACGATATGCAAACAAGCCAGCAATCATCGGAATGGGTGGCAAAAAATGAGCCGAAACCGAAAAAACCACGCCAAAGCCGCTCGAAAATGAAGGTAATGCTCATTGTTTTCTTCGATATCCGTGGCGTGGTGCACTACGAATTCGTTCCAGAGGGTCAGACGGTAAACAAGGAGTATTACCTAGGCGTTATGAAACGTTTGCGTGAGCGTATCCGTAAGAAGCGGCCAAATTTGTGGGCGAACAACTCATGGAATTTGCATGACGATAACGCGCCTTCTCACCGAGCTACGATTGTGACTGACTTTCTCGCCAAAAACTCAACAAACGTGCTTCAGCAACCACCGTATTCGCCGGATTTGGCTCCCTGCGACTTTTTCCTCTTCCCAAAACTAAAATTGCCCCTTCGTGGCACCCGTTTTGAGTCGATTGAAGCCATAAAACAAAATTCGGCGCGAGAGCTAGAGTCCATCCCGGAAAGCGCCTATAAAAAATGTTTTGATAATTGGAAGTGCCGTTGGCATAGATTTATTGGAGCAAATGGAGCCTATTTTGAAGGCGACCCAATAAATTTTGACGATTAAATGTTAAAATGTTGTTTTAATTGAAAATTCCCGGTACTTTCTTGACAGAGTAGTACAGGTTTTAAACGTCCATTTTTTTAAGATTTGAAATTTAAAAAAATTCTCGTGATTCATCTTCAGGCAATTATGCCTTCGTGCCTTTATTTCACATTTGAATACTAAATTTCTGTGCATTTTTTAACATAACTGAATAATTTAGACTCCTAAGCAACCCTGAAAATTTCAAGTCTCTAGGTATTTTCGTTCGGAAAAGCATTTCCACCTCCAGTCGTCCGCCTGGTTGGCTGATCCTCACGAAATTTGGCATAAACCTTCATGCTGTTATTATTATTATTATCCTGCTACTCCTAGATCTTCTGTGAAGATCCCTCAGAAGCTTTTTCAGCTTGTGCGAGTTAGGAGTTCAGTTGTGTTCTGTGTAGGCTTTGTTACTGCGATCTTGCGCCACTTTAGGTCACAGCACTGTTAATTTTTGACCCAACAGTGAAATGGTGGCAGACACCCGACCAACTAGAAAATTTCTTTTCTACCTGAACAGGATTCGAACCCGGACCTCCCGGTCACGAGCCCAATGTTCTCCCGCTGAGCTATCCACACTCACTATTTTACATATAATTGCTAAATCTTATCTCGATCGGACAATAGTTTCGGAACCATTGGAAAAATGAGGAAAACATTCAAAGGCCAATAACGAACGTAAAAGAGATATTTAGGCCGCAAGCCTACTCAGAGAGTTTCAAGTCTCTAGCTCTTTTTGTTCAAGTGTTTAAGGACGGCCGGACTGGTTGTGGGCAAAACGATATCCTGCTGTTCCCTTTGGCGATCTGCCACATTATATAAACACATGACACCACCTCTAACACTGTAAGTTTATGCTGAGTGTAAGCAAAATAATATCCTAACAGAATTTATAATTTGACACTATAAATATTTTACTCCTATGGAATATCTACCATTCCATAATTATATTTAAAATTCAGGACTATATTTGTCTCATAATGGTGATCAAATTTGTTTAACTTAATTCTTCTTATGTCAGCTCATGTTTATTTATTTAAATTATACACTAAAAGCATATGAAAGTTTATTTTCCAAAGTTTCCTCCAAAACTTCAGTACTGGTGATTTATGTAGGCAAATATTTACATTTCACTTTTATTTCAAAGCCAAATTCTGTGAATTGCTATTTTCATACTATTATGTGAAGTTATAAAATTTTCCAGGAATACAAAATTGAATATTTATCTGAACTGACAAAATGTAAGACATGAAGAGAGAAAATTAACACACCACCCAATATATACTCAATAATCTGGATTCAAATTGCAGATTTATGTCCACTACTTCTGAATTAAACTAATAGGAGCTGATAAAAATACAGTTACCTCTCTTTTTGTTGAAGATGGAACATTTCTTATTCAAAAGGCTATGTTATCTTTTTTCCTTCTCTGTATTGGAATTCGAAACCTTCATTCTGTAGTTATAAAAGGAAAAAGTACATATGTTGTATGTAGCTTTAATGAGTTGAGAAGGTTATTATTATACATTCTGTCAAGAAAGTACCGGGAATTATCGATTTAAATCTGGCGGGGCAATGAGGCAGGTAAAATTTTTTTTTCCTAGGTTGGTACCACTGTCCTTAATTACTATGCCAAGCTTGAGCGGGATCTGTCAACTAGTGTGTTTGCAACAGCTGATTAAGTCAGTCGATGTCAGAGTGCGTGCCGATTTTTACTATGGGTGATTACGTTGAGCAAAGAATTTGTTTGAAGTTTTGTGTTGCAAATGAATTTTCGTGTGCCGATGCATTGAAAATGTTGCAAAAGGCCTTTGGTGATAATGCTCTATCGAAAACTGGTGCATATCAGTGGTACAGAGCCTTCAAGGATGGTCGTGAAGTGGTCGCCCATCGACGGCTTCGATCGAAGATAACGTCGATAAAATTAAGGAAAGGGTGCTGGAAAACCGTCGTACCAGCTTGAGAGAGATAGCACATGATCTTAAGATATCCCACGAGTCCGCACGTACGATTTTGATTGATATTTTGGGCATGAGAAAGGTGGCCGCAAGACTCGTACCGAAAGACCTGAATTTTCTTCAAAAACGTCATCGCGAACAGGTTGCTTCAGACATGCTGGATCGCTGTAATTCCGATTCTACATTCATGGAACGCATTATAACTGGTGATGAGACCTGGGCCTACGAGTACGATATGCAAACAAGCCAGCAATCATCGGAATGGGTGGCAAAAAATGAGCCGAAACCGAAAAAACCACGCCAAAGCCGCTAGAAAATGAAGGTGATGCTGATTGTTTTCTTCGATATCCGTGGCGTGGTGCATTACGAATTCGTTCCAGAGGGTCAAACGGTAAACAAGGAGTATTACCTAGGCGTTATGAAACGTTTGCGTGAGCGCATCCGTAAGAAGCGGCCAAATTTGTGGGCGAACAACTCATGGATTTTGCATGACGATAACGCGCCTTCTCACCGGGCTACGATTGTGACTGACTTTCTCGCCAAAAACTCAACAAACGTGCTTCAGCAACCACCGTATTCGCCGGATTTGGCTCCCTGCGACTTTTTCCTCTTCCCAAAACTAAAATTGCCCCTTCGTGGCACCCGTTTTGAGTCGATTGAAGCTATAAAACAAAATTCGGCGCGAGAGCTAAAGTCCATCCCGGAAAGCGCCTATAAAAAATGTTTCGATAATTGGAAGTGCCGTTGGCATAGATGTATTGGAGCAAATGGAGCCTATTTTGAAGGCGACCCAATAAATTTTGACGATTAAATGTAAAAATGTTGTTTTAATTGAAAATTCCCGGTACTTTCTTGACAGAGTAGCATTACTAGTGTAGAATAAGTTAATTACAACGCCATTAAAGAAGCTTGACAAATGTTTCAGGAGCCTACAGATCATACTGGAAGGCCCAGCCAGTACCAACGTAGAGCAATCTTGGAAGTAGAAGCTATTTTTTTGCACCCAAAAGTGTTCAGTCTTCATGTTCAAGATATGATAACACGAGTCCTTAGAAGACTTTTGATTGAAGCAGGATTTCCATCTTATGAAGAAGATCATCATATTTACCATCAGAATAGTTTCTAAATATTTCTGGCATCAAGATCAAGGAACAATATTTTTAGGAATTGCAGAAAAAACGAAAGAATCACTGGAAAGTCCAAAAAGAAGAGTACACAACCAGAAGATCAAAATAAGATAACACAAGATATCTAATAAATATGCCGAACATATGATGAAGGACCAAATAACCAAGTACCTCAAGGAGCAGGAAGAAAAATATCAGAGTTTTGGTATGTGATATCCAGGATGAGTAAATATTCCTGTTAGTGAGGAATGTTTTACAACTGATAACCACGATGGTGATCGATATTATGAGAGTTGAGAGATGAATTGTGTAACAGGCTTTTTTACTGTGTTCCTCGCCACCTCCGTATAAAACAGAAAGCGACGATTCTGAACAACACCTGAACTTCGATATAACATCTACTTCAAGTATCAATGCTATGTTAACACCAGAACCTTCATATAAAACTTTAGTTTTCAAAATTCATAATATTAACATTTCACTTTTACTCCAAATTAATATTGTGTATAGAGGCCTATATCTTTTTCAAAATGCTGATTACATTGTGTTCGTTTCATTCTTGTATCACCTCATCTTCATTAGATTGTACACTGAAGGCATATGTAAACTTATTTTTCAAAGTTTCTTCCAAGGGAAGTTTCAGAACAGCTCATTAATATAGATAGTTTTATACATTTTACTTTTATTCCAAAGTAAAATTCTGAAAAGTGCCATTTTCTCAATATTGAATAAGTATAAAATTTTCTAGCAATACAAGATTGAATATTAATGTGGACAGTTATGCATACATGCAGAATGAAAATTAACTCACTGCTCAGTGTATCGTCAATAATTCTGGTTCAAATTGCAGCTTTATGTTCACTATTTCTTGACTAAACTGATAGGCAGTAATAAAAATAAAGTATATTACCCATATTTCTATTGCAGAAAGAACATTCCTTGTTTACCCAGGAAATGTTCACCCTGAATATGCGAATGACAAAATGTGCAGAATTTTATTATTCATCTGTTCTGGTTGGAACATTTTTGACGCAACAAGTTATATTATCCTTTTTCATTTTCTTGGTACACTGAACAGTAATTGTATAGTTCTGAAGAATGGTGGTCATTCTGCAAGACTAAACCAAAATCGACATAGAGTGATCTTGGAAATAGAAGCTGCTTTTTTCCATCTATATGAACTCGATTTTCAGGTCCAAAATATAATAAGATGAGTGTCTCTGATGTTGATAAATCCTCTAAGCGCATAAAACATTTCTGCGTAAAGTGCAAATAACAAGAATAAGACTTGTCAAAGTCTTTTATACAGACAACATGGCCAGTCTCACTCTTAAATTTGCAAGAAAAAAAAATGCAAGTTGGGGAATTCAAGACTAGTTTCAAGTAGTACATTTAAGTATGGTTTCACTGGTTTTACAACATGCAGCCAAGACTCTAACAAAATCATTTGTATAACAACCATTCTTTCTTTAAAGTTTAGCTGAAACCCATCAACTGCAGGCGATTATAATTCCCTGTTATAATTTCATAAGATTTGAGTATCTGATAATAAATACCCTGCCCCTTTCTTCCAAATGAAGAAGATAAGTTTTGAACCATGGATAATGTTGATGTGTGACCATAAAACTACTTAATAAGGTCAAATTGGATTCCTCTAATTCACCCTACGGGTGAAATTTTTACGTCTGTTTTATCATCTATTACTATTTTCAAGTATTATTGACTTCATAAATGAAAGAAATGTAAATTATTAGGAGTACAAATAAGTTTCCGCCGTTTTATTGTAGATGGCGCGGCACGGAGTTTCGGTTAGCTTTCGCAGATGATAACCGGCTTAAAAAATAGTTTGGACATTCAAAAACAACATAACCTATTAACATCATTGATTTTATATTGGTAAAATATAATTTTTATGAGTCAAAATTTGAGCCAAGTAAGCGTCATTTGCGGGAAATATTAGTTTACTTCTTTACTTTAAAGAAATCTGCTGCTGAGGCGCATCAATTGCTCTTAGAAGCATATGGTGAGGGTGCTTTGAGTGAGAGAACGTGTCGAGAGTGGTTTCAAAAGTTTAAAAACGGTGATTTCGACATAGAAGACAAAGATCGCAGTAGAAGGCCAAAAATTTACGAGGATGCAGAATTGAAGGAATTATTGGAGGAAGATTCATTTCAAACACAAAAAGAACTGGCTCTAACATTAGAAATCACTCAGCAAGCAGTCTATTACCGTTCTTCTATAATAAATATTTAATTTGTGTTAAAAAACGGCGGAAACTTATTTGTACTCCTAATATATTTTAAAAATAATATTGAAGGGAAAAAATTTATTTTCAATGGCTTGTTTTAAACCTGTAAACCACAGTCGTCTTCTCAGGTCAAACTATAAACATTTCACGAATATAAAATATCTGCCATTCCATAATTGAATTGCAGCGCTGTATTTTTTCCTTAAAATGCTGATCACATTTTCTTCACTTAGTTCTTCTTGTATCACTCCTCTATTTATTCAGACTGTACACTAAAAGCATCTGAGAACTTATTTATCAAAGTTTCCTTCAAAACTTTCAGTACTGCTAATTTATGTAGGCAAATATTTACATTTCACTTTTACTCCAAAGCAAAATTCTGCGTATTGCCATTATATTAATAATATTATGTTATCATATAATATTATATTAATAAAGTAAATAAAAACAACTTCACTTAAGTTTTACTGATTATTTCATGTCTGTTGACATATGTTTCGGGTTTTTAGTCCATTTTCAGTTTTGAAATATATATGTCAACAGAAATGAAATAAACAGTGAGACTTAAGCCAAGTTGTTTTTATTTACACTATTAATTTAAAAATGTTTCATCAAATGATATGCGAGAAATCTATATAAAATTATGACATTATATACTCTCTGTCTCTCCAACACACAGGGGCTGGAAGGGGGGATGCTGTTCCAAACAGGTAGGGATTGGAGAACGTTATACAAACATTGAAGTATATTGAATCAAAACACTAGAGGAGGTACACTAGTGCAGGCTGCTAACAGAGTAAAAATTGATAAAAACACTCCACCCTACTTCAATAACCCATGGAACGATGTCCTGCATTTTACAGTCCCCTTCAATAATGAAAAGGTCCACAGATTTCTAGTCTACATGCATCACTCTAGCCAACTTGTTGGAGAAAACTTGTTAGTGAAAGCATCATAATATAAATACTGTATCATCATAGGAGACTTCAACGTAAACAAGCGGAAGAAAACACAAATTAACAACTTTCCTCAGAAACTCAGGTTTCATCAAAATTGATACACCACCAACATTCCTAATGGGAAAACAACCCAGACTCTACACCAGATTTGCTATTGTGTACAAGAAATATAAAAGACAATATTCAAAACGTGACTTTTACCCAAGACTTAGTATCAGATCATCTTGGAGTTGAGTTCTCACTAGATACAAAAAAAGAATCGGAAGAATACACTCTAGAGACCAAATTACATTACGAAAAATGCAACACTGAAGAAGTAAACAGAAGAATGCTCGAATTGATTGAACCCAAGATTGAAATCACTCCTAAATACATAACCTTTTTCCACAACACTCTATCAAGAATTATAACAGAGCTCACACCGACATTCAAAAAACAGTACTTCAGGCAAACCCTCCCTTTCTACATAAAAAAGCTGATACAAGTTAAAAAAACAATTGTATCGTGAATATCGGACTAACCAAGAACCCAGTCTAAAACGAAAATTCAATAAACTGAACAATGATATCCATAACATGATCTTGCAATTCAGATCCAATAAATATCTAGAGGCTTGCAAGGAAATCGAAGAGCAAAAAGGCAGGACATACTGTAGAACAATTAAAAAACTTGCAAAGTACACAACCCATCAACTTTCAAATATAATTCAAGTCAATGGAGAAACTCTTACCAAGGATAAAGACATTGCTGATGCTTTCGCAAAACATTTTGAAGAGCTGGTTAGAAGAACCACAAACAAAAAATTCGATGAGGAGCATAGGAAACAAATAGAGAACTGGTATGCGAATGGTCTACCTCGCATTCCATCAGAGGATACATTTGAGCCCATATTGGAGAAAGAATATTATACAGCACTAAAACATAGAAAGAACACAGCACCTGGCTATGACAAACTACCCAGAAAAATATTGAGAAAATTAGACCCTTCATTCACAATGTTATAATTAAAATCTATTATTGCCTCTCACATTCTCTCTTTCCAAATAAATGGAAAAAAGGCATTTGGATTACCACCCCCAAGGCAAAGACAGATCATTCCAACATAGGGAACTACAGACCTATTACATTTCTACCTACATTGGGAAAAAAAATTTGAAAAAATATTAGGAGAGAGAATACACTTAGAGATAGGAAAATATATACCACAATATCAATTCCGATTCAAAAAGAAGTCATTGACCATCCACCCTTTATCTTTACTCACTTCAAACATTCAATGCAACAGAAAAATGGGAAATAAAACAGTTGCTATATTTATGGACATTCAAAAAGCCTCCTGATAAAACATGAAATGTTGTTCATACATGATGGTACTCCAGTTCATTTTTCAGGTTTGGCTCAGAATATTAGAAAGAAAACTATGAAAATAGATGTATCAGACATGGAGGACCTCACTCATGATCCACCAGATCATCGAATTTAAATAGTTCAAACTTCGAATCGTATTAGCCTTTACTTGATAGAAATCCATTCTACACTTTAATTAAATAATACACACATACATTGATTTCTACTTATTATTGAAATTTTAACTTCAATTTTCAATTTAAAATTCATTAACACTCATTGACAAAATAAAAAGCCTAGAAATACCCAATACAAAATTAATCTCATTTAATGTTGTAAATTTGTTTCCTATTGTACCACCAGAAGATGTAATAACCCTTATTGAAGAAATGCTATTCGAAAATAGAGTGAATTGGGTAATAAAATCAGATATCATCCATTAACTAAAAATTTGAGTCAAACACAAACATGATTTTTCTATTTTCCATAAACCTTCTCATATACTACTCTGTCAAGAAAGTACCGGGAATTTTCAATTAAAACAACATTTTTACATTTAATCGTCAAAATTTATTGGGTCGACTTCAAAATAGGCTCCATTTGCTCCAATACATCTATGCCAACGGCACTTCCAATTATCGAAACATTTTTTATAGGCGCTTTCCGGGATGGACTTTAGCTCTCGCGCCGAATTTTGTTTTATGGCTTCAATCGACTCAAAACGGGTGCCACGAAGGGGCAATTTTAGTTTTGGGAAGAGGAAACAGTCGCAGGGAGCCAAATCCGGCGAATACGGTGGTTGCTGAAGCACGTTTGTTGAGTTTTTGGCGAGAAAGTCAGTCACAATCGTAGCTCGGTGAGAAGGCGCGTTATCGTCATGCAAAATCCATGAGTTGTTCGCCCACAAATTTGGCCGCTTCTTACGCATACGCTCACGCAAACGTTTGATAACGCCTAGGTAATACTCCTTGTTTACCGTCTGACCCTCTGGAACGAATTCGTAGTGCACCACGCCACGGATATCGAAGAAAACAATGAGCATCACCTTCATTTTCGAGCGGCTTTGGCGTGGTTTTTTCGGTTTCGGCTCATTTTTTGCCACCCATTCCGATGATTGCTGGCTTGTTTGCATATCGTACTCGTAGACCCAGGTCTCATCACCAGTTATAATGTGTTCCATGAATGCAGAATCGGAATTACAGCGATCCAGCATGTCTGAAGCAACCTGTTCGCGATGACGTTTTTGAAGAAAATTCAGGTCTTTCGGTACGAGTCGTGCGGCCACCTTTCTCATGCCCAAAATATCAATCAAAATCGTACGTGCGGACTCGTGGGATATCTTAAGATCATGTGCTATCTCTCTCAAGCTGGTACGACGGTTTTCCAGCACCCTTTCCTTAATTTTATCGACGTTATCTTCGATCGAAGCCGTCGATGGGCGACCACTTCACGACCGTCCTTGAAGGCTCTGTACCACTGATATGCACGAGTTTTCGATAGAGCATTATCACCAAAAGCATTATCACCTGCCTCATTGCCCCGTCAGATTTAAATCGATAATTCCCGGTACTTTCTTGACAGAATGTAGATAACAATTCCCAAAACTTGTTTCATCTAATCCAACATAAATTATTATCATATCATAGTATGGCAATATGAATGAAAACAATATTCTAATTTCCGCTAATATATTTTATTTCACTACAATTGTTACGTCATACCATGACTTCTTCAGGTGAGTATTACAAGATACTGAGTATACCATGATATATAGTACATGGACATAACAAAAAATAGAGGGGGTGAAGAGAGTTTTACAATTCTTTTGGAATTCTGAAAAATGATTCAAAAAAGATTCAATAAACGGGAGCTACTTAATTCTGTTTGGTTATTCAATAATATTTTTCTTTTATGATATCTATTAACTTCTAAAGTTTCTAACAAGTTGAATCTGAAACTTGTTTTCTGTGTGTAAAATTTCAAAGTTACTATTAAAACTATATCCTGTGTCTAGAAGGTGCTCTGCATAGGTTGAATGGCAAAGTACCGCAAGTTAACTTATAAACACCTGATTTCTTGTTCTTAGATGTTTTATCTTTATTATTTTTTATTAATTTTCCTAGGGAGTTATTCGTTTTATAAGAAATTCTAAAATTGTGGTTCTTCTTTAAATATCTAGCTACCTTTTCTGTTATTACATTAAGATATTTAAAGAAGAACCACAATTTTAGAATTTCTTACAAAACGAATAACTCCCTAGGAAAATTAATAAAAAATAATAAAGATAAAACATCTAAGAACAAGAAATCAGGTGTTTATAAGTTAACTTGCGGTACTTGCCATTTTGTATATGTTGGTCAGACAGTAAGACCGTTCCAGACGAGACTTAGGGAACATGAAAAATGTTATTGTAACAAAAAGGGAAATTCAACCTATAGGAGCACCTTCTAGACACAGGACATAGTTTTAATAGTAACTTTGAGATTTTACACACAGAAAACAAGTTTCAGATTCAACTTGTTAGAAACTTTATAAGTTAATAGATATCATAAAAGAAAAATATTATTGAATAACCAAACACCTCTGTTGAATCTTTTTTGAATCATTTTTCAGAATTCCAAAAGATTTGTAAAACTCTCTTCACCCCCTCTATTTTTTGTTTTGTCCATGTACTATATAATGAAATTCTTGTTCATGGTATACTCAGTATCTTGTAATACTCACCTTGTGTCATGGTATGACACAACGATCGTAGTGTAATAAAATATTAGCGGAAATTAGAATATTATTTTTATTAATATTTTCAAGATGAATTTCTGTCAAGTAAAGACCGAAACAATCATAGATCATAGTATGACACATAGATTTTTAACAATATCTTTATCTTCAACTAACTAACGAACTAAAAAGTCGTGTAATAGGAGTATTTGAAGCAGGAATACTCCTGGAGTGTTCGGAATATTTGGATCGTCTATGAAGAGAAGGACGGAAGGAAGCTTGTATTATGAATCGAGGAGGACATTTCCAACATTTGTTTTAGATCAGTTCCATTGCTGTGATTGTTAAATGCATTTTCCGTATAATTTAGTCTCTCTGTTATGATTATTTTTCGAGTTTCTTTACATTAAGTATAACATACTTTCTGATGACTATTATAAGATTTTCATGATCAACGCTCACAATTCGAGAAAATAGCCAAAAAATCTAATAATGGAAGCATGAATTTATCTGAATTATTTTGAAAATTTTGGTCTTTCTGACGACTCACAAAAATTATTTAGCATTATTTTTTCTCGAAAACAGTAAAAGATACGAAAAAATTGCAAGAAATGAAAGAGTTTTAAATCACTTTTTTTCATATTTTTAAACTATCAGTGGTGAATCACAAAAAAGTTCTGGAATGAAAAGGACAGTGCTCCAGAAAATAGTGTCACCTTGTAGATTTTCACAGGCAATTGTCATATATCAGATACGGAATTTTTTCAGCCGTTACTATTTGGTAGTTGATCATAATTAAAACAAATTGTAGAAATTACTATGTTTTACTACCAATAAAAATATATATTACACATTTTCTTGTGACTCAAGTTTCAGGAAATGAACATAGTAATTTCTACAATTTGTCATATATCATATGATATATAGCTTAAAGTACCAAATTTGGGCTGAATATCCTGAGAAATGCAGATGTTAGGAGGAAACAACTGTTAAAAATTTAAAACTTTAGAACTTTATCTTGAAAACGCAGTGTTTACTGACCCATGTTTATGAGAATTTTTTTTTATTATTGATATCCAAGTAATGACACCTTTTCCTTTGTACCTCCAATGTAGAAACATGCTGTATAAAAATTGCAACTCAACATTTGGGATATCATCTACATTCTTATATTTGGAAAATTAAGAAATGTAGTGAATAATAAATATTTGAAATAATCACTTATTTTCTTACTTACATTCTCTGATTTGAGGTTGATATAGTCATCACGAATTTGAAAATATAAACCAATGATTCCAGTTAGTTTTGTATAATCTGCCTTATTGTCACTAAATAACTGCATTAATCGAATTGCCAACATGAAAAGACCACCAGTTTCTGAAAGTGAAAAGAACACATTCATAGAGAATTTATCTTCAAGGTTGATTCGGGATTACTTCAACATCATATTATGGAAATAAAAATTTTACCATAGATTTCTTCATTCAGGTAATCTCAAACATTTACGATTCATAAAGAAAGACAATATATTGAAGTATTCACGAATATAGTTTAATATTCTTGAATAAAGAACTCAAACTAAATTGAGTGTAAGTAAAAGATCATATTGATTACTTCTTTTGGTCATCTGTTTATATTCCTCTTCACTTGGACATAATAAATTATCCCTCCAGTATAATTCCATTCCTTGGCCTCTATGTAATTCCAGAAGTTGCTCATTATAAACCCGCACAGCCTAGTGAAAAAATAATTAAATTTAAGCATCGGAAAGCTTTCAGGAAATTATAGAAATTTGTTTTAAGAACAAGTTATAAGGTTGTTAAGACAGTAATTTCCTTTTTTTTCGGACAGAGAATTTAATTGTATTTTCTTGAACCTAACTTCACACTTAAGCCACATAATCATTATACTACTCTGTCAAGAAAGTACCGGGAATTTTCAATTAAAACAACATTTTTACATTTAATCGTCAAAATTTATTGGGTCGCCTTCAAAATAGGCTCCATTTGCTCCAATACATCTATGCCAACGGCACTTCCAATTATCGAAACATTTTTTATAGGCGCTTTCCGGGATGGACTTTAGCTCTCGCGCCGAATTTTGTTTTATGGCTTCAATCGACTCAAAACGGGTGCCACGAAGGGGCAATTTTAGTTTTGGGAAGAGGAAAAAGTCGCAGGGAGCCAAATCCGGCGAATACGGTGGTTGCTGAAGCACGTTTGTTGAGTTTTTGGCGAGAAAGTCAGTCACAATCGTAGCTCGGTGAGAAGGCGCGTTATCGTCCCATAGTAATCACCCATAGTAAAAATCGGCACGCACTCTGACATCGACTGACTTAATCAGCTGTTGCAAACACACTAGTTGACAGATCCCGCTCAAGCTTGGCATAGTAATTAAGGACAGTGGTACCAACCTAGGAAAAAAAATTTTACCTGCCTCATTGCCCCGCCAGATTTAAATCAATAATTCCCGGTACTTTCTTGACAGAATGTATGTTATGAGAGCTGATATAGCAAGACTTGTGCGTGAAAAAGTTCAATTAATTTTACAGAGAAGTTTTTCAATGGTGCCCTTTTAAATATGGAGAGCAATAAGCAGCATTTCTGTCATATTTTACTTTTTTACTATAGAAAAGGTAAAAATGCTGTTCAACCCAGAAATAAACTAAGCAATGTGTATGGAGGAGATGTGTTGACAGTACGCCAGTGCCACAACTGGTTTGCAGAATTTCGATCCGGCAATTTTGATGTCGAAGATACACCACGTTCTGGAAGGCCGATTGAAGCTGATAAAAGCATTAGTTGATGCAAATCGGCAAATAAGAACATATGAGATCGGTGAGAGGTTAAATTTATTGAATTCAACTGTTTATGACCAGGCCTGGGTTTAACCTCGAAGCTCGATATATGGGTTCCCCATGTTCTCAAGGAGAGATATATGTGTTGTCGTGTTGACATCTGTGATTCTCAATGTCACGAAAATTATCCATTTTTGAAGCGCGTCATTACTGGGGACGAAAAATGGGTTGTATATAACAATGTCACACGCAAGAGATCATGGATCATGGAGCAAAAAATATGAATCGGCTTAACGCATTACAAAAGCCAATATCCATCAAAACAAGATGATGCTGTCTGTTTAGTGGGATTTTAAAGGAATGGTTTTTTTTTTTTTTTTTGAGCTTTTACCGGATAACATAACATCTAATTCGGAAGTCTACTGTTATCAGCTTTAGAAACTGAATGATGCACTTCAACAGAAAATGCCAGAAGTTATCAACAGAAAAGGTGTAGTGTTCCACCAAGATAATCCAAGACCTCATACAAGTTTAGTCACTCACCAAAAGCTTTTTCGGCTTGAATGGGATACACTGCCACACCCACCATATGTTCCAGATTTGGCGCCTTTGAATTATTATTTGATCCAGTCATTGCAAAATTTTCTAGACAGTAAAAAATTTACTTCAAATGAAGAGGTCAAAAGTCAACTGGATCAGTTTTTTGCCAGCAAAGAACAAAAATTTTATGAGCGCGGAATCATGCTACTACCAGAACGATGGTAAAAGGTGTTGGATGAGAATGGCCAGTTTATAATTTAATGAAATATTTATTCATTATACAAAAATTGTCATTTATTAAAAAAAAAAAACGAAATTACTATCGGAACAACCCAGTATTAAAATCAGTATCCATCAAGAATTATCATAGAGATATTTATCTTAAATCGTTACAAAAATTATTTGGGGATATTAATTGTTATAATCGTTACTTACTTCAGGATGATTCAATTCTAATACTCTTTCCAAAGCTATAAATAGGCAGTAATTCGCAGCATTTATTGAACTAGGAACACCATAAATTGCATGAGCTACTGGAACACCTCTTCTCAATATAGAACTGTCTTGAATGTCATCAATCCTATTAAATTTCAATAACCATTTTTTTAAACAGTAAATTCAAAAGTAATCAATGCAAATAAGATAGAATACAAGATTGAAAATAAATCATCAATGGTACTTACAAAAGGCTACAATTATGAAGGATATGAACTATTTCCTCTATTTTAGAAAGAGTATCATCTGGTATTTTCATCCAATAATTGAAAGCTCTGGAAAATTTGGATCTAATATTTTTTCCAGGTAGTTTACAAATATAAGTAAAAGGCTCCAGTAGCTTCTGGAAAAGAAGTCTCTCTATTGAAACTTGTCAATAAAAAAACAGTATTTCTCACTTCATCTTGTTCCGTATCATTAGTACGGCTGAGAATGGGATTGTTAGGAGACATCATTCTTTTTAAAGCTTGAAGCTGTACTGAAATTGAGAAAATTAGGAATAAATTCAACTATTAAATAATCATTAACAGTCCGAAATGGCTATTCTAGAACTTCTACAGCAGTTCTTTGTGAAATACGGAGACATAACTATTTTTTACAAGGTATCTTATCTTAATATCTATGAGGTTAGAGCACGTATCATCTATGGTTATGGTTTCCTGTCATATTATTATTAGGCCAAAATCTATGGTTGTGTCGTGTTAAGATGTGATCACATTAGTCGTGGAAAAAATCAAAATCATCTCAATTAAAAGTACACCAATTATACTTCACAAATCTACATTTGTCCGCCGGTTATTCATCGAATACTGTTCGGATTCTGGTAGTTTATATTAAGAGCTTATGACGATGGATCATTATGCCGTGGCTTATGAAAGTCGACAATTCATTACACCATGTGACAGAGGCATGAGTAGACACCCCCTTCCATGCCGACGTGTCGTCTTGTATTTTTCATGTTTTACATTTTTAACATAATTTATTCTTTTCTTGTTATTATAACCCATCTGACGAATAGTCTTTATTGAATACGTGTATGTTGGAACAATGTTGACATTTGTCATCTGCCCGCCTAAATGTAACCTTTAGAAGCCGATCTTTTTCGCGCTGCAGTTTGTAACTGTATATCATAGATTAACAATAAAATAGACTTGTTGATATATGCTGTATATTCAGTTGTGAAATAAATCAAGAAAACTCGACCTTCTACTTTATTTCCTGCGCAGATGTAACAGTGTTAAATCAGTAGTAATAGAAAGAAAACAGAAATCAATTAATGTATTAACCTTATTAATTTTACCTTCATTTCTCAGTTCAATTATTTAATTATTCATTTTATACAATCCTTGAATATCACATAGATATCTATCAAAACAATCATTTTATCATATAAATCATGTTAATATAGTCGTTGAATATCGAGTAGATATTTGTAGCGAACAACTTCTTCGCTCCTGCCTTGCTCTTTCACAGCGTGACCGGCGTACCAATAGAGGACCCGACCAGTCTAAAGATTCATGACTAACCGTCCCCGCCGAGTTCAAATAGAGCAAGGCACAGCGTTTGACGACCACTGTTCCAAGCGGGACACCTGATCACCGGCGTCACAGGCAGAGCTGCGCATCACGCCTGTCTGATGAGTTTCAGATGCGCATGCTCGAAAACGAAACGCCGTCTCCCGAATTAAGAGGTGGAAGCTCCCTCGCAACACCCCATTTCCTTATAGAGCTTCATATTTATCAAAAGGACAATTTTTTTTTCAGGACATTTGGGTTATTTTGCTCATTGTTTCATTAGATAGGTTTGAAAATTGTCCTTAGCTAAAGGTTTCGTTAGTATGTCTGTTGATCAGAATAAATCTTGTGAACTTTCAGCAATTTCATATCGAGGAAGTTCTTGACATCAAGGAATTTCTTCTCTATATATTTTAATTGTGTTCTACTGAGTGTGTTTTGGCATTGTGACCGACAATAGCTATTGTCCTCAAATATAGGTACAGGGAAAACCTTTTTTTCAATTCTAGAGATTATTCAATTATTCTATTATAGCTACGAAAATTTATATCAGTAGCAACATCAGTAATTGTAATGTATTCTGCATGAGTTGTTGAGTGTGTCATACTGTGCTGTAGTCAAGATTTCTAAGAAATGATATTTCCATGATATCGTGTAAGATATCCAGTGGTCGACTTCTTTGTGTTTGGATCATCTTTGTAGGACGAATCCGCATAGATTTCGATAATATTCTTGTCTCTCTTGTCAAATGTTATTCCAGCATTTGTTCCATTCAAGTAGCGAAAAATTCTTTTGAGCATGATCCAGCGTTCCTCTGTAGGATTTGCCTGGAGTCGTGCTAAATAATGTGTAGCATATGTTATATCTGGTCTTGTGTAATTTGCGCTGCCTAGTGCCTTTTTGAAGGGGAAGCTAGTTTGATTTCTGACAAGCTTTGAATAATTCACATTTCTCAGTATGGGATTCTTGACTGGATGTGAATTTTGCATGTGGAAGTTGGTCAGACCTTCTTCGAGAAACTTTTCTTGTGAGAGTGAAATTACTCCATTTTCGTTGATGTTTATGTCTATGCCCAAGAATCTTTTGGGAAACCTAGTATTTTAATTTCAAAATACTCAGATATAGACTATATAAAGTTATCACATAGTTGTCTGCTAGAACTTGCTACCAATATGTCATCAACATAATCAAGTACTAACAACACTGTTCTTTCTATCGTCTTAGTGTAAAGACATAATTATCTGCAACTACGAATAAAACCCAGCAGTTTCATTTTCTTATCGAATGTCAAGTACCAGCACCGAGGAGCGGTAATGAGAAAATACATTGCTTTATTCAGTTTGTAGACTTGCATCCTTCTGTCACCTTCTACCCCAGGTGGTATAGATACGTATTTTACCTTGTCAATTTCTTCATGCAAAAAAGCTATCTTAACATCTAATTGTACAAGATGTATTTTTGAATATGAAACATGGGCAAAGATCCAACGTATTGTGTGTGCACTCGGGATTGATGAAACTCTGATGGAGAGTATGATTCTTTACAACCAACAGCCACTAACCGTACTCTTTTTCTACCATCAAGTTTGATTCCCAAAAATTCATTTCAACTGAAGCTATATTCAAACCTTTCCCTCTTTGTTACTAATGACTACACAGTTTGCTTTTTCGTTGAGTCCAGTTCAGTTTTGATGGGAATTTCTCATTCTAAGTAACTTTTACTGGAGATGGCTTCTTTGAAGCTAAGAGGAACTTCATTCAAAGAAATTATCTCTTTGTCAAAATGGAAATTATCAGCCTCGTAAAGTGAGTGTTTCATGTTATAAATATGGATTGAATTTTTTTTGTTCAATTTGTTGTTTTTCAATATACACTTCTTCTTCTTCTCAGTAAAACAGCCTCCTCTTAGGCTACCCCCCTAGATGAGGATGCTGTAAACCATGGAACAGCCAATGGGCTATGCATCCAGTCTCGTCGTAACAGATTTACAGCTAACAGCCTGGTTCCCGGGGGTGCAGGAGTCTAGATCGTATCTATACCAGACTGCGACGAATTCTTCTGGTATCAGGTTGCTTTAACGTTATAAATCATATTTAGACTTGTTGACAACACTACTCATACCCATGGAGTACACAGGAATGACACATATATTGGTTGACTCTGAAAGGACAGGAATTTGGAAAATTAAATGCTGAACACGCAAAAACAATGCTCTTTCACTATCAAATCATACTCTACAAAGCTTGATTGGAGAAACTAAGGAAATCCAGCAACAAGCTTATCACCTTCTCATCAGTAGAAAATAGTAAATCATACAAATTAAGTGGTTTCGCGAATTGTAGGAAAGAAAGTGCGCTATATAACTCATCCATGTTATGACTATTAAGTCTGCATGAAAAAAAAAAGATGTCTCAGATCCCCATATTCCCCACAAATGCAGGAGGGGGATTCCTGGATCCCAATTCTAGCCATATGAGCAGGGAAACAACAATGACCAGACCTCAGGTGAATGATCGTCACTATATTTCTCCTGAGCAATTTAAACCTCCCAAACCATGTACTCTTCCTATAACGATTCGGCTGCACCATTTCCGAATAAATCCTGCCCTTGTCCTTACCCAGTCTACAAAATTCTCTATCCCACTCTTTCCAAAGTTCCTTCCTATACCGAGACCAAAGTTCACTGGGATCACCCCCGAGCACTGATATTCCTGGCAAGAGTCTACCCCGATTAGCCAACATATCCGCTATATCGTTATGGACAATGTAAGAGTGACTAGGCACCCACATCAGGGTAACATGAAAGCCCGATGATTTAAGCCTCGATAACAAGATCATTGTACTGGCTGTTCCTATGTCCAATCTGGCATCCAATTTCCCATCACCCAACCTATCAACCACTTCCATAGAATCCGTAATTATGACCGAGTTCAACATTCTTTTCTCCATAATAACTTGGAGAGCTCTATAGATCGCACACAACTCTGCTGAGAAGATTGACCAATGATCAGACAATTTGCTACAGACCTTTAGTCCCTCGGAAGGTATCCAGACTGAGTAGCCAACTGAATCTGGATTAGCAGACTTAGAGGCATCTGTATATACCTGAATGGAGCCCGAAAACTCCCTCTTCATCAAGCAATTAAATTCTTGATTGTTGGTCAAAGAACCCTTAGTGAGATTAGATTTGTACACTGATCTCCTCTCTGATCTAATCTCAACATTTGTCATGAAATAGGGAAGGTCTGTTGATCTCCATATTTGCGATCCGTAATTACGAACCAACTTCAGTGCCTGAACATAACCTGGAACCGTGTTATTGTACCATAGATGATCAAATCTTGAGGGGTTATGAAAAACCTCAAGCAGGGGATGGCAAGAAAATCTATATATCTTTGTCACATATTTGAAAGCTAGCCTTCTTCTTCTATAATCCAGTGGAAGCTCTCCACTTTCAGACAGAACAATATTTGTTGGCGTTGATTTCATAAGTCCCAAGCAAATTCGTAAAGCAGAGAACTGCACCACATCCAACTTTCTAAGATTTGCCTTCGCGCATCTACCATATAACATTCCGCCAAAATCAAGGTAAGGTCTAACTAAGCCCTTATACACACTAAGTAGCGTAGATAGATGGGAGCCCCACGATGGTCTACAGATGGCTTTAATGGTCTTACACTGACTGATGGCTTTTGAGCACATGAGATCTATATGCCCTCTCCATTTAAGTTTCTGATCAAATACCACTCCCAAATACTTGACCTGTTGTTTCCAGGGAATTGTTTGTCCATCCAAAGCTACCTGTGTTGACGGAGAAGGGAGAATATGCTTTGCAAAGATCACTGCCGCCGATTTCCAGACATTAATCTTCAGGTTACGCTCCAGGAGCCACTTGTTAAATCTGTCTAGGTCAAAATTGAGGTATTCAACTATTTGCTCTATATCTTCTCCGGAGCAAAACATTGAAAAATCATCCGCATATTGAAAGAGAAGAATCCTCCGATCCAGCAAATTCTGTGGAACTCGCGTATACAGGTTAAAAAGCGGTGCACTCAGGACAGAGCCCTGCAAGAGACCACTGTAAAGAACTTCCTCAAACTTAGCCCCTGAATCACCCTGTAATGTCACCTTGCGTCCGAAAAAGAGCTCATATATTAAATTAGCCTCATTATGAGGAATTTTGCAAGCAATCATGTCTTTCCACAACACATTCAAATCCACACTATCAAATGCTCCCGCTATATCCAAGAAGGCATATACAGAAAAATGTCTTCTGTCAAAGGCCGAATAAATTTGGGCAGTCAGGAGAGTATGGCAGTCCGAAATGGACCTGCTCCTTCGAAAACCAAAGCTTAAGGGTCCCAACTGCTCTTCTATTTTCCCCTCTATTCTTTCCTTTAACATTCTTTCCAGGACCTTTGTAATGCATGGAGAAATTGAAATAGGTCTATAACTGTTGCCCACATTTACCAACGCTCCATCCTTCAAGATGGGAACTATAACTGATGTTTTCATGTCAAGATGAGGCGAGCCAAAACGCAAGAGTCGATTGAACAGACTTAAGAGGCTTATTTTGACAGACAATGGAAGATGAACGAATATTCTATAATCGATACCATCAAGGCCTGGGGCTGAGTCCTTTCTCAACCTCAAGGAAAACATCAATTCATTAAGAGTAAACTCTCTCGTATTATCCTGATATCTCATCTCTACACAAGAGGATGAGACCGGCCTCGATAATCTACGTAGAATCTCCCCGCAGCATGAATCCGAGACCGCCTGATAACCATTCCCAGAAGACCGACCAGAGAACTTTCTAATTATGCCCCAGAAGAGACCTGTCTGCTCCACAGAAAGGTTCTCGCAAAATTGCTTAAACGATTCTCTTTTCTTGCCCTTAATTAATTTTCTGACTTTTACGACCTGTCTCTTGTACCCTGTGTAATTTTACATATTAGATGAGCACCTGTATTTTGAGAGTAGAGATCTTCTCAAGTTGACCTCCCTTGCAACCTCGTTATCCCACCAATAAACCTTATATGTAGAATTGTGTCTTCTGTGTCTGGACAGAGAGGAGTCAGCAGCCCTCTGAATGGCCATTATGAATTCCGCCACATTATCCACCCGACAGCTGTCAAACTGATCAAAGACCTGCCTATAAAACAAATTCCAATTAGCATTTTTAGTTTTATATTTCCGAAGAGATGCTTTTTCTACTGGGGTCTCCCCAGAGCCCCTATCAATCTTGACAACTATAGGAAAATGATCACTGGGTCCTGTGTCCTTAATCGTCGCCAACCTACAAAAAACAGACATATCACCAGTACACATTGTCAAATCAGGCGCACTAAGATTTGTTTGTGGAGGGGTCAACCTTGTTGGGGAACCATCATTGAGCAAAACGAAATCATTGTCTCTCAAAAACACTTGAACAGTACTACCATTCCGATTAAGAATCCCTGATCCCCATTGGGGATTTTGCGCGTTGAAATCACCCAGCAAGAGACATGTTCTACCAGTAAACACCAGGAACTACTCGAGGTCAGGAACTGAGAAGGAAACATCTGGTGGAACGTATACACATATAATCTTATATCCAGAACAGTTGAGGCCCATGGCTTGCATTCCAGGTGGAAGGCTTAAGGTACCCAAATCCATTTCCCGAAAGGTCAAACCTCTACGAACCGCCATGGCAATTCCTCCATATTCATCCGCTCTATCCAACCTCACCAACGTGAAGCCTGATATGGACAAGCTTTGATAAGCGCTCAACTATGTTTCATTTAAACATATTATATCCGGTTCCAAATTTTTAATTAAAATTTTAAGATCATTAAAATTTGCAAACAAAGATCTTATATTCCATTGGAGAATCTTAAGCATCTTCTACAACTCCCAAACCGATCAAGTGAAAAGGAAAGGGACCAATACACCCAGGAAAAAAAAAACCAAAAAAAACAAACTTAAGTTGAAACAAGAGTGAACCACTTATATGAACACAATAATAAAGTTGAAGGATTATTTATATTGTAAATAATCCTCATTATATATAATTCTTTTTCTTGTTGTATTCTCTTCATGTGAAAATGAGTGTTCGTTCCAATTTGGTGAATATGCACGTGCACCATCCTGAGAGAGAAACTCCGACTGAGAAAAGTACTGACTATTTGTTGTCTCAGCATCAATGCATGGAGATGTCTCCATTTCATGTGAAGATGATGCTATAGGGGCATCTATTAAAGGAGAGTTACTTCTATAAGGAATAAGACACGCATTGTGTGCATCTTTATCATAACCAGCTTGTGAAGATGCTTTTCTTTTAATATTCTGTCTACTACGAGCAGGAGCGGAAATATTTGATGTACCCATGGTAGAACGAGTTACCACGTTTGCATAGGATCGAGTTCCAATTGCATTCCTTTCAGCTACCTTATTTTTCAAAGAGAGAAATTCTGAAGGAGATGGAGAAATTTGCTTTCTACAGGCTTTATCAGCTTCATACAAAGAAATATTATGTAAGGCCATTAATTCCCTCATTTTTACTTGTCTGGAATATTCAGGACAAGCCCTACCAGTAGCAACGTGAGATTTACCACAATAAATACAACGTGGTTCAGAATCACATACTTGTTCATCCTCGTGATTTCCACCACACACACACTGCAGCGAAATTTCCCTTTACATAGATTTCTTACATGACCAAACCTCAAACACTTCAGACATTGAACAACCGGAGGAATATACAATTCAACCAGAAGTCTAATTGAGTATAATTCAAAGGATTTGGGAAGTACTGTACCCTCAAACGTAAGAGCACATGTGTTAGTTTTGATGAAAATATTACCACCTTCAGTGGCCCTTTTCCTATTAAACCTCCTTACTCTAATTACCCTGACATCCGGATTTAAACCTCTTCCCAGGCTCAAAATTTCCTCGTCTGTAATCTCCTGTCCAACATCTCTCACAATACCCATCACCGAAACAAATCTGCCCGGAATATAAACTTCATACTCATTTGGGTTGAACTTATTATATTTGACAAAGCAATTTGCCTGTTCCGCAGAAGAGAATCTTACTCCTACTTTTTTAAGACCCTTTCTGTTAATATTAACAATATTATAATCCTTATATTCTTTACTATTAAATATTATTTTACCAATGTTTAGGGGATTAAGATTCTTTATTTCACTACTAGAGCTCTCAATGATCACCTCAAATGGACCTTTATCCTTGGATGAATAATAACAATGAACTTTTTGAATTTTTGAGCCCCCTAGGCTAATCCTATATAAAATATCATCAATCTTGCTTACTATCAACTCATTATTTCTACGCTGAGCTTCAGCTCTGATATCCTTAAATTCTTCCTTCAATAATCCAATATTTATAGAGTTCCAAATCTCTCCTTCCAACTGCAAAAAGGCAGATTTAGCTCTGGGAGATAAAGCATCCAGAACCCGAGGCCAAGCCTCGGGATCTGTTTGACTTATATTAAAAAACTATGAGAGATAACAAGCTTGTTCCTCAATATGTAAAAAATTAACAACAACTCTGAAAAAGGTTAGAAAAAAAACTATCTATGAAAAACAATGGCCTAGGGCCGCAATTTCGAAAGAAAATGTTCAGAACTCTCTATAGGTAAATTAAACTTACCAGGATAAAGGAAAACTCACATAACACCACAAACAAAGGGAAAATCAGGTTCTTAACACTCCGAAAAAAAACCAGATATCTTGCCCTGTCTCTGATGTTAGAGTCAAGGTGAGAGCGTCAATATACACATTTTCACAATTTCAATTTCGTTCCCTGTTAAGTAGTTTGTCATGCTCTTGGAGCTCATTATGTGAAATACTGTCATTAGTAATGAAGAGATCCACATATTTTTATAAAGGAAGATTAGGCGGAAAGAACCACCTAGGGAATTTTATGCCTACTTGTCACTGTCGATGCCAGGAGTAAGAGTCTACGGTCCCTTAGTAGACTGGCGCGCGCGTTTGAAAATGTAAACATAACCCCGGGAGATGATCATGTTGTTCTGCAGAAGATTGGTGGTAATCATTGTAGACTGAACGCCGGTTTCAGAGAGTCCAGTTTTCCTTTGTTAGAAATAGAACGCCATTGTCCATTGTTCATTAAAAGTGAGGGTTAGACTAAGGGAAGTCGATTGAACTACCTAATATGTAAAGTTATTGTATTGTATTGAATTACCTGAGGTCAACGTGAGTGTTATTTGTATCATGTATTCTTTATCCATTGGTGGATTTTATTGTATTGATGCTCCAGCTGTTTGCTGTAATCTGAATTGACCATTTAACATATTTCATACATGTAAGCCTCTTTATCTTCATTCCATTTATTGGGATCTAAGAGGTGGTTAACAATGGTACATTGTTTGAGAATTCAGAGTGTTTAGAGTGAATGAAATGTGGATCCGCAATTAGATACTGACACAACAACCATGTGTCTTCGGAAATGGCCACAACAAGGCTCCCCTGAATAACGATTATTAGATATAAATATTATATCGAACACGTAGTTAAATAAAAGACACCACAACCTCTGTGTCTTCAAGATGTCGCAACAAGACATTCCTGAACAACGATATTATGCGCCCAGATTATAATAATCTAATTAGATGGTAGGTGTGTGAATGGGGAATTCCTGACCAAAGGGTTATTGTTAAACTACCTCGAAGATCTTTGTTACATGTTCCTACTGCCAGGTTATCAGTGTGTTCACTAAACTGACATATTTACCTTTGCATGCACACCAATTATATTTTAGGATATTAGAAAGGTTGTCGATCTCTGGAACCTTAATTTTATGAATAAAGGGTACAGGGTTGGAGAATGTATGGGAGCTGAAGAGAGGTCAACGTTTTTTTATCCCTGACTCCTTTTTTGTCCTAAAGTATAACCTCACTCTCATACACCGAGTCAGATGCGGCACCCTGCCTTCCGCAAACAAATATTGTATTTTTACTTATCCTTGCATTCTGAACTTCCCGTCACTGTTTCCTCGTTCTTGTTCAAGTGTAATTTGGGCTGTTTACACAACGCCCTATTCTCCTGCCACTAGATGATCATGATAAAAAGGTTAGCGTTCCTTAGATTACTCCGTAAAATCCCGGATATCTTAGAGTGCTCTTAAAAGGTTGGGATAGTTCAGTAAGAGTGTTCATGTCTGCTCTTCGAGCACTGTTATCATGTGAATATATTCCTTAGTAAAAGTGTCCCTGTGTGCTCTTTGAGCACTGTTATCATGTGAAATACATTCCTTAGTAGGAGTGTTCATGTCTGCTCTTTCAGCTCTGTTATCATTTGAATTACATTCCTTAGCAGGACTGTTCATGCCGTCTCTTTGAGCACTGTTATGATGTTGTTGATATTGTAAAACACTGTTTTCAGTTCTTGTTAGTATTTCTTCATGTTTTGTTCGAAAGTCGTTTTTATATCATACGTTCTTATCAATCTTAACCGAATAGCACCTATTTGTTTTTCTCGTCTTAGGATCAAACATTTCATATCCTGTATCTGAGAATCCAACTAAATATTGAATGGATGAGCGATGTTCTGTTTTGTTACCTTTGGGTACTGTTGCATTCTGAATGTAAGCCCTTGAGCCAAATATTTCGAGATAGTGCAAGTTTGTTTGTTATTGAATACTTTCTCATAAGGTGTCATAAAATCTATTGCGGAATGAGGTGTCCGATTATATAAGTACTCAATAAAATGTGCTGCAAAACTCAAAATGATTTTGGAAATCCATATGTGAACAATAAAGCGCGAATACGTTCTTCTAATGTTCTAATCAGTCCCTCAATGGTACCGTTATATTCATGTGCATATGGTTTTGCAGTTTGAATTTCAAAGACTCTGAGAACTCCTAATGTTTTTGTGCATCCAAAATATAGATAGAATACGTTCCTTCGCAATGCACTCATCTTCCTCACAATTTATTTGACGTAAATGCACTTCTACACTTGAGCAAAGAACCTTCGAGAATGCGAAGAAGTACCAACGATTGATAAGTTTTGCCAAATGTATTCCCTCCGTTATATCCATATATTCTGATTATTTAACTATTTTATTTTAACTGGCGAACTTTTTCGTTTTTTGTTTGTTTTTGATTCAAAAGATTTATTAGTATTAATTGGAAATATCAAAACGAAACCTCAGCTCATACGGTTCTCCATATTTATATATGTTCCGTCTCCATGTTTATATATGTCCCTGTCGTTCGAAATTATTTTGTCATCGATACTTAGGTTTTTCAAGTTGATATTTCGATCTAGCAGTTTTGAGAATTGTCGTTCGAACTGTTTACAATTCAGATTATTTGTTTTTTAATGATTATATATGGTCTTAGAAAATATGAAGAGTCATTTAGAGAATTTGATAAATTTATGCCTGTTAATTTGACATTACACATCATTCGGAATTTTGAACTAGTCTATCCTTCTTTACACGCATTAATCTCATAATTTTTCTGTAACCAATAAGAAGGTTTATTTCGTTCATTCAGTCCTTGGACCTTCTAATCAATTACGTTAATTTCCCTCTTTTTGTTAGAAGGAATGCATCGAACGTACAGTCTTTTCAAAGACTGAAAGTTGGTAGTGAGGCTTGCCTGTCCCATTGTGGAGACTTACATCATTCATAGAGTTAATGGCTGCAGTCTTGCAAAGGTTTTCCCAACATCCTGGAAATATGCAATGGGTCGCCTAATACCTAAGAACGATAATCCTGTGAGTGTGTCGGACTTGCGAATCATGAGCATTCTCCCTCTGCTGTCTAAGGTACTAGAGAGGGAAATGTATTATCAAGTATATGAGTTTCCGAGTTATAAGCATGGATTTAGGAAGTTCCACTGTACTCAGGCCGCTCTGGCCTCTGTGACTGATGATATTTTCAGGGCTCTTGACTGTGACGACGTGATGGTGCTTCTCCTTCTCGATTTTTCAAAGGCATTCGACACCATGAACCACCGGCTAATTTGTTCAAAGTTAAGTAATTAAGGATTTGATAGTACTTAGGTAACATTGGTGGAGTCTTTTCTTTCGCAGAGGACTCAGGAGGTTCGGTTGAGTGAGAACGTATCTCAGGTGAGAGCCATATTGTCGGGAGTTGCACAGGGTTCCATTTTAGGGCCATTGCTGTTTATAATATATATCATCGGAGTATTTTATTTCTTGCGCTATTCTACCCCAGAGTGCTATGCGGATGATGGGCAGTTGAAGTTCTGATTTTCTCCAGCTGATCTATGCTTCTAGAGGGTTTCTCACGTTTTCGTTGAGAAAGCTTCTCGCTGAGACCTTGGTGATGTCTTCACTGAACTACTTTGATGTGGTGTATTTTCCTTGGCTCAATTACTATGTCAAGAATAGAATTCAGTATGTTCAAAACTGTTGATGTCGATTCGTTTTCGGTTTGAGAAAGTATGATCATGTATCTGAGAGGATTAATGCTTTGGAATGCTTGCGTTTGGAGAACCGCGTTAAATTATATATTAGTTGTTTTGTTTTTAGATTGTTGACTCGTCCATCCTATGAAGATCTCAGGAATAAACTCGTTGCCAGACATAACATCCACTCTGTCAACATAAGGTATCTTAATGTGTTGACGATTCCTGTTCACTGAACTGCTAGGTTTAGAATAGGTTTTTCTTTCAATGCTGTCAAAGTATTTAATGCATCGCGTGCCAATCTCAATCAGGAGAACTTTTCTAGTTTCAAAATGTGATTGAGAGGAAGTCTGCTGGAGGATCAACTTGCATAGCACGGTCATTCATACTGCTCGATTGGTACTACTACTCAGTGTTTTTTCATATAATTTTTTTTATATTTAACTTTTATTGGTTATTGGGAGGTAATTCGATTTGTGTTGTAATATTTTTTACACATGTTCATTCCTTCAGGGGAATTAAGTGTAAGAGTAGTCAATAGACTAAACTTCGCTTCTCTGGAGGATTAGAAAAATATTTGTGAACAAATTGTACAAAAGGCGATAAATAATTTTTTTTTTTTGTTACAGGAAATGCCACTTGCAAGGAAGCCACGGAGCAACGATATGAATGTAACTTCTTTGTATTCATTCATTTCTTTTTAATCTCTTTAATTTTTACCAACAACCGATGGAACACGTTCGTTCATACGGTTTATTGGGCGTAAATGAGCTACACTTGAGCAAAAAACCTTCGAGAATGCGGACAAGTACGAACGATTGATAAGTTTTGTCAAATGTATTCCCTCTTTTATATCCATATATTCTGATTACGTTACTATCGTTTTCTTTTAACTGGCGAAGTTTTTCATTTTTTGTTTGTATTTTATTCAAAGGATTCATTATTATTAATTTGAAATATCGAAAGGAAAACCCCAGGTTGGGTGGTTCTCCATATTTGAATATATTTTTTCTTTCACAGAATATTCTGCAAAAGGGCTTTATCCATAATAAATACTGCTACTTGATGAATGAGATGAACGGATAAAATAAAATACGGTGTTCAAACTAAATGATAGATGAAGCTCGAACTTCGCCTGACTAACAGGTACGATGTACCAAAATGTCGACAAAAATAATTTTGATAATCTCTGTAAGTGAGCTTTTCAAATCAATTCCGGTTATCCTTTTGACAGCTCCCAAAGAAATGATTTCTTGTCCTTAGAAACCATGTCTTTACTGTTTCAAAAATTTTCCCATTAATGAGTTTGTGCAGGATATTATAATCTTTTCCTCTGAAATACATTTCCTATCATAAAATTAGGGTCATTCAGTAATTTACAGTTATTATGTTTTTGGAATATTTATGGTTTACTACAACATACTGCAACAAAGTTTTATTCATGCAATTACGATTGATGCATTATTTTCGGCGTTATAAATCAATTTAATGGTTGGGAATAATTTAATGGTAAACTATAAAAACTAAAGGATTTGTTTTACTGCTGATAACATTAAATGGACATTCATGCCATCCTCGAAACGGCTCCAATAAAAAAAATTTAAGTATGGATTTTTGGATGACGTTATCTAAGAAATGCATAAATAACAGCATACACAAGGCATTCTTCTTTACAGTTAGATTTCTTCATCTTTGTAGATACCCAGAATAATTCTCTTTCAAGCAAATGTTTGAAATATCCGCTGTTGCATTACTGGATTATTTCTTTTCTGCAATCATAAATGCTTAACTAAATTTATGATTTGCCAGAGATACTTTGGAATAACTCAAAGGAGATAAATAAGCCTTATCTGGATATATACATTTCTGATATTGTGAAGTATTATTATTGCTAATTTAGCTTAAAAAATGGTTGCTGTCTGAATAATTTGTGACTTTAAATTCAGAATTATATATTCTAATATGTAGAAGTTAGAATATATATTTCTGAATTTAAAGTCATTTAAATTCTACTTCTATCAAGTATTGACTCACATTAAAATTGGTTTTTTAAATTATGAAATAATTTCATATAGAGTCTTTATATCCACAATATATTCCTCAATTATTTATAATTTCTGAAATTCTGGTTATTTTTCTTATCATGGGACATTATTTGGGGTGAATAAGTTTTGTTATTGTTTTTCTGTGTTCCGAGTACAAATAGTTATAGGTTATACGTAACAATACGTTGATCATTTCCGTTTTATTTTGGATACTTTAAAGCTTACTTCAAGTTTATTCGTTCCATGTTTTATCTTATTTTCTTATTTTGGTAAGTTGAATATTGATCTTGTTATATATTTGAATCTGAATTCAATACATTTCTGATGAGGCCATATAGGCCGAAATAGTTATCAAATGTTCGAGTTCTCGTTCAATAATTTTTATTTGATCCTTTATTTTGATAATTTTAGATGTAGGATATCAATTTGATAGTTTTTGTATATAGTTGTGTTCTGGGTAGGGTTTTTTACTGCAATATTGCGCAACTTTAGGTCACAGCGCTGTTAATTTTCAACCCAACAATGAAATGGTGGCCGGCACCCAACTAGATCATTTCTTTTCCACCTTAACACAATTCGAACCCGAACCTCCTTGTCACGAGCCCAATGCTCTATCACTGAGCTGCCCGCACTCATATAGGTTAAATAATAATAATAATAAAGTGACTTTATTGACTAAAGAAAAAAAAACCCAATACAATACAATTTCAACTATCAAGAAAAGCAGCTGGAGCGAAGTTTCGTCAAATGACTACTCTTAGACTTAACTCCAACGACTTTCCTATTGTATTGTACAGTAAAAAAAAAGTGAAACAAACTATGCATGCATCACAATTCAATCGAATCCGAAATGAACATCATAATATAAATGTATTGAATATAATACTACAAAAATAAATACATGCCCAACAAAAAAAAAAACGACTACTATAATGAAAGGAAGGGAAAAAATAGAGGTACAGACATAATTAGTATTCCAACCGATTACACAGAACTTCTCACAAATTAATCACCAAAAAGTAAGAAGGAGCTCAGATGTGACTAGAAAATGTGCAAAGAAGGGACAGATCTAACATCAATATCCAAAGCATTGACAATTCTTGCAGCACTACATGAAAAACACCTACAGAACCTAGACGTTCGATGAACAGGAATGGAAAGTCTATATTGATATCTGATGTTGACAGTATGAACATTGAATCTAGCCACAAACCCATCCATAAGTCCATTGCCCACCACATTTCGCACCAGTTTGAAAACAAAACACTCGACATGCAGTTTAACTCTACTTTCCATTCTCAGGCAACCCAAATCTCGAATCTTCTGCGACACATGAACAAACTTACGAAGACCGAATACAAACCGAGAGCACCAGTTCTGCACGAGTTGAATCCTTCTTTTATGATACGCATCCAAACAAGGACCATAGAAACCTAAATCACAATAATCAAAAGTGGAGAAAATCAACACCTCCAACAAATTTTTCCTCATTTGAAACATCAAATATCTACGCGCAGAATAAAGCATTCGGAATCTGTAAAATGCAGACCTGATCAGTCCTGAGACGTGCCCACCAAATCTCAAGTCTTCATCGAACAGAACACCCAAATTCCTAGCGCTTTCACACATCTTCAACCTACCATTACCCATTCGAAGTTCTAAGTTGGCCTTAATCAAGTCCCTATGTTTTCTTTTGGAGTATATAATGTGAAGACTCTTCGATGCATTGACAGACAAATTATGCGATACACCTCCGATTAATTAAATCTAAATCCCGATTGACCTTATTCGAAGCAAGATTCAAGTCCATCATATTGAATCTAAACAGTACTTGAATGTCATAACATATCCCTCCGGAATACAATATTTAAGCCGGGAAAAAAGATCTGAGATATAAATTATAAATAATAAAGGTCCCAAAATAGAACCCTGAGGAACACCTGACAAAATAACCATCTGAGACGAATGTACACCATTAGCAAGTATCTTCATGTATCGAAATGACAGAAAAGACCCTATCATTGACACTGGACTGGGTGAAAAGCCAAAATATTTCAATTTAGCACACATAAGGCGATGATCAATCGTATCAATTGCCTTTGAAAAATCAAGAAGAACATGAAGAACAGAAAACCCACTATCCAAATCACGAAATATTCTGTCTGTTACTGACGCCAAAGTAGTAGCAATGCTACGACAGCTGCGAAAGCCGGACTGGTACGACGGCAACTTATCAAACTCATCAAAAAAAGCTGACATTTGATAAAAAACAAAATTTTCTCCAAAATTTTGGATACAAGTGGCTCGATACTCTCAGATCGGAAAACGAGATCGGTTCAGGCTTCTTTGGAAATGAAATACCGATCGCACACTTCCACTGCATGGGGAACACGTTAACCAATATGCATCGGTTGACAAGATGAAGAATATACAATTCTATAATGGGAAAAGTAAAAAGCAGCATGTCAAACGTAATATCATCATCACCCACGGCCTAAATATGTATACCACTCATAACAGATCTCACCTCATCTAGAGTAACTATTTTGAAATGAAATGATAGTCCAGATCTATAAACATTGTTGTTATAGTAATTAATTTTATCTGTATATGGACTATCATTGGCCAAACCATTAAATGTGAAAAAAGTACCAATAGAGACTCACTCAAATCGCTCGGAATCTCTTTAGAGTTCTTCCTAGCATTGAGCGACTTCAGAGCTCTCCATGCAGCTTCACTACCGTCAGACGTCGCAGAAAAAATAAATGATTTTTTGCTACGTCGAATCTCTGCTAAAGTCCTGTTGCGTATGTTCCTGTAATAACACCAATCAGCTGCAAATCCTGACCGCTTGAATGAAGCAAGGGTAATATAACCTTGTCGCATTAAGCACCTTAGCTGGTCAGTCATACACGGTGCTTTAGGCTTGGAAACTCTCTTACGTCTAATAGGCTCGTGGCGGTCGTAAGATCTTATCAGAATTTCGTCGAAAATTTACACTTTTTTACTTACATTCGGTTCATTGATGAAAGTATGCTACCCCTCCGAGGACAAGTCTGAAAGAAAAGCGTCCCGGTCGAAACTGCTGAAATCCCCATAGGAAACGTAAATTTGTTCACTTTTCAACCCCAGAATATCCAGATCAAAAAAAAAACAGGCAATGATTACTAATATGATGCACGTTCTTGACCCCCTTTGCCGTCACAATATTGAGGGGACATTACGAAAATTGTATCGAGAAGTGTTTTTGATCCTTTAGCGACTCTCGTGGCTGATGATTTGTTCAATGATTGTTCAATGATTTGTTCAAATCCATATGATGAGAAGCATTCACTCAATGGACTTCTGCAATTGAGCAAATTAACGTTAATATCCTCAATATAGAAAATGTAATCACCGACTGGACATACATGGTGCAGCATTGAATCAACATCATTCACGAAAGATTGAAATCTCGCTTCCCTACCTTTACAGTGGTCTTTAAACCACTCCCATAATTATGGACAATTTTTTTTATGCGCAACTTGATCCTTAGATATTCCACTGGGCTTTCTATGCCGAAATTAAATTCAATTAATTCTGTCTTGTAGCGTTCCCTTTTATATAAACATACACCACCTTCTCTACAAACATTTCGAATTAAATTATAACCAGGAAGTGAAACATCCATTGAATCCACAGAATCGTCAAACCAAGTCTCTGTAATGCCAACATTATCAAAATGGTTTGAGTCCATCAACTCCTTAAAATCACTCATTTTAGGAAATTATGATCTAGATTTCAGATGAGCAATAATCATAGTATATATAAAAAAGAAAATAATATATATATATATATATATATATATATATATATATATATATATATATATATATACTACTCTGTCAAGAAAGTACCGGGAATTTTCAATTAAAACAACATTTTTTCATTTAATCGTCAAAATTTATTGGGTCGCCTTCAAAATAGGCTCCATTTGCTCCAATACATCTATGCCAACGGCACTTCCAATTATCGAAACATTTTTTATAGGCGCTTTCCGGGATGGACTTTAGCTCTCGCGCCGAATTTTGTTTTATGGCTTCAATCGACTCAAAACGGGTGCCACGAAGGGGCAATTTTAGTTTTGGGAAGAGGAAAAAGTCGCAGGGAGCCAAATCCGGCGAATACGGTGGTTGCTGAAGCACGTTTGTTGAGTTTTTGGCGAGAAAGTCAGTCACAATCGTAGCTCAGTGAGAAGGCGCGTTATCGTCATGCAAAATCCATGAGTTGTTCGCCCACAAATTTGGCCGCTTCTTACGGATACGCTCACGCAAACGTTTCATAACGCCTAGGTAATACTCTTTGTTTACCGTCTGACCCTCTGGAACGAATTCGTAGTGCACCACGCCACGGATATCGAAGGAAACAATGAGCTCACCTTCATTTTCGAGCGGCTTTGGCGTGGTTTTTTCGGTTTCGGCTCATTTTTTGCCACCCATTCCGATGATTGCTGGCTTGTTTGCATATCGTACTCGTAGACCCAGGTCTCATCACCAGTTATAATGCGTTCCATGAATGTAGAATCGGAATTACAGCGATCCAGCATGTCTGAAGCAACCTGTTCGCGATGACGTTTTTGAAGAAAATTCAGGTCTTTCGGTACGAGTCGTGCGGCCACCTTTCTCATGCCCAAAATATCAATCAAAATCGTACGTGCGAACTCGTGGGATATCTTAAGATTATGTGCTATCTCTCTCAAGCTGGTACGACGGTTTTCCAGCACCCTTTCCTTAATTTTATCGACGTTACCTTCGATCGAAGCCCTCGATGGACGACCACTTCACGACCGTCCTTGAAGGCTCTGTACCACTGATATGCGCGAGTTTTTGATAGAGCATTATCACCAAAGGCCTTTTGCAACATTTTCAATGCATCGGCACACGAAAATTCATTTGCAACACAAAACTTTAAACAAATTCTTTGCTCAACGTAATCACCCATAGTAATAATCGGCACGCACTCTGACATCGACTGACTTAATCAGCTGTTGCAAACACACTAGTTGACAGATCCCGCTCAAGCTTGGCATAGTAATTAAGGACAGTGGTACCAACCTGTGGAAAAAAATTTTTTACTTGCCTCATTGCCCCGCCAGATTTAAATCGATAATTCCCGGTACTTTCTTGACAGACTGTATATATATATATATATATATATATATATATATATATATATATATATATATATATATATATATATATATATTAACGAGAATATGTATGCAAATTAAAGAACAAAAAAAGTTGAATAAATATAGACAAAAATACAAAAAAGTTTAAAAAAAAGAAAAAAAAGTGAGTGAGAGAAAAAAAAGAGAATGAACTCAACTAGCTTTTGTTCCTCCTTGTAGTTCTTGAACTCGATCCTGCTCCGCTTCCAGTTTGTTTAATTCTAGATCTCAATTGTCTATTGAGATCCGCAGTGTTCCGAAGGATGCCTTCGAAATTGGCGTTCTCCCTCTGCCAACGATCATCCTCCAAGGCTCCGATGTGATCATATTCTACCGCTAGCTCTTTGTAGCGTGATATCGGAACAGGCGTGTTAGGTGCACTTTTGGGCTTCTCATTCTCAGAAATCACTACATCTTCTTCACCAACAAGTATCTCAGAAACAGCCCCAATCTTCACCAGATGTTCTGGGCTAAAAATTTGTCCATCAATGTATAATTTCCAATTTCTCATGTATGCATTTTGATGTTTCGATTCAGTAATGTTGAGGTTTCTCTTCAGTAGTTTCTACCTGTCACGGTCTTCAGGGCATAAATCATACCTAATGAAAATCCCAGTCGACTTGAGGTTATGCTTATTCTGCATCACGAGAGACCTGGACAGATATGATGTGAACTCAACCTTAATGGGAGGATTTGTTCGCCTACTCAACTTATAAACATTGTTAATATTATTCTCAGATAGATCAATGTTTAGGAATTTATTCGAGTTCAGAATAAGAGAGGATAAAATATCGTCTTCAATAGAAAGTTCTGAAATAATCATATTGTTTTTCCTCGAAGAACGTTTTAGGAATAGAATATCAGCTTCAATAGATTTCATTCTATCCTCCAAAAGAGAGATCTCACCCACTGTTGCTCGAAGGTCCTTTCTAATAAGAAAGGACCTTCGAATGGACCTTTGAAACTGAGCCAGGAAATATCCTGGCTCAGATTCAAGAAATCAGCTCTCATAGTAGCTGTCTGTTTTGAGAATTCCTCCTTCATTGAGGTATCAAACTCTTCAAAATTTTGCATAGTGTCAACAAACTTTGGAGTATATGGAAGCCTATGCAGGATGACGAAGTGGACACAACATGTTCAGTCACAAGGAGATAAATGGCGGTCAACGATAATTTGCATTTTTTTATACAAAAGCAAACCTGATGCACAAATTGTGGAAAAACGTCTTTTTCTGTGGAATCAGTTGACAAAGGAAACTCAAAGGTAACTCAAAAAAATAACTTAAAAACTTTACAGAAAATTAAATTGAATGCCTTCGAATCACCGTTTCACCTCACAGACATATGAATCAATTGATAGGTACTCACTTCACCTTTATTCACCAAATATTGATGAATAATGAATATTGATGCTCTTTCTGTTTGCGGTCTTAACCAATTTAATAATATTACTAATGTTAACAACAGAATATTAGACCTTATATTATGCAATGAACTATTTGTGATTGAAAATTTGGGTCATTCTTCCGAGCCTCTTGTTCCTGAGGATTTCAATCACCCTTCCCTGGAGTTTCTGATTAATATTCCCTCATTTCATAGATCTATTAAACTTCGTAATGGTAAATTTTACTCCAACTACCATAAAGCTGACTATCCTTCAATAATAGCAAGAATTTCTAATATCAACTAGGAAACTTTATTCGGAAATAATAATGTTGATCACTGTATTGAACATTTTTATGAAAATATTCATGACATAATCAATTGTCCCAAAATTTAAAAAACGAAAAAATTTTCCACGATACTTTTCTCCCAGAACTATACAACTTGTGAAACAAAAAAATAAATTATTCAAAAGGTGGAAAACTTATAAGAATGTAGGCGACTATTCTCTGTACAAAATTTTTCGGAGTCATTCTAAGCTTTTAATAAAAAGGGACCTCAAAATTTATATCGATTTAATAGAGGCAAACATAACTATGGACCCTAAACGTTTTTGGGATTATACATCTATAAAAAAGCAAATGTCTAGTGCTATTCCCTTCGAAATGAAACTTGATCAAAAAATAACCAGAGATGGAGAAAATATTTGTAATCTTTTTGCATCGTATTTTAAGAGTGTGTTTGAATTGGAGCGTTCTGATTTTAATATTGACTTAGATAAGCAATACCATTCAAGCGTTAGTGATCTTCTATTTTCCTTTGAAGAGGTTAAGATTGGTCTTGAACAGATTGGTTCTAAGACGGGTGCTGGTCCGGACAAGTTACCCTCAATTTTCATCAAAACGTGTGACGATGCTCTCAGTACTCCTGTAAGAATTTTATTTAACAAATCTCTCCACTCTGGCGTTTTTCCTCGAAGGTGGAAGGAGACTGCTGTGTTGCCAAATTCAAAATCTGGTCCTTCTGATCAGATCAGTAATTATAGACCTAAAAGCAACTTATCAATATTTCCTTAAGTTCTTGGAAAATTCTTTTACCATCATATTTTTTCAATAGTCACAAGTCAAATTATAATAGAACAACATGGTTTCTTTCTCGGTAGATCACTGGAGACAAATCTTTTCCACTACATAGAATATTTCAATAGCTGTTTGGATGAGCGGGTTCAGGTTGACGCCGTGTACGCCTATTTCAGAAAGGCCTTTGACAAAATTAGCCATAATATTATTATTTCTCGTCTTGCTGGACTTGGTGTTTCCGGAAGTCTCCTGAGATGGGAAATAGGTTTCAGTTTGTGACTATTCATGACTTTAGATCATGTGAGTATATCGCAAGCTCCGGAGTTCCCCAGGGATCTCATCTGGAACCCCTATTCTTTTTGATTTATATAAATTCCATTTCTTCTTGTTTTCAATATTGTTAGTTCCTTTCGTATGCTGATGATATAATTGTTTAATAGTGTATTGTCACTGACTGATTGCTATAACTTACAATCAGATGTTGATCGAATGGTGAATTATTGTAGTGAAAATAGTTTATTTCTGAATTTGTCAAAATGTACCTTCATGACATTTACCAGGAATATTAATAGATTTGATTTTTGTTATCGGATTGATGATGCTTCAATTCAGAGAAGATACCATATTAAAGACCTTGGAGTAATATTCGATTCTAAATTGATTTTTGACGCCCATATTGAATCAACAGTTAATTCCTGCTCTAGAATGTTGGGCTTTATTTTCAGGCGGTCTAAAATATTCCGTAGTATTGAACCTGTAAGATACTTATTCAATGCTTACATATTGAGTCGCCTCTGTTTTGCAAGCGTGATTTGGTGCCCGCAGTACAAGGTCTACATTAACCGACTGGAGAATATCCAAAATAAATTTCTCAAATACTTATGTATGAAGTCGAATTATCAGTATAATAGTGGTAGTATTGCGGATGTCAGGTCGCGCTTTCGAGTTGTATCTCTTCAAGATGGGAGGACTATGTCAGATCTACTTTTTGTTCATAAAGTCTTCAACAATAAAATTTGTCATCATATAATACTTGGAATGTTCTCCATCCACGTCCCTAATGTTAATGTTAGGAATGTTCGATTGTTTCATCAACACGTTGCTCACAGAAATCGCCATTGGTGAGGATGATCAAAACTACAAATAAATATCATGATCTCGACATATTTCTCTTAAATATTTGATAGATTCGGTCTTTACATGAGGGAAACTCATTTTAATTGAAAAAATGTATATGAGACAGTAATTTATTTCCACAAAAATGTTTGACCTACTACAACAATTGTTTCACCACGATGTGGCTTCTTCAGGTATTACATTGTACTGTCTGATGGTATTCAGTGTAACCGAGTTTAAATATATTTTTAGGTACGTGACCAAATAATGGAAGCACAAGTCATAAAAACTCTAAGAATTCCTTAAGATGATTAATATGCTAATCATCTTAAGGAATTGAGGCATAATTTCAACAATAATTATGAAATTATCCACGTTGAGAGCAAAAGTTCTAGATTAACACTTTTAGAATTTCTTGGAATCAACAGGTATAATGCCCGTAAAATCCTTTTGAACGAACAAACACATGTTGATCATTTTCCATTACTGAATATTTTTCCTTAATGGCATTTTTAGCGGCAAACTCCAATAAACACCTAGAGTTTTTATGACTTGTGCTTCCATTATTTGGTCACGTACCTAAAAATGTATTTAAACTCGGTTACACTGAATACCATCAGACAGTACAATGTAATACCTGAAGAAGCCACATCGTGGTGAAACAATTGTTGTAGTAGTACAAACATTTTTGTGGAAATAAATTACTGTCTCATATACATTTTTTGATATTTCTCTTATCTTTCACTCAGTTAAAAAATCGGTTCAAAACCTACTTTCTTTAGTCTGGTTCATTCACTATTTCTCATGTTTTCATGCCAATTATTTATTACTTTACTTTAGCTCAAAGTTGATTGTGATATATTGCATTGCGCTTAATTGCTGTACATGATATCCTGTGGATACTATGTTGGATGCAAGTCTGCTTGTATCTCAAATTGATGAAATAAATAAATAAATAAATAAATAAATAAAATAAATAAATATCCTGCTTTAAAGCGAACTTAAATGAACGTGGTCAACTAATTGAGCATTATTTATAAAACTAGGCTATTCCACAGAAAATTTTTGAAAAGAAGATACGATCATAGACTCAGTATCTGAAAACTGCAAAGAGAATTGAAGAATATTAGTTCTGAAAATTATTATTTTACTATAAAATATTCAAGAATTTTCATACTTTTCGTGATTGAAATCAACTGTAATGATTAAAACAGGACATGATAGATTCAAATGCCAGTGATAAGTTCTATTTCGTAATTTTTATCCCATTCATTCATTTTCTTTGCAGTTTTCTGTTTTAGGTTTTGCCCATATTAAGGTAAACTATGCACAAAAAATCAGGCAATAAACGTCCGAAATCAAAATAAGCACATAATAATTTAAATGCGACATTATGAATAGTGAAAAATGTCACAATAAGTTGTATTATTTTTGAAAATCTCGGAAGTTACCAATTTTTAATTTTCTTCAAATAATAGAAAATTTTCTACAAGTGTTAGACGGTTACCAATGATACCAATGAGAATAAACCGTAAATATCAATTAGCGAGTTTTCTACGTTAAGTGGAATGAAATAAGAAATTAGTTCTTAGTTTTCTACCACTTTTTATCAACCGTTACAGTTGTTACATTGCGTATTATGAATGTAGGGTCAACAATTTTTTTTTAACATATTTTTTGTGTTGGATGCAGTATACGTTACTTTGTGATAGTTCATTATTCAATGGAATGGAATGAAAAATAACTTCATTTTCTATTACTTTTGAGGGGTGTTTCTTCGTCTGAAATATTCTATTATCGAAAAACTTCACCTATTGTTAAATGATATCATTTCTTGCATATCACTTGGTGAAACATTTTTGAATTAAATAAAAACAACTAGGCTTAAGTTTCACTGTTTATTTCACGTCATCTGTTGACATATGTTTCGGATTTATAGCCCATTTTCAAAACTGAAGGGAATAGAACTTGAAATCCTATTTATAATAGTAAGGTAAATAATAAGTAGAATTATGAAAAATGTAAAAATAAGATGTTGGTTGGGTTTTAATCTTTTACAGATAAGAGCTACCAATCACAAATGAACAACTTGAATTTTATTTATCACCATTGCTCTTATCTGTAAAAGATTAAGACCGAACCAACATCTTATTTTTACACTCTTCAAAATTTTAGCTGTTATCTATCCTACTATTATAAGTAGGATATAAAATTCTGCTCTCTTCAGTTTTGAAAATGGGCTAAAAAACTGATACATATATGTCAACAAACATAAAATAAACAGTCAAACTTAAGCCAAGTTGTTTTTATTTACTTTATTAATTCACCTATTGTGTTTATTGAATACTGGGGTGCTAATTACAATGGTTTTCAAGAAGTTGTAATGTAGTCCGGTCAATTTAGACAATTAAAATAAAGAAAATTCCGACAGAGCCAAATCTTCGTAGAGACCTTAGGTTTACCACAAAGAATAAAGTGTCAAAAGTCCCTAGTGCGCAAAGGGACTTATTCCAAGGTTAGGTTTTTTAGATTTTTCCCGAAAACGGTAAGTTTTATCGAAAAAATCTTCCAAGGAAAGTTGTAGATCTTAAAATTCTCTATAAAAATGCTCCTTATGATTTTTTCTCTAAAACCCACTATTTCCCAGAAATTGCACTTGTAAGAATCATGTTCTACATAGTATGCACACATATGCCACGTATCTACATATTAAGGTACTCAAGCAAGCAAAAATGCCTACTCGTATCTCTTTTATGTATAAATTATACTATTCTAAGAAAATATACTCTAAAAAGACCGCCGGTCCCTTACCGAATCCCCTCTACTTGAATAACATCTGGCCTTGAATAACATCTGCCTATTCTTTTGTCCGTGTGGTGTCGTTCACGTATACCTGCTTCTTTTAGTGTTGAACGAGCAGAATTCGGTTTCTTCTTGCGGTTTATGGAGCTCCAAAAAAATTGATTGCATAGATCCGTACATATATTTAACATTTATAAAAAATACATGAAACAAAAAGCAAGTACATTGTCTTCCTCCAACATCGGCATCTGCTACTCAACATTTGTTTCGAGAATACTATCAAGTTCAGACATGGCAAGTCAATGAACTGAACCCTGAAGACTGGGGTTGGAAATTGATAAATAATACTTTGGAACCGATTCGAACTTTACTGCCCCCTGCTCCAGAAAAACTTCTTAACACTATTTTTTGATATTGCAAGAACAGTTGTAGTGTCAAATGCGTCTGTAAAAAAGTAGGGTTGCAGTGTTCTCCAGAGTGTACCAATTGCCAAGGTATCTCTTGCTCAAATGTTCAATTAAATACAAGAGAGGAAGATTCATGTGATTTTGATGAAGAGACAACTGATTCATCTTCATTTGAACAATTTCTAAGCATTCATCAACCGGAAGGAGAAGAAGAAGAACAAGAAGAAATTGAAGACAGCATGATTGTTGAAGTTGAATATGAAGAGTATGAGGCAGATTAATGTAATAAAAAAAAGTTAAACTCAGTAACCAATATCAATGATCTTCATACTATTGTTCTTGAAAATAACGTCATAAAGGTTCCTGGAATAGGCCTACCGGGGATACCACGTTAAACAAAACGCGCCGAGTTCACTAACTCACAGATAGTGTGGAAATGTGTGCATATTATGTAGAACGTGATTCTTACAAGCGCAATATCTGGGAAATAGTGGGTCTTAGAGAAAAAATCATGCAACCATTTTTATAGAGAATTTTAAGATCTACAACTTTAATCTGAAGCACTTTTTCCATAAAACTTACCATTTTCGAGAAAAATCCAAAAAACCTAAAATTTTGACCTTGGGCCCCGAATAAGTCCCTTAGCGCACATGGGACTGATTGGGACTTTTGAAACTTTATTCCTTGTGGTAAACTTAAGATCTCTACGAAGATTTGGCTCTGTCGGAATTTTTTTATTTGATCACTATTTTTATGTCTAAATTGACCGGTCTAATGCCTCTACTGACTCCTCACTATCGCCGGGGTCGCTTTCACACAGTGAAGAAAGAGCTCGATTGTAATCTAAAGTGACAGCGATCACCAGGCTATGTAGACTGAAACAGGCTCATGCAAAATATACGGTAGGTTTTCGGATTTAATCAGCATAAACAAAATATTCAAAATTCAATGTTAAATAAAATCAATCACATAAGTCAAAAGCACTTATTTCGGTCAGTCGAGGTGAGCCGACCTACGGGATAAATTAAAAGAAATGACAGCGAAAGAGTAAAAGCAACAAATAATACAATAAACTAAATGGTAAGCCACAGCAAAAAACAATTGCGGACAAGATTGAAACAGGGCGAAATAGATTCAACTCAAAAACGCTTTGACGGAAAATGAAAATCAGTAACGGAAATAATAATGGGGTCTCACCAGCCTGGAAATCTTCTTTAGTTCACTATACTAAAATCTACACTCACTGGCGATTCCTATCTCAATTATTTCTATGATTTAACTTCTGTCCATTTCAAGAAATTTGTTACCATCGTGTTAAATTTACTTACTCAAAAACTGTGTTAAAAATCGGATATTCGATAATTCAAATACTTGGAAAAATCTATAATTTCAAACTTCGCACTAGTTAGTGCGAATGCTAAACTCACCTGCCGGAATATTTCTCTTCTCAAAAGATCTAACTCAACTTTACTGTCTGAATGCTACCGAAAAAGAGACCCTTTATCGACTGGACTATTTAAACCGTCGGTAAAAACGGCTTACCCACGTCATGAAAATCCGCGTCAAATTCTAGTAGGGGCAGAAATTCCCTGTCTGATTGGTGGAACTTAACGTGAGATTTTTCTCACACGATCGAAAGAATTTCCTAAAACGGCCTCCCTTCCGTTTCGCGTCCCCTCTTTTTTACCTGATTAATAAACATAAAAAGCGGTACAAAAATACAGATAGCTTTTTCATATCTGCGGAATGTAACATTTTCGCGACTTTTATGCGTAGATGTATAAAACGAAGATAAAAACGCTGATTTACACGATTTTAATTTAACCTCTTTCTGATCGTAAACAATTAAGACGTATGGGGTTTGCAAGAAAATGAACCCGACTCGACTTTTCCCGTGCGGCGACATGCATCGGGAATACCGGCCACTCGATCGGATTTAGCGATCTTTCCGGGAAAACCGATCTTACGCGTATCAAGTGCGCTCGGAACATAACGAACTTCGTAATACCCCCCTCTCCCCCTCAAAAAAAAAGGAAAACCGCAGGTCATCTTTTTTTCATTCTCACCCCATATCACCTGAAATTAACCCAACTAGAAAATGCTTAAGTGCAGCATCCATGGCATTAAAGGGGCTTGGCATCTTCTCGGAGTCTTCGGTAAGTCACATTGCACTATGGATCTTTGTCGTCTTTTCTTTGAGGTGGGTACGTCCTTCGCATCTGCAGTCTCGGGATAGAATATTTAGACATCCGTCAGCAGCATTAGCAGAGCGTCTTCGGTGTGTCGCGTTCTTCACATCTGCAGTCTCGGGATAGAATATCTAGACATCCACAGCGTGAGCAGAGCGTCTTCGGTGAATTGCGTTCTTCACATCTGCAGTCTCGGGATAGAACATCTAGACCTACACAGCGTGAATAGAACGTTTTCAGTTGATTGTGTCCTCCACATCTGCAATCTCGGAATAGAATATTGAGACGTCCACAGCGTAAGCAGAACGTCTTCGATGGTTTGTGCCGTCTACATGTGCAGTCTCGGGGTAGAATATTGAAAAGTCCACAGCGTGAGCAGAACTTCTTCGGTGGGTCACAACAATCTTTCCTGTTATGACCAGGTAGGCTACAGCTCCAGTAGTTCCCTTTCTGGACTTGAACATAGGTATTTGAATGGGTACTTTATGTTTGTTTACCGCTGCCGGGTTGCAGAAAGATTCTGGTAGCGGTGCTCTGCCTCCATTGATGGTCTTCCTTCACAACTTCCATCTTGGCGGCCACTGGTGCGTTGTCTTAATTTTTGACCTAGTTCTGGTCTGTCGTTCGCTCTCGCGAAACATTGCTTGGTGGTAGGTGGTTCGCAGTGTATTAAATTTTCTTGTTTTGTAGACGCAGGCAGCAGTGGTTGCCCTCCTTCGGTCTCAGCATCGTGTTGAAGACGTGTAGCTGGTGGTAATCGACATATTTTTGGTTCGCCCTTCTCTCATTTAACTTGATGTTGACATAGATAATTTTGGCATGGGACACATCTCTTCGCGTACTGAGCTACCTCTCGGAACATTCCCGGGCAGTAGTAGATCCGAACCATTCGGGATATGGTCTTCGCAATGCTGAGGTATCTTGTCGTCACTGAAGCAAGTTTGTCTTCCAATATGACCTGGCGGTTTTCGGTTGGGACTCACAATTTCCACGAATCACTCATTTCGGGATCTGCAACATCACTGTGGTCCCGAAAATATCTGTACAATTTCCCTTCCTGTACCTGTGTAGGTTAGTCAGGTTGTTCGGTCGGGATTTTTGAAACCTCTGGGAACTTCCTAGTGTATCAAGAACACAACGGAGCATTTTTTATCAAGCAAGACGGTGATTCCTGTGGGAATGGATCTCGTGAGATGATGTCGGCTACTTCATCAGTGCTGTAAAATCGATACCGTCGCTTCAGAGGCTGCTTCCTTGGCTTGATCAACGTTATTCTGTCTTGAACATCCAAAATCTGCTCCTGACCGGCGGCAAGGGAGTCTACTACAAGGTTTTCGGAACATTTAAACGCGCACTTTGATCTTTCTAACGGCTGGCCATTCAAATAGCTCCGAGCGGTCTGTAAGTCGATTCGGAAGTCGTACTTTCTGAGCACATCCATACCTAGTATTACATCAATGGGTAATTGAGGTATCATCAGCAGTTGAACAGGGATAATCTCATGTCCCATTAGTAGTGCCACATGGCACATCTCTCTGACAGCTACGGAGTCTCCATTGGTTGCGCTAGCTAACATATCAATCACCGAAAAGGTATGAACTCCCTGATCTCGGCAACTTCTGGCCGCTCTTCCACTCAAGAATGACCTGGAAGCATCGGTATCCAATAGGACTTTGAATTCCATACAGCCAACATGGACTTTAATCATGAGACGGTTCTCAGTGGATTATTGTGTCTGTCTATCTAGAGAAGAAGTAGTATGAGCTGTTGAATATTCCTTTCTCGACAATTCCGCTCTTGGTTTTCCGAACAGCGGCAATCCCTGGACATAACTCCCTGTTTTCCTCATCAAGAAGAGAATAGAACAGTTTTGACCCTGTAATTTCGCCTCATATGTCCGATTTCACCACATCTCCAAGATTGCACCAGGCAGTCCTTAGTCCATCGCTCGACACTTTTTCTGGTTGGGGTTTCACTTGAACTGAAGGAGCCGGGGGTTTTTCGGTGGGTGGTACCTTAAACGATGTGGTGTGACTGTGTTTACTTATCGACAGATTGCTCCTTGTCTTCTGGAGCATCATCTGAAATGTCGGGTGTTGCTCATCGATAAAATTAGGACATTCGGGTGACAGTAAGTAATGGTCCGCTAGCCACTGGACCAACTCAAATATCTTCCCTATGTTCAACAGTTCTGAATAGGTGCTCGTTTTTTGGAATGCAAGAGCTTTCTGCAAGGCCGAAATAAGTCCTCTTTTGATGATGTGGACTTGTTCCTATTCTAACGGTCGTTTCGTAATCAGCTTCAGGAACAAGTTCTGCATCCGTGTTACAAAAAGTACCAATTTCTCCCCTTAAACTTGCGTTTTCATACTCCGGCTGAACGAATGCTTTACGCAACTGCTTTTTGAAATCAGGCCAGTCTCTGAGGATTTCACGGCAAGGAACATCCCAATCTCTGGAGTCCTCTCGGAGTAATTCAAAGATTGACTCGAACAGTTGTCGGTGGAATACTTTTCTTGTCTCTACTAATGTTCTACCTTCTCCAGGAAAGAGTTCACGCTACCAGAACCATCTAAGTACGTATTCCATTTGTACATATGGACCGAGTTGCATCCCGCTGAGAACAAGTATCTTCAGTAGTTCTACTTCCTGTAGGTATTTGAAACGTGGGGGGACCTAGTTCATTATCTTCTCGTTTGGGCCAGTTCAATCTATTGGACTCTCAGTTGGGTTTCGTGTCACGGTGTATTTCTGCTTCTTCCTCCGGGAATGGGAATGATATATTCGCCGGGTAGACTCTGCTATGACTGGTCGCGGGGTTACTTCGGTTTCCATTCCTCTGAGTTCCAGCAGCTAGAATGGGGCTCGTGAAGTTCAGTTGACGCTGGACCACGTCGCAGGCTCGTTTACACACTTTCTGTTGGAAGTATGCGTGTATCCTTCCTGTTTGGTCGATAACATTCATCTGAGGGGCTAAGAGGTTCAACGATCCGAGTCCATTTCGATTCACGTTTGGAGAATCTTGGTGTGGATTTGGCACAGCTACCGATGGATCGTCGACGGAAATCAGTTCCACCTACTTTCTCTGGTGATGCTGTCTTGGGGACCTCACTGATACTGGTGATCCTGAGTGTCTCAACGCTGTCTACCAATGATGTCTGTTGGTTATCGTGTTTCCGTCAACATCTCAGTATCCTTCAACTTTTCCCAAGCATGACTCGGAAAATCTTTCAGACCATGCACCCGGTCCTGTCCTTCTTCTGTCTCCGATGCAATGATGTCTAACCTGTGGCGGACCTGTGCCAGTCGACTGCCAATTCGGGCCCTCTCATTGAAAGCGTTTTCTTCGTTGAACTCCCTTGTATCCTTGATCAGATTTCCTAGGATGCGGCTCACAGAATCAGTCCATTTCCTTGTTCGGATCTCTTTGTAACGGCTGTAATAGGACACCCTGGCAGAGTAACTTCCTCAGCTGTGTCCTGTTCTCGGAAACGGTTCAAATGGCTAGTGCTTCTCGGTGAGATGAATGGATCTGTGGACGAAGGAGTTCAGAACGAAATTGATTTGTGCCGGATGGTGGTGAGAGATGGCATGTAGATATATGTTCGTATGGTTGGGTTTTCTATAGATAGTGTGGGTGAAAGATGTGCCTGATTTGGTCTAAAAAAAGGATGGAATTATTAGTCTCAAGTTCCATCGTGAAATTGATGTTCGGATGGCAACTGTTGAGTTGACCAAGAAATTGTTGAAGACCTACGATGCCATGTGGCCATCATCCACGTATCTTCTCCAACACGTAGGTTTGAGGTGAAATGTTTCAATGGCCCTGGTTTCAAAATCTTTCATTAATATATGATTATTATTATATTAAGTGCCTTGGAAAAGGAAATATGTACTTTTCATAAAGTGATTGATAAGGATCGAAGTCTCTTGAGGTATGTTATGTTTGGATTCAAGGATTGCTAGGGTTTCGTTGAGTGGGATGTTCGTACAGAGGGATACGAGGTCGAAACTCACAAGGGTGTCAGTTTCTTTCATTGCAAAGATTTTTGGCATTTCAATGACATGGAAAGAGTTTTTCACATGTGATGAGGATTTTTCTGATGGAGGTTGGAGTGTGGATGCTAAATATTTGGCAAGTCGATGTGTAGGTGACCCGAAGGCACTGACAATGGGACGAAGAGGTATATAGGTTTGTGTATTTTGGGTAGACTGCTCTACTTCAAAATGGATAGAGCAGATATCAAATTCAGAACTCCCATACTCATTTATCGTTTCACAGGTAAAAATACATTTCATATTCCAGTGGCGAAGGTATATCTAGAATCAATGTGAATTTAAAAGATTTCCATAATTTTTCAAATATCAAATTCTAAGTTTCCATAGAATTACCATCATTGTTTTTTTGTAATGTGAATATTTATTCCAGATTTTCAAGTGATACCGAAAAAACAAGGTATTTGGGCATCCCTTCTTGGGTTTGAAAATGTTGATTTCTCGAAGAAGCATGTTGTGAGCAGAACACACAACCCCCAAATCCTCCAGCCCATTGTTCCAAAAGCCCCGAATCAAGAACAGAACGAAAGAAAGTACTTGCTCAAAAATTTTTTTCTCATAAATTATGTACACTTTTTTTTCAAGAAAAAATTTATGGAAATAATTAATGTATTTTGTACTGACAGAAAGACGCATGTTGTTAGCCATTTGATAGAGCAATAAACATTTTTTTTCTCTCTGTATCTCAAATTATTCTAAATAAGTTAAACATCGCAGATTCATTTATAATAGCATAGAACTTCGAATCATAGATTATAAGAACTTACAATCGAAATACGAATTATTAATTAATATAATTTCCAGATCGTTTTCAGTTTTGACATCCACCAATTGAATTTTTTACGGATCTTAGTAACTGAGTTAAGGCTGATTTGAATATAATCAGAAAATAGTAAATGTGGATAGAAATAGTGGAAATTAATAGATGGTTTTTGAAAATTGTAATTTCTGAAGTGTTCAGAATATATTTTCCACAATCCAATTTTGATCTTTGAAAATAAAAAGTATTTCGTATCAACTGGCATTTAACTGATATAAATTAATTTTAGTTGAACGACATATATATATATATATATATATATATATATATATATATATATATATATACACATTGATTTCTATTTGTTATCGTCAGTTGCTCATAGGAACTTCTTCAGATGTTTATAAGCAACTAATTTAAAATATGGTAATGGAATGTTACTAAATTTCAGACTAGTTGTTTATAAGCAATTGAAGAAGTTACTATGTAAACGAAACGATATTATTTATTTAAATATTTTAATATTAGTCTTCTACGTATTTAATTTCAAAAAATTATATTTAATAATTATTACTTCAGGAATTAAATTGAAATGATGTCATATAAGTACCACTTGTGTCAAACGACATATAAAATAAACATTCATTATAAGACATCCAAATGATATAACAAAACCCAATAAATAAAAATTGTTAACCAAAATCCAATAAATTAAATATTTTGAGTAGACAAAATTTTGTTTCTGCTGATCAATCTTATGAAAACAAATATCTTTCAAAAATGTTTAACATAATCTTAAGAATTTCATCATAAAACTATCTTACTTAGAGTATTCAATATTATTGGATATCTAACTAAGTTACTTTCTATAAAATCTCAAGATATGTAAAAACCTTCTGAAAAACAAGTTTTAAGAGAGACTTTGCTTCGTCGGTACTCAATTAATTCATATTCAATAAAATATAACATCAATGAACAACAAATATTTACTCACCTTTCAACAATTCAGAAAGCTTCTGGTAAATAAATATTGAAAAATTTAAATGGAGTGTAATGTTAACTACAATTAAATAATTCTAAGGTTTACCGTTGATCTACAAGATTGAAAGGCAATTTAACGGCCTCTGTAATAGCACAAGGTCTATCTGTATAAAGAATGTTAAGGAAACCAAATAATTATATATTATGAATATTAACCTCTATTTATGTTAAACCAAACGCGTCATGTGAGCAACTCTCAATAATAAATAGAAATCAGCATATATATGTGTATCAATTAACTGAAATAAAATACTCTGAATAATTTAATATACTTGTTGGTTAAATTATCACCAATTTGAAAGTTTTGTTTATGAATTTTGAAATTGATCAATTTTGAATTTCAAATTATATTAAGTACATTTATAAATGGGTAATTGTGTTGGGCTGAATAAAATAGTATTGTGTTTTTTTTGGTACATATTGAATGGAACATTTAAATACGATTACGTGTATGACATCGGTAAATTCATGTTGAGTATATCAAATAGATATATCAAAATGAGATAATTATGGATTCAAATATCGAATTAATATTTCAGTTTGATTATATTCTTTACTACCTATTGCTTCATTTAAGCAATTCTGTTTATATTTGAATACTAATATTTACATATGAAGCGTATGAGCGTATGAATTCATCCATTTAATCAATTTAGGATTCTGGATACTGAAAGGTGTCTATTTAAAAACCGACCAAATATTTTAAATTTGCTACACATTTCAAGCCGATTTCCAATAATAGCATTGCTATTGAAATGTGCTGAAATTAAAAAAAATACAACAAAAACTCACATTTATGATTATTTTCCAATTAGTTTTCCATTCTTGGATCTTTTCCTTTTTTTTTCAATTTTTTTGTTTTTGCTTTGTTTATGTTTTCCCTTAATTTTTAGCTCTTGTTTTCCTTATTTTATATCTTTTTTCAATTTTGATAATTTCTTTTCTTTTTTTTCCTTTTCACTTTCAGTTTAAAATTTTTTCCTTCAATGTTTTGAAATAACAATTGCATTTAATATTTACAATCAAATTGGCTATTTACAAAACATATGAAATTTTCGAATCCCTACGTATTTCAAGCCTATGTCGAACACAATCTCTTCAAGCCATCAGTGGTGTAATGGTTTGAATACCCGACACGTAGACGGAGAATCTTCTTCTATTGCGTATTGGTGAAAGAAGCAATTTTTTAGTAAGAATGACCAGCCACTATTCCATTGTTGTAATATTATTATAGGAAAAAAGTAATAATGTAAAATTGAGTGAATTTTTGTCCATCTTTGGATCTTCTTTAGTTGTTTAGTTTTCACTGTACATTTAAATTCTTTTTTTAAGTTTCTAATTTCCTTTTTTTTTGTCATTTTTCAGTTTATATTTTTTATTTTTCTTGTTTTTGTTTTTTTTTTCAAATATTTCTTACAAATTGTGATTACATCAAAAATTTACAATTGGATTCAAAATCTAGTCAACATACAAAATTCATACATTCCTATCCATTTTTTACCAGTTCCAAGCATATGATCGCAAGTGAAATGAATTTAAATTTTAAGTGTGTTGAATGAATAGGCACCCCTTAGTATAAAGCTATTCATTTAACATTCGAATCTTCATAATAATGATTCTTGATTGTTTCGGTCTCTACTTGACTTGAGTGTTTTACTTCGAATCATTCATAAAATTGACATGGGTCCATGCTAGGTAGCCAGTTTTTATATATAAAAGTTTTATGAATTTCTGATGAAAAATCGAATTGAAGTGTTCCGAAGTAATATATGTACTAAAATAGATCACAATACATTTTTTTGTGAATCCAAGAAAATTTCACATTGAAGATCCATTGTTTACGCATGTTTGCTAACTAGACTGTGTATCAAGCGGCTCCCAAAATAGTTCGAATTTACGGCCAGTTTCATAAACAACATCAAAAGGCTCCTTTATAATAAAGTCCCTTTATGAAAAAGGATCCTTTAAATGGGACCATCAATTTCATAAATGCACATCGACCGTCCTTTACTTAAAGTTTCCTTTAATGCGCCGGTCATGTTTCCTACTGTTGGCTATCCTGAGAACTAGTGATTTTACAAATAAAGTGGGTGATATTCTGTAAAAATTGTGAGTTATGCGTCAAAACTTGTAAAAAGAAAAAGAAAAGAAGCATAACTCAATCTTTGCATAAACATGGTTATGTGCAGAAGACATTATATTGGAATTTATATCATTTTACGAGCGAATTGCTATATTTTAGTAAACGTGAGTTATATGAATGAATATGGAAGAAAAGAAAAAAAAAGTATTACTTTAAAGCCAGAGGAGGAACTACGTAATTGATTGAAAAAGAGAATTTTAATGTTATAGGATAAAGTCTGGCAGAGAGTAGCAACTGCTTTTAATGCAATAGTTCTCCATTCGAGAGATGGGGACCAGCTCAAATCCAAATATGACAATATAAAAACTTAAACTAGAAAAGTGGTGACTGCTCAACGCAGTCATATTAAAGGGAATGGTGGTGGGGCTACATTGAAATTGAGGGAGCCAATTTACATACAGTTGAGCCCAACTGTTACGAACCCACTTGCCGAAGCGAAAGAGATGTATTATAAAAAAAAATACCTCTAGTTGAAGCTCAAATATTGGCTATCAAGGAAGAGAATAGAAGAAAAGAAGAGGAGCATTCGAAGCTTATAATATTAGATTTGCAAATTATGGAGATAGAAGAGAAAATTAAATAATAATAATTAAATCTTTTTTATTTTGAATGCACTTTCTGGAAAAAGCGGTATTAGAATTCTATCAGCATTGCTGCAGACTATGAAATCCCCTCAAATTTGAATTAAAAACAGAAATTTCAATAACACATAATATTTTTATTTCTTTATTCTCACTCGAAACTTTTTCAGATGTTACCTAAAGTAAAACAATGAATCAGAATTACAAACATAGAAACTTATCTAAATACAGACCTTGTAAAATCTTATAAAAATTATATGAAATCTTGTCATGTTGAAGATACAAATGGAATATGAAGAATAGTTTCACAAGTAACAAGCAAATTTTTTTTTCAATTATCACACAAATATAAATTTAAAATCAGCAAAATGTTTATTAATAATAGACTTGACGAGCTGCATTAACATTAGTTGAATTTGCTTGAAAGTCCTCTTCCTCCTGCAATCATTCATTTGGAAATATTTCGTTCATATCTACAGCTATATTATGCAAAACAGCGGTAGCAACAATAACTGCCCTTATGGTCGTTAACTTAACACTAATTCCTTTAGAAAGGATAGGAAAAGGACGTTTCCAAACTCCATACTTTCTCTCCACCACATTTCTAGTTCGTATAATTGACTGCTTATATAAATTTTCAGCTGCAGTTATAGCTTCGGGTAACTTTGTCATAATATAAGTCTGCAAACTATAACCACTATCACCAAGTTACAAATACCGTCCAACTTTACCATTCTCAAATTGTCTCTTCAAGACACTGTTATTAAAGATGATTTGATCATGTGTTGAGCCAAGTCATCTAGCTACATTAATTGTGATTCTCAAGTCTGAATTACACACGGTTTGAACGTTAACATATTTCGTAGTACGCTAAAATCAAACAAAATGGGCTAATGTGACAGAGAAAGGTTATGTCCACTGTTTTCGTGTTTATCGAGCACCTGCGCAGTGTCGAGCTTCTCGTTAAAGGATCCTTTTCAAACCGTAAAGGGCCGATTTTCTCACTTAAGGATAAAGGACGCTTTTAAGATACCTTTAACCTTAAAATTTGTTTATGAAACACGTTTTATCATTAAAGGAGACTTTTTGGGAAAAAGGGGGCTTTAATTTCGTTTATGAAACTAGCCGTAAGCATGCTCCGTGGGGAATTTTTGAGTTTCAAAGAAAATTCTACAACTACTGGCTCGGATGCCGGAAGTAGTCTCGATCAACTTGAAAAACAAATAAATTCATTTCAGACATCAATTTCTGCATCCATTGAGAGTTTGGTTCGAGAGGTTGACTATCTGAAGTCGGTGACAGATGATTGTCATAAAAGGGTGCGCAATATGGAGCTGAAATACAATTCAAAATGCATTTTAATACACGGTGTGGAGAAAGAATTGAACACACAAACCGATAATGCCTTAAAAATACTTTCCAATCATTTAAAAATCAATATAAACAAATCAGATATATCACACTGCTATCGAATCGGAAAAAGAAAATCTGCGTCATCTGGTCTCAGGTCCCTGGTTGTTCAGTTTTGTCGCAGGTGGACACGGGATATGATCATCAATAATAAGAAACTACTCATGGGAACGCGAATGTTGATTACGGAGTTGTTAACACGGGAGAATCTAAAACTGTTTAGACTTGCTAGAGAGATGTACGGTAAATCATTTGGACTTTTAGTGGACTTGTTTATGCTGAGATTCCGGTTCAGAGAAAACAGATTACATGTGAAGGTGATTTGGGTGAATGAATGGTCATAATATGGGGGATTATTTTCATAGAACGGTTAGTGAACTTATTATGACATTCTTTATTATTGTTCCGTCTCATTAGAGACGGCCCTGTCGTTCGAAATTATTCTGTCATTCGATACTTATGTCTTTTACGTTGATATGCGATCTAGCAGTTTTGAGATTTGTTTCGAACTGTTTAGTTTTTTTTACTCGACACTTCAGATAATTGGTTTTTTAATGATTATATATAAATTATTTGGAAACAGACGACATCTGTTTTCGATTTTTGGAACAATTACTCGGTGAAGTAGACCGAGCGTACGATAGCTTTATGGAAATTCAGTCAGAGTTAGAAGTACTCGACCATGAACCTGAAGTTATCAAAAAATTGGATGATGAATTTGCTGAGAGGTATTGGGTAGCCTTTCGCAAAGTAAGACATTTGTTGAAATATCGCGAGTCGAACAGGACTCCGGTATTGCCTCTACAGGATTTACGACCCACTACTGAGAATAATCGACCCAAAATAAGCAACTCGCCAAACATGGCCCGTCAAAGGAAGGATATAAAATTATATCCCTTTTTAGTGAACACAGATTTCACGGTGTCCAGTACACCACATACACCTGCGATCAAATCCCTTCAAAATTCCTTTTCCAATACAAATTTAAAATCAGCAGAGAACGCATCTGAAAAAACCAATAATAAATCAGTCAACAATTCACTTGACGCAACGCATACAGGCCGTAAAAGCTTTCAAGGGAACGTTTGCCCATAAGGGTCTTTGGTCAAAACACCGTACCTCGAAAGTGTATTTTAGAGTACCAGATTTTACAGCGGAATTAAGAAATCTTTCATTGTCGAATATTCAGGACGATTTGTTATCGAAACAAAATAAGATTGATTATTTTTCCGACCCAAATATCGACCAATAGAATTGCACCATTCGACGTCACGTGGTACAACCTACATGGTATTATACTGATAATTTTTTGATTATTTTCTCTGGTAGTTGCTATATATAAAAAACAAAACATGATCCAGTCAAATTAACCACACGTCAAACTGACAGGTTGAATTCAATTGTGAAAATTGGAGATTTTGCATGAAAATGAGTCGATTTGGAGTTTGTTCTCTGTCCACCATCGATAAAAAAGTCAAAGGAAATGTTCCCATTAATACGGAGAAGGCAAAAAAAACAGTTTGGAACCAATTTACTACTTTTTGTACTGATAGGGAATACACATTGAGTGCTGAAACGAGTGAAGCGCAATTGGCAAACATTATGAAAGATTACGCTTACAATATGAAGAAAATGGATGGAGAAGACTATAAGGAAGGTACAATAAAAACAATGTGGAATCAGACTGCCAAATCACTTCAAGAAAAGTATTTGAACGATTTCGACATCAAAATCAACCCATTTTCGGATGCTGCATTCAAGACCGCTCGAGGAGCTCGTGATGCCAAGCGTAAGGCTTTACAATCTATTCCGGAAAAACGGAGGGCAAGTGCAGCAGCGTTGGAGGAAAAAGATTGGGATGCAATGACCACTGTTTGGGACGAGGAAACTCCTGATGGCCTCCAGAAAAAATTATTCATGATAATATCAGTGGAATTGGCTTGGAGAGGTGGTGAGGGCAGCATGGCGTCAATACATCACTTCAAGGCAGAACAGCGAAATGACGGGGAAACAACTGGGAGAATTGAATACAATCCAATTTTCAGCAAGACCACACACGGTGGTGATAAAAAATTATCAGACAGCAAGTGGCTGGTGGAGAATCGGGAAATCCCTGACAAGTGCCCAGTGAGACTGTTCCAGAAATTGAGAAAGAAGAGAGATGCCAATATCAAGAGCGACAGACTATTCCTGACCCAAAATCCATTCTGGAATAAAGTTCCAGGCGCTAGGTGGTACAAGGATTCCCCAGTAGGCCAAAACACGATTTCAAAGTGGGTTAAGGAGTCAGCACAAAAAGCTGGGCTTGATCTTGGTAACAAAAAAATCACCAATCACTCCAGTCGTGCAACAGCCGTCTCCAATCTAGCGAAATCGGGCCTGGGAGAGCAGCAGATAATCAAAATAACTGGACATGCCAACAGTAACTCCATCAAGCCGTATCTCCAACTCGACCAGGAACACCACGAATTAATTGTCAAGAAACTGCGAAGGAGTGAGCCTACTGCAGAAAATGCCATCAACAGCATAAACCTCATGCCATCTACCTCTTCTGGGACCATTACCGATAACTCTGACTTGAAGAAAACATGCACCAATGTTTACAACAATTGTATTTTTAATTGCACTAGCCTGAATCTTAATTAAATGTTGTTTTATTCATTATGAAATTCTTATTTGTTAACTGTTCATTTCATCTCATGGTGAAATTCTATTGGCCGACATTTGGGACGGAAAAATAATCCCCCGAATACCACACGAGCTTCAAAATTATCTGGCATTTCCCCGGAGAGAGTATGTTTCGTCTCATTAGAGACGGCCCTGTCCTTCGAAATTATTCTGTCATTCGATACTTATGTCTTTTACGTTGATATGCGCTCTACCATTTTTAAGATTTGTTTCGAACTGTTTAGTTTTACTCGACACTTCAGATTATTGGTTTTTTAATGATTATATATGGCATTAGAAAACATGGAAAGTCATTTGGAGATTTTGATATATTTATGCCTGTTAATTTCACATGATGCAGCATTCAAAAAACTGACTCTATCCTTCTTTACTTGCATTATTCTTATAATTTCTCTGTAACCAATAAGAAGATTTGTTATTGAATGAATTTGTAATGAATGAGTGTGGATAGCTCAGCGGGAGAGCATCGGACTCGTGACCGGGAGGTCCAGGGTTCGAATCCTATTCAGGTAGAAAAGAAATTTTCTAGTTGGACGGGTATCTGCCACCATTTCACTGTTGGGTCAAAAATTAACAGTGCTGTGACCTAAAGTGGCGCAAGATCGCAGTAACAAAGCCTACACAGAACACAACTGAACTCCTAACTCGCACAAGCTGAAAAAGCTTCTGAGGGATCTTCACAGAAGATCTAGGAGTATCAGGATAATAATAATAATAATAATAATTGTTTCAGCCAGTACTATTTGGTAGTTGATCATAATTAAAACAAATTGTAGAAATTACTATGTTTTACTACCAAAAAATATATATTACACATTTTCTTGTGACTCGAGTCACAACAAAATGTGTAATGTGGTAGTAAAACATAGAAAATTCTACAATTTGTTTTAATTTTAAGAAGATAAGAAGTTATACTTCTTAAATCAGAGTCATTTATGCGCATTTGGGGAGATAAACCAGTCTCGACGCTGAAATCTGCAGGGAAAGTGTTTGTCAAAACATTAGCAGACGCTTCAGGGTTTCCGCAAGGTTGGTTGTTAGAGTCAGAAACCAGTGGCGTCTCGACTTTAGAATTTAGCGACGATCTGACGTACTTGAAAAAACGTTTGCGTTCTTTGGACTGAAGCAATCTCGACTCAAACTCCCTCTTGGCAGCAGAAATAGTATTGGCGAGAATATTTGAGTATGTGCGATGAGCGTCGTAGTCTCGTTGTTGTCTTCGCCGAATATAGCGCAGCCATATCGACTTTTTGTGTTTGATCATCTTAAGGATGCCATGGTCGATCCAAGGTTTCGAAGCCACCGTGATGATATTTCTTAATGACGAGCATTCATTAATTTGGTTCCTCAGCACTTCCACGAAACGATCCCACATAGTCTCAACATCAACGGTGGACTCAAACATAGGATCCCAATCAACACCACCGACCCTAAGCTTCAACTGTTCATAATTAATAACTTTTATGCTTTTTTTAGACTTCATACTCGGGCTGTAGAACTGGAGCTGTAGTTTTGAGAGGAGAAGGACATGGTCTGATTTTCCCAGAGGAGGATGATCCTAAACTTTGGAAAGTCAGCATCGTTCACTAATATAAGATCCAACAAAGATGGTTTTGAAGGTTTCGAAAACGTGTAGGCCCCTCCACCAACTGAAGGAGGTTAGAATCACGAATTGGGTCAACGTAAGGACCGGAAGAATTGTTTTCATTCTTAACCGATCTTCTCATTGATAAAAATTTCTAAATACTTCAATTTACCCATAAAAACATTATATAATGAAATGACATATTTTCATTGAAAAATTTATATATTATATGCAAAACCGGCAAATTTTTGGCATCTGAAGATAAACATCCAGTGTCCTTGGGTTCTATCTTGTAAACAACAAGTTGCATTACAATTATTGCATTTTAATTGATATATTATAGATTCTGAAATGCAGAGGCTTCTTTCTTTATTATTCACCATCATTTGAGCTAAATTATTTCTCTTTACAACTGGAGAATCAATTCTTATATGAGGAAGACCTTCAGAGATCTTAGAACTGTTAGTAATTTTATAATTAATAGAAAACCATTTTCTGTTTTCTTCATGATGATAATTCTCATGGATATAGATTTGTTTCAGAATATTGGGAAAAGTTTTCTTTTTGACTATTTTATGTATAATTTCATTCTGTACCCATTTTCACAATCATAGTGTTAATTCTGTTGACTTTTTGGAAATTAGCTTCGTTCAAAGAGATATTCAGAGGTCTTGAATGAAGTTGACATTCTGCCATAACTAGTATTTTGATTGAATTTTAGTATCAATAGTGGTCGGTTTTCTGAAAATATCAAAATCGAACTCCTTTATAATATGATTAATATTAGGGTCTAAAAAGTTTTTCCATAAATTTTCTTCTATTTCATTTGTGAATTTAATATTTTTATTCATGTTGCTTAAATAGTTAGACAATTCAAGAATTAATCGAAAATTTAATAATTGTTCAAAAATTTGAAATTTTTAAAAATGAAAAATTTCATACTATATAAATAGCATAAACTAAAACATGGAATTCATATTAGAAACAGAAAAAAAAAATTTCAATCAACTTTTCAAATATCAGTACTAGTCATATTAAAAATAAGTTTTAATTCGACTTTTTTACACAAATAACTACTACTTATACTATATAATCCATTCAAAATCTAATTCATTATGGTAAATCTAATTATCCGCTTTCATAAGTTCATTCCTAGACGTTTTAATATCCCGTTAAATGAAATAATTTCCAGGAAGTCGGCATAATCAAAACTATGGCTTAGATTAATGGCTGTAAAAATGGAATTTTAAATAGAATAATTGAAAAGAAAAGTCATTTATATATTCCGAAACAATTCCATATAAATATGTTGAGTTCTTTTTGGAAATTAATTTAATTCCATGGTTTACTCAAAAGTCAATGAATGAAGTTATGAAAGGCTGACATTTTGATTTGCTATGAGTGATTGTATGTCGAATGGATTATAGTATATATAGTGTTCGATTTTATGAATATGTAGAAGTTAAACTTATTGTTGATGTAACTAATATAAAGATCCAAAAAGGTGATTGAGGAGTTTGCGCCTATTATAATATAATATAATATAAAAATTTAGAAACTGTTCAAAAATTATTTGGACATTTTAAATTTTCAACATTCAAAAATTTCGGACTATTTAAACTCTCTAAACGAGAATATTGAATTCACAATAGAAATGGGAGAAAATTCTTCGATTATCATTTTAGATCTCAATGGTAGTCGTATTAACAAAAGATTTGAATTCTATGTTTTTAGAAAACCGACCACTGTAGATACTACAATTACCTTCACTCAATAGGACCAAATCGTATCATCAAGTCTTAAACTGTTTTAGTTCGAAATTTAACAAGTTTAGTTTCAATCGGCCGGCTAATTCTCATAAAATTTAGCATTAACATTCTTGTCATTAGTTTTGAAGAGTTCCATATTCTCTAAGGATCATACGAGGGACAGAATCCCTCATAAATTATATAAATTACATTATTTCATTATTTACTCGCCTTACTTATGTGTCAAATATTCTGTGGTACTGTAACTTGACACGTATGCGATTAGTTTCAATTACAAAGAGAAGAACGTCTTTATGGCGTTCCCATTGTACTTTGAAGCGGCCGAGAGGAAGATTCTTGGAAATAAACCTCCTGAGTGACTTAGAAACATAATCGAGGTAATAGTACTTATAATAGTCCCCCTTGGTAACTATTACTAAGTAAACTTCTTCTAAATGCTTGCTTCACATTATTGAATACCTAATGTTAATATGAAATTAGAGACTGCACGCTCGTTTATTGTACTTCCATTCATCACTTTTCATTCTTGTATTTTTGTTTCAGTTGAGCTATCCCGTACCTTACGGAGTACTCTAAAAGATCCGGGATGTTACGTAGTCCTCTAAGACCTGGGGTTTTACGGAGTACTCTTAAAGATCTAGGGGTTTACGGAGTACTCTTAAAGATCTGGAATTATACGAAGTAATCTAAAGAGCGCTAACCTTTTTATCGTGATCGTCTAGTGGCGGGCGAATAGGACATTACGTTGTGTAGGCAACCCAAATTACACCTAAACGAGAGCAAGGAAACAGTGACGGGAGGTTCAAATATTCGAAACACAATAATACCAGAGTAATATATTTTTATTAATAATGTTCAAAAGCAACAACCCTCAATAAATGGAAACACATTAATCGGCCTGTGGTTAAATCTACTCTACGCAGTGGTTCGCAAAGCGCACCAGTGAAACCAATAGCGTCCCAGGTCTAAATGACTTATTACTACATATTGTTAGGTCGGTATTCGCTCAAATCAGATATCATTCTTATGCAGCGGAAAGGGTAAAGTTATGCAGGAAATGGGGATACAGTCAGCCTGCACCTTCAACTGCACTTCCGGTAATCAGTGCTGAACCTCAATTACAAGGGGTAAGTTTAACGGACAGTAAGGTAAGGGTAACTGTGGTATGCCCAGGAGATCTCCTTGAAGAGGGATCTAACATAATTCAAGTCGACCGGAAAGTTACTATCAAAGGACTTTATCTAGTCACCTCGGGGTGACAAAGGCCCAGGAAGGCTTAACTCTTACTGGGGAACGGACCGAACACTACCAGAAGGGTCACGCAAACTAATCCCTGGAGATATCACAGTCCCCGGAACAAATATCTAGCAATCACTCACACATTCTCACAATAACGTTGGATATCTGGAGCTATTTACTGTCTCTATACGATATGTTGTCCTCTACTAGGACTACCCAGCAATTTACCCTAAAGAACGCCACTGGTTCACATGGAATACAATCTCTCAAAGTAAGTGGACACATGCATATGACAAATATGTGACACAAACTGAGTAGGAAATAATAACCTAGATACAGTACCCCATCACCTAGGTGCGTTAATGAACGTTACAGTAAGAACAAAGAAATCGGTATCCGGGGGATCACACAAGAGTACACACAAATCCGTTACATATCAAGCACCGCAATTAGTAAGAAAATATAATACAAATCCCTATTAGCAAGTATTACGCAGATAAAGAACCACTATTTACAAATACAGCAAAAAGCAACTAGGCACCGAGAGAAAGTATACAATACAAACAGAAAACTTGTGAGGGTCGCTTTAGTTCTGTACAAAGGTAATGCAATTTAGTTAAAACATTCCGGTTGGATTAAACCGTGAAGCAAAAATACAAGAATGAAAAGCGAAGTACAATGAACGAACGTGCAGTCATTAATTTCACATTAACACAAAGGTGGTATTCAAAAATGTAAAGCATGCAATTAATCAGAAGCATTTAAAAGAAGTTTACTGACTAAGAGTTACCAAGGGGGACGGTTATAAGTACTATTATCTTGAATATGTTACTAAGTTGCTCAGGAGGTTTATTTTCCAAGAACCTTCTTCTCGAATGAATTCAAATACAATGGGGACGCTATCAGGACATTGTTCTCCTTTGTTATTGTCACTAATCAATTTCTTGTCAAGTTACCGCAACACAGAGTATTTTGACACAGAAAATAAAGCGGGTAAATACAATGACATAATGGTGGAATTTATATAATCTATCAGGGACTCTGTGAATCGTATGATCCTTAGAGGATCCGGATCTCTTCACAGTGTTATTTAATCCGACCGGAATGTTTTAACAAAAATCCTTTGTATATAACTAAAGCCTCACAGGTTACCTATTTATATTGTATACTTTCTCTCGGTTTCTGGTTGCTGTTTGTTGTATTATTAATAGAGGTTCTTTGCTTGTACTGTTCATGGTATTCGCCAAATTCGCCAAGCCTAATATGTAACTGATTTGCATGTACTCTTGTGTGATCCCCCGGTTACCTATTTCTCTGTTTGCTTTTTTGTAACGTTCATTAACACGTGATGGGGTACTGTATCTAGTTTATAATGGCCTAGACAGTTTTTGTTACATATTTGCCATATGCGTGTGCTCACTTTGAGAGATTGTATTCCTTGTGAACCAGTAGCGTTCTTCAGGGTAAATCGTTTGAGTAGTCCTGGTAGAGGACGACGTTTCGTATAGAGACAGAAAATAGCTCCGGATATCGAACACTACTGTCAGAATGTGTGAGTGATTGCTAGATCATTGTTTCGAGGTATTGTGATATCCCCAGGATTAGTTTGCGTTACCCTTCAGGTAGTGTTAGATTCGTTCTTCAGTAATATCTGAGCTTTCCTGGGCCTTGGCCATCCCGAGAAGGCCAGATACAGTCAATTTGATAGTAAGTTTTCCGGTCGACTCGAATTATGTTAGATCTCCTCTTCAAGGAGATCTCCTGGGCAAGCCACAGTTATCCTTGCATTACTGTCCATTCAAACTTATCCCTTGTAACGGTTAGATTCTGCACTGGTTACCGGAAGTGTAGTTGAAGGTGCATGCTGGCTGCATCCTGTCCTCTCTAACCCATTGCGCTGTATAAGAATGATTTCTGATTTGAGCGAGTTACCGAACTAACGATATGAAGAAGGAAGTCATTTAGAAACGGGGCGCTATTAAGTTCACTATGGAGCTTTACGAACCACTGAGTAGAAAAGATTTAATCACAGGTTGATAAATGTTTTTTTTTCCATTCATTGAGAGTTGTTGCTTTTCCAGATTACTGATATAACTGTGTTTTAAATAATTGAACCTCCCGTCACTGTTTCCTTGGTCTCGTTAGGTGTTTTTGGGTTGTCTACACAACGTAACATCCTATTCTCCTGCCACTAGACGATCACGATAAAAAGATTAGCGTTCTTTAGAGTACTCCATATAATCCCAGATATCTTAGAGTACTCCGTAAAATGCCGGATATTTTAGAGTACTCAGATAGGGGATAGCTCAGATGTTTTGCCGTATGACCAGGATACCAAAACGAGCAAGGAAGTGGAAGCTCAAATACTTTAAAATCAATTAACACTAACACGAGTGCATGACATAAGTTATCTGCCGGAGTTTTGTTTTACAGAAAATGGATTCAACGAACCAGACTGGCCCAGCCAATGGGACTAATACAGAGACGATAGATAGGACAATAATGACAAATTGAATCCTTTTGAGACAGAGCAAGTCCTGACCCCGATGAGGACTGTGAGAAGTCTCCAAGCAATAAACCAGGAAGGACAACTACCCCTGATTGCAGCCTACCAGAGCCCCAACTGAGCTGTCCAGCAGATCACGTCTCTGTATTGGGAAGTCCTCGAACCACCATAGACTATTGGATGAATACTTCACTTCTACTGGCCTTTCTGTCACACTTACCCTCGTAACTTTCAGAACAGTTTATTCCGTACCACTGAGCCACCACTTCACTATCACAACTCACAGATACCCTGTCATCTGTAGTCTAACAAGATTCGTATGCCCTGAAAAAGGCGGTTCCTAAAATTGATCGGTCTAGGGGCGCCCAACGGAATAAACCTCAAGACCACACCTCTTCTCAAGACAGGCAAACCCCCAGCAAATGGTTGCATGTAACTAATCATGGTGTTTCCTTTCTACGATATACCTCCTACCTACTTCATAATACAAAGAGACCCCAACCCCCAAAGTACAGTTCATGACGCCAGGAATCCTCTGTTATCAATTCGTCAATGTTTGAGAACAGATCGGACACACCTTCGCTAACTTGGCCGAATCATCAGTTTGTCATTTTTGTATAAATATATGTTGTATCCCAGGGACGTCAAGTGATTAGGGCCGTGGGAAGATTTTCCCATATTAATGTTCCTTGAGCAGTCCTACTCACCAGGGTTTTTATGCTACGGCCAGAATTCTGGGGTCCTCTTGAGTCCTAAACACAAACATCAAACAACCTCATCATCACCATCAGACATTATTTTGCCCTCTTCCACATATTACTCACTTTTACTCACACTATTCGATTCAGAATGTGAGATTTCTTGCAGAAATGAAAAATACAAAAATCCACCCCTTTGATAAGATTCTGAAAATATGTAATCTCCCTCTGGATAACATCTACCTCCATGGAACTCTGGGTCGTAGAAGTGCCCGAATTAGATAACAGGTGTGACCCACTTTCCGAGTGCCCAGACCCATATACTACCCTCACCAAAGGGACTTTTGAAGCAAGATTAGGACTGTTCGCAGATACCTAATCACTAAACATAATTAACAACACAGAGATGACCCACAGTCAACTAACTACAAGGGAAGAACAATCAACCTCTAATGCAGCCCAGGAAAACACAGCGAAATTCCACCTGTTATAATTTCAACTTTACATAACAGATGATAAACCACATCCAAACCTTTACTGACTGATTTTCCCTCATAACGACCAATGAGGCCAGGCCAATTTTCCTGACCAACCGAGTTCTGAAGACGACTTCCGACTGTAATCTAGGCCTTCCAAGGGGAAAGGCTCAAATATATATGCACTTACAGAGCTTTCTGACCAATAAAATTAGTAGTGCGTCAATAGCCGAAGCCATACCACCACCAGGATTGATGGAGCCCAGGGGCATATTGCTATGCCATCAAATTTTTTTTGCTAATTTGTTTATTTTTAGATGTTGAGTTACTAAGGGACGACTGAAGAGATCCGTATTCTCCAAGGATCATACAAGTGACAGAATCCCTCATAGATTATATAAAATACATCATTACATTATTTATCTGTTTTATTACCTGGAGAATAGTGCCAATATAAAAAACCATATACTTGTGGGAGATATGAACGTTAATATTCTATCTGAGGACGACACTGTGGAAGAATTTAAGAACATATTGGGTTACTTTGGTTTTATATCTTATATTAACGGATGCACACGAGTTCGAAGTGGTACATGTTTGGACCATTTTCATTTAAAGGTCGCACAGCGGGATATCTTTCGCGATGTTCAATCATTTGTCCTGGAATATGACATAACAGACCATTTTCCGATAGCTCTAGTTTTTAAGATATATGGAGGAGATACAGCATGTCCAAAGAAAAAACTCGAGACGACTAGACTAATAATAGAGCACTCTAAACTGAAAGATGATTTGAGATCGGAGAATTGGGGTTGCGTTTTTGATTCTCAGGATGTCCATGCAGCTGCGTCGAATTTTTTAGACACGCTGAAGCATCATATTGCGCAAAATTCCAGGAAGGTCAGAATAAACAGGAAAACTACCGCTGTAAAGCAATGGATAACACCATCAATATTAAAATGCGTTAATAAGAAAAATAAACTTTTTGCACAAGTGCAGCAAAACAGGGAATCCTTTGAGCTGCAGGACAAGTATAGAAGGTACAAGTCAACCCTGTCAAAGCTCATAAAACGCTCGAAGCGAGAGTATATACAAAAAAACATTGAGGAGAGGAAGAATGAGTCTAAGGGTCTATGGGAATGTATTAATAAAATGTATGGCAAGGAAGAAGCTAAAACAACAATTCGTGAAATTGAGACAGAGGAAGGTATAACAATCAATGACGAGAGAGATATTGCTATTAAGATGAATGAGTTCTTTGGTAAAATTGGTCAGAACAGCAGGAATACACCGGACGATCTGGGCGAATATAAGGAAAGGAGGGACAGGTGTGAAAAGACATTGTTCTTCCTGCCCACGAATCAATTTGAAGTGTTGTCCATCATAAGGCAGCTAAAATCGAGCAAAGGTACAGGATATGATGATTTACGATCGGAAACACTGAAAGAGGTAGCTGAAGAAATATGTTCACCAATGGCCTATATTATTAATTTATGTTTTGAATCAGGTGAGTTTCCGGACATCTGGAAGTTGGGGATAATCAAACCATTACATAAAGGGGGCTCTAAAAGTAATATGAATAATTACAGACCGATAACATTGATTTCGAACCTATCAAAAATTGTAGAGAAAGTTATCAAGATTCGAATGCTAGGATTTTTGAATGAAAATAACATTCTCTCTGAAAAACAATTTGGTTTTAGAGAGGGGAAGTCGACAGAGGATGCAATTTTGAAGTTAACTTCGGAGCTGTATGGAGCTATCGATAAGAAAATCACGGCGCTTTGTTTATTCATCGACCTCACAAAGGCATTCGACACAGTGAACCATAGGATAATGTTGGAAAGAATGGAGGACTATGGAATGAGAGGAGTCTCACTTCAACTTATGAAGAGTTACCTATCTGATAGAACACAGGTAGTGGACATAAATGGATCAAAAAGCAATCCGATTGTTGTAGAGTCCGGTGTTCCACAGGGCACCGTCCTCGGTCCCATTTTCTTCATTATTTATTTGAATAATCTACTTCGGCAAAAAACGGTTGGTGAGATGGTCGTCTTCGCAGATGATATGGCCATCATATATAAGTCTGAATGTTGGGATACCCTAAAATGGAAGGCAGAAAATGATTTGGTTAATGTTAAGATGTGGTTGGATAGTAACCAACTGACACTAAATTGCGCAAAGACTAAATATATGAAATTCACTTCATATTTAAGTAACTTACCTGATGATGCACCGCTCGAGATAGGACCAAATACTTCAATTCCAACCGCAAAACATGTCAGATATCTTGGAATAACAATTGATGAGCATCTTAGATGGGACCTGCATATAAAAAATCTAAAGGGAAAATTGAGGGGACTGATCCAGAGATTTCGAGTTCTGAGGGAATTTTTAGAAGAAAAACATCTAAATATTCTGTATTATGCATTGGTACAATCGCAACTGACTTACGGAATATCGGCTTTGGGAGGTTTGGCTGATTGCTATCTTCGAAGCCTCGAAGTACTACAGAAGTGGATATTAAAAATCATATACAAAAAAAAGATTAGACTTCCCTCCGATAGACTATATATGGAGACAGGAAAGAGTGATATCAGACAGTTGTTCGCCCTGAATCTTCTAATGGACATAAATCGACAGAAGATAAAGATTACCCCAATTGGCCACCAACACGACACGAGATTGAAAGAGGACGGTGCAGTTGTACCTAGAGCATTCAAGACCGTTGGGCAAAGATGCGCCTCATACATTGCTCCTAGGCTCTTCAACTTCCTCCCGGAGGAGCTCAAGACATCGGTATGTGGCATTGGGTTCAAGAAGAAGATAAAAAATTGGTTGCGGAATATCGATAGAGGGATTGTGCGTGATTTGATCAGTCGGAATTAATTCGATGACATTGGGAATGAATATGTTTATCGGATGCTGTGATCCTTTTTTGCTAACGGTTTCTGTGTGGTTTTTGGAACTGTTATTCATTTTGTTTTGAATTTTGAGAAGTTTTATTCATTTTTTTTTGTGATGTAGCTGATACCATTGAGTTGTATTTATTATGTCACTTACAAGTAGTATAGCACTACTTCTGTGACTGAAGTATATTTTTGTTTCTTAGGATAATATATGCTTGTATTATAATTGTTCAATAATGGAAAGGCAAAAATAAATTATTATTATTATATTATTATCTGCGTTACTTATGTGTCAAATATTCTGTGGCACTGTAACTTGACACGTATGCGATGAGTGACAATAACAAAGAGAAGAACGTTCTAATGGCGTTCCCATTGTATTTTGAAGCGGCCCAAAGGGAAGTTGTTGGAAATAAACCTGAGTGACTTAGAAACATACTCGAGGTAATAGTAAATGTAACAGTCCCCCTTGGTAACTATTAGTAAGTAAACTTCTTTTAAATGCATCCGAATAATTGCATGCTTTACATTATTGAATACTACCTCAGTGTTAATATGGAGTTAGAGACTGCACGCTCGTTTATTGTACTTCCATTAATCGCTTTTCATTCTTGTATTTTTCTTCAGTGTTATTTAATCCGACCGGAATGATTTAAATAAGATGCATTGCCTTGGTATATAACTAACGCGGCAAGATCCTCATAAGTTATCTATTTGTATTGTATACTTTCTCTGAGTGCCTTGTTGCTGTTTGTTGTATTTTTTATTAGTGGTATTCGCCGAGCCTGATATGTAACTGATTTGCATGTACTTTTGTGTGATGCCCCGGTTACCTATTTCTTTGTTTGCTTTTATTGTAACGTTCATTAACACGCTTAGGTGATGGGGTACTGTATATTTCTTATATTGCCCTTGTCAGTTTGGATTGTAAGTGTAAATAAACAACATAGGTCACATAATATTGTGGCTGATACACAAAACAATCGTATTGAAAATAATGGATCGGATAATATTCGAGGCGATCTCAATATGAATGTGAATGATGGAGGCAGTTGGCAATTAGTGTCTAATCGAAAACCAAAGGAGAGAAAACGGAAGACGTTGGTGGTAGGAAATTATTCTGGATCGACAAATATCGAGGGTGTTGTTAAGTTTAAGGCCCTTCATGTTTCTAATTTGAAGCCTGGTACTAGTGCTGAGGATCTTCAAACATTCCTTTCATCTAATTTCTCGGATGTTAAGTGTGAATCGATACAATCACGTTACCCGGAGAGCTACTCATCATTTAAGGTATTGATACCTAGTGATGAATACGATAAAGTAGGGATCCAATCTAATTGGCCAAACCGAGCTAGTGTCCATTATTTTTACAACATAAAAAGAAATCCCAAGCCATAGATTATGATTTTACTAGATTGAGGATTCTTCAGTTAAATGTTCAGTCTATCATGAATAAACTAGATAGAATTTTAGTTTTGTTGGATGAAAAAAATCCGGATGTTTTAAGTGTTGCGGAACATTGGTGTAATGCTGATAATTTGAGTGTTGCGGAATTACCAGGATACGTTCGGGCAGCAAGTTATTGTCGTCCCAATCGTGAACATGGAGGTACGGTTATATTTACCAGGATTGGATTGGAGGTGAAAGATCTTCAAATCTCGAGAATGTCTGAGGAAATGGAATGCGAGTGCTGCGCGATCAAGTTTAAAATTGATCACATAAACTTCACAATTATAAGCGTTTATAGACCACCCTCAGGTAACTTTGAAATATTTCTTGAGAAAATGTCCTTCATTTTGCAATTCTGTGAGAAGCAAAATGACCTTGTATTCCTTTGTGGAGACCTAAATATCGACTACTTAACTAATGTCGTCAAATCAAGGCAACTATTGGATGATCTGTTAATTTGTTTCAATCTGAAAATTACATCTAATTGTCCTACTCGTGTATATACTGACAGATCCGGTAGAACAACGTCTACGAAGGTTGATTATATTGTTTCAAATTGTGAGTTGGATTCTTGTAAAACAAATGTTTTTGCTCCTCATTTTGGGGATCATTTAGCTTTAATGCTGAATTATTATTTCAATAAGGCTGGATATGTACCTGTTGAAAGCTCGAAGAAAATTTTATGTAGAAATATGTCAGATGCTAATTTATATAGACTTTGTTAGTGCAGCATTCAAGTTTCCCTAATTTATTTCTGAAATTGCGCATATATGCACCACTCATCTTTCAGATGACACTGTGCGCATGCGAGAGACTTTTTCTTCGACCAGATTCTTACTGATCACGGATTACATTACGTTCGATATTTTTCCGGCTTATGAGTTTTTTAATTCTTTCAAAGCAAAAAGTGTTCAGAATTTCTTATTACAAGAACGATAGTTCAACAAGGTGTTGGTGTCAGAGTTCCAGACAAGGGGATCCCCAACTAACCAGGAATTCAGTGGATGAGGGTGAGTGTCCATCTGAGATTTGTGGTGTATTTCTAATCATTATCAAATTTACACATACAGTCTGCTAATTTTCTACCGAAGTGCTAACATTTTGGTCCATTCGAACCGGTTGACTAGTGATTTCTTATTTTCTTTCTTTTCATTTCGAGATTTCCACGTGGGTCACCATCAAATTATTATTAATTTTCATTCATATCGATTGTAGGAAATCGATAAATCCGTACAAGCAGTATACGCTTATCGCTTCATACAAAAAAACCATATGTTCAACTTAGGTTCACTTCAATCGATATAAACATATTCTTTCATTCCGCATATTTCTTCTTTCAATTCATATTGGAAAATAATTAAAACTCAAATACGATTACAACTTCCAAAGTTTTCGTTGACACCCTTTCTGTTCTAATAAACTTTCTTTATATTATCTTTTCTTCGCATAATTTGGTTCTTTACATATATCACTTTATATTTACATTCATTCAATAAAATATTTCACAAAAAATGAGTAACATCAAAAGATTTGAAAGCAAACGTAAAATATACGTTAGTCGAATTTCGGAATTTTACATTATTGCAAAGCAAAGCTTAACTGATACGTCGAAAAGAGGGCAATTAAAGGCTAGGTATGATGATATTAAAAAATTATTTGAGCGGTTTTCAGAATGTCATAATGAGATTATAATGCTGATTGAGGATGAGGCGGAATTTGATACACATGAGAAAATAAGAAGGGAGACTGAAAACTTTTATTATGAAGGTTTGTCTATTTATCATAACATGAGTAAAAATGATACTTCTAATTCGTCGTCGGTTAGTGTTGAAGCTTCTGCAAAACTCCCACCTCTTAATATACCCACTTTTGACGGTGATCCAAAAATTTGGTCAACTTTTCATGATCTGTTCGAGAAATTAATTCATGATAATTCCAATCTTTCAAATGTTGAAAAGTTCAGATATTTATTTTCCTTCCTAAAAGACGAGCCTTTGAAATTACTAAATGGTATCGCCATAAATAACGACAATTATAACACCGCTTTCAAAAAACTTATTGACAGATATCAAAATAAAAGACTTATAGCTTCGAATGCATTAGATTCAATTTTTTTCATTTCACTAAAAGGCAATACTGCAAAAGATTTTCGTATTCTACTCAATACCTTTTCCGAATCATTGGCAGTTCTTAATGCTTTAAATTTCAATACAGATCAGTGGGATTTTTTACTTTTCTATATACTTCTAGGGAAACTAGATATTGAGACTCGAACTAATTTTGAAATTCAAACTGATTCTAGCAAAATTCCAGAATATAAGGAACTTTATAATTTTGTTGAAATTAAATGCAAGGCCCTAGAATCCGTTCAACATTTGACTACTTCTAAAAATAAAGTATTTGCAGTAAGCAAAGAGAAGTGTAATAATAAATATAATTCCAAGACCAGCAATAGTTTTTCATTACAAACAAAAAATACTCATTATAATTCCAATGTTAAGTGTTACCTTTGCAAAGGTTCACATGGATTATCGAAATGCTCTGATTTCTTGTCAAAATCTCCGAATGATCGTTTTTCTTTCGTCAAACAAAATAAACTGTGTTTGAATTGCTTACATCATTCGCATAATCTAAATAATTGTCTTTCGTCGTACAAATGTCGCACTTGTAATAACCGTCATCACTCTCTGATCCATATTAATAGTTCAACTATCATAGAAAATATTCCACATTCTTCAACTGTATCAGGTAACACCTTTTCCGAACAAAATACAGTATTATTGGCTACTGCGGCGGTAGATATCCGTGATAGATATGGCACATTTCAACGTGTTCGCATTCTTATTGATTCAGGAAGTCAATCAAATTTCATAAGCGAAAAATGTTTTCGTAATCTTGGGTTACAGAGACATCAATTTTCTACAACTATTTTTGGTTTGAACGAAATGACTTCATTTTCTTCAAAAGGTATTACTGCATGCGATATCAAACCTACAAATTCCGACAGCCCTGTACTTTCTTTCGATGCTATTGTTGTTCCAAAATTATGTTCTAATATACCTGCTTTTTCTATTAAAAAGGGACAATGGGACCATTTACAGGGTTTACCTCTCGCAGATGAAAATTATTTTCTCTCAAGTCCAATAGACATTCTGATTGGTGCTGAGCTTTTCACTCATATTTTACTCAATGGACGTATCGTTGGAAAATTAGGCCAGCCTACCGCCCTTGAAACTATTTTCGGTTGGGTTCTTTTGGGTAAAGTTAACAATCCGTCTACAAGTTCAGAAACAAAAACTTTTCTTCTTCAATCCGATGTTCGTGTCGACATCTGTATTCCTAAGTTCTGGGAATTAGAGCAAATTCCTGATAAGCATTTTTACTCCGTCGAAGATGAAAAGTGTGAGACCTTTTTCAAAGAAACGACCACTCGTGATTCCACCGGTCGATTCATAGTTTCGCTTCCTTTCAGAAATTCGAAACCATTTCTAGGAGATACTTATACTCAAGCTTATCGTAGATTTTTCTTACTTGAAAAACGTTTATTAAAAAATCCATCTTTGTATTCTTCTTATTCCGATTTCATGAAAGAATATCTTGACAGTGGACATATGTCTTTAGCCACATCGGAAGCTATACCCAATGATAATTTTTGTTACTTACCCCATCATTGTGTTCTGAAGCCTGAGAGCGTAAGCACAAAACTTCGTGTAGTTTGGGATGGATCGGCAAAGGGCTCGAGAGGTGTGAGCTTAAATGACACTTTACTTCCTGGTCCAAAATTACAAAAGGATATAGTTTCTTTACTTTTACTTTTCCGTTTAGACGCAGTGGTATTCATAGCTGATATAAAGCAAATGTTCAGACAAATTTTAATATCTCCTTCTGATAGAAATTTCCAAAGAATTCTATGGCGTTTTAATCCAAACGATTCACTTTCAGAGTATACCTTAAATACAGTTACTTTCGGACTCAATTGTAGCCCGTATTTGGCAATGCGTACCGTTCGTGAGCTAGCTCTCCTAGAGAGAGAAAACTTTCCAATGGCTAGTAAGATACTAGAGGATCAAACTTATATTGATGATGTGCTGGGTAGTGCATCATCTGATTCTGAAGCTTTGTCTCTTCAAAAGGATTTAATCGATCTGCTTAGTCGCGGAGGTTTTATGTTGAGGAAGTGGGCTAGTAATTCTCCAGCATTGCTTTCTTCCTTAGACCATTCTGACTGTCAGATTCCTTTGTCCTTTGATAAGGATGAACCACCATTTCTGAAGGTTCTAGGTCTTCAGTGGTACCCTTCTCTCGATATATTTTCTTACAAGTGCCAAAATATATCAAAAGACCTCACAAAACGAGGCATCTTGTCCGATATAGGTCGGATTTTCGATCCATTGGGGTTTCTGTGTCCCATTCTTTTAAAGGCAAAATACATTATGCAATGTATTTGGTCCTTGAAAAAGGATTGGGACGAAGAACTTCCCGAGTCCATTAAAAATTCATGGACACAATTGAAGTGTGAACTTTCAGAACTCTCTGGATTACGTCTCCCTAGGCGAATCACCTTTGATCAATATGAGAGATGTGAGTTACATGGATTTTGTGACGCTTCAAGCATAGGTTACGCAGCGGTAATTTACCTCAGATTACAGAGAGGCGATTCTATTCACGTATTTCTAATCTGTTCTAAAGGGAGAGTTGCCCCCTTAAAAACAATTACTCTTCCTAAACTTGAGCTGACTGCTGCAAAGCTTTTGGCTGATTTGGTCAAATTTGTGACTGACACATTTTCTAGTCGACTCTTATTCGATCAAATCACTTGCTGGACTGATTCACAGGTAGTTCTTTCTTGGCTCAATGCTTCACCGAGCCGTTGGAAAACTTTTGTTGCCAATCGAGTACACCATATTCAGGAACTGGTATCTCCCGATTCATGGATGTATATTCCTTCATCTCTAAATGCTGCCGATTGTGCATCTAGAGGAATGAACCCATTGCAATTGATTCGTTTCGAAATGTGGTGGAATGGACCGGAATTCCTATCCAGCCCAAAAACCGAGTGGCCAAATTTTTCTGCTCAAACTTCAGAACTTAATAATGATGTAGTCTCTGCCGAAGAAAAAAGTATATCTTTATATGTAGATATTCCAATGGACGATTTAGATAACCTTTTAAATAAATTTTCCTCTCTTGAAAAAATAAAAAGAATTTTAAGTTACTGTTTACGATTTTCGAAAATTTCAAAACCCGGTTCCCTTAAACAAACAGGCATTTTAACAATTCATGAGTTGAATGAATCGTTGATGTGTTTAATAAAACATACGCAATATTCGGTATTTTCTGATATCATAGAAATTATTAACAAAAACAAAATTTTACCTAAACCCTTTCGGAAACTTTCACTCTTTCTAGACTCTCTAGGTTTTCTCAGGGTGGGCGGCCGCTTAAAGAAATCCAGTTATATTGAATATGCCGCAAAACACCCTCTTTTGATGCCTAGCTCACATAAATTAACGATTTTGATTGTAGAGTCGGTTCACAAGCAATATTTACATCCCGGTTCAAAAACGTTACATAATTTACTTCTTCAAAAATATTGGATACTATCAGCTCGTCGAACAATAAGAAAAGTTATTTCTAATTGTTTTCAATGTTTTCGTGCCCGTCCAAATACTTACAAACCACCTGAAATGGCTGATCTTCCAAGTTTCAGAATTTCTAAATTAAAGCCATTTTCTCACGTTGCTATTGATTTCTGCGGACCTTTCTTCGTAACTATGCATCGCATAAAGGGTGCAAAATATTTAAAATCTTATATATGCGTTTTTGTGTGCACTACAACCAAAGCTATTCACTTAGAATTAACGCAGGAGCTTTCTACGTGTAGTTTTATCGCGGCATTCCGTCGATTCATTTCTCGACGTGGCATGATTCATGCGTGCTACTCCGATAACGGTCGGAATTTCATTGGAGCTCAAAATGAATTTTTGAAGTTAGCTCAAGAAACTTCTGGAACTCTAAGTTTCCAGTGGCATTTCAATCCCCCTACGGGTGCACATTTTAATGGCCTTGCCGAAGCGGGTGTAAAAATGGTTAAATCTCATTTACTACGAGTGGTAGGAGATCAGCGACTATCCTATGAAGAATTTACAACTTTGATTTGTCAAATCGAAGCTGTTCTGAATTCGAGGCCATTATGTTCTCAGAGCTCAGATCCTAATGATTTAATTCCGCTCACACCAGGGCATTTTCTCACTTTAGAACCCTTGAATTCAACAATTCCTGATGTTGATGTTTCTCATTTGAAATTAAACAGACTGTCTAGATGGCAGCTTATACAGAAAATGCAGCGAGATTTTTGGAAAAGGTACTTCGCGGAATATGTTAATACACTTCAGCAGCGTTTCAAGTGGGCTGAGCCGGCCAAAGAAATTGAGCTCGACGATCTTGTTTTGATCAAAAGCGATGTCGTTTCGCCTTTTAAATGGCCGGTTGGTCGCATTGTGGAATTATTTCCGGGAGAGGATGGACACAATAGGGTAGCTGCGGTGAAAACAGCTAATGGTATTTTCCGTAGACCCGTTGTGAAGCTTTGTCCACTTCCGAGAAATTGATTTTCAAATTATTTTCCTTTATAAAAATAATGTATTTCTATATTTGTTATTATTTTTCTTTTCTATTATTTAAATTTAATTTTCTGGTGACTTACATGGTGTTCTCTTTAAAAGGAGGAAACTTTTTTTTTCTGTTTTCTTTAGAAAAACCCATAGGGGTTTTTGTGGGCGGCTATGTTAGTGCAGCATTCAAGTTTCCCTAATTTATTTCTGAAATTGCGCATATATGCACCACTCATCTTTCAGATGACACTGTGCGCATGCGAGAGACTTTTTCTTCGACCAGATTCTTACTGATCACGGATTACATTACGTTCGATATTTTTCCGGCTTATGAGTTTTTTAATTCTTTCAAAGCAAAAAGTGTTCAGAATTTCTTATTACAAGAACGATAGTTCAACAAGGTGTTGGTGTCAGAGTTCCAGACAAGGGGATCCCCAACTAACCAGGAATTCAGTGGATGAGGGTGAGTGTCCATCTGAGATTTGTGGTGTATTTCTAATCATTATCAAATTTACACATACAGTCTGCTAATTTTCTACCGAAGTGCTAACAGACTTGTTAATGCAATTTCTGAGATATCATTTGTTGATTTGTATCAGCCTTCGGCAGGCGCAAATAGCTTCGAATCTTTCATTAATATAATCAAAATATTAATGGATGAACATTGCCCAGTGGAAAGTAGAAATATAATATCAGTTAATTCTAAAGGTTGGATCACAACTGAAATAAAAAGAGCAGGTATTGAATTGAAAGAATTGTTCTGGCTCCAGGCTAACTTTAAGTCAGTTGAATTATCAGAGATGTATAGAACATATAAAGCAAAATACAAGTTACTTATTGAATCTTCAAAGTTGACATATCATCAAAATCTTTTGGAAAGTTCTAACAATAGGGTCAAGACAGTTTGGAATATTGTAAATCGTGAGACTGGTAGGATCTCGAATAAAAACAGCAGGATTATTCTGAACTCAGGTGGTGCTTATTGTTCTGAACCCATTTTAGTGGCAAATGAATTTGCTTGTTACTTTTCAGGTATTGCTAAAAAAACACTTGAACGAGCATACGGTAATGGTGAAGTTGGTATGTGTACAGCCGGTCCTTTACATTATAAAACTTTCTTTTTTCACCCAGTAGATGGTATAGAAGTTAGAGGTGCAATTAAGGCCTTAAAGAATAAGAAATGTACTGGTGTCGACTTTATATCGGCCAAAATATTGAAATTAATTTCTGAGCATATAATAGAACATTTTGCCCATCTTATAAATTATTCAGTCTGTTCTGGTATTTTTCCTGATGTACTCAAGAATGCCACTGTTCTGCCTGTTCTAAAGAAGAATGATCCTATGAATGTTTCTAACTATCGACCTATTTCGTTGCTGAGTGTGTTCTCTAAAATTTTTGAGAGAATTGTTATGGATAGAATGATGAAATTTTTGAACAGTTTCAATTTAATTACGGACAGTCAATATGGTTTTAGAACCGGACGATCAACTGAATCTGCAGTTCTGGATTTTGTACACTCGATTCAGTTTTCGTTGGATGGGGGATTGAATGTTGCGGGACTTTTCTTTAATCTTACTCGTGCGTTCGATACCATATCACCACAGTTTTTAGTGGTCAAATTGTACAATCTGGGATTTCGTGGAGTATTCCTGGATTGGATTAAGAATTATGTGTCTGACAGAAGATTACATGTGAGAGTTGAGGATGTTTTTTCTGATGAATGTGTTGTAGATCTTGGTGTCCCTCAGGGATCAGTTTTAGGCCCTCTTCTGTTTATACTCTTCATAAATGACCTCCCACACCATATAAGAACTAAAGTTATTATATTTGTAGATGACACTTCGTTTATTGTAACCGCTGATAATCTGGATGAACTCACAGAATTATGTCAAACACTGTTGGTGTGTTTCTCCAATTGGTGTAAGGTGAATGCTCTTGTTCTGAATTTAGAAAAGACCAAAGTCATCAAATTTGGTTTAAAAAAAGTAAATAATTTTGTTCTGAAACATGGTCATCATGACCTGATTTCTGAAGAGTCTACTAAGTTTCTAGGTATATATATTGATGAGTGTTTGAGATGGTCTGAGCAGATATCACATGTCAGCAGAAAGCTTAGTTCTTCATATTATGCGATTCGTCGTATTAGGGATTCTCTTCCTCTAGCTGCTGTCATGAATGTTTACTATAGCTTAGTTTTTAGCCACCTGGCGTATAACGTTCTGATCTGGGGGTGCTCTGGTAATTTTATGAGGGTATTTATAGCCCAGAAACGCATAATTCGTATGATATTCCGTCTCGGTCCACGAACATCTTGTAGAACTGTATTTGTAAAACATGAGATACTAACAGCTCCTTGTATATATTTATACAAATGTCTCTTGTTTATTAAAAAGAATGAAGCGTATACTCCTAAGCTTTCCAGTGCTCATAACTATAGTACAAGGAATACTAGAACTTTTATTGTACCTAAACATAGAACAACAAAATATGAAACATCAGCTAAATATAAGAGTATTATTTTGTATAACCATCTTCCAGATTCTATTAGGTCACTGAATTTATCTGGTTTTGGTGGGAAGATAAAATCTTTACTATTGAGTAAATGTTATTATAGTGTTAATGAATATTTAAATGATGATTGCATTCAATGATTTGTAATTTCAATTACTATGTTATATATATTGTGACTTGTCCTATACACTGTATTGTGTCTGAATGGATTAATAAAATACTATTCTATTCTATTCTATATTTGCCATATGCATGTGGCCCGCTTACTTTGAGAGATTGTATTGCTTGTGAACCAGTGGCGTTCTTTAGGATAAATCACTGAGTAGTCCTAGTAGAAGACGACTTATCGTATTGAGACAGTAAATAGCTCCGGATATCCAACGCTACAATGAGAATGTGTGAATTGATGCCCTTGTGCATGGATATACTGATATCGAAAAATTCACTATTTGATTGAATAATCTTGGAGGTTCAGCCCTTAAATATGCACAAACGATCAGAAAATTATCTCATAATATATAACCGCCTTAGTCACCGATACACAAATAAACGTGGGATAGCCAATCACTATTTGAGAACGATTTTCGGATTGAGTCCTTTGAAGGGGGATTCATTTCAATTGTTATCAGAATTATGCGAAACATTACAGACAAATGTGTCGGCCCTTAAGGATATGAATTTACCGGATCTAGAGATTATTTTTTATTGAAATTTACGTTAAAGTTGGTTAATAATGAAATAAAGGAAGAATTTGAAAATAAATATATTTCGGTCGATTTTCACACTTTCCCAAATTTCACCGAATTTATAAGGGATAAATGAGTGGCTCAATTAATAATTAATAATATTTCAGATATCAGTAAATCAAACCGCACAATGAGCTCAACCTCTTATTCTTACTCGCAGTTATCGAAAAAACGTGTATCAATTATCTCACAAGGTACAATTTCAAATTCTGAACGAAATAAATCTACCGAATCACAGAAATTGTGTAATATGTGTATCAAAATGATCATTACCGAATTAAAAATTGCTCAAAATTTATGGATTTAACCCCAAGAGAGAAACATGATTTTGTGAAGGATAATAACTTGTGTTATACATGCCAGTTTCCTCATCCAATTTCTAAGTGTCGCGTGAAAATAAATTTTAAATTTTGTTCAAGCTCTAGGCATCACTCTTTACTTCATGAGACGGATTTTGTTTCCTTTAAATCGGCGCAACCGTCCGCAGAAAAAGTTCCTGAATGAGTAAGTCATTCTTGTTCCTTGAAGGGAACAACTTCAGCTCTATTAGCAACTGCTCGCGTTTATATTGAGGGAACAGATTCTAGATGGTATCCCTGTAGAATTGTTCTTGACTCAGGATCACAAATTAATTTTATAACCACTTCCTTAGCTAATAATTTAAATTTGAACCGTGACCGATGCAATTTAAATATTACAAGCGTTTCTAATACCGGAGTTCACAAGATTCAGGGAACAGTAAATTGTAGAATCAAATCGATTTATAACCCAACGTTCATTTTACCGATGCAAGCTGTTATTTTATAAAAAATAACGACCGATTCACCAAATCTAACTCTAAAAACGAATATTAGGGAACGTTTTTCTCAACTCGAAATAGCCGATCCGGAATTCGATATATCTTCACCGGTAGATATGCTTCTAGGAGTTCAATCATTTTTGGATATTAAAAAAATGTATATAAGACAGTAATTTATTTCCACAAAAATGTTTGTACTAATACGACAATTGTTTCACCACGATGAAAACAACAGTAGAGAATCCAACCTTTTAGAAAAGGGATTTAAATTCAACCTAGAAAATAATAATTCACAAAAATCCATAGACTATTTAGCAAAAGATTCAGAACTCGCCATTAAATCTAATCAATCACTCAAAAATCAATCAAATTCAAATTACAATAAATATATTATTGCTGACATAATTAAAGACAAAAATAAAACTGAAATCCACCCTTCCTCAATAAAACAGAATTAAACAGAGTTAAATCAATCATCGAAAAAAGAAACACCAATAATTTAATATTCACTCGAGCTGATAAAGGAAACAGTATCGTTGCTATACCAAAACATGAATATTTCAACAAAACTATTGCTTTTTTAACCCCAGATAAATATAAAACCGTTACTAAAGATCCCACTGAACATTTCCAAAAACAAATAAAAAATATAATAGACCAATCTGTTAGCCTTTTCAATAACTTCCCAAAAAAACATTTGCTCACTTTAATGAACCCACAAATCCCAAAATTATATTCATTAATAAAACTTCATAAAGAAAATAATCCAATTAGACCAGTAGTTTCATTCGTCACATCACCAAGTATAAAATTATCTAGAGTTTTAATTTCTATTATTCAAACCGAAACAAACTTTTCAGCTAAATACGCTATTAAAAATAGAACCCAACTTATAGAGAAGATTAAATCCATCCAATTACCCAAAAATTGTAAATTAATTTCTTTTGATGTACAAAATTTATTCCCTAGTATACCTCCAATTGAAACAGTACACATTGTAAAAAAAACTATTAATTAAAAATAATACCAATCCCATCAAAATGAATGATATACTTAATTGCCTGGAAATATGTTTCGAACAAAACTACTTTCAATTTAACGGAACCGTCTATATTTCTGACAATGGTTTAATAATGGGAAATCCACTCAGTTCAATTTTAGCTGAAATATTCCTGGATGATCTGGAATCAAAAATACACCTGAATCCTATAAGCAAATATTTTCTTTATTGGTACAGATATGTAGATGACAATTTTTGTTGTTTCAAAGGCACCGACCGACAACTACATATCTTCACGAATTTCATTAATAAACTCCACCCAAAAATCAAATTCACAATCGAAGAAGAAAAGAATCAAAGTATTAATTTTCTTGACCTCACTATAACAAGATCAAATAATTTACATGATTTTAGTATTTTTCACAAACCAACACATACATACATCACAATACATAAAACTTCAAACCACCCCACTAACCAAAAGATGTCAGCATATAATAGTTTTATTCGTAGATTATTGAATGTCCCTTTAAATTCAGAAAACTTTATGAAAGAATTAAATATTATTAAACAAATAGCTTCAAACAACGGTTACAATCCCTTTCTTATTGACAAAATGGTATCCAATAAACAAAAGAAAATGGCATTAAATCTCGTGTACCCAATCATAAAAGAGGACAATACACAGAAATATTTTTCGTTGTCTTATGTCAATGGATTATCTGAAAATATTGCTAAATATTTCAAAAGTTGTTTCAATTATAACGCGGCTTTTAAGACAATTAATAACCTTAGTACCTACATAAAAAATAATAAAGATCGTACAAATAAAGAAAAAAATAAATCCGGAGTCTACAAGTTAACTTGCAAAGATTGCCATTTAGTATACATTGGCCAGACTGGTTGATCATTCAAGAAACGTATCCCAGAACACCAAAGGGGTTATATATACAATTCTGTACATTCGACATATGCTAATAATCTTAAGGAATTCAGGCATAATTTCAACAATAATTATGAAATTATCCACGTTGAAAGCAAAAGTTTTAGATTAACACTTTTAGAATTTCTTGAAATCAACAGGTATAATGCCCGTAAAATCCTTTTGAACGGACAAGCAGATGTCGATCATTCTCCATTACTGAATATTTTCCTCAATGGCATTTTTAGCGGCAAACTCCAATAAACACCTAGAGTTTTTATGACTTGTGCTTCTATTACTTGGTCACGTACCTAAAAATGTATATAAACTCGGTTATGCTCAATACCATCAGACAGTACAATGTAATACCTGAAGAAGCCACATAGTGGTGAAACAATTGTTGTATTAGTACAAACATTTTTGTGGAAATAAATTACTGTCTTATATACATTTTTTTAATTAAAATGAGTTTCCACCAAGTAAAGACCGAATCTATCAAATATTTTTGGATATAGTTTCAAATTTCAGTAACGTTATTCGTGGATCTCCAACCGCTTATTTAACGCATTTGGGATGGGTTATCTCAGGTAACGTTTCAAATAAAGAACTTTCAAAAACCGAAATCTCATCTCATGTTTGTATTGAGAAAAACCTATCTCTAAATGATTTACCTAAAACCTTTTGGGAAGTGGAAGAGGTTGAAGTACCACCGCCCATTCCTCCAGAGGACGTTTATTGTGAGGAATATTTTTCAAATACCGTACAACGTAATAAACAAGGACAATATATTGTCCGGTTTCCATTCAGAAGGCAAATTTCCGAATTAGACTCAAATAGATTGTTTGCTCGTAATAGGTTTCTTAAACTAGAAACTCGATTCAAGCACGATCCCACATATTATAAGCTATATTGTGACACTATACGTAAATATATTATATACAAGAAGGTTTTTTGATGAAGGCGGAATCAATATAATGACTCATCACGTTGTCCTGAAAGACTCACCTGAAGGTCCTAAGGTAAGGGTGGTTTACAATCCGGCAGAAAAAGATATTAACGGAAGAACATTAAATTCATTTTTACCGGCAGGTCCAAAATTGCATCAAGATATTTCGGTAATATTAACTAGATTTCGAATTCATCCAATTGCATTGACCTGTGATAGATGCCAAATATTTTCCAGTATTTTACTTCATAGTGATGATAGAAAGTATTTTCATATCTTTTGGAGATTTAACTCAGATGACGTATTGGAAGAGTATGAAGATTGTCGTTTAATTTTTAGGGTAACTACGTCTCCATTTCTGGCTAACCGTACTAGAAAACACTTGATCAACGATGAGGGCCATAATTATCCTTTGGCCGTTAAAGCTTTGTCATCACAAACTTTCGTTGCAAATGTATTGACTGGAGGCCAGAATCAAGCGGAAGTGTTACTGATGAAAAATGACCTTATTTCATTACTGCGAAAAGGTGGTTTTGAATTGGGAAAATGGGCTTGTTTTAGATCCAAGATAGTCACGCATTCGGATGACTATATGGAATTACCGATGGGTGATATTTCTTCTGTTAAAGTGTTAGGAATATTTTGGAATATGGGAAAGACACCTTATCTTACCAAGTTCAAAAACTCCTACGAAAAGAGGTAAAATTTCAATTCAAAAACAGTAGGTAGATTGGGATGATACTTTGCCCTTTAACATAGAAGAAAAATGAAATCTTGTAAAAGGCGAATTACATCTTATCGAAAATATCAATTTGCCAAGATATACATTTACACCACGGACATGCCAGTCTCTTCTCATTGGATTTTCGGATGCTGTCATATATTTACGTCTGAAAGTGATATTATGATAAATATATCATAAATCTAGTTGCTTCGAAAACCAGGGTTGCTCCAATCAAAACATGGACAATTCCACGTTTAACGTAACGATGTTCATTTGCTTCTTTTGTTGACGTAAACGAGTTGATTTGTTTAGTTGATTCTTCCACAGTTTTAGGATGGCTTAAAACACCACCTTACCGTTTGAAAATATTTGTCGCAAATCGAGTTGCTCAAATTCACGAAAATGTACCGCACACTCGCTGGGGTTTTGTATCGAGAAAACATAACCGTCCAAAAAGTTGATAGGTTTATCGCCTTTCATTTCTAAATCGGATCATCTCATGGTGGGGGGTCGTTTAATAAACTCCCAGTTGAAAGGTGATGCTAAACACCCGTTTGTAGTACCGACTGAAAGTCGCTTAGCCACCCTTATTTGCGATTTTTTCCATATCTATTCTGGACATGATGGTCCTCGTCTAGTGCAATCTTTGATTCACCGTATATATTGGATTTCTAATTCACGACGTTTACTCAGAAAACGAATTTTTCGTTGTCTGACTTGCTATCGATTTCAAGCGAAACCCATCCAACCCCCTATGGGTGATCTTCCACATTATCGAGTTCAACCGAGTCGATGTTTTTCCCACACCGGGATTGACTTCGCAGTACCCTTCGAAGTAAAATTTTTTAATAATAGAAATCACCGATATAAAAAAGGGTATGTTGCATTATTTATCTGCATGGTTTCAAGAGCGATTCACTCAGAATTCGTTAGTTCTTTAACCACGGAAGCTTGTTTTTCCATTTTAGACCGCTTTATCGCTCGTCGTGGTTTACCTGCAGTTATGTATTCTGATCAGGGTACAAATTTTCGAGATGTGTCCAGAGAAATATCGGAATTATTAGGAGTACAAAGTTTCCGCCGTTTTATTGTAGATGGCGCGGCACGGAGTTTCGGTTAGCTTTCGCAGATGATAACCGGCTTAAAAAATAGTTTGGACATTCAAGAACAACATAACCTATTAATATCATTGATTTTATATTGGTAAAATATAATTTTTATAAGTTGAAAATGTCAAAATTTGAGCCAAGTAAGCGTCATTTGCGGGAAATATTAGTTTACTTCTTTAATTTAAAGAAATCTGCTGCTGAGGCGCACCAATTGCTCGAAGATGCATATGGTGAGGGTGCATTGAGTGAGAGAACGTGTCGAGAGTGGTTTCAAAAGTTTAAAAACGGTGATTTCGACGTAGAAGACAAAGATCGCAGTGGAAGGCCAAAAATTTACGAGGATGCAGAATTGGAGGAATTATTGGAGGAAGATTCATCTCAAACACAAAAAGAACTTGCTCTAACATTAGAAGTCACTCAGCAAGCAGTCTCACATCGTTTAAAATCATTAGGAATGATTCATAAACAAGGAAATTGGGTTCCGTACGGCGGAAACTTATTTGTACTCCTAATAACAAAATTTTTTGATCAAAATAACGCCTTTTGGGCACATTATTTAGCTAAACACAATATTTCTTAGCGACACAACCCTCCATATGCCCCAAATATGGGAGGCTTGTGGGAATCAGGCGTTAAGTCGTTCAAATACCATTTGAAGCGTATTATGGGAAAAACAAGATTTCACTCAGAACCATTTTTAACAGTTATCGCTCGAATCGAAGCAATACTGAAATCTAGACTGTAACTAAACTTCATCTCCAAACGATGATTTAGACCCACTGACTCCAGGTCACTTTTCAATAGATGGCCCCTTACTATCGCGATGCGTAGTGGACATAACGAATGTCCCTAATAATCGCTTAACCCAATGGCAGATGTGTCAAAAACTGACACAATCGTTCTGGAAAAGATGGACAAATGAATATGTCCACTCTTTACCAAATCGTCCAAAATGGCATAAGCCACCCCCTCCGATATCTGAGGGTGATATCGTTTTGTGGTATTCACCAAATGCGCCACCGACACATTGGCCACTCGGTAGAGTAATTGAGCTCATAAAGAGCTCTGAAGTAATTTGAAATAAGGTTATTCTGATTTTCACAAATTTTTATTGTTAAACTCACAACAATTGTTTCGCTATCACAGTAGCATCATCAGGCAAGATCACATTTTGAATAACTAAGCTTGTTTCCGAAAGCCGTGGCTATTTATATTACAGTAACTACAATAAATTTTTATTGAGCCCAAAAAAGGGGGTCCCTGCAAATTCCAGCTTATCTGAATATATTTAACAGAGGTGAGCTATTTAAATCTATTTGTTCGTTAAGTCATATTCCAATTTTATTATGTTCATTTATCTCTAGGGATTCTAACAGATTTAAGGCAATAAGGTCTTTATTATTTTTGATATAGAAAATAATAAAGACTACACACATAAGGATGATAAATCTGGGGTTTATAAGTTAACCTGCGGTGATTGCCCTAAAATTTACATAGGTCAAACTGGAAGAACTTTCCGTCATAGGATGTGTGAACATTTGAAGAGTTTCCTCAATAATAAAAGCAATTCTACATATTCCAACCATTTGTTAGAAACAGGACATACTTTCAACCATAACTTTGAAATTCTACATATAGAAAGCAAAAGTTATGCCTTAAATCTGTTAGAATCCCTAGAGATAAATAAACATAATAAAATTGGAATATTACTTAACGAACAAATAGATTTAAATAGCTCACCTCTGTTAAATATATTCAGATAAGCTGGAATTTGCAGGGACCCCCTTTTTTGGGTTTTAGTGCTCAATAAAAATTTATTGTAGTTACTGTAATATAAATAGCCACGGATTTCGGAAACAAGCTTAGTTATTCAAAATGTGATCTTGCCTGATGATGCTACTGTGATAGCGAAACAATTGTTGTGAGTTTAACAATAAAAATTTGTAAAAATCAGAATAACCTTATTTCAAATTATTTAATATGGATTCTCACCAAGTAAGGACTGATACAATTCAATATAGCTCTGAAGTAGTTAGAGTGGTGCGTTTGAAAACGATAACCGGCGAAACTACACGACCAGTAAACAAGGTTGCACTGTTACCACGCCCTAAGTATTCATGAATACTTACGGTAGAATTTTTTTTACTTTATTTTTTTCTCTAAACTTATGGGGTTTATTATTTGCTCTTAAAATAGGGTTAATTAATTGGCATTTATTTTTTCTCGTAGATTACATATTCCTTCCCCTTGGAAAAATATGGGGAGGGGAATGTGCGGTTCTTGTTAGGATATTTTTTCTTTCTTTTTAGTCTAAGTATATTTCAATGCACCGTTTCCCTTTTTTCCTTTCCCGTCTTTATCTAACTGACCATATCAGGGGGACAGGAGAGAGGGAGAGAAATGGAAGATTATTCACCGTGTCGAGTCCGAGAACAACGTATGCGAACGCTGGTAATTATTATAACGCATTTTTCTATTTTTAACCGTGAAAATTCTCACCGAGAGTTTCCAAAAGAACGATCGATATTGTGTGTGTGCATGGAAATACCGTTCCTGCTGGAAAGTAAGAAAATTATCATCAACGAAAGAAGTTTTCATCAAGTGATCATTGGTCAGTTTTCCCAATTTCCTTCGATGACCATATCGTTTCCAATTTTCATATGCATTGAAAAGAATATTTAATATCAAATTAATCATTATTAAAGATTCAAAGAGTGTAGAAAAATAAAAAAATATTTTTTTCTTATAATAATATAATACATAATTTAATAAGGAACGGTTTTTTACTTGATAGAAGGATTATTATTATTATTAATATCAAAACAGATTTTATCTGTTAGTCTTCTACAATTTTAATTTAAAAAAATTTACTTAAGAAACTTTAAGAATTAAATTAATGTCTTAATAAGCACTGCTCATATTTAATAGACGTATAAAATCGAAATTCATCATACAATATCAAATGGAATTAAGAAAAACCAACGAATATAAATTGTCAATTAAAATTAAAAAATAAATGAGTAATAATTAAAAAATTACTTTTAAATTTTAATTGACAATTTATATTCGTTGGTTTTTTATAATTCCATTTGATATTGTATGATGATAGATAAGTAATAATTGAAAAATTATTTTTTAATTTTAATTGACAATTTATATTCGTTGGTTTTTTTTAATTCCATTTGATATTGTATGATGAATTTCGATTTTATACGTCTATTAAATATGAGCAGTGCTCATTAAGACATTAATTTAATTCTTAAAGTTTTTTAAGTAAATTTTTCGAAATTAAAATTGTAGAAGACTAACAGATTAAATCTGTTTTGATATTCAAATTTTGTAATACATAATTATATTTTTTGCATAAGTCCAGTTTATATTTGATATACCCCTGTATTTAGACTCCAAATCTACCCTGAGAACTTCAGGTTCTTTCGTTCTGAAATTATCTATTTTACCTCCAGTCCCCGCCCTTAGGGGAGATCTCCAAATTCATTTGGACATGTCTTAGTTATTATACACCTAAATACCTATTTTCATTTCGGTCGGATCGCTAGTTTCGGAACTACTGGAAGTTTTCTGGATAGGCGATTGTTACATAAGTGGTGTAAATCTAATTAAGCACTAACTTGGGATACTTGTTATATACATATTACTATCTCCCAACGTACAACAGTTTCATGATGCATTGAGGGTTCACTTGACAATAAAAAATATATGATTATTAAAGACATCGACATAGATTCATTTGAAAACAACAATAAAGCTCTAGAATACAAAAATATAATAGAAATGAAGGCATTTATGATAAAGGATAAAAAAATATCCAGTGTGCAGGTTGCATAAAACCAGCATAGCTGATCATGTTCTCAATTATGACATACAACTTGAAAAACATCTCAGCTCGGGTTATAAATTGATGTACGTAACAAACTATAATTTAAGTATGTATTCATTAAAAAGCACTCTACACCAGTTAAGCGGAGCTATGTTATAGACATGTAGAGAACTGAACATTGAGGTTATAAGGATCTTCGATGAACTAGTTGAAATATTAGCCAAAAACAAGACATTTGAGTATTGTAGAAAAAATTGTAGAAATCACCAACGGCAATAAATGAACGACAAATAATTTTGCTGTCAATGTCAAGCATCGATACTATTCATTAAGTCAAGAAAAGGGTTACAAACCCCATCTTCTGAACGAGAATTCAAAGGAGCAAAATTGATGTAACCAATTTGTTACAAAATTTCAGAAAAAATTAATAAGCATTTATAAAACAGTTAAATAACTCTAAACATGGATTGTTAAAGATAATATAGCTTACACCAAAAACTCAAGGGACAGAACAATAACATAAAACAAATTAACATGAATTATGTCATTGTAACATGGTGATTGCTGATAAGTTTAACCACTATGCATCAAATAATATTTAAATAAGGTTATTCTGATTTTCACAAATTTTTATTGTTATGTTTACGACAATGAATTATGTCATTATAACATGGTGATTGCTGATAAGTTCAACCACTATGCATCAAATAATATTTAAATAAGGTTATTCTGATTTTCACAAATTATTATTGTTATGTTTACGACAATGAATTATGTCAATTTTTGAATATCAGAACATATTTAATCTGTTGTCTTCTACAATTTTAATTTCAAAAAATTCTTTGAAGAAACTTTAAGAATTAAATTAATGTCTTTATAAGCACTGCTCATATTTAATAAAATCAAAATTCATCATACAATATCAAATTGAATTAAGAAAAACCAACGAATATAAATTGACAATTAAAATATAAATAAGCAAACATTTTTTGTTTCGTTCCAGGCATGCGTACTGAACTCTTCAGACAAACGTACGAAGCCCTGTTTGTTACAAAATGTATTGTTTTCTGATCCTATATTAATGAAAAATAGCTCTTCCTCAAAAATATAAAACATAATTTCAAGAACTTCTCAAAAACTAATTTATTTGAAATATTCAATATATTTAAATAAATTACTTCAAAAAATCTCAAAACATGTAGCACATCCTCAAGAAATAATTAAAGTTACGATAAGATCAGTTCAACTTTACATATAAAAAATAATAAAATCAATTAAACAATGTATAGACTTACCCAGTGCCATCTTAGAAATACATGATCCTCAACAAACATGTAAGTAGGTACCTTTATATCCAAGGTACTCTATGTTCCATGTTCACAGAAAATCATACAAAGGCACTTGGCCTTAGTTAAAACCATTCAACACTGTATAATGAATTTCTTTATTTAAAAAACCTAATATAATTATATATTATATATAAAATAAAATAAGAAGGAACGGTTTTTTACTTGATAGAAGGATTATTACAAAATTTGAATATCAAAACAGATTTAATGGTTTTAACTAAGGCCAAGTGCCTTATAAGCTTTGTTTGATATTCTGTGAACATGGAACATAGAGTACCTTGGATATAAAGGTACCTACTTACATGTTTGTTGAGGATCATGTATTTCTAAGATGGCACTGGGTAAGTCTATACATTGTTTAATTGATTTTATTATTTTTTATATGTAAAGTTGAACTGATCTTATCGTAACTTTAATTATTTCTTGAGGATGTGCTACATGTTTTGAGATTTTTCGAGGTAATTTATTTAAATATATTGAATATTTCAAATAAATTAGTTTTTGAGAAGTTCTTGAAATTATGTTTTATATTTTTGAGAAAGAGTTATTTTTCATTAATATAGGATCAGAAAACAATACATTTTGTAACAAACAGGGCTTCGTACGTTTGTCTGAAGAGTTCAGTACGCATGCCAGGAACGAAACAAAAAATGTTTGCTTATTTATATTTTAATTTTAATTGTCAATTTATATTCGTTGGTTTTTCTTAATTCAATTTGATATTGTATGATGAATTTTGATTTTATACGTCTATTAAATATGAGCAGTGCTTATAAAGACATTAATTTAATTCTTAAAGTTTCTTCAAAGAATTTTTTTAAATTAAAATTGTAGAAGACAACAGATTAAATCTGTTTTGATATTCAAATTTTGTAATAATCCTTCTATCAAGTAAAAAACCGTCCCTTCTTATTTTAATGAATTATGTCATTATAACATGGTGATTGCTGATAAGTTTAACCACTATGCATCAAATAATATTTAAATAAGGTTATTCTGATTTTCACAAATTTTTATTGTTATGTTTATGACAATCGTTCCGCTATCACAGTAACATCATCAGGCAGGTTTACATTTTGAATAACTAGTTATCGAAGGTTATTCTGATGAAGAGAATACACAGTTAATTAAAATAATAATTTATTAATTATTTGAAACGAATAAATGTATAGGATAAGTCATACAGATGAAAATAACAATATTAATCAGCTGATCACCATAACATCATTGTGGTAATGGTTTACTGTATAATAACATTTACTCATTATCAACTTTTTGAAAGTTTTTTTTCAATTTACTTAAAACAAGAGATCGAATGTTGTGGAGCAAATGGTTCTAATGTTTAACTCATTGATACATAGGAGACATCTCTAACTTAGTTGTTCTGTGCTTGGGAACATATAATGTTCTGTCACTCCTGGTACCATAGTTATGAAAACTAAGCAACTGTACACATTTTTTCTCATTTTCCTTCATATAGTAGACATTTGAAAATGAAAATGGATGATCAAATCATAATATTGTTTTCTTAAAATTTGGGTGTATAGGACGAACGTGGAGGTATGTTGAATATTATAGTTAAAATACGTTTTTGTATTATGAAAGTCCTTCCAACATTCGAAGAATTTCCCCACAGTAGAATATTATACGAAAGGTGGTTATATAATAATAGTTTATTTGCCCATGATTAATATACAAATATAAAGAATAAAAAGAAAAAAATTCTTTTACAAAAAAAATAAACAAATTTTTATCTAAATAAATGAATGACATGGCAAACAAGCAAGATGATGAACAGAGGCTCACTAATGCCTGTTAGTTCTAATACTAAGAAACCTAAATAAAAACAAGCTCCTTAAACTAATCAAGTTGTCGAAGAAAAAATATCTATGTGACAGAATTGAAACGAGTGGAAATGAATCAAAAATTATATGGAAACAGGTACAGAAGATCTACACTAAGAATTCACCTGAAAAGGATATAAAAAAGATTAAAAGTGAACCAGGTAACATTCTGCTCGACAGGTCTGAGATCGCTGATGAATTTAATAGATTTTTCTCTCTAATGGGAGGGAAATATGCAGAACAGATAACTGAGCCTGAAGATTTTGTAGATGAAGGTGTTAATTTCGTGAGAGACAGCATCTTCCTTATACCTACTGTTGCCAAGAAGATTGAAAGCATGATAGGTGATTTGAAAATTAAAAAGGCACCTGGTATAGACGGAATACGATCAGATACACTCAATAATATAAAAACAAACATAGCTGTGCCCTTAGCTCACATTATTAATGAATGTTTCATTCACGGATGCTTTACAAACACTCATAAAACAGGTGTTATTAAGCCCATATACTAAAGTGGTGATAAGTTAGAGAAATCCAATTATTATAGACCCATTACTTTAGTTTCAAATGTAGGCAAAATCTTGGAGAAAATGATGAGAAATAGAGTGCTGAGTTTCTTAACAAAGAATAAAATAATGTCTGAAAGGCAATACGGTTTTCGAGAGGGGATGTCGACTGAGGAAGTTATAAGAGATTTAACGAAAAATGATGGACTAGACAAAAAAGTGCCTCTTCTTTGCGTTTTCCTAGACTTATCTAAGGCATTCGATACCGTAAACCACTAAATATTATTAAATAAATTGCATAAATATCGTATAAGAGGAATTGCCTTAGAATTATTCAGAAGCTACTTAACAGATAGAAAGCACATAGTACAAATTCAGGTAATGAGCAGTAAAGAGGAAGCTGTAACCTATGAAGTCCCCCAAGGTACGATATTAGGTCCACTCCTGTTCGTTATCTACATGAATGATATGTTGTACATGAAGGTGACTGGGAGGATCATAAGTTTTGCTGATGATATTTATAGCTGTGATCTGGGAGGACAGGATATGGGAAAACCCATAGTGCTGAAAAAGACTTGAAGAAACTTTCGGATTGGCTAAAAAAGAATAAACTTACACTGAACATTAAGAAGTCATTTTACCAACCATTTACATCATATGAATCGGGACTTCCTAATTTGGGACCCCTCAAAGTCGATAACCAAAACTTTACTCTTGAACATCCAGAAGGACACATTAAGTATCTCGGTATTCATATTGACAGGCATATGCGTTGGGATCATCACTGTGAATACGTAGCGAAAAAACTCCGCGGTCTTCTTCATATACCCAGAAATCTAAAAAAAGAAATGAATGTTACTCAGGTGATGAAGGTGTATTTTGCATTAGTTCAGTCTCACTTGTCATATGGTAACGTTGGTTGTGGTGCAGCTCATGGAACTCATGTGGAGATACTCAACATTGTTCAAAGACTGCTACTCAAGATCATACTTGAAAAGAGCCTTCTCTTCCCCACTGATGAACTTTATAAGATATCAAGAGTGCTGGATGTAAGACAGTTATACTTCTCAAAAATTATTACTCTTATAAAAAAGAAAAAGATCTTACTCCGGCTAATACAACATACTCATTTGACAAGATATAAACTTACCAGTTTTCAGACACATCGAGCCCTCAAAACAGCAGGACAAAGGTGCTGGTCGTTTCTGGCACCCAGGATGTTTGCTTTCTTACAGATCAATCATGATGAAAACTAAAATATGGCTTCTTAATACTGATAGAAAACGAATACACGATTTAATAAATAGTGGCATATAGAAATATACTTACTTGGTTATTCTGTGATTGGACCAAACTAAGAGGTTTCAAGTGTTTGCTAGAAGCTATGCTTTTCCGAATTTGACAATTGTGCCGAGTGCTGTAAACAGTTTTAAGACATTTATCATTTAAGTGCTTCCCCAAAAATTCACAATAGTTTCCCGAAATTGACTATTATTTTGAAGCAATTATGATAATTTGTTCTCAAGATTAGATAATGCATGCTGCATCTCTCTTTTATTGTGGGTGAAATTGTTTGATTCCTTGGTTGTCTGGTCATCCTGCTTCGCTATATTCGAATTCGCTATTATTATTATTATTATTTATGGTGAGCGGGCGTCTGTCCACCCTACCACTGCGTCCGCACGGACTATTGTGGATCTCCCCGACGAGATCCAGTTTTTGGATAAAACCGATAATCTTGTTCAGGGGTAATTTTTTCAGTTCGCTGTGGGCTATAAAAGCCTTGCCAAATACCTCGAATCTGATGCGACTTATCGCTGGGCACTCTGAGACGATGTGCATGGCTGTTTCAGTGTCCTCAAGATACAGCCTGCATTCATTGTCTTCAGCGCTTTCAGTCTGCAGTGACCTGTCATAATTCCGACAAATGTTCTTAGTTTGGCCCTATCCAGACCTAGCGCTAGGTTCGCCATCTTTTTGTTCGAAGCTGTTCCAAGGAACCAGAATGGCTCCGCCAGAAAGACTCTAGCCTTGAGTTCATTCTGCCTGTTACCGCCTCGTTAGCCACGTCATGCGGTATTCCCAGGAATGGTTCCGGTCCTACCAGAGGCAGCGCAGCTCCAGTAAATGCCAGCCGATCCGCCTCCTCGTTACCCAAATAGTTTGAGTGGCTCGGTGTCCAAAACAGAGTGACTCCGTTATACATACCGAGCCTGTTTAAAGCCATGCGGCAACTCCAGACTGTTCTTGAGGTACAAGAGCTGGATTCCAAAGCTTTTAGTACTGACTGACTATCAGTAAATATTTAGATTTTACCGTGGTAGATTTGCCGTTTTATCAGCAATTCTGCCGCGGTCTCCATGGCAAATAGTTCTGCCTGGAATATGGTTGCGTTTTGACCGAAACTCAATGAGATGTTAATTCTCAGTTTGCTCCCATAGACTCCCGCTCCTGTTCCGTTCGTCGTTCGCGAGCCGTCTGTGAACAAGCCAAGATCGGTTTTCAATAGAACCTCAGCATGCTGGGTCCATTCGTCCCGGCTGGGGACGATTACATTGAAATTCCGTTCCTAGCTCGTGATTTTTGACATTAGATCCGAGAGCATCGATAGGATACTGTTCGTTAAAAGCTCGTCCAGCAGTCTTGAGCCTCCCATCACTATTGCCTCTGGCCTGTCAATCGCCAGTTGATATTGTTTGTATGTGGTCCGTTACGCCTCCCTCTGCATGAGTAGGTGCAGGGGTAGTAGATTTAGTAGGACCTCCATGGCTGCCGTGGGTGTGGTGCGAAACGCACCTGTAATTGCAAGGCAAGCCTGTCTCTGTAGTCGGGTGAGCTTTTGTTCGCCAACCGTTTGTTGGCCTTTCTTCCACCACGCTACAGCGCCATACACTATCCGTGGTCTAATTACCATAGTGTATAGCCAGTACATCTGTCTGGGCTTTAGGCCCCAGGTTTTACCACAAATCCGCCTGCAAGTTCAGAAACCCATCCTGGCTTTATGACACACTTTATCCAGGTGTGCATTCCAGGTGAGGGTCTTGTCCAGGACTATTCCCAGGTATTTTGCCTCAAATGAGAATTGTATTATTTCTCCTCGGATAATCGGCGGTTCTTAACCACTCAACTTCCGTTTTTTAGTGAATGGTACTATAACTACCTTTTGCGGGTTAAGAGACATGTCTTCTCTTATACACCATTTGTCAATACTGTTCAGTATCTCTTGAAGGATGGCCGATATCATCACCTCCGATTTACCTTTCACTTTGATTGCCAGGTCATCTGTAAATGCTTGAACGTCGACTCCCCAGAGCGAAATGATCGCTAGCAGGTCATCAACGAGCAGGGTCCACAGGGTGGAGAGAAGGATCCAGAAGGGTGAGAGAATACCTCCCTGCAGACAGCCCTTCGCAGCCGTGAACTCGAAGACCTCATCCTGGTATGAGGTCGTTATTGTTCTGCCGCATAGCATTGCCTGTATCCATCTACAGATTAGTGGGTCGATTCCTCTCGCAGCGATAGCCTCAGCGAGAGAAGCCGGCAGCGTATTGTTAAAAGCACCTTCAATGTCCAGAAACGCTGTTAGTGCTATCTCTCGATTATCGAGAGATTGGTTTAATTTTCCGACCAGATTATGCAATGCAAGTTCTGCCGACTTGCCAGCCTGGTAGGCGTATTGATGAGGGCTAGGGGGACTGTCAATTAGCATCTTCCCCCTGATATGGACATCAATCACCTTTTCCAGACTCTTTAGCAGGAACGATGTCAAGCTTATTGGTCTGAACGAAGAGGGTTTCGATGACAGAACAGAAAAGTATGTATTTTCAATTTTAATAATATATGTAGCTGTTTTGAGAAAAAATGCCATAGATTTGAAGTTTTATTGGCGAACAAACGCGCAAAAATTTCTGAATTTACATCAGTGCTTTTATAAATTTTTTATTGATGTGTTCAAGAAAAATATTTCTTGAGAAATCATGATAAATGTTACCATTAATTTTTCTTTAGAATAGTTACTGCTTACAGCTTCAACATTGTTTCTCCACGAAGGCTAATGGATATTTTTGATACTCCAGAAATCTCAAGAATATTTTCTGTTAGCTTACTAGCTCTTTCCGGTGCTACAACACGGAAAAAAATCTTACGACTAGTTGTACGGCTATTATGTACAATTTGGTCATATATATCCGATAATTAGGAAAAAAATATAGAGACGAAAGTGCAACAAAGTTTTTGATTTCCAGATAACATTATTTTTTGGAAAAACTTATTGTCGTGTAAATAGGACCTGGGCGTATTCTCGATTCACAATTGGAAATACGTGTGTAATTTCCTTCAACGATTTCATTGCTCATCTTAACAATAACACAACCTCTTCGAAAATTTTAACAATTAGGGAAAAACATAAAAAAGCGCAAGTGCAACAAACTCTTTTATTTCGAGATAACAGTACTTTCATGTAGTATCCAATTTTTGGAAAAAACTTTCATTGACGTGTAAATAGGAACTGGACTGAATGATCAATAATTCATTGAAAAATCATAATTAATAAGAATAATAATGGGGTAATGCGGTCGTAATTCTAACGAATCAATTAGACAGAAGAAGTTACGAAATAATCCTGATATCCTTAACTGTGCAGTTAAACCCCTTCTTCGACTTGTTAAATTACCATCATTCTATTCCAGATATTCCTTTTACACATTTGAAGTTATGCGGAAAATCTAGATGGGAGAAAACAAAATAGAACAACGCTGGTTCGAAAATATTGTGAAATCGATCATGATAGGAAGAAGGTTTTTGAAATAATTATGATTTACTACACATAAATTTGTAAGAATGAAAGAAGTAAGCTCTAATTGTACTACTCAAAAACAAAATTTAACTTGCGAATTTACATTTTATGATAGAGTCAAAAACCTTACAGATGTTAAATTTGATAAAACAGAATTAAATGTACTGGAAAAAGGACTAAAATATTGTCCGGATAATTTTAATTTTAAAGATGTAGAAATGTTAGCTTCAAAAACTGAAACCATATTAGATATGTCCAAAAAACCATTATCAGAAAAATATTCAATAGCAAAAAATTTTAATACTAAAAACATTTCCAAATTTAACAACTCCGAAAGAAAAATTATAAAGCAACTCAAACGTAAAATTCAGTTGAATGATCTAATTATAAAAAAAGCAGATAAAGGAAATACATTAACTATCATGACGAACACTGAGTATAAAATTAAAATGGAAAATTTATTAAAATCTGAAGATTTCAGAGAAATAAAATCAGATCCAACAAACTCGTTCCAGAAGTCGGTGAGGAAACTAACTATTGAATATAAGAATATTTTTAGTGACAGAAATCTAAAAACTTTATGTGTTATGAACCCTACTGCTCCTGTTCTATATGGAATGCCTAAATTACACAAGGAAGATATTCCAATGAGACCAGTGGTTTCATATATAAACGCACCAGCATATATTTTATGTAAAGATTTGGCAAAAAATCTACCATCTGTAGTAAATTGCACTTCTCCGTATAGTGTCAAAAATTCCCTTGAACTCATTAAAAAATTAGAACAGACTACCGTACCGAACAAATGTAAATTCATCTCTTTTGACGTAAAAAGCCTATTTACTTCGATACCAACAAACGAGCTCAAGCCACTCTTGAAATCTATGATAAATAACAGCCATCTAACACCAACAAACAAAGATAATCTATACAAAATTCTAGAAATGTGTTTAGACCAAAATTATTTTAAATTCAATAACAAATTTTTTAATCAATTTAATGGCCTACCAATGGGTAGCCCTATAAGTCCACTTTTGGCTGAAATATTCATGGCATATTTAGAAAATTTATTATTCACTAATAAAACAAATAAACTAATTAAGTATATCCATTTTTGGGCTAGATATGTAGATGATGTCTTTTGCATTTGGACCGGAACCGACAGACAGCTGAAACAATTCTTGAATTTTCTCAATGACTTGAATGAAAATATCGAATTTACCATAGAAATTGAACAAAACTCGTCGATTAACTTTTTAGATCTCAAAATCTCTCATTTAGATAACAAATTTGAATTCGATATTTTCAGAAAACCGACTACGACAGACACCACCATACATTCCAAATCCAATCAGTCATGGCAGATTAAAATGTCATCATTCCATAGCTTCATACATAGACTCTTGAATATCCCGTTGAATGAAACTAATTACAAAAAAGAAGTTAATATAATTAAAACCATAGCTTTGAATAATGGCTATAGAACGGACCTTATTGACAAAATGATTAAAAAGAAAGCATTTAAATATATTTTAAAAAATTTTTATATAAATTCAAAGGATTATAACCGAGATTTAATGTGGTACTCTATACCGTATATAAAAGGTATTAGTTACAAAATTTGTAATGGTTTCCGGAAAATGGGAATTAGTTCGATAACAGTCAATAAAAATAATCTAGCCAAACTCTTAGGGAATAATAAAGAAAGGAACCCTAATATGACTAATACGGGAATTTACCAACTAAAATGTGATGATTGTGATGCTATATATATTGGACAAACAGGTCGGTGTTTACAACTTCGAGTGAAAGAACATAGGGTATCAATTCTAAAAAACCATAAATCAACCGGTTTTGCAGAACATTGTATAGAGAATAATCACTTTTTCAACGAAAAGGATGTTAGTTTATTATACAATGTTAATAAGGGTAAAGTGATGGACTATTTGGAGATTCTTTCAATCAAAAAATCTTTAGAGAATAAAGAAAATTTGACCAATTCCCAAATACTCTTTCCTAGTACGCCTGTATTGGATTCTGTTGTAAAAATGTGCCATAAAAAGCAACAGATGTTGTAATTGTAATAAAAATGAACCTCTGTGATTTTAAGTTTAGTTACTTTTTGTACTCCTCTGAAGATGGTTGAAATACCGAAACACGTGTCAGATTTCTGAATAAACTGTGAAATATAAACCGAGTGTTATTTATAATATAAATATTATAATGTTTCACCTAGAACCAACCGCAAACTCAATTCTTCTTATAAATTTGTATATTGACATTTTGAGGACTACATTATGTTACCATTATCCTTAAATTGTGAATATCGAAATTAATTGATGGTTGAACACAGTTATTAAAAAAACTTGTTTTAATCAAACATATTTCATTTGTGAATATTCAAAAAGGCCAAAAATTTGTGCCATGTGATCGAACGTTGGCATCTAAATGATTTTTTCTATTTTTTCGATATCTGCATTCTAATTCTAAATAATAAACCAGAAGAATTTTTGTAGAAATCAAGATATTCTTATTACTTTCCTGGATTTTTCCACCACGATTATTTCCCGTTTTTAATTCAATTAGAGAAACAGTGGTTGAAAAAATTATCAGAATCGGTTGAATAGTTTCGAAGCTACTGCCATTTGAAATGTTTTCATTCTTCACCGAATACCTTATATCTGAAAAAAACAAAGTATCAAATTATTTGAATATTAATTTCTTACTCTAACAATAGTCCTTTTTCTTTCTATCAACATCCCGCTGAGCACGAGACATCCTGTATAAATCGCTGACGTTTTCAGGATTAGGTTTAGATACTTCGGCAGAGTCTGCTTCAGATTTAGGATCAGATTATGTTCCATCGAGCAATGAAATATCGTTTGATTGGAATAATTTTTCACCAACAAGGCCATCATCTAATGAAAATAGTCTCAGGATTGAAAATTCGAAAGATGAAAATTTTAAAGGTGAAACCAGCTCCATCCAGGAAGGTTCCGCTAAGCACAAACGAATCAGGCGGAAACATTGTAACATATTGTAACATATTAGTTGGAAATTTTTCAAGACATCTAGAAAGGAATCACAGCGATGAGTTTGAGGTCCAGGAATTTATGTCATTGGATAAAAAAAATAAGAAGAGAAAAATTCTTTTGGATAAACTGCGACATGAAGGCGATTTCTGCTCGACAAAAGTGGTACCAGTTTTAATGAATGAACACATTGATGAGGCTGAATACATAACGTGTATATACTGCCGTGGTTATTATTGCCGAAAAAGTTTGGGACGACACGTTAAGAGATGCAAGTTCAATCCGGATCCCTCCAAGTGATGTTGGGCTCAAAGTCTTGGTCAAACATTTATGGCGAAACGTTTGGGGCCAGATGACCCAATGAGGACGAGTGGCGTTTTGGATATGCTGAGAGCTGATGATGTTTCAATGACGATCAAGAAGGACGTCATCATTTGTGAAGTAGGACGACGCTATATCAAACGCCATAAAGAAAAACATTTGCTATTAGTAGCAAAAAGAAAAATGCGAAGGCTGGCCAGATTATTGTTAACCACGAGAAAATTAGAGAATAATCAAAAATTGGCATTGTCGGATGTGTTAATTCCAAGCAAATTCAATGTACTCATTCGTGCCACAAAAGAAATCGCTGAATATGATGCAGTAGAAAGATGCTTCAATTCTCCATCTTTGGCATTACAAATGGGCACACTAATCAAATCAGCAATCAATATATCATATTCACTTGAGGTGCAGAGAGAAAACTCCTCAAAAAAACGTATGGAACAACTGACAGCTTTAAGACAACTCATCGAAACTGACTGGGCTCAATAAATTTCCAGTGAAGCCGGGCAGAATCTTGTGATAAACAAATTCAACAAGCCAACACTGATACCAATGGCTGAAGATATTAAGGTGAGTAGAACACTTATATTTAAAATTACAGAAGAGAACTGGATAGGCGTATTCGGTCTGTTGAATAATGTTCACTTTTATATTATACCTATTACTAGTAGTGAAATATTACATATATCATAACGTAAATAGAGGTCATTCTTGATAGAAGGTATATAAAATAATATAAATATTTTAAAAAATTTTTAAACAATTTTAAAAAAGTAGCCTTCTACATATTTAATTCCAAATTTTGTCTTTCAATCTTCTAGATCAGGTTAAACCACAGAGATATTTCTGTGTGTAGTGAATACCTATTTAAGGTTCTCATTTAAGTAGAACTTTTTCTTGAGAGTGAAGGGTGAGTTTGAATATATGTTATTAATTGATGTTATATTTATTGAATATGAATATTTGAATACTGATGAGCAAAGTCGATTTTAAAACTTGTTTTTCAGTAATGTTTTGCATATCTTGAGTTTTTATATAAAGTACCTTGGTTAGATATCCAATAATATTGAATAGTCTAAGTAAGATAGTTTTGTGATAAAATTCTTAGGATTATGTTGGATATTCTTGAAAGATATTGGTTTTCATAGGATTGATAAGCAGAAACAAAATTTTGTCTATTCAAAATGTTTAATTTATAGGATTTTAGTTAATAATTTTTATTTATTGGATTTTGTTATACCATTTGGATGTCTTATAATGAATGTTTATTTTATGTCATGATATAAGTGGTACTTATACGACATTATTTTAATTTATTTTCAGAAGTTATAATCATTGAATATAATCTTTTGGAATTAAATATGTAGAAGGCTAATTTTTTAAAATTATTTAAAAAATTTTTAATATATTTATATTATTTTATATACCTTCTATCAAGAATGACCTCTATTTACGTTATTTTATTCATAATATATAATTATTTGGTTTCCTCAAACATTCATACAGATAGTCCTTGTGCTATAGCAGAGGCCGTTAAATTTGTCTTTCAATCTTCTAGATCAGGTTAAACCACAGAGATATTTCTGTGTGTAGTGAATACCTATTTAAGGTTCTCATTTAAGTAGAACTTTTTCTTGAGAGTGAAGGGTGAGTTTGAATATATGTTATTAATTGATGTTATATTTATTAAATATGAATATTTGAATACTGATGAGCAAAGTCAATTTTAAAACTTGTTTTTCAGTAATGTTTTGCATATCTTGAGTTTTTATATAAAGTACCTTGGTTAGATATCCAATAATATTGAATAGTCTAAGTAAGATAGTTTTGTGATAAAATTCTTAGGATTATGTTGGATATTCTTGAAAGATATTGGTTTTCATAGGATTGATAAGCAGAAACAAAATTTTGTCTATTCAAAATGTTTAATTTATAGGATTTTAGTTAATAATTTTTATTTATTGGATTTTGTTATACCATTTGGATGTCTTATAATGAATGTTTATTTTATGTCATGATATAAGTGGTACTTATACGACATTATTTTAATTTATTTTCAGAAGTTATAATCATTGAATATAATCTTTTGGAATTAAATATGTAGAAGGCTAATTTTTTAAAATTATTTAAAAATTTTTTAAAATATTTATATTATTTTATATACCTTCTATCAAGAATGACCTCTATTTACGTTATTTTATTCATAATATATAATTATTTGGTTTCCTCAAACATTCATACAGATAGTCCTTGTGCTATAGCAGGGGCCGTTAAATTTGTCTTTCAATCTTCTAGATCAGGTTAAACCACAGAGATATTTCTGTGTGTAGTGAATACCTATTTAAGGTTCTCATTTAAGTAGAACTTTTTCTTGAGAGTGAAGGGTGAGTTTGAATATATGTTATTAATTGATGTTATATTTATTGAATATGAATATTTGAATACTGATGAGCAAAGTCAATTTTAAAACTTGTTTTTCAGTAATGTTTTGCATATCTTGAGTTTTTATATAAAGTACCTTGGTTAGATATCCAATAATATTGAATAGTCTAAGTAAGATAGTTTTGTGATAAAATTCTTAGGATTATGTTGGATATTCTTGAAAGATATTGGTTTTCATAGGATTGATAAGCAGAAACAAAATTTTGTCTATTCAAAATGTTTAATTTATAGGATTTTAGTTAATAATTTTTATTTATTGGATTTTGTTATACCATTTGGATGTCTTATAATGAATGTTTATTTTATGTCATGATATAAGTGGTACTTATACGACATTATTTTAATTTATTTTCAGAAGTTATAATCATTGAATATAATCTTTTGGAATTAAATATGTAGAAGGCTAATTTTTTAAAATTGTTTAAAAATTTTTTAAAATATTTATATTATTTTATATACCTTCTATCAAGAATGACCTCTATTTACGTTATTTTATTCATAATATATAATTATTTGGTTTCCTCAAACATTCATACAGATAGTCCTTGTGCTATAGCAGAGGCCGTTAAATTTGTCTTTCAATCTTCTAGATCAGGTTAAACCACAGAGATATTTCTGTGTGTAGTGAATACCTATTTAAGGTTCTCATTTAAGTAGAACTTTTTCTTGAGAGTGAAGGGTGAGTTTGAATATATGTTATTAATTGATGTTATATTTATTGAATATGAATATTTGAATACTGATGAGCAAAGTCGATTTTTAAAACTTGTTTTTCAGTAATGTTTTGCATATCTTGAGTTTTTATATAAAGTACCTTGGTTAGATATCCAATAATATTGAATAGTCTAAGTAAGATAGTTTTGTGATAAAATTCTTAGGATTATGTTGGATATTCTTGAAAGATATTGGTTTTCATAGGATTGATAAGCAGAAACAAAATTTTGTCTATTCAAAATGTTTAATTTATAGGATTTTAGTTAATAATTTTTATTTATTGGATTTTGTTATACCATTTGGATGTCTTATAATGAATGTTTATTTTATGTCATGATATAAGTGGTACTTATACGACATTATTTTAATTTATTTTCAGAAGTTATAATCATTGAATATAATCTTTTGGAATTAAATATGTAGAAAGCTAATTTTTTAAAATTGTTTAAAAAATTTTTAAAATATTTATATTATTTTATATACCTTCTATCAAGAATGACCTCTATTTACGTTATTTTATTCATAATATATAATTATTTGGTTTCCTCAAACATTCATACAGATAGTCCTTGTGCTATAGCAGAGGCCGTTAAATTTGTCTTTCAATCTTCTAGATCAGGTTAAACCACAGAGATATTTCTGTGTGTAGTGAATACCTATTTAAGGTTCTCATTTAAGTAGAACTTTTTCTTGAGAATGAAGGGTGAGTTTGAAATATGTTATTAATTGATGTTATATTTATTGAATATGAATATTTGAATACTGATGAGCAAAGTCAAATTTAAAACTTGTTTTTCAGTAATGTTTTGCATATCTTGAGTTTTTATATAAAGTACCTTGGTTAGATATCCAATAATATTGAATAGTCTAAGTAAGATAGTTTTGTGATAAAATTCTTAGGATTATGTTGGATATTCTTGAAAGATATTGGTTTTCATAGGATTGATAAGCAGAAACAAAATTTTGTCTATTCAAAATGTTTAATTTATAGGATTTTAGTTAATAATTTTTATTTATTGGATTTTGTTATACCATTTGGATGTCTTATAATGAATGTTTATTTTATGTCATGATATAAGTGGTACTTATACGACATTATTTTAATTTATTTTCAGAAGTTATAATCATTGAATATAATCTTTTGGAATTAAATATGTAGAAGGCTAATTTTTTAAAATTGTTTAAAAATTTTTTAAAATATTTATATTATTTTATATACCTTCTATCAAGAATGACCTCTATTTACGTTATTTTATTCATAATATATAATTATTTGGTTTCCTCAAACATTCATACAGATAGTCCTTGTGCTATAGCAGAGGCCGTTAAATTTGTCTTTCAATCTTCTAGATCAGGTTAAACCACAGAGATATTTCTGTGTGTAGTGAATACCTATTTAAGGTTCTCATTTAAGTAGAACTTTTTCTTGAGAGTGAAGGGTGAGTTTGAATATATGTTATTAATTGATGTTATATTTATTGAATATGAATATTTGAATACTGATGAGCAAAGTCGATTTTTAAAACTTGTTTTTCAGTAATGTTTTGCATATCTTGAGTTTTTATATAAAGTACCTTGGTTAGATATCCAATAATATTGAATAGTCTAAGTAAGATAGTTTTGTGATAAAATTCTTAGGATTATGTTGGATATTCTTGAAAGATATTGGTTTTCATAGGATTGATAAGCAGAAACAAAATTTTGTCTATTCAAAATGTTTAATTTATAGGATTTTAGTTAATAATTTTTATTTATTGGATTTTGTTATACCATTTGGATGTCTTATAATGAATGTTTATTTTATGTCATGATATAAGTGGTACTTATACGACATTATTTTAATTTATTTTCAGAAGTTATAATCATTGAATATAATCTTTTGGAATTAAATATGTAGAAGGCTAATTTTTTAAAATTGTTTAAAAATTTTTTAAAATATTTATATTATTACATATATCTTCTAACATCAGATATTTCTAAATTGAACACACAATTCTTTTAACATAAAAATATTACACTTTAGCGTAATCAAAGGGACTTGGGGCGGAGATATTGAAATCATCAAAAAGGTTATCATATGGTACATCTAGAAAAATTCCATCTCGAGATGATACATCAAATGTTGGACAATTTAATTTTCGGCGAATGTGGAAAAATTGAAAAAAATTATGAGATCATGTTATTCTGTATATTCTGTATCATCGAGATTTAAAATTTTTCCGCTGTATTCAAAATTTCACTTTTTCTATTTTATGTCTAATACAAATTGGGTGATAACAGTAGGTACAGCCATAAGTTATCATCTTATTTCTCTAAATGTACAAAAAAATTTTACAACTATATAAATCTAAATTCTCAAACCTTGTCAAAGGTCACGTAAAATTCATCTTATGGCTAAAAAAATTAAAACAAGTTGTAGAAAATACTATGTTTTACTGGCAATTAGTATGATTGGTTCTGAAATTATTGTTATTTTATTTGCTCCGTATATCTCCGGGACTACTTTTTATTTAAGTTCAAAACGTATTCAACAGATTTCAAATATGTCAGTTATTTTTGAGTAAGTTATAATGGTCATATAAATGCCGAAAAAGTTTAATAAGATTAAGAATTGTCTTTCAAAATAATTCTGAAATATTTGTGGAATGAAATAAGGAATTACTTTGTTTTCTATCACTTTTTTTATAACTGATATACAGTGACTCGAGTTTCGTAGTGTTTACTACATTTCCAAACTGAATGAACAAATTAGATCTCAACTATTATATATGGGGATTGTAGGGTTCGGCAGAGCTTCGAAGAGAGGGGTTTTCCAAAGTTCCGTCTGTTCGTTAAGTAGTTTTATTATTGGTACGTGCTTTTTATATTTTTCAATTTCTATGGATTCCAGGATGTCAAGTTTTTTCTCTTTCGCTTCCACGTGCAAGATAACAAGGTTGTTCAATTCTGGGAACGTGTGATCTGTAGTGAAGAAATGGTTCGCAAAATTGAAATTATTCTTCCGGTTCCTAAAAGCAGATTGATGCTCTTTGTACCTTTTATGGAAAGGTCGGCCCGTTTGTCCTATATACACACTATTACACTCTTGACAACTTAATTTATAGACTCTAGAATTATTCAGTCGGTACTCTTTGTCTTTCGGATTGAAAAAGAGATTAGAAATTTTATGGGAGGGTGTGAAAGCTGTTACTATGTTAAGTTTTGATAAAATTTGAGCTATTTTTTGTGAAATTGGTCCAAAATATGTTAGTTTTATGAATTTATTGTTATTATGATCTGATTTGGAGATGGGGTAAATTTGTTTACGAATTCGTTGCTTTTGTTTTTTGTTTATGATGGAATTTATAGTTTTGGTTTCGAACTGATTTTTTGTGGCTATTTGTCTGATTGTATTCAATTCCCTCTTTAACGTAATATTATCTAAAGGAATTGAAAATGCTCTATGTACCATTGATCTATAAGCAGCTAGTTTATGATTGATCGGATGGTTTGAAAAATTTGGTATTGTTGTATCAGTTGATGTGGGTTTTCTATATATATATCAAAGGAAATTTCATTATTACTGTTAATTAAAGTTATGTCCAGAAAATTTATTTTGTTATCAAATTGTGTTTCCATGGTGAATTGACCTTATTGTGCAAACTATTAAGATATTCTAATGTTTGATTTAATTCTGAATGTGTTCCGCAGAAGCAAGCCAATATATCGTCTACATACCTGTACCAAAAAGTGATAGGCTTTGCGTGTGTGGATTTTAGAATTTTTCTTTCAAAACGGGACATAAAGATTTCAGCGAGTAATGAATGGGCTGAGAGGTGAACCCATGGCAAGTCCATATTTCTGTTTGTAGAATTTACTATTGTATTGAAAGTAATTTTCTTCCACGCAAAGTTCGAAAAGGGTTAAAATTTCGTTTTTTATCACAGGATTGATGTTATTTTTTGTCAGGATATTTTCGATTATATTCATGCATTCTATATTTGGTATATTCGGGAACATATTAACTACATCAAACGACACTAGAATACTATTAACTGGAAGGATAACATTTTTTAGTTTTTTTGTGAGCTCGATTGAATTTTTTATTGAATAGGGTGAGTTGAATTGTGTTGTTTCTTTAAAAATTTGGTTTAATTTAGAGGCTAGTTTCGCAAGGGGGCTATTAAAATATGATACCACAGGGCGTGCTGGACAATTATCTTTATGAATTTTAATAAGGCCATATAGTTTGGGAGGTGTAGGATTCATATTAATAAGTTTGAATTTATCATAATCTGATAAAATAATTTGAACTTCTTTGAGCGTTGTTTTTAGTTTTAGTTGAATTTTTGCGGTGGGATCTCTTTTTAGTTGTATGGGCGATTCTTTCTCTAAAAAAATGTTTATTTTCTGGTCATAATCTTCTTTGGATAGAGTAAAAATAGAGTTTCCTTTGTCGGCTTTAGTCATTATCAAATTATCATTTCGAATTTTGTTTTGAATTGATTTTACTATTGATTTTTCTTTTTTATTCTGTGAGTCTGTATGGGTTAGTAGTAAGTTTTTTATTTTTTCTTTGGTGAAGTTTGGGTTCGGTGTTTTTATTAGCGCTAATTCGATTTCGGAAGTTCGTGTTTCAATGATATTTTTTGAGGTTATGTGGGGATTGTAATTTGGACTTTTCTCAAGAAGCCTAATTTCATCTGTAGAGAAAGTGGTATTCGAGAAATTTATGAATCTATTATATGTTGTTGTGTTAGGAATTGAATTTTTCTGTTCACTGTTATTTTGTTTAAATATTAGGTTCTTTAGTTTTTTTGATTGATTGATATAAATAATAACAATAAAAACAAAGTAATTCCTTATTTCATTCCATTAAAATGAACTATCACAAAGTAACGGACTACTCCATCCAATATTTGTGGAAGTTAAGAGCAACTTTGTGTTAAAGGATCTGAGAAATGAGTTACAAAAACTAGCTGTCTCAATAGAAAAAGAGGTTTCTGTGAAAAATCGACTTTATGTATAGAATGGCCGAACCTATGACTGATGTTGCACATAAAATAACTGATACCAGTATGTCCTACAATCATCACGAGTTAAATTTTTAAACAGGTTATGTCTAATCTTGAGGTGATATTTTTTTGAAGATACCATATTTGTGATATTTCATAGTTTTTAAGCGTTCCTTGTAGGCCATGAAATGACAATAAAAACGATGAGCTTGTATTTGCTGAAAAAAAGCGGATTTTTTTAAACAAAGGTACGATTCTATGGATCAGGTCCCCGATGTTAACTTATGAAACTATGCTCAAGAAAAAGACTTATAATTCAAATGAATTATTTACGTAATCTAAGTTCATTTGGGGTTCCTCTGTCATATCTATAAGTTTCCTACTATAGGTAATTTCAGATTTTAGATAATGAACCGTATCACAAAAATCATATAAAAACACTGACGTGAAGTCAGTTGTTCATAGCCGATCCAAGTACTGAACTTGCTTAACGCTGCCCTGCTCACAATTTTAATCTTCTAATTATACAATCTTTATAAAATTTTGCGTACTCACGTTTGTCTTTATTGATATTTCAGAATTTTAGTAAAATAAAATGAATTTATTAATTTTTTTTTCTCTGAAAATACAGCAATTCAAGTTGGGTGGTTGGTGATGTTTGTGAGGGATAAGAGACCTATAGCTTGTAAATAATTACTTATAAATAGAGAAAACACTTGATTTCACAGTATTTCTCATTTGAAATATATCAATATAAATATCGCGGCGTTGTCGTAACAAGTCAGCTAAAATGTTACTGTTGAATGTTTACTGCAAATAGTTTAATATAATAAGTAATTTTATAGCGAACGCTGAAATCGTTGTTCAGATATACTACTCTGTCAAGAAAGTACCGGGAATTTTCAATTAAAACAACATTTTTACATTTAATCGTCAAAATTTATTGGGTCGCCTTCAAAATAGGCTCCATTTGCTCCAATACATCTATGCCAACGGCACTTCCAATTATCGAAACATTTTTTATAGGCGCTTTCCGGGATGGACTTTAGCTCTCGCGCCGAATTTTGTTTTATGGCTTCAATCGACTTAAAACGGGTGCCACGAAGGGGCAATTTTAGTTTTGGGAAGAGGAAAAAGTCGCAGGGAGCCAAATCCGGCGAATACGGTGGTTGCTGAAGCACGTTTATTGAGTGTTTGGCGAGAAAGTCAGTCACAATCGTAGCTCGGTGAGAAGGCGCGTTATCGTCATGCAAAATCCATGAGTTGTTCGCCCACAAATTTGGCCGCTTCTTACGGATACGTTCACGCAAACGTTTCATAACGCCTAGGTAATACTCCTTGTTTACCGTCTGACCCTCTGGAACGAATTCGTAGTGCACCACGCCACGGATATCGAAGAAAACAATGAGCATCACCTTCATTTTCGAGCGGCTTTGGCGTGGTTTTTTCGGTTTCGGCTCATTTTTTGCCACCCATTCCGATGATTGCTGGCTTGTTTGCATATCGTACTCGTAGACCCAGGTCTCATCACCAGTTATAATGCGTTCCATGAATGTAGAATCGGAATTACAGCGATCCAGCATGTCTGAAGCAACCTGTTCGCGATGACGTTTTTGAAGAAAGTTCAGGTCTTTCGGTACGAGTCGTGCGGCCACCTTTCTTATGCCCAAAATATCAATCAAAATCGTACGTGCGGACTCGTGGGATATCTTAAGATCATGTGCTATCTCTCTCAAGCTGGTACGACGGTTTTCCAGCACCCTTTCCTTAATTTTATCGACGTTATCTTCGCGGAACGAGGCAAGCCTTCGACCACTTCACGACCGTCCTTGAAGGCTCTGTACCACTGATATGCACGAGTTATCGATAGAGCATTATCACCAAAGGCCTTTTGCAACATTTTCAATGCATCGGCACACGAAAATTCATTTGCAACACAAAACTTCAAACAAATTCTTTGCTCAACGTAATCACCCATAGTAAAAATCGGCACGCACTCTGACATCGACTGACTTAATCAGCTGTTGCAAACACACTAGTTGACAGATCCCGCTCAAGCTTGGCATAGTAATTAAGGACAGTGGTACCAACCTAGGAAAAAAAAATTTTATCTGCCTCATTGCCCCGTCAGATTCAAATCGATAATTCCCGGTACTTTCTTGACAGAATGTATAAATATATTTAGGCTTGAATAAATCTCATTCTGGTATGTCAATGGTTAAAAGAAAACCTTATAATACCTTACAGTTTTCTGTGATTTTGTGACGAAATGACTACATGGATTTTTAAAGTTCGTCTGTTTCAAATAAGTGCGGGTTACACTCTAAGGTAAATTTACCTGCCTCATTGCCCCGCCAGATTTAAATCGATAATTCCCGGTAATTTCTTAACAGAATGTATACGTTTATATATATTTTTTTTCAGAAATTCGAAAATTATCTGAATTCCCTTTTGAAAAGATCCAAACTACGACCGATGGAAAAAACAACAGATCCAAAAGCATTTCGTGATTTACTTGATGGTATATTCTGCAGTGTATTACTGTTCAACCGAAGAAGAGTTGGAGAGCTGCAAAGAATGACATTGGAGGGATTTTTAAATAATTATGATACGAAACAATGTAGTTAGTTTGAAAAGGCTTTAAAACAAACAGAAAAAATCTTATACAAATCCTTGAAAAGAGTGGTTATTCGTGGTAAAAGGGGTAGAGGGGTTCCCGTGCTTTTCGAGAAAACAATTATAGAATATATTGAATTATTTTTGAAATGTAGACCCAATTTCGATTTAAATGGAAACATATACTTTTTTGGACTACCGGGTTCTAAAAGTCCTATTGCTGGCTATAAAGTGATGAAGAAACATGCTGGCATATCTTTGAATGACCAGACAAAAGCTTCTCTGCTGACATCCACAAAACTTAGGAAGCATTTAGCAACAATGACACAGATTTTTAAGATGGACAAAGATGATTTGGAACAACTAGCTACTTTCATGGGACATACTGAAAAACCCATGCTGAATTCTACAGGCTCCCCGAAGACGTATATCAGACTGCGAAAGTTAGTAAGTTATTATTGCTTTCCAAAAAAAATATCTCTAACCGATATAAGGGAAAAAACTAGACGAAATTGAAATTAAATTAGATGCGATTGAACAAGATGAAGATGAAGATGACAATAATTATGATTCGGACGAAATGCAAGAAGGCCTTATGACTGAAGCATGTGACGAACTATTTCCAGAAGGTGAACATGGACCTGAACCAGGATCTAGTAAAGATAGTGAAATAAAAAATGCAAGGACAATTCTACCGACCAAAAAAAGGAAATTAGTTCAATGGACTAAGGAGCAAAAAGCCTTAACCGAAAAATGTTTCAATTCTCATATTAGAAGACGAATTGCTCCTAGGAAAGCAGAAGTTATGGAACTTATTGATAAATACCCTGAAATTTTCTCTAACAGAACCACTTTAGGTCACAGCACTGTTAATTTTTGACCCAACAGTGAAATGGTGGCAGACACTCATTCAACTAGAAAAATTCTTTTCCACCTGAACCGGATTCGAACCCCGACCTACCGGTCACGAGTCCGATGCTCTCCCGCTGAGCATCCACACTCATCAATTCAAACATAACTTGAAATAACAAATTGACCAAGGTGGGATATAATCAGGATTTTTTATTTCACTGATGAAACCATGGTGTGAGGTCCTGATCACAGGCCAGTTCCTGGAGGAACGAACAGTGCCAAAAATTATTGTCCATCACAAAAGTGGATCGAAATAACTCACAACAAGTTAAAGATCCACACAGATTCTGAGCATTTTCTCAGAACTATTGGGAAAAAAAACAATAAATAATAAATAATCTTTGAACATCAAAACAGATTCAATCTTCTACAATTTTAATTTAAAAAAAATTTTTTTTGAACTTTTGGAATTAAATTAATGTTATAAAAGCACTGCTTATATTTAATAGTAAATATAAATTGTTAATTAAAATAAAAAATTAAGTATTATTCAATGTTTCGTTCCAAGAATGCGCACCTGATCTCTTCACAGGCGTAGTGCGCATATCTGCCTGTGACAAAGTTATTGTTTCTGAACTTATATTTATGAATATTTATGATCTTAAATTTATGAATACCTAGCCAAAAAAGAAGGATTTGAACAAGCAGAAATAATGGTCAGAGAAATACCTTAAGTAGAAGAAAGATCGAAAAGGTTTTTAATTACTGCGCCATTTGAAAAGAAGGATGAGATGTATAAACCAGAATTCTGGCAAACAGGAGTAGGCATTAGAAGATTTGATTTCTTGAAACATAAAGATTTCATGCAAACAGAAGGGTTTCGGAAATAAACTAAATATACATAAACCGCAATATTCAATCACCATAGTCCATCAAAACACTCAGTCAATACGAAATGCAATAGACAGAATTGAACAAGGTATGAAACGAACACCAAACTGTAAAATAATTTTTGTTACAGATCACTGGCAAACTGAGGAACAATTATATAATTTAGCAATAAATAATTTCAAACTATCATCAAAATTCTGTAGGAGAAAGGGATACGGAGGAGCAGCCATATATGTTGATCAATCCTGGAAAACTTTCGAAATAACGAATATGAAGAAGCTCGGAATAAAAGAAAACTTTGAATGTGCAGTAGTAGATTGTCGAATGGGTTCAAGAAAAATTCTAGTCAGTTCAATGTAGGGTAGGGCGGGGCTTAAGGTCCGCGGGTAAAAAGGTCCACCACAAATATCACAAAAACTAGTGACGCATCGTTCTTTTTAACGATACGGGTATAAAGAAGCCGTCGTGGGGGGAGTAACGCACCATCGCCAACAGTCGGGCGACGTCACTTGTAGGAGATACACGGTCACGTGTCATAATTTTAACGTAAGTATTTTTTTTTTCGTTGTTAATCTTTTTGGTTTCAATGACTGTTTTTGAGTTAACGATCATAGAACATAGTTTTTAATTATACGTCATTTGATTGTTTTTTAAAGTTTCTTGTTATTTTTGATCGAACGGTTTTTTTTGTATAACCTCTATAAATACTCACACGTGGTTGGGGTAAAAAGGACCAACTGGCCTTTTTACCTCACATCATTTACATATTGGTTATAAAATCTTTCTTTCGACAACCACTCTTCACACTTATTTGTACCCATACTAGATCTAGGCTAAAGAAAATGGTGTGGTGATATTTTCTTTTCTTCCATATTGTTCCCACAAATTACAATCGCTCGACGTGGCAGTGAACGGACCTTTTAAAAGATACATGTCTTCAGCTCAAGATGCATGGATGAGGAATACTGGAAAGACAATGACGATATATGATATCCCTGGAATCGTTCGCACTGCTTTACCTTTAGCTTTGACACTGAATAATATAATGAGTGGATTTGAAAAGACTGGCATATTAGACTACAACCAAAATAAATTCAACAACGCTGATTTTGCACCAAGTTATGTAACGGATCTTCCCTTGGAAGAACGACACAAATGAGCCACAGCCATCGACATCGTCAGCTTCGACCACTATTGTTTAATACACAGCCTTCGACGTCAACCACTATCGCATGAGATTGACACTGGTATTACATTGGTGGATCCTCAGGGAGTTTTCGCCCGAAGTCTTACAACCGCTACCGAAAGCTGTGTAATAAAGGGCCTATGTTTTACTTAGAAATAGAGAAATAAATTTTGATCCAAAGAATTCTATTATAATGAAACTCGGGGACTTGAGAGGACCGCGGCTGATAAGCGGCGTTAATAGTTGCATAAACAACGGATGAGAATCTTAAAGCAACAATGTATTGATCAATAGATTGATTCATTTAAATTTCAACGAGGAGGTCTTGGGAACGGAAGTTCGCGATTGTGATTTTAGTGCAGACGACACAAAGGACTTCAAGGCTAAGATTGGGAATTCTCAGTAAAGTCGAGATAAAAAATATACAAGTCAAAAGATCTGGATGGTCTAGACGTGTGTAGGCGTTGAAACGATGGGAACTTAGAAAAAGCCTACTAAGTAAAAATTTCGGTTGGAGGATAGAAGCCAACGTTTTGGAAGTCCGAAAAAAAGAGGGTAGTCGTCGTCAGGCATTGGTGACAGACAGTCACTAATCGGTTCGTGATCGAGATAGTTTAGTTTAATTCAGGTTGAAAAATGGAGGGCTAAATTATAGTGTTGGTTCCTGAAGGGGTGTTGTGCCTTTGGGTTAAGGCCAACACTCCTGTGTAGAGGGTTCAGCTATTGAACATGGTATCGGGTTTTGTGGATCGGTATCCCGAAAAAGGTAGGATTTTTTTTGTAACTTCACTAAAATTTTTTCATTAGTTTTGAATATAAATTGTTCATAAGCGGGAACGACTTTTCAGTAAACAGAGGTTTTTTGGCTAAGCCAAATTGTTTTGTGATAACAAAAAACCTAATTTCAACCAGTGGCGGAAATAATCGGGGGACTTTCATAAAATTACTCCTAATATATTAGTTGGTGGATTGACTGAAATCTCAATAAGAAAATAAGATTCTTTAGACGTTTTTGAGGAAAAAAAAAGAAAAGAAAGAGCCCGTCACTTCAGTCAATGGCTTTGTTGTTCTGCTTAAAATTTCAACGAGATTGGTAGCTTATTTTATGGAATTCCTTCCAATTATCTCGCAAAAATACAGGTTTCTGGGGGTCATGATAAAGGGACTTCAACTTCTCAGAGGCACCAGTCAACAGTAAGATTCAGTTTGTGAAAAAAAGATCTCTTAACTGGTTTGCTATATGGGATAGAAAAACTGTATTCATAAGAAACAATATTCTTGAAATAGTAATGGTGGATTTTCAAACAAATATTTAACAGTGCGGGTTCATTAAACAAACTTCTTGTAATAATTCATAAATATAAAATTTTAAATTGTTTCGAGTATGTCCAGAATTCTTCTGACTTATTTCTACATGTTCAGTTGATTCATCATTCTGCAAGACCAAGAAGACAATTTTTGAAACTTTAATTTTTATCCAAAAATACTGTCAAAATATTTAAAAAAAAATAACACTGAGTGACGAGGAGAGTCTTTTAGCATTTTCAATTTTTGAAAAAATATTTGAAAAAAGAATTATTTATTCCATGCATTCAACATTAATTTCCGATCCGACTTAACCTAGTCATAGAAGTTTACTTCATTATGGCTCTAATAAGGTGATTAAATGCGGTGTCAATATATGTCGTACTTTTATCTGTTTCTCAAATAGATTATTTCGTTCAAATAATGAATTTATTGAATATTGTCCTGAAAGTGTTCGAACGAGGAATAGTTTTCAGCACTTCCAGCAATAAAATTGGTCTAGGCGTGATCCACGGAAATTTTACGAAATTCCTTTTGGTTTGAGACCTAGCTACATTTACAGTGGTGAGCAATTTTCTTTATATTAATGTTTAGTTACGGAAAAACCACAAGATAAATATGTAAAACTGACAATATATCAGTGTAGGAGACTCTGAATGAAGCTAGCTATCAGTTTGGGGGCCGTAAGACAACGCCATCATCTCGTTCTAACATCTGACGAAAGTTTTTAAGTTCCATACACCTGTATATTTTTCTATAGCCTTGAACATGTCCAGTTTTGTGCCTACGAATTAAGATTTGTGGTCAGAAATTTTAAAATTTTGTATTATAATATATAAGTCGAGAAATTTATTCATTTAATTCGTAAACAGTTTTACCATGGGTATAAGTAGGAAACTGTAATATCCCTATAGTTAGTGCTAACCATCTGTTTAGAGAACGTAAGACCGCTTCTGCAGCGCCATCATCTCCCTCTAATAACTGATTAAGATTTTGAACACATTTCAATCCAAGTTCCATATGCCGGTATATTTTTCTATAAATATAAATACGATTTGGCGATAACATTGGTTTTCTGTTATCATTAAAAAAAACAGCCGAATCGAATGCTTTTTGAAGTTCACGATGAACATGCTATTGATAAAACACAGTGTTTCAAGTGGTCCAGAACATTCAAAAGTGGTGATTTTGACGTGAGCAACGGAGAATGTGGGAAACAATGGAAAAAGTTCGTAGATAACGAATTGCAAGCGTTATTGGATGAAGATGATTGTCAAAATCAACAGCGGATCAATTGAATGTGACGCAAAAAGCTGTCTCCATTCGTTTGAAAGCTATGGGAAAGATTCCTAAGGTGGGAAAATGAGTTCCGCATGAACTGAATGAAAGTCAACATGAAAATCGAAAAATCACTTGAGAAACGCAGGTTGACAGATACAAAAGGAAGTACTTTCTCCATTCAATCGTCATAGGTGATGAAAAATAGATATATTTTGAGAATCCTGAGCATCCTAAATTATGGGTGAATTCAGGTGGAAAAGAAGATGGTTGAATTGAATCTGCAGGGTGTTTTCTGAGTGTAATCTATTATGAGTTGCTAAAACCTGCTGAAACCGTTAGCACTAATTACTCCTAACAGAATTCCGAAAAATGACCGGAATATGGAAAAAGGCAACAGTCATTTTGCTCAATGATAATGTCCCATCACATACAGTAAAATGAATCAGGAAAGCTTTCAGTGGGATATACGCCTGCGGCTAACTCTTCAGACTTGGATTCGTCCTGTTATCATCAATTCGCATGAGGCACGCTCTCGTTGAACAACACTATACTTCGTATGAAATTTATGAAAATGTTATCTATAACTGGTTAACTCCTAAAGAAAAACTGATTATTGGAGTGACACTTATAAACTGACGTAGAGGTGGAAAAAAAGTATAAATGGCAATGGAGATATTTTTGAATAGAATATATTTTATCAGTTTCAAACAATAGACGTAATTCTTACAAAAAATCCGATTTCACACTCCTACACCTGCAATAATAATAGGTTTTCAATTTTGAACATTACTTTATTTTTGAAAGGGGCCCGGTGTACCTAAATTCATTTCCATGGTTGGTGTCAATAAGGACAATTGATCTGATCAAAAAATAATAATTTTATACATGCAGCATAGTTGAGCAGCTATATCTTTGTTTTTTTATAATTCCGTGAATATATCAGATGCTATCAATCAAAATTTTAAAAAAATTTGTTGTTGAGGAAGTTGTTCAATTTTTAAATAGTATGTAAATATATGATCTTGTTATATTCCCATTTTATTTTATGAAATTCATGGTCATTTCACAGGTGACGCCCTCTAAAAAAAATCGAGTTGAAAGAAAGTCCCAACTCTGTAACGGAAGTAACTGTCCCATAAAATAAGTGGTGAGTTTTGACTTCCACCGGGCTGACACCACACCAATTACAATATGTTCCCGTGCGTCTGCGGGAAGTCTTATGTGACGGAAGGCCGCCTTCGCGATCACCAGAGACGCTACTGTCGCGGCGCTCCTACTGAAAATGAGGGGCTGTGCACATACTGTGGGAGAGATTTTGGCAATTATAAGTCCATGCGCAAACATCTAAGGAGGACTCACCCCACAGAGTACGACCAAGAACTGTACGTGGAGGTTGAGAGTCGAACAAGGAGAGGTCGTTGGACTGAGGCTGAGGTCGAAGACATGGCAAGAGAGGAGGCTGAATATGATGGCACAGACCTCCTGAACCATTTGGTGCAAATAACCGGAAGAGCCAAGGATGAACTGCGGAAAAAGAGATCGACATGACTTATAACAACTTAGTCGAGCGCTTTAGGCGAGAGCGCACCCAAAGAGAAAATGCCAACAGACTCTCACCGCCGGCTTTGCCCGCGGGCAGAGTAACAAGATCTAGAGCAGCAGGAGGCCCTCGCCCTACAATACACCAGCCATCAACATCCTACATTAACAGATTAAGAGAATTCATATGACATTAAAAAATTGAATACTTTTTCTTTCAAAATAATAATAATTATTTTTTAATTGTACCTGGTAGTATCACGCTATAATAAGAATTTCTTTTGTAGCTGATAGAAAAAGAGATATAGTTACACTTTTAGAACTTATTGTTTCATGTTCAGGTGTTTTATTCTCGAACAAGAGCAAAAAATTGATTTATGAGATTTTGATATATTGTAACGCCACTGATTCTTCTCGATCTTCGTTCCGAAAGGATCGGGCTGCTACTGGAAGTTCGAGAAACTATGTCCAGGTATATAAGCGGGTGGAGAAACACGATGAGGTAGTACTAGATGAGTTACTGAGCTGCGTCATACCAAATAGTGCCTTAGAGATCAATTCTGTGTGAATAATTCAACTCTGTAAATAAATGTTTTACGAAACAATTGGTGTCAGAAGTGGAATTTCTTTTGTCTGTTTTCGAACTGAGTGTTGATTAAATTGAGGACATTATCGTGGATATTGTTTGGGACAAATTCGAATGCCAATCACGAGATCATAGCCAGAACAAATGGATCAGGCACACTTGGAATTTTTCAAACAAGCTTTTGAACAACTGACCATAAAAATGGAGCAGTCCATGGAGAAAAACATTATGTCCATAAAAAAAAAATAGAGAAGTTCATCCATAGAGGAAAATATTGAGTCATGGGGGAGAACATTAAGTCTATGGAAAATAAATTTGAAGAAAATGTTGAATCATTGAAAATTGATTTGAAAGAACATATTCATGATAATTTATTGAAAATGAGAAAAGAAATGGATGACGAAATATTAATTTAATTGAATCGGTCCTGATTTGTATATGCATTTTAATTAAATGAAATAATAGATTAATTCCACAATTTATTAATTAATGACTATTGTTTCGCCACCACACTGTGACTTCTTCACTTAAATATTAAGGCTAAAAGATAGAATTGAGAATATAGAAAATAATTGGATGAGGAATTAAAAAAATATTCATTAACTATGGAAGAAAAACTAGCTAAACTGGTGGACAGAAAAATCGAGAACAGTGTTAAAATCTATCATCCTCTTAAAATAGATAATAATGAGGAATTACCACATATGAAGATTACACCGCCTAAATTTGATGGAAAGACACCCTGGTGAAAAACAATTCGAGATATCAGTTAATTCGAATGAATGGAGCGAGGAAGATAAGACCACAGTCTTGATCGTTTCATTAAGAAGCCCTGAATGTCGTTCAAAGAATTCGCAAAGTTTGTAAGGCACTTTATGACCTTCCTTAAACCATCACGCCTCTCTGAAGAGTTCAGGTGCGCACGCTTGGAACGAAACATTACTTATTTTTTAATTTTAATCAACAATTTATGTTTGTTGGGTTTTTTTATTCCATTTGATATTGTATAATTAATTTTAATTCAATACGCCTATTAAATATAAGCAGTGCTTATAAGACATTAATTTAATTTTAAAAGTTTTTGAACAAAATTTTTCGAAATTATAATTGTAGGAGACTGTTTTGATATTCAAAGTTTGTAATAATCCTTTCATCAAGTAAAAAACCGCTTCCTATTATTTCATTTTATATATATTTATATTTTTGTATATTTTTATTTTAGTCCTAGTTACATAAATCACCAAAGCTGTTTTATTCAGTAATCTGTGCATTAAGTTTACTTTTGCTGTTTAGATATTGTGATAAAAGTGATTATTGTTTAGGAATAGTGTTAATTTTTGAATATTTGTAAGTACATATATTGAAAGGTTTCTGCTTTCATAATGTAATTATAATTATTCTTTATATCTTCACCGAATTGAATTATAGTAAACAGTTATCTACCTCCTAAAATGCAAACCCAACATAACCTTCTGGAGCCTCTATTTTTGGAGTCATTTTGTCCAAATTCAGCAGATACAAATGAAATTCAGTATACAAAGGTTTTTGGCCAAGCCAAATTGTTTTGTGATAACAAAAAACGTAATTTCAACCAGTGGCGGAAATAATCGGGGGACTTTCATAAAATTACTCCTAATACATTAGTTGGTGGATTGACTGAATTTTCAATAGGAAAATAAGATTCGTTAGACGATTTTAAGGAAAAAAGATAAGGTAATTTAATTGAATCAGTTCTGATTTGATGGAAATTCATTTTCATTACATAAAATAATATAGATTATTCCCATGTTTTAATTTAACGGCAATTGTTCCACCAACATTATGGCTTCCTCAAGTTTACATTTTGAACATTAGATTGAGAACGTTCTTAAGCACGAGAGTTCGTGAATAGAGGTTTTTATGACGTGAGACGTTCTAACAGACATAAACTTTTGATCTCAAATAATTAAGTAGATGCCTGTCACGTCAGTCAGTGGCTTTGTTGTTCTGCTGAAAAATTCAACGAGATTGGTAGTTTATTTTATGGAGTTCTTCCCAATTATCTCGCAAAAATACAGGTTTCTGGAGGTCATGATAAAGGGACTTCAAATTCCCAGAGGCACCTTTTAGGACATAAGTTTACAGGAATTTGTCTCATATTTTGACCTCTAGAATTATGTCTTTAAATATATTAATATGGGAAGCTTTGTCAGTCAACTAGAACTAACTATTGAACACAAGTTTCAAGCAATGGCAGTTTTATGAGCTGCTCGTGAAACACTAGTGGGTGGTAAGAAATTGACAGTTGTCTCTATTTACAGATCATGTGGAGGTGATAGAGGTGTATTTTTTGCAGCCTTTGAAACTATTCTTTCTCATTTCATTTCTGAGGTTTTTCTCTTTGATTTTGGCTGGAGATTTTAATATTGACATGAACTCTTAGTGCAGGGGAGGAAAGAATTTTCGTTAGTTATTATATTAACAGCTTCAATCGCATTTTACCTTTATGTGAGAGTTGCATAGAAATTATCCAAATATATCATAACATTACACTGTGCAATTCTGAAGTCATTTACTCTTTAGTGTCGGACCACAAAAAATAATTTTTCAGAAGCCGTCATGTCTCTTCTGAAAACTTACTGAAAAAAGATGTTTTGTCCCTCTCGTAAACAAATGTAAAAGTATACGGATCCTTGCTATCAGTATGGTGGATTCAGGATATACCAACGAATACAAACACATTAAAAAATAATACAGATAATCAGATACTGATTAGAGACCAGTATTGGAAACAGAATTGATGAATGTTGCCAGGGAATTAAGAATCAAGATATCTACTTGTTTTGATGAAACTTCAATTAAGATAATAAATTCAAACTTCAGTCATATTTTCAGGCTCTTATCATCAATAACTCTTTGAGCTGTGGGGTGTTTCCAGAATGACTGCAGTACACAACTGTGAAGCCTACGTTCAAGAGGGGGAGACAATATATAATTATATTCAGAATTATTTCTGGAAAATTTAACCACATATATTAAAATTTATAAATTGAAAATTATATATTAAAAGAGTATCATAATATATACAATTAATATAATTTCGAAATTTTGTTTGCAGGAGACATGCCTAAAGTAAAAAAATATAGAGATTGGGACACAAGGTGAGAAACTATCAATTATTTTGTAATAACCGACCTTATTGTGTTATAAACTTCTGCCTAAATCTTCGCTGTTACTAATTTTATAGTAACAGACTAGCCTGTTGCTTTCTAATTTTTTATTTAAATTCCCACTGTCAAAAATTTCATCATTTTATCCAAAAGCACACTCAGTTTGGCTTCACACAAAGGTAGTTCTTAAATTGTCCATATTTTCTTTTGAGGTGATTTAAGACTCACGTCAAATGCAGCTACTCTAAGTTTTTTCAAATTACAAAGAAAAACAACGAAAAAATCTTTCTTTCCGCGCTTCTAACAGGTTTTTAAATTCCATCAATTTTGTAGGCCCGGGAATCACTAACCATAGATTACATATTACACAATGATTCATTTGATACATGGCCAAAACGTTAATAAGGTTGAAATTGCAGAAATTCATTTTTGATGGAAGATTTGATTGGATCCTCGGTCGGCAATATTGGCGATTATTTTTCCGACCCAAATATCGACCAATAGAATTGCACCATTCGACGTCACGTGGTACAACCTACATGGTATTATACTGATAATTTTTTGATTATTTTCTCTGGTAGTTGCTATATATAAAAAACAAAACATGATCCAGTCAAATTAACCACACGTCAAACTGACAGGTTGAATTCAATTGTGAAAATTGGAGATTTTGCATGAAAATGAGTCGATTTGGAGTTTGCTCTCTGTCCACCATCGATAAAAAAGTCAAAGGAAATGTTCCCATTAATACGGAGAAGGCAAAAAAAACAGTTTGGAACCAATTTACTACTTTTTGTACTGAGAGGGAATACACATTGAGTGCTGAAACGAGTGAAGCGCAATTGGCAAACATTATGAAAGATTACGCTTACAATATGAAGAAAATGGATGGAGAAGACTATAAGGAAGGTACAATAAAAACAATGTGGAATCAGACTGCCAAATCACTTCAAGAAAAGTATTTGAACGATTTCGACATCAAAATCAACCCATTTTCGGATGCTGCATTCAAGACCGCTCGAGGAGCTCGTGATGCCAAGCGTAAGGTTTTACAATCTATTCCGGAAAAACGGAGGGCAAGTGCAGCAGCGTTGGAGGAAAAAGATTGGGATGCAATGACCACTGTTTGGGACGAGGAAACTCCTGATGGCCTCCAGAAAAAATTATTCATGATAATATCAGTGGAATTGGCTTGGAGAGGTGGTGAGGGCAGCATGGCGTCAATACATCACTTCAAGGCAGAACAGCGAAATGACGGGGAAACAACTGGGAGAATTGAATACAATCCAATTTTCAGCAAGACCACACAAGGTGGTGATAAAAAATTATCAGACAGCAAGTGGCTGGTGGAGAATCAGGAAATCCCTGACAAGTGCCCAGTGAGACTGTTCCAGAAATTGAGAAAGAAGAGAGATGCCAATATCAAGAGCGACAGACTATTCCTGACCCAAAATCCATTCTGGAATAAAGTTCCAGGCGCTAGGTGGCACAAGGATTCCCCAGTAGGCCAAAACACGATTTCAAAGTGGGTTAAGGAGTCAGCACAAAAAGCTGGGCTTGACCTTGGTAACAAAAAAATCACCAATCACTCCAGTCGTGCAACAGCCGTCTCCAATCTAGCGAAATCGGGCCTGGGAGAGCAGCAGATAATCAAAATAACTGGACATGCCAACAGTAACTCCATCAAGCCGTATCTCCAACTCGACCAGGAACACCACGAATTAATTGTCAAGAAACTACGAAGGAGTGAGCCTACTGCAGAAAATGCCATCAACAGCATAAACCTCATGCCATCTACCTCTTCTGGGACCATTACCGATAACTCTGACTTGAAGAAAACATGCACCAATGTTTACAACAATTGTATTTTTAATTGCACTAGCCTGAATCTTAATTAAATGTTGTTTTATTCATTATGAAATTCTTATTTGTTAACTGTTCATTTCATCTCATGGTGCAATTCTATTGGCCGACATTTGGGACGGAAAAATGATCCCCCGAATACCACACGAGCTTCAAAATTATCTGGCATTTCCCTCAAGGTTCCCTGCAAACAAATAAAGTCGTCAAGTTTTTCAGGAAAAATCACTCGCGCTTCGCGCTCGTGATTTTTTAACCTGAAAAACTTGACTCCTTCATTTGTTTGCAACGAACCTATCGGGAAATACCCGATAATTTTGAAGCTCTTGTGGTATTATAAGTGATTATTTGACTTTCATTTTGTCGGCAAGAGTGTAACATGAATATTTTTTTGAGCAAACTTCTTATTATACCTTTCATACTTTTTACCGATACATTAGAGTCGTATGATTAGAAGATTCTTTTATGAGAGGAGTAGTGTTGAACGCTAAAGAAACCATGACATTATTTTCTAAACCACGCTGTCATGTAAATTTTTTAAGGTAAATCAAATGATATTTTCCCTTGTTTATGCAATTTAATAGTTTCTATTAATTAGCTCTTCTCTTATTATATTATAGTACGCTTCAATTAATTTCTCCCATACTCATAAATATTTACAACTTCTCACTTTAACTGATGGGAGATTATGGATTTTCGGAATCTGTAATTTGTGCTAAATAATTGATAAATTCTAACAGAACTTGACTTCTTCCGGCGTCATTTACAATGGGGTCTTTCGACAATAATTACCCTAATTAATATAATAAGTACCTTATTATCAACAATACATAATGAATGGTCGACATAAAACAAGCCAGCTGGATATTTTTTGGGTTTTTCCGGAAAGCGCCGAGACAGGTTGATTTTTATTTGGAGGGGTACATTTTTTTATTGCAAATTCGTGGGTTTACAATCATTCCTCTATGCGGGGTGTCAAACAACCCAGGTATATTAAATGGCAATACGGCTCCAGTGGCGCATCATTTTGAGGGTTCTGCAATTATGTTCATGAATATGCGGTATTAGGGACACTCAGCTGGAACTTCTTAGAAGTTATTTGTCATCTAGAAAACAAAGAGTTTTGCTGGAGGTCCATGGTGAAAATTTTACATCTGATGATGTGGATGTAACCTTGGGCGTTCCTCAGGGCAGCATTTTGGGACCTGTACTGTTTATTGTTTATATAAATTATCTGGCTTTTTTACTTTTCCATCCGTGCAAGAAAGTCTCATTGCGTTTGTTTGCTGATGACACAAATTATTTGATCCGATCCCCTTTTATCACTTCTGCCATTGATGAGTCAAATGTTGTTATGAATCGGATATTTGAATGATTGTCAAATCACAATCTTGTCATCAATGCGGAAAAGTCACAGTGTATTTTTTTTCATAATGAACGATCCAAATTACAGTATCCCACATCGACACAAGTTCTGAATAGTTGTGTCCGAGTGGAGGCTAATGTGAGGTTTTTGGGGATAGTTTTGGATAAGCATTTGAAGTGGGGTCCTCATACTGAGCAGCTGAGGAGCAGACTAAACTCTACTTGCTACGCTCTATTCATGTTGAGGAGTCAGGTTGATTTCGAGCTCCTGAAGTTAGTATATTATGCGAACTTTCATTCGTTGATTTCCTATGGAATCATTTTTTGGGGTAGTTCCTCTTATGTGGAAACTATTTTTTTAACGCAGAAAAGAGCAATACGTACCATGTTAAGTTTAGGTTATAGAGATAGCTGTAGGGGAGTTTTCAAGAGAAATAATATTTTAACTGTTTACGGTGTATATGTCTATAAGTTATTGATATTCTTCAGCAAAAATAACCATTACTTCACAGATTTCAAAAATTCAAGTAACACCAGGAGAATGTGTCCTTATATATTACCTTTACATAGTACAGTAACGAGAGGTAAATCTGTGGAGTGTATGGCTGTGAATTTATTTAATGTTCTACCTAGAAAACTCAGAAATATGATGTGTCACAAGAAATTCAAAAAATTGTTGTATAGTTTCATTCGGGATTGTGAGTCTGGCTGAATTCAAGGAGTTTTGTAAGAGGTAGTTTATATTTTGTTCTTACTTTAATGTTATTTGTTGACCTGTTTCATCTTTTATTCCAAATGGTGTAATTGTTTGTAACCAATATACATTTATTATATTATTATTATTATTATTATGCTGAAAAATTTCTATTTGTTCATTAAGTGGTCGAGTTTCTGAATGAATTTTAATTAATAAAATATTCAAATTTCCCGCCGGCTCTGAGAGAGATCATCGTATACCCTCGAATATGCAATCAAAAGATGTCCTCCTCTTAATAATTCACCTGTCTATGAGTTTTCCGGAAAAATAGCTAGACTGTTTCATGTGGGCTACTCACGTATTTCAATATACGAGGGGCGTTCAATGTATTCTGGGTATAGGCATGAAAGAAAACTTCTATTTTTCAATGTAGTCCCATAGAACTTCAATACATTTGTTAGATCGAGAAATAAGCTTCTCTAAACCTTGTAAACAATTCTCTTCCGGCTTCTCTTCAAAATGGGTATTAATTGCTACCTTCAGTTCTTTGGGCATAGGTAGTAGTCACTGGGGGCCAAGTCTGGACTGTACAAAGTATCAGTAATTTCTTCGAAGATACATCTCCGCTCAGCAGTCTTCGTAACAACATCCCCGCTGTGGGTTTTCCTCGCCTTTTTCCTTTAATTTCTTCTCTTAAATTACGCAAAGTGGTTAGGTTTGATGCTGATGTGATGCTTTCACCCTTTTAAGTGTATTCTATCAATAAATTATATTAAGTTTCCCAAAAAACCGAAGCTATTATTTTTACAGCGGATGGGATGACTCTGAACTTGTTTTGGGGACTCTGCATCCTTTTCAATCTACTGCATGAACTCTTGTTTACTCTCAGGGTCATAGTGATGAACCCAGGTCTCATCCCCAGTAACCAGCCGGTAGAAAATAGTTGATGGATCTTTTCCACAGAGCTCTAACGACTCCTTACAGCACTCGCACTTGCTTTTGAGGTGCGATGATCATTCATGGTACCCATCTTGTACTGACCTTTGAAAGCTTAAGATGGTCATGAAGGATAGCAGATTACAGATAAGTTTTCCATCTCTGCTAACAACTTGATTTTTATTCTGGCATTTTCAAATACCAGCTTTTCCACTTTTTGCATCTTCAATGCTTTCTCTGCCTTTTTTGAATTCACTTGACCACTTTTGATGACAACAGGGCACAGTCTTGCTAAACAACAAAACCATAAATGATTTTTTGACGTTTCCCCTGCTTAGTGAGGAATTACAGCGCGATGCTCGATTTTATTCATCATTATGACGTCAGTCATTCTGGTCATTCTTCACCGAGGATACTTAGAAAACTAATGATCGTAAATAAGTGAAATTTAATATTTATAACCGCAGATAGTGTCATTAGTAAATAAAATAATTATATTACTTACATTATTAGCAGATCACCCCGATACCGAGAATATATTGAACACCCCTCCTATATTCCAAGGCGAACTTGACCATAAAGCGTGAGACGAAATTAAAATAAATATTTATCTCTTTTCAACTTCTTTTCTGAAAATGAAAATGAAGCAGATTTTAATGACAGTTATTAATGGAAAATCTGTTATTTTTCACTTTCATGTCATTAAAGGGTGAGAGCCATCTAAAGTTTGCATTTTGAAGAAGTTGTTATTTCGAGTCTGCCAACACATCTGTCATTCGTGTTTTGGCTGAAAGTTAGCTTAATATTTGACATTAACGAAATGGGTTGATTTAACTCTTGAAAAAAGCTGGGAAATATTAAAAACTTAAATTCAAAGTGGTGAATCTTCTATCCAAGTTGTTAGAAATTTACGTGGAAACTTGAAATAAAATGCTCTCACATATATTTGTGGATCTATTTATTCGTGAAAACTGGATCATTATTTGATGGAACAACCCGTTCACGATCTCGTCTAGTAGGCACACCTAAAAATATTGCTGCTGTAGCCTCAACATCAACTCGTCATCATGCTCAAGAACTGAACATTTCTTGCCCTTTTATGAGAATTTTGTATGAGGTCATGTGCATCATGTGAATTTTTGTATGAGGTCAACTACAGCAAGAAATGAAGCCTCGTGATAATCCGATGAGTTTCCTCATCGCTCAATGGGCTAATGATTGCATGGGCGAATATAAACATTTTCCTAGAAAATTCATCTTTAGGGATGAAGCTCATTTTTATCTCGCAAATTTTAAATGGCACCTCTCTTATTAAAATATTTTTCCGTATTAATAAGATGGTTTTTATTTTAGCCAAATGATGGATGGCATCGAAAAGGTTAAGTTCTAATCATTTATCATTTGAATATTAAAACAAATTGAAATATGTTTATCTTCTACAATTTTAATTTCAAAAAAATTTTTAGAAATAAATTTATGTCTAACAAGCACCGCTTACATTTAATAGACGTATATAATCAAAACTCAATATATAATGTCAAATGGAATAAATAACCTCACAGATATACGAAAGTAATTAAAATTAAAATTGTAGAAGATAAACATATTTCAATTTGTTTTAATATTCATATTTTGTTATATTCCTTCTATCAAGTAAAAGGCCTTTCTATTTTATTTATTATTTGAATAAAACTTAGAAGATAAGCACATATTGATAACAATAATGAATCACTATTACAATTAGTTGCTATCAGTAGGCCTACGAAGTATAGGGCAAATTTTCTTTATTTACGACATGATCTATTCGCATCTTATTTTTTGCGCGCTTGTTCCAAGGAACAGCGTGCTGTCGTTTCGCTCAAATGTCGGTCGACCGTAAACACGATATATTTCGAACGGAAAGAGCTAGAGCCTTCAAACTTGCAGGTCTAAATGTCGCGGCCAAATTGGTTCAATAATTTCGCAGTTATTCACGTTTGAATATATTTTCTAAATATTTTCGAAAATACAGATCCCATCAATCTGAAATTCATCATTGGTATGAGGTTTCAATCATCAGAAATGTATTCTGCGATAGACCCAATTGTAGCTCTATAAATTACCTGGGTTACTTGCTTTTGAGACATTCTGGATACTTTATAATACTACTCTTAGTATTTTTCATTTAATACTTTTGTAATCGCGTTATCCAATTAGTTTCCTCGTATAATATCCTAAAATAATATTCTGAGTATACATGAAGTTTATTACTATTACATACATCGTGGTATAAATCTTGTTCACTACAAAGCATGTAGAGAAGAGAGGTTACATTACAGTTTTTGTTTGGCTTAGTAAACATTACTCAATAAATGAAAAATTATATAGTGTTGCTACAGAGTGATTCGTTTTTATAACATATATACACCAAAATATTCTAAGTCTTCATCATATTTGACAGATATTTTTGAAGTTTATGATTGTTTTCATTTCACAGATTGGTTCGACCAATAAACGGAAAGCGGCGGATACTCCTGAAACAGTAAGTGTCTAATGAATGTACCAGTTTGTGAAAAAAGATCTCTTAACTGGTTTGCTATATGGGATAGAAAAACTGTATTCATAAGAAACAATTTTCCATCTTTTTGAAATAGTAATGGTGGATTTTCAAACAAATATTAAACATTGCGGGTTCATTAAACAAACTTCTTGTAATAATTCATAAATATAAAATTTTAAATTGTTTCGAGTATGTCCAGTATTCTGCTGACTTATTTCTTCATGTTCAGTTGATTCATCATTCTGCAAGACCAAGAAGACGATTTCTGAAACTTTAATTTTTATCCAAAAATACTGTCAAAATATTTAAAAAAAATAACACTGAGTAAAAAGGAGAGTCTTTTAGCATTTTCAATTCGTGAAAAAATATTTAAAAAAAGAATTATTTATTCCCTGCATTCAACATTAATTTCCGATCCGGCTTAACCTAGTCATAGAAGTTTACTTCATTATGGCTCTAATAAGTTGATTAAATGCGGTGTCAATATATTTCGTACTTTTTATCTGCTTCTCAAATAGGTTATTTCGTTCAAACTATGAATTTATTGAATATTGTCCTGAAAGTGTTCGAACGAGGAATAGTTTTCAGCACTTCCAGCAACATAATTGGTCTATGCGTGATCCACGGAAATTTTACGAAATGCCTTTTGGTTTTAGATCTAGCTATATTTACAGTGGTGAGCAATTTTCTTTATATTGATGTTTAGTTACGGAAAAACCACAAGATAAATATGTTAAACTGTCAATATATCAGTGTAGGAGACTCTAAATGAAGCTAGCTATCAGTTTGAGGGCCGTAAGACAACGCCATCATCTCGTTCTAACATCTGACGAAAGTTTTTAAGTTCCATACACCTGTATATTTTTCTAAAGCCTTGAACATGTCAAGTTTTGTGCCTACGAATTAAGATTTGTAGTCAGAAATTTTAAAATTTTGTATTATAATATATAAGTCGAGAAATTTATTTATTTAATTCGTAAACAGTTTTACCATGGGTATAAGTATGAAACTGTAATATCCCTATAGTTGGTGCTAACCATCTGTTTAGAGAACGTAAGACCGCTTTTGCAGCGCCATCATCTCCCTCTAATAACTGATTAAGATTTTTAACACATTTCAATCCAAGTTCCATATGCCGGTATATTTTTCTATAAATATAAATACGATTTGGTGATAACATTGGTTTTCTGTTATCATTAAAAAAAACCAGCCGAATCGAATGCTTTTTAAAGTTAACGATGAACATGCTATTGTTAAAACACAGTGTTTCAAGTGGTCCAGAACATTCAAAAGTGGTGATTTTGGCGTGAGCAACGGAGAACGTGGGAAACAATGAAAAAGTTCGTAGATAACGAATTGCAAGCGTTATTGGATAAAGATGATTGTCAAAATCAACAGCGGATCAATTGAATGTGACGCAAAAAGCCGTCTCCATTCGTTTGAAAGCTATTGTAAAGATTCTTAAGGTGGGAAAATGAGTTCCGCATGAACTGAATGAAAGTCGGCATGAAAATCGAAAAATCACTTTAGAAATGCAGGTTGACAGATACAAAAGGAAATACTTTCTCCATTCAATCGTCATGAGTGATGAAAAATAAATATATTCTGAGAATCCTGAGCATCCTAAATCATGGGTGAATTCAGGTGGAAAAGAAGATGGTTGAATTGAATCTGCAGGGTGTTTTCTGAGTCTAATCTATTATGAGTTGCTAAAACCTGCTGAAACCGTTAACACTAATTACTCCGAAAAATTCCGAAAAATGACCGGAATATGGAAAAAGGCAACAGTCATTTTGCTCAATGATAATGTCCCATCACATACAGGAAAATGAATCAGGAAAGCTTTCAGTGGGATTTACGCCTGCGGCTAACTCTTCAGACTTAGATTCGTCCTGTTATCATCAATTCGCATCACTGGGGCACGATCTCGTTGAACAACACTATACTTCGTATGGAATTTATGAAAATGTTATCTTTAACTGGTTAATTTCTAAAGAAAAACTGATTATTGGAGTGACACTTATAAACTGACGTAGAGGTGGAAAAAAAGTATAAATGGCAATGGAGATATTTTTGAATAGAATATATTTTATCAGTTTCAAACAATAGACGTAATTCTTACACAAAAATCCGATTTCACACTCCTACACCTGAAATAATAATAGGTTTTCAATTTTGAACATCACTTTATTTTTGAAGGGGACCCGGTGTGACTAAATTCATTTACATTGTTGGTGTCAATAAGGACAATTGATCTGATCAAAAAATAATAATTTTATACATGGAGCATAGTTGAGCAGCTACATTTTTGTTTTTTATAATTCCGTGAATATATCAGATGCTATTAATCAAAATTTAAAAAAAAATTGTTGTTGAGGTAGTTGTTCAATTTTTAAATAGTATGTAAATATATGATCTTGTTATATTTCCATTTTATTTTATACCGCCGGCTTTGCCCGCGGTCAGAGTAACAAGATCTAGAGCAGCAAGAGGCCCTCGCCCTACAATACACCAACCATCAACATCCTACATTAACAGATTAAGAGAATTCATATGACATTAAAAAATTGAATACTTTTCCTTTCAAAATAATAATAATTATTTTTTAATTGTACCTGGTAGTATCACGCTAAAATAAGAATTTCTTTTGTAGCTGATAGAAAAAGAGATATAGTTACACTTTTAGAACTTATTGTTTCATGTTCAGGTGTTTTATTCTCAAACAAGAGCAAAAAATTGATTTTTGAGATTTTGATATATTGTAACGCCACTGATTTTTCTCGATCTTCGTTCCGAAAGGATCGGGCTGCTACTGGAAGTTCGAGAAACTATGTCCAGGTATATAAGCGGGCGGAGAAACACGATGATGTAGTACTAGATGAGTTACTGAGCTGTGTCATACCAAATAGTGCCTTAGAGATCAATTCTGTGTGAATAATTCAACTCTGTAAATAAATGTTTTACGAAACAATTGGTGTCAGAAGTAGAATTTCTTTTGTCTGTTTTCGAACCGAGTGTTAATTAAATTGAGGACATTATCGTGGATATTGTTTGGGACAAATTCGAATGCCAATCACGAGATCATAGCCAGAACAAATGGATCAGGCACACTTGGAATTTTTCAAACAAGCTTTTGAACAACTGACCATAAAAATGGAGCAGTCCATGGAGAAAAACATTATGTCCATGAAAAAAAAATAGAGAAGATCATCCATACAGGAAAATATTGAGTCATGGGGGAGAACATTAAGTCTATGGAAAATAAATTTGAAGAAAATATTGAATCATCGAAAATTGATTTAAAAGAACATATTCATGATAATTTATTGAAAATGAGAAAAGAAATGGATGACGAAATATTAATTTAATTGAATCGGTCCTGATTTGTATATGCATTTCAATTAAATGAAATAATAAAGATTAATTCCACAATTTATTAATCAATGACGATTGTTTCGCCATCACACTGTGACTTATTCACTTAAATATTAAGGCTAAAAGATAGAATTGAGAATATAGAAAATAATTGGATGAGGAATTAAAAAAATATTCATTAACTATGGAAGAAAAACTAGCTAAACTGGTGGACAGAAAAATCTAGAACAGTGTTAAAATCTATCATCCTCTTAAAATAGATAATAATGAGGAATTAGCACATATGAAGATTACACCGCCTACATTTGATGGAAAGACACCCTGGTGAAAAACAATTCGAGATATCAGTTAATTCGAATGAATGAAGCGATTAAGATAAGACCACAGTCTTGATCGTTTCATTAAGAAGCCCTGAATATCGTTCAAAGAATTCAAAAAGTTTGTAAGGCACTTTATGACCTTCCTTAAACCATCACGCCTCTCTGAAAAGTTCAGGTGCGCACGCTTGGAACGAAACATTCAATAGTACTTATTTTTTAATTTTAATTAACAATTTATATTTGTTGGGTTTTTTATTCCATTTGATATTGTATAATTAATTTTGATTTAATACGCCTATTGAATATAAGCAGTGCTTATAAGACATTAATTTGATTTTAAAAATTTTTGAACAAAATTTTTCGAAATTATAATTGTAGGAGACTAACAGATCAAATCTGTTTTGATATTCAAAGTTTGTAATAATTCTTCTATCAAGTAAAAAACCGCTCTCTATTATTTTATTTTATATATATTTATATTTTTGTATTTTTTTAATTTAGTCCTAGTTACATAAATCACCAAAGCTGTTTTATTCAGTAATCTGTGCATTTAGTTTACTTTTGCTGTTTAGATATTGTGATAAAAGTGATTATTGTTTAGGAATAGTGTTAATTTTTGAATATTTGTAAGTACATATATTGAAAGGTTTCTGCTTTCATAATGTAATAATAATTATTCTTTATATCTTCACCGAATTGAATTATAGTAAACAGTTATATACCTCCTAAAATTCAAACCCAACATAACCTTCTGGAGCCTCTATTTTTGGAGTCATTTTGTCCAAATTCAGCAGATACAAATGAAATTCAGTATACAGAGGTTTTAGGCCAAGCCAAATTGTTTTGTGATAACAAAAAACGTAATTTCAACCAGTGGCGAAAATAATCGGGGGACTTTCATAAAATTACTCCTAATACATTAGTTGGTGGATTGACTGAATTTTCAATAAGAAAATAAGATTCTTTAGACGATTTTAAGGAAAAAAGATAAGGTAATTTAATTGAATCAGTTCTGATTTGATGGAAATTCATTTTCATTAAATAAAATAATATAGATTATTCCCATGTTTTAATTTAACGGCAATTGTTCCACCAACATTATGGCTTCCTCAAGTTTACATTTTGAACATTGGATTGAAAACGTTCTTAAGCACGAGAGTTCGAGAATAGAAGTTTTTATGGCGTGAGACGTTCTAACAGACACAGGATTATGTCCAGTATTCTGATGAATTATTTCTTCATATTTAGGTTAAACATTTGCAAGACGAAAATATTTTTGTGAATTTAATTGTTTTTCAAAAATACTTTGTCAACATATTGAAAAAAAACCAATCAGTTAAAGTATAAATTTATAACAAATGCAGTATATTGCCGTCTTCCCGCAAATAAAAAAAACTATTCAATTTGTTAGAACTATAACTATTTTCCAAGAAATCTTTACCAAAGAGAGTATTCAATTGTTCAACTCAACATGAAAGGGCTACCTAGTCTTAGATTATAATATAAGAGTCAAGTGCATATTACTCCAGTTATTGTGTCTAAATCGCAGTTGGGTGTAATAATGAATATAATCAATTAAGATAAGACCTATGTATACAAAAATTCAATAATTCTTTGAGATGTTCTGGGTTCATGGTTATAATAATACCAACTTTTTAAGAAAAAAGCCAGCTAGTTTCGATTTTATTACAAAATCTGCATCAGGGCTCTGAAGTGAAAAACATGAACTACAGCTACAAAATTCTTTTGAGTTGCCTGAAGTTACGATATAAAAATACAATTTTCGCAAAAAAAAAATTTATTTATACTCCTAATAGTAGCAGGAGTCGCAAATGATCTTCTGAAACATGTCTTTGCTGAAATTAACGAATGTAATTATTTCAATTAAAAAAATGTATATGAGACAGTAATTTATTTCCACAAAAATGTTTGTACTACTACAACAATTGTTTCACCACGATGTGGCTTTTTCAGGTATTACATTGTATTTTTACAATGTATTTAAACTCGGTCTGAGTACCATCAGACAGTACAATGTAATACCTGAAGAAGCCACATCGTGGTGAAACAATTGTTGTAGTAGTACAAACATTTTTGTGGAAATGAATTACTGTCTCATACATTTTTTTAATTGAAATAAGTTTCCACCAAGTAAAGACCGAATCTATCAAATAGTAATTATTTCAATTTAACTTTGTGAATTTGCAACAGGCGTTACCAGAAAGATGGGTAAAAGTAATGGTAAGTGGCGAAAAATACTTTGAGCTCTGGATCTTCTGGAACGAATGCAATTACGTTATTCTAAATGTCGATATTGACACATTTTTATGAAAGCTACACAGGTATGGGATTTAGAGAACAGCTCATGAACTTTTCAATATCTACCTGAAACATCGAACCCCCCCTGTAATGAATAATCAATAGACTGTGGTAAACACACAGTCAAGATAGTCACTCTTCCTGGGTCCAATACTTTATTTACTGTATATGCAACTGATAGGTTCATGGTCACGATATTTCACTTCCTTGGATGATACAGTGTGAAATATTATTGAATAAATTCGAAGAACATTTCATTTGTAAAGAGAACATTATATATGAAGGATATAAATCCTTTTCAAATCGTCAAGAAGATGACCAATTCACAGAATACTTTGTACAAGCAGAAGAGTATTCATGAAAACTATACAACGATTCCATGCTTGAAATCTAATGTGAACATCAAATACTTGTCGAATTACTATAGAATATAATTTAGAATTTCCACAAATTTCTAACATTTCCACCACTATAGAGATATTATAATATAATTTTCCTATGTTAACTGCTGTGGTTCTCACATTCCTATTGTTTTTCAAGATCATTGTTGAGTACATCGGCAATATTGAAAAAATCAAAGAGTGTTGTTGCCTCTATATTATTTCTCTATTCTGTTGATGAATTTTGATTGAATAAAACATAGTTCAGATCAATAGTCATTTTGACAGAATTGAAAAATGAATTTAACAAATTCAAAAACATATGAAATTGTCTAATAAAACCTAACCAAATGCAAAATAGATCATCAACATATCTTTTCCAATAGCGAACTCTCTTTATCGAATTATCTTGTGAAGAAAAGATTTTATTTTCAAGATGGGTCATGAAAATTTTGGTCAAAAATGGTGATAAGGGAGAACATAGGAACGCCGTCTTAAAAAGTTTATTGCATAATAAAAAAACTTCTGGTTTTTCGGAACATTTTATAAATAAGAACCATTTTATAGATTTCAGTAGGACATTTTCAGTTTAGCACATGGAAAGAAGCTACACAAATGAACAACTTGTATTTAATTTATCACCATTGCTCTTAACCGTAGGACCGAACCTACACCTAATTTTAACACTATTCTTGAAATTATACCTGTTATCTACCCTACTATTAAAAATTGGATTTTCAGTTCTGTTCTCTTCAGTTTATAAAATGGGCTAAAAATCCGAAATATATAAATATATATTTCAACAGCCATGAAATAAACAGTGAAACCTAAGCCAAGTTTTTTTATATACTTTATTAATTTAAAACCTAAAGAATTGTGTTTGCCAGCTGCTATTATAGAAATATTCAGGAATGAAATATCTGAAATAAGTTTGAATAGCGGTAAATGATTTGTACGAAATAAAAGATTTATCCGCAACAGCCTATCATTTAAATCTAAAGAACAATGTACATTCTGTCAATAAAGTACCGGGAATTATGGATTTAAACCTGGCGGGGCAATGAGGCAGGTAAAATTTTTTTTTCCTAGGTTGGTACCACTGTCCTTAATTACTATGCCAAGCTTGAGCGGGATCTGTCAACTAGTGTGTTTGCAACAGCTGATTAAGTCAGTCGATGTCAGAGTGCGTGCCGATTTTTACTATGGGTGATTACGTTGAGCAAAGAATTTGTTTAAAGTTTTGTGTTGCAAATGAATTTTCGTGTGCCGATGCATTGAAAATGTTGCAAAAGGCCTTTGGTGATAATGCTCTATCGAAAACTCGTGCATATCAGTAGTACAGAGCCTTCAAAAAACCACGCCAAAGCCGCTCGAAAATGAAGGTGATGCTCATTGTTTTCTTCGATATCCGTGGCGTGGTGCACTACGAATTCGTTCCAGAGGGTCAGACGGTAAACAAGGAGTATTACCTAGCCGTTATGAAACGTTTGCGTGAGCGTATCCGTAAGAAGCGGCCAAATTTGTGGGCGAACAACTCATGGATTTTGCATGACGATAACGCGCCTTCTCACCGAGCTACGATTATGACTGACTTTCTCGCCAAAAACTCAACAAACGTGCTTCAGCAACCACCGTAACAAAATTCGGCGCGAGAGCTAAAGTCCATCCCGGAAAGCTCCTATAAAAAATGTTTCAATTATTGGAAGTGCCGTTGGCATAGATGTATTGGAGCAAATGGAGCCTATTTTGAAGGCGACCCAATAAATTTTGACGATTAAATGTAAAAATGTTGTTTTAATTGAAAATTCCCGGTACTTTCTTGACAGAGTAGTACCTATAGAATGTGCAGAATACAATGTCGAGTATTATTTGAAATTAGGGTCAAGTAAAGAAACTGATAATGAAGAAAATGAAATTCACGTAATAAGCGAAACGATAACCCCTCCATTGTCCACTTCGAGGGCAATCCTGAAAGTATATCTCTACCCCATGGCGTGGGTAATAATACGCAAATGCATGTTAACACATTCTTGAAAACTGTGTTTTTGTTTTTTACTATCTTCTTGTTAGTTACTTTTAGTGCAATTATCACTACTTGCATTAATATCAACAAATTGGTATTAACTGTACAACAATAAACAAACTTAAGCTTAACCATTCCCATACATTCCCTCACACTCCCATCGCGCACATTTGTGTCCCACTTAGCATTGTGGATGTACCTCGTATATACCTAAATAACACGATTGCATGATTCGAACCTTTCAAATTGACAAAATTAAATTTTGAGAAATTAGACATCATGTCATGTTAGTTTGTTTCTGCGATAGATAAAATGTTGGGCAACTTTATATTTATATTCATCAAGTTTTGAATACCTCAAATTTCATCCACTTCATAAGAGTAGGGGCTTTTGACGTGACAACGTCTTATAAATTGGTTTGCCGGGTGACACTTCAAGAAACTGCGTTACGCTCCGCTCACGTTATGCGCTCACAATGAGAGCGAGTGAGAGGCACGCGTCCCTTCCACTCGGGCATGGTTAGCCCGCCTAAGAGCGAGAGAGACAGACATAAAAAGTGAAAGGCACGCGTCCCTTCCACTCGAGCACAGTTAGCCCGCCTAAGAGCAAGAGAGACAGCGCGAGAGAGAGAGAGAGAGTGAGAGAGATGGGCATACACACCGGTTCATGTCTTGCGCTTCTATTTCGCTTAGGCGCCTGCATACAAGTTTACACGTTGCCAGTTAATTGTAAAACGATTGTGTAGTGATAATGTGAAGGTAGTTTCGTCCATCGCAACAATTCAAACAGCAAAGGTAAATAATTTCAGACTGATAATATAACATGATGAAATAAATGACTAAGACATAAGTGAATAGGTTATGTTGTAGTAATCACAATGTTGTGGTAGTTTTCAATCAAAAAAGTAGTAGAAATCGTTTCTCAACCAATAATAATTTGTTTAACTTGAAAAAATGAGCGCGACTTGCTATGTAAAAAATTGAAATAACAATGTTTAACCTCCAACCTGTCAAATCGAAACTTTCAAACATTCAAACCGAGACGACTAATCACTGCGCAAGGTCGTAAGCGCGCGATTTACAAATTCAAAGATCAAATGTGAATTAGTTTTCTCCTTTTAGAAAATACACTTTGAATTAAAATCGATTGATATTAACAATTAATGTGATTTAAATAAATGTTCTAACTTTTAAATTTAGTTTTTATATTTATAACAATGTAAAACAAGTTAAATTTATTAATAACTTATAACAACTGATTGATAAACAAAATTTTGTTAATATGAAATTCAGTGCGAGATTCTTTGTATAAATTAATGTTTTAAATATAATTCTTTGTATAAATAAATGTTTTAAATTGTTACTATTATTTCATCCTTCTTCCTACTATACGAATGAATATTCACATTAAAATTATTTTACCACTCAAAGTCGTTGTCACGTAAAACTTTCGCCCGTATACCGACTTTACAGGCAACAAATTTTTTTTTAAAACAATAGGTAGAATAAATTTATATGAACTATTTCTTCGAACATATAGATTTGCGGCAAAATTGAAATGATTTACCCTCATTTTGACCCCTAGCAACGCAGACTTACCGCAAAGAATAATTAAAGTAACCAAAATATGTAATTGTTTTATTTGAAAATATAAGACCTGTATATGTTCTCTTCGTATTTTTTTTGATTTTTATAGATCGGCACGACACTTTATCGATACTTAATGAATGATAATTCACAGCCGATCTAATGAACCGTTCAAGATTCTAATAGACTGTTCTAGATACTCACAATTTTCTGAAATCACTTTCTTCCTCTTTTAGAGCTATTATTGTTACAATCATTCGAATAAATATTCAAATCGTTGGTTCACATCTAATTACTTATGCTGATAAGGCCTATATATTTTGGAATATTGAGAAAGCGAGATTTCAAATAGGTATATTTTAGGACTTTGTCTTTCTAATTGGACCAGGTTCCCGGTTACAAAATATAAGCTGTTAAAAATCAGGATGTACGGCATTCATCATATGGACGAATTTTTCACTTTGAGGGTAGGATAAAATCTTTTAAAACTATTTGCCGTCATTTTATTCACAAAGTTTCGGAACAGTCACGTGTCGCTGTAAATCTCAGCGATATGTTTTCGTTAGTTCGCTTTTCAAAATTATCAAAATAATCATTACAAGGAACCTGCTCAGGATAGATGTTCTTAAGCGATTCTTCTTATTACGGCTAATATGGCCGGCCATTCCACTGTTGGATTAAAAGTTAAAAGGGCTGTGCTTAAGGAGGCGTACCTACACAGTAACAAAACCTAACGAGACCAACTCGCACCAGAAGCTGCACTAAGGCTTTTGAAAGATATTTACGGGAGATCTACGAGTATCAGTAATATAAACAAAATTTAAAAATAATGACTTTGGGTCCACATCATCATAGTTATTTTGATTTGAAAATGTAAATGAGAAAATATACTCATTTATAATATGATTTTTGCCAATAAACATTCTGTCCGTCATTTCTATGGTCTAATAACAATAACAATAAAATCAGTTCACATATTATATAGAAGAGTTATGATTCAAACATTACCTTTCAAAACACAATGGAAAAATATCGTCATTTGAATGAAATAGAAGTAAAAAACATGAGTTTGATTACAGTACACTGAAATTTAATTTTAGTCAGTCTTTTTCTTGGACATTTTCTTATAGTTTTTGGATACATTCGTGAATATTTTCCACTTTCTTCCGTGAATATTTCATTAGTGTTCAAATATATTCTTTTAAGAAATTCAATTTTTTTTATTTCTTTCCTCGCTTTCACAGTTTCAATCTATTGAATCTATTATTTATATAAATATATATTGAATATCAGAATTTCTACTCATTTCAAGTGGAGTTTGATCATAAATCGCTATTGAAATAGATGCGAATTCGATATATCTCGTATGTAGATAGATTAAATTAAAATGAAGTATTTCCTCGAACATTATAGATTCGTGACAAAATTGAAATGTTTCACCTTCATTTTAATCCGTGGAAACGCAGACTTACCGAAAAGAATAATTAAAGTAGCCAAAATATGGAATTGTTTTATTTGAAAAATATAAGACCTGCATATGTTATCTTCGTATTTTTTTTATTTTTATAGATCGACACGAAACTTTATCAATACTTAATGAATAATAATTGACAGCCGATCCAAGGAACCGTTCAAGAATCTAATGAACTGTTCTAGATACTCACAATTTGTTGAAATCACTTTCTTCCTCTTCTAGAGCTATTATTGTTACAAACTTTCGAATAAGTTTCAAATCGTTAGTTCACATCTTATTATTTATGCTAATAAGGCTTATATATTTTGGGATATTGAGAAAGAGAGATTTCAAATAGGTTTATTTTCGGAATTTATCTTTCTGATTGGACCAGGTTTCCAGTTGCAAAATATAAGCTGTTAAAAATCAGGATGTACAGCATTCATTATATGGACGAATTTTTCACCTTGAGGGTAGGATCAAATCTTTTCAAACTATTTTCGCTAATTTTATCCATAAAGTTTCGGACCAGTCGCGTGTCGCTTTAAATTTCAGCGATAAGTTTTCGTTAGTCCGCTTTTCAAAATTATTCATTACAAGGAACCTGCTGAGAATAGATGTTCTTATACAATTCTTCTTATTCCGGCTAATATGGCCAGCCATTTCACTGATGGATCAAAAGCTAAAAGGTCTATGCTTAAGGTGGAGTACTAACACAGTAACAAAACCTAAAGAGATCAACTCGCACCACAAGCTAAAGCTTTTGAAAGATTAAAACAAATTGTAGAAATTACTATGTTTTACTACCAATAAAAATATATTTCACACATTTTCTTGTGACTCGAGTTTCGGGAAATGAACTATCCCATCATCAGACAACTTGTTGTCTGATGGTGGGATAGTGGAAAACATAGTAATTTCTACAATTTGTTTCAATTATGATCAACTACCAAATAGTAACGGCTGAAACAATTCAGTATCTTGTGAAAGATATTTACGGGAGATCTACGAATATCAGTGATATAACCAAAATTACAAAACAATGATTTTTTGACATCCACATCATCATAGTTATTTTGATTTGAAAATGTAAAGGATTAAATATATTATACTCATTTATAATATGATTTTTGCCAATAAACATTCTGTCCGTCATTTCAATTGTCTAATATCAATAACAATAAAATCAATTCACATATTATATAGAAGAGTAATGATTCAAACCTTAACTTTCAAGAAACAATGAAAAAATATCGTCATTTGAATGAAATAGAAATACAAAACATGAGTTTGATTACAGTACACTGAAATTCAATTTCAGTCAAGCATCTTTTTCTTGAACATTTTCTTATAGTTTTATTTTTGGATACATTCGTGAATATTTTCCACTTTTCTCCGTGAATATTTCATTAGTGTTCAAATATCTACTTTTCAGAAATTAAATTTTTTTATTTCTCTCCTCGCTTTAACAGATTTACTCTATTGAATCAATTAATTTATATAAATATATTGAATATAAGAATTTCTACTCATTTCAAGTGGAGTTTGATCATAAATCGCTATTGAAATGGATCCGAATTCGATATACCTCTGATGTGAATGGAAATGAAATTCATATGTAATTTTTAACTGTACACCACATTTCAAAGCTATTTAAAAGATAATTCGCAAATGAAATGAGTCGAAATTTTATGTTGAGAAAAAATTTACATGCAAAATTTTTCTAGACCTTATTCGTGACCAGAATTCAAGTTACGGATTGTGTCCGATATCCAAAAAATTTATATATATATATATATATATATATATATATACATATATATATATATATATACATATATATATATATATATATATATATATATATATATAAATATTAATATATCATCATATATATTCAAATAAATACAAAAAAAAGGTTAAAGTAAAGTGCTTCTACTATTTGTGAATCGTATGGAACTTTAAATGAATGTCGGACACAACTGAAATTGAATTATCATAGCTTATACATACTTCCACATATTACAATCAAAAAGAAGTGCCATTCAAATTCCTAAAAACTATAGCTGTTGTCTACATTCCTCTCGTGAATTTTGTTAAATTTTTTTGTCCAGACGTGTATTTTTGTTTTTTTATCTAATTGTGGATCTTTTCAGTAGTTTTTCTTAAGTTTTTTTTCTTTTTCTTTTTTTTTCCTTTTTTTTTTCTTTTTTTTCTTTTTCTTTTTCTTCTTTTTTTTTCTTTTATTTTTTATTTTTTTTTCTTTTTTTTTTTTTCCTTGTTACTTATGTAAATTTATTCACAAAACATTAATATCATTCGAACTTCATATATTTTCATAACAGTTTCAAAGTCTTTTTTTTTATTACAACAGATAAATATAATGCACTTCCTACTATAAACATGTACTATAAGCAGATATATTCACTTCAATCGAACAAATCACTGTTAAAATACATTCAAAAATAACATTCGTATACATATACACTATGTTGGTAATAAAAAACAAAAATTTCGATTTTTTCTTTGTTGATATTTTGTTTGTGATCAATGTTTTGAAACAATGATTTGTTCATGTAATTACAGAGATTAGATAGTAAATCAATTCTCATTATGATTCGTGTATTACACAGAAGTAAACAGGACTTTAGAATAAGAAAGGACAAGGAATCATTTTTCAAACAAACTCAAAGTTTTCGAATAGCCTTCATGTGAGAAAAACACATTTTCAACGACAAATATAATTTTCCAAATGAGAAGAAATCCAGCTGTCGTATCAGGAGAATGGATGAATGTTCAAACTGGTAATTTAGGACGAATATTTAGTCAAACATGTCGATCGATAGGATATCGCATTCTCTTGCAACAAAAGCAGAAATGCTTTGTTATGATATTCAGGGCTCACAGATTTACCTCGAGAGTGAACGACGGTTAAGGTGTTCATTTGCCTGGATATAAAATTATCTTTACTACCGCTTCCTCAGCAGCCTGACCTATCCTTCGTTTCAGCTCTTTTCATATTACACAAATACTTTTCACATATTCACAAGTTTTGTTTTTTGTCCGAATCGACATATATTCACCGGCTGAAGGTATTTTCCACTTTTAAAGATTCAATTTTGAACATGTCAATCGGTCTGTATTTGCTTTTATCAAAGAGCGTTCTTAGAAAGATCACCTTTTTGAGAACTAGATTGTCATCCAAACTTATAGCCTCTGATGATAACGATCACATTTCCAAAATCCATTTAGGCTGAACAGATCTATTTCCTTATTCAATCAAATGTCAATATTGATTTCTGTTGCATAGAAATGTTGTCTAACGCTGTTTCTGAGTTAGTTTAGCGTACAGAAGTCAAAGAGGAGCTCTCTTTGTTAATCGAGCACATCTCTATTCAATCTATTCTTGATTACAGGACTCGTTACAGTTCTTATTCTTGTGATGAAATCGACCATAATAATGAGTTCTCTTGATTTTCTCTGGTTTCCAATGCAGATCAGGGATGTTCATATAATTCCTTCATCTTTTAACTTGACCTTTCAGAATCAAAAGAGTATACTGACTTGTGGAGTTTTCAATTTTCAAACATATTTTCAATATTCCATCATTTCGACATTTTTGACCAGTTTTTCCATTCCAAACGCTACACATTTTATTATGCCAAAACAGATGACTGCCCTTTTGATACTTAATTATGTCTTTGTTACATGATCTCTATGATCTTCCGAGTTGAATTATATCAAACCAAGTAATATCGTGTTTTCATTTACTTAATTCCATTGTTTTCGTTCCAGTTTCTAGGTTTCATTGATAGGTATAGAAATCTCATTTTCTTTAACACAAAGCAGGTGATTAACCTCTTCTTGCAACCCTACCGGCAGAAAGGCACGTGAGCTACCCAATCCACTCTTGTACATCTGAGGCGGAGTTGAATGAAAAATCTACCCATCTTTTTCATAATATCTTCGATTATCACGAATTTCAATTGGGAAACATGATAATCATCGTTTAAGTCATCTTCCTTGGAGAACGGTTTATCATTGGCAAACTCTGCTTTACTTTATATACAAGACAAACTACTTTTTGGGTAAGAGTTCTATCTAATTCATAACAGATCTTACTGCTTGCTCCTTTTGAACAAATGATATGTACTTGAGCTACTTAATCCACCCTTGTACATCCAAGCGGGCTCTCTGAAGAGTTCAATCGTAGTTTGATGACATCTTCGGTTATTACAAGTTCTGATTGTACGACGTGTTTATCATCATTCAGGTCTTCATTACTAATCTTAAAACTGGATATATCAGTGGTAGCTGGCTGCATTATATACACTCGTTTTCACAAACTCATTACATCAATTGAAGTGCATGTGCAAAAGTTTAGAAGAAAACTTAATATTGGCTCTTTTTTAGACCACCAAGACGTACGTGAGCTATTCAATCCACCCTCGTACGCCCAGGCGAAATTCTATGATAATTCACACACAATTTTGATAACAGTTTCGGTTGTCAAAACTTTCGATCATATAATACGTTGATCATCATTTATTTAGTAACAAAACATAGTAATATCTAAAAATTTGTTTTCAATTTGATTCCTTATTATCACCCTTAAGGCAGAGTATATCAGTGGCAGCAGAGTCAGCTGGGTTAGTAACCATCCTCAAAAACGTCTTTCGTCAATGTGTTTCGGTGAAAGTTTCATCAAGTTTAGCATGACACTTAATGTTGGATCTCATTCCGATATCGATATCCATTTTCAAACAACAAACACACTATCTCTAATCAAGCAATCATCCAGTTTCTACAACAAAGTTTACAAGCTTTTCAACCAAAGCATCCATAAATAGGACAGCTTACCATTTTGAAAAGAGTCCTGTTTACTTCTGAAACTATCAACCTGGCTAATATTTTGACATTCTAAAACTGAATAAACACTAGAATTGTATTTTTTCAGTGAGTGGAGAAAAATTCTACTCACCTTGAATCTTCCAGCATGAGTATATTAAACTAAATAAATACAATAATAGTTTTTGCTTCAATTCAAGAGTTAACAAGGTTTGCCTGTTTCATGCACTGAAAAGTATACACTGGTATCTCACAATACTTTTTGATTTTATTCATTATATAAATATTTCATGTTTTCTACATACAATCTAAAAAAAATCAATCGGAAATGTCAAGAATGTCAGTTCGCAAACAAGAAATGCTGCTGTACATACAAACTTGCCTTTTCTTGAATCAAAATGTAGTCTTTCTTATTGTTTGAAGCGCAATCTTTTGAATCTCAATTTAAATTCCAAAAAACTGGTCTATACTGGCTTCCTCAATGAATTTTTCAACAAAACTAATGGATAAAAAGACTCAACTTTATTCCAAGAACTCAGCATTATATGTACATATTAACAACTCTTCAAATATAACTATGATTGATGAGGATATAAGGAACAAGTTTTAGGGATAATCTCAGATATATACGTTTTGTCCTTACCCGCGCCATTTTCATTATTAAACCTATTTTAGTAATGACTGTTAAATCCCCTAAGACTCATACTACAAAAATAAGTATACGATACAAATGTTCATCTATTGAATTTGGAGAGGAAGATTTTCGTAATGTGAATTTCAGTTCCGATAGAGGTAATTCTACGTAAGAACATCGAGATTGGTGGTTTCCATAAAAGCTTCCAATATTTTTGTGGTAAAATATCTGTACACAAAATTGTAATGAATAATTTTTAAAACAGAAAATGTCAATGCCTTATCTAGTTATGTTAACGAGGGCGTCACAGTATCATCGACTAGTAAACACAAATCTCTAATGACTGAATGAATAACATGAGTACCTGAAATACACCAGATATCCGTAAATCCAATCAATTTACAACCGAAGATATGTGAAGGTAAATTAAACGTCCTCCTTTATAAATGTAATAACGTATAAGTGATCATTTCGAACTCAAATGAAAGCATAGAAGAGAAAGATCAATCAATTTACAACCGAAGATATGTGAAGGTAAATTAAACGTCCTCCTTTATAAATGTAATAACGTATAAGTGATCATTTCGAACTCAAATGAAAGCATAGAAGAGAAAGATTAAAATTCACCGACTGCGATTCGGAAAGAATTTTTAGATTGGAAATCAATTAGAATAAACAACGTGAAGGTTCCAAAAGAAAACTAGGAACGGGCGAAGCCCGTCACGAAAATAACCGTTCGGACCGAAGGTCCGATAGACCCGCTACCCGCGAAAGCCCATATATTTCGCGGATGACTTTACGTCGCGACGAAACGAGCGGATGAAAATTTCCGGACTTTTCCCGCGCTCGCCAAACGGTCACCGCCCTACGCGTATGCCGCGTAGGGATGACCAAACGGGGGTGACCAAAGACGGAATTTGAACGAAAAGCAGATCCCACCTAAAATTATAGAAAATTATTAAAAAAAATTGACTTTTTCAAACCGGATCGATCGAAAAATATAGATCAATCGACTCTACTCGTATTATTTATTAAAGCATCAATGGCATGGTAATTAACATAACTGTTATTTTTGAGTGATCAGAAAGTAAATCATACCCGGAAATGTTTTTAATTGGATGGTGACTAATTCATTTTTGAAACCGTATAATTTTATCGATCATAGGACTAAGAGAATAATGATATTGATTTCTCGCATATCATTTGGTGAAACATTTTCAAAATAATAAAGTAAATAAAAACAACGGCCTCCCTATGGGTTCTCCCTTATCACCACTTTTGAGCGAAATTTTTATAACCTATCTTGAAAATAAAATCTTTTCTTTACAAGATAATTTGATAAAGAAAGTTCTTTATTGAAAAGGATAGATTGATGCTGTATTTTGCATTGGGTTATGTTCTATTAGACAATTAGAAATGTTTTTGAATTTGTTAAATTCATTTTTTAATTCTGTCAAATTCACTATTCAAATCGAAAATCCTCAAATATCAATAAATTTTTCAGATATTCAGATCACAAGAAATGTTATTTTCCTTGAATTTGATATATTTAGAAAACCTACGTATACAGATTGATTAATCATAATAACAATTCCCATCCTCATAAAATAAATTCACGTTTTTACACATAGGTTACTTTCAACCCCTCTCTCAATAAAAAACTTCAACAAAGAAATTAAATAATATAAATATTTTTAAAAAAAAATTTACGTTATTTACGTTATTTTATTTATAATATATAATTATATGGTTTACCCAAACATTCATAAAGAGAGTCCTTGTGTTATAGCAAAGGCCATTAAATTTGTCCTTCAATCTTCTAGATCAGGTTAAACCACAGAGATATTTCTGTCTGTATTGGATACCTATTTAAGATTCTCATTTTTAAATAGAACTTTTTCTCGAAGACGAAGGGTAAGTTTAAATATGTGTTATTAATTGATTTTATATTTATTGAATATGAATATTTGAATACTGACGAGCAAAGTCGATTTTAAAACTTGTTTTTCAATAATGTTTTGCATATCTTGAGTTTTTGCATAAAGTACCTTGGTTAGATATCCAATAATATTGAATAGTCTAAGTAAGATAGTTTTGTGATAAAATTCCCAGGATTATGTTGGATATTCTTGAAAGATATTGGTTTTCATAGGATTGATAAGCAGAAACAAAATTTTGTCTATTCAAAATGTTTAATTTATAGGATTTTAGTTAATAATTTTTATTTATTGGATTTTGTTATACCATTTGGATATCTTATAATGAATGTTTATTTTATGTCATGATATAAGTGGTACTTATACGACATTAGTTTAATTTATTTTCAGAAGTTATAATCATTGAATATAATCTTTTGGAGTTAAATATGTAGAAGGCTAATTTTTTAAAATTGTTTAAAATTTTTTAAAATATTTATATTATTTTATATACCTTCTATCAAGAATGACCTCTATTTACGTTATTTTATTTATAATATATAATTATATGGTTTACCCAAACATTCATAAAGAGAGTCCTTGTGTTATAGCAAAGGCCATTAAATTTGTCCTTCAATCTTCTAGATCAGGTTAAACCACAGAGATATTTCTGTCTGTATTGGATACCTATTTAAGATTCTCATTTTTAAATAGAACTTTTTCTCGAAGACGAAGGGTAAGTTTAAATATGTGTTATTAATTGATTTTATATTTATTGAATATGAATATTTGAATACTGACGAGCAAAGTCGATTTTAAAACTTGTTTTTCAATAATGTTTTGCATATCTTGAGTTTTTGTATAAAGTACCTTGGTTAGATATCCAATAATATTGAATAGTCTAAGTAAGATAGTTTTGTGATAAAATTCCCAGGATTATGTTGGATATTCTTGAAAGATATTGGTTTTCATAGGATTGATAAGCAGAAACAAAATTTTGTCTATTCAAAATGTTTAATTTATAGGATTTTAGTTAATAATTTTTATTTATTGGATTTTGTTATACCATTTGGATATCTTATAATGAATGTTTATTTTATGTCATGATATAAGTGGTACTTATACGACATTAGTTTAATTTATTTTCAGAAGTTATAATCATTGAATATAATCTTTTGGAGTTAAATATGTAGAAGGCTAATTTTTTAAAATTGTTTAAAATTTTTTAAAATATTTATATTATTTTATATACCTTCTATCAAGAATGACCTCTATTTACGTTAAAGAAATTAAAGTTTTCAAGTCATTAGCGTCGAACAATGGTTACAATACGAACGTAATAGATAAATAAATTTTTAAGAAACAGCATAATAAAGCTCTAGCTTGCCTTTAACCTATCCTTCAGGAGAAATGAAAAGCGAAATTCCATAGCATAAACTTCATATCACAAGTTAGTAAAAAAATTTGCAATAGACTAAAACAAAGCAATATGTACATTAAGGTCGGCCAAAAATAATTTTTAATTTTTTTTTCTTAGCTTTGAAAAAAAACAAGTTCTGGTAAGACCTGTGCTCTTAATATTAATATTAAGAGGTGCCTCATCGATATTTTCGATTTCCCATTTAAATAACACAGGAAATTTTGATTTTTTTGTTTGGATTTTCAATGTACACAAACAAATAATTGTTAAGCGAGAATCAACACTTATTTTTATAGGAAATTTACCGATCTACAAAAAAGGTGTGGAACATTTTTTAGCTGAGTCAACTCATTCAAAGTTATTCGTAGTTAAAGTCCAACAGAAAATTATAAAAAATGATTTCCACAATTTTTCATCTTATATTACAAATTAATGGCTAATAAACATAACAAATCATATTTTTTCGATTTATCTCCTCTTTATTTAATTAATTCATAAAATAAATTCAGGCAATCTTGTCTTGCTGAACTAAATTGTTAATTTTCATTACTATTTTTGTATTATCATTATAATTATCGATCTTAGCGACACCTATAGGAAAATATAAGTAAATATTATTCAAGGTTACGTCAATCTCTCCAACTTTGTTTACTGTCTGATATCTTGTGTCGTTTTGATTCGTATTTTATTATTGTATTTAGTAACAGTAAAGTGAAATGTTTTAATATTGCAAGTTTTTGCTGTTTTCTAAAAATGAGCTGCAAACCGATTTACTTAATTGGTGCTCCCAACCCGAACGTCTTTGGCCGTAAGTTGCCTACCGTTAAAGAGGTTATGTCTGTGTTTTTTTATCATCATGTTGTATTGAAGGAAACAATTAACAAAAGTTTGATGAATACCATAATAAAAGTTGAAAAGCAATGGCATTCTGCGGGGTTACCAATTTGTGGGAGAGAAAATGCTGTAAAAGAGTTGCGAAGTTTACATTTTAAGTGGAAAAGTGTACAGAAAAATCAAAACAGATGCAATTCAGCAGCTCAAATAAATAACTAGTCTCATTTTTAAAAGAAGCTGACTGAACTCTTTGATATTAAGGATTCGAAAAGCGTTGACTCTCTAGATCATAAAAAAAATTTTTTCTAGCGGGACAAAAAAGTTCGACTCGAAGGGGAATCATTAATTTAGGCTTACAATCAAATACTCAAGTGGAAGAGATGGTTGTTGAAGAAATTAGTAAGTATTTTACATAAAATGATGATGCTTAATAATCAAATTTTATAATTCATTAATTAATTTTTATGAATCATAAATGTATTGTAAAATTGATTTATTACTTTATTAGAAAATATTGTCCACTATAAAATATCAATAAATAAAACTAAATGAAACCCAATTTGATTTATTTTCAGTTTCGACTATTTTATTTTATTTTTCTTAAAATTGGCAATTACTTACTAGCATATTAAATCATTTTTATTTGTTCATAAATATATTCAAATTTTCAATTGCAGAACAGCCGGTAAGAGATAATGAACTTCCTATTACCAGACAAGAATCTGACATAATAACATCTCAATCATCAGTAAGCTTAACCTCAAAATCAGTCTCAGACTATGAAAATGAATTAACTCCCCCTGTTGTTCCCAAAATTAAAGTTATGACACCAGAATTGGTTGCTGCATTAGATCGTTCAAACGTTTCTAGTAGGAATGCTATGTATATTATTTCTGCAACTCTGAAGAGCGTTGGAGTTGATTTTAAAACTGTAAATATCAGCTATAAGACTATTCAGCGCAGTCGTAATGTTTTACGTAAAGAAATTGCAGAGGGGTTAAAAGATGGGTTGAAGCTTGAAGATAATTATATTGTGCACTGGGACGGGAAGCTTTTAACCGATATCACGGGAACTGATACTGTAGATAGACTTCCAATTATTTTGACATCATGTGGTACTGAACAATTGTTGGGAGTGCCGAAGCTGAAGTCAGGAAGTGCCAGTGATCAAGCAGTTGCCATTCTGGAAACTCTCAAGCAGTGGGGTGTTAGTTCATATGTCAAAGGGATGTGTTTCGACACAGCAGCGGTCAATACAGGTCAGTTGTCAATGAGATATAAGCTAATTATTTTAATAATAAATATTCTATGTTTGTTTTAATTTTTAGGAATTCATCATGGGACTTGTGCTGAATTAGAAAAAGCTTTAAATCAAGAGTTGATCCATTTACCTTGTCGCCGTCACATCTTTGAGCTTGTTTTGAAAGGTGTGTTTGAGGTGTATTGGCCAACCACTTCAGGCCCAAACGTTCAGTTCTTTTCTAGGTTTAAGAATAATTGGGATAATCTGAATAAATCCAATTTCAAGGTTGAAATAGACGATAGTATTGTTAATGAAGTATTATCAAATAGCAAACAAACATTAGTAACCTTGATTGAAGAAAATTCACGGGTACGAATTCATAAATTGGACTTTATAAAAATTATAAACGCAATGTTCTTGATGAACATATCAGAGTTTTCTCACTCAACAAGACAATTTAAATTGAAATTTGTGTGTCTACTTTACAGGTTTGTCCACCAAGAGATGACTATAAAGAACTTCTGGAGCTATCGCTGATTTTTTTGGGGGAAAAGCCAAAACCGAACTTAACGTTCAAATATCCAGGTCCAGTTCATAATGCTCGTTGGATGGCGAAAGCCATTTATTCGTTAAAATTTTTTCTCTTTAGAGAAGAATTTAAACTAACAGCGCGACAATTCAATGGCTTACGTGAAGTTTGTATTTTTCTCGTTAAGATTTATTTAAAAGCTTGGTACACTGCTCCATCTGCGATTCTGGCACCATACAATGATCTGACCTTCATGCAAGACTTAGTTGAGTATAAAACTGTGAACAGCTCCGTATCAACTGCAGCTTGTTCAAAAATGAGAAATCACCTGTGGTATTTGAGTGAACAGTTATTATTTCTCTTTTTGATGATAATGTGCCTCTACCCATAAAACAGAAAATGATTCAGGCTTTGAATAAAAAAGAAATAAACACTGATCCAAAAAAAAACAAAAATTTTAAATTGAGCCAGGAAATTCAGACCAATTCTTATCAGTAGATCTGAGTGACTTTATTTCTAAAAAGTCAATGACTATATTTCAAATATTCGATTTACCTACTGACTTCATCGACAAAAATGTGGAATCTTGGTCACACGATGAAAGCTATCAAGAGAATCAGGAATTTTTTAAGCGTCTCAGCGTGGTCAATGATGTAGCAGAAAGAGGTGTTGCTTTAATAGAGTAGTACAACAAATGTCTTACTAAAAATGAAGAACAATTGTAATATTTATTGCAAGTTGTTAAAAATCACCGACAAAAATTTCCTGATTGTAATAAAAAGACTTTAGTTTAATTTTGAAATAATCAATATGTAAGGGATATAAAATAAAAAGTTGTATTGCAATTGAAAAATTACTGAAAAAGGGCTCTTATTAATTTACATTTCCCGAGAGTCAAGAGCAAATAGGACACATTATTTTTTCAGGCAACGATTAATGTTTCTAAGTCATCATTCACACAGACTAGAGTTCAAAGTTTTTGTTTAAATTAAGTATTTAAAAAATTGATTTTATTAAACGATGATCGATATTTTGTGAGAATACTATGGTTACGTCACTAAACAATCGATGAGTTTTACGAAAAAAATGATTTTTTATATTTATTAGCCATTAATTTGTAATATAAGATGAAAAATTGTGGAAATCATTTTTTATAATTTTCTGTTGGACTTTAACTACGAATAACTTTGAATGAGTTGACTCAGCCAAAAAATGTTTCAGACCTTTTTTGTAGATCGGTAAATTTCCTATAAAAATAAGTGTTGATTCTCGCTTAACAATTATTTGTTTGTGTACATTAAAAATCCAAACAAAAAAATCAAAATTTCCTGTGTTATTTAAATGGGAAATCGAAAATATCGATGAGGCACCTCTTAATATTAATATTAAGAGCTCAGGTCTTACCAGAACTTGTTTTTTTTTCATGTCGGATGAGATTTTCATGGTAGCTAAGAAAAAAAAATTAAAAACTATTTTTGGCTCACCCTAATGTACATATAAGAAAAACTTAGGTTCAATTTTACGTCAACAGCAAAGACTTGTCGTGAAACGTTTGAAAAAAGCGATATATACAAATTATATTTTAACGAATGCCTTGCATTTTGCATAAGTCAGACAAACCAATCTATAAACATAAGCGTAGAATAACCCAAAAAAAAATTAATTGTACAATAAAATAATATCTGTTTTTTTGGAACATAACAACCATTTCAGTAGAACTGGGATCTTACACGTGGGTAATAAAAGCAAAAGAATGGACCTTTTAGAAAATTTTGAAATTTGCTTAGCACATGGAAAGAAGCTACCAATCACAAATGGACAACTTAAATTCAATTTATCCCCTTTGCTCTTATCTGTAAAAAATTGAGACCGAACCAACATCTTATTTTTACACTATTCAAAATTGCACCTGTTATCTACTCTACTATTATAAAAAGGATTTTAAGTTCTGTTCTCTTCAATTTTGAAAATGGACTAAAAACCCGAAACATGTGTCAACAGACATGAAATAAACAGTGAAACTTAAGCCAAATTGTTTTCATTTACTTCATTAAGTGAATAACGTGTGTCAAGTTTCACGAGGTTATATCGCGATTTTTGACTCCCGAGTTAATAGGTGAAAATCAGTGGAAATCAACCGATTTAATTTTCGAAACCAGGTTATAGGCAATTTGTATACCTCTACTTTTTGCGGGCTAGTCTTGATTGCGACAATATTCGCTCAAAAATGAGTAAACAGTGCGTTTCTTGTATTAAAATTCTATCAAAGAAGTTCCCAGGTCTTCCATGTGGTACTTGCGAGCGATATTATCATGCCAATTCCGTATGTTGCGATGTAAATAAACAGCAACTATCAATCATCGATACGTTACCTGGGGGTCGATGGCTCTGCGGCGGTTGCCGTATAGATTCGCCCGCACCGAGTCGCAATACTCGATCGCGGGCTGTAATCGCGGCGGACGCAGCGGCGTCTCTTTCTCGGGACGATGACGGAGATGATGCTGAGGACGGTGCTGGCGGTGGTCGTCGCGTTTCTTCCGTTAACACTGAACTAGAGCTGTTGCGGAGTGAGATTCGGGAGATGAGGAGGAGCGTCGATTTCTGTTCTGATAAAATTTCCGATTTCGAGGACTTGGTGAGGAATCTTAAGGGTTTGCAAAAGCTTACGGAAGATTTGAGGTCGGAAAACAAACAACTTAAAGATCAGGTGACCTCTCTAAATTTTAAACTGAATGCCATGGAACAGTATACGAGATCTAACAGTGTTGAAATTCATGATATCCCGGAAAGTAAGGATGAAAACTTATTCCGAATAGTTGATAGCATTGGAAACTATCTTGGTCACTCGTCGAAGAGAGAAAAGATCGATAACATCATAAGAGTGCCTACTAGGGTACCTCTAAAACACAAACCTATTGTTGTTAAGTTTGTATCTAAGCTGGATAGAGATGAGTTCCTTGCCAAAGCGAAGAATAAACGTGCCCAATCGAATAGTCGATCTTTGAGTATCGATGGAATTTCCAATAAGTTCTTCGTCAATGAACACCTCACCACTGCGAATAAGATTTTGCATAAAAGAGTTCGCGATGCAGCTAAAGAAGGAAAGTATAAATTCGTTTGGGTTCAGAATGGTAACATCCTTGTACGCAAGGATGAAAAAAGCAGAACAATTCAAATATCTAGTGAAATTGATATCTCTAAGATGAATTAACATCTTCTTTATTGTTTTCTTTTGTACGGTGAATATTGATTTGTCTGATCTTGATGGGACTTCACATTTTTTATCAGAATGTTAGAGGTTTAAGAACTAAACTTCATGAATTTAAAGGAAATATCTCTTGCAATACTCATGACATCATATTCATAACAGAATCATGGCTAAATAGTTCTGTGTTTGATTCCGAACTTGTCGATACTGAAGTATATTCAGTATTCCGCCGTGACCGAGAAACCACCATCAGTGATAAAAAAACGGGCGGAGGTGTTTTAATCGCCGTGAAGAATATGCTTGGTGCCTCTTTGGTTCCCCAATTCCAGAGTGATGCCGAGGATCTATGGGTTAAGATAACGATTGGTTCCACGAAAATTTTTTTGTGCTGTGTCTACCTGCCCCCTGGAGATGATGTGGCTAGTGCTAGTTTTTCTTCAAGATTGAGTGTTCTGAAGAATAATATAGAACGTGATCTGATTATTATGTGCGGAGATTTCAACTGTTCCTCCATTAAATGGATAGGTAACCCAGATGCCAATAATTCATATTTTGAACCAAATAATGTAGAGGCAAAATATTCTGATCTCATAGATGCTCTCTCTGTATGTGAGATGATGCAGTTCAATAGTGTTGTTAACAGAAATCAGAGAATTCTTGACTTGATCCTATGTAATCAGTTTCATTTGTCTCGGGTTACTTCATGTAACAGTCCATTGGTGGGAGAAGACACACATCATCCTTCATTAGAATTTATGCTAAAATTAAATATCAGATATCTCACAAAATCAAGCACTTGTACCTACAATTTTAGAAAAGGCAATTACGATAGCATAAACAATGAACTGTCTTCCGTACCATGGTCTGAATTGCTTTGTGGTGGTGACGTTGACACTGATCTGAACTTATTTTATGGCATAGTTGATGGTCTTATCGAAGAATTTGTTCCCAAAAAGCACATCAACTCTAGGTTTCCATCATATTTTTCTAAACAGACCATTAAATTAGTGAAAAAGAAAGACAAAATTCATAAAAAATTGAAAATCTATAATAACACAAGAGATTTACTTGAGTTTCGGCGTCTCAGAGCATTGTCAAAGATCATGATCAAATGTGATTATTCCAACTATATTAGATTCGTTGAAAGCGAACTGACCAATAATCCTAAGCTTTTTTTCAATGTTGCATCAGTCAAGAGTAAAAATAGTGGACTTCCCTCTTCAATGATATACAAGGATGAAGTTAGTACGGGTAAGCAGGAAATTTGTGGGAGTTTTGCTCAGTACTTCCATAGTGTTTTTGTTGATCCATTAAACTCGACGAATAATTTAGTTTCTATTGTAACTGATTCACCTGCGTACCTCTCTAAAATTGTCATAACTGCTAGGGAAATCGAGAAATCTATAAGGTCTCTGAATCAAAGTAAGGGTGCCGGCTCGGATGGCATTCCATCATATTTTGTACGCCATTGTCCTGCTTTATGCCTTCCACTTGAGCATATCTTCAACCTATCCCTCCGCATTGGGAAATATCCTCAGCGCTGGAAGATTGCGTCTGTTGTCCCGGTCTTCAAAGGAGGTGATAAATCTGTTGTTGAAAACTACCGCCCCATCAGTAAATTGTGTGCTTTTTCTAAGCTTTTTGAAAAACTTGTTTACGATCATTTATATAATTTGGTGAAAAATCAGATCATTCCAGAACAGCACGGATTTTTAAAGGGCAAGTCCATAGAGACTAACCTTTTATTATTTGTGACCTATTTGGAAGAGGCGATGGACAAGCGGGTGCAGGTTGACGCTGTATACACCGACTTCAGTAAAGCATTTGATAAAATTTCGCATAGAATCCTCAGTCATCGTCTTTCTGGGGTCGGTGTGGGGGGTGGTCTTTTGCGCTGGTGCGAATCATACATGACTGGTAGGGTGCAGTACATTTCTGTGGAGGGATGTAGGTCAGATGAGTTCACATGTCCATCTGGTGTGCCTCAGGGCTCCCACCTTGGGCCCTTATTTTTCTTGATCTATATCAATGATATTATTTCCGCCTTTCAGAGATGTAAAGTGCTCCTTTATGCGGACGATTTAAAAATTTTTTACACCATTAGGTCTATCGAGGATTGTAAGATCGTACAAGGAGAGTTGGAAAAATTCTCGGAGTTTTGTCGTACAAGGAATTTATTTTTGAATATTTCTAAATGTAGGACAATTACATTTACACGTAATAAGGCTCCAATTCTGTTTCACTATAGCATTGATCAAGCGACATTGGAGAGAGGTGATAACATCAGGGATTTAGGCGTTGTTCTGGATGGGAAATTAACTTTCGCATTCCATATTGATGGTATTGTCAATTCCGCGAGTAGAATGTTGGGATTTTTGTTTAGGAGTTGTAGGGTCTTCAGGGGCATCAGGTCGGTTCTGAGTATATACTATGCTTATGTTTTTAGTCGATTGAATTTCGCTTCGGTCATTTGGAATCCACAGTACAAAGTTTACATAGAAAGAATCGAAAGAATACAGAATAAATTGCTGAAATATTTAAGCTTCAAAGGTAATTTCTCTGTCTTAGATGATAACGTCAGTTTTTATTATATGGCCAGAAAACATTTTAATTTAATTTCTCTTCAAAATAGACGTACGATGGGCGATGTAATTATGTTGAGGAAAATTGTAAGTGGTGAGTTGCAGGTACCGGATTTATTACAGGAAGTACAGATTAATGTCCCTAATTTCAATTTAAGATCTTTCGAAATTTTTCATGTACCTTTTAGAAGGACAAATGCTTCCAAGAACTCTCCATTAATTAGAATGTTCCGAACCTGCAATGAACTACGTATTGTCGATGTATTTCATTGGGCTAACATCAAGGTACAACTCAAGAAATATTTTTTGATGCAGTGAGGCATTTTTGTTTTTTGTCTGGTGTAGAGATTTTAGTTGATTTTTGATTTTTTTTTCTGTTTTCATCTCATTGTACCTAATTAGTGGATACTGTTCATGGGTCTTCGACCTGTTTGTGTTCCCAATGCTTAAATAAATAAATAATAAATAAATAAGTGAATTAACCTAATTCAACATCAATGTATATGTTCGTTGTTTGATTTTCTGTTATTATATTTACTGAAGAAATTTTTTTCAATGGAAGAATTTGACAAAATTTTTGAATCGATTGTACAGAACTTAAATTGAAGAAGTCCTTCTTCTCGAACTAATTGAAAAGATCATTAGAAACATTAATGGTGTAAATCTAATTAAATTCAAACTCGAGATACTTCTTACATACAAATCACTATTTTCCAATGTACAAGAGTTTCATGATGCATTTGAGGGCTCATTTGACAATAAAAAGATATATGATTTCTGGAGACATCAACATAGATTCATTTGAAAACATTTGACAAAAGTCCTAGAATATAAAAATATAATAGAAACGAATGCATTTGTGATAAGGAATAAAACAAATACCCAGTGTGCCACGAGGATAGGTTGCTTAAAATCAGCATTGCTGATCATGTAATCCATGGAATCTGTCATGGAATTATGACATACAACTTGAAAAACATATCAGTTCGGGTTATAAGCTGATGTACGTAACTAACTATAGATCAAGTATTCATTAAAAACCACTCTAAAACAGTCAAGCGGATCTATGTCAGTATAGACAAGTGGAGAAGTCGTGTCAGCTCAGAACTGAACATCAAGGTTACAAGGATCTTCGATGTTGTTGAAATGTTGGTCAAAAACAAGACATTTGAGTATTATAGAAAATCTTGTAGAAATCACCAACGCCAATGAACGGATAACAAATTATTTTGCTGTCAAGATCAAGCATCGATATAATTTATTAAGTCAAGAAAAGGGTTACAAACCCCATCTTCTGAACGGGAATTCAAAAGAGCAGAAAATGATGTAATCAGTTCGTTACAAAATTTCAGAGAAAATGGGCCAATAAGCAATTACAAAGACAGAGAAAAACCCAGAACATGGATTGTCATAAAACTCTAGGGGACAGACCAATAACATAAAACAAATGAACATAAATAATGTCATTATAACATGGTGATTGCTGACAAGTTTAACTACTATGCATCAGTTGGTGAAAATTGCACACATCCTTCAGTCTGAAAACGAAGCTCATTCTGATCAAGAGACTACAGAGTCAATATCGCTCAGTTTATGTATTAGGGGTAAATTAGTAAGCATAAAAAAACATCAATTCAAACACAGCTTGAAATGACAAATTGACAAGGTGGGGTGTAATCAGGTTATTTGATTTCATTAATGAAGCCATGGTATGAGGTTCTGATCACAGGCCAGTTCCTGGAGGAACTAACAGTTGCAAAAATTATTATCCAGCACATAACTGGATCGAAATAACTCATAACAAATTAAATATCCACACTAATTCTGAGCATTTTCTCAGAACTATTGAAAACAAAAACAATAAATGATAGATAATTTTCATGCAATTAGTTTTTTATCTATTTGAAAATAAATAAATAAATGAACAAGAAATAATTACTCACCGTAATAACGCCAATTGCTCAGTCGTTAGAGTTCTAGGCTGGAAACTGAAAGGTTCCGGGTTCAGGGTCCGTCTATGTGAGTAAGAAAGTTTCCAGTTAGACCAGTTTCGGCCACCATTTCACTGTTTGGTCCAAAATTAACAACGCTGTGCCTAAGGTGACGTAAGGACGCAGTAACAGATCCTAACCAGAACACAATTGAACTTCTGATATACACATCCTAAAAAAGCTTCTGACTCGAAAAGTATCAGCATGGTTTTCAGGAAGCAAGTATTAGGAGTAGAATAAGTTCTTGCGGTTTCGACAACAGATGTCGCTACTAGTTTATTATTCCATTGTTTCATCTGGCACAACCTTCATTTAGAAGTGTCACCTTTAGGGTTTCTTTTCAGTATCTGTCATTTCGCTGGACTGTAAACACACTTGGAGTCACTCAAAAATCATTTTGCCATCGTTCAAATGCAATGGGAATGATGAATAGGAAACTGAAGCCAGAAGAAGTTGTACGCGGTTTTTTTACGTGTGAACAACTGCTCCAATGCCAAAAAAAGAGTTTTTTCATCATTGGCGATTAAAAATGATTCCACTACGATAATTCAAAACTTCGGAAACATGTGGGATGCCTCATCATCAGCTGTCAAGCCGAGTATTCATGACGGAAGATTATGCTGTGTACTTGGCGGGACCAGCTGGGTGTGGTGAATTATAAGCAGTTTCAATCGAACGAAAGGATCACAGGCGAGATCTACCGGCGACAATTGATGCGTTCGAGCCAAACATTGCGAGAAAAATGGCAGACACGAAAAAATTATTTTGCAGCATGACACATGTTGCGTCGCCCGTTAAAACTAACATAGAAACGGTCAAATGGGAAATTCAACCTCGACCGCCGTACAGCTCAGACATTGCTTTTTCAGATTACCATCTGTACCGATCGATGCAAAATCTTCTGGCTGACCAGCTCTTCTCAATTACGATTAAATCTAAAACTGAATCGATCCATGGATAGCGGCCACAGAGCTGGCCTTTTACCGCGATGGGATCCGTCAATTACCAGAAAGATGGGAAAAAGTAATGGTAACCGGCGGAAAATACTTTGAGCTCTGACCAATTCAAACCTGTTTTTCAAAATGATACTAATTTTCGCAAAAAAAACACAAAAATGTATTTACACTCCTAATACCCTCAGGGGTTGTTCGGTAAAACGGGCAATACGGGGATCGCCGAACCCGAGGTGCCTGAGGACCTGGTGGCTTTTCACCTGATCTAGTAAAGTCTTAGGATGGACGGGGAGCGTGACTTAACCGTCTCGCTCGCTAGGAGAAAACCTACAAAAACCCCCAATCCTAAGGTGTGGTAGATCGCTGATGGGATGCGTGGCCGAGGGGTAGTCGGTCCCTAGATTTCCTTACCACTGGGGCCTGGCGCCCCATGTGGGACATTAAGCCTTCCCTCTGGCAAGGGCGCACTGCCGGAGGGTGACCGTTAGAACGTCCCAACTCGTGGGATTCAGTATGGAAGAAAAAATTAATAAAGGTAAAGACGTCAAAGAAATCACAAGTAGGATAGAAAGCCTTAAAGGTGACAGGAGCACTGGAGAGGCTGAAAGCGAATGTGAGAGCATTGCATCGGAAGGTGCAAGTGCTCGGTGTGTCAGAGACCAGAAGGACATGGATGTCCTGGCGAGAATGAAGAGGTTGAGCATGAACCTGAGAAAGTTCGTATTGAAAGATACGAACAAGGTCAGTAAGATGGCAACTGAGGTCATACTGAGTAGTGTGGCCTCTTTTGAAAGCATGATTGTCGATATGACAAGAAAGGTGGAATGCATGAAGGGCGTGTGTGCGAAGAAAAGGAAAGATGGGAAAGAAAAGTTGCGAATGGTGAAGTATGCATTAATGTGAATGTGGGTAAAACCACCAGTATGAATGTGGAAAGGACTGTGGGAGTAGGTCCGAAAAATGCGTGGCAAAAGGTTGCGGCAAATCCTAGACAGGTGAGCTCCACTCCTGTAGTGAAGGCTCCTAGAAAGCCTGCTACTAAGAGCTTCGCATTGATTGTGAGGGATGTGTCTGGAAAGGCACAAAGTGAGGATGTTAAGAGGAGAGTACTTGCGGAAGTAGCACCGGAGGTGAGTGTGAAGGTGACTGCTGTACGCAAGTGTAGGAAGGAAGGAGGAATTGTGATTGAGACAAAGAGCGAAAGAGAGCTCGAGGAGCTCAATAAATGTAAGCACTTTGAGAAACTGGGGATGAAAGTGGAGCCAAGGAAACTTGGCTGCAGAGTACAAGTGTACGACGTGCCATCGGAGATACCGATGGACATGTTGAAGCAGGAGCTCTGTAAAAGGAACTTCTGTGGTATGAGAAATCCTTTATGGATGGGGTGACCATACTGAGAAGAATTGGATCTGGTAAGAAAGGGAGTGATATGCTGAAAATTCCAGCACAACTAAAGAATGGATGGCTGCAGGAGGGGCGTATTTATATGCGTTTCAGCTCCTGCAGGATTAAAGAATATGATGTAGTTGAGAGGTGCTACAGGTGTATGCGCAATGGCGCAAATGAGGGTCCTACAATTGAATGAGTGAGATTGGTGTATGTATGATGGGAGAAAGGATCTGTATGGGTTTATTGCAGGAACCATACGAGAGAAATGGTAGAGTGTGTGGACTGCCAAGTGCCATGAGAGTATATGGATCCGTGGGGGTGGGGCAGCCATTGTCGTTAATTATGATGGCATAGATGTCCTGCCTGTCCCGGAATTAAGGGATCAGTATGGTGTATGTGTTTCGGTGAGGTGCGAACATATAGAAGGATATATGGCTTCAGTCTATTGTAAGTATAGCGATGACTTGGGGCCATATTTGGGATATATGGAACGTTTGTTCTCCCTATTGGGAAATAGCCCGATTTTAGTTGGGCTAGATGCAAATGCAATATCCTCCTTGTGGCATAGCAAGAGAATAGGTATGTACGGGAATAGCGTCGACTGCGGAATTAGAATGGAAGAGTTTATATTTGAAAGATAACTCCTCGTGCTGAATGAGAGCTCTGAATTTTATACCCTTCAGTGGCCCTCGGGGTGAGTCAGATATTGATGTCACCTTGATGAATGGTAGCATGGATGCGAAATGTGTTACAAGTTGGTGTGTGATGCCGGAGTGGGGTATCAGTGACCATAACGGTATTCTGATCACTCTAGGAAGACGAGAAAGAAAGGATGAACAAGTGAAAACGGGAAAAACCACATGGAGGATAAAAGGTGTGGACTGGGGAAAGTGTGAAAGGCAAATAGCTCTGGAGTCTTGTATTTTTAGCCAGTATGACGGACTTCAGGCTGTAAGTAAGATTGATATGATGAATACATGGATTAAGAATGTTAATGAAAGAATGTTAAAGAAACCGAGGCCACCGCCTGATAAGGCGTCATGGTGGTCTCCTGGCCTCCAAAAGTACAAGATAAAGGTACGGAAGGCAAGACTTGCTTTTGAAAAAGCAAGAAAGAGAGAGGTTGTGTATGAGAGAGAAAAAATGGAGTATCTTCGCTTGCGGAGACCCTATATAAGTATGAAATAATGAGATGCGAGAAAAAAGATCGGGAACAATTTGTTAGTATGAAAGGTAACGCTAACCCATGGGGTGAAGCGTTTAAAGTATGTATGGGAAAGAGGCGAAAGGTGGATTTATGTGGGATAAGGACGAAAGGAAACGTTACTAGAACGTAGAGCGAAACGGTGAATGCATTGATGAGTGCATTCTTTCCCGTCGATGATAGTATTTTGAATGAGAGAATATATGAGCCGAATGACTTCGAGGAGTTTAGTATGCAAGAGATAGATGAAACTATCAAGCGAATGAAGACTAGTAGAGCGCCAGGTCTGGATGGTATATATCCTGAAATGGCCAAGCATGTGTGGCGTAGTATACCTAAGTACGTGTTGTACAACGCGGTTGCGAAAGAGGGTATCTTTCCTGGAATCTGGAAGATTGCTTCGGTTATGATCTTGTCTTCTGCCGGTCGTGGGGAAGGTCATGGAAAGATTGATGGTAAATAGGCTGGAGAGGAAGACTGGGGGCATTTCCAGCAGGCAGTGTGGCTTCGTGAGGGGAAGCTCCACTGTTGATGCTTGGCTCATGTTTGAGAGAGTTGTGAGAGAAAGCGAAGAAAAGTATGTGCTGGGCGTATTTGTTGACTTCAAGGGTGCCTTCGACTACCTCAAGTGGGGGTGCCTTGAAGTGTTTAAGTGATGTGGGTTGTGAGGAAATTGCACTTTGGCGAAGTTATTTTAATGAGAGGGAAGTAAGAATGGAAGGACAGTATGAATTTGTTGTAAGGAAGACAATGAGAGGATGCCCTCAGGGCTCCATAGTGGGTCCTAAGGTGTGGAATCTCTGTATGAATGGACTGTTGGTAGATCTTGAAATGTAAAGATGCGAGGTTGTAGCATATGCTGATGATGTGCTCCTCCTGGTGAAAGGGAACAGTCGTCTCACTCTCGAAGGGAGAGGGACGCACTATCTGAATCTGTTGAGTAGTTGGGCTGCTCAGGCAGGTGTAAGGGTGTCAGAAAGCAAGACAGTATGTATGCTAGTTAAAGGTAAGCTGGCCGCGAGTAGGTCTCCGAACGTGCTTCTGAATGGCACTGCTGTTCGGTACGCTAAAAGCGTTAGGTACCTGGGAATAAAAGTGGAGGAGGGATACAGATTTTCTGGTCACTGCTCCGATGTAAGAGAGAAATTAGTGAGACTGGGCAGCTGCTTGGGAAGAGTCTTGCGGCGTGACTGGGGATTGCAGCGAAAGGCCATGAATGTGATATATAGTGGCATGTTTAAAGCATGCGCCATGTATGGGGCGAATGTATGGTATGGTATGGTATGGTATGGTATGATATATGATATATGCATATGAGAGAAAGGCGTTGAATAGGTGGTTATGTACGCATGTCTAAGACTGTGTCGGACGGTATCCACGGATGCCATGAATGTATTGATGGGTGTCCCCCCATGGGATCTTGTGGCGAAAGAAATGGGTGTGGAGTACAAACTGAAGAAAGGATTGGTACTGAGCGAATTTGACAGGATGATAGTTGGTGAAAAGAATCAAGACCCTGAGGGGTGTGTGATTGATTTAAAGGTGAAAATGAAGGCTGAGTGGCAGACAAGGTGGGATGAGAGTGAAGCTGGGCGAGTCACTCATAGGTTCATCCCAAGAGTAGACTTCTCCAGTGAGAATAAATGGTTCTCCCCTGGCCTGTGTCTGGGTTACTTGATAACGGGTCATGGGAGCTTGAATGAATTTTTGTATAAGAGGGGCCTCTCTGAGCATGATAGATGCGTGTGTGGAGAGATTGAAAGTTGAAGCCATGTCCTGTATGAAATGTACAGAGTATATGGAGGAAAGAATGATGATTTTGGAGGGAATGTTAAGAGGAGTGAATGAAAGCTTGTATGATACAAGCTGGATGATAGAGACGAGTGAAAAATGTGAGAGAATGGAGAGTTTCTCCAGGGCGGTCTTCTTGAAAAGAAGATGAAGACTCGTTGAGGTGTCTCTTTTGGGGCGATCTGTGGGAGAAGCCCTTCTTGTAACTGTGGAACGAGATCGGAGCTGATGATGATGGGTGGTGGTCACATGCAGGGCGATACTGTGGTTGAAGGGTCGATGTCTGGGCCTCCGGTGGTGGTGCATCGGAGCACGACCCTGGTTTCCTGGCTTGGCCTAGATCCAACGGTGCTGACGGGTGTGGCAATCCCGAATTACCCTAGCTGGCTTCAGCAAGGCCTGGGTTTCCAAGGCCCTAAAGTTGCAAGGGAATGCGTTCCCGAAGCAAGTCCCAACAATGACGCTATGATTGCTACCACGGGAGGGCGGGTGCCCACAGGAGAAGAAATCCTGGCCGCTCTACTAGAGGTTTCGTGTGGGCAGTGGTTGAAAGCCTGCATGCTCGGCGTGTGAGTTGCGTATTCCAACTCGGGTGCTAACCTGCATAGTTAGAAGTAGTTTGGATAGTGCTGCGCCCTATGCCCGTGGGGGCCTAAGTCTTGGAAGCTGAAGCCAAACTGGAAGTTGAGAATTAATCGTGGCGCGCTGATTCGGCGTATCCTAATCCCGCGCCCATGGGGCTGTGACCGTAGGCCTGAGGACAGGTAGGTCACATTGAGCAACCATACTTCCTTCCTTACACTCCTAATAGACTCCTAATAGTACTGTAGCGAACAACTTCTTCGCTCCTCGTCCAGAAACCTGCCTTGCTCTGTCGCAGTTTGAACGGCGTACCAATAGAGGACTCGACCAGTCTAAAGATTCGTGACTAACCGTCCCAGCCGAGTTCAAGTAGGGCAAGGCACAGCGTTTGGCGATCACCGTTCCAAGCGGAACGCATGGTCACCGGCGTCACAGGCAGAGCCTGCGCATCACGCCTGTCTGATGAGTTTCAGATACGCGGACTCGGAAACAAAACGCCGTCTCCCGAATCAAGAGGTGGAAGCTTCCTCACAACACCGCATTTTCTACCAGAGCTTCAGTACATTAAGAATCGCAACTGATCTTATGGAACATGTCTTTGCTGAAATTAACGAATGTGATTACGTCAATCTAATTTTGTGAATTTGCAACAGGCGTTTGATAGTGTCGATATTGACATCCTTTTATGGGAGCTAAGGTATTGGATTTCAGAGAACAGCTCATAAATTTTTCAATACCTACCTGAAACATCGAACCCACATCGCTGTAATAAATAAAAAAAAGATTATTCAAGCACAAAAATCTAATGTATCGCAATGCAGAAGGGGTTCTAAGAAGCCAAACGACATTCAATCTAAACAAATTGATTATTATAGTGAAGTGACAAAATGAGTGGACATTTAAATGATATTATTTAATATGTAGGTTGAAATAATTTCTCATTGGGTGAAATTCGATTCAGTCAAATACCTTGAAAGTTCATGAAATGGAATTGAGTAAAAACGGTAACGAATTCGTTGAATAACCAATACTATGATGAGTGAGCTTACGCAGGGGGAAATGTATTTGTTTTGAAGGGCTTGAACAAATGCATCGACGGTGCCGAAACGGACATAACAGCCATCATGAAAGCAAAGGCTAAGTTAGTGCTGACAATAAATCCATCTTTATTTCCGCACGTGAAGGATGCGAAAACTGCCAAAGATGTGTGGAATCATTTGTAAAGCTTGTATGATGACAGTGGTTTTATGCGTAAGATAGTCCTTTTACGCACGTTAATATCGGCGAGATTAGAAAACCACGACAATATGGAGTCGTATATAAACCAGATCGTCGAGACTGCTCAAAAATTACGACGAACTGGATTCAAAATGGACGAAGAATGGGTCGGATCATTGTTATTGGCTGGTCTTCCAGAAAAATATGCCCCAATGATTTTGGCGGTGGAATATTCTGGAATAATCATCACCACAGACTCGAACAAAACAAAGCTACTCGATATGCAAACAGATGGCGGTAGCAGTGGAAATAATGGTGCCTTCGTCGCCAACAGAAATACGAAGTCGGGTTACCGAAAAATGCCTAGAGATGGCGGTAGTAGGCCTAACTTCAGAGGTTAATCTGGAAATTGTCAAGCGTCAACGTCAAATCGAGAGACTAGTTGTCAACCTAACAATTTCAAAAAGGATTTGAGTAACATAATATGCTACAAATGTAAGAAAAACGGATATTTCATGTCGAAATGCCCCAATAATAAATCTGAGGGAGGCTTCAGCGTGGTATTTACAACTGGAGATTTCAAAGACATTGACTGGTATGTTGACAATGAAGCCATTGTTCATTTGACTGCGAAAAAGGATGTGTTGCGGAATGCAAGGAGCCCAGATTTATCGGAAATTGTGGTAGCTAATAGATCTAAAATCAGTGTGGAATGTGCTGGCAATGTAGACTTCAAAACGGTGACAGAAAACAACAAATATTGTTGAAAGGGGTGCAATTTGTACCAGTTTTGACCACAAATTTAATATCTGTAATTCAATTGATTAGAAAAGGAAATAAGGTTTGTTTTAATGAGAGCGGATTCAAAATTTATAATCCAGAAAATGCGTTAGTGGCAACTGCTAGTTTGCATAACAATGTCTATAAATTGAACACTTGTGAAGCGAAATCAGTATGTTTTCAGGTTGTAAACAGGCAAACATGGCATCAACGTTAAGGTCACATTAATGATAGTTACTTGCAGATGACGGCGAAGCTGGTGGATAGACTTGTATTTGATGGTTCGACAAGTACAACGAACTGCGAAGTATGCTGAAAAGGCAAGCAGTCCCGTCTGCCATTTCCCAAAGAAGGAAGTCGAACGAGTAAAGTATCAGAAGTGATTCTCAATGATATCTGTGGCCCCATGGAGACCACCTCATTAGGTGGAGCTAAATATTTTCTGACATTTATTGATGATTATAGCCGAATGTGTTTTGTTTATTTCCTCAAGACAAAGGATGAGGTTATTCAAGAGGTTCAAAGAATATAAAACATTAGCTGAAAATCAGCAGAACACCAAGGTTAAAGTTTTAAGAAGTGATAATGCAACAATGATTTTACCAGATATTTGAAGAGTGTCGGCATAATACACCAAACTTCAAATAGTCGTACACCTGAACAAAACGGTATGGCCGAAAGATTCAATCGCACTCTAGTTGAGAAGGCAAAATGCCTTATGTTACTTGAAAAATCGTTGAGCTTCTTCGAAGATTTCGAAAACTTTCTATGAGCTGTGGACAAGTGAAAAGCCAGGTGTTAGTCACCTAAGAGTGTATGGAAGCGTAGTTATGGTCCATATTCCCAAAGTAAACAGAAATAAATGGAGCCAGAAGTCAGAGCGTCACATTCTTGTGGGATATGATGGAACGTCGAAAGGTTATAGATGTTTCAACGCAAAAATTAGAAAGTTTATAACCAGTCGTGATGTTACAATCATGGAAAAAACGTCTGTAACAACGCCCAGTATTGTCAAAGATAATACACTTACAGAGAAGGTTGCGGATTCAATGGGGGAAGTAAGTGAACAGGTTCCCCCAAGCCCAGATGAATCCTCGTATAATGTTAATTCCTCAGAGGATGACAGTGATTACATTCCAGATATACAACATGATAGTGGATATACATTAGAAGCTCCGAGAAGATCCAACAGAGAAGCAAAGAAGAAAAATTTCGAAGAGTATGTAACGTACTTTAATAGTGCAAATGTCATTGAAGAGCAAGATGGATCAATTCTCCCGAAGACAGTAACAGAAGCACTATCGAGACCTGATGCACAAGATTGGAAGCAGGCCATGCCGGAGGAAATCATTCATTTTATGAAAATGTTATTTGGGAGCTTGTGGATCGGCCAGAAGTGGGTACAGTTGTTCAGTGCAAGTGGGTGTTCATAGTGAAAAGTGATAACGGTAGTAACAAAACTTACAAAGCTAGGTTAGTTGCAAAAGATTATACGCAAGTTAAGGGCATATATTACAATGAAACGTTTGCTCCTGTAGTAAGACATTCAACCTTGCGTCTCCTAATAAGACTAGCAGTGAAACTAAATTTAAAGATATTGCATTTAGATGTGAAAACGGCATTTTCAAATGGAATATTGAAAGAGTTATTTTCATGCAACAGCCAGAAGGTTTCATCTCTAAAGACAACGTGAATAAAGTGTTCAAATTGAAGAAAGCTGTTTATGGGTTAGAAGAATCAAGTCGTGCATGGAATGAGAGAGTCGATGAAGTTTTGTTAGATACAGGATATAGAAAATGCAAACATGAACCCTGTTTATATATTGAACGTAACAAAAACAATTTGTTAACTATAATAGCTCTCTATGTGGATGATTTTTTTTGTTTTCTCCTCTGATTGTGATGAGAGTTGTCCTAGAAAATCACTTGAGAACTAAGTTTTGTATAAAAAATTTAGGTGAAGCCAAGCAATGTTTAGGGATAATAATAAATCGGGATTGTGATAGTAATTGTATGAAAATTGATCAAAAAAATTACATTGATGACATTGAAACGTTTTGGCATGAAAGATAGTAAAATTGTTTGTACACCATTAGACAGTAGCATTGATTTGAGTAATATTAAAGGCGAAACTTGTGAATCAAAAGAACCTTACCAGGAACTCATTGGCAGTTTAATGTATTTAACCGTTATGACACGCCTTCATATTGCTCATGCAGTGAGTGTATTGAGTCAATAGAATTATAGTTATACTTAGTTACACTGGCAGTGTACCAAGAGTGTGATTGGATATTTAAAAAGAACAAAACATTTTTCCATGAAATTTAGTAATGAAAATTCCAGCTTAACAGGATTCGCAGATGCTAACTGGGGGTTAGACAAGCACGAAGAAAATCTTTAACTGGTTATGTGTTTAAACTTTCAAGTGGTTCAATTTCATGGAAAAGCTGTAAACAGAGAACGATTGCTCTGTCGACAACCGAAGCTGAGTATATGTCTCTGAGGAGGCAGCAAAAAAGGCCATATACTTAAGGAGTCTTTTGTTTGAACTTACTGGTAAAATGGATTGTATAAACATTTACATTGATAATCAGAGTGCCCAAAAATTGGCAAACAATCCAGTTTTCCACGATAGATCAAAACATATCGACATAGGATATCATTTTCTAAGAGATGCTGTTGCTAATAATAAAATTAGTTCAATTTATTTGCTCACTGATGAAATGCTAGCGGATGTTTTGACCAAACCATTGAAAAATGTTAAAAATTCAAAATTTGTTGAATGTTTAGGTTTAGGTGTTAATTAAAATTTGTTTTGATATGTTTGAACTTATGTTAAGTGGGGGTGTTGTAATTCAATAACAGAAGTCCATTTCTAGCATTCTTATGTTGGTAGTAGACTTTATGTTTATTTTTCTATGTCACAGCTAACAGCTATTTTTTGTTTTCTGTTCGTTCTTAAGTCTGTTACCGGCAAGTAGTATAAGGACCAAGTGTCGAAGTCGGTTAAGTAAATATATTGTAGCCTCAACAAGTGTAACGTGTATTTCGTATCCAACTAGTACAAATTCCTATTTTACATGAATCAACAACAAATCTATGCTCCCTAGAAAATACCATGGAACGTCTAGGGCAAACCCTGGATGACCATGAGGACGTTAAAATTCTCTGTTTAACTGAAAATTGGAAAACGAAAAACAGTTAGAATATTATTTCATCGCAGATTTTCCACTTTCGACTTGTTTGTGCAGAAAATATTAAAAGAGCATGGGGGAATCACTATATATACCAGAAATGATTTACAGGCCAAATAAAGGAAAGACATTAAGAAAATATCAATCAGAGGAAAATTTGAATGTGTTGGAATTGAACAGCATTGAATGATGTAAGCAGGTTTGCATAGCAATATACAATGATGGAAATCTAAAAATACTCTCAGAAAATTTGAAACCTGTATTGCAGAAATTCAATGACCCATTGTTGACTGTAAACTTCGAAAAAACTTTTTTCATGCCCTTCACGTCTGAGGAAAAATATTCTATGTTTTCTATGATTATTTTTCTATGTCACTGCCAACAGCTATTTTTTGTGTTCGGTTCTTAAGCCAGTTACACAAAGTAGTGTAAGGACCAAGTGTCGAAGTCAGTTAAGTAAATATATTGTAGCGTCAACAAGTGTAAGTATTTCGTATCCAACAAATTCCTATTTTACTTGAATCAACAACAATATTAACTATTTCTATGAAGGTTACAGAAGATTTGGTTTTTCTATTTGAGTTTCAAAATTTAAACGAACTACCGCATGAAAATACCAATTATGGATTTTGAACCTGTACTAAAAAAGTATTTTCGTTTTAGAATTTCGTAGAAATAGAAGTAGACAACTTTATAGGAATAAGTTGAATTTATATGCAAAGAAATTTTTGAAGAGTCGTGATAATTGAGATATACTAAGTGATGGATAAAATATTCCTTCAATATATGTGAAATTTCTGTCATACTCGTTCGATACATTCTTGAATTTAATAAAACACTATCTTAGGGTATCCATTCCTGGATTCCTCGATATTGGAAAACATAAAGAATAATTTACTAGACGTTCATGCTCCCTGAAACAGTCGCATTTAAAATTAGAAAATTTTACCTCTTTCAAAAATGACGTATTCTTATTAAGTTTGAGATTCAGAATTATTATGTTGAAAATATTTTAAATTCAAGAAAACGCAGAATATTCTGTAACTTTCACAAAATGTCTTTTCCTCAGAACTAATATACACGTACGATCCTCTGAACTTAAAATAAAATATAATCCTCCTAAATTAAAAAAAACTTAACGTAATCCTTTGAAATTAAAAATAAAATCCTTCGAACTGAAAAATTTAAAAAAATTCTATAAAGTATAAATGTATTTTTTGTTTTGTTTTTTTTTATATTTTTCGTTTTTTTTATTTTATTTTTTTTTGTTTTTTTTTATATATTTTTTTGGGGGGGTTTTTATATTTTTTATTGAGATAATTATTTATATAAATTCTTAAACACTCACCCCAATTTCAGGATCATCCAATTATCCCTTCTGGTAGATTTTCGATGGGTGAAAATAGGTGAGAATATCGACAATTAAGAAAAACTTCTATTCAAATAACTAATACAAAACAACTCAATACAACAAAACAATATGTGTCTAACCGAATACTGTACGTTTAAAAACTAATCTGGTGCATTTTTCTCATTATACTATACCTTTCAATAGATACAATAAAATTAAGACCACATATAATTAAATACATAAATTAAAGAATAAGGTGGAACTCCTGTACCGTATGACATGATTATTAATTTTTTCAAGTAGCTTTATGGGAAAGAAGGGTAGCTTCTTATTACTGGCAATTCTAGAATATTACACACACATCAAAACGACCGCGAACTACGTATTCAACTGCAGAGCGCAATTTCTGTGTTCAACATTTGTTTGCACCGCTTTATTTTTGGATGCAGTTATTATTAATAGAAGGTGAGAATAATTAATAAAATATCTTATAAGGTTTACCTTTCAGTTTGCAAACTGAATTTGTTTTTCTCATTAAATTTTATTTAGCGACAAAATACGAAATGAAGAATGAAGATTCTCAAATCTTCATCATTTGTGAACAGAATGTTCTTATTTTCTCATTATTCTAACGCAAATTTTGACATTTTTACACTTAACCGTAAGAAACAAGTAAACGTGATCTATTCTATTGCAAGATTGTAATAATACACTACACACTGTACTAATATAGGCACCACGTAAGTGCAGAAAATTTATCGTTAGAGAACCATTTAATTATTATGAAATGTCAAGAACACTTCATGATCGAATTAAAATTTTTCTGATTATATAAAACAAAAACAAATTGGGGAGATTTGAGAAACGACAGATCATTATTTAATTATGTCAAAAATCATAGCACCCAATTTCCTACGTTTCGAATCATCCCCATTACTTTCAAACCATGGCAAACGGCTGGTTGAGTGACTCCAAGTATTTCTGCGAATTCCTCTTGCGTTTGTGATAGATCTTCATCAAGCCTTGCTTCTAATAGAGCAAGAGCCCGTGAACCCCAGACCTTCGTTATTTTATAAAAGCTGAAAGTTTGTCAGCGCATGCTCCCAACACAGGTAAGAACGAAGGCCCATTATGAAATTCGGGTTGTAGTGGCTTTGGCAGGTAAACGGTACTAAAGGTGTGTAAAATACTAATATAGTTTCGTCAAATTATAAAGAGCGATTTTTTGGTATTACCTTTAGAATACTATTAAAAATCACATTATCCATTGCCAGACACTTAACATCGTGGTAACCCCTTGCCAGACACCCTTAATGTTCAGGTCATAATAATTCTACTTACGTTATAGTATAAAGGCTGGTTTTTATACATGATACTTGGGTAATGAGTAGATGATGTTTTCTCAATAGCCAGGCATTTTTGATAGTTCCAACCCCTTGCCAGACAAGCATATAGGGTAGCTGTAGAAACGAGCCCGAGCTACTATACGTATGTGAGTGCGAGTGAGATGGCGAGTTAGGTCTATTGCGATCCCTTAACGCGCGAGATTTGTTTGGTCGTATGCTGGGGATCTCCATGGATTATAATATTGATATTTCAAGAATTTTGTCATACCCAATCACCGATGTGCCTTTATCTATGTGCCATTTAAATGGTACTCTTTGTAAGAACGATAAATCTGCCTTAATGAAGTGTTTAGAGAAGGAAGTCCAACATCAGCCACCACCAACTATAGATGTAGTAATAATTGATGGGTTTTTTTTGTTACATTCAATGAAAAATGTTCCAAACAAGTTTGGAGGCATTTCTAAAAAAATGTTACAAATGGTTACCAAATTTGAAGCGCCAAGAATTGACGTTATTTTTGATCAATACCTGACTCCATCGATAAAAGATTACGAACATTCTCAGCGTTTAGAATCAGCACTATTAAGCTACACGATAACTGGGCCTGATCAAACACGTCCGAGTGATTTTGCAAAAGAATTAAAGAATTCAAATTTTAAACAAGCTCTAGTGGATTTTTTTATTTTGCATTGGGCCAGTGATGAAGTCATACCTTTCATTGGAAACAAAACTATCCATATTAATTCTAAACAGTGCCATTCTTTTGTTGTTAATGCTTCTAACAATATAATAACAAAAATTGTAGAAGAGTTGTCATGTCCAGAACATGAAGAGGCTGATACCAAAATAGTCTACCATGCGTGCAGTATTCCAAATAAAGAGAATATTGTGATCAGAAGTGTCGACACTGACATTGCAGTGATCATGCTTGGTCATATGGATCATCTACAAAATGGCTCACTTATTTGGATGTTGATAGGCACTGGAAACAACTTAAGATACGTAGACCTCACGAAGATTTATGACAAGTTAGGAGAATCTCTATGTAAGAGCTTGCCAGGATTCCATGCAATCACAGGCTGTGACTATAATCCCGCATTTTTCCGAAAAGGCAAGTTAAGGCCTTTTAAAATATTAAAAGGTTCAGAAGAATATCAAAAAGCGTTCATTAAATTTGGTAAGAACGAATTATTTGAAAAAGATATCGAACGACAAAGAATTTTTGATATTATTCAACAGTTTATATGCGAAGTATACAATGTCGGATTGATAATTGATGTTGATGCAGCACGGCTTCAATTATTCATCAATACATATCAGGTCTCAGATATTAATGAAGCATTTAGTCGTAAAAAGCTACGAAATTTTGACGCTAGTAGTCTGCCACCCTGTAAATCTGAACTGCTACAACAATTTCTGCGAGCCAACTATGTATCTAGCATTTGGAATCATGCAAACCATCAAATTCCATCAATTTATCAACCTGAAGAAAATGGTTGGGTACTCGAAGACAATCAGTATCATTTTAAATGGTTCGAAGGTGATCAGTTACCAAATTTCGTCAGAGATTCATTGAAAACTGTCTCAGGTATAAATATTACTTCTAACCATTCAACATTTTTTTTTACTTTTAATTCAATAAAATTTTTCAAATTTTCTCAGAAACTGACGAAGAAGAAGAAGACCACAATATCGAATGGACCAACAGTGACGAAGAAAATGATGACAATGATGATTATTATGATTATCAATAAATTAACAGTATTTCTTATACATTATGATACTATGTCATATTACCGATCTATTTTTTTACCCTTCATTATAACTTATAGTGTCACTAATCAATCTTTAATAAAATTTTTGAAAAATATTTCTATTTGGCTTTTCTATTTAACCAGTTACTGACAGATTAAATTGAGCTTTTTAACAATTTCGAGTAGTTGTAGCAAGGAATGTCATTTGTGCAGATATTTTTAAAATTTACATCAATTATTAGTCACATAAATTGGCCAAAAAGTTTATTTGGATAAGTCATTCTAATCACGAATCTCTTTTTAACATTTACATAGATTGTGCGGCAAAGAGGTTGAAAATAGCAAAAAATATCTGACTAAGGAGAAAACATCATCTAATAACTACCTAAGTATCATATAAAAAATCAACGATTTCATTATAACGTAAGTAATAGTATTATTAATATTTTTCTTATAATTTATAATGAATACTAAATTTATCGTTAAAAATAGCATATATTATTTTTACTGATATACGCATGTACAAAGTACTAAACAATACAAGCGCATCTCACTCGCACTCACATACGTATAGTACCTCGGGCTCGTTTCTACAGCTACCCTATATGCTTGTCTGGCAAGGGGTTGGAACTATCAAAAATGTCTGGCTATTGAGAAAACATCATCTACTCATTACCCAAGTATCATGTATAAAAACCAGCCTTTATACTATAACGTAAGTAGAATTATTATGACCTGAACATTAAGGGTGTCTGGCAAGGGGTTACCACGATGTTAAGTGTCTGGCAATGGATAATGTGATTTTTAATAGTATTCTAAAGGTAATACCAAAAAATCGCTCTTTATAATTTGACGAAACTATATTAGTATTTTACACACCTTTAGTACCGTTTACCTGCCAAAGCCACTACAACCCGAATTTCATAATGGGCCTTCGTTCTTACCTGTGTTGGAAGCATGCGCTGACAAACTTTCAGCTTTTATAAAATAACGAAGGTCTGGGGTTCACGGGCTCTTAGACTATAATTCTTCATCCTTAAACTTTGGTGGCGCTCCGGTAAGTTCTTCGTCTTCTAAATCAAACGTTCTGACACGTTCGTTCAGCACGGTCACCATAAACATTGACTAAAGTACGATGATTTTCGCAGCCTTTCTCTTTATTTTGAAGTGAAACTTTCCACAAAACCCCATTATTCGGTACAAAAGTTGACACTTTCAGAGCGAGAAAAATGTTAAGCCTCGTCTTTGTCAATGAAAAAGTTCAAACAATGTGTGATAGTGAGGGAGGAAATAATACATGAAACAGGTTGTTTATACAGTACTCAGCAAAATGGACGAGCAGAAAGAGTTCGTAAGAACACTTCTGCACAGTTCTAGATAAGATGAAGATTTTTGGGCAGAAGCAGCTAACGCAGCTGTGTATACATAAATAGAGGAGGAACTAGTTCACCAATGAAAAATACACCATACGGGTTCAAAATTCAGTTCTTTGAAGAGTGATGAAGCAGGGGAAGTATTCAAGTCATAAAATATAAAATACTAAAATTGGATGTCAAAAATGTATTTGTTGGGAATTGGATTTGTTGGTTTGTGATTTACAGCAAGAACAAAGCGAAGAATTTCATGACTATGCACTAGTTGACAAATTGAGTATATTTCGAGTCTTGTTGATGGCGAAAAATCATTGTTGCGCATCAGATGTTTATGACTTCTGGACAAACTGTGACAGGGTTATCAACCTTTATTTAGGATTATTTAAGCCTGTAGAATGATTTATTTATCATTTTACAGGCTTAAATAATCCTGTAAGAAGGTAACTTAATCAAACAAGAAGCCTGGTAGGTCTGAAAATGATTTTTGTTTCTATTTCGAAATTTGTGATAAATTTAGAATATTTCTTCTACTTTATGTAGATGATGTGTTAATTATAGGATCTGAATTAGAGGAAATTTTGAAGGTGACAACCATGTTCAAACCAAATTTCAAAACAAAAGATCTAGGACTGATTAAATGAATGGAGTATGCGGTTGGCTCTAGGTGAAATATTATAACAATTTTCTTTAAAAGAATTCTCACACTTTTTATGTTTCACAATTTATTCAGGTTCCTTTTTGTACTCCTGTGAAGATGATTGAAAGATCGAAACATGTGTCCGGATTCTGAACAAATTGTGAAACATAAAAACTGTGGGAATTTTTTTAAATAAAATTGATCTATAACTAGTTTCGGAGTATTTATCTTGCCCTTAGGATCCCCAGTTATTTTAAGCCGCTACTGAACTCTACAATACAATCAAGTAATCATGTGCTTTACAAGTGAATTAAACGATATCAAACTAGATTCTTTTTTTTTGCTGAATGACTCGAAATTATTTTTATCATACCTTGTTACGTATATTTAAATAATAAACCTTTCCTTATTCAATTTGGAGACGTACATCAAAACATGTCCCTCAAAAGAAAATCTAGTTGTTTCAGAGCTCCAAAGGGAATATTCAGAGTGACGTTTTTCTACTGTAACACCTTGTATATATAATAAAACAAAATACAGAAAGCCGGCAACACATTTTCTTTTCATAATTATAAGTTACTACTTGTATAAAATACCATACGACAGTTTCATCATGTAACACTTACGTATATAAAGTTCAATTTTCATATATTTGTCTGAATCTATTAACTGTTAATGATGTAGCATAATGAAAGAAATATGCCAGAGGGGAATTTTTTAAGAATTTTGTACATTCTCCTAAAAACAAATTGATTTTGTGACTTAATATGAGTTTAATTAATTGGACTAATTATAAAATAAGAAGGAACGGTTTTTTACTTGATAGAAGGATTATTACAAAATTTGAAAATCAAAACAGATTTAATCTGTTGTCTTCTACAATTTTAATTTCAAAAAATTCTTTGAAGAAACTTTAAGAATTAAATTAATGTCTTTATAAGCACTGCTCATATTTAATAGACGTCAAAATTCATCATACAATATCAAACGGAATTAAGAAAAACCAACGAATATAAACTATCAATTGAAATTAAAATATAAATAAGCAAACATTTTTTTTTTGTTTCGTTCCAGGCATGCGTAATGAACTCTTCAGACAAACTTACGAAGCCCTGTTTGTTACAAAATGTATTGTTTTCCGATCCCATATTAATGAAAAATAACTCTTTCTCAAAAATATAAAACATAATTTCAAGAACTTCTCAAAAACTAATTTATTTGAAATTTATTTAAATATATTGAATATTTCAAATAAATTAGTTTTTGAGAAGTTCTTGAAATTATGTTTTATATTTTTGAGAAAGAGTTATTTTTCATTCATATGGGATCGGAAAACAATACATTTTGTAACAAACAGGGCTTCGTAAGTTTGTCTGAAGAGTTCATTACGCATGCCTGGAACGAAACAAAAAATGTTTGCTTATTTTTTATATTTTAATTGCAATTGACAGTTTATATTCGTTGGTTTTTCTTAATTCCGTTTGATATTGTATGATGAATTTTGACGTCTATTAAATATGAGCAGTGCTTATAAAGACATTAATTTAATTCTTAAAGTTTCTTCAAAGAATTTTTTGAAATTAAAATTGTAGAAGACAACAGATTAAATCTGTTTTGATTTTCAAATTTTGGACTAATTATACTTCGCAATAATCAATATGAATGCATGAGAATGTCAAGTGTGTGATTTCTGAAAAAAAAAATTATATTTGAATGTATGTAAGAAATTTTACAAAGCATTAATGTTGAAGTGTTGCCTAACTGTTTATTGGTTTCTTTTTTTGTTCATTTGTAGACCCGTGGAATCAAATTAAAAAACATTTTTGAATGTCACCAAATTTTCTAATTCCCGAATTGGAAGTACTTACTACCGACACTACAGTTTTTTGGGAATATTTCCATTTTCTTAAGATGTAAGTAAGGCACAACTTTTACGTAAAAAGAAACATGCAAATAAATCAGAAAGAACAATCAGATAATTTCAGCAAAATTGGAAATTACACTTTGGGATCGATTTGATGGGAATAATGTTGAGGTATAATTGAATAACTCAAAAGCTCCTAATTTGTTAAACAATCATGAAAATATTATATAATAACCAAAATAGCTGAAACTGGTAATTAAGAAGTATACCACTAAGTGGATCAATATTACAGGAAAAAGCAGAGGAGTTTTTAAAGATATTGTCCTTTAAAAACGAACCAAATCTTCATTCAAAAAGCTGGATAGACCGTTTCAAGAAGAGGTACTATATTTCAATCAGTAAAATTCATGGAGAAGGTGCAAGTGTATCTACCGCATAAAAAAAGGATAAGCTTGGCAAAGTTTGGCCTACAAGCCGAGATTATTCAGATAGCGATATTGTTAATGGAGATGAAACGGGGCTTTTTTATAAAATGATGCCAAACTAAACGCTCAAATTCCGGAATGAAAAATGTCAAGGAGGTAAAGAAGAGTAAGGAAAGAATCACAGTTTTCATTTGTGCCGATATGATAGGTACTGAAAGGAGAAATTTACTGGTGATTGGGAAATCGAAAACTCCTCATTGCTTTGACAATATATTGTTTAGACAGTAATATAGACATAAGTCACTTAAACCGGGGGTACTATAAGGTGTTGAAATTAAATCTCAATTTATTGTACTTCAGCACCACCTATGTATTACTTCTGAAAGTACCCTTTAGTGTCTTTATTGTCCACTGCTTGTGAGGGCGCTATAAGGGTGTATCCATCTTTAGAAATAAAGGTTTAGTCTTAAGTTGTTATTCAACGAGTTCGTTTCATTTCCGGCCCTCGCCATCTTTCACTGTGTTATCAAGAGTCACCACGTGCAAGTGATAAATAATTTCAACAGGTTATGCGCCCAGTCATTTATTCAGTGAACAATTGGAAGAAATAGTGTTTTGTACGTGAGTTACGGAATAGTAAGAAACTGTAGGAACTTTTTATCGTTGTTTCTAAGACTCGAACATTTGTGCCACGTGTAGTGTTGTGTAAATCCAAAATGGCCGTTAACTATATTTCAAGCGTTCCCAGATTACTCGGTCGCGAGAATTTCGCGGAGTGGAGTTTCGCTACAGAGAACTTTTTCATTTTAGAAGGAATTTCCGAATGTTTAACCGGCAAACAAACGGACTCAGTGATGGTTGCTAAAGCCAAAGCGAAGTTAATTTTGACTATAGACCCGTCTTTATACGTGCATATCAGAAATAGGAACACGTGCAAGGAAGTTTGGGATACTCTGAAAAATATGTACGAGGACAATGGATTCACACGTAAGATCGGTTTACTTCGAACTCTTATTTCCCTACGACTCGAAAGTTGCAGTTCGATGGAAGCGTACGTAACCCAAGTAATCGAGACGGCAAGAAAGTTGGACAGGACAGGATTTCATATAAGTGAAGAATGGATCGGTTCCCTTCTTCTCGCATGTTTACCGGAACGTTTCAGTCCAATGCTGATGGCTCTGGAGCACGCAGGTTTAGCGATTACTTCAGATCAAATTAAAACGAGATTACTGGATATGAGTGTAGAAGGCGACGCATGCGGCACGGTAGCGAATGCATTTGCCAGCAGAACAAATAACCGAAGATATCCAAAAGGTGGCGGCACTAGTTATGAACAAAGTGCGAAAACAGAAAATGTTCGACCGAAACCAAATCGGAATGAAATAATTTGTTATGGATGTCGGCAACCGGGACACTTCAAGAACAAATGTCCTAATTCAAATGTCAAACTGAACCACAAGAAAAAGGAAACAGCATCGAATGCCTTCAGTGCTGTGTTCCTTACATCGAATTTTGACAGGAAAGATTGGTACATAGATTCAGCGGCAACAAATCACGTAACCTCAAATAAAAATTGGTTGACAAATATTCGAGAAGCTGAAATAGATGTTATTACTGTTGCTAATAATGAGCATCTAGCAGTAGAATGTAAGGGGCAAGTAAATATTACAACTCTTGTAGATAAACAAAAATTTGACATTGCTGTTAGGGACGTTTTATATGTCCCAAAACTTTCAACAAATCTTTTGTCTGTTTCCCAATTAACCAAGAAAGGCAACAGAGTTGTCTTCACTGAAGATGGTTGTCGAATATATAATTGTGATGGTTTATTGATTTCAACTGCAGATATAATCAACAACATGTACAAGCTTAACATGAATATGCCTGAAGAAACATTTGTGGCTGTTGCAGTGTCAAGCGATACCTGGCATAGACGTCTTGGCCATATAAATTACAGAGATCTTTTGTTGATGCAGGATATTGTTGAAGGAATTGATTTAAAAGGAAAACGATATAGCCCTCAATCATGTGACGTATGCTGTGAAGGCAAGCAATGTCGTTTACCCTTTAAGCATGTGGGTACTAGAGCAACGCAAGTGCTGGAAACAGTACATGCTGATTTGTGTGGACCAATGGAGGTAGGTTCTCTAGGAGGATCCAAATATTATTTTCTCCTTGAAGATGATTTTAGTAGAATGACCTTTGTTTATTTTTTAAAACACAAAAATGAAGCTTTCAAATATTTTAAAATATTCAAATCTTTGGTCGAAAACCAAACAAACAATAAGATAAAGGCATTCAGAACTGACAATGGAGGAGAATTTTGTTCTTCAGTTTTTGAGAAATTCTTGTCTGAACATGGCATCATTCACCAGAAGACAAACCCCTACACACCTCAACAGAACGGTATGTGTGAACGTATGAATAGAACCTTGGTGGAAAAAGCACAGTGTCTACTTTTTGATGCTGGCCTCGATAAAAGTTTTTGGGCCGAAGCAGTTTACACTGCTGTTTATCTTCGGAATAGGTCAGTTGCAACAGGTTTAAAGAAGACACCATATGAAAATTTCACAAAGAAGAAACCAGACATCAGCAACATTAGAATCTTTGGAAGCGAAGCTATGATGTTGATACCTGCAGAGAAGAGACGAAAGCTGGATAGGAAATAAAAAAAAATGATATTGGTCGGTTTTTGTGAAAATACCAAAGGATACAGACTATATGACCCAGAATCCAAGGTAATAATGACTAGCCGAGATGTTATTATCACAGAGAAAGTAGCTTATAGTCAAAACAGCTCAAATTTCCCATCAATAAACGAAAATATTGAAGAAACGCCAGTTTCAGTGTGGGAAAATGAAGATTCTATTCTCGAAACTGAATCTTTGAATAGTTCGGATGAATACAATGCAATGGAACATTTAACGAACACTGACTCGTCATACCTCCCAGAAGATTTTGAAGACTCCGAAGATGTTGTTCCAGTAAGAAAATCAAATCGAGCAAGAAAACCAAAACTGTTTGAGGATTTTGTTACGTATGCATGTTCGGCAAATGAGAATATGGAACTTGTGCAATCGAGTGTGACGGAGGCAATTTCTAGTCATGATGGAGGGATGTGGAAAAGTGCCATTGATGCAGAACTGAACTCATTTGAAGAAAATGACGCATGGGAGCTAGTAGAGAAACCACAGAATGCAAGTGTTGTGCAGTGCAAGTGGGTGTTTAAACGCAAGCTCGATAGTGCGGGAAACGTAACTCATAGAGCTCGGTTAGTGGCAAAAGGGTTTACCCAGCAACGTGGTTTAGACTATGACGAAACTTTCTCGCCTGTTGTTAGGCATTCAAGTTTGAGATTGCTCATAGCCTTGTCTGTGCATTTAGAATTAAGAATAACACACCTTGACGTGACGACTGCTTTTTTGAATGGCTCTTTAAGTGAAACAGTATTTATGGTACAGCCTGATGGCTTCAATAAAAGTAAAGACAAGAGTAAAGTTCTACGATTAAAAAGAGCGATTTATGGTCTGAAGCAGTCCTCACGAGTATGGTATGAAAAGGTGGAGGAAATCTTGTTAACATTAGAATTTGTTAAATCTAAATTTGAGCCGTGCCTATTTATAAAAAAGAATGGAAATTTTATAATAATGATAGCTCTATATGTTGACGATTTCTTCGTTTTTTCAAACTGTGATCAAGAAACAATGCAATTAAAAAGTGAATTAGGCTCCAAATTTAAAATTAAAGATTTAGGTGACATCAAACAATGTCTTGGTGTCAGAGTTATTCATAATAAGAAAAACAATTGTATTAGTTTGGATCAAGAGCAATACATCGATTCGTTATTGTTTAGGTTTAAAATGGAAGATTGTAAGCCTGTGAACACTCCTATGGAATGTAATTTAAAACTAGAAAAAGGCAAAGAGAAGAATGATAATCTTCCTTATCAACAACTTATTGGAGGTTTAATGTACCTAGCAGTGCTCACAAGGCCAGACATTTCTTTCTCAGTGAGTTATTTGAGCCAGTTCAACAATTGTTTCGATGAAAGCCATTGGAAAGCTGCCAAAAGAGTACTACGATACTTAAAGGGCACAAAATGTAAAGGATTAGTATTCATGAAAAATGACGCAATACAGTTAGATGGTTATGTAGATTTAGATATAAAAAAAAGACCAATTCAGAGAATTCTTCAACACATTAGGACCAAGATTCATAGTAGGAGGAGACTACAATTGTAAACACACGCTTTGGGGTTCCCGTCTAATAACGACTAAAGGTAGGGAGTTGGCCAAACTAATACAAGAGAAAAATTACACCTTCATGTCAACTGGTGAACCTACCTACTGGCCGAGCGATCCAAACAAATTACCAGATCTCCTGGACTTTTTCATTGTGAACGGTATATCAACAACATATATGGAGGTGGAAGCAAGCTACGATTTGTCTTCTGATCATTCTCCAGTGATTGCATCGGTGGGAACGTTTGCTCTGAAGAGAAAAACCAAACCAAGACTTCATAACAGCAAAACAAATTGGGACGACTATAGAAGCAAAGTGGAGCAACAAGCTGAGCCTCAAATATCCTTCTGAAGTAGACGAAGCATTGAAAATGTTTACAACTATCCTGAAACAGGCAGCTATGGACAGTACTCCAAACATAAAAGAATGGGAGCCAACGACATCAATACCGGTCGAAATTAAAAGACTAATCGCAGTGAAAAGAAAAGCAAGATCAAGATGGCAAAATACTCACGCTCCATCTGACAAAAGAATCTTCAACCAGATAAGTAAAGAACTAAAAAACAAATTGAGGGACCTACAAGAAAAATCATTTGCGGATTACTTAGCTAACCTAAACAGGTATGATAGCTCAATTTGGAAGCCAATCAAATCAAAAAAAAAACCAAAACAACAAGTCGTCCCACTCCAGAATCCAGGTGATGCGAGCACTAATTGGGCTAGAAGCGAAAAAGAGAAGGCTGATCTCTTTGCAGAACATCTTGCCAACGTATTTACGCCAAATGATCAGAGAACAGATGATGAGATTGAAGAATGTATTTCCAGCATCCCAACTGACTTACCTAAAATAAAATCATTCACGGTAAAAGAAATTCAGAAAGAAATTAAGTATCTAAACATTCGAAAAGCCCCTGGTCTAGATGGAGTAACAGCAAAAATGATCAAAGAACTTCCTAAGAAAGCAGTTAAATTACTAACATATATCTTCAATGCCATCACAAAATTGAACTACTGGCCAAAAATGCTGAAGACAGCTGAAATAATTATGGTATTAAAGCCAGGAAAATCACCACACGAGGTTTCATCATACCGACCTATAAGTCTGTTGCCGACCATCTCCAAGTTACTCGAAAGGCTCCTCCTACAAAGGATTGAGACAGAGTTACCCAATGAACACTGGATTCCCTCTCATCAGTTTGGATTCAGGCAAGGACACTCAACAGTTCAACAGACCCATCGAATAACAAGATTCATCCATCAAACATTTGAACAAAAACAGTACTGCACATCGGTATTCCTAGATGTAAGTCAGGCTTTTGACAAAGTCTGGCACGCTGGGCTCTTGTATAAAATCAAAACTATTCTCCCTCTGAAGTATTTCAGCATCTTGAAGTCGTACCTTACTGATCGAGAATTCAGAACAAAGGTAGGCGAAGAAACATCTAAAAATTACCCCATTAAAGCCGGAGTCCCACAAGGAAGTGTGTTGGGTCCTATTCTTTATATTCTGTATACTTCTGATCTGCCGACATGTGATAACACAATCACAGGAACTTTTGCAGATGATACCACCATAATGGCCTCCCATGAAGACCCCATAACAGCATCTAAACTTGTTCAAGAACATCTGAATCTAGTGGAAAAATGGATCAAGAAATGGAGAATAAAAATAAATGAAACAGAATCAAAAAAAGTAGATTTCACCTTGAGAAAAGAACGATGCCCACCAATTCACCTTAATGGAAAAGCAATACCACAGGCAGAAACAGCAAAGTATTTAGGATTCCATCTAGATACCAGACTTACTTGGAAAGAACACATAAAAAAGAAAAGGAAGCAAATAGACTTGAAAATCAAGGAGATGTATTGGCTTGTGGGAAGAGGTTCAAAACTGTCATTAGAAAATAAAATTCTACTGTACAAAACAGTTATAATTCCAATCTGGACGTATGGACTTGAAATTTGGGGATGTGCAAGCAAGTCAAATATAGCCAACATACAAAGAAGCCAGTCCAAGATATTGCGAATGATAGCCAACGCACCATGGTATGTCACAAACCTAACACTCCATGAAGATATGAAAATCCCCTTTGTTAAGGATGTCATTAAAACAAGAAGTAGAAATCACCATTCTAGATTGAAAGAGCACACAAATACCCTTCTACGACCCCTAACAGAGGACAACCAGGCAAGAAGACTGCAAAGGAAATGGCCAACTGACCTTATGGAATATTAAGAGATTCCCCCAATGGGGGGAACTTCTTCACGCTTAATTCTCACTGTATGGATATAAAATTAGCTTATAGAAATGTATTCTGATTGCTGATAAATAAATACCTTTAAAAAAAAAAAAATGTAGATGCCGATTGGGCTGCAAATACTATGGACAGAAAATCCTATAGTGGTTACTGTTTTAAAATCTGCGGTAGTATTGTATCGTGGGAAAGTCGAAAACAATGTTCGGTAGCTCTCTCAAGTACTGAGGCGGAGTATGTAGCCATTTCCGAAGCCTCGAGAGAAGCCATATACTTACGAAATATTCTTGGTGAACTTGTAGGAAATTTTAATTGTATAACGTTATATAATGATAACCAGAGTGCTCTAAAATTATGTTTCAACCCTGCTTTACATAAAAGATCTAAGCATATAGATATTAAGTACCATTTCATCCGTGAAATCGTTAGCAAAAATATTGTAACCATAAATTATTTAGCAAGTAATGATATGCCAGCAGATATTTTTACAAAGGGTCTAAGTTTACTAAAACATGAAAAATTCTCAAATATTTTAGGCATATGCTATGTAAAGTAATTTCGATTTAGTGGGGGTGTTGAAATTAAATCTCAATTTATTGTACTTCAGCACCACCTATGTATTACTTCTGAAAGTACCCTTTAGTGACTTTATTGTCCACTGCTTGTGAGGGCGCTATAAGGGTGTATCCATCTTTAGAAATAAAGGTTTAGTCTTAAGTTGTTATTCAACGAGTTCGTTTCATTTCCGGCCCTCGCCATCTTTCACTGTGTTATCAAGAGTCACCACGTGCAAGTGATAAATAATTTCAACATAAGGTTCATTCTGTAGCTTCACGACCACTGAGTAGAGTAAATGTATCAGCAGGCTGATAAATGTTTGTTTTTGTTCATAGAGGGTTGTTGCCTTTTAGTATTACTAATATAAATATATTATTTGAAATTTCTGAACTTCCCGCCATTGTTTCCTTGCTCTCGTTGGGTGTAATTTGGGTTGTCTACACAATGTAGCGTCCTCTCACCCAACCAGAAGATCACGATAAAAAGGTTGGCGTTCTTAGAGTACTCCATAAAAAACGGAACAGTACAACTATAATAGTTCAAAATTGAAACTTATCAATTATTTTTCAAGACAGTGACCTGAAGGGAGAATAGAGATTCTCTCAATGGAGAGGACCCTTTTACGTCTTCTTCATTTCTAAGCTTCTAATACAACAAATTATGGAAATATTCCAATTGCTAATATACGATATTGAGCTGCTTTTAATTTATACCACAAACAGTTATTTTAAAGTTCAAGGGAAACTATTGAAATAATAAAGATAATTTGAGTTGATAAGAAAATAATGGATTAAGATAAAAGAGGAAAGTAACTCAGTTTTATTCTCAAATGCAATATAATTTTTTTGTGTTTTCAGTAAAGCTACGAGAATATTAAGTAATCTCGTATTCTTAAATTAATCTGAAAACAAACATATGTAGATAAATAATTATTCTGTTAAAAATGCTCTGAAATTAGTCGCAAATGTGAAACAAGTAATATTTCAAAGATTATACTCACCAATAAAAATAAAACAATAAAAAATATTGAGCATCTATTTCTCTTCAATATGCCCAACAATGGAATTATGTATCCTTATGAGACTCAATTCTCACCTATCCTTCTTTAACCCATTGACATCTGAAACAAAATCGCTTTTAAATGATCATATTATGAAATAAACTGCAATGAATAATATTAATTTATGTGGTAACACTAGCATTTGTTCCAAAATGAACATCGAAATCTTAGAATCTTGTTTAATAATTGGATTAAATAGGTTGTTAAATTTTTTGTACTTCAATCCTATAGATGAGGTCACACCAAAAATGATCAAGGAACTGCCTAAGAAAGGAGTAGCAATGATGGCATATATATTCAATGCTATCCCGAGACAAAATTATTGGCCAGAACACCTAAAAACTGCAGAAATAATCCTCATACTGAAACCCGGCAAGAATCCAAACGCTGTAACATCATATAGACCAATTAGCTTACTACCAACTTTATCTAAGATCTTGGAGAAAATTTTGCTATTGAGAATAAAGTCGGATCCCAACACCCAAGAATGGATTCCTCCACACCAATTTGGATTCAGAACAAATCACTCCACCATACAGCAGACACACAGAATAAGTCATGAGATAAGCAAAGCCCTGGAACTCAAACAATACTGCACATCTGCTTTTTTGGATGTAAGCCAGACCTTTGATAAAGTCTGGCATTCTGGACTATTGTATAAGATAAAGAAATGTCTGCCATTATACTGCTACAAGTTGATGAGATCTTATCTTACTGGAAGGAGATTCAGAGTACGGGTGAATGATAAAGTGTCTGATTTTTATCCTATTCAGTCCGGTGTTCCCCAAGGAAGTGTTATGGGACCGTTTTTGTATACGCTGTATACGGCAGATATGCCCACAAATGCGAATACGATAATGGGAACTTTTGCAGATGATGCTGCAATTCTTGCAAGCCATGAAGATCCCAAAGAGGCATCTAATAGATTGCAAATTCATCTTGATGAAATAAAAGAATGGCTGCATAAGTGGAAGATAAAAGTTAATGAAACCAAGTCAGTTCAAGTAAATTATACTCTTCGAAGAGACCAGTGTCCACCCATCTTTATAAACAATATAAAGATACCAAATTCCCCAACTGTTAAATATTTGGGAGTGCATTTGGATAGCAAACTAACCTGGAAGGAGCATATTATTAAAAAAAGGAAGCAAATAAATTGAGCAATTATGGTTTGCGTGGAAAAGTCTATGACTTGCTTGAAAGTTACCTGACAGACAGAGAGCAGAAGGTGGATATTGATGGGGAACTGAGTGAACCTTTATGTGTAACCTACGGTGTACCACAGGGCACTGTGCTCGGACCACTTTTGTTTGTGCTCTATATAAATAGTTTACTCGATGTCAGAGTGAGGGGTAAAATTCTTGGTTTTGCGGACGATACTGCACTTTTTTGTGAATCCGATTCGTGGGATTCTTTGAAATCGGAGGCAGAGGATGACTTCAGAATTTTAATGGAGTGGTTCAGTTACAACACATTGACACTAAACCTAGAAAAAACGAAATATCTGCCCTTTACTTCCTACTGCAGTGGATTACCGTGCATGGGGCCCCTTGAGATCACACCTGGTTCAGTTATCCCAGAAGCGGACTCGGTTAGGTATTTGGGTGTAACAATTGACCGACATTTGAGGTGGGACTTGCACATAAAAAATTTGGTCAATAAACTAAGAGGAGTTTTATACAAACTTAAATTTCTCAAAGATTATCTTGACGTGAGACACCTCAGAATGCTCTATTTTGCGTTAGTGCAGTCCCAGCTGAATTATGGAATCATAGGTTGGGGTGGTGCTACGGATAACCATCTGAAAGACTTGGTTGTAATTCAAAAATGGATTCTTCGAATCATCTATAGTAGACCTCTCACTTTCTCTGGTGAAAAACTATTCAAGGAGGCTGAAATACTGGATATTAGACAACTCTTCTGTATGCACATGCTGATTAATATCAAGAAATCCAAAATGGCTTCCAATCCCGTCACACATTGTTACAATACACGAAATAGGGTAAATGCACTCAGCGTCCCTCATTGTGTTAAGTCTGTGGGACAGCGTCACTGCAGCTTCCTTGCACCGAAACTCTACAGTGAACTTCCTCGTAACATTAGGAATATTAACAGCCTTAACATGTTTAAGGAAAATTTGAAAAACTGGATTCTCTCGTACGGAAGGAGAGAACTACATAATTTTGTTAATCAAAGGTTCTCATTAAGATAGGATATATTTGTGTGTATTTTCTTTTTGTATATTATATTTTTCTGTAGATATTTGTTCGTCCATCGTAGGAAAAGAGTAATTTAAATAGTATTACATCACGTACAAGCTATAGCTTCTCGGAGCTAAAGCTTCTGTGATATCGTTTATTTATTCACCTTGTGTAGTGTGTACTTGTGAATGAGCTTAAAAATAATTTTTGATGTGTTATCTACTCTTAATGAATAAATATTATTATTATTATTATTATTATTGAAAATCATCATTTATTGTTGATTTTTTTCAATAATTCTGAAAAAATGCTCAGAATCGCTGCGAATCTTTAATTTGTTATGATTTATTTCGATCCACTTTTTTGCTGGACAATAATTTTTGCAATTGTTAGTTCCTCCAGGAACTGGCCTGTGATCAGAACCTCATACCATGCTTTCATCAATCAAATCAAATAACCTGATTACATCCCAAACTGTCAATTTGTCATTTCAAGCTGTTTTTGAGTTGATGTTTTTTTATGCTCACTACTTTACCCCTAATACATAAACTGAGCTATATTGACTGTGTAATCTCTTGAACAGAAAATAATCTTCGCTTTCTGGCTGACGGATATGTGCAATTTTCACCAACTGATGCATAGTTGTTAAACTTGTCAGCAATCACAATGTTATAATGACATCTTTTATGTTCATTTGTTTTATGTTATTGTGCTGTCGCTTTGAGTTGTATGACAATCTATGTTTAGAGTTATTCTCCGTTTTTGTAATTTCTTATTGGTCCATTCTTTCTCAAATTCTGTAACAAATTGGTTACATCATGTTTTGCTGTTTTCAATTCTCCTTCAGAAGATGGGGTTTGTAACCCTTTACTTGACTCAATAAATTATATCGATGCATGACCTTGATCGCAACTTATTAGTTCATTCTTTGCCGTTGGTGATTTCTGCAACTTTTCTATAATACTAAAATGTCTTGTTATTGGCGAACATTTTAACTAGTTCATCAAAGATCCTTGTAATCTTGATGTTCAGTTCTGAACTGACACGATTTCTCCACTTGTCTATTCTGACAGCTCCGCTTGACTGTTTTAGAGTGGTGTTTAATGAATACTTGATCTACAGTCAGTTACGTACATCAGCTTATAACCCTAACTGATATGTTTTTCAAGTTGTAAGCCATAATTGAGATCCCATGATCAGCTTGTCAGAATTATTAAGAATGGAATATATTATATTCTATGGTGAATATATGATATTATTCTGATACTCTTAGATCTTCTGAGGAGATCCTTCAGAAGCTTTTTCAGGTTGTGTTATTTAGAAGTTCAATTATATTCTGGTTTGGCTGTATTACTGCGTCCTTACGTCACAGCATAGTTAATTTTGGACCAAACAGTGAAATGGTGGCAGAAACCAGTCTGAGTGGGAAATTTCTCTCTCACACCCGGATCTTTTCAGTTCCCAGCCCAGAACTCTAACGACTGAGCTATCGGCACTCTTATGGTGAGTAATTCTTTTTTGTTCATTTGTTTATTTATTTTCAAATAGGTAAAAAAAACTTATTTATTGAAAATCATCTATTATTCATTGTTAATATTCTTCAATAATTCTGAGAAAATGCTCAGAATCGTTGTGAATCTTCAATTTATTATAATTAATTTCTATCAGCTTTTGAGCTGGATAATTATTTTTGCAACTGTTAGTTCCTCCAGTTCCTCCCTTGTCAGCAATCACATGTCGCCTTGAGTTGTATGACAATCCATGTTTTGGGTTATTCTCCGTTTTTGTAATTGCTTATTTGTCTATTCTTTTTGAAATTTTGTAACAAATTGGTTACATCATGTTTTGATCTTTTCAATTCTCTTTCAGAAGATGGGGTTTGTAAACCTTTTCTTGACTTAAATATCAATATAAATTATATCGATACTTGACCTTTACCGCAAACTTATTTATTATTCATTCATTGCCGTTGGTAATTTCTGTAATTTTTTCTATAATGTTTGTCGAATGTCTTGTTTTTGGCGAACATTTCAACTAGTTCATCAAAGATTCTTATAACCTTGATGTTCAGTTCTGAACTGACACGACTTCCCCACTTGTCTATACTGACATAGTACCGCTTGACTGTTTTAGGGTAGTTTTTAATAAATACTTGATCTAAAATAGAAAGGCTTTTTACTTGATAGAAGAAATATAACAAAATTTGAATATTAAAACAAATTGATATATGTTTATCTTCTACAATTTTAATTTCAAAAAAATTTTTATTCAAAAAAACATATATCAATTTGTTTTAATATTCAAATTTTGTTATATTTCTTCTATCAAGTAAAAAGCCTTTCTATTTTATTTTATATATAATATATAATTATATTTTGGCTTCAATAAATCTCATTATGGAATGTCAATGAATTTAAATAAGCCTTAAAAATAACTCGCACTGTTCTTTGATTTTGTCAGAACATAGATCAATCTTGATTTATAAAGTTGATCTGTGTTTCCAAGCATTAGTCCTTGTGCACGTGGTGAGTTGTTTGTGATATAGGTTATGTTTTTTGATTTTGATATTTGGAATATTATTGAGGACTGAAGACGGAATTGCTTAGAATTATATTTGTTTTTTGAAGATATAGTGCATTTTTTAGAGATTTCTGAATTAACTTATTCGAATATTTAAATATATTAAATATTTCAAATAAATTATATTCTTTCAGAAGTCCTTTAAGTGTGTTCATGTTTTTAAAAGGCAATTGGTGTTCATAAAGGTAAGACCAGAAACAAAATTTTGTCTCCTTTAAATATTTATTTGTTAATTTTAATAACTTTCGTATATCTGATGTTTTATTTATTCCATTTGACATTATATATTGAGTTTTGATTATATACGTCTATTAAATGTAAGCGGTGCTTGTTTTAGACATTAATTTAATTCAAAAAGTTTTTTGAATAAAAATTTTTTGAAATTAAAATTGTAGAAGATAAACATATATCAATTTGTTCTAATATTCAAATACTTGATCTATAGTTAGTTGCGAAGATCAGCTCATAGCCTGAACTGAGATGTTTTTCAAGTTGTATGTCATAATTGAGATCTCATGTTCAGCTTGTTAGAATTAGTAAGAATGCAATATATTATATTTTATGGTGAAGATGATTCTATGAACACGTAACGTCGTAAATGACATTCGAGTTATAAAAAAGTTGGATGAAAAATAGTATATTAGGCATCAAGGGGAGAAAGTAGGACATTTCAACCCGCGCAATTTTGTCACCCGAGCCGAAGGCAAGGGTGACAACAGCGTGGGTTGAGATGTCCTACTTTCTTTCTGTGGTGCGTATACTATTTTTAATCATTTCAGGGCCGAAAGTTTGAGAGTAATCTAAGTACCTGTTGAATTATTACTACTACTATTATTATTATTTTTATTATTATTATACATAAATATAATTAAACAAGTTTGTTGTTTTATTACAATAATTTTTTTAATTATCAATAATAACAAGATTTCGTACAGTTAAATTAGTGTAGTAGTTTTAATTAATTATAGCGAATTTCTTTATCTTCACAATAATTAAATTTCATTTCAAACTTGCAATTTTCAAATTTTATTTGAGTGTTATCTGGAACCGATTTAAAAATATTTTGAAGATCATTTTTCTCCAAGCAAATTTTCTTCCTGCGATTTGAATTTGGTAGTTTTCCGTTAGTAGGTTGTATATGTAAGAGTTTTGGTTCAGACGGGGATTTTGATGACGTATGAACCTGTTGTTTCGAGTAATCCATCGAAAATTCGATATCAATATCAGATATTAATTCTTCTGAAGCAGTTTTTGAAGTCATCGGTGTTGCTGTACGAGTTGGTAGAGTTGATTTCGACGTTGGTACGGTGGGAATCACTACGGGAGTTGGATGATCGGATTTTGACAATGTTTCACCGGTTGAAGTTATAAGATGAGTTTCTGATGGTGAAAAGCAATTAGGTTTTGATGAAGTTTGACTAGTAGATGTTATGGTATGCGTTACTGCAGTCTTAGAGCGATCCAAATTGATAATTTGATTAAAAATTCTTGCTTTATTGCCTAATGAATTTTCTCTATATCCCATTGCAACAGTATCTGATTTCCAGCCTCCGTGTTGTTTTATAGTCAACATAGAAGCTCCGCAATCAGCCAACAGGGTGGCAGATGTACGACGAAGGCAGTGACCGGTATATTTCTCAGCATCTGGCAATCTTAAGAACAGAGCTATGGTCTTAGGTACTTTAGCAATGGAGTTCTTGCCAACGGGTTGACGATCACATTTACCCCTGTGATAGTGGATGAAAAATCGGTCAGTTTTGATGTCCCTAGGCCTAAGAGCCAGGTATTTACGAATTTTTCCGCGAAATTCTGAGCCAGTTACAAAGATCCTAGAATATTTGTTCTTTGTCTTAAGCACAGTTACAATCAACTGGCTGCCGGTGTCTTCGACGTTTTTAACTATTAAGTCTACGAATTCTTGTCCTCTCATTGCTCCAGATACTCCGAAAATTGCAATGACCTAGAATTCAATTTCAGTTAATATTTATAATTGAACGTAAATTCATAAATAATTGAAAATATACCTTTTCGGCTAAATAATTAAAGTCAGGAGCTTGATCAAGAAATTTTTGAAAGTCATTCCAAGATAACGGCCAGTTATCATAAACAACATCAAAAGGCTCCTTTATGATAAAGTCCCTTTACGGAAAAAGATCCTTTAAATGGGAGCATCAGTTTCATAAACGCACATCGACCGTCCTTTACTTAAAGCTTCCTTTAATGCGCCAGTCATATGTTTCCGACTGTTGGCTATCCTGAGAACTAGTGATTTTACGAATGTAGTTGGTGATATTCTGTAAAAATTGTGAGTTATGCGTTGGAACTTGTAAAAAGAAAAAGAGAAGAAGCATAAATCGATCTTTGCATAAACATGGTTATGTGCAGAAGACAGTATATTGAAATTTATATCATTATTACGTTCGAATTGTTATATTTTATTACGTGGGTTATATGAATGTATATGGAAGAAAAGAGAAAAAAAGTATTACTTTAAAACCTGAGGAGGAACTATGCCTCTTGGAATTGATTGAAAAAGAGAATTTTAATATTATAGGATAAAGTCTGGCAGAGAATAGAAACTGCTTTCAATGCAACAGTTTTCCATTGGAGAAATGGGGACCAGCTCAAATCCAAATATGACAATATAAAAATTAAAACTAGAAGGTGGTAGCTGCTCAACGCAGTCATATTGACTGGAGGTGGGGCTCCATTGAAATTGAGGGAGCCAATTTCCAAACAGTTGAGCCCAACTGTTACGAACCGTCTTACCGAAACGAAAGAGATGTATTATAAAAAAAACAGCTCTAGTAGAAACTCAGATAGTGGCTATCAAGGAAGAGAATAGAAGAAAAGAAGAGGAGCATTCAAAGCTTAAAATATTAGATTTGCAAATTATGGAGATAAAGAGTAAATTAAATAATAATAATTAAATCTTTTTTATTTTGAATGCACTTTCTGGAAAAAGCGGTATTAGAATTCTATCAGCATTGCTGCAGACTATGAAGTCCCCTCAAATTTGAATTAAAAACCGAAATTTCAATAACACATAATATTTTTATTTCTTTATTCTCACTTGAAACTTTTTCAGATGTTACCTAAAGTAAAACAATGAATCAGAAATACAAACATAGAAGCCTATCTAAATACATACCTTATAAAATCTTATAAAAATTATATGAAATCTTGTCATGTTGAAGATATAAATTGAATATGAAGAATAGTTCCACAAGTGACAAGAAAATTTATTTTCAATTATCACACAAATATAAATTTTAAATTAGGAAAATGTTTATTAATAATAGACTCTCGCTTGACGAGCTGCATTAACATTAGTTGAATTTGTTTGAAAGTCCTTTTCCTCTTGCAATCATTCATTTGGAAATATTTCGTTCATATCTACATATTGTGCAAAACAGCGGTAGCAACAATAATTACCCTTATGGTCGTTAACTTAACACTCATTCCTTTAGAAAGTATAGGAAAATGACGCTTCCAAACTCCATACTTTCTCTCCACCACATTTCTGGTTCGTATAATTGACTGCTCATATAAATTTTCAGCTGCAGTTATAGCTTCCGGTAACTTTGTCATAAGATAAGTTTGCAAATTATAACCACTACCACCAAGGAACAAATACAGTCCTAATTTACCACTCTCAAATTGTCTCTTCAAGACACTGTTATTAAAGATGGTTTGTTTGATCATATATTTCCAGTTCCATAGAATCTCAATGTCAAAAGTAGTTGGTTCATCGGTTCAATACAGCTGCCTCTGAAAATTGTCAATTTAATGATCTGGTATACATAAAATTATATCAACAAAATAATAAATCGAAATTTGTTTACCTGTAAAATGGGAAGTACAATTGATCTGCAATTTTTTGAAGCAAAGATTAAACAGTTGGTTTTGTCAGGCAAAAACTATAGAAGAAATCTAGATCATCTAACGTGGAAAAATGTCTCTCCTGTAAATTTTTGGTCTTCTCACAATTATTTCTTCATCATTTGATGAAGAAGTAGAACTAACATCAGCATTCAACATTTGGTGCAACATATTTCGTAGTACGCTAAAATTAATTAAAATGGGATGTGACAGAACAAGGTTATGTCCACTGTTTTCGTGTTTATCGAGGACCTGCGCAGTGTCGAGCTTCTCGTTAAAGGATCCTTTTCCAGCCGTAAAGGGCCGATTTTCTCACTTTAAGATAAAGGACGCTTTTAACCTCAAAATTTGTTTATGAAACACGTTTTATCATTAAAGGAGACTTTTTGGGAAAAAGGAGGCTTTAATTTCGTTTATGAAACCGGCCGTAAGACCTTGGCCTTTTTAGGGCAGTGCTCTTTCGAAAACTGTTTTAATGACGATTTTAACTTGGCATAGTCGTTAATGTTAATATTATGATTAATGTTAATCATTGTTTTTAACATTGACCAACGACTCCAAACTGTAGAAGGTGACAATTTTTTCATTAAGTCCTCGAAATACACCAATAAAACATTTTCATCAAGAACATTTACTCCATTTTCAGTTCTCCACTCTATGAAGCTGTTGTAAGCAGTTCGGTATCGATGAACTGATTCTGAAGGAGCAAGATTTTGAGTAATTTCTTGAGCTTCCGCTTCGATATCACGTCGCACTTCCGTGTCATCAAATGATTCATCTGATGAATCAGAAGAATCCATTTTTTAATTTGACACTTTTTTTATAAATTTATAATATTTAATTTACTTCTCACTATTTACTAATACGCTATTTATTTCTAATTACACAAGTATAGTGAATGCGCTGACGTTTATAAAATTCCGCTGTCAAATAATTAGAAGTTGTTTATTTACTATGGTAACGGGTAATGATATAAAATGCAAGGGAAGAAAGTTTAAACAAAAAGCATGCGTTCTTTCAAGTGTCACTTATTGTAATAGGTCTGAAATTCGTTTGTTTCTTACCTTAAAAGAGGGAAGAAAATCAAACTTTCGGCCCTGGAATGATTAAAAAATATTGTTCCTTAATTTTCAAACAATTCAGTCGATGTCCTTACCACTAATTAGCTAAGGTTATTTTTGGGATTGATTGCCAGAATAGTATATACGATTTCATGTAAATTTAATTCTCATAATAACAATTGTGGTATGTTTGACTTTCGATATATTTTATTAATTGGTAGTTTTTCCTTGTTTTCGGGATTAATAGGGAAATCAGCTTGAAATAATGTTTTTCTAAATTTGAAGAAAAAATCGTAAGCAAATCTATCGATATACTTTCGGATGCACCCTGTATTTATTGCTAGAATATTGGACTGGTCAGTTACATAACACTGTGAGTCAGGGGTTATTCAACTAGCGGGGTTATTTGTTTATGAAGTATTAGTAATACGAGGGTGCGCGAAGAACGGATCGCAATTATGTACTCGTTCTAGTATAATTTCGAATAGTGACGTGAAACTAGAGATAAGTGAACGTGATTACCGTGGTTCAACATTCAAATGTATTCGGTTGGTTAGATCTTATGTGGAAAAGAATTTTCGCGAGTTCTTATGAAAATTTGAATAATGCTTCAATAACCTTCAGCGGAAACGCGGAAATCGACTTAATTTCAGAAAATTGGATAGTGCAAACTTACACGGCATTTTCCTCAGTTTTGGTGAAGAGTGGAACGAAATTTCTGGACTATCAAGTAAACATAGTGATACCATTCAACTTCTGAAAAATAAAAATGGAGTGAAAATGGACCTATCGGAAAAATCAAGCGTGAGATATGTATGTACATTATTCATTGGTGTTAGTGAATTGAGTGAAAATATACATCTCTCGATGAATCGAGGCCGGAAACTTTATAAACAATTGTCGTAAGTGATAGATAAATGTAGAAAATTTAATGGAATTCGATTTACACCTGAAGAATTGTGAGTGAAGAACTTGTGAACAATTTTCGTATTTCGTATTATTTATTGAAAAGTAAATAGTCGAATAAAAATAGACTCCCACTTGAAAAACCCAGAGTCAAAATGGACGATTTTCTTAAGTGCTGGTGAAAAGTAGAAAATTTTGTGGAAATGGTGATTCGTTGGAAGCATTGAGCGCGAAACACTTAGACAATTTCCGCTACAGTCAGAAGTTAACAAATAAATAGACTTCAATAAGGAGAATCAAACGTTTAGAACAATTTCCCCGAATTTTAATAAAATTTAAATAGATGAAATAAGAAATTACTTAGTTTTCTATCACTTTTAATTAACTGAATATACAGTGACTCCAGTTTCGTAATGTTTACTAGATTTTCAAACTGAATAAAACAAATTTTATCTCAACGAAGATATATATTCCTTAAAGGCTTTGGCTTGTGCGAAACATCGAGAAGAGGATAGTGCCAAAGGTTGGCTCATTTTATAGTTTTATTTCTAAAACTTGTGCTCAAATATTTTGATGAATTCCGGGATGTCTAGTTTTTTCCTTTCGTTTCCAGATGTAATACTGCAGGATTGTCCAATTTTGGGAAGATATGATTGGATTCGAAAAAATGTTTCGGAAAAATAAAATTATCGTTTCGGTTCTTAAATGAAGATTGATGTTCTTTGAACCTTTTTGGGAAGATCTTCCCGTTTGTCCTATATATACGCTGCTGCACTTAAGGCAACTTAAATTATTATATAAACTCCAGAATTATTCAGCCGGTTTTTTTCTTTTGCATTAAAAAAAGGTTGGAAATATTATGTGAGGTAGTGAAAACTAATTTTATCTTAACTTTTGAAAATATTTGAGCTATTTTTTGCGAGATTTGTCCAACATACATTAGAGTCACAAATTTTTTGTCATTATTTTTGTTTTGAAAGTGTCGTGTATTTGTTTCAGAATGAGTTGTTTTTCTTTTATATTAATGAGAGAATTTTTGGTTTATGTTTCGACTACAATGTTTGTGGCTATATGTTTGATTTTATTCAGTTCCCTCTTCCATTTAATATTATTTAAGGGAATTGAAAATGCTCTATGTATTATAGATCTTTAAGCAGCGAGTTTATGAGTGTTCGGATGGTTTCAAAAGAATGCCAAGAAAAATTATTTTAAATATTGGATGGAGTAGTCCGTTACTTTGTGATAGTTCATTTTAATGGATAAAATAAGAAATTACTTTGTTTTCTATCACTTTTTATTATAACTGATATACAGTGACTCGAATTTCGAAGTATTTACTACATTTTCAAACTGAATGAACAAATTAGATCTCAACTATTATATATGCTGATTGTAGGCTTAGGCAGAGCTTTAAAGAGAGGGGTTTCCCAAAGTTCCGTCTGTTCGTTTAGTAGTTTTATTATTGGTACGTGCCTCTTATATTTTTCAATTTCTATGGATTCCAGGATGTCTAGTTTTTTTCCTTTCGCTTCCACGTGCAAGATAACAAGGTTGTTCAACTCTGGGAACGTGTGATCTGTATTGAAGAAATGGTTCGCAAAATTGGAATTATTCTTCCGGTTCCTAAAAGCAGATTGATGCTCTTTGTACCTTTTATGGAAAGGTCGGTCCGTTTGTCCTAAATACACACTATTACATTCTTGACAACTTAATTTATAGACTTCAGAATTATTCAGTCGGTTCTCTTTGTCTTTCGGATCAAAAAAGAGATTAGAAATTTTATGGGAGGGTGTGAAAGCTGTTACTATGTTAATTTTTGACAAAATTTGAGCTATTTTTTGTGAAATTGGTCCAAAATATGTTAGTTTTATGAATTTATTTTTATTATGATCTGATTTGGAGATGGGGTAAATTTGTTTACGAATTAGTTGCTTTTGTTTTTTGTTTATGATGGAATTTATAGTTTTGGTTTCGAACTGATTTTTTGTGGCTATTTGTCTGATTGTATTCAATTCCCTCTTTAACGTAATATTATCTGAAGGAATTGAAAATGCTCTATGTACCATTGATCTATAAGCAGCTAGTTTATGATTGATCGGATGGTTTGAAAAATTTGGTATTGTTGTATCAGTTGATGTGGGTTTTATATATATATCAAAGGAAATTTCATTATTACTGTTAATTAAAGTTATGTCCAGAAAATTTATTTTATTATCAAATTGTGTTTCCATGGTGAATTTGACCTTATTGTGCAAACTATTAAGATATTCTAATGTTTCATTTAATTCTGAAAGTGTTCCGCAGAAGCAAGCCAATATATCGTCTACATACCTGTACCAAAAAGTGATATGCTTTGCGTGTGTGGATTTTAGAATTTTTCTTTCAAAACAGGACATAAAGATTTCAGCGAGTAATGAGTGTGGATAGCTCAGCGGGAGAGCATCGGACTAGTGACCGGGAGGTCCAGGGTTCGAATCCTGTTCAGGTAGAAAAGAAATTTTCTAGTTGGACGGGTATCTGCCACCATTTCACTGTTGGGTCAAAAATTAACAGTGCTGTGACCTAAAGTGGCGCAAGATCGCAGTAACAAAGCCTACGCAGAACACAACTGAACTCCTAACTCGCACAAGCTGAAAAAGCTTCTGAGGGATCTTCACAGAAGATCTAGGAGTATCAGGATAATAATAATAATAATAATAATGGGCCGAGAGGTGAACCCATGGCAAGTCCATCTTTCTGTTTGTAAAATTTACTATTGTATTGAAAGTAATTTTCTTCCACGCAAAGTTCGAAAAGGGTTAAAATTCCGTTTTTTATGACAGGATTGATGTTATTTTTTGTTAGGATATTTTCGATTATATTCATGCATTCTATATTTGGTATATTCGGGAACATATTAACTACATCAAACGACACTAGAATACTATTAACTGGAAGGATAACATTTTTTAGTTTTTTTGTGAGCTCTATTGAATTTTTTATTGAATAGGGTGAGTTGAATTGTGTTGTTTCTTTAAAAATTTGGTTTAATTTAACGGCTAGTTTCGCAAGGGGGCTATTAATATATGATACCACAGGGCGTATTGGACAATTATCTTTATGAAGTTTAATAAGGCCATATAGTTTGGGAGGTGTAGGATTCATATTAATTAGTTTGAATTTATCATAGTCTGATAAAATAATTTGAACATCTTTGAGCGTTGTTTTTAGTTTTAGTTGAATTTTTGCGGTTGGATCTCTTTTTAGTTTGTATGGGCGATTCTTTCTCTAAAAAATTGTTTATTTTCTGGTCATAATCAAGTTGTCAAGAGTGTAATAGTATGTATATAGGACAAACCGGCCGACCTTTCCATAAAAGGTACAAAGAGCATCAATCTGCTTTTAGGAACCGGAAGAATAATTCCAATTTTGCGAACCATTTCTTCAATACAGATCACACGTTCCCAGAATTGAACAACCTTGTTATCTTGCACGTGGAAGCGAAAGGGAAAAAACTTGACATCCTGGAATCCATAGAAATTGAAAAATATAAGAGGCACGTACCAATAATAAAACTACTAAACGAACAGACGGAACTTTGGAAAACCTCTCTCTTCGAAGCTCTGCCGAAGCCTACAATCAGCATATATAATAGTTGAGATCTAATTTGTTCATTCAGTTTGAAAATGTAGTAAACACTTCGAAATTCGAGTCACTGTATATCAGTTATAAGAAGTGATAGAAAACAAAGTAATTTCTTATTTCATTCCATTAAAAATTATTTTATTACCACTTTGTAGTTCCATAGTGAATATGTTATTATGATTATTATGGTGCAAACCATTAAGATATTTTAGTGTTTGTTTTTTGCTTCTGTATTCTACAGAAGCAAGCCACACTATGTCATCTACATATCTGTACCAAAAATATGATACGCTTTGTGTGTGTGGATTTTAAGATTTTTTTTTTCGAAAAAGGATAAAGTTTTCTGCGAGGAATGGACTTAGAGGTGAACACATGGGATGTCCATCTTTCTGTTTGTAAAAGTAACTGTTGCATTGAAAGTAATTTTCGTCCACGCAAAGTTCGAAAAGGGTTAAAATTTCGTGTTTTATGATCGAATTGATGTTATTTTTTGTTAGGATATTTTCGATTTTATTCATACATTCTGCATCGAATAATTAGGATGGATAAACGATAACTTATTATGACAAATTTATACACAGTTTTCTTTATCTGAAAAGTCTTTACTCTCGTTGGTAGTTGGTGTATGGCAGTCCTATTTGGATTCCCAAATACATCTGTTTACTGAATTAATTTGAGCGCATTCACAGGAAGTTATTAAGTTAATTTCATTTTGACAAACAAGCAAATATCCTGAACGAGGAGCTGATATTTCCTCCTGTTACTTGTCGAGAATAAATATTACTTTTCCAAGAAGGGCTGCTGAGTCTGTTCCTATTTCTCATCTGCCGACACCTTGTACAAACTTGTAGGAGTGCAAATGGACTTTGGATGAACATATTTGTTCGAACGCGGAAATTTCATGTTACCGGTTTTGGATTGTTTTTTTTTTCAATCCGATTAATCTTAACGACATGAATCCATTTCATTTAACTGTATATTATATTTTCTTTGTAGTTTTTGTAGATATGTATGAATGTTACTCTTTAGTTAGAAATTTTTCTGTTGGGTAAATAAAGTTATTATTTATCATCCCAGATTTAGTAGAAATATCACAGTAGGTGGAACCACGTTTTAACTTCAAGAGATTGATTTTAGTCACAGTGTGACGCTTTGTTAGAAAATATGTTTTAACTATTCATTACCTAGACCAGGTAGACGGATCAAAATATTTACCAACTACGCGAGTTTAATAGACGTATAAGAGTAAATTCTATGGGATCCAGTTTGTCTTTCAAAGAAGTTGCCACTATGATGGACTCGATCTCAAATTTTTTGATGGATTCTTGCCAATCATGCAATAATTGCACTCTGGACGAGAGCACAAGAGTAAAACTGAATGGTAAAGAACTACAAAATTAAATACAAAATATATATTATTATTATTACATCTTGGAACTATAAGGGATTCAAAACATAAGCTGAAAAGATTTCTAGGAATTGCAAGTCCGCCTCAATCTGAAAAGTTTATGTTTGAAAATATAATGATCATTCAAAATTATGGATGAGCTTCATTTTTCTCTGAAAGTTATTAATACAAATGAATAATATATATATATATATATATATATATATATATATATATATATATATATATATTGTCATGGTATTTACAGTTAAAATAAATAATTACATAAATATATTAAGGAAAAGACTCACCTTTGTATATAAGTTGACTCGTTAGAGTATAAACAGAGCAAAATTCATTAAATAATATCCATTCTGACAGAAATATTAATAATTTAATTCGTAAAAACACTCACAAGCTAAAATTATGAAGAAAAAACATATTTAGGATACATAACGACTAGTCAAATTAAAATTCTTTGAACGATAATCAAAACACAGTAATCTTGATGACAGTTTATAAATAAAGTTCACAGGGAGATTTCAATTCACAATTATTCAATATAAAACCAGCCAAAGTTGCAATAGAAAGAAGTAATTTGAATTTAGATATCCAATTTGAAATTGATGAAGAATTTGTTGAAAAGATTTGTTATTATCATGAATCACATATAAACTATAGTGAAATTGTTGACAAAGAACAAGCTAAATTAAATATAACTCACCAGAATGATGTAAATAGGACAAATTTGATCAAAAATCAATTAATTCAATGAAAGATAGCATCTACGTCAGATATTTTCAAATGATTAATGTAAGAGATATCCTTCAAGATGTTTAGGCATCAATAGTATTGTAATAGCATCTAAGCTAAAGAAATTTAATCAATTTCATAAGTAATATTAAGTATTTTATAAGTTATAAGCAGTAGAAGTTAAAATTTGTTAAATTTTGACACTTGAAATACTTTACGAAGGAAAAGCAAGACTTTTACTGTTCTGTTTAACATGAAACATACATCAAAATGTAGTTAAAAAAATAAGCTAATTTTCAAAAGTAATTTCAAACCAGGAGATATTGTAAATTTTGTAAAATCATCAAAAGCATCATTTTTATATAATTTTGACAGAAGCTAGTAAGCTTTGATATTCAACTTTTCTTGAAAACTATAAATAGGGCAGACACAGAAAAAGTCGGCAGTCTCCAATTATATGCAGAGCAGAATCCATGTCGGTCCATAATTAAAAAAGTGCCAAAAAAGTATCATCATCTGAAAAAAGAAGATTATTTGGTTATTGTGAATGGAAATTGAATCCAGAAAATACATTACCTGAATGTGAATGGAAAAATATCACATAGAAATCAAGTTTCAAACGAATTGGACATATTGAAGAAAATCAACAAGTGGCCTGTGAATTTCAGAACGTTCTAGAAGTGTTGTTTCCAACGAAACCAGCGTTATTCCTGAAAGAAGAGACAATAAAAAAAGAACAATCCTAAATTGATGAACAAACTTACCAAAGGTATTCAAATTCAATCCTGTTAATATTTCCACAAGAAGATTAGAAATAGCAATCATTGTTTACATTAGAATTACGTAAAGGTTATTTAGATAAGGTTAGGTTAACATAGAATTAGATTTAGCTTATTGTTCACTGATTATAATATTTCAAATTACTTCCATAAATTATAATTTAAAAATTCAATCTTTTTAGAAAATTCAAATTGAACCCTCCCTCAAATATTGAATCAGATTTAATAATATTTTAATTTCAATTATTCAAAATTATAATATTAAGAGTTAGCCGGAACATAGAATACATCACTTATATACAAGGGTGATCTAATAAATATTTAAATTAGTATTCATTCACAAAATTTCTTAAATATAATTCCATAACAAATTGTCGCCCAACGCGTGGCTGGAAAATTTGAATTTTCAGCATAAATTCTTAACTGAAATTGCATGAAGTGATATTCATTATTTACAAAATGGAAACAAAAAGTGAAACCTTAATTGGCGAAAAAGGAGATGATGAAAACACACAAGGAACGAGCAAGGATCAGAAAGAAAGAGACTCAAAAATAATGGAAATATTATTAGCCATGAACAAAAAAATGACAGAAATGGAAAATAATATGATACAAGAAATGAGAGAAAATACAGAAAGATTATTAAATAAATTAGATGCAGATATAAACAAAGATGAAGAGATGAATAAAAATAAATCAGAAAATGACATAAACGAACAGAATAAAAATATAAATGAATATGAAAATAAAATACCGATGATGAATAATGATACAATAAATATAAATGAAAATGAAATACTGATGATCAATAATGATACAATAAATATAAATGAATATGAAAATAAAATACCGATGATGAATAATAATGCTATAAATATAAATGAAATCCCAATGAGGAATAATAATGTTGCAGAGGAATATGAAATGGAAAATGATAAACCAATTTATAATAATGTAAATGGAAATAAAATACAAATGACTATTGATGAGATGATTATAAATGAAACAGGTAATGAAAATGACATTACAATTGATGAATTAATACTAGACAATGACGATTTGAAGAATAGAAATGACTTCAAATATTATAGAGATAAAAATGACAGAATTACAATGAAAAACAGTGACATGTATTTACAAAATGATTTAAGACAAGATTACAAGAAGAAAAAGTTGAAATTGAATGAAATAAATATGATAAAAATTAGAGAAAATCTAATTGACCAGAATGAACCTGAACTAATGAAATTTCAAAGAATAATTAAAAAAGGGAAAAATGAAAATTTAATGTTATGTATGGGGACGAAATTTATCAAAATTAAACTGAATAGAAGTAAGAAGAAATTTTTCATGCATCAAATGAAAAGAGAAAAATTAAACTGGCATTGCCATACAAAAGCAGAAACAAAAAATGAATACAATGCACAAAAAGTAAAGAGAAAATACAGGCAAAAATGAGAAAATAAAATCAAGAAAATGGGAAGAAAGATCGGAAGGAAATATGTGAGATTGAAAGAAGGAGACATGATCCCAACACAAACACATATAAGGTTCCAAAAGAATAAAAGTCAATACACGAAGAAAAAGCCTCAATCAAATACATATTTTACAACAGAGAATGCGAAATATTTTAAAAATTTCAGAGTAAAAGTAAAGAAAAGAAATGAATCACAAGTCATTAGTAGTTCCAATAACACATATGAATTTATTCCTACTTTTAATGAAAACAATAAAAGATTTTAAAAATTGGTGGATACGCCAATCAATAAACTCACATCAAGATTTCAAATCATTAAGAAAGAGAATAAATTTCAAAATTTATAGATTAAAATTTTATTACTATTTCAATTCAAAATACATAATAATATTTCACAATTCAGTACTACATTTCAAAAATCAAAATTAAAAATTATTCTATAATGTTCACAAAGATTCACATTTATTTAAAAATTCAAAATATTTATTCTAATTCCTTTATCATCAGAATAAACATTTTGATTTTGGGGAATTTGTCATGGTATTTACAGTTAAAATAAATAATTACATAAATATATTAAGGAAAAGACTCACCTTTGTATATAAGTTGACTCGTTAGAGTATAAACAGAGCAAAATTCATTAAATAATATCCATTCTGACAGAAATATTAATAATTTAATTCGTAAAAACACTCACAAGCTAAAATTATGAAGAAAAAACATATTTAGGATACATAACGACTAGTCAAATTAAAATTCTTTGAACGATAATCAAAACACAGTAATCTTGATGACAGTTCATAAATAATGTTCACAGGGAGATTTCAATTCACAATTATTCAATATAAAACCAGCCAAAGTTGCAATAGAAAGAAGTAATTTGAATTTAGATATCCAATTTGAAATTGATGAAGAATTTGTTGAAAAGATTTGTTATTATCATGAATCACATATAAACTATAGTGAAATTGTTGACAAAGAACAAGCTAAATTAAATATAACTCACCAGAATGATGTAAATAGGACAAATTTGATCAAAAATCAATTAATTCAATGAAAGATAGCATCTACGTCAGATATTTTCAAATGATTAATGTAAGAGATATCCTTCAAGATGTTTAGGCATCAATAGTATTGTAATAGCATCTAAGCTAAAGAAATTTAATCAATTTCATAAGTAATATTAAGTATTTTATAAGTTATAAGCATTAGAAGTTAAAATTTGTTAAATTTTGACACTTGAAATACTTTACGAAGGAAAAGCAAGACTTTTACTGTTCTGTTTAACATGAAACATACATTAAAATGTAGTTAAAAAAATAAGCTAATTTTAAAAAGTAATTTCAAACCAGGAGATATTGTAAATTTTGTAAAATCATCAAAAGCATCATTTTTATATAATTTTGACAGAAGCTAGTAAGCTTTGATATTCAACTTTTCTTGAAAACTATAAATAGGGCAGACACAGAAAAAGTCGGCAGTCTCCAATTATATGCAGAGCAGAATCCATGTCGGTCCATAATTAAAAAAGTGCCAAAAAAGTATCATCATCTGAAAAAAGAAGATTATTTGGTTATTGTGAATGAAAATTGAATCCAGAAAATACATTACCTGAATGTGAATGGAAAAATATCACATAGAAATCAAGTTTCAAACGAATTGGACATATTGAAGAAAATCAACAAGTAGCCTGTGAATTTCAGAACGTTCTAGAAGTGTTGTTTCCAACGAAACCAGCGTTATTCCTGAAAGAAGAGACAATAAAAAAAGAACAATCCTAAATTGATGAACAAACTTACCAAAGGTATTCAAATTCAATCCTGTTAATATTTCCACAAGAAGATTAGAAATAGCAATCATTGTTTACATTAGAATTACGTAAAGGTTATTTAGATAAGTTTAGGTTAACATAGAATTAGATTTAGCTTATTGTTCACTGATTATAATATTTCAAATTACTTCCATAAATTATAATTTAAAAATTCAATCTTTTTAGAAAATTCAAATTGAACCCTCCCTCAAATATTGAATCAGATTTAATAATATTTTAATTTCAATTATTCAAAATTATAATATTAAGAGTTAGCCGGAACATAGAATACATCACTTATATACAAGGGTGATCTAATAAATATTTAAATTAGTATTCATTCACAAAATTTCTTAAATATAATTCCATAACAATATATATATATATATATATATATATATATTGCGTAGTATAGGTTATCGACCAGACTAATAATAAATCTATTACCTTGTTTTCGGGAATGTGGTCTGTATATCAAGGAAACTCCAATTTTCTTCAAATATCTCAATATTTCGTTGATATAATTTTCAACATCATCAGGAGATAAACTGAAAACAGCAAACAAAAAAGGGCAACATCATTTACAGGAAACAAACAAAGATTTTTTTATACAGCACTTACAAGATCAGAGCTTCACTTCCAAAACACAGAATCAAACATTACAAAATTCTTTACTCGAAAAATCAAACATCAAAAATCAGCAACTATATTACATTCAAAAGAGAAACTTCTAATATCCCAAATATTCCAGGTGTTTTAAATTGCTCTCCAATAACCGATATGAAACAAAGAAACAATATGGGAAATATGTGACATCTACAGTATATGTACTAAAGTTTACTTAGAATATTACAGTAAATTGTATTGAGGCCTTCTGTATCTGATTTATAGTTTACTGCATTGTTCTCCTTTTTAATGTGTAGCATCTCGAGAAATAATCGTTTCCTGTAATCATTCTCTTGTTGCAATATACTAACGCTGTCAAAATCAAAATTGTGACCAGTTTTTTTATGATGGTCAACCAACGCACAAGAGTTTTTCCCTATTCGGCAATCACTCTTATGCTGAGTTATTCGATTTTTGAGCCACTGCTGTGATTGGCCAATGTAAGCTCCCGGGCATACCATACATGGCACCCTATATATAGTATTACTCATGAAATCAGTCGGAGTTTTGTCCTTCAGTTTCGAGAATAACCTTGAGTTATTCATTACATTATATCTCGCGATTTTAACCTGCGGATAATCTTTAAACAAATTAACTACCCTATGAGTTAGTTCGTTCATTTGCGGTAATTTTTTGAACTTTTGCTGCGGTGGGTTGTCATCCGTGGGACCATCATAAAAACTCGCACTGAAAATTAACCTCTTTAAGATATTCCTTGGGTATCCATTGTTGACAAAAATATCGAAGAGTGTATTCAAATTCTTACTTAAAAACCTCTGATCTGAAATGTGAGTGACTCTATTCTTTAAAGCTAAGACTGTGTTCAACTTTTGATTACGAGGATGATTTGAATAAAAATTCAAAAAACGACCTGAGGATGTAGGTTTCTGATACCAGTCTAATATCAGTGTGTTGGTATCATCTCTGATAACCATAGTATCTAGGAATGGTAATTTTTTATCAATTTCTGCCTCTATGGTAAATTTTAAGTGTTCGTCAAAGCCATTGAAAACCTGCTGAACGATATCAATTTTATCACACGGTACACTACAAATCAAATCATCCACGTACTTATATATAAAAGGAAAACTGAAAGGGATCCTCGGAATAACATTATCCAACAAATCATCGAGGACAATCATTGCAATTATAGGGCTCAACGGGGAACCCATCGGTGTACCGAATATCTGCTTGTAAAAACGATCATTAAATGAAAAATAAGTATTGTTGAAAACAAAAGCTATCAGAGTCATGAAATTATGTTTGGTTAAGCAAGTATGATCAGCTATTTGGTCCCAACGGTCATCTAAAATTTTTAAAGCTGATTTGACCGGTATATTTGTGAACAGGGAGACAACGTCTAGCGACAATAAAATGTACCCATCTGGTAGCCGTAATGCACTAACCGCATTGACGAAGGTGAAGGTATCCCTTACATTATAGTCCGTGCGATCTTCGAATGACTCCCTCAATATTACTGACGTTGAAAATATTGTGATTGATGTTCCAAGGGAAAATGCTGACATTGTGAGAGCTAACACCACAAATGTTATTACGAACTTTTTACACAAAATGGGTCGAAACAGGGTTAGACCATCGGATATTGAAGTTGATTTTGAGAAGACGGGAAAATTTCTCAAACTACATCCGGAGATCTATATACTAACTGCCGATAAGGGGGGCTGCACTGTTGCCATGAATAAGTTAGATTATGTCATTAAAACCGAGCAATTGTTGAATGACGAAAAAACATACGAAAGTTTGAAGAGAGACCCCACTATGACTATCCAAAAGAAACTCAATGATCTTTTGAAATATATTTATGCAAGGAATGAGATAAGTGCCGCTGAACTGAGATTTTTGATTAAAAACAATTCCACCTTTCCCAGGTTATATTGTCTACCAAAAATACATAAAGATAATGTACCTCTACGTCCAATAGTGAGTTCGGTTAATTCTGTCACATATAATTTGGCAAAGTTTTTGGCCGATATGTTGAGGGAGTCATTCGAAGATCGCACGGACTATAATGTAAGGGATACCTTCACCTTCGTCAATGCGGTTAGTGGATTACGGCTACCAGATGGGTACATTTTATTGTCGCTAGACGTTGTCTCCCTGTTCACAAATATACCGGTCAAATCAGCTTTAAAAATTTTAGATGACCGTTGGGACCAAATAGCTGATCATACTTGCTTAACCAAACATAATTTCATGACTCTGATAGCTTTTGTTTTCAACAATACTTATTTTTCATTTAATGATCGTTTTTACAAGCAGATATTCGGTACACCGATGGGTTCCCCGTTGAGCCCTATAATTGCAATGATTGTCCTCGATGATTTGTTGGATAATGTTATTCCGAGGATCCCTTTCAGTTTTCCTTTTATATATAAGTACGTGGATGATTTGATTTGTAGTGTACCGTGTGATAAAATTGATATCGTTCAGCAGGTTTTCAATGGCTTTGACGAACACTTAAAATTTACCATAGAGGCAGAAATTGATAAAAAATTACCATTCCTAGATACTATGGTTATCAGAGATGATACCAACACACTGATATTAGACTGGTATCAGAAACCTACATCCTCAGGTCGTTTTTTGAATTTTTATTCAAATCATCCTCGTAATCAAAAGTTGAACACAGTCTTAGCTTTAAAGAATAGAGTCACTCACATTTCAGATCAGAGGTTTTTAAGTAAGAATTTGAATACACTCTTCGATATTTTTGTCAACAATGGATACCCAAGGAATATCTTAAAGAGGTTAATTTTCAGTGCGAGTTTTTATGATGGTCCCACGGATGACAACCCACCGCAGCAAAAGTTCAAAAAATTACCGCAAATGAACGAACTAACTCATAGGGTAGTTAATTTGTTTAAAGATTATCCGCAGGTTAAAATCGCGAGATATAATGTAATGAATAACTCAAGGTTATTCTCGAAACTGAAGGACAAAACTCCGACTGATTTCATGAGTAATACTATATATAGGGTGCCATGTATGGTATGCCCGGGAGCTTACATTGGCCAATCACAGCAGTGGCTCAAAAATCGAATAACTCAGCATAAGAGTGATTGCCGAATAGGGAAAAACTCTTGTGCGTTGGTTGACCATCATAAAAAAACTGGTCACAATTTTGATTTTGACAGCGTTAGTATATTGCAACAAGAGAATGATTACAGGAAACGATTATTTCTCGAGATGCTACACATTAAAAAGGAGAACAATGCAGTAAACTATAAATCAGATACAGAAGGCCTCAATACAATTTACTGTAATATTCTAAGTAAACTTTAGTACATATACTGTAGATGTCACATATTTCCCATATTGTTTCTTTGTTTCATATCGGTTATTGGAGAGCAATTTAAAACACCTGGAATATTTGGGATATTAGAAGTTTCTCTTTTGAATGTAATATAGTTGCTGATTTTTGATGTTTGATTTTTCGAGTAAAGAATTTTGTAATGTTTGATTCTGTGTTTTGGAAGTGAAGCTCTGATCTTGTAAGTGCTGTATAAAAAAATCTTTGTTTGTTTCCTGTAAATGATGTTGCCCTTTTTTGTTTGCTGTTTTCAGTTTATCTCCTGATGATGTTGAAAATTATATCAACGAAATATTGAGATATTTGAAGAAAATTGGAGTTTTCTTGATATACAGACCACATTCCCGAAAACAAGGTAATAGATTTATATATATATATATATATATATATATATATATATATATATATATATATATGTATATATTGAATGAAATAAATCTAATAACAAAACTTGTTGAATACCACTCGCACAATTTTATGTTACTTCAATTCTTATAATTACAGTTGCGGAACTTTGACGTATATTACATTTTATTGATTAATAGTTTTTTCTTATTATCGTGATTCATGAAGAAATCAACTTGATATTAAATAAAAATCGTGAATTTGAAGGATGCTAGTTTGTCTTTCATATAAGTTGCAACTATGATGTACACAATCTTAAAAACTTTGTTCATCTTTTAACGTAGCACAAAATGCACATTTATGTTTTTCTTTTTCACTCGACATAATGTCGACTATTAATAAATAATATAAGTATTTGATAAATTAAAAGTACAACATGTATTACATTAAACAACATGTATTACATTAAATTCACGAAACACGAGGGATCTTTGTAGACATTCACAAGTATACTAGAAACAGCTAGCAAAAACCGTTCTGGTGGGGTTATAATAGGGCCCCTCTCTCGTATAAACTCCATACCTAGAAGAAAGAAGAGAGATAGCGATATGAATTCTATACATAGTAGCAGGCCGGGTGGTTGGCTGATATTTAGTCTTGTGCTGATGTTTGTACGCAATGTAGGTGTCTGCCTTGATGAATATAAGCTTCAAATACTATAAGGAATAAAATATATTAATGGCAGACATGGTCATTTAGTTTCAAAATTTAATTTTTTTTGGCATTTTCAAAAATGTCTGCCAAAAGGTTTACCGCGTGATAAATACTTTCAAATTTCAAAACGGCAGACGTGGTCAAATAGATTTGAAATCAGCGAAAAATTTATACTTGTCTTACCTGCGCACTACCTGCGTCTGCCAGTTTGGGCTTAGTGAGTCCCCATCTCATATAGGATAGGTATAGGGACCTCAACATACAAAGACTCAGGTCTGATCAAATACATAGGGTATCCGCCCATGGGCTCTTAGACTACTTGGTAAGAATCTTTTCGGAAGGCTGAGCAGGGAGCACATGATGTACCAGGTGTAGAAGTACGAAATCGGAATTTCCCTATAGATGGTGCTAGCCATCAGTTTAGGGACCCTAAGACCACTTCTGCAGCGCCACCATCTTCCTTTAACACCTGACGAAGATTTTCTTTCAATACAGAATTCCAAGTTCCATACACCGGTATGTTTTAACCTTAAACATTTTGACTTTTGTGCTTACGAACAGCGATTTGCGAACAGAATTTGTTTTCTGTTATCATTTTAAGAAAACTGCTGCAGAATCATATTGAATGATTGTACGAGCTTATGCTGAACAGTTTGTGAAACCAACGAAAAAGTTTGCATTAAACGAATTGCAAACATGATACTCAAACTCGACAAGAACTCGTGGATAAATTGAATGTGATGCATTCGTTCGACAGCTATGGGAAAGATTCAGAAAGTGGAAAATGGGTTCTGCATGAACTGAATGAAAAGCTTGTGGAAAGCTGCTTAACACACACAAAAGAAAGTCGCAAATTATTTCTACATCGAATCGTGACAGGTAATAATAATAGATATACTACTATGTCAAGAAAGTACCGGGAATTTTCAATTAAAACAACATTTTTACATTTAAACGTCAAAATTTATTGGGTCAACTTCAAAATAGGCTCTATTTGCTCCAATACATCTATGCGAACGGCACTTCCAATTATCGATACATTTTTTATAGGCGCTTTCCGGGATGGACTTTAGCTCTCGCGAGGAATTTTGTTTTATGTCTTCAATCGACTCAAAACGGGTGCCACGAAGAGGCAATTTTAGTTTTGGGAAGAGGAAAAAGTCGCAGGGAGCCAAATCCGGCGAATACGGTGGTTGCTGAAGCACGTTTGTTGAGTTTTTGGCGAGAAAGTCAGTCACAATCGTAGCTCGGTGAGAAGGCGCGTTATCGTCATGTAAAATCCATGAGTTGTTCGCCCACAAATTTGGCCGCTTCTTACGGATACGCTCACGTAAACGTTACATAACGCCTAGGTAATACTCCTTGTTTACCGTCTGACCCTCTGGAACGAATTCGTAGTGCACCACGCCACGGATATCGAAGAAAACAATGAGCATCACCTTCATTTTCGAGCGGCTTTGGCGTTGTTTTTTCGGTTTCGGCTCATTTTTTGCCACGCATTCCGATGATTGCTGGCTTGTTTGCATATCGTACTCGTAGACCCAGGTCTCATCACCAGTTATAATGCGTTCCATGAATGTAGAATCGGAATTACAGCGATCCAGCATGTCTGAAGCAACCTGTTCGCGATGACGTTTTTGAAGAAAATTCAGGTCTTTCGGTACGAGTCGTGCGGCCACCTTTCTCATGCCCAAAATATCAATCAAAATCGTACGTGCGGACTCGTGGGATATCTTAAGATCATGTGCTATCTCTCTCAAGCTGGTACGACGGTTTTCCAGCACCCTTTCCTTAATTTTATCGACGTTATCTTCGATCGAAGCCGTCGATGAGCGACCACTTCACGACCGTCCTGGAAGGCTCTGTACCACCGATATGCACGAGTTTTCGATAGAGCATTATCACCAAAGGCCTTTTGCAACATTTTCAATGCATCGGCACACAAAAATTCATTTGCAACACAAAACTTTAAACAAATTCTTAGCTCAACGTAATCACCCGTAGTAAAAATCGGCACGCACTCTGACATCGACTGACTTAATCAGCTGTTGCAAACACACTAGTTGACAGATCCCGCTCAAGCTTGGCATAGTTATTAAAGACAGTGTTACCAACCTAGGAAAAAAAAATTTTACCTGCCTCATTGCCCCGCCAGATTTAAATCGATAATTCCCGGTACTTTCTTGACAGAATGTAAGTCATGAAGATGCATCCTACCATTTTGAAATCTACATGAAAAGCGCACTTTCTTCTTCAAGTAGCCACCCAGGTTTGCTGAATTTTTTTTCACCATGAATGATTAAAGTTTCATAAAATGAACTGTTCATCACATTTTATGATGAAATTTGAAGTTGGATATTTTTTCCAAAGAAAATTGCAACAGTGATTCATACGTTTTTCCGCAGATCTATTGGTATTTTTACGAAGAATATTTAACGATGAAGAAAATCATGGATTATTTTTGAACGTGTTGCACAGAAACGCAACGTGTTGTAGAAGATATCATTATTTTGAAAAAATAGTTATTTCTACCGGGGATAGATTTGTATTTGTATTTTTTTTCAGAGCGCCCAATAGCTCTTCTATAAAGCATTTCAGGATTATCCATTCATTCTGACTACTCCATCCAAAATTTAATTTTTGAGTGTAAAAACTTCATTGTCAACTATCATGCTAAAAATATAAAAGAAAGAATTTTCTGTCAGAAGTATTAAATCATTCTGTATATTGGCAAGTAAGAGGTGAAGCCATTTCTAAGTACCCATTTCATGATATTTACGATGGAAACGGAAAGCTCCTCTATATAGTTGTCAATTTTTTTTAAATGATTTAAGGTGAAATGATAATATCTCAACAATCTCTATAACGTGTTGAAAAGATAGTTCTCAAAAATCAGGATAACATCTTCCATTTAAACTTGGTGGAATGAAATAAGAAGGAACGGTTTTTTACTTGATAGAAGGATTATTACAAAATTTGAATATCCAAACAGATTTAATCTGTTGTCTTCTACAATTTTAATTTCAAAAAATTTTTTTGAAGAAACTTTAAGCATTAAATTAATGTCTTTATAAGCACTGCTCATATTTAATAGACGTATAAAATCAAAATTCATCATACAATATCAAATGGAATTAAGAAAAACCAACGAATATAAATTGTCAATTGAAATTAAAATATAAATAAGCAAACATTTTTTGTTTCGTTCCAGGCATGCGTACTGAACTCTTCAGACAAACGTACGAAGCCCTGTTTGTTACAAAATGTATTGTTTTCTGATCCCATATCAATGAAAAATAACTCTTTCTCAAAAATATAAAACATAATTTCAAGAACTTCTCAAAAACTAATTTATTTGAAATATTCACGCATGCCTGGAACGAAACAAAAAATGTTTGTTTATTTATATTTCAATTTCAATTGACAATTTATATTCGTTGGTCTTTCTTAATTCCATTTGATATTGTATGATGAATTTTGATTTTATACGTCTATTAAATATGAGCAGTGCTTATAAAGACATAAATTTAATTCTTAAAGTTTCTTCAAAAAAATTTTTTGAAATTAAAATTGTAGAAGACAACAGATTGAATCTGTTTTGATATTAAAATTTTGGTGGAATGACTTAGATATTTTTGTTGGGCCCTTTCATGAAAATAATTATTCGAATACATTTCGCCATGCATTGTAAACATTTTTTGTGCACATATTGTTATGTTCAATTCGATGATTACAAAAGAAATTTCTTATCGTCGTACGCATCTTGGCAGCAGATGTGAGGAAACTGGTTCTTAATATTCATTCTGTGTGCGGAATTTGATAAGTAAACTTGTGTGTGACATATCAAGATATATTGAGAATTTTAGAAGTACGTACAATTATGAAATTATTATTAGTGCACATTTTGCACAAAAATTCAACACGAAGTTTTCATGTCTACTTCTTAATTGCTAACTGCATTTTTAGGTAAGTTGTTGAAAAAATATTGACAAAAATGATCGATAACATTCTCTAGTTTCAAAGGTTACAATTTCAACTAAAATTAAGCATTTGCATAAATTTCCTAGAAAACCTCTATAATTAATGTCATGGAATCAAAAATATCAGAAATCTGAATAACTTGCACTATATTTATTGAAAATATATGTTTTATTAATAAAACATAAATATTTTTCTAGGAAAACCTTCATTTTTCTTCATATGACATTGTATACAACATATATACTACTCTGTCAAGAAATTACCGGGAATTTTCAATTAAAACAACATTTTTACATTTAATCGTCACAATGTATTCGGTCGCCTTCAAAATAGGCTCCATTTGCTCCAATACATCTATGCCAACGGCACTTCCAATTATCGAAACATTTTTTATAGGCGCTTTCCGGGATGAACTTTAGCTCTCGCGCTGAATTTTGTTTTATGGCTTCAATCGACTCAAAACGGGTGCCACGAAGGGGCAATTTTAGTTTTGGGAAGAGGAAAAAGTCGCAGGAAGCCAAATCCGGCGAATACGGTGGTTGCTGAAGCACGTTTGTTGAGTTTTTGGCGAGAAAGTCAGTCACAATCGTAGCTCGGTGAGAAGGCGCGTTATCGTCATCCATGAGTTGTTCGCCCACAAATTTGGCCGCCTCTTACAGATACGCTCACGCAAACGTTTCATAACGCCTAGGTAATACTCCTTGTTTACCGTCTGACCCTCTCTGGAATGAATTCGTAGTGCACCACGCCACGGATATCGAAGAAAACAATGAGCATCACCTTCATTTTCGAGCGGGTTTGGCGTGGTTTTTTCGGTTTTGCCTCATTTTTTGCCACCCATTCCGATGATTGCTGGCTTATTTGCATATCGTACTCGTAGACCCAGGTCTCATCACCAGTTATAATGCGTTCCATGAATGTAGAATCGGAATTACAGCGATCCAGCATGTCTGAAGCAACCTGTTCGCGATGACGTTTTTGAAGAAAATTCAGGTCTTTCGGTACGAGTCGTGCGGCCACCTTTCTCATGCCCAAAATATCAATCAAAATCGTACGTGCGGACTCGTGGGATATCTTAAGATCATGTGCTACCTCTCTCAAGCTGGTACGACGGTTTTCCAGCACCCTTTCCTTTATTTTTATCGACGTTATCTTCGATCGAAGCCGTCGATGGGCGACCACTTCACGACCGTCCTTGTATCTGTACCACTGATATGCACGAGTTTTCGATAGAGCATTATCACCAAAGGCCTTTTGCAACATTTTCAATGCATCGGCACACGAAAATTCATTTGCAACACAAAACTTTAAACAAATTCTTTGCTCAACGTAATCACCCATAGTAAAAATCGGCACCCACTCTGACATCGACTGACTTAATCAGCTGTTGCAAACACACTAGTTGACAGATCCCGCTCAAGCTTGGCATAGTAATTAAGGACAGTGGTACCAACCTAGGAAAAAAAAATTTTACCTGCCTCATTGCCCCGCCAGATTTAAATCGATAATTCCCGGTACTTTCTTGACAGAATATATATATATATATATATATATATATATATATATATATATATATATATATATAATAACATAAATAGAGGTTAATTCTTTAAGTAATTTTCACCTCAGTATGAAAACCAAAAAAGGACACAGGTACTTCACTCAATTCAAAATATGAGCACTCATATCAATTGATGAGTATATTATCATATCCGCAGTCCTTTTTGGCCTTCACACCAAGGTTAAAAATTACGTATACATATAAAAAAAAATAAATGTTTTTCTAGAAAAATATTTATATTATACATAATGAAATATTTATTTTCAATAATAAAGTGAAAGTTATTCAAATTTCTGATATTTTTAATTCTAAATTAGAGCTTTCATCGAGTGGAATCAAATCAATAATTTATCAAATTTTATACATGTTAATTTTTTCAGAAAAGTACTTTTAGTAATCTATGTTGCTGATTCTCATTTGCACATGTTACATGGAACATTGTCAATGGCCACTATATTTAATATGATTTATTTCCAAAAAAAAGAATGAAAAAACCTTTTTTCGGGAGTTCAATTGGAATTCAAAATAACGTACTTTTCAGCTCCCCCTATCTATCCCTCGAGCTGTATCCACCCTTATTTCTGAATGTTGAATGACTGAAATACCTTGTATGACATCTCAGTTTACTGGATGGAATAGTTATTATAGAATCAGTTGAAAACAAAACTGAATTTGACGAAAAATGAATACACCAAAGTTTTATTGATTTAACTTCTTCCCTCCGGCATACTCTAAAATTGGTAAATCGAGTTATTAAGAAAAAATTTTTGGAACTTCCCTACAATTTATTAGATATAAGTGCTCGTGTATTTAAGTAGATTTCGAGGTAATTATTGAGTAATAAGAAGAAGAACGGTACTTGAATTTTTTTATTGTTTAATTGAATGTTTTACGATCAATTTGAAGACAACAGTAAAAGCAATTTGCAAATTCTGCATCTACTTTCTAGAAAATTTCTTTAGAAAGCATTTCTGTCATAAGTACTCGTTAAACGGACCTTTGGATGAAGCGATAAAATTGATATTTTCATCTGAAATTCCACTTAGCACTGTAACTCGAAATTCAGAACTTAGACAGTATTATTAAATGAAAAAACCGTAGTGCCCTTATTCGAAGGTTTAATAAACATAACTGAATATGGGACAGAGCAGACTGAAACTTCTTTTTATTGATCTCATCATTGATCATCATTTTATTTTGAATAATAAATCGGAAATGGAAATGATAAGGATAAGTAGAAAAATAAGAAAAAGCACTGACGTTAAATCGGGAGTTTTTGCGAGCTTGTTCTTATCATTGCATTATCCTTCTTGTCGTTTCATTTCATTGAAATTCTTGATTTAAATCCGATTGTAGGAAAGCTGCTATGGCTCCGGTAGCGCTCGAGGCTTTTCTGCTCACAAAATTTGTTTTTGAATCTTCCAATGATACAATCTACACGAAGTTTAGCACAATCATCCGCCTCATAGTTGTCCTAATTACCGAATTTGGATCCATAGTTTCGGAAATATTTGGAAAAACAATAAAAATCTATCAAATATGAATAACTATATAGCTCGTCGTTAATAAACTCAATCGAGATATTTAAGCTTCAGATCTGCCCTGAAAGTTTCAAGCCAAAATGGCTTTCCGTTCGACAAATATAGTCTCGTCTGGCCAACTACGATTGTTTGCTGTTTCCTAGAGCGGGTGCAAAAAGCATTTTTAATATATTGATATGTTGGTAATAAAGAAAAGTATGAAATAGAATATATTTATATGTTCTCTGTAATTGAAAGTAAGACAAAATGAAGAAATAAAAAGCAACAAAAACTATGTCATTGTCGGGGAACATTGAGATCAAAAAGTCGCGTTATGAATTTTTTATTTCATCTGCACAATCAAAAATATACTAGATGTAAGTCGAAATTTAAAAAAAATATAAGTGAAATTGAAAATTTTTCTATATCATAGAAATACTTTACGAATTGAAAACAAACACTCTTATTTGATGGATTCGGTCTTTACTTGATGAAAATTCATTTTCAACTAGTAATAAATAAAATTCAATTTCCACAAACTTTCTATTAATGAATGACAATTCTTTCACCACACTGTGGCTTAATCATATTCTACATTTGAACTGATCATCGAATTTTATTTATTACTAATACAAACACTCTAGTCTAATTTCCCTCGAAGATGACTTAACAGTTGAAACCAGTGATTAATAAAGTTTTTCAGTGGAAACCAGACGAAACTCTTTACAACCTATCGAAAAACGTTTCAGCAACCGACTAGATATTATTGACCGGATTGATGAAGCAGTAGGAGAGTTAAATGAAGTTTATTTCGATTCTGTTGCTGGGATATTTTGTGATAGGTTCACAAAAATTCACTAACGAAGCTGGTGATATTTTTAAGGGGTTAACATGACCAGGAAGTTTTTTTTTTCTAATATTTCTACCCGCTTTTAGTGTATTTGTGTTTATATTTGATTGATTCGGTCTTTACTTGGCGGAAACTCGTTTCAATTGAAAAATATATAAGAGAGACTATTTTATTTCTTTAAAAATGTTTGTACTACAACAATTGTTTAACCACGATGTGACTTCATCGGGTATCTACATTCTACTGGCAGTAGAGCCACATCATGGTAAAACAATTGTTGTAGTACAAACATTTTGTGGTAATAAAATACTGTCTCTTATATATTTTTTAAATATTTATGTTTATTTAGATCAAATGGAAAGATCGAAATGCGACATTTTCTTTTGAATATTCCAAGAAATCGACCTCGTTTTCGAGAGTTGATATTCTTTATTTTTGTCTTATTTTCAATTATAGGGTACATATCCAACCATTGGGGACTGAATTTTGAGAGAACCTGTATAGTTCCATATAGAGAGAAATACGTTTAAGTGGTATAAATAAGTGAACATAGTAACTAGATAACTTTCCGACTGAATCAAGTAAATTCTCATTTTCGTGATTTATATTAACAATATCATATGCTAAAAGGATTAGAAATCACGTTTTTGAATTTTCGCTATCTCACGCCCTTCTGCTCTAATGTTGCGTGATGACTCAGTATGTATACACTTTGTTTAATTGAATCGATCCATACTTAGAAATAATTTTAATTGAATAAAATGATAAATAATATTCCCACAATTCATGAATTAGCGTCAATTGTTTCGCCAATACTGTGGCTCATTCAACTTTACGTTTTGAAATCTGAAAATTATACCCTCGATTCTCATATGGCTGAAAACTTCAAAAATGAGGAGGCACAAACAACTCATTTTCGGCAATAAGGATAAGCAAACATATTACGAGAGTGGTACAAATAACCATCAATTTACAGAAATACCGATAAAGAAATACATATATGCAAAAATGTCATATAAATAACTATAACATCTATTGGGGCAATTATCGGAAATACTAACTAGAAATTTTCAATAATGGAGATCTGGCGGCTCCTGTTTGGTCACGTGAATTCTAGCAGAATAGTTATTGGCTATTTGAGGATACCTCTTTCCAAGTGACTACACAGCAGTCTCCACAGTCCACCCCTAGAGGTAGAAAGTGTGATAAGGATTACGACATACCATCGCGCGTGGCGAGAACCCCTCCGAAGAGATGAACCCACCAGCTTCCAGTTTGGACCCCGACTCGAAAGCCAGAACCGTCTGACTGGTAGCAGCGAAGCACTATCCAACCCCTACTGGCTCAGCAGGTCAGTACCCGAGTTGGTTTGAGACGCAACTCACCCGCTGGAGGGAATTCTTATCCATCCACCCGAACGCCGTCCCATGAACTAAAATAAACTCAAGATTGACGACTACAATTGATCCTGGTACGAGCACCGTCTAGCGGCCTGTACGTTCTGACTCACCGAATCCATGTGAGGTCATTTAATTGATCCTGGCGTCAAACACTGATGGCGGAGCCATTTCGTCGAGATCCACAAACCTTAAATTGTTACGCATTGATCCAGGGGCCAGGACAGGCCGGTCGGACCGTCAAGTCCCGCTAAACCCCGAGTCGTTTCATGAGAATATCCCGAACATGGGGGTCTGCGAACAGATAAATGAAATACCCCCCTAGTCCAGCATGCGGACTTTCAACCACTGCCCTCTCGAGTCCAACACCAATGGGGTGGCCAGGTGGTACAAGTAAAACCTGTGGGCAAATCACCCCCCCGAGGTAACGCAGTATGCTACATAACGCACTCGGCCATTACACAGAATCCGGAAATTTATACTGCGATAGGGTAGTTTTAAGGGAGAAGCCCTGTGCGACAGACTCCCTTGTCACTGAGTTAATCAACCGGCCCAGCCCACCATTTCACCTGAGCGGCAAAACTAGGACCCCATTCGGAGATCTTCCACCTTACAGGTTCAGTGACTGGCGCGAAATGGCATTACGTTAGACACCAAGACTTAACCCTCCATTTCGCCGGGACGAAACTAGGGTCCTAGTCATGACAAGCGCCCCCATCACGTCAAGATCTAATGCCTGGGGGCGGTCCTGTTTGGTCAAGTGAATTCTACCAGAATAGTTATTGGCTATTTGAGGAAGGCCTCTTTTCCAAGTGACTACCAAGCAGTCTCCACAGTCCACCTCTAGAGGTAGAAAGTGTGATAAGGATTACGCCATATCATCGCGCGTGGCGAGAACCCCTCCGAAGATATGAACCCACCAGCTTCCAGTTTGGGCCCCGACTCGAAAGCCAGAACCGTCTGACTGGTAGCAGCGAAGCACTATCCAACCTCTACTGGCTCAGCAGGTCAGTACCCGTGTTGGTTTGAGACGCAACTCACCCGCCGGAGGGAATTCTTATCCATCCACCCGAACGCAGTCCCATAAACTAAGATAAACTCAAGATTGACGACTACAATTGATCCTGGTACGAGCACCGTCTAGCGGACTATACGTCCTGACCCACCGAACCCATGTGAAGTCATTTGATTGATCCTGGCGTCAAGCACTAATGGCGGAGCCATTTCGTCGAGATCCACAAACCCTAAATTGTTACGCACAGATCCAGGGGCCAGGACAGGCCGGTCGAACCGTCAAGTCCCGTTAAACCCCGAGTCGTTTCATGAGAATATCCCGAAAATGGGGGTCTGCGAACAGATAAATGAAATACCCCCCTAGTCCAGCATGCGGACTTTCAACCACTGCCCCCTCGAGTCCAACACCAAGTGGGGTGGCCAGGTGGTACAAGTAACACCTGAGGGCAAGTCCACCCCCCCGAGGTAACGCAGTATGCTACATAACGCACTCGGCCATTACACAGAATCCGGAGATTTATACTGCGATAGGGTAGAGTACGCCAGTTTTAAGGGAGAAGCCCTGTGCTGCGACAGACTCCCTTGTCACTGAGTTAATCAACCGGCTCAGCCCTCCATTTCACCTGAGTAAAACTAGGGCCCCATTCGGAGATCTTCCACCATACAGGTCCAGTGTTCTGAGAAGAATTGTAAGGTTACAGCACATTTGACTGGGGAATACCTAATTGTATACTAACTTTATCCCGGTTTATTTTAGAATCCGCTGTTAGAATATTTGAAACATCCTCTTCATAGCTGTTGGCAATGTGTCTTTCTGATTGCCTTTAATAAAAATTAGTTAGGAGCATATTACTTCAAATAACTTAATTAAATCCTTACTTGATGAAAATTCATTTTGATTGAAAAATAAAGAATATTCGCAAAATTTATTAATTAACAGTAATTGTTTTGGTAACGTTGTGTTTTCAGGTTTGCATTTTGAACTAACTCTGAATATTACATCTTCATTTCTTAAACAGGTATGGAATAGACAGTCGGAAACATAGGAAATTCAGTGTTAATCTAGAGGATAAGCAGGGTCCAGTGAAACAGTGAAAGAATCAAAACCTCAGCGCGATGCGACGACGATTAAATGACTTCTCGCTGAATGGCAGTGACGAGTGGAGGGGTTGCTTCGATCGAAACGAGGCTTTACATTCTGACTAGAGCGCAGAGCCTCGTTTCGATCGAAGCATCCCTCCACTCGCCAATAGAGAGAAAAGTCGTTTATTCGTCATCGCATCGCGCTGAGGTTTTGATTCTTCCACTGCTCCACGGAACCCTGCTATTCTCCAGATTAACATTGAATTTCCTATGTTTCCGACTGTCTTTTCATACCTGTATACCTATCAAAACTTGAGAAAATGGGACAAGTACAAGCGACTAATAACTTTCAGAAATAAAGATAAGAAAATATATGCAAAAAAGGGATTCGAATAACCATCTGTTTTCAGAATTACCGATAATGAAAAATATGCGAAAAAGAGTATAAAACCATAAAATATATTGTGGGCCCATTTTCGGAAATACTAAGTAAAAATATTCCATAATGAAAATCTGGCGACATCTGTTTGGCCGTTGAGAATAATTTTAAGGTTCTCGTATTTCTACTGCGCCCAAATGTGTGAGTCTGGTACTTTTAATTTCCTTATGGATAATTTCATAGTTTTTGTTGAAATTATGTCCAAATTCTTTCAGATGACTGACATATGTTGAGTGTGAAATGTGTGACGTGTAACTGCCCTGGTGTAGTCCAGTCAAGAAGATCGTGAAATCGGGTTTTTCGCTAATAGGGCTGAATTTATATGAAATTAATCAGAAAAAAAAGCATATAAAACTGTGGGAAAAGTAAAAAAATTTTCAAACCCCGAGAAGAGGGTGAAAAAAATGAAAAACTACCCCAAAATACGATTTTTGGGTTAAATTTCGAAAATATCAAAAAAAGTTTCAACTAAAAGTGTTTTCCATAAAACGCATTCTTTTACCCCTAGGACGGTATAAAGGGTTTAAAAAATAAAAATTTAATAAAAAATGTAAAAATTGGACTTTTTGAATTTTTTTTTCATTCTCTTAAAAAAACTATAAACAACAATCGTAGAGAAAAAAATATTTTTTTTTATCCCTTCTATTAAAACTGAAGAGGTGAAAACGGATTTACCTCAATATTTCACTTAAAACGGGTAATATTTAAAAAAAAAAATTTTTCAATTGATTTTTAAATTTTTTTTATAAATTTTGATGTAATATTTATATTTGTAGATTTTTACCTGCAGGTAATAAAACCTTTTAAAGACAGGTAATTTATGTATTCGTCATAGAAGGGATGAAAAAAAAAATTTTTTTTATCTATGATTGTTCTTTATAGTTTTTTTAAGAGAATGAAAAAAAAAATCAAAAAGTCCAATTTTTACATTCTTTATTAAATTTTCATTTTTTAAACCCTTTATACCGTCCTAGGGGTAAAAGAATGCGTTTTAGGGAAAAAATGGTCGGAGAGAGGTAGACCTAAAATTTTATACTCTACAACTTTTAGTTGAAACTTTTTCTGATATTTTCGAAATTTAACCCAAAAATCGTATTTTGGGGTAGTTTTTCATTTTTTTCACCCCCTTCCCGGGGTTTGAAAATTTTTTTACTTTGCCTACAGTTTTATACGCTTTTTTCTGATTATTTTCATATAAATTCAGCCCTATTAGCGAAAAACCCGATTTCACGATCTTCTTGACTGGACTAGGTGTTCGTGAATTCTCTCATTAAAGAATCTACCTCTCTGACCAATATACACTGCAATCACTGCAAGTCAACTCAGAGACTCCATATTTAATGCCCTTACTTGTTTGATATGAATTACCAAATTATTAACCGTTCAAATTTCATTTCAAAATTTTTGGCAGTATTATCTGATATTCTATTCACGTAATGTATTTTTTAATTGAACATTCAGTATTGGGGTCATCTTAATTCAATGCATTTTCTTTTGTATTTTTGTTCAAAAATTCTTCATCTATAGCCGTTATGAGTTATGGCTTATGACTTATAGGTACATTATCTTATGTGTGGATCATACCGTGATATGCTGCTATTTTCTGATTCATAGGATGGTTCGATGTGTGATCAATAGTGATATCTGTATAGATGGTCACTCAATTTTGATGACATAAGGAAGCTTATTATGGTACTTAGAACCATACTGAAATTCTGTATAAAAACCATGTAACCTTCTGATTTACGTTTTTAATGTAATCAGGTGTAGATACTTACTAATATCGACGTATTTTCTTGTTGAAGTACTTCTTATTATCGAATATAATACGACCAGAAAGAAGATACTGAATTGTTTCAGCCGTTACTATTTGGTAGTGGATCATAATTAAAACAAATTGTAGAAATTACTATGTTTTACTACCAATAAAAATATATAGTTGTCTGATGATGGGATAGTTCATTTCCCGAAACTCGAGTCACAAGAAAATGTGTAAAATATATTTTTATTGGTGGTAAAACATAGTAATTTCTACAATTTGTTTTAATCAGAAATAAGATGGTTTTCTTTACTTAGATAAGCATTCAAAGTAAACCAACAATACTTTTTCATGAGTGATATTCTTGATTTTCCTAGTAGAACTCCATTCTTCGTACTGATCAAACGCTATTTCATATACACTCTGTAATTTTTCAGGCAAAAGGAGGTCCACGTTATTTCGCGTCTTTTCTTTCAAATCAACAGGTGAACTACCAGTTTCACTCATTATTTAAATTATGTTCAATTCTACCAAATGACAAATTGTGTTTGACAGCAGATAAATAAATATTGACGTTACAACCTGACTTTTGTCAAGGAAATGGCAAAGCACAGCTCACTAACCTACTTATATTTGAAACTACACATTACTGACTCCTTTAAAAATAGTAGTCATTGCGACATGACAAAAATTCATTTTTCAATTTTCTGAAAATGTATCAATATAAATGCCATCGGATAAAATTTTGTATGTAATATGAATCATAAACAATCATTATGGCACTCGTCATGTTATCGATAACCTCACGACTTGTATCATAATGATCGTCATTATGATCCTTATTACATAATCAAAGCAACAAATGATAACATCTAATTAACTGAATTAATAAAAAAAACATTTGGTCAAGGGATTTGAGGGAATGTTTCTTTCTAAATTATCCATAAAAATTTCTGCTTGAATCGAACTTATCGTATTTGCCATAATTAAACTTTCATTTGAACTGTAAATAGTGCCATTAAATTAAAAATAGTTTTATTCTTGACAAATTTCCTGACTATTTAAAATATCAATCCTTCCTGTTAGATTACTGTTATTTTAAATCAAAAGTTTTTCGAAAAGATCTATTGTTTCTTTAGGTGGAATGCCAGGAAATAGATTCTGTGAAAAAAAGAAATGAATTTAAAACTTTTTGGTAATTTGAGTTGACTTGAAATGATTGCCCTACGCTATATATTGGTCAAACAGGTAGACTCTTCACGGAAAGAATTCGCGAAAACCAGCGGAGTTACCCATCAAACATTGCGAACTCAACATATACCCTGTATATAATGTAATTTACAAAATAACTATAATATCATCCATATCAAAATTAAAAGTACCAGACTCACACTTTTGAGAGCGGTAGAAATTAGTGGGTATATTATTCACCCCTAATTTATATTTCCCCGACGAGATCCACTTTCTGGATAAAACCGATAATTTTGTCGGGGGTGATTTTTTCAGTTCGCAGTGAGCTATAAAAGCCTGATACAATCTGATGCCACTCACCGCTGGGTATTTTGAGACGATGTGCTGTTTCAGTGTCCACAAGACACAGCCTGAATTCATTTTCTTCAGCCAGATCGATTTTGTGCAAATGGGCTTTCAGCCTGCAGTGATCTGTCATAATTGGGACAAGTGTTCTTAGTTTGGCCATATTCAGGGCCAAGCGCTAGGTCCGCCATATTTTTGTTCGAAGCTGTTTCAAGAAACACTTTAGAATATGTCAGGCCAGGATGACTCAGCCAGAAAGACTCAAGTTTTGAGTTCATTCTGCCTGTTATCGTCCGCTTAGCCACATCATGTAGTATTCCCAGGAATGGTTCTGAGCCTACCAGAGGCAGCGCATCTCCAGCAAACGCCAGCCGATCTGCCTTATCGTTACCAAAATAGTTTGAGTGGCTGGGTATCCAAACAAGAGTGATTTTATTATACATACCGAACCTGTTCAAAGTCGTGCGGCAACTCCAGACTGTTTGCGATGTAGAACAGCTCGTCTACCAGACCTGAGCCTCCCATCTCTATTTCCTCTGACCTCTCGATCGCCAGTTGAACAGTTTGTATGTGGTGCGTTCCGCCTCCTTTTGCACGAGTAGGTGCAGGGGTGGTAGATTTAGTAGGATCTCCATGGCTGGAGATGGGTGCGGTGCGAAACGCACGTGTAATTGCAAGGCAAGCCTGTCACGCTACAGCGTCATACATTATCTGAGGTTTAATTACCATAGTGTATAGCCAATACATCTGCCTGGGCTTTAAACCCCATGTTTTATCGCAGATTCATCTGCAGGTCCAGAATCCCATTCTGGTTTTATTACACAATTTGTCTAGATGTGCATTCCAACTGAGAGTTTTGTCCAGGACTATTGCCAGGTATTTTGCCTCATTAGAGAATTGTATTGTTTGACCACGCATAGTCGGCGATTCTAAACTATCCAACTTCCGTTTTTTGGTGAATGGTATAATAACTACCTTTTCTGGGTTAAGGGACATATCTTATCTTATACACCAATTGTCGATGGTGTCCAGTATCTCTTGAAGGATGACCGGGTCATCAGCAAATGCTTCGACTCCCCACAGCGAAATGATCGCTAGCAGGTCATCAACGAGAAGGGTCCCCAGAAAGGGTGAAAGAATACCCCTCTGCGGACAGCCCTTCGCAGCCTTGAAATCGAAGACTTCATCCTGGTATGAGGTCGTTATTATTCTGCCGCATAGCATTGCTTGTATAGATCTACAAATTAGCCTCGGCGAGAGAATAGCAGATTCTAAATTATTTTAGCAGATGCGGAATCAACACACCCATGCCGTGTTGAAGTAGGGCTGGAAAGATTCCGTCTACCTCAGGTGTTTTCATAGGTGTGAAGGACCTTATTGCGTCTCTGACTGCTTCTGCCGTGACTTTGTTTTTGAATATTCGCCAATTGCCTCGCCTAGGCCAGATTGAATGGTCAGGATTGGATGTGGCGTTTATATCTTTCAAGGATTGATATCCAGGGAAGTGTTTGTTCGGAAGGAGCTCCAATGTTTTTTTCTGATACCAGTGAAACCACGCTTTGGCTCGGTTTAATAATCTCCGAACTTCCTTTCTCTGTTTATTCAGGTTGTTATTCCAGCATGATCAATATCCGTTATCCTTTTTACATCTTAGTGGGCAGTTTTCGTGATGAGCGGAAACCATGGCGGTTTTGATTTGCTCCGCCAGGATCTCCAATTGATTCTGTTCAAATATTTTGGATATACGCATGCCAAGGTTAGCCAGGAGGGTTTCTACGTAACCAATCCAGTCTGTTGATTAGCATTTCTGTAGTATTCAAATGGTCTCGGACCTATTCTTATACTGAAGAGTAATGCCTGTGATCTGAGCATGATTGTTCAGTAGATACCGTCCAATCAGAAATCTAAGGGGTAACAAATGTTGGTTTGTTACATATGTTTACTACTGTTAAGCCATCTTGCAGTAAGTAATCTAGAAGTGACTCACCTCTATGGTTGATGTCCCACACTGTGTTGTGGACGTTAGCATCACATTCAATTATCAACTGCAATGTTTTCCTTTCTACAGAACAAACATGAATTTATGTCATGTCCCCTGTGAAGAACTCTGAAATAACGAAATAGTCTATCTTTTTCCTTACAACTAGACAGAATCTCAGCCTCCCACCTGAGACCACGGTTATAATACTTACTGGAATTCCTCCAAGTCCACTTACTTTACCTGAGGATGATATCCAGGGTTCCTAGATTAGTGCAATGTCTGTCAGCTTCTCTGTGAATCTCCTGCCAAGGGTGAACGATGCAGTCTTAGCATGTTGGAGATTGACCTGTATACAGCATATGGTCTTTTTTCTAGATCGGTCCCGGTGTGTCCTTGGGGTGAGACTTTTTGCCACCTTTCCATTGGCCGCTGGCCGACTTCTTAAGGAGAGGTTTTCCAGGGACGGATTTACCCTTACCTTGGAAACCTTTCCTGTCATATTTTTTTTCGGGAGGTGGGGTTTACCCCGCCCTTCTTTGAGTCGCTTTCGGTTTTTGCTCTTACCGACTCGAGCACAGGCTTTAAGGAAGACGCGGCCCCCTGTCCACCCTGACCGGGGCAATTCGTACCCCGAACGAGGGTATTGAGAGACGCACCGTTTCCTCCCCACCTGTTTCAGGTCTGTTTTTTATTATTATTAAGGGACAGGAGCTGAGGCTTTGCCTTTGAAGCTCAGAAACAATAAAAAAGATCAGTATGTAACTAATAAAGTGAAAAAATTACACGAAATATATATACATATTGAAGCATTTAATGAGGCAACAAGTAGGTGAAATCCATGCAAATCAAATATGTTGTTGAAGGCGTTCACACTGGTATCACAAACCATATCCACAGGTAATCCGTTCCGGGTTGAAAAAATTCTATTGGACAGGAAGCTTTGTCGCTAGGTAGTCGTGAAGTTTTCTTTCTTCAACTTGTACATGTGTGTTATTAGTGTTGAGGGTGAAAAGGGATAGGTCGACACCAATCATATTATAGAAAGCCCGGAAGCTAAATATGAGATCACCTCTCATCGGCGATCTTGAAATGAGGTTAAACCGAAAATACACAGTCTCTTTTCATACGCAGGACGACTAGGATCATGAAAAATGCGAGTAACCCAACTTTGTACCGCCTCCAACTGCTCCATGTCAGCCTTTAGGATAGGGCACCAGACAGGAGAAGTAAATTCGCGGATTGATCTTATATAAGCTAGAACAGACAATGGGAGAATAATCACGAAAACACTTTGAGACCATAAAGACGAGGCTTCTTGTCCTGGATGTTACCTTTTTTACATGAGGAGACGAGTTCAAGTCAGGTGTGATTGGCAATCCTAAGTCTTCAAGTGACTTCGTTGTAGTCAGCTGATGTTCATCGAGAAAGTAGTGAAGCCTCGGTTTCCGCTTGCTAATATGAAGAACAACGCAATTCTCAAGGTTCAGTGAAAGCAATCGATTCTTGGACCAGTTGGAGTGAATATTCAGGTCCACCTGAAGCAGTTCATAATCAGAGATAGGGTTGTTAAAAAGCTTCATGTCGTCAGCAAATTGTAAACAAGGTGACCTCAAACTTCGGGATAAATCGGCAGTGTAGACCAAGAAGAGGAGAGGACCCAGAACTGCCCCTGACACATACGCTGGTCGTAGGTCTAAGCAAAGAGGAACTGTTAGACACCCTAACAGAGAAACTCCTTCCCTGAAAAAAGCCCCAATCCACCGCAATAAATATCCTCTAATTCCAAAATGCTCAATTTTGTAGAGGGGGCGTCCATGAGGAACACGGTCGAAAGTCCTTGAAAAGTTGTGTTAGATAACATCAGTGGGAATACCACTATCGAAAGCTTCGGTTCACTGATATATACTGTGAAGCAAATTGGTAATGACAAAGCGACCAGGTAAAAATCCATGCTGAGTCTCAGGAACAATGTTCCTCTCCAGTAGGAACTTAGTCATATCATTCGCTATCAAACGTTCACACACCTTCGAGGCAACGGAAGTAAAACTTATATGACGGTAGTTATTTGTGCCACCTTGTTGACCTTTTTCATCCGGAACTGGACTCTTCCAAACCCAAAGAAGGGATTGTAGTCTAGGTCCTTCAGAGCTTCCATGGAAATGTTATTCATGGCCACTCTCCAGACTTGGCCTGGCCCTGACAACTCGCTGCGTAGATTAATCTACTCTCGAGTCCTCAGAATAGGGTTTATTTTTCTCAGTCTGTTGAGTATCTCCTCAGACTGAAATATGTTTTCTGTGTCCTCATCTACCATGAAGACCGAACAGATATTAGGTTTTGGAAGGTCCCCGCCTTTAACGAGCTTGAAGTCCGCTCCTTCCCATGGTTTGAGTGAGGAAGTCGTTTCCTCGAGACACCTCACACTTTCCTTGTAATCAGAGGTGATTTGGAGCCATTCAGGCCGATGTGAACAGCCATAGTATATCACCTTTGATCCTTCATCAGGTGTGTTTGCAACGGCTCTTAGCTGATCTCCCAACATTGAGACAACGGAGTAACTAGAGCACATCAAACCGACCCTGATCCCCTCCGCCACCACAACGTAGGAGGTCTTGGGTCACTTTGAGATCTGCTCTGGTATGCTACTCTCAGATCTGAGCCTTTTGCTACCGACCTCTGTTCACGAGATGGATTTATCCCCCTCTTCAACAGTCGACAGCTTGGACTTTTCGCCCAGAATTATTTTCCAGGCGGCATAGTACGATGTACTGCTCTCGATGAGTATGTGCGTCTTCTCTTCGACCCCGTCATCCTCGCCTTCTTGTTTGGTTTTCCATCTGACACTTGGGATTCCGTCGTACCGGATTCCGGTCCGAATGGGCTGGAGTGGTTTGAGTAATCACCTCCATGGGCTCCTCAGTCGCCTGAGGAACAAGGAATTGTCCCTCCTTATCAGGGTTATTTCCTTTTATCTGTGTTTACATATATGGTCCCACGAGTAGCAAGGGATATAAGATATCCAGTCCAATAGAGCCCCACGGTGCTGGGGTAAGGCTAATGAAACCATAGGTCGCCTGGTGTCTGGAGTTCATCTATAAAATTCTGATCTACCTATTAGCCATGCAGACCTCGGCATAGGCTGTTTCACCTTGTCTTGGTGAAAATTTTATTTTGTTTTCCAAGCCCTTGATCCGGACAATTAAGGCAAGATCGCCACCGAGGGATGTCCGCTAGACATGACAACTGACAACATCCGATCACCAGTATAACAGTTGAGATATTCAACTGGCATCATTTCTCCTATGCAATACTCTTGGCCACTAAACCATAGTTGGGTAGGGGCGTAGATTGTAAATGGAAATATTCTTCATTATTTTATTTAAGTATACACTGTGTCCCACTGAAAACTTTCAATGGCCAAAATTTACAGAACGATAATCTGTGCGAATAAAAATGAAATACTTTTCGATGATTCAGAAGAAGAATTGAATTTAGACCTCAAGTTCCTCTTATCTCATGCCCTCTACGATAGCCACTCTTACTTCAAGAGCTTGAATGACACTTTAGGTCATGAGTGTAAGGTCTTTCAATTTTTCAAATGTTTCTTTAAAAAATATTTAAATTTGTTTTGTAAATTTCATGAAAATTTTATTCGAATATGCGAACAGTGAATGTTTTAAAATCAACTGTAAACTGAATAAAATCATAGTTTTTATAATTTCAATAAAAGGAACAAAACCGATGCTAAAATTCAAGTATTTTCTCTACGACGCTACCACGAATCACGTTTAGACCGTTCAAATAAGGTTTTCATCAAAATTAAGGAGATATTTACATTTGGATAATTGATGTTGCAGAATAGATCAGAGAAATAAAAAAAAACCTTTCAAAAAAGTATCACAATACACATTTGAGATTTTGACCTTTGGCGAGAAAGATAGATTGGAGAGACTTAAGATGTACGTTATTCGGATTTCATAAATCTTTTAATAGATTATCGTTTTGAAGATATTATCCACTGACAGTTTTTGCTGGGTCACAGTATATGTGTGTACAGAGAAATTGCTTCCGGTTGACTAAAATGCAGGGAAATTATATGTTATAATAAATAATATTTAATGAGGTAATTCATGAATTTTCTTATTATTATGATAAAAAGATTGTTTCGCTTACACAGTAGCATCGGCAGGTAGGCGGTATATTTTTATATAAAAGTAGGAAAGAATTCTTTTGAGGACTAAACACCAAAAAAGAGGATCTCTGGAAAATCCAACTCATCTTAATGAGTGGAGAGTTATTTAGATCTAATTGTTCGTTGAGTACTATTCCGATTTTGTTGTATTCATTTATCTCTAGAGACTAACAAAATTGATTCAATTAAAGATTTGAATAGATATTATATATACATATAATTAATTACTTATACAGTGTGGCCCTCATAAAAGAGTCCAGCCATATAATTTCGTGAGTATAATTTGTTTTCGAACAACGCTGAGATAAGTTAATAAACTCCCTATATATCCAAAAACCATGCAAAGCAGAGAAGGTATGAAAAATTAAATAAAAAATACATTGTCTTTAATTTGTATGTATTTAAAAAAACTATTTGAGTGAATGTCCTCTCCTACTCAATTTAATTCTTCATTTGCATTTTACTCCGAAACTTTTTCATTTGTATTATTTTAAAGCTTGTCATGTTGTGAATTTTCAGGTTTCAGGGTGATATTTGTGTATCCTGGGATGCTCGCAATACAAGCCTTGCTTAGCTGACATCTTATGGATGATTAAATGTTTTTCTAATACTTATTTATACCATCTGAATAAATCATCAATCAATCAAGTATATTTTTATTTGTAGGGGGTCATCTTTTGATATAAAATTTGGGGTTGTATGATCATTCCCCTGGGAGGAGTGAGAACACCCTGAAGAAACTGAAATTGCAATAGGGACCGAGAGAAACATGATTTTGAACATTTCACAATATTTTATTTGACGTTCGTTACGGTGTGAAAAATCTTCGGAAGTAATGAGTGAAGTCCATTAAGTATTCGAGTTTCTGAACCAAAAAGTATTGAGATATTGAAATTGTTTATGATTAACCTCTAAACTGTCATTAAATTCTTATTCAATATTGTTATCAACATTTTGTAAAACTTCAAGTGGGATCAGAGGATCAAAAGTAACGACGACTTTATCAATTGCAAGAAGTGTTTTTCAGAATCGAATTCTTGATAAGGTCTTATATGTTCCTGAGGTTTAGCCGGCTTTTTTCACTCTCATTCCAATACTCATTAGATATTGAAAGTGCTTACAATTGTTTGTGATTTTCTGCTCTTTCCAATGAATCTAAGTCAGCATGATTCACAAGACTGCAGATAGAGGATAAATATTCTTTGTCTATTTCAAAAAGAATGAAAATGCAACACGAGCAGCGTTACACAATTGTCGCTGACTATTGGTTAGTTTATTGTTCGATCACTTGTCTTGTCTATTATAAGAATATAAGAAAATTTCGTGAGTAGAGCAGCGTTGAGCGCTATCGGAACCATAGCAACAAACAATCTTAGGACTGAGTTCGAATTGAGCATTCAGATGTAAAATAAAAAGAAGGGTAAGCTAAATTTCGTAAGGATATAGGTGATTTGAACAACAAACGCGCAAAAGCTACTTACATCATGTCCGTACTTTTCTCGAATTCTGATTATTACAATATGATGTCTAAAATCATTTAAAAACGGACTGTAGAGCAAGGAACAGCTGATCTAATAATTTTCGTTGTGGTTTTTATTCAATGAATAGAATTCTGATATCCGAGAGTTACCATTTTTAAATTGGTATTTTCCATTTCCTGAAATAACTAAAGGAGAATTTTTCAATGCATTTTTAACGATATTTTGAAATATTTTGTTCCCATCATGATTCTGTACATCTTAAATGGTAGAAGCCATTTAATTTTCGGTTTTTTTTTCAATATATTGTTTTTCATTTAATAAATTGATTGAATTATCTTTAAATCGGCTTTTGCGAAAAAACGGAGTTAGGTGAATTTCGTTTTTGTGGATTCAAGACTAATTATGTCTTTCTTTGTGGATTCAACAATAATTATGACTCTATTATTTTCCGGCGGGTGGTATACTTTTTTGTGCGCTTGTTCTAGGAAATAGCGCGCTATTGCGCTGGATTTCTGGAAATATTGAGCTGAAAATAGTCACAAACGACTAGGTTGGAGTCGCTGATGAAGAACTCGAGATGAAAAGTAATACTAGCCGGCCGGTGCGCTCGTAAACGTTGTCACTTTCGAACGGAAAGAGTTAGATACTTGAAATATCCAGTGTAGAATTTTAGCAATTTATATTGATATTATCTTGATACTACTAGATCTTTTGTGAAGTTTTTCCAACTGGTTCAAGAACTAAAGCCACTTGACCAAAATAAGCGTCGTTTGTTTGCTGATTGCACACTAGAACAGCTTGAAATTGATCCACTTTTTTATCGTGAAATAGTGTTTAGTGATGAAGCCCATTTCTGGTTGAACGGCTATGTAAACAAGCAAAATTGCCGTATATGGAGTGAAAATAATCCTCTAGAAGTTCTGCAGGCCATTGCATCCTGAAAAATGCACTGTATGGTGTGCTTTACATGCTGGAGGTATCATTGGTCTATATTTCTTTAAAAACTATGCTGGAGCTAATGATACAGTGAATGGTGCTCATTACAGATCAATGATTATTTGTTTCAAAATTTGAATGGTATCGACCCAGAAGTGTTTTGGTTCCAACAAGATGGTGCTACACCTCATGTTGATATCGTAACAATTGATTTATTTGAAGAAAGATTTGGCGATAACATTATTTCGAGCAATGGTCCAATTAATTGGCCTCCAAGATCATGCGACGTAACTCCACTGGATTAAATATTTGATAGATTCGGTCTTTACTTGGTGGAAACTCATTTTAATTAAAAAAATGTATATGAGACAGTAATTTATTTCCACAAAAATGTTTGTACTACTACAACAATTATTTCACCACGATGTGGCTTCTTCAGGTATTAAATTGTACTGTCTGATGGTATTCAGTGTAACCGAGTTTAAATACATTTTTAGGTACGTGACCAAATAATGGAAGCACAGGTCATAAAAAATCTAGAACTTGTTGAATGTCCCTTAAAATTCAGAAAACTTTATGAAAGAATTAAATATTATTAAACAAATAGCGACAAACAACGGTTACAAACCCTTTCTTATAGACAAAATGGTATCCAATAAACAAAAGAAAATGGCATTAAATCTCGTGTACCCAATCATAAAAGAGGACAATACACAGAAATAGTTTTCGTTAACTTATGTCATTGGATTATCTGAAAATATTGCTAAATATTTCAAAAGTTGTTTCAATTATAACGCGGCTTTTAAGACAATCAATAACCTTAGTACCTACATAAAAAACAATAAAGATCGTACAAATAAAGAAAATAAATCCGGAGTCTACAAGTTGACTTGCAAAGATTGCCCTTTAGTATACATTGGCCAGACTGGTAGATCATTCAAGAAACATGTCCAAGAACACCAAAGGGGTTATATATCCAATTCTGTACATGCGACATATGCTAATCATCTCAAGGAATTCAGGCATAATTTCAACAATAATTATGAAAATATCCACGTTGAAAGCAAAAGTTCTAGATTAAACTTTTAGAATTTCTTGAAATCAACAGGTATAATGCCCGTAAAATCCTTTTGAACGAACAAACAGATGTCGATCATTCTCCATTACTAAATATTCTTCCTTAATGGCATTTTTAGCGGCAAACTCCAATAAACACCTAGAGTTTTTATGACTTGTGCTTCCATTATTTGGTCATGTACCTAAAAATGTATTTAAACTCGGTTACACTGAATACCATCAGACAGTACAATGTAATACCTGAAGAAGCCACATCGTGGTGAAACAATTGTTGTAGTAGTACAAACATTTTTGTGGAAATAAATTACTGTCTCATATACATTTTTTTAATCCACTGGATTATTTTCTTTGGGGTTATGTCAAGTCATTGGATTATGCTGATAAACCAGAAATATTAGACGCTTTGGAAGCCAACATAACTTGCGTTATTGATGAAAAAAGACCTGAATTACTGGAAGAAGTGGTGCAAAAAATGTTCTGGTCGAATGCGGTTCCTCAGAGCTAGTCGTGGTGCACATATGCGGAAATTATTTTTAAAACATAAATGTCATAAAATTATTTTTCAAATAAAAAAAAATTTGGCTTCAATCTTAATTTAAATGTGTTTTATTTTAATTAATAGTTCTATCACTCTGAAGAAACAATCGATATAAGAATAAATAAATTAATTCGGCTGATCTGTACCAAAACAGTACAGTACAGATCAGACGAATTGATTTATTTGAACATGAATATGCTAATTATAAGCATTACGGCAATTTATGGTTTGATTAGAGTATGGGGAAAGTTTATCCTGCGTTTGTAACGTGAAAATATCGAGAATACATTTCTTTACTTGAAGTAACTCGCAAATGTGCGCGTCTTGTATGTATTTTGCATACTCTAGTTGGCGCTAGTGTATTATTGATACCTCAGAGCCTCTGTGTATAGGGAATATAGATACTTGACAGATTCGGAGTCACTAGCATACATTGCACTGACGAAAACCAATCAGTTTAAAACGTGCGCATGTCTGTAATTTGCCTCTGTAATCCACCAAACCTTGTCGAGTTTGTTTGAGTAAAGAATTGTTATACAGATGTGTGTTACACTGTCTCGATTTCTAGAATTTTCTATTACCATAGTTCATACTATGTTCGATTTTCACGATTTTTAAGAAGTTTTATTCCTAATTGAAATATTTTTTTGAGTCCATGGGTAGATTCTGCTCACTCATGAACTTGATCTTTAAGGTTTAAACCCACCATCCAATTTTTTTTATCCTGGTACTCCTGATCTTCTTTGAAGATTCCCAGAAGCTTTATATGGCTTGGATGAGTTAGGTGTTTAGTTGTTACTGTGTCCTTACGCCATAGCATAACACTATTAACTTCTGAGCGAATAGTGGTGCAAACTGTCTTGTCATAGATAATTGAACATGCCGCAATTTCCTGATCCAGAAAATCTCCCAACACAAAAACTTCATTTAAATTAAACAAGTAGTTTCCTTCGAACTGCAAGTACTACTCTGTCAGGAAAGTACCGGGAATTTTCAATTAAAACAACATTTTTACATTTAATCGTCAAAATTTATTGGGTCGCTTTCAAAATAGGCTCTATTTGGTCCAAGGCTCTGTACCACTGATATGCACGGCTTTTCTATAGAGCATTATCACCAAAGGCCTTTTGCAACATTTTCAATGCATCGGCACACGAAAATTCATTTGCAACACAAAACTTTAAACAAATTCTTTGCTCAACATAATCATCCATAGTAAAAATCGGCACGCACTCTGACATCGACTGACTTAATCAGCTGTTGCAAACACACTAGTTGAAAGATCCCGCTCAAGCTTGGCATAGTAATTAAGGAGAGTGGTACCAACATAGGAAAAAAAAATTTACCTGCCTCATTGCCCCGCCAGATTTAAATCGATAATTCCCGGTACTTTCTTGACAGAATGTATATGTACGAATAAGTTCAACTGGATTTTATAGACCCGTCAATTCAGACATAAAAATAGTGATCAAATGAAGAAAATTCCGACAGGGCCAAATTTTCGTAGAGACCTTAGGTTTACCACAAGGAATAAAGTGTCAAAATTCCCAATCAGCCCCATGTGCGCTAAGGAACTTATTCGGCGCCCAAGGTCAAAATTTTAGGTTTTTTGGATTTTTCTCGAAAACGGTAAGTTTTATCGAAAAAGTACTTCAGAGCAAAGTTGTAGATCCTAAAATTCTCTATAAAAATGGTGCTCATAATTTTTTCTCTAAGACCCACTATTTCCCAGATATTGCGCTTGTAAGAATCACGTTCTACATAATATGCACACATTTCCACACCACCTGTGAGGTAGTGTACTCGGCGCGTTTTTTTTAAAGTGGTATCCCCGGTAGGCCTATTCCACGAACCTTTATGACGTTATTTTCAGGAACAATAATTATTTAATATTATAGTATGAAGATTATTGTATGGGTTACTGAGTTTAACTGTCGTTCTAACTATTTTTTATTACTTTAATCTAACTCATACTCTTCATATTCAACTTCAACAATCATGTTTTATTCAATTTCTTCTTGTTCTTCTTCTTCTCCTTCCTGTTGATGAATGCTTAGAAATTGTTCAAATGAAGATGAATCAGTTGTCTCTCCATCAAAATCACATGAATCTTCCTCTCTTGTATTTAATTGAACATTTAAGCAAGAGGCACCTTGGCAATTGGTACACGCTGCAGAACACTGCAACCCTACTTTTTTACAACCACATTTGGCACTACAACCTTTCTTGCAATTGCAAAAAATAGTATTAAGAAGTTTTTCTGGAGCAGAGGCAGTAAAGTTCGAATCGGTTCCAAAGTATTATTTATCAATTTCCAACCCCAGTCTTCAGGGTTCATTCAGTTCATTGCCTTGCCATGTTTTTTAAAACAAAAGCTGGATTCACTTATTCGCGCTCTAATATGAGGTGGTTACTTTTGAAGTACTGGCCTGTTCTTCCTCACGTTGTCTTTTTGATGCAGAGATTGAAGTTTTCCAGGTGTACGATTTTCTGCAATCCACGTGAATTGTAACGGACTTTTGGCTTCTTAAATAATCAGCAAACTTTTTTTTTTAAATTTTCAATATTAAAACAAATTGATATATGTTTATCTTCTACAATTTTAATTTAAAAAAATTTTTTTTTTTAATATATTTCAGGACTGAAGACGGAATTGCTTAGAACTATATTTGTTTTTTGAAGATATAGTGCATGCTTTGAGAGATTTCTGAATTTACTTATTCGAATATTTAAATATATTAAATATTTCAAATAAATTATATTCTTTGAGAGTTCCTTCAAGTGTGTTCATGTTTTTTAAAATGCAAATGTCGTCTGAAGGCAAGATCAGAAACAAATTTTGTCTCCTTTAAATATTTATTTATTAATTTTAATGACTTTCGTATATCTTTTGGTTTATTTATTCCATTTGACATTGTATATTGAGTTTAGATTATATACGTCTATTAAATATAAGCGGTGCTTGTTTTAGACATTAATTTAATTCTAAAAGTTTTTTGAATGAAAATTTTTTAAATTAAAATTGTAGAAGATAAACATATATCAATTTGTTTTAATATTCAAATTTTGTTATATTTCTTCTATCAAGTAAAAGGCCTTTCTATTTTATTTTAATCAGCAAACTCATCACTTCTCGCGACACTTGCATCGATTAAAGTTGGCATTCCGCGACTGACCACAACAGTTTCATCTTCAGTCAAAAGTTTATTATAAATAAAGCAAAATTGTGACATTTTTTTTAATATTGATCAACACTAACTACAATAGTAGACGCTTGTAATAAATCCGTATAGTCACTCGAACTGCTCATTCAACACTAAAAGAAGCAGGTATACGTGAACGACTAGGCAGATGTTCTTCAAGGCCAGATGTTATTCAAGTATAGGGGATTCGGTAAGGGGCCGGCGGTCTTTTTAGAGTATTTTTTCTTAGAATAGTATAATGTATACATAAAAGAGAGATACATAAATATGTACATTCTGTCAAGAAAGTACCGGGAATTATCAATTTAAATCTGGCGGGGCAATGAGGCAGGTAAAATTTTTTTTTCCTAGGTTGGTACCACTGTCCTTAATCACTATGCCAAGCTTGAGCGGGATCTGTCAACTAGTGTGTTTGCAAGAGCTGATTAAGTCAGTCGATGTCAGAGTGCGTGCCGATTTTTACTATGGGTGATTACGTTGAGCAAAGAATTTGTTTAAAGTTTTGTGTTGCAAATGAATTTTCGTGTGCCGATGCATTGAAAATGTTGCAAAAGGCCTTTGGTGATAATGCTCTATCGAAAACTCGTGCATATCAGTGGTACAGAGCCTTCAAGGACGGTCGTGAAGTGGACGCCCATCGACGGCTTCGATCGAAGATAACGTCGATAAAATTAAGGAAAGGGTGCTGGAAAACCGTCGTACCAGCTTGAGAGAGATAGCACATGATCTTAAGATATCCCACGAGTCCGCACGTACGATTTTGATTGATATTTTGGGCATGAGAAAGGTGGCCGCACGACTCGTACCGAAAGACCTGAATTTTCTTCAAAAACGTCATCGCGAACAGGTTGCTTCAGACATGCTGGATCGCTGTAATTCCGATTCTACATTCATGGAACGCATTATAACTGGTGATGAGACCTGGGTCCACGAGTACGATATGCAAACAAGCCAGGAATCATCGGAATGGGTGGCAAAAAATGAGCCGAAACCGAAAAAACCACGCCAAAGCCGCTCGAAAATGAAGGTGATGCTCATTGTTTTCTTCGATATCCGTGGCGTGGTGCACTACGAATTCGTTCCAGAGGGTCAGACGGCAAACAAGGAGTATTATCTAGGCGTTATGAAACGTTTGCGTGAGCGTATCCGTAAGAAGCGGCCAAATTTGGGGGCGAACAACTCATGGATTTTGCATGACGATAACGCGCCTTCTCACCGAGCTACGATTGTGACTGACTTTCTTGCCAAAAACTCAACAAACGTGCTTCAGCAACCACCGTATTCGCCGGATTTGGCTCCCTGCGACTTTTTCCTCTTCCCAAAACTAAAATTGCCCCTTCGTGGCACCCGTTTTGAAGCGCCATTAAAAATGTTTCTATAATTGGAAGTGCCGTTGGCATAGATGTATTGGAGCAAATGGAGCCTATTTTGAAGGCGACCCAATAAATTTTGACGATTAAATGTAAAAATGTTGTTTTAATTGAAAATTCCCGCTACTTTCTTGACAGAGTAGTATGTGTGCATACTATATATAACATGATTCTTACAAGCGCAATATCTGGGAAATAGAGAAAAAATCATGAGGACCATTTTTATAGAGAATTTTAAGATCTACAACTTTTTACTGAAGTACTTTTTCGATAAAACTTACCATTTCCGAGAAAAATCCAAAAAACCTTAAATTTTGACCTTGGGCTTCGAATAAGTCTCTTTTGACACTTTATTCCTTGTGGTAAACCTAAGGTCTCTACGAAGATTTGGCTCTGTCGGAATTTTCTTTATTTCAATTGTCTAAATTGACCGGACTATTATTTAGAATAGTTTAGGATTCATTTCATTGTCCCTTTTCACAACTAAGTTGAATGAAATTACATGCGGTAATTTTTCGAACATCCAAGCAAATTACTCAAGTGCTAGATAACTTAAACTGTATTCATTGAGAATTAACGACATGTCTTTTAAATTACTCATTATTATAGTTGAGCAAAAAAATTAGATTCAACACATTCTGAAACCGCACCTTCACTACTGATATATGTATTTTCATAGAATCAAATCACACAATTCCATAAAATATTTCAACATTTCATCGGTACAAATGGGGATTTCTCATTACCTCCATAATAAATTACCGTGAAACTGAAATTAAAACTTTAAAAACAATACCAAAAAAAAAAGATTCGCAACATAATAGATAATCTCTTTTGTCTCAAATATTGCACATACCAATTCTCTCATAGAAATTAAAATGACGTCGAATAAAATCCACCAAGAACTCTAACAAATTCTTAAAACTGAAGTAATCAGGCATGCTTTATCCTTTTGATTGCACTGATACTTTCTTTGTGAATTTCTTGAATTTACCCAAATAATAATATCATGTACTATTGTTACCTTGTACATTTTAATACACATATACAAAGGACACACCTCGATTTTCTGGCTGAAAAAAAAAAAATTTGAAAAATCGCTGGGACCCGTCAATTTCTGATTCGAGGGGAAACAACTTTTCCGCCCTTCGCATGCCCGTAACTGCAACCTCCTAACGGGGGCTAGTACAACCCCTTGATTTAGAATAGGAATGAGAGGTGTTCGATACCTCATTTTGAAGTCCTTACCTAGTACTATCTGTTACGGAAATTTCGCTTCAAAAGTTCCATCGATAACGAAATGACAGGTAAAATAGTGGAATAGTACTTACTTTTGTGATTAGTTTAATAAATCATGGAAATGGGCTCTACTCACTTCCATGCAGTAATGTAAGTTTTGCTGAAAACATTCACGTACTTTACTCAAGATTTCTGGTGTAATTTGACAGCATTCATTAATATTCCGAGTTCGGAAATCATCCAGTGACTCAGACTGAGTAGCGTAAATCTTGGATTTCAGGTGACCCCATAGAGAAAAGTCCAGTGAAGCCAGATTAGGTGATCTGGGTGACCTTTCAATATGTCCCTTTCTTCAAATCCAGGCGTGAGGAAAATTTTCATCTAAGAAATGACGCACCGGTTGAACGAAATGAGGTGGTGCGCCATCTTCTTTAAAAATGATCCTTTGATCCTTCTGCATTCTCCAATACATGCACGATGGCTGGATAAATAGCGTTCTCCAATAGTTCTAAATAAATTTGGCCAGATTTTGTCAGATTACCGGGTATAAAAAAGGGCCGATTATATGATTAAATCCCCGCCCAAACATTTAATTTTTGGGGACGCTGCAGCTGACGAAAAAATCTTGGATTTTCATCTGACCAATACCGACAGTTATGCCGGTTTACAATGCCGTTAAGGTAAAATGAACACTCGTCCGAAAAACAGATATCGAACATGTAGTGTTGATTAACGTTAATCATTTTACTGACCACAGAACTGGAGTCGGCGATGGGGATCATATTCATTCAGTTCCTGAACCAATCGTATCTTATAAGGATTGAATTTATGTTGTTTCAGGATTCTCATGATTGTTGTGCATAAAACACCAGATACATCGGATGATTTCCTAGTACTCAAAATCGGATCAATTGCTACATGACCTAAGACAGCCACGTCCCTCTCTTCGTTTCATTCATGCACCCTCTTTTTGTTTTCGACTGAACCAGTAGCGTCAAATTTGGCAACCAGTTGCACAACGTAAGCAACGGATACATTTTTTCCAGAATGTCGTTCGTTAAATAAAGCCGCTGTTGTTCGCGCAGAATCGTTATTTCTAAAAAATAATTTTATCACTTCCACCCTTTCTTCTACGAAATACAACATTTTAATTCTACTACAAATTAACAGCCGTTTTAACATATTTGTAACGTTCTTAAAAATTCACGGTAGACTAAGGTGAATCAAAAACATGGTCCGTCTACTTTTTTGGATAAAAAATTAACAACATAACTACTAAATACCTTTGAAATGTGTCGGATACGAATAATATTCTCGAGATAAATTCCACATTTCCCCTTCCACTATTTTCGCATTATCGATGGATATTTTGAAGCGAAATTTCAAGGTCAGATAGTACTTGATACGATCTTTAAAATTAGTTATCGCAACACCCCTCATCCCTATTTAAAATCAAGGGGTTGTGCTCACCCCCGTTAGAGGGTTGAAGTTACAGGGATGAAAAAAGCGGAAAAGTTTTTTCCCCTTGAATCAGAAATTGACGGGTCCAAGCGATTTGCCACATTTTTATTTTTATGTCGGAAAATCGAGGTGTTAAGTTTTCGTTGGACTACCTTGTATGTTCACAATTAACATTGAACATTTCTCTTCACATTCAAATCATATATGGTCGACATACATACAGAAAATATATATATATATATATATATATATATATATATTGTATAAGATTGTTCGGAAAGTAATTTCGTTTTCGGAGTCACGTTCGAACAATCGGCGTGAACACATGTTCAGCAGCAGTGTCTATTTATCCAGATTTCTCATGAGGAAACTAAACCAGAAGACAACTAAAATAAAAAGCTATTTTGCAAAACTTCCAACCGCTTCACGGCAAACGCCGTATACATTTTTCATGGAGATGTCTCAACCTCCTACGCCACCTCAGGGGGAGTGGAAAAATTCTAAGAAGTTACCAAGAAGAAACAAAAAAAAAGTCAAGAAAAGACGCTTCAACAACAAAAAAAACAGAATATGAGTTCGACATCGTATTCAAACAACCCTAACTAATTCCAGGAAAAACAAAAACAACAAACAAAAAAAGTGAACTCAGGGAAGTAGATAACGGAAACGATGAAATGCCAACATCTGCTAAGATAAGACAACTGGATGATTCATTTCAAGGAAACTCAAGCACAAATCCACAACAAAGAATAAACTACCAACGAAAATCATTGCACAATAAAAATGTATCTACTTTTTCAACAAGAATGAATGAAATTCGAAATACTAAATACAAACATTCATTCTATCTGTCGGTCGACGAATCAGTAATCAAAGTCAGAATCCAGATGGCAGAAGAATGGAATGAAAAATTGCCAAACTGAAAGGACATCATACTGAAAACCAAATTATTTACTGAAATCAAATGGTAAGAAGGAAGAGCTACAAAAAGCAATACACGAAATAAAATTATAACCAAATATAATGAAACAAAATCCTATGTGAAAACAAAGGAGAGAAATATTCCACAAACAACATTTTCAGTTGTAATACCAGCAGTTGAAAAATTCATTGATGACAAAGATATAAGTGAGCACCTCAACAATTTAAATTTGCATCATAGGTGTTGCTGAAGAATTGTTTCCAAATCGAGAAATACGCAAACAGGTTTCATAAGAATTATAACGGAAGATGAGGCAACATTTGAAAACTTCGGAACGAGGGAATGTTTCACTAGAACCGACATTATTTGGTATTCCCAAGTCATCCACCAGAGCCTACACCAGTACCTTGCAGCAAATGTCTTCTCTTCGACCATACAACTGAAAATTTCAATAATACATTGAAATGCACCAAATGCCAAGGACCACATAAAGAATCCCAATGCAAGACCAACCTTCCACCAAAATGTAGGGCATGCGGATCAGAACAGCACCAGCCATGGTCGCCCAAATGTCCAGATGACTCCAAAAAATCTTTGGAGGGTATTTCCAATGTTGCTATTAAGTCATTGAATAAAAAATCAAGAAACATAGAAGAACTTCACAAGAAACAAAACAGAATTCATGGCTCACCAATACATGATGATATAATTAACACTTATATTAGAAAACTCAACAAACTCAAAAATTACAACAGGGAAGAACAACTGGACAAATTGAAATGCAGATTCATTAGTCAATATAACATAGATACTGTGGCTGTTTTCTCCAGAAACAGAGATATCTTAATGTTTGACATAGAGGACCCAAATGAAGAACCATCTCCTACAGAACCGAAAAATAACAATGAACAAATTCGACTCTAAAGTTAAGATCCAATACAGCAACATCAACAGCTACATTCCGAGGAAACACCTTATCAACAATGTTATTGAAAAAAATGACATCCAATGTGCAATGTTTGTAGAGGTGAAAATAAAAGAAGAGCATGTGATTTCATATAGAGATTGGAACATCATAAAGAAAATAGAGAACAAAACGAAAAACACAAGAGGGGGGAGTATTGTGCAGTGCCACCCAAGCTTGAAAATCGGAAATGACAACCCTCCTGCAATTAACAACAAACTAAATGAATGCCTGCATTTCACAATACCTTTTCAGGGAGAAAAGTTACATGTCTTCCTAGTGTATGTATATCCACATTCAAAGGTTGAGGAAACGATTTTTACAAAGGCTGCACTATATAAATATTCTATTATTATCGGTGACTTCAATATCAACAAAGTAAAACATAAACACTCTCTAAATTCCTGCAAAATGGCACATTCACTAAATATTTGACAGCTACAACTTTCATCATGGATAACAACCCAGATAGCACACCTGACCTCACCCTGTATACCTTAAACCTAAAGAACAACTTGCAGTGTGTGGAGTTGACCCCAGACCTTGAATCAGATCACCTAGGAATGATGATAAATATTGATTTGAAGCAAATACCTGAAGAGATGCCTAAGAAGACACATACAAGTTCCACAGATGCAACATAAAAAAGCCAATAGAGAGGTTATGGACTTAATTAAAGAAAATGACAAGATACATATTGACGAGGATTATATAACGAACTTCAACAACACCTGTCGAATAGTATAAAAAAGAATACACCAATAGCCAAACATCATATAGTACTTCACGAACTTGCACTGTACATAATAAATCTCATAAAATTAAAGAGAAAAATTTACAGAGAATGCCTGCTCCAACCTCATTCGGAATACAAAAAATATCAACGAGATCAATAAGAGCATTTAGGTCATGGTCCAAGAATACAGATAACACTCTTGGATAAAGGCCTGCAACGAAATCAACTCGGCAAGGGGAAAAACAGTTCACCAACAGGTTAAAAAGCCTTCGAAATACAAGCAAGTCCATAACATACCTACACTTGAAGACAATAATGGAGAATATAAGACAAATCAAGAGAAGGTGGAAAAGTTTGCAGACTACTTCAGGGGCCCGTTTCAGTACGATAGAAATATCAAATATGACATCACCAAAAAAACAAAAGTCAACGACTGGTATGAGGACTTATACAAAAATGCTGATCGCCTACCTGATAATGAAAATATAAAAATTGAGGAAGAGGAATAGTATGATATAATATCAAAAACTAAGAACAGCGCCCCGGGCTCAGAGACTATTCCATGGAGTATCATAAAAAACTAGACAAGGACATACACATAAAAATAATTCAGATCTATGAACACTGTATGAGATCTGGAGTATTCCCAGCAATATGGAAAACAGGGATCATAATAACCATACCCAAACATGGTACCGACCATCAAAAAATAAAAAATTATAGACCAATAACACTGTTGCCTGTTGTCGGGAAACTGTTCGAGAAAATTATCAAAAGAAGGTTTGAGGAAAAGCTTGTTCATGCCTTCCCAAATGCCAGTTTGGATTTCAACCCAAGAAATCAACAATCCATCCACTCACCATATTTGTATCCAACACACAAAATGCCCAACGAACCCGAAAAAAAGCAGCTGCCATTAGTTTGGATATCAACAGGGCATTCGACAGCGTGTGGCACAAGGATCTGCTTTTCAAATTACACAAACTTAACTCTCCGATTTACTCGACAAAGATGGTGAAAAGTTTTCTGGAGGACAGGAATCTTTCTGTGAAAATCAATGAGACAAGATCCACCTCATTCACCCTGGAACAGGGTGAACCACAAGGTTCTCCACTTTCCCCTCTGTTCTACAATATTTTCTGCTGTGACATAGTTAGAATCTATAAAAATGAACAATACCTTCTACTTAATGCCGATGACACCATTTTAATTCCACATGGAAAAACCGAATCTAAATGCATTAAGAAAGTACAACTTTATATGGACAGATTGATAACCTAGTTCTATAAATGGCGATTACGTCCCAATCCGACAAATCGAAATTCATAATATTTGCCCACAAGATAAGACCGAGTTCACCCATAATCCAAGTGGACAATAGAAATATAACACCGTCTCCAGCAATAAAATACCTTGGCATACAAATTGACATCAAATCAAACATGAAACTTCAAGCAAACCTCGCAAAAGAAAACAATTGCAAGAGCGAAACACTTCAAATGTCTTACCTATAAGAATGAAGGAATTAGTTTTGAAAATGCCACAAAGATATTCAAAACAATCTGAAGACCAGTTCTTGAGTATAGTCATCCACTGTATGCAAATGCAACAAATTCGGTGTTACGGAACTTAGAAGTAGGAGAGAGAACACCACTGAGAATAATAACAAGGCTGAGGCATTCTTAAAATAGATTGCACAATCCACCCAACGAACTGCTATATAGAAAGACCAAGATACAGCCAATAACGGAAAAGCTGAAAATTTTGAATGAAAGATTTTTAAAGCGGCTGCAGGAACTGGACGACATATTTGAGTTGTTCCATTGGGATCAAGTGACCAAGCCACTCAGAAAGTTTCCAGTCCAGACTGTAAAAGAGGGCCCCATGACAAATTGGAAGTCCTGTTTATTTGAGTTGAGATTTTACATGCAATGAGTTTTTTTTGTCTCTAATACGATCAGATGTACAGGACTGAAGGACTTCGGTCGATGGCCTTTAACTGTGGTCAATAAAGAACGGTTATTATTATTACTAATTTTGTTTTTTCCCAACAAAGGATATAATTGTACATTTTCGAACCCAAATTCACACTTTAGTCGCATATTCATTATATGTTTGGAGAGCTGATATAGCAAGGCTTGTGTGTAAAAAATTTCGATTGATGCTACCCAGTAGTTTTTTGTTGGGCTCCTCTTAAATATGGAAAGCAATAAGCAGCATTTTCGTCATGTTTTACGATTTCACTATAGAAAAGGTAAAAATGTCGTTGAAGCCAGAAAGAAATTAATCTATGTGTAGGAGAAGATGTATTGACACTACGCCAGTGCCAGATCTGGTTTGCAAAATTTCGATCCGACAATGTTGATATCAAAGATGCACCACGTTGTGGAAGGTCGAATGAAGCTGATGAAGACTTGGGCAAGGCATTACTTCATGCAAATCGGCGAATAACAACAAGTGAGGTCGGTGAGAGGTTAAATTTATCGAATTCAACTATTTATGACCACTTGAAAGGCCTGGGTTTAACCTGGAAGCTCGAATGGGTTCCTCATGTTCTCATGGAGAGAAATTTGTGTCGTCGTGTTGACGCTGTGATTCGCTTGTCAAACGTTACGGAAATGATCCATTTTTGAAGCGCATCATTATTGGGGACGAAAAATGGGTTGTATATAACAATGTCAAACGCAAGAGATCATGGAGTAAAAAAGATGAAGCGGCTCAAAGCATTTCGAAAGCCAATATCTATCAAAAAAAAAGGTGATGCAGTCCGTTGGGTGTGATTTTAAGGGAATCGTTTTTTTGAGCTTTTACCGGATAACACTACAATTATTTTGGAAGTCTACTGTCATCACCTGGACAAACTAAATGATGGACTTCAACAGAAAAGGTGTAGTGTTTCACCAAGATAATGCGAGACCTCGTGCAAGTTTGGTCACTCGCCAAAAGCTCTTACAGCTTGAATGGGATACACTGTCACAGTCACCATAATCACCAGATCTGGTACCTTTAGACTATTATTTGTTCCGGTCGTTTCAAAAATTTTTGGACAGTAGAACCTTTACGTCAAATGAAGAGGGGTCAAATCACCTGAATCAGTTTTCTGCCAGCAAAGACCCGAAATATGGCAAAAGGTGTTGGCTCAGAATAACCACTATATAATTTAATGAAATATTTATTCATTATACGAAAATTGTCTTTAATTTTCCCAAAAAAAAAGAAGTTACTTTCCGAACAACCCAATATTTAAAGTTCTTGTGGCTATTTTCTCTTTGTGGCAGTGGTTCATAAAGACTAAAAATTTGTATGAAAGATATCACAAAAATTGTGCCAAAATAGGTAAAAAATTTAAAATGAGGATTATTCCAGAACCATTAGACAGGCTTATTCGTGAAGACAGCCGAAATATTTTTACATTAAATCAATTTTGACCTCGGATTGTTCATTGGTAAGTTCAACTTACTCATTTGGTACAACTTTTGGCCCAAAAATAGCCGAAAACGGCAGACAACTGGGCAAAACGATAGGACACTGTTTCATAGAACAAGCGTAAAAGGGGGTTTTTGAGTTAATCTGCAACTGAAAATTCTAGGGCTCTCAAGACAAGATTTGTATTTTTTCAGAAATTAGCGAATTTACACTGAAATCAATTACTATTGTTGTCAATTTACTATAAAATATGAAATTTTTACAGATAGAAGTTTCCAAGGGGGAAAAAACAACTAATTCTAGAAACTGAAAGACAGAATGGCGAATATTCAACACAAACTTGTTTCGTCTGCATCTGAATCGCAAATTATAGCTTAGGGTGAGTTACTCAAAATCATATTGTTCACATTAATTCAATAAAATAATATAGATTACTTTCACCGGTTTTGTTTTAAAGTATCTTTACCATTTCTATGAATTTCCTAGAAATCGTAAGAGTTTTTCATTCTGAAGAGTTTTTCATTTGAATATACATGAATGACTGTAGTCAGGAAGAAAGACAGTCGTATTTAATTTTTCAGTATGCTCATATATTCCTCATAGATTGACATAATAAAATATCTAGAATGGCAATATATTACGAATTTTAATCAGTTTATCGAATTACACAATTGGTAAACGTCAGTAAAATATAATACTTGATTTGTGGGTAATGTTCCAATTTTGTAATCGACTGTTCAGTGTGTCGCAACTCTTTGATTGAAAAAAATATTTATAAACAAAAAAAATTACCTACACAAAACTACCCTCTTCCGAATCAAAAGTATGCGAACGTATAAATTTAAATGTATTTTATGTGGAATAGATAAGGATTTATATAATTGCCCCTTTTTCGTACCTGAACTTAATGAATCTACGTAAACTTAGTGATCAGACAAGGATGAAACTTTCGTAGTAAAAGAGTTTGGCTGTATATTTTAAAAAAAGGAGAAAGAAGACAGTGATCGAGATAAAAGAAACTTATCTCAGTGAAAAATTGAAACCTTCTTATGAACTAATGGTGCAAAAAATGAACACGTGTCATAAGATCAAAGACTACGATTGATTTCAGATTGGAGTTCACTTCAAACCAAGGAAAACATTTGAGTACAAATTTTGGCCTTCAGGAGTTGCCTGTGCATGTTACAAATCCAATTATGAAAAAATTTTCATTTACAATATCAAAGACACCAAATTCACAAGAAGAAGCAACAAATATTATAATTACTGCTTTATTTTTCAACTGATAAGTACCCAATTACAGAAAATAATCAAACCTAGCTTAATAAGAAAAACCAAGCTACAGCGCCAGAAGAAAAAAGGGAAAGGTAAAAAAAAAAGAATACAGAAATGAATTGACAATATCGAGTCCCTAAAATTTAAAATAGCTTATTATTTATTATTATTTATGGCGAGCGGGCGTCTGTCCACCCTACCACTGCGTCCGCACGGACTATTGTGGTTCACCCCTAATTTATATCTCCCCGACGAGATCCAGTTTTTGGATAAAACCGATAATCTTGTTCAGGGGTAATTTTTTCAGTTCGCAGTGGGCTATAAGAGCCTGGCCAAAGACCTCGAATCAGATGCGACTTACTGCTGGGCACTCTGAGACGATGTGCATGGCTGTTTCAGTGTCCTCAAGACACAGCCTGTATTCATCGTCTTCAGCCAGACTGATTTTGTGCAAATGCACTTTCAGTCTGCAGTGAGCTGTCATAATTTCGACAAGTGTTCTTAGTTTGGCCCTATCCAGACCTAGCGCTAGGTTCGCCATCTTTTTGTTCGAAGCTGTTCCAAGGAACAACTTCGAATGTTTCAGGCCAGAATGACTCCGCCAGAAAGACTCTAGCCTTCAGTTCATTCTGCTTGTTATCGCCTCGTTAGCCACGTCATGTAGTATTCCCAGAAATGGTTCCGGTCCTACCAGAGGCAGAACAGCTCCAGCAAACGCCAGCCGATCTGCCTCCTCGTTACCCAAATAGTTTGAGTGGCTCGGCATCCAAACCAGAGTGACTCCGTTATACATACCGAGCCTGTTTAAAGCCGTGCGGCAACTCCAGACTGTTCTTGAATTACAAGAGCTGGATTCCAAAGCTTTTAGTACTGACTGACTATCAGTGAATATTTTGATTTCACCGTGGTGGATTTGCCGTTTTATCAGCAGTTCTGCCGCGGTCTCAATGGCAAATAGTTCTGCCTGGAATATGGTTGCGTTTTGACCGAGACTTAATGAGATGTTAATTCTCGGTTTACTCCGCTCCTGTTCCGTTCGTCGTTCGCGAGCCGTCTATGAACAAGCCAAGGTCTCAATAGAACCTCAGCATGCTGGGTCCATTCGTCCCGGCTGGGGACGATTACATTGAAATTCCGTTCTTGGCTCGTGACTTTTGACATTGGATCCGAGGGCATCTATAGGATAGTGTTCGTTAAAAGCTCATCCAGTAGTCCTGAGCCACCCATCACTATTGCCTCTGGCCTGTCAATTGCCAGTTGATATAGTTTGTATGTGGTCCGTTCCGCCTCCCTCTGCACGAGTAGGTGCAGGGGTGGTAGATTTAGTAGGACCTCCATGGCTGACGTGGGCGTGGTGCGAAACGCACCTGTAATTGCAAGGCAAGCCTGTCTCTGCAGTCGGGTGAGCTTTTGTTCGCCAACCGTTTGTTGGCGTTTCTTCCACCACGCTACAGCGCCATACACTATCCGTGGTCTAATTACCATAGTGTATAGCCAGTACATACGCCTGGGCTTTAGGCCCCAGGTTTTACCACATATCCGCCTGCAAGTCCAGAAACCCATTCTGGCTTTATAACACACTTTATCTAGGTGTGCACTCCAGCTGAGGGTCTTGTCCAGAACTACTCCCAGGTATTTTGCCTCAAATGAGAATTGCATTATTTCACCACGGATAGTCGGCGGTTCTAAACCATTCAACTTCAGTGTTCAGTATCTCTTGAAGGACGGCCGATATCGTCACCTCCGATTTACTTTTCACTATGATTGCCAGGTCATCAGCAAATGCTTGAACGTCGACTCCCCACAGCGAAATGATCGCTAGCCGGTCATCAACGAGAAGGGTCCATAGCAAGGGTGAGAGAATACCTCCCTGCGGACAGCCCTTCGCAGCGTTGAACCCGAAGACCTCATCCTGGTATGAGGTCGTTATGGTTCTGCATAGCATTGCCTGTATCTATCTACAGATTAGCGGGTCGATTCCTCTCGCAGCGTTAGCCTCAGCGAGAGAAGCCGGCAGGGTATTGTTAAAAGCACCTTCAATGTCCAGAAACGCTCTTAGTGCTATCTCTCGATTATCGAGAGATTGGTTTAATTTACCCACCAGATTATGCAACGCAAGTTCTGCCGATTTGCTTCAATGCGTGACACATATTAATCAATGCTGCGAATTAATTTAATATTTCAACAGCAAGGAAATGACCGTATACCAAAAACAAAAAATATACTCATATCTATTCAACTATTTAACTCAACAAGACTTAACCTAACCCTATTACATATTTATTGATAATACACACCAATGATTCAAAGTGAATGTCACACTCTCTCGCAACTGTGTTAAAAGTAGACTCCATGAACGAAATGAGGGATTGTAGTAAAGAATTGGTCCTCAGTGTCTCCAAGTGGGTTAACTCCACCGCACGGGACCATATTCTTGGAACGCGGAATCCCAAAGCAGCCAAGAGTGGCGGGCAGTCAATACTGTTGTGCAGTAGATTATATAGGAATCTGAAACATAAAATTCCTCTCCATCCCGCAGCGAAACCACATCGAATCGACTCAATAATGCACCATGGTCGAATCCTCTCTGTGGATAAACCTTAAAATAAATATTCGAACGAAGTGACTCCATGAAGTAAAAAAGTCTTATGATTTATGATAGATTGGACTGCTTGGTAGAAATCAGTTGTAATTGTCATTATAAAATAAAACACTTTTTTACATTTTCTACTTTATTTTTGGTATTGACGTACGTTTCGTCTTTGCTTGAAAGACTTCATCAGAATACGAAGTAACAGTTGTTGTACAATGAATTTATAAGATTTTTTACAGAAGGTGTACATGTGTTTTTAAATTGTTCGTCGGGTTGGTTTTCTCAAAGAATATTCCCTTCAGAATCGTGTTCACTCGATCCCTTGTAAATATTGAATAGAGGGGTGTAATAAAAATCTATCTGTTCATTTACTAGGTTATTGCTGTTTTTATGTTTATTTATTTCGTAAATTTCCCATAAGTTCAATTTTAGACCTCTATTTTCAATATGTAGAATTTCTATTTCTTTTGTGAAAGAATGTTTATTTTCAAGAAGGTGTTTAGCATAATGTGAATCTTTTTTATTTTTATCGAAACTTCTTTTATGTTCTGTTAGGCGTGTACCGAAATTTCTACCTGTTCTACCAATATAAATCTTTGGGCAATCTGGGCAAGTGAGTTTGTATACACCTGATAATTGGAGTTTATCCATACTGTTTTTATTGTTTTTGATATATTTGCTAATAGGATTGTTTGTCTTGAAAGAGACTTTAATATTTTCTTTTTTAAGTAGGTTACATACATACATCCCTAATAGATAATTTAATTAACCAACGTATACACAAAAACACAATAAAAGAAATTTATCCAGTAACATCTGATCTATCTGAACACAAATACGTTAGCCTCACATATCTCGGAAACATTAGTATTCAACTAAAAAACCTACTTAAAAAAGAAAATATTAAAGTCTCTTTCAAGACAAACAATCCTATTAGCAAATACATCAAAAACAATAAAAACAGTATGGATAAACTTCAATTATCAGGTGTATACAAACTCACTTGCCCAGATTGCCCAAAGATTTATATTGGTAGAACAGGTAGAAATTTCGGTACACGCCTAACAGAACATAAAAGAAGTTTCGATAAAAATAAAAAAGATTCACATTATGCTAAACACCTTCTTGAAAATAACCATTCTTTCACAAAAGAAATAGAAATTCTACATATTGAAAATAGAGGTCTAAAATTGAACTTATGGGAAATTTACGAAATAAATAAACATAAAAACAGCAATAACCTAGTAAATGAACAAATAGATTTTTATTACACCCATCTATTCAATATTTACAAGGGATCGAGTGAACACGATTCTGAAGGGAATATTCTTTGAGAAAACCAACCCGACGAACAATTTAAAAACACATGTACACCTTCTGTAAAAAATCTTATAAATTCATTGTACAACAACTGTTACTTCGTATTCTGATGAAGTCTTTCAAGCAAAGACGAAACGTACGTCAATACCAAAAATAAAGTAGAAAATGTAAACAAGTGTTTTATTTTATAATAACAAAAAAGTCTTAAAATTGTGTATAAACTGTCTTGAAAAAACCGAGACTACATACTTAATTCTTAACTAAATGAATTACTACCTGATGTTGTATGTATAAGAGGGCGTTAGTATAATGAGAAGAATAGCATTACAATTGCGAGAATAAATATTGAAAATCACACTATATATCGGGTGTTTTTTTGAAGTGATAGAATTTTAAATTGAAATAAAACACATTTAAATTAAGATTGAATACAAATTTTTTTTATTTTAAAGATAAGTTTATGACATTTATGATTTGCTCTGAGGAACCGCATTCGACCAGACCAACTTCGGATCACTTTTTCGAGTAATTCAGGCCTTATTTCATCAATAACACGAGTTATGTTGGCTTTCAAAGCGTCCATTGTTTCTAGTTTATCAGCATAAACCAATGACTTGACATAACCCAAAAGATAATAAGTTATGTCGCATGATCTTGGAGGCCAATTAATTGGACCATTTCTCGAAATAATGTTATCGCCAAATCTTTTAAAGAAATATGGACCAATGATGCTTCCAGCGTGTAAAGCATACCATACAGTCCATTTTTCAGGATGCAATGGAACCTGCAGAACTTCTTGAGGATTATTTTCACTCCATATACGCCAATTTTCCTTGTTTACAAAGTCATTCAACCAGAAATGAGCTTCATCACTAAACACAATTTTACGATAAAAAAGTGGATCAACTTCAAGCTGTTCTAGGGCCCAATCAGCAGACAAACGACGCTTATTATGACAAAGTGGCTTTAGTTCTTGAACCAGTTGGATCTTGTATGGGTGTAGACCAAGATCTTTACGCAAAATTTTCGACGAATAGACAAATCTGTATCATAATTAACACTATGACTTACAGCAGCGATATTTTATTCTGTACGTACAGTTCTTTGTCTCGTTGTTGTTGTTGCATCGAGTAGAGAAAATGTTGTCCGAAATCTATCGATAGTTCAACGAATAAGCTGATCTGATAGATGATTATGTAAACCATAAATTTCACGAAGTGCTCTATAAGTTTGGCGAATGGAACACTGATTTTGAAAATAAATTTCAACAATTTGTAAACGTTGTTGCGGCGTGAGTCTTTCAATGATAATTTGTCAATGCTTACTGAACAGAATGTCAAAAAAACATGGCTTCTACCTTCTGTCGAATCACAGTTATCTCTATCGAAAGTTCTATCACTCTAAAAAAGTCACCGGTTATGTATAAATTTTTGCTTCCACAAACATTGTCTTTGACACGAGCTTTTTACTTGCTCAATTCGAGACAATATAACGTTCGTTTTTAACCATTGGTTTTTTTGTTGCAAACCAATCATTCACAATTTTTTTTTGAATAACCATCATTAGATGGTAATGGAGGTAGTATTAACTACCTCGATCTACGCCTGAACCTACCGAACGAATTGCAGACTTCACTTAATTATTTCCATTATTGTTCAACAACTTGTTTCTTGTTCAACAAATATAATCGTATTCAATCAACTATAGTGAAAAATTTCTTCTGCAAATGTAGGTGGTCACAAAATTCTGTCACTTTACGAATGTAATAATTTAATATTTTTTCCGAAATTTCAGTTGAATGATTGGAATCGCAAAGCGATCCCTCAGTACTTCTTTACACAATGATTTCGTACGAAAATTTAAGAGAAATAATAAACAATATCAATTAGCTATAAACTAAATATATACCCCATTATGATAAATGGAATATATTAATAGAAATGTATTAAAAAAACCTATATAATTATGTATATTATCATACAAATACAAGAAAATCCACTTTTCCAAAATTATCTAAACTTATCAAAATAAAGGATCAAATAAAAATAATTGAACGAGAACTCGAACATTTAATAGCTATTTCGGCCTATCTGACCTCATCAGAAATGATTTCAGATTTGAATCAAGTACAAATAGTTATAGGTTATACGTTGATCATTTCTGTTGTATTTTGGATACTTTAAAGCTTACTTCTAGTTTATTCGTTACAGGTTTTATCTTATTTTGGTAAGTTGAATTTTGATCTTTTTATATATTTCAATCTGAATTCAATACATTTCTGATGAGGTCAGATAGGCCGAAATAGCTATCAAATGTTCGAGTTCCCGTTCAATTATTTTGATTTCATCCTTTATTTTGATAATTTTGGAATAGTGGATTTTCTTGTATTTGTATGGTAATATACATATTTATTTAGTTTTTGTTCATACATTTGTATTAATACATTTCAAGTCGGGATCTAAAAAGGATTTTTACGAGACATTGCAAAATATATTATATTGATTATATATAAGGATATTAATTTGATAGTTTTTGTATATAGTTGCAATATATATTGTAGATGTTAGAATATATAATTCTGAATTCAAAGTTATTTGAATTTCACTTCCATCAAGTATTGACTCACATTCAAATTGATTTTTATCAAACAGAGTAATTTTGTTATACCTCGCTATAAATTTTAATTTTATGGAATCCCTGAAAAACGTTTTAAAATTAAATTAAATAAATACCTTAGAAACATTGCTTAATTTTAGTAGTTTAGTAGTTAAGTAGTTTACTTCGATCAAGTATTGACTCACATTCAAATTGAGTTTTATCAAACAGAGTAATTTTGTTATACCTCGCTATAAATTAAATAAATACCTTAGAAACATTGCTTAATTTTAGTAGTTTAGTAGTTTAATTCCATCAAGTATTGACTCACATTCAAATTGTTTTTTATCAAACAGAGTAATTTTGTTATACCTCGCTATGAATTTTAATTTTATGGAATTCCTGAGAAAAGTTTTAAAATTAAATTAATTAAATACCTTAAAAACATTGCTTAATTTTAGTAGACATACAAAATTAACGCAAATCACACAGTTTTAATAGGAGTTAAAAGAATCCAAAGAAAATATAGAATATTGATCGAACTTAGTTAATTCTAGATGTATATTGGATAAGTTCAATCAATACCCTATATTTTCTTTGAATTATTTCATTTCTTTTTGATACAGTGATTAGTGTTGAAACTTTGTCTATTGAAAAGAAACTGTGATTCTAAGGCATTCAAATAAATTTTAAGAAATTTCATGAAAGTAAAATTTGAAACGAGGTATAACGGAAGTACTATGTTTGATAATCAAGATGTTGAAGAAACCTTCTATCAAGTAAAAGGATCCTACAACCTTGTCGACGCAGACGAGATTTGTGAACAATTCATGCAGAGAATTTCTTCGGCTAGTGAAATATGCGCTATTGAATATAGGGTTTGAGCAGGTAGATGAAGAAGATGTACTTATGAGAAAAAATCCTGAAAATACCCACTTGAAAAATATATTTGAAATCAAATTATTATTAAAAATAAATTAAGAAGGAACGGTTTTTTACTTGATAGAAGGATTATTACAAAATTTGAAAATCAAAACAGATTTAATCTGTTGTCTTCTACAATTTTAATTTCAAAAAATTCTTTGAAGAAACTTTAAGAATTAAATTATTGTCTTTATAAGCACTGCTCATATTTAATAGACGTCAAAATTCATCACACAATATCAAACGGAATTAAGAAAAACCAACGAATATAAACTGTCAATTGAAATTAAAATATAAATAAGCAAACATTTTTTGTTTCGTTCCAGGCATGCGTGATGAACTCTTCAGACAAACTTACGAAGCCCTGTTTGTTACAAAATGTATTGTTTTCCGATCCCATATGAATGAAAAATAACTCTTTCTCAAAAAAAATATAAAACATAATTTCAAGAACTTCTCAAAAACTAATTTATTTGAAATATTCAATATATTTAAATAAATTACTTCAAAAAATCTCAAAACATGTAGCACATTCTCAAGAAATAATTAAAGTTACGATAAGATCAGTTCAACTTTACATATAAAAAATAATAAAATCAATTAAACAATGTATAGACTTACTCAGTGAATCTAAGGAATACACAGTCATCAACAGACATATAAGTAAACACCTTTATATATCTAAGATACACTTGGCCTCAGTTAAAACCATTCAACACTGTATAATGAATTTCTTTATTTAAAAAAACTAATATAATTATATATTATATATAAAATAAATTAAGAAGGAACGGTTTTTTACTTGATAGAAGGATTATTACAAAATTTGAAAATCAAAACAGATTTAATCTGTTGTCTTCTACAATTTTAATTCCAAAAAATTCTTTGAAGAAACTTTAAGAATTAAATTAATGTCTTTATAAGCACTGCTCATATTTAATAGACGTCAAAATTCATCACACAATATCAAACGGAATTAAGAAAAACCAACGAATATAAACTGTCAATTGAAATTAAAATATAAATAAGCAAACATTTGTTTGTTTTTTTTCAAATTATTATTATTATTATAATTATTATAGAAATAAATTAAATAATCTTATAAATCGAGTTAAATCGTATTACTAAAAAAAAAACAAATAGATACTAGTGAAGGGAACTTCACTAAGAAGAAGCTTTGAAATGTCGTTTAGAAAATATGCAGGAGGAAATATGACCAAAAATCAAAAACATAAAAATAGATGAAGATCGAATGAGAATTAAATTTCAGAGGTATTTAATGAATATTTCAGTTATGTTGGTAAAGACTTAGCACAGAAGATAAATGCACCGAACAATAAATTCAAGAGGACAGAATCGGCCTGATTTTTTGTAACACCTGTGGATAGAAATGAGCAGTTGCGGGTGATAGCTAGCCTCAAAAATGATGAAACTCCAGGTAAAGATGGCATAAAGGCTGAAACAATAAAGGAAATTTCAGGGTGCATTGTGTATTTCCGAAGTTTCAGAAATAAGAAAATTTCCACCATTGCTTAGAAAAACTGTAATAAACCCGTTGATCAAGGGTGGAAATAGTTCAGAAATAACCAACTATTAACCTGTTTCAGTCATCACTAAATTCACCACAATTATTGAAAAAGTTCTGAAATCGAGGATAAATAGTTACCAGAAGAAGCATAATATACTACCAAGAATGCAATTTGGTTTCAGAGAAAAAAAGTCAACTGAGGATGCTATTGCTGAAGTACTAGATGTAGTATACATAGCACTGGAGGACGACAGATGCGCCCCTGGTATTTTTCTTGATCTCACCAAGGCGTTCGATTCGGTAAACCCCTCAAAACTTTTGAACTCAATTGAGGAAACAGGTTTTAGGGGACTGCCATATGAGTTGATGAAAAACTATTTATCGAACCGTCAGCAAGTGTGTTAGATAGGATCATACCGAAGCAGTTGTCGTCTGATTGAATATGGAGTACCTCAAGGTACGGTGTTGGGTCCCCTACTATTCTGTTTTTAAATGAATAACCTACTTTGCCTTGAATTAAATGAGAAAATTATAAGCTTCGCAGACGACACTGTGATTCTGTATGCCAATAACAACTGGGATGTACTGAAAGCAAGTGGTAAGCAGGATTTCGTTGCAGTAAAAAGAAGGTTCGATGAGAGGTTGTTGAATATCAATGTGAAGAAGTCAATATACTACTCTGTCAGGAAAGTACCGGGAATTTTCAATTAAAACAACATTTTTACATTTAATCGTCAAAATTTATTGGGTCGCTTTCAAAATAGGCTCCATTTGCTCCAATACATCTATGCCAACGGCACTTCCAATTATCGAAACATTTTTTATAGGCGCTTTTCGGGATGGACTTTAGCCAAATCCGGCGAGTACGGTGGTTGCTGAAGCACGTTTGTTGAGTTTTTGGCGAGAAAGTCAGTCACAATCGTAGCTCGGTGAGAAGGCGCGTTATCGTCATGTAAAATCCATGAGTTGTTCGCCCACAAATTTGGCCGCTTCTTACGGATACGCTCACGTAAACGTTACATAACGCCTAGGTAATACTCCTTGTTTACCGTCTGACCCTCTGGAACGAATTCGTAGTGCACCACGCCACGGATATCGAAGAAAACAATGAGCATCACCTTCATTTTCGAGCGGCTTTGGCGTTGTTTTTTCGGTTTCGGCTCATTTTTTGCCACGCATTCCGATGATTGCTGGCTTGTTTGCATATCGTACTCGTAGACCCAGGTCTCATCACCAGTTATATTGCGTTCCATGAATGTAGAATCGGAATTACAGCGATCCAGCATGTCTGAAGCAACCTGTTCGCGATGACGTTTTTGAAGAAAATTCAGGTCTTTCGGTACGAGTCGTGCGGCCACCTTTCTCGTGCCCAAAATATCGATCAAAATCGTACGTGCGGACTCGTGGGATATCTTAAGATCATGTGCTATCTCTCTCAAGCTGGTACGACGGTTTTCCAGCACCCTTTCCTTAATTTTATCGACGTTATCTTCGATCGAAGCCGTCGATGGGCGTCCACTTCACGATCGTCCTTGAAGGCTCTGTACCACTGATATGCACGAGTTTTCGATAGAGCATTATCACCAAAGGCCTTTTGCAACATTTTCAATGCATCGGCACACGAAAATTCATTTGCAGCACAAAACTTTAAACAAATTCTTTGCTCAACAATCACCCATAGTAAAAATCGGCACGCACTCTGACATCGACTGACTTAATCAGCTGTTGCAAACACACTAGTTGACAGATCCCGCTAAAGCTTGGCATAGTAATTAAGGACAGTGGTACCAACCTAGGAAAAAAAAATTTACCTGCGTCATTGCCCCGCCAGATTTAAATCGATAATTCCCGGTACTTTCTTGACAGAGTAGTATATGCCATTCGCTTGTAACCGATCTGACCTGCCAGATTTTCAAGTCTCGTAAATTGAAAATGGCAATGTGGTATTCAATCTAGAGCGGGTGGATTATATCAGGTACCTTGGAGTGATTATCGATTATCACCTGAATTGAAATAGGCATACCGAATTCACTACACAAGCAGCTAAATCACTGATATTTAAATTCAAAATGCTGAAAAATATCATAAACACTTGCCATCTAAGAGCTATCTACAATGGTTGAGTCGCAACTTACTTACGAAATTATTGGATGGGGCAGCGCATCTCTAAAATATATCAAAAAGGTGGAAATGATTCAAAAGAGAATATTCATCTATTCATCTAATATTCTGTATAAGGAATCTGGGGTGTTGGATATCAGACAAGCAATTCTTCAGATCGGTGGTGCTTCGACAATATGAGAGTAGAATGACTCTTGTGCCAGCGTGTCCCGATCATTTTACAAGAAAGAAAAATTTCAAAACACCATTCTGTAGAAAAGCATTGACTCAAAAGTCATTTCTACTTTGCTCCTCGACTTTTCAATTACCCATCTGAGTTGAGACAAATAGATTCCAATAATTCCTTCAAGAGACGTCTGAAACGATTCATCCTTAGTAAAGAAAGACAAACCATTTCCCATTCACCAATTAATAGCTAGCACTTACTAATTATTGAGTTTTTTTACACGAGGTGCATTACTTTCAGAAAAAGGTATTAAATTTATTGAGAATACACATGTTCTTTTTTTTACCCACGTATAGTATCAATACTTTGTGGGTTCCATTGTTTATTTAGCATATCATGTGTTAAAACGTGTCTATATATTGCCAGTGTACCGTTTTGTTCTGCTGAATAAACGTTACGTTCTTATTATTTCAATGCAAACGTACATAACTCTGGAGATTATAACTTAATTGCCATAGTACGTATATTTAGGACACAGGACATCAATTTGTGATTCAACTGATATCGAGTGGGTTTTACCAAATATAATCAAATTAACATAATTGAAAATTCACCTTTTTCGACAATAGGTAATATGCAATTTTTTCAGAGTAAACATTGTGAAGAGTAGAAATTGTTATTCCGAAAAACTGAAAAAAGTGTGGCCAAAATTCCACACGGTGTTGTCTCGTCTGCTTCGTAAATTGCAACCTCAGGTGAGTGACTTTTACAAACAGAGCGTCAAGAAGCGGAAAAGCAACACTATTAATCGGGGGAACTGAAAAAGGGAATGGCTGAATTTCAACACAAAAATATCTTGCGTTTATATAAATACGTGAGTTGCATCTTCAGGTGAGTTTTTGAAGTTGTATTATCCACTTGAATGTCATAAAGATTTCAGACTAATACTTCCACTTTTTTGTTTCAAATTAACTGAAGTATTTGTAAGAATTTCACACAATAGTTGTTTCCCTGTCGATTTTCTCGAGCAGATATTTGTATTTATTTATTTGAATGATGGTTGTTAGAAGAATAGACCAGAATAAATTAACTGACCTCCAAGGGCGGATCCAGCGTTCACTTCAGGGGAGGTCGTATAAATATATTACAATTTATACAAACACCTAGTTGAAATAATTTTAGTACTTCTGGATACAGACGGTCCACATTTATTACAGAATCTAGAAGAGGGATGTATACAGCCCAACGGAAATACTCTTCAGCAGATTGAGCAAGATGGTTATTGGCTCTGTGTGTTTATCGTGATACTATTTTGGGCATTTAATTTCTGCACCTAATTGCTCAGCTGCTTCTTTTGCCTCTTCAAAAAGCTGTCGGAAAATTGTGTCAGCCTTTTCCCTTTTATTTCGTAAGACAGTCGTTGTATCATTTATGGCATCTGTAGACCTTTTTAAATCAATTGACATCGTTTTGTAATACTCTGCTTAAGACTATTGTTGTACCTGAAAAATATTAAGTTATATTTAAAATAGGGTTTGGCTCTTTACGCGACATAAACAGTTATTTGGTAAAATGCTCAAAAGTTTCTGATAATAAAAATTATTGAGATCTCACGTGCCTGCATTGGTATCTATGAATAAAAGACAATTATAAAGATAAAGATAAAGATATTTATGTACCTAAAACATCACTCAAGCAAATAGGGGATGTGATGAAGTCTGGACTGCGCAACGTTTGCAGTAAGTAATGCGCGTCATTGGCAGTTTTGTGGTCTTGCCAAGTAGAAATCTTTTCTAGAGCGCTACAAATTTTCACTAGGTTGTCTCCTCGAAATTGTAGATGCCCATCATGCCCCTCGACCCAGCACATCTCACAGATATTTTGCATTGTAATTCCAAGTTCTTTCTCAATAATTTGATGTCTTTTAGAGAATGCATTGTCAAATGCCACAACTTTTCTTATCGTGCCCGAGGTGTTTGAGCAAGAAATAACTTTGGATGACGTAGCTAATGCATTATTAAGAACGTGATTGCTGCACGGGCAAAGTTTGGCATATGCAGCTTTTTTTGACAACTCCTGTACAGAACCCCTTGTATCTCAGGCCATAACCGAGCAGTTATCACTCCCAATATCCACATACCATGTTAAATCTATATTAAATTTGAGACACAGATTTTGAACGATTTTCGCCAATTCTACACCTGTCAACCAAGGCTCTATAATATCTTTACTGTTATCCACTTTATCACAACTAAGAGTATAAATAAAATAATAAAATTTTCTGAAATTAAAATTATGGTAGACTATCAGATTAAATCTTTTTTGATATTCAAATTTTGTAATAATCCTTCTATCAAGTAAAAAACCTCTTCTTATCATTTTATTTTATATATAATATTATATATACATAATTATATTTAGGTTTTTGAAAAATTTCATTATATCAATATCATGTGGTTTAACTAAGACCTTACAAGCTTTGTGTAGTTTTTGTGATGAACATAGAACACCTTGGATTTTAAAGTTGATGTGTTCAAACGGGTCTTAGAGGTAATTTATTAATTGTTAATTGATTTGATTTTTTGATGTGAAGTTGGACTGAAGAAGACCATATCTGAGTTCTAATTGTTTTTTGATGATGTGACACATGTTTTGAGAGATTTTTGAAGTAACTTATTTGAATATATTGAATATTTCAAATAAATCATTTTTTCGAGAAGTTCTTCAAATTATGTTTTGTATTTTTGGAAAGGATTTAGTTTTCATAAATATTAGATCAGAAACAAAATTTTGTCTCCTTCAAATATTATTAATTAATTTTAATTGACAATTTATATTTGTTGGGTTTTTTTTCCAATTGATATTATATAATGAGTTTTGATTTTATATGTCTATTAAATATAATCGGTGCTTATAAGACATTAATTTCATTATAAAAGTTTTTGAATAAAAATTTTTGAAATTGAAATTATGGGAGACTAACAGATTAAATCTGTTTTGATATTCAAACTTTATAAGAATATAATAATAATAATAATAGTGCCTTTATTCATACATTTACAATATATAAACATAGGACGAAGTCTAGCCTAAGTTACTCCACTCAACCCTGAAGAAAAACAAAAAGAAAAAAAATTAACCTTTCAATCACATTGTGAGTAAACAGAACACTTTTAATATTTACAAAATTATCCTAATTTATAATTGGCTCGTCAAGAATTTTGACTTCAAAATTTTTCTCAGTGAACCCAAAGAAATGCCTTCACACGAAACTAAAAATTCATTGTGTAACTTCACGGCATTGAAGGTGAAGGAGCGCCGAAACATGGCTAAACATGGCAACATGAGCCCATGTCCAAGCCTACCGTCTACACAATGAACATCACGTCTAAAAATTAGCTTTTCACTCAAATACGGTGCAAGACAAGAACGTAAAATTTGATGGACCATAGTCGTCAGGTGGAGCCGGAAAACATTCTCAATCTTAAGCCATCCCAAGCTGTTTATTCCGTCCATTATTCCCCTGCCATATTTCCTCAAACCGAAAACAAACCGGCAACATGAATTCTGCATTTTCTGTAGTTTACACCTCTGCATCAAGGCAAGGGTAAAATACCGTTAATCCAGAGTTTAGTTTGGACTAAACGAGAGTCTCGCAGAGATACTTGCGTGAATGAAAATCCAAACAATATCTCTGCCGATACAAAAGGCGCAATGCAAGGAAAGGATTCCTCAACAGCAACGAGAAATGCTCTCTGAATCTCAACTGGCAATCGAAAAAGATTCCCAGGTTTCTACAGCAGGTGGAAGACGGAATTCTTTCACCGCCCATCTTGATCTCAACCACAACCTGAAATGTCCTGAGAAAAAAGCGTATATAAAAACATTTTTCAACATTTATCTTCAAATTATTCATTTGGGAATAGCGCATAATTAAGTCTAAATCCTCATCCAACCGCTCGACAGCCTGAGAAACAGAGGAGGGATGAAAAGAGAGGCGAACCTGAGTATCATCATAATAAAAATGGGTTGATGCGAATTTGACCACTTTATGCATGTCAGCCGCATATATAAGGAAAAGCATAGGGCCAAGAACAGATCCCTGTGGCACCCCTGCAGTTATAAGGCAATACTCTGAAAATGTATCACGCAATTTAACGCACTGATACCTATCAAAAAGGTAAGACTTGAACAATCTCAGAGCAGTTTCATCAAATCTTATTTTAGCACAAACCAGTTCATGGTCCAGGTTATCGAATGCCTTTGCGAAATCCAATAAGGTGAGAATTGAGGCATGTCCCCCATCCAAAGATCGCAAAATATTATCAGTGATGTTCAGCAGAAGAGTGGTAGTACTGTAACCCTGCCACGCAGTGAGAATTCCATTGTCGGTGACGTATTTATGAACCTGAAGAAACAACATCCTCTCCAGAACCTTTGACAAGGCTGGTACCACACTTATCGGAAGAAAATCAGGACTAGGGACCTTGGGTATAGGATTCACAACAGAGTACTTCCAATTATACGGATAATAACCAGACTCAATGCAAACATTAACAATGTGCGTCATGAAGGGCAGATTGACACTGAGGGATAATTTAAGCATTCTGGTAGATATACAATCAATCCAAAGCAACTGATCTTATCTCGTCTGTAGTCGCAAACCTGATCGAAAATTTTTTATTTCCATCAAATCTGTTCGAGCTATAATAACTGGTTCTTTCCGAGCATGAATTCGAAGGACTAAAAACCGACCAAAAATAGTCATTGAATTCATCAGGGTTAGAATAGAAAGCGTTCAGGCACAAAATTATGTGAACAAGGATGCAATGACCTGAAGGATTTCCAAAAAAATTTGGAACCCCGAGATCCGGCCTGGGACATGAAACTGCATTCTTCCCTTCGCACAGCAGAATTAACAACATTTCGCAGAAATAACTGTAATCAGCTAAGTTCTTCGTGAGCTTATATTTAGATAGAGCAGCATTTCTCAACTTCATCATGCTTTTTATTGTAGAAGTTATCCACGGGGAAAATATTTTAGTAACTCTCGATTCAACGATTCAATATAACTATGTACAAACGTAAAACGCCAATGAAATAATTGTGAACAGAATAACTGTCAGATCCACAAGTGGTACTCGGTGGCGACGACACGATAATAATAATAATATATAGTTTATTGAAAAAGTACAGTTTCTATAAAAATCAATCAATACATATTCAGAAATATAGTTTCAATAAACCGCAAAAACTCACTAGGGCATATAGCCTGTGCGTGAGTTGATTTAGGATATTGGTTTGTTATACTAATACTAATTTTATTTTAAAAACAGTGTATAGATAAAATGAAGACAAGGTATAGACAAATACAGATAAAAAATGTACAAATACTAGTTATATAAACAAATAAAATGTATAGATAAAACATCATATATTGATAGAGTGTGTACAGCTAAAATGGTGTATTAATGAAGGTATGCATGCATATAATATAAAACATAGAAGGGAGCAATATAATTCAGTGTCACAAATATTTATTTTCGCATGTCTATTATTTTGACAAGTTCATCTCTCGGGTATTTTGTAATAAATTGATTCAATTTTTTCTTGAATGGCGTAGATTATGAAGTTCTGTCAGATCTTTGGGTAGAATCTGATACATTCTCGGTGCCAAATAAGCAAATCTGCGCTGGCCAACTGTCTTCGTTGAAAATGGAGTTCTGTAGCAAGTTCTATGTTTCCTCGTATTATACGGATGTATTAGAGATCGTAGATTTGATTTATTTTTGAATTGATATACCACAATGGAACGATAAAACGATTGCTTTATGTCGAAGATCTTTGTTTCTGTGTAGAGATTATCTGTCGAATAGGTATGAGGTCTCCTTAAGATCATTTTCAAGATTTTTTTCTGTATTATACTAATTTTTTTGAGGTGTGTGTTCATTGCTCCACCCCACCCTATGATACCATAGTTCAATCGTGAACCCACCAAAGCATGATAAACCATTTTCAGTTTGGTTGTGTCTAGAATGGTTGTCAGAAGCTTAAATTTATAGATTAAACACCTGAGATTTTCTATATGTTTATCCCATCTCAAATGTTTATCCACAATAACACCCAAATATTTGATGTAGTCGGTTCTTTTGATCACACAATTCTCATCAATTTCCAGTGTCTCATAGTCTGGTAAGTTTCTATCTAAGCAAGTGAATGTGATATATTTGGTCTTTTCGAAGTTAATTGTCAATAAATTATAATCCATCCAATCTTTGATAGATTTCATGTCGTTTTCAGCTTGCTCTCCGAGTTCTTCCCAGCTATCAGCTTGATATAAAATGGCTGCATCGTCTGCGAAACTAATTATATTCCCCTGGCTATTCAATTCAAGTAGACCATTCATATAAATATTGAATAATATAGGTCCCAGTACGGTTCCTTGTGGTTCATTATTTTAAAAAGCGTTCAAAGATACTGAATTTACAACTGACGAATATAAACAATTCCACACTCTTAATACATGGTTAAATTTTTTATCTGTGTTCTGAAACTCTCGTTCAGCTCTTAAGCGTGACCACGAGGACGACGTTTGTATTTAATTTGAAAATTAGCTGAAAGAAATTATAGAAAACAAGATAAATGATTATATCACCACGAAGCCTCCTGTCATTTCATGGTAATTTCGTTGTAGCTGAGACGCAAGAAAACGTGAGATAGTAAAGTTGCACGTCGTTGGATACCTTCCGGCAGTGTCAAATCTCTACCGAGTATATATGAAATCACACAGGGCCCGCAAACTCCAATATGGGGCCACTCACCGAATGCCTTCTGAATCTGGATCTTTTGGATTTGTTCATTGTGTAGAAAATGTGTTCGAACCAGCTCATATTTTCTGTCATATTGGCCAAGATCGCAGCGGCTACTAGATAGTAATGATAGTATTGTTCAGAAAGAATCGACGGGCGGATTGTGTGAGTACCCAAGTGCAGAAAAACGCATCTTTATTCCTGAACTCAATGAGCTGCCTCGTAAAGTTTTGAAATTATTTTGTATCATCGGCGATTTGTGAACACCGAGATTTTTTTTTTTTCGGTATACAGGATATACAGAAGGAATATTGGCTACCGAAAAGATTCGAAAAATAAGAAAGACCTTCATCCAAGAAAGCAGGCAATTACGAATTCCGAGATATTTGAGTTTTTGAGGAATAAGCTTTTCTTATTCACGATCTAATGCACTAGAAAAACTTCGATTAATTATATTAACTAGACAGTCTTTATATGAAGACTCTGACCAGGATTCACCAACTAAGAAACTTAAAAACCGAATGTTCAGGAAGGAAGCTATGTTGAGTCTCTGGAATTAATTGGATTTTAAATACGAACTGAAGTACGCCGTCCAACTTTCTAGTAAATCCTTACCAGAATCAAGAAAAGGCTGATGGGACGGTAGTTGTCAGCACTGCTTTCTCGAATATTGAGTTCGGAGGTTATCTACGTTACGCATATGGCTGACATGATGTTTAAAAGTGATATGCGTATGTAGTTGAAAGGGGAATACGAAAGAGGTTGGAAGGTTACCTGAGTATTATTCTGAACATACATTCAGCTCTAAGCAAGGAGTTCACATCGGAAAGAGTAAAATGGGCTTCAACGTTTGCAAAAGGAAAACTTGTTCCGGTTATTTCGGAAGAATAACACTCGTCATTCAGGTGGGTAGGGTGGATGGTGGCTTTTGCGAAAGGATGCAGCAAAGGAATCAGCTAATATGTTCGCGATTTTATCAGAACTATAGCATGGTTTATTTATTGATCGAGTTGAAAACCAACTGAATGTTAAGTTCAGAGCTAAGAGTTGATCAGATATTTTTGAGGAATTGTAATCGGTGGGGGAAATGATTTGGAGGAGACACGTCAATGGTCTTCGTTATCGCTTAACCGTTCATGGCGTTGGTAAATGTGCCATATTGATTTTTATATCGTTTAAGCTGGAAGGTTTTTTTTATCACTTCAAGGCTTCGCTTATATATGAACAACAGTTATGCGATATGGGCACCACCTACTTAACATTAGAAAATTGGTAGCATTCTTATATTACTCTGACAGTTAAATGAATTTACAATCAACATAAGTTGACGGTCAACGTAAATACCTAGTAGGAATACAGATTTGTTGAAATCGAAAAATTTCAACAATGGATTTTCAGAAAAGGAAAAATTCATCAACATTATATACTCTAATTACGCCATTTGTTCCAAAAACTGCTATACATGATGTTTCCGTTATGTCCTGTGATAGTCTGTAATTTTCAATTCTTCCCCATTTTTCATCTGCTGCTTCGATAATTTTATGCCGCATAGCGTCATGATTTATTTCAGTCTATATGACATCGCTCACGCAATAAGGAATCTGGGATAAGTAGTACCTATTTGAGTAGCTGTCAAATAACGTTTCTACAGAAAAAGCTTGAATATTTCTTTAAGTGTAGTTACATTTTGAAGTTTTATCTTAATATACCAAATTTCAAAATTACTTGCTTAATATAGTGAAATATTTTCTTTGACAATTTGCTCTTCTAAAATTATTTGTTGTGTTGGTTGATTTCTCATAATTCTATGGTTATTTAGGATTTCATGTATCACAGTCAAATACGAAAACTATTAATCAAATTAATCCACCATGCTGTCTGGGTACGACTAATACTGTTTCACCTTTTATCATTGATGATTGAAGTAAAGCAACTCAATTTCCACTAATTTATTCAATTTCCCAACAATTTCTTCGTTATGACAACATGACTTCGTCAGGTGAGTATGGTACCATACTCAGTACCATATGTTCAAATTTACTTTGAACAAAGAATTTTTAATGCACTTTGCAGGTACGTAACAATTACGTCCCCAGAGTTCAACAATTTAGGCCTTTCAAATATGAATCATTTAATTCCTAGAAACCTAAACGGGCCTAAACATCAATTAAGAAATGAAGATATTTCTCCTTTAGATTATTCTTAGAAACCATTAGAACCGTTTTAGCCGTTTCAGTACGATTGTCGTATCGAAATTAACTGGGCTACCTTTTCGGACCCAAACTCACTCTCTCATTCGCCAGTTAGCAAAAAGGCACCAGTTGAACACATCCCCTGCGCCAGACAGGTCACTACTGACCCTATCATATCATTGACAAGCTCGGAGAAGTTCTATGGCAGCAATCATTTCTAGAATACCACATAAGGGGTAATATAGGCCATAATGTGTTATCCACGGGGGAAGGGAACCAGCTCTGGTTTCGGCAGCGAAGGTACAGCAAGGTCGGTAGATACTGAAAGAGAAGAAAGAACCCAAGAAAACTAACTTTTTGCACAGAAATTCATTCAAAATAACATAAGTACTGAACATTAATAGTAGAGGAGGCAAATATACAGGACATGTGAACTAATGACCAATGATGCATGCGGTAAGGTAGGAATGTTTCTTGTAATACTACCTCATAAAATCAAATGCGATTCAGCTCACTGGTTGTATTATAACACAGTTTATAGTAGCAATCGAGATAAAATCTGAAATAAATTGTACATGATGGATATATATGATTCCTATACTTGAGATAGTACCAAGAAGTAGGAAAAATAGTACACCACAAGGGATATTGTTTAGTTCAGTTAACATTTTGCTTCACGCGGCCTTGATGGCCTTCGAAGAAAATACAATGGTCTTTTAAATCTTGCACGGCACCGGAGCAGAAATTCCCTGAATAATACGCAAATTGAAACTTGATCATAAGATATCCGGTAATTTCAAATAGACCCCAAAATATTAGCCCAAGATTCGAAAAGCTGATCGATTTTTCTCGCACTCCGAAAATCCAACATATGTAAATCCTTAACCGCACAATCAATCGATATCGATCAACGTTTGAAGCGCAAGATCATTATCCTCGTTTCAATTCCATAGGCGCAGACGAGATTGGAATTTTTGAAAATGGGACACGTCAATTTTTACATACAATGGTGCGTTTTTAAACAAAGATACATATACAGGATGATTCGCGTGAGTCCTACATAGTCCATCTTCTTTATTTTAAATGGAACACTCTGGATATTTTTATACTTTTAAAGCTCCTTAATAACCTGATTTCAACAAACTATTGGGTTGAAAATGAAAAAATATTTTATTTGTAGAGCCAAATATAATATTAATTATTTTCATTGAAATCATTTGAACATAAATTCTCAAATAAACTAACATATTAAATTATATATTGGCCATTCTGGTCCAACACCTTTTGCCATCTTTCTGGTAGTAGCATGATTCCACGCTCATATAATGTTTGGTCTTTGCTGGTAAAAAACCGATCTAACTGATTTTTGACCTCTTCATTTGAAGTAAAGGTATTACAATCCAAGAAATTTTGCAATGACCGAAACAAATAATAATTCGAAGGCGCCAGATCTGGAGAGTATGGTGGGTTTGGTAGTGTATCCCATTCATGTTGTAAAAGCTTTTGGCGAGTGATCAAACTTGCATGAGGTCACGCATTATCTGTATATCAAGCTTTGAGGTTAAACCCAGTTTCCTTTCATATGGCCATAAACAGTTGAATTCGACGAATTTGAACTCTCACCGATCTCACGTGTTGTTATTCGCCAATTTGCATCAGCTTATGCCTTTAACATGTCTTTATCAGCTTCAAACGGCCTTCCGGAACGTGGTGCATCTTCGACATCAAAATTGTCGGATCGAAATTTTGCAAACTAGTTCTAGCACTAGCGTACTGTCAACAACACATCTCCATACACATCGGTTTCTTTCTGGCTTGAACAGCATTTTTACCTTTTCCATAGTAAAAAAGTAAAATATGACGAAAATACTGCTTATTGCTCTCCATATTTAAAAGGGCACCAACCAAAAACTTTTTCACACACAACCCTTGATATATCAGCTCTCAAAACTTATAATGATTATGTGGTTTAAGTGTAAAGTTGGGTTCGAAAAAAAAATTAAATCCTTTGTCGGAAAAAAACGAAAATACTTTCCGAACAACCTTATATATCATGTATGGTCTATTATGAATAAAACCGGATGAAATTTCGAAAGTAATTATAATTGCTTTGAAGAAACTGAATACATAAATAACATGATGTGATTGATTTTAATACATTAAAGTAAATGCACATAATGTTCTCTACCTCGTTTTTGACAATAACAAAAAACTTTAAAACTCGTTTCTAACTTTGTTCAGAGTTTGAGTTGAAATATTTCGCATTATCCTTTCTTTGAGATCTGTGATGCTCGTCGACTGTTTTGCATAAATTTTGATCTTGAGATAACCCCACAGAAAAAAATCCAACGGCGTAAGGTATGGTCATCTAGCTGTCCAATGAATAGTACTCCTTCGTTGAATACATTTATTCAGGAAGATTGCCTTTAAGTAAGTTCTGAACATTGAAGCATAATGGGATGGGACTCCATTCTGCTGGAATCAGACATTTTCATTCGGTAAGCTTGGATCTATTGCATTAGGAAATAATTTGACTAACGTAAGAACAACTTCGTCTCTAATCTAACTCAAATATTATTCGGCTGTCAAAGTCCCATCCATAAATATAGGACCAATAATAAGATCACCTATGCCAAAAGATTCACCTTTTTGTGAATACTGTGTCTCACGCATCCAATGAGGATTCTCCGCTGACCAATATCTACAATTTTGTCGGTTTGCCTCCCCGTTCAATGTATACATTCTATCAAGAAAGTACCGGGAATTATCGATTTAAATCTGGCGGGGCAATGAGGCAGGTAAAAATTTTTTTTCCTAGGTTGGTACCATTGTCCTTAATAACTATGCCAAGCTTGAGCGGGATCTGTCAACTAGTGTGTTTGCAACAGCTGATTAAGTCAGTCGATGTCAGAGTGCGTGCCGAGTTTTACTATGGGTGATTACGTTGAGCAAAGAATTTGTTTAAAGTTTTGTGTTGCAAATGAATTTTCGTGTGCCGATGCATTGAAAATGTTGCAAAAGGCCTTTGGTGATAATGCTCTATCGAAAACTCGTGCATATCAGTGGTACAGAGCCTTCAAGGACGGTCGTGAGGTGGTCGCCCATCGACGGCTTCGATCGAAGATAACGTCGATAAAATTAAGGAAAGGGTGCTGGAAAACCGTCGTACCAGCTTGAGATAGATAGCACATGATCTTAAGGTATCCCACGAGTCCGCACGTACGATTTTGATTGATACTTTGGGCATGAGAAAGGTGGCCGCACGACTCGTACCGAAAGACCTGAATTTTCTTCAAAAACGTCATCGCGAACAGGTTGCTTCAGACATGCTGGATCGCTGTAATTCCGATTCTACATTCATGGAATGCATTATAACTGGTGATGAGACCTGGGTCTACGAGTACGATATGCAAACAAGCCAGCAATAATCGGAATGGGTGACAAAAAATGAGCCGAAACCGAAAAAACCACGCCAAAGCCGCTCGAAAATTAAGGTGATGCTCATTGTTTTCTTCGATATCCGTGGCGTGGTGTACTACGAATTCGTTCCAGAGGGTCAGACAGTAAACAAGGAGTATTACCTAGGCGTTATGAAACGTTTGCGTGAGCGTATCCGTAAGAAGCGGCCAAATTTGTGGGCGAACAACTCATGGATTTTGCATGACGATAACGCGCCTTTTCACCGAGCTACGATTGTGACTGACTTTCTCGCCAAAAACTCAACAAACGTGCTTCAGCAACCACCGTATTCGCCGGATTTGGCTCCCTGCGACTTTTTCCTCTTCCCAAAACTACAATTGCCCCTTCGTGGCACCCGTTTTGAGTCGATTGAAGCCATAAAACAAAATTCGGCGCGAGAGCTAAAGTCCATCCCGGAAAGCGCCTATAAAAAATGTTTCGATAATTGGAAGTGCCGTTGGCATAGATGTATTGGAGCAAATGGAGCCTATTTTGAAGGCGACCCAATAAATTTTGACGATTAAATGTAAAAATGTTGTTTTAATTGAAAATTCCCGGTACTTTCTTGACAGGGTAGTATAATGTTGTACCAACTTCATTTTTCATTTTTGTTTATACATCATTATTTCGCAGAAGTGTATTCTACGATCTGGATCGTCTTCTGTTAGCTCCTGCACAAAAGTACTATTGTATGGATGAAGTTTTTCATTGTGAAGACATCTTATGCCAGTTGTATGACTTCATGATTTTCACGGGCAATTTGACATGTACTTGTCATTGGATCCTCGGCAAGACCTAACAAAATATCCAATTACACAGTATTTTCTACGAATTGCTGTTTTATTTTTGAAGGTTTGACATATCCAAGTTCTCTGAATTCTGCATGAATTTTAGACACATAACCTTGTGAAATATTAGGCAACTCGGGATACAATATTTTAAATAAGTTTGCCACTTCAATTTGACTTCTGTAATTATCCCCGTAACCGATCATCATTGAAATCTCAATTCCATCGGTCTCAGTTAAATATTTGATTATTACTTCTACACTTCTACACAATGCGTTTTAAATTAGGAATTTACTATTTCAATGTAAACCTCAATACCGCAACATCTGACTGATAACAATCCACATTATTTGCAGATTTTCTTTATTTATCAGCATATGTAGATAGTTTTTTATGTATTCATTACAAAAAATGTTAAGAAAACCAAGATCATTGAGCCTATCGAGAATTGATTTTAGAAATTTTCCCAACCTCATGGATAGTTCAGAAATATCCTGTATTTCATGTAATTCAAAAAATACCATTATTTAACGCGTGATAAATTATTAATTTCATTATTTCACCCCATATTATTCATAATTGACCATACAGCATATAGTTCGTTGAAATCAGTTTGTTACGGAGCTTTATAAAATATAAAAATATGCATTGTTCAATTTGAAATAGATGACGGACTGTGCTGGATTTGCACGAATCATTCTGTATATTTAAATTTCTGCTTAAAAAGCGCACCATTGAATTTGAAAGATGACGTGTCCTAGTGTTTTTTCTTATTTTCTAACATAAGGACACAAAGAATTTCATTCCATAAGTGGTTTTCACACTGTATATCTCTTCAAAGTGATATAAATTGTTTACTTATTTCAGCAGAACTCTTGACCCTCATCCATTACCCGCTTGACTTTGAGATTAAAGACGACTTGCGTAGTTATTTGTCACTTCAAATATATATAAAAAGTTTCAATCAAATAAAGTTTGATTTTTGAAGAATGAATTTACGTTTATTTATATTACTAGGATTTTCAAAATATTTTCCATGTTCGCTACTCTCAATGTAACGTTTAAATTTGAATATCCATGTAGCTTCTTCTTTAGATATAAAAAATAACTATTTTCCATGAATTCCGAGCACAGGCGGAGTCTTAATATTCACAAATTTGATTTTTATATTTCTTCCTGAACTCCTATAATACAAATTTAAAATCTTCATAATATGCGTTTTAAAAGCTGTCGGAATTACAAATTGAGGAACGATGAACAGACTGATTATGTAATTGAATTTGATCTCGAAAGTTGTCTTTAACGATAGATCAAATATTCTTTTCGTATATTTGAAACAGATTTGCAGAATTCTAAAGAATGGTATGCAAATTTGGAGTTTAATCAGTCGTCGATGTTTCAAACTTTTCATCTCAACTGATTCTCTTCAAATGGGGAAAATAGGAAGTGGAAAATTAAGAAGATATGTTTCTAAGGATTCATTCAACGTATCAGTTTGAAGAAATATTTTCAGTTCATTATTCCAGTATTAGAGGTGAGCGATGGATGAAATCGTTGTGGAGTAATCTGAGATAGCAGAACGAACTAAAAAATATCTTTTTGAAGATTCGTATCGTGATTATGAAAATATTCCTGAAATTTTCATATTTGTGTTTGTCATATACGGTTTGGTCATGGAGGTTGTTCATTGCAAGGTTCATTTGGAGGTTATAATGACATATGCATCATAAAAAAGATATTCTTCGAAAAAAATTGAATCTATCTTGTAGGAAAAAAAGTTTCGATGTTGCGGGTAAATTTTGTTTTTTCGATCCTCAATTATCATAGTTTTTCTAGAGCATATTAGAATCGTAGACTCGTAAGCATATGTATCTCACGGAATACTTGATTTCATGACTAATTTTCTACAATCCTTCTAGTTCAGACCAATTTTCAAACTGTTTAAATAGCCGCACTGATCTAAATAAAAATTGAGATTGTATATATTTAATGTTGGGTTCTATGATAGAAATATAGTTCGACACGAAACGAATTACAATTGATTCAAATTATTCATCTAAACATTAGCGAAAATATAACTAATGTATATGATTAATTGCTACAGCCAGTAAGCCATATGTTCTTAAGAATAATTATATTTTTTTATATAATTTTATTTATATGGTTAATTATATAAATTATAACTGATTATACTATGTCATTGTAAATAAAGATCTGTATAGAAACCGCAATGAGAAATATAATATTTTCAGTTTGAAAGTATTCAAGGAATATCATTGTGAACAAAATAATGTATCAATACAACAATAGAGATTATAATGAGAAAAAGTCTACAAAAAAATTTACGAAACTAAGTAATTAAACATTTCTATACAGGCTTTTTCCATTGAGATTTGAAGTTCAACAAATTTTATTTGTTGGACGTCTTGCAACAGGATGAAGAGCATCTTGCAATGTGATATAGTTTATAACGTATTCAAATTGCAAAATATGGGACTGTTGAGAAGGTTCTCAATTTATGTTTGAAGTGAAAAGAAGGAGTAAGAATATTATTATATATCAAGTATATATGGAAAGCAAATAAAAAATATGAAAATCAACCAAAACGATAAGTAAATGCTAACACCAAATTCGAATTCATTTCAATTACAATTAAATGTACTCTTGAAATAGATTCGAATTCTTCTAATGAAAATACTTTGCTTATTTGAAATATCTGCTTGTGATAAACCGATTGTCAATAATTCACTCAAAAAATTGTGAATAAAAAAAAACATAAGATGAAAGATGCAAAAAACCGCTAAAACATTTCAAAAGATCCACAAATGGACAAAAAATAATTCACAAATGGACAAAAAAAGATCCACAAGGACACAAAAAAGCCACAAGGATACAAAAAAGATCCACAAGGACACAAAAAAGATCCATAAGGACACAAATAAGTCCAGCAAAGGACAAAACAATAAAAAATATGTTTAAGAAATACAGAAACATCCAAACATCTATATTTATAATATATATTTTGTATAAATTTCGATTCATGCATTTCAATACATATGATATGTCAATGAGAAGCCATTCACTTCCGAACGTGTCTTGAAATGTATAAAAATCCTATTAAAAAATAACTAAGCACTAAAATCAAATTCCTATCCGTTTCAATTATAATAATGTGTTCGAAAATAGTCTGAAATGCATGGGAATTCCTCCAATTACAACACTTTGTATGTTTTCTAACAGCTCATTTTGATCATATGTCAGAATCCATCTTTTAAGTGTTAAAAAATAAAACTAACAATTGAATACATAACAAAAAATAGATTTATGGACATAAAATAGAAACCGAGGTGAAAACTGTAGAATGAATCTAAGAATGTATATTTATTGCAGATTGCAAAGAAATTTCGATGAACACATTTCAACACAAATTCGACTTCATTACACCTTCAGTATCGGTTTACTTTCGAATTTGTTTTGAAATTTAAAAAATTTCGTGTCGAGTGGGTTTTCAAAATTCTCAATATTTTGAAGAAGAACTGAAACACTCAAGAGTTTATATGTAAAGTCTATAAGAATCATGAAGGCCCATGATAACACTAAACTGCCTACTAACAATGAATTTCAACTCATTTCAATTACGATTATATATATTCAAAGTCTGCTTGAAATACGTAGGAATTTTTTTGATTCAAATATTCTGTAGATTCTCAATATTTCATAATGGTCAGAATATTATAAATATGTATGAAAAAAAGATATACTGAAAAAATATAAATGGAAATTGATCAAGAAAAAAGCCAAAGTGAATATGTTGAAATGATTCAAATATAAACAAAAAATTCAACAAGAACACGAAAAAGGCCAAAAGGACAAAAAATATCCAAAAGGACACAGAAAAGATCCAAAAGGACACAAAAAAGATCCCAAAGGACACAAAAAAGATCCAAAATGACACAAAAAGATCCAAAAGGACACAAAAAAGATCCAAAAGGACACATAAAAGATCCAAGAGATCACAAAAAAATCCACTGATGGACACAAAAAAATTCACTCTAAAATTTGTAAAATGTGTGAAAATTGAAAAAAGTATAATTGTTGATTGGGTTTCCAAAATTTTCAATTTTATTCTTTCCAAAAATAAAAAACTGTAAAAAATGATTGATATGTAAAGCTTCTGAAAAACATGGAAATTCACGAGAAAAACTGAGTACTAACAGCAAATTCCAACCCATTTCAAATAAAAATTTCAGGTTTGATGTTAGCTTGAAATGCGTGGGAATTATTTCAATTTGAATACTCTGTATATTTCCGAATATCTCATTTGGATAAATACAATATTATAATATGTAAGGAATAATTCGTAATGTATTGAGAAAATAGATATTCTAATTTAAATAAGAAAAACGAAAATATATGGAGATAATGAAATAGAAACTGAAATTAAACTATAGACTGAGTTCAGGAATAAATATTCACCTCAAATTGAGGGAAAATATCGATGTGTACACATTTCATGTAAAATTCCATTTGGATATATTTTCAGTATAGGTTCTCTTTCAAATTCGTTCTGGAATGAATACAAATGGAAAACATGTGTTGAATGAGTTTTCAAAATTTTCAACTTTGTTGTTTTCAAAGAGACGGAACGATAAAACACTCGTTGAGTTTATATGAAAGTCAATGAGAATTGTGAAAACCCATTAAAATAATAACAACTCACTAACACTGAACTTATATTCTTATATTCATATTATATATACATACATATATATATATATATATATATATATATATATATATATATATATATATATATGTATGTATAAAGATTTACGGAGTAGGACTGTATATAACAAAAAAAATGAGGTGAAAACTTATTCAAGAATGTTCAATTAGTTCAGATTGAGAGAAAATTTCAATATACACATTTCATTACAACTTCCATATGAAAACATTTTCAGTAACAGTTCACATCCGAATTCGTCTTGAAGTGTGTAAAATTGGTTGAAATGTTGAGTGGGTTTTCAGAATTTTCAATTTCAATGTGTCCAGAGGGACGAAATAATAAAACACTAAATTGAAATTACATATAAAGCCAACTAGAACCATGAAAACCCATGAAAACAATAATTAATCATTAAACCTGAATTTTAATTCGTTTCAACTGTACAAAGTTGATTCAAAAAATATATATAGATGGACAGAAAAGATCCATAAGGACACAAAAGATCAATAAGGACACACAAAATATCCATAAGGACACAAAAGATCCATATGGACACAAAAGATCCATGAGGACACACAAAAGATCCATAAGGACACAAGAAAGATCCATATGGACACAAAAGATCCATAAGGACACACAAAAGATCCATAAAGACACAATAAAGATCCATAAGGACAAACAAAAGATCCATAAGAACACACAAAAGATCCATAAGGACCCAAAAGATTTTGTGAAAATTCCGATGTACACATTTTAACACAAATAATATTTCAACACATTTTAAGTAGCTATTTCCAAATTCAGCTTAAGATGTGTAGAAATTATAAGTATCAAATGTTTCTGTAATTTTTCAATTAATTCACTGCAATAAAACGACAAAAATAGCAAAATCTGGTTGAGAATATAATTTTAGTATATGGTATACATTGAAATTATCACTCGTTTCAGTTTACAGTTACGTTCTTTCATTAAGGATTGACTTAAAATATGCAGAAAGTTCTTATTTTAAGTAAATTCGATAATACAAACTCTTATGTATAAAATTATTCTGTTATCCAGAAACCTATATGTATATACTGTATGATTTGTATATATTTCTGTATTAAAGAAGGTATAATGAATAATTTGAGACATGTTGTAATCGAAAGTTAAAATTAATTGTGTCGTATTCTGAATTTCACTCTCGTAAAACCCAACAAAACTGCTGTTGAATGTATTTTAGTTAGTACGATTATTCAAAATAGATCAAATTCATTACTCACTGGGCAGACTACTGATAACAAATTTGAGAGTAACGAATGCACATATGATATTCTCTCATTTAAGCTCGAGTAAGAATTTTTCAATATACTATCTAATAAGTATAATTGTATTACAATAAATTACATGATCGCATTATGGCTGAAATTGCATGACTTGCCTCAATTTTTGGAAAAATTCAATATTTATCACTAAATGGTTGTTTAATGAGAATGCTCTATTTTTGCCTTATAAGGGTCGCATAATTTTTTTTCAATAATTTAAAATTAAGCTTACTTATGAAAGCTAAGATCCCCAAATGCATCTTGTAATAGATGATTTCAAGAATCAGACATAAATATTTTCTGCAATATCAAAAAGATAATTTGCTTTCAAATCATAAAAGTTTTAGTCTTATAACGATTTTAATCATCCTCTGTATATAGCTGGTGAGCCATTTAAAATTTGTTTTTTTGAATGCATATAAATAAAAAACTAATGAATATTTGTTCATGCTTGTAAGTTTTTCAGGAATGCTAAATCTTGACATGTAGCACTGAAAAATAATATCATTCGAATAACCGCCACGGCTGGCCATACTGTAAACTATCCTATCAAACCAATTTTTCAGTACACTGTCGATTGTTTGGGGCTCAACATTGATTTCGTATTTCTGGATGGTTAGTGGAACAGTAATCCTACACGGATACGCACAAAAAATAGTCCAACGGAGTCAAACTACAGCATAGAGGTGGCCAATTGACGGAATTTTAACGAATTTTTCAGTTTTCAAAACTTCACCATAAATTTTAATGAAGCAGTCCGTTGAAAATGCTTAATTCGAGCAGGTGATTTAAGAAATTTTTTGAACCAATTAAAATTTTTTCCCTTACCTTAATTAAAAAAGAGAGCTACGAATGGATTACTGTTGAATTCAATTTTGCAAATGAAATTCACTGAAAATGCTTACCATAGAAAATACACCAGGTCCTACAATAGTGCATTGCGCTGCCATTGCTGCTGAACCAAAAATTTTAAAAATTTCATTCGAAAGCAGGCTCCTTATAGTTTTATTTCTGTATCTCGGAAAATTCCTTTTTGATATATTTAGTTTCCAAACAAAATTATTCAACAAACGGCTAAGTTTTTAAATGGATCATCCCATATAAAATATTTTCATATATTTTCAATGAGCTTCAATATATATACCATGGCGCAAAATATAAGAAATATATTTCCAGTGGTACAGATCTTATTCAGAGAGAACTGCAGAATTGGGGGAACAGTAGATTACTAAAAGTCCTCTACAGATGGACGGAAGCAATCGTAACACAAATTTGATCAGACATTTTTTAACTGAAATATTTGCCTAGTTATTATTCCTAAATGATCAATCTTTCATATTCGTGGCCAAAAATGAAGAATTTCTAAATGTTTTTTCTGGATTTTTTCGATTTTTTACAAATGTAAAATCCTTTTCATTTGTAATGATATCACAACTCAAATTTTTATTTGAATAATGAACATAATAAACGGATATTCAAAGCAGTTGAAACAATGAAACCTGCAGTAGAAATTATTCAGGTTATAATCGCTACATATCTCGTCATTTAAATACTCCTCGTAATTTTCAAAGTGTCGTCCGCCTTCTCTGGAACAAAAAGCAATCCGATCGTGGGCTGACATAGTAACTCTGGTCAACATGGCTAGAGTAATACTCCGAAAAAAAGCAGTCTCTATTCTCTTCCGCATAATGAGAGCTATCATTAATTCATTTGACTCCACAAAAAAAATCTGATTTGGTGAGATCCGGTGATCTAGCAGGCATTCAGTCCGCCCCTACCAGTGTAAACTGGTTATCCAGAAAAGAAAAAAAAGTTTGGGTAATCAGAAATAGCAAGAATTCACAACATTGATTATGCACAATTAGGAGACAAAGTAACAGTGCCTATCCAAAACAATACATGATCTTTCTTTTCAAAATTCAACTGAAATTCTTCTTTGAATAATGAACATAATAACAAATGGATATTAGAAAATGATTGACACAATGAAAACTGCGGTAGAAATTATTCACGTTATATTCGGTACAGCATTACTCGATCAAAGAACGACTTCTCGGAATTTCCCTTACTTTTCTAGAAAACTATTCTATACCAATAAATTACATTCATTGAACTAGTTACAAAACATGAGAACATTTCCAAAGTCATATTCCCTGGGCGTCAACGTAAAAATGATAATGGTTTTTCGGCTAAGCATCACATATTAATCATGTGTGTACTCAACCAATACATCAGAGTCTTGCCAAGTAGAAATCTTTTCCAGAGCGGTACAAATTTTCACTTAGTTGTCTCCTTTAAATTGTAGATGCCCATCATTCCTCTCGACCCACCGCGTCTCACAGATTTGCATTGTAACTCCAAGTTCTTTCATAAAAATTTGACCCCCCCCCTGGATCCGCGCTTGTCATCCGAAAGTTATATGAATGTCATTTTTTGTAATTTTAGAACTCCTCTTAGTTACCGACCTTGTCATACTTTTCGCAGACATCACACAAAAACATTATTTATGAAATTAATCACGAGCATTCGTATAGTTATTTTATAACTGAATAATAAATTTGAACTCGAGGGGATTCGTATTTTCGAGAATAATTGAAAAACAAAATTTCAAGAAGGAATATGAAACGAATCACCATTTTGCGTGAGTTTTGAACATAACCAATATATTCAGACTCCAATCTCATCCTGATATTTTAAACTCTTCAAGTCCAATTGTGCGCAATTCTCTCATCTCGATATTCGCGCCTGTACAGTAGATCGTCCAGAAATTTGGCATAAATTTGCATATTTCATTATAATGCATAATGAACTTTAGGACATAGGTTAAGGACAGGTTATTTGGACCAAAATATGGCGATTGGGCCAAATACACCTTAATAAAATAATGCTGTGGAAAAAGATACAGGTCGTTAAAGTTGAATTTTTTGTGTTTTCCTAATAATTTCAATGTTTATTTCTCAATTATTATCAAAACCGACACAGAGGCGTAACTTTGGACGAGGAATATCATTTTATATACAACTACACTTCTTGTTATAGGGGGCGTCACGTGAATCACGTGATGATTAAATTAATTGATAGTTTTTTGACGAAACTTAATAGTAATATTGATCAGAAAATACGAAAAATTATAAAAAAATTTTAATATCAAAACAGATTGAATCTGTTAGTCTTCTACAATTTTAATTTCAAAACAATTTTTATTCAAAAAACTTTTAGAATTAAATTAATGTCTAAAATAAGCACCGCTTATGTTTAATAGACGTATATAATCAAAACTCAATATATAATGTCAAATGGAATAAATAAACCAACAGATATAAGAAAGTCATTAAAATTAATAAATAAATATTTAAAGGAGACAAAATTTTGTTTCTGATCTTTCCTTTAAGAACACCAATTGCCTTTTAAAAACATAAAAACAACTCAAGGACGTCTCAAAGAATATAATTTATTTGAAATATTCAATATATTTAAATATTCGAATAAGTTAATTCAGAATTTCTCAAAACGTGCACTATATCTTCAAAAAACAAATATAATTCTAGGTAATCTCTTCTTCGGTCCAAAATATTCAAATTTTGTTATATTTCTTCTATCAAGTAAAAAGTCTTTTTCTATTTTACGAAAAATCATTTTTATGTCATATTGGCACTCTTGTTGAAACACCATAATTTCCCTAGTTAAGAGTGAAAGAGACGACCAAATCATAAGACTTTTGCAAATTTACTTCATCGTTTGAAACTGGACCATTTCGTAATAAAAATCTGAGTTGTTGTGCGAAAAAATGTCACCTAATGAAGAAGGTAAAAGTGAAATCACGTCAACTGGCAGCAGCAACAGGAGTAAGTCAGTCATCTCTCCCTCTCTCTTCAGCCATATGACATCCAATGTTGGGTATATGCCTTTTCTAGAACTTTTCTTGTTTTTCTATCTCGTGCTATTTTGATCCACTGATTTCCTGCGATTTTCTTAATATCATCTCGCCATCTCTGTTGCTGTCGCCCAACCCTCATACCTATGCGTCGTTTCCACTATGTTATCTGTGTTCATCGATCCAGACACCGGCGTGCAACGTGACCAGCCCACTGCCACTTCAACTTTGTTATACGTTCAGTGATATCAGTTACTTTTGTTCTCTCCCAGATGATTTTATTAGGTATTTTATCTCTAAGTTTTACACCCAGCAAGGTACGTTCCATGGCTCTTTGGCATACACCCAGATTTTCCATACTTTTTTTTGTTAGGGTTTCTAATCCGTAAGTTGCGACTGGCAGTATGCAACTATCATATGCTCTTCTCTTAAGAGCCATAGAAACTTTACTGTTTTCAAAGATATAGCCAAGCTTACCAAAAGCTACCCAAGATAGACTTCAATAATATCTTCATATAATATTTAAATAAGGTTATTCTGATTTTCTCAAATTTTTATTGTTATGTTCACAACAATTGTTTCGCTATCACAATAGCATCATCAGGCAAGATCACATTTTGAATAAATATTATTTTATATGGATTTTCACCAAGTAAGGACTGAAACAATTCAGTATCTTCTCTTCAAGTTGGCGTTTTGATTTGTGTGTCCAAGATGCCTGAGGTTTGCAGATATCATCCTAATGAGCTCCGATATCCAAGATATGGGAAATATATATATATATATATATATATATATATATATAGTTAAGTTTTTAGGGTAGAAAACCAAGTTTTTAAAAAAAACTATTTATTTTCGAAAAACAAGAATACAATGGTACGTCTGAACAAGTCTAACTCTAGTCTATCGCTGTTGAAACAAACAGATTCAATTCCCTTTATGGGTTTCCTTATCGGAATAGATGCTGACAGTAATATTCAAGATATTCAAGAATGGGAATAACAAATATGATGCAATAGAAAAATGCAGAATTGGCAAAATAATACATTGCAATATACAGGTCTTACGGCGTATAAGAAAAGATACATTTAATTAGTAAGGGTTGAGATTATGTTAATTATATATATATATATAGAATGTAATCAAGTCTCATTTTTATAATTGAAGAAATAGACGATTTGATGCCATGATTCTGGAAGATTTTATTTTCTTTAGTTTAAAATATAACAGAATAACATACACAAAATAAAATATTATAATAACATACAAAGAAATAAAAAGAAATAAATAAAAAAATAGCTTACTAACCTGGAAGAAATCAAAAACAATGCTATTTCTTCGCATTTCTCAATTGTCATTTCTAACAACTAACTAAATAGACATGTGACACTTTTAGGTCAAAATCTTAGACATAGAACATAGATCATAGAACATAGAACATAGAAGTTACAAAGCTGTTTTCCTTTAAAATAACAGTTTTATTTTTACATCCCCCCCCCACAAAGTATGCACCCCTCATTTCATGTTTGCGTGTTCACATGGGAGCAACTTAGTTACATGAAAATAGTTATTGCCCTTTCTTTTATTTCCAATACTTATCTCATTTATAGTGTTATAAATTTTTTTCACTATTGGAAAAGGTCCTATTCTTATTTCATCAAGTTATTTCCTATTCAATTTTGATTTATTTTCAACGTAAACATAGTCTCCAATTTTAAAATCATAATGCTTCCTCTTCTTGTCGATCAGTCTTTTATGGTATTCATGATAGCGTAAAGAATTTTTATATGCTATTTCCTTATCTTTTGGTAAATTTCTCTCTTCAATAAGTTCTTCTGAAGCAATGGAATCAGTTCTGCCACAAAGTAAATATTCTGGGCTATATCCAGTTGTAGTTGGTCTGTTCTATTGTATTCTTCAATACATTCATTGGCTATTTTCCTCCTTGCCCTAGTTTTCTTTTCGTTTTTTATTTCATTTAATTCCAGCAAATTAACTGTTCTTATACATTCATCCATATTCTCCGTTTCTTCCAGAACTGGGTTTCTAGAAAGGCAATCTCCTTCTACATTTCCTTTTCCAGGTTCATATCTTATCTCAAAATCGAATTGTGATAGAAAATTCATCATGTCACCCAGCTCTTCATCTGGTCTTGTACGAAATTATTTCCCTTCTAATGGTTTATGGTCAGTAACAACAATAAATTTATGTCCTATTAGCCAATATTTCCAAAATTTAATTGCCTCTTTGATTGCCAGACATTCTAGGAATATTGCTTTCTGGTTCTTTTGATAGTTATTTAGTTTTTTAGAAAAATACGCTACGGGTGTCATTTCACCATTAATCTGTTTTTTTTAAGAACAGCTCCTACTCCTTGAATACTGGCATCAGTATATATAGTAGTATAGGCACTAGGGTCGAAAATTACAAGAATTGGCTCAGAACAAAGGATGTCCTAAACCTTATTAGCAGGTTCCTGGCAAGCCAATGACCAATTGAATTTTACATCTTTTCTCAGTAAATTATGCAACGGTTCTAATAATCTAGCTGAATCTTTTATATATTTGTGATAAAAATTAACTTTACCCAAAAATTGCCTTATCTTCTTTCGAGTATCTGGTGGAGAAAAATTCCTAATGGAAATTAAATTGTCATTTATATAATAGGTCGTACTGTATTGTTTCCTACAATAGGTCCTAAATATTTGACTTTTTCTTCTGCAAAATTACACTTGATAAATTTAAGTCTGAATCCTTCATTACATATTGCTTTCAAGAGACTCTCCAAATATTCTATATGTTGGTCAAATGTTGAAGAAAATATTTGAATATCATTATATAATTTAGGCAAAATAAATTCGGGTTATATTTTCTGATAATATTATTCAATATACGTTGAAATATGGCCGGGGATATTTTAAGTCCAAAAGGTAAACATATCCATTGCCAGTGACCATTCTGTGTCACAAAAGCAGTCTTATCTATCTATCTTTGATAAGAATAGGAATCGACTAAAAGGCAGAAATTACATCTAATGTAGTGAAGAATTTTGCATTTCGGGTCTTGGCTAAGATTTCATCAATTAATGGGAAAGGCTGTGGTTCGGGAACAATTAATTTATTGAGTTCACGAAAATCGAAACATAATCTGGTTTTAGACCCTTCATCTCTCTTATATGCTAAAGTGACTGGTGAAGCAAAAGGTGAGGAGAACTCCTCAATCAGATTCGCTTTCAACAATCTTCCTATTTGTAATTCTATCTCTTTTTGATCCTCCATTGAGCATCTGTAACGTTTTTTTGCTATAAATTTGTGTTCTAAAAGTTTTATATGTGCCTCATTATGTTGCACCTGACCAATATCAAACTTGTGTTTTGCAAAAATATGGACACAATCGATCTTTCTCTCTTCATTCATATCTAATCTTCGATAAATGTTCAAATCAAAAACTTCTTTTAATTGAAAATTGGAAATAGAATCTAGTCCGAGTAGAATATCATACTCGAAATTTTTCTCATTAACTACAAAAAGTACAACTTCTTTTTTGATATTATTGATTCTCATTTTTGTAATTATTTTTCCTGGAAATTTTGCCCTGCCACTGGCTGTTTTGAATGTGTTTCTATTATCTTGAATGCGTAGACATAACTTTTCTGCTACTTTGGAATTCAGAAGACTAACAGTTGAGCCCGAATCATAAATTCCACATAATTCATTATTATTTATAAACACCTTCAATTTTATCAATGGCAGCAATCTTAGTTTTTATTTGTTTGAAATGTTCTGATTTAACTCATCCTCTACCCCAACATTGTTTACAGTTTTTATGTTTACCGAGTTCGTTCTTTTGTTCAAAATTATTGGATTTATTCCTTAGCCGACATAAATTCTCCGGATGAAATCTACCTGAAAAACTATTCTTCTCAAAAATTGAGCATGGTTCCTTCTTAACTGGTTTTCTATTTTTTTGTGAATAGGAAGTAATTTGTTCGGCAGATTTATTCATTCTATGGTTTTCTTTATTTCGATCGTTATCATACTTTTTTGAACTTTCTAGCTTTCGCAACTCACCCAATAATTTCTCCAAAGTTGTTACATTTGATCGATCAATTCTATCTTGTAAAATATTTGGCAAACTTGTCACAATTAAATCAACTAATATGTAAGTTGGAAAATTATTCCGGAGATTCAACAATAAATTTTCTTTCCTAAAAGCGTAGTCAACTAAACTTCCTCCTATGTACCTAAATCAATAGGCCTCTCTATATTTATGCCAACTCGTTTCACAAAAACTCTATAAGCAGTTATCTTTCCATATTTGAAAACTTTTGTCTAAACCGAATGTAATCAATTTAGAATCAAACTATTCTTTTGCTATTCCATCCAGAAACAACCGTTAAATCAAAATTTTGTCTCTACCTTCTTCTACTTCACAACACGTGCATTCCGTCTCGAATTTTTCGAACCATAAATTCACTGAAACACTCTTACCATCAAAATTATTCAGCACAAAATCCTCCTTTATCCTCTTGAAATCCTTGCTTTTTCTTGAAAGTCCTACCGTATCCAGTGGTTTTGGTGATTCTTATCCAATTACTGTTCTCACGTATGCGGGTGAATAATTCATTCTTAAACATCACATCTTTTTTGGCATCAAAATATATTTCTTTCAATTCCGGAGTCAATGAAATGACACACGTACGAAATGAACCTCTTACTTTAATCGATTTCAAGATATTCTTCACCTTCGGTAGAGCCAAAAGTTCATGATGGTCAGATATATCCTGTTTGTCCTATTTCATAATATGTATTTTCCGTTCCATTTGAATTTGTATGTATTTTTCTTCTTATCAGTCTTGGATGCTTCCAAAGCGATGCATGGATGTCGTCATTATTGCTTACAGAAATAGATTCCTCGCTCAACACTTGGTGGAACATATTGATTAACATAAAATACAAAAATAACACTGGACTAAGTTCGCACGTATTTATTAAAATAAACAAAACATTCAGTTTACATGCATGTTTCGGGTTTTATCCCATTCTCAAAACTGACAAGAAAACACACAATACTACATAATTATAATCAAATGACAGCTGTTAAAATTGGAGATAAGCGGAACTCCAGCTGATCGTTCACAATCGGTAATTGGCGTTTATGTGCTGAGGATATTTCTAAAAATTCTAAAAAGTCTAATCGTTTACTTTTTTCCCCCTCGTGTAAAATTTTTGTTTTACCGAAATCTATAAAGTGATTGCAATTGATACAATGAGCAGAAAATCCAGTAGTCGCTTTGTTCTGTAATATCGACTTTCTATGTTCATCAACCCTAACCTTTAGAGAACGACCAGTCTGGCCTATGTAGAATGCAGGACATTCATCACAGTACAGTTTATAAACCCCACTCTTTTCCGAATCAGTTAATCGGTCCTTGCCGTTTAGAAACATTGATCTTAAGTTCTTCTTATTTGTGCATATTACTTCAATTTTATTCTGTCTTAATCTACTACAAATTTTATCGCTTAATTTTGGGATGTAGTTAATGTAGACAAATTTTTTCTGGTCTTTGGGTTGAGGTGGATAGATACATGTTAACAGTTTAGAATATTGCTTTTTGAAAATCAACCTATCTATCATGTCAGGAGAGTAGCCGTTGTTATTGGATAGTAATTTTAACATTTCGATTTCTTTTTTGAAGTTATTTTCTGACAGTGGGATTGAAATTGATCGTTGTACAAGAGAGTGGAACGCTGACATTTTAATTCTATATGGGTGGGAACTGCTGTTATGAATAAGAACGTCCGAAAAAGTGGGTTTTCTGAATATATCGAATTCAAGATGGTCATTTACCCTCTTTATCTGAATATCCAAAAAATTGAGTGAATGGTTTACATTCTCTACTTCCAAAGTGAACTGAACGGATTCGTAAAATGAATTAATTAGTTTCAAAAACGACTCTAGTTCTAAATTTGAGCCAGTCCAAACACAAAATACGTCATCTACATAGCGTTTCCAATATAGTACATATACAGTCAGATTAATGTTTACTGGCGAGAATATTTTCTTCTCCAAATGAGTCATGAAAATTTCACTGAAAAGGGTGGAGGATGGGGAACCCATTGGCAGACCTTCTAGTTGTTGATAAAATTTACCATTAAACTTAGAATAACTCTGTCCGAGACATATTTCTAGCAGTTTCAATGTTTCTTCTATTATATCCGTAGGGAGTGAAAGATTGTCGTGAAGTTGTTCGTTGACCAGATGCTTACGTTTTTGATATATAAAAATGTAATCAATTCTTATTTTTATAATTGAAGAAATAGACGATTTGATGTCATGATTCTGGAAGATTTTATTTTCTTTAGTTTAAAATATAACAGAATAACATACAGAAAATAAAATAATAACATACAAAGGAATAAATAAAAAATAGCTTACTAACCTGGAAGAAATCAAAAACAATGCTATTTCTTCGGGTTTCTCAATTCACATTTCTAACAACTAACTAATTAGACATGTGACACTTTTAGCTTAAAATCTTAGACATAGAACATAAATCATAGAACATAAAACATAGAAGTTACAAAGTTGTGTTCCCTAAAAATAACAGTTTTATTTTTACATATACATTCTGTCAAGAAAGTACCGGGAATTATCGATTTAAATCTGGAGGGGCAATGAGGCAGGTGAAAAATTTTTTTCCTAGGTTGGTACCACTGTCCTTAATTACTATGCCAAGCTTGAGCGGGATTTGTCAACTAGTGTGTTTGCAACAGCTGATTAAGTCAGTCGATGTCAGAGTGCCTGCCGATTTTTACTATGGGTGAGTTTTGTGTTGCAAATGAATTTTCTAGTGCCGATGCATTGAAAATGTTGCAAAAGGCCTTTGGTGATAATGATCTATCGAAAACTCGTGCATATCAGTGGTACATAGCCTTCAAGGACGGTCGTGAAGTGGTCGAAGACTTGCCTCGTTCCGGACGCCCATCGACGGCTTCGATCGAAGATAACGTCGATAAAATTAAGGAAAGGGTGCTGGAAAACCGTCGTACCAGCTTGAGAGAGATAGCACATGATCTTAAGATATCCCACGAGTCCGCACGTACGATTTTGATTGATATTTTGGGCATGAGAAAGGTGGCCGCACGACTCGTACCGAAAGACCTGAATTTTCTTCAAAAACGTCATCGCAAACAGGTTGCTTCAGACATGCTGGATCGCTGTAATTCCGATTCTACATTCATGGAACGCATTATAACTGGTGATGAGACCTGGGTCTACGAGTACGATATGCAAACAAGCCAGCAATCATCGTAATGGGTGGCATAAAATGAGCCGAAACCGAAAAAAGCACGCCAAAGCCGCTCGAAAATGAAGGTGATGCTCATTGTTTTCTTCGATATCCGTGGCGTGGTGCACTACGAATTCATTCCAGAGGGTCAGACGGTAAACAAGGAGTATTACCTAGGGGTTATGAAACGTTTGCGTGAGCGTATCCGTAAGAAGCGGCCAAATTTGTGGGCGAACAACTCTTGGATTTTGCATGACGATAACGCGCCTTCTCACCGAGCTACGATTGTGACTGACTTTCTCGCCAAAATCTCAACAAACGTGCTTCAGCAACCACCGTATTCGCCGGATTTGGCTCCCTGCGACTTTTTCCTCTTCCCAAAACTAAAATTGCCCCTTCGTGGCACCCGTTTTGAGTCGATTGAAGCCATAAAACAAAATTCGGCGCGAGAGCTAAAGTCCATCCCGGAAAGCGCCTATAAAAAATGTTTCGATAATTGGAAGTGCCGTTGGCATAGATGTATTGGAGCAAGTGGAGCCTATTTTGAAGGTGACCCAATAAATTTTGACGATTAAATGTAAAAATGTTTTTTTAATTGAAAATTCCCGGTACTTTCTTGACAGAGTGGATATCCGAGCTCATTAGTATGATATCATTTGCAAACTTCAGGTGATGAAAGTGTTCACTGTCAATATTTTTTTCTCTCTTTCTCCACGATAGCTATTTGATCATATTTTCTAGTGCCAAAGTGAAAAGTTTAGATGATATAGTATCGCCCTGTCGCTCTCCTTTGTCTACGAGAATCTGTTTGGTTTTCAAATTGTCATCTATTTTTATATAAAACGTTGCCTACTGATATATCTTCTTTGGCAATATGCAATAACGAGAGTCTATTCGAGCGTCATTCATCGCTTTCAGAAACGACCATGTTTCGATACTGTCGAACGCATTGTGATAATCCACAAATGCAAGGTGTAATAAGATATACTCCGTTGTCCGTTCGATCAGTTGTCTGACAGTATGTAGATAGTCCATGATGGTAAATGTTCTGCGAAACCTGCTTGTTCTACAGATGGGTTATGATCCTTGTCAGCAATTTATACAAGTGAGAGAGCAGACTTGTTGGCCGATAATTCTCGATATTTTTTATGTCTCCTTTGTCATATAATAATATTACTTCTGCATTATTCCATTTGCTCGGTATTTTACCCTCCATAATATATTTATTCAACAGAATTTTTATTGCTTTCAAGAGGTTGTCCCCACCCAGTTTCAACATTTCTGAAGTTACTTGATCTTCTCCGGGAGATTTACGATTTTTCATTTGATGCAGAGCATGTCTGATTTCAGGCACAGTGATCTCTGGTATTTCCTCGGGCCCAACATTCATTATCTTCTGAGATTGATATAAGGGATTTGCTAATGAAAATGTGTACAGATTTGTATAAAATTTTTCGATTTCCTCCATTATTGCCTGTTTGTCTGTTGATATCAAACCCTGGTCAGTTTTTACTCTTGCCATTTTTTGTCAACTCTCGACTGTAAGATTTTCATATTTTTGTTAGCTTCAATGGTTCCCATTATTTATTTTGTCTTGCAATTCCTTAAATCTGTACTTATTTTCTTTTTGGTTTGAGCATTTGTTGCTTTGTACTTTGGGTTTGTTATGTTTAACTTTCATCTTTCTTCAATTAGTCGCACAGTGTCTTGACTAAACTTTGTCTGTTGTGTAACTGTTGAAAAATATTTAGCAAAAATTACTGCAATTTCATCAGCACCAATATGTAGAAGACCATCAATAACTAATTCAATGGGTTCATTTCTCTGGCCCTCTTGGCCACTTAAAGTATTCACCATAGACCATACAGTTTTGTTTTTATTGTACGACACATCAATAAATTTACTATGATATTTAAGTTTCGCATTCCTGATCATTGAAACATAGGACGATATGGCATTTTTATATGAACAATACGTACTTTCGCATTTTACATTTGAACGTAATCAATGCAGATTCATAAATTCCCGTTTAGCAAGAATTATTTACGGGGTGATCGATCCACTCTTTAACATGATTATTACTAGTGTTCAACCGGCTCAGTAGGTCGCAACTGTTGCGTTACTACCCTTGTGAAACTCAGAAAGCATACAATGCCACATTTGATCTTCTGGTATTTGGCTGACCATTTCGCCCCAAATTGCCAAAAGAGTTTCATATTTAACCATTCAAAAGTGATCAAGTCACAATAATCTTTAAATGTCTTTGACATGACTTCGAAGTACACAATGAGCCGACAAGTGATAATCAAATAGTCATTTCTGCGCATCGGCATGCGCAGAATTTTGAGAGTTAGTACACAGTTTGGGTGCTGAACATCAATGATCCTTTAAAGTCTTGATACCGAATAGTTTTGAATGAACAGAATTATTACTGAAAAGCTTACTTTCGAATATCGTGTTTCCTAATTCTTAATTGAAGAATACAAATTATTATTATAGACAGGTTAAGTGTTGAAGAGTTTATGAATTCGCAAAATGAAAATATAATGATATAAAAGAAAATAAAAAGAAGAATATAGATTCTCAATTGAAATTAATAAGTAATATTTGAAGGAGACAAAATTTTTTTTCTGATCTCATATTTATGAAAACTAAATCCTTTTCATAAATACAAAACATAATTTCAAGAACTTCCCAAAAAAATTATTTATTCGAAATATTTAATATATTTAAATAAGTTACTTCAAAAATCTCTCAAAACATGTGTCACATCATCAAAAAACAATTAGAATTCAGATAAGGTCTGTCAGTAGATGTAGAAGGAAAATGTATTTTATGCAGGATGAAACTCCACCCGTTGTCCCATTAATTGTTGAAAATCATCTAAGTAACATACTTCATCATCTAAAATGAAAACAATAATTGTTTAATTTACACTTTTATAAAAGTGTAAATTAAACAATTAATTTCATTAGATATGGATTTACACCAAGTAAAAGCCACCAACATTCAATACTTTACCATCGATGGATTGGCAGAAAAAGTGATTCTTAATGGCTATCAAGAAATCCTGATTATAATCATCTCGACTTTTATGTTTAGGAACATAATGGGCAATTTATGCCCATGAAATTAATTCATGAGATGAATTCTGGAGAAGATTATAAAATGCGGCTAATTTTATAAGGGGACAGAATAGGATTCTCTTCGACATCCAGAAGCCTTTCATTACAACAATTAGAACAAACATAGAAGTCGGAGGATGCCACGTAGAACATTTACTTTAAGTTTGCTCTTTTATGTTAATTGTTTTGAATTCTTTTTTACTGTTGCAACAGAAGTCTTACGTTACAAGTTTCTATATTGTTTGTTAATATATTTGAAATCCCCTTCCGAGATAATAAACTCCTCAATTGCGTTTTTCTCAAAAACGTGTGAAATTATCGTATACAAAAATGAGTACCAATAAAGCGTAAAAATGATTTTTACATCGTATATTCTGATCGAAATCACTGTCAAGTTTCGTCAAAAATAGTTTCCACTTAATTTCACTATGAGAAATAATTTACGTGGTGTCTCTATAACAAAGGGTTGAGTAATATCGGGAGTTTTTTTAGAATGTTAGAACTTTCGATAGGGATATACTGTGATTTGACAGAAGGTAAAAGCCATGTTGTTTTGACATTTCTGTTCAGTAAGCACTGACAAATTATCATGGAAAGACGCACGCCGCAACAACGTTTACAAATTATTGAAATTTATTTTCAAAATCAGTGTTCTATTCGCCAAACTTATAGAGCACTTCGTGAAATTTATGGTTTACATATTCGTCCATCAGAGCAGCTTATTCATCGAACTATCCATAGATTTCGGACAACATTTTCAAAGAACTGTACGTACAGAAGAAATCATCACTGCTGTAAGTCATAGTGTTAATGATGATCCATATTTGTCTATTCGTCGACGTTCGCAACGAGTTGGACTCTATGCGTCCACGACATGGAAAATTTTGCGTAAAGATCTTGGTCTACCCATACAAGATCCAACTGGTTCAAGAACTAAAGCCATTTGACCATAATAAGCGTCGTTTGTATAATTTTTCCCACAGCATTCTTTAGGCATATTTGGCACAATCGCCATGTTTTGGTTCAAATAATCTGTCTTATACCTATGATCCAATAGTTATGATTCACCCGGTACACCTGAATACCAAATTTCATTTCGATTGAATTGCCAGTTTCGGAAACATAAGAAAAAAAAGAAAAAACTTAAAGTGAATTACAGGGAAACCATTATACCTTTGTACCCATATACAAAATTTAGGCCCTAAACCTACCCTGAAATTTTCAGTTCCTTACTCCCCCGTTCGAAATTAAATGTTGATAAACAGACCGACCAGGCAGAAATACTTTTGACCTCGGATTTTTCTTAAGTCAGTCCAACCTAGCCGTTTGAGATAATTTTAGGTTCAAACTTCAATATAAAGTGGCATAAAGGATTGTTGCTTCTGCAGTTTTTCTCTATTCTGAGATTATACTTTGATTGATTAAGAGAAGACACAAACAATTATAAATCTCACTTACCTTTATAGCTCACATTATGGGTTACAACTATGACATGACAACATTGCAATTATGAATCTTGTTTACCCTTATTGCTTATATTTTCCATCACAACTAGATTTAGAAATCAATAATTTCGCAAAGAAAATTACTCTGCGATTGGGTTTGAACTCACCGCATATAATGGATAGTACGGAATAGAATTCTATGTATAACTCACTAATCCAATGTGGAAGTTGGTAGAATCGTCGGTTTTCTAGTACATATATTTGAAGATTTCAAGGTCACTTTTTGAAGTTATGAAAATGAATTACTCACGATCTTGACAAATTTTGGATTAACTTTCTTGTCGTTATTTTAGTGCTAAATATAAACTCAATAGTACAACTGCTGCTATTGCTTTTGTAACCCTATACGCTGTTCTATTCAATCTTTCAAAAATCTCTCAATGATATGATCCTCACGAAATTTTGAATTAGTTTTAATTCGTCATTTTGTTTCTAAATGCTTAATTTGAATTTGATCTTGAGAGTATTCCGCCCACAAAAGTTTCAATTTGTTTTGAATCTTGTCATCATACAATCCTGATGAAATTATACCCGAACAGGTACATTTTAACTCTGTCAAGAAAGTACCGGGAATTTTCAATTAAAACAACATTTCGTCAAAATTTATTGGGTCGCCTTCAAAATAGGCTCCATTTGCTCCAATACATCTATGCCAACGGCACTTCCAATTATCGAAACATTTTTTATAGGCGCTTTCCGGGATGGACTTTAGCTCTCGCGCCGAATTTTGTTTTATGGCTTCAATCGACTCAAAACGGGTGCCACGAAGGGGCAATTTTAGTTTTGGGAAGAGGAAAAAGTCGCAGGGAGCCAAATCCGGCGAATACGGTGGTTGCTGAAGCACGTTTGTTGAGTTTTTAGCGAGAAAGTCAGTCACAATCGTAGCTCGGTGAGAAGGCGCGTTATCGTCATGCAAAATCCATGAGTTGTTCGCCCACAAATTTGGCCGCTTCTTACGGATACGCTCACGCAAACGTTTCATAACGCCTAGGTAATACTCCTTGTTTACCGTCTGACCCTCTGGAACGAATTCGTAGTGCACCACGCCACGGATATCGAAGAAAACAATGAGCATCACCTTCATTTTCGAGCGGCTTTGGCGTGGTTTTTTCGGTTTCGGCTCATTTTTTGCCACCCATTCCGATGATTGCTGGCTTGTTTGCATATCGTACTCGTAGACTCAGGTCTCATCACCAGTTATAATGCGTTCCATGAATGTAGAATCGGAATTACAGCGATCCAGCATGTCTGAAGCAACCTGTTCGCGATGACGTTTTTGAAGAAAATTCAGGTCTTTCGGTACGAGTCGTGCGGCCACCTTTCTCATGCCCAAAATATCAATCAAAATCGTACGTGCGGACTCGTGGGATATCTTAAGATCATGTGCTATCTCTCTCAAGCTGGTACGACGGTTTTCCAGCACCCTTTCCTTAATTTTATCGACGTTATCTTCGATCGAAGCCGTCGATGGGCGACCACTTCACGACCGTCCTTGAAGGCTCTGTACCACTGATATGCACGAGTTTTCGATAGAGCATTATCACCAAAGGCCTTTTGCAACATTTTCAATGCATCGGCACACGAAAATTCATTTGCAACATAAAACTTTAAACAAATTCTTTCCTCAACGTAATCACCCATAGTAAAAATCGGCACGCACTCTGACATCGCCTGACTTAATCAGCTGTTGCAAACACACTAGTTGACAGATCCCGCTCAAGCTTGGCATAGTAATTAAGGACAGTGGTAGGAAAAAAAAAATTTACCTGCCTCATTGCCCCGCCAGATTTAAATCGATAATTCCCGGTACTTTCTTGACAGAATGTATTTCATTTTTAAAACCAAATATCAGATCGATCGGAACTGTAGTTTGAAAAATTATCATAAGTAGGTAAAAATATTGATGTTTTTTCGAAGATGTATATTTTCGATTTCATAAAGTTGTTTTTTCAATTACATAAACTTACAATGTTTTAAAGAAACGTCTTCTAGTTCATTGTGAAGAAGGTTTTATCGTGTACAATAATTTTCTGTTCATGTCTGTCGGAATAGTTCTTGTTTCGTACCACGGTTAGTTTACGTAGTATTTGCCTATTATTTCAGTATTTTAAAATAATAGACAATTGCAAATTAATTAATCTCGATGATTAATTTCGAAAGGTTTATAGTGGACTGTATTTTTGATTATTAGCGGTGATTTTGATTTCAATGAACACTCTATGTGCGGTGGTCTACAGCTTCCTTTATCTAATAATGATAAACCACAACGATGATGAGGAACTGAAGTAAAACACTTATAACAAAACAAACTAATATATTTTGGTATCACTGTATATGATACCAAGCTAATGTGATGACAATTACACTACAAACAAGTGTAAGGTGGATTGCTACGTTTACAGCAATCGCGTTAAGCTTGTACAATTACAAAGGAACAACTTGACTATTCGGAGAATAATGATTTTTCCTTCCTTTCAAAGACTGAACGTTAAAGGTGCTCGATGCATCCCTTCTAATACAAAAAGAGGGAAATTAACATAATTGATTGGAAGGTCCATTTGGACTGAATGAACAAAATAAACCTTCTTATTGGCTACAGAAGAATTATGAGATAAATGCAAGAAAAGAAGGATAAAATCAGTTTATAATTTGGAATGCTGTGTCATGTGAAATTAACAGGCATAAATATGTCAAATCACTAGATTACTTTTCATGTTTTCTAAGGCCATATATAATAATTATAAAACAAATAAACAGAAGTATCAAATAACACTTCAGTTCGTCTAGTGCAGCTGAAAAAAAGCTAGATCGAAATATTAACATAAAAAGGCCTAAATATCGATGACACAACGATCTCGAAGAACATGGCCGTCTCCAATGAGACGGCACAGTTCTATTCAGTCTGTATTTCGTCTTCAATAAGATGAGATGGTTTAACGCAAATAAAAATCGAATATTCATTATCCTCATTAAGTTTTACAGAGGTCGATGCCAATAGAGCCCCTGAGAGGCTTTAGGATGGTCTAACATAAGTTATAGTGGCCAATTTCTTCAATACTAGTCAAATTGTGATATCACGTTTACTAGAATGGTACTTTGCCACCGGAACTGTTAATCAAAGAATCAGAAGTTGTAGACCAGGTGCTGTAATGCTATTAAAATACCGTTTTTCAACTGGTTGGGTGAGAAGACACCCTCCTAGCACTTGCAGAATGGTAGGCAACGTCTTCGAGTTGCCACAAGTACTTGAGAGTTTCCATAAATACAGTCTGAAGTCAATGTAATATTCAAACACTTGTTATAAGAAGAGTTTCACTCACTCGTGAACACAAGCGTTGAAGAGTAGGGTAGGCAATGGAGAAGGTACACAGGCGCGGTACGTACTCTTTTCCAACGAATGCATATCTTTTTCTGATAATTGACGAGTACAGGACAGGTCCACCCAGATGAAAGAACCATCGCTCTGTTCGAGTCCAACTTTTTCTAGGAGGAACAATTACAGTTCGGGGTATAATTTGTTTCTATGGTAGAACTGACTTATTAGTCTTCCAAGAACGGTGTTGTCTCAGAGGTATGTTATCAAGTTATCAACGGAGTAGTTCCACAATTTCACGCAGCTACTGTCAATAATTTTGTTTTTCTGGATGATAATGCAATGCTATACACATCCTACCAGTTGATTATTTCCAGATATAACGAGTGTTTCGTACCACGGTTAGTTTACCGCAGTATTTTGCCTATTAATTTCAGCATTAATGCAAATTAATTGATCTCGATGATTAATTTCGAAAGATTCAGTGAACTGTATTTTTTATGTATAGGCGAATAGTTTTACTCTTCAAGGGCACTTGTATGTAATTATCTCGATGATGAACTATCTTTGTTTATCCAATAATATAAACCAACGAAAATGATAAGGAATTAAATTGAAACACTCGTATTACACGATGATGTCAGCGAATAATTATTCTTGATTTACTGTTTATAAACCAAGTTAAAGGAATTATTATTACACAAAAACCAAATGTAATAAATTTGCCAATGCTTTGGAAATTGACTGGATTACTATATTACCAATAATAACCCCGATAGCTTGGACCGAAATGTCACAAGCTACATACAACTAATTTGACTATCCGAATGATAGAGCCTACAGTTGCTTACAGCATGTAGCTAAAGCTACATGCGACAACTTTGACTATTACTCGAATAATAATGCATTATGTAGCAAAGGTTACATGCGACCACTTTGACTATTAGGAATAATAATCCATGATGTAGCAAAGGCTACATGCGACCACTTTGACTATTATGAATAATAATGCTTTATGTAGCAAAGGCTACATGCGACCACTTTGACTATTACGAATAATAACGCTTTTACAGTATTTTCAAAGACTGAACGTTAGAGGTACTAGATGCATCCCTTCTAACACAAAAAGAGGGAAATTAACGAAATTGATTGGAAGGTCCATTTGGACTGAATGAACAAAATAAACCTTCTTATTGGCTACAGAAGAATTATGAGATAAATGCAAGAAAAGAAGGATAAAATCAGTTTATAATTTGGAATGCTGTGTCATGTGAAATTAACAGGCATAAATATGTCAAATCACTAGATTACTTTTCATGTTTTCTAAGGCCATATATAATAATTATAAAACAAATAAACAGAAGTATCAAATAACACTTCAGTTCGTCTGGTGCAGCTGAAAAAAAGCTAGATCGAAATATTAACATAAAAAGGCCTAAATATCGATGACACAACGATCTCGAAGAACAGGGCCGTCTCCAATGAGACGGTACAGTTCTATTCAGTCTGTATTTCGTCTTCAATAAGATGAGATGGTTTAACGCAAATAAAAATCGAATATTCATTATCCTTATTAAGTTTTACAGAGGTCGAAGCCAATAGAGCCCCTGGGAGGCTTTAGGATGGTCTAACATAAGTTATAGTGGCCAATTTCTTCAATATTAGTCAAATTGTGATATCACGTTTACTAGAATGGTACTTTGCCACCGGAACTGTTAATCAAAGAATCAGAAGTTGTAGACCAGGTTAGAGGTACCAGATGCATCCCTTCTAACACAAAAAGAGGGAAATTAACGAAATTGATTGGAAGGTCCATTTGAAGGTGGACTGAATGAACGAAATAAACCTTCTTACTGCTTACAGAAAAATTATGAAAATAATGCAAGTAAAGAAGGATACGGTCAGTTTGTAATTCTGAATGCTGCATCATGTGAAATTAACAGGCATAAATATATCACAATCTCTAAATGACTCTCCATGTTTTCTAATGCCATATATAACCATTAGAAAATCAATAATCTGAGTATAAACAGTTCCAACGGCAATTCTCGAAACTGCTAGATCGAAGTATCAACTTAAAAGACACAAGTATCGAATGACAAACTAATTTCGAACGACAGGGCCGTCTCTAATAAGACGGAACACTAAGAGTATTCCACATTTAGCATTATCTCCAAGATCCAATGACCTTAATCTAATCGAACACGCTTGGGTCCTGTTACAAAGAAGCCTTGATGCTCACAGACCACAGCCGGAAACGCTTCAAAAGCTACGAGATTTTTTGTCACAACTTGGGCAATTAACTAGGCAGGATATTCTGAACAACTTAGTGAAAATATGCCAAGCAGTTATTGATGCACGTTGTGATAATACTTTGTATAGTGAGTTTTTTATTTTATGTACTGTGATCACATAATTTCTTTGAAATATTATTATTGTTAACTGAAACACTCTATTTACACATTCACTGTAGAAACCACTTGTGGAATGAAATTATCTGTGTCTTCGTCTTATAAAATTATAAAAAAACACTGGGACAACTTCTAAATACGAAAGTGCGCTTTTCAAACATGAATTTAAATTTACAGGGTGATTCGCCTAAGCCCAACATAGACCGTCCTTTTCATTTTAGATGGAACACTTCCTTATATTTTTACAGCTCCTTAATACCTTATTTCAACAAATTACGAGTATATCATGTATGGTCTATTATGAATAATACCGGATGAAATTTCGAAAGTATTTATAATTGGTTCAAAGAAACTGAAGACTTACATAACATGATGTAATTGATTTTAATACATTAAAATAAATGCTCAAAATGTTCTCTACCTCGTTCTTGGCAATAACACAGTGTTTGAATGAGCGGGTTAATTCCCGGTACAGCAAGTTCGGACTGTAAATTTATTCGGTTCGCACCGGTTCCTAAAGAATGGAGATGATTTATGTGAAGAACGCAATAAGAGGTTTTATAAAGTCAAAACTACTACAACATGAGAAATGTTCTAACATTCTCGTCTCGACTGGTTATTGTCCGCGCCGGTTTGTTGTTCAATCGTTACTGTTGCTTTTTGATTGATTGATACCAGCCCTTGGTTGGGCACATAGAATTGGAAAGATGTTAACATTAGGGCTTTGGTCTTCTTCTTGATACCGCAAGGTTTATAGAACAGACTCGTGTTTCCTTAATCGAGACTTGATTTATTGCACATATGAATTAATTATGCACTTTTTTGGGTAGCCAATATTGAAGCTAAATTAAGAATAAAATAAAAGTAAAATTAAGAGCATTTACATTCTGTCAAGAAAGTACCGGGAATTATCGATTTAAATCTGGCGGGGCAATGAGGCAGGTAACATTTTTTTTTCCTAGGTTGGTACCACTGTCCTTAATTACTATGCCAAGCTTGAGCGGGATCTGTCAACTAGTGTGTTTGCAACAGCTGATTAAGTCAGTCGATGGCAGAGTGCGTGCCGATTTTTACTATGGGTGATTACGTTGAGCAAAGAATTTGTTTAAAGTTTTGTGTTGCAAATGAATTTTCGTGTGCCGATGCATTGAAAATGTTGCAAAAGGCCTTTGGTGATAATGCTCTATCGAAAACTCGTACATATCAGTGGTACAGAGCCTTCAAGGACGGTCGTGAAGTGGTCGCCCATCGACGGCTTCGATCGAAGATAACGTCGATAAAATTAAGGAAAGGGTGCTGGAAAACCGTCGTACCAGCTTGAGAGAGATAGCACATGATCTTAAGATATCCCACGAGTCCGCACGTACGATTTTGATTGATATTTTGGGCATGAGAAAGGTGGCCGCACGACTCGTACCGAAAGACCTGAATTTTCTTCAAAAACGTCATCGCGAACAGGTTGCTTCAGACATGCTGGATCGCTGTAATTCCGATTCTACATTCATGGAACGCATTATAACTGGTGATGAGACCTGGGTCTACGAGTACGATATGCAAACAAGCCAGCAATCATCGGAATGGGTGGCAAAAAATGAGCCGAAACCGAAAAAACCACGCCAAAGCCGCTCGAAAATGAATGTGATGCTCATTGTTTTCTTCGATATCCGTGGCGTGGTGCACTACGAATTCGTTCCAGAGGGTCAGACGGTAAACAAGGAGTATTACCTAGGCGTTATGTAACGTTTGCGTGAGCATATCTGTAAGAAGCGGCCAAATTTGTGGGCGAACAACTCATGGATTTTGCATGACGATAACGCGCCTTCTCATCGAGCTACGATTGTGACTGAATTTCTCGCCAAAAACTCAACAAACGTGCTTCAGCAACCACCGTATTCGCCGGATTTGGCTCCCTGCGACTTTTTCCTCTTCCCAAAACTAAAATTGCCCCTTCGTGGCACCCGTTTTGAGTCGATTGAAGCCATAAAACAAAATTCGGCGCGAGAGCTAAAGTCCATCCCGGAAAGCGCCTATAAAAAATGTTTCGATAATTGGAAGTGCCGTTGGCATAGATGTATTGAAGCAAATGGAGCCTATTTTGAAGGCGACCCAATAAATTTTGACGATTAAATGTAAAAATGTTGTTTTAATTGAAAATTCCCGGTACTTTCTTGACAGAGTAGTATACAAATTATATTATATCATTAAACGTGGACGAAACATACCTCCCCCTCCCCGCCATTGAAGAAAATAGGGCATTTTCTTCAATCTTTCGGTCGAGGGCATAATTTAATCAAGGGTCTTCGCAGTGCACCCTTTGCAGTTTTGACAATCGCTACGCCGTCAAGGCCTTGAATAAGTTCAGTTATTCTTCCGAGAGACCATTCGAGCGGGGCTTGGTTTTCTGCTTTGATTAACACCATATCGTATGCAAGGTTCTGGGATATTCAGAACGTGCCATTTTGTTCTTTGTGTTAAAGTGCGGAGGTACTCATTTTTCCATCTTTTCCAAAAGTCGTTGCGCATACGAACAAGGAGTTGCCACCACGATAATCTGTTTATCGGAATATCGCTTTTATCTGGGTAAGGAATAGTGCTCAATGATTCGAATACTAGAAAATGTGCGGGCGGAAGGGCCGCCAATCACTGAGGTCGATGCTGCTGAGCGGTTTTAGCGGACGCGAGTTCAGGACAGCCTCTATTTGAACCAAAGTGTTGTTTAATTCCTCTTGTGTGAGAATCTGTAGACCTATCACTCTTTTCAAGTAATTTTTAACGGATTTGATGTTTGCTTCCGAAATTCCTTTCATATGAGGTGCCCTAGGTGGATTGAAATGCCATTTTGTCGCCTCTTTTTCTACTACTTCAGAAAATATTTCTTTCAAATATTTGTTGCTTCCTACACAGTTGGTGCCGCAATCCGAATAAACATTTTTAGGAGTTGCGCGTCTGCTAATGAATCGCCGAAACCCGGCAAGAAAGACGTGTTGAAAGTTATGATAAGAGTTCTATTATTTTGAAAGTAAAAGGAAATTCCGAATATTTTACAGCGAAGTAAAGGAATTGATGGATTGCAAGATATGGAACACAAATGCGTTCAATTGATAGTCTGACATAGGTTTATCGGGATGATTACGCCATAAAATACGTTGGTATTTTCTTTGTTCCGAGTGAATCCAAATCCGCCTAAACGTTTGTTTTATGTCTGCGAGCCTGAAGTATTTGTTTAATCTGAAATGGATCAAAATACCATTCAAGTCAAGTTGTAATTTGGGGCCAGAGTGTAGGGCTTGATTCAAAGAGATTTTATTGTGTGCATGGCTACTTGCGTCCATAACGACTTTCAGAAGTGTTGAAGAAGAATCTGCTTTGAAGACCGCGTGATACGGTATATAGAAATATTCGTGAATATTCGCAAGTAGGGGTGGTTCGACGTTTTCCACATGACCATTGCGTAAATGATCCTCGACAACTTCCGAATAAGAAGCGTACATGCGCGGATTTCCAGAAAAGCTTCAAAGACTCGTCTAATTTATCAAAATCCGTATTTTAACTTGGTGGGAACCGCTCGTAATTCTATGAGTCGAAGAGAATTTGCCCATTATAACCCATCCGAAGATGGTGTTCAAATATGCTGGATTATTCGGTTTGGTCACGATTTCACCCCGCTTCAGTAGGAGTGGTAAGATATCTGTTCCCAAAAGCATGTCTATTGGTCCCCTTATGTTAAATTCGGAGTTTGCAAGATTTTTCCCTGTTAGGTCTGGCGTCTTGTTTCGATAAAAATTAATCGACGGCAAAGTATCACAAATTTTATCGAGAATGATAAAATCTATTTCAATCTCGGAGTCTACATCTGAACCAAAAATTCTACAATGTATTCCCGATTTCGCAGTCGTAGTCATTTTTCCGAGACCGTGCAACGTTGTCGCGATATTACATTTATTAAAATCTAATTTATTCGCGAGATTTTTCGTAATAAAGCTTGAATGAGAGCCCGAGTCTAAAATTTCCCTTGCTCTTTGGTGTTACCGAATGCGTCGGGAATATTGGTCATTACGGTTGGTAATAATATTTCTTGCTCATTTTTAGTGAGCATGACTACCGAATCAGATTTAAGAGTGGCATTTTCTGCAAAATTCTCTGCGGAATGTAAAAAAGTGTGATAATTGTTTGCAGGTTCTACAGCGGCCTTTGGAAATACATTTTGATACGGAATGGTTACTGAATAAACAATTTATACAAGCCCTTTTGTTCCTGATAAGTTCGAAGCGTTCCGGAACAGATTTGGCCTGAAATTCCTCGCATTTGAAAATAGGATGATCCTTACCACACATTAAGCAATGTTCAACTCTCCTATGATCATTATTTTGAGTTGTTCTCGATAGGAATGCCGATATTAAGGGTACATTTTTCACTAACGCGTGGGCTGCACCTTTCAGTTTCGAAATCAAGTAACTAAACTTTTCTATATCTGAAAGTCTTGTGTTATTGTGTACCAACGTATCGAACATGTCAATGAATGGGCCGAAATTTTGAATATTATCTGAAAATTCTACAAGCTTGATTCTCGGAAGTCGAATTGCATCGTTATAGTTAAATTGATCTTGTGCGGTACTGGTGTTAAGGGTTCTTTGCAAAATTTCTCTATCACTTATCAGTTCGTTATTAATTATTTCTACTTACAAGCAACGAAAATTAATATTATCCATTATTTCAGTTTGGGTTTTAAGTTCCGAATTGCCAGCTAAGGCGGTCATTATCGTTAAGTGTTGGTTCTCGAAATCTTTTTGCACCTTCCGTAAATTTTTATAAGCCATTTCAAGTCCCGGGATTTGAGAATCGTTTATCTTAGCATCAAAACTAGTTGGTTAATCGAAATTTGTCTAAGAGCATCAGCTTTCGCAATTTTTTCTTCTAATGTAAGAGGTATTATTATATTTGCAATGATTCAGTTGAGACGGCAAAAAGGAGAATAGGGAAAAGCGAATGCACATAAGTCGAACGAATTGGGTAATTAGGAAACTATTCAAAATGACAAAATGAGCAATTAATTAGATCGCGTATTCATGGAACAGATTCGAAATAGCACAAGAAGGATGTCCTTTAAAGACACGCAATGTAAATGTAGCAACAAACCACGTGGTCAATAAGGTTAGATATAAATCAGTTTCACCCAATAAAAAGAAACGTTGCAGTTAATATTCGCAAAGAATAAAAAGTGATATAGCTGTATATATAATTATGAAACACGACTTCAAAAGTCCGTTTTTAGAAAGAAGTTCTCTTTTTAGGTTTATTAACCACAACTTGGAAAAGATAAAGGATTATAAACACTACGGTTGAAAACGTATATTTCGTGAGCCTAATATGCTTACATTCAAGTGGCCAGATTAAAACTAACTGCATTTCAGTTTACAATTCAAAAGGAAAGCTAGTTTTGAATAATCAGCGTTATTTATTCCCTAGAAGTAATGCAAGGCTCGGTTGTGAATCTGTATCGTCAGCGGTTTTGGTATTCGGGATTCCTTAACACGTCCCTTCTAAGTTGGCAACGTCCTCTTTGTCAGCGGGTTTGCCTGATGGGTTGTTCTCGAGGTCCATGTGGATTATTACCCTTGGTTTATACAAAAGGTCTCTTATTCTTGTTCTGTTTATCATGATAGTAAAAATTCCATTAATTATACAACAGAACAAAATTCTACTTATGGTATAGTTTGTCAGCTGACTTATCGGTTGTAGATACATGGGTTTGCTTTGAAATTTCTAGGCTTGATGTAGAATTGAGTATTGTTCTTTAAGATATTTCAACTGAAGTACAATTTTCTGTTTTGAATGTAGAGATATCCTTGAAATGTTTTGGATTTTTATTTCGAAAATTGGGATGGTATTATCGAATATTGAATTTTCAATAATGAGCAGTTGTTTATCTTTCAACACATGGATTATTTTGAAATTGTTCTCAACCAGGGTTGTTTTGCAATCTTCTGGTTTTGACAGGGTGCAAACTTCCTTGGCGGGTAGCTGGAGGCACAGTACAATGGAACTATCTAGGACAGACTTCATTGGTCCAATATTTATGGTTCTGAATGGTTATTCCTTACTTCCTTGGTGCTGCCCCTCAGGCATTAGGTCTTGACGAGATGGGGGCGCTTGTCATGACTAGGACCTTAGTTTCGTCCCGGCGAAATGGAGGGTTAAGTCTTGGTGCCTACGTAATGCCATTCGCGCCAGTCACTGGACCTGTGTCGTGGAAGATCTCCGAATGGGGCCCTAGTGTTGCAGTTCTGGTGAAATCGAGGGCTGAGACGGTTGATTAACTCAGTGACAGGGAGTCTGTCGCAGCACAGGGCTTCTCCCTTAAAACTAGCGTACTCTACCCTATCGCAGTATATCTCCGGATTTTTCTGTGCAATGGCCGAGTGCGTTATGTAGCATACTGCGTTACCTCGGAGGGTTGGATTGCCCTCAGGTGTTACTTGTACCACCTGGCCACTCCAATGGTGTTGGACTCGAGGGGGCAGTGGTTGAAAGTCCGCATGCTGGACTAGGGAGGTATTTTATTTATCTGTTCGCAGACCCCCATGTTCGTGATATTCTCATGAAATGACTCGGGATTTAACGGGACTTAACCGTTCGACGGGCCTTGTCCTGGCCCCGGATCAATGCGTAACTTTTTAGGGTTTGTGGTTCTCGACGAAATGGCTTAGCTGTTAGTGCTTAACGCCAGAATCAATCAAATTACTTCACATGGATTCGGTGGGTCATAACGTATAGGCCGTATTGACAGTGCTCGTACCAGGATCAATTGAAGCATCAATCTTGGTTTTATCTTAGTTCATGGGACTGCATTCAGGTGCTTGGATACAAAGCCCTTCCAGCGAGTAAGTTGCGTCACAAACCAACTCAGGTACTGACCTACAGAGCCAGTAGAGGTTGAATAGTGCTTCGTTGCTACCAGACAGACGGTTCTGGCTTTCGAGTCAGGGCCCAAACTGGAAGCTGATGGATTCACCTCTTCAGAAAGGTTCTCGCTTCGCGCGATGATATGGCATAATCCTTATAACACTTTCTGCCTCTAGGGGCAGACTGTGGAGACTGCTGAGTAGTCACTTTGGTGAAAGAGCCATGCTCATATGCCAATTCGAAAACCTGGTAGAATTCACTTCCTTGGTAGGATGATAGCAATGTCTTGGTGATTAGGTATTGGATATACTCGGGAATAGTTAGAAATCCAGTCTTTGAGTATAGGAATTTTAAGAAGGATATTAATTATTTGATCAGTTCCAATGACAGACATTTTCGAAAATTCTAACATTTTGTAAGGATGAACTTGATAAATTGGTGAAAATTTATGGTTTTTAAATCATCATCTAAATTTCCTGTAACAAATTTAATACCTTTTCCGATGAAATTAGCCAAACCTCGCTTAACTTTATTATTATTTTTGAATTTGTTAAGAATCTGATCTATCTGGACAAGATTTGTTTTCAACTGAAGGCAAGATTTATGGGGGAATTCATCGTAGGAGTAATTGTTATGCAGCTCATGAAAATTTAATTTTAATTGATCATAGATGTTTATTAATTTAGTGAGGTTATTTGAGAAGAGAAATTTTTGATAGTGATCAAGTATTCGAGCTTTGTATAATGGCTCCTCATAATATCCATTAGGTATTATTTTGTAAACCTGAAGGGTCTGGTAGGTTCAGATCAGTATCAGGCGGGAGGGTTACCGGTATCCTGAAAAGAGAGAATATTTTTTTCTTAATTTCTTTACTTCTCCAATATTGGCTGTGTTTTCACGAGATTTTTGGGTTAATCCAATGATTTTGTATTGTGTTTGGTTTTCAACAGTAATTTTTTCGAAAGGTGGATCAGTTTTTCTGGGTCTGTTCCTTTCAACATAAACTTCTTGTTGGTCTAAATTTGAAGGATCATTTCAATTTTCGTTTAATCTATCTAACGACAGTGATCTTATCGGCGATATACAGTATCATGAACCGATCGGGCATTCTGACCATTGCGTTTTGTCTTCACGATTACAGTTTTTTTATGCCCCGAGATTGAGATCAGTCTTAAGAACCCATAAAAAGATCGACTTCGACCAACTGAAGGATCGTTTATCTCGCATAAATTGGGATGTGATTCTGGATTCTGAAGATATCGACGATAAGTGGGATTCATTCAAGGATTTACTGACTAATGAAATCAAATCTTGTTTGTACAATAAAATCACCTGAGTGAACCCCTCTAAGCCTTGGATGGATGAGCATATTTTGGGTGTTGTCCGTACTAAGAAAGCTCTTTGGCAGCGTTATCTGCGACATAGGGTTCAAGAGAATTATGATTGTCATAGGCGGTGCTCCAACCGTTTGTCTGCTGTCTTCGGGGAGGCCAAGAGGAGTTATGAGGATCGGGTAACCTCCACTGCCAACCGAAACAAATTTTCAAACACGTGCGCTCACTACTCAATTCGAAGGTTACTATTCCTTCGTTGCGGAAAACACCGGAACATATTTGTCGTGATGACGATGAAACAGCCGCTCTATTTGCTGAGTGCTTTGCTGGAGCTTTTACTCATGAACCACCTGGAGTCATACCGGAGGTTGGAACCGCCTGGTCTGCTGATTCCTTAGACTGCGTCGGGGTGACTGAGGAAGAGGTGAGGAAATTGTTGGGTCAGCTTGATCACTCTAGCGCCCCTGGACCTGATGATCTTTCCGCCATTATATTGAAATCCTGTGCTGAGCAAATCTGGAAGCCCATTACTGAAATCGTTCGCGCCTCTTTCAGTTCAGCTCGAGTGCCGAAGGCTTGGCGTTCGTCGAGAGTAACGCCAATTTTCAAATCAGGAGACAGACTCTCAGCATCTAACTATCGACCTATTAGTTTGACGCCCATTGTGGCGAAAATTGCTGAGAAGATCATATGTTCGCGAGTGCTACCTTGCCTGATCTCCAACAGAACGATACCTGATTGTCAGCACGGTTTTATTCCTGGCCGCTCGGTTATGACGTGCCTGCTTGAATCCCTGGATGCATGGACTAAATCTCTCGAATCAAATCACCCTGTTGACATGGTACACTTAGATTTCTCAAGAGGGTTCGATCGCGTCCCGTTAAGAAGACTTCTTTGCAAGCTGAATCATTTCGGCATCAGAGGGAGATTGCATCGATGGATAGAATCATTTCTGAGTGAACGTCAGTTTTCGGTTAGAGTCGGTGCATCGCTATCGCGGTGTGAGCTTGTAACGAGTGGGTGTCCCACAGGGTTCCGTCCTTGGGGCTACCGAAGCAAGCTCTTCTACGGTCCAGAGGGATTTGGATCGCATATAGGAGTGGTGTCGTGCGTGGCTTTTTCCTCTCAATGTTGGGAAGTGCAAAGTGCTTCACTTGGGTAGAAACAATCCACGTCGATGCTACTACATCGATTATGCTCCACTTCAGGCCGTCGATCGGCATAATGACCCTGGATGACTGTATCGTCGGACCTATCTTGGTCGGCCCACATAGATGTGGTTGTAGCAAAGGCTAGGCGAATGATTTATATAATCAGAAAGGCATTCCCTCGATGTTGGGTACGTACGGCAGGGCTACTCTATAACAACTATGTGCGGCCTACTCAGGAGTTCGCCGTTCCTGTTTGGGCACCCACATTGGTGCGTAATCGCGATCGTCTCGAGTGAGTCCAGCTTTGTGCGACGAGAGTGCCGTTTGGTGTGATTCGTCCTTGTTATGAGGAAAGATTACGCTTGTTTGGTCTTCGTCCTTTTATGGAGCGCCGGGAGCGTGGCGACTTGATCGTAACCTTCAGGGCGCTGCATGGCTTATTTGGTTATGGCCTCCAACACCTTTTCACTCTCAATACCAACAACCTCCGAGGTCATCAACTGAAGCTTCACCATGAGAATGACCATACTACTCAGAGAAAGAATTTTGTAACTAATAGGATCTTCTCCAGATGGAACTATCTTTCAGGCCGCATTGTCTCCGCTCCTACTGTGCATGCCTTCAAGAACCGGCTGGATGCACTTGACTGCTAGATTTTCTTTTTTTTGTTTCCTTGAGAGTTTATAGGTGTTACACCTCCTCTCTTCTAATTTTTGTAATAATAATAATAATAATAATCTAAATGTTTCTCTGCTTTTTCACTATTTCGTTCATGGATTTTATCAAAAAAGGGTAGAATTTCTTGTTTTCTCGTTATATTGGTTAATTGGTTATTCAGTCATGGTTAAATCAAATTCTGGTAGTTCACCATAAGGTCCATAAAGCAAATTGAACGGCGGATAGCCAGTGGCAGAATGAATTGATTGATTCTAAATCAACGTAGCAGTGATCATGAGGTTGGAAGGGTTTTCGTTAGGGTTTTTCAATTCAAAAATTCTGAGTTTTTATAAAATGGTTGAACGAAATCTCTATTGGAGAGTTAGCGCTCGGGTTATTAACTGTGGTGAAATGTAAATTTATTTTGTTTACAGAATTCAATGAATGTTTTATTATGGAATTCTCTTCCTTCGTCACATACAATTTTCTGGGGAATATTGTGCAAGCAAGGTAATGACGTAATTCATTCAAAATAATCATCGCAGTACCGTCTTTCGCAAGATAGGATTGGGCGTACTTAGAAAATAAATCAATTATAGTCAAAAATTTGGAATTTTGAAACGAAAACGTGTCCATGTGAATAACTTCAAATGGTCTTTTGGCTAGAAGTGGACCGGAAAATTTTATTTTAGAAGGATGTCTGTCGTATTTAGATTGAAGACATAACTCCCATTGGTTGATGATTTGTGTTACTCTTTGTTTCATTTTAGGCCAATAATACTTTTTTGATAAGTGTTTATAGGTTTATGAGATACCATTGTGATTTTTGTCATGATATACTGAAATAATTTCTTTTTGATTTTATTCGGAAATTACATCTAAAAGATCAAGATTGCTGATGACAAGTTTGACTGAGTAATTGAATGATGATTTACAAAATCTAACGAGGGGTAAACGTAGTTTGTTATCTTTAAAATAGATTCCGTAAGATTCATTCGATCTAAAAGTTTCTTTGAAAAGTTTAGAAAAATCATTTTCCATGTGATTTTGGCGTATTAATACGTTATAAGTATTTTCTCCTATATTTGATGTATTGCTCTCCTATATTCTAAATTATTTTATTGGGGTGAATGTTTTAGGGATGATTCAGTGACTGGTGTAACTTTTCCGTTATCTTCTTGGGTGGAATGAATGGTAGCATCAGAGTTATTATCTTGATACTGATCTTCGGTTTGATTAAGATTCTGATTGTTTTCGAATTTAAGATATTTTCTACATTTTCATCTTCTAATACTGGAATTTCATTCACGTTTGGTAAAATTGAAGCCACATCGATATCAAAATCGTTTTCTGATAATAATGAATTATTTTCAGTTTCTCGATTATTTATTTCAATTCGAGAAAGTGCGTCAGCAACTTTATTGATATTGAAATCAAATTATTCTTATTTTAATTTCCAATGTATGAGAATATGGTTTTTTAATTTTGTGAAGCCAAACTAGAGGATTATGCTCGGTTTCAATAGTAAAATTCTGTCCAAAAAGGTATGGCCTGAAATGTTTAGTTGAATATGATATGCGATCTAGCAGTTTTGAGATTGTTTCAAACTGTTTACTTTTACTCGACACTTCGGATTATTGGTTTTCTAATTATTATATATGGCCTTAGAAAACATGGAAAGTCAATTAGAGATTTGGATATATTTATGCCTGTTAATTAAACATGACGCAGCATTCGGAATTACAAACTGACTCTATCCTTCTTTACTTGCATTATTCTCATGATTTTTCTGTAACCAATAAGAATATTTGGTTTGTTCATTCAGTCCACCTCCAAATGGACCTTCCAATCAATTACGTTAATTTCCCTCTTTTTTTAGAAGGGGTGCATCGAGCACCTCTAATGTTCAGTCTTTCAAAAGACTGTAAAATCATTATTATTCGTGATAACCGAAGTGTTCGCATGTAGCCCTTGCTACATCATGCATTATTATTCGTAATAGTCAAAGTGGTCGGTCGGATGTAGCCTTTGCTACATCATGCATTATCATTCGAGTAATAGTCAAAGTTGTCGCATGTAGCCGTAGCTACATTATGCATTATTCTCCGAATAGTCAAGTTGTTCGTTTGTAATTGTACAAGCTTAACGCGATTGCTGTAAACGTAGCAATCCACCTTACACTTGTTTGTAATGTAATTGTCATCACATTAGCTTGGTATCATATACAGTGATACCAAAATATATTAGTTTGTTTTGTTATAAGTGTTTTACTTCAGTTCCTCATCATCGTTGTGGTTTATCATTATTAGATAAAGGAAGCTGTAGACCACCGCACATAGAGTGTTCTTTGAAGTCAAAATCACCGCTAATAATCAAAAATACAGTCCACTAGAAGCCATTGGAATGAATCATCGAGATTAATTAATTTGCAATTATCTATTATTTTAAAATACTGAAATAATAGGCAAATACTACGGTAAACTAACCGTGGTACGAAACAGACATTGTCCATTGCACGTTGAAATGTGCTTGGGCCATTTTTTAATCCGTATGGCTTTCTAAGATATTCGTAATAACCTTTATTGACTGCGAATGCTGTTTTTTCAATGGACCCGGGATCCATTTCAATTTGGTGGAATGCTTTCGCCATATCTAAGGTCGAAAAATAGCAACTTTTTTCTAAAGTGTCCAAAATATCCTCGATACGTGGTAGGGGATATTTATCCTTTACAGTTTTGTCGTTGAGGCGTCTGTAATCTATAACCATTCGGTATTTTTCTTCCGGATGCATCTTTCTTTTTATCTACTATCCAAACTGGAGCACTGTAGGGCGAAATCGATTGGCGAATAATTTTATCGCCGAGTAATTTTTGAATTTGTTCTTGAATTATGTTTTTCATAGAATGAGGGTGTCTGAAGGATTTTACATAAACGGGTTCTACGTCTTTCGTTCTGATTTGATGTTTCACAGTATTAGTGAAAGAAAGAATTTTCATCGTAAAACATATATTTAAATTTTCCACAAAGTTTCAAAATTTCTCTTTCCTCTTCTGAATTCATGTGAGATGTTCTAATGAGATCCTTGATTTTGTATTTCTTATTTTCAAACGAGAGGTTTGATATATCACTTTCATGTAGAGATTTTACGGGTATTCTTTCAGAAAAATTTATTTCGACATCGTTTTCTATTGGTTCAGCGATTGGTATAGGAACAAGAACCATTATTTGCTTGCGCTATGCATGCGAGGGTTGAAAATTTTTTCGAATTAATTTCTGCTAAGATAACATCTCCATTTTTAATAGTTACAAGTATGGTTACATACTTTGCGATAACCTTTCTTTGTTTTAATTTGGAAGAAGAATATTCAAGATTGAAAGGGATTTTCAATTTATTGATTTCCATTGTGTGTGTTTGGTAATCAATTTTTGCTCCTAATTTTTGTAAATCTGAAGTTCCTATTAGTGCGTCAAATTTGGTATGCCAATGAATAACATGCAAATGAATGTTTTCATGAATTCCTATCTCGTATAAAATTGGGATTTTTGAATTATCATCTGATTTGATTGTGTTTCCTAGTCCAGAAACAGTAAAGGGTTTTTTGTACAAGAAATTAAAAAATTGCTGGTTTACTGTTAATTACAGAATTTGTGGCACCCGAATCAATAAGAATTCTTAAATCTATTTCTGGAAGATAGATATAAGGTAGGTTTGATTTAATTTGTATACAATTTAAATCTATGTTTCTTGGGGTTCCGAGGCAGCTGTCTGAAAATTTTTCTTTTTCATAATTATTTTCCCATTCTTCTTGAGAACGTTTTCAGTATAAAATTCAGATTGAAATTCATCAAATTCATTTTCTGATTGCACGTTAAATAATTCTTCGGAAACAAAATTTCGTCTCTGTTGATTTTGTGGGAATTTTCTTGTAGAGACTGTAGTCGACTAATATCGTTGGCAGTTTAATTGCAACAACTAACACTCTGTTTGTAATAAAACAACACTTAGTTTAACGATGAACTGTATAATAGAAAAGATACTTACAACCTGCTTGTTACACAGACCGAACTAAAAGAGACAGAGTTTACTGAGTCGTTCATAGACCTTAACTCTTGATCATAGAAAAAACATATTATACATAGAGTGAGGTATTCTTCTTAAACTTTTGGTATATATTCACAATACCCCCACTCAACAAAAGTTTACATAAAAACAATAAATCAGTCTTCGCAGAGACCTAAATATTTCACAAACTTTGAATTTTTCACATTTTGCAATGGTTTCGTTAATATATCCGCAACCATCTCATCGGTAGGCATATAGATCAAATCGATTTTGTTTTAATGTACTGCATCTCTTAAAAAATGGTACCGAATGTCTATATGTTTCGTTCTATCGTGGAAAACTGGATTCGTCGCTAATTTCTGGGCACTCTGATTGTCGTTGTATATGCTTATACAATTCAGTGTTCCTGTCAGCTCACATAAGACATTATTCAAATAAATGGCTTCTTATGCTGCTTCACATAGGGCCATGTACTCAGCTTTTGTTGAGGATAATGCAACAGTCTTCTGCTTGCAGCTCTTTCAAGGAATGGATGCTCCTGAAAACTTGAAGGCATATCCTGAAAATGATTTACGATCTCCTCTGTCCGAACCCCAATCAGCATCTGCAAATCCAACTAAATCATACTTATCTTTCTGGGATTTCATATACACATGTTTAGTTCCTTTTAGATATCTCAGAACACGCTTAGCACATTGCCAATGAAGTTTAGTGTAACATGAATTATATTGACTTAAAAGACGAGTCGAGTCAAATACATCAAAATCCCAATTAATTCTTGATATGTAATTTTTGAGTCACATGTCTCATTATCCAAATCACATAGAGATATATTACTGTCTAGAGGAGTACAAACAGCTTTACAGTCTGACATTCCGAATCTTTTCAATAAATTATCGATGTACTCTTCTTGATCAATAGCTATACAATTATTTGTTCTGTTAATTCTAATTCCTAAGCATTGCTTTGCTTCACATAGATTTTTTACTTTAAATTGGATATTAAGTTTTTCATTGATAAAATCAATTTCTTTCTGGTCAGCCGAGAGGACAAGAAAATCATCTACATAAAGGGCTATTATAGATCATTTATCCCTATTCTGTTTGATATATGTGCATGATTCAAATTTCGACTTTCTATAACCCATCTCTAATAAAACTTTGTCTACTCTCTCATTCCACGCCCGACTAGCTAGTTTTAAACCATATATAGCTTTCTTCAGTTTGAAAACCATATTAGGGTTTTGTTTTGATACAAAACCTTCAGGCTGTTCTATAAAAACATTTTCTTTGAGAAAAAAGGCGGTTTTCTCATCTAAATGTACAATTTTTTAAGTTTAATCTAACTGCTCATCCTAGTAAAAGTCTTAATGTTGAGTGTCTCACTTTTGGCGCAAAGGTTTCACTATAGTCAATGTCCTTTTTCTGGGTATAACCTTTAGCCTTGCTCTGTACTTGTCTTTATTTTCACTATCAGTTTTCACTTTAAACACCCACTTGCACTTCACTACTGTACTGCCTTCTGGAAGATTCACTAGCTCCCATGTGTTAAAAGACTGGACCCATGCGTTGAAAGACTGGATCTCTTCCTTCATCGCCTCTACCCATGGGTTTCTATTTGGTTCCGAGAGTGCTTCATTCACCGTCTGTGGGAATCCTACTAAATCTGAAGCCTCTCAATCATCCAATACACCATTGAAATAGGTCACGAAATCTTCAAACTCTTTTTTCTTCGGTTTTAGTTGAGATCTTTTTAGCCCCACTTCTACTTGAGGATTTGGTGGTCCACCAGGAACGTAGCCAGAATCAGATGAATCTAGATCACATGGTAATGTAACATCTGGTTCAGAGGAAAAGTTTTCAGGTTCCTCCCCACTGAAGCAGTATTATCTTCTGGAATGTCTTCCTCCTGGGGTTCCTCTGTGATCTTCTGATTTAATTCGATAATAGTAACATCTCGACTGATGATAATCTTCCTATTGATTGGATTGAAACATCTATAACCCTTAGTTGTCTCATCGTACCCCACCAATAAATACTTCACTGACTTTTGGTCCCATTTCTTCCTAATTACTTTAGGGACATGAATCATGGTTATGCTTCCATACAACCTCAAATGGCTGAGGTTTGGTTTTCGTCCTGTCCACATCTCGTAGGGTGTTTTCGTTATCTTCGCATAAGCTGAGCGATTCTTCAGGTAACAGGCGGTATTGCAGGCTTCGGCCCATAATGACTTACTTAAATCATTATCGAATAGAAGACATCTGGCCTTTTCAACAAGAGTCCTGTTGAACCCTTCTGCCATTCCATTCTGCTGAGGAGTGTGACTATTTGAAGTTTGATGAATGATGCCATTATTTCTCAAATAACTACTAAATTCGTTATTACAATATTCTGTTCCGTTATCAGTTCTTAGCACCTTGATTCTCGCATTCTGCTGATTTTCTACCAGGTTTTTGAAGGTTTTGAATTTATCGAATACTTCACTCTTAGTCTTCAAAAAGTAAACGAAGCACACCTAGTATAATCGTCAATGAAGGTGACGAAATACTTACCTAATGAAGTGTTTTCCATGGGACCGCATACATCACTGTGAACAATTTCTAGGACATGTCTAGCTCGAGTTCCTTCTTTTGAAAAAGGTAGTCTGTTCTCCTTTGCAACACACTTCACAGTGGTCGATCCTACTGTGACTTCTGTAGTCGACTCCATCTGCTAAAATCCGGATTCCTGGAGTTAATAATCCATTGTTTATGAGATGTCAAATGAACGCTCGCTCCGCTGTCAACATACCAATCTGTGACATTAAAGTCACCTGTAGTGAACACAGCGCTGAAACCTCCATCGAACCTATTTGGACATTTTGATACATAATGTCCATTCTTTTTGCATTTGTAGCAAATAATATCACTGAGATCCTTTTTATTCGAATTTGACTGGTGAGAAATTTCACGAGTAGAATTGTCATTACCGTTGATTTCTTGATAGAAGGTATATAAAATTATTTAAATATTTTAATATTAGCCTTCTACATATTTAATTCCAAAAAATTATATTTAATGATTATAACTTCTGAAAATAAATTATAATAATGTCATATAAGTACCACTTATATCAATTGACATATAGAATAAACATTCATTATAAGACATCCGAATGGTATAACAAAATCCAATAAATATCCTATAAATTAAATATTTTGAATAGACAAAATTTTGTTTCTGCTGATCAATCTTATGAAAACCAATATCTTTCCAGAATATCCAACATAATCCTTGAGTTTTTATATAAGGTACCTTGGTTAGATATCCAATAATATTGAATAGTCTAAGTAAGATATTTTTATGATGAAATTCTTAGGATTATGTTGGATATTCTTGAAAGATATTGGTTTTCATAAGATTGATCAGCAGAAACAAAATTTTGTCTATTCAAAATATTTAATTTATAGGATTTTGGTTAATAATTTTTATTTATTGGATTTTGTTATACCATTCGGATGTCTTATAATGAATGTTTATTTTATATGTCAATTGATATAAGTGGTACTTATATGACATTATTTTAATTCATTTTCAGAAGTTATAATCATTAAATATAATTTTTTGGAATTAAGGAGGCTAATATTAAAATATTTAAATAAATCTCTCTTTGTTGTGCTTTCTACCTACGCTCTCTTTCGGCTGCTTACGGTAACCATAACCAAACTTTCTGTTTACAGCGAAGGCTCCATTATTGCCTTTAGTTTCGCCATCAGTCTGCATGTCAAGGAGTTTCGTCTTGATGGAGTCTGTAGTTATTTCCATGCCTGAATTTTCAATTGCCATAATCATAGGGGAAAATTTCTCAGGAAGACCAGCTAACAATGAAGATCCTGTCCATATTTCATCAATGACATATCCCGTTCTTCTTAACTTCTGGAATGTTCCTACGATTTGGTTGATATAAGACTCCATACTTGGGTGATTTTCCAATCTGACAGATATTAGCATACGTAAAAGTCCTATTTTACACATGAATCCGCTGTTATCATATAGTTTCCTCAGGCGAGTCCATACTTCTTCGGCTTTCTTGGAATCTTTCACATGTGGAAACAATGATGGGTCGATTGTAAGAATCAATTTTGCTTTTGCATTGGTTATCTTCGAAGTATCTTTCTCGCTACCATCGATGCATTTGTCCAAGCCTTCAATCACAAATACATTCTCGACTGCGAAAGCCCATTCGTCATAGTTCTCACGTCGGTACGCTCATTAGGAAATGGCGGCCATCTTGCTTTTTGTGAGAAAACGAGTTACACCACTATTATCACAAACAACTGAGTTTTTTAATAAGTTATTGCACTGTGTATGCGACCTGGGCCCATAACCTGTTGTAGATTAATATCGTTGGCAGTTTAATTGCAACAACTAACACTCTGTAATAAAACAATACTTGGTTTAACGATGAACTGTATAATAGAAAAGAAACTTACAACTTGCTTGTTACACAGACCGAACTAAAAGAGACAGAGTTTACTGAGTCGTTCATAACCTTAACTCTTGATCATAGAAAAAAAATATTATACATAGAGTGAGGTATTCTGCTTAAACTTTTGGTATATATTCACAATAGAGACAGATGTGGGTGGAACGGGTTGTCTAAATGTGTTTCGTGTCGAAATTGACAGGGTAGGATTTGGTTGCTTTCTACTTCTACTTGAACCTGGTTTGGTTCCGAAAACTTCACGATTTGTCGGAAATCTTTTGTTATCCGATATTGGCTTATTAAATGAATAAGGAAAACCTGGTGGATTTCCAGAATTATGAGGATGAGGATATTGACGATTTTGATTATTGGCTATTTGGTTAGAAACATTGTTTACAGGTGAATGATTTGAAAGTTAATTTTTTGTATGAAATTCATGGTTGAATCGATTTGATTCAATCATACGAATAATTACGTGATGATGGAGGGGCAGAACGTGCGTACGTCGAATTTCTCGGTAATTCTTGTGATTTCCAAAGGAATTCGCAGTATTCCCATTCTGGTCTCCTATTATCGAAAAATTTGCATCTATTGATACATTCTTCGATAGTTATCGGATCGAAATTACTCAAATATGATCCATAAGGTTCTAGGATTCCAATCTGGAATGTTTTTAATGCTAATTGTTCAATATCTCGTTTTTTGTAATTTTGATCTTGAGTGTGTACGGATAAATGTTGCAATACATTTAGGTTTTTTTTTAGTCTACTATAGTACTCTAAATAATTTTCGGTTCCGTTTTGAACGCATTGTGAAAGTGATGATACCATGATTCGTTTCGTTAGTCTCCGTATCTTTGTAGTAACAGTCGTCTAATCAAAGGCCAGTCTGAGGCATTTTGGAATGAGATGAAGTCTCTAGCTTCGTCCTTAATTTTTGATCTTATTGAAAAATTCAGGGCATAGGTTAAGCCTTGGTTTAATTTACCTTGAAGTTGATGTAAAAGACTGTCAACTTCATTGATGAAAATTGATAAATTTTGACCGGGGTAGTATTCTGGAATTGAGTTGAGTAATAATTGTCCTGTCTAGACATTACTTCGATAAGGTTTGTGTTAGAAGAAGTTTGGCTATTCAGTTCTGATTATGTCAAATTTCTTCTTAGATAAGGTCTAAATCTACGATTTCTGATTGATTGGTTATTAAAAAAATTCACTCCTAATTCTAGTGTTTCCTAATATTCAGCAATTATCTCCAATTCTTGAGAAAAATTGTTATCTGTCATTAGATCTGAATGGATTCGGAAAAAATTGTGGATGGATTTGAAGGATTTACACCAAGATTTGCATCCTAGGTAGGTACCTTCCTTCTGAAGTGGAGGTTAGCGGTTTCTTCTTCTGGTTTGAAGATGGTGTTGATATTGCACAAGTATTTGAAAATCATCTGGAGTTCCTCGAACGTGTTTTTGCACCGTTCACTAGTAGAAAACTAATTTCAGTTTTTGTCACACAATAAAACCCTTTCGCAATATCCTATTCGCAGCGCCAATTATGAAAAACGACTTCAAAAGTCCGTTTTTAAAAAGAAGTTTTTTTTTAAGGTTTACTAATCACAACTTGGAAAAGATAAAGGATTATAAACACTACGGTTGAAGACGTATATTTCGTGAGCCTAATATGCTTACATTTAAGTGGTCAGATTAGAACTAACTGCATTTCAGTTTACAATTCAAAAGAAAAGCTAGTTTTAATAATCAGCGTTATTTATTCCCTAGAAAAGTAAAGCAACGCTCGGTTGTCAATCTGCATCGTCAGCGGATTTTGGTAGTCGGGATTCCTTAACAATATGTATAATTATATATGAAGCAAAGAATAAAATATGAGAACGTTCAAATGGACTGGTAAAAAAATACAAAACTAAACTCACAGTTGCAATATCTCAAATTATCTCGATTCATGTAAAATAAAAAACGAATATGCAAATTCGTAGCAAGCGAATTTAAGATTCGGCACTTAAGGACCAATGAATGTTCCCGGGTTAATTCCTTGTATAGCAAGTTCAGACTATAATTTTTTTTTTTGATTTTGATATTTGGAATATTATTTAGGACCGATGAAGGATTACTTAGAATTATATTTGTTTTTTGAAGATATAGTGCATGTTTTGAGAGATTTCTGAATTAAATTATTCGAATATTTAAATATATTAAATACTTCAAATAAATTATATTCTTTGAGAAGTCCTTAAAGTGTGTTCATGTTTTTAAAAGGCTATTGGTGTTCTTAAAGGTAAGACCAGAAACAAAATTTTGTCTCCTTTAAATATTTATTCATTTATTTTAATTACTTTCGTATATCTATTCGTTTATTTATTCCATTTGACATTATATATTGAGTTTTTATTATATACGTCTATTACACGTAAGCGGTGCTTATTTTAGACATTAATTTAAGTCTAAAAGTTTTTTGAATAAAATTTTCTGAAATTAAAATTGTAGAAGACAACATTTATATTTAATTTGTTTTGATATCCAAATAAATTTTTTCGGTTCGCACTGGTTCTTAAAGAATGGAGATAATTTATATGAAGAACGCAATATGAGATTTTATTAAGTCAAAACTACTACAACATGACGAGAAATATTCTCACTTACACTGGGTGGTTTTGGTCGAAGATTTATGTAGTTGCACGTGCACGTTTTTGTCGTGTATTGCTTGCAATGTCGAGTCTCGACTCGTTATTGTCCGCGCCGTTTTCTCGTTCGATCGTTGCCCTTTCCTTGGTTGATACCTGCCCTTGGTTGGGCACACACAATTAGATTGATGTTGACTTCGGGCTTTGGTCTTCTTCTTGATACCGCAAGGTTTATAGAACAGACTCGAGTTTGCGTAGTCGAGACTTCATTTATTGCACATATGAATTAATTATGCACTTTTTTGGGTAGTCAATATTAAAACTAAATTAATAATAATAAAACAAAAATTAAGAGCATATATACAAATTATATTATATTATTAAACGGGGACGAAACAAAGGGAACTAATGAAGATGGACAAAACAATAATAGAGCATACTCAGCAAAAACAGCTTATTTGGTATGGTCATATTAAGAGAATGTCAGATAAGACAATTCCAAAACTTGCTCTGAACTGGGTACCGAGAGAAGGGAAAAATCGAGGAAGACCAAAAGTTTCTAGGATCAGCGGCATACAAAAGACAATGTCAGAGAGAAACTTGAGACCAGGAGAATGGGAGGATAGAAGAGGCAGCAAGCTGGAAACCGAAATTTTCTAGTTGAACGGGTGTCTGCGTCCATTTCCATTTTACTGTTGGGTCAAAAATTAACAGTGCTGCGACCTAAAGTGACGTTCATTTTCGTCCACTTCGATTTAATTTTATGCGATTTTTTCAAATGGAACAAACTGTATATTAGTTTGTCTTCGCATTCTACATGAAATTACCTATCTGAGGATACCAACATGTTATATGTTATTCCTGACAGTTTTTTGATTATTTGTGTTTTTCAAATTATTTTTACATTTTGAAGAAATATGTTTAATTTCCTAAATGTAAAACAAAAGCAAAGACAATAATTACACTACAATACATATTCAAAATGTCTTTCATCCTGTTCCATACATTTTCTCAATCTCTTCATGAAGTTTGTTCTCACGCTGGTCGAATGAAAAGGCATAATTCTTTGAAATGCCCCACGAATTCTTATTTTCATGTCCTTCTGTGTTGTAGCAGCTGTACGATACACCTCCGATTTCACTATTCCCCAAAGACAAAAATCCATTGATGTTAGGTCCGGTGACCTCGGCAGCCAAGGAATAGGTCCTTCTCGTCCTATCCACTTATCAGGAAACATAACGTCCAACTCGTCTCGTTCTTCTCTCAAAGAATGTACTGGTGCCCCATCTAGCTGAAACCACATTTCATTTTTAATGTGATTAGGTAGGTGTTCGGTCAATCTGGGAAAGTCTTCTCTGAGAAATCGAAGAAACTCTTATGCATTCAATTTTCGTTCGAAAAAATATGGTCCGACAACATAATTATCCACAATATATAAATACATTAAGGCTCCATCTATGCTGATAATCGTTAACATGGGGTTTATGCGGATTTTCGGTACTATCATAATGATAGTTGTGCCTATTAACGAATCCGTTCCTGTGGAAGGTACTTTCGTCGGTGAACATAATGCTCTTCAAAAATTTTGCATTTTCCATAATTTTATTTTGCATCGTCCGATAAAACTGCACTCTCTTAAAAAAATCTGCTTCTAGCAACTCCTGGTGCAGTTACACGTGGTAAGGGTGAAATTTGTTAGACTTTAAACTCCTGGCAATTGAAGATTTCGATATCTCTAAATCTCTGCTTATTTCTCTAACACTAAACTTAGGATTTTCTACAATGCCCGAATACCAATCAATCGCTTTTCGGCAAGTAGCGACTAATGTGTACGTACGGGTTGCCGAAAAGCCGAATACCGCATGTCTATTCCCGGCTTTATAGTCTCGATCAGTAAATGTATTGAACAGGGTGGAAGAGATTTTGAGCATCCCTACTATAATATTATAAATGCGAATGTAAGTTTGTTTGTTACGCTTTCACGCAAAAACTACTGAACCGATCATCATGAAACTTTGTACATATACTCTTGAAGGTATTAGAAGTAACATAGGGTACTTTATATTTAAAAAAAAAAAATTTTTTTACGAAAGATAAAACAATTGTTTGTCAAAAAATCGTCAAATTTAGCTACTTCAGTAATGAAGTTTTACTATTATTATACCCGTACCCTTTATCTTTCATACTTATTTAATGACTCCACTGCGGGCGAAGCCGCGGGTAAAAAGCTAGTATAATATAAGTGTAAATATTGCCTTTCCTAGTTTTACATCTGAAAAATTAAACAGATATTTCTTTAATTGTGTTAGAATAATTTGAAAAACACAAATAATCAAAAAACTATTAGGCATACTATATAACATGTTGGTATCCTAAGATAGATAATTTCATTCAGAATGCGAAGACAAACTAATACACAGGGTGTAACATTTGAAAAAATCGCATAAACTCAAATCGAAGTGGACGGAAATGAACGTAACATTTTAGGCATCCTGTATGAACATACATGATAATCAGAACAGTACCTACTTTGGTATTTTCTTCACTTCACCAGACAAAATTCAGATCTTTGAAGAAACAGTTTAATTACAGTTATTTCATTCAAAGCCTGCATCACTCCCCATTTTGTCGAAAAAATTAATAACTTGGTACCGGCGCATTGTGGCTGAAAAAAATTTCAGTGCTGAATAGTGATCGAAGGGGCCATTTCAATGACAAAAAATAAACTGGTTGTTCCATTTAAAAAAAAATATTGTTTTTGCTATTACGGAAAAATGCACCCTGTGCATCTGGAACTATTTTCGAAACATGGTCTTTTTGGTGACGGGTAACTTTAATATAAGCCTTTTTTTCATATGAATCAGCCTTACCGATATAACGAGCCAATGCGCACTGTTGGGACACCCGGTATATATATCCGGGTTCATAGCGTCCTACGCCTTCCATCTCAGATTGAGTTTTGTCCGTCAAGTGAGACGGACGTCTCTTGAGTTTTATGTTATTATTGTTAGTGAAAGTGAAAATAGAATACCTCTGGCGCCAGGTAGAATAGTGAAACTAACCCAAAGAGGCCCTGGGGTCTCCATCACTAAAGTGTGGAGTAACTTCAGGAAGATGGACAGAGAAATAACGGACCAAATAGACTGGGAAGAAATGGCGAAAATAAAACCGGCGAAGAAAATCTGCAGCCAACCATCAACAAGTACTACATATCCTAACGATGACGCAATGGAATTCATATCACCCAAGAAGGTATCACGTGCTCCAAAGCCAAGCGTGCCGACTCGACCTAAAATCTCCAATTCATTCGGAATTCTCGTTCAGGATGATAAAATGGATATTGAAACCCCAGCTGACAATAAAACGTCAAGCACAAAGATTAACAGCGGACTGAAAAAGTGTCCTCCAATTATAATTACATCAAGAATTGGATCATATACCCAATTCCACCAAAAACTCAAACTAATAATTAAAAACCGATACCAAGTAGAATATAACAATGATGATATTAAAATTTTTAATCACGAAATAAGCGATTACAATGCGCTTATTTCATCACTAAGAAGAGAAAATATCGAGTTCTATACATATACATCGAAGGAATTCTCCAAAAAGAAAATGGTTTTAAAAGCCGCTTGTTTTGTCTCGGAAGAAGACATAATCCAAGGACTAACAATGGATGGTAAAATAAAACCAGAGAATATTGAATGTATTAAAATGAAAGGCAAAAACCCTAACCCCAGATCCTATTTGGTGAATGTACATAATACTCAACAAGTACAGGATCTCAAAAAAATACATGAAATTGATCACGTCAAGATACAGTGGCAAAAATACTCTAAAAAATCTCCAGTGACCCAGTGCTACAGATGTCAAAAATTCGGCCACGGTTCGTCAAACTGCAATAGAACCCCAAAATGTGTCAAGTGCGCGAAAAACCACATCACATGTGAATGCCCAATAACAGAAAAAAATAACAATCTGCTGCAGTGCGCGAACTGTGACGGACCACATACGGCTAATTACTCACAGTGTCCTATTAAACTGAGGTATGTTGATTCAATAACCCACAATTCGCCTCAAAAAACCGATAGTACCCCAATACTGACTGGCCTACAAAAATTTCCCCCGATCAGAAAACAGTTCAGACAAGTAGAAAAACAATATTATTTCAATGATATACTTAAAAATTCTTCCCCAATTCAGACTAATCAAATCGCAATGGCGCCCCCAGGTGCAACTCAAAATAACGTCGATGATTTTCAGACCTTATTAAACGAAATTAAGCAACTGAATTCAATTTGTAATATATATCCCAACTAATATCACTGGTTAGAGACATTAAAAACCAGTTCAAAAACTGTACTTCTCCACTAAACAGAATTCTTATTATTCAAAAATTAGCCGAAAATTATGGTTTTTAATAATTCTAAAAAAGATCTCAACTTAATAACTTGGAATGCAAACGGCATTTCGAATAAAATAAGCGAACTTGAATTGTTAACAAAAACAAAAAATTTTAATTATAAAAGAATAACAGCCATGTTGAATTTAGATATTGAAAAAGCTTTTGACGCTGTCTGGCATGAAGGCCTCATATATAAACTCATAAAAACCAAATTCCCATCATATCTCATAAAAATAATAAACTCGTACCTAACCGATCGCTGATTTCAGGTTGAGGTAGAAAAAAAGCATCTCAAAAAAATACACTATTAAAGCCGGAGTACCTCAAGGCGGGCTGCTATCTCCTTCCCTTTTCAATCACTACATAAACGACATTCCAAAGTCAAACAAAACTCAATTAAAAATTTACGCCGACGACACCGCAATAATATCTGAATCAACAAATTCCAACCAAGTGAATAAATACATTCGAGAACATCTGAATGTTCTGGAAAAATATTACAACCAGTGGAAAATAAAAATCCATGCCAGCAAAACCACTCTCATCCACTTTACGCATAAAAAGAAACTAACGCAAAATCAAAACTATCTGACTTACTTACTATACAATGGGCAAACCATATACGTACAAAACTCCGTCAAATACCTGGGTCTCACCCTAGATAAAAAATTGAATTTCAACGGTCACATTACCAATAATATTCAAAAATGCTACATAATGCTTATAAACATTTCTCCAGTGTTGAACAAATCAAGTAAACTTAGCAGAAAGTCGAAACTAAGGATTTACAAGCAAGGCATCAGACCTGTTTTCTTGTATGCAAACCCTTTATGGAACATAATAGTAGGGGAGCCCACGAGGCTAAATGGGGATTTACTCGAGAGTCGTAGAGACCTATTGGGATGCAAAGCTTAGATGATATGAACAAAAAAATGTTATATGATATATACCTTTACATCGGTGGGGAAAGCGGCTATAGATTTTTAAATATGTAAAAAAAAACTGTTGCATTGACATCCTCGAGCGCGTTAGATATTGATAGCATCAATGCCCTACGTATTTTTAATAATGTACGTATGTTAATCTGATCGTTAGCATGATGCGGGTGGTTGTATTTAAGGGTTGAAAATAAAAAATAAAAAAATTTAATCGAGCCCGTCAGATTTTCTAAGTGAGTGTTAAGTGCACCAAAAAAAAGATCTTATTCACTAATCTGACGATTTCGATGGGACGCAAACTCGCGGCCATTTTCATAATGTGCAAAAAAAATTCGCCATTTTGAAATACTCAAGCGCGTCAGATTAAGATATATATGGTTCATCTTTATGTTCTAAACGTACTGTCTCATAATCTGACGATTATCTAGAGGGATTGGCCTGAACTGACAAAAAAAAAATTATAAAAACGGTTCACCTTAAAGGCCATCCCTGCTAAAGGGCATCCCTGCATCCCCAGGAATGGAATTAGCGGAAAGCTAATTCCATTCCTGGGCTCTTAAAATTGTACTTATGACATTTTTGAGCTCAAAATAGAATTTATGTGATAATTTGAGCTCGCTGGGTCCAAAGAAATAATATTTCTATGCATTTGAGCTCTACCAGACTCAAAGTCTGATAGAAGTTTCATAGAACACTATTTTTGGAATTTTCAAACCGCAATAACTTTTGAATGGATCAACCGATTTTCACGCGGTTGGCGGCATTCGACGCAGTTTTATCATCCTCATAAGTAATTTTGCAATTTTCATTGATCGAACCACAAATTTCCGAGTAATCCCGAAAAAACACTTTTTCGGGTTTCTTTCGTTCACGATATCTCTCGAAAGAATCAACCGCTTTTGACCAGCTTGGTGGCGATCGACGTGGTTTTTCAAGCTCAAAAGCGAAATAGTTTTTGAAGTTGATCGATGAAGCCGGTTAAAAGTTATTCCGAAAAAAACACTTTCAAAAAAAAATTTTTTTTTAATTTTTGTAAATCATTGAACTTAATTAATTGAAAAGCTCAGGAAGTAGCATGCAAATAAATAAGTGTATGCTTTTTTAGTAGAATACATGTATTTATAAAAAAATTACTCAAAAAAAAGCTTAAAACAATTTAATGTTTTATAATTAATTGATTAATTAATCATCTTCATCCGTAGAATCATCTTCCTCTTCTGGCTCAATTTCATCCTCAGATTGCGTTTCTGTAACAAAAAATTATTAAAATATTTAACAATATTTTTTATGAACAACACGTTTTTGTAATTATTGAAGAAAAGAAATACCTGATTCTGGAGTATCTTCAAGAATATCAGGTGTTATGACTACATCTTCGTACGCTTTCGGCAATTGGTCACCTGCAAACCAGTTCATTTTAAATTTCTCGTCGACCATTTTCCGTCCATAGTCCGTTGGTAAAAGATCAGTAATTTTTGCATTATGGGCATTACTCCATAAGCATGCAATGAATTTTGTGCGTAACACTTGCTGGAGTAACTCCGATTCACAGGGTGGCAAGTTGCACGCATCGTAATTTCGGACACTCAAGGGGAAGGGTTGCGACTTGTCTTTTATTTTTTATGTCCTATTGAAGATGACAATCCTGGCTTGATTGACATCGTCTAACTTTTTCAACCCATACAAGTGGCAAGTAAAAGACTGTATAATGTTAAAAGAATCCTGCACATTATGCTCCTTTGATCCCAAATCCTGAAATGCTTCTTGGAAAATTTCTGAATTCATCAATAATTGCAAAGGTTTCTTTTTCCCTCGTCGGTACAATGCTGGGTTGGAATCGCAACCAGTGAATGCATGCAAAGCTGGAAGCGCTTTCGAAATTTTTGAACCTAATTTTTTGTAGAGAGCGGATACGTCGATGCATCTCTTTCAAACCTGAGAAAACTACAGATTTTGCAAAATAAATTCCTGAGAATTATCTATAATATAAAAATGAATCGCAAAATGTGTTGGTAAGCGCATAACTCAACAACGCCTGGACCAATTTGGCTAATTTTTTTTTAAATGTTCGTTGGAGTTCAAGGATGGTTTTTACGGCAAGAAAAATTCGAATAATTGCCGGAAAAACCCTTGAAAACAGCCCTTTTCTTTTTCCCATACAAACGTTTTCTAACTAAAACGTAGTCGCTCATCAAATACATTGTTTTCAATAATCATATCTACATGTTTCCCATCAAACCCAATTGACTTGTGGATTAAGTATATGTGTGATGATATTTTGTATCAAATACGGAATAGAATGTGAAATCCAAATATACAAATCAGTGAAGAAATTTACAATGAAGCATTGATTTCAATTGAGGACATGTGCTTGATGATATCAAACAAACTATTAATTCAATTAGGTCTGGCCGCGCCTAATCGTCCAATGCATGATGCTTTTAACCAAGCATCGAGAAAAACTGTATGATCTCAACACTTTGTAAGAATTAATTCAAACAAATCTTCCACTGTTGAATGAACAACAGAAGTATGTATTTGATACTCTTATGAAAGTAACAAATGATGAAACTGGCGGGATTTACTTCTTAGATGCACCTGGTGGTACAGGAAAAACTTTTTTGATTTCTATAATATTAGCAACAATTCACTTACAAAATAAAATTGCACTTGCACTCGCTTCGTCAGGAATTGCAGCAACTTTGTTTGAAGGTGGTCGAACAGCCCATTCGGCACTAAAATTGCCATTGAATATGCAAAGCAATGAAATTCTAACCTGCAACATTTCGAAGAACTATGCAATGGCAAAGGTTTTGCAGCAATGTAAAATTATTGTTTGGGATGAATGCACGATGGCACATAAAAAATCTTTGGAGGCTTTAGACAGAACCTTAAAAGATCTACGGAGCAATTATAAACGATTTGGTGGTGCATTGATTTTATTAGCAGGAGATTTTCGTCAAACATTGCCAGTGATTTCACGATCAACGCCAGCAGATGAACTCAATGCATGTCTAAAGTCCTCCAATTTGTGGAAACATGTCAAAGTACTTCATTTAAGCAAGTGCGTGTAGAGTTGTAAGATGACCCATCTGGAAACATATTCTCTAAACAACTCATTGACATTGGTAATGGCAAATTCCCATAGACACGTTGACTGGCTGCATTAACTTTCCTCAAAGTTTTTGTCAGTTAACTTGATCAAAAGATGAACTCATTCAGAAGGTGTTTCCAGATGTTTCTCAAAATTACAGAAACCATGATTGGTTGGAGCGAACGAGCTATATTGGCTGCAAAAAACCTTGATGTAAATGAATTAAATTTCAAAATTCAAGAACAAATTACAGGCGAATCGAGGATATATAAATCAGTTGATTCGACTACTAACCAAGATGATGTAGTCAACTATCCACCGGAATTTTTAAACTCGCTGGACTTGCCAGGATTGCCACCTCACAATCTTCAATTAAAGGTTGGATCGGTTGTTATAATGTTGCGAAATATCAACCAACCGCGTCTTTGCAACGGAACACGGTTAGCGATAAAAAATTACTAAACAACGTGATAGAAGCAACTATACCCAAAGGAAAGTATAAAGGAGAAGATGTCCTAATACCGCACATCCCAATGATTCCGACTGATGTGCCATTTCAGTTTAAACGACTACAGTTTCCAGTGCGGCTTGCTTTTGCTATGACCATAAACAAGTCCCAGGAGCAATCATTAAGTTTTTGTGGTATTAATCTGGAAAACGCATGTTTCTCACATGGTCAATTGTATGTTGCCTGTTCCCGTGTTGGAAAACCATCAGATTTGTTTGTCTATGCACCAGGTAATCAAACAAAAAACATCATATATCATAAAGCACTACAATGATAATAAAACTATTTTTTGTTAATCATTATGGTTCAAATGATTAACAATGAAGCGATTACTTTTAAATCCTTATATATGTTTTATTTAATTATTTTTTATTCACAACGCCCTATCACCACAGTGACGGTTCTGTTCGGGAGAATTTTTTGCTCCGACTATAAAATACATAGGAACAAAAAACTGCCACTTCACAAATCTTTTTGACAGGACCAAGTCTGTCGGGTGCGCTAGTTTTAAATAAAACAAAATACACCTCTTCTTCTTCTTCTTCTTCTACTTATACTAGGCCCTAGGCCTGTTCTTCACGATTTTTTTTTTCATTCTCTCGTTTAGTTCTGCAGCCGTATTTGTGATGTGGACTGCCAACTGTCTCGCCATCTTTTGAAAGGACGTCCTGGTGGTCTTTTTCCAGTTGGTTTCAAATCCCTCGCTATTCGGGCTAATCTTTGAGGGCTCATTCTGCTTACATGCTGATTCCACTCTCTTCTCCTCTGTCTTCCCCATCGCACAACATCCTGAACCTTACATCGCTCTCTTATTTGACTGTTTGGTATTCTGTCCAGTAATGTTTTCCCAGCTATTGCTCTTAACGTTTTCATTTCCGTGGTCCTTAGAATCCTCTTCGTCTCCGCTGTATCGGCTCTCGCCTCGATAGAATATGTCATAATAGGCCTAACACATGACTTATATATGCGGATTTTCCCGTCCAATCTCAGATCTTTATTCTTCCAAATGACATCCCGTAAGCATCCCGATATATGAGCTGCTTTGTTGGCTTGTTTGCGTACAGTTGTTTTCAGGTCTCCGCAACTAAAAACTTCCACCCCAAGGTATTCGAACTTCGAAACTTGTTCGATTATTTCATTGTTTATTACAATTTTACATCTTATGGGTTCCCTTGCGACAACTAAAGATTTGGTTTTAGTTGTTGATATGCTCATATTGTACTCTCTTGCTGCTAGTTCGAATGCATGTGCCATTCTCTGTAGGTCGTCTTCGTTGTCCGAAATCAATATTGCGTCGTCTGCATAACACACAATTCTTATCTGTTTCGTAGAAAGCCTGTATCCCTGTCCTGCATTTCTTACTTTCTCCACAATTTTGTCCATTATTATGCTAAAAAGTAGAGGGCTTAGACTGTCTCCTTGGCGAATACCAGATGTTATATTCACCTCTGCTGTGAGTTCATTGTTTATCTTGATTTTAGTTTTGTTGTTAGTATTGAGATCTCTAATAAGCTTTACTATACTGCTGGGTTGATTTTGTTTTTTCAGCAGTTTCAACACATCTTTCAGTCGGACGCGATCAAAGGCTTTAGCAAGGTCTAAAAAGCACATGTAAACAGGTTTGTTGAACTCAGTAGCCTTTTCTGCGATTTGCCTTACTATGAAAATTGCATCTGTTGTTGACCTATTCTTTCGAAACCCCTGTTGCTCTTCACTAATCGAATATCCTTCACTAATCTTATTGGCCAAAATCTTAGTTAGCAGCTTGAGCGATGTGTTCAGCAATGTGATGGTACGGTAGTTATCAGGATCCTTCTTATTTCCCTTCTTATGTATTGGTACCGTTATACTTGATTTCCATTGGTCTGGTACGCTCTTTGTAGTCAATATCTTTTGGAAAAGAACATGCATATTTTCTACTATCATGTCACCTCCATACTTCAGCAGTTCGTTCAGTATGCCGTCGGGTCCTGGAGCTTTTCTATTTTTTAATTTTGTAATATGAGTCCTTAGTTCTTCCATCGATATTTCTATACTTTGATCATTATTAGTCTCATCTATGTGTTCTCCCTGCTCTATAGTATCACCATCACATCTGTAAAGTTGCCTGACGTAAGTTGTCCATTTCTATCCTTCTATTTCATTCAAGTTTACACCTCAATTAAAGAAATTCATAGAATAGGAAATATAGAAACAATTCAGGATAAAATAAAACAGGACACTAAAAAATTTTTCAGATACACTACTAAAAAACTCAACAAAACTAAATATCTAGGTACCACTACGCAAGAAAACACTAACATCAGACACAGGCACAAATTAGTACATCATCTGACTTTGAAATGATGAAGATTCACTGATTATTTGAAAGCTTATTCCACCTGAGACGAATATGTGTTTTATTTAGTCCTACGCCTTCCGGTTCCCAGCTTCCAGCTTCTTCTCTCCTCAAATTCTCCTGGTGTTTTTTTAATCCTTTTGAAGGAACAGACATGCAATTTCTACAAAAATATCTGATTTCATACTCAACATCAGGTATTCGCTGTTTGGAAATATTGAAAAACGTAAAGTATTCATGGTCATTTTCCAGACCTCGAGGGCTGATTTTGCTCACTCAAGAACTTGATCTTTCCAGTTGAGCATAAAACCCATCGTGTAAATTTTAGTCCCAAGTTATTTCCTTCTAAATTTATCCTATTTGTGATCAAATGAAAGAAAGAATATTAAATGACCACAAAATCATCTCACATAGTTTAATATTCCTTAATTAATTTGAGACTGTTTGAGGAGATTTAGAATGTTAACTTATTAAGAAACCAATGGTTATTTAACATTTATTTACAACCTACCCTAAAGGAGAATATATCACATTTATCAAATATAGCAATAATAGAGGTTTGGAATGCACATGTTAAAATATTGTCTACATATTTCGGTATTGTTTAAATATTTCTAAGAAATATCCAGGTAAAATTGCTGTGTATAAAATTTTCAAATATCTCTTAGAACTAAATATTTCAATGAAAACTGAAAAGTTTGTGAAAGTGTGCATTATAATTTGCATTTCAATAATACCGAGTATCTCTACTAAAATTGAATAAAAGAAAAGAATTTTCGAAAAAATTATATTGAAATGTAAGGAATTTCAAAAACAAAAATGTATAAATACAATATGCTACAGCTTCAAAGATCAATTACCTAAAATCGCAACAACGCAGCTAAATATCATGAACGATATATCACAATTAATTCATAATACCAAACAAAAGTTGATTGTTCTTTTTTACAATAAAGTTTTTTTTACCAGAACTTGGAACTCGTCAAAATAAGTAATTTCACAAAAATATGATAAAATCTACAGTTGCAGGGACCAATCCAAATTTTAATTTCTAAATCTTAATTATTTCAATTGGTACTTGACGAAAGATGAAATTTAGACCTCACCGCTACACAGAGAGAATGAAAGAACCAAACAGTGCTAAATTTCCGAGACTGGGAAAACTGGTGAAACAAAGAAACAAGGATCCAAAGAGAAGGTACTCACATAGTTTCACCATTTTTTTTTTGTTCTCTCATGTGGGTAAGGGAGATATTTGGGAACTTGCCAACAAAATTGACTCCTTCCCATTCCACTTAATTTTTTTGTGTTGAACTTGAAATTATGTTGTCAATTTAGGATAAAATAATGTGGGAATTTATCACGTAAAGCTTCCTTTCGTGTTCAAGTGAAAAGGGATGAACCATTAATTTGTACCGCATGCTCTTTCGGAAATTCGAAGACGAAGTGTGGTAAGAAAATGGAGTGGAACAGCAGAAATCTCTTAAGTCATTATCTTGATTCGAAATCTACTCACACTTTTATTTCCTCATGAAGTATCAAATGAAAAATGAATATAAACTCATCCCATTATGTGATTCAGTATCAAACTACAATAAATTTTCAAAATAACAGTGATAACAAAAAGTAAAATTTTCATCAATTCAGTCATCAATATAAATATTAGGGTGGCCCAAAAAAAAGTAAATTTTTTTTTTCGAGTCTCGTACCAAAATATGTAACTTTATAATGTTTTAAGAGTCCCCTCAAAACGACAAGTCAAACAAAAATTTTTCAAGGGTCACTCCAAATTTTTAAAAATTTCCAAAACCGTCAAAAATCGATTTTTTTTTAAAATTATTTTTCTCATTATTTTATTTTTTCTACAAGAAAAATGATAAAGATCCTGAAAATCTCAAGTCGAAATTTTAATATTAAAGGTCGCTGCAAATTTTTCAAGGTTTCCAAGACAAGTACTTTATATCTTTTCGAGCTACTTCTGAATATGAATATCAACGAACTTGATATTTTTTTTCTTGCATTTGACATACCAAAGAATGGAATTAAAGCACGAGAAACAAAAAAAAATTAAATAAATTTTTTTACGATTATAGTGTAATTGTCAAAAAATCATAATTTTTTCAATTCTTCAAATTTATTTATTTTTCAAAAATAAACATTTTAATTAAATTTTTATAACTTCTTATCAACTTTGAACACAATAATAGTCAATTATTAGCTATATATATTCAAACTATTTTATATAATGTTATAAAAAGTTATAAGAATTTAATTAAAATGTTTATTTTTGAAAAATAAATAAATTTAAAGAATTGAAAAAATTATAATATGATTTTTTGACAATTACACTATAATCGTAAAAAAAATTTATTTAATTTTTTCTTGTTTCTCGTGCTTTAATTCCATTCTTTGGTATGTCAAATGCAAGAAAAAAAATATCAAGTTCGTTGATATTCATATTCAGAAGTAGCTCGAAAAGATATAAAGTAGTCTTGGAAACCTTGAAAAATTTGGAGCGACATTTAATTATTAAAATTTCGACTTGAGATTTTCAGGATCATTATCATTTTTCTTGTAGAAAAAAATATAATAATGAGAAAAATAATTTAACAAAAAAATCGATTTTTGACGATTTTGGAAATTTTTAAAAATTTGTAGTGACCCTTAAAAAAATTTTTTTTGACTTGTCGTTTGGAGGACTCTTATAACATTATAAACTTACATATTTTGGTACGAGACTCGAAAAAAAAATTTGGTTTTTTTTGGGCCAACCTAATAAATATGTCTATTCGATGTCACTGCATGGATTTTGAATTTCCCTGTATTGACATTATCGCAATGTACGATAATAATAAAGCTTGTGCGGTATTCTTATTTGACAGTGGGCCCAAGCAGAATACAAAATATTATAATATATTGGTAAATTTTGTGGAAAGGTAAGGTTACAATTTTGGAAATTATGAAAAATGAAAACTGAAACTATGATTACAACACTTCTTGGATAGCTAACAAATTGATAACCAGTAATACTTAAAAAAAGTCTCAATTTTAATTTGGTTGTTGTGATGGTATCGCAATTTAACAGTTTCAATGTTACAATTGCCGAATTACTTTGGACAATGCTGAAAGGTCTAGAGATAAGGCTAGTTTGAAGGAAAACTTGCCTGTCATGCCGCCTCATCAAGACCAAGATTTGAAAATCAAAACAGATTTAATCTGTTGTCTTCTACAATTTTAATTTCAAAAAATTCTTTGAAGAGACTTTAAGAATTAAATTAATGTCTTTATAAGCACTGCTCATATTTAATAGACGTCAAAATTCATCATACAATATCAAACGGAATTAAGAAAAACCAACGAATACAAACTGTCAATTAAAATTAAAATATAAATAAGCAAACATTTTTTGTTTCGTTCCAGGCATGCGTAATGAACTCTTCAGACAAACTTACGAAGCCCTGTTTGTTACAAAATGTATTGTTTTCCGATCCCATATGAATGAAAAATAACTCTTTCTCAAAAATATAAAACATAATTTCAAGAACTTCTCAAAAACTAATTTATTTGAAAATATTCAATATATTTAAATAAATTACTTCAAAAAATCTCAAAACATGTAGCACATTCTCAAGAAATATTATTTCTGTTGAGGACCGTGTATTCCTAAGATTCACTGAGTAAGTCTATATATTGTTTAATTGATTTTATTATTTTTTATATGTAATGTTGAACTGATCTTATCGTAACTTTAATTATTTCTTGAGAATGTGCTACATGTTTTGAGATTTTTTGAAGTAATTTATTTAAATATATTGAATATTTCAAATAAATTAGTTTTTGAGAAGTTCTTGAAATTATGTTTTATATTTTTGAGAAAGAGTTATTTTTCATTCATATGGGATCGGAAAACAATACATTTTGTAACAAACAGGGCTTCGTAAGTTTGTCTGAAGAGTTCATTACGCATGCCTGGAACGAAACAAAAAATGTTTGCTTATTTATATTTTAATTTTAATTGACAGTTTATATTCGTTGGTTTTTCTTAATTCCGTTTGATATTGTATGATGAATTTTGACGTCTATTAAATATGAGCAGTGCTTATAAAGACATTAATTTAATTCTTAAAGTTTCTTCAAAGAATTTTTTGAAATTAAAATTGTAGAAGACAACAGATTAAATCTGTTTTGATTTTCAAATTTTGTAATAATCCTTCTATCAAGTAAAAAACCGTTCCTTCTTATTTTAAGACCAAGATTATTTCATCTGCAACCATTAGTTAATTCCTTGAGAAGGGATCACTTTTATAGATAAATATTAGGACACTGTTATTTTGGAAAATTTCACAGATATTTGTGAAAGGATCTATTTTAACAAGTTCCGTTCCTTGTTGAAAAAGATATCACTTTTGAGGAATCTTTTATAATTTGGCATAAAAATTATAACAATAGTGTTCAATATATATCTAATAAATAATTTGTATATAAAATTTCATAAAATTAAAATTAAAACACATAATAAATTACTTTCAACATTTTTCATTACAGTTTGTTCTCATAGGGATAAGATATAAATTAAAACCATAAAATATTTGTGCTTTGGATGATTGTTAATATTACAAACTAAATTTCTGACACAATAATGGTGTAGAACTATTATGAGTACTAACTATATATTAATAGGGTTTAAAACAATAGTATCACAATAAAAAATTTCAGTTAGTATAAAATGAATAAATACTACCAAGAGGTTCATACTCCTCTATCATACCTATACATATATAGGAAAATATAATCTATAATAATTCAATACTATACAAATCAAATTAGTTGGATAGAAGAGGTTATCTTACATCGAATACATCATAACCAATCCAAGCTACATACAAAATGAATTCCTTCTAAATATGTATTTTTTTCCTATATAATTTTTTTGGTGGTAAATTCAGATTCAACCTGCTTGCTTAAGAGTTGCGTAACAATTCTGACAGACTCTCACAGGTTTCAAAATGCGCAATCTTGATATTTCGCTCTCGAACCGGCTACATTTTGAACAGAAGACTTGACCGCAGTTTCTGCAGTGATGTTTTCTTTCGTAGATTGTGAAACGGATGCTGCAATTGGCGCAGAAGTCTGCTCCTTCATCTTTTAACCAATGGTCAGCTGCTCCCCTTCCGGGCTGTTCAGTAACACTCCAAGAAAACACGCGTCCTCTAGTGTCTCCGACATACACTGTTCTGTGATCCCTGTATGATGAATATATTGATAAAATTACATTTTAAGTTTGATCATATTAATAATAATAAGGTCAAAAAGCAAAATGGATCAAAAAATATAGCCCAAATACTCAGCTAGAGTATAGGGTTTCACATTTAGAAGCAATTTATATATTTCTCCTTTGAATTCATTAAGGCAATTTTTATGTTTCAGTCTAAAGGGAAGATTTGATACACTGATAAAAGGGACTGTTATAATAAGTCTATGTTTACTGAATACATAATCCAGAGTTGGGGTCATAAGCTGTTTTCAAATGGGTGAATAGGAACAACAGCAACTCTTGAATGTACTCTTGAAAACCTTTGAACTTGCTTCTGCAGGATTCTGTTGATTTTAGTTTGAGCATTGTTCTTAAGGCTCTTTTCTGTACAATAAAAACCTGTTCCACATTCCTACTGCCAACATAAAAGATTATACCAGATGTAACCTATAATTTATCTAAATGGATGTTACCAGCTAGCTCTATTCTCTTATATAAGTTTCAAGGTTGTTCAGAAAGTAATTTCGTTTTTTCCTGACAGAGGATTTAATTGTATTTTCAATCATTCCAGGGCCGAAAGTTTGATTTTCTTCCCTCTTTTAAGGTAAGAAACAAACGAATTTCAGACCGATTACAATAAGTGACACTTGAAAGAAAGCATGCTTTTTGTTTAAACTTTCTTCCCTTGCATTTTATATCATTGCCCGTTACCATAGTAAATAAACAACTTCTAATTATTTGACAGCGGAATTTTATAAACGTCAGCGCATTCACTATAATTGTGTAATTAGAAATAAATAGCGTATTAGTAAATAGTGAGAAGTAAATTAAATATTATAAATTTATAAAAAAAAGTGTCAAATTAAAAAATGGATTCTTCTGATGAATCATTTGATGACACGGAAGTGCGACGTGATATCGAAGCGGAAGCTCAAGAAATTACTCAATCTTGCTACTTCAGAATCAGTTCATCGATACCGAACTGCTTACAACAGCTTCATAGAGTGGAGAACTGAAAATGGAGTAAATGTTCTTGATGAAAATGTTTTATTGGTGTATTTCAAGGACTTAATGAAAAAATTGTCACCTTCTACAGTTTGGAGTCGTTGGTCAATGTTAAAAACAATGATTAACATTAATCATAATATTAACATTAACGACTATGCCAAGTTAAAATCGTCATTAAAACAGTTTTCGAAAGAGCACTGCCTTAAAAAGGCCAAGGTCTTATCATGGAATGACTTTTAAAAATTTCTTGATCAAGCTCCTGACTTTAATTATTTAGCCGAAAAGGTATATTTTCAATTAAAGTCAGGAGCTTGATCAAGAAATTTTTAAAAGTCATTCCATGATAAGACCTTGGCCTTTTTAAGGCAGTGCTCTTTCGAAAACTGTTTTAATGACGATTTTAACTTGGCATAGTCGTTAATGTTAATATTATGATTAATGTTAATCATTGTTTTTAACATTGACCAACGACTCCAAACTGTAGAAGGTGACAATTTTTTCATTAAGTCCTTGAAATACACCAATAAAACATTTTCATCAAGAACATTTACTCCATTTTCAGTTCTCCACTCTATGAAGCTGTTGTAAGCAGTTCGGTATCGATGAACTGATTCTGAAGTAGCAAGATTGAGTAATTTCTTGAGCTTCCGCTTCGATATCACGTCGCACTTCCGTGTCATCAAATGATTCATCAGAAGAATCCATTTTTTAATTTGACACTTTTTTTTATAAATTTATAATATTTAATTTACTTCTCACTATTTACTAATACGCTATTTATTTCTAATTACACAATTATAGTGAATGCGCTGACGTTTATAAAATTCCGCTGTCAAATAATTAGAAGTTGTTTATTTACTATGGTAACGGGCAATGATATAAAATGCAAGGGAAGAAAGTTTAAACAAAAAGCATGCTTTCTTTCAAGTGTCACTTATTGTAATCGGCCAGTGCCAAAACTGGTTTGCAAAATTTCGATCGGGCAATTTTGATGTCGAAGATGCACAACGTTCCTGAAAGCCGGTTGAAGCTGATAGAGACACGATAAGGGCATTAGTTGATGCAAATCGGCGAATAAAAACAATTTATCGAATTGAATTGTTTATGACCACTTGAAACGACTGGATTTAACCTCGAAGCTCGATATATGAATTCCGCATGTTTTCACGGAGAGAAATTTGTATCGTCGCTTCTCAAACCTCACAAAAATGATCCATTTTTGAAACGCATCATTACTGGGAACGAAAAATGTGTTGTATATAACAATGCCAAACGCAAAAGATCATGGAGTAAAAGAGATGAACCGGCTCCAAGCATTTCGAAAGCCAATATCCATCAAAAAAGGTGATGCTGCCTGTTTGGTGCGATTTTAAATCGTTTTTTTTTTGGGCTTTCACCGAATAACATCAAAATCTATTCGGAAGTCTACTGTCATCAGCTGGACAAACTGAATGATGCATTTCAACAGAAAAGGCCAGAATTAATCAACAGAAAAGGTGTAGTGTTACACCAAGATAATGCGACACTTCATACAAGTTTGGTCACTCGCTTTTACAGCTTGAATGGAATACGCTGATTGACCCATCATATTCTCCAGATCTGGCGCCTTCTGATTATTATTTGTTCCGGTAAAATCTTTACTTCAAATGAAGATGTCAAAAATTACCTGGATCAGTTTTTGGTCTTTGCTTTCCAGCAAAGACCAAAAATTTTAAGACCGTGGAATCATGCTACTCTACCAGAAAGATGGCCAGCATATAAGTTCATAAAATATCTATTCATTATACGAAAATTTTCTTTCATTAAAAAAAATGGAATTACTTTCCGAACAACACAATATATTTGTATTCCTTGGCGATTCGAGAATAAAAGACAATATTAAATTAAAACACTTGAAGTATAACATCTTGCAGAAAATTACAATGTTAGAAATGTGAGCTCAGTTGTATAATTAATTTTTTTTAATTGAAACTTTATTAGCAATCAGAATTCAATATACTAATGTGATGGCTTAAGAGATGCGTGCTCTCAAATGACACATAATGGGGGTTCAATCTACCATTTTCTCTGCTATTCTCTATACCTTTGAGACTTTTAAAAAAGAATTTACCACCACTCTGTTGATTGAGAAAGTCTTCATGTTTCTCGAAGTTGAATCTTGGTCAGAAGTCTGCTCCGGATACGATCCGTTGCATCTGCCGCGGTCGGTCGTAGCTCACGTTGTCGCGGGAAATCAATCGCAAATTCGTTTATTTGGGAAGTTAAAATGGTCAATTTTAATTCAGAAACAATTTCAAACGCAATAACTCTAGATATAAGCTTAAAACACCAAAAGATATGGGAAGCTAACTATATTCAACAAAATCATCATTAAGCCCGTAGAGGAAGCAACTCCAACAACAACCAAGCCAACAAAATTTACAACATCCCAGCAGAAATCAAAGAACTCATAGCACATAAAAGAAGAGCAAAATGGCATTTGACACACTCTCCAGCCGACAAGAACATACTGAATGAAGTGACAAATCGGCTGAAGGCTAAAATTAATGAGGCAAAGGAAACATCTTTCTATAACTACGTTCCAAACTTGAACATATTTGATAACTCTATTTGGAGACCAATAAAAACCGCGAGAGGCCAATATTACACATCCCACCGTTATGTAATCAATCAAATCAAAATACACAAAGGGCAAGAAGTGATGAGGAAAAAGGCCGAATTTTTGCAGACCACCTAGGCAAGGTATTCACTCCAAATAACAATGAAATAAACCGTGAATTTTAGAAAACATCCTATAGAATAGAACCAATCAAACCTCTCAAAATCTCTGAAGTAAAATTTGAAATTAATCAGCTCAATATGAAAGAAGCTAGAGTTGATAAAATCACTCCAAAAATGATCAAAGAGCTACCAGTAAAAGGAAACTCATGAAAATATTTAAAACCATAATCAGACAAAACTACTGACCAGAACATTTTAAAACTGCAGAAATAATTATGATTTCAAAACCAGGAAAAGGCGTTATCTCATACCGCTCAATTAGCTTGCTACCTGTCGCATCGAAGATTCTTGAGAAACTTCTCCTTGAAAGAATAAACAACGACCCAAGTACAGAAGAAGAATGGATTTCGTTTCACCAATTCGGTTTCGACAGTACCGCAAGTCCACAGAGTTGTTCAATAGGTGAATAAAGCACTCGAAGAAAAACAGTACTGCGAATCAGTATTCCTGAACGTCAGCCAAGCTTTTGACAAAGTTTTACACCCTGGCCTGCTATATTAAATAAAAAGTTCCTACCACCAACCTACTTCAAACTGTCACGATCTTATCTCACTGATAGGAAATTTAGAGTCAGAGTGAACGACAACACGACGAATTATCTTCCTTTCACATCTGAAGTCCCACAAGGAAGCGTCTTAGGTCCCCTGTTGTGTTTGTTATACACAGCCGATCTACCAACATACAGAGCCACAACAACTAGTACACTCGCTGATGACACCGCTGTACTAGCAAACCATGAAGACCCAGTGGTGGCTTCACAAATGCTTCAGAACCATCTCCTTGAAATCCAAAAATGGTCTATCAAGTGGAGAATAAAAATTAATGCAACAAAATCAGGTCAAGTCAACTTCTCACTTCAGAAGGGACAGTGTCTTCGAATGCAACTAAACAACATCCAGCTACCCGAATCTTCATCGACAAAATATCTGGGCATGCACCTTGATATACGACTCTCCTGGAAAGAACACATTACAAAAAAAATAAAACAACTTGACCTAAAAGATAAAGGGCTTTATTGGCTGATTGGTAGAAAGTCAAAATTATCATTTGAAAACAAGCTCTTAATATACAAGACAATCATCAAACCCATCTGTAATTGAGCTCTAGGGATGTTCAAGTAAATCCAACATTTCCATAATACAGGGAAGCCAATCCAAAATTCTAAGAATGATAGCAAACGCGCCTTGGCATGTTTCAGACCTAACAGTTACTTTTATGTGAAGGAAGTTATCCAGGACAGAAGTAACAGACATAAACACAAAACTAGAGAGCCCTCCAAACCCCCTAATCCAACCAACAGGCGATTAAAGCGAAATTGGCAAGCGGATCTAAAAGATTCCTGAGGACTTGTCATTGGAGAAGGCCCCACAACGTCACTTGAGAGCTCCAAGCTCTGAACCAGCAAACAAGCCCATAAAATACATAAAATTCTTATTGCTTGTAATATATTTTCAAATAAAAAAAAAGAAGTCTGCTCCGTACAATTGAGCATTGAACTCGTGACCAGAAGGTCCGGGTCGAATCCTGTTCAGGTGGAAAGTAAATTTTCTATTTGGACGGGTGTCGGACACCATTTCGCTGTTGGGTCAAAAATTAACAGTGCTGTGACCTAAAGTAGCGCAAGATCGCAGTAACAAAACCACAACTGAACTCCTAACTCGCACAAGCTGAAAAAGCTTCTGAGGGATCTTCACAGGAGATCTAGGAGTATCAGAATGATAATAATAATAAAAAAAATGGTACTGAATTGTTTCAGCCGTTACTATTTGGTAGTTGATCATAATTAAAACAAATTGTGGAAATTACTATGTTTTACTACCAAAAAAAATATATACATATTACACATTTTCTTGTGACTGGAGTTTCGGGAAATGAACTATCCCATCATCAGACAACTGAAGACCTAACAGTGGTACAGTGGTATCTGAACAAGAGTGATAAATATTTGGAATATTTCAACAGATTCTCGGTAATACCTTATAGTCGTACAGAGGTTTACATCGAACGTGATAAAAACCGGGTTAAAAAAGAGGGGCCTTCTAACAGATATCGGAATATCGGCAATCGACAAAGAAGGTTGTTAAACAGATGGTACCCATTTAAATATCTCAAATAATTTTTGGGGTTACATAGCTCCGTAGCCATTCCTTATTTTTACATTATTTTGTTGTATATCTCAAATATTTGGATTTAGAAAGCTCCATACAGTCATTCATTATTTTTTACATTATTTTTATTGTGAACGAATTTGAAAATTTCAATAATCAAGTTTCTTTTCTTTTGGATCTACATGTAAAAATTTTTCTTAAGATCTTCTTTTGTCGAAAGGAATTACTCTTTTCTAAAGAATGAGTAGCAAAAGTTACATTTTTGTTTACTTTTCATTAAATTCATTTTATGTTCGTTGAAAAAGGTTTTAAACAGATGTTACTTTTTAAATATCTCAAATATTTCCGATTTACATAGCTCCGCACAGTCATTCATTATTTTTACATTATTGTTATTGTGAACTAATTTGAAAATTTCAACAGATTTTAGATAATCGAGTTTCTTCCCTTTTGATTCTACATGCAAAATTTTCAGATGACCGTTTTCTAGACAATGAGTGGCAAAAGTAGAATTTTGTTTATTTTTCCTGAAACTCATTTTGTGTTCGTTGAACCTCGTCTTGAAGGAACGTCCTGTTTGTCCTATATATTTATTACTGCACGTAGAACAAGATAACTCATAAACTCCTGATTTGTGTATGTTTGGAGTAGGGTCCTTTGCGTTAAATAATACCGATGATAATTTGTTTTGCGTTTTGAAGGCAATATTGACATCTGATTTTGAAAAACTATTGGCCACTAAAAAAGACTTATGCTACCAAAGTACGACAGAGAAATGAATTTTTTATTTTCTTCGGTTTTTATGATGGGACAAATTTGGCTCATAGCTATTTTAGATAGTTTCTGTCGAATAAGATTATCTATTATATTGGGGTTGAAACCGTTGTTCGCGGCTATTGATTTTATAGTTTGGACTTCAGCTTCGCGGTCATTTTTTGATAAGGGTAATGCGAAGGCTCTATGGATCATCGATTGATAGGCTGACATTTTTTGTGAATATGGGTGATTGGAATCAATAGGAATACATGCATTCTGTCAAGAAAGTACCGGGAATTATCGATTTAAATCTGGCGGGGCAATGAGGCAGGTAAATTTTTTTGTTGGGGCAAATTTATGACCTTTTTCGAGTAAGTTTAGTTCGTTATTTGAAAATTGGGATTCTGAAAAGTTAATGACGCGATCATTTGGTCTATATATAATAATATATTTTGTGTAAATAACACTGTACCACTGTTAGGTCTTCAGTTGTCTGATGATGAGATAGTTCATTTCCCGTAACTCGAGTCACAAGAAAATGTGTAATATATATACATTCTGTCAAGAAAGTACCGGGAATTATCGATTTAAATCTGGCGGGGCAATGAGGCAGGTAAATTTTTTTTTTCCTAGGTTGGTACCACTGTCCTTAATTACTATGCCAAGCTTGAGCGGGATCTGTCAACTAGTGTGTTTGCAACAGCTGATTAAGTCAGTCGATGTGAGAGTGCGTGCCGATTTTTACTATGGGTGATTACGTTGAGCAAAGAATTTGTTTAAAGTTTTGTGTTGCAAATGAATTTTCGTGTGCCGATGCATTGAAAATGTTGCAAAAGGCCTTTGGTGATAATGCTCTATCGAAAACTCGTGCATATCAGTGGTACAGAGCCTTCAAGGACGGTCGTGAAGTGGTCGAAGACTTGCCTCGTTCTCGTTCTCGGAATTAAGGAAAGGGTGCTGGAAAACCGTCGTACCAGCTTGAGACAGATAGCACATGATCTTAAGATATCCCACGAGTCCGCACGTACGATTTTGATTGATATTTTGGGCATGAGAAAGGTGGCCGCACGACTCGTACCCAAAGACCTGAATTTTCTTCAAAAACGTCATCGCGAACAGGTTGCTTCAGACATGCTGGATCGCTGTAATTCCGATTCTACATTCATGGAACGCATTATAACTGGTGATGAGACCTGGGTCTACGAGTACGATATGCAAACAAGCCAGCAATCATCGGAATGGGTGGCAAAAAATGAGCCGAAACCGAAAAAACCACGCCAAAGCCGCTCGAAAATGAAGGTGATATTCATTGTTTTCTTCGATATCCGTGGCATGGTGCACTACGAATTCGTTCCAGAGGGTCAGACGGTAAACAAGGAGTATTACCTAGGCGTTATGAAACGTTTACGTGAGCGTATCCGTAAGAAGCGGCCAAATTTGTGGGCGAACAACTCATGGATTTTGCATGACGATAACGCGCCTTCTCACCGAGCTACGATTGTGACTGACTTTCTCGCCAAAAACTCAACAAACGTGCTTCAGCAACCACCGTGTTCGCCGGATTTGGTTCACTGCGACTTTTTCCTTTTCCCAAAACTAAAATTGCCCCTTCGTGGCACCCGTTTTGTGTCGATTGAAGCCATAAAACAAAATTCGGCGCGAGAGCTAAAGTCCATCCCGGAAATCGCCTATAAAAAATGTTTCGATAATTGGAAGTGCCGTTGGCATAGATGTATTGGAGCAAATGGAGCCTATTTTGGAGGCGACCCAATAAATTTTGACGATTAAATGAAAAAATGTTGTTTTAATTGAAAATTCCCGGTACTTTCTTGACAGAGTAGTATATCAGTGGATGTGGGTTTTCTGAACACGTTGAATTCTATTTGAGTGTGATATCGAGAGGTCTAAAAATGTAATACTGTTCTTCCATTCTTTTTCTAATTTGAATTTAATTTTTGGGTGAATATTATTCAAGAAATTCAAAAATTGGCTCAGTTGTCTGGATGTTCCGGAGATACACGTAAGAATATCGTCTACGTATCTGTACCAGAAATGAACATTTACAGATAGTTTCGAATTGAAGATTTTATTTTCTATTTCTGACATGAATATGTCTGCAAGGAGTGAGCTCAGTGGTGAGCCCATAGCTAGGCCGTTTAATTGTTCGTATATTTTATTATTAAATTGAAAATAGTTTTTGTGCTGGCATTGTTCTAAAAGTGCAATGAAATCACCGTGTATCACGGGATTTACATGTGATTTTTCAAGAATTCCTGAAGCTAAATAAATGCTATCATTTCTCGGTATATTTGGAAACATATTATCCACATCTAGGCATACTAGGTAGGAATTATTTGGTAAAGAAAATTTTTTAAATTTTGTTGTTAATTCTATGGAATTTTTTATTGTGTATTTCGGAGTGAAATTAGTAAGCCTTTTGAACATTTCATTTAATTTTTTCTCTATTTTATAGGTAGGGCTGCTAATAAAGTAAACGGCTGAGCGAATTGGTGCATCTTCTTTGTGAGTTTTTATTAGACCGTAGAGTTTTGGTGGGCTAGGATTCATATTTATGAAATGATAATTTGATTTAAATAAGGAGATGTCTGACAAAATTTTTCTCAATGATTTTTTAATTGTCGGGTCAATGGGAGTTTCTACAATATCTTGATTTTTTAATGAAATCATTCATTTTCTCTATGTACTTGGATCTAGAAAGGATAACTGTGGCATCTGATTTATCTGCTTTTGTGACGGTAAGATCGTCGGATTGATTTTTTTCTTTTATGGATTTGATTGTATTCAAAATATTATTGTTAGTTATGTTTCTGTTGTTTCTAAGGGTTTTTGAAATTTTAGAGGTAATTTTATTCACCTCATCCGTATATTTAAGTGCAATTGTAGACTCAACAGTAGGAATTTCTTTTACTTTTTTATTTTTAATTGTTGGGGCAAATTTATGACCTTTTTCGAGTAAGTTTAGTTCGTTATTTGAAAATTGGGATCCTGAAAAGTTAATGACGCGATCATTTGGTCTATATATAATAATATATTTTGTGTAAATAACACTGTACCACTGTTAGGTCTTCAGTTGTCTGATGATGAGATAGTTAATTTCCCGTAACTCGAGTCACAAGAAAATGTGTAATATATATACATTCTGTCAAGAAAGTACCGGGAATTATCGATTTAAATCTGGCGGGGCAATGAGGCAGGTAAAATTTTTTTTCCTAGGTTGGTACCACTGTCCTTAATTACTATGCCAAGCTTGAGCGGGATCTGTCAACTAGTGTGTTTGCAACAGCTGATTAAGTCAGTCGATGTGAGAGTGTGTGCCGATTTTACTATGGGTGATTACGTTGAGCAAAGAATTTGTTTAAAGTTTTGTGTTGCAAATGAATTTTCGTGTGCCGATGCATTGAAAATGTTGCAAAAGGCCTTTGGTGATAATGCTCTATCGAAAACTCGTGCATATCAGTGGTACAGAGCCTTCAAGGACGGTCGTGAAGTGGTCGAAGACTTGCCTCGTTCTCGTTCTCGGAATTAAGGAAAGGGTGCTGGAAAACCGTCGTACCAGCTTGAGACAGATAGCACATGATCTTAAGATATCCCACGAGTCCGCACGTACGATTTTGATTGATATTTTGGGCATGAGAAAGGTGGCCGCACGACTCGTACCGAAAGACCTGAATTTTCTTCAAAAACGTCATCGCGAACAGGTTGCTTTAGACATGCTGGATCGCTGTAATTCCAATTCTACATTCATGGAACGCATTATAACTGGTGATGAGACCTGGGTCTACGAGTACGATATGCAAACAAGCCAGCAATCATCGGAATGGGTGGCAAAAAATGAGCCGAAACCGAAAAAACTACGCCAAAGCCGCTCGAAAATGAAGGTGATGCTCGTTGTTTTCTTCGATATCCGTGGCGTGGTGCACTACGAATTCGTTCCACAGGGTCAGGTGGTAAACAAGGAGTATTACCTAGGCGTTATGAAACGTTTGCGTGAGCGTGAAGCGGCCAAATTTGTGGGCGAACAACTCATGGATTTTGCATGACGATAACGCGCCTTCTCACCGAGCTACGATTGTGACTGACTTTCTCGCCAAAAACTCAACAAACGTGCTTCAGCAACCACCGTTTTCGCCGGATTTGGCTCCCTGCGACTTTTTCCTCTTCCCAAAACTAAAATTGCCCCTTCGTGGCACCCGTTTTGAGTCGATTGAAGCCATAAAACAAAATTCGGTGCGAGAGCTAAAGTCAATCCCGGAAAGCGCCTATAAAAAATGTTTCGATAATTGGAAGTGCCGTTGGCATAGATGTATTGGAGCAAATGGAGCCTATTTTGAAGGCGACCCAATAAATTTTGACGATTAAATGTAAAAATGTTGTTTTAATTGAAAATTCCCGGTACTTTCTTGACAGAGTAGTATTTTTGGTAGTAAAACATAGTAATTTATACAATTTGTTTAAAAAAAAAATGGTGTAGTAACCACAAATATTTTGAGTTGATTTCGTCTATTTTATAGTTCCCAAGAGTGATCTTGTTCACATTAAATCCTTGTTTTTCTGAGATGAATTTCACGATGTAATCTTCTTCTGCCACGCTCTTAGCCCTATTTCTACAAAAAAAAATTATGAGAATTCTGTTTAACTCGTCAGGAAAATCAGAATATTCAAAACAACTCAGTAGGTTCTGGCATATTTGAATTAATTCATGGATACATTATTAGTTTGGGCAGATTAAATCAAACTTATGTGTTTTCAATAGTAAAAGTGTTTTCAAAACTTGTTTTGATGCCAATATAAATTTTAGGGAATTCTGAAATGTTTGATGCGCACTTCATTTATGGCCTTGCAAATGGAAATGCACAAGAAGCTAAACGCCTATACATGGAACACTATCCGAATGGAGTGATGTCTGGTTATCAAGTATTCTAGAGTATTCACGGGTCTCTGGATTTTTTCCATAAAAAAATTAATGCAGGTAAACCACGAAATATTAGACCACTACAAATCAAAAAAAGGAGTTTTTGCGGAAATAAAAGTTAACCAGGATTTAGTACAAGAAAAAAAAAGTGTTAATTTAAATATGAGTTATCATATTTTAGGTTTCAGTCGCCCTTGTCTCGAGTTCCAAGAATTAATTTCTGTCAGTAATACCTCAACAGACAAGTAGTTCATCCTCATTTTGATTGCAAAGTCTTTTTCACTGATGGAGCCTGTTTTTCAAGAACTGCAATTATTAATTTTCACAATGACAGCCTGAAGAGAATCGAATTGAATTGGATCAGTCTTCACTTGATAAAAATCCGTATTAAATAAGGTTATGATGATTTTCACAATTTTTATTGTTATTCAATACAATAATTGTTTCGCTATCACAGTAGCATCATCAGGCAGGTTTACATTTTGAAAAACTAAATTTGTTTCCGAAATCCGTTGCTATTTATATTACAGTAGGTACAAAAAATTTTATTGAACACTAAAATCCAAAAAAGGTCTCTGTACATTCCTGCTTATCTGAATTCATTTAACCCCTGGGTGGCTCATAATTCAGGCTGAAATTTATGACATGAGTTATGTCAGCTTTTGACGGCCGCTGTGATTTGTTGCGTATTCGTATAGACCTGCGACTCCGCAAGATAATGTCTAACGCGGATAAATCGCACGATCTCAGTGGCTAGTTCACATCACCCCCATGTAAGTTGACTATGCCCCCGAATCGCTCGTGCGGAATGTCCAACCAAAGTGGCACGAGTTGTGTGGCACGTAGAGCCGTCCTGTCGAAACCACATTTCGTTGATTTTCATGTCGTCCAATTCAGGCCAAAAGAAGTTTATAATCATTGACCTATAATGCTCGCCGTTGACGGTGATGGCCCGCCTAACGTTATTCCTAAAAAAATGTGAACCGATGACGCCGTCAGCCCAAGATCCATACCAAACAGTTTCTAAGATCGCATGTGAACTGTTATCGTCCCAAAGTGATACTTTTGTTTCTTGACGTATCCATTCATCCAGAAATGGGCTTCATCGCTGAAGATGTTTTTTTTATGAAAATAAGCGCCAGCATAACTAGGTGATGGACCCCCGCAAGTCACCTCCCCCGCTTCAAGAAAGAAGATCGCCATGCCGATCCCAACACTCAGTCATTTGAGCAGAGTGTCTCCATGGTTATGAAAGATTGAAGCAACGAATCAACACAAATAACAGCTTCTCAGCATGGACCCCCCGCACCACAGGATCGCTGTTGCTGTTTGCTGTCAAAAGCGAGGCTCCGAGGCATCAAAGGATTGGGCTTTAGGATCAAAAGGGCGCCAGAGTTGGGGGAGAGCAGAGCGTATTCTCCAGGACCCTCAAACTTCGTCGAAACGTCGTAGTCTCCCTTTCCCTCCAACAGACCACTTCCGACCCCGCAGTTGATAAGATAAGCTTAAGGATCCACGAATGGGGGCGAAGTTAGGGGCGAGCAGAGCGAATATCCCAAGTCCACCAACTTGTTCAAAACGTCGTAGTCTTCCTTTGTCCTTCAACGGACCAATCAGGACCCCGCAGCGGGAGCTTCAGGATCTAAAAATGGAGCCAAATTTGGGGGCGAGCAGAGCGAATCTCCCAAGTCCCCCAACTTGTTCGAAACGTCGTAGTCTCCCTTTTTCCTTCAGCAACCATTTAAGATCCTTCAGCGGATAAGAGGACGAAGGTTGGAAAACCCACGTTGAGATTCAGCAGGGTATCGCCTTCGGCATTGAAAGGATTACAAAACTCTAATCGATTGCAGGGTCGCAGATTCTGGTCGTCAATCAGAGCCAGCTTCCCCGTACGATTCCAAGCCAAGCGGTAGGAAAAGGATGGAGTGGGACAACATTATGGAATGGTATTATGCAAGAAAGAAAGGAAGTAAGGAAGTTTGGATTGCGAGTCATCTGCTTTAGGCATCATAACTATATCCTCCATTTCATAAATGAAACTAGGACACTCGTTATGACAAGCTCCCCCACCACGACAAGGTACAGAGACGGGTGGAGCAGCTCTTGGGTCAGTTGAATTTTGCACGGGTACAGACCCAAGTCAGAACGGAAAATACACCAGGGTGTGGTGTTTTTGAAAGGCCGAGTTCTTGCGAGCGATGCGAAATTAACTGCAGCGGATTCTCCTCTTCCCACAGACAGCGGCGATATTTTCGGCAGATCTTGCGTTTCATCGTCGTACGGATATTGGTCCATTGTGAACTGAACCAGTGGACTGAAATTTATCCACTACACTGAGAATAGGATGATTATGGCTACTTTAAAATAGGCGAAGCGTGCGGAACGTTGCCTAAACAGATTTGGATGAAACAATTTTATCATTTGCACCTGTTGTTTAACTACATATCCCTCCATAGTGATTTGGCAACATAGACTGAATAAATGAAAGCTAATTAGATAGATGTAGCTTAAAAAATATGGCTGCTATCAACTGTCAAAGTTAGGAAGTCCCTTTTGGATGACTCGTTACAAGTTCTTCGAAACTTTATGCCATAGATCTGGAAAATAGTCAGAAAAACTAGTAATGAAACCTCAAATTCATTCAAATATGCCAGAGCATCCTGAATGGTTTTGAATATTTTGATTTTCCTGATGACTTAGAGAGAATTGTTTAACTTTTTTTTTTGAAAAACGTTAACAGATACAACAATATTGCCGTGGACTTCCATTTTTAACACTCTATAACTTAGAACTGAATGGATCAAACAAAAAACAACGACATAAATCTGAACTGTTTGATCGTTACTTTACGAAATATCGATCACTTCAGCCATCTACCAACAAAATATTGGGTTTCTTTTTGCCCAACCTATTATTTGAAATATGGAAACCTATACTCTATGAACAATGACGAAGTATTTGGCGCATAACAATGAGAGAAAACAGATTCATTAATTTAACAGCAAATTTTCTAAATTGATTTACTTGAGAAAAGCATACTTACTTTGACACCGCCAAAGCTGTGATTGACGCTGGTTCCGTATTGTCCTTTCTATCATAAGCTGTATGCATTGTTAATTTGCTTCGGAATACTAACTGTCTTTGCCACTTGTGCCCTATAATTTTCAGAGATATTATGAAATACATATTATTGAATGAAAATTCTTACCCGGTCGTAAAATATTTAACGGATTAATGGCTTTCTTCTTAGTTTCTGGTATAATAACAAATGAATCTGTTAAGCTTGTATCAGATTTACTAGTCCTTATTCCAGAGCTTTCATCTACCTCTAAACTATTATTGTCGGCACTATTACCACCTTAAGAAAACAGAATACAGAATTAAAAAAGGGGTTTCGTCTGTTAGTGAAAAATGATTATTTATAACCTGCTATATAGACTTCAATAAAATAAATGGTGGTGAATTAACCTCCATTTCTTTTATTTTCTTCATAATATATAATTATTTGGTTTCCTTAACACTCTATATACAGATGTCCTTGTGCAATAATAGGGGCCGTTATATTGCCGGTCAATGTTTAAGATCTATGGTAAACCACAGAACTATTTGTTGGAGGTCACATGGGACACCATATAAATGTTTAGTATTCATTTGCCAAGATGTTTCTAGATTGTTAAGGTGAGTAAATATTTTTGTTGATTGATGTTTTTTTAAATGTGATTGGGTACTGACGAGCAAAGTCACTCTCAAAACGTGTTTTTTAGTAATGTTTTTACATATCTTGAGATTTTCTAAAAAGTAACTTAGTTGGATATTCAATAATATTGAATATCCATCAATATTGATGTTTTATAATTAATGTTTATCTTATATGTCGTTTGATATGAGCAGTGCTTATATGACATTAATTTAATTCCTGAAGTTATAATATTAAATATAATTTTTTTAAATTATATATGTAGAAGACTAACAGAATATATCTGTTAGTATTAAAATATTTGAAAAACATGTTACAGACTTATCTATAATTGTTTGTCTTTACTTGACGCAAATTCATCTTGAAATTATGAATAAAAACAATATTCTATTTCCGCCAATATTAGCGGAAAGAGAATATTGTTTTTCATTCATAATGTTATGGATTTCATCAGGTCGCTATAATTGCAAATTAATTTTATGCTCGGAGTATATGAGAGAAAAATAAATTCAAAAACAACATTTCAATAATTTTATGTATCTAGTGTTTCTCTATCTTCAGTTATCTACCAGGTGTAGAAGTATGACACTAGCCTTTCCTTAAAGGTGGTGCTAGTCATCAGTTTAAGAACCAAAAGACCGCTTCCCCAGCGCCATCATCTACCTCTAGCAGCTGACGATGATTATGAACACACAACCCAAGTTCCATACACCGGTATATGTTTCTATGACGTTAAACATATTGAATTTTGTACCCAGACACTATGATTTATGGACACTATTAATTTGTTGTTATCAATTTGGAGAAGACTAGTGCAGAATCGCATCGAATGCTTGTCAAAGCTTACAGTAAACAAGCTCGTGCTTCAAAACTGGTGATTTTGGCGCCAGAAACTAATAGCGTAGGAAGCCACCCAAAAAATTCACAGACAACGAATTGTGAACCTTATTGGATGAAAATGATACTCAAACTCAACAAGAACTAGGGGATCGGTGCTTATAAAGACATTAATTTAGTTCTTTAAGTTTCTTGAATAAATTTTTTGAAATTAAACTTGTAGAAAACTAACGGATTAAATCTGTTTTGATATTCAACCTAGGGGATCATTTGAATGTGACGTAGAGAGCCGCCTCCATTCATTTAAAAGCTATCAAAAAGATTTGGAAGGTGGGAAAAATAGGTTCCGCATGAACCGCATTAAAGGCAGCAAGAAAATAAAATATTATTATTTTGATGGGATAGTTCATTTCCCGAAACTCGAGTCACAAGAAAATGTGTAATATATATTTTTATTGTTAGTAAAACATAGTAATTTCTACATTTTGTTTTAATTAAGAAAATAAAAATCCACGTATGAAATTCTGCTCGACAGAAGAGTGTAATCTATATAAGCTGCTAAAATCTAGTACCACAGCAAATAATCTATTTAAATCGAATAATACGAAAAAAGCGACCAGAATATAGAAAAAAGCAATATAAAGTAATTTTGTTCCATGATTATGTCCCCTCACACACAGCAAAACGGATCAGGGAAACGATAATGGCGTTCAGTTGGGAAATACAGGCACATGTGGCTTATTTGGCAGACTTATCACCCATTCCCCTCAAGGAGACACGCTCTCGCTGAAAAATGCCTCAATTCGTATGAAAATATACGAAAATACCTCAATAACTGGCTCTTTTTTTTTAGGCGTAGTATTCATAAAGTGTCGGAGCGGTGAGAAAAATGTATAAATACATTCTGTCAAGAAAGTACCGGGAATTATCGATTTAAATCTGGCGGGGCAATGAGGCAGGTAAAAATTTTTTTTCCTAGGTTGGTACCACTGTCCTTAATTACTATGCCAATCTTGAGCGGGATCTGTCAACTAGTGTGTTTGCAACAGCTGATTAAGTCAGTCGATGTCAGAGTGCGTGCCGATTTTTACTATGGGTGATTACGTTGAGCAAAGAATTTGTTTAAAGTTTTGTTTTGTAAATGAATTTTCGTGTGCCGATGCATTGAAAATGTTGCAAAAGGCCTTTGGTGAAAATGTTCTATCGAAAACTCTTGCATATCAGTGGTACAGAGCCTTCAAGGACGGTCGTGAAGTGGTCGCCCATCGACGGCTTCGATCGAAGATAACGTCGATAAAATTAAGGAAAGGGTGCTGGAAAACCGTCGTACCAGCTTGAGAGAGATAGCACATGATCTTAAGATATCCCACGAGTCCGCACGTACGATTTTGATTGATATTTTGGGCATGAGAAAGGTGGCCGCACGACTCGTACCGAAAGACCTGAATTTTCTTCAAAAACGTCATCGCGAACAGGTTGCTTCAGACATGCTGGATCGCTGTAATTCCGATTCTACATTCATGGAACGCATTATAACTGGTGATGAGACCTGGGTCTACGAGTACGATATGCAAACAAGCCAGCAATCGTCGGAATGGGTGGCAAAAAATGAGCCGAAACCGAAAAAACCACGCCAAAGCCGCTCGAAAATGAAGGTGATGCTCATTGTTTTCTTCGATATCCGTGGCGTGGTGCACTACGAATTCGTTCCAGAGGGTCAGACGGTAAACAAGGAGTATTACCTAGACGTTATGAAACGTTTGCGTGAGCGTATCCGTAAGAAGCGGCCAAATTTGTGGGCGAACAACTCATGGATTTTGCATGACGATAACGCGCCTTCTCACCGAGCTACGTTTGTGACTGACTTTCTCGCCAAAAACTCAACAAACGTGCTTCAGCAACCACCGTATTCGCCGGATTTGGCTCCCTGCGACTTTTTCCTCTTCCCAAAACTAAAATTGCCCCTTCGTGGCACCCGTTTTGAGTCGATGGAAGCCATAAAACAAAATTCGGCGCGAGAGCTAAAGTCCATCCCGGAAAGCGCCTATAAAAAATGTTTCGATAATTATGGAAGATGCCGTTGGCATAGATGTATTGGAGCAAATGGAGCCTATTTTGAAGGCGACCCAATAAATTTTGACGATTAAATGTAAAAATGTTGTTTTAATCGAAAATTCCTGGTACTTTCTTGACAGAGTAGTATAATAGCAATGGAGATTATTTTTAATAAAATATTTTTCAACATTTTCAAACAACAGACATGTAATTTTCACAAGGAAATTCCGGTTTCACACTTCTACACCTGATATATCATATTTTCATTCATACCACAATGAAGGTTAATTCTAAGGAAAACTTTCGACAACCTTTCTGTTTGAAATTCTCCAGAAGGTGGCTCTAAGGAGGAAAGTAACTATTGTTTGAGTTTTTTCTAGATAATTATATGCAGAGATATAAAGTTGGCTTTACAGCTCTAATAAAACCAAACAGTTCACACTGTCGCCAAATTTTCTAGTTCACCCTCGAAGAATACTATGCATAGCATTAATGATATTACCTTCACTCTTGCGCAATCCGCCATGGATTCTAGATCGCCGCTTCCTTGCCGGTACAGGGGGTGTAAGGGGCATTGTATCTTCAGTATCACTACAGGTGTCCTTCTCGTTTTGCTGTTCGTTTCTCCATTCCTTGGTGCTCTTTTCTTCGCCTACTATTTTGGGAATCCTTCTACAATTGCTATCTTCTGATAGACTACTCTCCGATCCAGATTTCATGAGACTACCGCCAGAACTTTCATTTGAAACGTTTATCTGTTTAACCAGCTTATGATTTATTGGTTTTGGTTTGTTGTCCAATGATTTTACTTCATTCAATGGTTCCTTGAAAATTTGACCTGGGTCATCATTTGGCACTTGGACGTAATCGATACACCACATCTTGAAACAACATCAAAGAAAGAAAAATTAGAAATAATGAAATATAATGGTAGGTTCATTAAGTGAATTACACTATAAATTCTATTTAATTTATTTTTCGATAATCGATTTCGATCTTCTTTGAAAAACATACTTAAAAATGTCAAGGTAAATTTTTCAATCACCTTTTTAACAATTCTATTTATGAAATATTTCACACAGTTTTTATGTTTCACAGTTTATTCAGTATCCTGACACGTGTTTCGGCCTTTCGACCATCTTCAAAGGAGTACAACAAGTAACTAACTAAACTTAAACTTGAAAAAAGGTTCTTTACAGTTAGGACATCAGTGTATTTTTATGGCGCGTGGAAATAACAGCATTCAATATAGGGGTGTTCCCTAAGAGTATTTGGGAATTTGTTAAATTCTCCTTTTTCTCAATGGCTTTTTTGATTGTAATAATCTCCAAACAGTTCATCAATTTACCCTTATTAACATTATATAGTAAAGTGAAATCTTTCTCTCATTAAAAAAATTATTATTTTCTGAACAATGTTCTTTAAAACCGGTTGATTTCTGGTTTTTCAAAATAGACATTCTATGTTCTTTATTGTTCTTACTGCTAAAGAATAAATTCCCATTTTATGGGAATTTATGAATTTAGAAATCCTACTCTTGAAACCTTCTATTTAAGCAATTGAAAACCATATTTTCTTTTCTTCATAAGGGCATAACAATATAAATGATCCTTATGAAGAAAAGAAAATATGGTTTTCAATGGCTTATATGAAAGATTTCAGCAGTAGGATCTCCAATGGTCTTCATAAAATGGGAATTAATTCTTTAGCAGTAAATATAAATAATTTAGCTAAGATGAAGAACAATAAAGAAAGGAACCCCAACTTTTCCGAATCAAGGATTTATCAAATTAAATGTGATGATTGTACTGCTACATATATAGAACAGATAAGCCGATGTTTACAACATAGAATCAAAGAACATAGGATGCCTATTTTGAAAAACCAGAAATCAGCCGGTTGTGCAGAACATTGTATAGAAAATAATATTTTTTTTAATGCGAAATTGTCACTTTATAATGTTAATAAGAGTAATGTTACGTACCACGGTTAGTTTACCGCAGTACTTTGCCTATTACTTCAGTATTTTGAAATAACAATTGCAATTTAATTAATCTTGATGATTAATTTCGATGGGTTTAATGGACTGTATTGTTGGCTTAGTTTAACTAAGAATGTTATTTCAAAAGTACTTGTATGTAGTTATCTCGATGATGAACTAGCCTTGTTTATCTAATAAGATAAACCAACGAAGATTGTAAGGAATTAAAGTAAAACTTGTAATACACTATAATAACAACGAACTATCATTTGAAAAAAAATTGTATATGAGACAGTAATTTATTTCCACAAAAATGTTTGTACTACTACAACAATTGTTTCACCACGATGTGGCTTCTTCAGGTATTACATTGTACTGTCTGATGGTATTCAGTGTAACCGAGTTTAAATACATTTTCAGGTACGTGACCAAATAATGGAAGCACAAGTCATAGAAACTCTAGGTGTTTATTGGAGTTTGCCGCTAAAAATGCCATTAAGGAAAAATATTCAGTAATGGAGACTGATCAACATCTGTTTGTTCGTTCAAAAGGATTTTACAGGCATTATACCTGTTGATTTCAAGAAATTCTAAAAGTGTTAATCTAGAACTCTTGCTTTCAACGTGGATAATTTCATAATCATTGTTGAAATTATGCCTGAATTCCTTAAGATGATTAGCCTATGTCGAATGTACAGAATTTGATATATAACCCCTTTGGTGTTCTTGGACACGTTTCTTGAATGATCTAGCAGTCTGGCCAATGTATACTAAAGGGGAATCTTTGCAAGTCAACTTGTAGACTCCGGATTTATTTTCTTTATTTGTATGATCTTTATTGTTTTTTATGTAAGTACTAAGGTTATTAATTGTCTTAAAAGCCGCGTTATAATTCAAACAACTTTTGAAATATTTAGCAATATTTTCAGATAATCCATTGACATAAGATAACGAAAAATATTTCTGTGTATTGTCCTCTTTTATGATTGGGTACACGAGATTTAATGCCATTTTCTTTTGTTTATTGGATACCATTTTGTCTATAAGAAAGGGATTGTAACCGTTGTTTGACACTATTTGTTTAATAATATTTAATTCTTTCAAAAAGTTTCCCCCAAACATAATGGGGGAAAACAGGTAGCAGTCCAAAGTGATATCAATGTTTTCATACAGGGTTACTCACAGTCCATGGTATATTATACATTTACGTTATTACTTTCTTAACATGTACTCTTAAACCTCTCTACCTATCTCCAGCGGTTTTCCAGGAATGGTTTCCTTATTTTTATTATGTGCAAAATATAGCTAAAATTAAATGTTTACAAAAATTTGAATATCAAAACAGATTTTATCTGTTAGTCTTCTACAATTTTAATTTGAAAAAATTTACTTAAGAAACTTTAAGAATTAAATTAAAGTCTTTATAAGCACTGCTCATATTTAATAGACGTATAAAATCGAAATTCATCATGCAGTATCGAATGGAATTAAGAAAAACCAACGAATATAGATTGTCAATTAAAATTAATTAATAAATAAACAAACATTTTTGTTTCGTTCCAGGCATGCGTACTGAACTCTTCAGACTAACGTACGAAGCCCTGTTTGTTACAAAATGTATTGTTTTCTGATCCTATATTTATGAAAAATAACTCTTTCCCAAAAATATAAAACATAATTTTAAGAACTTCTCAAAAACTAATTTATTTGAAATATTTAATATGTTTAAATAAATTACTTCAAAAAATCTCAAAACATGTAGCACATCCTCAAAAATAATTAAAATTCAGATAAGACTAGTCAACTTAAATATGAGCAGTGCTTATAAAGACATTAATTTAATTCTTAAAGTTTCTTAAATAAATTTTTTAAAATTAAAATTGTAGAAGACTAACAGGTTAAATCTGTTTTGATATTCAAATTTTGTATAATAATAATCCTTCTATCAAGTAAAAAACCATTTCTTATTATTTTATTTTATATATAATATATAATTATATCAGGTTTTTAAAGAAAGAAATTTATTTTACAATGTTGAATGTTTTTAACTAAGACCATTAAAGTGTCTTATAAACTTTGTGTGATTTTTTTGTGAGCATAGAACATAGAGTACCTTGGATATTAGATGTACCTATGTGAATGTTCCTGAAAATCACATATTTCTGAAGATTACATTCGGTAAGTCTATTCATTGTTAATTGATTTTATTATTTTTATATGTAAAGTTGAACTTATCTGAATTTTAATTATTTTTTGAGGATGTGCTACATGTTTTGAGATTTTTTGAAGTAATTTATTTAAATATATTTAATATTTCAAATAAATTAGTTTTTGAGAAGTTCTTAAAATTATGATTTATATTTTTGAGAAAGAGTTATTTTTCATAAATATAGGATCAGAAAACAAAACATTTTGTAACAAACAGGGCTTCGTACGTTTGTCTGAAGAGTTCAGTACGCATGCCTGGAACGAAACAAAAAATGTTTGTTTATTTATTTATTAATTTTAATTGACTATTTATATTCGTTGGTTTTTCTTAATTCCATTTGATATTGTATGATAAATTTCGATTTTATTCGTCTATTAAATATGAGCAGTGCTTATAAAGACATTAATTTAATTCTTAAAGTTTCTTAAATAAATTTTTTGAAATTAAAATTGTAGAAGACTAACAGATTAAATCTGTTTTGATATTCAAATTTTGTAATAATCCTTCTATCAAGTAAAAAACCGTTCCTTATTATTTTATTAAATGTTTATTACTATAGTATTTCGATTAGAAGAAAGCTGAAATTTTGGGGATAGTTTACTAAGTCTGTGTATTGATCAAGTATAAAGGAATTCATTTTCTATTAAACGAAGCTGTAAAAATTTATGATTTTAGCGTTCAAAACAAAAATGGCGAAAAGTGCGTTATTCAAATGGAATATTATCATCGAATAACCCCAAATAAAATTGAATTCGTTTCAAATGATTCATCTTATTCCTATATATAATAAGTTGGTTTCCGAAATGAAAGCAAGGATCAATTTACCACATGTTTTAATAGTTATCTATTAAACATCATAGAACATGCATTTTATCCAAATTTAAACAATTATTATATCAATAATAAAGCATGTGTAACTTCATTAATGAAAATTTGAATCGAAAATAATCAAAATGGAAGACAATAACTATTCATATAAGCTCTTGATGAAATTGTTCATTCTTCATAGTAAATGTGATCAAATTATAGTAAAATGTTCAATGAAATGACCAAACGATTAAACAGCAACCAAAATGATAATATTATAACATAATATGAATAAAAATTTAGAACAAGTTCAAAATAATTGTTCAAAATGACAACCGTTTATTTACAAAGATTTTAAAATCCAGATACTTGTAGAACAAGTTGTTCCCTCCTGATCTCATTAACATATATCTGCTCAATGCAACTTATCACTCGTTAGAATAGGTCTATGTAAACTTCCTTTTTTAAATTATGCTTTAAATAAAAACCAAGTAGAGTTAGATCGGATGATCTCGTGGCTAATTTCAGGCTAAGGAAAATAAACAGTTTCACCAAAACTTCATTTGAATAGTTATTGCTTTCCATTTTGATTCTTTTCGATCTAAATTTTCAGTAATAAACTTGCAAATGTTTATTAAACTAATTATCAAATTTTTATGAAGACATGTTCTGTGATGTTTCATATATAACTAATACAGAATATGGCCATTTTTGTATAAATGAAAACGAATTGCCTTAAATGTATCTAATACACAGGATATTTCAGTTCTCTATTATTATTATCCTGATACTCCTAGATTTTGAAAGCAATAGCGAAGTGAAAAATGAAATGATATATAAGGTACCTTATTTACAATATCAAAGATGTTGCCATTTTTCGATATGAGTGGCAACACCACAGAAATTATTTTATATCCATAGTGCAGAAATTAGTACTACAGAAACCAAATTTTCAATATAATCCTATATCCCATTATCTCTAAACGTCTAATGTACCGTGAATCGCGAGTAACCCTTATGTGTTTCTAGATTTATTCAAATTACAGAAAATATTCTCCTCAACATGTAAGTACAATTCTTTTAGACTAATTCTGTTTTTCATATTTCAAAGGACTGTTCTAAAATCGTGATAATTACCATGAACTCCATGTCAATTTGAATATTTTGAACTTGAAATTCCATCTTACAATATTCCAAGACACTATATCAAGACTGCAGAAGATATTATAAACTTCACTCACCCTGGTAACACCATCCGTTGAACCTGTCATAATGACATTCATTGGATCCCACTCGTGAGTCTGAGAGAAAGCTACGCACAAAATTTGTTGCATCCTGTCTGCCCTTCCAACACAAGTGTTAACACTAGCTAACTCATCTCCATTGATGCTCCAAACGTGCAACCAAGTGGCAGCACACGTCGCTATGTCACCCGTCAAATCATTGACGGCAACCGCCGCAATTGGACCTGCATGTCCTTTCAATTGGCGCACGAACATTCCTCTGGATAAGTCCCAAACTATTGCGGTGCAGTCTCTGGATCCAGAGATGATAACGTTGTAAGCTGGACTTGCGGCTAAGCAAGTTACCGCATCCGTGTGTCCATATAGGTTATGTTTTATACCTATTGATTTCCTTCTGGCCTCGTATTCCCAAACTGTTATAACCTTCAAAACAAGATTTGAATTACATATCAAAATATTCGAATGTTCGAATGTTACTTATTGGTAAAATAAAATATGATCATTTGTTGATAAAAAAATTAGATTAGATTAGCTGTGGTCGTTTGGTTCAGTGACAGCCCCTCTGCACTGCACAATCAATAAGTTCTTTTTTGCGTTACCATACTACTTAGTTTTCGCAAAGTTGATTATTTTCCTGGGAGACTTGTCTCTTTTTTCGGGTGGCGTGGGTCATGTTATTTAGTAGAGTAAGTCTTGTATATGTGGTATCTCAGAACCCAATGGCCAGTGAGAAGCATAGTAAGCACCCTCGACAGTGATAGTGCTAACTGACCATTCTCTTTGGAGGGCGCGAAGAGCGCCTCAGTTTGTACTTGACCTGGAGTGTTAATCCAATGAGAGTTTTTCTCTTTCTTTTTCATTATCGACTTCAGCCCTAATCAATTCGGGTGATACCTAACACAAGGGTGCGGATCTGGTTAAGGGACTGTTTGCTCCTCTTTTTGTAGGGCATCTTTTGCTTCCTCATTTCCGCCGATGCCCTGGTGAGCTTGTACCCAAACTAGGAGTAGTTTGTTACTTTTCGGAAGTGATACAAGGAATATTTTACAGCTCCAGACAGTCCTTGACTCACACTCAAAGGCCATCAATTCCTCCAGCCATCTGACAATCCGAGGCAATACAAATTCTGGTTCCCTTGTGCAGACAGACTTGAACACATTTCTGTATAACCACAATTTTAGTTATAGGCTTTCCCAAAAGCGGTGATTCCCTATACTTGGGACCATATATGCCTATACCTGCCCTTTGCTTCCTTAGGCACCCATCTGTATACCGGATGAGATGATTTTTTCGAAGTTGAATTAACCTTTTCATGCATTCTTAGGGCCATCAAGGTCATACTCAATGGACATAAAATCTCTCGAAAGGAAAGAAGTTCGGGCCTTCGTGATTCCAAAATTCTCATATGGGTCCTTCTAGGCCCATATGTCCCATTCTGAGAGCACTCATCATGCCTTCTTTTTTCACAAATACTGGGTGTTTTCAAACTTGAGACATTTTTTTAACAGGATGTAGAACTCGTCAAAATAAACCATCCCACCTAAAATCGCCTATATAAAATAATCAAGAGGATAAAATTAAACAAGCTCCCAAGTTCAATTTGAAATCTTCAAGTTTTAGAAAAATCAAATTGGGTCCTGTTATTTAGCACTTTAAACCATAGAGATATTATTTCTATGCTTTGAACATAATTGTGATTGGATATATTATTTCAAATGTCAGTTCAATGTCAACAAACAATCCTATGGCAATTAGAAATGTTTTTAATTGCGTGATTTTATTGAAACACATCACAGATATATTAAAATAATAAATTATTGGAGTGTTCAAGCCAAATGTAGCAGAAAGATATTCCTTAGGAAATTCCCCGATATACGTAAATGTTCAAATTAGTCAGTGTAGAGATGTTGAATAACTTATATGAATCACTTTTATTCGTGTTTATTCGAACTTCATTATTTACAATTTTATCATATGGGTATTTTCAAAGGTTACTTTCTTTATGTGATCAGAAACTTTTAAAAAAAAATCACCTAATAGCTACAAGCATTATATAAAGAATTCCTTATACAATGGTTAAAGATAAGAAATAATAATTGGATAATTTGTCAATAATTTTGATTCCCAAAACAACTATACACACGTATAGTAGGTACATAAACAAATATGCAGTAACTTTCGATAAATTAACGAAAGTAAATAAACTCACGAGTTTGTTGACAATTTTTTTTACTATGTTTTACTACCAACAATTTTCAGATGTTTTACAATATGTAAGGTTCACATTTATAAAGATTTAAAAAATATTATAATAACACAATTATCTCTAATAGCTGAAGTAAAACATAAATAAACTGTATAATCGCAAAATAAATATTTGCTAATATTGCTATAATTTTATCCAACAAAATGGCAATGAATGTAGAATAACTGATATAGCATTAGGAGTTTTGGCGGTCTTTCATCTTATTAATTTGTAACTATTTCAACTGGGCGATGTTGAGTAAAATAAGAAGTCAAGAGGGCAATGAAAAACAAAATTAAAGTTTACTTCTTCTGGCCTCATTTAATACCTACTACCTGAATTGTTACGAACTGTCAAACTTAAGCCGTAGGCCAGACAGGCATTCGAAAACATATTACGTCAGCTGATAAGTTTCCGCTCTGACAAACAAAGAAAACCATACATAGAAAATTGATATTAATATACTAACCTTTAAAACATAGTTGTTAAAATTAACTAGCAATTTGACGTTTGGTACAGTGGTTTTAGTGAAACAACTAGTGAACGGGTAGATCTATCAGCCGGTAGATCAATCATTGATCGTTCATTTCAAAACAACAGCCTCGAAAGACTTAAGACTTGAGATATTTTTTTTATTTACTTGCATATTATCCTGATACTCCTAGATCTTCTATAAAAATTCCTCAGAAGCTTTTCCAGCTTACTGCTTACTGCGATTTTACCCGACTTTAGGTCACAGCACTGGTAATTTTCGACCTATCAATGAAATGGAGGCCGAAACACGTTCAACTAGAAAATGTCTTTCCCACTTAAACAGCTCATTATTATTTCAATCAATTATCAATGTATTCAACTCAGTTTTTTATTATTCTCGTGGATTTTAGACCAAAATTGAAAATATCATATTTTTCTGAATTAACTATTATCCGTGCGTTCATTTACGCATAATCATAGCTTAACATCGACTTCATCTGAAATTTCTTGGAATGCTTCTATTGGATGGAAATTTGAATTGGATTTCATCGAAAATTATCTTTTTTTAAATTTAGCTTTGCTGAGTTATTACTGTATGAAAATTTTCGAAATCGATAAAATAGGGAATATTATCGACTTTGTTCTACTTGCTTATCTGACATTCATCATGCTGACTTCTTTAGGAAAATAGCCTTCCATTTTTTAAACCTGATAGTTTTTATATTTGTCGTTGACACAAATCTGTTAGGATATCTCTACGGCAAAGAGACGAAACACTGAAATATATACTTTCATTTCTTTGTTAGTCACTGAACATCATAAAGAATATTCTGACGAATATTTTTCAATGTCACTTCAAATGGAACTGGAAGTATTCCTCATCAGAGATGATGTTGACACGTCAAATGCAGCAAAAATGCGTACTATATAATTGAATGTTCTCTCGAGCTTTTTTGATATTATTAATTTGCTAACTATGGAGCTTGAGGCTCTCACATGACATTATAAGGCCTTTGCCAGTGAGAAAGCCCCTTCAACTATATCTCAAGTCAGCTGGCCATTTTCTTCTTAGTCTTCTATGTTATAGCAGTAGTAATGGATGCAATAGATGGTGGTATGGCTTTTCAGTTTGGCATGATGTTTCCCGCTCTTCTCTTTAATGACATCCTTTAAATAAGAGATTCGTAAATCTTCGTTAAGGTTTGATTAACGACGTACCATGGAGCATTTGCTATCATTCGATTTTTAATTGACCTCTCTGAATTATTCAAATATTTGATTTGCTTGTACATCTCCAGAGCTCGATACCATATACCCTTATAGGCTTTATCACTGTTTTATAGATGCGTATCTTTTTTTCCAGTGTCAATTTCCTACCTATAAGCCAATTTAGTTCTTGTTTTTAAGTCTATTTGCTTTCTTTTCTTAATCATGTGTTCCTTCCATGTATGTCTGCTATTTAAATACTTGCCCAAGCATTTTGTACTTGAAACCTCTGGTATTTGTACATAATTCATATATACAGGTGAACACTGGGATCTCCGTAAGGTGAAATTCACTTGGACAGATTTGGACTCATTTACTTGGATTTTCCTCTTGTGGAGCCATTTTTAGATTTCAGGCAAATGTTTCTGTAATTTATTAGTGGCATTTTGTGTAACTTCGTCAACAGCTAGAATGCCTGTATCATCTGCGAAAGTTCCTAATAGGGTATGAGGACTTGTAGGTAGGTCAGCGGTGTACAGCACTTACAGCAGTGGTCCAATGACGCTTCCCTGAAGAACTTCTAATTGTATTGGGAAGTAGTGCGATTCCTCACTACCGACTCTTTCACTAAGATAGTACTTCAATGATTCATAATAACAACCAGGCAGATATTTTTAGATTTTATAGAGCAAATCAGGATGCCAGACTTTATCAAAAGCCTGACTCACGTCCAAGAATGAAAATGTCCAGTATTGCCTGTGTTCAAGCGCTTTACTTATTTCGTGGTTAATTCTATGAATTTGCTATATTGTGGAGTGGTTTGACCGGAATCCAAACTGATGTACTGGTATCCACTCCTCTGTATTTGGGTCAGAGTTTATTCTTTGAAGCACCAGTCTTTCTACGATTTTTGACAGAACTGGGAGCAAGCTCGGTCGATAGGATGTGATGGTGTTTGCATCTTTACGTGGTTTAGGTACAAGTATAATTTCGGCTGCTTTCAGTTGTTCTGGCCAGTAGTTAAGTTTTAGGATGGCATTGAATATGTAAGTAATTACCAACAGTCCTTACTTTAGCACTTGATCATTTTCGGTTTAATTTTATCATTTCCTGCAGCTTTTCTGATATTCAGGCATTTTATTTCATTTTGAACTTGCTTTATAGTGATTTTCGGTATAGGTATGCTACTTGCAGGAATTTCCAGCAGCTCTCTTTCAAGATCGTCATTAATTATGACATCATTTGGAGCGAATACTTTAACCAAATGTTCAGCAAATATTTGTGCCTTTTCTTGGTCGGTCTTTGCCCATTTCATCGTTCATACTGTTATGTTGCGCAACGGTGGTATATATTTGTTTGTTCTTTTCAAGTTTTTTTTTTGAGTTCTCACACTGAATTATCAAAACTATTCAGAACATTGACATACTCATTGAATGATTTTTCCCTTATTTCTTTAATTTTGAATTTCAGTTCGTTCATTATCCTATTCAAAGTAGTTTTATCTCCTGGAGAGTGTGTCGGTTGCCATTTCATTCTAGCTTCTCTTTATTTTTGCTAATAGTTTCTTTGGTCTCTGGACTAGCTTGTTTGGGAATTCTTTTGAATTCTTCTAGTGTTTCATTCACTTCATTTATATTCCGTAAACTGATATCCATATTTATCAGTTCCTCGACTATGTTCTTCTCATATTCATCCCAGTTTGTCTTTCGATTATGCAGCTTAGGAGAAGGTTTTTTTGTATATTACAAAACTACTTAGTACTGCTATGATTGGAGAGTGGTCAGATGACAGATCATAGCTTGGGACAATATCCATAGAGGGGATAGATACACAATTTGTTATGAAGAAGTCCAACAGATCAGGAGTTGTTAGGCTCTATTGGAAAATAGGTAGGTCTTCCTGTTGACTAGAAAGAGTAATTGTATTCTTGTATCAGCTCTGCTAGTTTTCTGCCTTTTGTTGTTGTGAGCCTTGATCCGAACATAGTGTGCTAGAGTTTGAAAGAAATCTTCGAAATTTTCTTTTTTGATATTATGACTTGGTGGACAATATACTGCAGCAACAGTCAGATCACCTCTAACCTTCAAAATCATACTGGATAATATGAAATTTGATCCTGATATGAATGTTATGGAATGCCGGAAGAAATTTGACATGGCAAAATGCATCGTAAATATAAAAGAGTCAATATGAGAACTGAAGCTGTACACATTGAAATCATGCTGGAAAATCTGTGGCCTGTGCTGACTGCGGAAAATGACGGAGAATCTATACAAATTGCAACTTGAACTGCAAATATTGTCGAAATTGCGAATGGAATAGGACGAGATGGGTCCAAAGAGATAAAATCAAGTGACATTCAGGAGTTGCTTGAATCGCAAGATAAAGATTTGACTAAAACCGACTTGGAAATGATGAATTCATAGCCCAATAAAGAAGAGGCTCAAAGAATAACTGGAAACGTGGCATTTAAATATTGGATGGAGTAGTCCGTTACTTTGTGATAGTTCATTTTAATAATGGAATAAATGAAGTGACACTATTTTATTTTGAGGATACTGTGACCCCAGTTTCATAGATTAGACTACATTTTCAAACTGGTGTATGTATGTAGTATAATCTATGAAACTCGGGTCACAGTATCCTCAAAATAAAATAGTGATAGTAAACAAAATAATTTCATTTATTCCATTATTCTTGTGGAGTTTGTTTGAGTATAGAATTGTTATACAGATGTATGTTACACTATCCCGATTTCTAGAACTTTCTATTACCATAGCTCATACTCCTTAGTAATGATTTTTGGTACAGATTAGCCGAATTAATTTATTTTAGTATGAATATGCTAATTATGAGCATATTCATATTCAATTGAATTGAATCTTATATTACTACCAAATAAAAATTTAGTCATAGTTTCTTTCAGTTGAAAACATAATGAAAGCAGACTTACCGTACTAGTTCCAGCAGTTACAATCAACTTTGGCGAAGGGCTAACACAAGCTAAGATTTCTCCATTATTCTGGATAGCACTCTCACATACAAAGACAGCTTTGTCGCTTTCATAATTTCCAATCCGTAAGGAATGATCAGCAAACCCCCAAGCCACATATTTGTTATAGGAAGGAGGAATGAGAACCTTGTTCTGTTCTACTGCTAAAACTGTCTTATCTACGTGCAAAATTTGGCCTACTGGGCTCTTCACCTCTGAAATGAAAAATAAAATGTATATGTATATATATATATATATATATAGATCACTTTTATTTTCTTAACAGCCTTAGTATAAATACGAAAAGGGGTTAAGTTTTATTAAATAACCTCACATTCAGTATGTGAAAATCATAATATGGTCAACTTTAAATGTTAAATTGATTTGTACTTTTTTATAGAAGCCCTGAAGAAGCATTAAATATATGCGAAAGCGTGACAAAGAGTGAAGAGTAATACTTTCGTTCCAATAATAGAGTCGATATACCCTTGACCCCTATTCCTATATATTAGAAGTACAAATAAATTTCCGCCGTTTTATTGTAGATGGCGCGGCACGGAGTTTCGCAGATGAAAACCGGCTTAAAAAATAGTTTGGACATTCAAGAACAACATAACCTATTAATATCATTGATTTTATATTGGTAAAATATAATTTTTATAAGTTGAAAATGTCAAAATTTGAGCCAAGTAAGCGTCATTTGCGGGAAATATTAGTTTACTTCTTTAATTTAAAGAAATCTGCTGCTGAGGCGCATCAATTGCTCGTAGAAGCATATGGTGAGGGTGCTTTGAGTGAGAGAACGTGTCGAGAGTGGTTTCAAAAGTTTAAAAACGGTGATTTCGACGTAGAAGACAAAGATCGCAGTGGAAGGCCAAAAATTTACGAGGATGCAGAATTGGAGGAATTATTGGAGGAAGATTCATCTCAAACACAAAAAGAACCTTCTCTAACATTAGAAGTCACTCAGCAAGCAGTCTCACATCGTCTTCTATAATAAATATTTAATTTGTGTTAAAAAACGGCAGAAACGTATTTGTACTCCTAATATATATATATATATATATATATATATATATATATATATATATATATATTAGGAGTACAAATAAGTAATAATATATATATATATATATATATATATATATATTAGGAGTACAAATAAGTTTCTGCCGTTTTTTAACACAAATAAATATTTATTATAGAAGACGATGTGAGACTGCTTATATATATATATATATATATATATATATATATATATATATAAATATATTAGACTGGGCCAAAAAAAACGTCAACTTTTTTTACGATACTGTGAAAATATCATTCATGATAATAAAAAAAATTATCGTGAAAGTTTGAGAAGTCAATAATAGTATTAAGGGGTGTATCGTTACGATTATCGGTTTTTTGAATATTTAAATATATTAAATATTTCAAATAAATTATATTTTTTGATAAATCCTTAAGTTATGTTTTATGTTTTTGAAAAGGAATTGATTTCATTATGGTAAGATCAGAAACAAAATTTTGTCTCCTTCAAATATTTATTTATTAATTTTAATTGAATTTTTTATATTGGTTGGTTTATTCATTTCATTTGACATTGTATATTGAGTTTTGATTATATACGTCTATTAAATATAAACGGTGCTTATTGTAGACATTAATTTAATTGTAAAAGTTTTTTGAATAAAAAATTTTTTTTGAAATTAAAATTGTAGAAGACTAACAGATTTAATCTGTTTTAATATTCGAATTTTGGAAATTAAATTCCCTAGAAAAAAGCTTTCTTTGTGAATTTGTGTAAAACTAGCCGTTTGCTGGTAATCGTGTCTTAAACATTGATTTATTTTTTCAATTTTGCGTTTCGATTTTGCATTTTTGTGACTACCAGCAATATCAATATTTTTATGGTTCAAAATACTTTTAAAGGAAATTCAATACTCCACAAAAAAAGTTTCTTAACATTTTTAATTAAATCCACTCCTTCCAAAGTTATTCGACGTTGAAGGTAAATTCAAAAGTAATTTATCGTTTTTGATTTTTCCACTTGATCGAAAAATTTATCACTTAAATATTGAGAATAACTTCATTTTGTTGGACTACTAAACTTCTTTTTATAAAATCATAATTTATCAATGTATTATTTTGCTTTTTAACGATTAGTTATCTACATTGTGGATAACTATAATAATAAATTTTTCGATCAAGTGGAAAAAATCATGTGTAACGCGAAAAAAAACGATAAATTACTTTTGAATTTACCTTCAACGTCGAATAACTTTGGAAGGAGTGAACTTAATTAAAAATGTTAAGAAACTTTTTTTGTAGAGTATTGAATTTCCTTTAAAAGTAAGTATTCTGAACCATAAAAATATTGATATTTCTGGTAGTTACAAAAATGCAAAATCGAAACGCAAAATTAAAAAAAAAAAAAATCAATGTTTAAGGCACGATTACGAGCAAACGGCTAGTTTTAAGTAAATTCACAAGGATAGCTTTTTTCTAGGGAATTCAATTTCCTTTAAGAATACGCATCGCTCGAATTTTTCAGATCAATAATTGAGGAGTTTTGAGTAAAAAAATTGCTGTTAAAAACCATTAATCGTAACGTTACACCCCTTAATACTATTATTAAGGACTCAAACTTTCACGATAATTTTTTTTATCATCATGAATGGTATTTTCACAATATCGTTAAAAAAAATTGACGTTCTGTCAAGAAAGTACCGGGAATTATCAATTTAAATTTGGCGGGGCAATGAGGCAGGTAAAAATTTTTTTTCCTAGGTTGGTACCACTGTCCTTAATTACTATGCCAAGCTTGAGCGGGATCTGTCAACTAGTGTGTTTGCAACAGCTGATTAAGTCAGTCGATGTCAGAGTGCGTGCCGATTTTTACTATGGGTGATTACGTTGAGCAAAGAATTTGTTTAAAGTTTTGTGTTGCAAATGAATTTTCGTGTGCCGATGCATTGAAAATGTTGCAAAAGGCCTTTGGTGATAATGCTCTATCGAAATCTCGTGCATATCAGTGGTACAGAGCCTTCAAGGACGGTCGTGAAGTGGTCGCCCATCGACGGCTTCGATCGAAGATAACGTCTATAAAATTAAGGAAAGGGTGCTGGAAAACCGTCGTACCAGCTTGAGAGAGATAGCACATGATCTTAAGATATCCCACGAGTCCGCACGTACGATTTTGATCGATATTTTGGGCATGAGAAAGGTGGCCGCACGACTCGTACCGAAAGACCTGAATTTTCTTCAAAAACGTCATTGCGAACAGGTTGCTTCAGACATGCTGGATCGCTGTAATTCCGATTCTACATTCATGGAACGCATTATAACTGGTGATGACACCTGGGTCTACGAGAACGATATGCAAAAAAGCCAGCAATCATCGGAATGGGTGGCAAAAAATGAGCCGAAACCGAAAAAACCACGCCAAAGCCGCTCGAAAATGAAGGTGATGCTCATTGTTTTCTTCGATATCGGTGGCGTGGTGCACTACGAATTCGTTCCAGAGGGTCAGACGGTAAACAAGGAGTATTACCTAGGCGTTATGAAACGTTTGCGTGAGCGTATCCGTAAGAAGCGGCCAAATTTGTGGGCGAACAACTCATGGATTTTGCATGACGATAACGCGCCTTCTCACCGAGCTACGATTGTGACTGACTTTCTCGCCAAAAACTCAACAAACGTGCTTCAGCAACCACCGTATTCGCCGGATTTGGCTCCCTGCGACTTTTTCCTCTTCCCAAAACTAAAATTGCCCCTTCGTGGCACCCGTTTTGAGTCGATTGAAGCCATACAACAAAATTCGGCGCGAGAGCTAAAGTCCATCCCGGAAAGCGCCTATAAAAAATGTTTCGATAATTGGAAGTGCCGTTGGCATAGATGTATTGGAGCAAATGGAGCCTATTTTGAAGGCGACCCAATAAATTTTGACGATTAAATGTAAAAATGTTGTTTTAATTGAAAATTCCTGGTACTTTCTTGAGTAGTATATATATCTTTTTTATAAATTCAAATAAAATTTTCACCTTTAATTGGTTGGAGAGATGGTCTCAAGTTGTCTAAATGATGAAAGAATAATTTTTCTGGCTGTGGAACAGAGAATGCTTGGACTAACGAACTTGTATCGATAACAGAGCTCCTATTGTTATAATTATTCCCCATTTTCTTGCAAGGATGAGGCTTCTTGAACAATTGTTTAGGTATTTGACCAAAGTTATTGATGAAACCGATTGTTGCATTTTTCTTCAATGGATCGTCGATGCTTAAAAAATAATTGTTAGAATGGTAGTTGGAAGTTACCAAGACCAAACTCACTTGTAAATATCTACATTCCCTTCATAAAACAGGTGATGAAAAACGTTTATAGCATCTATGGATGGTTGGCCTTGTTGTTTGTGGCCAAAGATGAGATCGATCCAGTGATGTAAGTTTTGGGACACATAGTCGCACTCTAAAGCTTGTCTGTGTACTCTTATAAATTCTCTAGTGTCTTGTTTAGCCCAGGGTGGAAGAACTACGTCTCCCAAAGCTATTCCATTTTGTTTTACACCTAAAAAACAAAATATAATTATATAGTATGTGTTTAAGCTATACTATGATCAATTTCATCTGAGTCTTTGCAATTTATTATTTCACAACATTCATATGAGAATGGTTTATTAAAAAATTATCAAAACATCAACTTTCTGTGTAATTATTCCAAAGATACAATAAAGTACATAATCGAATATGTCTTTTTACCTAAATCGAACTGATTACTGTTTTCCAAAAACTCTGGTAGGTAAAAAAATTCTGGAATTAACTCCTTAACATCAGCCATATTGTGTTTGGATGCTGATAACCAAGCTTCTTTAATTGAATGGAACATTCTATCAGCAAGGTCGAAATGGCCACCTTGTAGTTTCAAGAAATGCTGGGTGAATGGCTCAATCCTAACTAAGTAAGAGCAAACAATCATAGCACTTGAATAATGAGTACCATAATGATAGGGTGGGGTTTCACCCTGAGGATCATCCCATTCCTAAAAAAAAGTAATTTGGGTAGTTTAATAACTTCTTAATATCAACAATATTACAATAACAAAGTTGCAATGAATATTCGAAGAATCAGATCTCTTATTAAATACATTTTATCTATGAATCTCCTTAGAGGTTAACCTAAAAGGAGTCGGCTTTGAAAAATAATGCTAGGCAAAAAGGCTCTACCAGCCATGCTACATAAATACTGCCGATCACAAAATTTGGGTAACTCCATAATTTACTAAGATCACATCAAGCTGCAAATGGCCTATGCTTGTTTTGTATGCTTATGTACGCGCATATATAGGTTGTTTTTATATAATACATTTGTATTAAATATATACGTTTTATGTCATAAAGTGAAAAAGTTTTTTCTAGACATTGAATATATTTTAATGAAAAAAAGTAAGTAAGAGTAATTTATTTCCACTAAAATGTTTGTACTGCTACAACAATTGTTTCACCACGATGTGGCTTCTTCAGGTATTACATTGTTCTGTCTGATGGTATTCAGTGTAACCGAGTTTAAATACATTTTTAGGTACGTGACCAAATAATGGAAGCACAAGTCATAAAAACTCTAGGTATTTATTGGAGTTTGCCGCTAAAAATGCCATTAAGGAAAAATATTCAGTAATGGAGACTTATCAATATCTGTTTGTTCATTCAAAAGGATTTTACGGGCATTATACCTGTTGATTTCAAGAAATTCTAAAAGTGTTAATCTAGAACTTTTGCTTTCAACGTGGATAATTTCATAATTATTGTTGAAATTATGCCTGAATTCCTTAAGATGATTAGCATATGTCGAATGTACAGAATTGGATATATAACCCCTTTGGTGTTCTTGGACACGTTTCTTGAATGATCTACCAGTCTGGCCAATGTATACTTTGCAAGTCAACTTGTAGACTCCGGATTTATTTTCTCTATTTGTTCGATCTTTATTGCTTTTTATAATTTTTACAATTAATAACCTTAGTACCTACATAAAAAACAATAAAGATCGAACAAATAGAGAAAATAAATCCGGAGTCTACAAGTTGACTTGCAAAGATTAGTATACATTGGCCAGACTGGTAGATCATTCAAGAAACGTGTCCAAGAACACCAAAGGGATTATATATCCAATTCTGTACATTCGACATATGCTAATCATCTTAAGGAATTCAGGCATAATTTCAACAATAATTATGAAATTATCCACGTTGAAAGCAAAAGTTCTAGATTAAACTTTTAGAATTTCTTGAAATCAACAGGTATAATGCCCGTAAAATCCTTTTGAACGAACAAACAGATGTTGATCAGTCTCCATTACTGAATATTTTTCCTTAATGGCATTTTTAGCGGCAAACTCCAATAAACACCTAGAGTTTTTATGACTTGTGCTGCCACTATTTGGTCACGTACCTAAAAATGTATTTCAACTCGGTTACACTGAATACCATCAGACAGTACAATGTAATACCTGAAGAAGCCACATCGTAGTGAAACAATTGTAGTAGTACAAACATTTTTGTGGAAATAAATTACTGTTTCATATACATTTTTTTAATTAAAATGAGTTTCCACCAAGTAAAGACCGAATCAATCAAATATGAGTATATTTTATGTTAATTATAATAGGAGGACCAGAAAGTAATATCGTCTCTGCGCATGTCGATATTTGATTGTCATTTGCCAGCTCACAATCCAGGAACTCTCAAACACCCTTAACCAACCCTGGTTGACCATCCAAGATCATTTGCATCACATGCTTTAACGTCACAATACAGAACTGTTTTTCGATTGCTTGATCACTGGGGACGAAAAATGGGTCCTATATGATAAGACAAAACGCAAAAGGCAGTGGCTCTCTCTAAATGAATCACCTCGAAATACTGTGAAGCCGGGCTTACATCCCAAAAGGCGCTTATGTGTGTTTGGTGGAGTACAAGCGGAATTGCTCATTTTGAAGTGCGGAAAATTGGACAAACTATTAATGCAGATCTCTATTCTGAACAATTGGATTAAGTGAACCAATCGAAAAGTATCTTACGATTGTCAACAGAAAATTCTGCAAGACCGCACTGTGCAAGACGAATCTTGGAAAAAATTAATTAATTGGGGTAGTAGGTACTGCCTCACCCACCATGCTCGCCCGATATCGCAATCTCGGATTTCCATTTATTCCGATCGCTACAACATTTTCTTAGTGGCAAAAAGTTTAACATTTGGATGATGTCCAAAATGCCATCTCAAGATATTTTACTCAAAAACCAATTGATTTTTATCGGTCCGGCATTGAAAATTTGCACACTAGATAGCAAAAGGTTGTTGATAACGAAGATCGAACATTATTGATTAAAAATAAGAACTTTTTAATAATTTATTCATTTGAATTTAGTTTAAGAAGGCAACATTACTTTCTGGTCCCCCTAATATATTATGATACTTTCTTGATAACTTAATGCATGATTTTTGATATAGATTATAGAAGTTTCCAGAAATAATTCTGAATTAGATTCATGTAAATACTTCTTTCAAGTAACAACTCGAATGTTAACATATTTTTTCAATATCCTGTATCTTTAAAACTAAACGTTTGCAGACCCAGGTTTATAAGACTTCTTGATATCAATCAAGTAATCATCCATCTTTGTTTGTTCCTTAGATGTAGGAACACCCTGCAGATTGCTGCTGTTATTTGAACCAATTGAAACAAATTAATACATTAAGATAATAACCTTGAATCTTTTCCTGAATTGCTCTAGTCTTTCTGGACTTTGTGCACCCATGGGTTTAGTAAAATCCCTGAATGTTGAAGGATGGGTAAGATCCAATTCTTCCGTATCATAATCCGCTAGAATCCATGGAAACACAGGATACTGCATGAGGTCATTATAAGAACGACCCGCTAAAGTATTCAAATACATGAGATATTGGAAATTCGAAATTTCTCCTCTCTGAAAACACACAGTAAAAATATATTTTAGCTTTTAATAATCTGGTGAAATTTTACATTATATCAACTACTACAACCTCGGTATCAGTGTGCAAAAAGTTCTACCCTTTCAATAGCTGTCATAATTACCTATCAGGAGTAAAAATTAGTTTTTGTCGAAAATTGAAGCTTTATTGTGAAAAATTGGTTATATATTATTTATGGTTTTATATATATATATATATATATATATATAAAGTTTCAAAAAAAAAAAATTATTTTTCCTCGGAAACACGCTCAAAAGTTTCGTTTCAATGCCAAAATAGGCCTCTGAAAATATCAGCCCTTAATATTAATATTTAGGTTGTCCGCATCCCACTTTTCGATTTCCCATAAGAATAACACAGGAAAAAAGTTTTTTTTATTTTTACAACTAATGAACGATATATAGTATTGTAATACCCATTTATTATTTTTGTAGAGAATTTAACGCTCTACAAAAAAGGTCTGAAGTCAATTTTTGATAAATCAATTCAGTCAAAAGTTATTCAAGATCAAAGTTTAACTTACCCTCAATTCAGCTGTTTTACTGACTAATTTGGCAAAGTATTATGTTTTTAGAAAAATTGAAACCAAAACATTTTACAAAATATAAATTAGACTTCTGAAAACTGTTAATCTTTATTTCCTGCTTTATAGTAAATGTGGACAGGGTACTTAAAACGAATTATCATTGACAGTTAACCCGACATTTGAAAATTCTGGTTGTTGAAAATTAACATCAATCGTTCAATTGAGATAATTTTTTTTAACATTAGTTGTTTTGAAACCCGTAAACTTATAAATTTTAGAGTATTATAAAAAAAAACATACATGTGGTGGTATTTCATTGATACAGCGTCTAATTTCGGCTTTCAATGCTTCGATAGTTGCAGGCTTATTGGCATAAACCTGTGGCTCCAGATAACCCCACAGCCAGAAGACTAAAGGCGTTAAATCGCAAGAGCGTGGAGGCCAATTCTGGTCATCAAATCGGGAAATGACCCGACCAGGAGCAAATTCGTGCAAGATTGACAATGTTTACGGGCTGTAAATCTTTAGTGAGAAATCGCTGAAGAGTGCCTGTTGAAATATCTAATTCTTGTGTCCGATGGCGTATTGTCGTCTCTGGCCTTTCTGTCACATCTCGCAAACTGTTCTGAACGACCTCTACGAGCTCGTATCGTATGTTTTACATCACTAACCAAACCAGTACTTTCGAATTTTTTTATATTCTTTTTCACAGTAGATGATTTGGCACATTATTTCAACCGAACATTTGACGCACTTTACGACTAGTGACCTAGAAGCTTTTATCATTTTGATAATAATTTTTGACAATCAGGACGCGTTGTTCTACCGTGTAATGCTCCATGTTTACTAACTCCCATCTGTCAACTTTCGATCTGTCACGTCATAATCATGTGACATTATGACTGCCAAAAATGGCGCTCAATTCAAATCTTGCGCTCTTATTGAAACACCCCTTAGTAATGGACCCAGTTTTCATAGCCAGTCAAAATCTTGCCGTTGGAGCAGTTTTTCCCATGTGAAAAAATGGTATCCGACGTCTCTTGGCTTCAGTTCATATAGCACCCAATTTCCTACCCGACTCCAAGTATTTTTGGGAGCTCCTCATGCATTTGTGATGGATCTTCATGGAGTCTTGCTTCTAATTCTTCATCCTTCAACTTTGGTAGCGCTCCGGATCGTTCTTTGTCTTACAAATCAAAATTTCCACTTTTAAATAGGGCAAACCACTTCTAACACGTTCGTTCAGCTAGAGCATGGTCACCATAAACATCCACTGTAATACAATGACTTTCGGCAGTCTCTTTCTTCATATTGAAGCAATGAAGTGAAATTCCCCGCAAAAACACATTATTCTATACAAAAGTTGACATTTCCAGAGCACACCGAAACTATGTTGTTTACACTTCAACGAAATGACAGATACTGAAGAGAAAGCCTAATGATGACACTCTAAAATGAAGGTGTTGCCAGATGATATAATGGAATAATAAACTAGTAGCGACATCTGTTACCAAAACCTCACTAATACTTTTTCTGCGTTTAAATATTTCTTTATTGCACTTACCACCCATCTTTGTGTTACAGTGGTCTCTCCAATTAAGTTACTAAGCAATCCTGCAGCTTGTTCCACATTTGCTGTTCTCTTCTGACCGGCTACTGATTGTTGTGCACTGTCAGATATTCCAGTAGCTGAAGCCATGAACCGTTGATAGACTTTATTTCGAGCTTTTCTTGGAAAAGCCAATAAGTAATTTCTACCATCTCCTGAAAACACTTCTAGAGCCATTGGTTGAAGGAGATATCTTCTTTTATGGACCTCTCTAAAAAACAAAATCTCTTTAGAAATTAATCTTTTACAATAAGTAAGCAACACCATCGACAAAATTATTGAGCAATAATAATGATGTAACGGGGTTTTCACTACAATTTGATCCCCCTTTTAATTTGTCACAAATGGAGATAGAAAAAAAAAATTTTTTCACAAAAGTTGTACGAAATTAACTAATTTTCAAAATGATTTCACAAAATGGAATATATACAGGGTGGACAAGATATTGAGTGCAACTTAATTTTTTCAAATGGATCACAGCTTGAAATAGAAGAGTCATTCTTTGGATCCATGGAATATTGTCTCATTCCTGTACCAGTACGTTAAAATACTTATTGCACACTGGAAAGACTTCAATCAAAGTTTTTCGTAGATCTACTGTAGCCACCACTATTTGTGTCGCAACGAAGATATTCATAGCCATTTCAACACTTACAATGACAACACAACTCAATCAAACAATTATAATGACAACACAACTTAATAAAACAATTTGCAAGAGACAGATAAAACTCATGAAACAAAACATAGTCATGTCAAACACTTATCGAAACAACAACTATTTTAACGCTTGCTCTACAGAATAGCATTTACACAATTGTCTATAATTTTTTAACTTTGAGCTGAAAATACTCTTAACCGACTACTTGCACTCACCGATGCAGAATGAGAAGTCAATAATTTTGCTTTGAAGAGAAGGAGCTAGAGATTCGAGTTTTTGAGGGTAGGTTTGGTGCCCAAATATCTTTGTTAAATGTTTGATTGTATCGGTCTCTACTTGTCGGAAATACATCTCGATGATTAAAGTAAAACAACTTAATTTCCGCTAATTTATTTAATTTCACAACAATTGTTCCGTCATGACAACATGACTTCGTCAATTTATAGTAATTTGTTTTTTTATTATTACACAAAGTTTCAGAAAAGGTTAAGTAAGGGGGATTTATTGAGGTCCGTCTGGTCGTTTAGGAGAATCTGTTTTTTATTGTATCTGTTGATTTCGAGGGCTTCTAGGTAGTTCAAACTGAGGTTTTTTTTTCTAGGTGTAAGATTTTGAAGTTATTGTCAAAATCATGCCTTGTCTCCAAAAGATGGTCAGCATATGTTGAATTTCCGTTTTTTCCAAGATAAGCTTTCTCGTGCTCACGTATCCTAGTGCCGAAAGATCTACCTGTCTGACTCACATATACAGATGAGCAAGTATCGCAGTTCAACCTATAGACTCCAGACTTTTTGTTTTTATGAATCAAATCTTTATTACTTTTTATTAAATTGTTTCTTGTTTTGAATGAAATGTTACAGTTACTCTTTTCTTTAAAGAAAAAGAGTAACTGAAATGAAATGTTGCAGTTACTCTTTTTTTTTAAAGAAAAAGGGTAACTGCAACATTTTATTCAAAGCAAGAAACATGTTAGGAAATTTAATAAAAAATAATAAAGATTTGATGCATAAAAACAAAAAGTCTGGAGTCTATAGGTTAAACTGCGATACTTGCCCATGTGTATACGTTGGTCAGACAGGTAAATCTTTCGGTAAAATATCTTGGTAAAAACGGAAATTCAACATATGCAGACCATCTTTTGGAGACAGGACATGATTTTGACAATAACTTCAAAATCTTACACCTAGAAAAAAGAACCTCAGGTTGAACTACGTAGAAGCCCTCAAAATCAACAGATACAATAAAAAACAGATTCTCCTAAACGACCAGACGGACCTCAATAAATCCCCCTTACTTAACCCTTTCTGAAACTTTGTGTAATAAAAAAAAAACAAATTACTGTAAATTCCCACTACCTTCTTTTCTGTACAATTTGAATATTTAAAGAACTCGATCTCAATTATGTAGTTAGTACCATACTCACCTGACGAAGTCATGTTGTCATGACGAAACAATTGTTGTGAAATTAAATAAATTAGCGGAAATTAAGTTGTTTTACTTTATTTATCTTTGTTAAGTTTGCTAATGGGTAAAATCGGTACAATGGTTCTCAGTTATTCACATTTGAAATTTTTTCATATAATATTTTTTCCAAAACTTTCGAAACTACAGATCTGGTCGATCTGAAATTTGGTATTTAGAAGTAGACTGATGACGCGTATGTTTGGAGAAAAGTTCGTGAGGACTGTATAATTATAAGATTTAAAAAAAATTCTTGAGCATAGCAGCGTTAAACACTACTAGAACTATAGTAAAAGTCTTAGTATTTAGATTTAAAATAACGATAAGGAGCTAATGCAAAATTTGAGGACCGTGGGTGATATTAACCAGCACCCAAAAGCTTCTGACTTCACGTCAGTGCTTTTCACCATTTCTTCAATTCAAGAAATCACAATGAAATCATTGCATGCAGGTAGTGAACTATGTTACAACTGAAAAAACAGATGAATTCTAAAATAAATACAAATTATGAGATGACTAACGGCCAGTTTAATAAACGAAATTAAAGCCTCCTTTTTCCTTCCTTTAATGATAAAACGTGTTTCATAAGCAAATTTTAAGGTTAAAGGGAACTTAAAAACGTCCTTTATCTTAAAGCGAGAAAATCGGCCCTTTACGGCTGGAAAAGGATCCTTTAAGGAGAAGCTCGACACTGCGCAGGTGCTTGATAAACACGAAAACAGTGGACATAACCTTCCTCTGTCACATTTGCCCATTTTGTTTGATTTTAGCGTACTAGGAAATATATTAACGTTCAAACCATGTGTAATTCAGACTTGAGAATCAGAATTATTGTAGTTGGATGACCTGGCTCAACACATGATCAAACCATCTTTAATAACAGTGTCTTGAAGAGACAATTTGAGAATGGTAAATTTGGACGGTATTTGTTACTTGGTGATAGTGGTTATAGTTTGCAGACTTATCTTATGACAAAGTTACCGGAAGCTATAACTGCAGCTGAAAATTTATATAAGCAGTCAATTATACGAACTCGAAATGTGGTGGAGAGAAAGTATGGAGTTTGGAAACGTCGTTTTCCTATCCTTTCTAAAGGAATAAGTGTTAAGTTAACGACCATAAGGGCAGTTATTGTTGCTACCGCTGTTTTGCATAATATAGCTGTAGATATGAACGAAATATTTCCAAATGAATGATTGCAGGAGGAAGAGGACTTTCAAGCAAATTCAACTAATGTTAATGCAGCTCGTCAAATGAGAGTCTATTATTAATAAACATTCTGCTAATTTAAAATTTATATTTGTGTGATAATTGAAAATAAATTTGCTTGTCACTTATGAAACTATTCTTCATATTCAATTTGTATCTTCAACATTACAAGATTTCATATAATTTTTATAAGATTTTACAAGGTCTGTATTTAGATAAGTTTCTATGTTTGTATTTCTGATAGTGAATTGTTTCAGCCGTTACTATTTGGTAGTTGATCATAATTAAAACAAATTGTAGAAATTACTATATTTTACTACCAATAAAAATATATATTACACATTGTCTTGTGACTCGAGTTTCGGGAAATGAACTATCCCATCATCAGACAACTGAAGCCCTAACAGTGGTACAGAGGTATTTGAACAAAAGTGATAAATATTTTGAATATTTCAATAGATAACACCTAATAGTTGTACGGAGATTTACAAGCGGAACGTGATAAAAACCCGGTTAAAAAAGAGGGGCCTTCTAACAGATATCGGAATGTCGGCAATCGACAAAGAAGGTTATTAAACAGATGGTACCCAAATATCTCAAATAATTTTTTGGGGTTACATAGCTCCGTACAGTTATTCATTATTTTTACGTTATTTTGTTGTACATCTCAAATATTTGGATTTACATAGCTCCATACAGTCATTCATTATTTTTTAAATTATTTTTATTGTGAACGAATTTGAAAATTTTAATAATCAAGTTTCTTTTCATTTGAATCTACATGTAAAATTTTCTTTTGTCGAAAGGAATTACTAATTTCTAAAGAATGAGTGGCAAAAGTTGAATTTTTGTTTACTTTTCATTAAATAAATTTTATGTTCGTTGAAAAAGGTTTTACAGATGTTTACATTATTATTATTGTGTTACTTGTTGTTACTTCAAAAAGTAACATCTGTTTAAAAACTTTTTCAACGAACATAAAATTAATTTAATGAAAAGTAAACAAAAATTCAACTTTCGCCACTCATTCTTTAGAAATTAGTAATTCCTTTCGACAAAAGAAAATCTTAAGAAAATTTTACATGTAGATTCAAATAAAAAGAAACTTGATTATTAGAATTTTCAAATTCGTTCACAATAAAAATAATTTAAAAAATAATGAATGACTGTATGGGCTATGTAAATCCAAATATTTGAGATGTACAACAAAATAACGTAAAAATAATGAATAACTGTACGGAGCTATAAAACCCCCAAAAATTATTTGAGATATTTGGGTACCATCTGTTTAATAACCTTCTTTGTCGATTGCCGACATTCCGATATCTGTTAGAAGGCCCCTCTTTTTTAACCGCGTTTTTATCACGTTCTGCTTGTAAACCTCTGTACCACTATTAGGTGTTATCTATTGAAATATTCAAAATATTTATCACTTTTGTTTAAATACCTCTGTACCACTGTTAGGTCTTCAGTTGTCTGATGATGGGATAGTTCATTTTCCGAAACTCGAGTCACAAGAAAATGTGTAAAATATATTTTTATTGGTAGTAAAACATAGTAATTTCTACAATTTGTTTTAATTTGTATTTCTGATTCATTGTTTTACTTTAGGTAACATCTGAAAAAGTTTCAAGTGAGAATAAAGAAATAAAAATATTTTGTTATTGAAATTTCTGTTTTTAATTCAAATTTGAGGGGATTTCATAGTCTGCAGCAATGCTGATAGAATTCTAATACCACTTTTTCGAGAAAGTGCATTCAAAATAAAAAAGATTTAATTATTATTATTTAATTTTCTCTTCATCTCCATAATTTGCAAATCTAATATTTTAAGCTTCGAATGCTCCTCTCCTTTTCTTCTATTCTCTTCCTTGATAGCCAATATCTGAGCTTCTTCTAGAGCTGTTTTTTTTTATAATACATCTCTTTCGCTTCGGCAAGTGGGTTCGTAACAGTTGGGCTCAACTCTTTGGAAACTGGCTCCCTCAATTTCAATGGAGTCCCACCACCATTCCCTTTAATATGACTGCGTTGAGCCGTTACCACTTTTGTAGTTTAAGTTTTTATATTGTCATATTTGGATTTGAGCTGGTCCCCATCTCGAATGGAGAACTGCTGCATTGAAAGCATTCGCTATTCTCTGCCAGACTTTATCTTATAACATTAAAATTCTCTTTTTCAATCAATTCCAAAAGACGTAGTTCCTTCCCTGGTTTTAAAGTAATACTTTTTTTTTCTTCCATATTCATTCATATAACTCACGTTTACTAAAATATAGCAATTCGCACGTAAAATGATATAAATTCCAATATGGAGTTGTCTTCTACACATAACCATGTTTATGCAAAGACTGAGTTATGCTTCTTTTCTTTTTCTTTTTACATGACGCATAACTCACAATTTTTACAGAATATCACCAACTATATTGGTAAAATCACTAGTTCTCAGGATAGCAAACAGTAGGAAACATATGACCGGCGCATTAAAGGAAACTTTAAGTAAAGGACAGTCGATGTGCGTTCATGAAACTGATGGTCCCATTTAAAGGATCCTTTTTCATAAAGGGACTTTATCATAAAGGAGCCTCTTGATGTTGTTTATGAAACTGGCCGTAATTTAATGCTTGGCAGTGTATTAGAAGCTGTTTTAAAAACAACTTTTATAACAAGATATAGAATCCATTAAAATAAACCATTTCATCACTAATTACCTAGATAAAATTTTAAATTGGTTGAATTAAAAATTTACAAAGAAACAGGAATAAATAACTGAAATAGTTCACAATATTTAAAAAAAATAATTTCCAGTATTACTCGTCAAAATTAACATGACCGTGATTAAGTTAAGTAATTAGATCTCAAGCTTAGTTTAACTATATATTAAAATAGTAAAAGTAAACCACAGATGTGCGTGACGTCACGCAGTGCTAACTTCCAGACGCGCAGGATCCCGACGGGCGAAGCCCGTCGCCTGGATATCGTTGCGGACCGAAGGTCCGCACTTCCCTCTAGACCGGTTTACCGTTCCCGTTCCGGGATGACCCTCCGTTCCCGAGATACAGGCGGATAAAGTTCGGGAATTTTCCCGCGCACTCCAACAAGCCCCGCCCACCGTAACCTCGACCCGTTTCTGTGGTGTACGTATAGGGGCGATCCGCGAAGTCAAGTACGGAGACCGTCCGAAAATTTTCGGACCGTCGGAAAAAACGGATATATCTAGCGACGGGCGAAGCCCGTCGCGAAAATACCCATTCGGACCGAAGGTCCGATAGACCCGCTACCCGTTAAAGCCCCTATATTTCGCGGATTACTTTCCGTCGCTACGATACGAGCGGATGATAATTTCCGGACTTTTCCCGCCCTCACCAAACGGGTACCGCCTTACGCGTATGCCGCGTAGGGATGACCAAACGGGGGTGACCAAAGTCGGAATTTCAACGAAAAGTAGATCCCACCTAAAATTATAGAAAATTATTAAAAAAAATTGTTTTTTTCGAGGTGGATCGATCGAAAAATATAGATCAATCGACTCTACTCGTTAAAATACACTTAATTAAATATCTTACCTTATATCATCATATGAAAATCTGGAACATTGCCTCATAGCTCTTGATCTCCTAGGCGATCCTGGATTTGGTAAAATTGGCTCATACTCATTCTCATTACTCGACACACCTTCAATATCTCTTATCTCTCGATTCTTCAACAAAGTGAATCCATCTACAACATAACAATGTTCCTGACCAAAAAGTAATAAACCTTCAGTTGTATCCAAGCCCTGAATTCTTGCACATCTGAACATATAGGTAATCTAAAACAGAAAAATATTTGATGGATTCGGTCTTGATGAATTCATTTTCAACTAGTAATAAATAAAATTCGTGGAAATTGAATTTTATTACTAGTTAAAACAGAAAAAATAATATATATTAGGAGTACAAATAAGTTTCCGCCGTTTTTTAACACAAATTAAATATTTATTTTAGAAGAAAGCTTGCCCAGTGACTTCTAATGTTAGAGCAAGTTCTTTTTGTGTTTGAAATGAATCTTCCTCCAATAATTCCTCCAATTCTGCATCCTCGTAAATTTTTGGCCTTCCACTGCGATCTTTGTCTTCTTCGTCGAAATCACCGTTTTTGAACTTTTGAAACCACTCTCGACACGTTCTCTCACTCAAAGCTCACCCTCACCATATGCTTCTACGAGCAATTGATGCGCCTCAGCAGCAGATTTCTTTAAATTAAAGGAGTAAAGTAATATTTCCCGCAAATGACGCTTACTTGGCTCAAATTTTGAGATTTTCAACTTATAAAAATTATATTTTACCGATATAAAATCAATGATAGTAATAGGTTATGTTGTTCTTGAATGTAAAAACTATTTTTTAAGCCGGTTATCATCTGCGAAAGCTAACCGAAACTCCGTGCCGCGCCATCTACAATAAAACGGCGGAAACTTATTTGTACTCCTAATATATATATATATATATATATATATATATATATATATATATATATATAAAAATCGATTATTTTTTTTTACAAGTGACACGGAAAAATGGGTTGCTAGACACCTTAAAAAAATTCTCACCAAGCATGAGCTCTTAATTTTAATAAAAAGATCTTCCGCATCGCAGTTTTGTATTTTTTTCTCAAAAGAAAAAAAATTCATACCTCATCATTTATCGATTGAACAGTAAAATGTTCCCAATTAATTTTTTAGGAAATATAATGCTCTACAAAAAAGGTATCTTATATTTTCTCCGTAAACCTCACCATTTGAAAGATATTAAGGATTAAGAATTTTGATTATTTTAAGACAAATTTTATTTTTGTTTATGAATTTTATAAGTCGACAATACATGACTTTTACAAAATGCGCAATACAAATTTTAGTTGGAAATTAACTGCTCTATAAAAATGGTTTCTTATGTTTTGGCGATGAAATTAACCGTTCAAATGATATTCATCATCAAACTTTCATGTGTACGGATTTTAAAAGTTTTTGATTAGATATTTGAAAAATTTCAATTTAATTCATAAATTTCATATGAATTTCATTTCTTGTCATTAATATAAGTATTATTTGAGTTTTATTTTCAAAATTATCAAAATTTTTCTTCAATTATTCTAAACATTTCATTTTTAATCATCAGAAATCACGATCCAAGGGAAAATTTCTCCTCTAGAGAATTTTTGTTTTGTATTTTATTTCATCTGCTTGAATTGTGAACTAGCGCCACCTACTTTTTCCTTTATCCTTATGTGAATTTTATATGTATAAACCTCTGTAACTGAGATAATATCGTGACCAAAACAACTATAAGAAACTGTTTTAAGAAATCTGGATTTGAATCTGAAGTAACTCTAACTGCCAGATTACAAGAGGAGGACGAAAATTTAGAAACTGATCCTGAAGATTGGAACTTAGCCAACAGCAACGACAATAATCAACAGCCAACATTCAAAGATTTTATAAACGTCGATGACGGTTTAATAGTTTCAGGAGAACTCAATGAAAGCGACATTTTTTGAATATTGAAAAAATTTGAATATTAAAACAAATTGAAATATGAAAGCGACATTGTTCATGCCTTCTCGTCTTCGTCTTTGGAAAATGAAGAAGATGACGATGAAATGAGTTTGGAAGTAAATTTAGTCAAAATTTCTAAACGTGAAGCAGTAAAAGCACTAGAAACTTTGCATAGTTATTTTGAAAAGACATCTATTGGTGACCAAAGGATATTTGATAAAATTTATAATATCGAAAAACATCTGATGGCTGATACTTTCACAAGACAAACTAAAATGACAGAATTTGAATATCAAAACAGATTTAATCTGTTGTCTTCTACAATTTTAATTTCAAAAAAATTTTTTTTTGAAGAAACTTTAAGAATTAAATTAATGTCTTTATAAGCACTGCTCATATTTAATAGACGTATAAAATCAAAATTCATCATACAATATCAAATGGAATTAAGAAAAACCAACGAATATAAATTGTCAATTGAAATTAAAATATAAATAAGCAAAAATTTTTTGTTTCGTTCCAGGCATGCGTACTGAACTCTTCAGACAAACGTACGAAGCCGTGTTTGTTACAAAATGTATTGTTTTCTGATCCTATATTAATGAAAAATAACTCTTTCTCAAAAATATAAAACATAATTTCAAGAACTTCTCAAAAACTAATTTATTTGAAATATTCAATATATTTAAATAAATTACTTCAAAAAATCTCAAAACATGTAGCTACGATAAGAATCCTTCTATCAAAAAACCGTTCCTTCTTATTTTAAAATGACAGATTTTTATAATTGATTCATTCTGTTTCATTCGTGCTTGAATATTTTTTTTATTACATTTGTATAATTACCTTAACTTATTTGTTTTTTATTATTAAAACTCATTTATAATATTACGTAACACGTTATTTTATTCAATTATCGCACCATTATAACTGAAATAATCCGTATTCTCACCTCTATCGATGGAACCCTCTGTAAATGAGACAGATATTAATTTTATATTTTTTTTTTTTTTTTTTTTTTTTTTTTTTTTTTTTTTAATAATCACCATTATGGGAGTTTCCTCTAGAAGGTCCGGGTCTTAACGACCAAGGACCTTCTAGGCAGCTGTAAGGAACATTCTAACAATTCTTGTTGTCCAGAGGATCACCTCCTTCTGAGCTTTACTTATCAACTCCTGATCCTATATATATATATATATATATATATATATATATATATATATATATATATATATATATATATATATATATATATATATATATATTTTATTCCATACTCTTGATATTAATAATTAGATAGTTAGTTCATTTCAGATATTTCTTTTGTTTGAATAATACTTGGGCAAAGTAGTTCATCTTCTTATAAATAAAAATAAATCGTCGAAATGTATGTCAGGACAAGATTTGTACGAAAAAAATTGAACAGAAAGTCTCATAATATGAAGTGAGTGAGTGAATGAGACAGAAGATCGTGTGAGATCTTCAATATACTGACAAAACGTTGACAGACTGACGTTCAGTTGCTCAGCCAGCACTTGATAACTTTAAACAGTCCATCGACATCATATCACATGATGTCGATCTATCTATACGAGAAAAAAATGGCGGTACGAAGTTCACCGAGCAGGTAGTTTGAAATATATAATAAATTTATAACAGCATTTGCTATTCATTATCTGAGTACAGCCGTCCAATATATGCTAATTGTAAAGAACCAGCATTAAATAAGAATCAAGCAGCTCAGCACTTACAAAAATCACGTGAATGAGACACTCCTATATCGACTCACAAAATCCTCCAAAACCAACTACTACACTACCGAGAATAATAATAGAGCCATTCCGCAATTTTCGTTAATTTTAAAAATCTTATATTTTTTCAGTTTTAACTAGTATACTATCTCGATAATTGTTTGCCAAAAAAAACATCTCCCTCCTGAATTCCTGAAAATCATTATCAGCATATGTTATGTTTCAGTGATTTAACAGATTTAATATATTGTTTGTTTTGTGTTTGTCACTGTGCGTATTGACGAATTATGGCGACTATAAAAGATGGTCGCGGTTAAACTTTGGTTTAAGTCTCTCCAGTATGCAACAAATATTTCCATACTACAGGAAAACTGGTCAACTGACAAGAAGGTCTGCTTGAGGATGAGAAAGGTCTACAACAGCAGTTTCTAGTGCTTTGAGAAATTTAATGGTCACGTCAGTTTTTTTTTTAATTATTTGCAGAAATGAGAAATGTGAAAAGAACTATGGCTACTGAACCGCTGCTTTCCCGTGAACACCTGATTGCAAACTTGAATTTTACAAGAGAACAGAACACTAGGTTTAGACAAAAGAGGATTAGAGTTTTCTGATGAATCGCGATTTTATCTTATGGGCTCAGACAGACGTGTAAAAAGTGTATCGACAAGAGAGAAAATGAGAAATGTGCACAAACGAAAGGAAAAAAATAAATAAATATATGTATATATAATATATATACAGTAGGGTGGGTTAAAAAAATCGAATAATTTATTTTTGACTTTATACTCTGAAAAATAGGTTCGTAGACACCTAAAAAGAATTCTCTCCAAGTATGAGCTCTTAATTATAACGGGAAGGTCCTCCGCTTTGCGGGTTTCTATTTTTTTCGAATAATCAGATAAAAAAATTTATATCTCGCTTCCAACTGCTTGGAAAAATATTCCGTGGCATAGACTTGGTAAGAAATTGAATGCTTTACAAAAAAGGTCTTTTATGATTTTTTCAAAAACTCAACCGATTAAAAGATATTCATAGTTGAAGTTTGGCTATTTTAAGGAAAATATTCGTTTTTATTATAAATTTTATAAGTCGATGAAAAAAAATTATTTCGAATTGCGGAACTCATGAATTTGTAGCAAATTTACTTCTCTACAAAAATGGTCTCTTATGATTTTTCGATTAAGTGAAGCCGTTACGAGATATCCATCGTCAAACATTAACGAATATCAATATTTCTAGTTTTTGATCAATAATTCGATGAATTTCAATTTAAATTATTAGTTTCAGGAAAATTCACATAAATTTGAGTATCGATGGATAAAGAAATGTTATAAACAATTTTTTTAATATTGTTTAGAATTATTGATAATAAATAAATTTATATGATGAGAAAATGACTTATTTCGAAAAAATTGTTTTTATCATGTGTACAAAATGATTTTTGGAACACTGAAAATGTAGTGATAAACGAGTAGACAACGAAGATAGTTAAGAAAAAAACATAAATGGCGTTAGCTTTAGAGTACCAGGAGAAGAAGTAATGTAATTCAGAACAAAAAAGCCTCTCTCACAAAAAAATTTATGTATAATTGGTAGAATAAAATTTGAAAATACATACTAAACAACCGTAATAATATGAAATGCCAATGCAAATGACATTTTATATTATTACAAATGAAGCTTACAAAAAATATCATTAGAACAAAAACTTCTTAATGAATTTTTGAACAAATAACTCCTGAAGGAGTGACTTTTATGATAGAAATTCAAATTTATGTAAATTTTCCTGAAACTAATAATTTAAATTGAAATTTATCGAATTATTGATCAAAAACTGGAAATATTGATATTCGTTAATGTTTGACGATGGATATCTCGTAACGGCTTCACTTAATCGAAAAATCATAAGAGACCATTTTTGTAGAGCAGTAAATTTCCTACAAAATCATGAGTTCCGCAATTCAAAATAATTTTTTTTCATCGACTTATAAAATTTAAAATAAAAACGAATATTTTCTTTAAAATAGCCAAACTTCAACTATGAATATCTTTTAATCGGTTGAGTTTTTGAAAAAATCATAAAAGACCTTTTTTGTAAAGCATTCAATTTCTTACAAAGTCTATGCCACGGAATATTTTTCCAAGCAGTTGGAAGCGAGATATAAATTTTTTTTATCTGGTTATTCGAAAAAAATAGAAACCCGCAAAGCGGAGGACCTTCCCGTTATAATTAAGAACTCATACTTGGAGAGAATTCTTTTTAGGTGTCTACGAACCTATTTTTCAGAGTATAAAGTCAAAAATAAATTATTCGATTTTTTTGACCCACCCTAATATACAGGTCTCCCAACGAAAATTTGATCCCCCAGAACTCAGAAACGAAGAATTTTCGAAGATTTAAAAAAAACAGGTCAACTTCTGTTTTGAGGGGGACTAATTTCCATCATGAGTTTGTTCCGAAAAAACCAATCCCACGAAGGTGGCATCAACCCCCAACATTTTTTGAATGGCGAAGAGATGTCGAGTGTTGGTTGCTTTTGAAAAGTGTTCTGTGCACACAACCCAGTTAAAATTTTCAAAATCAGTTCACTATTCATGAAATAATGTAATATTTAACTTACTACCACAAAGTGATGTTGAACAGATAGTTGAGCCGCCCAAACTCAAGAACCTAAGAGATTCGAAGAATCCAAAAATAATTTTCAAGTTTTCGAGTATTTGGGACGACTCACGTCATGGTGTTTTTGTTTAACATAATTTACTCGCTTTATATGGAATTTATACTTTAGAATGTTGGATACTTTTATATAAGAATAAATCTAAGTTTAACATACCACTGAATGACACATAACTTGCGAGAACCGGGATTTTCATTATCCATTATATCGTCTGATGGAAAAACATCCAGATTATATGTGTACGACTTATTCAATCATTTACATTAACCACTGAAGGTCTCTGGATTTTAGAGGGTGTATGTTTAGAAAATTAAAGATTTCTTGTTAAGGTTGGAACCGTACACCATGAAAGAATAATTTAACAGGACCATAAGACATTAATTGAATTTTTTTGACATCATTCTTTTGTGGATCATGCATAAACACTTTCTACCTTTTGTTGTTTTCAGTTGTCCGCAGATGAAGTACTGCAGTCACAAAAATGTTTAGACATTCAAATTTTTTAGTAGTGAAACCAAGTAATTTCTAAAAACTCATTTACATTTAATTATGATCAACTACCAATTAGTAATGGCTGAAACAGTTTAAGAAATAGATGGTATTATTACTCTATACCTTTTCGTTTTCCTCCAATAACCTCATTAACGTTTGGTTGTCTGGAGCGATTGTTGGTTGTTCTTCTTCAGTATCATTATCATCCTGGCCTTCTTCGGGATCAGATTTTAGTCTAGTCAATGGTGGTAGAGCGGTTAATGGTAATGGAGAAGGCGATGGTTCTTCTATTACACTATCTGATCTTTCAGGCTCTGATAAGCCTGATATACTGTATTGTTGATGTGCTTGGACAGCGTAATAGTACTCTTTACTGTGATTACTTGTTGCAACCTATAGAAATATGATGTTTTTAAAAATGGAGAGTGTATTGATAAGTTTCTAGCTTTTCACGTTTTCCATTGAAGATTTGATTTCAATTTACTCTCTCAGCGTGAATACACAAAATAAAAACTTTTATAACATTGTCTTATATGAAGGTAAATATAAGAAATCATAGATCTGAAAAATGAATTGAGTTAGACCATTTTTAATAATATTGTTTTTTTATAGGGCAATCTTAGTATTGTAGGGCACCATTCTATCAGAAAAAAAACTTACTCTTGAATAGTAACATTTTCGACAACGCAATAATTTAGCCTGGTTTTTTGACATTTGCTTTTTGACTTACAATTGTTAGTAAAGATATCACTCTCAAACGGCTACTCAAATGGATCAACATTGCATCATCGGCAAAACTCTTGTGCCTTAGACAAAAAGTTCAACAGTTGCCAAAGAACGAACCAGGGCTGCTTGCTAGGTTTGTGATGTGGGAACCACCTACATTCTTACTCAGAGAGGAGTGTTCCAGTGATGCGAATAGATGCTAGAGTCATCTCATGTGCTAGTATTTCCCAACTGAACATCTCGATCGTTTCCCTGACTAGTTTTGATGTGTGTGATCATGGTCCAAAATTACATTGTGTTTGTTTTTTCTATATCCCGCTCATTTTGCACCTAATGCTCGATTTGAGTCGATAATTTTCTGTTGGTGGCGATCAGTGTTAACGATTTCACGGTCTTAGCAGCTCATAATAAATAGATCACATCTTTCTGATCCCACCAAACACAGAGCATTCCTTCTTTCCAAAGCCACTTGATCTTGCAGTGGAGGTCGATGGTTTACCTGGATTCACCAGGCAAAGTTATCATCACTCTCATCATGATTTGATGGAGAAATGACTTTATTTTGTATATATCAACCAGCATTTCATAAGTGGTTTTTCGATTTTCTGGCTGCCTTTCATTCAATTCCCCCATTTTTCACACTTTCTAAATCTTTTCCATTGCCTTCAAACGAATGCAGACGGCTTTATGCGTCACATTAAATCGGTCCGCCAGTTTCTGTTGAGTTTCAGTATCTTTTCATATAATAAGTCTGCAAACTTTTTCGGTAGTTTCTCACGCTCCTCGTTTCTCACGTCAAAATCAGCACTTTTTAACTTTTTAAACTTCTCGAAACACTATGTTTTACCAAAGGCATGTTCAAATGATAACATATAACAGAAAAGCAATTCTGTTTGCAAATTTTACTTAGTATGCACAAAACATGACATGTTTAAGGTTATAAGAAAATATATCGATGTATGGAACTTGGGTTGTTGTTGGTTGAAAATCTTTGTCACCTGTTATAGGGAAATGATGGTGCTGCAGAAGCAGTCTTACAGTTCCTAAATTGATGGCTAGTAAGTACCATCTATAAAGAATGAACTCAAGGCTAGAGTCTTTCTGGCGGAGCCATTCTGGCCCGAAACATTCGAAGGTGTTCCTTGGAACAGCTTCGAATAAAAAGATGGCGAACCTAGTGCTAGGTCTGGATAGGGCCAAACTAAGAACACTCGTCGGAATTATGACAGGTCACTGCAGACTGAAAGTGCATCTGCACAAAATCGGTCTGGCTGAAGACAATAAATGCAGGCTGTGTCTTGAGGACACTGAAACAGCCATGCACATCGTCTCAGAGCACCCAGCGGTGAGTCGCATCAGATTCGAGGTCTTTGGCCAGGCTTTCATAGCCCACAGCGAACTGAAAAAATTACCCCGGACAAGATTATCGGTTTTATTCAAAAACTGGATCTCGTCGGGGAGATATAAATTAGGGGTGAACCACAATAGTCCGTGCGAACGCCACAATAGACGCCCGCGCGCCATAAATAACATAACATAACACGGAACTTGGGTTGTTGTGGGTTGAAAATCTTTGTCACCTGTTATAGGGAAATGATGGTGCTGCAGAAGCAGTCTTACAGTTCCTAAATTGATGGCTAGTAAGTACCATCTATAAAGAATGAACTCAAGGCTAGAGTCTTTCTGGCGGAGCCATTCTGGCCCGAAACATTCGAAGGTGTTCCTTGGAACAGCTTCGAATAAAAAGATGGCGAACCTAGTGCTAGGTCTGGATAGGGCCAAACTAAGAACACTCGTCGGAATTATGACAGGTCACTGCAGACTGAAAGTGCATCTGCACAAAATCGGTCTGGCTGAAGACAATAAATGCAGGCTGTGTCTTGAGGACACTGAAACAGCCATGCACATCGTCTCAGAGCACCCAGCGGTGAGTCGCATCAGATTCGAGGTCTTTGGCCAGGCTTTCATAGCCCACAGCGAACTGAAAAAATTACCCCGGACAAGATTATCGGTTTTATTCAAAAACTGGATCTCGTCGGGGAGATATAAATTAGGGGTGAACCACAATAGTCCGTGCGAACGCCACAATAGACGCCCGCGCGCCATAAATAACATAACATAACACGGAACTTGGGTTGTTGTGGGTTGAAAATCTTTGTCACTTGTTATAGGGAGATGATGGTGCAGCAGAAGCAATCTTACAGTCCCTAAATTGATGGCTAGTACCATCTATAAAGAAATTCTGATTTCATATTTCTAGGCCTCTTCTTCATGACACACTAAGGTTTTCAAATGACTAAAATCGAAACGATTTCGATCCGAGGAGCATGCAGGCCAAAAATTGCATGTCCATAGACAAGAATCCTGCCTACAAATTCCATATTTGAATTAATGTGCGGCATATTTCAATACATTCACCAATGTCAAAATAAGGTTAAATCACAGGATTGTTTATTTTTACACATAATTGTATTCCGACAAGTCCTTTGAATGACAGAACTGTACTTGAAATTTTGCAACAATGAATTCGAGTTTAGAGGCTTATATCTTTGTCTCCTTAAATATTTTATATAGGCGATATTCATTGTAATAGTTTATTTTCATGAACTCTGCCTTCTTTCAAAAAAGTCTGATCTTTGAAAACACCTTGTATTATATCAATTAATCAAATATACGCGAACAAAAAAAAAGAAAATAGAACCTCACTTTGTACTTTAAAGCGCCCTTATCATGCTCTGGTCTATAGGGATAATGCAAATAAAAAAGGTCATTCTTCATAGTCTTCTTCCTCATGCGATTAGGACCTTCTGTCATATCCAACATCCATTTGTCCAAATGACAGGGTTGAAGTGGTCCCCATAACCCTCTTTCTCTGATAAGTTCGGTCTCTGTTTGCAGCCATTCCTGATGTACGTATCTTTGAGTGTGTTGTGTTGTATTTTGGTGTTGTTGTCTTCTCATATCAATAAGTTCCCTGAAAATCAATAAAAGTATTATATTTCATGAAAAATCAAAAGAAATTATTATAGTTTAGACCATAACATCTATTATTGATTAAGCTTCATAACTACTCTGTTTTATAAAATATCAGATAACTAACTTTTTTGGAGAATGAGTTGAAATATTGCCCATCTTATGCTGAATTAATAACTATTTTTGTAAACTGTCATTAAGTAGGATATTACTAGCATTAATGCATACTCTGCTTAGGCTTAGGACATAGAATAATTATTCTTATGTTCTTGAATTTTTTAATATGAACAACTCTTCATTATGAGTGTAATGTCAATCTGAAGAGTTTTTAATGTGAAGCATCAATATATTTCTGACTGGACAATTAGGTTAACAAAGCACCATATTATGCTCCTAAGCAAAACTGTATGAAGCTTATAAATAAGATTAAAGCTCTATGCATATTTCACACATCTTCCACCTCAAAATACATTTATTTCCTTTATTCACTGTTTATTACATCAACATTTTTTTTAGATATTTCTACAACTCTTTTTTTCATGGCGTAATACAAAATTAGAATCTGCAGGGGTAAAACTAAAAAACATTAAAAGTTTTAGATAAATACCTTGATAAGATTTGCAGAAATATATTTCTATTTATTTCAACTCCCATTTAAAAATAATTAAAAAGTGACACCAAATTTAATGAATTTCCAACCAATATTTTAAGATAAGTCTCAAGGGACTAGGTTGGACTCAGTGATAAATAATTCAGACTAAAAAGTAATTCTATCAGGCGTTTTTTTTAACTATAAATTCAAATGTGTACTAAAAAAGGGTATAACTTGTACTCTAATGAAGTCCGTTCAAGTATGGACGAAACGTATTTTAGTACCATTGAAATAAAGTTGTAATTGAAACGTGCCTTTTATTAATAAGTCAATTATAAATCATTTCTAGCAAACATAGACAAAATTCATTAAAAAATTAGTTTACTTCTCCTATATAGAGTTCACCTTTAGTATTACGAAAAATGTTTTCTCTTCCTTACCAATACACAGAGTGATTTATCAATTTCTTTTGTCTATATCCCTGATATGGTCGTTCAAAATTAGGTAACCTTTTCAGAAGTTATTATATATAACTGAAATTATATGATTTATACTAATTTTGAATTTTCAGGACTGCAACCTTATAATTTCATTTCATCTGCGTAATCAAAAATGACCACCTTTTATTATATTTTTTGAAATATAAATTTTAAATATATTTCAACTACACTGGTGAATACAGAATGTGTAACTATTATAACTCATTTTTCATTGGTATTTGGTCTTTTTTCATGAACTTTTTCATTTATTGCTATGTAAATGGCAACAAATATTTGAACAGAAAGAGCTAAAGCCTTGAAACTTTCGGGTAGGTATGGGACCTAAATATCTCAATTGAGTTCATTAATAGCACACGATGATTTATGCCTAATTTCGTGAGGATTGGCGGTCAGGGCGAACAACTAAAGGTATGCTAGTTTTCCCCTAGCAAAAAGATCTAAATAACTTTCAGGTTAGTTTTAGAGTCTAAGTATATCAGTTAAGTTCAAAAATGGACAGAATCGGCTCAATGATTCCTGAGTTATCCTCATTTGAAGATAAGTTACGAGAATTTTTTAACCTTAAAATTTAAAAAAAAGGATACTTGAAACCTTCACATATATCTATGAAGAAACCGATAAATATATATAATAGTTCAGGTAGCTAGATGGCTAACACATCCTAATGTGAAATTTGGACCTAGTGTTTTTTTTTTAATTTTTTCATATCTGATTTTGAAAAAAAAATATGATAACTATAGGAAGTTTTTGTTCCATATATTCTTTTTCCATTCCTTCTTACTAACGATGCAAATCGAAGGGGAAGAATAGAGCATTTCAACCATGTATTTTTTATTTTCATGAGACTTTCCGTTTTTCCAGAACAGTTCTAAAATTGAAAAAAAAATTACTTTTATTTGATTTTGAGATGACAAAACACAAAATTTTAGTCACCATATGTACCTTCTTTAAAAAGTAATTCAGAGTTGAAATTTTCAGAGTACTCTTGAATAGGCATGCAAAAATTTCCAACTTGACGTTAGTACTTTCCACCATTCTTTAGATAAACAATGAACATTTACGCAGGATAGATTCCCTTTTCGCTAGTCCATACCAAGATGTCATTATAAATTTCAGAAATTGGAAATAAGAAATCAAACAAAATAGTGGATATTTTTATCATGAAGTATAAAATTATCATTTTTATTTGAAAAATTAAGAAGATGTTTTTTACTTGATAGAAGGATTACTACAAAATTTAAATATCAAAACAGATTTATTCTGTTAGCCTATAAATTTTAAATTAAAAAATTTTTTATTCAATAACTTTTAGAATTAAATTAATGTCTTATAAGAACTGCTTGAATTTGGTAGCCATATAAAATCAAAACTCATTATATAATATCAAATGGAATAAAAAAACCCAATAAATTTAGATGGTCAATTAAAATTAATAAATAAATATTTGAAGGGAACAAAATTTTCTTTCTAATCTTATATTTATGAAAACCAAATCTTGTTCAAAAATACGAAACATAATTTTAAAAACTTATTCGAATATTTGTTATATTTAAATAAGTTACTTCAAAAATTCCTCAAAACATGTAACACTTCCTCAAAAAACAATTTGAATTTGAATCTGGTGAGTTATTTCTTGTCAATTGATTTTATTTTTCAAATGTGAATTTGGGCTGACGAAGACCTTATTTGATTTCAAATTATTTTTTGAGGATGTGCTACATGCTTTGAGGAATTTTTGAAGTAACTTATTTAAATACATCGAATATTTCAAATAAATTAAAAAAAATAGTTTTGGAGAAGTTTTTAAAATTATGTTTTGTATTTTTGAAAAAGATTTGGTTTTCATAAATATATTCAAATATTTATTTATTAATTTTAATTGGTACAATTTATGTTTGTTGGGTATTTTTATTCCATTATATTCCATATAATGAGTTTTGATTTTACATGTCTACTAAATTTAAGCAGTGCTTATAAGACATTAATTTAATTCTAAAAGTTTTTGGATGAAAATTTTTTTAAATTAAAATTTATGGGAGGCTAACAGAATAAATCTGTTTGGATATTTACATTTTTATTTAATTCAGGTAAGCACAAAAACAATATAGTATTGATAAAGTTCTTCAGATTTCATCTACATTAATATTTTAAAAGTATAAAAACAAAAAAAAATTGCCAATAAAATAAAATTATATTTGGTTTTTTCTTCTTATCTTGATATACCGATTTTCGGAAATGTTTGTTTCTGTACGTCTATTTGTTGAAAGCGATAGAAATAATTTGGTTTTTAGAAGTAATTAGCGACCATTAAGCGTATTATAAGTGTAAAAGTATATTTTCAACGAATTTTGTTGAAAACAAAACAACGATGTTCTATAACTTTTTCACAAATGGAATACTTCATAACTAAAAGTTATTTTGGATATATAATATTCGAGTATGCGATTTTTTGGAAAACTAGACGAATAATATTAATTTTTGTGTGTTCATTTCAGTGCGTCCATCATTTCATCAAGTGCATTTACAGAAATTAGAGTTTAGAATGTCTTGAACAAATATATTAAACCTTAATTGAATAGAATAATAAATAATATTTCCACAATTCAATACTATACTCCAATTGTTTAGCCAACACTGTGGCTTCGTCAGGTTATATAACTCTAAAAATTAACAACTTCACATCTTATGTAGGTTTGATTTAGACAAAAACTTGAAAAAAGTGGAGGTACAAAAAAGTTTTGGCTTAAACCATACCTATATAAGATGATATATTTTGATAGAAAAAGACAACATTTTTAGAATATATAAATTTTACTTTATCTTAAAATTTAATTCCTGATTTACTCAAATCGATTTAGCATGTAAATCATTTTCAACTAAACTAAATTTATGCTCACCTCATGAGCACTACATGATTGATCATCCATTGCAATGCTTGCTTCTTTCCCATCCTAATCTTTATCCTCATAGTCTCCTCCTTCCTGACCTTGGTTCTGCTAGCTAGTCGTGTTAATCCTCCTGTTACTTTATGAATTTTTGATTGTATCTGATTGTGCAGCTCCCAGGGCACTCGATAAGTCGCTTTCCTCTCCATTTCCACGTAGTTTATCCACAATTTTGAAGAAGACTCGAAAACTTGCTCTCTCACGATTGTGAGATCTGGTGCTTTCTGGTTGGGTTCAGGTGTTGCCAGGGTTACCTTGAACACTTCTTCAATGGCTGGCTTTTTACACAAATATAGTTCCTCCCAAACCCTCAGAGCAGCACCAGCCATAAGGTTACGACCTTGGTGAGTATTCAAGCATTCGTCTCTAGATTCAAAATCGCTACTAGGATTTACATGCCATGTAGTTTTCACATTGGATTCTAGCATTATACGCATGTCTGCAGTAAGTTGAAGTAGGCAGTAGGTCAGACATCCTATGAAGTCCAATTCGTGGTTGCCAGCTCCGAATATTATTAATCTGTAAGAAAAGAATGGAATATGTCAGTAATATTTTGCAATAGGGATGGATTTCATGACTTCCACAGATAAAAAATTTCTGGTTATTTAAGGAAACGTAGATATCTGTATATTTTCCTCAAACATGCAACCCTTCCGAAACCAATACGAAGTTTGGAGCTCTAAAATCAATGTCTTTCATAATTTTCCCGATATTTCTTAAGGGCAGAGATAATGACCACTTCTTTAATAGACTGAACACTATAGAGAGGGCGAAGATAGAAGGAAAAAAATACCTGTGTGTAAATCGAACCTTTGCAAGTGAGAAAGGAAGAAACCCACGTTAGTTTTGGGTAGTCCTAGGAAGGAGATATTTCCATTGGGGCTGCTGAGAGAAATCTGGTGACAAAGCGTGACTTGAAGGAAGATATCGAGTTACCATCGAAGCCTCTGAAATCCGCTTGAAGACATTCACATCGGCTCAAACAAGTGCATTTTTGAGCACTCAAAACGTCGATTTGATGAGGTATCCGCCGTAGTCCTGACTTGGCATTGAATTACTTCTTTTTCTTCCCGTACGCAGGGAATAAACTGACAGGTCAACGTTTTTCGACACCTGAAGAAGCGGTTGATGCATTCAGAATGCATGTTTTGGAGATACCTCAATCAGAGTGGCCAACGTGCTTCGACAATTGGTTCAAACGCATGCAGAATTATATAGATCTTCATGGGGAATATTTTGAAAAACAATAAAGCGATTTTCGATGATTAATATTTGTTTTCGTTAATCCCGAAATATAAAAGGCCACCCTCGTATACGTTACTAACTCATGTGGAATCTAATGAAAAACATAAATTTAATCCAAAACCCTCTACTTCGAAATATTTCAATACAAATTTTCGAGAAAGCTATTCATAAAAAAGAATTGACTATTCAATGCTAGATAATACAAATCAAATACCATATATTGAATTTCAAACCCAAAATGTAAACTTCTGATAGATAGTGGATGTTCAGTATGCCTAAATGCTTATAATCATTTCCCTCAAAATATTTACAATGAATCAACAACGTTAACTGCTATTTAAATATTTTAATATTAGCCTTCTACATATTTAATTTCAAAAAATTATATTTAATAATTATAAGTTCAGGCATTAAATTGAAATAATGTCATATAAGTACCACTTATATCAAACGACATATAAAATAAACATTCATTATAAGACATCCAAATGATGATATAACAAAATCCAATAAATAAAAATTGTTAATCAAAATTCTATAAATTAAATATTTTGAATAGAAAAAATTTCGTTTCTGCTGATCAATCTTATGAAAACAAATATCTTTCAAAAATGTTTAACATAATCTTAAGAATTTCATCATAAAACTATCTTACTTAGAATATTCAATATTATTGAATATCTAACTAAGTTACTTTCTATAAAATCTCAAGATATGTAAAAACATTACTGAAAAACAAGTTTTAAGAATGACTTTGCTTCGTCAGTATTCAAATAATTCATATTCAATAAAATAATAACATCAATCAACAACAAATATTTACTCACCCTCCAAAAATTTAGAAAACTTTATTTATTGGATTTTGTTATATCATTTGGATGTTTTATAATGAATGTTTATTTTATATGTCGTTTGATATAAGTGGTACTTATATGACATTATTTCAATTTAATTCCTGAAGTTATAATTATTAAATATAATTTTTTGAAATTAGATATGTAGAAGGCTAATATTAAAATATTTAAATAATTTTATATACCTTCTATCAAGGATTAACCTCTATTTATGTTAACGTTAACTGCTTCCAAGAAATAAGAAACAAGTCATGAAAAAGTTTCATTTCCTTTATTTTCAGAATTTAATATTAATAATTAGCATCCCTTCATATTATACAAATTTCATAAAAATTATGATGGACCTCATCGGAGTAGATTTCCTAAATAAATATAGACTCTTTATTTATATTAAAAATAACACTCGGTTTATATTTCACAGTTTATTCAGAAATCTGACACGTGTTTCGGTATTTCAACCATCTTCAGAGGAGTACAAAAAGTAACTGAGTTACTTTTTGTACTCCTCTGAAGATGGTTGAAATACCGAAACACGTGTCAGATTTCTGAATAAACTGTGAAATATAAACCGAGTGTTATTTTTAATATAAATATTATAATGTTTCACCTAGAACCAACCGCAAACTCAATTCTTCTTATAAATATAGACTCTTGATTTTAAAAATCAAAAATTAACAAATGACTATTGTCAAATTTTATTTAAATATGATCAAATTTGCTAAAACCAACAAAAATTCCCCTAAAATTAAGTCATTTAGAACCTAAAATAAAAAATCACTTAATGAAAATTTCACAAACAAATGAAGATGTTTTACAATTACCAAGTTAATCACTAAATTTTTCCAATACAATTAAACATAAAATTCGTACGACAGACGAAGTTCCTGTCCATAGTAGAATTTATCGATACCCTGAAGTATATAGGGAAGAAGAACAAAGACAGATTAAAGATTTACTAGAACAGAAAATTAATAGACCCAGTATACCATCGTGTTCCTTTCCCGTAGTTATTGTTCCAAAAGAAATCAAATTTGTCAGGAAAAACAAAATGGCGTATGGCAATCGATTATTGAAAACTTAATGATAAAACTATTGATGATAAATTTCCTTTACCACAGATCTAAAGAATATTAGATGAATAAGCTAACTTGCGGTACTTGCCATTTTGTATATGTTGGTCAAACAGGAAGATCTATCCAGACGAGACTAAGGGAACATGAAAAATGTTATTGTAACAAAAAAAAGAAACTCAACCTTGCAAAACACCTATTGCACACAGGACATATTTTTAATAGTAATTTTTAAATATTACACATGGAAAATAAAAGTTTCAGATTAAACCTATTAGAAACTTTAGAAATCAATAGATATCATAAAAAACATATATTATCAAACAACCAAACAGAATTGAGTAGCTCCCTCCTATTGAATCTTTCTGAATTATTTTTCAGAATTTCCAAAGAATTGTGAAACTTTCTTCATCCCCTCTATTTTTTGTTATGAATCTGCACTATATACAGAAATTATCGAACATTGTAAAATCAGTTTGAAGAAATAACAAGTAATACCATGTTGTCTGAAATGGCTGAAAACGAGGAAACATCTGTTGGAAGTAGATGACCAACCACTTACCTATTTTTTTAATTATAATTCATTTATTAGCAATCAAAATATACACATTCCATAAGCTAATTTGCTAACTATGGAGCTTGAGGCTCTCACATGACATTTTTCAGTGAAAGAGCCCCTTCAACTATTTCTCAAGTCAGCTGGCCATTTTCTTCTTAGTCTTCTATATTGAGAAAGTACTAACGGATGCAATAGATGGTTGGTATGGCTTTCCAGTTTAGCATGATGTTTCTCTCTGTTCTCTTTGATGACATACTTTACATAAGGGATACGTAAATCTTCGTGTAGGGTTTGATTAGGGACGTACCATGGAGCATTTGCTATCATTCGAAGTATTTTTGATTGGCTTCTCTGAATTATTGATATATTTGATTTACTTGTACATTCCCAGAGCCATATAGGCTTTATCACTTGTTTTCCAATACCAATTTGGATTTCCTACCTATAAGCCAAAGTAGTTCTCGTGTTTTTAAGTGTATTTGCTTCCTCTTCTTAATTATGCGTTCCTTCTATGTATGTCTGCTATCTAAATGCATGCCCAAGTATTTTGTACTTGAGACCTCTGGTATTTGTGCATTATTCATATATACCGGTGGACACAGGCCTCTCCATAAGATGAAATTCACTTGCACAGATTTGGACTCATTTATTTGAATTTTCCACCTGTGGAGCCATTTGTGGATTTCGTTCAAATGTTCCTGTAATTTGCTGGTAGCATCTGGTGGATCTTTGTCAACAGCTAGAATGCCTATATCCTGTGCGAAAGTTCCCAATATGGTATGAGGACTTGTAGGCAGGTGAGTGATTATATTGGGAAGTAGTTCAATTCCTCACTACCAACTATGACTCTGAATCGTCCTTTACTAAGATAGGACTTCAATAATAACAACCAGGCAGATATTTTTTTATTTTATAGAGCAAACCATGATGCCACACTTTATCAAAAGCCTGACTCACGTTCAAGAATGCTGACATACAGTATTGCCTTTGTTTAAGCGCTTTACTTATTTAATCGTTAATTCTATGAATTTGCTGTATTGTGGAGTGGTTTGACTGGAATCTAAACTGATGATCTGGTATCAACACCTCTGTATTTGGGTCGGAGTTTATGCTTTGAAGCAGTCTTTCTAAGATTTTTGATAGAACTGGGAAAAAGTTAATTGGACAATAGGATGTGATGGTATTTGCATCTTTACCTGGTTTAGGGACAAGTATAATTTCGGCTGCTTTCAGTTGTTCTGGCCAGTAGTTAAATTTTAAAATGGCATTGAATATATAAATAAACAGTCCATTCAGCAACAGTCCATTCTTTGGCAATTACTTCATCATTATCATTTCCTGCAGCTTTTCTGATGTTCGGGTATTTTATTTCATTTTGGACTTGCTTCACAGTGTTCTTCGGTATAGGTGTGTCTTTTCTTGGTCGGTCCTTGCCCTTTTATCATTGATCCTGTTATGTTGCGCAACGGTGGTATATGTTATTTGGTCTTTTCAAGTTTTTTATGGGTTCTCACACTGAATTCTCATATCTATTCAGATTAGTGACATACTCATTGAATGATTTTTTCCTTGTTTCTTTAATTTTGAATTTCAGTTCGTTCATTATCCTATTCAAGGAAGTTTTATCTCCTGGAGAGTGTGTTCACATCCAATTCATTCTAGCTTTTCTTTTTTGTGCTAAAAGTTTCTTTATACTTTCTGAAACATTGTGTATTCTCTTTCTTTCTTTGGTCTCTGGAGTAGCTTGTCTAACAGTTTGTTTGAGAATTCTTCTAGTGCTTCATTCACTTCATTTGTATTCCGTAAACTAATATCGATATTTATCAGTTCCTTGACTATGTTCCCATATTCATCCCAGTTTGTCTTTCGATTATGCACCTTAGGAGTAGGTTTTTTGTGTACTACAAAACTACTTATTACTGCTATGATAGAACAGTGGTCGGAGGATATATCATAGCTTTGGATCATATCCATGTAGAAGGTAGATACACCATTTGTTATGAAGAAGTTCAACAGATCAGGAGGTTTGTTAAGGTTAGTTGAATTCTTGTATCAGCTCTGCTAGTTCTTTGCCTTTTATTCTTGTGAGCCATGATCCAAACATAGTATGCTTGCTATTATAGTCACCTCCAGCAATAAATTTAGGTCATTAATAAGGAGTATGAGCTATGGTTATAGGAAGTTCTAAAAATCGAGAAAATGTAACATACATCTGTAAATCAATTCTACACTCAAACAAACTCGACAAGGTTTTGTTGATCACAAAGGCAAGCTGCAGACATGCGCATGTTTCAAACTGTTTGGTTTTACTCAGTGGAATGTATGCTAGTGACTCCAAATCTGTCAAAAATATATATTCGACATACACAGAGACACTAAGGTATTAATAATACACCAGCACCATCTAGAGTATGCAAAATACACACAAGACATACCTTCACGAGCTAACTCAAGTAAAGAAATGTATTCTTGATATTTTCACGTTACGAACGTAGAAAAAACTTTTCTCATGCTCAAATCAGACCATAATTGGCCGTAATGCTAATAAGTAGCATATTCATATTCAAATAAATCAATTCGACTGATCTGTACCAAAAATCATTAATAAAGAGTATGAGCTATGGTAATAGAAAGTTCCATAACAATTCTAGACTCAAACAAACTCGACAAGGTTTTGTTGATCACAGAGTCAAAATGCAGACATGCGTACGTTTCAAACTGTTTGGTTTTATCATAGCTCATACTTCTTTTTAATCAATTTTGGTGCAGATCAGCCGAACTAATTTATTTGAATATGAATATGTTAATTATTAGCATTACGGCAAATTATGGTCTGATTAGAGCACGAGGAAAGTTTTTTTACGTTCGTAACGTGAAAATATCGAGAATACATTTCTTTACTTAAGTTAACTCGCGCAAATATGTCTTGTGTGTATTTTACATACTCTAGATGGTGCTGGTGTCTCTGTGTGTCGAATATGGATACTTGACAGATTTAGAGTCACTAGTATACATTGCACTGACAAAAACCAAACAGTTTGAAACATGCGTATGTCTGCAGTTTGCCTCTGTGATGAACAAAACCTTGTAGAGTTTTTTTGAGTATAAAATTGTTATAGAGATTTACATTCTGTCAAGAAAGTACCGGGAATTATCGATTTAAATCTGGCGGGGCAATGAGGCAGGTAAAAAATTTTTTTCCTAGGTTGGTACCACTGTCCTTAATTACTATGCCAAGCTTGAGCGGGATGTGTCAACTAGTGTGTTTGCAACAGCTGATTAAGTCAGTCGATGTCATAGTGCGTGCCGATTTTTACTATGGGTGATTACTATGGGACGATAACGCGCCTTCTCACCGAGCTACGATTGTGACTGACTTTCTCGCCAAAAACTCAACAAAGGTGCTTCAGCAACCACCGTATTCGCCGGATTTAGCTCCCTGCGACCCTCTTCCCAAAACTAAAATTGCCCCTTCGTGGCACCCGTTTTGAGTCGATTAAAGCCATAAAACAAAATTCGGCGCGAGAGCTAAAGTCCATCCCGGAAAGCGCCTATAAAAAATGTTTCGATAATTGGAAGTGCCGTTGGCATAGAAGTATTGGAGCAAATGGAGCCTATTTTGAAGGCGACCCAATAAATTTTGACGATTAAATGTAAAAATGTTGTTTTAATTGAAAATTCCCGGTACTTTCTTGACAGAGTAGTATGTTACATTGTCTCAATTTCTAAAACTTTCGAGTACCATAGCTCATACTCCTTATCAATAAATTTTGGTACAGATCAGCCGAATTAATTTATTTTAATAAATATAGGTCCTAGAGTTTGAAAGAAATCTCTGAAACTTTCTTTTTTGATATTATGCCTTGGTGGGCACTAACCTGCAGCAACAGTCATAGGGCAGAGTTTTGATTTTTATCACTGTAGCTTGCAAGTAATCCTCTTCATATTTTGCCATCTCTACATGGTTTATGGTATTCTTGATAACAGCAGTGCCAGCATGATCTCTTTTATCTGGGTGGTTTGTGCAATATGTAATATAATTTGGTATGTTGATGTGTGATTTCTGTTGATGTGTGTTCTCCGCGTTTTTACACCCGGAGTCGGTGGCTTATTACTATCGTGTTAACAATACTCAAATGCGCTGGCGATAACGTTCAACACGTATGCATTCCTTAAACAAAAGTTCATGACTACTTACCTATTGTTTGTCAGTTTGTGCAGAGCTTCTAACACTGACATCTGATCTGCAATCGTATCTGTCGATCTTGACAAGAGGAATAAGATAGACCTGTTCAGACAGTGGTATAGACATTCCAAAGATAAGTTTCCCGTTCGCCTCTTAGCCTGTCCAATCAACTTGATGATGAAATCAAATACGTCATGCGGATCCTTCTGGAGAGAACCCATCCACAATTTATCCACGATCCTAGCAGTAAGATAAAACACATTTGGAGCTATGTGTTGGATGTGAGCATTGGGCAATGGTACAATCGGTATAGCTGCTTGGTCCCCAACCAACATGTCAGCGGCCAAGAGATGATCCATAAGTATTACCAACACTTCAGTTTGATAGCATGTTTGTTGATATGGTGTAGAATTTTCCGGGAAGGCGTCTAATGCTAAATCTATCACAGGTGAAGTTTTTCCAGTGTTAGATAAACTTAAGGAATCTACTATTATAACCCGGATGAAGTCTATTATGAACTGTCTGGCAGGGTGAGTGGTGAGTGTTTCTTCTTCAACTGGTGTTTTAGGAATAACTACAATTCCATCGACTTCTTCTCCAGCTGGGGTTGAAGATCCGCTATCCTCCGAAATATCAAAGAAAGAGGCAGGCAGAGGAAATAAGACTGCGGCTAAGGCACCTAACACTTCAGACGACATAAAAATTGGCATCACTTCAGGCATGTTGTGGTAGAGTTGGAATAATACCTGAAAAATGTTTTTGTTGAATAATAATTCAGTATACATAATCGAAACCATATAAATGATAGATCAAAATATTTAACAGATTATGTGGTGTACTTCACGAACACTGCAGAAACCAACCAACTGGAAAAATTTGCCAAAAAGGGTGTTAAATTGAGGCTATTTTTGTTTAAATTTTTAAGTAAAAACACTTATGTTTATTTTCATTATAAGTTTTTACTAATAGTGTTTTGAATTAAGATAATTATGTAATACTAATTTAGGAGATTTTAGGGCATATTGTTCCTGTTTGAACATTGGAGATAGCTCAGGATCAGGTAACGTTGAAAAAAGTAAAGTAAAAAGATTTAAACAAATGAACCATGATTTTTTTATATTTAATAATTAAACTTTATCCAATAACATAATTTATGGCAAGTGATCAATGGTGGATATTATTTTATATTATCATTGTTATGATAGAATACATACTTTTGCAATTCACCAACTTTGGCGGTTTTCCCTGAATTACAGTTCAATTTTCCCTGTTCGAGACAATATACATCTGAAAGACAAGTTTGCTTACTGTGTAGCAGCGCAATATACACAATATCTTTGTAATTCCACCAACTGATACGATAATGATCTTTCAGCTTTTGATGTTGCTTAACCTGATTCAATTTCCAATGGGATGGGTAGCAGATGAAGAGAAAATTAGGAGGCTACCAGGAAATATGTTTTCAGAAAAAAAAACAGTAAGCTTCTAATTATAATTAATATGTATTGATAAAGTACCATGAGTTTTTATAATATGTACCTGAAAGTTTTATTCACAGATTCAATACTATTGATATTTACAAATTCTAGTATAAAGAATAACGATTGGTAGTTTTATTATTCATCAGAAAAAATATCTGACTTCTATGAAATAATGGTGTCTGGGAATTCCTTGTCATTCTTCAAAATATATTTGCGTGAATAATAAGACTGCATTTGATTTTATTGCACTAGTCCATGAAGGTGAGAAAGAATACTTGTGTATTATTGTTTTATGTGTGACGTGAATAATAAGTGATATCCCTAATCCATAGCCGATCAGTCATTGAAACAATTCATTTGAATAACAAATAACTGTTTATAAATCTGCTCCGACATGTTTGAATCAAAGAAGAAATGCCGACAATACGATGTTGAATATTTGTTATTTGTTAGAAAGGCCGTGGGACGATAAGTATACCGAATCGGCCCCAGATAGGGATCGGGCTCATTTTTTTAAGGGAATGTTTGTACCCATGAGATACTTCGATGACGCGAGTTTCAGGTCTTTATCTATAACCACTTCGGAGTAAATCGAAAAATACTGAAAATTAGAAAAAATTGATGTTCTCAAAGCGTACTTATTCGATTGATCTGCAAATTGGATATGTTTTGGGGGTTGATGGTAGCTATCTGGAAAAAAAATAAGAACTATTTCGGCTCACAAAAACCTAAAAAAAAACGAGTTTATATTTTTAATTTCAATTTTTAAGCATCTTACCATTACGACACAGTTATGAAAATATTTTTTTTGAATTCCTCATCCAATTTTCTATGAATCTATAGCCTTTCGAAATTTTTGAAAATGGTACTACATATTGAAAAAAAATAAAAACCATTTTTTGCTCAAAAATCGGGTTTGTCTAATAATTTTACTCTTGAACTGATAAAATACAAAACTTACTCGTTTACTAAGGTAGAGAAAACCATAAAAGAAATAAAATATCCTTACATTATTAAAATTTTTTTTTTATTATTAATTTCAACGCAGATATTTCATCCATAAACAATTGAAACTGCAATTAAATATATTAATCTACTACAAATGATAAATAAAATTGTTCTCCTAATTTGTGACTAGTCTTCGTCGCTATCTTCATCAATCACAGGAGTAATATTATCTTTATTAAATAGAGTGTTGAGTATCACTGCTGGTCTGGGGATTTTAGCCAAATATCGCCCGTATACTAAATAGAAAATAATTGCAGCAACGTGCGAACAACAACCGATTGTCCTCAATCCATTAGCGCATTCACAGCAATATCTTGATATTCCACTCCATCCAATAGTATCAGGTTTATATTCAATGAATCATCTGTACACTTCTCTATTAATATGACGAGATTGCACTTGAGCCTTTAAAATATTGGTTTTATCTCTGACAAACTGGATAGTCATATTATCAGATTCGTCAATCATCTCTGCTAGATATGATACTGCTTGTTTATATTGATAAGAACCGGTAAAGAAAAGTTTCAGGTCTTTCTCTGTCATTGCTGGAAAGTCGATCAAATTAGAGGACAAAATCGTTTCGAAAGGAAGTTTTTTTCCCTGCCAACCATTCTTATCGACTTCATCAGCAAGTGTATTATTAGTGTAATTTCGAGATTTAATCATTTCAACAATTTCGTCTGAGTACTCTTCATCAGAAGTAAGACGTTTGCTGTACTGATTGTGAAGAAATGATGCGATTCTATAAAAATTACTGACTCTGGGTAACATTTTATTATCGAATTTTAGGTCTAGTAGACGATATTTTTGTTTCAGCATTCCGTGTACTGCTTCAACTACCCAACGAATCTTTGTGACGTATCTTGATGAATTAGATTCAGAATTTGTTAACCGATTTCTTTTGCCTTTCAATGCTGGCATTAACACTTCATAACCTTTTTCTTCTAAGTGCGCCTGAACATCTCGAAACCCTCTATCAAGAACAAAAACATCACTAGATTCCAACAAATTGCTAATACCATCAGCAGTATCGATAATTTCTTTCTTTATACTAGCATCATTTACATTGGCATGGTAGGGCTCTAACATATCTACTATATATTCATTGGTAGTACAAATAGTAAATGGCTTACATAATGGTACTTTCTTCTGTCCAGAAAAAGACTTTCTCTGATAAGCGTTATTAGAGCTCTTTTGATGCCGAGCATACGTTCCATCGCAAATCAAGAAAAGCTTATCACTACGATCAGCAAACAAACTTTTCAAAAGTGGTGATGAATGATTTTCAATGAGGTTTTTTCGAGACATAGATCGAAAACCAACGTACTGAGGTAATATATCTTTCTCAAATGATTGGATCACTTGGTCACAATATTTTGAAACCAGCATCTCATTTTCCAATTGTAAGGTCGCTGATATCAACCTGTTAGAGTTACCGGTACGTAACTTAAATAAGAATACAATGAGAGCTTGAATAACTGAACGGGAATCTGTATTCCTCATAGTTGTCAATAAGTCTCGCAATTCGAGTATATTTTCACGTTGTAATCCAGTAAATATAAAAAGTTGCTCATCAGTTATTCGAAAATCATCCATTTTATCGAGAAGTGTCGAATCACATTCTACAGCCAAACTTTCCATCATTTTAGACAATTCTGAAGATCTTAAGTTACTCCAATTAGAATAAACTTTCAAGTGGTTCAAATTCTCCGTATAAAAGCGTTTTTTTATGAGATGATCGCTGCAGCATCGATTCCCATTCGGAATAAAAATTCTTCTCTTTATAAAGCATTGCATACGGGCATCTTGAGGAACAACGACTAGATTTTGATTTGAGACAGAACATACACAACAATATCTTTGAGTCGCAACAGTTCTCTTCATTTGAACTTCTATACATTCTTCTATTTCATCATCACAGGCAACATCTAAATGAATAGATGGATCATCAGTACTTGATTGAGATAAAGTCATCGTTGATAAACTCGATTCTGTTCTTTCTAAAAGATCACTCCTATCTGAAGGTAGTTCATCTTCCAACGATAATTCCTGATTCTCATCTTCAAGTTTGGTTTTTTTATATTTTTTTACGCGACAATTCGAACAAAGAATATCACCAACTACAATCGGACACTCAAAAACAGTTGAAAACTCTTCAGCTTCTTCGTCAGATTTTATGTTTTGGAGTACCCGGAATTTTTTTCAGGTACCTCGAACAAATACAACACTTTGGATTATTAGCTTCAGGGGTCGACATATTTTCATTTAAATAGTTATTTAAACAATTAAAAATAATAACTAAATATAGATAATAGTACAGCCAATTCTTTGGAATGTCAACACTCAGTAATTTTTAGGTTATCTACAGATCTAGTGACTTTTCACAAAAAAAAAACAGTGTTACCAATTTCGAATTACAGTGCCATCTTGTGGTTGTTAAATTCATTGAATATTGAGCGGGAACGTTTAAGTTCTCTGAAACAACGTTGATTTAAATAAACAATAGTAATAAATACTGATTTACTCATTACAGTTACTGATAGAGTTTTTAATAATAGTTAAGTACATTGAAAGAAATTATTTTAATAATGTAAGGATATTTTATTTCTTTTATGGTTTTCTCTACCTTAGTAAACGAGTAAGTTTTGTATTTTATCAGTTCAAGAGTAAAATTATTAGAAAAACCCGATTTTTGAGCAAAAAATGGTTTTTATTTTTTTTCAATATGTAGTACCATTTTTAAAAATTTCGAAAGGCCATAGATTCATAGAAAATTGGATGAGGAATTCAAAAAAAATATTTTCATAACTGTGTCCTAATGGTAAGATGCTTAAAAATTGAAATTAAAAATATAAACTCGTTTTTTTTAGGTTTTTGTGAGCCGAAATAGCTCTTATTTTTTTTTCCAGATAGCTACCATCAACCCCCAAAACATATCCAATTTTCAGATCAATCGAATAAGTACGCTCTGAGAACATCAATTTTTTCTAATTTTCAGTATTTTTCGATTTACTCCGAAGTGGTTATAGATAAAGACCTGAAACTCGCAGCATCGAAGTATCTCATGGGTACAAACATTCCCCGAAAAAATGAGCCCGATCCCTACCTGGGGCCGATTCGGTATACTTATCGTCCCACGGCCTTTTTTCCAAATGAAGCAATGAAACCATTTAGACTTCAAGAACATTTGAATAAAATGGATGTGGGTATAAAAAGTGAAAATGTATCTTATTTTCAAGAAAATTATTATTATTATTTGAAAGAAAACTCTTGAAACAGCCAATAATTCTATTCTATCCATCATCTTCTATATGAGAAGATGGTTTACAAGTCTCTTATAGTTTCCTTGTACCGGGTGTTAAAAAACAACGTTTCATTATTTTGGGAGCTAATTCTAGACCACAAAATAAGTAAAAAGTTTCATATAAACATGGGTCCGCAAATGAGCTAGTTGGATGGGTGTCTCCACTATTTCACTGTTGGCTCAAAAATTAACAGTGCTGTGACCTAAAGTGGCGCAAGATCACATTAACAAAACCTACCCAGAACACAACTGAACTCCTAACTCGCACAAGCTGAAAAATCTTCTGAGGGATCTTCACAGTAGATCTAGGGTTATCAGGATAATAATAATAAGTAGAAGGGAATCGTCAAAAATAATAAAGAAAATTTTTTTCAGTAGTAATTCAGTGTAGAAAAGAATATTTGAAATAGTAAAAGATGTGTAAATGTAATTTTGATTTAGAACTTCTTTTAACCGAAAGAGGGAAGATCTTTTCATCAAAAAGTGATACTGTACAATTGTCAAATTTGTTTTAAAAATTCAATGAAGTCGGTGTAAAATTGCAGAGTGATGAAATTAATTAAATTAAAACAAAAAACATCATAGCTGTTTTTGCAGGAAAACTTCTTTTCAGAAGGAACCTCGGTAGAAGTGAGTAAAATAATTTGGTTAACATCAGTCTCAGCAAAACAAGGTTTGCTTGTTGCTAACACTCGTTAGTTCTACATGAAGATTTTACAGGTAGTTCTCAAGATATTTTGAACTTGAATATCTCGAATTCCGTTATAGATATTTTGAAATTATGAAATATCATGAAATTTAGTAAAGAGCTCTTAAAATTGAAAACCATTGAAGAACTCAAAGTAAAATTCTATATATTTCAAGATTTTTGGTTTCAAAAACCTAAACTAAGTCTTTATCCCAGTATGTGGAAAATAGTACACAAGTTTTTGATAAAAATTAATCACACAATATGGCCTAACTGATGCAGGTATGTCAAATCTGACATTGTCATTGAAAAGTTTGACATTTTTAATGAAAACATACTCAGGGCGTATTGTCATATGAACGCTATTTGTGTTGTTTACAGATACTTGAAACATTCAACTTTACCTGAATTATAGATATTGTATGATTCTGAAGCCACTCAGGAAGATTATTGACATCGCTATGTATTATATGTCTGGCCATATTCAACAGCACAACAATAGCTTCTTGGCACAAGTTAACCCTCGGCGTTATAGTACTAATCGGCTGATTATGTAGGGTCGAACCCCATAAGAATGCCCAGACTGTATCCAAATCGAATTTTTTCTCACTTGGCAACATTTTAATAGGTTGTCCCATCATAAGAGCAGTTAGGAGAAAATACACCTCAGGCACTTCTAAGTGAGCTGGAAGCAGCCAGTTTAAATATCTAAAACCTGGAATATGAAGTCCCTCAGATTTTGAATCGTTTCCATATGCCACACCTTGATGGACACCTAGTATAACCGTCATTTTATTATGGGTTATTTGTTCTATGTGCCTCAGCCATCCACCATTGAAACTTCCTTCACGAAATCTGAAATAATATTATAATAACAACAACCTTTATCGATATCTGATACAAAATATGCAAAAAATTAATGAATGAACGATACCACAATAAACATTTTTACTCACAAAATGTGAGTTTGTTTCATTTGTGTTGAAGTGTGATATTGATAAATTTTTCCGAAATTTTTTAAAGTAATTTTAACTCAACTGAAATTCTTCCGATTTAACTAGTGGTGCACTGTCTACTGGCTATTGTTAAATACTTCTTGTAGTAGTTAATAGTTATTTCATTATAATTTGGGAGATTTCTAAGAGCTGGAGAAGGGAACAAAATTGGATTTTAGAAAGTTTATGGTCAACCGCCTTTTGTAAAAGATTTTGGTCACTGTTAGTGTCCTCCTCGATTACCCTCTTTAGTTCCATCCGGTCTGAACCTTAGAAAAATATCGCTGTGTCATAAGTAAAATCGTTTTACACATCCCCTGATCTTCCCGTAAAATAATTCATTGGTGTAAAGTAAAAAGAAGATTGGTCTTAAAAAATTTGGGGGACACCCAAAGTAAGTAATTAATGTTTTTTTTTTGCTTATTTTATTCCAGATTTGGACGTATTGAAACCTATTTTCATAGTAATGATTTCCCTCTCCATCGCATCTTCTAAATAAAAAAACGTCATATCATGATTTACATGAGTGGTTTTTCGATAATGAAAGTTTTACAGAAACAATCAAATCATAATGCAAGATAAGATGAATACCTGGTATGATTATTTCGGATTATACCGTTTTCTATAATTTCGAAAAATATGACAAATATTCAGTTCGACTTGTTTTAGGATTTTATTGTGTACTTATTTCATTGAATCCATTCTATTCGCTAAATCTAAAAAAAAATTTAATGATAATATCGACATTAACAACCTAAAAGTTTTCTATAAATGTCACAAAGGTTATGGAATTAATTTATTAGAATGCTCAGAAATAAACGAAGTCCATAAAGATCCGGATCTTCAAACACTGAACAATAAATAAGAAATGAACAGATATTCTTAATATGTAAAACCCCTACCTCCTCACCATCAAACGATACGTTATACATTCTGTCAAGAAAGTACCGGGAATTATCGATTTAAATCTGGCGGGGCAATGAGGCAGGTAAAAAATTTTTTCCTAGGTTGGTACCACTGTCCTTAATTACTATGCCAAGCTTGAGCGGGATCTGTCAACTAGTGTGTTTGCAACAGCTGATTAAGTCAGTCGATGTCAGAGTGCGTGCCGATTTTTACTATGGGTGATTACGTTGAGCAAAGAATTTGTTTAAAGTTTTGTGTTGCAAATGAATTTTCGTGTGGCGATGCATTGAAAATGTTGCAAAAGGCCTTTGGTGATAATGCTCTATCGAAAACTCGTGCATATCAGTGGTACAGAGCCTTCAAGGACAGTCGTGAAGTGGTCACCCATCGACGGCTTCGATCGAAGATAACGTCGATAAAATTAAGGAAAGGGTGCTGGAAAACCGTCGTACCAGCTTGAGAGAGATAGCACATGATCTTAAGATATCCCACGAGTCCGCACGTACGATTTTGATTGATATTTTGGGCATGAGAAAGGTGGCCGCACGACTCGTACCGAAAGACCTGAATTTTCTTCAAAAACGTCATCGCGAACAGGTTGCTTCAGACATGCTGGATCGCTGTAATTCCGATTCTACATTCATGGAACGCATTATAACTGGTGATGAGACCTGGGTCTACGCGTACGATATGCAAACAAGCCAGCAATCATCGGAATGGGTGGCAAAAAATGAGCCGAAACCGAAAAAACCACGCCAAAGCCGCTCGAAAATGAAGGTGATGCTCATTGTTTTCTTCGATATCCGTGGCGTGGTGCACTACGAATTCGTTCCAGAGGGTCAGACGGTAAACAAGGAGTATTACCTAGGCGTTATGTAACGTTTACGTGAGCGTATCCGTAAGAAGCGGCCAAATTTGAGGGCGAACAACTCATGGATTTTGCATGACGATAACGCGCCTTCTCACCGAGCTGCGATTGTGACTGACTTTCTCGCCAAAAACTCAACAAACGTGCTTCAGCAATCACCGTAATCGCCGGATTTGGCTCCCTGCGACTTTTTCCCCTTCCCAAAACTAAAATTGCCCTTTCGTGGCACCCGTTTTGAGTCGATTGAAGCCATAAAACAAAATTCGGCGCGAGAGCTAAAGTCCATCCCGGAAAGCGCCTATAAAAAATGTTTCGATAATTGGAAGTGCCGTTGGCATAGATGTATTGGAGCAAATGGAGCCTATTTTGAAGGCGACCCAATAAATTTTGACGATTAAATGTAAAAATGTTGTTTTAATTGAAAATTCCCGGTCCTTTTTTGACAGAGTAGTATATCTCATTGCATTATGTATTCCCTTACAATTGACATTAATGTAACAGTCAAAATGCGGCATGTCACTTTTTTACTGAATAAATTGTGAAAATTTGATAAAATATAGTGTTTTATCCTCCCATATACACTGGATTTTCACGAAATAACACATCAATAATATATAAGAAAAAGATACTTTCTTAATACACCTGCACTTACCTATTCATCAAGGTAGGATTAGCACACATAGCAACCAGAATTCTCAATCCCCAGACAACAGTTGTAGAATGTAAATGAGGTTGCATAAACAGGAGGATCCAATCAAATCCCAATGTTTTACTAATCTCCTCACTAACAGCGTTCCTCTGAGCAAAAATCATGGAATGTAGAAGGCTCAAACAACGGTTTCTTAATAATATAAGTTCGCTCTCAGGCGCATTGTCCTGTTCTTTTATCGAGATACACTTTTCACCAGGGGATAACGAGGGTAGGATAGTGGAGCACAGAAACTGACCGAAAATGAGTAGGTCGTTTTGTCTGGGCTGCCCACCTAATAATACTGATAGAAGCGAGAATAGTATCTGTTTAGTTGGGGGGTGCTGGATTTCTGGTATAATGTGAAGAAGTTTCTCGATTAAGTTCAGATCTCTCATTATCCAAACATTAGTTCTTTTCTCGCTTGATTCTGCAGCTAGTTCATAGAGGTGTTCTAAATGAGACCTGAGAAGTTCTCCTGGAGCTTCATGCCAAACTTCTAAATCACACAAGAGATCCTGCAAAAATTAATTATTGTTCATTTTTTCAGCCAAAGACACAACACTTATTCAAAATGCAATATCGTTTCATCAGAAGGGAAATTTTATGCCGTTAGGATTTAAGTAAAATACTAGTGGAAATGATTGATCAATAAAATCGACTGATCAAATTTTTTCCCGATAATTGACCCCGTAGGTCAAATGAACCAGTATGATATATACAGCGAGATATAAGAAAAACAAATGTTAACTTCCGCTATTTTATTGATTTACACGACAATTGTTTCGTCATACCATGACTTCATCAGGTGAGTATTTAAACTGAGGTATACAATGCAAAACATGACCTTAAATACACAGCTCTGGTACAAAAAATAGAGGGGTGGAAAGAGATGGTATACAATTAATCAAAAATATTAAGTAGGGGGGATCTATTTAAATCTATTTGATCATTTAATAAAATTTGTCTTTTATTATATCTATTGATCTCTAAAGTTTCTAACAGATTTAGTTTCTGACTTTTGTTTTCAATATGTAATATTTCATAGTTCATATTAAAATTATGGCCAGTCTCTAACAAATGGTTGGCATAAGTTGAATTCGGTTTATTATTAATGTAACATTTTTCATGTTCTCGTATCCTTGTTTGGAATGAACGTCTGTCCCACATATACCATACCATACACATATTTTTTGTACCAGAGTTGTGTATTTAAGGTCATGTTTTGCATTCTATACCTCAGTTTAAATAACAATTGTCGTGTAAATCAATAAAATAGCGGAAGTTAACATTTGTTTTACCAATATTGAAGAAGAATTTCCGTCAAGTAAAGACCGAGACAATCAAAAATTTTATACAGCGAGAGTTTAATTGTTTATAATATCCGAAAATCGAGCGGAATTAAGGAATATCGTATTTTCTTTTCTTCAGGAATGAAAATACTTTTATTCACTGATTTGTTTCAGACGTTACTATTATATTTGGTAGTTGATCATAATTAAAACAAGTTGTAGAAATTACTGTTTTACTATCAATAAATTTGAGTTGTCTGAAGATGGAATAGTTAATTCCCGAAACTCGAGTCACAATTAAATGTGTAAAATATCAATTTATTGGTAGTAAAACATAGTAAGTTCTATAACTTGTTTTAATACTTTTATTTGTTAGATCGATCTATTGACATTCACCCTGTGCCCTCACTTTTTTGCAGGCCCCGCCGGAAAAAAGCCTTTCGACTTATGAAAGAAGCGTTTTTCTTTTTTAGGGTCCGTTTCTATGAAACTTATATTTTTAATTATTTGAGTAGTGTAGTCGATTGATCAACGTAAATCCGACCATTTTTCTTCGATTTATAATCAATTTCAACCATTTCGAGCAGGTTTTACCGGCTCGTTTTCAAAAGTCGGAGAAGCTTGAGGAGGGCGTGTTTGATCGTCTATGATAGGGCAAATTAAGAAATGTCACATTTACTTTAGTTCGTAGCGAGAAAAATGAAAATCATACAGGCGCTTCTATCAGTTAGATAGGACTTTCGACTAGTATCCGGCCTCACCGTAAAAAAGTTTGCCGACTCACAAAAACAGTATTTGTGGGTCTAAACTTCTAAAGAAACCTAAACTTTTTATGCAATCGGTAGTCCAAAGTATAAAAATCTTGAGGATTTAAGGTTTCTTCCCATAGAAAATATTTTGTTTATTTATGTAGCTGAAATCTTATCCGAGTAGATGGTTTTTTGACAACAATTGCATTCCAACATCTAGAACCCAATAAAAAAACTCTCGCCGTGAATAATAGATCAATTTGCTTAAATTATTGTGTCAATATTACCTTATATGGATATAGGTCCAAATATAATCGCAAAATTCGCCAGGTAGCCATTCTAATCATGCGGAATTTTTGTAAACGGTTCTAAACGGAAATATTTTCTTCTTCGGCCACATTTGTTTGAATAGCAGTAATATTTTCTTAATACAAACACTTCGAAGTCATATTAGCGACCTAGTATCACGAAGAATAAATTCACTTTTATAGTTTTTAATTACGCAACAAAGAGCTTGGTTCACAATGTGACTTATTCTATGAGTTTGCTGCACAGTTGAGTGAACTGCTCGAAATCCAAATTGGTGAGTGGTATCCATTGCTCTGTATTTAGATTTGCGTTGATTCTTCTAAGGAGACCTCTCTCAAGGATTTTTGAAGTGACTGGAAGCAAGCTAATTGGCTGATAAGAGATAGTACTGTTTGGATCTTTTCCTGGTTTTCGTATAAGAATGACCTCTGCTGTTTTGAACTGCTCTGGCCAGTAGTTATGGTTCAGTATGGTTTTGTAGATGTATTTGAGTAAGGTTACTCCCTTTTATGGCAGCTCTTCAATCATTTTGGAGTTATTTTGTCAGTTCCTGTAGCTTTTCTTACGTTAAGGTGACTGCTTTCATCTTGGACTTCAGTTGCTTTGAAAGGATTTATGGGTGTTGTATGGTCAGGTATCTCCAGGAGTTCTCTTTCTATTTCATCATCTGTGGCTTCATTATTATGGGTAAATACTGTAGCCAGATTTTCAGCAAATAGTTGGGCTTTTTCTTTATCGCTTCTGGCTCATTGTGTGGGAGGAGTTGGGGAATTACAAATAGCAGGAATGTGTGTTATTGGTTTTTACTGTTTTTTTATCAATTTCCATATGGAATTATCATACCTGTTGAGGTTTGAGACATAGTTGTTGAATGAGGTTTCCTTTGCCTCTTTGATTTTGGTTTTCAGTCTGTTGGTGGTTCTATTAAGAATGGTTTTGTCTGCTGGGGGATATATTTGCTGCCACTTTGCTCTTGCCTTTCTCTTCTGGGCTATAACTCCTTGATTACCGCAGTGATATTAAAAGTCTGCTTTACTTCATACTTTTCTGGCGTTGCTTGTTTCACCAGTTGTTGAATGTTGCTAATACTTGCTCTATTTCTATTGGGCTTTTTAGTCGCACATCTAAGCTTACGGTTTCTTCGACTTTCTTTCGATATTCGTCCCAATTGGTTTTCCTGTTGTGTAATCTTGGAGTTCGATTCTGGTACTTCACGAAAGTTCTGACTGTTGCTACTATACGTGAATGGTCCGACGATAAGTCGTAGCTAGGTGAAATGTCCATGTTGGAGGGAGAGAGGCCATTCATCACGAAAAAGTCTAGAAGGTCAGGGATCTGTCGGCCAATAGGTGGGAGTGCGGACAGCTCAGTGGTAGAGCATTGAGTTCGTGACCAGAAGGTCCGGTTCGAATTATGTTCAGGTGGAAAAGAAATTTTCTAGTTGGACGGGTGTCGGCCACCATTTCACTGTGATCTAAAGGGGCGCAAGATCGCAATAAAGCCTACCCAGAACACAAATGAACTCCTTACTCGCACAAGCTGAAAAAGCTTCTGAGGGATCTTCACAGAAGATCTAGGAGTATCAGGATGATAATAATAGTACCTGTTGTTATAGCCATTTCGTTATATGATACTTGCTAATTCCTTTCCTTTTGTTGTAGTAAGCTTAGAGCCAAATAGTATATTTTTACTGTTGAAATCTCCTCCTGAGAATTTGGGGCCCAGTGTTGAGAAGAAGTTTCTGAAGTTCTCTGTTTTGATGTTGGGGCGCGGGGGACAGTACACTGAGGCAACTGTTACTTCGTATGATAAAACTTAAATCTTTATTGTTGTGGCTTGTGGCATTTCTTTGTCATATTATGGCAGCTCCACATGGCTTATAGTGGCGGTTCCAGTGTGAGCAGTGTTGTCTGGATGATTGATAAAGTATGTTGTATATTGCAGTATGTTGAAGTAGGACCTGTCTGTGAAGTGAGTTTCACTTACCAGCAAAATGTTTATAGAATTGTGATAGAGGAAAACTTCTATTTCATTTTTGTGTTGTAGAAGTCCATTGCCATTTCATTCTGCAATTTTAAGGAAGTTAATGAATTTTGCTGATAAACGTGGTTATCATGTTCAACATCATGGTGTTCTGTTGAATAAGCTGTTGGATCATAATTTTAAACTCTTCCAGAAATGAATTCAGGATTTTGTCGATATCATTTGGTTATTCTGACTCAGCTATGTTGTTGGCTGCATTTGCATAGCTCCTTGTTGGTTGCTGGTAGCGATGAGGTAGATTTGTTTGTTTCCGATGGGATTGTAGCGTTGGATATTGTCGGTCATCTAGGGTGGGTGGTGTTTGTTAATTTTATGTTGTTGGGGTTGTTCGTGACTATTCTCTTGATCCGTTGGATATTTTATCTGTTGTTGACATTGTTAGGCTTTAGTAGTCTGTAGTAGAATTCACACCCCCTATAGCTTGCCGGGTAAGCTCCATCACACAAAGCACACGAAGCTGGGGATTCTCTGCTTTTTTTGCAAATTACTGTGTTGTGTGGTCCCCCGCATTTCACACAAAGGTATGTTGTAATGTGTTCTCGAGTGACCATACTGCTGGCACTTTATACACTGTGGATACCTTCTGTTTTTCTTAGGGGTTCAATTTAAATGCTCTGTTTTGGAAATATTTTAGTTCGTATATATCTTTATTGTTATTAGCTGGTTCTAAATCTACAAAGAATATATTTAGTGATTCTTTAGTTTGTTTGTTCCTACCATTGATTATGTTTCTGACTTGGTGTCCCTTATTTGCTAGTTCTTGCCTAATTATATTTGTGTGTGTTATATAATGAAGGTGTTTTATCACTATTCGGTAAGCATGTTCCTCCTTAGGTTGATACATGTGGTATACTATGTTGTTAATATCGTTTTAATTATTCACAATTATCACCGCGAATTAAATTTAATCTCTCAAATATGGAGAAGTCGGAGCAGATAACCATTTCCGGCAGATGCAACACATGATTTAGTTTTTTTTAACAGTGAGTTGATATGATAGACAGGGTTCATTTTGAAGTGCTGAAACCTGGACAAACTATTAATGCAAATCTTTATTGTGAACAATTGGATTCAGTGAACCAATCTTTAAAGTATCCGGCGACTGTCGACAGAAAAGAGGTTATTTTTAAACATGACAACGCAAGACGAACCTTGGAAAAAATTAATGAATTGGGGTGGGAGGTACCCACCATACTCGCCTGATATCGCACCCTCGAATTTCCATTTATTCCAATCGCTACAATATTTTCTGAGTGGCAAAAGATTTGAAAATTTGGTTGATGTCCAAAATTGCCATCTCAAGATATTTTACTCAAAAACCAATTGATTTTTATCGGTCTGGCATTTGAAAATTTGCACACTAGATGGCAAAAGGTTATTAATAACGAAGATGATTACATTATTCATTAAAAATAAAAACTTATTAATAATTTATTTTTCATTTGAATTTAATTTAAGAAAGCGAAATTACTTTTGGTCTCTTTTATACACGGTTAAAAGGCTTTATTCAACTCCTTTCAATATGCAATGTTACATATTATATTGATAACATTGATATTGGTCGATAGTTATTTGGGGCTACGTAATCTGCCTTTCTGAAAATGAGAATCACCTTACAGAATTTGGAGGACCCAGGAATGTTTCCACTATGAAGAATCAGATTTATCAAAATTTTTGGAGTATTAAGTATAATTTCAGACAACTAACTAGTATAATCGATTGATCTATAATAAATTGATAAAAGTTTTTTGGGAAGTTCGATAAGCCGGTACGACATTTGAGGCGAGGGGTGTGTTTAATTGTTGTCTATGATCTACGAAACCAGGCAAAATTGAGGAATATCAAATTTTCCTAAGTTTGTAACAAATAAACAGAAAATCGTGTGATGAATGAAAATGCTTTTAGAAGTTACATCAAATTTTTCGATATTCGGCTCGGAGACCCCGCATTTGGCCAACCAAAAGAGCTTTTTGAGGTTATTCTTCTATAATCTGTTATCATATCTTATTGCTTCAATAGTATAGAAGTATAATGTTTGAAATATATATATTGAAATTTTCTACCTGAAATGCTGTCTTATTAGGAATAGCTGAAGATTCCCTCCCACTGTCTATTGTCCCCACCAAACTAAATGTCAAATGGAGAATATGTGAATTGAGTAGAGTTCTTTTCCTTCTCAACAACATGGCCAAAGTTTGATAGCCTCTCTTTCTATCCATTTCATTCTGTGCAACCTTATTACTTCGCACAACACAAACTAAAGCCTTAACACCAGCATATAAACTTTCTATATCTTGCGCCATCGCTATCAACCCAAGAAGAACTGCACAGCCACCCACTGCATCAATCTAAAAATTCAAAAAAATTATAGGCTATCATTTAAAAAACAAATCTGAGCCATACTAAAATACAAGTTTACGAAATTGATCATGCTAATTAAAATGACTTACCGTAACAGCCACAGGTCTTGGACAGAAAACCCTCACGCCCAAATATCCAATGACAACGCCCCCTAGAGTTCTTGCAGATCCTCCTAAATGTCCAGCAGAATTGTGTAGAATTCTTATGGGAGTGGCGCTTTCATGACTCGACATTCCAAGTTGTTTTGCTATCGATTTGTTATCAGTCCGACTGTACACTTTCCTGATTTTATTTAGAGTAAGTAAAGAAACAGCTTTTGCATTTAAACCAAATGTTACTTTTTCCTCAGTTACCAATTGTACATTGTCATTGTTGTTCAAATTCGGTGCCAGGAAAGATCCCATGTAGTGTGGACCCAGCTGATACATATGAGTTACAGTTAATGGTGTTAATACCTGCAAAAATAATTTGTCTTAGCAATTTAGTAACATCGCATCAGAAGTGAGTAAAATTTAGATTTTTTTTATATCGGAAAAAATGTTTTGCAAAATTGTCTTTCCAGTGTTGGAATTAATTCTGATTGATGAAACTTTTGTAACTGTCCTTCCTGTTTAGCCTACATATAGAGGGTGTTTTCAAGGTTGAGATTCTTTATGAGGTAGAACTCATCAAAATTAATCATTTTACAAAAAATCGCCTATTTAAAACGCTAAAAGAGTCAAAGATAGAAGTCTTTTAATTAAAATATAATACCATGTTATTTATTTGGGTTTGGTAGTTCTGACGTCACCAATTTGATCGAGTATGAGATTTTGTCTGACATCAAGTGTCAATTGAAACGCTGAATCGATATTACAATTTCAACAAATGTTTGATTGTATCAGTCTTTACTTGTCGGAAATACATCCTGATGATTAAAAGTAAAACAACTTAATATCCGCTAATTTATTTAATTTCAAAACAATTGTTTCGTCATGACAACATGACTTCGTTAGGTGAATATGGTACTAACTACTTAATTGAGATTGATATTCAAAATGTACAGAAAAGAAAGTAATGGAAATTTACAGTAATTTGTTTTTTTTATTATTACACAAAGTTTCAGAAAAGGTTAAGTAAGGGAGATTTATTGAGGTCCGTCTGGTCGTTTAGGAGAATCTGTTTTTTATTGTATCTGTTAATTTCGAGGGCTTCTAGGTAGTTCAACCTGAGGTTCTTGTTTTCTAGGTGTAAGATTTTGTAGTTATTGTCAAAATCATGTCCTGTCTCCAAAAGATGGTCAGCATATGTTGAATTTCCGTTTTTACCAAGATATGCTTTCTAGTGTTCACGTATCCTAGTGCCGAAAGATCTACCTGTCTGACCAACGTATACACATGGGCAAGTATCGCAGTTTAACCTATAGACTCCAGACTTTTTGTTTTTATGCATCAAATCTTTATTATTTTTTATTAAACAAAAAACACGTTGGGAAATTTAATAAAAAATAATAAAAATTTGATTCAGAACAACAAAAAGTCTGGAGTCTATAGGTTAAACTGCGACACTTGCCCATGTGTATACGTTGGTCAGACAGGTAGATCTTTCGGCACTAGGATACGTGAACACTAGAAAGCATATCTTGGCCTTTTGCTATGAGCTATAAATTTCTGTTATTATTATTATTATACGACATCTCAGCGTCGGAATTGACACATGCTGTCAATTGTATGTTTGATCATACTGGAGTCACCAGAACTAACACAACTGGACTTGAATTGCATAGAATGGAATTCAAATTAAAAAACTATCCTCATCCTCTAAATAGGCAATTTTTTATTGAATGGTTCATTTTTAATGTTCTATCTCCTGTTGAAAAAGTCTCAACTCTGAAAATACCCAGTATATAAGCCAATCAGGATAATATAATAATAATAATAACAAGTTTAAAATTTTCAGACTATGACTGTATAGGATTTGATTTGGATAACACCATAGCAAAATTTAAAATAGCAGCAATGATAGAGATGGAATATAAGGTGTTAATGCAATTTTTGCTTAAGAGAGGTTATCTTAAAAAACATCTAGAGATAGAAATAGATTATGATTTTATTCAAAAAGGGTTGATTATAGATGCCACAAAGGGAAACATTTTAAAGATTGCAAGTGATGGAAAGATTTTACGTGCAACTCATGGAACCAAAGTATTATCTGAAGGAGAAATTGAAAAATGTTACAAAAATTTTCACTGGGAATTGACCGATTTATTTGTAAAAGATCCTCTTGAACTTTGGAATGGTCCAAATTCTGAAAAAATGCGTTCTTGTTTAGACTACTTCGATGTAGTAGTAGCATTGTTGTTTGCAAGATGTGTAGACTCTGTAGATGAAGAGCGAAATGGAATTTCAGAAAAGTATTCAATTTATGACGATATATACGAAGGACTTCTAGAAATGTTTCAAATTGACCATTTTCAATCCAACAAAGGTGGATACTATTTAGAAATGAAGACAACTCCTAAAAAATATTATAACAAATGCTCAGACAAATTGATCGATTGGTTGAAAACATTGAAACGTCAGGGAAAAGTTTTCTTCTTGATAACAGGCTCGTATATTGATTTTGCTTCATTGACTGCATCAAATTCATTGGGTTCTGATTGGAAGGAATATTTTGATATTATTATAACTTATGCTAAAAAGCCTGGCTTCTTCACATCAAACAGAGAGTTCATTGGCTTGGATGGTATTAATCAAACAGGTCCAGTAGATTCTGCAAATTTGGAATTGGGTGGAGTATATGTGAATGGTAATTGGACGGGCTTATATGAATTCTTAACAAAACATTCATCTAAGTCAACTCCAAAATGTTTATATATTGGAGATAGCATGATTCAAGATGTTTATACACCTGACAAATATTCCCACTGTGACACAGTAGCTATATGTGAAGAATTAAGAAATGATGAAAAATATGCTGCTCACCCTGATGAAAAAGTTATTACTTCAATATTTTGGAGATCTTATTTTGAAGATAAGGGTGTTGATACATTTTGGACTAAAATTATGAAGGAAAGAGCAAAAATGAGCATCCCAGACTTGGAATATGCTGCAGAACTATCTTAGTTATGTTTTTTATTTAATTTCAATACATGTTTTGAAAATTCAATGTTACTATTTTAAAGTTAATAAACATTTCAAGGGGAATCAGATTTAGTTTCAACTCCGGAAAGATAACTCTAATTTCGCTAAACATTTTACCAAACCAATCATGTATTCCCAGAATTAGATAATCTTGAAATCCTATATATTGACAAATTGGACATCTTGGAACCAAATGAGATCTTTAAGTACCACAATAACCTAAATGAACAGACTGGCTTCTGGAATTTTCCACTTTTGGAGGTTCTCAGAGACATGAACATCACTCATTATAAAACCATTAGATAAAAGTTATATATATATATATATATATATATATATATATATATATATATATATATATATGTAGTACCACTACGAAACTCAACTCACTATGTAACCATTTGATAAAAAGTGATAGAATGGTGGTCAACTTTTTGTTTTAAAGGCTGAAAGGTTTATGGAGAAGCAGAGAAAATGGTAGAAAAAGAACAAATATTTTAATGGTGAGAATATTTAAACAAAACAAAATTTAAACAACTTCATAAGCCTTATTCACCTGAAGTGCAATCAATAGGGATTTGTATAGATGAGATTCGGAATTTGCTTCAACAGAATACTGCTTCAAGAAATTGTTATTTTTTATGCTTAACAGAGCATTGGAAAACACCTACTCAAAAAGGTGTATGGGTACTTCTGTAGATATCAGAAAAATGGCCATGGAGGGTCTGCCATTTATGCTAGAACCAGAGCATCTGGAAGATAATACTTAGAACCAACAAATCCATCAATTGAAAGGTATATTGAAATTTCAGTAGTCCTGTTCAAAGAGGAATACGGTAAAATAATTGGACTCTCCATATATAGAATGAAAATTTTAACATATTTATGGAAAAAATTAAGTAATGATGAATATTCTAATAAGATGTTTGTATTATGATAGCGGGAGATTTTAACCTACATTTCTGTTGTGAATCAATGGAGAAAATTGATTTACAATCTGTAGTAAATTCATATAACTTTCGACACGCAATTGAAGAACACACCAGAATTACACTAAAATCTAGTTCAGCAATTGATAACATCCTAACAAAGCAAGTGTTCGGAAGTAATACTTTCGATGATTTCAGATTACACAGCACACAAAATCAAGTTCAGACACGATTTTAAAGACACTAACAAATATATTGAAAACAGATTCTTCACAGCGGAAAACATCCTGAATTTCAATAAATTACTGAAAGAAGTAAAATGAACTGATATTTATACTCTACAACATGAGTAATGAAATCTTTTTATGAAAGGTATTGAACGAATCTTTTCCGAAAAAAGGGCTGCAAGAACATAAGAAGAAATGCATTGAAAATAGATATGATGCTGAACTTGATAAATGTTGAAACAGATTGAATATCCTGTATGTTGGCAGCTTAATAGGCCACAATTATAAAGAAATATAAAACCTGATAAAAAAAGAATCTAATATCAAACTCAACTGATCAGAATTAAAATATAAAAATCAAACAACAAATCAAAAACCCTATGGGAAGTCGTTATAGATATAAAGGGAAATAAACGTGGAGGGTAAGAATCTATCCAGTCTAACAGTAATGCAAAAATTATTGCTAATGAGTATAATGACTCTTCAGTGAACATCGTCAATTATTTATTGAAGCTACAAATATTACACATACAAAATTGAATACAACAACAAATCAAAATTATTAACATCAAGAAATGCAAACAAAATATCTAAAATTGAAAACAAAATGTTAGAACTGAATCGCCGAATATAAAATTATTGCTACATGGAAATTATTAACTCAGTAGTATACATTCTGTCAAGAAAGTACCGGGAATTATCGATTTAAATCTGGCAGGGCAATGAGGCAGGTAAAAATTTTTTTTCCTAGGTTGGTACCACTGTCCTTAATTACTATGCCAAGCTTGAGCGGGATCTGTCAACTAGTGTGTTTGCAACAACTGATTAAGTCAGTCGATGTCAGAGTGCGTGCCGATTTTTACTATGGGTGATTACGTTGAGCAAAGAATTTGTCTAAAGTTTTGTGTTGCAAATGAATTTTCGTGTGCCGATGCATTGAAAATGTTGCAAAAGGCCTTTGGTGATAATGCTCTATCGAAAACTCGTGCATATCAGTGGTACAGAGCCTTCAAGGACGGTCGTGAAGTGGTCGCCCATCGACGGCTTCGATCGAAGATAACGTCGATAAAATTAAGGAAAGGGTGCTGGAAAACCGTCGTACCAGCTTGAGAGAGATAGCACATGATCTTAAGATATCCCACGAGTCCGCACATACGATTTTGATTGATTTTTTGGGCATGAGAAAGGTGGCCACACGACTCGTACCGAAAGACCTGAATTTTCTTCAAAAACGTCATCGCGAACAGGTTGCTTCAGACATGCTGGATCGCTGTAATTCCGATTCTACATTCATGGAACGCATTATAACTGGTGATGAGACCTGGGTCTACGAGTACGATATGCAAACAAGCCAGCAATCATCGGAATGGGTGGCAAAAAATGAGCCGAAACCGAAAAAACCACGCCAAAGCCGCTCGAAAATGAAGGTGATGCTCATTGTTTTCTTTGAAATCCGTGGCGTGGTGCACTACGAATTCGTTCCAGAGGGTCAGACGGTAAACAAGGAGTATAACCTAGGCGTTATGAAACGTTTGCGTGAGCGTATCCGTAAGAAGCGGCCAAATTTGTGGGCGAACAACTCATGGATTTTGCATGACGATAACGCGCCTTCTCACCGAGCTACGATTGTGACTGACTTTCTCGCCAAAAACTCAACAAACGTGCTTCAGCAACCACCGTATTCGCCGGATTTGGCTGCCTGCGACTTTTTCCTCTTCCCAAAACTAAAATTGTCCCTTCGTGGCACCCGTTTTGAGTCGATTGAAGCCATAAAACAAAATTCGGCGCGAGAGCTAAAGTCCATCCCGGAAAGCGCCTATAAAAAATGTTTCGATAATTGGAAGTGCCGTTGGCATAGATGTATTGGAGCAAATGGAGCCTATTTTGAAGGCGACCCAATAAATTTTGACGATTAAATGTAAAAATGTTGTTTTAATTGAAAATTCCCGGTACTTTCTTGACAGAGTAGTATGTCGTAATTAACTCTTTGAAATATGGAATCTTCCCTAGTTCAAAAATTAGCATTGATGATGTAATTCTTTAAAAAATGTGACTGATTTAGGAAACTTCAAGCTAATAAGTCTGTTTTCCTCTTTCTCTAAGATTGTTGAGATAGTTTTGTGCAGCAAGGTGGTGGACTTTTTGGAGCATTGTGATCTCAGCAGCATATGTACATGGTTATCAGAAGGAGAGGTCTACACTGTCAGCGATCTTTCCAAAACACCAAAGAACAACTTGAGAATAATAAACTAGATTTGAGACTGTTTTTGGATTTGTCAAAAGAGTTAGGATGTTTGGATCATTGAACTCCCCTGCAAAAATAGGACTCAAAGGGCATACAAAGATATGCTGAGAAGTGGTTTGAAACATATTTGACAGAAAACAAATGATTCCTATTAAAAGAGAAGCAATTGTGGCTGAATCTGAAATTAAGTTAATTTCAATTGAGTGCTGTAGGGCAGTGTAGCAGGATGAGTAATCTTTATTGCTTGTTTAAACAACCTGGACGAAACATCTATAGAAAACTGCCAAATGACGAATTTTGCAGATGACACAAACATGTTGATAGGTGCAGAAGATTTTACCAGCCTGGTCTCGGTGGCTGAAAAGAGTCTCTGCAAGGTATGTAAATGGTTCAGAAGTAACAGACTGATACTTAATAAAGACAAGACCAAAATAGTAATGATTACCTTAAACTGTTCAGGATTCGACAAGCCCCAAGAAATCGATGTTTCAAATAGATCACTCAAGGTAGAAGACCATAACAAGTTTCTAGGCTTGATTGTAGACATCATATTGAATTTCAACAACCAAAAGTCAAAGCAGAATGTGAACTTGAAAGTATTGCCACTGCAAATTTTGAGTAAGATTTTAGACATGGTATTATCCTTTATCGTGGCAGTAGAAATGTGAAACATGTTCTTTTTGTTCAGAAAAGAGCCTTGAAAAAAATGATCAAACTAAAATCAAGAGAATCCTGCAGAGGCAAATTTAGAGATAACCAATTGTTCACTGTGTTGGGAGTGTACATCCAAGAGCTGCTGTTATTCTTATTCAGAAATAAACACCTATTTGAAAACACAAAATGTCTACATCAGAACTCTAGATTATGTATACCCTAAACTTAGACTAACTACAACACAGAAGAATCACTTTTATCTGTGTATCAAAGTGTTCAACTAACTTTCCTTCAGATCTGAAACAATAAACGGCTTCAATTAATTCAAAAAAGAAATATACAAGCTGCTTCTAAATATGGAACCTCATACTTTAGCCGAGTATCCGGATTATACATTATTCCTCAGAAATAAAAATTCGTACATTTTCATACGAATTGTAGTGTTGTTCAGCGAGAATGTGTCTTAATGATGGGATCAGATGATAATCGAACAAAGTCATCTGGAGAATAGCCTAATATTTCCCAACTGAACCCCTCGATTGTTTCCCTGACCTGCTTTGCTATGTGTGGGGGATTATTGAACAAAATGACTTAGTGTTGCCTTTTTCTATATTCCAGTCGTTCTTCACTTCATGATCAATTTACATCGAATATTTGCTGTTGATAGTTTTAAGAGCTTCACCAGATTTCAGCAGCTCATAACAGATTACACCCTTCTGATCCTACCAAACATTGTCTTTTTTCAATGCGTTTGGTCTTGCAGTGGATATCAATGGTTTGCCTATATTCACCCATGATTCACAACACTTGGGATTCTCAAAATATATCCATTTTTCATCACATGTCATGATTCGATACAGAAATGACTTTCCTTTGTGTCTGTGGAGTAGCATTTCACAAGTGGTTTCTCGATTTTCTTGCTGCTTTTCTAGTTTCTACGAAACCCATTTTCCCATCACTTTCTGAATTTTTCAAACAAATGGAGATGGCTTCCTGCGTCACATTCAATTGATCCGTGAGTTCTTGTTGAATTTGAGTATGATCTTCATCCATCCAATAACGCTTGCAATTCAGTTTCTGCGAACTTTTTTCGTGGTTTCCTACGCTCTTTGTTTCTCACGTGAAAATCACCACTTTCTAATTTTTTTAACTACTCCAAATATTGTTTCACCAAGAACATGTTCACTGTAAGCTTCAGAAAGCATTCGATGTGATTCTGTAGCAGTTTTGTTGAAATGAGAGGAAAGCAATGCACCAATCGTAGTTCACAGGCACAAAACTCGGCATGTTTAAGGTTATAGAGAAATATACGGATATGGAACTTTAGTTGTTGTGTGGAAAATCTTCATTAGCTGTAAGGGAAAGATTAGGGTACTAGGGAAGCGGTCTTACAGTTTCTAAATTTATGGCTAGTATCATCTATAGGGAAATTCCAGTTTACAAGTTCACACCTGGCACAAACTACTCCATCCAATATTCAAATCAACCTTCTAAAAAAGACCACTAAAGCTTGTATCTCGAATCTACTTTGAGTGCTAAATAGCCTTTTATGATTTACTTATCGATTAACGCACTAAAAAATTATTTAAAATGTAGTTTTAATATTTTAATGACAAATTAGGAACCCACAAATGTTTAGGGTTACACAGCAACAATGATAAATTGGACTTACTTCCTCAAATAAATGACAAGGTCCTTGTTTCCAACATAACTTGGAATATCTTCTCCATGCAGGAGGAGTCCCAATGTAGCCGTAAACTGAAGAAGAAACTGCTAAATTTGTCGAACTACCACCTGGATTTTGAGAGATATAATGCATCTTCTGGGAGTGAAGTTGGTGTCCATCTAAATACAAGGAAAAAGAGGAATTCTTTAGGACAGCTCTATTTAGGACAACTACGATGTGATGCCACTGTCCTTCCTGTAGGATATCTGGACACCAAACACGAGCTCCATGTTCACCTGATCCATCGGGTTCCCATTCACCAACATCTGTAATGATGAAATAATAAGTAATAAAAAAAATATGAGAATTTGAATGTACTGCTCAATAATAAAAACGGATATTACAGAAATTTCAAAATGTTATGGATCAGCTATTAATACAATTGAAAAAGCACTGAAAAGGTTCAAAATTGGCTGAAAATTACTTCATTGTATTTTGTGAAAAAAACTTTTTCTTCACAATTTGTCAGGTTTCAATTCATAATTAAAAGGATTAATATTTAATAATATATTTATATTGTCCAGAGATTCATTATTCAAATCATCCTCCTTTTTTCCAAAAAATCCAAAAACATAGTCACAACAGCACAAGCGGTATGAATGTGTTGATTCCGTATTTGCTAAAATTATTAAGAACAAGTGTGGACATTAACTAAAGTGGTCTATATGCCAAAGGTGGGACGCACAGAAACGGACCCCTCATTATTATTATCCTGATACTAGATCTTCTGTGAAGATCCATCAGAAGCTTATTTCAACTTGTGAGAGTTAGGAGTTCAGTTGTGTTCTGGATAGGTTTTGTTACTGCGATCTTCCGCCACTTTAGGTCACAGCACTGTTAATTTTTGACCCAACAGTGAAATGGTGCAGACACCCATCCAACTGGAAAATTTATTTTCCACCTGAACAGGATTCGAACCCGGACCTCCCGATCACGAGCCCGATGCTCACCACTGAGCTATCCACACTCTATCGTTCAGAACAATAAGTTTGACATCGTTCTTGCTGAAGAGTCCCCCTAGCCCTCATCAGTACGCCTACCAGGCAGGAAAATCAACAGAGTTTGCATTACACGATTTGGTCGGAAAATAAAACCAATTTCTCGATTATTGAGAGACAGCACTAACAGCGTTTCTCGACATTGGAGGTGCTTTTAACAATACGCCCACAGGGAGGTATTCTCTGACGCTTACTATGGACCCTTCTTGTCGATGACCTGCTAGCGATCATCTCACTGCGATGAGTCGATGTTCAAGCATTTACTGATGACCTGGCAATCATAGTGAAAGGTAAATCTGAGGTGACGACATCGGCCGTCCTTCAAGAGATACTGGACACTATCGACAAATAGTGTATAAAGGAATATATGTCTCTTAACCCACAAAAGGTAGTTATAGTACCATTCATCAAAAAACGGAAGCTGGATGGATTAGAACTGTCGACAATCCGTGGTGAAACAATACAATTCTCTAATGAGACAAAATACCTGGGAATAGTCCTGGACAAAATTCTCAGTTGGATTGCACACCTAGACAAAGTATGTCATAAAGCCAGAATGCGAATCTGTGGTAAAACCTGGGGTTTAAAACCCAGGCAGATATATTAGCTATACACTATGGTAATCAGACCACAGATAACGTAAGGCGTTGTAGCGTGGTGGAAGAAGGGCCAACAAACGATTGGCCAACATAAGCTCACTCGACTACAGAGACAGGCTTGCCTTGCAATTACAGGTGCGTTTCGCACCACACCCACGGCAGCCCTGGAGGTCCTACTAAATCTACCACCCTTGCACCTGCTCGTGTAGATGGAGGCGGAATGGACCACATACAATCTAAATCAACTGGCGATAGACAGGCCAGAGGCAATAGTAATGGGAGGCTGAGGACTGCTGGACGAGCTTTTAACGAACATCACCCTATCGATGCCCCCGGATCTAATGGCAAAAGTCACGAGCCAAAAACGGCATTTCAATGTAATCATTCCCAATCGGGTTGAATGGACCTGAGGTTCTATTGAGGACCGACATTGGCTTATTCACAGACGGCTCGCGAACGACGAACAGAACGGGAGCGGGAATCTATGGGAGCAAACCGAGAATCAGCATCTCATTGAGTCTCGGTCAATACGCAACCCTATTCCAGGCAGAACTATTTGCCATTGAGACCGCGGCGGATCTGCTGATGAAACGCCAAATCCACCACGGAAATATCAAAATATTTAGCGATAGTCAGTCAGTACTAAAAGCTCTAAAATCCAGCTGTTGTACATCGAAAACAGTCTGAGAGTTGCCGCACGGCTCTAAACAGGCTCGGCATGCATAACAGAATAACTCTTGTTTGGATACCGAGCCACTCAAACTATCTACATAACAAAGAGGGAGATCGGCTGGCGTTTGCTGGAGCCACGCTGCCTCTGGTAGGCCCGAGATAAGATGTGCGAGATCCTAAATTGAAAATTTGGCCAATACGTTTCTGAGCGATGAAAGCACTGTTGAATTCAACACAGTTACTTCGTAGAATGTTGTAAGAAAGGTTACTATAAACAAGGCTATAACAGACCGGAATTAATGAACTGAGGGGTAGCATATCCCTTAATCTGCAGAATTGTCATAATTTATTCCATCTACACTAATAAATTCAAGGTCATGAAGGCATTTTTTCCTGAGAGTGTATGAGTTCACAATATTACACAAAGATTTGGTCTTATTATCAGAGCTTTCAATAACGGTACTGTAATATATATTTGAATTAGGTCGCTTCTATCAATGATTTGTGCTTTAGTTTTGCACTCTTATACTTGATTAGTTGCAAGAATATTTTTTACAGGACATACATATCTAACTAGTATAGGATTTCACTACTGAATGCTTCAAAGCACAGGTCAACATCACACTCAAGTAGAGCTGTTCAAAATTACTCTTTGATAAACAGGCAACCAGTTTATTAATGTTGTTTAGATTAACATTTCTAATGCGCATTTGAGATTTTGGAGCAGATATAGGCTGTAAATATAGACTTATGCTTCATGGTCACTTATATGAGGCTCAATAATGACAGATTTATTGTTACTGAGATTTGAACTGGAGATTGGTATAGTGGATCTTAGAAGTGAATCGATGTTTGGATCACCACATAGGAATATAAAGTCAATACAATCGCATTATTATGAACACGCCTAGTATGAACCACTTTGTAATAATAGTAGTAGTAATAAACTTTATTGATAGTAATCAAATGGCTATCGACCAAAGTATTCCAGTCAGTTATATGCATAATTAATGTTCAATAAGGTTTATTGTATGGAAAAAAAAGTACTCTAAAGATAACAGATATTAAAAAATTGGTAGCACTGCTAGTTTGGCCTTTTGCGGTCTTTCTATGTCAATGATGTATCAATGGTTCCATATTAGCACTGTTGGTGTACTTCTTGACAAATTTTTTGTTCAATTCTTGTAGTCTTGGCAATATTGGCTCTATTTTTGTTGATTCGTAAGAGAGTTGGTTTGGAGGGTTATGCAATGAGTTGTTAGGGTGTCTAATTCTTGTAATTTTTCTCAAAGTTGTTCTTTCGGCTACTTCTAAGTAATAGAGCGTTGATCTAGAAGAGTTCAGAAAAATTATATTTCCGTACTCCACAAAGGGCGTATCACCTTATAAATTGAACTAGCAATCTTCACATTGGTGCCCAAGTTTTTATAAGTGAGTGATCTGAAATGGCCCGCTCGAGTAATGGCCGATGTTTTTTGGAATTTTGTGTGTGTTGTCTATGTGTATTCCCAAGTACTTGCAGATGTTCGTAGGACTTGTTGTGTTGTTGTTCATTTCAATAAACCGATAATTGGTATTGATTTTGTGATTGAATAGGACAAGCTTTGATTTTGCTGGCTTGGTCTGTAATCTCCAATGTCGCATCCATGTAACTGTCACGTCTGCAAACTGTTGCAGCCTCTCCAGACATTGAGATGTTGTGTTGCTATGTGTAATAAGTGTTGTATGGTCAGCAAACTGTAACATATATGCTTGTTTATCTATGTAGCGCCCTTTTGAGTCTCCATTATTATAGAAGTATGGAAAAGACAGTCGGAAATATACTAAATTTAATGTTAATCAAGACGACGACTAAGGGTCAAATGGAGCAAGCGGCAGAATCTAAATCTCAGCGCGGTGCGATGACGAATAAAAGACTGTTCTCTCTCAATGGTAGTGGGGATGCTTCGATCGAAAGGCTCTGTAGCACCACCGAATCTTTCGTACAAACGCTCACGTTTGTAAGAAACGTACTTTATTTTCAACCGATATGGTCTAACGCATCGCAATGCGTTAGACCATATCGGTTGAAAATAAAGTAAATCGAAATGTTCAGTGTGAAAAAAAATTCAGATCATAAAATGGTACTTCGGTGATCAAGCAATCCAAGAGACAATAAATTCATTTATTGTTGCCGATTTCTTCAAGTTCGGCTATTTCTAAAATAATTAAAACATTCTAGAAATGTGGATTTTCACGAACATGCAAATGTTTACGAACACGGTCTTCTGGAAAAATTTCTTGGTTTGTTTGAACCTTATAACATTGGTAACCATTTCTTTTCAAAATATTCCGAACACATCAAATGATCTCACAAAACAACAGAGAAGGGAACACAAAATTTTGAGGCATCACTTATTTTCTGCAAGTGAGGATAAGAGTTATACCTGCTATATAAAAAACCATAAACTTTATATAAATAGCCGCTGTTTTGCTGCTGCCGACCTTGAGGGACGAAACGGGGAGGAACAGCTCAGTCCAGAATCAAAACACCATAGCGATCCTGGTACTCCTGTTTCCGAACAACCAATCCTTGCCACAAGCAATTTCGAGGGGAAACCTACTTGCTCATCTATTGCTCCACGGCTGAATCGTATTACCCAGGGGACTCCGAGGGCAATAAAGCCAATAAGACCTCCAAGGGTGTGCTCCAAGGTAGGCCGAATACTAGGAAGCATTCCACCAGGTGATTTTTACTGAATTGTTTATTTTTTTCTTCCATGTTATTCTTATAATTGTGTTATATTTTGTTTTTTTTTTGTATTTAAAATTTTATCTCTTCATTTTCTGAGGATGGATTTTTCCATTAGAGATTTTAGAAGCAAGTGTAGGGATGAGAGTTGCTTCAGATTATTTCACCAAAATATCCGTAGTCTATCGAGGAATTTCGAGAATTTAGAGGTGGTGCTCAGTCAGCTTCAAACTTCATTCGGTGTTATTGTTCTGACTGAAACTTGCAGGATACTCGATCCGGAATTCTTCAACATACCTGACTATAATTTAGTTTACAATTGTGGAAACATGAACCAAAATGATGGAGTAGTCGTTTATTCGAAGAAGTCGCTCAATTATACTGTGAAAAATGTATTAATTGCGTCGTGCAGGGCTTTGGAGATACACCTAGTTGTTGGACCAAAAATTATCATATTAACAGCTATTTACCAGCCACCTTCTACAAGCGAAAATGAATTGATAGGAAAACTTTATACGTATATGAGTCAAAATAGAAATAAATGCGATGACCATATAATTTTACGAGATAAAAATATAAATTTACTATCAGATGAGAAGACAACTACCGATTATATCAATGTGCTCAGCGAGTTCGGTTTTCTATCCACTATAAATAAGTCACGAGAATTAATTCCTGTCTGGATCACATTTCCTTTCGAACAGATAAAAATATTGAAGAAATTTGTCGGACTTATGTTATCGAGACGCACATTACCGATCATCGTGCAACTATAATGGAATTAAAATGTGTTGAAAAGAACCGGAATATCGTGGCAAGACAATCAACCGGTCCCTCCATGAACACACTAAAAATATAGTCCGTCTAGAAACTATCCGGAAAAAACAAAGCTCAAAAGTAATTATTTAGTATATATTTTTAAATCTTGAATCAGAAAATCAACAAATTATTCATCTTATTTACTTATACAACCTCTATTTAACTGTAAACACTTGACTAAACGTCAAGGTACACCCGAAACTAGATCACCTCCATAATTTTCGGTGATGACTGAATTAAATCATCTTTATATATAAAATAAAATAGAAAGGCCTTTTACTTGATAGAAGAAATATAACAAAATTTGAATATTAAAACAAATTGAAATATGTTTATCTTCTACAATTTTAATTTCAAAAAGATTTCTTATTCAAAAAACTTTTTAGAATTGAATTTATGTCTAAAACAAGCACCGCTTACATTTAATAGACGTATATAATCAAAACTCAATATATAATGTCAAATGGAATAAATAAACCAACAGATATACGAAAGTAATTAAAATTAATAAATAAATAAAAAGAAATATATCCTTTAAATATCTATTTATTAATTTTAATTACTTTCGTATATCTGTTGGTTTATTTATTCCATTTGACATTATATATTGAGTTTTGATTATATACGTCTATTAAATGTAAGCGGTGCTTGTTTTAGACATAAATTTCATTCTAAAAGTTTTTTGAATAAAAAATCTAAAATTGTAGAAGATAAACATATTTCAATTTGTTTTAATATTCAAATTTTTTTAAATCATCTTTATTTCGTGGCCCTGCTCGTTCAACTTCACTCTTCATCAGTACCCATATGTTTCAATGGGACAAAGGTTTTGGTGAAGCTGCTGGTCATGAAATGGTTGTCACTTGGTGTTCTTGCATCCAAGCTTGAGTATAGGCCGAAGTATGGCATCTTGCATTATCCTGCTGAAAACGCCACTCCTCTGTATATAAAGCGTTTCAAGGAGAAAATCGTTTAGAATGCCACAATACTTTTCACTATTAATGGTACCATCAACTATACAGGCAGGCGTAACACCACTCTGAGATATTGCTCCACAAATCATTATTTTGGTGGGAAATTTGGAAATTTTAACGGTAACAGATTGTTTTGATAGGAATTTTAAGTATTTCCACCAAGTTGAAAACAACTTTCGTCAGATATAAAGACATTATTAAAATTATCTTCTTGAAAACGTTTACAAAATTCTATTTTTTGTTCATTTTGTGAAGGAGTCATTATAGGGATTTTTTTTAGTTTCCTTGATAGCCATACATGCCATACGGACGGTTTTTAAACATAGTTTTATATTTCGTTGATTTCTAAACTTGTTAGCCAATTTGCGAAACACCAGGCGCAGATTGTGTCGTCCTAAGGCCAATAAAGCGTTTAAATTGTTTCCTTTGATCTTACGCGGTCTTCCTGAAACTGGGCTATGCCCCATATCCACGCCATTTTTTATCCTCTTTATTATCTGGTATACAGCACTTTTTTCCAGTTTAGTCAACTGCACTAATTTTTTAACGTTTCAAAAACCTTATCTATACATTATTTCATAAATTGTATACATGTTGACAATCAACAATATTTGACAATATTGGCCATAGCCGACTATCGGCACAACCTTATTTTATACATTACTTCCGTCTTAGAATGTTACAAAAAAGAAGCATATTAAAATTATGCAAAATAATAATTTCCGGATACTTCATAGACGTACAATATATTCACCATAGTACGGATATAATGAAACCAGACAAGATTTAAGTGAAAATGGACATGTATCAGGTATACATTCTGTCAAGAAAGTACCGGGAATTATCGATTTAAATCTGGCGGGGCAATGAGGCAGGTAAATTTTTTTTTTCCTAGGTTGGTACCACTGTCCTTAATTACTATGCCAAGCTTGAGCGGGATCTGTCAACTAGTGTGTTTACAACAGCTGATTAAGTCAGTCGATGTCAGAGTGCGTGCCGATTTTTACTATGGGTGATTACGTTGAGCAAAGAATTTGTTCAAAGTTTTGTGTTGCAAATGAATTTTCGTGTGCCGATGCATTGAAAATGTTGCAAAAGGCCTTTGGTGATAATGCTCTATCGAAAACTCGTGCATATCAGTGGTACAGAGCCTTCAAGGACGGTCGTGAAGTGGTCGCCCATCGACGGCTTCGATCGAAGATAACGTCGATAAAATTAAGGAAAGGGTGCTGGAAAACCGTCGTACCAGCTTGAGAGAGATAGCACATGATCTTAAGATATCCCACGAGTCCGCACGTACGATTTTGATTGATATTTTGGGCATGAGAAAGGTGGCCGCACGACTCGTACCGAAAGACCTGAATTTTCTTCAAAAACGTCATCGCGAACAGGTTGCTTCAGACATGCTGGATCGCTGTAATTCCGATTCTACATTCATGGAACGCATTATAACTGGTAATGAGACCTGGGTCTACGAGTACGATATGTAAACAAGCCAGCAATCATCGGAATGGGTGGCAAAAAATGAGCCGAAACCGAAAAAACCACGCCAAAGCCGCTCGAAAATGAAGGTGATGCTCATTGTTTTCTTCGATATCCGTGGCTTGGTGCACTACTAATTCGTTCCAGAGGGTCAGACGGTAAACAAGGAGTATTACCTAGGCGTCATGAAACGTTTGCGTGAGCGTATCCGTAAGAAGCGGCCAAATTTGTGGGCGAACAACTCATGGATTTTGCATGACGATAACGCGCCTTCTCATCGAGGTACGATTGTGACTGACTTTCTCGCCAAAAACTCAACAAACGTGCTTCAGCAACCACCGTATTCGCCGGATTTGGCTCCCTGCGACTTTTTCCTCTTCCCAAAACTAAAATTGCCCCTTCGTGGCACCCGTTTTGAGTCGATTGAAGCCATAAAACAAAATTCGGCGCGAGAGCTAAAGTCCATCCCGGAAAGCGCCTATAAAAAATGTTTCGATAATTGGAAGTGCCGTTGGCATAGATGTATTGGAGCAAATGGAGCCTATTTTGAAGGCGACCGAATAAATTTTGACGATTAAATGTAAAAATGTTGTTTTAATTGAAAATTCCCGGTACTTTCTTGACAGAGTAGTATTAAGAATTTCAGGCACATTGTGACCAAGGAACTCTTGAAAATTTTTTTTCATGATTTAGAATCAGCAGAGAATAACAAATAAATATACAAAATACATCTACAACAAAGACAATACAAATAGAACCACCCAGAAAAATTAAAGGAATAATATAATGTAATCCGGGCACTCCAGAACATATTGCAAGAGACTGTATGTCTGTGTTAAAAGTGGAGGTACACAGTTAGCTGCAAAAAAAAACAGGCACACCACCAAAATGTGCCCTCTGTGAAGGTGCTCACCCAGCTAAATACAAAGGATTTGAATTTTATCACAAGCTTTTGAAATCGATAATACAAACAGGTTTAATATTCATCATAATAATAGTGCAAAAATCAATTCACCGGCCAACTCTACGAATATACATTATCTACAACAACTGTCACAAAACAACATTACTCTAAAACCAAGCAGCAGAAAACACGAAGTTATGCGAATGTAGTGAATGATATTTCTGAAGAACAAATAAATGACATAGACAACACAATGAGCACATTTTTAGAAGAATTAAAGACAATGTTTCAACAGAACAAAATGATATTAAATATGATAACCCACTTATCCGCAAAATACGCTAAATTTATTAAAATCGCAGAACAGGCCTATACAACACAAAAATGAAGTAGAGATTTATCTCCATCAAAATTCAGTGGACATTCTTCTCATAAGTGAAACACACTCTACAGAGAAATCCTATATTAACATACCCCACCACAGAACTTATTCAACAAATTATTCGGATAAGACAGCCATGCTGATACTGCTATCATAATAAAAGATACTATTAGTCATATCGAATTACCGAGATATGAAGAAGAATATTTGCAGTAAACGGTAATAAAAGTGAGCTGCAGACTCAGGAATTGACGGTAGCCGCAGTTTACTGCCTATTCAGATTTTACATCGAACGAGAAATTTTCAACTTACTATGCAGGTAAATATAACAATTACGTCCCCAGAGTTCAACAATTTAGGCCTTTCAAATATGTCTCATTTCTTTCCTAGAAACGGGACTAAACACCAGTTAAGAAACGAAAATATTTATCCTTCACATATTTCCTAGAAACGCATTAGAACCGAAGACGACGACAACAGTCGAATGTCGTATCGGAATCTACCTGGGCCACATTTTCGAGTCTCAACTCTTTCTATCATTCGGCCAGTTAGACAAAAGGTTCACAGTCGAAGACATCCCCTTGACCAGACGGTCACGCAATACTCAACCTATAAAACAAGTTAACCAAAAGGTTTACAGTCGAAGACATTCACTCGACCAGACGGTCATGCAATACTCACCGTGTACAAACAGTTAGCAAAAAAGTAGAGTTGAATACATTCCCCCGACCAGGCGGTCACGCAATACTTACCCTGGACAAACAAGTTAGCCACAAAGCACCCTTGAAGAAACATTCGGAAAAAAGTCGCATTTTGTCGCTTGTTCGAAAAACACAAAATGAAATACTCGCTAGTTCACGTCTCTCTCTCCCAATAACACAGTAACGCACTAAAGACCTGGAAGTTAATGTACTATCTACAATATTCATTTGTAATTAGATAGTAATTTGTTGAAAGGGAACCCAATAATGAAATAAATAAAAGTGAATTCGTTGAAGGTGAACAACGGTGAAAAAGCTCAAAGAAGAACTATTCCACGAACAAGATATTGTTTTCACCGTATTTAGAGTTCACACAACACCGAAACAACTCCATCAATTTGGGTGAACAAATCTAACTTGTAAACCTGTAATATATGTATTTGGACTATAAATAAATCATTAAAGTCTAATATACATCCCTCTTTCAACCTCATTTGAAGTATGCTTAACCAAGAATTCGCATACTAATTGGTTAACGTTTAATCATTAAAAGGAAGAATTCAAAAAGATAGCTCTAACCAATAAGCAGCGTTTTTATCTACAAAAAAAGATCGAAGACCTTAACAAAAAACAAATTGGGATGAGTACAGATTCGCAATTGAGGGTTTCGTTAATGTGACTCTTGAAAGTGCAAATAAAATCGATGAAGAATTAAAGAAGATATCAGTACAGATGCTGCAAAAGAAGTCACTTTCAGGACACTAAATAGTGGAAATGCATTCTCTACCATATTCCAACAGAATTCAAGAAATTCCTGATGTAAAAAAGAATTGCTAGATCGAGATGGCATGTTATACCTGCTCCGTCAGACAAAAAATCTACTAAACATTCCACCAATAAAAAACTCGGAGTAACTGGGGCGAAAAATGAATATAGTCTTTAAAAATCCCCAGGAATTGATGCAGTAACCCCAAAAATGGTTAAACAGTTACCGAAAAAATGGGTAGTAATGCTGACATATATTTTCAAGGCTATTCTGAAACAGAATAATTGACCAAAAGAGCTGAAATCTGCGGAGATAATTCTTATTCCCTAATCAGGAAAAGATCATAGCACGACCGTTTCATATCGTCCTATCAGTTTACTTTCTGTTATCTCAAAAATCTTGGAAAATCTTTTGATGCACAAATTAAATTCAGATTGTAACACAGAGGAATGAATACCACTGCACCAGTTCGGATTCAGAACAAAAAATTCACTATATAACAAAACCATCGAATAACATATCAGATCAGCCAAGCTTTAGAACACAAAGAGTACTCTCCATCTGTATTCTTGGACGTTACTCAGGCATTCGATAAGGTTTGGTACAAGGATTGCTGTACAAAATAACAAAATTTCTCCCTTACGTCTATTTCCAACTTCTGAAGTCGTATCTGAGTGGCAGAGAGTTTAGGACCAGGATAAATGACAGTGTCTGAAAAGTACCCGATAACATCTGGAGTACCACAGGGTAGTGTGCTGGGTCCATTACTCTATCTGTTCTATACAGCAGATCTGCCTACAAACAGGGACATCATCATGGGGACATTTGCTGATGATACAACTATTCTTACCAGACATAAAGATTTAGATATTTGATAGATTCGGTCTTTACTTGGTGGAAAATCATTTCAATTAAAAAAATGTATATGAGACAGTAATTTATTTCCACAAAAATGTTTGTACTACTACAACAATTGTTTCACCACGATGTGGCTTCTTCAGGTATTACATTGTACTGTCTGATGGTATTCAGTGTAACCGAGTTTAAATACATTTTTAGGTACGTGACCAAATAATGGAAGCACAAGTCATAAAAACTCTAGGTGTTTATTGGAGTTTGCCGCTAAAAATGCCATTAAGGAAAAATATTCAGTAATGGAGAATGATCAACATCTGTTTGTTCGTTCAAAAGATTTTTACGGGCATTATACCTGTTGATTTCAAGAAATTCTAAAAGTGTTAATCTAGAACTTTTGCTTTCAACGTGGATAATTTCATAATTTTTTCATTATTGTTGAAATTGTTGTTTCATTATTGTTGAAATTATGCCTGAATTCCTTAAGATGATTAGCATATGTCGAATGTACAGAATTGGACATATAACCCCTTTGGTGTTCATGGACACGTTTCTTGAATGATCTACCAGTCTGGCCAATGTCTGAAAAATTTTTTATGTAGGTACTTAGGTTATTGATTGTCTTAAAAGCCTTATAATTGAAACAACTTTTGAAATATTTAGCAATATTTTCAGATAATCTTTTATGATTGGGTACACGAGATTTAATGCCATTTTCTGTTTATTGGTTACAATCGGTTACGGTTACGGGTACAATACCTCTCTTATAGACAAAATGGTATCCAATAAACAAAAGAAAATGGCATTAAATCTCGTGTACCCAATCATAAAAGAGGGCAATACACAGAAATATTTTTCGTTATCTTATGTCAATGGATTATCTGAAAATATTGCTAAATATTCCAAAAGTTGTTTCAATTATAACGCGGCTTTTAAGACAATTAATAACCTAAGTACCTACATAAAAACAATAAAGATCGTACAAATAAAGAAAATAAATCCGGAGTCTACAATTTGACTTGCAAAGATTGCCCTTTAGTAGATTGGCCAGACTGGTAGATCATTCAAGAAACGTGTCCAAGAACACCAAAGGGGTTATATATCCAATTCTGTACATTCGACATATGCTAATCATCTTAAGGAATTAAGGCATAATTTCAACAATAATTATGAAATTATCCACTTTGAAAGCAAAAGTTCTAGATTAACACTTTTAGAATTTCTTGAAATCAACACGTATAATGCCCGTAAAATCCTTTTGAACGAACAAACAGATGTTGATCATTCTCCATTACTGAATATTTTTTCTTAATGGCATTTTTAGCGGCAAACTCCAATAAACACCTAGAGTTTTTATGACTTGTGCTTCCATTATTTGGTCACGTACCTAAAAATGTATTTAAACTCGGTTACACTGAATACCATCAGACAGTACAATGTAATAGTTGTAGTAGTACAAACATTTTTGTGGAAATAAATTACTGTCTCATATACATTTTTTTAATAAAGATTTAGCTTTGGCATCTAGCCAAGATTATCTAAATAAAACTGAAAAATGGCTGCAGAAGTGGAGAATCAAATTAATGAGACTAAACCTACAAAAATTGACTTCACACTAAGAAGAGACAATGTCCACCTGTTTTTATTAACAATGTCCACATCTACCAAATACTTCGGAATGCAGGAGATTCACCCGGAAAGAGTATGTTTACAAAAAACGGAAACAAATTGATTTAAGAGTGAAATATCTATATTGGATAATAGGAAGATAGTCAAATTTACCACTAGAGGGTAATTTTGATATAAAAAACTGTCATCAGATCTATATGGGTGTATGGAATAGAATTGTGGGACTGCACAAGCAAGTCAAACATAGCTATCATACAGAGAAGCTAGTCAAAGATCCATGGTATGTCACTAATCAGACTTTACACGAAGACCTGAAGGTGCCATATGTTAAGGACACCATCAAAGAAAAAAGTATGAATCACAAATTATCACAAGAATAGTTCTCTCCAACCATTAGTCGATCCACAAGATGGCAGAAGAGTCAAAAGGAACTGGCCAGCAGATCTGATGGATGATTGAAGAGGACTATTCACCAGATAAATCCTCATTATGTAATCTGATAGCATGCAGCTCTTAAGCCATCATATTAGCCTATGGAATAAATATATTCTGATTGCTAATAAAGTATTAAATAAAAAAAAAAACATATTTGATCTGAAATGCCACTCAGATACGACTTCATATTACCATAAGTTTAAAAAAAATTGTAAGTGGATCAGCTTTGAGCGCTACCTTACACTATAAAGGTGGTCAAACGAAAACTTAACACCTCGATTTTCCGACTTCAAAATGCAAATGTGGAAAATCGCTCGGACCCGTCAATTTCTGATTCAAGGGGGAACAACTTTTCCGCTTTCTTCATCCCCGTAACTTCAATAAACCCTTGATTTTGAATAGGGATGAGGCGTGTTGCGATAACTAATTTTGAAGATAGTATCGAGTACTATCTGACCCTAAAATTTCGCTTCAAAATATGCATCGATAATGAAATAACATCGAAAATAGTGGAAGAGGAAATGTGGAATTTATCTCAAGAATATTATTCGTATACGACACATTTCAAAGATATTTAGTAGTTATGTTGTTAATTTTTTGTCCAAAATCGTATTAATTTCTTGTCAAAAAAATTAGTTCTTGATTTACCCTAGTCTATCGTGAATTTTCAAGAACGTTACAAGTGTGTAAAAGCGATTGTAAATTTATAGTAGAATTAAAATGGTGTATTGCTTAGAAAAAAGGGGGGAAATAATAGAATTATTTCTTAGAAATAACGATTCTGCGCGAACAACAGCTTTATTTAACGAGCGATATTCTGGAAAAAATGTATTTGCTGCTTACGTTGTGCAACTGGTTGCCAAATTTGACGCTACTGGTTCAGTCGGAAACAAAAAGAGGGTGCATGAACGAAACGAAGCGAGGGACGTGGCTGTCTTAGGTCATGTAGCAATGGATCCGACTTTGAGTATTAGGAAATTGTCCGATGTATCTGGTGCTTCACCCACAACAATCATGAGAATCCTGAAACAACATAAATTCCATCCTTTTAAGATACGATTGGTTCAGGAACTGAATGAGGATGATCCCCATCGCCGACTCCAGTTCTGTGAAGTGGTCAGTGAAATGATTAACGGTAATCAAAACTACATGTTCGATACCTGTTTTTCGGGCGAGTGTTCATTTTACCTTAACGGCATGTAAACCGTCATAACTGTCGGTATTGGTCAGATGAAAATCCAAGATTATTTCGTGAGGTGCATACTCAGCGTCCCCAAAAATTAAATGTTTGGGCGGGTATTTATGGAAATCACATAATCAGCCCGTTTTTATACCCGGTAATCTCAATGTCCAAATTTATTTAAATCTATTGGAGAACGCTATTTATCCAGCCTTCGTGCAAGTATTGAAGAATGCAGAAGTCCATCAAACGATCATTTTTCAACAAGATGGCGCACCACCTAATTTCGTTCAATCGGTGCGTCGGTTCTTAGATGAAAATTCTCTTCACGCCTGGATTGGAAGAAGGGGACATATTGAGTGGCCACCCAGATCACCTGATCTGGCTCCAATGGACTTTTTTCTATGGGGTCATCTGAAATCTAAGATTTACGCTACCCAGCCTCAGTCACTGGATGATATGTGAACTCGGATCATTAATGAATGCCGTCAAATTACACCAGAAATTTTAAGTAACATACGTGAACGTTTTCAGCAAAACTTACATTAGTGCATGGAAGTGAATGGTGTCTATTTCCAGCATTTGATAAACTAATCACAAAAATACTCTTTCACTATTTTACATGTCATTTCGTTATCGATGGAAATTTTGAAGCGAAATTTCAGGATCAGATAGTACTCGAACAGATCTTCAAAATGAGGTATCGCAACACCCGTCATCCCTATTCAAAATCAAGGGGTTGTACTCACCCCCGTTAGTGGGTTGCAGTTACGGAGATGCAAGAGCGGAGAAGTTGTTCCCCTTCGAATCAGAATTGACGGGTCCGAGCGATTTTCCACCTTTTCATTTTAAAGCCGGAAAATCGAAGTGTTAAGATTTTGTTGGACCACACTGTATAACAAGTAATAAATAAAATTCAATTTCCACAAACTTTTTATTGTTGAGTGACAATTGCTTCGGCACACTGTGGCTTAATCATTTTCTACATTTGAGCTGATACTGTATGAAAACTTACATAGGATCGAATCCATCAAATATAAACTATATAACTAGAGATAGAAACTTTTGGGGAGAGATTTGAGACTCTTAATAAGTAAAATTCAATTTCCACAAACTTTTCATTGTCAAACGACAATAAAATTGTTTCGCCACACTGACTTAATCATGTTCTACATTTGAATTGATAGAGCTTATTCTCATTAATTTTGATTCTCCACTTCTGCGGCCATTTTTCAGTTTTATGTAGATGATCTTGTAGGTGGCTAGATGCCAATGCTAAATCTTTATATCTGGCAAGAATAGTTGTATAATCAGTAAAAGTTTCCATGATGGTGTGCCTGTTTGTAGGCAAATCTGCTGAATAAAACAGATAGAGTAATGGACCCAGCACACTACCCTGTGGTACTCCAGATGTTATCGGGTACTTTTCAGACACTGTCATTTATCCTGGTCCTAAACTCTCTGCCACTCAGATACGACTTCAGAAGTTGGAAATAGACAATAGGGAGAAACTTTGTTATTTTGCACAGCAATCCTGGATACCAAATCTTATCGAATGCCTGAGTAATCTCCAAAAACAGATGGACAGTACTTTTTGTGTTCTAAGATTTGGCTCCAGGATTTTTGAGATAACAGAAAGGTAGACTGATAGGACGATATGAACTGATCTTGCTATTATATTTTTCTGGTTTGAGAATAAGGATTATCTCCGAGATTTCAGCTCTTTTGATCAATAATTTTGTTCCAGAATAGCATTGAGAAGATATGTTAGTAGCACTTCTTCTTTTTTTTTGTAACTTTTTAACAATTTTTGGGGTTACTGCAACCATTCCTAGCGATTGTTAAGGATTTTATTTCTTTATCGACCTCAGCTACTCTGAATTTTTTATTGATGGGATGCTTAGTATATTTTCTAATAAGTTTTTTCATTTGTTTTTTGTTAAGGTCTTCGATCTTTTTTTGTAGATAATAGGGATTACGGTAGTTATAATAGTACTATGGTCCAAAGATAAATCTTATCTAGGGATAATGTCCATGTATGGTGTAGTAATGTTAATGTCACTTGTGATGAAAAAATCAAGGAGATTTGAATTCTTTTAATATCTGTTGGCCAGTAGGTTGGTGTGCCAGTGGACAACCAAGAGTAGTTTTTTTCTTTAATGCTTTTGGCAAGTTCTCTGCCTATTGTAGTTATAAGGCGTGATCCAAACATTGTGTGTTTACTGTTATAATCACCACCTCCAAAAAACTTTGGTCTCAATGTTTGGAATAATTTACTGAAGTGTTCCTTTTTTATGTTATGTTAACGTGAGCAGTAAACTCCGGTTACCGTCAATTCCTGAGTCTGCAGCTCCAATTTTATAACTGGTTGAAAATGAATTTCCATGAAGTAAAGACCGAATCCATCAAATATAGGTTTGGGGCCTGATTATCTGTGTTCAGTTGCCCAAAATCTAATGGTTTTGTAGTTATTCACATTTGAATTTTTTTGTAATTTTCATCAATATTTTCCAAACTACAAATCTACAAAATTGTTATATTTCTTCTATCAAGTTCTATTTCATTTTATATATAATATATAATTATATTTAGGCTTCAATAAATCTCATTATGGAATGTCAATGATTTTAAATATAACCTTAAAAATACCTTACACTTGAATTTCTTGAATTTTAAAGTTAGTATGTTTGAAGCAATCATCCTTAACACGTGTAAGTTGAGATTTAGTGATAGTTATTTGATTTTGATATTTGGAATATTATTTTGGACCGATGAAGAGATTACCTAGAATTATATTTTTTTTTTGAAGATATAGTCCATGTTTTGAGAGATTTCAGAATTAACTTATTCGAATATTTAAATATATTAAATATTTCAAATAAATTATATTTTTTGAGAAGTCCTTAAGTTGTGTTCATGTTTTTAAAAGGCAATTGGTGTTCTTAAAGGTAAGATCAGAAACAAAATTTTGTCTCCTTTAAATATTTATTTATTAATTTTAATGACTTTTTTCTATCTGTTGGTTTATTTATTCCATTTGACATTATATATTGAGTTTCGATTATATACGTCTATTAAATATAAGCGGTGCTTATTGTAGACATTAATTTAATTCTAAAAGTTTTTTGAAATTAAAATTGTAGAAGACTAACAGATTAAATCTGTTTTGATATTCAAATTTTGTTATATTTTTTCTATCAAGTAAAAAGCCTTTTTTCTATTTTAATTACATATGAGTGAAATTCATTCAATCATTAATGTACAAGAGGGTTAAAACTTCTGACATCAAATGCTTTTATAAATTGTTTAACTAATCAATTCAATAGAACTTCATATGTACTTACGATTAGGAATATGGGTCTCTTGTGTGGAAACAATAATTGCTTTGTCCCTAGCTGACAGAACCACAGACAGGCATACTAAATGATCATCTCTAGCACTGTTAAATGTTCTCACAAGTGTTAAAAGCCTCACACAATGAGGGTCTGTTCTTGGATCGGAGAACTTATCCACACATATCCAAGTGGAGTAACTCAAACCAGTTTGAGGGGGAAATATCCTATCCCCTGAAAATATGAGAAAGTTTTGAAATTCTATTGTATTCATTCATTGTAACTGCAATTACGCAATAAATAAAGGTTTACCATAAAACATCAAGTTTTATCATTATTTCATTCTATATTTCATAGCATTTTTTAAAACCCTCAGAAAGATTTCATCATTTTATCTGCATTGGATAAACCTCATAAGCCAAATATTTTCTAATGAGCTAGTATTTAATCACAAATTCATAAAGCAATAAGCTAACTCTTATCAAGCGATCGTTTCGGCTCCAATTTTGGAGCCATTATCAAGAACAATAGTTGAATTTAGTGATTCAACGCCAGGGTCTCAATCTGCCTACTTTCCGGTTTCATCACCAGTAGTCACGTAGATCGCTCACTCTCACGAACTGGTCTGTAGAGCAAGGAGTGCGGGTATTTATACGTGGTGAAGGTAGGACAGGAGTGGGGGTGGGAGTGGTGGGGAAAATCCTATGTGGGGGGGCTGTTGCTATGGGAAGACGACATATTAAAGGTGTCCACGTGTCGGGCAGGTGTTTATTCGGGCTTCACGAATAATGCGACTTGTTAACATTTTTTCCGTTGCAATAGTTTTGCAACTATCAAAGTCGATTTCGTGACCTGTATCTGAGTGATGTATGAATAGTGCAGAGGATGGATCAGCTTTACGGACAGCAAGTTGGTGTTCATATACTCTGTTAGCCACTAGTCTATTAGTTTAACCTATGTATGACCTAAGACATTCCGAACATGGTATTTTATATATACCTTGAGATTAGTTTGGAATTGAATCTTTGAGAGATCGAAGAAAGGTGAATATTTTATTGCTTGCTGTGAAGATGGTCATTATATCTTGTTTCTGTAAGATAGGACTTATTTTATCAGTGACACCTCAGATGATAGGAAGAAAGGCCTTGTGAGGGTTATTCTCTGGGGGCTCTTGTGAATCTTGAGGGTGCATCTGGTTCCATCGGAAGGATTTCTGAATTAGATATCTGCTATATCCATTTTGAAGTAGAATTGATTTGTGCCGGATGGTGGTGAGAGTAGTGGCATGTAGATATTTGTTCGTATGGATGGGTTTTCTATAGACAGTGTAGGTGAAAGATGTACCTGATTTGGTCTAGAAAAGGAATGGAATTATTAGTCTCAAGTTCTATTGTGAAATTGATGTTCGGATGGCAACTGTTGAGATGGTCAAGAAATTGATGCAGACTTTCGATGCCATGTGATCATATGACGAACACATCATCCAGGTATCTTCTCCAATACGTAGGTTTGAGGTGAAATGTTTCAACGGCCCTGGTTTCAAAGTCTTCCAAGAATATATCAGCGAGAACTGGGAAAATGGGGGAACACATAGCAGCACCTAAGACTTGTTTGTAGAAGGTGCCTTGGAAAAGGGAATATGTACTTTTCATACACTGGTAGATGTGGGTCAAAATCTCTTGAGGTATCTTATGTTTGGATTCAAGGGTTGATAGGGTTTCGTTGAGTGGGATGTTCGTGAAGAGAGATACGACGTCGAAACTCACAAGGATGTCAGTTTCTTTCTTTGTTGCTATGGTAAGAAGACATATTAAAGGTTTCCATGTGTCGGGCAGGAGTTTGCTGTCATAGCGTTTCTTGAGGCAGTTTGGTCTCTTCTCAATTTCGAGGGCTTCACGAATCTTTCCATTTTATTGAAATCCTAAAAACCTTTCAAATTAAAGAAACTGACATCCTTGTGAGTTTCGACGTCGTATCCCTCTTCACGAACATCCCACTCAACGAAACCCTACCAATCATTGAATCTAAACATAACATTCCTTAAGAGACTTTGAACTATCAACCAGTGTATGAAAAGTATATATTTCCTTTTCCATGGCACCTTCTAAAAACAAGTCTTAGGTGCTGCTATGTGTTCCCCCATTTGCCCAGTTGCTCTACAGACCAGTTCGTGAAAGTGAGTGGTGACACTGTGACCTACGTGACTACCGCTGATGAAACCTGGGGAGTAGGCAGATTGAGGCCCCGGCGTTGAATCACTAAATTCAACTATTGTTCTTGATAATGACTCCAAAATAGGTGCCGAAACGTCGAACCCTTATAAATTCTAGACGCGGTGCAACCCGGATCCTTAATTTTTTTGAATATTGTGGTAAGTTTTCTTACTGATCATTTTGTCAATGATTTAAGTTCTTATGTCATTGTTCACAGCTATAGTTTTAATTATATTGACTTCTTTTCAGAAATTGACTTCGTTCAACGGATACTCAAAAGTCTACGAATGAAATTATGGAATGTTGACATTTTAATTTGCCATAACTGATTCGATTTTAAATGGATTATGGTATCAGTACTGGTAGGTGACTGAAAATGTCGATTTCGAACTTATTCTTACTATGACTTATATTAAGATCTAAGAAGTTGATTGAACAATTTTTTTTCATTTCTATTGTGAATTTAATATTTTCATTTATGCTATTCAGATAATTCAAAAATTGCGACAGGCTGCTATCTTATCGCAGATCTTAATATCAGTGTGTTCCGAATTTTAGAATGGATAAAAATATCAATCAAAGAATCTGTTTCAAATACATTGCAAATAGAATTTCAGTTGAAGCGAGTTGATCGGCACACTGCTGTTGATGTAATCCAAATCGAATCGAAAGTCATTAAAAATAATCGCACAAAAATGTTCACGATTTAGTTCGATTTCTGGCCAACATGAATGTTTGAAGTATCTTTAAATAACATAAATAGTGCTCTCCCACTGAGCTATCCACACTCATATGTTCAGTATGATGAGTTTTTCTGTCATATATTTACGATATTCTATAAAAAAAAAACTGAATTGAAAGCGATAATTCAGTGTATTATAATAAAAATTTATTAAAACACAAATATCAAGCTCAACTGATCTAACTTGCGCGACGATATCTCAGTAACTAACTTTTCGAATGGTATTTATCGATTAAATACGGTTCTATTCTGTACATACGAAAGCGGGTGGGGGATCAAGCGGCAGTTTCGCTAGGGGACTTAAAAATCGCCCTAAGAACTACCTTACTAAATGGCAAACTAACAATAAATTGATGGTGGATCGGCTTAAAATAACCAAGACCTACGTAACTTAATGACAAACTAACAATAAATGGATCGGCTAAAAATACTCCTCCACATCAAATTTGAACCTGTTCAATTGGGCTTTAAGTGCCATTTTATTTTAGCTCTGCCTAAAAAGAGAGTAAATTTGGCTATTATTGCAGTCCCAAGGCCAACAGCATACTTGATCATACTGTATGTAATAATTTTAGAACACCCATACTTAAATAAGTGCTGATCGAAAAAGCCTTAATAGATAAGTTTATGTATCTAAAAAAGTAGAGCTGATAGAGAAAAACTGATTTCATATTTGTATTAAGCTCTTTCAGTATAGAGTCAATCTGAAATTCTTGACACCAAGAAAATTTTTTTGTAGGACCGTGTTATCGTGATCATAGATTTATTGCACGGAAACTGCAAAATTCATTAACTAGTTACAGTTAGTTAGTTAGTTAATTATGGCGAGCGGGCGTCTGTCCACCCTACCACTGCGTCCGCACAGACTATTGTGGTTCACCCCTAATTTATATCTCCCCGATGAAATCCGATAATCTTGTTCAGGGGTAATTTTTTCAGTTCGCTGTGGGCTATAAAAGCCTGGCCAAAGACCTCGAATCTGATGCGACTCACCGCTGGGCACTCTGAGACGATGTGGATGGCTGTTTCAGTGTCCTCAAGACACAGCCTGCATTCATCGTCTTCAGCCAGACCGATTTTGTGCAAATGCGCTTTCATTCTGCAGTGACCTGTCATAATTCCGACGAGTGTTCTTAGTTTGGGCCTATCCAGACCTAGCGCTAGGTCCGCCATCTTTTTGTTCGATGCTGCTCCAAGGAACAACTTCGAATGTTTCAGGTCAGAATGGCTCCGCCAGAAAGACTCTAGCCTTGAGTTCATTCTGCCTGTTATCGCCTCGTTAGCCACGTCATGTGGTATTCCCAGGAATGGTTTCGGTCCTACCAGAGGCAGCGCAGCTCCAGCAAACGCCAGTCGATCTGCCTCCTCATTACCCAAATAGTTTGAGTGGCTCGGTATCCAAACCAGAGTGACTCCGTTATACATACCGAGCCTGTTTAAAGCCGTGCGGCAACTCCAGACTGTTCTTGAGGTAGAAGAACTGGATTCCAAAGCTATAGTACTGACGGCCTATCAGTAAATATTTTGATTTTACCGTGGTGGATTTGCCGTTTTATCAGCATTTCTGCCGCGGTCTCAAGGACAAGTAGTTTTGCCTGGAATATGGTTGCGTTTTGACCGAGACTCAATGAGATGTTAATTCTCGGTTTACTCCCATAGAATCCCGCTCCTGTTCCGTTCGTCGTTCGCGAGCCGTCTGTAAACAAGCAAAGGTCGGTTCTCAATAGAACCTCAGCATGCTGGGTCCATTCGTCCCGGCTGGGGACGATTACATTGAAATTCCGTTCTTGGCTCGTGTCTTTTGACATTAGATCCGAGGGCATCGATAGGATACATGTTCGTTAAAACTCGTCCAGCAGTCCTGAGCTTCCCATCACTATTGCCTCTGGCCTGTCAATGGCCAGTTGATATAGTTTGTATGTGGTCCGTTCCGCCTCCCTCTGCAGGAAGAAGGTGCAGGGGTGGTAGATTTAGTTGGACCTCCATGGCTGCCGTGGCTGTGGTGCGAAACGCACCTGTAATTGCAAGGCAAGTCCGTCTCTGTAGTCGGGTGAGTTTTTGTTCGCCAACCGTTTCTTGGCGTTTCTTCCACCACGCTACAGCGCCATACACTATCCGTGGTATAATTACCATAGTGTATAGCCAGTACATCTGCCTGGGCTTTAGGCCCCAGGTTTTACCACAGATCCGCCTGCAAGTCCAGAAACCCATTCTGGCTTTATGACATACTTTATCTAGGTGTGCACTCTAGCTGAGGGTCTTGTCCAGGACTATTCCCAGGTATTTACAAACTTATTGCCCGATGCTCTCCCACTGAGCTATTCACACTCATATGTTCAGTATGATGAGTTTTTCTGTCATATATTTACGATATTCTATAAAAAAAACTGAATTGAAAGCGATAATTCAGTGCATTATAATAAAAACTGATTACAACACAAATATCAAGCTCAACTGACCTAACTTGCGCGACGATATCTCCGTAACTAACTTTTCGAATGGTATTTGTCGATTAAATACGGTTCTATTCTGTACATACGAAACCGGGTGGGGGATCAAGCGGCAGTTTCGCTAGGGGACTTAAAAGTCGCCCTAAGAAAAACCTTACTTAAAGGCAAACTAACAATAAATTGATGGTGGATCGGCTTAAAATAACTAAGACCAACGTAACTTAATCACAAACTAACAATAAATGAATCGGCTAAAAATACTCCTCCACATCAAATTTGCACCTGTTTAATTGGGCTTTAAGTGTCATTTTATTTCAGCTCTGCCTAAAAAGAGAGTAACTTTGACTATTATTGCAGTCCCAAGGTCAACGGCATACTTGATCATACTGTATATAATAATTTTAGAACACCCATACTCAAATAAGTGCTGATCGAAAAAGCCTTAATAGATAAGTTTATGTATCTAAAAAAGTAGAGCTGATAGAGAAAATCTGATTTCATATTTGTATTAAGCTCTTTCAGTATAGAGTCAATCTGAAATTCTCGACACCAAGAAAAATTTTTTGTAGGCCCGTGTTATCGTGATCATAGATTTATTGCACAGAAACTGCAAAATTCATTAATTGGTTAGAGATAATTTAGTGTGTTGCAAAAATTCAAATGATTTACACACAGCCTTTCATTAAGATGTAACAGAAACTAAAAAATTTTGGAAAAATTGTCATCAGAATTTGATTGAATTCGATACAAATTTCTTCTCATCTTTATATGGCACATGAGACTTTATCTATGTATCCATATATTTTAATTTGAACACTGTAAAAATAATAATTAGCTTGTTATTACCTGCTCCTATTCCTCCCAAAACAGTAGTATCAGCATTTGAAACAACGCTTGACACAGCTGGAGACTGAGGTGCTATACTGGGCAAATAGAGACAACCAAAACCTTCGGCAGACATATCAAACTCAACAAAAGGGGGAAGAGCGAAGGAAGATTGCGCCCTGAAATCTTTTGGCGTTGTCATAGAAACCAACGTTTTGATCCTTGTCAATGGGACAGGACCACCAACAACTTCTCTCTGCTCTAATGGCAGGCAGTTGAGAGGATCCCCTAACCTCAAAAACTGCCTTAAATTTATTGGTTCCATAGCTTGGGCCGCTAATCTTTCCAACATATATTGAATAGGAGTGTGTAGAGGATGATTTTCGTTTTGTAAAGCAATAGCAGCCAAAGATATAATCTGGCTTACAAGACCCTTGTCACACATAACTTGTTGGTTTTTTTCACTTCTAACTAGGGATTTTATGATTTCTGCCAGTAGGAGTTGTAAGCTTAAGCCTACTTCGGTTTCCTCATCCTGTAAAAAAAAGTTAGAGCTTAATAAATTGTGATAAACAAGAAAAATTAGGGGAATTAGAAAATGAACACTTCAGTGAGAAAGAAAGGATAGTTTATAATGGAATTAGAATAATTTTACTTTTTCATTATAAAATAAAACACTTGTTTACATTTTCTACTTTATTTTTGGTATTGACGTACGTTTCGTCTTTGCTAGAAAGACTTCATCAGAATACCCAAGCAACGGCCCAATCTATCATAATTTTACTTTGTTTACTGAATCACGTTTCGTAGTGTATCTAAGTGTAGGAAAGTGCTCTTTGTACCATAAGGATGGAGTTTATGAGAATTAGGATGGATTGAAAGCTGGGGACTGTCGTAGGTTTTCTGAATATATCAAATATATATTGGGAGTGCAAATTAATTTTTTCAGCTCAAAAATTTATTTCAAAAGATAATGAATAAACAAATTAATCAAAATATCATCACTGCTGACTACTTTTCCCCACCTCTCAGGCAATGAAGCGAAGCGATGACCTGTCAAATCATCTTACATCCGTCAAAATAGACTAGGCAAATTTGATTATTTCTAAATATATTTTGACAACTTTTGCGACATGAAGCCCAGCGTGTTCATGCAAAAAATAGCTTTATCATGTTTGTCCTTATATTTCGGCCGTTTTTCTTTTGATGCACGGTTAAAAACGAAGTAATTATAGTCTATACCGATTACGCGTAATGGAGTTATCAGGTTTCAGCAGTTCGTGGTACTCAATGCCCCTTTGGTCTCACCATATATACAGCATAACTTTTGAACCATAAATGTTCAGTTTGGCCAGGCAAAGTGTAATTTTTTTCTTGTGGTTGTCATAGAAGATCCACTTTTCACTTTCACTTTCCAGTCACTACCTGGTGTAAAAAAAACCTTGAAATCCTACATCTGGATACGAGAAGCCAAAAACTGGATATCTTGGGATCAATAGAGATCCTCAAATACCACAATAACCTAAATGAACAGACCAACCTCTGGAATTTCCCACTTCTATGGAAATTAACATTACTCAATGTAAAACTGTTAGACAAATATTGTAATTCACATTTTTAGATCGTATGTAGCAACCCCACGAAACTCAAGTCACTGTGTACCTATTCAATAAAAAGTGGTAGAAAACAAAGTATATTTCTTATCCCCCTTAAAATCTTCTTCTTCTTCCCTCTCCATATTAGGCGAGGTCGCCTGTTTATTCTTCGTCCCCTGATGTGTGCTCAGGTTGTCGCACTTAACTATCACAAAGTAACAAACTACTCCATCCACTATTTAAATCAAGTTTCTGAAAATAAGAACACTAAAAATTTTATTTTCGAATTCGAATTCAAGGACTTCTATCTTTGTTCCCTTAAATATTTTATATAGACGATTTTTGTTGCAATGATTTATTGTGATGAATTGTCAAAAGTCTCAATTTTGGAAACACCCTCTATGAGCAAAAAATGAAGAACTTTCAGAAGAAGGTTCAAGAAATATATCGTTTTTGATTCAAGCCTCAGAAAGATAACTAATTTTGCTTATTTTTTTCCCAAACAAATAATATTTTTCTCAAAATTTCAATAATCTGGAAATCCTAGGTCTAGAATCGAAAGGATAAATACTAGACATCTTTGAATCAATAGATATTTTCAAACACTGCAATAACTTGGGGATGAATCTCCTAATTGAATAAAGAACCAGTGGAACTACCCACTTATGGAAGTTTTTAGCAAAATATATAAAATCATCAAACATAACTTGCAACACATCTGTTAGTCCGGTCAATTTAGACAATTGAAATAAAGAAAATTCCGACAGAGCCAAATCTTCGTAGAGACCTTAGGTTTACCACAGGGAATAAAGTCTCAAAAGTCTCAATCAGTCCCATGTGCGCTAAGGGACTTATTCGGGGCCCAAGGTCAAAATTTTAGGTTTTTTGGATTTTTCTCGAAAACGTTAAGTTTTATCGAAAAAGTACCTCAGAGCAAAGTTGTAGATCTTAAAATTCTCTATAAAAATGGCCCTCATGATTTTTTCTCTAAGACCCACTATTTCCCAGATATTGCGCTTGTAAGAATCATGTTCTACATAGTATGCACACATATGCCACGTATATACATATTTAGGTACTCCAGCAAGAAAAATGTCTACTCGTGTCTCTTTTACGCATTATACTATTCTAAAAAAATATACTCTAAAAAGACCGCCAGTCCCTTACCGAATCCCCTCTACTTGAATAACATCTGCCTATTCTTTTGCCCGTGTGGTGTCATTCACGTATACCTGCTTCTTTCATATAGTGTTGAACGAGCAGTTCGAGTGACTATAGGTATTTATTACAAGCGTCTACTATTGTAGTTATTGCTGATCAATATTAAAAAAAAATGTCACAATTTTGCTTTATTCGTGATAAACTTTTGACTGAAGATGAAACTGTTGTGGTCAGTCGTGGAATGCCAACTTTAATCGATGCAAGTGTCGCGAGAAGTGATGAGTTTGCTGATTATTTAAGAAGCCAAAAGTCCGTTACCATTCACGTAGATTGCAGAAAATCATACACGGAAAACTTCAATCTCTGCATCAAAAAGACAACGTGAGGAAGAACAGGCCAGTACTTCAAAAGTAGGTCCACCTCATACTAGAGCGCGAATAAGTGAATAAGCTTTTGTTTTAAAAAACACTGCTTATTTTGTGGCGAGGAAGCTATAGTGACACAACAAAGAACATAAAAGCTGCAGAACAACGTCGTCGTAGTACAAAAACATCCTCAGGTACCGACATAATGTTTGATGAATTTATGACAGTTTCAGTAAACCAACAACATTTTTTTGCAAACAATAATAAATCTCGTTTTATTTCTATGCTGAGTAACAAATTAACAACTGAAAATATTGCCGTGAAACAAGCTCCGAATGACGCCGATGTCTTCATAATGGAAACAGCAATAGAACAATTTAATGCAAGAAATACAACTATTGTATTGGGTGAAGATGTTGATTTGTTAGTACTGCTGCAAGGACTCCATCTGATAAAATTATTTACTTTTTAAAACCAGGGAAGGCGCAGCAACGGACAGAAATATATTCTTCTAAAAGTTTATCAGCTTATCCAAAATGCCAAAACTATATTTTATTTTTACATGCGATAACCGGATGCGATACTACGTCAGCAATGTTTAGAAGGGGGAAAAATTCAGTATTAAAATTATTTGAAAAAAAAAAGACTTGATTGACTGCGCAAAAGTATTTACAGAAATTAATTCTTCACCTCAAATACTAATTACTAAAGGAATTCGGTTTCTTCTTGCGGTTTATGGAGCTCAAAAAATTGATTGCATAGATACGTACAGATATTTAACATTTGTAAAAAATACACGAAACAAAAAGCAACTACAACTATCTTGTCTTCCACCAACATCGGCATCTGCTACTCAACCTTTGTTCCGAGTATACTATCAAGTTCAGACATGGCAAGGGAATGAACTGAACCCTGAAGACTGGGGTTGGAAATTGATAAATAATACTTTGGAACCGATTCGAACTTTACTGCCCCTGCTCCAGAAAAACTTCTTAACACTATTTTTTGCAATTGCAAGAAAGGTTATAGTGCCAAATGTGGCTGTAAAAAAGTAGGGTTGCAGTGTTCTACAGCGTGTACCAATTGAAAAGGTGTCTCTTGCTCAAATGTTCAATTAAATACAAGAGAGGAAGATTCATGTGATTTTGATGAAGAGACAACTGATTCATCTTCATTTGAACAATTTCTAAGCATTCATCAACAGAAAGGAGAAGAACAAGAAGAAATTGAAGAAAACATGCTTGTTGAAGTTGAATATGAAGAGTACGAGTCAGATTAAAGTAATAAAAAAAAGTTAGAACGACAGTTAAACTCAGTAACCCATATCAATAATCTTCATACTATTAAATAATTATTGTTCCTGAAAATAACGTCATAAAGGTTCGTGAAATAGGCCTACCGGGGATACCACGTTAAAAAAAACGCGCCGGGTACACTACCTCACAAGTGGTGTGGAAATGTGAGCATATAATGTAGAACGTGATTCTTACAAGCGCAATATCTGGGAAATAGTGGGTCTTAGAGAAAAAAATCATAAGGACCATTTTTACAGAGAATTTTAAGATCTACAAGTTCGCTTTGAGGTACTTTCGACAAAACTTACCGTTTTCGAGAAAAATCCAAAAAACCTAAAATTTTGACCTTGGGGCCCCGAATAGGTCCCTTAGCGCACATGGGACTGATTGGGACTTTTGACACTTTATTCCTTGTGGTAAACCTAAGGTCTCTACGAAGATTCGGTTCTGTCGGAATTTTCTTTATTTGATCACTATTTTTATATCTAAATTGACCGGTCTATGTTTGAAAATGTAGTAAAATTATGTAACTCCGGTCACATTCTTCCAATAAGAAATGGTGAAAAGCGTAAGTAAGGCTTGTTCAATCAATTTTCCCTGAAAATTTCAAATCTGTGAATTACTTCTTGATTAAACTTTCTTGATGAAAAAAAACATAGAATTTTGTGTTTGGTCATCTGAAAGTCAACTTTTGCAGTTTTAGAACTACTCCTTAAAGAAATGGAAAATCTCGTCAAAATGAAAAATACATGGTTAAATATGATCAACATGATTCCATATTGGCAGGAAAAAGAGGAAAAGGAATATGTTGAACAAAAATTCAAATCAGATGAGAAATTTTTTAAAAAGTCTCGTAATTTATCACATCTTTTTTTTATTTGAATATTCAAATATATTAAATATTTCAAATAAATTATATTTTTGAGAAATCCTTAAGTTGTGTTTTATGTTTTTGAAAAGGAATTGGTTTCGCTATGGTAAAATCAGAAAGAAAATTTTGTCTCCTTTGTTCTCCTTTTTTATATTGTTTGGTTTATTTATTCCATTTGACATTGTATATTGAGTTTTGAATATATACGTCTATTAAATATAAGCGGTGCTTATTGTAGACATTAATTTAATTCTAAAAGTTTTTTTTGAATAAAAATTTTGACGTGACAACGTCTTATAAATTGGTTTGCCGGGTGACACTTCAAGAAACTGCGTTACGCTCCGCTCACGTTATGCGCTCACAATGAGAGCGAGTGAGAGGCACGCGTCCCTTCCACTCGGGCATGGTTAGCCCGCCTAAGAGCGAGAGAGACAGACATAAAAAGTGAAAGGCATGCGTCCCTTCCACTCGAGCACAGTTAGCCCGCCTAAGAGCAAGAGAGACAGAGCGAGAGAGAGAGAGAGAGTGAGAGAGATAGGCATACACACCGGTTCATGTCTTGCGCTTCTATTTCGCTTAGGCGCCTGCATACAAGTTTACACGTTGCCAGTTAATTGTAAAACGATTGTGTAGTGATAATGTGAAGGTAGTTTCGTCCATCGCAACAATTCAAACAGCAAAGGTAAATAATTTCAGACTGATAATATAACATGATGAAATAAATGACTAAGACATAAGTGAATAGGTTATGTTGTAGTAATCACAATGTTGTGGTAGTTTTCAATCAAAAAAGTAGTAGAAATCGTTTCTCAACCAATAATAATTTGTTTAACTTGAAAAAATGAGCGCGACTTGCTATGTAAAAAATTGAAATAACAATTTTTAACCTCCAACCTGTCAAATCGAAACTTTCAAACATTCAAACCGAGACGACTAATCACTGCGCAAGGTCGTAAGCGCGCGATTTACAAATTCAAAGATCAAATGTGAATTAGTTTTCTCCTTTTAGAAAATACACTTTGAATTAAAATCGATTGATATTAACAATTAATGTGATTTAAATAAATGTTCTAACTTTTAAATTTAGTTTTTATATTTATAACAATGTAAAACAAGTTAAATTTATTAATAACTTATAACAACTGATTGATAAATAAAATTTTGTTAATATGAAATTCAGTGCGAGATTCTTTGTATAAATAAATGTTTTAAATTGTTACTATTATTTCATCCTTCTTCCTACTATACGAATGAATATTCACATTAAAATTATTTTACCACTCAAAGTCGTTGTCACGTAAAACTTTCGCCCGTATACCGACTTTACAGGCAACAAATTTTTTTTTTTTTTAATTAAAATTGTAGAAGACTAACATATTAAATCTGTTTTGATATTCAAATTTTGTTATATTTCTTCTATCAAGTGAAAAGCCTCTTTCTATTTTATTTATCACATCAAAGTACCAAATTTTAACTCGATTGAATTTGTACTTTCGAAAATATTTGAAAAATAATAATAATTAGCCTTCATTGAATAATAAAAATACAATTATTACAACTTGTACCTTGTACACTTGCAGGGCAGAGTTTAGATGGGTGTGAAAATAACTCAGGCACCATTAGCCGTTTCTGTCCATTTTTGAACATAACCGATATATTTAGACTCCAAAACTAACCTGACAATTTCAATTTTCTAGGTCTTTTCGTTCAGAAATCAGCATTTTTCCATTTCAGTCATTCGGCCAATCCTCGCGAAATTTATCATAAATATTCGTATCATTATTATACACTTAAATACCGAATTTTATTTCGATCGGAACAGTAGTTTAGAAAATATTAGGAAAAAAAATTTCAAATGTGATAAAATGTGGAACCATTGGACCAATTAATTAATTCAGATTAAATGACATAACTGCAAGATATTGAACATCATATGATTATAAAGAGGAAAAAAAATATTTTGTGAGCAGATTTTTGATTGTCTCCGTCTTTACTTGACGGAAATTCATCTTCAATATAAGAAAAACAAATGTTAACTTCCGCTATTTTATTGATTTACACGACAACAGTATTTAAACAGTTTAAATACTCACCTGCTGAAGTCATGGTATCACGAAACAATTGTCGTGTAAATCAATAAAATAGCGGAAGTTATAAGGAGTACAAATAAGTTTCCGCCGTTTTATTGTAGATGGCGCAGCACGGAGTTTCGGTTAGCTTTCGCAGATGATAACCGGCTTAAAAAATAGTTTACACATTCAAGAATAACATAACCTATCAATATCATTGATTTTAAATTGGTAAAATATAATTTTTATAAGTTGAAAATGTCAAAATTTGAGGCAAGTAAGCGTCATTTGCGGGAAATATTAGTTTACTTCTTTAATTTAAAGAAATCTGCTGCTGAGGCGCATCAATTGCTCGTAGAAGCATATGGTGAGGGTGCTTTGAGTGAGAGAACGTGTCGAGAGTGGTTTCAAAAGTTTAAAAACGGTGATTTCGACGTAGAAGACAAAGATCGCAGTGAAAGGCCAAAAATTTACGAGGATGCAGAATTGGAGGAATTATTGGAGGAAGATTCATCTCAAACACAAAAAGTACTTGCTCTAACATTAGAAGTCACTCAGCAAGCAGTCTCACATCGTTTAAAATCATTAGGAATGATTCATAAACAAGGAAATTGGGTTCCGTACGGCGGAAACTTATTTGTACTCCTAATAATATTTGTTTTTCTTATATTTTGTGAGCAGAGCAGTGTTAAGTGCAATCATAGAAACAGTCTTACCATAGGGTTTAAATTTAGAATTGAGTTGTAAAATAACGACAAGAAGCTAACACAAAATTTCCTGATATGAATAAGCGCGCAAAAGCTCCTGACTTCACATCAGTGCTTTTCACCGTATTTCATTTTGTATCTTACCAGTAACCAAGTTAGAATTTGTTCATAATAGTGAAAAACGTTCAGATTACCTCTATACATGGTAACAGCTGTAACATGGCGACAACAACACCAGGATGGACTATAATTGGATCAGGCACAGGAGGATTTAAATTTAAAGATGATATGTTGCTCCTCTTATTGAGATTACAGTTATTAACCTAAAAAAATTGTTTTGAAGTATCTGGATACAATGTTAATGTTTCTGTGTTTACTTGAGGTTCACAGGATGATTGCCTTGAAAGAGAAGGCGATTTAATACTGAGTACTCCTGAGTTCGGTTTATCATACAAATCCAAAGCCAAGTCATACAAATGTCTGTAGATGATGGTAGAATAGACTAGTGGTGCTGGAATATCGTCTGGCATACTGAAAAAGAAGGTAAGCTAAAAAAATATATTAAATTTAGCTGGAAGTTAAATTACAGGAGTTTTCTTTTATATTTCTAGGGCTGCCACATGGTAACTGATGATTATCTATAATGAAGTTCCCCCTTACTGAGATATAAAAGTGCTATCTCACCAAAAAAATTGAAATATCTCCTTGGAATTATACCATATTGCATTGATGAAATGAAATCGACTTTTAACAATGATTGATCATTAGGGTGGGTCAAATAATCGATTATTTTTTTTTTACAAGTGACACGGAAAAATGGGTTGCTAGACATCTTAAAAAAATTCTCACCAAGCATAAGCTCTTAATTTTAATAGGAAGATCCTCCGCATCGCAGTTTTGTATTTTTTCCTCAGTCCAATAGAAAAAAATTCATACCTCATCATTTATCGATTGAACAGAAAAATGTTCCAAGAGAATTTTTTAGGATATTTAATGCTCTACAAAAAAGGTATCTTGTATTTTTTCCGTAAACTTTACCATTTGAAAGATATTGAGGATTTAATTTGGATTATTTTAAGACAAATTTCATTTTTGTTCATGAATTTTATAACTCGACAATAAATGACTTTTACAAAATGGGCAATACAAATTTTTGTTGGACATTAACTGCTCTATAAAAATGGTTTCTTATGTTTTGGCGATGAAATTAACCGTTCAAAAGATATTCATCATCAAACTTTCATGTGTACGGATTTTAAAAGTTTTTGATTAGATATTTGAAAAATTTCGATTTAATTTATAAATTTCATATGAATTTCATTTCTTGTCATTAATATAAGTATTATTTGAGTTTTATTTTCGAAATTATCAAAACTTTTCTTCAATTATTATAAACATTTTATTTTTAATCATTAGAAATCACGATCCTAGGGAAAATTTCTCCTCTACAGAGTTTTTGTTTTGTATTTTATTTCATCTGTTTGAATTGTGAACTAGCGCCACCTACTTTTTCCTTTATCGTTATGTTGTCGTTGGTTTGTATAATTAAATGTTGTAAATACTTACGACTTGCATCTACTTCCATCATAGTCATAGTTCTGTTTGATTTATTTGGGTTACTAGAAAGAATTTCTTTCCGGGTATCACTTTTTTGATTTGAATATAGCTCTTGAATATCATTACCAAGCAGTTTTAATGATTTATTATCGACAATATCAAATAATGCTGTAAGTTCATTCCAAAATTTAATTTCATTTTTGTATCGTACTGATGATTTTTTTCGCACAAAAGATTTTTACAATTGCAACCATCGATTATGATTGCGAAGAATTTTTTTATTGTTTTTCCATAATTCAAAAACTTGATCAGCTGCATTTTTGGCACTTTGTTTGATAGAACCTTTCATAACTTTGAGCTGATGGAAAAAAACACTCATAACCTCTTTCACTGTTGACTGTAACTTACGTTCTGAAATTTTTTGCACAGGTTTTCCGATCAAATGAATTTCCTTATCCATATTTTCGATAAATATCAAGTTGATTCACGTAGTAACCGCAATATTTGTAAATAATTAATCGTTCGTAATTTTGGAAACACTAAAAATGCTGTAGAAATAAATGTATACAAATCAACGACAACATAACGATAAAGGAAAAAGTAGGTGGCGCTAGTTCACAATTCAAACAGATGAAATAAAATACAAAACAAAAATTCTCTAGAGGAGAAATTTCCCTAGGATCGTGATTTCTATTGATTAAAAATAAAATGTTTAAAATAATTGAAGAAAAATTTTGAAAATAAAACTCAAATAATACTTATATTAATAACAAGAAATGAAATTCATATGAAATTTATAAATTAAATTGAAATTTTTCGAATATCCATTCTATTCTATTGGACTGAGAAAAAAAATACAAAACTGCGATGCGGAGGATCTTCCTATTAAAATTAAGAGCTCATGCTTGGTGAGAATTTTTTTTAAGGTGTCTAGCAACCCATTTTTCCCTTGTAAAAAAAAAAAATAATCAATTTTTTTGACCCACCCTATTGACCATTGTATATAGATTTAAATTGTGGTCATAGTTTGTAAATTTCGTCAAGATTGTAAAAACATTGATGCTATGAAAGTGGATATTTCATTTTGAATTTGTTTAGCAGTGAGATTAATCAAGATGAAATCAAAAGAAAATTATGTGCAAATTCCATTGAACCGACTATGTTTTGAAGAGAAACTTTTAATAAGGAAGAAAGAAAGTGTTACTCCTAATTTCCAGATAAAGTACACTTCTAGAAGTAATTCCCAAACTTATAATAAAATATTAAAAAAAATATCTTTGAAAAATATGAGTAACAGATGAACTATTCTGTTTTATATGCTCAATTTTTAAGAAAAAGGTCCATGTAATTAACAAAGGTTGAATGATCAGGGAAAGGAAACACGCATGCCTGACTTTAAAGTTCTAGGGCTTGGACAAAGTGAACATATGAGAATTATTATTGAAAAACTGAAAAACATTTCATATATTCTTATAAGAAATATTCTTACAAAAATTAACAATAAATTCACATATTTTTCTCAATATACCCAATATTAATTAAACTTAATGCAAAATACCACATACTGTTTTAATAAATATGCACCCAAGTGATTTAACACTTGTTTTATGCAGAACACATTTATCATAGATTAATTAACAAACCCGATAATATCTTTCCCATATTGTATCAAACAATTTGATAACCACAATTATAAATAATAGTTATTTATTGTACAAGACGATAAATTTGTACTTTATCTTTGATCGCGATTTTATCGTCGTGTGCAATACAACATTTTTTTCTATAGTAAGACTTTAAATTCAAGTGAAAAGTTGTAATGTTTGGCACAAAAATCGAAAATGTGTTGCTCCGTTACTACGGACATGAATTACTCTGTCAACAAACGTGAATCAAATTTTACATTCTGGTTTTTGCGAAGTGTTCAGTATTTTTGCGTTTTGTGTATGGAAAATATAATGTATATATATATAAATATAATACGAAATGTATGGAAAATAATTAACACAAGAAGAAGAAGAAAACCTGCCATCAGACGTAGAAGTTGGAAGCGGACAGTTTATTGTTGCCCCAAAAATCTAGGATGATGTATGAGAAGGAATACCAGTCCTTGAAAAATTGAAAAAACATCAAGAATATCACATGGTAGCTGAAGAACAACGAAAACAATGGCCGTGTACAAGTTGTGGTATTTCGAAAATTTTCTTTTTCATACATGAATATTACCATTCTATGAAAGTGCAGCGATTTTATGTTGCCTATATTCCCTCCATAAAGTATTTTGCTCGGGTATCCTCTACCTTTTGTGTAAATAATTTTCAGCATATAATTTTGAATTGTAGACAAAGTTTGTAATGAATTTTTATATAGTGCTCCCCAAACCAGTATTCCATATTTTAAAAGTGATTCCCACTAGGGATTTGCACACCAAAATCAATATATTTTTACTCAAAATATCCCTCAACTGATAAAATTTGTGAATTAGTTTCTAATTTGCCTTGTTAAATATGCTACATGCTGGTTCCATCTTGTATTTCTATCTATAAAAATTCCTAAATATTTAGTATTGTCAACTTCTTTTTTGTCCACAATGCCTTCAATATTGATGCTGCGAAGTTTGGGTCTGTTTATATCTGTGATGGTAAATGCTATGAAATTGGTCTTATCTGTATTCAGAGACAGTTGATAACCATCCAACCACATCTTTATGACACTCATTCCCTCTTGAACGCTTTTCCTAGAAACTTTCCAACCAAGTGCATAATCGCAGGACAAACTGGGATGAATATAGGAACATAGTCGAGGAACTGATAAATATCGATATCAGCTTACCGAATACAAATGAAGCGAATGAAGCACTAGAAGAATTCAACATAATTCTCAAACAAGGAGTTGAACAAGCTACTCCAGAGACCAGAGAAAGAGAATACACAATATTCCAGAAATTATAAAGAAACTCCTAGTACAGAAAAGAAATGCTAGAAAGAAATGGCAATGGACACAATCTCCAGGAGATAAAACTACCTTGAATAGGATAAGGAACAAACTAAAATTCAGGCTTAAAGAAACAAGGGAAAAATCATTCAATGAGTATGTCACTAATTTGAATAGATATGATAATTCAGTGTGGGAACCCATAAAAAACTTGAAAAGACCAAAGAAACATCTAGCACCGTTGCGCAACATAACAGTATCAACAATGAAATGGGCAAAGACAGACCAAGAAGAGGCACAAATATTTGCTGAACATTTGGCTAATGTATTCACTCCAAATGATGACATAATTGATTACGATCTTGAAAGAGAGCTGCTGGAAATGTATGCAAGTACCTCACCTATACCGAAAATCACTATGAAGCAAGTTCAAAATGAAATAAAATACCTGAATATCAGAAAGGCTACAGGAAATGATAAATTACACCGAAAATGATCAAGGAATTGCCGAAGAAAGGATTGTTGGTAATAACTTAGATATTCAATGCCATGCTAAAACTGAACTACTGGTCAGAACAGCTGAAAGCAGCCGAAATTATACTTGTACCTAAACCAGGTAAAGATGAAAACACCATCACCTCCTATCAAACAATTAGCTTGCTACCAGTTCTGTCAAAAATCTCAGAAAGCTGGTGCTTCAAAGAATAAACTCCGACCCAAATACAGAGGAGTTGATACCAGATCATCAGTTTGGATTCTGGTCAAACCGCCCCACAATACAGCAAATTTATAGAATTAACCACAAAATAAGTAAAGCGCCTGAACACAGGCAATACTGTACATCGGCATTCTTGGACGTGAGTCAGGCTTTTGATAAAGTCTGGCATCCTGTGCCCTATGAAATCAAAAAATATCTGCCTGGTTATTATTATTAATCATTGAAGTCCTATCTATGTGAAAGCCGATTCAGAGTGAGAATTGGTAGTGAGGAATCGAACTACTTCCCAATACAACCAGGAGTTCCTCAGGGAAGTGCCATTGGAGCACCTGCCTACAAATCCTCATACCATATTGGGAACTTTCGCAGATGATACAGGCATTCTAGCTGTTGACAAAGTTCCACAATATGCCACTAATAAATTACATTTGAATGAAATCCAAAAATGGCTCCACAAGTGGTAAATCCAAATAAACGGGTCCAAATCTGTGCAAGTGAATTTCACCTTACGGAAAAGCCAGTGCCTACCTGTATATATGAATAATGTACAAATACCAGAGGTCTCAAGTAAAAAATATTTGGGCATGCATTTAGATAGCAGACATACATGGAAGGAATAAATAATTAAGAAAAGGAAGCAAATACGACCTAAAAACACGAGAACTAAATTGGCTTATAGGTAGGAAATCTAAATTTGCACTGGAAAACAAGATACTCATCTATAAAACAGTGATAAAGCCTATATGGGTATATGGTATCCAGCTCTATGAATGTACCAGCAAATCAAATATATCAATAATTCAGAGAAGCCAATCAAAAATACTTCGAATTATAGCAAATGCTCCATGGTACATAACTAACCAAACCCTACCCTCATTCTAAACTGGAAAGCCATACCAACCATCTATTGCATCCATTAGTACTGCCACAATATAGAAGACTAAGAAGAAATGGCCATCTGACTTGAGATATAGTTGAAGGGGCTTTTTCACTGGAAAAGGCCTTATAATGTCATGTGAGAGCCTCAAGCTTCATAGTAAGCAAACTAGCTTATAAAGGATGTTTCAATAAGAGCGCAAGATTTTAATTGCGCGCCATGTTTGTCAGTCATGTCATATGATTATGACGTGACAGATCGAAAGTTGGCAGATGGAAATTAGTAAACATGGAGCATCAACGGTAGAACAACGCGTCCTGATTGTCAAAAATTATTATCAAAATGGTGAAAGTTCAATTACCACTATTCGTAAAGCGCGTCCAATGTCCGGTCGAAATAATGTGCCTAATTCATCTACTGTGAAAAGAATAATCAAAAAATTCGAAAGTACTAGTTCGGTTAGTGATGTGAAACATACGAGTTCGTAGATATCGTCAGAACAGAACATCACGGCAGTGCGCGAGAGTGTGACAGAAAGGCCAGAGAGGTCAATTCGCCATCGGGCACAAGAATTGGACATTTCAACAGGTACTCTTCAGTGAAGAGATTTACAGCTGCATGCCTACAAAATCCAACTGACTCAAGAACTTCTGCCAGTAGACCATGAACAGCGAAGAGAATTCACCAACTGAATCCCTAAGCAACCTGCTGATTTTGCAAACAAAATCCTTTTTTAGTGATGAGGCCCATTTTCACCTCGATGACTTCGTTAATAGGCAAAACAGTCGTATTTGGGGCTTAGAAAATCCACGAATGATTCATCAGAAAGCAATGCATCCACAACGGGTCATTGTATGATGTGCATTATGGTCTGGAGAAATAATTGAACCGTTTTTCTTCGAAAACGAAGAAGGTAATGCAGTAATGAATGGCGAACGTTATCGTGCTATGATAATACAGTTTCTTGTGCCTCATTTGGAAGCTATTGATCTTGACGACATGTGATTTCAGCAGGACGATGCCACATGTCATACCGCCCGTGAAACATTAACGATCTTTCACGAGTTTGCTCCTAGTCGTGTCATTTCCCGATTTGGTGACCAGAATTGGCCTCCACGCTCTTGCGATTTAACGCCTTTAGACTTCCGACTGTGAGGTTATTTAAAGTCACAGGTTTATGCCAATAAGCCTGCAACCATCAAAGCATTGAAAGCCGAAATTAGGCGCTGTATCAATGAAATACCACCACATTGTTGAAAAATTTCGTCAAAAGGGTACGCATATGCTAGCAAAGACGTGGCCATTTACAAGATATTTTGTTTCATACATAATTCATGTATATTTTCTAAATCAATAAATATTTCAATACTTTGCTACAGTAAACCATGTTTTATTGCGCTCTTATTGAAACACCCTTTAGAATATGTGTATTCTGATTGCTAATAAAGGTATTATATTAAAAAAAAAGCCTTCCGTAATCCAAGGTTTAATTTTTTTAATCTTGTGTTTCGGAATCATTTTTTTCCACCCTAATCTTTAGGGTGGAGAACGCCTGCTTTACCATCTAATTGGACAGTAATTCAGGATTCCACTCCCAAATATTGGAAATTGTGGGAAACACTTTAGGATTCATGCTCGGGTCAATTAATTCCTATCATAAATAACCCTTTGACAGTCAATTGTCAAACTAAAATAAGTGCGACGAAATGAATTGTAACCAGGATTTTGACTCATGGGTAAACCAGATGATAATTGGACGTTTCTGGGATATCTAGATACCTACATATATATAAATCATGAATAACTTATCCTTTTCATACATTTATGAATTTGTTAGTTTGAATTTGAAAGTTTACAAGTATGACACATAAAATAAAGCAATGTTATTGGAATCCATCCAAAATGCTAGATATTTTTTTGATAGAAAGGAAATTTTGATAACAGAGTTTTACTTAAAATTGTATTCAAGCTGTACCTATATTTCATGGTTCTTTGTGCTGCAATGTAATTTCTTAATAGAGAATGTGTGTTGATTTTGATCCTGAAATTTTGGTTTGAAGCTCTAAACTAAATCTTTGTAATTTTTTGCAATGTCTGTAGTGTTGTTTATATGTTTATATATTTTTGTATATTACGGTTACCTACTTCAAATAAATATTTTTCTTCTTTAAACTTTGCGAGGATCAGGCGTCCTGGCGGATGACTGGAAATAAAAATGCTAATTTCTTAACGAGAAGACCTAGAGACTTGATATTTTCAGGGCGGGTGTGTTATTCAAAAATGGACAGTTTTGATTTCGGCAAAAAGTATGAAACTGTTTGTTCTTTTTAACTCTTTCTTGCCATTCTGTAACAATGCTGATCACAGGAAGACGGATGGGGCCTTTAAACCATATATTTTTTTATTATAATGAGATTTTCTGTTTATTCAAGGGGAAAAAATGTTTAATTGACTTCCAGATGAAATAACAGAGAATTCTGTATTTTTATTCATCGTATGTAGCTTAAAAAGTAATTCACAGATTTGAAATTTTTGGGAGAAATGAAAGCTGAACAAATTCGCAAAACCTTCGAACATCATATCGGTGCTTTTCACCATTTTTTTTTTTTTTGGAAATTCAATTCAATCTTTTCAAATACAATATCGGTCATCATTTCTTCAAATGGACTATGAATATTAATTTTTCTTTAACTTTTTTGACGAACTTTTGATTTCCACAATTTCTGTCATCCTTTTATTTGAATGAAATTAAAAAAATATTTTATTTTCTACACTGTTTACTTTCACTTTTAAAATTTTATTGCAGAAGTCTGGTTTGACTTTTTGGTGTGAAATTTTATACTGAGTCTTATAATACATTGTTGTACGTTATGCTATTGTTATATTTTGCTACCGTGGAAACAGTCTAGGCTAACTAGATATCAATACATCTTTCTTGTGTACAAATTATATATTGCAGAAATATAGATACTCACTTGGGTTGTAATACATTTCCGATGAAAATACTATAGAATGTATCTTGAGATGCTAATGAAGTAACCTGCAATTCAACTTCTCTAACACTACAAACGTTAGTTGTTGAAAAACATCCCAAACATCTTAAGAGATCACATAAACACGATCTGCATACTTCATCATGGAAAAATTTGGCATTGGCAGGTTCGAATCGCATTGCTATATTGATGGTTTGGAATATCAGTTGCAGAAGGTGAAGATAATCGGGGTTGAATTCTTCATATTGTGTGAATTTTCCTTTTAATGTTAATAAAACTTGGGATACATAAATGAATCCATCAACCTACAACATAAAATAATTCTTTATAAATATACAAGGTGACAAAGATATCTGAATAATAATAACATGAATGTGTTCCAATATTTGATCACTACTACTGATTTTATTTTGGTTCATGATTTCTTGAATAATAAACCAAAATGAAAATGTTTCTGAGAGTTGAATATTGAAGGTAAAAATTTCAAGAAAATATCCCAAACTATCAACAAAATTGCATGAACTAGGAATATGTAAATTTTAAAAAAATGGAGATTTTGACTGAGAATATGGAGAATTCAAATATTTTCTTGAGAAAAAAATAATCTTTGTGTATAATTTGTATGAGAGTCGATATTTAACTTTTGTAATAGATAACAAATATTTTTAATCAGAAATGACTGTATTTTTTTCAAAATATTCTCCATTTGCACATTTGCCTGCGTTTCAACCAATTTTCAAAGCACTTTTTCCATTCCACTTGAGGTACCTCCAAAAAAATTATTTGAACACATCAACCCCTTCTTCAGGTGTCGAAAATACTTAACCTCACAATTTATTTTTGATCTGTGGGAATCGGAAGAAATCATTGGGTACCAAACAAGGATTGTATCAGATGACCTATCAATTCGATGTTTTGAATGCTCAAAACATATTATTGTTCGAGGTGATGTGTAAGAGCTTGCATTGTCATGATGGCCAATTATTCGTCTCCTGTAATTGGTTTTTCTGATATTTCCGATCACTTCATGCAAACAAATGCTGGTGTATCATTAAAAATTTAACGTTTTACAGAACTGAGGCAACGAGTCTAGTTATTTCGAAGAAACAGGCGACCATTTGCTTTGAAATGCTATGTACTTAAACAACTTTAGTTCATCTTGACAGTCGATTGTTAAGTTAAACGGCCAGTTTCATAAACAACATCAAAAGGCTCCTTTATGATAAAGTCTCTTTATGAAAAAGGATCCTTTAAATAGGACCATCAGTTTCATAAACGGATATCAACCGTCCTTTAGTTAAAGCTTCCTTTAATGCGCCGGTCATATGTTTCCGACTGTTGGCTATTCTGAGAACTAGTGATTTTACGAATATAGGGTGATATTCTGTGAAAATTGTGAGTTATGCGTCGGAACTTGTAAAAAGAAAAAGAAAAGAAGTATAAATCAATCTTTGCATAAACATGGTTATGTGCAGAAGACAGTATATTGGAATTTATATCATTATTACGTGCGAATTGCTATATTTTAGTGAACGTGAGTTATATTAATGAATATGGAAGAAAAGAAAAAAAATAATACTTTAAAACCAGAGGAGGAACTTGGAATTGATTGAAAAAGAGAATTTTAATGTTATAGGATAAAGTCTGGCAGAAAATAGCAACTGCTTTCAATGCAACAGTTCTCCATTGGAGAGCTGGTAACAAGCTGAAATCCAAATATGACAATAGAAAAACTTAAACTAGAAGGTGGTAGCTGCTCAACGCAGTCATATTAAAGGGACTGGTGGTGGGGCTCCATTGAAGTTGAGGGAGCCAGGTTCCAAACAGCTGAGCCCAACTGTTACGAACCCACTTGCCGAAGCGAAAGAGATGTATTATAAAAAAAAACAGCTCTAGTAGAAACTCAGATAGTGGCTATCAAGGAAGAGAATAGAAGAAAAGAAGAGGAGCATTCAAAACATATTAGATTTGCAAATTATGGAGAAAATTAAATAATAATAATTAAGTCTTTTTTATTTTGAATGCACTTTCTGGAAAAAGCGGTATTAGAATTCTATCAGCATTGCTGCAGACTAGGAAATCCCCTCAAATTTGAATTAAAAACAGAAATTGCAATAACACATAATATTTTTATTTCTTCATTCTCACTTGAAACTTTTTCAGATGTTACCTAAAGTAAAACAATGAATCAGAAATACAAACATAGAAACCTATCTATCTTGTAAAATCTTATAAAACTTATATGAAATCTTGTCATGTTGAAGATACAAATTGAATATGAAGAATAGTTTCACAAGTGACAAGCAAATTTATTTTCAATTATCGCACAAATATAAATTTTAAATTAGCAAAATGTTTATTAATAATAGACTCTCACTTGACGAGCTGCATTAACATTAGTTGAATTTGTTTGAAAGTCCTCTTCCTCCTGCAATCCATTTGGAAATATTTCGTTCATATCTACAACTATATTGTGCAAAACAGCGGTAGCAACAATAATTGCCCTTATGGTCGTTAACTTAACACTCATTCCTTTAGAAAGAATAGGAAAACGACGTTTCCAAACTCCATACTTTCTCTCCACCACATTTCTAGTTCGTATAATTGACTGCTTATATAAATTTTCAGCTGCAGTTATAGCTTCCGGTAACTTTGTCATAAGATAAGTCTGCAAACTATAACCACTATCACCAAGTAACAAATACCGTCCAAATTTACCATTCTCAATTTGTCTCTTCAAGACACTGTTATTAAAGATGGTTTGATCATGTGTTGAGCCAGGTCATCTAGCTACAATAATTCTGATTCTCAAGTCTGAATTACACACGGTTTGAACGTTAACATATTTCGTAGTACGCTAAAATCAAATAAAATGGGCTAATGTGACAGAGGAAGGTTATGTCCACTGTTTTCGTGTTTATCCAGCACCTGCGCAGTGTCGAGCTTCTCGTTAAAGGATCCTTTTCCAGCCGTAAAGGGCCGATTTTCTCACTTTAAGATAAAGAACGCTTTTAAGTTCCCTTTAACCTTAAAATTTGCTTATCCTCAATTTGCGTTTCCTCATTAAAGGAGACTTTTTGGGAAAAAGGAGGCTTTAATTTCGTTTATGAAACTGGCCGTTTGACTTATATGCATAGACTCATGATGGCCTGTCACAATCTTATAGACTTTTGAAGCACAGCGATTGAATTTTTTCAACACTTTTTGCCACTAATCGACAGAAGTTTTTTTTGAGCAATTGTCAAATTATGTGGTATCCAAGACGAACACATCTTTTTGGCCGCCACATGTTCATGCAATATTGAATGCATGAGAGTGGAACTAATGACCGAATATGCTCCAATCTCATGGTATGTCACATGAGGATCTTGCAATATAAAGTTCACGCACAGCATTTATGTTTTCTGACATAACAGCGGATAAGAGGTTCATTAATGGGATAGAAGATACCTTTGAAAAGATTACTTTTAATTTGGTGAAGTACTGTTGACTCAAAAATTACATAATCCGGTGGACAAGTTGTTCCAATAGAGTTTTTTTTCCATTCAACAAGTGTTAGTGGTATTCAGGAATTTTTATGATTAAACATATACAGAACCCACATAGGCAAAAGCAGGACTCGAACCCACAATCTTCAGCACCATACTGGATATCTCTGCCGCTACGCCACAAGAACCCCAATAGAGAGCCGTCATTTTACATAAAACCCAACCAGAATATAACTGGATTTGTAACTTGCACAAGCGACACAAAAGCTTCGGAAGGATCATCACATAATATCTAGGAGTATAAGTATGATATCAAATATAAAAGAAAAATTTCTTCAATTCTGATGAAGGTTATATAGTAGAGGGGATAAAATCAACACTCTACACAGCACAGAAGTACAATCAGACAACCTATGGTAAAGATGTCGCTAAAAACAAGAATAAAATGAATGATGTTTGCAGTCAGCTATAGGTGATAGATGATAAATATTATCTTCTAATCAAGTACAAGATAGGGAAAAAAACTAAGATTTTTATCCATACTGACGGCAAGAAGTTTACCTAGTGATAATCCAGAGAAAAGCTGAGGTGGTTAAAAATCGATTGCAATAACATTCAATAACAATGTCTAGACAAGGTGTAAACATTCAATAACACTATATATGTTTTTTTTTAATAATGTTCAAATTTGTGTATCATATAGTATGTGATAAATAATTCATATTAATTAAATTTTACCTTTCTGAACACTGTTCGAGTACGATGAGATTCCTTTAAACATAATCTCAGAGCTTCAAGAATATCAGACTTCAATTGTATAGCACTTGATGGGGCGGATTGGAGTGTTTGAAGTATCTGAGTCATATCATCATCACCACCAGTGGTCAATACTAATTCTTTAATAATTCCTGAAATAATGTTTATAAGTTAGAAATTCACTTATTACAAATTACATCTACTATTAAATCAACAACAAATTCACAATAGCATAAGAAAAAGTACTTTTTGCTTGATGGTGATGGTTCCATATATTTGAGGGAGGTTTCATTTTATTAAGAAGTAGAGAATTGCACAGGTGTTTTAGTTCATTTAGGACTTTTATTCGCTGCTTATTGATATATGATTTAAAGTCAAATGCTTTATTTCCGCTAATATAATACTTAAAGTGAAAAAGACTGTATGTGCTATTGTATTCATGGCAACTTAATATAATAATAATAATGTTTATTTCCCACAAACACAATTTTCTTCACACCATAGCAAAGTTTATAAATTACCCCGTTGTATGAAATATGACTGTTTTTGTCAATGATGAAATCAAAATCAACCGGCTTAATTACTAATTCAGCTGATCATCTGTACCAAATATCAATAAGGATTATGAGCTATGGTAATAGAAAGTTCTACAAATCGAGACAGTGCAACATAAATCCGTATAACAATTCTGAACTCAAAAAAACCCAATCAGGTTTTGTTGATCGCTGGGATAAGTAGCAGACATGCGCATGTTTCGAAAATTATTACTTTCTCGTCAGTGCCCCGTAATGTCCAACAACTACAAAATGGAAAATCGATTTTTAAATATAACCTGCCAATAAATCACCTAAATAAACTAACCTACCTGTGGAATATTCGAATTTCCGAAGTGATTAACAAAATAATACCTTCCTCAATAAACTATTAAAAACAATTGGTGTAATAAATCAGTTTCCAAATGTAGTAAGATTATGAAACTCGAATCACTGTATATATTTCAGTAAAAAAGTTAAAGCAATTGTTCTTATTCCATTTCAATTGAACTATCACAAAGTAATAGACGAACTACTCCATCTGTTACTCATTCAGAAATTTAAAACAGTTTTGAAGATTATTGAAACTTGTTAGTCATTTATTTGAAAAATGCTATTCCAGAAGAGGTAGATTTCGAAATTTCAGATTTCAAAATCTCTTCTCTCTCATAACATTGACAGACAATGCGTCGATTACAGACTTAATTGTTAATTGCCTGTGAGTGGAGTCGTGATATAGTGGTAGGAAAAGGATTACGGGTAAGTGGTAAAGCCGTCTATTATACTTTTTTTTTTATTGTCTCGGTCTTTACTTGAAGGAAATTCATCTTCAATATAAGAAAAACAAATGTTAACTTCCGCTATTTTATTGATTTACACGACAATTGTTTCGTCATACCATGGCTTCATCAGGTGAGTATTTAAACTGAGGTATACAATGCAAATCATGACCTTAAATACACAGCTCTGGTACAAAAAATAGAGGGGTGGAAAGAGATGGTATACAATTAATGAAAAATATTAAGTAGGAGGGATCTGTTTAAATCTATTTGATCATTCAATAAAATTTGTCTTTTATTATATCTATTGATCTCTAAAGTTTCTAACAGACTTAGTTTCTGACTTTTGTTTTCAATATGTAATATTTCATAGTTCATATTAAAATTATGGCCAGTCTCTAACAAATGGTTGGCATAAGTTGAATTCGGTTTATTATTAATGTAACATTTTTCATGTTCTCGTATCCTTTTTAGGAATGAACGGCCTGTCTGTCCCACATATACACATGGGCAATCACTACATGTTAACTTGTAAACTCCTGATTTTCTGTTTTTAGGAATGACGTCTTCACGTCTTGTAATTTATTTTATTTTATCAAGTAAATTGTCTACAATTAACAGATTAACGTTAATTGTAACGTTAATTTATTTTATTTTATCAAGTAAATTGTCTACAATTAACGGATTAACGTTAATTGTAAACAATTTACTTGATAAAATAAATTACAAGAAAGCAATATCACTTGTATATCCAAAATTCAAACGAAACCAAATTTATTTCATTAACTTACATAGGCCAAAAATCTGAAAAAAATTGCCAGATATTTAAAGAAAAAAAAATATAACATTTCTTTTAAAACTATTAATTCTTTAGGCAGCTTAATAAAAAATAATGAAGACGTCATTCCTAAAAACAAAAAATCAGGAGTTTACAAGTTAACATGTAGTGATTGCCCATGTGTATATGTGGGACAGACAGGCCGTTCATTTCAAACAAGGATACGAGAACATGAAAAATGTTACATTAATAATAAACCGAATTCAACTTATGACAACCATTTGTTAGAGACTGGTCATAATTTTAATATGAACTATGAAATATTACATATTGAAAACAAAAGTCAGAAACTAAATCTGTTAGAAACTTTAGAGATCAACAGATATAATAAAAGACAAATTTTATTGAATGATCCAATAGATTTAAACAGATCCCCCCCCACTCAATATTTTTCATTAATTGTATACCATCTCTTTCCACCCCTCTATTTTGTGTACCAGAGCTGTGTATTTAAGGTCATGTTTTGCATTGTATACCTCAGTTTAAATACGCACCTGACGAAGCCATGGTATGACGAAACAATTGTCGTGTAAATCAATAAAATAGCGGAAATTAACATTTGTTTTTCTCATATTGAAGATGAAATTTCGTCAAGTAAAGACCGAGACAATCAAAAACACTCAAGTTGTTTGTATATTCTCTGTAATTTACTGTGTTGTTTCTTATGTGTATCATCTCACCCAACAGACGTCTAGAATAATTCTGTTCTTTATCTAGGATGTTTATGTTCTCAAAATCGAATCTATATCCCTCTCTGTGTGTATGTTGGGTAAGGGTACATCATTCTTATGTTGTCGTACCCTGTCTTTCAAGTATTGTTTTGTTTGACTTACGTACACTTTGTTATAATCTTGGCAGGGAATCTTGTGCACAAGACTGGACTGCTTAGTAGGAAGGGTTTTATCCTTTATGCTAGTGAATTTTTTTTTGTTATCAAGGATGTTAAAGAATGATGTCGTGTAATCAAACTCTTTGAGTATCTTATGTGTAAGGAAAAACACGGGTTTGAAATATTTTGACTCGGTAGTTACTTCAAGTTGTGAGTTGATGTTTGTGTTCGTTGCATTAGCCGTTGTATTTACGTCTCTACTATATCGTCGATTATACTGTCTGAAATATAGTTCTGTGCACGTTTTTTCAATCTGTATGCAATAACTTGCAGTTATATAATATAAATATTCCAGTATAAGGTTTTTTTTATTTGATTGCCCGAAGGGAAACCTATGTCACCTAGTTGATGCCCCAAGCGGAAAGTTGTGTCCTGTTTATTCTCATCTTTAACTATTGAAGATTATACAATCAAGGAAACACATTAGCTGGAAGCGTATTCCACAACTGGCCAGTTCAGTAGAAGAAGGATTTCTGATAAACAGAAGTTCTTGGAGTTGTTAATTCAACAGCATAGGGAGAATTGCGCAACTCTAGTGCTACGTGCGAATCTAGCGGCAGCTGTCATAATTTTCTTCAGTTGCGTGGACCATCGACCGTAATAATATCTATAGAACAAGTGCAAGTCGGCAACTCTCCTTCTATGTTCCAACGATTGCAAACTAGCTGTTATAGTTGAGCAGTCAATCAGTCGTACTGCTCTTGTCTGGGTGGAATCCAGAAGTTGTAACAAATGCATAGGTGCTGAGCTCTAAAAATGAGAGCTGTATTTGAGTCATGGTCTTCTCTGGGTTTTATATAGCAGAAGAACCTGATCTGCAGAAAAATATTTCCCACTCTTCAATAAATATCCCAGATTATTTGCAATGTCAGTCGCATGTCCCCTCCAAGAGACTGAAGAGATGCGTGGAATCACTTGGCTGAAGCACCTGGTTTTCTATCATCCAGTCAGAAGTCACCAATTGAGTATTTTGAGAAAAGTTGTTGTTTGGATCTTTGAGGCATTGAATTACACCAGATTCTGTTGACCTCATACGTTTATCTTTTTCTGTTAATGAGAACTACTTCTAGAAATTTCATATGCTCTGAAAAATTTATACCTGGGCAGAATCATATGCTAATCAGTTTCGAGTTGAAGCTGAGAAGGATCATCATGTTTGTATGTTAACAGATCATTATCAACTATAACCAATGTGTCAAATATTAAAAAAAATGGATACTATACGAGTAGAGACAAAAAAGGAATTTTACTGCATGATAATGTTCTGCTACAGTAGATGAAAACCTATTTGAACACACTTGAATGGTAAGTTTTACTTCATTTACCATATTCAGCAGACATTGATGGCATATGGACAGGCTAAATAGCACTTTCACTTTCATGAAGGTGCAGAAAACATGTTTTTTACTATCTCCAATACCATAAAAGCATAAAAAAATAACCAATCTCTCGGAGGAATTTGGCCAAAAAAACAACAATTTATGATTTTGCCAACATTTCGGAACGAACTTTTCTTCCTCAAGACTAGAAAAAACATTTATTAATTATAAAGAAAACATGTAACACCTTAAATTATTACCTCATCATAAAATTAACAAAGCATGTAATGAAAATAATCAGAGTTTAGAAAGGATAGCTTTAATGTCGTGACAATCAATGAAACAAAACAATGAAATGACGTCGAAGGGCATCTACTGAATTATGTACGCTGTAGTGAAAACGATATTCCGTTAACACGAATATTCATATTCGGTCTCACTTTACTTAGTTCATCTTAATCAGCAAATTTACAGTGTGAATCCATGTACAGGAGAAACATCAATCTGGTCACAAACATAAAATAAACGTACAGACCAATCTAGAATTGCTATCTGTTAGGTACCTTTATTCTGGAAATGATGTAATCATAAACACCACTCAAGTTAATTAAAAAAATATATAGGAGACAGTATTTTATTTCCAAAAACATGTTTGTACTACTGCAACAATTGTTTCACCCCGATGTGGCTATTTCAGGTATTACATTGTATTATTATTGTATTACATTCCACCACGATGTGGCTTCTTCAGGTATTACATTGTATTATTATTGTATTAAAATGTAATAACCTTGAAAAAATGTAAGACAATTCATGTTATCGAGTGTTCTCAATCCAAAAATTGAGAACACTCGATGAACAAAAACTAAGAAGACTACAAAACATACAGAATCATCCTATTACAATAAATGAATGTGTTAATTAAAATAGAATAGAGGAGATCCCAAAAGAGGCTCGTATTATATCAGGCAGAGTCCCAAAGAATGTTCCATTACCAGAACTAATCAAAGATGTTGAGAGTTTTATACATGCATTGCCAGTGGAGGAAAATGAGAAAAACGGAGTGAAATCAAGATGAACACGAATAATCCAGAACTTCTTGGAAAGACCAAGAACTCCAGACCCCTTAGAAGACATTACTATATCACATCGAATTTCATTAGAGACAATCCTGACATTTTGGTAGGTAAATCCGATAAGGGAAACACCACAGTAATTATGTACAGGGAAGAGTACACTCGAGAAGTGAACAATTTACTGAGTGTACCACATACAAAATTTTGAACGAAGATCCAACAAGAAAACCCAGTACAACATCAACAAATTTCTGAAAACACTCAGGGATGACGAAATGATAGCAGAAACGCAATATAAAGAACTTATCAGACATAACAGATTTAGTTTCTGACTTTTGTTTTCGATATGTAATATTTCATAGTTCATATTAAAATAATGACCAGTCTCTAACAAATGGTTGGCATAAGTTGAATTCGGTTTATTATTAATATAACATTTTTCATGTTCTCGTATCCTTGTTTGGAATGAACGGCCTGCCTGTCCCACATATACACATGGGCAATCACTACATGTTAACTTGTAAACTCCTGATTTTTTGTTTTTAGGAATGACGTCTTCATTATTTTTTATTAAGCTGTCTAAGGAATTAATGGTTTTAAAAGAGATGTTATATTTTTCTTTTTTCTTTAAATATCTAGCAATCTTTTCAGATTTTTGGTCTATGTAAGTTAATGAAATAAATTTTTTGTTTCGTTTTACTCTTTGTCAAAATTTTAACTAGGGGATACGAGAACATGAAAAATGTTATATTAATTATAAACCGAATTCAACTTATGCCAACCATTTGTTAGAGACTGGTCATTATTTTAATATGAACTATGAAATATTACATATCGAAAACAAAAGTCAGAAACTAAATCTGTTAGAAACTTTAGAGATCAATAGATATAATAAAAGACAAATTTTATTGAATGATCAAATAGATTTAAACAGATCCCCCTACTTAATATTTTTCATTAATTGTAAACCATCTCTTTCCACCCCTCAATTTTTTGTACCAGAGCTGTGTATTTAAGGTCATGTTTTGCATTGTATACCTCAGTTTAAATTTTCACCTGATGAAGTCATGGTATGGCGAAACAATTGTCGTGTAAATCAATAAAATAGCGGAAGTTAACATTTGTTTTTCTCATATTGAACTTGAGTGTTGTTTATGACCACATCATTTCCACAATGAAAGTAACTAACAGATAGCAATTCTAGATTGGTATGTACGTTTGTTTCATGTTTGCCACCAGATTGATGTTTACCTGTACAAGGGTTCACACTGTATATTTGCTGGTGAAGATGAAGTAAACTGAGACCGAATATGAATATATGTGTCAACGTAACATCGTTTTCAATACACCGCATGTAAAATTCAGTGGATGCTCTCCGACGACATTTCATTGATTTGTTTCATTGATTGTCACGCATTAAGGCTATCTGTTTGCTCTCAACTCTGATTATTTTTATTACATGCTTTGTTAATATTATGATGAGGTAATAATATAAGGTGTTACATGTTTTGTTTATAATTAATAAACGTTTTTTCTAGCCTTGAGAAAGGAACAATTCGTTGGCAAAATCATAAATTGATTGTTGTTTATTTTGTCCAAATTCCTGCTAGATATTGCTCAATTTGTAACAAGGACGTGAACACTACAGAATATATAAAAAAATTATTTTTACATATATCTATATATATAAGAAAAACAAATGTTAACATTTGTTTTTCTTATATTGAAGATGAATCTCGTCAAGTAAAGACCGAGACAATCAAAAAATACTACTCTGTAGTACCGGGAATTATCAATTAAAACAACATTTTTACATTTAATCGTCAAAATTTATTGGGTCGCCTTCAAAATAGGCTCCATTTGCTCCAATACATCTATGCCAACGGCACTTCCAATTATCGAAACATTTTTTATAGGCGCTTTCCGGGATGGACTTTAGCTCTCGCGCCGAATTTTGTTTTATGGCTTCAATCGACTCAAAACGGGTGCCACGAAGGGGCAATTTTAGTTTTGGGAAGAGGAAAAAGTCGCAGGGAGCCAAATCCGGCGAATACGGTGGTTGCTGAAGCACGTTTGTTGAGTTTTTGGCGAGAAAGTCAGTCACAATCGTAGCTCGGTGAGAAGGCGCGTTATCGTCATGCAAAATCCATGAGTTGTTCGCCCACAAATTTGGCCGCTTCTTACGGATACGCTCACGTAAACGTTTCATAACGCCTAGGTAATACTCCTTGTTTACCGTCTGACCCTCTGGAACGAATTCGTAGTGCACCACGCCACGGATATCGAAGAAAACAATGAGCATCACCTTCATTTTCGAGCGGCTTTGGCGTGGTTTTTTCGGTTTCGGCTCATATTTTGCCACCCATTCCGATGATTGCTGGCTTGTTTGCATATCGTACTCGTAGACCCAGGTCTCATCACCAGTTATAATGCGTTCCATGAATGTAGAATCGGAATTACAGCGATCCAGCATGTCTGAAGCAACCTGTTCGCGATGACGTTTTTGAAGAAAATTCAGGTCTTTCGGTACGAGTCGTGCGGCCACCTTTCTCATGCCCAAAATATCAATCAAAATCGTACGTGCGGACTCGTGGGATATCTTAAGATCATGTGCTATCTCTCTCAAGCTGGTACGACGGTTTTCCAGCACCCTTTCCTTAATTGTATCGACGTTATCTTCGATCGAAGCCGTCGATGGGCGACCACTTCACGACCGTCCTTGAAGGCTCTGTACCACTGATATGCACGAGTTTTCGATAGAACATTATCACCAAAGGCCTTTTGCAACATTTTCAATGCATCGGCACAGGCAAATTCATTTGCAACACAAAACTTTAAACAAATTCTTCGCTCAACGTAATCACCCATAGTAAAAATCGGCACGCACTCTGACATCGACTGACTTAATCAGCTGTTGCAAACACACTAGTTGACAGATCCCGCTCAAGCTTGGCATAGTAATTAAGGACAGTGGTACCAACCTAGGAAAAAAATTTTCTACCTGTCTCATTGCCCCGCCAGATTTAAATCGATAATTCCCGGTACTTTCTTGACAGAATGTATATATATATTATCCTGATACTCCTAGATCTTCTGTGAAGATTCCTCAGAAGCTTTTTCAGCTTGTGCGAGTTAGGAGTTCAGTTGTGTTCTGGGTAGGCTTTGTTACTGCGATCTTGCGCCACTTTAGGACTTGAGCACTGTTAATTTTCTCTGTTTATTAAAAGATGCTATTGGGAATACATATTGATATTGTCCGTTTTCAAGAGATGGCTCCAAAAGCATTACATTTTTAAATAGTAACATCCGATTGTCGCGATTTCAGACAGATTGAACATCTGCCGATAACTTCCAGTTTGAATTATTTTGAGTTTCATACGAAAGGTTTTTTGTTACACTGTTGAAAATGTCATATTTTTATATAACTAAACAGCATTTGTAGGAAGTATTAATTCGGAAATAAGTGCAGCTGAAGGTCATCGTATGTTTTTTGAAGTTTACGGTGACAATGCTCCAACTGACAAGTCATATAGAGATCGTCCTCCGTGCTTCAAAAGCGGTTATTTCAGCGTTGAAGATAGACATCGCTCGGGACAGCTAAAAAATTCGAAGATGATGAATTACAGGCATTACTCGATGAAGATCCGAGTCTAAGACGAATTCGCAATTACGTTGGGTTGACCCAACAAGCAGTGCCTGTACGTTTGAAATCTATGGGCCTGATTCAAAAGCAAGGCAAGTGAGCAGCTGCTTCATAGGCAAAAAAAGGACTATTTTACATCTGATAGTGACTGATGACAAAAAGTGGATCTTCTACAACCCTAAAAAAAAAAAATACTACGCTTTGCCTGACCAATCGTTACCATCGACCTCAACATCAATACCAAATCCGATCATTCAAGGTTCAAAAGTTTTGCTGTGTATCTGGTGCGACCAAGAGTTGTATACTACAAGCTCCTGGTGATTCCATTATGGGTAATACAGACTGTAATGACTTCGTTTGAACAGTGCATTACGAGAAAAACGGCCGTAATATAAGAACAGACCTGATAAAGTAATTCTTTCGCATGACAACACTAGACCTCACGTCGCAAAAGTTGTCAAAAAATTTAGAAACGTTTAAATGGGATATCTTATCGCACCCGTCTTTTTCTTCGACGGATACAACACGATTTGGCATGTCACTAGTCTTCTTTTGAAGAAATAGAGAATTGGCTTCAAAATTGGATCGCCTCAAAAGACAAGAAGTTTTTTCGGACAGGATATGCAAATTACCTGAGAGGTGGGGAAAAGTAGTAAGCAGTGACAGATAATATTTTGATTAATTTGTTAATTCATTATCTTTTGATATAAATACATTCTTTTGAGCCAAAAAAACGGACCAAATTAATTTGTACTCCCAATATTAGTACAGATATGACAAGGTGATTTTGTTACACATGTTGCAATACCGGTAAAAACCTAATTGAAAATGTGTAAATAGGAAATCCTGCCTAGCTGCCTCATTCCCTTGAATGAAATTATTTTGAAAAAATTTGAATATCAAAACAGATTTAATCTGTTAGTCTCCTATAATTTTAATTTCAAAAAATTTTATTCAAAAACTTTCAGAATTGAATTAATGTCTCATAAGTACAGCTTATATTTAATAGACATATAAAATCAAAACTCATTATATAAAATCAAATGGAATAAATAACTCAACAAATATAATTGTCAATTAAAATTAATAAATAAATATTTGAAATCATAGGAGACAACAGATTAAATCTGTTTTGATATTCAAATTTTGAATATCAAATTCTATCAAGTAAAAAACTTCTTATTATGAAATTATTTTGATTATTATTTATATCATTCAATGGCATATAGCCTCGCTGGGCAATATTTACATTCTTATGAGAATGGATTAATTCTTAAATTGCCTCAAAAGACATCCTTTCAAACTGAAATTCATATACTGATGGGAGAAAGTAGTAGCGAGAGATGGTTTTGGGTGTTTTACCGCATACACATAAAAATCAGCCAGAATTTATTTAAACGAGGAAAACTTGTTAGTGGCTTTTCTATTTATATTTTCAATGAACATCGTATGAATGATTTTACTGCAGTTTTAATTAATCAACTTACCAAGAGCTTGGTATTTACATTCTGGATACTGGACTAGACTGTGAACAATTTTAGATCCACCGCATTCTCTCAGGACAGTAGCATTCGATGAATTCCCATTCAGAAGTGAAGTTAGGGCTTCCACAACTAAATTCCCTAATTTCTCCTGTTCTCCCGGTATATTATATTCTGTTTTATTGTCTCTTGCGATTTTCTTTTCCTCCAAAAAGTTTGCATACCTCCTCAAACACGTTACGAATACTTCCAACATGCCTACCTCTCTATAAACATCTTTGAATATGACATTATATTTTAAAATATTCAACAATGTTTGAAAGCACAAAATGCTACATTCAGGATGGTTTAAACTATGAGTCTTTAAGAAAATAGACATCGATATGAGTTCCTTGCAAGGAACAAAGTTTAGGTTGAAAACAAGAAATTCGATTAGCTTAAATAATTTCTCCTGGATTTCCATTGGTTTGGTATGGATTTTTTCTGTGAACTGACTCAAGGTATTTTGGTTTTCGAGTATGAAGTAGTTTGCATTATCAGAGTGGTAAACATTGGATATGGCATCTAATATGGTGGAGAGCAGCAATGTAGAACTTGATCTAATGAATGTGCTCTGTAGAACCTGAAATTAATAAAATAATTTGAAATTATCACCAGACATAAATTACTTAAAATTCTTAAATATTTGAAAGAATTATCGGATTAAATCAAACAGCCTGCAAAAATAGTAGAAAATAAACGTTTTTCTCACAAACACTTCCCAGCATAAAATTAGGAGTGCCATGATTTTCATTTGTATTAATTTTAGAATTTTTCTGTTTGTTCGTATTTTTTCGATTGATATATTAGGGGGATCGGAAAGCAATGTCGCTTTCTTGAATTAAGTTAATTAGGAGTACAAATAAGTTTCCGCCGTTTTAGTGTAGATGGCGCGGCACGGAGTTTCGGTTAGCTTTCGCAGATGATAACCGGCTTAAAAAATAGTTTGGACATTCAAGAACAACATAACCTATTAATATCATTGATTTTATATTGGTAAAATATAATTTTTATAAGTTGAAATTGTCAAAATTTGAGCCAAGTAAGCGTCATTTGCGGGAAATATTAGTTTACTTCTTTAATTTAAAGAAATCTGCTGCTGAGGCGCATCAATTGCTCGTAGAAGCATATGGTGAGGGTGCTTTGAGTGAGAGAACGTGTCGAGAGTGGTTTCAAAAGTTTAAAAACGGTGATTTCGACATAGAAGGCAGAGATCGCAGTGGAAGGCCAAAAATTTACGAGGATGCAGAATTCGAGGAATTATTGGAGGAAGATTCATCTCAAACACAAAAAGAACTTGCTCTAACAAAGAAGTCACTCAGCAAGCAGTCCCACATCTTTTAAAATCATTCTTCTATAATAAATATTTAATTTGTGTTAAAAAACGGTGGAAACTTATTTGTACTCCTAATAAAACGAATAAATTATTACCAAGTTTTTATTTTCATTCAATAATTTAATCAACTTCGTTATCAACAACATTTTGCCATCTAGTGTGCAAATTTTCATTGCCGGACCGACAAAAATCAATTGGTTGTTGAGTAAAATATCTCGAGATGGCATTTTGGACATCATCCAAATTTTAAATTTTTTTGCCACTAATAAAATGTGCGATATGGGGGGTGTGTGGTGGATGACGCGGACCTAATTTTTCGTCTTGCGTTGTCGTGTTGCAGAATAGCGCCTTCTCTGTTGACAATCTCCGGATACTTTTGGATTAAAGATTGGTTCACTTGATCCAATTATTCACAATAAAGATCTGCATTAACACTTTGTCCAGGTTTCAGCACTTCAAAATAATTCCGCGTATACTCCACCAAACACATAGAAGCTCTTTTTGGGATGTAAACTCGGCTTCGCAGTACTTCGTGGTGATTTATTTGGAAAGAACCACTGCATTTTGTGTTTTGGATTATCATATAGGTCCCATTTTTTGTCTCCAGTGATCCAGCGATCAAAAAACGGTTTTATATGGTGACGTTGAAGTAATATGTTACATGTAATGGAACGGTTGGTTTTGTTCTCTTCCGACAGATTATTGGGGACCCAAACACCTGCTTTTCTTATTTTTCCAATCTGCTGCAAATATTCTTGGCTGGTCAACCAAGGTTAATTAAGGGTGGTTGTTTTACTTTCCGGTCCCCCTATTACAATTCACTAACTTTATGCGATGCTTTTGTCGAGATTGATTGAATAAAGAAAAGTCTTTGTTGCTTTATTCAAAGTTTATTGGAAATGATGAACACAAAAAATTCAATTTGATATTATGTCGAACAAAAAAAATTTTCAATAGTGAATATTGCTTCCTCCAGCAATGACAACAGCTTGAAAACGACAAAGCATGCTTTGGATCAGATTTTGGATCACATATTGCGGAATATTGTTCCATTCATACACTAGCCTGTTGCGGAATTCTCTAAAATTTCTGGAAGGCAGGCGGCTCATGTCTACATAAACGTTTCCCCATTTCATTCCAAACATGTTCTATCGGATTTAAATACGAAAGTGACAGTCCAGTAGTCCTAGTAAGAGAAGATAATCCAGCAGCATGAAGTTGTGTCTTACGGCCAGTTTCATAAGCCAATTTTGAGGTTAAAGGGAACTTAAAAGCGTCCTTTATCTTACAGTGAGAAAATCGGGCCTTTACGGCTGAAAAAGGATCCTTTCATGAAAACCTCGACACTTCACAGGTGCTCGGTAAACACATAAACAGTGGACATAACCTTCCTCTGTCACATTTGCCCATTTTGTTTCATTTTAGCGTACTACGAAATATGTTACACCAAATGTTGAATGCTGATTCAAGCTTTAGTTCTTCATCAGATGATGAAGAAATAATTGTGAAAAGACCAAAAATTTACAGAAGGAGGGAACAACATTTTTCCACGTAAGATGATCTAGATTTCTTCGATCGTTTTCACCTGACAAAACTAACTGTTTTATCTTTGCTTCAAAAAATTGTAGATCAATTGTACTTCCCATCTAACAGGTAAACAAATTTCGATTTATTATTTTGTTGATATAATTTTCTGTATACCAAATCATTAAATTGACACAATTTTCAGAGGCATTGACATTGAGATTCTATGGAACTGGAAATATGCTGATAACAAACAGCAGGAGATTTCATGAGAATTTCTAAACCTTCTGCTTCTAGAATTATTCGAAGAGTTTTTTTGCTTTCGCATCCCTGTGTCCACAGTATATAAATATGTGTGAAGGTGATCATGAAATGCAAGCAGCAGAAAAGTTTTATGCAATTGCTAGTTTTCGAAGTGTCATTGGTGCTATAGATTGCACATTAATTAAAATCACTTCTCCGAGTGGTGATAATGCAGAGATCTTTCGATTATTTTGCCCCTAACGTTCAAACCGTGTGTGATTCAAACTTGAGAATCAGAAATATTGTAGCTAGATGACCTGGCTCAACACATGATCAAACCATCTTTAATAACAGTGTCTTGAAGAGACAATTTGAGAGTGGTAAATTCGTTACTTGGTGATAAAGGTTATAGTTTGCAGACTTATCGTATGACAAAGTTTCCGGAAGCTATAACTGCAGCTGAAAACTTATATAAGGAGTCAATTATACAAACTAGAAATGTGGTGCAGAGAAAGTATGGGGTTTGGATACGTCCTTTTCCTATACTATCTAAAGGAATTAGTGTTAAGTTAACGACCATGAGGACAATTATTGTTGCTACCGCTGTATTGCACAATATAGCTGTAGATATCAACGAAATATTTCCAAATGAATGATTGCATGATGTGCAGGAGGAAGAGGACTTGCAAACAAATTCAACTAATGTTAATGCAGCTCGTCAAGTGAGACAGTCGATTATTAATGAACATTTTGCTGATTTTGCTGATTTTTGCTGTATGATAAATGAAAATAAATTTGTTTGTCACTTGTGAAACTATTCTTCACATTCAATTTATACCTTCAACATGACAAGATATCATATATTTCTCACTTGATTTTACTGAATTTAATTTGATTCAGCTCGTCAAATGAGATAGTTGATTATTAATGAACATTTTGCTACTTTATAATATAATTTATATTTATATGATAACTGAAAATAAATTTTTTGGTCGTTTGTGAAACTGTTCTTCATATTTAATTTATGCTTTCAACATGACAAGGTTTCATATAATTTTTATAAGATTTCACAAGGTATGTATTTAGATAAGTTTCTATGTTTGTATTTCTGATTCATTGTTTTACTTTAGCTAACATCTGAAAAAATTTCAAGTGAGAATATAGAAATAAAAATATTATGTGTTATTGAAATTTCTGTTTTCAATTCAAATTTGAGGGGATTTTATAGTCTGTAGCAATGCTAATAGAATTTTAATACAGGTTTTTCCAGAAAGTGCATTCAAAATAAAAAAAAGATTTAATTATTATTATTTAATTTTCTCTTCGTTTCCATAATTGGCAAATCTAATAATATTTTAAGCTTCGAATGCTCCTCTTCTTTTCTTCTATTCTCTTCCTTGATAGGCACTATCTGAGCTTCTACTAGAGCTGTTTTTTTAAAATACATCTCTTTCGCTTCGGCAAGTGGGTTCGTAACAGTTGGGCTGAACTGTTTGGAAACTGGCTCCCTCAACTTCAATGGAGCCCCACCACCAGTCCCTTTAATAACACCACGTTGAGCAGCTACCACTTTTCTAGTTTTAGTTTTTATATTGTCATATTAAGATTTGAGCTTGTCCCCGTTTCTCCAATGGACAGTTGCTGCATTGAAAGCAGTTGCTATTCTCTGCCAGACTTTATCTTATAACATTAAAATTCTCTTTTTCAATCAATTCCAAGAGACGTAGTTCCTCCTCATGTTTTAAAGTACTACTTTATTTTCTTTTCTTACATATTCATTCATATAACTCACGTTTTCTAAAATATAGCTATTCGCACGTGATAATTCTATATATACTGTCTTCTGCACATAACCATGTTTATACAAAGACTGTCGATGTGCGTTTATGAAACTGATGGTCCCATTTAAAGGATCCTTTTTCATAAAGGGACTTTATCATAAAGCAGCCTTTTGATGTTGTTTATGAAACTGGCCGTTAACTGTCTTTATTTATGTTTACATTTCTCACTTCTTGCAGATGATTTCGAAACTGCTGTGACGGTTTAATTCCTTCAAGCACTACAAACTAGAAAGTGGCCATCTCTAGCTTTTGTAATCCTTCCTCGTCTTCTGGTGAGAACAGACCAGTGTCTTCGTAACAATGAAATACTCGTTACACCAAAATTTATAGCAGTTTCGCACTGACTGAGTCCATATTCTATAGCCTCCACAATTTGTGCCGCAACAATAATATTTATAGCCATTTCAACACTTACAATGGCAACACCACTCACTCAAACAGATGAAACTATTGAAACAAAAAATATACTGATAATCGTTTTCAAGAATGTAGGCTCTTTTTTTGTCAAACTATAATAATATTAAATCATTGTCCAACAGATGATCAACTGGTAGGTGGTGTCGGGAATTCTCTCCAAGTAAAATAGTAATAACAGTAACAGTAATCAGTCACCGACTCCAAGTTGAATCGATTGATAGAGCTGATTATCTGGAAATCAGTGAATTTTTAAAATAGTTGATATTATCAGAATATCACACATTTAGTTCGACATTCTTACAGACGTGTAGTGATTAGAAACGCGTGAATCGAATATCAAAATTGAGCCTGCAAAATCTTACGGCGCGGATGAATTTGAGGCATTCTGTCTCCCAAGAATGTCTCAACAAAGTGAATCCTCAACGGATACTGCCTGGAAGAATCAGGAAAAAAGGATCCCAATTATACGATCGTGACGCGAAACAAGCGGAAAAAACGAACCAAAGGTCCAGACGATCCGACAGAAAAAGTTGACGATAAGAAATCGCCCGAGATTAGATTACAAGAACACAAATGCCAATAAATTCGCAAAAAAACACAATGATGGAAACAGATACATTTGAAGTTAATAAGCTTACCACATTAAAAACAACAAAACAGCTATATTTCTTCAATACATATTAGAATTAATTCCACATAACAACTGCTCCTAACCCAATAAGACGAATTGACGGTGAAATTGTTACCAAATGGACACGACATAATTACACAAACGAAAATAATCAACACTTTTTGTGAAACTTCAACCAACACATGAGTTCCGAACAAAACCAGACCACACTTGGAATCTTTTTCCGCCGTAATCTCGTATGTGGACGTAGAAATAAAAGAAGAAGAGATTAGTAATTTTCTTATGAAAAATCAAATTACACACAGATATTGTAAAACAATTATATCAAAAAAGACAAACAAACCGTCATTATTTATACGCATAATAACTAGCGAAGTACAATCATATGAAAGACTGATTAATGAAGGAATCTTCTTAAAATGCAGGCACTATGTTTCCAAACCTAGCTATACCTGATCAAGTACCAGTACCATGCGCAAAATGTTCTCAATTTACCCACACAACAGACAAATGCAAATCGCCAATACTATGCTGCAGATGTGGACAACAGCAACAACAAAGAATCCGACTGTACAACAAGTTTTCCTCCAAGGTGTACTGCATGTCAATCCAGAGCATGTAGCATGGTCCCTAAAATACCCAAAAAGACCACTTAAGCCCATAGACGGTATTCCAAACATCAAAATAAGATCGATAAACAAAAAAACAGCCAACATGGATATTAAAAAGTGGAAAAAGCAGAATACACAAAGCTATTACAATACACGATCATATCCTAGATACATACATCAACAAAAGCAACAAACCCAAAAATACCGAAAGACAACAACTGATTCAAAAACTCCAGAAACGCTTCATCGACAACTATAATACAATATTAGCACTATACCCACTTTTGTTGGTAATAGACTTTACATACGCATGAAGGACCTCGACAACGAGAACAAAACGGTGGACACAGAGCCAGCGGAGGAGGTGCAGCTATATGGGGATATCATACTTTAGTTTTCATATGCTAACATTAAGATTGTTTCGGTCTCTACTTAACGGAAATTAATCGTAAATGATTTGAAGTAAAACACTCTATTTCCGCTTATTTTTATTTTTCAATGACAATTGTTTCGTCAATTACATATTGACTTCATCAGGTGAGTATGGTTACCATACTCACCTCTACACCAGATTTGCTATTGTGTACAAGATTCAAAACGTAACCGTAACCCCAGACTTAGGATCAGATCACCTTGGAGTTGAATTCTCACTAGATACAAAAAAAAAACCTGAAGAATACATTCAAGAGACCAAATTACTTTATGAAAAATGTAACACTGAAGAAGTGAATAGGAGAATGCTCAAATTGATTGAACCCCAGATAGAAATCACACCTGAATACATAACCTTTTCCCCAACACTCTATCAAGAATTATAACAGAGGTCACACCGACAGTCAAAAAACAGTACTTCAGGCAAACCCTCCCTCCCTACATCATAAAGCTGATACGAGATAAAAAAATAATTGTATCGTGAATATCAGACTAATCAAGAACCAAGTTTAAAACGAAAATTCAATAAACTGAACAATGATATTCATAACATGATCTTGCAATTCAGATCCAATAAATATCTAAAGGCTTGCAAGGAAATCCAAGAGCAAAAAGGCAGGAGAACTGGAGAACGATTAAAAAAAATACAATTCAAGTCAATGGAGAAACTCTTACCAAGGATAAATACATTGCTGATGCTATCGTAAAACATTTTGAAAAGCTGTTTAGAAGATCTACAAACAAAGAATTCGATAAGGAGCATAGGAAACAAATAGAGAATTGGTATGCGAATGACCTACCCCGTATTCCATCAGAGGATACATTTGAATCAATATTGGAGGAAGAATATTATACAGCACTAAACCATGGAAAGAACACAAAATACCCAGAAAAATATTGAGAAAATTAGACCCTCCAATTCACAATGTTATAATCAAAATCTATAATTACGGCCTCTCACACTCTCCCTTTCCAAATGAATGGAAAAAAGGCATATTGATTACCATCTCCAAGGAAAGACAGATCATTCCAACATAGGGAACTACAGACCTATCACACTTCTACCTACATTGGGAAAAATTTTTGAAAAAATATTGGGAGAGAGAATATGCGAAGAGATAGGAAACTAAATACTACAGTATCAATTCGGATTCAAAAAGAAGACATGGACCATCCACTTTTTAATTGTATTCACTTCAAACTTTCAATGCAATAGAAAAATGGGAAATAAAACAGCTGCTATATTTATGGACATTCAAAAAGCCTTCGACAGTGTCTGGCACGCCGGTCCGATCTCCAAGCTTTTCTATCTAAAATGCCCCATTCTATTTGACAAAAATGATAAGCCATTTAATTTTAAGTGACAGAAGAATTTACACCAGCACAAGGTTACCACAGGGCTCGCCACTGCCTCCGCTGCTTTACAACTTGTTCTGCTTTGACATGTACAGATAATACCATGACAGGAACCAGAATATCAACAAGCATGCATATATTTTTCAATTTGCTGATGACACAACATTAATATCCCACCACAAAACATTGAAAGAATGTATGAAAGAACTACAGAAGTTGAAAGGTGTCACGGTGGCATGGATTCGATGTTGGAGTATACGAATCAACCCAGTAAAATCCAAACGCATCATTTTCAACTACAAAATCAACCCTAACTCTCCCAATATAAAACTTGGAGGTGACACAATTACTCCAACAGATTCATGCAAATACCTGGGCATACAGATTGAAAACAAGTTGCACTTCAGATCACATTTAAAACTCCAAAAGAAAGCAGTTGTCACGAGAGCGTGACACTTTAGGTCCCTAACTCATGAAAACAAAGAAATTCAACAAAAACAGCTCTGAATATAATTGAAGTGACGGAAAGAACTTGCTTACGAAAAATTACAAAATTCAGACATCCTGACAGCCCATTCCACAATCCATTCAATCAACTTTTATATCAGACAAGAGAAATCGAACTAAAAAGGGGAAGAATGCACAGCAAGAAACTCATCATAAACCAAAATAACATCATCATAATCTAGCCATTGATACACCACTACAATAGAGAATCTACACCAAAGGAAAAGTTGCCATTTTTGCCACTCTTCGAACACCTGAAATCCCTAGAAAAACAGTCATTATTTTTCAATAGTCACTAAACATTTCTAATTGTAATATAAAATTGTATATAACTGGCTGGAAGACTGCGGTCGATGGCCGTTTGATTGCAAGATCAATAAATTTAGTTTGTCTCTCTAATAATAAATAAGAGAGAAAAGATGTTTATTGCTCTAACAAATGGCTAATAACTTGAATCTTTCTGCCAGTATAAAATACACTCTTTATAAACATATTTTTCTTGAAAATGAGTATATATAATTTTTGAGAAAAAAATTTAAAGTGATAGTAGACACTGCCTCAACGGGGATGGCACCTTACTGCAACCAACCATTAGGGGTTTATCGGGTACTTTTATTTGTTCTGTTCTTGATTCGAATCTTGTAGAACAATGGGATGGAGGACTTCGAGATTGTGTGGTCTGCTCACATTTCCTTCCCAAGGTCTATTCAGAATCGATTTCATCTTCATTTTTTCATAGAGAAAGTCATTCGGTGGGTTGTGAAGTGGATTTTCTGGATGGCGCATCTTACTCAATGTCCTTAAACTACTGCGTTCTGCTATTTCGATATTATTAAGGCTAGGTTATTATATATTAGATGTCCATACTCTAATATCGGTCTGCAAATAGTTTTGTAGATTCTTGAATCTGTTGTGTGGTTTATGTTTATGTCTTATAATGAATGATTATTTTATATGTCAATTGATATAAGTGGTACTTATATGACATTATTTTAATTTTTTTTCAGAAGTTATAATCATTAAATATAATCTTTTGGAATTAAATATGTAGAAGGCTAATATTAAAATATTTAAATAATTTTATATACCTTCTATCAAGAATTAACCTCTATTTATGTTATTTTATTCATAATATATAATTATTTGGTTTCCTTAACATTCTTTATACAGATAGTCCTGTGCTATAGAAGAGGCAGTTAAATTGTCTTTCAATCTTTTAGATCAAGGGTAAACCCCAGATATATTTTTATATATAGTGAACAGTTCTCACTACATTTAAAGATTTTTCAGTTCGACAGAAGTCTTTCTAAAAGATTGAGGGGTAAGTAAATATTTGTTGTTGATTGATGTTTATTTATTGAATATGAATTATTTGAATACTGACGAAGCTAAGTCCTTCTTAAAACTTGTTTTTCAGTAATGTTTTACATATCTTGAGTTTTTTTTATAAAGTACCTTAGTTAGATATCCAATAATATTGAATAGTATAAGTAAGATAGTTTTATGATGAAATTCTTAGGATTATGTTAGATATTTTTGAAAGATATTGGTTTTCATAAGATTGATCAGCAAAAACAAAATTTTGTCTATTCAAAATATTTAATTTATAGGATTTTGGTTAATAATTTTTATTTATTGGATTTTGTTATACCATTCGGATGTCTTATAATGAATGTTTATTCTATATGTCAATTGATATAAGTGGTACTTATATGACATTATTTTAATTTATTTTCAGAAGTTATAATCATTAAATATAATTTTTTGGAATTAAATATGTAGAAGGCTAATATTAAAATATTTAAATAAGCCTCTCTGAATCGACACGAGCTGATTGGAGTAGACATTATACACAGGGCTCCAGATCAGGCAGCCATATTCAAGTCTGGATCTAATAAATGCATTAAAGAGAAGAGTGAAGCAATCCGGGTCCCGGAAATGCTTACACACCCTGAAGATAAGTCCAAGTGTCCTCTTAGCCGCTGCTGTTATATTGTTGATATGTGGGATGAAAGTTAGTTTGGAATCGAATTCGACACCTAAATCTCTTATCTGATTTGCACGTTCCAACACAATATTGTCTATAAAGTAAGAGTGTCGAACAGAAGTGATCTTCTGAGTATATGTGACAATTTTACACTTCTGTATGTTAAGGGGGCGTTTGTTTAAAGCGCACCATTCATTCAATCGATCAATGTCCTGCTGAAGCGACTCACAGTCTTCCCTGGTGGATATGATCTTGGATATATCTAGATCATCAGCAAACATCAGAAAATAACAGAGCATAAATTCACCGATATCATGTATGGAGATGGAAAATAGAAGTGGTGCTAAGTTACTGCCCTGGGGTACGCCACTAGTTGCCTCAAAAGCATGTGATCTGTGTCCTCTAAATTGAACAAATAAGGTCCGATTTGTAAAATAGGACTGAAAAAGTAGAAGTAGCAGGCGATCAAAACCAATGGTGTCCAATTTGTGCAACAAGATTGTGTGGTCCACTCTGTCGAATGCCTTCGAAAAGTCAGTGTAGATTGTATCTACTTGAAGCTGGTTCTCCATAGCTTCACAAACAAATTGTGTAAACGAAGCTAGATTAGTTGTAGTCCTTTATTAATGAAGCCAGGCTGGTTCTCCGAGATAAGATTTCTGATAGAGAGAAAGATTCGATTGTACATGCACATCTCAAGGGTCTTGGCGAAGTTCGATGATAATGTTATGAGCCTATAGTTTGAAACATTATCCACTCTACCAGACTTAAAAACAGGGCACACAACAGATATCTTCCATAGATCCGGAAAGCATCCGCTTCCCAATGCAATGTTGAAAATTACTTGCAGAGGTTTGGAAAATCATGAGCACAATCCTTCAGAATGAAACTTCGAATTCCATCATTCGCACTCGTAAATGTCGGCTTCAGGGAGCATTAAACTTCACTTTCCGTGAAGGATCTCAGAGATATGACAGCATTATTTGAGATCTGGTTGAGATTTATATAGGGGACATCATGATTCCTCTCAACATATGCACTCCCGAAAAAATCGGCAAAGGCATTAACAATCAGAGGTGGACTGCTGTATTCAGCATTATTCCAATACAGAACACCTGGAATCCTTGAAGTACCCTTCTTATTGTGAAAGTAAGCCCAAAAAGTGGAGAGATCGGCTCTAATAGAAGCTTCAGACTTGCGCAAATATTCCTTATATGCTACCGCAATCCTAGACTTTACAGACCTTCGCAACGATGTAAACCTAGCCCCCAAATAATCAGTCTTGAGAATTTTTAATCTTTTGAACACTTTATATTTTTCTCTGATTAGGTCAATAATCTCTTTTGTGTACCATGCTGGATATTTACTATTGAAGTTGGGTCTTAGGGGTACACATTGATTGAAAATATTTAAGAGGATATTATGATTCCACCGCGAGGTTCACATTCGTGTGTTGTTCAAGAATCGACCAGTCAGAACCAAGAATCATAGAGTAGAGTAGGGTAAAATTGGTCTTGCGGAAATTAAACTTCATAATATTTTCATAAAATTCAATTCGCGCTGTCGGTCTTGGAAAAGTAAGAGTGATATCAGGAGGTACGCATCTTCCGGCACAAATGGAACTTCTTCATGTTGTATGGTGCACTTAATATTTGAGTAAACCAGGTCCAAAAGGCTACCTGATACATTTAAGATGGAGTTGAACTATTGTAGATCATAAAATCCGGCGTACTGATGTAATCTTGACAAAACGACATTGTTATCACCCGTTCTCACACAATTAAAAGTCGCTTGATTGAAGTCTCCTAAAGTTAATAAGTTATTTCCATATAGATGTTCCAAGGATTCTAGCATATCGAGCAGGTTGAAAACATGATTTAAGTTTGCTCTAGTTGAGCATGATTTGAGAAGGATATGTTAATAAATGAATATTCATATATAATACTACAGCCAATGTAATTACAGAGGGAAAACTACGTATACAGAGTATCCCAAAAGTAGCCTCTAAATTAAACCAAATTTTTAAAGAAAAAACACAATTCAACTCAACCTATTCAATAAAAAATTTAATCGAGCTCACAAAAAAACTAAAAAATATCCTTCCAATTAACAGTATTCTAGTGTCGTTTGATGTAGTTAATATGTTCCCGAATATACCAAATACAGAATGCATAAATATAATCGAAAATATCATAACAAAAAATAACATCAATCCTGTCATAAAAAACGAAATTTTAACCTTTTTCGAACTTTGCACGGAAGAAAATTACTTTCAATACAATAGCAAATTTTACAAACAGAAAGATGAACTTGCCATGGGTTCACCTCTTAGCCCATTACTCGCTGAAATCTTCATGTCCTGTTTTGAAAGAAAATTTCTAAAATCCACACACGCAAAGCATATCACTTTTTGGTACAGGTATGTAGACGATATATTGGCTTGCTTCTACGGAACACATTCAGAATTAAATGAAACATTAGAATATCTTAATAGTTTGCACATAAGGTCAAATTCACCATGGAAACACAATTTGATAACAAGATAAATTTTCTAGACATAACTCTAATTAAGAGTAATAATGAAATTTCCTTTGATATACATTCTGTCAAGAAAGTACCGGGAATTATCGATTTAAATCTGGCGGGGCAATGAGGCAGGTAAAAATTTTTTTTTCCTAGGTTGGTACCACTGTCCTTAATTACTATGCCAAGCTTGAGCGGGATCTGTCAACTAATGTGTTTGCAACAGCTGATTAAGTCAGTCGATGTCAGAGTGCGTGCCGATTTTTACTATGGGTGATTACGTTGAGCAAAGAATTTGTTTAAAGTTTTGTGTTGCAAATGAATTTTCGTGTGCCGATGCATTAAAAATGTTGCAAAAGGCCTTTGGTGATAATGCTCTATCGAAAACTCGTGCATATCAGTGGTACAGAGCCTTCAAGGACGGTCGTGAAGTGGTCGCCCATCGACGGCTTCGATCGAAGATAACGTCGATAAAATTAAGGAAAGGGTGCTGGAAAACCGTCGTACCAGCTTGAGAGAGATAGCTCACTTGAGAGAGATCCCACGAGTCCGCACGTACGATTTTGATTGATATTTTGGGCATGAGAAAGGTGGCCGCACGACTCGTACCGAAAGACCTGAATTTTCTTCAAAAACGTCATCGCGAACAGGTTGCTTCAGACATGCTGGATCGCTGTAATTCCGATTCTACATTCATGGAACGCATTATAACTGGTGATGAGACCTGGGTCTACGAGTACGATATGCAAACAAGCCAGCAATCATCGGAATGGGTGGCAAAAAATGAGCCGAAACCGAAAAAACCACGCCAAAGCCGCTCGAAAATGAAGGTGATGCTCATTGTTTTCTTCGATATCCGTGGCGTGGTGCACTACGAATTCGTTCCAGAGGGTCAGACGATAAACAAGGAGTATTACCTAGGCGTTATGAAACGTTTGCGTGAGCGTATCCGTAAGAAGCGGCCAAATTTGTGGGCGAACAACTCATGGATTTTACATGACGATAACGCGCCTTCTCACCGAGCTACGATTGTGACTGACTTTCTCGCCAAAAACTCAACAAACGTGCTTCAGCAACCAGCGTATTCGCCGGATTAGGCTCCCTGCGACTTTTTCCTCTTCCCAAAACTAAAATTGCCCCTTCGTGGCACCCGTTTTGAGTCGATCGAAGCCATAAAACAAAATTCGGCGCGAGAGCTAAAGTCCATCCCGGAAAGCGCCTATAAAAAATTTTTGGATAATTGGAAGTGCCGTTGGCATAGATGTATTGGAGCAAATGGAGCCTATTTTGAAGGCGACCCAATAAATTTTGACGATTAAATGTAAAAATGTTGTTTTAATTGAAAATTACTTTCTTGACAGAGTAGTATATAGAAAACCCACATCAACTGATACAGCTATACCAAATTTTTCAAACCATTCGATCAATCGTAAACTAGCTGCTTATAGATCAATGGTACACAGAGCATTTTCAATTCCTTTAGATAATATTACGTTAAAGAGGGAATTGAATACAATCAGACAAATAGCCACAAAAAATCATTTCGAAACAAAAACTATAAATTCCACCATAAACAAAAAACTAAAGCAACTAATTCGTAAACAAATTTACCCCATTTCCAAATCAGATCATAATAACAATAAGTTCATAAAACTAACATATTTTGGACCAATTTCACAAAAAATAGCTCAAATTTTGTCAAAAATCAACATAGTAACAGCTTTCACACCCTCCCATAAAATTTCTAATCTCTTTTTTAATCCGAAAGACAAAGAGAACCGACTGAATAATTCTGGAGTCTATAAATTAAGTTGTCAACAGTGTAATAGTGTGTTTATAGGACAAACGGGCCGACCTTTCCATAAAAGGTACAAAGAGCATCAATCTGCTTTTAGGAACGGGAAGAATAATCCCAATTTTGCGAACCATTTCTTCAATACAGATCACACGTTCCCAGAATTGAACAACCTTGTTATCTTGCACGTGGAAGCGAAAGGGAAAAAACTTGACATCCTGGAATCCATAGAAATTGAAAAATAAAAAGGCACGTAACACAAATAAAACTACTAAACGAACAGACGAAACTTTGGAAAACCCCTCTCTTCGAAGCTCTGCCGAAGCCTACAATCAGCATATATAATAGTTGAGATCTAATTTGTTCATTCAGTTTGAAAATGTAGTAAACACTACGAAACTCGAGTCACTGTATATCAGTAATAATAAAAAGTGATAGAAAACAAAGTAATTTCTTATTTCATTCCAAATCTGAAAAGTCGAAGTATTTTCATCCTGTATAAGAACTCAAAATTAATATACATCGCATTGTTGAGGGAATCAAAATTAAAATTCCATAGTACACGAATATCTAGATCTAGCAATAAAATCAGAGCGGTTGGAAATATGGTAAATTCCCTATCTGGACGGGGGAAAAGTAAAAATGAAACAGTCGAACTCAATGTTGACGGAGTCTCCTTGAATAACGCTGAAAAAGTGGCCGAAACAGTTTGTCCACGACATGTACCACCTTATGTATGTCTGTCTCAACGTTTTTCTTTCATCCAGAATCTGATTTCGAAGATGCTGACACTATAATGTCACTAAAAAATAATAAAAGTTCGGGTTCAAATTCTGTTTCTGCTAAAATTCTGAAGTCAATAGGTCCAGTGATATGTCAATATTTTGCACACTGTGTCAATCTATCGATAACCCGGTGATTCCAATTTTCAAAAAAAAAAAATAATAATATTTACGATATTACCAAATACAGGCCGATTTCTCTATTAAACTCGTTCTCAAAAGTTTTCGAAAAGATAGTTTACAATAGAATGATTGAATTTATTGACAAGTCTAAAATTTAAGATACACAGCACGGCTTCAGATCTGGCCGTTCAACCCAAACTGCAGCTATTTAACTCACTGATATGTATATGAATCTCTTGATAACGGGTACTATGTCGCCGGTTTGTTTTAAGACCTTTCAAGAGCTTTTGATAGTCTCTCTTTTAAATGCATTATTGAAAAATGTTATAATCTAGGCTTCAGAGCTATATTTCTGGAATGGTTGAAAAGTTATCTTGAGCATAGACCAGCGAATGTTAAAATCGGGGAAACTTTATAATCTGAGTACACATTGAAACTAGGGGTACCACAGGGTTCCGCTCTTGGTCCTCTGTTGTTTCTACTGTTCATAAATGACCTTCCTGATAATGTTAAAAATAAATTATTCAGATATTGCTCGCAAAATGGTATTACATCATTATCGAAAATGTGCCTAATAATTTTGTTTGCTGATGACACATCGTTTGGTATTTAGGGCTCCTTCTTTCGAAGAGCTACAAATTTTGTGCAGTTTTTTACTGGATTGTTTTGTGAAATAGTGCTATACAAATAATCTTGTAATTAACATCGAAAAGATAGAATGTATTTTTTTTTCAATAGGTAAATCTACAAGGAAACTTTTTTCAACTACTTAGATACTGTTACTACATCGAAAGATTGTACAAAATTTCCAGTAATTTATTTGGATAAAAATTTGAGATGGTTCAACCATACTGATTTGGTCTGTAGCAAATTAAATAGCTCATTTTATGCTTTAAATAGAGTAAGACATGTGCTACCTATAACGTCACTGATTAATATTTATTACAGCTTAGTATATAGCCATCTGTCATATAATATCCTTCTTTAGGGAAACTCATCAGAAGTTGGAAGGGTTTTTATTATCCAGAAACGTATCCTGCGCATGATGTATGATAGAAGTCCAAGGTCGCCCTCTAGACCAGTTATTTCACAAAATAGTATTCTCACATTGACTTGTATTTTTATTCTGAAATCCCTAATATATACATTCTGTCAAGAAAGTACCGGGAATTATCGATTTAAATCTGGCGGGGCAATGAGGCAGGTAAAAATTTTTTTTCCTAGGTTGGTACCACTGTCCTTAATTACTATGCCAAGCTTGAGCGGGATCTGTCGACTATTGTGTTTGCAACAGCTGATTAAGTCAGTCGATGTCAGAGTGCGTGCCGATTTTTACTATGGGTGATTACGTTGAGCAAAGAATTTGTTTAAAGTTTTGTGTTGCAAATGAATTTTCGTGTGCCGATGCATTGAAAATGTTGCAAAAGGCCTTTGGTGATAATGCTCCATCGAAAACTCGTGCATATCAGTGGTACAGAGCCTTCAAGGACGGTCGTGAAGTGGTCGCCCATCGACGGCTTCGATCGAAGATAACGTCGATAAAATTAAGGAAAGGGTGCTGGAAAACCGTCGTACCAGCTTGAGAGAGATAGCACATGATCTTAAGATATCCCACGAGTCCGCACGTACGATTTTGATTGATATTTTGGGCATGAGAAAGGTGGCCGCACGACTCGTACCGAAAGACCTGAATTTTCTTCAAAAACGTCATCGCGAACAGGTTGCTTCAGACATGCTGGATCGCTGTAATTCCGATTCTACATTCATGGAACGCATTATAACTGGTGATGAGGCCTGGGTCTACGAGTACGATATGCAAACAAGCCAGCAATCATCGGAATGGGTGGCAAAAAATGAGCCGAAACCGAAAAAACCACGCCAAAGCCGCTCGAAAATGAAGGTGATGCTCATTGTTTTCTTCGATATCCGTGGCGTGGTGCACTACGAATTCGTTCCAGAGGGTCAGACGGTAAACAAGGAGTATTACCTAGGCGTTATGAAACGTTTGCGTGAGCGTATCCGTTAGAAGCGGCCAAATTTGTGGGCGAACAACTCATGGATTTTGCATGACGATAACGCGCCTTCTCACCGAGCTACGATTGTGACTGACTTTCTCGCCAAAAACTCTACAAATGTGCTTCAGCAACCACCGTGTTCGCCGGATTTGGCTCCCTGCGACTTTTTCCTCTTCCCAAAACTAAAATTGCCCCTTCGTGGCACCCGTTTTGAGTCGATCGAAGCCATAAAACAAAATTCGGCGCGAGAGCTAAAGTCCATCCCGGAAAGCGCCTATTAAAAATGTTTCGATAATTGGAAGTGCCGTTGGCATAGATGTATTGGAGCAAATGGAGCCTATTTTGAAGGCGAGCCAATAAATTTTGACGATTAAATGTAAAAATGTTGTTTTAATTGAAAATTCCCGGTACTTTCTTGACAGAGTAGTATTAAGGAGGGAGAAAATAACATTTCAAAATTGTCTAGCTTTCATAACTACCATACAAGAAATATTGTTTATACCTAACCATAAATCGAAAAGATTCGAAATGTCGCTCACATATCAGGGCATGAAACAATTTAATCATTTGCCTTCACATATTCTCTAAACCTTAGAGAATTCGAGGGAAGTGTTAAAGCTTTATTACTGAATAATTGTTATTATTCTATTAATGAAATTCTTGAATGATGTATTTGACGTTTCAACTTTATTTGTATTACTCTTTTTTGACTTGTCTCATACATTTTTCATGTCTGAAGAGACCAATAAATAATTTATTTATTTAAATAAAAGAATAATTTTCTCCTACAATTTAAAGGGATTTAGAATCAAAAATTATATGAGAAACAGTTTGTATCGTGTAACAGACGCAATCACATCTGTGCCGATAAAATTGATTTCCGATAAAAATAAATCTCGCATTTCTTTACTGAATTATTTGAAAAATTAACATGATTTTTTCAAGTGATAGCGAATATTCCGAAATGGAAATCGACCATAATGGAGTATGGAAAAAAGTTCGCTACAAACTAAACAAACAACCTAAATCGCCCACACAACAACAATAAAAAAACTCGCATTTCCATCTGCAATAATCAAGGAATCGAAAACAGGCGACTATCAAGATATTCGAACAAAGATGAACCATGTAGATAGGGGGAATTACATTGACGTATCATGTGATGGCCAACAAAATATAAACATTAACTTGGTGAACAAAAAGGGGTTTAAGGAATTTCCAACACAGGAAAAAGTAACACAAGAAATAAAGACAGACAATCAAACAACAAATAAACAGTCATCATCTTCCATCATAACAGAACATGGACAACAACAAAATACATCGATTTCAAAACAAACAAATTCCACAACAACAAGAAATAACAGAACATACTCTGTCAAAATGAACGAAATAAAGAACATAGAATACAAAAACTTATTCTACATAAACACGCAGAATTTGGAAATGGAAAGAACCCAAATGCCATCTATGTGGTGTTTCAAATTTCCTAACACTAAAGATGTAATTTTGAAAACAAAATTAGGGTTCATTCTGAAAACCAATTATGAAAAGTCTTTAATTCAAAAATGATTGGAAGAGCTCAAAAAAGAAAACATAATGATTAAATACAAGGAAACAACAAATCAGATAACTCCCAATGGAAGAAAAGTGCATCAAGAAACCTACTCGGTTGTAATTTCACCAGTGGAAACAAATATTTAAGAAGAAGACATAAGCCAATATCTAAATAACATCAATATTAAACATAGATAATGCAAAAGAATTATTTCCAAAGCCTTAAACAAACCAACAAAGTACATCAGAGTAATAACAGGTGAAATAAATACATTTGAAGAACTACTGAATAATGAGCTCTTTTATTTAAATCGGCACTATTTAGTCTATCCGAGTCACCCCCTCAACCAACCCCTGTGCTCTGTGGAAAGTGCTTTCAATTTAATAACAGAAAACTGCATTTAAACACCAAAATAAAAAAAAATGTTCCAAATGTCAAGGTGCCCATAGAATGTCCCACTACAAAAGCAATAACAAACCAAAGTGTTTAGCGTGCGGAGCTGAGGATCACCTGCCATTGTCTACTAAATGTCCTAAATACTCCAAAAAACCCATTGAAGGTATCCCGACCACGAATATTAAATCATTAAATAAAAAACGAGAGAAATAGAAGAACTAACCAAGAAATCAAACAGAATCCATGCTCCCATATCAGTTCATGATGACATTATAAATACTTATTCCCGCAAATTAAATAACCCGAAGAACAATGACAGAAATGAAATAATAACTAAACTCAAAAAACGATTCCTCAATTAATACAATGTCGACCCAACAATTGTTTTCTCGGGTAACCGATTCTACCTACTAATGTTTGACCTGGAAGATCCAGACGAATCTTCACCTACAAAACCAATAAACAACAATATAAACAGTCAAATTCACGTCGAAAATTAAGATCTTTTACAACAATATCAACAGCTACACTTTGAAAAGATACCTAATCAATCATTTCGTTGAACAGAACGATATATCATGCTCATTATTTTTGGAAGCAAAAATAGACGAAACACACACCTATTATAAAAACTGGAATACATTAAAAAAATTAGGACACAAGATACAGAACACTAGAGGGGAGGAAGCGTAATCCAATACTACCCAGCTTTGAAGGCCATTAAAGAGAACCCTCCAGCGATTAACAACCAAATGATTGAGGTAACTCATATCACAGTTCCTTTTCAAGGAGACAAACTGCATGTTTTGGTCTATTTTCATCCAAATAGTAAAATAGAGGAAACGGTTTACACCAAAGCAGCACTGTACAAGTACTCAATTATTATTGGCGATTTCAATGCTACCGCCAACAGAAAATTAGACCAAATAAATAATTTCCTGAAAAATATCGCCTATCCAAATGTTGGTTTATGCTGTTATGCGAAATTGACATGATATTGTCTTCAGCCACGAATCATAACTCTGTCTAGGTATTCATAATAATGAGTTTGTTGTTGAGATGTGTATATACAGGACTTTTGGAGCAATGTTTTGGGGGCTATTGCCCTCACACCAGTGGCGGATGGTCCTATGAGGCAGTGCCTCACCAAATAAATTCTGGAAATTACACATATTAATCGAATATTTTATTAATCCATTTCATCCCAATTTCACATCATACGGTACGGCACTGGGTCTCTGTTCCATAATACCCATGGTCAATCTAACGATTCTAGTATATTCATCTCACTTCCTCTTTAAGAAGTAAACGGTTCGAGGCATGTCTCACGCGCTTCCTTGTCTAGAGCGTTATCTAAATCGACGCGACGAGAAATCGAGAATATTCCTACGCCTTTGAAGGCGGCTTCTAAATATAGTTAGAGGCATGCCTAGATCTGCGGTCGTCTCCTCGAGAAGGGCCGACGAACGAACTGGAATTTTTCTGTACTATTCGGCGAAATGAATTTGGCGGGACCGAGTGAGTCGTCTCAAATTCCCAAGGTAAATGAAAATATTCAAAGACATGTGATTTTGTAAATTTTTTAATAAATCAGCAACATTTTTCGACTCATTCCTATGAGGATACATTATACATAATTTAAGAAGTAAAGCCACCTATTTCAGATCAAAGTAAATGTCTTGTGACTATGGGTGGGGTCGGAAAATCCAATCGGAGGTTTCAAAATACGTGGTATGAAAAGTACAACTGGCTTACTGGTAGTATAACTTCAAATAAATTATTTTGTTAGCTGTGCATTTTATCCACAGAAACTAATACAAATTCCGACAGAGTTTGAAATATGAAAAATTTGTCTCAGGTTCTTTTGTTACACAATATAAGTTGTCAACATATTTCATCGAATTGCAAGCTTAGTCTTATGAGGAAACAAAAACAAAATATCCTCACAGCAATAGACAATACGCGTCAAATTGAAATTCAATATTTTAATGCTAGAGTCAAAGAAAATCGATAAACTCTAAAAAGTCTGATAGATATTACGATGCACCTCTCCATGAAAGAGTTACCTTTTAGGGGAACGATGAATCTAATTAATCTTTATATCGCAGGAATTCCAAAGAATTGGTACTTTCGAATTTTTTGATTATTCTTTTCACAGTAGATGAATTAGGCACAGTATTTCAACCGCACTTTACGAATAGTAGCTATTGAACTTTCACCATTTTGATAATATTTTTTTTATAATCAGAACGCGTTGTTCTACCGTTAATGCTCCATGTTTACTAATTCCCATCTGTGTTCGACCTGTCATGTCATCATATGACATGACTGTCAAACATGGAGCGCAATTCAAATCTTGCGCTCTTATTGAAACACCCTTTATAAGCTAATTTGCTAACTATGCAGCTTGAAGCTCTCACATGACATTATAAGGCCTTTTCCAGTGAAAAAGGCCCTTCAATTATATCTCAAGTCAGATGGCCATTTTCTTCTTAGTCTTCTATATTGTGGCAGTACTAATGGATGCAATAGGTGGTTGGTATGGCTTTCCAGTTTAACATGATGTTTCTCGCTCTTCTCTTTAATGACATCCTTTCATAAGGGATTCGTAGATCTTCGTGTAGGGTTTGACTAGTTATGTACCATGGAGCATTTGCTACCATTCGAAGTATTTTTGATTGGCTTCTCTGAATTATTGATATATTTGATTTGCTTGTACATTTCCAGAGCTCGATACCATATACCCATATAGGCTTTATCACTGTTTTGTAGATGAGTATCTTGTTTTCCAGTGCCAATTTAGATTTTCTACCTTTAAGACAATTCAGTTATCTTGTTTTTAAGTCGTATTTGCTTCCTTTTCTTAATTATGTGTTCTTTCCATGTATGTCTGCTATCTAAATGCATGCCAAGTATTTTGTACTTGAGACCTCTGGTATTTGTAAATTATTCTTATATACCCGTGGACACTGGCCTCTCCGTTAGGTGAAATTCACTTGTATAGATTAGGACTCAGTTATTTGGATTCTGCACTTGTGGAGCCATTTTTGGATTTCATTCAAATGTTTCTGTAATTCATTAGTGGCATATTGTGGAACTTTGTCAACAGCTAAAATGCCTGTATCATCTGCGAAAGTTCCCAATATGGTATGAGGACTTGTAGGCAGGTTAGCGGTGTACAGCACGTACAGCAGTGGTCCAATGATACTTCCCTGAGGAACTCCTGATGGTATTGGGAACTAGTTCGATTCCTCGCACTCTGAATAGTCAGATATTTTTTGATTTTATAGGGCAAACCAGGATGCCAGACTTTATCAAAAGCCTGACTCACGTCCAAGAATGCTGATGTAATGTATTGCATGTGTTCAAGTGCTTTACTTATTTCGTGGTTAATTCTATGAATTCTCTGTATTGTGGAGTGGTGGTTTGCCTGGAATCCAAACTGATGATATGGTATCCACTCCTCTGTATTTGGGTCGGAGTTTATTCTTTGAAGCACCAGTCTTTCTAAGATTTTGACAGAACTGGGAACAAACTAATTGGTCGATAGGATGTGATGGTGTTTGCATCTTTACCTGGTTTAGGGACAAGTATAATTTCGACTGCTTTCAGTTGTTCAGTTCAACTTTTCTGGTATTAAGGTATTTTATTTCATTTTGAACTTACTTTATAGTGATTTTCGGTATAGGTGCGGTACTTGCAGGAATTTCCAGCAGCTATCTTTCAAGATCGTAATCAATTATGTCACCATTTGAGGTGAATACCAGAATAGCCAAATGTTCAGCAAATATTTGTGCCTTTTCTTCGTCGGTCCTTGACAATTTAATCGTTGATCGTGTTATGTTGCAAAACGGTGGTATTTGTTTCTCTGGTCTTTTCCAGTTTTTTATGGGTTCCCACACTAACTTATCATATTTAATCAGATTAGTGACACTACATACAAAACTACTTATTACTGCTATGGTTGGAGAGTGGTCAGAGGATAGATCATAGCTTGAGACAATATCCTTATAGAGAGTAGATACACCGTTTGTTATGAATAAGTCCAATAGATCAGGAGTTTTGTTAGGGTCTGTTGGAAAATAGGTAGGTCTTCCTGTTGGCAAGAAAGAGTAATTGTATTCTTTTATCAGCTCTGCTAGTTCTCTGCCTTTTGTTGTTGTGAGCCTTGATCCGAATATAGTGTGATTGCTTTTATAGTCACATTCAGCAATGAATTTAGCTAGTTTGAAAGAAATTTTTGAAATTTTCTTTTTTTATATTATGCCTTGGTGGACAATATACTGCAGCAACACTCAGATCATAAGGCAGAGTTTTGATTTTTATCACTGTAGCTTGCAAGTAATCCTCTTCATATTTTGCCATCTCCACATGGTTTATGGTATTCTTGATGATAACAGCCATGGCAGCATGAGCTCTTTTATCTGGGTGGTTTGTGCAATGTAATGTGATGTAATTTGGTATGTTAATGTGTGCTTTCTGTGTAAAATGGGTTTAACTTATCAGGAGGATATATATGAAATTTTGATGGAGAAAATATTCAAAATTACTAAATATTTATATTTAGTGTGGAGAGCATGTTTAATACCATAGTATTTTGGTTCATCAGCTGCTGAAACATTGTTTTGAACTCCTCCAAAAAATAAACAGAATTAGCTGGTGAACTGATATTTGTATTTGGATTATGATGGATATTCAACCTATTGTTTGTATTATTTGATTTTAGGAGTTTGTTATAAAATTCGCATCCTTTGTAGTTAGCAGGATGGGCTACTTCACATAGAGCACATTTTGCTGGTGTTTCTTTGCTCTTGTTGCAGCCAAGTGTGTTATGTTCGCCTCCACATTTGACACGAACATAAGGTCTATTGCAAAAGGTTCTGGAGTGCCCATATTGTTGACATCTCATGCATTATGTGATTCCTTTTGCTTTTCTCGGTGGATCGGTCTGGATTGACATATTTTGAAGATAATGAATTTTGTACACATCTTTATTATGTTCTGCTGGTTCTAAGGCGACAAAGAAAATGTTCAGAGGTTCTTTGGTCACCCTGTGCCTGCAGTTCATGATGTTCCTGACTTTATGCCCGTTTTCGCCTAGTTCTTGCTTGATTTCATCTGTATCGGTAGTATGGTGAATATATTTTTGCACAATTCTGAATGCTCTTTCTTCTTTATTTTTATAGGTGTGATTTATTACATTGTTTTCTCGCATATATTTGATCAAGGTTCTGTAGGTATCTGGCAAGTCACATTTTATTTTGATTGTTATGTCAGGAAGACACTTTGTAACATATTTCCCAGCTTGCTCTGCAGTATTGATTGTTTTTACAATTTCTCCATAGTTAATTACCCCATAAACAAATATTGATGGTGGTTTAGATGTTTTATCACTATTTTCATTGTTCTTATGATTTGTCCCAGTTTTTTCATTGCTCTCACTCAGTGCCTGGAACCTGTTGTTTAACTATGACTCGAGCTGTGGTGTTTGGACTAATTTTTCTTTTTTCCACTGTTTTTGTTCTGACCGTCTGCCAAGAACTGCTTTCGCCGAAAAACCGAAAAACTCTTCATCACTTTTTGATGATAATCTATAAAACTGTGGATCACCTTGTTTCAGAGTGTTCATTATGACGTCCTGTATATTATTCGCTGATGTCGAGCGCATGTTTCGATTGACGCTCTCTGTGTTTATCTTATACATTTATCATCTGGACAGATAAGAGCGATCTTTTTTCAAAATTTTTATTCGATTCTTCCGAACATTTCCACAGGAATAAATACTCCATGCGATTTCTATATTTACAGCAATCAGCTCGATCAATCCGGGTTTTTATACCCGGAGTCGGTGGCTTATTCCTGTTGTGTTCACCACAATACTCAAAATACGATAATGTTCAACACGTTTCCATTCGTTAAAAACATGTTGATAACTACCATTCAAAATTAATTATCGATTTCTTTTGCTTTTGTTGTGAATAAAAAAATTGAAGACAAACTTTCAAAATCTTTTTTTCCTGGCAAGTTGATGAAACAACTGACATAAGCTGCCATTCATAATTATCCGTCATTTTCCGTTACGTAATAAATGACCAATTTACAGGTTAAATTTTTTTCTCAACCCTTTCAGGATTTTCAACATATTTTTCCAAATCGACAAAGCGTACCCAAGTGTTAGAACAAATTGGAGGAAATCGTATACCTACAAATATAGCGAACTAGTTGGAATTTTACTTCACCGTTCTGACAGTTTTTAATGGATATAATTTACTCGAAACCTTTCATTTTATTATCAATAGTAATAGTCGCGATTATGATCAAAAATCAATTAGAGAAGCAGTAGGTTCAAAATTTTTTTTAGAGGATGCTTAGAATATATTTTTTTAGAAACAATTGTCTTAATTTTTAATCAAACCGATGTTTATTTTATGTCATGATATAAGTGGTACTTATACGACATTATGTTAATTTATTTTCAGAAGTTATAATCATTGAATATAATCTTTTGGAATTAAATATGTAGAAGGCTAATTTTTTAAAATTTTTTAAAAAATTTTTTAAAATATTTATATTTTTTTATATACCTTCTATCAAGAATTGGCCTCTATTTATGTTATTTTATTCATAATATATAATTATTTGGTTTCCTCAACATTCTTTATACAGATAGTCCTTGTGCTATAGCAGAGGCCGTTAAATTTGTCTTTCAATCTTCTAGATCAGGTTAAACCACAGAGATATTTCTGTGTGTAGTGAATACCTATTTAAAGGTCTCATTTAAGTAGAACTTTTTCTGGAGAGTGAAGGGTGAGTTGAATATATATTATTAATTGATGTTATATTTATTGAATATGAATATTTGAATACTGATGAGCAAAGTCGATTTTAAAACTTGTTTTTCGGTAATGTTTTGCATATCTTGAGTTTTTATATAAAGTACCTTGGTTAGATATCCAATAATATTGAATAGTCTAAGTAAGATAGTTTTGTGATAAAATTCTTAAGATTATGTTGGATATTCTTGAAAGATATTGGTTTTCATAAGATTGATAAGCAGAAACAAAATTTTGTCTATTCAAAATGTTTAATTTATAGAAAATATGAATAAAAACAATATTCTCATTTCCGCTAATATTTTATTGACACTACGATCGTTACGTCATACCATGACTTCTTCAGGTGAGTATTACAAGATATCAGTATCTTGTAATACTCACCTGAAGAAGTCATGGTATGACGTAACGATCGTAGTGTCAATAAAATATTAGCGGAAATGAGAATATTGTTTTTATTCATATTTTCAAGATGAATTTCCGTCAAGTAAAGACCGAAACAATCATAGATTTAATTTATAGGATTTTGGTTAATAATTTTTATTTACTGGATTTTGTTATACCATTCGGATGTCTTATAATGAATGTTTATTTTATGTCATGATATAAGTGGTACTTATACGACATTATTTTGATTTATTTTCAGAAGTTATAATCATTGAATATAATCTTTTGGAATTAAATATGTAGAAGGCTAATTTTTTAAAATTTTTAAAAAAATTTTTTAAAATATTTATATTATTTTATATACCTTCTATCAAGAATTGACCTCTATTTATGTTATTTTAAACCGATACTGTTTTTTTTATTTTACAAAATAGAAACTAGATATTCTGAAGGTGAGAAATTTACTACAGACAACACTGAGTAAAATACGTGAATTTAGGAGTAACAGTACTTATTTTGATACAATTTATAAAAACTGGATATCCCAGATTTACACTAAAAACGTCGCAAGGAAGTTGAAATTGCAGATAACACAACAATTGAGACAAATTTTTTGAAATTCTAGAGATTATAGCGTCTCAAATAGAGGTTAGGATTTGCGACATCGAAAAATCTACATTTCTTCGATTATTAAATAACTAAAAATTTTCCATTTATGAAAAAGAATTTCCTTTTGAAAGACTTGACAACGCAATATAATATTTTTGATATAAATCAACTAAAGAGTAAATTTTTTTTTTTTTTTTTTTTTCTCCTTTATTTATCAGCAATCAGAAATTTACAATTCTATGGGCTAATTTGATGGTTATAATTAGAGTGGAATATACATATGGAGCTTGAGGAGGCTTCCTCCACTGAGGAGCTCTCGTAAAAAAAAAATCATATTAGATCAGCTGGCCACCGCCTTCGTAGTCTTCTTGGTTCGTGGATCTCCAGCAGGGGCTGTAGTAGATCATTTGGATGCCCTTCTAGCTTTGAAAGATGTTGTTGGGTTCTCCGCTTTATAACTTCTACAATGTATGGGACTGAGAGGTCATCGTGTAAGGTTTGGTTGGTGACATACCACGGAGCATTGGCTATTATCCTCAGTATTTTGGACTGGCATCTTTGTATCAGAGCAATATTGGATTTGCTTGCACAACCCCAAATTTCTATACCATATGTCCATATCGGGGTGATAATTGTTTTGTAAACAAGGATTTTGTTTTCCAAAGATAATTTTGACTTTCTACCTATCAGCCACAGTAGCTCTCTGGTTTTCAATTCCATTTGCTTCCTTTTTTTTATTATGTGTTCTTTCCAGGTAAGCTTGGAGTCCAAGTGGAATCCAAGATATTTCGCGCATGTAGTTTGGGGTATTGTTGTGTTGTTAAGTCGAATATTTGGACAACGTTCCTTCCTTAGTGTGAAGTCAACTTGCTTGGATTTGGTCTCATTTATTTTGATCTTCCATTTATTCATCCAGTGTTGTACTTTGTCCAGATGTTTCTGGACGAGTTCTGCGGCGATTGATGGATCTTCGTCTATGGCGAGAATAGCTGTATCATCTGCAAATGTTCCTAGTACAGTTTTGGTGGATGTGGGTAGATCTGATGTGTACAATAGATATAGTACAGGGCCCAGGACGCTACCTTGAGGAACTCCAGCTCGGATGGGGTAATTTTCAGAGATTTCTTGTCCAATTCTGATTCTGAATTTTCTATTCGTCAGATAGGATTTCAGAAGGTGGAAGTACTTTAGGGGGAGGATAATTTTTATTTTGTGAAGTAGTCCTGCGTGCCAAACTTTGTCGAAAGCTTGGCTTACATCAAGAAAGACTGAAGTACAGTATTTTTTCTCTTCAAAGGCTTGGTTGATGACTTGTGTGATTCTGTGAGTTTGCTGGACTGTTGAGTGTCCTTGTCTGAATCCAAACTGATGATTTGGAATCCATTGGTTGTTGGGGATGTCGGTGTCGATTCTTTTTAGGATAAGTCTTTCCAGTACTTTGGAGGTTATGGGAAGCAGGCTTATAGGTCGGTATGATGATGTGTAGTTAGGATTTTTTCCTGGTTTAAGAATCATTAGGATCTCTGCAGTTTTTAGTACTTCAGGCCAGTGTTTCAATCTTATTATGGCGTTGAAAATGTTGGTTAAGAAGACCACTCCTTTTCTAGATAGTTCTTTTACCATTCTTGAAGTTATACCATCAAATCCAGGAGCTTTTTTAGTATTCAGAAGGTTGATTTCCGCATATACCTCTTTTGGTGTTAAGAATTTTATGTTTGATGTATCTTGTGGTGTGTTGGAAATGCTCTCCTCTATGTTGTTGTCTACCGTTTGATCGTTTGGGGTGAATACTTCGGCAAGGTACTCTGCAAATAAGTTTGCCTTTTCTTGTTCGCTTCTGGCCCATTCGGCATTAGGTAATGTCGAGTTTTTGATTGGTGGGATTTGTTCTTTCGGTTTACTCTTGGATTTTATAGGCCTCCATATAGAATAATCAGATCTCTTCAATCCAGTTATGTATTCTTCAAAGGATTTGTCTTGTAGCTCCCTAAGTCTACTCTTGAGCCTATTGGTATGGTAGTTTAGGTTGGTTTTGTCAGAAGGTGCATGTGTGAGTTGCCATCTGGATTTAGCTTTTCGTTTTGCGGCTATCAACTGCTTGATCTCTATGGGTATAGATCTAGATTTATCTTCCTCTTTCCTAATCTTTGGAGTACTCTGAATAGCAGCCTGTTTCAAGATATTGGCGAAAGTTTCTACTGCTTCATCAACTTCTCTAGGTTCTTTCAATCTCATCGACAGGTTTACTTGTTGATCCAAAAGTCTACGATACTCGTCCCAATTGGTTCTGCTGTTGTGTAGTTTTTGTGGAATTTTTCTGTTGATTGCGTATGTGCTTATTGTTGCTATTATAGGGGAGTGGTCCGAAGACAGGTCATAGCTCATTGTCACATCCATATATGTGCCTGATATCCCATTTGTAATGAAGAAATCTAATAGGTCAGGTGTTTTCTTTGGATCGGTGGGCCAATATGTTGGGCTTCCAGTGGATAAGAACGTGTATTTTTTCTCTTGCAGTAGTTTAGCCAATTCTCTACCCTTAGTAGTTGTTAAACGGGAGCCCCAAAGTGTGTTTTTGCTGTTAAAGTCTCCACCTACAACAAATTTGCAACCCAATGTTTCGAAAAAATCTCTGTATTGATCCATTTTTAGATTATGCTTAGGAGGACAGTAAACTGCAGAAATTGTCAGATCGTATGACGTCATTTTTACCTTCAGGGTAGTGGCTTGAAGATGTTCTTCTTTATATTGGTGCATTTCAAAGTGACTTATTGTTTTTTTGATGAGTACAGCAGCTCCGGCATGTGCAGTGTTATCGGGATGGTTGGTGCAATAAGTTATGTAATCTGGGATTTTAAAATAGGATTTTTCAGTGAAGTGTGTTTCACTTATCAATAAGATGTCTATAGCATTGTGGCGAAGAAAAGTTTCTACTTCATTTTTGTGCTGTAGGAGGCCATTGGCGTTCCATTGGGCTATTCTGATACATTTAGCGAATTTTGGTGATTAGCGTGGATAACATGTTTAGTATCATGTTGTTCTGTTGAACTAGTTGTTGGAACATTCCTTTAAACTCGAGCAAGAATGTACTCAAGGTAGTTGGGGAGTCTTCATTGTATTGTGTAGGCACGTTGTTTGATCCTCGTAAGGCATCTGAGTATCTTCGTTTATGTGGTTCCTGTTCTGGCAACTGAGGTCTAGTGTTCTGGTTGAGGGGACTTGGTACTGTTCTTTGTTGTAGGTTCAGTCTGTTGTTCGCGTTGTTGGGCTTCTTTATAAGGGTATGGTAGAATTCACAGCCTTTATAGTTGGCAGGATGGGGACCATTACATAATACGCACTTTGCAGGCGTGTTAGCGCTTTTTTTGCAGTCTTCTGTTTTATGTGCTTCGCCACATTTGACGCAGACATATGGCCTATTACAGTAGGCCTTAGTGTGTCCATACTGCTGGCATCTCATGCATTGGGAAATACCTCTTATTTTTTTTGGAGGTTCGATAATTACCACTCTGTTTTGTATACCTCTCAACTTGTATATCTCCTTATTGTTATCTGCTGGTTCAAGGTCGATAAAAAAAAGGTTAAGTGGCTCTTTTGTCAGGCGGCTTCTTCCATTATGAATGTTTCTCACATTGTGTCCTAATTTGTTGAGCTCTTCCTTTATTTCTGCAACAGGCGTTGAATAGTGTAGGTTTTTAATCACTACTCTGAATGCTCTCTCCTCCTTTGGTTGGTATGTATGATGTATAATCTTTGTGTTTTTCATGTGTTGGATTAATTTGCGATATTCTTCTGGTGTGTGGGTATTTATTTTTATTGTGTCGTCTGTTAGCGTTTTTGTTGTGAATTGGTCTATTTTTATGACCTGGTTCAAGTTGGTGATCATTTCTTTGTAATTTGTTACTCCGTATACATAAATTGGCGGCGGTTTCAGAGTTTTCATAGTGGCATCGGCTGCTCTGTTGGAGCTTTCATCTTTCTCTTCACTTAAGTGGCTGTACCTGTTGGTTATTACTATTTCATTCTCGTTGACATCATTGATTTTCCGTTTTTTTGTTGTTCGTTTTAAATTCTGCCAGCAATGGCAATTGTTGCCTTCGGGATCGTTGCTGAATCCTCGGAAATCTTCATCGCTTGTAGATGACGTTCTGTAAGATGTTGATAGTGGCCCACCCTGTATTTCAGTACTTGTTTGGTTCATGTTAATCTGTGGGAAATTCCCAGCTGGCAGTTTTTTTTTGGGTCCGATATTTATAAACACTTTTAAGATGTTATCACTGTTTCATATGTTTAGTATGATAAATACTGGGAACAATTGTTTTAATTTATGGATGATCCGATATTTCCGCGATTTCCGCGGAAATATTAGTAATGAAGGAATTTATTCCTTATGGAAGTTTTTGTAGAGTCTCTTTCTCAAATTGATTATAATTCACTATTTCTTTAATTTCTCTAGATACACATTGATTCAAAAATAACTCCCGATTCACTTTAGCATGTGCACTCACGTGTCTCGGTTGAAAAGTAAAGAGTAAATGAATTAACTGTTCTATACGGAAACGATATAATAGAAAATTGCACAAACCCTTATGAAATTTTAACTTTTTTTCACGATTAAAACAAATTGTATTTGTTTTTATTATGATCAACTACCAAATAGTAACGGCTGAAACAATTCAGTATTTTTTTCACGATACTGACTTAAAATTTTGTATGCCAGAACTCTTTGAATTATTATGTTTTGTTGTTTTGCCAGTGACAACTACTTCTACAGAAAGAAGTTTCCCCGCGTTGAAAAGAATCAAAAATTATATTAGAAATACAACTGGACAGGCGCGATTGAGTAAAATGGCAAAAATTTCAATTAAAAAAGGATTTATAAATTCAAAGGATAATAATAATAATAACAATAATAATAATAATTTATTCATTCCCAATACAGTATATATCACAGAATATGAATAAATTTTTAACCCATCAGAAATTTCATGAGGAGTAAAGTAAAATTTTGTCTAAAAAGAGACATAAGTATATATAAATAAAAAATGTATAAAACAAAACATTAGTCAAACAAACAATAAATAAATAAATTTAAAAAAAAAAGTACCATTCAGGTATTGAGTAGCATGCTTTATTCGTTAGGAGATATTTCGGTTCATTCTTAAGCTTTATTCGATTTAATTCCTTCATTCTGGACGGCAGTTTGTTGAAAATTTTTATAGCTAAATGACTTACACTTAACTGTGATACTTTTATACGATGGTATGGTATGATGAAGTTGTTTTTGTTTCTAGTACCATAGTTGTGATTATAGTTGTTTTTCAATAGTATGTCCTTATTATCATGGATGTACATTACACAGGTAAATATAAGAATGGACGTCACGGTAAGAATTTTTTCTCTGGGGAATAGCTCTCTACAGCTATATCTAACACTTACGCCGCATAGTATTCTCAGTGCCTGTTTCTGTTTTATGAATACTTTCTTACTTTCCTACAAATCCCCCCAGAAAAGAATGCCGAAGTTAAGGACACTATGACAGTAGCTGAAGTAAGTAATCTTGGCTGCTTCAACTCGCGCTATTTGCTTTATTTTCCTAACTGCATAGGTAGCTCTTGACAACTTAGGAATCATTTCATCAATGTGGACAGAAAACTTGAGATTTGATTGCAAAAAGACACCAAGTAGTCTTATGTGATTGTCTGAAGACATCTTTGGTTCAAACAGGAGTCTCTGTGTTTCATCACTGTTCATCATCATTTTGTTTGCGCTGAACCATACTTCGGCTTCCTTTAGTGTCTTCTTGTATTTCTCTTCCAATTCCTGGTTGTCCATCCCTTTATTTAGAAAAGAAGTGTCATCAGCGAAGAGGACGGTTTGATTTGATTTCAAATTTGCTGGCATTCATATATATCACAAACAAAATGGGACCCAATACAGAACCCTGCGGTACACCATGACTCACAGTCTCCCAAGAAGAAGACCTACCTCCCAAGCAAGTTTTCTGCATACTCTTTGCCAGATAACTTTTAATCAGGTCAAGAGCCTCACCCCTGATTCCATAGTATTGAAGCTTGTTCAAAAGCACAGAGTGTGATATACTATCAAAAGCCTTGGATAAGTCACATGCCTGTAAACTAGAGTTTTGTCCCCCATCAAAAGCTCCTATATTTTCAAGCACCTCCTTCAGTGCCGTCTCCACTGATTTGCCCATCCAGAACCCATGCTGTTGTTTGCAGAAAATTTTATGATGTTTGAAGAAACTCTGTAATCTTTTTTTATAGACGAGGTAATATACCAATTTGCTGAACAGAAGAATCGCAGTATTCATTTGGTCTATAAAAAATTCTAATTTTTAGAACTTATGATTTCAATTTAAAATTAATATTTTTCACAACTTTCAGAATATATCCTATATTATACGCTGAGGTCGTTTTTCTGTTTTGTTAATTTAGAGTTTATTTCTTTATTGTAAAGTTTATTTCGTTTATAGTATATTGTTATTATAAAATCTTCGATCTTCATCTAACCCAATTTCCTTAATTTCCGTCATACCCATCCCTTACCTGACAAGAATGCTCTACACCCCCACTTCTTACTGGACAGCTGCATAATAACGATTTTTATATTGTGAGCAATGCAATATGTTGAAAAAAGCCCAAAAATCATCTATTAAAGCATTAATACCAAAGGATTTTTATAATTTGAGGAGAGCCATAATATGAGAAGAGCCATAATATGATAAGGATTTGTTTTTTGATTCAATAATTCAAATTATTGATAATAAAATTTTTTATAATGATTATTATGCAACTGACAAAGTAGATAAACTTTGTCCGTAAACTTAAAATATATATAGTACAATAATAATTTTTTTTCTGATGTGCGCCACCATCTTATACTGTCACTAACCGCTATAGCCTCTCACTTCTATAAATTTGCTGCATGTTATGTTGATGATGCCCAAGCAACCACCTTATGTAGATGGTCATTCGCAAGTGCTTTTATAGCAAAATAACGCATTTTCTCATATTACTTGTTGAACCACTGGCTTTCTCAAAGAAACGGGCCTTAATGTTTTGCAGAGGCTACCCCATCCACCATATTTAAAACCCACCGCACTTGTGTTGTATATGATGCGGAGGAGACTCTTCACTTTGTATCATCCTCCACAAACTTTGACAACTGTGTCAAAGTTTCCAAGCAATTTGAACCTCGTATATTAACTGTAATATACGAGGTTCAAATTGCTTGGAGCGAGGTGCCACAAGGAGACATTGACAATTTCATTTTGTCGATGCTTAGATGTGTACAGGAATGTTCTCAGGTAGAGGTCGCCAAACATGTTTTTTTATTTGGGAATAAAACGTTTTCTTTTCATTCTTGACGTAATATTACCACATTGCCAAAAAATTAAGTCCTTCTGGACAACCTTCTGATGCCGCTGAATATATTATATAGGGTTGCCTACACAAAATATTGCAGCCGGATATGAGATTTTCAGAAAACGCCGAGACAGGTCACTTTTTATTTGAAGGCGGACACCTTTTGATTGCAAACTCGTGTATGATCATCCCCTTAAATAGGGTGGCAAACATCTCAAGAATCTCAACTGGCAATAGAGGTCGAGTGACACATAATTTTGAAAGTTTTGCAATTCTATTTATGAATAGGCTAAAAGTTTCTGTTTGTAGTGATGGGAGAAATGCATTAAGTGATCGAGTTTCTGAACGAAGAAGTACTGAGATATTGAAATTGTTTCATTTGCTTCTAGGCAATAAAAATTTTCTTTTCAATGTTTTTATCAACATTGCTGGTGTTATCAAAGGATTAATAATAACAAACTTATCAGCTGGAAGAAATGTTTCTAATAATAATATATCGAGCTCTTGCAAGTGTGCATGTATTTCGAATCGCTGCCGTGAATCGTTCCTAATTCTTTTGTTGTTGACAAATTTTTTGATTAAGTGAGAAGTGTAATTATACTTTAACTCCAGTCTTATTGATTGTCCTGCTTTTGACAGTCTTCTTCCGCATTTTGTTCGGGGCAAGTCATTGTTTATTTCCAGTGTTCTTTATCGTCCCGTGAACATCTTCTGATAGATAAAAGGCATTCCTTTGCTAAAGATCCACATACATGACCGCACTTTAAGTGTAATATTATTTTCCTTGTAATTTATTTGTGCTGCCCTGTCGTTGACCTTTTCTGAGTCTTCCTGACGAGCCACAGGGGAGTGAAGCGTGTACCCCCGATTGTAACTTATTCCTCTCCTTTCATATCGTCACCAGCATGCCAATCTGCAATATTTGTACCGATGGCAGAGCACCAGACCTGCAATGAGGATGTTCATGTGAAAAATATTTTCACGCCGAATGTGTTGATCTGAATAAGGCGGATGTGGCCCGATTCCAGTTACCCGGGGTCTTATGGAGATGTAGAGGTTGTAGATGTGTGGGAGCTGCTCCTGGACGTCGATCTGTCCTTGTTCCCGCTCCCCCCCTGTCACTGTACCTTGTCGTGGTGGGGGAGCTTGTCATAACGAGTGTCCTAGTTTCATTTATGGAATGGAGGATATGGTTATGATGCCTAAAGCAGATGACTCGCAATCCAAACTTCCTTACTTTCTTTCTTGCATAATACCATCCCTTCATGTTGTCCCACTCCCACCTTTTCCTGCCGCAGGGCTTGGAATCGTACGAGGAAGCTGGCTCTGATTGACGATTAGAATCTGCGACCCTGCGATCGATTAGAGTTTTGTAATCCTTTCATTGGCGAAGGCGATCCCCGCTGATTCTCAGCGTGGGTTTCCAACCTTCGTCCTGTTAGCCGCCGAAGGATCTTAAATGGTTGCTGAATGAAAAAGGGAGACTACGACGTTTCGAACAAGGGGGGTTTGGAAGATTCGCTCTGCTCGCCCCCAAATTTGGCTCCATTTTTAGTTCCTTAAGTTCCCGCTGCGGGGTCCTGATTGGTGCGTTGGAGGACAAAGGGAGAATACGACGTTTTGAACAAGTTGGGTGGCTTGGGATATTCACTGCGCTTGCCCCTAACTCCGGCCCCATTCGTGGATCCTTAAGCTTAACTTATCCGCTGCCGGTTCGGAAGTGGTTCGTTGGAGGGAAAGTTAGACTACGACGTTTCGACGAGGTTTGAGGGTCCTTTAAGATACGCTCTGCTCTCCCCCAACTCTGACTCCCTTTTGATCCTAAAGCCCAATCCTTTGATGCCTCGGGGCCTCACTTTTGGCAGCAAACAGCAACAGCGATCCTGTGGTGCGGGGGGTCCATGCTGACAAGATGTTATCTGTGTTGATTCGTTGCTTCAATCTTTCATACCCATAGACACTCTGCTCAAATGACTGAGTGTTGGGATCAGCACGGCGATCTTCTTTTGAGCGGGGGAGGTGACTTGTGGGGGTCCCTCACCTAGTGTGCTGGCGCAAAGTGCTCTATAAAACTTCCTCCAAAAAATTCCTTTCTCAGCTTATCGGGGTTCTGCTGGAGTGTCAAAACTTGAGCAAAAACCCGGGACAACGGTGATGACAATGGTACTTTAATGTTATTAGAGAGCTCTGCTCACATTTTAACTTCTACAATTCTGATTATGTCCTTGTTCCCGCTAATGATGCCGATATTGTCTCATCAGAGTCTTTTAGTATGCTACAGGAAATTCAAAAAGAGATTAAATCGTTGGCAGCAAAGTATGAGACGATTGTAGAGTCTGTTACTTTTTGTAGTGACTCGGTTTCGGCGTTCGAACGAACAATTTCCAACATCAGCAAGAATATGAATGAAATGAAGAAGATCACAAAGAAGAATTAGCTGCTGAGGACTTCTGTGAAGAGTCTCCAGGATCGGATAGATTCACTCGAACAACAAAATTGGGCCAATAATATGGAGATCTGTGGAATTCTAGAAAAGGAAAATGAAAACATCTTGAATGCCGTGTCCAAAGTCGGTGAAACTATTGGCCGTCCGATCGAGCCATCTGAGGTGGATACTTTCTATAGAGTTCCTACTTTTGGCTCCTCCAGACCGAAGCCTATCATAGTCAGGTTTCTTTCTAAGCAAAAAAGAGACAGTTTTTTGGGAACTTCGAAAGTAAAACGTCGACAGTCTTAAGATCGTGTTGTTTTATTAACTTCAATAGAAAACCTCCTACAGCCGTGCCGATTTTATACGAAATTTCCAGCCATACCATCTCCCGTGTTCATTCAGTTCTTAGGATTATCTTGGACTCGAAACTACTTTTTGATCAGCATATTTACCATTTTACGAAAAAAGCTAATCGTATGCTTGGTTTTATCCTTAGCACTGCATACAACTTCATGAGCCCCATTGTGTTGCGTACACTATACTTGGCCTATGTTAATAGTGTATTGTGTTTTGGTTCAGTGATATGGAACCCTCGCAATGGAATATCGATAGGCTGGGAGGACTTCAGAGGAGAGTAATCAGACACTGCCAAACACGATTCTTCCTCTCTGCAGTGAATGTGTCCGAGTTGCTTCGAAGATTTAATTTAATATCTCTCGAGCAACGCAGGAAGATAGCTGATGTTGCATTCGCCTTCAAATTGGTCGATAATAAAATTGATTGTGTGGACATCTCTCGTCATATAGGATTGGTCGTTCCGCGTTATAATACTCGACACACGAACACTTTTTTCGTGGAGCAGGCTAGTACCTATTATTATCTGTATTCACCCCTCCATAGATCCATGAGGACATATAATGGCTTATCTCAGGTTTTAAATATAGATGTGTTTTCTGATACATATGTAAGGTTTCGAACCATTCTGTTCGATTATTTTCGTGCTCAAGGAGTTTGATGTATGCTGTGGGCTTATGAAGTTGTCACCTGCCACCTGATTATGCTGTTGTGTTTGTGTAATGCTCTGTTTTGATGATTTTTATCTTGTATCTCTGATATTTGTTATATGATATTTGTAATTTATATTTGAAACATGTGGATACTATTTTGGGTCAGCCCCGTTTGTATCCCAAAGATAAAATAAATAAATAAAATAAATAAATAATCGAATTGTTTGATAGGGTTCAATATGCTCTTGAGTTTTAACAGATTTTCTTCATTCACTTCAATAGCCATTAGAAATTGATATTTATTTATAATAATTTATCTGTGATTTTCTGCTCTGACAATTTAAGTCAGTATGGTTTACACAACTGTGCGACTATAAGTAGTCGCCCTCTATTTAAAAAATAATGAAGACACTAAACAAACAACGAGAATTTTCAATAAACGAAATGACAAAAATATCAGTTGTTCAGTTGTGAATAACTCAATTTTCCAATTTATAAATACCGGGTTTGTTACTAACAAAAAACCTCAAAAGCACCATGGTGCTTCTGATGAAGCTGCAGTTCTCGGACATATCAAATTGGATTCTTCGTCAAGTACAAGAAAGTTAGCAGAAACTTCAGGAATTATTTGAACAAGTATTCAGAGGATCTTGAACAAACTTTATTTCCATCCCTATTAGCATGTAATGAAATAACACCTGAAATATTACAAAATGCAAGAGAAAATATGATGAACAAAAACAAATTACTGCCATATTCATAAAAAGAATTGCAATACCCTTAAAATTATGTGTCACTCAACCCCTTTTGCCATTTAATATGCTTAAGGGTTTGCCACTCCGCTTAGGGAAATGATGATAAATTTGCAAACAAAAATTTCCCCCAAATTAAAATTGACCTTTCTTGGTGTTTTCCAGAAAAACTCATACTTACGAAAACATCTGGCTAGACTTTTTTATGTTTTATGTGGGCCACCTGTATAGTAATCCAAAGTTATAACTTTGTTATTCTCGGAATAATATGATTATTCTACAACTTTGTATCAATTTCTGCAATAAACTATTTCCTACCAACAATTTTAGAAACACTTGAATCAGCATGAATTCTTATAATGATAAACTTACATGAAAAGCTTGAATATTTCTCACACTAGCTCCATGACCAGATGGTTGAGGCAGAACAAAACCCTGCATTTGAAATAAAGACCCTGTTGATGCCTGCGATGGTTTCAACTCAATGTAGCCACACATGCAGAGAGACGTTACCATTAATACTAAATTTCTAATTGATTCCTGTGCTTCTTGTAATTTTTCATTTTCCAATCTGTGAAAGTAATCAATAAATGAGTAAATTAAAAAATTACAATTTGAACAAATTCATAAGAGCACTTCCTTTGTGTTTAAAGCTTTAACATGCTCTCATATTCATAGTTATGTATATAAAATAAATTTCACAGATGTGCAATATCCCTAATTCATTAGAATGCTTAAAAAATTTCATCAGTTGATAACTTCAATTAAAAATTATGTATTTATTTTCAATCCAAGTTTGTGACTTCAGCAAAGGAATTGTCTATTATGTCGGCGGGTGAGTTTCCTGTCTGATACACAGATGGCACCACTAATACAGAATTAATGTTTGTTAGTAAGTACTAATCTAACCTACTTGTAAAAAGTTGTGATGATCTGTCATGTTTGGTTCAAAAATTACAGTGGTTTTAGTAAAACTACTTTCGAGATTTTCAAAACAATGGAAAAAAAGAATTTCAAGTGATTTTATTTTGTTTGAAAGTAATGCAGAAACTTCACCTATCTATTTCAGTATACATTTTCAGTGGCGTGTCTAGACCTTGAGAAGCAAGGAATCGATTTTTCAAATTTTGTGTGAAAAATATCCATTAATTTAGTTTTGAATTAGATCAGGTCATTAATTTAATTACATTTTTTCTGACTGTACCTGTACCAGGTGTAGAATCATGAAACCGGAATTTCCTTATATATGGTGCTAACCATCAGTTTAGGAATCAGTTACGAGACCATAAGACCGCTCCTGTAATGCCATTATCTCCCTTTAACAGCTGACGAATATTTTCAACAAACAACCCAAGTTCCATACACCGGTTTATTTTTCTATAACATTAAACATGTCAAGTTTTGTGCCTACAAACTACGATTTGTTGTCACTTGAAGAATACTTCTGCAGAATTGCATCAAATGCTTGTCAAAGTTAACAGTAAACTTGCTCTTGGTAAAACACATGTTTTGAGCAGTTGAAAAAATTCAAACGTGTTGATTTTGACTAATATGGACTGAAGTATGGAAACAGGCAACACTTGCTCCATGATAATGCCCCATCACACACAGCAAAACGAGCCAGGAAATCGATCAAGGCGTTCAGTTGGGGGATACTAGCTCATGTGGCTCATTCTCTAGACTTGGTTCTGTCCGATTACCATCTAAATGCATCACTAGGACATATTCTGCCTGAACAACGCTTCAATTCATATGCGAATATACCAAAATGACTCGATTTGCTTCAAAAAAATAACTGATTTTTGGCGTGCCATTCATAAACTGTCAGAGAGTGGGGAAAAGGTATAAATAACAATGGAGATTATAAAATTTGAATATCAAAACAGATTTAATCTGTTAGTCTTCTATAATTTTAATTAAAAAAAATTTTTTATTCAAAAAACTTTTAGAATTAAATTAATGTCTACAATAAGCACCGCTTATATTTAATGGACATATATAATCAAAACTCAATATATGTCAAATGCGTCTATTAAATAGTTAACAATTTTTTTGAAATTAAAATTGTAGAAGACTAACAGATTAAATCTGTTTTGATATTCAAATTTTGTTATATTTCATCTATCAAGTAAAAAGCCTTTTTCCTTTTTTCTAGTTTAATGGAGATTATTTTGAGTAAAATATTTTTCATCATTTTCAAACAACAGACGTGTATTTTTTATACAAAAATCCGGTTTCAGATTTCTACACCTGGTAATGGGAGCATATTACTGATCTGTTCGTTGCATAAAGACATCCACAAAACCAAATAATCTTCTTTTACTTGGCCTCTGTAGTACAGAGAATTATTTCTAATAAATGACTAGTGTTGGATATGTTAGTTGTCTCATTTAGAATGACCGAAACAAATGATGTTCACTTCATTCATTTAAGACTTCTACAACACTTAAAGTACGATTATTTTGAATAAAATTTGGTGTTCCTTTGAACCTGGATGAATTTTCTAGTTGATGCATTAAGGTCTCCTCATATTTTACCACAAAGTTAATCATAGCAACATAATTTTCTTTATTTATTGAGCTCTCAGATTATGAAAGACCCTGAAAAGAAAGCTCATGTTTGCCAAGATAGCACACAACATCTATCATTCTTTTGAGCAACTCACTATTTTTTTCCCTTCCTCATTATGTCCTCATACAGCAAATTTTTGCTGATTGCCTAATATATACTTGATTCTTGTTTTACTTAAAAGTTTTCTCTTCTGTATATGAGGTTTGCTACTACTATGTCTTTTAATTAATTTGCTTAATTATTTAATGGCAGGAGTTGCAATAATCCGTCCTTTCAGATTATCACTTTTCCTTAATATTTGAATCCTCAATTTAGTATATTGCAGTCAATCCATTCATACGTTTTAAATTATCTAACACTGAGCCTGGCATACCGGCATCACTTGAAGAAGCCATAATCTATAGAATCGCAGCTTAGAGGCAGTCGAATATTGAATTTCTGGTTCTGTTAAGCCATGGGGTAACTTATATTGTTCCAATGTAATAAAAATGCACAAATGAGGAACTAAAATAACCAATAACAATAATTTTACCACAAAATGCCCAAATTTCATGGACCGTTAATGACGAGCCGAATTTAAATAATGGATATTAGATACTTGTATGCCGAACAAAGTTCCCCAGAAAAGGTAAGGCAATGTAAGCCGAACACAAGAGATATTATCAGAAGGGTAGTTATATAAAGATAATGTAGTGCCGACCCTCGAAATTATTCTCAATTAATTAAAAGAAGACTAGTCCAATTACGACTATACATTTTTACAGACACTGAAATGTGGTTCTAGACATAAAAAAATTAACAGAAAGATGATTATGGAATCCCATCAGTATTGTTGCACTTCGACAGCAATATTTGTGACTAATATAAAATCACCAGATGTCAAAAAGATATATAATATATTTGGAAGAAACCTGATTCCATACTCATTACGTAATAAAATACGTCTTCTAGAGTTAAAATTATTTTCAATGCTAGGGTGAACAGATTTGTTCCAGATGCAATAATTTTATCTTCTGAAAATATAAAATATCCCAATATATAAAAATATAGAATATTACCAAGATACATTCACCGCAAAGAACAAACACAGTTTTTTGACCAAAACTTCAAAACTCAACTAGAAAACTACTGAAAAGCAGCAAATTCAAATATTATAGACTCAGTCCCAGGGATAACTGATGTAGAGTATGAAGAAGTTTTACATGGAAAGAACATAGCACCTGGTTACGACAAAGTAACAAGGAAAATACTACGCCAATTAAGTTTCAAAGTTCATGATAAAATAAGCAGGATTTACAACCACTGCCTGAATACTGGATTACTTCCCAATAGAATGGAAAAAGGAAACTATTATAACAAACCACGAACACGGTACAGACTAAAACCAAGGATATAGCTATTGGCCTCTCACCCTTTTACCAATTATAAGAAAACATCTGAAAAAGTCGTGAAAATTCGTCTCTAAAATTCAATTAGACAAAACATACCTCTTTCACAGTTTGGATTCAAGAAAAATCATTCAACCATCCATTCTAATGGGTGGATCTAATAGCAAATGTACAAACTACATAAGAATCTACCAAACATCTAATATATAACAGTAGAAGACCCACCCTTAATAATATCGAAGTAGCAGAACACTATAGTTTGAGGACTTTGAGTAAGATACTCCATCCAGGAAATCAATTCCATAACCCATCGTATGACCTCTATGAAAAAATGAAACCAGACCCTCATTCTTAACTTCAAACCTTAGGAAAGAAATTTGTAAGCAGACCACACAACTTCCAGATCCTCCAGTCCGTTGTCCTGCACGATCCAGACTAAGAACAAAACAAAAGGAAATACCCAATCAAAGCCCTCATGGATGCAATAAGGAACCTGCCCAGTAGAGGCGATAGATAAAACTGTCGACTTCACACTTTCAATGTTTTTTCTCTTTCAATACTTATGTACACGTCCTTTTCAAGAAAAATACTATGTATACAAAGAATGTGTTTTATACTGTCAGAAAGATGCAAGTCGTTAGCCATTTGCTAGAGCAATAAATATCTTTTCTCCCTCTCTATAAACAATCATATGGTATATAAACTGGGGATGAATAAGTTGCAATTAAATTTATTCCTCCTGTTATTTTGAAAATTAGTCATGGTAGCTCAATTTCAGAAGATAATGATTTTGAAACCTAAGGACTAAGTAAGTCAAAGACAATTTTTTGTTGTATATGTAAAGCACTAGGTGAGCTTTATCAAAAATATTTTTAATATATTCTCCCATCAATTATATCAATGTTATTACTTTTTGCAGGCTTGTTCTAGAGAACAACGTATTATCCTTTAGTCCAAATCTTTGCAATTTTCGAATTTTGATTCAAAAATGGTCTCAAACAACTATGTTGGACTCAGCGATGAAGAATCCAAGGTCACAAATAATTCTGTTCAACCGACTGGCTGGTCCAATCTAAACATTCTAACTTTGAAATAGAAAAAATTAGAAACTTGAAATTTTCAGGATATGTTTCGAATATCTCGATATCTTTGTTAATAGGCTAAATCGCTCCAATGGTTCCGCAGTTATACACATTTCAAACTTTATTTTCTTATTTTCCCAATAGTTCCGAAATGACTGATTCGATCAAAATGAAATTTGGTATTTAGGTGTACGGTACACTGCACAGGAAGACTTGTGCAAAATTTTGTGAGAATCAGATGTGTAAAAATGCTAATTTCTGTACGAAAATACCTAAAGACATGAAATTTTCAGAATGTGTTTGGAGTCCAAATATTTAAGCCACAGAGTGGCGAAACAAACATGCTCAGGGTTGATGTCATGGCAGAAGAAATTGAAGAGAATTGTTGAACGAGGAGAACCTTGCGGAATGCTCTGCTCAGAAAGAAAGGAAGCAGACACTCGAGAACCAACTTAAATGGCTAGATTTCTGCATTCTAGAAATCACTTGATCAGTCTAAGGAGGTTAGGTAGAAGCTGGAGTTTATACAATTTGTATAGAAATCCACTGTGCCATATACAGTCGAAGGCTTTTTGAATATCAAGGCTCAAAATTACTGACCTACATTTTTCCAAAGTTGCCTTTTGAACATTGAATGTAAGAATGGTGAGCGGGTGGAATGTGGATATTTTATTCCTGAATCCAAACTGAAGTTGAAAGAATTGATTTGATCACTTTTTCATAAAGCTTTCCAAGTACAGGCAGTAATGTAATGGGTCTGTAGTTCTCAACTCTCTGGGAGGATTGGGAATATTTATTGTTTCCTTTTTTCCATATATCAGGAAATATGCATTTGTTTTAGGCAGTATTCGTAGATTTTGATCAGATGTTTATGTATTGTTTAATCTATTTTCTGGAGTACAATCCATGGAATGCTGTCATCGCCTGGGGTGTTGTTTCTTGAACTATGTAGCAGTTGGTATTTGTCCGATTCCTCTATTGATATTGGTTCCACAGCGTTACCCTGTCTTCTGAAATAGTCCTCATACCATTAATGTATTTCTACCCTATTGTTTCTATCGAACAGATCATCACTAAGCTTATATCTTTTTTGTAGTGTTCTGTTAATAGTTCGGCCTTTTCTTAATCTAATTTATATTCTCTCGTCATTCATGGTCATCGTTGGTAATGAGAAATATTGTTTATATTTAGATATTTTATTTATCTCACTATAAAATTTTTTACCTTGAGATTTGAGATATTATTGCAGGCATTAATCCAGTTTTTCTCTCTATATTGTTGAATCATTCTATGTATATTTCTGTTATATTAATTCAAATATTTTTTGAGCTCTAGGCTTATGTTTACCCAATATTCTCTATATATTCTTCTTTGGTTTTTAATTAATTTAATTATATAAGGTAGAAGCTCATGTAGTAATAGATGTCTCTTTGATGTGGGTGTATGGTTCTTGATTGTCGGAAGTTCCTGTTGAATAATTCAATATATATTTCGCTTAATGCATTATCATTTTGTCCAATAAATCTTTTCATCTCCTCATCTATTTTACCTATATTGCTCATTTCGTAGTTGTATATGATCCGCTGCTCAATATTTTCTGGATACCGGTCCATTCCCATTCTAAAGAAAAACGATCCGAGCAATATTGTCAATTATCGTCCCATCTCACTCCTGAGTGTTTTCTCGAAGGTGTTTGAGAAGATTGCGTATGGCCGTATGATTTCATTTTTGAATCGATTCCGTGTGATAAGTGACTGCCAACATGGCTTTAGAGAAGGTAGATCTACTGAAACTGCAGCATTCTCATTTACTGAATATGTCTATAAGAACCTAGACAAGGGACTTTATGTCGCTGGACTTTTTTTCGACCTCTCGCGTGCTTTCGATGTTCTTCCCGGGAAATTCATTGAGAGTAAATTATTTAACATTGGCTTTCGTGGTGTTTTTCTTCGGTGGCTTGTGAGTTGCATCACCAATCGCCATATGACGGTTAAGGTGGGTAACTGCTGGTCGGAGAAACATAGTGTCGGATTGGGGGTGCCCCAGGGCTCGATCCTTGGTCCGCTACTTTTCCTCCTTTTCATAAACGATTTACCTGATCACTTAGTTGTTGAATTGATGATTATTTTTGCCGACGATAAATCGGTGGCGGTCTCAGCGCGCAGCCGTCAGGAGCTTACTGAGATTTGTGATCAGTTGGTTCTCAATTTCTTGAAGTGGTGTCACTCGAATGCGCTTATTGTCAATGTGGGTAAAACTGAATGCATTTATTTTAGTAATACGAATGTAAATAACGATCGACTCGTTATTAAATGTCTCAACCAGAATATCGTTTCCAAGGATAGTATAAAGTTTTTGGGTATACATCTTGATAGCTTTCTCAGGTGGAATTTTCATGTAGAGGCTGTTTGTAAAAAAATGGGTAGTTCTTACTATGCGATTAGTAGGATAATTAAATCATTACCACTGCAGTCTGTTATGGCTGTATATTATAGCTTAGTGTTTAGTTATATGAATTATAATGTGATGTTATGGGGTAACTCTGTTGAATCCAAGAGAGTATTTATCATTCAAAAGAGGATTATACGTTTAATTTTTAACTTGAATGTACGTGATTCTTGTAGGCCATTTTTTATTAAATATGAGATTTTTTCACTTCCCTGTTTATTTATGTATAGATGTCTAGTGTATGTTAAAGAGCATGAGTGCTCGATGGTAAAATTATCAAGTTTCCATAATTACTCCACCAGGAATGAAACAATACTGACCATACCATCTCATGTAACATCTAAGTATGAGACTTCCCCAGTCTATCAGGCCATAACATTGTACAACCATTTGCCAAACAATGTCAAGTTACTCAATAAAATTAATTTTAGGAAAGCTGTTAAATGTCTTCTACTTAAAAAAAGTTATTATAGTATAAAGGAATATTTAGATGATAAGTTTATTGTTGTAGAGTAAGTTAGGAAATTTCTTTCTTTTTTTTTGTATTTGACTTGTCCTATGCATTTTGAATGTCTCAAGGGATAAATAAAGATATTATTATTATTATTATTATATAACTCTACTACAATCGCAAGGTGATCAATACCCAAATCAGGTAACAGTTCTATTCTCGAAATATTTTCTTTGTTTTTTGTATGAAGAACCAAATCCGGTGTTTTCGTCCATGAGGAATGTAGGGGCTGTTTCAGCTCTTGAGAAGCTGCTGTTTCTCAGGAATTGTCCAATTGGTCTAAATTTCCTGCATGTGCTGGCATTGAAATCCCCCACAATCATACTGATATAGTGAAGCTTTCGTGAAGAGTGTTTCTTCTATCTGCCTGTTCGGATGGAAGTACATCAAAAATATGCGTAGTTTGTCATTTTTGAATGGGATGCTAAAGTGAGTGACTTCATTCAGAGGATTGTTTATCCCTGGCGGGTTTTCTTTGCTAATTTTTAGAGATGAGTGACATGGAATCAAGCTACCACCTCTTGTATTTTGTTCTTGGTGTCCAATTTTTTTAATTGTAGTCCAGTCCCTGTAGTTAACATTTTGGGATTCTTTAATCTTTGCTTCTACAAACATGGCGCACTTAATGTTGTTTTGTTCCATGAAGTAGTAGGTCAGGTGTTTCTTTGACAGTGATGTTGTATAATAATTTAATTTTCGACGTGAATGTGCATGTTAAAACTATTGTGTTGGTTCTGTAGAAGGTTCATCTGGGTCGTCCAAGTCAAATATCAGTATATAAACACACGTTCCAGAGCATACTGCTGTAGTTTACATTATATTGACTTATGAAACGTTTTTTTAGTTTCAATAAAAGTTCATTTCTGTTTATATTTTTTGGTTTGTTTATTTTATGAATGTATGTATTGATGATATCGTCGTGCATCAAGATGGGAGTGTGGATTCTGTTTGCTTTTTTTAGATAGGTCCTCAATGTCTCTTGTTTTTCGGTTTAGTAATTTGACACTGGCATTAGGGATGTCCTAAATTGGTTTCTTAGGGTGATTGGGGCACTTAAGAGATCATGTCAAATGATCTTCTGCATCACAAGATATTTACTTGGGCATTTCATGTGAAACTTGACATTTCGAGCATTTTGGAGAGTTTTGCAATTTTCTGTAGTGTGGTCAAATTGTAGGCATTTTTCACAGGGTATAAGCGTTGGATCTGGCAGGTGGCTAGGACGAACTAGGGAGTGTCTGTTCAAATAAAATATTCCATTATTTAAGAGAGCTTCAAAAGATTCTACTTCTACAGTGATTATTCTGATAAACTTTGTTGGGGCGTTATTTTGCCTAGAAATGATTTTTTTTCAATATATGTGTTTTATATTAGAGTTGAGATATTGGCTTAAGTCTTGATGTTTTATACTAATTTCTACTGAAGAAATTACTAACGAATAGGTTTGATGGGGCTCTTTAGTTTCCTTTGTTCTTCTTTGATTTCTCGTTTCTTTGAATTGTAATATTTTCTGTTCATTATTGAGCTCCTCTAGACCTCTCTTGAGAGCTTTCTTATCATTATTTGATTTTAGGATGAAACCTAACTTAGTATTCAAAATTATGTCTTTGTAATTGGGAAATTTAGAACTCCATATGGTTGCCATTTCCATTCTAGTCATTTCAATACTTTCTGTATTTATATAATATAAATTTGTGTATTCCATATAATTTGAATTCATTTATTCTGGGCGAATAATTTTTGTTTATAGCGTTTGTTGTGGAATTTGTGTTGTGGTTTTATTGTTTGTTGTTGTTAATTATTTTTGCACCCACAGCAGATGTTAGTTCATTGTTGACAATTTTAGTTTGTGACGGAATATTTTCATTGGAATTCCTCCTCAGAAGTGGCTGTTTGAAAACGATGTCTGGTGATTTGTTTTCATTTTTCTTCTTGTTGGCTTGTTTAGTCGGTTTTTTTTGCGTTTTTTATTTGATGTTTGTTTGTTTCCGGTTTTTCCATTTGATGTTATTGTTGAAGAAAAGCCGCTTATTTGCTACATGTAGAATAATAATAATGCTGCGGCGTTGATCGTAAATTGGTTTGAAATTTTCAATTTGTTTGACAAATCGATTTGATTTAATCGAATAACGACATATTTAAAAGTAACTCTTATCGGAACAGATGTAATCGCATCTATTGCTCGACCGGTACTGGTGCGTTTATATTTATCATATGTAGCTTCTCTAAGAAGTAATTCAAATATTTGAAATTTTCAGGAGATATGCAACATTGAGCAAAAGCGCAAACGCTTCTTTCTGACATTCATATCAGTTCTTTTCTATGTTTTTGCAAAATAGTTCAAAATATATCTACATTTTTACGTGACCTTATAATTGCATTTTTTTCAACTAGCATTAATGAAAACTATTAAAGTTTTATGTAAGTACATTGCAGGTCTCCAAATTAAAATGAAGAAGATACAAATGATCTCATGCAAAACGAATCAGTAAAACAGCCCTTCAGAAAATTCCTAACTTGCACATTACTTCAGAAACTAAGAAGCTATCAAGCTTCCTAAATTTTTTTTATCTTATAATTATTTTCGTACATCCAAATGTAACCTGAATTTATAATAGACTGAATAGTCTAGTCAACAAGTGCCTTTTGGGTCAAGTTTTTTCAGCAGTCTCCGAAAAATATGATCAAGGTGTCATTCGATTCGGAATGGCATCTAGATGATTTTTTTTTAAAATGAAGTTCCGCTTGCAAAAATTGCAAAAGTTATTAACAATTAACTAAAAAAAAGAGGGCTTAGTTTTTTGTAAATATCTCAAAAACTAATAAAGATTTTTGCAATAAAAAAAAAAATTCAAAAAGAGGAGGAAATTTCCTAAAAAGAGTGTCGACTCCCGGAATTGGAGTCCCAATATTAATAATTTTCCCAGAGGGATGAAAATACGGCCGAAAACGGGTACTCTGGCTTTAGTAAGCCACGCCTACTTTGGTCACTTTATTAATAAAAATTATTTTAACAGATTAAATACGAAATTTAATAAATGAAAAAATTCAGGGGCATACTGGATAGATGAATGAACAATAATCTGCCAAAAAAAAATTTTTATCTCAATTTTTAATTAGTTATGCAATAGTTAATTAATAATTTTTTCCTGCTTGGACATGAACATTGCAAGTGTGATAATTGTTAAACTATTAACTTGAGATTTTTTCCTCTCTTGGAGCAATTTTTGGAAGACTTCAGAATAGATCCCCGTTGGAAAAATTTAAAAATGTTTATTTTTCAGTTTTTTATTAACAATTTTCGTTGTTGCGAAATTAAAAACTTAGATTAATTATCGAAAAAAATTTTTTTTTTTAAATATTATTAATGGTCCGTTTTTATGTTGTAGGAAGCTACATAGAAATATTTTTTTAAAATTTTTATCTCTTATTGTTTAAAAAATTGTTATAAACAAATGCGTTGTTTATAAAATAATTGAAAATTTTTTTAAGGAATATTAATCTATGATGCAAATAATGATTTAAAAAAAAAAAATTTCCCTAAAAAATTTTTTTATTACTTAAAAAAGCATTTGTTATTTAACAATAGTTTTCTCCCACTTCTAACTAATATTAAGGAACCATTTTTTCTTTAAAAATCATGATTTACTTTTCTTTTCCATATAAAAAAAAATTTGGTTTTGTTTAATTTTTCATTATTTATAGAATAAACAATTTGTTATAAACAAATAAATTTTTACTTCATATTTTTTTCCCTATTCTTCTTACTGCCACAAATATAGACATGATTTTTTTGTTATTAATTATGACGAAATTAAAGAGAACTTATATTTGAAAATAAAAAAAAATAATAATAAAATTAATAAAAAAAAAATCATGTCTGTATTTGTGGCAGTAAGAAGAATAGGGAAAAAATATAAAGTAAAAATTTATTTGTTTATTATATAAACAATGAAAAATTAAACAAAACGAAAATTTTTTTTTCATAACGAAAAGAAAAGTAAATCATGATTTTTAAAGCAAAAATGGTTCCTTAATATTAATTAGAAGTGGGAGAAAACGATTGTTAATTAACAAATGCGTTTTTAAGCAATAAAAAAAATTTTTTAAGGAATTTTTTTTTTTTTTTAATCATTATTTGCATCAAAGATTGATAGTCCTCAAAAAAAATTTTCAAATATTTTATAAACAACGCATTTGTTTATAACAATTTTTTAAACAATAAGAGATAAAAATTTTAAAAAAATATTTCTATGTAGCTTCCTACAACATAAAAACGGACCATTAATAATATTTTGAAAAAAATTTTTTTTTCGATAATTAATCTAAGTTTTTAATTTTGCAACAACGAAAATTGTTAATAAAAAACTGAAAAATAAACATTTTTAAATTTTTCCAACGGGGATCTATTCTGAAGTCTTCCAAAAATTGCTCCAAGAGAGGAAAAAATCTCAAGTTAATAGTTTAACAATTATCACACTTGCAATGTTCATGTCCAAGCAGAAAAAAATTATTAATTAACCAGCATAACTAAATGAAATATTGAATTAAAAATTTTTTTTGGCGGATTATTGTTCATTCATCTATCCAGTATGCCCCTGAATTTTTTCATTTATTAAATTTCATATTTAATCTGTTAAAATAATTTTTATTAATAAAGTGTCTGGCTTACGAAAGCCAGAGTACCCGTTTTCGGCCGTATTTTCATCCCTCTGGGAAAATTATTAATATTAGGACTACAATTCCAGGAGTCGACACTTTTTTAGGAAATTTCCTCCTCTTTTTGAATCTTTTCTTTTTGATTCAAAAAATCTTTCTTAGTTTTTGAGATATTTACAAAAAAATAAACCCTCTTTTTTTAGTTAATTATTAATAACTTTTGCAATTTTTGCAAAAATCATCTAGATGCCATTCCGAATCGAATGACACCTTGATCATAATTTTCGGAGACTGCTGAAAAAAGTTGACCCAAAAGGCACTTGTTGACTAGACTAGAAGAGATTCGGTCTACTGCATGTTGAAAACTTATTATCATTGTTAGCATAATATTAATGTGAGTGATGTGATAAAAAAGCTATTCACATTACGAATTAAATGAAATAATCTACAACAGAACTCAATACATTCATGTCAGTACTATTTTCATCTCTTAGTACCTTAATGAGTACATACACCCATGGAAGCTGCAAAATATCATAAGAACTCAGGGTAGGTTTTTCAAGTGAGATTGTATAGGCTCTATAAATGCAGGTCAGGGTTTTAGACATTTCAATTAGTAGCACCAAACAATTTTAGTCTCCTGCATTGAATTAAGCTTGATCCACAATTAATCAAAACATAATAAAATTTAACTTACTTCAGAAGGAAATCCGATAGAAAGGGATATCCCTGTGCTTGTCGAAAATCATCTAATAACACAGATGATACGTCACAGGAATCTTTCAGAAAACAAAAGATGGTAACAAACATTTCAACTATCTCTAAAGGGGCTAACTCAGGTACACGTTTCATATTGTCGATACATAATGCTACACAGCTCTTTGCTAGAACAAAACAAAATTAAAGAAATATTTTCATCTGATCAAAAACTGATGAGTACCTATTATAAAAACTATGTGAAATTATAAGTGTTACATCCAGAAGGAATAATTTCTTCACTTTGATCCTCCCTTTGAAAAGGGAGGAGAGGAACATAAAGAAAACTAACTAGTCAACATTTATGTTGGCACAAGCGTCAAGATAAACTCTTCACAAAACTATCTCTATGAGAACGTTTTTCTATCTGTTAAATAACTATTGAGGCTCCTAATGAGATGGTGTTGTAAGCTGTTAGGTGGGAAAGGCGATGTCTGTCGTATTCTGTGACCTTTCCAAGACTGTATATATTATTACTTGATAAGCTGGGTTGTTATGGAGTCAGTAATAATGGGTTTTGCCTCGCTGCGTCCATCTTTGGCGTCTCCCATGGTATTTATTTTGGGAGATATTTCCAGATGTATTAAGATTATCTAATTCTGGGAAAACACAATTTATTTTGAAAAATTTAGAGTTATATTTTCGATACTTAAATGATGCTTGATGTTCTTTGAACCCTGCCGTGAAAGTTCTACTGGTTTATCCTACAAATACGCAACAACTTCACTTATGACAATATAATTTATAATTTCCTGAATCATTAAGCCGGTTGGTTTCTGTCTTTAGCATTAAAAAATAGGTTGAAAATTTAATATGAGGGTATGAAAGCTATTTTATGTTAGCTGTTGAAATTAATAGGAGAAGCGGAAAGTAATGTCGTTTCTGCTCATATTTATACTTGATTGTCATTTTTCAGCTCATTGTGTACTTCGAAGTCGTGTCAAAGACATTTTAAGGTTATTGTGACTTGTTCACTTCTAAATAATTAAATATTAGATTTTTTTGCACTTTAGAGGTAGATGACCAGCCAAATAGCAGAAAAGCATAACCGGCATTGGATGCTTTTTGAGTTTCTCAAGGGTAGTAAAGCAACAGTTGCGACCAAAAACATTTTCTGATGCTTATCCAAGTGCATTAGACGTTCGTAAATGCCAAAGATTCTCTAGGATCATCCTAGAGAATTAATTTTGATCCCTCTGACTCCTATCGATCAGGAAGACCAACATTAGACAACGACATGCTAAGGACAAAAGTGGAAGCAGATTAATGTCAATCGAGGAACTCTCAAACACCCTGAACCAACCTTCGTCGACTATCCAAGAACATTTGCAGCAGATTGGAAAAATAAACAGAGCAGGTGTTTGGGTCCCCCATAATTTGTCCGAAGAGAACAAAGCCAATCGATCCATCACATGCAACGTATTGCTTCAAAGGCACCATACAGGATCGTTTTTTGATTGCTTGGTCACTGGAGGCGACAAATGGGTCATATATGATAATCCAAAATGCAAGAGACAGTGGCTCTCTCCAAATGAATCATCACAAAGTAGTGCAAAGCTGGGTTTTACATCCCAAAAAGGCGCTTCTATGCGTTTGGTGGAGTATACGCGGAATTATTCATTTTGAAATGCTGAAACCTGGACAAACTGTTAATGCAGATCTTTATTTAGATTGAGTGAACCAATCTTTAATCCAAAAGTATCCGGCGATTGTCAACAGAAAATGCGTTATTTTAAAACACGACAATGCAAGACCGCACTGTGGAAGACTAACCTTGGACAAAATTAATTAATAGTGGTGTGAGGTACTGCCTCACCTACCATACTCGCCTGATATCGCATCTCGGATTTCCATTTATTCCATCACTACAACATTTGCCTAGTGGCAAAAAACTCGAAAACTTAGATGATCTCTAAATGGGGACCATAAACACAGTTCACAATTTCAGCCGCCTGGCTTGCATTATCGCCTTTATCAGAGAAAAACTGTAAAATGTATCGAATTTTCTTTATGTAGACTTTCATTTTTAACATTTTATAACTCACAACTGAATGGACCAAATGAAAAACAGAAAAAAAATTACTTTACGAGATATCAATCACTATAGCAAATGGATTTCTTTTTCCACAAACTTTTATTAGCAGGAAATAAAGCAGTCGATTGTTTGCAGGCCATTGTTCAAAGAAATGGGTATTCTACAGGTTTGCATATACAGTAGATTCACGCTGTGTGAACAATCCAATAGTGTGAACAAGAAAATATTCTCCTTGTATATCCTGTAGTGTAAACAATGTACGATCTTGTTAATGTGACTTACTACTATCCTGTTTCAACTTGTTGATAAAGTCGTGCGTAAAGTCATTTAAATGATACGAATTTTACTCATTACGAGTTATGTTTCACCACGAGAAGTGTCTTTTAATGTGAAATATGTAGTTAAAATGGCTAAGAACAAGAAATTTTTGAGTCTGTATGAAACATCGAAGATCTTCGAAGATCACCGGAAAGGCGAAAGGCATGAGCGTAACATTGCTTTAAAAAAAATAAGGAATTGTGAGTGTTGTGAACCAGAGTTTTAAGCCAAATAAAATTAAAAAATGCACTTTGAGGGAAGCTGAATATCAGAAAATGGAGGAAGCCTTAAACAGATGGTTTATTAAATAGAGGGAATTAAATTTGCCTATAACAGGAGAATTAATTGAAGTTCAACATCGAAAGTTTTGGTTTCATATCATTTTTTCAAACCTAAAAAAAATTTATTTCATGTCTTTTACACACCTTCGACTAGCGCGAACAGTCGAAAATATGAACAAGCAAAACTTTTTTGTGTTCACACCAGTGCGAGTCTACTATGCTTCAGTGTCATTTTTAGAAAGAAATTATTGGATTATACAAAAATCAACAGCAAACACAACTACAAGACTAGCCACAGAATTAAAGCTCTAGGATCTTAACATAATTTGATTTTAAGACACAAAAGTTATATAAATGTGGCTATAAAGCTGTTCAATTCACTTCCGGTAACAGTTGGGCAGCTTCTATTGTTCAAGCAGGCAACAATGAAATTAATTTTGGAAATCTATACAATATATGCAGGAATTCTTTACCAGAGTGTCTAGTAACTAGAATTTCCTTGTTTTATTGTAACAATGCTGAACATTTCAGTGTTAAATAAGCAAATAAGGTACTTAGTATTATTATTATTGATCAGTTTTGTTTCGGAGACGAAGGTAGAAATGTTGGAGTTTTCATACTCTCGCCCTTAATGTGTTCCTGTTACCAGGTTTAAAACCCATCGAACAAGTGTTTGGGGGTGGTGAAAGGTCACTTTGTACCATTCTCCACAGCTAATCTATGAAATTCAAGTTACTTGAAACAAGGTGCAACAAGCAGACCTTGACCATCTCATTTTGTCAAGCTCATGTATATAGGAGTGTCTTCGGCCAAACAGAGTTGCCATTAGCTAACACATTGTCCAAACATTAAGGACAAGAAATTATTCCTTCTAGGTATAACACTTCTGACGGTGAGTGTATAAACATTAAAAAAAAAATTAGTACACACAATGAATATATCCCACAACCAATGGAGTAAGACCATGACGAGATAATGTCATAAGAACTTCTGCAGCACTTTTCCTCCACATTACGTTATATGATGGACACCAAGATGTGATTGCAGAAAATAATAAGGTTAGATCATCTTTTCTAGCTAATTCTTCCGCAGGTATCCTATGACTACATAACCTAACTAAAAGCTGAAAGAGAAATAAAATAATTAGTGAAAAATATAAAACATTAATTATTTATAGCAAAATGAGAAAAGGTTTACTAAATTCACACTTTCTGCTTTTTAAAAATATTCGAACAAAGAACGGCTAAATAATCAACAGTACTTCGAAAATAATCATACTGTCAACAACTTCATACTATATTAATTTGAATAGTCAATACGTCAGAATTAATATAACCAAAGACTCCCCCATCATAAAAATTATTATAATCAATCTGATTCAAATATTTGAACAAAGAAGGGCTAAATAAACAAGTTACAGTACTTTAAAAATAATCATACTGTCAACAACTCCATACTATATTAATTTGAATAGTCAATACGTGAGATTTAATATAACTAAAAACTCTCCCATCGTGAAAATTATTATAATCAATCTGATTTAACTCCAAAATTTAATTGCACTTAAATACTTACTGGTATTTATATTTATACTAAACATTCACTAGACCTTGTAAGAGATAAATAGATAAAATAAAAGTTTAAAAGACAACTAACCTGGACAAAAATCTTTTGAAGTAATATCCTCCTTTCTCTAGGAGTAAAATCACTATTAGTCTCTTTTGTATTAGCTTCTTTTTCGTCCATTTCTGGTACATCAAAAAATAGATATAAGCATTTGACCAAAGTCGAGGGAACGGATACTTCAGACATAACCTAAAAATATTCCAATCAAAATATTTTTGATATCCTCATATTGCTCAAAAAAATAGTAAAATAAGGATCAGGCCTTCAGAGAATGAAGATTGGAAAATGAAGAAAATAGTTCAAGTAAAGAAATCATGTTTTTGCTCCAGCCTGGTTCTGGGTCATTATTTTACAAGATCTTTAATATTCTTGATACACAACCTGAACAAGTGTTGTATCTCCAGAGGCTAATAAATTCAAAGTAGATAACAACATCCAGCCATTGCTAGATTCTTCGCAATTCTCAATTTCCAAAAATTTTGCAATGGCACAGCTTGCCGCTTCTGTGCTTTGATTAGAAGCCCTCTTCCTTATTTCATTGACCATCATTAAGGAAACTTGGTGACAAAAAGCCAAAATATCCCAAAATTTTTCATTCATGTCTGAGGAAGGATTTGTACCAAACACCTGAAATAGAATTAAACGTAATTATTGTTTTTGATAGGTTGACATGGAAAAGATCACATACTTTGCAGAATAAGGGTAGCATATTGTAGAGTTTATCATCCTTCTCTTTTTCTGTAAGGGGATGACTCGGATGGGTATACTCCAAAAAGAGCTTCTTCAAGTGCATCAAGCCTAACTGAGTGTGTGGAGATGAAGCGGCTGTATCATCTAAATTTCCTGTAGGGGTAGGTGACACATTGGAAACCCCACCCCTCAACTTTCTCATAATATTCATTATATCAGTTTACGAATACCTAAAAAAAAACGTCTGGAAAACCTTGCCACCTGGTAAAATTTATATTTTCACAAAAAGTAGTCAACCAATTTTCGATATAAATTTCGAAAGCTAGTATTTATTTAGTCTGGAATAGAAAATGATCTCTATGGAAAAAATATAATATATAGTTACTGCTTTTTGATTCCAATACTTAAGAAATAAACAAAGTCAATAGTTGGGGGTGTATTCAATGTGAAAACATTGAACCTTTGAGAGGATTCATATATAATTAAGAGACTGTAAACTTATCTTGAGTTTAATATTATCTCACTTCCTAGTTACTTATTTTCGAAAAATAAAAACAAAATTATCCTTATCAACTATACAAGCGGAATTGTAATCTAAACGTGTAGATTTTTCTCAATACAACAATCTCAACTACATAGTTGCCACGATTAATCAACTATTATATCCTTAGAAGAATAGAAATAAATATCTTTGAAAAATTAGAACAGGCTCTTTCTGATAAGTATAAACTCCAATCGATTTTGTCTTCAGAGGCGAAACATAAAATGTCAAATTTAGGATTAATAAAAATTAAACACTTGCAGTACTCACATTGTTTTGCAAGAATCTTCTATACAACTGAAATTCGCTCGATTAAAGCGGCCCTTTGGATTCTAATGACACTTTAATCTTTTTCATTTTTGTTTGTAAGGAAAAGAGAAGATTTTTCCCCACAGACTAATAAGATCGGACTGAAATAAAAGCGCATGCCCCGTTATATCGGTCAGTAGAAACAAGTGGCAACAGCGGCGTAGTTATTTGATTTGCTTTCTTTCATAATGAAAATTCAACACCAACACCATTTTTCCAAGAAACTCGCGATAAGAAAACGTTGATTGATTAACATACAGCGTGAATAAGAACTTCGCGATTTTTTTACGCAGTATGATTAAGTTTTTCTTATCGCACCATGCAGGTATTATTTTCTATTGTGGATACATAATTTACAAATAATTAACAAACTCCTTTATTAATAATGTGATTGTTACTTATTAAAGCTGATTTTTTTCTTGTGAGAATAAGTAACATTTGGAAAAAATGCTAATTGTAATTTTATCGAAAAGGAAATATTAAATGAATGTAGTATTCAGTTGGCTCTAGGTGAAACATTATAAAAACTTTAGTTGAAAAAATTCACACGGTTTTTATTTTTCACAGTTCATTCAGAATCTTAACGCGTCTTTGGGGTCTTTCGACCATCTTCAAAGGACTACAAAAAGTAACTTGGTCGAAAGACCGAAACACGTGTCAGGATTCTGATTTAACTGTGAAACATAAAAACTGTGAATTTTTTAAGAATAAAATTGAAAAGGAAATAGGTTAAGAATAATTTAATTATCAACAGTGTTATATCAGTTAGCCTATTCAATTAAATGTTCCAATTAACTGACTATCCTTTTCTAGATTGTAAGAATACATCCCTTATATTTATACGGTATTTTCTTGAAAAAGAGTAAAATTGCAGTGTAGTGGATGGAGATGAAGAGTAAATCCATAGACATAGTAAGACAATAAGTCTAGGAGTAAGTTTTAAATACTTGGAAGATTATTAATTTGGGAACCACATACTAGCATTTATAGGTATAAAAACTATTTATAATTTATAAGAGGCACTGATTCCCAAGGGTTTCAAACTGAAGAATGCGGTTAAATAAAAAACTAAGATAGAAGTTCCTAACAACAATAGCTCCATGTTCACAAGCCATAGAGGGACATTTGACATTTGAAATTCATTATATATCGTTTATGTCATTAGGTTAGAATTCTGATTGATGAATAATCCAAATGAAAACAAACAAGTGATTAAGGATATTCCAGCTCAAGAACAGCCACAGATCTTAATGAAAGATCGTCTATATAGTCACTTTCCATAAAATGATAAGATTTTGAGCGAAATCATTAGAATCGCACAAGATTATTCGGGTATATACATATTGATTATAAATGGTCAACATGTCTAAAAATTACTCAGGATCTAGTATTAGGGATTTTTATAAAGGCAAAGATCAATGGAGCTTTTACACACCACCTATAACCCCATCTAAACACCACCAGGTTCTTTATGAGTTTCCTGCAACTTTATCATCTACACCTCAACCTCACATTACAATAAATCCTAAACATTGGGATGCAGAACATGTCAGAATGCCTTACGCACCTGAAAATTTATATCCTTTGGAGGTATGTAAGATGAAATTGAATGGATAGTTTTATTCAAGTATGTTTAATCTCAGAAGGAATTAATTTAACCACTTTTAGGAAAATGGTACCAAAGTACTTGTCCCTAGATGGGAATTAATATGTAAAGAATTGGAAAAGCCCATTAAATCATTTTCAGATTTGGAAAAAGCTATAAATTCTTATAATATGTCAGCCCCTTTGACAGCATTGGAAAACTTCTTTGTAGAGGTGAATATAACAGGTGTTAATAGAATTTTATACATTGCAACACATATTTAAGGTGCTTTCAGAAGAAGAGGCAGAACAATTTTTTGAGAATTTATTACCGAAAATTATTGAACTAGCATTACGGCTACCAGAAATAGTACCTGGAAGCATACCACTGTTAAAGAGGCATCATAATAAATCTGTCAGTTTAAGCCAAATACAAGTAGCATCACTTCTTGCTAATGCTTTTCTATGTACCTTTCCCTGGAGAAAAGATGTTTCATTGACATATCCTGGTGTAAATTTTACAAGGTAACTATTTTCAATATTTGAAATTATTACATAGCTGACTTATTTGCTATTGAAGGGTCCTCACATCTATACAGGGTGTCCCAGAGCAGGCTTTTTGACTTTTGAGACACAGATTGTTTGTTGAACTTGGAAAAAATAACTATTTTTTTTGTAATAATTCTAAAATGGCAGAAGATATTTTGATGCGACTTAAAACAGCCACACTGCTTGTTGAGAGTTAACTTTTAATGTTTCTTGCATATTTCCAACATTTTTAGTGGAGTAAATAAAAAGGTTATTTCATATAACACATAACTTGAATGTCACTGATATTTTCGCAAATTTTTTGACAGAATTAAAATTCTTGAAGATTATTTGTCAGAAAGAGTACTCTTGGTGAAAAGCTCTAAACTTCACCATATTCGAGAAAATCGCCCTCAAATCTTTTAACATTTGATTTTTCATGAAAAAAGGAATACTTGTAAATTAACAGGATTTTAATTGAAAAATAATGGAAGATCAAACACAAAGCAAATTACAGATGTTCACTATGACCAACATTGTTTTAGATACAAGCAGTTTTTTTGCGTCAAATTCTCTTGAACTTATTCAAATATTTCAACATTATTTTGAATCCTCTGACATCTTATTCGAATGAGTTCAAGAAGATGTTCAAGATTTTCAATTATCACTGAGTTAAGTATTTTAGATATCTCCATATGAAAAAATCCAACGGATTAAGGTCCAGGGACTGTGGTTGCCAAGGTACTAGACCTCCTCATCCTATTCAACGACGGCCATAGATATCATTCAAGTGCACCTTAAGTAAAACATGGACTGGTGCTATGAAAGAAGTAGATTGTAAAAAATACTATATATATAGGGAAGATTTCATTAAAAAAGTAAATGTTCAGGAAAACTGCTGACCAAAAAGTCTATCATCATGTGTTCCTATCCAAATGTTTATCAAAAATCTTTCTTGATGCGTAGTCTGTAAAATTGCAAGCAGATGAGCGTCTGCCCAATGGTGATTATTTTAAAGATTTGTAATAGCATCGCGGGTAAATCCTGCTTCGTCAGTAAAAAAAATTTCAATTTCTTGTCATCTAATTCAGAAGCCATCAGCAAAGGAAAAGTAGTTAATGGTTATCTTCTGGATTCAATGCCTGTACTCGTTAAAGGTGGTAAGGATAAAGCCATTGGTTTTGCAGAATTCTCTAAACTGACATGCAACAACATATTTGAGCAGCAGCTACTTTTTGGACGGATATGTCAGGATTCTCTCTTACTCTATACAAATTTTTTTGCAGCATCTTGTCTTCAGATGCCGTAATCGATCCTTTTTCTTCTTAAATATCCAAATGAACATAGACTATTACGTATTCTTCCAAATATTCTATGAGATGAAGCTCTTCGGTTAGGATAAGCAGCAATGTAATGATGATAAGCTGCTCTACTATTGTGGTTTGCATGACCAAAAAAAAATGCATATCTGCTAATTCAACTAATGTGTAAGGTTCCAAAATTTTATTTGAAGTGATCACAAGATCAAAATAATACAAAGAGTATTATTTTGTTACTAAGTCATACGTAAATAAATATGGTAATTTCATTTTTGGACAAATCAAACTTCTACTTAGATTTCAACTGCAAAAGCAATACATTTTTGAAGAATTCACGAAAATTTAAGGCGGAGAATGACATTTCGTAATTTTTCAATAAAAATCTCATAAATTTCCAAGTATCCCTTTTTCATGAAAAATCAAATGTTAAAGTATTTGAGGCCGATTTTCTTGACTTCAGTGAAGTTTAAAGCTTTCCACCAAGAGTACCAAGTTGGGGATGTTACAACATCAAATAACTTTTTTATCCACGCCACCAATAATGTTTAAAACCTTCAAGAAACATTAAAAGTCAACTTTCCACAAGCAGTGCAGCTGTTTTTAATTGCATCAGAATATCGGCAGTCATTTTGGAATTATTGCAGAAAACTAGTTGTTTTTCCCAATTTTAACACCCTGTGTTTTGCAAGTGAAAGAAGTTAGCACCCATGTTTGCAAGAAATTTGTTCTTACTTTCATTTGTACTACCTACTCTATCAATTTGTTATACCTACTATGGGACACCCTGCATAGCATGTGAGTTAGGAGTTCAGTTGTGTTTAGGCTTTGTTATTGTGTCCTTACGCCACCTTAGGCGTTAATTTTTGACGCAAATAATGAAGTGGTGACTGAAACCATCTGACTAGAAAATTTCTCTTCTATCCAAGCGGGACATGAACTCCTACTTTTTAGTTCCGAGTACGCCGTTCTACCACTGAACTATTGACACTCAATAATTTTGAGTAATTTTATGAAAAAAAACTCATTGTTTGACACATTATTAGTATATACAGTAGACTTATGAACACATGTCTGTGTGAACAACCCAATAGCGTGAACAAGAAAATATTCTCATTGTATATCCAGTAGTATGAACAAGCCCTGATCTCGTTAGTGTGATTTACTACTTTCCTGTTTCAACTTGTTGATAAAATCATGTGTAAAGCATGATAAATAAATTTTATTTATTACGAGTTATCTTCTGCCGCGAGAAGTGTCTTTTATTCTGAAATATGTAGTTGAAATTGCTATATTGAAGAAATTTTTGGGTCTGTATGAAAAATCGAAGATCTTGAAAGATCACTGGTATGGCATGATAGTAACATTGCTTTAAAAAAAATATGGAATTGCTAAATCAACTGCTTGATAAAAAAAAAACAAGAGTGTTGTGAAAATTAAAAAATGCACTTTGAGGAAAGCTGAATATCAGAAAATGTAGGACGCTTTAAACAGATGGTTTATTAAACAGGGGGAATTAAATTTGCCTATAACAGGAAAAATTATGAAGCCTAAAACGGAAATGAAAAATTTACCGCAAATGATGGATGGCTGCAAAAGTTCAAGGTTCGTTATAGTCTTAGATTTTTTAAAATTTGTGCAGAAAAACTATCATCTGAGGTGCATAATATTAGCCCATTCAATATTGAATTGGTTCAATTTGAAAATTGAGCTCACTCATGACCAGATATACAATGCTTATGAGACTGGATTGTACTGAAAAATAATGCCTGACAAAACCTATGTGATGAGTTCTGAAAAAACTGCACCCAGTCTAAAAATAACAAAGCAGCGAATTACCTTCTTGGGTTATGCAAACGCATCAGGTTACCACAAACTCACGCTGTTGATTATTGCCGAAGCAAAACCTCCAAGAGCATTAAAAAATTTCCATAATCCCTGCATCCGCAAAAATACAAAAAATGTTTCGATGCCAAAGGGAATTCTCAAAAACTGGTTCTTTAAATGCTCCTGTACCATAGGTAAGTGTTAATATGAAAAATGGAAAATGAGCAAATCAGAATTTTTTGTAGGTAAAGCAATTTCTAAAATGTTGAAATGTTCCCGTAAAAGTAATGCTTCTTCTACATCTGCACCTTCACATCTATCAGCTGAAGAGTTGACAAAAGAAGATGGCAAAATATTTGTGATGTTTTTGCCTCCTAATGTATTACCCTTAATTCAGCCAATGGATCAAAATGCCTTGAAATTAACCAAACTCTTTTGAAGAAAAAATCCTTTGGGTTTTCTGGTGGCCTGAGGACACAACATGGCAGATAGGCTCAACAACCTCACCTTGAGGGATGCTGCTTTACACTTACACGGGGCATGGCAACAATTAGATCCTCTGGTAATCAAAACGTATTGGAACAAAATTTTTGACCATTGATGAAGATGATCTTTCTCCTGTGAAGCTCCGAGACATATTGATGAGTAAAAAATCAGAACCTATAGTAAAGGAAACTATCGAGTTGCTGAACATAATTCATTGAAAATGAATACGACAATACGAGGAATTTATTTACCACAATTAATGACAAAAATAATAACATCTGTGAAAATGAGTACTTAAGCTCTTTTTCACCACAACTGTGCGCTCACCCAATATACGCTAATTGTAAAAATCCAGCAATGAGAAATATTGAAGTAGCCGAGACAACAGCACTACGATTAATAACCAGAATGAGAGATCCCCACAACATCCTACATAATCCATCTAACCAACTGTTGTACTCAAGAACCAATGTTGAACCAATAAAAACGAGACTGAACACCCTAAATGAAAAATTTTTCAAAAAACTCAAAGAAATGGATGACACTCTACCCCTTTAACACAACGATAACAAAAATATTACCAGGAGAAAACACCCGAAGCACACCCTATTCAAAATACTACAAAACAGAAATATATAATTAAAAAATTTAAGGCATAACTTTTGCTTTCTATATGTAGAATTTCAAAGTTATGGTTGAAAGTATGTCCTGTTTCTAACAAATGGTTAGAATATGTAGAATTACTTTTATTTTTGAGGAAACTCTTCAAATGTTCACAAATTGTATGTCGGAAAGTTCTTCCAGTCTGTCCTATGTAAACTTTAGGGCAATCACCGCAGGTTAACTTGTAAACCCCCGATTTATCATCTTTTGTGTACAGTCTTTATTATTTTTAATAAATTTACTCAAGTTTGAATTGGTTTTAAATGAAATTCTTAAACTATATTTATTTTTGAGGTAAAAATAATAAAGACTGTACACATAAAGATGATAAATCGGGGGTTTATAAGTTAACCTGCGGTGATTGCCCTAACGTTTACATAGGACAGACTGGAAGAACTTTCCGACATAGAATTTGTGAACATTTGAAGAGTTTCCTCAATAATAAAAGTAGTTCTACATATTCCAACCATTTGTTAGAAACAGGACATACTTTCAAGCATAACTTTGAAATTCTACATATAGAAAGTAAAAGTTATGCCTTAAATCTGTTAGAATCCCTAGAGATAAATAAAGATAATAAAATTGGAATATTACTTAACGAACAAATAGATTTAAATAACTCACCTCTGCTAAATATATTCAGATAAGCTGGAATTTGCAGAGACCATTTTTGGGTTTTTAGTCCTCAATAAAAATTTATTGTACTTACTGTAATATAAATAGCAACGGAATTCGGAAACAAGCTTAGTTATTCAAAATGAAATCTTTAATATGGATTTTCACCAAGTTAGGACTGATTCAATTCAATATCCAAATATTTATTTTAAAATTTCTCATTAATTCTGTAAAACAACCTATTCCAACATTTTTTTCAACAAAAATTTCTAATAGATTAATTTCAATTAGAATAACCTACATTTGCAAGTGTTTTATGAAATTTTCATATCCATTTTATTCATAAATGAATTCAATTCAAAAATAAAATAATATAACCAAAATTTTTTTCTAAACTTTTCTACTCTCTTCAGAAGAAAATAAACTAATGAACCTAAAGGTACAAAAGCCCTTCAAAAAGAAATATATATTTTTAGCTCCCCATTTTTCTAATGGAATTAAAACTAAACTATAACGACCACGAAACGATTTGTGATTGTCTGTTACTAGTGCCAGACGACCACTCCTCTTTCCTTAATTTCTCATTCCATTCGTTATTTACATGTATATTTATTTATTCTGTCAATCATTTAGGAGAGAATAAAAAAATTCATCATTATTATATATCAATCGAAATCTCTCTGTGCCATTTTATCTTAATTTGGGGATTTTGAGCAGAAAATAGTCTTAAACAATTACAATAGACCCACAGATGCATACAAATTCAGTTCTGCCATCCAGACAGTTATTTCTAAGTACAATAATTAAAAAAAAAAACTTTAAGACTTGAAATATGTAGTGTGGATGCTAATCTTAAATTAGAAGATCTAGTTTTTAAATGGGTATAACCTATGTATGGTCTTCTGAAATATAACTGTGACAAATTTTGTTTTGTCATTATTGCAAAAAAATTGAAATCCAACTATGTTAGTGTAAGGGTTTTATGTGTCGGAAAACCTATTTCCACTAATTTAGAATATCATTTAGTAGATTTAACTAGAACTTTGTGTACACATGTGAAGTGTCAGTAAAAAAAGTGTTCTTAAACAATCAGTATGTTATGTTATTTATGGCGAGCGGGCGTCTGTTCACCCTAACACTGCGTCCGCACGGACTATTGTGGTTCACCCCTAATTTATATCTCCCCGACGAGATCCAGTTTTTGGATAAAACCGATAATCTTGTTCAGGGGTAATTTTTTCAGTTCTCTGTGGGCTATAAAAGCCTGGCCAAACACCTCGAATCTGATGCGGCTCACCGCTGGGCACTCTGAGATGATGTGCATGGCTGTTTCAGTGTCCTCAAGAAACAACCTGCATTCATTGTCTTCAGCCAGACCGATTTTGTGCAAATGCGCTTTCAGTCTGCAGTGACCTGCCATAATTCCGACAAGTGTTCTTAGATTGGCCCTATCCAGACCTAGCGCTTGGTTCGCCATCTTTTTGTTCGAAGCTGTTTCAAGGAACAACTTCGAATGTTTCAGGCCAGAATGGCTCCGCCAGAAAGACTCTAGCCTTGCGTTCATTCTGCCTATTATCGCCTCGTTAGCCACGTCATGTGGTATTCCCAGGAATGGTTCCGGTCCTACCAGAGGCAGCGCAGCTCCAGCAAATGCCAGCCGATCTGCCTCCTCGTTACCCAAAGAGGCTCGGTATCCAAACCAGAGTGACTCCGTTATACATACCAAGCCTGTTTAAAGCCGTGCGGCAACTCCAGACTGTTTTGGATGTAAAACAGCTGGATTCCAGAGCTTTTAGTATACTGACTGACTATCAGTAAATATTTTGATTTTACCGTGGTGGATTTGCCGTTTTATGAGATGTTAATTCTCGGTTTGCTCCCATGGACTCCCGCTCCTGTTCCGTTCGTCGTTCGCGAGCCGTCTGTGAACAAGCCAAGGTCGGTTCTCAATAGAACCTCAGCATGCTGGGTCCACATTCGTCCCGGCTGGGGAGGATTACATTGAAATTACGTTCCTGGCTCGTGATTTTTGACATTAGATCCGAGGGCATCGATAGGATACTGTTCGTTAAAAGCTCGTCCAGCAGTCCTGAGCCTCCCATCACTATTGCCTCTGGCCTGTCAATCGTCAGTTGATACAGTTTGTATGTGGTCCGTTCCGCCTCCCTCTGCACGAGTAGGTGCAGGGGTGGTAGATTTAGTAGGACCTCCATGGCTGCCGTGGGTGTGGTGCGAAACGCACCCGAAACAATCAGTAACTTTAGTACAAGAAAAATTATATTTTTCTGGAAAGAAGATATAGATCATAAAAGCACATAAAATCTGAATAATCTTATAATAAAAAATTACATATCAGAGAATTTTATTAAATTATTAATTTACCAGAACACGTAAGGATCCTGTCATCAAATGAGTTTTTTCAAAAATTTGTCATGTAGGTTACACCCCGCTTCCTTTGAAAATCATGGCATTTTATCTTAACTCTTTGGATCAGTTAGATTCTGTTCGTTTCTAGCATATTATCATTATTAGTATTATCATTAAATGTCTTTATTGAGAATATAATTCATACAAAGGTACAGAAAAAATATTTGCATAAATCTGTAGACCTATCTACTTTTATCTAGCTAACCTAGATAAAAGTTACAAAATTACGAGAGACACCGCAAGCGAGTTTTACAAAGAAAAAAATACACTTTATCAAAAATAAATGGCATATTTAAGTGATTTCTCCCTGATCAAACCGCCACAATGTTCAAAATATGCTTCCTAAATCTTCCTGATGACTAATACAACTCTTCAATAAACTCATTCATCAGATGTGCGACGTTATACGAAAACGATATCTCAAACAGTTTAGTGAAATCACGAGGAATAGTGATGACATTTTTGGGTCTTAAATTTAAATTATGGACATCGGTTCTAAAAGTTATTTAATTATAGAGATATGGTGGTGACTTATTTTGTAGGATTGAATAAAAAAGACTCAGCGAATGAATATACTCCTCTGCTTCATGTTTAACAATCTGGACGTGCTCAACTTATGACTGATGAGGTTTTGCTTCCTCTCGATCCTGGCACCATCTAGGATGGTTAGACAAGAACCATAAAAGCTGCCACAAACATTAAAATGGAAAATAACTAGAGAGTCACAAAGCCTAGTTCTGAGCGGTACCAGCAGAACATGGCCATTCTGGTATATAACCCTTTAACTCATGTGTACGCTTTGTACCCAATGACTTATACATTCTGTCAAGAAAGTACCGGGAATTATCGATTTAAATCTGGCGGGGCAATGAGGCAGGTAAAAAATTTTTTTCCTAGGTTGGTACCACTGTCCTCAATTACTATGCCAAGCTTGAGCGGGATCTGTCTACTAGTGTGTTTGCAACAGCTGATTAAGTCAGTCGATGTCAGAGTGCGTGCCGATTTTTACTATGGGTGATTACGTTGAGCAAAGAATTTGTTTAAAGTTTTGTGTTGCAAATGAATTTTTGTGTGCCGATGCATTGAAAATGTTGCAAAAGGCCTTTGGTGATAATGCTCTATCGACAACTCGTGCATATCAGTGGTACAGAGCCTTCAAGGACGGTCGTGAAGTGGTCGCCCATCGACGGCTTCGATCAAAGATAACGTCGATAAAATTAAGGAAAGGGTGCTGGAAAACCGTCGTACCAGCTTGAGAGAGATAGCACATGATCTTAAGATATCCCACGAGTCCGCACGTACGATTTTGATTGATATTTTGGGCATGAGAAAGGTGGCCGCACGACTCGTACCGAAAGACCTGAATTTTCTTCAAAAACGTCATCGCGAACAGGTTGCTTCAGACATGCTGGATCGCTGTAATTCCGATTCTACATTCATGAAACGCATTATAACTGGTGATGAGACCTGGGTCTACGAGTACGATATGCAAACAAGCCAGCAATCATCGGAATGGGTGGCAAAAAATGAGCCGAAACCGAAAAAACCACGCCAAAGCCGCTCGAAAATGAAGGTGATGCTCATTGTTTTCTTCGATATCCGTAGCGTGGTGCACTACGAATTCGTTCCAGAGGGTCAGACGGTAAACAAGGAGTATTACCTACGCGTTATGAAACGTTTGCGTGAGCGTATCCGTAAGAAGCGGCCAAATTTGTGGGCGAACAACTAATGGATTTTGCATGACGATAACGCGCCTTCTCACCGAGCTACGATTGTGACTGACTTTCTCGCCAAAAACTCAACAAACGTGCTTCAGCAACCACCGTATTCGCTGGATTTGGCTCCCTGCGACTTTTTCCTCTTCCCAAAACTTCCCAAATTGCCCCTTCGTGGCACCCGTTTTGAGTCGATTGAAGCCATAAAACAAAATTCGGCGCGAGAGCTAAAGTCCATCCTGGAAAGCGCCTATAAAAAATGTTTCGATAATTGGAAGTGCCGTTGGCATAGATGTATTGGAGCAAATGGAGCCTATTTGGAAGGCGATCCAATAAATTTTGACGATTAAATGTAAAAATAATGTTTTAATTGAAAATTCCCGGTACTTTCTTGACAGAGTAGTATGTGTTGAGAACCATAGATCCTGATCGTTAGTCAGGCCAAGATTTTTCACTTCAGATTCAAACCTCACTGCAGAATCAGCCAGGCATATCTGAGATATTCAGTATGAAACTGCCCTTTCCGCACCCTACTACCAAAAATTATTTTCACAGTCTTGGAGCTGTTAAGCCTCAAACAGTGCTTCCTTGAGTAGTCAAGAACTTAGTGCAAATCAAAATTTAAACCTGCTATTGACTGACTGCATTCATCCGATTGAAAAGACATGTAAAATTCATCAGCAAAGCCATGATAACATGATGAAGTAAAAATCTTTAACAATCGTAGGATGTAAATTATAAATTGTTTCGGCCCTAAAAAAGATTACTGCGCAACACCTTTGGTTGTTTCGAGGAACGATGACATTACACCTCCCAAACAAACCGCTTGTTCCCTACCACAAAGAAGCCTCACAGCCTCCATAGAAAATCCAATGAATTCCAAACCTGAAAGCAACATTTTATGATTCAATGTATCAAATGCCTTCGGATAGTCCAATAGTATCAGAATAGTAATCAAACCCCTATCCGTCGCATTTATTATATCATCGGTGATATAATAAGTATTGCAGCTAGGTCCTTTTCTGAATCCAGGTTGATTACTGGGAATGATCTTATTCACATTAAGGTATTCTTGGATTTGCTCGTACAAACTTGTCGGAGCGGGCACAAGTGAACTATGCGTAAATGTGCTGATAAACTTCGAGTGAATATATTTGGTTAGTTTTGTGAATTATATATTATTTTATGTTTTTATCCATTAATTGTAATATTCCGCATTCTGTAACATGTTGCCCTGTAATTGGGTAAAATAAATAAATATAATATTATATTATTATTATTTACTTATCAAGAATTTTCGGAAAAGTTGGGAGAATGTTGATAGGTCTTATGTTCCCAATACTAGTGGGGTACAATTCCTTGATAGTGGAAATATTTTAGCTTTTTTCCATAAAGTTGGATAAACCGAGTTGTTAATGCAGAAATTATAAATGTGAGTGATGTAAGGTAACAAAAAGGGGACACATAAATTTATGGTAAGGATGTTGATACCGTATATATTTCTAGTTCTACTTTTAATGATTCTTATAATGTCAAAGACGTCCATCTCATCAACATAGGCAAAATAGAAGCTAGCACAATAGTTCAACTTATTGTTTTTATAGAATTTTTTTTGATACAGATACGGAACCGTATCAATGAAAGACTTGTTTATTTCAGTAGCAAAAACCACCCAAAATCTCAGGACTCCGCCTACCTCCACCGCCCAAATTGAGCAGGCTCAAAGTAGACAACAGTTCCCTCTTATCACAATACACTTGTTTAAAAAGGCTTTTTTCTTTCGTCTGTTACCAGGTTTCTGAGTGTTCTATAATAATTCCAGTTAGCAGAGCTTGGATGCTTTTTAAAATTACTCAGTGCTATATATATATTATATGTTCCGTCTCATTGGAGACGGCCCTGTCCTTCGAGATCGTTGTGTCATCGATATTTAGGCCTTTTTATGTCAATATTTCGATCTAGCATTTTTTCAGCTGCACCAGACGAACTGAAGTGTTATTTGACACTTCTGTTTATTTGTTTTATAATTAATATATATGGCCTTAGAAAACATAAAAAGTAGTTTAGTGATTTGACATATTTATGCCTGTTAATTTCACATGACACAGCATTCCAAATTATAAACTGATTTTATCCTTCTTTTCTTGCATTTATCTCATAATTCTTCTGTAGCCAATAAGAAGGTTTATTTTGTTCATTCAGTCCACCTCCAAATGGACCTTCCAATCAATTATGTTAATTTTCCTCTTTTTGTATTAGAAGGGATGCATCGAGCACCTCTAACGTTCAGTCTTTGAAAGGAAGGAAAAGTCATTATTCTCCGAATAGTCAAGTTGTTCGTTTGTAATTGTACAAGCTTAACGCGATTGCTGTAAACGTAGCAATCCACCTTACACTTGTTTGTAGTGTAATTGTCATCACATTAGCTTATACTAGTTGTTTGTTATAAGAGTTTTACTTCAGTTCCTCATCATCGTTGTGGTTTATCATTATTAGATAAAGGAAGCTGTAGACCACCGCACATAGTGTTCTTTGAAGTCAAAATCACCGCTAATAAACAAAAATACAGTCCACCATAAGCCATCGAAATTAATCATCGAGATTAATTAATTTGCAATTGTCTATTATTTTAAAATACTGAAATAATAGGCAAATACTACGGTAAACTAACCGTGGTACGAAACATTTTGGTCCATCCGGCTAGAAGGATGTTATAACAAACAACTAATATAAGCTAATCTGATGACAATTACACTACAAACAAGTGTAAGGTGGATTGCTACGTTTACAGCAATCGCGTTAAGCTTGTACAATTACAAACGAACAACTTGATAACATAAATAGAGTTCATTCTTGATAGAAGGTATATAAAATAATATAAATATTTAAAAAAAATTTTTTAAACAATTTTAAAAAATTAGCCTTCTACATATTTAATTCCAAAAGATTATATTCAATGATTATAACTTCTGAAAATAAATTAAAATAATGTCGTATAAGTACCACTTATATCATGACATAAAATAAACATTCATTATAAGACATCCGAATGGTATAACAAAATCCAATAAATAAAAATTATTAACTAAAATCCCATAAATTAAACATTTTGAATAGACAAAATTTTGTTTCTGCTTATCAATCTTATGAAAACCAATATCTTTCAAGAATATCCAACATAATCCTAAGAATTTTATCACAAAACTATCTTACTTAGACTATTCAATATTATTGGATATCTAACCAAGGTACTTTATATAAAAACTCAAGATATGCAAAACATTACTGAAAAACAAGTTTTAAAATCGACTTTGCTCATCAGTATTCAAATATTCATATTCAATAAATATAACATCAATTAATAACATATATTCAAACTCACCCTTCACTCTCCAGAAAAAGTTCTACTTAAATGAGAACCTTAAATAGGTATTCACTACACACAGAAATATCTCTGTGGTTTAACCTGATCTAGAAGATTGAAAGACAAATTTAACGGCCTCTGCTATAGCACAAGGACTATCTGTATAAAGAATGTTTGAGGAAACGAAATAATTATATATTATGAATAAAATAACATAAATAGAGTTCATTCTTGATAGAAGGTATATAAAATAATATAAATATTTAAAAAAAAATTTTTAAACAATTTTAAAAAATTAGCCTTCTACATATTTAATTCCAAAAGATTATATTCAATGATTATAACTTCTGAAAATAAATTAAAATATTGTCGTATAAGTACCACTTATATCATGACATAAAATAAACATTCATTATAAGACATCCGAATGGTATAACAAAATCCAATAAATAAAAATTATTAACTAAAATCCCATAAATTAAACATTTTGAATAGACAAAATTTTGTTTCTGCTTATCGATCTTATGAAAACCAATATCTTTCAAGAATATCCAACATAATCCTAAGAATTTTATCACAAAACTATCTTACTTAGACTATTCAATATTATTGGATATCTAACCAAGGTACTTTATATAAAAACTCAAGATATGCAAAACATTACTGAAAAACAAGTTTTAAAATCGACTTTGCTCATCAGTATTCAAATATTCATATTCAATAAATATAACATCAATTAATAACATATATTCAAACTCACCCTTCACTCTCCAGAAAAAGTTCTACTTAAATGAGAACCTTAAATAGGTATTCACTACACACAGAAATATCTCTGTGGTTTAACCTGATCTAGAAGATTGAAAGACAAATTTAACGGCCTCTGCTATAGCACAAGGACTATCTGTATAAAGAATGTTTGAGGAAACGAAATAATTATATATTATGAATAAAATAACATAAATAGAGTTCATTCTTGATAGAAGGTATATAAAATAATATAAATATTTAAAAAAAAATTTTTAAACAATTTTAAAAAATTAGCCTTCTACATATTTAATTCCAAAAGATTATATTCAATGATTATAACTTCTGAAAATAAATTAAAATAATGTCGTATAAGTACCACTTATATCATGACATAAAATAAACATTCATTATAAGACATCCGAATGGTATAACAAAATCCAATAAATAAAAATTATTAACTAAAATCCCATAAATTAAACATTTTGAATAGACAAAATTTTGTTTCTGCTTATCGATCTTATGAAAACCAATATCTTTCAAGAATATCCAACATAATCCTAAGAATTTTATCACAAAACTATCTTACTTAGACTATTCAATATTATTGGATATCTAACCAAGGTACTTTATATAAAAACTCAAGATATGCAAAACATTACTGAAAAACAAGTTTTAAAATCGACTTTGCTCATCAGTATTCAAATATTCATATTCAATAAATATAACATCAATTAATAACATATATTGAAACTCACCCTTCATTCTCCAGAAAAAGTTCTACTTAAATGAGAACCTTAAATAGGTATTCACTACACACAGAAATATCTCTGTGGTTTAACCTGATCTAGAAGATTGAAAGACAAATTTAACGGCCTCTGCTATAGCACAAGGACTATCTGTATAAAGAATGTTTGAGGAAACGTAATAATTATATATTATGAATAAAATAACATAAATAGAGTTCATTCTTGATAGAAGGTATATAAAATAATATAAATATTTAAAAAAAAATTTTTAAACAATTTTAAAAAATTAGCCTTCTACATATTTAATTCCAAAAGATTATATTCAATGATTATAACTTCTGAAAATAAATTAAAATAATGTCGTATAAGTACCACTTATATCATGACATAAAATAAACATTCATTATAAGACATCCGAATGGTATAACAAAATCCAATAAATAAAAATTATTAACTAAAATCCCATAAATTAAACATTTTGAATAGACAAAATTTTGTTTCTGCTTATCGATCTTATGAAAACCAATATCTTTCAAGAATATCCAACATAATCCTAAGAATTTTATCACAAAACTATCTTACTTAGACTATTCAATATTATTGGATATCTAACCAAGGTACTTTATATAAAAACTCAAGATATGCAAAACATTACTGAAAAACAAGTTTTAAAATCGACTTTGCTCATCAGTATTCAAATATTCATATTCAATAAATATAACATCAATTAATAACATATATTGAAACTCACCCTTCACTCTCCAGAAAAAGTTCTACTTAAATGAGAACCTTAAATAGGTATTCACTACACACAGAAATATCTCTGTGGTTTAACCTGATCTAGAAGATTGAAAGACAAATTTAACGGCCTCTGCTATAGCACAAGGACTATCTGTATAAAGAATGTTCGAGGAAACGAAATAATTATATATTATGAATAAAATAACATAAATAGAGTTCATTCTTGACAGAAGGTATATAAAATAATATAAATATTTAAAAAAAATTTTTTTAAACAATTTTAAAAAATTAGCCTTCTACATATTTAATTCCAAAAGATTATATTCAATGATTATAACTTCTGAAAATAAATTAAAATAATGTCGTATAAGTACCACTTATATCATGACATAAAATAAACATTCATTATAAGACATCCGAATGGTATAACAAAATCCAATAAATAAAAATTATTAACTAAAATCCCATAAATTAAACATTTTGAATAGACAAAATTTTGTTTCATTCATTATAAGACATCCGAATGGTATAACAAAATCCAGTAAATAAAAATTATTAACTAAAATCCCATAAATTATTTAAGGTTCTCATTTAAGTAGAACTTTTTCTGGAGAGTGAAGGGTGAGTTTGAATATATGTTATTAATTGATGTTATATTTATTGAATATGAATATTTGAATACTGATGAGCAAAGTCGATTTTAAAACTTGTTTTTCAGTAATGTTTTGCATATCTTGAGTTTTTATATAAAGTACCTTGGTTAGATATCCAATAATATTGAATAGTCTAAGTAAGATAGTTTTGTGATAAAATTCTTAGGATTATGTTGGATATTCTTGAAAGATATTGGTTTTCATAAGATTGATAAGCAGAAACAAAATTTTGTCTATTCAAAATGTTTAATTTATGGGATTTTAGTTAATAATTTTTATTTATTGGATTTTGTTATACCATTCGGATGTCTTATAATGAATGTTTATTTTATGTCATGATATAAGTGGTACTTATACGACATTATTTTAATTTATTTTCAGAAGTTATAATCATTGAATATAATCTTTTGGAATTAAATATGTAGAAGGCTAATTTTTTAAAATTGTTTAAAAATTTTTTTTTAAATATTTATAATATTTTATATACCTTCTATCAAGAATGAACTCTATTTATGTTATTTTATTCATAATATATAATTATTACGTTTCCTCAAACATTCTTTATACAGATAGTCCTTGTGCTATAGCAGAGGCCGTTAAATTTGTCTTTCAATCTTCTAGATCAGGTTAAACCACAGAGATATTTCTGTGTGTAGTGAATACCTATTTAAGGTTCTCATTTAAGTAGAACTTTTTCTGGAGAGTGAAGGGTGAGTTTCAATATATGTTATTAATTGATGTTATATTTATTGAATATGAATATTTGAATACTGATGAGCAAAGTCGATTTTAAAACTTGTTTTTCAGTAATGTTTTGCATATCTTGAGTTTTTATATAAAGTACCTTGGTTAGATATCCAATAATATTGAATAGTCTAAGTAAGATAGTTTTGTGATAAAATTCTTAGGATTATGTTGGATATTCTTGAGAGATATTGGTTTTCATAAGATCGATAAGCAGAAACAAAATTTTGTCTATTCAAAATGTTTAATTTATGGGATTTTAGTTAATAATTTTTATTTATTGGATTTTGTTATACCATTCGGATGTCTTATAATGAATGTTTATTTTATGTCATGATATAAGTGGTACTTATACGACATTATTTTAATTTATTTTCAGAAGTTATAATCATTGAATATAATCTTTTGGAATTAAATATGTAGAAGGCTAATTTTTTAAAATTGTTTAAAAATTTTTTTTTAAATATTTATATTATTTTATATACCTTCTATCAAGAATGAACTCTATTTATGTTATTTTATTCATAATATATAATTATTTCGTTTCCTCAAACATTCTTTATACAGATAGTCCTTGTGCTATAGCAGAGGCCGTTAAATTTGTCTTTCAATCTTCTAGATCAGGTTAAACCACAGAGATATTTCTGTGTGTAGTGAATACCTATTTAAGGTTCTCATTTAAGTAGAACTTTTTCTGGAGAGTGAAGGGTGAGTTTCAATATATGTTATTAATTGATGTTATATTTATTGAATATGAATATTTGAATACTGATGAGCAAAGTCGATTTTAAAACTTGTTTTTCAGTAATGTTTTGCATATCTTGAGTTTTTATATAAAGTACCTTGGTTAGATATCCAATAATATTGAATAGTCTAAGTAAGATAGTTTTGTGATAAAATTCTTAGGATTATGTTGGATATTCTTGAAAGATATTGGTTTTCATAAGATTGATAAGCAGAAACAAAATTTTGTCTATTCAAAATGTTTAATTTATGGGATTTTAGTTAATAATTTTTATTTATTGGATTTTGTTATACCATTCGGATGTCTTATAATGAATGTTTATTTTATGTCATGATATAAGTGGTACTTATACGACATTATTTTAATTTATTTTCAGAAGTTATAATCATTGAATATAATCTTTTGGAATTAAATATGTAGAAGGCTAATTTTTTAAAATTGTTTAAAAAATTTTTTTTAAATATTTATATTATTTTATATACCTTCTATCAAGAATGAACTCTATTTATGTTATTTTATTCATAATATATAATTATTTCGTTTCCTCAAACATTCTTTATACAGATAGTCCTTGTGCTATAGCAGAGGCCGTTAAATTTGTCTTTCAATCTTCTAGATCAGGTTAAACCACAGAGATATTTCTGTGTGTAGTGAATACCTATTTAAGGTTCTCATTTAAGTAGAACTTTTTCTGGAGAGTGAAGGGTGAGTTTGAATATATGTTATTAATTGATGTTATATTTATTGAATATGAATATTTGAATACTGATGAGCAAAGTCGATTTTAAAACTTGTTTTTCAGTAATGTTTTGCATATCTTGAGTTTTTATATAAAGTACCTTGGTTAGATATCCAATAATATTGAATAGTCTAAGTAAGATAGTTTTGTGATAAAATTCTTAGGATTATGTTGGATATTCTTGAAAGATATTGGTTTTCATAAGATCGATAAGCAGAAACAAAATTTTGTCTATTCAAAATGTTTAATTTATGGGATTTTAGTTAATAATTTTTATTTATTGGATTTTGTTATACCATTCGGATGTCTTATAATGAATGTTTATTTTATGTCATGATATAAGTGGTACTTATACGACATTATTTTAATTTATTTTCAGAAGTTATAATCATTGAATATAATCTTTTGGAATTAAATATGTAGAAGGCTAATTTTTTAAAATTGTTTAAAAATTTTTTTTTAAATATTTATATTATTTTATATACCTTCTATCAAGAATGAACTCTATTTATGTTATTTTATTCATAATATATAATTATTTCGTTTCCTCAAACATTCTTTATACAGATAGTCCTTGTGCTATAGCAGAGGCCGTTAAATTTGTCTTTCAATCTTCTAGATCAGGTTAAACCACAGAGATATTTCTGTGTGTAGTGAATACCTATTTAAGGTTCTCATTTAAGTAGAACTTTTTCTGGAGAGTGAAGGGTGAGTTTGAATATATGTTATTAATTGATGTTATATTTATTGAATATGAATATTTGAATACTGATGAGCAAAGTCGATTTTAAAACTTGTTTTTCAGTAATGTTTTGCATATCTTGAGTTTTTATATAAAGTACCTTGGTTAGATATCCAATAATATTGAATAGTCTAAGTAAGATAGTTTTGTGATAAAATTCTTAGGATTATGTTGGATATTCTTGAAAGATATTGGTTTTCATAAGATTGATAAGCAGAAACAAAATTTTGTCTATTCAAAATGTTTAATTTATGGGATTTTAGTTAATAATTTTTATTTATTGGATTTTGTTATACCATTCGGATGTCTTATAATGAATGTTTATTTTATGTCATGATATAAGTGGTACTTATACGACATTATTTTAATTTATTTTCAGAAGTTATAATCATTGAATATAACAACTTGACTATTCGGAGAATAATGACTTTTCCTTCCTTTCAAAGACTGAACGTTAGAGGTGCTCGATGAATCCCTTCTAATACAAAATGAAGGAAATTAACATAATTGATTGAAAGGTCCATTTGGAGGTGGACTGAATGAACAAAATAAACCTCCTTATTGGCTATAGAAGAATTACGACGTAAAGAAAAGAAGGATAAAATCAGTTTATAATTTGGAATGCTGTGTCATTTGAAATTAACAGGCATAAATATGCCAAATCACTAAATTACTTTTCATGTTTTCTAAGGCCATATATATTAATTATAAAACAAATAGACAGAAGTGTCAAATAACACTTCAGTTCGTCTGGTGCAGCTGAAAAAAAGCTAGATCGAAATATTAACATAAAAAGGCCTAACTATCGATGCACAACGATCTCGAAGGACAGGGCCGTCTCCAATGAGACGGAACATTATCCCTGCAGTAAATGGAATCCCATGCTATGGTTTTGAGTTAATCACTAGAACATTGATAATTGAACAATTTGAAGTTTAAAAAGAATCTCTGTTGCATTCGGGTGTTTATTTATGTATGCTAGAAGTAACTCGTTATCACCAAGGCCTTCATGAATGACATCCACCCTTGAAACAATGTCCTTGTTATTGGTTAAGAAATAGTCAATCAATGTTGAAGAGCCTGGTGTGATTCTAGTCTGTTGATCAACCAATTGATGAAACCCCATACAGTCCATAATCTCGTCACAAACTTAGTATTCGCCCGGTCCACACTATGAAGATTTAGGTTTAAATCTCCAATACAGAAAACTTTATTGAATTTCATGATCAAGTCTAACAAAACAGTCTTATGTTATGTTATTTATGGCGAACGGGCGTCTGTCCACCCTACCACTGCGTCCGCACGGACTATTGTGGTTCACCCCTAATTTATACATTCTGTCAAGAAAGTACCGGGAATTATCGATTTAAATCTGGCGGGGCAATGAGGCAGGTAAATTTTTTTTCCTAGGTTGGTACCACTGTCCTTAATTACTATGCCAAGCTTGAGCGGGATCTGTCAACTAGTGTGTTTGCAACAGCTGATTAAGTCAGTCGATGTCAGAGTGCGTGCCGATTTTTACTATGGGTGATTACGTTGAGCAAAGAATTTGTTTAAAGTTTTGTGTTGCAAATGAATTTTCGTGTGCCGATGCATTGAAAATGTTGCAAAAGGCCTTTGGTGATAATGCTCTATCAAAAACTCGTACATATCAGTGGTACAGAGCCTTCAAGGACGGTCGTGAAGTGGTCGCCCATCGACGGCTTCGATCGAAGATAACGTCGATAAAATTAAGGAAAGGGTGCTGGAAAACCGTCGTACCAGCTTGAGAGAGATAGCACATGATCTTAAGATATCCCACGAGTCCGCACGTACGATTTTGATTGATATTTTGGGCATGAGAAAGGTGGCCGCACGACTCGTACCGAAAGACCTGAATTTTCTTCAAAAACGTCATCGCGAACAGGTTGCTTCAGACATGCTGGATCGCTGTAATTCCGATTCTACATTCATGGAACGCATTATAACTGGTGATGAGACCTGGGTCTACGAGTACGATATGCAAACAAGCCAGCAATCATCGGAATGGGTGGCAAAAAATCAGCCGAAACCCAAAAAACCACGCCAAAGCCGCTCGAAAATGAAAGTGATGCTCATTGTTTTCTTCGATATCCGTGGCGTGGTGCACTACGAATTCGTTCCAGAGGGTCAGACGGTAAACAAGGAGTATTACCTAGGCGTTATGAAACGTTTGCGTGAGCGTATCCGTAAGAAGCGGCCAAATTTGTGGGCGAACAACTCATGGATTTTGCATGACGATAACGCGCCTTCTCACCGAGCTACGATTGTGACTGACTTTCTCGCCAAAAACTCAACAAACGTGCTTCAGCAACCACCGTATTCGCCGGAATTGGCTCCCTGCGACTTTTTCCTCTTCCCAAAACTAAAATTGCTCCTTCGTGGCACCCGTTTTGAGTCGATTGAAGCCATAAAACAAAATTCGGCGCGAGAGCTAAAGTCCATCCCGGAAAGCGCCTATAAAAAATGTTTCGATAATTGGAAGTGCCGTTGGCATAGATGGAGCAAATGAAGCCTATTTTGAAGGCGACCCAATAAATTTTGACGATTAAATGTAAAAATGTTGTTTTAATTGAAAATTCCCGGTACTTTCTTGACAGAGTAGTATCTCCCCGACGAGATCCAGTTTGTGGATAAAACCGATAATCTTGTTCAGGGGTAATTTTTTCAGTTCGCTGTGGGCTATAAAAGCACTGCCAAAGACATCGAATCTGATGCGACTCACCGCTGAGCACTCTGAGACGATGTGCATGGCCGTTTGTGTCCTCAAGACACAGTCTGCATTCATCGTTTTCAGCCAGACCAATTTTGTGCAAATGCGCTTTCAGTCTGCAGTGACCTGTCATAAATCCGACAAGTGTTGTTAGGTTGGCCCTATCCAGACCTAGCGCTTGGTTCGCCATCTTTTTGTTCGAAGCTGTCCCAAGGAACAACTTCGAATGTTTCAGGCCGGAATGGCTCCGCCAGAAAGACTCTAGCCTTGAGTTCATTCTGCCTGTTATCGCCTCGTTAGCCACATCATGTGGTATTCCCAGGAATGGTTCCGGTCCTACCAGAGGCAGCGCAGCTTCAGCAAACGCCAGCCGATCTGCCTCCTCGTTACCCAAATAGTTTGAGTGGCTTGGTATCCAAACCAGAGTGACTCCGTTATACATACCGAGCCTGTTTAAAGCCGTGCGGCAACTCCAGACTGTTCTTGAGGTACAAGAGCTGGACTCCAAATCTTTTAGTACTGACCGCGACTCAATGAGATGTTAATTCTCGGTTTGCTCCCATAGACTCCGGCTCCTGTTCCGTTCGTCGTTCGCGAGCCGTCTGTGAACAAGCCAAGGTCGGTTCTCAATAGAACCTCAGCATGCTGGGTCCATTCGTCCCGGCTGGGGACGATTACATTGAAATTCCGTTCTTGGCTCGGACTTTTGACATTAGATCCGAGGACATCGATAGGATACTGTTCGTTAAAAGCTCGTCCAGCAGTCCTGAGCCTCCCATCACTATTGCCTCTGGCCTGTCAATCGCCAGTTGATATAGTTTGTATGTGGTCCGTTCCGCCTCCCTCTGGACGAGTAGGTGCAGGGGTGGTAGATTTAGTAGGACCTCTATGGCGGCCGTGGGTGTGGTGCGAAACGCACCTGTAATTGCAAGGCAAGCCTGTCTCTGTAGTCGGGTGAGCTTTTGTTCGCTAACCGTTTGTTGGCCTTTCTTCCACCACGCTACAGCGCTATACACTGTCTGTGGTCTAATTACCATAGTGTATAGCCAGTACATCTGCCTGGGCTTTAGGCCCCAGGTTTTACCACAGATCCGCCTGCAAGTCCAGAAACCCATTCTGGCTTTATGACACACTTTATCTAGGTGTGCACTCCAGCTGAGGGTCTTGTCCAGGACTATTCCCAGGTATTTTGCCTCAAATGAGAATTGTATTATTTCACCACCGATAGTCGGCGGTTCTAAACCATTCAACTTCCGGTTTTTAGTGAATGGTACTATAACTACCTTTTGCGGGTTAAGTGACATGTCTTCCCTTATACACCATTTGTCAATAGTGTTCAGTATCTCTTGAAGGACGGCCGATATCGTCACCTCCGATTTACCTTTCACTATGATTGCCAGGTCATCAGCAAATGCTTGAACGTCGACTCCCCACAGCGAAATGATCGCTAGTAGGTCATCAACGAGAAGGGGCCACAGTAAGGGTGAGAGATTACCTCCCTGCTGACAGCCCTTCGCAGCCTTGAACTCGAAGACCTCATCCTGGTATGAGGTCGTTATTGTTCTGCCGCATAGCATTTCCTGTATCCATCTACAGATTAGCGGGTCGATTCCTCTCGCAGCGGTAGCCTCGGCGAGAGAAGCTAAAACAGTCTTAAACTCACTAAAAAAAATAAATATAGTTTAAGCCAGGAGGTCCGTAGACAACCGCAATCGCACATTTACACCCTCGAATGTCCAACCTGAGTTAAAGTTGTTCTATACCATTCCCGGATTTTGAAACTGTATATGAAATACCTCTATGCTGTAAATACCTACGCCACCACCATCCCTGCCATCTCTATCATTCCTAACAAAGTTGTAACTATCAAAGAAAACCTGCTCACTGGAATCCTGTTTTGTCAACCAACTTTCTAGAAAGTATACATTTTCGAAAACCCGAAAAATGGGATATCACAGTTTATATTTAAATGAGCAAATGTAATGTCGTGAACATCCATTTCAAATAATTAAATTTTATAATAAAATACAATTAAATTTGAAAACAGTGAATCACTTCTTTCCAAAAATCTAAAATAAAACTGTTGAGAAACAAAGTGCTATGAAATTACTATAAATTTACAAACATCTGTAAATTAAGGGGGAACAATAAAACTTAAAGATCGCTTCTACTCTTAACTTGCAATGCCTCAAAAAAAATAAGAATAATGAAAAAAATTGAAAAATATAAAGTAGACAGCATTTTATTTCCACAAAAATGTTTGTACTACAATTGTTTCACCACGATGTGACTTCTTCAGGTATTTTTGTGGAAATGAAATACTCCTATATATTCTTCAATTAAAATGAGTTTCCACCAAGTAAAGACCGAATCAATCAAATATTTAATGAAAAAATATTAAACCTAAAAAAATACAACTGATAAAATTGTAATTTCTTAAAGAGAAATTTAGAGTAACCAAAAAAATTTTCTCCGGCATAATAAGTGATTTTACTTCCAAAAGCTATATCGCTTGTACTTACAAATTGTGATTCTACTTTAACTGCCATCAATATTCTTTATCCTTTTTTCACCACCACCATTTAGAAAAACATCGCCTTCCAAAGTATAAATGCATGTTGCCATGGGACATCCCCGTGCAATATTGTTTAAACCGAAATTGTTTAAACAATTGCAAGGAATTGTTATTAGGAGTACAAATAAGTTTCCGCTGTTTTATTGTAGATGGCGCGGCACGGAGTTTCGGTTAGCTTTCGCAGATGATAACCGGCTTAAAAAATAGTTTGGACATTCAAGAACAACATAACCTATTGATATCATTGACTTTATATTGGTAAAATATAATTTTTATAAGTTGAAAATGTCAAAATTTGAGCCAAGTAAGCGTCATTTGCGGGAAATATTAGTTTACTTCTTTAATTTAAAGAAATCTGCTGCTGAGGCGCATCAATTGCTCGTAGAAGCATATGGTGAGGGTGCTTTGAGTGAGAGAACGTGTCGAGAGTGGTTTCAAAAGTTTAAAAACGGTGATTTCGACGTAGAAAAAAATAAATCTACGAGGATGCAGAATTGGAGGAATTATTGGAGGAAGATTCATCTCAAACACAAAAAGAACTTGCTCTAACATTAGAAGTCATTCAGCAAGCAGTCTCACATCGTTTAAATTTAATTTGTGTTAAAAAACGGCGGAAACTTATTTGTACCCCTAATATTTTTCAACCGGACAATTTTTTTTTGTAAGTAATTATTTTTCGAGATATGAATTTTTAAAGGTTGAAGAAATCTTAAATTTGGATGCTTTTGACCAATGAAAAATATATTAAAAAAAATATAATTTAAATTATATTTTTTTTAATTTCCTTATACAACAGTTAACAATATCCTTCATTACGATTTTAAGAAATTTAATTGTTTATAACTGTTTTTTAATCGTTAATTCCGCGCGCTCAAAAGTTTGCAATGTTATCAATAATTAAATGCTCTACAATTTGTTCTCAACAAATTATTTTCTAAAATCAGATTAACGAAAGTTATTTAAGGATAAAGGGGAACATATAATAAAAATTACTTTTTATGGGTTTACTACTCTGTCAAGAAAGTACCGGGAATTTTCAATTAAAACAACATTTTTACATTTAATCGTCAAAATTTATTGGGTCGCCTTCAAAATATGCTCCATTTGCTCCAAAACATCTATGCCAACGGCACTTCCAATTATCGAAACATTTTTTATAGGCGCTTTCCGGGATGGACTTTAGCTCTCGCGCCGAATTTTGTTTTATGGCTTCAATCGAGTCAAAACGGGTGCCACGAAGGGGCAATTTTAGTTTTGGGAAGAGGAAAAAGTCGCAGGGAGCCAATTCCGGCGAATACGGTGGTTGCTGAAGCACGTTTGTTGAGTTTTTGGCGAGAAAGTCAGTCACAATCGTAGCTCGGTGAGAAGGCGCGTTATCGTCATGTAAAATCCATGAGTTGTTCGCCCACAAATTTGGCCGCTTCTTACGGATACGCTCACGCAAACGTTTCATAACGCCTAGGTAATACTCCTTGTGAACCGTCTGACCCTCTGGAACGAATTCGTAGTGCACCACGCCACGGACATCGAAGAAAACAATGTGCATCACCTTCATTTTCGAGCGGCTTTGGCGTGGTTTTTTCGGTTTCGGCTCATTTTTTGCCACCCATTCCGATGATTGCTGGCTTGTTTGCATATCGTACTCGTAGACCCAGGTCTCATCACCAGTTATAATGCGTTCCATGAATGTAGAATCGGAATTACAGCGATCCAGCATGTCTGAAGCAACCTGTTCGCGATGACGTTTTTGAAGAAAATTCAGGTCTTTCGGTACGAGTAGTGCGGCCACCTTTCTCATGCCCAAAATATCAATCAAAATCGTACGTGCGGACTCGTGGGATATCTTAAGATATGTGCTATCTCTCTCAAGCTGGTACGACGGTTTTCCAGCACCCTTTCCTTAATTTTATCGACGTTATCTTCGATCGAAGCCGTCGATGGGCGACCACTTCACGACCGTCCTTGAAGTCTCTGTACCACTGATATGCACGAGTTTTCGATAGAGCATTATCACCAAAGGCCTTTTGCAATATTTTCAATGCATCGGCACACGAAAATTCATTTGCAACATAAAACTTTAAACAATTTCTTTGCTCAACGTAATCACCCATAGTAAAAATCGGCACGCACTCTGACATCGACTGACTTAATCAGCTGTTGCAAACACACTAGTTGACAGATCCCGCTCAAGCTTGGCATAGTAATTAAGGACAGTGGTACCAACCTAGGAAAAAAAATTACCTGCCTCATTGCCCCGCCAGATTTAAATCGATAATTCCCGGTACTTTCTTGACAGAATGTATGTTACGTTTGGAAACAAACTTTGAATCCCCAATATAAAATATTAGATTTTACTCAGTTCGGTTACAAAACAGAAAATGACACTTTGCTACCTTTATTTATGAACAAAAGCTCGTTTCCAACTGATCTTAAGAAACCGTGCAATTGTAAGAAAGCTTGTAAAAGCAAAGCATGTTATTGTAAAAAAAAATAATATTAGTTGTATACTTTTATGTGGTTGTGATTCAGAAGAATGTAAGAATATAATATATAAAAATGATATAAACAATAAATAAATAGTTGTTTTTAAATCTTGTTACATTATTTTATACTTCTATACGTATAACCTTTGTTTGAAGAAGTTATCGAATGTAAGTACTTTCTGTTTCAATAAAATACATAAAAAGTAATTTTAATTTTATGTTCCCCTTTATCCTAAAATAACTTTTATAAAGCTAATTTTAGAAAATAATTTGTTGAGAACAAACTGTAGAGCATTTAATTATTGATAACATTGCTCTCTTAAAAAATTCTGATTAAATTTACATTTTAAAAGATAAATGATAAATAATGATTCAGGACACTGAGAAGCCGACGCAGCATATGAGTCAGAGAGAGACGGCGATACTTATAGATAAGCGAATAAACTTTTGAGCGCGCGGAATTAACGATTAAAAATAGTTATAAACAATTAAATTTCTTGTAATCGTAATTAAGGATATTGTTAATTATTGTATAAAGAATAAAAAATATGATTTATATATATATATTTTTCATGGGTCAGAAGCATCCAAATTTAAGATTTCTTCAACCTTTAAAAATTCATATCTCGAAAAATAATTACTTTATCATAATAAGCCATACGACTTTTTTTATTTGTATTTCAATAAAGTATACAAAAAAAAATTGTCCGGTTGAACAATAACAATTCCATCCAATTGTTTAAACAATTTCGGTATAAACAATATGGCACGGGGATTCCCCATGGCAACATGCATTTATATCATTAGTAGGGTAATTTGAAGAGAATCGCATAAAAAAATAGGTGGAATAGTTTTCGGTACTCAAGCGCCGATTCCTCCTGGACTAATTTGTTTACAAACACAAGCGCTGTTGGCCTGAGTTTAACACGTCCTGGACTTAATTCCCAATCTGTGACAATTCATGTCGTTATATATATATTATTATATATATATATATATTTATATATATATATATATATATATATCTAACGGTTACTTCCGGGACTTTTTTTATTTTCGTTGTATATAGGTTCATTCGGTCATACATAAGGTACTGTTCACAATGGTACTTGAATTTTGAAAAATAGGCCGGTTGTTTAGATTTTATTTCGATTTTTTGAATAACCATCAGTTCCAAGACATTTCAGAGTATATATTTAGTTAATTTGTTGATTGTGTTTAATTTTGATTCGATGGGTCATATATCGAAATCTTATGTCACTGTTTGAATCATTGACCTATTTTCGTTCAATATCGATCATTTCTTATGCAATATTGGATCACTTCATGTTGCTGATCATTGGCATTTTTCCCGCTTGGATCGAATACTACTCAAAACTTGTGGGTAAATTCAACTCTGTACATCCGACCTGATGGTTCAGGAGCTATTAACAATACAAATTAATCTAAAAAATTCAGTAAATTAAAACAATTGTAGAAATTACTATGTTTACACCAATAAATTGAAATTTTACACATTTTACTGTGACTCGAGTTTCGGGAATTACTATCTCATCTTCAAAGTAGTATACCCTCATATCTTTCTGTATGAGCTATGGAATCATTACTTCTGAATCAAATTGATAGTTTCTGTAAAACCTGAATTTTTTAGATACTGTACTGTTTCAGCCGTTACTCTTTGGTAGTTGATCATAATTAAAACAAGTTGTAGAAATTAATATGTTTTACTACAAATAAATTGACAATTTACACATTTCAATGTGATTCGAGTTTCGGGAATGAATTATCCCATCTTCAGACAACTGAAAACTTAACAAGCGGTACAGGGTATTTATGTATAAAAGAGGTGATAAAAAACAGGTTCAAAAAGAGAGGGCTCCTAACAATTGTTGGAATGTCGGCACGGCAAATAAGATTGGTAAGAAGTTACTTATTTAAATATTAAGATTGGTAAACAGATGTTACTTATTTAAATATCTCAAATATTTTGGATTTACATAGATTCGTAGTCATTCATTATTTGTATTGTGAACTTATTTCAAAATTTCAACAAATTCTAAATAATCAAATTTCTTTCCTTTTGTGTCTTCATGTAAAATTTTAAGATTATCTATTGTCGGAAAAGGATGGCCGTTTTCTAAACAATGAGTGGCAACAGTAGAAGTTTGTTTAATTTTTGTGAAATTCATTTTATATTCGTTGAACCTCGTTTTGAAGGAACGTCCGTTTGTCGTATATATTTATTACTGCACGGCGAACAAGATGACTCATGTGTATGTTTGGACTTGGGTCATTTGCGTTAAATAATAGGGATGATAATTTGTTTTGCGTTTTGAAAGCAATATTAACATCTTATTTTGAAAAACGATTTGGTTTATAGCTAGTTCTGACTGTTCCTGTCGAATTGAATTATCTATTATATTGGAGTTGAAACTTTTGTTCGCGGCTATTGATTTTATGGTTTTAACTTCAGCTTCACTGTTATTTTTTGATAAGGATAATGCGAAAGCTCTATTGATTGATACGCTGAATCGGGAGTTCATGAGTTCTCTTGTTCAATGTGCAGTAATAAATATATAAGACAAACAGGACATTCCTTCAAGACGAGGTTCAACGAACATAAAATGAATTTCATGAAAAATAAACAAACAACTTCTTTTGGCACTCATTGTTTAGAAAACGGCCATCCATTTTGGACAATAGATATTCTTGAAATTGTACATGTAGAATCGAAAGAAAATAAACTTGATTACATAGAATCTGTTGAAATTTTCAAATTAGTTCACAATAAAAATAATGTAAAAATAATGAATGACTGTACGGATCTATGTAAATCCAAAATATTTGAAATATTTAAATAAGTATTATCTTGTATATGTTTACCAATCTTAATATTTAAATAAGTAACATCTGTATACCAATCTTCTTTGGCGTGCCGATATTCAAATAGTTGTTAGGAGCCCTTTTCTTTAACCTATTTTTTATCACCTCTTTTATATATAAATACCCTGTACCGCTTGTTAAGTTTTCAGTTGTCTGAAGATGGGATAATTCATTCCCGAAACTCGAGTCACAATAAAATGTGTAAAATATAAATTTATTGGTAGTAAAACATACTAATTTCTACTACTTGTTTTAATAATTTTGATTGATTATCTTTGATTACAACTTGATATTTTTATTAATTATTCCGCAAAAAACATTAAAGAAACTAAAAAAATTCTCGATCCGCACCTGAGATAGGTATCCGGTACGCACTGATTATTGAGCAGAGGCTGTAATTTCCACACTGCATGCGCGTATAACAATATGGAAAAAAAAATTGTCCCATAAATTCAATGGCGCCAAACGGCAATTTTCAGAGATTTGAAAAAACTTATAGGTGATCCTCCGTATAATCATTTGATCTATGAGTAACTATTAAATTTCGATTCGATCGCATTATTGGTTTGGCAATTATGAAAAAAATCAAATTTTAAACTTCAAATAATTCCGGGATCACTGGACCGATTTTGCCCATGACAAACTGAATCTCAAATGCACACGGAAAATTGCAAATCTCTAAGGTTTCCTCTTTCGAGAGTTATTGTGTTTACGACTAACCGGCTGGCCGTGCAGAATTCGTTTCGATCACGGACTCTTCATCTGCGAGTTCAACCCAAACATTTGAGACCATTTTGAGCTCAAAAAGCTATGCTATAGGTCTAAATATATTGATTTTGAAGGTTTTTCTACGAGGGGAAAATAATTTAGGGAGCACTAAAATTACACAAAGTCTCATCCCCAAATGAATTTCCCATGTTGTGTCCTTCCCTTGTTAGTTACGAATTGCATAGCCTAGATAAAATATCTGGGTGTAACTGAGCGTCTCTGTTTACGTTGGTTGAGCTTCGCTCATTACAAAAATGTGAAATGTTTGTAGTTTCGTTTCAAAGTTCAATTTGATTTTATAAGGACTCTTTATCAAGTCTAAATAAATAATAAAAATAATAATAACATTTAGTTAGTCTTGAAGGAGAGTCTCTGTATGGAATCTTCCCCTTGTACGGTCCTTGTAAGTAATGTGGAACAGTGGTAGAATATCTGCTGTTTATCTGTGTAGTGGATGTAATATTCTTGTGATTACTCGTTGAGCTGATCTTTCTGCCTTATATGTTTTTAAGCGTTGATGTTTGACAGTTTGCGCAAATTGTATGTCTACTTATTGTTTTATACAGAGTGGAAAGCACTTATGGAATAAAATTCTTTGTGTTCTTATGTTAGAAAATTAAACACTGGTACACGTCAACTTTCAAATTCAAGGGTGCGCTTTTTATGCATAAATTTAAATACACGCCATACATAATTCCAGCACAGTCCGCCCTCGTTATTGTAAATGATACACCCTTTATATTTTTGTCTATTATCTATAATACCGGGTGAAATAATGAAATTAGTAATTTGTCACGTGTTAAATAATGGTATTTTTTTAATAACCTGAATACAGATTTATGAAATTTCTGAACTAACTATATATTAAGTTGGGAAATAAGTTGAGAAATGTTCAAATATCAATTCTCTATAAGCTTATGGATCTTGGTTTTGTCAATATTTTTTGTTATGAATACCTAAAAAAGTATCTACATATGCTGATAAATAAAGAAAATCTGCAAATAATGTGGATTGTTATCAGGCAGATGTTTGGGTGTTGAAATTTACATTGAAATAGTGGATTATTGATTGAAAACGTATTTCTTGTAGAAGTGATAATGAGATATTTAACTGAGAATCAATGGATTGAGATTCTAATGATGATCGATTATGGGGATAATTGCAGAAGTCAAGTTGAAGTCTCAAACTTATATAATCAGAGGTATCGGTTGCCTTATATTTCACGAGCTCTTGTGTCTAAAGTACATGCACAATTCACAGAACTTGGACATGTCAAACCTTAGAAAGAAAACCGCAATGACCAGAAATAAAATAGCTCTTGAAACAATCCTTTTTTCTGATGAATCAATATCTATATTGAACGGAGAAGTAAACCGACAAAATTGTAGATATTCATCAGTGGAGAATCCTCATTGTGTAAGACACATACGCAGTATCCTCAAAAGGTAAACTCTTGGGAAGGTATCATAGGTGACCATGTTATTGATCCTATAATTATAGATAGGAATTTGACAACGGAAAAATATTTGAGATTGGTTAGAGAAGAAGTTGTTCTTGTGCTAGTCAACTCATTTCCTCGTGCCAACCGAATGAAAATGTCTGGTTCTAGCAGGATGGAGCCCAAGCTTATTATGATTCAATGGTCAGAACTTACTTAATCGCAATCTTCCCCAATAAATAGATTGGACGAAGAGGTAGTATTGAGTGACCAGCTAGATCGTCAGACCTCACGCCGTTGGACTTTTTTCTGTGGGCTTATCTCAAGAACAAAGTTATGCAACACATCCGACGAGCATCGCAGACCTCAAAGTAAGGATAACTACAGAAATGTGGAATATTTTAACTCAAACTTTAAACAACGTTAAGAACGAAATTCATAGGAAACTGTGTAGAAGGTGGAGAACATTATAAGCATTTATTTTAATGTATTAAAATCAATTACATCATGTAATTTAAGTATGCAGTTTCTTGAAACCAATTATAAATACTTTCGAAATTTCATCCAGTATTATTCATAATATACCATACAAGTTCGATGAAAACGGGTTATTAAGGAGCATTAAAAAATATGAAAATATACAGGATGTTTAATTTAAAATAAAAAGGAAGGACTAAGCTGGACGTGCGCGAATCACCCTGTCTATTTAAATTTATGTTTAAAATGTGCACTATTGAATTTAAAAGTTGATGTGTCTCAGTGTTTTTCATAATTTTCCAACATAAAAACACCAAATTATTCCATAAGTGGTTTCTACACTCTATATTCTTACTATGTAATTGAGAATTATCCCTGTGTTCCCATATGTTAGATATCTGACATTTTTGCTCTTATTACAGCTTTCTTTATTGACTGTTTGGGGCTTGACATTTATTTTATTTTCAAATAAGATTCCCAGGTATTTCATAGAGATTGTTGGTGTTACTCATTCCGTTTATTGTTACTGTCGGTGAATTTTGTATGATCTCATGGATGTGAATAACGTATTGGCACTGATTTAGATTTGGTTTTAGGTGCCATTTTGAAAACCATGCGTTTGTTTTGTCCATGAGCCGTAATTCGATAACTCTCGAAGAAAAACACCTAGAAACTTGAAAATTTCGGATAGATTTAAGGCTTAAATATCTGGGCTATGTTCATTAATGGGCGAAGTCGGGCGGGAAGCTTAGGATTTATTGACGTTGGAGATTTTATTTTCCCCATAATTATTCGATCGAATTGATATATAATATTTAGTTGTGAAAGGACAGTGCGAAGGCTAATGCATAATTATTTGTCACTTATGTTATTATACTTTTTCAAATTTGAAAATTACCGATTTACCGATTGATACCTATAAATATATCAAGCGGTCTTTCCATTACCGCAGTAAATCCCGTCTGGCAGAGTTGGTAGAGGGATTAAAATTTTTGCAGAGAGGGAGGAAGGTTGTTTTTCGTTCTCTTCTTACGGAATAATTGAGCTACATATCAAGTTGTAACCAAAGATAATTGAGGTTAGTTATTTTCATAATTTTCTGTGCCGTGTTATAATTTGTTGTGCGAGTAGACTGACGAACATGCGCGCAACAGCTCTATACACAACGTTAGTGCTCTTCCCTAATTTTTTGACATCTAATTATTCGCGATGGCTAGGATATCTGAATATTAAAAATAATCTCCACTTTTGTTATATTGAATTGAGTGGATCAATTATATTACTACCACATTCGGAATACCAATGCTAAATATGATAGGAATTATTATTTTCTAGAGTTGTCTATTCATCAGTGAAAGGTGTGATGGTCCTGGAAGTATTGGTGAAACGAATATATTAATGACTCGGCTATTTTTTTCGGTAACTCGCAGTAATCCGTAACTGGTCTATTTATAAAAAGAGGATAATTGAATATTTCTCGAAATAAAATGGGACTCTTCAATAATTTCAGATTATACTTCATTCGTACGGTTGTAAAAATTTTGCTTTATCATATAATTACAAATGAATATTTGATGGATACGGTCTTTATTTGATGGTAATTCATTTGCAACTAGTAATAAATGAAATTCAATTTCCACAAACCTTTTATTGTTGAATGATAATGGTTTCGCCACACTGTGGCTTAATCATATTCTACATTTGAACTGATTCTGTATGAAAACTTACATAGGTTCTTATATATGTATTGACAGGAATTACAGCAAATGGGACTAAAAGTAGAATGGCAATTATTTTGGTATTCCCAGTTAGGCAGACAGATAACGTCAATGGCAATGAAAGTTATTGGGGTTGTCGTTGGTTTTTCCAAATTACATGAAGATATTCCATAGAGGTGCCGTTTCGTGTCCATTTGTTCGTTTAGGAGAATCTTCTGAGAATTATATCGGTTTATTTCAAGCAGTTCTAAGAATGTTAAACTAGACCCTTTACTTTCGATATATATAATTTCATATTCGTTATTGAATTTATGTTCAAATTCTATTAGATGGTGTTGGCCGAACTACCATTATTTTCTTTTTTGGATATATATCAGATTGATTTACAGTATTAATGAAATCTTATCAATTTTTTTTATAATATTTATTGATTATCCTTTTCTCAAAAAAAATTGAATCGAAAATCTTAAACGCAAAGAGAACTATTATAGAGTATTTATTAAATTTTCAGAAAGGAAGATATTACAAAAATTATAACAACGATTATTAAGTTTTCTTTGAGATATTTGACATCTTTTATCCTTAATTAAGTTGTCCATTTGTGGTCTGAATTCATCAGCGGCAATAACCTTTAAGACTGAACCCAAGTGTTCGTCCGTTAATCAAGATCTTGTATGAGACTCATTTCCTTTCATCAAAGAAAATCATTGTTCACACTTTTAGGTACTCCCGAACATTGAAAGTATTTTAAAAGCAAATTTTCTCATTTTAACGAATTGATCAAGTAAGTACTTGTGAAATTCCAATATAACAACTATAGTGAATTTTTCTTTCAAATTTGCTTACACTGTATCTCAATCACTTCCATCTGAAGGTGAGGGTAAAGATCATCGATATCGATGGTGAAAAGACAAATGAGTATAGTAAAAGTTTTCGCTTAGAACTTAAAATCCTGAGAACGATTTTCAAAATCTGCTAGAATACGTGTTATATTTTCTGTGTACATTTTGTACGATACGGGCACACTTGCAGTTTCTGGATACGCTCTACAAGTCGGAAAATGTGACAAAATATCAACAGCCAACTGTTTTTCTGATTGCATCAGATTGCACTTGAAAGCTTTCACATGATTATGCATATCTGTTATCACTTGTTTTGCTCCTTGCGATTCTGTATTCATGACCAAAAAGTGTGTATCAACCAGAAATGATAGATCTTGTATGAAGGCTGAACGTAGAATAGGCTGATATCTTGTCCTTTCACATTCATGATAGAGCATATTTCGTTTTTCAATTTATAAAATCTATCACATGAAAGCCATCGCACCTCTGCGTAATAAGGTAAATCAGTGTACTCACTTTCTATATCACGTAAAAACGCCGAAAACTACCGCTGGTTCAATCCTTGTGACATTATGACGTTAATAACTTCTTGGTGTTCATTATACAATGAACATGAAGAATGTCTGGTTTTTCACAGCCCGTTTCTTTGATCATTGCATTAATTTACTTCAGGAGCTCTGTTGCGATGGAAAACAGTTTCGACAAATCTAAATTGTACTTTTGTAGAAGTTCATAGACGGATATGAAAATATTCTCTCTGGTTGTTGTATCATTGCAAAGACATGTTGAAAACAACTACGTCCCCTGTATTCATGAAAGCGATTTATATGAAGATCTTGGATGTATGCTTATGTTAAGCCTACTTTAGAATAAAAGAAGAAAAAACTGCGTTCATCCGATAAATAACCTCAGGGAGGCTCGAAGTGAGTTTCATTTACTGGTGAAGGAACAAATTCCATCAATATTTCAGGATGTTTGGTTTATTCGGCCACTAATGGAAACTCATTTTAATTAAAAAATATATAAGAGACAGTATTTCAATTTCCACAAAAATGTTTATGATACAACAATTGTTTCAACACGACTTCGCTTCTTGAGGTATCCACATTCTACTGGCTGATGGTGTCCAGTGTAACCGAGTGTAAATACAGTGTATATGACAATATGATCGAAAAACAAATCATAAAAAATCAAGGTGTTTTTTGGATTTTGCCACTACAAAAAGCCATTAGGAAAAGATATTCAGTAATGGAGACTTGCGAACAGGTGTTTGTTCATATTAAGGATTTTACGGGCATTGTACCTGTTGATTTCAACAAATTCTAAAAGAGTTAATCTAGAACTTTTGCTTTCGACGTGGATAATTTCATAGCTATTGTTGAAATTATGCCTGAATTCCTTAAGATGATTAGCAGTAGATACCTGAAGAAGCCACATCGTGGTGAAACAATTGTTGTATTATAAACATTTTTGTGGAAATTAAAATACTGTCTCGTATATATTTTTTAATATTTCATAATGACGAAAATGTTGTTCGAGGAAATCCATTCTATGATCGAAAATGGCATAAAAAATGCATTTTAAATTTCGTCGACCTATGGGATGTATATCTTGGATAACTTCGTTCTGCGTTTAATCCCATACAAATCGCACATACGCGAGTGTCACATCCGAGCACCTCGGATCCTCGAGTGTCCATCCGCGCCCCGTCAAGACACGGGGTGTGTGAGTAGTATAATCGCCCGCATTAGAAATATACGTATTCGATAGGCTACTGACGCGAGTCGTCACGGCACGAACTACAAATATAATTCCGCCTTTAGTCATAATTATGATACTAAAAGAGTAGTACACAAGATTTATTTCATCCGTGTTCATAGGTTAGCATTGAGTGAAAAAGGTTCTCATTTATTAAAATATTAAACTACCTAATATTATTAAATGCCGTGATCCCAGTAAATAGTAAGAAAGTTAAGAAAATGTTAATTCATTTGGAACCTTACAACTCTTGGGATTATTTTGGTTCTGAAATTCTATTAATTCATTCTGACGTCATTTCATTTTTATATAGCAAGTGTCTATTGCTTGAAATAAAGAAATTTATCTATCTACCTCCGACCCAAGATGAAAGCATGCCGCGTCTTTTCAAAGAACGCCGGCGCGTGGCTACCCATGTTCAGTTTCAGTAATGGAGCCTCACAAGCGATAAAGTATAGCGTTTTTATTCCTTGTAACAAATTCCTTGGAAAAATGATGTTTTTGTGTTTGTTGCCTTTGATGATTTACTGCTGGCGTAGAAGGAATTGGCCCTGATGTGTCTGGGAACAACAGTGAATTTAAAATTCATGCAAACTACCGTATCACTTGAAGATGATTTTTTTTCCTAGAAACTTCAATCATTTAAGAATTATCCATCAAAATGAACTGAAATTTTGTTTGTACAACAAAGGACAACATAATTGATTTACCCAGAAATATGCTCTAGCATTATCAATTGAATGAAAAAAGGGAAATATTGAATCCTGGATTGCCTACTTTTGTTGTAATTTTCTAGAGGAATTTCCCAAAGTTAAAATTTGCGGCGTAGATAGGCGATGAACGAGAGTGCCATTTTTCTCTTCAATTTTTTCTCTCGAGCTGAACTTTCATGTATTCACGAACAGACTGACGGACAGAATGGAATTTTTGGCGTGAATTTCGCAAATAACAGGTAGTGAGGCGAAATTATAAGAGTCTGTTTCCTAGAACAAGCGCTCAGAGCTAATAAAGCTAGTCTAAAAAAATTAAGAAAAGCACTGACGTGGTGTCAGGAGCTTTTGCGCGTTTCTTCATCCATCTCCTAACTCGTTAAAACTACCTCACTAGAGAATTCAAACAATGAAATTTAATTTTGTACTCCTAAGCCGGTAGCTCCGGTGTTTGAAACCTCCTTATACCATCCTCACGAATTTTCGCAAGAATATGCGCGTCATTGTTTTAATTCTAATTACCGAATTTAAAATCGATACAATATTAGCACGAAATGGATAACCCGTTATTATCATTTCTTGGTTTTCTTCTACATATAACAGGTTTTCCAATGGGAATGAAACAATTTGAAATGATTATGAAAGTATATTATTTTTAACATTTTCCATGTCATTTGTGTTCACTAGACTATGCCATTCAATCATGGAATTATACACGCTTCAACAATGTTGGGAAATTGTTAATTTATTTCATCAAAATCATTGCTCATTTGTGAAAATTATGGGAAATTTAAGAAGAATTCCTGGGCGACATGGTCCAGTTAGGCAACTCACTATTCATCGTATTGAAATTGAATTTTCTTTACACGATACAAAACTACCAGTAGGACAAAGAAATGTGCGCGCACATGGGAATATTGAATTAGTTGCAGCAAGTGTAAGAGAAAATCCAAATTAATCGGTTCAACGGCTCAACAATCAAATTTTTCTCAAACAACAACTTGAAGAACTTAAAGAAAGGATTTGGGTTTACATCCTTACAAAATTTAACTGGTGCAAGAACTGCCATATGACCACCATAAATGTCGCTTATTTTCTTATTCTTCTCTTGAACAATTTGAAAATTAAGAAAAATTTTAGTGAAAAATTTTATTCAGTGATGATGCTCATTTTTGATTGAATGATTATATAAACAAAAAATGGCTCAAAAATATCAGTTAATAGATAACGAACAATGTTAGATGAATTTTTTCCTGCTGCTGTTGAGAATAATCTGGAGGATATGTGGATTCAACAAAATGATGTTACCTGCCACACAGCTACCTCAACAATCGATTTATTGAAAACAAAATCCGATGATAAAATTATCTCAAGAAATGGTCAAGTTACTTATGCTTCCGGCTCGTGTGATAGAACACCTTGGGGATATGCTAACTCATATGCTGATAATCCAACAACTAAATAATTGAAAATAAACATCGAACGTACCATTGATTATATACAGCCAAATTTTGAGTGAGTGCTGAAAAATGGGGTTGACAAAATGCGGTACGTACGGAGAAATTGTGGTGGTAATTGAGTACAATTATTTTCCATACATAATGGTATAAGGTAATTTTTCAAATAAAAACAAATTGTGTCTTAGTGAGTGACCTATGTGTTTTTTCAATTTTTAAACTGCATCATCGCTATTGAAAAACCCTTTATCAAGTGATTCAAACGTAACATTTAAAGATTTGCAATCTGAAAAATTATGGCATATATTCGCACGAAGTTATGCGTGAGTGTTCTCGCTCATTTTTCTCCCAAATACAACATTTGTGTTCGATTGGATTTGCTGATACAAAAATATTTGAAGAATAAAATTTCAAATTGACATAACTCACGAACCATTCGGCCGATTTTGACCATTTCACGACACAACGGATATATTCAGACTTCCAACATAATATGAAAATTTCAAGTCTCTAGGTCCTTCAGTTCGGAAGTTTATAGTTTAACTTAGTCTTCGGACCGGCCAGCCGATCCCTACGAAATTTGACACAATCCTCCGCATCGTTATTATTCACTTAAGAACCAGATTTCATTCTGATCTGATAAGTAGTTTCGGTACTATTGATAAAATAAAAAAAGAGATTCAATTGTGCTCTGGAATCCTTAAATAGATTGTGCCCATTAAAAAACTTAGGCGAGACATTCGGGTACCAGATCTACCCCAAAAATTTCAAATCTCTATCACTTTTAGTTCGAGACTCAAATCAGTTATAATATGCGGGCTCCACAGTATTCGACAAGTACGAATAAAATATTTTTTTAAGTATCTTCTTATTATACGACCTTGTGGAAATTTGGCAAAACATGCATGTCACTGTTCCATTCCTTAATATCAAATTTGATGTTGATCGGATTCGTAGTTTCAAAAGTATTTGGAGAAAAGAAGACAACATTTCAAATCTTAATAATACTAACCTGAAAATTTAAATATTTCCATTTGATAGTTCAATTCAATTTCAGATTTTCGTACTGCACCGTATCCAAAATGTACGAAAAAAATTTTAAAAAAGCTTTCTTATCCTACGATCCTCATGAAATTTTGCACAATTTTGCGCGTCATTACCTTCTTTCTGACTGCCAAAGTTCAGTTCGATCGAAAATATACTTTGGAAATTATTGGGAAAAATATGAAAAAATTCGAATTGAAATAACTACGAAACCATTAGAGCGGTTTGGCCCATTACGAACTAAGCCGAGATATTTGGAACCCAAATCGCCTCGGAAAATTTCAAGTCTCTAGCTTTATTCGTTAGATAGTTTGCGTGTTCATGGCCGGTCGGACAGAATTACTTTTGACCCCGGATTTTTCATCAGGGTGTTCAACCCTGTTATTTGAGACCATTCTCTGCTCAGAATTAGAAAATTACAGACATTCGGGCAAAACGATAGCACGCTATTCCTTAAAAGAAGTGTGCAAAACAATGAAAAACATGCTCTTGATTAAGTATTTTTGTTCGGTTGAGGATTATTTTCCTGACCCTTGAATGTTTAGAATTTAACTTATTTTGTATTTTTCTTTGAACTTTAATTATCCAGTACACTGTGTAGTGTCTTGAAGGATTTAAAAATTATTATTTGAATAGCAAGACCAGTAAATACTCCTGTTCGAATTCATTTTACCCAGGCGATGATATTGTTATATGCAATCAGTTCTGTTCAGTTTCGTTAAGTAGAGTTCTGTTCATTTCGACTCTTTGTTCTGTTAATCTCTGTTCAGTTCTATTCGGTTCTGTTCAGGCCTGTTCGGTTCTATTTAATTCTGTTCAGTTTCTACTGATTTTGTTCAGTTCCGTACAATGCTGTTTCGTTCTCTCTAGTTTCTTTTAATTCTATTCAGTTAATGTTCTGATACAAATATTAGTAGGTTATGATCCGTTATTCAGTTTCTCTCAGTTCTAATCAGTTTCTTTCAGTCTCCGTTCAGTAGTGTTCAGTTGTTCAATCATGTTCCGTTCAGTTCAATTTCTTTCAGTTCTGTTTAGTTTCTTTAACGTTCTGTTACAAATATTTGTACATTCCGGTCATTTCTGTTCAGTTCCGTGCCGATCATTTCAATTAGGCTTCTTTCAGTTCTTTTCAATTCTATCCAGTATCTATCTGCTCCGTTCTGTTATATATAAATATTTATAGGTTATGTTCCGTCCTGTTTGATTTCTTCCAGTTCTAATCAGTTTCTTCAGTTTCTGTTGAGTTTTATACTGTTCTGTTGAACTTTGTTCAATTCTGAACATTTCAGTTGTGTTCAGTTCTGTTCTGTAAGTGTGGCTTCAGAAATTTCCTATTTATGTACCTACCTATTGAAAAAATAATAATAATACTAATACAAATACAATAATACAATAACAATTGAATTACACTATTGGGGCGAGATTTAGCTCGCATAAATTGGGTGGAGTATATGTGTACTTGTTATTAATATGAATATTCCATGAAAAATTGGAATGAAGCAGAAAAATTTCACCTAACTGCTGAAATGATCTGAACATTTTTGCACTTCGAGCTTCATACTTTGAGATGAAGATCTGCTAAAAATTCTTATATTACCTCAAAATGCCCCTTTTGTTATATCACCAAAGGATGGCAGTATAGATGATAAGACGGAATGGTATTTGACTACGATTTAATATTTCAAATCATTAAATTGTTTGAAAATACTTTCAGCTGAAAATTCGATATTTTCATGTGGGCAGGACACGGTAGCGTTCAATCCCCTGATACAAGCTGACATGAAGATTTTAAATGTCCGAGAAGTAATCGAACCACAGTTGAGCAGAATTGTGATAGTTCCAAGACATGATACTTCCAAGACTGTCTTGGAAGTAACCATTAGATATAAAAAACTTCTAAGACTGTCTTGGAACTCAACAATTGTCTCGGAAGTATACAATAGATAACTAAAAATGTCTTGGAAGCAACCCTTAGATATATATATATATATATATATATATATATATATATATATATATATATATATATGTCTTGTGTGCGTGTGTATGTCACTGAACTCCTCCTAGACGGCTGGACCGATTTTGATGAATTTTTTTGTGTGAGTTCAAGGGGATTCGAGGATGGTTTAGATTCACAATTTGGTCCACTGGAAAATGTTTATTTAACTAATTTTTGATTTATAAGTAGTTGTTAATTTGGAAATGTTTTACTTTCGATCCGATAGACTGCGCTGTTATCGCAGCATTATTCTATATTAGTTTCAGTTAATCCCAATAGTTAGTGCTGCGATCAAAGTGAGAAAAATATCTGAAATTTTGTTGTTATTATTGTGTTTGTTCAAGTCGTGTGCTAATTAAAATATTAACTACGAATAGAAATTGATGTTTGAAGAGTTTTTATATATTGTGATGTCGATTTTAGTTGTTATAAGATCGACTACTTGTTTTCTTAGGGAATCGGAATTGAGTTTAGCATTTTCTTGAATGCTGCTTATAACAATTCCATTGAGTTATGTTCGTTTTTTTATTTATAGATAAGAATTCAGATTTCATATTTTTTAGCTCGATCTTTATAGCATCAATAGCACACTGTATGGGGTTTTCAAAGTCTAATACTCGTGAAAAAAGTTCTTCATTGCTGAGTTCCTGAGGTTTCGTCGATACAGGATCCCGTGAATTTATAAAACTTTTCAATTCACCTACTTGAGGTGACATATGATCCTCCAGTAACTTGACTCTGTCCTCGACCTACACATAGTGCGACATGTGTATCTATGTATGCATATCTAGGCTACACTTTATAGTGATTTAGTCTTGTAGATATAAAACAGTAATTTAACCACATATTGAATATCTAGCAGTTGTTATATGACAGTGAAATTTTTTCAACTTCAAGTTATGACATGTTCATTCCCCGATGTTGCCAGTAGTTATTTGTTGTTTTTCTTGGGGTGCACAGCTTTTGAATTATTAAAGACGTGTTACAACAAAAATTGACAAAAATGTCCATGAGGAATATAAGATTTCAATTTTCTTGTGTAGAAATCAAGTTTATTGTTGTGTAGACAATTTAATTTAGAAATTAATATTCGACAATGTTAACACACAAATCTGTGAGTTATGCATTCATATAAGAATAATAGAACATTGATTTATTTACCTTCAATTCATATAAATTTGTAAGATTCTAATGTTTTGTTTTTAAATGTTTTCACCAATGATGCTGCTTTCTTTTCAGGTTATTTACTTCAAACCAAAGAATTAGATATCGAGATTGTGTAGCAGAGAAAATCAAATGTATTATACATTATTTTCAAAGGATCACAAGAACAGGTGAAACAATATTCTTTTTCTTAAGATGATAAGTTGACATCAGTATGTTTTTTAGAACCAAAAGGTGTTATAACATTCGAAAGAAGATTCAAACCCAGAAGTGAAATGCCTAGGTGGGATACACTGCGAAATAATCTTGGGAATACCAGAGTTCATATTGTTAGTACTGGTACTATTGAAGATGATGGACAGGGATTTCTGCAGATTGATTTTGCAAACAAGTAATTTTTTCTGGTTCATATTTACCACTCTTTCAAGACACGAGGAGTACCTAAAAATACTTGTTTCTATACTGAATATTTTTTCATTTGAATACATATTTTTCAACAATTTTAAATGACTTGTTATCTTCGAATAATTTCGTAGATATTCCGCCTTCATTGTTTTTTGCATACTCAAACTATTTGCAAAAAAAGATTTGCTGATTTCCAAATGAGTAAATGAAGTTAGTGAATTGGCCAAATTGATCTGAAAATAAGTGTATAGTAGAATATTGTTTGTAATCTGAAGGAGGATTTAGTAACCAATTTTGAATTATTACAAATTCCACTGAAAGTCTGTACCATTGGTGGCAACTTAACAAATTACTAGATTACATTATATTGTCAAATATCAAACTTAAATGTACCATAGTTTTTTTCACACAATCATAATATCTGTATCAGGTTGGATACTTCTTGTATTATCCTTGTGAAGAGTAGGTCTCAAAAAAATTGGAAATGAATTTTATTAGTCAAATACAGTGCTTGAAAATATTTTCGAAACCTACTAAATATAAAATTTCGTAGACATTACGAAGTCAACCATCATTTTATCACTGTATTACTTGAAATGAACATGATCAGCATAATTTTATGTTTTAAGCATACATGGTATTTTTGAAAATTTCAATGATGCTTTTCTTAACAATATCTTACAAATCAATCAGAGTAATTTTGTTATACCTCACCACAAATTTCAATTTGATAAAATGTCTTAAAAACTAAATTAAATAATTAAGACAAATTGTAGAAATTACTATGTTTTACTACCAAAAATATATATATTACACATTTTCTTGTAACTCGAGTTTCGGGAAATGAACTATCCCATCATCAGACAACTGAAGACCTAACAGTGGTACAGTGGTATTCAAACAAAAGTGATACATATTTTGAATATTTCAACAGATTCTCGGTAACACCTAATAGTGGTACAGAGGTTTACCGAGAATCTATTGAAATATTCAAAATATTTATCACTTTTGTTTAAATACCACTGTACCACTGTTAGGTCTTCAGTTGTCTGATGATGGGATAGTTCATTTCCCGAAACTCGAGTTACAAGAAAATGTGTAATATATATTTTTTGGTACTAAAACATAGTAATTTCTACAATTTGTTTTAATTATGATCAACTACCAAATAGTAACGGCTGAGACAATTCAGTATCTAAATTAAATTAAATAAATGCCTCAGAAAATACTATTCACCTTTTAATAGACATACAGACTTTACACTAATCACACAGTATAAAAGGGAGATCAATGAATCCAATGGAAATATAGAATATTGATCGAAATTTTTGGATTCTTTCATCTCCTTTTGATACTGTGTAATTAGTATTAATTGTATATGTCTATTAAATGGTTTTGTAAGGAATTTATTTAATTTATAAGATAGTTCGGAAAGTAATTTCGTTTTCTTCCCGACAGAGAATCTAATTGTATTTTTTCGAACCCAACTTCACACTTAAGCCGCATAATCATTATATGTTTTGAGAGCTGATATAGCAAAGTTTGTGTATGAAAAATTTCAATTAATTCTAGGCAGTAGTTTTTGGTTGGTGCCCTTTAAAATATGGAGAGCAAAAAGCAGCATATAGATATAGATAAAAATGCTGTTCAAGCCAGAATTAAACTAACCGATGTCTATGGAGAAAATGTGTTGAAGTACACCAGTGCCAGAACTGGTTTGCAAAATTTCGATCCGGCAATTTTGATGTCGAAGATGCACCACGTTCCGGAATACCTGTTGAAACTGATAAAGACACGATAAAGGCATTAGTTGATGCAAATCGGCGAATAACAACACGTGAGATCCGTGAAAGGTTAAATTTATGGAATTCAGCTGTTTATGGCCACTTGGGTTCAACCTCGATGCTCGAAATATGGTTTCCCCATGTTCTCACTGAGAGAAATTTGTATCGTCGCGTTGGCGCCTGTGAAAATAATCCATTTTTGAGGCGCATTACTGGGGACGCATAATGGGTCAAACGCAAGAGATCATGGAGTAAAAAAGATGAACCGGCTCAAAGCATTTCGAAAGACAATATCCATCAAAAAAAAGGTGATGCTGTCTATTTCGTGCGATTTTAAAGGAATCGTTTTTTTTGAGCTTTCACCGGATAACACAACAAATTCGGAAGTCTACTGTCATTAGCTGGACAAATTGAATGATGCACTTCAACAGAAAAGGCCAAAATTAATCAACAGCAAAGGCGTAGAAGTATTTTTAGCGATCGAAATTAAAATCAACAGTGGAGCGTTTTTTAACGTTACAATCTGGCGCTTTCGGATTATTATTTGTTCTGGTCATTGCAAAAATTTTTTTACGGTAAAACCTTCACTTCAAATGAATAGGTCAAAAATCACCTGGATCAGTTTTTTTCCAGCAAAGACCTTAAATTTTATGAACGTGGAATCTTGCTACTAACAGAAATATGGTAAAGTGTTGGACCAAAACTGCCAATATATAATTTGTTAAAATATAAATATTCATTCATTATACGAAAATTTTCTTTCATTTTTCCAAAAAAAAAACGAAATAACTTTCCGAAAAACCCATTTTATAAAATTAAAATTTGTGGTGAGATATAACAGAATTAAAATAGAAAGGCCTTTTACTTGATAGAAGAAATATAACAAAATTTGAATATCAAAACAAATTGAAATATGTTTATCTTCTACAATTTTAATTTCAAAGAAAGTTTTATTCAAAAAACTTTTAGAATTAAATTAATGTCTAAAACAAGCACCGCTTATATTTAATAGACGTATATAATCTAAACTCAATATACAATGTCAAATGGAATAAATAAACCAAAAGATACACGAAAGTCCCTAAAATTAATAAATAAATATTTAAAGGAGACAAAATTTGTTTCTGGTCTTGCCCTCAAAACGCCATTTGTATCTTAAAAACATGAACACACTTAAAGGACCTCTCAAAGAATATAATTTATTTGAAATATTTAATATATTTAAATATTCGAATAAGTAAATTCAGAAATCTCTCAAAGCATGCACTATATCTTCAAAAAGGTAAACCTTAAAGGTAAAAGGTAAAAGGTAAACCTTAAAAATAGCTCACACTGTTCTTTGATTCTGTTAGAGCATAGATAAATCTTGAATTATAAAGATGATCTATGTCTCGAAACATTATTCATTTACACGTGGTGAGTGCTTTGGTACAGGTTAGTTTTTTGATTTTAATATTTTGAATATATTTCAGGACTGAAGACGGAATTGCTTTGAACTATATTTGTTTTTTGGAGATATAGTGCATGCTTTGAGAGATTTCTGAATTTACTTATTCGAATATTTAAATATATTAAATATTTCAAATAAATTATATTCTTTGAGAGGTCCTTTAAGTGTGTTCATGTTTTTAAGATACAAATGGCGTTTTGAGGGCAAGACCAGAAACAAATTTTGTCTCCTTTAAATATTTATTTATTAATTTTAGGGACTTTCGTGTATCTTTTGGTTTATTTATTCCATTTGACATTGTATATTGAGTTTAGATTATATACGTCTATTAAATATAAGCGGTGCTTGTTTTAGACATTAATTTAATTCTAAAAGTTTTTTGAATAAAATTTTTTAAACTAAAATTGTAGAAGATAAACATATAATAACAGAATTACTTTGTTTGATAGACATATAGAATCAATACTAATCACACAGTATCAAAAGGAGATAAAAGAAATAATCCCAGGAGATTCTTTGACTAAATTGAGAATAGCTTCTTCTAATGTAGCAGTTTTTATTTTTTCATCCACTATTGATGGTAATTTTTAAAAAATTTCCTTTTTCTCGAATACGTTGACGAATGGGCGCAAATATGCTATGATGATGTTCATTCAAGATATAACTCAGCATAGAGCCTATGAGCATGTAGCCCATGTCCATAAGCGCAGCCAATATGAAATACATATCTGCCATTTCAGCATTAGTGTAGTTTGCTATTCTATATTTCCATTTTCACCTCAAGTAAGTTAAATCACAACAATAAACTCATTCGTTATAACTATATGACGGCTGCTTACTTGATTTATCAAAAAATCATAATGTATGTGATCATTGTAGAAAGAGTGAGCATTTTTAATTTTTTTTAATCAAACTAACAATTTCAGAGGAAGTCAAAACACAAAAAAGTTGATTATTGAATTAATCTTCTTGAATCAATTTTTTAATTTGAAAAATGTCAAGGAATCCAATAATTCTGATGATATTTGATTTTTCCATTACGTTGTGGTTCTACCTCATGCTGAAAAAAGCTAAACTTTGAAAACAATCAGAGAAAGATGTTTAATTTTCTTTGCTGTAATGTCTAAACGACCATACAATGTTGAAATAATCTATATATGTCAATATATTAATTATTATTATACAGGTTTGTTGGAGGTGGTGTTCTAGGTTATGGCTGTGTGCAAGAAGAAATAAGATTTGTTATTTGTCCAGAATTATTGATCAGTAGGCTCTTTGTTGAACAGTTGGATGATACTGAAGCTATCATTGTCAGAGGTAAATATTTAGAGAAAGCTCAAACTGTGTATTGTTGAAGTTAATACATTTTAAGGTGTTGAAAGGTTCAGTAAATATAGAGGGTATGGAGATACTTTTAAATGGGATGGTAACTATACAGATGATACACCATTTGACAATTATTGTAGAAGACAAACTACGATCTCTATTATTGATGCAACATTATTTTTTAAAGCCGAGCAACAATATTATTCTGGTGCTATATTAAGAGAGTTGAATAAAGTAAGTGCCGATAATTTATTTTCTTAGGTTTTTTTTTGAATGTGACTGAGAAAAATTGAATTCAATATTCTGGTAATGCAGTAAAGGAGTCATATATTGAAAAGTATTTAACTCTTCCCTGACAGTTCATCAGTTGTTTTTTTAAAATTCTATAAATTCTAATAATCAAGAGAAACATCTATCTGCTAAAATCTCAAAACTACTGGAGTAAAATTCATGAAGCATGCTAAAAAATTCAAAAATCATCTCGAATTAATCATTCAAGCTTTTCATCTTGATTGATTCATTATGAGGAATGAAATTTGAGAGTGAAAAATAATGAAAAATATTTATGAAAGACCAGTCAAGTTACTAGCATGAAATTCGAAGTCTGTATTACTACATTAATGTTCAATTGTAAGTTTATGTCCTTAAAACAAACAAAGAAAACTCTAAAAACCATTCACTGAATGATTATAAATTCATTTACTAATTAGCGACAATTTAATATGGAATTATTACACAAGTGTGTCTCTCGTAAGTAGTATATCAACAGGGAGTAATAGTTTAATGTCCTAAGCCTTTTTTAGTTTAAAAATGATAATTTTTTTAAATACATTGCCGACATACAATCAGGGTCGCCTCGTAGCACTTATTTTAGAAATCTTTGGTTTTTTCGGTTGGAACATAATTTACTATTTATATGCAATGAATTTATCGTGATTGCTTGAATGAAAAAAGTTGCTGTTGTTTCGATAAGTGTTTGACAAAAAAGGATCTCCCTGCTAAATTCTCAAAAACAATTATCAGCATATGCATTTTTAAAGTGGTTTTTTTGGTGTCATTGTAAATTATTTGATTGAGTTGTGTTGCCATAGCAGGGGTGTTGAAATGGGAATAAATATTGTTGTTGCAGCACAATTTTGGCGGCTATAGAAGATGATCGCGGTTAGAGCGGAACTTTATGTAAGGCTCTCCAGTATGCAACGGCTACATTAATGTTTCGAAGAGATTGTTCTACTCACTAGAAGACCTAGTTCAGAAAGGACTACAACGGCTAGATAGATCGGTTTCTATTATAGTTTATTGTGCTTTGAGAAACCAATTGGGCACGGTAGTTTCCTCTCAAAATCATCTGCAAGAAGCGAGAAATTTAAACGTAATTGGGTGGACAGTTAGACCGCTTTTACATAAACACCGGATTGAAAAGTTGAATTTTGTAATAAAAAGAAATTTTTACTTGATAGAAGGACATATAGAATTAACATTCGTTACACAATACCAAAAGGAATAAAATAATTCCAGGAAATATAAATTATTAATTAAAAATACTAAATAAATACTAGAAGGATACAAAATTTTGTTTCGTATCTTGTATTATGAAAACCAAATTCCTTTTCAAGGTTTTGTTTTGCATTTATGGAAAGGGTTTTCATAATACAAGATACGGAACATTATTTTGTATCCTTCAAGTATTTATTTAGTATTTTTAATTAATAATGTATATTCCTTGGAATTGATGATTAAAGTAAAACAACTTAATTTCCTCTAATTTATTTAATTTCACAACAATTGTTGCGTCATGACAACATGACTTCGTCAGATGAGTATGGTTCTAACTACATATTTGATATTGAGTTCTTTAAAGATTCAAAATGTACAGAAAAAAAGTAGTGGGAATATACAGTAATTTGTTTTTTTATTATTACACAAAGTTTCAGAAAAGGTTAAGTAAGGGAGATTTATTGAGGTCCGTCTGGTCGTTTAAGAGAATCTGTTTTTTATTGTATCTGTTAATTTCGCGGGTTTCTAGGTAGTTCAACCTGAGGTTCTTTTTTTCTAGGTGTAAGATTTTGACAATAACTTCAAAATCTTACACCTAGAACAAGAGAACCTCAGGTTGAACTACCTAGAAACCCGCGAAATTAACAGATACAATAAAAAACAGATTCTCCTAAACGACCAGACGGATCTCAATTAATCCCTCTCACTTAACCCTTTCTGAAACTTTGTGTAATAATAAAAAAAACAAATTACTGTATATTCTTTTCTGTATATTTAGAATATTTACTGAATATCAAATATGTAGTTAGCACCATTCTCACCTGACGAAGTCATGTTGTCATGACGAAACAATTGTTGTGAAACTAAATAAATTAGCGGAAATTAAGTTGTTTTACTTTACAAAATTTGAAAATCAAAACAGATTTAATCTGTTGTCTTCTACAATTTTAATTTCGAAAAATTCTTTGAAGAAACTTTAAGAATTAAATTAATGTCTTTATAAGCACTGCTCATATTTAATAGACGTCAAAATTCATCATACAATATCAAACGGAATTAAGAAAAACCAACGAACATAAACTGTCAATTAAAATTAAAATATAAATAAGCAAACATTTTTTGTTTCGTTCCAGGCATGCGTAATGAACTCTTCAGACAAACTTACGAAGCCCTGTTTGTTACAAAATGTTACAAAATGTATTGTTTTCCGATCCCATATGAATGAAAAATAACTCTTTCTCAAAAATATAAAACATAATTTCAAGAACTTCTCAAAAACTAATTTATTTGAAATATTCAATATATTTAGATAAATTACTTCAAAAAATCTCAAAACATGTAGCACATTCTCAAGAAATAATTAAAGTTACGATAAGATCAGTTCAACTTTACATATAAAAAATAATAAAATCAATTAAACAATGTATAGACTTATTCAGTGAATCTTAGGAATACACGGTCCTCAATAGAAATAAAAGTGAACACCTTTATATATCCAAGGTACTTATGTTCCAAGTTCACAGAAAATCATACAAAGCTCATAAGGCACTTGGCCTCAGTTAAAACCGTTCAACACCGTATAATGAATTTCTTTATTTAAAAAACCTAATATAATTATATATTATATATAAAATAAAATAAGAAGGAACGGTTTTTTACTTGATAGAAGGATTATTACAAAATTTGAAAATCAAAACAGATTTAATCTGTTGTCTTCTACAATTTCGAAATTAAAATTGTAGAAGACAACAGATTAAATCTGTTTTGATTTTCAAATTTTGTAATAATCCTTCTATCAAGTAAAAAACCGTTCCTTCTTATTTTGTTTTACTTTAATCATCAAGATGTATTTCCGACAAGTAGAGACCGATACAATCAAACATTTCCTTGGAATTCTTTTTTTCCTATTGGTACTGTGTAATAAGTGTTAATTCCATATGTCTACTAAATTGAAACAGTGCTTTTCTAAGACATTTATTTAATTTAATTCAAGAAAGCTCCTGACAATATTAACATGTATCTCGATGTATGAGTGATCTTGTACGTCAAACAAGTTCTGGTCTATGCGTTGTTGCTATAATTATCTTGTACCCTTATCTAGAAAACTGTCAAGATTGTATATGGGGGATGCGGCCGGCTATAAATAACTAATTTCTTTTATTTCTTTTTTTTTTTTTTTTTTTTTTACTTGATAGAAGGAAAAAATTTGTGAAAATCAGAATAACCTTATTTCAAATTATTTAATATGGATTTTCACCAAGTAAGGACTGATACAATTCAATATTTTATTTCTTTGTTACGGATTTTTTTGTATGGAAATATTACTTCCACTCTTACAAGATGATGATCTGATCTGCAAGTAACTCCTCGAAGAATCTGTACGTTATTCCATTGAAGCACTTATAACTTCAATTATAATCATATTCAGAGCTGTGCGAGCACTGAGAAGAAGTGCTTCAAGCACAAAGCACCTATTGGAAAGTGCTCGGGAATCTCGAGCACTAAGATCTTATTTGTTAAGAAATGATTAATGAAATAATTATGTTTTTGTCTCACAATTTCTTAAATGGACAGCTTCGTGTGAAATTTCGTGATGATGGTGTAATCAGGAGATTGAAAACAATCAATTTATTTATATTGTAATCATAATTTAGAAACTAATAATCCGATTCAATTGCTATTTGTATTAGTATATGAATGTAAAGAGATTGGTCATTTGCCCCTTTATGCTTTAAATGTACGCATTCCTATGCGCTCAATAGTCGCTCATCATATATTTTTTAAATCTTCTTATTTCAAGATTCTCATGAAATTTTGCACGAACCATTCTACATTAATGCGTTTTCTCGACTTCTTTTAAAACCCTCTGCAACGGAAGGCTAACTTCCAGATAGAATATTTCAATGTTCCCAGCTGACACACACTTTGGCAGCATTTTGTTGTTTTTATGACCTCGTTTTTAAGCTGAAAAGAAACAATCTTCTGATCTCATAAAGTAAATACATATATACTTCATTCACTTATATAAAAGCACTCGGTTGGCCATGCTTTAACTTTATCAAGTTAAAGTCAAATTCAAAAGATATTGCCAATTCTAACGTATTTATGAAAACGCTCTTTCGAAATGTCGTATTACTACGACCTTAATGTAGAACGGACAACTCACAGAATTATCTGACAGGAAAATGACACTAACCCAAAATTATTTTATATACACAGTGGAATGTGTAAACAAATCATGGCCAACCGAGCCGCTTTAATGAAAGTGAATGGAGTGTACAATTTTGAAAAAACTCATTTTCATCATAACAGCTGTAAAATAATAATTAATAATTAATTTTACCCACCTGAGATACTGCTCATCTAACTCACAACGTAATCACTACATAACCTAATATAGCAGAAAACTAGACTTACACCTTATATCGCGAATGTGTCGAATGAGGATCCTAGTCAAATCTCTCCAAACACCAGAGACAATAAATATATTAGTTCCCATTCTCTAATACAATCACGCGATAGCCCTACGTTTTCATGTTTTGGCAAGTCCATGAAGGGATTAGTGCTTGGTAATTCCAGAAAATGCTTCGAAGCTTTACGGTGCTTGGGAGTACTTTGCGGTGCTTAGAAGCACTTTTTCGAATTACTAACCACTAAGCCTTCTCAAAAATTCTCGAAGCACCAAGCACTACGCACCTGTTTAATTCAGTGCTCGCGAGCACAGTGCTTACGAGCACAAAAGTGCTTCAAGTGCTTTCACGAGCACTAAGCACGAGGGTTTGGCACAGCTCTGATCATATTTTAATTAAATGATACACATATGTTCATTTCTAATTATTTTTAATTATAATATTTATGTGTTGCCCACATGCAGAGTTTCATTACATAGTAACTTCCTCAAATGCTTATAAACAACTGGTCAAAAATGTAGTAACATACAATATTTAAATGATTGCTGTTTGATGACTTTTGATTGATTCTAGTGAAATGATAATGAATTTGAAATGTTAAATAAGATCTTTTCATTGGAAAACCTTGATTAATTATCAAATTTAATAAAATCTATTCCATAAGTAATATCTAGATCACATCCTTTCATATGATAATATCTAAAGATTCAAAAGTTCAAAGCTTTGATGATACTATTGGATACAATCTCAAATACAGCAATTTATTTTCACTTAAGTCAATGTGAAAATTAATTAAATTTATTTGAACTGCTTTATAAAGTTTCATTCACATGTAATCCAAGTTTTTTACTCTTTTCCTATCTTTTCACGAATATTTGGTTATTTCCAGGCATATGTCGGATTTTCATCCCATCATACAGAAAATTTAGCGCCTGTTGCAACTGGAAATTGGGGCTGTGGTGCTTTCAATGGAGACGTAAATCTTAAGAGTTTAATTCAACTGATGGCTTGCAATGCTGCACATCGAGACCTCGTGTACTACACTTTTGGAAACAAAGAATTAGAAGATACCCTCTACAGCATGTACCTTTTCATAGCCAGTAACAGGATTAAAACATGTTAGTACAACTTTTCTGATTAAATATTTTATATTCGCATGATTCAGGAATTTAATTCTTCACTAACAAATAGATATATTAGAAGTTTAAAAAAAATTTAGCACTGGTACAAAATAGATATTAAAAAAAAGGACAAAAGAGTTTTTATGGCTTCACAATAACTAATAGAATAAATTTTTCTGTGCAATGAATTTAAAAATTAAAATAAGAAGGAACGGTTTTTTACTTGATAGAAGGATTATTACAAAATTTGAAAATCAAAACAGATTTAATCTGTTGTCTTCTACAATTTTAATTTCAAAAAATTCTTTGAAGAAACTTTAAGAATTAAATTAATGTCTTTACAAGCACTGCTCATATTTAATAGACGTCAAAATTCATCATACAATATCAAACGGAATTAAGAAAAACCAACGAATATAAACTGTCAATTAAAATTAAAATATAAATAAGCAAAACATTTTTTGTTTCGTTCCAGGCATGCGTAATGAACTCTTCAGACAAACTTACGAAGCCCTGTTTGTTACAAAATGTTGTTTTCCGATCCCATATGAATGAAAAATAACCCTTTCTCAAAAATATAAAACATAACTTCAAGAACTTCTCAAAAACTAATTTATTTGAAATATTCAATATATTTAAATAAATTACTTCAAAAAATCTCAACACATGTAGCACATTCTCAAGAAATAATTAAAGTTACGATAAGATCAGTTCAACATTACATATAAAAAATAATAAAATCAATTAAACAATGTATAGACTTACTCAGTGAATCTTAGGAATACACGGTCCTCAATAGAAATAAAAGTAAACACGTTTATAAATCCAAGGTACTTATGTTCCACGTTCACAGAAATCATACAAAGCTTATAAGGCACTTGGCCTCAGTTAAAACCGTTCAACACTGTATAATGAATTTCTTTATTTAAAAAACCTAATATAATTATATATTATATATAAAATAAAATTATACAGTGTTGAACGGTTTTAACTGAGGCCAAGTGCCTTATACGCTTTGTATGATTTCTGTGAACGTGGAACATAAGTACCTTGGATTTATAAACGTGTTTACTTTTATTTCTATTGAGGACCGTGTATTCCTAAGATTCACTGAGTAAGTCTATACATTGTTTAATTGATTTTATTATTTTTTATATGTAATGTTGAACTGATCTTATCGTAACTTTAATTATTTCTTGAGAATGTGCTACATGTTTTGAGATTTTTTGAAGTAATTTATTTAAATATCTTGAATATTTCAAATAAATTAGTTTTTGAGAAGTTCTTGAAATTATGTTTTATATTTTTGAGAAAGGGTTATTTTTCATTCATATGGGATCGGAAAACAATGCATTTTGTAACAAACAGGGCTTCGTAAGTTTGTCTGAAGAGTTCATTACGCATGCCTGGAACGAAACAAAAAATGTTTGCTTATTTATATTTTAATTTTAATTGACAGTTTATATTCGTTGGTTTTTCTTAATTCCGTTTGATATTGTATGATGAATTTTGACTTTATACGTCTATTAAATATGAGCAGTGCTTATAAAGACATTAATTTAATTCTTAAAGTTTCTTCAAAGAATTTTTTGAAATTAAAATTGTAGAAGACAACAGATTAAATCTGTTTTGATTTTCAAATTTAAAAATTGTTTGAAATTATGATAATCTTTCATATTTTTATGAATGAATAATGAGAAAAGACATTTCAATCTGTCTTTCTGTTTCTTTATATGTTATAACATCCTCAAAAATAAATTGGTGTAGAAATTAGAATTGTGAAATTTTGTGAGCATTACTGTGTACTTATATTTTATATTTGATCATTTGTTTGATGTAAATAATGCTATTTTCTCACACTATTATCTGTAAAGAATTTAATCTTTTATTAGTTTACTCTTATAACTTCAGCCTATTAGCATAAGAGAGTGACATCATTCCTCTACAAAATAATATTCACACATTCCAGAATTCCTAAATATCAGACGTATTTTGTCTAGTCCTCTACTTCTTGGTTTTTGATTCCTTATCGGTGTCCTTAGCTTTTTATTTTAACTTCTTCACTATTCTTCGTGAAATTTCGCGATTTGCTTGTAGTAACAAATAGCACTACTACCTGTTGGGTTATTTTGTAGAGATTTTCTTTGAGTCCTAGGACTTTAATACCAATGTTGAGACTTTGAATTTTTTCCAAGGACGAGATGACATTTGTAATAATAGTGGATATTTCCCTTTGCTCTGATGTTTCAAAATGTATTTATTTTTTTATTTATTAACTCTGCATAGAGCAAAAATGACGGGAAATTCCCAATATCAATATAGAATAAAAGAATAAACATATAGTGATATACAAAATATAGTACAGTTAAAGCATACACAAGTAAAATAAAATAGAAAGGCTTTTTACTTGATAGAAGAAATATAACAAAATTTGAATATCAAAACAAATTGAAATATGTTTATCTTCTACAATTTTAATTTCCAAAAGAATTTTTTATTCAAAAAACTTTTAGAATTAAATTAATGTCTAAAACAAGCACCGCTCACATTTAATAGACGTTTATAATCAAAACTCAATATATAATGTCAAATGAAATAATGTTTTAGACATTAATTTAATTCTAAAAGTTTTTTGAATAAAAAATTCTTTTGGAAATTAAAATTGTAGAAGATAAACATATTTCAATTTGTTTTGATATTCAAATTTTGTTTAGACGTTTATAATCAAAACTCAATATATAATGTCAAATGAAATAATGTTTTAGACATTAATTTAATTCTAAAAGTTTTTTGAATAAAAAATTCTTTTGGAAATTAAAATTGTAGAAGATGAACATATTTCAATTTGTTTTGATATTCAAATTTTGTTATATTTCTTCTATCAAGTAAAAAGCCTTTCTATTTTATTTTATATATAATATATAATTATATTTTGGCTTCAATAAATCTCATTATAGAATGTCAATGAATTTAAGTAAACCTTAAAATAACTCACTTTGTTCTTTGATTTTGTTAGAACATAGATCAATCTTGAATATATAGTTGATCTGTAGTTCGAAGCTTAAGTCTTTTAACACGTGAGTGATGTAGGTTATGTTTTTGATTTTTGTAATATTGAAAAAGGGCTGAAGACGGGATTATCTAGAATTATATTCGTTTTTTGAAGATATAGTGCACATTTTTCTAGAGATTTTTGAAATAATTTGTTCGAATATTTAAATATATTAAATATTTCAAATAAATTATATTCTTTGGGAAGTCCTTTAAGTGTGTTCATGTTTTTATAAGGCAAGTAGTATTTTTTAAAGATAAAACCAGAAACAAAATTTTGTCTCCTTTGAATATTTATTTATTAATTTTAATTACTTTCGCATATCTGTTGGGTTATTTATTTCATTTGACATTATATATTGAGTTTTGATTATAAACGTCTATTAAATGTGAGCGGTGCTTGTTTTAGACATTAATTTAATTCTAAAAGTTTTTTGAATAAAAAATTCTTTTGGAAATTAAAATTGTAGGAGATAAACATATTTCAATTTGTTTTGATATTCATACACAAGTAGCTCACTATGAAGACGACACACTATGAGTTCTAGTCTTGAATGACCATAGTGAAATGGATAAAAGCTCAAGATCACCGCACTGACCGCCAAAATAGAGAATGCGCGATGGAAATAAATGTTTACTCTAATTAGTTCTATGTAGTCTGTTTCGAAACAGAGAAAGTTCCTAGTTGGTACCTGCGGAATGTTGAAACCAATGAATTCGAAAATATTACTGCAGTCTACGGAACCATGGAGCAGTCTGAACAAGATACAAAAGTCTGCCAACAATCGACGCACCTCTTGGGTATACAAGCCGAAACAGGTCCGAATGATTTCAATGTTACCATCAAATACACCCCCAAGCCTAAAATCAAGACAGCATAGGAACTTCCTCTGAATTCTCTCAACAAAGCCTATGTGACAGGCATAAAAAGGTATCCACTTTATCGATCCATACTCAAGGATAGGTCTGACTAGGGAAATATATAAAATTTTCAGTGTTCGTGGAGATAACTCTTTGAAATTCCGCAGAATGAAGTCCAGTGTACGGTACGCTTTATTATTTGTCGTTTAAGAATATGATCCCTAAAATCAAGCTTCTGATCCAGTCTCACACCCAAATCCTCGATCACCCTAACTCTAGACAATGGACAGCCGTCAATATTATACTGACAAGTAAAAACGCGATTACTGCGGTGAAAAAAAATGATTTTTCACTTGGCAATATTCAAGTATAAACAATTACGGACTGTTCAGGCATAAAAGAAATCTAGTTCTCGCTGAAATGTTAACGCACCCATTAAAGTATTGACCTCTGTGTATATCATTAGATCATCTACTTTATGTGGATCTGAAAAAAGCCTTTGATGAAACTTTACAGCAATAAAACATCAATATCGAACTCATTAGAGCAGTGAATTCATTAAGCAGATGCAAGTTCTAGAATGAAAACGAAAACTGGTTAAACTACTGGATTTAAAATCACTAAAGGCTTGAAACAGGGTTGCTGTTTGTCACCGACGTTGTTTAAAGTGTATCTGGAATAGCTTTGAAATGTTGGAAGAGAAAGTGTCAGAACATGGGATTCTTCTGCATGTGTTCAACCGATGAAGACGTGTTTATCGTTATCGCCGTGTCAAAGAGTGTTCTAAGACAGTAATCAGCCACCGACTCCGGGAATAAAAACCCGGATTGATCGAGCTATTGCTAAACAATCGCTAATCCCGCTAATCGAGGTATTTCTCGAAATTTATTAAATTTCCATTTCATCACAATAAATAGAAATCAGAAAACTGAAACCAAAACGTTATCTATATTCAATCCAGATGACACATGGAGGAGATAAACGATGATAGCATCGAAGAAAACATGAGTTCCACCTCAGATAAAAGAAACAGCAATTTGATAACATCACATCAGAATGCTATACAGGACGCCTATATGAAAGACACAACACAGGATATTCCTTCAACCAGTCACCCAATAACCAATAAAGAGCAAAACATCAAAATAGATAATGCAAATGTAGATACACATTTTTGCAGGATGTCATCGACAAGTGATGAAGAATTTTTAGGTTTCCCGGGAAATGAACCAGTGAATAATTCATGGCAGGCAGTTAGGGCCAAAACAACAAAAAGAAGGAAAATCAGTTGCAATACCCCTATTCCAATAACCGTCAACAATAGATTCAACGTGTTGAGTGAGAAAAATGAAAAAACAAATACAACCAGTAAAAACAATGATGATAATAATATACCGAAACCGCCACCAATATTTGTTTATGGTGTTACAAATTATGGAGAAATGGTGAAACAACTACGAACTGTAGTAGAAGATGGAAAGTACATCACAAAATGTCTAGCAGATGACACAATAAAAATAAATTGCGAGCTACCAGACACCTACAGGAAGCTAATTAGATACATGAGAGACAAATATGTTATACATCACACATATCAACCTAAGGAAGAACGTGCATATAGAGTAGTTGTTGAGCGTCTTCATCGCACCACTGATATTGAAGAAATTAAGCAAGAATTAGCCAAAAAGGGGCATCAAGTCAGAAATATCCTTAATTGTAGGAATAGGGTAACCAAAGAGCCTTTAAATATGTTTTTCATTGATTTAGAGCCAGCCATCAATAATAAAGATATCTACAAAATTCAACATCTTCAATATAGATCAATACAAATTGAACCACCTAAAAAAACTAAAGGTATCACACAATGCACACGATGTCAGCAATACGGACACTCAAAGTCATATTGTAACAGACCATATGTGTGTGTCAAATGCAGAGGGGAGCATAACACTACAATGTGCAAAAAGAACAGAGACACCCCAGCTAAATGTGCACTATGCGAAGGTGCTCATCCAGCAAATTATAAGGGATGTGAATTTTATCACAAACTATTGAAATCAAACAACGCAAACAATAGATTAAACATTCATAATAGGACAAATACACAAATAAATCCTGCAATTATATCACAACTTCCACAACAACAAACTCTAACCAATAATGCTTCAGCTTCCAAGACAACTGGAGAGCATGCAGGTATGCAATTTCCGCAACAGCAACAAACCAGAAGTTATGCAGACGCTACCAAGAACATAAATATCGAACCATCAACTGATATAAATAGTATTATGAATAGATTCTTAGATGAGTTTAAAACCATGTTCCAACAGCTCATACAACAGAATAGTATGATATTAAACATGCTAACCACAGTCATAAGTAAAATTCGCTAAGTTTATAAAAGTCGCAGAATGGAATTCCAATGGTCTTCTGCAACATAAAAATGAGGTTGAGTATTTTCTCCATCAGAACTCCATAGACGTCCTTCTCATAAGTGAAACACATTTCACCCATAGATCCTACTTCAATATAGCAAGTTATACCACATACTGTACAAATCATCCAGATAATACTGCCCATGCTGGTACTGCCATTTTAATCCAGAACACTATCAACCATATAGAACTACCAAAATATCAATGTGACCATCTGCAGGCAACAGTGTTAAAAGTTCAAACTCTACCATTTGATTTAGTTGTTGCTGCAGTCTATTGTCCACCTCGGCATAACATCAAAAAGGAAGATTTCAAGGCTTTCTTCCAAATTCTGGGATCTAAATTCATTGCAGGTGGTGATTATAACAGCAAGCACATCTTATTTGGTTCACGACTCATTACAACTAAGGGTAGAGAACTAGCGGACCTCATTCAGGAAAATAATTACTCCATACTATCAACTGGAACCGCTACTTATTGGCCAACAGATCCTAATAAAACACCAGACTTACTAGACTTTTTCATAACAAATGGTATTTCTTCTACCTATATGAATATTGTTCCAAGCTATGATCTATCATCAGATCACTCCCCTATCATAGCCACAATAAGTAGCGTTGTAATTCATAAAAAATCAATTCCTCGATTGCATAGTAGAAAAACAGACTGGAATGAATACAGAAGTTTAATCGAAGAACATATATGCCTGAATGTAAGTCTTAAAAGACCAAGTGAAATAGATGGAGTATTGACATCATTTGTTCATCTTCTTAAATATTCTGTGGGAAAAGCCACGCCTACTTCTGAAGAAAAGTGTAAAACATATAATGTTCCAGAGGAAATCAAAAGACTTCTAGCACAGAAGAGAAGAGTTAGAAAGAGATGGCATCAGACACACTCGCCTGCAGACAAGACCATCTTGAACAGATTAACAAATGAACTAAAATTTAAGATGAAAGAACACAAAGAATTGTCATTCAACAACTATGTGTTAAGTTTAAATAGATATGATAATTCAGTGTGGAAACCAATAAAAAACTCAAAAAAACCAAAAATCCATATACCACCTTTACGCAACATACCAGGATCAACTATTCAATGGGCAAGGACTGACAATGAAAAGGCTCAAACATTTGCAGAACACCTGGCTGAAGTATTCACACCCAATGATGACATACACGATTACGAGGTTGAAAGAGAAATGTTAAATATTCCTTCTAATACGACTCCTATGAAAAGTATCACCATAAAAGAACTACAAAAAGAAATAAAATACCTGAACACACGAAAAGCTGCTGGAATAGATGAGGTCACATCAAAAATGATCAAGGAACTGCCTAAGAAAGGAGTAGCAATGATGGCATATATATTCAATGCTATCCTGAGACAAAATTATTGGCCAGAACACCTAAATACTGCAGAAATAATCCTCATACTGAAACCCGGCAAGAATCCAAACGCTGTAACATCATATAGACCAATTAGCTTACTACCAACTTTATCTAAGATCTTGGAGAAAATTTTGCTATTGAGAATAAAGTCGGATCCCAACACCAAAGAATGGATTCCTCCACACCAATTTGGATTCAGAACAAATCACTCCACCATACAGCAGACACACAGAATAAGTCATGAGATAAGCAAAGCCCTGGAACTCAAACAATACTGCACATCTGCTTTTTTGGATGTAAGCCAGGCCTTTGATAAAGTCTGGCATTCTGGACTATTGTATAAGATAAAGAAATGTCTGCCATTATACTGCTACAAGTTGATGAGATCTTATCTTACTGGAAGGAGATTCAGAGTACGGGTGAATGATAAAGTGTCTGATTTTTATCCTATTCAGTCCGGTGTTCCCCAAGGAAGTGTTATGGGACCGTTTTTGTATACGCTGTATACGGCAGATATGCCCACAAATGCGAATACGATAATGGGAACTTTTGCAGATGATGCTGCAATTCTTGCAAGCCATGAAGATCCCAAAGAGGCATCTAATAGATTGCAAATTCATCTTGATGAAATAAAAGAATGGCTGCATAAGTGGAAGATAAAAGTTAATGAAACCAAGTTAGTTCAAGTAAATTATACTCTTCGAAGAGACCAGTGTCCACCCATCTTTATGAACAATATAAAGATACCAAATTCCCCAACTGTTAAATATTTGGGAGTGCATTTAGATAGCAGACTAACCTGGAAGGAGCATATTATTAAAAAAAGGAAGCAAATAGACCTTAGAACTAAAGAACTGAACTGGCTTATAGGTAGAAAATCGAAACTCTCATTAGAAAACAAGCTGCTGATATATAAAACGGTCATGAAGCCCATATGGACATACGGAATTGAACTTTGGGGATGTACAAGTAAGTCCAATGTAACTCTAGTCCAGAGATGCCAATCGAAAATACTGAGATTGCTAACAAATGCTCCATGGTATGTGTCAAATCAAACCCTGCATGAAGATTTGAAAATACCTTATGTGAAGGATGTCATCAAGGAACAGAGCCAAAAACATCACACCAAGTTAGATGGTCATATAAACGACTTACTACAACCGTTGCTTCAACCTCAAGACATGAGAAGACTCAAAAGGACCTGGCCAGCTGATATGAAGTAGATTTAAAATGGTCTTTTCACTGGAGAAGACCATATCAAATCATTTGAGAGCTCAAAGCTCTGTAGACAGCAAATTTGCACATAGAATTGTTGTATTCTGATTGCTAATGAATAAATTATAATAAAAAAAAAAAAACATGGGATTACCACTGGACGACAGCACTACGCTATTTACTTTGTCCTTTGCTGACGATCAAGTTGTGGTTGCGCAAGATATCGACGACCTACATTACACGACCCGCAAGCTTATCGACGAATATAAGATTTGAAGTCTTGAAGTGGACGTCCAGAAAACGGAATATATGTGTGTGAGAGGTCCGCAACAGGATATGGTGCTGTCCAACGGAATCAAAATTAAATACTGTGATGTGTACAAGTATTTGGGTCTGAAAATTTCGAACTATGGAACAATAGATGATCAATACGCGAAACAATACAGGGATAAACAGCAATTTCAATGTTGAACAGCATTCTGTGCGGTAAACACAAAACAAAAGAAAATAAAGAGAGAATTTATAATAAATTGATAAAGAACATAATAACCTATAGTTGCGAGGTATAGCCATTGAAGGACAGAACGCTCAGGATGCTCAGAATCACAGAAATGGATTTCTGGAGAAGGTCGGCTGGAACGTCCAGGATGGAAAGAGTGACTAATATCCGAATAAAAGAAATAATGGGAGTGCAACACGACATCGTTGACGACATAAGAACAAAACAGCTAACAGACGATTTAGCAATTGGCAGTATTCAAGAATAAACAATTACGGATTGTTCAGGCATCAAAAAGATCTAGTTCTCGCTGAAATGTTAACGCACTCATTAAAGTATTGACCTCTGTGTACACTTTAAGATCATCGGCGAATATCAAAAGTTTCACGCTGAGAACAGAACTAAGATCGTTAATTAATATGAGGAATAAGACTGGTCCCAAGAGGGACCTTTGAGGTACACCGGAAGAGCTAATAATTTCTCCCGATGTGAGGTCCCTATACCTCACCACCAGAGTATGTCTGACCAAAAAAGACCTGAACCATTGAAGAAGAGAACCCGAAACACCCACAGCCTCTAGCTTAGTGATAAGAATGTTATGGTTGCCTTGTCAAAGGCTTTACAGAAATCTCTGTAATGCTCATTAATTGAAATGGCTTTGGAAGGAGTAGATCAACAGTATCGAATTTAATTCTTTACGGGAATGATATCATCAAGTGTTTTGAATCAGGTTCTCAGGTTGACGCGACTTACAGAGATTTCTCTAAAGCCTTTGACAAGGCAACCATAACGTCCTTATCACCAAGCTAGAGGCTGTGTATATTTTTTTCAATCTATTGGGTTAGTTCTAATCTTCTTTATAGTAAACTACTTACCCTGACTACAATTTCAAACTTATTGCCATTTATCAGTGTAGAATCTTGACTTATTTTGGCTGTCCTTTAACTGTAAATATCTAGCAGTCACCTGTATGTTGGGCATCCATATTGACATCCTTCGTCGTTGATGCTTCTACCATTCATAATATGTTTGTGGTAGCTGCTTGTTTGCATCACTTGATCTGTAACAGCTGGTCAACCAACAGTTCAATATGAAAATATGAAATATGTTCCTAGGCAATATCATTTATTTAATCACCATGTTAATTTTTTTCTCTAACATTGCACTTTCTCCTTATATGTTTGAATGATGTAACTTGGTTATTTAGTATTCAATTCAAATAGTTGGGTAAGGACCTTAGCTGTGACCTATTCTACTTAGGTCTTTCAAGCTTTTATTCAAAGGAACTTATTGGGGACTTTCGTTTGCATCAGTAGATGTTCTTCTTTCTTCTGCTGAACATAAATAATAATTAATCATTATTAAAACAAATTGTAGAAATTACTATGTTTTACTACCAATAAAAATATATTTTACACATTTTCTTCTCTCTACAAGAAAATGTGTAAAATATATTTTTATTGGTAGTAAAACATGGTAATTTCTACAATTTCTTTTAATTATGATCAACTACCAAATAGTAACGGCTGAAACAATTCAGTATCTAATAATTAATCATTAATATTGATAATTTTTGTTTTATTTATAGAGGGTTTTTCAAATAAGGGCGTGGAGATGGTGAAAAGAAAGAAAATAAACTGTGTGAAATTAACGAAATTCTTTCTGTATTTGAAGGATACGTGTACCATATGCCATTATGTTTGGAATATAATATCTTTCAAATGTCCTCCATTACAACTCACGGTGGCACGGATCCCAATGGTCCAATTTTCAATGGCTGTGACATACAGATTTGGCTGAATTTGATTGAGGACATTGTTTATATTGACTTCAAGAGCATCGATGATTTTCGGCTTATTGGAATAGATCTGAGACTTCAGAAAATCCCACAAGAAAAAGTCAAATTGAGTGCCGATAACTCAGTGGTTAAAGCTGGGAACCGAAAGGTCCCAGGTTCAGGTCCCGTCTAGATAGCAAAGTTAGACGGGTTTCGGCCATCATTTCACTGTTCTGTCGGAAATTAACAGTACTATGCCTAAGGTGGAGTGAGAACGTAGTAAGAAACATAACAACGTCTAACTATCACTCTCACTATCAGGATAATAAAAAAAATTGCACTATCTTGTTGGCCATTTGACGTCACTTCTGCAAGAGATAAGCATGTCCTCAAATCTTTTTGTGGATACATAGCCACCTGGTGAACCTCGTAGGTGTTGGCGTTGTCTTATATTCGGCAATTGTGCTTGTTGATATAACCATACATGAAAAATGATGAAAATATTATTTTTTCGCAAAAATGTAAGTCCTCTTCCAAACGTGCGGAAGCCCAGTCAGCGAATTTCATTGTCTATGGTCAATATCATATCTAATATAATCTTTGGTCAGTAGTGTCAGGAGTGTACGGATGTAGACCCAAGTCTAGACGAAATATTCGCCAAGTTGAAGTCTGCGAAAAGCCGAGTTTTTGCAGGAGATGAGGAACTGACTGCTTCGGGTTCTTCTACACACTTTCACGCACCGCGGCCAATCTGGCGTCCCCTCGACGTACAGGTGTTGGCTGATTGTTTACCGAACTGCCGTCTCAAATTTGTATACCATACGTTGGAAAGTCGACTTTGACGGGCCACCGCGTAAGCAGTAAAATGGACGTAGCGTACGCATACGTAGCGTACGCGTACGTATTGTACTAACAATATTTTTTCATTTGGACGTGCTGTTCAATTTTAAAACTCGTCATATGTGATTTGGCATCTGTAACTGAAAAATAAACTAGAGGTTAGACCATAGTTTCTCAACCTTCTTTTGCGCAGCGTCCATTTTGGGAATATGTTTTCTTCTAGCGCCCCATTTCAATTTTACTGACCATCTGACGTGAACTTAAAACATGTAAGGCGAACACCCCGAAACTATTTCGCCAGAGCTCCGCGGGATAGGAGGTCGCCCCAAGTAGACTTTCCAGCAACGACCAGTAGTACCCGGAATCACCACCGAGATTCTATAGAGGCCCCCGTCGACTGACGCACGCACATCAACCTTCTGAGCCCTTTAAAAGGGACTCTAAAAAATCAGAATTCCACAAGCTCTCAGCTCGATATCAACTCACTTCCGCTGCGATACAAGCCTCGTAAACTGAGAAGACTTAACCCAACTCCAAACATCCCTGTATCTAAACCTATCGCCTCCGTTGCGGAGCAGCCCAATAGATAATTGTTCAGTGCCAGATATATCAGCTGGTTCGTCTGCTAGCACACTGTACACTTCTGCGTCTTTTACTTTTTTCATTATATCTGCCTTAATAATATCTCCACAATGCCAATAATTTCATCTTGAATATCACAGCTTACATTCTTTCTCCCATGCTCAAAATGTTTCTTCCAAACCAAATCTCCTGCGTCAATTCGCAATTTGTGCAACCCCTCAAGAATACCGTCGCCATAATGTTTAACTCTCAGAGCTAAGTCATGCGATCCGCAAATTGTAATACAAGAAATAATGGATCTTATTATTTTTTTATTTTCTTCAATACCCTGGGAGGATTTATTGAGTTGTACATCTACATGCACACTTTCAAGAAATGTTTTGGCAGCTTCTAGCGCCGTCTTATGGAAGTGGGTTTCCATATGCTTTTTGCAATGCTCGTGAATATCTTTAAACTTTTTAAGTGGTCTTATAATGAATGACCTCGAAAAGGATTTGGGTTTGGCGGGAACAACGCGCAAAATTTGCAAATGGCTCCTTTTTGGAGCCTGGAATATGCCAACCATGGTGAGTAGGTTTCTAACCATGAATAATTAAATTTTCTTTTTAATATTTGGCGTCTTCCACAAAATTAAATGTCGCAAAAGTCGACCAACAATTATGTAACAATTCTTTTTTCTTCTCAATGGATAATAAGATTGCTCGACCTATATATCGACCGATTACATTTTCGTTGCAGTCATCTAAAGAAGAATCTTAATCCGTGTTTAAATGGCTGGCATCCATGCAAACATCACAAGAGCTTGAGAATTTTTTCTTGTGGTGACCGAGCTAGAAACATGAGATGTTTTCTCTATTTTGGAACCTCTTTCCTTTTGTACATTTGTATCCTGATCATCACTGTCACTGCTTGCTCCTCCAGATTTTTTCTTTATAAGTTTATTGCAAATTATTAATTAAATCATTTTAAATAGGTTAGATTGTTACCTACTGCATTGATAAACAAACAAATTATCAAAATCACTACATATTTATATTTTTTCAAAAGATTTAAAGAACTATTCGCCACTAAAATCCTATTAATCCTTATACCGGGTGGACCGCGAAAAACTGTACTTCCTTTGATGGTGAATAGATGATACCTTGGGGAGCCAGAAAACACAATTAAATATTAAAACAAATTGTAGAAATTACTATGTTTTACTACCAATAAAAATATATATTACACATTTTCTTGTGACTCGAGTTTCGGGAAATTAACTATCCCATCATCAGACAACTGAAGACCTAACAGTGGTATTTAAACAAAAGTTATAAATATTTTGAATATTTCAATAGATTCTAGATAACACCTAATAGTGGTACAGAGGTTTACAAACGGAACGTAATAAAAAACCGGATTAAAAAAGAGGGGCCTTCTAACAGATATCGGAATGTCGGCAATCGACAAAGAAAGTTGTTAAACAGATGGTACTCATTTAAATATCTCAAATAATTTTTGGGGTTACATAGCTCCGTACAGTCATTCATTATTTTTACATTATTTTGTTGTATATCTCAAATATTTGGATTTAGAAAGCTCCATACAGTCATTCATTATTTTTTACATTATTTTTATTGTGAACGAATTTGAAAATTTCAATAATCAAGTTTCTTTTCTTTTGAATCTACATGTAAAAATTTTTCTTAAGATTTTCTTTTGTCGAAAGGAATTACTCTTTTCTAAAGAATGAGTAGCAAAAGTTGAATTTTTGTTTACTTTTCATTTAATTCATTTTATGTTCGTTGAAAAAGGTTTTAAACAGATGTTACCTTTTAAATATCTCAAATATTTCCGATTTACATAGCTCCATACAGTCATTCATTATTTTTACATTATTGTTATTGTGAACTAATTTGAAAATTTCAACAGATTCTAGATAATCGAGTTTCTTCCCTTTTGATTCTACATGTAAAATTTTCAGATTTTCTATTGTGGGAAAGGAATGACCGTTTTCTAGACAATGAGTGGCAAAAGTAGAATTTTGTTTATTTTTCCTGAAACTCATTTTGTGTTTGTTGAACCTCGTCTTGAGGGAACATCCTGTTTGTCCTATATATTTATTACTGCACGTAGAACAAGATAACTCATAAAGTCCTGATTTGTGTATGTTTGGAGTAGGGTCCTTTGCGTTAAATAATACCGATGATAACTTGTTTTGCGTTTTGAAGGCAATATTGACATCTGATTTTGAAAAAGTATTGTCCAATTTTTTGACTTATGCTACCAAAGTACGATAGAGAAATGAATTTTTTATTCTCTAAAAACTGAAGAAAATAAATAATAAAAAATTTTCTATCGTACTTTGGTAGCATAAGTCAAAAAGTGGCCAATAGTTTTTCAAAATCAGATGTCAATATTGCCTTCAAAACGCAAAACAAATTATCCTCGGTATTATTTAACGCAAAGGACCCTACTCCAAACATACACAAATCAGGACTTTATGAGTTATCTTGTTCTACGTGCAGTAATAAATATATAGGACAAACAGGACTTTCCTTCAAGACGAGGTTCAACGAACATAAAATGAGTTTCATAAAAAATAAACAAACTTCTACTTTTGCCACTCATTGCCTAGAAAACGGTCATTCCTCATTCCCCAATAGATAATCTTAAAATTTCATATGTAGAATCAAAAGGGAAGAAACTCGATTATCTAGAATCTGTTGAAATTTTCAAATTAGTTTCACAATAACATTATGTGAAAATAATGAATGATTGTACGGAGCTATGTAACCCCAAAAATTATTTGAGATATTTAAATGGGTACCATCTGTTTAACAACCTTCTTTGTCGATTGCCGACATTCCGATATCTGTTAGAAGGCCCTTCTTTTTTAATTCGGTTTTCTATCACGTTCCGCTTGTAACCCTCTGTACCACTATTAGGTGTTATCTAGAATCTATTGAAATATTCAAAATATTTATCACTTTTGTTTAAATACCTTTGTACCACTGTTAGGTCTTCAGTTGTCTGATGATGGGATAGTTCATTCCCCGAAACTCGAGTCACAAGAAAATGTGTAATATATATTTTTATTGGTAATAAAACATAGTAATTTCTACAATTTGTCTTAATTATGATCAACTACCAAATAGTAACGGCTGAAACAATTCAGTATCTGAACAATTAAATACGGTCTAAGGCAATTCGTTTTTGAGATACAGCTGTATTTCCTGAACCGTTCAATGTATTCGCTTCAAATTTGGCAGGTATTGTCACCTCCGGCCATCAAATTGTCCATATGAACCATACCGAAATATTACAGACCAGAATACGGAAATTTTGATTTTTACTTACAGGTCTAATAAAACACCCTGTACATAGAACATCAATTTGCCGTTAATATTATCGGATTCTGCATAGATTTTTCTTTCGAATTCCGTTTTTCTAGTGAACGGCACACCAACCGTGCATTTTTTTTCTGAAAGAAAAATTTACGCTTCTGGATTTTGAGTGCTCCTTCGCCCCCACAATTGTAATAAGATGCTCATGAGATTGAATTTGGTGATAAAAACATTTTTTATTCCGAAATTCGAACTGAACATAAATAATAAAACAAAAATTTTGACGAAAATGAAGAAATTCGATACACATTTGAATATGTCTTGCAACAAAAATTTGATTGAAGGTTATTTTCAAAGATTCCCACGTTTTCCTTAATACATTTTCTTACTCTTAGTCGTAGTTGATTGACAGTTTTTCTAAGGATATTAGGTTCATTCAGTATCTCATTACAACTTAGTTCTATTCTTTAAATAAGATGTTCCCTACTACGTATTTCCTTGACATAGACATTCTACTTCAAACAACCACAAACAAAATAATCCATAATGTCTGTTAAGGCGTAAATCTCATGCGCAAAGTGTTTGCGCATGTACATTCTATAATTCCAATATTGTTGTATGAAGCATAACCTTTACACCGTGGTTGCGCCTAATTTCTCTATGAAAGAAGAACAACCATAGAAACCATAGACGACATTTCGTGTTAATGTTAATGTACCAAGTCGAAAATAACGAATCATCACCATTCAAAAAACGATTCAAGAACAGATCTGAAGAGAACCAGACCCCAGGAGCAGCATCCCAAGGCAGCGGTGGCTCCAGCACATACAGAAGAAGCTCAGTAAGATAAATTTGTATAATTAACATTTATGACACATGTTTCATACTTCAATACATTTTTTATACTTGTAGTATTCCTTTAATCCCTGAGACCAGGTTTAACATTTAATGCAATCAATTAATTCAATTCAATTGATTCATTCATTCAATACAGTCCACTGATCTATCATCTAGTTCGTTGCTCTATATTATTAGTTATATCTAATAATAAATACAACATCAATTCCAAACACACACCATTTATATTGAGTATATCTTAGAGAATCAAATACTACGTTGATTCTGAAATACGAAGGCTATTTTGATATACTGCCAATATTTCTACCAGCGACAATTTTCAGGCAATTTCGACTACACAGAAATTCCATTTGCAATAAACTCATTGCAAATTTACAATGTCCATAATAGTCCATATCAATTCAATTTTGTTGCTAGTTGTTAGATTCTGAAATTTTTCTTTTCAGTTATGCATCGTTTTTGAACGTTGGGTATTACGATATGGTACTTATTTATGGTTTCTGCAATTCTAGCAGCGATGAGAGAAAATTGTAGAAGGTATCCTGATAGTGCAGATCCTAACCACCAAACATTCGAAAATATCGGCCGTTCTTTGCGAGAAACAGGAAAATTTCCCTTTTACCAAAGAGGGAGACCTATGTTGCGGGTAGATGAAAATGACGAACAAATTTTAAATGTGGTCGAAGAAAAAAATAATATCAGTACTCGACGAATCAGTAGCATGCTAAATATACCAAAAACGAGAATTATTCGTGTATTTGATAGATTCGGTCTTCACTTGGTGGAAACTCATTTTAATTAAAAAAATGTATATATGACAGTAATTTATTTCCACAAAAATGTTTGTACTAATACAACAATTGTTTCACCACGATGTGGCTTCTTCAGGTATTACATTGTACTGTCTGATGGTATTGAGTGTAACCGAGTTTATATACATTTTTAGGTACGTGACCAAATAATAGAACCACAAGTCATAAAAACTCTAGGTGTTTATTGGAGTTTGCCGCTAAAAATGCCATTAAGGAAAAATATTCAGTAATGGAGGATGATCAACATCTGCTTGTTCGTTCAAAAGGATTTTACGGGCATTATACCTGTTGATTTCAAGAAATTCTAAAAGTGTTAATCTAGAACTTTTGCTTTCAACGTGGATAATTTCATAATTATTGTTGAAATTATGCCTAAATTCCTTAAGATGATTAGCATATGTCGAATGTACAGAATTGTATATATAACCCCATTGGTGTTCTTGGATACGTTTCTTGAATGGTCTACCAGTCCGGCCAATGTATACTAAAGGCCAATCTTTGCAAGTTAACTTGTAGACTCCGGATTTATTTTCTTTATTTGTACGATCTTTATTGTTTTTATGTAGGTACTAAGGTTATTAATTGTCTTAAAAGCCGCGTTATAATTGAAACAACTTTTGAAATATTTAGCAATATTTTCAGATAATCCATTGACATAAGACAACGAAAAATATTTCTGTGTATTGTCCTCTTTTATGATTGGGTACACGAGATTTAATGCCATTTTCTTTTGTTTATTGGATACCATTTTGTCTATAAGAAAGGGATTGTAACCGTTGTTTGATGCTATTTGTTTAATAATATTTAATTCTTTCATAAAGTTTTCTGAATTTAAAGGCACATTCAATAATCTATGAATAAAACTATTATATGCTGACATCTTTTGGTTAGTGGGGTGGTTTGAAGTTTTAGTATTGTGATGTCTGTATGTGTTGGTTTGTGAAAAATACTAAAATCATGTAAATTATTTAATCTTGTTATAGTGAGGTCAAGAAAATTAATACTTTGATTCTTTTCTTCTTCGATTGTGAATTTGATTTTTGGGTGGAGTTTATTAATGAAATTCGTGAAGATATGTAGTTGTCGGTCGGTGCCTTTGAAACAACAAAAAATGTCATCTACATATCTGTACCAATAAAGAAAATATTTGCTTATAGGATTCAGGTGTATTTTTGATTCCAGATCATCCATGAATATTTCAGCTAAAATTGAACTGAGTGGATTTCCCATTATTAAACCATTGTCAGAAATATAGACGGTTCCGTTAAATTGAAAGTAGTTTTGTTCGAGACATATTTCCAGGCAATTAAGTATATCATTCATTTTGATGGGATTGGTATTATTTTTAATTAATAGTTTTTTTACAATTTGTACTGTTTCAATTGGAGGTATACTAGGGAAAAAATTTTGTACATCAAAAGAAATTAATTTACAATTTTTGGGTAATTGGATGGATTTAATATTGTCTATAAGTTGGGTGCTATTTTTAATAGCGTATTTAGCTAAAAAGTTTGTTTCGGTTTGAATAATAGAAATTAAAACTCTAGATAATTTTATACTTGGTGATGTGACGAATGAAACTACTGGTCTAATTGGATTATTTTCTTTATGAAGTTTTATTAATGAATATAATTTTGGGATTTGTGGATTCATTAAAGTGAGCAAATGTTTTTTTGGGAAGTTATTGAAAAGGCTAACAGATTGGTCTATTATATTTTTTATTTGTTTCTGGAAATGTTCAGTGGGATCTTTAGTAACGGTTTCATATTTATCTGGGGTTAAAAAAGCAATAGTTTTGTTGAAATATTCATGTTTTGGTATAGCAACGATACTGTTTCCTTTATCGGCTCGAGTGAATATTAAATTATTGGTGTTTCTTTTTTTGATGATTGATTTAAATAAATTCTGTTTTATTGAGGAAGAGTGGATTTCAGTTTTATTTTTGTCTTTAATTATGTCAGCAATAATATATTTATTGTAATTTGAATTTGATTGATTTTTGAGTGATTGAATAGATTTAATGGCGAGATCTGAATCTATTGCTAAATAGTCTAGGGATTTTTGTGAATTATTATTTTCTAGGTTGAATTTAAATCCCTTTTCTAAAAGGTTGGATTCTCTACTGTTGAATTTTACATCAGATAAGTTGACAAATCTAGGGTAAAATTGATGTTCAGAGGAAAGATGTTTTTCACTTTTATTAAATTTCGGAATATTCTTTTTATTTTTATGAGTTAAATTTTTTAGTTTTTTAGTTTGAGTTAAGAATTTGGAGTGAATAATTTTGCCTACACGTTCTCTAGTATTTCTGTCAATAATATCGAACTGAATAGAATGAAGTCTACTAGTTAATTCTGTATGAATTACCTTTAAGTATACATTGGTGACATCTCTTTGGTAGTATTGCACTTTCATGTCATTCTTCAACCATGTCTTCATTCCATGTATTCGTCCATAAGTGGCTGCGGGGCTCTTGTTCTTTGTCTTGAAGTTGATGTATTTCGGGAACACGTTCAAATGTATGCATTTGGTAAAAAACCAAATATTTTGGGTATTCTTCTTACTTCTCAACAGAAGCTTGAAATACCATAAGACCAAAAAGCTGGTTTCAGCTTTTAATAAATATTTGATAGATTCGGTCTTCACTTGGTGGAAACTCATTTTAATTAAAAAAATGTATATATGACAGTAATTTATTTCCACAAAAATGTTTGTACTAATACAACAATTGTTTCACCACGATGTGGCTTCTTCAGGTATTACATTGTACTGTCTGATGGTATTGAGTGTAACCGAGTTTATATACATTTTTAGGTACGTGACCAAATAATAGAACCACAAGTCATAAAAACTCTAGGTGTTTATTGGAGTTTGCCGCTAAAAATGCCATTAAGGAAAAATATTCAGTAATGGAGAATGATCAACATCTGCTTGTTGCTTGTTATTACTGAATATTTTTCCTTAATGGCATTTTTAGCGGCAAACTCCAATAAACACCTAGAGTTTTTATGACTTGTGGTTCTATTATTTGGTCACGTACCTAAAAATGTATATAAACTCGGTTACACTCAATACCATCAGACAGTACAATGTAATACCTGAAGAAGCCACATCGTGGTGAAACAATTGTTGTATTAGTACAAACATTTTTGTGGAAATAAATTACTGTCATATATACATTTTTTTAATTATTCGTGTACTTAAAAAAGAAAAGATGCGTGCATATCATTTGATGAAGGTTCAAACCTTAGAACAAGGAGATGAAATTGCGAGACTACAATTTTCCATATGATTAACGAGGAATGTTGGGCAGATCAATAGAATTTTATTTACTGACGAGGCCCAATTTACCAAAAAAATTCAATTCTAAAAATGAACATTTATGGGTGAGACAAAATCCAAAAGCTATAAAGAGGCGCAACTCGCAGCACAAATTTTCTGTGAACGTTTGGAGTGGTGTTTATGACAACAAATTTGTAGGTCCAGTTTTTCTGCCACCACGTTTGAACGGAGAGTTATCTTGATTTTTTGAGAAATAGATTTGCACAGTTAATCAACAATGCCAACATAAATATTAGAGAGATGTACTTTCAGCATGATGGCGATCCAGCACACTCGACTAATAACGTTATTCAGCATCTGAATGATGCATACCCGCTCCATTGGTTTGGCAGAAAAGGACCTTATAATTGGCCGCCTCAATCGCCTGATTTGACTTGTTTGGATTATTTCGTTTGGAGTTGCTTGAAGCAGAATGTCTATGCGGATGAAATACGTAGTAGGGAACATCTTATTGAAAGAATAGAAATAAGTTGTAATGAGATACATAACGAACCTAATACGATTAGAAACGTTGTCAATCAACTTCGACTAAGAGCAAGGAAATGTATTGAGGAAAACGGGGGAACCTGTGAAAACAAACTTTAATCAAAGTTTTGTTTCGAGAGATATTCAAATGTGTTTCGAATTTCTTCATTCTCGTCATCTGTGAAAACAACTTTAATCAAAATTTTGTTTCGAGAGATATTCAAATGTGTTTCGAATTTCTTCATTTTCGTTATTATATTTGTGTTTCATTAATCAAGTTCAATTCGATTCTCGAATTAAAAAAATTTGTTGCCTGTAAAGTCGGTATACGGGCGAAAGTTTTACGTGACAACGACTTTGAGTGGTAAAATAATTTTAATGTGAATATTCATTCGTATAGTAGGAAGAAGGATGAAATAATACTAACAATTTAAAACATTTATTTATACAAAGAATTATATTTAAAACATTAATTTATACAAAGAATCTTGCACTGAATTTCATATTAACAAAATTTTATTTATCAATCAGTTGTTATAAGTTATTAATAAATTTAACTTGTTTTACATTGTTATAAATATAAAAACTAAATTTAAAAGTTAGAACATTTATTTAAATCACATTAATTGTTAATATCAATCGATTTTAATTCAAAGTGTATTTTCTAAAAGGAGAAAACTAATTCACATTTGATCTTTGAATTTGTAAATCGCGCGCTTACGACCTTGCGCAGTGATTAGTCGTCTCGGTTTGAATGTTTGAAAGTTTCGATTTGACAGGTTGGAGGTTAAACATTGTTATTTCAATTTTTTACATAGCAAGTCGCGCTCATTTTTTCAAGTTAAACAAATTATTATTGGTTGAGAAACGATTTCTACTACTTTTTTGATTGAAAACTACCACAACATTGTGATTACTACAACATAACCTATTCACTTATGTCTTAGTCATTTATTTCATCATGTTATATTATCAGTCTGAAATTATTTACCTTTGCTGTTTGAATTGTTGCGATGGACGAAACTACCTTCACATTATCACTACACAATCGTTTTACAATTAACTGGCAACGTGTAAACTTGTATGCAGGCGCCTAAGCGAAATAGAAGCGCAAGACTTGAACCGGTGTGTATGCCTATCTCTCTCACTCTCTCTCTCTCTCGCTCTGTCTCTCTTGCTCTTAGGCGGGCTAACTGTGCTCGAGTGGAGGGGACGCGTGCCTTTCACTTTTTATGTCTGTCTCTCTCGCTCTTAGGCGGGCTAACCATGCCCAGTGGAAGGGACGCGTGCCTCTCACTCGCTCTCATTGTGAGCGCATAACGTGAGCGGAGCGTAACGCAGTTTCTTGAAGTGTCACCCGGAAAACCAATTTATAAGACGTTGTCACGTCAAAATTTTTGTTATAACCAAAATCAATCTCATGAGCATCTTATTACAATATGCAGGGCCGTAAAAGCGTTCAAAAATCAGAAGTGTAAAATTATCTTGGAGAAAGAAAAATGAACGGTTGGTGTGCTGTTCACGAGGAAAACGGAATTCGAAAGAAAAATCTATGCAGAATTCGATAATATTAACGACAAATTGATATTCTATGTATAGGGTGTTTTATTAGACCTGGAAGTAAAAATCAAAATTTCCGAATCCTGGTCTGTGATATTTTGGTATGGTTCATACGAACAATTCGATGGCCTGAGATGACAATACCAGCCAAATCTAAAGCGAATACGTTGAACGATTCAGGAGTTATAGCCATTCAAATGTTCTGCCAAAATCACCCTGTATTTCAGATACTGAATTGTTTCAGCGGTTACTATTTGGTAGTTAATCATAATTGAAACAAATTGTAGAAATTCATATGTTTTACTACCAAAAAATATATATACACATTTTCTTGTGACTCGAGTTTCGGGAAATGAACTATCCCATCATCAGACAACTGAAGACCTAACAGTGGTACAGTGGTATTTAAACAAAAGTGACAAATATTTTGGATATTTCAACAGATTCTCGGTAACACCTAATAGTGGTACAGAGGTTTACAATCGGAACGTGATAAAAAACCGGGTTAAAAAAAAAGGGAGCCTTATAACAGATATCGGAATGTCGGCAATCGACAAAGAAGGTTGTTAAACATTTAAACATCTCAAATAATTTTTGGGGTTACATAGCTCCGTAGTCATTCATTATTTTTACATTATTTTGTTGTATATCTCAAATATTTGGATTTAGAAAGCTCCATAAAAATAAAAAAAAATATGTTTAGTAGTTGCTACGTGCAACCTCTATAAAGGCAACGTTTATTGGTTCATTTTATTTTCATGAGCATTATCTCGAGCAAACGAGAACATTTTCACAAATTTGTGAAAATCAGAATAACCTTATTTAAATATTATTTGATATGGATTTTCACCAAGTAAGGACTGATTCAATTCAATATGCAAAATATTATGTACAAATAATTATTATCAACTAGTTGGCGCCCATGGCTCCACCTGTGGTTTATCCTTATTGACTATCTGTAGGTCAAATTTCATTCATATCTGTTCAGCTGTTTGAATGTAATTGAGTAACAACATTTAAATATCCGCTCGTCTTCGCACGGGTATTAGTGTAAATTATACACCTAAACCTTCTTCGTGAATTACTCTGTCTATTGGTGAAAATCCGTTTAGTAGTTTTTGATTTTATCGTGAATAGACAGACATACAGAGGAGCCGTGGATTTTATTTTATAATGTACAGGCTGGTCAGCGAGAAACTGTACATCGTTTGATGGTGAATAGATGGTACCTTGGGAAGCCAGAAAACAACAATTAAATATTGTCTAAGGTTATTCTATTTTGAAATACAGGTTTAAAACAAATTGTAGAAATTACTATGTTTTACTACCAAAAAATATATATTACACATTTTCTTGTGACTCGAGTTTCGGGAAATGAACTATCCCATCATCAGACAACTGAAGACCTATCAGTGGTACAGTGGTATTTAAACAAAAGTGATAAATATTTTGAATATTTCAACAGATTCTCGGTAATACCTAATAGTGGTACAGAGGTTTACAATCGGAACGTGGTAAAAAACCGGGTTAAAAAAAGAAAGAGGGGCCTTATAACGGATATCGGAATGTCGGCAATCGACAAAGAAAGTTGTTAAACATTTAAACATCTCAAATAATTTTTGGGGTTACATAGCTCCGTAGTCATTCATTATTTTTACATTATTTTGTTGTATATCTCAAATATTTGGATTTAGAAAGCTCCATACATTCATTCATTATTTTTCACATTATTTTTATTGTGAACGAATTTGAAAATTTCAATAATCTTAAGCTTTTCTTTTGTCGGAAGGAATTACTGTTTTGTAAAGAATCCAAAAATTATTTGAGGTGTTTAAATGTTTAACAACCTTCTTTGTCGATACCGACATTCCGGTATCTGTTACAAGGCACCTCTTTTTTTTTTAACCCGGTTTTTCATCACGTTCTGATTGTAAACCTCTGTACCACTATTAGGTATTACCGAGAATCTGTTGAAATATTCAAATTATTTATCACTTTTGTTTAAATACCACTGTACCACTGTTAGGTCTTCAGTTGTCTGATGATGGAATAGTTCATTTCCCGAAACTCGAGTCACAAGAAAATGTGTAATATATATTTTTTGGTAGTAAAACATAGTAATTTCTACAATTTGTTTTAACCCTGTATTTCAAAAACGAATAACCTTAGACAATATTTAATTGTTGTTTTCTGGCTTCCCAAGGTACCATCTATTCACCATCAAACGATGTACAGTTTCTCACTGACCACCCTGTATATTATAACATAAAATCCACTGTATATCTGTCTATTCACGATAAAATCTAAAACTACTAAACGGATTTTCACCAATAGACAGAGTGATTCACGAAGAAGGTTTAGGTGTATAATTTACACTAATACCCGTGCGAAGACGAGCGGATCGCTAATATTATAATAAATGTGAACGTTCGGATATTTAAATGTTGTTACTCAATTACATTGAAACAGCTGAACAGATATGAATGAAATTTGACCTACAGATAGTCAATTAGGATAAACCACAGGTGGAGCCACGGGCGCCAACTAGTTGATAATAATTATTTGTACATAATATTTTGCATATTGAATTGAATCAGTCCTTACTTGGTGAAAATCCATATCAAATAATATTTAAATAAGGTCATTCTGATTTTCACAAAGTTGTGAAAATGTTCTCGTTTGCTCGAGATAATGCTCATGAAAATAAAATGAACCAATGAACGTTGCCTTTATAGAGGTGGCACGTAGCAACTACTAATTATATTTTTTTTATTTTTATGTTTTCAAATGAAGTTTTTCAAGAATATGCATGTCATAATTCTATTTCTCAATACCAAATTTCAAATTAGTTTTGAATATACATTCTGTCAAGAAAGTACCGGGAATTATCGATTTGAATCTGGCGGGGCAATGAGGCAGGTAAAATTTTTTTTTCCTAGGTTGGTACCACTGTCCTTAATTACTATGCCAAGCTTGAGCGGGATCTGTCAACTAGTGTGTTTGCAACAGCTGATTAAGTCAGTCGATGTCAGAGTGCGTGCCGATTTTTACTATGGGTGATTACGTTGAGCAAAGAATTTGTTTAAAGTTTTGTGTTGCAAATGAATTTTCGTGTGCCGATGCATTGAAAATGTTGCAAAAGGCCTTTGGTGATAATGCTCTATCGAAAACTCGTGCATATCAGTGGTACAGAGCCTTCAAGGACGGTCGTGAAGTGGACGCCCATCGACGGCTTCGATCGAAGATAACGTCGATAAAATCAAGGAAAGGGTGCTGTAAAACCGTCGTACCAGCTTGAGAGAGATAGCACATGATCTTAAGATATCCCACGAGTCCGCACGTACGATTTTGATTGATATTTTGGGCATGAGAAAGGTGGCCGCACGACTCGTACCGAAAGACCTGAATTTTCTTCAAAAACGTCATCGCGAACAGGTTGCTTCAGACATGCTGGATCGCTGTAATTCCGATTCTACATTCATGGAACGCATTATAACTGGTGATGAGACCTGGGTCTACGAGTACGATATGCAAACAAGCCAGCAATCGTCGGAATGGGTGGCAAAAAATGAGCCGAAACCGAAAAAACCACGCCAAAGCCGCTCGAAAATGAAGGTGATGCTCATTGTTTTCTTCGATATCCGTGGCGTGGTGCACTACGAATTCGTTCCAGAGGGTCAGACGGTAAACAAGGAGTATTACCTAGGCGTTATGAAACGTTTGCGTAAGCGTATCCGTAAAAAGCGGCCAAATTTGTGGGCGAACAACTCATGGATTTTGCATGACGATAACGCGCCTTCTCACCGAGCTACGATTGTGACTGACTTTCTCGCCAAAAACTCAACAAACGTGCTTCAGCAACCACCGTATTCGCCGGATTTGGCTCCCTGCGACTTTTTCCTCTTCCCAAAACTAAAATTGCCCCTTCGTGGCACCCGTTTTGAGTCGATTGAAGCCATAAAACAAAATTCGGCGCGAGAGCTAAAGTCCATCCCGGAAAGCGCCTAAGAAAAATGTTTCGATAATTGGAAGTGCCGTTGGCATAGATGTATTGGAGCAAATGGAGCCTATTTTGAAGGCGACCCAATAAATTTTGACGATTAAATGTAAAAATGCTGTTTTAATTGAAAATTCCCGGCACTTTCTTGACAAAGTAGTACATGAAAAATAACTTTTCGAATGTCGATAACTCTGGGACCAGTCGACCGGTTTTGCCCATTCACGTACTTAACCTAGATATTAAGGCCTTAAACCTGTAAGTTTTAAATCTTAAGGTTTTGTCCTTCGAAAGTTATTGTCTTTATGACGGTAGGGCAAAGTCACTTTCATCAGTGAGTTCAACCTACTCATTTGAGATCCTTTTCGGTTCACAATTAAAAAATTACAGACATTTCAACATTACTAGTACGCGGTTCCCGAAACATGCGCGGAATAAGCAATTTTAGTGAAATAAATGTGAAATTTTATGGTTGGTGTTGTTGATTACAGCCCCAAACCGATTCGCTTGCCAATTCGGAATATAAATATGCATAAAACATCAATAAATTATTATTTGATGATTTTTTATTTATGTTGATTTCATTCTTATTGCCACAAGTATTAAGTATTTTTCGAAAATTTTTTTTTTGTAATTCTAAACTTTGTACTTCAACCTCAGTTAAGGTACTTTTTATTTTAATATCGGGTGTTTTTTTGGAGTGATAGAACTTTAAATTGAAATAAAACACATTGAGACTGAAGCCAAATTTTTTTTATTTGAAAGATAATTTTATGACATTTATGTTTTAAAAATAATTTCCGGCATATGTCCGCTACGACTAGCTCTGAGGAACCGCATTCGAATAGAACAATTTTGGACTATTTTTTTTTTGAGTAACTCAGGCCTTATTTCATCAATAAGACGAGTTATGTTGGCTTCCAAAGCGTCTATTGTTTCTGAATTATCAGCATAAACCAATGACTTGACATAACCTCAAAGAAAATAATCCAGTGGAGTTATGTCGCATGATCTTGGAGACCAATTAATTGGACCATTTCTCGAAATGATGTTATCGCCAAGTCTTTCTTTCAATAAATCAATTGTTACGGTAGCAGCATGAGGTGTAGCACAATCTTGTTGGAACCAAAACACTTCTGGGTCGATACCATTCAAATTTTGAAGCAAACAATCATTGATCATCGATCTGTAATGATCACCATTCACTGTAACATTAGCTCCAGCATATTTTTTAAAGAAATATGGACCGATGATGCCTCCAGCGTATAAAGCATACCCGTTCAACCATAAATGAGCTTTATCGCTAAACACAATTTTACGATGAAAAAGTGGATCAACTTCAAGTTTTTCTAGGGCTCAATAAGCAAACAAACGACGCTTGTCAAGTGGCTTTAGTTCTTGAACCAGTTGGATCTTGTGTGGGTGAAGACCAAGATCTTTACGCAAAATTTTCCATGTGGTGGATGCACAGAGTTCAAGTTGTTGTGAACGTCGACGAATAGACAAATCTGGATCAAAAATATCGCTGCTGTAACTAGCGATATTTTCTTCTGTACGCAGAGAAAATGTTGTCCGAAATCTATCGATAGTTCGACGAATAAGCTGCCCTGATGGACGATTATGTAAACTATAAATTTCACGAAGTGCTCTATAAGTTTGGCGAATAGAACAGTGATTTTGAAAATAAATTTCAATAATTTGTAAACGTTGTTGCGGCGTGAATCTTTCCATGATAATTTGGCAATGCTTACTGAACAGAAATGTCAAAACAACATGGCTTCTACCTTCTGTCAAATCACAGTTTTCTCTATCGAAAGTTCTATCACTCTAAACAAACACCCGATGCGTGTGTTTTAGTTTTTTAGTATTGATTATTATTTTAATCCACATCCTCTTCTACCAAAACGAGTGAATTTTCTCCAACATAAAAATGATTACAATACTAAAACTAAATGATAATAATTTTTACTTTACTTGTGATTAGTGTGTATTTTCTGATCTTCATAAGAAAAACCTTTTTCCAATCTGCTGACGCCCTCCTGACAAATCTCAATGCCCCCTAGTTTTCTTTGGGTCTTTTACTGCCCCCTTGAAAGTTTCAAAAACCGTGGGCGTTATTGCCCACGTTGAGGACCTATGGGTTAGGCAGACATCATCAAAACAAAATGGCCGTCACAGGCATCAACCGTCTCGAAATGAAAAATCCTTTAGTTTAGATATTGTTCCTTAGGTTTTAGATAATTTTACGTAATTTTTTCTTTCAGAATATTAATTAATATTTTTATTTTCAACAGGTGAATTATGGAGGATATTTTGCAGATTTGGTGCAGCAAAATTACCAACTGATCAGTTTTATTGCTACATTCAGCAATGCTGGTTTGATATGAAAGATAAACCAGATATAATCTCTAATAATTTATTGTCCAATAACGACAAACCCAAAAATGAAAAAACACAATCTCCAGGAATATCTTCAAAAAGAGAAATATCCCCTAAGGATAGTCCTCTACAAAAATTCAAAAAGGAAAATGTAAATACACCAACAACATCTAAATCAATCGCTAATACCCAGTCACGTTCTGACGGTGAAGACTTTATTCCTTCCTCGCAACCTGATCAAGAGCATAACACTCCGCTGAAGAATAAGGAGAGAAAAAACTCAGTAACTAGTTCTTCAAATACTTCACTGCACACAACCAATTCTACTGAAGATGTAGCTTCTTTAGAACCAAAGAGTTTTTGCAGAATTCCGTTGAAGAAAAATAAAGAAAAAACCAATTTCAGTAAGGAGTTATTTGAAAAAAATCACAATGAAATACTGAACATATTCAGCACCATAGACGGACCACCAATTGGTTCGAAAACTAAAGATGAGGAATGTGACACCCTTTTAACAGCTTCTGATAAGTGGTTGAAACAGGAAAAAACAATTAAAGTGGATGATGTGGTAATAGATATTGATGAAAGTTCTATGGAAGTGGATGAACCACAAAACGAATCAGTACCAGCAGTGATTAAGTCTAGAAATAAAATCACTGATTATTTCACAAAACTGTCAAAAAGCTAGAGCTAGTATCAAGTGTACATTTGTGTGATTGTAATTTGAAAGTAATAGATTTTTAATAGAAAATACGAGTAGAGTCCATTGATCTATATTTTTCGATCGATCCGGTTTGAAAAAGTCAATTTTTTTTATAATTTTAGGTGGGATCTACTTTTCGTTAAATTCCGTCTTTGGTCATCCCTAGGCGGCATACGCGTAGGGCGGTGACCGTTTGGCGAGCGCGGGAAAAGTTCGGAAATTTTCATCCGCTCGTTTCGTCGCGACGGAAAGTCATCCGCGAAATATATGGGCTTTCGCGGGTAGCGGGTCTATCGGACCTTCGGTTTGAACGGTTATTTTTGCGACGGGTTTCGCCCGTCGCGAGATATATCCGTTTTTTCCGACGGTCCGAAAATTTTCGGACGGTCTCCGTACTTCACTTCGCGGATCGCCCTTATACGTACACCACAGAAACGGTTCGATGTCGCGGTGGGCGGGGCCTGTTTGTTTACAAATGGAGGGCGCGGGAAAAGTCCCGAAATTTTCGAACTTTATCCGCTCGTATCTCAGGAACGGAGGGACATCCGGGAATGGGAACGGTACTACTGTCTGAAGGGAAGTGGGGACCTTCGGTCCGCACCAATATTCAGGCGACGGGCTTCGCCCGTCGGGATCCTATGCGTCTGGAACTTAGCACTACGTGATGGCGATATCGATGGTTGGTTGCCATGGAAATTACTGTTTTAATATATAGTGTAAGGACTAATTTTAGCTGTTGGAAACTGATAGGTATTTTGAGAGGTTTATAGGTAAGAGCCACTATGTTATTGAAAATAAGATGATAATTGTTTAATATAGTGTTTTTTAATAGTAATGCTGTATTCACTTTTTCCGTAAACGAGTTAAAATATTATTTAAAAAAAGTTATAATTAAACTTCCTTTGAGAATGAAGCAAACTTTTTTTATGGTTTATACAGAATTAGTACATATTTGAAAAAAATTATGCTACTATATTTCACCCCCTGTCAGGTCCAAACTCATATTTTTGCATTCTTAAATTCCAAAAATAAGGAAATTTTCTAATTTGAATATTTCATTAGAACTTTGTTTAGTGTTTTCTTTCTGTCCATTTTTCCTGAACTTTCAAATCTTCATAAAGAAGCTACATATTATTAGGAGTACAAATAAGTTTCCGCCGTTTTTTAACACAAATCAAATATTTATTATAGGTGAACGGTAATATAAATTTATTTAAAATATTGCCCATCACTTGCAACCACTTTTTCCCATCTCTCAGGCAGCATTCGAATCCCACGTCTGAAGAACTCCTTGTCTTTTGAGGCAATCCACGAATCAACCCAATTTTTGGTATCCTCATAAGATGTGAACCGCTGCGCCGTCAGAGCATGTGCCATGGACCGGAACAGGTGATAATCGGACGGTGCAATGTCTGGTAAATACGGCGGGTGGGGTAACACTTCCCAATCAAGTGTTTCCAAGTACTTTTTCACGGGAGCCGCAACATGTGGACGAGCATTGTCATGCAGAAGAATAATTTTTTCGTGTCTAGAATAGTATTGAGGGCGTTTTTCCTTCAGAGCTCGGCTCAATCTCATCAATTGTGTTCGATAGAGGGCTCCAGTAATTGTTTCGTTCGGATTAAGCAACTCATAATACACTACACCTAGCTGATCCCACCAAATACACAGCATTAGTTTTTTTCCATGAATATTCGGTTTTGCTATTGATGTTGACGCGTGGCCAGGTAATCTCCATGATTTTCTTCTTTTTGGATTGTCATAATGTATCCACTTCTCATCACCAGTTACGATACGATGTAAAAAACCCTTTTTTATGTCTAGCTAGCAGCCCTTCACTTAAGCATAATCGGCGTTCCTTGTTTATGAATCATTCCTAATGATTTTAAATGATGTGACACTGCTTGCTGAGTGACTTCTAATGTTAGAGCAAGTTATTTTTGTGTTTGAGATGAATCTTCCTCCAATAATTCCCTCAATTCTGCATCCTCGTAAATTTTTGGCCTTCCACTGCGATCTTTGTCTTCTACGACGAAATCACCGTTTTTGAACTTTTGAAACCACTCTCGACACGTTCTCTCACTCAAAGCACCCTCACCATATGCTTCTACGAGCAATTGATGCGCCTCAGCAGCAGATTTCTTTAAATTAAAGGAGTAAACTAATATTTCCCGCAAGTGACGCTTACTTGGCTCAAATTTTGACATTTTCAACTTATAAAAATTATATTTTACCAATATAAAATCAATGATATTAATAGGTTATGTTGTTCTTGAATGTCCAAACTATTTTTTAAGCCGGTTATCATCTGCGAAAGCTAACCGAAACTTCGTGCCGCGCCATCTACAATAAAACGGCGGAAACTTATTTGTACTCCTAATAGGTGCGACAGAAAAGTAATTAAACTGGAACCATTACAAGCGAGCTGCTAACGCTGCGCTCATGTCCTTGATAGAGTACGTACCGTATCATAGCTCAGTGCGAGTTTCAACTCCTTCTGTTAACTACTTGTTTTTTGTGACTGATGTGTAGCTAACTTGAAGGGAATAAATAACATTGATGTTCGAAAAAAATCAAAACTTGCTAAATGAAAAATCAGTTGCATTACTTTTCTGCCACACCTCGTATGATGTATATAAACTCATAATTCTGCTCCATCCTTCTCCCTTCGATCTAAATCATTAAATATTTGCAAGAAAGAGTGGAAAAAGAATGAATTGAACAAAACATCATATACTTTTCGTACTTTCGCCGAGATCCCTAAGAAAATTTAAAAAAAATCACGCAGGGCCGATATATTTGCAGGTTTCAACCGACCATTTCTGAAGCTTATTCTTAATTTATCTTCGAGAAATTATGGTGTCCTTATTTTCTATTTAATATTAAATTTGAATTTAGTAACGAAATCGATATATTTACACTCCAAATAAATCTACCATGAATGTTTCAAAACTGTAAGTTTTTTGTTCGAAAATTAACTTTTTTACTATAGTCATTGACCCGGACAGCTGATTGCGATATTTGGCAGAAATCGTTTTTATACACCTAAAGACCAATTTTTTTTGATCTGATGGGTAATTTGAGAGATATTGAGAAAATAAGAAAAGGTTTCAAAAGTGAATAACTGTGGAACCATTAAACCGATTTTGACACATTAATGAACTTAAGAGATAAATTTAGGTTCCAAACCTACTATGAAAGTTTTAAGTATCGGGTGTTTTTTTCAGAGTGATAGAACTTTCGATAGGGATAACTGTGATTTGACAGAAGGTAGAAGCCATGTGGTTTGACATTTCTGTTCAGTAAGCATCGACTAATTATCCTGGAAAGACTCACGTCGCAACAACGTTTACAAATTGTTGAAATTTATTTTCAAAATCAGTGTTCTATTCGCCAAACTTATAGAGCACTTCGTGAAATTTATGGTTTACATAATCGTCCATCAGAGCAGCCTATTCGTCGAACTATCGATAGATTTCGGACAACATTTTCTCTACTCAATGTAACAACATCAAGACAAAGAACTGTACCTCCAGAAGAAAATATCGCTGCTGTAAGTCATAGTGTTAAGGATGATCCAGATTTGTCTATTCGTCGTGCATCCACAAATGGAAAATTTTGCGTAAAGATCTTGGTCTACACCCATACAAGAATCAACTGGTTGAAGAACTAAAGCCACTTGACCATAATGAGCGTCGTTTGTTTACTGATTGGGCCCTAGAACAGCCTGAAGTTGATCCAGGTTTTTTATCGTAAAATTGTGTTTAGTGATGAAGCTCATTTCTGGTTGAACGGCTATGTAAACAAGTGAAATTTCCGTATATGGAGTGAAAACAATCCTCAAGAAGTTCTGCAGGTTCCATTGCATCCTGAAAAATGTACTGTATGGTGTGCTTTATACGCTGGAGGCATCATCGGTCCGTATTTCTTTGAAAACGATGCTGGAGCTAATGTTACAGTTAATGGTGCTCGTTAAAGATCGATGATCAATGATTATTTGTTTGAAAATTTGAATGGTATCGACCCTGAAGTGTTTTGGTTCCAACAAGATGGTGCTCTACACCTCATGTGTAAATCACCCTGTGATTTACCTTTGAAATATAAGGGTAATTACCCTCAATATAATAAGAGTAATTGCGATAGCGATAGCGCGCTGTTCTCTTGAACAAGCGCGTAGAATGGGTCTACCATCTAAATTATTTGAATGAGTTGTTTTACAATTGTAAGTGTAATGGCTATAAATATTATTGTTGCGACACGAAATGTAGCGGTCATAAACGATTGCCGCAGTCAGCGCGAAACTGTTTTTTTTTAATTCAAGCATGATCTATGTTATACTTTGAAAAATCCGAAAAACAGAAGATTTATAAAAAAATGTGCATATTTCCCAAGAATCTGAGGAACATCGAGTCCTTTAAATGGAAACTTATCATAATCGGGTATGGCGTGTCCGCTTCATGCCCAGAATTCCGCTCTGCTCTGCTAAAGCTTCCCGGCGTAACACAGAGTTCCCTACCGCTTTCCGATTGTTAGTTCACCGTCATCGACGGCTACAAGTAGAGCAGAGTACAAGCTTTCGACAACCGACGTTCCAACGTGGAATAAGGTCACAGCCATAATTGGCAGACTTGCACTTTGTAACAATTCAGCTACAACTATATTTTAAAATGCCCGAGCCCAGTCGGTTTAACTGGGTCGTGAGCCTGATCTCACAATTCCACAAAATGAAAAGACACAACTCCCTGACTAACAAGTCACTCGTTTAATTTACCACAAGTAATTTTTCTTACAAATTACATATATACATTTAAAAGAAATATTAAATTTACTATCTTACACTAGAGTAAGTTTCAATAATATTATTACCGATAAAAGTAGAAAAATATATATATAAAAATGGGAATGTTATTATTAATATATACAAAAATTTGAAGTTCCTTAATGTGATATGAATATATACAAAATTTCTCAATATAACTTCCCTGGTTGGTTTAGAATACAGGCTGATGTTTTGCCAATCAAAACAGCTGGTGGTTTTGTAGGTCGTCTCAAGCAGGCTGTTATTTAGTTCTTTGAACTTAATAGCTTCAACGTCTTCGGGCAACCAGTGTACGTGTAACTATTCCTCACCAAGAAAACTTCCAAACTCCAGGAACAAATCACAGGAAAATAATCCAAGAGGAATCCAGTAAAATATTCCAAAGAAAAAATCCAGAAAAAGATAATCCAAAAAAATTCCAGGAAAAGATAGTCCAAAACAAAAACCCTTCTTTGAGGGTTTTTACTTCTAATCTTCAAGAAAAATTAATTACCGAGAAAATAAATTTTATGACATTCAGATTTCAACTTTACTCTGCAATCGTGAACCGGAAAAGAAATAATTCCTTCATATCAACGCGCACGTGACGACACATTGACGAACAGATATCCCAAATTCTTCATTCAACGGTCTTCTCGATAAAGGCGATATACCAGCGAATAAATTCGTGTAGATTCGTGTAGACGTGTAGACCGCTACACTACCCTCCATTCCCCCAAAAAAAAAAATTCTTTTCACAAAGAGATTTTTTTTCTTTGCAAAAAGTTGAAGTTACACAGGAAAAGTTGGGCGCCAGTGATTTATGAATCACAAGGTAAATGAAGGTGAATGACTTCAAATAGACATAAAACTGCATCTGAAAGACATAAAAGATTTATGAATTCTAGACCAACTAAACAGCCACACGAAAGAGACATGTCAGCACATCATACAGATACCGTATAACTGTATGTTGATCCGAAAAGAGGTAGAAGTCTACATTAGGGGTTAAGGGAAAAATTTAGTCAGAGCAGAAGATAAAGATAACCGTAATGGCAAGACAAGAGAAATAGAGACTGTCTCTCCACTACGGGAAGGTAAGTGCTCTCAGCTAAAAAGAGAAAAGGATAGAAAAAGGAAGATAATTACCCCTAAATACTTCAAATAAAAATTATGTCAAAAAAAGTCAATGAATTCGTAAAATATATATATTAGGAATGAGGACGGTGCAATGAATAGTGGGAACATAAGACTATTAACAAGGACAGGTGAAAGAACAGTATTTTGAGTCACTGAGATTCGACATTTTAATCATCATCGGGGTCATCTTCGGTTAATATTCGGTCATATATATATATATATAAAATATATATATATATGAGGAATGAGGACGGTGCAATGAATAGTGGGGATATAAGACTCTTAACAAGGACAAGTGAAAGAACAGTATTTTGAGTCACTGAGATTCGACATTTAAATCATCATCGGGGTCATCTTCGGTTAAATCAGGTTTTATATCTTTGATATGAAAATTTCCCAAATTCCTACCAGATAAGTCGAATAAATTGTAGACAAGTGAAGATATTATCTTCTGAGGGATCTTCACAGAAGATCTAGGAGTATCAGGATAATAATAATAATAAAAAAAAATAATAATTTACTATGCAAGGGACGAATTTTGGAGCAAGATTTGAGGTGAAATTTTTCGAAGCATCGGACAGAACAAAGTTTTTTTTCCAAACCCTATCACCAATGTTCAAACGAACCTCACGTCTTCTAAGATTGTATCTACGAGCGTTGATCTCATAAGAATGCTTCAAACGTTTTCGAACGTCTTCATAAAGCTCTGGCAGCTGTTGAACCAAATTGGAATCCAAAACTCTATTCCCTATAGTGACGACGTTATTAGCATTTTCCGAAATAAGACAATAGAATGATCCATCAGTAGCGACATTCCTAAGAAAAACTAAGAAGGAAGGACTATATTTCAAGCCCTCACTCCTAGCTAGTCTTATAGCCTGAACTATTTGGTGAATGTGCTGGTCCCAAAGTTTGTGATCACCATCGATGTATGATCTGATGGCAGTGACGATTGTCTTGTTTACACGCTCCGTTTGATTTATTTGGGGATGGAATCGAGCGTTATAAAAGATTTTTTGGACACCATATTTTTTCATCAGATTCTTGAATTCAGCAGAAACAAATTGTGATCCATTATCCACGGCAAAAATTTGAGGAACTCCGAAAATCAAGAAAATCTGATTCTCGATAAATTTCACAATGGCCCTACTAGTAGCCTTAGAAAGTGGCTGTACGAAAACAAATTTGGTGAACCAGTCAGTCACCACTAAAAGATACTGGTTACCTGTTTTGGACCGTGTATAAGGTCCCAGCAAATCAGCACTCAAGAACTGAAATGGGAAGTTAATATTTCGATACTTGCCCATTAAACCAGCCTGGGGTAGGTTTCCTGGTTTACAAGAAGCACATACCTTACAACATCTTACATACTTAATAATTGAGTTCTTTATCCTAGGAGAGTAATATAAAGAGGAGATACGGTGCAAGGTCTTGTAGACACCAAAATGTCCAGCAACTGGCTCATCATGGAACTCCTTCATAACTTAGTCGGTACCTGGGCAAAATAGGTTTATATAAAACACCATTGCTTACTCTAAATTCTGGATATAGATCTGGACGGTCGCTTACTTTAGTTCGCAAATTGCTATACCATTTATCGACTCTTAACTGAGAGAGATTCAAAACTGAAACTTGTAAAGTGTCAGTTGACAAACGAGAGAGTGAATCAGCCACAGTGTTGAGGGATCCGCTTCGATGAACAATTTTGAAACGATATGAAGATAATCTCATTATCCATCTAAATATCCGTTGATTGGGATTCTTCATCGAATTGAGCCATACTAGAGAAGAGTGATCCGTTATGACGGTAAACTCAGTACCTTCGATATATGGTCTAAATTTTTCAATAGACATCACTATAGCCAGAAGTTCTTTTTCTGTAGTAGAATAGTTGCGTTGGCTTTTATTCAAAATCCTACTGTAATAGGCAACCGGATGTTCCAAACCATCCTCCTCCTGAAACAAAACCGCTCCAATACCATTATCACTAGCATCGCATGCAAGACAAAATGGTCTAGAAAAATCCGGACTTGCCAAAATGGGAGCTGTTGTCAACAACGATTTTATCCTGAGAAATGCTTCATTTGCATCATCCGTCCATGCAATGGGTTGTCCTTTCTTTCTTCCCTTCAACAAATCAGTAATTGGACTACATACTGAAGCAAAATCTTTCAAAAACCTACGGTAATAACCAATTAAACCGATCAACCGACGGATCTGTGTGGTATTTTTGGGAATCGGATAATCCAAAATATCTTGAACTTCCGATGGATCCGTTCTTAAACCATTTGCATCTACTACAAATCCCAAAAAGTTCAATGAAGGTCTACAAAACTTACATTTTTCGAAGTTAACTGTCAGATTCGCCTCTTTCAGACAATGAAACAGCTTTCTGAGGACAGCAAGATGCATTTCAAAGGTAGGGGTGCAAACGATTATGTCATCGATATAATAGAACACATAAGGCTCTAACGATGGACCAATGACCATATCCATAAGTCTTACCATTGCCTGACAAGCACAATTCAAACCAAACGGTAATACATTGAAACAGAACAGTCCTCTGCCTGGAATAGCGAAGGTTGTTTTTATCTTGGATTCCTCGTCCAAAGGAATCTGGAAGAATGCCTGTTTCAAATCTATTGAACTAAGATAACTTGCATCCCGTACTTTGCTCAAAATAGAATCAATGGGGGGCATTGGATAACTATCAGGAAGAGTAATGGAATTCAACTTCCTGGCATCGAAGACAACCCTATAGGTACCATCCTTCTTGGGGACCAACCAAAGTGGAGACAACCATGGGCTGCACCCGGAGACAGGTTTGATAATGTTGAGCCCCAACATTTTATCAATCTCCTCGTTCAAAACTCTCTGCATTGCTGGAGAAAGCGGATATTGTCTTTGCCTAATCGGCTTGGCATCTCCTGTATCAATATGATGCTCATATAAATGCGTCTTACCCAACTTATCAGACGGCGCAATTTGATGGAATAGGTCGACAACAAAATCCAGTTCGCACTTTTGCGAATCTGTCAATGACTCAGATCCAAGTAAGGCGCGAACTACAGCTACGGAGTTATCTAAAGATAGGTAAGAGGAACTATAAGTAAAATCCTTAAAATCAAGAGTTAAGTTAAATGCATGAATGAAATCCATACTCAAAATAAGATCGTGATTTATCGATGGTACAACAAGAACCTTGAGAACCTTGATCATATCGTTCAAACTTATGGGAAGGTTGACATATCCTAGAGTATCCTGAGACCTTCCATCAGCCGTAGTGAGATTAACCGATACGTCATAGTGTAGGCAGAGATTCAACTCTCGCAGAAGATGAATAGAAGAGGAACCCAAAATTGTAACATTGCTCCCACTATCTATTAAGGAGGATATAGGCTGACCTCCAACATGAACTGTTAGATAAGGACGATTTTCCTTCTGCCGAAGTTCCAATAGGGGATTGGTTTCCCTCAAGAGACATTCTTTCCTTTTGACTATTTTTCGAGCATTACCAGAAGATAAACTGTGATGACCATCAGATAAATCGAAGTTCTTCGCGGTTGTGGGCTACGAAGTGGTCAATTTTTCATCTGGCTTGATTTCCGTTTTTGAGCAGGATTTTGACCTGAAGGACCTCCAATACCTGCGGGATTGTGGACCCTCTTCTCGTTTTTTGAGCACAGAGGACAATTGGACTTGATCACGTTTTTCTGACCGCAACCAAAACAGAAACGTGTGCGTAGCTTACGACACTCGTTATAGTGGTGGTTTCCTTCTCCACAGTTCCAACATCTGGCACTAGAACGAGTATCAGACACCCGCAGTTCTCTCAACTGATTGGAAATGCTCAGACAGAGAGCATCCTCCACTCTCTTACAAAGAGCTATCAACTGAGATATTGACAAAATATCCTGTAAAATGAGGGCTTTTACATAGTCAGGAAGTAAATTATCTCTTATAATATTGACCATTTCAAGCTCTGAAGGACAATTATTTAACCTATAAAATTGTGCCTCCATAGAATTGATATACAAGGCAACAGACTCTCGAGGATTCTGTTTACGAGATTTGATTTCATGAAGTAAAACTGAGTCATAATTACTATGCAAAAATGTGGACTTCAAAGCTTTAACGAGTTCGTTCCAATTCAGGAAACGATTTTTGATGTAGTTGTTATGCCACCAAGTCCATGCATCATTCTCGAATAAATCCCCAGCAGATTCGAATAGGTCTGAATCTTTACAACCCCTCGAAACTTTTAGGGACTCAACTAACTCCAAAAATGGGATTAATGGTTCCCTTCCGGAAAATTTCTTTAAATCCCACTTGTACACAGGTATACATTTAGAATTAGTTCCCATATTGACAGGAGATGGAGGATTGTGCAAACCTGTAGATTTCACAGGAGTTGAGGTACAAGGAGAAAGAGCCTCAGGAGAGGACATCTTTTCCGCAATATCAGATTCCAGCATGAGGACCTCCTTATAAAGACTCTGTCTGATAGCAGACTCACCATCTTTGTCAGCAGAAAACCGTTGGATTCTACCAGTCACATGAGTTAGACGACTGAGTATACGCCTGTGATCAACTTGAGAGGAACCCGAGTTGGGTTGGCACAAATCTCCCTCAAATCTGTCAAACTTTCTTTAATGCCACCGACATTTTCTTCAAAAGAGAAAGGATCAGATAAGATGATGAAACTACGATCAGAGGATTCTTGGGATAGCAAACCCCTCAAAATTTTACATTTGTCATCTACTGATGACGGAACTTCAATTCCTCTCATCGCAATCTCATAAGCAAGTTCATTTTGCCTTAGAAACTGTGGATTAATCGCCATTATGCCGAAAATGAAGAAAAAAAATTTAATGACTTTATATTACCGAAAAGAAAAAATGAAAAATGAAACCCGATTGAAAAATCTTGCAGACAATGACCCAAAGAAACTTACAACTACCCGAAACGAGCACCTTGGTTGACCAGGAACCCAAAGTCACTTCCACCCGGAAAGAGTGAGATCAAGTTAATTTGAAATCCGAAAAAGGAATTCAAGGGCCCCACGTTGGGCGCCAAAATTTATGTAAAAATTCAGCTACAACTATATTTTAATACCCAGTCGGTTTAACTGGGTCGTGAGCCTGATCTCACAATTCCACAAAATGAAAAGACACAACTCCCTGACAAACAAGTCACTCGTTTAATTTACCACAAGTAATTTTTCTTACAAATTACATATATACATGTAAAAGAAATATACAATTTACTATCTAACACTAGAGTAAGTTTCAATAATATTATTACCGATAAAAGTAGAAAAATATATATATAAAAATGGGAATGTTATTATTAATATATACAAAAATTTGAAGTTCCTTAATGTGATATGAATATATACAAAATTTCTCAATATTACTTCCCTGGTTGGTTTAGAATACAGGCTGATGTTTTGCCAATCAAAACAGCTGGTGGTTTTGTAGGTCGTCTCAAGCAGGCTGTTATGTAGTTCTTTGAACTTAATAGCTTCAACGTCTTCGGGCAACCAGTGTACGTGTAACTATTCCTCACCAAGAAAACTTCCAAACTCCAGGAACAAATCACAGGAAAATAAACCAAGAGGAATCCAGTAAAATATTCCAAAGAAAAAATCCAGAAAAAGATAATCCAAAAAAAATTCCAGGAAAAGATAGTCCAAAACAAAAACCCTTCTTTGAGGGTTTTTACTTCTAATCTTCAAGAAAAATTAATTACCGAGAAAATAAATTTTATGACATTCAGATTTCAACTTTACTCTGCAATCGTGAACCGGAAAAGAAATAATTCCTTCATATCAACGCGCACGTGACGACACATTGACGAACAGATATCCCAATTTCTTCATTCACCGGTCTTCTCGATAAAGGTGATATACCAGCGAATAAATTTGACGTGTAGACCGCTACAACTACCATCGCCAATCTGATGAGTTCAGGGGTTGCAAGTTGGAACGAAACGCCTTACCTCCCGAAACTAAGAGGTTAGAAGCTCCCTTATAATAACACCACATTATTAAAGAGCTTCATTAATGGCCCCGACTATCCCATCCGATTTTTCTGGCGTAACTATCTTTTTAATCTCTCAGTATCCCTCGATTGAGATTGCACCGCGTCCAGCTCAGTTCAGTATGTGGCGTGCCCGCTCCTTACCCAGAATTCCGTTCAGCTCTGCTACAGCTTTCCGGTGTATCCTCCATGGAATATACCGGAACTTTCCTATTGTTAGTTCACCGTCCTCGCCGGCTTCAACTAGAGCAGAGTATAAACGTTCCAACGTGGAACAAGGCACAGGCGTCATTGTCAGACTTGAACCCCAATCGCCAATCTGATCACTTCAGGAGATGCAAGTTCGAACGAAACGCCTTATCTCCCGAAACTAAGAAGTTAGAAGCTTTCTAAAGAGCTTCATGGGACAGTGTAACTTAAAACTTTAATTCACAACTCAGATCGACTGGAATGGGTATCTTCGATTGTGGGGATATATGCAGTAAAAATGCATGTTGCTAAACTTGTTGTCTTCATAACTAACGCCAGCTCTAATGCACAACAAATGTAACGTAGCTGGTTTTATGAAACACTAGCATCATCCATGTACGTGAATACACATCGCAGTATTACCCTTCTAATTTTTGAAAAAACATTTCCGCCGTTACTACTTCTTACCAGAATAATTTTTAGTCGCATCTACGTAGCTTATATTCTGAGTGGTTGGTGTTATAGAACTGGGATGTGTTGAATGATATTTTGGTGAATGCGCTCCATTGCAAAATGGATATTTGCCATGTGATTTGTATTTTTACGCACAGATGACGTTAGCATTTGGTAAAATTTTGGCACTGAAAATGAATCATCTACGATACCTATTCGGGTCGATTAGACTTGTTAACTGTAAATATATGTAAGTTACACTGAAAAGATTCAAAGAACCTTCTATTAGCCAAAGCTCCGTACTCTTCAGACCGCAAATTTTTACGGCGGGGCAATGCCGTAAAGTTCCCAAAATAACAAAGAGAACTAATATATTCGAAAGTAATATGTCTGTTTCTCTACATAGTTTCCCTTTAATTTGATACCCTTTTCTTGAAAATGCCCAATAACTTCAAAATCTTGCTTAGATGAAAAGTTGCAATTTTCAAAATGGCAATTAACTATTGCCTATTGATCGTTCACAAATCTCGTAAAATGTACCAATTTTCAAAATTCAGAAATGAAAAATTACCTAAAGGAGGTAAGTCAGATGATCAGTCCGCATCAGGAAATGATTCAAAATTTATTTTGTCCGTCATGTTAATGGATATGAGTACTGGAGGTTTGTTTCAAAAGATGACATACAAGCTCATTTATTTATAAGGCTGTAATTGGATTAAATAAGTTGACATAATACTTGCCATTGATATATTTCCTTTTGTCTAGTTGCTGCAAGTGGCTGCTTGTCCTATGAGGCAGGTGAGGCAATGCCTAACCAAATAAATTCTGAAAATTACACGTATTAATCAAATTAATCGAATATCCATGCTCAGTCTCACGATTATTTTATATTCATCTAACTTGCTCTTCAAAAAATAAACGGTTCGAGGCATGCCTCACGCGCTACCGCTACCGCGTTATCTACATCGACGCGGCAATAAATCGAGAGTATTCCTAGGTCTTTGAAGGCAGCTTTTAAAGATAGATTTGAGGCATGCCTCGCCGAAGGGCGAACTGGAATTATTCTGCACTATTCGGGTTAATCGGGAAATCTGGTTAGTTTCGTTTTGTTGTGATTTGGTGGTAGCGTTTGCTTTGTCTGGACTGTCTCGTGTAAGTTTGTCTCCGTGTTCGTGTGAACTTTTTTGAAAAGAATTTTCATTTTGTTAATCGACTAAATTAGTACCAGAAGAAGGGACCGAGTGAATCGTCGTCTCAAATTCCCAAGGTAAATGAAAATATTCGAAGAACTTGTGATTTTGTGAATTTTTTAATAAATCAGCAACATTTTTCGACTCATTCCTATGAGTATAAATTATACATAATTAAAGAAGTAAAACGACCTATTCTAGATCTAACTAAATGTCTTGTGACTATGAGTGGGGTCGGAAAATCAAATCGGGGGTTTCAAAATACATGCTTTGAAAATTATGACTGGCTTACTGGCAGAATACCTTTAAATAAATTTATGATTGTTTCTGTCTTTACTTGACGGAAACTCATCTTGAAATTATGAATAAAAAACAATATTTTATTTCCGCTAATATTTCATTTCACTACAATCGTTTCGTCATTTCGTTCATTTATATATATTCATTTATATATATATATATATATATATATATATATATATATATATATATATATATATATATATATAGTGCAGATTCATATCAAAAAATAGAGGGGATGAAGAAAGTTTAACAATTCTTTGGGAATTCCGAAAAATAATTCAAAAAATATTCAATAGGAGGAGCTAGTCAATTCTGTTTGGTTGTTTAATAATATATGTTTTTTATGATATCTATTAATTTCTGATGTTTCTAATAGGTTTAATCTGAAACTTTCATTTTCTATGTGTAAAATTTCAAAATTACTATTAAAAATATTTCCTGTGTCCAAAAGGTGTTCTGCATAGGTTGAATTTCTTTTTTTGTTAGAATAACATTTTTCATGTTCCCTTAGTCTCGTCTGGAAAAGTCTTCCTGTTTGACCAACATATATAAAATGGCAAGTACCGCAAGTTTACTTATGAACAACTGATTTCTTGTTCTTACATATTTTATCTTTATTATGTTTTATTAATTTTCCTAATGAATTATTAGTTTTGAAATAAATTTTGAAGTTATGATTCATCTTTAGATATCTATCTACCTTTTCTTTTTTTAATAATAAGTATGTTAATGAAATGTATTTACTTTCAGTTAAATAATTGATTTTGGTATATACTAATGACAGAGCTAGTTTCAATTTGAATATTTGCGAAAAGATTTTCGATAATTAGAACATTGAAACCGTTGTTCAATGCAATCTGTTTAATACTATTGTATTCTTTGTCAAAATTCTCACGTGACATAGGTAGGTTGGCTAATCTATATAACATTAACCCATTTTCACAAAAATTAGCAGCACACTCAAAACGTCACAAGGGAGTTGAGATAGAACACATAAAAAAAAAGGTTTTTTGAAATTCTACACATAATAGCCACTCAAATAGAGGTTAGGTTTTGCGACATTCAAAAACTACATTTCTTCGATCTGTTAAATAATGCAAAATTCTCCATTTATGAAAAATAATTTCCTCAGGAGCTTTTGAAAGACTTGATAACTCAATATAATATTTTTGATATAAATCAACTAAAAAGTGAATTAACTGTTCTATACGGAAACGATATAATAGAAAATTACACTAACTCTTGTGAAATATTAATTTTTTTTCACGATACTGACTTAAAATTTTTTATGCCAGAATTCTTTAAATTAGTATGTCTTGTTGTTGTTTTGCCAGTGACAACTGCTTCTCTATAGAAAGAAGTTTCTCCGCGTTGAAAAGAATTAAAAATTATATTATATAGGACAGAACTGGACAGGAGCGATTGAGTAATATGGGGAAAATTTGAATTGAAATTCATTTACAGAATCACACGATGAGAACATTTTTATAGACGAGGTAAAAGACAATTTCGATGAACAGAAGAATCGCAGAATTCCTTTGGTCTATAAAAAATTCAAATTTTACAACAGAATATATCCTATATTATACGCTGAAGTCGTTTTCCTATTTTGTGAATTGAGAGTTTTTTATTTATTTAAATATTTTAATATTAGCCTTCTAGATATTTAATTTCAAAAATTATATTTAATAATTATAACTTCAAACATAAGTTGCAGCATGCCATTTACTCAATAGAAAATTTTTATGAGTGTGTAAATCGTTTAATTCAGATATGTTTGTTGATGATAGTTTTAATAGTTTTTTAATTATATTTAGACAGGATCTAACTGACGTATGTAAACATACATTGTAAAACATGAAAATAAATTAATTACTTACTTATTTACTTACTCACTCACTCACTTACTTACTTACTTACTTACTTACTTACTTACTTATTTAGTTACTTACTTAATTACTTACATACTTACTTACTTACTTATCTAGTGTTCTCCGGAACAATCGCGCTGATAAGAATACTTCGAAGTAAAAGGACTTGTTTAATTAGCATAAAAACTGAAACTGTCAAGTTGTATTGACGTGTAGCCAAGTCCTTCTACTTTCTGTATTTTTTTGATCTTGTTAACTTGATTTGTTTCCCTTTAACGAAAATTATTGAACCATCAACATTCGTTAAATTAGGAGATATGCATTTTTTCATGTTCGCGCAAACGCAGTAGTCGAGCATCCTATTGTTTTTATATTGCTGCTTATACTTACTGAAGGGCTCCATGTCATAGAATATTTGGAAGAATGGTTAATGTTCATTTGGGATCTTCAAGAAGGAATAGGATAGATTAAGATATACAAAGAGAAGAAAAAAGAAAGAGTAAGAGAAAATTCTGGCACATCCAACCGAAGAGAGCTGCTACTGAAAGATATAGTCGCATATGAATACTGTTGCGTTTTCGGTTAATTCAATTGTCTGATATCAGCAATGGCGTAGAGGACTTTATCGTTACACTGCCCCCTCCTTAGACTGTTCAGCACCTGAAGTCGTTTGGTGCGATGGCTAAATCTACAGGATCCTCCGTTTCTACAATTTCCTCGCTGATAGAAATAACACACAACAGTATTTTTGTCGATTTGGGACTCTTCCTGGGTTATAACTGCATACTAGGATCTGCAGCCCAATTCCCTGAAAAATAACTTCAAGCATATTACGGACAATTCTCCAGTTGAGTTGATCCAACCCACAACCCAACTTTGGTACAGCCAATTTCTTGACTTGGTACTTCATTATCTCTTTCTTGAAATTCAACAAAGCTGTCCATAGGTGTTGATAGTTCGGATTCTTATTGGAAACTTTATTTGTTATCAGGCAGAATAGTTATCGTTGATTATCGTCTAGCTTCAACGTCTTCCCAAGTTGAGGTTGCTGTCTGACTACCTCGTTTAGGCGACCAAAATTTTTTGTGAAGATGGCTGCTATCCATCTGATCATTTGCATATCTTCTGCCCCGCGGGGGCTAGTGAATACTCTCCTGGCACTAAAAAAAGGTCTTGCTGCTCCTCCTCGGTAATCACCCCTCATGGCATTATAGCTTGTCGCGCTGGGGGTGCTTGTCATGACTAGGACCCTTGTTTCATCCCGGTGAAATGAAGGGTTAAGTCTTAATGCCTGAAGTAATGCATTTGCGCCAGTTACTGGACCCGTGTGGTGGAAGATCGACCGAATGTAGCCCTAGTTTCATCGTAAAGGTGGAATGGAGGGCTGAGCCGCGTTGATCAACTCAGCTACAAGGATTCCGTCCCAGCAGGGGGTTTCTCCCTTAAAACTAACGCACTCTACCCTATTGCAGTAAATCTCCGGAATTTTCTGTCCAATGGCCGAGTGCGTTATGTAGCATACTGCGTTACATCGAGAGGGCGGAGGCCATCATGAAATATTCGTACAGCCTGGCCATCCAGTTGGCGTTGGACTCGAGGGGGCAGTGGTTGACTGTCCGCTTGCTGGACTAGGAGGGTATTCCTTCTATCTGAACTCATGTTCAAGATATCTTGAGAAATGCTTCAGGGTTTAGCGCAACTTGACGGTTCGACCGGCCTTGCCCTTAACCATGATAGATTGCGAGACGTTTCTGTGTTTGTGAATATCGTCGATACGGCTAGTCCGTTGGTGCTTGAAGCCAGGATCAATTGAAAGACTTCACAAGGGTTTGTGCGTCTTGACGTATAGGCCAAATTGACGGTGCTCGTACCAGGGTCAATTGACGCATCAATCTTGAGACTATCTTGGTTCATGGGATTGTATTCGGATGGATAAGTAGTCCCTTCGGCGTGTGAGTTGCGTTCCAAACAACTCGGGCACTGACCATGCAGAGCCAGTAGAGGTTGGATAGTGTTTCGCTGCTACCAGTCATACAGTTGTAGGTTTTCGAACTGAAGCCCAAACTGGAAGCTGGTGGGTTCAGCTCTTCGGAATGGTTCTCCCAATGCGCGATGATAAGGCGTAACCCTTATCATACTTTCTGCCTCTTGGGCAGACTGTAGAAACTGCTAACTAGTCACTTGGTGAAAGAGCAACGCTCACATGCCAATACACTAACTGGTAGAATTCCTCCACGGTAATCCCAAATCTTGCTTTGCTTGTATCATCATAATTCGACATAAAGGTATAGAAAATTATGTTTTCGTGATTCAGTCTCTCATTAGTTGCTTTTCTTTTTCGAGTATCGTCTTGGACATCATATTCAGCTTTACATGGTTTACATGGACTACCCTCCTTTTACCTCTGAGAAGTTTATGGATACGATATACGATCTCGTTCATTCGTTCATTCTCATTGCAACTTTGTTGATAGTCCTCGATTCCTCTTAGAGATATACAACCATACTAATTCACCTTTGTTAAAACCTCCTTCGGATGTCTGCATGCGATTACTCGCCTTCTGAAGATTCTGTGTTCTCGCAGGCACTTCGTTTTATGTTTTCACCGGGGTTTTCCCCACCAAAAGTCCTTTTCCTGGGTTATTGTCGCCGGGTTCAATGAGCCGAGTACAGCCATTTCGTTGTTCTCCATCTAGATATTCCTTTACTAACCTTTCTGCCTGAGTTCAAAGGACCTGAACTGTGGCTTCTTCACATGTGTGGAATAGCATCTCTAGACTTCCAGTTCTTATGACATTATTCTTCATGTCCTTCTGGAAACCATTCTTCTTTATTACATCCATTCCCAAGATTATTTCTTCTGTGATATCTGCCACCAGCACTTGATGATGAAATGATAATTGCCACAAATTCCATTACAATTTTCACTCTTCCGTGTGTTGAACGGCTGTTGCCGTCCGTAACCCTACTATCGTAGGTAATGTCTTTCCAACTTCCTCTACTATGATAGTCCTTACCATAGTTCTGATTGCACCTGTATGTATCAGCAGTTTCACTAGGCGCCCGTTAATTCTACCGTCGACCACAGCTTTGGTCCACATTGTTAAGTACATCATGAAGGCATTGGATGATGCAGATGATGTGATGCTAACTTGCATGGATCTAAGTCGAGCGTTTGATTGTGTCAACCATGAAAAGCTTCTGCATAAGTTGGAGTACATTGGCATAAGAAGGCCAGTTTTGAATCTGTTGGAGTCGTTCCTTGAGGATAGGTACCAAATTGTAGATTTGGAAGGTAAAAGGTCCTTCAAGATGAAAATTACTGCTGGAGTTCCCCAGGGATCTGTGCTCAGGCCTATTCTTTTCCTTCTATATATCGATGACCCGATATATAACGTTGGTGCTGATGATGAAACCCTCTTCGCTGACGATACAACATTTTTGAATAGAGCCAAGGGCAGAAATCTACTCCTAATTAATCTCATGAAACAGTCAAAAATGCGATAGAATGTTTTAGTTCAAATGACATGAAAGTGAACGAAGAGAAAACTCAGGAGTTGATTGTGAGCACAAAACGTCAAGAACCAAAAAATATTTCTCTGCTTGGGATTTCAATCAGCGGAAATTTAACTTGGCTGAACTTGTATCAAAGACTCTCAACAGCATTATTTTCAATAAGAAGAATAAAAAACTTGCTCGCAGAAGAAGAAGCGTTACTTACATATCACGCACATTTCCACAGAAGGATGAGCTACAGCATCATTTTATGGGGTGCATCTTCAGAGGCAGAAAGAGTGTTCCTGAAACGGAAAAAGCTTTAAGATTAGTAGCGGGAGTAAACCAGGTCAGTAGCTGTAGACCACTCTTTAAGAAATATGGAATACTTACTTTAACATGCTGTTATATCCCAGAATGTCTTATGTATGTGCACAAAAATCGGGATAATTTCCAGACACACTCAACGATTCACAGTCATGCCACCAGGTATAGGAACAACTTTGTTGCCCCAAGACATAGACTGCAGAGGACACAGAACACCCATATATTTAATGGAATGAAAATCTATAACCAACTTCCACAATCCCTAACAACACTGCATTCTACAACATTCAAGCGAAAAGTTAAAGCGATTCTAACTGAATGTGCATTTTATTCAATGGATGAGTTTATGAAGTACCAGTTCTAGTCATTTACTTGCTGTGTTTCAGTTGGTATCTTGGTGTAATAGTTTGTTTTTATTGATTGTTGTAGGTTTTAAAGTTGAAATATTTTAGTATGACATATTTAAAGTTTTTTATTTTATGATGTACATTATCATATCTTTCTTCTCAATCCCTGTAAAATTTTGAGGGTAACTAATAAATTTGAATTTGAATTTGAAATCTATTGTAAAAAATAATCTCATATCTCCCAGCAGATTCGGCATAGTTGCTATTTTGGCACAAAGTTGGATTATTTTTAACCTTAATTCATTAATATTCGTCGCTCTATGAATTTCATGCCCACAAACCAAATTTTTCAGATATCCCTAAAGAAAAAAAATCATTGGGAGTAACATCTGGTGATCTGGGGGCTTTTTGATCTTGCCATTTGTAGAAATGACAAGGACCGAAAAAGGAGTCCTGAGATAATAATAATATAATAATAATGCTTTATTAATACCTATATGAAAGAATACAAAATAGTATTACACATTATTTCAATAATTCTACAAAATAAGATATTTATTCTCAAATAAAAATGTATACATTCTTCAGAAAATTTGATTCATGTAATTTCTTTCTACCGAAAAACAATAAAGACCATTTGGAACTAACTGTAATTGTTTGTTATTAATATTCCCTCTGTAACCATTTAAGACGAATCTTGTGAATGGTTATTTGAACTTGAAAAAATTTCCTGATTGAAGCTGTTCCAATACAATATAACAGAAATCAAGGGGTCCACCAATAGGTTCGTTTTAATCTAATCTGAGCGTTTTTCAAATCGACTAATTGAGCTGTACGCTGTCGAGACTGAAGAAAAAGCCAATGCCTTATTGTTTTCTTGAAGAGCTGTTCGGAAGTTATTGCCTGTACATCCTGAGGTATTTTGTTATATGTCCTTGGTGCAAGAAACACGAAGGATCTTTGACCAATTTTTTTTTGAATTCTTGGTACTTTATATAATAACTTCCGTGTTCATTAGCTGTGGGATACTAGGTCTTGGTTACTCTTAGTTGTTAATGAAGAATATTAGCACAATATAGCTGTCTAGGATCGAGCAAATTAGATTCCTAATATCATCTGACTGGTAGGTAAAATCTTTTCTTATAAGTATCGTAAGAAATTTCTTTTGGATCAGTTTAATTTTTTTCATGTGCATATTAGTGGCACCCTCCCAGAGCAAAATACCGTACGAGAGCAAAGAATGAACGAGTGCCATATATAAAACTTTCAGCTGCTTGGCGTCACAAAACCTAGAGCAAAATCGATACAAAGGTAGCAAGCTTCTAAGTTTTTTTGATAATGCATCGATATGGTAATTCCATCTTTAACAATAGTCTAACACGATACCCAAATATTTAGTTCTAGTTACCATCCTCACAGTATTGATGTTAGCTTCTCGAAGTATGGAGAGCCCTGTGTATTCCGGAAGCCCAGATGGGATATCATAAAAGTGCATATAGACTGTCTTTTCCAGATTGTAGGTTAACAGTTTAGAGTCGAAGTAGTTCAGCACTTTTTTGAGATCTTCTTCTACAATTATTTTCAGTACCCACCAATCTTCCCCTCCATAGAAGATAGCTGTATCACCAGCAAATGCCGTGATTTTTCCGGATATAGGCAAGGAAAAAAGGTAATTTAAGTAAATTAAAAAAAAGTAGAGGCCCCAGGACAGTACCCTTGGGCACTCCATACTCCACGTTAGTAGTGAAGCTTCTGACCCCGCTTACCTCCACATCCTGCTCTCTATTATTTAAGTAATCTTCAATTAATATTTACGCATTTCCTCTGAATCCAAAATCTTCTAGAGACGAGAGTCAAATCTATGTAGATGCACATAGCCTCATCATCTAGTGCTTTATATGTGTTGGACATGAGATCTGCTATGGCATCCTCCGTAGACTTTCCAGGGATGAATCCATATTGTTGACGAGATAATAGTTCATATTTTTCCAAAGACGTTATTCTGCTCTTCAATATTTTCTCGAAAACTTTGTAAGGAAAAGATTACTGATATTAGCCGATAATTGCTGGTTAGATGTTTTTCCCCGTTTTTATAGACTGGAGTTATTACTGCCTTTTTGAATGTTAATGGAAACGTACCCTCTTGTATACACTCATTTATAAAGCACGTGAGGGGTGGGGTTATGAAATCTACTAAGCGTTTCAAAATTTCAGATGTAATTCCATTTCCTCCATGGGTTTCTCCACACTTCAATGTTCTGATAACACTCTTGACTTCTTCATCATGAGTTTCATTAAGGCCAAAGGAGTCAATAAGCTTGCTTTCGTAGTTCACTTTAGTCGTCGGTTGCCTAATATTAGCAGCAAGCTTTTTACCAATCTCTGGAAAGTATTTCGCAAAACAATCAGCAATATCTTTTTTGTCTGTTAGTGTTTTATCTTCAGTTTTGAGAAAATAGATGTCCGAATTCTGTTTGCTTCTGCGACTCATCTCTCTGACAGTTTTCCATAAGTTTTTTGTATTTTTCACGTTCTCATTTATCTGGCTTCTCATAAAATTGTTCTTTGCTTTTTTACAAAATTTGAATATCAAAACAGATTTGATCTGTTAGTCTTCTACAATTTGAATTTCGAAAAATTTTTTGAAGAAACTTTAAGAATTAAATTAATGTCTTTATAAGCACTGCTTATATTTAATAGATGTATAAAATCGAAATTCATCATACAATATCAAATGGAATTAAGAAAAACCAACGAATATAAATTGTCAATTAAAATTAAAATATAAATAAACAAACATTTTTTGTTTCGTTCCAGGCATGCGTACTGAACTCTTCAGACAAACGTACGAAGCCCTGTTTGTTACAAAATGTATTGTTTTCTGATCCTATATTTATGAAAAATAACTCTTTCTTAAAAATATACAACATAATTTCAAGAACTTCTCAAAAACTAATTTATTTGAAATATTCAATATATTTAAATAAACTACTTCAAAAAATCACAAAAAATGTAGCACATCCTCAAAAAATAATTAAAATTACGATAAGATCAGTTCAACTTTACATATAAAAAATAATAAAATCAATTAAACAATAAATAGACTTACCGAATGCAATCTTCAGAAATATATGATCTTCAGAAACATGCACATAGGTACATTTAATATCAAAGGTACTCTATGTTCTGTGTTCACAAAAAATCATACAAAGCTTATAAGGCACTTTAATGGTCTTAGTTAAAACCATTCAACACTGTATAATGAATTTCTTTATTTAAAAACCTGATATAATTATATATTATATATAAAATAATATAATAAGGAACGTTTTTTACTTGATAGAAGAATTATTACAAAATTTGAATATCAAAACAGATTTAATCTGTTAGTCTTCTACAATTTTAATTTAAAAAAATTTTAAGTGCCTTATAAGCTTTGTATGATTTTTTGTGAACATGGAACATAGAGTACTTGGATATTAAATGTACCTATGTGCATGTTTCTGAAGATCATATATTTCTGAAGATTGCATTCGGTAAGTCTATTTATTGTTTAATTGATTTTATTATTTTTTATATGGAAAGTTGAACTGATGTCATCGTAATTTTAATTATTTTTTGAGGATGTGCTACATGTTTTGAGATTTTTTGAAGTAATTTATTTAAATATATTGAATATTTCAAATAAATCAGTTTTTGAGAAGTTCTTGAAATTATAATTTTATATTTTTGAGAAAGAGTTATTTTTCATAAATATAGGATCAGAAAACAATACATTTTGTAACAAACAGGGCTTCGTACGTTTGTCTGAAGAGTTCAGTACGCATGCCTGGAACGAAACAAAAAATGTTTGTTTATTTATATTTTAATTTTAATTGACAATTTATATTCGTTGGTTTTTCTTAATTCCATTTGATATTGTATGATGAATTTCGATTTTATACGTCTATTAAATATGAGCAGTGCTTATAAAGACATTAATTTAATTCTTAAAGTTACTTCAAAAAATTTTTTGAAATTAAAATTGTAGAAGACTAACAGATTAAATCTGTTTTGATATTCAAATTTTGTAATAATCCTTCTATCAAGTAAAAAACCGTTCCTTATTATTTTACTTTGTTTTTTTGATTATATCATTTAAGGAGTTTCTGTATTTCTTAAAAGTAAGTATTAAATCTTCATCTTCTGGGTCTCACACAGTCTCATAGAGAAAATTTTGATATTCATTCGAAATTTCGTTTTCCTGATAAAAAAGATTCATATTTATGTCGTCAACAAAAAATGAGACTTCACAATTAGTTTCACAGTGGTCCAGAAAACTTCCTAGGCCATCCAGAAATTCCGTCTCGGGCTGTGATGGGGACCGATATGTGGGGAAATATTGTGTGACTACTCTTGCGTTGTGACCTGGACAGCCGTCCTGTTGAAACCAGACATCATCGAAATTAATTGATAGCTGTCGTATTATCGGAATAATTTGATTCTCTAGAAGCTCCAGATATTTGGCAGCGTTTATGTTACCATCGATGAAAAATGGCCCCCATAATGTGATTTCCTGTCCAAACAATAAATTTTTGTGGATACTGGGTATGCACAGGAATACGATGACTCATTAGTCATCGAATATTCATTAGTGAATAAGATATTGTTAAGGAATGAACTATTTTCATTTACTTTTTCCATCATAGTTTCACAAAATGCCATTCGTTTGATATTATCTTCTGAAAAAATTTCTTGGTTTGTTTGAAACTTATAAAATCGGTAACCATTCCTTTTCAAAATATTCCGAACAATTCTATCGCTCATATCGACTTATTCAGCAATTTGTTTACTCGATCAAGGTGCATTGGTTTCAACAGCACGTCTTCTTCTTTTTCCAGACGATTTTCACTAATGGTTTTTGGTGGTTTATCATCATCTTACAATGCCTGCATGCCCACATTTCTCGAATTTTCAATTATTTTAGAAATAATTTTTGAAGAAATCGACCTATCTTCAAAAGCAACAATAAATTCATTTATTCTTTTGAATTCATTTACCATCAAAGTACCATTTTATCATCTGAATTTTTTCTTTTACACTGAACATTTCGATTTACTTTATTTTTTACTGATATGGACTTACGAATCCCACGTTTGAAGTGCAAATGATTCCGATTGCTGCAAGCAGTGCAGAGCCGCGTTTCGATTTAAGCAATGTTACTGGCATTGAGAGAGAACAGTCGTTTATTCGTCATCGCATCGCGTTGAGGTTTTGATTCTTCCACTGTCCCACTGGACATTCGTGGTCCTCTAGATTAACATTGAATTTCCTATGTTTCCGAATGTCTTTTCCATATATGTATGTGATAAATGGTATCAAATTAGAAGCACGTCCCTTGTCTGATATAAATCACTCCCATATCAAACATGTTTTGATAGCACGAGGTCAGTATAATTATAAACTGGGTGGAGAATTATCTATATTTATACGCATATTAATTTTCCATTGATCTTTCAGTTGTTATCGGTAAAGCTTTATCTATTTTCTACTTTGATGCCGAAAAGATTCATCAAAATGAATCAGATATCTATAAGCCGATTATTATTTTTTATTTTTACGGAATAGATATAACAATTATGTTAGAAAGAAGACAACATCTATATTTTTACAATTATGCTTATCGTTGATTTCAAAGTCAGTTCAGTCAGTAGTTCCCAAACAATTGAATCTTCTGAACTATAAGTTGATACGGATTATTTCAAGGCGGAAATTGATTTCGCCCGTTTTCAAAAGATGGCTCTAAAAACCTAAAAATTTTTAAATAGTTGCAGAAGATTCAAGCGGTTTTAGACATATTGGGCATCTGCCGATAACATCCACTTGCAAATGTTTTGAGTTTCACAAAAAACATTTTTTTTGAGCTGTTGAAAATGTCAGAATATTTGATAACTAAACAGCTTTCGCCAAATGTTGAAATTTTTTGTTGTAATCAGGAAAAAATTGCAGCTGAAGCTCGTTGTATGCTTGTGGAAGCTTACGGTGACAACCCTTCTGCCATGTTATGTAGATAATGGTTTCAGCGCTTCAAAAATAATGATCTCAGTGTTGAAGATAGACCTGGCTTTGGACAGCCAAAAATTCTAAACCGATGAATTACAGACATTACTCGATAAATATCCGAGCCTAACGCAAGTGCGTTTTGGATGACCCAATAAGCGGTGTTTGTATGTTTTAAATCTATTATTTTGATTAAAAAATATATAGGAGACAGTATTTTATTTCCACAGAAATGTTTGCAATACAACAATTGTTTCACCACGATGTGGCTTCCTCAGGTATCTATATTCTACTGGCTGACGGTGTTCAGTGTAACCGAGTTTGAATACATTGTAAGGTACTTGACAAAAAAATGTAAGAACAAATCATAAAAAGCCAAGGTGTTTATTAGAGTTTGCCGCTAAAAATGCCATTAGGGTAAGATATTCAGTAATGGAGGCTTGTCAACATCTGTTTGTTCGTTCAGAAGGATTTTACGGGCATTGTACCTGTTGATTTCAAGATATTCTGAAAGTGTTAATCTAGAACTTTTGTTTTCAACGTGGATAATTTCATAGTTATTGTTGAAATTATGCCTGAATTCCTTAAGATGATTAGTATATGTCGAATGTACGGAATCAGATATACTACTCTGTCAAGAAAGTACCGGGAATTTTCAATTAAAACAACATTTTTACATTTAATCGTCAAAATTTATTGGGTCGCCTTCAAAATAGGCTCCATTTGCTCCAATACATCTATGCCAACGGCACTTCCAATTATCGAAACATTTTTTATAGGCGCTTTCCGGGATGGACTTTAGCTCTCGCGCCGAATTTTGTTTTATGGCTTCCATCGACTCAAAACGGGTGCCACGAAGGGGCAATTTTAGTTTTGGCAAGAGGAAAAAGTCGCAGGGAGCCAAATCCGGCGAATACGGTGGTTGCTGAAGCACGTTTGTTGAGTTTTTGGCGAGAAAGTCAGTCACAATCGTAGCTCGGTGAGAAGGCGCGTTATCGTCATGCAAAATCCATGAGTTGTTCGCCCACAAATTTGGCCGCTTCTTACGGATACGCTCACGCAAACGTTTCATAACGCCTAGGTAATACTCCTTGTTTACCGTCTGACCCTCTGGAACGAATTCGTAGTGCACCACGCCACGGATATCGAAGAAAACAATGAGCATCACCTTCATTTTCGAGCGGCTTTGGCGTGGTTTTTTCGGTTTCGGCTCATTTTTTGCCACCCATTCCGATGATTGCTGGCTTGTTTGCATATCGTACTCGTAGACCCAGGTCTCATCACCAGTTATAATGCGTTCCATGAATGTAGAATCGGAATTACAGCACGTCTGAAGCAACCTGTTCGCGATGACGTTTTTGAAGAAAATTCAGGTCTTTCGGTACGAGTCGTACGGCCACCTTTCTCATGCCCAAAATATCAATCAAAATCGTACGTGGGGACTCTTGGGATATCTTAAGATCATGTGCTATCTCTCTCAAGCTGGTACGACGGTTTTCCAGCACCCTTTCCTTAATTTTATCGACGTTATCTTCGACCGTCCTTGAAGGCTCTGTACCACTGATATGCACGAGTTTTCGATAGAGCATTATCACCAAAGGCCTTTTGCAACATTTTCAATGCGTCGGCACACGAAAATTCATTTGCAACACAAAACTTTAAACAAATTCTTTGCTCAACGTAATCACCCATAGTAAAAATCGGCACGCACTCTGACATCGACTGACTTAATCAGCTGTTGCAAACACACTAGTTGACAGATCCCGCTCAAGCTTGGCATAGTAATTAAGGACAGTGGTACCAACCTAGGAAAAAAAAAATTTTACCTGCCTCATTGCCCCGCCAGATTTAAATCGATAATTCCCGACACTTTCTTGACAGAATGTATAACTCCTTTGGTGTTCTTGGATTCTTTTCTTGAATGATCTACTTGTATACGCTGTATACCAATGTATACCAAAGGGCAATCGTTGCAAGTCAACTTGTAGAGTCCAGATTTATTTTATTTTATTTATTTGTTCGATCCTTATTGTTTTTTATGTACTTATGTACTAAGATTATTAATGATTCTAAATCTGTGTGGTAATTGAAAATATTTTTTGAATATTCAGCAATATTTTCAGATAATCCATTAACATAAGATAACGAAAAATATTTATGTGTATTGTCCTCTTTTATGATTGGGTTCACGAGATCTAATGCCATTTTCTTTTGTTTATTGGAAGAAGCCACATCGTGGCACAACAGAACCTGCAATCACACTTACTAGCCCATGTTCACTAATAGAAACACTGAACAAAGTTAGGAGAATCTCAACCAACAATAATTACCCGATAGATCTAGTCAACAAGATCATTAAACAAAGAACGCACAGGTTTTACAACAATTCAATTCAAGGATCTTTATTGGTTCTTAAGGTGATACATTTATAATACAGAGTCTATATCATTCTTATGTCTAGGTTTATATAATAGTTCCTACATGCTAAGTGCTTTACTACATAGTTAAAATTCATTTTGGCTAAATGCCTTATTACTTTATATAAGTTTGTTATTTACTTTGAAAATTTTTTGAAGTGAGTTTATCTGCAGGAAAAAATTCGTTTAAAAACCTGCTTGTATTTTGTCTAACCTTATAGCTAGAAATATCTACAGTATTTACAGTGATTTTATACAATATTAATACAATTGGAACCAGGAGTGAAATGCCCCTAAACCGTAACAGAGCGAAATATGGGTGGCGTAACCTGTTGGTAGAGGGACAATGTTCCGCAGATTCCTCGTCAGGTCTATGTAGAGCCTTTGCACACTGGATCAGCGTCACCTTTAGGCAGAAAGCTTACTCAGTTGAGTTTGCTTACTGCCTGAAGGTAGCCTACCTCAGAGCTAGCGCCACCAGACGGTCAAAAGAGAACCGTTGATCGTCTGGTAGTACAGAGTAGTACATCTCTTTGGCGCTTCCCCAATACTGCCTTATGGTGGCTGTGCCTTTTGGCACATGTTTAATGTTATTTTTATTGACTATAATGGAATAATTTTACACAGGGACGTTTTTGCATATTATTAACACGTGTGTGTTGGTGCAATTATTGGGAAAGGGGGGAAGGGGGTTTAATTCTGTTTATTAATTATGCACATATACACATATACAATTACAATTACATAGCAACAAGATATGGAATATTTACACAATGTTATTGTTTGCATAGTTATAAGTACATATAGCAGTGGTTTAATACTTTTTCGATTATGTTACAGTCTTATAATAATAATAATAATAATAATAATAATAACATTTATTAATTCCATAGAATCACACAGAGTAAAAATGGAACAAGTCAGACAGAAACAATACTCAGCCTTTAGAAAAGCTCTCTTTAAATTCACAAATACTGTATGGCTCACAATTCAAAACTAAAGCATACAGAGCTTTCTTAAATTTAAGGTGACAGGAAAGATTTCTTACACTCAAGGGCAACACATTATACAAACTAATGGCCATATATTCAACATTTTTTTCTCTTAAGGTGGTTATATGTGTTGGTACAGTAAAAGGACACATTCTTCTTGTATTATTTAAATTTCTATAGGGCTCAAAATAATGGCTATGTTTACTGACAAAAATTAACAGTTTATATATATATACAACCCACAAATTGTAAGAATGTTGTTGCTTTTAAAGAGACCCCTACATGATTCTCTGTATCCAAGATGCAACATAGTCCTAAGTGTTCGCTTCTGAATAACAAACAGAGCATTCACGTTGGAAGAGTTACCCCAGAAGATTATCCCGTATGACATAATGGACTGGAAATTAGCAAAATAGACTAGTTTTAAAAGCTCGAGGTCTACCTGTTTCCTTAGCATAAATAACAGGTAACAAACAGAATTTAATCTTCCTTTAAGTTTCTCAGTATGAGGTCCCCATTTAAGATGTTTATCTATTATAACCCCCAGAAAAACAACACTATCTTCAACCGCGACATAATTATCCGAGATTTTAATTGACAGAGGATATTGTATCTTAGATCTTTTGCTATAAAAAAATATACATTGGGTCTTGTCAATGTTCAAAAGAAGATTATGGTTACTAAACCATTCTCCTACAGATGTCAGCAAATTTTTGGTTTCCTCTGTGGCAGTAGAAATATTATGGAGCTTTAGTTGATAGTTGGTATCATCTGCGAACATACCCATTGAGTACTTTGCTGAAACTCCAGCCTTTGGCAACCGGTTTATATACACAATAAAGAGTGCAGGTCCTAGAATGCTTCCCTGTGGTACGCCCATAGTTATCTCTCTCTCATCTGACCTAAAAAGCTCACCATCCACCTCCATGACAACCATTTGCCTCCTGGATGACAAATAACTCTCGATGAGTTTCAACTGATTGTCCCTAATTCCACAGTCTTCCAGAATCTCCAACAGTATCTTATGGTCCACACAATCGAAGGCCTTTGACAGGTCCAAAAATAAGCCCATAGGTAGTTCATCCTGCTCAATAGTCGCCAAAACCTCTTTAATCACCTCATAAACTGCAGTTTCTATACTTCTATTCTTCACAAAGCCATGTTGTTGAACTGAAATGACATTAAATTTATGAAAAAAATTCATCAATCTGTTGTTCAAGATTTTTTCAAAGATTTTTGAGAACGATGGCAGTATGCTGATAGGTCTGTAGCTATTTGGATCCCCAGTAGGTCCTTTCTTGTACAGCGGTTTCACCATGGCAATTTTCAATTGGTCGGGAAAAATGCCTTCCTTAAAGCACCGATTTATAATGAAACTGAGAGGTGACAGAATTATATCAATAGAGGATTTAACAACCCTCACAGGAATCTCATCACAACCCCACGATTGCTTATTCCTCAAGGTCCTTACAGTTTTCAGAACTTCCTCATGTGAAACTTCAAACATGAAAAAAGAATTATTGAGTCTTTCTCCACTTGTTGGAGCAGTTTTATTCAGGCTATCTGTCAGTGTGGAGGGAAAGTCAGTGAAAAAATTGTTTAATTCATCAGGCAGTAGGGAGTTCTGATCGCTGGAAACAGGTGAAAAAGTCCTGCTCTTCGTCAGGGAATTTATGATCTTCCAGGAGGCTTTTGATCTATTATCAGAGTTCCGTATGAGGTTACTGAAGTGTTCTTTTTTTGCTTTGGACAGAAGAAGATCATATTGTTTTCTAGTAGAATTATATGAGGCAATTAATTCCGGTCTTGAAAAAGAAACAATATGCAGGATGTCAAGCTGCTTCTTGATATCAATCAATTCAGGTGTTAGTTTAAACTTTCTACTTGATGATGAGATATTGATATTTACTTTAGGAAAACAACGTTCAAATGTATCAGAAAATCTTGTGTGGAATACATACCAAAGTTCATTGGGATCGCCTGGATGAGTAAAAATATCATCCCAATTTAATCTAGATAAGTCTTGAAGGAAAATTTGGATAGACTCGTCATTTATTATTCTTTGTTTAAGGGTTTTTATTTTATTGTCATGAGTTGAACTGAAACTAGTAGTAAACTTGAGAGCTGAGTGATCAGAAATATGGTACTCAACCACCATAGTTTGGCCCACAAGAGATGTCACCACATTGTCTAAACAACTACCTGAGGAGGGACGTGTTGGTTGAAGATTTGTTACTTTCAGGTTGAAACTTTCCAGAAGTGATACGAAATCACTAACATCTGAGGAACTTGAAAGGATATTCAAATTAAAATCACCCACCAAGATGAACTCTGCTTTCTCCAGTGTACATCGCTCCAGAATAGTTCCAAGTCTCTCTAGAAATAGATCCACATCGGCTAGGGGCTGGGAATTAGGTCTATAAATACATATAATCAAAATTTTTTGATTGCCTAGAAAAATTTGAGCAGCGGAACACTCGATAACATTGGGTATTGAAAGTAAATTGTAATCTGACCTTTCAGTGCAGTTGAGTTCATTCCTACTGTAGATTGCCGTTCCACCATGGCTACCTTTCATACGGCAAAAGCTTGAAATTAGCTTATAGTCAACCAGTTTATACACCTGAAGTTCTTCCTTACACTTCCAATGTTCTGTAATTGCAAGTATATCAGCTTTTTCTTCCTGTGCCATCAACTGGAGCCCGTTCAGTGCTGTGCCCAAGGACCTAACATTTTGGAGGATGAGACTAAAGCTTCTAGCAGGCTTCGATTTTCTAACGTCGATGGAGGAGATTACGTCATCTGGTTTTGTCTGTTCTTCCGAAAAAAATTTCTGTCGAAGGAAAAATCTCTCAGGACAACTCCCTGAGGCCAGAAAGATTCACAAAACACCTTATTAAAAGCACCTTCATTCGGTAGACCAATGCTAAAAGCTGAATTTTGTCCTAGAGTGTTAAGTTTTTTCACTATAATATTCTCATTATCTTCAATATCATTCAAGAAAGATAGTATATTCGTTTCTGAGACCTCTTTACCAGCAATTTTACCTACATACAACCAACGTCGTCGAATTGCACCTTTAATTGTTGGGTTATCTGAACTATTTTCTTTCGTTCCATAACAAACTTTAATGTTTCTAGAATGCCGGTTTTTCTTTTGCATCGTAATCCAACCTTCTGTATTATCAGTTTCTTTAATTACACTTACAGAAGTAGTAATGTTTTTACTTGAGTCAGTGTCATCCACAATTATCTCAGGAATCACAGGATAAGAATTGTTTATGTTTACAATTCTTTTCGGCTGTTTGGATGACATTTGCGCCTGGGGACGGAGATCATGCGCACCATTTGAGTTCTTATTCACCACAGAACTATATGTTTTCTTCGAGGATGTAGCTACATCTGGATCAGGTGCAGATACCTTATTTTGATGAGTGTTTACAGATTTTTTTGTTGGGTTTTTACCTGATTTAGTTTGATTTTCGAGGACAATGATCTTTTCTCTCAAAAGATTGTTATTTTCAATCAAAATTGAATTCTTACTCCTTGTTTCATCCAATAGGTACTTCAAATACTCAACTTCAATACGAAGTGCTTTATTCTCCAATTTAGTTGAAGATTCTTCACTATTTTGACCTTCTTCTGTTGGTTGATGGAGACAGCTTGTGTTTTTCCTGTTAGCTGATTTGATTAGGCAAGATGGGTGAAAAATATCATCACACTTGATACATTTGTGGAATTCTCCGACTTTCCGATTACAATAATTGCAAATTTTATCTGAGATTTCAATTGAAATACTCGGACTTGCAGCGCGATCGCATGGCACATCTTCACTCGTTGACATTCTGACGACGAATCGATATATATATATTATATATATAATAATAATATATATATATATATATATAATATATAATATATATTAATATTTATTCTAGATTATAAAATTAGCAGAAAATATGTACAGAAATATATTTGGAAATAAAATAATAATTATATATACAGTAATTATAAAGAGATTATGTACAGAAAATAATGTTTATCAGCTATTCCTGTAGCTGCTATGTTTAATTTTAAAAATGGGCAAATGCTAGTAAGGCAATGTATGTTTTTCGCTAGAATTTTTAGAGTAAAATCTCTTTCGAGTTATTTTGTTGACAGTATCGCTCACGTCACATGATTTTTCGTAAAATTTAGTGGAGATTTTATCTATGAATTCCTTAATGGGCTCTATGCCTGTTTCATTATGCAAATCTGTTATTCTTGTGTATTTATTTCGGTTTGTAATTAGCCGTAACATTGGCCCTATTAATGTGGTATAAATAAGTTTTTATTTTTTTGGGATAGGCTACTGTTACTGCACATGAGAGGGTAGAGTTTTCTACTGGCTGCGTTGGCTTTCCCCAGTATTTTTTCAATATGTTTATGAAAATTGAGTCTACTGTCAAGTTCCACTCCTAGGTACTTGGCAATGGGTTCAATTTCAATGTTGTGATTGTTGATCCTGAGAGGGGTGGGAATATTGTTATTATCAATTTTACGACTAAACACAATCTGTTTCGTTTTCCTTTCATTTACGTTGATTTTCCAGGATTTGTAGTATTTAGTTAGTTTATTTACCCCATACTGAAGTAGGTTGTTGGCTACTGCAGAGTGGGATGATTTTGCGTATATCGTGGTGTCATCCGCGAATAGGGCTAATTTAATATCCTGAAATACTGGAATATCACGTATGTAAAGGTTAAATAGCCTGGGTCCAAGTACAGAGCCTTGTGGCACGCCAGCCATAATTGGTTTTATTGACGATCTTGATTTATTAATTCTTACTAAGAAACTTCTATCTGTGAGATATGAATTTATTATTTTAATGAAATGAGTGGGGATGTCAAGTTTAATCATTTTGTAAATAAGTCCTTGGATCCAGACTTTATCGAATGCTTTTTCTATGTCTAGAAAAAGCATGGCTGTATTTTCCTTTTTATCAAAGGCGTTGATAACGTCGGTTACGATTCGGCATGCCTGGTGCATTGAATTGTGTTTTTCCTTAAATCCGAATTGGTATGGATCTCGCAACTGAGTCTTATCAACGGCTTTGTTTAATGAAGTTAGTAATATTTTTTCGACTATTTTACTAAGTGTCGATAGCAAGCTGATAGGTCTGTAATTTAGGGGGGAGTTTTTTTCTCTACCCCCTTTGTGAATCGGCGTGATTAGCGCTGTTTTCCAATTGGAGGGCCAGTGCAGTAGATCTATTATAGCATTAGTTAGGTAATTAAATTGAACTACGGCTTTCCGAGGAATATTTTTTATCAGCTTGTTATCGATTTCATCTAGCCCCAGGGCTCTGGTAGAGGCCAATTTATGAATAATTAGTTTCAATTCAGAGGGGTTAGTGTGAATTTTTTTAGTTTTTCGTGGATTAACATTATTTTCCCATAGACATTTATCTACGGTATTTTTAATAATTTGATCATCTGAGCTGTCAGTCGGACCTATGTTATGAACTGACTCATACGTCTCGGCTAAGAGTTCAGATTTCTGTTCATTTGTGAAATAGTCTGTCGAATTAACTCTTAGAGTAGGAATATCCTGAGGTTTTTTCTCAGAAACTTAGTTGCTTTCCACAAGGAACCGTCCACAGCGTTTAATTTTGGAAATTTATTTTTGGTTTTTTCGTTTTTGTAATTTTTAATTTTAAATCTGATTTCTGATGAAAGTGATTTTGCCAGTTCGTTGTCGTAGAGATTACGGTAGCGTTGCCAGCGTTTTCGGTATTTGTTTCTTATTTTAATTAAGTCCGTAATTTCCGACGGAAGATCATCAGAATACGGATGAATAGTTTTAAGTTTAATTGCACGGTTTCTTGCGTCGATAAAAGTTTTTGTAAACTTCGATATTTCGTTCTCTAAACATTCGACGGAGTCTATTTTATTGTTAATGATAATTTTGTTGTTGAGAATATTTCGATATTTTCCGTTATTTTCCAGGGATTTGAATAATGTTAAGCCGTTTGTGTTATTTGAGTGACAGCCCCACATATTGTGTCTAGCATTAAAGTCGCCGATAACGATTGTATTATTACATGCGAATAATTTATCCAGGTCCGCATTTTGGAACTTATTGGATGGTCTATTATACTACTCTGTCAACAAAGTACCGGGAATTTTCAATTAAAACAACATTTTTACATTTAATCGTCAAAATTTATTGCGTCGCCTTCAAAATAGGCTCCATTTGCTCCAATACATCTATGCCAACGGCACTTCCAATTATCGAAGCATTTTTTATAGGCGCTTTCCGGGATGGACTTTAGCTCTCGCGCCGAATTTTGTTTTATGGCTTCAATCGACTCAAAACGGGTGCCACGAAGGGGCAATTTTAGTTTTGGGAAGAGGAAAAAGTCGCAGGGAGCCAAATCCGGCGAATACGGTGGTTGCTGAAGCACGTTTGTTGAGTTTTTGGCGAGAAAGTCAGTCACAATCGTAGCTCGGTGAGAAGGCACGTTATCGTCATGCAAAATCCATGAGTTGTTCGCCCACAAATTTGGCCGCTTCTTACGGATACGCTCACGCAAACGTTTCATAACGCCTAGGTAATACTCCTTGTTTACCGTCTGACCCTCTGGAACGAATTCGTAGTGCACCACGCCACGGATATCGAAGAAAACAATGAGCATCACCTTCATTTTCGAGCGGCTTTGGCGTGGTTTTTTCGGTTTCGGCTCATTTTTTGCCACCCATTCCGATGATTGCTGGCTTGTTTGCATATCGTACTCGTAGACCCAGGTCTCATCACCAGTTATAATGCGTTCCATGAATGTAGAATCGGAATTACAGCGATCCAGCATGTCTGAAGCAACCTGTTCGCGATGACGTTTTTGAAGAAAATTCAGGTCTTTCGGTACGAGTCGTGCGGTCACCTTTCTCATGCCCAAAATATCAATCAAAATCGTACGTGCGGACTCGTGGGATATCTTAAGATCATGTGCTATCTCTCTCAAGCTGGTACGACGGTTTTCCAGCACCCTTTCCTTAATTTTATCGACGTCATCTTCGATCGAAGCCGTCGATGGGCGACCACTTCACGACCGTCCTTGAAGGCTCTGTACCATTGATATGCACGAGTTTTCGATAGAGCATTATCACCAAAGGCCTTTTGCAACATTTTCAATGCATCGGCACACGAAAATTCATTTGCAACACAAAACTTTAAACAAATTCTTTGCTCAACGTAATCACCCATAGTAAAAATCGGCACGCACTCTGACATCGACTGACTTAATCAGCTGTTGCAAACACACTAGTTGACAGATCCCGCTCAAGCTTGGCAAAGTATTTAAGGACAGTGGTACCAACCTACGAAAAAAATTTTTTACCTGCCTCATTGCCCCGCCAGATTTAAATCGATAATTCCCGGTATATTGAAATAATTTTCAATCCATTTACAAGTTGAATTCCGATATTCTCTAAAGTGCAATTTATGTCAGAGATTATTTTAAATTGAATTTCTTTTCGCACAAGAATAACAATTCCTCCATATCGCGAGTGACCCTCGCGATCTTTTCTCACTACGTTTCATTTATTTGGAAATTGTCGGTTTCTATTAAACGAGTTTCATTAATACAAAATATATCAATTTGATGAGAATTTAGGAAATACGCGATTTCACGGAATTTATATCTAACCCCGTTGGAGTTCATTGTTGCGAGATTCAACTTGTTTTTGACTCTAAAAACCATAACTTGTTAAATTGCACATAAAATTATTCATAATTTCAAAGCGTTCCATTGGGGAACGCGCTGCATCTAAGCTATCGTTTGAGAATTTTAAAGATTCAATTACTTTATTTAAATAAAAATGACTATTGAGTCGGTCAAATTCATTTTTAGCACTATTGAATTGAGAATATTGGGTACCATGTGAGGCATTTCCCATATTCACGTTGGGTGCCTTTTGAGAATGGTTTTTGAAATTATTTACGTTATTTACATTATTATTAATGGGGGTATTTACATGGGGGTTTCTCATTTGTTGAGTCCTTATTTTTCTTTCTTCCCAGACATTTCTGCCTGGTAAGGGGGCTGGGATATAACTTACATTGTCTCTTTTTGGGGGCTGTTTTGCCATCCTGGAGGTAATAAGTTTTCGGTACACTTCACATTGAACACTGTTCGCGAAGTGGTCGACTGAACAGTTTGCGCACTTTGGGGTGTCCTGGGATTGTCTAACACATTCCGCGGTTTTATGATCACCCGCGCAAATAACACATTTGGGGAGTTTGTAACAGTAGCCCATTCTTGGCAGTTTTTGCAAATGGTCATTTGTCTCGAGTTATATTGTCTTTCCCAAAAGACCATTGCATGTTGAAGTCCGTGCACTTTATTTGCTGGCCAGACACTACCAGGAACATGGGTTCCTTTGTTGCCTTCATTTGGAAGACTTGCTTCACGTCAATTTCGTGTTCAATAACTAGTTCTTCTTTAATAAGGTCTATGCCTAGGTTATTTCCTAAACCTTTCAGGAAGAAGGCGTTGGTTTTTTCGTCCCTCTTTGAAAAGGTATGGAAATACTGTTTCACATTAATGAAATGATTTTTTAATGTTTCGTAATGTTTCATTTCATACGTATATACTTTCGAGCAGTCTCTCAAATACCTTATATAGAACTTAGCATTTCCGATTTGATGCTTTATTTTAGGCACCATTTCCTGGTGGTCCTTAATTTTTACCTGCAGCACTAAGGGCGGGGGTTTCCTTGATTTTTTGATTTGGTCTGGTTGACTTCATCGTTAATTGTAGCTTCAATTGGTTCGTCGACCACTAATTTTTCAAATCGGTTGGTTACTTGAATTGGTTTATGCAATTCTTCTACGGTTGGCTGCCTGGCGCCGCCAGCGTGGGTAATAGTGTGATCAGTAATATCGTTCACCTTCTTATGACGCTTGTCGCCTTCTGTTGTCAACATTGTTAAAAAATGGTGTTCTTCGTCACTGTCCGAACTAAATTGGGGAGATATATTCTTCCTTTTTCTTTCTCTTTCCGTTATGCTGAAATCGTGTCCCTACGTCCCAGCATAATTATTTTCCTCTCAGCGAGGGCGCTAATTAAAACGCGTCACTTATTAACTTCACTACACTGTGAGATTGTTTTCAAATACACATTAACAAGGTTTCTTTTTCACATTAAATAACTATGCGATTCACTAGAAATCACGTACAAAAGGGGGACGAGTGGCGTCGGTACCTGATCGGAGCGGTCGGAGCGGACAACCTTCCGCTTCAGTTTTACAACAAGACGAGAAACAAGAAAGAAATTCAAGAGCAAACATACATCTCGATTCCTTATATGAAAAACTTATCTGAAAGTATAGTTTGAAAATATGTAACAAAACAAATAATATGTTGAAGACATTTTTTACGCCATTAAAAAGATAAATACCAACAATGAAAAACCCCAACTCAATATACAGTATACCATACAACGATTGTGAGAAGGTATATACAGGAATGGCATCACAATTATTAAACATCAGATTAAATGCGCACAAATACATGAAAAACTCGAGCACAGCACTAAATAGAAATAGAAGAAATATAACAAAATTTGAATATTAAAACAAATTGAAATATGTTTATCTTCTACAATTTTAATTTCAAAAAAAATTTTTATTCAAAAAACTTTTAGAAATAAAATTATGTCTACACAAGCACCGCTTACATTTAATAGACGTATATAATCAAAACTCAATATATAATGTCAAATGGAATAAATAACCCAACAGATATACGAAAGTAATTAAAATTAATGGGTTATTTATTTCATTTGACATTATATATTGAGTTTTGATTATATATATATATATATATATATATATATATATATATTTTTTTTTTTTGTTTTAAAGATAGAAATAATTTATTCGAATATTTAAATATATTGAATATTTCAAATAAATTATATTCTTTGTGAAGTCCTTTAAGTGTGTTCATGTTTTTAAAAGGCATTTGGTGTTCTTAAAGGTAAGACCAGAAACAAAATTTTGTCTCCTTTAAATATTGATTTATTAATTTTAATTACTTTCATATATCTGTTGGGTTATTTATTCCATTTGACATTATATATTGAGTTTTGATTATATACGTCTATTAAATATAAGCGGTGCTTGTGTAGACATAAATTTATTTCTAAAAGTTTTTTGAATAAAAATTTTTTTTGAAATTAAAATTGTAAAAGATAAACATATTTCAATTTGTTTTAATATTCAAATTTTGCACTAAATAGACATATAATAACATATAATCACAATCCAGATTTAAAAAATACCAAGATTCTTGCATACGAAACTAAAAGTGACAGAAGGAACATAAAGGAGATGAGATATATGAAGAAAAACAAAAACGCCATGAATGATAAAACCAATATAAGAAATCTGAGCCAGATTCATCACACCATCATATAAGGATAAATGCTAAAAATTGATACTAAATCTAACAACATTACAAGAAGGTTTTTCATCATCACTTATTGTATTCACGACCATTCTATAACTGCTAATGATTTCTTTCGAAATATATATGGAGATATCTGACGGAAATATTGAAAACATCGATATTTCGTGTCGGGCGGCGTCATTCATGCATAACAACCTGCAACTACATAGACGATACTGCGTATCGGTAAAAGATAGATAATTGTTTTACCACTTGACTTCGTGATAATAATAAATTTCTGCTTAGGTTTTCTTAATTCTATTTTTTATGTTTATTATTGTAATATCTTTTTAAAGACTTGTCAAAAGATAGGGAAGTTTAAATTTGTTTGCTAATTAAATTGAGAATGTTTGAATATCAGAACAAATTAAAATATGTTTATTTTGTACAATTTTAATTTGAAAAAATTTTTTATTCAAAAAACTTTTAGAATTAAATTAATGTCTAAAACAAGCACCGATTACATTTAATAGACGTATATAATCAAAACTCAATAAATAATGTCAAATGGAATAAATAAACCAACAGATATACGAAAGTCTTTAAAATTAATTAATAAATATTTAAAGGAGAAACAATTTTGTTTCTGGTCTTACCTTTAAGAACACCAATTGCCTTTTAAAAACATGAACACACCTTAAGGACTTCTCAAAGAATATAATTTATTTGAAATATTATATATATTTAAATATTCGAATAAGTTAATTCAGAAATCTCTCAAAACATGCACTATATCTTCAAAAAACAAATATAATTCTAAGCAATCCCTTCTTCGGTCCTGAATAATATTCCAAATATCAAAATCAAAAAACTAACCTATATCAACAACTCCACAAGTATAAAGTTGATCTGTGTTTCGAAACATTCATTTCGTTACACGTGTTGAGTTGTTGATATAGGTTAGTTTTTTGATTTTGATATTTGGAATATTATTCAGGACCGAAGAAGGGATTGCTTAGAATTATATTTGTTTTTTGAAGATATAGTGCATGTTTTGAGAGATTTCTGAATTAACTTATTCCAATATTTAAATATATTGAATATTTCGAATAAATTATATTCTTTGAGAAGTCCTTTAAGTGTGTTCATGTTTTTAAAAGGCAATTGGTATTCTTAAAGGTAAGACCAGAAACAAAATTTTGTCTCCTTTAAATAATTATTTATTAATTTCAAAGACTTTCGTATATCTGTTGGTTTATTTATCCATTTGACTTTATATATTGAGTTTTGATTATATACGTCTATTAAATGTAAGCGGTGCTTGTTTTAGACATTAATTTAATTCTAAAAGTTTTTTGAATAAAAAATTTTTTGAAATTAAAATTGTAGAAGATAAACATATTTTAATTTGTTTTGATATTCAAATTTTGTTATATTTCTTCTATCAAATAAAAGGCCTTTCTATTTTATTTTATATATAATATATAATTATGTTTTGACTTCAATAAATCTCATTATGGAATGTCAATGAATTTAAATAAGTCTTAAAAATAACTTACACTGTTCTTTGATTTTGTTAGAACATAGATCAATCTTGAAGTATAAAGTTGATCTGTGTTTCGAAACATTCATTTCGTTACACGTGTTGAGTTGTTGATATAGGTTAGTTTTTTGATTTTGATATTTGGAATATTATTCAGGACCGAAGAAGGGATTGCTTAAAATTATATTTGTTTTTTGAAGATATAGTGTTTTGAGAGATTTCTGAATTTACTTATTCGAATATTCAAATATATCAAATATTTCAAATAAATTATATTCTTTGAGAAGTCCTTAAGGTGTGTTCATGTTTTTAAAAGGCAATTGGTGTTCTTAAAGGTAAGACCAGAAACAAAATTGTTTCTCCTTTAAATATTTATTAATTAATTTTAAAGACTCTCGTATATCTGTTGGTTTATTTATTCCATTTGACATTATATAGTGAGTTTTGATTATATACGTCTAATAAATGTAAGCGGTGCTTGTTTTAGACATTAATTTAATTCGAAATGTTTTTTGAATAAAAAATTTTTTGAAATTAAAATTGTAGAAGATAAACATATTTTAATTTGTTTTGATATTCAAATAATGTTATATTTCTTCTATCAAGTAAAAGGCCTTTCTATTTTAGTTTATATATAAATTGAGAATGTCCTCAACCTAGGACGAAAATCCACAATATATATATATATATATATATATATATATATATATATATATATATATACATATAACATAATAAAAAAACGATTTGATGTCATGATTCTGAAAAAAATTATTTTCTTTAGTTTAGAATATAACATAATAATATACACAACAAAAATAATAACATACAAAGAAATCCATAAAAATGAAAAGAAACAAAATAAAAAGGAAGAAAATAAAAGGAAATAGCTTACTAACCTGAAAGAAATCCAAAACAATGCTATTTTTTCGGGTTTCTCAATTCACATTTCTAACAGCTGACTAAATTTAACATGAGGTAGTTTTAGGTTAGATTCTTAGACATAGAACATAGAAGTTACAAAGTTGTTCTCCCTAAAAATAACAGTTTTATTTTTACATCCCCCACACAAAGTATGCACCCCACATTACATGTTTGCGTGTTCACATGGGAGCAACTTAGTTACATGAAAATAATTATTGTCCTTTCTTTTATTTCCAATATCTATATCATATATAGTGTTAGAAATTTTTTTCACTATTGGAAAAGGTCCTATTCCTATTTCATCAAGTTTTTGTCTATTCAATTTTGATTTATTTTCAACGTAAACATAGTCTCCAATTTTAAAATCATAATGTTTCCTATTCTTGTCGATCAGTTTTTTATTGTATTCATGATGGCGTAAAGAATTTTTATATGCTATTTCCTTATCTTTTGGTAAATTTCTCTCTTCAATAAGTTCTTCTGGAGCAATGGGATCAGTTCTACCACAAAGTAAATATTCTGGGCTATATCCAGTTTTAGAATGGCCTGTTCTATTGTATTCTTCGATACATTCATCGGCTATTATCGTCCATGTCCTAGTTTTCTTTTCGTTTTGTTTGCACCTTATTCTGTTCACTAATGTCTGATTTAGTCGTTCATTCAGACATTAGAAAAAGGACAATCTACTGTTGTGAAAATCAATTGCTTATTCAAACTTCTCATATGTTGTCTGAATTTTTCCGAATTCATTTCTGGGTATTGATCTGTTAATAGTGTTTTCATTGATCGTTTATCTTAATTTTATTAATTAATTTGATGATATCTTCGGTTGTTTGGTGTTTTGAAGTTCTCGCAAATGCATATCGAGTAAAATGGTCCACTAGGAGATGAAGGTATCTTTTTGATGAGCGGTTCCCAGCAAAACCTCTAATTGTGTCTAATGACATTATTTCAAATGGTTCCTTTGCTGGGCCCAATTTAGAAAGGAGACCGTATTTTGGCCTACTCTCGTTCTCTTTTTAAACATTTGTCACATGATCCATAAATTTCTTTTGTCAGTGAATCCATACTGAATGTAATAAAACTTCCTCATTTTATTATTTATCTAACTAGCATAAATATGGCCATAATGCCATAGGATGTCTCTAACTTTATTGAAAGCTTCCTGACAAGCCAATGACCAATCGAATTTTACATCTTTTCTCAGTAAATTATGTAACGGGTCTAATAATCTAGCTGAATCTTTTATATATTTGTGATAAAAATTAACTTCACCCAAAAATTGCCTTATCTTCTTCCGAGTATCTGGTGGAAAAAAACTCCTTATGGAAATTAAATTGTCATTTATAGGTCCTACTGTATTGTTTCCTACAATATGACTATATGTTCTAAATATTTGACTTCTTCTGCAAAATTACACTTGATAAATTTAAGTCTGAATCCTACATTACATATTGTTTTCAAGAGACTCTCCAAATGTTCTATATGTTGGTCAAATTTTGAAGAAAATATTAGAATATCATCTATATAATTTAGACAGAATAAATTCAGGTTATATTTTCTGATAATATCATTCAATATACGTTGAAATATGGCCGGGGAAGTTTTAAGTTCAAAAGGTAAACATTTCCATTGCCAGTGACCATTCTGTGTCACAAAAGCAGTCTTATATCTATCTTTGATACGAATAGGAATCGATAAAAGGCAGAATTCACATCTAATGTAGTAAAGAATTTTGCATTTAGGGTCTTGGCTAAGATTTCATCAATCAATGGGAAAGGCTGTGGTTCGGGAACAATAATTCATTGAGTTCACGTAAATCGACACAAAATCTGGTTTTAGACCCTTTATCTCTCTTATATGCTAAAGTGACTGGTGATGCAAAAGGTGAGGAGAACTCCTCAATCAGATTCGCTTTCAACAATCATCCTATTTGGAATTCTATCTCTTTTTGATCCTCCATTGAGCATCTGTATGGTTTTTTTGCTATAAATTTGTGTTCTAAATGTTTTATATGTGTCTAATTATTTTGAACCTGACCAATATCAAACTTGTGTTTTGCAAAAATATGGTCTCATTTATTAAAATTTCCATTTTATTTGCCTGATTTGTTTCCAAATGGTCTAATTTTGTTCGAAAAGTTCTGTTGGTATCCCTTTATTGAAATTGATGGTGTAATTTTTGTTATCATTATTATAATTATTATGGACACAATTGATCTTTCTTGATTCATTCACATCTTATCTTCGATAAATATTCAAATAGCAAATCAAAATCTTGTTTCAATTGAAAATTGGAAATAGAATATAGTCCGAGTAGAATATCATACTAGAAATTTTTCTCATTAACTACAAAAAATACAACTTCTTTTTTGATATTATTGATTCTCATTTTTGTAATAATTTTTCCTGAAATTTTTGCCCTGCTACTGACTGTTTTGAATGTGTTTCTATTATCTTGAATGCGTAGACATAACTTTTTTGCTACTTTGGAATTCAGAAGACTAACATTTGGGCCCGAATAATAAATTCCACATAATTCATTATTATTTATAAACACCTTCAATTTTATTAATGGCAGCAGTCTTAGTTTCTTTAGTTTGAAATAGCCTGATTTAATTCATCCTGTACCCCAACATTGTTCACAGTTCTCTTGGTACCGGGTGCGTTCTTTTGTTCAAAATTATTGGATTTATTCCTTAGCCGACATAAAGTCTCCGGATGAAATCTACCTGAAAAACCATTCTTCTCACAAATTGAGCATGGTACCTTCTGAACTGGTTTTCTATTTGTTTGTGAATAGGAAGGAATTTGTTCGGCAGATTTATTCATTCTATGATTTTCTTTATTTCGATCGTTGTCATATTTTTTTGAATTTTCTAGCTTTCGCAACTCGCCCAATAATTTCTCGAAAGTTGTTACATTTGATCGATCCATTCTATCCTGTAGAATATTTGGCAAGCTTGTCACAATTAAATCAATTAATATGTCAGTAGGAAAATTATTTCAGAGATTCAACAACAAATTTTCTTTCCTAAAAAAGTAGTAAACTAAACTTCCTCCTATGTACCTAAATGAATACGCCTCTCTATATTTATACCAACTCGTTTCACAAAAAGTCTCTACGCAGTTATCTTTCTATATTTGAAAACTTTTGTCTAAACCTAATGTAATTAATTTAGAATCAAACCATTCTTTCGCTATTCCATCCAGAAACAACCGTCAAATCAAAATTTTGTCTCTATCTTCTTCTACTTCACAACACGTGCATTCCGTCTCGAATTTTTTCAACCATAAATTCACTGAAACACTCTTACCATCGAAATTATTCAGCACAAAATCCTCCTTTATCCTCTTGAAATCCTTTTTATTCTCCTTGCTTTTTCTTGAAAGTTCTACGTATCCTGTGGTTTTGGTGATTCTTGTCCAAATACTGTTCTCACGTATGCGAGTGAATGAAACAGTTGTAAATATTCATTCTTAAACATCACATCTTCTTCGGCATCAAAATATATTTCTTTCAATTTCGGAGTTTATGAAATGACACTCGTACAAAATGAACCTCTTCCTTTAATCGATTTCAAGATATTATTCACCTTCAGCCAAAAGTTCATGATGGTCAGATATATCCTGCTTATCCTCCGGTATTTCATAATATGTATTTTCCATTCCTGTAATTTGGATCCATTTGAATTTGTTTGTATTTTTATTCTTTTTAGTATCTGATGCTTCCAAAGCGATGCAAATTTTCATGGATGTCATCATTATAGCTTGCGTTTTTGATTTATAAGAATGTTATCAATTCTTATTTTGATAATCGAAGAAATAGACGATTTGATGTCATGATTCTGAAAGAATTTATTTTCTTCAGTTTAAAATATATCATAATGGCATACACAACAAAAATAACAACATACAAAGAAATATAAATAAATAAAAAAAAGAAATAGCTTACTAACCTGAAAGAAATCAAAAACTATGCTATTTCTTCGGGTTTATCAATTCACATTTTTATCAGCTGACTAAATTTAACATGGTGTAGTTTTAGGTTAGAATTTTAGACATAAAACATAGATCATAGAACATATAACATAGAAGTTACAAAGTTGTTTTCCCTAAAAAAACAGTTCTATTTTTACATATATATATATATATATATATATATATTTATAAACTGTTTTTTTTTGGGGAAAACAACTTTGTAACTTCTATATTCTATGTTCTATGTCTAAGATTCTAATCTAATATATAGAATAAAAAGATTCCGAGTTGGAACGCGTCTAGAATTTATAAGTGTTCGACGTTTCGGCTCCGATTCTGAAGCCATTATCAAGAACAATAGTTGAATTAAGTGATTCAACGCCGGAGCCTCAATCTGTCTACTCCCCAGGTCTCATTATCAGTAGTCTCGTAAATGACAGTGTTTCCACACGCTTAAGGGAGTCCATGTGTCGGGCAGGCGTTTGCTGTCATCACGTTTGGTGAGGCAGTTTAGTTTCTTTTCAATTTCGAGTGCTTCACGAATAATGCGAATTGTTAGTATTTTTACGATGCAAAAGTTTTACAACAATCAATGTCAATTTTGTGACCTGTAATCTGCGTGATGTGTTAATACGGTAGAGAATGGATCAGCTTTATGGACAGCAATTTGGTGTTCATATACTCTGTTAGTCACTCGTGTATTAGTTTGACCTATATATGACCCTGACATTCCGAGTATGGTATTCCATATATACCTTGAGATTTGTTTGGAATTGAATCTTTGGAGGTCAAAGAAAGAGAACTGGGCAAATGGGGGAACCTATGGCAGCACCTAAGACTTGTTTGTAAAAATGCCTTGGAAAAAGAAATATGTAATTTTCATACAGTGGTTGATGAGGGTCAAAGTCTCTCTAGGTATTTTATGTTTGGATTCAAGGATTGCTAGGGTTCCGTTGAGTGAAGAGGGATACGACGTCGAAACTCACAAGCATGTCAGTTTCTTTAATTTGAAAGGTTTTCAGGATTTCACTGAAATGGAAAGAATTTCTCACATAGGATGAGGATTCTTCTGATAGAGGTTGGAGCGTGGATGCTAAAAATTTAGCAAGACGATGTGTGGGTGAATCGAAAGCTCTGACAATGGGACGACGAGGTATATCAGGTTTGTGTATTCGAGGAGTGCGAGATGATTTTTCTCTAGGAATTATGGACTTTTTGGCATCAGAAGGGGGGTTTGAGGAGTTAATGAGGGTTATATATATACAGCTAAGTGTTGTTTTCCTGTTTCCCTCTTACAGTCCTCTCTATCGAACACATAATCTTCTTGTAAGTTCTGAGCTGCCATAGCTTCTCTCATTGTGCCATTCCACGATCTTCTTGGTCTACCACTCTGTCTCCAACCAGAAGGAGTTCACTCAAAAATTCTATTTGGCCTTCGATTTTCAGGCATTCTCAGGATATGTTCAAACCATCTCAATTCCTGTCTCTGAGTCCAACCTATCACAGTATAATCCGCTTTCATGATACGTCTGACTTCGTTCGTTCTTCTTCAAGTCTTGATATTCTAGCACTTCTATGCAACTAATCCATTTCCACTGCCGACACACCAAGCCTCACATCAGCACCCACTGCACATAACTCAGCACTATAACAAAGGGTTGACTTCACAAAAGCGTGTCCAAGACGTTTTTTGGTCTTCTGCGAGATATGATTGTCCCACCAGAGACTGTTGAGACACCTCACCAATCTTTCACTATTGCAGATATAATGTCTGATCTAATCTTTTTCTACAACGTCCTTGGTCATTGTAATCTTTAGATACTTAAAACTACCCACCTGTTCGGTAGTTACTTCCTCATTTATCAGAAATTCAAATGGCTTCGGTATTAATTGCAAGATATTCAGTTTTCTTCAAACTCATCTGCAAGCCCAATGCTTTTTATTCATCATATAGCCTCTGCAACATGAACTACAAATCATATGAATCTTGAAGTCAGTAGCAGCATCTGCAAAGTGCAAAGTAAAAAGATGTTCGTCTTCAATGGGTATGCCCATGCCCCGACAGTTCGACTTCCATCATTTAGGGCCAACTCTATATAAGCGTTGAATAGCAGTGGCGATAGACTACATTCCTGTCTTAAGCAGTTCATTGCCCGTATAGGCTCTGATAGTTTTTTCCGATCTTGACATGCGATATATTTTCCCTGTAAAGTTCTTGGATTATTGAGATCAGGCTCCTGTGCGTATCGAAGGTTTCCCATAATCGCATTTCAGGGATAAAATCGTAGGCTTTTTCCACGTCTAGGAATTCCAAAGGACTAACCAACAGCAATTTTCTTAAATTTATGATAGATTGGGCCGTTGCTTGGTAGAAATCAGTTGTAATTGTCATTATAAAATAAAACACTTGTTATTGACGTACGAAACGTACGTCAATACCAAAAATAAAGTAGAAAATGTAAACAAGTGTTTTATTTTATAATGACAATTAGCAATTTTCTTTTCTAGTACTTGTTGCAACACGAACAAATTGTCACTAAATGATCGCGCCAGTACAAACCCACTTTGATCTTCACCAACTTTATGCCCTTTCTTGTTTCTGAGCCTATATTCCACGGATTCTTCCAAAAAGTCGAAAGACAGATCCATTGATACTAATACCTCTATAGCAACCAGGGTCACTTTTTGTCGCCCTTCTTAAATAACGGCACGATATGTGCCATCTTGAGTTCCTTTGGTAACATATTCAGCTGACATCAGTGATTGAAACAACTCGTGAGGCGACATACCAAAGCGTGGCCTCCAGCTTCAGCAGTTCGGTTGGAACATTTTCTGGCCCCCTTCAAACTGTCTCCGATCTCTTGACTTAACAAGACTATATAACCGGGATCCTCACCATAGATAATTTGCTGTTGATATAAGATTGGGCTCTCTACTAGCAAATCCTTGTAGAATTGTTTATACTTGCTCATTGGTATTCTGTGGGACATGTGATCTGAGTGGTTGTTCTTCATCTGTCTAATTGTACGCCAAACCTTAGCACTTCGGGATCCTCCTATCAAGCTTTCCACTTCATTAGACTTATATTCCCACTGTTTTCCCTTCTCTTGCTTGAGGATATGCCTTACTCCGCTGTTCTTAGTCTTGTACTCACTCCAGTTGTCATCTGGCTTGTTGAATAGTCATCTATGATACAGATCTATTCGTTTACCATCTTTTCCACTTCATCTGTCAGCCACATGGATCGTCGGTTTCTTTTTAATTTCTCTTTCTCTCCCAATGCTTCATCTGCTACTCTCTTCATGATATTTTTTATGTTAAGATACTCTTGTTCTATATCATCCTCAATCTCTGTGTTCTCGGGAGCTTATTCTAATTTTCTCTGAGATTGGTGTTTTATACCTTCATTATTGAGGAGTTCCAGCTTGTACTTCCTAGTATCTTCATCAGTCATCATCGATTCTGTTCTCTCTTTCTGTTCACTCCGCGCTGAACGTTGACCCACCATGAACGGAACAATAAGTACCGCGCTCAAAAATCTATGGTCCGAGCCACAATTTGCGGCCCTTCTCACCTTACAGCCATTCACTTTGAAATTGGAGTGCTGCATAATCATCATTTTTGCTGCAATGAAGGTCTTTTTCTCGCATATCTTCGAATGAGTTTATGGGGGTAAAACATTGAGAATCCGCAGGAAATTCAACTCACATAGTTCAGTCAGTCGTACACCAGTCACCTCACCGTATCGACCAACAACCATTTTGTTTTCCTGACTGCTAACTCTCGCGTTTAGATCATCTGCGATGATTATTTCCTGACAGGGTTTGATCTTCATAAAAACGTCTGACACCTGCGAGTAAAACTCTTCCTTACCAGCTATAGTGGCATCATCATTTGGTGCATACACACCCACGATTACTGTTTTCAGCCCGAACGATCCTAGGGTAATAGTTATTATCCGCTCAGAAATGAGTTGATAATCTGTAATGTGCTCTTGAATATGTTCCTTAACAGCGACACCTGTCCTCTTTGGCACTTGTTCACTCCCGGCCCGAAGGTAACCATCCAGTATCTCACTACGTTTGCCTTTCTTCTTTGTTTCAGACAATACTTATCCATATTGTGTTCTGTTATTTCGCCTTCAACTTATGATTCCTTATTAGTAAAACTATTTCTGTCCTCATCGTTCTTTTCAAAAGCAAACGTCGTCGCCAATTAATCCTATTAATATTCCGAGGCAGGTTTGAGGTTCTTTGAGAATTGTATCATTTTTCTGAGTAACAGGCTGCTAACCTATTGCCTCAAATACCAACATGGAAGATCGGTAGCCTTTCTGTAGGAATGCTAATCCTTTGCCGAAGAGTTCCGCATTTTGGCGCCGGAAATTCGCCAGTAGCCCTATTCCAGTTTGTTACGTAACAGTCCCTGAAGACTGATATGCAATACCAGTAGTTACGTGGCTCATCTGAGCCTTTGAGGACATCGGAATTCGGACTATCGGGTGGGGCTCATAAACAATCGATATTTCTCAGAATTTTTTAGATATCCCTTATCAGCTTCAGGGATACCCTCCGAGATCCTTTACCAGCTTTCGACCGCACTGTCATTCACATAAATCAGGAAAACTAATGGGCCTAGATAGGAGCCCTGGGGTAAACTTGATGTAATGTGAACTGGCTCAAATTAACACATTGATATCTATCAGTGAAATAAGATCCGAGCCACCTGAGAAGACTGCCACAAACACCAATCTCAGCAAGCTTCGAAATCATTAGTCAGTGATCTATTTTATCAAAGGCTTTGCTGAAATCAGTATAAACAGCATCAACTGAAAGCCCGGATCCACACATCCCAAGATATATTCAACGTATAAAAAAAATAGTGTCAACAGAGCGGTCTTTTATGAAGTTATGTTGGTCAACGTTCAATATATTTTTTATAACAAAGTACAGGAAATTCATCTCGATGCTTTCAAACAATTTGTCAACTGCGCAACGTTTGGAAATTGGCCTATAGTTCTCAACTAAATTTCGTTACCTGAATTGTAAATGGGAGTTAAATAAGTATATTTCCACATGTTGGGAAAGCATCCCTCCAATAAAGACAATGATTGAACAGAATACACAAAGGATCAATAAGCTTTTCACAACAATTTTTGAAAAAGGACAAAGGCTTTCCATCAGGACCAGGACCCCATTGGGCATGGCTATCTATGATCTTTTCCTTTATCTTAACGCGATTGATCTAGTATTGTTCAATATGAGTAGGTGTGCTGTCAGAAGATTCATTGTAATTCATGTTTTTTTGAGGAAAAAAAATTGAGGTTGAGAAGTAATCAGAAAACATATCACATATTTCCTACCGGCTACTTCTATACACCTTTGGTTGTCTTGATAGAATCAGGTATATAAGGAGAATTTTTCTTATTTCCTATGTATCGCTAGAAGAACTCAGGATTTTCTTCCATATAAACAGGTTGTTTGCTGGAAAAAATAACTCGTTTCTTTTTAATAATCCCATAATGGCTGAAGATATTTCGATGCTTTTTCATAAAAAATTATAGAAATACACTGTCGTGAAGTCAGGAGCTTTTGCCCGCTTGTTTATTTCACCCACGATCCTCACGAAATTTTGATCAGCTTTCTTATTGTTATTTTACATCTATATCGTGAATTTAAACTCGGTCGTCAGAATGTTGGTATGGTTTCGGTAGAGTTTAACGAGGTTTTGCAAAACAATTTTTTTTGGAACCTTCTGTTTATACGATTTCCATCAAATTTCGCGAAAAATGCGCGATTTTATTCAACGTCTGAACATCAAATTTTATATTGATCGTATCTGTTGTCTCGAAAATATTGAGAAAAATAAAACAAAATTTGAATATCAAAACAAATTAAAATATGTTTATCTTCTACAATTTTAATTTCAAAAAATTTTTATTAAGAAAACTTTTAAAATTAAATTAATGTCTAAAACAAGCACCGCTTACATTCAATAGACGTATATAATCAAAACTCAATATATAATGTGAAATGGAATAAATAAACCAACAGATATACGAAGTCATTGAAATTAATAAATAAATATTTAAAGGAGACAAAATTTTGTTTCTGGTCTTACCTTTAAGAACACCAATTGCCTTTTAAAAACATGAACACACTTGAAGGACTTCTCAAAGAATATAATTTATTTGAAATATTTAATATATTTAAATATTCGAATAAGTTCATTCAGAAATCTCTCAAAACATGCACTATATCTTCAAAAAACAAATATAATTCTAAGCAATCCCTTCTTCGGTCCTAAATAATATTCCAAATATCAAAATAAAAAAACTAACCTATATCAACAACGCACCACGTGTAAATAAATGAATGTTTCGAAACACAGATCAACTTTATAATTCAGGATTGATCTATGTTCTAACAAAATCAAAGAACAGTGTGAGTTATTTTTAAGGCTTATTTAAATTCATTGACATTCCATAATGAGATTTATTGAAGCCAAAATATAATTAAATATTATATATAAAATAAAATAGAAAGGCCTTTTACTTGATAGAAGAAATATAACAAAATTTGAATATCAAAACAAATTAAAATATGTTTATCTTCTACAATTTTAATTTCAAAAAATTTTTTATTCAAAAAACTTTTAGAATTAAATTAATGTCTAAAACAAGCACCGCTTACACTTAATAGACGTATACAATCAAAACTCAATATATAATGTCGAATGGAATAAATAAACCAACAGATATACGAAAGTCATTAAAATTAATAAATAAATATTTAAAGAAGACAAAATTTTGTTTCTGGTCTTACCTTTAAGAACACCAATTGCTTTTTAAAAACATGAACACACTTAAAGGACTTCTCAAAGAATAAAATGTATTTGAAATATTTAATATATTTAAATATTCGAATAAGTTAATTCAGAAATCTCTCAAAACATGCACTATATCTTCAAAAAACAAATATAATTCTAAGCAATCCCTTCTTCGGTCCTAAATAATATTCCAAATATCAAAATCAAAAAACTAACCTATATCAACAACGCACCACGTGTAAATATATTGTTGATATAGGTTAGTTTTTTAATTTTGATATTTGGAATATTATTTAGGACCGAAGAAGGGATTGCTTAGAATTATATTTGTTTTTTGAAGATATAGTGCATGTTTTGAGAGATTTCTGAATTAACTTATTCGAATATTTAAATATATTAAATATTTCAAATAAATTATATTCTTTGAGAAGTCCTTTAAGTGTGTTCATGTTTTTAAAAGGCAATTGGTGTTTTTAAAGGTAAGACCAGAAACAAAATTTTGTCTCCTTTAAATATTTATTTATTTATTTTAATGACTTTCGTATATCTGTTGGTTTATTTATTCCATTTGACATTATATATTGAGTTTTGATTATAAACGTCTATTAAATGTAAGCGGTGCTTGTTTTAGACATTAATTTAATTCTAAAAGTTTTTTGAATAAAAAAAATTTTTTTGAAATTAAAATTGTAGATGATGAACATATTTTAATTTGTTTTGATATTCAAATTTTGTTATATTCCTTCTATCAAGTAAAAGGCCTTTCTATTTTATTTCATAGAAAAATAAAACATTGGAATATTTGGGCCCCAACCCCACTCTACAAGTTTCAAAACTCTAGCTTTCTCCATTCGAAAGTTGTAGTGTAACGGTAGGGCTGAATAAGTTTTGACCTTCGATTATTGCATTTAATCTAGTCATTTCAGATAATTTTCGACTCAAAATTCTAAAAAAGGTAGCACGCACCTCCCTGAAAAAAGCACATAAAAATTATACAACGATTCCATAATTCTAATATAATGTGAATTTGCCGCAGATCTCTAAGATTCACACAACCATAGAGATACAAGAATAAAATATTCCTATGCTCAGCACATAATACAGAATTCTTTGATTCTCTCATTCCTTGTACTTTGTCAAAGTTATCGAAATTGTTTGATTGATTCGGTCTTTACTTGGTTAAAACTTATTTTAATTGAAAAATATATGGGAGACACTATTTTATTTCCACTTTCTACTCAGCCAGTAGAATGTAGATACCTGAAGAAGCCACATCGTGGTGAAACAATGGTTGCATTACAAACAGTTTTGCGGAAATAAAATACTGTCTCCTATTATTGTCATCATTGAAATTGGCTGCATCGATAACAATAAAAATATCGAACTTTGTTTTTACTTCTGTATTATTTCTTTCTCTATTCTATGACTATGCTTTGACTGAGTAGATCAAAGCGCAAGAAATTTTATCTTCATCTCTCTTATCTTAATTTTCCATATTATTGATTACAACTTGATATGCAGATCAATTATTTTGCGAAAAATTCAAGAATACTGTCATTACTCAGCTCTTGGGACCGAACCCATAACGTAGAGATTGACAAATTCCACAGTTCTGAGCCTTTACTTGGGTGGTAGTTGGCAATTTTGTCGGTTTCCTTCTGCATTTATTATTTGAAGATATCAAACTTCGGCTTTTATACTGAAGCTCTCGGATGGAATGCGGATGTTGCGAGGGAGCTTCCACCTCTTAGTTCGGCAGACGACGAGCATGCGCATCAGAAACTCATCAGACAGGCTTAATGCGCGGGCTCTGCCTGTGACGCCAGTGACCATGCGTCCACTTGGAACGCTGATCTTCAAACGCGGTGCCTTACTCTATTTGAACCTGGCGGGGACGGTTAGTCACCAATCTGTTGACTGGTCGGGTCCTCTATTGGTACGCCGGTCAAACTACGACAGAGCAAGGCAGGTTTCTGGACGAGGAGCGAAGAAGTTGTTCGCTACAATACATTGAAAAATTGAAAAAGTTTTTTATTCTTTTCGTTCGAAATTTAGCGTGTTTGCCTATAGTCGGTCGGCCGATTCTCACAAATTTCGAGATTCACCTTCGTGTTTTCTTTTACATCTAAATGCCAAATTTCAACTGGATAGCGGACTTGCTCCGATAGCGCTTACGACAGCTCTGTTTACAATATTTTTTGGATCTTCAGTTTATAGGACCCCCCCGAATTTTCGAACTATCTGAAAGTCTTTATTTTTCTTCTTTATCTACCGATTCTCTAGTTCGGAAAATAATGGTGAAAATAGCGTAAAAGTTTAAATGTGTATAATGGCAAAACCATTGAACTGATTTCGTCATCAATACATTTAACTGAGATATTAACACCCCAAATCACCCCGAAAGTTTAAAATCTCTAGCTCTTTCCGTTCTGAAGCTAAAGTGTTCATGGATGCACCAGAATTACTTTTGATGTCGAATTGTCCATAAGATGCAATTTAGAGGCGAAAGATGAGGTCCATTGCTTCAACTGCATGGCCACGGGGAAGTTGGTAGATTTGTTGGTTACCTGGCACATATACTTGGAAATTTGAAACGTCAGTTAGCCTCATTAGCCTTCATGTCGTTTCTTATACATCTAACTGACAAATTTAAACTCAATCATAAGACCGCTGCTATGGTATCGATAGTGCTCAACGCTGCTTCGCTTACAAAATTTTGTCTTGTTTTGAATCTTCTAATCATACGATCCTCAAGCAATTTTGCATGAACATGCATTAACATTATACTTCTAAATGACAAAGTTCAGATCAATCTAGTTTGGAAAATATTGAGAAAAATAAAAGGTAATTTTAAAGGTAAATAACTGCGCTACAATATGACTGATTTTGCCCATTAACGAGCTCAACCGAGATATTCAGGACTCAAACCTATTCTGAAAGTTTTAAATTTATGTCTCTTTCAGTTCGAAAGTTAGAGTTTAAAGGTAGCTTTCAACGCTTTTACGCTCACACATTTTTTTGAAACTTTTAATCATACAATCTCTACGAAATTTTGCAGTGGCCTCTTTGTCGTTATTTTAGATCTCACTGCGAAATTTAAATTCGATCGTAGGACTGTTCCTATGGTTTCGGTTTCTATCAACGCTGCTCTACTCACGAAATGTTTTTTTTCAAATCTTCTGATCATATGATCCTCACGAAGTTACACGAACAAGTGCGTTGATATTTTACTCTTACGAGTATATGGTAAAGTTCAGATGGATGGGATGCGCATGTTGAACAATATTGAGAAAAATAAGAGAATATTTCAATTTCAAATAACTGCGGAAATACTAAACATATTTTGTCCATTAACGGCTCGGCCGGGTATTTAGGCCCCAATTCTAATTTGAAAGTCTCGAGTCTATATGTCTATCCGTTCGAAAGCTGATATGAAAAATTAGTGCTCAAATATGCTCAGATCAAATAAATTGTGATTATACAATCCTCACGAGAATGCACGTTATTATTGTAATGATAAATATCAAATTACAGTTCGATAAGATTCGTGATTTCGAAAATATTGAGGTATTTCAAATGAGAATGAAATGTTCAAAAGGCTTACTAATTTCACTCCGAAATACAGAATAAAAAATTCCATAGAATTAACAACAAAATTAAAAAAATTTTCTTTACCAAATAATTCCTACCTAGTATGCCTGGATGTAAATAATATGTTTCCAAATATACCGAGAAATGATAGCATTCATTTAGCTTCAGAAATTCTTGAAAAATCACATGTAAATCCCGAGATACACGGTGATTTCATTGCCCTTTTAGAACAATGCCTGCACAAAAACTATTTTCAATTTAATAATAAAATATACGAACAATTAAACGGCCTAGCTATGGGCTCACCACTGAGCTCACTCTTTGCAGACATATTCATGTCAGAAATAGAAAATAAAATTTTCAATTCGAAACTACCTGTAAATGTTCATTTCTGGTACAGATACGTAGACGATATTCTTACGTGTATCTCCGGAACATCCAGACAACTGAGTCAATTTTTGAATTTCTTGAATAATATTCACTCAAAAATTAAATTCAAATTAGAAAAAGAATCGAAGAACAGTATTACATTTTTAGACCTCTCGATATCACACTCAAATATAAAAATAGATTTCAACGTGTTCAGAAAACCCACATCCACTGATATATGTATTCCTATTGATTTCAATCACCCATATTCACAAAAAATGTCAGCGTATCAATTGATGATCCAAAGAGCCTTCGCATTACCCTTATCAAAAAATGACCGGGAAGCTGATGTCCAAACTATAAAATCAATAGCCGCGAACAACGGTTTCAACCCCAATATAATAGATAATCTAATTCGACAGGAACTATTTATCTAAAATAACTATGAGCCAAATTTATCCCATCATAAAAACCGAAGAAAATAAAAAATTCATTTCTCTGTCGTACTTTGATAGCATAAGTCAAAAAGTGGCCAATAGTTCTTCAAACTCAGATGTCAATATTGCCTTCAAAACGCAAAACAAATTATCATCGGTATTTTTTAACGCAAAGGACCCTACTCCAAACATTCACAAATCAGGAGTTTATGAGTTATCTTGTCCTACGTGTAGTAATAAATATATAGGACAAACAGGACGTTCCTTCAAGACGAGGTTCAACGAACATAAAATGGGTTTCAGGAAAAATAAACAAAATTCTACTTTTGCCACTCATTGTCTAAAAAACGGTCATTCCTTTCCCACAATAGATAATCTTAAAATTTCACATGTAGAATCAAAAGGGAAGAAACTCGATTGTCTAGAATCTGTTGAAATTTTCAAATTAGTTCACAATAACAATAATGTAAAAATAATGAATGACTGTACGGAGCTATGTAAATCGAACATATTTGAGATATTTATAAAGTAACATCTGTTTAAAACCTTTTTCAACGAACATAAAATGAATTTAATGAAAAGTAAACAAAAATTCAACTTTTGCCACTCATTCTTTAGAAAACAGTTATTCCTTTCGACAAAAGAAAATCTTAAGAAAAATTTTACATGTAGATTCAAAAGAAAAGAAACTTGATCATTGAATTTTTCAAATCCGTTAATAAAAAATAATAATCCGTTAATAAATAATAATGAAAATAATGTAAAAAATAATGAATGAATGTATGGAGCTTTGTAAATCCAAATAGTTGAGATATACAACAAAATACTGTAAAAATAATGAATGACTGTACGGAGCTATGTAACCCCAAAGATTATTTGAGATATTTAAATGGGTACCATCTGTTTAACAACCTTCTTTGTCGATTGCCGACATTCCGATATCTGTTAGAAGGCCCCTCTTTTTTAAGCCGGTTTTTTATCACGTTCCGATTGTAAATATGAAAATTGAAATATTCAAAATATTTATCACTTTTGTTTAAATACCACTGCACCACTGTTAGGTCTTCAGTTGTCTGATGATGGGATAGTTAATTTCCCGAAACTCGAGTCACAAGAAAATGTGTAATATATATTTTTTGGTAGTAAAACATAGTAATTTCTACAAATTGTTTTAAGATTAAATCTGTTTTTGATATTCAAAGTTTGTAATAATCAGAAGAATTGAGTTTGCGGTTGGTTCTAGGTGAAACATTATAATATTTATATTAAAAATAACACTCGGTTTATATTTCACAGTTTATTCAGAAATCTGACACGTGTTTCGGTATTTCAACCATCTTCAGAGGAGTACAAAAAGTAACTAAACTTAAAATCACAGAGGTTCATTTTTATTACAATTACAACATCTGTTGCTTTTTATGGCACATTTTTACAACAGAATCCAATACAGGCGTACTAGGAAAGAGTATTTGGGAATTGGTCAAATTTTCTTTATTCTCTAAAGATTTTTTGATTGAAAGAATCTCCAAATAGTCCATCACTTTACCCTTCTTAACATTGTATAATAAACTAACATCCTTTTCGTTGAAAAAGTGATTATTCTCTATACAATGTTCTGCAAAACCGGTTGATTTATGGTTTTTTAGAATTGATACCCTATGTTCTTTCACTCGATGTTGTAAACACCGACCTGTTTGTCCAATATATATAGCATCACAATCATCACATTTTAGTTGGTAAATTCCCGTATTAGTCATATTAGGGTTCCTTTCTTTATTATTCCCTAAGAGTTTGGCTAGATTATTTTTATTGACTGTTATCGAACTAATTCCCATTTTCCGGAAACCATTACAAATTTTGTAACTAATACCTTTTATATACGGTATAGAGTACCACATTAAATCTCGGTTATAATCCTTTGAATTTATATAAAAATTTTTTAAAATATATTTAAATGCTTTCTTTTTAATCATTTTGTCAATAAGGTCCGTTCTATAGCCATTATTCAAAGCTATGGTTTTAATTATATTAACTTCTTTTTTGTAATTAGTTTCATTCAACGGGATATTCAAGAGTCTATGTATGAAGCTATGGAATGATGACATTTTAATCTGCCATGACTGATTGGATTTGGAATGTATGGTGGTGTCTGTCGTAGTCGGTTTTCTGAAAATATCGAATTCAAATTTGTTATCTAAATGAGAGATTTTGAGATCTAAAAAGCTAATCGACGAGTTTTGTTCAATTTCTATGGTAAATTCGATATTTTCATTCAAGTCATTGAGAAAATTCAAGAATTGTTTCAGCTGTCTGTCGGTTTCATATATAAACGCACCAGCATATATTTTATGTAAAGATTTGGCAAAAAATCTACCATCTGTAGTAAATTGCACCTCTCCGTATAGTGTCAAAAATTCCCTTGAACTCATTAAAAAATTAGAACAGACTACCGTACCGAACAAATGTAAATTCATCTCTTTTGACGTAAAAAGCCTATTTACTTCGATACCAACAAACGAGCTCAAGCCACTCTTGAAATCTATGATAAATAACAGCCATCTAACACCAACAAACAAAGATAATCTATACAAAATTCTAGAAATGTGTTTAGACCAAAATTATTTTAAATTCAATAACAAATTTTTTAATCAATTTAATGGCCTACCAATGGGTAGCCCTATAAGTCCACTTTTGGCTGAAATATTCATGGCATATTTAGAAAATTTATTATTCACGAACAAAACAAATAAACTAATTAAGTATATCCATTTTTGGGCTAGATATGTAGATGATGTCTTTTGCATTTGGACCGGAACCGACAGACAGCTGAAACAATTCTTGAATTTTCTCAATGACTTGAATGAAAATATCGAATTTACCATAGAAATTGAACAAAACTCGTCGATTAGCTTTTTAGATCTCAAAATCTCTCATTTAGATAACAAATTTGAATTCGATATTTTCAGAAAACCGACTACGACAGACACCACCATACATTCCAAATCCAATCAGTCATGGCAGATTAAAATGTCATCATTCCATAGCTTCATACATAGACTCTTGAATATCCCGTTGAATGAAACTAATTACAAAAAAGAAGTTAATATAATTAAAACCATAGCTTTGAATAATGGCTATAGAACGGACCTTATTGACAAAATGATTAAAAAGAAAGCATTTAAATATATTTTAAAAAATTTTTATATAAATTCAAAGGATTATAACCGAGATTTAATGTGGTACTCTATACCGTATATAAAAGGTATTAGTTACAAAATTTGTAATGGTTTCCGGAAAATGGGAATTAGTTCGATAACAGTCAATAAAAATAATCTAGCCAAACTCTTAGGGAATAATAAAGAAAGGAACCCTAATATGACTAATACGGGAATTTACCAACTAAAATGTGATGATTGTGATGCTATATATATTGGACAAACAGGTCGGTGTTTACAACATCGAGTGAAAGAACATAGGGTATCAATTCTAAAAAACCATAAATCAACCGGTTTTGCAGAACATTGTATAGAGAATAATCACTTTTTCAACGAAAAGGATGTTAGTTTATTATACAATGTTAAGAAGGGTAAAGTGATGGACTATTTGGAGATTCTTTCAATCAAAAAATCTTTAGAGAATAAAGAAAATTTGACCAATTCCCAAATACTCTTTCCTAGTACGCCTGTATTGGATTCTGTTGTAAAAATGTGCCATAAAAAGCAACAGATGTTGTAATTGTAATAAAAATGAACCTCTGTGATTTTAAGTTTAGTTACTTTTTGTACTCCTCTGAAGATGGTTGAAATACCGAAACACGTGTCAGATTTCTGAATAAACTGTGAAATATAAACCGAGTGTTATTTTTAATATAAATATTATAATGTTTCACCTAGAACCAACCGCAAACTCAATTCTTCTTATTAATAGTGCTAGTACGGCAAAACTCGCGGTTATGTACAAAAAGACTATCCTGAAAATTAAAAAGTGTTCTAACCATTTATGGTTCAACAAACAGTGCATCAAAGAAGATATCCATCCGAAGTATATGAAAATCACATGTGATCATTACTCAGCTGAAGCTAAAAGGACAGTAAAAATAGCCTATAGCAATTGGCTGAATGAGGAAGTTCACAAATGGTATCAGCGACGAAACTTCTTACAACTTCACTTGAAATTGATTCATGATGAATTAGCCCACAAATTAATATACGATGAATTCCAAGCCATTGACAGAGCAACCAGGGAAGAAGTTCAGCTAGAAGTCCACCAACAATATATTAATCAATTAAAAAAATTGAACAAACTCAGAAGAATGAAAGAAGTAAGCTCTAATTGTACTACTCAAAAACAAAATTTAACTTGCGAATTTACATTTTATGATAGAGTCAAAAACCTTACAGATGTTAAATTTGATAAAACAGAATTAAATGTACTGGAAAAAGGACTAAAATATTGTCCGGATAATTTTAATTTTAAAGATGTAGAAATGTTAGCTTCAAAAACTGAAACCATATTAGATATGTCCAAAAAACCATTATCAGAAAAATATTCAATAGCAAAAAATTTTAATACTAAAAACATTTCCAAATTTAACAACTCCGAAAGAAAAATTATAAAGCAACTCAAACGTAAAATTCAGTTGAATGATCTAATTATAAAAAAAGCAGATAAAGGAAATACATTAACTATCATGACGAACACTGAGTATAAAATTAAAATGGAAAATTTATTGAAATCTGAAGATTTCAGAGAAATAAAATCAGATCCAACAAACTCGTTCCAGAAGTCGGTGAGGAAACTAACTATTGAATATAAGAATATTTTTAGTGACAGAAATCTAAAAACTTTATGTGTTATGAACCCTACTGCTCCTGTTCTATATGGAATGCCTAAATTACACAAGGAAGATATTCCTATGAGACCAGTGGTTTCATATATAAACGCACCAGCATATATTTTATGTAAAGATTTGGCAAAAAATCTACCATCTGTAGTAAATTGCACCTCTCCGTATAGTGTCAAAAATTCCCTTGAACTCATTAAAAAATTAGAACAGACTACCGTACCGAACAAATGTAAATTCATCTCTTTTGACGTAAAAAGCCTATTTACTTCGATACCAACAAACGAGCTCAAGCCACTCTTGAAATCTATGATAAATAACAGCCATCTAACACCAACAAACAAAGATAATCTATACAAAATTCTAGAAATGTGTTTAGACCAAAATTATTTTAAATTCAATAACAAATTTTTTAATCAATTTAATGGCCTACCAATGGGTAGCCCTATAAGTCCACTTTTGGCTGAAATATTCATGGCATATTTAGAAAATTTATTATTCACGAACAAAACAAATAAACTAATTAAGTATATCCATTTTTGGGCTAGATATGTAGATGATGTCTTTTGCATTTGGACCGGAACCGACAGACAGCTGAAACAATTCTTGAATTTTCTCAATGACTTGAATGAAAATATCGAATTTACCATAGAAATTGAACAAAACTCGTCGATTAGCTTTTTAGATCTCAAAATCTCTCATTTAGATAACAAATTTGAATTCGATATTTTCAGAAAACCGACTACGACAGACACCACCATACATTCCAAATCCAATCAGTCATGGCAGATTAAAATGTCATCATTCCATAGCTTCATACATAGACTCTTGAATATCCCGTTGAATGAAACTAATTACAAAAAAGAAGTTAATATAATTAAAACCATAGCTTTGAATAATGGCTATAGAACGGACCTTATTGACAAAATGATTAAAAAGAAAGCATTTAAATATATTTTAAAAAATTTTTATATAAATTCAAAGGATTATAACCGAGATTTAATGTGGTACTCTATACCGTATATAAAAGGTATTAGTTACAAAATTTGTAATGGTTTCCGGAAAATGGGAATTAGTTCGATAACAGTCAATAAAAATAATCTAGCCAAACTCTTAGGGAATAATAAAGAAAGGAACCCTAATATGACTAATACGGGAATTTACCAACTAAAATGTGATGATTGTGATGCTATATATATTGGACAAACAGGTCGGTGTTTACAACATCGAGTGAAAGAACATAGGGTATCAATTCTAAAAAACCATAAATCAACCGGTTTTGCAGAACATTGTATAGAGAATAATCACTTTTTCAACGAAAAGGATGTTAGTTTATTATACAATGTTAAGAAGGGTAAAGTGATGGACTATTTGGAGATTCTTTCAATCAAAAAATCTTTAGAGAATAAAGAAAATTTGACCAATTCCCAAATACTCTTTCCTAGTACGCCTGTATTGGATTCTGTTGTAAAAATGTGCCATAAAAAGCAACAGATGTTGTAATTGTAATAAAAATGAACCTCTGTGATTTTAAGTTTAGTTACTTTTTGTACTCCTCTGAAGATGGTTGAAATACCGAAACACGTGTCAGATTTCTGAATAAACTGTGAAATATAAACCGAGTGTTATTTTTAATATAAATTTTGTAATAATCCTTCAATCAAGTAAAAAACCGTTTCTTACTATTTTATGTTATACAGATGTTTGTTACAGTGTCTCGACCTGTAGAAGTTTCCATTACCATATCTCACACTGTTTATTAATGATATTTGGTACAGGTCAGTCGAATTAATTTATTTGAATAATGTGTATGATTCCAAGATTTTGTTTGAAGTGAAAAAAATAAAGTTCATAAGATCAAAATAATACAGAATGTAGAAGAAATTTGTTACTAAGTCACACGTCCACACAACCTAACTGTTTAATTTTTTCGACAAAGAAAAAAAGCCTTTGATCTACATTTCCATTTTTCAAAAAAACAATTTTCAAAGAGAAAAATTTGAAGCTAGTGGTGACTTCATGTATCGAAAACAACGGTGGTCATACTGAACCTGTATTTTGATAAGCTTTCTGTTTCAACTTCTTTAATTTTTCAATAAAAATTTCGATCATTTCCGAGAATTCTTTCTTTAAAAAATAATCGAATCTTAAAATGTTTGAGTCCTTTTTTTTCAAAGTGGTTGAGGTTCAGAGGTTTCAATTAGTACTGTACTTGAAGAATAATCTTGAAGAATTTCAATTCCGTCGAAAATTTGCGAAAATGTCAGTAGCGCTCAGGTAAGGACGTAATAGGGAACAACGCCAATAAATGATTGAAACATACATGAAATAATAAAATTCAACTTACAACACGAAGCTAAACTATTTTGTGTCGCGTTGAAATATCTTCGGCCACTTTGGAATTATTATAACAGAACCGAGTTATTCTTTACCTTAACATCCTGTATGCCGAAAGTTAAAAGACTTAGGACTCATGTTTCCAGGAAATTTGTTCTTATTTTCATTGAAATAGAAAAAGGCTTTTTACTTTATAGAAAAAATATAACAAAATTTGAATATCAAAACAAATTAAATATGTTGTCTTCTACAATTTTAATTTCAAAAAAATGTTATTCAAAAAACTTTTAGAATTAAATTAATGTCTAAATTAAGCACCGCTTACGTTTAATAGACGTATATAATCAAAACTCAATATATAATGTCAAATGAAATAAATAAACCAACAGATATACGAAAGTCATTAAAATTAATATATAAATATTTAAAGGAGACAAAATTTTGTTTCTGGTCTTACCTTTAAGAACACCAATTGCCTTTTAAAAACATGAACACACCTTAAGGACTTCTCAAGGAATATAATTTATTTAAAATATTTAATATATTTGAATATTCGAATAAGTTGATTCAGAAATCTCTCAAAACATGCATTATATCTTCAAAAAACAAATATAATTCTAAGTAATCCCTTAATCGGTCCTAGATAATATTCCAAATATCCAAATCAAAAAACTAACCTATATCACAACGCACACGTGTTAACAATGAATGCTTCGAAAACAAACCAACTTTAGAATTCAAGATTGATCTATGTTCTAACAAAATCACAGAACAGTGTAAGTCATTTTTAAGGTTATTTAAATTCATTGACATTCCATAATGAGATTTATTGAAGCCAAAATATAATTATATATTATATATAAAATAAAATAGAAAAAGGCTTTTTATTTGATAGAAGAAATATAACAAAATTTGAATATCAAAACAAATTAAATATGTTGTCTTCTACAATTTTAATTTCAAAAAAATTTTATTCAAAAAACTTTTAGAATTAAATTAATGTCTAAAATAAGCACCGCTTACGTTTAATAGACGTATATAATCAAAACTCAATATATAAAGTCAAATGGAATAAAGTTTTTTGAATAACATTTTTTTTGAAATTAAAATTGTAGAAGACAACATATTTATTTTGTTTTGATATTCAAATTTTGTTATTTTCATTAGTATACTTCATCAGTTTGTTACACCTACTTTGGAACCCTCTGTATAAAGCTTCTGAGGAATCTTCACAGAAGACCCAATATTATTAGGACAAAACGAAATAAATATATTGAGAGAACCAATATAAATTTAGTCACGCAAAATCCACTTTTTTCCAATATTTTTCTGTTCGTGCATTGCGAATAATTTGAAAATGAATCATTAAAACAATAGCCAGAGTTTTTTCGTCAACAGTTTTGTAGAGAGGACATAAAAGAAAGAAAAATCTCGAACGAAAAATAAATGTAACGCATAATTTCTACATAATATCTGTTATGCAACTTCACCAGCTTATAGAGCTCCTATTTAGAGTCGCTGTAGCGAGGTGATTATAAGAGGCTGATCTGAAATAAGCGGTTTATCTTTGAATAATTGAACACAAATATTCCGTTATGAGAAACTGGAATCTGAGCCCTCCCAATGTCGTGTGTGTTGATCATCAACCTTCAAACTTCACAGAAAACTCACCTTGAGCCTCTGATGCACTTTGTCAAAGTGGGAATCTCTTCAAACAATTGCACGAGCCTCAGTTTATCGAACGTTATAAAAATTCCGCAGTTTAGGTTGAAAAACAATATTTACATGTTTCGTAAGATTTATTTACTTTAAATAGATCTGTTGTTTCACGGACCGCGAGATTGAGGATGCCACAAACAACTTATTGTATACTCTCGCTTTCGTGTAAATAAGAAATTAAGTTAGTTTCGTGTTGCAATGGATACGTTCTGTTCGTTCGAATCGGTTTATAGTGAGGAGCAAAAAAAGTGTATCGATGAGGAGTTTAAGAGAATTAAAGGTGAGAAAAAGTGGAAAAAACTTATTTTTGGTTTAACTTCGTAATAGAGCATATATGTATGCATAGATGCATGTGCTCTACAGACCTTAAATATTTTTGGTACGTTATTATCACTTCTGCCAAAAAATAGTTACAAGATACTTTTCAGAAGAAACACCTCAATATAATATCATTTAATGATTTCTTATCACCTTTTTAATGACTTGTTCACTTAAATAAATAATACACATACTATGTATATATTGATTTCGATTTTTTATTATTAGCTATTATTGCTTTATTGTAAAAATTAATTATACATTCAAAGTTTAATGTATTTTCATTCGCTAGCCACTACCGTTTTCCATTTTTCCGGCAATTGATGGAAAACCCATGGCTTATCTCTACTCTAATACTTTTGGAAAATAAAATAGTAAATCTATCAAGTAAAAAGCCTTTTTCTATTTTATTTTATACATAATATATTATTATTTTACCTTATGAAACGTATTAAGAAACTGTTTCATATTTTCTATAATGTCCGGAATATTCTTTCTGTGAAGGAATGTTTCCGAGTGTACAACGCTTTAGTTTTGTCTGTACTGAGATATGGAATTGTTATATGGGGTGGTATAAATGAAAATAACATGCGAGGTCTCGAAATAGTACATAAGACGATATTGAAGATAATCTTGAAGTTGAGTAGAAGGTTCGGATCTGAAAGACTGTATATGGAATCTGACCGGCTGAATATCAAACAGCTTTATATTTATGAAGTATTGTTGAATCAAATAAAAGGAAGAGGCGAATTGGTGCAGCATGCATTCCTAACAAGACAGGTTGTGAATAGAAATCTTCTCATTCCGCGGTTCCATAGAAAACATCTGCAAGAAAGTTGGTTGTACTATGGTCCCAAATTTTATAATCTTCTTCCTTATGAGCTGAAGGTATCTTTCAATGTAAAGAGTAAAGTATGTAAAGATCGTCTCCGGAAATACATTATGTTGAATTCTAGTATATTCGAGACCATTCTTTCTGCTTGATTTTGTTTTCCATTCGGTGGTAATTTTTTCTTCTTTTTGCTGTTCACCTTTTCAAGTATGCAAACTTATTTGTTATTTGATCACATTAGAAAGGAGTTTTCATCGTTAGTATGCACAGAATATGAAAGTATACAAGCTTGGCTTAGACTGTAATATTTCTGTGAACGAAATTGTTTATCTTTTATTTTTGTGTATTTTTTTTTTTGATGAATAAATTGAATTGAATTGAATTGAATTTTTAGGCTTGAATAATTCTCATTATGGAATGTCAATGGTGTGAAGAAGACCATAGAATGCCTTACAGTTTTCTGTGATTTCGTGACGAACTGACTACCTGGTTTTATAAAGTTAGTCTCTTTCGAACAAGTTCACGTGTTAAATTCTAAGGTATGATATAGTGATGGTTAGTTGATTTTGATATTTAAATGTTATCTAGGACCGATGAAGAGATTATCCGTATTCTAATTGTTTTTTGAAGATAGATTACATGTTTTGAGAGATTTTTGAATTAACTTATTTGAATATTTAAATATATTAAATAATTCAAATAAATTATATTTTTTGAGAAATCCTTAAGTTGTGTTTTATGTTTTTGAAAAAGAATTGGTTTCACTATGGTAAGATCAGAAACAAAATTTTGTCTCCTTCAAATATTTATTTATTAATTTTAATTGGCCTTTTTTATAATGGTTGGTTCATTTATATTCATTTTATTTGTAGATATTGTTTACTACAGTAGCCAAAATAATTAATAGTTTTTTTGGTTTTTAATTCAGGTTTTTTGTCGTTTATAGCATTTTTATATCGTTTTCTTCCAATCCCACTGTGTATTATTGATGGAGAAAAACCGTTATGTTTGTTTAATTGAATTTATTTTATGATTACTATCTTTCGCAGATACAGGAATTGTTAATAATCTATGTGTCATTTTATGATTTTCGGATAATAGTCTAGTCAACAAGTGCCTTTTGGGTCAACTTTTTTCAGCAGTCTCCGAAAATTATGATCAAGGTGTCATTCGATTCGAAATGGCATCTAGATGATTTTTGAAAAAAGTGAAGTTCCGCTTGCAAAAATTGCAGCAGTTATCAACACTTAACTAAAAAAGAGGGTTTGGTTTTTTGTAAATATCTTAAAAACTAATAAAGATTTTTGAAATCAGAAACAAGATTCAAAAAGAGGGGGAAATTTCCTAAAAAAAAGTGTGGACTCCCGGAATTGTAGTCTCAATATTAATGATTTTCCCAGAGGGATGAAAATACGCCGAAAACGGGTACTCTGGCTTTCGTAAGCAACGCCTACTTTGGACACTTTATTAATAAAAATTATTTCAACAGATTAAATATGAAATTTAATGAATAAAAAAATTCAGGAGCATACTGAATAGATGAATGAACAATAATCCGCCAAAAAAAATTTTTATCTCAATTTTTCAATTAGTTATGCAATAGTTAATTAATAATTTTTTTCTGCTTGGACATGAACAATGCAAGTGTGATAATTGTTAAAATATCAACTTTAGATTTTTTTCCTCTCTTGGAGCAATTTTTGGAAGACTTCAGAATAGATCCCCGTTGGAAAAATTTAAAAATGTTTATTTTTCAGTTTTTCATCAACGATTTTCGTTGTTGCAAAATTGAAACTTAGATTAATTATCGAAAAAAATTTTTTTTTCAAAATATTAGGAAATTTCCTTCTTTTTTTAATTTTTTTTTTTTGATTTAAAAAATCTTTATTAGTTTTTGAGATATTTACAAAAAACTAAACCCTCTTTTTTTAGTTAATTGTTAATAACTTTTGCAATTTTTGCTAGCGGAGCTTCATTTTTTTCAAAAATCATCTAGATGCCATTCCGAATCGAATGACATCTTGATCATAATTTTCGGAGACTACTGAAAAAAGTTAACCCAAAAGGCACTTGTTGACTAGACTATAACTTATGTTGAATTGAATGAACTAAATTTTTGGAAATTTTTATGTTTAATGAAACGGTTTATGGAAAAAGTGAAAAGTGGAAAGCACTGAGGTGAAGTTAGGAGCTTTTGTATGCTAGTTCATATCATCCACATTCCTAATAAAATATTAATTTAATAATTTTGTTTTTTCTTCCAATTATACGATCTTCATGAGATTTTGCATTAGACCTTTCACAGCTAAATGCTCTATTTAAATTCGGTTGTGGGACTATTGTAATGGTTGTTTCGGCACTCATGGCTATTCCGCTCGCAAATTTTTTGTCTTTGTTCTGAATCTTCTAATCATACGCTCCTCATGAAAATTTTGGAAAACATGTGCATTATCATTATCATTTTAATCCCAAATGTCAGATCAATTGAATATGTAGTTTGAAAAATGTCAAATGTGAATTACTGAACTTCTGATCACACGTCGTCACGAAATTTCGCACATTATTTTACTCCTATATGCTGAAATTATATTGATCCAATCTGTAGTGTAAAAAATATTGAAAAAAATATGAAAAAATTCTCAAATGCAAATAACTACGAAACTATTCAATTGATTTCACCCATTGATGAACTTAGCCCAGCTATCTAGACATCAAACTTTCCCTGAAAGTTTCAAGGGTCTGGCCTTTCCGCTCGAGAGATGGCGTTGTTACGGCCGGCTTGCCGGACCAACATTTCTTTTTTCCCCGGATTCTTCATCAGTGAGTTCAACTTAATCATTTAAGAGCATTTTCGGCTCAAAACTCGAAAATTACAGTCATTTGGGCAAAACGAAAACAATCTGTTCCCTGAAACTATCGCGCTAAAATGAAAAAACAATTCAAACATTAACTAGTTCAATTCTTCGAAACGTCAACAAATTTCAATCTAAAAACATGTGTTGAAAGCTTTTAAAAATAAAATAAAATGAAATGCCTAACAAACACTGTTCCTCTTTGTAGAGATGTAGAATTATCAATCAACAAATAAGGAATCAAAAGTTAATATAAAGTATTGACCGCCATAATCTAACAAACACCATCCGAAATAGTCTGTTTCGATTGGATATCAATTAATAACAAATTTCATTACCAAAAAATTATTTCTTTTTGAGAAAATATAAAGCACATTTTCCAGAAAAAGCATTTAATCTTAGCCATCTTAGCCATTTTCTCATTGATCGGAAGTAATTTGGATGTTAAGTAAGCAAAAAAAACAAAGAAATTACAATATTCAAAAAGTGAAGCTGAATGCACATTATTGTGGTTAGAACAAGTTGTAGAATTACTGTTTTACTACCAATAAATTGATCATTTTAATTGTGACTCAAGTTTCGGGAATTGACTATCCCATCTTCATACAACTGAAGGCTTAACAAGCAGGACAGGGTATTTATTCATATACAGGTAGAGGAGGTGATAAAAACAGGTTAAAAAAGAGATGGCGCCTAACAACTATTAGAATGTCGGCATGCCAAAGAAGATTGGTAAACAGATGTTACTTATTATAATATCTCAAATATTTTGGATTTACATGGATCTGTACAGTCATTCATTACTTTTACATTAATTTTATTGTGAACCATTTTGAAAATTCAACAGATTCTAGATAATCAAGTTTCTACATGTAAAATTTTAATATTATCTATTGTCGAAAAAGGATGGTCGTTTCTGAGTGGCAAAAGTAAAAGTTTGTTTATTTTTCATGAAATTCATTTTATGTTCGTTGAACCTCGTCTTGAAGGAACGTCCTGTTTGTCCTATATATTTATTACAGTAATAAATATTATTCCCTATTCCACGCCTGCTTCAAAAATGCAGATACAGTTGACATGAGAAAATGACTATTAGTCAAGTTTCTGAAACAAAACAGTCTGTACATTTTACAGCTTTGAACTCAATTGTAGTGTTCCACCATTGAGGAAGTTTCTGAAAACCCCATACCTTTTTACCGTGATCGTCTAGTTGGGGAAGAATAGGATGTTACGTTGTGTAGACAACCCAAGTTACACGAGGACAAGGAAACAGTGACATAAAGTTCAGAATGCAAGTTTAAGTGGAAGACAGGGTTACGCACCTGACTCCAAGTATGGCTCGAGTCAAAAAAAAGTAGGGGAGAAAAACTCAACCTCCCTTCAGCTGCCACACATTATTCAACCCTGTCGTTCCTGTAGTTTCATCTATTCATAAAATTAAGGATGCAGGTATCGACAACCTTTCTAATATCTTAAAACATAGTTAGTGTGCAAACAAAGGCAAATAAAGAAGTTAGTTGAGTGAATATACAGATGATTTGGCAATAGAAACATGTAACAAAGATCTTCGAATTAGTTGGTCGGAATTCTTCATTCACACACCTCCTATCTAATCAGATTATTATAATCTGGACGCATAATATTGTTGGGCAGGAATATCTTGTTGTGATATATTGTGTGCTGCACTTTGTTTTAGTGCGGATTCCAGTACCGATTCGTAAAAATATTTATATACACAAATATCGTTGTTCACGGATGTCTTGTTACGACATTTTGAAGACACAGGGTACGTTGTGTCAGTTATTCATTGCGAATATTATTAATTATTATTATTAATTATTAATATAATAATAATAATAATATAATAATTGAATGAAATTTAATTAAAATAAATTCAAATTGAATTATTATTCATTATTATTATTATTATCTGAATTAAATTCAATTGAATGTAATAATTAATATAATAATTATTAATTACTAATTGCGAATCCACATTTCATTCACTATTAACATTTTGAATGCTCAAATAAAGTACCAATGTTAACCACCTCCAGATTAAAATCAACGGAATGAAAATAAAAGCATTCACAGGTATGAAAAACATGTAAATGTAATGTAAATAGTTAATTAAAAATTTGAATATCAAACAAATTAAAATATGTTTGTCTTCTACAATCTTAATTTTCAAAAAAATTTTTATTGAAAAAACTTTTAGAATTAAATTAATCTCTAAAATAAGCGCCGCTTACATTTAATAGACGTATATAATCAAAACTCAATATATAATGTCAATTAGAATAAATAAACCAACAGATATACGAAAGTCATTAAAATTAATAAATGAATATTTAAAGGAGACAAAATTTTGTTTCTGGTCTTACCTTTAAGAACACCAATTGCTTTTTAAAAACATGAACACACCTTAAGGACTTCTCAAAGAATATAATTTATTTGAAATATTTAATATATTTAAATATTCGAATAAGTTAATTCAGAAATCTCTCAAAACATGCACTATATCTTCAAAAAACAAATATAATTCTAAGCAATCCCTTCTTCGGTCCTGAATAATATTCCAAATATCAAAATCAAAAAACTAACCTATATCAACAACGCACACGTGTAAAGAAATGAATGTTTCGAAACACAGATCAATTTTATAATTCAAGATTGATCTATGTTCTAACAAAATCAAAGAACAGTGTAAGTTATTTTTAAGGCTTATTTGAATTCATTGACATTCCATAATGAGATTTATTGAAGCCAAAATATAATTATATATTATATATGAAATAAAAAAGAAAGGCTTTTTACTTGATAGAAGAAATATAACAAAATTTGAATATCAAAACAAATTAAAATATGTTTGTCTTCTACGATTTTAATTTCAAAAAATTTTTTATTCAAAAAACTTTGAGAATTAAATTAATGTCTAAGAAGTAGAAGACAAACATATTTTAATTTGTTTTGATATTCAAATTTTGTTATATTTCTTCTATCAAGTAAAAAGCCTTTCTATTTTATTTTATATATAATATATAATTATATTTTGGCTTCAATAAATCTCATTATGGAATGTCAATGAATTTAAATAAGCTTTAAAAATAACTTACACTGTTCTTTGATTTTGTTAGAACACAGATCAATCTTGAATTATAAAGTTGATCTGTGTTTCGAAACATTCATTTCTTTACACGTGTGCGTTGTGGATATAGGTTAGTTTTCTGATTTTGATATTTGGAATATTATTCAGGACCGAAGAAGGCATTATTTGTTTTTTGAAGATATAGTGCATGTTTTGAGAGATTTCTGAATTAACTTATTCGAATATTTGAATATAATAAATATTTTAAATAAATTATATTCTTTGAGAAGTCCTTAAGGTGTGTTCATGTTTTTAAAAGGCAATTGGTGTTCTTAAAGGTAAGACCAGAAACAAAATTTTGTCTCCTTTAAATATGTATTTATTAATTTTAATGACTTTCGTATACCTGTTGGTTTATTTATTCCATTTGACATTATATATTGAGTTTTGATTATATACGTCTATTAAATGTAAGCGGTGCTTATTTTAGACATTAATTTAATTCTAAAAGTTTTTTGAATACAAATTTTTTTGAAATTGAAATTGTAGAAGACAAACATATTTTAATTTGTTTTGATATTCAAATTTTGTTATATTTCTTCTATCAAGTATAAATCCTTTCTATTTTATAGTTAATTCAGATTTTAGTAAATAGGGCGCTCCAACTGTAGCATCAACACAGTAAAATTCACGTTGACTTCAGGTATTTCAATACCGTACAATAATAATAATAATAAGCTTTATTCATCCCCTAAGACATTCAAATACAGCATACAGTATGTTCAAATCGGAAAAACGAAAGAAAAATAAATACTAAGTTACAAAGGATAACTTCATATCTCAGGACACAACAGTCGCCTTCTCTTTGTGTTTACCCTTACTTTCACTGAACAATGAACAATGGCGTTCTTTTTCTGATAACGGAAAACTGAACACTCTTAAGCCTGCGTTCCGTCTCCAACATTCATAACAACAGCTGCTATCATCTCAGGGATACACCGCGCAAGTCTACGAAGCCACTCATAGTTCTGGCATTGACAGTCACAAGTAGACATTAAATTTCCTATGTGGGTTCCTCGTTGGATTCTTTCCTACTAAAATATGATATATTCACCATAATACATTTCAGATTGATTTCTTAAAATATCCCAATTTTCATATCAAACAGGTTTTTCCGGAAATGTCTAATACATGCTCACACCGAGAAATCCTGTATAATGATGAGTTTAAAGCTTTCAAGGTGATTCTAATCAAATAATAGACAAATACTTCTATTTATACTTGTGAGTTTCTTATTTGACGCATTTCGTTACATAGTAGTACCTTCTTCAAATGGTTATAAACAACTGGCCTAAAATTTGATAGCATACAAAATTTGAATGGTTTCTTTTCTGAGAGAAGGGTAGGTACAATAAAGTTTTCTATTACTTTTCGTAAAATTACCGGGTCCTTAGGATAATGGATCCAATAGAGGTGAAGTATATAGCTCTGTTTGTTCATTCAATGCATACCTCTAATTTCTTAGTCGGTTTTTTTCTGAAGCTCTGAAGGGTAATGCGATGTTGTGAGAGAGCTTCCACCTCTTGATTCGGGAGACGGCGTTTCGTTTCCGAGTCTGCGCATCTAGAACTCATCAGACAGGCGTGATGCGCAGCTCTGCCTGTGTCGCCGGTGACCATGTGTTCCGCTTGGAACGGTGATTGTCAAACGCTGTGGCCTGCTCTTTTTGAACTCGGTGGGGACAGTTAGTCATGGATCTTTAGACTGGTCGGGTTCTCTATTGGTACGCCGGTCAAGCTGTGGCAGAGCAAGGCAGATTTCTAGACGAGAAGCGAAGAAGTTGTTCGCTAAACACTCCCCCTCCAGTGAGCATCGATCAGGTTACGGGATAGGGCGTTGGAATCAGGCAAGGAGACAGTTCGCCGCTAGGCTGGTCGCGGTGCCATCTCCAGCGGGGATCTGCGGAACGAAAGGAAAGGCTGTCTCGGAATTATGGATAGAGGCCGATTAGGGCCTTCAAATGAATGGGTTGGTTCGCTCTTGAAGCAAACCCCCCCCCTCCCAATCACGCCAGGGTCACCAATGCTCTCAGTGGAAATGCAGTGTTGTGAGGGAGCTTCCACCTCTTAATTCGGGAGACGGCGTTTCTATTCTGAGTCTGCACATCTGAAACTCATCAGACAGGCTTGATGCGCAGCTCTGCCTGTGATGCCAGTGACCATGTATTCAGCTTGGAACGTGGTGGTCGTCCAACGATGTGCCTTGCTCTATTTGAACTCGGCGGGGACGGTTAGTCATGAATCTTTAGACTGGTCGGGTCCTCTGTTGGTACGCCGGTCAAGCTGCGACAGAGCAAGACAGGTTTATGGACGAGAAGCGAAGAAGTTGTTCGCTACATTTCTATACTTTCTAATAGGTTCAGGTTCAGACCCTTATTTTCGTTATGCCGAATTTCAAAACTCTCATTAAAATCTTGTTTCTCTTTTATTAGATCCGCATACGTAGAATCCAACTTATTGAGGAAAGAGCGTTGTTGTTCCTTCATTCTGGTGTCAAAGGACCTCACAGTTTGTCCAATACAAGTTTTTGGACAGGTACCGCATGACAATTGTAAACACCTGATGAATGTGATTTGTTTACTTTCGGTTGAGAGTTTCTTTAAATTATTCCTGATGAATTTTTGTTGGAATTATTATCGCTGGGCAGAGCGTGGATATTTAAAACACAGTTGAACCTATATAACTCTTTATTCACTTCTTTATTAACAAATGGTAGTAAGTAGTAAATCTCTGTATAACATGTAATTACAGCGCAAGAGGTTCGAGGTTAGAGAGATTTAATGGACGCTTGCTCGGCTGACCACCGAACGGGATCCACAGAGAGGAGGGCGGCAAAGGCGAGTCTTCTTTATAAGGACGGGAATTGTCATTTGATATTGACCTAGCCCATATCCAACAAAACACTTGCGTGTATTGTTCCATACTGGAAGTATTCATCAACCCAAATTTTCCTCCAATTATAAGGAGTATTGATTTGAAAGGAAAGGGGCTTAAAATTTTTTTTTATGAAAGAACCCATTTTTTTGCCAAAGCACCACGAATTGCAATTTTTCGCGTAATTCAGTCACTCTTATATATTTGAGGAACGATCAGATATTTACCGAATAATAGCTGGAATTAATTCTCCAGAACCTCTGCAGATTTAAATCTAAATGAATCTCATGAGAACATTTAGAATTAAATTTTAAAACATGTCTAAAATACACCATATCACTTTATAAACGTATATATTATCATAACATGTGGTGGAAATTAACTAATGAATAATCAAAAGAAATATAAAGTGATGACCAAACCATTTAGACATCACCTTAGACCCCAGTGACAAAGCAAACATCTAACAATTTTTGATTCCGAAGATATGTTTATGTCCAGATTATTGAGAAATTTCTTTACTTGTAAAGTTGGTTTACTTTCATAGTAGCTAAGGAAATCAATATCTTTCGGTTTTCAACTCAGGATATTTTCTGTCTATCATTATTTGATTGATTCGGTCTTTACTTGGTGGAAACTCATTTTAATTAAAAAATGGATATGAGACAGTAATTTATTTCCACAAAAATGTTTGTACTACTACAACAATTGTTTCACCACGATGTGGCTTCTTCAGGTATTACATTGTACTGTCTGATGGTATTCAGTATAACCGAGTCATAAAAACTCTAGGTGTTTATTGGAGTTTGCCGCTAAAAATGTCATTACGGAAAAATATTCAGTAATGGAGAATGATCAACATCTGTTTGTTCGTTCAAAAGGATTTTACGGGCATTATACCTGTTGATTTCAAGAAATTGTAAAAGTGTTAATCTAGAACTTTTGCTATCAACGTGAATAATTTCATAATTATTGTTGAAATTATGCCTAAAGATTTCAGCATATAATACTTTTATTCATAGATTATTGAATGTCCCTTTGAATTCAGAAAACTTTCTGGCCAATGCATAAATTGGCCAGACTGGTAGATCATTCAAGAAACGTGTCCAAGGGGGTTATATATCCAATTTTGTAGATTCGACATATGCTAATCATCTTAAGGAATTCAGGCATAATTTCAACAATAATTATGAAATTATCCACGTTGAAAGCAAAAGTTCTAGATTAACACTTTTAGAATTTTTTAGAACACCTAGAGTTTTTATGACTTGTGCTTCCATTATTTGATCACGTACCTAAAAATGTATTTAAACTCGGTTACACTGAATACCATCAGACAGTAAAATTTAATACCTGAAGGAACCACATGGTGGTGAAACAATTGTTGTAGTAGTACAAACATTTTTGTGGAAATAAATTACTGTCTCATATACATTTTTTTAACTGTCTATCATTGATGACGAATAACCGTCATTAGTTCAATTCAATTATTGATTGAAATTTTTCGGAGATGAAGGAATTGTTAATAATTCTATGATACGGTTGTAATTTATGTTGGATTGGATGAAACGAACTGTTGGAATTTGTTATATCTGTATGAGAAGGTTTATAAAAAATAGAAAAATTATATTTGCTATTGACTCTCGTTATTTTTAAATCTGAATTATTTAATGAGTCATCATTTTCTACATTCATTGTAAACTGAATACTTTTATGTAATTAATTCAAGTAGTGGATAAAACCTTCAAAAATTTAATTGAATCTGTCTTGATGGAAATTCGTATTAATTAAATATAATAATAAAGATTACTTCCACAATTCATTCATTGAATGATATTTGTGCCTTCTTCAAATTTACATTATGAACTGAAATAAAATACCAGGAGGTGCAATTTTCGGAAATAAAGATTAAGAAAACACATGGAAAAGGGGATATACAGAACTACCAATTTACAGAAATACCGATAAAGAAAAATATGTGAGCAAGGGATACAAATAACCATAAAATATATTGAGCCAATTGTCGGAAATACCTCTCTAAGTGAAAATATCCGATAACGGAGATCTTGAGACATCTGTTTGGTCGTTGAGAAGAATTTTAAGGTTCTATTTCTACTGCTTCCAAAAGTGTTACTCTTGTATTTTTAGTTTCATTATGAATCATTTCATAGTTATTGTTGCAATTATGTCCAAATTCTTTCAAATGACTGGTTGAATGCGAGATATCGTGATGTTCCTGGATTCTTTTCTTGAAGGATCTACATTAGGGTGGGTCAAAAAAATCAATTATTTTTTTTTTATTTTAAGACAAATTTCATTTTTGTTTATGAATTTTATAACTCGACAATAAACGACTTTTACAAAATGCGCAATACAAATTTTTCTTGGAAATTAACTGCTCTATAAAAATGGTGTCTTATGTTTTGGCGATGAAATTAACCGTTCAAAAGATATTCATCATCACACTTTCATGTGTACGGATTTTGGAAGTTTTTGATTAGATATTCGAAAAATTTCAATTTAATTTATAAATTTCATATGAATTTCATTTCTTGTCATTAATATAAGTATTATTTGAGTTTTATTCTCAAAATTATCAAAATTTTTCTTCAATTATTCTAAACATTTGATTTTTATTCATTAGAAATCACGATCCTAGGGAAAATTTCTCCTCTAGAGAATTTTTGTTTTGTATTTTATTTCATCTGTTTGAATTGTGAACCAGCGCCACCTACTTTTTCCTTTTTCGTTATGTTGTCTTTGGTTTGTATACATTTATTTCTACAGCATTTTTAGTGTTTCCAAAATTTATGATCTCGTATATGTGATCGAAAGATTAAATATTTACAAATATTGCGGTTACTACGTGAATTAACTTGATATTTATCGAAAATATGGATAAGGAAATTCATTTGATCGGAAAACCTGTACAAAAAATTTCAGAACGTAAGTTACCAACAGTGAAAGAGGTTATGAATGTTTTTTTTGCAAAAAAAAATAAGTGACTTTGTTTCTGAGAAGTCAATGACACTCTTTGATCTGCCATATGATTTTCTTGATGAAAATATTGATATATGGTATACTGATGACAGTTATAATGAAAATAAAGAATTTTTCGCACAATTAAAAGTTGTTAATGATGTGGCAGAACGAGGTGTCGCATTAGTAAGTGAATATAACCAATGTTTAACAAAAAACGAAGAGCAATTTCAATTTTTTTTGCAAGTTGTCAAAGAGCATCGAAAAAATTATCCAACTTGCAACAAAAACTTGTTTGAAAATTGAAATAAAATACTTATTTATAACTAATTGAACATTGTTTTTCTCTGATACTGAAACATATCATAATATATGTATAATGAAAACTTTGCTTTTTTCATTAATAAATATTTAACTAAGCGATAAATAATGTCAGGTTTATCTTTTCAATGGAGACAAATATACTTAAACATAAATGAAAACTTGAAAAATATTTTGAAGTTTCTCAGTTGATAACAACTAAAATTCGTGTAAATTTTCTCAAAAATTATAAGTTAAATTGAAATTTTTCGAATATCTAATCAAAAACTTTTGAAATCCGTACGCATGAAGGTTTGACGATGAATATCTTTTGAACGGTTGATTTCATCGCCAAAACATATGACACCATTTTCATAGAGCAGTTAATTTCCAACAAAAATTTGTATTGCGCATTTTGTAAAAGTCATTTATTGTCGAGTTATAAAATTCATAAACGAAAATGAAATTTGTCTTAAAATAATCAAAATTAAATCCTTAATATCTTTCAAATAGTGAGGTTTACGGAAAAAATATAAGACACCTTTTTTATAGAGCATTAAATTTCCTAAAAAATTCTCCCAGCAAATTTTTCTGTTCAATCGATAAATGATGAGGTATGAATTTTTTTCTATTGGACTGAGAAAAAAATACAAAACTGCGATGCGGAGGATCTTCCTATTAAAATTAAGAGTTCATGCTTGGTGAGAATCTTTTTAAGGTGTCTAGCAACCCATTTTTCCGTGTCACTTGTAAAAAAAAATAATCGATTTTTTTGACCCACCCTTATCTACATGTTTGACCAATATATACCATAGAGCAATCACTTTGAGTCAAATTATGGACTTCAGATTTATTGTCTTTATTTGTTTGCTCTTTTATATTTTGTTTCTATGAGTTCCTAAATTATAAACCGCTATAAAAGCTTATATACTACTCTGTCAAGAAAGTACCGGGAATTTTCAATTAAAACAACATTTTTACATTTAATCGTCAAAATTTATTGGGTCGCCTTCAAAATAGGCTCCATTTGCTCCAATACATCTATGCCAACGGCACTTCCAATTATCGAAACATTTTTTATAGGCGCTTTCCGGGATGGACTTTAGCTCTCGAGCCGAATTTTGTTTTATGGCATCAATCGACTCAAAACGGGTGCCACGAAAAGGCAATTTTAGTTTTGGGAAGAGGAAAAAGTCGCAGGAAGCCAAATCCGGCGAATACGGTGGTTGCTGAAGCACGTTTGTTGAGTTTTTGGCGAGAAAGTCAGTCACAATCGTAGCTCGGTGAGAAGGCGCGTTATCGTCATGCAAAATCCATGAGTTGTTCGCCCTCAAATTTGGCCGCTTCTTACGGATACGCTCACGTAAACGTTACATAACGCCTAGGTAATACTCCTTGTTTACCGTCTGACCCTCTGGAACGAATTCGTAGTGCACCACGCCACGGATATCGAAGAAAACAATGAGCATCACCTTCATTTTCGAGCGACTTTGGCGTGGTTTTTTCGGTTTCGGCTCATTTTTTGCCACCCATTCCGATGATTGCTGGCTTGTTTGCATATCGTACTCGTAGACCCAGGTCTCATCACCAGTTATAATGCGTTCCATGAATGTAGAATCGGAATTACAGCGATCCAGCATGTCTGAAGCAACCTGTTCGCGATGACGTTTTTGAAGAAAATTCAGGTCTTTCGGTACGAGTCGTGCGGCCACCTTTCTCATGCCCAAAATATCAATCAAAATCGTACGTGCGGACTCGTGGGATATTTTAAGATCATGTGCTATCTCTCTCAAGCTGGTACGACGGTTTTCCAGCACCCTTTCCTTAATTTTATCGACGTTATCTCGAAGCCGTCGATGGGCGACCATTTCACGACCGTCCTTGAAGGCTCTGTACCACTGATATGCACGAGTTTTCGATAGAGCATTATCACCAAAGGTCTTTTGCAACATTTTCAATGCATCGGCACACGAAAATTCATTTGCAACACAAAACTTTAAACAAATTCTTTGCTCAACGTAATCACCCATAGTAAAAATCGGCACGCACTCTGACATCGACTGACTTAATCAGCTGTTGCAAACACACTAGTTGACAGATCCCGCTCAAGCTTGGCATAGTAATTAAGGACAGTGGTACCAACCTAGGAAAAAAAATTTTTACCTGCCTCATTGCCCCGCCAGATTTAAATCGATAATTCCCGGTACTTTCTTGACAGAATGTATATTCGAGTCAAATCTTATTTTGAAATATTTGGTCATATTATCTGGATATTCCGTTCACGTGTGGAATGGAAATGTATCTTTCAGACAAATCCTTTGTAATTTCGTCGATATTTTTTTTTGTTTTTCGTTTAAATTTTTTTTTATTATAATTGAAAATTTGGATATCAAAACAGACTTATTTTTGAAATTAAAATTGTAGGAGATTAACTGTTGTTAATCTGTTAATCAGCAGATTTAATCTGTTGATTAAATTACGTGTGTTTACGAAAAGTCATGCAAATCATCTTTTCTCTAAATTTTAAGATCAAAAAAATTTATACCAGAATATCCATCCCAAACATTAAATCCATTTTTGAGGAAAAAAGGAATTCAGTTATAGTATGAATTTTATGGATCTTGAAATTTTGAGAAAAAATTATTCGACATTGTTTTTAAAATAAAAGAAAAGATTTGGCAGGTTCAAATTGTATGACATTGAAGGTCAGTACACGTCACCTTTGCAAAATGCAAAATGATAATCGTGGCTTCCGCTTTGTGGTACGTAGTGCCGTCCTGCTAAAACCACAAGTCGTCTACATCCATATAGTTACATTTCGGGGAAAGAATATTGGTTATCATTGTTCCGTAACGATTTTCGCTGACGGTAATAGCTTCAAGAACGTCGATTCTGAAGAAGCATGGAGTAATGACGCCGACCCAAAATCCGCACCAGACAGTAACTTTTCGTAGATGCATTGCCACCTGTTGGTTGGCGTTACGTGTTGGAAATTGCGTTTATTAAGTGAAAAATATGTCTCATCAGAAAAGATTATTTTATCATTTTAAGGCCAAAATTGGGGCCAAATTACTTTTGTGATATTAAAAATGGGTTAAAAGTATCAAAAACTTCAGTGATAAAGTTCTATTGAAATTTCGAATATACGATTAAATACTTTATATTAAATTTCGATAAAATTATAGAAATAATCAAAGTTCACCGGCATGCTAGTAGTCGTAGCATCGCCCGGAAGCTAAAGATCGACCACAAAACCGTTTTAAACCATTTGCGCATGATGGGTCGAATTTCCATTGGCGAAGCCTTGGCCATACGGAATGAAATCGATCCATTTCTTAAACGGATGGTGAGCGGGACGAGGAATGGGTCATAAACGACAATATTTTACGAAAACGATCATGGTCAAAGTGCAGTGAAGCAGGACTTAAGGCCAGGAAGTTTCTATTGTGCATTTGGTGGGGTTGAAAAGGAATCATTTAGTATAAGTTTCTTCCATATGGCTAAACACTAAATTCTTATCTTTGCTGGACCGTTTGAAGCTAAAGATTGACCAGAAACGGCCAGAATTAACCAACAGAAGAGGTGTTGTGTTTCAACAGGACAACGCCAGACCACACACGTCTGTAGTGACTCGCCAGAAATTCCGAGAGCTTGGGTGGGAAGTTTTAATGCCATATAATCCCACCATATAATCCGGACCTGGCACCAAACGATTACCATCTTTTTATCGCATTGCAAAACTGTCTGAGTGGTAAGAAATTGGCATCAACAGAAGATTGGAAAAATCAATTACTAGAGTTTTTTGCCAATAGGACATAGACTTCTATGAGATAGGCATTATGAAGCTATTTTTAAAATAGCAAAAAATTATAGAACAAAACGGTGCTTATTTGACCTAAATCGGACAATCCGAAATTCATGCAAAAAATCCTGCTATATACTGCAATAATAATATAGCAGTATACGGCGAATTGTTCGGAAGGATTTATCAAATTTATCATTCTTGAGCTCCTAAACACATTCGATATATAATTTGCTAAATCCGGAATTTCTTACAGTTTCCAAACATTAGGGAAATATGACTAATAGAAAGTTCTTTCAATCGGGGTAGTATAAAATACATCCGTATATAGATCAAAATTCAAATCGATCTTAATAGGCATCGTTGCATTTAAGCAGCACAAAAGCATGTTTTGAATTATAAGTAGAGAAAGGTTTCTCCAAATGGTTATTGCAGAAGTAATTGGAAGTACATTTCACTGCTGTAATTAACTTGTGAAGGAATGCTGTGACGTGTATTCACGTATATAGAAGGCGCGTATTTGTTGAAAATTCTGTTGTTCTGAAATACACGGAATCACAAAACGCGAAAAATTTCATTCAATCCTCCTGAATCAATTCTTATGTACCATTTAAAACAATTGTATGAGCATGAAACGCATTGCAACTTAAAGTGGCGAACAACTTTTAGACATGCTAGAACGAGTCAATTAATTTCGAAACGATATTCATAAAACGATGTAATACCTGGAAATACAGATATTAATTTTGATCTAACAAAATTTATCAAATAAAGCTCGAGGAGGGACAAGCAGTGTTAATTGTTGGAGTTAGCATCAACAACGGGCGAGAATTCTAAAAGCAATAATGAATCGATTCTTTCAGTTCAATCAATCGACCGATTCATTTGAGTTTAATCAATGAATCGATTTATTTAAATTTACAGTAGGATGTCTTGTGAACGAAAGCTTCCACACTAGATAAAGGTAGTTAGTCTGAAATGTCGCGACAATAAAGACCTGATTATGATTTTAACAAAGAATCGCGCAAAGGAAAATATTACGATTAGGTGCTCTCAGTGATAAGAAATCGACAAGTCGTATGTAGGTGTTAAGTATGGGAACTTCTAAAATGTCGACGTAGGAAAATTTTGAATAGGAGGGAAGGACCTCGACGATTTAGAAGTCAGAAAAAGAAAAGACAGTTGCGGTCCAGATCTCGCGAACGGTAGCTTGTGGTTTGGTTTTGATGTACCGAGAGGGTACGATAATTGGGAATTAGGAAGTTGTAGCTTTGGTGTACCGAGAGGGCACGATAATTGCCTAGTCGAAAGTTAAGTATGGTGTACTGAGAGGGTACGAGAGTTGTCGGAGGTAGAATTGAGTCAGAGTTGCGATGGTTAGCTTTTCATTGTTATGGATCATTTGTGTTATCGCTATTTCTGAGTCTTCTACTCACTCATATTGGATTATCCGAACTTGAGAGGTAAGATAGGTTAATGAGCAATCGTTTTATTGTTATGTAAATTTTTTTGGACACACAACAAATGTCCATGTGCGTATTCCTCGGATTACTGCCAGCTCCCTGAGGTAAACATAGTCGATTTGATATTTGTACAAATTTATATAATTTCGACAACTTTGGATAATTTATGGAAACTTGTAGTTTATTGTATGCATTTGCTTTTCTTGGAGTAATGTGCGCCCCTCGTTGAATATATCTATATACATCTCGAATACCTTAAACTGTATATTTAAGTATTTTTCTGCTATAGTTGTTATTTTAGTGAAGTCGAGTTTATTTCTTATTTCTCCAACTCCTGCACATCCAGTTTCAGAGTTACAGTATCACCGGCTAGCTCCTTATAAATGGGCGATACCTTCTTTAAGCAGGATGTCAAGTCAAGGTGATATACTTAACTCAGGGTGTGGGAGATTTACAATTCAGAGAAGGAAATATAACTGCTCAAATGATTCATTGAAATATTACAAATTGTATGTTCATTAAAAGGGGATAGGGAATGAATGTGTGCTTTTGAGAATTCGTTCAGTATCGCTATCAGTGTCGATATGGTGTTTAATTGCTTCAAATCAGATGATCTATTAAAAATATACAATAAGTAAATAATGAAAAAAATGGGATCCAGGATATCTGTTCACATAAATTTGTACAATAATCAAGAACTAAATAAATGATCCAACAGTTGCTATTCATTCTTCCGTATACTGGTTTAAAATGGAAACCGCACTGACCTTGATTTAAAAAGTGATTAAACCTTGAATAAAGTTTGAATTAGATAAATACAAAACGCTGATGGTCTACTTATGATCGGGGGGTTCGGATCTTGCTCTTCACTGATAGGGATCCAAGAAGCTATATCTTGAAATTCTAAATCCTTTAATTCAATGCACGTCGTCAACTGAGTATCAGTTTCCAATTTCTTCAATGGAAATATCATGAAAGTAAAAGAAGATGGCCTGGTTAATCCGAAAATATCGACTATATTACTCCAAAATCAAAATCTGAGGCTCCAATAATTTTCTCTAGCTTTAGACCATCCTCCGTTCAATCCAAAATTAATTGATACTATATTTTTTGAAAGAAAGTCCGACAAATCATTCAACTCCACTAAGTTATCGACTTAACGAACAGATTCAACTAAAAATGCTCAAAATGGACGTGATTCGTAAAGAAAATATAATTACGTCGCAAATCTGCGTAAATTAGCGATTCTAGCGTAAGGAGGGGTGACTGCGATTAATACTTGACAAACTGTATCACAGATGGATCTGCACGTCATATTTCAAAATGCTTCGATTTCAATGGCAAAATTGATGCGTAACACTACTCAGAAAAAGAGATATTAATATTAAAGACTCTTTGTGCAGGAAGCACGAAACATTCTTTCGATGCCGTTGGAGATGGAGAAATAGGTAGTGAGCGATTCAGAAGCTTAGTGACATCAAAACCTGTATAAAAGAAAATAATAAGAAGAGGTTTTTACTTGATAAAAGGAATATTACAAAATTTGAATATCAAAAGAGATTTTATCTGTAAGTCTCCTATAATTTTAATTTAAAAAAATTTTTATTCAGAAATTTTTAGAATTAAATTAATGTCTTATAAGCACAGCTTATATTTAATAGTCTTATAAAATCAAAAATGAATATACAATATCAAATCGAATAAATATTCCAACAAATATAAATTGTCAATTGAAATTAATGAATGAATATTTGAAGGAGACAAAATTTTGTTTCTGATCTTAGAATTATGAATACTAATTCCTTTTCAAAAATACAAAACATAATTTAAGAACTTCCCATAAAATATAATTTATTTGAAATATTTTATATATTTAAATATTTAAATAAGTTACTTCAAAAATCTCTCAAAACATGTATTATATCTTCAAAAAACAATAAGAATTCCGATAAGGTCTTCATCGGTCCAACTTCACATTTAAAAAATAAAAATAATCAACAACAGATATATCCCACCTGACAAACATGATATCTTTGATTTGAACACATAAAACTTTAAATCCAAGATCTTCTATTTTCGTCACAAAAATCACAGAAAGCTGTAAGGTATGGTTTTTCTTTAAACCACTTGATACTCCATAATGAGTTTTATTCAAACTTAGTATAATTATATATTATATATAGAATAAAATAATAAGAAGAGGTTTTTATTTGATAGAAGGAATATTACAAAATTTGATTATCAAAACAGATTCAATCTGTTAGTCTCCTATAATTTTAATTTAAAAAAAAATTTATTAAAACATTTTTAGAATTAAATTAATGTACAGTTTATAATTAATAGACGTTTAAAATCAAAACTCAATATACAATATCAAATGGAATAAATAGCCCAACAAATATAAATTAAAACTAAGAAATAAATATTTGAAGGATACAATATTTTGTTTCTGATCTTACAATTATGAAAACTAATTCCTTTTCATACAAAACATAATTTAAGGACTTGAAATATTTAATATATTTAAATAAATAACTTTAAAAATTTCTCAAAACAAGTATAATATATTCAAAAAACAACTAGAATTCCGATAAGGTCTTCATCGGTCCAACTTCACATTTAAAAAATAAAAATAATCAACAACAAATATTTCTCACCTGACCAAACTGATATCCTTGATTTGAACACATAAAACTTTAAACTCCAAGATATTCTATGTTCGTCACAAAAATTACAGAAAGCTGTAAGGTATTATATGGTTTTCTTTAAACCATATAAATTATATAAACAATATAGAAGAGGTAAATAGTCGTTTTATCACAACGCATTGTAACGTATGATGTGAGATATTGGTTTATTCAAATCACCATTTTTATGTACCCATTTTCAGTTCATAGAAGACATATATTTCGAAGCTTCAGCAAGTATTGAAGTCTATATAAAAATTTTTTGGTGATACGATTATTTATTTTCAGAAGTGTATTATTTTGGAAGAAGCCTACTTTGGAGCCGATAAAATATGAATTGTATTTTTGTATTTCATTGACCGATTCATCGTACGTCTTTAACACTGTAGTATTTAGAATTGAAATTTAAAAAACTTTCACTAGTACAAAATTGACCCTTGTCTGAAAAAACTTTATTTTCAATTTTATGCTATGCTATACATGCATACGAAAATTTATCCACCGATGTACAACTAAAATAAAGCCGAAATGACTTAAGACATTACAGAATACTCAATTTAAATTATAAGCCATTATAGGTATTTCTTGATTATTCTTCATATTCAGTTGACTCTAACATTTAGAATTAAATACAATAACAAGATTGATAATTCACCAAGTCTAAAAAGATCCGAATAAAAATCCAAGTACAGTTAACTATGACACGTGGTTGACTTCATTTTTCTTCTTCTTAGTGTGCCTTCTCCATTATTTCAGGTTGGATATCACCATGCTTCTCTCTGTTAAGACCAGTCTACTGCCGTAGATGATAGCTTTTTATTTCTTCGCCGCACCTGCCCTCAAATTTTCCATTAACAATGAGTTGTGCGTATCGGTATTTGCCGTTTCTCATAATGTTGCCAAATATGTTTTGTGTACCTTTATGAGTTTGAGCGCCTCTCGTTCTGTTCTGAACCTTCGCAAGTCCACATATTGAAAGCTTCATTCCGTATTTGGGCTGCATACGAGAATGTTGACAAAAAGTAGCATATTGAAAGTCTCAAACGCAGCTCGAGGCTGATCACTAAATCGGGGAGGAGAGGAGTCGTGATTAAATCTTCAACATAAGAAATATAAAATTTCATATTTCAAGATATCTTTTATTATATTGGATGCAGAAGTGGGTCATTTTGTGATAGATCATTTTAATTAGAATGAAATGAGAAGTTACTTTGTTTTCTATCACTTTCATTTACTGATTATACAGTGACTCGAGTTTCGTAGTATTACTACATTTTCAAACTGAATAAACAAATTATGTCTCAACTATTATATATATATATGTATTTCTTGATGGCTTCGGCAAAACTTTAAAAAGTGCCGCAGGTCCGTCTGCTCATTTAATAGTTTCATTATCGGTACGTGCTTTTTGTATTGGTAGATTTCTATGGATTCCAGGATGTCTAGTTTTTTCTTTTCGTTTCCACGTACAATATTTCGACATTGTCCAATTCTGGGAAAAATGTTTCGCAAAATTGGAGTTGTCCTCCAGTTCCTAAATACAGATTGATGTTTTCTGTACCTTCTTAACGGATTCCCGAAAAAATATTCCTCTCGGATGAAAATGAGCTTCATCGCTATAGATGATTTTTCTGCGAAAATTCTCATCTTCGGTCCTGCGATCATAAGCCCATTGAGCGTGGTGGAAACGCTTTGGATGGTCACGAAGATTCACTTCTTGACTAGTTGAACTTTGTTGGTCTTCATGCGAAATTTTCATTAAAGAAATGCGAGAAATTTTCAGTTCTTGAGCACGATGATGAGTTGATGTTAATGGATGTTCAGCCACATTCTGAGCTCCTGTAGCAATGTTTACAGGTGTGCTCACTTGACGAAAACTTGAACGGGTTGTTTCATCAAATAACGATCCAGTTTTAACGAACAAATTGATCCACAATTTGCAGTGAGGGCCTTTCATTTTTATTGAATTTTTCAAGTAAATTTCTAACAATTTGGATTGAAGATTCAACACTCTGGAAATAAGTGTTTGATATTTCCTAGTTTTAAAACAAATTGTAGAAATTTCTATGTTTTACTACCAGTAAAAATATATATTACACATTTTCTTGTGACTCGAGTTTCGGGAAATGAACTATCCCATCATCAGACAACTGAAGACCTAAAAGTGGTACAGAGGTATTTAAAAAAACGTGATAAATATTTTGAATATTTCAATAGATTCTAGATAACATCTAGCAGTGGTACAGAGGTTAACAAGCGGAACGTGATAAAAAACCGGGTTAAAAAAGAGGGGTCTTCTAACAGATATCGGAGTGTCGGCAATCGACAAAGAAGGTTGTTAAACAGATGGTACCATTTAAATATCTCAAATAATTTTTGGGGTTCCATAGCTCCGTACAGTCATTCATTATTTTCACGTTATTTTGTTGTATATTCAAATATTTGGATTTACATAGCTCCATACAGTCATTCATTATTTTTTTAAATTATTTTTATTGTGAACGAATTTGAAAATTTCAATAATCCAGTTTCTTTTCCTTTGAATCTACATGAAAGGAAGGACAGAAGTATTGCTCGAAATAACCAGTACTTCAAAATGCGAACTCTAGATGGCCCACCATTTACAACACGTGTATCTAACCTCAATATTTTAGAACGAACTTAAGAACTATTCACAGAGGTGAAAACAAATATACAGCTAGTTGCGCATTAGGCACATTAAAGGCTGAGAAGAGCAAGAAACAAAGTGAATTGGTATACACATATTCCAACTTCTCATGGATTGTATGTTAATTGAGTATTACTTTTTTTTCATTAAGCAAAGTAATTATTTTGATGTCTATAAGAACAAGCAGAATGTATCCTATCTCGGTACCTACTCATAAGACTGCTCAGAGAGAAAAATGTTCAAGGTATAGCAATTAATATATTTAATGTATTACCCATGTACATAAGAGAGCTTTCTTGTTCAATAAAATTCATAAAAGCTATACGTGCTTTAGGTTTGAAAAAAAACATGTACTATTTTTTATATATATCGTGAACTTTTTTCAGAATTGTGATTTTAATTTTAATTGTAAATGAGAACTTTCACAAAATAGATTAAAATTCTTAATTTTTATGATTGTTTGAATAGGTCGATGATTAAAGTAAAACAACTTAATTTCCGCTAATTTATTTAATTTCACAACAATTGTTTCGTCATGACAACATGACTTCGTCAGGTGAGTTTGATACTAACTACATAATTGAGATTGAGTTCTTTAAATATTCAAATTGTACAGAAAAGAAGGTAGTGGTAATTTACAGTAATTTGTTTTATTATTATTACACAAAGTTACAGAAAAGGTAAAGTAAGGGGGATTTATTGAGGTCCGTCTGGTCGTTTAGGAGAATCTGTTTTTTATTGTATCTGTTGATTTCGAGGGCTTCTAGGTAGTTCAACCTGAGGTTCTTAATTTCTAGGTGTAAGATTTTGAAGTTATTGTCAAAATCATGTCCTGTCTCCAAAAGATGGTCAGCATATGTTGAATTTCCGTTTTTTCCAAGATAAGCTTTCTCGTGCTCACCTATCCTAGTACCGAAAGATCTACCTGTCTGACCCACATATACAGATGGGCAAGTACCGCAGTTTAACCTATAGACTCCAGACTTTTGGTTTTTATGGATCAAATCTTTTTTATTTTTTATTAAATTTCCTAACGTGTTTCTTGTTTTGAATGAATTGTTGCAGTTACTCTTTTTCTTTAAATATCTTGCTATTTTTTCGGACTTTTTGTTTATGTACGTTAAAGAAATATATTTTGTGTCAATAGCTATTGTTAGTGATATTGACTGTTTAAATTGCATTCGTTTCAATAGTTTATTTATAATGAACGGATTGAAACCATTGTTAAATACAATCTGTTTTACTATATTCAGTTCTCTATCAAAATTCTCTAGTGTCATAGGTATGTCGATTAATCTAAATATTATGCTATTATAAGCTGCTAGTTTTTGAGAATGTGGGTGATTAGAATTTGAGTGGATCGTATTTGTATGATTTCCGGAAAATTGGAAAGTCATGTTTATTGTTAATTTTTGAAATTTTTAGATCAAGAAAATCGATGCTGTTATTTTGTTCTATTTCATTAGTGAATTGTATTGTAGGAGATAATATATTTATAAATTCTAGAAGCATCGCGAGTGTGGATAGCTCAGCGGGAGAGCATCGGACTCGTGACCGGGAGGTCCAGGGTTCGAATCCTATTCAGGTAGAAAAGAAATTTTCTAGTTGGACGGGTATCTGCCACCATTTCACTGTTGGGTCAAAAATTAACAGTGCTGTGACCTAAAGTGGCGCAAGATCGCAGTAACAAAGCCTACACAGAACACAACTGAACTCCTAACTCGTACAAGCTGAAAAAGCTTCTGAGGGATCTTCACAGAAGATCTAGGAGTATCAGGATAATAATAATAATAATAATAATAATAATCGCAAGTTGTCTACTGGTACCGGTGAATAGTGATAAAATATTATCCACATAACGATACCAATAAATGAAATATCTCTCTTGGATTTAAGTTCCAGGAAGTCCATATATTTCGGATAATATCGGACTAAGTAGGTTTCCCATAGTGAGAACATCATTAGCTTCCTAAAATATTCCATTGAATAAAAAGTAGTTTTGGTCCAAACAAACCTTTAAGATTTCGATAATCTCTTGTTTTATATCCGGATTAGTTCTATTTTTTACTAATAGCATTTCTATCAGATTTTTTAATTCTTCAACTGGTATGCAAGGAAAAAAATTTTGCACGTCGAAAGAAATGAGTTTAGAAAATAAGAAATATATATAGAAATAGATTCCTCGCTCAACACTTGGTGGAACATATTGATTAACATAAAATACAAAAATAACACTGGACTAAGTTCGCACGAATTTATTAAAATAAAACAAAACATTCAGTTTACATGCATGTTTCGGGTTTTATCCCATTCTCAAAACTGACAAGAAAACACACAATACTACATAATTATAATCAAATGACAGCTGTTAAAATTGGAGATAAGCGGAACTCCAGCTGATCGTTCACAATCGGCAATTGGCGTTTATGTGCTGAGGATATTTCTAAAAATTCTAAAAAGTCTAATCGTTTACTTTTTTCCCCCTCGTGTAAAATTTTTGTTTTACCGAAATCTATAAAGTGATTGCAATTGATACAATGAGCAGAAAATCCAGTAGTCGCTTTGTTCTGTAATATAGACTTTCTATGTTCATCAACCCTAACCTTTAGAGAACGACCAGTCTGGCCTATGTAGAATGCAGGACATTCATCACAGTACAGTTTATAAACCCCACTCTTTTCCGAATCAGTTAATCGGTCCTTGCCGTTTAGAAACATTGATCTTAAGTTCTTCTTATTTGTGCATATTACTTCAATTTTATTCTGTCTTAATCTACTACAAATTTTATCGCTTAATTTTGGGATGTAGTTAATGTAGACAAATTTTTTCTGGTCTTTAGGTTGAGGTGGATAGATACATGTTAACAGTTTAGAATATTGCTTTTTGAAAATCAACCTATCTATCATGTCAGGAGAGTAGCCGTTGTTATTGGATAGTAATTTTAACATTTCGATTTCTTTTTTGAAGTTATTTTCTGACAGTGGAATTGAAATTGATCGTTGTACAAGAGACACAAACAATACGAAAGGCAACTCAATAAACTAAATAATCTTGTAAAGAGTGTAGACAAGTTTGAACCAAGAGTGTTAAAGTGCGCGAGTGTATCTGACTTCAAATTTTTCGAAAAAGTGAAGAACTTCACAAATATACATTTCGAGGAAACTGAAATGAAGTTATTAGAAAAAGGTTTAAAATATTGCCCCAATGTGTTCAATAACAACGACCTTAAACAACTTGCAGTAAATGCAGAAATAGCCATAAACAGAATAGAACCCCTAGACAAACAGAATTTCGAAAAATCAATCTGCGCAAGAATAATATCCAATGCTACTTTCGAGAATAATAGGAGTGAATTGAATGTTTTTAAACAAATAAAGAAAAAAGCCACTGAAAATGACTTGATAATTACGAAAGCTGACAAAGGCAATACAGTCACAATTTTAAACAAAAATGATTACCTGACAAAAACTGAAAGTTTACTGAACTCTGAAAATTTCTCAGAATTGAAGGCAGACCCTACGTCAAAATTCCAAACTGCAGTAAAGAAAACTATCAAGAACTGCCCTAACTTGATACCTCAAGCGTGTTTTCCTGTTACCATTATGAACCCCAGAATACCTTCTTTATACGCACTCCCTAAAATACACAAGGAGAATTGCCCCATGAGGCCTATTGTTTCATATACTCATGCACCAGCATCAAAACTCTGTAAACATCTTAATTCCATTTTACCAAGTATGATTCAACATAATCCGATTTATTCCATCAAAAATACCATCCAGTTAACAGAAGAATTGAAAACCTTCAGAATTCCCCCAAATGCCAGATTAATTTCTTTCGATGTAGTTAATTTATTTCCATCCATACCAACTAAAGAAATAAAACATCTGGTCAACGAACAACTTCACGACAATCTTTCACTCCCTACGGATATAATGGAGGAAACATTGAAACTGCTAGAAATATGTCTCGGACAGAGTTATTTTAAGTTTAATGGTAAATTTTATCAACAACTAGAAGGTCTGCCAATGGGTTCCCCATCCTCCACCCTTTTCAGTGAAATTTTCATGACACATTTGGAGAAGAAAATATTCTCGCCAGTAAACATTAATCTGACTGTATATGTAATATATTGGAAACGCTATGTAGATGACGTATTTTGTGTTTGGACTGGCTCAAATTTAGAACTAGAGTCGTTTTTGAAACTAATTAATTCATTTTACGAATCCGTTCAGTTCACTTTGGAAGTAGAGAATGTAAACCATTCACTCAATTTTTTGGATATTCAGATAAAGAGGGTAAATGACCATCTTGAATTCGATATATTCAGAAAACCCACTTTTTCGGACGTTCTTATTCATAACAGCAGTTCCCACCCATATAGAATTAAAATGTCAGCGTTCCACTCTCTTGTACAACGATCAATTTCAATTCCACTGTCAGAAAATAACTTCAAAAAAGAAATCGAAATGTTAAAATTACTATCCAATAACAACGGCTACTCTCCTGACATGATAGATAGGTTGATTTTCAAAAAGCAATATTCTAAACTGTTAACATGTATCTATCCACCTCAACCTAAAGACCAGAAAAAATTTGTCTACATTAACTACATCCCAAAATTAAGCGATAAAATTTGTAGTAGATTAAGACAGAATAAAATTGAAGTAATATGCACAAATAAGAAGAACTTAAGATCAATGTTTCTAAACGGCAAGGACCGATTAACTGATTCGGAAAAGAGTGGGGTTTATAAACTGTACTGTGATGAATGTCCTGCATTCTACATAGGCCAGACTGGTCGTTCTCTAAAGGTTAGGGTTGATGAACATAGAAAGTCGATATTACAGAACAAAGCGACTACTGGATTTTCTGCTCATTGTATCAATTGCAATCACTTTATAGATTTCGGTAAAACAAAAATTTTACACGAGGGGGAAAAAAGTAAACGATTAGACTTTTTAGAATTTTTAGAAATATCCTCAGCACATAAACGCCAATTACCGATTGTGAACGATCAGCTGGAGTTCCGCTTATCTCCAATTTTAACAGCTGTCATTTGATTATAATTATGTAGTATTGTGTGTTTTCTTGTCAGTTTTGAGAATGGGATAAAACCCGAAACATGCATGTAAACTGAATGTTTTGTTTTATTTTAATAAATTCGTGCGAACTTAGTCCAGTGTTATTTTTGTATTTTATGTTAAGAAATATATATTCCGAATAATGCTTAACTCATTTCTTTCGACGTGCAAAATTTGTTTCCTTGCATACCAGTTGAAGAATTAAAAAATCTGATAGAAATGCTATTAGTAAAAAATAGAACTAATCCGGATATAAAACAAGAGATTATCGAAATCTTAAAGGTTTGTTTGGACCAAAACTACTTTTTATTCAATGGAATATTTTAGGAAGCTAATGATGGTCTCACTATGGGAAACCTACTTAGTCCGATATTATCCGAAATATATGGACTTCCTGGAACTTAAATCCAAGAGAGATATTTCATTTATTGGTATCGTTATGTAGATAATATTTTATCACTATTCACCGGTACCAGTAGACAACTTGCGATGCTTCTAAAATTTATAAATATATTATCTCCTACAATACAATTCACTAATGAAATAGAACAAAATAACAGCATCGATTGTCTTGATTTAAAAATTTCAAAAATTAACAATAAACATGACTTTCCAATTTTCCGGAAATCATACAAATACGATCCACTCAAATTCTAATCACCCACATTCTAAAAAAAAAACTAACAGCTTATAATAGCATGATATTTAGATTAATCAACATACCTATGACACAAGAGAATTTTGATATAGAACTGAATATAGTAAAACAGATTGCATTTAACAATGGTTTCAATCCGTTCATTATAAATAAACTATTGAAACGAATGCAATTTAAACAGTCAATATCACTAACAATAACTATTGACACAAAATATATTTCTTTAACGTACATAAACAAAAAGTCCGAAAAAATAGCAAGATATTTAAAGAAAAAGAGTAACTGCAACAATTCATTCAAAACAAGAAACACGTTAGGAAATTTAATAAAAATTAAAAAAGATTTCTTGATTGTTTCGGTCTCTACTTGACGGAAATTCATCGTAAATGATTTGAAGTAAAACACTTTATTTCCGCTTATTTTTATTTTTCAACGACAATTGTTTCGTCAATTACATATTGACTTCGTCAGGTGAGTATGGTTTACTTCAAATCATTTAAAAAGATTTGATCCATAAAAACAAAAAGTCTGGAGTCTATAGGTTAAACTGCGGTACTTGCCCATCTGTATATGTGGGTCAGACAGGTAGATCTTTCGGTACTAGGATAGGTGAGCACGAGAAAGCTTATCTTGGAAAAAACGGAAATTCAACATATGCTGACCATCTTTTGGAGACAGGACATGATTTTGACAATAACTTCAAAATCTTACACCTAAAAAAAAAGAAGCTCAGGTTGAACTACCTAGAAGCCCTCGAAATCAACACATACAATAAAAAACAGATTCTCTTAAACGACCAGACGGACCTCAATAAATCCCCCTTACTTTACCTTTTCTGTAACTTTGTGTAATAATAAAAAAACAAATTACTGTAAATTCCCACTACCTCCTTTTCTGTACAATTTGAATATTTAAAGAACTCAATCTCAATTATGTAGTTAGTACCGTACTCGCCTGACGGAGTCATGTTGTCATGACGAAACAATTGTTGTGAAATTAAATAAATTAGCGGAAATTAAGTTGTTCTACTTTAATCATCGAGATGTATTTCCGACAAGTAGAGAACGATACAATCAAACGTTTGAATAGGTATTATTTCGTTAATTTTACTCATACTGTTAATATGTTGTGTAGTCGCATTATATTATCTCTTCAGCATAATTTTTAATCTTGTAAGTAATATTGAATATTTTTGTAAATTATTTGACTTTTACCTTGGAATTATGCGGCCTATTGAGAGAAATTCTTGTTTATGACAACGTAAACTAATTTCGAGATGAAATGGCACATACAGAATGATGAAATATTAACGAAATAGGTTTGCCACGCTCCTGTTTTGTTCCAAACACGAACTTAATCTTCAATCCAATCATTCCAGAAAATTTGATTTCCTTTTCCTAGACAGTAACTCGCAACCAACCAAAACTTGGTCGCTGAGAAAGGATTCGGAACTTCTCTCCTCTCCGATTGCCAGACATTAGATTCTCAGAATTTTCCAAATCCAATTTGGTTACTCGCGAACACCTATCTGATGAAACCCATCGGATGACAGAGAATAACTTAGTTTACAATTGAAACAAGAAAAAACGTGTTCCACAGTCAAAATCTCATTACGAAACCATTTCGAACGGAGGTGCCAGATTGAGAATCATCTTGGAAAGCATCCGAATGGAGAATAAACTTTTTAATTTTGTTACTCACTCATTGTGTTTGATGCTTCCAGTTTCCCTTTGTTTTATCTGTTTTTTGCACCCTTGTGATTCGATTTGATATCAAAGCAGCCCCAGCGGCTAGTTAGGCGACGAACTAATTTTATTGGAAATGTTGTATTGAATGACACAAAGTACGAAGTTCTTTATGATTATGATTTGAAAGGTATCTTCCACAGCTCTCTCAACTTTGGGCCGATTCAAGTGGCTAAATATTTTTTAATGCGAGTGTTTGAAATTTGCTATATGTTATTATAACAAAATTCATCATTCAAGTTTACTCATTTTTGTTACTGCAGTTTCAAGATATTTCAAATAACTGAAAACTAACAATACGAAAGTTTTTTCAAGCAGGAGATTTGATATTATTTTGATACTCCTAAATCTCCTATGAGAATCCCTCAAAAGCTTTCTATAACTTGTATGAGTTAGGATTACGATTGTATTCTGGTTAAGTTTTATTCTTGTGTCTTCATGCCACCTTAGGCACAGTATTGTTATTGCAAAATTTGAATATCAAAACAAATTAAAATATGTTTATCTTCTACAAATTTAATTTCAAAAAAATTTTTTTTTCATTCAAAAAAACTTTTAGAATTAAATTAATGTCTAAAACAAGCACCGCTTACATTTAATAGACGTATATAATCAAAACTCAATATATAATGTCAAATGGAATAAATAAACCAACAGATATACGAAAGTCATTAAAATTAATAAATCAATATTTAAAGGAGACAAAATTTTGTTTCTGGTCTTACCTTTAAGAACACCAATTGCCTTTTAAAAACATGAACACACTTAAAGGACTTCTCAAAGAATATAATTTATTTGAAATATTTAATATATTTAAATATTCGAATAAGTAAATTCAGAAATCTCTCAAAGCATGCACTATATCTTCAAAAAACAAATATAGTTTTAAGCAATTCCGTCTTCAGTCCTGAAATATATTCAAAATATCAAAATCAAAAAACTAACCTATACCAAACAACTCACCACGTGTAAATGAATAATGTTTCGAGACATAGATCATCTTTATAATTCAAGATTTATCTATGCTCTAACAGAATCAAAGAACAGTGTGAGTTATTTTTAAGGCTTACTTAAATTCATTGACATTGCATAATGAGATTTATTGAAGCCAAAATATAATTATATATTATATATAAAATAAAATAGAAAGGCCTTTTACTTGATAGAAGAAATATAACAAAATTTGAATATTAAAACAAATTAATATATGTTTAGCTTCTCCAATTTTAATTTAAAAAACTTGTATTCAAAAAACTTTTAGAATTAAATTTATGTCTAAAACAAGCACCGCTTATATTTAATAGACGTATATAATCTAAACTCAATATACAATGTCAAATGGAATAAATAAACCAAAAGATATACGAAAGTCCCTAAAATTAATAAATAAATATTTAAAGGAGACAAAATTTGTTTCTGGTCTTGCCTTAAATATATTAAATATTTCAAATAAATTATATTCTTTGAGAGGTCCTTTAAGTGTGTTCATGTTTTTAAGATGCAAATGGCGTTTTGAAGGCAAGACCAGAAACAAATTTTGTCTCCTTTAAATATTTATTTATTAATTTTAGGGACTTTCGTATATCTTTTGGTTTATTTATTCCATTTGACATTGTATATTGAGTTTAGATTATATACGTTTATTAAATATAAGCGGTGCTTGTTTTAGACATAAATTTAATTCTAAAAGTTTTTTGAATAAAAATTTTTTAAATTAAAATTGTATAAGATAAACATATATTAATTTGTTTTAATATTCAAATTTTGTAATATTCCAAATATCAAAATAAAAAAACTAACCTATATCAACAACACACCACGTGTAAACGAATAATGTTTCGAAACACAGATCAACTTCATAATTCAAGATTGATCTATGTTCTAACAAAATCAAAGAACAGTGTGAGTTATTTTTAAGGCTTATTTAAATTCATTGTCATTCCATAATGAGGTTTGTTGAAGCCAAAATATAAGTATATATTATATATAACATAAAATAGAAAGGCCTTTTACTTGATAGAAGAAATATAACAAAATTTGAATAGTTGAATATTATATATAATATATAATTATATTTTGGCTTCAATAAACCTCATTACAGAATGTCAATGAATTTAAATAAGCCTTAAAAATAACTCACACTGTTCTTTGATTTTGTTAGAACATAGATCAATCTTGAATTATAAAGTTGATCTGTGTTTCGAAACATTATTCGTTTACACGTGGTGTGTTGTTGATATAGGTTAGTTTTTTTATTTTGATATTTGGAATATTATTCAGGACCGAAGAAGGGATTGCTTAGAATTATATTTGTTTTTTGAAGATATAGTGCATGTTTTGAGAGATTTCTGAATTAACTTATTTGAATATTTAAATATATTGAATATTTCAAATAAATTATATTCTTTGAGAAGTTCTTTAAGTGTGTTCATGTTTTTAAAAGGCAATTGGTGTTCTTAAAGGTAAGACCAGAAACAAAATTTTGTCTCCTTTAAATATTGATTTATTAATTTTAATGACTTTCGTATATCTGTTGGTTTATTTATTCCATTTGACATTATATATTGAGTTTTGATTATATACGTCTATTAAATGTAAGCGGTGCTTGTTTTAGACATTAATTTAATTCTAAAAGTTTTTTTTAATGAGAAAAAAAATTTTTTTGAAATTAAATTTGTAGAAGATAAACATATTTTAATTTGTTTTGATATTCAAATTTTGCAATAACAATACTGTGCCTAAGGTGGCATGAAGAATAAAACTTATTATTATTATTCGTTTACACGAGGTGCGTTGTTGATAAAATAACATAAAAAGAGGTTAATTCTTGATAGAAGGTATATAAAATTATTTCAATATTTTAAAAATTTTTAAAAAAATTTTAAAAATTAGCCTTCTACATATTTAATTCCAAAAGATTATATTTAATGATTATAACTTCTGAAAATAAATTAAAATAATGTCGTATAGGTACCACTTATATCATGACATATAAAATAAACATTCATTATAAGACATCCGAATGGTATAACAAAATCCAATAAATAAAAATTATTAACCAAAATCCTATAAATTAAATAATTTGAATAGACAAAATTTTGTTTCTGCTGATCAATCTTATGAAAACCAATATCTTTCAAGAATATCCAACATAATCTCAAGAATTTCATCATAAAACTATCTTACTTAGACTATTCAATATTATTGGATATCTAACCAAGGTACTTTAAATAAAAACTCAAGATATGTAAAACATTAGTGCGTTGTTAATATAGGTTAGTTTTTTGATTTCGATATTTGGAATATCAGGACCGAAGAAGGGATTGCTTAGAATTATATTTGTTTTTTGAAGATATAGTGCATGTTTTGAGCGATTTCTGAATTAACTTATTCGAAAATTTAAATATTTTAAATGTTTCAAATAAATTATATTCTTCGAGAAGTTCTTCAAGTGAAATAATGCTATCGCCAAATCTTTCATTCAATAAATCAATTGTTACGGTAGCAGCATGACGTATAGCACCATCCTGTTGGAACCAAAACACTTTTGGGTCGAAACCATTCAAAATTTGAAACAAATAATCATTGATCATCGATCTGTTACGAGAACCATTTACTGTAACATTAGCTTCAGCACCGTTTTTGAAGAAATATGAACCGATGATGTCTCCAGCATGTAAAGCACACCATACAGTGCATTTTTCAGGATGCAATAGAACCTGCAGAACTTCTTGAGGATTGTTTTCACTCCATATATGACAATTTTGCTTGTTTACATAGCCGTTCAACCAGAAATGTGCTTCATCACTAAACACAATTTTACGAAAAGTGGATTACCTTCAAGCTGTTCTAGGGACCAATCAGCAAACAAACGACACTTACTCTTTATCTTGTATGGGTGTAGACCAAGATCATCATGCAAAATTTTCCATGTGGTGGCTGCCCAGAGTCCAACTTGTTGTGAACGTCGACGAATAGACAAATCTGGATCATCTTTAGCACTATAACTCACAGCAGCGATATTTTCTTCTGTACGTACAGTTCTGATAGAACACTGATTTTGAAATTAAATCTGTTTTGTTCTGTAAATGTTTGTAAAAGGCAATTGGTGTTCTTGAAGGTAAGACCAGAAACAAAATTTTGTCTTCTTTAAATATTTATTTATTAATTTTAATGACTTTCCTATATCTGTTGGTTTATTTATTCCATTTGTCATTATATATTGAGTTTTGATTATATACGTCTATTAAATGTAAGCGGTGCTTGTTTTAGACATTAATTTAATTCTAAAAGTTTTTTTGAATAAAAAAAAAATTTTTCTGAAATTAAAATTGTAGAAGATAAATATATTTTGATTTGTTTTGATATTCAAATTTTGTTATATTTCTCCTATCAAGTAAAAGGCCTTTCTATTGTATTGTTATTGTTTGAACCATCAGTGAAACGGTGGCCGAAACAGTCTAATTAGAAAATTTCTCTTCTACCCAGGCAAAACCCGAGTTTCAACCTTTCGAACTCCGAGTGCGGCGTTTTACCACGGAGTTATCGGTGCTTATTCAGCTACAAAGAATAAAAACAAGAATACAAGATTTCCGATTGTTTAGAATTTTACTTGATGAAAATTTATCTTGAAATTTATAAACAACAATTTCAACTTCCCCAAAATTCTATTGTTCACACAACAAATGTTCCGTCATACCATCATTTCATCAGTAAACTGAGTGTACACTGCAGGAGCGTTCTTAAGTACTAAACTTTCTTCACAAAAAATATAGAGGTATGTTATTTTCATATGTTGATTTTTGTGCTTTATTAGTATAATATTTTTCACGTATCCTAATTCTTGTTTGGAATAAAAGTCCAGTCTATACAATATACAAGTATCTACCAAAAGTTAAATTATAAACTTCTGTTTTTTGAAATTAAGTCTTGATTGTTTTTCATTATATTGCCTGACTAATAAAATTAATATTTGTCAATCCCTCCTCCTTGCGGTCCTATGTAAGAGAAGCAAATATAATTTGTTTCATTTTGATTTTTAAGTGTTGTGTATGCTACTGCTACTGATATTCAAAAGATTATCTATAATTGTTGGATTAAATTCATTATTTGAAGCTTTTTGCTTGATGGAATATTTTCTTTGTTGGAATTGTCTTATCTCATAGGTATTTTAACTAATCTAAAGCATATTTCTATACGTGGCTGATTTATGGTATATCAATATAGATGATTTGAGGTAGCTACATGGTACTGTCTCCGTGTATTGATTTACCGTATAGGGAAAAGTCTTAATTTGTGCCATTAAATAAACATATTCTCCTTTATATTAATTTAATTTTAAATAAAATACAATGAAATTTGAATATCGAAACAGATTTAATCTGTTAGTCTTCTACAATTTTAATTTCAAAAAAATTTTTTTATTCAAAAAACTTTTAGAATTAAATTAATGTCTACAATAATAGACGTATATAATCAAAACTCAATATACAATGTCAAATGGAATAAATAAACCAACAAATATAAAAAAATCACTTAAAATCAATAACTAAATATTTGAAAGAGACAAAATTTTGTTTCTAATCTTACCATAATGAAACCCATTCCTTTTCAAAAACATAAAACACAACTTATGGATTTGTCAAAAAATATAATTCATTTGAAATATTTAATATATTTAAATACTCAAATAAGTTAATTCAAAAATCTGTCAAAACATGAACTATATCTTAAAAAAACAATTAGAATTCGGATAATCTCTTCATCTACCCTAGATAATATTTAAAATATCAAAATCAACTAACAATCAGTATATCTTACCTTAGAGTGTAACTGAAGCTTGTTTAAAACAGACTAACTTTAAAAAATCCAGATAGTCTATGTTTATCACAAAATCACAGAAAACTGAAAGGTATTATAAGGTTATCTTTAAACCATTGACATTCCATAATGAGATTTATTCAAGCCTAAATATAATTATATATTATGTGTAAAATAAAACAGAAAAAGGCTTTTTACTTGATAGAAGAAATGTAACAAAATTTGAATACCAACACATATTCAATCTGTTAGTCTTCTACAATTTTAATTTAAAAAAAAATTTCTATTCAAAAAACTTTGAGAATTAAATTAATGTCTACAATAGCACCGCTTATATTTAATATACGTATATAATCAAAACTAAATATACAATGTCAAATTGAATAAATAAATCAACAAATATAAAGAAAGTCACTTAAAATCAATAAATAAATATTTGAAGGAGACGAAATTTTGTCCTTTTCAAAAGAAACACAACCAAAGGATTTGTCGAAAAATATAATTTATTTGAAATATTCAATTTATTTAAATATTCAAATAAGTTAATTCAAAAATCTCTTAAAACATGTACTAGATAATATTTAAAATATCGAAATCAATTAACAATCAGTATATCTTGCCTTAGAGTGTAACTGAAGCTTGTTTAAAACAGACTAACTTTAAAAAATCCAGATAATCTATGTTTATCACAAAATCACAGAAAACTGAAAGGCATTATAAGGTTATCTTTAAACCGTTGACATTCCATTATTCAAGCCTAAATATCATCATATATTATGTGTAGAATAAAATAAAAAAAGGCTTTTTACTTGATAGAAGAAATATGTTTTTGAAAAGGAATTGGTTTCACTATGGTAAGATCAGAAACAAAATTTTGTCTCCTTCAAATATTTATTTATTGATATTGAGTGCCTTTTTTTATATTTGTTGGTTTATTGAAATTTGACATTTTATATTGAGTTTTGATTATATACGTCTATTAAGTATAAGCGGTGCTTATTGTAGACATTAATTTAATTCTAAAAGTTCTTTGAATGAAAAATTTTTTTTTAAATTAAAATTGTAGAAGACTAACAGATTAAATCTGTTTTGATATTTAAATTTTGTTATATTTTTTATATTTCTTCTATCAAGTAAAAATCCTTTTTCTATTTTATTTAAAATACAATGGTTTGCGATTGAATTCTTGCTTCATTCAGCTTGAATAATGCAGTTATGGTAGGAATAAGATATTGTTTAAAGTCTTACCACCGCCTCTTTCACACTGACGCACTCGATCCAATTTTCGACCATTCTGTGTAATAATTCCGGCTGTATTTTGCCAATAACTTGATTAATATTCTCTTTCAAATGATCCAAAGTTTGTGGCTTGTTGGCATTTACTTGTGTCTCCACATAGCCCAAAAGAAACCAATCCAGAGGTATCAAATAAAATGACCTAAGTGGTCAATTTAAAAATCCTCCTCGTTATTATTATATGTTATATATAGAATACATACAAGACATACCTTTGCGAGTTAATTCAAGTAAAGAAATGTATTCTCGATATTTCCACATTACCACGCAGAAAAAACTTTCCTCATTCTCAAATCAGACTATTATTTGCCGTAATGATAATTACCAGCATATTCATATTGAAAAAAATTAATTCGGCTGATCTGTAGCAAAAATTATTGATGAGGAGTATGAGCTATGGTAATAGAAAGTTCCAGAAATCCAGAAACAGTGTAACATATATCTCTATAAAAATTCTATACTCGAACAAACTCGACAATGTTTTGTTAATCACAGAGGCAAATTACAAAATGCGCACGTTAGCATTACGCCAATTTATGGTCTGATTTGAGCTTGAGGAAAGTTTTTTCTGTGTTGGTTACGTGAAAACATCGAGAATACATTTCTTTACTTGAATTAACTCGCAAAGTTATGTCTTGTATGTATTTTGCACACTCTTGTTGTCGCTAGTGTATTTTTAATACACTAAATATCATTAAAGCTTGGAGTCTCTGTGTATAGCGAATATAGATACTTGACAGATTTGGAGTCACTAGCATACATTGCACTGACGAAAACTAATCAGTTTGAAACGTGCGCATGTCTGAAATTTGCTTCTGTAATCAACAAAACCTTTTCTTTTTTGTTCGAGTGTATAATTATTATACAAATATATGTTACCCTGTCTTTGCACACGGAGGAAGGGTCATGTGCATAACTCTTTTTCTATTGTTCCTAGCAATTCCCTCCTCAATAATTTTAGTGTATTATGTTCCTGGATTCGAATATCACACAGGTTCACATTATTTTCTTCGTGTGCGAAGTGCTTCTGTTGTTGACTCCGTCGGTTTGTTGGCCTCTCCTTGTTTTTTTTCATCAAGTTTTGCACATCTATACACTTTCTGCACCGCACTGATGAGGGCCGAAAGCCCGAAACACGTGTCTACGGTTGAATCTTTATCTTTATTATCATGTTCATTAACCTTTTTCTATTATTGTTCCTAGCAATTCCCTCCTTAATCATTTTTGTGTATATAAAAAATAAAACTGTTATTTTTAGAGAAAACAACTTTGTAACTTCTTTGTTCTATGTCCTATGATCTATGTTCTATGTCTAAAATTTTACCCTAAAACTGTCACTTGACTTATTTAGTTAGCTGTTAGAAATGTGAATTGAGAAACCCGAAGAAATAGCATTGTTTTTCATTTCTTCCAGGTTAGTAAGCTATTTTTTATTTCTTTGTATTTCTTTGCATGTTATTATTTTATTTTGTGTATGTTATTCTGGTATATTTTAAACTAACGAAAATAAATTCTTCCAAAATCATCACATTAAATCGTCTATTTCTTCAATTATAAAAGTAAGAATTAATTGCATTCTTATAAATCAAAAACGTAAGCTATATTGACGACATCCATGAAGATTGGCATCGCTTTGGAAGCATTCATTACTGATAAGAAGATAAATACATACGAATTCCAATGGATCCAAACTACGGAAACGGAAACTACATATTATGAAATATCAGAGGACAATATATCTGATCATCATGAACTTTTAGCTCTACCGAAGGTGAATATCTTGAAATCGATTAAAGTAAGAGGTTCATTTCGTACGTGTGTCATTCCATTAACTCCGGAATTGAAAGAAATATATTTTTATGCCGAAGAAGATGTGATGTTCAAGAATGAATATTTACAACTGATTTATTCTCCCGCATACGTGAGAACAGTATTTGGACAAGAATCACCAAAACCACAGGATACGGTAGAACTTTCCAGAAAAAGCAAGGAGAATGAAAAGGATTTCAAGAGAATAAAGGAGGATTTTGTACTGAATAATTTTGATGGTAAGAGTGTTTCAGTCAATTTATGGTTGAAAAAATTCGAGACGGAATGCACGTGTTGTAAAGTAGAAGAAGATAGACACAAAATTTTGATATTACGGTTGTTACTGGATGGAATAGCGAAAGAATGGTTTGATTCTAAATTAATTACATTAGGTTTAGATAAAAGTTTTCAAATATGGAAAGATAACTGCTTAGAGAGTTTTTGTGAAACGATTTGACATAAATATAGAGAGGCCTATTCATTTAGGTACATAGGAGGAAGTTAAGTTGACTACGCTTTTAGGAAAGAAAATTTGTGGTTAAATCTCCGAAATGATTTTTCAACATGTTAATTGATTTAATTGTGACCAATTTGCCAAATATTCTACAAGATAGAATTGATAGATCAAATGTAACAACTTTCGAGAAATTATTGGGTGAGTTGCGAAAGCTAGAAAGTTCAAAAAAATATGACAACGATCAAAATAAAGAAAATCATAGAATGAATAAATCTGCCGAACAAATTCCTTACTATTCACAAACAAATAGAAAACCAGTTAAGAAGGTACCAAGCGCAATATGTGAGAAGAATGGTTTTTCAGGTAGATTTCATCCGGATACTTTATGTGCTCTAAGGAATAAATCCAATAATTTTGAACAAAAGAACGTACTCGGTAACAAGAGAACTGTGAACAATGTTGGGGTACAGGATGAATTAAATCAGACTATTTCAAACTAAAGAAACTAAGACTACTGCCATTAATGAAATTGAAGGTGTTTATAAATAATAAGGAATTATGTGGAATTTCTGATTCAGGCTCAAATGTAAGTCTTCTAAATTCCAAAGTAGCAGAAAAGTAATGTCTACGCATTCAAGATAATAGAAACACATTCATAACAGTCAGTGGCAGTGCAAAATTTTCAGGAAAAATAATTACAAAAATGAGAATCAATAATATCGAAAAAGAAGTTCTACTTTTTGTAGTTAATGAGAAAAATTTCGAGTACGATATTCTACTCGGACTAGATGTTATTTCCAATTTTCAATTGAAACAAGATTTTGATTTGAATATTTATCAAAGATTAGATATGAATCAAGAGAGAAAGATCGATTGTGTCTATAATAATAATTATGATAACAATGATTACATCATCACTTTCACTGAAGGGATACTAACAGAACTTTTCGAAGCAAAATTAGATCATTTGGAAACGAATCAGAGAAATAAAATTGATTGTCATTATAAAATAAAACACTTGTTTACATTTTCTACTTTATTATATAAAGTATTATTATATAAAGTAGAAAATGTAAACAAGTGTTTTATTTTATAATGACAATTACAACTGATTTCTACCAAGCAACGGCTCAATCTATCATAAATAAAATTGAAGTTTTAATAATTAAATATGACCATATTTTTGCAAAACACAAGTTTGATATTGGTCAGGTGCAAATTAAAGAGGCAATTAAATTTTGAAAATATTGGCTAATAGAACATAAATTTATTGTTGTTACTGACTATAAGCCATTAGAAGGGAAAGAATTTCGTACAAGACCAGATGAAGAGCTGAGTGACATGATGAATTTTCTATCACAATTTGATTTTGAGATTAGATATGAACCAGGAAAATGTAGAAGCAGACTGCCCTTCTAGAAACCCAGTTCTGGAAGAAACGGAGAATATGGACGAATGTAGAAGAACAGTTAATTTGGTGGAATTAAATGAAATAAAAAAATAACAACAGATTAATCTCTTAAAGACAATTAATATGAGAAGAACTGTACATAAAGAAATACATTACAAATTGCACAAAAATAACAAAAAAATAATTTTATCCAATAATTTCGGAAAAGAGTTAATCAGAAAAGTGCACAAGCATTATGGCCATATTTGTGCTAGTAAGATAAATAATAAAATCAGGAAGTTTTATTAATTTCAGATTCACTGACAAAAGAAGTTTGTGGATCATGTGACATATGTTGTAAAAAATTAAACGAGAGTAGGACAAAAGTATGGTCTCCCTTCTCAATTGGGCCTAGCAAAGGAACCATTTGAAATAATGTCGTTAGACACAATTGGAGGTTTTGCTGAAAACCGCTCTTCAAAAAGATACCTTCATCTCCTAGTGGATCATTTTACTCGATATGCATTTTCGAGCGCTTCAAAATACCAAACAACCGAAGATTTCATCAAATTAATCAATAAAATTCAAGATAAACGACCAATAAAAACACTAGTAACAGATCAATACCCAGAAATAAATTCGAAAAAATTCAGACAACATATGAGAAGTTTGAATATACAATTGATTTTCACAACAGTAGATTGTCCTCTTTCTAATTGTGTAAATGAACGACTAAATCAGACATTAGTGAACAGAATAAGGTGCAAAAGAAACCTAGGGCAAGGACGAAAATTATTATTATTATTATTTAATATAGCTAAGAGAAGAGGCAAATGCCTATACATCTCAGAAACATACAAAAACAAAAAAGAACATTGTCGGTGTACGACGTACAAGAACCCAATAAAGAAAAGCAACACAACAATGACAAGGCAAAAACAATAATGAATGATAATCACGGTCCAGTTGTTAAGTGATGGTCAAGCCGATTTTTGAAAGCGTTCACTGACGGGGCACATACCACTTCACCAGGAAGGGCGTTCCAAGCGTGGAACACACGGTTAGAAAAGAAATGTTCACGAACCGTACACTTGAAAATTTCGTGGTATAGTTTAAGACGGTGACCACGGAGGCCCGCCCGATCCAGCACAAACAGACCACTCACGTCACTTCCGAAAAGCCCATGAAGGGCTCGATAAGTTACGATGAGATCACCTCGCGCACGACGGTCCGAAAAAGATGGTAGACCAAACAACCTGAGTCTCTCCTCGTACGTTGGACGTGTGACACCAAACGGAATCCTGGTAGCCCTACGCTGGACCGACTCCAAGGCTTCACGATCTCGAACGAGCACAGGCGCCCAGGCAGGACCAGCATACTCCAGAATAGGTCGAATGTAGGTCGTGTAGAGTAATTTGCAGGTTTCAACTGAGCATCGAGGAAATGTTCGCCTAATGAGGTATATGAGCTTGTTTGCTCTGCTTACTACACCATCTATATGTTGGGACCAACTGAGGTCGTCAGAAACCACAACTCCAAGATCGCTATGGGAACGTGTAACGCGAACCATGTGCCCATCAATGAAGTAATCATGCCCGGGGTTTCCTCTTCCCAAATGCATGACAACACACCTCCCAACATTCAACGGCAAGAGCCACCCATTGGACCACTCGAATATCCGATCCAAATCCCGCTGCAAACCAACACTTGAGGAGACGTCGGCAAAGATCTTAATGTCATCAGCATATGAAGAGTGACGGCAGACCAAACCCGTCGGAAGATCAGCCACGTAGGCCAGGAAAAGGACCGGACCAAGGACAGACCCCCGGGGAACACCACTACCAACCGCAAATTCCCGAGAAGCAACGTCAGCCACCCTCACCCGAAACCGGCGATCCCGCAGAAACGACTCAATCCACCGAAGCAGTCCACCCCTGACACCAAAATGTTCGAGCTTGTAAAGGAGCCTTCTGTGCGGCACACGATCGAATGCACGCGAGAAGTCCAAGTACACAACATCCATCGGAATGCCCCGATCAACCGACTTAGTCCACTCGTTCAAACACTCTAGCAAGGCCGTTATAACCGACCTTCCCGGAAGAAAACCATGCTGATCGCTCGGAATAACGTTATTGTGCTGAAAAAATGACAGGAGTCTCGAACTGACCAATCTCTCAGCGATCTTGCCAACGATCGGAAGCAGGCTTATAGGCCTATAATTAGAAGGATCAAGCTTGTCCCCTTTCTTATAAACTGGAGTCACTTTAGCACATTTCCATAATGAAGGCAGCTCCATGGATTCAAAAGACATATTTAGTAGTCTGGTAATGGGATCTGTTAAAGACTCAGCACAGTTTTTAAGAATGCTTCCCGAGATGTTGTCAGCACCTGGCGCGGACGTGGGGTCAAGTGATCTCAGGATATCACCAACCTCCGCTGAAACAAAGCTGACACGATCCAATGTCTGGTTGCATCTTGGTGTCTTCACTGCTGGAATCGGACCATCCTGCTCTGATGTGAACGAAGAAGCAAAAGAATTAGCAAAGGACTCTGCACATTGCAGGAAATCAGCGCTAATCTCGCCATCTGGGTTTCGTACATGAGGTGTTGAAACTTTTGAATTGAGCTTTGATCGCACATATTTATAGAACTGCTTCCGGTTTCCTGAGCCAGCCAACTTGGTCTCGAAATTGTCCTTTGCCACCTTGATGGATGCTGACAGCCTGTTCGAATAGCGTCTATGGTTTTCGTAATTGGACCGCGATCTATTACGTAGGTATCTCTGCCACAGACCTCTTTTGTAGCGGATCCGGTTGATCACTTCATCGTTCAGCCACGGTTTGGTAGGTATCCTTCGAATGATGCGAAATGTGGTGCTATCATCCACATTCTCCCTCAGGACGGATACAAAGGAGTTCCAGGCGGACTCAATATCGGTGCCAGGGCAAAACACCCGATCCCACTCCACCGACGACAAACCCTGATTCAGGAGGTGGTAATTGATTACTTTCTTCCTTTGCCTGCGACAGTTAATCTTCGGATAACCCATGAACTGGATATTAGCCGTAATAACCACATGGTCCGATCTTCCGATAGGGTCATGAGGAGTGATTCCATTAATTAAGGCATCATCGTCGGTCAACAAAAGGTCAAGTGTGGACGGAGTCTGGCCCGGCACAAATCTAGTGGGGAAGTCGACAAGCTGGAAAAGACCTGCATCCTGGAGAACCGAGGCGAACTGCGCAGCCAGGGAAGCACCAGGTGGGGAAACAGTAATTGGCCATGTGAGCTCTCTGAAGTTGAAATCTCCGGCAACGACTATATTCTTCTTGCAACCTGTAATGGAGATTAGATGCTCGAAAAGAGAACCATCCGAAGGCGAGGGACGTGGGCGGTAAATGCAGCCGATATAGGCTGAGAATTGAGGGGAAGACAAGTCCAAAAACAAAGTATCAATGCCAGACAAAGCAAGACTAGTGACCCCGATATCGAAGCTATCACACAACTCCTCCACAACATAAATACAAACTCCACCAAAACCAACGTTCGTGGAACTGTCACTCCGAAACAACGAGTAACCGTCGATACTGAAAGTGGAGTCCGGTATCTCTGGATGGAACCACGTCTCAGCGATGCACATCAAGTGAGGTCCAAAGTGGTGGGCTAGCGCAGCGAGCTCATTCATCTTGTTTTTCAGCGAACGCGCATTTGCATAGAGTAGGTTCCATTGATGCACAGGCCCCGTCAGTTTTCCGAGTCAGCATCAACAGCCCTGGAGACAATAGTTGGAGTACCCTTGATGAACTTTATAGTAAGATTAGTCTCCCCTCGCTGCTGCCGCTGCCTAAGTCTATCCCGCAACTCTCGAAGATGATTGGACTGATTTGGTGTCATGTCGTCAGAGATAGAAATTCCCCGAAAAGAGTCCACTCGCTTCAAAAGATTTTTATTCCTCAATATTTTTTTGACAATTGTAGGGTTGCCGAAGGACACAAGTATTGGACGGTTTCTGGAAGGAGCTAAAGTGCCGACCCGGGATATCGAGACGACATGATGAGATTGCTGAGGAATAATATGCTCTATGATTTGACTGACCAAGGTAGTATCCCGCTCAACCACGTTCGACTCCGGAACGTTTCGAACTATAATATTGTTCGATCTTCGAACCCGCTCCATAATTTCGGCTGCGTCTACTTGAGTGCTTGGTTCGGTAAATGAACGGGGGTCTGCCCGCAGCTCTTGAACATCCTTCCTCACCTCAGAAATGTTGGCGACCACATTAGATAAATCAGACTCATGCCGTTCCAGCCTGTGTTCATGTTGGGCTAGAACTTGTTCCTGCTCGGCAATTGAAGAAGAGCAACGAGAAACTTCAATCTGTAAATCACGTTGGGTTTCTTTTATTGTAGCAATATCGTTTTGAATAGCAACGACATTGGTTGACAGACTATCCAATTTATCCATCATCAGTCGAAACTCACGCATCGTGAGTGGTGCATCATCAGGATTAGAAGTGGACCTGGACTGCTTGTTAGCATCACTGATGGCAGAGTTGGTAGGAGGAATGCGCTTATTTCTCCTTGACGAGGTGCAGTAGGTACAATACCATTTGGTGCCTACCTCGTCGAGGGCCTTCTTGTCATCAGGGGTTAAATGGACGCACTGTAGGTGAAAATGATTTCCACAAGATGAGCAAGAAACAAAAACAGAATCCTGTGATATAGCCCTCGAACAACTCAGACAAGCTGGCATTATGACGACTTGGCAATAATCGACTCAAGAAATATATAAAACACTAAAGAAACTGACAAGTCGCGAGATCAGAAGTATAAACCGATACTAACCGATCATTTAATCTGTTGGAAGGGAAAAAGGATCAAACGCACTTCACTCTCCCGGGCCTATAGGAGAGACTTATAACAGAAAATCGACCGCGGCAAATAGGAAACAGGAGGAGGAGAAAAACAGAGGATAAGCGTTTTAATGTTGATTAGCGTATTTCAATCTCTAACAGATAATACTACAATCAAAAGTGTGAACACCTGCGATACAGCACATGAGATAAGCATACGCGGGTGCTCGCTGCCGCCGCCGTGAATGGAAATAAACAAACGATGCCCCGAATGAAAAATGACTTCAATCCAAAACGAAAAATCGGAATGAATAAAAATAATGGATAATTCCTACCTTAGCATTCAAATGAACCAACTTAAACTTTCAACTGTCAAAAACAAGTGCATCAAAATGGTGCAAATTGAGGAGCACTTCCAAATACGTCCGCACAAGGACAACGAAATCTTGCTTTATGTATGCCGATGAATGTATTGAAGAATACAATAGAACAGACCATTCTACAACTGGATATAGCCCAGAATATTTACTTTGTGGCAAAACTGATCCCATTGCTCCAGAAGAACTTATTGAAGAGAGAAATTTACCAAAAGATAAGGAAATAGCATACAAAAATTCTTTACGCTATCATGAATCAATAAAAGACTGATCGACAAGAATACGAAATATTATGATTTTAAAATTGGAGACTATATTTACGTTGAAAATAAATCAAAATTGAATAGAAAAAAACTTGATGAAATAAGAATAGGACCTTTTCCAACAGTGAAAAAAATTTCTAACACTATATATGAGATAGATATTGGGAATAAAAGAAAGGACAATAACTATTTTTATGTAACTAAGTTGCTCCCATGTGAAAACGCAAACATGTTATGAGGGCTGCATACTTTGTGTGGGGGGATGTAAAAATTAAACTGTTATTTTTGGGGAAAACAACTTTGTAACTTCTGTGTTCTATGATCTATGTTTTATTTCTAAGATTTTAACCCAAAACAGTCACATATCATATTTAGTTAGCTGTTAGAAATGTGAATTGAGAAACCCGAAGAAATAGCATTGTTTTTGATTTCTTCCAGGTTAGTAAGCTATTTTTTTAATTTCTTTTCATTTCTTTGTATGTTATCATTTTATTTTGTGTATGTTATTCTGGTATATTTTAAATTAAAGGAAATAAATTTTTTCAGAATCATGACATCAAATCGTCTATTTCTTCTGTTATAAAAATAAGAATTGATTACATTTATATATATATATATATATATATATATATATTATATATATATATATATATATATTATATATATATATATATATATATGGGAGTAATATATATATATATATATTGGAGTAATAGAACTTTAAATTGAAATAAAACACATTTAAATTAAGATTGAAGCCAAATTTTGTTTATTGAAAGATAATTTTATGACATTTATGTTTCAAAAATAATTTCTGGCATATGTCCACAACGACTAGCTCTGAGAAACCGCATTCGACCAGACCAATTTTGGACCACTTTTTCGTGTAATTCAGTCCTTATTTCATCGATAACACGATTTATATTGACTTCCTAAGAGTCTATCGTTTCTGGTTTATCAGCATAAACCAATACCTTGACATAACCCCAAAGAAAATAATCCACTGGAGTTATATCGCATGATCTTGAAGGCCAATTTATTGGACCATTTATCGAAATAATGTTATAGCCAAATCTTTCATGCAATAAATCAATTGTTACGGTATCAGCATGAGATGTAGCACCATCTTGTTGAAACGAAAACACTTCTGGATCGACACCATTCAAATTTTGAAACAAATAATCATTGATCATCGATCTGTAACGAGCACCATTCACTGTAACATTAGCTCCAACATCGTTTTTAAAGAAATATGGACTGATGATGCCTCCAGCGTGTAAAGCATACCATACAGTGGATTTTTCAGGATGCAATGGAACCTGCAGAACTTCTTGAGGATTGTTTTCACTCCATATACGGCAATTTTACTTGTTTACATAGCAGTTCAACCAGAAATGAGCTTCATCACTAGACACAGTTTTACGATAAAAAAGTGGATCAACTTCCAGCTGTTCTAGGACCCAATCAGCAAACAAACGACGCTTATTATGGTCAAGTGGCTTTAGTTCTTGAACCAGTTGGATCTTGTATGGGTGTAGACCAAGATCTTTACATAAAATTTTCCATGTGGTGGATGCACAGATTCCAACTTGTTGTGAACGTCGACGAATAGACAACTCTGGATCATCATTAACACTATGGTTTACAGCAGCGATATTTTCTTCTGTACGTACACTTCTTTGTCTTGTTGTTGTTGTTGTATATATATATATATATATATATATATATATATATATATATATACACATTAAATAAGCTTATATTGAATTAAAGTGATTTAACTGAATAAACCTTGAACCAATAAACACAGATAGCCGCGTATAGTATGCTTTTTGGATGACCTATGAAACAAAAAAATGTGATGAAAAATATAATTCCATCAAGCAAATAGCTTCAAACAATTAATTTCATCTGTCAATTATAGATAGCCTTTTTACAAAAATCAAGTACAAAATAGCAAAAAAACTAGCATACCTCACAGCGAAAAATTTAAATAAAACAAAATTTACGTGCACTTTTAATGGTAAAAAATTGTGGCGAGTGTTATTGACTTAGTCCATTCGAGTGAAAAATTTAAAAAAACATGAAAATTCTGATAAAACGATAGATGAAGGAAAGGTTTTATTTTTTCTGGAGAAGAATAGATCTGAGCATCAGTTTCAGTTTAGATCAGTAAAGACGACCGACCATGCATTGCATCAGCTAATATCTGAGATCCATAAAATCAGGGAAACAGGGAAAAATGCCTTAATAACATTCTAAGAAATAGTAAAAGTAATTGACTTGGCAGAAAGGAACACACTACTCAGTGTGTAACGTTATCATTTCGAGTAATTAGATTTTTATCCTTTGAAATTTGTCTGTTACCATCGGAAACTTTAAATTAACAAAACATCTCTGTTAGTATAAGTAAGGTAGACCATCGATACCGTTTTTAATTATTCAATAAATTTTCGATTTCTCGACACTCTTCTTCGTTGTAATTGGCATCCCTCTTGGCAATTGGCATCACTGTCAACTTAATCGAGGCATATGATATTCTGAAGGAAAAGGTGATACTGTCATTATTGGGAGAGAGTTTCTGGAAAAATTAAATCGAATAGAGGAATATTGTGATCTAGAATCAATAGTGATAGTGATTAATTATATCTTCAATTTGAGTGTTTCCTTTGGATATGTTTTAATTTGGAATTTTAATGGGAACAGCGATTTTTACGCGATCAAAAATTTTTCCACGAGCCGATCTTCAATCTGCCCTCTGAACATCTAAAAGGTATGAGTATCCTTTATTATTTTGATCTCAAATCCATATTCTGAACATCTTTTATTAGGCATAGAATCGTAACGATTCTCGACCATTATATGGGACTTTACACGTAGAAATTGGAGGTTATTTCTCATATACATTCCCTCGAACAACAACCAAGAGGTATGAAATCATTTTTATTGTTAGAAAAGTAGCTTATATTCTTTTGTTAGGGACCAAGTGTTGGAATAAGCCCCTATCCAAGTGCTGGGCAAAGCCGGTATTCATATCCGAGTGCTGGGATAAGCAAGTATCTAAGTGCTGGGATAAGCCGTTATCCAAGTGCTGGAAAGGTAATTACGTTCTGAGTGAAAATCCACCTACGTAGTTATTGGGATCTACTTCTAGGGCCTTCCCATTAAGTTGTGGGGTATTTGGTATGGTGTGTTAGCTTGAGAACCGCTAGTAAATTGTACCTGGTAACCAGTGCATTGCACTGGCTTTCTAATCTTTATTTCATAATTATAATTAATGAAAGTTTATACATTTGATTTGTTAATTATAGTGTCAGCAATTACTTGAGGTACACCCCACGCATTTATATTAATGGTAATATTGCTTCAGGATTCGTGGAAGGTCACATTAAAATTCTCATTTTAATTTTAATCAATTCGTTTAATTTTTTTGTTTATTTATCGAATTTTTTTATCAAAACTTTGATACAGTTATAAGTTTTATCAGTTGAGAGCCAAGGGTAGGCTGATAAGTGATCAAAGTTTCATTTATTATTGTGTATTTGATCTAATTAGGGATATCAAGTGGCCCTTCTGACCCTCGGGATAAGCTTCATATTTTTGCTAAGGTTATTATTATTATTTTTTTTTGTGTATATAGTTATTAGTTAGTTATTGGTAATTTACGTTATTTTGTGTTTTCTTTTGTGACGTACCGACCACTGCACTGTTTCGAATAAATAAGTAAAATTGCATTTTAGGGTGATATTTTTTGCTGCTCCTCTGGTGGAGAAGTATGCAGCTAATTTCTTTCAGATGGGCAGGCATATCTCTACCTGGCCCCCATTTTTCCAGTCTGATAAACTCAGGCTAACTGAGTTGTAGTCTCGAGTTTAATTGCTTCCTCCAAGTCCACGTCACAAGTTTGGCGCCCAACGTGGTGCCAAAGGTCAACAACATCTTGATATTGCAGTGGTTGGTAGATTTAATTTTCTTTATTTTCCCTTTGGGTTTTTCAGTAAAATTCAATACCACGGAGGGTAAAATGAACGTAAGTCGTCTTGATGAAAGTGAGCTTGAATATGAGTTAGGTTTTAGAGTTGTGAATGACGTTAAAACGGTTGTGAAGATGAGAAAATGTCTCCGAGGGTATTTGAGATTAGAAATGTCCGGAGTTGAGAAGTATCCGACGTATTATCTTCGCAGATGATTCTATGATTATAGACAATTCCATCTCTGTCATACAGAATAACATTTTAGATTTTTTGGGTGACGAGAAGAGCTCAACTTTTCTCGAAATATATACACGTTTGGTACATTAATTTGTTCAAACGAGCCGGAAGATCTCAGGCACTTTCAGATTCAGAATAGAGAATAGAGATTAGGATACTTGGCAAAGTTGTTTGGCCGAATTAAAATCGAAAGCGATAAATATCGCAGGTTGTCAGTACAAACTACAGTTGAGCAGTCTGATTTCTTCGGTTGGTCTGTCAGGTTAATCATACGAAGCTGAGTCTGAAGATGAGGGAGCTAGTGTCGTAAGTTGTCAGTCTATTGCTACTGTTACCCCCACTGGAGTAAGGTACCTCAGTATCTGTGGCTAAGTGGAATATAACTAAATTCACCGGTAATAGCTCCATCTGCTCTTTAACTTCCTTCTTGAAAAATATCGGGGAGTTGTGTATTTCACGAAACGTTACCAAAGAACAACTACTCCGGTCAGCCAGTTATATTTCTATTGGGAAAGCTCCTCATTGGGTTTACATTCATTCGTTCTACAATCTCGACGTGGTAGCACTTGGTTGATGAGTTGCGAAAACAATTTTTTCCTCCTAATTATAATGACAAAATTTTCGACGACATTAAACACCGAATTCAAAGTCCTGACGAGAACATTGGTATGTATCTAGCTATCATAAACAATATGTTCAAACATCATACTGTCCCCATTTACAAAATTGCTCGCTTGCGAATTCTTCTGCACATCATCTCACCCTTCCACCAAAACCAATTGGAATTGACAAACATCTTCTCAATTTCTCAACTTTTAGACCTCGGATTACAAATAGAGACTCGTAAAGAATCTATCGAGGCATACTTACCTCCTCCTCAGAATAAGGGTTCCTTAATGGAGCGAGATTTGGCATATGTTTATGCAGAACAATCCCCTATCCGTCCAGCTCAGGTGAGTGCAGTTTTGACCTGCTGGAATTGACGACAACCTGGACATGCTGCTAGGGAGTGCAACATTCGAGGAGGAATGCATTGTTCTAAATGTGGACGTCCCGGCTACACTGTTCGAACATGCCCTAATTGTAAGTCCGGAAAAATAGTTAGGAAGATATTGAATGGCAGTACCGGTGCCTTCCCTTAGCAATCTTCCAGTGCCCTGAAGCAAAAACGCATTTTGGACTATGTGTTGGCGCATGCACAAATTGATGAACGTCCGTATTTGTCTTTTTCTGTAAATTTAATAGGTTTGTAGGATTCTGGTGTTTCGAGCACGATTATTGGTGGCCAAGAATGGGCGATGTTGCAGAAGCTGAAACATAAACCTAATCGGGATAATGTGTTATGTAAAGAAGCGAATAGACAGAGTTGTTCAAGTATTGGATCAGTGGATTTGCCGATAAAACTTAAAAATAAAATAAAGATGAATTCGGCTTTTATACATATATAGTACTTATGGATTTGCTGCACGCCTTGATTCTCGGAATTAACTTTTGAAGGAAGTTTAGTATTGTCCCTGATCTTCATTTTGGTAACTTGGTATTTCAGCGTGACGAAGACGTAACCGCAGATGCAATTGCATCGGATGAACACCTTACTGCAGAACAATCAAGGATGTGTGATGAGTTGGGGTGCACCAATCGGTGGAACATGAGATAAGAACTTCATGTCGTCCTATCAAACAGAGGTATTATCTTGTTAGTCTGGTGATGCAGAGTCATATTGACTATGAGTTGGACAACTTGCTCGAGCAAGATATTGTCGAACCCTCGATCAGTCCCTGGTCTTTTCCCATCTTCCTCGTTAAAAAGGAGGATGACTAATATCGGTTCTGTGCGGACTACCGAAAGTTGAACGCAGTCACCGAGAAAGATGCGTATCTCCTTCCCTGCAACAATGCCACTTTGGATCGGCTCTAGAACGTCAAGTTTTTGTCGTCCATGGACATTAAGTCGGCATATTTCCAAGCACCCTTGAAAGAATCCTCTCGCTCCCTAACTGTCATATGTGTTCGTGTATTTGGAGGATGTCATCATCATTACCGACACATTTGAAAAGCATGTCAGGAAGCTAATCCCAACACTCTTCCAACCTCTGGGTCCATCCTCAAACCTTGTGAATCCACGGCAAATATAGAAGTTCATGCCGACAAAAGTGACATTTCTGTTTGGAGACCGTCAGATTGGCCGCCTTAAAAAAAACCTTCAACACTTTGACAACCATGTCGCAGTATTAAAGGAGGTTTTTAAAAGTGTTGAGGCGGCCAATCTGATGGTCTCCAAAAAGGAATATCCGTTTTGTCGTAGATTCACAAGGTTTGAGGATGGACCCAGCAAAGGTTTAAGCCACTTTGAACATACCGGTTCCCACCTGTGTTTCAGAGGTTCGGAGAGTGTTGGAGTTAGCTTCCTGTTACTGCAGATTTATGTTAAATTTTGCGGATGTGACAGCTCCTCTGACGGAAATTCTCAAAAAAAAAACCGGATTTCCAAATGGACTCATCGTGTGATTAAGCCCTAGCAAAATTAAAGGAATGTTTGATTAGTGCCCCTGTGTTATCTTGTCCTGATTTTTCTAAACCATTTACCATACAATGTGTTGCTTCCGGTTGTGGAATTGGTGCTGAGGACGAAGATAAGGTTATTTGTTATCTGTCACGGTCTTTGACCCGATTGGAGCGTAATTATACTACCACCGAGCGCGAGTGTCTTGCTGTCCTTTGGGCTATTGAAAAGCTTCGTCCCTAAATTGAAGGTTCTCATTTTTCTGTTGTTAGAGATAATGACATTTTTTTGGCTAGTAAGGATGAATTCACCTTCTGAAAGATTGGCTAGATGGGCCATCAGGCTCCAGCAATAAAACTATACCGTTATTTATCATCGAGGGAAGGATAATGTGGTGTCAGATACTCTGTCTAGGTCGGTAGCCATCATCGACTCTGTCAATATTCCTCAGAGCCATTGCTCCGATTATTGGTATAAAAAGCTTATAGGAAAGATTACTTAAGACCCCGAACCGCTTTCCATAGTGGCAGATAGTCCAGAGAAAACTTTTCAAAAATGTAACCCCTGCGTTTCCGAATTGGCAGCTCCGTTTAGACTATTGGAGAGAAGTTGTTCATCGACCTCAGCGAAAAACCCTCATTAAGACTATCCATGAATCCCTCTTACATGTAGGAGTATTCAAGACTTATAAGTTGTCAGAGAAATATTACTGGCCAAAAATGCGATACCACGTAGCATCTTATATCTGTCGTTGCACCAACTGTCATGCTATAAAACCTAAGCAGGGCAAACCACCTGGACTTATACTTTCCAAGCAGGTGTTCATTCGAGGTCATGTCTGCCAATTTTTTTGGTCCGTTACTTCGGACTCGCTCAAGTAACCCATATATTTTTGTTATCGCTGATTGTTTTAGCAAGTTCCCTCTACACTTTCTTCTACCTGCTACTACTTCGACGTCTATTATAAAAATATTGGATTCCCATGTTTTTTCTGTCTTAGGTTGTCCCAATTCCATGATGTTGGATAATGGGGTTCTATTCCCCTATAAAGAATTTATTAAATTTTTAAAATCCCACAATATTAACGTTCAATATACCGCCTTATATCATCCACATGCTGACTCAGTTGAAAGCATTATCAGAATAATCTAAACTATGTTACGATCATATATTTCAGAAGATTAGAGAGGTTGGGATAAATAGTTGAACCAAGCTGGGTTAGCTATTCGTTCTTCAAAGCATGAAGTAACGGGTTATTTCCCAAACTTCATTGTATTTGGGAGAGAAGTGTCCTTCAAGTGTGAAAACACCTGCCTTGACCCGATTTGTTTCAATGAATTCGCTTTGACTGGAGATTGGGAACAAGCCTTTGCCAAAATCTATGCAGATATTATAGTTAAATTAGCCAGAGCCTGTGAAACCAATAGACGGACGGATAATCTCCTACATCGCGATGTTCAGTTTATAGTTAATCAACTGGTTTGGAGGAGGAATCAGGTAGTTCAGGCAAAATATTTTACAGCTAAGTTGGCTCCTAAATAAGTTGGAACTTACATCATTTCAGAGCGAGTTTTCCCCTGGACTTATGAATTACAAGTCAGGATGGTAAATATCAGGGTGTGCAGCATGTTAAAGATCTGAAGGCTCATCCACCCAAAAACAATAAGAAGGAGAACAGCCGGATTAGGTTTTGGTCGGTTATGTGGGACAGAGGATGGCTGTCTCTTGCCTAGAGCATAAATTGATTAAGATGGTCACTATCCCCATCGAGTGGCTGAAATACTTGCACATCTTTCGTATTTTCGGGTCCACGTTAGCAACATCGCTTCATAGTACCCTCTGTACTTGCTGGCGAGGTTGATGCTATTTTTCGTTTAGTAACACCAGTTTCCCAATTTGGTCCCCTTTGCTTTGGTGGAAGTTTTTTTTTTTGTGAGAACTACTGATTTGACATTTTCTTCGTTTTCTGATTTCTGACATTTGAGAGTGACTTTTAGTGCGTTCTACTAAGCGACCACGATGCCCAAAACGCTCGTGTCGTTCTGTCACTTGCAGATCACGGTCGTTGCGGGTGTTCTTAAAATATCATCAATGACGTAATTTACTTCGACCGCGACAAGCCCGCGGAGACCTATGTTTTGACGTGAGTCGAAGTGTTTGGTTACATATTTTCCATCATGGCGATGCAATCAACTCTGGTTTGCTTAGAGAGGGAGCTTTTGGTGGAAGTGAAGGATGCAAAACATGCACAAGTCTGCAAAGAATGATTATTATATATATTATTTTTTATTACTTTCCCGTTTCATCCATCATTTTTGAAATACACCATCGCTATTCGCTAACAATACCCGTTCCACTTGCAATGCCAACAAAAACATTTGCGGGCTTCTCAAAAGCTAGTGGAACGGGAAAAACCGTGAACGCGCGCGTAAGCGTTGCAGTCGTCTAGTGGAAAGCACGGTTTATGTTACTGATTTCAATGTTGGCGTTTGTCATTTATTGTGATTTTGGTGGTGCTGTATGGAGGATTAAACTGTCAGATTTTGACTACTCATCGATATTGAACTACTCATTATTCTAGTGAATTTCCGGTTTTGATCATGGTGTTTCATGATTTAGACTTATTGTGTTTTTTTTCTCTTTCTTGATTCTGACGTTTCTTATTTTGTGATAGATACCCGAAAACCCCCGATGAATTAGTGACTGGGTTGGTCGTGTATTGAGCCGTTACTCTGTACCCACGAAGACCACTGGATTTTTCCCTATTTGACGTTCTTGATTGTGCCCTTTTATTTTCCGATTTTGATACTCGATTGACATCACTGTGAATAGTTGTGCGGGGAGTCGTTAAGAGTGCGACTTTGGTATGAAGAAATCCTCCATGATCAGCACGTGACCTGAAATTTTCGATTCGAATTTCGGGTGAATTTCTCCTCTTGTTGTGTAAAAAAAAAGAGTTTGCACCACAAATCGTTCTTTTTAGTTAATATCTTTATTTGAATCGGTTTTGTTTTTCTTTTATGTTAGTTTTCTGTTCTAACCGCTGGACATGTCGGTATTCAGCTGCCTCCAGGGACAGGATATCTGTAACTTTTGTGCTGTCTGAATGAGTGTTGGTAAGGATCCAGTTGCCTTCAGCGACTGTCTTTCGGTTTGTATTATGTTGCCTTTTGCGACTGGGTATCTTTTACCCTTGTTTTCTTTTGAAGTGGAGACACCAAAGTGTGGCGAGATGGCAATACCATGTGACTCAAATTTTTTTTTAAGTAAGGGAAGGATTTTTAACGTTATCATTTCGAATAATTAGATTTTTATTTCATAGAATTCGATTTGAAATTTGTTTGTTATTTTTTACATCGAAAAATTGTGAGCTTGGTGGTAATTGTCATTTCGTTCGCCGTGGGTAAGTTCATATTGACTCGTAGAAAAGAACTGGTCTCTAGGATTTATTTTGAAATTTTAATTTGGTTTTAAACCTTTAAATTAACAAAATATCTCTGTTAGTATAAGTGAGGTAGACCATCGTTACCACTTTTAATTATTCAATAAATTCTCGATTTCTCGACAGTCTTTTTCTTCGTTGTAAAAGATTTCTCTTGACAATTGGCATCTCAACTTATTCGAGGCATACGACATTCTGAAGGAAAAGATGATGCTGCCATTTTTGGGAGAGAGTTTCTGGGAAAATTAAATCAAGGTGAAGAATATTGGGATCTAGAATCATCCTTGTTATAAGTGATTATATTTTCAATTTGAGTGTTTCCTTTGGATATATTTTGATTTGGAATATTGATGGGAACAGCGATTTATACGCGATCAAAAATTTTTTCACGAGGCCGATCTTCAATATTCACTCTGAACATCTAGGAGGTATGAATATCCTTTAGTATTATTTTTCCATAATCCATTGTCTGAACATTTTTTATTACGTTTAAAATCGTGATTATTCTCGAACATCGTATGGGACTTTACACGAAGTCTTGAAATTAGAGGTTACATTTTGTATACATTCCCTCGAATAATAACCTAGAGGTATGAAATCATTTTTTGTATTAGAACAGTAGCTTATACTCTTTTGTTAGGGTCCAAGTGTTGGGATAAGCTCGTAACCAAGTGCTGGGCAAAGCCCATATTCATATCAGAGTGCTGGAATAAGCAAGTATCTCAGTGCTAGGATAAGCGGTTATCTAGGTGCTGGACAGGTATTTACGTCCTGAGTGAAAATCCTCCCACTTGACAGTTACAGAAATAGGATACACTCTGAAATAAAACCAGAGGAAGCACACCATCTCGCACCTATTGTACATGAACGATATCAAACTCTAGGCACCATCACAAGAGAAACTAAAAGAACTAATCAGATCGTAGATGAGTGCTCAAAAGATATCGGTATGATTTTTGGCTTAGACAAATGCAGGACAATACATAAGGAAAACGGGAAGATCAAGACAGAAAGTGTAGAAATCGAAGACGGAGTCCTGATAGAGTCGATGGAACAAGAATACAGACTGAGCTATCAACAGACAAAAGCCATCGACCACAAAAAGATCAGAGAAAATATCAAAAAAGAATACATAAGCAAAGAGAACAAAGCGTGCAAAATCAAACTGAACAGCTGAAACCTATTCAAAGCGCTAAACACATGGGCTATCCCCATCCTAACCTACTCGTTTGGGGTAATTAACTAGACAAAAATGAACATCACTAGGAAAACAAGGACAACGCTAACAGCACACAGAAAATACCAGCCCAAAGCCAGTAAACTGAGAATCACAATACCAAGGAAAGAAGGAGGTTGAGGATTGATAGACATCAAAAACCTACACAACAAACAAATCAAATTGATAAAAAAATACTTCTACGAAATAAAAGAAACCTCACCCCTACACCACTTCGCATGCCTCAGAGACAAAAACCACACCCCATTAAACCTATCCAGGGAATAAACCCAAAGCAAGGAGATCATAATGAGCACAGAAGGGAAACACCAAAATTGGAGAAGAAGGGAGCTCCATGAGAGGCATCTGCACGATTTCGACCAACCACACGTCGACAAATAAGCGTCGAACGAATGGGTGAGAATGGGAGAATATTCCCAGAAACGGAGGGCTTTCTGCTAACAATCCGAGATCGGGTGGTACATACTAAAAATTACCAGAAATATATCATCAAGGAACCAGGAATGACAGACGGCAAATATAGAAAATGCAAGGAGAAGCCGGAAACCATACAACTCATCACGGCAGCATGCAGCATGTTATCGCAGAACGACTACTTACACTGTCACAACCAAGTCAGCTATCATCCACCAGGAAATCAACCACAAGCTGGGAATGCCGAGCGAAACACGAAAAACACCCTATTATGAATACGAGCCAAAAGCAGCAACACAAAAAGACCACCTCAAAGTGTATTATGACCAATCCATCATCACAGACCGAACCATCACCTGTAACCAACCATACATAGGAGTGAGGGACAGAAAGGACACATAGGAGTGAAAGACAGAAGGAAACCTACATTATAGATGAAGCCGTCCCTAACACAAACAACCTAATGAATGATATAGTAAAAAATAAAAGGAAATACACCGACCTTACAGACGAAATAAAGAACCTATGGGACCTCAATAAAGTGACCGTTATACCCATGGTTCTCTCCGCCACTAAAGTAATCCCAAAAGACCTACACAGAAGCCTAGAACACTAGAGCACTAAACGACAACCTCTATAAGCTCCTGCAGAAAGCGGGTGTACTGAATACCGAATTGTTCAGAGAATTAAGTCAAGAATAGACGAGTGTGCTTGGTATCAAACGCGTACATCGTTTAAGGAATTATAAACCAGGGATCAACTTGAGGAGAACATAATAATAATAAAGCATTGTTTAATAATATACGTGGCCATACCCTCTGACTACAACATAACACAGAAGGAAGCTGAAAAGATACTTAAATATAAAGATCTGTAAATCGAGATACAACGCAGGTAGAACCTGAAGGCAAAAATAATTTCCGTCATCATTGGAGCAACAGGACTCATCTCCAAGGTCACCACAAACATTATTAAGGAAGTTCCTGGAAAGCATAATCTTCTACAAATGCGAAAGTCAGTGGTCCTGAGTACGGCTTATATAGTACGCAAAGTACTTTAATACTTACCTGTCATCCGGGCGCAAAAGCCACACCCTGGGTGCAGCGTGTGCACTCGGTGTTGCTCAGTTGAGAAAATTAAACCTTAGAAAACTAAATGGTGAAAATAAATAATAATAATAATAATTATAATGAATTTTTTGACACATTAACATATCAAATAAAATGAAAAATTTATTGGTAAACAAAAAATAATAACCACAGAACCTCTAGTTCCAAAGAAACTATAGCTTTTAGGTGGTTTTACAATTCTACAGAATTGAATAACTCCTCTAGCAAAGTATAAAATTACAATGAATTAACAAATTAGGAAAAACAAGAATCAATGAATCCAAAAGCTTTCCCCCAAAATAATATCCTTCTCCTTTTCTCTGTCATCTTGTATCCATCCACATATCTACTTCATATTCTATTTTTATGTCTCACCTTGTCCACTCTCCTCATGAAGTAAACTATTGGAGAACTCCAGTGGCTTTTCATAAAGTATCCATAAAATCCATCTCTGAATCACATTCAGTCTTTCCAAATGTACATTTGAATCTGTACAACATGACCCCCAACTTAGTCACGATGCAATCTATCTGAATTTTCCATCTATGGTGTCGATCTATTGTGACTCCTAAATAGTTAATAGAATCTGCCTCGCGAATATATGATAATTTCAAATAAGGTTATTATGATTTTCACAAATTTTTATTGTTAAACTCACAACAATTGTTTCGCTATCACAGTGGCATCATCAGGCAAGATCACATTTTGAATATTTGTGACCTTGCCTGATGATGCTACTGTGACAGCGAAACAATTGTTGTGAGTTTAACACTAAAAATATGTGAAAATCAGAATAATCTTATTTCAAATTATTTAATATGGATTTTCACCAAGTAAGGACTGATACAATTCAATATAGCGAATATATGAATTTGGTCCGATAATGCGAAGGTCGCAATCAGCTTATGAAGGAGGGAAAACGCAAGTATTTCGTTTTATTCAGAATCATATTTAAGACATTGTACCTGAACTATCTCTCCAGAAGACCAAAATCCTCTTCAGCCACAGACAAAGAGGTTGACTCATAGAATATGGCCACAATTTTTCACTTCACTACAATATTAAATAGATCATTGATATAAATGGTGAATAAAAGTGGGCCTATTACAGTAACTAACGGCACTCCACACAAAACAGTGGTGGATTGCTCAAATCCCTGTCCACCCTAACCATTTGCTCCCGATCAGTCAAATAACTTTCCAATATTTCATAGAGTCTTCCTCTTATACCTAACCTGTCTAATTTATTTAATAACTTTCTGTGATTCAATGTATCGAAGGGCTTACATAGATCTACAAAAATGCACAGAGATGGTTTACGTTTATCAACAGAACCATAAATATGTGAGGTTACTTCACTGATTGCATCCTGAGCTGATTTTTTTCAGCAATTTTCACGACGTTTTTGATAAGTGTAACTGGTCTGTAATTCCCCATATCCAATTCATTTCCACCTTTGAATATAGGCTTAATAATTCCCTTTTTCAATGATTTGGGAAAGTTGATGAAGTAAATAAAAACAACTGGGCTTAAGTTCCACTGTTTATTTCATGTCTGTTGATACATATGTTTCGGATTTTCAGCCTATTTCCAAGTTTGTACTTACTTTATTAATTTTAAAATGTTTTACTCAGTGATATGCGGAAAATCAGTATCATTTGGGAAAGTTTGCACTATCCCAGCATCGGTTTGAAATGTGTAAGCGGGGTTTTCATCTCATGAGCTATGATTTTCAAATTTTCCACTGGGACACCATCATGCCCAGGAACTCTTTCTAACTTCAGCCTTATTATGATGTGATATACTTCCCTGGTATCAGTTAGGTACAGATACATCGATTTATCCAACCTTCTTTGATCTTCCTTATATTTATTTGGAAGTATGATTTTACTTTGGTGAATTTTCTCCAAATTTGCATAGCACGAATTAAGTCTATCACAAATTTCTTTTTTCGATTCCTGAATTATCCCATTTTTCGAATAAATTTTTACAATTTTGGTTTCTGGTTTCGGCCTATTGCAGATGTTATCGACGCATTTCCAGAAAGCCTTAGAGTGATACGCATTTTTTATTATTAGTTGACGAGCATAATCTTTTTTGGAAAACTTAATCAATTCATTCAGCTTATTTTTATAGTTCAGGTTTTCTATTTTCCGAGGCAAATTATTTGGATTCTTCATAAATTCTTTATGCAATATTAGTTTTTTGTTTATGGATGTTAAAAGTTTCGGCGTAACCATTTTTTCTTTTTTACGAACTGAAGTTTCAATTCAATTTCTACTGTATACTTCCGAAAAATTATATCAATTTTTCCCAAAAATTCATTGTCTTCTCATCAACATCCTCTAGAGAATAGAAAACCTCCCATTTCCCGTCCTTTATATATTTTGAGTTGATTTGAGTTGATCAGTTCCTTTGATCAACTGAATATAGTTCTTTAATTCCATATTGAAAATTTTCGGGCAAGTGCTTGCAGGTCTATAAATTGCTGTTATTGAGATGGTCTTCTATTCAACTGTCGAATGTCGAATTTGTTAAAATTATGAATAGAAAACAATATTTTATTTCCGCTAATATTTTTTTTCACAACAATTGTTTCGTCATACCATGACTTCTTTAGGTGAGTACTACTAGATACTGATTAAACAATGCTAGAAAATGTCTATAAGTTGTACAGGTTGCATAGCAGAAAATAGAGGGGATGGAAGAATTGAAACAAATTGTAATTAAAACAAATTGCAGAAATTACTATGTTTTACTACCAAAAAATATATATTACACATTTTCTTGTGACTCGAGTTTCGGGAAATGAACTATCCCATCATCAGACAACTGAAGACCTAACAGTGGTACAGTGGTATTTAAACAAAAGTGATAAATATTTTGAATATTTCAATAGATTCTAACACCTAATAGTGGTACAGAGGTTTACAAGCGGAACGTGATAAAAACCCGGTTAAAAAAGAGAGGACTTCTAACAGATATCGGAATGTCGGCAATCGACAAAGAAGGTTATTAAACAGATGGTACCCATTTAAATATCTCAAATAATTTTTGGGGTTACATAGCTTATTTTTACATTATTTTGTTGTATATCTCAAATATTTGGATTTAGAAAGCTCCATACAGTCATTCATTATTTTTTACATTATTTTTATTGTGAACGAATTTGAAAATTTCAATAATCAAGTTTCTTTTCTTTTGAATCTACATGTAAAATTTTTTTCTTAAGATTTTTTTTGTCGAAAGGAATTACTGTTTTCTGAAGAATGAGAGGCAGAAGTTGAGTTTTTGTTTACTTTTCATTAAATTCATTTTATGTTCGTTGAAAAAGGTTTTAAACACATGCTACTTTTTGAATATCTCAAATATTTTCGATTTACATAGCTCCGTACAGTCATTCATTATTTTTACATTATTGTTATTGTGAACTAATTTGAAAATTTCAACAGATTCTAGATAATCGAGTTTCTTCCCTTTTGATTCTACATGTGAAATTTTAAGATTATCTATTGTGGGAAAGGAATGACCGTTTTCTAGACAATGAGTGGCAAAAGTAGAATTTCATTTATTTTCCTGAAACTCATTTTATGTTCGTTGAACCTCGTCTTGAAGGAATGTCCTGTTTGTCCTATATACTTATTACTGCACGTAGAACAAGATAACTCATAAACTCCTGATTTGTGTATGTTTGGAGTAGGGTCCATTGCGTTAAATAATACCGATGATAATTTGTTTTGCATTTTGAAGGCAATATTGACATCTGATTTTGAAAAACTATTGGCTATTTTTTGACTTACTTACTTACTTACTTTGACTTACTTACTTCCAAAGTACGACAGAGAAATGAATTTTTTATTTTCTTCGGTTTTTATGATGGGATAAGTTTGGCTCATAGCTATTTTAGATAGTTTCTGTCGAATTAGATTATCTATTATATCGGAGTTGAAACCGTTGTTCGCGGCTATTGATTTTATAGTTTGGACTTCAGCTTCGCGGTCATTTTTTGATAAGGGTAATGCGAAGGCTCTATGGATCATCGATTGATAGGCTGACATTTTTTGTGAATATGGATGATTGGAATCAATAGGAATACATATATCAGTGGATGTGGGTTTTCTGAACACGTTGAAATCTATTTTTCTATTTGAGTGTGATATCAAGAGGTGTAAAAATGTAATAATTTTCTTCGATTCTTTTCCTAATGTGAATTTAATTCAAGAAATTCAAAAATTGACTCAGTTGTCTGAATGTTCCGGAGATACACGTAAGAATATCGTCTACGTATCTGTACCAGAAATGAACATTTACAGGTAGTTTCGAAGTGAAGATTTTATTTTCTATTTCTGACATGAATATGTCTGCAAGGAGTGGACTCAGTGGTGAGCCCATAGCTAGGCTTAATTGTTCGTATATTTCATTATTGAATTGAAAATAGTTTTTATGCAGGCAGTGTTCTAAAAGGTATCTAAAAAGGGATGAAAGAAGATTCATTTTTCTTTGGGAATTCTGAAAATTTTCGAAAAAGATTTTATTTGTTTAATTCCGTTTAGTCATTTATTACAAATTGTTTTTTATGATACCTATTAATTTCTAACGTTTCTGATAGAATCGTATTTTACCGCTCAAGTTTGATGAATTCTAAACAATAGATCTTCAAATTGGAGTAATATATTAGCTTCAGATGCTTGGATATTATTTTTCAATTCTGTTTTTGATGCCTCTATTCTTTATAATATATTTTGAATTGCCTCACCATCCATTATTCAGTTTTCGAAATGAAATTATTTATTTATCAATGTATAAGATTTAAGAGTTTTCAGAAAATGAACAGAAAACGAAAACACTTCCTTAGGCGTATAAGGTAGGCTTCGGACAGAATATGTGAACCTCGGAACTGTAGGAATAAAATGATCAAGATATGATATGCTAGGACTTACCTGTACACTTTTCGTTCCTAAAAGGAACGAATCACATTCATCAGGCGTTTATCAATTATCATGCGGTACCTGCTCAAAAATTCATATTGGATAAAATCGGTAGATGTTTCGAAACAAGAACAAAGTAACATAGACGCTCCTTCCTCAAAAATAAATTGTATTTAATGTATGCGGAACATCTGATAAAAGAGAAACATGAGTTGGCGAACATTTTAGGATGTTGTATTTAGAAAACGGGGATCTGAAACTGAACCTGTTGGAAAGTATGAAAATAAACCGATTTACAAATTCGTGGAATATATTGATTGAACAAACTGAGTTATCTAATTCACCTAGATTGGATCTATTCAACTAAGGACCCTGTGGTTTTACAAAAAGTAATAAATATAATTTCTTGTACCTGTTTCGTACCACGGTTAGTTCACCGTAGTATTAAGTTAAAATACTGAAATAATAGGCAATATTTCAGTATTTTAAAATAATAGACAATTGCAAATTAATTAATCTCGATGATTTATTCCGATGGCTTATAGTGGACTGTATTTTTGTTTGTTAGCGAAGAGTTTTACTTCAAGGGCACTTGTATGTAGTTATCTCGATGATGAACTAGCTTTGTTTATCTAATAAGATAAACCAACGAAAATGTTAAGGAATTAAAGTGAAACACTCGTATTACACTATGACAACAGCGAACTATAATTCTTGGTTTACTGTATATAAACCAAGTTAAAGGAATGAGTATCGCACTAACAACATTTGAATTTGCCAATACTTTGGCAATTGACTGGATTACTATGTATCAATAATAACCGCGATAACTTGGACCCAAATGTCACAAGCTACGTACAAGAAATTTGACTATCCGAATGATAGTGCATAATGTAGCTACTGCTACATGCGATAACTTTGACTGTTAGGAATAATAATGCATGATGTAGCTAGAGCTACATGCGAACACTTCGATTATCACGAATAATAATAATGCATGATGTAGCAAGGGCTAGATGCGAACACTTCGATTATCACGAATAATAATGATTTTACAGTCTTTTCAAAGACTGAACGTTAGAGGTGCTCGATGCACCCCTTCTAACAAAAGGGGGAAATTAACGTAAATGATTGGAAGGTCCATTTGGAGGTAGACTGAATGAACAAACCAAATCTTCTTATTTGTTACAGAAAAATCATGAGAATAATGCAACTAAAGAAGGATAGAGTCAGTTTGTAATTCCGAATGCTGCGTCATGTGAAATTAACAGGCATAAATATATCCAAATCTCTAATTGACTTTCCATGTTTTCTAAGGCCATATAATAATTGAAAAACCAATAATCTGAAGTGTCGAGTAAAAATAAACAGTTTGAAACAATCTCAAAACTGCTATATCGCATATCAACGTAAAAGACATAAGTATCGAATGACAAACTAATTTCGAACGACAGGGCCGTCTCTAATGAGACGGAACATACTCTCCCCCTTGAACGATCACGTTCAAAAACTAAAGGGGTGACGATTACTCGAAAACAATAGCTGAATAAAACAGTTATCAAAAACGAAAAAGTCAATACATGAAAAACATAAATTGAGATACACAGATGCTACATAAAATTGCTTAAAATTACATTGAATTACATAAATGGCAGTGAAACAAAAAAAAAATTACAATCAACAAAGTAAATCAATAGCTGAAATACATAAGTGGCAGTGAAATAAAACAATTACAATCAACAAAGTAAATCAATAGCTGAAATACATAAGTGGCAGTAAAACAATGGTTGATTATACATTTTCTGTACCATTGTCACTAAGAATTACTGGTATAGTTACAAAATCGACAAGAATTCGAGGATATCTATACAAGCTACTTTTGTGGAAAAATATGTCAATGTACCACCGATAAGAAAATAACAATAATTATAATGGTGCTCATTTGAATCAAAAAACATAGGTAATTAGAACGCGAATTGAACATTGGGCCTATTTCAATTGCACGAATATTTGCATTGCAACACCAACGAATCTAACTAATTAATGTTGGGTTGATGATTGTGAAAAGGTGAATAAAATATGTAATTCATTGACATGTTCAAAATTTGGATGAATTATTAAATCAAAATAGGTAGTATTTCACCTTTCGAGAGTATAACGAAAACGATGAATTTTTGGATAATTTATAAATTAATAACTTATCAAAAGTTTTATAATTGTACATGTATAATTCCACGTTCACTTTTACTTTATGGTGATGCCAGAATCGCCTTGGATATACACCTGCATATTCAAATAGCAATTGCTCTATGCGAATCCAAAAACGAAGTATAGATTGATCGATATGTTTCTTCCGTTTCATCTTAGAAATTTTGAAAGGAAGGAATAACCATGCCTCTCGTGAATCAGTGCCTGCACACCTTTTCGGAGGCCGATTTGCTGTATTTTGCATTAGCCATAGTGGGCTAGGATGCAAAATGTGGGTTTGAAAACACTTGTGGGGCGTTTGACCCCGTATAACAAGATCGCCGTAATTTTTCTCAGACGATATGAGCCTTGTATACACATGATCAACATTTCTACGGATTTGAAAGTGCGTTTCTATATCCGTAGGTAAGGTGAAGAGATAATACTCAATCAAATTTTGTTTTAATAACAAATCGTCCTGAAAATTCCATAACAAAAGATTTTAATGCAACATCTGGTACTTTAAAATACAGTAGAGTCTCGAAGTACGGTGTTTTGACCAAAGACCCTTATGGGCAAACGTTCCCTTGAAGCTTTTACGACCTGTATGCGTTGAGTCAAGTGAATTGTTGAGTGATTTATTATTAGTTTTATCAGATGCGTTCTCTGACGATTTCAAATTTGTATTGGAAAAGGAATTTTGAAGGGATTTCATCGCAGGTATATATGGTGTATTGGGTACCGTGAACTCTGTTTTCACTGAATGGGGATATAATTTTATATCCTTCGTTTGAAGAGCCATGTTTGGCGAGTTGCTAATACAAGTTTATAAATATAAATCAACTTATAGATGTATTTCATTCAACCAATATGTACAATGGATTTCTATCGAGTAAAGGTCAGCACTATACGAAAAACGATGTTTTAATCAAGATGAGAGATGCATGCTTCTTGCTCATCAATAATTTGGGGGAAACAATCATGTTTCATGATTCTTCGTACCTTGAAACATGAAATTTCCACTGCTCGATAGCAAAGGTGCATTATTTGGGAAAAAAGCAAAGCAAAAGGAGAGGACCTTTCAGACTATCTAATGATTTTCCTGCTTCGTAATCTATTTCTTCAATTAAGAGGATACTCTATTAGCTTGATGCTATTACCTATTATATACTTTTCTATGATGATATTAAATTTACCCTGTCAACTCTCTCAGAATGAACTTTATTTTCATTTTAGTTCATATCCTTCGATATTTCATTATCGCATCCTCAGGTCTGTTCGTTTATTTCGACGGATTCCGGAGTAGAAAAATATACTTACGATATTGCAAAATTACCTTCAGGCCATCCTGAAACTCATATTACAAAAAAGAGAAAGAGTCTTTCGACGTCCGTTGCCAAGGGTCGGATTTGAGGTCGGCCGTTCCCCTCTTTCGATTAAATTTTCATGAAACGAAAATTGGAGACATCGGGGAAAATTACTTCGTAGTATCCGCATCATGTTGCTAGAACTTCAGGAAAGTCGCTGCAAGAGAGTCAGGTAATTATTGAGCTGAATATGAGACCAAAATTTTGATATACCTACTCACATTGAGGAAACTTTTGTTCGATGTACTTTCTGGAACTTGTTAATATTTGAATGGCTTTAAATACGACATTGATGATAATCTTCCTGTTATGGAAAATCGATTCAAGACGAAGGAAGCTAAGAATATGGTAGATTCCGAGTACATGATGAGAAGAAAATTTGGAGTTCTGGTTCAGTAACTTATTTGTACCTTGATATGTGATTATTTGAAACAGACGGTTTCCTCATAAACGTATCAGAATAACTCGTCCACTCATGGAGTAATTCATGTCGAGTAGAAAAGCTGTGACTGTTCTAGCTCATTTTGCATAAATACATGTAAGCGCATAAATTATCGGTCAAAAATTAGGTAAATTGCATCCATGATAATTATACATCTCGAGTTGAAGAGTCAATGCACATAAATTATCAGTCATAAAATGCCAATTTTATTACATGCATGATAATTCGTCTGGGGGTTCATTTTAATTCCTGTCAGTGGTTTTCAATTGTGAATTGTCCCTTTATTATTAAAGTATATAATTATACATCTCGGGGTGAAAAGTCTTACATTCGTGATATGCGTCTGGAGGGTCATTTTATTTCCTTCCAATGGTTTTCAATTGTGAATTGTTCTTTTGTAATCAAGGTGCATAATTATTGAACTCGGTGGGCCTAAGTCAATAAAAATATTTCCTTTCTAATCTTGTTAATGAAGAATCCATAGATTTCTATGTCTTTACTGACACTTAACAGTATTGTAGAATATATAAGACAAAATCGGTTCATGTAAGGATTCTTTGGTTTCGAATCTCTTATATGTTTAGTTGTGTGTAGTTTCCTGTTAATGTTCGGTGAGTAAAAACATCGTTATCTACTATAATGTGAATGTGTGATTATCAACATAGTTTTTTTGTGTTAGATCATGGATTTCTTCAAACTAAATACCACTGGAAGAGAAGTTACTAATTATGAAGGCGAAGCTGGTGAAAACAAAATTCGACACTAGCATTCACTGACTTGGTGGATATTTGAACGAAACATCCAGTCACCAAGTTCGAGTTCAGTTCACAGTGTTCCAGTTAGCAAGTTCGAGTTCATATCATAATAAATGAAAGAATAAAAGTAGAAAGAAAGAACTATATAAAATAAATGGAGAGGTGTCTTCCAATATGAGTCTGCAGTGAGAAGTTGTGCAGTATAGTTTTTCAGTCATTATTTATTCCGTGAAATATTATGGTTGAAGATTCAGTGGGTGAACTAATATGTAGATGCACATATATTTTCACATTCTAAGCTGTAGCAATAATAATTCTTTCGATTATAAAATACTGTAATGAACTGGAGAAGTCAACTATTATTTCTCAGGAATTCAAGTTTAATATTGATCATATTCAATGTTCAAGTTGTGAACTAATAATATTTTGTTTTGGAAAAAGCAGGCAGAAGGATTGTTTGAAAATGAATGCTGAGAGATACAGTTTTATCATGGGCGACAATACTACTACTTACTTACTACTCTGTCAAGAAAGTACCGGGAATTTTCAATTAAAACAACATTTTTACATTTAATCGTCAAAAATTATTGGGTCGCCTTCAAAATAGGCTCCATTTGCTCCAATACATCTATGCCAACGGCACTTCCAATTATCGAAACATTTTTTATAGGCGCTTTCCGGGATGGACTTTAGCTCTCGCGCCGAATTTTGTTTTATGGCTTCAATCGACTCAAAACGGGTGCCACGAAGGAGCAATTTTAGTTTGGGAAGAGGAAAAAGTCGCAGGGAGCCAAATCCGGCGAATACGGTGGTTGCTGAAGCACGTTTGTTGAGTTTTTGGCGAGTTTTTGGCAAAATCCATGAGTTGTTCGCCCACAAATTTTGCCGCTTCTTACGGATACGCTCACGCAAACGTTTCATAACGCCTAGGTAATACTCCTTGTTTACCGTCTGACCCTCTGGAACGAATTCGTAGTGCACCACGCCACGGATATCGAAGAAAACAATGAGCATCACCTTCATTTTCGAGCGGCTTTGGCGTGGTTTTTTCGGTTTCGGCTCATTTTTTGCCACCCATTCCGATGATTGCTGGCTTGTTTGCATATGGTACTCGTAGACCCAGGTCTCATCACCAGTTATAATGCGTTCCATGAATGTAGAATCGGAATTACAGCGATCCAGCATGTCTGAAGCAACCTCTTCGCGATGACGTTTTTGAAGAAAATTCAGGTCTTTCGGTACGAGTCGTGCGGCCACCTTTCTCATGCCCAAAATATCAATAAAAATCGTACGTGCGGACTCGTGGGATATCTTAAGATCATGTGCTATCTCTCAAGCTGGTACCACGGTTTTCCAGCACCCTTTCCTTAATTTTATCGACGTTATCTTCGATCGAAGCCGTCGATGGGCGTCCACTTCATGACCGTCCTTGAAGGCTCTGTACCACTGATATGCACGAGTTTTCGATAGAGCATTATCACCAAAGGCCTTTTGCAACATTTTCAATGCATCGGCACACGAAAATTCATTTGCAACACAAAACTTTAAACAAATTCTTTGCTCAACGTAATCACCCATAGTAAAAATCGGCACGCACTCTGACATCGACTGACTTAATCAGCTGTTGCAAACACACTAGTTGACAGATCCCGCTCAAGCTGGGCATAGTAATCAAGGACAGTGGTACCAACCTAGGAAAAAAAATTTTTACCTGCCTCATTGCCCCGCCAGATTTAAATCGATAATTCCTGGTACTTTCTTGAAAGAATGTATATCGGATGGGAGCTCAATGAATACTCTGTTGATGGAAAGGCATGTTTAAAATGTGAATCTTTTGGAAATTGTACAAGTAATGGTGAAACTTATGAGTATTTGAGGCAGAATAAGAAATTTATAATTTAAAAATAAAAATGTTAAAGCAAATTGTGTTTGTTCTTTTCTTCATCTTATGTCATGTACTGCATTCGTGTTTAATGGAAAGGTAATTGAAAAGAAAAGAAAATCAGATATTTCACACCACTTCATTCAAATGTATACATCTAGATGAACATTTCAGTTTTGAAAATCTATGTTTATTATGAAAAACTTCTGTCCATTTATTTGATGTAGATCTGTAATAATTATCACAGAACCCATGGCGAAAGAAAATTTTGACAAAGAATATGAAACCATCAAACAAATAGCTTTCAATAATGATTTTAATCCGTTAAATATAGATAATTTACTTGATAAAACAAATTACAAGAAAGCAATATCACTTGTATATCCAAAATTTCAAAATTCAAACGAAACCAAATTTTTGTATTTTTGAGACAGTACAATGTAATACCTGAAGAAGCCACATCGTGGTGAAACAATTGTTGTAGTGGTACAAACATTTTTGTGGAAATAATTTACTGTCTCATATACATTTTTTGAAACCAAATTTATTTCATTAACTTACATAGGCCAAAAATCTGAAAAGATTGCTAGATATTTGAATAAAAAAGAAAAATATAACATCTCTGTTAAAACCATTAATTCTTTAGGCAGCTTAATAAAAAATAATAAAGACGTCATTCCTAAAAACAAAAAATCAGGAGTTTACAAGTAAACATGTAGTTGTTGCCCATGTGTATAAGTGGGACAGACAGGCCGTTCATTCCAAACAAGGATACGAGAACATGAAAAATGTTATATTAATAATAAACCAAATTCAACTTATACCAACCAATTGTTAGAGACTAGTCATAATTTTAATATGAACAATCAATTGATTGTAAACCATCTCTTTCCACCCCTCTATCTTTTGTACCAGAGCTGTGTATTTGAGGTCATATTTTGCATTGTATGCCTCAGTTTTGATAATCACCTTATGGAATCATGGTATGACGAAACAATTGTCGTGTAAATCAATAAAATAGCGGAAATTAACATTTGTTTTTCTTATATTAAAGATGAATTTTCGTCAAGTAAAGACCTAGACAATCAAAATTTCGATATGTTTCTTCTTAAGAATTTTGAAGGCAGGGAATAACCATGCCTCTCGTAAATCAGGACCTGCGTGCCTTCTCGGAGGACACTTAGCTGAATTTTGTATTTGTAATTAATTGTAGGGCGTTTGACACCGTAAAACAAGATCGCCGTTATTTTTCTCAGACGATATGTACCGTGTATAATATACATAATCAAAGTTTCTACGGATTCGAAAGTGTATTTCTATATCCTTAGATAAGGTCAACAGATAATATCCAATATTATTTTGTTTCCATAACAAATCGTCATGAATATTCCATAACAAGAGATTTCGTAATTCTGCTGCAACATCTGGTACTTTAAAACACAATGGAAGTTTGGAACTACGGTATTTTGAACAAAGACCGTTATGGGCAAACGTTCCCTTGAAGTTTTTAGGACCTGTATGAGTCGCTTCAAGTGAATTGTCGACTTATTAGTGTTCTCTGCCGATTCCAATTTCGTATTGGAAATGGAATTTTGAAGAGAATTGATGTGGTGTATTGGACACCGTGAAATATGTTTTCATTAAATGGGGATATAATTTTGTATCCATCGTTTGACGGGCCATTTTCAGAGTTGCAGAGGCGATACCGGAGTCCTGTTCGACTCGCGATATTTCAAAAAATGTCTTGCTTTGCGACAGGCTACCTAATACCTCTCAGCAAATTCATCATCCAATTTTTTGATAATTTCAGGTTCATGTAAGAGTACTTCCAACTCGAATTGAATTTTCGGCGGTCTACTTCGCCGAGTAATTGTTCCAAAAATGTTAAACAGATGTCTGCTGTTTCCAAATAATTTTCGAAAGAGGTGAGCTCCTTTTAGCATGGTTTCGTCTAATTTCTAAGATCCTGAATTCTGATGCCGATGCCGCCATTTTATTAATGGATCGATAAGTCAATATTGAAATAGACACAATCTTCGAAATGTAGGGAAAGAAATGAACATATGATATGATTTCAAATTAATTGGTGGTAAAATTGACTTACCACTTTTAATCCTGGAATAATCCTGAATGCACGTGAACGACATAATTTCAGCGCACTTACACTTATTTGGATGAACTCTCACGTTTGCACTAAAAGGCACTTGATCTTCAGCTCCAACGGTTGGTTCTGCTTTCGCTTCTTTCACCAAGAACGAGGAACTAATGTCCGTGACAGCTGATGCTTCAATATTCCAATGTTTTCCAGTATCGTATATCTCGCATGGCTCGCGTGGTCTAAATGTTTCGAATGTCCGGCTCGTAAGGACCAAATGTTTCGAAGATCCCTCTCAAATGGATCAAATGTTTCGTATGTCCAGCTCGTAAGGACCAAAATTTTCATATGTCCGGCTAGTAAGGACCAAAATGTTTCGTACCACGGTTAATTAACCCCAGTATTCTGCTTATTATTTCAGTTATTGGATGGAGTAGTCCGTTACTTTGTGATAGTTCATTTTAATGGAATGAAATAAGGAATTACTTTGTTTTCTATCACTTTTTATTATAACTGATATACAGTGACTCGAGTTTCGTAGTGTTTACTACATTTTCAAACTGAATGAACAAATTAGATCTCAACTATTATATATGGGGATTGTAGGCTTCGGCAGAGCTTCGAAGAGTGGGGTTTTCCAAAGTTCCGTCTGTTCGTTAAGTAGTTTTATTATTGGTACGTGCTTTTTATATTTTTCAATTTCTATGGATTCCATGATGTCAAGTTTTTTCCCTTTCGCTTCCACGTGCAAGATAACAAGGTTGTTCAATTCTGGGAACGTGTGATCTGTAGTGAAGAAATGGTTCGCAAAATTGGAATTATTCTTCCGGTTCCTAAAAGCAGATTGGTGCTCTTTGTACCTTTTATGGAAAGGTCGGCCCGTTTGTCCTATATACACACTATTACACTCTTGACAACTTAATTTATAGACTCCAGCATTATTCAGTCGTTTCTCTTTGTCTTTCGGATTAAAAAAGAGATTAGAAATTTTATGGGAGGGAGTGAAAGCTGTTACTATGTTAATTTTTGACAAAATTTGAGCTATTTTCTGTGAAATTGGTCCAAAATATGTTAGTTTTATGAATTTATTGTTATTATGATCTGATTTGGAAATAGGCTAAATTTGTTTACGAATTAGTGGCTATTGTTTATGATGGAATTTATAGTTTTGGTTTCGAACTGATTTTTTGTGGCTATTTGTCTGATTGTATTCAATTCCCTCTTTAACGTAATATTATCTTAAGGAATTGAAAATGCTCTATGTACCATTGATCTATAAGCAGCTAGTTTATGATTGATCGGATGGTTTGAAAAATTTGGTGTTGTTGTATCAGTTGATGTGGGTTTTCTATATATATCAAAGGAAATTTCATTATTACTGTTGATTGAAGTTATGTCCAGAAGATTTATTTTATTATCAAATTGTGTTTCCATGGTGAATTTGACCATATTGTGCAAACTGTTAAGATATTCAAATGTTTCATTTAATTCTGAATGTGTTCCGCAGGAGCAAGCCAATATATCGTCTACATACCTGTACCAAAAAGTGATATGCTTTGCGTGTGTGGATTTTAGAATTTTTCTTTCAAAACGGGACCTAAAGATTTCAGCGAATAATGGGCTGAGAGGTGAACCCATGGCAAGTCCATCTTTCTGTTTGTAGAATTTACTATTGTATTGAAAGTAATTTTCCTCCACGCAAAGGTCGAAAAGGGTTAAAATTTCGTTTTTATCACAGGATTGATGTTATTTTTTGTTAGGATATTTTCGATTATATTCATGTATTCTATATTTGGTATATTCGGGAACATATTAACTACATCAAACGACACTAGAATACTATCAACTGGAAGGATAACATTTTTTAGTTTTTTTGTGAGCTCGATTGAATTTTTCATGGAATAGGGTGAGTTGAATTGTGTTGTTTCTTTAAAAATTTGGATTTAGAGGCTAGTTTCGCAAGGGGCTATTAATATATGATACCACAGGGCGTATTGGACAATTATCTTTATGAATTTTAATAAGGCCATATAGTTTGGGAGGTGTAGGATTCATATTAATAAGTTTGAATTTATCATAATCTGATAAAATAGTTTGAACATCTTTGAGCGTTGTTTTTAGTTTTAGATGAATTTTTGCGGTGGGATCTCTTTTTAGTTGTATGGGCGATTCTTTCTCTAAAAAATTGTTTATTTTCTGGTCATAATCTTCTTTGGATAGAGTAACAATAGAGTTTCCTTTGTCGGCTTTAGTCATTATCAAATTATATGATTAGCATATGTCGAATGTAAGGAATCCAATTCCTTACATTCGACATATGCTAATCAGCTTAAGGAATTCAGGCATAATTTTAACAATAACTATTAAATTATCCAAGTCGAAAGCAAAAGTTCTAGATTAACACTTTCAGAATTTCTTGAAATCAACAGGTACAATGCCCGTAAAATCCTTTTGAATGAACCAACAGATGTTGATAAGTCTCCATTACTGAATATCTTTCCCTAATGGCAATTTTTAGCGGCAAATTTCAATAAAAACCTTAAGTTTTTATGATTTGTTTTTCCATTATTTTGTCACGTACTTAACACTGTATTTAAACTCGGTTACATTGGACACAATAGAGTAGAATGGAGATACCTGAAGAAGCCACATCGTGGTGAAATAGTTGTTGCATTATAAACCTTTTTGTGGGAGTTAAAATACTGTCTCATATATTCTTTAATTAATTAGCACAGAGGTTATTATCGTCACTGAGCTCTATGTCAGTGCGATATTTTAATGCATGAATAAAGGAAATCGCCAGAATATGCAACATTGCCTGCTTCACGATTGCTTAACATGTCTGTAATAGAAACCCAGTGCAAGGTTTTATTCTAGAGTGCTCAAAGTCCTTTCAAAATTAAATCACAGCTTAAGAAAGTCTGACTTGTACAGAGAACTGTGCACATTTGATACCAGATACTAGATACATTAGATTAGATACTACTACTAGATCGCGTGTGAAGATCTCTCAGAAGCTTTATAAACATAGTTTGTGCTAATTACGAGTCCAGTTTTATTTTGGTTAGGTTTTGTTACTGTGTTGAAATCGTCTGACTAGAAAATTTATCTTTTACCCAAACGAGATCTGAACTCAGAACTTTCGGGTTCCTAATTCGACTCTCTACCATTGAACTGTCGGTACTCTTGGTCATATACTGAAATATTTGAACATCGGAAAATCAAAGAAGTGAAGCGAAGTCTCAGTCAGTTCAGCAGATTGTAATAAAACAAATCAATATTTCGACGATTGTTTTCCCCAGTTTGATGATATTACAAACTCTGCGGATATAATCGAATTTTATAATTAAAAGTCATATTGTAAATTTGGGAATAGAAAGAATTTTGATTTGGTAGATGACGCTATAATTGTTAGATATCTGGCAGAAATCAAATCGGAAGCAAGGGGTATTGATGATATTACTCCGAAACTTTTGAGATTATACCGTCTATTCATTTTAAAATAAATTGTGAACACATGCATTGTTGAGGGTTATTTTCCGGAATTGTGGAAGAGGTCCATTGTTTTGCCTCTTCCTTAAGCCAATGTAGTCAGAGGATATGGAGATCTGCGTCCAATAAGCATATAGCCAACTATGTCCAAAATCATGGAAAAAGTAATGGAACCAGATGAAGGCTCATATGAACAACCATAATGTAATCCCAGTGGAGCAATCGGGTTTTCGACAGAGTCATAGTTGTGTTACATCGTTATTAAATATAACTGACGATATTTTAACGGCTACAGATAGTGGACTTATAACGGCCATCATATTATTGCATTATTCGATATCACACTGGAATAGAGAAATAGATTTCAACGTGTTCAGAAAACCCACATCCACTGATATACATATGTATTCCTATCGATTCCAATCACCCATATTCAAAAAAATGTCAGCGTATCAATCGATGATCCATAGAGACTTCGCATTACCCTTATCAAAAAATGACCGCGAAGCTGAAGTCCAAACTATAAAATCAATACACGCGACAACGGTTTCAACCCCAATATAATAGATAAACTAATTCTACAGAAACTATATCTAAAATATCTATGAGCTAAATTTATCCTATCATAAAAACCGAAGAAAATAGAAAATTCATTTCTCTGTCGTACTTTGGTAGCATAAGTCAAAAAGTGACCAATAGTTTTTCAAAATCAGATGTCAATATTGCCTTCAAAACGCAAAACAAATTATCATCGGTATTATTTAACGCAAAGGACCCTACTCCAAACATACACAAATCAGGAGTTTATGAGTTATCTTGTTGTACGTGCAGTAATAAATATATAGGACAAACAGGACGTTCCTTCAAGACAAGGTTCAACGAACATAAAATGAGTTTCAGGGAAAATAAACAAAATTCTTCTTTCGCCACTCAATGTTTTCAACGAACATAAAATGAATTTAATGAAAAGTAAACAAAAATTCAACTTTTGCCACTCATTCTTTAGAAAACAGTAATTCCTTTCGACAAAAGAAAATCTTAAAGAAATTTTGCATGTAGATTCAAAAGAAAAGATTATTGAAATTTTCAAATTCGTTCACAATAAAAATAATGTAAAAAATAATGAATTACTGTATGGAGCTTTGTAAATCCAAATATTTGAGATATACAACAAAATAATGTGAAAATAATGAATGGCTGTATGGAGCTATGTAACCCCAAAAATTATTTGAGACATTTGAATGGGTACCATCTGTTTAACAACCTTCTTTGTCGATTGCCAACATTCCGATGTCTGTTAGAAGGCCCCTCTTTTTTAACCTGGTTTTTTATCACGTTCCGATTGTAAACCTCTGTATCACTATTTGGTGTTACCGAGAATCTGTTGAAATATTCGAAATTGTTATCACTCTTGTTTAAATACCTCTGTACCACTGTTAGGTCTTCAGTTGTCTGATGATGGGATAGTTCATTTCCCGAAACTCGAGTCACAAGAAAATGTGTGATATATATTTTTTGGTAGTAAAACATAGTAATTTCTACAATTTGTTTTAATTATGATCAACTACCAAATAGTAACGGCTGAAACAATTCAGTATTATTCAAGGGCATTTGATACTCTAGTCCATGAAATTCTTTTAGCTATTATGCACTTCACTGGATTCTCATCGAGTGCTGTAGCTTTTATAAAGAGCCACTTGTTTCGGTGAACTAAGCGGGTGAAGTGTGGTGACAAGATTTCCGATCCGTTGTTGGTCTTGATTGGTGTTGCCGCAGGGGTCTATATTGGGACCTTTACTTTTTATCCTTTAAACACATTACATGCGAAGGTTCTTGAAATATTGCAGTTAGAGTCTTTATGCAGATGATATGCAGTTGTATTATGGTTTTCGAAGTGATAAAACTGAGGCAGGTATAGCTAGAGTGAACGAAGATCTTCGAATAATAAGTAAGACTGCTGTGGCGCATCAGCTGGTGCTCAATCCAAATAAGTCTCGAGCAATATTTTTTGGAAATGATGATGTTTGCAAAATGTTGAGTGGAAGCGCCCAATTCAGAATTGAAAGCGAGCTGATTCCGATAGTGAGGGAGGTAAAAAATCTGGAACTTTGCATGGATAACACCTTTCGTTTTAGAACGCATATTGTTTCTTGTATAAATAGATCGATTATGAGCCTACGACTACTTTATCCTCACACGATAAAGTAGTTCAGTTCCTAAAGAACTGAAAATCAGCCTTTCTAGTTCGTTGGTATTGTCCAATTTCAACTATTGTTCAACAGTTTTTTGCATGCTTGGACTAGGAAACGGTTGGAAAAATTCAAAAAATACAAAACTCTTGCTTGAGATTTATTTATGGCACAAGGAAGTTCGACAGAATAAGTCATAAGCTATTTGATACTATCTGATACTAGATGGCTAAATATAATGAATAGGTTTAAACATTTGGTACTAGTTCTTTACCATCGCATAGTCACAGCAGGCATTCCTTCATACCCTCACAGAAAAATTATTTATAGATCTTATATTCACAACATCAATATTAGGAATCGTGGTCTTATATCAACCCCTCCTCACCAGCTTTCTGTTTTTGAAAGATCCTTTACATTCCGTATATAAATATAAGTTGTATAACAAATACATAAATTTAAGGTCACTTTCTGTGCATGCTTTCAGAAATCGTGACTGGGAATCATTATTTAGAAAACAGTGTGCATCGATTGGGTGAGCGATCAGAGTCTCTACGTTGTTTATTTCATTTTCTTTTCATTTCCTCTTTATTATTTCAGGGTGAATTATTTTTTATTATTATAAAGCACATGAGGTTTATTTTGCATTTTTTTCTTCTCTTCAGGGTTTGAGTGGTAAAACAGAGGGTTTAAATCCACTTGAACATCAATAAAGTCCTATTATCATTGTTATTATTAGTATTATTATTATTATTAGGAGTACAAATAAGTTTCCGCCGTTTTATTGTAGATGGCGCAGCACGGAGTTTCGGTTAGCTTTCGCAGATGATAACCGGCTTAAAAAATAGTTTGGACATTCAAGAACAACATTACCTATTAATATCATTGATTTTATATTGGTAAAATATAATTTTTATAAGTTGAAAATGTCAAAATTTGAGCCAAGTAAGTGTCATTTGCGGGAAATATTAGTTTACTTCTTTAATTTAAAGAAATCTGCTGCTGAGGCGCATCAATTGCTCGTGGAAGCATATGGTGAGGGTGCTTTGAGTGAGAGAAGTGAGTGAGTGAGAGAGTGGTTTCAAAAGTTTAAAAACGGTGATTTCGACGTAGAAGACAAAGATCGCAGTGGAAGGCCAAAAATTTACGAGGATGCAGAATTGCAGGAATTATTGGAGGAAGATTCATCTCAAACATAAAAAGAACTTGCTCTAACATTAGAAGTCACTCAGCAAGCAGTCTCTCTTTGTTTAAAACCGTTCTTTTATAATAAATATTTAATTTGTGTTAAAAAACGGCGGAAACTTATTTGTAATCCTAATATCATTTTTAAACCATTTATGAGTTCAGAAGAAACGTGCATATCTTAAATTAATTTGAAATAAGCAATTCGAGAAAAGCACGTGTCGCCAGGAGCTTTTGTGCACTTTTACATATCACCTACGATCCCCTTTCGTTTGGCACTGTCAAATCTAAGCTTAATTCGAAACTCATCTTGCACCACACTTCAGTGAGTTGTTCTTTACCAATTTTTAACCGACAAGTTGAATGGCTCAACGAAAGGAAACCACAGCTACAGAAAGAGTCATATGGCGATTTGCGCCGTCAAATTTAGGCTTAAGTCAAAACTGATTTTGCTCCACATTCAAGTAAGTCATCCTGTCCTTATTTCAAAGCAATGAGTTTGATGGCTTGATGACGTCGAATCACTGAAATCAATGAAATTATATTTACACGTTTATAACCTCAAAAATTACGACAAAGGTTCGGATCTTCAAAGATTCACACGTCAATGTGACGCCAAAGAAACATTTTGATAGCTGAACCTTAAAAATCCCTAGACTATGCGATGATTCAACACTGTTTAACATTCTTTATGAAGCCAACATAATGGGTAACTTTGAAAAGATGAGCTTAAGGCCAGTTTAAAATCCAAGCAGGCCTAAGAATATTTGGCGTATATTAGCGCAGCTGGCCATTAAATCTACACTTAATTAAAATAAAAATATGACCAATAAGGAATATGAATTATAATAGAAAAAGGCTTTTTACTTGATAGAAGAAATATAACAAAATTTGAACATCAAAACAAATTAAATATGTTAATCTTCTACAATTTTAATTTCGAAAAAATTTTTATTCAAAAAACTTTTAGAATTAAATTAATGTCTAAAATAACCACCGCTTACGTTTAATAGACGTATATAATCAAAACTCAATATATAATGTCAAATGGAATAAATAAACCAACAGATTTACGAAAGTCATTAAAATTGATAAATAAATATTTAAAGGAGACAAAATTTTGTTTCTGATCTTACTTTTAAGAACACCAATTGCCTTTTAAAAACATAAATACACCTTAAGGACTTCTCAAAGAATATAATTTATTTGAAATATTTAATATATTTAAATATTCGAATAAGTTAATTCAGAAATCTCTCAAAACATGCAATATATCTTCAAAAAACAAATATAATTCTAAGTAATCCCTTCATCGGTCCTAGATAATATTCCAAATATCAAAATAAAAAAACTCACCTATATCACAACGTCCACGTGGTGAATGAATGCTTCGAAAAACAAACCAACTTTAGAATTCAAGATTGATCTATGTTCTAACTTTCGTTAGAACATAGATCAATCTTGAATTCTAAAGTTAACAGTGTAAGTTATTTTAAGGTTATTTACATTCATTGACATTCCATAATGAGATTTATTGAAGCCAAAATATAATTATATATTATATATAAAATGAAATAGAAAAAGGCTTTTTACTTGATAGAAGAAATATAACAAAATTTGAATATCAAAACAAATTAAATATGTTAATCTTCTACAATTTTTATTTCAAAAAAATTTTTATTCAAAAAACTTTTAGAATTAAATTAATGTCTAAAATAAGCACCGCATCATTTAAATATTTATTTATCAATTTTAATCACTTTCGTATATCTGTTGGTTTATTTATTCCATTTGACATTATATATTGAGTTTTGATTATATACGTCTATTAAACGTAAGCGGTGCTTATTTTAGACATTAATTTAATTCTAAAAGTTTTTTGAATAAAAATTTTTTTGTAATTAAAATTATAGAAGATTAACATATTTAATTTGTTTTGATATTCAAATTTTTTTTTTAAGGAATATGAGTTATGGTAATAGAAAGTTCTTCGAATCGGGACAGTGCAACATACAAAATTCGAATAGGTTTTGCTTATTGCTGACATAAACAACGTCTAATATTACAGCACACTGATTATTGAAGACAATGAGCTTCGAAACATGTGCATGTCTGCTGCCCATCAATTAGCAGAGTGTTCAACTTATGTATGTTGCACTGTCTAGATTTGAAGACTTTTCTGTTTCCATGGCTCATACTGCTCACTAATTATATTCAAAAAACAATATGAGTCGAATTAATTCATTTGAAAATAAAAATGTTGAGTACTGAAATCTCACAAGAAAGATATAAAACTCCTGAAACTATATGCCGCAGTTTTGTTCGCAAATTCAGACTTTTACGAGATATACGCGTATAAGTCGTTTTCTTTTTCAACTTTTCTACTAACTGCGAGAACTTCAATATGGTAAATTCCTGGACATCAATATTCAATTGCCGCATTTTGCCTAAAATAAGATTTTAAAAATTTCTATGATTTACTACCAAAAACTACCCTGGTAAAAGTCACAAAACTATTTAACATTTTGATTTTTTGGTAGAAAAGCATTATAATTTCTAAAAAAATTGTTTCAATTATGATCAACTACCAAGTAGTAACTGCTGAAACCGTCTAATATTCTTATTTTATTCTTTCAATCAGATTTCTCACATACAACTTACAAATACGTATTTTCAACCGATAACTTCAAATACTGCTCTGTTAGTTCATACCTATTTAAATTTCAAAATCTTTTCACTTCAGCGGAATTAATTTAATAGTTTTAGCATACACCACAGTTATTGTCGTCGCTGTAAGAATTTTCATGAATATATAAAAGTTTTGACAACAAAAGTGATGGATGTACCGAAAATTTTTTAGGGAAATTGAATCTGGGTTTCTGTATCATTTCTTGGCAGTTGTTGTTATTGGGAGTGAGTAAAAAGAGTGCAGTATACAGTGGGGTTCAAAGTTTTGTTCGACTTTTTCAAAACGGTTAATTTAAAAATTCGATCTATAATTGTTTCGGTCTTTACTTTACGGCATAATAGCGGAAATTAGAATATTGTTTTTATTCATATTTTTAAGAATTCGATATTTAGATTATTAAAATCGAACAAAAGGAAACTTTCTTCTGCCAGTAAAATAATGTATACTTATGTACTTATTGATTTTATTTATTCCTTTAAATAATAAATAATATTATATTTGAAAATAAATTACACATATAAAGAAGAACAAAAAGGATAATGCAACCGATACCCTGATAAATATGATAAAGATAGTAACTAAACTTAAGATTACAGAGATTCTTATTGATCTAAATTTCAATCATCTATTTAATTTTTATGGTTATAAAGCATTAATTGTGGGGTTATTTTCAAAGAGTAATTATGAATAACGAATTCATAATTACTCTTTGAATATAACCTCAATAGATTTTCTAATTGATAAAATCATCAAATAATCGATCAATTAATCCTTTTGAATATTATTTGACGAAATGGCATCTTTTCATCGAAAACTGTTTGTTCTCTATATAGATCATTTCAATGGGTACTTTCAGAAGCGAAGAGATTTTCTGCTTTATTGCTCACCAAAATCTTAACTAAATTATATCACTTTATAGTTAAAGAAATAATTTCCATTTTATGAATTTTATATAATTAGCTCTGAGATATTTAGGAATTTCCTTATTGGTAGCAAAATATCGAAATTTAAATCTTGTTTCACTCAAACAATAATCCATTCAATTCAAAATTGTATTAGTTACAAAACTTGATACTCGAAAGTAACTGATGTGGAAAATTTAATTTCTCATATTTAATCCATTTATTGAATTTCAGATGAACACTTCTTAGACCATGCAGGAGGCACTCTTTACACAGAGAAACAGGTAGAAATCATTGCTGCTGAGCTAAACAGTTCACTTCTGTGTAACCCTCACGGAAAGAATGCACCAAGCCAAAAGACAGAAGATGCTATAGACGTTCTTCGACACAGGTAAGATATGGAAAATGAACCAATAATCTTTAACTTCACAAGAATATTTTCCAATTTTGTATTCAAAATTATTTAACTATAAAACTTCGTGAATGATTACCATAAAAGAGTTTAATATTAGAGCCTCGAATTCTGAATATATTATCATTTGAAGTAATATATATTCACGAATTAGTAACTTGGTATGATGAGCTTTACCATAATCGTTTATGATACAGAGTGCGGAATTACAAAGATTTTTCAAAAATTTTAAAATCGTTAACTTTCACTTGGAAACGAATTTTTTGATATTAGACTCCGTAATGGAATGGCACTTTGAAAAGTTGAGCGTGAAAAATGCTGCATCACAAAACTTTTATGATGCATTGATGAAGGCTTTCTTCCAGCATCGCACTATATCGTCTCTTTTGGTTGTGTAGTGTAGTGTAGTATTATTTATATAATTGTCGCAGATTTTAATTATCCAGGTAAAGGCAATTAAATTGATTTAGCATGCCATTGTGATGGAAATCAGCTTTATCACTCATTAACCAAATGAGCTTCTCATTTTGTTCGACAAGTACTTTCATCTCACGTGCAAAGTTCAGTGATTGTGCGACCCTGGGTCAAACACCTGCGGCACAGAGTATGCTACCGCATAACAATGTTCAATTCACTATTATCTTCGGCTGGGTTGGGTGTTGCAACACAGTGCGCTTGCCCATAAAACTGGCGTGGTTCTACCCGATTGCAGCTACTCTGTCAATAAGAACGAATACGTGTATGCTAGCTTTAAGAGGAAGGAAACAGTAAATTGTTAGCATCCTTGAATTCGTGATTTCTGGCATCGGGTAGAAATTCTCTTGGCGACCGTTAGCCTTCGAGGCCCCTTTTGGAAACAAGGCTACCTCGGGATGGGTGGATGCTCACAGGATTATTCGTACTCCTGGCCATCTAAATGGTGTTGGAGTCGTGGAAGTAGTGGTTGAAAGCCTGCGTGCCAGGCTGGAAGTGTATTCTGTCTACGCAAGGTCGTAGTTTTTGGGTCTAGGTAGTTCGGGACTGCGCGCGAAGATTTGGGAGTCTCGGCTGATGCGCTAATGCCGAACTTGAAACCGAATCGACCGGGAAATTCACGGTGGTAGAAGTGGGATAATGCTTCGAAGCTACCAGTCTATACTGGAAGTAAAAAGGTGTACTTCTTCGTTTTGCGTGCTAATTGGCCGTATCGCAATCCTTCGCCTATGAAAGCAGTGACCATAGACCTAGCGGGTAGAAAGGTCACTTGAAGCCTTTAACTACGATGTGTTGCGTCCTCTTAGGCAGCAAGTAGAGTAGAGTGCTAGCGCTGATTGGCAGGATTGCAATCAATAGCCACTCTAAAGAGATCAGGTTGAAAGCTTGAAGGAAATGCTTATTTCCTGTGATTAAGAAGTTTGAAAGTTCTCCCATAACAGCGCATCGCTTAAAAGCTCATCCTAATCCCCAGGCTGCAACTATTACATAATGGCCATTTTGTAGGGATTAAATGTCAGTTATATATGCAAACTAAGCCATACCAAACGACTAAAGTAGGGCTTGTCGAAGAGTTTACAAGTTTTTAGGGGTTTCAATGAATACTGGGTGATAGGAGAATTTTTAACTACAATGTTTTATGAAATAAAGAACCTCTTTTGGAAAATGCTTCTATGACATTAATTTACAACATTAGAAAACAATAAAATTTCAGCACTTTCAAGCAGAATAATAAATCTCCATACCCATAACTTAGTAGAACATAAGTAAACCTGTAGTGATTGTAGTGATTATAGAATAATTTACAAGGGTAAACAAATGTAGATTTCTCCTAAATAATTGAAGTACATCTGAAAATTTTTCACAATTGTTTGAACATTTTCTCCTTTCCAAACCATTAATAAAAAAACATCTGATGGCCATAATTTTTGAATTCTACATGTTCACAGGTAAGCAAAATCCAACCCTCTAGAGAGATATATTCAATTATCATATATTATATATAATAAATATATATAATAATATCATATTATAATATATATAATGAATATATAATATAATATATTAAAACTGAAATAATATTGAATAAATATCCGCTCTTGATCTGTATTTTAGAAAATAACAATCTTAAGCTAGAAAGATTTATTTCAAATTTCATTTAGATCCATGCTGATCAATATTACTGTAAATGATTTCTTTAGAATTCATTTTTATTACAGAAATTAAAAAGTTACGGACTAAAGTGTCAAGTTATATATTTTTTGCCAAAATAAGAAGAAGAAATCAAAGTCAATCAATGAATTTATAGTTATCTTATTATTGAAACTTCTGAAAATCGACCCCATTTACCTGTCTTTGGGCATTGGATTCTTTCATGAAATCTTTCTAGCTATTATGGTAGTCAACTAAAGTCAACTATCTGTTAAAACTTTCAATTCAGCGTGAGAATTCCCAAAAATTAACATAAATTAGATTATCGTTTTATTTGTGTCCGTTTTTTGAGGCTGTATTGGCAAACCTGTTGGTGTAATTAATTGATTTGAAGAATTTATTCATTGAATTTATTTAATTCAATCTATTCACCTTAATAATTGATTTAAATGTGGTAAGTAATTTCAATCTATGACCAATTGAGTGAAAATTTCATGATAGTAATCTCTATTATTTGATCATTGAGAACATTATTGCTCATTTTTCCGCATCTGTTCTACGGAACAGTTTTCTACCATTTTGTTCAAATATCTGTAATTTTCGAATTTTTAACCGAAAATGATCTCAATCGACTAGATTAGACTCAATGATGAACAATCCGAGGTAAAATATAATGCTGTCTGGCCGGTTTTTTCTGTCCATAAACATTCCTACGTTCGAATGCAAAGAACTATATTTTAAATTTTCAGGATTGGTTTGGTACCTAAATATCTCGGACGAATTAGGTAGTGGACGAAATCGGTGTAATTGTTCCGCAGTTATTCATATTTGAAATTTCTTCTTATTTTTCCGGATATGTCTAAAACTACAGATCCGATCGATCTCTAATTTCGCACTTGGGAGTAGAATATTGACGTGCATGTTCGCGCAAAATTTGATGACTTTCGAATAATCAGAACACTAAAAACGAAAATAATATTTGAGTAGAGCAGCTGGAACCAAAATCGATACCCCAGTAGAGTGAAGGCTATAATAAAAAGATAAAAGGATGCCTCATAGTGCATCAATGAAAACATAAATAAAACTTGTCTCTCCTGAATGAATCCCAAATAGTCAATTTGATAGTGAAAATGCAAACTCTAATTCCCTATTTATTTATTTCAACTTTACAATTAAAAATGACTCCTATTCACAATATAATACAGTTTTACAGTTAGCTTGAGGTCCGAGACTTACATAAGGACTTATCTTTGAGGTTTTCTTGGAATATTGTTTTCCAAGGTGTTGGAGTGATAGTGCTTTCTTCAAGGATAGTTACTATTCTTCATATAATCAGTAGGTCGTCTGTTTCAGTTTGTTCCAAATAACCAGTAGAGCATCCAGAATTAAGATGTTTCGGTAATAATATACTCTAAATCCGGCACAAGGTCTGGTATTAAGATGATCCAAAAAGGGCAGTCCAGCAAGATTGTTCAGATCTAAGATTTTCCGGTACTAAGATCATCCGGCACTAAGATCTCCGTTTCTAATATCTACCGGTACTAAGACTGTATATTTCAAATCTATCAGATAGTGCCAGCAACACGTGACTCATTCCCAGTGACTCTAAATATTATTAAAATTATTTACAAGTTAATAAACATGAGATGAAATATCCAGAACACAGAAATAAGGGCACGTTATTCGATCATGGGCATGAGAAAGGGAAATTGAATGCATTATATCATATAAAGAAACATGTTAACCTGTGTAACCTGCAGAGAATGAAATAAATCTAAAATAATAATTGACATTCATAAAAGCAGAAAATACTGATCGAGATCTTCGTATTACTTACCGCCTTCTGATTAGACGTCTTATAAGAAATACTAAAAATTCAATATTCCACGATTTTCATGAATCAGGTACGTTAATTCGATAAGAATACCATAATGTGTGTCTTCGTGTAACCTCACAATACGAAAGAAAGAAATCTGGGAAATTCTACGCTTCTTGAAAACAATGAAACTCTACAGCGCATGCGATAACATCGTCGAATTTGATTGCGGAAACTCCAAACTTCTTAATGGTCTTAGTTTATTCACATTATTAGCGATTGAAATTCAAATCAATAGTGTAGTGGTTTTTAAAGTAACAAAACTACCGGCATCATAGAAACAGTCCCATAATCGAGTTTAATATTATATGTATATATATATATATATATATATATATATATATATATATATATATATATATATACATTCTGTCAAGAAAGTACCGGCAATTAACGATTTAAATCTGGCGGGGCAATGAGGCAGGTAAACATTTTTTTTCCTAGGTTGGTACCACTGTCCTTAATTACTATGCCAAGCTTGAGCGGGATCTGTCAACAAGTGTGTTTGCAACAGCTGATTAAGTCAGTCGATGTCAGAGTGCGTGCCGATTTTTACTATGGGTGATTACGTTGAGCAAAGAATTTGTTTAAAGTTTTGTGTTGCAAATGAATTTTCGTGTACCGATGCATTGAAAATGTTGCAAAAGGCCTTTGGTGATAATGCTCTATCGAAAACTCGTGCATATCAGTGGTACAGAGCCTTCAAGGACGGTCGTGAAGTGGTCGAAGACTTGCCTCGTTCCGGACGCCCATCGACGGCTTCGATCGAAGATAACGTCGATAAAATTAAGGAAAGGGTGCTGGAAAACCGTAAAACCGTCGTACCAGCTTGAGAGAGATAGCACATGATCTTAAGATATCCCACGAGTCCGCACGTACGATTTTGATTGATATTTTGGGCATGAGAAAGGTGGTCGCACGACTCGTACCGACAGACCTGAATTTTCTTCAAAAACGTCATCGCGAACAGGTTGCTTCAGACATGCTGGATCGCTGTAATTCCGATTCTACATTCATGGAACGCGTTATAACTGGTGATGAGATGGGTGGCAAAAAATGAGCCGAAACCGAAAAAACCACGCCAAAGCCGCTCGAAAATGAAGGTGATGCTCATTGTTTTCTTCGATATCCGTGGCGTGGTGCATTACGAATTCATTCCAGAGGGTCAGACGGTAAACAAGGAGTATTACCTAGGCGTTATGAAACGTTTGCGTGAGCGTATCCGTAAGAAGCGGCCAAATTTGTGGGCGAACAACTCATGGATTTTGCATGACGATAACGCGCCTTTTCACCGAGCTACGATTGTGACTGACTTTCTCGCCAAAAACTCAACAAACGTGCTTCAGCAACCAACGTATTCGCCGGATTTGGCTCCCTGCGACTTTTTTCGCTTCCCAAAACTAAAATTGCCCCTTCGTGGCACCCGTTTTGAGTCGATTGAAGCCATAAAACAAAATTCGGCGCGAGAGCTAAAGTCCATCCCGGAAAGCGCCTATAAAAAATGTTTCGATAATTGGAAGTGCCGTTGGCATAGATGTATTGGAGCAAATGGAGCCTATTTTGAAGGCGACCCAATAAATTTTGACGATTAAATGTAAAAATGTTGTTTTAATTGAAAATTCCCGGTACTTTCTTGACAGAGTAGTATATATATTAATATAATATATTTAAAAGCGACAAAGAGGGCTGATAGAAAAGTCCCTGAGGATGGTCGATGCCATAATAAGCCTGCAAAATACATCAGTTTAATGTTATTCATCATTTTTTCTTCATAAGATGTAAACCCTTGAAGAACTAATTCACAGGTTTGAAATTGCCCGGGGAAATAAACTGATGAACAAGCGCTCAAATGCCGGATTAAAAAAAACTTCCTGTTCAACACATCTCATCCTTGTTATCATATTTCGGAATAAATACCCGACGCAGCTAAATAGGATATTACTTGAGCATGAGGAAGATTTCTTCGTCTATAACACTTGAATAATAATAATAATAGTTTATTTGCCCATAATTAATAAACAATATAAAGAATAAAATTCTTTTACAAAAAAAAAATGAACAGATTTTTATATAAATAAATAAATGACATGGCAAACAAACAAGATGATGAACAGAGGCTCACTAATGTATAGTTCGCCTGTTAGTTCTAATACCAGGAAACCTAAAACATTTTACTAGCCGTCCCAAAAAATGAAAAAAAAAAAAAAATTTTTAACAAAGAATTTATACACATATATTGCGAAGCAGGATGATCAGACAACCAATCATCAATCAAGCAATTTCACCCACAATAGAAGCGAGGTGCAGCATGCATCATCTAATCTTGAGGACATAATTTATCATATAGTATCATAATTTGTTCAAAATAATAGTCAATTTCGGGAATCTATTGTCAATTTATGGGGAAGAATAATCGCGTGCATTAGATGGTGCTGTTGTTTGGAAAACATAAGTGTCCCTATGTACGCCGAATATAGGTCCGTGGCAGTGTCGTATTGTCGGCATCAGAGCATTGCAGTGAATATCAGCCAAAAGCTATAAAACATGCATGTCTGCTGCATCGATTTTTTGGATATTTAGCATTAGCCTTTTTATCGTTATTTCATATTTGGATGCTAAATTTAAACTCCATCAGAAGACGGTTGCTATGATTCTGGTAATGCTCAAAGATGCCCTGCTCACAAAATATTTTTATTTTCAATCTTCTGGTGATACCAAATTCTGCACGGATATGCGTGTCATCATTCTACTTCCATCTACCAAAATGTAGGTAGATTGCACCGGTAAAATTCCAAATTTGTGAAAAAATAATAATAATCGACTAATTTTGCCCAAAATGGAACTTATCCGAGATGTTCAGGCCCCAAACCTATCCTGAGAGTTTCAAGTTTCCGGCTTTTGCCGTTCGAAAGTTAGTGTGCTTACATGCGGACGGCACTGGAACGACAAAATTATTTTGGACCTCCGATTCTTTGTTAGTGGGTCAAAACTAGTCTTTTGAGACGGTTCACGGCTAAAAATTCGAAAATTACAGTTATTTGGGCGAAACAATAGCACGCTGTTCCCCTGGAACTAGCGCACAAAAAAAATTCAAATTTTTTCACTGAACAAAAATAACGGAAAAAAATTATTCTTCACTGAATTGGTCGTAGTTTGAAAGTTTATGCCATATTGAAGTCAATTATCAAGGTGAATAGATTGATGAGAATAATTAATTATTGATAAATTCCCTGACTTAAATAATTATAGCAAGGGTTATGCCAATATTTACTTGTAAAAGTACTGACGTGAATCTTTTGCGCGTTAGTTTATATCACCGACAATATTGAAATTAATAAAAACTGTTTTTAATTTAACATTGTAACTTTCTTGAACACAGTCAAGAGTGGGTGTTCATTTAGAATTTTTTCAGTTTCATTTTATCCATTTATACTTAATTTCCTCATTATATTAAAACATATTTTCGTTTGGAGCCAGCGAAATTTAAAATATTTTTCTTTATTAGAATAACATACTTTTCAACCTGTTTTTGTCGACCTTTCGTTTGAATTTGGATAATTTATATCTTCGGATATTGAATGAAAGAGAAAAAGGCTTTTTACTTGATAGAAGAAATATAAAAAAAAATTGAATATCAAAACAGATTTAATCTGTTAGTCTTCTAAAATTTTACTTTCAAAAAAATTTAGAATCAAATGAATGTCTACATAAATCACGGCTTATATTTAATAGACGTATATAATCAAAACTCAATATATAATGTCAAATGGAATAAATAAACCAACAGATATAAAAAAAGTCATTAAAATTAATAAATAAATATTTAAAGGAGACAAAATTTTGTTTCTGATCGTACCATTATGAACACCAATTACTTTTCAAAAACATGAACTCAACTTAAGGACTTCTCAAAAAATATAATTTATTTGAAATATTTAATATATTCAAATATTCAAATAAGTTAATTAAAAAATCTCTCAAAACATGCACTATATCTTCAAAAAACAATTATAATTCTGATAATCTCTTCATCGGCCCTAAATAATATTCAAAATATCAAAATCAAATATCTATTACTATATCTCACGTCCACGTGGTAAAGGATAAATTGCTTTAAACAAACTAACTTTAAAATTCAAAATAGTTTATGTTCTTAACAAAATCACAGAAAAGTGTAAGGTATTATAAGGTAATTGTCAAACCATTGACATTCCATAATGAGATTTATTCAAGCCTAAATATAATTATATTTTATGTATAGAATAAAATAGAAAAAGGCTTTTTACTTGATAGCAGAAATATAACAAAATTTGAATATCAAAACAGATTTGATCTGTTAGTCTTCTAGAACTTTAATTTAAAAAAAATTTTATTCAAAAAACGTTTAGAATTAAATTAATGTCTACAATAAGCACGGCTTATATTTAATAGACGTATATAATCAAAACTCAATATATAATGTCAAATGGAATAAATAAACCAACAGATATACGAAAGTCATTGAAATTAATAAATAAATATTTAAAGGAGACAAAATTTTGTTTCTGATCTTACCATTATGAACACTAATTGCTTTTCAAAAACATGAACTCAACTTAAGGACTTCTCAAAAAATATAATTTATTTGAAATATTTAATATATTTAAATATTCAAATAAGTTAATTCGAAGATCTTTCAAAACATGCATTATATCTTCAAAAAACAATTATAATTATGATAATCTCTTCATCGGCTCTAAATAATATTCCAAATAGCAAAATCAAATAACTATCGCTATATCTCACCTCTACGTGGTAAAGGCTAAATTGCTTTAAAAAAAACTTACTTTAAAGTTCAAGATAGTCTTAAGATGTTCTTAACAAAATCACAGAAAAGTGTAAGGTATTATAAGGTTATCTTTAAACCATTGACATTCCATAATGAGATTTATTCAAGCCTAAAAATAATTATATATTATGTATAATAATATTTAGGGCCGATGATGAGATTATCAGAACTAATTTACGTGAGCAAGGCTTTCACTGTTCTGTTTAACATGAAACTGATATCAAAATGCAGATAAAAAATAGGCTAATTATCTGGAATATTTTTAAACCAAGAATTAATGTATATTTAGTAAAATTATCGAAAGCATAATTTTTCAATAATTTCGACAAATCCTAGTAAGCTTCGGAATTCAATTCTTCGAAAATTTATATTTAAGATTACTCTGATTCAATATTTATTTTTAAAAATTAACTTTATATTGAAACTAATCAAAATTAATAATATTTGAATTTCAACAACAAAATTATATTATTAAGAGTTAGCTGGCGCACACACAAAACATTCAATTAGATACACTGGTGATCAAACATGTTTTTTATACTAGAAACTTATAGAAGTGAATACTATAATTAAATTAAACCCATTAAAAAAGTATCAAACAAAATTTATCTAATTCCCTTTTTTGAGTAAGCATAATGAATTGGCACCCAAACATGGGATTGCTCATTAATAATAATTAAAACTATTTTTTCAAGTTTCATTATAATAGATATCTATTTATTCTAGAGGTCGTGGAGATGCTTTTCTTCGAACATGTTAAATATAAAAACTATGGTCGGCATATGCTTTCTTTTTGATTAATGGTTTGGATAAGAGGTATTATTTAAATAATTGTGGGAGCTTTTTAGATGTACACTAATACTTTTTGGAGAAATCTATATGTTTGCCGTTGTGAACTTTTTGACCATAACTACAACCACTACAAGTTAACTTCAGTTCTCCCGAGTTATGGGTATAGAGGTTTATTTTTTAGAATGAGTTTTCCCGAGTTTATTGTTCAGAATTAATTTGCTGAAATTTCATAGTAGTCCTATCTTATAGAATTCATTTATTGACAAATGCAAGTCCTTTACTCCGTACGAAATTGTATTTAAAATTCTCTATCAAGTTGATACTCACCTAGTATCAAATAAAACAGAATAATCACGGAGCACATATTATTGCAATTAATAAATAAAATGTATTTCAAAGGATTAGGTATCTTTCCAAGTACATTAAGTTAGAAGAAACACTGATAATAGCATTACAAAGAAAGAATTCATCAAAACTACACTTTGTTAATTTTATTCGATAGTTTCGAAAGATCTCGGAATAAAATTTGTTTTTTCTGAATAATATATGGAGCCGATGTTTCATGAAGAGTGGATAATTCAAGTTTATTAATACGATTCACGTGGTAATGTTGTTTCTACTATTATATAATAGGAAAAAGTTGTTCAAAATTTGTTTTGTCCATCACTTAACCAATAATAGAACGAAGAAGAAAATGATTCAAAAATATAATCAAACTCACGAAATTTTGAATTAGCCTTCTTGTCGTTATTTTATTTTACTTCCAAATGAGTGAATATTAGCAGGTTCATGTGTTAACTGCGACTTGAGTGAATGTAAGCGGGTTTCTGCCGTGAACGCTTGGTCGAGGCCCAGTGAGACACTGTAGAGAGATATTGGTGGCTTCAAGACCGACTCAGAGTTTATATTAGTGAAGCACGTACATTTTCTATTGCCTAATCTCAAAGCGACATTTGGCAATATGGTTTGTAAACTATGTTGCATGTGAAAACATTAAAAAAACATAAGATTTCTAAAATGCAAAATGACAAAGTGACCTTAATTTTACTCTCAGTAGTTCATCTATTTATCTGTTGAATAAAGTGAAACGTCAAAGACAAAAGTATGCTTTCACTACATGCCTATATTACTTCCAGAAAAGACAATGTTTAGAATAGATCAGAAAATGGAATTAAATTCATCTTAAACAAAAAAGGTTTACAATTTGGAGTACACAGTTTCCACAAATACAATAAAAAGTCCGCATATCCCCACATATTTGAAATTAGATATCATCCAACCATAAAATCGGAGGAAGAGGTGATAGTTCGAAACTGCAGTCTCAAAATTGTATAAACTTTCGAATTCCAGAATGAAACAATTATTTCATAATACAAGCAGAGACTTTTTGATTGTCTCGGTCTTTACTTGACGGAAATTCATCTTCAATATAAGAAAAACAAATGTTAACTACCGCTATTTTATTGATTTTCACAACAATTGTTTCGTCATACCATGACTTCATCAGGTGAGTATTTAAACTGAGGTATACTACTCTGTCAAGAAAGTACCGGGAATTTTCAATTAAAACAACATTTTTACATTTAATCGTCAAAATTTATTGGGTCGCCTTCAAAATAGGCTCCATTTGCTCCAATACATCTATGCCAACGGCACTTCCAATTATCGAAACATTTTTTATAGGCGTTTTCCGGGATGGACTTTAGCCCTCGCGGCGAATTTTGTTATATGGCTTCAATCGACTCAAAACGGGTGCCACGAAGGGGCAAATTTAGTTTTGGAAAGAGGAAAAAGTCGCAGGGAGCCGAATCCGGCAAATACGGTGGTTGCTGAAGCACGTTTGTTGAGTTTTTGGCGAGAAAGTCAGTCACAATCGTAGCTCGGTGAGAAGGCGCGTTATCGTCATGCAAAATCCATGAGTTGTTCGCCCACAAATTAGGCCGCTTCTTACGGATACGCTCACGCAAACGTTTCATAACGCCTAGGTAATACTCCTTGTTTACCGTCTGACCCTCTGGAACGAATTCGTAGTGCACCACGCCACGGACATCGAAGAAAACAATGAGCATCACCTTCATTTTCGAGCGGCTTTGGCGTGGTTTTTTCGGTTTCAGCTCATTTTTTGCCACCCATTCCGATGATTGCTGGCTTGTTTGCATATCGTACTCCTAGACTCAGGTCTCATCACCAGTTATAATGCGTTCCATGAATGTAGAATCGGAATTACAGCGATCCAGCATGTCTGAAGCAACCTGTTTGCGATGACGTTTTTGAAGAAAATTCAGGTCTTTCGGTACGAGTCGTGTGGCCACCTTTCTCATGCCCGAAATATCAATCAAAATCGTACGTGCGGACTCGTGGGATATCTTAAGATCATGTGCTATCTCTCTCAAGCTGGAACGACGGTTTTCCAGCACCCTTTCCTTAATTTTATCGACGTTATCTTCGATCGAAGCCGTCGATGGGCGACCACTTCACGACCGTCCTTGAAGGCCCTGTACCACTGATTTGCACGAGTTTTCGATAGAGCATTATCACCAAAGGCCTTTTGCAACATTTTCAATGCATCGGCACATGAGAATTCATTTGCAACACAAAACTTTAAACAAATTCTTTGCTCAACGTAATCACCCATAGTAAAAATCGGCACGCACTCTGACATCGACTGACTTAATCAGCTGTTGCAAACACACTAGTTGACAGATCCCGCTCAAGCTTGGCATAGTAATTAAGGACAGTGGTACCAACCTTGGAAAAAAAAATTTTACCTGCCTCTTTGCCCCGCCAGATTTAAATCGATAATTCCCAGTACTTTCTTGACAGAATGTACAATGCAAAACATGACCTTAAATACACAGCTCTGGTACAAAAAATTGAGGGGTGGAAAGAGAGGTATACAATTAATGAAATGTATTTAATCATTCAATAAAATTTGTCTTTTATTATATCTATTGATTTCTAAAGTTTCTAGACATATTTTATTGAATGATCAAATAGATTTAAATAGATCCCACCTACTTAATTTTTTTCATTAATTGTATACCTCTCTTTCCACCCCTCTATTTTTTGTACCAGAGCTATGTATTTAAGGTCATGTTTTGCATTGTATACCTCAGTTTAAATACTCACCTGTTGAAGTCATGGTATGACGAAACAATTGTTGTGAAAATCAATAAAATAGCGGAAGTTAACATTTGTTTTTCTTATATACAAGCAGGGACGTCTCTAATGAGGAGACGAAATTGAATGCAAGAGAAAATGTTGAACAAAGCCACTATTACTGCAATGTAGGCAATTTCAACATCGTATTAATTAAAATTCATTCAGAAACTTGACTACTTAATGCACTTCATTCAATATTTCCAATATTTTTACACCGAAACGAACGCATAACAAAAATATTTTCGGCCTATTTATAAATTCAAAAATGATGCTTCAATCGAACCCTTTTCCCTTTCAAGATACTTAATGGGTGCCCCCCCCCGTATAAGAGATGATCGTGAACTCACAAATTTGCAATCAAAAGATATATTCGGCCGAATAAATTTTAGCTTATCTCGGCGTTTTCCGAAAGTACTCATACTTACCGAAATATCCGGCTGGACTGTTTTATGTGGGTCACCCGGTATGCTAAACACTTCGGAAATTCCGTCATAATTTCAACAGCAAATGCAGAAGTCAAATAGGAGTGCAAAAGTTATAGTAACAATTATTTTCATTGAAAAATATTGCAGAATTGAAAAATTGAAGCGAAGATCAGTCAATAAAAAAAATTTTGCTCTTATTTCAGGATCCTTCAACACTTCCACACAAATTCAGAAGAATACACTGTGATCTTCACCGGAAACGCTACAGCCTCCCTTAAATTGATTGCTGAAAATTTTGAATTCAATCACAATGGTCAACAAGGCACCCTCGTTCATCTCGAAGACAATCACACTTCCGTTCTAGGAATGAGGAATTACAGCCACGTTTCAAAATGTATAACGGTCGAACTAGCCTTCGACTTATTAGGATCTTCGTTTCAAAGCGATACGCAGGAGTCCATAAACACCAATTCTTTATTCATTTATCCCGCCCAGTGTAATTTCTCGGGCACCAAATACCCTCTAGAATGGATTGGAAGGGTACAAAATGGTCAACTGAATAGCATAATTGGATTAAAATCAGAGAACTGGTATGTCGTGCTTGACGCCGCAAATTTCGTGGGTTCTAATGAATTAGATTTGTCCAAATACAAACCCGACTTCGTCCCGTTTTCGTTCTATAAGATATTCGGGTATCCTACAGGAGTGGGGGCGCTTTTAGTGAGAAATTCTAGTCAAAAAGTATTACGAAAAAAGTATTATGGAGGAGGTACAGTCCTGATGACTTTGACGTTCAGGAATGAGGTTGAATTGAAGACTTCCCTTGCTGAAAGGTATGTAGTGTGAGAATTTTTATTATATTGTATTTCATATTATTTTATATTGTATATTATTATATTGTGTTACTTGGATATTAGTTTATTTTGATTTCGATGTATGAAGTAAAACATATTGAAAAGAACTGACACGAAATTCGAAGCCGTTCGCTTTGTTGAAGTCTTAAAGAAGTTACATACGAGTATTATGAATAAAAAGTGAAGAAAATAGATAAAGGCTTTTTACTTGATAGAAAAAATATAACAAAATTTGAATATCAAAACAGATTTAATCTGTTAGTCTTCTACAATTTTAATTTAAAAAAAAAAAATTTTTATTCAAAAAACTTTTAGAATTAAATTAATGTCTACAATAAGCACCGCTTATATTTAATAGACGTATATATTCAAAACTCAATATACAATGTCAACTGGAATAAATAAACCAACCAATATAAAAAATGCAATTAAAATCAATAAATAAATATTTGAAGGAGACAAAATTTTGTTTCTGATCTTACCATAATGAAACCAATTCCTTTTCAAAAACATAAAACACAACTTAAGGATTTCTCAAAAAATATAATTTATTTGAAATATTTAATGTATTCAAATAAGTTAATTCAAAAATCTCTCAAAACATGCAATATATCTTCAAAAAACGATTAGAATACGGATAATCTCTTCATCGGCCCTAGATAACATTTAAAATATCAAAATCAACTAACAATCAGTGTATCATACCTCAGAGTCTAACACGGAACTTGTTTGAAACAGACTAACTTTAAAAATCCAGGTAGTCAGTTTGTTACAAAATTACAGGGAACTGTAGGGTATTCTATGGTTTTCTTCAAACCGTTGACATTCCAGAATGAGAATTATTCAAGCCTAAATATAATTATATATTATGTATAAAATAAAATAGAAAAAGGCTTTTTACATGATAGAAGAAATATAATAAAATGTGAATATCATAAAAAAGTGAAGAGCATTGACGTCAGGACATTTTGCTCGCTGGTTTATATCACACACGAACCTGACAAAATAATTATTTTTATCTTCCAATTATAGGATACTCACGAAATTTTGCACGATCATTCCCTTATCTTCTTTTACAGCTAAGTGCTGAATTTCAGATTTATTGAACCTGTAGTTTCTATAATTTGAGAAAATATGAAAAATATTCAAACGTGAATAATGGCGAAAAAGTTGAACGTATACTGCTCGTTAACGAAATTGACTGCGGCGTTTAGACTACAAATCTTTATTGCAACCTTCAAAGCTTTAAATATTTTGGTTCGAAAGTTAGCGTGTTTACCTCTTTAGACTTTTTCTTTCAGAAATTTGAAGTGTTGACTGACCATCAACAAAACCTATTGCACTGTATTTAAGTTTCAAACTGTAACACAGATGTATGTTGCACTGTTCCGATTCGAAATATTTCCTTTTTATCATGCTCATAATCGTTATCTTATTTCGTAATAGATATCTGTCGATTCAATTAATTCAATTGAAATAGGTTTGATGGTTCAGCAGTTATTCACATTTGAAACTTTTCTTATTGTTTGCCCCGTAGCGTTCCCCCAAATGTCTGTAATTGTTTAATTTTGAGTTAAAAAGTATCTTAAGCGGTTAGATCAAATTCGTTGATGAATATCTCGGCTGAGTTCGTTGATGAGCCAAATCAAATTTTGCATTAGCCATTGTGTTATTATTTTATGACTTCAAATTCAGAATTATATATTCTAACTTCTACAATATATATTGAAACTATATACAAAAACTATCAAATTGATATCCTTATAAATAATCAATATAAAATATTTTTCAATGTCTCGGATGAAACCTTTTCATATCCCGACTTGGAATGTATTACTACAAATGTATTAACAAAAACTATATAAGTATGTATATTAACATACAAATACAAGAAAATCCACTATTCCAAAATTATCTAAAATTACGAAAATAAAGGATCAAATAAAAATAATTAAACAAGAACTCGAACATTTGATAGCTATTTCGGCCTATATGGCCTCATCAGAAATGTATTGAATTCAGATTCAAGATCAAAATTCAACTTACCGAAATAAGATAAAACATGGAACGAATAAACTTGAAGTAAACTTTAAAGTATCCAAAATAAAACAGAAATGATCAACGTATTGTTACGTATAACCTATAACTATTTGTACTCGGAACACAGAAAATCAATAACAAAACTTATTCACCCCAAATAATGTCCCACGATAAGAAAAATAACCAGAATTTCAAAAATTATAAATAATTGAGAAATATATTGTGGATATAAAGACTCAATATGAAATTATTTCATAATTTAAAAAACAATTTGAATGTGAGTCAATACTTGATAGAATTAAAATTTAAATGACTTTAAATTCAGAATTATATATTCTAACTTCTATAATATATATTGAAACTATATACAAAAACTATCAAATTGATATCCTTATATATAATCAATATAAAATATTTTCCAATATTCATTATAATTGTATTTATGTATTTTGGACTGATACAGCAATAAAGAAAAATAACCTGTAGCATATCACCAACCGGTTTCTGTACCAATAAAGTTTGTCAGTTTGTTTTTCAAACATCATCAGAAGTTTCAAGTCGGGATGTAAAAAGGTTTTTTCCGAGACATTGAAAAATATTTCATATTGATTATATATAAGGATAACAATTTGATAGTTTCTGTATATAGTTTCAATATATATTATAGAAGTTAGAATATATAATTCTGAATTTAAACTCATTTAAATTTCACTTCTATCAAGTATTGACTCACATTCAAATTGTTTTTTGAATAATGAAATAATTTCATATAGAGTCTTTATATCCACAATATATTCCTCAATTATTTATTAGTTTTGAAATTCTAGTTAGTTTTCTTATCATGGGACATTATTTGGGGTGAATAAGTTTTGTTATTGTTTTTGTGTGTTCCGAGTACAAATAGTTATAGGTTATACGTAACAATACGTTGATCATTTCTGTTTTATTTTGGACACTTTAAAGCTTACTTCAAGTTAATTCGTTCCATGTTTTATCTTATTTTGGTAAGTTGAATTTTGATCTTGTTATATATTTGAATCTGAATTCAATACATTTCTGATGAGGTCAGATCGGCCGAAATAGCTATCAAATGTTCGAGTTCTTGTTCAATTATTTTTATTTGATCCTTTATTTTGATAATTTTAGATAATTTTGGAAAAGTGGATTTTCTTGTATTTGTATGTTAATATACATACTTATATAGTTTTTGTTAATACCTTTGTATTAATACATTTCAAGTCGGGATGTAAAAAGGTTCTTTCCGAGACATTGAAAAATATTTTATATTGATTATATATAAGGATATCAATTTGATAGTTTTTGTATATAGTTTCAATATATATTGTAGAAGTTAGAATGTATAATTCTGAATTTAAAGTCATTTAAATTTTACTTCTATCAAGTATTGACTCACATTCAAATTTTTTTTTTATTATTTTATCTCTACATGCTGAATTTAAACTAAACGTAGCTCCGTTTACCAAATTTCTGTTTATTGTTTGAAACTTCGTATTATTCTGATGATGTTTGAAAAACAAACTGATTTATTGGTACAGAAACCGGTTGGTGATATGCTACAGGTTATTTTTCTTTATTGCTGTATCAGTCCAAAATACATAAATACAATTATAACGAATAAAACAATATTCAACTCTAAGTGTGCCACACTTGGGCCTATGGTTATTAGAATTCCACACTGGATTCTGCTCTGGCCGTAAATTGGTTTTCTATTTCTATGACACGACAAATGTAGAAACTTATTAATAATACAAAAATATATACAATCAGTAATCATCAACAATCTTGACAATAAAATGAAGCAGTATACTTAGACTTCAGGATGGACAAGAGATGAAAGGCAGCAAATCCAGACCATACATAAAAATTTTTGAAAAGGACAAAAATATCAATCAGACGGGCTGAAAGTGGTCAAGAAGCTTCGCAGATCTTAATTGATTTTTGGAAAGAAGAGAGGGACCGATTCAACTCCAGTGAATACAGAGCATTCATGCAATAAGCAATAATATAGGAAATGATATTACTCTTTTATCTTTAGGAATAGTCAATCAAGCCCTCCTCCTTAAATTCAGCGGATGTACATCCGTGCGAAATCTAATTCCATTGTATAAGTAGGGAGGTGTCTTAAACTCCAAGATTCTGAAATATAAGCAACACATGTATAATTTTGCCCTATTCGCCATGTTAAGCTAACCCGATATGTTTAGTGAAGTGGATGTGTGATCTCTCCTTTTTACGCCGTAAAGAAGTCGAAGACAAGAATTTTAAACTTTCTGTACTCGATAAAGGCAGTTAGAATCCAAGCAAGGAATATACACCGAGCAACACAAAATTTAAATATGAAAGCTGAGAGCCTCAATGAGAATCTTATCAAGTTTTTATTGGTAAATAATTCCTTCGAGTATAAATACTCTTCAGTCCACCATATGCTAATCTGAGCTTTGATGTAACATGCTCCCAGAATCACAACTTCGAGTCCAATATAAGCCCCAAACTTTCCCCCCCGGTTCCCAAAAATGGGTGGAAAAATCAACTGAGCTTCACTGTTGGCGTATTTTTCACTTTAACATAAATAGAGGTTAATTGTTGATAGAAGGAATATAAAATTATATAAATATTTTAAAATTTTTTTAAAAATATTAAAAATTAGCCTTCTACATATTTAATTCCAAAAGATTATATTTAATGATTATAACTTCTGAGAATAAATTAAAATAATGTCGTATAAGTACCACTTATATCATAACATAAAATAAACATTCATTATAAGACATCCGAATGGTATAACAAAATCCAATAAATAAAAATTATTAACCAAAATCCTATAAATTAAATATTTTGAATAGACAAAATTTTGTTTCTGCTGATCAATCTTATGAAAACCAATATCTTTCAAGAATATCCAACATAATCCTAAGAATTTCATCATAAAACTATCTTACTTAGAGTGTTCAATATTATTGGATATCTAACCAAGGTACCTTATATAAAAACTCAAGATATGTAAAACATTACTGAAAAACAAGTTTTAAGATCGACTTTGCTTCGTCAGTATTCAAATAATTCATATTCAAAAAATATAACATCAATTAACAACAAATATTCACTTACCCTTCAAACTTCTAGAGACAGTTCTACCGAAATGAAACCTTTAAATGTGGTGAGTAACGCTTCACTACACTCAAAAATATATCTGTGGTTTACCCTTGATCTAGAAGATTGAAAGACAATTTAACGGCCTCTGCTATAGCACAAGGACTATCTGTATAAAGAATGTTAGGGAAACCAAATAATTATATATTATGAATAAAATAACATAAATTGAGGTTAATTCTTGATAGAAGGTATATAAAATTATATAAATATTTTAAAAATTAGCCTTCTACATATTTAATTCCAAATTATTGTATTTAATGATTAAAAAATATATCTGTGGTTTACCCTTGATCTAGAAGATTGAAAGACAATTTAACGGCCTCTGCTATAGCACAAGGACTATCTGTATAAAGAATGTTAAGGAAACCAAATAATTATATATTATGAATAAAATAACATAAATAGAGGTTAATTCTTGATAGAAGGTATATAAAATTATATAAATATTTTAAAAATTCTTTAAAAATTTTAAAAATTAGGCTTCTACATATTTAATTCCAAATTATTATATTTAATGATTATAACTTCTGAAAATAAATTAAAATAATGTCGTATAAGTACCACTTATATCATGACATAAAATAAACATTCATTATAAGACATCCGAATGGTATAACAAAATCCAATAAATAAAAATTATTAACCAAAATCCTATAAATTAAATATTTTGAATAGACAAAATTTTGTTTCTGCTGATCAATCTTGTAGTGAAGCGTTACTCACCACATTTAAAGGTTTCATTTCGGTAGAACTGTCTCTAGAAGTTTGAAGGGTAAGTGAATATTTGTTGTTAATTGATGTTATATTTTTTGAATATGAATTATTTGAATACTGACGCGTAAAGTCGATCTTGAAACTTGTTTTTCAGTAATGTTTTACATATCTTGAGTTTTTATATAAGGTACCTTGGTTAGATATCCAATAATATTGAATAGTCTAAGTAAGATAGTTTTATGATGAAATTCTTAGGATTATGTTCAATATACTTGAAAGATATTGGTTTTCATAAGATTGATCAGCAGAAACAAAATTTTGTCTATTCAAAATATTTAATTTATAGGATTTTGGTTAATATTTTTATTTATTGGATTTTGTTATACCATTCGGATGTCTTATAATGAATGTTTATTTTATGTCATGATATAAGTGGTACTTATACGACATTATTTTAATTTATTTTCAGAAGTTATAATCATTAAATATAATCTTTTGGAATTAAATATGTAGAAGGCTAATTTTTAAAATTTTCAAAAATTTTTTAAAATATTGATATAATTTTTCACTTTATCTATTTGTGAATCATTTCCAAAAATCAAAACGGTTGACTTGTCTGAGTTTAATATGAGTGACTGGTCATCTGCCCACCAACAAAATGATTCTTATTCGCCATTGAGAACCCCCATAGCAGTTTAATGTCATCCTCAGGGAAAGAATATTAAATTTGAGTATCGTCAGCAGAAGTACCGACATCGACTCAGAGAACAAGGAAAAGTTTATATTGTTACATTATCGGTCCCAGTATACTTCCCGGGACAACTTCGGCATCCAATCAGATAATTCTTACCCATTACCAACCCACATGCCTCAACACTGAATCCAATATAATGTAAAATGGACAACATAATTTGGTGGTTTATTAGGTCAAGAGCCTTGCTAAAATCAAGAAGTACCATTATTGATATTTCATTACAATCTCGAGCAGCAGGAATGTCATCTACAACATCTTCTAAAGCAGTTTCACCACTATATCTTTTTCTGAAACCTGACTGATTTTGCGGTAAAATATTGTTCAATTTGAGTTACTCTCTTATTTGTGTTGCCATTATTCGATTGTAGACCTTTGATAAAGTGAGAAGTACTTTAATTGATCGTAACTGATTCATATCTGTTGAATTGGCAACTTCAGAAAGAGGATTAACAAGAGCTTGCTTCCAGAGATCTGAAAATTAGACGTGATAATTCATTTATTATACGCGTGATATGAGGAACCATCTGAGGGCAACTTAACTGAATTAAGGTAGAATTTAGTTGATCTACGCTGAAAGCTTTTGTCCTTATGCCAAAGATAACCTCAACTATCTCATTTTCATCAACGAGATTGAAGTGGAAAGTATTATTTATTTGTGTAGAGTTATTATTTTCGTAAAAGTCTATTATTTCCGGTTTTGGTGGATGGGATTTGATGGAAGTGTTCACAAAATGTTTCTTCATCTCATTCACATAATTCAAGTATGGTGGAATTTCATGTTGTTCCTTTTTATTAAATTAAGTTTCCTCAGTTCAGATCATCCTTGAGCTACGTTAAACGCGGCGAATTTTTGAGACATATTATTTGTTATCCACGGAGCATATGAAAGGTGTATTCTGTTTTTATACTTCTTTACTGGAGCATGCTTATCAAAAATACTCAATATACAAGAATTTGAGAAGTTTATTTCCGCTTATTGCGGAATACGATGAATTTCCGTCAAGTAGAAATAATCAAGAATAAGAAAATTACTGCATTTCAGAATTTGGGGGCCTATAAACAACACCTACAATATACACTTTGTTCTCAATGGTAGTTTTAATCCACATATGCTCCATGAAGTCATGTGACCCGGTAAGAAAACCTTACGCTCAATGATTTCCTTGAGATGAAAACCCACCACATCGCCACAGCGGTAAACTCTATTCTGACTGAAGAAATTATATCCAACGATTTCAACCAAATCCGCCACATAACATCTTCGCTCAATCATGTTTCTGTTAGTGCCACAATATCGAAATTCTCTTGCAATTCATGATCCTGACATGGTCCAAAATTTGCTACTAATGATCTTAACTTTATGTGCGGCTTCATGCCGTTGTTACAGTTAAAAACAAACTATATTGAATAATAAGTATCAAAAAACAGAAAAAAACAATCGAATTATACATGAAACAAAGCAACAACAATGTGAAAAAAATCACTCAAATCCTACATATCCCCACCATCCTCATTCTCACATACACTGGGTGATCAAATTATTAGAGACAGTTTAAAAAATTGAACACTTATTTCTGAAATGAACTGAAATTAGGTTACGAAGCATTTTAATCTGCTTTTTCTCGTTCAATTATGATACTAGAGCATATTCATTTGTAGGAGCAAAACCGGCAACACTGCGGATACCTCCACCAATTGACTCATGCGCCATGATGCATCAGTGTTGTTAGTTCCAGCTAACCAGCCTCGAGGTGCGGTTGAATATTTTCACGTTATTTATGGTTTTTTAACGTTCTGCTTTGTTTTGGTACTTTAAGGGACGTATTATATTGTTGTGCTTTATTTTCACGTGATTTCAGCAGCAAAGTCTTTGTTCAGAGTTTGTTACACCACTTGTCAAAAAGAATTATAATGGGGAAGTTAAAAGACATCACACCCAGAAAAACAGATGAGATAAAATCTTTGGTTGTTTACTTCAACAGAAAAATAGCATCTATTACTAAAGTTTCGAGAGCAACAGCAGACCGAATAAAGAATACAAATAGATGGTTGAAACAAAAATTACATCACCCAGAGATGAGCGAAAAATACGTGATATTGTTATGGCAAACAGAAAACAGCCTCGCAGGATACTCACAAGATTCATGCAAGTCAGGGGTGAACATTTCACCAATGACAGCTCGAAGACGAATAGAGGATTTGGTGTTCTCAGCTTGCCAACCTGCAAAAAACCTCTTCTCCCCCTAGTCATGATGAAAAAAAGACTCCGATGGGCTAAACATCATAAGGACTAGACAGGTGATGATTGGAAACAGATGATTCACAAATATAATGATAAATAAACGGTAAACTAAGAAGATTACTCAATATTTCAGGTCTGATTGTCGGATGAATCAATCGTACAAATTGTTATGGATAGATCGAAATTTGTGACGAGAAGACAAGGGAAAAAATTTACGGATGACTACATCCTTAGGACGGTCAAGTATCCTCTAAGCGATGTTGTCTACAATCAGCGGTCAGGAAACAGGTCGCCTGTACATCGTTGATGGAACGAGACAGGATCAGTATATGAATGCCCTTGAAAGAAAAATGCTTCACCAGGTCCAGGAGTGCTTCCCAGATGGGCCTATATACTCATGCATAGCTCAGCGCTATTCCACAAGGCTAAAAAAGTTACTAAATTTCTTTCTCACCGCCGAGTAAATATTCTAGACTGGTCTGGCAATTCCCCAAATCTCAACCCGATCGAAAAGCTTTGGAAGTTGATGAAGAAAGAAATTGCAAACGAAATAATTACTTGTAAGCGTCAACTGATAGAGCGTTTAATAGAAGTGTGGCACAGGAGCGAAAAAATAAGAGAAAATCGTCAATAATGCATAGAAAGCATATCCAGAAGGTACCAGGCAATCATAGACGCAAAAGGTGGTAGCAGCTAGTATTAGGTCTGAGGCAAAACTTTGGATATTAACAGGTTGATTCTTAATTATTATTGAACTGTTCATATTTTATTTCTGTTTTTCATTAAAAAAACTGACAAATATATATATATATAAAAAAACTATTATAATTTTTGTAAAATAACCAGATTTGCCTATTTTTCACTGTGGCTCCTATAATTTGATCACCCACTGTAATATATTAACATAATGCCTGCAAATCTTTGAAAGTAGTCAGCGAACAAAGAAATTTAAGAAATAAAAAATAACCCAGAATGAGTTTCAACATATAGTTAGGAATTTTTCAGTCACAAGAACATAGACAATATTCCATTATACACAGAGTCACGAGACGTAGTTCGCAAAACATCACGAGAGCGCAGTTCGAGTGGTATTTCGCGAAATACGTCGAGTGAAGAGGTTGGTATAATCGAAATATATTGTCTATGCTCAAGTTGGTATTCGTTACGATTATATAATGAATAATAACTGCATTTTGACAAATGCAATGACATTGCTTTGACTAGACTTTTATTTTATTTAGTGAACGTCCAAGGACGTTACTATGGAAATGATCACAATATGGCACGAGGCGAAACACCAAAACGATCATACCACGTCGTCAAAGGTATATTCACTTATCAACACGCCGTAACTATGGGAAATTCACGGATTTTATTAGTTATTTAAAACATGAGTTATATAATCAATGATATCTCCTTCTTTTTCAATACGCCGAGAATGACCATCAACTCTACCTTTAATGTTTCCATTGAGGCACCAAACATTTTTTCCACCCAACTCCTACACAGTATAGAGAACTCTACATGGACAAACCATCAAAACCTCCTTTAATCTATCAAATTAACCACCTATTAGCCAACTCGATTTTTCAGTTATTAAAAATAAGAAATTATCAGCACTTCCACCTTGGGCCAGAAAGAAACTAGATATAAATACCGAACTTAGCTCTTACCAAATATCAGAAAGCCACCGACTCATATTCCGACAAAAGTTGAACGAAATTATGTCTGAATAAGTTCGCGATCATGTTGTATACCTTCATCTGAAGGCGTAGGATGCGTTTTAATAACCCACACGGAAGTCCAAAATTAAAATACCAACTATCGCAGCATTTTCGCAGCTGAGTAAGTAGCTATTTAATAAAGACTAAGATATGTTATAGAAAGAAAAATAATGAATCCCGTCATAAGCACGGATTCATTAAGCTGCATACAAGCAGTTCGTGATCTCTACAGCAAAAGTACAATTGTTAACTTTATTTTAGATCTCTCCGCCTCTTTAAGTCAACGATTAATTGGGTTACCCCCCCCATTGTGGTATTAATATAAACGAGAAAACATACTTTGTAGCGGAAGAAGCTATAATGAATCAAGAATAAATGACGATTATAACCAGTTAGTTCCTAAGTAACAAACTGAGGAACAACTTAAAGATCCAATGGAATAATATATGGCAACTTCGAAGGACGATACTAGCTTCAGTCAATTCCACAATTTTTTATGTATCAATACTACACGAGTGAGAGATCTAGCTACCCTAAGACAACTTCGCATTAGATATAGTTATTCAACTTACCATTATCTTCTAGCGAAGGAAAGCCCGTCAACATGTGCTGAGTGTGACATTAATTTGACAGTAAAACGTATTATAATGAAATGTAAATGGTATCAAAATCAAAGAACCCAATGCAATGCGAGTACTTCACATGGAAGAACTACTCAAGATCAACACACCAGCACGTCTCAACACCTTATCATTAACTCTATAAGAGCACCAATTCAATAAAATGATGATCCATCACACATACATTTAATTAACAGAATTTTAATTGCTTTCAAGAGTTTCTCCCCACCCAGTTTCAATATTTCTGATGTTATTTGATCTTATTCGGGAAATTTTCCCATTTTTCATTTAATGCAGAGCATGTCTTATTTCAGGTACAGTGACCTCTGGTATTTCCTCGGACCCAACATTCATTATATCTTCTGAGATTGATATAAGGGATTTGCTAATAAAGATGTGTACAGATTTGTATAAAACTTTTCGATTTCCTCCATTATTGCCCGTTTCTCTATTAATATCATAAGCCCTGGTCAGTTTTCACTTTTGCCATTTTAGGTCTAACCGAAACAAGTCTCGACTGTAAGATTTTCATATTTTTGTTAGCTTCAATGGTTTATATTATTTGTTTTGTCTTGTAATTCCTTAAATCTGACCTCATCTTCTTTTTGGCTTGAGCATTTATTGCTTCGTATTCTGGGTTTGCTATGTTTAATTTGCGTCTTTCTTCAATTAGTCGCATAGTGTCTTGACTAAACTTTGTCTGTTTCTTTGACTTTATATTTGCACATATTTTTCTAGTATGTATGTCTTTAGTTATTTTCTCTGCTGGTTCATCCATTTCTCTTTCGCATAGGTTCCAATTTCTTTTGAATTTCCTGTTGATATTGATCTTGTCTCGGGATTAACGTGTCTATTGTAGGAACACGTGTTTTATGTATTAGTTTTGGCCGTTCGTTTTTGGTATTTATTTCAGAACTTACTCTCACTAATCGATGATCATATCCAGTGCTGAACCTATTTAATACAGATACGTCTTTGCAAATGGGTCTCTTATCAGACAGTATAGTATAGTCAATTTTGTTTTTCACCCGTTTATCTGGGCTACACCAACTCCATTTTCGTTGGAGTTGTTTTTTGAAGAATATATTCAGATAATAAAGTCTCTGATGGTTGAAAAAATTCAAGCAATATTTTCCGTTTACCTTCAAAATAAGCTATATTATTCGGTCCGATGTTGCTCGATATTTGGTTTTCAGATTCTAATCTCTTATTCATCATAAATGCAACTCCATGTACGCTATAGTTGATTTCAGAGTTTTTTGGTATAATGTGTAGCCTGATTGCAACAAAGTTTTCTTTTCCCCCTGCAGTCTTGCTCCAGAATATCCCAATTTATAGTTTTTAGTTCCTCTTAAAGTTCTTCAAGGTGGTCCGATGTTTTCATAGCTCTCATCATTGCTATGCGAAGTCTGTAGTTTTTGGGGTGACTTTTCAAACGAGTGGTTACCTCCCCCAGAATCCGTGAGACTGACCGATAGGGTCAATGGGGACACATGGGGTAATGTGTTTTTATAGCTCGACATATTTCCATGGTTTGTTAGAAGGTTTAAGCAGTATAAGAAGAGCCACGCTTGCCAAATGTGTTGGCGAATGGTAAAGATGTGTGGCAGGGATAGTATTTGTTGAAGGATTATGAATTTGGTGGGGATAATGGTTTTCCCCTGAGTGGCATTGGGAGATAAACCAAGGTTCGCGTACGCAGGGGCGCATCCTTGGTATAGATCTGTCACCTATCGGGGTCATAGATGAGTATCTATCCGCTTCGGTCACTTATATCTAATTTCACTATATTCCTCAATAAGTACGACCTGTCTCGATTATCTGGCCATTATCAAGTGAAGACACTCATAAAATAAATCAGTGATCAATATTATATATTATTCATTTCGTTTTTGAGATCGTTATATGAGAGGGATATGGCAAATATTCTATGAATCATTGAATTGTAGTATGCTAGTTTGTAGCTTCTGTGGTCAGTCCATCGGAATATGGTAGCATCATCTGTGTAACAAACTTTTATAAAAAATTTTTATGATAAGTGATAATTATGTCTAATAATTGTTTTATCTAGGAATTGAATTACGCTGTTTGAATTTTTAACGAAAGATATTTATTTTTGTGTAGAAAAGCCAAATGTTGATTTATTGGTCTGTTAGAACCCACAAAACATACCAAGATATCATATCGGAACCAGAATGCCATATGTTTGATGCACTTGTGTTGACAAAAATATTTTTTAAATATTAAGCAGAATAAAAGTGGCGCAAGATCGCAGTAACAAAGCCTACCTAGAATACAACTGAACTCCTAACTCGCACAAGCTGAAAAACCTTCTGGGGGATCTTTACAGAAGATCTAGGAGTATCAGGATAATAATAATAATAATCCTCTGAAACCCCTTCAAATTCTAATTTTAAAAGACAAACCATAATAATTTCAAATAATAATGAATTGAAAAGGGTTTTTTCAGCATTCCAAATATTAAGCAGAATAATTCTCCGAAACTTCTTGAAATTTCAATTTAGGAAATCTCTCAAATGAATTGAATAAAATGTCTATTCGGGCGCCCTGCAATGTTTGATAATTCTATATATCTATTGAATAATTCTATATATCTATTGAAAAAAACAGTGTTTCTATGATATTGTATTCAATTCAATTTTTTTCAATTTTCAAGAGACTTTTTGAATAAAAATTTGTAGAGGTTTCAGAGAATTATTCTGCATGTTTTAAATATTGAAATAACTCTCTTCGAAGTTATACTACTCTGTCAAGAAAGTACCGGGAATTTTCAATTAAAACAACATTTTTACATTTAATCGTCAAAATTTATTGGGTCGCCTTCAAAATAGGCTCCATTTGCTCCAATACATCTATGCCAACGGCACTTCCAATTATCGAAACATTTTTTATAGGCGCTTTCCGGGATGGAGTTTAGCTCTCGCGCCGAATTTTGTTTTATGGCTTCAATCGACTCAAAACGGGTGCCATGAAGGGGCAATTTTAGTTTTGGAAAGAGGAAAAAGTCGCAGGGAGCCAAATCCGGTGAATACGGTGGTTGCTGAAGCACGTTTGTTGAGTTTTTGGCGAGAAAGTCAGTCACAATCGTAGCTCGGTGAGAAGGCGCGTTATCGTCATGCAAAATCCATGAGTTGTTCGCCCACAAATTAGGCCGCTTCTTACGGATACGCTCACGCAAACGTTTCATAACGCCTAGGTAATACTCCTTGTTTACCGTCTGACCCTCTGGAACGAATTCGTAGTGCACCACGCCACGGATATCGAAGAAAACAATGAGCATCACCTTCGAGCGGCTTTGGCGTGGTTTTTTCGGTTTTGGCTCATTTTTTGCCACCCATTCCGATGATTGCTGGCTTGTTTGCATATCGTACTCGTAGACCCAGGTCTCATCACCAGTTATAATGCGTTCCATGAATGTAGAATCGGAATTACAGCGATCCAGCATGTCTGAAGCAACCTGTTCGCGATGACGTTTTTGAAGAAAATTCAGGTCTTTCGGTACGAGTCGTGCGGCCACCTTTCTCATGCCCAAAATATTAATCAAAATCGTACGTGCGGACTCGTGGGATATCTTAAGATCATGTGCTATCTCTCTCAAGCTGGTACGAGGGTTTTCCAGCACTCTTTCCTTAATTTTATCGACGTTATCTTCGATCGAAGCAGTCGATGGGCGACCACTTCACGACCGTCCTTAAAGGCTCTGTACCACTGATATGCACGAGTTTTCGATAGAGCATTATCACCAAAGGCCTTTTGCAACATTTTGAATGCATCGGCACACGAAAATTCATTTGCAACACAAAACTTTAAACAAATTCTTTGCTCAACGTAATCACCCATAGTAAAAATCGGCACGCACTCTGACATCGACTGACTTAATCAGCTGTTGCAAACACACTAGTTGACAGATCCCGCTCAAGCTTGGCATAGTAATTAAGGACAGTGGTACCAACCTAGAAAAAAAAATTTTTACCTGCCTCATTGCCCCGCCAGATTTAAATCGATAATTCCCGGTACTTTCTTGACAGAATGTATATCGTTTTATAATTATTTATTTTTATTTATTATAATTTACTTATTCACACCTGCGCGCCATTTGTGACCATAGATTCTCTTCATGATTTTTTTTGTGGACGAACATAGAGTTTGATGAATTCTTTATGGTTCGCCCTAAACTGAACGTTTCAGTTTATTTCGTGGCATTAGTGAATTGACCAGCAGGCAGCTGATAATTTTTTATTGATTATTTTTATTTAACATTCAAATCAATTTAGACTGAGGAGAATGAGTGGGAGTTTCAACCGCAGTTCTGGAAAATGTGCTACATTTAGAAGACAAAAATAAAAAAGTCTTTCCAATTTACATGGAGCATTTCTTGAATAAGTATTTGTTATTCATAAGGTCGATTTGCCACAACAATATCGGATGAAGTTTGCTAGTCAATTACGGTCAATATTCTATACCTTCTTTGTACCCTGCAATATTTGATAGATGTATCTGTTTACTGAAGAGAAATTGTGTTTTTGATGCATTTTATTTTATTGAATTTTTTTCAAATCTCAAGACATTTTTCAAATCAAAATTTGTGGAGGTTTCAGAAAATAATTCTGCTTATTGAAAGGTCGGGAAGAAATAAGTCCGGTAGATGACTGTAGTGATCCATATCTCGTACAGTATCGATGAAACGTATTCTGCTGTTTTTTGTTTGGTCCATTCTGTTGTGAATTACAGGGTGTTAAAAATGCAAATCATTGAAGAAAAAATTCGGTAACAATTCTTAGAATTGTAATACAGATGTATGTCTCGATTTCTAGATTTTTCTGTTACCATAGCTCATACTCTTTTTGGTACAGATCAGACGAAATAATTTATTTCATTATGAATGTGCTAATTATGAGAATTACGGCAAACTATGGTCTGATTTGAGCATAAGGAAAGTTTATTCTGCATTAGTAACTTGAAAATATCGAGAATACTTGAATTAACTCGCAAAGGTATGTCTTGTATGTATTTTGCATACTCTAGATGGCGCTAGTGTATTATTAATATTTTAGTGTCTGTGTATAGCGAATATTGATACTTGACTGATTTGGAGTCACTAGAATACATTGCACTGACGAAAACAAATCAGTTTGAAACGTGAGCATGTCTGCAATTAGCCTCAACAAATCCTTGTTTGTCGAGTTTGTTTGAGTATGGAATTGTTATACAGATGTATGTTACACTGTCTCGACTTCTAGAACTTTCTGTCACCATAGCTCATACTCCTTATTAAAGATTTTTGGTACAGCCGAAATAATTTATTTTTAGTTTCAAATTATCTTGAATTTGAATTGTTGAATGTATAAATCGAAATAATTTAAAATGCAATATTCCTGGTAAAAGTATCATTGTAATTGTAGGGAATGGTACAGAAACTTATTGTCTACTTCTGATCAAAATATTTGTTGCCTTGGTTCGCTAATACTGTACTTTCAGGAGTTTTAGTTTGATATCCCAGAAGAGTGGATGAAAATACAAAGAAATTGTATATTTTTAAGAGAAGTGAAACTATATTGAGATTGGCAATGTTTTTTATTTCAGATTCGAAGACGGCACACTTCCTTACCTATCAATATATTCCCTCAATGAAGGTTTTAATACGTTATTGAGATTGAAACTAAACATGCAGTTGATTTCAAAACATACATTCAACTTGGCTAGATACCTCTATATGAACTTAGTATGTTTACATCATGGCAATGGTAAACCAGCTGTTATTCTTTACCACGACACAACATTTGAAGATGTTAGATATCAGGGTGGGATTGTTAACTTCAATTTAGTCCGAGAGAATGGTGAAAATATAGGATATGCAGAAGTAAGTACGTTGAAAAATAATTTGTATAATATTATCTGGATAATAATTTTTTATGCGATAGTATAAAGACACTTTTTCTATCTATTGCGCATCTACAAATTTACTTAGAATCTATAGATCTTATAAATATTAGGAAATTAACAGTTTGAATTTTAATAGAATGAATTCATGTTCATGTTATACAGAATGGTCCCCTCTTATCAGATAATTTTAACGATCGATATAATGTTAAGTTGCAAGGATAAAATGTCCTGTCATATAGATCGGCGGACTCTTCATAACTCGCTCACTGGATTTTCAAGTTTTCACTTTATTTCAGATTTTTTTTAATAACTTCTCTATCGTCCGAGATACTCAGATCAAACTTGGAGAATGAGGTATATTCTTTATGGAATGGTGAATCAACTCCCATTGAAGTAGAGAAGAAAGTTTCTAGTTAAACGGGTTTCGGCCACCATTTCACTGTTAGGTCGAAAATTAATAGTGCCGCGACATAAAGTGGCGTAAGAACGCAGTAACAAAGCCTAACCAGAAAACAACTGAACTCCTAAGTCGCAAAATATGAAAAAGCTTCCGAGGAATCTTCACAGAAGTAAAAGTAACATAAATAGAAGTTAATTCTTCATAGAAGGTATATGAAATTATTTAAATATTTTAATATTAGCCTTCTACACATTCAATTTCAAAAACTTATATTTAATAATTATAACTTCGGAAAATAAATTAAAATAATGTCATATAAGTACCACTTATATCAAATGATATATAAAATAAACATTCATTATAGGACATCCAAATGGTATGACAAAATCCAATAAATAAAAATTGTTAACCAAAATCCTATATATTAAATATTTTGAACAGACAAAATTTTGTTTCTGCTGATCAATCTTATGAAAACAAATATCTTTCAAAAATGTCTAACTTAATCTTAAGAATTTCATCATAAAACTATCTTACTTAGAATATTCAATATTATTGGATATCTAACTAAGTCACTTTATATAAAAACTCAAGATATGTAAACTCATTACTGAAAAAATAATTTTAAGAGAGACTTTGCTTCGTCAGTATTCAAATAATTCAAATTCAATAAATATAACATCAATCAACAACAAATATTTAATCACCCTTCAACAATTTAGGAAACTTCTGGTAAATGGATATCAAACATTTAAATGTAGTTTAACGGTTAACTATAGATAATAATTTCTGTGGTTTACCCTTGATCTAAAAGATTGAAAGACAATTTAACGGCCTCTGTTATAGCGCAAGGACTATCTGTATAAAGAATGTTAAGGAAACCAAATAAATATATATTATGAATAAAATAACATAAAAAGAGGATAATTCTTGATAAAAGTTATATCAAATTATTTGAATATTATAATATTAGCCTTCCACATATTTAATTTCAAAAAATTATATTTAATGATTATAACTTCTGAAAATAAATTGAAATAATGTCATATAAGTTATATATATATCATTTACCAGAAGTTTTCTAAATTGTTGAAGGGTGAGTAAATATTTGTTGCTGATTGATGTTATATTTATTGAATATGAATTATTTGAATACTGACGAAGTAAAGTCTCTCTTAAAACTTGTTTTTCAGTAATGTTTCTTCATATCTTGAGTTTTTATATAAAGTACCTTAGTTAGATATCCAATAATATTGAATATTCTAAGTAAGGTAGTTTTATGATGAAATTCTTTAGATTATGTTAGACATTTTCGGAAGATTTTTGTTTTCATAAGATTGATCAGCAGAAACAAAATTTTGTCTGTTCAAAATATATAATATACAGGATTTTGGTTAACAATTTTTATTTATTGGATTTTGTCATACCATTTGGATGTCTTATAATCAATGTTTATTTTATGTGTCATTTGATATAAGTGGTACTTATATGACATTATTTTAATTTATTTTCAGAAGTTATAATTATTAAATATAATTTTTTGAAATTAAATATGTAGAAGACTAATATTAAAATATTCAAATAATTTTATATACCCCTATCAAGAATTAACCTCTATTTATGTTATTTTATTCATAATATATAATTATTTGGTTTCCTTAACATTCTTTATACAGACAGTCCTTGCGCTATAACAGAGACAGTTAAATTGTCTTTCAATCTTTTAGATCAAGGGTAAACCACAGAAATATTTATCTATAGTTAACCGTTACACTACATTTAAATTTTTCATATCTATTTACCAGAAGTTTTCTAAATTGTTGAAGGGTGAGTAAATATTTGTTGTTAATTGATGTTATATTTATTGAATATGAATTATTTGAATACTGACGAAGCAAAGTCTCCCTTAAAACTTGTTTTTCAGTAATGTTTTTACATATCTTGAGTTTTTTTATGAAGTAACATAGTTAAATATCTAATAGTATTGAATATTCCAAGTAAGATAGTTTTATGATGAAATTCTTAAGATTATGTTGGAGATTTTTGAAAGATATTTGTTTTCATAAGATTGATCAGCAGAAACAAAATTGTTTCCGTTCAAAATATTCAATTTATAGGATTTTGGTTAACAATTTTTATTTATTGGATTTTGTTATACCATTTGGATGTCTTATAATGAATGTTTATATTATATGTCATTTGATATAAGTGGTACTTATATGACATTATTTTAATTTATTTTCAGAAGTTATAATAATTAGAAATAATTTTTTGAAATTAAATATGTAGAAGGCTAATATTAAAATATTTGAATAAAGAAGTAAAAGAATTAAGATAATATATCAATATCAATTATGGTGAAAATCTATGGGGTGATACTTTTTTTCAAGGTTACTATCAATAGGTAACCCCGATTTTTTTATCGTACACCACTGACCAATTCTCCTTATATGATTTCATTTTCCATGTTTTAATTTTTTTTTCGTTTTTGCGCTTTTTTCTAACTCGCGACCATTCACAAGAAAAAATTGAAAAGAATATTTCGGTATGCGACGAAATTTTATAGAAATTTGAAACAAAAAATCATTTTATTGTTATTTCATATTCCAATAAAGCTTGACTCTAAACGCTCAATGCAAAAATCAAAGTAAATGTGCGAAATTTTAATCATTCTGTTGTACAGAAACATCGACTTCTAAATGACATTTGTACGAATGTAATAACACTGTTATTCCTTAATTCTGTACATGCATTTTGAATGCGAACAAGTTCTTCTCTTGTTTCCGCAGTTACCGTGTATATAAACCTAAACTTTTAAAGAGCAGTGAACTCAGGATGTCGAAAGAAAAATCAAGTATTTCCTACAATTGAAAGATCAAATTTTACTTGTGAAAGATAAATGTTCTCACAACGTATTGTGGTATACCTTGTGTGATAAATTTTGGGGGTTATTTAGATGTTTATCGAATCAATTCAGAAACTTAACTGCGTTCCTTATTTCCATACATTCACATCGGTACACGAATTTTATCTAGTCACATATGCGCCATAATATAACGTAAAACATTAGAAATATACAGTCTGTTCATCACAATCTCACACCCTCACCCATATTTAATATACATTCCATTTATATTAAACAAGTATATACAGTTTATATACAGAAATCATCATATTATTTACAAGTCAGCGGAGGCCTCAAATTATAAGTTTTGACATTTTCAACATTAGCTGTCGATTCAATTTGTACATTTGAATTTTCACCATTTTCATAAATAATTTTTGAATCTAGAGCAAATTCATTATTTTAATCTGAATTAACATTGTATTCATTATTTATGAATTCTTTTTTGATATCCTGTGAAATACTTTCTTCGCCCGATGGTAAATGAACTGGGTGAATTAATTTCTTTATTTTATCAATATGTTTCTTAGAGGTTTTACCATCATCAGAAGACTGTACTTCATATAAAACATTTCCTTTTTTACTCATGATTTTTCCCTTTTTCCAAACAGGTTTATTTGGAATTGAAAAGTCTTTGAAAGCAACAATATCACCTATTTTACATTCTTTATATATTCCCCCATTTGTAAGGGTTTGATAATACTTTTTTGATTCAAATGCAATAGTTAAAACAAATTGTAGAAATCACAATGTTTTACTACCAGTAAAAATATATATTACACATTTTGTAGAAAATCGAAAATATTTGAGATATTCAAAAAGTAACATCTGTTGAATACCTTAATTTAATGAAAAGTAAACAAAAATTCAACTTGTGCCACTCATTCTTTAGAAAACAGTAATTCCTTTCGACAAAAGAAAATCTTAAGAAAATTTTACATGTAGATTCAAATGAAAAGAAACTTGATTATTGAAATTTTCAAATTCGTTCACAATAAAAATAATTTGAAAAATAATGAATGACTGTATGGAGCTATGTAAATCCAAATATTTGAGATATACAACAAAATAACGTGAAAACAATGAATGACTGTACGGAGCTATGTAACCCCAAAAATTATTTGAGATATTTAAAGGGATCTGTTTAACAACCTTCTTTGTCGATTGCGGATATTCCGATATCTGTTAGAAGGCCCCTCTTTTTTAACCCGGTTTTTCATCACGTTCCGATTCTAAACCTCTGTAGCACTATAAAGTGTTACCTAGAGTCTATTGAAATATTCAAAATATTTATCCTTTTGTTTAAATACCACTGTACCACTGTAAGGTCTTCAGTTATCTGATGATGGGATAGTTCACTTCCCGAAACTCAAGTCACAAGAAAATGTGTAATATATATTTTTATTGGTAGTAAAACATAGTAATTTCTACAATTTGTTTTAATTATGATCAACTACCAAATAGTAACGACCGAAATAATTCAGTATCACAAATGCAATAGATTTATTTGGTATGAAATTATCTAATCTACCTATCAGATTTCGACCAAACATTAATATAGCTGGACTAAAACCTGTTGTAGAATGGGGAACATATTAAGAATGTAAAATAGGTGATATTGTTGCTATCAAAGACTTTTCGAATCATGAGTAAAAAAGAAATGTTTTATATGGAGTACAGTATTCTGATGATGGTTAAACCTCTAAGAAACATTTTGATCAAATTAAGAAATTAATTCACCCAGTTCATTTACCATCGGACGAAAAAAGTATTTCTTATAAAACATTTCCTTTTTTTCCTGATTTTATTTAAATGAAATAAACAAAATTCATGTCAGTGGCGACGAGGAAAATCTCGAAATTAAAATAAATTTCCTGAACAGATGTTGCTTAATTGAAAATGTCGGTCGGAAGAATCGAAGAATTCAAATTATCAGAAAAGAAGTGGAGCACGTATACATTCTGTCAAGAAAGTACCGGGAATTATCGATTTAAATCTGGCGGGGCAATGAGGCAGGTAAAATTTTTTTTTCCTAGTTTGGTACCACTGTCCTTAATAACTATGCCAAGCTTGAGCGGGATCTGTCAACTAGTGTGTTTGCAACAGCTGATTGAGTCAGTCGATGACAGAGTGCGTGCGAATTTTTACTATGGGTGATTACGTTGAGCAAAGAATTTGTTTAAAGTTTTGTGTTGCAAATGAATTTTCGTGTGCCGATGCATTGAAAATGTTGCAAAAGGCCTTTGGTGATAGTGCTCTATCGAAAACTCGTGCATATCAGTGGTACAGAGCCTTCACGGACGGTCGTGAAGTGGTCGCCCATCGACGGCTTCGATCGAAGATAACGTCGATAAAATTAAGGAAAGGGTGCTGGAAAACCGTCGTACCAGCTTGAGAGAGATAGCACATGATCTTAAGATATCCCACGAGTCCGCACGTACGATTTTGATTGATATTTTGGGCATGAGAAAGGTGGCCGCACGATTCGTACCGAAAGACTTGAATTTTCTTCAAAAACGTCATCGCGAACAGGTTGCTTCAGACATGCTGGATCGCTGTAATTCCGATTCTACATTCATGGAACGCATTATAACTGGTGATGAGATGGGTGGCAAAAAATGAGCCGAAACCGAAAAAACCGCTCGAAAATGAAGGTGATGCTCATTGTTTTCTTCGATATCCGTGGCGTGGTGCACTACGAATTCGTTCCAGAGGGTCAGACGGTAAACAAGGAGTATTACCTAGGCGTTATGAAACGTTTGCGTGAGCGTATCCGTAAGAAGCGGCCAAATTTGTGGGCGAACAACTCTTGGATTTTGCATGACGATAACGCGCCTTCTCACCGAGCTACGATTGTGACTGACTTTCTCGCCAAAAACTCAACAAACGTGCTTCAGCAACCACCGTATTCGCCGGATTTGGCTCCCGGCGACTTTTTCCTCTTCCCAAAACTAAAATTTCCCCTTCGTGACACCCGTTTTGAGTCGATTGAAGCCATAAAACAAAATTCGGCGCGAGAGCTAAAGTCCATCCCGGAAAGCGCCTATAAAAAATGTTTCGATAATTGGAAGTGCCGTTGGCATAGATGTATTGGAGCAAATGGAGCCTACTTTGAAGGCGACCCAATAAATTTTGACGATTAAATGTAAAAATGTTGTTTTAATTGAAAATTCCCGGTACTTTTTTGACAGACTAGTATAACACGTATTCACTAATACTTCAAAGTGAATGGAATCGATAAAAAATTGAAAACGGCGATACTAATTACAATTCTAGGGGATGAAACCTTCGAAATAATGACCGATTTGTGTGCACCAGATTCTCCGGAAAATAAATCATTCGAAGAACTTGTTAAAATCATGCAGGATCATCTGGAGCCAAGGCCATCACAAATTGCCGAGCGGTACAAATTCCGTCAACGTATCCAAAGATTAGAAGAATCTGTTGGGGACTATATCGCAAGCCTCAAGAATTTGGCGAAAACCTGTAATTTCGAAAATACACTGGAAACCAATTCACGAGACCAGCTGGTATTTGGATTGCGCAATGAAATTATGCGACAAAGACTATTTACAGAGCCTTCTACCATATAAATCTGCAATTGAAATAGCAACAAGTCTGGAAGCAGCCGAGAAGAATGCTGGCCTCATGGAGAGAAATGAAGTAAATAAAATTTATCACACCTTGTTATTGTCTTTTTCATTATTACTGTAGCAATTCGATTTGTTGAGCGTAGAAATGGAGTTTATACTCCGTGAATGATATGCAAATAATTCATCGATAAAACATTACCTGCATGGGTAACTTTAGTCTAGGGTTATGAAAATACAAGGATTTATCAAATTATTGGGATACAAGCCCTCATAGCGGTTGGATCGAAAGCACTTCCTGTACTTCAGCAGTGTCGCTTCAAGATGTTTAGAAATGGGACGTTTCAGCATGGAATGTTTAGTCGTCATAATGAGAAGAGATTTATTGCTTAACTAAAATACGTCAACAGTTTCCTGGAAGAAGGTATCGGAATATGAGCTGTTTTGAGATTCGTCTCCATTGTTATAATTCTCGCCCTGATTGATGTAGTATCTAAGAGTTGTCTAATAAGCGGAAGTAGAGCGTGGCTGGGTATGCCACCGAGTTAAGTATAGCTGGAGGAAGTCAGGATTGGAGATCGGTAGCGCAAATCTAAGGGCAGTTCACGTCAGTCAGCAGAAAAGTAAGTTCGTGGAGAGAACTAACTGAGTGAAGGGTTCGGCGAAAAGATTTGAGAGAGAGACATTAGACGACAGTTAGAAAACGTACTTAGTCAAGATAGAGTATAAAAAAGAAGAAATTCAGGAGCTCAATAATTGTTTATGCGTTAACTGTTGTTAATGTTGTCTAAGACACTCAAGTGTATTTTCAATTTTGCAAATGAAGTGAATTTAGTATAGTCTGCGTTTATTTGAGAGAAGAAGAAATATGCCGATTTATCATCAATACCCCTGGATATTGATATAAAATAACTGTATTACTTTCATCAATATATATTCTGTCAAGAAAGTACCGGGAATTATCGATATAAATCTGGCGGGGCAATGAGGCAGGTAAAATTTTTTTTTACTTAGGTTGGTACCACTGTCCTTAATAACTATGCCAAGCTTGAGCGGGATCTGTCAACTAGTGTGTTTGCAACAGCTGATTGAGTCAGTCGATGACAGAGTGCGTGCGAATTTTTACTATGGGTGATTACGTTGAGCAAAGAATTTGTTTAAAGTTTTGTGTTGCAAATTAATTTTCTTGTGCCGATGCATTGAAAATGTTGCAAAAGGCCTTTTGTGATAATGCTCTATCGAAAACTCGTGCATATCAGTGGTACAGAGCCTTCAAGGACGGTCGTGAAGTGGTCGCCCATCGACGGCTTCGATCGAAGATAACGTCGATAAAATTAAGGAAAGGGTGCTGGAAAACCGTCGTACCAGCTTGAGAGAGATAGCACATGATCTTAAGATATCCCACGAGTCCGCACGTACGATTTTGATTTATATTTTGGGCATGAGAAAGGTGGCCGCACGACTCGTACCGAAAGACCTGAATTTTCTTCAAAAACGTCATCGCGAACAGGTTGCTTCAGACATGCTGGATCGCTGTAATTTCGATTCTACATTCATGGAACGCATTATAAGTGGTGATGAGACCTGGGTCTACGAGTATCATATGCAAACAAGCCAGCAGTCATCGGAATGGGTGGCAAAAAATGAGCCGAAACCGAAGAAACCACGCCAAAGCCGCTCGAAAATGAAGGTGATGCTCATTGTTTTCTTCGATATCCGTGGCGTGGTGCACTACGAATTCGTTCCAGAGGGTCAGACGGTAAACAAGGAGTATTACCTAGGCGTTATGAAAGGTTTGCGTGAGCGTATCCGTAAGAAGCGGCCAAATTTGTGGGCGAACAACTCATGGATTTTGCATGACGATAACGCGCCTTCTCACGGAACTACGATTGTGACTGACTTTCTCGCCAAAAACTCAACAAACGTGCTTCAGCAACCACCGTATTCGCCGGATTTGGCTCCCTGCGACTTTTTCCCCTTCCCAAAACTAAAATTGCCCCTTCGTGGCACCCGTTTCGAGTCGATTGAAGCCATAAAACAAAATTCGGCGCGAGATCTAAAGTCCATCCCGGAAAGCGCCTATAAAAAATGTTTCGATAATTGGAAGTGCCGTTGGCATAGATGTATTGGAGCAAATGGAGTCTATTTTGAAGGCGACCCAATAAATTTTGACGATTAAATGTAAAAATGTTGTTTTAATTGAAAATTCCCGGTACTTTCTTGACAGAGTAGTATTTATTTTCGTATTTCTACAATCCAAATGCCTTTTCGATTCACAAATCACAAACAAACCAATATCCATTTCTGCAATGCTTCTGCAACTGGGAACTCCGCGGAAGCATCTAGAGAAAACAAGAGAAGATGTCCTAATGGACGTCATACTCATTTGTTAGAGTTTGTGCATATTCAGCAAATATGCAAGATTCATGGTCTTAAAACTGCTATATCTAATGAGTGGCAGAATAGAATTAACAGTGAGGAAGATGTGAGAACTGTTGTTCATGAATTCGATAGGGATGTAACACAAAAAGAAGAATTTATGCGATGTTTGCATAGGATTGAAGAAAATTAAAATTTTCTGACGTGTTCTCATAGTCGGGGAGTATTGAATCACCATAACCTGTCCAAGTCTAAGTCTACTTAAGTGTGAATGTTTATCTTGTTCACAACGATGAACTCACTTCCTAACAGTTCTCTTGTGTGGTGAATTATTTTCTGAATATTCACTAGAAGATCATGTCAGTATGTGACAATAAGCTCCATTAAATTTAATACTGAAAGCTTGATTTCAACATCTCTGGCACATTTTCAATGAAATGTGAAAAACTGGATAAAAAACAATAACTCAAAAAGTTGATCAGGACGATGGGTATTGGCCTGCACGTTTACCTTATCGAAGTACTTCAGATTTTTTCATTTGAATTTATTTAAAAGATGTGGTCTATACGGATACTGTAGAAGCAAGGGTTGCATTCAAAATACATTTGCAGATTCATGAAATAACAATGTTATTGTATCCACACAAAGGTCTAATAGAAAACAGTGAGAATTATGTATACAGCAGAATTATTTACAATTAGAAAGTTTAGTTAATTTTTTTCTTTGATGTTTGAGAGCAAAGGTTTTTTGGGATATGTTAATAATAAAATAATTTTGTATTCACAAATTCCCTGAATAATTCCGACGCATAACGAATTTTTTTTATAATTCTTCTCGTAAATGACCGGCGTTCGACAACAAAGTTTTTGGAGTGACAAAGATATAGTACACTTGAAAAAAAAGCAACTCATCCTCCAAGATCGATACGAATATCTCGGAAAGTATAAAAGATATCGAAAAAAATAAAAAAAACCATATGTAGCTGGGTTGTAAAGCGTTTGCGGATCTACAGGGTCTATATGAATAGTTGCGAAAAAATTTAGGGGTTGATTCCTTGTCAAAAAACAGGGTGGCTCTTTCCTATAAACTTAATTTTTTTGAGCCCCCCTTCTTAGTTACAACCCCGTAAATATGGCGCAAGAAAAATAGTTTTTAATTTCTTTCTTGAAAACCAAAATACTGACAATAATTGTACCTGAATCAAAGTTTATTAAAACTAGTCAGTTGCCATAACAAAATGACATCCGCTAACTAGATAAATTCTTGTTCGGAAATAATTCCAGCCTCTACGACTCACGCTATCATGTTGATGAATAATTTTTTTTCTTAAAAACCTCGAAATTTATCAAGAAATTACAAGAAATCTTATTTGTTAAGATCAAGCTATCCAAATAAATTTTTATTGTAAAATAGGAATATGGAAAAAGGTTTCTCGCGAAAGAATGTTTGGGGGTGGCTTTTTCTACCTATTGCAATCATAGAGGAACACCAACAAAATTTTTCTTGAGTGCCTTTTTGCCCGCATAAAATGTCTGCTTAATTTTGTTCTTGTCAGTTCTTTGGATTTCAAGAAAAAAACTAAAAACTGTTTTTCCGGCGTCATCTGTAGGGGACTCAAAAGAATGAAGTTTATGCGAAAGACCTACCCTATTTTTTGATAAGGAATCACATCTTTTCGCAACTATTCATATAATACACCTCGTATATTTTTGTCTATCGACTGTAAAAATTATTCTACAAAAAAAGGATGGAACAATTTAATCTGATTTCTAAATGGTTTGGATAAAAAACATGTAATAAGTATTGTAGAAAAATACAATTCCTAAAACGATAAGATGAGAAAATGTAACTCATGCTTATGTACAAGTAGTTCCATGCCAAGGAAGCTGTTTTTGAAGAATTTCTTTATGGGACTGTTGAAATGACTGAAACTGTTGTTCACGATTCCGAGAATGGTTTTAATCCCTAAGAACACGTATCTGAAACATATTCCACACATATTCTATCATCTGGCGATTGAGGGGGTCATTCTGAACCCGGGTCATCATATTCTTCAAGGGAGTTTCCTTATTCTTACTGTGTGCAGATGGATTTTCATGTATGACGCGAATACCTGGTGCAACAAAATTTCTGTACAGAAGCACTGAAAATTGAATTCGTTCTCTTGTACCTGATGGTCCAAATACATGTGTTGTCTTCAAGAATCTGGATACAAACTAAGCCGAGATTAATCAGTAAAAAAATCCTATTGATTCTAGACACTAGTCACATGCTCTTGAGCCGATACTAGTCGAAAGGCGTGATTGTCCCAGTTTACAGTTTGACAACTCCATGATGGTCGATTAATTAGATTTGTTTACCTCAATTTCCTATAGATGTGATGTTTCGAAACACGCACATTATGAATTATCATCAACAAACTAGTTAAACTTGTGATGCAGTCGCTACATTATTTCTTCGTGGTTTTATTAGAAAATATCATTCCATTAGAGGGATTTTCATCCCCGATCAATTAGAAAGTTTGTCTTCCATGCTACTTCTTTCACGATATGGAAGATGTCAAAAATAATGTTTTGAGTATTCTTTGAAGCAGTGGCAACGCACTAAAGGCATTCTTGTCTCAAGCAATCCTGCGGCTCGTAACATATCGTTTGGTGACGTTTTGGAATATTTCAATCAAAATTTGTGAACACTTTTAAGGCATAACAGACAAATGCCTAGATGCTAAGTCACCGGTTTCACAATTTCTTATCTTTCACTTCATTTCAGGAATCGCATTCTTCTACTTTATTATATAACATGTACTACTCTGTCAAGAAAGTACCGGGAATTTTCAATTAAAACAACATTTTTACATTTAATCGTCAAAATTTATTGGGTCGCCTTCAAAATAGGCTCCATTTGCTCCAATACATCTATGCCAACGGCACTTCCAATTATCGAAACATTTTTTATAGGCGCTTTCCGGGATGGACTTTAGCTCTCGCGCCGAATTTTGTTTTATGGCTTCAATCGACTCAAAACGGGTGCCACGAAGGGGCAATTTAAGTTTTAGGAAGAGAAAAAAGTCGCAGGGAGCCAAATCCGGCGAATACAGTGGTTGCTGAAGCACGTTTGTTGAGTTTTTGGCGAGAAAGTCAGTCACAATCGTAGCTCGGTGAGAAGGCGCGTTATCGTCATGCAAAATCCATGAGTTGTTCGCCCACAAATTTGGCCGCTTCTTACGGATACGCTCACGCAAACGTCTCATAACGCCTAGGTAATACTTCTTGTTTACCATCTGACCCTCTGGAACGAATTCGTAGTGCACCACGCCACGGATATCGAAGAAAACAATGAGCATCACCTTCATTTTCGAGCGGCTTTGGCGTGGCTCTGTACCACTGATATGCACGAGTTTTCGATAGAGCATTATCACCAAAGGCCTTTTGCAACATTCTCAATGTATCGGCACACGAAAATTCATTTGCAACACAAAACTTTAAACAAATTCTTTGCTCAACGTAATCACCCATAGTAAAAATCGGCACGCACTCTGACATCGACTGACTTAATCAGCTGTTGCAAACACACTAGTTGACAGATCCCGCTCAAGCTAGTAATTAAGGACAGTGGTACCAACCTAGGGAAAAAAAATTTTACCTGCCTCATTGCCCCGCCAGATTTAAATCGATAATTCCCAGTACTCTCTTGACAGAATGTATATATGGAGGCACACATGAAACATTCCACCTGAAATATTTGTAACGAAATGCGTTTTCTTGGACAACTTCAGAAGGGTTGATTCATCAACAATGTGAATTCTTTGACCATAAATACAAGAAGATGAACATTTAAGCGGGAGTATAATTCTCTTAAGAATTATAAAGGGGTCAAATGGCACATGATTTTGATAATCAATCATGTAATTAACTAGTTCATTAAACCCAGAATATATAATTATTATATCTTATTTTATTAAACCTTATTGATAAACATTCGTGATATTTACAACAAATACAAATTTTTTTCCATAATAACATTATCACTATCGATCAATGAAACACTCCGAAATATTGAAAGACACTTTATCCAACATTTAAACGTGAAAATACAAATTATTCGACATAACTTTGTAGATATTTCAACTTCGTTTTTCCTTGTTTCTCTAAATATAGAATATCTTCTCAAATTGATCGCCTCAAAGTCGGCGCATTTTTAGGTACTTTTAACTATGTTTCGATAGGGAATTCTTGAAAGATCGCCATATGATTCCTTTTGTTGGTGTTTTTTTTATTCTCGATTGGCTATATCTCTTCGTTTTTCTGGATATAGATATATTAGAATATATTTGATCAAACATCTTCAATTTTGTTTGGTTATTGGTTTCAATTATTTATAGTTTTCCAGATAGAAGTGGTTGAATCTTCATGCAGAGTTATAAGCAATATGAAGTTCTTGTTGCCTTTAGCTTTGTATGGAACCAGCACTTTTTTGTTGAAGCAAAAATTGGTGCTTCCCATTTTCGAATTTTTAAGATGTAACATTTCTGAATGGCTCTCGCGTTTGTTTTCGCGTAAGGTTCTTGTGAAGTCATTTTATCTATGATTGTTTCGGTCTTTACTTGACGGAAATTCATCTTGAAAATATGAATAAAAACAATATTCTCATTTCCGCTAATATTTTATTGACACTACGATCGTTACGTCATACCATGACTTCTTCAGGTGAGTATTACAAGATACTGAGTGTACCGTGAACAAAAACTTCATTTTATAGTACATGGATATAACAACAATAGAAGAGGGGGTGAAGAGAGTTTTACAATACTTTTGGGAAACTGAAAAATGGTTCAAAAAAGATTCAACAAAGGGGAGTTACTTAATTCAGTTTGGTCATTCAATAATATTTTTCTTTTGTGATATCTATTAATTTCTAAAGTTTCTAATAAGTTTAATCTAAAACTTTTGTTTTCTAAGTGTAAAATTTCAAAGTTACTATTAAAACTATGTCCTGTGTCTAGAAGGTGCTCTGCGTAGGTTGAATTTCTCTTTTTGTTACAATAGCATTTTTCATGTTCCCTGAGTCTCGTCTGGAACGATCTTCCTGTCTGACCAACATATACGAAATGGCAAGTACCGCAAGTTAACTTATAAACACCTGATTTCTTGTTCTTAGATGATTTATCTTTATTATTTTTTATTAATTTTTCTAGGGAGTTATTCGTTTTATAAGAAATTCTAAAATTATGATTCTTCATTAAATATCTAGCTACCTTTTCTGTTTTTGGTCCCAAGTATGTCAACGAAATGTATTTACTTTCAATTGGATCATTATTAATGGGATATACTAATTTCAAGGCCAGCTTTAATTGTATTTTTAAGAAAAGATTCTCAATAATCGGGACGTTGAAACCGTTGTTCAACGCAATCTGTTTGATGATGTTATATTCTTTGTCAAAATTCTCACGTGACATGGGTATGTTGGCTAATCTATATAACATGCTATTGTATGCTGCTAATTTTTGTGAGTATGGGTGGTTTGATGTGAAGTGAATTGTGCTATCTGTATGGGTTGGTTTCCGGTATATTGAAAAAGCGTGTTTATTATTAATTTTTGTGATGGTTAAGTCTAAAAAATTTATACTATTGTTTTTTTCCCTTTCATAAGTGAATCGTATGGTTGGGGATAATTTGTTTATGAAATCCACAAACAAAGAAAATTGCCTCTCAGTGCCATTGAATAAACATAGAACGTCGTCGACATATCTATACCAATAAATGAAACATTTATAATAAGGGCTATTTATTATTCTAGTTTCTAAGGAATCCATAAAAATTTCGGATAGTAACGGACTCAAAGGATTTCCCATAGTGAGGCCATCGTTATCTATGTAAATCTTGCCGTTGAACGTGAAATAATTTTGTTTCAAGCAAACTGTCAAAACATCCATTATTTCTTGTTTTATTACCGAATTGGTTCTTTTTCGGAGTAGCAGGTTATCTACTAATTTTATGGTTTCCTCAACTTTACATCAAACGATATAAGCAAAGCTTATATCGTTTGATGTAAAGAATTTATTTCCGTCCATACCAGTTGAGGAAACCATAAAATTAGTAGATAACCTGCTACTCCGAAAAAGAACCAATTCGGTAATAAAACAAGAAATAATGGATGTTTTGACAGTTTGCTTGAAACAAAATTATTTCACGTTCAACGGCAAGATTTACATAGATAACGATGGCCTCACTATGGGAAATCCTTTGAGTCCGTTACTATCCGAAATTTTTATGGATTCCTTAGAAACTAGAATAATAAATAGCCCTTATTATAAATGTTTCATTTATTGGTATAGATATGTCGACGACGTTCTATGTTTATTCAATGGCACTGAGAGGCAATTTTCTTTGTTTGTGGATTTCATAAACAAATTATCCCCAACCATACGATTCACTTATGAAAGGGAAAAAAACAATAGTATAAATTTTTTAGACTTAACCATCACAAAAATTAATAATAAACACGCTTTTTCAATATACCGGAAACCAACCCATACAGATAGCACAATTCACTTCACATCAAACCACCCATACTCACAAAAATTAGCAGCATACAATAGCATGTTATATAGATTAGCCAACATACCCATGTCACGTGAGAATTTTGACAAAGAATATAACATCATCAAACAGATTGCGTTGAACAACGGTTTCAACGTCCCGATTATTGAGAATCTTTTCTTAAAAATACAATTAAAGCTGGCCTTGAAATTAGTATATCCCATTAATAATGATCCAATTGAAAGTAAATACATTTCGTTGACATACTTGGGACCAAAAACAGAAAAGGTAGCTAGATATTTAATGAAGAATCATAATTTTAGAATTTCTTATAAAACGAATAACTCCCTAGAAAAATTAATAAAAAATAATAAAGATAAATCATCTAAGAACAAGAAATCAGGTGTTTATAAGTTAACTTGCGGTACTTGCCATTTCGTATATGTTGGTCAGACAGGAAGATCGTTCCAGACGAGACTCAGGGAACATGAAAAATGCTATTGTAACAAAAAGAGAAATTCAACCTACGCAGAGCACCTTCTAGACACAGGACATAGTTTTAATAGTAACTTTGAAATTTTACACTTAGAAAACAAAAGTTTTAGATTAAACTTATTAGAAACTTTAGAAATTAATAGATATCACAAAAGAAAAATATTATTGAATGACCAAACTGAATTAAGTAACTCCCCTTTGTTGAATCTTTTTTGAACCATTTTTCAGTTTCCCAAAAGTATTGTAAAACTCTCTTCACCCCCTCTTCTATTGTTGTTATATCCATGTACTATAAAATGAAGTTTTTGTTCACGGTACACTCAGTATCTTGTAATACTCACCTGAAGAAGTCATGGTATGACGTAACGATCGTAGTGTCAATAAAATATTAGCGGAAATGAGAATATTGTTTTTATTCATATTTTGAAGTCATTTTATATTATTGTTTCAACCACTCGTCAGCTAACGGCACAAATGTAAACCAATTTTGGATTGTTGGGTTCCAGAAGGGGACTTAAAATGTCTGTAGCAGACTCTTAATATAATATTCTGGTAGAGGTGAATCTGCGTAATTGGCTTCACACCGAGATATGGAGCTGTATTCTGGGTAAATTGAAAAACTGCGCCACAAATAATGACATTTTAAAAGCATATTTTGATGATGATGAAGATATTTACCTAGAAAATCCAACAACTGCTTAACTATGGTCACGTGTTGAGTACATAAACATTCTTGCAGTTTTCAATGAAAATATCCCATATATCTAGAAATGCAGCAAAATGATGGTTACTGAATTGTTTCAGCCGTTACTATTTGGTAGTTGATCATAATTAAAACAAATTGTAGAAATTACTATGTTTCACTACCAAAAAATATACATATGAGAAGTTAAGTATATTACACATTTTCTTGTGACTCGAGTTTCGGGAAATGAACTATCCCATCATCAGACAACTGAAGACCTAACAGTGGTACAGTTGTCTGATGATGGGATAGTTCATTTCCCGAAACTCGAGTCACAAGAAAATGTGTAATATATATTTTTTGGTAGTAAAACATAGTAATTTCTACAATTTGTTTTAAAATGATGGTTTCTTCGTTTGGTGGTCTTTTTATTGAAATTTCAGGAGTCATATGAAAAGATAAATCATTATTGGCTCATTGTCTTTTTATAAGTAATACCACAACTTCCTTCGTTGAAGAGAAATGATTTCACACTAGTTGTTATATTCAAAAGTCCAATCAGGGCTGACAATTCTTCTTTGATTAAAGAAGGCTAAATGACGAGTGGCCGATTCCACTTTATATTTCAGAGTTCTCACAGTGATCATAGTATTTGTCTGCTTCAATATGATATTGAAGATAGCATCAGAGATAAATATTTTGGATTAGGGTTAACAATTTTTCTTCGGTTAAAAAAGGCTGAAGAATAGGTGGCGGATTTCACTTTTTAATTCAGAGTTCACACATTCATCATAATATTTGTATGTTTCAGTATTATATCATAGATAGCATCAGAGATAAATATTTCGAAACAGGGTTGAAATTCGTTGTTGGTGGTGGATTTCACTCTATTATTCGGAGCTCGCGCAGTGATCATAGTATTTGTACAATTCAGTATGGTATCGAAGGCACCTTTTTTTTAGCAAACTTCGTCTTTTTATTTCTTATGAAACCTTCCTCGTTCCTACTATCATCACTGCATCATGCAACGAGAAGAAGAATATTTATTTCTAGAATGCTGAAATGGCTGTCTTCTAGATTGTCTTCAGGTTCAGAGCCTTAACTACAGTTTCTAGTGTCATAAACTTGTCAGCATACAAAGTTGAAACTGGCCGCTAATTCTGAAAGTTCTTCAAGGCGAAGAGGTCTACCATTTTTTTTAAATATTCGACATAATTCCACAGGCAACAGATTATATGTAAATGTATCGTTAATATAAATCTTTCGTGAATTTTACGACGATACGATCGAATTTCACTAGTGGATAATCCGAAACGCGAACAAATACTGGTGATCAATTCTGTTACCCCTGAATTGAAATTAGATAACCGTTCTAGCTCCTCGGACTTAGTTGATCACTAGATTAATTTACGAATTCATCTTAAAAATTTCGGCAACGACATACACGATGAAATTATGTTTTATTATGATTGAAAACTATTTATTCTACAGATCAAAAATTCCAAGATTTTCGACCATATGAGCAAAAATTTTTGAGTGCTGCTCCGGTTCTCGATGTTCTATTTGAATTAGATGAAAATAAGGGTGTTAGCCTTGATGGCTCGTCTTCTGTTTTGATCAGGAGTTCTGCTGAATCGTTGTGCGTTCCCCTTTGCATTCCATTCAATCTCTCTTCTAGAGTGTGCATTCCGGAGGAGATAGTAGATAGCATACATTCTGTCAAGAAAGTACCGGGAATTATCGATTTAAATCTGGCGGGGCAATGAGGCAGCTAAAATTTTTTTTCCTAGGTTGGTACCACTGTCCTTAATTACTATGCCAAGCTTGAGCGGGATCTGTCAACTAGTGTGTTTGCAACAGCTGATTAAGTCAGTCGATGTCAGAGTGCGTGCCGATTTTTACTATGGGTGATTACGTTGAGCAAAGAATTTGTTTAAAGTTTTGTGTTGCAAATGAATTTTCGTGTGCCATTGCATTGAAAATGTTGCAAAAGGCCTCTGGTGATAATGCTCTATCGAAAACTAGTGCATATCAGTGGTACAGAGCCTTCAAGAACGGTCGTGAAGTGGTCGCCCATCGACGGCTTCAATCGAAGATAACGTCGATAAAATTAAGGAAAGGGTGCTGGAAACCCGTCCTACCTGCTTGAGAGAGATAGCACATGATCTTAAGATATCCCACGAGTCCGCACGTACGATTTTGATTGATATTTTGGGCATGAGAAAGGTGGCCGCACGACTCGTACCGAAAGACCTGAATTTTCTTCAAAAACATCATCGCGAACAGGTTGCTTCAGACATGCTGGATCCCTGTAATTCTGATTCTACATTCATAGAACGCATTATAACTGGTGATGAGATCTGGGTCTACGAGTACGATATGCAAACAAGCCAGCAATCATCGGAATGGGTGGCAAAAAATGAGCCGAAACCGAAAAAACCACGCCAAAGCCGCTCGAAAATGAAGGTGATGCTCATTGTTTTCTTCGATATCCGTGGCGTGGTGCACTACGAATTCGTTCCAGAGGGTCAGACGGTAAACAAGGAGTATTACCTAGGCGTTATGAAACGTTTGCGTGAGCGTATCCGTAAGAAGCGGCCAAATTTGTGGGCGAACAACTCATGGATTTTGCATGACGATAACGCGTCTTCTCACCGAGCTACGATTGTGACTGACTTTCTCGCCAAAAACTCAACAAACGTGCTTCAGCAACCACCGTATTCGCCGTATTTGGCTCCCTGCGACTTTTTTCTCTTCCCAAAACTAAAATTGACCCTTCGTGGCACCCGTTTTGAGTCGATTGGAGCCATAAAACAAAATTCGGCGCGAGAGCTAAAGTCCATCCCGGAAAGCGCCTATAAAAAATGTTTCGATAATTGGAAGTGCCGTTGGCATAGATGTATTGGAGCAAATGGAGCCTTTTTTGAAGGCGACCCAATAAATTTTGACGATTAAATGTAAAAATGTTGTTTTAATTGAAAATTCCCGGTACTTTCTTGACAGAGTAGTATGTTATCCCAATACCTAAATTAGTCGACAGAGACAATGCGAAGCTATAGAGTTATTCTACAAATTGGATGTTTTTCGTAAGATCATCGACATTTTCTTTCATGGATCTCCAGTTCTCTCTTAACAAAACTATCAAGAACTTATTCTTGTTAGTTCCGGAGCAACAGGGTTTTATGCCAAGAGGTTAGAAACTCCGGAAGCTTGGTTGGGAAGTTTTAATGTATGCACTATATATTCCGGACCTGGCACCAAGCGATTACTATCTTTTTCTCGCATTGCTATTTTCTGAATGATAAGAGATTGGCGTCAAGAGAAGATTGTGAACATCAATTACTAGAGTTAAATAAAGTCTTGAAGTTCACCCAAAAACAAACATTGATTTTTTTCTAAGCTAGTTTTTAGTTATGATATGAATTTCATTTTGGGCTCTAGCTTCTCAACGTTCTATTTGCCATATAAATAGATAAAACATAAATAGGTATTTTTCATACTTATTCATTCCCGTTTCGGTTGGTAAACTCAAATTACTTATTGAAGAGTTCATGCCATATCCGGTGCAGTTAACGAGAAATTTTCTTCGGAATCTATTCTTCATTAACTGAGCGTACCTATAGAGAAGTCAGACTTATATTTTGATTTTTTACTTACTGAACCTGCTTGAAAGTACAAGTATTTTCCTGCAGGATTTTGCTGTTCTTTAGCTCTTTACGAACCAAATTATCCTGATGTACATTACTGAATGTAAATGGACATTTCAGAAACAACATGATGTCCGATTGCCCGTAATAATTCTCAACTTATACTAGAATTATAAAAATTTTAGATAGGGTCCAAAATGTATTTTTCTAACAATTAGTATGTGAAAGATCACACCATAGAAACCTTTTACTTAATTTTTACATCAACACTTTCTCTGGACTCAGATTGACATTGAATAGTTCCAAAGATCTAAAAATTTTGCTCACTTCTTCAGAAGTTCTTCACCAGTGAGTAATACGTGGGAAATATGATTAATAAGGAATATGAGCCACGCTAACAGAAAATTCCCCGAATCGGGACATTGCAACATATATCTGTATAATAATTCAACACTCAAATAAGTTTTCAAATGCTATACAGATATATGATGCACTGTTCCGATTCGGGTAACTTTCTACTACCATGGGTCAAATTCCTTATTAATCATATTTGGAAAATATTATCAGCCGAATTAATTCATTTGAATATGTGGGGGAAATCTATATGGACTGTTATAAAATATATCTACGAAAATGTTGAATGAGGATTTATTTCACTGTAACGGTTTCTAATAAGTTTTTAACACTTATGCTGGTTCAGCCAATCCGGTCCGTCCGTGAGCACTGTAACTTTCGAAAAGAAAGTGCTAGAGACTTGAAACTTCCAATGTATGTATGTAGCCTTAATATCTGGGTTGATTTTTTTAATGGGCGAAATCGGTCTAATGGTTCCGGAACTACTGGCTCAATTAAGATGAAACGAAAAAAAATACTTATTTCCGAATTGAAACACTAACAGACTTAAAGTTTTCAGACTACGTTTGGATCCTACGTAATAGGTTGATGAAAAAAAATCATTATTTTTGTGTGAACTTCAAGGCTTCATTCAACATGTGATATGTTCAATATGTTTGTTCAATGATTTGTTGTCAATTGAAGGTAGCTTCATAATGCCTTTCTCATAAAAAACTTGGTCTTTAATGGCGAAACACTTAAGTTATCGAAATTCATAGTCTTCTCTTCTTGCCAATTTCTTATCACTCAGGAAGTAATAAGCACTGCAAAAATACTTAGAAAGTTTTGCAATGCGAGAAAAACTTGGTAATCGCTTGGTGCCATGTCCGGACTATATGGTGGATGCATTAAAGCTTCCCAACCAAGCTTCCGGAGTTTCTGGCGAGTCTTTATAGACGCATGAAACCTGGGGTTGTCCTGAATAACCCAGGTCTCCCACATGGATGGAACACAATACTACTTCTGTTGGTCAATTCTGGTTATTTCTGGCATTAACCAGAAACGCCGGCTTCAAACGGTACTGTTGTTGATAATGGCGATAGAATTCAGTGTTTGGCCATATGAAAGCAACTCAAAATAAATTATTCCTTTCCAGTCCCACCAAATGCACAGTAGTATTCCGGGCTGTTAGTCCTGATTTGGTCACCGTTTGAGTTGTTTCAATACGCTTTGATCACGATCGTTTACGCACATTATTCTCATATGTGACCCAATTCTTATTCCCAGTCTTCATTCGTTCAAGAAATAGGTCGATTTCATTCAGTTTGGCCAAAGCTTTGCAGATGGAAAATCGATCCATCATGTTGTTACTAGTTCCAGCTTTGCGTAAGTGGTTTAAAACTATTTTATGGTCTATCTTTACCTCCTGGGCGATGCTGAAACGACTTACGTGCCGGTCAACTTTGATATTTTTTGTGATCGACATTTTCGATGACGGGCCTTCCTGTGCGAGATGCATCTTTGACATCAAAATTACCTGAACGGAATCGACGAAACCAAAATTGCTGTTATTAGCTGTAACAGTTTCGGGACCATAAGCATTTCGGCTTTTTGTTCACTTCCATTTTTAACACTCTGTGACTGACAACTGAATGGACCAACGAAAAGCAACAAGAGAATTTTTTGTGTTGTGAAATGTCACCTTGATAACAAGCATAAATCTGAAATTTTTTGATCGATATTTTACGAGATATCGATCACTACTGCCATCTATCTGAAAAATAATGGATTTTTTTCCCAAATATTTTATTTAAAATTTATATCAGTTATGTTTGAAAATGGATAATATCCCGATATTTCTTAAGACATTCTTATTCAAAATTTTATTACCCAAATATTTTGAAAAAAATGAAATCGGGTTCAATTGGTGTGAAATAACGATACGCAGCTTACATATAATTTCGTGAAGATAAATTACGAGAACTTTCGAATCAGTGTTCGAATCCAGGCGTAGTTATTTTTGGATTTTTATTTATCATATGTAGCTCTACAAGAAGTAGTTCAGAGCCCTTCAGGGTAAATAAACTGTTGAGCAAGTGAGCAAAACCTTCAGGTTTCACGTGTGCGCATTTCACAATTTTTTGAAAATGAAAATGGAATGTAATTGAATTTACTTATATTTTTTTGACCCAATTTTTAATTTGAATGTGAGCCAATTGTGTTCTGGGTAGGCTCTGTTACTGCAATTTAATGGCCACTTTGGGTCACAGTACTGTTAATTTTTGACCCAACAGTGAAATGGTGGCTGAAACCCTTCCAATCAGAAAATAACTTTCCCACCTCAACAGGGTGTGAACCCGCGACCTTTCGGTTACGAGTCCAAAGCTCTCACCACACGACCTAAGATACGATGTAACTTTTTTTTGGTTGATATATTCTTAGTAGAATGATTTCCTGAAATAGCATCACTTGTTTTTAAAACTCCACATGTTATAGAAAATAATTTCTTATTTATTTTTCAATAGAAGAGGAACTCATTTTTATCATTATAAAACTTTGCATATTCACTATTGAAAATTATCGTTTTATTTGTTGATGTAATGGAACTGACACTCGATAAATTTCTCCCAATTTCAGGGACATTATAAACATTTTTGATGTCTACTAGTTCATTATGATCTCCAGATTTGTATTTATACATAATATTGCCTATCTTTGTAGCTTTAATGACAATTGAATTTTCTAATTTTAATTAAAACAAGTTGTAGAAATTACTATTATATGTTTACTACCAATAAAATGATATTTAAATGTGTAAAATATCAATTTATTGGTAGTAAGACATTCTACAACTTGTTTTAATTATGATCAACTACCAAATAGTAACGGCTGAAACCGTTCAGTTCTTAATTTCACTTCAGCTTTAGTCTTAAGATCTATTGAACTGTAAAAAAATTAATCGGTTTTTGCAATGTAATCAGTACACCCATTTTTGATTAAAAATTCCATAAAATAATATAGATGAAATTAGGGAGCTTATATTCTTTTTCCATCGCCTCTTTTGTGTGAATAAGGTTGAGATGCGTTGTATATTACTCCCTCCATTTCATCCTGAAGGGCAAAACTAGGGCACTTATAGACATCATCTTCCGTCCTATTCACGCGAATGAGATTAAGATCGATAGTGTGTTGCGCCCTCCATTTTGCTCCAGAGAGTGAAACTAGGGTACTTATACACCCCATCTTCCGTCCCACTCACGTGAGTGGGATTAAGATCGGTAGTGTATTGCACCCTATATTCCACTAACGTGGGTGACATTAGGGCGCTTATTCACTTCATCCTCCGTCCCACTCAGATGAATGAGATCAAGATATCTGAGTATTACGCCCTCCATTTCACTCAGATGGTTGAGACTAGGGCGCTTATCACTCCATCTTCCGTCCTGCTCAGATGAATGAGATAAAGATATTTGCGTATTACGCCCTGCATCCTGATGGGTAAAACTAAGGCACTGATACGTATCATCTACCGTCCCGTTCACATGAATGAGATTTCGATCGATAGTGAATTACGCCCTACATTTTACTCCAGTGGGTGAAACTAGGGCTAAGCGCTAAGCCATTTCACTCAGATGAATATGACTAGGGCGCTTATACACTTCATTCTCCGTCTCATTCATGCGAATAGGATAAGGATGCATTGTGTATTACGCCCTCCATTTCACCCTAATGGGTAAAACTAGAGCGCTGATACATATCATCTTCCGTTCCGTTCATATGAATGAGATTAAGATCGATAGTGTATTACACACTCCATTTCAGTCCAGTGAGTGAAACTAGGGCGCTTATACACTTAATCCTTCATCCCATTCATGCGAATAGGATTAAGGTGCATCGTGTATTACGCCCTCCATTCCATCCTGGGGTGTATTACGCCCTCCATTCCACTCTAGTGGAAGAAACTAGGGCGCTTAGATACTTCATCTTTCGCCCCACTCACCTGAGTGAGATTACAATCGAGAGTATATTGCTCCCTCAATTTCACCCTGGTGGCTAAGGCTAGGATTACTCGTGTACATCGTCAGCTTACGGCTAAGCCTCATAAACTTCGTGCTTTGCTTCGCCACCTGTTAGTTTCACCTAATGATTCTAGGATTTATACACATCATCCGACCTAACACGCAGAATACTCAGTGAGACAGGGATTATGTGGACACTATCCTACATTACGCTATTTAGTTAGGTTGAATGAAACTAGTGTCTTAGTAAACGTCAACCTCCATTCCACTCGAAATGAATGAAACTAGGCATCGTCGTATACTTAACTCTCCGTTTAACCGAGATGAAACCGATCGCGCAGTGGTGATGTTCTCCCTGGAGCCAAAAGACCGCTTACGAAACCTCCCAGCTTATTCTAATGCCGGGTCCCACACGTCCAGGCATGGACGGACATCATGAATACTACCGGTTAGGTTACTGGCAGTGGAGTATGGCTGTTTCACCAGGTGACTACTGAGCAGTCTCCACAATCGGCCTAGGAAGCAGAAAGTGTGATAAGGGTTACGCCTTATCATCGCGCATTAGCGGGAACCACTCCGAAGAGTTGAACTCACCAAGCTTCCAGTTTGGCTTCAGTCCGAGAATCTACACCTTGACTGATAGCAGCGAAGCACTATCCAACCTCTACAGTGTCAGTACGAGTTGTTTCGTGATGCAACTCACTAGCCGAAGGGGCTCTTTATCCACCCACCTGAACGCAGTCTCATGAACCAAGATAGTCTCAATATTTAATGCTTCAATTGATCCTGGTACGAGCACCATCAATTCACTGTCAAGACCCACGAACCCTTGTGAAGTCTTTCGATTGATCCTAGCTTCAAGCACCAATGGTCTAGCCGTATCGTCGAGATCCACAAAGCCCAGAAGCGTCTCGCAAACGATCTGCTTCAGGACAAAGTCAGTCAAACCGCCAAGTCCTGCTAAATCCTGAAGTATTTCTCGAGATATTCTAAACATGAGTTTCTGCGAACAGACAGATGGAATACCCTTCTAGTCCAGCATGCGGACTTTTAACCACTGCCCGATCGAATCCAACATCAATTGGGTGACCGAGGGCCTTCACCCTCCCAAGGTAATGCAGTATGCTACATAACGCACTCGGCCATTGCACAGAAAAACTCGGAAATTTACTGCAATAGAGTACGTTAGTTTTGAGGGCGAAACCCTGTGCTGCGACAGACACCCTTGTCATTGAGTTGAACAACGCGGCTCAGCTCTCCATTCCACCTTTACGGTGAAACTAGGGCCCCATTTGGTCGATCTTCTGCCACACGGGCCTAGTGACTGGCGCTAGTGACTGGCGCTAGTGACTGGCACGAGTCACATTGCTTTAGAAATGCCTTTTTATTACTGAAAAATTCCCTTGAAACTTAGGTAAAGGATGATGAGTCCTGTAGGATAAAATAAAATGAGCCTAGATAGTCCAACAAGCAGCAAATCCAGCCAACATACAGAATACAAGATCAACAAATCAAGTATTGCAAAAAACGGCTTTGCTGAGGAGCACCTCATTAAAATTAAGGTTGATTCGAACACAAAATGCATTACATCACGTGTGCAATTATACTGAAGTCACCAAGAAGAAATAGTACAAAAAAAGCCTGGAAATGAAGTAGAACTTAAACTAAGATTGGGCTCAGATTCCGATATGGTCAGTAATTTCTGTTGTGAAAATAAGAGAGTTTCAAATGTAAACAATTGGAACTGTTTGATCGATTTTATAAATTATGGAAAATAATTAAGATATTCTGGTCTCAAAACAACCTCAACAGTTTTAAGTTTTCAGTTCTTTTTGTTCGAAAGTTAGAGAGATAGCGCTAAACGCTGATTTGCTAATAAAATATTTCTTCTGAAACCTTCCTAAGAATTATTATCCCGTAATTTGGAACGAACAGGCGCATTATTATTCTACTCTTAAATACCAAATCTTTATCAATCAAATTTGCACCTTTGAAATTCTTGGAAAAATGTAAGAAATAATTTGAAATAGAAACGCATTTGACCTTTGACATTAATTACCTCATCCGAGATATCTAGGTCTAAAGAATACCATGAAATTTTTAAGTCCCTAGTTTTTTCTGTTCAAAAGTAAGAGTGTTTACCGCCAGTAAAGAATTACTTGTGATCTAGGATTCTTCATCAATAACTCCAAACTAACCGTTCTTAAATTCACGGCTGAAAGTAAAATATTACAGACATTCGAACAGATGCATGCTGTTCCCTAGAATAAAACCGCAAAACCGCTTTATTTGTGAAATATTCCTCTAATTAAACCCGTGAATGAAAACGGCAGGATAATTTCACATTCAAGACTGCTACCTTATGATTATTCCACGCGGTTATTTTCATATTTTGTAGAAGAACTCGTTCCGTTCTGACTCGAGCACCAAGATATTTAAAACAGTGAACTCATGTAAATTTCAGATTGCTTTCATGCAATTGAAAATGAAGAATATTCGCTCTTAAACCTACGCAAAAATTAAGAACGAAAAGGCACAACATTCGATGGTTGTATTCTTTCATTTGAGAATTCTGTTCAAGTTGCTGATTAATCTAAATCATTATGAATGTTTCTAAATGATGGAAAAGTAAAAAATGATTAAACAGTTGCGCTGAGTTAAGCTTGTCAACGGTCATTTTTTACCTATAGTAGATTTTCCATTCTCTTGTATGAAAGAAAGGACTCTCTGAAACTTGGTTATTTATTTCTTTTCTATAATCATCACGAAAGTTTCTTCCAACATAAAGATTTCATATTTATTTCAGCTAAGCTATCCTTATATGAAGCATCTTTCTCCAAATCTATCGCCATATCTTCTTGCTGAAAAAGCATGGTCGAACTGTAGATCAATCTTTCTATTTATTCTATTGAAGATCTTAAAAGATATATGTGTTTAAAATAATAAAACAAAAGAGAAACGACCAGCTATTTCGTTTAAAAACTCGTTTTACAGAATATCTAGAGTCTTAATGTTTACAATTTCATTTTGAATCTTAACAGTATGACTATTTGGCACGAGACACCTTCATTCCTCTGGTCGACTTTCCAAGAGTTGAAAAAATCCGTACCTGTTTATGGGAGCTGGTTATCTCAGGAGTTTCATCATCTAAAGAGGATTCACTCATATTTGAACAGTCACTGCCACCGGAATATTTAGGGCTAGCAGATTTGGAGCCCTTGGAGCTAATTTCAGAACCTTTAGAACAATTCGACAGGACCTCCCATGGAGAACCTTCTATTCTTAAGTATTCTGTGACAATTTCATCCTTATTCGTCTCCTTTTTTCTCTTTTTTGTTTTGTTCCTTTTTTGACCGGAATACAAAATGACAAGAAGGAGGACTTCTAATGCTATGTTTATTAAGTAGAGGGTGAAAAGTAGCCAGAGGTAATGTTTGGTCCATCGTCTTACAGCTGGCCCGCAGCCTTTTCTGTGAATGCTACTGGTTCCGTATGTTCTTAAGTCGTAGTGCCCACAAGCCATAACCGTAGCTTTATTGCAGCAAGAGTATGGAACAGCATCTACATTGTCTTCCTCAATGAAATCGTCATCATTGCTAACTTCGTACATCCTCCAATTTATAGATAACCAATCCTTGTAAGCCGTAGCTCCACAACAGTCCATATTTAGTTGAATCATATTCACCAAAATTCTTGCGGGAGTATTACAATGATATACCTGAAATATAAGCTTGAGTTATATTCAGCAATATTATAGATATACAAGGTGGTGTCCCAGAATGAATGGATAATCCTGAAACACTATACAGGTATGGAGAAGACAGTCGGAAACAATGCAGTGGAAAAATCAAAAACTAATGCGATGCGAAGACGAACAAACGACTGATCTCTCTCAATGGTAGTAGGGAGTGAAAGCAGACTGCAGTCTTTTGATCGAAGCATCAACACTGCGCACTGCCATTAAGAGAGAACAATAATTTATTCGTTATCGCATCGCGCCGAGCTTTTGATTCTCTACTGCTCCACTGCGTTCTGAGTTAACACTGAAATTTCTTATGTTTCCGACTTTCTTTTCCATACCTTTATAGAAGAGCTTCTGAGCGATCTGAAAAAGAAACAAAAAATTAGATGTTTGATTATATCGGTCTCTACTTGTCGGAAATACATTCTGTGAAGAAAGTACCGGGAATTATCGATTTAAATCTGGCGGGGCAATGAGGCAGGTAAAATTTTTTTTCCCTAGGTTGGTACCACTGTCCTTAATTACTATGCCAAGCTTGAGCGGGATCTGTCAACTAGTGTGTTTGCAACAGCTGATTAAGTCAGTCGATGTCAGAGTGCGTGCCGATTTTTACTATGGGTGATTACTATGGGACGATAACGCGCCTTCTCACCGAGCTACGATTGTGACTGCCTTTCTTGCCAAAAACTCAACAAACATGCTTCAGCAAACACGGTATTCGCCGGATTTGGCTCCCTGCGACTTTTTCCTCTTCCCAAAACTAAAATTGCCCCTTTTTGGCACCCGCTTTGAGTCGATTGAAGCCATAAAACAAAATTCGGCGCGAGAGCTAAAGTCCATCCCGGAAAGCGCCTATAAAAAATGTTTCGATAATTGGAAGTGCCGTTGGCATAGATGTATTGGAGCAAATGGAGCCTATTTTGAAGGTGACCCAATAAATTTTGACGATTAAATGTAAAAATGTTGTTTTAATTGAAGATTCCCGGTACTTTCTTGACAGAGTAGTACATCTCGATGATTAAAGTAAAACAACTTAATTTCTGCCAATTTATTTAATTTCACAACAATTGTTTCGTCATGACAACATGACTTCGTCAGGTGAGTATGGTGCTAACTACATAATTGAGATTGAGTTCTTTAAATACTCAAATTGTACAGAGGAGAAGGTAGTGGGAATTTACAGTAATTTGTTCTTTTTGTTATTACACAAAGTTTCAGAAAAGGTTAAGTAAGGGGGATTTATTGAGGTCCGTCTGGTCGTTTAGGAGAATCTGTTTTTTATTGTATCTGTTGATTTCGAGGGCTTCTAGGTAGTTCAACCTGGGGTTCTTTTTTTCTAGGTGTAAGATTTTGAAGTTATTGTCAAAATCATATCCTGTCTCCAAGAGATGGTCAGCAAATGTTGAATTTCCGTTTTTTCCAAGATAAGCTCTCGCGTGCTCACGTATCCTAGTGCCGAAAGATCTACCTGTCTGACCCACATATACAGATGGGCAAGTACCGCAGTTTAACTAATAGAATCCAGACTAATTGTTTTTATGGATCAAAGCTTTATTATTTTTTATTAAATTTCCTAACGTGTTTCTTGTTTTGAATGAAATGTTGCAGTTACTCTTTTTCTTCAAATATCTTGCTATTTTTTCGGACTTTCTGTTTATGTACGTTAAAGAAATATATTTTGTATCAATAGCTATTGTTGGATATACAAGTGATATTGACTGTTTAAATAAAAATCGTTTCAATATTTTATTTATAATGAACAGATTGAAACCATTGTTAAATGCAATCTGTTTTATTATATTCAGTTATCTATCAAAATTCTCTTGTGTCATAGGTATGTTGATTAATCTAAATATCATGCTATTATAAGCTGCTAGTTTTTGAGAATGTGGGTGATTAAAATATGAGACACAGATAATACGATCTATTCAAATTCTAATCACCCACATTTTCAAAAACTAGCAGCATATAATAGCATGATATTTAGATTAATCAACACACCAATTGCCAAAACTAAATATCATGTTAAAGTATTACTTCTTCATCAGGATTTCTTACTAACAACCTACTCAAAGCAGTATAAGAAAACTATTTTAATTTCAACTTCGATTCCTTGAGTAAGTGAACTGTATGAGTTTTCTATTAGGAGCAAAAATAAGTTTCCGCCGTTTTATTGTAGATGGCGCGGCAGGGAGTTTCGGTTAGCTTTCGCAGATGATAACCGGCTTAAAAAATAGTTTGAACATTCAAGAACAACATAACCTATTGATATCATTGATTTTATATTGGTAAAATATAATTTTTATGAGTTGAAAATGTCAAAATTTGAGCCAAGTTAGCGTCATTTGCGGGAAATATTAGTTTACTTCTTTAATTTAAAGAAATCTGCTGCTGAGGCGCATCAGTTGCTCGTAGGAGCATATGGTGAGGGTGCTTTGAGTGAGAGAACGTGTCGAGAGTGGTTTCAGAAGTTTAAAAACGGTGATTTCGACATAGAAGACAAAGATCGCAGTGGAAGGCCAAAAATTTACGAGGAAGCAGAATTGGAGGAATTATTGGAGGAAGATTCATCTCAAACACAAAAAGAACTTGCTCTAACATTAGAAGTCACTCAGCAAGCAGTCTTACATCGTCTTCTATATTAATTATTTTTTAATTTGTGTTAAAAACGGCGGAAACTTATTTGTACTCCTAATATGTAACGTTATTTTTATGAAGCTCTTATCATTTGGTACAGATTCAGAGAAGAAGCTATCGAATCTTCAATATTTTGTTATTTAGTCGAATATACTCCTTTTGCATACCAATAGCAGTAATTTCGCATTTACATAAGTTAAGAAGATGCATTTGTACCATTTTTAAGTCATTTAGGCCACTTGGCCTTTCATAAATATTTTTTCCACCAAGAATTTCGAAGTTTCACATAATTTCATAAATTCATCACATTTCATGATGAAATTTTAAATAGGATATTTAATTTAAAAAAAACAGTTATTTATACGGTTTACTGCATACTTATTGTTATTTTTATGAAGAATATTTCAGCATGAAGAAACTGATAAATTTGATTTATTTGTGAGCGTGTTACACAGAAACGCAACCTGGTGTAGTTGAAATCATTATTTTGGAAAACAAGGGATAGATTTTGTTTTGTATTTTTTTCAGAGCGCCGAATAGTTCTTCTATACAGTGTTTTAGGAAAATCCATTCATTCTGGGACATAAACAGAATTTCGAAAAATCATTGAAATGCAAATTAGAAGGTGGAATATTTTTGATTGTTAAAAATAACGAAACACTTGGCTTAACTTTGGCTGAATTAATATTGGAATATATATTTGGAGTTTTATCCAGTTTCAGATTTTGCTATAAAGTACACCCAATTTTATGGATTATTTAAGGATTATGAGCTATGAACATAAAGAATTATTTCATTCTGAGCGATATGACTTGCATCTGTGTAACAGTTCATAACTTAAATCCACCTAAATAGGATTCGTTGATCGTCAGTATGCTGCTTGTGCCTATTTGAGTGGATTTGAATTCAGAACTGCATACTCTATGCGACTAAGATAGATCAAAAGGCTATTTTCTTAAAAGACCAGTACTTTTACATAAAAAATTCAATAAAATTTCAGTAGAGGGTTCAATTGTTCTACTAATTAATTTATATTTGGTTTGAAATTGTTAACTGACTATGAAATTGTATGTCTGATATGATTTCCAGTAGGGCTTGAATTTTATTGAATTAGTAGTGATTCGGCCTCATGGAAGATTTTATAACTGGGAGCAGTGTAATCTTTTCCATCTTACTATAATAATAATTAATAAATGCTAACAGAATTTTCTGGAATAAATTTTTCCTGATAATTCTTACGTACTTTTTTCAAGATACTAATAAAACTGCAGTCTTAATGTAGCAAAGCATTTTTCTGTTTTTTGCTATTCATAAACCAGTAACAATAGAGGTAACATTTCACATGAGGCTGCCTTAGACCACTATCCTCCACTAATACCGAGAGCAGATTTATTTTTTAATCCATATCGAAGGAATTAGTTCCTTCTCAGTATTTTCTCAATTAGATACTTGGATTATTGCTAAACTATATGCCAGGTCTACTTTGATGGCATATATATTATTGTTCCTGTAGATGAATATGCGTTCTTCATTATTCATTTATTTATATTCGTATTATTCATCTTCAGAAGATTTCAGGTATGTTAATTCAGTGCAGCTTTTCTTATATTTTGAAAATTTAACTCTGTGACCTGTACGTATTATAATGGTCTATACTACGAAGGACCCCATACTGAACCTTGATACTTTTGGTACTTCTTATCAGCTTTGCATAGTTGATGTTTATTTTCCAGATGTTTCTCCTGATCTGCTTTAGCTATAATTTTTTTTTCTGGATGTCCATGATGAAATAAAATATCTGAATTGGTTTCAAATATCTTGATATTATCCATTGTTGGTTTCAAAGTAATCTCAACTATTTTAGCACGAGTTAATAAATTGGGGGATTATTTGAAACAAAATATGACGATTAGACTAAATATGCCTCAATAACATATTACTGTGGAAAAAGATACACATTTTCATTCTCAATTGTGATCGAAATCGGCACAGAAGCATAACTTTGAGCAAGGAATATTGTTGTATGTATTACTCCACTTTTTGTGTTAGGTGGAGCCACGTGAATCATTTCTGATTTAATCATTAAGTGGTAGCTTCTTTTACGGAACTCAATAGTAATCTTGATTAGAAAATACGATGTAGGAAACATTTTTACGTAATATTGATTCCTACTCTTATTTCATGTATTATTCTGATACTCCTAGATCTTCTGTGAAGTTCTCTTTGAAGTCACAGTAATAATGGGGACAGGCGAAGACAACTCTAACCAAAAATCAGCTGACAAAAAAGCTGAGATTGTACGTACGAAAGGTAAACAAACAATGTAAGACCTAGGACGTAATCAGTTCTGATAAACTCCCGAGTAAAAATCAATCAATAGTAGGAAACATTTCTAGAGAATATCTATATTTGGAACTAGTTAAAAAGGAAGATTTTTGGCCGAAAGAGGTCGTAGTTAAAAGCTATTTCTTTCGAAACTCCCGAGAACAAACAACAAATGGATTCTAATGCAAAATTATTCAATACATTAAACCTGAATATTAGATCAATAAATGATAAGACTGAGCTTCTTGAAGAAGTATTGGGTGAGAAAGCTATTAATACTGCAATTATACTACTACAGTTTTTTATTGAAAATATCATCGAGATGGCAGGTATGTGGAATGAACATGGTAAACAAATAATATTGGGTGTTTACAGACCCCACAGGGACCAATTGAAATGTTTTTGAACCAATCAAGGCACTATTCAGACTGGGTTATTTAAAGCAAGCCAAACTATTCATCTATATTTGAAGGTGAAGATTTTTACATAAATTAACTAAGAAATACTGCAGCTTCAAACCACCTGCTGGAGGTACTCGCGGACTTTGGACAACAGACTAGATTTGTGGAACCATCCAGAATATCCTCGGCATCTGAAACAATCAAAGATAATAAATTTTCAAATATAGACATATCGATTACACTTACCTTTCAGCCACATCTGTCAGACCACTTGGGCCAAGTACTCAGCTGTCCCACAGCTAGTTTCTTACCTGAAAATAAAGAGATATTCAAGAAAAGAATCACCAATCAATCCAATATAGATGAATTCAAAACAAAACTGAATGCACAAACATGGAATCTTGGTAAGTCTGCGAAGGAGGCTTTCGATGATTCCTGGCAAACACTGATGCTGGATTTTGACCAATCTTGCCCAGAAAAAACTGTTCGTTAAGTTAATACGAACAAGGTGAAGGCAAGACATAAGAACAAAAACATTCTTAAAATAAAAAATGAATTAGAAGCCCTGGGAACTATAATAAAGGTTGGGAAAGATGATTTATCCAGAACAGCATATAAAGAATTGTGCCTAGAAATTAACAGAGCTGAAAATAAACTATGATCTACATAAGAGAAGAAATGCAGAAAACAAAAATAATATTATATGGAAATTGACAAACAGGGAAAATAAAAATCAAGTGCTTAAGGACGAGACAAATCTTAGACCAGATGAATTGAACAAATACTTCACCAATATCGGAGCTATAATTGTATTTCACAAAGGTGTAAAGTACAAGAAAATTCAATCAATATGTTGCGTAAAACTAACACTAAAACTGTTCAGTCTATCTACCTTCATGAATGCACAATAATAGAACTAAGAGAGATCTAAGACAGATAAAATCTAGGTAAATCACAGATATCTATGGAATGACATCAACCATGTTGAAGGTGATTTTTCCGTGCATTATGTAGCATGATAACCAAATGTCTAAAATAGGGGCACTTTCCGGATCAGTTGAAGAAAGCTAAAATATTACCTGTCCATAAAAGAGAAGAACTACCAGAAAACTATCGCCCAGTATCGATACTTCCTGTGTTCTCAAAATTCTTTGAGATAATAATAAAACATAGATTACTGAGTTTCTTCAACCATCACAAAATTTTCTGCGAACATCAACATGGGTTCTGGATAGGCAAGTCAGTGAAGATGGCACTGAATGAGGGGCTTGAAAATATAGGAGAAGCTTTTGATGGGGGACAAAAATCTAGTTTACTTGCATGTGACTTATCCAAGGCTTTTGATAGTATTACACACTCTGTGCTTTTAAACAAGCTTGAATACTATGGAATCAGGGGTGAGGCTCTTGACCTCATGAAAAGTTATCTGACAAACAGGATGCAGAAAACAAGCTTGGGATGCAGGTTTTCTTCTTGGGAGACTGTGAGTCATGGTGTACCGCAAGGTTCTGTGTTGGGTCCCCTTTTGTTTGTGATATACATGAATGATTTGCCAGTGAAATCAGATCAAAACGTCCTCTTCGCTGATGACACTTCTTTTCTGAATAATGGGATGGACAACCAGGAATTGGAAGAGGAAGACAAGAAGACACTAAAGGAAGCCCAGGTATGGTTCAGCGCAAACAAAATGATGATGAACAGTGATAAAAAACAGAGACTACTGTTTGAACCAAAGATGTCTTCGGACAATCACATGAGGCTACTTGGAGTCTTTTTGCAATCAAATCTCAAGTTTTCTGTCCACATTGATGGAATAATTCCTAAGTTGTCAAGAGCTAGCTATGCAGTTAGGAGAATAAAGCAAATAGCGGGAGTTGAAGCAGCTAAGATTACTTACTTCAGCTACTTTCATAGTGTCCTTAACCTCGGCATTCTTTTCTAGGGCGTCTGAAAGTAAGAAAGTATTCATAAAATAGGAGCAGGTACTGAGAATACCGTGTAGGGTAAGTAGTAGATATAGCTGTAGAGAGCTATTCCCCAGAGAAAAAATTCTTACCACAACGTCCATTCTTATACTTACCTGTGTAATGTACATCCATGATAATAAGGACATACTATTGAAAAACAACTTTAATTACAACTATGATACTAGAAACAAAAACAACTACATCATACCATACCATCGTATAAAAGTATCACAGTTAAATGTAAATCATCTAGCTATAAAAATTTTCAAGAAACTGCCATCCAGAATGGAGGAATTAAATCGAATAAAGCTCAAGAATGAACTGAAATGTCTCCTAATGAATAAAACATACTACTCAACACATGAATACCTGAATGATACTTTTTAAAAAAATATATTTTTATGAAAAACGTTGTCTGGCCAAATTCATTCATTTATTGTTTGTTTGACTAATGTTTTGTTTTATATTGTTTTATACATTTTTTATTTTATATATACTTATTTGTCTTTCTAGACAAATGTACCTGACTCCCCATGAAATTTTTGATGGGTTGAAATTTATTTATATTCTGTGATATGTACTGTAATGGGAATGAATAAATTATTATTATTATAAGTTTTTTCAACTTGTGCGAATTAGGAGTTCAGGTGTTTACTGAGTAGGCATCATAACTGCAATCTTACGCTACTTTAGGTCACAACACTGTTAATTTTCGACCCAACAGTGAAATGGTGGCTGAGACCCATTAAACTAGAAAATTTATTTCCCACCTGAACAGGATTTGAACGCTCCATCTTTCGGCTATGAGCCCTGTGCTTTTACCATTGAGCTATCGACACACATAATTTCCCCTGTTTTTGACAAAAACGCAACTGAATAATTGTCTCAGAAGGGTATTTCAAATATTATTTCATTTGGACTGTCATACAAATTTTGCTGGTATATTTCATCTCTTCTCCACTGAGAAGAGATTATACTTGCTGTGATATTATAGTTTATAGTTAGCTTTTTCGATTAAAATGCTTCGCCACAATCATTTTACGAATGAAGAAATGAGGGGCATGATTTGTGTTTGTGTATAAGTAAACTTTTGCGTTCACTTTGCAGCTGAAAAGTATGAATTTTAATATCCAGGCAGGAGTCGCCCAAATTATAAGTTTTGTAAATTTATTTAATCGTTTGGGTTAAACTGGCTCATTCCGTAATAAAAATCTGTGTCGTCGTCCGAAATAAATGACACCCAATGAAGGAAATGAAATTTTGGTTCGAGTACATGAAAATCTGGCAGCAGCAACAGAAGTAAGTCAGTCATAAATTATTAGAATTCGAACAAAAGCTTTACCCATATCGTTTCACTCCTTTTCAAAATTTGCTTCCAAGACATTTGCCATGAAGGTTTGCCAACGTATTATCAGCATAGTGATCACCGAAGTTTTATTGAGATTATTATGTTCACTAACGAAGCGACTTTCACCACACGTGTGCTATTTACTTGGAGAAACAGCCATTACTAGGAAGAAAAACCCCGCATGCTGTTATAGAAAGACGTTTTCAGCAGAGTTCAATTGAATATATATATATATATATATATATATATATATATATATATATATATATATATATATATATATATATATATGGTGTTGCATTATAGGCGACCAACTGCTAGAGGTTCGTCCTCCAAATTTGAATGGAGATTCTTTTTTTTGGAAAATAATTTAAGTAATATTTTGGACGATACTGTCAATAGATGTAAGAAGGGTGTAATGTGATTTATGCAGGATGGAGATCCACCCAATTTGCCATTGATTGTTATAAACCATCTGAATGATATGTTTCCTCATCGATGGATTGGCAGAGAAATTGATTTTTGAATGGTCACCAAGAATTCCTGATTATAACCCACTCGATTTTCATGTTTGGTATCATTTGGAGTCTTTAGTTTATTCCCATTTAATTATTTAATTAATCGTGAGACGAACTCTGGAGATGAATACAAAATGCGGCTAATTTTATAAGGGGTCAGAATAATGTTTTCTTTGACATCGGGAAGTCGTTTATTACGAGAATTAGAAAAGGTAAAGGAGTAGGAGAAGGCCACGTAGACTATTTACTTTAAGTTTGTTTTTTTATGTTGTATTTTTTTGAATTCTTTTTTTCTATTGAAACAGAAAGTAGCATTACCTGATAAGTTTCTTTATTGTCTGTTATTTGAAATTCCCTGCTGAGACAATCCACTCTTCAATTGAGTTTTTCTCAAAAATAGGTGAAACTATCGTATTATATTATTTATGTAAAAATAATTTTTCAATCGTATTTTCCGTCAAAAAAAGCTACCACTCAATTTTATCTTTACTAGTTATTCATATGGCGCCCCTCATAACAAAACGTGAAGTAATACATAAAATGATTAAAAAAATGTACATAAGACAGTAATTTATTTCCACAAAAATGTTTGTACTACTACAACAATTGTTTCACCACGATGTGGCTTCTTCAGGTATTACATTGTACTGTCTGTAATACCTGAAGAAGCCACATCGTAGTGAAATAATTGTTGTAGTAGTACAAACATTTTTGTGGAAATAAATTACTGTCTCATATATATTTTTTTAATTAAAATGAGTTTCCACCAAGTAAAGACCGAATCTATCAAATATAAAATGATTATATTCCCTGTCCAAAGTTATGTCTCTGTACTGATTTTGATAATTTGAAAAATAAACAGTGAAAATATCAAAAAACGAAAAATTTTTTAAATTTAACTTCATCTTTTTCCATGGCAATATTTTGTTAATGTATTTTTGTTCCAATCTATGCCTCAACAGTTAGTATACCAGTATACTGAGATTGCCCATTGGTACGGGTGACATCTTACAGTCTCAGATTGTTTTCGACTCACCGTCTTAAAGATCTTAAAGTCTTAGAACCAGAGAGGTGAGATATTTGTTTATGATATATAATATATTTGAGCATACCATTGTGAAATCATATTACGCCTCAACTTTCGATGACTTGTTTCCAAGATGTACAAAAACGTAAAAAAGTCTCCCAATTTTAGATATGTATGAACTTAGATATCTGCAGACTCAAGAATTCTGATATTGCCAAGGTCCTCTTCAAGCAAGATTACTATTTTAGAAAACACTTTACCCATAGATGATATCTGATGATGTGTTACCAATGATAACCATAACATCTGATACCATTTAAACATGTATAAAGAGAGTCTATTTCTGGTTTATATCGGGTGTTTTTTAGAGATATAGAACTTTAAATTGAAATGAAATACATTTAGATTGAGATTGAAGCAATTTGCTAATCAAACTTTAGATCTTAGAAAAATTTTCAATGGTTTTATCAATTCGTTTGAAGTTTCTCTGCAATCATTTGTTACAATTTGCTAATCAAACTTACTAGAGAGTTGTCTGATATGGGATAGTTCATTTCCCGAAACTCGAGTCACAAGAAAATGTGTAATATATATTTTCATTGGTAGTAAAACATAGTAATTTCTACAATTTGTTTTAATTATGATCAACTACCAAATAGTAACGGCTGAAACAATTCAGTATCTAAGATTGAAATCTTATTTATAAGTTTTATTTGAAAGATAATTTCATGACATTTATGATTTGAAAATAATTTCCGGCATATGTCCACCACGACTAGATCTGAGGAATCGCATTCGACCAGACCAATTTTGGGCCTCTTTTCGAGTAATTCCGGCCTTATTTCATCAATAACACGGGTTATTTTGGCTTTCAAAGCGTCTATTGTTTCTGGTTTAGCAGCATAAACCAATGACTTGACATAACCCCAAAGAAAGTAATCCAGTGGATTTATGTCGCATGATCTTGGAGGCCAATTTATTGGACCATTTCTCGAAATAATGTTATCGCCAAATCTTTCTTTTAATAAATCAATTGTTACGGTAGCAGCATGAGGTGAAGCACCATCTTGTTGGAACCAAAACACTTCCGTTGATACCGTTCAAATTTTGAAACAAATAATCATTGATCATCCATCTGTAACGAGCACCATTCACTGTAACATTAGCTCCAGCATTTGTAAAGAAATATGTACCGATGATGCCTCCAGCGTGTAAAGCACACCATACAGTGAGTGCATTTTCAGGATGCAATGGAACCTGCAGAACTTCTTGAGGATTGTTTTCACTCCATATACTTCAATTTTGCTTGTTTACATAGACGCTCAACCAGTAATGAGCTTCATCACTAAACCCAATTTTACGATAAAAAAGTGGATCAACTTCAAGCTGTTCTAGGGCCGAACCAGCAAACAGACGACGCTCATTATGGTCAAGTGGCTTTAGTTCTTGAACCAGTTGGATCTTGTATGGGTGAAGACCAAGATATTTACGCAAAACTTTCCATGTGGTGGATGCACAGAGCGATATTTTCTTCTGTACGTACAGTTCTTTGTCTTGATGTTGTTGTTGCATCGAGTAGAGAAAATGTCCGAAATCTATCGATAGTTCGACGAATAAGCTGCTCTGATGGACGAGTATGTAAACCATAAATTGCTCGAAGTGCTCTATAAGTTTGGCGAATAGAGCACTGATTTTGAAAATAAATTTCAACAATTTGTAAACGTTGTTGCGGCGTGAGTCTTTCCATGATAATTTTTAAATGCTTACTGAACAGAAATGTCAAAACAACATTTCTTCTATCTTCTGTCAGATCACAGTTATCCTTATCGAAAGTTCTATCACTCTAAAAAAATACCCGATTGTTAGTTCGTATTGTTTCATATGAAAGCTCGTTTTATTAACTGGAGTATAAAAAATTTCTTGTTAAAAATACATTATCTGAATATATTTTTACTTAGGTGTGTGTTTTAATAAGATAAGTATTATGCAAATTAGAATCTACAAATTGGGTTTTGAAATAAATTAATAGTCTAAAAATAACGGTTCGTTATGCATTTGAAAACGCACAAGCAGATGTAATCTTACCTTCATTATTCTTCCAAATTCATGCGCAAAATTTTTTATCTTCAGAAGTCCAATAACTGTCATGGTAGCAGCAATAAGATTCAAAATGAGCGATACAAATAGAGTGAGCTTTTTGATTAACGAAGTATGTCCATGTGATTTCTCTGATTCGGGACTACTTTCATTGAATTTCAATCTGATACTTGCCGGTAATGTTAATAGTCCAGCAATGAGTCCACAGAGAGCTGCCAAATGAGTTCCCGTAAATCTTAAAGCATCCGCTAATGTAATTAGTGGTACAAGAGTAACGATGATTTCCAGAATAGCTAGTATAAGTAAAAATAGGCTTATAGCGCTAATACAGGCCTCATATGAATTTACCATTAAAATATTTATAATGTGTCAAATTTGAATTTGATGAAGCATGACATATGTTTGTGAAAGCCTACCAACTGTCAGCGGTTTTTATATCCAGAGAATTTAGACATTTTAGAACTTGCATTGGAAATTCTTATATATAGTATTCACCATGCATTTACAAAAGGAGCTATTATTATTCTGTCGTCCAGCCCAAGAATAGACTCATTATACGATATAAATGGTTACTAATATTCAATTGGATGATTCTTTGAATCTTCCTCCACTAATTCGCACTGCCTAGTCTTCTGTTGCAAGCTTTACTAGGACTCTACATTGTTAGTACGAAAATGTTAGAGCAAGTATGTGCTTCTATCTTACTAGTTGAGAGGCTGTTTACAACATTCCTTAGCATAAGATTCCTTAGCAGCAAAAGTGCTTTGGAGAAACTGTGTTACTCCTTGTGAGATATGACTTGAGCAACCATACTGGTGAACAGGAAGTTGACGAACTGTTGGAATAATTAGAGTTTGTAAAAGCTCTTGATATTTGATAGTACTCAGATTTCCATCGATAAAAAAGGAACCAATTTATTACAAAAAAAAACTATTTTCATTTTGTCCTTCCACCATCGTCATAGTCTTACGTAGATCTAGACGTAGATCTGAATGATGTCGCCGCGTCGATGCAAATCTATGAATTCTACCCCAATCTGGGCAGTCGAATGAATATGGAAAGATTCAAAGAATATTCCAGTTGAATATTCTCATCATTTATAACACATATAGGAGTTATTCTTGCGCTGAGTGATTAACATAATAGCTTCACTTGTTATTGCATCCAATATTTAAAATTCAAAAACAACAAAAAAAAAAGAATCGAGAATCTGATGAAAAACTATCAGGATTAGACTGATAGGATGAGGACAAGTGTTCAGTTTACGAACGTTTTCAAGTAGTTTAAAGTAATTATTTAGGTCGTGTTGATACTTTTAAAGTTATTTACAAATTAAAATTTATTTGTTTCCTTTATTTCTATTCTATTTCAGTTCTATCCTGTTTTATTACAATAAAACAAAACTATGCATAAGATAATAAATATAAACTTGAGATCGATTCACTTGAACGGTCTATTGTTCAAAACGATTATTCGTTTCAGCAAATTGATTTCCATTCCTATTTCTAGAACTGACAGAAACATAAAGAATGAAAAAACAAAAATATACTATTTACGTTTTTAAATTAAATTTTTCTGAATTTTCCCCTTATAAAAACCGTCCTCGAACTTCAACGTATATTAAAAAAAAATAGCTGAACCGGTACGCCTGCATAGTTTTAAGTTACTTTAATACACTCAGAGTCGTTTACCCTTGTCATATGAGGGTATGTACCCTCAATATAATAAGAGTAACTGTGTAAAACTTTTTATATTTTCCACTTTCAAAATAAATATAGTTAATTTTACTTTCTAAATAATGAAATAACAAAGAAAACGAAATAATGCCCAACATAAATTTTTTTCTACAAAATTAAACCTTACCACTGTCACCATTTACTATATTCTACTCATAATTCCTGGATCTAGTTCCCAAATCGAAAATACATTCTGTCAAGAAAGTACCGGGAATTATCGATTTAAATCTGGCGGGGCAATGAGGCAGGTAAATTTTTTTTTCCTAGGTTGGAACCACTGTCCTTAATTACTATGCCAAGCTTGAGCAGGATCTGTCAACTAGTGTGTTTGCAACAGCTGATTAAGTCAGTCGATGTCAGAGTGCGTGCCGATTTTTACTATGGGTGATTACGTTGAGCAAAGAATTTGTTTAAAGTTTTGTGTTGCAAATGAATTTTCGTGTGCCGATGCATTGAAAATGTTGCAAAAGGCCTTTGGTGATAATGCTCTATCGAAAACTCGTGCATATCAGTGGTACAGAGCCTTCAAGGACGGTCGTGAAGTGGTCGCCCATCGACGGCTTCGATCGAAGATAACGTCGATAAAATTAAGGAAAGGGTGCTGGAAAACCGTCGTACCAGCTTGAGAGAGATAGCACATGATCTTAAGATATCCCACGAGTCCGCACGTACGATTTTGATTGATATATTGGGCATGAGAAAGGTGGCCGCACGACTCGTACCGAAAGACCTGAATTTTCTTCAAAAACGTCATCGCGAACAGGTTGCTTCAGACATGCTAGATCGCTGTAATTCCGATTCTACATTCATGGAACGCATTATAACTGGTGATGAGACCTGGGTCTACGAGTACGATATGCAAACAAGCCAGCAATCATCGGAATGGGTGGCAAAAAATGAGCCGAAACCGAAAAAACCACGCCAAAGCCGCTCGAAAATGAAGGTGATGCTCATTGTTTTCTTCGATATCCGTGGCGTGGTGCACTACTAATTCGTTCCAGAGGGTCAGACGTTAAACAAGGAGTATTACCTAGGCGTTATGAAACGTTTGCGTGAGCGTATCCGTAAGAATCGGCCAAATTTGTGGGCGAACAACTCATGGATTTTGCATGACGATAACGCGCCTTCTCACCGAGCTACGATTGTGACTGACTTTCTCGCCAAAAACTCAACAAACGTGCTTCAGCAACCACCGTATTCGCCGGATTTGGCTCCCTGCGACTTTTTCCTCTTCCCAAAACTAAAATTGCCCCTTCGTGGCACCCGTTTTGAGTCGATTGAAGCCATAAAACAAAATTCGGCGCGGGAGCTAAAGTCCATCTCGGAAAGCGCATATAAAAAATGTTTCGATAATTGGAAGTGCCGTTGGCATAGATGTATTGGAGCAAATGGAGCCTATTTTGAAGGCGACCCAATAAATTTTGACGATTAAATGTAAAAATGTTGTTTCAATTGAAAATTTCCGGTACTTTCTTGACAGAGGAGTATATCAAATCGGATACTTTACTGAACTTTCTTTGTGGCAAGAACTTGAGTTCGTCGCACGAAGGACTTTTATTTCAAAAGTATTTTCTGAGGAGAAGAATAGAGCAAAAATAACACGTTTAAATGAGATATCGTATATAATAAATTGAATATTTTTATTGATATGAATTTCAATATTTACAATTTTTCAGTTTTTTGAGAAGCTGTCAATGTAAAACGATATTCTAAAATCAAATCATAGTTATTATTTAAATCAATTTTTGGGAGACTTCAGAACCCATTAGTGTTAATTTTATTGAGTCATATGGTCGTTCTTACTTATGCACAATTTCTATTTGAAGCCAATAAGAAGATGAAAATTAAGTTACCTACAAAAAAATCCTACCTTTTTCGGTACACCTATCTAAAAGTTCAACCCTCTAGACGGGGGTTTTGGCCTCAGCCCAAAGGCACAACACCCCTTCAAGAACAAACACTATATTTTGGCCCCCTATTTTTCAAACGGAATTAAACTAAATTTCACCGACCACGAACCGATTAGTGACTTTTTGTCACTAGTGCTGAACGACAACTCTGCTTTTTCAACGTGCAAAACGTCAGGATTTTCCTCCTACTCAAAATTTTCCTGCATCGGCTTTTTCGAAGTTCCCATCGCTTAAAACACCTACATACGGCTAGACCAGCCAAATCTTTTTACTTGTCGATTTTTTATCTGGAGGTTACTGAGAATTCCCAATCTAAGCCTCGAAGGCTTTTGTGCCGTCGGCGCTAAAATCATAATCGCGAACTTCTGTTCCCAAGAATTCCTAGTTTAAATTTAAATGAATCGATCTATGGATTAACACATTACTGCTTTAAAATTCTCGACCGTTGTTTTTGCAACTATAAATGCCGCTTAGCAGCCACGGTCCTTTCAAGTCCACGAATTTTATTTCTTAGACTTCTTTAGATCAAAATAAATTTTTCTATTCCTAAGTAAAACATAGGCTTTTTATTACATTACGTTCGAATATAAAAATTCTTCGGATTTAAACATTTCAAACTGGGAGCAGTCTAAAACAAAAGGCAAAAATTAGGTTTCTCTAAGGCTCCTAGAGAAATCAGTATAATAATAAAATTTAATGAATCAGAAGCCAGAAAATGTTGCACCGGTGTTTCCAAGCAGTCGCCCCCCATCTAAGTACTAAGAGTACCCGACGCTGTTTGAGTGAGAAAAAATGGTGTATTTTCTAATTTTCGTCTAGCTGTTCTCAAGTTTTTTTCTTAACTATACATTGTGTAGTTAGTTATTCATATAGATTCAACCCACTTCTTCTTTGAATACATTTAATGTAATGTATGAACATTACCTATAAAAACAAATTTTTTATCCCTCTGCAAAGCCTCTATTACCATCCTTTTACGTTATTTTTTCAGTTGAGTAAGAAAATAATAATAGTCGGAAAGAGTCGGATATATTAAAAAATAGGGGGGATATTCGGAACGATGAAACTTCAAAACATGACATTTCATGGAACATGTGATTTGTGTGCAGGGAATTGACCTGCAAAAACAAAACAACCTTGAATAATATCGAATAGTAATTTTCTATTATTTTCCTACCCTTATTCAGATAAGCAATCATTCATGGAAATTCCAAAAAACCCAAGTGAAAACTTTTCCCCCAGATTTTTAATATAAAACTTCTTAGGTTTTGGAGAACCGAAGTTTATCCATATTCCATTGATTATTGCTTTGTTTCTTAATGATATAAATGTATCATACAGTTTCATAAAGGTTATGCAGCGAAGACAGACGTTTTCGAAGAATTCATAAAATTGTCCACTTTCATATTGAAAAACTTTTATTTATATTTTCGGGTACGTCAGTTCATAGCATTTACTATACTCGATGGTGAAAAACAAGTAAGGTCCATTAACACAAGTGATGAAAACTACACACCAAACTAAATTTTCGGGCTTGTGCCCAATAACAGCAGCTCTGCTTATTCTTCATGCCGTTCAGAAGAAAATGAAGATAATGAGGTTCTCATTTTGACCATAGTGTACGTCTTTCCGTCTGAGTTCACATTAGAAGTTCAGTGGAATGGTTTCGATCTCACCAACCTGGAACACACTTAGGCATTTATGGAACAATTTTGCAGAAATTTGAACTATATGATAAACAAAATGAAGCGAAATATTGAGTGCCTCGGATATTTGTTTTAGCTCAATTCGACGGTCTGATGAAATAATGTAGTGAACTTCATCGATATTTTCTGGGGGCGGGCAAAGAAACTGGCTTTCCCAAAAGTCTTCATCTTAGAAAGAATTGCTTCTTGGTATATCGATACTTCAATATCGATGTACCTTTTGAAATTCTTCTTCAGTAAATGATTGAACGTTAATCAATTAGTGTGCAAACTTTGGGATAATCATACTTCGAGGGGAATATAGAGACATCGTAATAAACTATAATAGAATTCGTTTATTCACAATATATCTATAATTTTATTTAAAATAATTCACCCAGTTTTTATGTTTCACAATTTATTCAGAATGCAAGGGATCTAACTCAATAAAAGTTGATAATATTGTTTATTTTCAAAGAAATCGAACAATTTTCATTAGGAAATTCACCTCTTTTGAAGCTTGCATGCAACTTTTCATGTTCGTATATGAAGGATATTGATGTTGGGGGATATTTTGAGATGGAACCAAGACGAGTTAGAATGAAATAACTTCGTCTAATTTGAAGTATATGTAAAGTAGGACAAATTGCAAATTAAAAGTTGGTGTTTCGACGATCAATTGAATTAAGAAGTAATAGATGTCCTTATATTGCTTAAAAAGATAGACCTATTTAAAGGTATCAAACGTTGTTATAATATTTATTGACTTGGGGAAATACGAATGTATACGGAATTGTCACTGAGAAATTGATGAAGAGCATAAAAATTGAGTAGGAAATTTTCGAACGGGTGCTATTTGAAGTGAATTGAAGAAATATCATGAGAAATATTCATACCGTTTCATATAAATTTGTCATCTTTGATCTAAATATACTTTCTAAAGATTTCATTGTGCTGGTGTCGGATAACTAGTCATAATTTATTTTCTTGAGCGATATTTTGGTGAAGGTTTAGGTGAACTTATTTTTAACTTATCGCCTTTTATATTTTACTCGTTGTTGGCACTCTTTTTATTATTCCCCCAAATGTTCTGTCCAGTTTTCGGTATTTCAGGTTTAAGGCTTCTCTATTTTCCTTTCCTGAAAATTTTGCACACTATCATAATAAATTTACGAACATTCAGGATATTTATGAAAAGCTTGAAAACCCACAATAAAAACCAAAGCAATCCAGAAATTGAATGAAATTTAAGTATTTGTTAGGAACTCTCATCGAGACGAGTATCTACTGGTCTAATACTGGTAGACGTAAGGTGTTTGAATAATAATAATTAAAAATATCTACTAGATTTAAGAAACTCGTTCGCAATAAAAAAATAAGAGATAAAATGTTATTTTCACAAAAAATGACCAAGAGTAGAATGTGGACAGTGACAACATAGCATGATTTGAATATAGTCATTCCTTAGCACAAAAATCAAGTAGAAGAAATTTTTCCTTCTGAGTGTAACACTGATAATATCTCTGAGTATACAGAATTATCGATTGACTACTCAATATGTACCTAATGTGAAGAAATTTTTCCTAGGTGATGCATATGGCAAGCTTGCATAGAATCCATGTTCGAACTGGTTGTTCTTGTAATCCAGGGGCTTGTCAACGACATCTGAAATTATCTCCAGAGGATGTGCAGAATCATTTTCGCGTAAGTTAATTTTGTCCACAATTGTAATTTTCAAAATGGTCTCACTTTAGCTATTTTTAGGCAGGGCATGTTTGTGGAGACCTAAACGACCTAATTGATGGTAACCCAACTGGCTCAATTAGAATATCTTTCGGTTATATGTCCAAAAAGGAGAATGTTGAGGCTTTGCTGAGAATGATAGAAGAGTGTTTTGTCCAGAAACCAGTGATTCGAAAGTTCCCAGATAACTGGAAAGAATTGCGGTCAAATTATAAGAACAGATTTATGAGAAACCAGGTGCAAACAAATACCGTGCAGAACAGTTATCTGGAACACAAAAAGGTTGAGAAAGAAGAAAAAATTAATAGAGAAAATTACTCATTGAATGCTAGTAATGAAGAATGTATCAGAGGTGAACTGAAATACATATTGCTGTACCCAATAAAATCTTGTGGAGCTTTCACCCCATCAAAAAGTTGGAAAATATCTAATTCTGGATTGGAGTATGACAGAAAATGGATGATAGTGAATAGCGATGGGTCATGTTTATCCCAGAAACAAAATTGCAATATGTGCCTTATCAAGCCAGTTCTTGACCTTGAACGACAAACACTCACGCTGACATTTCCAGGTAAGGCAGTAATATTGAGATAATGCTAGGTTAAACTGAGATGTCTGAAACTTTGGAATTTTCATTTATATCAAAACGGTTTGGCTCAAATGATACGGCCATGTACTAAATCAAGATCACTACAGGTTGTTCTAATTTGTGTCAGAAAACTTTCCAAATGACAGCCTCATCACTCCGTTTCAAATTTTGTCGATTGAATCTGTTAGGTATAACACACAGTTCAGCTATTCTAAAGAAAAGACTAACCTGTAGGAATATTCATTCTACATTTCCAAGTGGGAATGATTTTTTTATGCTGCATGAGCCAAATGAATTTTACCATGAAAACAAAGGATTTTTTGTTGTTGGTTTAATTTTTTTCCGATACTAAACTATTAAACAATTTCAAACTGTATTAGAATTGTGAATAAGTATCCGTTGTTTTTCCAAATTTTATTATCAAATATGATGGAAAGCAGTCGGAGCAGATGGAAATATTTGCTTATCGGATTCAGAAATCAAAAATACACCTGTATCCGATAAGCAAATATTTCCTTTAATGGTATAGATATGTAGATGACATTTTTTGTTGTTTCAAAGGCATCGATCGACAACAACATATCTTCACGAATTTCATTAATGAACTCCACCCAAAAATCAAATTCACAATCGAAGAAGAAAAGAATCAAAGTATTAATTTTCTTGACCTCACAATAACAAGACTAAATAAATTACATGATTGTAGTATTTGTCACAAACCAACACATACATACATCACAATACATAAAACTTCAAACCACTCCACCAACCAAAAGATGTCAGCATATAATAGTTTTATTCAAAGATTATTGAATATCCCTTTGAATTCAGAAAACTTTTTGAAAGAATTGAATATTATTAAACAAATAGCGTCAAACAACGGTTTTAATCCCTTTATTATAGACAAAATGGTATCCAATAAACAAAAAAAAATGGCATTAAATTTCGTGTACCCAATCATAAAAGAAGACAATACACAGAAATATTTTTCGTTATCTTATGTCAATGGATTATCTGAAAATATTGCTAAATATTTCAAAAGTTGTTTCAATTATAACGCGGCTTTTAAGACAATTAATAACTTTAGTACCTACTTAAAAAACAATACAGATCGAACAAATAAAGAAAATAAATCCGGAGTCTACAAGTTGATTTGCAAAGATTGCCTTTTAGTATACATTGGCCAAACTGGTAGATCATTCAAGAAACGTGTTCAAGAACACCAAAGGGGTTATATATCCAATTCTGTATATTCCACATATGCTAATCATCTTGAGGAATTCAGGCATAATTTCAACAATAATTATGAAATTATCCACGTTGGAAGCAAACGTTCTAGATTAATACTTTTAAAATTTCTTGAAATCAACAGGTATAATGCCCGTAAGATCCTTTTGAACGAACAAACAGATGTTGTTAAGTCTCCATTACTGAATATCTTTCCAAATGGCATTTTGAGCAGCAAACTCCAATAAACACCTAGAGTTTTTATGACTTGTGCTTGCATTATTTGGTCACGTACCTAACAATGTATTTAAACTCGGTTACACTGAATACCACCAGACAGTACAATGTAATACCTGAAAAAGCCACATTGTGGTGAAACAATTGTTGTAGTAGTACAAACATTTTTGTGGAAATAAATTACTGTCTCATTTACATTTTTTAATTAAAATGAGTTTCCACCAAGTAAAGACCGAATCAATCAAATATTTATAAAATTTATAAGTGAGGAAAATTTTATGTTTTTTTAATGATGGATCAAATAGACTTTTTCACCTCGTTTGGTTTTTGTCGTATGGAAAATGTACAAGTTGGGAAATGACAACTACCGGCCGCATGGGAGACTGTCGAAAGACTGAGGTGGAATAATCTGACGAGATCTGATGAGATCTTCGAAGTATCGTCCACCTTCTCACAAACATAAAGCAATGCGATCCTAAAACGATCTTCTAACCCTCGTTAACATGGCTGGATTAATGCTTCGAAAAGCATTAACTATTCTCTCCCGCATATGGAGAGCTGTAGTTAGAGCATCATCCCACACGATTCCCCTTATATATCCTCACAGAAAAAATCTTATTTCTTGAGATCTGGTGATCCAGCAGGCCATCTGGTCGGTCCGCTCCTACCAATCCATCTATTGGAAAACTGGTTATCCAAAAATTCTCTCACAAGACGAGAAAAATGAGCGGGTGCTCCATCATGCTGCAACCACATTCCGTTCCCTATTTGCGAAGGTAGCACTGCTAATAATCCAGGCAGAATGTTCTGAAGGAAATCCAAATAAGCAACACTGTTGAGATATCTTTCGAAAAAATGAGGACCAGTCACATGATTGTCGATAATTTCTCGCCAAACATTTAACGACCAATTGTGTTGATGGTCAACTTCTTTTATTATTCTCGGATTCTCTATTGAATAGTAATGGAAATCATGCCTACTCACAAACCAGAATTGTGGAAAGTCGCTTCATCACTGGATGAAACTGAATTAAAAAAATGATGAATTCTGTTTAGTTTGCAAACTTGCTCAGTTGCGGAAATCCAGACAGTTTCCAAAATCATCATCCAGAAGCCCTTGGTGCATATGAATATGGTAGGAGTGAAACTTATGTTTTTTAAGGATTCTTTGAACTGAATGCTCACTAATACTGCAGGCTTCATTACCTTCTTCTGGCTTGTATGTAGATCCTCTGTTACTGTCAGTAATACCTCAAGCTCTTTGTCTTCGCTTATGACCGATTTTGTCCTTTCTGGTTTTTGTACTCCACGTTTCCTAACTGTACAAATCTGTTTAAAAGCCTCCGAAAACTCGAATCGTTTGAATATCTTCTCTCAGGATATTCTGCAATTCTACTTGCTAATAAACAGTTTCTGTGGCACTGCCTGACATGAAAATCATATCAATCATCTCATTTTTATTAAAATTCATCTTGACTTCTAAGTCGCGATTCTGTGCTCTAAAATAGCTCTTATTCAAAATGCAATGTTTGAAATGCCTATAAGCAATGACATATCTGAAATCAGTATCGGTTAAATACAGATGTAATCCTGTTCTTTTTTTTACTTTTCGACTATTTTAACCATATGTGATGTGTAATCGGAAATACAATATTTGGTATTAACGATATTATGACACCTATGTTATGTATGATTTCGAGACTATTCTGAAAATATGTTATAACTTAATTTTTATTTGTTTGTAATAACACTCAATGGAAATCATTTGGTGCTTTAGATTACAGTTTTCCTTTTACCAGCTACGTTGAAATAAAAATGGAGTATCGAAACGAAATGCCCATCTTGGCAACTTGAACTTAAATTTGGATAGCCGACGCAGTACTAAGAATTTATGACAGGTAGGATCAGGGGTGAAAAAATCTTTCGAAGTATTTCTCAAAATGTCTATATTTTGGAGTTAAGATAATCATAAGATCCTCAGGATGTTACATCAGAGAATATCCGAGCGAAATGCTACTACAAATTGATCAATTAACTTCGGAAAGCATGTATACTGGAGATGTCCATGATCGAGTGATTCTGTAGCGAATATAACCTGAATAACCCCAAGGTTGCGTCTGAAACAATGTGAAGTATTCAATTCTCTGCATTATAGTAAAAAAATAAATAGGACATCCTGCGTATGGCAGATTAATCTTTTTGTTATGATGACTCTATGAATCTTTCAGTTACCAAGTAGACCGGTCAATTTAGACATAAAAATAGTGATCAAATAAAGAAAATTCCGACAGAGCCAAATCTTCGTAGAGACCTAGGTTTACCACAAGGAATAAAGTGTCAAAAGTCCCAATCAGTCCCACGTGCGCTAAGGGACTTAAACGGGGTCCAAGGTCAAAATTTTAGGTTTTTTGGATTTTTCTCGGAAACGGTAAGTTTTATTGAAAAAGTACTTCAGCGCAAAGTTGTAGATCTTAATATTCTCTATAAAAATGGTTCTTCCAATTTTTTTTCTAAGACCCACTATTTCCCAGATATTGCGCTTGTAAGAATCACGTTCTACATAATATGCACACATTTCCACACCACCTGTGAGGTAGTGTACTCGGCGCGTTTTTTTTAACGTGGTATCCCTGGTAGGCCTATTCCACGAACCTTCATGACGTTATTTTCAGGAACAATAATTATTTGATAGTATGAAGATTACTGATATGGGTTACTGAGTTTAACTGTCGCTCTAACTTTTTTTTATTACTTCAATCTAACTCATACTCTTCATATTCAACTTCAACAATCATGTTTTATTCAATTTATTCTTGTTCTTCTTCTTCTCCTTCCCGTTCATGAATGCTTAGAAACTGTTCAAATGAAGATGAATCAGTTGTCTCTTCATCAAAATCACATGAATCTTCCTCTCTTGTATTTAATTGAACATTTGAGCAAGAGACACCTTGGCAATTGGTACACGCTGGAGAACACTGCAACCCTACTTTTTTACAGCCACATTTGGCACTACAACCTTTCTTGCAATTGCAAAAATAGCGTTAAGAAGTTTTTCTAGAGCAGGGAGCAGTAAAGTTCGAATCGGTTCCAAAGTATTATTTATCAATTTCCAACCCCTGCCTTCAGGGTTCAGTTCATTGCCTTGCCACGTCTAAACTTGATAGTATACTCGAAACAAATGTTGAGTAGCAGATGCCGATGTTGGAGGAAGACAAGATAGTTGTACTTGCTTTTTGTTTCGTGTATTTTTTACAAATGTTAAATATCTGTACGTCTCTATGCAATCGATTTTTTTTGGTCATAATGCTATGACTAATATTTGTGCAAACTAACTTTAAATGATCCAAATTATGACGCTTGTTTTTAAGAATGATTTGTTCCAAAAAAAAAGATAATGATTCGGGAATATCGTTATTTATATCTTCAAACATTCTACCCGGTGGCGGGTACATAGTATTATCAAACACACAAGATTGAATATCTTCTCGAATTATTTCTGCCGCAGCTTTTAATTTTTTCCACCGTTTTTCCTTTTCATTCAAGTTTTTGTTATCGGACCAGGCTTGACTTGAAATGTCTTGGTAATTGTCTACAAAACAAATAAATGTTATTATAATTTTCCAGGCTTCTCTGTAATAATAATTCTACTACCATACTTCAATTTCAATCGTATTTTTATAATCCCGTTTTCTAAAGCTACATTTTGGCAAACATTCTGCAGTTCATCTAACGAAAATTGGCAGTCATCGCTTCTTTCAATGAAATTGAAAATTTCCTCCATTGCAGACTTTATATCCTCACTTTGAGGACGGCCAATTTTACCGCCAGTATTAGGTCTCAGGAAGGATTTGTAACAACTGTCATGGTATTTAGCGCAGCAGCAACTAAATCATACTGAAAATTAATACGCGCAAAGACAGCTTTTGACACATCATCAGAACGATCTTTAGGTAATTTTAAAATGGAATCTTTGAATGTAAGTGTAGAAACTTTATAAATTTTTTGGCGATAATTCTTCGCTTTCTTCTTTTCTGCTTCTTCATCCGCTTCATCGCCGCAAAATAAACAGTGTTTTTTGAAACGGAAGCTGGATTCACTTATTCGCGCTCTAGTATAAGGTGGATTTCCTTGTGAAGTACTGGCCTGTTCTTCCTCACGTTGTCTTTTTGATGCAGAGATTGAAGTTTTCCGGGTGTATGATTTTCTGCAATCCACGTGAATTGTAACGGACTTTTGGCTTCTTAAATAATCAGCAAACTCATCACTTATCGCGACACTTGCATCGATTAAAGTTGGCATTCCACGACTGACCACAACAGTTTCATCTTCAGTCAAAAGTTTATTACAAATAAAGCAAAATTGTGACTTTTTTTTTAATATTGATCAGTACTAACTACAATAGTAGACGCTTGTAATAAATACGTATAGTTACTCGAATTGCTCGTTCAACACTAAAAGAAGCAGGTATACGTGAACGACACCACACGGACAAAAGAATAGGCAGATGTTATTCAAGTAGAGGGGATTCAGTAAGGGACCGGCGGTCTTTTTAGAGCATATTTTCTTATAATAGTATAATGTATACATAAAAGAGACACGAGAAGACATTTTTGCTTGCTTGAGTACCTAAATATGTCTATACGTGGCATATGTGTACATACTATGTAGAACATGATTCTTACAAGCGCAATATCTGGGAAATAGTGGGTCTTAGAGAAAAAATCATTGAGACCATTTTTATAGAGAATTTTAAGATCTAAAACTTTCCTTTCAGGTAATTTTTCGAATAAACTTACCGTTTCCGAGAAAAATTCAAAAAACCTAAAATTTTGATCTTAGGCCTCGAATAAGTCCTTTAGCGCACATGGAACTGATTGGGACTTTTGACACTTTATTCCTTGTGGTAAACTTAAAGTCTCTACGAAGATTTGGCTCTGTCGAAATTTTCTTTATTTCAATTGTTTAAATCTACCGGACTAAAGAATTCGTATCACATTTATGTTACGTCTTGATTTTGCAACCGTTTCAGGTCTTATAGCGGAGTGCTGTACGCTGAACATTTTCCAGTTTTCTCTTAATAAGTTCTGTACTGTGAGAAAAATATTTACCAGATTTTGCGTTTCAATAGAGATAGTGTAGGTCATTCAAAATACATGAAAATATACAGGGAAATCCGTTTGAAAAATCCCCCGTTGGTTGAAGATCTTTTTTGGGAACACCCTGTATGTTGGAAAACAATTTCTTGAGATGCAGAAATAGAAATACAAGACATACTGTTTTCGAACTAAATTTCTGAGAAGTCTGGTACGGTAGCTATGGAAGAAGAACGCACTATTGCAGGACCCTGTATAAATACTTTGTATCCTCCGTTCAGTTTGGACTGTATCAAAATGAAGTCGTGCTTGAAAACTTCAGTATACAAAAAATTTTAACACTCAACTCACACAAAAATGTAAACTTCTCAAGTTCTAGAAGTGGAAAATTTTAAAAACTTGTTTTCATTATATCCAAAAAGAAAAAGTCGTTTTCCTACAAATTATGATGCACAAAAACATTAATTATATTTGAGTTTCCTACAAAAATATTCAAATTTGCTTCAAGCTTAGATGAAATTCCATCCCTATGAAGGTTCTTCCAACCCAAACCAGCGAATTAATTAGTTCTGTTAAAAAACTGTACTCATTGAGTGAAATATGAAATGGAAACCGAATCCTTTGTTAGATTCTTCATCCACAACTGTATTGCGGTACTCAGAGGAAATTTTGTCAGGATGATAAATCGAATGCTCAGTTTGGTTCGTCCCAGATTTTACTCGATATTCTGTGAAAGTTGTTTTTTTTACGTTAAACTTTGGAGTTCAACGAAGAATTCAACTTTCCTTCGACGGGAAACGAAAATAATATGATGAAGTCGTTAGAGATTTTCAGGCACGCAAATCTTGCTATTCGTCAAGAAAGTAGAGATTCATAAAATACGAATAAAGTAAGAAATTTTTCCACATCTGGAGAAAAACTTAGTCGCGAACATTGGAACAGAGCTGTACCGGGTTTTCTACTATAATTTGACCCCCCTCTTAGATTTGTTAGAAATGGAGATACAAAAAAACTTATTAATAAGGTTGTACGAAATCAACTGAATTTTTTCAAAATGATCCCATAAAATTGAATATATACAGGCTGGACAAGATATTGAGTGCAACTTCACTTTTTAAGATTGATCTGTATATTTTCTTGCTATTGGCTGGCTATTTCTCTCCTGATTACGAATATATATGCATGTGTTGTTCTATCTCTCTTATTTCGAGAATTACATTCTGTCAAGAAAGTACCGGGAATTATCGATTAAAATCTGGCGGGGCAATGAGGCAGGTAAAAATTTTTTTTTCGTAGGTTGGTACCACTGTCCTTAATTACTATGCCAAGCTTGAGCGAGATCTGTCAACTAGTGTGTTTGCAACAGCTGATTAAATCAGTCGATGTCAGAGTGCGTGCCGATTTTTACTATGGGTGATTACGTTGAGCAAAGAATTTGTTTAAAGTTTGTGTTGCAAATGAATTTTCGTGTGCCGATGCATTGAAAATGTTGCAAAAGGCCTTTGGTGATAACGCTCTATCGAAAACTCGTGCATATCAGTGGTACAGAGCCTTCAAGGAAGGTCGTGAAGTGGTCGCCCATCGACGGCTTCGATCGAAGATAACGTCGATAAAATTAAGGAAAGGCTGCTGGAAAACCGTCGTACCAGCTTGAGAGAGATAGCACATGATCTTAAGATATCCCACGAGTCCGCACGTACGATTTTGATTGATATTTTGGGCATGAGAAAGGTGGCCGCACGACTCGTACCGAAAGACCTGAATTTTCTTCAAAAACGTCATCGCGAACAGGTTGCTTCAGACATGCTGGATCGCTGTAATTCCGATTCTACATTCATGGAACGCATTATAACTGGTGATGAGACCTGGGTCTACAATTACGATATGCAAACAAGCCAGCAATCATTGGAATGGGTGGCAAAAAATGAGCCGAAACCGAAAAAACCACGCCAAAGCCGCTCGAAAATGAAGGTGATGCTCATTGTTTTCTTCGATATCCGTGGCGTGGTGCACTACGAATTCGTTCCAGAGGGTCAGACGGTAAACAAGGAGTATTACCTAAGCGTTATGAAACGTTTGCGTGAGCGTATTCGTAAGAAGCGGCCAAATTTGTGGGCGAACAACTCATGGATTTTGCATGACGATAACGCGCCTTCTCACCGAGCTACGATTGTGACTGACTTTCTCGCCAAAAACTCAACAAACGTGCTTCAGCAACCACCGTATTCGCCGGATTTGGCTCCCTGCGACTTTTTCTTCTTCCCAAAACTAAAATTGCCCCTTCGTGGCACCCGTTTTGAGTCGATTGAGCCATAAAACAAAATTCGGCGCGAGAGCTAAAGTCCATCCCGGAAAGCGCCTATAAAAATGTTTCGATAATTGGAAGTGCCGTTGGCATAGATGTATTGGAGCAAATGGAGCCTATTTTGAAGGCGACCCAATAAATTTTGACGATTAAATGTAAAAATGTTGTTTTAATTGAAAATTCCCGGTACTTTCTTGACAGAGTAGTACAGAGTCTTAAATTCGAAGAACCACTTGGCAGGCTCATCTATCGGTTGTCAAGTAGTAGGCTGTGATAAAACCAACAAACGACAATAAAATTATTTCTGAAACATGCATTACACAGAAACGGAAAATTTTGAAATATGTTTACCTTATTTGAAGAACAATGAAAGCAATAAAGTTGCAAAGAAAGATTATATGGCATTACATCCAGGTGATCATATTCCAAGTGAAAATACATTCCTTTATACTTACAACTGGGTAAGAGATTCTAAAAGTTTCAAGAGAAAGAGACGTAGTGTCTCACGCAGTGAGAATCAAGAACTTGACATATTGCTTTATTTTGAAGGTAATGTTATTATGAATAATTGTTAATAAATGCTGAGACATCACAAAAAATTTTTCAGAAAATCCGGGAAATGGATTAAAGTAAGCATCACGTGAACTTGAAATAAGCTGTTCGAAGATTCATAGAGTTTCAAAAAAGAAAAATTATAGGCCATACAAGTTACTGCCAGCAGAACTCCTCACGGCAGACCAGAAGTGGAAACGGTTAGAATACTGATAACTGTTGTGAATGTATATCAAAAGTTTGAAGAAGAACTCCCCACTCTACGTTCTGTACATTTTCTGTGACCGAGATTTAAGGTCTACGCTCGAGTTCAGTTACGCTTTCCCTTTTTCATATAGAAATTAGGTTCGCCCGATGTACATACGCTTTGAAATATAGTCTTTAGTTAAAGCACGTGCTCATTTATTCACAGAGTTATTATAAAATTGTGCTTCCACCAATTTAATAAACAACAGGTTATGGGACCATGACTCTTAGTGCAAGATTATTAATGGTACTCGTGTCGTTTAAGTTAATTTAGTAAAAATCAATGGCCGCCAGTTACCTCATGAGCGTATCAAAACTTTTAGGACGTGAGAATTATGATGAGTGGGCTTTCGCAGTCGAGAATGTATTTGTACTTGAAGGCTTGGGCAAATGCATCGACGGTAGTGAGACGGACACTTCGACTATAATCAAAATAAAGGCAAAGCTAGTTCTAACCATTGACCCATCGTTGTTTCCACATGTGAAGGATTCCAAGACAACCGAACAGGTATGGACTCGCCTGAAGAAACTTTATGATGACAGCGAATTCATGCGAAAAATGGGTTTCTTATCCGCTAGATTAGAATATCATGGAATTATGGAGTCATACATTCTGTCAAGAAAGTAGCGGGAATTATCGATTTAAATCTGGCGGGGCAATGAGGCAGGTAAAAATTTTTTTTCCTAGGTTGGTACCACTGTCCTTAATTACTATGCCAAGCTTGAGCGGGATCTGTCGACTAGTGTGTTTGTAACAGCTGATTAGGTCAGTCGATGTCAGAGTGCGTGCCGATTTTTACTATGGGTGATTACGTTGAGCAAAGAATTTGTTTAAAGTTTTGTGTTGCAAATGAATTTTCGTGTGCCGATGCATTGAAAATGTTGCAAAAGGCCTTTGGTGATAATGCTCTATCGAAAACTCGTGCATATCAGTGGTACAGAGCCTTCAAGGACGGTCGTGAAGTGGTCGCCCATCGACGGCTTCGATCGAAGATAACGTCGATAAAATTAAGGAAAGGGTGCTGGAAAACCGTCGTACCAGCTTGTGAGAGATAGCACATGATCTTAAGATATCCCACGAGTCCGCACGTACGATTTTGATTGATATTTTGGGCATGAGAAAGGTGGCCGCACGACTCGTACCGAAAGACCTGAATTTTCTTCAAAAACGTCATCGTGAACAGGTTGCTTCAGACATGCTGGATCGCTGTAATTCCGATTCTACATTCATGGAACGCATTATAACTGGTGATGAGACCTGGGTCTACGAGTACGATATGCAAGCAAGCCAGCAATCATCGGAATGGGTGGCAAAAAATGAGCCGAAACCGAAAAAACCACGCCAAAGCCGCTCGAAAATGAAGATGATGCTCATTGTTTTCTTCGATATCCGTGGCGTGGTGCACTATGAATTCGTTCCAGAGGGTCAGACGGTAAACAAGGAGTATTACCTAGGCGTTATGAAACGTTTGCGTGAGCGTATCCGTAAGAAGCGGCCAAATTTGTGGGCGAACAACTCATGGATTTTGCATGACGATAACGCGCCTTCTCACCGAGCTACGATTGTGACTGACTTTCTCGCCAAAAACGTGCTTCAGCAACCACCGTATTCGCCGGATTTGGCTCCCTGCGACTTTTTCCTCTTCCCAAAACTAAAATTGCCCCTTCGTGGCACCCGTTTTGAGTCGATTGAAGCCATAAAACAAAATTCGGCGCGAGAGCTAAAGTCCATCCCGGAAAGCGCCTATAAAAAATGTTTCGATAATTGGAAGTGCCGTTGGCATAGATGTATTGGAGCAAATGGAGCCTATTTTGAAGGCGACCGAATAATTTTTGACGATTAAATGAAAAATGTTGTTTTAATTGAAAATTCCCGGTACTTTCTTGACAGAGTAGTACATGAATCAAATAGTCGAAACTTCCCAGAAGTAGAAGAACGGGATTTGACATGAATGAAATGTGGGTAAGATTTCTATTGTTAGCTGGTCTCCCTGATAAGTTTGCCCCCATGATAATGGCCGTTGAGCACTCAGGTATGACCATTAGAACAGATTCCATTGAAACAAAACTCCTATATATGCAGACGGATGGTGATTCTAACAGTAATAATGGTTTATTCGCTGTAAATAGAAAGTTTAATTACCATAAGCAGTCGAAAGAGAGCGCAAGTAAAAATCATCTAATGCTGAAGGACATGATAATTATACTCAAGAAATGACACTCCGGTCGAATTCAAACAATAAGGATCTCAACAATATTATTTGCTACAAGTGTAGCACTATATGTTAAAATGTCCAAGTAAATTCACAGTTCTGTGTTTACGATAGGTGACTACGATGTCACAGATTGGTATATTGACAGCGGAGCAAAGGCTAATTTGACAGCAAATAAACAATAGATAATTAACTCCAGGAACCCCGATTTGAAAATTCAAACGTTGACAGATAAGAAGCATAATATACTGTTAAAAGGAGTACAGTACGTACCAAGTTTAACTACAAATCTCTTATCGGTGTCGCAGTTTGACTAGAACCGTCAAGGAATACTTGTTTGCAACTGAAAAATAATGTATACAAATTGAACATTTGGAATAATCATTCTTTATTTATTCAGGCAGTAATCTCAGAAACCTGGCATAGAAGACTACTAGTTAAACCACGTGTTCATTTATTCACAGAGTTATTATAAAATTGTGCATCCATCAATTTAATAAACATCAACATATGCTGCAAAGATTGGAGGAAGATTCTTATTCATTAAATTTTATAATGTGAACGTATGAATCATCGTTCACTACAGTAGGCGTGTTTAACAGAAAAAATAGACATTCTTGAGAAAAAAAATCGAAGACAACGCAAAGCATTTCAAATTAGAAAATGTGGAAAGTCTGTTAATATTTGGAGTGGCATTGTGTATAATAAAATTGTGGAGTTTATATTTTTTGACTACACAATAACACGTGAAGCATATTCGGAAAAGATACTGCCAGAGGTAGTTCAACTTTCGAAGCAACTATTTTCTGCTGAAGAATTGTAGCAAATAATTTGGCAACAGGACGGAGCACCCCGCACTGAGATTTGAAAGTTCGAGAACATTTGAGTGGTCAATTTGATCTCTGGATCGATTATGGTTCACCTATTTCATGGCCATAGAATAGTCCGGAATTAACACAATTGGACGTGTTTTTATGGCCGCTCCTGAAGGAAAAAATTTACTCTGATAATAATGAATGTGTTGAAATCATTAAAAACAAAATCAGCATTAATTCATTAACTCAATCGGAACCATAATAATGCTATAACAAATATCTAACCAACAGAAAATGATATGAACTATGTATTTTAAATAATTTTTCGAGCAATTTCATTACTTGTAACTGTTCATTCCATACCACCATAAATATTCAACAATGTCCAGTTCTTGATTCCCGTTCCGTACGCCTGCTTTTTTCTCTAAAAACTTTTCGAATATTTTACAAGGTTGTAAGTATTAATAAATGTATGGTCACTTGGACTTGGATGATCTGGATGTAACGCCATATATTCTTCTCTTTTAGTTTTCTTGTTTTTATTGTTCTCCACATAAAATATAGGATAGATGTTTTTTTTAATTATATTTGATTTGATTTAGTTTTTTCCGCTTCTGAGTAATGCATGTTTCAGAAATAATTTTATTGCTTATAAATTAAAAAATTCTGTTGATTTCGCACAACTTTCGTGAATAACTTTTTTTTGTATCTTCTTTTGTAACAAAATTAAGGGAGTGGGGTCAAATTATAGTGAAAAATCCGGTACCGATTGTTAAGTTCTGTATTCGTGATTGATCGCAAAAATTCTAGAAGCTATTCATAAATATATGCGAAAACGTTCAGCCGTTTTTGCATGAAAACTTTTTCCAAATAATTTTTAAATGAAGAGCATAATTTTTAGAGGCAACGAAAAATTGTTTCAAGTTGTTTGAAGACCTAACAGGTGGATTTCGTGAAATTACGAAGAGAGGTTCGTAAGATACGTCTTTCAGTGAATTTGTATCGCCCGATGTATAGTATGTGATGCCATCCTACTGAAACCACATGTCTTCAACCCTAAAGACTTCCGATTGAGATTCTGCCTTTCATACAGCTGACTAAAGTTTTAAATCATCATATTTGAGACATAAAGACTAACCAATGACTTCACCGGATCATAAAGTGTAACCAAGAGTGACTTTTTTGGAAGAAATGGTGTTTAAGCAATGGTTTATTGTGAATTAACAGGGCTTTTCTCAAGAATTTTCTGCTTTTGACATAGCCGCTAAATCAAAGGTGCGTTTTATTAGTGGGCCATATTTTTGAATGAGATAGTAGATCAACTAAAACAAATTCACAAACCATTGCTTCGACATGGTAATACTAATTATTTGACCAAAACTTACCTCAAAAATTACCAAACATTGTAAGAACGGCTGTCACTGAAAACAGTGTTGCTAATTTAAAATTCAATAGAAAGGCTTTTTACTTGATAGAAGAAATATAACAAAATTTGAATATTAAAACAAATTGATATAAATATATTGATATAAATATACATTGATATAATTTAATTCTAAAAGTTTTTTGAATAAAAATTTTTTTGAAATAAAAATTGTAGAAGATAAACATAAATCAATTTGTTTTAATATTCAAATTTTGTTAATTTAAAATTCTCCACTTCAAGAGAAAACACTTAGTATGAATGTATATTCTAAAAATGTTATAGATTAAAGAAACATCCGTGCGTCCATCATCCAGAGTAATTCCTCAATTCATTAAATTTTGTGTGAAAATCAGGTAGGAACTACCTGACATTAATCCTTCAAACTTTCCAGACGAATTGATTCACTGTCAGAGTGGAACAATCGAATATTATTTATTATATATTGATCCATCGAAGTTTTCAGCCGATTCAGTTGTCACTGAGTTTTGGAAATTATGACATGAAATGAAAACGAAAACTCTTTAAAACTGAATAAGGAATTTTTATTAGAATTGTTCGAAGATCGTGAGGATCGTAGTATTTCAAATATCAGATTCCTAAGTGGAGATTCCTCTCCAGCGCGGGATGGCCGGTACCATTTTGTCGCCTCTGAATTTTTATTATGAGATGAAATAAAAAACACAATTCTTTGAAATTAAAGAGAGGATTTTCATTCAATTTTAGAAAACTCCGCTATTTCTATTGTTCGAAGGATATCGTGCGCGTCGGTGGCGTAGTATTTCAAACACCCGATCCTAAGTGCTCTCCAGGGCAGGTTAGCATCTTGGCGGAGAAAGAAACTGTCTCGATGGGATGGCGGTACGATTTCACTGTAAATAACTGTAAAAAATCGGCCATTTGAAATTGTTCAAAGTATATTGCGAGTGTCGGTTGCGTAGTGTTTCAAATACCCGATTCCTAAGTGCAGATTCCTCCACATTGCGGATTGGCATCTTGACGGGGACAGAAACCTTCAATACCATTTCATTGCCGATTCAGTTGTCTCTGAGTTTTCATTTTCGGATAAAGAAATAACACAACTCTTTGAAACCCAAGAAAGGATTTTCATTGAACTGTCGAAAATCCGCTGTTCAAATTTGTTAAAATTATATCTTGTAGTATTTCAAACACCCCATTTCTGAGTATTCTTCTACAGTGCGAGTTCGCATATTTGCGGGGGAAGAAACTTTGTCAGTAGGATGACCGGTACCATTTAACTGTTGATAAAACTGTAGAAATTTCGCCACTTGAAACTATTTGAAGTATATTGTGATCTGCAGTGGCGTTGTGTTTTAAACATACGATTTATAAGCGGAGATTATTCTTCTTGGGGCGAAAGAAACTTCTTTGCTAGGATAGTCGATACTATTTCACTGTTACGTCAAAAATTAACAATGTTGTTTCTAAGGTGACGTAAGGATACAGTAACAAAACCTAACCAGAGACCAACTAACTCGCACAAGCTGCTCCAGAGATACTTAGATCCTCATAGGAATTAGGAGTTTCACTTTGATAACAAATATCAAAATATCCTCTCACAAAACTTTGAATTCGGGGATTACTAATTTCTTTGATATTTTATAGAAAATATTACCTAGAAGCGACCGCTCAAACTGGCTTATAGATTTCGGAATTTTTTTTGGGGCTAAGTTAACACAATTGTTCTCTATAATCAAGCGGAGACTGAGCGCGTTATTTGTCATTGAGTTGGTTCACAGTGATTGATTTTTGTTCATATTAAGTGTGTTTTATAAATTTTAAAATGAATGAGAATATTGAACAGATAATCTGTCTGAAATTCTGTAAGACAAATTTAACATTTTGTGCGAAAATGCCGAATATTTTATATACTACTCTGTCAAGAAAGTACCGGGAATTTTCAATTAAAATAACATTTTTATATTTAATCGTCAAAATTTATTGGGTCGCCTTCAAAATAGGTTCCATTTGCTCCAATACATCTATGCCAACGGCACTTCCAATTATCGAAACATTTTTTATAGGCGCTTTCCGGGATGGACTTTAGCTCTCGCGCCGAATTTTGTTTTATGGCTTCAATCGACTCAAAACGGGTGCCATGAAGAGGCAATTTTAGTTTTGGGAAGAGGAAAAAGTCGCAGGGAGCCAAATCCGGCGAATACGGTGGTTGCTGAAGCACGTTTGTTGAGTTTTTGGCGAGAAAGTCAGTCACAATTGTAGCTCGGTGAGAAGGCGCGTTATCGTCATGCAAAATCCATGAGTTTTTCGCCCACAAATTTGGCCGCTTCTTACGGATACGCTCACGCAAACGTTTCATAACGCCTAGGTAATACTCCTTGTTTACCGTCTGACCCTCTGGAATGAATTTGTAGTGCACCACGCCACGGATATCGAAGAAAACAATGAGCATCGCCTTCATTTTCGAGCGGCTTTGGCGTGGTTTTTTCGGTTTCGGCTCATTTTTTGCCACCCATTTCGATTATTGCTAGCTTATTTGCATATCGTACTCGTAGTGCCAGGTCTCATCACCAGTTATAAGGCGTTCCATGAATGTAGAATCGGAATTACAGCGATCCAGCATGTCTGAAGCAACCTGTTCGCGATGACGTTTTTGAAGAAAATTCAGGTCTTTCGGTACGAGTCGTGCGGCCACCTTTCTCATGCCCAAAATATCAATCACGTACGTGCGGACTCGTGGGATATCTTAAGATCATGTGCTATCTCTCTCAAGCTGGTACGACGGTTTTCCAGCACCCTTTCCTTAATTTTATCGACGTTATCTTCGATCGAAGCCGTCGATGGGCGTTCACTTCACGACCGTCCTTGAAGGCTCTGTACCACTGATATGCACGAGTTTTCGATAGAACATTATCACCAAAGGCCTTTTGCAACATTTTCAATGCATCGGCACACGAAAATTCATTTGCAACACAAAACTTTAAACAAATTATTTGCTCAACGTAATCACCCATAGAAAAAATCGGCACGCACTCTGACATCGACTGACTTAATCAGCTGTTGCAAACACACTAGTTGACAGATCCCGCTCAAGCTTGGCATAGTAATTAAGGACAGTGGTACCAACCTAGGAAAAAAAAAATTTACCTGCCTCATTGCCCCGCCATATTTAAATCGATAATTCCCGGTACTTTCTTGACAGAATGTAATTCTCGAAATAAGAGAGATAGAACAACACATGCATATATATTCGTAATCAGGAGAGAAATAGCCAGCCAATAGCAGGAATGTATAAGGTTGTTCGGAAAGTAATTCCGTTTTTTCCTGACAGAGGATTTAATTGTATTTTCTCGAACCCAACTTCACATTTAAGCCGCATAATCATTATATGTTTTGAGGGCTGATATAGTGAGGCTTTTGTGTGAAAAAGGTCAATTAATTCTACGCAGTAGTTTTTGATTCGTACGCTTTTAAATATGGAGAGCAATAAGCAGCATTTTGCCATATTTTCTTTTTTTACTGTAGAAAAGGTAAAAATGTTGTTAAAACCAGGAAGAAATTAACCAATATGTATGAAGAAGATGTGTTGACAGAACGCCAGTGACAAAACCGGTTTGCAAAATTTTGATGTCGAAGATGCACTTTGTTCCGGAAGGCTGGTTGAAGCTGATAAAGACATGATAAAGGCATAAGCTGATGCAAATCGGCGAAAAACAACACTAAATTTATCCAATTAAACTGTTTATAAACACTTGAAAGAACTGGATAACCTCGAAACTCGATATATGGGTTCCCCATGTTCTCACGGGGAGTAATTTGTGTCGTCGCGTTGACGTCTGTAATCCGCTTCTTAAATGTCACGAAAATAATCCATTTTTGAAGTGCATCATTACTGGGGACTAAAGATGGGTTGTATATAACAATTTAAAACGCAAGAGATCATGGAGCAAGAAAGAGGAACCGGCTCAAAGCATTTCGAAAGCCAATATCCATCAAAAAAAAGGTGATGCTGTCTGTTTGGTGGGATTTTAAAGGAATCATTTTTTTTAGAGTTTAGCGGATAACACTGTCATCAGCTGGACAAACTGAATGATGCACTTCAACAGAAAGGGTCAGAATGAATCAAAAGAAAAGGCGTAGAGTTCCACTAAGATAATGCGAGACCTCGTACAAGTTGGGGCACTCGCCAGAAGCTTTTACAGCTTGAATGAGATACACTGCCATATCCAACGTATTCTCCAGATCTGGCGCTTTGGGACTATTATTTGTTTCGGTTATTGCAAAAGTTTCTGGGCAGTAAAACCTTCACTTCAAATGAAGAGGTAAAAAATCACCTAGATAATTTTTTTGCCAGCAAAGACCAAACATTTAATGAGCGTGGAATCGTACTTCTACCAGAAAGATGGCAAAAGGTGTTGGATCAGAATGACCAATGTATAATATAAAAAAATTTTCATTCTTTATACGAAAATTGTCTTTCATTTTCAAAAAACAAAAACGAAATTACTTTCCGAACAATCCAATATATTTTATAGTGATTCGACAAAATACGTGCATATACCTGCAAAAAAAGCACGTGAATATCGATCAGAAGGTGAGAAAGTATGTAAAGAACACCTTCTGAATGTTATACGGCGTTCTTAAAAGACGAGATTTATGAAAAGAAGACTTAGTTTATTTAACAAGATAAATTTCTGTCCAAAAACTCAATAAGTCTTATATAAATTCAAATGACTACATCTACGCAGCAGTTTTTAGTCGGTTTGATCTTCATTATAAATTTCAAAGTTTCGCAGCTTTCTGTAGTGTTAAATTGTGCATATGTGCATGTTGTTTTTTAATAATCTAACCTACAAAACTGTCAGATAATTTATTTCTCAGATATGTTAGTGTTTTTTATATTTGTCTTTGAAATCTCTAAATATTGGATCTCATTTCATTTTGGTTGTTGTACAATATTTCAAACGGTGGATATTTTTCCAAATATAATATGAAGTATAAGCTATGGTAACAGAAAGTTTTTCGAATAGAAATGATGCAACTTGGATCTGTGCAACAGATCAAAATTCTAATCACCTGAATAGAATTAATCGTCGGGATATGAGCGCAGACATGATCATGTTTCGAAGCTTTTTGGCTTTATTATGAGTGCTAGTTCTAGTGCCAAACAAATGCAATGCAGCAATGCACTTACATTCTGTCAAGAAAGTACCGGGAATTATCGATTTGAATCTGGCGGGGCAATGAGGCAGGTAAAAAATTTTTTCCCTAGGTTGGTACCACTGTCCTTAATTACTATGCCAAGCTTGAGCGGGATCTGTCAACTAGTGTGTTTGCAACAGCTGATTAAGTCAGTCGATGTCAGAGTGCGTGCCGATTTTTACTATGGGTGATTACGTTGAGTAAAGAATTTGTTTAAAGTTTTGTGTTGCAAATGAATTTTCGTGTGCCGATGCATTGAAAATGTTGCAAAAGGCCTTTGGTGAAATTGCTCTATCGAAAACTCGTGCATATCAGTGGTGCAGAGCCTTCAAGGACGGTCGTGAAGTGGTCGAAGACTTGCCTCGTTCCGGACGCCCATCGACGGCTTCGATCGAAGATAATGTCGATAAAATTAAGGAAAGGGTGCTGGAAAACCGTCGTACCAGCTTGAGAGAGATAGCACATGATCTTAAGATATTCCACGAGTCCGCACGTACGATTTTGATTGATATTTTGGGCATGAGAAAGGTGGCCGCACGACTCGTACCGAAAGACCTGAATTTTCTTCAAAAACGTCATCGCGAACAGGTTGCTTCAGACATGCTGGATCGCTGTATTTCCGATTCTACATTCATGGAACGCATTATAACTGGTGATGAGACCTGGGTCTACGAGTACGATATGCAAACAAGCCAGCAATAATCGTAATGGGTGGCAAAAAATGAGCCGAAACCGAAAAAACCACGCCAAAGCCGCTCGAAAATGAAGGTGATGCTCATTGTTTCTTCGATATCCGTGGCGTGGTGCACTACGAATTCATTCCAGAGGGTCAGACGGTAGACAAGGAGTATTACCTAAGCGTTTGCGTGAGCGTATCCGTAAGAAGCGGCCAAATTTGTGGGCGAACAACTCATGGATTTTGCATGACGATAACGCACCTTCTCAACGAGCTACGATTGTGACTGACTTTCTCGCCAAAAAACTCAACAAACGTGCTTCAGCAACCACCGTATTCGCCGGATTTGGCTCCCTGCGACTTTTTCCTCTTCCCAAAACTAAAATTGCCCCTTCGTGGCACCCGTTTTGAGTCGATTGAAGCCATAAAACAAAATTCGGCGCGAGAGCTAAAGTCCATCCCGGAAAGCGCCTATAAAAAATGTTTCGATAATTCGAAGTGCCGTTGGCATAGATGTATTGGAGCAAATGGAGCCTATTTTGAAGGCGACCCAATAAATTTGGACGATTAAATGTAAAAATGTTGTTTTAATTGAAAATTCCCGGTACTTTCTTGACAGAGTAGTATATCGCTAGAAAGGTTGATGTTATTGCCCGGATTCATGAAGCTCATTTCGATTTTGTTGCTAGAACATTTTGTGAAAGGCTGAACAAATATATTAACGAAAATTGCGATGTTTTTGAGCATTAACATGACAAAGAGTTTTACTTTTTTTTGTTCCCACTTACTTTCATAATGCGACTTTTTGCGTGCTTGTTCTAGGGAACAGCGGGCTATCTTTCTACCCAAATATCTTCAAATTATCATATCTTGAGCCAAAAATTGTCTTAAACGACTTGTTTGGACTCACTAATGAAGGATCCGAGGTAAATAGTAATTCTACTTTTCGAACGGAAAGAGTTGAAGTATTGAAAGTTTTAGAATACGTTTGAAACCTGAAAATCTCTCTAATGGACAAAATCGGTTTAATGGGGAGTTATTCATATTTGGAATTTTATATTTTTATTTCCGATCTTTTCTTGACTACAAATCCGAACGATCTGAAACTTTGTATCTAGGGGTAGAATGTTTGTGCAAAATTCTGTAGGGATCGTATAAGTTGAAAAAAAAAATTTGTGAGCGGAGTGGCGTTGAACATTGTGCATTCTAACTTTCGAATGGAGACTGATCCAGACCTGAAAATACTAGGGTACGTTTTGAGCTCAAACATCTCAATTGTGTGTTAGTGAATACAATCAATATAATGGTTTCGCAGTCATTCACATTTGAAATTTTTGTCATTTTTATTAATGTTTTCCTAACTTCGATGGATCTGAAATTTGGTGCTTGGAAGTAAAATGATAACACGCATAGGATCGTGTAATTAAAAAAATTTATTATATGAATAGAGCGGCGTTGAGCGCTACCGAAAGTGTAGCAGTAGTCATATGACTTTTTTTTTAAATATTCCCCGAGAGTGACTTCCTCTTCAGGATGCTGGCATTCTTTAGTTTAGTCTTATTTTTCATTGTAGAATAAATATCTTCCAGCTAAATTGTTTTCAGTATTTTTACCACAGACTCCTAAAAGTAATCATATTCATTGCGCCCATCCATTTGTCATACCTAATTTTTGCTTTTTTTTATTACCTTATCAAGTGGTTGAATACTTTCTATATATTTTCTATATTCAGCCTTAGTTTTACAATTATTTGATCTCTTTTTCAAGGGCGCATAAAATAAGTCCTACAAGATGATAAAATGACATCCATGCCTTTTGTGGAATAGATACAGATTTTTTTTTACATTTTGAGTCCCAAAATACATGTTCAACAATCCATGTAGTTAATTAATATTTCATCTTCTACTGCAATATCTTTAAAATCATTCAGGAATATTAGGAATAGAAGTGGCCACAATACACTTCCTTACACTATCCCTTTTTCATTTATCAGCTCACTTTTTGTTATCTTTTGCATAGATATGATGTAATACATTCGTATGCATTTCCTCTCATTCCATAGGCTTGAAGTTTGTGTAGCAGGTGTTCTTTTCTACATATCCAGAAATGTGACCAGTGCTAAGTTGTGTCCTTCCAATAGTTCCAATTTTTTTGTTAGTTCCAACATTGATTGATCACTTATATTTTTTGTTACAGAAGGATTAGCTTCATAGAAGATATTATAAATAATAACTATTATTAATATTTGATTTTTAAGTATTAGGAGTACAAATAAGATTCCGCCGTTTTATTGTAGATGGCGCGGCACGGAGTTTCGGTTAGCTTTCGCAGATGATGACCGGCTTAAAAAATAGTTTGGACATTCAAGAACAACATAACCTATTAATATCATTGATTTTATATTGGCAAAATATAATTTTATGAGTTGAAAATGTCAAAATTTGAGCCAAGAAGGCGTCATTTGCGGGAAATATTAGTTTACTTCTTTAATTTAAAGAAATCTGCTGCTGAGGCGCATCAATTGCTCGTAGAAGCATATGGTGAGGGTGCTTTGAGTGAGAGAAAGTGTCGAGAGTGCTTTCAAAAGTTTAAAAACGGTGATTTCGACGTAGAAGACAAAGATCGCAGTGGAAGGCCAAAAATTTACGAGGATGCAGAATTGGAGGAATTATTGGAGGAAGATTCATCTCAAACACAAAAAGAACTTGTTCTAACATTAGAAGTCACTCAGCAAGCAGTCTCACATCGTTTAAAATCATTCTTCTATAATAAATATTTAATTTGTGTTAAAAAACGGCGGAAAATTATTTGTACTCCTAATAATATCGGTCAATCATTTACTGTGTCCCCAATTGAGCCGCATTAATTGTATGATTAATTCAATCAACGTATAATATTCTGTTTGGAGTGTTGAAATAAACATATTACAACGATACTGAAATCGTTATACGAAAGACCCTAATTAAAGTACGAATGAAGAGGTATTCGAAATAACAAAACTGATTTCTTCATTTTATCATCAGCTAACCCGGTCCTGCAAGCGGAAAAGAATATAAAGGAAACAACCCAACTGACAGGACGTTTGAAAAATTAATCGGGAATTGTTATTATTGCGCGAAGGTTTTCCTCTAGTGGGAAAGGCATTATTCTTTTCATATTTGCCTCGGTTATTTGCTTAACATTTGTGAAGCGGAAAGCGAACGTGGAAAAGTTGAGTTTAAATACGGTGCAAGGATAAAGAACTTCAAGTTTAATCGCACTCGGAAACCCCAGGAAGTGGGAACTTGTGTGGTGTTGTCTTTGTGGACTCTCTGAGTCGAATGCCATTGTTTGCGAACGGAATTAGTTTTAATGATTTTTGAACACACACAAGATTCTAGAAGGATGAAATTTCATTATGTTGTCTTATGGTGAAGTTTGCTATCTTTCTTATAGCAGTAAAGAAAACTTTCTCTATGTGCAGGGAAATTAAAATATTGGAAGTCTAATACTTTAGCCTTTACCCTTGGCCAATCCATCCTCTTGTCATCGTAGTAGTTAGTATTTTCTAGTCAATCTAGAATATCTCATTTTAGGCAACAAATAATATAAAATTCACAATTTTTCTTTATTTTCTCTAATCTTTCAGAAAATGCTATTCACTCCTCTGTAATTATGGTCGATGAAGATTTGAAGGAACTGATACACTGGTCATCTATTGAATCATATGAAATCTTGAAATTGGTAATACAGGAAGTTGAAGTTGAAAGTATAACAGTTTGACAACTTCATTGAAAATTTTACCGTTGTCGTTCTCATAAATTTTACTTACTGGAACTTCTGCCTTGTAACAGCTTAGAAAAAAGAAGAAGAGTTTAAGTTGTTCTCTGCTTCGAGGTGTTGCGTATTTTTTTGACACTGAGACATTAAATGTAGTTCAAGGCATGGAATATTCTTACCGAGATTATACTCCGTCTGGCAAAATATGTTGAAAAAGTTAGATGAAAGAAAGATAGGAAAGGGCGGCGAGTGATATATTGTGATATACATTCTGTCAAGAAAGTACCGGGAATTATCGATTTAAATCTGGCGGGGCAATGAGGCAGGTAAATTTTTTTTTCCTAGGTTGGTACCACTGTCCTTAATTACTATGCCAAGCTTGAGCGGGATCTGTCAACTAGTGTGTTTGCAACAGCTGATTAAGTCAGTCGATGTCAGAGTGCGTGCCGATTTTTACTATGGCTGATTACGTTGAGCAAAGAATTTGTTTAAAGTTTTGTGTTGCAAATGAATTTTCGTGTGCCGATGCATTGAAAATGTTGCAAAAGGCCTTTGGTGATAATGCTCTATCGAAAACTCGTGCATATCAGTGGTACAGAGCCTTCGTTCCGGACGCCCATCGACGGCTTCGATCGAAGATAACGTCGATAAAATTAAGGAAAGGGTGCTGGAAAACCGTCGTACCAGCTTGAGAGAGATAGCACATGATCTTAAGATATCCCACGAGTCCGCACGTACGATTTTGATTGATATTTTGGGCATGAGAAAGGTGGCCGCACGACTCGTACCGAAAGACCTGAATTTTCTTCAAAAACGTCATCGCGAACAGGTTGCTTCAGACATGCTGGATCGCTGTAATTCCGATTCTACATTCATGGAACGCATTATAACTGGTGATGAGACCTGGGTCTACGAGTACGATATGCAAACAAGCCAGCAATCATCGGAATGGGTGGCAAAAAATGAGCCGAAACCGAAAAAACCACGCCAAAGCCGCTCGAAAATGAAGGTGATGCTCATTGTTTTCTGCGATATCCGTGGCGTGGTGCACTACGAATTCGTTCCAGAGGGTCAGACGCTAAACAAGGAGTATTACCTAGGCGTTATGAAACGTTTTCGTGAGCTTATCCGTAAGAAGCGGCCAAATTTGTGGGCGAACAACTCATGAATTTTGCATGACGATAACGCGCCTTCTCACCGAGCTACGATTGTGACTGACTTTCTCGCCAAAAACTCAACAAACGTGCTTTAGCAACCACCGTATTCGCCGGATTTGGCTCCCTGCAACTTTTTTCTCTTTCCAAAACTAAAATTGCCCCTTCGTGGCACCCGTTTTGAGTCGATTGAAGCCATAAAACAAAATTCGGCGCGAGAGCTAAAGTCCATCCCGGAAAGCGCCTATAAAAAATGTTTCGATAATTGGAAGTGCCGTTGGCATAGATGTATTGGAGCAAATGGAGCCTATTTTGAAGGCGACCCAATAAATTTGACGATTAAATGTAAAAATGTTGTTTTAATTGAAAATTCCCGGTACTTTCTTGACAGAGTAGTTTTATTCCGATACTACTAGATCTTCTGTGAAGACCTCAGAAGTTTTTCAGCTTGTACGAGTTAGGAATTCAGTTGTGTTCTGGTTTTTGTCTTTATTACTGCATCCTTACGCCAACTTTATCTCAACACTACAAATTTTCGACTCAACAAGTAAAACGATGGCCGAAACCGGTGAACCTAGAAAATTTATCTTCAACCTGAACGGGATTTGAAAGCCAGAACTTTCAGTTTCCAACCCAATACTCTAATCACTGAGTCATCGGCACTCAACGATGAGGATAGTAAATTTATGCTCCAGTATATGCTTTCACGCGTTGTTCAGGGTGAATTGGATGATGACCCAAAATTATTGATCAGAATTAACTAATTGAAAGACATCATCAAATAGCCAGGATAGAGTCAAAATATGAGATCTGACTATCGACAAAATAGTTCAGTCAAAATTGATATTCAAATTAGCCAAAATTCGCATGGGATTGAAAATTGGTAAAAACGTTAAGTAAACGTTAAGTAAACAAATGGAATCTCGAAATTACCTTACGATCCTATTTCTGCATAAAAATGTACTCAAGGTCAAATGTAAAAAGGTCAGGATTTTTTTCCATTTTTCTCCAAAATGGTAACTTTCATCATAAAACTAGGTCGGACAAAAGTTGTAGTTTATACAATTCTCTACAAGATTAATCAAATTTTTTTCACACGAATAACCCTTCATGAGATATCGCGGATCTAAAAGTTGAAAAATTCATATTTTACATAATATGCACACATTTATGCACCATCTATGAGGTAATGTTCTCGGCGCATATTCCTTTACGTGGTTAATAGTAGCCATACTGCACGATCTATTGAGACAAAGTAAGTTTGATCAGATCTTATTTATTGAAAGAATGGTTCTATTTCTAATGATCAAAGAGGAATGGGTTAATTTCTTCTTAATATTAATATGATAGATAATTTTTTTATTCAATTCCAAAAATTATTTCTTCATCTTCATTTTCTTCTTCTTCTTCTTGTAAAATTTTTCTACGTTGTACTGAGAAAAGAGATGCATCAGTTGTCTCTACATTAATATCATGAGTATTGTCATCTGTTGTTCACTATTGAAGCAATTCGGAATGTGACAGTTGATACATTGGCGAACAAAATAATCCCACTTTGACAGCTACAATTTTTGCTACAATCCATCTTGCAGTTACAAAAAATAGTATTGAGTAGTTTTTCTGGATCAGGCGGGAGTAGGGTTTGAGTAGATTCCAAACAATTATCTGTTAATTTAAACCTTATTCTTTTGGGTCCAGTTCATTGCCTAGCTACAATTCAACTTGATAATACACACGATACAAGTGTTGAAAGGCAGAAGCAGATATTTGAGGCAGACAAGACAACTGAACTGTTTAATTGTTACATGCAGATTTCACTCACCTTTAATATCTATACTTGTCTATGGATATATTTTTGTTTTGACCACCATAGATTGCAAAAAAAAACGAATTCCATTTGTGACAATGTCATATAGAGAAGAGTCAATATAAGTAAATACTTCTATGTAATCAATTAAATCAAAACGTTTTTCAAACAGGTCAAACACTGCTGTTTTATCTCTTTTAAAAATTTGTGATATAGTATCGCAACCCATTATTGCATGTAAAAATAAAATATGAGTTTGACATTTTGAATATGCAGTTTGTGATGAATATATTGTTGATTGTACCATTATTTCATATTTCCTTCGATTATATATAGATATATATATATATATATATATATATATACATATATATATATATATATATATATATATGAAATATGAAATAATGGTTCAATCAACAATATATTCATCATCTCGGGTGATTTTTTTAGAGTGATAGAACTTTCGATAGGGATAACTGTGATTTGACAGAAGGTAAAAGCCATGTGGTTTTGACATTTCTGTTCAATAAGTATTGACAAATTATCATGGAAAGACTCACGCCGCAACAACGTTTACAAATTATTGAAATTTATTTTCAAAATCAGTGTTCTATTCGCCAAACTTATAGAGCACTTCGTGAAATTTATGGTTTACATAATCGCCCATCAGAGCAGCTTATTCGTCGAACTATCAATAGATTTCGGACAACATTTTGTCTACTGGATGCAACAACAACAACAAGACAAAAAACTGTACGTACAGAAGAAAATATTGCTGCTGTGAGTTATAGTGTTAATGATGATCCAGATTTGTCTATTCGTCGAAGTTCACAACAAGTTGGACTCTGTGCATCCACCACATGGAAAATTTTGCGAAAAGATCTTGGTCTACACCCATACAAGATCCAACTGGTTCAAGAACTGAAACCACTTCACCATAATAAGCGTCGTTTGTTTATTGATTGGGCCCTAGAACAGTTTGAAGTTGATCCACTTTTTTATCGTAAAATTTTGTTTGGTGATGAAGCTCATTTCTGGTTGAACGGCTATGTAAACAAGCAAAATTGCATATATGGAGTGCAAAAGAAGTTCTGCAGGTTCCATTGCATCCTGAAAAATACACTGTATGGTGTGCTTTACACGCTGATGGTATCATCGGTCCATATTTCTTTAAAAGCGATGCTAGAGCTAATGTTACAGTGAATGGTACTCGTTATAGATCGATGATCAATGATTATTTGTTTTGAAATTTGCATGGTATTGACCCAATATATATATATATATATATATATATATATATATATATATATATATATATATATATATATATATATATATAATAATGGTGATTATTAAAAAAAAAAAAAATATATATATATATATATATATATATATATATATATATATATATATATATGTACATATACTGTACTGGGAATTATCGATTTAAATCTGGCGGGGCAATGAGGCAGGTAAATTTTTTTTTCCTAGGTTGGTACCACTGTCCTTAATTACTATGCCAAGCTTGAGCGGGATCTGTCAACTAGTGTGTTTGCAACAGCTGATTAAGTCAGTCGATGACAGAGTGCGTGCCGATTTTTATTATGGGTGATTACGTTGAGCAAAGAATTTGTTTAAAGTTTTGTGTTGCAAATGAATTTTCGTGTGCCGATGCATTGAAAATGTTGCAAAAGGCCTTTGGTGATAATGCTCTATCGAAAACTCGTGCATATCAGTGGTGGTACAGAGCCTTCAAGGACGGTCGTGAAGTGGTCGCCCATCGACGGCTTCGATCGAAGATAACGTCGATAAAATTAAGGAAAGGGTGCTGGAAAACCGTCGTACCAGCTTGAGAGAGATAGCACATGATCTTAAGATATCCCACGAGTCCGCACGTACGATTTCGATTGATATTTTGGGCATGAGAAAGGTGGCCGTACGACTCGTACCGAAAGACCTGAATTTTCTTCAAAAACGTCATCGCGAACAGGTTGCTTCAGACATGCTGGATCGCTGTAATTCCGATTCTACATTCATGGAACGCATTATAACTGGTGATGAAACCTGGGTCTACGAGTACGATATGCAAACAAGCCAGCAATCATCGGAATGGGTGGCAAAAAATGAGCCGAAACCGAAAAAACCACGCCAAAGCCGCTCGAAAATGAAGGTGATGCTCATTGTTTTCTTCGATATCCGTGGCGTGGTGCACTACGAATTCGTTCCAGAGGGTCAGACGGTAAACAAGGAGTAATACCAAGGCGTTATGAAACGTTTGCGTGAGCGTATCCGTAAGAAGCGGCCAAATTTGTGGGCGAACAACTCATGGATTTTGCATGACGATAACGCGCCTTCTCACCGAGCTACGATTGTGACTGACTTTCTCGCCAAAAACTCAACAAACGTGGATCAGCAACCACCGTATTCGCCGGATTTGGCTCCCTGCGACTTTTTCCCCTTCCCAAAACTAAAATTGCCCCTTCGTGGCACCCGTTTTGAGTCGATTGAAGCCATAAAACAAAATTCGGCGCGAGAGCTAAAGTCCATCCCGGAAAGCGCCTATAAAAAATGTTCCGATAATTGGAAGTGCCGTTGGCATAGATGTATTGGAGCAAGTGGAGCCTATTTTGAAGGCGACCCAATAAATTTTGACGATTAAATGTAAAAATGTTGTTTCAATTGAAAATTCCTGGTACTTTCTTGACAGAGTAGTATATATGTGTATTATTAAACTAAAGTATACCTCAGTGGACTTTGTTAATGGACAAAATTGGTCCGATGTTTCTGCAGTTATTTACGTTTGACCTTTTATATTAATTATATTCCTAACAGTTCCGAAACTACTGATGCCATCAGAATTGAATGTGGTATTTAGGTGTATTATAATGACTCAAAGATTTATGCAAAATTTCGTCAGGATGGGCTGTCCGAAAGGGCGTAAAATGTTAATTATCGAACAATGAGATCTAGAGTCTTGAAATTATCAGAGTAAATTTTGAGTCTAAATATGTCAATTAGTTATATTCAACACGAAACAGAATTGACTCGAAGGTTTCTAAGTGCTTTTCATTCGATAGATAGATGATAATATATGATTTATTCAGATGCTCTTACAATAATAAATAATTATCCTTAAGATGTCATCAAAGCAAAGCTTCTGTTCTGAACATCCCAGGATATACAAATATGAAATATTATTTTTCAAATATTTTCGGGGGCACACATCTGATTGAACTCAAATTTAGTATTCGGAAGTGAAATTAGGATACGAGAGGACGTCCATAATTTTGTGCATATACATTGATAGAATTTTTTCAACTTTCAAATTTCCAATAATGGGCGTTTTAAGTCTGCTACTAATATAGTAATTCTTAAACCCAGATATCTAACGGATCTTTCCAAATATCATTATTGAAGAGTATGAGCTATGTTAATAGGATGTTCTAAAAAGCGAAACAGTGCAACATACATCTGTAACAGCGTTTCAGACTTCTTGGTTCTCGTCAGTGAACTGTAATATCTGACGACTACTGATCTGTCAAGTGTCTATATTCGCTCTAAACAGGAACACTATGATATTAATCATACACTAGCGCCATCTAGAGCACACAAATATACACACAACGACATACCTTAGCGAGTATAATTAAAGTTTTTGGCCCACTATGGTATGTCGTGTTTGGATATTTGCGTGCTCTAGATGGCGGTAGTATATGATTAATACCTTAGTGTTCCAGCGCAGCGCCAATGTAGGTAGTTGACAGATTTGTAGTTGTTTGACATTACAGGTTACTGACGAGAACTAACAAGTTCGAGACGTGTCTATCTGCTACTTATATCCCAGCAATCTACAAAACCCAATCGGGCTTTTTTGAGTAAAACTTTCAATTACTATAGCTCATACTCCTTATTAATGCTTTTGAAGCGGTAGATGAAGTAAAGTTACGCTGTGCCTGAATTCGAACACTGGTTCGAAATTTAGAAATACGAAGACAGCCATATGGCTGCGTGAGCTATTAGAATTTTAGAATTTGTAAATATGAGCAGGTTTCAAACTCTAATTTTTTAGATTTAAAGGTTTGGATAATTCTCGTAATTTGTCTTCACGAAATTATGCATGGACCCTTATTTCTTATCCTTATTTCACATCCAAATACTAAAGTTGAACTTGATCAGATTTGTGGTCTTGAAAATGTTTGAAAGAAATAATATTTCAAATAATCCAAATCATAAAACCTTAGGAACTATTAAGCGGATTCTGTTTATTTTTTGAACATAACGGATATATTTGGACTCCAAATCTATATCTATATATATCAGGAAATATCAAATCTGTAGATCGTTTGGTTCGGAAATGGGCATTTTCACCTCCAGATATTGGTGTAGATGACATAAATAGAGGTTAGTACTTGATAGAAGGTATATAAAATTATTTAAATATTTTAATATTAGCCTTCTACATATTTAATTTCAAAAAATTATATTTAATAATTATAACTTCAGGAATTAAATTAAAATAATGTCATATAAGTACCACTTATATTAAACGACATATAAAATAAACATTCATTATAAGACATCCAAATGATATAACAAAATCCAATAAATGAAAATTGTTTACCAAAATTCTTTAAATTAAATATTTCAAATAGACAAAATTTTGTTTCTGCTGATCAATCTTATGAAAACAAATATCTTTCAAAAATGTTTAACATAATCTTAAGAATTTCATCATGAAATTATCTTACTTAGAATATTCAATATTATTGAATATCTAACTAAGTTACTTTCTATAAGATCTCAAGATATATAAAAACATTACTGAAAAACAAGTTTTAAGAGACTTTGCTTCGTCAGTATTCAAATAATTCATATTCAATAATAAATATTTGTTGTTGATTTATATTATATTTTATTGAATATGAATTGTTTGAATACTGACGAAGCAAAGTCTCTCTTGAAACTTGTTTTTCAGTAATGTTTTTAAATATCTTGGGATTTTATAGAAAGTAACTTAGCTAGATATTCATTAATATTGAATATTCTAAGTAAGATAGTTTTATGATGAAATTCTTAAGATTATATTTAACATTTTTGAAAGATATTTATTTTCAGAAGATTGATCAGCAAAAACAAAATTTTGTCTATTCAAAATATTTCATTTATAGAATTGTTGTTAACAATTTTTATTTACTGGATTTTGTTATATTATTTGGATGTCTTATAATGAATGTTTATTTTATATGTCGTTTGATATAAGTGGTACTTATATGACATTATTTTAATTTAATTCCTGAAGTTAAAATTAATAAATATAATGTTTTAAAATCAAATGTGTAGAAGGCTAATATTAAAATATTTAAATAAATGGTCTAGATGGCCGATTCACACAAAATTTGGTGAGAATCCTTTTGATGTTATTATGCATTTAAATACTGAATTTCATTTCGATCAGATCAGTCGTTACAGAAATATTGAAAAAGTTTTCAAATGTGGATTACTGCGGATTCCTTTAGATCGATTAACAATCTCAACCGAGATATATAGAACCCAAAAAAACAAGCGCGCAAAAAGACATTTATTTGACTTTCAGATTACACCATTCAGAATTCTGTGTTTTTATTAATAATATGTAGCTTCTTTAAGAAGCCAATCACAGATTTGAAATTTCCATGGAAATGAGCTCTTGAACAAGCATCCGAAAGCTTCCGGCTTCATGTCAGTGTTTTTCATCTATTTTTCAGGAATAGCATTTTTAATTGTGTATGAACTCATAAGATTAATTTCATTTAAGAAGGTAAAATCATCTAGTTGAATATTCAATATTCAGAGCGTTTATTTATGTTAGAATCCATGAAAAGATTCACAATGATCTTCATCCCAAATAGATGATAGATTGTGTATCTTTCCATATTTTTAGTTAGCATCATTTTATACCATGTAACGCTGGTTATTGAATATTTCCATATGACTAGAACTACCGAAAAGAGATAAATACTATGAAAAAAATGCACACTTCAAAAGATACCATGCTTAACTGATCGCAAATATACTGAATTCTTTCAGCCGTTACTATTTGGTAGTTGATCATAACTAAAACAAATTGTAGAAATAACTATGTTCAACTAGCAAAAAATATATATTACACATTTTCTTGTGACTCGAGTTTCGGGAAATGAACTATCCCATCATCAGACAACTGAAGACCTAACGGTGGTACGGTGGTGTTCAAACGAAAGTAAAAAATATTTTGAATATTTCAACAGATTCTCGGTAACACCTTATAGTGGTACAGAGGTTTACAAGCGGAACGTGATAAAAAACCGGGTTAAAAAAGAGTGGCTTTCTAACAGATATCGGAATGTCGGCAATCGACAAAGAAGGTTGTTAAACAGATGGTACCCATTTGAATATCTCAAATAATTTTAGGGGTTACATAGCTTCGTACAGTCATTCATTATTTTTTCATTATTTTGTTGTATATCTCAAATATTTGGATTTACAAAGCTCCATACAGTCATTCATTATTTTTTCACAATTCACAAATAAAAATAATGTAAAAATAATGAATGACTGTACGGACCTATGTAACCCCAAAAATTATTTGAGATATTTAAATGGGTACCATCTGTTTAACAAGCTTCTTTGTCGATTGCCGACATTCCGATATCTGTTAGAAGGCCCCTCTTTTTTTAACCCGGTTTTTTATCACGTTCCGACTGTAATCCTCTGTACCGCTATTAGGTGTTACCGAGAATCTGTTGAAATATTCAAAATATTTATCACTTTTGTTGATATACCACCGTATCACTGTTAGGTCTTCAGTTGTCTGATGATGGGATAGTTCATTTCCTGAAACTCGAGTCACAAGAAAATGTGTAATATATATATTTTTTGGTAGTAAAACATAGTAATTTGTACAATTTGTTTTAATTATGATCGCTAATATTATATTCTGTGACGAGGTTAGAATGAAAATCCTATGCTAGTGAATTATTTCGAAAGGAGAGTCTGAGGAATCACGAGCATCGGATTTTCATTCTATTCGAGTGACAGACTATACGTCTCCACGAATGATGAAGTGGCGTACATAAAATACGATTATGACGTTTCGAAAACTGCGATGAATATCACAATCACTTGTAATCAGAGATTTAATTAACTATGTTACCATCGGTAACTTACCGAAGGTGTTATGTAATATTCATTCCATTGCAAATGATGGTATGAAATTTATTCCATTACAAGTGATGGTATGAAATTCGGTCAAAATGCTTACGATTCCAGTATACTTATTACATATCAAGTGATGGAAAATTTTAAATAGGGGATTGTTTTCGAGATGGTTTATCTGAATTAATTCTAACAAATTTTATTATACTTGAAATCTGCTACTTTTATTGGCTTTGGATAATTTAACATAAATGGCACATAATCGAATTCAAATTAGAGGACTTTTATCTATAACTCTGAAAATTTTGAATAGGGGATTATTTTTGAGATGGTTCATCTGAATAAATTCTAACATATTTAACATAACAGTGTCTAACATAATAGTGTGATTAAATTCGAAAAAACAAGTGCTATATTCTATAGCAGTCACGGAGAAATTAATTACCAGCGTTTCATAGATAATATGGTACACTGATTATTGAATATTCCATGAGATAATGTTAACTTCCGAAATGCGATAAATATTATGAAACAGATTGTCTACAATAATACCATACATATCTCATAGATAAACTGGTTAGTCAACATAATTTAAAGAAAAAAATTGAAGAGATTTTCCGCCATTATAACGTTCTAATACATTAGTTTCACTCTTATATTTTCATTAGATAATTTAAATCGCTACTTTCAGAAGAAAATTTTAAAATCACCTGAGGACGAATAAGACAAGTAGTAGACTCATGAAAAATAATATGACTAAGACGAATTAATAATAATAATTATAGTAATTCATATAATATATTTATTTGAATGAATTACCTTCAATGAATGTAAAAGAGTAAACATGTAAAAGAAGTTTTGAAAAGAATATGATTGACTTCCATTCCGCCAAAGACTTTCTAGAATATATTCATTATTTCTCAATCTTCGAATTGTGTTGGTCCTAACTGATAGAAATTCATTGTACATTTAAGTAACTAATACACATATATGTCGATTAATATTTATTATTATCAGTAGAGTATGCCGTGTTTCGCTATATTGTAATTTCTTCAAACGCTCTCAAAATATTAGATGTATAAGTTCAAGTATAGAACAGAATTAAGCCTCAGTGTTGCGAGACAATTGTCGTTCATCAAGGAAAAAATTGTAAAAATTGAATTTCATAATATTTTTATATTATATTTTTTTTATATTAATTTTTTAATTTTTTTTATATTAAATTTTAACTAGTGGATTAAAAACATTGGAAGAGGCTATAGTTTGTCTCACTCATAATAATGAAAACAAATCAACATGCGGGGTGTTCTACAATCTCTATCACAAACTCCGGCAGATAATAGTTGTGCCGATTCCAAACATTTTTTGATATATACAAAGGTTGGATTCGTTTTGGATCAGAGGCTACAAGTATTTGAAGAAATATTTTTTCTTTTTAAAGTCGGGAACTCTGGACATTATATCAATCTTTAACAATTAATGAATAAAATTATATAGGTTTGAAAGGGGTGTTTTCTTCAAATATCACAGGTAATAAATTACAATCAATATTATATAGAAGTTTTTGAAACCTGATTTCAACTAATGCATGGTCTATTACGTATAATACCGGGTGAAATGATGAAATTAATAATTCATCACGCGTTCAATGATAATATTTTTTAAATAATCTAAATAAAGACTTCTGAAATTTCTTAACTAACTATCAATTAAGCTGAAAAAATTTCTAAAAATCTGTAAATAATGTGGATTGTTATCAGTCAGATGATTTACATTGAAATAGTTAATTCCAAATTGAAAGCGTATTTTTGTAGAAGTAATAATGAAATATTTAACTGAGACTCGCCGAATTGAGAATTTAATGATGATCGATTACGGCGATAACTGGAGAAGTCAAGTTGAAGTGAGAAACTTGTTCAATCAGAGGTATCCTCAGTTACCTAATATTTCACAAGATACTGTGGTCAAATTCATGCACAATTCAGGGGACTTGGACATGTCAAACAAATGAAAGAAAAACCGTAATTCGTTGAAAATATTGTGAAATTGTATATTTTGTTAGGTGTTGCGGAGAATCCATTGCCCGTATTGATAACTACTTTTGCGAAAATTTTTGTAAAAGTTTTGAGGAAAAGAATAGAGGTGTTTATTGAGCAATATGGATTGCTATCGAGAAGTCAGTTTGGTTTTCGATCGGGCCGGTCAGCTGAAGATACTATAGCAGCTCTTATTGCAGAGATGTATGGTGCTTTGGACGGTGGTAAATTTCTATAGTGTGTATATGGACCTGACCAAGGATTTCGACGCAGTCGATTACAGGCAGTTATTGGATATCTTGAAGGAAGTGCGCTTCAGGGGCAATGTTCTTTCTCTTTGTTGGAGCTATTTAATAGACCGTCAGCAAGTCAATGTTGGTGAGCAGCGAAGTACAAGAAGAGTGGGATACCTCAAGGAACTGTCCTAGGTCCTATCCTATTTACACTATACATGGACAATGTACTTAAAATGACAACCATTGGTAATATTTACAGTTTTGCTGATGACACTGCCATCTTCTACACCTGCAATTCTTGGAGTGAAAAAAAAAGAAAAATTAGAGGCTGATCTAGGAAATGTGATTAACTGATTTGATCATCGTCTTCTGACCGTTAATTCCAAAAAAACTATGTTTCTCCCATTAGCTAGCTATAAAAACAAATTCCTTTATTTCACTTCTCTAACGATCGCTAAACCAGGAGGAAAGACGGTGGGGATCGTATCCACTGATAGGATTGAATATCTTGGAATCACAATAGATAATCACTTACGCTGGAATTTACATGTGAGTAAAGTAAACAGCACTATCAGGACAATGGTTCACAAATTGAAGCAAATTTCAAGAATATTGGACTTGAAATGATTTATTATGCTCTTGTCGAATCGCTTCTTGCTTATTGTATAATTGCATGGGGGGAGTAGTTGCATGTTATTTGGAGAAGATAGAGCTAGTACAAATATGGATCCTGAAGATGATGGCGAACAGAGACAGACCGTACCCAGGTGAGCTTTTATACAGTAAAAACAAGTATTCTGGATCCTCGCCAGATAATTTTTAGCATGATTGGATTGTTTTTTTTTCCGTTGAAAATATCTATTCAGTACTATTTCACATGATTATTCGATGCGGCAAAAATGGGAGAGGAACCTAGTTGTGCTTAAGTCGTTCAAGACCATTGCAGAGATACCATATGTTTTAGGCCACAGAGTATTCAATTTCTTACCGGTCGATCTACAGACAGAATTTTCTCTACCAAAATTCAAAAGTGACTTGAAAAAATATCTTTTGTCTATGAGTTGAAGAAAGATCCATAATGTGCTGCGTGTGGGGTGATTGAAGACGGCTGAGTTTGACTGATATAAGCCGGTTATTGCAGTATTCGTTAGTTGTTTGAATACTAAATTTTGGATTTCTTGGTGATCCTCTCGATTTTTTCTCTTTTTTAATATATAGAAGTTTGTGGGTTTCATAATTTTCTATCTTTGGTGTGACTGAGTTTCAACCAAAAAAAATATTTTTGTTGGATTTCATAGTGGAATTTCATTTGTAAATTTTTTTTTTAATTGTTTGTTAACTTGTGGCTCTTCACTGATCACAAAACAAGAAGGTTAATACCACGTTCAGTCTATGACTTTGTGGTTTTTTTTTTATTTGTTAGCATTTTTATGTGAAAAAGAACTTGTTTGGGCTAATTTGTTTGCAAATAAACTATTCTATTATATAGAAGACAGCTCTAACTTAGTTGTTCTGTGCTTGGGAATATATAATGTTCTCTCACTTCTGATACCATAGTTATGAAACTAGACAACTGTACAAATTTTTTCTCAGTGTTTCTGAGGCATTTCATTCAATTCAATTCTACAAATTTTTCAAGACATTTTGCTATTAAATATTTAGAGGTTTCGCAGAATTAATCCATCTATTATCTGGTAAAATTTATGGTAAATGGAAATGAAAATATTATCAGAGCTCACGGTTATAGAAATTGTTAGAAAAGTCTACCTTCGTCTTGAATGCAAGCCTCACATCGACAAACTGAAAATGCCGTTACTCGATGGCTTAAATTTGGCTAGTCTCCCGTCTAGTTAGGTGCATCTTGAATTCTAACAGGTAATTGTTGATGAGATGTGATTTTTATATCATAAACAAGCTACTTGCTTCAAAAATAGAGATCTAAGAGATGAAGATCCGCTGAACGAGGTGGCCATGCTGCTCCTTACTTATCCAACTATTCAGAAAAAGTTCATTCAACAACATTGAGCTATATGTCAAGCTCTTGAAGGTTAGGTTAGGTTAGGTTAGGTTAGGTTAGGTTAGGTAATTGTTGATGAGATGTGATTTTTATATCATAAACAAGCTGCTTGCTTCAAAAATAGAGATCTAAGAGATGAAGATCCGCTGAACGAGGTGGCCATGCTGCTCCTTACTTATCCAACTATTCAGAAAAAGTTCATTCAACAACATTGAGCTATATGTCATCAATAAGCTCTTGAAGGTTATGTTCCAAAAAAAGTTTATACAAATCTACATTCGAAATATAACTTATAACAGTACTGGCATCCAATCATTGTTAAAAATTCCATCATAAATGTTGACACTAAAACATTGCCGAAATCGCCTTGGTCTAATGGTGTGTTGATTTCGCAATGCCCATACATGTTCGTTAGGATTGTTGTTTATACCGTATCTAGTAAATAAGCCTCGTCAGACCAAATAACAAGCGGAATAAATGTATTATCTTGTGCATGTTATTGAAGTAACCATCGACAAAATTTTAACCATTGTGATTCATCTCTAGCATAAAAGCTTGTACATTTTGCCTGTGCAATTGATGTAACATTTCTCTGTTTAAAATTTCGATGATAAATGTACAATAGCTACACGCCAAACACTAATTGGGGAGTTCCCGAGAGCAGCATCGAATACATTTTCTTTATTTTCAACATTAACGTCACTGCAAGAGCGGTTCTTTTTAAAGCATTACTTGTTTCTAGAAGTCTTAGGAATTATGCACTTAATACTGCGTGGGCAAGTTGGTATTCTCGAGCTGGTTTTCTGGGATTTCTATTCGAATATTTATATGCAGAATATCTGCATACTCTTGAGTTCGTAAAGATTACATTGTTTATTCAGAAGGTAGGCCAAATGTTAGATGAATAATTTGAAAAGAACGAGTTGTCATATCAACTGGTATTTCCATTTATCAGCCTTTTAATATAAAGTATATAAAATATACTTTAATAAGGTGCAGGAGATATGGTAATGAAAAGTTCTTCGAATCGGAACAGTGTATCTTTATAACAATTCTGAACTCTCTGGGTCATAAGTAGTAGAAATGCGGATGTTTCGAAGCTTATTAGCTTTAATCGTCAGTAATGTCCAACAAACACAAATCAGCAATGCATATATATTCACTCTGCATGGAAACAATGTACACAATGTATTAAACATACATTAGCGCTATCTAGTGTATGCAAATATACATACACGACATACCCCCGCGAGTCAATTCAAGCAAAGAACTGTATTCTTGATTTTTCTAACAACGCAGGAAACATTTCCTATGCTCAAGTATGATCCAGTGACGTCATAATGCTCATATTATATGAATCAAATATCAAACATGTTTGATACATATTATCCGCTGAATTAATTCATTCGGATAAAAATATATTTTTTATGCTAGTATCTCCTAAATAAAAATGAATCGCATCCATGTTCATCTGAAAAAAATTAATTATCTGTTATTGAAAACATGCGTTTCACTCAGAAGATAAATTATAATATTATTCTCATCTTTCATCATAGCTCCAATTTCCATTGCGGATATATTATTAACTATTACTATAAATATTGTTGACTATAACGGCATATAAACAATTTTTGTTTTGAATATCAAAACAGATTCAATCTGTTAGTCTTCTACAATTTAAATTTCAAAAAAAAATTTTTATTCCGAAAACTTTTAGAATTAAATTTATGTCTAAAATAAGCACCGCTTATATTTAATAGACGTATATAATCAAAACTCAATATATAATGTCAAATGGAATAAATAAACCAACAGATATAAAAAAGTCATTAAAATTAATAAATAAATATTGAAAGGAGACAAAATTTTGTTTCTGATCTTACCTTTAAGAACACCAATTGCCTTTCAAAAACATGAACACAACTTAAAGAATTCTCAAAGAATATAATTTATCTGAAATATTCAATATATTTAAATATTCGGATAAGCTAATTCGGAAATCTCTCAAAACATGCCTATATCAACAAAAAACAAATATAATTCTAGGTAATCTCTTCCTCGGTCCAAAATAATATTCCAGATATCAAAATCAAATAACTATCACTATATCACAACTAACACGTGTTAAGGATGAATACTTCAAATAGACTTACTTTAAAATTCAAGATGGTCTATATTGTAACAAAATTAAAGAATAGTGTAAGTTATTTTTAAGATTATATTTAAAATCATTGACATTCCATAATGAGATTTATTGAAGCCTAAATATAGTTATATATTATATATAAAATAAAATAGAAAAAGGCTTTTTACTTGATAGAAGTAATATAACAAAATTTGAATATCAAAACAGATTTAATCTGTTAGTCTTCTACAATTTCAATTTCAAAAGAAAATTTTTTATTCAAAAACTTTTAGAATTAAATTAATGTCTAAAATAAGCACCGCTTATATTCAATAGACGTATATAATCAAAACTCAATATATAATGTCAAATGGAATAAATAAACCAACAGATATAAAAAAGTCATTAAAATTAATAAATAAATATTTAAAGGAGACAAAATTTTGTTAGAACATAGACCATCTTGAATTTTAAAGTTAGCCTGTTTGAAGCATTCATCCTTAACACGTGTAAGTTGTGATATAGTGATAGTTATTTGATTTTGATATTTGGAATATTATTTTGGACCGAGGAAGAGATTGCCTAGAATTATATTTGCTTTTTGAAGATATAGTGCATGTTTTGAGAGATCTGAATTAACTTATTCGAATATTTTAATATATTAAATATTTCAAATAAATCATATTCTTTGAGAAGTCCTTAAGTTATGTTCATGTTTTTAAAACGCAATTGGTGTTCTTAAAGCTAAGATCAGAAACAAAATTTTGTCTCCTTCAAATATTTATTTATTAATTTCAATGACTTTTTTTTATATCTGTTTGTTTATTTATTCCATTTGACATTATATATTGAGTTTTGATTATATACGTCTATTAAATATAAACGGTGCTTATTTTAGACATTAATTTAATTCAAAAAATTTTTTCAATAAAAATTTTTTTTTTTTAAATTGAAATTGTAGAAGACTAACAGATTGAATCTGTTTTGATATTCAAATTTTGTTATATTTCTTCTATCAAGTAAAAAGCCTTTTTCTATTTTGTTTTATATATAATATATAATTATATTTAGGCTTCAATAAATCTCATTAAGGAATGTCAATGATTTTAAATATAACCTTAAAAATAACTTACACTGTTCTGTGATTTTGTTAGAACATAGACCATCTCGAATTTATAGTCAGTCTATTTGAAGCATTCATCCTTAACACGTGTAAGTTGTGATATAGTGATAGTTATTTGATTTTGATATTTGGAATATAATTTTGGACCGAGGAACCTAGAATTATATTTGTTTTTTGAAGATATAGTGCACGTTTTGAGAGATTTCTGAATTAACTCATTCGAATATTTAAATATATTAAATTTTTCAAATGAATTATATTCTTTGAGAACTCCTTCAATTTTGTTCATGTTTTAAAAGGCAATTGGTGTTCTTAAAGGTAAGATCAGAAACAAAATTTTGTCTCCTTTAAATATTTATCTATTAATTTTAATGAATTTTTTATATCTGTTGGTTTATTTATTCCATTTGACATTATATATTGAGTTTTGATTATATACGTGTATAAAATATAAGCGGTGCCTATTTTAGACATTAATTTAATTCTAAAAGTTTTTTGAATAAAAATTTTTTTTTTGAAATTAAAATTGTAGAAGACTAACAGATTAAATCTGTTTTGAAATTCAAATTTGGTTATATTTCTTCTATCAAGTAAAAAGCCTTTTTCTATTTCATTTTTTTATGGCATATACACATTCATCCTGATCTGTTGGTTCGTCCAATATTGATACATATTTCATTCTAGATGAAGATAGTTTCACTTTACCCATACATGACCCTGCTCGGAAAAGACTCCGTCAATGTGAGAGTAAAATATGCCGAGATAAAGTGATTGGCTACGATTGTGGGGATTCAGTAAGCCACTGGCTCAACAGATGTCTGGGATATCAAGGATTGCGACTGATTCAACAGACTGACCACAAGGTCGCTAGGGTTAACAGACAGGGTGAGTAGTTTTATTTTTCACGATAAGAAGACGTATAGCACATCATTGGCAGATTTGAGCTGAATCTTCTCTATTTCTGGGTATATGACGATGTTGATTGATTACGGTCAAGAAACCAATTTGAATAAAATTAAATTCGGAATTACTTCTGGAAACTATATATATATATATATATATATATATATATATATATATATACATATATATATATATATATATACTATATGTAATACTACAATTGTTTCGTCATACCATGACGTCTTCAGGCGAAAATTACTAGATACTGATTTTATTATGTTCCAGAATTTCTATATATAGTACAGGTTCATAACAAAAAATAGAGGGATGACGAAAGTTTTACAATTCCTTTGGAATTCCGAAAAATAATTAAAAAAAACCCGTAGTGGGGATCTACTCAGTTATGTTTGGTTGTTTAATAATAATATATGTTTTTATGATATCCATTAATTTCTAATGTTTCTAATAGGTTTAATCTGAATTTTTTATTTTCTATGTGTAAAATTTTGGAATTACTATTAAAAATAATTCCTGTGTCCAATAGGATTTCTACATAGGTCGAATTTCCTTTATTGTTACAATAAGATTTTTCGTGCTCCCTTAATCTCGTCTGGAAATGTCTTCCTGTTTGATCAACATATACAAAATTGGCAAGTACCGCAAGTTAGCTTATGAACACCTCATTTCTTTTTTTTAGATATTTTATCTTTTCAGTTTTTATTGATTTTCCTGATGAATTATTAGTTTTGACAGAAATTTCAAATTTGTGATATCTTTAGACATCTAGCTACCTTTTCTGTTTTTAATCCTAAGATTGTTAATGAAATGTATTTACTTTCAGTTAAATTATTGATTTTGGGACATACTTATGACAGAGACAGTTTTATTGTATTTTTGCGAAGAAATTTCCGATAATTAGAACACTGTTGCGTTGTTCAACGCAATCTGTTAAATAATATTGTATTCTTTGTCGAAATTCTCACATGGCATAGGAATGTTGACTAATCTATATGATATTCTATTGTATGCTGCCAATTTTTGTGAAAATGAGTGATTTAAACTGAAATGAATTGTGCTATCAGTATGGGATGATTTCCGATATATTAAAAAATCATGTTTATTATCAATTTTTGTGACGGTTGAGTCCAAAAAATTCATACTTTCGTGTTTTTCCATTTCATAAGTGAATTTTATGGTTGGGGATAATTTGTTTATGAAATTCACAAAGGAAGAAAATTGTCTACAGTGTCATTGAATAAACATAGAATATCATCTACATATCTAAACCAATAAATGAAGTATTTAAAGTAGTAGCTTTTTATTATTCTAGTTCCTAAAGAATCCATACTGAAGACACAATTCATATCAGTTCAAATCACCCATTTTCACAAAAATTAGCAGTATACAATAGTATGGTATATGGATTAGCCAACATACCTATGTCACGTGAGAATTTTGACAAAGAATACAATATTACTAAACAGATTGCGTTGAGCAACGGTTTCAATGTTCCAATTATCGAAAATCTTTTCGCAAAAATATAATTAATACTGGCTCTGTCATAAGTATATATCTCAAAATCAGAAATTTAACTGAAAGTAACTATATTTCATTAACATACTTAAGATTAAAAACAGGAGAGGTAACTGCACATCTAAAGATGAATCACAACTTTAAAATTTCTTTCAAAACTAATTATCCATTAGGAAAATTAATAAAAAATAAAATATCAACGAACAAGAAATCGGATGTTTATCAGCTAACTTGCGGTACTTGCCATTTTGTATATGTTGGTCAAGCAATACCTTTCTAGACGAGACTAGGGAAACATGAAAAATGTTATTATAACAAAAAAGAAATTGAACCTATGCAGAAAAATTTTACACAAAGAAAAGAAAAGTTTCAGATTGAACCTATTAGAAACATTATAAATTAATAAATATCATAAAAAACATATATTATCAAACATATTGTAAAACTTTCTTGATCCCCCTTATTTTTCATGAACCTGCACTATATACAGAAATTCTCTAACATTGTGAAATCAGTATTCAGTAGTACTCACCTGAAGAAGTCATGGTATGACGAAACGATTGTAGTGAAATAAAATATTAGCGGAAATAGAATATTGTTTTTCATTCAATTTCAATTTAGGTCAAGTAAAGACCGAAACAATCATAGATTTTCTAGATTTTTCCGCCCAGCTTTCGGATTTATTTATTTAATTCTTTTTCAGGGCTTTGAATGTGAGGTTATTTGAGAAGTTCAGCTTAGCTATTATACAAAACATCCTCTAGGAACTGAAAACAAATAATGTATATGAGAAGTAACGTTCCTGAACACACTACTTGAAAACATTCATAATAAATAGATTGTTAGTAGAATTTAAAATAGTGCAAGCCGGTCAATTTGTCAGGTTTGTTTACATTTTGTAAAAAAAACCAACAAATTGACACAATTGACACCATTTTTGCTAAAGAGTCTAAAAAAGGTGATTGATATCCATATCAGAGGGAAGGTGCTAATTGATAGTCCCTCCTAGCCCCCATCAGGCCGGAAAATCGGCAGAACTTTCATTACATAATTTGATCGGAAAATTAAACCAATCTCTTGATAATCGAGAGATAGCACTAACAGCGTTTCTAGACATTGAAGGTGCTTTAATAATACGCTGTCGGGTTCTCTCGCCGAGGCTTTTTTTGCGAGAGGAATCGACCCGCTAATTTGTACATAGATATAGGCAATGCTATGCGACAGAATGATAATAACCTCATACAAGGATGAGGTCTTCGAGTTCAAGGCTGCGAAGCGCTGTCCCCCTTACTGTGGACTGTTCTACTTGATGACCTGCTAGCGATCATTTCGCTGTGGGGAGTCGACGTTCAAGCATTTGTTGATGACCTGGCAATCATAGTGAAGAGTTAATCGGAGATGACGATATCCGCCGAACTTCAAGAGATACTGGACACTATTGACAAATGTTGTATAAGGGAAGTTATGTATCTTAACCCATATGAGGTAGTTATAGTACCGATTACCAAGAAACAGAAGTTGAATGGTTGAGAACCACCTCTTATGAAGCAAAATATCTAGGAATAGTCCTGGACAAAACTCTTAGTTGGAATGCACACCTAGACAATGTGTGTAATAAAGCCCGAATGGGATTCTGGACCTGCAGGCGAATCTGCGGTAAAACCTGGGGTTTAAAACCCACTCATATCTATTGGCTATTCACTTTGGTAATGCATGATAATGTATGGCGCTGTAGCGTGGTAGAAGCAAGGCCAACAAATGATTGACGAACATAAGCTCACCCGACTGCAGAGACAAGCTTGTTTTGCAATTACAGGTGCGGTACTCACCACACCCACGGCAGTCATAGAGGTCCCACTAAATCTACTACCCCTGTACCTACTCGTGCAGAGGGAGGCAGAACGGACCACATACAAACTGGTGATCGACAGGCCAGAGGCAATAGTGCTGGGAGCCTCAGGACTGCTGGACGAGCTTTTAACGAACAGCACCCTATCGATGCCCTCGGATCTAATGTCAAAAGTCACGAGCCAAGGACGGCAATTCAATGTAATCGTCCCCAACCGGGACGAATAGACCCAACATGCTGAGGTTCTATTTAGGACCGACCTTGGCTTGTTCACAGACGGCTCGGAAACGACGAACGGAACGAGGGCGGGAGTCTATGGGAGCAAAACGAGAATCAACATCTTATTGAGTCTCGGTCAAAACGCAACCATATTCCAGGTAGAACTATTTGCCATTGAGCCCGCTGCAGATCTGCTGATGAAACGCCAAATCTACCACGGCAATATCAAAATATATACAGATAGTCAGTCAGATAGGAATCCGATTGTTGCCCATCGAAAAGAGTCTGGAGCTGCCGCAGGGCTTTAAACAGGCTCGGTATGTATAACAGAACTACTTTTGTTTGGATACCGAGCCACTCAAACTATTTGGGTAACGAAGAGACAGATCGGCTAGCGTTTGCTGGAGCTGCGCTCTGGTAGGACCGGAACCATACCTGGGAATACCACATGACATGACTAAGAGGACGATAACAGGCAGAATGAACTCAACACTAGAGTCTTTCTGGCAGAGCCACTCTGGCCTGAAATGTTCGAAGGTGATCCTTGGAACAGCTTCGAACAAGAAGATGGCGGACCTAGTGTCAGGTCTGGATAGAGCCAAACTAAGAACACTTGTCGGAATTATGTCAGGTCCCTGCAGGCTGAAAGCGCATTTGCACAAAATCAATCTGGCTGAAGACGATGAATGCAGGCTGTGTCTTGAGGACACTGAAATAGCCATGAACATCGTCTCAGAGTGCCCAGTGGTGAGTCGCATTAGATTCAAGGTCTTCGGTCAGGCTTTAATAGCCCACTACAAACTGAAAAAATTTCCTTCGAATAAGATTATCGGTTTCATCCAAAAACTCGATCTCGTCAGGGAAATATAAATTAGGGATGAACCACGGACGCAGTGGTAGGGTGGACAGACGCCCGCTCTCTAAAATAATAATTATAACATGCAATTTTTCGACATTTTCTAATAATGGTACAATTTGAAGCAATTTGAAATTATTCATTTATTGTCTAAATTTATCGATGTACTTATTTTTCAAATCATTTACAAGAGTGGCAACTTGTTTTTGATTCCTCATAAGTGTTTCTTCCTTTTGCTTTATATCGGGTGTTTTTTCTAGAGTAATAGAACTTTCGATAGGGATAACTGTGATTTGACAGAAGTTAAAAGTCATGTTGTTTTGACATATCTGTTCAGTAAGCATTGACATCATGGAAAGACCCACGCCGCAACAACGTTACCAATTGTTGAAATTTATTTTCCAAATCAGTTTTATATTCGCCAAACTCTGAGAGCAATTCGTGAAATTTATGGTTTACATAATCGTCCATCAGAGTAGTTTATTCGTTTAACAATCGATAGATTTCGAACAACATTTTCTCTGCTCGATGCAACAACAAGACAAAGATCTCTACGTACAGAAGAAAATATCGCTGTTATAAGTCATAGTGTTAATGATGATCCAGATTTGTCTATTCGTCGACGTTCACAAGTTGGACTCTGTGCATCCACCATATGGAAAATTTTGCGTAAAGATCTTGGTCTGCATCCATACAAGATCTAAAGCCATTTGACCATAATAAGCGTCGTTTGTTTGCTGATTGGGTCCTAGAACAGCTTGAAGTTGATCCACTTTTTTTCGTAAAAGTGGGTTTAGAGATGAAGCTCATTTCTGGTTGAACTGCTATGTAAACAAGCAAAATTGCCGTATATGGAGTGAAAACAATCCTCCCCAAGAAGTTCTGCAGGTTCCATTGCATCCTAAAAAATGCACTGAATGGTGTGCTTTAGACGCTGGAGGCATCATCGGTCCATATTTCTTTAAAAACAATGCTGGAGCTAATGTTACAGTGAATGGTTGTAATCATTGATCGATGATCAATGATTATTTGTTTCAAAATTTGAGTGGTATCGACCCAGAAGTGTTTTGGTTCCAACAAGATGGTGCTACACCTCATGCGGCTACCGTAACAATTGATTTATTGAAAGAAAGATTTGAAAGATTTGGCGATAACATTATTTCGAGAAATGGTCCTCCAAGATCATGTGACATAATTCCACTGGATTATTTTCTTTGGGATTATGTCAAGTCATTGGTGTATGCTGATGAACCAAAAATAATAGACGCTTAGGAAGCCAACATGACTCGTGTTATTAATGAAATAAGGCCTGAATTACTCGAAAAAGTGGTCGAAAATTGGTCTGGTCGAATCAGGATCCTCAGAGCTAGTCATGTTGGACATATGCCGGAAATTATTTCTTAAATGTAAATGTCATAAAATCATCTATCATATACAAAAAAATTGCTTCAATCTTAATTTAAATGTGTTTTATTTCAATTTAAACTTCTAGCACCCTAAAAAAAAGCATCCGATACTATCAAAATAGCTTCTATATAGTTCTTCATCATCAGAATCTAGTGTTCCGAACAATATCTTGCGTCCAATATTAATAAATTTTTTTTTCTCTCTAATTTTTTTCGCTTAAAAGCCCCTCTTTTGTTTTTACATTTATCGAATTTGAATGTTGTAGATATCTATAATTTGTTGTTTGAGATAAACCTAGTTAATAACATGAATGGAGTATGCAGTTGGCACTTGATGAAACATTATAACAATTTTTATGTTCCACAATTTATTCATAATACTGGCACGTGTTTCGGTCTGTCGACCATCTTTAAAGGAGTACAAAAAGGAACTCAGTTTCTGTGATGTTTTCCATTTTTGATCTGAAACAAAATATCTAACTATTTTTTCCGTTGTTTCAAAATTTTCCTATGGTAGATATGTTTATTTTTCTTATCTTATACCCTGTGCGTATCAATTTCGCGAGTATCTACCTTTTTGTAGACTTGATTGAGTTTATGTATAATTGGATTTTTAAGATGATTGGGATTTTTATTCAATTTCTCTGCTGCTTCTTTTCTAATTCTTTCGATATTTCACCCAGACTATTTACATAATTTCCTACATAATCTTGAGTTTGTTCAGTGTGAGTGGGTAAAGAGTACTTAAGATCAACATTCATTATTTGTATTGGCGTCATATCTAAAGTAGAATGAAATTAATTATTATAGCTCAATAAATTTTTTGCTTATTTATTTTGAAATGTGGAATTTTTGTTATCAATGGTTCTTAGCGTTCAATAAATGTTGAGTGGAATCTTTCAGCGATTGCATTTGAATTTGGGTTGTAGTTAGAAATATAGTGAATTTCTATTTTATGTATTTTACAAAAGTCTTCTATCACATTATTTTTAAATTCTAGTCCGTTGTCGCAAGTAATTTTAGATGGGATGCTATAATGACTAAAATAAATTAATAATCTATTTAATATTTTAGAGTACCTGTTTTCTGAGGAAGTGGATAACATTGTCCAAACCTGAAGAATGACCTAGTGTGTCATAATAGACGTGACTAAACGGTTTAGATCCAAGAGGGTTAGGTTTAATTTGAAGTTGTATAGGAATTTTCTCATATTTTCTCTTTTGGCATTTTTCGTATGAATTAATATAGTTTAATACATCCATATTGGGGCAGTAATATTTTCGTTTTAGATTAACTAAATTCTCTTTCAAACGGCGATGACTTGTTTTTGTTTCGTGGCACTGTTGTATTCTTAAAGTCTGTTCCTCTTAATCTTCAACATCTTGTAGAAATGTTTTCGATATTTTTAGATCAAATGTCTTATAATCGCATTTTTCACGTAATATTTTCATCAAAGGTTTCTCTAATTCTTGTGAAACAACATATAATGTGGACGATTTTTTAAGTTGAACATAGTCTTTAACAAAACTAAATAAATCATTATCAACTGAATTAATCAATACACGAAATCTTATAATATAGTTGTCTAGAATATTATTTGTAACGAGGCTGAATTTACACTTCTTTTGGTATAGGGATTTTCTAGTATAGGATTTTCATAGTAAATCACTATGAATTACTACATTTCTTGATTTTAATTCTTCTAAATTTTCGTAATCATGAACGGGTAGTTCATGATTTGGGTCAACTAGTTAATTCACTCATTCATCTAATTCTTCATCAGAAACATGATTTATTAATGAAATTGTATCATATTCACTAAAAAGTAAAAAGTAAAAGAGTATTTTTATATTCGATTCTGCGAAAACATACTTAATCATATTGAAAATTACTGACCAGTCTAATTAGTCTAAGGCGCAAGCAATTCTAGGAAGGGCTAAATATTTATCTCAACTGTATTCACAAATTATTTTTAAATTCAATCGTGCTTGAAATACTGCTTTATATTCTGGTTTATCACTAAAACTTCTGTTGTGATCAAATAAATAATATTTCTATTATTTGGATTAACGAATGCTACTTCACCAATAGTTTTATTTTGAGATTTGAGTTCTTCGACTCTACCAAATTTATTCTTGAAATCGGAGGCAATACCTTGACTCATTTTATAGTCTTGAGAAACGCAATGTGCAGAAGAATAATTTTTTGGTGCTTTAAATAAGTTTGCTTGATTTTCCTTAATATTTGGGGAATTTGAAATATTATCATTTTGATATAGTTTCAAAAAATTTTCATAAGTTATGTCTTCTGTTGAATCTAAATTGATTCTACTAAGTGCATCAGTATTATAATAGTAATCGATTGATTACTTATTTTTGATTCAAAATGACTTAAATCAACAGGTATAACCGTATTTTTCTGAGATACTTTTTGATATTTGAAGGGAACTCTACGACATTCATTGAACAATACTTGATTTTCAAAGTCTAAAGAAAAACAATATTTTATTCGAAATAATTTATATAGTTTTTATGTTTCACAATTCATTCAGAATCCCTACATGGGTTTGGGTCTTTCGACCATCTTCAAATGAGTACAAAAAAGAACTAAACTTAAAATTGAAAAATGTTCTATTGTTTACACTTCGGACATCTGTGTATTTTTGTAGCGCATGGAAATAACTAGAAACATAAAAATTAAAAAGGTTCTATTTATCACACTTCGGACATCAATGTATTTTTATAGTGCATGGAAATAACTAGAATCTCAGAAATTGAAAAAGGTTCTATTTATTACACTTCGGACATCTGTGTATTTTTATGGCGCTTGGAAATAACAGCATCCAATATAGGGGTGTTGCCGAATAGTATTTGGGAATTTGATAAATTCACCTTTTTCTCAACGGCTTTTTTGATTGAAAGAATCTCCAAGTAGTCCATCAATTTACCGTTTTTAACATTATATAGTAAAGTGACATCTTTCTCATTAAAAAAATGATTGTTTTCCATACATTATTCTGCAAAACCGGTAGATTTCTGGTTTTTCAAAAGAGACATCCTATGTTTTTTGCTTCTATGCTGTAAATATGCATATGTTTTCCCTATATATGTAGCATTACAATCCTCACAATAAATTTGATAAATTCCCGATTCGGAAAAGCTATAGTTCCTTTCTTTATTGTTCACCAAAATCTCATCTAAATTATTTCTGTTTATTGCTAAAGAATTAATTCCCATTTTATGAAGATCATTAGAAATTCTACTGCTAAAACCTTATATATAGGCGATTAAAAACTATATTTCATTTTCATCATTAATATGGATATAAAATTTTTCCAAAATATTGTGCTTAGTTTTTTTATTTATCATTTTGTCAATAATTTCACTTCTACAGCCATTGTTCACCGCTATAGTTTCAATTATATTGACTTCTTTTCGGAAATTGACTTCATTCAACATTTTCTAAAAATGTCGAATTCGAACTTATTATTACTATGACTTATATTAAGATCCAAGAAGTGGAATGAAGAATTATTTTCCATTTATATTGTGAATTTGATATTTTCATTAATGCTATTGAGACAATTCAAAAATTGCGAAAGCAGCCTGTCAATTTCAGCCCAAATGCAAAATACGTCATCTTCATATCAAGCCCAAAAGTGATCGGGTTTCACTAATGATAAGTTGGTAAAACCATGGCAGAATCAAAAGGGAAGAAACTCGATTATCTAGAATCTGTTGAAATTTTCGAATTAGTTCACAATAACAATAATGTAAAAATAATGAATGACTGTACGGAGCTATGTAAATCGAAAATATTTGAGATATTCAAAAAGTAACATCTGTTTAAAACGTTTTTCAACGAACATAAAATGAATTTAATGAAAAGTAAACAAAAATTCAACTTTTGCCACTCATTCTTTAGAAAACAGTAATTCCTTTCGACAAAAGAAAATCTTAAGAAAATTTTACATGTAGATTCAAATGAAAAGAAAATTGATTATTGAAATTTTCAAATTCGTTCACAATAAAAATAATTTAAAAAATAATGAATGACTGTATGGAGCTATGTAAATCCGAATATTTGAGATGTACAACAAAATAACGTAAAAGTAATGAATGATTGTACGGAGCTATGTAACCCCAAAAATTATTTGAGATATTTAAATGGGTACCATCTGTTTAACAACCTTCTTTGTCGATTGCGACATTCCGATATCTGTTAGACCCGGTTTTTTATCACGTTCCGCTTGTAAACCTCTGTACCACTATAAGGTGTTATCTAGAATCTATTGAAATATTCAAAATATTTATCACTTTTCCCGAAACTCGAGTCATAAGAAAATGTGTAATGTATATTTTTATTGGTAGTAAAACATAGTAATTTCTACAATTTGTTTTAATTATGGTCAACTACCAAATAGTAACGGCTTAAAACATTCAGTGTTGGTAAAACCCATTTATATCTACGGCCTGGTATGTAATATTGATGCAGAGGACGAGATCCTCTTTGATAATGACACATCATTCTTAACTAAAGCAAACAATAGAAATTGACTGCTGAATAAGCCACAGGAAACCATAAAGGGCGCTGTAGAACTGTTCAGAATGCATGACATAAAAGTGAACCCAGAGAAAACACAGGAGTTGGGTGAGCACAAAATGGCAAAATATGGAAAGTATTTCAATGCTCGGGGTGTCAATTTGTAGAAATTTAACTCAGGTTAAATACATAAATGTATATAGCCACAAGTTCTCTACGAAATAATTCGCAATATAACGAAAATAAAAACCGGTTCTCAATTATTTCAGATCAAGAAATGAATTCATAGCTCTACGACATTGCCCGAAGAGAACACAAAACACGCAGATACTCTATAACGGTATAAGGATGTACAAAAAACTTCCTGATTACCAGAAAAATTAATACATGATTATAATTACTTTTACCGTACAGTATTGAAAAGAGACTATTAATTCCATGTCTAATGAAAAGAAACAGTGTTTCTAAGACATTTAATTAATCTAATTGCCAAAAAATTCTCAAAGAACTCCTAAAAATTAAAATTTTTAACGAGATGTTACAGAATTGCACCCTTTGATATTTAAGATATTGAAAACTTTTTACTAAGTAACAAAACCCTTCTCCTCATAAAAGTGGAGATCAATGAATTGTAGCAAATACAAAATTACGTCTTCGATTCTGAATAAAAATCAACAACAGAAATTATATCAATAGCTGCAAGTAAATGAAAGTGGAAAATACTCATGTCGTACATCGTTGGTCTCAAAAATTTTGTAGCCGAAACTTGAACTTCCATGTCTTTTCGGTAAGTATTTTTGTTCGGCATGAAATACAACCTGACGCCAGTTGACATTATTTTGGCTGAAAAAATTGTGTAAAATGTATACACTTGATTTTTTATTCATCTTAGTCTAGCTGTAGAGCATATAAATACTGTCGTTTCTCTGTTTCACAATATACAATTCAATGAATAAATATCCATCCTGACTTGTAACAGCGTTCCTTTCTGCTTCGTGCCGTCTACAAAGAAAATAACGGATTCTCATCTACGGTCGATACATCCAGTTTTCCGCGAAACACAATACCTCTTTTCCAACGACAAATCTATTCGTGTGGAAACCTATATGTCGATACATCAGTGGTATAATTGAATTCGGGAGACTCTGACCTTTTGTGTTTTCGTTTCCCGATATTAAATGGCGACCCGGGGCCATTTTATCACTCCTTCCTTCTGGCCGCTTATCGGGTTCTGTCGCTGAAATCCAGTCAACGTTAATACGGAAGGAAACGATGGTGGCGAAGGAATTGTATGGCTATTCAATAGGTCAAGGCATGGGAAACTGAGCTCTCACGGTAGAGGTACGCTATTCCCTTTATTAGTTCTCCAAGATCCACCAAAAATGGGAATTCAAGGCAATATATATATATATATATATATATATATATATATATATATATATGTAATGTTGGAGTTTCTTTGGATATTAGATTCCACAAACAAAACAGAAAAGTACTATTTATATTAAAAAGACGTTTCGTCCTCGGTTGAGGACATTCTCAATTTCATTAGCATACAAATTAAAACTTTCCAGTCATCTGACAAGTCTGTAAAAAGATATTGCAATAATAAATATATAAAATAGAATATTTCAATATTTGCAATTTCATTAGCATACAAATTAAAACTTTCCAGTCATCTGACAAGTCTGTAAAAACATATTGCAATAATAAATATATAAAATAGAATAAAGACGTGATGTACCTGAGCAAAAATTATTATTATTCCGAAGTCAAATAGTAAAATAAAGATGTGTTTTCACTGGTATGCAGTATCGACTATGTGTTAGTTATTATGATATAATGGCGTGAAATGTCGGTGTTTTCAATATTTCCGTCAGATATCTCCGTATGTGCTACAAAAGAAATCACGAGCTGTTTCAGGTGGTCGCGAATACAATAAGTGATGATTTAAAATTTTTCCTTTCAAGGTTATTAGATTTTAAGCATTTATCTTTATATGATGGTGTGATAAATCTGCCTCCGATTCCTAATATCGTTTTTATCATTCATGGAATTTTTATTTTTCTTTATATATATATCATCTCCTTTATGTTTCTTTTGTCACTATTAGTCTCGTATGCAAGAATCTTCGTATTTTTGAAGTCTGAATTGTGGTTGTCTGTTATCATATGTTAAGTTAGTGCTGTGCTCGAGTTTTTCATGTATTTGTGTCCATTTAATCTGTTGTTCAAAAGTTGTGAGGTCATTCCTATACATTCTGTCAAGAAAGTACCAGGAATTATCGATATAAATCTGGCGGGGCAATGAGGCAGGTAAAAACTTTTTTTCCTAGGTTGGTACCACTATCCTTAATTACTATGCCAAGCTTGAGCGGGATCTGTCAACTAGTGTGTTTGCAACAGCTGATTAAGTCAGTCGATGTCAGAGTGCGTGCCGATTTTTACTATGGGTGATTACGTTGAGTAAAGAATTTGTTTAAAGTTTTGTGTTGCAAATGAATTTTCGTGTGCCGATGCATTGAAAATGTTGCAAAAGGCCTTTGGTGATAATGCTCTATCGAAAACTCGTGCATATCAGTGGTACAGAGCCTTCAGGGACGGTCCTGAAGTGGTCGCCCATCGACGGCTTCGATCGAAGATAACGTCGATAAAATTAAGGAAAGGGTGCTGGAAAACCGTCGTACCAGCTTGAGAGAGATAGCATATGATCTTAAGATATCCCACGAGTCCGCACGTACGATTTTGATTGATATTTTGGGCATGAGAAAGGTGGCCGCACGACTCCTACCGAAAGACCTGAATTTTCTTCAAAAACGTCATCGCGAACAGGTTGCTTCAGACATGCTGGATCGCTGTAATTCCGATTCTACATTCATGGAACGCATTATAACTGGTGATGAGACCTGGGTCTACGAGTACGATATGCAAACAAGCCAGCAATTATCGGAATGGGTGGCAAAAAATGAGCCGAAACCGAAAAAACCACGCCAAAGCCGCTCGAAAATTAAGGTGATACTCATTGTTTTCTTTGATATCCGTGGCGTGGTGCACTACGAATTCGTTCCAGAGGGTCAGACGGTAAACAAGGAGTATTACCTAGGCGTTATGAAACGTTTGCGTAAGCGTATCCGTAAGAAGCGGCCAAATTTGTGGGCGAACAACTCATGGATTTTGCATGACGATAACGCGCCTTCTCACCGACCTACGATTGTGACTGACTTTCTCGCCAAAAACTCAACAAACGTGCTTCAGCAACCACCGTATTCGCCGGATTTGGCTCCCTGCGACTTTTTCCTCTTCCCAAAACTAAAATTGCCCCTTCGTGGCACCCGTTTTGAGTCGATTGAAGCCATAAAACAAAATTCGGCGCGAGAGCTAAAGTCCATCCCGGAACGCGCCTATAAAAAATGTTTCGATAATTGGAAGTGCCGTTGGCATAGATGTATTGGAGCAAATGGAGCCTATTTTGAAGGCGACCCAATAAATTTTGAGGATTAAATGTAAAAATGTTGATTTAATTGGAAATTCCCGGTACTTTCTTGACAGAGTAGTATATACCTTCTCACAATCGTTTCATGGTATACTGTAAATTAAGTTGGATTGTTTCATAGGTGGTATTTCACTTTTTAATGGTGTAAAAAATGTCTTCAGTGTATTATTTGTTTTATGGCTTATTTGTAAATTATGTACTTTCCGAATTTTACATATATTTTCAGATAAGTTTTGTACATACGTAATTGAGATATCTTTTTGTTCCTGAGTATCTTTCCTGTTTCTCATCGTGTTGTAAAACCTGTGCGTTCTTTATTTGATGGTCTTGTTGACTAGATCTATCGGGTATTTATTATTGGTTAATATTCTCCTAACTTTGTTGAGTGTTTCTATGCGTAAACATGGGCTAGTTAGGGTAATTGCACGGTCTGTTATGCCTATTATGACACTTCGTTTTTGGCAGAAAGGATGATCTGATAAAAAGTTTAAATATCTGCCCGACCAGGTTGTCTTTCCATACCATTGTGTGAGTATGGTATTATTTTTTCTAATTAGGGTTATATCTAGGAAATTGATTTTGTTGTTATTTTCTTTTTCTCTTGTAAATTGTATCTTCTCGTGAAAACTATTGAACTCACTTAATATGTGTAACGTCTTGCCTTGGGGAACAGCCATGATGCAATCGTCTACGTATCTTCTGTAGAATAACATTTCAACCTTCGATTTCTCGATTATATGTTATTCCACCACTTCCATCACCAGTTGTGCAATAGGGCTTGAGATTGGTGAGCCAGGGCACATCCATCTATTTGTTGGTAGAAATCACTTTTGTATTGAATATATACATATATATATATATATATATATATATATATATATATATATATATATATATTATATATATTTTATATATATATATATATATATATATATATATATATATATATATTCAATAAATATATCCAACAAATACATATATATATATATATATATATATATATATATATATTCAATAAATATATCCAACAAATACATATATATATATATATATATATATATATACATCTGCCGAACTAGCTGGCATCCGTACAAAAAGGGTATCGGCCTGCATCCTCGTGTATACTTCGTGTATATTCGGAGTTTTTTTTCCGCACAAGATGACTTCCGGTATAGATAGCGGTCGAGTTGGCATCCGTATACTTTTTTACCTATAATGGTACAAGTTGGCTGCCGTATACTTTAGTACCAGCCAAGGTGGCACACTGAGATGTTGCCATACTGCTGTATTTGTCTGGTGTAATAAATGGTAACACTCAAGCGGTAAATATTACACAAAACGATTGCTGGCACGAAAGGGATTTTTTCAGGGTTCGCTGTTATTCTGTTGCTTCGGATAAGTCATACGGTACGCGAGTTTTGATGGTTCATTATTGTGAATTATTGAATTGATTGATTAGTTGAATTTCTCGTGAATATTATTGAAGAATTGATATTTTTTTAGAATTTTATCATATAGTTTAATCTAATCTATTTCCTTATATATTTTTCCATATTCTCATATTCAAAACTCTCTCTGTTTGAATAGATTTCAATTTTTTTTCCTCTCTGATTCTATGAACATAACGCGTTGTCGATTCGTCCAAATACCTGTATTTTATAATTTTGAGCCGAGACTGGCCTCAAACGACGAGTTGGACCTACCGAAAGAATTCGTGGTCGAATTCAATTCTGTCTGACGGCTGGTCTCAAGCACGATAACTTTCTAAAAAAAAGACCTAGTGACTTCAAACTTGCAGATAGTTTTATAGTCTAAATGTCTCACTCGATTTCGATGATTCAGCAGAACTGCTGAACTGCACACCAGAGGTAAAAAAAAATATTTTTTTTGAAAAGTCAATATTTCGGAAGTTACTTACTGGAAGTTGCTCAAATTGTTTGTGGATGTAGAGGATGTTGGTGAAATGATTTGCAACATGTAGTACAGAAGACTCTTCCACGAAAAGGAAATGGCTTTTTTTTTCTCATCAGAATTTGGCAAAAAGTATATGTATAAAGTTTATTTCAATATATTCTTTTTCCAGTATGTCTTGTCAACATGTATTGATTAGAGGCGGAAAAGTGGAGCCTTTCAAGTGTGCATTCTCTATTTTGTTAAGATTTTATGTTTCATTACAAGAAGAGTTCAAGAATTGCCAAAAATTACGTGTTTTCCAGTTAAATCTACTGATGATACATTTTTTGTTGATCCTTCTCCAAAATGAACAACATTCCCAATAGGAGATTAGTTTTTAAACACATCTTTCATTATTAAGGAAGTGAAAAGTTTTTGCGTAACGACAAGATGAATGTAACACTGATCAAAAATGAAAGTTTCTCTTCAGAATTTAACTAGAATATGAATAAAAAATCATTAAGCACGAGATAAAAACGTTCCACAAAAATTTCGAGTATAGGACTTAATATTTATGTTTTCTTGGAGAAACACTAATACCTTATACTGAAAAATTGGTCATTTTCCTGAAATGTCATATTTCAATTAGTAAATTTTAATCATAGGTATCCAATCGTTATAAATTAAAATTTTTTTTTTTATGTAACTTCTATTAGAATTCAACGATAAGTTAATGTCATTTCTATGCTAATGGCTATAAAATCGACCACCTGTAATATGGAAAACACAGAATTCTTCTTATTTTTTCATTATATCTCATCGAAAGTATCTAATTTCGTTTTTGTGTTTCGTTTTTTTCAATTGCCTCAAAAATGATTTCATTGAGCATGACTACGAGAAATATATGACCCAAAAGCAATATTAAAATTAGAACGAAGTGTTATTAACATTTCTACCACCGTTATTGCAAATAATAACCGAAAATTCAATTATTAATTGTAATTAGATTTTGACATTAGCTACCAGAAACATTGAGTATGATTTAAAGAAAACACTTTATTTCCTCAAATTTTCATTGTTAATAAGGGGTATGAATAATGGTAATAGAAAGCTCTAGAAATCGAGACAGTGTAACATACATCTGTAAAACAATTCTATACTCAAATAAACTCGACAAGGTTTTGTGATTAACAAAACCTTGTGAATTAAGTGATTGATTATTACTGATTGCCCTTGTTGAATAAATTTTAAATATGAATTATATAACGAAAAATATTGTTCAGAAAGGCTTCACTCATGGTTACTAGACTTGATCGATCGCGCACGGGAAAAACTCACTTTAAGGACTGATAATGAAATAAACTATTAATGAACTTAATGGAGTCTGCGGTTGGCTCTAGGGGAAATGGTTAGGAGATGGGTTGTGGTCTGTGTGGGTCTTGTTACTGTTTCCTTGCGCCACTTCAGAAACAGCGTTGATTGTTTATCCAAAAGCGAAAAATTGGACGGATGTCGGTATAAAAAAATCAGAATTGAAACTTCTAATTAGATTTTTTCGATGATTAACATTTTTGCAAATTTAGAATTGTTTTTCTGGAAAAACGGAGAATCACATGAAAAAAAATACATGGTTAAGTTTTAATTCGATTCCTTGGCATTCCTGTCGACTCAAAGGTTTTTTCACATTAGGATATATTTCAGGTTTCAGATGAGATCAGTTGGAGGGAGATGGCACTGTTAATCATATGACCCTTTTTCAAGAAGTTACCTACTGACAGATTTGAAATTATTAGAGTAGATTTGAAGTGTAAATCGACAGATGAATAAGAAAGCGGTCAAAAGCTCCTAAAGTCACATCAGTGCTTACTAGAATTTTTCTCCAGAATTACTGAATTCGAGCTAAGTGTAATTCGTTGTTATTTACAAGAGAGCTGGTTCACAATATTTCAAATTAGAAATTACGTTTCATTTTAGATTTTTCAGTTAAAATTTAGGTGTCTTTTATTTGAGAGGGTCCGAAAATGAATAACCACCAGTTTTTCTTATTGATTTTCCGCATAAATCTGATGAAGTAATCGAAAACTAGTGAGAATGTTTGATGCGTAACCCGGCACGTAAAATCTCAGACTTGGCCGTTATTGTCGAAAGGAGTCTCTGTATGAGATGTCCGGTGCGTGGTTTCGATGTACTTCGAATCGCAGACTAGGCGATATCGATATCGCCAGAAGATTATGATTTCTGGAAGATTTCCGAAACCGCTGTTGAGTAATCACAATTAGAAATTTAATTTTTTCGCGGTTTCCAACGTCACAGAACGTGTTATTTTTTCGTTCAAACTTTGTTAAATTTCGAATTCTGACGAAAAAATATTCTCGAAAAAAGGTGAATTCAAATAAGTCACATCTGTTGACGAATCTTCTTTGTGTGTTGACATAACAATAGTTGTTAAGGGTTTGTTTTCTTTTTAACCTCTTTTTATCATCTGTTTCACCTGTACAAGCATAAATACTCTGTCCTGCTTGTTAAGTTTTCAGTTGTCTGAAGAAGGAATATTTATTTCTCGAAACTTGAGTTACAAAAAATGTGTAAAATATTAATTTATTGGTAGTAAAACAGTAATTTCTAATAACTTGTTTTTATGTATTTTATATCCAAATAAGAAATTTCAATTCGAATGCGCTGACGTGCCCTCACCCATGAAGGTTCTGGTAGCATTCGATTTTCTCTACTAACGTTGCTCTACTAACATAATATTTATTTTTTTATTTCATAATTATACGATTCTCACGAAATTCATCTGTACCCTATATCACATCGACCGGATCATTAGTTTTGAAAATACGGGAAAAATAAAGTTTCAAATGTCAATAACTCCTAACCCATTCGACGGGTGTTACCCAACGAACTCAGCCGAGATACATATTTATGCTTTGAAATTTTAAAAATCTGGGTTTTTTCATTCTTAAGTTGCTGTCTTTACATTCGGCAGGACATAATCACTTAACCACTAATTTTTCATGGGTACGTCCAACCTAGCCGTTTGAGACTCTCTTCAGCGGAACATTCCAAAATTCCAGATATTTGAACACAACATTGTTCCCTGAAATATGCGCGCGAAAACATTTTGAGTAAGCCATTTTAGTTGAGTAAATGTAAAATTTTATGCAGAATTTCATGTGGATCATAACATGAAAAAAAAATTGAAAAAGCCGTCATTCTTTAACTTCTTGTCAAACTTTAATTTGAGTGGATCTCTGTTTTTTGAGATATTGGAAAAATTACACCAGCCGTTTACCCGCCGTTTACGAATTTCTTCATGGATGAATAAGCGCATGGAAGCTAGTGATCTCACAACAGTGCTTTAAAAAAAAAATTATGTTCAGCACTATTTATTTTGACGCCGAATCAGAAAGGACATTCGATGTCATATGTGAAACATTATTGATTGCACAAAGGTTGGTTGATTCGTTCAGATTGTATTAGGAGATAATCTAATTGAAATATGTAATAATGACTATTGACAAAATGACGATTTTTTCCGATAACCACTGAATTTTTACAGGAATTAAAAAAATTCAAATCGAAGCATCCATATTCTTGTAGATTTTTATTTTTTTTATGATTGACAATATTTTCCTTCGTGTTAATTCAATGAAAGAGTCGTTGGAAAATGGCAGTGCTGGAAGGCGTTTTTATCGAATGTGTATAGATAACTAAGTGAATAAATATTATTATTATTAGGAATTAGCTCAGAGATTTCAAATTTTCACGTAGATTTCAAGTCTAAATGGGCAATGCAAAATCTGCAAATATTTTTGGAAATTATTCAAACATTTAATAGCAGATATTGAGCGAGTTGAAAATACTTTTTTGATGAAGTGATAGATTATATTATGAGTAGTCAGAAAAAATGATATGATCATTTATCTCCTCTGGTTAACTATTACTTTTCATCATTATCCCATTGTATGGAAATGAAATAAATTAAATCAGATAACAGGAGGGAAATATTACAATGGAAACTTACTACTCTTGTTCTCTCCATTGAATTCATTTTTACTTATTCACTTTTTTTTGACTAATCTACCAATATTATTTATTATTCGAGGAAATATTTTTTTTTGTATTTTTATTTTTCCATTTGATTGTGCGAGTTAGGAGATAGCGTGTGTTCTATGTTCGTTACTGTTTTCTTTATACCACTTTAGGAACTGCGCCCTTAATTGTTTACCCAATAGCGAATGGTCAGACAGTCCCCCGAAACCAGAAAATTTCTTTCCTGGCCCTGGGTTCGAACTTTCAACGTTACGGTATGAGTCCATTAGGCCAGGCGCTGGCAAGAATATTACGGAGAAAAGATATATATGAATTCATTTACTCAAATTTACTCAAACATAAAGCTCATAGAATTGGGATACACAAAAAACTATGTGCAAGGATTGGCTATGAGATTCATGGTGACGCATGAACGAAAAGAGGATTTCTTTGTAGAAATGAATGTTTGTTCAAACTTGAAATATAGCTTTCAAATTTTCGAATCAAATTCTATAGTCGTGGCGAATAATAGTCATTACCAAGTTGGTACTATTCGAGAGAAACTTTTTTCTTCAGAAAAAGATATAAGGAGTCTGCGAAATAAAGAAAAATCTTAATATTGAATTGTTAAATAAATAAAGTACCTTTGGTGAAAAATACTCCTTTACTTCGAAGATGAGACGTAATATAGCATTGATAGAATCAGTTTATTCAATCAAATTCAATCGCCGAGCTGCATGAACGAATGAAACTTTCGATAACAGCGATAATTATCTTCCACTTGACTTAAAGTCATCCGAATCACGTCAAACCACCATTTTACAGAAAAAATGAAGTATTCTATAAAACCGATACAAGACGATTGTTTTTATTCAAACGATGAATGAGAAAAAAAACTTCATGAATTTAACGCAATCCAATATATTTCTAATTCGAATACCGCTCCAATCCCAAAAGTTCACGTATCAGCCGAGTGGATTATTTCTAAAGTTTCAATTACTAAGCTGCAAAAACGCATAAACCTTTCAACGAAATCAACGAAAATGTATAATCAGTTACACAAAATCGATATGAATTGATATGAAATATTAGGGGAAAACCTTGATTTGAATATATTTTTTTGAATTTTCAGATTATGTGACACGACGAAATTTTTCACAAACGTATGCGTTATAATTTTACTATTTTATACCACATTCCAATTCGAAAAGGTCTGCAGTTTCGAAAATATTGTAAAAAATAAGGAAAAATTTCGAATATCAATAACTTCGAAATCAAGAGAACTAAACTGCTTATTAATGAATCCAGTAAAAATATTTTGACTCCAAACCTACCTTGAAAATTCAAAGATAGCAAGATATTACCTAGAACATGCACGCAAAAAAGTCCATAATAAAATAATAATCCTCAACATCAATACGAATTAATGTCCAACGTAGCGCTAAATAACAATTCGCTCTTTCAGGAAGCCACAGCTGTTCACAGTCTGCTTACGTATCGATCGAACGGAAAAAAACCATCTTCACCTTCTACTCTTATGAATTCCAAGAACGAATGCAAGATAATTGCAAAGTAAACAAATCCACGTTGTCAAATGTACTGGATGCCAAGTGAACCGTTGTTTAGATAGCCCCGTGATATACAAAGTATACACGAAATCGACCCCAGCGCCACCATGATAAAACTCGGTGAACCTAAAGTATCCACGGCAGTCGAGATAGGTCCAAAAAGGGTCAAGTTGGCATCCTGCTGAAAATTAGCGCAAACGATAAAGGATGTTCCCTTATATCATTTACCGATGTCACTTCGAGTTGGTAAGTTGGCATCCGTATATTGGATGCCACCTTACCTCGGATGCCATCTATACCGGTAATTTTACATGGGGGGATGCAGCCTTGTACGCTGGATATATATATATATATATATATATATATATTATATATATATATCGAAAGTATGTTGGGCATTTTGTCATTATTAGATATTAATAATTAATAATAATTAATATTAGATTTTCTGTGAAGATCCCTCAGAAGCTTTTTAAGCTTGTGCGAGTTAGGAGTTCAGTTGTGTTCTGGGTAGGCTTTGTTACTGCGATCTTGCGCCACTTTAGGTCACAGCACTGGTAATTTTTGACCCAACAGTGAAATGGTGGCCGACACCCGTCCAACTAGAAGATTTTTTCGCACCTCAACAGGATTCGAACTCGTGATCTTCCGGTTACCAGCCCTTTGCTCTACTACTGAGCTGTAGGCACCCAATTTTTTACTTGATAGAAATCTATTGTAAATAATTCCATAAGTAAAACACTTGATATCCACTAATATTCATTGAATAATACAACAATTCTTCAAAAAAAAAAACATTATATTGAGTTATCAAATTCACTTAAAGCGACGATTCAAGCGTTGTAAATGGTTTTCCAATAAGAAGTTTCATTTTGAATAGCCCGATATCTGGCCATCTGTCACTTCTGGAGCTGTCATCTGTTGATATTTCACAAGTAGAAACCAATACTAAAATAGGAACGATACATGCTTCAACAAATTGAAAACTTTGCACTTACAGTTCGCAAACCTAAAGCACATTTGGTTCGTCGTGAAGCATCTTCTCCGCCGGCAATAGTGAAACTGGTGCAAAAATTTGAGCTGCTAGGACAAGTTAGTGATATGAAGAATCGAAACCGTGTACGCCGCTCCAGAACAACTGAAAATATTGCTGCTGTAGCCCGTAGTGTTGACGAAAACCCAGGTTGGTCAATTCCTTGTCGATCTTTGAAATAGGCATTCCACAAACGAGACTACATCGTATGTTGCTTAAATATTATACTTAGGTCTTAAGGCCCTCAAAGTTCAGCTTACGCAAGAATTCAAGCCGATTTATCACCAGCCACGTCGTATCTTCGCTGATTGGGTTCTTGAAATGTATCAAAATGATCCGGATTCCCATCCAAAAATCATCTTTAATGATGAGGCCAATTTTCACATCGGAGACTACGCTAATAAGCAGAATTGTTGCATTTGGGACTCGGAAAATTCAAAAATGATTGTTGAAAAGGCTTTCCATCCTCAACGTGTCACTATTTGCTGAGATATTCGGGCTGACGGTGTGATTGGACCTTACTTATTCGAAAATGAGGCTAGTGCAACTGTTATGGTGAATGGATTGCGCTACCCAGCTATAATTAGTGATTTTCTATGGCCGAAATTGGGAGATATTGATGTCGACAACAATCGCAATTTTGCAACTAAAATTCCCTGGTCGTGTTATTTTTCGAAGAGTTGATCACTATTAGTCACCGAGATCTTTTGGTTTAAAACTTGAAGACTCTTCTTTGGGAACACGTGAAAGATGCCAATGCTCCACAATCGATTCAAGACCTTAAAGATAGAATTCGCGAAGTTATCGAGAACATAAAGCCGCAAATTTGCGAATTGGCTATGGAAAATTTCATAGAAAGGATATGGTGCTGCAACCGTTAGCCCTTTGGCTAATATTGCTCTCCATTATTAATCGCATACCTTCCTCTTCACAACGAAGTAAACATCCAGTGATTTCTCTTAAAATATAGTAATTTTTTTTAATATGAAAATAAAACCCCTCACTGGAAAACCTTTTATAAAATTAGATTAATACTAGCGGAAATATTTCAACCGATCTATCTTTTTCAGACACCGTCTGTATTTTGACTATTGTGAATGAAATATATTCGAATAATGAAATAATATATATATATATATATATATATATATATATATATATATATATATATATATATATACATATATATATATATATATATATATATATATAGATATATATATATACATATATATATATAATATATATATGTATATACTACTCTGTCAAGAAAGTACCGGAAATTTTCAATTAAAACAACATTTTTACATTTAATCGTCAAAATTTATTGGATCGCCTTCAAAATAGGCTCCATTTGCTCCAATACATCTATGCCAACGGCACTTCCAATTATCGAAACATTTTTTATAGGCGCTTTCCGGGATGGACTTTAGCTCTCGCGCCGAATTTTGTTTTATGGCTTCAATCGACTCAAAACGGGTGCCACGAAGGGGCAATTTTAGTTTTGGGAAGAGGAAAAAGTCGCAGGGAGCCAAATCCGGCGAATACGGTGGTTGCTGAAGCACGTTTGTTGAGTTTTTGGCGAGAAAGTCAGTCACAATCGTAGCTCGGTGAGAAGGCGCGTTATCGTCATGCAAAATCCATGAGTTGTTCGCCCACAAATTTGGCCGCTTCTTACGGCTACGCTCACGCAAACGTTTCATAACGCCTAGGTAATACTCCTTGTTTACCGTCTGACCCTCTGGAATGAATTCGTAGTGCACCACGCCACGGATATCGAAGAAAACAATGAGCATCACCTTCATTTTCGAGCGGCTTTGGCGTGGTTTTTTCGGTTTCGGCTCATTTTTTGCCACCCATTCCGATGATTGCTGGCTTGTTTGCATATCGTACTCGTAGACCCAGGTCTCATCACCAGTTATAATGCGTTCTATGAATGTAGAATCGGAATTACAGCGATCCAGCATGTCTGAAGCAACCTGTTCGCGATGACGTTTTTGAAGAAAATTCAGGTCTTTCGGTACGAGTTGTGCAGCCACCTTTCTCATGCCCAAAATATCAATCAAAATCGTACGTGCGGACTCGTGGGATATCTTAAGATCATGTGCTATCTCTCTCAAGCTGGTACGACGGTTTTCCAGCACCCTTTACTTAATTTTATCGACAATATCTTCGATCGAAGCCGTCGATGGGCGACCGTCCTTGAAGGCTATGTACCACTGATATGCACGAGATTTCGATAGAGCATTATCACCAAAGGCCTTTTGCAACATTTTCAATGCATCAGCACACGAAAATTCATTCATTTGCAACACAAAACTTTAAACAAATTCTTTGCTCAACGTAATCACCCATAGCAAAAATCGGCACGCACTCTGATATCGACTGACTTAATCAGCTGTTGCAAACACACTAGTTGACAGATCCCGCTCAAGCTTGTCATAGTAATTAAGGACAGTGGTACCAACCTAGGAAAAAAAATTTTACCTGCCTCATGGCCCCGCCAGATTAAATCGATAATTCCCGGTACTTTCTTGACAGAATGTATATATATATACCTATATATATATATACCTATATATATATATATATAAATATATATATATATATAAAAATATATATATATATATATATATATATATATATATATATATATATATATATATATATATATTGTCATGGTATTTACAGTTAAATTAAATAATTACATAAATATAAAGGAAAACACTCACCGTTATATATAAGTTGACTCGTTAGAGTATAACCAGAGCAAAATTCATTAAATAATATCCATTCTGACAGAAATATTAATAATTCAATTCATAAAAATACTCACAAGCTAAAATCATGAAGAAAAAGCATATTCAGGATACATAACGACTAGTCAAATTAAAATTCTTTGAACGATAATCAAAACACAGTAATTTTGTTAACAGTTTATAAATAGAATTCACAGGGAGATTTCAATTCACAATTATTCAATATAAAACCAGCCAAAGTTGCAATAAATAGAAGTAATTTGAATTTAGATATCCAATTTGAAATTGATGAAGAATTTGTTGAAAAGATTTGTTATTATAATGAATCACATATAAACTTTAGTGAAATTGTTGACAAAGAACAAGCTAAATTAAATATAACTCACCAGAATGATGTAAATAGGACAAATTTGATCAAAATTCACTTAATTCAATGAAAGATAGCATCTACGTCAGATATTTTCAAATGATTAATGTAAGAGATATTCTTGAAGATGTTTAGGCATCAATAGTATTGTAATAGCATCTAAGCTAAAGAAATTTAATCAATTTCATAAGTAATATTAAGTATTTTATAAGTTATAAGCATTAGAAGTTAAAATTTGTTAAATTTTGACACTTGAAATACTGTACGAACGAAAAGCAAGACTTTTACTGTTCTGTTTAACATGAAACAAACATCAAAATGTAGTTAAAAAAATAAGCTAATTTTCAAAAGTAATTTCAAACCAGGAAATGTTGTAAATTTTGTAAAATCATCAAAAGCATCATTTTTATATAATTTTGACAGAAGCTAGTAAGCTTAGAAATTCAACTTTTCTTGAAAACTATAAATAGGGCAGACACAGAAAAAGTCGGCAGTCTCCAATTATATGCAGAGTAGAATCCTTGTCGGTCCATAATTAAAAAAAGTGCCAAAAAAATATCAGCATCTGAAAAAAGAAGATTATTTGGTTATTGTGAATGGAAAGTGAATCCAGAAAATACATAACCGGAATGTGAATGGAAAATATCACATAGAAATCAAGTTTCAAACGAATTGGATATATTGAAGAAAATCAACAAAGTAGCCTGTGAATTTCAGAACATTCTAGAAGTGTTGTTTCCAACGAAACCAATATTACTCCTGAAACGAAGGGACAACAAATAAAAGGAACAATCATAAATTGAAGAACAAACTTACCATAGGTATTAAAATTCAATCCTGTTAATCTTTCCACAAGAAGTTCAGAAATAGCAATCATTGTTTACATTAGAATTACGTTAGGTTATTTAGATAAGGTTAGGTTAACATAGAATAAAATTTAGGTTATTGTTCACTGATTATAATATTTCAAATTACTTTCATATAATATAATTTAAAAAATTCAATCTTTTAGAAAATTCAAATTGAACCCTCCCTCAAATATCAAATCAGATTTAATAATATTTTAATTTAAAAATTCAAAATTATAATATTAAGAGCTATATATATATAAATATATATATATATATATATAAATATATATATATATATATATTTATATATATATAGCTCTTAATATTATAATTTTGAATTTTTAAATTAAAATATTATTAAATCTGATTTGATATTTGAGGGAGGGTTCAATTTGAATTTTCTAAAAGATTGAATTTTTTAAATTATATTATATGAAAGTAATTTGAAATATTATATAAAATATTATATAATATATATATATATATATATATATATATATATATATATATATATATATATGATGAGTGTGGATAGCTCAGCGGGAGAGCATCGGACTCGTGACCGGGAGGTCCAGGTTCGAATCTTGTTCAGGTAGAAAAGAAATTTTCTAGTTGGACGGGTATCTGCCACCATTTCACTGTTGGGTCAAAAATTAACAGTGCTGTGACCTAAAAGTGGCGCAAGATCGCAGTAACAAAGCCTACACAGAACACAACTGAACTCCTAACTCGCACAAGCTGAAAAAGCTTCTGAGGGATCTTCACAGAAGGTCTAGGAGTATCAGGATAATAATAATAATAATATATATATATATATATTATTTCACTTAAAAATTAGTGACTTACTGAAATTTTTTGAGATGATTCATTATTTTTATTTCGTTTCCCTCAATCAGAAATATGTCATAGTCTACATCCTATTTCTTGAATTACGCCACAAATTACATTTTGCTGTATCTTCCTCTTCTTGGACTTCCATAGTGAAGCGAATCGTTCGTAGTTCAGAAGAATATATGTTACATGGCAATTAAAAATCATTGTTTCTTTAATAACAAATTCATTGAAAAAGATCAGGAACGGTATCGTTAAGGCGCCCATAAACTGTCTCACATGCTTGTCATACATGCATGTCATTCGTACATGTTTGGTGATGCTCGATATCGTATGAATGGGCTCTGTCCTGAGTGCACCCCTTTTTAACTTGTATACGCGAGTTCCACAGACTTTGCTGGATCAGAGGGTTCTTCTCTTTCAATATGCGGATGATTTTTCGATGGTTGCTCCGGAGAAGATATAGAGCAAACAGTTTAATGCCTCAATATTAATCTAGACAGATTTAACAAGTGGCTACTAGAGCGTAATCTGGAAATTAATGTCCGGAAATTGGCGGCAGTGATCTTTGCAAAACATATTCTCCCTTCTCCGTCATCACAGGTGGCTTTAGATGGACAAACAATTTCCTGGAAATGACAGGTCAAGTATTTGAGAGTGGTATTTGATCAGAAACTTAAATTGAGAGGGCATATAGATCTCATGTGCTTATGACTTATGAAATCAACGCCTACAAATATTGTTCTGTCTGAGAGTGGAGAGCTTTCGCTGGAGTATAGAAGAAGATGGCTAGCTTTCAAGTATGTGACAAAGATATATAGATTTTCTTGCCATCCCCTGCTTGAGGTTAAGGTAATCAAATTTTCTGCTTATATATTAGAATTAAATAGTCAAAAATCAAATACAGAAAACTTTTTCGACAAAGGGGATTATAACATTACAAGAACAGGTGCTTTTCTTTATTGCGTTACCATTTATAAGTATGGCAGACATATGAAAAAATATAATACTCATTTTATCAAACTTTGAATATCAAAACAGATTTGATCTGTTAGTCTTCTACAATTTTTATTCAGAACAAATTTTTTTTTTAAACTTTCAGAATTTAACTAATGTCTTATAATAAGCACTGCTTATATTCCATGTTTTCCAAATAAACCAGTGTATAAAAACAAAAGATATCAAATTACAAAAAAAAATCCTATCCTACAGGAAATTAAACAACAGTTAGATAAGTTGAAGTTATTATCTGAATTTGACGTATCATATCAAGCACATTATAATAAACTGAAAAAGGATTATGATATACGATTGAACTCAGAAAAAACTAAATTATATGAGGACAGAATCAAAAGATCTGATTCCAAAATAAAATCGATGTGGGCTATTTGTCGCGAAATAACGGGAAAGACTGTAACTCAAGAAAATATTCTTTGTGAAGATCCATTAAAGTTAGCCAATGACTTTAATGAACATTTAATAGAAGTAATAAAAAATATCCACATGAGTCAAAAATTAATTCCCTTTGTAAATATTATTAAGGAAAATGACAATTCTATGTTCCTCAAACCTGTAAGTATTGATGAATTGATTGAATTTTCTAAGCAGATGAAAAACAAACACTGTAGTGGGTACGATGATATACCAGCAAGTCTTGCCAAGTTATCAATAACTTCAATTGCCGATATACTATCCCACATAATAAATAATTCAATGAAATATTCAATTTTTCCAACGCAACTTAAGCATGCATTGATTAAACCATTATTTAAAAAAGGGAATTCTAATGACCTCAATAACTATAGACCTATTTGTCTTTTACCAGCGTTCTCAAGAATTTTTGAATTGGTCATGAACTCTAGAATACTGTGCTTCATGAATCAAAATAACATTTTTTTCTAAATTCCAACATGGGTACTTGAGAGGCAGATCAACCAATACTGCAATTTATCAGTTCATCAATGCAATTCTAAACAACTTAGAAAATAAAAATATGTCTCTTGGTCTTTTTATAGATCTGACTAGAGCATATGACTGTGTAGATCATGATATCCTTTTGTTCAAACTGGAAAAGTATGGTATAAGAGGTAATGCTAATGCTTGGGTCCGATCGTATCTTTCAGGAAGACAGCAGCAAGTTATGGTTAAAAATAGCATAAAATCTGATATATGTAACACTGATGTTGGTATTGCACAGGGAAGTATTGTGGGACCGCTACTTTTTATTATATATATAAATGACCTACCATTGTCATTAACTAATTATGCAATCACAAATTTTGTCGATGACACCAATATATTGATTTCGGGACCAAACTCAGCGGATATTGTTGATAACACAAAGAACTGCTTTAAAAAAACTAACGATTGGTTCGCCATGAATAAGCTTACTTTAAATGAGTCAAAAACAAATTTAATATTTTTTCGTGCTAAGCAATGTCGAATATATGCGCCAAGCAACATTAATCTCGGAAATAACAGCATAAAACCAGTGACAAGCGCAAAGTTCTTGGGTGTCACTATAGATGAATTTCTTAGTTGGGATACGCACATTGAAAACATATGTTTGAGGTTGTCTAGTATTGGGTACGGAATCAGGATTGTAGCCAAATATATGAATATTGATACACTCAAAATTTTATATCATGCTAATTTTGAGTCGGTTCTCAGGTTTGGGATAATTTTCTGGGGTAGCAAAGCGGGAGTGGAATCAGTATTTGTGGTTCAGAAAAGAATAATGAGAACCTTGAGCAATATGAGGGTAAGGGATTCTTGTAGAGGAAAATTTAAGGGCATGAATATCATGACTATATATGCCTTGTACATTTTTGAATGTCTTTTATTTGTTTTCAAGAATAGAGACAAATTCCAAAACAATACCAATCACTATTATTCCACGAGAAACAAAGAACTTTTATATCCTTATCATAGACTAACGCTGAGTGAGAAGGGACCAGACTATATGTGTATTCGAGCCTTCAATAAATTGCCACATCAGATTAAGTGTGTTGAAGGTTTATTTAGATTTAAGAAATTAATTAAGAAAATGTTGATACAATTAGAACCTTATAGTCTTAACGATTATTTTTGTTCTGACAATTTGTACTGAACTGTAAGTGTTCATTTCTGACGTCATTTCATCTTTTATGTAATTTTTATATGAAACTTGAAATAAAGAAGGTTATCTATCTATCTATCTATCTATTCGATAGTCGTATAAAATCAAAATTCATTATACAATATCAAATTGAGAAAAAAACCCAACAAAAATAAATTGTTAATTAAAATTAAAAAATAAGTAATATTGAATGTTTCTTTCCAAACATGCACCCCTGAACTCGTCAGACAGGCGTGGTAGGTATGTTTTGCCTGTACAAATCATTTGACAAAATTTTCAGTTTCTGGTCTTATATTTATGAAAACTTCAAAAATACACAACATAATTTTGAGAACTTCTTTAAAACTAATTTATTTAAAATATTTAATATGTTTGAATATTTAGATGAGTTACTTCAAAAACTTTCAAAAACATGTTGCACATCCTAAAAAGCAATTAGAATTTGGATGAGGTCAGTTCAACTTTACATTTGAAAGATGAAATCAAATAAAAATAAATAAACTTGTAATCTTACCAAACAATTTTTGGAAACTCTGTGAATGCAAATTCAAACTAGGTAGGTACATCTAATATCCAAGGTATTCTATGTTCTATGCTAAACACAGAAATCACACAAAGTTTGGCATTTTATGGACTTCTTTAAACCACTGGAAACTGTATTATAAATTTCTATATTCAAAAACCTAATATGATTATATATAAAATAATAAAAAGCGATTTTTTTTACTTGATAGAAGGATTATTACAAACTTTGAATATCGAAAAGATTTGATCCGTTAGTCTTCTACAATTTTGATTTCAAAAAAATTTTGTTTTTAATTTTTAGAATTGAATTAATGTCTTATAATAAGCACTGCTCATCTTTAATAGACGCATAAAATTAAAATTCATTATACAATATCAAATAGAATGAAAAAACCCAACAAAAATAAATTGTTAAATTAAAATTAAAAAATAAGTAATATTGAATGTATTCGTTCCAAACATGCGCACCTGAACTCGTCCGACAGGGGTGGTGCGTATGTTTTGCCTGTAACAAACATTTGACAAAATTTATAGTTCCTGGTCTTATATTTATGAAAACTAAATCTCTTTCAAAAATTCACAACGTAATTTTAAGAACTTCTCATTTAATATCAAAGGTACTCTATGTTCTATGCTAAACACAGAAATCACACAAAGTTTTTAAGGCATTTTATGGCCTTCCTTAAACCACTGGAAACTGTATAATAAGTTTCTTTATTCAAAAACCTGAAACAATTATATATTATATATAAAATAAAATGAAAATGTTTGTAAATATAAATATAAGCATGCTCATTATGAGACATTAATTTAACTCTAAAAGTTGAAGAAAAAAAATTTTTCGAAATTAAAATTGTAGAAGACTAACAGATCAAATCTTTTTTGATATTCAAAGCTTATAATAATCCTTCTATCAAGTGAAAAAAAACCGCTTCTTATTATTTTAACTCATTTTATCGATTTAAACGTTGGAAAAAGTCTCGTAAGTTTTCCCCACAAAATATTGCATAATTCCTGATGTAGTTATTTTATAAACAAATACCAAATTTGTGTTAGATCAGATTTGTAATTTCGAAAGCTCGAAGTTGAATTTTTTCACCTCCAGTAGTCGATCGATGGAATCTGTACTTGGAGAATATTGGGAAAAAAATTTCAAATATAAATAACTGCCAAACCATTGAACCTATATTGTTTATTAACACACTCAACTAAGATATTTAGGTTCCACGTGTGCTCTGAAAGTTTTAAATCTGAACTGTTTACAGACGGACCGGCCGCACAGAATGACTTCTGATCTCGGATTCTTCATTAGTAAGTCAAGCCAAGTCATCGGCTCAGAATTTCAAATTACTGTCATATGGCCAAATCGATAACACGTCGATCCTAGAAAAAAACTCAAAATATAGAATTATGTGTTCTTTCATCCGAAAGTCAAAAACACGTAATTTTCTGTTGCTCTGCTGCTCTTCTGAGAAAACAGATTTTTTCATGGCTTTTGCTCAAATCATATTGGAAAAATTCCGAAACTTTTCATAATTTGCCTCGACGAAATGAAGCAGAAGCATTTGTTTCGTTACTTCAGATTAAAATTGAACTAAATCAAATTAGAACTTTAGAAAATATTTGAAAAAAAAATTCAAATGAAAATAACTCAGGAACCAGTGAGCCCAGTTTATCAGTTTTTGAACATAACTGATTCATTAAGGTTCAAACCAACCCTGAATATACAGATTGTATATGAATAGTTGCGAAAACATTTACGGGGTGATTCCTTTTCAAAATGTAGGGTGGGTCGTTCATATAAAGTTTATTTTTTTGAGCCGCCCCTGATTAGTTACAGCTCTCTAAAGATGGCACTCGAAAAACAGTTTCTAATTTTTTTCTTGAAACCTAAAAAACTGTCAAGAATAAAATTAAACAGACATTTTATGCGGGCGAGAAGGCACTTTTTGGTGGTGTTTCTTTATGTGTTTGATTGTATCGGTCTCTACTTGTCGGAAATACATCTTGATGACCTTCTTTTCTGTACATTTTAAATATTTAAAGAACTCAATCTCAAATATGTAGTTAGTACCATACTTACCTGACGAAGTCATGTTGTCAAAACGAAATAATTGTTGTGAAATCAAATAAATTAGCGGAAATTAAGTTGTTTTGTTTCTTTATGATTGCAAGGGGTACAAAAGGCCACCCCCAAACCTTCTTTCGCATGAAACTTTTTTCATATTCCTATTTACCAATAAAAAATTAATTTTGGATAACTTGTCCATTCTTAACAAATAATGTCTCTCGTAATTTCTTGCTAAAATTCAAGGTTTTCGAGAAAAAAAAATTATCAACATGACAGCGTGAGTCGTAGAGGCTGGAATTATTTCCGAACTAGAATTTATCTAGTAAGCAGATGTCATTTTTCATGACAATTAACTAGTTTTGATTAACTTTGATTCAGTTACAATTATTGTCAGTTTTTTGGTTCAAAAAAAATTAAACACTGTTTTTCGGCGCCAACTTCAATGGGCTGTGGAGGCTCAAAAAAATAAAGTTCATATAAAAGACCCACCCTATTTTTTGACAAGGAACCATTCCCGAATTTTTTCGCAACTATTCATATACACCCTGTATATAGACTCTAGGTCTTATTGTTCGGAAGTTGGCATTTTACTTCAAGTTGTCCGCCTGGACACTCCCGAAATTTGGCGTGCATTCTTGTATTGTTATTATACGGCTAAACACCAGATTTCATTTCCATTGAATGCCTACTTTCGGAACTATTAGAGCAAAATTTGAATATCAAAACAAATTAAATATGTTAATCTTCTACAATTTTAATTTCAAAAAAATTTTTATTCAAAAAACTTTTAGAATTAAATTAATGTCTAAAATAAGCACCGCTTACGTTTAATAGACGTATATAATCAAAACTCAATATATAATGTCAAATGGAATAAATAAACAAACAGATATACGAAAATCATTAATTTATTAATTATTATTTATTCCATTTGACATTATATATTGAGTTTTGATTATATACGTCTATTAAATGTAAGCGGTGCTTATTTTAGACATTAATTTGATTCTAAAAGTTTTTTGAATAAAAATTTTTTTGAAATTAAAAATGCAGAGGACAAACATTTTTTAACTTGATTTGATATTCAAATTTTTTTATATTTCTTCTATCAAGTAAAAAGCCTCTCTATTTTATACTATTAGAGCAATGAGAAAAAAATAAGTTAATAACTGCGATATCAGTGAACCGACTTTGCCGACATAAGAATTCAACCTAGGTATTCAGGCCCCAGACCTTTTTAAGTTTCTTAGTCTTTCCGTTAGAAACTAAGAGTGTTCATGAACGGACTGGCCAGATAGATTTACTTTTGACTCAGGATTCCTCATCAGTGAGTGTTACCTAGGCGTCTGAGACCATCTTCGGTTCAAAATTCGATGAAAAATGGAAATATCGAAGAGGATTGTTGCTTCTGTATTACTTCCCTGTTCTATTATTACGCTTTGATTTATTGAAACAAGACACAAACAATTATTGTATTAATTTTATGTACTTTGTTTTCGTATACCATTCATTATAACTTGATATGTAAATCAATTATTCCGCGAAAATATTAAGAAGAAGTTTTACTCCGCACGTGGGTTCAAACCCACCGCATACAGATGCTTTGTAGGACTACAGAATGAAGTCCTCTATTGTAACCACCCATCCAGTCCTGGAGTTCGTAGAGTCATCCATCTGTTGTCTTCTACATATATTTGAAGATTTCAAATGCCATTTTTTAAAGTTTTGAAAATTTATTACGCACGATCCTCACAAAATGTTGCATAGTCTTCTTGTTATCATTTTATATATGAATGCTAAATTAAATCATCAAACAGTTACTACTGTTGTGCTGAACGCTGCTCTGGTCATTTTGTTTCAGCTAATTATATGATCTTCACGAAATTTTATATTAGCCTTTGTGTAATTATTTTACATCTGAATGCTGAATTTCAACTCAATTGTGGGATTGTTGCTATAGTTTCTTAGCGCTTAACGCTGCATCGCTCACAAAATTTTTGTTTTTGTGTTGAATCTTCTAATCATATGATCCCTCATGAAAATTTGCAGGAACATGTTCGTTATCATTCTTATCCTACGGCTTAAGTTTTAGATCCATCAGATTCGAAGTTTTGAAATTATCAGTAAAAAGGAGAGAAAATTTCAAATGTGGATAGCTATGAAACATTGCTCAATTACGAACTCAACCGAGATATTCAGGCCGCAAACCTACTCTGAATGCTTCAAGTCTCTATTTTCTTCCGTTCGAAAGTTATAGTGTTCAAGATAGCGCTGATCGGCTTCCAAAATATATATTTTTCCAATTTCATTATTTATTATTCGACTTCTGAATGCTTCTTTTCATATCGATGTAGCTTCGAATATATTGGGAAATATATGACAATTTTCCAACGTGAATTTATTGAACCAATTTTGCCCATTAAGAAAGTCAGCAGTGATACTCACCCCAAATCTGCCTTGAAAGTTCTAAGGCGTTAGATATTGAATTGAATCAGTTCTTGCTTGGTGAAAATCCATATTAAATAATAATTAAATAAGGTTATTCTGATTTTCACAAATTTTTATTGTTATGTTTACAACAATCGTTTCGCTATCACAGTAGCATCATCAGGCAAGATTACATTTTGAAGAACTATGCTTGTTTCCGAAATGGGTGGTTACAAAAGAGGACTTCATTCTGTAGTCCTACAAAGCATCTGTATGCGGTGGGTTTGAACCCACGTGCGGAGTAAAACTTCTTCTTAATATTTTCGCGGAATAATTGATTTACATATCAAGTTATAATGAATGGTATAAGAAAACAAAGTACATAAGATTAATATTATATAATAATTGTTTGTGTCTTGTTTCAATAAATCAAAACGTAATAACAGAACAGGGAAGTACTACAGAAGCAACAATCCTCTTCGATATTTCCATTTTCCATCGAATTTTGAACCGAAGATGGTCTCAGACGCCTAGATAGCTCTCACTGATGAGGAATCCTGAGTCAAAAGTGAATCTATCTGGCCAGTCCGTTCATGAATACTCTTACTTTCGAACGGAAAGACTAAGAAACTGAAAAAGGTCTGGGGCCTGAATACCTGGGTTAAATTCATATGTTGGCAAAGTCGGTCCAATAATGTCGCAGTTACTAACTTTAATTTTTTCTTATTGTTCTAATAGTTCTAATTACTTCTATTATTGAAAAATTTTTTCAACTTTTCCGACATAGAATTTTTGAACATTTGAAGAGTTTCCTCAATAATAAAAGTAATTCTCATATTCCAACCATTTGTTAGAAACAGGACATACTTTCAACCATAATTTTGATATTCTACATATAGAAAGTAAAAGTTATGCCTTAAATCTGTTAGAATCCCTAGAGATAAATAAACATAATAAAATTGGAATATTACTTAACGAATAAATAGATTTAAATAACTCACCTCTGCTAAATATATTCAGATAAGCTGGAATTTGCAGAGACCCTTTTTTGGGTTTTAGTACTCAATAAAAATTTATTGTACTTACTGTAATATAAATAGCAACGGATTTCGGAAACAAACTTAGTTATTCAAAATGTAATCATGCTTGATGATGCTATTGTGATAGCGAAACGATTGTTGTAAACATAACAATAAAAATTTGTAAAAATCAGAATAATTCTTCTATAAGCAATCACACCCAAATGATAACTGCACCACTGCAATGGATATGCTTTCATACAGAAAATTGAGGAATATATCTTTGATAAACACCCTGTATATAGGAGTATGAGCTATGGTTATAGAAAGTAGTACAAATCAAGACAGTGTCATATAAATTTGTATAAACAATTCTGTAGTAAAACAAAATCGACAAGGTTTTGCTGATTACAGAGGCAAATTGCAGACGTGTTTCAAACTGGTTGGTTCTCATGACTACAAATATGTTAAGTATCTATATTCGCTATACACTGAGAAACTAAGAAATTAATCATACACTAGAGCCATCTAAAGTATGCAAATATACATGCAACACATACCTTTGCGAGTTAATTCAAGTAAAGAAATGTATTCTCGATATTTTTATGTGATAAACGCAGAAGAAAAATTTCCTTATGCTCAAATCAGACCATATAAAGTAATGCTCATAATAAGCATATTCATATTCAAATAAATTAATTCGGCTAATCTGTACCAGATATCATTAATAAGGAGTAGCAGCTATGATAATAGAAAGTTCTACAAACCGAGACAGTGTCACATACATCTGTATAATAACTCTACCTATACTAAAACAAAATCGACAAAGTTTTGTTGATCACAGAGGCAAATTGCAAACTTGCGCACATTTCAAATTGATTGGTTTAACTGGTTGGAATCAATTTATTTGAATATGCTAATTATGAGCATTACGGCATATTATGGTCTGATTTGAGCATGAAGAAAGATTTTTCTGCGTTTGTTACGTAAAAATACCGAGAATACTTTTCTTTACTTGAATTAACTCGAGAAGGTATGTCTTGTATGTATATTTACATACTCTAGATGGCATTAGTGTATGATTAATACCTTAGTATCTCTGTGTATAGCGCATATAGATACTTGACAAATTTGTGGTTACTAGCATACATTGCACTGATGAAAACCAACCACTTTGAAACGTTCGCTTGTCTGCAATTTACCCCTGTGATCAACAAAACCTTGTCGATTTTGTTTGAGTATAGAATTGTTATACAGATGTATGTGACACTGTCTCGCTTTGTAGAACTTTCTATTATTAGCTCCTTATTAATGATATCTGCTATAGATCAGCCGAATTCAATTATTTGAGGAATTCGTTGCTTGCCTTCGCTCAATCATCATTAATTTCCAGAAATTATTTTGATTCATCACTGAGGTACTTCGAATTCTATTCCTGGTTCTAGTTTGATCAGTCGTTCTCTGCAGTACGTCATTATATTACGTCGGATTTTAGCAGTAACAAGAAATGGAGACGGTATCAGAATAATTCAAATTTGCAGCCTTAAATGTATAGACTTATTATCCTATTATCGTTTTAATACGTCTATGCTTAAATGTTTCGGTGTTTGCGTCCTTGTTAGCGTCAACTCTTGACTTTAGATCATCCCACAGAAAAAAGTCCGATAGTCAAAAATCACAAGTGCGGTATATCATGTGACATCGTCCTGCTTCAACCACATACCTTTTGGAGCAATATTTTCCAATTAAGGCACAAAATTATAATTACTCCTACGTTCTACATTTACTGTTATTACATTACCAACCTACAGAGAAACGGTCGAATGAATTCTCCAAACCACAATGGGCACAAAACGGTGACATGTTTCGAATGCATAGCTTTCTGTTGAGCCCTGGGTTAACATTCTCAGTCTCATATGATGCGGTTTCCCTTATCAATTAAATTGAATTGAAATTAACGTCATCGTAGAAAATGATTGTTTTCTGTAAACTCGTTGCTCAATAATTCAGCTGGTGATTTTTTTCCGCAATATCTGTTGGTAGAAGTTGTCGAGTCAATTTCATCTTGTAGATATGGAGATATGAGTCTTCAATGACAATAATGTTTTTTTGGATATCACATATAAAATATATATTGTTGGTAAAATTACAGGGTCTTTCAATTTAGAGTTTCAATTCGACATACCTGTTTCAATTACATTCGTCAAACGCAGCTGTCATTCGAGATTGTATATAAAGTAGTACCTATTAATAGATGAAGAAATATTACAGTGCGAAAAAAGAATCAATATAAAACAGCAGTGCAATCAATGACTCCACTGTTTTGTGATGAACTTATTTTTTTATATTGAAAATTCACTACAAGGAGTTTTTTTGACTATTACAGATAATAGCTGGATTAATTCTCCGAAACCAATATAGATTCAATCTAAGAAATCTCTTGGAATTATTCAGAATCAAATTTAATAACATGCCTCATACAACACTGCATCACTTTATAGACATAAAGATTATCAATACATTTGGATGGCATGAACTAATAAAGAATCGAAAGAAAATAAAATAGAAAAATGCTTTTTACTTGATTGAAGAAATATGACAAAATTTGAATATCAAAACAGATTTAATCTGATAGTCTTCTGAATAAAAAAAATTTTTTTTTTTTGAAATTAAAGTTGTAGAAGACTAGCAAATTAAATCTGTTTTGATATTCAAATTTTGTTATATTTCTTCTATCAAGTAAAAAGCCTTTATCTATTTTATTTTATATATAATATATAATTATATTTAGGCTTTAATAAATCTCATTATGGAATGTCAATGATTTAAATATAACCTTATAACACCTTACACTTTTCTGTGATTTTGTTAAGAACATAGACTTTCTTGAATTTTAGAGTTAGTCTGTTTAAAGCAATTATCCTGTTAAACACGTGTGGGGTGAGATATAGTGATAGTTATTTGATTTTGATATTGGAAATATTATTTAGGGCCGATGAAGAGATTACCAGAATTATAATTGTTTTTTGAAGATATAGTGCATGTTTTGAGAGATATCTGAATGAACTTATTTGAATATTTAAATATATTAAATATTTCAAATAAATTATATTTTTTGAGAAGTCCTTAAGTTGTGTTCATGTTTTTGAAAGGCAATTGGTGTTCTTAATGGTAAGATCAGAAACAAGAATTTTGTTTCCTTTAAATATTTATTTATTAATTTTGATGACCTTTTTATATCTGTTGGTTTATTTATTCCATTTGACATTATATATTGAGTTTTGATTATAAACGTCTATTAAATATGAGCGGTGCTCATGTAGTCATTAATTTAATTCTAAAAGTTTTTTGAATAAAATTTTTTTTGAAACTGAGAATGTAGAAGACTAACAAATTAAATCTGTTTTGATATTCAAATTTTATTCGAAAATTTCAAAGAGATTTAAGTATCGACCAAAATTATTTAAATCCATCACCCAATACAAATTTTTGCCGAGTGGAACTTAGGGAATTCAATGACCAAAAAAAGTTCCACATAGAATTAAAAATAGTTATTGAATTTAATCCTGAAAGTTTTCAAGAGAATTTTCAGATTGAGGTTTCGGGAAATGCATCCAGCTATTATTTGACTCATTTACATCTTGAAAACATTAGTTATAAATATTTTTGGTTTTTATTTTTCGAATAAATAAAAAATAAATCTTGCTTTACGAGTTTTCAGTTATCCGAAGGGGGTGTTTCCCCATATTATCTGTGATAACCGGGGTTAAGACGTATTTTGCTTAGAATTTGTTAATTTACCAAAATAGGCTGTTTAACAATCGATCAACACTATGAAGTTGAAGTTCTAGACCAATTATATATTTATATTAATTAATTTCATGTATGGTTTATGATAGATTGGGCCGTTGCTTGGTAGAAATCAGTTGTAATTGTCATTATAAAATAAAACACTTGTTTACATTTTCTACTTTATGTAGAAAAGTAGAAAATGTAAACAAGTGTTTTATTTTATAATGACAATTCATGTATGGTGGTCAAAAGTAACTAAAATATAGGTCTTACTCTGAGAGAATGACGCTGTTACAAATATCTCAAAGCTTATCTGCTCTGACGATATAGTCTTTGAAAAAGTATATCAGCTAAACTGTGTATAACATAAATAGAGGTTAATATTCCTGATAGAAGGTATATAAAATTATTTAAATATTTTAATATTGGCCTTCTACATATTTAATTTCAAAAAATTATATTCAATAATTATAACTTCAAGAATTGAATTGAAAATAATGTCATATAAGTACCAGTTATATCAAACGACATATAAAATACACATTCATTATAAGACATCCAAATGATATAACAAAATCCAATAAATAAAAATTGTTAACCAAAATCCTATATATTAAATATTTTGAATAGACAAAATTTTGTTTCTGCTGATCAATCTTATGAAAACCAATATCTTTCAAAAATGTTCAACATAATCTTAAGAATTTCATCATAAAACTATCTTACTCAGAATATTCAATATTATTGGATATCTGACTAAGTTATTTTCTATAAAATCTAAAGATATGTAAAAACATTAATGAAAAACAAGTTTTAAGAGAGATTTTGCTTCGTCAGTATTCAAATAATTCATATTCAGTAAAGAAGGCTAATATTAAAATATTTAAATAATTGAACTTTGTATCTTTCAAAGCATCATCATCAATCATCAATTATCATCGCTGTATAGTTTCAAGATGGTGCAACATTTTGTACAACACAAAATGCTTTGGGATAAAAAAATTTCCAAGGAAGTATTTTCACGTGTTGGTTATATGACCCCATTGAATTCCTCCTTGTGAATTTCATTTATGCAGACAATCCGCAAACTTTTGACGCCTTGTTAGCGAACATATGGATAACTTATTACCTACGCATATGTTTCGAAAAGTAACCGAAAATCACCTTATCAGAATCTGGTCCTGCATGAATTCTCTTGAAGTGCATATTAACATTGGTGTATTTCATCGAATGAATTATGATTTTTAGAAACTTCAGAGGTAAAAAACACTGAACTGAAGTCAGGAGCTTTTGCGCGCTAGTTTATATCCACCACGATACCACAATTCTACTTGTACGATATCGTATGATAATCCTAAAATTTAAGACGAGTATGCACCTTAGAATTCTACGTCTGAATGGTGAATGTCAAATCGATCGAATATGAGGTTCGAAAATATTGGGAAACTTATGAAAAAATTCAAACGTGAATAACTACGAAACTGTTGAACTAATTCTACCAATTAACGAACTTAGCCGCTGCATTTAGACTACAAACCTTCCATGAAAGTTTAAGGCCCCTATATACTTCCTAAGAGAGTTAGCGTGTTTACGGGTGACCGGCCAGAGAGAATTACTTTTGTCCTTGAATGCTTCATCAGTGAGTCCAACCTAGTCGTTCGAGACCATTTTCAGCTCCAAGTTCGAAAATTACAGACATTTGGGCAAAACGATAGCATGCTGTTACCTGGAACGCGCAAAAAAGGAAATATTTGATAACAGCAGCTATAATTAGATAAAAGCTGGATGGGATACATAACATAAATTTTATAAAATAAATTAAAATGACGTCGATTCGAAGGAAGAATTTATTGCCTAGAGAAATAAATTGAATTTTGATTTTAGAGAATATGGAGAACTATATTAATGAAAAACTCACTTTTTCAGAGCTATTGGACCGTCACCAGGTAGTTAGTGGGCGGTACAAAAAGTAGCATCAAATGCGGTGTACTTGAAGGAACACTTCTGGGTGCCATTTTTGTTGAATATATTTTATATGCACAATCTATTGAAAATGGATATTTATGCTGAAATTTACAGCTTTACTGATCACACCGTCATCCTAACTTCCGTTTTTAGAAAGAATCTCAAGCAAATGGTTGTATTTGACTTGTGAAATGTAATGGATTGTTTTTAACATATGCTTATCAATCTGTGAAGGGCGAGAATGATGATCCTGTCCATTGAATATTTGGTGATCACAATAGATAATCATTTTTTTGCTAGAATGTACATTCTGTCAAGAAAGTACCGGTAATTATCGATTTAAATCTGGCGAGGCAATGAGACAGTTAAAAAATTTTTTTCCTAGGTTGGTACCACTGTCCTTAATTACTATGCCAAGCTTGAGCGGGATCTGTCAACTAGTGTGTTTGCAACAGCTGATTAAGTCAGTCGATGTCAGAGTGCGTGCCGATTTTTACCTTGGGTGATTACGTTGAGCAAAGAATTTGTTTAAAGTTTTGTGTTGCAATTTTCATGTGCCAATGCATTGAAAATGTTGCAAAAGGCCTTTGGTGATAATGCTCTATCGAAAACTCGTGCATATCAGTGGTACAGAGCCTTCAAGGACGGTCGTGAAGTGGTCGCCCATGGACGGCTTCGATCGAAGATAACGTCGATAAAATTAAGGAAAGGGTGCTGGAAAACCGTCGTACCAGCTTGAGAGAGATAGCACATGATCTTAAGATATCCCACGAGTAGGCACGTACGATTTTGATTGATATTTTGGGCATGAGAAAGGTGGCCGCACGACTCGTACCGAAAGACCTGAATATTCTTCAAAAACGTCATCGCGAACAGGTTGCTTCAGACATGCTGGATTGCTGTAATTCCGATTCTACATTCATGGAACGCATTATAACTGGTGATGAGACCTGGGTCTACGAGTACGATATGCAAACAAGCCAGCAATCATCGGAATGGGTGGCAAAAAATGAGCCGAAACCGAAAAAACCACGCCAAAGCCGCTCGAAAATGAAGGTGATGCTCATTGTTTTCTTCGATATCCGTGGCGTGGTGCACTACGAATTCATTCCAGAGGGTCAGACGGTAAACAAGGAGTATTACCTAGGCGTTATGAAACGTTTGCGTGAGCGTATCCGTAAGAAGCGGCCAAATTTGTGGGCGAACAACTCATGGATTTTGCATGACGATAACGCGCCTTCTCACCGAGCTACGATTGTGACTGACTTTCTCGCCAAAAACTCAACAAACGTGCTTCAGCAACCACCGTATTCGCCGGATTTGGGTCCCTGCGACTTTTTCCTCTTCCCAAAACTAAAATTGCCCCTTCGTGGCGCCCGTTTCGAGTCGATTGAAGCTATAAAACAAAATTCGGCGCGAGAGCTAAAGTCCATCCCGGAAAGCGCCTATAAAAAATGTTTCGATAATTGGAAGTGCCGTTGGCATAGATGTATTGGAGCAAATGGAGCCTATTTTGAAGGCGACCCAATAAATTTATATATTATAAGTATTCTACTTTAAAAGGAAACAGTTGTTCGACATTTTAACGCAAGACTACTCAAAAAATTACATAAAAAACCAAATAAGAATCTTTTGGTTCCCACATCTTTCATAACTTTGAGTAAAGTTATCATACGCTTTTGGCGCCAAGGATATTCTATTCCTTGCCGGTTTATTAACCAGCCGACACTTCTTTGGTGATTAAAGTAAAACAACTTAATTTCCGCTAATTTATTTAATTTCACAACAATCTATCACTTTTTAAAAGTGATAGAAAACAAAGTAATTTCTTATTTCATTCCATGAGTATGATACTAACTACATATTTGAGATTGAGTTCTTCAAATATTCAAAATGTGCAGAAAAGAAGGTAGTGGGAATAAAAATATGTTTTACACATTTTCTTATGACTCGAGTTTCGGGAAATGAACTATCCCATCATCAGACAACTGAAGATCTAACAGTGGTACAGAGGTATTTAAACAAAAGTGATAAATATTTTGAATATTTCAATATATTCCAACACCTAATAGTGGTACAGAGGTTTACAAGCGCAACGTGATAAAAACCCGATTAAAAAAGAGGGGCCTTCTAACAGATATCGGAATGTCGGCAATCGACAAAGAAGGTTATTTATTTAATAAAGACAATAAATCCGTAGTTTCATTCATCACAGCACCTTCATATGAATTATCGAAAGAACTAATCAAAATTATTCAGATAGAAACAAAATTTCAATATTTATGCCCGGCATAGTTTACGGGTTTCAGGGAATTTTTGTGTATCGGGTTAGCATCGATTAATTTTATAGTAATTATTGGTGATTTCATTACAACAAAACTGAATGTTATTCTTTTTCGTATATATATATATATATATATATATATATATATATATATATATATATATATATATATATAAATTCACACAGTTTTCATATTTCACAATTTATTCAGAATCCTGACACATGTTTCGGTCTTTCGACCATCTTCAAAGGAGTACAAAAAGGAACTAAATTTAAAATCCAAAAATGTTCTATTCATTAGACTTCGGACAACTGGAAGCTTAAAAATTAAAAAAGGTTCTATATATTATACTTCGGACATCTGTGTATTCTAATGGCGCATGGAAATAACAGCATCCAATATAGGGTGTTACCGAATAGTATTTGACAATTTGTTAAATTCACCTTTTTCTCAACGGCTTTTTTGAGGAAAGAATCTCCAAATAGTCCATCAATTTACCTTTATTAACATTGACATCTTTCTCATTAAAAAAATGATTGTTTTCTATACAATGTTCTGCAAAACTGGTTGATTTCTGACTTTTCAAAATAGACATCCTATGTTCTTTTATTCCATGCTGTAAACATCGGCTTGCCTGTCTTATATATGTAGCACTACAATCCTCACAATTCAGTTGAGAAATCCTCGATTCGGAAAAGGAAGTGTTCCTTTCTTTATTGTTCACCAAAATCTCAGCTAAATTATTTTTATTTAGTGCTGAAGAAAAAGAAATAAGCAGTCACGGCAAATTAAAATGTCAACATTCCATAGTTTCATTCTTGAATTTCTGTTGATATTAACACAGTTGAATACCCACAGTTGATTAACAGTGATGGGTTTTCCACAAGAGGAATTTATTTCTGTTAATATATTCCAGAAATATCTTGTGTCAAATTTTATGTTAATTCATCTTTTCTTAAAGAAAAGCTAATGATAATTTTGTTTTCAGGAAAGAATCTCCAGCTTTCCTTTGCTAATGAATCTCAGTATCTTATGGTAAACCTTGCCAGTGTGAAGTGGTTGAGAGATCGTGCACAAGAGAAGGAAGAAAAATATTCAGAAAATTTGGAGTCCATGTTACTAAGATTCAGACCAAATATTGTAATCGATTTCAAAACACCGTTTGTAGAGAATGAATTAGAAATTATTGACATTGATAAACTGATTTTCACAGTAAGTATTATAAAACTAATGTGGAACATCCACATTGATTCAAGAAATTTCTTAGATAGACATGAGAGCATATTGATCGAATAATAGTGAAGAGATTAATTCCTCTAATTCTGTTTAACATAATGAGGTAAAAAAGTATTTCAAAGGGGGTTATCCTAATTTTTTCATATTTATTCTGAATAAATGCTCCCGGGTTAATTTCCGGTATAGCAAGTTCGGACCGTAAATTTTTTCGGTTCGCATCGGTTCTTAAAGAATGGAGTGTTTTTGTGGTCGAAGATTTATGTAGATGCACGTGCACGTGTCGCGTATTGCTTCCACTCTCGAGTCTCGACTGGTTATTATTCGCTCCATTTGGTTGTTCGCATAGATCAACAAGACTATATAGACTGACTGTAAAAAGTCTGAATCAAGTTTGTCGCTTTCATTGTAGTGACTGGTGCGTGAAACAAATTCAACTAGAGAAAACTGTATTACCAACTCTCAAGAGAACTGCATTACCTCTGCTTTTAGAATACTGCATTATAGACACTTGACGCGAATATTTGAATCTTCTTTCAGTTTTTCCTAGGACTAAAATTAAAGAAGTGTTCAGAAATAACTATGTTTTACTACCAAAACATTGAACTGCTTACATTCACACAACTTTACAGCAAATACATTTCAATTTTTTGGTAGTAAAACATAGTAATTTCTGAACACTTGTTTTAATTTTAGCCCTAGGAAAAACTGAAAGAAGATTCAAACATTCGTTTCAATCTTCAAACTCACTCTTTGAATAACAGATACATGTTTGAACTATAATTATTAATTCATTATAAAAAATAGAAACTATTAAATAACAAAAGAGATGATATTAACATATGTATTTACAATATTTGCATTTGATTTTTTTGTAGTACAACATAGTAATTTTCAAAAACTTGTTTCAATGTTCAAACTCACTATTTGAATAAGAGTAATATGTTTGAACAATAATTATTTATTGGTTATAAAAAATAGAAACCATTAAATCAAAAAAGAGATAAAATTAACATATTTACAGTATTCCTAGGTGTAAAGATAAAAATTGAACCTTGAGAACATTAATTCATGAGATTTGGAGAAAAATAATATTATCAGATCACCCAGAGCAATTTGTTGGTGTGTTACATAGCACTGATTTATATTTTAAACTAACCAACTAAACATAAAAATAGTCTAGATGACTTCATAGTAAATGAAAATTAACCAACCTGAAGAAATTATATTCCTCTCAATATTTGATCATCTGATAATTTGTGCCAATCAGTTGGCTGTGAAATTTCAATCCACCTCTTTAATAACTTGGAATCTCTCTTGGGAAAACGATGTCTAGGGCTGGTTAGACCTTGACACCCATGTACACAGCATTTCTAAGTATATCCCATTTTCAAGTACTGTATTGAACTCAATATTTGAAAATACACTAGTTTAGATGCACTGAACTGTTTTGAACTCAAATCTCACGAAATTTAATCAAAAAGAAATATGAGATGTACCCGAGGTTGGGCCATAACAAAACGTAAACAAAACCACTCTTTTCGAAATATATGACCATTATTATGGCTAACGGCTGATGCTAGCGGTACCTAGCGGCGAAATCAAAAAGTATAAATTGATGGTTAGCGCTAACTATCGACTGGTGCATCAAAGAAAAACTTAGTTTTAGGTGGGGGTAGGGAAGTGTCCAATCTATATATTATTGTTAATATATTGTTAAATAAATTATGTTATGTTATTGTTCCCTTGTTTCTGTTCCCTTTTGCTTGGTTGATACCTGCCCTTGGTTTGGGAAAACAAAATAGCTGTTGACATTAGGGCTCTGATCTTCTTCTTGATACCGCAAGGTTTATAGAACAGACTCGAGTTTGCGTAATTGAGACTTAATTTATAGTACATATGAATTAATTATGCACTTTTTTTGGGTAGCTAATATCAACATTCAATTAAGAATAATAAAACTAAAATTAAAAGCATATGTACAAATTTTTTTATGTTATTAAACGTGGACGGAACATGCTCCCCCCATTTGCTCTTAGCGTTAAAGTGTGGAGGTACTAATTTTTCCATCTTTTCTAAAAGTCGTTGCGCATCTGAACAAGGAGCTGCCACCGCGACAATCTGTTTATCGGAATATCGCTTTTGTTTCGGTCAGGAATAGTGGTCAATGGTTCGGATACGAGAAAATGTGCGGGCGTAAGGGTCGCCAAATCATTTGGGTCTGTGTTGAGCGGTGTCAGCGGACGCGAGTATCTATTTGTACCAGAGTGGTGTTTAATTTCTCATATGTGAGAATCTGTAGACCTGTCACTCTTTTCAAGGGATCGGATTTGATGTTAGCTTCCCAAATTCCTACCATATGGGGTACCCCAGGCAGATTGAATGTTATTTTACCGTCTCCTTTTCTGCTACGTTAGAAAATGCTTCTTTCAAATATTTGTTGCTTCCCACAAAGTTGGTGTCGCAATCCGAGTAAAAACATTTTTAGGAGTTCCGCGTCTGCTAATGAATCGCCGAAACTCGGCAAGAAAGGCATCTGTCGAGAGTTCTGATAAGAGTTCTACATGTAAAGCTTTTGTGGTAACACAAACAAACAAACACGCATATCCATGAATGTTTTTGTTGTTCTCAATTTTTCAATTTTGATAAGGTACAGCCCTGCTAAATCCACCCCAATGTTAAGAAACGGTTAAGCTTCTCTTACTTGCAGCTCTTGTATATTTCCCATTGGTGGTACAAACGCTATCGGGCGTGTTTTCCAGCACGGGAGACACTTGCATATAACTCTGCGTACGGCGCGTTTGGCGCCGAGTATCCAATACCTTTTATTGAGTGCATTCAACTTAGTTTGGATTCCCGCTTGCATATTTTCCGTGTGAATATCCGATATGAGTACCAATGTTAAGGGTGAATTATGAGGCAAAAGCAACGAAAAATTTCGATCATATTGCATATCTGCATTGAGCAATCTATCGCCTGCTCGGATCATATCGTATTCTGTTAAAAACGGGTTCAAAGATTTGAAGTGCTTCGCTAAATTCCCCTTATTTTTAAGCGCTAATATCTCTTCCGAAAAATAGACGTGCTGAACGTGTTTTACAAGTAGTAAAGCGGTATGTTTTAATTCGTCGTTCGTTAGCCAGTCAGAATGTTTCGAACCGTTTAGTTTATGTTTGGATGTGTTCTTCAAGGAACGAATTAGGTATGCTAAAATTCGTTTTATTTTTTGAAGGACGAGTAATTATTTAGAAGGTGGTAAAATAAATTCGGTGAAGAAAATTTAATGGTAAAGGTGACTATTCTTTGTTCTGATTCAATGCAATTTTTGTTTTGTATTGGTACTACTCGATTAGTTCATGACACGGGGTTGTCTGAAAGAAATTGAAGTCCCTTTCACCACAATGGGTGCGTGACAAATTCTGAGGCGAAAATTCCGCGAGATCCGCAATCCGCCGCGTTTTCCTTATATTAAACGTGGTACCATTTGTTGGGTTGGACTCTTTCCTGAATGTAGGCAACTCGATTTAAGGCATATGTTTTCCACATGTGTGGAGAGCTTCTGATCCAGAAGAGTGCAACTGTACGTGAATTATACTAGTTAGTTGAATTGGCATGTGAGCGTAGCTCTTTCACTAAGTGAATGCTCAGCAGTCTCCACAGTCTGCTCTCAGAGGCAGAAAGTGTGATAAGAGTTGCGCCTCATCATCGCGCGAGGTGAGAACCCATCTGAAGAGATGAACCTACCAGCTTCCAATTTGGGCTTCATTTCGAAAACCTACAACCGCCTGACTGATAGCAGCGAAGTACTATCCAACCTCTACTGGCTCTGGATGGTCAGTATCCGAGTTATTTGGGACGTAACTCACACGGCTGAAGGGCTTCTTATCCATGCATCCGAACGCAGACCCATGAACTAAGATAATCTCAAGATTGATGCTTCAATTGATCTTGGTACGAGCACCGTCAATCCGGCCTGTTCATCAAGACTGACGAACCCATGTTAAGTCTTTCGATTGATACTGGCGTCAAGCACCAACGAACTAGCCGTTTCGTCGAGATCCACAAACCCTGAAACGTCTCACAATAGATCAGGTGCAGGAACAGGGCGGTCGAGCCATCAAGTCCCGCTAAACCCTGAGATATTCCATGAGATTATCCTGAACATGAGTGTCTGTGAACAGATAAACGAAATACCTCCCTAGTCCAGCATGCGGACTTTCAATTACTATCCCCCGAGTCCAAAACCAATCGGGTGACCAGGTGGTACAAGTACCACCTGTGGAACCTGAGGCCTAAAGCCCAGGCAGATGTACTGGCTATACACTATGGTAATTAAACCACGGATAGTGTATGGCCCTGCAGACTGGTGGAAGAAAGGTCAACAAACGGTTGGCCAACATAAGCTCACCCGACTACAGAGACAGGCTTGCCCTGCAATTACAGGTACGTTTCGCACCACAACCACGGCAGCCGTGGAGGTCCTACTGAATCTACCACCCCTGTACCTACTCGTGCAGAGGGAGGCAGAACGGACCACATACAAACTATATCAACTGGCGATTGACAGGCCAGAGGCAATAGTGATGGGAGGCTCAGGACTGCTGGACGAGCTTTTAACGAACAGTACCCTATCGATGTCCTCGGATCTAATGTCAATAGTCACAAGCCAAGAACGGCATTTCAATGTAATCGTCCCCAGCCGGGACAAATGGACGCAGCATGCCGAGGTTCTATTGAGAACCGACCTTGGCTTGTTCACAGACGGCTCGCGAACGACGAACGGAACAAGAGCGGGAGTCTATGAGAGCAAACCGAGAATTAGTATCTCATTGAGTCTCGGTCAAAACGCAACCATATTCCAGGCAGAACTATATGCCATTGAGACGACGGCAGAACTGCTGATAAAACGGCAAATCCACCACTGTAGAATCAAAATATTTACTGATAGTCAGTCAGTACAAAAAGCTTTGGAATCCAGCTCTTGTACCTCGAGAACAGCCTGGAGTTGCCTCACGACTTTAAACAGGATCGGTATGTATAACTGAGTCACTCTGGTTTGGATACCGATCCACTCAAACTGTTTGGGTAATGAGGAGGCAGATCGGCTGGCGTTTGCTGGAGCTGCGCTGCCTCTGGTAGGACCGGAACCATTCCTGGGAATACCACATAACGTGGCTGACGAGGCGATAACAGGCAGAATGAACTTAAGGTTAGAGTGTTTCTGGCGGAGCCATTCTGGCCTGAAACATTCGAAGTTGTTCCTTGGAACAGTTTCGAATAAAAAGATGAGGAACCTAGCTCTAGATCTGGATAAGGCCAAACTAAGAACACTTGTCGGAATTATGACAGGTCATTGCAGACTGAAAGCGCATTTGCACAAAATTGGTCTGGGTGAAGACGATGAATGCAGGCTGTGTCCTGAGGACACTGAAACAGCCATTCACATCGTCTCAGAGTGACCAGAGGTGAGTCGCATCAGATTCGAGGTCTTTGGCCAGGCTTTTATAGCCCAATGCGAACTGAAAAAATTACCCCCAAACAAGATTATTAGTTCTATCCAAAAACTGGATCTCGTCGGGGAGATATAAATTAGGGGTGAATCACAATTGTCCGTGCGGACGCAAAGGTAGAGTGTACAGACTCCCGCTCACCATAAATAACATAACATAACTAGCTGTGGGCATCCACCCTGGGAGATAACGCAGTATGCTACATAACGCACTCGGCCATTGAACAGAAGAATCCGGAGATTTACTGTAATAGGGTAGAGTACGCTAGTTTTAAGGGAGAGACCTTGTGTTACGACGGACTCCCTTGTCACTGAGTTGATCAACGCGGCTCAGCCCTCCATTCCACTTTACGGTGAAACTAGGGCCCATTCGGTCGATCTTCCACCACACGGGTCCAGTGACTGGCGCAAGTGGCATTACGTTGGACACCAAGACCTAACCCTCCATTTCACTAGGGTCCTAGTCTTGACAAGCGCGCCAAGCTCTAATGCCATGGGGGGCGAGAGCAAAGGTACTCAGAGTCGTACAAGTCGGCATATGAGCAGAGCCCTTCACCAACGTTAAAGTACCATTATCATCATTGCTGTCCAGGGTTTCTGCTAAAATTTTGACACTCCAGCAGACCCCCGAAAAGCTGAAAGAGAAAGGAAAGATGTTTGAAGGAAGATAATATAGAAGCTGCGCCAGTACAACCAAGGAGGAACCAGCACAGGTCACCCCCCTCACCAAAAGGGATCGGCGTGTGGACTCCAGTACTCAGAAGCATGAGCAGAGTGTTTCTATTTGGTGGTTGTGAAAGACCGAAGCATCGAAACAACACAAATAACAGCTTCACAGCTTAGATTCCTTACCCGCTGTTGCTGTTCGACTGCTTGGCATAAGGATCTAAAAATGGGGCTGAAGTAAGAGGTATGGGCAGAGGGCAAGTCTTCCATACTCCTTCACCAGGTTACATCTTCTAATGTAAGAGGCTTTATTATATTTGCAATGATTCAGTTGAGACGGCAAAAGGGAGAATAGAGAAAAGCGAGTGCACGAAGGTCGTACGAATTGGATAATTAGAAAACTATTCAAAACGATGAAATGAGCAATTAATTAGATCGCTTATTCATGGAACAGATTCGAAATAGCGTGTCTTTTGAAGACACGCAACGCAAATGTAGCAACAAACCACGTGGTCAATAAGGTTATATATAAATCAGTTCCACGCAATAAAAATGCGAGTAACAGTAAATATTCGCAAAGAATAAGTAGAGTTATATATATATATATATATATATATATATATATATATATATATATATATATATATATATATGTATATATATATATATATAATTATATATAAAGCAAAGAATAAAATATGAAAATGTTCAAATTGGCTGGTAAAAAAATGCAAAACTAAATTCTAAGTTGCAATATCTCAAATTTCCGCAAGGAAATTATTTCGATTCATGTAAAAAAAAAAAATGAATATGCAAATCCGTAGCAAGCGAATTTGAGATCAGGCTCGAAGGACCAATAAATGTTTCCGGGTTAATTCCCGGTATACCAAGTTCTGACTGTAAATTTCTTCGGTTCGCACCGGTTCTTGAATTTGATAATTTATATAAAGAACGCAATAAGAGATTTTATGAAGTGAAAACTACTACAACATGGCGAGAAATATTCTGACTCACCCTGTGTGTTTTTGTGGTCGAAGATTTATGTAGATGCACGTGCATGTATTGCTTCGAGTCTCGACTGGTAACTGTTCGCTCCGGTTGGTTGTTCGCTTGTCTCTGTTCCCTTTTGCTTGGTTGATACCTCCCCTTGGTTTGGGAATAGAATAGCTGTTGACAGTAGGGCTCTGATCTTCTTTTTATACCGCCAGGTTTATAGAACAGACTCGAGTTTGCGTAGGCGAGACCTAATTTATTGCTATATGAATTAATTATGCACTTTTTTGGGTGTCCAATATTAAAATTAAATTAAGAATAATAAAACTGAACTTAGGACCATATATACAAACTATATTATATTATTAAGCGGGGACGAAATAATGAATATAACAATTGACAGCCATCACAGAAGCATGCTCGGATTCCCTACATTTTGAATACCTGAAATAATTTCGGCAATATATTTATTTTTCACAAGTACGTAATTCAAATGCATTTAATAGTTATTCCAAAATTAGGCTTCACTAAGAATTGGGTTCAACAAAAAATATTTATAAGTGGGGAATTGTTCACATTTGGTTGTTTGTTGAGATAAATTCTCATTCAATTTTGTTTATTTATTTCTAGTGCTGTCAACAAGGTGAGGCTAAGACTTTTGTTTCCAACATATAGAAGTTGTTTTGCACTAATAAATGGTAGGAATGAGCGGATTTTTTCCGTTGAGAAAATTGTTCAAATGTTCTCAATTCTTTTTGGAAAGTTCTACTTGTCTATTCTATATGAAGCTTTTGGTTATAACCACAAATTAACCTATGAACTCTATTTTTCGAAACTTCTGTGAGTGCGCGAAAATTATGGAAAGAAGTCGAATCAAAGCATTGAGATAAAGGATGAGCCATCTAGCGCTTGAATTTTAAAGTAGTTTTTATTTCGACTCTGGCAACACTTTTGTCATTCGTACTTCGACAGCAGGTTAGTTTAATGTTTGAAATTAACGCAATGGATCGATTCACGCTTGAGCAAGAGTAGGAAATATAAAAAACTCATTTCCAAGTAAGTGAATCTTCTATCCAAACTGTTGGAAATTTATGTGGAAAATTAAATAGAAGTGAAATACCCTCACGGCAATTCGTGGTTAAATTTGTGAAGCGAGTTTATGAAACTAGATTGTTACTTGACGGAACAACCCGTTCACGTTCTCATCCAGTAAAACCTGAAAAAACATTGCTGCCGTAGCCAAGAATGTGGCTGTATGTCGATTAATATCAACTCGTCATCAAGCTCAAGACATCGACATTTCTCTCACTTCTGCGAGAAGAATTTTGCCTGAAGACCTTGGTATGAAGGTATGAAGCTCATTTTCACACCTCGGAGGATTAATTTTTGTGGAGATTCGTTATGAATAAGTGTTACGCTGTGCAAAAACGATTTATGCCTTGAAACACGAAATTGAAGTTGGCATTCATGAGATTGAGCCCCAAACAATCGACAATGTACTGAAAAATTGGGTTGATTGAATGGTTTCTATATGGTCAGCCTGGCCATGGTTGTTAGAATGATATCTTTTTCTCAAGAATATTTTTCTGCGCCAATTTATAAACTTCAATGGACTCCAGATAGTTGAGCTTCGTTCCTTTTGATTCCACATGTAATATTTTTAGGTTGTCAATTGTTGGGAATATGTGGCCATTCTCGATGCAATGTGATGGTACGGTGGACCTTTTTTTATATTTGGAGAAATTAATTCGATGTTTTCATTATACCTTGTATAAATTGAACGTCCTGTCTGACCTTTATATTTTTTATTGCAAGTTGAACATGTTAACTCATAAACTCCTGATTTTACTAAATTTGGGGTTGGATCCTTTTCATAGAATAACAGAGACGACAATTTATTTTCTGGTTTGAAAGCTATTTTGATATCGAATTTTGATATAAATTTGGTTTATGGCTAGTTGGACATTTTGTGTTTAATTATTTTATCTATTATCTTATGACTGAAACCATTGTTTGCGGCTATTGTTTTGATAGTATCAATTTCAACTTCACAGTTGTTATTGGACAGGGGCGAATAAAAGGCTCTATGCATTTTCGATCGATAGGCTGAAATTTTTTGTGAGTATGGTTGGTTTGAGTCTATGGGAATTACATATATCGGTTGATGTGAATTTTCTGAACACGTTAAATTGAATTTTTTGGTTTGAATGTGATATTGGTGGGTCTAAAAATGTTATATGCTTATTCAATTCTTTTTCTTACTTAAAATATTTGAACAACTAATCGGCCTAGCTATGGGCTCACCCATGAGCCCATTTCTCGCAGATATTTTCATGAATTACATAGAAAAGAAAATTTTCACTTCAAAATTACCTATAATAATACACTTCTGGTACCGATTTGTGGATGATGTATTTGCCTGCATATCTGGAACATCTAGACAACTTGGACAATTTCTAAATTTGATAAATAATATTCGCCCAAAACTAAAATTTAAGTAAGAAAAAGAATTAAATAACCATATAACATTTTTAGACCTATCAACATCACATTCAAACCGAATAATTGAATTAAATCTAATCAGAAAACTCACATCAACCGATGTATGTATGCCCATAGACTCAAACTACCCATATTCACAAAAATTTCAGCCTACCAATCAATGATCCATAGAGCCTTCCCTTTTTCCCTGTCCAAGAACAACCGTGAAGTTGAAATTGATACTATCAAAACAATAGCCGCAAACAATGGTTTCAATCATAAGATAATAGATAAAATAATTAAACACAAAATGTCCCAAATAGCCATGAATCAAATTTACCCTTCTACTAAAACAGAAAAAACCATAAAGTTCATTTCTTTTTCGTAAATTGTCGTCTCCTGTTATTCAGTGCGAAGGATCCAACCCCAAATTTACTAAAATCGGGAGTTTATGAGTTAATATGTTCAACTTGCAATAAAAAATATATAGGTCAGAAAGGACGTTCTTTTTATACAAGGTATAGTGAACATCGATGGATTTCTCTAAAAATGAAAGAAGCTTCACCATCGCAACACATTGCATCGAGAATGGCCATATATGTCCAACCATCGACAGCCTAAAAATCTTACATGTGGAATCAAAAGAAACGAAGCTCAACTATCTGGAGTCCATTGAAGTTTATAAATTGGTGCTGAAAAATATTTTTGAGATAATGAATGACCAAATTGATCTATTTTCAATGCATTCAAATAACATTCAAAACATCGACACAATTCCTGTAACTCTCACTTTTTATTATCTCTACCTTGTACCTGAATCTACTAAAGTTTTGAACTAGTTGCAAAAATGTAAACCTTACACATTGTAAAACATCTAAAAATTGTTGGTAGTAAAACATAGCAATAAAAATTTTGTTTTAATTATGATAAGCTACCAAATAGTAACGGCTGAAACAGTTCAATATTCGATATTTTCACCATTTTCGAAAATCATTGAGAAAAACTTTGTCAGACATCTCCTTATTTAAATCAAATTATCATTTCATAAATATGAATCCTTGCCCACCAAAACTTTACGGTCTAATAAAAACTCACAAAGAAGATGCACCAATTCGCCAGTCGTTTCCTTTATGAGCAGCCCTACCTATAAAATAGAGAAAAAATTAAATGAAATGTTTAAAAGGCTTACTAATTTCATTCCGAAATACACAAAAAAAATTCCATAGAATTAACAACGAAATTAAAAAAAATTTCTTCACCAAATAATTCCTACCTAGTATGCCTGGAAGTGGATATGTTTCCAAATATACCGAGAAATGATAGCATTCATTTAGCTTCAGAAATTCTTGAAAAATCACATGTGAATCCCGTGACACACGGTAATTTCGTTGCCCATTTAGAACAATGTCTGCTCAAAAACTATTTTCAATTTAATAATAAAATATACGAACAATTAAACGGCCTAGCTATGGGCTCACGACTGAGTCCACTCCTTGCAGAAATATTCATGTCAGAAATAGAAAATAAAATCTTCAATTCGACACTACCTGTAAATATTCATTTCTGGTACAGATACGTAGACGATATTCTCACGTGTATCTCCGGATCATCCGAACAACTGAGTCAATTTTTGAATTTCTTGAATAATATTTACCCAAAAATAAATTCAAATAAGAAAAAAAATCGAAGAACAGTATTGCATTTTTAGACCTCTCGATATCACATTAAAATAGAAAAATATTCAACGTGTTCAGAAAACCCACATCCACTGATATATGTATTCCTATTGATTTCAATCACCCATATTCACAAAAAATGTTAGCGTATCAATCGATGATCCATAGAGCCTTCGCATTACCCTTAACAAAAAATGATCGCGAAGCTGAAGTCCAAACTATAAAATCAATAGCCTCGAACAACGGTTTCAACCCCAATATAAAAGATAATCTAATTCGACAGAAACTATCTGAAATAGCTATGAGCCAAATTTATCCCATCATAAAAACTGAAGAAAATATAAAATTCATTTCAATATCCTACTATGGTAGCATAAGTCAAAAAGTGGTCAATAGTTATCCTGTTCTACGTGCAGTAATAAACATATAGGACAAACAAGACGAGGTTCAACGAACATAAAATGAGTTTCATGAAAAATAAACAAAATTCTACTTGTGCCACTCATTGTCTATAAAACGGTCATTCCTTTCCCAGAATAGACAATCTTAAAATTTTACATGTAGAATCAAAAGGGAAGAAACTCGATTATCTAGAATCTGTTGAAATTTTCAAATTAGTTAACAATAACAATAATGTAAAAATAATAAATGACAGTACGGAGCTATGTAATCGAAAATATTTGAGATATTTAAAAAGTAACATCTGTTTAAAACCTTTTTCAACGAACATAAAATGAATTCAATGAAAAGTAAACAAAAATTCAACTTTTGCCACTCATTATTTAGAAAACAGTAATTTCTTTCGACAAAAGAAAATCTTAAGAAAAATTTCACATGTCGATTCAAAAGAAAAGACACTTGATTATCGAAATTTTCAAATTCGTTCACAATAAAAATAATGTAAAAAATAATGAATGACTGTACGGAACTATGTAACCCCAAAAATTATTTGAGATATTTAAATGGGTACCATCTGTTTAACAACCTTCTTTGTCGATTGCCGACATTCCGATATCTGTTAGAAGTCCTCTCTTTTTAACCCGGTTTTTCATCACGTTCCGCTTGTAAACCTCTGTAACACTATTAGGTGTTACCTAGAATCTATTGAAATATTCAAAATATTTATCACCTTTGTTTAAATACCTCTGTACCACTCTTAGGTCTTCAATTGTCTGATGATGGGATAGTTCACTTCCCGAAACTCGAGTCACAAGAAAATGTGTAATATATATTTTTATTGGTAGTAAAACATAGTAATTTCTACAATTTGTTTTAATTCGATATCTTTTACATTCATAAATGTGAAGGTCCAACCTCTCAAATAAACTCATTAGTTTGAACAAATTTTTATTAGTTTTCTATTTAGAGCCGATCAAAAATGCAAATTTCAAATAGCACACCAACTCTAAATGTACTAGTGAAGAAGCATAAATCATCATTTACTAAACAAGGTTTTTGTATTCTCTGTTTTTCCACCTGTTTTCGTTCGAAAATTTGCGTACTTAATGCCAAACAGAAATACTTTTGACATCGGAATTTTCATCAGCTAGTTCAATCTGTTCGTTTGAGACCAATTTCGGCCCAAAATCGAAAATTGAGGACATTAGGGTAAAACGCTAGCACACTGTTCCCTGGAAGAGTATATTCTGTGTCGAGGTTAGAAAGGAAATCTGATAGGAGTAATCATTTCGAAGGCGAGCCGTAGGATTTTCATTCTTCCGAGTAACAGACTATACTTTCTCCACGAATGATGAAGTGGCATAAAGAAAAAACGATTAGGACGTTTCGAAAACTGTGATGAATATGACAATCAATTCGAATCACAGATAGAGTTTATTCTCTTTGTTATCCAAGGTGTTATGTAATATTCATTCTATTACAAGTGATGGTATGAAATTCATTCCATTACAAGTGATGGTACGAAATTCGGTCAAAATACGTACGATTTCAGGTATTGCAATATACTTATTACATATCCAGTGGTGGAATACCAACATATTGTGATCAATTCGAAATAAGAAGAGCCATATTCTATAGCAGTCGTGGAGTAAAGTAATTCTACACCTTCACTTCTTCCGATATTCCGATTCAAATCTATCCTGCCATTCATCTGATACTAATTTGCGATTTCTAGACTTTTTTAAATAATAAATTGGGTTAATTCAACATGGTTCAACATTTTTGTGAATACGAAAAACGAACGCTTCCACCTTTTCCCTCTTCAATAAGCTCCTTCACTGTACTGTAGTAAACAAAAACGTGAAGTCGACAAATCTTTGACTGGCGTCATCCAACGCAAAGCCTGGATGGATCAAACGGCGAAAATTCCAGAATTTATGCTCATAAATATTCAGGCTGGGAAGTTCGCCTCTCATTCGATTTCACGCAAATAGAAATCATTCAACATCCCCATTCGGTCGAAAATGCCGGATAGATTTATAAAACTCTGGATATAATAGATTCCTTGAACAGTTCTCCGATCCCTTATAACATCATTTTCCACCCAGATTCCGTGGAAAATAAAATAAATCACCTCTCAAACATGTAATATACGATCTTCCGAAGGATAAATTATCAATAATATTTTATTTTATTTCAGACAGTCGGTAGCTGTACAAGATGTCAAATGATCTGTATAAATCAAGTGAACGCCCAGAAAACAAAGGAACCACTAATAACACTGGCGAGGGAATTTGGGGGAAAGGTCAAATTCGGGATCTATCTGTGGAATGAGGGGGGTGGAAGTAATGATACCATTGTTTTGGGGGGAGACGTAGTGGCTAAGAGAAAGATGTAAATATGTAAAGCAGAATTTCAATTGGATGAAAAGATTTTAGATGAAGAGTTTTTGTTAGAAACGCTTAGAAACAGGAGCATGGATAAGCCAGTAGCTATCGTTAGAAGAAATGATATTTGTCAGTCATAAAAAATGTCAATTAACGAATCACAACGTCATTATGTTCCAGAGAGGCAAATTTATCAAAATATATTGTTATGGAATTTATCAGTAAAATGAATAATTATACAGAAATGTCAAGGAAAAGAACTACCGATGTATATATTTTGACCCGTTAGAGAGTGGTTAGACCAAGTTCCTTTGAATAAAATTAATTTTGATAGAAATACTCATAACTCACCTCATAAAAACACTCACAAGTGCCAAAATTTGGAAGAAAGAACCTGTTCGGAGTACAAATCAACTAGTCGAGTGAAAATTCTTTAAAAACGTTCGTGGAAAACGAGAATTTCTTTTTCAAAATTAATAAATTCAATTAAAAAGTAGTATTTACTTCACCATATTTTCATTCTTACAAGAGATAAATCGAAATACTTTGAATTTTGATACCTATTCGGTAACTATTGAAGAAAACGATGGAAAACTTTGATATTAACATGAAACATAAGTAATTTTTAGTGAAAATATTGACAATATGCAAACTGAATCATAACTAATTTATCAAATCAAAGTGAATTTTCTAACAATAAATAAATTCAATGAATTGATCAAACGAAGTCAGTAACTATGAAAATATGTATAGATACAAGGAATATAATTTTAAATGTTTTTAGAATAGATAGAGTTGTAATACGATGAAAGTTCAATAAATATAATAAGCTTCAAAGGTTATTGCAAGTGTTAGTTGAGTTAGAACCTTTAAAAGTTAGAAACTTTGGAAACTTTTGTTATTTGGAATAATTCTTGAGAAATTTTGTAATTGAAACTGAAGAGAATGAAATGAAACAGGGACGAAAGTTTAGATAATATTTAGGCTAATTTTCTAGAGTAGTTTCAGATCAGAAAATGGTCTAATATTCATGTTATTAGAATAAACACCATTTCTGAAGAATTTGGACAAATTCTAGTAAGCTTTGGAAAATTCAATTTTTCGGAAAGATATAAGTAGAACAGAGCAAACGTCATTCAGTATGAAATTGACCAGAGTCGGGATGAAGTCGGTTTTTTCTGAAATGCTCCTACAAATAATTAATTCCGCAAAACCTAAGAAGAGAACAAGTTTCTCTTTGATAATGATGATATGGTCATTGCGTCTTTGTGGGACTTGTTTTTTTTTACAGGTACAAGCAGATATTCGACGCATCATTTTCGCTAGTTAAAATTAAAGAAATGTATAGCCAGATCTAAACATATAGTTGATCTTAAGAACCGGCTATATTACCTATTTATCATATCTTATTTTCATCCGGATTATTTTAACATTTACAAAGAAACCAAAAACTCATATGACAAATCTCTTCGAGAAAACAAAACAGCTCTTACCTGTTAATTGATTAATCAAATTGCACACCGTTTTGGATTTATTTTTCGACGCAGTTTCATGCTCATTAATATACACACTTTTGTTTTCTCGAAGAGATTTGTCAAATGAGTTTTTGGTTTCTTTGTAAATGTTAAAATATTCCGGATGAAAATGAGATATGATAAATAGGTAATATAGGCGGTTCTTAAGATCAACTATATGTTTAGATCTGGCTATATATTTCTTTAATTTTAACTAGCGAAAATGATGTAAATAAACTTTCAACTTGATGATCCTGAACAGCTTTCAAAATAATTAAAACAAATTGTAGAAATTACTGTGTTTTACTATCAATATATATTACGCATTTTCTTGTAACTCGAGTTTCGGGAAATTAACTATCCCATCATCAGAAAACTGAAGACCTAACAGTGGTACAGAGGTACTTAAACAAAAGTGATAAATATTTTGAATATTTCAATTGATTCTCGGTAACACCTAATAGTAGTACAGAGGTTTACAAGCGGAACGTGATGAAAAACCGGGTTAAAAAAGAAGGGCCTTCTAACAGATATCGGAATGTCGCCAATGGACAAAGAAGGTTGTTAAACAGATGGTACCCATTTAAATATCTCAAATAATTTTTGGGGTTACATAGCTCCGTACAGTCGTTCATTATTTTTACATTATTTTGTTGTGTACCTCAAATATTTGGATTTACATAGCATACACTAATTAATTATTTTTTACATTATTTTTATTGTGAACGAATTTGAAAATTTCAATAATCAAGTTTCTTTTCTTTTGAATCTACATGTAAAATTTTCTTAAGATTTTCTTTTGTCAAAGGGAATTACTGTTTTCTGAAGAATGAGTGGCAAAAGTTGAATTTTTGTTTACTTTTCATTAAATTCATTTTATGTTCGTTGAAAAAGGTTTCAAACAGATGTTTCTTTTTAAATATCTCAAATATATTCGATTTACATAGCAACGAAAATATTTGAGATATTTAAAAAGTAACATCTGTTTAAAACCTTTTTCAACGAACATAAAATGAATTTAATAAAAAAAAACAGTTATTCCTTTTGACAAAAGAAAATCTCAAGAAAATTTTACATGTAGATTCAAAAGAAAAGAAACTTGATAATTGAAATTTTCAAATTCGTTCACATTAAAAATAATGTAAAAAATAATTAATTAGTGTATGCTATGTAAATCCAAATATTTGAGATACACAACAAAATAATGTAAAAATAATGAAAGAGTGTACGGAGCTATGTAACCCCAAAAATTATTTGAGATATTTAAATGGGTACCATCTGTTTAACAACCTTCTTTGTCGATTGGCGACATTCCGATATCTGTTAGAAGGCCCCTCTTTTTTAACCTGGTTTTTTATCACGTTCCGCTTGTAAACCTCTGTACCACTATTAGGTGTTACCGAGAATCTGTTGAAATATTCAAAATATTTATCACTTTTTTTTAAACACCCTTGTACCACTGTTAGATCTTCAGTTGTCTGATGATGAGATAGTTAATTTCCCTAAACTCGAGTCACAAGAAAATGTGTAATATATATTTTTATTGGTAGTAAAACATAGTTATTTCTACAATTTGTTTTAATTATGATCAAACACCAAATAGTAACGGCTGAAACAATTCAGTAGCTTTCAAAATAGTTCAATCATCACTTCGTAAATTTCGCTATTCTGAACTCCAATGCCTTTGCGGGCTTCGCTTCAGTATCAGCTGGTTCCCCTCTTTATAACCCTAAATAATTTTATTCATTTGAAGTAACGACGTAGTAAATACTGCCAAAAAGATGCAAAATTAAGTTTCATTTGGTTATGATAAAATACCGATGACGGTTATCAAAAAATCTATATCAGCTACTGCAGAACCTTAAGCCTCTATCATGAACAAATCATTCAAGGAAGGTGTTTTTCCGAAATCTTTATAAATAGCTGTAGTGAGACCAATAAGCCTCCTCACATCATTCTCAGAAATTTTTGGAAAAATGTTGGTAAATAGGTTTTTGCGTTTTTTCCATAAAACCCGGATCTTTTCAAATGTCAATATGGATATGTGAAGTCGAAAAGTATAGAGACGACTATTTTGAGTTGACACGTTCGATTTTTGAAATACTTGAAGAAGGAGATGTACCAATAGGCCCCTTCATTGATCTCTCCAAGACCTTTGACAGCATTGATCACACTAAGTTATTATACATTCTGTCAAGAAAGTACCGGGAATTATCGATTTAAATCTGGCGGGGCAATGAGGCAGGTAAAATTTTTTTTTCCTAGGTTGGTATCACTGTCCTTAATTACTATGCCAAGCTTGAGCGGGATCTGTCAACTCGTGTGTTTGCTGATTAGGTCAGTCGATGTCAGAGTGCGTGCCGATTTTTACTATGGGTGATTACGTTGAGCAAAGAATTTGTTTAAAGTTTTGTGTTGCAAATGAATTTTCGTGTGCCGATGCATTGAAAATGTTGCAAAGGGCCTTTGGTGATAATGCTCTATCGAAAACTCGTGCATATCAGTGGTACAGAGCCTTCAAGGACGGTCGTGAAGTGGTCGCCCATCGACGGCTTCGATCGAAGATAACGTCGATAAAATTAAGGAAAGGGTGCTGGAAAACCGTCGTACCAGCTTGAGAGAGATAGCACATGATCTTAAGATATCCCACGAGTCCGCACGTACGATTTTGATTGATATTTTGGGCATGAGAAAGGTGGTCGCACGACTCGTACCGAAAGACCTGAATTTTCTTCAAAAACGTCATCGCGAACAGGTTGCTTCAGACATGCTGGATCGCTGTAATTCCGATTCTACATTCATGGAACGCATTATAACTGGTGATGAGACCTGGGTCTACGAGTACGATATGCAAACTAGCCAGCAATCATCGGAATGGGTGGCAAAAAATGAGCCGAAACTGAAAAAACCACGCCAAAGCCGCTCGAAAATGAAGGTGATGCTCATTGTTTTCTTCGATATACGTGGCGTGGTGCACTACGAATTCGTTCCAGAAGGTCAGACGGTAAACAAGGAGTATTACCTAGGCGTTATGAAACGTTTGCGTGAGCGTATCCGTAAGAAGCGGCCAAATTTGTGGGCGAACAACTCATGGATTTTGCATGACGATAACGCGCCTTCTCACCGAGCTACGATTGTGACTGACTTTCTCGCCAAAAACTCAACAAACGTGATTCAGCAACCACCGTATTCGCCGGATTTGGCTCCCTGCGACTTTTTCCTCTTCCCAAAACTAAAATTGCCCCTTCGTGGCACCCGTTTTGAGTCGATTGAAGCCATAAAACAAAATTCGGCGCGAGAGCTAAAGTCCATAATTGGAAGTGCCGTTGGCATAGATGTATTGGAGCGAATGGAGCCTATTTTGAAGGCGACCCAATAAATTTTGACGATTAAATGTAAAAATGTTGTTTTAATTGAAAATTCCCGGTACTTTCTTGACAGAGTAGTACATTTGTACAACAATTCTATACTCATACAAACTCGGCAAGGTTTTGTTGATTAACGAGGCAAATGGCAGACATGCGTACGTTTCGAGCTGATTGGTTTTCGTCAGTGGACTGTATGTTAGTGACTCCAAATCTGTCAGGTATCTTTATTCGCTATACACAGAGACTCCAATGATATTACTAATACACTAGCGCTGTCTATAGTATGCAAAATACATACAAGTCAAAATTCCCGGTACTTTCTTGACAGAGTAGTATAAACTTTTCTGTTGCGGCTTACGGGGTCAGCAGTTGAACTTAGTGCGGAGTTATCTGGAGAATCGAGTACAGCGAGTGAGTGTTGGACTTAATGGGAATTATATATCGTCCGATATACAGATACAGGGAGATATTGCCGCACCGATACTTTTTTTGGTATATGTCAATGACTTGCCAAATATCGTTCTTGTTGAAGTAGAAATTTTTATGTATGCGGATGATGCAAATTCCTTGGTCTCTGCCTGCGATATACCCAAGGGAACCAAAATGACACAAAACATCCTGTCTACTATTGCTAACTAGTGTTCAAAAAATAAATTAACAATAAATGTGGACAAAACTGAATGTGTATTTTTTCTACCTCCCATCCAAAATGGTCGAAACCCAAAACGATCACTCTTCTTTATAATAACGTAGATATAAGCGATAATACAACATTTTTAGGTGTGTTTGTGGATCAGCAACTATGTTGGTCCGACTATATCGAAATATTACAGCGCAGATTGAATTCTGTACTGTTGTGTATACTCCTCGAGTTTTATCTCAGCAAGCTGACTTGAACCTGCTTAAGACGGTATATTTTTCCACCTTTCATTCTATTCTTACGGCACCATTATTTGGGGAAATAGCTCTGATATTAATAAGCTATTTATCATACAAAAACGCGCATTGAAAGTGATGCTGCGACCGTCTTATAGGGCTTCATGTCGTGGGATGTTCAAATCTCAGGGAATAGTAACAACTGTGGGACTTTACATATTCAAAGGTCTGATTTTTCTGCGATAGAATGATCAATACTGAGTTAAGAACTTGAATAACAGGAGAATTAATTTTTTTCATCTACCGAAAAATTATCTCACGCTGTTACAGAGAATTGTAGAGTATATCAAGCTTTACAACAATCTATCAAAAAATATCTAGCCAATTTCTGATATAAAGAAGTACAAAGATGCTGTAAGAACTTTATTGATAAGACTTGAACCGTACTCGATAACTGAGTATTTTAACTCTGATTTTCAAGTCTGATCGGTCTCGTTCGGTCATTTCTTATTTCATTTTTATATTTTTTTTTACTTGTTTTCTTTTCGAGTTGTTAAAAAATATATAGGACATAGTATTTTAGTTTTACAAAAATGTTTGTAATACAACAATTGTTTTACCATGATGTGGCTTCTTCAGGTATTTACATTGTACTGGCTGATGGTATTCAGTGTAACCGATTTCAAATAGGTTGTTAGGTACGTGACCAAATAATTAAAGAACAAGTCATAAAAACGGAAGGTGTTTATAGCTTGTTCTTCTTGAGCCATTTTGGTGTAAAAAAGCAATTTCTTATAGTAAACTCCCAGAAATCGCCCTGCGCAATAGCGCAGGGCGAACCATATAATAATATGGTTTTCACGACGACTTATCTATGTGAACAAGGATTTTCTGCTTTGTTGGTTATTAAAAACAAGAGGAGGAATCGTTTGAAAGTAGGTGATGATTTGCGTGTAGTCTTTAGTAGCAATATTAGTCCTAGAATAGCCGAACTCGTGTAGAAGATGCAAGCTCAGAAATCATACTAATACAAAATTACAGAAGTTTATCCTGAAGGTATCTAAATTTTTTAATGTAAATTCCTATTAATTTTTCAATAAAACTTTCAGTTTGATTTTTACCCTGTTAACAAGAATGATATAAAAGTGGTCCCTGACTGAGAAAAGGTTGGGAACCCCTGCACATATGTCATAGCACCTCGGGCGTTACTTCACGCAGCGATCGGTAAAACAGACCGGTTTATATTTCATCCAGCCTCGTATTATTCGAATACACGAATTCGAACTTCTTCATTCTTTCTCATCAACTGTATCGAAATTATTTTCTTATGAGCCAAGAGAAATAATTATCAATAAACCATGTTTTTTTATTTCATTTCCGACATGAATACCCGGTTTCCAACAAAGGATTATGCACATGAACATATAAATTCGATTTTTCTGTGTATTTAAAGAGAACCGAGATATTCAGTTGATATGAATAAAATGAGTAAGAAGCTTTGAGGAGTAGAATTAAATAGTTTATTCGAAGTTGTATAGAATAACTAGAAAAGGAAACATAAGCGTGATCATTGCATCGGAGTTGTATAACGATCTGTAGAGGCAAATATAATATTAATTATATAAACTAAAATCATTTGAACATAAATTCAAATACAATATTTATTAATTTCATAAACTATATGAATATAAATTACCAAATAATTTTATATTAAAGTGGCAAGTCTTATATTTGTAGAAATGATAAAGAATGAGAGTTCTGTGATCAGAACACAGAATGTATGTTAACGGATAGACGAGATATCACATCTCTCTCACTCTCTGTTCCTCACCTTGAAGATGTAAGTTGATAAATGTAACCTGTGAGTACATTTAAAAAGTGTTTTGTTAAATCTAACCAAAGAAATGGCAAGTAAACTAACAATTGGTGACCCCGACGTGATGTTCAATTCAATCGTGATTATAAACATATAAACCAAGTGCACTAACATGGCTCAAGCTACATCCCCAACTATGCAAGAAGAAATGTATATCCATCAAGGTACGAGTAATCAAGATCTTCCAGAAATTAATGAAATATCTGTGAAAATCCCACCATTTTGGCCAGAAAAACCTCAGCGTTTTATCCAATAGACGCCCAATTTCGGATTAATGGCATCATGAAGGATTCAACAAAATTCAATTACTTGATATTCCAGCTAGAACCTTCTTTAATTGATAATATTTGGGATATAGCAACAGGTACAGATGATGACAAATATCAACTTGCTAAAGAGAGGCTAACAAGTTTATTCACAGAAAGTGAAGAAAAAAGGATAAAGAGGTTATTAACAGGACATAACCTGGGAGACTTAAAACCAAGCCAACTTTTAAGGAAATTAAAAGCTCTAGCAGGTACAGACATATCAGAGAGAGAGTCCTTAAACCTTTGTGGTTAGAAAATCTTCCACTTAATATTAAAAATGTAGTCATCATCAGTGAAGAAAATGTTCATCGGCTGGCAAATATGGCCGATAAAATTTTTGAAATAAACCCATCAAATGAATTATATGCTGTAAACCGTTCAAATTCAACAAAAAGTGCCCCCAGTGAACTCGATGAATTGAGATTAGAAGTTGCTGTTTTAAGTAAAGAAATCAAGCAGATGAGGGTAAATAATGGAGAAAGACCTACTAGGCGTAGTCAAACCCCTAGCAGAAATCGAGAGAGGTCAAAATCCAGGCATAAATACAATTCTGATGGTAAATATTGTTATTTCCACGTCCGATATGGAAAAAGGTTCCACCCAGAAAAATGTACTGCCCCCTGTGCTTGGAAGAATCCGGAAAAACTTCAATCAGTAGTAGAGAGTGCAGCATATTCTGCTACTGATTCGGTCCCCTGCTGCAACTCTCGTTTATTCATGGTGGACAGGAACACGGGAATGCAATTTTTGATCGACAGCGGTGCAGATGTATCAATTATGCCATATAAGCAGAAACCTATAGCACGAGTAAATCAGGACGATGATTTTTATCTTTATGCTGCTAATTGTACAAGGATGCCCACCTATGGTACCAAATGAATGGAAATTGACCTAGGTCTAAGGCGTTCATTGAAATGGCCTTTCATCATCGCCAAAACATCAAGAGGTATTCTAGGTGCTCTCTTTCTAAGAAAATTCAACCTACTCATTGATCTGAAGAGGCAACAGTTGGTTGATGACGACACGAAACTAAGAAAAACAGGTGAATTGATGTCTATCTCATCAAAAGACTCAGTGAGTACCTCATTCAGTGAAAATATTAATAAATTCAGTTTACTGTTGAACAATTATTCTGAAATAACTCGACCAAATTTTATTCTTAACAACATTAAGCACAATGTAAAACACCATATCATTACAACAGGACAACCAGTTTATTTTAAACCTAGGCGTCTTAATAACCAAAAATTAACTATAGCTAAAAAAGAATTTCAATTTATGCTAGATAATGGTATTATTCAGCCATCAGAGTCTCAATGGTCTAGTCCCTTGCATTTGGTTCAGAAGAAAGACGGCTGCTGGCGTCCATGTGGAGACTATAGGCGATTGAATGAAAGAACTCTTCCTGACCGATACCACCCCTCGGATCGAAGATTTTAATCACATATTAGGTAAAAAACAATATTTTTCAAAAATTGACCTTCATAAAGCATATTTCCATATACCGATAGCCGAAGAAGATCGTCATAAAACTGCTATTACAATTCCATTCGGGTTATTCGAATTTACTGTTATGCCATTCGGACTTCGAAACGCCCCTTCTAGTTTTCAGCGGTTTATTCATGAAGTTTTTAAAGGTTTAGAATTCGTATTTTCATATATTGACGATCTCCTTACAGCATCTTCCTCTGAAGAAGAGCATATCGAACATCTTAAATTAGTGTTTGACAGGCTTCTGAAATTCGGTCTCAGAATTAATGTTTCAAAATCAGAGTTTGACGTCGGAGAAATTGAATTTTGAGGATATTTTATAACTCCGGAAGGATCAAAACCGCTCCCTGGTAAAGTACAAACAATTCTTGATCTAGAACGTCCAAAAACAATTCATGAACTGAGACAATTTTTACGCATAATTAATTTTTCCAGGCCTTATATTAAAAATGCAGCACACGCTCAAGTTGACTTAAATGAGTTATTGAAAGGTGCGCGTAAAAAAGATACCAGACTAATTAGTTGGACTCCAAAATTAGAAGAAGATTTTGAAAAATGCAGCATTATTAACTATTCCCGATCCAAACCTGCCAAAAGCACTATTTACTGATGCATCAGATTGCGCAGTTGGCGCAGCTTTGCAGCAGTTTGACGGATCAGAGTGGAAACCTCTTGTATTCTTTCCAAAAAAATTAAATTCAGCTCAAAAGGTTTACAATACGTATGACCGTGAACTTTTAGGTGTGTATTTGGCAGTCAAGCAGTTCAAAGACTTACTTCAAGGTAGAGATTTTAGTGTATATACTGATCATAAACCTCCAACTTTTGTTTTTCGTCAGAAGAATGAAAAAGCTAATTCCAGGCAACTGCGACAGCCCCAATATATTTCAGAGTTAACTACTAATATACAACACATCAGTGGCAACGATAACATCGTTGCAGATGCGTTGTCTCGAATTGATAGCATTGAAGCATTTGATTTCAAAAAAATCGCAGATGCACAAAATAGTGACACCGAATTTTCGGAATTAAAAAGGAGTGACACTGCTTTGCAGTTCAAACAACACCAACTTTATTCTGGAATAGTTCTATGGTGTGACACCTTAACAGAACGTATTAGGCCTTACATACCAAAAAAATTCCATAAATCAGTTTTTGACCACATTCATGGTTGTGCACATCAAGGAGTGAGTGCAACGGTGAAAATTATGTCTGCCAGATTTGTTTGGCCTGGAGTGAAAGTGGATGTCAGAAATTGGACCCGATCCTGCATGAATTGCCAAAAAAATAAAATTCACAAACATACGAAATCCGAAGTAGCCAAGTTCTCTGAACCAGATGAACGATTTTCAACAATTCATATAGATCTTGTTGGACCCTGTATCAGATGTAAAAACATATATTTTGACATGTATAGATCGATTCATGAATTGGATTGAGGCAATTCCCTTACAGGACACATCTGCAGAAACAGTTGCTCGTGCTATTTACCAAAATTGGACAACGAGGTTTGGAGCACCATCATGTGTTATAACAGATAGAGAAAGCCAATTTACTTCCTCCCTTTTTCATCACCTTACGTCCCTTTGTGGAGTAAACTCTGTCACACCACTGCGTATCACCCGCAATGCAACGGAAAAATAGAGCGGCAGCACCGCACAATTAAAGCAGCCATACGAGTGCATAATTCTGTAAAATGGACAGACACTCTGCCAACAGTACTGTTAGGTATTCGAGCTTCTCTGAAGCCAGACTCCAACTTTACCACAGCACATATGGTTTATGGAACCTCAATAAGACTACCAGGTGAATCCTTTGAAAACTCTGTGACCCAAATAGACTCAGAATCTTTCGTGACTTGCAAAGATTGCAAATTAAAATGCGTACAGTAAGACCATATAGTATCCAGCATAAGACTAAGGCACGTATTTTTGTTCATAAAGATTTGTCGATATGCTCACATGTTTTTGTACGAATCGATAGAGTTAGAAAACCCCTCGAATTTGCTTATGAAGGTCCATTTTTGGTTATCGAACGATATGACAAATACTTCACAGTCCAAATACATAACAAAGCATGCACTATTTCTATCAATAGAATAAAACCAGCATATTTATTGAAAGATGATCAGGAGGAAAAAGTATCCCCTCACCTCACTACTAAAACAGAAAGTCAAGTACTTCCTAATGTTTCAAACGATCTTCCATTATCACTACCAAAAACTACTCGTAGTGGACGATGTTCATTTTCCTGCCCGTTATAGTGATATGGTGTCTATAAAAATTCTGGTAATTATTATTTTTTTTTATTATTATTATAGTGTTACCTCCCCTAGATCATTTTGATCAGATATTTGCTTTTATATTTTGTACATTTAATTGTTTATCAAGTTTGTTTATTCTCATTCTAATTAAGTCCCCTAATATTTAACATTGTTGTTTCGTCACTTGCAATATATCTTTTTTTTAATATGTTTTGTTTTGACCAATTGCAGCTCCTGGGAGGGAAGTAATGTAGAGGCAAATATAATATTAATTATATTAACTAAAATCATTTGAACATAAATTCAAATACAATATTAATTAATTTTATAAACTATATAAATATAAATTCCCAAATAATTTTATATTAAAGTGGCAAGTCTGATATATGTAGAAATGATAAAGAATAAGAGTTCTGTGATCAGAACACAGAATGTATGTTAACGGATAGACGAGATATCATATCTTTCTCACTCTCTGTTCCTGACCTTCAAGGTGTAAGTTGATAAATATAAATATAACCTGTGAGTACATTTAAAAAGTGTTTTGTTAAATCTAACCAAAGAAATGGCAAGTAAACTAACAGATCAACTCAAATGAATATATCAAAGAATATTTTCGAAATGGTATTCTACAGATTTACGTATTTCAAAGCTTCTTTTGAGACTGATGATAAAGCTTTCATGATGATTAGGGTTGCTTCTTATTTCTTCACAGTTATCTGTAGTTTCCTGTTATAATTGAATCCTACCATGGATCTTAATGCCATATAAGTTGCTGTTTATTTATCTCCTCAAAGGGTAATAAAGAGGAGTTAAATCCGAGGGTCTTCGCTGAAAAAAATGGGTATGGTTCCATCGTTTTAGAACAAGATATCTTGTCGGGGAACATCTCACATCGATCAATAACGTATGTTTTCTTTATATATCTTTGGTATGCTGTACAATGTGTGTTAATTGTGTATATCTACAAAAAAGAAAGAGTGTTTCTAAGACATTTATTTCATTTCATTTTTAAGAATTTTTTTTAAAAAGACGCGTATTTGATGTTTAAGGTAATAAAAAATCTTAGAGCAAGTTAATAAACTCCTTTTAGTTATTTCACACCTAGCAGAATTATATTGGAAAGGATATTTTGCAACAAATTCAAATAGTTGACCTCCTAAATGATGTCCTAGGAATTGGTCATTATAAATTTCACACCATACGTTTATTGAGAATCTATACTAAAAGTGATTTTAAGTGATAGCATGAGGATACTGTTCAGTTTCTTCGAAACAGAACAAGGAATTCTACCTGCAGTTAATGGACTTTTTACTTTTTCAAGGATTAAGTAAGTAAGTAATCTTCTTTATTTCAGATTTCACATACAGAATATATATAAAAAATGAAATGACCCTTAAGCACATGGTACAGGGCATTTATGTAGATTCAGGTACAACGTAGTGATAATAACAAAGCGAGAGTTACAGGAATTTCATCTCGACCAGATGTTAGAAAAAACTCCAGATAGTTGAGCTTCGTTCCTTTAGATTCCACATGTAATATTTTCAGGTTTCCGATTGTTGGGAATATGTGGCCATTCTCGATGCAATGAGTTGTGACGGTGGAGCTTCTTTTGTTTTTAGAGAAATCCATTCGATGTTCATTATACCTTGTATGAAATGAACGTCCTGTTTTACCTATATATTTTTTTTCCAAGTTGAACATGTTTTCTCATAAACTCCTGGATTTAGTAAATTTACTAAAATTATACCTTGTATAAAATGAATGTCCTGTCTGACCTATATATTTTTTTATTAGTTAACATGATAATTTACTAAAATCAGGAGTTTATGAGTTAAAATGTTCAACTTGCAATAAAAAAATATATAGGTCAGACAGGACGTTCATTTTATACAAGGTATAATGATCATCGAATGCATTTCTCCAGAAATAAAAGAAGCTCTACCGTCGCAACAAATTGCATCGAGGATGGCCACTTATTCCTAACTATCGACAACCTAAAAATATTACATAAGAGGAATAAGCAGAAACAAAATTTTGTCTACTCAAAATTTTTAATGTATAGGATTTTTGTTAACCATTTATATTTATTGGATTTTGTTATATCATTTGTATGTCTAATAATGAATGTTTATTTTATATGTCGTTTGATATAAGTAGTACATTACTTTACTTTAATTAATTTAATTCCTTAAGTTATAATATAAAAAATATAATTTTTTGAAATTAAATATGTAGAAGGCTAACAGAAAATATATGTAAATATTAAAGTATTTAAATAATTTCATAAACCTTCTATCAAGCATAAACCTCCATTTATTTTATTCTATTTGATATGTTTCTATGATTGTAATATATTTTTTCAGAATGATAACATGACTGAGAGAATATTAATTTGTGTATCATTATAACTGAGGATGTCCTCAACCATGGAGGAAACGTCTTTTTAATATTCATAGTACTTTTTGGTTTTAATATAAATATTTTAAAAAATTTTAAAAAATTAGCCTTCTACATATCTAATTCCAAAAGATTATATTCAATGATTATAACTTCTGAAAATAAATTAAAATAATGTCGTATAAGTACCACTTATATCATGACATAAAATAAACATTCATTATAAGACATCCGAATGGTAATTTATTTTCAGAAGTTATAATCATTGAATATAATCTTTTGGAATTAAATATGTAGAAGGCTAATTTTTTAAAATTTTTTAAAAATTTTTTAAAATATTTATATTATTTTATATACCTTCTATCAAGAATTGACCCCTATTTATGTTACTTTTTGGTTTTGCTTGTGGAATACAATATCCTAAGAAAAACCAACTTTTTTTGGTTTTTTTGTGTATTTTCCTTGTCAAATTGGTTGAATCTACCTGTACACTTTCAACAACAATCTGACAAGGAAAATACTTTCCTTGGAGGTTGACCACACGCAACTAAAGATCACGCATGTGATCAGGAGGAATAACAGTATACAAGAAAGATTAAAGATTTTCCAAACATCAACAAATATTATTCAATAAAAGATCTTATCAAATCAAGACTTCGAACCAAAATAAAATCTGAAAACTTCAGGGAAAATCTATAGATATAAACTTCAGAGTACAGGATAAGTGCTTTAAAAATTTGACTGAAACTCAGGTACTACATGGAGTAAATCCTATTATTATTATTATCACAAAAAGTAGAAGAGAGGAGGTAATACCTATAAACTCTCAAAGAAAGATAATTAAAAATATGAAAAGTACACAATACAGCTCTGAAAAACAAAAAAGAAAATTGCATCCAGCCGGTTCTTGAAGGAATTCACAGTAGGAAGACAATACGGCCTGGAAGATAGTTCCACCTGACGAAGATTCTGTTGGTTAGAAAATTCTGTCTGTGATAATTCTCATGGTAAAGCTTCAGTTGACGACCTCAAAAGTTGTTGGTATTGAGAGTGAAAAAGTGCTGGAGGTTACAATCAAATAAGCCATGCAGTACCCTAAAGGTTACGAACAAGTCGCCATGCTCGCGGTGCTCGATAAAGGGACGAAGACCAAACAAGCGTAACCTTTCCTCATAACAAGGACGAACCACACCAAAGGGCACTCTCGTCGCACAATGCTGGACTCGCTCGAGATGATCGCGATCACGCACCAATGTGGGCGTCCAAACAGGACCGGCGATCTCCAGGGTAGGCCGCATATAGTTGTTATGGAGTAGCATTGCCGTACGTACCGAACATCGACGAAATGCCTTTATGATTAAATAAATCATTCGCCTAGCCTTTGCTACAACCCTATCTATGTGGGCCAACCAAGATAGGTCCGACGATACAGTCACTCCGCAGTCACTATGTTATTCGACGGCCTGAAGTGAAGCATCATCGATGTAGTAGCACCGACGTGGATTGTTTCTACCCAAGTAAAGTACTCTGCACTTCCCAACATTCAGAGGAAGAAGTTTCGTACGACACCACTCAGATATGCGATCTAAATCACTCTGGACTGTAGAGGAGCAAGCTTCGGCAAATATTTTGGTGTCATCTGCATAAGAGGAACACGAAGACAAAATCATCCGGGGGAGATCAGCCACGTACAATAAAGAAAGCAGCGGCCCAAGGACGGAAACTGACGTTCACTCAGAAATGATTCTACCCATCGATGCAATCTCCCCCGATGCCGAAATGATTCAGTTTGCAAAGAAATCTTCTTAATGGAACGCGATCGAACGCTCTTGAGAAATCTAAGTATAACACGCCAACAGGGTGATTTGCGTCGAGAGATTTACTCCATGCATCCAGGGATTCAAGCGTGCACGTCATCACCGAGCGGCCAGGAATAAAATCGTGCTGACAATCAAGTATCGTTCTATTGAGATCAGAAAAGGTAGCACACGCGAACATATGATCTTCTCAGCAATTTTTGCCACAATGGGCATCAAACTAATAGGTCGATAGATGCTGAGAGTCTGTCTCCTGATTTGAAAATCGGTGTTACTCTCGCCGAACGCCAAGCCTTCGGCACTCGAGCCGTACTGAAAGAGGCACGAACGATTTCAGTAATAGGCTTTGAGATTTGCTCAGCATAGAATTTTCAATAGCGGGAAGATCATCAGGTCCAGGGGCGCTAGAGTTTTCAGCTGACTTAACAATTTCCCCACCTCTTCCTCAGTCACCTCGACGCAGTCCAAAGAATCAGCAGACCGGGCAGCTCCAACCTCCGGTATGACTCCAGGTGGTTCATGAGGAAAAGCTCCAGCAAAGCACTCGGCAAATAGAGCAGCTGTTTCATCGTCATCACGACAAATATGATCCGGTATTTTTCGCAACGAAGGAATAGTAACCTTCGAATTGAGCATTGAGCGCAAGTGTTTGAATTTTTTTTTCGGTTGTCAGTGGAGGTTACCTGATCCTGATAACTTCTCTTGGCCTCCCCGAGGAGAGCAGACAAACGTTTGGAGCACTGCCTATGACAATCATAATTCTTCTGAACTCTATGCCGCAGATAACGCTGCCAAAGAGCTTTCTTAGTACGGACAACACCCAAAATATGCTAGTCTATCCAAGGCTTCGAGGGGTTCTATCTGGTGATTTCAGTGTGCGAACAAGATTTGATTTCATTAGTCAGTAGATCCCTGAATGAATCCAACTTATCGTCGATATCTTCAGAACCCAGAACCACATCCCAATTTATGCGAGGTAAACGATCCCCCAGGTGGTAAAAGTCGATCTTTTTATGGGTTCTGAAGACTGAACTCAATCTCGGGGCATAAGAAAACTGCAATCGTGAAGACAAAACACAATGGTCAGAACACCTGATCCATGAACACATGATATTGTATATCGCAGATGGATGGGTCCTGTCCGTGACAATAGCGCGTTGGGCGATCAATGAGCTGAGTCAGACCAGCCTCTTCAAGGGATAAGAGAAATAAAGCCGATGGGGAGCCGGAAGATGGGCCCGAACCACTGTCTCAAACGATACGCCCCCTGAGCATTAGATATTGACGAGATGGGGAGGCTTGTCAGCACTAGGACCCTAATTTCGTCCCGGCGAAATGGAGGGTTAAGTCATGGTGCCTAACGTAATGCCATTCGCGCCATTCACTGGAACTGTATGGTGGACGATCTCCGAATGGGACCCTAGTTTTGCCGTTCTGGTGCAATGGAGGGCTGAGCCGGTTGATTAACTCAATGACAGGGAGTCTGTCGCAGCGTTCTCCCTTAAAACTGGCGTACTCTACCCTATCGCAGTATAAATCTCCGGATTCTGTGTAATGGCCGAGTGCGTTATGTAGCATACTGCATTACCTCGGGGAGTGGTTTGCTCTCAGGTGTTACTTGTAACACCTGGCCACCCCATTGGTGTTGAAGTCGAGAGGGGAGTGGTTGAAAGTCTACATGCTGGACTAGAGAAGTATGTCATTTATCTGTTCGCAGACCCCATGTTCGCGATATTCTCATGAAATGACTCGGGGTTTAACGGGACTTGACGGATCGACCGGCTTGTCCTGGCCCCGGATCAATGCGTAACTATTTAGGGTTTGTAGATCTCGACGAAATGGCTTAGCAGTTAGTGCTTAACGTGAGGATCAATCAAATGACTCCACATGGGTTCGGTGGGGCAGGACGTTAGACGGTGCTCGTCCCAAAATCAAAAGAAGTCATCAATATTGAAATTATTTTAGTTCATGGACTGCGTTCGGGTACTTGGATAAGAATTCCTTTCTGTGGGTGAGTTGCGTCACAAACCAACTCTGGTACTGACCTGCAGAGCCAGTAGAGGTTGAATAGTGCTTCGCTGCTACCAGTCAGACGGTTCTGGCTTTCGATTCGAGGCCCCAACTGGAAGCTGGTGGGTTCATCTCTTCGGAGGGGTTCTCGCTTCGCGCGATGATATGGCGTAATCCTTATCACACTTTCTACCTCTAGGGGTGGACTGTGGAGACTGCTGAGTAGTCAATTGGTGAAAGAGCTACGCTCGTCATGCCAATATGAAAATCTGGTAGAATTCGCGTGTCCCAAATGATATCTGGGAAACTGAAATCGCCAGTTATGAGATTCCGACTAGTCTGCGAAAGAGCAACCAGAAGATCACAAAGTAGAGAATCGTAAGGGGAAGCACAGGGACAATACATGAAACCAATTAATGTAGAAAATTTTTCGGTATTCAGTTGAAGAAACATATTATCGATACCAGGTAATTCATGAATATGAGCTTGAACCTTAAGCAGTTTATGATCTCCTGTGACAGATAAGTACAAACTTCGCCATAACCTCTACTGATGTTATCGCACCGATATAAGCCGAACCCTGGAATGTTGAAGCAGCAATCTGAAATATCATCAGGTAGCCAAGTTTCAGTGATGCAAACAATTTCAGGTTTTAGAGAGGAAACAGTTGCGCATAATTCATTCAGCTTGTTCTTTATAGATCGTCGCATTTGTGTAGATGATGGTCCAGTCGTGAGAATAGCAGCTCGATTTATTTGCTTTGAGGAATCACTCATACCAACAACAGTTAGAATGCCCTTCACATATTTTATTGTTATATCCGATTCTCCACAGAATTGGCTCGCCCTTACCTCCTCTCTCGCCTTGAAGGAGCATCGTCAGATATAGTTATGCCACTGAAATCAGTTGAGGTTGAGATAAGCTTCTTGTTTCTCGATATCTTCCGGGCCGTGACAGGGTTCGGGAATTGAATCACAAAGGGTCGCGGCATCTTTATACTGGGTTCGAAATATAGCACACCTATTAACCCCAAGGAAGTGAATATAAAAGATATGATAGTGGATGTAGAAAACATTCTAGATGTAGTTGAAGACAACATAAGGGGCCCTCTCAGAGCAAAAATCACCAGTATAATCACCAGTGAACTACAAAGGAATAGGAGAGAGAACTATTACATAGGGAAATTATTCAATACAACTAAATATTACCCCAAAATCAACGATTATTTGTTGATACTTAATAATAATAATAATAGACCTTTATTTGATCTGAAAATATCTCAAAATGATGTAGATCACGTCACAAAAAATTATAACTTAAATATTAAAGTTCATTAAAGTCTTTCTCAGCCACAAATTTTTTCACACTGTAGTAGCTTTTTTATATAAAAATTTTTCAAAGTTTTCTTTTGTATAATTTTGTGTCTTGTTTTGAATGTTTGTGGTAATTTGTTCCAAATTTTCACTAAAATATGAACAACATTCTTCTGTATGTAAGCATAATTTGGTTTTTCTAAACAAAGATGAGTTTTTCCTCTGGTATTATAATCATGATCAAGCATTAACATTTCAAATTTTGTGAAATTATTGATCATATACATAATGCACTCATATATATACAGGCAGTATAGTGTTAATATATTATTATTCCTAAATATATCACTACATGATTCGCTATATTCTAGTTTAAAGACAGTTCTCAAACATTTTTTTGTATGATGAAGACTCTTTCAGCAGGTATCAACAGAATTCGCCCAGAAGATGATTCCATATTTGAGTCTAGAGTGGACGTATGCATGATATGCTGTTAGGGAAGCATCTGGCCCAATTGTTCTTGTTAGGATCCTCAAAGCATAGCAGTACCTTGCAAGGCTTGTTGCCAAATATTCAATGTGTGGCCACCAATTCAAATCCCGATCTAAATGGATTCCCAAGAATGATAGAGCATCTTCAGCTGTTATGTTTTTACCATGATAAATTAAGTTGATGGCATGTTGATTCTTTTCTCTAAACATCATCAGTTTGTTCTTGGTGATGTTCATTGTGAGATTATTCTGCCCGAGCCAATTTTCAAGGTTTTCCAAATCTTTTTCAACTGAGGCTTTGCATTCATCTGGAGTGGAACCAACGCAGATTACTGATACGTCATCGGCATACATTACAGTATCATTTGATGTTACTTTAATCAAATCATTTGGGAAGGTTATATAAAGTAGGGAACCTAATATTGATCTTTGGGGAACCCCTCTATCTACATGCAAGGCATTTGATATTATTTGCTTGCCATTTTTTCCTTTTCCAGTTGTCCTTTGAATTCTCCCTGTTAAGTATGATCGAAATAATTTTGACGTTATACCTCGTATACCATATATTTCCAATTTTTGCACTATGATGTTATGATTTACTGTATCAAACGCTTTCGTCAAGTCTAAGAAAAGTGTCGCTGTTATCTGATTTTCATTCAATGATTTTATCACAGAGTTAAGAACTCGATATAATGCATCTATGGTCCCTTTGTTTTTTCTAATTCCACGTATAGGTTATTCTTCTCAAAAAACTTAATTAATCTATCAAAAATTATTCCTTCAAATATTTTATTAACATTTGAGAGTAGAGATATTGGACGGTAGTTATTGAAATTGTCTTTTTCTCCTTTCTTGTGAATTGGGTTAACCCAACCTTATTTGAGGGCTTGTGGATATTTTCCGTATTGAAACATTTGATTTATTATATGTGTTAGGGGTAACGTCAATATCGGTGCATATTTTTTCAGTAGATCAACAGGTATCTCGTCCTATCCTGTAGATTTTTTATTTTTAAGTTGTATTATGTAATGAAACATTTCTTGGTCAATAACTGGATTCAGAAAAATGCTTGAATCACATTGATTTATGGTTTCTGCAACATCAGTGTTCTTATTGTTGTTTAAAACATTAGATTTCAGAAAGAATTCATTAATTTAATCCAATAGCTTTTTTTAATTTTTTTCAGGAAATGATTCAAACAATGTATCATCAGTAGCACTTCTATTTTTCGTCGCGTTATTAATTAAAGTCTAAGTTGCTTTGGTCTTGGTTTCCAATTCATTTATAAAGTCCTAATCAGAGATTTTCTTAGATAATTCCACAACGCGTTTCAATATGGCTGAATATTTTTTATAGTATTCTTCAGTCACCATTCCTTTCAACGTTTTTTCGTGAAGCTCCTGTTTGTATTTACTCGATATTCTTATACCCAGAGTAAGCCATGTTCGATTCTTCTTCTTTCTCAATTTCATTTTTTTCCGTGGAATGATCTGATTCATATTTGCCATCATTGTGTTGTGGAACAGTTCGTAGACCACATCTGGATCTGTCTCTGATATCAAACCATCCCAATTTAAATCACCCAAACAAAAAAATCTTCTAGTTTGGTCTTTTTGAAAAATCTTTTTTCAATAAGTTCAACAGTTTTCGGTCCTGTAGGAAATGTGCTCTCTACTGAAATGAACTGCGCCATATGATCGGAGAGTGCGAAAATTATGTTTTTATTATTACTTATCTTAAATGTATTCACGAATATATTATCTATAAGGGAACTTGTAGCCGTTGTAACTCTAGTGGGATTAAATATTGTCTGTGTATAATTGAACAAATCTATGAACAAGCATTTGGAATTATCTTCATTCATAAGATTTATATTGAAATCGCCTCATATGATAACATCGAAATCAACAAAATGACCTTGAACTACAGTGAGAACACCCTCATGGGCGGCTAAAAAAATCTGCATATTTCCCAAAGAAGGCCTATTACTTAATAGAAGAAATATAACAAAATTTGAATATTAAAACGAATGGAAATATGTTTATCTTCAACAATTTTAATTTCAAAAAAATTTTTTATTCAAAAAACTTTTAGAATTAAATTTATGTCTAAAACAAGCACCGCATACATTTAATAGACGTATATAATCAGAACTCAATATATAATGTCAAATGGAATAAATAAACCAACAGATATACGAAAGTAATTGTAATTAATAAATAAATATTTAAAGGAGACAAAATTTTGTTTCTGGTCTTACCTTTAAGAACAGCAATTATCTTTTAAAAACATGAGCACACTTAAAGGACTTCTCAAAGAATATAATTTATTTGAAATATTTAATATATTCCAATAAGTTAATTCAGAAATCTCTAAAAAAATGCACTATATCTTCAAAACACAAATATAATTCTAAGCAATTCCGTCTTCAGTCCTCAATAATATTCCAAATATCAAAATCAAAAAACTAACCTATATCTCTCAACACGTGTAAAAGGACTAATGCTTGATAAATATTCAAATCAAAATCTTATTTTAATTGATAATTGGAAATAGAATCTAGTCCGAGTATAATATCATATTCGAAATTTTTCTCATTAACTACAAAAAGTACAACTCCTGTTTTGATATTATTGATTCTCATTTTTGTAATTATTTTTTCTGAAAATTTTGCCCTGCCACTGACTGTTTTGAATGTGTTTCTATTATCTTGAATGCGTAGACATAACTTTTCTGCTACTTTGGAATTCAGAAGACTAACATTTGAGCCCGAATCATAAATTCCATATAAATTATTATTATTTATAAACACCTTCAATTTTATCAATGGCAGAAGTCTTAGTTTTTTTTTGGTTTGAAATGGCGTGATTCAATTCATCCTGTACCCCAACTTTGTTCTCTTGTTACCGGGTACGTTCTTTTGTTCAAAATTATTGGATTTATTCCTTAGCCGACATAAAGTCTCCGAAAGAAATCTACCTGAAAAACCATTCTTATCACAAATTGAGCATGGTTCCTTCTTAACTGGTTTTCTATTTGTTTGTTAATATGAAGGAATTTGTTCAGCAGATTTATTCATTCTATGATTTTCTTTATTTCGATCGTTGTCATATTTTTTTGAAGCTTTCGCAACTCACCCAATATTTTCTCGAAAGTTATTACATTTGATCGATCAATTCTATCTTGTAAAATATTTGGCAAACTTGTCATAATTAAATCAATTAATATGTCAGTTGAAAATTATTTCGGAGATTTAAAAACAAATTTTCTTTCCTAAAAGCGTAGTCATCTAAACTTCCTCCTATGTACCTAAATGAATAAGCCTCTCTATGTTTATGCCAACTCGTTTCACAAAAACTCTCTAAGCAGTTATCTTTCCATATTTGAAAACTTTTGTCTAAACCTAATGTAATCAATTTTGAATCAAACCATTCTTTCGCTATTCCATCCAGAAACAACCGTAAAATCAAAATTTTGTCTCTATCGTCTTCTACTTCACAACGCGTGCATTCCTTCTCGAATTTTTTTAACCATAAATTCACTGAAACACTCTTATCATTAAAATTATTCAGCACAAAATCCTCCTTCATCCCTTGAAATCCTTTTTCTTCTCCTTGCTTTTTCTTGAAAGTTCTACCGTATCCTGTGGTTTTGGTGATTCTTGTCCAAATACTGTTCTCAAGTATGCGGTGAACAAAATCAGTTGTAAATATTCATTCTTAAACATCACATCTTCTTCAGCATCAAAATATATTTCTTTCAATTACGCAGTTAATGAAATGACACGTACGAAATGAACCTCCTACTTTAATCGATTTCGAGATATTCTTCACCTTCGGTAGAGCCAAAAGTTCATGATGGTCAGATATATCCAGTTTGTCCTCTGGTATTTCATAATATGTATTTTCCGTTCCCGTAGTTTGGATCCATTTGAATTTGTATGTATTTTTTTTTCTTATCGGTATTGGATGCTTCGAAAGCGATTGAAATCTTCATGAAGTCATTATAGCTTACGTTTTTGATTTATAAGAATGTAATCAATTCTTATTTTTATAATTTAAGGAATAGACGATTTGATGTCATGGTTCTGGAAGAATTTATTGTCTTTAATTTAAAATATACGAGAATAACATACACAAAATAAAATAATAACATATAAAGAAATACAAAGAAATACAAAATCAGTTGTAAATATTCATTCTTAAACATCACATCTTCTTCAGCATCAAAATATATTTCTTTCAATTACGCAGTTAATGAAATGACACGTACGAAATGAACCTCCTACTTTAATCGATTTCGAGATATTCTTCACCTTCGGTAGAGCCAAAAGTTCATGATGGTCAGATATATCCAGTTTGTCCTCTGGTATTTCATAATATGTATTTTCCGTTCCCGTAGTTTGGATCCATTTGAATTTGTATGTATTTTTTTTTCTTATCGGTATTGGATGCTTCGAAAGCGATTGAAATCTTCATGAAGTCATTATAGCTTACGTTTTTGATTTATAAGAATGTAATCAATTCTTATTTTTATAATTTAAGGAATAGACGATTTGATGTCATGGTTCTGGAAGAATTTATTGTCTTTAATTTAAAATATACGAGAATAACATACACAAAATAAAATAATAACATATAAAGAAATACAAAGAAATACAAAGAAATACAAAGAAATGACAAAATAGCTTACTAACCTGAAAGAAATCAAAAACAATGCTATTTCTTCGGGTTTCTCAATTCACATTTCTAACAACTAACTAAATATGACATGTGACAGTTTTAGGTTAAAATCTTAGACATAGAACATAGAACATAGAAGTTACAAAGTTGTTTTCCCTAAAAATAAATGTTTTATTTTTACATATACTATATATATATATATATATATATATATATATATATATATATATATATATATACTATACTATATACTATACTATATACTATACTACTCTGTCAAGAAAGTACCAGGAATTTTCAATTAAAACAACATTTTTACATTTAATCGTCAAAATTTATTGGGTCGCCTTCAAAATAGGCTCCATTTGCTCCAATACATCTATGCCAACGGCACTTCCAATTATCGAAACATTTTTTATAGGCGCTTTCCGGGATGGACTTTAGCTCTCGCGCCGAATTTTGTTTTATGGCTTCAATCGACTCAAAACGGGTGCCACGAAGGGGCAGTTTTAGTTTTGGGAAGAGGAAAAAGTCGCAGGGAGCCAAATCCGGTGAATACGGTGGTTGCTGAAGCACGTTTGTTGAGTTTTTGGCGAGAAAGTCAGTCACAATCGTAGCTCGGTGAGAAGGCGCGTTATCGTCATGCAAAATCTATGAGTTGTTCGCCCACAAATTTGGCCGCTTCTTACGGATACGCTCACGCAAACGTTTCATAACGCCTAGGTAATACTCCTTGTTTACCGTCTGACCCTCTGGAACGAATTCGTAGTGCACCACGCCACGGATATCGAAGAAAACAATGAGCATCACCTTCATTTTCGAGCGGCTTTGGCGTGGTTTTTTCGGTTTCGGCTCATTTTTTGCCACCCATTCCGATGATTGCTGGCTTGTTTGCATATCGTACTCGTAGACCCAGGTCTCATCACCAGTTATAATGTGTTCCGTGAATGTAGAATCAGAATTACAGCGATCCAGCATGTCTGAAGCAACCTGTTCGCGATGACGTTTTTGAAGAAAATTCAGGTCTTTCGGTACGAGTCGTGCGGGCACCTTTCTCATGCCCAAAATATCAATCAAAATCGTACGTGCGGACTCGTGGGATATCTTAAGATCATGTGCTATCTCTCTCAAGCTGGTACGACGGTTTTCCAGCACCCTTTCCTTAATTTTATCGACGTTATCTTCGATCGAAGCCGTCGATGGGCGACCACGTCACGACCGTCCTTGAAGGCTCTGTACCACTGATATGCACGAGTTTTCGATAGAGCATTATCACCAAAGGCCTTTTGCAACATTTTCAATGCATCGGCACACGAAAATTCATTTGAAACACAAAACTTTAAACAAATTCTTTGCTCAACTTAATCACCCACAGTAAAAATCGGCACGCACTCTGACATCGACTGACTTAATCAGCTGTTGCAAACACACTAGTTGACAGATTCCGCTCAAGCTTGGCATAGTAATTAAGTACAGTGGTACGAACTTAGGAAAAAAAAATTTTACCTGCCTCATTGCCCCGCCAGATTTAAATCGATAATTCCCGGTACTTTCTTGACAGAATATATATATATATATATATATATATATATATATATATATATATATATATATATATATATATATTATACACATCAGAATCGATTTCCCAGATGCTAAAACTTTTTTATATCAAAGAGAATACCGTGTAGAGCAGATATGAATGAAATTTCCTTTAGTTACTTTAATATTGTCTTTATATTCGAAAATCGAATAGATATGGCATAACAAAAATGAAAGAATAAGATGGAAACAATGCCCGAAAAGAAAATTTCACCATTTTCAAAATTCAAATAAATTAATTCGGCTAATCTGTACCAAAATCATTAATAAAGAATACAAGATATGGTAATAGAAAGTTCTAGAAATCAAGACAGTGTAACATACATCTGTGTAACAATTCTATACCCAAACAAACTCGCCAAGGTTTTGTTGAACACTGAGTCAATGGTAAACATGCGCACGTTTCAAACTGATTGGTTTTCGTCAGCGCAATGTATGCTAGTGACTCCAAATCTGTCAAGTATCTATATTCGCTATACAGAGAGACACTAAGTTATTAATAATACACTAACGCCATCTAGAGTATGCAAAATATATACAATACCGACCTTTGCGAGTTAATTCAAGTAAAGAAACGTATTCTCAATATTTTCACGTTACTAACTCAGAAAAAACTTTCCTTGTGCTAAAATTAGATCATAATTTGCTGTAATGCTCATGAATATCATATTCATATTCAATTAAATTAATTCAGCTGATCTGTGCTAAAAATAGTGTAGATAGCTCAGCGGGAGAGTATCAGACTCGTGACCGGGAGGTCCGGGTTCGAATCCTGTTCAGGTGAAAAAGACATTTTTCAGTTGGACGGGTATCTGCCACCATTTCACTGTTGGGTCAAAAATTAACAGTGCTGTGACCTAACGTGGCACAAGATCGCAGTAACAAAGCCTACACAGAACAGAACCGAATTCCTAACTCGCACAAGCTAAAAAACCTTCACACAAGATCTGGGAGTATCAGGATAATCAGGATAATAATCATTAATAAATAGTATGAGCTATGGTAATAGAAAGTTCTAGAAATCGAGACAGTGTGACATACATCTGTATAACAATTGTATACTTAAGAAAACACGTTACTAACGCAGAGAAAAATTTCCTTTTGCTCAAATCAGATCATAATTTGCCGTAATGCACATAATTAGCGTATTCATATCCAAATAAATTAATTCGGCTCACCAAAAATCATTAATAAGGAATATGAGCTATGCCTTTGTGATCAACAAAACCTTGTGGATACTGAATTGGTTCAGCCGTTACTATTTGGTAGTTGCTCATAATTAAAACAAACTGTAGAAATTACTATGTTTTACTACCAATAAAAATATATATTACACATTTTCATCAGACAACTGAAGACCTTACAGTGGTACAGAGGTATTTAAACAAAAGTGATAAATATTTCGAATATTTCAATAGATTCTAGGTAACACCTAATGGTGGTACAGAGGTTTACAAGCGGAACGTGATAAAAAACAGGTTAAAAAAGAGGGGCCTTCTAACAGATATCGGAATATCGGCAATCGACAAAGAAGGTTGTTAAAGAGATGGTACCCATTTAAATATCTCAAATAATTTTTGGGGGGTTACATAGCTCCGTATAGTCGTTCATTACTTTTACATTATTTGGTTGTATACCTCAAATATTTGGATTTACATAGCTCCATACATTCATTAATTATTTTTTACATTATTTTTATTGTGAATGAATTTGAAACTTTCAATAATCAAGTTTCTTTTCTTTTGAATCTATATGTAAAATTTTCTTAAGATTTTCTTTTGTCGAAAGGAATTACTGTTTTCTAAAGAATGAGTGGCAAAAGTTGAATTTTTTATTTTCTTCAGTTTTAATGATGGGATAAATTTGGCTTATAGCTATTTTAGATAGTTTCTGTCGAATTATATAATCTAATTCGACCGAAACACATTCTTTAGAAAACAGTAATTCCTTTCGACAAAAGAAAATCTTAAGAAAATTTTACATGTAGATTCAAAAGAGAAGAAACTGGATTATTGAAATTTTCAAATTCGTTCACAATAAAAATAATGTAAAAAATTATAAACGAATGTATGGAGCTATGTTAATCCAAATATTTGAAATTTACAACAAAATAATGTAAAAATAATGAACGACTGTACGGAGCTATGTAACCCCCCCAAAATCATTTGAGATATTTAAATGGGTACCATCTGTTTAACAACCTTCTTTGTCGATTGCCGACATTCCGATATCTGTTAGAAGGCCTCTCTTTTTTAACCCGGTTTTTTATCACATTTCGCTTGTAAACCTCTGTACCACTATTAGGTGTTACCGAGAATCTATTGAAATATTCAAAATATTTATCACTTTTCTTTAAATACTTCTGTACCACTGTCACTGTCTTCAGATGTCTGATGATGGGATAGTTAATTTCATGAAACTGCAGTCACAATAAAATGTGTAATATATATTATATTTTTATTGGTAGTAAAACATAGTAATTTCTACAGTTTGTTTTAATTAAAACTTTGTGGAGTTTGTTTGAGTATATAATTATTATACAGATAAATGTTACACTCTCTCGATTTCTAGAACCTTTTATCACCATAGCTCCTACTCCTTATCAATGATTTTTGCTACAGATTGGCCGAATTAATTTATCTGAATATAAATATGCCCATTATGAGCATTACGGCAAATTATGATCTTATTTGAGCATGAGAAAAGTTTTTTCTTCGTTAGTAACGTGAAATTATCGAGAATACATTTCTCTACTTGAATTAACTCGCAAAGGTATGTCTTCAATGTATTTTGCATACTCTAGATGGCGCTAGTATATTTTCAATACCTTAGTGTCTCTGTGTATAACGAATTTAGATACTTGACAGATTTGGAATCAATAGCACTGAAGAAAGCCATTTAGTTTGAAACGTGCGCATGTCTGCAATTTGCCCCTGTGATCAACAGAATCTTGTCGAGTTTATTTGAGCATAGAAATGTTATACAGATGTATGTTATACTGTCTCGATTTCTAGAATTTTCTATTACCATATCTCATACTCTTTATTTATGATTTTCAAAATTGTTCAGGAAGAAGTGGAGATATTTTGTAACGGACCTCATAAGTGGAGAAACATATAACAACTTGTGACAACAAACAAAATGAAAAGAGAGATAAGTTAGATGGAATACTACTTTTAAATCTGTTCGTCTGCCTATGAAATGCTCAAAAGTTGCCTCAAATTGAGACAGTAAAACTAAAGCTGTTTGAAAAACTTTGTTTAGCTATCCGAATACCTCATTATCAAATTACTATAAAGAAGTTATTGCATATCACAGAATAATAGCTGGAATTAATGAAATTTAAATAAATCTCATGAAAATATTTAGAATTAAATTTTTAAACATATCCTAAATACTGTATCACTTTAGAGACAGATAAATCATCATTACATGTGGTGGAAATTAACTAATGAAGAATCGAAAGAAATATAAAATAATTACCAAATTATTTAGACATCACCTTTTACATATATGTATACTACTCTGTCAAGAAAGTACCGGGAATTTTCAATTAAAAAAACATTTTTACATTTAATCATCAAAATTTATTGGGTCGCCTTCAAAATAGGCTCCATTTGCTCCAATACATCTATGCCAACGGCACTTCCAATTATCGAAACATTTTTTATAGGCGCTTTACGGGATGGACTTTAGCTCTCGCGCCGAATTTTGTTTTATGGCTTCAATCGACTCAAAACGGGTGCCACGAAGGGGCAATTTTAGTTTTGGGAAGAGGAAAAAGTCGCAGGGAGCCAAATCCGGCGAATACGGTGGTTGCTGAAGCACGTTTGTTGAGTTTTTGGCGAGAAAGTCAGTCACAATCGTAGCTCGGTGAGAAGTCGCGTTATCGTCATGCAACATCCATGAGTTGTTCGCCCACAAATTTGGCCGCTTCTTACGGATACGCTCACGCAAACGTTTCATAACGCCCAGGTAATACTCCTTGTTTACCGTCTGACCCTCTGGAACGAATTCGTAGTGCACCACGCTACGGATATCGAAGAAAACAATGAGCATCACCTTCATTTTCGAGCGGCTTTGGCATGGTTTTTTCGGTTTCGGCTCATTTTTTGCCACCCATTCCGATGATTGCTGGCTTGTTTGCATATCGTACTCGTAGACCCAGGTCTCACCACCAGTTATAATGCGTTCCATGGATGTAGAATCGGAATTACAGCGATCCAGCATGTCTGAAGCAACCTGTTCGCGATGACGTTTTTGAAGAAAATTCAGGTCTTTCGGTACGAGTCGTGCGGCCACCTTTCTCATGCCCAAAATATCAATCAAAATCGTACGTGCGGACTCGTGGGATATCTTAAGATCATATGCTATCTCTCTCAAGCTGGTACGACGGTTTTCCAGCACCCTTTCCTTAATTTTATCGACGTTATCTTCGATCGAAGCCGTCGATGGGCGACCACTTCACGACCGTCCTTGAAGGCTCTGTACCACTGATATACACGAGTTTTCGATAGAGCATTATCACCAAAGCCCTTTTGCAACATTTTCAATGCATCGGCACACGAAAATTCATTTGCAACACAAAACTTTAAACAAATTCTTTGCTCAATATAATCACCCATAGTAAAAATCGGCACCCACTCTGACATCGACTGACTTAATCAGCTGTTGCAAACACACTAGTTGACAGATCCCGCTCAAGCTTGGCATAGTAATTAAGGACAGTGGTACCAACCTAGGAAAAAAAAATTTACCTGCCTCATTGCCCCGCCAGATTTAAATCGATAATTCCCGGTACTTTCTTGACAGAATGTATATCCTTTTTGAATCAAAATTTTTGTCATATTAGTCGATCGCGTCTGTCCAGTTGTATTTCTAATATAATTTTCAATTCTTTTTAACACGGAGAAACTTCTTTATGTATGGAAGCAGTTGTCATTGGCAAAACAACAACAAGACATAATAAATTAAAGAGTTCTGGCATACAAAATTTTAAGTCAGTATCGTGAAAAAAAGTTTACATTTCATAAGGGTTTGTACAATTCTCTATTATATCAATTAAAAAAATGTAAATGAGACAGTAATTTATTTCCACAAAAATGTTTGTATTACTACAACAATTGTTTCACCACGATGTGGCTTCTTCAGGTATTACATTTTACTGTCTGATGGTATTCAGTGTAACCGAGTTTAAATACATTTTTAGGTACGTGACCAAATAATGGAAGCACAAGTCATAAAAACTCTAGGTGTTTATTGGAGTTCGCCGCTAAAAATGCCATTGAGGAAAAATATTCAGTAATGGAGACTTATCAACATCTGTTTGTTCGTTCAAAAGGATTTTACGGGCATTATACCTGTTGATTTCAAGAAATTCTAAAAGTGTTAATCTAGAATTTTGCTTTCAACGTGGATAATTTCATAATTATTGTTGAAATTATGCCTGAATTCCTTAAGATGATTAGCATATGTCGAATGTACAGAATTGGATATATAACCCCTTTGGTGTTCTTGGACACGTTTCTTGACTGATCTACCTCTCTGGCCAATGTATACTAAAGGGCAATCTTTGCAAGTCAACTTGTAGACTCCGGATTTATTTTCTTTATTTGTACGATCTTTATTGTTTTTTATGTAGGTACTGAGGTTATTAATTGTCTTAAAAGCCGCGTTATAATTGAAACAATTTTTGAAATATTTAGCAATATTTTCAGATAATCCATTGACATAAGATAACGAAAAATATTTCTGTGTATTGTCCTCTTTTATAATTGGGTACACGAGATTTAATGCCATTTTCTTTTGTCTATAAGAAAGGGATTGTAACCATTGTTTGACGCTATTTGTTTAATATTTAATATTTATTAAACAAATAGGGTCAGACAACGGTGTATGTGCTTCCATTATTTGGTCACGTACCTAAAAATGTATTTAAACTCGGTAAGACTGAATACCATCAGACAGTACAATGTAATACCTGAAGAAGCCACATCGTGGTGAAACAATTGTTGTAGTAGTACAAACATTTTTGTAGAAATAAATTACTGTCTCATATACATTTTTTTAATTGAAATGAGTTTCCACCAAGTAAAGACCGAATCTATCAAATCTCTATTATATCGTTTCGATATAGAACAAATTCACTTTTCAGTTGATTTATATCAAAAATATTATATTGCTTTATCAAGTCTTTCAAAAGCTCATGAGGAAATTCCTTTTCATAAATGGAGAATTTTGAATTATTTAACTTATTCAAATTTGTCTCAGTTGTTGTGTTTCATCGGCCATTTCAACTCCCTTGCGACTTTTTGAGTGTAAATCTGCGATATCCAGTTTTTTATAAATTGCATCAAACTTAGTACTGTTACTCCTAAATTCACGTATTTTACTCAGTGCTGTCTGCAATAAATTTCTCGCCTTCAGAATAGCTAGGTTTCTATTTGGTAAAATAGAAAAAACAGTATCAATTTGATTAAAAATTAATACAAATGTTTTAAAAAATATATATTCTGAGCATCCTATAAAAAATATTTTAAATCTACTACTTCTCTAATTGATTTTTGATTAAAATCGCGATTATTACTATTATTAATATAATGAAAGGTTTCGAGTAATTTATTTCTATTATTGAAAACTATCAGAATAGCACGTGAAGTAAAATTCAAATGAGTTGCTACATTTGTAGGTATACGATTTCTTCCAATTTTTGGAAAAATATGATGAAATTCTGAAAGTGTTGAGAAAAAAACTTTAACCTGTTGAATTGAATTGCACGCTTTACTTAAAACCAAATTGAATACCACAAAAATGTTTGTACTAATACAACATTAGTATTAGTACAAACATTTTTGTGGAAATAAATTACCGTCATATATACATTTTTTTAATTAAAATGAGTTTCCACCAAGTGAAGACCGAATCTATCAAATACAAATTGAATACGTGTGCATAGCAATGAGTTCAAATGCTTGTGGTGCTATGGATTTGATTTCTGCCTGTAAAGCGTTTACTTCTCCCGACATTACACCAGCCCCATCGTTTGTTTGAACCACTAATTTTGATTGTAAGTAAAATTTGCCGTATTTGTCAGATAAAAATTTAAATAAATCTTCAGCAGAACGCCCAGAACTTACATCATAAAATCCCATGAGTCGCTCAACAAGTTGGTCATTTATTACCTAACCGAAAATGACGGATGATTGTGAATGGCAGCTCATGTCAGTTGTTTCATCAACTTGCCAGGAAAAAAACAAAGATTTTGAAATTTCGTCCCCAATTTTTTTATTCACAATAAAAGCAACCGAATCGATAAATTCATTTTGTATGGTCTTAGATGTGCCAAAACAACTGATCTAATGTTAATAGCAATGCATAAAAATATTTTTAAATAAGTGTCAAATTTACCAACAAGAATATCCAATTCTTTGAAATTTAAAGATTCCTTAGATTCATGGTTCCCCCTAAAAGGTAACTCTTGAATACAGAGGTGCATCGTAATATCTATCAGACTTAGAATTAGTCGAGTACCATACTCACCTGACGAAGTCATGTTCGCATGACGAAACAATTGTTGTGAAATTAAATAAATTAGCGGAAATTAAGTTGTTTTACTTTAATCATTAAGTTTTTAATTCCTTCAAATAAATTTATTCGACTGATCTGTACCAAATATCATTAATAGAAAGTTCAACAAACATTTGTATAACAGTTCCATACTCAAAAAAACCGAAGGTTTTGTTGATCAAAGGGGAAATTTGCTTGACAGATTTGTAGTCAACGGCATACATTGTGCTGATAAAAACCAACCAGTTTAAAACGTGCGCATGTCTGCAATTTGCCTCTTTGATCAACAAAACCTTGAGTTTGTTTGAGTATGGAATTGTTATACAGATGAAAAACTAGTCAATATTCTCTCAAGGTTATAAGTTTAAAATAAGAAGGAACGGTTTTTTACTTGATAGAAGGATTATTACAAAATTTGAATATCAAAACAGATTTAATCTGTTGTCTTCTACAATTTTAATTTAAAAAAATTTTTTTTGGAAACTTTAAGAATTAAATTAATATCTTTATAAGCATATATATATATAGCTCATATTTAATAGACGTATAAAATCAAAATTCACCATACAATATCATATGGAATTAAGAAAAACCAACGAATATAAATTGTCAATTGAAATTAAAATATAAATGAGCAAACATTTTTTGTTTCGTTCCAGGCATGCGTACTGAACTCTTCAGACAAACGTACGAAGCCCTGTTTGTTACAAAATGTATTGTTTTCTGATCCTATATTAATGTAAAATAACTCTTTCTCAGAAATATAATACATAATTTCAAGAACTTCTCAAAAACTAATTTATTTGAAATATTCAATATATTTAAATAAATTACTTCAAAAAATTTCAAAACATGTAGGTTATAAGTTTATTAAAACTGGTGACATTGACATTTACGAATGAGAAACAATATAATTCAAACGACTTCAAACGATTGGCTATAGTACCCAATCTGATCAACCCAATTTTTCAGTACATTGACAATTATTTGGGATTCAATCTCATGGATGGCATCTTAGATTTCGTAATTAAAGGCATCATAAGTTTCTGGATGGTAAGCGTAACACTTATCCTTAACGGATCCCCACAAAAATAGTCCAAGGAGTCAAATCACAGCTCCGGGGCGGCCAGAAGACATCATCATTTAGATTGATAAAACGATTTCAAAAATTGTCCATGAAAGACCGATAGTTTCGTTAGTTATATGGCAAGTGGCCCCATCCTATTGAAACTTAATCTTGTTCATGACTTCCTTTTCAATTTTTCGAAACAAAAACTAGTGGAGCATGGCGCGTTTCCCACTGACCGTGACAACGGTTCCTTGCTTTTTTCCGAAAAAAAAATGGTCCATCATGCCACCAGACCAAAAACCTCACCAAGCAGTTACTCTTTGTGGGTGCATCGGCTTTTTCACAATAAAGTGTTCGTTCGCTGCTCCCCAAATGAGAGAATTTTACTTATTCACATATCCTCTGAGGTGAAAATGTGCTTCATCGCTCGAGATATTTTATCTGGGAAAATGCTCATTTTCATAAGCCCATTGAGTGAAGTTGAAACGCATCAAATGGTCACAAGACTTCATTTCTTGCATTACTTGATTTCATACCGAACTTTATGCATAATTTTCCTCGGAGAAGTGTGAAAAGTATTCAGTTCTTGAGCACGATGACGATTTGGTGTTGATGGATGTTCAGCCATATTCTGTCTACAGCAGCAATATTTTCCGATGTGCTCATTAGACGAGAACGTGAGCAGGTTATTTTTATCGAATAATGATTCAGTTTCACGAACTCGTTTCACAAATTGATGCAAAAATTGGCGTGAGAGCATTTCATTTCTATTTAATTTTCGACGTGGAAATTTTTGAAGAAATTCACCACTAGCCGCTAAAACAGTACAAGAAGGTAGAAGATATTTAACTTTCTTCTGCCTCATCACTTGCTATAGATGAGTCTTGCGACATGAAAGACGCGGCACAAGTTGTCCTTTATATACGTTTTCCCAAGGATCAAAAGAAGAACTTCTAGGATTACTACTGCTCACGGGACAAACTAGAGAAGAGTATATCTTTTTGGGTGTGAAAATCACTTGTGTGTATTCCTTTGTGAATTAATAATTAAATAAACTAATAAATAAATATAGCACACGCCGTGGAAAAAATGGCTTGAAGGCAATAAGATGGATTTAAATAAAATTGTTTCAGTTGCAACTGATGTAGCCAAAATATGACAGGAAAAAATATAAGGGCAACAACGATTTTTCAGAGTAAAATAAACAATAAAATTTCTACGCTTCATTGCATAATACACCAAGAAGCGCTTTGCGTTCAAACATCTCCGACTGAAATAGTTGGGGTCATGAATTTGGTAATCAAGATTGTTAACAACATCTTGTCAAAAGCACTCTACCATCGTCAGTTTAAAGAATTCTTAAACGAAATGGAGACTCAGTATGTCGACCTTCTTCTTCACAAGAAAGTGCGATGGCTTTCCAAAAATAAAGTGTTGAAACGTTTTGCTTTGTGCTACAATGATATAAATACATTCCTCAATGAAAAAGGCATTAATCACCCTGAAGCCAACTAATGAATGAAAATTTAGAATCATGTTTGAAACTTAAATCAACAAGTTTCGAGCCAAAATCCAAACTTCATAAAACCATGCAAAGATAACGCTCTCATTGAATTTGTTGGATTCAAAAGTATGTTTTTGTTATTGTTTTAGTACAAGTTACATTGTTTAGTGAAGTTTGAATCTTCTACTTGAATAACCATACAAAGCCATCGCTCCCATCGAATTTGTTCGTTCAATTGTTTGTTATTGAAGTACAAATTAGTGTTATAAGTAAATGTCCAATATCTCACGTGAATAATAAGTCATTATCTGATGATGCCATACATATATTATCTAATTTTTTGTGAAAAACAAACAAAAGTTTAATGAAGTACTACTTATATATGAATAAATAGATATTTTTCTCATGAATAAAAAGATTAGTTTGTTCAATCAAAAAAAAAACATTTTTTATGCAAGTACTATTTATTGTTGGCTGCAAAACATTTCGTGACTTTTCAAAAACTTTGCAATTTTGTAAATTGTAATTTTCGGCTCTCCCGACTCAAAAGATTGCCGACCCCTGACCTAGTCAATTTGTTTTATATGTTTGCCATATGCATCCGTATGCTTACTTTGCAATATTGTATTTTTAGTGAACAATCTTTAGGGTGATTCACTGAGTAGTCCTCATAAAGGACGACATATCACATAGAGACAGTAAATAGCCCCGGATATCCTACGCTGCTGTGAGAATGTGTGAGTGATTGCTGGATCATTGTCCCAAGGTATTGTAATATCCCTAGGATTAGTTCGCTTGACCCTTCTGGTAGTGTCCAGTTTGTTCTATAGTAATATCTGAGCCTTCCCTGGCCTTGGTCACCCCTAGGAGTCCAGATACAGACTATTTGATAGTTACGTTTCTGGTTGACTCGAGTTATGTTAGGTCCCCTCTTCAAGATGATATCCTGGGCATACCACATTATACACTTTTCTGTCCATCCAAATTCAATCCTCAAGCCCTGTAACAGAGGTTCTGCACTGGTTATAGGAAGTATAGCTGAAGGTGCATGCTGGCTATAATCCTCTCCGCTGTATAAGAATGGTATCCTATGCGAGAACCAGCAGGATGATAAATTTTTGTTTCTGTTCATAGAGAGTTGGAGCCTTTCAGAATCACTAATATAAATATATTATTCGACTTCACTGTGTCTTCAATATCTAAACTTCCCGTCACTGTTTCCTTGCTCTAGTTAGATGTGATTTGGGTTGTCTACACAACGTAGCTTCCTATTCTCCCCCAACTAGACGATGACGATGAAAATTTTAGCGTTCTTGGAGTACTCGGTAAAGGACAGTACAGTATGAAATAAACTATGAGAAACAATAGACTATTAACCACGATAATGTGAACCGGAAATCGGATTTAGTTCTCAGGGTAAGTCTACAGATTAATAAGGGTAACAGATAAGGTACAAGGGATATGGAAAAGGTATAAACATGCTAACATAGGTTTATCTTGAAAGATAGTGAATGTTACGTAATGTAAGCCTACAAAATTATATTGCATCTAAAAATAGATACAGACCAGCTAGAGCTGAAAATCTCAAAACTTAATAAACTCCAAAGCAAATTACAAGTTACGCAAAGATTTATATAAAGATACTGCATTGAGAAAATTTAAAGGCACTTTAAACAGATAATTGTTTTTACCAGCAAAAACCCGATAAATTCATTAGAACAAGAAAAATGTAAACTATTCTCCGTAGGTTATATAGATATAATAAAAAAGATGAAGAGATAATATAAGAAGAAAAACTATACCCAAAAACTCCAAAAATGCCAATAATATTAAAGTTACGTTCTGTACATTAAAATTAAGGTAAGGAAATAGGTATTTGGTGGTAAAGAAAAATATAATTATTGGAAAAGAAAAATTATGAAGGTAACGAAATAACTGGTCTTTAGAATCACCATCATCAGTACTTGTGGATTTCCTCCATTAGTCTTAATGAAAAAACAAAAAAAATTACGTGAAGACAAGAAAAAAAAATGTGGAATTCAATGTTGAGTATTCGCAAGAATGAGTAAATTCATGAAGGATCTCTGCATGAGGATGCCACAAGTTGGGAGCCAATTATATAACCTACAATTAATTTATGAGGATATATTCTTTTCCATAAGTTTTCATCTGTGTTTCGTGGTGTTTCTACAAAAAAAGAAAATATTAAACACCACAAGACAGATTCTTTGATGTAATTGCTTCCTAAAATGAATAAAATGAATTCGAAAATGTCGAGTCTTATCATTTGCATTGTTAAGTAGAGAACATGTTCAAGCCAACCTTTGAAATTCAAATTATACGATTCTTGGTAAATACCATGAATCGTTAAATAACAGTGACAACAAATGCACAAAGTTCATCAAAAAGTGAAAAGGGTTTTTTACTTGATAAATGACTTTTTCAGTATCTTAAATATCAAACAGATTAATTCTGCTAACCTCGCTACAAATTTTAATTTTATAGAACTTTCTAAAATCAAATTAAATAAATGCCTTAGAAATTTTAGTCGATTGTCACATACAGTTTTAGAGCTACAGTACCACCGGCTAGCTCGTTATATTTGGGCGCCACCTTCTTTAAGCAAGATGTCAAGGTATATTGAATGCAGTAGTCCGGTACTTTGTGATAGTTCATTTCAATTAGAGGGAAATGAAAAATAACTTTGTTTTCTATCATATTTATTTACTGATTATACAGTGACCAGTTTCGTAGAGTTACTACATTTTCAAACTGAATAAACAAATTATGTCTCAACTATTATATTAATTTTTTGATGGCTTCGGCAAAACTTCGAAAAGTGAGGTTTGCCACAGGTCCGTCTGCTCATCTAATAGTTTTATTATCAGTACGTTCTTTTTTGCATTTATGGATATCTATGGATTCCAGGATGTCTAGTTTTTTCCTTTCGTTTCCACGTGCAATATTTCTAGATTGTTTGATTCTGGGAAGATATGATCGGTTTCGAAAAAATCTTTCGCAAAATTGGAGTTAACTTTCCGGTTCCTAAATGCAGAAAACAAAGTTATTTCTCATTTCATTCCAATTGATATACTTAACTCGGTGTGTTACAATTTAAAGAAGGAAATATAAACACTTAAATGATTTATTAAAATATAATAAGCGGTATGTTCATTAAAAGGGGGATAGGGAATGATTGTATGCTTTTAAGAATAGGTTCACTATAGCAGGCTAGTCTATACTACAAGATGATGTTCACATAAATTTGTACAAAATTTAAGAACTGAATAAATTATCTAGCAGCTGTTATTTATTCTTCTGTATACTGCCCTTTTTTTAGAAAGTGATCAAATCCCGAATATAGTCCGAAGGACATAAATCCAAAATGCTGATGGTCTACTCATAAACGGGGTGTTCGGATCCATGCTTCTCACTGATGCGGGTCCAAGGTATATCTTAAAATTCTGAATCCTTCTGTTCAACGTGCGTCGATAAACGAGTGTCAATTTCCAATTTCTCTTTTAAGTCTATTGTAAGAAAGATGTCAAATATATCGCACATTGAAACTCATACTGGGACAAATATGAAAAGTCGACTTTTGGATTATCACTGTTTTTAAATAGAGAATCTCAAGATCTACAATTACTGAAAACGGGGGCTTTCCTAGCAACACCAAAGGCCGTGAGGTGGCGTTTGTTACGTTACTGCACTGAGGATACACTAAAAGTAAACGGCACCCTCCAATCAGAGAGCTCGAGAATAAACCCGATATACACATGCGCCGTAGTTTATTTACCGCAATTTGAATGATTGTCAAAGTGACCATTCCAACCTCTGAAACATTTATCTCCCGTGAAAGAACCCTATTTTTTGAAGCAAATTAACTTATTATAATTAAATTATTTGGACTTTGTAGAGTGAAATTTCAATATTTTACGAAAAGTATCATACACTAATAATAATTGATATACCCATTATTAGAGAATTGCCGAATATACTGCTATTTCACATTATGTCATATTTCAAAATGTAAGTATGCTTGCTATTTTTGCAAAAAGATTCCTGGAATCATTTTGTTTCGAATTGTATCCCATTCCAAGTATTCCTACACTTTGACTGAAGAAATTTATGGATCATGTATGAACATATGTGTGAAAGTATTAAAAATGTAGACGTTGAAACTCTCTCCAAAATGTACCACAGTTTCTGTCAACTAACGAAATCTGTAGAAAATGAGGGAGATAGAAAAAGGAAAATTGAAATTGCTTAACTAAACTTTTTGATAAAGTGTTTCAGTGAGGATGAGAAGCAAAATTCAAGTAAGTACTAGATGGAAGAAGTAATTGATCTGATCTTGTTATCTTTAAATTATGATTACAGGATGAATAATATTTCAGGAACAGTCAATAAAAATACATCTCTCCTCATATACCCACTAACAAGTCAGTTGGGAATTCGAACGATTAGAATATTTGAGGACTTGGTATCATAAAATGTAGAAGTTTAATTTTGTGCTGGATAAAGGAAGTATGTGATTATGTTTAAATTCTCATTTAAATATTTGTTGTCTGAATAGTATTCCAGGATTATGGTACCCCACCCCGGTGAATTAACGCTGCGGATTAGGATGATTCGCACGATGAGAAAAATTGAGGTATTCCAGAAATTTTCCATGGTTAAGGTGGGGTCGTGGCGGGCCAATCTCTAAAAATTTACGAATGAATGTTGCTTTATACACAAGTAGATTAGAATGATATGTATTGACTATGTAGTGTGATGATCGCTTTTTTTCCTGCATGCATTTTATGTTGAATATCAATGTATAACATTATTGGTAAACATACATATAAAAATTATATAGTACTCAGTTGTTAATTTTTCTTGACAAAACTGGAAGAATATTTGTTTGTGATATAAATTCATTTTTCCTCCATATCAAAGTATTTTTCCATTTCATTTAAAGATTTCTCCATTATTAATTCATGAAAACACAAAGGGATATGTTAAGAAACCAACTACCTACCATAATCACTTGAAAACATACTTTACTCTAAATGTGGATTATTCACTATTTAGACACCTGAATAAATACTTATTTCTTCTCAGATTCTTATATTTTTTTATCGATATCATTTGGTTATTCGCAAGGTGATATTTCAAATATACTTTGTTTAAATATGAAAAAAAAACTATTACGATAAAGCAATATTGGTCTCTCCTGAAAGTGATATTGAACATACAGTATTTTTTTAAGAAGAAAGAATTCGTCAAAATAAACTATTTTACAAGAAATCGCTTCTACAAAATATTCACAGGGGCTGGGTTATCAACCCTCACAGACGGTTAAATTTCGGAACGAATCTGCTTCTTTCTAGGGCAATCGAGAGTTGTACATTACACTTTACACTGGACCCCCCTATTGTCTCGTTCAGAATATTGTTTAATTGTATGAAGAAGGTGATGGTTCAATGCACTGATTTACAATTTGGTTAAACGCCAAGCCCGAGTTCTGACTTACTTTCATAGCAGATCCACAAAACGTGAACAAGCGTTCTAAATTTCACAGGCTTCAATTCGACTTTGGGGAATGATAAGTCAACCTCCGTGCGTATTTTATAGAGGTGATTTTTGTGAGATGGTCAAAAAAAGAATACCCAAGTTTAAAAACACCTGTATAGGGAATAATTAAGAACATGCTTCATGGCCCTGTATTCTCATTCTCGCCCCCCAGGCATTAGATCTTGACGTGATGGGGGCGCTCTCTTGACTAGTACCCTAGATTCGTCCCGGCGAATTGGAGGGTTAAGTCTTGGTGTCTAACGTAATGCCATTTCGCGCCAGTCACGGGACCTGTATGGTGGAAGATCTCCGAATGGGGCCCTAGTTTTACTCAGGTGAAATGGAGGGCTGAGCCGGTTGATTAACTCAGTGACAAGGGAGTCTGTCGCAGCACAGGGCTTTTCCCTTAAAACTGGCGTACTCTACCCTATCGCAGTATAAATCTCCGGATTCTGTGTAATGGCCGAGTGCGTTATGTAGCATACTGCGTTACCTCGGGGGGGTGGGCTTGCCCTCAGGTGTTACTTGTACCACCTGGCCACCCCAATTGGTGTTGGACTCGAGGGGGCAGTGGTTGAAAGTCCGCATGCTGGACTAGGGGGGTATTTCATTTATCTGTTCGCAGACCCCCATTTTCGGGATATTCTCATGAAACGACTCGGGGTTTAACGGGACTTGACGGTTCGACCGGCCTGTCCTGGCCCCTGGATCTGTGCGTAACTATTTAGGGTTTGTGGATCTCGACGAAATGGCTCCGCCATTAGTGCTTGACGCCAGGATCAATCAAATGACTTCACATGGGTTCGGTGGGTCAGGACGTATAGTCCGCTAGACGGTGCTCGTACCAGGATCAATTGTAGTCGTCAATCTTGAGTTTATCTTAGTTTATAGGACTGCGTTCGGGTGGATGGATAAGAATTCCCTCCGGCGGGTGAGTTGCGTCTCAAACCAACTCGGGTACTGACCTGCTGAGCCAGTAGAGGTTGGATAGTGCTTCGCTGCTACCAGTCAGACGGTTCTGGCTTTCGAGTCGGGGCCCAAACTGGAAGCTGGTGGGTTCATCTCTTCGGAGGGGTTCTCGTCGAGCGCGATGATATGGCGTAATCCTTATCACACTTTCTACCTCTGGGTGGACTGTGGAGACTGCTTGGTAGTCACTTCGAAAAGAGGCCTTCCTCAAATAGCCAATAACTATTCTGGTAGAATTCACCTGTATTCTCATTCTTAACAAATCAAGTTTAAAACTTATGCGAATGTTGTATAATTGTGTACATTTTTGAAGGAGAAAGTGTTATTCTCACATAAAACATTTGTTTACGTTTACAGGTATACATGTCATAAAGGTCATGTTTATATAATAACATCCACCTTATTTTAAAAGTATGAACACACACATGTAGGTTTGAAACTATTTAATTCTATATATATCAGAAATAGCCTCAAGATAGGACAAAAAACGGTATTCTTTCCATAAAACCAATAAATCAAATAAATGGATATTTCATTAAATTGATTCCACAAACAAGTGAACAGCAGTTGTTAGGATTCTTCCAAGAATCAATTGGAGATCATTTCTGTAACATAAATTTTCTTCACACTACTCAACGTTGAACATTTGCTTTTCTATTCTTCGATGACATCTTGGTCGCATGATCACTTTGTATTTCTTCAACCAAGGTGTAGAAATACTCGAAATGGTCTACAATTCGAAACAAAATGATTCCAGGAATCTTTTTGTGAAAATAACAAGCACTTACATTTTGAAATATGACATAATGTGAAATAGCAGTGTGTATTCGGCAATTCTCTAATAATAGGTATATCAATTATTACCAGTGCAAGATACTTTTCGTGAAATATTGAAATTTCACTCTAAAAAGTCCAAATAATGTAATTATAATAAGTTTATTTGCTTCATAAAGTGCAGTTCTTTCATGAGATGAATGTTTCAGAGGAAATAATTGTCACTTTGACAATCATTCAAATTGCGGAAAACAAACTACGGCGCATGTGTATATCGGGTTTATTCTCGAGCTCTCTGATTGGAGGGTGCTGTTTACTTTTAGTGTATCCTTACTGCACTGGATTGATATTGGGGGATGACCCCTATGCAATACCGTGACCTTCGGTGTTGTCTCCAAGTTGCGATCATGAGGTCTGATACGCACGGTGCGTTAACTCAAAATATCACCTTATTTCCCAAGGAAAAAGTATGTGTATTTTATTACTTTTAGATTTATCACTCTCTAGTGAGTTAAATATCCAAAAAATCCAAAGTACTAAAAACTTAACAAGTCAGAAAGTTACGATATTGTATGTTGATTAATTGATTGGAAGTACGCGAAGACTTGGGTTTTTAAGTTGGCTCCTTATTGCACGTAGAAATGTTAATGGAATAGGCTAAAACAGAAATATTGTTCTAGTTGTCACGTTTTTCCTTCTGTGATATTTCATCAATGTGTTTTTTTTCCTACCCGAGTCTCTATAATATTATTTCGGATTAGCGAAAAAACAATTGTAATAGATGAAGACAAGTGTTGTCATTTTGCTTTGTTCCTTAAATTTTATTGATTTTTAGAATGGATTTTTCTAGGAAAGGAGACACTAAAAGACAGTACTTATTTAAATAATTTATCTCTTTGTTACAGGTAACAATGAATGATTCTCGAGTGTCGAAAATTTTGCGCCTGATCAACATAAAACGTAACGATATGGTTTCAGAGGGTCAGACCATACGAGTAAAGAACAATTTACCGAAGAAGAAAGGAAATAATTTTCTGACCTTTACTAAAGATGATAGTTCAGTATGGACTAGGTACAAACACGAACATGGCTCCATTTGGTGGATCAAGAATCCATCGATAAATTGAAACATCACTTTTCGCCGCCTAATAGTGATCAGCAACCTAATGAAGATAAACGTGAGCAAATGGACATTAGAGAAGAAGAACAAAGCAGAAACTTTCAATTATTTCCGAAGGCTGATCTTTACTACAACGATCTACCGGATGCAGAAACAGTTCAGGCGCTAGCTAAAAAAGGGAAGAAAAATAAGCTGACCCCTCCACTTGGAAAATATTTTTAGCGAAATAACTACGGAACGAACGCAAAGAATAGTTTCCTCTAAAAAGTATAAGATCAGCAAAGAGCAAAAGAGATTGGATCTTTCTGCCCTGAGCAATGTACCAAAGAAGAGCGGAATACTTTATTCGACAGGTTTATTAATTCAATTCCAAGGATCGAGAACCACCACCTACGAAAGCAAACAAGTAGGAAATATATAGAAGGTGGTAAAACTATCGCAAGGTTGTATAGGGATTATTAGGAATAATGCGAAGATCAGAATAAAAAAATTCAACGCCAACTACTCATGTGTACCAATTTGCGATAATCGTCTGGGGTTTGGCAGTTTACTTTTATTGTATTGTCTGCTGAATTTTTTTTTGTTTAATAATTTTTCATTTGTAGTACTCGATTTAAGTTTTTTATCATTTCACTATAGTTTGTTACTCCGTACACAAAGATTGGTGGGGGTGTTTGGATTTTGGTCATATGCGTCTTTGATTTGTCAGTATTTTCTTTCTTTTACCTCGTGTAGTTGGCTACATCTGTTGCGTGTATATTCATGTTTTCTGTGGTAGTAATCTTTCTTTTCTTAATTGTGCGTTCCATATTTTTCCAGCAAAATTTCACGTTTCCTGTGGTACTAATCTTTCTTTTCTTAATTGTGCGTTTCATATGTTGCCGCTAAATTTCACGTTTTCTGTGGTACTAATCTTTCTTTTCTTAATTGTGCGTTTCATATGTTGCCGCTAAATTTCACGTTTTCTGTGGTACTAATCTTTCTTTTCTTAATTGCGCGTTTCATATTTTGCCAGCTAAATTTGTTGTTTGAGTCAGGGCTATTACTGAAACCATGAAACTCTTCATCCCTAGTGATGACAACCTATAGTAGCTGCTATTTTGTAGCGCGGGTGTAGGGATCTTCCGTACTTTTTCGCTTTGTTGAATCATATCAATATCTGCGGAATGTTTTGGTTCTTATCTGCCCTCAGTAGTTATCGCCGATCTTCATATGTTGTTTGGATTTTCAATTGAAAATTGATTATTTATAATCCGATTTTCCGCGGATTGCGGGAATAATTGGAAGGAAGCTCTTTCCTTTCTTTCACTGAATTTTCAACGTTTTATAGTCTGAATGTAAGTATTTTTACGAATTTTCAAAATCACTTTTGATATCTATAAAATACATATATATGAAGATTTTAATTCATTATCTTGAGTTGTTCATACGACGTTAACATTGTTAACTTCTTCCTATGCTTACAAGCAAGAAGTCTTAAATTTGGTAACTTACAATATATAAATAGGGATTAAATATTTTTATTACTTTTTGTGAAACGAAAATGAAGATAAAGGTAGAATCTTTTACAAGATAGTTTATTGATACAGATATGTAGGTAAGATAATTGTATATTTTAAAGGTACCAGTACAACAAAATTCAACAAAGGTTGTTGAATCTTTTTTGAATCATTTTTCAGAATTCCAAAAGAACTGTAAAACTCTCTTCACCCCCTCTATTTTTGTCATGTCCATGTAATATATAATGAATTTCTTGTTCATGGTGTATTCAGTATCTTGTAAGACTCACCTGAAGAAGTCATGGTATGACGTAACGATCGTAGTGTAATAGAATATTAGGGGAAATTAGAATATTGTTTTTATTCATATTTACAAGATGAATTTCCGTCAAGTAGAGACCGAAACAATCATAGATCTTAACATAATTTTTCTATTTATAATAAAATCTACCATTCCTTCTCGTATAACAATTCTCAGAAAATCATTTTATCCAATACAACATAAATTATCAGCATATTACAGCACAATACATAAATTATTAACAATTTCTTCATCTCCTAATGCTTTTAATCTAGAATTGAATTTGTTTAAACAAATAACGGATTACGGATATTCGTCATTAATAATAGATAATATGTCCGAAAAAGAATATAGAAATAGTATTAATATACACTACTCTAAACACATACAATTTCCTTACTTACTATCATCATCACAATTAAATAAATTCCTCAGTAATATAGTGAGCTATCCCGTATATCGAACGACACATAAAATAAACATTCATTATAAGATCTCCAAATGATATAACAAAATCCAATAAATAAAAATTGTTAACCAAAATCACTTTTTAAAAAGTGATAGAAAACAAAGTAATTGCTTATTTCATTCTATTAAAATGAACTATCACAAAGTAACGGACTACTCCATCCAATATTTGAGACAAAATTTTGTTTCTGTTGATCAATCTTATGAAAACAAATATCTTTCAAAAATGTTTAACCTAATCTTAAGAATGTCATCATTCTTGAAGGGTGAGTAACTATTTGTTGTTGATTGATGTTATATTTTATTGAATATGAATTATTTGAGTACTGACGAAGCAAAGTCTCTCTTAAAACTTGTTACATATCTTGAGATTTTATAGAAAGTAACTTAGTAAGATATCTAATAATATTGAATATTCTAAGTAAGATAGTTTTATGATGAAATTCTTAAGATTATGTTAAACATTTTTGATAGATATTTGTTTTCAATAGATTGATCAGCAGAAACAAAATTTTGTCTACTCAAAATATTTAATTTATAGGATTTTGGTTAACAATTTTTATTTATTGGATTTTGTTATATCATTTGGATGTCTTATAATGAATGTTTATTTTATATGTCGTCTGATATAAGTGGTACTTATATGACAAAAATTTAATTCAATTCCTGAAGTTATAATAATTAAATATAATTTTTGAAATTAAATATGTAAAAGGCTAATATTAATATATTTAAATGATTTTATATACCTTCTATCAACCTCTATTTATGTTATTTTATTCATAATATATAATTATTTGGGTTCCTTGACATTTTTTATACAGATAGTCCTTTTGCTATAACAGAGGTCGTTAAATTGTCTTTCAATCTTTTAAATCAAGGGTACACCACAAAATTATTTATTTATGGTTAACATTACACTCCATTTAAATTTTTCACTATTCATTTACCAGAAGTTTTCTAAATTAAATTGTTGAAGGGTGAGTAAATATTTCTTGTTGATTGATGTTATATTTGTATTGAATATGCATTATTTGAGTACTGACGAAGCAAAGTCTCGCTTTAAACTTATGTTTCAGTAATGTTTTTACATATCTTGAGATTTTATAGAAAGTAACTTAGTTAGATATCCAAAAATATTGAATATTCTAAGTAAGATAGTTTTATGATGAAATTCTTAAGATTAGATTAAACATTTTTGAAAGATATTTGTTCTCATAAGATTGATCAGCAGAAACAAAATTTTGTCTACTCAAAATATTCAATTTATAGGATTTTGGTTTACAATTTTTATTTATTGGATTTTGTTATACCATTTGGATGTCTTATAATGAATGTTTATTTTATATGTCGTTTGATATAAGTGGTACTTATATGACAAAAATTTAATTCAAATCAAGAAGTTATAATTATTGAATATAATTCTTGAAATTAAATATGTAGAAGGCTAATATTAAAATATTTAAATAGTTATAAATATAGATCTAGAATGAGACTATTCAAAAGACGAATAAAAGCTGGATGAATAGTAACACAGGACCATTAATTGCAAATTGGATAAGTAACAACTGAACAAAAAAAACAGATGAATGGCGATTATCCCCATATCCAGAAACCTACTCGACTAACATATTATCTCCATAATACACTAAAGCTGATAATGGTACGATTGGAACCAATGCAATAAAATCCTGAACTTTCGTGTTTCATTGCTCTGGCGATTTTGCTGAGTTTACTTTTTGTTGTTTTATTTTAGAATCAATAATTAATTAAATGATTAAAGTAAAAGAACTTAATTTCTGCTAATTTATTTAATTTCACAACAATTGTTTCGTCATGACAACATGACTTCGTCAGGTGAGTATGGTACTTTTTACTTTAATCATCAAGATGTATTTCCGACAAGTAGAAACCGATACAATCAAACAATTAATTAAATATTTTACTGACGTAAATTTACAATTAGTGTCATGAATTATCTCAGGCATGAAAGTGCAATCCAGGATCTGCCCTTACAGAAAATAAGGGATTTAATAGAGCGACGGTTTTTGTTAGCGAACATTAAGACCCTGATCAACCTTATTGTATTCTTGACACCAAGTTCACTTGCCCCCGTGCAACCTCGTGTAATCCGTTGAATCTTTAGGTAAGCCGTCTTGCTGAAAACGTTCCACTCAACACCTCGGAAATGGTAATCTTCACGTGCAGGTGTCGGCCGTGAAAGAGATTGAGGAAACAAGCGGAAATATGCAAATTAATTTGCGAAAAATGAGGAGATGATGTCGAGCTTCACCGTGGAATCATGACATCGATTCTCTACGTGCCTTTATTATTCGGGAAAAATGCTGGGCATTTTGCCAATTGTTCCTTTTTCCAGCTCAACCAGAGCGTGTATCATTTCATCCAAATGATTTTAATTTTAGGACTTTGTGTTGAACGTAAACGTATACATTAAACTCACTTATGGTAATGGAGCGAATTTTCTTTACTGACAATTGAAATTTGGTAATTTCATTTTTATCGTATTTAAATTACATTTCTATCAGAGAAATATCATTCCGTCCGATTGATGTAATAAATTTCTTGATTGCTTCGGTTTATACTTGACGGAAATTCATCGTATATGATTTAACGTAAAACACTTATTTCCGCTAATATTAATTGTTTACAAAACAACTGTTTCGTCAGTTACATTTTGACTTCATCAGGTGAGTATGGTACCTAACTACTCTTACAAAATCGGTCTCCTTAAATACAAGTTTGAGCAAAAATAAAAGTGACAACATAAAGGTTGGCTTTGGGAATTTCCAGAATTCATTAAAAAAGTTTCAATAACTGTATCGGTTTAAATCAGTCCAGTGGTTGAGTAAAATGTGTTATTTATGATGCCAGTTTATTTCTCTATGTGACTTCCAAATTATGGTCATATTATGATGCTGGAATTATTTTAATTCTACAGATAAATTCATGATTTCCATGAGAATTACTTTCATATTCAAAGAAAAAGAGCTTCAAGATAGAGCAAATTTAGGTTTGGAATATTTCACATTTTCGTTATCTTTTTAGCCATGCTATTATGGCAGAGGACAAGCAGCTAGCACAAAAGTTGATATGTCATTCGAAAGCACACTGAATGAGGAATTTTTTGCTGAAAAGAAAACATATCCATAATTGATAATTTTTCATTGATAAAACCATTGGAAAAATAACACTACGTTTCTTCAAAATTTGAATATCAAAACAGATTTAATCTGTTAGTCCTCTACAATTTTAATAAAAAAAAAAATTTACTCAAAAAACTTTTAGAATTAAATTAATGTCTTCAATAAGCACCGCTTATATTTAATAGACGTATATAATCAAAACTAAATATACAATGTAAAATGGAATAAATAAACCAACAAATATAAAAAACGCAATTAAAATTAATAAATTAATATTTGAAGGAGACAAAATTCTGTTTCTGATCTTATCATAATGAACACAATTCTTTTTCAAAAACATAAAGCACAACTTGAGGACTTCTCATATATTCAATATATTCAAATATTCAAATGAGTTAATTCAAAAATATCTCAAAACATGCACTATATCATCAAAAAACAATTAGAATTCCGATAATCTCTTCGTCGGCCCTAGATAATATTTAAAATATCAAAACCAACTAACAATCAGTATATCATACCTTAAAGTGTACCGGAACTTGCTCAAACAGACTAACTTTAAAAATCCAGGTAGTCAATATTCGTCACAAAATCACAGAAAACTGTAATAGGTTTTTATATATAAGGTTTTTTTCAAACCATTGACATTACACAATGAGATTTATTCAAGCCCGAATTCAATTATATATTATGTATAAAATAAAATAGAAAAAGGGTTTTTACTTGATAGAAGAAATATAACAAAATTTGAATATCAAAACAGATTTAATCTGTTAGTCTTCTACAATTTTAATTTCAAAAAAAAATTTTATTCAAAAAACCTTAAGGATTAAATTAATTTCTACAATAAGCAACGTTTATAATACCTTCCAGTTTTCTGTGATTTTGTGACGAATATTGACTACCTGGATTTTTAAAGTTAGTCTGTTTGATCAAGTTCCGGTACACTTTAAGGTATGACATACTGATTGTTAGTTGATTTTGATATTTTAAATACTATCTAGGGCCGACGAAGAGATTATCGGAATTCTAATTATTTTTTGAGGATATAGTGCATGTTTTGAGAGATTTTTGAAGTGATTTATTTCAATATTTAAATATATTAAATATTTCAAATAAATTATAAAAATGCTAAATTTTGATCTTTCTGTGGTGGAATCATGGAGGCCTTCTATAGTTTTTTTTTTATTACACTTTATACAATCTTTATTATTTGAGTACCATTACATTCAATCGAAACTCAAGAAGACTTAAAACTCACTCAAAAAATAGGAATGAATTGAAACTAAATTGTCCCGTAGTTCCACAAAGGCGAAAGTCTTAATTTGCTATAATAATATAATCGCATGTCGTAACATTTCTTGATTTCACGAAATATTTAAAATTTTTCCATAAAATCAATTATACTTCAGTTATCCTTGTAGCCTGTTCAAATTTGACCACATATCTGGAAATAGCATTAAATTTGCTACAAATTATGAGTTCCGTCGCCAAAAAATTCTTATTGCGAGCGTGGAAAGGAGATGAATATTACGATTCTGAAGTAAAAAAAAATCAGTCATATTTCTCTAATGTTTTATCGATAAAAATTATTGATGTTTTCTTTTCAGCAAAGAATACCTCATTTAGTGTACTTTTGACATATCAACTTTTGTGCTAGTTGCTCGTCCTCTACCATATATCATCGCTAAGAAGATAACAACGTGAAGTTGAAATATTCCAAACATAAATTAGCTCTATCTGGAAGCTCTTTATGATAAAATATTAAGGTTTTTCTCATGGAAATCATGAATTTATCTGTCGAATCAAAATAATTTAAACACATAAACAAAATTTGAATTATTATTATACAAATGATTAGATTTGAGGCAGATTCTATACACTGACATAATAGTACATGAAATACATATAATGAAAAGAGAAGTGCAATGTCAAAGAGATAAAAAAATTAACTGTCAGATTCACAAGTGGCACTCACCCACGTCGAAAGCAAGCATCGAAACCGATTTTGAAGGCGTTCGCAGACGCTGAGTTAAGCACTGACGAGGGTAGAGAGTTCCACATGGTTAGTAATGAAGTTATGCCTCTGTGGCGTCTTAAAGATCTCCCTCTCCAACTTGTAGGCGTGACCTCGAAGACGGTCATCAAGGTTCAACTTGAAAAGATAACTCAGATCAATTCCAAACAAGTTGTTAACAGCGCGATAAGTGATGATGAGAATGTGGTTGGACCAGCTCAGTTTCAAGGTCACAATAACACGAAGGTCAGCACCACTACTACAAGTAGCGATGGAAGTGCAATTCAGGAAAAACTGACGACGCGGGTTGTGAGAACCTCAAATCTTCCTGGATTAGATGACCGGTCTCATTGGGATTGCCGAATAATTTATTGTCGTTGGAAAATTGGGAACATCAAGATTTCAGGATCTTAAGTAAATCTGATAGGTATAAGAGGAAGAAAAGTGGACCTAAAACAAACGAGAAGGATCTATCTACACGAACCAGGAAGGTTCGATCGATAAGAAATGCTTCAATACAAGAAAGCAGGCGTCCTCGAATTCCGAGATGCTCGAACTTGTATAGGAGTAGATCATGTGGGACATGTTCAAATGCTCGAGAAGAATCCAGGTAGACAACATCAACTGGGTGGGATTCATCTTATGACTCAGACCAGGAATTAATGCATTCGAGAGTGAGCTAGCAGAGATACCGACAGCACCAGGAGCAGAGTTAACTTTAAGAGCCGAAAGATGGACCTCAACAACTGCATGTCTGAAAAAAGTTTCGGTTAATGAAGAAGAATTGAAGTCATTATTCATTTGAGGAAGTTTATGGGCACATCCAGTAAGAGAAGCAACAAAATAATCAGCCAGCACGTTATCTGTCTCCTCCGGGCTGCAGCAAGGTTTATTGCTTGAGTTGAGTACAAACGGTATGTCAACTTTTGAGTTAAGGTTCTTCGAACTAACAAGCCTGGACTCGAAGTTTTTTCTGGCATCAACAATTTGAGAGAAGAGTGAGTAACACAGACTTTATGAAAAAATGTGAAGAAAACGGACTACTATTACTTATAACAATTGTTCTAAATATCTACCGCCTTGTTCAATACATTTCACATGTCGTTTTCACACTGAATCTACAATACTGCGAAGTTCACAATGTTTCTGATGCATTTCTGCACAACACAATTTTATTCTTTCGATCAGATCCTCTCGAGTCTGAACGAATTTGATATACTTTTTCTTTCAAGGTGTTCCAGAAATAAAAATCCACAGGCGTAAGGTCTAGGCTCCTTGGTGGCCGTCTTACCGGACCGTACCTTCCAATCCATTGCAACCAAAAATATTCATTCATTAAGTCCCGTACATTCCGGCTGTTATGAACTGGGCAGCCATTCATTTGAAATCAATCATTTTGTCTGTTAGCCAGGGGAATTTCATCCAATATATCTACTGAGCTGCTTTGAATTAATGTGTGAATTCTTCAGCGTTGAGGCAATCGAGAAGTATTACTGGTCCGAAAAGTTCACCTCCCATGACTCGAACCACACGTTGACCGTTAACTCATGTTGGAAATGAGAAACAATGGTCGCATGAGAGTCTTCTGCTTTGCATACAGGGCTATTTCTCAAATTTATCATACTCGATTTCCTGAAAGTGCATCAGTCCATAATATTCTATAGCCCCCCCACTCTTCTAACTTATTCACGTACCACCTACGAAATGTTAGTCTCGGCTTAGCATCTACAAAAACTGTTACATTTTAAATTCAATGTTTACTTTGATATTCAATCACAAGGAGCTTCACTCTAGAGCAAATTTTATCTCAACTTTTCGTTATTATCTTCTTAGCCATGATATTTTGGCAGAGGACAAGCAACTAGAACTAAAGTTGATATGTCATTCGAAAGCACAATAATGGCCAGTTTCATAAACGAAATTAAAGCCTCCTTTTTTCCAAAAAGTCTACTCTAATGGGAAAACGTGTTTCATAAGCAAATTTTAAGGTTAAAGGGAACTTAAAAGCGTCTTTTATCTTAAAGTGAGAAAATCGGCCCTTTATGGGTGGAAAAGGATCCTTTAACGAGACGCTCGACACTGCGCAGGTGCTCGATAAACACAAAAACAGTGGACATAACCTTCCTCTAACACATTTGCCATTTTGGTTGATTTTAGCGTACTACGAGATATATTGCACCAAATGTTGAATTCTGATTCAAGCTCTAGTTCTTCATCAGATAATGAAGAAATAATCGTAGAAGACCAAAAATTTACAGAAGGAGGAAACAACATTTTTCCACGTGAGATGATCTAGATTTCTTCGATCGTTTTCGCCTGACAAAACCAAGTGTTTTATCTTTGCTTCAAAAAATTGTAGGTCAATTGTACTTCCCATCTAATAGGTAAACAAATTTCGATTTATTATTTGGTTATAATTTTCTGTATACCAAATTGACAATTTTCAGAGGCAGCTGTATTGAACCGATGAACCATACCAAGTACTTTTGATATTGAGATTCCATGGAACTGGAAATATGCTGATAACAAACAGCCGGAGATTTCATGGGAATTTTTAAATCTGCTTCTAGAATTATTCGAAGAGTTTCTTTTGCAATCGCATCCCTGAATCCACAATATATAAAGATGTGTGAGGGTGATCATGAAATGCAAGCAGCAGAAAATTTTTATGCAATTGCTAGTTTTCCACATGTCATTCGTGCTATAGATTGCACATTAATTAAAATCACTTCTCCGGGTGGTGATGATGCAGAAATCTTTCGATGTCGAAAACATAATTTTGCCCTTAACGTTCAAACCGTGTGTGATTTATACTACTCTGTCAAGAAAGTACCGGGAATTTTCAATTAAAACAACATTTTTACATTTAATCGTCAAAATTTATTGGGTCGCATTCAAAATAGGCTCCATTTGCTCCAATACATCTATGCCAACGGCACTTCCAATTATCGAAACATTTTTATAGGCGCTTTCCGGGATGGACTTTAGCTCTCGCGCCGAATTTTGTTTTATGGCTTCAATCGACTCAAAACGGGTGCCACGAAGGGGCAATTTTAGTTTTGGTAAGAGGAAAAAGTCGCAGGGAGCCAAATCCGGCGAATACGGTGGTTGCTGAAGCACGTTTGTTGAGTTTTGGGCGAGAAAGTCAGTCACACTTCACGACCGTCCTTGAAGGCTCTGTACCACTGATATGCACGAGTTTTCGATAGAGCATTATCACCAAAGGCCTTTTGCAACATTTTCAATGCATCGGCACACGAAAATTCATTTGCAACATAAAACTTTAAACAAATTCTTTGCTCAACGTAATCACCCATAGTAAAAATTGGCACGCACTCTGACATCGACTGACTTAATCAGCTGTTGCAAACACACTAGTTGACAGATCCCGCTCAAGCTTGGCATAGTAATTAAGGATAGTGGTACCAACCTAGGAAAAAAAAATTTTACCTGCCTCATTGCCCCGCCAGATTTAAATCGGTAATTCCCGGTACTTTCTTGACAGAATGTATAATAAGATACGGTTTAGGTCTGATGTACATAACGTAAATGTAAGGTTCAGGGGCATGCTTTCCCCACCTGTGTTCAGGACTGCCTTGTTCCGACGCTCATTTTCTTTTTCTATATACTCCTTATATAATCGCGGTTTGGTTCCTCTAAAACTTTATAGACCGTTGAGTTTTAAGTTTAAGTATAAGAAGTTTTTACTTTGTTCAAATAACTGATTGTGATTTTGATATTGACAAGTTTCCGTTTTAGTTGGTGTATAGTCCTATGATCTGTGTGTGCTTATTCTGTATGAATAATATTAAATCAATTGTGGAACATGGATAAAATAGTAAGGTTCTTTTTGTTCTAGTCTTGTAACCATGGGTCCTACAGTAATAACAGTTTTATAAAATAGAAAGACCTTTTACTTGATAGAAGAAATATAACAAAATTTGAATATTAAAACAAATTGAAATATGTTTATCTTCTACAATTTTAATTTCAAAAAATTTTTTATTCAAAAAACTTTTAGAATTAAATTTATGTCTAAACAAGCACCGCTTACATTCAATAGACGTATATAATCAAAACTCAATATATAATGTCAAATGGAATAAATAACCCAACAGATATACGAAAGTAATTAAAATTAAGAAATAAATATTTAAGACAAAATTTTGTTTCTGGTCTTACCTTTAAGAACACCAATTGCCTTTTCAAAAACATGAACACACTTAAAGGACTTATCAAAGAATATAATTTATTTGAAATATTTAATATATTCAAATATTCGAATAAGTTAATTAAAAAATCTCTACAAAAATGTGCACTATATCTTCAAAAAACGAATATAATTCTAAGCAATCCCGTCTTCAGCCCTCATTTAATATTCCAAATATCAAAATCAAAAAACTAACCTATATCTCTCCACGTGTTAAAAGACTAAAGCTTCGAAACACAGATCAACTATATAATTCAAGATTGATCTATGTTCTAACAAAATCAAAGAACAGTGTGAGTTATTTTAAGGTTTATTTAAATTCATTGACATTCCATAATGAGATAACTTTTTGAAATTAAAATTGAAGAAGATAAACATATTTCAATTTGTTTTAATATTCAAATTTTGTTATATTTCTTCTATCAAGTAAAATGCCTTTCTATTTCATTTTATATATAATAAATAATTATATTTTGACTTCAATAAATCTCATTATGCAATGTCAATGAATTTAAATAAACCTTAAAATAACTCACACTGTTCTTTGATTTTGTTAGAACATAGATCAATCTTGAATTATATAGTTGATCTGTATTTCGAAGCTTTAGTCTTTTAACACGTGGAGAGATATAGGTTAGTTTTTTGATTTTGATATTTGGAATATTAAATGAGGGCTGAAGACGGGATTGCTTAGAATTATATTTGTTTTTTGAAGATATAGTGCACATTTTTTTAGAGATTTTTGAATTAACTTATTCGAATATTTAAATATATTAAATATTTCAAATAAATTATATTCTTTGAGAAGTTCTTTGAGTGTGTTCATGTTTTTAAAAGGCAATTGGTGTTCTTGAAGGTAAGACCAGAAAAAAAATTTTGTCTTAAATATTTATTTATTAATTTTAATTACTTTCGTATATCTGTTGGGTTATTTATTCCGTTTGACATTATATATTGAGTTTTGATTATATACGTCTTTTAAATGTGAGCGGTGCTTGTTTAGACATAAATTTAATTCTAAAAGTTTTCTGAATAAAAAATTTTTTGAAATTTAAATTGTAGAAGATAAACATATTTCAATTTGTTTTAATATTCAAATTTTGTTATATTTCTTCTATCAAGTAAAACGCCTTTCTATTTTATTTTATATATAATATATAATTATATTTTGTCTTCAATAAATCTCATTATGGAATGTCAATGAATTTAAATAAACCTTAAAATAACTCACACTGTTCTTTGATTTTGTTACAACATAGATCAATCTTGAACTATATAGTTGATCTGTGTTTCAAAGCTTTAGTCTTTTAACACGTGGAGAGATATAGGTAAGTTTTTTGATTTTGATATTTGGAATATTAAATGAGGGCTGAGGACGGGATTGCTTAGAATTATATTTGTTTTTTGAAGATATAGTGCACATTTTTTTAGAGATTTTTGAATTAACTTTTTCGAATATTTAAATATATTAAATATTTCGAATAAATTATATTCTTTGAGAAGTCCTTTAAGTGCGTTTATGTTTTTAAAAGTCAATTGGTGTTCTTAAAGGTAAGACCAGAAACAAAATTTTGTCTTAAATATTTATTTAATCATTTTAATTACTTTCGTATATCTGTTGGGTTATTTATTCCATTTGACATTATATATTGGGTTTTGATTATATACGTCTATTAAATGTAAGCGGTGCTTGTTTAGACATAAATTTAATTCTAAAAGTTTTTTGAATAAAAAAGTTTTTGAAATTAAAATTGTAAAAGATAAACATATCTCAATTTGTTTTAATATTCAAATTTTAATAACAGTTTTGCTGATGTAGGTCCTTTTGCAGTGTATATTTTCAATATAGTAGAAGTGTGATTTTTTTTTGTATTCAATTACTGCAATAAACATATTATTATTATTCAGACTTGAGAATCAGAAATATTGTAGTTAGATGACCTGGCTCAACACATGATCAAACCATCTTTAATAACAGTGTCTTGAAGAAACAATTTGAGAGCGGTCAATTTGGCCCATATTTGTTATTTGTTGATAGTGGTTATAGTTTGCAGACTTATATTATGACAAAGTTACCGGAAACTATAACTGCAGCTGAAAATTTATATAAGAAGTCAATCATACGAACTAGAAATGTGGTGGAGAGAAAGTGTGGAGTTTGGAAACGTCTATTTCCTATACTTTTTAAAGGCATGAGTGTTAACGACCATAAGGACAATTATTGTTGCAATCACTTTATTGCCCAATATAGCTGTAGACATGAACGAGATATTTCCAAATAAATGATGTGCAGGAGGAAGAGGACTTTTAAACAAATTCAACTAAGGGTAATGCAGTTCGTCAAGTGTGACAGTCGATTATTAATAAACATTTTGCTAATTTACAATTTACATTTGTGTGGTAATTGAAAATAAATTTGCTTGTCACTTGTGAAACTATTATTTATATTCAATTTGTGCCTTTAGCATCAAAAGATATCATATAATTCTCATATGATTTTACTTAAGGTAAGTGGTTAATTTGATGCAGCTCGTCAAATGAGACAGTTGATTATTAATGAACATTTTACTACTTCATAATTGATATTTGTATGATAATCGAAAATCAATCTTTATGTCGCTTGTGAAACTGTGTCCAACTGTGTCTTCAACATGACAAGATTTCATACAATTTTTATAAGATTTTACAAGGTATGTATTCAGATAGGTTTCTATGTTTGCATTTCTGATTCATTGTTTGACTTTAGGTAACATCTGAAGAAGTTTCAAATGAATATAAAGAAATAAAAATATTATGTGTTATTGCAATTTCTGTTTTTGATTCAAATTTGAAAGGATTTTATATTCTGCAGTAATGCTCATAGAATTCTAATACCGCTTCTCCCAGAAAGTGCATTCAAAATACAAAAAGATTAAGTTATTATTATTTAATTTTCTCTTCATCTCCATAATTTGCAAATTTAATAATATTTTAAGCTTCGAATGCTCCTCTTCTTTTCTTTTATTGTCTTCTTTGATAGACACTATCTGAACTTCTACTAGAGCTGTTTTTTATAATACATCTCCTGCACTTCGGCAAGTGGGTTCGCAATAGTTGGGTTCAATTGTTTGGAAATTGGCTCCCTCAATTTCAATGGAGCCCCATCACCAGTCCCTTTAATATGACTGCATTGATCAGCTACCACCTTTCTAGTATTAGTTTTTATGTTGTAATATTTGGATTTGAGCTGGTTCTCATTTCCCCAATGGAGAGCTGTTGCATTGAAAGCAGTGGCTATTCTCTGCCCGACTTCATCCTATAACATTAAAATTCTCTTTTTCAATAACTTCCAAGAGACGTAGTTCCTCCTCAGGTTTTAAAGTATTACCTTTTTTTCTCTTTTCTTTCATATTCATTCATATAACTCACGTTTATTAAAAATAGCAATTCGCACGTAATAATGATATAAATTCCAATATACTGTCTTCTGCACATACCCTTGTTGATGCAAAGACTGATTCATTCTTCTTCTTTTTACAAGTTCCGACGCATAATTCACAATTTTTACAGAATGTCACCAACTATATTCGTAAAATCCTTAGTTCTCAGGATATTCAACAGTCGGAAACATATGACCGGCACATTAAAGGAAGCTTTAAGTAAAGGACGGTCGATGTGCGTTCATGAAACTGATGGTCCCATTTAAAGGATCCTTTTTCATAAAGGGACTTAATCACAAAGAAGCCTTTTGATGTTGTTTATGAAACTGGCTGTAAATGAGGTATTTTTTGTTGAAGAGAAAACATGTCCATAATTAATAGTTTTTCGTCACTTCATAATCGTGATATTCATCTCCTTATCACACCCGCAATAAGAATTCTTAGCACATAGAGCTACTTATCTTGTAGCAAATGAAATGTCTTTTCCAGATATGTGGTCGAATTTGATGAGGCTACAAAGATAACTGAAGCATAATTGATTTTATGGACAAACTTGGAATATTTCGTGAAATCAAGAAATTTTAAATTGAAGAATAACGATCAACATTTCGAACATATGTTTTGAAATTGGTTTTATGTGAATAATAATAATAATAATAGTAGTAATAAACTGACTTAATTAATATCTTAGAGTCTCTGTGTATGTATTCTGCATACTCTAGATGGCGCTAGTGTATAAGTAATATCTTTGGAGTCTCTGTGTATAGCGAATATAGACCAATCAGTTTGAAACGTGCGCATGTCTGCAATTTGCCTTTGTGATCTTCAAAACCTTGTCGAGTTTGTTGGAGTATAGAATTGTTATACAGATGTATGTTACACTGTCTCGATTTCTAGAACTTTCTATTACCATAGCTCATACTCCTTATTGTTGATTTTGGTACAGCTCACCCGGATTAATTTAGTTTAATATCATCAAAATTAAAACAATTTCAAATAGAAACAAGTAAAGATCTTGTCTTACATGATGTGATAAGGTATGTCAAAGGAATTTGGCCTAATTCAAAATCAAAATGTATTAATTCTTCACAATTAGTAGTATTACAATATTAAAAATAAAATTGTTCTGATAAATCAACTCCTTTATAGAAATAATGCTTCAATAATTTAACTTCAAGAAATAAAATAGAAAGGCTTTTTACTTGATAGAAGAAATATAACAAAATTTTAATATAAAAACAAATTGAAATATGTTTATCTTCTACAATTTTAATTTCCAAAAGAATTTTTTATTCAAAAAACTTTTAGAATTAAATTAATGTCTAAAACAAGCACCGCTCACATTTAATAGACGTTTATAATCAAAACTCAATATACAATGTCAAATGAAATAAATAACCCAACAGATATACGAAAGTAATTAAAATTAATAAATAAATATTCAAAGGAGACAAAATTTTGTTTCTGGTCTTATCTTTAAAAAATACTACTTGCCTTATAAAAACATGAACACACTTAAAGGACTTCCCAAAGAATATAATTTATTTGAAATATTTAATATATTTAAATATTCGAACAAATTATTTCAAAAATCTCTAAAAAATGTGCACTATATCTTCAAAAAACAAATATAATTCTAGATAATCCCGTCATCAGCCCTTTGTTTTCAATATTACAAATATCAAAATCAAAAATATAACCTACATCACTCACGTGTTAAAAGACTTAAGCTTCGAACTACAGATCAGCTATATATTCAAGATTGCACATTTTTTAGAGATTTTTGAAATAATTTGTTCGAATATTTAAATATATTAAATATTTCAAATAAATTATATTCTTTGGGAAGTCCTTTAAGTGTGTTCATGTTTTTATAAGGCAAGTAGTATTTTTTAAAGATAAGACCAGAAACAAAATTTTGTCTCCTTTGAATATTTATTTATTAATTTTAATTACTTTCGTATATCTGTTGGGTTATTTATTTCATTTGACATTGTATATTGAGTTTTGATTATAAACGTCTATTAAATGTGAGCGGTGCTTGTTTTAGACATTAATTTAATTCTAAAAGTTTTTTGAATAAAAAATTCTTTTGGAAATTAAAATTGTAGAAGATAAACATATTTCAATTTGTTTTGATATTCAAATTTTGTTATATTTTTTCTATCAAGTAAAAAGCCTTTCTATTTTATTTTATATATAATATATAATTATATTTTGGCTTCAATAAATCTCATTATAGAATGTCAATGATTTTAAGTAAACCTTAGAATAACTCACTTTGTTCTTTGATTTTGTTAGAACATAGATCAATCTTGAATATATAGCTGATCTGTAGTTGGAAGCTTAAGTCTTTTAACACGTGAGTGATGTAGGTTATGTTTTTGATTTTGATATTTGTAATATTGAAAACAAAGGGCTGATGACGGGATTATCTAGAATTATATTTGTTTTTTGAAGATATAGTGCACATTTTTTAGAGATTTTTGAAATAATTTGTTCGAATATTTAAATATATTAAATATTTCAAATAAATTATATTCTTTGGGAAGTCCTTTAAGTGTGTTCATGTTTTTATAAGGCAAGTAGTATTTTTTAAAGATAAGACCAGAAACAAAATTTTGTCTCCTTTGAATATTTATTTATTAATTTTAATTACTTTCGTATATCTGTTGGGTTATTTATTTCATTTGACATTGTATATTGAGTTTTGATTATAAACGTCTATTAAATGTGAGCGGTGCTTGTTTTAGACATTAATTTAATTCTAAAAGTTTTTTGAATAAAAAATTCTTTTGGAAATTGAAATTGTAGAAGATAAACATATTTCAATTTGTTTTGATATTCAAATTTTGTTATATTTCTTCTATCAAGTAAAAAGCCTTTCTATTTTATTTTATATATAATATATAATTATATTTTGGCTTCAATAAATCTCATTATAGAATGACAATGATTTTAAGTAAACCTTAAAATAACTCACTTTGTTCTTTGATTTTGTTAGAACATAGATCAATCTTGAATATATAGCTGATCTGTAGTTCGAAGCTTAAGTCTTTTAACACGTGAGTGATGTAGGTTATGTTTTTGATTTTGATATTTGTAATATTGAAAACAAAGGGCTGATGACGGGATTATCTAGAATTATATTTGTTTTTTGAAGATATAGTGCACATTTTTTAGAGATTTTTGAAATAATTTGTTCGAATATTTAAATATATTAAATATTTCAAATAAATTATATTCTTTGGGAAGTCCTTTAAGTGTGTTCATGTTTTTATAAGGCAAGTAGTATTTTTTAAAGATAAGACCAGAAACAAAATTTTGTCTCCTTTGAATATTTATTTATTAATTTTAATTACTTTCGTATATCTGTTGGGTTATTTATTTCATTTGACATTGTATATTGAGTTTTGATTATAAACGTCTATTAAATGTGAGCGGTGCTTGTTTTAGACATTAATTTAATTCTAAAAGTTTTTTGAATAAAAAATTCTTTTGGAAATTAAAATTGTAGAAGATAAACATATTTCAATTTGTTTTGATATTCAAATTTTGTTATATTTCTTCTGTCAAGTAAAAATCCTTTCTATTTTATTTTATATATAATATATAATTATATTTTGGCTTCAATAAATCTCATTATAGAATGTCAATGATTTTAAGTAAACCTTAAAATAACTCACTTTGTTCTTTGATTTTGTTAGAACATAGATCAATCTTGAATATATAGCTGATCTGTAGTTCGAAGCTTAAGTCTTTTAACTCGTGAGTGATGTAGGTTATGTTTTTGATTTTGATATTTGTAATATTGAAAACAAAGGGCTGATGACGGGATTATCTAGAATTATAGTTGTTTTTTGAAGATATAGTGCACATGTTTTAGAGATTTTTGAAATAATTTGTTCGAATATTTAAATATATTAAATATTTCAAATAAATTATATTCTTTGGGAAGTCCTTTAAGTGTGTTCATGTTTTTATAAGGCAAGTAGTATTTTTTAAAGATAAGACCAGAAACAAAATTTTGTCTCCTTTGAATATTTATTTATTAATTTTAATTACTTTCGTATATCTGTTGGGTTATTTATTTCATTTGACATTGTATATTGAGTTTTGATTATAAACGTCTATTAAATGTGAGCGTTGCTTGTTTTAGACATTAATTTAATTCTAAAAGTTTTTTGAATAAAAAATTCTTTTGGAAATTAAAATTGTAGAAGATAAACATATTTCAATTTGTTTTGATATTCAAATTTTGTTATATTTCTTCTGTCAAGTAAAAAGCCTTTCTATTTTATATTATATATAATATATAATTATATTTTGGCTTCAATAAATCTCATTATAGAATGTCAATGATTTTAAGTAAACCTTAAAATAACTCACTTTGTTCTTTGATTTTGTTAGAACATAGATCAATCTTGAATATATAGCTGATCTGAAGTTCGAAGCTTAAGTCTTTTAACACGTGAGTGATGTAGGTTATGTTTTTGATTTTGATATTTGTAATATTGAAAACAAAGGGCTGATGACGGGATTATCTAGAATTATATTTGTTTTTTGAAGATATAGTGCACATTTTTTAGAGATTTTTGAAATAATTTGTTCGAATATTTAAATATATTAAATATTTCAAATAAATTATATTCTTTGGGAAGTCCTTTAAGTGTGTTCATGTTTTTATAAGGCAAGTAGTATTTTTTAAAGATAAGACCAGAAACAAAATTTTGTCTCCTTTGAATATTTATTTATTAATTTTAATTACTTTCGTATATCTGTTGGGTTATTTATTTCATTTGACATTGTATATTGAGTTTTGATTATAAACGTCTATTAAATGTGAGCGGTGCTTGTTTTAGACATTAATTTAATTCTAAAAGTTTTTTGAATAAAAAATTCTTTTGGAAATTAAAATTGTAGAAGATAAACATATTTCAATTTGTTTTGATATTCAAATTTTGTTATATTTCTTCTGTCAAGTAAAAAGCCTTTCTATTTTATTTTATATATAATATATAATTATATTTTGGCTTCAATAAATCTCATTATAGAATGTCAATGATTTTAAGTAAACCTTAAAATAACTCACTTTGTTCTTTGATTTTGTTAGAACATAGATCAATCTTGAATATATAGCTGATCTGTAGTTCGAAGCTTAAGTCTTTTAACTCGTGAGTGATGTAGGTTATGTTTTTGATTTTGATATTTGTAATATTGAAAACAAAGGGCTGATGACGGGATTATCTAGAATTATAGTTGTTTTTTGAAGATATAGTGCACATGTTTTAGAGATTTTTGAAATAATTTGTTCGAATATTTAAATATATTAAATATTTCAAATAAATTATATTCTTTGGGAAGTCCTTTAAGTGTGTTCATGTTTTTATAAGGCAAGTAGTATTTTTTAAAGATAAGACCAGAAACAAAATTTTGTCTCCTTTGAATATTTATTTATTAATTTTAATTACTTTCGTATATCTGTTGGGTTATTTATTTCATTTGACATTGTATATTGAGTTTTGATTATAAACGTCTATTAAATGTGAGCGTTGCTTGTTTTAGACATTAATTTAATTCTAAAAGTTTTTTGAATAAAAAATTCTTTTGGAAATTAAAATTGTAGAAGATAAACATATTTCAATTTGTTTTGATATTCAAATTTTGTTATATTTCTTCTGTCAAGTAAAAAGCCTTTCTATTTTATATTATATATAATATATAATTATATTTTGGCTTCAATAAATCTCATTATAGAATGTCAATGATTTTAAGTAAACCTTAAAATAACTCACTTTGTTCTTTGATTTTGTTAGAACATAGATCAATCTTGAATATATAGCTGATCTGAAGTTCGAAGCTTAAGTCTTTTAACACGTGAGTGATGTAGGTTATGTTTTTGATTTTGATATTTGTAATATTGAAAACAAAGGGCTGATGACGGGATTATCTAGAATTATATTTGTTTTTTGAAGATATAGTGCACATTTTTTAGAGATTTTTGAAATAATTTGTTCGAATATTTAAATATATTAAATATTTCAAATAAATTATATTCTTTGGGAAGTCCTTTAAGTGTGTTCATGTTTTTATAAGGCAAGTAGTATTTTTTAAAGATAAGACCAGAAACAAAATTTTGTCTCCTTTGAATATTTATTTATTAATTTTAATTACTTTCGTATATCTGTTGGGTTATTTATTTCATTTGACATTGTATATTGAGTTTTGATTATAAACGTCTATTAAATGTGAGCGGTGCTTGTTTTAGACATTAATTTAATTCTAAAAGTTTTTTGAATAAAAAATTCTTTTGGAAATTAAAATTGTAGAAGATAAACATATTTCAATTTGTTTTGATATTCAAATTTTGTTATATTTCTTCTGTCAAGTAAAAAGCCTTTCTATTTTATTTTATATATAATATATAATTATATTTTGGCTTCAATAAATCTCATTATAGAATGTCAATGATTTTAAGTAAACCTTAAAATAACTCACTTTGTTCTTTGATTTTGTTAGAACATAGATCAATCTTGAATATATAGCTGATCTGTAGTTCGAAGCTTAAGTCTTTTAACACGTGAGTGATGTAGGTTATGTTTTTGATTTTGATATTTGTAATATTGAAAACAAAGGGCTGATGACGGGATTATCTAGAATTATAGTTGTTTTTTGAAGATATAGTGCACATGTTTTAGAGATTTTTGAAATAATTTGTTCGAATATTTAAATATATTAAATATTTCAAATAAATTATATTCTTTGGGAAGTCCTTTAAGTGTGTTCATGTTTTTATAAGGCAAGTAGTATTTTTTAAAGATAAGACCAGAAACAAAATTTTGTCTCCTTTGAATATTTATTTATTAATTTTAATTACTTTCGTATATCTGTTGGGTTATTTATTTCATTTGACATTGTATATTGAGTTTTGATTAAAAACGTCTATTAAATGTGAGTGGTGCTTGTTTTAGACATTAATTTAATTCTAAAAGTTTTTTGAATAAAAAATTCTTTTGGAAATTAAAATTGTAGAAGATAAACATATTTCAATTTGTTTTGATATTCAAATTTTGTTATATTTCTTCTGTCAAGTAAAAAGCCTTTCTATTTTATATTATATATAATATATAATTATATTTTGGCTTCAATAAATCTCATTATAGAATGTCAATGATTTTAAGTAAACCTTAAAATAACTCACTTTGTTCTTTGATTTTGTTAGAACATAGATCAATCTTGAATATATAGCTGATCTGTAGTTCGAAGCTTAAGTCTTTTAACACGTGAGTGATGTAGGTTATGTTTTTGATTTTGATATTTGTAATATTGAAAACAAAGGGCTGATGACGGGATTATCTAGAATTATATTTGTTTTTTGAAGATATAGTGCACATTTTTTAGAGATTTTTGAAATAATTTGTTCGAATATTTAAATATATTAAATATTTCAAATAAATTATATTCTTTGGGAAGTCCTTTAAGTGTGTTCATGTTTTTATAAGGCAAGTAGTATTTTTTAAAGATAAGACCAGAAACAAAATTTTGTCTCCTTTGAATATTTATTTATTAATTTTAATTACTTTCGTATATCTGTTGGGTTATTTATTTCATTTGACATTGTATATTGAGTTTTGATTATAAACGTCTATTAAATGTGAGCGGTGCTTGTTTTAGACATTAATTTAATTCTAAAAGTTTTTTGAATAAAAAATTCTTTTGGAAATTAAAATTGTAGAAGATAAACATATTTCAATTTGTTTTGATATTCAAATTTTGTTATATTTCTTCTGTCAAGTAAAAAGCCTTTCTATTTTATATTATATATAATATATAATTATATTTTGGCTTCAATAAATCTCATTATAGAATGTCAATGATTTTAAGTAAACCTTAAAATAACTCACTTTGTTCTTTGATTTTGTTAGAACATAGATCAATCTTGAATATATAGCTGATCTGTAGTTCGAAGCTTAAGTCTTTTAACACGTGAGTGATGTAGGTTATGTTTTTGATTTTGATATTTGTAATATTGAAAACAAAGGGCTGATGACGGGATTATCTAGAATTATAGTTGTTTTTTGAAGATATAGTGCACATTTTTTAGAGATTTTTGAAATAATTTGTTTGAATATTTAAATATATTAAATATTTCAAATAAATTATATTCTTTGGGAAGTCCTTTAAGTGTGTTCATGTTTTTATAAGGCAAGTAGTATTTTTTAAAGATAAGACCAGAAACAAAATTTTGTCTCCTTTGAATATTTATTTATTAATTTTAATTACTTTCGTATATCTGTTGGGTTATTTATTTCATTTGACATTGTATATTGAGTTTTGATTATAAACGTCTATTAAATGTGAGCGGTGCTTGTTTTAGACATTAATTTAATTCTAAAAGTTTTTTGAATAAAAAATTCTTTTGGAAATTAAAATTGTAGAAGATAAACATATTTCAATTTGTTTTGATATTCAAATTTTGTTATATTTCTTCTGTCAAGTAAAAAGCCTTTCTATTTTATATTATATATAATATATAATTATATTTTGGCTTCAATAAATCTCATTATAGAATGTCAAAGATTTTAAGTAAACCTTAAAATAACTCACTTTGTTCTTTGATTTTGTTAGAACATAGATCAATCTTGAATATATAGCTGATCTGTAGTTCGAAGCTTAAGTCTTTTAACACGTGAGTGATGTAGGTTATGTTTTTGATTTTGATATTTGTAATATTGAAAACAAAGGGCTGATGACGGGATTATCTAGAATTATATTTGTTTTTTGAAGATATAGTGCACATTTTTTAGAGATTTTTGAAATAATTTGTTCGAATATTTAAATATATTAAATATTTCAAATAAATTATATTCTTTGGGAAGTCCTTTAAGTGTGTTCATGTTTTTATAAGGCAAGTAGTATTTTTTAAAGATAAGACCAGAAACAAAATTTTGTCTCCTTTGAATATTTATTTATTAATTTTAATTACTTTCGTATATCTGTTGGGTTATTTATTTCATTTGACATTGTATATTGAGTTTTGATTATAAACGTCTATTAAATGTGAGCGGTGCTTGTTTTAGACATTAATTTAATTCTAAAAGTTTTTTGAATAAAAAATTCTTTTGGAAATTAAAATTGTAGAAGATAAACATATTTCAATTTGTTTTGATATTCAAATTAACTTCAAGAAAATAAATGCTCAATATTTTACATGTAAATCATATGGGAACCACTTAAACTAGATTGGGAGCTTCTTAGGTACTTCATTGGCCTGGTGTCAACAAAGAAATAGAAATGAAAATTTTGTCATGTCCTACATGTAATCGATTTAGTAGAAATAATCATAAGGAAATTTTAACGCCACATCCATTTCCAAATGGTCTTGGCAGAAAGAAGGTGTAGATATCTTTGAGTTCAAGAAATGTTTGTATTTGATTGTTACAAATTATTTTTCTGAATTTGTAGAAATAAGGAAATATCAACCACTTCAGCATTTTGCGTAATCAATAGTCTGAAATCAATTTTTTCCATTCATGGTATATCTTACGTAGTATTTTCTGATAATCAACCTTTTAATTGTGAAGAATTTGAAAGAGTTTGTAAAAAATGGAAAAATGACCACCATACTTCAAGTTCATTATACCCTCAATCTAATGGATTAGAAGAGAGACACATTCAAACTGTTAAGAATATAATAAAGAAATGTAATTACGCTAACACTGATATAGATTTAGCTCTCATGGAATATAGAAACTCTACAATTGATTGTAATATAAAATCACTATCTGAATTATGGTTTAGTAGAAAAATGATAAGTTTACTTCCAGTCAAACCACAATTTATGAAACCACGTAAAATTAACTAAAAATTGCAAAGATAATTTTTGGAAAATAAAAAGTTTATTCAACAAAAATATTATAAAAAAACGCAAGAATTTTCAAATTATTTAATGTAGATGATTAAATGTATGTGAAAACTGAAAATATTTGGTTGCCAAGAAAAATTATAAAAAAATTCAATAATCATTCGTACTATGTAAAAGGATATGATTCCAATATAGTGAAGAGGAGAAATCCACCGTTTTTAAAACCGTATTATGAAGAAACAGACCAATATATTTTTGACCATGATATTGTAATATATAATAATGTGAAATGTAATAATAACAATGTAAAACCATCTTTTATCCAATGAAAAATCTGATAATTATACAACTAGATATGGAAAATTATCAAGCCTGAAAGGTGTGGATACTCTTGATTCAATTTTGACATTTTTAAAATTTCGTCATTATTTTTAAGTAAGGTACCTACTTAAGTAAGTTACTTACTTAATATTTTTAAGTAAGTTTATATTTGCTTGTATAGGGGAGATGTAATATTATTGGTATTAGTTACTATGTTCATACGTATCATGCATGCTCACCATTTGTATGATACCTTTATGAGATGAACAATAAAGACAGTTGTTGAAGAATTTTTAAATGGGTTAAATACATATAGAGATAACCACATACCTATAGTAAAGAGAAATAATACAAATTCAAATTACTTTTATTTCTTGCAACTTTGGCAGTCTTTATATTGAATATTTGTGAATTTAATTCTCCCTCTGAATTCTAATTGGAAATTTTCAGAAGATTTCTGATTTTTGACCACCGTTCAAAGAATTTTCACTCCACTACTGATTATGTATTCCAAATATGTTTTTTCTTTATCATTTTGGGTTGTGAGTATTTTCTTGAATTGAATTAACAAAATTTCTAGAGGAATTGATCCAATTTGATGAATTTTGGTGTGATTACACTTTAACGAGTCATTTTATATACTGAAGAGATTCGGATCATACGAGTCATAGAGTCCCTGATAGATTATATAAATTCCACCATTATGTCATTGTATTTACCCGCTTTATTTTCTGTGTCAAAATACTCTGTGGCGCGGTAACTTGACATGTACGTGATTAGTGACAATAACAAAGGAGAACAAGGTCCTTATAGCGTCCCCATTGTATTTTAATTCATTCAAGAGGAAGGTTCTCGGAAATAAACCTCCTGAGCAACTTAGTAACATACTCGAGATAATATACCTCTTGGCAACTCTTAGTAAGTAAACTTCTTTTAAATGCTTCTGATTAATTGCATGCTTTACATTTTTGAATACCACCTTATTGTTAATGTGAAATTAGTGATTGCACGCTCGTTCTTTGTACTTCTATACTTCGCTTTTCATTCTTGTATTTTTGCTTCACTGTTATTTAATCCGACCGGAATGTTTTAACTAAATTGCATTGCCTTTGTACATAACTAAAGCGACCCTCACAAGTTTTATGTTTGTATTGTATACTTTCTCTCGGTGCCTGCTTGCTTTTTGCTGTATTTTTAAATAGTGGTTCTTTATCTGCGTAATACTTGCTTATAGGGATTTGTATTATCTGTTTTTACTACTTGGGGTGCTTGATATGTAACTGATTTGTATGTACTCTTGTGTGATCCCCCGGATACCCATTTCTTTGTTTGTTCTTATTGTAAAGTTCATTAACACGCCTAGGTGATGGGGTACCGTATCTATTTTATTATGTCCTAGTCAGTTTGTGTTACATATTTGTCATATGCATGTGCCCACTTACTTTGAGAGATTGTATTCCATGTGAACCAGTGGCGTTCTTTAGGGTAAATTGCTGGGTAGTCCTGGTAGAGGACAAGATATCGTATAGAGAAAGTAAATACCTCCGGATATCCAACGCCACTGTGAGAATGTGTGAGTGATTGCTAGATAATTGTTCCGAGGTAATGTGATATCCCCAGGGATTAGCTTACGTGACCCTTTAGGTACTGTTCGGTTCGTTCTTCAGTAATATCTGAGCCTTCCTGGGCCTTGACCACCCCGAGGAGGCCAGATCCAGTTCCTTTGATAGTAATTTCTCCGGTCGACTCGAATTTAATAGGTTAGATCCCCTCTTCAAGGAGATCGCCTGGGCATGCCACAATTACCCTTACCTTACTGTGCATTTAAACTTACCCCTTGTAATGGAAGGTTCAGCACTAATTACCGGAAGTACAGTTGAAGGTGCGAATGCTGGCTGTATCCCCTTTTCTTGCATAACTTTACCCTTTCCGCTGCATAAGAATGATATCTGATTTGAGCGAGTACCGACCTAACAATATGTAGTAATAAGTCATTTAGACCCGGGGCGCTATTGGTTTCACTGGGGCGCTTTTCGCACCACTGCGTAGAGTAGATTTCACCACAGGCTGATGAATGTGTTTCCATTTATTGAGGGTTGTTGCTTCGAAATATTATTAATAAAAATATATTATTCTGGTATTACTGTGTTTCGAATATTTGAACCTCCCGTCACTGTTTCCTTGCTTTCGTTAGGTGTAATTTGGGTTGCCTACACAACGTAAAGTCCTATTCGCTTGCCACTAGACGATCACGATAAAAAGGATAGCTCTCTTTAGAGTACTCCGTAAACCCCTAGATCTTTTAGAGTACTCCGTAAACCCCCAGATCTTAGAGTACTCCGTAATGTACGGGATAGCTCAATACATTGGTGTGTCTTTTCCTTAATGTATTTGTATAATTATTCATTTTTAACTGTAAATTTCGTAACAAAATCAAAATATTCATTCTGATAGTAACGAAATTGGAATAAATATTTTTGAATAAGTGTGAATCTTTTTGAACATTGTAGTATGAAATTTGAATTTTGAAATGTAAGAATGAACTTTGACGTGTAATCAATGTACTTTTAATTGTAATAATAAAATTTCAATATGTAAGTTTTAAATTTATTCTGTCACTTACTGATTCGATACCATGATGTAAAATTCTTTAATTTGCGTATCCATCATTTTTAATATTCCATTGTTTTCATTGAAAGTAGGAAGAAATTCATATGTATTATTTAAACTACCAGTGACATGTGATTTATCTCTCTTCTTTCCTTTTAATCTGAAATTTTGAAATAATTTGCATTCTCTGTTATATGAATTCTATCAAATGGAGGTTTCATCTTTGTGCATTGATTTTTATCCTTTTGGAATCTTATATGTGATTGCGTTGGGATCATGTCTCCTTCTTTTTATCTCACATATTTCTTTCCGATATTTCTGTCCGTCTTTTCGATATAATTTTCCCATTTTCGCCTGTATTTTCTCTTTATTTTTTGTATATTCTTTTCATATTGTGTTTCTAATCTTGTATAGCAATGCCTGTTTGATTCTTCTCTTTTCATTAAACGCATGAAAGTTCTCTTCTTACTTGTATTCTGTTAATTTTTAATTGAAAATTATCCTCATACTTAACATTGAATTTTCATTTTCGCCTTTTTTATTATTCTTAGTAAGAAACATGCACTATATCTTCAGAAAACAATTAGACTTCCGATAATCCCTTCATCGGCCCTAAATCATATTTAAAAATTAAAATCAAACAACAATCAGTATAGATTGTTGACCAGATCATTGTTTAAACAACCAAGATATTCTATGTTCGTCACAAAAATCACAGAAAACTGTAAGGTATTATAAGGTTTTCTTTAAACCATTGATATTCCATAATGAGATTTTATTCAAGCCTAAATATAATTATATATTATGTATATGATATTGTATATTGAGTTTTGATTTTATACGTGTATTCAATATAAGCCGTGCTTATAAGACATTAATTTAATTCTAAAAGTTTTTCGAATAAAATTTTTTTTGAAATTAAAATTGTAGAAGACTACAGATTAAATCTGTTTTGTTATTCAAATTTTCTTATATCCCTTCTATCAAGTAAAAAGCCTTTTTCCATTTTATTTTATACATAATATATAATTATATTTAGGCTTGAATAAAATCTCATTATGGAATATCAATGGTTTAAAGAAAACCTTATAATACCTTACAGTTTTTTGTGATTTTTGTGACGAACATAGAATATCTTGATTTGGAAGTTAGTTATTTGAACAATGATCCCGTCACCACTCTGAGGTAAGCTATATTGATTATTGGTTGATTTTGAATTTTAAATATGATTTAGGGCCGATGAAGAGATTATCGGAAGTCTAATTGTTTTCTGAAGATATAGTGCATGTTTTGAGAGATTTTTGAATTAACTTATTTGAATATTTAAATGTATCGAATATTTCAAATAAATTATATTTTTTGAGAAGTCCTTAAATTGTGTTTTATGTTTTTGAAAAGGAACTGGTGTTTATATTGGTAAGGTCAGAAACTTTGTCTCCTTCAACTATTTATCTATTAATTTTAATTGACAATTTATATTTGTTGGTTTATTTATTCCATTTGATATTGTATATTGAGTTTTGATTTTATACGTCTAATAAATATAAATAAAATTTTTTGAAATTAAAATTGTAGAAGACAGACAGATTAAATCTGTTTTGATTTTCAAATTTTATTCTTAGTAACTCCATTGGTTCAAGTTCATTTTGGTCAATTAGATTTTCTCTCATTTTTGTCATATCATTCAATTTGACCTTCTTATTCTTGTAATATTGTCTTACATCAACGTTCTGTAAACATTTGTCACTCTTTTTCATTGTAATACTCTTATTTTTATCTCTATAATATTTGAAGTCATTTCGATTCTTCAAATCCTCATTGTCTAATATTAATTCACCAATTGTAATTTAAAATAAATTAATTCGGCTGATCTATACCAAAAATTATTACCATAGCTCATACTCCTTATTAATAATTATAATTTAATTTTCATTATTTTTTTCATTATTTATTTGTATAAGCAATAATCATTCGTATTTTATTTCCATTAATATTAGTTAAGTTCATTTGTTTATAATTTTCGATTTCATATTCTTCTCTAGTATCATAAGTAATCATAGGTATTTCATTTTCATATTCATTTATTCTTGATTGTTTCGGTCTCTATTTGACGAAAATCCATCGTAAATGATTTGAAGTAAAACACTTTATTTCCGCTTATTTTTATTTTTCAACGACAATTGTTGCGTCAATTACATATTGACTTCGTCAGGTGAGTATGGTAACTAACTACTTTTACAAAATATTTCTCCTTAAATACAAGTTTCACTAAAAATATGTGATGAAATGAAGTTTACAAGGAATTTATTAAAAAAGTTTCAACAACGGAGAACGGTTCACATCTGTTTGGTCGTTCAACAAAATATTCATTTTATGATGCCGGTTTATTTCCATTGCTTCTAAAAGTTCCCATCTATTGCATTTGTTCTCGAAATGGAGAAATTTAAAGTTATGGTCAAAATCATGTCCGGATTCTTGTAGATGTCTGGCATAAGTGGAGTTTGATTTATTCTTAACGAATGAATTCCGGTGTTCCTAGATCCTACTCTCAAAAGATCTACCCGTTTGGCCAATGTATACATATGGACATGTACCACAATTTAACCTATATACGCCTGATCTGTTGTTCTTATTGACGATATCTTTATTATTTTTTATTAATTTACCTAAAGAATTTATTGTTTTATATGAGACGAAATGTGAATATCTCATATGGAACAATAAATTCTTTAGGTAGATTAATAAAAAATAATAAAGATATCGTCAATAAGAACAAGAGATCAGGCGTATATAGGTTAAATTGTGGTACATGTCCATATGTATACATTGGCCAAACGGGTAGATCTTTTGAGAGTAGGATCCAGGAACACCGGAATTCATTCGTTAAGAATAAATCAAACTCCACTTATGCCAGACATCTACAAGAATCCGGACATGATTTTGACCATAACTTTGAAGTTCTCCATTTCGAGAACAAATGCAATAGATTGGACCTTTTAGAAGCAATGGAAATGAACCGGCATCATAAAATGAATATTTTGTTGAACGATCAAACAGATGTGAACCGTTCTCCGTTGTTGAACCTTTTTTAATAAATTCCTTGTAAACTTCATTTTATCACGTATCTTTAGTGAAACTTGTATTTAAAGAGAAAGATTGAATTGTATCAGTCCTTACTTGGTGAAAATCCATATTAAATAATTTGAAATAAGGTTATTTTGATTCTCACAAATTTTTATTGTTAAACTCACAACAATTGTTTCGCTATCACAGTAGCATCATCAGGCAAGATCACATTTTGAATAACTAAGCTTGTTTCCGACATCCGTGGCTATTTATATTACAGTAACTACAATAAATTTTTATTGAGCACTAAAACCCAAAAAAGGGTCCCTGCAAATTCCAGCTTATCTGAATATATTTAACAGAGGTGAGCTATTTAAATCTATTTGTTCGTTAAGTAATATTCCAATTTTATTATGTTTATTTATCTCTAGGGATTCTAACAGATTTAAGGCATAACTTTTGCTTTCTATATGTAGAATTTCAAAGTTATAGTTGAAAGTATATCCTGTTTCTAACAATTTTTCCTCAATTTCCTCAATAATAAAAGCAATTCTACGTATTCCAACCATTTGTTAGAAACAGGACATACTTTCAACCATAACTTTGAAATTTTACATATAGAAAGCAAAAGTAATGCCTTAAATCTGTTAGAATCCCTAGAGATAAATAAACATAATAAAATTGGAATATTACTTAACGAACAAATAGATTTAAATAGCTCACCTCTGTTAAATATATTCAGATAAGCTGGAATTTGCAGGGACCCTTTTTTGGGTTTTAGTGCTCAATAAAAATTTATTGTAGTTACTGTAATATAAATAGCCAGGGATTTCGGAAACAAGCTTAGTTATTCAAAATGTGATCTTGCCTGATGATGCTACTGTGATAGCGAAACAATTGTTGTGAGTTTAACAATAAAAATTTGTGAAAATCAGAATAACATTATTTCAAATTATTTAAAGAGAAAGATTTTGTAAAAGTAGTTAGTTACTATACTTACCTGACGAAGTCAATATGTAATTGACGAAACAGTTGTCGTTGAAAAATAAAAACAAGCGGTAATAAATTGTTTTACTTCAAATCATATTCATTTATGTTTATTATACATCATCGGTATTTCATTTTCATATTTTTAGTATTATTATTCATAATCGGTATTTCATTTTCATATTCATTTATGTTTATAACATTATTATTCATCATCGTTATTTCATTTCCATATTTATAGTATTATCATTCATCATCAATATATTATTTTCGTATTCACTTTAAGTGTAATTATTTTTATTTATCATTTCATTTTCAACTTCTGTGTGATTATCTATATCCTTTTTATTAAGTTTGTTTCTGTCATTTTCTGTGTTACCATTTAATATATTGAATTCTGTATTTTCCTTTTTCTCTTTTCCTATTATATTATCTCTTCATCTTTACTTTTCATTTTCTCATCTGTCTCTCTCCATTTGTTTCTAATGTTTTGTTCATTTCTTTTAAATCTTGTCTTATAAGCATCATATCCTGTTACATCCTTTTCAAAATCTGCATTATCTCCCGTTTTTCTGATTTAATATCATTTCCTTATGCCTTTTCTTCACCCTCCTTTTCGTCAATCAAAGTTTTGCTTCTGGTTTCCATTTTTTTTTTATTTTGCGATGAAAATCACTAGGTGCAGTTTCACTTAAAAAAATTTAGCTGAAAATTCAAATTTTGAAGTCACGAGTTCGGCTACAATTTATTATGAAATCAATAAATGAATTTTTAATATTTATTAGTTTTAGCTGCCCCACGTTGGGCGCCAACTTATCATGAAATAAATTCAATTATGGAATTAATAAATGAATTTTTCAAATTATTAATCAAATTTTGCTGCCCCACATTGGGAGCCTTTTTTTTAAATAAATATATGTAATATTTATTATTTTTAATAACTTATTAGTCTCACGTTGTTGGAGCTAATTTATTATTATTACCCACAAGAATTAATAAGGGGAGCCAATTTATTATGGAATTTAATTTTATAAGTTTTATTATGAATACTTGTTAGATCACCCTTGTATCTAATTGAATGTATTGTGTGTGCGCCAGCTAACCCTTAATATTATAAATTGAAATTTAAATATTCTTAATTTTGATAAGTTTCAATAGGAAGGGTGCAATTCGAATTTCAATAAGTTATTTTTTAAATTTATATTGAACTACGATAATTGGAAATATAAAACTGTGAATACTAAACTAATCTAATGTCTATGTTCCTATGCTTCTATGTTAACCTAACCTCAACTCTAAATATTGTAATTCTAACGTAAACCAGAAATGTTTCGAATTGAATTGAAAAGTTTTACATAAATAAACTTATTTTTACCTTTGGTAAGTTTGTTTTTCAATAATCAATATTCCTTTCATATTGACCTTCTTTATTTAAGGAATATGTATTGAATTCTTCGAGAATATTATTTCTTCATTTCTTCACCTATGTTTCATTGAATTAATTGATTTTTGATTGAGTTTATCCTATTAACAATGCTTTGATGAGTTATATTTCATTTAGCTTGTACTCTGTCAACAATTTCAGTAAAATTAATAAATGATTCACGATAATAACAAAGATTTCCGTCGTTCACTTCACAAATTTCAAATTTGATATCTAAATTCAAATTACTCCTATTTCTTGCATCTTTGGCTGTCTTTACATTGAATAGTTGTGAATTGAACTCCTAATAAATTCTTTTTGAAAATTTCAAAAAGATTTCTGATGTTTGACCACCGTTTAAACAATTTTCACTCGACAAATGATTATGTATTCCAATTTGTTTTTTCTTCATCATTTTGCAATGCGAGTATCTTTTTGAATTGAATTTTTTTTTTCAGCATTGATCTTATTCAATTGATATCAATTGTTAATGTAAATTACTAAAATAATATTGACTTAAATAATATTGACATATTAAAGGTTAAGCTTGGAAAAAATGTATTCTAGTTACATGATTTATACTATTATCATTTTTCTTGGATTTGTGGAAAACTTATTCAAAACTTTCGTTTCTATCCAGTCCTGATTTTCCCCAAAAAAATTGCGATGGACGCTCATTAAACTCAACCCAGTCAATTTGTCCTCTCCTATTGTACTTCTCAGCCAGGTCTCAACCCTTCGAAGGATCGTTCAACAGTAGCCGTTGTGGATGCGAAAGCACTTAGAATAAGGAGTGGATGCCTTGTTGCAGGGAAAGAATATTAGCCTCCTCGAAAAGTGCAGTCACTTCAATGTCCTTTAATTTGTCCCCTGCTAAATCTTTTTTTTTCCGCAAATATAATTCTGCAGAGATTATCACTCAATACACAAAACTCCATGAAAGATTTTGCGTTTTTTTCCAAATCTTTTGAAGTACTGTTTAGCATGTATGAAGGAGGACGATGGGATGAGGCAAAAGCAGGTGTATTCTCGTGTGGAAATCTAACATTTAATGATGAGGTTAAAGAGTCAACATAAGGGATAATCAACGATCGTCTCTAGTAGTCTCAGATGGCGGATTACTTCTTTGTATTTGCTTTGTAACAATTCGTGGAACTGTTAACTCAACGCCGATTTTATCCGAGATATTATGTGATTTTTAAGTACTTCCTTGAAAACATGTTCAATTTCTTGTCGATCCTTCTTGATGACATAAGGGATTTCACCAATGTGTTTCCTCACCATAATCAAATCCATATTTTTACCTTGTAGAACGTTCACGACAGGTTCTAAAATCGCAGAGTACTTTGCAATCATGACTAAACCTATAATGAAAATTAGTTTAGTTACTGCACAGTGCAATTGATAGGCAAATTTTCTTGTAGCATAGTTTCCTTCAATCGGGAGATGTTCTAAAGCAATGACGATTTCATGGAAGCTATTGGAAAACTTTCTGATGCTCTTGTATTTCTCAGATCACCTGGTCTCACAGAGCCTTGATAAATTATGAGCCGAAGTCCTGCGGATTGGTGACTCACGAAAAAAGGATATTGTGTATTTAACAGTTGCAATAAAGTTTCATATTTCCGATAGTTTGCTAGCATCATTGACCACAGGATTTAGTTTGTGACTTGAGCAATGAAACAATAAAAATTTATTTTACTTTTTCCTCAAATTGGCCTATACACCACCTACTTTTCCAGCCATCGTGGAACATCCGTCAAATCCAAATCCAACACAATTCTCTGTTGAAAGATTTTGTTCAACTAAAATACTCTGAATTGTGCTAGCGATTGAAGGGGCATCTTAAGATTTCAGCTCAACAAAGCCTACAAATTCCTCTCTGATTTCTTGTTGATTCTCATCATGAAACCTCAATCCGACAAAAAGCTGTTCTTTTCCAGCGATATCTGCTGTTTTGCCATTATAGGTAAAGGTTTTGATTATTTACAGTCATCAATAATTCTTTCTTTGACAACTTCACCACATAATCCTATAATTTCATTCTGAACATTTGTTGAAGCGTAGACTGCATTTTTTCAACATCTATCCAAGTGATGCTTTAGCTTGAGATCACAACAGTCAATTCTTAAATTTAAAAGATCAGTGAAAACCCCCTCTACTTGCTTTTCTTCAAGTAGCAAATCATGAGTTCCACAAAATATGATACAAGAAATAATTGATGACAATATTTGTTTGTTGTCTTCAATCATCTTTTGGAGACCACATTTTCAAGGATTGCTTTTGCAGCAGCTGTTGAAGTTTTGTGGTAGTGATTGCCGACGTGTTTTCGACAATCTTGTAGATCTTCAAACCTCGTGTATGACCTTACCATGAACGACACTAAAATTCCTTTAACTGTAGCAATATTAGGAGAGAAAAGAACACACCTTTCAATCGACTTGAGTGAACCAATCAAGGAGTATATTGATCTAACCAGCGGCGATTAAATTTTCTTTTCAAATGGATGGCGCTGGCATCAGAACCAAAATCGTAATTTGATGGTGAGACCCAGGGATTTGTGAGCAAATCCTTCTTTTTTTCTGATGTCAATTTAAGGGCATGACCAACATAATAACCAATTTAATTTTTATGGTAGCCATCGTATCCTTCAATCATTTAAGATATCCCGGAAACAGCTACAGTTTAGTTCTATCTTCCTCACCATCACCACTTCCACTATTGTGAGCTTGATCCCTTTTCCATTTGATAGATTTTCTGCCTGAAAATAATAGAAAGTGACAGGACACCAAGTACTGAAGCTGCATTTATGTTTTTTGAAAATCTAATCAATTATTTTAAATTCGAAATACAAAGTGATATTTTTAACCCGAACACTTTAAATGAGAATAATGAGTTAGATCGTGAAATATTGAAATATTCAGGGTGTTTCATGAAATATTGTACAGGCTTTCAGGGCTGATGCAGGACATTATGGTGAGTCTGAATCAGTGCACGAAATATGTCCTAACTATATTAGTTCAAGAGATACAGAATGTTTTATGTATTTTATGCAAAGTTTTTGATAAAATACATAAAATATCCTGTAACTCTTAAACGAATATAGTTAGGACATATTTCGAGCACTGATTCAGACTCACCAAAAGTCCTGCATCTGCCCTGAAAGCCTGTTCAATCATTCGTGAAACACCCTGTGTACTATACTTATATACATATATATATATATATATATATATATACATATATATATATATATATATATATATATATATATATATATATATATATCTGGCTCGACCTTGGTATGTGTCAATAACATCCAAAGAATCAATAATAAATTCTACCGATAAATTTGGTTCTGATGATGGTTTCATTATTTCCATAAATATGAAAACTTACCATGTAGTTTTCTGAGGAAAGGCAGAAATTAATTGTTATAGTCAATCAGTAATGCCCTAGTCCGACTCTACCTCTGGTGAGAGTATGTAGAGTTACTCCCGGAACAGCCTGTATACACATGTATTAGGTACATATTGTTAGTACAGTAGAACCCCGATTATCCGTGCTCCACGGGACCGCACGAGTCATGAATAATTGAAAAGCACGGATAATACGAACATTCACTTGTTAGATAATATCATATATATACATAAGTACATAATACATATGTAACTACTCAAATAATGACAGAAAAAAATTTGGTTCCATAAGTTCATACTGAGTTTATATGTATTGCATAAAAAGATAACAGAACAAAAAATATAATTCTATATAAGTAAAAAAGTAAACTACACAAAATAAGACTAATAAAGACTCTACATAGTTTTCGTCGATTGATTTGCGGTAACACTATTTCGATAGAACTTCAAAAACACAATTTCGATGATGGAAAATCGTGGCACGGATAATTCGCAGCCCAGATAATCGGGGTTCTACTGTATTTTATTTTTTTGCAGAAATTGAGTAACTCACCTTTTTGTTACCAGTTTCTTATATCCATTTAGTCAGCCTCGGTGTTCTCCAAACGTAAATAAAGAAGGTGAACTAATAAACTATAATCATTAGTTGTTTAAAAAAAAATACTCAGCAAACATCAACAGTTCAACACTTCAATTAAAATACAAGTAACACGGACACAATATAGTTTATACAGTAATTTTGATTTCGGACATCCATTGCCTGAATTCTTTACATACACAATATATTCTAACTTGAAAAACAGAAAACTTCCTGAAAATTAGTACTAAAGTAATTGTAATAAATGTCCAAAACATATACTGTGAAACAGAGACAATAATCATGGATTGAATCTGAATTCACAATTTCTACATATACAATATATTCTAACGTGAAGTGATCCTAAAAACAGAAAACTTCACGAAATGAATACTTGTCTCTTTAAAAATTAAGGTAAATTAAATCTAAAAATATATATACAATTACAAATCTCGTCAAAAAATAAAGTTAAAAATTATGTTGTGTATAACACGACGTTTCGGTCAGTAAAGTATCTCTGACCGTTATCAAGTGTCAACTGAAAATGGTCGTGGCTACGCGTCTTTATATATCCCTAGTTTGATGATGATGGAGAGGGTGGGGGTATTCTCACGTTCTGCATTCGATCGAGTAGGGAGAACCCTATGGCAGGGACTTCTATGCTTGGTTGGCTGTAGACATTTAGATTTTGTTTGTTGAAGAGTGCTTCTTTGAACTTGCGCTTTCTCCAGTGTTGTTCCCGGTGGATAATCTTCGCTTGATTCCATTGGATATTATGATGCTCGTCCCACGTATGCTCTGCTATTCCTGATTTAGTCGTTTCTCCTCTGATTATATGATTTTTGTGTTCTGTGACCCTGACCTGCAAAGGTCGTTTCGTTTATTCTATGTAGGTTACTCCGCATTCACAAAGTATCGAGTAGTTGCAGTTCTTGTTGTCTATTGATTCTTCCGGCTTGGTTTTTGTGAGAAAACTTCTTAAGGTATTATCTGATTTGAACGCCGTCTGGATGTTGTAGTCATGAGTTATTCTGCGGATTTTCTCTGATAAGTCTTTTACTTATGATATTGGTATTCTTGTTTCGCCCTCTGGAAATTCAGACTTTTTTGCTGGTCGCATTTCTGTATAGTATCTTCAATTATTTTAGGACTGTAACCATTCGCTGAGAGATCGTTTTTGATGTTTCTCACTTCGTTCTCCAAATCGTCTTTGTTATTACAGATGGTTATGGAGTTAGTTTGAATTTAGGTACTGCTCCGTATGAGTTGGTTTCCTGTAGACTGTAGTGTGGAGCTTGTTTTGGTGTCTCCTTACCATGGCATCCGGGAAGGGTAATTTCGCGTCTTTCTCTTTTTCCAGATGTTGTTTATGTCTTGCAAGAAAAGGTCCAGTTCTTCTGCGGTGTTGTTCCATATGATGAAAGTGTCATCAGCATATCTCAACCAAGTCTTGGGCGAGATCATTGCTGATTTAATTGCTTCATCTTCCATCCACTCCATATATATGTTTGCTACCATCGGTGATAGCGGAGAACCCATTGGAAGTCCGTCGTCTTGAGAATAGTACTTGTCGTTGAGCTGGAAATAGTCATTTTGTAGACAGCAGGCTAAAAATTCCATTATACCGTCAATTGGTAATGTTGTACGGTAAGAGAGCGAAGTGTCTTCTTCAATTCTGCTTCTGATGATCGAAAGTGCTTCGTTGATCGGCATATTGGTGAGGTTCTCCACATCGAAACTTATGAGGCGGTCTTCTAGTTTCAACTCGATGTTCTTGATGATTTCCGTGAAATGGCTGAAATTCTTCACAAAGGAAGTTGTTCTACCCTGAAGGGGCTTGATGATGTGTAACAGAAAGGATGAAAGATTACTGGTAGCAGAATTACATGAGCTGGTAATAGGTCTTAGAGGCATATTTGCTTTGTGAATATTGGGTAAACCATATAGGTGAGGTGGCTTGCTATAATGAGGAGTCGATGTTATTCTGATATTGTCCGATATGTAATCCTTGTATGAGTGTCATCTATATTTTCCTTTCAATTAATGGTGTTGGATCCTTGGTGAGTGGTTTATAATTTCCTTTCTTCAGCACCTCTTCTTCAATCTTCTCATTGTATGTTTTCACGTCCATAAAAAACAGTGGCGTTTCCTTTGTCTGCCGGAAGAATTTTAATCGATTTATTCTTCTTTAGTTCTTTTAGTGCTACTTCTTCTTGTTTTGATAGGTAAGCGGTGGATTTGGAATGTTTTTCGATAGTTGTACGTATTTTTCATCTAAATTCTTCAGCTTGTGGTCTATCCGGTTCTATTGTTTCAACTGAACTGACAATGTCGAGCACCGGCATCTGGGTAGGAGCTATTACGAAATTGAGGCCTTTGCTGAGGTGATGTTCTTCTGTTTGTGAAAGCGACCATGATGATATATTCACAATGTTTCTTCTGTTTGTTGTATTTTTGGTGGAGGGCTCAAGCATTTTTTGTTTGTTTCGGTGTTTCGTGTCTAATTTTCTTTTCTCCATTTCACAGATTTTATCGATTTTGGTGAAGATCGGTGCATAGTCTTCTTCTTGAAGTATCTCTTAGATTTCTTAAATTCTTGTACAACCTTCTCTATCAAAATTGCTCTATTTCCATCTGGAATAACTGATTTGTGTTCTCACCAGGGCCTTACTTGCGTTTTCAAGGATACGTTGAGCTCTTTCTCCTGGAATAGGGGCTTTCAGTTGGAAGACTTTGGGTATTATAGAATTCAGGCAATGGACGTCCGAAATCAAAATTATCAAAATACTTTGCCTTCAACATTTAAAACAGTGACGCGGAACTAACTAGACTCTTATATTTTGCGATATGTAGAATTTCAGAACTGAAGATACTACTTACCTATTATGGGTAAATATGGGGTAGGTACAAGGGTAATCGGGAATTCCAACAATAAATTTGAAATAAAAATAAAATTTGAAAGTTTGGTTAATTCAAGAATAAAAAGTTCTATAAACATTCCCCTAACTAGAAAATATGGAAATTCTACATCTTGTGACAAAGGGCAATAAAATGAATATTTTCGAAGCTCTAGAAATTCATAAACACCAAAATGACCCGTCAATAAATTTATTGAACGAGCAGATGGACCAGTAGAATTCCCCACTATTCGATGCCCTGTATAGACCAACATTTTGCGACAAAGGGCAATAAAATGAACATTTTCGAAGTTCTAGATTTTCATAAACACCAGAATGACCCGGCAATAAATCTGTTGAACGTGCAGACTATAATCTATAAAGGAAAACATACGCAACTGAATCTTTCAGTTTGAAAATGTAGTAATACTATGAAACTCGAGTAACTGTAATTGATTAAAGCTAGTAAAAACTTCAACATCAAAACAGATTCAATCTGTTAGTCTTCTACAATTTTAATTCCGAAAAAATTTCTGAAAATTTTTTAGAATTAAATTAATGTCTTATAAGCACTGCTTGTATTTAATGGACATATAAAATCACAATTCATTATACAATATCAAATGGAATAAAAAAACCCAACTAATATGAATTATTAATAAAATTTCAAAATTGAGTAATATTGATTGTTTCGTTCCAAACATGCGCACCTGGACGTCAGACAGGCGTAATACGTCTGTTTTGCCTGTAACTTTGGATAAAATGTTTTGTTTCTGTCTTATATTTATGAAAACTAAATCTCTTTCAAAAATATACAACATAATTTCAAGAACTGTATAATATATAATTATATTAAGATTTTGAATGAAGAAATTCATTATACAGCATCCATTGGTTTAAGCAAGGCCATAAAATGCCTTACAAACTTTCTGTGATTTCTGTGTTTAGCAAAGAACATAGAGTAACTTGGACATTAGATGTACCTACTTTGAATTTGCATTGACATAGATTCCAAAAATTGTATGGTAGGTTTACAAGTTTATTTATTTTTAAATGATTTGAAGTAAAACACTTTATTTCCGCTTATTTTTATTTTTCAACGACAATTGTTTCGTCAATTACATATTGACTTCGTGAGTATGGTAACAGTTACCATACTCGCCTGACGAAGTCAATATGTAATTGACGAAACAATTGTCGTTGAAAAATAAAAATGAGCGGAAATAAAGTGTTTTACTTCAAATTATTTACGATGAATTTCCGTCAAGTAGAGACCGAAACAATCAAGAATTATTTATTTTTATTTGATTTTATCTTTTAAATGTAAATTTGAACTGACCTTATCAGAATTCTAATTGTTTTTGAGGATGTGCTACATGTTTTTGAGAGTTTTTGAAGTAACTTATTTAAATATTCAAACATATTAAATATTTCGAATACATTAGTTTTGGAGAAGTTCTTGAAATTGTGTTGTGTATTTTTGGAAGAGATTGAGTTTTCATAAATTTAAGACCAGAAATAAAACATTTTGTCAACTGTGACAGGCAAAACATGCAAACCACGCCTGTCTGACGAGTTCTGGCGCGCATGTTTGGAAAGAAACATTCAATATCACTTAATTTTCAATTTTAATTAACGTATTATATTTATTGGTTTTTGTTTATTCGATTTGTTATTGTATAATGGATTTTGATTTTAAACGTCTGTTTAATATGAGCAGTACTTATAAGACATTAATTTAATTCTAAAAATTTGTTAAAATTTTTTTTAAATTAAAATTGTACAAGACTACCAAATTAAATCTGTTTTGATATTCAAAGTTTGTATTAATCCTTCTATCAAGTAAAATATTGCTCCCTATTATTTTATTTTATATATTATATGTAATTATATTAGGTTTTTGAATAAAGAAATTTATTATACACTTTCCAGTGGTTTAAGGAAGGCCATGAAAAGCCTTAAAAACTTTTGTGATTTCTGTGTTCAGCATGAAACAATGAGTACCTTGGATATTAGATGTACCTCGTTTGTATTTGGATAAACATAGATTCCACAAATTGTATGGTAAGTGTACAAGTTTATTTACTTTCATTTGATTTTATATTTTAAATGTGAAGTTGAACTGACCTTATCTGAATTCTAATTATGTTTTAGGATGTGCTACATGTTTTTGAGAGTTTTTGAAGTAAATTATTCAAATATTTGAACATATTAAATATTTCAAGTGAATTAGTTTTGGAGAAGTTCTTTAAATTATGTTGTGTATTCTTGAGAGAGATTTAGTTTTCATAAATATAAGACCAGAAATAAAACATTCTGTCAAATTTAACAGGCAAAACATGCGTACCACGCCTCTCTGACGAGTTCAGGTGCACATGTTTGGAACGAAACATCCGATATTACTTATTTTTTAATTTCAATTACTAATATATATTCGCTGAAATTTTTTTTTATTCGATTTGATATTGAATTTTGATTTTATACGTCTGTTAAATATAAGCAGTGCTTATAAGACATTAACTTAATTCTAAAAGTTTTAGAAATTTTTTCCTTTAAATTGAAATTGTAGAAAACAGATTAAATCTGTTTTGATTTTCAAAGTTTGTAATAATCCTTCTTTCAAGTAAAAAACCGCTTCTTATTGTTTTATTTTATATATAATATATAATTATATAAGGTTTTTGAATAAAAAAATTTATTATAAAGTTTCCAGTTGTTTAAGGAAGGCCATAAAACCACTTACAAACTTTGTGTGATTTCTGTGTTTAGCGTAGAACATAGAGTACCTTGGATATTAGATTTACCTAGTATGAATTTGCATTAACATAGATTCCAAAAATTGTATGGTAAGTTAACAATTTTATTTATTTTTATTTGATTTTATCTTTCAAATATAAAGTTGAACTGATCTTATCTGAATTCTAATTGTTTTTGAGGATGTGCTTCATGTTTTTGAGTGTTTTTGAAGTAACTTATTTAAATATTTAAACATTGAATATTTCGAATGAATTAGTTTTGGAGAAGTTTTTAAAATTATGTTGTGTATTTTTGAAAAAAATTCAGTGCGTTCCACTTTCCATTGTTTGGAACGAAACATTCAATTTTACTTATTTTTCAATTTCAATCAACAATTTATATTTGCTGGGTTTTTTTTATTCCATTTGATATTGTATAATGAATTCTGATTTTATAGACTAATAGATTGATTTTGTTATGATTTTCAAAATTTGTTGATATTTTATTATTTTAAAGCTATTAAATAAAGTAATTTTTGTTTTTTAACTAAAATAACCTATCACAAAGTAACAGACTATTCTATTCAATATTTTCTTTATCATTAAAACAGTTATTTCAAGAATTGTAAGGTATTCCAGCAACAAAATTTATAACGATTAAATTTTTTTTCTTCCAGGGCGTGGGCCCATGATTTTTGCTATATTCAATGGTAAAGTCGAGAATACCATACTGAAGAATTGGAAGTGTTTAAAAGTGGTTCAAAGTAGGAATGGAATCATACCACGGGATATTTTTGCGTAGATCTTTTTCTTTAAAAATCTTTTCTTGTAGCCATAAGTAATTTTTTTGTTGAAGCGGGCGTTATCGATTGATTCGTTATTAAATTTTTGTTAGACCAATTTTTTTATATTTTCGTTGTATTTCTGATAGATATAAATGTTATTATGGGTAATTTATGTAGTAACTCATGGTATAATGAAACAGTTCACTTTTGCATTTCATAATATAAGATCTCCCATACCTCTTTTCAAAGAAGTTAGAGTTTTTTTAGTAAAAAAAAAGTTTCATATTTTGCACCTGAGCGAGACCTAGATGAGTTGCAGCATCCTTTTTTATCGAGTTGGCATTGATGATTATAATTTTCTTTGCAACACAGGGTTGAAAGGGGTGGAGGAATTAGAGTTCATTTGAAATTTTTTCGGAATTTGGATGTGGTTTTAAGTGAGGAACTGTTTTTGAGTGCAATCTGAATTCTGCATAGCAAGTTGAATATTTTGATGCTGTAAATATATTATTATTATCAATACTATTACTTAGAGACATCGCTAAAACGAAATCCCATATATGAGAACTATCTATATGAAATCCAGGTACAAATGACAAATGGATATTTTAATAATGTCATGATTTAGAATATTCGGTATATAACGTACGTTTTTCAGGCATATATGAACATAATATGTACTGAAGTCATTTTTACGGTGAAATAATATACATAAATTTACTCAAATTAGGAATATTCTCGGAAAAACCCAGTTTATCACTATCCAAAATCGACACGCTTAAGACGAATAAAACCACATATTAAAGTCGAATACTTTTTCATTTTTTTTCCCGATTCAATCCAGGAAAGTTCCTAGAACGGCTATAAATTAACACATTCGTTTAGAGAAATATACGGCTCGTGAAAGAACGAAATGGGTAGAGAATTATTCATTCTCGGGAACATAACACGTAGGGCGTCGTATACATAGAAAAGTTTAGGTATTCATTTGCGAGTAGAACAAGCCGTAGAAAAAGGAGAACGTCGAGCGTTTGGGAAAAACAGGCCGGAGAAAACGAGTTATATTACGCGCTACACAAACCCAGTGTCCCGGAAAATGCGCCTTTATAGGGAATTTATTATTTGATTCGGGGGTCGTCTATCACAGAAAGTTTGAGAGGAATGTCTGTCGCACACAAGGGGAGGATCGGCGGACGGCTGTAGTCCAACTTTCACAAAAGCTGCCCTAATTCTCATTGCCACTTTTTCTCCAACGGCGAGCTCTCCGGTTAGAGGACTTCACATAATGAATATTCTCAGTAATCCATACAAAGGAGAGCCGTTTTTCCGACGACTAGTTGCTGATTTCGAGTTTAATCCGCCTTTATTAAACAACTGGCATCTTCTCGCGAGCACACCTCATGATGATTGTCATCATCAATTCAGTGATATCTGATGAATTAATTCCATACCATTTTCTACCTGCAAATTCACTGGACTTCATTGTCATAACCTTGCTTTTGTGTGAGAATTATTCTTAAATTGTATTTTGGTGGATTCGATTGTTCTCTCATCAAATTGTCTTTGTTCATATGCCTAAAGTAATCTCCCTAGTGAGTGATGAAATAGGTCTACTACTTCGATGGAAGGATTCTTGGCCAGTAATCTACCGGTTTACTATTTATTTTTCTATGTTGCACTTTTTCCTTATACGTTTAGATACTTTATTTTTCAGCTGAACTATAGTGAATCCAACGGCTGGCACTGAACTTTGTATCGTGTTGGTCTTTATTTGAAAGAAATTCATTATAGCTACACTTTAGTTGAATAACATACATACATATGACTTTAAATTCAGAATTATATATTCCAACTTCTACATTATATATTGAAACTATATACAAAAACTATCAAATTGATATCCATATACTACTCTGTCAAGAAAGTACCGGGAATTTTCAATTAAAACAACACACGTTGACCGTTAACTCATGTTGGAAATGAGAAACAATAGTCGCATGAGAGTCTTCTGCTTTGCATACAGGGCTATTTCGCAAATTTATCATACTCGATTTCGTGAAAGTGCATCAGTCCATAATATTCTATGGCCCCCCCACTTTTCTAAATTATTCACGTACCCCCTACGAAATGTTAGTCTCGGCTTAGCATCTACAAAAACTGTTAGATTTTAAATTCAATGTTTACTTTGATATTCAATCACAAGGTGCTTCACTCTAGAGCAAATTTTATCTCAACTTTTCGTTATTATCTTCTTAGCCATGATATTTTGGCAGAGGACAAGCAACTAGAACTAAAGTTGATATGTCATTCGATAGCACAATAATGGCCAGTTTCATAAACGAAATTAAAGCCTCTTTTTTTCCAAAAAGTCTACTCTAATGGGAAAACGTGTTTCATAAGCAAATTCCAAGGTTAAAGGGAACTTAAAAGCGTCTTTTATCTTAAAGTGAGAAAATCGGACCTTTATGGGTGGAAAAGGATCCTTTAACGAGACGCTCGACACTGCGCAGGTGCTCGATAAACACAAAAACAGTGGACATAACCTTCCTCTAACACATTTGCCATTTTGGTTGATTTTAGCGTACTACGAAATATTATATATATATATATATATATATATGTATATAATCGTCAGCCAATTTATTTGACTTTAAATTCAGAATTATATATTCTAACTTCTACATTATATATTGAAACTATTAGGGGTACAAATAAGTTTCCGCCGTTTTATTGTAGATGGCGCGGCACGGAGTTTCGGTTAGCTTTCGCAGATGATAACCGGCTTAAAAAATAGTTTGGACATTCAAGAACAACATAACCTATTGATATCATTGATTTTATATTGGAAAAATATAATTTTTATAAGTTGAAAATGTCAAAATTTGAGCCAAGTAAGCGTCATTTGCGGGAAATATTAGTTTACTTTTTTAATTTAAAGAAATCTGCTGCTGAGGCGCATCAATTGCTCGTAGAAGCATATGGTGACGGTGCTTTGAGTGAGAGATCGTGTCGAGAGTGGTTTCAAAAGTTCAAAAACGGTGATTTCGACGTAGAAGACAAATATCGCAGTGGAAGGCCAAAAATTTACGAGGATGCAGAATTGGAGGAATTTTTGGAGGAAGATTCATCTCAAATACAAAAAGAACTTGCTCTAACATTAGAAGTCACTCAGTAAGCAGTCTCACATCGTTTAAAATCATTAGGAATGATTCATAAACAAGGAAATTGGGTTCCGTACGAATTAAAGCCGAGAGATATTGAACAATGCTCATCCACATGTTGCGGCTCCCGTGAAAAAGTACTTGGAAACACTTGATTGGAAAGTGTTACCCCACCCGCCGTATTCACCAGACATTGCACCGTCCGATTGTCACCTGTTCCGGTCTATGGCACATGCTCTGACGGCGCAGCGGTTCACATCTTAAGAGGATACCAAAAATTGGGTTGATTCGTGGATAGCCTCAAAAGACAAGAAGTTCTTCAGACGTGGGATTCGAATGCTGCCTATGAGATGGGAAAAAGTGGTTGCAAGTGATGGGCAATATTTTAAATAAATTTATATTACCGTTCTTCTATAATAAATAATTAATTTGTGTGAAAAAACGGCGGAAACTTATTTGTACTCCTAATATATACAAAAACTATTTATTAAATTGACATCCTTATATATAATCAATATAAAATATTTTTCAATGTCTCGGAAAAAACCTTTTTACATCCCGACTTGAAATATATTAATACAAATGTATTACCAAAAACTATATAAGTATGTATATTAACATACAAATACAAGAAAATCCACTATTCCAAAATTATCTGGAATTATCAAACTAAAAGATCAAATAAAAATAATTGAACAAGAACTCGAACATTTGATAGCTATTTCGGCCTATCTGACCTCATCAGAAATGTATAGAATTCAGATTCAAATATATAACAAGATCAAAATTCAACTTACCAAAATAAGATAAAACATGGAACGAATAAACTTGAAGTAAGCTTTAAAGTATCCAAAATAAAACAGAAATGATCAACGTATTGTTACGTATAACCTATAACTATTTGTACTCGGAACACAGAAAAACAATAACAAAACTTATTCACCCCAAATAATGTCCCATGATAAGAATTGTTTTTCTGTGTTCCGAGTGCAAATAGTTATAGGTTATACGTAACAATACGTTGATCAATTCGGTTTTATTTTGGATACTTCAAGTTACTTCAAGTTTATTCGTTCCATGTTTTATCTTATTTTGCTAAGTTGAATTTTGATCTTGTTATATATTTGAATCTGAATTCAATACATTTCTGATGAGGCCATTTAGGCCGACATAGATATCAAATGTTCCGAGTTCTCGTTCAATTATTTTTATTTGATCCTTTATTTTGATAATTTTAGATGATTTTGGAATAGTGGATTTTCTTGTATTTGTATGTTAATATACATACTTATATAGTTCTTGTTAATACATTTCAAGTTGTGATGTAAAAAGGTTTTTTCCGAGACATTGAAAAATATTTTATATTGATTATATATAAGGATATCAATTTGATAGTTTTTGTATATAGTTTCAATATATAATGTAGAAGTTAGAATATATAATTCTGAATTTGAAGTCATTTAAATTTTACTTCTATCAAGTATTGACTCACATTAAAATACATACATGTTGATTTCTATTTGTCAATATAATTAACTAGAAAACAACATATACAACATAGGGTAATCAATTTTTTGCTTCCGAAAGTAAACGCAAATAAAACACTCATTCATTCAGAATATCGATCAAATTTTTATTTCAATATAATGTTCGGACCTTACCATTATGTGTGGAATAAAACATCATTTAAATGTCCTCCGAGTGATCTCTGACAGGACTCGATACTTGTGAGCTAAATTTCGATGACGCACCGACACACTTATCTCACCAATAACTTTACAGACGTTGGTTTTTAGTTCGTCAATAGTCTGAGGATAACCGGCATAATCACGATCCTTCGCAAAACACCACCTTAAAAATCCAAAGGCGATAAATCACAAGATCTTGGTGACCAATTCACTTCTGTGAAACGTGAAATTACGCCTCCTTGGAATTTTTCTTGCAATACAGCCAAACCATACAGGGTCGTCTTGTGTAATTTGGTGCACCATCTTGCTGGAACCACATCTCTTCCAATTCCATATTCATTAATTTCAGGCAGAAAAAATCGGTAATCATTTCACTATTGCGATGAGAAACAACGGTTTGTGTGACACCTTCTACATTTTCAAAGGAGTACGGTCCAATCACTCCACTAGATCAAAGGGCACACCATACAGTGACTTTTTTTGATGTAATGGTGTTTCAGCATTTACATAAGGATTTTGAGTGCCACAGATGCGACAATTTTGCTTGTTTACATAACCACCGAGTGAAAAATATGCTTCGTCGCTGAGGAAAATTCAATACGAAAAATCTTCATCCAAACGTTGTCGTTCAAGCACCCAATCGGCATATGTTCTACGCATTCTATGGTCAGCTGACTTTAAGTCTTGTGGCAACTGAACCTTATAAGGATGGAAATACAAAATACGCCATAACGTGCCGCAAGAGAGGCCCAAATGTTTTGCACGCCGATGAATTGATAAATTTGGATCTTCTTCACCACTTTCACTTACAGTAGAAATATTTTCGGTTGAGCGTGCATCTCGATGAGGTATAGGCCTTGAGCCAGTAACAGATCCAGCCTTTTCGTATTTTTTCATTGTGTTACCAATTGTACGGCGTAATGCACGAAAATTACTTACTGTAGAATCATTCTTTTTGTAGTAAGTTTTCACAATTTTCACACGTTCAGCAGTAGATAAGCGATCCGTATTGTTAAATGGCTAACCTTCAACTAAATATATGGGGCTTCAGATCACAGTTCTGTTCGACATGTATCATTGGAGTAGGGCTATGAAAACCGGATCAAGAAATGGATAATCCGTAATATTTGTATCAATGTATAAGTAGGTATGCTTAAATTCACTGCCAAACAAGAAATATAGTTATTTTGTCTGTGTTAAATCGTAAAATTCACTTCCAAAAATTTTTCTGCTTTATTCCTGGCTCTATTAGAAACTATCTATATGAAAAGTCATGTATATATACTGAATAGTTTCAGCCGTTACTATTCGGTAGTTGATCATAACTAAAACGAATTGTAAAAATTACTATGTTTTACTACCAATAAAAATATATATTATACATTTTCTTGTGACTCGAGTTTCGAGAAATGAACTATCTCATCATCAGACAACTGAAGACCTAACAGTGGTACAGAGGTATTTAAACAAAAGTGATACAAAATAAAATAGAAAGGCTTTTTACTTGATACAAGAAATATAACAAAATTTGAATATCAAAACAAATTGAAATATGTTTATCTTCTACAATTTTAATTTCCAAAAGAATTTTTTTATTCAAAAACTTTTAGAATTAAATTAATGTCTAAAACAAGCACCGCTTACATTTAATAGACGTATATAATCAAAACTCAATATACAATGTCAAATGAAATAAATAACCCAATAGATATACGAAAGTAATTAAAATTAATAAATAAATATTCAAACGAGACAAAATTTTGTTTCTGGTTTTATCTAAAGAAATACTACTTGCCTTAAAAAAACATGAACACACTTGAAGGACTTCCCAAAGAATATAATTTATTTGAAATATTTAATACATTTAAATATTCGAACAAATTATTTCAAAAATCTCTAAAAAATGTGCACTATATTTTCAAAAAACAAATATAATTCTAGATAATCCCTTCATCAGCCGTTTTTCCATAATCCAAATGTCAAAATCAAAAACATAACCTACATCACTCACGTGTTAAAAGACTTAAGCTTCGAACTACAGATCAACTATATATTCAAGATTGATCTATGTTCTAACAAAATCAAAGAACAAAGTGAGTTATTTTAAGGTTTACCTAAATCCATTGACACCGTATAAAGAGATTTATTGAAGCCAAAATATAATTATATATTATATATAAAATAAAATAGAAAGGCTTTTTACTTGATAGAAGAAATATAACAAAATTTGAATATCAAAACAAATTGAAATATGTTTATCTTCTACAATTTTAATTTCCAAAAGAATTTTTTTATTCAAAATCTTTTAGAATTAAATTAATGTCTAAAACAAGCACCGCTTACATTTAATAGACGTATATAATCAAAACTCAATATACAATGTCAAATGAAATAAATAACCCAATAGATATACGAAAGTAATTAAAATTAATAAATAAATATTCAAACGAGACAAAATTTTGTTTCTGGTTTTATCTTAAGAAATACTACTTGCCTTATAAAAACATGAACACACTTGAAGGACTTCCCAAAGAATATAATTTATTTGAAATATTTAATACATTTAAATATTCGAACAAATTATTTCAAAAATCTCTAAAAAATGTGCACTATATTTTCAAAAAACAAATATAATTCTAGATAATCCCTTCATCAGCCGTTTTTCAATAATCCAAATATCAAAATCAAAAACATAACCTACATCACTCACGTGTTAAAAGACTTAAGCTTCGAACTACTGATCAACTATATATTCAAGATTGATCTATGTTCTAACAAAATCAAAGAACAAAGTGAGTTATTTTAAGGTTTACCTAAATCCATTGACACCGTATAAAGAGATTTATTGAAGCCAAAATATAATTATATATTATATATAAAATAAAATAGATAGGCTTTTTACTTGATAGAAGAAATATAACAAAATTTGAATATCAAAACAAATTGAAATATGTTTATCTTCTACAATTTTAATTTCCAAAAGAATTTTTTTATTCAAAAACTTTTAGAATTAAATTAATGTCTAAAACAAGCACCGCTTACATTTAATAGACGTATATAATCAAAACTCAATATACAATGTCAAATGAAATAAATAACCCAATAGATATACGAAAGTAATTAAAATTAATAAATAAATATTCAAACGAGACAAAATTTTGTTTCTGGTTTTATCTTAAGAAATACTACTTGCCTCATAAAAACATGAACACACTTGAAGGACTTCCCAAAGAATATAATTTATTTGAAATATTTAATACATTTAAATATTCGAACAAATTATTTCAAAAATCTCTAAAAAATGTGCACTATATTTTCAAAAATCTAATATAATTCTAGATAATCCCTTCATCAGCCGTTTTTCAATAATCCAAATATCAAAATCAAAAACATAACCTACATCACTCACGTGTTAAAAGACTTAAGCTTCGAACTACAGATCAACTATATATTCAAGATTGATCTATGTTCTAACAAAATCAAAGAACAAAGTGAGTTATTTTAAGGTTTACCTAAATCCATTGACACCGTATAAAGAGATTTATTGAAGCCAAAATATAATTATATATTATATATAAAATAAAATAGAAAGGCTTTTTATTTGATAGAAGAAATATAACAAAATTTGAATATCAAAACAAATTGAAATATGTTTATCTTCTACAATTTTAATTTCCAAAAGAATTTTTTTATTCAAAAACTTTTAGAATTAAATTAATGTCTAAAACAAGCACCGCTTACATTTAATAGACGTATATAATCAAAACTCAATATACAATGTCAAATGAAATAAATAACCCAATAGATATACGAAAGTAATTAAAATTAATAAATAAATATTCAAACGAGACAAAATTTTGTTTCTGGTTTTATCTTAAGAAATACTACTTGCCTTATAAAAACATGAACACACTTGAAGAACTTCCCAAAGAATATAATTTATTTGAAATATTTAATACATTTAAATATTCGAACAAATTATTTCAAAAATCTCTAAAAAATGTGCACTATATTTTCAAAAAACAAATATAATTCTAGATAATCCCTTCATCAGCCGTTTTTCAATAATCCAAATATCAAAATCAAAAACATAACCTACATCACTCACGTGTTAAAAGACTTAAGCTTCGAACTACAGATCAACTATATATTCAAGATTGATCTATGTTCTAACAAAATCAAAGAACAAAGTGAGTTATTTTAAGGTTTACCTAAATCCATTGACACCGTATAAAGAGATTTATTGAAGCCAAAATATAATTATATATTATATATAAAATAAAATAGAAAGGCTTTTTACTTGATAGAAGAAATATAACAAAATTTGAATATCAAAACAAATTGAAATATGTTTATCTTCTACAATTTTAATTTCCAAAAGAATTTTTTTATTCAAAAACTTTTAGAATTAAATTAATGTCTAAAACAAGCACCGCTTACATTTAATAGACGTATATAATCAAAACTCAATATACAATGTCAAATGAAATAAATAACCCAATAGATATACGAAAGTAATTAAAATTAATAAATAAATATTCAAACGAGACAAAATTTTGTTTCTGGTTTTATCTTAAGAAATACTACTTGCCTTATAAAAACATGAACACACTTGAAGGACTTCCCAAAGAATATAATTTATTTGAAATATTTAATACATTTAAATATTCGAACAAATTATTTCAAAAATCTCTAAAAAATGTGCACTATATTTTCAAAAAACAAATATAATTCTAGATAATCCCTTCATCAGCCGTTTTTCAATAATCCAAATATCAAAATCAAAAACATAACCTACATCACTCACGTGTTAAAAGACTTAAGCTTCGAACTACTGATCAACTATATATTCAAGATTGATCTATGTTCTAACAAAATCAAAGAACAAAGTGAGTTATTTTAAGGTTTACCTAAATCCATTGACACCGTATAAAGAGATTTATTGAAGCCAAAATATAATTATATATTATATATAAAATAAAATAGAAAGGCTTTTTACTTGATAGAAGAAATATAACAAAATTTGAATATCAAAACAAATTGAAATATGTTTATCTTCTACAATTTTAATTTCCAAAAGAATTTTTTTATTCAAAAACTTTTAGAATTAAATTAATGTCTAAAACAAGCACCGCTTACATTTAATAGACGTATATAATCAAAACTCAATATACAATGTCAAATGAAATAAATAACCCAATAGATATACGAAAGTAATTAAAATTAATAAATAAATATTCAAACGAGACAAAATTTTGTTTCTGGTTTTATCTTAAGAAATACTACTTGCCTCATAAAAACATGAACACACTTGAAGGACTTCCCAAAGAATATAATTTATTTGAAATATTTAATACATTTAAATATTCGAACAAATTATTTCAAAAATCTCTAAAAAATGTGCACTATATTTTCAAAAAACTAATATAATTCTAGATAATCCCTTCATCAGCCGTTTTTCAATAATCCAAATATCAAAATCAAAAACATAACCTACATCACTCACGTGTTAAAAGACTTAAGCTTCGAACTACAGATCAACTATATATTCAAGATTGATCTATGTTCTAACAAAATCAAAGAACAAAGTGAGTTATTTTAAGGTTTACCTAAATCCATTGACACCGTATAAAGAGATTTATTGAAGCCAAAATATAATTATATATTATATATAAAATAAAATAGAAAGGCTTTTTACTTGATAGAAGAAATATAACAAAATTTGAATATCAAAACAAATTGAAATATGTTTATCTTCTACAATTTTAATTTCCAAAAGAATTTTTTTATTCAAAAACTTTTAGAATTAAATTAATGTCTAAAACAAGCACCGCTTACATTTAATAGACGTATATAATCAAAACTCAATATACAATGTCAAATGAAATAAATAACCCAATAGATATACGAAAGTAATTAAAATTAATAAATAAATATTCAAACGAGACAAAATTTTGTTTCTGGTTTTATCTTAAGAAATACTACTTGCCTTATAAAAACATGAACACACTTGAAGAACTTCCCAAAGAATATAATTTATTTGAAATATTTAATACATTTAAATATTCGAACAAATTATTTCAAAAATCTCTAAAAAATGTGCACTATATTTTCAAAAAACAAATATAATTCTAGATAATCCCTTCATCAGCCGTTTTTCAATAATCCAAATATCAAAATCAAAAACATAACCTACATCACTCACGTGTTAAAAGACTTAAGCTTCGAACTACAGATCAACTATATATTCAAGATTGATCTATGTTCTAACAAAATCAAAGAACAAAGTGAGTTATTTTAAGGTTTACCTAAATCCATTGACACCGTATAAAGAGATTTATTGAAGCCAAAATATAATTATATATTATATATAAAATAAAATAGAAAGGCTTTTTACTTGATAGAAGAAATATAACAAAATTTGAATATCAAAACAAATTGAAATATGTTTATCTTCTACAATTTTAATTTCCAAAAGAATTTTTTTATTCAAAAACTTTTAGAAGAGTAGTAATGATTATTGAAAAACGGCTGATGAAGGGATTATCTAGAATTATATTTGTTTTTTGAAAATATAGTGCACATTTTTTAGAGATTTTTAAAATAATTTGTTCGAATATTTAAATGTATTAAATATTTCAAATAAATTATATTCTTTGGGAAGTCCTTCAAGTGTGTTCATGTTTTTATAAGGCAAGTAGTATTTCTTAAGATAAAACCAGAAACAAAATTTTGTCTCGTTTGAATATTTATTTATTAATTTTAATTACTTTCGTATATCTATTGGGTTATTTATTTCATTTGACATTGTATATTGAGTTTTGATTATATACGTCTATTAAATGTAAGCGGTGCTTGTTTTAGACATTAATTTAATTCTAAAAGTTTTTGAATAAAAAAATTCTTTTGGAAATTAAAATTGTAGAAGATAAACATATTTCAATTTGTTTTGATATTCAAATTTTGTTATATTTCTTCTATCAAGTAAAAAGCCTTTCTATTTTATTTTATATATAATATATAATTATATTTTGGCTTCAATAAATCTCTTTATACGGTGTCAATGGATTTAGGTAAACCTTAAAATAACTCACTTTGTTCTTTGATTTTGTTAGAACATAGATCAATCTTGAATATATAGTTGATCTGTAGTTCGAAGCTTAAGTCTTTTAACACGTGAGTGATGTAGGTTATGTTTTTGATTTTGATATTTGGATTATTGAAAAACGGCTGATGAAGGGATTATCTAGAATTATATTTGTTTTTTGAAAATATAGTGCACATTTTTTAGAGATTTTTGAAATAATTTGTTCGAATATTTAAATGTATTAAATATTTTAAATAAATTATATTCTTTGGGAAGTCCTTCAAGTGTGTTCATGTTTTTATAAGGCAAGTAGTATTTCTTAAGATAAAACCAGAAACAAAATTTTGTCTCGTTTGAATATTTATTTATTAATTTTAATTACTTTCGTATATCTATTGGGTTATTTATTTCATTTGACATTGTATATTGAGTTTTGATTATATACGTCTATTAAATGTAAGCGGTGCTTGTTTTAGACATTAATTTAATTCTAAAAGTTTTTGAATAAAAAAATTCTTTTGGAAATTAAAATTGTAGAAGATAAACATATTTCAATTTGTTTTGATATTCAAATTTTGTTATATTTCTTCTATCAAGTAAAAAGCCTTTCTATTTTATTTTATATATAATATATAATTATATTTTGGCTTCAATAAATCTCTTTATACGGTGTCAATGGATTTAGGTAAACCTTAAAATAACTCACTTTGTTCTTTGATTTTGTTAGAACATAGATCAATCTTGAATATATAGTTGATCTGTAGTTCGAAGCTTAAGTCTTTTAACACGTGAGTGATGTAGGTTATGTTTTTGATTTTGATATTTGGATTATTGAAAAACGGCTGATGAAGGGATTATCTAGAATTATATTTGTTTTTTGAAAATATAGTGCACATTTTTTAGAGATTTTTGAAATAATTTGTTCGAATATTTAAATGTATTAAATATTTCAAATAAATTATATTCTTTGGGAAGTCCTTCAAGTGTGTTCATGTTTTTATAAGGCAAGTAGTATTTCTTAAGATAAAACCAGAAACAAAATTTTGTCTCGTTTGAATATTTATTTATTAATTTTAATTACTTTCGTATATCTATTGGGTTATTTATTTCATTTGACATTGTATATTGAGTTTTGATTATATACGTCTATTAAATGTAAGCGGTGCTTGTTTTAGACATTAATTTAATTCTAAAAGTTTTTGAATAAAAAAATTCTTTTGGAAATTAAAATTGTAGAAGATAAACATATTTCAATTTGTTTTGATATTCAAATTTTGCTATATTTCTTCTATCAAGTAAAAAGCCTTTCTATTTTATTTTATATATAATATATAATTATATTTTGGCTTCAATAAATCTCTTTATACGGTGTCAATGGATTTAGGTAAACCTTAAAATAACTCACTTTGTTCTTTGATTTTGTTAGAACATAGATCAATCTTGAATATATAGTTGATCTGTAGTTCGAAGCTTAAGTCTTTTAACACGTGAGTGATGTAGGTAATGTTTTTGATTTTGATATTTGGATTATTGAAAAACGGCTGATGAAGGGATTATCTAGAATTATATTTGTTTTTTGAAAATATAGTGCACATTTTTTAGAGATTTTTGAAATAATTTGTTCGAATATTTAAATGTATTAAATATTTCAAATAAATTATATTCTTTGGGAAGTCCTTCAAGTGTGTTCATGTTTTTATAAGGCAAGTAGTATTTCTTAAGATAAAACCAGAAACAAAATTTTGTCTCGTTTGAATATTTATTAATTAATTTTAATTACTTTCGTATATCTATTGGGTTATTTATTTCATTTGACATTGTATATTGAGTTTTGATTATATACGTCTATTAAATGTAAGCGGTGCTTGTTTTAGACATTAATTTAATTCTAAAAGTTTTTGAATAAAAAAATTCTTTTGGAAATTAAAATTGTAGAAGATAAACATATTTCAATTTGTTTTGATATTCAAATTTTGTTATATTTCTTCTATCAAGTAAAAAGCCTTTCTATTTTATTTTATATATAATATATAATTATATTTTGGCTTCAATAAATCTCTTTATACGGTGTCAATGGATTTAGGTAAACCTTAAAATAACTCACTTTGTTCTTTGATTTTGTTAGAACATAGATCAATCTTGAATATATAGTTGATCTGTAGTTCGAAGCTTAAGTCTTTTAACACGTGAGTGATGTAGGTTATGTTTTTGATTTTGATATTTGGATTATTGAAAAACGGCTGATGAAGGGATTATCTAGAATTATATTTGTTTTTTGAAAATATACTGCACATTTTTTAGAGATTTTTGAAATAATTTGTTCGAATATTTAAATGTATTAAATATTTCAAATAAATTATATTCTTTGGGAAGTCCTTCAAGTGTGTTCATGTTTTTATAAGGCAAGTAGTATTTCTTAAGATAAAACCAGAAACAAAATTTTGTCTCGTTTGAATATTTATTTATTAATTTTAATTACTTTCGTATATCTATTGGGTTATTTATTTCATTTGACATTGTATATTGAGTTTTGATTATATACGTCTATTAAATGTAAGCGGTGCTTGTTTTAGACATTAATTTAATTCTAAAAGTTTTTGAATAAAAAAATTCTTTTGGAAATTAAAATTGTAGAAGATAAACATATTTCAATTTGTTTTGATATTCAAATTTTGTTATATTTCTTCTATCAAGTAAAAAGCCTTTCTATTTTATTTTATATATAATATATAATTATATTTTGGCTTCAATAAATCTCTTTATACGGTGTCAATGGATTTAGGTAAACCTTAAAATAACTCACTTTGTTCTTTGATTTTGTTAGAACATAGATCAATCTTGAATATATAGTTGATCTGTAGTTCGAAGCTTAAGTCTTTTAACACGTGAGTGATGTAGGTTATGTTTTTGATTTTGATATTTGGATTATTGAAAAACGGCTGATGAAGGGATTATCTAGAATTATATTTGTTTTTTGAAAATATAGTGCACATTTTTTAGAGATTTTTGAAATAATTTGTTCGAATATTTAAATGTATTAAATATTTCAAATAAATTATATTCTTTGGGAAGTCCTTCAAGTGTGTTCATGTTTTTATAAGGCAAGTAGTATTTCTTAAGATAAAACCAGAAACAAAATTTTGTCTCGTTTGAATATTTATTTATTAATTTTAATTACTTTCGTATATCTATTGGGTTATTTATTTCATTTGACATTGTATATTGAGTTTTGATTATATACGTCTATTAAATGTAAGCGGTGCTTGTTTTAGACATTAATTTAATTCTAAAAGTTTTTGAATAAAAAAATTCTTTTGGAAATTAAAATTGTAGAAGATAAACATATTTCAATTTGTTTTGATATTCAAATTTTGTTATATTTCTTCTATCAAGTAAAAAGCCTTTCTATTTTATTTTATATATAATATATAATTATATTTTGGCTTCAATAAATCTCTTTATACGGTGTCAATGGATTTAGGTAAACCTTAAAATAACTCACTTTGTTCTTTGATTTTGTTAGAACATAGATCAATCTTGAATATATAGTTGATCTGTAGCTCGAAGCTTAAGTCTTTTAACACGTGAGTGATGTAGGTTATGTTTTTGATTTTGATATTCGGATTATTGAAAAACGGCTGATGAAGGGATTATCTAGAATTATATTTGTTTTTTGAAAATATAGTGCACATTTTTTAGAGATTTTTGAAATAATTTGTTCGAATATTTAAATGTATTAAATATTTCAAATAAATTATATTCTTTGGGAAGTCCTTCAAGTGTGTTCATGTTTTTATGAGGCAAGTAGTATTTCTTAAGATAAAACCAGAAACAAAATTTTGTCTCGTTTGAATATTTATTTATTAATTTTAATCACTTTCGTATATCTATTGGGTTATTTATTTCATTTGACATTGTATATTGAGTTTTGATTATATACGTCTATTAAATGTAAGCGGTGCTTGTTTTAGACATTAATTTAATTCTAAAAGTTTTTGAATAAAAAAATTCTTTTGGAAATTAAAATTGTAGAAGATAAACATATTTCAATTTGTTTTGATATTCAAATTTTGTTATATTTCTTCTATCAAGTAAAAAGCCTTTCTATTTTATTTTATATATAATATATAATTATATTTTGGCTTCAATAAATCTCTTTATACGGTGTCAATGGATTTAGGTAAACCTTAAAATAACTCACTTTGTTCTTTGATTTTGTTAGAACATAGATCAATCTTGAATATATAGTTGATCTGTAGTTCGAAGCTTAAGTCTTTTAACACGTGAGTTATGTAGGTTATGTTTTTGATTTTGATATTTGGATTATTGGAAAACGGCTGATGAAGGGATTATCTAGAATTATATTTGTTTTTTGAAAATATAGTGCACATTTTTTAGAGATTTTTGAAATAATTTGTTCGAATATTTAAATGTATTAAATATTTTAAATAAATTATATTCTTTGGGAAGTCCTTCAAGTGTGTTCATGTTTTTATAAGGCAAGTAGTATTTCTTAAGATAAAACCAGAAACAAAATTTTGTCTCGTTTGAATATTTATTTATTAATTTTAATTACTTTCGTATATCTATTGGGTTATTTATTTCATTCGACATTGTATATTGAGTTTTGATTATATACGTCTATTAAATGTAAGCGGTGCTTGTTTTAGACATTAATTCAATTCTAAAAGTTTTTGAATAAAAAAATTCTTTTGGAAATTAAAATTGTAGAAGATAAACATATTTCAATTTGTTTTGATATTCAAATTTTAAAAAAGTGATACATATTTTGTTTAAATACCTCTGTACCACTGTTAGGTCTTCAGTTGTCTGATGATGGGATAGTTCATTTCCCGAAACTCGAGTCACAAGAAAATGTGTAATATATATTTTTATTGATAGTAAAACATAGTTATTTTCAGATACTGAATTGTTTCAGCCGTTACTATTTGGTAGTTGATCATAATTAAAACAAATTGTAGAAATTACTATGTTTTACTACCAAAAAATATATATTACACATTTGCTTGTGACTCGACTTTCGGGAAATGAACTATTTTGTTGTCTGATGATGAGATGGTTTATTTCCCGACACTCGAGTCATAAGAAAATGTGTAATATATATTTTTTGGTAGTTAATATAGTAATTTCTACAATTTGTTTTAATCATAATAATTTTTACAATTTGTTTTAAGTCATGTATATGCTGCAGAAGTAAAGTTATTATTATTGTTATTATTTAACCAAAGCCACATCAATTCCTTTTGTTTTACTTGGTGTAGGGTATAGTTTGCTAGTTATTCGTTTTGATGACTATTGCCTGAATTTTCTAATCCTGGGTTGTTTTCATCACTGTAAATAATGTATAGTTATTCCATTTTATTGGACGAAAATGAACGTAACATTTGAGGAACCCTGTATGAACATACATGATTATCAGAACAGTACCTACTTTGGTATTTTCTTCACTTCACCAGACAAAATTCAGATATTTGAAGAAGCATCTTATTTAGAGTTATTTCATTCAGAGACTGCAACACTCCCTATTTTGTCGAAAAAATTAATAACTTGTTACCGGCGCATTGTGACTGAAAAAAATTCCGTGTTAAATAGGGAACGAAGAGACCATTTCAATGACAAAAAATTAAACTGGTTGCTCCATTTAAAAAAATATTGTTTTTGCTGTTATGGAAAAATGCAATATCCTATGAATCTTGAACTACTTTCAAAACATGGCCTTTTTGGTACCGTATAACTTTCATATCAGACTTTTTTTCATATGGATCAGCCTTATCGATATATCGAGCAAAATCTTGGGACACCTGGTAAATCGCATATAATTCTCCGTTCTTGCTTTCGAAGTCCGATCGTGTCCAAGATTACTAATTATTTCTGATTCAGTACTGTATCAAAAGCTTTCTGATAGTCTTTGATGTGGGTAAATACAGGGTCTTCCCATGAAAATTTACCCACCAGAACTCAGAAACGAAGAATTTTCGAAGATTTAAAAAAACAGGTCAACTTCTGTTTTAAGGGGGACGAATTTCCATCATGAGACTGTTCCGAATAAACTACTCCCATAAAGGTGGCATCAACCCCCGACATCTTTTGAATAGAGAAGAGATGTCGAGTGTCGGTTAGTTTGGAAGTTATTTATATTCTGTGCACAACCCAGTTAAAATTTTCAAAAGTGGTTCATTATTCATGAAGTTATGTAATATTGAACATACCGTCAAAAGGTGATGTTGAACAGACAGTTGAAACACCCAACCTCAGGGATCCACGAGTTTTGAAGAATCTTGAAATAATTTTCAAGTTCTGTACTAGGGAGAAAAAATTCCTATGACGACATTGTCCCGAAGAAACCACCTGAGGGTGGCAACAACCCCCAATTTTTTTTAATAGGAAAGAGATGGTGGATGTGATTTAGTTGAAAAGCTTTTTTTGTTCTCTAAATATCCTAGTTGCAAATTTCAAATTCGATGATTTTTTTCAATGATTTGAGATCGAACATTATCAGAAAGGTAACTCAAATAGAAACCTAATACATTCAAATACACCAGATCTGTAAGTAATGATAGGAAACATCCAGAAAAAAATGTAAACCATTTAAAGAACTAACGTATGTACTGTTAAAAATGACCTCCACACAATAATACTTTCAAATCCTACTATAACATTTTCGAAAATGTCTGGTGTCAGTAATTGGCATTACGTGATGATTCTTTGGCGCAGTTCTGCAAGATTTTCAGGTGGAGTTGCATAGACTTCAGACTTCGAATGTCCCCACAAAAAAATCTAATGGGGATAAATCGGGTGATCTTGCTGGCCATTCTATAGCCCTATCCAACGTCCTGGATAACGGTCGTTCAAGAAGTATCGAACACATTGAAATGTGGCGGTGCATAATTCTGCTCAAACGTGAGTTCAATTTCTAATAGGTTGTCGTCGTTTTTCAGAATGTCAGAAATAATGATTTCTGACATTCTGAAAATCCAATGGGATAAATAATGTCGTCTAATAAATTCAAATAAGTTGTTCCGTCAAGATTTCCATCGACAAAAATTTGTCTAAATATATTGTTTTCTAATATTCTTACACAAATATTTAATTTTTTGGGGAATTTTGTGTAAAACCGAATGTTTTTAAAGTAAAAACATTCAAAAACTCAAAATTCCCTGCCATTGAATGAACAAATTGAAAATTTCAACTGCGATGTACTACTCTGTCAAGAAAGTACCGGGAATTTTCAATTAAAACAACATTTTTACATTTAATCGTCAAAATTTATTGGGTCGCCTTCAAAAAAAGCTCCATTTGCTCCAATACATCTATGCCAACGGCACTTCCAATTATCGAAACATTTTTTATAGGCGCTTTCCGGGATGGACTTTAGCTCTCGCGCCGAATTTTGTTTTATGGCTTCAATCGACTCAAAACGGGTGCCACGAAGGGGCAATTTTAGTTTTGGGAAGAGGAAAAAGTCGCAAGGAGCCAAATCCGGCGAATACGGTGGTTGCTGAAGCACGTTTGTTGAGTTTTTGGCGAGAAAGTCAGTCACAATCGTAGCTCGGTGAGAAGGCGCGTTATCGGCATGCAAAATCCATGAGTTGTTCGCCCACAAATTTGGCCGCTTCTTACGGATACGCTCACGCAAACGTTTCATAACGCCTAGGTAATACTCCTTGTTTACCGTCTGACCCTCTGGAATGAATTCATAGTGCACCACGCCACGGATATCGAAGAAAACAATAAGCATCACCTTAATTTTCGAGCGGCTTTGGCGTGGTTTTTTCGGTTTCGGCTCATTTTTTGCCACCCATTCCGATGATTGCTGGCTTGTTTGCATATCGTACTCGTAGACCCAGGTCTCATCACCAGTTATAATGCGTTCCATGAATGTAGAATCGGAATTACAGCGATCCAGCATGTCTGAAGCAACCTGTTCGCGATGACGTTTTTGAAGAAAATTCAGGTCTTTCGGTACGAGTCATGCGGCCACCTTTCTCATGCCCAAAATATCAATCAAAATTGTACGTGCGGACTCGTGGGATATCTTAAGATCATGTGCTATCCCTCTCAAGCTGGTACGACGGTTTTCCAGCACCCTTTCCTTAATTTTATCGACGTTTTCTTCGATCGAAGCCGTCGATGGGCGTCCGGAACGAGGCAAGTCTTCGACCACTTCACGATTGTCCTTGAAGACTCTGTACCACTGATATGCACGAGTTTTCGATAGAGAATTATCACCAAAGGCCTTTTGCAACATTTTCCATGCATCGGCACACGAAAATTCATTTGCAACACAAAACTTCAAACAAATTCTTTGCTCAACGTAATCACCCATAGTAAAAATCGGCACGCACTCTGACATTGACTGACTTAATCAGCTGTTGCAAACACAGTAGTTGACAGATCCCGCTCAAGCTTGGCATAGTAATTAAGGACAGTGGTACCAACCTAGGAAAAAAATTTTTGCCTGCCTTATTGCCCCGCCAGATTTAAATCGATAATTCCTGGTACTTTCTTGACAGAATGTATGTAGGTAAGCCATTCAACAGCCTCCTCGTCTATAAGATTAGTGATTTTACTGTAAATATAAACAAGATTCGGCAAATTCATATTTTTCAGCAGGTATATTGTCTTTGAATCTTTTTCAGCATTAATCGGCAAAAATCCTCCATAAGTTCGTATGAAGGTGGATTTAGAGAATAGTTCTGATCTTCGAATGGGTCTTTAAGTCTCTAATATAGATTTTCCAAAAAAAGAGCTTTTCTGCATAATCCAATATTATTTTGCCATCCTTATTCTGTGGTTTTTCCGTCACCATAGTTTTATATTTTCGAATGTTTACCGTTTTTCTGCATATTGAAAGGATTATATTTCTTCTTTATAGCTCTAATTCGGTTCACTGTTTCGCTGTCTAGAACTTTTCAGCTTGTCTTATTTTTTTCATCTTCTATTGGATCTCCTGATGTATATCCTTATCGTTCTTCACTCTTCTCCGATTGCGATATGAGTTGTATGATTTCGTCGTTAATCTAGGATTGCTTTCCTTATACTTCATCTGTTACACGTTCATTACCTTTACTGACAATACTAGAGATCATGTTTTCTAGATACCCATCAACCGGTTGGATTAATAATCGACAATTTTTAATTCATTGGACTATTTCTTTATGACTGTTACTTTGGTTTCCACTACTTTCAGCTTAGTTGAATGCGTTTCTTTGTTGTTGACGGTTTTGTTCTTCTTAAGCTTGAATTTGAACTTGCTGGAGAGAAGTAGACTTGACCCCAGAGAAAGTTTTAATCGGAATATCAATACTGATACAATAATACAATTCAAAACAATACAACATCAATCAATTCTGGATAAACAGGAAAAAGTTCATTTTTCAATTCTAATACCAACTTACGTTCTTGTTTGGTGCAGTCTGCTCAGCGTCAGCCAATACGTCTATAATTCTTTGAATTCTATTTATATTTTCACTTTGGATCGAGTTTGGAATATATTCAGCGTGAATGCAGCCCATTTCTGCTGCCCATACCTCGTTTTCCTATTAAACTACTAATTTTACTCGTGAAGAACTTATCTGTTAACTACATCTCAGTAGTCAGATAAGCAAAAAAATCTAATTTTTAATTAAAATAAATCAATTCGCCTGATCTGTACCAAAAAAATCAATAAGTAATATGAGCATCGGTAAGAGAAACTTCTAGAAATAGAGACCTGTAACATACATCTGTATAACAAATCTCTACTCAAACAAACTCGACAAGGTTTTGTAGATCATAGAGGCAAATTGCAGACATGCGCACGTTTCAAACTGATTAGTTTTCATTAGGGCAATGTATGCTAGTGACTCCAAATCTGTTAAGTATCTATATTCACTATACGCAGAGACTCCAAGATATTAATAATACACTAGAGCCATCTAGAGTATGCAAAATATATACACAGAGACTGTATTCTCGATATTTTCACGTTACCGACGCACAATAAAGTTTCCTCGTGCAAAAATCAGACTACTATTTGCCGTAATGCTCAAAAAGTAGCATTTTCATATTAAAATAAATTAAATCGGCTCATTTATACCAAAAATCATTAATAAGGAGTAGGAGCTATGATGATAGAAAGTTCTAGAAATCGAGACAGTGTAACATACATATGTATAACAATTCTATACTCAAACAAACTCGACAAGGTTCTGTAGATCAAATAAGACCATAATTTGCCGTAAGGCTAAAAAATTAGCATATTCATATTAAAATAAATTAATTCGGCTGATCTTTACCTAAAATCATGCGTTGGTAACGTGAAAGTATCGAGAATACATTTCTTTACTTGAATTAACTCGCAAAGGTATATCTTGTATGTATTTTGCATACTATAGATGGTGTTAGTGTATTATTAGTATCTTGGAGTCTCTGTGTGTAGCCTACTACTCTGTCAAGAAAGTACCGGGAATTTTCAATTAAAACAACATTTTTACATTTAATCGTCAAAATTTATTGGGTCGCCTTCAAAATAGGCTCCATTTGCTCCAATACATCTATGCCAACGGCACTTCTAATTATCGAAACATTTTTTATAGGCGCTTTCCGGGATGGACTTTAGCTCTCGCGCCGAATTTTGTTTTATGGCTTCAATCCACTCAAAACGGGTGCCACGAAGGGGCAATTTCAGTTTTGGGAAGAGGAAAAAGTCGCAGGGAGCCAAATCCGGCGAATACGGTGGTTGCTGAAGCACGTTTGTTGAGTTTTTGGCAAGAAAGTCAGTCACAATCGTAGCTCGGTGAGAAGGCACGTTATCGTCATGCAAAATCCATGAGTTGTTCGCCCACAAATTTGGCCGCTTCTTACGGATACGCTCACGTAAACGTTTCATAACGCCTAGGTAATACTCCTTGTTTACCGTCTGAACCTCTGGAACGAATTCGTAGTGCACCACGCCACGGATATCGAAGAAAACAATGAGCATCACCTTCATTTTCGAGCGGCTTTGGCGTGGTTTTTTCGGTTTCGGCTCATTTTTTGCCACCCATTCTGATGATTGCTGGCTTGTTTGCATATCGTATGAATGTAGAATCGGAATTACAGCGATCCAGCATGTCTGAAGCAACCTGTTCGCGATGACATTTTGAAGAAAATTCAGGTCTTTCGGTACGAGTCGTGCGGCCACCTTTCTCATGCCCAAAATATCAATCAAAATTGTACGTGCCGACTCGTGGGATATCTTAAGATCATGTGCTATCTCTCTCAAGCTGGTACGACGGTTTTCCAGCACCCTTTCCTTAATTTTATCGACGTTATCTTCGATCGAAGCCGTCGATGGGCGACCACTTCACGACCGTCCTTGAAGGCTCTGTACCACTGATATGCACGAGTTTTCGATAGAGCATTATCACCAAAGGCCTTTTGCAACATTTTCAATGCATCGGCACACGAAAATTCATTTGCAACACAAAACTTTAAACAAATTCTTTGCTCAACGCAATCACCCATTGTAAAAATCGGCACGCACTCTGACATCGACTGACTTAATCAGCTGTTGCAAACACACTAGTTGACAGATCCCGCTCAAGCTTGGCATAGTAATTAAGGACAGTGATACCAACCTAGAAGAAAAATTTTTTACCTGCCTCATTGCCCCGCCAGATTTAAATCGATAATTCCTGGTACTTTCTTGACAGAATGTATATAGATAATTGACAGATTTGAAGTCACTAGCATATATTGCACTGACGAAAACCAATCAGTTTGAAACGTGGGCATGCCTGCAATTTGTCTCTGTGATCTACAAAACCTTGTCGAATTTGTTTGAGTAGAGAATTGTTATACATATGTTTTGTTACACTGTCTTGATTTCTAGAATTCTCTATTACCATAGCTCATACTCCTCATCAAATTTTTAATATTTTGCTTGTGGAAGAGATCTCAGAGTAATTTGGAAATGCTTGGCTTCCGGGAGGTCATTGACAGGTCAATACGGGTACCCTAAAAATTGAAACAAAAATTATGATATGAATAAAATATCGTTGCATTTATACCTACTCTATCGATGACGTAGTTAAAAGTGCTGGAGTCTCCCTAAGACAATGGATAAATGATTTCTAATATTAGGGCAGTCTCGAGAGGTAATCAGATAACGTAACTTTTAATGAATTATTTACTTTTGAACAAAGTCAGTTATCGTCGGTGCTGGTTGTGGTAAAAATGCAGGAAAAACTTCAGAATTTTCAAGGTAATACTGTTACATGCTATGTGTGAGAAATATATGACCGTTTTTCTAGTCAGTTCGTTACAAAACAACTTGGAACATTGAAGAAAAAAAACAGCGAAATTGTTTAAATTTACCATTTACACCAAAGATCTATTAGGGCAACTAACAAAGTTACGAGATGAAATGTTCAAGATGATCTAGGCATGCTTGTAAGACGACGTTCTCATTAATTGAAATTGACATGTGGATCAACGTAGAATATTCTTGATAATTCATTTTTGTAACTATGTTAAACTCAACTGGTTAAAGCATTTAAGCCTAGTGATCAGTGCTGCCTTTGTGATTTTGTTGCTTGATCCATCGATTGACTGAAGGTTTGTCTTCTTATTTTACTGTTATATTTCAGCGTGGCTATCAATAGAAACGCCGAATTTAGAGAGAACGAGAAATCTCATCTATTTCAAAAAACACCGCTGCACCCCAGAAAAGTGCAATCAATGTGCCATATAAGGTTGTGGCATTATTTGATCTTGCCTATTTCTTTGAGAATGATCAAGAATGTTGAGCCACCATAACTTGGTTTCTTTATCGGACAATATTAAACAATTTATTTCTCGCAATTATGACCGGAAACCATCATTCGAATACCATTGAGGATAGTAGATATATTATTATTCTGAATAAAAGAGGAATAAAACTAGAAGTCAATACCAGTAACATATATTTCCAACTGCCATGTGGAACTCTCGCCAATATTGTCGAGCGTAGATATATAAAAACTGTTTCTTGTACAGATTAAAGGTGCACTATTAAAAATTTCCCACCATATCTTACAAATTTCCCTTCTTCAACTGAAAAAAACAATTTGAGAAAAAAGAACAAAAAATGTTAATATACCTGTAATTCCAACATTCTAGTCACCTAAGTCTTATTCTAATTATTAAATTATCACTATTGAGAGAGACGGTGGGTTCAGCAAAAATTTTATCTTACATTGTTTGATCACTTTTCTCAGGAAGGTTGGATGAAATGAAATCTATCGTATCCAGGTAATCATGAAATATCTGATCAGTGGATATTAATCGTATCATATGAGTAAATTTGCCAATTTTTTCTTGACTATCGCTTTTATTCACTTTCTAGTGTTCTGTTTCTTACTGGCACTTTTCCTACGGATAATTTCAAACTTGTCTTGAGTCGTTCTTGATTTCATTAAGAATAGGTTCTGATATATAAAGAGGTGGACTAGTGATGTTATTCATTTTCATGAAATACTGAAAATTCATCAGAACATAAGAGGTAGTAGCATTATCAGCAACAATCTGATCTGTCAATCCTTAACGTTTCAGACAATGTTAACGAAATTAAGAACTATGCTCGGGCAGTTCGAACATTGAGTCAGCGCACTCCTAGGTCGACTCTGAAGATTAAAAACCAAAACACTTTTGTGTAAGATCATAGAGGTACATGATTTTTCAGTATTAAGAATTTTTCAGGTTCTTTTTCTGAAGAATGTGCTTTTTTTTAAAGGCAAATAAATGAGAACTTTTTGAATTCTATGTGGAATATTTTTTGGTAATTGAATTTGGTATTTCGTAATATCCACTTGAAACCAATTTGTATGGGGTGACAGGTAGAGATAATTTTAGTCGATACTGTATGTTTTCTTTTGATTCTTTATAAGTTGGTTACACCCACATGTGCTGATGATATTATTTGTCTATAAAGTAGTACAGTCCTGCCTGAGACATATAAAATTTAATTATAAAAGTTTTCAAAATATTTTTCAGATAAAATCTATGTAGGTTTCGGAGAATTAATCCAGCTATTATATGTAGTATTCAAAAAACTTTTCGTAGCAAATTTTCAATATATATTGTTTGAAATTTTTCATAATTAATATTATTGCACATGCGCGTGGTGGCTTTCTGATGTGATATTATATAAAATATTAGCGGAAATAGAATATAATTTTTATTCATAATTTCAAGATGAATTTCCGTCAATAGTTTGATTTCTGAGTTGACGTCAGATGCTCCAAAATCAATAAAAATGCTCAAAAATATATGTGGTTATAAAAGAGAAATAAAAAGATTTATGGAAATTGATTCCTAGCTAATCACTTGGTGGGACATAATTTAAAATTTAATAAAAGTGGGAAAATGAAAACACTAGACTATACTTATCACAATTTATAAAAATAACATTAGTTGACATGCATGTTTCGGGTTTTATCCCATTTTCAAAACTGAATTTAAAATACATACGGTCACACAAGTACGCATACTTATATAAATGAATAACATATACTGAATAGTTTCAACCGTTACTATTTGGTAGTTGATCATAATTAAAACGAATGGTAGAAATTACTATGTCTTACTACCAAAAAATATATATTACATATTTTCTTGTGACTCGAGTTTCGGGAAATGAACTATCCCATCATCCGACAACTGAAGACCTAACTGTGATACAGTAGTATTTAAGCAAAAGTGATAAATATTTTGAATATTTCAACAGATTCTCGGTAACACCTAATAGTGGTACAGAGGTTTACAATCGGAACGTGATAAAAAAGCGGGTTAAAAAAGAGGGGCCTTCTAACAGATATCGGAATGTCGGCAATCGACAAAGAAGGTTGTTAAACAGATGGTACCCATTCAAATATCTCAAATAATTTTTGGGGTTACATAGCTCCGTACAGTCATTCATTATTTTAACATTATTTTGTTGTATATCTCAAATATTTGGATTTACAAAGCTTCATACAGTCATTCATTATTTTTTACTTTATTTTTATTGTGAACGAATTTGAAAATTTCAGTAATCAAGTTTCTTTTCTTTTGAATCTACATGTAAAATTTTCTTAAGATTTTATTTTGTCGAAAGGAATTACTGTTTTCTAAAGAATGAGTGCCACTCATTCTTAAGAGAATGTAACAGTATTGTCTTTGTCAGCTTTTGTTATTATTACGTAATTTCCTGAAGCTTTTTTCTTTATTTGTTCCAATATTTTCATTTCGGTCTTATTGATCTCAAACGTTGAATTAGAGATTAGAAGATTCAATTTTGTCCAAAAATTTATATTGTCAGTGCCCAGAGAGAGAGAGATTTCACGATCTGATATAAACTAGGCGTTTTACATTGTAAAATGTCTTGGTGCACCCGTTCTTATATCTGATATGCGTGTTTTAGATCCTTCGTTATTTTAAATACGAAACGAAAATTTTGGAATTGAGCACTAAACAAGTGTGTATTCACTTCTAGAGTTTTTGCTGCCTTATTTCTGACTCTACTAGCAACTTTATATCTATATAAAAAAGGCATATATATTGCAGAAATAAAGTTATTATTATTATACATATGTCCCTAAATAACTAGCTAACAGATCGCTTGTGGTTTTTTTCATTCTTCTGTTCCTGCTGTTCGGGTTCGAAGCTCTGCTGACTGATAAACTTGAAATATGTTTGTTTGAAGTGTGAAGTGAATATTTTCTTCGTGGGAGTGTATTTAGTTTATTTGAGGGTAATATTATACAAGTAGATCTCCAGATGATTGGACAAGAACTGACAATATTAAGACACTTGAAGTGCAATGCTGTCACTAATATGTAGTGAATATGTTTTGGTAATACTGTGATATAACAGTATGCTATCCTTTCGGGTCAATGTCTTTGATTTTTTAATATTAAGCCGAAAATGGTCTTAAACGACCAGGTTGGACCCAGGTTTTATGACAATGTGAAACGGGTTTAGTTTCCACTCAAGACTTGGCAAATTTGTGTCCAAATACTATAATCAGTGACATTGAAAGCATTATAGCCAGCAGAAATAATTTCCACAACTTACTTCATAACGCGTTGCTTCATCTCTAGACACTACTTCTTAATTAGAAATTGAACACGTATTAAAAATCGAACTCGTTTAGATTGATATGCAGGATAATGTGTCGGTTAAGGTGGAAGGAATGACCATTTCCATACTTTTGATTTTCAGATCTGTTGAAGTTAACATCGTGTGAAGGAAACTTCATAGTATTTCTGAATTATAAATTTGCATGAATCTAAAAAATTGTAAGTTACCGGAAAACGTCTACGATGGCGTTTTTTTCTTGAACCATTTTTTTGCCTGGAGCGATTATTTTCCTGGATCATTGTAACCTAAATCAATATTTGGGTTCCACCTGAATATTTTGGGTTGAACAGAAATTTTCCTGAAATCGGAAAATTTTCAGTTGGTCAACATTTTGAACGCCATAAAAAATTTGTTAATGCCTACAGCACAATGGTTAGAACTCTGGACTGGGAATCGAAATATCCCGGTTTCAGACCATGTCTAAATACGAAAGAAAATTTCTCTTTAGACTGATTCTGAACATCATTTCATAGTTTGGTCGAAAATTAACAGTTGTATTCCTAAAGTGACGTAAGGACTCAATACTAATTCCTAACCAGAAGATAACTGAACTTCTGAGTCGCACAAGCTGAAAAATCTTCTGAGAGATCTTCACAGAAGATCAAGGAGCATTAGGATAATATCATATCATATAGCAGCCATTTTGGTAACCTTTTCCGAAACGTAGGCACATACACTGCCATGACCGACGGTAGACGTGCTATCCTGCCTAAAAATTGAGTAATCTGGTATTGCTACAAGTACATCCGGAATACCAAGGTGAAGCCAGGTTTTCACACTAAGAACAAATGTTGGATGATAAACATTGATGAAAGCTAACAGTTCATAAAACTCATACAACAAAAACTGAGTGTTGGTTTTGCGAGGTTTTTCCATTTGAATTGTTGGTAATTGTAGGTTTACCGGAGATCTATTTGATGTCTATGTTTGACTCTTCCGCTCTAATCCTGTGCTTCAGTTCAATACGCCAATCATTCAGCTCCCTAACCTGCATTGGTGACTAATCATTTGTGGTACTGACTTCTAGCCACTCATTTTGTAATATTAATTGTATTGTTTGAATTGAGGAAACATTTTTTGCGATTTCGTTGAGTTAAGCCATAAGTACAGCGAATTGGTCACCATTAGGTGAAAATAAAGGTTGAGATTTAACCGATGCTGTTGATTTACCAGGAAGTTGTACAGGAGAGGAAACCGATCCGCCATGAAACGATCGGCCCTTCCTCTGGCAGTAATTACAAATTCAACCATCGTCGACCGGACTCAACTCGTTGGGTAGCAAATTGAGACAACCAATATGAAAAGTGTTCCCACACTTCGAACAACCAGCATATCTCAAGGAAGTTGTTTGTTCCGAGCATATCTGACACATTTGCCCATCTTCTCTTCCTTCTCTTCTTCATTAAAAAAAATGAAAACGAAACGAGGGAAGTGAAAAGAAATAATGACAAATTTCACTCTCTTGGGCACATAAGAGGGACTTAAAACAGATTAGGAAGGCCACAGAAAGGAAATGCAAACAAAAAGTTAGGATTTGGAAGGTTTATGTAAGGAGAATTAAATATCCGCTTTGTAAATTACGTAGCAATGCGGAAAAGATCCTGAAATAGGCCAGTACACATCGACCTCCAAGTGATCTCAAGCATCGAGGGAGAAAGGAGGACGCGAAGGCTAACAGTACGCGAACTAGCGAACACAAGAAGTGATGGTGATGTAATTCACGCAATCGTGGTGCGTGATGCGGATTTTTGGCTGATCGTGAAAATGGTCCTGCTTCTTCGAAAATAAGGGTGGTACAGCTTTTACTGTAACTGGTGCACTATATCGTGACATTATGAGAAAGTTACTTCTGCCTGAAATGAATGTATGTTTGTAGTAGTCGACAGCTCAGTTAGAGCATAGGGCTCGTAACTGGAAGGTCGCGGATTCCAATCCTGTTCAGGTGAAAAAGAAATTTTCTAGTAGGACCACCATTTCACTGTTGGGTCGAAAATTAACAGAGCTGTGACCTAAATAGGCGTTAAATCGCAGTAACAAAGCCAACCCAGAACACAACTGAAGTCCTAACTCGCACAAGCTTAAAAAGATTTTGAGGGATCTCTACAGAAGATCTAGAAGTATCAGGATAATAATAATAATCGTATGCAAACATACATTACAAGACATACCTTTGCGTATACCTTAGGTATGTCTTGTATGTGTGTTTGCTTACTTTTTATATTGTTTCTTTTTTGACTACCACACTGTCAACTATTGATGACGGACAACCGTTTTTAGTTATTAGTTGCTTAGTTAAATTGAATTCTTGTGAATTGAATATTTATTGAATTTAATTCAATATAAATCAAATGACAATATTGAAAGTCATGCATAATCTCGTGAAGATAAATTACGAAAAATTTCGGAATTTTATTCTTATATAATCATGGCAGAAGTAGGAAAAGCCTATGAAGTTTAATTAAATATATTCTTTTTCCTTTCTTTTCTGCCATTTTTTAATGAAGCAGATAAAGGGGTGACGTATGGAGCCTTTTAACCATATTTTCATTATTTTCATAAGATTTTCCATTTGTTCCGGAGATTTGTTCTAAAATTCCAAGGAATCACGTTTATGTGACAGAATCAATAATTATGTGTTTTTTCATCATACGCAATTATTCATAAATTGAAAATTTTCAGGAGAAATGGATTATTGAACAAACACGCAATAGCTTCTGACTTTACGTCAGTGCTTTTCTCGAATTTATGTAGAACAAAAGGAGACTTCCAGATTAATCTTCTTCTTCCAATTCCTATCCGTTCCGGATGTTGGCTATGCTAGCTTTCCTTTGTTGGCGGCTGCTCGGAATATCTCAATAGTGTTCACATTATACCAGGTTCTAAGATTTTTTGAAGATGAAATTCTTCTCCTTCCAACACCATGTTTTCCCATTACTTTATCCTGCAATATGGTCTGCAACAGCTGGAATCCGCTTTCATCTCTCATTATGTGTCCAAGGTATTGGAGTTTCTGAAATTTCAGTTTCCACCACTTGTTTGTCCTTACCCATTCTTCTGAGAACTTAATTTTTCGTTATGTGTGTAAGTTTTCACGATTCTACACCATAGAACAAAACAAAGAAGACATAACAACGCAGGAGTCTTATTTAGGTGTTTAGTGTTATGTAATGGCTTCTAAATAAATTTCTCATCCTGTCGAACACCGATCGCAATTCTGCTGCATATTTCCCGTGAATAATCCCATTGTTCATTCACATTAGTTGCGAGGCAAATGAAGCTGCTTACTCGTTCTATAGGTTAATGGTTGATGTTAAGCTGACATGTATTTTTATTTTTCTCAGTGATGTTCATTAGTTTTTTTATTGGGGCCATATAGTTGGCAAGAAGCTGAAAGCTTAGCCATAAGTTGTAGCATTGCCTCCAAACTCTCTGCAAAAATGACCGTATGTCAGCGTACCGGATATTATCGATTATCTCTTCAATAAGAAGAATGTCGAGCTCCGAGTCTTCTAATGCTTCTCTGAATATACATTGATCAATAATGTAGACAGAATACGACATTGTCTTACACCTCTCACTATCTTCGCCTCTTTTGTTGTCTCATTGCTGACTCTGACTGAAGCAGATTGATTCCAGTACAGATCAGCTATCCCTCGAATGTCCTTTCCGTCCAGACAAATATCCTTCAGTATCTGCATCAGCTTTTGGTGTAGAATAAATTATTATAATCTACAAAACATGCAACACTGTGCACTTCATATCTCTGCATCGTTGAAATAACTAAGAAAAGAAAAGCCGCAAAGCGAAGGAAGGGGGAATTTAGGCAAAATGTGACTAAATAGAGACATTACAGAGAAAATATGATTGTTTCAACGTACACAGGAATTTAGGAGAGTCAACTGGAACATGTAGAAGCAGACAGAAAACTACTCTGAAAAACAAAGAATGAAAAATTATAGTTGATACTGCTGAACTCAAGAATGTTTAGAGGTCATATGTAGAACAAATATTTCATGACACACGACCTGACCAACCAGAGATGGTTAATGATACCGTACCATGTATATTACTCGATGAAGTTAGAGCAGCGGTAACAACGTTGAAAGAAGGAAAATCTCCTGGTCCTGATAACATCAGTTTTTAAAGCTTCAAGATTGAGAAGGCTTAAGATAATATCAATTTGGAATCGAATATATATGAGTGATATGATTTCACGTGAATGGCTCAAATCGGAATTCATCATCTTGATGAAAAAGATGGGAATCAAAAAATTTGAGGACTATAGAACCATTAGTTTCATGAGCCACCTTCTATGTCTCAAGGTCATCCATAAGATAATATACCGATAGCGCGAGGAGCAGAAATCTCCAACTTAGTTTGGATTCAGAAATGCAGTAGGAACAAGGAAGGCCATATATAAGTTTTATCTTATTTCTTATTTGTATTAGAACTCGAGAACAGCTCCAATTGAGCGTTATACTCGTGGATAATGTGAGAGTCATTTTTCAGCAAGCTTGTTACTTTCTTTCTTGCTATATATCATGAAGTGTTTGGAACTACTATGCAGTATTTTAAATAAAGCGTAGAGCTAGTTGCTAAAAATAGTCTGTTCTTTCTTTAGTTTCATTTTCGTGTAAAATTTTCAGAATTGTTTAATCATGATCGCATTTTCTACACAAACTTGGATCAAATCAACTTCGAACCAAAACGAATAAGACAAATTTGCCCTAATCGTCTGACACTAATTACAGATATGCCAGGCGCGTTCGATCCACGAACATCCATCTACACGGTGTACCAAGCGACAACATGATGCGAGAATAATAGAACAGATAGTGGTCTGTTCGTAGCAGCTATTGATTGCGCGGTGCTGAGGTGTCCATCAACACCCCTCTCATTTATCACCGTCTTTGTGTTAGGACGCGGCAAAACAACAATGAGAGCTGCCCCTGTCTAATATCATCTCTACTTCTCGAACGGTTTTTTTGACTGAATTTTTTCCAGTCAATAAATTAATGATACAGGGAACCAGACTCTTTTTACAGAGTTTCAGTCGGAATTGAGGATAGGAACTTCTGTGACAGTGTTAGATGGCGTTAGTTAATTCACTTGAAAAAAATGGGTTCCATCAGTTTTTATCTCTTAATGAATCCATTGTAGGATATTGGAGGATTTCATTTACACTAAAACGTTCGAAGAAGTGTAACCCATAATTAATTTGAAAGTACTTAGCCAATAATCGCTAATATAGTCATCAGATCTTACAAAGTTATTAAATTGGCCGACTTGCGAGCTCAATTGTATGAAAATCAATAACAAGTTAACTTAGCTTCGAATAAACCGATAATATTCAAAGTCTGTCCACAATCTTGATCCTTCGGGAACATGGATGTGTAGGTCACTGTGATGGAATATTTCTCATAGACGTTCACAGACTTTCGCAACTTCAAAACTTCGACGACCAGAAAGGTTTCGGTTCAGCAAATGTCTCATTCAATCCAAAATATTCAGGCTAAACCAAAATCTTGATTCAGGCAACAATTATTTAGAAAGATTGATTCGGGCAAATTTTCTTTTCTTCTGTCAACTTAAAGAGATCCCATACCAAAAAGAAGAAAAAATTAATTTGATCACCGCTAGCACTCTGAGGCGATGTGCATGGCTGTTTAAGTGTCCTCAAGACAGAGCCTGCATTCACCGGCTTCATCCAGACCGATTTTGTGCAAATACGTTTTCAGCCTGCAGTGACTTGTCATAATTCCGACAAGGTTCTTAATTTGGCCCTATCCAGACCTAGCGCTGGGTCCGCCATTTTTTCTTTCGAAGCTGTTCCAAGAAACACCTTCGAATGTTTCAGGCCAGAATGGCTCCACCAAAAAGAACCTAGTCTTGAGTCCATTTTGCCTGTTATCATTTTTAGCCATGTCATGTGGTATTCCAGCAATTGTGTCGGCCCTACCAGAGGCAGCGCAGCTCCAGCAAACGAAAGCCGATCTACCTCTTCGTTCCCCATATAGTTTGATTGGCTCGGATTCCAATCAAGAGTGATTCTGTTATACACACCGAGCCTGTTTGAAGCCTTGCGGCAACTCCAGACTGTTTTAGATGTACACCAGCTGGATTCTAGAGCTTGTAGTACTGAGTGACTATCAGTAAATATTTTGATTTTGGCGTGGTGGATTTGCCGTTTTATCAGCAGTTCTGCCGCGGTCTCAATGGCAAATAGTTCTGCCTGAAACATGGTTGATTTTCGGTTTGCTCCCATAGATTCCCGTTCCCGATTCGTTCGTCGTACGCGAGCCATCTGTGAACAAGCCAAGGTCGGTCCTCAATAGAACCTCAGCATGCTGGGTCCATTCGCCCTGGCTGGGAACTATTACATTGAAATGCCGTTTTTGGATCGTGACTTTTTACATTAGATCCGACGGCATCGATAGGGTGCTGTTCATTAAAAGCTCGTCCAGTAGTCCTGAGCCTTCCATTCTACTGACTCTGCCCTGTCAATCGCCAGTTGATATAGTTTGTATGTGGTCCGTTCCGCCTCCTTCTGCACGCGTAGGTACAGGGTTGGTAGATTTAATGTTGCCGTGGGTGTGGTGCGAAAGGAACCTGTAATTGCAAGCAAGTCTGTCTCTGTAGTCGGGTGGCTTTATGGTGGCCAATCGTTTGTTGACTTTTCTTCCACCACGATACAGCGCCATACATTATCTGTGGTCTAATTACCACGGTGTATAGCCAATAGATCTTCCTAGGCTTTAAACCCCAAATCCGCGTGCAAGTCCAGAATTCCATTCTGGCATTATGATACACTTTGTCTAGGTGTGAATTTCAACTGAGAGTTTTGGCCAGGACTATTCCCAGGTATTTTGTCTCATATGAGAATTGTATTGTTTCACCATGGGTAGTCGGCGGTTCTGAACCATCCAACTTCCATTTCTTGTTGAATGGTACTATAAATACCTTTGTGGGTTAAGAGAAATATCTCTCCTTATACACCATTTGTCAAAAGTGTTCAGTATTTCTTGAATGACTGCCGATATCGTCACCTCTGATTTACCTTTCATTATCATTGCTAGGTCATCAGCAAATGGTGGAACGTCGACTCTCAACAGCGAAATGATCGCTAGCAGGTCATCAACAAGAAGGTTCCACAGTAAGGGTGAGAGAATACGACCCTCTACAAATTAGCGGGTCGATTACTTTCGCAGAAATAGCATCAGCGAGAGAAGCTGGCAGCATATTGTAAAAAGCACCTTCAATGTCTAGGAAGGCTGTTAGTGCTATCTCTCGATTATCGAGAGATTGGTTTAATTTTTCGACCAAATTGTGTAATGCAAGTCCTGCCGATTTTCCGGCCTGGTTGGTGTATTGATGAGGGCTAGGGGGACTGTCAATGAGCACCGTCACCCTGATATGGACATCAATCACCTTTTCCAGACTCTTCAGCAAGAACGATGTCAAATTCATTGGTCTGAACGATGTCCACCTTGCAGGGATAACCACCCAAGCTAGACTTGTTCTTAATAATTTTAGCAGATGCGGAGTCAACAAATCAATGATCTTTTGAAGTAGGGCTGGAAAGATTCCGTCTACCTCTGGTGTTTTGAAATGTGTAATGTACCTTCTTGCGTCTCTGACCCCTTGTGTGACTTTGTTTTTGGATATTCGCCAGTTGCCCCTCACTGAATGGTTAGGTTTAGGTCTGGCGTTTGTATCTTCCAAGGTTTGACATCCAGGGAAGTGTTTGTTTGCAAGGAGCTCCAATGTTTCTTTTCTGGTGAATAAAATTATACAGAAATATATTTAAAGATGGAAATAAAAAAAGACCAAGTAGATGCTTTTTTGCAATGGAATTTGTTATTTATGAAGTGACAATCGGAACAGGCTGCCTCGAATGAGTGGGGGGGGGGGCAGTTCCGAGCGAAGATCGATCCTTGGCCGACAAAAAATCCACACGAAATTTTTTCGAAAAAACTCTAAATTTCGCGAACACGTTAAAAAAACCTCTAGAGGTGGGGACGGGAGGGAGTCCAAATTTTTTTTTGCCCGCTCTACGCGGGCTCGGTTTGCGTTCGTTTTTTCCTGAAGTCACTTTTTCGGATAACCCTCTATACGCGGAAGAAGTACCTCGAAGAGACGCGTCGATGGTCGACAGAGCGGTCTAGAAACATTGGGGTCCGAGCGTGACGAGCGATCGAAAACAAAACGTTTCCGTCGACCGGGAGCGACCGAAAAAGTCGAGAGGGGAGGGTGCCTCCAAAAAAGTTTTCGACATTTTTTTCTGGAGCTGCCAGTAACAAATGGATTCCCTATCGCAACCGATTCGGGCGCGGTGTCGGGGGGGTCGATTTTCTTCTACTCTCCTTCAGTTCACGTGAGTGTTTTTCACCGTTTTTTGTCAAACAATAACCAAAACAACAAGAACATTGTTTATTCAAGCATTGATGCTTGAATAATCGCATACAGATAGTAACCTAATGTAAAACCGAAAAATTGAAACATAACTGAAATAAATGCTGAATGACACTAATTTTATGCTCGACAGAGTATGTAAATACAAAATAATCAACATTTCCAAACAACACTTCTCACATGAACCAGCATTACCAATTATCTCCATCATTCAGTTATTTTATCACTCTCCTACATTCCTTTGTACGTAAACCTACAAAAATGGTTTGAGTCTCTTGTTGAATAGTCAGTTGTATGAAGATAAAGTGATAGTAATAGCAACAAATTTCCAACAACTGATTTCTTATATGAAAGATCTCTTTTGTGTCATTTCACCACTCAAGTTTATGAAGAGAGTTCTATTCTCAAGGAAGAAGCCTAAAAGCAACTCAAAATTAAAGCAAAACCTGGGTGTCTGTCTTTGATAGGAGACGGCGAAAATGACCATTAAGCACCCTGTATGATACAGTTAATAAACTGATATGAGTACAATTTGTTTCCACAAGTAGTTTTTCCCTATTCGAGATACAAATGTTTCCAAACTATATTGCACTAATGCAACAATTTTGGAAGAGGGAACCTTGCGGTAACAAAGTGTTCGAGGAAATGATTCCATTTCGGGCTAGAAACTAATGCGTTTCATAATTCAGTTTGGCCGAGAGTAAACGGCATATGAATGTACTGTTTTCGATTCAAACTACGGTTTACATCCAAATTAAATCGTATCTTCCATTACTGGTAGGTATATCTCCGCTCCAACTTAGATATTATGTATGAATGTTTATTTGATCATTCGCAGGAGTGCTGAATGACATAAGCAATGCTTAACATTAACAGTATAATGAATTATTTATTATCATACAACATAATATATTATGGCAATGACTGAATACATGTTTGACTATGAACTGAGAATGCTGTAATTTTTATAATTTGAAATCTTAACTATTAAAATAGGTACCAAATATTGTAATTAAATTGTTCAATACACAATATATGACAGTTGTTCTGAGGTTATCGAATAGTCAGGGATTAACAAGGTTTAAAAAACACTTGATATGTTGTTGGTTATACTGGTCCAGAGTTGTTTAAAATTAAACTATATTCCTTTTATAGTTTTTATGAATTCTTAATCTTAATCTTATATTAAGATGGTCGAAAGACCGAAACACGTGCCATGATTCTGAACAATTGAGAAACATAAGAAACAGTGTGAATTATTTAAATAAAATTGTGAAATGATGTTTCACCTAGAGCCCACCGCATACTCCATTCATGTAATAGTCTTTATTATTTCGTACACAAACTATGATTTAAGGTTATTGGTCGAGTTATATGGGCCCATAATGAATAATATCGACAAGTTTCGTCAACCAAAAATTCAAAACAGAAAGTTAGACATGTGGTCAAGCGTTAGAAAAAAACTGGAAAGCATGAACATGATATCGAAAGACCTTGAATATAAGACTGGGAGGCTTGTCAAACTAGAGTATATGGAAATTCCCTGGATCATCCAGATAAATCTGAGATAGGTTACGCACTGTGTACGACCAAACATCCGAGATGTCACTTCATTCATTACAATAAGAATTTTTCCCAATGAGAAATTGAATCAAAATGAGGGTATAGCTATGTTCATTGCAAAAATTGAGGAAACTTCAACCAGATTCAAAAAATGAAAGGTGACGATCCAGGTAAAATGGTACTGACAAAAATAAGTACATCCCTTCCAGACAGTTTTAAGCATTTTGTATACGCTGAGGAACCTGTGACACCACACAATCAAAATCTTCTACCGATATTCTGGCTGACAGAATAAACAGATAAATGATAGAAGATCTGAGAATTTCTGATAGTTACGAAATGACATTAAAAACGGATCAAAAACCTGGAACTCGCTAATGCTTCAAGTGTAAGAAAGTAGGACATTACAAAAATGATTGCCGATCAAATATGTCTGGAACGTTCTGTTAACAGTGCAACTGCAACGGATAAAGAAGGTGAATTTCAGTTTTTGAATAATAGAGTAAAAAGGGGCCGAAATAATTCTTTCACATCGATAATCAATGTTTTCTATGTAAATGAGCAATATATGTGCCTTAATGAAGATCAATTTTCCATATATAGAAAACCAATATATATATATATATATATATATATATATATATATCTTAATATATATAAATCTCGTGTCACAATGTTTGTCCTCAAGGAACTCCTAAGCCACTTAACCGATTATAATAAAATTCGCACACCATGTGCAGTTCGATCCAACTTGAGAGATAGGATAGTTTGAATCTCAAATTATAGTCGCAATTTTAATTTATTGCTAATTATTTGTCTGTTATTATTTGACAGTCACAATTATCTGTTAACTCCAAATGATTCTAACAGATGTCGATACCTTTCGGCTGGGTTGAGTAAGTAATCAATAGATGGCGCTGCTATGGTAAATCTACGAACGTGTCATATAAGCTACATTTTAACAGCATAATTACTACGTGTTGTTGACGCTATAAAATTAATTAAATTTATTTTGTAGTGAACGAAATACCGTATAATTCAATTATTTCCACTTTTTAAATTTTTGGTGTTAGCATAGCTAACTGATGTTCTCTTATTGTTCCTCTTAGATTGTTTACTATAATGTAATATAACAAAAACTTTAGCCACAGCAACGCGTGGCCGGGTCAGCTAGTATATATATATATATATACAGTCGACTCTCGTTAATTCGAAACTCGAGGGACTCTTGAAATATTACGAATTATCGAGTGTTTGAAATATCAAATAGTTTGAAATTTGTGAGAGAAAATAAATGAAACTTCGAATTATTAAGTGTTGGTTAATTTTTATTTATTAATATAAAAATGACAAGAATTAAGAGGTACATTAGTGTACATACATGTATTCGTAATGTGAATTAATTAATCTTTCGAAAGAACTTTGTTATACTGGTTTGCTTTAAAGCACAATTCTGCTGCTCACACTGCTCAATAACTTTTTTTAAGAGAAAAAGTGCCTGAAATGCTTTTTCATCACTTTCGTTTTGTAGACAGAAGCTTTGTAAGGTATCAAATGAGGATCTTGCTCCTTAACTGACACCTCTGCCAAAGGTTCCGATGTATCGTCCTCATCTTCATCGTTACTTTGCGTATCTGTCGCAGATAAAATTTCGCCATCGGTTAGTAAACCTGAGACCGCAACATTTTCATCCACTTGAACAAAATCAGAAAAACTCACACCGCTGATGTCAACTAATGGTTCTATTGCTGGTTCTTCATCATCTATAAGTATTGGAAGATTTTCTTGATTTTCTTTTAAGAAACCGAATTTTTTGAAGCAGTTGAGAATCGTTAGGGGTGTTACAGCTCTCCATGCTTTGTCAATTAGTAAAATAGCTGTCAGAACCGTGATATTTGCAGTTAGCTGTTTGTCGAGAGATTCTAAAACGATCTTAACAATTTCTTTGCGATAGAACGTCTTAAAATTATGGATAATCCCTTGGTCCAATGGTTGCAATTTGGAAGTTGTATTTGGCGGAAAGAAGTAGAGTTCCACGTTAGACAATGTAGGAGGACTGTTGTGGACAGTGTAGTTGTCTAAAAATAGTAAAATTTTCCGCTTTTGTCGTTTCATGTCCCCATTAACTGTTAAAAGCCAATTGTTAAAAAGTTCTGTCGTCATCCAAGCTTTTTTGTTAGCACGATAATCAGTTGGAAACGATTTCACTACTTTGAAACATCGCGGTTTCATTGCTTTTCCTATCACTAAGGGTTTAAGTTTTTCCGATCGATCCATATTTACTGCAAGTAAAACTGTCAACCTCTCTTTACTATGTTTTCCTCCGTGACATTTTTCATCTTTAAAAGTAAGCGTCTTGTCCGGTAAACATTTAAAGAATTGGCCAGTTTCATCAGTATTGAAAATGTCTCGGGCATCATAGTTTTCAATCAAGGTCTTCAATTTACCGTGCCAATCTAAACAAACTGCATCATCAACACTTCCACTTTCCCCACAAACTTTTTTAAAAACAACTCCATTTCTCTTTTTGAAATTTGTAAGCCACCCTTCACTTGCCGCAAAGTTTTTGATGCTTAGAGTAGACGCGAACTCTTTTGCTTTTTCCTTCAACAAGTTCCCGCTAATAGACACTTTTAGTCCTCTACACTGTCTTAGCCAAATGACCAGGCTTTCTTCCAGACGAGGAAATTCACCTTTAGTAGTTCTTTTCCGTACTCCAGCAGTTTGAGCAGCATTAATTTTCTCCTTGTGCTTTATTATTGTTGAGAGAGTACTCAGAGGAATCTTAAATTCTTTTGCAACATCACTCTTCTTCTCACTTTCTTCTACTTTTTCGATTAACTTTTTCTTTTCAGCAATCGTCAAACATCTATACTTTCAAGGCTCATAACTAACACTAACTTTTAATCTGCATACCAACGAAAGAGTAACAGTAACTGAATAACTAAACAAACCAATTCGTAAGAAGTGTGTGCGTCAAATAGTCAAACTAATCATAACAAAAACAAAGGCTAGTGTATCTTGATACAAGTTTGAACTTGTCGCATACAAGTTGGAACTTGTCGCAAAATGTACTTACAATCTTTCCGCCTCTTCTCTCTGCAACTTTGAATTGTCGAGTGTTGGACGCCGATGAGTTCGAATTAACGAGTCGTTTTGTTAAATAGCAATGATTTTTTCGTTCGAATTATCAAGTGTATGAAAATGTATTGATTTAGTTCGAAATATAAAGAGATTTAGTAGGGAACTCGTGATAACTTTGAATTATAGAGAGGTTCGAATTATCGCAGGTTTGAATTAACGAGAGTCGACTGTAATTCGAACCCCATATTCTAGACATTGGCCCATAATCCTAACCCATATACCATGAATATATTAACTCTGTTACTTTTTGCTCACTTTGTAAATTCTGCTACGAAGTTGCACTGCCACGTGCGCTGAGTAATATGTTATTGAGATAAGACAATATTCTAAATAGTTGATTCATTGTATCTAACATAACAGTGATTTTTGCATTAGAATTGAAGTTAATAGTTTACTGTATGATTTTCCTAATAAGTAATTTTATTTTTTGAAAACAAGGTTTCCTGATCAAAAAACATATTTATATATATATATATATATATATATATATATATATATATATATAAATATGTATTTTGATTAGGAAACCTTGTTTTCAAAAAATAAAACTAATTATTAGGAAAATCATACATATATATATATATATATATATATATTATTGGTATCATTATATATATATATATATATATATATATATATCCAGCGTACAAGGCTGCATCCCCCCATGTAAATTTACCGGTATAGATGGCATCCGAGGTAAGGTGGCATCCAATATACGGATGCCAACTTACCAACACGAAGTGACATCGGTAAATGATATAAGGGAACATCCTTTATCGTTTGCGCTAATTTTCAGCAGGATGCCAAATTGACCCTTTTTGGACCTATCTAGACTGCCGTGGATACTTTAGGTTCACCGAGTTTTATCATGGTGGCGCTCGGGTCGATTTCGTGTATACTTTGTATATCATGGGGCTATCCAAACAACGGTTCAGTTGGCATCCAGTACATTTGACAACGTGGATTTGTTCACTTTGCAATTATCTTGCATTCGTTCTTGGAATTCATAAGAGTAGAAGGTGAAGATGGTTTTTTTCCGTTCGATCGATACGTAAGCAGACTGTGAACAGCTGTGGCTTCCTGAAAGAGCGCAGTGACTGTATGATGCATGAGACTAACGATATTGTAAAGCGCTGAATTGTTATTTAGCGCTACGTTGGTCATTAATTCGTATTGATGTTAAGGATTATTATTTTAATATAGATTTTTTTGCGTGCATGTTCTAGGTAATATCTTGCTATCTTTGAATTTTCAAGATAGGTTTGGAGTCGAAATATTTTTACTGGATTCATTAATAATAAATTTAGTTCTCTTGATTTTGAAGTTATTGATATTCGAAATTTTTTCTTATTTTTTACAATATTTTCGAAACTGCAGTTCTTTTCGAAATGGAATGTGGTATAAAAAAGTAAAATTATAACGCATACGTTTGTGAAAAATTTCGTCGGGTTCACATAATCTGAAAATTCAAAAAATATATTCAAATCAAGGTTTTCCCCTAATATTTCATATCAATTCATATCGATTTTGTGTAACTGATTATACATTTTCGTTGATTTCGTTGAAAGGTTTATGCGTTTTTGCAGCTCAGTAATTGAAACTTTAGGAATAATCCACTCGGCTGATAGGTAAACTTTTGGGATTGGAGCGGTATTCGAATTAGAAATATATTGGATTGCATTAAATTCATGAAGCTTTTTTCTCATTCATCGTTTGAATAAAAACAAGCGTTTTGTATTGGTTTTATAGAATACATCATTTTCTTCTGTAAAATGGCGGTGTGTGGAAGATAATTATCGCTCTTATCGAAAGTTTTATTGGTTCATGCAGCTCGGCGATTGAATTTGATTGAATAAACAGATTCCATCAATGCTATATTACGGCTCATCTTCGAAGTTAAGGAGTATTTTTCACCAAAGTTACTTTATTTATTTAACAATTTTAAGACTTTTCTTCATTCCGCAAACTCCTAATGTCTTCTTCTGAAAAAAAAAAGTTTCTTTCGCATAGTACCAACTTGGTAATGACTATTATCCGCCACGACTATAGAATTTGATTCGAAAATTTGAAAGCTATATTTCAAGTTTGAACAAACATTCATTTCTACAAAGAAATCCTCTTTTCATTCCAATTTTCATGCGTCACCATGAATCTCATAGCCAATCCTTGCACATAGTTTTTTTGTGTATCCCAATTCTATGAGCCTTTTGTTTGAGTAAACGAATTCATATATATTGAAAATTATAAAAAATCATCGGTTCGACATGATATTCAGGATCTAAATGAGATGCCGAATTATAATTCATCATCAAATCAGACGATGTAGAAAAAGGTTAGGAAAAATTTAAAAATTTTCTCGTTAGTCAACTAACGAAGGATCGCCCAAGGTATTCGAATGCAACCCTTAGGATTGGAAAGAGAGTTCGAGCTTTCTCTCCGTTAGTTTTGATATAAAAACATGCAGATTGAGTATTAATAAATCAACATTTGATTATTTCAAACAAATCATGAAAATCTCAAAAATAAATTAAAGTATATTATGGCAAAATCAGTTAATTCCGAAAAAAATTAAAAGCAATTCCAATCTTTTCTCCGTAGCATTCTTGCCAGCGCCTGGCCTAATGGACTCATACCGTAACGTTGAAAATTCGAACCCAGGGCCAGGAAAGAAATTTTCTGGTATCGAGGGACCGTCTGACCATTCGCTATTGGGTAAACAATTAAGGGCGCAGTTCCTAAAGTGGTATAAATAAAACATTAACGAACATAGAACACACGCTATCTCCTAACTCACACAATTAAATGGAAAAATTAAAATACAAAATAAAATATTTCCTCGAATAATAAATAATATTGGTAGATTAGTCAAAAAAAGTGAATAAGTAAAAATGAATTCAATGGAATGAACAAGAGTAGTAAGTTTCCACTGTAATATTTCCATCCTGTTATCTGATTTAATTTATTTTGTTTCCATACAATGTGATAATGATGAAAAGTAATAGTTAACCAGAGGAGATAAATGATCATATCATTTTTTCTGTCTACTCATAATATAATCTGTCACTACATCAAAAAAGTATTTTCAACTCGCTCCATATCTGCTAATAACTGTTTGCAATATTTTCCAAAAATATTTGCAGAATTTGCATTGCTCATTTAGACTTGAAATCTACGTGAAAATGTGAAATCTCTGAGCTCATTCCTAATAATAATAATATTTATTCACTTAGTTATCTATTATATATACATTCGATAAAAATGCCTTCAAGCACTGCCATTTTCCAACGACTGTTTCATTGAATTAACACGAAGAAAAATATTGTCAATCATAAAAAAATAAAAATCTACAAGAATATGGATGCTTCGATTGGAATTTTTTAATTCCTGGAAAAGTTCAGTGGTTATCAGAAAAAATTGTCATTTTGTCAATAGTCATTATTACATATTTCAATTAGATTATCTCCTAATACAATCTGAACGAATCATCTTTGTGCGATAAATAATGTTTTCACATATGACATCGAATGTCCTTTCTGATTCGGCGTCAAACTAAATAGTGCTGAACATAATTTTTTTTTAAAAGCACTGACGTGATTTCACTAGCTTCCACGCGCTCTTTCATCCATGAAGAAATTCGTAAACGGCGGGTAAACGGCTGTTGCAATTTTTCCAATATCTCAAAAAACAGAGATCCAATCAAATTGAAGTTTGACAAGAAGTTAAAGAATGACGGCTTTTTCAAAATTTTTTTCATGTGAAATGAATTTCGTGAGAATCGTAAAATTATTAAATAAAAAAATAAATATTATGTTAGAGCAACGTTAGTAGAGAAAATCGAACGCTACTAGAACCTTGATGGGTGAAGGCACGTCAGCGCCTTCGAATTGAAATTTCGTATTTGGATATAAAATACATAAAAACAAGTTATTAGAAATTACTGTTTTACTACCAATAAATTGATATTTTACGCATTTTTTGTAACTCAAGTTTCGAGAAATAAATATTTCTTCCTCAGACAACTGAAAACTTAACAAGCAGGACAGAGTATTTATGCTTGTACAGGTGAAACAGGTGATGAAAAGAAGTTAAAAAGAAAACAAACCCTTAACAACTATTGTAATGTCAACACGAAAAGAAGATTCGTCAACAGATGTGACTTATTTGAATTCACCTGTTTTCGAGAATATTTTTTCGTCAGAATTCGAAATTTAACAAAGTTTGAACGAAAAAATAACACGTTTTGTGACGTTGGAAACCGCGAAAAAATTAAATTTCTAATTGTAATTACTTAACAGTGGTTTCGGAAATCTTCCAGAAATCACAATCTTCTGGCGGTATCTATATCGCCTAGTCTGCGATTCGAAGTGCATCTAAACCACGCACCGGACATCTCATACAGAGTAGACTGCTTTCGACAATAACGGCCAAGTCTGAGATTTGACGTGCGGGGTTACGCATCAAACATTCTCACTAGTTTTCGATTACTTCATCAGATTTCTGCGGAAAATCAATAAGAAAAACTGCTGGTTATTCATTTTCGGACCCTCTCAAATAAAAGACACCTAAATTTTAACTGAAAAATCTAAAATGAAACGTAATTTCTAATTTGAAATATTGTGAACTAGCTCTCTTGTAAATAACAACGAATTACACTTAGCTCGTATTCAGGAATTCTGGAGAAAAATTCTAGTAAGCACTGATGTGACTTTAGGAGCTTTTGACCGCTTTCTTATTCATCTGTCGATTTACACTTCAAATATATAATTTCAAATCTGTCAGTAACTTCTTAAAAAAGGGTCATATGATTAAGAGTGCCATCTCCCTCCAACTGTTCTCATCCGTAACCTGAAATATATCCTAATGTGGAAAAACCTTTGAGTCTACAGGAATGTCAAGGAATCGAATTGAAACTTAACCGTGTATTTTTTTTCCCGTGCGCGATCGATCAAGTCCAGTAACCATGAGTGAAGACTTTCTGAACAATATTTTTCGTTATATCATTCATATTTAAAATTTATTTAACAAGGAAAATCAGTAATAATCAATCACTTAATTCACAAGGTTTTGTTAATCACAAAACCGTGTCGAGTTTATTTGAGTATAGAATTATTTTACAGATGTATGTTACACTGTCTCGATTTCTAGAGCTTTGTATTACCATTATTCATACCCCTTTTTAACAATGAAAATTAGAGGAAATAAAGTGTTTTCTTTATATCATACTCAATGTTTCTGGTAGCTAATGTCAAAATCTAATTACAATTAATAATTGAATTTTCAGTTATTATTTGTAATAACGGTGATAGAAATGTTAATAACACTTCGTTCTAATTTTAATATTGCTTTTGGGTCATATATTTCTCGTAGTCATGCTCAATGAAATCATTTTTGAGGCAATTGAAAAAAACGGAACACAAGAACGAAATTGGATACTTTCGATGAGATATAATGAAAAAAATAAGAATAATTCTGTGTTTTCCATATTACAGGTGGTCGATTTTATAGCCATTAGCATAGAAATGACATTAACTTATCGTTGAATTCTAATAGAAGTTACATAAAAAAAAAATTTTAATTTATAACGATTGGAGACATATGGTTGAAATTTACTAATTGAAATATGACATTTCAGGAAAATGACCAATTCTTCAGTATAAGGTATTAGTGTTTCTCCAAGAAAACATAAATTTTAAGTGTCATACTCGAAATTTTTGTAGAACGTTTTTATCGCGTGATTAATGATTTTTTCTTCATATTCTACGCACAGGTTCCTCATTACGCAAAAAATTTAACCTATGAAATAGTAAGATAAAACAGCATACTGTTGTATAGGTACTTTTATGATAATCCCGAAATTCTGCTAGAATAAACGACTCGTTCGTTTGATAACGTGGAAGTGGATTTCAAAATCTCAGTTTCATCAGATCGGTATTTCCCTCTTATATTTGTATCTACATATACCTACAAACCTTTTCCGTTAAAACGCACCCTTAAAATTTCCACTATTCAATTTATTCCGTTCGAGTTTTTTATTGCTCGTGCACCAACACGACAAATTTTTATTTGACCAAGGATTATTCATCTTCGTCTTGTGTTTATAATCTTCTAATCGTTCGAGACCGTCTATCGGAGACTCGCGATATACTATGTATAGACATTCGGCGCCTTGGAAGGTGCCTGCTAAACTAAGTAATATTTAACACGTATGGAATGATACTTAATCGCTACTAGGACAATCATTTCATAATGGATTCACAAAATAAAAATGAGATCTTTCCAATTACTCAAAAATATTCATATTATTGTAGATCGGTATTATATATTTTTTTTTATTCCTGCAATAAAAATGTTTGTTCGGGCGATCCAAAGTTATTTCGAAACATCCGTCTTATTGGAATTCGAAATGGAATAGTTTTCAAATATGGAGCGATTAAACACAACGCAACAAAATTGCGGAATAGGATTGTGAACAAAATATCAATATAACTTGATATATTCTTTAACTTTTTTCTCCTTTATCTTTTTCTACATTGAATGATGTTAAGCTTCCAATTCTGCAATGAAAAATTAAAGTTTCCATTAGGATGGTATCGGTATTTCAATTCGAACACGGAAATATTCAGGATTTATGCACAACTTAGCACAAAAAACCTTTGAAGTCGACTGAAAATAAGGAAGTTAAATTCTGAAGAGAAACTTTCATTTTTGATCAGTGTTACATTCATCTTGTCGTTACGCAAAAACTTTTCACTTCCTTAATAATGAAAGATGTGTTTGGAAACTAATCTCCTATTGGGAATATTGTTCATTTTGGAGAAGGATCAACAAAAAATGTATCATCAGTAGATTTAACTTGAAAACACGTAATTTTTGGCAATTCTTGAACTCTTCTTGTAATGAAACATAAAATATCAACAAAATAAAGAATGCACACTTGAAAGGCTCCACTTTTTCGCCTCTAATCAATACATATTGGCAAGACATACTGGAAAAATAATATATTGAACTAAATTATATACATATACTTTTTGCCAAATTCTGATGAGAAAAAAAAGCCATTTTCTTTTCGTGGAAGAGTCTTCTGTACTACATGTGGCAAATCATTTTACCAATATCCTCTACATCCACAAACAATTTAAGCAACTCGGTAAGTAATTTCCGAAATATTGACTTTTCAAAAAAAATATTTTTTTTTACCTCTGGTGTGCAGTTCAGCAGTTCTACTGAATCATCGAAATCGAGTGAGACATTTAGACTATAAAACTATCTGCTAGTTTGAAGTCACTAGGTCTTTTTTTTAGAAAGTTATCGTGCTTGAGACCAGCCGTCAGACAGAATTGAATTCGACCACGAATTCTTTCGGTAGGTCCAACTCGTCGTTTGAGGCCAGTCTCGGCTCAAAATTATAAAATTACAGGTATTTGGACGAATCGACAACGCGTTATGTTCATAGAAGCAGAGAGGAAAAAAAATTGAAATCAATTCAAACAGAGAGAGTTTAAAATATGAGAATATGGAAAAACATAAAAGGAAATAGATTAGATTAAACTATATGATAAAATTCTAAAAAAATATCAATTCTTCAATAATATTCACGAGAAATTTAACTAATCAATCAATTCAATAATTTACAATAATGAACCATCAAAACTCGCGTACCGTATGACTTATCCGAAGCAACAGAATTACAGCGAACCCTGAAAAAATCCCCTTCGTGCCAGCAATCGTTCTGTGTAATATTTACCGCTTGAGTATTACCATTCATTACACCAGACAAATACAGCAGTATGGCAACATCTCAGTGTGCCACCTTGGCTGGTACTAAAGTATACGGCAGCCAACTTGTACCATTATAGGTAAAAAAGTATACGGATGCCAACTCGACCGCTATCTATACCGGAAGTCATCTTGTGCGGAAAAAAAACTCCGAATATACACGCAGTATACACGAGGATGCAGGCCGATACCCTTTTTGTACGGATGCCAGCTAGTTCGGCAGATGTATATATATATATATATATATATATATATATATATATATATACATCTGCCGAACTAGCTTACATATATATATATATATATATATATATATATATATATATATATATATAAATATATTATTTTCACAGTATCGTTAAAAAAAATTGAGGTTTTTTTTGGTCCTGTCTACCGATACTGTGAAAATATCATTCATGATTTAAAAAAAAAAATATCGTGAAAGTTTGAGTCCTTAATAATAGTATTAAGGGGTGTATCGTTACGATTATTGGTTTTTAACAGTAATCGCATTTTTTTACTCAAAACTCGTCAATTATTGATTTGAAAAATTCGAGCAATGCGTACTCTTAAAGGAAATTGAATTCTCTAGAAAAAAACTATCTTTGTGAATTTATGTGAAACTAGCCGTTTGCTTGTAACTGTGCCTTAAACATTGATTTATTTTTTCAATTTTGCGTTTCAATTTTGCATATAGATATGTAGAAATTATAATACTAGAATTATGATTAACTACCAAATAGTAACGGCTGAAACAATTCAGTATTTATTTTGTTGGACTACTAAACTTCTTCTTATAAAATCATAATTCATCAATGTATTATTTTGCTTTTTAACGATAAGTTATCTACATTATAGTTATCTACATTGTATTGGGGTAGTATTAACTATGTTCTTTAGAACATGCGAAAGGAAGAAGTCTAGAGGTGTAATGTCGGGATTTTGAGCAAGTCATCTGATGGTTCCGAATCTTCTTTTCCATTTTCCATAAAAATGAACCTTCATCAATTCTGTGACTATTGTGTATACTGGACAACCATCTATTAAGTTACTTGTTGGGAGCAAAATTATTTTACATAGTTTCTGGCATTATTCCGTCAATTTTACAATAGACTCCAAATTTGGTTTCAAATGGACAATTGTCCAGCACAAAATAGTAGAATAGTTATGGAATGGATGGAGGTTCATTTTGAAGGACAATGGATAGCAAAATTCGGACTGATCAGTTGGCCTGCTCGAAGTCCCGACCTTACACCTCTAGACTCCTTTCCTTTGGGGTGTTCCAAAGAAGGTAAAGTGTTTACTAGCAATTCATGCTCGTGACCAGCTTATCGAAACAATGATGCATAACTGTTGAAATCTGCTAAGGCAACGATGAGGGCAGTTACGGAAATCTGTGGATTCTATCCGATAACATTGTAGGCTTTGAATTAAATAAGGTGGTAGGCATTTCAATTTTTTTTTGTGATAAGCTTTAAACTTGCATGAATAATAAAGAATGTCGTTAATAATAATTTTTCTTCAGATATCTCACTGTTTGTACTTTCACAGTTTCACATCTATTGTCCAATGGCAATGAAGATTTGATGGAATGTATTAGCTTCATAAATAAGGCAGTTTGAGCAGATGATTTCCATGGGAGTTTAGGAGGCGGCATTTAGGGTGAACTTTGACCAAAAATTATGGTTGAAGAAAATTTTATAATAATTTTTTTCTTAACCGATCTTTCTAATGGCTCACAATAAATTTTGACAAATGATTATTTTCGAATTATGCTATTTTTTCAGTAGAAAAATGTGAAACGTCACAAAATAGTAGAATCTTGCATAACTTTACTGCGAAAAATAATTGCACCGATACTATATAGAAATTTTTTGTTGCAAATTGCCTGTAGAATCTTCTTATGAAATGTGGCCAGTATATTGGACAATATTGATGAAGATAATGTCAAGTTAAAATAAGTCCCATAATAAGAAAATACTGCAAATTTATTTACAAAGACTTTGTGCACAATAATATTACATAATTTAGGAAAAGGATATTGAAACATTGCCATTGAATGAATGTGTTAGTATTATGAATTAGAGGTTATGTTTTAATTAGCAAGTAGTTGTTAAAGGGGACTGCTAAAATAGGCCACAAGTATCGGAGTTCATTTGTTCAATACCATAAAAAGGGAGTTGTTTTGTGGCTAAGGGATGTTCAATGAATAAAAAAGTTGAAAAGGAATGAGTTTGATGAGTTGTACGTTGTTTCGTTCCAGAGTTGTTTAAAATAAAATTATATCCCTTTTACAAATCTCTATATATTTTTTACAACACACAGATTCACTTTAAAATAACTCAGAATATGATAGAAGGAACATAATCAGGAAGCCTTATGTTTTCAATTATGAAAGGGGCATATAACGGGAAGGTTCAGAGAAAAGAGTCCAGTCGGATATTTCCGTCCGTAAAACGCTGGAAAGGGTTTATTTTTATTTGGAGGGAGACATTTTTTGATTGCGAATTCGTAAGTGTAAAATTATCTGTGTAAACGGGATTGCAACCCCCTCAAAAGTCTTAAATGGCAATAGGGGACGAGTGACATATCATTTTGAAGGTTTTCAATTCTTTTTATAAATACGCGAAAAAAATTCTATTTGGCGTTCGTTTTGTGTAAAAAGCTCCTTTCAAATGATGGGTGGAGTGTATTATGTGATCGGGTTTTTTGAACGAATTCGAATTAATAAAATGTTAAAAGTGCCTATCAGTCATTTATAAATAGTAATAGTGGCTTTGTGCAAATTTTCTCTCAGATTTTGTAACATTTCATTTGTTATTTGATTACAAAATTTTTAATATAACACAGATTCATTCTGTTAACCTTCTACAAATTTCAATTTAAAGAAAATTCATTGAAAAATTTTGAGAATTAAATTAAATGAATGTCTTAAGAAAATACTACTTCAATTTAGTAGACGTATAGAAAGAATTAACACTTATTACATAGTACCGAAAGGGAAAAAAATAATTGGAAGAAATAGAAGTTATCGATCAAAATTACTAAATAAATACTTGAAGGATACAACAGTTTGTTTCGTACCTTGTTTTATGAAAACCAAATTCCCTTCCAAAAACGCTAAACATAACCTCAAGAACTTCTTCAAAAAGAACTTGCCTGAAATGAGTTCTTTCAGAAAATTCCTAAAACATGCAGAACATCTTCAAAAAGTAATTTAGAATTCTCACAAGGGAAACTCATAAGCCCCACATCACATTCAAAAAATAAAAAAAATTAACAAAAAATATCTTACCAGTTAAACTGAATATTTTTATCTGAACAAACATTAGAATGAAGTGAACTTTTGAAAATCCCTACGTACTCTATGTTCATCATAGAAATCGCACAAAGTTTGTAAGGTATCTTATGAACTCCTTTGAAACCAAATAATCATATTTTAAAAGTGTACACTAAAATATTATATATGATCATTATATATGATAAAATAATAAAGATAGGTTTTTTCTTGATAGGAGATTATTACAAAATTTCGAATATCATACAGAATTATTCTGTTAACCTCCTACAAATTATAATTTGGAAAGATTTTTATTCAAAATCTTTTAGAATTAAATTAAATGAATGTCTTAAGAAAACACTGTTTCAATTCAGTAGACATATAGAATCAACACTTATTACATAATACCAAAAGGGAAAAAAGAATTCGAAGAAATATAAATTTTCTATTGAAATTACTAAATAAATACTTGAAGGTACTATATAATAAGTATTAATTCTAAATGTATACTAAATTGAAGAAGTGTTTCCTGAATACATTCATTTAAAATGATTTGAAGTAAAACACTTTATTTCCGCTTATTTTTATTTTTCAACGACAATTGTTTCGTCAATTACATATTGACTTCGTCAGGTGAGTATGGTAACTAACTACTTTTAAAAAATCTTTCTCCTTAAATACAAGTTTCACTAAAAATACGTGATAAAATGAAGTTTACAAGGAATTCATTAAAAAAGGTTCAACAACGGAGAACGGTTCACATCTGTTTGGTCGTTCAACAAAATATTCATTTTATGATGCCGGTTTATTTCCATTGCTTCTAAAAGGTCCAATCTATTGCATTTGTTTTCAAAATGGTGAACTTCAATGTTATGGTCAAAATCATGTCCGGATTCTTGTAGATGTCTGGCATACGTGGAGTTTGATTTATTCTTAACGAATGAATTCCGGTGTTCCTGGATCCTACTCTCAAAAGATCTACCCGTTTTACCAATGTATACATATGGACATGTACCACAATTTAACCTATATACGCCTGATCTCTTGTTCTTATTGACGATATCTTTATTATTTTTTATTAATTTACCCTCCATTTTGAAAACAAATGCAATAGATTGGACCTTTTAGAAGCAATGGAACCGGCATCATAAAATGAATATTTTGTTGAACGACCAAACAGATGTAAAAGTTCTCCGTTGTTGAACCTTTTTTAATAAATTCCTCGTAAACTTTATTTTATCACGTATTTTTAGTGAAACTTGTATTTAAGGTGAAAGATTTTTAAAAGTAGTTAGTTACCATACTCACCTGACGAAGTCAATATGTAATTGACGAAGCAATTGTCGTTGAAAAATAAAAATAAGCGGAAATAAAGTGTTTTACTCCAAATCATTTACGATGAATTTCCGTCAAGTAGAGACCGAAACAATCAAGACATTCATTTAATTTAATTTCCAAAGTTTTCCAATAAAAATTTTTTTAAATTAAAATTTGTAGGAGGTTTACAAAATAAATCTGTATGATATTTAAAATTTTGCAATGATCTTTTTTTTGATTGTCTCGGTCTTTACTTGAAATGCATCTTCAATATAAGAAATACAAATATTAACTTCCGCTATTTTATTGATTTACACGACAATTGTTTCGTCATACCATGACTTCATCAGGTGAGTATTTAAACTGAGGTATAGAATGCAAAACATGACCTTAAATACACAGCTCTGGTACAAAAAATAGAGGGGTGGAAAGAGATGGTATAGAATTAATGAAAAATATTAAGTAGGGGGATCTGTTTAAATCTATTTGATCATTCAATAAAATTTATCTTTTATTATATCTATTGATCTCTAAAGTTTCTAACAGATTTAGTTTCTGACTTTTGTTTTCAATATGTAATATTTTATAGTTCATATTAAAATTATGGCCAGTCTCTACCAAATGGTTGGCATAAGTTGAATTCGGTTTATTATTAATGTATATATATTATTTGTATATCCAAAATTTCAAAATTCAAACGAAACCAGATTTATTTCATTAACTTACATAGGCCAAAAATCTGAAAAGATTGCTAGATATTTAAAGAAAAAAAAAAATATTATCTCTTTTTAAAACTATTAATTCTTTAGGCAGCTTAATAAAAAATAATAAAGACGTTATTCCTAAACACAAAAGATCAGGAGTTTACAAGTTAACATGTAGTGATTGCCCATGTGTATATGTGGGACAGACAGGCGTGCATTCCAAACAAGGATACAAGAACATGAAAAATGTTACATTAATAATGAACCGAATTCAACTTATGCCAACCATTTGTTAGAGACTGGCCATAATTTTAATATGAATTATGAAATATTACATATTGAAAACAAATGTCAGAAACTAACTCTGTTAGAAACTTTAGAGATCAATAGATATAATAAAAGACAAATTTTATTGAATGATCAGATAGATATAAACAGATCCCCCCTACTTAATATTTTTCATTAATTGTATACCATCTCTTTCCACTTCTCTATTTTTTGTACCAGAGCTGTGTATTTAAGGTCATGTTTTGCATTGTATACCTCAGTTTAAATATTCACCTGATGAAGTCATGGTATGACGAAACAGCTGTTGTGTAAATCAATAAAATAGCGGAAGTTAACATTTATTTTCCTTATGTTTGTAATAATCCTTCTATCAAGAGAAACACTCTTTTTAATATTTTATTGTATGTATAAATATTATATATTTTGGTTTACGCTTATAACATATTATCATTTGGTTCTGACAAAGTGCATAAAATACCTTACAAACCTTGTGTGTTTTCTGTGATAAACGTAAACTACGTAGGATTTTTAGAGGTTCACTTCATTATTGTGTTTGTTTAGATAACTACATTCAGTTTTTCTGGTAAGATATTTTGTGTTAATTATTTTTATTTTTTAAATGTGAAGAGGGTTTGATGAATTTTCGTTTTTTGTGGAGGAGCTTGTTTTGAGCAAGTTGTTTTTGAAGAAGTTCTGGAGGTTTTATGTTTTACATTTTCGGAAAGAAATGTGGTTTTCCTAAAACAAGGAACTGTAGCGAACAACTTCTTCGCTCCTCGTTCAGAAACCTGCCTTTCTCTGTCGCATCTTGGCCGGCGTATTAATAGAGGACCCGACCAGTCTAAAGATTCATGAACCGTCCCCGCCGAATTTAAATAGGGCAAGGCATACAGCGTTTGACGACCACCGTTCCAAGAGGAATAAATGGTCACTGGCGTCACAGGCATAGCTGCGCATCACGCCTGTCTGATGACTTTCAGATGCGCAGACACCGAACAAACCGCCGTCTCCCGAATTAAGAGGTGGAAGCTCGCTTGCAACACCACATTCCTTCGAGAGCTTCAGTACATACCAAATTTTGTACCCTTCAAGTATGTATTCAGTAAGTTGATAATTAATATTTCTTTGAATTCTTTTTTTTCCTTTTGGTACTATGTAATTAGTGTTAATTCTATATGTTTACTAAATTAAAACAGTCTGTACGACAGGACATGAAAGTCTTTTTTCCTTTTTGCATCCTTGTGCAAGGAAATAGCTTGTAACCGTTTTGTCCAAATGTCTCTAATTTTTGAATTTTGAGCCAAAATGGACTAGGTTACATTCAGTAATAAAGAATCCGAGGTCGAAAATAGTTTTGTCTAGTCGATCCGGTCTTTTCGTAAATACTCAAACCTTCTCACGGAGGGAGCTATAGACTTTTGAATCTTTCAGAGTTGTTTTGCAGCCCAAATATCTCGATTGATTTCGTTAATGTGTAAAATCAATCCAATGGTTTGCAGTTATTCTAATTTGAAACATTTTATCATTTTCTTTATAGTTCCGAAGCTACTGGTCAGGTCGAAATCAAATTTGGTACCTAGATGTATAATGATTGGTCGAAAATTTATGCCGAACATTGTGTGGATCGGCCTTTAAGATTTTTGGGATAGGTTTGTTGTTGAATTCTGTTAGGTTCAGAAATGATCCAAAGCGCCTCGGTAGTTTTTGAATTATGGTCATTTGAAATTTTAGTTTTCAAATATTTTCAAAAGTAGAAATCCGATCGAGTTCAAATTTACTACTCAAATGTGAAAAAACGTGGTTCTTTTAGACTTAGTTCCCTCAAATTTTTCGATTTCAGCAAAAAGTATGAATAGTTTATTGAGTTTTTGCCATATATACTTTTCCATTTTTTTGCCGATATGTAACAAAATACATTGAAGGAGAAAGATGGATGATTTTGACCATGTATTTTTAATTTTTATGAGATTTACTATTTCTACGAAAACAGTTCTAAAGGTGCAATCAATTACGTTTATTTAAATTCAGATAAATGAAATCGGCTGATCTGTACCAAATATTATTAATAAGGATTGTGAGCTATGGTAAATAGAATCGAGACAAAGTAACATACATCTGTATAACAATTCTATACTCAAACAAACCTATCGAGTTTGTTTGAATAGTAATACGGATGTATGTTATTTTTAATTAGGCATCACGTGTTACACAGATGTCAAGTAATTGCATTGACAATATTTTCACTAATTTGAATCGTTCCTTCTATAAAGCCACAACAATTATCACTTGTCGGATCACCTGGCGCAGAGACTAGACATACTGAAGGCAAAGATCCCTAAAAAACAAAAGTATAAGATGGTGTACATTATAAATGAGGATAATACCGCTTTCATGCGGAACGTAGATTGGGGATGTGTCCGTATGAGCTCAGTCCAAAATTCTTTCAGAATTTTTCATCAAACAATAACGTACCATTTCAATCAAACAAGGTTTTTGATTCTTGTGAGAAATAATGCTTGAAAACACCAGAAATAATTGACACTAAAAACAAATTAGATGCAGCATACACAATATATGAGCGATGATGGTTCAAGTAAATTATACCTGAGATTGAAAAATGGATATAAAAAGCTTTTAAAAGATACTATCAAACATAAAAATTCAAAATTCGTTAATGAAGCAGAAAATAAGAGTCGTGCGGTATGGCAGGTAATAGATTCAAAATTAAAATCAGAGACAGGAAAAGTATACCCCTCATCACTGTCAGAAGAAACATTCAACTGGTATTTTTCAACGATTGCGAAAAAGTTAACTGGAGCTAACACCAATCCAGAATCGAGTGAAAAACTGTTGAAAAACAAAAATGAAGGTAAAACTTTATGCTCCTTTTTTCTGACCCCCACAACACCAGAGGAAGTTTTGAGAGTTGTATCAGAAATGAAAAATAAAGCTTTCCAAGTTGTATATGACTTTTCCATGAACATTTTGATAAAGGTCATCGATTGCCTTGCTGATCCTATCTTAACTTATAAACGATTGCTTCCAGCAGGGCTAATTTCCGCAAGTACTGAAAATTGCGAGAGTGATACCAGTCCACAGAAAAGGGAATCAAGAGTTATACGAGAACTAGAGGCCAATATCCATCCTGCCAGTTGTCCCAAAAATCTATGAGAATCTCCTCAAAACTAGAATGGTCACATTTCTAGAAAAAAGTCGTTGCTTGGCAGTTTCCAGCGTGGTTACAGAGAGGGAAAATCTACTACCACAGCTTTGGTCCACATTGCTGAATACATCATGAAAGCATTGGATGATGCAGATGATGTGATGATAACCTACATGGAACTAAGTCGAGCGTTCGATTGTGTCAACCATGAAGAGCTTCTGCATACGTTGGAGTACATTGGCATAAGAGGGTCAGTTTTGAATTTGTTGGAGTCCTTCATTAAGAATAGGTACCAAATTGTTTATTCGGAAGGTAAAAGGTCTTCCAAGCTGAAAATTACTGCAGGAGTTCCCCAGAGATCTGTGCTCGGGCCTATTCTTTTCCTCCTATATATCAATGACCTGATATATAACGTTGGTGCAGATGATAAGACCCTCTTCACTGACGATACATTTTTGAACAGAGCCAAGGGCAGAAATCTACTTCTAAATAAATCTCATGAAACAATCGAAGATGCAATAGAAAGGTATAGTTCAAATGACATGAAAGTGAACGAAGAGAAAACTCAGGAGTTGATTGTGAGCACAAAACGTCAAGAACCAAAAAGTATTTCTCTGCTTGGGGTTTCAATCAGCGGAAATTTAACTTGGCTGAAGCACATAAATGAATTGTGCCAAAGACTCTCAACACCCTTATTTTCAATAAGAAGAATAAAAAAATTGATACAGAAAATGAAGCGTTCTTACATATCACGCACATTTCCACAGCAGGATGAGCTACAGCATCATTTTATGGGCTGCATCTTCAGAGGCAGAAAGAGTGTTCCTGAAACAGAGAAAAGCTTTGAGATTAGTAGTGGGAGTAAACCATTTCACTAACTGTAGACTTCTCTTTAAGAAATATGGAATACTTACTTTAACATGCTGTTATATCCTAGAACGTCTTATGTATGTACACAAAAATCGGAATAATTTCCAGACACACTCAACGATTCACAGTCATGCCACCGGGTATAGGAACAACTTTATTGCCCCAAGACATGGACTGCAAAGGACACAGAACATCCATATATTTAATGGAATGAAAATCTATAACAGACTTCCACAATCCTTAACAACACTGCATTCTATAACATTCAAGCGATAAGTTAAAGCGATTCTAACTGAATGTGCATTTTATTCAACGGATGAGTTTATGAAGTACCAGTTCTAGTCAGTTACTTTCTGTGTTTCAATTCTTATCTTAGTGTAAGAGTTTGTTTTTTATGGATTGTTGTAAATTTTAAAGTTGAGATATTTCAGTATGACATACTTACAATTTTTTATTTTATAATGTAAATTATCATATATTTCTTTGACATTCCCGCTAAAATTTTGAGGGTAAAAAATAAATTTGAATTTGAGTTTTTGTTATACTACCTCGATTTGTAGATTTTTCTATTACCATGGATCACACCCCTTATTAGTGATATGTTTATTGAACTTTCGAATGACAGAACACAGGATTAATTATTTCTATTAATCTTCTTCAAGAATTAATTTACAGAATTGATACTGAATTGTTTCAGCCGTTACTATTTGGTAGTTGATCATAATTAAAACAAATTGTAGAAATTACTATGTTTTACTACCAAAAAATATATATTACACATTTTCTTGTGACCCGAGTTTCGGGTCACAAGAATCATCAGACAACTGAAGACCTAACAGTGGTATTCAAACAAAAGTGATAACTATTTTGAATATTTCAACAGATTCTCGGTAACACCTAATAGTGGTACAGAGGTTTACAATCGGAACGTGATAAAAAACCGGGTTAAAAAGAGTGGCCTTCTAACAGATATCGGAATGTCGGCAATAGACAAAGAAGGTTGTTAAACAGATGGTACCCATTTAAATATCTCGAATAATTCATGGGGTTACATAGCTCCGTACAGTCATTCATTATTTCTACATTATTTTGTTGTATATCTGTGTGTGTGGATAGCTCAGCGGGAGAGCATCGGACTCGTGACCGGGAGGTCCGGGTTCGAATCCTGTTCAGGTGGAAAATAAATTTTTCAGTTGGACGGGTGTCTGCCACCATTTCACTGTTGGGTCAAAAATTAACAGTGCTGTGACCTAAAGTGGCGCAAGATCGCAGTAACAAAGCCTACACAGAACACAACTGAACTCCTAACTCGCACAAGCTGAAGAAGCTTCTGAGGGATCTTCACAGAAGATCTAGGAGTATCAGGATAATAATAATAATAAAAAAAAAATAATAATAATCTCAAATATTTGGATATACAAAGCTCCATACTGTCATTCATTTTTTTTTTACATTATTTTTATTGTGAACGAATTTGAAAATTTCAATAATCAAATTGGTTCACAATAAAAATAATGTAAAAAATAATGAATGACTGTATGGAGCGTTGTAAGTCCAGATATTTGAGATATACAACAAAATAATGTAAAAATAATGAATGACTGTACGGAGCTATGTAACCCCAAAAATTATTTGAGATATTTAAATGGGTACCATCTGTTTAACAAACTTCATTGTCGATTGCCGACATTACGATAACTGTTGAAGGCGCCTCTTTTTTAACCCAGTTTTTTATCACGTTCCGATTGTAAACCTCTGTACCACTATTAGGTGTTACCAAGAATTTGTTGAAATATTCAAAATATTTATCACTTTTGTTTAAATACCACTGTACCACTGTTAGGTCTTCAGTTGTCTGATGATGGGATAGTTCATTTCCCGAAACTCGAGTCACAAGAAAATGTGTAATATATATCTTTTGGTAGTAAAACATAGTAATTTCTACAATTTATTTTAATTACAGAATTGAAATTTTCAGGGAAAGTGAACTGTTGAACAAGCAGGTAAAAAGCTTTCAACTTAACGTTAGGGTTTTTCACGATTTATGGTTATAATGCACCTAAAAAGTTTACTTCATTAAAAAGAAAAAATTTCCGAAACACCGTATTAATATGAAAACATTATATATATATATATATATATATATATATATATATATATATATATTTAACGCTTCAGACATAATATTGAATATTCACGACTCTGATTCTGTAGTCATTATTTTCCTTGATGGGAAATTGAAACATGCTGTATATATGAATAATAACTCAAGCTGAAACAATCAGATTTGTCTTCCTCTTCATGAACAGCAGTGCTACTCCTGCAAATGAGGATCAGATTGTTTTTCTACCACTAATGGTACACCCTTTCTGCGTATCATACAATTGTGTTCGGCGCTACTAGAAAAAAATATGCATTCCCATCTGAAATGCGAACAATGCAAAATATAACGTCAAACGCAAAATCCTTATCTTTGTCGACTCGAATGGAACAATGAACCCACTCATGGATTTAACGTAAAGGGGATAAAAAAAATTAACGAATTAGGTAATAGTAGAATGACTGTAGATAATTTGCAATTCAATTCTGACCAAAAAGAGTTTCACGACTAACCAGTGAGTATTTGCATAACTTAATTGATATGTATGGTTGAGCTATCTTCCATCAGTTGAACGCATTTCCAATGCTTATCAAAATGCACAACCGGTGTGAATGTTCCAGATTATCTGAAACATACTTGATTAACCGCTGATTTAAAAAGCCCAATGATAGTTGCTCTAAAATTTTCGAGGTATGATATTCCGTTATTGACTTTTTCCAATGTCTCGCATATCTTTCAACTGCATTTCTTATAAATAAATATGAGAATTTTTATGACTTTAAATTCAGAATTATATATTCTAATTTCTACAATATATATTGAAACTATATACAAAAACTATCATATTGATATTCTTATATATATAATCATTATAAAATATTTTTCAATGTCTCGGAGAAAATCTTTTTACATCCCAACATGAAAAGTATTAATACAAATGTAGTAATAAAAACTATATAAGTATGTATACAAAAACAAGAAAATCCACTTTTTCAAAATTATCTAAAATTCTCAAAATAAAAGATAAAATAAAAATAATTGAACAGGAAATCCAACATTTGATAGCTGCTATTTCGGTCTTTACACCTATTCAAATATTTATTGAATTCAGATTCAAATGAATGTATATAGATTCAATATATATTGTAGAAGTAAGAATATATAATTCGGAATTTGAAGTCATTTGAATTTTACTTGTATCAAGTATTGACTTACATTCAACTTGATTTTTAAATTATGAAATAAATTCATATAGAGTCTAAATATCCACAATATATTCTCCTCAATTATTTATTACTTATGGAGTTCTGGTTATTTTTCTCATCATGTAACATTATTTGAGGTGAATAAGTTTTGTTATGTTTTTCTGTGTTTTATTTTGGACACTTTTAAGCTTACTTCGAGTTTTTCTTTCCAGGTTTTATCTTATTTGGTGAGTTGAATTTGTAATATATTCGAATCTGAATTCAATACATTTATGAAAGGGTCTAGAGACCGAAATAGCAGCTATCAAATGTTGGAATTCTTATTCAATTATTTTTATTTGTTCCTTTGATTTGAGAATTTCGGATAATTTTGGAATTTCCTTTGTATTTGTATGTTAATATACACACCGTATTAATACGTTTCATGTCGTGATGTAAGAAGGTTTTTCCCGAGGCATTGAAAAATATTTTATATTGATTATTTATAAGGATATCAATTTGATAGTTTTAGTATATTGTTTCAATATATATTGTAGAAGTTGGAATAATAATTCTGAATTTAAATTCATTCGAATTTTACTTCTATCGAGTATTGACTCACATTCAAATTGATTTTCAAATTATGAAATGAATTCATATAGATAAATTCATGTAGGTAAATATCTACAATATATTCCTAAATTATATAATATTTCTGAAATTCTGGTTATTTTTCTCATCATGAGACAACATTTTGAATAAGTTCTGTTATGTTTTTCTGTGTTCCGAGTACAAATAGTTGCAGGTTATACGAAAAACACTTTGATCATTTCTGTTTTATTTTGGATACCTTAAAGCTTACTTAGAATTTATTCTTTCCAGGTTTCATCTTATTTGGGGAGTTAAATTTTGATCTCGTGATATATTTGAATCTGAATTCAATACATTTCTGAAGAGGTCTAGAGACCAAAGTAGCAGCTTTCATAGGTTGAATTTTTGTTCAATTATTTTTATTTGATCCTTTATTTTGAGAATTTTAGATATCTCTGGAATGGTGGATTTTCTTGTATTTGTATGTTAATGTACATATTTATATAGTTTTTATCAATACATTTGTATTAATATGTTTCATGTCGGGATGTAAAAAGGTTTTTTCGGAGATATTGAAATATAATTTGAGTATATATCGTGTTTGCCTTTACTTGATAAAAAATCTATTGTACACTTATACAATATATACATATATATTGTCAAATTATCGTTAAATTAAATAATTACACAAATATATTAAGGAAAAGACTCACCGTTGTATATAAGTTGACTCGTTAGAGTGTAAACAGACCAAATTCAATTAAATGAGTTTCATTATGATAGAAATATCATTCATCATTCATTTCATGGAAATACTCACAAGCTAAAATTATGAAGAAAAAGCATACTCGGAGTCAGGGTCGGACTGGCCTGATTTGGCCCCTTTATATCAAAATCGGTCTTCAGATTATGGGTATTTTATCAGTGAATTAAAGAAAATAATTTCACTTTTATTTTTTTCAATTATTTATTAAAGGTACATTGAATACTAATCTTATATCCAGGTAAAAATTTTTCTAAACAAACCAAAAAAACGTAAGAAAGTAGAAAAAGAAAGATATTCAGAAAAATATTATAAGTAAAATATATTATAGTAAATCAGACAATAAAAACGAGTATTTAAATATAAGATAGTATTATATCAAATGTAATTCTAATATTTTTATCTTAATTTCAGTGCTAAATTACAATGTTAGAATATTATAATATGATTTACTAGAACCTGCCAATTTATTTATAATCAAATCATAGTCAACATTTTTCAGTATTTTTCAATATTTATTATAATTAAAGATTGTAATAAGTCTTGACTTGAAAGCGACCTTGGTCGGTTTTTAATTACCTTCAAAAGTGAAAATATTCTCTTGCATGAGATTTGTGTACAAGAAAAAGAAAGGATATATTTGTGCACAATATATAAATTTGTAAAGGTTCATATATGCATATTGTGCTCCCTCAATATCTCAGAAGTACAGTGAATACAACCCAAACATTTATTTTCATCAGATTTATATACACATAAATCTGTTAAAGTATCACTTTTTAATGTAAGATGAGAAGGAACGGTTTTTTACTTGATAGAAGGATTATTACAAAATTTGAATATCAAAACAGATTTAATCTGTTGTCTTCTACAATTTTAATTTCAAAAAATTCTTTGAAGAAACTTTAAGAATTAAATTAATGTCTTTATAAGCACTGCTCATATTTAATAGATGTATAAAGTCAAAATTCATCATACAATATCGAATGGAATTAAGAAAAACCATCGAATATAAATTGTCAACTGAAATTAAAATATAAATAAGCAAACATTTTTTGTTTCGTTCCAGGCATGCGTAATGAACTCTTCAGACAAACTTACGCAGCCCTGTTTGTTACAAAATGTATTGTTTTCTGATCCTATATTAATGAAAAATAACTCTTTCTCAAAAATATAAAACATAATTTCAAGAACTTCTCAAAAACTAATTTATTTGAAATATTCAATATATTTAAATAAATTACTTCAAAAAATCTCAAAACATGTAGCACATCCTCAAGAAATAATTAAAGTTACGATAAGATCAATTCAACTTTACATATAAAAAAATAATAAAATCAATTAAACAATGTATAGACTTACCCAGTGCCATCTTAGAAATACATGATCCTCAACAAATATATAAGCAGGTACCTTTATATCCAAGGTACTCTATGTTCCATGTTCACAGAAAATCATACAAAGCTTATAAGGCACTTGACCTTAGTTAAAACCATTCAACACTGTATAATGAATTTCTTTACTTAAAAAACCTAATATAATTATATATTATATATAAAATAAAATAAGAAGGAACGGTTTTTTACACTTTTTAATGTATTGAATAATTGTACAAAATTGGAAAGTTCGTTTCTTAACTCTAAGTCATCAATTTCAAGTTTTTCGGATATAGATTTTAATGCGATAGGAATCTAGATCATATTTTTTATAATGTATAGGATCAAGGTGAGAAAACTCTTCATAAGGTTTGCTATTTTGTTCAAATCTCTGAACTGCTTGATTAACAACTGTCTTATAAATACTAACTTCAAATGCTTTAATGGGTCGACAACAACAAAATCTTCAGTGTGCTCTCCAGCCATCATTTTTCTTTTTCTAGATCTTTCCTGGGGAAGCTTTTCTTGAATTATAATATCTGCGATGATGATTGTCTCATTCTCCATCAAGTATTTTAGAAAGCTGTTTATTTTTTCGACAATTAGGAGAAAGTTATTGTAAATATTATTAATGTCATCTTTTGTATTATTTACAATATGATGAGCCTGCAGGAAATCGATACCTTCAGTTTGAAGATGACTTAATGCTGGTGTAGCATATTCGAATATTTTCATCATCATGAACGAAATAAGTATTGTTTCATATATGGTAAAATTGTCTAAAAGACTCAGAGCTTCTGAACTTGTTCTACTGTTGAATTCCGGATCTGAACTTATTTTCTTGAGTACAAGTAAAAGGCTAGAGAAAATACTTTGGAGTAGTCCTCGAAAAAGCCAAATAAATTCGATATAGCTATGCTTTTACTTAACCACCGAGTTTCTTAAATTTTCACTAATTTTGGCATATTTTTTTCTGCATGATTTGAATCCTAAACCTTTTATATGACTCAGAAATAAAGCATGGTACTCGATGACATTGAGTGCTATCAGCAATAACCAAATTTAAGATGTGAGAATAACACCAAGTATATACAGATTTTGGAGCAAAACTGTTGATATGAGCTTGAAGACCATTATATTGTCCAGACATTTTAGCTGCCCCATCAAAGCTACATCCAATTATTTTTTGTTTATCTAGACCCACGCTATTAAGAACATCGATAAGTTTGTTTTTTAGTGCCAGACCTGTACTGATTTCTACTGAAACAATGTCTTATAACCTTTCCTGTACTAAACCTTGTTCGTTTACATAACGCACTATTATAGAGCATTGTTCTATAACAGTAATATCTTGTGTAGAATCTATCTGAACACTGTAATACCTAGCTTTTTGTACAAATTCGGCTATTTCTAGTTTAATTTCATTTCCTATTGTATTTATTATTTTATTTACATTAGATTTACTTAAGAGAGTTACTAAAGCTCCCCGTTCGCGGTTACTTCCATGTTTATTCTTACGTAACAACGCCTATTCTGAAATTTTTTTGACGTGATTTTTTAATATGTCGTCATATTTTTCTAATAACAAAACTAGTTCCAAAAAATTTCCCTTATTTATCGCTTCCGTGCAATTATCATCTGTTATCAAATTAAATGCAGCTTCATCTTTTCCTCTATACGCAATACCTTGTTTAGCTTTAAAACATATTATATTATGTCAATAATCCTAAATAAGCATAGGCGATTTTTTTTAATTTCCTCTTTCCTTCTATCCTATATTTCTTTATTTATATAGTGCTCAATGGTTTTGCTGTGCTTCGATGAAAAATATGTATTTACTGCTTGAATATGACTTTGAGATTTTTTGTGTATTTATGCAGACTGATATACTACTCTGTCAGGAAAGTACCGGGAATTTTCAATTAAAACAACATTTTTACATTTAATCGTCAAAATTTATTGGGTCGCCTTCAAAATAGGCTCCATTTGCTCCAATACATCTATGCCAACGGCACTTCCAATTATCGAAACATTTTTTATAGGCGCTTTCCGGGATGGACTTTAGCTCTCGCGCCGAATTTTGTTTTATGACTTCAATCGACTCAAAACGGGTGCCACGAAGGAGCAATTTTAGTTTTGGGAAGAGGAAAAAGTCGCAGGGAGCCAAATCCGGCGAATACGGTGGTTGCTGAAGCACGTTTGTTGAGTTTTTGGCGAGAAAGTCAGTCACAATTGTAGCTCGGTGAGAAGGCGCGTTATCGTCATGCAAAATCCATGAGTTGTTCGCTCACAAATTTGGCCGCTTCTTACGGATACGCTCACGCAAACGTTTCATAACGCCTAGGTAATACTCCTTGTTTACCGTCTGACCCTCTGGAACGAATTCGTAGTGCACCACGCCACGGATATCGAAGAAAACAATGAGCATCACCTTCGTTTTCGAGCGGCTTTGGCGTGGTTTTTTCGGTTTCGGCTCAATTTTTGCCACCCATTCCGATGATTGCTGGCTTGTTTGCATATCGTACTCGTAGCCCCAGGTCTCATCACCAGTTATAATGCATTCCATGAATGTAGAATCGGAATTACAGCGATACAGTATGTCTGAAACAACCTGTTCGCGATAACGTTTTTGAAGAAAATTCAGGTCTTTCGGTACGAGTCGTGCGGCCACCTTTCTCATGCCCAAAATATCAATCAAAATCGTACGTGCGGACTCGTGGGATATCTTAAGATCATGTGCTAACTCTCTCAAGCTGGTACGACGGTTTTCCAGCACCCTTTCCTTAATTTTATCGACGTTATCTTCGATCGAAGCCTTCGATGGGCGACCACTTCACGACCGTCCTTGAAGGTTCTGTACCACTGATATGCACGAGTTTTCGATAGAGCATTATCACCAAAGGCCTTTTGCAACATTTTCAATGCATCGGCACACGAAAATTCATTTGCAACACAAAACTTTAAACAAATTCTTTGCTCAACGTAATCACCCATAGTAAAAATCGGCACGCACTCTGACATCGACTGATTTAATCAGCTGTTGCAAACACACTAGTTGACAGATCCCGCTCAAGCTTGGCATAGTAATTAAGGACAGTGGTACCAACCTAGGAAAAAATTCCTTAGGATAATTCCCCGTACTTTCTTGACAAAATGTAAATCATACCTATGGAACAAATTACTTTGTCTAGTTGTGACGAATAATTTCTGGGAACTTTGTCCCCATTACTCAAGGTTCGAAAATACAATTCTTCCGAATTAAATTCTTTAAATTCAGGTTCAAATTGGATGTGAAGACAAAAAATAATATTTTTGAGTACACAGAAGAATCTATGGACGGTGGAATAAACTTGACTACATCTTCTGGATCGTCTAATACCATACTACCTCCAGGCTCCAATTCTTCGTTTTTAATTTTTCCGCCACACTCCTCTTGTGTGTTATTACAGGCGCTTTTTTCTGGAAACAAAGTTGCCATATTAATATCTGGAATATAAGCTAGTATTTCTTTACAATATCTAGTTCCTTAGAAGAATCCGAAGTCGAGAAAGAAGCGCCGAAGTCGAGTGCATCTTTTGAAATTGACGGTTTTTTTTTTAAAGTTCTCATTTGAATTTTTGTTTGAAGAAGATTTCATATTTCCCTGATCAGAACAACCAGCAGCTTGCTCTAACAATTTTTTTTGTCGCTGTGCCCGTTTCTTAGTTCCAGTTTTATAAATTTTTTTTGCCTTTTTTGTTGGCTGATCCATCTGCAAAAAATTTACCGGTTTTCATTTCCAGAAAGTAAAAAATAAACTATGTGCCAAATCTATTACAAGGCAATTACACTGTTAGGTTATTTGCAATTTCCGTATATGTTCTGAAAATTTTAAAGTCTACAACGGACGATGAGCGATAATATAATAGTATATAAGTAATGGAATAAAAGACAATCCTAATCTGCACAATCATTTTTTTTTTAAATTTCAAATTATGTGTCAAATTTCGCTTATGGATACAAGATTATATTATGGAGCAGTTCTTCAATTAACTTCATCCTTCAATTCCCTCAAATATTACCATTGTGGCACATTTTTGGAAAAAAAACACTTTTTATTAAATTTGAATGAAACACAAACCAATGCCAAATCAAAAATGAAAATTTCCATATACATTCTGTCAAGAAAGTACCGGGAATTATCGATTTAAATCTGGCGGGGCAATGAGGCAGGTAAAAATTTTTTTTCTTCAGTTGGTACCACTGTTCTTAATTACTGTGCCAAGCTTGAGCGGGATCTGTCAACTAGTGTCTTTGCAACAGCTGATTAAGTCAGTCGATGTCAGAGTGCGTGCCGATTTTTACTATGGGTGATTACGTTGAGCAAAGAATTTGTTTAAAGTTTTGTGTTGCAAATGAATTTTCGTGTGCCGATGCATTGAAAATGTTGCAAAAGGCCTTTGGTGATAATGCTCTATCGAAAACTCGTACATATCAGTGGTACAGAGCCTTCAAGGACGGTCGTGAAGTGGTCGCCCATCGACGGCTTCGATCGGAGATAACGTCGATAAAATTAAGGAAAGGGTGCTGGAAAACCGTCGTACCAGCTTGAGAGAGATAGCACATGATCTTAAGATATCCCACGAGTCCGCACGTACGATTTTGATTGATATTTTGGGCATGAGAAAGGTGGCCGCACGACTCGTACCGAAAGACCTGAATTTTCTTCAAAAACGTCATCGCGAACAGGTTGCTTCAGACATGCTGGATCGCTGTAATTCCGATTCTACATTCATGGAACGCATTATAACTGGTGATGAGACCTGGATCTACGAGTACGATATGCAAACAAGCCAGCAATCATCGGAATGGGTGGCAAAAAATGAGCCGAAACCGAAAAAACCACGCCAAAGCCACTCGAAAATGAAGGTGATGCTCATTGTTTTCTTCGATATCCGTGGCGTGGTGCACTACGAATTCATTCCAGAGGGTCAGACGGTAAACAAGGAGTATTACCTAGGCGTTATGAAACGTTTGCGTGAGCGTATCCGTAAGAAGCGGCCAAATTTGTGGGCGAACAACTCATGGATTTTGCATGACGATAACGCGCCTTCTCACCGAGCTACGATTGTGACTGACTTTCTCGCCAAAAACACAACAAACGTGCTTCAGCAACCACCGTATTCGCCGGATTTGACTCCCTGCGACTTTTTCCTCTTCCCAAAACTAAAATTGCCCCTTCGTGGCACCCGTTTTGAGTCGATTGAAGCCATAAAACAAAATTCGGCGCGAGAGCTAAGGTCCATCCCGGAAAGCGCCTATAAAAAATGTTTCGATAATTGGAAGTGCCGTTGGCATAGATGTATTGGAGCAAAAGGAGCCTATTTTGAAGGCGACCCAATAAGTTTTGACGATTAAATGTGAAAATGTTGTTTTAATTGAAAATTCCTGGTACTTTCTTGACAGAGTAGTATCTTCGTACTTTTAAGAACAGAAGACTACTTAAAAGACAATAGAAATTTATTTCATTTTAAAACCTTTCTAAAATGACCGGAGGCGCATATAACTTAAAATATGGAAAAAAAATATTCTCAACCCTTGACCTTGACCATTTTAGTATAAGAACTATCAAATCGTCAAATATCAAGTCAATTATTATTATGTAGTACTAGAACCATGTGAAACTAAATTAATCAAATAAAAATTGAGTTCATTTTGTATGTAAGTATATGCTGAAATAAAATTACCTTTTTTTATGAAAATTATTCAATGATTCACTAATAAAACACAAATTCGCACTGTATATACCCTTTTACACTGTTACTCTGCCGAAACACGCTCGCTATCTATTATATTTGTAAATAAGGTTGGATGTTGAATGGCGGCTAGTACCAATTTGAGCCTAGGTACTTTCCCGAACTATCCGGGGTTTTTTGCTCAGCAATGTCAATTGCGCCTACAATGATAGACTTTGGTCGTAGTGTTGTAAAAAGATAAAATATATAAAATTAATTTTTGACTTTTTTTTTATTTTCTCTTGCATAGATTTGATTTGTTTTAAATATTTTATTTTTGTATTTGGCCACCTGGCCTTAATTGCCATTTGGCCCCGTCGGCAATTGCCGACCTGCCGACCTGTCCAGCCCGACCCTGTTCGGAGTACATAACGACTAGTCGAGTGAAAATTCTTTGAACGGTGATCAAAAATCGGTTATCTTGTTGACAATTTATAAACAGAATTCACAGGGAGATTTTAATTCATAGTAATTCGAATTGAAGACTGCCAAAGTTTTAATAAATAGAAGTAATTTGAATTTAGATATCTAATTTGAAATTGATGAAGAAATTGTTCGAAAGATTTGTTACTATCAAATATATAAAAAATATAAATAAACTTCAGTAAAATTATCGACAAAAAATAAACTAAATTGAAAATAACTTACCAGAAAGATGTAAATAGAACAAATTTTATCAAAATTCAATTAATCAGGTAAAACATAGTGTCTACGTCGGATATTCTGAAATTATGAATGTAAGAAATATCCTTGAATATGTTTATGCACCCATGAATTTGTAATAGCATCTTAACTAAAGAAATTTAATTGATTTCATAGATAATTATGAACATTTTTTAACTTATAAGCATTAGAAGAAAAACTTTGGTAAATTTTGACACTTGAAATAATTTACGGATGAAAAGCAAAAATTTCACTGCTCTGTTTAACATGAAACAGATCTCAAAATGTAGTTTAAATAATAGTCTAATTTTGAGCAGTAATTTCAAACCAAGAAATATTGTAAATTTTGTAAAATCAATGAAAGCATCATTTTTTCAATAATTTTGAAATTCAAAGCTAGTAAGCTTTAAAATTCAATATTTCGTGAAAACTATGAATAGGGAAGACACGGAAAAATTGAATCAGTCAAAAAAATACGAGAGCAGAGTTGTCATCCGTTTGTCTCAAAATAGAACATTTCTCTCTTCAATAATCCAGTTAAAAGAATTAATTAATATTATTACTGTGAATGGAAATGTGATAAAAATTATGTTACCTGAGTGTTATGAAAGAAAAATTCCAAATATCAATCAAGAATTCAACAATTTAAATTAAAAAAAAAGCAATCAATGAAGTGGGCTGGAAAATATGAACATTCCAGAAACATTCCTCGAGAACCAAAACAAAATCCTGAAACAGAGGAAGGACAATAAAAGGAACATAGAAAAATCAATGATCAAACTTACCAAAGAGAGAATTAAGTTTATTTATGTAAAACTTGCCAATTGAAATCAAAACCTTCCTTTTTTACGTTAGAGTTAAAATTTTTAGAATTAAGGTTGTGTTAGTATAGAACATGGATAGGATTATTCATTACATTTTTCAGTTGTTACAGATTAATATTTCAAATTACCTTGTCCAATATACATATTAAAAATTAACTTATTGAAATTCAAATGGAACCCTCTCTTTTGAAACAAATCAAATTAATGATATTAAAATTTCAATTTCAATTACAGAATTATAATCCTAAGAGTTAGCTGGCGCACATAGAAATCATTCACTTGGATACAAGGGTGATTCAACAAGTATTCACACTCAAACTTATAAAAAAAATTCCATAACTAAATCACCCCATTCAAAAGTAAACTTCGCTTAATAATTCTTGATCAATAATTAATAATAATAAAAAAAACATATAATTTATTCATCATAATAAATTGGCACCCAAAACCTAACTCTGATGATTAATTACAATAATTTCAATTTATTCATTATATTAATTCCATAACTTTTTTTTTTTTTTTTTTTTTTTTTTTTTTTTTTTTTTTTTTAATAATCACCATTATGGGAGTTTCCTCTAGAAGGTCCGGGTCTTAACGACCAAGGACCTTCTAGGCAGCTGTAAGGAACATTCTAACAATTCTGGTTGTCCAGAGGATCACCTCCTTCTGAGCTTTACTTATCAACTCCTGATCCAGTTCAAGGAGTTCCGTATTTTCTGCCAGGTGGCTCTCAACCAATCCATTCGTGGAGATTATCAGGGGCAGAATCTTTACCGTTCTTAGCTGGTGTATCTCTTTTATTTCAAAAGCCAGGTCGTGGTACTTTGTTAGTTTCTCCGTGTACGCTCTACTTATGTTATCATCTGCCGGGACGGTTATATCAATGATTGTTGCTTTGCGGTTTCCTTTATCAAAGATCACGATGTCGGGCCTGTTGTGCGGCACCGATCTATCCGTTATTATCGGGTTGTCCCAGTAGAGTTTGAACTGACTGTTTTCAAGTATCGGCTTGGGTAAGTATTCGTGTACCCTTCGAGAGGTAAGTATAAGTCCTACTTTCATGGCAATGGCTTGGTGAAAGATTTTTGCCATAGCATTATGCCGCTGGGTGTACTCCCTGGGTGCAAGAATGGGGCATGAGGATGTCACATGTTGTATAGACTCCAAGGCTTGGCAGCATTTCCGGCATCTGTCAGTCGGTATGTTCTTTTTGGCTATATGTTTCAGGTACGCTCTTGTTGGCACCACCTGATCTTGGATTGCGATGAGACGTCCCTCGGTTTCTGGGAATAAATAACCGGATTTAAGGTAAGTTAGTGACTGCTCTCTATTAACTCTATTTTCTTTCAGTGCCTCCGGATACCTGCCATGTAAGGGTTTGCCGTGCCATTCCTCCAGTAGTTGTTCAGATGATGGCGTCTGTGGTGGGTTATTTCTGCTTGCCAGATTTAAAGCCGTGATGTTGCGGTCTTCCTGGCATATTGATTGAAAGAACGGTAAGTTTTTTGAGTGGAAATATTCTCTGAGTTCAGTTACCGCTTTATTGTGGGCCTTTTCAACATTTCGCAAACCCCTTCCTCCTTGGTGCCTAGGCATGTAAAGTCTGATCACCGATGCATGGGGATGGTGGATGCCGTATTTAGACATTAGGACTCGCACATGTGTGTCAATCGCCTTCAACTCTGTGCTTGACCACCTGATCACGCCGAAAGAGTAGGCTATACTTGGAATTGCCCATGTATTGATTGCCGTAAACATTGCCTTGGAGTTCAGTTTACTGCGGAGGGTTTTTTTTATTCTAGCAAAAAATTTATTTTTGAAATCTTCTTTCTGTTTTGATGTTCTTATCTCCAATGCTTGTTGTATACCCAGGTACTTATATGATTCTTCTGGGCTTAGTTCTTGTATAGTCACCTCATCTTGAATAAGCATTTCTCCCCCTTGTGTCAACTTTCCTCTCTTGACGTGTAATGAGGCACATTTGTCCAGCCCCATCTCCATTCTGATGGTTTGTGTGAAAGATGTCACTATCCCAAGAAGGCTCCTCAGTTGCTCCTCATTCGCGGCATATAGCTTGAGGTCATCTATATACAGTTGATGAGTAATTTTGATGTTTGACCTGTCGTCCACAAGGTATCCGTATCGGTTGTTGTTGAGCAGCCTACTGAGGAGGTTTAAAGCTAGACAAAACCAGAGGGTGCTGAGTTTATCCCCTTGGAAGATGCCAGTTAAGATTCTTATCTCTGGTGTTATTATTTTGCCGAATGTTAAGTTCGTCCTCCAGGTTGTCATCAGATGTTCTAGTAAGCCTATAATGTTTTCAGATACACCGTAGAGTTTCAGAACTTTAAGAAGCCAGGAGTGCGGGACCGAGTCGAAAGCCTTTTTGTAGTCGACCCATGCGACCGAGATATTCCTTAACTTCTTCCTTGCCTGTTTGGTTATAAGATGATCGATGGTTAACAACTCCTTGCAGCCCTGGGCACCTCTTCTGCAGCCATTCTGCTCTCGTGCAAGGATCTTGTACTTGCTTACATGCTTCCACAGATGTTTGGTGATTATTCCTGTGAGTATCTTATAGACAGTAGGAAGACATGTAATGGGTCGATAAGCCTTGGGGTCAGGACTGGTGTTTCCTTTTGGAAGCATATGGGTGACCCCCAAAGTGAAAAACTCTGGTATGATGGAGGGTTCCGCCAACGCTCTCTGAAAAAATTTGGCCAATTTATGGTGAGTGGCCTTGAAGTTTTTCCACCAGTAATTATGGAGTTTGTCAGATCCTGGAGCAGCCCAGTTATTTGAGTTCTTAAGGACAGATGATATGTCTTCCTCCATAATTTCGAGATCTTCCATGGTGTAGTTTCCTGCCTCCTTCTCAGCGTCTTTTATCCAGAAAGCCTCATCATCATGAGTCTCCCTTCGCTCCCAAATTCCCTTCCAGACTTCAAACATTTCTCTCTCATCTGGGTTCACTCCTTCCGTGTTGTTTGCGTTCTCAAGCTTGCGGAAGAACTTTTAGGATTTTTGTAGTACAGCTGGTTGTTCCTATACCTCTTTACTCTTTCGTTGTACCTTTGTATGCGGTTTCCTAACGCTTTCACCTTCTGTTTCAGCTTGTCGAGGACCACCATCATCTGCTCTGCGAGAAGTTGGTTCGAGCCATTTGTTGTAATACGTGCTTCTGATGCGATCTGCCGTACTCCCTTCATGATCCTGTTGGACGGTATTTCTGTATTGAGGTAAGTATGTAAGGTGCCAATTCTTTTTCTTATAATCCTAATTTTCTTTTCCAGCCTCATTTTCCATGGTGGTATCATTTCTTGACGGCGAGTTGGTTGGGCCCCGCTTATGCTTATTTTGAGATCTTCGCATACTGTGATTGCTCCAGCGTATACGCAGTCGACCACCTCTCTCAGTGTGGCGGTTACATCGATGTATCTCTCCATTATCCTGTTGATTTTTTGGACACACTCTAGCATTTCTTTGGATTGCTTCATTCTTGGGATGTTTGCCCTTTTACTCGGAGAAAGTCCTGAGTATTTCTGGAGGTTTCGGTAATAATTACGTTCTAGCCTGGATGGTTGTACGCTCATTCGGATATGTGATCTGGTTTCCATTCGTGTTTCTTCATCAGGCTCTGCATTTATAGGGGCACCACGCGGGATATAACTTTGAGCAATGGTGTCAAGTTCAGTGGTGGAGAACTTTTCCCTTTCAAGAAGCCACCTGACTCTATTTGCCAGAAGGTTGGCGTACGATGGTCTCTGCGGGTTGGTGTCATTCCATAATTCTGTAAGTAGCTCTCTGTATGTCTTTCCTGTTCTTGGTTGCATTTCCTTCGCTATAAAATGAACGCGCATTATAAGGATGTTGTCCTCCTCCGTCCATCGCGTTCTCGCATCTCGCCTATTTGAAACTCCCGTGGGACGAGATCCTCTCTCGTCCAAACTTGAGCTTCCTTCCATATTCCGTGAAACGAGATCCTGGCTTACGGTGCCATCTCGGGGGGCTGCGCCGCTTGCACCACAGCTGACCCCATCGGGCTCTGCCTCCAGACGGTTCCGAAGAGGACCAGCCCGCTGTCCCCTACCGCCCTGATTCTGGCTTCTAGTGATAGGAGCGATATATTCTGCAGAGCCTCAGGATGCTGACCTGAGGCTCTGGATGACTCGGGTATGCGGGGTCGTCACGCCCCGATAGCTAATGCTACCCTGCATACATATATATATATATATATATATATATATATATATATATATATATATATATATATATATATTATAACCAAAGATAGATCGGAATTCCACAGCTCCGTCTCAAGTATGTTGATGTTTTATCATCAATGACTACTGCCTGAGATCTACACTCAAAATAATTAGCCAACAGTGCCGTAGCTTTCCGTGAAACCCCAATATGTTATGCAAGATAGCAACTAAAAGTTCATGATTTACAGAGTCGAAAGCTTTCGAATAGTCGAGTAACGTTAAGATGGTAAGGTCTCCTTGATCAATAGAATTGAAAACTTCATGTGTTACATAGAGCAGAGCAGTACAACAGCCATGGCCAGGTCTAAAACCAAATTGTGAGGCAGGAATGATTTTATTTTTCTCTAGATAATCCTGCAGTTGCCCATGCATTTTCCTTTCAATTATTTTAGACCAAGTCATACAAACTAATAGGTCGAATATCATCTAAAGACGATGGGTTAGGGTGTTTTGGCAAGGAGAAGACCAAAGCTTTTTTCCAAGAGCTGGTATAAACAAAAAAACCAAAAAAATATTAATTAAAAATAATACCAATCCCGTCAAAATGAATGATATACTTAATTGCCTGGAAATTGACAATATGCGTCAAATAAGGAAGAATGAAAGGAATGCACAATTTAATTGTAGATATATTGATGCCATCATGACCTGTAGCCCCGCTCCTGATCCCATTGATTACCTTGAAGATCTCGGCTTCTTCTACCTCCCAAAATGTAAAACTGACCATATTTGAATCCTTAGTGTTTTTGTTGTAGAATTCAAGAAGATCATGGTCCCTAAAAACTCTTGGAATGGAGTCAATAAAATATTTATTTATTTTATTAGCATCTTTCAACTCTTCGGTTAGTTCAGTTGATTTTCTCTTGATAATATTGAGGTTTTTCAGATTTGACCAGAAGTTTTTAGTTTCCTTGTTGATCAGGACAGAATAAAAGTAAGCTTTTTTGTCATTTTTAACCGCCAGTGAAACTGCATTTCTAATCTGTTTGTACAAGAGCCAGTCGTTTTCATTTTTAAATTTTTTATAACGAGCCAGAGTTTTATCCCTCAAAACCATCATTTCCTTCAAATTATCTGTGAGCCATGGTGCATGTCTCTTTGTTATTCATATAGTGCGGAAAGGAAAGTGTAGATCCAATAAGGTTGTTATGTTGGAATTCATGAAATTTATTTTCTCGTCGACATCATCGTAATCAAATATACCTCTCGAGGGTATTGATTGGAGATCTGAATTGAATTGCTTGTAATTGAAATTCCTAAAGTCTCTTACAGTTTTAAACATGGGAAATTTCTTGTTCATATCAATGTGCCAATTACAGGATACAAGTTCATGATCGGTGCCAAGGACGGTAGACAGAACTTCAATTTCAGAAACACTATGGATGTCCGAAGCTAATATATAGTCTATAAGTGTTGCAGATTGGTTGGTAATTCTTGTTGGCTGGTTTATTAATTGACTGAGACCAAGTGCATCAATTCTCCCTTTGACGTATTTCGTTTCACTATCTGGGACAAGCAAATCCGTATTGAAGTCACCCATGCAAATTATTTTATCGGCGTGAGTAATTATAAATTCATATTCAACATCAAATAATTGCCAGAATAATAAAAGAACCTTTTTCAATTTTAAGTTCATTTCCTGTTTGTACTCCTTTGAAGATGGTCGAAAGAACGAAAGACATGTCAGAATTCTGAATGAAGTGTGAAACAAAAATTCTGAATTATTTTAAATAAAACTATTGATTTTAAGGAAAAACATAGGCTAAAGAAATTTTGAATGATTTTCATAGTTCCTTTTGTTATTATTGAGTGAATAAACATTATTATTATTACTATTATTATCCAGCCCTTTTTAACATGAGTGATACTTTCACACAAGATTATGTTAAACATTTTTGAAAGAAATCTGTTTTCATAAGATTGATGAGCAGAAACAAAATTTTGTCTACTCAAAATATCTAATTTATGGGATTTTGGTAAACAATTTTTATTTATTGGATTTTGTCATATCATTTGGATATCTTATAATGAATGCTCATTTTATATGTCGCTTGGTATAAGTAGTACTTATATGACATTAATTTAATTCAATTCCTGTAAGTTATAATAATATTATATATTTTTTTAAATTAAATATGTAGAAAGCTGATATTAAAATATTTAAATAATTCAATAAAGATATTTAGGCTACAAACCTACTCTGAAAAAGTTACAAGTCTATAATTATTTATGTTCTCAAGTCAGAGTGTTTACGGACAGCCATACATAATGTGTTTTGACCCCGGATTTTTCATCAATGAGTTCAACCTTGTCGTTTGAGACCATTTTCGGATCAAAATTTGAAAATTGCGAACACTTAGGTAAAACGATAGCACGATGTATGCCAGAAAAAGAAAAAAGGAAAAAGTTCAAGCCTTCTGAAATGTTTACAGTTTACGTTATACTATGCAGATTTAAAGATTTGAATAAGAAAATTCGTCTTACTACGAGGTAAGCCGAGAAGTATCCGAGCTGTGTCCATCTCTTCGCGCCAGAAAGCTCGAGTATTCATCGAACTTTGTGCTACAATTTTTGGCGAAACTCAAAATTGTACAGCTTCGCCAGCATCCATACAGTTCCGATATAGCTCCCTGCGTCTTTTAGATGTTCACAAAATTGAAAATGGCGCTCAAAGGAAAGCAGTTCGACGACATCACGACGATTCAGAGTAATCCGATGCGCGAGATGAAGGTCATCCCAAAATCTGCGTTCAAGGATTGAATTAGGATGTGGAAGCACTAGCGGAAGCGTGTGGTTTAATCAAATGGGCACCACTTCAAAGGATGTCCCAGACCGAATGACGAAGAATAGCACCAACGAGAAGATACGAACTCAGGTCGGATAAGTTTCGGACACACCTCGAATGTACACGGTCTAGAGCTTTTCCCTAAGTTTTTATATGAATATGCGCAAAGCTTGGAATAAAATCATATCTTAGCCGTCATGGATCCTCCAATATTTTTAGCTGAATACAATAATTTTGAGGGGTTAGAAACTGACGATAGAAATTGAAAAAAATTATATCCTAACCTATTTTATGTCATTTGATATAAGTGGTACTTATATGACATTATTTTAATTTAATTCCTGAAGTTATAATTATTGAATATAATTTTTTGAAATGAAATATGTAGAAGGCTAATATTGAAATATCTAAATAATTTTATATACCTTCTATCAAGTATTAACCTCTATTTATGTTACTTTATTCATAATATATAATTGTTTGGTTTCCTTAACATTCTTTATACAGATAGTCCTTATGCTATAACAGAGGCCGTTGAATTGTCTTTCAATCTTTTAGATCAAGGGTAAACCTCAGAATTATTTATTTATAGTTAAACGTACACTACATTTAAATTTCTTAGTATTCATTTACCAGAAGTTTTCTAAATTGTTGAAGGGTGAGTAAATATTTGTTGTTGATGGATGTTATATTTTATTAAATATGAATTATTTGAATACTGACGAAGCATAGTCTCTATTAAAACTTATTTTTCAGTAACGTTTTTACATATCTTGAGTGTTTATAGAAAGTAACTTAGTTAGATATCCAATAATTTTGAATATTCTAAGTAAGATAGTTTTATGATGAAATTCTTAAGATTATGTTGAACATTTTTGAAGGATATTTGTTTTCATAAGATTGATCAGCAGAAACAAAATTTTATCTATTCAAAATATTTAATTTATAGGATTTTGGTTAACAATTTTTATTTATTGGATTTTGTTATATCATTTGGATGTCTTATAATGAATGTTTATTTTATGTCATTTGATATAAGTGGTACTTATCTGAAATTATTTTAATTTAATTCCTGAAGTTATAATTATTGAATATAATTTTTTGAAATTAAATATGTAGAAGGCTAATATTAAAATATTTGAATAATTTTATTTACCTTCTATCAAGTATTAACCTCTTTTTGTGATACTTTATTCATAATATGTTAGTTTCATGAATTTACTGTTATTATGATCTTATTTGGAGATGGGGTAAATTTGTTTACGAATTTCTTACGAATTATTCATAATATATAATTATTTGGTTTCCTTAACATTCTTTATACAGATAGTCCCTGTGCTATAACAGAGGCCGTTGAACTGTCTTTCAATCTTTTAGATCAAGGGTAAACCTCAGAATTATTTATTTATAGTTAAACGTACACTACATTTAAATTTTTCAGTATTCATTTACCAGAAGTTTTCTGAATTGTTGAAGGGTGAGTAAATGATTGATGTTATATTTTATTGAATATGAATTATTTGAATACTGACGAAGCAAACTCTCTCCTAAAACTTGTTTTTCAGTAATGTTTTTACATATCTTAAGTTTTTATAGAAAGTAACTCAGTTAGATATCCAATAATATTGAATATTCTAAGTAGGATAGTTTTATGATGAAATTCTTAGGATTATGTTAAACCTTTTTGAAAGATATTTGTTTTCATAAGATTGATCAGCAGAAACAAAATTTGTCTATTCAAAATATTTATTTTAAAGGATTTTGGTTAACAATTTTAATTTTTTGGATTTTGTTATATCATTTGGATGTCTTATAATGAATGTTTATTTTATAGGTCGTTTGATATAAATGGTACTCATATGACATTATTTCAATTTAATTCCTGAAGTTATAATTATTAAGAATAATTTTTTGAAATTAAATAGATATTAAAAGGCTAATATTTAAATATTTGAATAATATCCTAACCTATATAAAAAAGGGGTTTTCACTTGATATAAGGATTTATAATATCTTATATATCAAACAGATAAATTCTTCTCACCTCTCTAGATTGAACAAATACTTGAAGGATACAAACGTTTGTGAGAGGAATTTGGTTTCATAACACATTAATATGAAACAAATTTTTGTATCCTTTAAATATATGTAACTTATATCCTATAAAAAAATTTGAATATCAAAACAAATTAAAATATGTTCATCTTCTACAATTTTAATTTCAAAAAATTTTTATTCAAAAAAACTATTAGAATTAAATTAATGTTTAAAACAAGCACCGCTTACATTTAATAGACGTATATAATCAAAACTCAATATATAATGTCAAATGGAATAAATAAACCAAAAGATATATGAAAGTCATTAAAATTTATAAATAAATATTTAAAGGAGACAAAATTTGTTTCTGGTTTTAAAAGGTAATTGGCGTTCTTGAAGGTAAGACCAGAAACAAATTTTGTCTCCTTTAAATATTTATTTATTAATTTTAATGACTTTCGTATATCTTTTGGTTTATTTATTCCATTTGACATTATATATTGAGTTTTGATTATATACGTCTATTAAATGTAAGCGGTGCTTGTTTTAGACATTAATTTAATTCTAAAAGTTTTTTTGAATAAAAATTTTTTGAAATTAAAATTGTAGAAGATAAACATATTTTAATTTGTTTTGATATTCAAATTTTGTTATATTTCTTCTATAAAGTAAAAGCTCTTTCTATTTTATTTAATATCCTATATTTTCTTTGGATTCTTTTATTCCTTCTGTAGCTGTGTAACGAGTGTTAACTTTAAAACTACTACTAAAATCAATCTTCCTTTTTTTGAGATATTTATTTTATTTAATTTTGAAAAGTTATTGAGGAAAAATTTTAATAAATAGCTTTTTCGTCACTGGATTCAGTGAGATAGAAGGAAATAAGAACGTTCTTGAGTTATAGCGTGTTTCATTCGTCGAGGAGGTTGAATCACGAATCAGTACGGCCTAGATACTGCCGAGTCAATTGAGTGTGAACGTTTGGCTTAAGGTTTAACTATTTGGGCCTAATTTCCTGTCAGATCGCTGAAATAGCAAATAATTTGTATGAATTTTATTAGAAGAGTATGCCAATATTGAACGTGAGTTCGAACACATGGTTGTACGGCATTTTTTCATAGAAATGGTGGAAAATGGCGGAACAATAATTTTCCAGAGGGATGTAAAGGATCGGTACTTCAGACAATATGTTTCCCGGATCTAACTTTGCTGGTTTTTCCCATTTCAGGTTATTCGAAAGGCTATATGCTTACTGTGAAAAAAGGGGAAGAAATTATTGATCGCATTCGAAACGTATGCTGAATTAAGAAATAATAATGTTAGTACATCCGCGCAGAGGGATCTATAAGAAGAGCGTGCGAATTATTTAACGGCAGAATGGTTTACATTACGAACATTTAACTTAATTTATTCGTTGAAGTTTCAGAATAATCTCTCTTGCGATAAGTAGTAAATCATAATATTGTATTTTAAAGTTTCCTAAATAATTTCGACGCATACCGATGTTTTTAGAATTTTTCCCATAAAGAGTCGTGAGTACAAAAGAGATTCAGGAGAAAATTTTTTCAGAAAAACCAAAATAAAAATTATTCTATAAAAAAGGTGGCGTGCAATAACAATGTTTTGGAGTTAGACAGGGAGAGTAATCTTGAAAAACTTATTATCCTGTAGATGATCACAACAATTCTTATTATCATTTCATTTTTGTCACATGAAGAACCGCAACCCTTAAATTTGATCCGGATATTTCTGAACCTATAAGTGAAATTGAGAAAAAAGAAAAATGTGGAAAATTGCACCCCATGTAGCTTAGACATAGAGCTTCTTAAGGACATTTTTATTTTGAAATTAAATATTCTATCTACAATTTAAATTTTTGACAAAAGAGAATGAACCAACCTGTATATTGTTTTCCAGACAACTAACGTATCACTTCTTTTTTATGATTCATCTATTTTCAAGGCGAAAAAATGAATTTCCGGGAGACGCACTTCAGTATATGAAGTATTCATACATTTTTTCCACCATCTTTCACCAATATGTGACTGTGCAAATCGAATCGAAAAGTACAGATATTTTTAAGTAGGTTCTATTTCTTTCTTGTAACTTTTTGTTTCTTCAAGAAAGGGGTCGAAAATTATGAAAGAATTCTATTAATACTTTCTAATTTTAATACTATATTTTCAGTATCATGACCAGCATTACATTATTTGAATAAGAAAAGGCATTTTATGTCATTTCGGTTCATGATTGGCTAATGGGGAGAAATAACATAAAAAACTCTTATGGTTATTGGTTTTATTTAAGCTATGACAGGAAGTAAAATTAATTTTTTGTTTATTTGCTGATTCTGCTAGGTTTTAATAAAACGTCCCAGAAGCTCACTGGCTTTCGGTAGTTGGGACTGAAATATGAAATATTAAATGTAAGGAATATGACGTTAGTCTTTCAGAAACAAAAAATTCAAATTCAAGCCGACAACATTCTTCAAATTCAATGTTTCTTTCACGCGGTTGACGATATCTTTTTATATTTTTTCAATAAGACAAGTATTGGGGGGATAGTATGTGATGTACTGTTAATCATATGTGTAACTTCTATATCTTAATTGAAAGATTCGAAATTTTCGTGATATATTCAAGGTATCATAGGGCAATTGAAGAAGCGTGCAAAAAAATCCTTTCTTCACGTGAGTGCTCTCCTTGAATGTCATCCAACTATAAAACCAAGTAACAGAATTGAAGAAACTGATATTTTCATTACTTTGAATAGGAAGTCTAGTTCATGCAAGTCATAACAAGGTTTCAAAAATCTTCATCACTATTGAAGAGCTTATGCGGAACCTAATGTCGGCCACAACTATAGGGAGCTGGAAATTTGATAGCCTGATGATATTAGAAGAGAATTTTTCAAATAATAACAACCAGGTGGATATTAATTTCTTGCATATCACTTCATGAAACATTTTAAAATATAGTAGAATTATTAAATTAAATTCATTTGGCCTAAGTTTCACAGTATATTTTATGTTGTTGACATAATAACATTTTCAGAATTGAGGAAAATATACTCTAAAAAGAAATTTTAGTTGACAAAGTGAATTTTGAGAATAAATATACATTCTGTCAAGAAAGTACCCGGAATTATCGATTTAAATCTGGCGTGGCAATGAGGCAGGTAAAAATTTTTTTTCTTAGGTTGGTACCACTGTCCTTAGTTACTATGCCAAGCTTGAGCGGGATCTGTCAACTAGTGTGTTTGCAACAGCTGATTAAGTGAGTCGATGTCAGAGTGCGTGCCGATTTTTACTATGGGTGATTACGTTGAGCAAAGAATTTGTTTAAAGTTTTGTGTTGCAAATGATTTTTCGTGTGCCGATGCATTGAAAATGTTGCAAAAGGCCTTTGGTAATAACGCTCTATCGAAAACTCGTGCATATCAGTGGTACAGAGCCTTCAAGGACGGTCGTGAAGTGGTCGCCCATCGACGGCTTCGATCGAAGATAACGTCGATAAAATTAAGGAAAGTGTGCTAGAAAACCGTCGTACCAGCTTGAGATTGATAGCACATGATCTTAAGATATCCCACGAGTCCGCACGTACGATTTTGATTGATATTTTGGGCATGAGAAAGGTGGCCGCACGACTCGTACCGAAAGACCTGAATTTTCTTCAAAAACGTCATCGCGAACAGGTTGCTTCAGACATGCTGGATCGCTGTAATTCCGATTCTACATTCATGGAACGCATTATAACTGGTGATGAGACCTGGATCTACGAGTACGATATGCAAACAAGCCAGCAATCATCGGAATGGGTGGCAAAAAATGAGCCGAAACCGAAAAAACCACGCCAAAGCCGCTCGAAAATGAAGGTGATGCTCATTGTTTTCTTCGATATCCGTGGCGTGGTGCACTACGAATTCGTTCCAGAGGGTCAGACGGTAAACAAGGAGTATTACCTAGGCATTATAAAACGTTTGCGTGAGCGTATCCGTAAAAAGCGGCCAAATTTGTGGGCGAACAACTCATGGATTTTGCATGACGATAACGCGCCTTCTCACCGAGCTACGATTGTGACTGACTTTCTCGCCAAAAACTCAAAAAACGTGCTTCAGCAACCACCGTATTCGCCGGATTTGTCTCCCTGCGACTTTTTCCTTTTCCCAAAACTAAAATTGCCCCTTCGTGGCACCCGTTTTGAGTCGATTGAAGTCATAAAACAAAATTCGGCGCGAGAGCTAAAGTCCATCCCGGAAAGCGCCTATAAAAAATGTTTCGATAATTGGAAGTGCCGTTGGCATAGATGTATTGGAGCAAATGGAGCCTATTTTGAAAGCGACCCAATAAATTTTGACGATTAAATGTAAAAATGTTGTGCCACCTGTGCCGGTGGAAAAAATTTTTTTCTGGTTGGACGGATGTCGGCTACCATTTCACTGTTAGGTCAAAAATTAACTGCTGTGGCGTAAAGTGGCGCAAGATCGCAGAAGCAAAGCCTACCCAGAACACAACTGAACTACTAACTCGCACAAGCTGAAAAAGCTTCTGTGGGATCTTCACAGAAGATCTAGGAGTATCTGAATAATAATAATTAAAAAAAATATTAGTAATATATAATCAATATAAAATATTCTTCATTTTCTAGGAAAACCTTTTTACATCTCGACATGAATTTATCATCTTTAGTTGTTGTATGACGCTATTCGTTAACATAGTTAACTTCTTCAGATGCTTACAAACAACCAGTCTGAAATTTGATAACATACAGTATATAAATATTTTCTGTTTTAAGATATGAGTGCAAAATATTTGTATTAGTTTTGGTTAAACCACCGGGTCCTTCTTAAATAAATCCAAAATAAGTTAATTAGATAACTCAGTTTGCTCACTTAATAAATTCCCAGAATTTCTAAATCGGTATATTTCCATACTTTCCAATAAGTTCAGTTTTAGACCCTTATTTTCTTTATGCAAAATCCTAAAACGTTCCTTAAAATCATGTTTCCCTTTTATTAAATGTTCTCCATACGTAAAACTCAACTTATTATTGAGGAAGGAAATTCTTCTTCTTCTTTGAGTGTAAGCTTTCATCCGTCATCTATTCGCAATTGTCTTTCCCATTACAATCAGTCTGAGGACCTCATATTTTTCTCCTCTTATAAAATGCCCAACTAAGAAAGCTTTCGTGCCTTTATATTCTGCAACAATTCTCGCCTGGTTCCAGCGCACGTTAGCACTTCTTCGTTTGACACACTTCTATGCAATTTTATGATAGATTGGGCCGTTGCTTGGTAGAAATCAGTTGTAATTGTCATTATAAAATAAAACACTTGTTTACATTTTCTACTTTATATATAGTAGAAAAGTAGAATATAGTAGAAAAAAGTAGAAAATGTAAACAAGTGTTTTATTTTATAATGACAATTCTATGCAATTCATTGACTTTACTTTGAGTGACCATGTTTCCGCTCCATATGTTATTATATGCCACGATGTCGTCAAGATGTCGGCGAGTGATGACCTGGTTGGTGAACGTTCGAGTAAAGTTTCAGATTTGAATGATAAGAAAAGTGGTACCTGTGCATATTGCAAAAAGTGTGAACAGGAAGACGTATTTTGCATAAGATGCAGTGAAATTTTTCATCTTTCATGTTTAATGACAGCCGCTAGAAAAAGAAATGCGAATTGTGTTCATGAAACGAATGATAGTGAAGTTCATGTAATACAGGAAGAAGAAAATACTCAATTCAAAATAAAAATGTTAAAACTCAAGGTGAAATTTCTAGAAGATTTGTTGTTAGTTAATGAAGTTTTGATGTTGAATAATGAACTTCTTCTTGAAAAAATCGAGGGATTTGAAAAAACTGTTTAGGAACAGGTGAATTCTACCAGAATAGTTATTGGCTATTTGAGGAAGGCCTCTTTTTCAAGTGACTACCAAGCAGTCTCCACAGTCCACCCCTAGAGGTAGAAAGTGTGATAAGGATTACGCCATATCATCGCGCTCGGCGAGAACCCCTCCGAAGAGATGAACCCACCAGCTTCCAGTTTGGGTCCCGACTCGAAAGCCAGAACCGTCTGACTGGTAGCAGCGAAGCACTATCCAACCTCTACTGGCTTAGCAGGTCAGTACCCGAGTTGGTTTGAGACGCAACTCACCCGCCGGAGGGAATTCTTATCCATCCACCCGAACGCAGTCCCATAAACTAAGATAAACTCAAGATTGATGACTACAATTGATCCTGGTACGAGCACCGTCTAGCGGACTATACGTCCTGACCCACCGAACCCATGTGAAGTCATTTGATTGATCCTGGCGTCAAGAACTAAAGGCGGAGCCATTTCGTCGAGATTCACAAACCCTAAATTGTTACGCACAGATCCAGGGGCCAGGACAGGCCGGTCAAACCGTCAAGTCCCGTTAAAACCCGAGTCGTTTCATGAGAATATCCCGAAAATGGGGGTCTGCGAACAGATAAATGAAATACCCCCCTAGTCCAGCATGCGGACTTTCAACCACTGCCCCCTCGAGTCCAACACCAAATTGGGGTGGCCAGGTGGTACAAGTAACATCTGAGGGCAAGACCACCCCCCCGAGGTAACGCAGTATGCTACATAACGCACTCGGCCATTACACAGAATCCGGAGATTTATACTGCGATAGGGTAGAGTACGCCAGTTTTAAGGGAGAAGCCCTGTGCTGCGACAGACTCCCTTGTCACTGAGTTAATCAACCGGCTCAGCCCTCCATTTCACCTGAGTAAAACTAGGGCCCCATTCGGAGATCTTCCACCATACAGGTCCAGTGACTGGCGCGAAGTGGCATTACGTTAGACACCAAGACTTAACCCTCCAATTCGCCGGGACGAATCTAGGGTCCTAGTCAAGAGAGCGCCCCCATCACGTCAAGATCTAATGCCTGGGGGGCGACTGTTTAGGAACAGTCTAAAAAACTATGAATAATGACAGTGTATCAACTCTCAACGCAGAAAAGTTGGAAATTGGAATTTACTATGTCCAAAGAATCCGCAGAATGAACCAAAACAACAGAATCTACCGAAACAACAGAATGGAAAAACATAATATGTCACGAGTTGACAGTCAAGATGTTGATCTTAATTCAGAACAAACTCACAGAAAATGGTAGGAGGTTGCAAGACCCACAAATACTAACAATGAATTCCCTGAAAATACAAAAGGGCAAAAGGAAAAGGAGTGCAAACGTTTACAAAGAAAAAAGGTAAACAGTTCAGTAAAGTTATTTGTACTGGAACCAAGTCTAGTGAGACATTACTGCAAGGAGTTAAGAAAAGGAAATGGATATATTTGGGAAAAATTAAAGGAAAGAACAGGTCAGAGAAAGAAGTTGAAACATATGAAAAACAAACTAAAGAAATTAATGATGTACAAGTTAGAAAACTTGATACAAAAGGTAAAAATTCACCACACCATTGGTGTTACCAGGGAACAAGATTTTATGTCTATATGTAAAGAACCGTTTTGGCTAGAGGAAGTTGTTGTTAGGGAGTTTAGCTTCAGAAACTTATGATTGTTTCGGTCTTTACTTGACGAAAATTCATCTTGAAAATATGAATAAAAACAATATTCTAATTTCCGCTAATATTTTATTTACACTACGATCGTTACGTCATACCATGACTTCTTCAGGTGAGTATTACAAGATACTCAGTATCTTGATTATATTGATCAAACTTGTATTGAATAATGTGAGGGTTTACAAAAATGAAGGAAATGAACTATCGATGTAGTGGATATATGAAATTCTATAACTGACATTCCTTGAGGAATTTTAGTGCTGCTTCTATTTGAGATGCCGAGCTGAGGATGTCCTTCAAATATTCTTTAATTCCCATTCGATGGTGGACTTCATCATATTTAGAACAACGAGTTAAGCGAGTTCCTTGGCAGTGGTCGCATATATGACATTCTGATGACATCAGATAGCCGTGTGTCGTCCTGGTATGGGATATTCTTAATCTACTCAACACAATTTTGTCTTTCTTATTCAGATTGATTTTTATTGGTGAGTTGATTTTAGGTTGGATTGCACGTAGTTTTGTTGCTAGTATTCCATTGGATTTGCCAGTCTTGAAGGGATTTCAACTTAATCGTCGGCTTTAGGTCTGAGTGTAGCTGAATGTTTGTAATAGTAGTAAGGTCAGAGGATTGTGCCAGTTTCGCGGACTTGTCTGCAGCTTCGTTTCCTTTTATACCCACATGAGATGGTATCCAAATTATTGACGTTGAAATGGCTTTGTTGGTGTTTAGTGTATGACATCGTTCTTAGATTTTTTGTACAAGTGCGTTTTTGGAGTAGATGTTGGATATAGACTGAATTGAGGATAATGAATTTGTGAATATTGCACTATGGTTTCCTGGTGTCATGGTGTTGAATAGTGTAGATTGCAAACAATTCACCGGTATGAATGCTACAGGTAGGCAAAAGTTTGAATGATTCTGGATTGTTGACACAGTTGATTATTGAGCATGCAACTCTATATTCGTTTTTAGATGCATCAGTGAAAAATTCCTCATCAAATTTTTCATTGTTTTTCAATTCTAGAAAAGATTGTTTCAGGATTGAGGCATGGGTTTCCTGTTTATTGTACCTATGTGAGGTAGTATTGAGGTTCGGTGAATATCTGGACCAGGGGACATGTTTTGAGTAAGTCATGAGAGCTATATATTGAAATTCTATGGATTCTGAGTGAGATGCCGTAGCATCCGTAGGATTGGGGGCAACGTCACAGGGTGTGTAGTGGTGATTGATGTTTTCCTCAGATCATGTACAGGATGGTTTGGCATAGCAAGCACCTTACAAGCATACGAGAGAATAGTTTGCTGTCGACTGAATTTGAGAGGCATCTCGTGTGCTTCTATATGAAGGCTCTCAAATGGGCTAGATCGAAATGCTCCAAGGATGATCTGTAACACTGTATTCGGTATTCAGTGACTTCAGATTTGTTCTACTCGAAGTAGAATGGAAAATACTGCCATAAACTAGGTCCGACTGTGTTACTGACTTATAGATTCTCAGTAAGACTTCCTCATCGCATCCCCAGTGATGGTGAGATAGGGTTCGAAGGATGTTCATAGCTCTCATGCATTTGTCTTTGACGTTTTTGATGTGATGAGTCCAGGTAAGTCTCTGATCTAAAGTCATTCCTAAGAATTTATATTATATAGTCAACTATTTTCAAAGGAAGGCCGTTGATTGCGACATGAGGTTGTAAAGTTGAATCTCTTCTGGTAAATCGAACAATTTTTGATTTTGAAGGGGAGAAGTTGAATTCGATGTTTTTAGCCCAAGCAGTGATATCGATAAGAGTTTTCTGCAACAGTTTGCACGTGTTGTGTGTGCTTTTTCATGAACAGAATAATAGGTGGTCGTCCTTACACAGGACTAACTTGATTGGGGCTTTGATAATGTTGCAACCTTGAGGAACGTCGTTTTTTTGTGATGTATGAAGCAGACTTTTTCCCATTAACTCTCACCTTGAAATTTCTATTAGTTAGGAAATTTTTCAGAAAAAGGTATATACTGCCAATGAGGTTGATGTTTTTAATTTGGCCAGGATAGCTTCAAGACTTGTGGTGTCGAAGGCACTATCTATAATATATTTATGGGTGCAGCAGTTAGGCCTTGTTTAATTGTGAAGGCGTTCTCAATTTTAGCTTGTAGCATTAATAGGTTGTCAGTAGTATTGCGATTCGGCCTGAAGCCTGATTGCATTGGATAGAGCAAAGAATTATTCTCGAGATGCCACATAAGCCGTTGGTTAACCAATTTTTCCAGTATCTTACACAGGGTGCATGTCAAAGGAATTGGTCTGAACGTGTTGGGTGAAGGTTCTGATTTACCAGGCTTTTTGATGGGTATAATGTGGGATTGTCTCCACTGAGTAGGAAACCGATGGTTGTTCCAATTGTCGTTATATATTTCTAGGATTTTAGATAATGTTTCTGTCGGGAGATGTTTTAGAAATATCATAGAAATATTGTCTGGGCCTGCTGCTGTGTTCTTCATGGGAAATAGAGCTAAGTTGAGTTCACGCAAAGTAAAGGATCGATTCATAGGATTTCCTGTATCACTTATAATTGGCTCTTCTTATTCAAGGCATTCAGATATTGTTGAAGTCGCCGTTTTATTAAAGTAGAATTTAGCAAAGGTATTTGCTATTTCTTGACTGTCAGTGATTAGTTCATTGTTTTCATCTAACACAGAGGGTATATTGTAGTTTGTGTTGTGCCCTTCCATTTGTTTTATTTTCTTCCAAATGTGCTTCGACGGAGTGTTCGAGGAGATTGTGGAAACATATTGAATCCAGGATTGGCGTTTGCTCTCTTTTAAATCTTGAGATTGCGCTGCATTGTTTCAAATTTATCAAATCCTCTTGGTTTCGGGTTAGTCGGTATCTGTTTAGAGCTTTTTTGCTTTCTGCAACCGCTTTTTTGCAGTCTTCATTCCACCATGGACCCATCCTCTTACCTGGAGTTAGCGTACAATTCCCTACATGTTTCTCGGCAGCTGAGATCAGAATGTTTGTAAGTTGGTTTGGTCGATGTTCGTAGTAAAATCTGTCATTTCTATTTGGATGTTTACCTCTTCTGAAAATAGATCCCAGTTGGCATTTGATATTTTTCATTTTGAGATGCTTTCTGTGGGGTGGGTGTTTTTGTCGATTATGAATATGGGAAAGTGGTCACTATCGTAGAGGCTGTCTAGGGTATGGCAGAACAGGTGAGTTGCCATGACGGGATCACATAAGCTTAAATCTATTGCAAAAAATTTTCCAGTGGATATGTCAAAGTGTGTGCTTTCACCAGTATTCAGTAGGTTGATATCATTATCTGAAATAATTTCTTCAACCAGCTCTGCTCCGCCGAATGTTTTTTCCGAACCCCATATGGTGTTATGCGAATTGAAATCACCAACCAAACGGAAAGGCGTTGGTAACTGGCTAACAAGATTGGAAAGTTCCAGATAGGTGAGATTGTAGTTCAGTGGTATGTAGACCTTGCATATTGTAAGCTTTTGAGGACACCAGGCAATGACAGCAACGGCTTCCAGTGAGGTATTGAGAGGAAGTTCTCTGAAGTATAAATCAGATGAAATAAATATGGATGCTCCACTACCGGCTACTGTGTTGGTGTCTCTAATGAAATGGCGACTTGCGTAGTTTTTCAGTTTTGGTTTGTGGTTTTGTTTAAAATTAGTTCCTTGTATGCAAATAATGTCTGGTGAAGTGTCTGATATCAACTGTTGGATTCGCTCTAAGCGTGGATAGAATCCACTACAATTCCACTGAATAAGAGTGTGGTTTTCGTTAATATTGAGACAGTAGTTGAGGAGTTATCAGAGGGCTCGTCATCATCTGTAATGGTGTCTAGGCTATTTAAGCTGCCAATCTCTATCGAATTGTCCTTGAGTTTACCTTTGATTTTTTTAGAAATTCGAGTTATTCTGTTTTAGTGGTTTTTTCTACATATGAATAAATATTGTGCAGATTTTGGAGAAGTAATTTAACATCTGATGTGAATTTTTCTGCTTACGTATAAGGAAAAGGGCTACCATAGGAGTTCTCCAAAAGTGCAACAAGGTTATCTTAAGGAAGATGGAAGGTGTCTTCTGAGTATGCTTTCAAAATTACCCTTTTGGTGGATTAGCTTAAGGCGTTATCTTCAGGTGTGTCCATCTTTGGTTTTTTCTTGGTTTTTTCTTGGCTCGTTTGCTAGTAGTAGAGTCTTTTGCTGATGTGTGCGGGGGAGGCATGGAGGTATCTTCTGTAGGTGCAGCTTCAATTTAATTTTCAGATTGGTCGGTCGACAGAAATATCCTGTTATCGTTGCCATCGTAATGAATTAGTGTTGACGTTTGTAGTTCATAATTTTTACTTGGTGGGAAGATGTAAACCTGTCTTCGGAAGCTGAGAATATGTGAGTACTCTTCTCCTGGAATTCCAGCTTTAAGGAAGGAAACAGGGGAGGCAAGTTTCAGTCCAAGATTTTGGATAACTTCGGTCACTAGTTCATGGGGAATACAGGGTGATATATTTGAGATCACTATTCTTTTGGTCGGAGAAACTAGTCTTTTGATGTTCAAATTCATATCTCCTATAGCAACGGTTGGATTGGTTTTAATAAGTTCTTCGACATGTTCTGCGGATGTCAGATAAATGCAAATTCTATTGTTCGAAATTCTTGAGGCGAAGCAAATGTTCTTCGGCTGAAAAATTTTATCAATTGCTTGGACATAATCGTGTAGTTGCAGATTATCTTCTGCGTGAATTACGATGGCTTGTTCCTTTTTAGGGAAGTTAAATTCAGGAATTCATTTGTCTGCGGCTACATAAGACGTTTTTTGTGATGTTGGTGTTTTTTCAGTGTTTGAAGACATTGTTTTGGTAGAACTAGTAGGTTATATAATTTTATTGATGCCCTTGTACTCAAGAGCGTTAAAATGTCGGTTGTTGAGATCAGGAGGTAGCCACAACTGAATACACTATAGTGTTGGTTGCCTATTCAAAGATGAGCGAAATGCCCGGTACTATCAGTTGTTGTCTTTTCACTAATGAGATAAGAGAAATGTTTGTTTATCAATACAAATATGTCGGAAATATTGATTTCTGGTCAAATCGATGTTTTCCAGCGAATTTTTCACTATCCACTCTTGAAGTACGTCTTCTATTTCGCTCATGCACTAAATTTATTATCTTTTAATAATAAACAATGAACTCGTTCAATAAACGCGATTGAGAGGCTCGGTTACTTCACACCGTCCATTTAATACCTAACTCAACATAATTTTAAGAACTTCTCAAAAACTATTATAATTTATTTGAAATATTTAATATATTTAAATAAAGTACTTCAAAAACTCTCAAAAAATGTAGCACATCCTCAAAAAATAATAATAATTTAGATAAGACCATTTAAACTTCAAATTCAAAAAATTAAATCAAATTAAAAATAAATAAACCTACTCAGTAGTGAAGAGAGCCGGATCCTCTAAGGATCAGACGAGTCACAGAGTCCCTTATAGATTATATAAATTCAACCATTATGTTATTGTATTTACCCGCGTATTCCGGTGTCAAAATACTCTGTGCCACTGTAACTGGACACGCATGTGATTAGTGACAATAACAAAGGAGAACAATGTCCTTATAGCATGCCCATTGTATTTTAATTCATTCGAGGGGAAGGTTCTTGGAAATAAACCTCTTGAGCAACATAGTAACATACTCGAGATAATAGTACTTATAACAGCCCCCTTTGGTAACTCTTAGTAAGTGAACTTCTTTTAAATGCTTCTGATTAATTGCATGCTGTACATTTTTGAATACCACCTTAGTGTTAATGTGAAATTAGTGATTGCTCGTTCATTGTAGTTCCATTCAGCGCTTTTCATTCTTGTTATTTGATCCGACCGGAATGTTTTAACTAAAATACATTGCCTTTGTATATAACTAAAGCGACCCTCACAAGTCATCAGTTTGTATTGTATACTTTGTCTCGGTGCCTGGTTCTTTATTTTTCTGTATTTGTAAATAGTGGTTCTTTATCTGCGTAATACTTGCTAATAGGGATTTTATGTTATCTGTTCTTAATAATTCCGGCGCTTGATGTGTAACTGATTTGTATGTACTCTTGTGTAATCCCACAGTTACCTATTTCTTTGTTTGTTCTTGTTGTAACGTTCATTAACACTCCTAGGTGATGGCGTACTGTATATATTTTATAATGTCCTAGTCAGTTGTGTTACCTATTTGCCATATGCAAGTGTCCACTTACTTTGAGAGAATATATTCCATGTGAACCGGTGGCTTTCTTTAGCGTAAATTGCTGAGTAGTCCTGGTGGAGGACAACATATCGTATAGAGACAGTAAATAGCTCCGGATATCCAACGCTACTATGAGAATGTGTGAGTCATTGCTAGATAATTGTTCCGAGGTATTGGAATATCCACAGGGATTAGTTTGCGTGACCTTTCAGGTGGTGTTCGGTTCGTTCTTCAGTAATATCTGAGCCTTCCTGGGCCTTGACCACCCCGAGGAGGCCAGATACAGTCCATTTGATAGTAACTTTTCCGGTCGACTCGAATTATGTTAGATCCCCTCTTAAGAGAGATCTCCTGGGCATGCCACAATTACCTTACTGTCCATTTAAACTTACCCCTTGTAATGGAAGGTCCAGCACTGGTTACCGGAAGTACAGTTGAAGGTGAGAATGCTGACTGTATCCTCTTTTCCTGCATAACTTTAACCCATTCCACTGCATAAGAATGATATCTGATTTGAGCGAGTTACTGACCTAACGATATGTAGTAATAAGTCATTTAAAACCGGGGCGCTATTGGGTTCACTGGAGCGCTTTGCGAACCACTGCGTAGAGTAGATCTAACCACAGGCTGATAAATGTGTTTCTATTTATTGAGGGTTGTTGCTTTTAAATATTACTAATAGAAATATATTATTTTTCTTAACCAGGATGAAAAGTTCTTTTTTAGTCCCTGTCACACGGGACAAAAGTACCCGATTCTCTCCCAGTGAGATGGCATGAGCGTACTTTACTTTATCTCCCGGTTACCTAGCAACCGCGTGTTTATATCTCAAGTTGATGACAGCTGAGTCAAAAAAAGGTTGATTATTTCAGTGAATACCGACAAATACCCTGGACCCCACCGAGGCTTCGCCCCTGGACCCGTTAATATAAAAGAATACACATATAAACTTTTCATCCCGGTTAAGAAAAAAATTATATACGCACCTAGGGAGAAAAGAAGGACATCCTCACCCGCGATTGACAACCATTCGCGAGCGTAAATGTCCTACTTTTCTCCTTCGGTGCGTAATATACTATTCTGGTATTACTGTGTTTCGAATATTTGAACCTCCGTCACTATCTCCTTGCTGTCGTTAGGTGTAATTTGGATTGTCTACACAACGTAACGTCCTATTCGCCCGCCACTAGACGATCACGATAAAAAGATTAGCGCTCTTCAGAGTACGCCATATAATTCCAGATCTCTTAGAGTACTCCGTAAACTCCCAGATCTTTAAGAGTACTCCGTAAACCCCCAGATTTGAAAGTACTCCGTAAAATCCCGGATCTTTTAGGCTACCCGTATATAACGGGATAGCTCAGATGTTGCTGCGTGACCAGGATACCAAAACGAGACAGAAAATGGAAGTTTAAATATTTTAAAATCAATTAACACTGACACAATTAACCTGCCGAAGCTTTGTTTTACAGAAAATGGATTCAAAGAACCAGACTAACACGGAGACGATAGATGGGACAGCAATGATGGATGGAATCCTGTTGAGACAGAGCAAGCCCTGACCCAGATGACGACCGTGAGAAGCTCCCAAGCAATTAACCAGTAAGGACAACGACCCCTGACTGCAGCCCTACTAGAGTCTCAACTGAGCCATCCAGCAGATCACTCCTCTGTACTGGGAAGCCCTCGAACAGTCATTGGCTATTGGATGAGGAGTTCACATCTACTGGCTTTTCTGTCACACCTACCCTCGCAACTCGCAGAACAATCCATTTTGTACCAGTGAGCCACCACCTCACTTTCACAACTCACAGAAATCCTGTCATCGGTAGCCTAACGAGATTCATATGGCCTGGAAAAGATGGTCCCTGGAATTGATCGATCTAGGGGCGCCCAACTGAATGAACCTCACTATTCTCAACACAGGCAAACCCTCATCAAAGGTTTGCATGTAACTAATCCAGGGGATACCTTTCTGGCAGATACCCCCAGTACCTACTTCATATTCCAAAGGGACCCAAACCCCAAAGTACAGTTCATGATGTCAGGAACCCACTGTTATCAATCTATCAATGCCTGATAGACGATCAGGCACACCTTCTCATACTTGGCCAAATCATCATTTTATCATTTTCATATACATTTATTTTGTATCGCATGGGCGCCAAGTGATTAGGGGCGTGTGAATATTTTTCCATTGATGTTCCTTGAGCAGTCCTAGTTACCAGGGTTGTTATGCTACGATCAGAATTCTGGGGTCCTCTTGAGCCCTCAACACAAACATTAGACCACCTCATCATCACTACCAGACATTATTTGCCCTCTTCTACACTCTTTACTCACACTGTTCGTTTCAGGATGTAATATTTCTGGCAGAAATGCTGAAAGACAAAAATCCATCCCTTTTATAAGATTCTGAAAATATGTAATCTCCCTCTGGATAACATTTATCTCCATGGAACTCTGGGGCGTAGGAGTGCCAGAAGTAGATAACAAGTGTGACCTACTTTCCGAGTGCCCAAATCCATATACCACCCTCACCAAGGGACCTTTGAAGCAAGATTAGGACTATTCGCCAAGACCTATAATTCCATATAATTCCAAATCTTTTAGAGTACTCCGTAAACCCCCAGATCTTTAAGAGTACTCTTTAAACCCCCAGATCTTTAAGAGTACTCCGTAAACCCTCAGATCTGAAAGTACTGTGTAAAATCCCGGATCTTTTAGAGTACTCCGTATATAACGGGATAGCTCAGTACCATATTTAGGAATATGTGTTTGTTACATTTAAAACTAGGTATATCTAATATCCAAGGTATTCTATGTTCTATGCTCATAACAAAATCACACAAAGTTTAGAAGGCACTTTAATGGTCTTAGTTAAAACATTCAACACTGTATAATAAATTTCTTTGTTTAAAAACCTAATATAATTATATATAAAATAAAATAATAAGAAAGCGGTTTTTTACTTGATAAAAGGAATATTACAAAATTTGAATATCAAAACAGGTTTAATGTGTTATTCTTCTACAATTTTAATTTCAAAAAATTTTTATTCAAGTAACTTTAAGAATTAAATGAATGTCTATAAGCAATGCTTATATTTCATAGACGTATAAAATCGAAACTCATTATACAATATCAAATGGAATTAAGAAAAAACCAACGAAGATAAATTATGAATCAAAATTAATAAATAGATACGATTAATCCATTGATTGATTCTTAGAAGAAAGTTGTTAAAGGATGTTACTTGGGGATGTTTATACTACTTGCCTCACTTGCTCACTTGTCTACATTATATAACTAGGTTATATAAGTATAGTATAAGTATAGTAGCTGCTCATTTTGATAATTAAGGAAATATGAGGGTGATAAAGGAAAAAACAAGGTTGAAGCAGATCGGGATTTTGAATATACCTATAGCCACAATTCGGTGTATTGTAAAAACATAAAATATTGGATTGTATCTAATTTTCATTAATTTCATTAATTGTTTAATTTTCTTTTCTGTTTATGATGAAAAAATTTGACAGGTGAAAGGGTATCAATTATATATTATTGTTCATGACTATATTTGTACCTGCCAATTAAGCTTTTTTTTTGGTGATTTGGAAATGACTGCAGGCGAAAATATAATGTATTTTGTCAATATTAAGGGCACAATGGTTTCAATTTTGCTTTAAAAGGGTAAATTATTATAGGGTTTGATCATTAGATTTTACTAAAATCTAATGATCCTAAGAATAAATCAATGGATTGATCGTATCAAGACCATCTGACGAACGAATTGAGATTTTTTTATTGTTGTGTATAAGTAAACGAATGTTTTTTGTTTCGTTCCAAGCATGCGCACTGAACTCTTCAGACAAGTGTACGCAGCACTGCTTGTTACAAAATGTTTAGTTTTCTGATCTTATATTTATGAAAACTAAATGTTACTCAACAATATACAACATAATTTTAAGAACTTCTTAAAAACTACAAGTTTTGAGAGCTTTTGAAGTAATTTATACAAATATATTAAATATTTCAAATAAATTAGTTTTGGAGAAGTTCTTAAAATTATATATATTTTTAAGTAAGATTCAGTTTTCATAAATATAAGATCAGAAAACTAGACATTTAGTAACACTCAGAGCTGCGTACGCTTGTATGAAGAGTTCAGTGCGCATGGTAGGAAAGAAAAATTAAATAAATTAAATATTTATTTATTTAAGATGATCACTTTCACAGGTATAACTCTGCAACCAAAAACTTCAAAGTAAAATCTGATCATTAGATTTTACTTTGAAGTTTTTGGTTGGAAAGAAAAATTAAATAAATTAAATATTTATTTATTTAAGATGATCACTTTCACAGGTTTAACTCTGCAACCAAAAACTTCAAAGTAAAATCTGATCATTAGATTTTACTTTGAAGTTTTTGGTTGCAGAGTTATACCTATGAAAGTGATCATCTTAAATAAATAAATATTTAATTTATTTAATTTTTCTTTCCAACCGTGCGCACTGAACTCTTCATACAAGCATACGCTGCTCTGATTGTTACTAAATGTTTAGTTTTCTGATCTTATATTTATGAAAACTGAATCTTACTCAAAAATATACAATATAATTTTAAGAACTTCTCAAAATCTAATTTATTTGAAATATTTAATATATATGAGTGTGGATAGCTCAGCGGGAGAGCATCGGACTCGTGACCGGGAGGTCCAGGGTTCGAATCCTATTCAGGTAGAAAAGAAATTTTCTAGTTGGACGGGTATCTGCCACCATTTCACTGTTGGGTCAAAAATTAACAGTGCTGTGACCTAAAGTGGCGCAAGATCGCAGTAACAAAGCCTACACAGAACACAACTGAACTCCTAACTCGTACAAGCTGAAAAAAAGCTTCTGAGGGATCTTCACAGAAGATCTAGGAGTATCAGGATAATAATAATAATAATAATAATAATAATAATAATTTGTATAAATTACTTCAAGAGCTCTCAAAACATGTAGTTTTTGAGAAGTTCTTAAAATTATGTTATATATTTTTGAATAACATTTAGTTTTCATAAATATAAGATCCGAAAACTGAACATTTTGTAACAAGCAGTGCTGCGTACGCGTGTCTGAAGAGTTCAGTGCGCATGCTTGGAACGAAACGAAAAACATTTGTTTACTTATACACAACAATAAAAAGATCTCAATTCGTTCGTCAGATGATCTTGATACGATTAATCCATTGATTGATTCTTAGGATCATTAGATTTTACTTTGAAGTTTTTGGTTGCAGAGTTATTCCTGTGAAAGTGATCATCTTTTTTCATTTCGTAGTTAAAAGTTAATATCTCAACTTTTTCATATACATCTTATATTTAGTTTTATTTAGGTATTATTTTTTGAATTTTACCTCATGGGCAATGATAGGGAGATAAACTTGAGGATAGCACATCTTAATATTCGGTCAATCACCAATGGATTTCAGCACTTTGTCGAAATTGTGAGGCGAGGCAAACTCAATATCGTAGTGGTGACGGAAACGTGGGTTAATAGTAATATACTGGATGGCCGCATAACTTTAAAGGGCTTTAGGCATTTTGGAGAGGATAGAGGTTCTAGAGGCGGTAGTATTGTGGTATATGTGTCGGATAATTCAAATGCTGAAGTGATGGATTTTCAGCTGGATACTGGATATTGTTTAAAATCTTTTTGTTTGAAAATGAAGATAAAGAACAAAATAATTGGCTTATGTAATTTTCGCAGACCCCCTAGGGAAAATATCAAAAAAACCATTCAAACAATTGATAAAATATTGAGTAGACTAATTCCGGAGTGTGATGAGATGGTCTGTCTGGGTGCTCGGAATGTAAATATGTCGAATCTTGTAAATCCTATGAGTGAAATTTTCGAGGCCTATGATTTTACACAATTGATAAATAAACCCACGAGAGTGACGCTTCGCAGTTCTACATTGCTTGATCCAACTTTTGTGACATGCCCCAGTGTTGTAGTTAAAAGAGGTCTTGTTGACTGTGGTTTATTCAGTGACCACCATCTTGTATTTTGTGAATTAAATATAAAACTTGAAACAAAGGTCATCAGTTATAGGAAGTATAGCAAATTCAATCTGCTCCAATTTGAACTGGATCTGGAGGAGATTCCTTGGTCTTTGTTATTGCAGACTCAAAATATCGATGAGAAAATTCACTCATTCAATACTTTTTTGTTGCACTGCTTCGGCCATCACACTCCAGTCAAAATAGCACAAAAACCAAAAATAAAGCACCATGGATGACTGAGAACATAAAAAATTTAATGAAACATAGGGATAGAACGTTGACTGCGTTCAAGGATGAACTTAGGTCACTGTATACAGCTCTTCGGAATCGTACTCTAGTGGCTATACGCCACAGAAAGAAATCATATATTAATCAGATGTTGAACGAAAATAAAAATAATTTTAAGAAAGTGTGGTCTATACTAAAGGACGTCAATTTGGTTAATGAGAAACTTGTGGATATACCTGAACGCTTGGGTGATGTGAACAAAATAAATGAGTACTTTTTATCAGTTAATACGATTGACCATAGTTTGGCAGATCTTCAAAATTACTATTCTAAAAATAAGTACAATCAATCTTCAAATTTCTCGTTTGTAATGGCCACCACCAACGAACACCAATTCCTTGTCAAAAGCATGAACACAACTTAAGGACTTCTCAAAAAATATAATTTATTTGAAATATTCAATATATTTAAATATTCAAATAATTTAATTCAGAAATCTCTCAAAACATGCACTATATCTTCAAAACACAATTAGAATTCTGATAATCTCTTCATCAGCCCAAAATAATATTCCAAATATCAAAATCAAATAACAATCACTATATCTTACCTCCACTTTGTAAAAGGATAAACTGCTTTAAACAGACTAACTTTAAAATTCAAGATAGTCTATGTTCTTAACAAAATCACAGAAAAGTGAAAGGTATTATAAGGTTTTCTTAATAAGCGGTGCTTATTGTAGACATTAATTTAGGTTTAAAAGTTTTTTGAATAAAAATTTTTTTTTAAATTAAAATTGTAGAATACTAACAGATTGAATCTGTTTTGATATTCAAATTTTGTTATATTTCTTCTATCAAGAAAAAAGCCTTTTTCTATTTTATTTTATACATATATAATACTACTCTGTCAAGAAAGTACCGGGAATTTTCAATTAAAACAATATTTTTACATTAAATCGTCAAAATTTATTGGGTCGCCTTCAAAATAGGCTCCATTTGCTCCAATACATCTATGCCAACGGCACTTCTAATTATCGAAACATTTTTTATAGGCGCTTTCCGGGATGGACTTTAGCTCTCGCGCCGAATTTTGTTTTATGGCTTCAACCGACTCAAAACGGGTGCCACGAAGGGGCAATTTTAGTTTTGGGAAGAGGAAAAAGTCACAGAGAGCCAAATCCGGCGAATACAGTGGTTGCTGAAGCACGTTTGTTGAGTTTTTGGCGAGAAAGTCAGTCACAATCGTAGCTCGGTGAGAAGGCGCGTTATCGTCATGCAAAATCCATGAGTTGTTCGCCCACAAATTTGGCCGCTTCTTACGGATACGCTCACGCAAACGTTTCATAACGCCTAGGTAATACTCCTTGTTTACCGTCTGACCCTCTGGAATGAATTCGTAGTGCACCACGCCACGGATATCGAAGAAAACAATGAGCATCACCTTCATTTTCGAGCGGCTTTGGCGTGGTTTTTTCGGTTTCGGCTCATTTTTTGCCACCCATCTCATCACCAGTTATAATGCGTTCCATGAATGTAGAATCGGAATTACAGCGATCCAGCATGTCTGAAGCAACCTGTTCGCGATGACGTTTTTGAAGAATATTCAGGTCTTTCGGTACGAGTCGTGCGGTCACCTTTCTCATGCCCAAAATATCAATCAAAATCGTGCGTGCGGACTCGTGGGATATCTTAAGATCATGTGCTACCCTCTCAAGCTGGTACGACGGTTTTCCAGCACCCTTTCCTTAATTTTATCGACGTTATCTTCGATCGAAGCCGTCGATGGGCGTCCGGAACGAGGCAAGTCTTCGACCACTTCACGACCGTCCTTGAAGGCTCTGTACCACTGATATGCACGAGTTTTCGATAGAGCATTATCACCAAAGGCCTTTTGCAACATTTTCAATGCATCGGCACACGAAAATTCATTTGCAACACAAAACTTTAAACAAATTCTTTGCTCAACGTAATCACCCATAGTAAAAATCGGCACGCACTCTGACATCGACTGACTTAATCAGCTGTTGCAAACACACTAGTTGACAGATCCCGCTCAAGCTTGGCATAGTAATTAAGGACAGTGGTACCAACCTAGGAAAAAAAATTTTACCTGCCTCATTGGCCCGCCAGATTTAAATCGATAATTCCCGGTACTTTCTTGACAGAATGTATATAATTATATTTAGGCTTGAATGAATCTCATTATGGAATTTCAATGGTTTAAAGAAAACCTTATAATACCTTACACTTTTCTGTGATTTTGTTAAGAACATAGATTATCTTGAATTTTAAAGTTAGTCAGTTTAAAGCAATTTATCCTGTTACCACGTGGAGGTAAGATATAGTGATTGTTATTAGATTTTGATATTTCGAATATTATTCAGGTCCGATGAAGAGATTATCAGAATTCTAATTGTTTTTTGAAAATATAGTGCATTTTTTGAGAGATTTTTGAATTAACTTTTTTGAATATTTAAATATATTAAATATTTCAAATAAATTATATTTTTTGAGAAGTCCTTAAGTTGTGTTCATGTTTTTGAAAAGGAATTGGTGTTCATAATGGTAAGATCAGAAACAAAATTTTATCTCCTTTAAATATTTATTTATTAATTTGAATGACTTTTTTATATCTGTTGGTTTATTTATTCCATTTGACATTATATATTGAGTTTTGATTATATCCGTCTATTAAATATAAGCGGTTCTTCTTGTAGACATTGATTCAATTCTGACAGTTTTTTGAAATTAAAATTGTAGAAGACTAACAGACTAAATCTGTTTTGATATTAAAAAAAAAACTTGAATAATATATTATGTGCAAGTTTACTCATTTCTTGCTGATAATTCAATTCTAAATTCAAAACAGTCAGGCTTTCGTTCTTCACATAGCGCCATCTCGGCACTAGCACAGGTGACAGATGACATATTCCGAAGTTGGGATGAGGACAAGATGATTGCCATGGTGCTGTTAGATTTCTCGAACGCCTTTGAGAAGATTTGCCATGAGTTGCTCCTAGTTAAGTTGAAATTCTATGGGTTTGGTGAGGCTGCGTTGGATCTGATGAAATCTTACATGAGTGATCGTTGTCAGATGGTCAAACACAATGGATCTTTATCGGATCGTTGCTTCGTTCCCACAGGAGTGCCATAGGGCTCTTTATTGGGACCTCTGCTTTTTTTAAATTATACCACTGAAATATAAGAAGAACCAATGTTAACTTCCGCTATTTTATTGATTTACACGACAATTGTTTCGTCATACCATGACTTCATCAGGTGAGTATTTAAACTAAGGTATACAATGCAAAACATGACCTTAAATACACAGCTCTGGTACAAAAAATAGAGGGGTGGAAAGAGATGGTATACAATTACTGAAAAATATCAAGTAGGTGGGATCTGTTTAAATCTATTTGATCATTCAATAAAATTTGTCTTTTATCATATTCATTGATCTCTAGAGTTTCTAACAGATTTAAAATTATGGCCAGTCACTAACAAATGGTTGGTGTAAGTTGAATTCGGTTCATTATTAATGTAACATTTTTCATATTCTGGTATCCTTGTTTGGAATGAACAGCCTGTCTGTCCCACATATACACATGGGCAATCACTACATGTGATTAACTGTGTTAACTGGTAAACTCCTGATTTTTGGTCTTTAGGAATGACGTCTTTATTATTTTTTATTAAGCTGCCTAAAGAGTTTTAAGAGAGATGTTATATTTTTTTTTAAATATCTAGCAATCTTTTCAAAATTTTGGCCTATGTAAGTCAATGAAATAAATTTGGTTTCGTTTGAATTTTGAAATTTTGGATATACAAGTGATATTGCTTTCTTGTAATTTATTTTATCAAGTAAATTGTCTACAATTAACAGATTAAAATCATTATTGAAAGCTTTTTATTTAATGGTATTATACTCTTTGTCGAAATTTTCTTTCGTCATGTTAACCAATCTATAAAGCATACTATTATAATCTGACAATTATTGTGAAAATGGATGGTTTGAAGTATAACGAATCGTACCATCTGTATGTGTAGGTTTTCTGTATATGGAAAAGTCATGTCTATTACTTATTTTGGTGATTTTTAAATCTAAGAAATTGATGCTATTATTTACTTCATCTTCCTTGGTTAAACTTCGCTCGTTTGTTTGTACATATGTTCTTATTAAATAAAGGCCATTTATTATTATTATTAAGTTCTAGAGTTCATCACGGGCGCTAGTGTGCCGACAAGTATGCGAAGGAATTTCTGAAGGAGACTCGGTGCTAGTTGTGTCCTCCGAAAATAGCAACGTTGGTTTTCAAGAGCTCTTGAATTGAATGCTCTTAGGCGAAAAAGGTGAAAATCAAAGGAATTTTTCATGGATTTCTTTCGAAAAGGATGAATGAGAACTGTTGAATATTAATAACATGTCTACGTCGAGTTGAAGTTTTCCTATATCGCATCCTATGTGTTTATCCATTTGATATTTTCATACCAACATATTCCAACCATGATATTCCTTCATTTAATGAATTAAGATATTATTATATCGCTCATAATCCAGAAATTTTTCTAGTGTATTATTTTGTTATTGAACAATTGTACAAGATGTCTTAAATTTGATATTACCTGGAAAGCTCTCGGATTTTTTTTTCCAAAAACAGAGAATGGTGAAAATCGTACCCTTCTGCAATTCTCCGTTTCTAAGTAAAATTGACATGAATAATTTCCAAACTGTTTAACTATTTTGCTTGTATGCTAGAGTTCCGAAACGCGGACATTCTTCAAGCACTTTACTCAATGAAATTCGGTGTCGATCTGAAAAGTGATTTTCTCTTTTGAATTTAGAATTTTCAATTAAATTTTAATTTGTTTGAATGTGAACCATTGATAAAATTGTTATTTCTGAAGTGAAAAAACATAGACGTCGTGTTTGTGTTTTATGTCTCTATGTGAAAAGAACACATAAGCAATGTAGATACTGAACGGTTTCAGTTGTAAAACAGTAGTTTCTACAACTTGTTTCAATACAATATCATAAATAGAGGTTAATTCTTGATAAAAGGTATATAAAATTATTTAAATATTTTAATATTAGCCTTCTACATATTTAATTTAAAAAAATTATATATTATAATTATAACTTCTGAAAATAAATTAAAATAATGTCATATAAGCACCACTTATATCAAATGACATATAAAATAAACATTCATTATAAGAAATCGAAATGGTATAGCAAAATCCAATAAATAAAAATTGTTAACCAAAATCCTATAAATTAAATATTTTGAATAGATAAATTTTGTTTCTGATGATCAATCTTATGAAAACAAATATCTTTCGAAAATGTCTAACATAATCTAAAGAATTTCATCATAAAACTATCTTATTTAGAGTATTCAATATTATTGGATATCTAACTAAGTAACTTTCTATAAAACCTCAAGATATGTAAAAACATTACTGAAAAACGAGTTTTAAGACACACTTTACTTCGTCAGTATTCAAATATTTTATATTCAATAAATATAACATCAATCAACAACAAATATTTACTCACCCTTCAACAATTTAGAAAACTTCTGGTAGACTGAAAAATTTTTAAATGTAGTGTAACGGTTAACTAAAGATAAATATTTTGGTGGTTTACCCTTGATCTAAAAGATTCAAAGACAATTTAACGGCCTCTGTTATAGCACAAAGACTATTTCTATGAAGAATGTTAAGGAAACCAAATAATTACTGTATATATCTATATATATAAAAATGAAACCCGTTTTCCGTTGTTACGACATAACATGAAAACGGCTTGACCGATTTGGCTGATTTTTTTTTTGTAGTTTTCTAATACTCTGTACAAGGTTCTTACGGAATAAAGTATAAAGAAAATCTCTCAGAAAGATTGAAAAATATACATTTAATTTTGCATATTTCAAAAATTGCGCGTAACGAATGTCAACGTCATTCAATGTAAAACAAAAAATCTGTGGTAATGTGTGACAACACATCCATAACCGCCCTTACAATAATTTTATTGAGTTTTTGATAAAGTTCATTTTGTTTTAATGACTAAGAAGTTTTTTGTTTGCTTATAAGTGTTTGTTAATGACGGTAAGTTCACTTCACTTCATATCGATTTTTGGTGACTACACATTATTACAATTTCACATGGTTATACAGAAAAAATATTTTCAGTTGGATTTTCGTATTTAGCAATGCCACCAACCAGACGTACAAACTTATTCCGCAGAACTCGAAATACGGCAAGTCAAAGAAATATAAGAGCAAATCAAACTGATGAGCAACGCGAAGCGCGAAATGAACTTCAACGGAATCAAAATCAACATAGAAATGTTGTGTTTAATCCCCACAGAGCTGCATTCAGTTATAATGTTGCAATTGATTACAGTTCAGAGAAAATTGTTGCTATTGGACTAATGAATATTGTGTGTCCACATTGCAATGCATTGAAATTAAAAAATGAAGCCCCTGGATTGTGTTGCGCCAGCGGCCAAGTCAAATTGACGCCATTGATACCACCACCAGAGCCACTACATTCATTGGTTTCCGGAAATGGGCCAGATTCTAATCATTTTTTGACTCATATCCAGCAATACAATAATTGTTTTCAAATGACGTCATTTGGCGCAACAAAAGTTATTCGAGACAATTTTATACCTACTTTCAAGGTAAGTAAGTATAATGGCAAACAATTTTATTTAGTTATACAACCATGTAGCTAGTGCAAAATGTGCTGAGCCAGTGTTGTGTAGACGTGTTTATTTTGTAAACAATATGTCAAATACATAACAATAGTCTATAACCCAATGACTTAATCAGCAACATTTTATAACATGTTGTATTTCATAATGGCATGAGCAAGGTGTCCCAATACTTGGTAAAGCCTACTACCTATAGCTGCCATGGAAGGCTGCTGTTCAATGTCAAGGTTTAAAGTAGTTTTAATTTGAAATGATCTAAAGTATTGTGGCAGTATTTTGCGAGCCACATGGTGGTACAAACAATTTGCTATACAATTACCTAAATACATATTTATATTCTTGCAGATTCAGGGTCAAATATATCATAGAACAGGTTCCTTATTGCCAGTGCCTGATGAAGACTATAAATTTTTGCAAATATATTTTATGGGCAAATCAGCAAGAGAAGTCGATCAGCGTTGCGCACACAACAACTCAGTCAAAAGATCCATTGTGGAACAACTTCAAACATTTTTCCACCAACAAAATGAATTAGTTGCATTATTCACAACTGCAATAGACCGCATGCCATCAGATAATCATAAAATTGTCATCAGAGCCGATAAGGCGTCTGCAGGACAACATGCTGGACGTTTTAATGCGCCAACAATTGATGAAGTGGCTATTGTCGTCGTAGGAGAAAATTTAGTAAACCGAACTATTGTTTTACATCGGCGGAACGATCAACTTCAGCGTGTGTCTGAAACACATCGATCTTATGATGCCTTACAATATCCTATCCTATTTTGGCAAGGTGAAGACGGCTATCATTTTTCAATTAAGATGATAAATCCAGTTACAGGTAAATCTATATATATATAATTTTTTTTTTTTTTTTTTTTTTTTTTTTTTTTTTTTTTTTTTTTTTTTTTTTTTTTTTTTTTTTTGAATAATTTGAAATAAGGTTATTCTGATTTTCACAAATTTTTATTGTTAAACTCACAACAATTGTTTCGCTATCACAGTAGCATCATCAGGTAAGATCACATTTTGAATAACTAAACTTGTTTCCGAAATCCGTGGCTATTTATATTACAGTAACTACAATAAATTTTTATTAGGCACTAAAACCCAAAAAAGGGTCCCTGCAAATTCCAGCTTATCTGAATATATTTAACAGAGGTGAGCTATTTAAATCTATTTGTTCGTTAAGTAATATTCCAATTTTATTATGTTTATTTATCTCTAGGGATTCTAACAGATTTAAGGCATAACTTTTGCTTTCTATATGTAGAATTTCAAAGTTATGGTTGAAATTATGTCCTGTTTCTAACAAATGGTTGGAATATGTGGAATTGCTTTTATTGTTGAGGAAACTCTTCAAATGTTCACACATCCTATGACGGAACGTTCTTCCAGTTTGACCTATGTAAATTTTAGGGCAATCACCGCAGGTTAACTTATAAACCCCAGATTTATCATCCTTATGTGTGTAGTCTTTATTATTTTTGATAAATTTACTCAAGTTTAAATTAGTTTTGAATGAAGTTCTCAAATTATATTTATTTTTGAGGTATGTAGCAATTTTCTCAGAAATACCTTTAGTGTAATTTAAGGAAATGTATTTAAAATTTTCTTTTATATTAGGAAACACCATATTTAAAGCTATTTTATTATTTTTCTTCATCAATAATTTGTCTATCAACTTTGGATCATATTCATTATTAAAAGCTATTTGTTTAATTATGTTAAGTTCTGAAATATAATTTTCTCGATTCATGGGAATATTAACTAATCTATGGATCATACAATTAAATGCTGATAATTTTTGATTTAGAGGATGATTTGATTTGTTAACCTGCGGTGATTGCCCTAAAATTTACATAGGTCAAACTGGAAGAACGTTCCGTCATAGGATGTGTGAACATTTGAAGAGTTTCCTCAACAATAAAAGCAATTCCACATATTCCAACCATTTGTTAGAAACAGGACATAATTTCAACCATAACTTTGAAATTCTACATATAGAAAGCAAAAGTTATGCCTTAAATCTGTTAGAATCCCTAGAGATAAATAAACATAATAAAATTGGAATATTACTTAACGAACAAATAGATTTAAATAGCTCACCTCTGTTAAATATATTCAGATAAGCTGGAATTTGCAGGGACCCTTTTTTGGGTTTTAGTGCCTAATAAAAATTTATTGTAGTTACTGTAATATAAATAGCCACGGATTTCGGAAACAAGTTTAGTTATTCAAAATGTGATCTTACCTGATGATGCTACTGTGATAGCGAAACAATTGTTGTGAGTTTAACAATAAAAATTTGTGAAAATCAGAATAACCTTATTTCAAATTATTTAATATGGATTTTCACCAAGTAAGGACTGATACAATTCAATATATATATATATATATATATATATATATATATATATATATATATATATATATTTATATAATAATGAAACCCGTTTTCCGTTGTCACGACATATAACAATATATGTTTACTACATTAAAATATATGTTTACTAACTTAAAATTTATATTATTAACACAAAAATTGTTTACAGGTGCTGAAACGAACAAAACAGTTAGTTCAATGAATTATTATTCATACAGACTGATGGTTCGGCAAAATGAGGACAATCACATCGTAAAGTGTCGGCGTCTATTTCACCAATATGCTGTGGATATGTATGTGAAAGTTGAAACTGAACGATTGACATTTATCGTTCGGAACTCCGTTCCGAGGAATACATTCATCTTCGGGATGCCATTAATGCTGATGGAAATGCACAGAGTGTTGGCAGAACAACTATTCTCCCAGCAACATACGTCGGAAGTCCGCGCCATATGCATGAATATGCCCAAGATGCGATGTCCTATGTACGACATTATGGCACACCAGATTTGTTTATCACGTTCACATGCAATCCAAAGTGTACAGAAATTCAACAAGAATTATTTAAAAGACAATCACCTATTGATCGCCACGATATCACTGCAAGGGTGTTCAAAATGAAATTGAAATCACTTATGGATTTCATTGTTGAGCATCGCGTGTTCGGCGAGACGCGCTGTTGGATGTACTCAGTTGAGTGGCAAAAACGCGGATTGCCACATGCACATATCCTCACTTGGTTGGTTGAGAGCATAAGACCAAATGAAATTGATAATGTGATATCAGCAGAAATTCCCGATAATAATGAAGACCCACTGTTACATGAGGTTATTACAAAAATATGACACATGGTCCATGTGTAATATTAAATACCATTTTTCCGTGTATGGTTGAAGGAAAATGTTCAAAACGCTACCCAAAACAATTAGTAGCAGAAACTATTACTGGAAATGATGGATATCCACTTTATCGCCGCCGATCCATTGATGACAATGGAAAGTCAACAATAGTCAAAGTAAATCGACAGGACATTGAAGTCGATAATCGTTGGGTTGTTCCGTTTTCGCCATTACTCTGCAAGGCATATAAAGCACACATAAACGTCGAATTTTGCCATTCAGTAAAATCTATTAAATACATTTGCAAGTATGTGAACAAAGGTTGTGACATGGCTGTCTTTGGAGTTGCTGCCGAAAATTCAAATGATGAAGTCACTCAATATCAAATGGGCCGCTATGTTAGTAGTAACGAAGGCATGTGGCGTATATTTTCGTTTCCTATACATGAACGACACCCTACTGTTGTTCACTTGGCCGTACATTTGGAAAATGGTCAACGGGTATATTTTACAGATGCAAACGTATTACAACGAGTTGACAGGCCACCATCGACAACATTACCCAGCTTCTTTGAAATGTGCCAGAATGATGATTTTGCCAGAACGTTACTTTACTCCGAAATGCCAAGATAGTATACCTGGAATCAATCATCAAAAAAATTTGAACGACGAAAACGAGGACAGCCAGTTCCAGGTTACCCACGAGTATTTTCCACCAATGTACTAGGCCGTCTTTATGCAGTCCATCCCAGTCAAGACGAGTGTTTTTATTTGCGTTTACTGTTAGTCAATGTTCGTGGTCCAACATCATTCGAACATCTGCGAACTGTAAATGGTGTATTGTGTGGCACATACAGAGAAGCCTGTCAACATTTGGGACTGTTAGAGAATGACACTCATTGGGACCACACTCTCGAAGATGCTGTGATTTCGTCAAATGCTAAACAAATACGAACATTAATTTCTATAATTTTGTCTACATGCTTCCCATCAACACCGACTGATTTATGGCATAAATACAAAGATCATATGGCGGAAGATATATTGCATCAGATGCGTCTTAGAACATCGAATGCAGATTTGCAAATGAACGAAGAAATTCACAATGAAGCATTAATTTTAATTGAGGACATGTGCTTGATGCTTACCAACAAAGTATTAACACAAATAGGAATGATAGCACCCAATCGCCCAATGCACGACTCATTTGATCAAGAATTGAGACGCGAAGCCCAATACGATTCCGAAACATTACGAGAAATGGTTGATAGAACAGTTCCCCTTTTAAATCAACAACAAAAATATGCCTACGATACGCTCATGAAAGTAATGAACGATGGATCTGGCGGATTTTATTTTTTAGATGCTCCCAGTGGAACTGGGAAAACTTTTTTATTATCATTGATTTAGGCAACGATTCGATCTCAAAATGGAATTGCACTAGCCCTAGCTTCATCAGGTTTGCAGCTACGTTGTTGGAAGGCGGTCGAACAGCTCATTCAGCTCTCAAGCTGCCGTTGAACCTTCAAATTAATGAGACTCCAACTTGCAACCTTTCGAGGAATTCTGCGATGGCCAAAGTGCTGCAGCAAACCAGATTGATCATTTGGGATGAATGTACGATGGCACACAAACAATCTTTGGAGGCATTAGATCGCTCGATGCAAGATTTACGAAATAACAAAAAACGGTTTAATACTATTGGCAGGTGATTTTCGACAAATATTGCCAGTTGTTCCACGCTCAACGCCTGCTGATGAACTGAATGCATGTTTGAAGTCGTCCATTTTATGGAAATACATTAAAACACTTAAATTGAGTGTAAACATGAGAGTCGAATTGCAGGAAGACCAGTCTGGAGAAGTGTTTTCCAAACAACTGCTCGATATTGGTAATGGTATTATTGCTGTTGATACATCGTCTGGATACATTACATTCCCTACCAATTTTTGTAACTTTTGTGAATCAAAGACCGAACTCATGGAGATGGTTTTCCCAAACATTGCTCAAAATTACGTAAATCACGTTTGGTTGAGCGAACGTGTTACATTGGCAGCAAAAAATGTTGATGTGAATGAAATGAATTTTCAGATTCAAGAGAAAATAGCTGGCGAATTGAAGAATTACAAATCAGTTGATTCCATTACTGATGAAGATGAAGTTGTCAATTATCCAACAGAATTTTTAAATTCGCTGGAATTGCCTGGCTTACCACCTCATAATCTGTAATTAAAAATCGAATCAGTAATTATTATGTTACGGAACATAAACCAGCCACGTCTTTGTAATGGCACCCGGCTTGCGGGGAAGAAATTATTGAACAACGTCATCGAAGCCACAATTTTGAAAGGGAAGTACAAAGGCGAAGATGTTTTAATCCCACGCATCCCTATGATACCGAATGACATACCATTCAGCTTTAAACGTTTACAGTTTCCAGTGCGGCTTGCATTTGCAATGTTAATAAATAAATCGCAAGGGCAGTCGCTAAGTGTATGTGGCATCAAATTAGAAAATCCATGTTTTTCACATGGCCAATAATATGTCGCCTGTTCCCGTGTCGGAAAACCATCAACATTATTTATTTACGCGCCAGAACATAAAACTAAAAATATAGTTTATCAAAAAGCATTAGAATAGAGAGAAGCAGTGAAGGGTATAGAGGCTATTAGTTGCTTTCTAGAGCGCGGGTGGTGTTGACCTAAGTGTTTACTTCAAAATGCAAAGTTGTTCGATAGCGATTTGTGAAAATATGAGTGAAATTGAACCCTATGGAATAAACACTATTATGAAAATATATATGTTGTTTTTTATTTAATAAAAATTAGTTAAGTCCTCAGGTATGGCGAGACCAGGGCAAAAAGGATTCATTTTTATATGGAGGATATTATAGATTCCAGTTCGAATTGAATAGGTACTCATACATAAGATAGGTCAACTATACAAAATAAAGTAGTGCATCAAAGCTACGCTAAGGCGGTACGAAGTTCGACGGGTCAGCTAGTTATGAATGAAATAACATAAATAGAGATTAATTCTTGATAAAAGGTATATAAAATTATTTTAATATTTTAATATTAGCCTTCTACATATTTAATGTCAAAAAATTATATATAATAATTATAACTTCTGAAAATAAATTAGAATAATGTCATATAAGTATCACTTATATCAAATGACATATAAAATAAACATTCATTATAAAACATCCAAATGGTATAACAAAATCCAATAAATAAAAATTGTTAACCAATATCCTATAAATTAAATATTTTGAATAGAAAAAATTTTGTTTCTGCTGATCAATCTTATGGAAACAAATATCTTTCAAAAATGTCTAACATAATCTTAAGAATTACATCATAAAACTATCTTAGTTAGAATATTCAATATTATTGGATATCTAAGTTACTTCATATAAAAACTCAAGATATGTAAAAACATTACTAAAAAACAAGTTTCAAGAGAGACTTTGCTTCGACAGTATTCAAATAATTCATATTCAATAAATATAACATCAATCAACAACAAATATTTACTCACCCTTTAACAATTTGGAAAACTTCTGGTAAACTGAAAAATTTTTAAGTGTAGTGTAACGGTTAACTATAGATAAATATTTCTGTTAACCCTTGATCTAAAAGATTGAAAGACAATTTAACGGCCTCTGTTATAGGCTGTTTATATAAAGTAACTTAGTTAGATATCCAATAAAATTGAATATTTCACGTAAGATAGTTTTATGATGAGATTCTTAAGATTATGTTAGACATTTTTGAAAGATATTTATTTTCATAAGATTGATCAGCAGAAACAAAATTTTGTCTATTCAAAATATTTAATTTATAGAATTTTGGTTAACAATTTTTATTTTTTGGATTTTGTTATACCATTTGGATGTCTTATAATGAATGTTTATTTTATATGTCATTTGATATAAGTGGTTCTTATATGACATCATTTTAATTTATTTTCAGAAGTTATAATTATTATATATAATTTTTTGAAATGAAATATGTAGAAGGCTAATATTAAAATATTTAAATAATTGTTTCAATAAGCAATTTATTTTAATCTATTATTTACCCAAACAATTTGATTATATAATGATTGTGAAACAGTAATTTTTACAACTTGTTTTAATGGACAATTTATTATTTGCAGAAACAATTCAATTGTATAATGATTGAGTGGCATTGCGATGATCATAGAATTTCCCGATAATATTGGATGAACTCATTAATATTTCTACCTAAATAATCAACCAATGGATGCAGCAATGAAGATATTGAATTTCGATCACCCTGGCAAAATATTGAATTAAGAGGTTCAAATTTGTGATAAAAATAGTGAAGAGTCGACAAATCATTTATTAAAATTTGAATATCAAAACAAATTAAAATATGTTTATCTTCTACAATTTTAATTTCAAAAAATTTTTATTCAAAAATTTTTAGAATTAAATTAATGTCTAAAACAAGCACCGCTTACATTTAATAGACGTATATAATCAAAACTCAATATATAATGTCTGCTTTGCATGCTTTGAGAGATTTCTGAATTTACTTGTTCGAATATTTAAATATATTAAATATTTCAAATAAATTATATTCTTTGAGAAGTCCTTTGAGTGTGTTCATGTTATTAAAAGGCAAATGGCATTCTTGAAGTTAAGACCAGAAACAAATTTTGTCTCCTTTAAATATTTATTTATTAATTTTAATGACTTTCGTATATCTTTTGGTTTATTTATTCCATTTGACATTATATATTGAGTTTTGATTATATACGTCTATTAAATGTAAGCGGTGCTTGTTTTAGACATTAATTTAATTCTAAAAGTTTTTAAATAAAAATTTTTTGAAATTAAAATTGTAGAAGATAAACATAGTTTAATTTGTTTTGATATTCAAATTTTGTTATATTTCTTCTATCAAGTAAAAGGCCTTTCTATTTTAAATCATTTATTAGTAATATATGCACTTTTATTGGTGCTCAAATCGGGAAAAATTCGTGCGATTCCGCAATGAAATAAAGTTTTTTTTATGACTCAACGCATACCAGATATGCCATCCCATATCTTATCGGGGATTCCGCGCATACGATTTTGTCAACAGTTGCATTGAAATCTAAAGGTGGCGAGAATATCACGCTGATACAACTTTATGAGGAAGTATTGAAGAAGGTGGACCTGAAGAGTTTTATGGAGGCAAGTTGAGGCACGTATGCTATTCAGGGGGGAAGAGTTGAATAACAGAATTAAGCAGCTCGTAAATAGGACGTTAAGGCAGGAAAACAGAATTTTGAACAGACAGCCTAGGAGAAAAAACCTTATTATCTTTGGCCTAAAGAACCGTCGCCTAATATAATCATCGAATTTTTATGTGGCAAGATGCGAAGTTTGTTGAATGTCTGGTTCCTTCGGATCTCAGTACTTGCTTCTCTTTTGGGGAATCTGAGCGCTGTCCTATCAAGGTCGAGTTCGTTTCGGAGTGAAAGAAATTTGAGGTTTTAAGGTGTTCTAGAAAATTGAAGGGAACCAGAATATCCATCTCAAATGATCTTACGGAGCAGCAGCGTGAGCAACATAAAGTCCTCCGACATCACATGATAAAATCTAGAGAGAACCCCGCAAACGTCTGTTTCATACGAGGGGACAGATTGTATGTCAATAGCACTCCGTTCTGTGCTGAAGAACTGGCTACCCTTGATAGTCGGGAACAGGTCAAGGCGAACAGTGCCCCATCGACTCCAATTTCGGTAACCGCCAGGAAACCATCACAAGGCTCCTTGGCGGAGGTGATTTCAAAAACGATGCAGTCTGACTGTCACATCTCTGGTGGTAAACCGAGAATTGGAAGCTTTACCAAAAACCATCTGATACTCCGGGGTTCGCGCCAGTCACTAGACCTGTGTGGTGGAAGATCTTCCGAATGGAGCCCGAGTTTTACCGTTACGGTGGAAGGGAGGGCTGAGCCAGTTGATTAACTCAGTGACAGGGAGTCTGTCGCAGCACAGGGCTTCTCCCTTAAAACTAGAGTACTCTACCCTATTGCAGACAATCTCTGGATTTTTCTATCCAATGGCCGTTAAGTACTCGGAAGCGTTACCTCGGAAAGGTGGATACCTACAGGTTATACTTGTATCACCTGGCCTCCCGATTGGTATTGAAATAGAGGGAGTGGTGCTGAACTAGGTAGGTATTTCATTTATCTGTTCGCAGAACCCCATGTTCGGAATATTCTTATGAAATGACTCAGGGTTTAGCGGGACTTGACGGTTCGACCGGCCTTGTCCTGAACCTGGATCGAATACGTAACGTTTCAGGGTTAGTGGCTCTCGACGAAACTACCAGTCCGTTGGTGCTTGACGCCAGGATCAATCGAAAGTCTTCACATGAGTTCGTGGGTCATGACGTACAGGCCGTGTTGACGGTGCTCGTACCAGGATCAATTGAGTCATCAATCTTGGGATTATCCTAGTTCTCAGACTCCGTCTGGGTGCTTGAATAAGAAGCCCTTTCGGCGTGTGAGTTGCGTCCCAACCAACTTGGGTACTGACTATGTGGAGCCAGTAGAGTTTAAGTAGGCTTTCAGGCTGAAGCTAAAACCTAACACATTCTTTATCGACACTGTATTGAGACTTGTTAGAAGAAATACTATATATATATAATACTATATATATATATATATATATATATATATATATATATATATATATATATATATATATATATAAGGTATTGTAAAGTCGGTTAAGGAAAGTGACGGGTTGTTCAAGAGGTATATAAAAAACAGGCAAAACTTGAGATTGAGACATGAATTTATTATTTACAGGAATTGACTCAACGGATTAATGAAATCATGACACAAAACTTCTACAGAGCTGAAATTCAACGTAATCGGCACAACTCGAAAAGTTTGTGGAGGGTAACTGATGGTATATCAGGAAGAGGAAATAAGAATGAAGACATTAAACGTGTTATCAAAGAAAATAACGTTGTTGTAGAGGATGATCTTGAGGTGGCTGAGGAGTTCGCAAATTTTTTCTCCGGTGTTGGTCCTCAGCTCGCCGAGTGGTTTATTGACCGCGCGTCCTCTCCTCTATCCCGGAGGATAAACCCACAATCCATCTTCTTATGTCCAATAACAGAGGCAGAGATTATCGATATAACTCGAAACCTAAAAAACGGAAAGGCTCCTGGATTTGACGGCCTTACAGGAGAAACTATAAAAAACATATCTGAGGAAATTACGGGCCCTTTATCATTCGTGATAAACCTCATTTTTGAAAATAGGAGTTTTTCCACTGGAATACAAGGTATCAGTTGTGAAGCCTCTTCATAAGCGTGGTGACAAGCAGGTTGTTACAGATTACCGACCAATGTCTCTTATGAATACTTTCGCAAAAATCTTTGAGAAAACAGTAAAAATTAGGTTAGAGACCTTTTGCGGAGATTACGGATTGATTTCTGACAAACAGTATGGTTTCAGAAAAAAAAATTATCTGCAGAGGACACAATAGCTGAGTTAACATCGAAAATTCATGACGCTCTCGATAAAAGCAGGCCTGCAATGTGCATCTTTCTTGATTTGGCCAAGGCATTCGACACAGTGAATCATGAAGAACTATTGACTACACTGGAGGATATAGGATGCAGGGAAGTGACTTTGAGGCTTATTAAGAGTTATATCAACGACAGAAAACTTATGGTGAGGGTGATGGTGAGCGAAACCTTGGGTAGTGTCAGAACAGTGGTATATGGAGTGCCACAAGGTGCTGTAATGGGTCCATTGTTTATTGTTGCGTTTACAAGTAGTTCATTTACTCTGGATTCGCAGATGATACTTCGGTGTTCTATACAGCCGACTCCTGGGTGGAATTGAACTATTGGGCGGAAATGTATTTTGGCGCAATACTCAAGTGATTCAATCATAATCGACTAACCATCAACTGCAAGAAGACGGTGGTTCTGCACTTTACCGGTTATGAAACTGGATTGCCGAATTTTTTGTCGTTACAGATTTTTGATGAACAGGGAATTATTGATTTACAAGTGGTTAAGAGGACTAAATATCTAGGTGTAACAATAGATTGCCATTTAAGATGGAACTTTCACAATGAACCGGTCTGTGGTGCTCTCAGATCTATGCTGCATAAATTCAGATACCTCGCAAACATTGTGGACTTGTCCCATTTGAAGATGGTTTATTTTGCCTTTGTGAAATCCAAACTAGGATATGGAATACTGTGCTAGAAAGGACTCCGTGCTTCGCGCCTGGAGAAACTGAATATACATAGAAATCTTCCCAGGATCGTCCTCAGGAAAGACCGCCTGTTTCCATCCGATGCATTATTTACCGAGGCTCGAGTTTTAGATCAACGAAAATTGTATTTCCTGAAGATTTCCTTGTAAAAACATTACTGAAAAACAAGTTTTAAGAGAGACTTTGCTTCGTCACTATTCAAACAATTCATATTCAATAAAATATAACATCAATCAACAACAAATATTTACTCACCCTTCAACAATTTAAAAAACTTCTGGTAAATGAATACTGAAAAATTTAAATGGAGTAAGGTTAACTACAAATAAATAATTCTGTGGTTTACCCTTGATCTAAAAGATTGAAAGACAATGTTTTCTATATGTCGTTTGATTTAAGTGGTACTTATATTACATTATTTTAATTTAATTCCTGAAGTTAAAATTATTAAATATAATTTTTTGAAATTAAATATGTAGAAGGCTTATATTAAAATATTCAAATAATTTTATATACCTTCTATCAAGTTTTAACCTCTATTTATGTTATTTTATTCATGATATATAATTATTTGGTTTGCTTAACATTCTTTATACAGATAGTATAAGATTGTGCTATAACAGAGGCCGTTAAATTGTCTTTCAATCTTTTAGGTCAAGGGTAAACCACAGAATTATTTATTTGTAGTTAACCTTACCCCATTTAAATTTTTCAGTATTCAGTTACCAGAAGTTTTCTAAATTGTTGAAGGGGGAGTAAATATTTGTTGATTGATTGATTCATATTTATTGAATATGAATTATTTGAACACCAACGAAGCAAAGTCTCTCTTAAAACTTGTTTTTCAGTAATGTTTATACATATCTTGAGCTTTTATAGAAAGTAACCTATTCAAATATCCAATAATATTGAATATTCTAAGTAAGATAGTTTTATGATGAAATTCTCAAGATTATTTTAGACATTTTTGAAAGATATTTGTTTTTATAAGATTGATCAGCAGAAACAAAATTTTGTCTATTCGAAATATTTAATTTATAGGATTTTGGTTGACAATTTTCATTTATTGGATTTTGTTATATCATTTGGATGTCTTATAATGAATGTTTATTTTACATGTCATTTGATATAAGTGGTACTTATATGACATTATTTTGATTTAATTCCTGAAGTTATAATTATTAAAAATAATTTTTGGAAATTTAATATATAGAAGGCTTATATTAAATAATTAAATGATTTCATATACCTTCTATCAAGAATTAACCTCTATTTATGTTATTTTATTCATAATATATAATTATTTGGTTTTCTTAACATTCTTTATACAGATGTCCTTGTGCTATAACAGAGGCCGTTAAATTGTCTTTCAATCTTTTAGGTCAAGGGTAAACCACAGAATTATTTATTTGTAGTTAACCTTACCTCATTTAAATTTTTCAGTATTCAGTTACCAGAAGTTTTCTAAATTGTTGAAGGGGGAGTAAATATTTGTTGATTGATTGATTCATATTTATTGAATATGAATTATTTGAACACCAACGAAGCAAAGTCTCTCTTAAAACTTGTTTTTCAGTAATGTTTATACATATCTTGAGCTTTTATAGAAAGTAACCTATTCAAATATCCAATAATATTGAATATTCTAAGTAAGATAATTTCATGATGAAATTCTCAAGATTATTTTAGACATTTTTGAAATATATTTGTTTTTATAAGATTGATCAGCAGAAACAAAATTTTGTCTATTCGAAATATTTAATTTATAGGATTTTGGTTGACAATTTTCATTTATTGGATTTTGTTATATCATTTGGATGTCTTATAATGAATGTTTATTTTACATGTCATTTGATATAAGTGGTACTTATATGACATTATTTTGATTTAATTCCTGAAGTTATAATTATTAAATATAATTTTTGGAAATTTAATATATAGAAGGCTTATATTAAATAATTAAATGATTTCATATACCTTCTATCAAAAATTAATCTCTATTTATGTTATTTTATTCATAATATATAATTATTTGGTTTTCTTAACATTTTTTATACAGATGTCCTTGTGCTATAACAGAGGCCGTTAAATTGTCTTTCAATCTTTTACATCAAGAGTAAACCACAGAATTATTTATTTACAGTTAACCGTACACTATATTTGACTTTTTCAGTATTCATTTACCAGAAGTTTTCTAAATTGTTGAAGGGTGAGTAAATATTTTTGTAGTTGATTGATGTTATATTTATTGAATATGAGTTATTTGAATACTGACGAAGCAAAGTCTCTCTTAAAACTTGTTTTTCAGTAATGTTTTTACATATCTTGAGGTTTTATAGAAAGTAACTTAGGTAGAAATCCAATAATATTAAATATTCTAAGTAAGATAGTTTTATGATGAAATTCTTAAGATTATGTTAGACATTTTTGAAAGATATTTGTTTTCATAAAATTGATCAGCAGAAACAAAATTTTGTCTATTTAAAATATTTAATTTATAGGATTTTGGTTAACAATTTTTATTTTATGGATTTTGTTATATCATTTGGATGTCTTATAGTGAATGTTTATTTTATATGTCATTTGATATAAGTGGTACTTATATGACATTATTTTAATTTAATTCCTGAAGTTATTATTAAATATAAATTTTTGAAATTGAATATGTAGAAAGCTAATATTAAATATTCAAATAATAATACTTACGGAAATATTATGATATTCAATGTGGACCACCCGGTAAATTTCTCAAAATTTATATTGAGGATTCTCAGAATTCTGATATCACTCTTAATATTAGAAACATATTTCAATTGCATGATATCTGCATATCATTACATATACATTATTTTTTTACCAAAATGATCTTTTAAAACAACCATAATAAAAACACAATTAACAAATCCACAATCCTCCTAATAATCTCCAAACAACCTCATAGGTAATATCTTGAAACTAATCTCCTTATCTTTATTGTTCCTAATAAAAACGAACTGGTTATAAACAGAATGGTGAGTTACTTCACAAATCAACTGTATAGTGATAGTAGTAGAATTGAGAACTGAGTCATTTACCTAATTATTTCAGTATCGGAAATACGCGAAACTTTGGTCGGAATGGATAGTTCTAGTAGTGTCGAAGTGTTGAATCCCAATGAAAATATTAAATTGTACAAGTACAGATGGATAATTATCAGTATTTATGGATTGTATGCTGCTGTAAACTTCTCCCAATTTATGGAGTTCACGATAATAGCAAATATTGTGAAAGAGTAAGTAAGATGAATATATAACAATCGACAAATTTCAAGGTTGAGAATGAACCTTGGTGCTACGCATCAACGGAGATACCGCTTCTACCGGAATTTCTGTAGATCTATCATTTTATTTCAGCCATATTAAATGAAGTTAACAAAACTTTGTTCGATAAATGTGATTTTGTTCAATAACAAAGTCTCATCAAAGAGCAATACAGTAATTCTACCACTTCTAAAACATTTCGATATCTTTTATGAATAAGGATTTATATTCGACCTTGAAATCGATATTTCATTAGCTTCAGTTCCTCATTCGATGAGCATAGTCAACACTTTACAACATGGTACATTGTCTTGTTGAAACATAAATTTGTTTCGAAATTTCCTCGTTTCAGCGATCCAGTGTGGTTACATAGCGATTGCTATTGACCCCTTTGAAGGTAGTCGACAATTAAAATACTCTTCGTATCCCAAAATATAGATGCGATAATATTTCCAGCAATCTGGTGATTGTTGGGAATAAATATGTAGTGCAAAACCTATTTCTAGATATTGAACTCTTTGAACAAAAAATAGAGAGACGACTAAATATTTTGCAATTATAAGGAAATTGAAAATGTTATTCAATGATGTAAGATAAAAATAATCTCTTTGGTCTTTTGTTTATTATTGTATCTATTGATCTCTTAAGTTCACAATAGACTGAAACCATAATTTTTGTCAGTATGGAATATTTCCTAATTTTCATGATAAATATGTCTCACTTCTAGCAATGCTCTGCACAAATGATTTTGTTTTTCATCGATGAAATATTTCGCATACAAGAACGAGGGAATACTATAAATCTCATGTCAATAAAAAAAAGTGAACTGAACTGACGTTGAAGTCAGCTTTCACACTAGTTCAACAGTCCAATTCGCCTAAAATTTTGAATTTGTGGATTATTTCTGGAAGAAGCAATATATGATAAGTTCAAGCACAGAGTTCTATGATCTCTCATTCTAAAGTTCAATAAAAGTCCAATTTTGTAAATTTTAGAACTGTCCAAAAGGAACGGAAATCTCACGGGAATATATGGTTAAAAGACTCCATCCTTCTCCCTTCGATCTGCATCGTTTGATACTGGCACGAAAGTGTAGAAAAAAGATTCCGAATAAAAATTTGTATAGGTTTCATACATTTTCCCGAAATTATATAAGAGAAAAAATTTTCAAATCATCCTGCGCCTCGATTCGAACACTGGTTCGAAATTTCGATTAACGACCGCGTTAGTTATCTGGTAAGATATTACAATATGTAGATAAATATGAAGGTTTCAAACATTCAGTTTTAAAGTTTCAATAGTTAGGAAAATTTCTCTTCCTTCATACACCTGAGTTTGCACCCAATCAGATTTGTAGTTTCGAAAATAATAATAATAATAATAATGTTTATTTCCCAAAACTACATAAATGAAAGAGTTCTCACAATTAATATAATAATAATAATAATAACAATAATGTGATTTACTTCAAAATAAATTTAGAAAAATTGTATACTAAATTATAACAATCTAAATTAATACAATAAAAAATATATTTGCACAAATACTTAAATAAAGCAATATGATCCAAAAAAAAAAAATAAATAATAATGATAATAACAAACAAGATCCACGTGCTGAAAACAAGCAACTTTCACCACTCCAATGCGTCTTCAAGTAGAAACCGCGGCCACCCTGTCGATTTCATCTAGAAGCAAATTCTTCAACCAGATTTTCAACTTTTTTTTGTATGAATGAAAGCTGTTCATATTTCTTATATTAGGTGGAACTTGAGAGTAGATTCTAGGAGCTGTATAATAAAACGATTTCTGACCACCGCTTTAGCTGCCCTTTCTGTGACATACTCGCAATCTCTCCTATGCCTTGTGTTGTGATTATGTTTTATAAAGGACAGTTCTCCCCTGTTTCTGTACTTTAGGCGAAGAACCCTATAATAGTAAAGTTTTTCCATGTTGAAAATTGTTACCTCATCGAAAAGTTTTTGTGTGGGATAAGTTCGTTCTTCGTTATAAATAATTTTCAGGAAGTTTTTTGCATAATTTTCAGTTGTATTTTATGACATTTGTACGTTCCGCCCCAACCTGATATTCCGTATTGAATATGTGTTTCAACAAGTGCGTGATAGAGAATTTTGAGAAAACCATCTTCCATAAGCTTTTTTAGGCGTTTGAAAGTAAACAACAAAGATCTTAGTTTCTTGGTCACTTTGACAATGTGAAGGTCCCATCTCAGGTGAGGGTCGATCTCGACTCCAAGGTAAGTTTTCGATGATACACATTCAATAAAATCACCAGAACTGCTATTCCTCAGTATCAGATGGTCAATTTTGGGTAGGCTTGATATTTTATTAGAGAAAACCATGCATTTCGTCTTCTCCATATTGAGCATCAGGTCCATCTCATCCAGCTAATCTTTTATTCTTTCCATGTTGTACTCCGCCCTATTCACAACTTCTTCCCAAGTAGAGTCGGTAGAGAGAACTACTGTATCATCCGCGAAAGATGACACATCGGCATCCACCTTCAAAAACAGCAATCCATCGATATACATCAAAAACAGCACTGGCCCTAGTACCGTTCCCTGAGGTACGCCGGTTAAGACTATTTGTAATTCACTGATGTCTTCGTTAACCTGCACGCATTGTGTTCTATTTTCAAGGTATGATCGAAACAAATCACCTGCGATTTCTCTTATACCAAAGTCCACCATAACGTCTAACAACTTTTGATGATTGACAGTGTCAAATGCCTTGGCTAAGTCCAGAAAGACCTCTAATGTGAATTTGCCCTCATCAAGTGCCCGATAAATATCATTCGTCAGACAAACGATAGCATCTTCAGTTGATCTTTTCGGTCTGAAACCAAACTGTCTTCCGGAAAGTAGATTGTTTCCCTCTAAAAATTCAACCAGTCTCACCTTTATAATTTTTTCTACAATTTTTGCGACTGTACTTATTAATGATATCGGTCTGTTGTTTGAAAGATCTTTCCGATCACCCTTTTTATATTGCGGTTTCACTAGAGCTGTTTTGAGATTTTCCGGAAACTTTCCTTCTGTAAAAATTCTATTTACAAGATAGATGAGGGCCCTTTTATAAATTCACCAACAATTTTCGAGTGTTCCGATGTTATTCCATCAACCCCAGGGCATTTACGATTTTTAAGACCGTTTATTGTGCCAAGTACTTCCTTCTTATCTGTTGGTTCGAAAAATATTGTCTTGTCCTCTCTTTTTCTTTTTATGACAGAGACTGGTGGTCCATTGATCTGGCTGGCGATCTCCTACCGACATTAATGAAGTACGAGTTGAATATTCGAGGTAATTTATCCGTGGTTGTTATATTTTCATTTGCGTAATTGTTCTCTGGTATTTCAGCTTGGGCTTGCCTACTACCTGTCAGTTCTTTGATGTTCTCCCAGAGGGCTCTTGGATTATTCTTGTTCTCTTTAATCTGCATGGAGTAGTACTCTTTCTTTGTTATCTTGAGCAAATCTGTGAATTTATTTTTGTATGCTTTATATTTCCTAAGTAATTTAGTATCATCCGGGTTTTTGACCACTTGCCTATAAATTCTCTGCTTCTCATCAGCTGATTTCACCAAGCCTTTCGTTATCCACGGTTTTCTCTTTGTCTCACAACCTTTCACTTGTCTTATAGAAGATAACATCATAGCATTAGTTATTCTTGTGATCAAGCATTCCGATATCAGATTCAAGCAATAACAATCACTCCAGTCTTCTGCCTGCATAACCTGGTAGAAATTTTTTCGATCGAATAATGTTTTCTTTATTGGGGGGCTATGATATTTGAGAGTTGATGCAGGATATATTGCCAGTGTAGGAAAGTGATCTGTAACATTGCAGCGAATGACATATGAGCTGCAACCCAAAAGGAGCATCGAGTCCATGATGAAAATATGGTCTAGTAGAGTCGTAGATGTATTCTGAACTCTTGTGTATTTATCTATCATCGAATGAAATCCAAATTCTCCCAATATATTAAGATAATCACTGCAAAAATCAGTATTCGATTTAATATCTATATTAACATCGCCGGCAAAAAAGTAGGTATATTTGTTGTCCTGACAGTGGTCTTCCATATAGTCAAAAAGGTATTCATTGAATTGGTATGGACTAGTTGAAGGTGAACGATAGAGTGCATCTACTATGTTATCTTTGTCAATACCTTTAATTGTGAGGCGGATAGTTTTCGTAAAACCAAGATTTAGGATGGCATATTTCAAAACAAATTTGTTTTTTACATACACAACAACTCCATCGTTCTGATTAAAATCTCCTGAATTATAAATAACTTCGTATTCTGGGATTCTGAAGAGGTTAATATTTGGGATATGCCACGTTTCCGTGAAAATAATAACATCAAACTGACACTCAAATTTTCTCAGCAAAATTAACATTTCATCGAAGTTCTTACGCATGCTCCTTATGTTAGCCTGGAAAACCACAAATCCTGCCTTCTTGGCTGCTTCAGCAACGATCTCAAAATCATTATAATCATCCACCTCAGTTGATTCAAACTCCAAGTGTTCGAAATCTCTTATATATCCATCTTTTAATCTCACACTGTAGCATACAGAACAGAAAAAAAAAACAATGAATATTGCATATGCAAATTATCGGAAATAAATCAGAAAATCCCACAAAGAATCCTTGTAGTGGGAATCATTAATCCATATCAACAAAATGCTACCATAGATACAGACACCCCACAACCAAAACAAAAAGGAAAAAAAATACTAGTATTAGTCCTTGAGACTCGTCTTAGCCGAGTTCTTTCTGGTATTGGGTCGATCTTTTGCGAAAGTTCGAAAGGAAATATTTTAATAATAACATTTCGGAGGTGAATAACCTTAACAGAGATATTCAGACCTGAAAATTTCTAGTCTGTAGGTTTTTTCAGTTGGACTTTACTTGGACGTCTGTTGCTCACGAAATTAGCGCAAACTCTTTTGCCTTTAATATACACTTGAATAAAAAAATCCATTTTTATCAAGAAAATGAAAAAAGTTTATTTATTTATTTAGAAGGAGTACGCGAATAGGTGATAACACTCAAAAAAAGGGGACGCTTGTAAAAGTCCAAAAAAAAGACAGTGTTACAAATTAATATTACACTTTATTAATTATATTATATCTATCACAAAAAAGAAAAAAGGTACACATAAGAAGAAACGTAGAAAAAGTTTCCAGAAAATATTCTACATAATTATTTTCGAAAAGAGTATACACTTTTACCTGAAAATAATTCCAGCATTTTAGACAAAGGTGAATACTTTGCACTGTTGGTTCTTTTGGTAGGCAAGTGAACTGAAACATGATATCTCGGATGCCTAGCAGGAACAAAAAGGCAATTTCCTGAAGAATTTCAGAACAATCCATTTGATTTGAAAACATTTTAATAATGAAGGTAATATCATTTATTGTTTGCCTATTTTCCAAAATAATCATTCAAAATGATTCAGACGTAGGTACACGATAATTATTTGGATCACCATGTCTTAAGCAGAAACCTGTCTTGAAGACAAAAATCCGAGGAATTTACCCTGCACCCTCTCCAACCTTTCGATATAGGTCTCATAATGGGGACACCAAATTGAGGATCAAAATTAAGTTTGGTGTACATAAATGCATAATATAGGGATAAAATTGCCTAACGACTTCTGGACTGCTTATATTTTCTGATAATTGTACTCTATTACTTTCACCAACTACATTAAAGAGAACCTTGGAATCAAGCAATACCGAAATCCCTGACTATTTCAGCTCGGTTCATGGTAATTCCAGATACAGAGTATTGAAAGTAAATTTCAGTTTTATTCCGTGTGAACGAAATCACATTAAACTTGGCTATGTTCAGACGTAAGTCCAAAGACTCGCAAAATTCTACAAGACTGTCTAGATCAGCCTGCAGATCTAAGCAATCCAGAATACCTCTAATCTGAACAAACAATTTTGAGTCATCCGCGAACAAAGGGAAATCTACATACTCTGATGCCATTTTTAATCCTTTTCATATATATGATTAAATGAAGTGGACCCAAATGGAAACCTTGAGGTAACACCAGATGTTGATAGAAACAATCCATAACGAACTTTCCCATTTTGACATATTGAGATCTATTTGTTAAATAAGACCGAAACCAGATAAACAAGGATCCATCAAAACCACCATGCTCAAGCTCATACAAAAGGATATTGATATTTATTTGGTCAAAGGCTTTACTAAAATACGTGTATACTGTGTCCACCTGAACTCCTTGGTCAAGATTGCTTTGTACATATTCCATAAAATTCAAGAGAATTTGAATATCAAACCAAATTTTAATCTGTTAGTCTTCTACAATTTTAATTTCAAAAAAATTTTATTCAAAAAACTTTTAGATTTAAATAAATGTCTACAATAAACATTTTTAAAGTTAGTCTGTTTTAAACAAGTGCCGGTTACACTCTAATGTGTGATATACTGATTGTTAGTTGATTTTGATATTTTAAATATTATGGCCGATGAAGAGATTATCCGAATTCTAAGTATTTTTTGAAGATATAGTGCATGTTTTGAGAGATATTTCAATTAACTTATTCAAATATTTAAATATATTAAATGTTTCAAATAAATTATATTTTTTGAGAAAGTTGTGTTTTATGTTTTTGAAGAGTAATTGGTTTCATTATGGTGAGATAAGAAACAAAATTTTGTCTCCTTCAAATATTTATTTATTACTTTTAATTGACTTTTTTATATTTGTTGGTTTATCTATTCCATTTGACATTGTATATCTAGTTTTGATTATATACGTCTATTAAATATAAGTGGTGCTTATTGCAGACATTAATTTAATTCTAAAAGTTTTATGAATGAAATTTTCTTTGAAATTAGAATTGTAGAAGACTAACAGATTAAAATCTCTTTTGATATTCAAATTTTGTTATATTTCTTCTATCATGTAAAAAGCCTTTTTCTATTTTATTTCATACATAATATATAATTATATTTAGGCTTCAATAAATCTCATTCTGGAATGTCAATGGTTTCAAAAAAACCTTGTAATACCTTACAGTTTTCTGTGATTTTGTGACGAACTGACTACCTGGATTTTTAAAGTTAGTCTGTTTTGAACAAGTGCCGGTTACACTCTAAGGTATAATATACTGAGTGGTTAGTTGATTTTGATATTTTAAATGTTATCTAGGGCCAATGAAGAGATTATCCGAATTCTAATTGTTTTTTGAAGATATAGTGCATGTTTCGAGAGATTTTTGAATGAACTTATTTGAATATTTAAATATATTAAATATTTCAAATAAATTATATTTTTTGAGAAATCCTTAAGTTGTATTTTATGTTTTTGAAAAGGAATTGGTTCCATTATGGTGAGATCTGAAACAAAATTTTGTCTCCTTCAAATATTTTTTTATTAATTTTGATTGCCGTTTTTATATTTGTTGGTTTATTTATTCCATTTGACATTGTATACTGAGTTTTGATTATTTACGTCTATTACATATATGCGGTGCTTATTGTAGACATTAATTTAATTCTAAAAGTTTTTTGAATAAAAGTTTTTTTTTTAAATTAAAATTGTAGAAGTCTAACAGATCAAAATCTGTTTTGATATTCAAGTTTTGTTATATTTCTCACATAAAGTGAAAAGCCTTTTTCTATTTCATTCTATACATAATATATAATTATATTAACGCTTGAATCAATCTCATTCTGGAATGTCACTGGTTTAAAAAGACCTTGTAATACCTTACAGTTTTCTGTGATTTTGTGACGATCTGGCCACCTGGATTTTTTAAGTTAGTCTGTTTTAAACAAGTGCCGGTTACACTCTAAGGTATGATATACTGATTGTTAGTTGATTTTGATATTTTAAATATTATTTAGGGCCGATGAAGAGATTATCCGAATTCTAATTGTTGTTTGAAGATATAGTGCATGTTTTGAAAGATTTTTGAATTACTTATTTGAATATTTAATTATATCAAATATTTCAAATAAATTATATTTTTTGAGAAATGCTTAAGTTGTATTTTATGTTTTTGAAAATTATTCCATTTGAAATTGTATATTGAGTTTTGATAATATACGTCTAGTAAATATAAGCGGTGCTTATTGTAGACATTAATTTCATTATAAACGTTTTTTGAATGAAAATTTTTTTGAAATTATAATTGTAGAAGACTTACAGATTTAAATCTGTTTTGATATTCAAATTTTGTTATATTTCTTCTATCAAGTAAAAATCCGTTTTCTATTTCATTAAATCCAAGAAATTTGTTTCAACTGATCTACCTGTTCAATAATTTGCTGGCTCTGTATGTATTTTCGTGGACTGTATGAATTGCATAGATTATTTACTTTAAATTGACTTTGATAGAACGAAATAATAGTACTGGAACAGTTTAATGGTATTTTTATTATTGATATGTGAATTGTGCGGAAAATTGAATTAGAACGCACAATGAGAACATGAGACATATGCAGCAATACATCTAGATAAGCTAGGCGCAGATACCAGATTCATATTGCCAGATTAATTAAAAGAATTATGTTTCAGTAACTTTCTAACACTACCTTTGACGAAACCATTTTGTTCAGTTTTTATACGAATTTTAATATGATGAAGCAGATGCGTATGTATGAGAGATACGAGCACTTTTTCAAAAACACATTGTTTACTGAAAGAACGAAAATTTGCTATCATATTCTTTTTACCAGTTTTGAAGATCGAGATTATACAGGCGATCTTTCAGAAGTCAGGGAATGAGCCACGTTGAAGAGGTCTGTTGAAAACCAACGTTAGAGGAATACTCAGAAAGGAACTACATTTCTTCGCAAAAATTGGTGGAACAGAGTCAGGACCCGCCCCTTTTTTCTCATCCAAATTCATTAATTTCTCCCCGACCAGTGCGATAGTATTATAGAATGAATTCGAGTAATAATGATCGAACATGTTAGCCTTGGGATATTTATTGATGGAAGGATTAGGCTTACTGTAAACGCTTTCAAAGTAATCAGCAAATGAATTACAAACTTCCTCTGACTCGCCGATACATTGTCCAAATGACATCCTACTAGGAAATCCAGAGTCCTTAGAACCAACAGTAACGAAGTCAAATTCGTGTTTTGGATTTGTTTTGAGCTCGGTTTGATCAGAGGTTAAATATACATTCTGTCAAGAAAAAACCGGGAATTATCGGTTTGAATCTGGCGGGGCAATGAGGCAGGTAAAATTTTTTTTCCTAGGTTGGTATCACTATCCTTAATTACTATGCCAAGCTTGAGCGGGATCTGTCGACTAGTGTGTTTGCAACAGCTGATTAAGTCAGTCGATGTCAGAGTGCGTGCCGATTTTTGCTATGGGTGATTACGTTGAGCGAGCAAAGAATTTGTTTAAAGTTTTGTGTTGCAAATGAATTTTCGAGTGCCGATGCATTGAAAATGTTGCAAAAGGCCTTTGGTGATAATGCTCTATCGAAAACTCGTGCATATCAGTGGTACAGAGCCTTCAAGGACGGTCGTGAAGTGGTCGCCCATCGACGGCTTCGATCGAAGATAACGTCGATAAAATTAAGGAAAGGGTGCTGGAAAACCGTCGTACCAGCTTGAGAGAGAAAGCACATGATCTTAAGATATCCCACGAATCCGCACGTACGATTTTGATTGATATTTTGGGCATGAGAAAGGTGGCCGCACGACTCGTACCGAAAGACCTGAATTTTCTTCAAAAACGTCATCGCGAACAGGTTGCTTCAGTCATGCTGGATCGCTGTAATTCTGATTCTATATTCATGGAAAACATTATAACTGGTGATGAGACCTGGGTCTACGAGTACGATATGCAAACAAGCCAGCAATCATCGGAATGGGTGGCAAAAAATGAGCCGAAACCGAAAAAACCACGCCAAAGCCGCTCGAAAATGAAGGTGATGCTCATTGTTTTCTTCGATATCCGTGGCGTGGTGCACTACGAATTCGTTGCAGAGGGTCAGGCGGTAAACAAGGAGTATTACCAAGGCGTTATGAAACGTTTGCGTGAGCGTATCCGTAAGAAGCGGCCAAATTTGTGGGCGAACAACTCATGGATTTTGCATGACGATAACGCGCCTTCTCACCGAGCTACGATTGTGACTGACTTTCTCGCCAAAAACTCAACAAACGTGCTTCAGCAACCACCGTATTCGCCGGATTTGGCTCCCTGCGACTTTTTGCTCTTCCCAAAACTAAAATTGCCCCTTCGTGGCACCCGTTTTGAGTCGATTGAAGCCATAAAACAAAATTCGGCGCGAGAGCTAAAGTCCATCCCGGAAAGCGCCTATAAAAAATGTTTCGATAATTGGAAGTGCCGTTGGCATAGATGTATTGGAGCAAATAGAGCTTATTTTGAAGGCGACCCAATAAATTTTGACGATTAAATGTATAAATGTTGTTTTAATTGAAAATTCCCGGTACTTTCTTGACAGAGTAGTATATTATAATCAGATCTAATAAGAGACTTAGATGTAGACCGAATAGCTTGAAACATTTTGAAATCACCATAATTCCATAAATTTTCCATTGTAAAAATAAGATGAATAACTTTTAACTTCCTAACTATAAGTATATGCTCATCAATTAATTATCTTATTCAAGTTTTTATAGAAAATAACCAATTCATCATTCACATTATCATTTACAAGTAACTTGCTCCAAGGTATATTAAGTAAACATTCATCAATTAAATAAAGTTCGCTCTCCGGAAATTATGAAAAGTATTATTCAGCTGTAGCGGCTTGTGGATCCACACGCCAAAGAGAAATTCCAAAGATAGATGATTATTGTCCTCAGGAACAAATGGATCTACACACCTACTCTAAATGTGTTACTAAGCACAAAAGCACGAATTCTGCCTTAACTGTTCACTACTTCATTGAAGTGTAGCAACTCAATAAACGAGAAAGAGTCCAATAAGGCAGAATAGCTAGTATCAACGTTCATATACAGTATAAAAAAAAACAAATGTTAAGTTTTATTGATTTATACGACATTTTATTGATTCATACGACGATTGTTTCATCATACCATGACTTCATCAGGTGAGTATTAAAACTGGGGTATAGAATGCAAAACACGACCTTAAAAAAACAGAAGGGTGGAAAGAGATGGTATAAAATCAATGAAAAATATTAAGTAGGGTGGATCTGTTTAAATCTATTTGATCATTAAATAAAATTTGTCTCTTATTATATCTATTGATCTCTAAAGTTTCTAAAATAATAAGTTTCTGACTTTTGTTTTCGATATGTATTATTTCATAGTTCATAATTGAAATTATGACCTGTCTCTAACAGGTGGTTGCCATAAGTTGAATTTGGTTCAATATCAATACAGCATTTTTCACGTTCTCCTATCCTTTCTTAGAATGAACGGCCGGCCTGTCTGTCCCACATATACACATGGGCAATCACTACATGTTAACTTGTAAACTCCTGATTTTTGTTTTTAGGAATGACCTCTTCATTATGTTTTATTAAGCTGCCTGAATAATTAATGGATTTAAAAGAGATGTTACAATTTTCTTCTTTCTTTAAATATCCAGCAATCTTTTCAGATTTTTGGCCTATGTAAGTTAATGAAATAAATTTTGTTTCGTTTTAATTTTGAAATTTTTGATATACAAGTTATATTGCTTTCTTGTAATTTATTTTATAATGTAAATTATCTATGATTAATGGATTGAAATCATTGTTGAAAGCTATTTGTTTAATGGTTTTATACTCTTTGTCAACATTTTCTTTTGTCATTGCTATGTTATATAGCTTTATTATAGATTGGTTAACATACCCATGACAAAAGAAAATTTCGACAAAAAATTTAAGACCATTAAACGAATAGCTTTCAATAATGATTTCTATCAGTTAATTATAGATAATTTACATGATAAAGTAAATTACAAGAAAGCAATATAACTTGTATATCAAAAATTTCAAAATCAAAATGAAACAAAATTTATTTCATATACTTACATAGGCCAAAAATCTGAAAAGATTGCTGGATATTTAAAGAAAAAAGAAAAATTATAACATCTCTTTTAAAACCATTAATTCTTTAGACAGCTTAATGAAAAATAATGAAGACGTCATTCCTAAAAACAAAAAATCAGGAGTTTACAAGTTAACATGTAGTGATTGCCCATGTGTATATGCGGGACAGACAGGCCGTTCATTCCAAACAAGGATACGAGAACATGAAAAATGTTATATTAATATAAACCATTTGTTAGAGACTGGTTATAATTTTAATATGAACTATGAAATATTACATATCGAAAACAAAAGTCAGAAACTAAATCTTTTAGAAACTTTAGATATAAATAGATATAATTGAAGACTAATTTTATTGAATGATCGAATGGATTTAAACATATCCCTCTTGCTTAATATTTTCCATTGATTGTAAACCATCTCTTTTCACCCCTCTATTTTTTGTACCAGAGCTTTGTATTTAAGGTCATGTTTCGCATTGTATACCTCAGTTTTAATACTCACCTGATGAAGTCATGGTATGACGAAACAATTGTCGTATAAATCAATAAAATAATATATAAAATAAGTTTTAATACTCACCTGATGAAGTCATGGTATGACGAAAAATTTTGGTATAAATCAATAAAATAGCGGAAGTTAACATTCCGCATTATATTGAAGATGAATTTCCGTCAAGTAAAGACCAAGACAATCAAAAATTCATAGGCAATAAGAAATCATCCGATCCATCCTTCGTCCAGGAAACCACAGAGCAGTTGAAATCACCGACCATCAGGGTAATGTCCTTACCAAACGCATTCTTAATGTCATCCAGCTTTGAGATAAAACTCACCATTGCTGCAGTATCATTCGGTGTAATGTAGACACAATACAGATAAACCTTCAATCCATTGATTGAGAGCGGAATCAACATTTTCTCTGCACTACTTTTAGTATATAAATAACTGCGCAAACCATTTAATCGATTTGCCCGTGAACCAATTTGATCCTTAAATTCACCCTTAAATTTTCAGTTCCATTCGTTCGAAAAGTCTTTACGGACGGACGGAACCGGTCGTCCTTTGGCAAATCTTCTGTACAATGTTGTAACGCCAACGAATGCAACACATCCACGCACCTATATTCGCCCTGCATTAGTACACTTATGTTTAACCCAACAAAAGCACCATCTATTATACCCGAATACACATACGTAACATACAACATCGAGCTCATTCCAGAATAGAACTATAATGTCGATTCCTTTGAGTGTCACAGACCATGAAATCTTCCCCCTGCTCCAGTAAACTACTATTTAGCTTCTCTGCCACTAGTTAGCTTTCCTCTCCAAATGAAATAATTAATTCGGCGGTTATTTATTCCGAAATATCATAATGAGTGTGAGCTATGGTGAACATGAAGTTTTTTCAATCTGGACAGTGCAGCTTGCATCTGTGTTACAGTTCAAAACTCAAATATAGCCGAATGAATTTGGACATCAGTGCATGCATGTTTCTATACTTTTTGGTGTATCTTCAGTGCAGTGCTATAATGTCGATTAATGCAACACAGCCACACTATATTTGCCCTGTCTAAGGACACTGATGTTTCACCAAACAATACTGCCATCTGATGCACGTGAATACAACTACGCACCATACCACATCGAGCATGAAGAAGATTTCTCCGTCTGTGACTCTTGAAGTAATCTGGGAATACAGTTCGATTATTGATGTGGTATGCTGTGTAGGAGTTTTATCGTGCATACCACATCGAGATAACTCAAGAGTCGAACTGTATTTCTCATTACTTCAAGGGTCACATATGAAAAGATCCTCCTCATGCTCGATGTGGTATGCTACGTATGTGCATTGGTGTATAAGATGGCGTTATTGTTTGGTGTGTCCCTATGCAGGGCGAATATAGGTCCGTGTCTTTGTTGCATTCATTGGCAGGACAGAACTACATTCAACATGTGCCAAAAAAGATTGAAACATGCAAGCCTGCTGCTTAGGCCTGACGATCGATAAAACCTGTTCACCTCTATTTGAGTTTTGAACTGTAAAACAGATGCAAGTTGTACCGTCCCGATTTGAAAAACTATATACTAACTATAACTTACTATAGCTCATACTCTTTATCATATTTATTAATGAATATCTTCGGAATAAATTAATTCATTTGTAAACTCATAGACTTAATCTATTGGAAACTTAAGGAATCATTATGAAAAATGAAGCCATTAAACGATCAATTCGACCTAAAAATCTTTGAATTAATTTATGAGACTTCAGATCCGTCAAGTTGATTATTGATATCAAAATTTCATAATTACTTTGTGGCAATTTGTTCCGTGTGTTGCGAATTTTTTGCCTGTTCAATTTTCGAGATATTTCCAATTTTTCTAATGAGTCACCAACTTGACGCTTTGATTATATATGGAAGATCCAAAATTTCCTTCTTTACTTATGTATGTTATAATTTTTGTTCCCGTACACTTTTCGAGATATTTCCAGTTTTTCCTATAAAGCACCAACTTGACTCATATATAGAATTTTTGAAATATTATATCTTCGATAAATTGTGTTCATTCGGTGTCAATTTGTCCTGTTTGTTATGAATTTCGAGCCCTTTCAGTTTTCGTGGTATTTCGGGTTTTTCGAATTTGAGGTGTGTCTCACATAAAATTTTGAAATTCTTCAATTCTTCCGAATAAAATAATCCTGCTGACAATCTGCATTAAATATCATTAATAAGGAGTATGAACTATGGTAACAGAAAGTTCTTCAAATCGAGACAGTGCAACATACATCTGTATAACAATTCTGAACTCAAACAAGCCTGAGTAGGTTTTATTGACCAATGGAACATAAGAAGCAGGCATGTGCACGTTTCGAAATTTGTCGGTTTCAATCGTCATTGCACTGTAATGTCCAACGACTATAAATTTACCACGCACCTATATTCGCTCTGAACCCAACACCAAAGTATTTCTCATACACTAGCGCCATCTAGTGTACGTTAATATAAATACACGACATACTTTAGCGAGCCAATTCAAGCAAAGAACCGTATTCACAATTTTTTCTTATTTACAATCTATATATGCATACAATCTATATTAAAATAAATTAATTCGGCTGATAATCTGTTCTAAATATCATTAATAATTAAATTATATTAATGGAAAGTTCTTCGAATCGGGACAGAGCAAAATACATCTGTATGATATTTCTAAACTCAAACAATCCCGATTAGGTTTTGTTGATCACTGGGACATCAAAAGCGGACATGCGCAAGTTTCGTAACTTGATGGTTTCAATCGTTAGTGCCCTGTAATATCCAACCACGATGTCGTTTGAAACCCACAAGTTTCAAAACGTGCGCATGTCTGTTTATGTCCCAGTGATCAACAAGACCCAAATCAAGCTTTAGAAATTTTCTTGTTTCGATAAATTGTGCTCTATGTAAATGTAAATTCCGTTAAATTCAACATAGGGTTTTTCATGGACATTTCTAATAATATAAATTTAGAAATTGTGTATCTTTTGATCACACATTTTATCACTCTTTTTCCATTCCTTTTCAGTATAAGTCGAATTCAAATTACTAGTCCGATTCACTGAAAATTTTGCAGTTGTTAATAATTTAAACGGAAATACATTGGAAAATGTTTGTTGGAGAAAAAATGCGAAGGCAAATTCAATCGATTGTAAAATTTTACAAAGAAGTAACACTGGAAAAAGGGGAATTATTTGAATAATATTTTAAAAGTTATTATTAGGTGCAAAAGTCGCTGAGAAAATGCCAAAACTAGTGAATTCTGACCCAACAATCATATAACTGGTGATCAGATATATGGGTATACAAGTTTGATATACACACCAGTCAACAAACTTCAGAACCGAAACCGCAAAAATGGAGAAAAGTGCTGACATGAAATCGAAAGCTTCTGCGCTCTTGTTCGGCAGTCCATTTCCACGGAAATTTTCAGATCCATGAATTACTTCTTTAAGAATATGCATATGATGAATTAAAATCACGCTGCGTTTGGATTCGAATACTGAGAAGAAATTTCCAAGTATGACGCGTTAGCCATCTAGCTACCTCAGCTGTTAAAATGTGCTGTTTTTCTTGAAAAATATATTCGAAAATTTCAATTTTAAAAAATTTGAATGTAAAAAAAATTCTAGTAATTTATATGCACGAAATTATGCAAGATTCTTACTGTCCTTATTTCTCATCTAAATATTGCAATTTTAACGCGAACGAATTTTTACTTTCGAGAATATATGAAAAATAGAATTCCAAATGAAACTCAGGAGCCATTGAGTCGATTCGGAACATAACTCAAATAACCAGACAACAAATTTACCCTGAGAATTTAAATTCTCTAGGTTTATTCGTTCGGAAGTTTGCATTTTTTCTCAGGCCTCAGGTGACCGATTACGACAGAATTGGATACATGTCTTCTAAAAATCAACCGGATCAGTGGTTTTGGAACTTTCGCGAATATGGTACAAGTCGTGAATGTTATTGGGCGAAGCATAGCCGAGTCCGATAACACGACATGTGCCATAATGATTGTTTATTATTTGTATTACATGCAGAAATTTATCTGATGACATTTATATTAATACATTTTCGAAAAATTGAAAATTGCATTTTTGACATGTCACAATGACAACTATATATTTTTAAAGAAGTAAGTATATGTGTAGTTCCAAATATTAGTAGGTTAGTGAGCTGTGCTTTGCCATTTCCTTGACAACGTCAGGTTGTAACGGCAATATTTATTTATCTGCTGTAAAACCCAATTGTCTCGTAGAACTGAATATATTTAATCAATTTATCTACTCATTTATTTATTCATTCATTTATTTATTGGAACAATTGGAATAAAACGGGATGAAACCCATAAATGTTATCCACAAATACATTGAAAATATACAACTTCAATATATGCCCAATTGAACTAAAATCTAAACCCTATTAACAATCTTATATATCGAGTTTTTTTTAGTGTGATAGAAATTTCGATAGAGATAATTGTGATTTGACAGAAGGTAGAAGCCATGTTGTTTTAACATTTCTGTAGAGTAAGGATTGACAAATTATCATGGAAAGACTCACGCCGCACCAACGTTTACAAATTGTTGAAATTTATTTTCAAAATCAGCGTTCTATTCGCCAAACTTATAGAGCACTTCGTGAAATTTATGGTTTATTATACACAATCGTCCGTCACAGCAGCTTATTCGTCGAACTATCGATAGATTTCGGACAGCATTTTCTCTACTTGATGCAACCTACGGAAGAAAATATCGGTGCTGTAAGTCTTAGTGTTAATGATGATCCAGATTTGTCTATTCGTCGACGTTCACAACAAGTTGTATTCCGTGCATCCACTACGTGGAAAATTTTGCGTGAAGATCTGGGTCTACACACATACAAGATCCAACTAGTTAAAGAAGAAAAGCCACTTGACCATAATAAGCGTCGTTTGTTTGCTGATTGGGCCCTAAAACAGTTTGAAGTTGATCCACTTTTTTATCGTGAAATTGTGTTTAGTGATGAAGCTCACTTGTGGTTGAACAGCTATTTAAACAAGCAAAATTGCCGTATGTAGAGTGATAAACATTTCTCAAGAAGTTCTGCGGCTTCCATTGCATCCTGAAAAATACATGGTATGTTGTGCTTTAGACGCTGAGGCATCATCGGTCCACATTTCTTTAAAAACGATGCTGGAGCTAATGTTTCAGTGAATGGTGCTCGTTACAGATCGATGATCAGTTATTATTTGTTTCAAAATTCGAATGGTATGGACACAGAAGTGTTTTGGTTCCAACAAGATGGTGCTACACCTTATGCGGCTACCATAATAATTGATTTATTGAGAGGAAGATTTGGCGAGAAATGGTCCAATTAATTGGCCTCCAAGATCATGCGACATAACTACACTGGATTATTTTCTTTTGGGTTATGTCAAGTCATTAGTTTATGCTGACAAGCCAGAAACAATAGACGCTTTGGAAGCCAACATAACTCGTGTTATTGATAAAATAAGGCCTGAATTACTCGAAGAAGTGGTCCAAAATTGGTCTGGTCGAATGCGGTTCCTCAGAGCTAGTCGTGGTGGACCTATGCCGGAAATTATTTTTAAAACATAAATGTCATAAAATTATCTTTCAAATAGAAAAAAAGGGCTTCAGTCTTAATTTAAATGTGTTTTATTTCAATTTAAAGTTCTATCACTCTAAAAAAAACACCCGATAGAATAAAAAATACATATACACACAATATAATTTCAATAAACAAAATAATAATGAGTGATTCTAAAACTGTTTACCTTCTGATTTGGAAGAAATGACACAAAATATGGTGGACTCGCTTTTGCCGGAAAAATCATGTTTTTCATATAGAATTTTATTATGGTATTTAGAACCATAATGAATTCATTATGGGACTAAGTAAAGGGTATTTCATTTAGAGGTACTTTTTGTGATGAGGATTTAATTACAGATTGCGCATGTCGCGAGTTAACTGAAGTGCCATTTTTTTTCAGAAGTGTTTAACAATTCATAATGGAAAGACTTAGCCCGGCACAACGTCTACAAATTGTTCAACTTTATTACGGAAATGATCGTTCTACAAGGAATGTGTATCGGGCGCTTAGAGCAACTTATGGTCCACATAAGCGGCCTACCGAACGCACAATCAGTTTATCAGTGAAACGTGTGGGTCTAGATATGGAATCTCAACGGCCTATCAATCTGTCTGAAAAATTATTGTACAGCAAATTTCCTACATTTCTATGGAAATTTGTGGGACAGCAATCAATGTACTACTCTGTCAAGAAAGTACCGGGAATTTTCAATTAAAACAAAATTTTTACATTTAATCGTCAAAATTTATTGGGTCGCCTTCAAAATAGGCTCCATTTGCTCCAATACATCTATGCCAACGGCACTTCCAATTATCGAAACATTTGTGATAGGAGCTTTCCGGGATGGACTTTAGCTCTCGCGCCGAATTTTGTTTTATGGCTTCAATCGACTCAAAACGGGTGCCACGAAGGGGCAATTTTAGTTTTGGGAAGAGGAAAAAGTCGCAGGGAGCCAAATCCGGCGAATACGGTGGTTGCTGAAGCACGTTTGTTGAGTTTTTGGCGAGAAAGTCAGTCACAATCGTAGGTCGGTGAGAAGGCGCGTTATCGTCATGCAAAATCCATGAGTTGTTCGCCCACAAATTTGGCCGCTTCTTACGGATACGCTCACGCAAACGTTTCATAACGCCTAGGTAATACTCCTTGTTTACTGTCTGACCCTCTGGAACGAATTCGTAGTGCACCACGCCACGGATATCGAAGAAAACAATGAGCATCACCTTCATTTTCGAGCGGCTTTGGCGTGGTTTTTTCGGTTTCGGCTCATTTTTTGCCACCCATTCCGATGATTGCTGGCTTGTTTGCATATCGTACTCATAGACCCAGGTCTCATCACCAGTTATAATGCGTTCCATGAATGTAGAATCGGAATTACAGCGATCCAGCATGTCTGAAGCAACCTGCTCGCGATGACGTTTTTGAAGTAAAAATCGGCACGCACTCTGACATCGACTGACTTAATCAGAAGAACATTAATAAGAAGTATGAGCTATGGTAACAGAAAATTCTAGAGATCGAAACAGTGTAACATATATCTGTATAACAATTCCATACTCAAACAAACTCGACAAGATTTTGTACATCACAGAGGCAAATTGCAGATATGCGCACGTTTCAAACTGATTGGTTTTTGCCAGTGCAATGTATGGCTTTTGACTCCAAATCTGTCAAACATCTATATTCGCTATACACAGAGACTCTAAGCTATTAAAAATTTCTTAGCACCATCTAGACTATGCAAAATACATACAAGACATATCTTTGCGATTTAATTCAAGTAAAGAAATGTATTCTCGATATTTTCCGTTACTTACGCAGAATAAACTTTCCTCATGCTCAAATGGTCCATAATTTATCGTAATGCTCATGATTAGCAGAGTCATATTAAAATAACTAATTCCGCTGATCTGTACCAAAAATCATTAATAAGAAGTATGAGCTATGGTAATGAAAAGTTCTAGAAATCGAAACAGTATAACATATATCTGTATAACAATTCTATACTCAAACAAACTCGTTAAAGTTTTGTATATCGCAGAGGTAAATTGCAGACATGCGCACGTTTCAAACTGATTGGTTTTTGTCAGTGCAATGTATGGCTTTTGACTCCAAATCTGTCAAATATCTATATTCGCTATACACAGAGACTCTAAGCTATCAATAATTTCCTAGCACCATCTAGACTATGCAAAATACATACAAGACATATCTTTGCGATTTAATTCAAGTAAAGAAATGTATTCTCGATATTTTCCGTTACTTACGCAGAATAAGCTTTCCTCATGCTCAAATCAGACCATAATTTATCGTAATGCTCATAATTAGCAGAGTCATATTAAAATAACTAATTCTGCTGATCTGTACCAAAAATCATTAATAAGAAGTATGAGCTATATTAACAGAAAGTTGGAGTCACTAGCATACATTGCACTGAGGAAAACCAATCAGTTTGAAACGTGCGCATGTCTGCAATTTACCTCTGCGATATACAAAACCTTGAAGAGTTTGTTTGAGTATAGAATTCTTATACAGATATATGTTACACTGTTTCGATTTCTAGAACTTTTTATTACCATAGCTCATACTTCTTATTAATGATTTTTGGTACATGTCAGCCTAATTTATTTATTTTCATAGTATGTTACAAAAAAATTTTTCATTTTCTCTGATCTTACTGAAAATCCATTGGCAAAATTATAAACAGAGTCCTTCATCACCTTCATGTAAACACTGCACTGATTGCAGATAGTAATGAGTCTGTCATCTCTGTTCAAAACTCGAATTCTGGATTTCGATTTACCCAGTATAAGAAATATCCTTCCACTGCTTTTTGCTGTATCCTCGTCGAATTCATGAAGCACAGCGTTGCTTCTTCTATCTTCCTTCATGTTGATTTTATTCTACCGTTTATCAGTTTTGAGAACTTGAATAATGAATTGATGGTGAATATTCAAAAATAGTAAAGAACGGGGATGGCGTCTATTGAGAAATTTTTTCCTGTATTCTCTAGCAGCTTCTACAGAGTTCCCACTTGCAAAATAATAGCAGAAATGAATATGCGCTTGTTCGTGATTTGTGAATTGATAAGGCATTTTGATTATAAAAATACTAAAATAATATAATAGGATAAAAGCAATGTACTCAACAACAATAAGCAAACAATTTCAAATCAGAAATATCCGTCCCTTTACATAATTTTTTTTAAATTAAATTATTTGTATCTCAGAAAACTAAGTTTTCATTTCGATAGATAATGAAATGTTTTCAAAAGTTGTACTTATATCTAAGAAACATGAAGAAAGCATAGTGAATGAAGAAAATATAACATACATTCCGTAGATCAAGCCAGATAGACCAACTTGATTCACTCGCACATTTTTTGATTAACAAATCCGGATCTGAAAAGAACAGAATAAAATTATAAATATAATACGTCCCTCAAAACAACGTTCCAAAAACAGATTTCACGAACAGAACCAAACTATATCCTGAATTGAAAGCGTACGAATCTGTCAAAAGAACGTGTCAAATAAAACATGAGGTTGACCACATTAGATGAAATTTGAACTTTGTTCAAATAACAAAAGTAAAAACAAGGTGTGGAAAGTAAATTTAAGAATTCTTGAATATTTCAAAAAATGCACAAGTCATAAAAAAATTAAACCACCAAATAAAAATTAACTTAACTATATTCAAATTGAATACAATATTTACCAAGTGAAGTCAATAAAGGATATATTCTTCACTGCAAAAATTTGAAGAGTCAAATAGGAAAAATACTCAATTTTTCACTTGACGTCAAAAGCTGATTGCTATTCAAAAGTTAAGATCTATTTATGATATTATTTCTATGATTGTTTCGGTCTTTACTTGACGGAAATTCATCTTGAAAATATGAATAAAAACAATATTCTCATTTCCGCTAATATTTTATTGACACTACGATCGTTACGTCATACCATGACTTCTTCAGGTGAGTATTACAAGATACTGAGTATCTTGTAATACTCACCTGAAGAAGTCATGGTATGACGTAACGATCGTAGTGTCAATAAAATATTAGCGGAAATGAGAATATTGTTTTTATTCATATTTTATGATATTATTGTTCTTGGGGAAATAAAGGAGGAACTTGCCGATCTCATTCAAAATGTACGCGAAGAGTTAGAAAGAGTATCAACCGTGTTTTACAATTCGAAAATTTGCCTGAATTTTTTCGTTGATTTTTTAGAATTAAAATTTCTTGAAATATGTGAATTTAAAAATTTCTTAAATAATTCCGATCCATAAAAAAACTTTTTTTTGATTTTTCTTGTGAATGGCCAGAATATGAAAAAACGCAAGGGACAAGAAAGTTTGTTAAAGAAACGAAAAATGAAATTGTACTATACCAAATGGTCAGTGGCGTACAATAAAAAAGTTTCAGGGTTAGACGGGAGAGTTACTTTGATAAAATTATGATCCAGTAGATTATCACAATATTTCAGATAAATATGCCATTTATTCCACAGTACCTATTCGTCTAAGTATGATTTCAACATCTAGAAAACAACAAGAGATATTGAGAAGAACCGATAAAAAATGGACCCATGAGCACTCTCTAGTGTTGTTATGAAGCGTTTGCGGAACTATGTTCTATGTACAGGACATTTTGGTCTTGAAATTGAATCTTCTATCGATTGTGTAAAAAAGTGGAGTACACTGTATACCCTGCGTATAAACTTGTCACCCATCCAAATACTTACTGCGCCCGAAGCTGTTTGAATGTGGTTTTTACATTGCTCCTTGCAATTTTTCTAATTCTTCTGCTTTTTGGAACCTCCTCCAGAATCCAACGAAGAGTAGAAAAAATTTTTCAGATTGGTCAAGCGTTCTCGAGTTTTTCTCTTAGTAACACATTCCTCATTGAGATCTATATAGACAAAGAAATCGTGAATTATATAACTGACCACTTTTCTATTTTTCTTGAATCTATTTTGAAGAGTAGAACGAGTATTTGTTTCATTGAATTTCGATAGTTTTATTCGAAAAGATAATGGACATTTGAATATGATGTTAGGGAAATTGGTCGTGTGTGTATTTTTCTGAGCAAATCTACGAAAACATTAAGAAAGATATTTTCATTCCAATATTCATCTTTCAATTGTCACTAGTACTAATTTCAGTAATTATTGAGTTTTTAATCAATTAACTGTCAATGAAACGGTCTCGTATTGGAATCTCGGAAAGCAAGTACATTATTTCTCTACAGATTTAGGTAACTAACTCCAAAACAGGTATAAGAAAAAGCCTAAAAATGCATATATTTTAGAGGAAATAATAAAATTTGTATCGTTTAGAATTTCAGTTACCATAAATCTATATTCTCAAAATGCCATGACAGAAGAGGGTAATGTTTTTATCACAGGAGGTACAAAGATTCACTCTTTGAGAAGATAATGAATTACGAAATCGCAGGTTACAGTACCTCAAGTTTAATCAAAAATGTTTTGCAAGTTTAATCTCAATTACTTTCACGACAGGTTTATCGTTATATTCATCGATGATATGATATATGCAGATTCCGATCATTTCCTTTTATCTTTAAGTATATTTGTCTTATATCGCAAGGCAATTAAGAAGAATCAGGATCATGATACAAGACCTTAACAACTGATTACATATCGTATTTGTTATAATCTTTCATTCAATTTGCTCTATTATTTATCCATTTGTATACTCTCATCCTATAATTTGAATTTACGACTATTTGCAATAGACATATGACTTTGAAATTACACAGAAAAATCTGGCGACAATGAAATGTTTTTTCTATATTGAGTTTGAAGGACAGAAATGGCTGCATAACTGATTCTTTTACCACGGGCATATATTGAATATAATATTCTACATCAAGAGAAAACGGATTATATTGGGTTTACGAGGGGTGTTCAATGTACTCTCGGTATGGGGGTAATTTGCTGATAATGTGAGACTATCTGAGGGTATAAATACAAAATTTCATTGATTTACGATCATTAAATTTCTAGGTATCCTCAGTGAAAGTCGACAAAAATGACCGACGCCACAATGTTCAATAAAATCGAGCAATGCGCCGTTATAAAGTTCCCCATAAAGCAAGGAAAAAGTCAAAAAATCATTCATGAAGATAGTTGCTGTTTACCAAGACTGTGCTCTGTCGTTATCCACTGTTCAAAAATGGTCAAGTGAATTCAAAAGGGGCAGAAAAAGCATTGATGACGATCCTCGTTCGGGCGGGCCCGTTAACGGCACCACTGAAAAAAAATGTGAAAAAAGTGGAAAAGCTAGTATCGGGTGTTTTTTTGAGGGATAGAATTTTCGAAAGGGATAACTATGATGTGACAGAAGGTAGAAGCCATGTTGTTTTGACATTTCTGTTCAGTAAGCATTGATAAATTATCATGGAAAGACTCACGCCGCAACAACGTTCACAAATTATTGAAATTTATTTTCAAAATCAGTGTTCTATTCGCCAAACTTCTAAAGCACTTCGTGAAAATTATGGATTATATAATCGTCCATCAGAGCAGCTTATTCGTCAATTTATCGATAGATTTCGGACAACTTTTTCTCTGCTCGATGCAACAACAAGAACAAGAATAAGATTTATATGTACAGAAGAAAATATCGCTGCTGTAAGTCATAGTGTTAATGATGATCCAGATTTGTCTATTCTTCGACATTCACAACAAGTTGGACTCTGTGCATCCCCCACATGAAAAATTTTGCGTAAAGACCTTGGTCTGCACCCATACAAGATCCAACTGGTTCAAGAACTAAAGCCACTTGAATAATAGGCGTCATTTGTTTGCTGATTGGGCCCTAGAACAGTTTGAAGTTGATCCACTTTTTTATCGTAAAATTGTGTTTAGTGATGAAGCTCACTTCTGGTTGAACAGCTATGTAGACAAGCAAAATTGCCGTATTTAGAGTGAAAACAATTCTCAAGAAGTTCTGCGGCTTCCATTGCATTCTGAAAAATGCATGGTATGGTGTGCTTTACACGCTGGAGGCATCATGGGTCCATATTTCTTTGAAAACGATGCTGGAGCTAATGCTACAGTGAATGGTGCTCTTTGAAGATCGATGATCAATGATTATTTGTTTCAAAATTGGAATGGTATCGACCCAGAAGTGTTTTGGTTCCAACAAGATGGTGCTAGACCTTATGCTGCTACCATAATAATTGATTTATTGAGAGGAAGATTTGGCGAGAAATGGTCCAATTAATTGGCCTCCAAGATCATGCGACATAACTCCACTGGATTATTTTCTTCGGGGTTATGTCAAGTCATTGGTTTATGCTGACAAACCAGAAACAATAGACGCTTTGGAAGCCAACATAATTCGTGTTATTGATGAAATAAGGCCTGAATTACTCGAAGAAGTGGTCTAAAATTGGTCTGGTCGAATGCGGTTCCTCATAACTAGTCGTGGTGGACATATGCCGGAAATTATTTTTAAAACATAAATGTTATAAAATTATCTTTCAAATAAAAAAAATGGCTCCAGTCTTAATTTAAATGTGTTTTATTTCAATTCAAAGTTCTACATGCTATTTTTCATAACTATCTTAACCTACTAAAGGTCAGTGCAAGATGGGTACCGAGAATGCTCACCGCACGTCAGAAGCAAGTACGATTGCTTTAAGGAGTCTTTAGAGATCTGTGGAGAAGACCAATCGAATATTTTCAACCGGTTGGTTACTGAGGATGATTCATGCAGTAGATTAAAAAGGGTGCACGGTCCCCGAACAAGTTTGAAGTCACCCCATCCGCTGTAAAAATAATGATTACGGTCTTTTGTGATTCTAAAGGCATTTTAATGAGAATACACTTAAAATGGGAAAAGCATCACACTTAGTATGTGTGTAACCATCTCAATTCGATCATCCGGGCGAAACACGTCTTTGGATGGTTGGTTTTTGATGGGTTGATTAGGTTTTGATTGTTCGTCGGGGCATAGGCAACAGACATGCATGTTCCTATGTTTGTTGGCATCTTATTAATGTGCCTATTTTGGCCCAGTATAGGGACACTACAGTCTCACCAAATAATAGCGTCATCTAATGCACGAGAATACACATACATAGCATACTCCATCAAGCTAATTCAAAAAATCAACTGAATTTCCGTCCACTTCTATCGTTACCAATGTAGAAAACCTTCCTCATGCTCAAGCAATTTTATTAGGCTGCCATTGCATTCACTAGAATTTGAATCAAATTATTTAACTAGCGGCGGATATCTTTTCAAATTAAATAAGGACCGATGGTAACAGAAACTTCTTTGAATCAGGAACAGTGTATAACAAAACCTTTTCAGCTGTATTTCAGTTATGAACTATTACACAGATGCATGTTGCGCGGTTCCTGATACGTAAAACTTGATACTATCTTAGTCCTTATTTTATTTGGTTAGATGTCAACTACTAATTTATTCATTTGATGCAAATGTTGTTTGTTGGCATAACGGCATAATATTTATGCATGAAAAAGGTTTACTACATTGGTAACGATTGCGGTTTTGAAGTTGAAGTGAGATTCCCACCTTATGGTCTACTGTCACTGATCCCATGGAGGCGAAATTCGGATATGCCGAAATAAAAAATAAACCCAAAAAAGTCGTAGCCTTCCTTCCAATAGGCTACTGTCCTTTAGAATCTAGGCTTGAACGATTCGAAGAACTATTCTACCTCTTCTGACTCTGTAAGGTCAGTGCTCGAGTTATGTGGGACGCAACTCACACGTCGAGGGGGATAATTCACCACCCAATTCTAGCTTTACGCTTCGAAGCCAGTGTAGCTCAACGGACTATTCGTTAAGTCAAGACCCTCAAACTTCCGAAAGATGTCTCCCACAGTCCAGGTCAAAGAACCACAAACCCAGATGAATGCAATGCCCTCGAACTCGTGGAATCTAACACAACAAAGTCTCCTCGTTCTTAAATCTAGCACATATCTAGTAGTAACGTATTCTCCTGTTGAACACATTACTTGCAATTGGGTAGAACCAAGCTTATGGGTAGGTGCCCTGTGTTGCAACGCTCACCAGGACGTTGGTAACGATAGAATAAATCGAGAATAAAGTTTATTTCTTGAATTAGCTTGATGTCGTTTGCTGCGTATGTGTTCTCGCATGCAAAAGATAATTATTGGTAAAATATTAGCATCTTTTTGTGCGCTGAATATAGGTCCGTAGCTGCGTTGCATTTTAGGGAATAAGACATTTAAAATTCCGTTACTATTTGGTAGTTGATCATAATCCAAACTAGTTGTAGAAATTACTATGTTTTAATACCAATAAATTGATATTTTACACATTTAATTGTGACTCGAGTTTCGGGAATTAACTATCCCATCCTCAGACAATAACAGTTGTATCAATTTATTGGTAGTAAAATAAAGTAATTTCTACAACTTGTTTTTATTATGATCAAAATAGTTACGGCTGAAAACGTTCAGACATTTAAAAGATGCCAACAAGCGTTAGAGCATGCATGTCTGGCATGGATATGGAAATTGCTCTATTGGGGTGTCCGTTATTTACGAAATTGATTATTTCTCTTGCGACTCCCTCTAAATTTTTAGTTTATCATCTAAAACAAAATATTAGACCATCATAAGCCTCTAATTTTCATAACAACCCTTGCCCCAAAGACGATACATTTTCCATTTAAATTGCATGGGATTTTGCCACTTTTTGCAAATATTTTTTTTTTCTTGGACTTGTTTGTTCGTAGCAATAACAAACTCATATTCTTGTACAGAATTGAACGCTCTACAAAAAAGGTCCCTTAAAATTTTTCGATAAATTTACTACTTCAAAAGTTATTCAAAGTTAAAGTTGACCTCAAGATAAATTCTTGAATTTTTGCACTTTTACGGCAAAATTATGATTATTGAATTGTATTAGTCCTTACTTGGTGAAAATCCATATTAAATAATTTGAAATAAGGTTATTCTGATTTTCACAAATTTTTATTGTTAAACTCACAACAATTGTTTCGCTATCACAGTATCATCAGGTAAGATCACATAAGTTATTCAAAATGTGATCTTACCTGATGATGCTACTGTGATAGCGAAACAATTGTTGTGAGTTTAACAATAAAAATTTGTGAAAATCAGAATAACCTCATTTCAAATTATTAAAATTATGATTATTTTTGTTCAATTTATTTTTTTATTCCAGAAAATATTTAATTCTAATGTTGTTAAGGTAAAAATCAAAAACCTTCCAAGTTGAATGAAATTTAAACCATTTCAGTATACTTGATTCATTTAATTAAACATTGTTCAGTTACATTTTGATACTTTTTTTATACTCGCTTACAACCTGAATCACAAATTGTTTTTCATCTTCACTTCTAGCTAAAATATTAATGTATTCTTCTGACAATTTAACAGCTCTTTCAGCTGTATTATTAACTACTCTCAAATTTGTTACAATTTCTAAACCTCTTAAATATCCAGGATCCTCTAACCATTCAGTACTGTCTAACTGCAGAAAGCTTGTATCAATTGAAAACCTTTCAAAAAATTGTAAAGAATCTGAATTTATAAAATAATCAATGTTTCTATTTGTGAACCATTTAAAATCACCCAGATCAAAGATAAAGCGTTTAGGAATTTCGAACTGTTCATTATTCACTTTTAAAGCCTCAAACATTTTTTGCCTGACACAAAGAGATATATTTTTGTCGAAAAATGATAAGGCTGCAGCTTCAGGACTCAAATACCATAAATGGTTTCGAAATTTTTCAAGAACTGCATTGGATAAATTTTTATCGATTGATCTATAGTTATAAACAGATTTGATAAATTCAAGATCTTGATTTGGTGCAGCTGCAGCTAAAAGTGAAGAGTACCAATATGGAACATAAACAAAAACAATAAATAATGAAATTTCCTGAAGATTTTTTTCATCTTGAGCGCTTAACTTAATACTGTCTCGGAAAATATACATTTTTAAACTATAAATTGCTTTGGATATCCATCGAGCATGATGGAATGCCCCCGGTTCATAAAATTTGATTTCCTCAACATCCATCGTGCCTGAAAATATTTTGCTCAATTCTAACAGTTCTTTGTAATCGTCACGAGGTAAACAAGTATTCAAGAACTGATCGATTTTCGAACTTACTTCTGGTATTTTATCTTTTAACATTTTTTTTGATTAAATGAACAACAATTGTTAATGTGTGACAAAACGTCCACAACAATGTGTTACAACGTGTAAAGAGAAGATATTTGTTTACAATCTTCGAAGAGTATAAAACGCCGCCTTGACTATAGTCGAGTTACTAAATGAGCTAGAGTGCGCTTGCGTAGAAAAAATCCGTACGTTGGTAAGAATGTTTGTAAGAGTAAATTCAAAATGTTAACTCATTGGAAATAAATTTTTCGAAAAGCACAGAAATTTACCCAATTTAATTATAATTAGTTGATTAAGTGTTGCAAATAGATACAAGCTCAGAAATGAAAAAAACTGAAATTAACCTGTCATGCAATCAATTATTTGCCATGTATAAAAAATTTTTTTACCATAGGATCACGAAAAATTATATATTTTTTTAATTAAACGAATAAATTGCACAAAATTAATCATAGTTTTGCCGTAAAAGTGCAAAAATTCAAGAATTGATCTTGAGGTCAACTTTAACTTTGAATAACTTTTGAAGAAGTAAATTTATCGAAAAATTTTAAGAGACCTTTTTTGTATAGCGTTCAGTTCTGTACAAGAATATGAGTTTGTTATTGCTACGAGCAAACAAGTCCAAGAAAAAAAAGAAATATTTGCAAAAAGTGGCAAAATCCCATGCAATTTAAATGGAAAATGTATCGTCTTTGGGGCAAGGGTTGTTATGAAAATTAGAGGCTTATGATGGTCTAATATTTTGTTTTAGATGATAAACTAAAAATTTAGAGGGAGTCGCAAGATAAATAATCAATTTCGTAAATAACGGACACCCTATTGCTCTATTCTCGATTCGAATAACTTGCTAGTACCATAGCTAATAATAAGTATTTATTTAAATAATTTTTTTTCCAGATATTACGATGTAAATTCCATTCTTATAGACCTGAGTGGAATGTGCTTCATGATTTCCTTCATCATCTTTTTCGCTCCTGTTGGATATATCGTTGATAAAACTGTAAGTATTGAAATGATATTGTAATTATCTCATAGACAAAATAGTTTTTCATCAACTGACAGCAAAAAAGCTGGAAAAAATGTAAGTGACCATTTTTACGCGCTAGTCCCAAAAGAGTGTGATATACTTAAATGTCTGTAATTTTCGAATTTTAAATCAAAAATGACTAATTAGGACTGACTGATGAAGAATCAGAACTGAAGAGTAACTGTGTCCAGCCACTCCGCAAACTCGATAACTTTCGAACGAAAAGAGCTTTAGCTTTGAATCTTTAATGAAAGGTTTCATGTCTAAATGTCGTAGCTGAGTTTGTTAATGGGAAAAATCAGTTCAACAATTTCTCAGTTATTAATGCTTGAAAATTTCTCATATCTTTTCTCATATTTTCGAAACTATACATTTGATAGATCTGAAATTCAGCACTTAGGAGTAGAATGATAACATGCATATTTATGCTACATTCAATGGAGATCTTAGCATAAAGAATAAAAATGAGCATATTTTGGAGCGGATCAACCTTGACCACTACCTTAAACACTATAACTTTCAAACGGGAAGAGATAACGACCTAACACTTTCGGAGTAGTTGAGAAATCTCAATTTCTCAGTGGATTTTTTCATAAGGTGGAATCGGACAGATGGTTTCGCAGTTATTCATATTTGGAACCTTTTTAATTCTAATCAAACTTTTCAAAACTAGAAATCCATTTGACCTGAAATTTACGATTTGGGAGGACAATGTACTGCATATGTTACCGCAAAATTTCATGAGAATCGTAGGATTGGAAAATTCAAAACATAGACAAAAATTTTGTGAATTGAGTAGCGTCAGCGCTAAAAGAACCATAGAAACACGATCGAGTTTAAATTTAGCTTTCTAACGATAAGAAGGTTTATATAAATTTAATGAAGATCGTATAATTAGAAGACCAAAAAAAATATATTTTTTGAGGATACTGGGTGAAATGAACTAGCGCGCAAAAGCTTCTGCATTCACGTCAGTACTTTTTACCTCTTTGCGAATAAATTTGGATTTCACATTATCTTCAATTATAATCAGCTGTTTTGTACGTATTTTGACTTCTTCAGTTGAGTATCGCAAAAAATGTTCCGAAATACTAAACTCTGTGGAAAGAATATATAAGAAATAATTCACAAATAAATTTATGTCTGTTCGATTACTTCAAGAAATTTTATTTTTTTTTTATTAAATACTTTTCTGTATTCTTACAGATGATGTCCATGATTCCGTGGCTAAACAGCAGAAACGTTTTATTCATTGTGTCCTATTTCTAATTAATGGATGATTTTAATTTGTTATTAAAATAAAGGTTTTCATAATTTCTCGATTTTCTTGAAATTATCTTTCCGTTGGGCAAATATCTACATTTGGACAGTTCCAATTAGTTTTTTAATTCTAATTTTGATAATACTAAAAATGATATCTCCATTATTTTTATAACTTTTGTTAAAATTCCAGGTTCGATAAATGATATATTCAATCAAAAAATATATAGGAGACATCATATTCCACATCAACGTTTGTTCTACAAAAATTGTTTCACCACGATGTGACTTCTTCAGGTATATTCATTGTACTGGGTGATGGTATTCAGTGTAACTGAATTGTTAGGTACGTGACATTGTTAGGTACGTGACCAAATAATGGAAGAACAAGGCATAAAAACTCAACGTGTTTATTGGAGTTTGCCTCTAAAAATGCCACTTAGAAAATATATTCGGTAATGGAGACTTGACAACATCTGTTTGTTCATTCAAAAGGATTTTACGGGCATTGTACCTGTTGATTTCAAGAAATTCAGAAGTGTTAATCTAGAACTTTTGCTTTCAACGTGAATAATTTCATGTTTATTGTTGAAATTATGCCTGAAGTCCTCAAGATGATTATCATATGTCGAATGTACAGAATCGGATATATAACTCCTTTGGTGTTCAAGGACTTGTTTCTTGAATAATCTACTTGCCCGGCCAATATACACTAAAGGGCAATCGTTGCAAGACTCCAAATTTATTTTCTTTATTTGTTCGATCTTTATTGTTTTTTATGTAGGTACTAAGTTTATTAATGGTCTTAAAAGCCGTATTATAATTGAAACAAGTTTTGAAATATTCAGCAATATTTTCAGATAATTCGTTAACATAATATAACGAAAGATATTTCTGTGTATTGTCCTCTTTTATGATTGGGTGCACGAGTTTTAATTTCATTTTCTTTTGTTTATTGGATACCATATTGTCTATGAGAAAGGGGTTGTAAACGTTGTTTGACGCTATTCGTTTAATAATATTTAATTGTTTCAAAAAGTTATCTGAATTAAAAGGGACATTCTATGAGTAGTTTTGTTCAAGACATATTTCCAGACAATTAAGAATATCATCCATTTTGATGGGATTGGTATTATTTTTAATTCATGTTTTTTTTTAATTTGTATTGTTTCGATTGAAGGTATACTAAGAAATAAATTTTGTACATCAAAAGAAATTAATCTGCAAGTTTTGGTCAATTGAACGGATTGAATATAGTCTATAAGTTGGATGCTTTTTTGATAACGTATTAAGCTAAAAAGTTTGTTTCTGCTTGAATAATAGAAATTAAAACACTAGATAATTTTATACTTGGTGATGTGATGAATGAAACTACTGATCTAATTGGATTTTTTTCTTTATGAAGTCTTATTAGTGAATATAATTTTGGGATTTGTGGGTTCATCAAAGTGAGCGAATATTTTTTTGGGAAGTTATTGAAAAGTCTAAGAGATTGATCTATTATATTTTATTTGTTTTTGGAAATGTTCAGAAGGGTCTTTAGTAACAGGTTTTTATTTACCTGGGTTTAAACAAGCAGTAGTTTGGTTAAAATATTCATGTTCTGTAATAGCAACGATACTGTTTCCTTTATGAGCTCAAGTGAATATTAAATCATTAGTGTTTCTCTTTTCGTGCCGATAAAGGAAACAGTATCGTTGCTTTTCCAAAATGTGAATATTTTAACAAAACTACTGCTTTTTTAACCACAGATAAATATAAAACTGATACTGAAGAACCTTCTGAATATTTCCAAAAACCAATAAAATATAATAGATCAATATGTTAGCCTTTTCAATAACTTCCCAAAAAAATATGGGCTCACTTTAGTGAACCCACAAATCCCAAAATTATATTCATTGATGAAAGTTCCTAAAGAAAATTATCCAATTAGACCAGTAGTTTCATTCATCACATTACTAAGCATAAAATTATCCAGAGTTTTAATTTCTATTATTCGAACAAAAACAAACTTTTCAGTTGAATACGCTATTAAAAATAGCATCCAACTTATAGACAATATTCAATCCGTCGAATTGCCCAAAAATTGTAGATTAATTTCTTTTGATTTACAAAATGTGTTTCCTAGTATACCTCCAATCGAAACAATAAAAATTGTAAAAAAACTATTGATTAAAAATAATACTAATCCCATCAAAATGAAGATATTCTTAATTGCCTGGAAATATGTCTTGAACAAAACTACTTTCAATTCAGCGGAAACATCTATATTTCTAACAATGGTTCAATAATGGGAAATCCACTCAGTTCAATTTTAGCTGAAATATTTATAGATGATCTAGAATCAAAAATGCACCTAAACCCGATGAGCTAACATCTTCCTTAATGGTATAAATATGTAGATTACATTTTTGTTGTTTCAGATGCACCGACCGACAACTGCATATCTTCACGAATTTCATTAAAAAACTCCACCCAAAAATCAAATTCACAATCGAAGTAGAAAAGAACCAAAGTATTAATTTTCTTGACCTCACAATAAGAAGACTAAATAATTTACATGATTTTAGTATTTTCCACTGACCGACACACACAGAAATCACAATTCATAAAACTTCAAATTACCCCACCAATCAAAAGATGTCAGCATATAATAGTTTTATTCATAGACAATTGAATGTCCCTTTGAATTCAGATAACTTTTTGAAAGAATTAAATATTATTAAACAAATAGCGTGAAACAATGGTGACAACCCCTTTCTTATAGACAAAATGGTATCCAATAAACAAAAGAAAATGGCATTAAATCTCGTGTACCCAATCATACAAGAGGACAATACAAAGAAATATTTTTTGTTATCTTAAGTTAATTAATTATCTGGAAATATTGCTAAATATTTCAAAAATTGTTTCAATTATAACGCGGCTTTTAAGACCATTAAAAATCTTAGTACCCACATAAAAAACAATAAAGATCGAACAAATAAAGAAAATAAATCTGGAGTCTACAAGTTGACTTTCAACGATTGCCCTCTAGTATACATTGGCTAGGCAGTTAGATCATTCAAGAAACGAGTCCTAGAACACCAAAGGAGTTATATATCTGATTCTGTACATTCGACATATGATAATCATCTTAAGGAATTCAGGCATAATTTCAACAATAATTATGGAATAATCCACGGTGAAAGCAGGAGTTCTAAATTAACACTTGTAGAATTTCTTGAAATCAACAGGTACAATGCCCGTAAAATCCATTTGAACGAACAAACAGATGTTGACAAGTCTCCATTACTGAATATCTTTCCTTAATGGCATTTTTAGCGGCAAACTCCAATAAACACCTTGAGTTTTTACGACTTGATCTTCCATTATTTGGTCACGTACCTATTTATTTATTTATTTAAATTAAAGTGCCTCGACTACTAGGTCATTGGCACATGGTACTGTGTTAAATGTATATGATGGAAATAACTGTTACAATGGTAAAGTGTATGGGACTAGTGATTATATAGTATTGTATAATTGGCATTCTTTAAGAAATTTTAGGGCTGCTTCTATTTGAGATGTTGAGCTGAGGATGTCCTTTAAGTTGTCCTTAAGTCCCATTCGCTGGTGGACTTCATCATATTTGGGGCAACAGGACAGGAGGTGTTCTACCGTTAAGCGAGTTCCATGACAGTGGTTGCATATAGGTGGTTCTTCTGATGACATCAGGTAGCTGTGTGTCGTCCTGGTATGGGATATCCTTAGTCTCCTCATCACAATTTTGTCTTTCCTATTCAGATTGATGTTTATTCGGGGATTGATTTTAGGTTGGATTGCATATAGTTTGTTGTTACTACTGTTCCATTGAGTTTGCCAGTCTTGAAGAAATTTTAGCTTGATGGTCGCCTTTAGGTCCGAGTGTAGCTGGATGTTTGTAATAGGAAGATCACGTACCTAATAATGTATTTAAACTCGGTTAAACTGAATACCATCAGTCAGTAGAATGTAAATACTTGAAGAATCCACATCATGGTGAAACAGTTGTTGTAGTATAATAATTTGAAATAAGGTTATTCTGATTTTCACAAATTTTTATTGTTAAACTCACAACAATTGTTTCGCTATCACAGTAGCATCATCAGGTAAGATCACATTTTGAATAACTAAGCTTGTTTCCGAAATCCGTGGCTATTTATATTACAGTAACTACAATAAATTTTTATTAGGCACTAAAACCCAAAAAAGGGTCCCTGCAAATTCCAGCTTATCTGAATATATTTAACAGAGGTGAGCTATTTAAATCTATTTGTTCGTTAAGTAATATTCCAATTTTATTATGTTTATTTATCTCTAGGGATTCTAACAGATTTAAGGCATAACTTTTGCTTTCTATATGTAGAATTTCAAAGTTATGGTTGAAATTATGTCCTGTTTCTAACAAATGGTTGGAATATGTGGAATTGCTTTTATTGTTGAGGAAACTCTTCAAATGTTCACACATCCTATGACGGAACGTTCTTCCAGTTTGACCTATGTAAATTTTAGGGCAATCACCGCACTTATAAACCCCAGATTTATCATCCTTATGTGTGTAGTCTTTATTATTTTTGATAAATTTACTCAAGTTTAAATTAGTTTTGAATGAAGTTCTCAAATTATATTTATTTTTGAGGTATGTAGCAATTTTCTCAGAAATACCTTTAGTGTAATTTAAGGAAATGTATTTAAAATTTTCTTTTATATTAGGAAACACCATATTTAAAGCTATTTTATTATTTTTCTTCATCAATAATTTGTCTATCAACTTTGGATCATATTCATTATTAAAAGCTATTTGTTTAATTATGTTAAGTTCTGAAATATAATTTTCTCGATTCATGGGAATATTAACTAATCTATGGATCATACAATTAAATGCTGATAATTTTTGATTTAGAGGATGATTTGATTTATTGTGTTTAATTTAATTTGTATGATCCATAGATTAATTAATATTCCCATGAATCGAGAAAATTATATTTCAGAACTTAACATAATTAAACAAATAGCTTTTAATAATGAATATGATCCAAAGTTGATAGACAAATTATTGATGAAGAAAAATAATAAAATAGCTTTAAATATGGTGTTTCCTAATATAAAAGAAAATTTTAAAAACATTTCCCTAAATTACACTAAAGGTATTTCTGAGAAAATTGCTACATACCTCAAAAATAAATATAATTTGAGAACTTCATTCAAAACTAATTTAAACTTGAGTAAATTTATCAAAAATAATAAAGACTACACACATAAGGATGATAAATCTCGGGTTTATAAGTTAACCTGCGGTGATTGCCCTAAAATTTACATAGGTCAAACTGGAAGAACGTTCCGTCATAGGATGTGTGAACATTTGAAGAGTTTCCTCAACAATAAAAGCAATTCCACATATTCCAACCATTTGTTAGAAACAGGACATAATTTCAACCATAACTTTGAAACTCTACATATAGAAAGCAAAAGTTATGCCTTAAATCTGTTAGAATCCCTAGAGATAAATAAACATAATAAAATTGGAATATTACTTAACGAACAAATAGATTTAAATAGCTCACCTCTGTTAAATATATTCAGATAAGCTGGAATTTGCAGGGACCCTTTTTTGGGTTTTAGTGCCTAATAAAAATTTATTGTAGTTACTGTAATATAAATAGCCACGGATTTCGGAAACAAGCTTAGTTATTCAAAATGTGATCTTACCTGATGATGCTACTGTGATAGCGAAACAATTGTTGTGAGTTTAACAATAAAAATTTGTGAAAATCAGAATAACCTTATTTCAAATTATTTAATATGGATTTTCACCAAGTAAGGACTGATACAATTCAATATGTTGTAGTATAAATATTGTTGTGGAAATAAAATATTATCTCCTATATATTTTCTATTTGAAAATATCATTTATCGAACCTGGAATTTGAACAAAATTCATAAAAACAAAAGGGATATCATTTTTAGTAATATTAAAATTGGAATAAAAATTTTAACTGGAACTGGCCAAATGTAGATATTTGCCTAACGGAAAGATAATTCCAGATAATTCAAGAATGTATAATGAATGATTGTATCAATTTCTATATTGAAGTTGATTTGATAAGTAAATTTTTCTATAAATCAAATAAGAAATTACTTTGTTTTCTATCCCTGAAAAATAGTGGCAGAAAACGAAGGAATTTATTATTTCATTCCATTTAAAAATGAACTATCACAAAGTAACTAACGGACCACCCCATCCAATTTTCTTATATCATTTCATTTTTATCTAAAATAAGTTCTCTATTTGGCAAATATCCACATATAGAAGTCACATTGATATACTTGTGAACTGATGATTCAATGTTCTTTGAAATGATATTTGCAATTATTTTTATTAATTCAGTAGACAGTTCTTTTTTCATGATATTCTTATCATAATTATAGAAGATATTATGATTTTTATACGTCTCTGTATTTCTAGCCATCTTCTTGTGTTCTAGTTAGAATAAGGTATATTTTGTTTGCTACCTATAAAGAGTAATGAAATAGTATTTATTTTGTTTCATGTGCGATCTTAACTATAGGATTTACTAGGGTATCTGCTTGATTGTTTTTTTTTCTCAATAAGTTTTCCATAGCTGATGAAATGTCAAAATATTTTTAGGTAGGTATATCTATATGTTTATTATAATCGGGTAATTTCTAGTTCGAAATGAATTATAATGATACAATACTACTATCTCTATAGTTACCATCTGTAACATATGTGTAAGTTTGCAGTTGGCAAGATAAAAGTACATTATTAGATGTATGCTATATAGATTAGGTAATATTACAATATCTCATGGAAAAGCAGTACTTGATCGGGATATTATTTTAAAATGAAAATAATATTATTTCTAAGATCAGAAAATACGGAATTGCATGTTTTTTTGCTGTTTGATTTTTTTCTGTTTTTACATGACTTGAATTCATCTTGAAATTTATACTTAAAAACCATTTTAACCTCCGCTAAATTTTATTATTTACATAGCAATTGTTTCTAACCATGGCTTCATTTGATGAGTATTTAAACTAAGTATACAATGCAGAAAATAATGACAATAATAATATATTTATTGCAGAACCAATACATCAGAACTTAACCTAAAAAAAACCTGCAAACTGAAAAAGAACCTACATCAGCGAACACTGTTATTATCTTAAACCGTAATGATTTAAATCAGAAAAAAAACTTAATATCTAATTTCCCACTCTCTATATTAATTACTATCAAGAATGCGCACACCCGGAGGAGTCCAATAACTCCAAAACCTTAACATAAATCTATTTTAATTTATTCAATTCAGCAGTATTCTACGAAATATTATTTTAAACCTTAATTGATTGCAAAGCTTCAGGGGAGCGGAAATACGTTCCTACAGACTATACACGGAAAATGAAAATGATCTGCAGAATAAAGCCGTTTTATGAGCAGGTGGTAAAATTAACCCCCTGGACCTCACATTTATGTTGTGAACGTCTGACCCGAACTTAATTTTGTTATAGATATATGGGGTGTCTGAAAATATAAAAATGAGCGGAACAATACCTCTTTTCCATGCTCAACCATTGACAGTACTCCAACTTTTGGATTACTGGTGGATATTTCTTGATACTATAAATGAACCTCAGGCAAGAACGTTGCACCCTCCGAATTCTCGTCTTATCAACAACCCGCAATCACGGCCCGTAAACTGCATCACAGTAGTTGAAATGACTCAGAAAGTGTGAGTCGGTCAGTAATGTTTTAGTTTTTTGAGATAATTGATGGCTACTACCGTATAATTTTCTCAGTTCTGAATACGCCCGTTGAATACAAGATGTAACATGTTCCGTAAATCGAGGTTCTGTATTCAAAATTACTCCCAAATTACGCTCAGATTTTACCAAAGGAATTTTGACTCCATTGACTCTTATATACAATACAGATTCTACATTCTTTCTGTCTCTACCAAATATGGGGACTTTAGTTTTATCAGGATTCAGTGAGAGTTGGTGCTTATTTGAATTGCTTACCGATCTGTCAATATCCGCATTAATCTCATTAGCCGCCTGGTGTAATACTGTTGACTCAAATGAGTAGAATAGCTGAGTGTCATCTACATATTGAAAGTCCACGCAGAACTGCAGTCAGTCCATTCGTGATGAAAAATGTAGTGCAGAAAAAAATTAGAGCGAGGACTGAGCCCTCGCATTGGAACTCCACTTTCAATGTTGCCGATTTCCAACTTCTCTGATAATGTCTCCACATACTGACGTTTATTTTGGAGATAGCCCTCGACCAGTTTCACGACCAAATTCGACAATTTCTCTATGTTGCAGTATCGCAGTTGACAGTTTATGATTAACCCTATCGAAGGCCTTGGAGTAAAGCAAAAGCAATAAAACACAGTTACTACCCAAGTCAATGTTAGTAATTATAGAGTCCACAATATCGAGAAGAGCAGTAGAGCTACCTGTCTGGGTTCCCCTGCGGAAACCAGACTGACGAGGTGACAAAATATTGTACTCATCCAAATGTGATCTTATTCTAAGAACTAGAATTTTTCCAATATCTTCGCGCAAGGAGACAGAATAGAAAATGGACGAATGTCGTTGAAACTTGCGGGATTGCTTACCATAAGAAGTCTGTACCTGTGAAGCAACAGAAAATATCGTCTACATATCTATACCAATAATAATAAAGAGTACACACATAAGTATGATAAATCTGGGGTTTATAAGTTAACCTGCGGTGATTGCCCTAAAGTTTACATAGGTCAGACTGGAAGAACTTTCCGTCATAGGATGTGTGAACATTTGAAGAGTTTCCTCAATAATAAAAGCAATTCTACATATTCCAACCATTTGTTAGAAACAGGACAAACTTTCAACCATAACTTTGAAATTCTACATATAGAAAGCAAAAGTTATGCCTTAAATCTGTTAGAATCCCTAGAGATAAATAAACATAATAAAATTGGAATATTACTTAACGAACAAATAGATTTAAATAGCTCACCTCTGTTAAATATATTCAGATAAGCTGGAATTTGCAGGGACCCTTTTTTGGGTTTTAGTGCTCAATAAAAATTTATTGTAGTTACTGTAATATAAATAGCCACGGATTTCGGAAACAAGCTTAGTTATTCAAAATGTGATCTTGCCTGATGATGCTACTGTGATAGCGAAACAATTGTTGTGAGTTTAACAATTAAAAATTTGTGAAAATCAGAATAACCTTATTTCAAATTATTTAATATGGATTTTCACCAAGTAAGGACTGATACAATTCAATATATAAAAATCAATGAAGTGGGAACGCAACCACTCAACTTCGTTTCCGAGATACAAAAGCATCAAAATTTTTATGCTGTAATACATGCGTGAAATCTGTGAGGTGTGGAATCACTGATCTATTATTAAAAAATGAAAAAGTAAACTTACCCTTCCTCACTCATATGTAGCTTTATAATATATTCCATCTGACCTAGTTATATTCAATTTACCAGCCACTGATGCAGCAGAAAATGAAAATTCAACAAAATTCCAATTCCAAAATTATGCTAAAAAAAAACAAATACGCAAAACGCAAATACATAGCTTCTATATTTCCACCCCCTAATTTTTATTGAGAAGTTCATCAATTTCTGAAGTTGACCTAATTATGTGTCTTTTTCCAGATACGTCAGCAAAAATCTTTTCCATGTTGGTCCAACCTTTCTTCATACCCAATTTTTTTTGCTTCAATTTTAAAGCCATAGCTATCTTTTGTTAACTCTTCTGCCAAAACGAGTTTTGTCTCTTTCAATAGCTTCTTGCTATAAAACACTCCATTCCTGAAGTTCATTGAATTGAATTCAATTATAATGGGTCTTCTTTCATGATTTATATACATTATATACATTTCTTTACTTGAATTAACTCGTATGACTTGTATGTATTTTGCATACTATAGACAGCGCTAGTGTATTAGTAATATCATTGGAGTCTCTGTGTATAGCGAATAAAGATACCTGACAGATTTGGAGTCACTAACATACAGTCCACTGACGAAAACCGATCAGTTCGAAACGTGCGCGTGTCTGCCATTTGCCTCGTTAATCAACAAAACCTTGTCGAGTTTGTATGAGTATAGAATTGTTATACAGATGTATGTTATACTGTTTCGATTTCTAGAACATTCTAATACTATAGCTCAAACTCCTTATTAATAATTTTTAGTACAGATCAGCCGAATTAATTTATTTGAATATGAATATGTTCAGTAGGAGTATTACGGCAAATTATGGTCTGATTAGACCATGAGAAAAGTTTATTCTGGGCTCGTAACGTGAAAATATCCATAAAACATTTCTTTACTTGAATTAACTCACAGACGTATTTCTTGCATTCTCTAGATAGCGCTAGTGTATTATTTATACCTTAGAGCCTCTGTCTATAGCGAATATAGATACTTGATAGATTTGGAGTCAGTAACATACATTGCACTTAAAAAAATCAATCCGTTTGAATCGTGCGCGTTAATATTATTCATTTTTCATTTCATTTCCCTTTTTTCATTCCACGGTGAATTTTTTTTATTATTATAGAGCACATGAGATATATTTTTTATTTTTTTATCTTTTCCTCGGGGTTTTAGTGGTAAAACAGAGGCTTTGACCCCACCTGAACTGCGCCCTGTGATTGATACAAAGAAGTATATCGTTTATTTTATTTCTCATATAATATTGATTGTGGTCATCAATAAAGTCCTATTATTATTATTATAGATCTTATTTAGGCGTCTTTTTGTGAAACGGTTTAATATGATCAGTTTTACTAACTACTAAAAAAGATTTATATTTGAGAAGACCTCATACAAGGTGTCCCAGAATGAATCGATAATCTTGAAACACTATATTGAAGAGCTACTTGGTGCTCTGAAAAAAATACAAAACAAAATCTATCCCGCATAGAAATATCTTTTTTTTCAACATTTTTACTACACCATGTTGCGTTTCTGTGTAACACTCTCACAAATAAATCAAACCCATCAGTTTTTCAGAATGAAATATTCTTCATTAGAATAGCAATAAATATGCAGAAAACCGTTTGAATAACTGTTGTCAGTTTTCTTCTTTAAATATCCAACTATTTGTATTTGAATATTACAGATAATAGCAAGAGTTAATCAGGTTCTTTTTCTGGCGAATGTGCTATACATTCTATCAAGAAAGTACCGGGAATTATCGATTTAAATCTGGCGGGGCAATGAGGCAGGTAAAATTTTTTTTTCCTAGGTTGGTACCACTGTCCTCAATTACTATGCCAAGCTTGAGCGGGATCTGTCAACTAGTGTGTTTGCAACAGCTAATTAAGTCAGTCGATGTCAGAGTGCGTGCCGATTTTTACTATGGGTGATTACGTTGAGCAAAGAATTTGTTTAAAGTTTTGTGTTGCAAATGAATTTTCGTGTGCCGATGCAGAGATAGCACATGATCTTAAGATATCCCACGAGTCCGCACGTACGATTTTGATTGATATTTTGGGCATGAGAATGGTGGCCGCACGACTCGTACCGAAAGACCTGAATTTTCTTCAAAAACGTCATCGCGAACAGGTTGCTTCAGACATGCTGGATCGCTGTAATTCCGATTCTACATTCATGGAACGCATTATAACTGGTGATGAGACCTGGGTTTACGAGTACGATATGCAAACAAGCCAGCAATCATCGGAATGGGTGGCAAAAAATGAGCCGAAACCGAAAAAACCACGCCAAAGCCGCTCGAAAATGAAGGTGATGCTCATTGTTTTCTTCGATATCCGTGGCGTGGTGCACTACGAATTCGTTCCAGAGGGTCAGACGGTAAACAAGGAGTATTACCTAGGCGTTATGAAACGTTTGCGTGAGCGTATCCGTAAGAAGCGGCCAAATTTGTGGGCGAATAACTCATGGATTTTGCATGACGATAACGCGCCTTCTCACCGAGCTACGATTGTGACTGACTTTCTCGCCAAAAACTCAACAAACGTGCTTCAGCAACCACCGTATTCGCCGGATTTGGCTCCCTGCGACTTTTTCCTCCTCCCAAAACTAAAATTGCCCCTTCGTGGCACCCGTTTTGAGTCGATTGAAGCCATAAAACAAAATTCGGCGCGAGAGCTAAAGTCCATCCCGGAAAGCGCCTATAAAAAATGTTTCGATTATTGGAAGTGCCGTTGGCATAGATGTATTGGAGTAAATGGAGCCTATTTTGAAGGCGATCCAATAAATTTTGACGATTAAATGTAAAAATGTTGTTTTAATTGAAAATTCCCGGTACTTTCTTGACAGAGTAGTATATTATTTGAAAAGGAAACAACGCATCTTCAAATGTATTATGCAAATGTGGAGTTCTTGCTATTGGTATTCACAAGAAGAAAATTCGACTGAATAAAAAACTATAGCAGATTCAATAATTTTTCCCTTTATTCATAATTGATGATAATGGTTTCTTAAAAAACGATTGAACAAAGTGATGAAAACACATTCTAGGTAGGTAGTTAGTAAGGGTTGTTGAGGAAAAAGTAATACTTTAAAGTGATATGTAGTATGTACTATGTCTACAATTATAATAAATGACTAATATTATTATAATAAAAGTTCGAACTGTCTGCTACCTGCTCTGATACATGCGTGAAATCTACGAATGAACGCTCTGTCAGAAGTTGCGCATGAAACTGATCGAAAATCTTTTGAAGCAGCTTGCTGGACACGGCTACGTAACTCTGCAACACCGAGTAGACCTCACCTGTTAGAAACCTCAGCAAAAAAATCCATTGGATTCAGGTTCGGGTAAAGTGGAGAGCATAAAATGGGCCAGGCGGCCAATCCATTAAATTGGGTAAGTGACATCCAAGTGAGAACAGACGTTCACTGCAGGGTGCCCTGGACACCCATAATTTTAAAACCAAATGAGATTATCTCACTTCTTCTGGCACTTCTTCCAAAGTTGTCAATTCATGAATAAATTCTACATAGTTTTCACCAAATAAGTTACCTGTTAGTTCGAAAGTACCAATTATTTTTCCATTCAAGACTCCAGCCCAATAATTCATTTTGAATTGGTGCTGTCTTCTCTCATCAAATGAGGATTGAAAGTTTGGCAGATATGCAGTTTGTTCATGTTGCAGTATCCATTTCGCTTCAGTGTTGATTCATCACTCCACAAACTATTTTAGAAGAATTGTGGATGTTCTTACATTTTCGCAAGGATCTATCGGCGGAATAGTAATCTTGCCTGGTAACATATCAGTTGCAAAGTTTGCACTCGTGTTAAGTGTCCGAATATTTCTGTCCAATGGCCGAGTGTGTTATGTAGCATACTGCGTTACCTCGAGAGGGTGGTATTAGTATGACCTGGCCAGCCAATTGTTGTTGAACTCGAGGGGGGCAGTGGTTTGAAAGTACGCATGCTGAACTAGAAGGGTATTCCATCTATCTGTTCGCAGCAACTCATGTTCAGCATATCTCGAGAAATACTTTAGGGTTTAGCGGGACTTAACGGTTCGACCGGCCTCGTCCTGAACCAGGATCGATTGCGAGACGTTTCTGGGGTTTGTGGATCTCGACGATACGGTTAGACTGTTGGTGCATGAAGCCAGGATCAATTGAAAGACTTCACAAGGGTTCGTGGGTCTTGACGGGCAGATTATGGAGACTGCCGAGTAGTCACCTAGAGAAAGAGCAATGCTCACATGCCAGTTACCTAACCTTTAGAATTCACGATACGGTGCGCTTTCAATATTGATACTCCAGTGCGTCATGCGATTGCTTTTTGACGAGGTAGATGGATTTCGCTCAATTTCTACAAGAACTGTATCTAAAGATGTTAGCGCTATTGAAAGCTTGTGCTTTCAATAGCGATGCCAGGAATTCGCACTTTCATGTAACACCCATGGATATGAATAGGCGAAAATGCGGGTGATGCATGTTGGGATATATTTTCCTCTAAAGGGCTGACGATAAATGAAATGCACTTCTGCGTATTTCCATGATGTGTAATAAATTCGTGGTATGTTCAAAGTTGAGGATTTATCCAGATAAAGACCAAATCGTAACGAAATCTCCAGAATTTCAGAGTTAAAATCAGTGAGTGAAACGATTATATTCAAACGATTAACTAGGTGTCGTTTCAACACGATTCTCAATCAAAGGAACATCTACACATTAACACATTCAAGCAAGGATTATAAAATGAACAGATTTTTCTATTGTTCTTCAGGAAACCCTTATCATCAGGTAAACATTCAGAGGAGAAATTATTGAATCTTCAATAATTTATTATTCGGCCGAATTTACTTCTTCTGCATACTAAAAGCAATAACTGTGCGAGTAAGTTATGAAGGAGCATTGTACCTACTATTTTTAAATCTGCATGAAAAGCGCATTGTCATGCTATCTCAAATTTTTTTCACCATGAACGATTAAACTTTCACATAATGAAATATTCCTCACATGAAATTTCAAGTTGGATTTTTTTGACGTGACAACGTCTTATAATTCGATAGAGCCGGCTGCACGCACGAAAAAACATGACTCATGCGGCGTTACGTCGCTCTGAGGCGTTCCATGTAAGGCTTGAAGTGCAAGCGAGAGCGCGGAACGAGCGACAAAGAAGCACAATCGGCCTTTGCGTTCGGCTGCCGAACGCTGCCGAACTTCGGCAGCGTTCGACATCCGTCTCTCTCTTACTTCAGTGAGCGATGCGTCTGCGTGGACAGCTGTTATACTATAGTACATTTACATGTTTTGATCGAGTATCAAGTGCAGTGAAAAGTGAATGTGGTGTCAATTGTTTATAGCAACGATAATTACAGCGATAAAGGTAATGATTCTTTCGATATTAATTATATATTCAGTGATATATTATCGAATATTTATGCTTTCATCATTAAAATGAAAAGCATCGGTCCGCTAGTGCAGCGATTGTAGGTTATGATATAATTGAGAAAATTAAAACAATAAGTTCTACTATTTTTCGATGGGTAAAAAATCGATGGCTTTACTATTCAATCGAAATAATTATCGAGCGTAGCTATGATTTAAATAAATTAAAACATAAATATTAAATCTTCCACATATCACAACAACGTGTCTGAATTGACAGGTTGGACCAGCCATCCGTCAAAGGGAACATTTTCTCCTATATCAAACACATTAAGACGGGCTTTTTAAAAACTAGATTTACGAAAATTTTAATGTTTCTAAATTTAAAATTTTAAATGCAAGATTTATAAACAATAATTTAATCAATGTTTATTCTTATAATGAATTATTTAAAATTAATACTTTTTTATAACAAATTACAACTAAATTTGCAAAAATAATCAAGTAACTAATTGAAAAAATTTACTTATATTATTAAAATAAAAAAATCAAAATTTGAATTTTTACAATTGAGTAGAAATTTAAACAATAAATTTTATTCAAGTATTTTGTTGTATTTTTATTTTTTAAATTTAAAATGATTTTCAGAATGAAGAATTTTATGATATTTTTTTTAAATTGTTTCGAACGACGATTTACTTTGCAGAACCGCTTACAATCCCACCATGGAAAAAAACCTGACGAACCGGAGGATGTCACGAATAAGCCACTACCTTTGATGAGTGAACCCATGGAGGTTCAAGATGCTATAGCATCTACTTTAGCAACGCCATTCGCGCAGCCAATAATCACTCACAACGTGAGTACAGACAGCGTATCACAGCATCTAGAACTCCTGCTCAGGCGGCTGCTGCGAGAAAATCGAAAAACGAAAGACAACGCAACAACAGATTACGCCAAGCTGCTAACTTGGCTATTGCCTGTAATTCTCTTGAAACGACAACTACATCTCCATCTCGTTCAGGGGAAGAGTCGAACAATGTCCAAACTAGAAGTCAACGACAACACGCGCAACAACAATCTACCACCACTGCAAATCAACCTGATGAGCGTGTCAATCTCACAAATGAGCCACTCTTTCCTGCAATTCCTGTTCCCATGAAGGTTCAAGAAGCTGTTGCATCTACCTCTGCGACGCTATTTGCAGAACCAACAACTGCTGCTCCAAAAACAAGGGCACAAATACAACGTGAGTACAGACAGCGGACTTCTGCATCCAAAACTCCTACACAGGCAGCAGCTGCAAGAGAAGCACGTAATGTAAGAGATCCAAACAACAGATTACGCCAAGCTGCTAACTTGGTTACTGCCAGTGGTTCTCTAGAAGCGACAACTACATCCTCATCTCGTTCAGGGCAAAAGTTAAACACCGTCCATATTGATACTCAACGACAATTTACCGACTAACAACGTCAAACTTTAGCAACAGAACCAGCAGAAAATTCTGTACAACCAAGTACTTCTTCAGATCAAATTGAAGTTCAAGCACAATCTACTTCGAACACTAAATGGTCATCATCAATCATAAAATTCAAATCTACTTTTTTGGACAACGATTTTGGCTACGCTTGCTCGGTCTGTGACAGACTTTGGTTTAGAAACGACCTTAAACCCATCACTGCAGCACAGCTGAAGGTAATTTCAGATTGGTTTATCAAAGAAAATCGACAACTGAGCAGCGAAGAATATGAACTGGTTTGCAACACTTGCAGAAAGTCACTAAACAAACAATCAATGTCCATCAGTATTTTCTTAAGACGTTGTCAGGTTCAACTATCGTCAGTAAACCGACTTTACAGACAACCACTTTTTTTTTCAAAAAAAATTACTACAGTTACTTATCTGGTTTTCTGCATATCGTAATTTAATGAATATTTAACAATGGATAAACTTGTGAGCATGTCACACAGAAACGTAAGGTGGTGTGATAGAAATCATTATTTTGAAAAATAAATATTTCTACCAGGGACAGATTTTTTTGTATTTTTTCAGAGAGCTTAATAGCTCTTCTATATAGTTATTAAGGATTATCCCTTTATTTTGTGACATTTCAGGCTTTGCATCAAATTGCTCCTCATCTACGATTATTTTCATTTGACATATGAAATATTTGTTCTGAATTTTTGTTTCTTTTCCAGAGTTTGAAAACAACATCTATTATATGTACTGGTTTAGCCCTGGCTGGAAATTGTATCAAGTTATTCGCAACTGTACCTGAAAGATTTTATCTTGTATTGGTTTCTCAGACAGTAGTTGCGATATCGCAAATTTTCATGCTTATAATTCCTTCAAAAGTCGCTTCACTCTGGTTTGGTGCTGATGAAGTATCTACTGCTTGTGCTATCGGATTATTTGGTTCACAAATAGGTGAGAGCTGAGTCTAAATAATATAATATAATGAATGCTAAAGAAATTGAACTTTATACTAGTGGTTTTTTTGAGTTCTTACGTTACATTGGCTATATTAGAGAGATATCAATTGAACCGTTAGCGTTTCCGATGCGACATTAACATTCATGAATTTAGTTGTTCAATTTGCGACCTAATCCAAATGCAACTAAAAAAATTATATGACCTTAAATTCAGAATTATATATTCTAACTTCTACATTATATATTGAAACTATATAATACAAAAACTATCAAATTGATATCCTTATATATAATCAATATAAAATATTTTTCAATGTCTCGGAAAAAACCATTTTACATCCCAACTTGAAATGTATTAATACAAATGTATCAACAAAAACTATATTATTATTTGAATAAAACAGTTATCAGGAATCGGACTATATATTTTATTCTCTTCTACAGCTTTTTTCGGCCAACGTTTCAAGACAACACTGTCTCTTTCTCAAGGCTACAATTATTAAAAGATGATGAACACACGTTCTAATAGATCTCTACTTAACCTTACCTTCAAAAACTACTTTTACAGAGACATCAAAATAAGTTTACAAAACATCAAGGTGGTGAACAAAACAGTCAAAGACATATTAAAATAGCTATAGCAAATTGAATAAATTAGTTAAAATTGGATAATAATCCTTAATGTATAGATAAAATTAAATGTGTGACAGGCACAATTACAGTCTAAAATCTAAATCAGGACAAAGTGACAATTAATCTGTCAATGTCACCCACACCGGAAACAAAGTACCAACTGTAGTAACAAAACTGGTTAAAATTATTATTATTATCCTGATACTCCTAGATCTTCTGTGAAGATCCCTCAGAAGCTTTTTCAGCTTGTGCGAGTTAGGAGTTCAGTTGTGTTCTGTGTAGGCTTTGTTACTGCGATCTTGCGCCACTTTAGGTCACAGCACTGTTAATTTTTGACCCAACGGTGAAATGGTGGCAGATACTCGTCCAACTAGAAAATTTTTTTTCTACCTGAACAGGATTCGAACCTGGATCTCCCGGTCACGAGTCCGATGCTCTCCCGCTGAGCTATCCACACTCATATAACATACATATTTAACATACATATAAGTATGTATATTAACATACAAATACAAGAAAATCCACTATTCCAAAATTATCTAAAATTATCAAAATAAAGGATCAAATAAAAATAATTGAACGAGAACTCGAACATTTGATAGCTATTTCGGCCTATGTGACCTCATCAGAAATGTATTGAATTCAGATTCAAATATATAACAAGATCAAAATTCGACTTATCAAAATAAGATAAAACATGGAGCAAATAAACTTGAAGTAAGCTTTAAAGTATCCAAAATAAAACAGAAATGATCAACGTATTGTTACGTATAACCTATAACTATTCGTACTCGGAACACAGAAAAACAATAACAAAATTTCACCCCAAATAATTATTTTGATAAATTTAGATAATTTTGGAATAGTGGATTTTCTTGTATTTGTATGTTAATATACATACATATATAGTTTCTTTTAATACATTTGTATTAATACATTTCTAGTCCGGATGTAAAAAGATTTTTTCCGTGACATTGAAAAATATTTTATATTGATTATATACATATTAGGATATCAATTTGATAGTTTTTGTATATAGTTTCAATATATAATGTAGAAGTTAAAATATATAATTCTGAATTTAAAGTTATTTAAATTTTACTTCTATCAAGTATTGAATCACATTAAAATTGGTTGTTTAAAAACATTTTGACTTATACTTTATTCTGCAACTCACTTGAAAAACTATAAGATTTGTAGATTGAATAAAATTATTTGTATTCTAATGTTAGGAAATTATGAAAAACACTGGGACATGTCAATTTTCAAATTCAATTATGCGCTTTTTGAATATAAATTCAAATATACACAGTGATTCGACCCAGTCCTTTATAGTCCGGAAGGAACTTTAAATGGAATACCCTGTATATTTCTAAAGCTCCTCAATAACCTGATTTCAACGAACTAAATCGTATAGTCAATTCTGAATAATACCGGATAAAATTTCGAAAGTATTTGTAATTGGTTTCAAGAAATTTAATACTCAAATAACATAACGTACGTAATTGATTTTAATACATTAAAATAAATGTTCGGAATGTTCTCCATCACGTTCTTGACAATAACACAATCTGCTATAAAACTTCTTAACTTTATTTAAAGTTTGAGTTGAAATATTCCTCATTTCTATAGTTATCCTTTTTTTGAGGTCTGCGATGCTCGTCGCACCCCACAGAAAAAATCCAACGGCGTAAGGTCTGTCGATCTAGCTGGCCACTAAATAGTACCTCTTCGTCCAGTCCAACTGTTGGAAAATATTGCGTTTAAGTAAGTTCTGGCCATTGAAACATAATGGACTCCATCCTACTGAAACCAGACATTTTCATTCGATAGCTTGAATCTATTGCATTAGGAAATTAGTTGATTAACGCAGGAACAACTTCGTCTCTTATCAGACTCAAAGTTTTTTTGGTGTCAAAGTCCCATCATTTTATTCTGCTTATAATTTTTTTTTAAATGGCTACCCTCAGAATACCAGCAGTTCCTCAACGTTATTATACGTCAGTAGATGGGACTTTGACAGCCGAAAAATATTTGAGTTTGATTAGAGGCGAAGTTGTTAGTGCGTTAGTCAACTCATTTCCTAATGCAGTAGATCCAAGCCTACCGAATGAAAATGTCTGTCGCAATCTTCCCCAATAAATGGATTATTCGAAGAGTGCCCAGTTAGATCGCCAGATCTGACGCCACTGGATTTTTTCTGTGGGGTTATCTCAAGAACAAAGATTATGCAACACAGTTGATGACAGCAGAACTCAAAGAAAGGGTAACTACAGAAATGCGGAATATTACCACTTAAACTTTAAACAAAGCGAGAAACGAGTTTTATAGGAGACTGTGTTTTTGCCAAGAATGTGTTGGAGATCATTTTGAGTATTCATTTTTATATATTGGAATCAATTACCTACATTATGTAATTTGAGTATCCAGTTTCTTGAAACCAATTATAAATACTTTCGAAATTTTATCCGATATTATTCATAATTGACCATACATGATATAGTTCGTTGAAATCAGGTAATTAAGGAGCTTTAAAAAATATACAGGGTGTTTCATTTGAAAAAAGGACTTGTGCGAATCACCCTGTTTATTTAAATTTATGTTTGAAAAGTAGCCCATTGAATTTAAAAGTTGACATCTCCCAGTGTTTTTCACAATTTTCTAACATAAGAACACAAATAATTTTTTTCTATAAGTGATTTCCACACTGTATATTAGGAACCGTATGATACTCAGATAAGACTGAAATATACTTCTAATATGACGAGTATATTTGAATTTTATCATGTTAGTTCCTTTGTTCTTCGATTTTCATGAAGTTGCTGATATTCAATACTTCAAAACTTCGAGAAGTGGGTCGTACCAAAAATCAGTCTGATCGTTCAATTCTTTTATTAACTTCTATTCTTGCTCATTACCTTTATTGATAACTGAATGTCTAGTAATTTGCATTTCGCTTCTAGATCTTTACGATTCATGAATGATGCTTGTTGTTTTTTGAACCTTTATTTGACAGATCATCCGGTTTGTCTTATAAAGCCGGTTGTTCCCATCTTTAGCATTTAAAAAGTGGTTGTAAGTTATGAATATTATTTTTGTGTTAGGTTTTGAAATAACTTAAGCTATTTTATGTGAAATTGGTCCAAAATATATTTCTTTCATATTTGATAGATTCGGTCTTTACTTGGTGGAAACTCATTTTAATTAAAAAAATGTATATGAGACAGTAATTTATTTCCACAAAAATGTTTGTACTACTACAACAATTGTTTAACCACGATGTGGCTTCTTCAGGTATTACTTTGTACTGTCTACTGTCACTGAGTACCATACTCAGTGTAACCGAGTTTAAATACATTTTTAAGTACGTGACCAAATAATGGAAGCACAAGTCATAAAAACTCTAGGTGTTTAGTTTGCCACTAAAAATGCCATTAAGGAAAAATATTCAGTAATGGAGAATGATCGACATCTGTTTGTTCGTTCAAAAGGATTTTACGGGCATTATACCTGTTGATTTCAAGAAATTCTAAAAGTGTTAATCTAGAACTTTTGATTTCAATTTTTGTGGAAATAAATAACTATCTCATATACATTTTTTTAATATTTCTTTCACAAATTTCTTTTTACAATTTTTTTGTTTTGGAAGTGTTTCATATTTGTTTCAGAATAAATACTTTTTCATTATCGTTCATGTGAGAACTTATGATTTTTCTCTTAATTGAATATTTATAACTTTTCGTTTGATTGTATTCAGTTAGGTTAGGTCTTTAACGTAATATTATTTATTTTTATTTTACATTCCCTTGAAAAATAATGCGTTGAAAAGGGTTATAAATACAATCAAACAAATAGCTCCAAATAATCATTCGGAAACAAAAATTGAAAACTTTCATGAAGAAACAGGAAAAGCCACTTATTTTGGAACATTTCCAAAAGATAAAACAATACAATACCGCAAATTTTATGAAACTTACATATTTTGGACCATTTCCACAAAAAAAAGGTTAAATCATTTCAGAAGCTATTACAAAAATGTTTCACACTCTCATATAAAATTTTCTTTTTTTTTTGAAGTTCAAGACAAAAAAAACTGGCTCAATAATTTAGGAGTTTATATGTAGAAGAAATCAGGAAATTTTCCAAAAACAGGTTCAAAGAAGATAAAGCAGCATTCAAGAACTTAAATGATGAGTGTCATTCCCCAACCCCTTTTTGCGAAATGAATTATGACTTTCCAGAATTGAATGATTTTGAAATAGTACATCTATATCATTGAACGACAGATCTCTGGTACACCCCACTTCTCGAAGCTTTCTCGAAGCATTCTCGAATTTATTTTAGAATATAACACGTGTTTTGGCTATTTCATATTTGACGATCATCATCTGAGAAATTTGCATACTACCTTATCTTAAAATTTAAGGGTTTTCTAACACAAGGGATAATAATTTCTGGAACTAATAAAGAAAATACAGCCTTCTCAATCAAATTTGATTTTATTTCTCAATACAGTATCTCTTAAGAGCATTAATAGAATTTCATTGCTTCACTAACCTTTCAATACCTTTCTTCAAGAACGAATACTGTTCTGACAGTCCCTTCGTCATTCCAGCCAAATCTTTTATGTCGAGTATTCTTGTATGTTTGCGAACAGGCAAAAGTCAGAGAACAAAATCTGGAGAATAAAGTAGGAATGGAAACAATTCGATGTGTGATTCGAACTATTCTTCTATCGTAGTCAACGACTTGAGACACTGTTAATTGTCTTGGTGAAAGATCACTCTTTGCTTGTGGATTTATTCGAACATTCAATCATTGCATTCCCATTCAGTCGATGCAGTCGGACCATATAGAGATCGTTTTTAGCCCCTTTCAAGGAATTAGAAAAACAAAATACTGTATGCATTCCGAAATACGAATGTTATAACCTTGGCAGCAGTCAATTGCGCTATTAGCCGCTTTGAGGTAGTTCTACCGGCTGACGATTTTTTTGATTAAGTAGTTTAGTAAAGTTTCATCAATTATCATATATCGGTGTAAAAAATCCTGTTTATGCAACCTCCAAATAGAGCTCATAATCATCGACGTATTGATGTTTTTGGTCCAAGGATGGAAAACGCAGCACCAACATTGAAAACAGCTATCTTATAGAACAGTGTTAATGGAAAATGATAAATAGACGTTCTTTTAATAACTTCGGAATATCCTGCATCTTCAATTCACAGTTTTGTTGACTTTTTTGATATTTTCAGTGGAACTACCTCTATTTGGAGGCCAAAGCTTAGCAGTATTTAGCAGTACAGTGAATAATGGTTGATTTTCCTGATGATAAGATATACCAAGCGTAACGTTAGTTGAATAGGAGTTTTTTTCATCAAAAAACAATATTTTATCAAGACACAGAAATTCTTCACTGTGAGAAGCACAGAAATTGATTCCTTTAACCACTGTAACTTTCGGATCAAACGTCAGATCGTCATGAAATTCTATAATAATATTTATCTTTGGGGCCTTAAGTCCTGGGATTTACCGGTAGAGACACACATTTATGTTGCAGAATTTAATATTTTCCATCAACATAGTCCTCTTTCAGCCGGAAACAATCATTCCGGCCTTTCTCTAAAGTTTATTAACGAATTGTTCTTTTACTATAAAGTGTCTTTCATAAACAGCGCCCCATTTTGTTTTGTGAATAGAACACATTATTTATTTGAAAATTTTTGAAATTTTTATTTCATTATGAATCAAAATGAATACCATTAGTTGTAAAATGAAATATCATCTAAATGTCCACCACGCAAAACCCTGGCAGGAATGAAGTCGTTGAAACCAATTTTCAACGCAAATCAGGTCGTATGTTAGCAACTACTCGTTCAATATTGATCTGTTTATCATCTAAATTTTCTGGATGATTGCTGTAAACCAATGACTTATTGTAACCCGAAAGAAAGAAGTCCTATGGAGTTAAATCCCTGAGAATGATTTCCTTATGAAAATCTACATCATTTCCGATTTTTTCTAAGCACCAATTACTAAAATACACGGCGCTTTAAATGATCTGTTGGTTTGAGTTCTTGTGTTGAAACAATGTTGGGATGTAAACCAAGGTTTTTTCGTAAATTTTGCTACAAAAGACGTCCGGAACACTTTCATCGGCAACAATATTCTCTTCACTTTTTGCATTTCTGTATCTTACTGGCACTGTAACATCATGAAGTGTAAAATTTGTCTCAAACTTCTTCACTTAACGTTCAACTTTTCTTTTATCGGGACAATTATAACGACCAAAAATTGGAGTTAAACACGTAAAGTTAGAGTAACAGATCGCGATTTTTCATGAAAGATTTGGATTATTTGTAAACGTTGTTGAAGTGTGTACTCTTACATGATTAAATGATAGACATTAACAAATACTACTCTGTCAAGAAAGTACCAGGAATTTTCAATTAAAACAACATTTTTACATTTAATCATCAAAATTTATTGGGTCGCCTTCAAAATAGGCTCCATTTGCTCCAATACATCTATGCCAACGGCACTTCCAATTATCGAAACATTTTTTTTAGGCGCTTTCCGAGATGGTCTTTAGCTCTCGCGCCGAATTTTGTTTTATGGCTTCAATCGACTCAAAACGGGTGCCACGAAGGGGCAATTTTAGTTTTGGGAAGAGGAAAAAGTCGCAGGGAGCCAAATCCGGCGAATACGGTGGTTGCTGAAGCACGTTTGTTGAGTTTTTGGCGAGAAAGTCAGTCACAATCGTAGCTCGGTGAGAAGGCGCGTTATCGTCATGCAAAATCCATGAGTTGTTCGCCCACAAATTTGGCCGCTTCTTACGGATACGCTCACGCAAACGTTTCATAACGCCTAGGTAATACTCCTTGTGTACCGTCTGACCCTCTGGAACGAATTCGTAGTGCACCACGCCACGGATATCGAAAAAAGCAATGAGCATCACCTTCATTTTCGGGCGGCTTTGGCGTGGTTTTTTCGGTTTCGGCTCATTTTCTGCCACCCATCCCGATGATTGCTGGCTTGTTTGCATATCGTACTCGTAGACCCAGGTCTCATCACCAGTTATAATGCGTTCCAGGAATGTAGAATCGGAATTACAGCAATCCAGCATGTCTGAAGCAACCTGTTCGCGATGACGTTTTTGAAGAAAATTCAGGTCTTTCGGTACGAGTCGTGGGGCCACCTTTCTCATGCCCAAAATATCAATCAAAATCGTACGTGCGGACTCGTGGGATATCTTAAGATCATGTGCTATCTCTCTCAAGCTGGTACGACGGTTTTCCAGCACCCTTTCCTTAATTTTATCGACGTTATCTTCCATCGAAGCCTTCGATGGGCGACCACTTCACGACCGTCCTTGAAGGCTCTGTACCACTGATATGCACGAGTTTTCGATAGAGCATTATCACCAAAGGCCTTTTGCAACATTTTCAATGCATCGGCACACGAAAATTCATTTGCAACACAAAACTTTAAGCAAATTCTTTGCTCAACGTAATCACCCATAGTAAAAATCGGCACGCACTCTGACATCGACTGACTTAATCAGCTGTTGCAAACACACTAGTTGACAGATCCCGCTCAAGCTTGGCATAGTAATCAAGGACAGTGGTACCAAGGTAGGAAAAAAAAATTACCTGCCTCATTGCCCCGCCAGATTTAAATCGATAATTCCCGGTACTTTCTTGACAGAATGTATAACAGTCAATGTCACAAATGAACAGTGGCTGCCATGCGTGAGTAACGTCAATTTAAAAATGGGGCATTTCCATTAAAAGACCCTTAACTTCAAAACTGACTGCAGTTGATGACAGAACCTCATTACTGGAGTCAAATCTTTTTCCGCGAAACATTTTTTTGGTATCTGCGAACAGGTAGAAGTCAGTTGATGTCAGAACTGGTGAATATGGGAGTATGAAAGCACTTGGAATCATACATCGTTCAATTTTACCCTGGTTTTCATCGACTCATGAACAGGTGCATTATCTTGGTGAGATTGCCGTTTTTTCTTTGTTATGTGAGGGCTTTTGTGCTTGATTGCGCAGTAGCTGTTGATCGTCTGACACTTCGAAAAGAGTCTATGAGTAAAATTTCATGCGTTTTCTAAAATAAAGAGACTTCCTTGCCGACCGTCGTTCATTCGAACCATTTTACTAGCTTTTTTCCTCTTCTCTTCACTCAGCTGACACTCGTTTTGACTTTAACATATAGTGATGAATCAATCAACTTTCCATCCATTGTTATGTATGGGGCAAAAAATCCATTTTTAACCCCTAAACAGTTTCAAACAGAGCTCCAAATTACCAATTCGTTGTTCTTGTTCATCCGTCAGAAAACGAGGTACCCACCGGAAAAAAAAAACTTTTTTTATTTCCTTATTTTTCTAAACACGGTACCTTTTCATATCTTTGAAATTGCAGCTTTTCATTGCAACTTCATGTCACGATTGAACATAACAATCTTGAGAAGGTTTCGGATGTGTTCGCCACCTCAACTGGACATCCTTGCAGATACTGAATTGTTTCAGCCGTTACTATTTGGTAGTTGATCATAATTAAAATAAATTGTAGAAATTACTATGTTTTACTACCAATAAAAATATATTTTACACATTTTCTTGTGACTCGTTGTCTGATGATGGGATAATTGATTTCCCGAAACTCGACTCACAAGAAAATGTGTAAAATATATTTTTATTGGTAGTAAAACACAGTGATTTCTACAATTTGTTCCAATTATGGACATCCTTTATTATATCTAGTGTTTCGTCGAAGTAAATCATTAATTAAGTATCAATAATTTTCTTAACTACACAGAATATTCTGTGTTTTCACTTTATTACAAACTATCCTATTACTTAGGATATCTTAAACTTAGGATATGAAATTTGCACTTTTTGATCTCAATTTTTAGAAACTCTTCCACCCAGAATACCTGGCAATTCAATAATTACATAATTCGTGAACTTTATCTCGAGTCAGTGAACTCAGATTAGATTGAGAGATATCATCGTGTCTGGCATCGTGAAGATTTTCGCCTGTATTTTGTGGAAAAGTTAGTGATTGCATAGATAGATATCTTTGGAAGAGATTATATTCATCTTTTTTTGTAGATAGCAATTGATATTGCATAAAAAAATATGTTCCTAAACTGCAGTACTTGTTTATATCAAGTTTTATGGAATCATTTGAAACATTTTGATAAAAAGCTGCTGACGAATGAGCGGCGAATGATTTTGTTACTCGGTATTTGAATTCACCGTTCGTACTTAGTGAACGTGAAGTGTGAATATTTGTACACTTTGCACTTCTAAATATCGATTACTCTATGGATTTGGTCGATTCCCGTTAGAAATTCTTCATGCCCAAATTCTATTGATAAAAATATGTTTTCTTTCTACATTTTTGAATGATATAGTCTATGAAAACTCTCTGGAAATATTTCTAAAAAGTATACAAGATATTTCCAAGTAGAAAGCAATTCAATATGAAATTTGGAATTAATTTCGAATGATGATTATGGAATTCCATTTCGTTGTTGCGTTTGGGCAACAATATTTGCAACAAGTGAAAGAACAACGGATGACAAAACGAAATAAAATAAATTTAAATTAAACCTGGTTGAATATTCATGACTGAATAGATGACTCGAACATATGCCGTATGAAATATATGATATCCTTCGAATTGTAGGTTTTTACGTGATAGAAATCACCATTATGAATATTCTTCAATAAGTGCACAGTTAATCTCTGGAAAATATTCAATAAACGTTTTATGAAATTCAGTTTTTTCGTTTCTCAATTTCTTTTTGTCCAGCGCCCACTTTGAGAATATGTTTTTCTCTAGCGCCTTTATTTCAATTTAACTTATCATCTGACGTTAATTTGAAACGATATAAAGGAAACAATAACGACTCTTGCAAATGAGTGGAAATTTACTCGAAAATATTCTCGAAAATATTATATCGAAAATATATATATATATATAAATATATATAAAATGACTAAATTAATGCAATTCACAACTAATACTTCAATAGAAGCAATTGAAACGCATACTTAGTTTTGAGGAATATTTTCATCAACATTTGAAAGAAATGAATTTATGACACAACCAATAAGAAGATTGAATTTGTCCATTGCTGCATTCAGTTACATGAAACCTATAGCTCTTTTTAGTTATCAACGTTGCCTCAGCACTAAATCTACATTCAGCTGAATATGAAGATGGAAAGGTTATCAGCAAACAGTATTACCTCTAATTGAGATCATCCTGCTGTGCTGATATTTGAAAAGTATTCTTTTGATATGACTATATTTAAAATGACCCGAAATTTTTCCTTGAACACTGTGTGCAAGTTTTTCGAAAATTGACAGAAAATAAACAAGTCGAAGTCAGTTAATGATACTGCTGATAAATTTAGGAAGTTATTGAATTCTCGACTGCTGAAATTCCTTTCATATAAAAGAAATATGAATACGATAGCTGCAATGCTATATTTTGTTTTAATCACATTCAAGTCATCACCTTCATTTTCTGGGAGCTCTATTACAGAACCAAACAGATCATTAAAATGTGTCAAGCAAGAACATTATGACAGCTAGCGCACCTCTGTGTGAAGTATCAATCAGTTAAAATTTTCATCATAAGCAAAATGAATCTGACACTATAATCTGTCATCTCTGATTTCATTAACTAATTCGATAACATATTGCAGTGAAGCATGGAGGTGTTGACTCAGATTTTTTAAAATCAAATGCTGGCGATGAATTGAGCAAATCACAGCAAACACGACAGGAAACATTTTTTCAAGCAGGCTATGAAGCCTTTGTAACGCCCTATCATAGCCGGTGCGTTATCCGTAGCAACTGACAGATTATTATCCAAGGAATTTCCTTTTCAGCACAAACTTTTTCAGAATATTGAATAGTTTTTATTCCATTTTATCTGTTTCTAAATTTGTGGAAAACAATAGTTCCTGATATGCTTTTTCATCCCTAATAAACCTTACGTAGGATAATAATAATGCTTCATTGGTGGCTTATGTGGACTCATTCAGCTGAATTGAAAATTAACAAGTTTGCAGATAATTGCATTATGATTCTTCGATGTTTTTAGTCATCTCATCAATTCGTCTTCGCACAAAACTATTGCTTGAAGGAGTTTGTCGAATAATACCTGCACCCGTAATTAAAAGAAATGTGAGTTATGGAAATAGAAAGTATGTGAGTATGAGATTAACTGGTAAAAAAACACTGTTCTCAATTGCTTGTAATAATGTTTATTAAAATAGAATGAAGATTGCGATTGCAGTTAAAGGTTGAAGTGACTTATCAACCCACTGGGTCTATGGTCTTTGCCCTCATGGACGCATAATTCGGATAGGTCAAATTAGCGTGCAAACAAGGGTGTCGCTGTTTGCTTCCAGTAAAACAATATCCTGTTAGGTAGGACGCAACTCACATGCTGAAGGGCCTGTTCAACTCCTTAGCGCAGTCCCGGTCTACCCAGACTCAAGAACTACGACTTTGAATGGACGGAATACCATTTTAGCCTGAAGGCTTTCAACCACTGCTATCAAGAGTGGCTACACCATTTGGGTGGCCAGAAGTACAAGTCATCCTGTTGGCATCCACCCTTCTGTGGTAGAGTTATTTCCAAAAGGAGCCTTTGAAGGCTAACAGTCACCGAGGACAGATCTACACGTCACGTTATCCGTTCCCTCAATGCTAGCACAGATCTATTTCTGACGTATTCGCCCTTATGTAAAGAGTACCTCCAATCGGGTAGTTCCAAAGTTTTGATTAAAAATGCCTATTTGCCCGTTGGTCACTACCCCTAATTGGGATACGCCCAATCACCACGCAAAATGAAACAGAAGTTTCCCTTTGCTTTCAGTATAGACTGGTACCTTCGAAGCAGTATCCTTCTTCTACTAGCTTTGCACTGTCAGTGCCCGAGTTGTTTGGGACGCAACTCACACGCCGAAGGGACTTCTTGCCTCCACCGTCCATTCGACCGCTCGAGGCCCAGACTCGCCGTTAACACCCCAGTCGATCCGGGATCAAATCCAAGCCAATGCGTTGTCAAAACCTCTGAACCTCTAGGCCAGTCTCGACTATCCAGACGCAAGAACTACGATCCTGAATGGCAGAGTACCCTTCTAGCCTAGCATGTAGGCTTTCAACCAATATCCTCACGAGTCCAACTCCAAATTAAGTGGCCAAGAGTACGCCATGAGTACACCAGGAGTACACCACTGCATGCTGATCCACCCTTCCATGGTAGCCTTGTTTCCTAAAAATACCATTGAAGTCTATGGGTCGCCAAGAAGAGTTCAACTCGATTCCAGAATCCACGAACTCGAGGAAACTAAGGCGTCATAGTACCCCTCCCCTTAAAGTTAGCGCAGATCTAATTTTGACGTATTCGCCCTATGGGCAGAGTATCTGCAATCGGTTAGAATCATTCCAGTTTTATGGGTGAACGCCCTTTGTTGCATTACCCACCCCGACCCACAATGAACATCATGAATTCTACCGGTTAGGTTACTTGCAGGCGACCATAGCTCTTTCACCAGGTGAGTACTCAGCAGTCTCCACAATCTGCCTCAAGAAGCACAAAGTGTGATAAGAGTTACGCCTTGTGCGCGATGACGAGAACCACTTCGAAGAGTTGAACCCACCAGCTTCCAGTTTCGGCTTCAGTCTGAAAACCTACACTGTCACTTGTTGCAGCGAAGCACTATCCAACCTCTACTGGCTCTACATGGTCAGTACCCGAGTTCTTGGGACACAATTCACACGCTGAAAGGGTATTTATATTCCCACCGAACGCAGTCCCATGAACCAAGATTGTCTCAAGATTGATGCCTCAGTTGATCGCAGTACGAGCAACGTCAATTCGGCCTGTATGTTTAGATCTACAAACCATTGTGAAGTCTTCCAATTGATCCTGGCTTCAAGCGTTAACGGTCTGGCCGTATCGTCGTGATCCACAAACTCCAGAAATGTTTCGTAATCGATCCTGGTTCAGGACGAGGCCGGTAGAACCGTCAAGTCCTGCTAAACCCTTGAGCATTTCTCGAGATATCCTGATCATGAGTGTCTGCGAACAGATAGGAATTCGAATTAGTCCAGCATGCGGACTGTCAACCACTGCCCTTTCGAGTCCAACACCAATTTGGTCGTACGAGGTCCTTCACCCTTCCGAGGTAACGCAGTATGCTACAAAACGCGTTCGGCCACTGGATAGAAAAATCTAGAGATTTAATGCAATAGGGTAGAGTACCTTAGTTTTAAGGAAGAAGCCCTGTTCTGCGACGCGCTCCCTTGTCACTGAGTTGATCAATGCGGCTCAGCCCTCCATTCCACCTTTACGCTGAAACTAGTGCCCCATTCGGTCGATCTTTCACTACACGGCGCAAATGGCATGACTTTAGGCATCAAGACTTAACCCCCCATTTCACCGGCATGAAACTGGGGTCCTAGTCGAGACAAGCGTTCCCAGCGCGTCAAGCTATAATGCCATTGGGGGCGACCCACAATGAACACGCCCAGAAGGTTACTTGATGGCATGTGAGCGGGGCTAAAGAGCCCCGTCTAGTAGTAGTAGTACCTAGATTCATCATAGCGGTCCCTGTCTAGCGCGCCAGAGTATTGGCCCCTTTCCTGTAATAAAATTACATGTTAGTACATATGGTGAATATAAATAAAGTTTTTATGAAAAATACAATTATTTCTATTAATTTATATATGCTCAGTTATTTGATTTTGAGACCAGCAGAGTTTATATTATAAAACTGTATTCTATTTCTATTATGGTTATTGTTTTTAATTTATAGTTATTTTTGTTTATGATTTATTTATATTATTTCTAATATTCATTTCTTGTTTTTGACAAATTTGACGCGTTTATAAAATATGAATTCAGTTGTGATTTCTCTCTCCGTAAATGCAACCCAGAGTTGACACAGCTACTACGGACACTCAACGATGTGTAGATGTCATAGCTATAAGCTCATGAGGAGAGGTTGTTTGGATGTTCAACGTCCTTATGGATGAATGTCTATTGCATAAGAATAGGAGAAGAGTAGAAGTTTCGTCCTCTCCATATTCGAAATCAGATTTTGTGGAGAGGTTGAGCCTGTGAAGATTTGCCCGAAAAGGTCCGTGACCTGTGCTGAAGCAGGTCAGGGAGTAGTTGGGCACGAAGAATGCGGTCTTGATGCCAAAGTCAAGCTTGGGTAGCCACATGTGGGTATTTCTGGCAACCGTAGATGTATCTCAGCTTGTTTCTCAGGATTTTGTTAGTATATCCCATTTCTCGCTCTTGTACGTTGAAATTTCGCTTTTGAAGTTTGTACTGCTTTTGCTAACTGGACTGAATGTTCTGTCCCCATAGGAATAAGGGATATTTGGCAGAAAATTATTCTGCCATCAGATTAAGCAGCATGCACCCCGCTAGCTTTTCAAGAGACTTGAGTTGATACATTTCTGCACGCTTTGGTCTACAGTAATAGGACTGACCCATGACACGCCGTTAGGTGACGAGCGGAAATGCAATTTGCCTTCCTATTTAACCATAATGACGAGCAGTATAGTAATACAGGAAGTAATATGGCTTTATAGAAGATTCACATTGCGTGTCTTATATTTTCCCCAAGAGCCTTGTTCAGTCTGCGAAATTTCATATTGGGGCTATCTACCTTTGTCCGAATGTATCGGATGTGTATCATGAATGTGAGACTAGCATCTAGCACTACACCGAGAAGTGTGGTCTCAGGAGCCCATCTAAGTGTGCCCCCCAGCAGTCGTACGTGCGAAGAACGATTGGTGTTCAGTTTTCCTTTCAGTAGAAGGTATCCTCTATTGATATCGACATTTTGTTGGCTGATACCCATTCTTCTATCTTCCTAATTAGTATTTTAAGGGCGTCTCCTAACCCTTTGCAGCTGGTGGCACTGACTAAAATATCCATGTCATCAGCGTATGCCAAGTTGATTCCCCATTGTGTGTGGAGATCAGCAAGAAACTCGTCTAGGAGCAGATCCCATAGAAACGGACCTAAGGCCAATCCTTGGGGACAGCCCCTATCCACGTTTCGATTGTATTGAAAGACACCTTGTGAGAAGGTTCTTCGATAGGTACGAGTTTGAAATAGGTGAGCCTGATAAGGCCAATCTAAATCTACGCAGTACCGATGGCCACCATATATAGTCAAACGCTCCGTCGACGTCAGCAAACAGGCCAGCTTGTCTATGTCATTCTAGAAAAGCACTGTCGTGGAGTCAGCAGCTTTCCCGGGCATATTCATCCGATCTACATGGAATTTCCCATGAACCTCAATAACGTTATCTGTCGATATTTTACATGTCGATAACAAAGATCTGAAATTAAATTTGAGTGAAAATTTAAAATCAATAGATTTACAAATAACAATTTACTTCTTTCTAAATGAATTTTATTGGATCCCTTTTTCAATATTCTCAAAGAATTACTATGAACGTAATTCTGAATAGAATATCTGTCAGACATAAAACAAATTTACCGTGTGTAGATCTTTTGAAAAAAAAAAACATATATAGACATACATATATAGATGTTTCTTCAGTCGAGCTAGTTGCTGGAATGTTAACTGCGGTTTTTTCTTATTGTTGGGTAGTATTGAAAATTCTTGAGGTTACAAGACATATCAGAGGATGTAGAACTGTATGTAGAAGGTCTTGAGAGCAGAACAGATGTTTTGGACTATTTTTCAATGGGTCTAAATATTCCTCGGCTACTGTGTTGGACCTCCAACCTCCTAGACGTTTAAGCATTAAAATGTCTGCGCCACTGTCAGCAAGTAATGTTGCCGACGTTCTTCTGAAGCAGTGCCCAGTGTATTTTTCTGGTTGAGCAAGATCCCAATATATAGCTACTTTCCTTGGAAATTCTGCTACGGTATTATGTTCATAAGGTTGTTTGCTTGCCTTAACGAATCGGAATTGAACAAAAAATCTCTCATTTTCAATGCCTTTTCTAACATTCATATAATCTATCAATATCTGTATCCAAATTTCCTCTGTAATAAGAAATTCTCTGCTTCGATAACTTTTCTTATATGGTATCCCAATTGATACTTTTTCGGCTAAAAAGTGGAGTCCGAAGTTTTCATTTTGAATAATTTGTCACTTCTGCAGGCACCTGATACTCCTATCACAAGAATAACCTGAAAATGATGAAATAGATGGATATGATGCAATAATATGAGGAAAAATTAGAATACTTTGATTGGAGGAAAATCCTTTGGTACTTTAGCACAAAATTATGAATGTTGTACATTAACCATATCGTTGACGGTCTCTTATTTCTACTTATTTCCCCAAAAAAAGCCAACAAGACAGTTTCTGATGTCAAATTGTTCTTCACGTATTTTCTAATGCACCAGTTTTCATAGATGTTTCTTCGTAGCGCCTTTTACTTTTATCCGGCAATAAAATCACTTCTTGGCTATATCCTTTAATTCCAGAGGAATATCATTTGAGTCGCAATCAGAATCGTGAGACATTATTTTCGTCAAATTTCATCTTCACACAACGCGTTGAATGACTTTTATTTTTCGTTGACGGTGTCTATTTGTTCCATAGCAATCGCTGCGTCGTTAATCGGAATTGAAAATTTGGCCAACTTTTCCGGATTTTTTCGTTTTGATAAGGATCGAAGAAAAAATTTCATGGTTGCAAATAAAATAGTATACAAACCTCGATGGAAAGTTTGATTATTGTCTCGAGGTAAACTTCATAATCTCTCGACAGTAATCCACCACTTTCCACCTCGGTATGTAATATACTATTCTATACTTATTCAAGCGTAGTATTCATTTACTTTCTGACCCCAGGTACATATATTTCTAATATAGTCCATTCGGATATAACCCTTTATACCAGGTATATTTCATATACAATCAACTCTATTTATATTAATAATATCTAATAATAATCCCTGACACCAGGTCTTCCCACACAGACTATTTATATTGGTTATATCTTAAGGAATGTAATGCAACCTTGATTCCGAAATACATACGATATTTTGATAAATTGGCAATATTTCTAACCAGCTCTGGAATCTCTAGGCCATTGAAATTCCATTTGCAATAAACTAATGATCGGTTTAGTATATAAGTAAGAGGATACAGAATATTGGGCTGCATTATCTTCTATTTCCTCGTCCTCAAATCGTCCACTCCGTTTCTTCCTTTCTGTCTTTCAGGCAAGTAATTACACTATTCAGAACTGCCGGTACTTCCATCTGCAAGTCACCACCACATCGGACCCCTAATGCAAGAGCTCTACTCGCCTTCACGAAAGCTATATTGAAGGAGTAATAATTACTCATTTTTGAGTTTGACCATATCAGTGAATTTTCTCGTCATCTTAGTCTTTGAGATCTGCTGAACCATATTGCACAAGGCTTTCAAGTTCCTTGTTGTCAATCACCTCTTCATAAAATTTGCATTCAATTTCAGTTTCCAGAGAGCTTATTTCGAAACTATTCTGCACATGTTCTTCAGATCTTCATTTTGTGGCTGTTTTTGCGTAAGGTGATTCGTCATTTCCTTTAAATTAATAGATGTCATAAATCAGCTCTCACTCACGGCACAATAAAGGCAGCGCATCCACCAAAAGACCAATGAATACATCAGCAGGACAATTGGGACTCCGCGCAAAATATGCATCATTCCATTGTCCTGCAAAGCTCCTGCAGTTTATCATAATCAAAGAAATGCCCAAACTTTTCTACTCCGAGTCACCTCCTTTCATCCAAGAAAAAACTATTTGTAAAACGGTTGTATAGTAGTCAATTATGTCTGTCTTCACACAATAGGACTCACAATACCTCAAAGAGCAGGATCTTTGCACTTAAGAAAAATTTAATCAATACAAGTCCTGGAACAACCTTGTTCTCTAGTGGGCACATTTACTACAGACACATAACCACACTCGGCCATCGTGTTCATATAATCGAACACGTTAATACTATCAAGATTCATAAGAACATAATTGATGTCAGCCAAACCTGCGGATACAGCAGCGGTATCCTTTTTGTCCTTCGAAATATTTGAATAGACTTCAGTAAAAAATTCCTTCTTTATGTCATAATTAAGACTAATCTCAATCATCCCCTGATCGGCGGAAATGTTTGTTGTGATGACTCGTTATATGAATCTATAAGATATGCAACCAGATTATCAATCTAATAATTGAAACTTTCGATATATATCATATTTTACCCCTGAATATAAAAATATTTTGTGGTCAATCAACATTCTAGATTCGCTCAAAATCATGCACTCAATATCAGAATTTCGATACAGTAATATCATTAAAAATTCATCAAAGATTTTACCGAAACTGCGTATATTCATTTAAATTACTTCAAAATTGATATAGTACTCATTTATCTTGAACATCTTATAGTATTCTTCAGCTGTGTCGAAAGCATACGTTCTAATACCCTCTTCTTCAAAATCACGAATTTACTGATTTTTTCTAGAGAATATATGATATTGAGAAACAAACATACAACAACAATAAGGAAACTAAAAATTTTAAGAAATTTATTCAAACTATGTATGTGAAAACTGAATAATTACGATTATAATCTACCTCTTATTTTTTGTCCACATGCAACAGGTTTATTGAGATCGCCGGTACCATGCTCTTCAAGTTGTCGATCCGCTGAAATAATATTGATTCTGCTCCTCCGCCAATTCTAGCTGCTTGTATTTCGTCAACCTTTTTGACCGCTTTCGAAGTGATAGGACGTATTTTCGGCCTAACACTTTCTCTTCTAGACAGTTCTTGTTATCGATGTATAAAAGCTATCTCAGAAGTTTTACCGTTGACAGCTACATTGTCTGTTCTCATAAAACAATCGTTTCGGGTATCTTGCATGGCGATCAGCAGGAGCCTCCTCAAAACCCTTTAATCCTCTCTCTGTTGATGAGTTAGATCGGAAGCTATACGCACATTCATCCTTTTAAAATTTTTCATATTTTTTCAGAATCTTTTGCCTGATGCAATATGTTGTGAGCTCTAGTGAACTTGTAGTTTTTGGACCTAATACATAATAATCATTGCTATTATAGGAATCCAGTTGTACTCTCAGCAAGATTTTCGTCCGGTCATAAATGCCCCCTGTCAACTTCAAGTCCGAAAATGATCACACTATTCTCCCATTCTCTCCTCTTTAGATCCATAACTTCCGACTTCAAAAATCCAGCTGTTGAACCCTAGTACTTATCAGATACTGAATTGTTTCAGCCGATGCTATTTGGTAGTTGATCATAATTAAAACAAATTGTAAAAATAACTATGTTTTACTACCAAAAAACATATATTACACATTTTCTTGTGACTCGAGCTTCGGAAAATGAACTATCCCATCATCTGACAACTGAAGACCTAACAGTGGTACAGTGGTATTTAAACAAAAGTGATAAATATTTTGTATATTTCAACAGATTCTCGGTAACACCTAATAGTGGTACAGAGGTTTTAAATCGGAACGTGATAAAAAACCGGGTTAAAAAAGATGGGCCTTCTAACAGATATCGGAATGTCGGCAATCGACAAAGAAGGTTGTTAAACAGATGGTACCCATTCAAATATCTCAAATAATTTTTGGGGTTACATAGCTCCGTACAGTCATTCATTATTTTTACATTATTTTGTTGTATATCTCAAATATTTGGATTTACAAAGCTCCATACAGTCATTCAATATTTTTTACATTATTTTCATTGTGAACGAATTTGAAAATTTCAATAATCAAGTTTCTTTTCTTTTGACTCTACATGTAAAATTTTTTTTAAGATTTTCTTTTGTCGAAAGGAATTACTCTTTTCTGAAGAATGAGTGGCAAAAGTTGAATTTCTATTTACTTTTCATTAAATTCATTTTATGTTCGTTGAAAAAGGTTTTAAACAGATGTTACTTTTTAAATATCTCAAATATTTTGGATTGACATAGCTCCGTATAGTTATTCATTATTTTTACATTATTATTATTGTGAGCTAATTTGAAAATTTCAACAGATTCTAGATAATCGAGTTTCTTCCCTTTTGTTTCTACATGTAAAATTTTAAGATTATCTATTGTGGGAAAGGGATGACCGTTTTCTAGACAATGAGTGGCAAAAGTAGAATTTTGTTTATTTTTTATGAAACTTATTTTATGTTCGTTGAACCTCGTCTTGAACGTCCTGTTTGTCCTATGTATTTATTACTGCACGTAGAACAAGATAACTCATAAACTCCTGATTTGTGTATGTTTGGAGTAGGGTCCTTTGCGTTGAATAATACCGATGATAATTTGTTTTGCGTTTTGAAGTCAATATTGACGTCCGATTTTGAAAAACTATTGGCCACATTTTGACTTATGCTACCAAATTACGACAGAGAAATGAAGTTTTTATTTTCTTCGGTTTTTATGATGGAATAAATTTGGCTCATAGCTATTGTAGATCGTTTCTGTCGAATTAGATTATCGATTATATTGGGGTTGAAAACGTTGTTCGCGGCTATTGATTTTATAGTTTGGACTTCAGCTTCGCGGTCATTTTTTGATAAAGGTAATGCGAAGGCTCTATGGATCATCGATTGATACGCTGACATTTTTTGTGAATATGGGTAACTGGAATCAATAGGAATACATACAGTATGTATATCAGTGGATGTGCGTCTTCTGAACACGTTGAAGTCTATTTTTCTATTTGAGTGTGATATCGAGAGGTCTAAAAACGTAATACTGTTCTTAGATTGTTTTTCTGATTTGAATTTAATTTTTGCAGTTGTTTCGAATTGAAGATTTTATTTTCTATTTCTGACATGAATATGTCTGCAAGGAGTGGACTCAGTGGTGAGCCCATAGCTAGGCCGTTTAATTGCTCGTATATTTTATTATTGAATTGAAAATAGTTTTTGTGCAGACATTGTTCTAAAAGGGCAATGAAATCACCGTGTGTCACGGAATTTACATGTGATTTTTCAAGAATTTCTGAAGCTAAATGAATGCTATCATTTCTCGGTATATTTGGAAACATATCCACATCCAGGCATACTAGGTAGGAATTATTTGGTGAAGAAAATTTTTTTAATTTTGTTGTTGATTCTATGGAATTTTTTATTGTGTATTTCGGAGTGAAATTAGTAAGCCTTTTGAATATTTCATTTAATTTTTTCTTTATTTTATAGGTAGGGCTGCTAATAAAGGAAACGACTTCAAAATTAAATGTCGATATTGCCTTCAAAACGCAAAACAAATTATCATCGGTATTATTTAACGCAAAGGACCCTACTCCAAACATACACAAATCAGGAGTTTATGAGTTATCTTGTTCTACGTGCAGTAATAAATACATAGGACAAATATGACGTTCCTTCAAGACGAGGTTCAACGAACATAAAATGATATTCAGAGAAAATAAACCAAATTCTACTTTTGCCACTCATTGTCTAGAAAACGGTCATTCTTTTCCCAAAATAGATAATCTTAAAATTTTACATGTGGAATCAAAAGGAAAAAAACTGGATTATCTAAAATCTGTTGAAATTTTCGAATTAGTTCACAATAACAATAATGTGAAAATAATGAATGACCGTACGGAGCTATGTAAATCGAAAATATTCGAGATATTTAAAAAGTAACATCTGTTTAAAACCTTTTTCAACGAACATAAAATTAATTTAATGAAAAGTAAACAAAAATTCAACTTTTGCCACTCATTCTTTAGAAAACAGTAATTCTTTTAGACAAAAGAAAATCTTAAGAAAAATTTTACATGTAGATTCAAAAGAAAAGAAACTTGATTATTGAAATTTTCAAATTCGTGCACAATGAAAATAATTTAAAAAATTATGAATGACTGTATGAAGCTATGTAAATCCAAATATTTGAGATGTACAACAAAATGATGTAAAAATGAATGACTGTAACCCCAAAAATTATTTGAGATATTTACATGGGAACCATCTGTTTAACAATCTTCTTTGTTGATTGCCGACATTCCGATATCTGTTAGAAGGCCCCTATTTTTTAACCCGGTATTTTATCACGTTCCGAATGAAAACCCCTGTACCACTATAAGGTGTCACCGAGAATGTGTTGAAATATTCAAAATACTTATCACTTTTGTTTAAATACCACTGTACCACTCTTAGGTGTTCAGTTGTTTGATGATGAGATAGATCATTTCCCGAAACTCGAGTCACAAGAAAATGTGTAATATATATTTTTTGGTATTATAACAGTAATTTCTACAATTTGTTTTAACCTAGTATTTATGGCTGTGATGGACCCAAGGAGTCATTCTTCAAACGCCTTGACAGTATTCAAGATTTTCGCCCTAATTTTTGCCAACACAGTGACAACATTCTTCAGAGTGGTGTGTTTTATTATATTTTTGTAATCTTGAACGACGAACATAGCAGATGGATTTGATCCAGCTGACATTCATCATTTCGATGTAGATTATGACGCGCATATTCGTGCAGAATTTCGAGAGGGTGGTATAAGAAAAAGAGCAATAAAATTTATTTTGTTTGGAATTTGTGTGATATGAACTGGCGCTCAAAAGCTTCACACTTCGCGTCAGTTATTTTCACTTTTTTATAGTTATAATAAATATTTCATGATCACAATAAATTCTAAATAACATAAAAAGACTTACTGATTTAGTGAAGCTGGATATAATTTATTATTACTAAATTACCTCCTCTCAATTTGTCGCACTTTCACTTTGTTCGTGAAGTAGTTTGTCTGATAAAATACCACAATAATAATAATAATAATATATTTCTTTATTTTACCCAACAGGAATATGCCAATTACAGGGTAACATGTTACAGAATGCGGAATATTACAACGTAATAATGAACTAAAACATAAAATAATCAATAATTCACAAAACTAACCGAATATATTCACTCCACGTTTATCAGCACATTTACACATACAGTTCACCGGTGCCCGCTTCGACAAATTAGTACGAGCTGTACGCAAATAAAAAGTAGATGTAGACCTCGCTGCCAATCTTGGAAAATTGAAATTTATTTTCGATAGCAGATAAGGTGAGTCGATCCTTCCAGTCAACAGTCTCTGAGCAAACTTTGCACATTGATTCTCATGCCTAGCAAGCAACGATGATATCCTCATCTCATCCATGATAAAAGACAGATCAGTTCCACGGTCGGGATATATGCCAATCTGCCCTCAAAATTGACAGATCACTGAAGTCCCTGCCACACCTCAACACAAAGACCAAAGTGCGGCTAGCAGACGCACACAACTCTTCAATATGTGAGATGAAAGTGAACTTGGAGTCAAACAAGACTCCAAGGTCATATAATTGATTTTTATCGCCAACATAGTTGTAAGCAATATGATAGCTATAAGTCAACCGATGTGACCTTCTACTGAATTTAACTTTAAAACAATTCTTCATATTCAGCATGAGTTAGTTGCATAAACACCAACTATGAATATACTCCAAGCTTGACTGGAGCAGCACCAAATTATCAGGACTGCGTATTCTCATGTGAATCTTCAAGTCATCGGCAAACGCTAAAACAGGACACCTAAGAGAAGTGAGAAGATCATTTATATACATGATAAAAAATAATGGTCCCAAATTTGATCCTTGAGGCACTCCATATGAAAGAACATACTCAAGTGATCTATAACCATTGTAGAAGACATAATTTATCCTATCCTCCAAGTAGGATCTGATGAGCTTCACATATGCCGAACTGAAACTGAAGGACGAGAGATGAATATCGTGATCGACAGAGTCGAAGGCTCGTGATAAGTCAGTATACACCACATCAACCTGACCTCCGTCATCTAAACAATCAGTAATATACTATGCGATTGTTGCCAAGCTAGTCAGAGTAGATCTTGCTTCAACAAAACCGTGCTGCTCCGTGGAAAAATATGAACTAGCCTTTAAATACATATGTCCATATAACAGCTCCTCATAAACCTTTGCTAAATTGGACAATATCGAAATTGATCTATAATTTTCATTCTGGGAGCCATCTCCCTTCTTGAATACAGGGATCACACGAGTTCTCTTCCATTTCTTAGGGAAGATACATGATTTTAGACTTAAACTAATAATATGATACAGGGGCTTTGAAAGCACGAAACTGTAATCCCTTATGACATATGATGGAATGCCATCATCACCAGCTGTAGCCTTGTTCGGAAATTTTGACATATTTGACCTTATTTTATCCTCAGAGATAACAGGCACAAGAACTGGCAGGAGCTGAGCAAAGGTTGTTGCATTACTCTCATATTTCGATGGGTCATCAACTCCATCAACTCCCGCGCAAGAAAAATGCTCCGCGAACAAGTCGACAACATCCTGAGGACTCTCATGGGAGGCACCGGTACTGCACATTACGCCGGGTATCCTAGTATTTTTCTTCTTCTGACGGATGAACTTCCACAATATAGAAGAGTCCAATTTGATCCTTTCTTGAATATCAGCCAAGTAACTAACATATGCAGAAGATATCTCTGACTTGATGAGTGTCCGCAAGCGAACAAACTCTATATGATATTTTAGAGTTCAGGTTAGCAGCAATCTCGAACGGTAGAAATTCTTTATACGGATGTTACGTTTGATGTTGGAAGCAAACCACACAGGAAAGCGATAAGCAGCGTACGCATATGCCCTACCAGGAACATGTTGTCTAATAATATCGAACAGTTTGTCATAGAAATAATCCAAGGCATCATCAATTCTATCAAAATTCTTCAAATTGTCCAGTTAAAGTTACTTATAGACCAGAACAAATCCTCGAAGGTTGCTTTCTTGAAATTATAAAACAAAGTTCCAGCCGTTGGAAAATTAACCTGACGATTATGCGATGATTTTCTCAGTACAATAGACAGCGCTGGGTGATGTGAATCCTCAGGAACCAAGGGCTCATCAGCATGGGTCACAGAGACATCAACTGCATCACCCCCGAATACCAAATCCAGCAATCTATCATTTCCATTGCATACCGTGTTGTACTGCTGTAATTTTAGGAGATTACAGAAATTATGCAGAAGCATTGCCTTTGGACACCCCAATGAACCAACAGTGAAATTTGGAGCATTAAAATCACCTAATATTAAAACACTCTTATTAATAAATTCCACCTCAAGGGCAGAGGTGAAAGTTTCAAGCTGAAAGGTAGACACGTCAGGTGGTATGTAGACCGGCTCAGTAAACCTGCACAAGACTACATCTATTAAGGGGACACGGTTACTCAAAAACTGGCTATTCAGAACCTTGAAGCTGATGGTGCCAGAAAAAGCAATTAAGACGCCACCGCCACGGGACCTTCCAACATCGCGAAACTGCCTGTCACAACGCACTATACCATAACCAGGTGGTGCAATTTCTCCATTAAAAACAGATTCCCCAAGCCACGTCTCGCTTAAACAAACGATGTCATAAGTGTAATCACAAACTGATTCAAAAAATACCGGTAACTTCGTATTGAATCCTCTACAATTCTAGTAATATAGCGAAACACACTCAGAGAAAACAGAATCACCGCGCATTTTAACTGGAATAAACCCATTGGCACTAACTAGTTTTCCGAATTGGACCCCATTATCGTAGGAACTCCGTTTAGGTACCTTATTCGCAGATTTGTTTCTCCAGCGGCCAAACGTTGATCCAACTCGGCCTTCACATACTTGAATACGGAAATCTGTTGAGGTGTTCTACCAGGGGAAACCGACAAATGCACAAATTTTCCCTGGGATTTATCTTTCCTAAACTTGCGCAGAATGGTAGGGACATACTCAGAGGATGATAAGCGAACCCTAATAGGACGCGTCCGTTGTTCCTTCGTAGGGTAGAATTTTTCAAGCCTAACACCCTGACCACTGATGTTACATTCTTTCAGCAGAGCCTGAACCAAAACTGTATCCTCCCGTACCTGATCCTGCCTGCTATTGCCCACCTGAGTGCTGCCGTGTATAAGCAAATTCTGGGAGCGTTTAGTTCTGTCGCACCTCTCGCTTATCACTTGCTCATTCACCATCATCTGCTGTGATGGTCCAACAGGACTAGGAACAGCACCGGCGTCACCAACCCTGTTTCAGTTCCCTTATCTCCTCTCTCAAATCACTGATGAGTTTCAGGATCTTCGGAATCTGATGGAGACCCTGTTCACATTCAATACAAATGTATTTTACTCTACGCTTCGAACTGGAGCGCAACTCAAAGCACTTTAACTCTGCAGGAGTCATCTCCGAACAGTAAACATGTATAGGTCTAGTGCATCCATCACATCTAAGGAGCCTATCAACGTTCTCCCTCACCGCTACACCGCATTCAATGCATTACATTTTTTTAAAAGTTCTTGTTAGTGTACTGGTGTAAAAAGGAGAAACTCTGGGTCACACTTCACAACGGCCGGGCCGATAGCCGGTGACTGACAGACACACAAGAGGGCCGCAGAAAAACACAAAAAAAAATGTCGGATAGGAGCAACCAGTACACCAAAACATCAATCGATGGAGTTACCTCAAATCGAATGAACCCCGTATGTGCACAAGTAGATATATTCACTCTTATCTTCCGAAGATTAAATTCGCGTATGGAATATATATAAAATAGTTACACCATATATATGCAGCATATCCCCCGAGCTGCAATTAAAAACTCGAAAACTAAACAAAATACCAGCGAGAATAATATAAAAATGAGGAAAGAATTCTATACAAGATAAAGATTAAATAAAAAAAGTTTATACTTGCCACCCCCTGAAGCAAATCTAAAAAAAATATGTTCAGACAGACCAACAAATCAATGTAATACGACAAGAGCAATTTCAAATAAGTCCGCACTATGATAATGATAACATGGCTAATGTGATAATAATACCACAAGTACTGAATTCATCTTAAATTTCTCTCTTTTACATCTGCACTCAACTTAGTTGCTTACAGAAAATACCAATACTGCTGCGAATTTGCGGTGTTTCCAAGCAACTCAGTTTCGTTTAGAAGTGAGTCTACGGACTTATTACGAAAACTCAATCATTAGTGATCCTACCAATGCAATTTATTACATTTTAGGAATAGCAGCAGGTGCGGCTGTCCCTACTTTATTGGTGAAAAATGGCACTAATGAAGAAGTGAAGGAAGGCTTGAATAAGATGTTTATATATTATGCCGTTCTTTCTGCTGCTGTCTTCATTATAGTGATATTATGTAAGTAGTAGTAATCAACAGATATTTGAAAAAATGAGATAATTTAACATGGTTGGTATTATTTCTGTTATGATTTCCTCAAAAACTCACGTGGAGCATGTATGATAATTGTTTCAAGACACAGGATGATGGTGCATCAAAACTAATAATATTATATACTGACTTGTTTCAGCCGTTACTATTCGGTAGTTGATCATAATTAAAACAAATTGTAGAAATTACTATGTTTTACTACCAAAAAAATATATATTACAAATTTTCTTGTGACTCGAGTTTCGGGAAATGAACTATCCAATCATCAGACAACTGAAGACCTAACAGTGGTATTTAAACAAAAGCATTATTTTATTGTATATCTCAAATATTTGGAAAACTCCATACAGTCATTCAATATTTTTCACATTATTTTTCTTGTGAACGAATTTGAAAATTTCAATAATCAAGTTTCTTTCCTTTTGAATAAACATGTAAAATTTTTTCTTAAGATTTTCTTTTGTCGAAAGGAATAACTGTTTCCTGAAGAATGAGTGGCAAAAGTTGAATTTTTGTTTACTTTTCATTAAATTCATTTTATGTTCGTTGTAAAAGGTTTTAAACAGATGTTTCTTTTCAAATATCCCAAATATTTTCGATTTACATAGCTCCGTAGAGTCATTAATTATTTTCACATTATTGTTATTGTGAACTAATTTGAAGATTTCAACAGATTCTAGATAATCGAGTTTCTTCCCTTCTGATTCTACATGTAAAATTGTAAGATTATCTATTGTGGGAAAGGAATGACCGTTTTCTAGACAATGAGTGGCAAAAGTAGAATTTTGTTTATTTTTCCTGAAACTCATTTCAAGTTCGTTGAATCTCGTCTTGAAGGAACGTCCTGTTTGTCCTATATATTTATTACTGCACGTAGAACAAAATAACTCATGAACTCCTGATTTGTATATGTGTGGAGTAGGGTCCTTCGCGTTAAATAATACTGATGATAATTTGTTTTGCGTTTTGAAGGTAATATTGACATATGATCTTGAAAAACTATTGGCCTATACGACAGAGAAATGAAAAAAAAATCATTTCTCTGTCGTACTTTGGTAGCATAAGTCAAAAAGTGGCCAATAGTTTTTCAAAATCAGATGTCAATATTGCCTTCAAAACGAAAAACAAATTATCATCGCCATCATATAACGCAAAGGACCCTACTCCATACATACACAAGTCAGGGGTTTATGAGTTATCTTGTTCTACATGCAGTAATAAATATATAGGACAAACAGGGCGTTCCTTCAAGACGAGGTTCAACGAACATAAAACGAGTTTCAGGAAAAATCAACAAAATTCTACTTTTGCCACTCATTGTCTAGAAAACGGTCATTCCTTTCCCACAATAGATAATCTTAAAATTTTACATGTAGAATCAAAAGGGGAGAAACTCGAGTATCTAGAATCTGTTGAAATTTGCAAATTAGTTCACAATAGCAATAATGTAAAAATAATGACTGACTGTACGGAGCTATGTAACCCCAAAAATCATTTGAGATATTTAAATTGGTACCATCTGTTTAACAACCTTCTTTGTCGATTGCCAACATTCCGATATCTGTTAGAAGACCCCTCTTTTTTAATCGGGTTTTTTATCACGTTCCGATTGTAAACTCCTGTACGACTATTAGGTATTACCGAGAATCTGTTGAAATATTCAAAATATTTATCATTTTTGTTTAAATATAATACCACTGTACCACTGTTAGGTCTTCAGTTGTCTGATGATGGGATAGTTCATTTCCCGAAACTCGAGTCACAAGAAAATGTGTAATATATATTTTTTTGGTAGTAAAACATAGTAATTTCTACAATTTGTTTTAATGATAATATTATGGTGTTTTCGGAAGTGACATTTTTAAATTTCTTCTGTAAACTACAGAATCATCAGAAATAATTGTTTCTTGTCTCATTCTACCATTTTTTTGCTTAGACTAAAGTGGTTACTAAAAATGCATTCATTCAGTTCAGAGGATAACTGATGCTAATTTTAAAATATTGTACTCATAAAAAAAAAACTTTTCGAATTCATTAAGAAATAAAACGTATTTTGAATTGATAATTTTATTTTATAAGGGAGTGAAAAAGACAGTCGAAAACATAGGGAATTCAATGTTAACTTAGAAATTGACAAGGGTTCAGTGGAGCAGTGGAAAAATCAAAATCTGAGTGCGAGCGATGACGAATAAACGACTGTTCTCTCTCAATGGCAGTGGTTAGTGAGGGGATGTTTCGATCGAAACAAGGCTCTGCACTATGATTTCAGCAATCAAAATAATTCGCACTTCAGAAATTATTTGCGTTAGTCATTTAATAAGTCATCGTTTTCCTTGAATATAAAACATCAGTAGTAAGACATTAGTCTAGGAAGAATAAGCATCATAGGGGCATTTTTTATGGATGGTAACCTAAACTCTGCCAAATATCTGAAGCTTTTAGTGAATAAAATTATTCCAACAGTTCAACAGCTACCAATTAATTTCGATGATTACTGGTTTCAACAGGATGGCTGTCCAAGTCACAACGCAAAGGAGTCATACAATACCTCAGGAAGACTTTTACGGACCTTGCCATTTCTACAAATGGCCATTGAGTGTTTTCTTTGGGGATACCTGAAAAATTTGGCTTATGCCCATGAAATTGATAGGGCGACGACTATTTATGAATTAAGGTTCACAATAATCCAACTTTGTACCAAAATAGCAACTATGCCAAATCTGCTCAGAGATATGAGATTATCTCATTATACATTTAATTCAAATTTTTCGACTTTCGATTTCGTATTCTTTAGAATTTGTTTTGTTTTCGACTTTCGTATTATCGTAGAATTAATTTAATTTTCGAGGCAGTTATGGAGAAAAAGATCCTAAGTACCCATTATAACAGAGTATATTATTTGTGTCATTAATCGGGCCAAATAAATTCCTCCCATGCAATGAAAGAAGATTGTCATATGTATTTTCCACCGATATGGTCTAACGCATTCCACGTTTGAAGTGCGAATGAATCTGATTGTTGAAAGCAGAGTGCAGAGCCTCGTTTCGATCGAAGCACCCTCTCACTAGCCTCTGCAATTGAGAGAGAACAGTAATTTACTCGTCATCGCATCGCCCTAAGATTTTGCTCCACTGGACCCTGGTCATCCTCTAGATCAACTAATTTCCTAAGTTTCCGACTGCTTTTTCCATACCTGTACATCATTTCAGGTAACTTGTATACTGGCTGCTCTACATTTTATAGTCCAGCCGGTTATTTCCCCGAGTATGAGTTTTTTTGGAAAACGCTGTATAGGTCAATTTTATTCGATGAGTGACATTATTACAAATTCGTAGGTGTAAGATCATCGCCCTAAACGGGGTGCAACATCTCAGGAATCTTTAATGGCAATGGGGGTTGAGTGACAGATAATTTTGAAGTTGTCTATTCATTAATATACTATTAAAAATTTGGTTGGTATTCGTTATGCTGTAAGAACTGATTAAAAGTAATGGTGAAGTGCATTAAATGTTCACGTTTCTGATCCAACTATCATTGAAGTGTTTGTCAGGTTACTGATTCTGTTACTCTTTGGAGCAAATTTCAAGAAAGGCCAGTGATATTCTGATTCGGCGAGAGTTACTTTCAGATGATGTACAATATGATCAATTTAAATTATGCTTAATCAAGCATTTTTTAAATTGAGTAAAATAATGCCTTTACTTCTGACTAAATCGATCAAGGATTTTGGGCTGCTGATGCCAGCTAATAATACTAACTCAGATTTAACGAATAGTGCCGAATAAACAAGAGACACATCATACGATCAATCGAGACTTTTACGAAATATAGCTCAAGATGAGCCAGCCACGATTGAACATCGATCAGAAAAAAGTATTCACTACGTTACTTTCATCAATTGATAACAATGAAGGAAAAATATCTTTCCGTGATACCCCGGAGGTGTAGAAAAAATATTTTTAAGCAATTTTGCTTTTAACGAAAGTGAGATCTATCTGAAAAATTGCATTAGCTGTCGCGTCATTCGGCAGTGCCTCAACGCTTTTAGAAGGACGCCGAACCTCACACTTAACATTCTAACATTCAAGCTCCCGCTGGCCACCGATGATGATAACAGCATCTGTAGTGTTTCTAAACAGAGCAATACAGGAAAGTTTATTCGTGACTGCTCATTAATGGTCTGGGACGAAGCCACCATGTCAAATAAGACGTCTATGGAAGCATTGGATAGGACAAAGCGTGTTTGCTCAGCAAACCTATTCAGGAGACTTTTGTCAAATCCTACTTCCCTAAAAAGATGCAATCTTTGGCCACACGTCACTAAATTAGAGCTTAGAACTAACATGAGGGTTTTATTGTCTTCACGTGAGAACGTATATATATATATACTACTCTGTCAAGAAAGTACGGGGAATTTTAAATTAAAACAACATTTTTACATTTAATCGTCAAAATTTATTGGGTCGCCTTCAAAATAGGCTCAATTTGCTCCAATACATCTATGCCAACGGCACTTCCCATTATCGAAACATTTTTTATAGGCGCTTTCCGGGATGGACTTTAGCTCTCGCGCCGAATTTTGTTTTATGGCTTCAATCGACTCAAAACGGGTGCCACGAAGGGGCAATTTTAGTTTTGGGAAGAGGAAAAAGTCGGAGGGAGCCAAATCCGGTGGTTGCTGAAGCATGTTTGTTGAGTTTTTGGCGAGAAAGTCAGTCACAATCGTAGCTCGGTGAGAAGGCGCGTTATCGTCATGCAAAATCCATGAGTTGTTCGCCCACAAATTTGGCCGCTTCTTACGGATACGCTCACGAAAACGTTTCATAACGCCTAGGTAATACTCCTTGTTTACCGTCTGACCCTCTGGAACGAATTCGTAGTGCACCACGCCACGGATATCGAAGAAAACAATAAGCATCACCTTCATTTTCGAGCGGCTGTGGCGTGGTTTTTTCGGTTTCGGCTCATTTTTTGCCAGCCATTCCGATGATTGCTGGCTTGTTTGCATATCGTACTCGTAGATCCAGGTGTCATCACCAGTTATAATGCGTTCCATGAATGTAGAATCGGAATTACAGCGATCCAGCATGTCTGAAGCAACCTGTTCGCGATGACGTTTTTGAAGAAAATTCAGGTCTTTCAGTACGACTCGTGCGGCCACCTTTCTCATGCCCAAAATATCAATCAACATCGTACGTGCGGACTCGTGGGATATCTTAAGATCATGCGCTATCTCTCTCAAGCTGGTACGACGGTTTTCCAGCACCCTTTCCTTAATTTTATCGACGTTATCTTCGATCGAAGCCGTCAATGGGCGACCACTTCACGACCGTCCTTGAAGGCTCTGTACCACTGATATGCACGAGTTTTCGATAGAGCATTATCACCAAAGGCCTTTTGCAACATTTTCAATGCATCGGCACACGAAAATTCATTTGCAACACAAAACCTCAAACAAATTCTTTGCTCAACGTAATCACCCATAGTAAAAATCGGCACGCACTCTGACATCGACTGACTTAATGAGCTGTTGCAAACACACTAGTTGACAGATCCCGCTCAAGCTTGGCATAGTAATTGAGGACAGTGGTACCAACCTAGGAAAAAAAAATTTACCTGCCTCATTGCCCCGCCAGATTTAAATCGATAATTCCCGGTACTTTCTTGACAGAATATATATATATATATAGAGAGAGAGAGAGAAGGTTCTGGAAGGTTCTGCTAGGAGTTAATTCGACTAATTTTTAGTTTAACGTTTGATTATGGAAGTGAAATAGAAAAAAAAGTGAGTCTATCTCTGGCCAATAACTTTGAACACTTTGTATTGGTTCGAGGGTTTATTATTCAAAAAACCCCGTTGATATTGTTCAAGAACGACAATAATTATCCGCGATCAGGAGCAGAGACCACACATTGGGCGACTTGTATGACTGAATCGGCAATCACACTGAGGGATTTACACAATGAAATTGTGTAAAAAAGGTATAAAATGAAACGACTCGTACCAGCAATATAATACTGAAGATAAAGGCACTCAGAAGGAAAGTCAAACTTTTGGAGAAGGAGAATACAGATTTGAGGATTGTTCAGAGGTTGGAAGTTAATAATAAGGAAAACAACCTTGTGCTGTATGGTTTGGAATTAGCTGGACCTGACACGATAGATATCCATACCATTTGCCAGAAAATAAATGGGTTATTAGGGCTGGAACTCACCGTCAATGATTTTAATGATACATACCGCTTAGGAAAATCCAGAAGTTGTCCCATTAAGGTTGCGCTAATATCTTCCCAGATAATAAAAAGAAATTTCCGAATTTGCGTAAGCTCCAAGGAAATAAAATTCATTTCTCACAAGACTTGCCAACCTCAGGAGCCGAGGTGTGCAAAATTATCGCATCAGAGGTAACAAGATCTGCGTCGATGAGTTCAAAAAATTACAGGTAGAACCCATAAAGCTGCCCAACAGTGCATCCCCAACTCCTGATGCTGATAGGGGTCGACTTTCGCGAACCGTCATGTGAACACAGAGGTTTCCTAGGAAATAGCCAATAATCATCGCCGAAGATCAATTTTGCTGGAGGTGAAGAGAAATTGGAGCATATTACTGGGAAAATTGTTATTAGAGAGCGATGAGGCACGACCTCAATTAGAGCTCAAGAAGCTGTCGTCGAAGAACCTGACCGTGTTCTACGAGAGAAAGAGTAAGAACATGATACAATAAATATTTCACATGCCATATATTGCTATTTCCTTGTTTTTGACATTTTTATGTTTATTCTCACATTTGTATTTGATTTAAAAATTTCTGAGTTTTTTTCATTTTCTTCTTTTTTTTGTTATTGACATCAATTTTAAAACTTTGTCAGTGTCTTAGCATGAACTTTGCAATGGGCTCAAACATAAGGGATGTATATTTTGCATAGGTGAACACATTTGAATTCGAGGGTATCGATGCACATAAAAATGCAATTAAAAAAGATGACGATGTTTTTAGAATACTTCACTACAATATTAGAAGTGTCTCAAGGAATTTGGATGAGTTTAAAATACTCCTACAGAATTTGGTGGTACTTCCTGAATGTATAGTTCTGTCTGAAACATTCAGGATAGTTCATGAGTGATCTGTCTATATTGAGGGCTACAAAATTATATATAATCAGGGCGAAATCAACAAAAATTATGGAGTGATAATTTTTATTAAGAAAATCTTCGCTTTCAGCATAATGCTATCTTTATAGAGTGGGTGAGGATTTTGGAGGTTACTATTCTTCTTCCTCAGGATGAAACTTTTATATAACTGGTGTTAACAGGCCTCCCTGCACTAGTGCATATGACTATGTTAGATCACTTGGCAACTATCTGCAACAGAAAGGAAAAGTAGGTACTACGGATCACATAATAGCCGGAGACATTAATTTTAATATTTTGAATTATAATGATGGACTGGTATGTGCGTATATAAATTTAATGAGCCAGTATAACTACTACATATATCTGATAAACAGGCCAACACGAGAGCGATCTCGATTGGATCATGTTTTGGAAAAGTAGTCCACCCAACATTGAAGATCTTATATCGGCATCAACAGTACAGATGTTCATTACAGAACACCGAGCTACGGTGATCAGTTTACCAATAGTAGTAACTGAAAAACTAAAAAGAAAGATTCGCAGATACCGAAGAGTGATAGATAACAATATGCAACGGACGAAGTTTGATTGGACTTTTCTCTATTCGTTGGATGACCCCCCACTGAAAGTTACTTATTTTTTGGACATAGTGAACAGATTGCTCGATCAAAACACCGACAAAAATAGAAGGGAGTATGTACGAAAAAAATATTGAATAACTGCAGCGACTGTTATATCGATTAATGCAAAAAAGGAGATCTATAGAAAATGCACCAAGGAGCCGAATAGATGAAGAAAAGAATTTGTGCGTTATAGAAATTGCCTTAATCGAATTATAAGAACAGCTAAATACAACTTCTATAGGGCAAGGATAAGTGAAAATAAAGATAACTCAAAGAATCTGTAGAAGAAGATCAACGAGATGTACATCTCTAAAAAACAAGATATCATAGAAAATCTTCAGAATCACATCCACGACATGTACATCTTTGAAAAACAAGATATTAGAAAATCTTCAGAATCAGGAAGGATCTACAACAGACAATACAGAAACACTGATAAAAATATTAAATGAATACTATATAAACGTAGGCGACGAACTCCAGTTTGACCAATGTATGTCAATTGACAGTCGTTGCAGAATATTTCATATATGGTATCACTAATGAATTCCTTCGAAGTTGCACTTTTAGTTTTTGTGAAAAGTTGTTAAACAATTTTGTCAGATTTAAATGCTTCGCTTATCAGATACTGAATTGTTCAGACGATACTATTTAATAGTTGATCATAATTAAAACAAATTGTAGAAATTATTATGTTTTACTACCAATAAATCATTTCCCGAAACTCAAGACACAAGAATATATATTTCTATTGGTAGTAAAACATAGTAATTTCTACAATTTGTTTTAATTATGCTTCGCTTGTGTTTATTTTGGTGAATAATTTTTTAATTCTTTCGGCCAAATTTTCTATGTGAATTATTTTGAAATATTTTTGTGCTTTCTTCTTCTCTGGTTCAGAAGAAAGAAACTTCGCAAAGCCAACAACTAGAGGAAAAGGAAGCCCAAACATATTTCAAAATAATTTACATGGAAAATTTGGCCGAAAGAATTGAAAACATATTTACCAAAATAAACATAAACGTAGCATTTAAATCTGAGAATACAGTTAAACAACTTTTCACGAAAACTAAGAAAGCAACTCCGAAGTAATTCATTAACGATACCATATATAAAATATTCTGCAACGACTGTCAATCAACATACATTGGTCAAACTGGTCGGTATCTAAAGGACAGGGATCTCTGAACACAAAAGAGACTCCTTGAATGTCATTAATCCACTGGAAAGAAAATAATACCGCTTTAGCTGGACATGTAAAAAACACCCTTCATTATTTCAATTTCGATCCAGGATCTAAAAAAATTATAGGCAAACAAAAAAATTTGAAAAAATGTTTAATGCATGAGATGATATCTATCAAACAAGACCCTAACTCAATCAATAAGAGAACCGAAATTAAAAATCTAAATACGGCATATTTTTATTTTATAGAAAATATTCGTCATAAATAATAATAAACATGAAGAAATGAAACAATTCTTCAAACAAAATTCAAACCCATTATTCTCCAGCTCAATCGTGCCATCGTTATACACGCTTTCTCCGAAAACCGCAAATTATTCCAGCTCAGTCTTTCGACAGTCTCCCATGCGGCCAGTAGTTGTCATTTCCGAAATTTTACATTTTCTTTACGACAAAAACCAAACGAGGTAGAAATGTAAGTTAAAAAAGTCTATTTGATCCATCAACAAAAAACAAAAAAATTTCCTCACTCATAAAAATTTTATATTCGTTTTGTATTAATTTTAAAATTGAATTGTGATATCGTAACTTCAGGCAACTCAAAACGATTTTGTATTTGGGGTTCATGTTTTTCGTTTCAGAGCCCTGATGAAGAGTTTGTAATAAAATCGAAACTAGTTGACCTTTTTCTTAAAAAAAATGGTATTATTATAACCCTGGACCTAGAACTTGTTGAAGAATTATTGAATATTAACGTTATATGTGAGATCAGCTGAGTCGACTTCCCTTTGTAACCTTCATTTTTAATGAACAACTGACAATGGTGTTCTATTTCCAACAAAGCTAAACTGAACGCTCTGAAGCCGACGTTCAATCGCCGAAGATTACCACTATCATTCTGTTCTGGAAAGAATAGAAAAACCCCACTCTCGGGGTTATGTTTACATTTTCACACGCGCGCAAGTCTACAAAGCGACCATAAACTCTTACTCCTGGCATCGACAGTGACAAGTAGGAATAAAATTCCCTAGCTGGTTCTTCCCACCTAAATTTCCTTTGTAAAAATATGTGGATCTCTTTAGTATATTGAAATGTTTCAAAAAGTTCAATAAGAACATAAAGGATTATTTGAAAATGATTGATAGGTCTATAATAGCTGATAAAGTTAATCACAGTTTTTAAACTTGAGCTATCCCGAATTATACGAAGTACTCTAAAAGATCCTAGATTATACGGCGTACTCTAAGATCTGGGGGTTTACGGAGTACTCTAAAAGATCTGGGGGTTTACGGAGTACTCTAAAAGATCTGGGGGTTTACGGAGTACTCTGAAGAGCGCTAACCTTTTTATCGTGATCGTCTAGTGGCGGGCGAATAGGACGTTACGTTGTGTAGACAATCCAAATTACACCTAACGAGAGCAAGGAAACAGTTACGGGAGGTTCAAATATTCGAAACACAGTGATACCAGAATAATATATTTCTATTAATAATGTTAAAAAGCAACAACCCCCAATAAATGGAAACACATTTATCAGCCTGTGGTTAAATCTACTCTACGCACTGGTTCACAAAGCGCCCCAGTGAACCCAATAGCGCCCCGGGTCTAATTGACTTATTACTACATACCGTTAGGTCGGTAACGCGCTCAAATCAGATATCATTTTTATGCAGCGGAAAGGGTTACAGTTATGCAGGAAAGGGGAATACAGTCAGCATTCGCACCCTCAACTGTACTTCCGGTAACCAGTGCTGAATCTGCCACTGCAAGGGGTAAGTTTAAATGGACAGTAAGATAAGGGTAATTGTGGCATGCCCAGGAGGTGGCCTTGAAGACGGGATCTAACATAATTCAAGTTGACCGGAAAAGTCACTATCAAAGGAACTGTATCCTGTTGTCCTCTACCAGGACTACTCAGCAATTTACCCTAAAGAACGCCACTGGTTCGCATGGAATACAATCTCTCAAAGTAAGTGGACACGTGCATATGGCAAATAGATAACACAACTAACTAGGACCTTATAGAATAGATACAGTACTCCATCACCTCGGAATATTAATGAACGTTACAATAAGAACAAACAAAGAAATAGGTAACTGTGGGATCGCACAAGAGTACATACAAATCAGTTACATATCAAGCACAGCAATTAGTAAGAAGAGATAATAAATCCCTATTAGCAAGTATTACGCAGATAAAGAACCTCTATTTACAAATACAGCAAAAAGCAATCAGGCACCGAGAGGAAGTATACAATACAAACAGATAACTTGTGAGGGTCGCTTTAGTTATATAGAAAGGCAATGCAATTTAGTTGAAAAATTCCGGTCGGATTAAATAACAGTGAAGTAGAAAAACAGGAATGAAAAGCGATTAATGGAAGTACAATGAAGGAGCGTGCAATCACTAATTTCACATTAACAATAAGGTGGTATTCAAAAATGTAGAGCATGCAATTAATCAGAAACATTCAAAAGAAGTTTACTTACTGAGAGTTACCAAGGGGGACTGTTATAAGTACTATTATCTCGAGTATGTTACTAAGTTGCTCAGGAGGTTTAATTCCAAGAACCTTCCTCTGGAATGCTTTCAAATACAATGGGGATGCTGTAGGGACATTGTTTTCCTTTGTTATTGTCACTAATCACATACGTGTCAAGTTACAGCCACAGACTATTTTGACACAGAAATAACGTGGGTAAATACAATGACATAATGGTGGAATTTATATAATCTATGAGGGACTTTGTGACTCTTATAATCCTTGGAGGATCCGGATCTCTTCAAACTTTTGAGTTTTTAATGTCACACATCACAGTCAAAGACGAATTATGGTGTTACAAACACATGTGACCTAAGTTGATACGATTAAAGGTGTTTCAATCTCGACAGATAAGATAATTATTCTTCATCTTACGGAATATGTTAAATCAATTGCAACGTTAACTGCAACAAAATATATAAGATTCATTTCTTGTCCCTCAAATGGAAGGATTTTTGTATATCTAGATAGTAAACAAAAAGTTGAACAATTAGTTGAAAATCACCCTTCAATCTCAATATGTCAATTTCAAATGAACATTCGCAAACTGGTCACTCCTGCAAAACGATTAGTAATTTCAAAGGATTGTCCGTCTATACCACACGAACTAATTGAAGATCACTTGAGGACCTAGGGACTGAACCCCGTTTCACGAATGAGTTTTCTTAGATCAGTATCTGGCGACAAATGTACATCAATCCACCAGAGGATGATATTATAGAACTTTCAAATACATTCCTACTAACGCACGAAGAGACAACATATAGATTGTTTCTATCAGACGGCTTCAACTGTAAACAAACGGGACACATTGCATAGAACTGCCCAAACAACTCCACTGAAAAAATGCTGAAAATGTGAACATAAATAAAGAACCAACACTTCTCTCAATGAAAATATCCAGCAACTCTAATACTTCGAACGAAATTGACAATCCAAAGAAACGACGAGCCTCTACAGGTCAGCCTTCTTCACCAACTGAATGTTTTAATGAACCTTCGGAGATCGAATAACACGCTGAAACTCAGACAATACTGGTCTATCTTCACCTAACCAACCAAACAAGCACCAAATCATAATAAAAACAAAAAATATATAATAACAGAACAATCATTCACTGATAAAAATATAGGTAACGTCAAAAAAGTAATCGAAGGAGATCCCTTCCAATTTCCATACTCTTTTGAAACGATAAACACTTTTCTTAATGATAGCTGTAACTCAAAAGAACTGAAGCTAAAAAAATTACCACTTATGTCAATACCCTCATTCACATTCTGGAAGAAATTTATCCTCACTTACCTAGTAGAACTGCTGAATCGAAATGCACTGGAGTTATGAAGAAACTGAAAATACAACTTAACAATGAAGAGAATGAAACTAGTAATAAATGGAGCGAATGTTCACAAGAACATTTGGAGAAAATTACCAATAATTCCTCGTTTTCAAAGTAATAAAGTGGAATTTTCGCGGGTTTTACTGGCGACATGAAAACCTTCAACGATAATTTACTGAACATGCCATTGATGTTTTCTGTTTGCATGAAGATTTTCTGAAAGGTCATAACAAACCACTTCTCAAAAACTATAATGTATATAATCTGAATCGACAAAATGTAGCCAAAGCCAGCGGAGGAGTAGAGCTACCCTCGTACATGAAAATATCACAATGAACAGATTCCGATTATTACGAACCTTGAGACGATTGCAATAAAAATATAAAGTCAAAAAAATGTAATGTATATGTAACATTTAAATTCTCCGAAATGTTGACGCCTCTGAACAAAAAATATTAAATATTTTGAATCAATTGCCGAATCCCTCAATAATATGAATAGACTTCAATCCACATAGTCAATTACGGGCATCTGTAAGCACGAATAAAAAAGGAAATATTATCGAAGACATTCTATTTAATACCAACATGCTTCTTTTGAATTTAGGAGAACTTACCACCTCGTTGAAGCTACCGGAGAATTTTCGAGTATAGACCTAACGATGGCAGATCCAAATATTGCTCTACTGCTCGATTGGAAAATACTAGAGATAGTTTACGACAGAGACCATTTTACAATCAAAACAACGTATTCATAGGATGTTCTCACTTCAACTCTCAAAGAATATCCAGAAATGCAGAATGGAATTCTTTCACGAACTACATAGATGAGAAAATGACCAACTTTTGCATAAAGATATCGATAGATGAGGCTTTCGTCGATTTTTCTGACATCGATGCAACCGAACAATTCATCGCTGAAGAACATATATATGAGAAAACTAAATTAACACCCTGGTGGAACACCGAATAAAAAGAAGCTATAAAAAAATCTAAGAAAGTATTTTAAAAGTTACGAGAAGAAAATACTCCTACCAATAAAATAGATTTACAATCAATCATGCTAGATTAATACAAGAAGCACGCAAAAAAAGCATGGAGTGAACATGTCAAAGCGATAACCAAATCCACTTGAGCAACTGACGTTTGGAACAAAATAAAAACATCAAGGACAAAAGAACTACCTCTGAAGTACACTCTCTATAAAAGACCCCGGAGGCGGGATAATAACGGATAAAAGAGATATTGCAAATTGTATTTTCACAGTCAGTCCTCGAACTGTAGTTACATTCCAGAGTTTCTTCAATACAAACAGGAGAAAGAAAAAGAAGATGAAGATCACACTCCTGACAAAATAATTAGCCCAATTGGTCTACCCATCACAAGACAAGAACTTTAAGATATCATTAATTCTAGCAAGGAAAGTTCACTAGGTCCAGAAACATACCAAATATTTTTATAAAAATCTTACCAGAATCTGCCTTAGAAGCCCTTCTCAAAATTTATAATAGAATATGGATTGATAGCACTTTTCCCGAAACGCCACTGTTGTTCCAATCCATTAAACTAATACACAAACCCGAACCCAAAGAATTATAGGCCGACTTCGTTAACATGTAACATGAGCTAAATTTCTGAGAGAATCGCAAACAGCAGACTCTGGTGGTACCTTCGCAAAAATAACCTGATCAGAAATGCACAAACTAGTTTCAGAAAATATGTATATCCACTCTCGACAATCTGGTACAGTTCCACACATAAATACTTTATGTCTTTGCAAGCAACCAGGAAATTACATACATAAATCATTCGATTCAACCTGGGGACTGAAAATATTGAATATCTTGAAATCCTGGAATATTGATGGAAGAATGTATCGATTTATAAAGAATTTTATTACTCTGAGAAAATTTTCATTAAGAGCATGAAACGAACTAACCGAAATCCACACCTTCGTCAAGGATGTGTAATTAGCACAACCTTATTCACCATGAACGGTATAATGGACGTTATTGAAAATCCAGTCAGAATTTCACTCTACGCCGATGATCTGATATACTACCGAGGCCACAGAGGACAGACAGTATAAAACTTCTACAGGATGCCATCAACCAACTGGAAAATTGGGGAAAAACTACTGGTTTCACCTTCTCGACACCAAAAACAAAAATGATGAAGTTCACGAAGCAAATGCCAATAAAACATCACCTGAAGTATCCTATTGAAAATGTTGAGAACCATTTCTTCTTGGGAATGATATTTGACTCCAAACTGACGTGGAAGACAAATATTGTGATACTGAAATCAGAATGTCTTAAACGACTGAATATCATGAAGGTATTAGCAAACAGTCAATGAAGAGCTGACAAGCCAAATCTGCTTACTATATACCGTATTCTCATCAGACACAAACTAGATTACGGATACATCATATACTCTTTCGCCAGTAAAACCACGCTCAAAAAGCTTTATTGCATACAGAACATCGCTACAAAATTGGCGAATGGTACTTCAAGAACAAGCCCATCACTAAGCTTACATTGAAAAACAGGAGAACTACATTTATATCTTAGAAGACAATCCGTCCAACTCACTTAAACAGCCAGAATAGCCGCAGACTCAACCAACCCAGCAAGATATTTAGTCTGCCAGAAAATATACAGCATGATATACAACCGATATCACAAACTTGAAACCTCTCTCTACCACAATATTCAACAAGAAATACTTCAAAGTCGAATATTTACTGGAGAATTATTTGCAATTTATCAAGCAATGAAGTATATTGAGGAGAATGCAGTCAAGAACAACGTCATCTGTACCGACTCATTTTCAGCACTTCGATCAATAAATTAACGTTCACTATCTAACCCATTAGTCAGAGATATTATAGCTACCTACATCAACATTTTCCAACAAAATCAAAATCTGTTTCAAGGATTTCTATGGATTTCATCACATATGGGAATAACTGGAAATGAAAATGCAGATCGAAAGGCGTCTTACGCTAGAAAATCGGGTACTATTGTGAATAACATAACTAGTTATGACTTGGCAAGCTTCTACAAGAGAACCGTCCAAAACGATTGGAACGATAAATGGCAGCAAACACCTTCCAAGCTAAGACGGATCGAACCAATCATCCATAATCATCAAATTTCTAAGTTTGTTACTAGCAGAAGAGAATAAATTACATTACGAATATTACGAATCGGACACATCTTAACTACACATTCGCTCCCTAATGTACCTTTTATAATGTGCATCTCTCAGTGTAGGACACTCTAAACCAATGTCCACGAAATAGGGATGTTGCATTGAAGATTGAAGACCTCAATATCAATTACCCTCAGATGCTAAATACTCTGAACTTTATCAACGAAATCAACATTAACCATTCATCACGCGATTTTTTTCATTCAGAAAAATTATATTGGAGTATCTTTTAGCATCAATATATTGTAAAAAATTTTGAAAAAATTCATTTCACACAAAAAACATTTATTTTGTCAAAAAAAAACAAATGTATCAGAATTGATTCAAAGGGTGCACCTGATTAAAGATATAATTTTTTGTAGCATGAAATTTCATCAAACAATTGTTGCCTTTCAAACACTAAGTTTGGCACTTAAAAAAATAAAAATATTCACAGGAAGGCAATTTGCATCTTTGTCGCATTTCTGCATGGATTGACCTATGGCCAGTTTAATCTAGTCTCACTTCTTTAGGTGATATATAAGAAAAGTGGTTGAACTTTGCTTCTTATAATGCAACTCTCGTTCCATGTCTAAGGGTCTACCTCTTCTGGCTTTATTCTGTGTACCAATCATACACAGGGAGGCAGCTATTTATACCCTGAACTCAGCTAATTTCAGAGTTTTTTTATTTCCGCGATGATTCTCAACTCTTTGATACAAAAGCCAAGAATTCACTATTAATTGGTCCTATAAATGGTAAAATAAACGCCTGTATCATTTCTTGGACCTTAATTTTATTTTATATTTTCCTATCAGGCTATTTATCAGGTCCACATCTCCCATGTGACGATTATATTCTTTTATTAGCTTAGGACAGTAGTTGGTAGAAGAAAGGTATCTGGTAGTTCTCCAACATACGTTGAAATCAAATATACACTTTTAATATCTTTCCCACGTACAGAAGATATCTCAATGCCATCAAATAAACAAGCCATCTCAAAACTAGTACCTCGTGTTTTTCAGTTCCTTCTCTATAGGGAATTTACAGTTTGGCAATCTGTTCCTCCTTACTGTACCGAACGCCAGAATTCCTTTTTCATCTAATTGTGAGAATAGAGGGAAACTCATACTACTCTGTCAAGAAAGTACCGGGAATTTTCAATTAAAACAACATTTTTACATTTAATCGTCAAAATTTATTGGGTCGCCTTCAAAATAGGCTCCATTTGCTCCAATACAACTATGCCAGCGGCACTTCCAATTATCGAAACATTTTTTATAGGCGCTTTCCGGGATGGACTTTAGCTCTCGCGCCGAATTTTGTTTTATGGCTTCAATCGACTCAAAACGGGTGCCACGAAGGGGCAATTTTAGTTTTGGGAAGAGGAAAAAGTCGCAGGGAGCCAAATCCGGCGAATGCTGTGGTTGCTGAAGCACGTTTGTTGAGTTTTTGGCGAGAAAGTCAGTCACAATCGTAGCTCGGTGAGAAGGCGCGTTATCGTCCCATAGTAATCACCCAGAGTAAAAATCGGCACGCACTCTGACATCGACTGACTTAATCAGCTGTTGCAAACACACTAGGACAGTGGTACCAACCTAGGAAAAAAAAATTTTACCTGCCTCATTGCCCCGCCAGATTTAAATCGATAATTCCCGGTACTTCCTTGACAGAATGTATAATAATTGTCCGTGTAAACAAAGAAGTTCTTATTTCCTGGAATATTCTCGAATAATCGCATAATCAAACTTTGGGTGATGTCAATATCATTTGAGCAGCTCAGTCTACTATAATTTTTTCCACAGTAGACTTCGAAATTATAAACAAATCCCGAGACTCCTGTCAGAACAAACAACATCATGCCTCATTTATGAGGCTTTTTCGGCTTATACGGTTTCCAGTGATGTGTGCCTTTACTAGCTCCAATTTTTCTGTTGGTTTTGAACAACGTACTTCCTCAAATTGTTCCGTTTCATACTCTCCCTTTCTTGTTTTACATTTTTTTCATCGTTTTCTTGTACAGAATCTCTCACATCGCCATAGACCACACCATCTTCCAAGTCGATCGGAATATTTTCAATATCAATATCTCGCTCATCCAATGATTCAGGATCTTCATTTTGATCTTCTGAGCCTACGTCTGATGCATCATCATCCAAGCCATCTATCCATATCATCCCAGACATGTTCAGCAAACCACTCCAATTGTGATACTGACAACTTCTTTTTCCTATTAATTCCAGATGGCGAATTCACGCTTTGTAGCACAAATGAAACAATCTAAAAAAACGTGAATATGTTGAATGCATAGGTCTGCAAAAACTTATACATATTTGAACAAAATCAATAAACATATATATATATATATATATATATATATATATATATATATATACTACTCTGTCAAGAAAGTACCGGGAATTTTCAATTAAAACAACATTTTTACATTTAATCGTCAAAATTTATTGGGTCGCCTTCAAAATAGGCTCCATTTGCTCCAATACATCTATGCCAACGGCACTTCCAATTATCGAAACATTTTTTATAGGCGCTTTCCGGGATGGACTTTAGCTCTCGCGCCGAATTTTGTTTTATGGCTTCAATCGACTCAAAACGGGTGCCACGAAGGGGCAATTTTGATTTTGGAAAAAATCGCAGGGGGCCAAATCCGGCGAATACGGTGGTTGCTGAAGCACGTTTGTTGAGTTTTTGGCGAGAAAGTCAGTCACAATCGTAGCTCGGTGAGAAGGCATGTTATCGTCATGCAAAATCCATGAGTTGTTCACCCACAAATTTGGCCGCTTCTTACGGATACGCTCACGCAAACGTTTCATAACGCCTAGGTAATACTCCTTGTTTACCGTCTGACCCTCTGGAACGAATTCGTAGTGCACCACGCCACGGATATCGAAGAAAACAATGAGCATCACCTTCATTTTCGAGCGGCTTTGGCGTGGTTTTTTCGGTTTCGACTCATTTTTTGCCACCCATTCCGATGATTGCTGGCTTGTTTGCATATCGTACTCGTAGACCCAGGTCTCATCACCAGTTATAATGCGTTCCATGAATGTAGAATCGGAATTACAGCGATCCAGCATGTCTGAAGCAACCTGTTCGCAATTAAGGTTTTGAAGAAAATTCAGGTCTTTCGGTACGAGTCGTGCGGCCACCTTTCTCATGCCCAAAATATCAATCAAAATCGTACGTGCGGACTCGTGGGATATCTTGAGATCATATGCTATCTCTCTCAAGCTGGTACGACGGTTTTCCAGCACCCTTTCCTTAATTTTATCGACGTTATCTTCGATCGAAGCCGTCGATGGGCGACCACTTCACGACCGTCCTTGAAGGCTCTGTACCACCGATATGCACGAGTTTTCGATAGAGCATTATCACCAAAGGCCTTTTGCAACATTTTCAATGCATCGGTACACGAAAATTCATTTGCAACACAAAACTTTAAACAAATTCTTTGCTCAACGTAATCACCCATAGTAAAAATCGGCACGCACTCTGACATCGACTGACTTAATCAGCTGTTGCAAACACACTAGTTGACAGATCCCGCTCAAGCTTGCCACAGTAATTAAGGACAGTGCTACCAACCTAGGAAAAAAAATTTTCCTGCCTCATTGCCCCGCCAGATTTAAATCGATAATTCCCGGTACTTTCTCGACAGAATGTATACATATATCTTTGCAATACTCACTTTTTGCTCTTAACTGCCCTAAATAGGTCATTTAGCAAAGAAAAAATGCAATTCATTCATACACTCTTGCACAGGCGGCTCACAACATCAACAATAACACTGATAAAATGCGGGAAATGTTTATTGCCCTGCAATCAACTTTGAACCTTATGCATATTCACATTAGCGATGTAGCAGAATCGACATAGAATGTATCCGATACCTGTCAGTCGAGTTAAATATCGCAATATTTATCGAGGTGTAGCAGATATGTGCGTGATGCGGAGTTAAAATATGATCGTTTATTTTTAGCATACACAGTACTTGCAACTTATTGAAATGTAATAACACAATGTAACATAAACGCTAATGACTTAGTTGTCAAAGCGTGTCTCGAATAAAAATAAAGAAAATAAAATGTCATAGTGATATATTGTAATATTAGGTAGAACTTATTTGTTTTTTTTTTATTTAGATAGAGTGAACCTCCGCACGAATATATAGTTTTGGAAGTGTTACTCAGTTTTTTCATTCATATGGGTTTCATTTTGATTCTGAAAAAACATATGCTTCTGTATATTTATTGTATTCTTCGTACTCTGATATCAGATTAATTGTTGATTTGTATTGATTTAAATTTTATATCGCTGTTAAAACAAATGTTAAATTTCCTTTAACTAAATATTATTATTATTAACACTGAGCCCATTCGCCTTCAGAAAAAGGCTTACTAATGAAGGCTCAAAGTTGCAGTTCTCAAATATATCGAATTGGATTCTCAGTTTAGTAACAGACAGTAGAAGAAACTTCAAGAATTGAGCGAAAAAAGTTTTCAGGAGATCTTGAAGTAAAATAATTTCTATTCCTTCAAGATTCATCTTGTCTAGGAACTCAGAAGGGCACAATTGGCTACTACAATATTGTGGACAAAAATGAAAATATTTTTAATAATCCTAATTCTTTATACTCAGTATGCTTTTCTCATAAATTATCATTTTTTCTGAATGGTAATGTGAACAGACGTAACTGTAGATCCTGAAGTGTTTCAAATCCCAGAATTCTGAGAGAACAGCACACACAGTATCCAGTACTATCTGGAATTTAAGTAAATAGTATAGTGGTTCTCTCTTTCCTTCCTAAAAGTTTGATAGGTGAATTCTATTTCAATCTACTCGTAGATCTCATCTACCAACGCACTATGGAGATTCTAGAAAATATTTATCGGATAGAAAACGTGTATTTCCAACACAATGGCGGTCCTCAGTGACTTTTTGCATTAAACATTTTCCTGAGAAGTGGATTTGAGTTCCTATCGAATGGCCTCCAAGATCTCCTTATTTGATACCTCTAGACTTTATTGTGGGGTCCTTTGAATAGTGTGATGCTTGAAGGGTATCTTGTCCAGAAGGCCTTTGTCAGAAAATAAATTATATTAGCATTTATTCAATGAAATAAGAACCGGAATATTACGCAATGTACGAGAAAACGCTGAACAAAGACTCTCACAGTGCTTAGAAATGAATGGTAGGCGATATGAATATCTTGTTAATTGAAATTTGTTTGGAAAAAGAAATTTTGAAGTTATATTCATAAATACAATTGAAAAGCCTTCAAATAATGCTTCACGCGATCTCTATTGCCTTTAAGGATTTTTGAGGGATTTGTTACCCCTCCTGATGGTACCCCTCGAATATGAAACCAGAAAATATCTCTCTCTAAATAAAATTTGACCTGTCACAGCATTTTCCCCAAAACCTAATACTTACGGAAATATATGGGCCAGTCTGTATAAAAATCTCCTGAAATAACATATTAAATTAAACTATCAAATGAAATTTCGTCTTACTTTTGGAAAATTTCCCTCTGAAGTCAAAAAAATAAGGAAATTGCTTATTTTAGGCTATATCACTTAGACTTTTGAGCCAGAGCAAAAATTCAAATAGCAGCTATGTCGTAAATTGTATGAAATTCTGTTTTTAATTTCTTCGAGGTACCATTCTGAATTGGATCTAGTTTTTAGGTCGAAACCTTCATTGCCTCCTAGTCCGTCCCAAGCTGTACTTTCAACGACTGAAAAAGACGAAAAATTAACCTTCTGGACGGCTGTAAAGGGTTTCATGAAGAATAAGGACTTCCTCTTTGTGCTTCTCTCATTTGGTATCAATTATGGTTTGTGGAACAGTTTCAGTGTATTGTTCAACCAGGTGTACACTAACTTCTTTCCAGTAAGTACAGCAACATTAATGAACCGTTACCCGTGTTATGCGAAGGACGCCCATATGTGTTAAGTGGAGAAGATTCTTGTAAAAATATTAAATAAGGTTATTCAGATTTTCACAATTTTAATTGTTATTTAATACAGCAGTTGTTTCGCTATTACAGCAGCATCATCAGTCAGGTTTACATTTTGAATGACTAAGCGGAATCCGTTACTATTTATATAAGAGTAAGTACAAAAATATTTTATTGAGCACTAAAACCCAAAAATGTCTCTGTAAATTCCAGATTATCTGTATATATTTAACAGGAGTGAGTTATTTGAATCTAATTGTTCGTTGCGTAATATTCCAATTTTATTGTGTTTGTTTATCTCAAAGGACTAACAGGTTTAAGGCATAACTTTTACTTTCTATATGTAGAATTTCGGAATTATGGTTGAAAATATGTCCTGTTTCTAACAAATGGTTAAAATATGTGGGATTCTTCTTCTTCTTCTTCTTCCTTCTTCATTATAGGCATTTTTGCCTGTTCCTTCTTCGTAACTTGTCCGGTGTTCAGTTGGCAGTCAGGTTATCGCTCCACCTTTTTCGCGGTCTTCCTATACTTCTCCTTCCCATTGGAGATTTATCACGTGCGATTCTGACCACTCTCTCATGATCCATTCGGTCTATGTGTGCATTCTACTCGTGCTTTCTCCCCAGGATCCACTCATTCACCTCTTCCACCCCAGGATCCACTCATTCACCTCTTCCACCCCGCACATTTTTCTTATGTTGTCACTCCGCTTTCTATCTATTAGCTTTTCCAACTATTTTCCTTAGGACTTTCATTTCACATGTTTTCAACAACCTCTTAGTTTTTGTTGCGTCTGGTCGTGTTTCTGCTGTGTACGTCATTATTGGTCTTATGGTAGCTTTGTAGATTCTTGCCTTTGTTTCGGTTCGCAAGTGTTTGTTACTCCATATGGTGTCGTTCATGCATCCAGCTGTTCTCATTGCCTTATTTACCTGTTATCTCACCTCAGACTCTACATCCCCAAAACCACAAAGCTCTATTCCCAAGTATCTGAACGTCATCTCTTGCTGTATCATTTGGTCATCGACGACGAGTTTACATCTGAGAGGATATTTGGATGTAGTCAAACATTTTGTTTTTGTGACAGATATAACCATATTCAGGGTTTTTGCCATGGAATTGAAGAGATATAGAAGCCTCTGCAGGTCGTCCTCGTTCTCTGCAATCAGCACCGCAAGCTGCACTGCAAGCATCAGCGTAACAAAGAATCGAAATATTTTTATTGCCTATTTTATACCCCCTGAGACGGCGAACTTTCTTTATTATTTCATCCATGATCAGGTTGAAAAGCAATGGGCTCAAAGAATCACCCTTTCGCATTCCCTTCTCCACTGATATAGGTCTGGTGAATTCTCCATCGATTTTAGCCTGTATTTTGTTGGAGCTATATATATCTTCAATTACTTTAATTAAGTTGTGCGGTATCTGTCTTTTGTAGAGAAGGTGTACGACATCTCGTATTTTAATTCGATCAAATGCTTTCTGAAGATCTACAAAGCACATATATGCGGGCCGGTTATATTCAATAGATTTCTCAACGATCTGTCTCATAACAAATACTGCATCATTACATGATCTCCCTGATCTGAAGCCTTGTTGCTCATCGGATAGGGAAATAATATTATTGATCTTATTGGTGATTATTTTAGTTATTAATTTTAATGTTGTACTGAGTAGATTTACACCCCTGTAGTTCTCTGGTTTTTTCTCGTCTCCCTTTTTAAACATGAGGATGGCGATACTTGTTTGCCATTGGTCCGGTATTCTGTGGTGGTAGAAGATGGCCTTAGTCAGCAGGGTCAACTGCTTAACCAAATGCTGCCCCCATACTTGAGCATTTCATTTGGGATGCCATCTAGTCCGGGGCTTTTTCTATTCCTCAGCTGTCGGAGTGCCAATTCTACGTCTGCATGCTCTACTTTTATATTGTCACTGGTAACTATTGCTGGTGTGTTGTTGCGTTCGATGGTATCTTCTTCTTTTTTATAGAGTGTTTCCAGATATTCGGTCCGGGTCTCCTTTGATATGTGCTTAGGCTCAATTAATTCATTTATTTCCTTTCTCTGGGATCTTATCAATCGCCACATCTGTTTTTGCAGTCCATAAAAGTCACTCTCCATTCTTTTGGAGAATCTTTCCCAGTAGCTGGTTTTAGCTGATCTTATGATCGAATTTGTTTCGTTACGGATTGTTTTGTACTGTTCATATGATTCTGGAGTTCTCTGTGCTCCATGTTTCAGATATACTTGCTTTTTTTCACTGCACTTCTTTTTTATTTCGTTGGTAAACCAGGGGGTTCGATTAATACCCCTGTCCATATTTATCATGCGTATGCCAAGTACCTCATTCGCAGCTTCTTCAATGTTGGTCTTCAACTTTTGCCAGCAAACATCGACATCGTCTCTCGAGTCTATTGGGTTTGTTTCTATTTTTTCCTGTAGTCTTCGCTGGTATAAGTCTTTTGTTGAGTCGTGCCATAGGGATTCTACGTTCAGTTCTTGTTCTTTTTTGTTTGTTTTGTTGTTTCTTTTTAGGGGTAATTTTAGTTTAATTTTTCTCATCAGTAGCCTGTGATCACCATTGAAATTAGCTGAATTTAAAGTTCTGACGTCTCGTACCTGAGCAGGATGTATATGCCTGTTGCTCCATATATAGTCAATGGTCGATCTTTGCCCTCTTGAATTTTAGAACGTGTACTTATACTGGGCTTTATGATCAAAGAAGGTGTTGTTTATTCTTAACTCGCTCAATGCGCATAAATTCATCAGGAGTTCTCCATTACTATTAATCACGTCCTCATTAAATCGCTGTTTTATTCCTGGTAAGATTTCACTTCCGAAGTCTCCAAGAATGATCATTATTTCATTTGTAGGTTGACGTTCTATAGTTTCTTGCAGTTGATCGTAAAAAAGTTCTCTCTCCTTTTTGGGTTTATTTTTCTCTGGTGCATACACTGATATTATATTCATTCTCTTTTGGTTTTCCACGTGTATTGTGACAACAATTATACGGGATGATATGTACTGACATCGGTCCATATTCAGTTTGTGCTTATTATGTACCAACAAAGCTACGCCTTCCTTAGCTCTCTCATGTCTATCGACACCGCTGTACACCAATATGTAGTGTTGATATTGTATCTGTCCTTTCCCTTTCTTTTTTGTTTCCTGCAAGGCACAAATTTCAATGTTGTGATCTTTCAGTTCCTGAAGTGTTTCCTGTTCCCTTCCGTTGATTGATTTGATATTCCAAGTGGCAAACCGCATAACATCTCGATTTTTCCATCTCTTCATCCTTTTCCGCGCAAGTGTCGTTACCATTGTATCAGTCCTTTTCCGAGGCAAGTTTCCGCTTCTGTGAGCATTACTATTTTTTTTACCTCCGGTAGGGTGCTGACCTTGCCTTCGAACCCTCCTCCTTTACCCGGGCTTGGGACCGGCAACATAGCCACTGAACTACTCAATCCATCCAGCGACTATGCAGGCGGAGTTAATATGTTAATATGTGGAATTACTTTTATTATTTATGGAAATTTTCTAATATTCAAGTTTCTTGTAATTGAAAGAACAGATTTGGCGTACAGTAGCCGCATCAGGATTCGGATATGAAGTAGATTCAAATAAATGTTGCAATGAGAATAATAAGAAGTTTCAGTCTACAGAAAATTGTATTGTATTAAGTCATAATTGTGTCGCTACATTAGAGCTTCCTCTGGTTACATTTTGAACTAATTAAAAATTAAGTAGCATATATAAGTACAATAAGGCGCAATATACTGATAGTGTATATCAAAACACAATTATCAAGCCCAAATTTGATCCTCATTATGCGATGATATCTCAATAGCTTATTTTTTGTAAAGTTTTTGTCGGGTAAAAACGCTTCCATTTTGTGCATAGGACACCGAGTAGGTTGACCGGCTGCGTGGCTAATTCATTAAAATGCTCTAAAATCACTCTGAAAACTACAGTATCTAATGGGAGACTAATAATAAAGCGATGAAGGGTCAGCTAAAAATATGTCTCCATACGGAATTCATGCCTTCAAAATTGTTAAATTTGAGTTTTATAGCCATTTTATATTAGCTTTTCCTGTAGAGAAGGTTTTATGGCTAGAAGTAAAATTGGGGTTTCATTGTAGTCCAAAATTTACCGGCATACCTTGATCATATTGCATGTAATAATTTAACATCACCCATACCTGAGTTAGCATTGATAGAAAAAGTATTAATATGGTGAATAAATTGAAGTGTCTAAAAAAGTAGAGTTGTGATTGTTTCGGTCCTTACTTGACGGAAATTCATCTTGAAATTATGAATTGAAAACAATATTCTATTTCCGCTAATATATACTAGCGGAGATATAATACGGTTTTTTATTCATAATTTGAAGTAAAGCTGAAAGAGAAAACCAATTTCATTCTTAAATATTAGTTCTCTGAGGTAATATGGTGAACATATCTGTGAATGAAAAATTTAATTAATGTTTTATATATCCTCTTTGTGAAGAGTTAAAAACAACTCTGAACCCAAAATGATTAAAAGGAAATCATCAGGTGTTTCTCATCTATCATATGAGAACTTCCCAAAAACTCATATAGGAGAAATCGTAAAGTTCTTCGATAATAGAATAAAAAACATAGGACATGTTTTTCCAACAGTAAGTTTTATTCCACATGTGCGGAAAATATTTTCATACATTCATGATGTCGGCCGGACGTGATATCTGTTTTTGCTCTCAATGTTCTCTTGAAATAGATAAATATAAATATTCAATTAATTATACAATTTGAAAATCAAAACAGATTTAATCTGTTGTCTTCTACAATTTTAATTTCAAAAAATTCTTTGAAGAAACTTTAAGAATTAAATTAATGTTTTTATAAAGACTGCTCATATTTAATAGACGTCAAAATTCATCATACAATATCAAACGGAATTAAGAAAAACCAACGAATACAAACTGTCAATTAAAATTAAAATATAAATAAGCAAACATTTTTTGTTTCGTTCCAGGCATGCGTAATGAACTCTTCAGACAAACTTACGAAGCCCTGTTTGTTACAAAATGCATTGTTTTCCGATCCCATATGAATGAAAAATAACCCTTTCTCAAAAATATAAAACATAATTTCAAGAACTTCTCAAAAACTAATTTATTTGAAATATTCAATATATATAAATAAATTACTTCAAAAAATCTCAAAACATGTAGCACATTCTCAAGAAATAATTAAAGTTACGATAAGATCAGTTCAACATTACATATAAAAAATAATAAAATCAATTAAACAATGTATAGACTTACTCAGTGAATCTTAGGAATACACGGTCCTCAATAGAGGATTCACTGAGTAAGTCTATACATTGTTTAATTAATTTTATTATTTTTTATATGTAATGTTGAACTGATCTTATCGTAACTTTAATTATTTCTTGAGAATGTGCTACATGTTTTGAGATTTTTTGAAGTAATTTATTTAAATATATTGAATATTTCAAATAAATTAGTTTTTGAGAAGTTCTTGAAATTATGTTTTATATTTTTGAGAAAGGGTTATTTTTCATTCATATGGGATCGGAAAACAATGCATTTTGTAACAAACAGGGCTTCGTAAGTTTGTCTGAAGAGTTCATTACGCATGCCTGGAACGAAACAAAAAATGTTTGCTTATTTATATTTTAATTTTAATTGACAGTTTGTATTCGTTGGTTTTTCTTAATTCCGTTTGATATTGTATGATGAATTTTGACGTCTATTAAATATGAGCAGTGCTTATAAAGACATTAATTTAATTCTTGAAGTTTCTTCAGAGAATTTTTTGAAATTAAAATTGTAGAAGACAACAGATTAAATCTGTTTTGATTTTCAAATTTTGTAATAATCCTTCTATCAAGTAAAAAACCGTTCCTTCTTATTTTAATTATACAATTTGCAAAAACAGTGTTTCATGTAAGGCGTGTTCAATTAACTATGGAAACTTTCAATAAAAACCGCGAAGGTGGAAGTTTAAATAAATGGAATTGGCAAAAATATCAACAGGCTACAACTAGCACAAGCACCATAAATTACGGCCTTCATCATAACAAATTTCACATAACTAAAGAAAATTTGCAGGCATTATAGATGGAAATTGTAAGTGACATTACTTTATCTTTCGCTAATGAGATAACCGATTTGAAAAAGTTGATAATATCAAAGCGTGAACAAACAGGCATTCTAAAAAATGAAATATATACTCTCAAAAGTAATAAAAACATTATCATAACACCGCATGTTGATATATGAAGGATTGCACCACCTGTTTGGAATTACCGATTCATCCAAGTCTGCCTCTGAGTTGAAACAAAATACGAGGGTTTTATAATGAATAGAAACAAATCATAAGAATGGACTATTTTTACATCAAACGAAAGGTCTAAACTAAGATCCACTGCCGATGTTCCAATAAAAGGTGATTAATCAGTTATTACGTTTAAATCTATTATTATAGAAAGCTCCAGTGGTAATATTGCTATCTAAGTGTATTTTTTGAACCTTCACAATATTCACAGGTATATCAAAAGCGAGAATATGATCTGGTGGAAGAACTGATTTAGAAAACCCTAAGAGTTTTCCTGTTGAATTGTCCTCAGATAAATCAATCACAAATTCTTTATGGCTAATTTCGCTCTTGAGTGTATTGAGATTCGACCTTGTTTTGTTCTTCTGAAAGTAGTTTTCTCTTTAGAAATTCTACAATATTACTCATTTTACTCATTTCATAGGCTCGTGTTGGAATGATGATTACTATCTTATGTTCAGTAGAAAGTCCGTCAATACCTGCAGTAGTTTCATAATAATAGATTTTGTTGTTATTTTCGTCAATGTTCGGAATCGAGTTAAAAGTATGAAATCTAATTAACACAATATCAGAAAAAATAATAATATATATTTAGTTACTGACGATGTTATTAGATTACTATAAATCGATAGAATTTTTTGAAGTAACGTTTAGACATATCAACAAAACCTTATATCTGATTACAGGAATTCTGTATGTATCATGAATTATATCACAAACAAAAATGATTCTGACTCAATTGAAAAATTTATTCAAAATTTATGTCATCTCAAACCCTCGTTTGAAAGTATTATAAAAAAAATTTGAATATTAAAACAAATTGATATACATTCTGTCAAGAAAGTACCGGGAATTATCGATTTAAATCTGGCGGGGCAATGAGGCAGGTAATTTTTTTTTCCTAGGTTGGTACCACTGTCCTCAATTACTATGCCAAGCTTGAGCGGGATCTGCAACAGCTGATTAAGTCAGTCGATGTCAGAGTGCGTGCCGATTTTTACTATGGGTGATTACGTTGAGCAAAGAATTTGTTTAAAGTTTTGTGTTGCAAATGAATTTTGGTGTGCCGATGCATTGAAAATGTTGCAAGAGGCCTTTGGTGATAATGCTCTATCGAAAACTCGTGCATATCAGTGGTACAGAGCCTTCAAGGACGGTCGTGAAGTGGTCGCCCATCGACGGCTTCGATCGAAGATAACGTCGATAAAATTAAGGAAAGGGTGCTGGAAAACCGTCGTACCAGCTTGAGAGAGATAGCACATGATCTTAAGATATCCCACGAGTCCGCACGTACGATTTTGATTGATAATTTGGGCATGAGAAAGGTGGCCGCACTACTCGTACCGAAAGACCTGAATTTTCTTCAAAAACGTCATCGCGAACAGGTTGCTTCAGACATGCTGGATCGCTGTAATTCCGATTCTACATTCATGGAACGCATTATAACTGGTGATGAGACCTGGGTCTACGAGTACGATATGCAAACAAGCCAGCAATCATCGGAATGGGTGGCAAAAAATGAGCCGAAACCGAAAAAACCACGCCAAAGCCGCTCGAAAATGAAGGTGATGTTCATTGTTTTCTTCGATATCCAAGGCGTGGTGCACTACGAATTCGTTCCAGAGGGTCAGACGGTAAACAAGGAGTATTACCTAGGCGTTATGGAACGTTTGCGTGAGCGTATCCGTAAGAAGCTGCCAAATTTGTGGGCGAACAACTCATGGATTTTGCATGACGATAAAGCGCCTTCTCACCGAGCTAAGATTGTGACTGACTTTCTCGCCAAAAACTCAACAAACGTGCTTCAGCAACCACCGTATTCGCCGGATTTGGCTCCCTGCGACTTTTTCCTCTTCCCAAAACTAAAATTGCCCCTTCGTGGCACCCGTTTTGAGTCGATTGAAGCCATAAAACAAAATTCGGCGCGAGAGCTAAAGTCCATCCCGGAAAGCGCCTATAAAAAATATTTCGATAATTGGAAGTGCCGTTGGCATAGATGTTTTGGAGCAAATGAAGCCTATTTTGAAGGTGACCCAATAAATTTTGACGATTAAATGTAAAAATGTTGTTTTAATTGAAAATTCCTGATACTTTCTTGACAGAGTAGTATGTTTATCTTCTACAATTTCAATTTGAAAAATTTTTATTAAAAAACTTTTAGAATTAAATTAATGTCTAAAACAAGCACCGCTTACATTTAATAGACGTATATAATCTAAACTCAATATACAATGTCAAATGGAATAAATAAACCAAAAGATATACGAAAGATCAACGAAATTTAAATTATATTAAATGAATATATGGATTTGAAAGAAAACCAAATGCTATGCGATTCAGAAAATGCTAGAAAGGTGAAAAAAAAATAAGAACTCAACTGAATTAATTTATATGTTTTTTATTTATGTTCAATTATAAAAGTCCTTATCAATAGCATTATCATCATCATTAAAAACTATACTATTCTATAGTGACCCCATGGAAGCGAATGATGATTTTCTGTTAAGAATCGTTTTGTATCAATTTTACATAGAGCTACTTTTTCTTGTTCGATTGAATATACACAATGATTTTCAGAGATCATATTTTTTTGAGTTATGATTTCAGTTTCTCCTTCGAACAAGCATTTTAAATGATCATCAAATGATTTCATGAGCCCAGGAACATTTTTGTTCACACGGGGTATATTTAAAATATAATCATCTGCATAATCTGACCTATAGAAATGAGTGAGACTATCGAGCTTTATCATTTCATATGGATCTTGATCACGAATCTCATAAATTAATGAATCAGTGTCTAGATATAACAAAAATGAGTTCCTGAATTTAGTGAGATTATAATCATAATGAAAAGCATACAAATAAGTTTTTGAAATATCTAGTACAGCTGCACTTATATTCACATGTTTATTGAAGATTAAATTTGTTTCCTTCTTTTCAATGTCCATCAAATTTTCATTCCACTTTTGAAATGGGGACCAGCAGTAAGATTGGATGCATCAAAACGCCCTTTCCAAGAATTAACTACATAATTTGGCTATCCTATATTTACGTATATTCTCCATTGTCTTACCAAATGTCGCATTATTCATCAATTTATAAAGATTTTTTCAAATCCGTTAAACGCTTTCATCCGTAGCTCAGTATTTAAATCGATATATGATTTCAACCAGAATTATTGATTAAATTTGAGAACTCTATGAATTTTAGTTGAAATAAGCCAATTTCTCAAAGCTTGCTTCAAATTTAGATAATCTTAATATATATAAATCTCGTGTCACAATTGTCACAATGTTTGTCCTCAAGGGACTCCTAAACCACTTAACCGATTATAATAAAATTCGCACACCATGTGCAGTTCGATCCAACTTGAGAGATAGGATAGTATAAATCTCAAATTATCGCAATTTTAATTTATTGCTAATTATTTGTCTGTTATTATTTGACAGTCACAATTATCTGTTAACTCCAAATGATTCTAACAGATGTCGATACCTTTCGACTGGGTTGGGTAAGTAATCAATAGATGGCGCTGCTATGGTACATAGCACATACAAAAGTTTAGGTCTTTTATTTACCGATTGATGCAGTAAGAAGTCTGCCGGGTCAGCTGTCGAAAATAATAATAAAACTTCATGCTTCATTCAAAACTGCTTTTTTATTAAATACGGATTCGTTTGTTTCTTCTAAGATTGTATGATAAAAAATTTAGGTCTTTTATTTATCGATTGATGCAGTACGAAATCTGCCGGGTCAACAAAAGTCTAGGTCTTTTATTTATCGATTGATGCAGTAGGAAGTCTGCCGGGTCCGCTATTATTATTATATTATACAATAATTAAATTTTACAAAAGTTTAGGTCTTTCATTTATCGATTGATGCAGTACGAAGTTTGCCGGGTCAGCTAGTGTAATATAAATTTTTTTCTTGTCATATAATGTCGTTAATGATTAAGGTGATTTCGAGACTGTAAAAATTCTATTTTCGGGGCAAAATGGAAATCCGAATGTAAATCATGTAGGTGTTGTGGATATTCAATATCAACTTCCAGTAAAAATCCTTCAGATGCGTAATCGGTAATTGAATTAACATACAGATTATTATCTACCCACTTAAATCCATCATATAAAAGATATTGACTCATTTCCTAACCATATAGATGATTCACATCTGTGTACAGTATGAATGATATCAACTTAACGGAATAAAATTCAGTTATGTACTTATTATTTGCTTTAGCATACCTATTGGAGCATTGACTTATTCCGCCTCTTATACATTGTTCAATGAATGAAATCATATTGATATCTTTTTTGATTATGAGTTTTGGTGATGTATACATTCTGTCAAGAAAGTACCGGGAATTATCGATTTAAATCTGGCGGGGCAATGAGGCAGGAAAATTTTTTTTTTCCTAGGTTGGTACCACTGTCCCTAATTACTATGCCAAGCTTGAGCGGGATCTGTCAACTAGTGTGTTTGCAACAGCTGATTAAGTCAGTCGATGTCAGAGTGCGTGCCGATTTTTACTATGGGTGATTACGTTGAGCAAAGAATTTATTTAAAGTTTTGTGTTGCAAATGAATTTTCGTGTGCCGATGCATTGAAAATGTTGCAAAAGGCCTTTGGTGATAATGCTCTATCGAAAACTCGTGCATATCAGTGGTACAGAGCCTTCAAGGAGGGTCGTGAAGTGGTCGCCCATCGACGGCTTCGATCGAAGATAACGTCGATGAAATTAAGGAAAGGGTGCTGGAAAACCGTCGTACCAGCTTGAGAGAGATAGCACATGATCTTAAGGTATCCCACGAGTCCGCACGTATGATTTTGATTGATATTTTGGGCATGAGAAAGGTGGCCGCACGACTCGTACCGAAAGACCTGAATTTTCTTCAAAAACGTCATCGCGAACAGGTTGCTTCAGACATGCTGGATCGCTGTAATTCCGATTCTACATTCATGGAACGCATTATAACTGGTGATGAGACCTGGGTCTACGAGTACGATATGCAAACAAGCCAGCAATCATCGGAATGGGTGGCAAAAAATGAGCTATTGTTTTCTTCGATATCCGTGGCGTGGTGCACTACGAATTCATTCCAGAGGGTAAGACGGTAAACAAGGAGTATTACCTAGGCGTTATGAAACGTTTGCGTGAGCGTATCCGTAAGAAGTGGCCAAATTTGTGGGCGAACAACTCATGGATTTTGCATGACGATAACGTGCCTTCTCACCGAGCTACGATTGTGACTGACTTTCTCGCCAAAAACTCAACAAACGTGCTTCAGCAACCACCGTATTCGCCGGATTTGGCTCCCTGCGACTTTTTCCTCTTCCCAAAACTAAAATTGCCCCTTCGTGGCACCCGTTTTGAGTCGATTGAAGCCATAAAACAAAATTCGGCGCGAGAGCTAAAGTCCATCCCGGAAAGCGCCTATAAAAAATGTTTCGATAATTGGAAGTGCCGTTGGCATAGATGTATTGGAGCAAATGGAGCCTATTTTGAAGGCGACCCAATAAATTTTGACGATTAAATGTAAAAATGTTATTTTAATCGAAAATTTCCGGTACTTTCTTGACAGAGTAGTATATCAGCATGCAATTACATGTAAATCCTGGAAGTGTATAATACCAAGCAGGATTTAGTCCGTACGTACTATGGCTGCTTTGACGAAACTGTTCAAATATATCAGCTAGTAGAAGAACATCAGTTTTGAGATGAGATAAGAACTTGAATATTCTAATAATCTTTGACAACCGAAAGTTAACCAAACTTCTTGAGCATGTTAATATTCCTCATCAGTGATATACTGATCATTCAATTTTTTGAACTCGTTCCTTCAGCTGGAGCATGGTCATTATGAATATCCAATGACTTTCGGCAGCCATCATATTGAAGTTGAATTCCCGAGAAAAACACATTATTTCTTGCAAAGTACGACATTTTCAGAGCACACAGAAACTATGCTGTTTATACTTCGGCGAAATGACAGATACTGAAAAGAAAGCCTAATAATGATACTTAAAGGTGACACAGATAACACAGGAACATAATAAACTAGTAGTGCCGCTAAATGAAGAGGAAGTTTTGTTTCCAAAATTGAATTTCCATTCAATTTGTATCCAAGCGACAGGCTACCATATACTTTTTCAACCCTATTATTTAGGAACCGGTATGTACTGATATTCGTCACATCCTAATACTCCTAGAAATTCTGTTAAGATCCCTCGAAAGTTTTATTTATATTCTGTTACTTAGAATTTCAGCTGTGTTCTGGTTATGCTTTGTTATTGTAGCCTTATGCCACCTTAACGATTGATAACACTGTTAATTTTTGATATACCAGTGAAATGGTGGCCAAAACCGTCTGCTTCATCTGTATTCAGTTCAGTAATTTGACGAAGCGACATTATAGCTAAATCGTTGTTGTTTTACACGATAACTTCCTCGTGAAACTTGAAGTTCATCTTCATTTTCATTTTCAATTGAATTGCAGTCAAGTAGAAACGAAATTAATCAAGATAGAGGAAAAAGAATAAATTTTTTTTTGAAAAGACTATTCTTGAATGTAAGGTAATTAAGAGTTTTTTATCCATTAACAAATCATTCTCATAATATTCAATCAGTTTTCGAAGGACATTTCAATAAACCTCTCAAAGCAGCAGAAACTACAGAAGTGAGGACTAAAGGTCTAATTGATTGAACCGTTGAATTTGATTAGTTGGGAGAATGTTGCCCTTTCAAAACTCAAATACAGATTCTAATTGAGAATTCTGTGCTTAAAGCTGAATTGAAAACAAATTATTCCATATGGAATCGATCAGGAGACCTTGGAGATATCAAGACAAATTGTATGAAGTGGTGACGTTCAAATATGAATCTTCCTCAAATTGGATGATATTATTTTCATATCAAGGAGTTTGATTTGATCTTATCGATAATTAAATGAGTTCATTCAAAAAATTATATATTTATGGCTTCAATTTTCTTTAGTTTTTTATAAGAGAGAATCTTAAGGTGAGGTTTTCTTACTTTAGAACACAGATTATAAATCGGCACAAAATAATTATCCTCATTGAAGTAACTTCGACGAGAGCTGAGAAAAAAACCCTTCGATTTAACCATTATTTTTCCAAAATACGCCTAAGTTGAAAAAATTTTAACATATTAACTCTTAATTCCTTAATGAGCTCACATACAACATATTATTAGAAAGTACTAGGAAAATGTTATTTAAATGAGCCGCTGTTAACGGATTCGGTTATTTTCTTTTTTTGGTGAATTTGTAAGCCTTTAGCATCTATGTAAATTTTGAGCGGGCTTGGATTATGACGAGTAGAACTTGTTCAGTAATAATAATTAATTAGGAGAAATAAGTTCGAGCGGTTTTGATAACAAATGTCCTTACTCTTTTAGTTATCCATTGATTCATCTCGCAACACATTAATTTTAAAGTGTCATTATTAGGCTTTCTTTTCAGTTTATGTTATTCCGCTGAAGTTTGAACAACATAGCTTCTGTGTGCTTTGAAAATGTCGAATTTTGTACCGGATAATGTGTTTTTGTGTTGAGATTTACTTCATTATTTTAGTACGAAGAGAAAGTCTACCGAAAGTCATCACATTTAATTGGATGTTTATGGTGACTATGTTCAAGCTGAACGAACGTGACAGAAGTGGTTGGCCCGATTGAATAGTTGCAATTTTGATTTGGAAGATGAAGAACTACCCGCAACGCCACCAAAAATTAAGGATGAATAATTAATAATAATGATAATATTATATAATTATAATAATATATTTCTTCAATTTACCCAACAGGAATATTCCAATTACAGGTTAGCATGTTACAGAATGCGGAATATTACAACGTTATAATGGATAAAAACATAAAATAATCAATAATTTACAAACCTAACCAAATATATTCAATGAAAGTTCATCAACACATTTAGTCACAAGGTTCACCGATGCCCGCTGCGACAAGTTAGTACGAAACGTACACATATAAAAAGAAAGATGCAGACCTCGCTGCCAATCTTGGAACGATGATATCCCCATCTCATTCATGACAAAAGACTTAACTTAACGTTGAATCAAAGAGGACTTCAAGGTCATATATTTGAACTTTATCACCAACATAGTTGTCAGCTATATGATAGCTATAAGTCAACTGATGTGACCTTCTACTGAATGTTATTCACTTCCTCATATTCAGCATGAGTATGTTGCATAAACATCAACTATGAATATAGTCCAAGCTTAACTGGAGCAGCACTAAAACATCAGGACTGCTTATTCTCAAGTAAATCTTGAAGTCATCGGCAAATGCTAAAACAGGACATTAAGAGAATTAAAAAGATCATTTATATACATGATGAAAAATAATGGCCCCAAGTTTGATCACTGAGGCACTCCACATGAAAGAACATACTCAAGTAATTTATAACCATTGTAGAAGATATAATTTATTATATCCTCCAAGTATGATCCGATGAGCTTCACATATGCCGGACTGAAACCGAAGGACGAGATCTTCCTCAACAGAATATCGTGATCGACAGAGTCGAAGGCTGATAAGTCAGTCAGTATACATCATACACTATACACCACATCAATCTGACCTCCATCATCCAAACATACAGTAATATACTGTGCGATCGTTGCCAAGTTAGTCACAGTAGATCTTGCTCTAACAAAACCGTGCTGCTCCGTGTAAAAATATGAACTGGCTCTGAAATACATATCTCCATATAAAAGCTCCTCATAAACCTTCGAAAAATTGGACACTAATTTTTAATCTAGGAGCCATCTCCCTTCTTGAATACAGGGACCACACGAGCTCTCTTTCATTTCTTAGGGAAGATACATGTTCACCATTTATTCCTCCACATACGGAATCCTTCTGATATACCGGTTTTAGGTTCGGGTATTTTAACGAATAAACAGTTACCCTTATCTTCTATATCGTTGTAGAAATTTTCATAAGTTCATTTCTCCTTAGTCCTCAAAAAATACATTATTAGAACTACTTTATGTAATAGATTAATTTCATCCGAAGCTTCACTGATAAATGTAAGAAATTGATCTGCTGTTAAAAACCTTGGATTTTTTCGTGATATATCCTTTAGATATCATTTTTGAAAACGCGATAAGCTGGGAGAAATGAGAATTATTGATATTTTCAATGACTTTTAGTGTAGATTTCAAAACAGAATATTTCGTCCAAATTGACGTAGGAGAAAATTTTTCGGACTGAAATAAAAAATCCATGAAACACATAAGTTAAATGAAAAATAAAATAGCGTACCAATTCTTGAAAGTACGCCAATAACACGGTCTCATCTATGGCAATAATTTTATTTTTCAACTTCCATTCATAAAAAAATAAAGTTAGTCTGTGTCAAACAAGTTCCTTGTTAACTCGAAGGTATGATATACTGATTGTTGATTTTAATATTATCCGTATTCTAATTGTTTTTTGAAGATATATTGCGTGTTGTGGGAGATTTTTGAATTAACTTATTTGAATATTTAAATATATTAAATATTTCAAATAAATTATATTTTTTGAGAAATCAAGTTGTGTTTTATATTTTTGAAAAGGAATTGGTTTCATTATGTTAAGATCAGAAACAAAATTTTATCTCCTTCAAATATTCATTTATTAATTTTAATTGCATTTTTTATATTGGTTGGTTTATTTATTCCATTTGACAGTGTATATTGAGTTTTGATTATATACGCCTATTAAATATAAGTGGTGCTTATTGTAGACATTAATTCAATTCTAAAAGTTTTTTTAATAAATTTTTTTTTTAAATTAAAATTGTAGAAGACTAACAGATTAAATCTGTTTTGATATTCAAATTTTGTTTCCATTGATTGAATACTTCGTAAGCCTTGTCGTATACGAGTCTGGATTTCTCCGGCAATAAATCATTCGCAGCTTTGGATGCATTTTCTATTATATTTTTGGGTAAATTCGTATTCAGTTCCATTATTTCTATAAGACTACCCAAAGAAAACAATGATATTCACTAAACATAATGATGATAGCAATATTCAACAAAACTTCAAAATATGAACAAATACCATGGTTGGTACGAAAAAAAACCTAGGAGCAACGAATAGATTTTAAAATCGATTTTTCATTATAATAAAATCATTATTTCGTGAAAAATAAAATCTTGTATGCACCACAAGCGTTACTAGATCCTAACGCACATCGGACAACATTAATCCCTCCGGGCGTTATGATCTATATAACGCACTTGGTACATAAATAACTAATATATACTTCAAGTGTTTTCTTATCCTAAAGATAACACTATTATGATATGATATAGTATCCTGATACTCCAAGATGTTCTGTGAAACTCCCCCAGAAGCTTTGTCAACTTGCGCGACTTAGGAGTTCAGTTGTGCTCTTGAAAAGCTTTGTTAATGCGATCATGCGCCACATGTAGGTCACAACACTGTTAATTTTCGACCCAATAGTGTTGGGTAGTTATAAGTGCATATATATTGTGAAATTTTTTCTTGTGGCGTGATCTACATCTGTAGAGGTATAATGGATCAAATAAATAAATTATTATTATTATACACCGCGCAAGTCCTGAAAGTTCTTTCTGGTTTGGAATTTTGTACAGTGGTTAAATTTCTTTTATTTTCTTCAGAAACAAACATTATTTTTTAGACATCATAATATAATTATTATTGATAATGATGAAATTTGTAACAGTTTAGAATTTACTTGTTTACTATTTCAAGAATAGTTTCAGAATTAATTTTCTTTTCAAATGTATTTTTTTTATCTATTATGGAATAAATACTCAACTAATTCATTTTATTGTATGGCCATATATAAATGTACTTTTTTTTCACAATGACAGTGACATAAATTAGCATGAATTCCCTATGTATTTTGTTCCTCTAAGTTTCTCATTACTGAGATTATCCATTGTACAACAAATAATGAAGAAGAGACATATAAAATCCCTCTGCAAAAAGTGGAGAAGAGTTCCGTAATCTATTCAAGATAACGTACATACATCAAAGCAACTCTTCTGCATAAAATTCCAAATTGTATTATCATAACACTACGGTATTCCATACGAAATAGTTGAATGGTCTTAAATAACGAGATTTTTATGATCATTTCGTCAAGTAACCAACGTTTCACCAAAATTTTCATTCAAAAAGTATATCGAACCGCCAGCTACGGGGCAAGTTGAATGGTCTCATTGAAAATGAATATATTCATCGATGTATTGAGTTTTCAAGAAGAAGCAATGATTCATCATAACGCTTATCATTCACACTTACGGTACTAATGTATTTTGAGAAATATGGATGATATTACTGTGCCATTAAGCACTTCAGAGAGTTGCTCCGGATGTTATAATAATAATAATAATAATTTATTGAACCATTCAGACAAATCAGTGTACAGGACAGGTCAGAGAATAATACGAAATACATTTTTACTAATACGTACATCGCACAGGTAATCGTTGACTATTCAATAATTTTTATTATACGATAGAGCATTTTCAGTTCTCTTAAATTCATTAAAGTTGAGAGGTCGAATAAAATGGAACAAGTGGTTGTGAACTTTATTGCACTGGTACATAGGAGACATCCCAAACTTCGGTCATTTATGTTTGGGATGTATAATATTTCCTCACTAATGGTGTCATAGCTGTGAAAGCTACACAAAATTACTTTTTCATTCTTTCACATATCAACATCATTTAATTAATGGACATATCTTAGCCGCAGCTCTTTTAATGATACCTTTGGACGTTTAAACGGCACCACCCGTACTATTTCATCGGTATCAGGATGCACTTGCACTACACTACCCAATTGCCATTTGAGTGGGGGCAAATTGTGTTCTCGGATAACCACCATCGTTCCAGGCCGTAAATGATTGGTGTATGTAGATATCTTCCATTTGCCTCTCTGTTGTAGTTGTGATAAATAGTCCTTAGACAATTTCACTTAAAAATATTGGACAATCTGAGTCAACTTATGTTATCTCTTAATTCGGTTGATTTTAAAAGAAGTTAGATTTTCTTGGGGTAGAGACACTAGCGAAGCGCTGATCAAGAAGTGCCCAGGAGTGGGTACATCCCAATCTCAGGGTTTTCGGATAGAGGAGTGAGCTTTTAGAATGGTCTTCAATAAATTTGAGAAGTTCTTGTAATTCATTGCGAGCACCTACAAAATTCGTTCCGTTATCTGAATATATAGTTTTGTATTTCTCGTGGAATTAGTCCTTTCAAAACAGACAATTTTATTTAAGATGGTAGCTTTGCAAGCTTCAAAACCTTTCTACGGCTTTAAAGCGTTATTACGTAGGCCTCAGCAAACTTGTAGAGTCAGCAAGAATTAGGATAAAGGTAATAAGGAGACAAGTAAGCATTTCTGAAACGGGCAGACGAATGCTTCACATAAATCCTTCCGATTTTCAGAATTTTTGTTCTTCTCTTCTTCAACAGAAGTACAATAGTTGAATTTCGTTCTATAAAATAAGCAAATGATTATTGACAAAACACAGAAAAGGAACAGCTAGTTAGAAGCACTGAAATACGTATTATGATCACTCCACGAATCGAGTTCTTGTATAATCTTCTATTGGGATGAGGTTAGGCTTGGTGTAGTGAGGTGTTTCTAAGCAGTCTTCGGTTAAGGATTGTAAAATATCTTTAGGACAAACTTCCGGATGATGCAAGTCATCTTGCTCAATAACGAATAAATCTTATAATACCTGAATCTTCTCGCAATTCCGTAGAACTCGGTCCTCTTGCGATCAAGTAAGTGGAAAGGTTTGGAATGGTTGTGTTTTGGTAAGGCAAATTATGAATATGAAATACTTCATAACTTGACTTTTTAAAGATCTCAATTGTTTTGGCGAATATTTATTCTGCGTTCTTAACAATTACTTTTACTCACACGAATAGAATAATAATCAGTTATAATATCACAAGAGCATAGAAAATATTCGATTATACACCGAGTCATGATACGTAGTTAGCGAAACATCACGAGAGCGCAGCTCGAGTGTTGTTTATAGAAATACGTCGAGTGAAGAGGTTCGTAAAATCGAAATATATTGTCTATGCTCGAGTTGGTATTCGTAACGATTATATAACGAATAATATTTCAACACTTGAACTATAACCAAAGCGCTGTAACTATGGTAAATTCGCGGATTTTATTGGTTCTCTAAAACATGAGTTATATAATCAATTAAATGCTTTAAGGGAAGCCAATGTTGGTCTTCTAATATTCTATTGAATTTTTGTAAGGGAATTATGTTTTCGTGCACTAAATGCCATCTTGCAAAGCTTATAGCATTTTCTATATCATTCAAAAGAATAAACAATGCAAAATGCAGAATAATCAGATTCAAATTTACTATGACATTATAAGTTTCTTCTAATCGTATTATTTTATTCAAAAGTAAAATTTATTTTCTTCATTAATTCATCCTAAATAGAATAATGCTCTTTCACGATCTTTTTTTAGGTTCAAAAGAATGATGTTCTCGGTATTTTTTTTACTGAAATAGCTATTATAAAGAAGCTTATCGTCTGAATCTAAGGTTCCAGAAATATACTTTGATATTTTGCCGCCAATTCCGATTCAAGAATCCTATTAGGAGTACAAATAAGTTTTCGCCGTTTTATTGTAGATGGCGCGGCACGGAGTTTCGGTTAGCTTTCGCAGATGATAACCGGCTTAAAAAATAGTTTGGACATTCCAGAACAAAATAACCTATTAATATCATTGATTTTATATTGGTAAAATGTAATTTTTATAAGTTGAAAATGTCAAAACTTGAGCCAAGTAAGCGTCATTTGCGGGAAATATTACTTTACTCCTTCAATTTAAAGAAATCTGCTGCTGAGGCGCATCAATTGCTCGTAGAAGCATATGGTGAGGGTGCTTTGAGTGAGAGAACGTGTCGACAGTGGTTTCAAAAGTTTAAAAACGGTGATTTCGACGTAGAAGACAAATATCGCAGTGGAAGGCCAAAAATTCACGAGCATGCAGAATTGGAGGAATTATTGGAGGAAGATTCATCTCAAACACAAAAAGAACTTGCTCTAGCATTAGAAGTCACTCAGCAAGTAGTCTAACATCGTTTAAAATCATTCTTCTATAATAAATATTTAATTTGTGTTAAGAAACGGCGGAAACTTATTTGTACTTCTTATATTTTTTCACGAAAATTTTGTGAGATCATGTTATTGAGTTTTATTTCTTTATTCAAAATAGATTTTTCTGCAATGTTTCTGTACGGACTTACATAGGGACTGTCTTTTTTCCGAGACCAATAAAATATCCTTTTACTGTTGAATAAGTTCGGGTATCAAACTGATGCTATACTGGAATAACAAATATTTATCATAATCAGCTATGTAGATTTTCCTTAATTTTATGGGTAATAAATGATGCTTAAATTCCACAACTTCTAGGGCATGGTTGAAAATTATAAACGACAGCAATACGAAAAGTTAAGGCTGCATATGGAAATAAAGAAGAGTTACATTTTTTGTTTGATTCTATTTTGGTGATAAACATGTTGATTTTTGGTGTTTTCTACCCGAACATCAGAAATTATTTTGATAGAAATTTTTTTATACGGATTTAATTCAGCTTGAAGGGGAGTCTGTCAAAAAGCATCCTTTTCTTCATCCAATCTTATTTCTCTAATTCTTTTCTTGTTCCGTTTTTCGGTAACTGTCCAATTTTATTCTGAGCATTCTGTACTATCTTTTGAATTTCTGTTAGATTTTTCTGGTAAGGTTTCATGTAGCCCGGAATATTTTGTTCTTCAGTTTTTTCAATAGGTAGTCTATAATTTAAGTCACCCTTAAAAATTTGTAAGGGAATAAAATTTAAATTTGAGTGGATCAAATTATTACAAGTCAAAAACTCTTGATATTTTCGATTTTAAAGGTAATTTCTCATCGTTCGAACAACGCAATTATTCTAATAAAGTAGTATGGAAACCTTCCACTAGAGAATTTGAATTTGGATTTAAATTTGATACGTAGGTAATGCGATTCGATTGTTGGAGTTCACAAAATCCCTGAGCTAATTTATTTTTGAATTCTGTACCATTATCGCATGTTATTTTTTCTGGTACACCATTATGACTCATGAAAAAAAAACAAAGAATCTGCTATTTCTTGAGCGGTTTTTTGTATTAGAGGGTAACATTGTACCAACTAGGTAAAGGAATCTATATGTGTGAAACAAGTTAAGTTTTGCATTTTAATTGTGTCCAAATAAAGAGATTGAAATTATTTTGAACCTGAAGGGTTTGTTTTGAGAATGAATTCAGTCGGTAATCTTTCGGATTTATTTTTTTTACAAGCATTTATATAAATTTTAATATCTAGCTCCTTTTGTGGCAAGTAAAAGTGTTTCTTAAAAGCTTGCACATTTTCGTGTATGCCGCGATATCCAGATTTGGCGATGTCATGAAGATTAATTTTTTTTTTTTGTTCTTCCGAATTCTCAAAATCTTCTAAAATTTCATTACTAATTCTCAAATTGTATGATTTTGCTCCAATTAATTCACAAATGATAACTTTAGATCTTCGTTTTAGAAGTAAATACAATATGACTTTTCTAAGCTAAGATGCCCTTTGATGAAACTTAGAAAATCATTATTTTCTCGAGTCTTGAAGTTTATACATTGCTTATTGAAAATACGAGCTTTTTGTAGGCTATAGTCAGTTCCTTGCGAAAATATAATTTGCTGTTTATGTTTATTAAGAGCACTTTTTGTAAACGGAATTTCCAAATTCGGGTTTTCTTGATTGCTGTGGACAGTATTTGAATCATTAGTTTCATCATCGACATCAGAATTTATCGTATTATTTTCTTTTTCGTCCAAATTGTAATCAAATGATGAATTGTCTTGATCTATCGCATTCAAATCGATAGACAAATCATCGGCATTATAAGTACCTTTCGTATATCTTATTTCGAAATTGTACTCTTCAAGTTTCAATTTCCATCTCATTTACCTTGAATTCAGTTCCTTCAATGACATTAACCAAATAATCAGTTTATGGTAGGTGTAAATAAAGAATTTTTGCCCTTAGAGATAAGGTCTGAAATGCGCTGTCGCCCATACGATTGCCAACAGTTCCTTCTCTATGGTGGAGTAGTATCGGATTTCAGCTTCATTCAAAGTTCGACTTGCGAACGAAATGGGCAGATCGGAAGTTGGACCTCAACCTTGACTCAATATCTAAAGCATAATTGGATGCATCGGTCGTTAAATTGAATGGTTTATCAAAATCTGGATAAAAATGAATGATTGATCAATAAATTTTTTGAAATTAAGAAAGCTTCTTCATATTTCGGATCTAAAATATAGATTTTGCAATTTTTCTTGAAATATTTCGTTATAGTCTTTGTTGCCTTTGAGAAATTTGGAATGAATTTTCTGTAGTAGCCCAACATTTCCGAATATGTTTTTGTTTCTTTTGAATTTTTAGGCATTGGAAATTTTATTATGCTTTCAATTTTGTTCGGAATTTGATTAATACCATTCGAAGATACGATATGGCTGAGAAATTCTATTTCTTCTTTGAAGAATTGAGATTATTTTAGTTGAAATTTCAAGTTTTCTTGTTGCAGGGTATACAGAAAAGAATGTACATCTGCCGAATAAGATTCGACGGTTTCGGAAAATATAATAATGTCATCGATATAAACGTAAGAGTTTTTTCCTATGTGTTTGCGAAGAAGGTGATTTATTAAACGTTGAAATGAAGCCGCTTTATATACTAGATTCACCTAATTGTGAACCAGGTGGGGTTTCGCAACTAATGCAGAACCAAAAAGCCCCAAATCTGAAAATTCAATGAGTATCATCCACCAAAACATTCAATCAATACCAAATGCAATAGACAGAATAGAAGAAAGTGTTAAACACATCCCAAACTGCAAAATAATACGTATTACTGAACACTGGCAGACAAAGGAGTAATTGGATCATTTTTCAATAAACAATTTCAAACTGGCATCATTGCAGACAAAATGGATATGGAGGAGCAGTCATCTATGTTGATAAATTCTGTACAACATAAGAAAGAACAAATATAAATAATCACGCACTTGAAGGAAATTTCCAATGTGCAGCTGCGGATTGCCAAGTAGGATCAAGGATTCTGCTCATTTCAGTATACAGACCTCCAACTGGGAACTCAGATGTTTTCCTAGATAAAATGGAAGAACTACTAATACAGGCTGATGGATGTCAGCAGGAAATGATCATAACAGATGATTTCAATCTTGGAATGATGACAAAAAATCTGCCAAAATCCAGATTGATCAATCTAATGAACTCTTTCAATTTAGTTCAAATCATAAATGAACACACACGAATAATAGACAAATCTAGGTCCTGCATAGACAATATATTCACTGAAATTGAATATTGTACATCTAAAACAATCGATTTACATATATCAGACCATAAGGCATAGGAACTATGCATTACCAACACAAGACCCACAATACAACAAGAGAAGCAATATAGATCCTTCAATGAAAAATTCACAAATGAGTTTATAACAAAGGTGAGAGAACAAGACTAGTCATTTATTTACCAAGAAGAAAGAAATAACGACATTAATTTGAAATGGCAAAATTTTCCGAATAAATTTCAATCTATCTTCTATGAAATTATTTAAATATTTTAAAAATTTTTAAAAATTTATTTTAAAAATTAGCCTTCTACATATTTAATTCCAAAAGATTATATTTAATGATTATAACTTCTGAAAATAAATTAAAATAATGTCGTATAAGTACCACTTATATCATGACATATAAAATAAACATTCATTATAAGACATCCGAATGGTATAACAAAATCCAATAAATAAAAATTATTAAACAAAATCCTATAAATTAAACATTTTGAATAGACAAAATTTTGTTTCTGCTGATCAATCCTATGAAAACCAATATCTTTCAAGAATATCCAACATAATCTTAAGAATTTCATCATAAAACTATCTTACTTAGACTATTCAATATTATTGGATATCTAACTAAGGTACTTTATATAAAAACTCAAGATATGTAAAACATTACTGAAAAACAAGTTTTAAGATCAACTTAGCTTTATCAGTATTCAAATATTCATATTCAATAAACATAACATCAATCAATAACAAATATTCGCTTACCCTTCATTCCTCTAGAAAAAGTTCTACCAAAATGAAACCTTAAATGTGGTGTTCACTACACACAAAAATATATATGTGGTTTACCCTTGATCTAGAAGATTGAAAGACAATTTAACGGCCTCTGCTATAGTACAAAGACTATCTGTATAAAGAATGTTAAGGAAACCAAATAATTATATATTATGAATAAAATAACATAAAAAGAGGTTAATTCTTGATAGAAGGGTAAGGGTAAGCGAATATTTGTTATTGATTGATGTTATATTTATTGAATATGAATATTTGAATACTGATGAAGCTAAGTTGATCTTAAAACTTGTTTTGCAGTAATGTTTTACATATCTCGAGTTTTTATATAAAGCACCTTGGTTAGATATCCAATAATATTGAATAGTCTAAGTAAGATAGTTTTATGATGAAATTCTTAAGATTATGTTGGATATTCTTGAATGATATTGGTTTTCATAGGATTGATCAGCAGAAACAAAATTCAAAATGTTTAATTTATAGGATTTTGGTTAATAATTTTTATTTATTGGATTTTGTTATACCATTCGGATGTCTTATAATGAATGTTTATTTTATATGTCATGATATAAGTGGTACTTATACGACATTATTTTAATTTATTTTCAGAAGTTATAATCATTAAATATAATCTTTTGGAATTAAATATGTAGAAGGCTAATTTTTAAAAAAATTTTTAAAAATTTTTTAAAATATTTAAATAATTTTATATACCTTCTATCAAGAATTAACCTCTTTTTATGTTATTTTATCTTCTAAGAATGCTTTCCGATGAAAAAGTGTGAACAAAAAACAAGGAAGCAAACACCCTCAAACAATGAGATCGACAAATACAAAAGAATCCCATTAATAAAGATCTATATATAAGACCAAGAAGAAATATAACCAACTGATCCGTAATTATACGGCACAAATTCTCGAAGAAAGAATCAGAAAATCAGATAACAAAAGCAAGACAATGTGGACAATTTGCAAGAAAATCAGAGCACAGAATAATACGGAGGAATGTGTGGTAGAAGGAGCTCCACGCGAGATAGCACAAAAATTCAACTACCACTTTAATAACATCATTCCAGACATTGACACAACCAATATGTAATATTGAACATAATGACAGATCTATGTACCTAAAACCAACTAATCCTACAGAAATTTTAGAAATAAGGAAACCCCTCAAAAATAAACATACCAGTGGGGTAGATAAAATACCCACCAGCATAATCAAACTAGCTCTGCCTGAAATGAATGGTGAATTCCCAGAACAAATAAAAACGGCAATTATCAAACCGATATTAAAAAAGGGGAATCCTAAAGACATGGGTAATTACAGGCCTATCAGCATTCTTTCAAGCTTCTTAAAAAATTTTGATTTGATAATGTGCTCAAGAATAACAGAATTTCTGAATAGTTGACTTCTTCGCCAGCACACAGCATGGTTTCTCAAAAGGAAAATCCACACAAACAGCTATATTCGAACTACCGAAAAGTATACTGGAAATGCTAGGGGAGGACAAATTAGCCCTGGAAATATTTCTGGATATGTCAAAAGTATATGGTTCGATAAATCAAGAACATCTGCTCAGTAATTTTCAAGCCCATGGAAAAAGAGAAAAGGCATTAAACTGGATCAAACGTACCTGTGTAAGAGGAAACAAAAGGTAAAAATCAACAAAGGCGGGGAGAATGCTGAATCTGAAGAACTTAGAAACGATAGAGGTATCGCACAAAGAGGTATCCTAAGGCCTCTTCTGCTTCTTATTTTGCTGAACGACCTAGAAGACATTGTGGAGGAAGAAGGAGAAGAGTCATTGATAAGCTACGCAGATGACACCAACTTACTGGTTGGAGCAAAAGAAGAAATGCCTTAGTTAGAGCAGGAACCAAGAATGATTAAAAAATAATGAATTAATACTGAATGTTCAAAAGACAAACTTTCTGATTTTTAGCACCAACAGGAATAATAGAAGCAAACCAACAGCATAACATTGAGAAATGAGGAAATCCTTGTGACAAATAATACAAAATTCCTGGGGATTTTTGTAGACTCTTTTCTGTCCTTCAGAACGCATACAGAATACTTAAGTTAAAAACTTAGTCAAATTAACTTTCCCGTCAGAATATCTAAACAAAATTTTAAATGAGAAATCATTGAAAATATTGTATCATGCGAATTTCGAATCTAAGCTCCGATATGGTATAATTTTCTGGAGTACTAATCAAAATTTGAAAGAAATTTTTCTGCTACAGAAGAGAACTCTGCGAACAATTTATAATTTGAAGTTTAGAGAAACATGTAGGAATTTGTTCAAACAAAACAATATATTCACAATTTACAGTTTATATATTAATGAATGTACTGTATTTCTTCATAGGAACAAAGATAAGTTCATTGGATATAACACTAGTAATAAGTATAATACAAGAACACAAAATTCAAACTTTATAATATACAGATTAACTTTGAGTGAAAAACATCCTGCATATTGCTGTACAAGAATTTTCAATCAGTTACCTAATAGTTCAAAGAATATAAGAAGCCTAAACATTTTTTAAAATAAAATGAAATCAGGGATTATAAATCTTGAACCGTATGAACCAGGAGATTTTTTCAATGCTACATTTTTAGTTGATTATGTTTAATTTTAGGACACTATTTCAGATTGTCATCTTGGTTCACCTTATTTGAAATTAAGTAATATATTAATTATTATTATTAATTGTATTTGATGAAACCAGAGGCTAAATCATGAATAGAAAAATATTTGCCATTTTTTATAATTTCTCATCTATTGTTTTTTCATTCAAAAATCGATAATCGATCGCCATTCTCCACTTTTCTTCACCAGAGTTATCTAGTTTTTTCTTCGCCATCACGAAATCACGAAAATCTAGGAAAGACCAAGGACCAAGGGGATATGCTGTGTCATATAATACTTTTATTTAATGAATCGATGACTTGTCGTTCAATTTCTGCTTTATGGTTCTCGGGATATCGATAAATTTTAGCGTGAACTGAAATTTACTCCAGTGTGCGAATATTATGTTTTGATTAGATGAAAAAATTAGAGGTTGAGCAGGTAGGTGAAATGCCTTTCCAATCACATTGAAAATTTTCCTTAATTTATTCTCGACGGTTTTTATAAGATGATCTAATTGGATTGGTTAATTTAATTTTCTAGGAATAACTGCTTGAAAATGAATGGGAACAATTTTTTTCCGATCAAGAGCCTCTAATTGATTTCTATGGTGAAGTTGTTCCTTTGCAAAAATTCAAAACCTGCTATGCCTTCGTACTGAGTGTGAAATTTATACAGTACAAATGGATAGTGCTTATTTAATCCGAATGGATATCGTCAAAATTGGTCAGTCAAATATAACAAATTTTGTTATATTTCTTCTATCAAATAAAAAGCCTTTTTATTTTATTTTGTATTATTAAATGTTTGATCTGTTCAATAAATGATACGATATCATCGTGTGGTCATTTTCTTAAGAATTCTAACTGATTCTTCAGGAAATTTAAATTAACGTGATCTCCGAACTTATCAATCAAAAAGATTTTAATTCTATTCAAATTGTTTGTAATATCTGAAGTGTGAAATTATGCTTCCGCGTTGCCAATTAATTTACTTTCAATAAAATTTAGGCAATAGGTTTTTACTATTGCTTCTTCGTTTAAAAATTCATTTATGTTTTATTCACATGCAATCAAAAATGAATTTAATTCAGTTTTATCTCCATTGAATTTTTTTGAACTTAAACCCGGTATTCTGCACTCTTAAATTTCTAGTCTTGGGACAGAGTTGATTAAATACTCTAAATGGATTGAAAAATTAATCTTGAAAACTTTCTCAAAATAAAAATGAATGGGTATTATTTTTGTCGAAAACTGAGGAAAACGGAGAGAAGGATTACTTGTCACAAATGCCTTTAATTTGTCCGTCGGAAGCAGGAGTAGAGTTGCTAGTTCTACTTGTGCTGCTTGTCGGTATTCTCCTCGGTGGACTGGAAAAACTCGGGTCGTTACTTCGGTCGTCCCTATTCTTGACACGGTGAGGTAGGTCTCTTCCACTGTGTGTCAAATCTCTCAATCAATAAATTAAAATTCACCTGTTTTGGAGTCAGTTTGAGAATCGCATCCTCGTCACCAGTTTCGTGTATTTCGTTGAATTAAATACTTTCTGTAAAATATACAAATATGTTCAAGATGTTAGCCTCACAAGTTTCAAAACATCTCCGCCGCTCTTAAGCGTTATTACTTACGCCTCAGCATACTGCAGCGTGAGCAGGAATTAGAACAAAGGGAATAAAGTGACAAGTAAGCATTTCTAAAACGGACTGACGATTGCTTCACATAAATAAATATTAGCATGAAACGTGTAACAAATCGTTTAAAACAATTCATAAAAGCCTCGGTGTTCAACTCATTCAGTAGCTCAAAATGTACCGCCTTAGTTAAAAAACAGACATAAACACAAAGATACCCCTTAACTATTTCATGTACTCTTAATTTATTAGCCTTTATATTAAAAGGTCCTGCATAATCAACACCACAATTTGTGAATGCTCTACTGGAGTAATCTGTGAACGTGGTAGATTGCCCTTTAAATATTTTTGAGGATTTGGTTTAACTCTGAAACATATTAAGCATTCGTGTTAATATTTTCTTATCTTCCTTCGACCACCCACAGGCCAATATCTGAGTCAAATTGTGGAAAGTAACGTATGATTGTTGTAGACGACCGTCTACCGTCAACATTCCTTATTCGTCTAAAAATGGATTCCAACTTATGAGTACACTTCATTTAGGTATTCTGATTTGAGTAACCTATGAATTTCTTCAGCGAACTCTTCATTCTGAGCTGATCTGACCAGAACTGCTACAGAACTTTTCAATTCCTCAAGAGTTAAACCTCCAAATTGTATCATGTAGGGTACAATTTTTCGCAAATCTGAGACAGAATGCTGACACTATTTGCAATTTGTTCAAACTCGAAAAACATTTGAAGATATCGATAGTCACAAATGATTTGAATATTTGACGTGGAACTTTCACCCCAGAAATAATTTCCGGCATAATATAACAACAATCTGGCCATATAGTCCTTTCACAACGAAGCCCTTTTGGTGCATTCCACCAAAAACTACAAACTCTCAACATATCTGAATCCATACCTCTAGATATTATATCAGCAGGATTGTCTTTAGACGAAACGTGATTCCACTGATAGCCTTTTGTTAGACGTTATATTTCAGCAGTTCTCTTTGCTACAAATGTTTTCCACTCTCATGGTTTTTGACTATGCTACATATAGTTCAAGTCGTGGCAGATTGACAGTTTGTACTGGAGCCACTCTTGATTTAGCACAAATCAGCTGGACATGGTGCAGATTATTTAGATCTGAAGATCTAATATAAATAGCCGACCCATATGCAATACCTGACGCGTCTGAACAGAAATATAATTCGACGATTTTGAATTCCTCGCAAATGCTTTGTCTTGGTATTTCCAGATTGATTTGCTTTTTGAATTTAAGCCAAGATGTATGAAGTTCAAGAGATAGCGATTCGTCACAATTCACCTTCACTTTCTACAGCTCTTCATGATCATATTTGCCCTTATGATCGCAGAACCTACCAATTCCAGGGGATCGAATAATTGAGAAGTTAATGACAAAATTGTTTTTGGTTGTGAACTCTTCCATAAGTGTGTGAACGTTATAATAAGGATTAAGATAAAAAACACACTTTTTCGTTAAATTAATCTATTGGCTATCGATTTCGGCTTCAAGCCATCAGCAGGCCAGCTGAAATATACAACATATATATTAGGAGTACAAATAAGTTTTTGCCGTTTTATTTTAGATGGCGCGGGACGCAGTTTCGGTTAGATTTCGCAGATGATAACCGGCTTAAAAAATAGTTTGGACATTCAAGAACAACATAACCTATTAATATCATTGATTTTATATTGGTAAAATATAATTTTTATAAGTTGAAAATGTCAAAATTTGAGCCAAGTAAGCGTCATTTGCGGGAAATATTAGTTTACTTCTTCAATTTAAAGAAATCTGCTGCTGAGGCGCATCAATTGCTCGTAGAAGCATATGGTGAGGGTGCTTTGAGTGAGAGAACGTGTCGAGAGTGGTTTCAAAAGTTTAAAAACGGTGATTTCGACGTAGAAGACAAAGATCGTAGTGGAAGGCCAAAAATTTACGAGGATGCAGAATTGGAGGAAGATTCATCTCAAACACAAAAAGAACTTGCTCTAACATTAGAAGTCACTCAGCAAGCAGTCTCACATCGTTTAAAATTATTAGGAATGATTCATATTTAATTTGTGTTAAAAAACGGCGGAAACTTATTTGTACTCCTAATAAATATGTAAAAATAAACAGTTTATAATTAACATATAGACAATCTTCATTACAAGTATTTTGTGGAAATTTTCTCAGAATTTATTCATACTTTGTCCTTTTGTTATTCATTCAATTATTAGACTAATAATTGTGTTATTTGAACTCACTGTCAGCAATAAAATACAATATTGTCAATCATTCGAAAAATATACACATATCAGACAGGTACATAAAGAGGGGCAGCTTTTTTGTTCATGAAATATTTTATGTATAACCCTCGAAAACAGTAAACAACGATGAAAACATACAAATTGGATATCGAAGAGCAGGGAATAGATAACAAAATGCGCATATAAACGTCTGGTATGTGATGGATATTATTCAAACGACGCAAAATATGAATAAAACTAAAAAAAAGGAATCTAAAAAGATTTTAATCTGGAAATTCTGAGATTTCATTCAATAGGTGTTCGTTCTGTTTGTTCTTTAGAATTTCATATTGTTCAAAGAGTAATAGTCTCCGATAGTTATCTTCTCTGTGCAGAATTTTCAAATTTTCTATTGTGGTCTTATGTTTTATCAGTTCTTTCAGATGATTTCCTAACGATGAATTTGGTCGATTCTTTACGTGTTCATTGAATCTTTTATTTACTGAACGGGTGGTCATCCCTATATAAAAGGAAGGGCAGTCAGCACAGTTTATTTTGTATATGCCATTATATTGATCGTTACTCATTCTCTTCTTGTTATTAATCAAAATGCTTTCTAGAGTCTGATGTCGTTGGTTAATTAACGCATAGTCATGTTTTCTGAGAGTTGCGTTGATTTTTTCATTGAATCTTTTATAAAATGGCAAAGAAATGTATCGTTGACTGACAGAAGTGTGCGGATATATTTTATTGATGAGCATTTTATTCTTTATAGATTTCAAAATATTATACATGTATGATCTTGAATATTTTGATTATTTTTTCTAATTTGGTATATGGTGTTTAATTATTTGATATAATTTTGCATAGGTAGAGGTATATTCAAAATACGGTTGAACAAAAATATGGGAGCTGTTCTTTTGATTGGGGCGGAATGATAATAATCAATGGATGATTGTGTCTGAGTAGGTTTATTGTAGATGTCGGATAAAAAATATTATTATCTTTGGATCTTCAGATCCAAAAAATTTATGCAATTATTGATGGATTTTTCTAGAGTAAAATGAATTTTGAGATTTATATTTAAAGTATTGAAGAAAGTTGTGAATTCATCCTCAGATCCAGCCCATATACAAAATATGTCATCTATATTCCTTCTCCAAAGTTTTATATATTTTCCAAACGTTAGTTGCATGATTTGTCGTTCAATATAACTGACATAAATGTCAGCCATCATTCCACTGAATGGAGAGCCTTTGGGCACACCGTCTTGCATTGTATATATTGTGTCATCGAAAATAAAGAAATTTGGTTCAGTAATTTGTTTGTCTAGCATCATAATATTGTCTATATCTGTTGTTTCTAATTCAAAGTCATTATGCAATTCACTGTATTTGTTCATAATATCATTGAGTATCGCACTATTGGTATGTTGGTTTATAAATTGATAATGTCAAAAGATATTAAGTGATATTTTATTTGGCGGTGTAATTTGATGAAGATTATATCATTTATAAGTTCAAATGAATTTTTTACTGAAAATTCTGATTCATATTTCAATTTCTTATTCATGAAGTTGTTTAAGAATTTGGATACCTTATAGACTAGTGAGTTGATGGCAGATGGGATGGGTCTTATACTCTTTTCAGGTTTGTGTAGGTTACTCAAGCTGTCCATTTTTGGAGTTTGTGGATTTTTTTTTATAGTCATTATTTTAGAGTCATTAAATTTTTGTAATCTTGGTAAAATGATCTTAAGGGTGTTGTTTACTTAGTAGTGAATTTCAAGAGGGGATTAGCTTTACTTTTCAAAATGTTATTTTCACTGAAAAAATTGAGCGTCTTCTCTAAATACAGGTTTTTCTCCAGAATCATCAGAACTGCATTTTCATCTGACTTTGTGAGAAATATTTGATTGCATCGGTCTCTACTTGTCGGAAATACATCTTGATGAATAAAGTAAAACAGATACTGAATTGTTCCAGCCGTTACTATTTGGTAGTTGATCATAATTAAAACGAATTGTAGAAATTACTATGTTTTACTACCAATAAAAATATATTTTACACATTTTATTGTGACTCGAATTTCGGGAAATGAACTATCCCATCATCAGACAACTGAAGACCTAACAGTGGTACAGAGGTATTTAAACAAAAGTGGTAAACATTTTGAATATTTCAATAGATAACACCTAATAGTGGTACAGAGGTTTACAAGGGGAACGTGATAAAAACCTGATTAAAAAAGAAAGGCCTTCTAACAGATATCGGAATGTCGGCAATCGACAAAGGAGGTTATTAAACAGATGGTACCCAAGTATCTCAAATAATTTTTTGGGGTTACATAGCTCCGTACAGTTATTCATTATTTTACGTTATTTTGTTGTACATCTCAAATATTTGGATTTACGTAGCTCCATACAGTCATTCATTATTTTTTAAATTATTTTTATTGTGAACGAATTTGAAAAATTTTAATAATCAAGTTTCTTTTCATTTGAATCTACATGTAAAATTTTCTTAAGATTTTCTTTTGTCGAAAGGAATTACTAATTTCTAAAGAATGAGTGGCAAAAGTTGAATTTTTGTTTATTAGGAGTACAAATAAGTTTCCGCCGTTTTATTTTAGATGGCGTTGAGTTTCGGTTAGCTTTCGCACATGATAACCGGCTTAAAAAATAGTTTGGACATTCAAGAACAACATAACCTACTAATATCATTGATTTTATATTGGTAAAATATAATTTTCATGAGTTGAAAATGTCAAAATTTGAGCCAAGTAAGCGTCATTTGCGGGAAATATTAGTTTACTTCTTTAATTTAAAGAAATCTGCTGCTGAGGCGCATCAATTGCTCGTAGAAGCATATGGTGAGGGTGCTTTGAGTGAGAGAACGTGTCGAGAGTGGTTCCAAAAGTTTAAGAACGGTGATTTCGACGTAGAAGACAAAGATCGCTGTGGAAGGCGAAAAATTTACGAGGATGCAGAATTGGAGGAATTATTTGAGGATGATTCATCTCAAACACAAAAAGAACTTGCTCTAACATTAGAAGTCACTATATTACCGTTCTTATATAATAACTATTCAATTTGTGTAAAAAAAACGGCGGAAACTTATTTGTACTCCTAATACTTTTCATTAAATTAATTTTATGTGCGTTGAAAAAAGTTTTAAACAGATGTTACTTTTTGAATATCTCAAATATTTTCGATTTACATAGCTCCGTACAGTCATTTATTATTTTTACATTATTGTTATAGTAAACTAATTTGAAAATTTCAACAGATTCTAGATAATCCAGTTTCTTCCCTTTTGATTCCACATGTGAAATTTTAAGATTATCTATTGTGGGAAAGAAATGACCGTTTTCTAGACAATGAGTGGCAAAAGTAGAATTCTGTTTATTTTTTATGAAACTCATTTTATGTTCGTTGAACCTCGTCTTGAAGGAACGTCCTGTTTGTCCTATATATTTATTACTGCACGTAGAACAAGATAACTCATAAACTCTTGATTTGTGTATGTTTGGAGTAGGGTCCTTTGCGTTAAAAAATACCGATGATAACTTGTTTTGCGTTTTGAAGGCAATATTGACATCTGATTTTGAAAAACTATTGGCTACTTTTTGACTCATGCTACCAAAGTACGATAGAGATATTAATTTGTTATTTTCTTCAGTTTTCCTGATAGGATAAATTTGGCTCATAGACATTTTAGATAGTTTCTGTCGAATTAGATTATCTATTATATTGGGGTTGAAACCGTTGTTCGCGGCTATTGATTTTATAATTTGGACTTCAGCTTCGCGGTCATTTTTTGATAAGGGTAATGCGAAGGCTCTATGGATCATCGATTGATACGCTGATATTTTTTGTGAAAATGGGTGATTGGAATCAATAGGAATACATATATAAGTGGATGTGGGTTTTCTGAACACGTTGAATTCTATTTTTCTCCTTGAGTGAGATATCGAGAGGTCTAAAAATGTAATACTTTTCTTCGATTCTTTCTCTGATTTGAATTTAATTTTTGGATGAATATTATTCAAGAAATTCAAAAATTTACTCAGTTGTCTGGATGTTCCGGAGATACACGTGAGAATATCGTCTACGTTTCTGTACCAGAAATGAATATTTACAGGTAGTTTCGAATTGAAGATTTTATTTTCTATTTCTGACATGAATATGTCTGCAAGGAGTGGAATCAATGATGAGCCCACAGCTAGGCCGTTTAATTGTTCGTATATTTTATTATTAAATTGAAAATAGTTTTTGTGCCGGCATTGTTCTAAAAGGGCAATGAAATCACCGTGTATCACGGGATTTACATGTGATTTTTCAAGAATTTCTGAAGCTTAATGAATGCTATCATTTCTCGGTATATTTGGAAACATATTATCCACACGCAGGCATATTAGGTAGGAATTATTTGGTAAAGAAGAATTTTTTAACTTCGTTGTTAATTCTATGGAACTTTTATTGTGTTTTTCGGAGTGAAATTATTAAGCTTTTTAAACATTTCATTTAATTTTTTCCCAATTTTATAGGTGGGGCTGCTAATAAACTCACGAACAAGATGCACCAATTCGCCCAGTCGTTTCCTTTATTAGCAGCCCTACCTATAAAATAGAGAAAAAATTAAATTAAATGTTTAAAAAGCTTACTAATTTCACTCCGAAACACACAATAAAAAATTCCATAAAATTAACAACGAAATTAAAAACAGTTTCTTTACCAAATAATTCCTACCAAGTATGCCTGGATCTGGATAATATGTTTCCAAATATAACGAGGAATGATAGCATTTATTTAGCTTCAGAAATTCTTGAAAAATCACATGTAAATCCTGTGATACACGGTGATTTCATTGCCCTTTTAGAATAATGCCGGCACAAAAACTATTTTCAATTCAATAATAAAATATACGAACAATTAAACGGCCTAGCTATGGGCTGACCACTGAGAATTAAATTCAAATTAGAAAAAAAATCGAAGAAGAGTATTACATTTTTACACCTCTCGATATCACACTCAAATAGAAAAATAGAATTCAAAGTGTTCAGAAAACCCACATCCACTGATATATGTATTCCTATTGATTCCAATCACCCATTTTCACAAAAAATATCAGCGTATCAATCGATGATCCATAGAGCCTTCGCATTACCCTTATCAAAAAATGACCGCGAAGCTGAAGTCCAAATTATAAAATCAATAGCCGCGAACAACGGTTTCAACCCCAATATAATAGATAATCTAATTCGACAGAAACTATCTAAAATAGCTATGAGCCAAATTTATCCTATCATAAAAACTGAAGAAAATAAAAAAATCATTTCTCTATCGTACTTTGGTAGCATAAGTCAAAAAGTGGCCAATAGTTTTCTCAAAATCAGATGTCAATATTGCCTTCAAAACACAAAACAAGTTATCATCGGTATTTTTTAACGCAAAGGACCCTACTCCAAACATGCACAAATCAGGAGTTTATGAGTTATTTTGTTTTACGTGCAGTAATAAATATATAGGACAAACAGAACGTTCCTTCAAAACGAGGTTCAACGAACATAAAATGAGTTTCATACAAAATAAACAGAATTCTACTTTTGCCACTCATTGTCTAGAAAACGGTCATTCCTTTCCCACAATAGATAATCTTAAAATTTTACATGTAGAATCAAAAGGGAAGAAACTCGATTATCTAGAATCTGTTGAAATTTTCAAATTAGTCCACAATAAGAATAATGTAAAAATAATGAATGACAGTACGGAGCTATGTAAATCGAAAATATTTGAGAAATTCATAAAGTAACATCAGTTTGAAACCTTTTTCAACGAACATAAAATTAATTCAATGAAAAGTAAACAAAAATTCAACTTCTGCCACTCATTCTTTAGAAATTAGTAATTCCTTTCGACAAAAGAAAATCTTAAGAAAATTTTACATGTAGATTCAAATGAAAAGAAACCTGATTATTGAAATTTTCAAATTCGTTCACAATAAAAATAATTTAAAAAATAATGAATGACTGTATGGAGCTACGTAAATCCAAATATTTGAGATGGACAACAAAATAACGTAAAAATAACGAATAACTGTACGGAGCTATGTAACCTCAAAAAATTATTTGAGATATTTGGGTACCATCTGTTTAATAACCTTCTTTGTCGATTGCCGACATTCCGATATCTGTTAGAAAGCCCCTCTTTTTTAACCGGGTTATTATCACGTTCCGCTTGTAAACCTCTGTACCACTATGTTATGTGTTATCTACAGAAATATTCAAAATATTTATCACTTCTGTTTAAATACCTCTGTACCACTGTTAGGTCTTCAGTTGTCTGATGATGGGATAGTTCATTTCCCGAAACTCGAATCACAAGAAAATGTGTAAAATATATTTTTATTGGTAGTAAAACATAGTAATTGCTACAATTTGTTTCAATTAAAAAAAAACAGCTTAGTTTCCGCTAATTTATTCAATTTCACAATAATTGTTTCGTCATGACCACATGACTTCGTCAGCACCATACTCACTTGACGAAGTCATATTGTCATGACGAAACAATTGTTGTGAAATTAAATAAATTAGCGGAAATTAAGTTGTTTTACTTTAATCATCAATGCCTTTGTGACTATCAAATTTTGTATCGATCCTTATTATAACGTTCACACACTTATGGAAGAGACAGGTTCAGCAATCTAAGTAGTATCAAATTTACTGAGGGACATGTAAGCTTTGAATTTAGGACACAAGTTTGCACCAATACTTAGGACGCCGAATGTCCATGAGATGACAATAGATATCGTACAGATAAAGAAAGATCCAGACTACAACATAATTGCTGAGGAAACAATTCGAACCCTCAAACTTTTCAAGAATAAAAGGGTGTAAGTGTGTAACCGTTAGCAACTTGAAATCAACAAAAACAACAATCAAAAGTTTTCGGGAAAAAATCCAAGAAAACAATTTGATAGTCACAAAGGCAGATAAAAATGAAGATCTGGTCATACTGGAGAAAAACCTATATTTAGAGAAAACGCTGAATTTTTCAGTGAAAATAAAATTTTGATACATAAAACTAATCCCCTCCTGAAATTCTCTACTGTGGTGAACAACACCCTTAGGATCACTTTACCAACATTACAAAAATTTAATAAAACTTTACACAGTATAAAATAAAAAATCCACAAATTCCAAAAATGTACAGCTTGATTAAACTACACAAACCAGAAAAGAGTATAAGACCCATCACATCTGTCATCAACCAGTCCGTAAGGTTAACAAATTCTTAAACATCCTATTGACTAAGAAATTGAAATTGAAATCAGAAATTTCAGTAAAAAATTCACTTGAACTGATATAATCTCCGTCAAATTACAACCCCAAATGAAATATTACTTAATATATTTCAACATTATCAATTTATAACAAGAATGGAGTATGTGGTTGGCACTAGGTAAAATATAATAACAATTTTATTCAAAAAGTGTGTGAATTATTTTAAATAAACTTATTATCAATACCAACATACCAATAGTGGACACTCTTTCGATACTCATGATCTCATGATATCTTGGACCAAAACAGTGAATTGCATAATGACTTTGATTTAGAAACAACAGATATAGACAATATTATGATGCTAGCCAAACTAATTACTGAACGAAAAATTTCTTTATTTTCGATGACATAATATAAAAATGCAAAACGGTGTTCCCAAGGGCAATCCTTTCAGTGGACTGATGACTGACATTTATGTCAATTATGTTGAACGATAAATCATGCAACTACCGTTTGGAAAATATATGAAACTTTGGAGAAGGTATATAGATGACATATTTTGTATATGGGCTGGATCTGAGAATGAACTCACAACTTTATTAAAACTTTGTATACAAATTCCAAAATTCATTTCACTCTGGAAAAATCCATCCATAATTCCACGAATTTTTTGGAACTGAAGATTGGGCTAAAAGATAATAATAATTTTTTAGTCGACATCTACAGTAAACCTACTCAGACAGACACAATCATCCATTGATACTTATCATCCCGCCCCAATCAAAAAAACAGCTTTCAGATTTTTGTTCAACCGTTTTTTGAACATACCTTTATTTAGGGAAAATTAAGATATAGAATTAAACACCGTATACCAAATTGGGAAAAGATTAATTTTCAAGATCATACATGGATAATATTTTGAAATCTATAAAGAGTAATATGCTCAACAATAAAATATACCCGCACATTTCTATCAGTCAACGATACATTTTTATGCCATTTTATAAACGATGCAATGAAAAAATCAACGCAACTCTCAGAAAACATGACTATGCGTTAATTAACAAAGGACATCAGACCCTAGAAAGCATCTTGAATATTAACAAGAATAGAATGAGCAACGCTCGATATAGCGGAATATACAAATATCCTGTGCTGACTGCTCTTCCTTTTATATAGGGATGACCACCCGTTCAACAAATAAGATATTCAATGAACACGTAAAGAATCGACCAAATTCAGCGTTAGGAAATCATCTGATAAAACATAAGACCATAATAGAAAATTGAAGAATCCTGCACATAGAAGACTACTATCGGAGACTATTACTCATTGAACAATTTGAAATTCTACAGAACAAACAGAACGAACACCTAATAAATGAAATCTCAGAATTGCCAAATGGAAATCTTTCTGAATTCCCTTTTGTAATTTTATCCATATTTCGCGTCGTTTGAATAATATCCATCACATAACAGACGTTAATATGCGCATCTTTTTATCTATTCCCTGCTTTTCGATATCATATTATATATATTTTTTCGAATTATTGACAATATTGTATTTTATTGCTGACGGTTGATTAAAATAACACAATTTTTAGTGTAATAATTGAATGAATAACAAAAGGACAAAGTGTGAATAACTTCTGAGAAAATTTCCACAGAAATATTTGTAATGATGATTGTCTATATGTTAATTATAAACTGTATATTTCTATATCTTTATATATGTGTTTATTGCAGCTGGCCTGATGATGACTTGAAGCCGAGATCGATAGCCAATAGATTATTTTAACAAAAAGTGTGTTTTTTATATTGATCCTTATGACAAAATTTATCGTTTTGTTATCGTGATTTGGTTTTTGTCAAGTTATATCCTGTTTGGAATTCCATAATGAGCCAAGTGCTCGTGTTGTCGAATAATTCGAAGGGTGATGTTCAACTTTCAAGTTACTGTGAGTTTCATTCGAGAACTACATATGATTGGGATCCCACTTTCTCAGAAAAAATCCAGGGCTACTCAAAATTCCACTAATTTGTTACTTTAGTATATTCACCTCTTGTATGGACGGAGTACTCAACATTAGATCATCCATGTAATCATGTAATATGGCCCGACTAGTCTCAGCAAACTTTTCTTTACTATCCACATCTAGTATTTGAAGACACTTTACTGCCAGAAAAGCTGCTGGAACCGTTCCATATATAATAGTATTCAACTTGTAGACATTGATTGGTTTATGCATCGAAAACGTCCAAAAAATCCGCTGCAAGTTCTGATGTTCCAGGGCAACTGGTACGTGGCGGTACATTTTCTCCACATCTCCCGCTATGAGAATGTCGTATCTGCGAAATCATAATAGTATATTGAAAAACTTTTCAAGCAATCTTGGTCCAACCATCAAAACATCATTTAGGGACAATCGTGTATCCATCTTCGTCGATCCATCAATACCACACAGAGTGATGTGGTAATTAGTGTATTCTCTAATAAATTCTTGATATTATTATTTGGTTTGATAATCTCTTTCCAACCGTTTTACGACCTGCTGAAATCTCTTTTTAGCCGTACCCAAAGAGTCTCCCCAATTTGAAATATTTTTCTTTACAGGTAAATTAATGACGAAACGACCTTCTTCATCTCGTATTGTAGTATTAAGAAAAACACAATGTATTTCTTCCCGGGATAGGGGATTCTCCTGATTAAGCTTAAAGACAACAATTTATCCAATTGTTTCTGTAAGTACAGTCAAGTGATTGTTGGAAGAAAAGTGACAAGTTGATGTAGTGTCTGAGCCGAGCCTACCAACTAAGAGGCTCGAAATAACTCACCCTAATTTTGCCTTTTGCAAAATTGGTTTATTCCTGCCTAGTTTGGTTTGTTCCACGCATCTCAATTCCCAGAAAACAGAAGCGCCGAGAATCATATCAACTTTATTGGGCTTCTTGAGCGCAGTATCAGCCAAATATCGATTTACGGGAATAACGATGGAAGTTGAATCGAATTTTACTTACCGAAATTCCACCAATTATCAAAAATCCTGTTTCTACGTCGAAATCCTTATATTTAGATAAAATCTTCGCATTCACAGAAGGAGAAATTGTCGTGGTTCCCTCTCCTATTCCTACAACTCTTTGCGCAGGTCATCTGATCTTCCACAGATCCTTGAAATAAAATTCTATTGGGATCCTGAATCCAACAAGATTTGACACTCCTGCACATTGCCAGCATGGTCAAGAATGTGGACTAATGCTGTGGATAGTAAAGTTTCTGTGGATACCTGACCAACTGTTCATTTTTCATTCTGATGAATCATTGTGTTGTGCCTTTTACCGCATTGGTTACAGTTACGAAAGCTAGAACTGTCTGCTTGATGACCCTCCTTCAAAAAATTCCAGCAAACATCTGTCTTTTTCACCTCTTTCCGTCTGTCCAATACTGGAAGTGCTCAAAACCTTTTACATGCAAATGAAACGCGTGATTTTCCTTACATAAAATACATGACTTAGTTAAAGCTACCCGTTGTTTCTTTCCGATTTACTTTTACCCTCGGATGTTTTAATCATTTTACCTGAGCCTACAGCCTGCAAAAGTTGACATTTTTGTTCTAAAAATTCCTGGAAATCCGTTTCCGTCTTGGAAAAGTGGTCTTGGAAAGTGATTATTTGGAGCACTCTTTCGCCACTCTCTTTTCGTGATCGTATCTAACTTTTGTTCTAAAATGTATATGAGAAGAGTATCCCAGGACTCAACTGATTGACCCAAAGAATTGAGTGATCTTGAATCCCTATTAATTAAATCTAAAATCTTTCACAATTTTATAAATGACTCTATGACTCTGAGTGGAAAATTATACATAGACTCGATGTGGGTTAAAGCGATAAACTTTTTATTTTCGAATCGATATTTCATTAGTCTTAATGCTTCTATGTGATTTTTTTCTGACACTCCCAATGCAAGGACTACCTCGGCAACACCCTTCAATTAATTTTTTACGTAAAAACTTTTTGAATATCCCTATATTTGTTAGTGTTGTGAATTAGTGCGTTGAATCTGCCTTGAAATTCTAACAAAGTCTTGACCGAGACTAAATGAGATGTTCATTCTCGGTTTTCTTCCATAGACTTCCGCTTCCGTTCCGATAGTCGTTCGCGAGCCGTCGGTGACGAAGCCAAGGTCGGTGCTCAATAGAACCTCAACATGCTGGGTCCATTCATCCCAGCTGGGGACGATTACATTGAAATTCCGTTCTTGGCTCGTGACTTTTGACATAAGATCCGACGCCATCGATAGGGTGCTGTTCGTTAAAAGCTCGTTCAGCAGTCTTGAGCCTCCCATCACTGACATGATCATCGCCTTTGGCCTGTCGATCGCCAGTTGATATAGTTTGTATGTGGTCCGTTCGCCTCCCTATGTGCGAATAGGTGCAGGCATGGTATATTTATAGGACTCCATGGCTGTCGTGGGTGTGGTGCGAAACGCACCTGTAATAGCAAGGCAAGCCTGTCTCTGTAGTCGGGTGAGCTTATGTTGGCCAACCGTTTGTTGGCCTTTTTTCCACCACGCTACAGCGCCATACATTATCTGTGGTCCGATTACCATTGAGTACCTATAGGCAATACATCTGCCTTGACTTTAAACCCCAGGTTTTACCACAGATCCGCCTGCAAGTGCAGAATCTCATTCTGGCTTTATGACACACTTTTTCTTGGTGTGGATTCAAACTGATAGTTTTGTCCAGGACTATTCCCAGTTATTTTGCCTCATATGAGAATTGTATTGTTTCACCACGGATAGTCGGCTGTTCTAAATCAACCAACCTCCGTTTATTGGTGAATGGTACTATAATTACCTTTTGTGGGTTAAGAGACATATCTTCTCTTATACAGCATTTTTCAATAGTGTTCAATATCTCTTGAAGGACGGCTGATATTGTCACCTCCGATTCACCTTTCACTGTGATCGCCAGGTCATCAGAAAATGCTTGAACGTCAGCTTCCCACAGGGAAATGATCGCTAGCAGGTCATCAACGAGAAGGGTCCACAGTAAGGGTGAGAGAATACCCACCTGCGCACAGCCCTTTGCAGCCTTGAGCTCGAAGACCTAATCCTGGTATAAGATCGTTATTAATCTACAGCATAGCATTACCGGTATCCATCTAAAATTAGCGGGTCCATTCCTCCCGCAGAAATAGGCCCAGCGACAACAAAACTCCTTTTTTTTTCACCATGAAGGGTATTTCTCGGGATTTTCCTGTAAACGATATTTCATGCGAAGTAGAAATGAAATCTTTATAATGAACTCGATCCTTCCGATCGACCGCATCCACTGCTACGGGAACAGATCTTGACAACATTCCGGGTATTATATTGTGTTTACACTTTCTATGAACCATTTCGTAAGTAAAGGGCATCAATCTGAAACTCCATCGAGCAAGTCGTCCTTGGCGATCTTTCAAACTATTGAGTCACAACAATGAATGATGATCTTTGACAATTTTGAAAAATGTACCTTCAAGATAATAACGTAATTTTTCAACTGCTCAAATTACTCCAAGACATTCTCCTTCTATCGTAGAATAGTGACGTTTCTGCCGCGATATTTATCTCGACAAATAACATATGACGCATTCGCCATCATCGAAACTTTGACTCAAAACCGCACCAAAACCATACGCAGATGCATCCGTCTGCAAAACAAACTGTTTTTCACAATCAGGACATGTCAACACCGGTGCTGTTGAAAGTTTTCTTTTATAAGTTGAAAAGATCGCCTACAATCTCCTGACCATTTTCATTTTGTATTACGCTTGGTAAGATCAGTCAACGGTTCCATAATAGTCGAAAACTCAGAAACGAAACACCTATACCACGAAGCAGTACCAATAAAGCGACGAATTTCCTTCACATTTCAACAACATTTTCTGGGTCGGTATGTGAGCCATGCCTATCGATAACAAAACCTAGATATTTTAACTGAGGTTAACAAATTTTAGTTCAAAAATCGACTCCAAAGTTGAGAGAATGACTCAAAGAAAAAACTACCAAAATGTCAACCCAACATAGCTTTTCCTTCAAAGTAATAAGTGTCTTTACGCAGTCAACACTCTAACAAGTTTTAACATTAGCCACAGTACATGATATCGCATGAGGAGTTAACTCTAAATCCATTAAAAATTCATAACCCTGGGCTCTCACTATAGTTTGCGTTGCACCTGAATCCAACAAATCAATAATAAGTTGTCAACCTCTAAATAAGGACGTCTATCATCCCCTGCATGAGAAATTATGTAGTCGAGAATCTGGTTACGATTCACCTCATCTGAATTATAAGAGGAAAACTAGCGACAAATTATTTTCCCCTTCGACTTATAAGATCGGGAACTACAGCTAGTGGAGTTACGAACTGTTACATCCTTTTTACTTTTTAAATGGAGTTTTTGGCTCAGTACAGTCTTGTCGAAGATGACCCGACTTTTGACAATTTCAACAAGTCTTGGACTCAGCTCAGCAGATATAGAAGGCTAGTTACGTTCTTCCGAATTGTCTGAAGTAGAAACAAATGCGAAATCTGAATCGACATAATTTTGCCTTCTACGAGAGAGTGGTACATATGTATCAACTCCATACTTTTTCACTTCAAGTTTCAGACACTCATCTTCCAACTCTTGAAGGTTTCCTACATATGGTAACTGAGTCGAATAAAGGAGAGACAAATTCCGAACAATAATGCTTAACTGGATGTCTTTGGCTACGTGAAACATGCCTCTCATACAAGAAACATATTCTATAATACTTTCTGATGAATTCTGAGTTCTTGACAAAATAATCTTGGTTTATAATCAGGTGGCTGATAATGCTGCAGCAATAAATCTGTCAAGTCGTTCCATGTCGAAAATCGATTTAGATTAAACCTGTACCATAAAGGTGCTTTGCCATCAAAAAGATCTATGGCAGAATCAAACAAGTGGCAGTCAGGAACATTTCGAACGATCTTCAGCTCTTCCACTCTTTCCAGAAAATTACAAACACTCTAACCCTTCGAGTCACCAGTGAACTTAAGATTGCATTTCTGAATATCACATCTCTTAGATAGACATTTTACCTTTGGGGTGGATGCCGCTATATTAGCTTGTGGATTTTGGAAATCAGAATTATGTGATGATGAGTCGGAGGAATTTCCATCACAGGCCAGCATCAGACTGGCCAAATCAACATCAGGTGTATCTGATGTGGAGGCCAATTTTTAAATAAATAAAAAAAATTCAAAATTCACCGAACTATATCGGAACAGTATATCAATTAAATTAAATCAGTAAGTATATTTCGAATAACTGATTGATTGTGTAGCCAAACATACACCATATAATCAGCAAAACCAAGAACAATAACAAAGTGAATTCAAGTAGGCAATCTATAACGTAGTAAAGAAAAAAAAAAAATTAAATATTTTAATATAAAATCACCATCAACTATAAATGAACAAAACCAAAATGCAAAGAACAATCTCAAGGGAAGAAAGGGCTCCAGAGAACATTACAATGTTCTCTCTTATCGGTTCTGTGTCGATCACAATAAAAAAAAAAAATGAAAATATTATGTCTTATTTGGTCAAAATGATATCATGATTATATAGGAACAAGAAAATTCTCCACTGCACTCAATTAAAAATCTAAACTGGTTAAATCTGACTTTAATAAGCCCAATTTCAGTTTCCTCAAACTTTAGAAATTTTCCTCGCTAAGCGGCTATAGATGTTGATGTAGTAAGCAAATATATTTAGAGTCACAATAGAAACTGGCGATCAAAATACGTATAAGTCTTCTGTAAAACAAGATTATTGTTCCATAACAGAAAATATTATGGATTTCACACTTACGAGATGTTGGACAGGTTTAAAGAATATAAGGTATTTCTTTGTTGCTGAATCCAACGAATTTAAAAATAATTTCACTTTACTCTTCAGGTACAAGTGGAAATTATTATAGTCTTGCAACTTTTCTTAGAGAAATATTAATCCAAATACAAAATTTTATAATGACAAAGACAAGGTAAATTATCTTCAAAAACTGATTGTAAAAAAAAAATTTAATAATATAGGCGCAATAATGAATTCGAAATAATTCGAAATACAGTTACATGCACCATCTCGCGCCGTCATCCCGATTAACAAATAAAGTAATACAGAAAACTATAAAGAAGAATAGAAAATCATCGGAAACGCTTATAACAGCAACTTTCAATAAACACCAGAAAAATTTGTGGAATGAAGGAAACTTTAATTAAGGATAAGAAATAGAAAGCGAGCGGCAATACAAATTGAAGATAAATAACAACACTTATTCTAACACGTAATAAATTGTGTGGCAGTCCTCATATTCCATAATATTCTAGTTTTCCTACAAATTTAGAGTGGAAGACATTGTCGACAGTTCAACCTTTTCTTCATCAATCAAAGCTTTTTTTATCTTGCCATCAATATCTATTAAAACTTTTTTAGTCTAACTTTTGATCTGCTTGCGATCGCGTTGTTCATCGAGATTGCTTTCCAACATCTTTAGAGACTAATAATCAAATTCTCGACGTGAACTTGGGTCAATTAGCTTGAGTTCGTCTGTCAGTTTGATCTTAAGTGGTTGTTGGCCAGAATCCAATTGAAAAATTTTTGGATACGCTCAATTCTTGTGAACGGAGCGGATAAGAGATATTTTCATCTTCTACTACATTTTTTCAAAGAAGAGCAATATTTTATTAAATACGGATACCATTACGAAGCCTTGTAAGTCATCTAGTATCGTGTAAAGTAAATGGACTCTCAAACTTTTTAATAAAATGTCGAATCATGTGCTCAAAAGAAGTCAAATGTCGATCACGTTTTGCAGTAAATTCTTTGAGTAACAAAAAACCTCTTAAATTTTGATAGGAAGTATTTGAACGATTTGTGAATGCTGGGACAACGTAATACGATACATGATGAAATATTTATGCGTATACATCGAAGGTAAATCATTTTATGTCAGATATCTGGAACAAACATGGCCGTCATAAGCTGTCAAAATCCGGTCTTCTCTGATGAAAAAACGGTTTTAAATATATCTATGATTCATATGATATTACTTTTCAGAATGCAGATAATGATACAGATCTGGGAATACTAACATTTGCTACCGTTCTTTCTGGGGGCTGCCTTGGAAGTATAATTTTTGGCTACATTCTGGATAAAACTCACAAATTCAAGTAAGTTTTGAAAATTTTTTTTTCGGCAATATACTGACAGAAGAGATTAGTACTGATTTTGTTGTTGTTTTGTAAGATTTGAAGCAGTATTCTTTTTTCAGGATGGTTTCCTTCTGTGTCTTATTTGCCAATTTGATAGCAAGCATAGCCCAAGCTGTAACTATGTTGATGGGTAGCAGATTAGGAACTTTCATAACTGTTCCAATCAATGGGTGAGCGATTTTGCCATAATTCCAATGGAATCATAAATTGAATCCAGTGAACTTAGTTCTTATTGAGGTTGTTGATATTTTTTTTCTCTTTTTCTTCCGACATTACTCAGCATTATTCCTGTAGGAAAAATATACTGTTATATGTAAGTCCAATATAGAATGAATGTAAGTTTAGTTAACTTTGATATTTGCGTTACTGAAACGCTGCATATTTTGATTTTGTTGAACATGTTCCATGAAACAACACTCACAGGCCCACCCATATTTTACACTACAACGCTTGTTTTCTTTGAAAAATGTTTATTACCATGAGTATTCACCAAGTATAGAAAGAAGTATAAATTTGGAGCTTTACGTCTACTGTTTAGAAATGCCACGCCAAAAAATGTTATTTTTTATTTTCTGCAGCGAACCAGTAATCTAGACTTTTCGTACATGTTCATACGAATTAAAAAGTTTTTCAACAGAAGGGTATCCCAATATTGCAAATAGATGCTAATCGGACCGGTTTTTCACACTCTTCGTTCCTCACGTGAAAATCACCACTTTTATAAATTGAACCATTCTAAACATTCTGTTTTAACAAGAGCATAAGCACCGTAAGCTTCGACGCGTATTCATTGTGATTCTGTAGCAGCTTTTTCTCGATTAGTTACAGAAAATTAATGCTATTCGCAAATCGCACTTCGTATTCGACACGTTTACTGTCATAGAAAAATATATCAATGTATGAAAATTGGGTTGTTGTGTATTGCAAATCTCCGTCAGCTATTAGAGGGTAATAATTGCGCTGCAGAAGAGGTTCTACGGTCTCTAAACTGTTAGCTAACACCATCTGTAGGGAAATTCCTGTTTTATTTTTCTACACCTCGCACAGACATAACGGTATTTTGAACGTATATCTAATACCCTTTGAGTATGCTCGTTCAGTTATGTATGTGAAGAATTTTCGTGATTTATTTCGTAATTTGGTGTTCCGGGTGAATTACTAACCTGATATTGTTAAATTTTTCTGTGTGGTTGGTAATTCAATAGTACCAAATTAGAAACCAAAAAGCTCTTTTGTGAGAAAGACTGCCATTAGATGCAATTGTAGTGGCTTGGGTTTCCACTTAAGCCGATGCCTGTGTACAGCGAACGTCACATTATTCAAACATTTGTTGTGCTGTGAACCACTATTTCAGACACCATCAAAAGTAACAGGGAGTCTAGATTTTAATTTAGAGGCCTCTTAATACTGTCGATTAGGTATGTCCTTGATCGATTCATCTCCAAATCTGCTCTAAAAGCTGAATGAGATGTTGGAGTATACGTAAGGATGGCATTATCATCTAAACAAACATTTGGCCAGTAGCAACACAAAAATTACGTAGATTTTTTATGACTTGGTCAGTGCAAATCAGAGTATTCATGCCCTCTTCATCATGTTCTGTTCATCAAATAAAACAAACTCCATACCGACGTGCCAATGTACTACATCTCAACGAACGAACTTCCTGAACCTATCGGGTACTAAAGAAAAAGTCCATACCCAAACACGTCGATTATGTGAAAATCAACCATTATATGTACCTGAAGTATCTCCATTCCTCATTCCAATCGAAGTCTTTTAGCTAATGCGAATGAAATTCCTCTCAACAGTATAGGTACCACCATTGCAGTTACTGCCTCTTTCACCAGATGACTATTTAGTACCCTCTACAACGCCCGAAAGCAGGTTGTTTGATAAGGATACGTCTGAACATCGCGCAAAGCGAGACGCGCACCATTGAAATTGTACCCACTCTGCTCCCCGTTTCAACATCAGTTCAAAACCTTATCGTGACTGGTAGCAGTGAAGCACTATCTAACCGCTACTGGTTCTGTAGGTCAGTATCTGAGTTTTTTTAAATGCAACTTACACTCCAGTGGAGCTTGATTTCTACAACCCAGTCGCAAATTCAAGAAACAAGAAGAATTTCAAGAATAGATGCTTCAATCTACCCTTTTTGTTCAAAGCACCAACAACCGTACCGTCAAGATCCACCACCCCTTGTGAGGTCTTCCAATCGATCCTGGTTCGAGCATCAAGATATCGTATCGTCAAGACTCAAAAACAATCTTGGTTCTAGACAAAATCGTATCCTATAGCCAAGACCCGCTGAACACCTGAAGCACTTCCCGAGTAATCCTGAGACAAGAATTACGGGTGACCTGATGAATACATTACTCTTCTAGTCTAACATGCAGACTTTCAACCACTGTGCCCTCGAGTCCAAATCAAATTGGTTGGCCGGAAGTACAAATAATCCCGTAGGCATTCACCCTCTCGAGATAGCGCAGTAGATAATATAACACACTCAATCTTTGAACAGAAAAATCTGAAATATGAATCTGCAATTGGGTAGAGAAACGTAAGTTTGGAGGTTGTAAGCCTGTGCTGCACCAAACACCCGTTCCTCCATCTTGGGCATCATTCTCATCATCATTTCCCATTTCATTTCAGTTAAACAAGGACTCTCGTCTTGACAAGCTCCCCCACCGCGACAAGGTCTGGAGGATAAAAGAAGAACTCTTCTCGATAATCGTGAACACAGATTAATTCCATGAAGATTTCGATGCAATATTTCAACTGAAAAAGCAAAACTAGAAGCATACAAAGGCCGGTGTTGCACAATGCGACTGGTATTTAATGCTTCTCTACTGATAGAAACTCTTAGAAACCAATCTTGTGCATATTTAGTTCATCCATGGTGTTCACTAGTCTGAAAGAAGTTGCAGCTCTAGACGTTCTTCCTCAAACATACCAATTGTCCCATGGGCTTCCTTTGCACTTTTCACGTGGAGATGTCATAAGAATGGTGAATTCTTAAATCTGGAATGGAAACTGATGGTAGAAATATAACATACCAACTGATCTGAACTTATCAGGAATACAAAAAAGATGAAAATTTTCCTTAAACTTTCAATTATTCAAATCTGCACAAGCAGAATTTTAGATAATCATATAATACATCAACATTAACGTTGTACTATGTGTAGAAATGATTCGTTCATGAAACAATGATCTCTAAACCACCGAACAACGTCACCGTAATGTTGAGTAGGATTTAGTTAAGCTATCATATTGTTACAACGTTTACGCAATGGACAATGAAGTTTTGAATATTTCAGAATGAAAATAACATTCTGAAAAAGTTGAGCGACAACTTTATTTATATTTATAGTTTTTACGACGGAGAGCCGGTCTTGCAGGATTTGACAAGGTAGTGAGTAATTTTACTGTTGAGCCGAAAATGTTTTCGCGGATTCATCTCTGCAGGGAAACTGATTTATCCAGGTAGTGAAAATAAAGATATCTAGTAGGCAGTTCCAATTAAAATACGAAACAAGCCCTCAAATACCTGTCTAGAAGTGTTTTTGCGGCAATCCTTTTACGCACCCTCATTTCTGTTGTCTCTAGCAATTGTTTGGTTTTTGCAGTATCTAGTCTTGTTTCCGCACAGTATGTCATAATAGGCCTGATCGTCATTTTGTAGATTCTGGTTTTGGTTTCAGTTCTTAAATTTTTGTTGAGCCATATTGTGTCGTTTAAACAACCAGCTACTCTTGAGGCTTCTGTTGTTTGCTCTTTTACCTCTTCTTCAACATCGCCGTATCCCAAAAGTTCTATGCCAAGGTACCTGAATCTCATTTTCTGCTGAATAATTCTCCCTTCCATTTCAAGTTTGCGTCTAATAGACGATTTAGGTGTTGTCATACACTTGGTTTTGGCTGTAGATATTTTCATGTTTAATGTTTTCGCCATTCTATTGAACTGATGTAAGAGTCTTTGTAGGTCGTCCTCGCTTCCAGCAACCAACACCGCGTCATCCGGATAACACAGTATGTTTATTTCCTCTCCTTCCATTCTGTAGCCTCAGAGTCTGCGTATCTTCCGTATAGTCTCATCCATTGTTATGTTGAATAGGAGAAGGCTTAAGGAATCTCCATGTTGGATTCCATTACCCGCTGGTATTGGTTCAGTAAGTTCTTCCTACACTTTTGGCTGGATGAGGTTAGCTGCATATATGTTCTCTTTGGTTTTGACTAGACCATACGGTATATATCTTTTGTACAGAAGATGGATAAAGTCCCGCAATTGTACTTTATCGAACGCCTTATCTAAGTCTACCAAACACATATAAGACGGTTCATTGTACTCTATGGATTTTTCTGTTATCTTCCGGACTTTCCGGATCTTCCGGACCAAAATCTTTGTTATTCGTCCATCAGGTTTGTTAAGTTGTTTAGTTTGTGGGTAATGACTTTAGTGACGAGTTTTGAGATGGTGCTTAGAAGATTTATGCCTCTATAATTTTTTGGTGATTTTTTATCTCCTTTTTTGAACATGAGAATTGTGGTGCTGGTGCGCCATTCATCTGGTATCCTTTGAATTTTTAATATCTCTTGAGTTAGAATTGTAAGTTATTGTGATAGGCTTTGTCCACCATATTTCAATAACTCATTTGTAATTTCGTCTTGTCCAGCGCTTTTCCTGTTTTTGAGTTTTTTGAGATATCAGAGATATCGATTGAAGTATCTTCGTTGGTTACTGTATCAGGTGTGTTAAGGATGGCTTCCGTGTATTCTGCACTATACAAATCAGTTAGATACCTAACCCAAGTTTGTTTTGGTATGTGACTTGTTTCCACTATTTCACTGATCTCTTTTCTCTGTGTTCGGATGAACCGCTGTATCTGTTTTTGACAGCAATAAAAGTCATATTCTATTCGTTTTGAAAATATTTGCCAGTGTTCGTTCTTTATTTTTCTATTCATTGTAGAAGTTTTATTTCGTGTTTTCCGGCGTTCGAAGTGTTATGAGTTGAGGTAGGCCTACTTCTTCTTCTCACATTGCTCATTGATTTCCCTGCGAAACCATGGTGTTCTGGTTGCTCTATCCAGATTCCAGTTCGGGTAGCAAGACCTTCAGCTTCTTTAATATATTTCTTCATTTTTTTCCAGCTTTTGTTGATATTCTCTCCGATAACTTCTATTTTTTCTTTGAGTCTTTTCTGATAGACTTCTCTTATTGTTGGATCCAAGTGTGTTTCGAAAAGATAAAAGCAAGAAATATGGTGAAAGGCATTAACTTGAAGCCGGGAGTTTTTACAAACTAGATTATGTCACCCATCCCAAGGAAATTGTGTATTAGCTTCTTGACGTTATTTTACAACTAGATGCTTAATTTAAAGCCAATCATAGGACATTTGCTATGGTCTCTACATCAATCAACAACAAATATTTACTCACCTTTTAACAATTCAGAAAGCATCTGGTAAATGAATATTGAAAATTTTTAATGAAGTGTAATGTTAATGTAAATTGCCTTTCAATCTTTTAGATCAATGGTAAATCACAGAGTTAATTATTTGAGTTAACATTACAACATATTTAAATTTTTCAGTGTTCATTTACCAGAAGCTTTCTGAATTGTTGGAAGGTAAGTAAATATTTGTTGTTGATTAATGTTATATTTTATTGAATATGAATTAATTGAGTACTGACGAAACAAAGTCTCTCTTAAAACTTGTTTTTTTTAAAAAGATTCTTACATATCTTGAGATTTAATAGAAATTAACTTAGTTAGATATCCAATAATATTGAATATTCTAAGTAAGATAGTTCAATGATGAGATTCTTTAGATTATGTTGAACATTTTTGAAAGATATCTGTTTCAATAAGATTGATAAGAAGAAACAAAATTTTGTCTACTCAAAATATTTATTTTATAGGATTTTGATAAACAATTCATATTTATTGGATTTTGTTATATCATTTGAATGAATGTCTTATAATGAATGTTTTTTTTATATGTCGTTTGATATAAGTGGTACTTATATGACATTAATTTAATTTAATAGTTATAATTATTAAATATAATTTTTTTAAATAAAAAATGTAGAAGGCTAATATTAAAATATTTAAATAATAAAATGATGCAGTTTTGACATAATGTTATAAAAACATATTTAATTACTTTTAAAAAAACTACCGGGTTCCTAGGAAAAGACACAATAGAAATGAACTAGATAACTCGGTCTATTCATAAACTTCCTGAAAAAGTTCAGCTTTAGACTTTTATTTTTCTATACATAATACGTTTTCTATACAAAAAAATAAAATGCTCATTGAAATCATGTTTTCGTATTACTAGATAATTCAGGATTTTTTATAAAAGAAATGAAGTTCTGAAGCTGAACTTCCCATAAATTTTAAAAATAAACCGCTTAGGGCATTCTGAGCATTTAATGAATAATTAGACAGTTATCTAGTTCGTTTCAAATGGGTCTATTTTTATTTAAACCTGTTGGTTTTTTCAATAGTAAAAGAAATACTTCATTGTATTGATTATCCTAGATTTTAATACATTTAATTATTATATGTTACGAAATTTCTGGTTGTTTTTTGATAGCATTGGAAAGAGCTTAAATGTAGCAAAACGCCTAATGTATTCAACTCATAATAATGAACAAAATTCAACATATCTGTGTGGTATTCATTAAGTGTACAATGAATTTCTATAAAGTAAAGGTCAACACCATACGAAAACTGTTGCTTCTTACTGAATAGTAAGAAATTTTGCACGAACATACGCGTCACTAGTCTCCATATAAATGATAAACGTCACATAGATTGGATTCGTAGCTTCAAAAATGTTTGAAAAAATGAGAGAAAATTTTAATGTGAACGTACCCTGAAAGTCTTAAGTGTCTGGCTCTCGCCATTCGAAAGTTAGAGTGCTTACGAGCACACTGGCCGAACTCAATAACTTTAGACCTTGGTGAGTTCAACCAAGACGTTAGATACCATTTCAGTTTCAAAATTCGAAAACTGCAGACATTTGGGGAAAACGTCAGCACGCTGATCTTCAGAAAAAGCGCTTAAGAATGATGTTCAAAACTAGAATCAAATTACGACAGTTGCATCTTCATTCTGAAATAAGCCAGAGGTGATTCCTAATGGTGACTTATATTTTCAGATTTTTCTGTGGGAGTTTGCTGGTTATTTCTTACGAATACACAATAGAAACAACTTATCCTATACCTGAACCATTTGGAGCTTCAGTGTTGAACGTCATTGTATACGGTTTCGCCATTATCTTCACCGTTGGTCTCAGTTGCGTCTTCGACAGTGCTGGATATCTTATGGGTTTCATAATCATCAATATTTTGACTGCTATTGGAACATTTGCTATTTTATTCGTTTCTCCAGAACTGAAGAGGAGGAATGCTAATTTACAGTCCAACGAAAGCCCAATTCAAGAAGGGTAGACATATAATTATTTGTTTCGAAGTATGTTGAATATATTCAAATTTTGATCTTAAAAAATGAATATTGAAGCTGTGATAATAAATTGTTGTGTTGGTAAATTTAAAGTATTCATTCAATTTCATAGGAGTTATGAATAAATATATTTCATTAGTAATTTTGAAATCGCTAGTTAAATCATGTTCATTATCACTGAATCAATTTAAACCTAGCTAATACTTGAAATACACTAATGTCTTGCGAAGCTCAGAATGCATATAAGCTTGGAATTGAATTAATCCAAAAATAACTTCTACCGCAAGGGAAAATAAAAAAATATTTCTGAATAAGATCATACCCAATATATTCCAATCAAAAAAACATAGAAACAGATATATTCCTATCTGAGGAAATCCTCATCATATAAAACATATATAATCAGAATCACAGAATACGGAATTGGTAGATATTGGTAGACGGTGTAGTGAATGTAAACCCAAGAAAAAAATTTCGAATATTCACATTCGAGTCATACTTAATATAGCTTTCTGAAATAAAATTAACTTTAGAAATTTTTCTTTGGAATCTTCCACATAATAGAGAAATATAGAAATTTCTAAATACCTGAGAAAAAACCTTTTTTAACTTATGACACAAAACGTATATACAACATATATGTATATATATATATATATATATATTTATATATATATATATATATATATATATATATATATATACATAAATATACGATTATGAATGTACTACTAAATTTACATAAAAATTTTTGAAACGAAGGTTAGAATATAAAAATGCAAATCCGAATACCAATTATAACGGGTTTACATGTTTCTTAATCATCTTCAGATAGATGTTGAATTGAGTCTTCGGTGAATTAATTTAATTTATTCAGTTCTCACTTGATGAAAATTCTTTATTATTAATTGAAATAATAAGAATATTACTACAAATTATAAATTGCTAACATGGTGGCTTCTTCAGGTTCACATCTTGAATTAACTCTAAAAATAACATCTTATATAGCTATGGTTAAGGGAAAAACTTGAAAATAGGGGGTACAAATAACTTTCAATTTTCGGAAATACAGATCAGTAAATGTATACGAAAACGGAATATGAATAACCGTAAAATATATTAGCGCTAATTATCAAAAATACACGAGTAAACATATTCAATAAGAAATCTGTTGACATCTGTTTGCTCGTTGAGAGGAATTTGAAGGTTCTTGTACCTCTTCAGTTAGACTGTTTCGAACAGTATGGGTTTGGTATTTTTAGTTTCATTATGAATAATTTCGTGGTTATAAATATATTGAAAATATTTACAAAATTCTCCAAAATGAATGGTAAATATTGAGTTTTAGATATCTCACATATAACTTCTCTTGTGTTCATGGATTATTTTCTTGAAGGATATATTTTGACCAATATATATCACAGAGCAATCATTACAAGGATAGTTATAAACTCTAGATTTATTGTCTTTATTTATTTAATCTTTATTCTTTACCATGTTAATTTCAAAATCATTAATTTATAGTTCTAAAACAAACAACATTTGTGTCGAATTTTATTTCAAAATGCTTGGCAAAATTATCCGCTATTCTATTCACGTAAGGAGAACAAATTTGATTTGCAGTGGATTATATTATCTCCTTTCGACACTGTGTGACTAGTGTTAATACTATATGTCTATTTAAAAGTCAACAGTGTCCTCTCACGCATTTATTTTATGTAATTTCTTAAGTTTTTGAGAAATTTCATGAAATTAAAATTTGTAGAAAGGTAGTACAGAAATTTTGTGTTTGATAATGAGGATATTGAAAAAGCATTCTATCAAGTATAAAAAACTCTCTCTTAGTTAGATACTGAATTGTTTCAGCCGCTACTATTTGGTAGTTGATCATAATTAAAACAAATTGTAGAAATTACTATGTTTTACTTCTCTAAAAATATATATTACACATTTTCTTGTGACTCGAGTTTCGGGAAATGAACTATCCCATCATCAGACAACTGAAGACCTAACAGTGGTAGAGTGGTATTAAAACAAAAGTGATAAATATTTGAATACTTCAACAGATTCTCGGTAATACCTAATAGTCGTATAGAGGTTTACAATCGGAACGTGATAAAAAACTGGGTTGAAAGAGAGGGGCCTTCTAACAGATATCGGAATGTCGGCTATCGACAGAGAAGGTTGTTAACAGATGGTACCCATTTAAATATCTCAAATGATTTTTGGGGTTACATAGCTCCGTAGTCATTCCTTATTTTTACATTATTTTGTTGTATATCTCAAATATTTGGATTTAGAAAGCTCCATACAGTCATTCATTATTTTTTACATTATTTTTATTGTGAAAGAATTTGAAAATTTCAATAATCAAGTTTCTTTTCTTTTGAATCTATATGTAAATTTTTTTTTCCTTAAGATTTTCTTTTGTCGGAAGGAATAACTTCTAAAGAATGAGTGGCAAAAGTTGAATGTTTGTTTACTTTTCATTAAAATCATTTTATGTTCGTTGAAAAAGGTTTTAAACAGATGTCACTTTTTAAATATCTCAATTATTTTCGGTTTAGATAGCTCCGTACAGTCATTAATTATCTTTTCATTATTGTTATTGTGAACTAATTTGAAAATTTCAACAGATTCTAGATAATCGAGTTTCTTCCCTTTTGATTCTACATGTAAAATTTTAAGATTATCTATTGTGGGAAAGGAATTACCGTTTTCTAGACAATGAGTAGCAAACGTAGAATTTTGTTTATTTTTCCTGAAACTCATTTTATGTTCGTTGAACCTCGTCTTGAAGGAACGTTCCTATATATTCATTACAGCGCGTAGAACAAGATAACTCATGAACTCCTGATTTGTGTATGTTTGGAGTAGGGTCCTTTGCGTTAAATAATACCGATGATAGTTTGTTTTGCGTTCTGAAGGCAATATTGACATCTGATTTTGAAAAACTATTGGCCACTTTTTGACTTATGCTACCAAAGTACGACAGAGAAATGAATTTTTTATTTTCTTCAGTTTTTATGATGGGATAATTTTGGCTCATAGCTATTTCAGATAGTTTCTTTCGAATTAGATTATCTATTATATTGGGGTTGAAACCGTTGTTCGCGGGTATTGATTTTATAGTTTGGACTTCAGCTTCGCGGTCATTTTTTGATAAATCTCTGTACGACTATTAGGTATTACCGAGAATCTGTTGAAGTATTCAAAATATTTATCACTTTTGTTTGAATGCCACTGTACCACTGTTAGGTCTTCAGTTGTCTGATGATGGGATAGTTCATTTCCCGAAACTCGAGTCACTAGAAAATGTGTAATATATATTTTTTGGTAGTAAAACATAGTAAATTCTACAATTTGTTCTAATTATCTCTCTTAGTTATTTATCAGGCTACACAATGCAATATTACTTTGGTTTCTCTATCATAATTGTATTGCAACCGATTAATCAAAACATAAAATAAAATTGCATTGAATTTAGTGTATCTTGTAAAGAAAAATATATATCTACTGATTACGTGAACAGAATATCGCATAATAGTGCGAAGTATTTTAAAATAAAATTCAAATCTTGTTGTATAATTTTACTCAATTATTCCGAATAACTGGCCCCAATATATTTTACGGTTATGTGTATTCTTTTTTTTAATATTTTTAATCGTCTATATCTTAAAAATTGACTATTATTTGACCCCCTTTTTCTGAAGTTTCTGGCTGAATCATTGTTATATAAGACGTTGTAATTTTAAGACTTGACTTAAAGTGTAAACTTCAAAAGGCCCAGTGCTGATGAAGTTGTTGTTAATAGATAAATTATGAAAATACTATTTATTGCTCTTTTAATCAGATAAATTTGTAGAAAATTTTGACTCGATGAATCAAGCATCAGTAAAATTATTCCTGGATATAAATTTTCAAGCTCAAAATGATGGAATTACCTCTATGCTTAAATAGTTAAAGAGTGAAATAAACAAGTTACTTTGTTTTCAATTACTATGGTCAGCAGTAGGACTGGAACAGAAGGGGTTTCGAGGTGAAACTGAGAATGCGACCCCTTCATCAATAGTTCTTAAACACTTATGTTAGTTTAGATCACAAAATGACAAAAACAAATTTAAATAAAATATAAACAGAGTGGTGCAGGAATGGTTCGAATGATAACAATTTTGTAAATATATGCACGAACGGAAAATTATACTCTACAATTTTGATTAGGGTGAAAATTTTAACTAGATGTTGCTGAGCTTTTGAAGAAATAGTGGGAAGGGAGGAAGCTTGGAGCACGAGTGCTATAACTGATATCAATTTTCATAATGGTGCAAATTCTAACGAGACGCTATTCAGCTTATTATGCGTATTCTTTCATACATCTACGTATAAAAGAAGTTGCGAAAGTGTTATATTCCGCAGATCTGAAAATACTATCTCTGGTTTTTTGGCCGCTTTTTGGGTTTGTTAATTAGGTAAAAAAGGGACGAGAAGTTGATGGGAGCCCGGTTTCAATAAATTCTTTCGATCGCGTTCTAGAAAAATCTGACGTCAAGTTCCACCAGACATCGAATTTCGGCCCCGACTAGAATTTGACGCGGATTTATCATGACGTGGGTACGTCGTTTATTTTAGTTTACTGATAATAGAATTTTGCTGACGAAGAAAAACCCTCACAATGTGTATCCATAATATATTGAAGATTAAATTACTCGTATCCATGAAATCCAATAGACCAATATTATTTCCATTCAGAAAATGGGCAATTCATGAGTTGCTCACTCTGACGGAGAACTCTTTGAAGAAAATATGGAATATTAGGACGACTTTAATTATTGATTATCCTAGATATATAATATGCTTCTTTCAGACGAAGAAGGAAAATATTAGTACGGACGACCCCACGTTCTTTAATAATATTGATGTTTCTGATGCTCGTATGTTGTTGCATGCTGAATATATTCCTCAAGAAAATTCTAGATTGAAATTTGCTAAAAATGAATATGTTGAAGCATACCATAATTAAACCGAATTTTCAAGTAGTTTTAATAATCCGAAAATCAATCTTTTACTCCAATATTCAGATTTCAAAAACAGATGTTTATTTGTTATCGATTGTTCTTGACGTAGAGAATCTTTCAACTCTTCAACTGAAGATGTAAAACTTGAAATAGAATCAACAGAAGGTTTTTCCCTCTCTACTAAAGCATATTGTATAATCGTTTATGATCATTTCATGCCATATTTACCTTTAACTGCAAGAGATCGAAAGATGACATCAATATGATAAGTATTATTGTTCTTGATATGCAAGGTTATAAATTATTATTATTGAATACAAAAAGAGTTGGGACATAAACCTATAAACTCATAAACAAAAGTAAACAAGTGGATAATATAAATAATGTGCCAATATCCAATTGTCGAAGCGATTCTTGAATCCGTTAACTGAAGGCGCACCAACAACATCAGGCGGTAATCGATTCCAGCGCTCAAATATCCTATTGGATAGGAAGTTTTGGCTAATCGAAGTTCTAAATTTCTCCTTGGCAAGCTTATATTCGTGGCCCCTTAGGTGATTTTGGGTCACCATGAATAAGTCTTACAGACAACCATCAGCACATCTATGGAGTGCCCGGTAGGTCATTATAAGATCACCCCGCTCACGTCGGTGCGCAAATCTAGAATCTAGGGATGCCCAAGAGTTGGAGTCGGGAGTCATAATCAGGGTGGTTGCGGCCATATGGCAATCGTGTACATGTGCGCTGAACAGCTTCCAATGCTTCCAAATCACCCCTGAGTGAAGGCCACCAAGTTGGACCGGCCAATTCCATTATCGGACGGACATAGGAGGTGTATAATAGCTTGCATGTTCGTAGACTGCATCCATGAAAGGAGCGATATGAAGAGTAGCATAATTGCTTGGTTTTGCTGCATATATTGGCAATATGGCGGGACCAGGATAAATTAGAGGTAACTGTAACTCCTAAATCACAGTACTCGTCAACTGTTCTCAGCAATCTCCTCTCGATGAAATAGTCAATATTTGGATTTTTTCTGCCTATATAAACCACGCAGCACTTATCAACGTTGAGAGGTAGCATCCATTCTTCACACCATCGACCCAACGCGTCCAGGACATCCTGGAGAACTTTGGCGTCGGTAGAAGGACAACCATACAATTTCATGTCATCGGCAAAAAATGCACAGTTCGATTTTATGGAGGGTGAAAGATCTGATATAAACAAGAGGAACAAAATGGGTTCGAGGACCGTGCCCGATGGAACACCGCTGATAACACAGGCATCAGTTGACGACATGCTATCTCCAACTCTTACCCGAAAAGTCATGTAAAAATGAACTAATCCACGACAAACAATCGCCTTTAACACCCAGATGTTCTAGTTTAGCAACTAGGCGACGATGAGGAACACGATCGAACGCCCTCGCAAAGTGTAAGTAGATGACATCCACCGGCACATCAGACTCCCAAGCTCTCGTCCAATCACTGATACAAGGGAGCAGGTTGGTTAAAAGGGAGCGCCCTGGTACGAAACCATGCTGTTGTTCAGGCAGAATTTTGTTGATAACCGCAAAGGTAAGATGGCTGCACATATGATTCTCTCCATCAGTTTGCCGACGTCAGACTAATAGGCCTGTAGTTATTAGGATTAAGCTTGTGAACCTTCTTGAAAACAAGCGTAACAGAAGCGGACAGCCAAGCAGAAGGCAGCCTATAAGTAAAGAAGAATTGCCGACATATTATTGACAGAGGCAATGCAAGTGCTTCTGAATACTGCTCCAACTGAAATGCTGATATACCATCCGGGCCAAGAGCTGAGGAAGATTTCAAGACAGAAAGTTGTTTTTTCATCGAATCTTCACCGAAAACAACGTCCTTAAGTTCCGGTGTTACACGAGGCATACCAGGAATTGGTACTAGACCCATGGGTTCCTCGATGAAAACGGTCGAAAACAACGCCGAGAATACGCAGTTTCGGCATGATCTTGTCACATCAAGTTGGAGCCATTCTTCAAACGGGGAACTACGACTCTGCTATTCGACGAAGTTCTCAAATATTTGAAAAGCTTCTTCCGGTCTCCAGAGCTTGCTAATTTGTGTTCAAATGATGTTTTAGTATTCCGTATCACAGCAGACATAGAATTAGAAAAGGATCTATGGCTGTAGTAGTCGGTTGGTGAACGAGTTCTTAGATACCTCTGCTACAGTGATTTCTTCCTTCTTATCATTTTGAGAACCTGGTCAGTGATCCAAAGTTTGGAGGGATTTGATTTAATAGTTCTTTCCTCTGTGCACACGAATACGGCTTCGTTAAAGATATTCGAGAATGTGTCTTCAGGAAGAAGTGCATTCCAATCTTCTTTCAACAGCAACTACTTGACCCCTCCATAATTTATTTTGCGAATAGTTTTGCGACTGGTTTGTGAAAAAATGGGGAAATTGAATTGTAATTCCGAATCTATAACTATATGGTCAGATTTGCCAAATGGTGGAAGGTATTGTATAGGCGAAAATAAGTTGGAATCGTTAGTTATCATAAGATCGAGTATAGAAGGGGTCTGACCGTGTCTAAACCTTGTGGGACCAGAAACCAATTGATGTAGATCAGTATCCTTCAATAATCTGGCGTAGGGATATGAGGGTGAATTGACAGAGCATTGAGCTATGGGCCATTTTATGACGGGGCAATTGAAGTCTCCCGTTATGAGAACATCTCCTTTATCAAGAGAGACCATGGACAGATACTCACAAAGCTTGATGTCAGACTCACATAGTCGAGGTCTATAAATTCAACCGATCAAAAATTTCAAATAAGAGGAAGAGAGCGTAAGAAAAATGTTGTCAATTCCAGGCCAGTCGTATGTTGATGGGTTAACGCTGAAAGAATTGAACACTTCATTAATGTATAATGCCCGTAAAATCCTTTTTATCCAATAAACTTCATTAATGATATATACAAACACCACGGTAACCTGGAGTTTGATCACTATCACATCGATATATGGTGTAGTTGGGTAGGGAGCAAACTGAGTCACTGATGGATGGCTGAAGCCATGACTCGGATATAAAATTATGTATGGTTTGTGGAGTTTAACAAAAGCTTGTAGTTCTAGGAATTTAAAGTTGAGAGATTGAGCATTGGTGTAAACTACAGGCCAAACATGCAGGTTGTTCAGTTTTTTTGCTTTTCGTTAGTTTTGTTAACACAAACGATATTAGGGGATCCCTTAATATATTTAATCGTTAGATTTTTTCTCCAGCTTGCTGACGTCGCTTCAACTCATCACGTAGTACATTGAGCCCCGCTGTAATCTAGTTTTGTCGTCGTAAATAGCTATGTTACGGAACTGCGGATGTCCTAACCAAGAGGATTTGTGTCGGAGAATGTTCGACACAACTTCTGTATTTGAGAAACAAACTTTCAACCAGCGAGGGCGAGTAGGGTCTTTAGATGGAAGCCGCTGTGCGCTGACCAAATATTTACTGGAATTCCCATAGACAACATCAACAATTTCAGTGGCTAGGGCAGAGTCCTTGGAGGTGTCTCCGCCATCTGGTACCTTGGCAATTATGATATTGTGTCCCTTTTTGACTCGATCTAGCAGTTCCGGAATGATACTACTATCTGCTGTTGTCGTCACCGAAGAATTGAGTTCAAGATTGCTAGGTTGATTCTTGATCTCCGAGACAGATAATGTGCGGTTGGATTGGCACTCTGAAAGGAGGTTTATATCTGATGTATTTTGGTCAATTGAAGTTTGATGCACAGTGAGGATCTCACTAATGGAAGCGTTGCAGTTCGCAAATTGGCTTAGTATTTCCTCCTGTCGTTTCTCTATTCTAACAACACTCGTAGCAATTTCATTCATTTTTTCCAAGAGAGTATTGAAGTGATGTAAGGTTATTGAATTTGCATTCCCTGAAAGTTGTTCAGGGTTTTCATTATCCCCAGAAGATGAGCGACTGTTGGAGGCGATACTTCTCAAGGAGCGAGACATTATTGGTGAAGGAGTAACAAATATGGAGACGTTCTTCACATTCTTGGGCCTCTAAGAAAGACTCGACACAGATTGGGTCGCGGATAGAGGAAATCAGGGCGGGAGAGGATACACGTGAATTCAAAACGACGCAACAGCAATATACCTCAGACTGTGACAACGCAGTCTATGTGTTCTAACGCCCAAGACGGAGCGAACTGACCGCAGTAAACGATTTGATTATTTGTAATTTACAATCAGAATACCAGTATAAAGGGGGGATGGTACCGCGCAACTATAACAACACCGGCTGCCTCTGAACGTAAACAAGGAAATAATAAAAAATATAAAATTATTTCGTATATCATCTGAAGTTTGAACACAGAATTCAATGTAGCTCAATGAGCAGTAGATACAGATGGAATCACAAAAGTATTAAAATTTCAAGAATCGCTCAGATATCACCAATTACACAGGAGCACTATTTAATACGTGTTTACTCCATCGTTTCAATATGATTGAAATGTCAACAGTTATCTTATTATGAAGGAAGTAGTAGCTCATAATTGCGATCAAATATATCATTTCATTTTCAAACCACCAATGGAATTCAACTTTTTATCTGACCTGGACATAACTACTTTACAATATTAAAAGAAATATCATAATGAGTTGAGATATAGTGATTGTTTTATTGACTATGAGGATCTCAATAATATATTACTCGAGATATTGGATGATGTTGATATTATTTATGTGAATTTTTAACAAACATATGAGCTTTTAATGAAAATATCAAAATTTAATGCAGCAATTCTCAATTTGGAGAATGATCTACCACCGAAATTCGAAAGGAGGAATCTGAATGCTTAGCCCATTCGGGAAATTGAAGAATTTGGAGTACAAATAATGGGAAGAAATTATATCATTGGTTGTGAGATAATACAACAAATAAATGGAGAAAATTTTTAAATAATAAACATATATTTTCAAAACTGAAATATTCATTTAGATGTATAAAATTGATGATGTGAAAAGTTTGATTTTCTTGTTTGTTTCAATTACTTTTTCGTTCGACACGAATTTAGTACATGACATAAGATGAGGAGAAAAAGGAACACAATATGCTTTAAAATTTTTATTCCGATAGCATACATTTTTTATTCTGCCTCAAATATTTATAATTTTCAGAATTATATGTAAAATTCCGAAAAGATTCACATTTTGAACATGCCTTTCCATCAACAGAGTTTTCATTGAGCTTCCATCTGATACATTTAAGGGGGCAACAGTATTGTCGCCCATCAATGATTAAACTGTTTCTCTCAGCATCCATTTTCAAACAATATTTCTGCCTGATTTTTTCAAAGTAAAAGATTGTTAGTCCACGACTTAGACAATGAATGTGATCAATATCAAACTTGAATTTCTGAGAAATAATAGATGACTTATACAGCTGATTACAGTATTTTATAATCAAAAGAATTATTATTGCTGCAGCATAATGTGAAGATATAAGTGCATCTCCATATTACTTCACCCAATTAATCTTCAACCATAATAATTCAGAAGCTCAGAATAAATAATGTCTGAAAAACTAAACTGCACGACTTCTTACAACAGACACCTTTCCACTTATTTTATATAGTTCTTTCTTCCCACTTTTTTTTTCATTATGATCTGAACTCGAACTTGCTAATTGGATCATTATGAACTAAACTCGAACTTGGTAACTGGATGTTTTCTTCCAATATCCACCAATCCAGTGAATTTGATGCAAATCTTCCCCTGGTTGAGATGAACTATGTTGTCATATAAGGCATCTGTGGATCTTGTCGGTAAGAATACTTGATAATTCTCCAAGTCTAAAAATGAGCTACTGCTGAATTTTGTTTTCACCAGCTTCGTCTTTACAGTCAGAAACTTCTCTCCCAGAGGTAATTCTAGCAGTTTTATATTATGTTTTTCTGTCTGAGAACAAGCAGCATTCATTTTGACGAATTACATAATGATGATGATAATCAACCACCAAAAAAACAAATATGTTGAAAACCACACATTCATATTATAGTAGATAAAGATGTTTATACTCACCGAAAATTAACAGGAAACTAAACACAACAAAACTTCAATGAGAGAATTAAAACAAATTGTAGAAATTACTATGTTTTACTACCAATAAAAATAGATTTTACACATTTCCTTGTGACTCGAGTTTCGGGAAATGAACTATCCCATCATCAGACAACAGAAGACCTAACAGTGCTACAGAGGCATTTAAAAAAAAGTGACAAATATTTTGAATATTTCAATAGATTCTAACACCTAATACTGGTAGAGAGGTTTATAAATGGAACGTAATAAAAACCCGGTTAAAAAGAGGGGGACTTCTAACCGATATCCGAATGTCGGCAATCGACAAAGAAGGTTGTTAAACAGATGGTACCCATTTAGTTATCTCAAATAATTTTTGGGGTTACAAAGCTCCGTACAGTCATTCATTATTTTTACGTTATTTTGTTGTACATCGCAAATATTTGGATTCACATAGCTCCATACAGTCATTCATTTTTTTTTAATTATTTTTATCGTGAACGAATTTGAAAATTTCAATAATCAAGTTTCTTTTCATTTGAATCTACATGTAAAATTTTCTTAAGAATTTCTTTTGTCGAAACGAATTACTGTTTTCTAAAGAATGAGTGGCAAAAGTTGAATTTTTGTTCACTTTTCATTAAATTCATTTCACGTTCGTTGAAAAAGGTTTTAAACAGATGTTACTTTTTGAATATCTCAAATATTTTCGATTTACATAACTCCGTACAGTCATTCATTATTTTTACATTATAATTATTGTGAGCTAATTTGAAAATTTCAACAGATTCTAGATAATCGAGTTTCTTCCCTTTTGTTTCTACATGTAAAATTTTAAGATTATCTATTGTGGGAAAGGGATGACCGTTTTCTAGACAATGAGTGGCAAAAGTAGAATTTTGTTTATTTTTTATGAAACTCATTTTATGTTCGTTGAACCTCGTCTTGCAGGAACGTCCTATTTGTCCTATATATTTATTACTCCACGTAGAACAAGATAACTCATAAACTCCTGATTTGTGTATGTTTGGAGTAGGGTCCTTTGCGTTGAATAATATCGATGATAACTTGTTTTGCGTTTTGAAGGCAATATTGACATCTGATTTCGAAAAACTATTGTCCACTTTTTGACTTATGCTACCAAAGTACGATAGAGAAATGAATTTTTTATTTTCTTCAGTTTTTATGATGGGATAAATTTGGCCCATAGCTATTTTAGATAGTTTCTGTCGAATTAAATTATCTATTATATTGTGGTTGAAACCGTTGTTCGCGGCTATTGATTTTATAATTTGGACTTCAGCTTCGCGGTCCAAGCTTTTTTGATAAGGGTAATGCGAAGGCTCTATGGATCATCGATTGATACGCTGATATTTTTTGTGAAAATGGGTGATTGAAATCAATAGGAATACATATATCAGTGGATGTGGGTTTTCTGAACACGTTGAATTCTATTTTTCTATTTGAGTGTGATATTGAGAGGTCTAAAAATGTAATACTGTTCTTCGATTCTTTTTCTAATTTGAATTTAATATTTGGGTGAATATTATTCAAGAAATTCAAAAATTGACTCAGTTGTCTGGATGTTCCGGAGATACACGTGAGAATATCTACGTATCTGTACCAGAAATGAATATTTACAGGTAGTTTCGAATTAAAGATTTTATTTTCTATTTCTGACATGATATGTCTGCAAGGAGTGGACTCAGTGGTGAGCCCATCGCTAGGCCGTTTAATTGTTCGTATATTTTATTATTGAATTGAAAATAGTTTTTGAGCAGGCATTGTTCTAAAAGGGCAATGAAATCACCGTGCATCACGGGGTCTACATGTGATTTTTCAAGAATTTCTGAAGCTATCATTTCTCGGTATATTTGGAAACATATTATCCACATCCAGGCATAGTAGGTAGGAATTATTTGGTAAAGAAACATTTTTTAATTTCGTTGTTATTTCTATGGAGTTTTTATTGTGTGTTTCGGAGTGAAATTAGTAAGCTTTTTAAACATTTCATTTAATTTTTTCTCTATTTTATAGGTAGGGCTGCTAATAAAGAAAACGACTGGGCGAATTGGTGCATCTTCTTTGTGAGTTTTTATAAGACCGTAGAGTTTTGGTGGGCTAGGATGACATACGGAGCTATGTAACCCCAAAAATTATTTGAGATATTTAAATGGGTACCATCTGTTTAACAACCTTCTATGTAGATTTCCGACATTCCGATATCTGCTAGAAGGCCCCTCTTTTTTAACAGGGTTTTTATCACGTTCCGCTTGTGAACCTTTTTACCACTATTAGGTGTTAGAATCTATTGAAATAATCAAAATATTTATCACTTTTGTTTAAATACCTCTGTACCACTGTTAGGTTTTCAGTTGTCTGATGATGGGATAGTTCATTTCCCAAAACTCGAGTCACAAGAAAATATGTAATATATCTTTTTTTGATAGTAAAACATAGTAATTTATACAATTTGTTTTAATTATGATCAACTACCAAATAGTAACGGTTGAAACAATTCATGATCATTCAATGAGAGATTCGAAACTAATGAAACCTTACATGAACCTATGTTATCTTATACAGAAAAGACAGTCGGAAACATAGGAAATCAAGAATGCAGTAGAGCATTGGGAGAATCAAAACCTCATGCGTTGACGAATAAATGATTGTTCTCCCTCAATGACAGTGCGCAGTGTTGATGCTTCGATCGAAAGGCCGTGCAGTCTGCTTTCACTCTCCACTACCATTGAGAGAGATCAGTCGTTTGTTCGTCATCGCATCGTGCTGAGTTTTTGATTCTTTTACTGCTCCACTGCATTCTTGATTAATACTGAATTTCTTAGTTTTCCATACTGTCCTTTTCATACCTATATATTCTTCAATACTGTTAAGTGTCAGTAGAGACATAGCGACCTACGGGTCCCTAATTAAGAAGATTAGAAAGGAAATATGTAAATTGACTTAGGCCCACCGAATTCAATAATTATGCATTTTGATTACAAAAAAAAACAATTCACAAGAGAAAGAAAATAAAATAAACCGTAATCTCCAGACGCATGTCACGGCTGTAAGAGTCTTCACCCCGAGATACATAATTATACACTTTGATAAGAAAAGAAAAATTCAGGATTGAAAACCAATGAAAGGAAATAAAATGAACCTAGCTCTCCAGACGCATACTTATCACGGATGTAATGAAATTGACATTTTATGACTGATAATTTATGTGCATTGACTTTTCACCTCGAGATGTATTTGTGATTATAAAAGAACAATTCACAAATGAAACCACTGAAAGGAAATGACTCCCAGACGCACAAATATCACTGATGTAATGAAATTAACATTTTAGTTTTGGAATAAAAAACACCTACCTCTGCAGTACACTGAACTTGCCCTGCTTTTCTGCCTCATCTGTTCAAAAATATTGATATTATATATAATGGACAGATTTTTAACAATGGTTTCAATCCGTTCATTATAGATAAATTATTGAAACGAATGCAATTTAAACAGTCAATACCGCTTATATATCCAACAATAGCTATTGATACAAAATATATTTCTTCAACGTACATAAACAAAAAGTCCGAAAAAATAGCAAGATATTTAAATAAAAAAAAATAACTGCAACATTTCATTCAAAACAAGATACACGTTAGGAAATCTGATAAAAATTATGAAAATTTGATCCATAAAAACAAAAAGTCTGGAGTCTATAGGTTAAACTGCGGTGCTTACCCATCTGTATACATTCTGTCAAGAAAGTACCGGGAATTATCGATTTAAATCTGGCGGGGCAATGAGGCAGGTAAAATTTTTTTTTCCTAGGTTGGTACCACTGTCCTTAATTACTATGCCAAGCTTGAGCGGGATCTGTCAACTAGTGTGTTTGCAACAGCTGATTAAGTCAGTCGATGTCAGAGTGCGTGCCGATTTTTACTATGGGTGATTACGTTGAGCAAAGAATTTGTTTAAAGTTTTGTGTTGCAAATGAATTTTCGTGTGCCGATGCATTGAAAATGTTGCAAAAGGCCTTTGGTGATAATGCTCTATCGAAAACTCGTGCATATCAGTGGTACAGAGCCTTCAAGGACGGTCGTGAAGTGGTCGAAGACTTGCCTCGTTCGATCGAAGATAACGTCGATAAAATTAAGGAAAGGGTGCTGGAAAACCATCGTACCAGCTTGAGAGAGATAGCACATGATCTTAAGATATCCCACGAGTCCGCACGTATGATTTTGATTGATATTTTGGGCATGAGAAAGGTGGCCGCACGACTCGTACCGAAAGACCTGAATTTTCATCGCGACAACGTCATCGCGAACAGGTTGCTTCAGACATGCTGGATCGCTGTAATTCCGATTCTACATTCATGGAACGCATCATAACTGGTGATGAGACCTGGGTCTACGAGTACGATATGCAAACAAGCCAGCAATCATCGGAATGGGTGGCAAAAAATGAGCCGAAACCGAAAAAACCACGCCAAAGCCGCTCGAAAATGAAGGTGATGCTCATTGTTTTCTTCGATATCCGTGGCGTGGTGCACTACGAATTCGTTCCAGAGGGTCAGACGGTAAACAAGGAGTATTACCTAGGCGTTCTGAAACGTTTGCGTGAGCGTATCCGTAAGAAGCGGCCAAATTTGTGGGCGAACAACTCATGGATTTTGCATGACGATAACGCGCCTTCTCACCGAGCTACGATTGTGACTGACTTTCTCGCCAAAAACTCAACAAACGTGCTTCAGCAACCACCGTATTCGCCGGATTTGGCTCCCTGCGACTTTTTCCTCTTCCCAAAACTAAAATTGCCCCTTCGTTGCACCCGTTTTGAGTCGATTGAAGCCATAAAACAAAATTCGGCGCGAGAGCTAAAGTCCATCCCGGAAAGCGCCTATAAAAAATGTTTCGATAATTGGAAGTGCCATTGGCATAGATGTATTGGAGCAAATGGAGCCTATTTTGAAGGCGACCCAATAAATTTTGACGATTAAATGTAAAAATGTTGTTTTAATTGAAAATTCCCGGTACTTTCTTGACAGAGTAGTATGTGGGTTAGACAGGTAGATCTTTCGGCACTAGGATACGTGAACACGAGAAAGCATATCTTGAAAAAAACGGAAATTCAACATATGCAGACCATCTTTTGGAGACAGGACATGATTTTGACAATAACTACAAAATCTTACACCTAGAAAAAAAGATCCTCGGGCTGAACTACCTTGAAGCCCTTGAAATTAACAGATACAATAAAAAATAGATTCCCCTAAACGACCAGACGGACCTCAATAAATCCCACTTACTTAACCTTTTTTGAAACTTTGGGTAATAATAAAAAAAAACAAATTACTGTAAATTCCCACTACCTTCTTTTCTGTACATTTTGAATATTTAAAGAACTCAATCTCAAATATGTATTTAGTACCATACTCACCTGACGAAGTCATGTTGTCATGACAAAACATTTGTTGTGAAATTAAATAAATTAGCGTAAATTCAGTTGTTTCACTTTAATCATTAATCATTTTATATAGATCTTGATCTCGAATCTCATAAATTAATGAATCGTTGTCTACATATAACGAAAAACAGTTTTTGAATTTAATTATAATAATAATGAAAACCATATAAACAAGTTTTTGAAATATATAGTACAACTGCAACAATATACATAGGTTTGTTGAAAATTAAATTTGTTTTCTTCATTACAATAGCCATCAAATTTTCTCATTTGTTATAATGTTTCACCTTGAGCCAACTAGTTTTTACTAAATATCATTCCACTTTTGAAATGGGTGTTAGCAGTAAGATTGGATGCATCAAACGTCCTTTCCAAGAATTAACTACATAATTTGACTATCATATATTTACGCATATTCTCCATGGTCTTACCAAACATCGCATTATTCAGCAATTTATAAAGATTTTTTTCAAATTCGTTAGATGTTTTCACTCGTAGCTCAGTATTTAAATCGATATGTGATTTCAATCAGGATGATTGATTAAATCTGAGAACTATGAATTTTAGTTAAAATGATCCTATTCCTCAAAGTCTGCTTTAAATTTCTCTAATGTAAAACAGGTGTTCCATAATTAGACGGACAAGCTCCTGTTGGATGTTCTAGGCATTATTTTAGACACTTTCGACCCAAATCGTATAATGAAAAAATTCTTCGTTAAGGAGCTATTACTTCTTTGAAAAATGAATTTTAAGCCAATTAAATGGTTTCTTATTAATTGTTTTATAAGGTGAAGCTTTCATAAAATAATTGAAATCAAGTACAAGAAATTGATATTACACTTTATTATGATTTTTCAGGTAAAGAGCATTGAGCAGCGAACGGAGAGAAAATTTCGAATAAATTTTTCTGAAAACCGGTGCAACTGGACGATATCACACAAGTTCAAATATTAGCGTTTATGAATTCGATGTATAACTTGTGAAATAATGAGAGGTAAAAGAGTTGTTACTAAAAATACCCTTATAACATAATTATAATAATAATTATAACAGAACGACTGCGTGATAATCTGAACCATGTGACGTTTACTCCGGAAAAAATCAAAAATCATTTATTGAGCATTAAATTGAATGCACCTCCTGGTTTGGAGGTGCATTCTCAGGAGATTTGCCGAAGCTCTCTGCTCTCCGTTGTCAACAATCATGTCTGTCTCTTTCGCAAAATCTCAGATCCCACGGGCTTGGAAGAGGGCGACTGTCACTGCCATTTACAAAAAAGTCTTCGATCCGTACCTTCTAAAGTAATGGAATCAATAATTGTAGAAGATACGTCATATTTTTCAACAGAAAATGCAATCATACCACCGGAACAACATGCTTTCGACAGGGCTCCGGTGAGGAGGCTAATGCATGAACTTAACATATTCGGTATTCGAGGTCCACTAAACCTTTGGATTGAAAATTACATAACAGACGAAACTTTCACTGTCAAAGTCAGTCACTCTTTTCCCTCGGATAGACAATTCACGAGTGGAGTTCCCCAGGGGTCTGTTCTTGGCTCAGTCCACGTAGTTGTCTATGCGAGTGATCTTGTTCTTCATATGAAGTCCTGCAAGTCGTTTTAAGCCGATGATACTAAACTGTATGGAAATGCCTTAGTTCTACCTCAATTCCTTCAAGAAGACCTGAACTAGATTAGTCAGTGGTGTGAGGTATGGCTGTTACGTCTTAACGTCGACAAATGCATCGTACTTCATTAAGGAAAGAACAATCCATTCCACACGTATACAATAAACGGTCAATCGTAACATATAATGTCCTCACATGTAGATTTGGGAGTGACTATTAATACTGACCTAACTTGGTCCAAACATATTATATCCACATGTAAACGCGCCAACACACTGATCTACCTCATCGGCAAAACGTTTTCCCACAATCATATTCAAGTTCCATACAACTTGAACTTGGGTTCGTCAAATTTTGGAGTATGCAGGTTAGGTGTGGAGTCCTATTCTGGAGCGCGATAGGATTTTATTGGAAAATGTTCATGAGTTTTGTCGAGGTGCATCTATCCTATTCCGAAAGACTGATTATGACACAACTGATAGATTTTGACCGATGTCGACTGCGTGAGGGCCTGATCATATCTTTCCGTATGGCTAAATATATTTATTCTACAGAAAGAACTTTTTGTTTTCAACAGTGATTCGCGGTTACGTGGTCACACTCTCAAATTAAAAAAGGAGAAATTTGCCACAAGGCAGAGACAATATTTTTTGGTGAATCGTATTTCCGAAACATGGAATTACCTACCCAGCGATATCGAGAATAATGACTCAGTGAATAGTTTTGAAAACAAAATAGACATTTACTTGTTTGATTAATTGTTTCTATGCATCTATTAATTTTTTTCCTTTCTTTCTGCTTGCATGGTATTCAATTGTCGATCTCTTTAGTTTTTAGGCTCACATAGGTCTCTGTCCTCAGCCATTATTTATATGTAATAATAATAATATTATTGGTAATTTAGGTAATTTCGAGCATGAAGGAACTCCAATGGCAAAATGGTAAATCAGAATGTAAATCATGTAGGAGTTTTGGTTACTCAATGTCATCTTCCAGAAAATTTCCTTCAGAAGCGTTATCGGCAATTAAATTAACATCAATATTATTAAAAAAATTTGAATATCAAATAAGCTTTAATCTGTCAGTCTTGTACAATTTTAATTTCAAAAAAATCTTTATTCAAAAAATTTTAGAATTAAATTAATTACTTACAAGCACGGTCTATATTCAATATACGAATAAAATCAAAAATCAATGAATGTCAAATGGAATAAATAAACCAACAAATATAGATTGTCAATTAAAATTAATAAATAAATATTTGAAGGAGACAAAATTTTGTTTCTGATCTTACCATTATGAAAACCAAATCCGTTTCAAAAAATACAAACATAATTCGAGGACTTCTCAGAAAATACAATTTATTTGAAATATTCAATATATTTAAATATTTAAATGAGTTAATTCAAAAATCTCTCAAAACATGCATTATATCTTCAAAAAACAATTAGAATTCCGATAACCTCTTCGTCGGCCCTAAATCATATTTAAAAATCAAAATCAACCAACAATGAATATAACTCACCTAAAGGTTGTCCTGGAACTTTAAAATCAAGTTATTTTATGTTCGTCACAAAAATCACAGAAGCTGTAAGGTATTTTAAGATTTTCTTTAAACCATTGATATTCCATGATGAGATTTTATTCAAGCCTCAATATAATTATATATTATGTATAAAATAAAATAATATCTATTTTAACATCAATATTATTATCTACTCACTCAAATCCATCATATGGAAGATATTGACTCATTGCTAAACTGTATAGGTTATTCATATGTAAGTTAAGTATGAAGGATATCAACTTTTCGGAATCAAATTGAATTAAATACTTATTTTTTGCTTCAGCATACCTATTGATTCATTGACTCATTGCGCCTCTTATACTTTGTTCAATGAATAAAATCATATTGACATCTTTCATGATTTGGAGTTTTGCTGAGGTATATCTCAACATGCAATCCCATGTATATCCTCGAAGTCCATAATACAAAGCAGGATCTAGTCCGTACGTATTATGGCAGCTATGACAAAACTGTTCAAATATTTCATCTAGTAGAAGAACATCAGTTTGAGATATAAAATTGACTATTCTAATGAATTTTGACAACCGTAAATAAACCAAACTTGATGGGTATGTAAATATTACTGATGAGTTATATACTCATTATTCAATTTTTTGTAAAACTGAACTTTTGATGTATGTATGGTCTCTGCTAATTTTTCATTATTATTCATGTAATAATAATGATATACACCCTTCCTAATGAGCAGTTCATAGTGTGTCGCAGGTAAATTAGGAATTTTTTTTTTTTTAGTGAATTTTTTTTTCACTACAGCTAATAAACAAAATAAAGAATATCCACTTACCACATAATGCTAAATTCATTTCATTTGACGTACAAAATTTATCTCCAAGTATACCACCAAACGAAACAATTAAACTAGTAGATAATCTATTAATCAACAACAGATGCCATACAATTATCAAAGAAGATATTTTAAAATGTCTAGATATTTGCACTAAACAAAATTATTTTCAATTTAAAAATAAAATTTATAAATCTGAAAACGGTTTGATTATGGGAAATCCCATAAGTCCTTTATTAGCAGAAATATTCATGGACAATATTGAAACTAAAATTCACCAAAATCCCCTTAAGAAATACTTTTTATATTGGTATAGATATGTAGACGATATTTTCTGTTGCTTCACAGGTACAGACAGACTTTTAAAAAAATTCTTTTTATTCATCAATGAAATACATCCTTCAATTAAATTCACTATGGAAACCGAACTTAATAATTCTATTGATTTTCTTGATTGAACTGTTACTCGAATAAATAATTCACACGATTTTTCAATATTTCACAAACCAACCTATACGGATTCTGTTATACATAATAAATCAAATCATCCTCTAAATCAAAAATTATCAGCATTTAATTGTATGATCCATAGATTAGTTAATATTCCCATGAATCCAGAAAATTATATTTCAGAACTTAACATAATTAAACAAATAGCTATTAATAATGACTATGATCCAAAGTTGATAGACAAATTATTGATGAATAAAAATAATAAAATAGCTTTAAATATGGTATTTTCCAATATAAAAAAAAATTTCAAATACATTTCCTTAAAATACACTAAAGGTATTTCTGAGAATATTGCTACATACCTCAAAAATAAATATAATTGAGAACTTTATTTAAAACTAATTCAAACTTGAGTTAATTTATCAAAAATAATAAAGACTACACACATAAAGATGATAAATCTTTATGGGGTTTATAAGTTAACCTGTGGTGATTGCCCTAAAGTTTACACAGGTCAGACTGGAAGAACTTTCCGTCATAGGATGTGTGAACATTTGAAGAGTTTCCTCAATAATAAAAGCAATTCTACATATTCCAACCATTTGTTAGAAACAGGACATACTTTCAACCATAACTTTGAAATTCTACATATAGAAAGCAAAAGTTATGCCTTAAATCTGTTAGAATCCCTAGAGATAAATAAACATAATAAAATTGGAATATTACTTAACGAACAAATACTAGATTTAAATAGCTCACCTCTGTTAAATATATTCAGATAAGCTGGAATTTGCAGGAACCCTTTTTTGGGTTTTAGTGCTCAATAAAAATTTATTGTACTTACTGTAATATGAATAGCCACGGATTTCGGAAACAAGCTTAGTTATTCAAAATGTGATCTTGCCTGATGATGCTACTGTGATAGCGAAACAATTGTTGTGAGTTTAACAATAAAATTTGTGAAAATCAGAATAACCTTATTTCAAATTATTTAATATGGATTTTCACCAAGTAAGGACTGATACAATTCAATATGGTTGCAATATTCCTCAAGCTTCGAAAGTTTTGAAGTAAATTGTAAAATTGTAATATCTGCCAGAAATTTTGTTGGTAGATATACGTGTAAAAATAACATCGAAATTTTTCTTAATTAATTTCAATGAGAACAAATTAACTAATAAGTTATTGTTTTTCTCAAATTTTAGCAACTTGTTTCATGCGCATGGGAACCTACCTCTATATCTTGACAATTGAGAATATACCAGGAACATCTATAAGAGGTTATGCGGTTGGTATTTTTATTTTGTGGATAAAGTCCGACAACGATACTCCAAGCAAAACAGGCATTACCATTTTTTTAATAACATAAAAAGAGGTTAATTCCTGATAGAAGGTATATAAAATTATTTAAATATTTTAAAATTTTTTAAAAAAACTTTAAAAATTAGCCTTCTACATATTTAATTCCAAAAGATTATATTCAATGATTGTAACTTCTGAAAATATATTAAAATAATGTCGTATAAGTACCACTTATATCATGACATATAAAATAAACATTCATTATAAGACATCCGAATGGTATAACAAAATCCAATAAATAAAAATTATTAACCAAAATCCCATAAATTAAACATTTTGAATAGACAAAAATTTTGTTTCTGCTGATCAATCTTATGAAAACCAATATCTTTCAAGAATATCCAACATAATCTTAAGAATTTCATCACAAAACTATCTTACTTAGACTATTCAATATTATTGGATATCTAACCAAGGTACTTTATATAAAAACTCAAGATATGTAAAACATTACTGAAAAACAAGTTTTAAGATAACCTTAGCTTCATCAGTATTCAAATATTCATATTCAAAAAATCAATCAATAATAAATATTCGCTTACTTATTATAGCACAAGGACTATCTGTATAAAGAATGTTAAGGAAACATTCTTTATACAGATAGTCCTTGTGCTATAGCAGAGGCCTTCTAGATCAAGAGTAAACCACAGATATATTTTTGTGTTTAGTGAACACCACATTTAAGGTTTCATTTTGGTAGAACTTTTCTAGAGGAATGAAGGGTAAGCGAATATTTATTATTGATTGATGTTATATTTATTGAATATGAATATTTGAATACTGATGAAGCTAAGGTTATCTTAAAACTTGTTTTTCAGTAATGTTTTACATATCTTGAGTTTTTATATAAAGTACCTTGGTTAGATATCCAATAATATTGAATAGTCTAAGTAAGATAGTTTTGTGATGAAATTCTTAAGATTATGTTGGATATTCTTGAAAGATATTGGTTTTCATAAGATTGATCAGCAGAAACAAAATTTTGTCAATTCAAAATGTTTAATTTATGGGATTTTGGTTAATAATTTTTATTTATTGGATTTTGTTATACCATTCGGATGTCTTATAATGAATGTTTATTTTATATGTCATCATATAAGTGGTACTTATACGACATTATTTTCAGAAGTTATAATCATTAAATATAATCTTTTGGAATTAAATATGTAGAAGGCTAATTTTTAAATTTTTTTAAAAATTTTCCAAATATTTAAATAACCATTTTTTATGTTGATACAAGCTCATTTCATTTTCATTTTTTCGGCAAATTCTTCTGCATTTTATGATATTATCTAATTTGATTATTTACCATATTCACCCATCACTTTCTATCGTGTATTGAAATAATTTGCTCTAAATGTTTAAATTCTCTATGAAAAATAGTTATTATATTATCATTTACTTTCATGATCAATATGAACTGAATGGAATTTGCTAACTGGATGTGTCGTTCCAATATCCACCAATCCACTGAATTTGATGGAAATCTTCGTCCGTTGAGATGAACTATGTTGTCGTTTAATGCATCCGTGGCTGTTGTCTGTAAGAATACTCGATAATTCTTCAACTCCAAAAGAATACTATTGCCGAATTTAGTTTTCACCAGCTTCACCTTCACAATCAGAAACTTCTCTCCCAGCGATAAGTCGTGCAGTTTTATATATTTTTTTTTCTGTAATTTCAAACAGCATTAAGTTTGACGAAATGCATGATGATGATGATCTCTCACAAAAAAAAAGAAATATGTTAATAATCACACATTCATATTATAGTAGATAATGATGTTTTTACTCACCAGAAATTGACAGGACACAACACATAAAAACTTCAACATTTATGAGAGATTCGAAACCAATGAATCCTTACACAGGAATCGGCGGATCTCTCATTAACAAGAATAGAAAGGACATATGTAAATTGACTTGAGCCCTTCACCACCGAGATCAATAATTATGTACTTTGATTACAAAAAACAATTCACCATTGAAAACAAATGAAAGGAAATGAAATTATTTTTAAATTAAAAAAATGTATATATGACAGTAATTTATTTCCACAAAAATGTTTGTACTAATACAACAATTGTTTCACCACGATGTGGCTTCTTCAGGTATTACATTGTACTGTCTGTACAATGACAATAAACGGCTCAATCGACTCAAAACGGGTGCCACGAAGGGGCAATTTTAGTTTTGGGAAGAGGAAAAAGTCGCAGGTAGCCAAATCCGGCGAATACGGTGGTTGCTGAAGCAAGTTTGTTGAGTTTTTGGCGAGAAAGTCAGTCACAATCGTAGCTCGGTGAGAAGGCGCGTTATCGTCATGCAAAATCCATGAGTTGTTCGCCCACAAATTTGGCCGCTTCTTACGGATACGCTCACGCAAACATTTCATAACGCCTAGGTAATACTTCTTGTTTACCGTCTGACCCTCTGGAACGAATTCGTAGTGCACCACGCCACGGATATCGAAGAAAACAATGAGCATCACCTTCATTTTCGAGCGGCTTTGGCGTGGCTCTGTACCACTGATATGCACGAGTTTTCGATAGAGCATTATCACCAAAGGCCTTTTGCAACATTTTCAATGCATCGGCACACGAAAATTCATTCTAAACACAAAACTTTAAACAGATTCTTTGCTCAACGTAATCACACATAGTAAAAATCGGCACGCACTCTGACATCGACTGACTTAATCAGTTGTTGCAAACACACTAGTTGACAGATCCCGCTCAAGCTTGGCATAGTAATTAAGGACAGTGGTACCAACATAGGAAAAAAATTTTACCTGCCTCATTGCCCCGCCAGATTTAAATCGATAATTCCCGGTACTTTCTTGACAGAATGTATATATATATATATATATATATATATATATATATGCAGGCGCCACCGTAACCTATCGTTATATCACTGTCGTCTCGATAAAATGTGTAGTCGGAAATACAAAAAATTTGGTGAAAAATAATATACTTGAATGATATGATGAAACGTTAACTAAAACTTTTGGCAATTTAGGAAGTAATGATCGTAAATTACTATACACTTGAGGCCTAATTTGAATTTGATTCAGTTGTCAAGTGCTGATGAAATTGTAGTAGATACAATCCTAGGAGTGAGGCTCCTCGACATATTTAATGGTGATACGATGCTCACCATTCGCCTGTCTTTTTAAGTTTTTGTCTAAGATCGTTCTGCTTGACTACTTGATTTCCCCCTTTATCACATTTGATAGTATCCGGGCGAAATGAGTCATCCATGCAAACGTTCCTGAGTTGGTTTGGGCATTATTCGAATTTTCAACCATTGTGAACATGTTTTGTCTCTGGACTGCAGTCTGATAGTGGTAGCTAGATAATGACTAGTTAAGTCCCAAATAAAGTTTACAATTTCTGAAGTCACAGATCCATCATCGAACAGACCAACTGCTTCCGATACGTTAAGAGCTACAATACTGTTGGACTATTTGACTCGTTCAACCTCAGTGTATGATCAAGGAGCTGTACACTCTACGAGTTGGGAGAACAAATCATCTTGGCGCTTATCTGTTAGGATTCACACTATCGGTTAAATGTTCCATCAGATTTGATTTGCTGAACAGTCATGAGAGTATTGAACAACAATTCATCTTCCTAGGATGTGGACAAGCTTGCTTTTAGGTAGGTTTTACAAGACATGAAACTCCAGCATGGTTTCTCAGCAATTGTTCGCTCCTAACGCATTCCAGGATTCTTTTAAATAATCAGCCTCTTGTTCAGCGAAATTGAAAGATGAATAAGCTGAGCACATTTAAAGCATAAGATTGTTTTTTAGATTGAGTTTTTGAGTAATTTGGTGCAGATTGAGCTAGTTTTTAGCATCTTGTTGAATATAAAACTCCGAAAATTATGAAATAGGAGACATACGTTCTCCACTTCCTTGGGCCTATAGGAAAGACTTATACAGAGATGAAGACATTTGACAAAAAAGATTAGAATTTTGGCAGACTTGAAAATATTATGGTCTTTAGAAGACAGTTAAATATATATATATATATATATATATATATATATATATATATATATATATATATATATATATATATATTTAACTGTCTTCTAAAGACCATAATATTTTCAAGTCTGCCAAAATATATATAGATATATATATATATATATCTATATCTATATATATATATATATATATATATATATATATATATATATATATCTATATCTATATATATATATATATATATATATATATATTTAACTGTCTTCTAAAGACCATAATATTTTTTTTCTAGATAAAAAAAAAAAAAAAAAAAAAATATATATCTATATCTATATATATATATATATATATATATATATATCGGTTTTAAAACGTCTTTCGTCGTTGTCCGATGCCTAATTTCCATGATCTCCTGTCACTCCACTGGTTTTCTGCCAGGTTCCTTGAGCTCATCGCTTTAGAAACCCCCTCCATCCAAGTTTTTCTCGGTCTTCCTCGTTTTCTACGATGTGATGGTATCCACTCCATCATCTGCTTTGGTAGTCTAGCATCATCCATCCTCTGTACATGTCCGTACCAAACAAGTTGCCTGCGTTCAACGTCTGCCATGAGCGATTCTTCTATTCCCATTGTCATTCGAACATCTTCATTCCGTATTCGGTCCCTTCTAGATATCCCTAATGTTCGTCTAAACACATCCATTTCTGTGGCCTCCAGTTTCCTTTTGTAATTATCTGTGATTCGCCACGTTTCCGATCCATACAATAATGAGCTCTTAATCATTGTTTCGTAGATGTTGTATTTTCGCTTTTTTCCTATTTCATTACTCCAAAAGACTCCGTTTAGACATGAGATAGGACCCCTGGCTTGGTTTATCCGTTTCTGAATTTCCCGATCGTCCTTGCCCGTAATATCAAATTCAACCCCCAAGTATGTGTAGCTAGTGCAGGAAGCGATTTCTTCTGTATCGAGTTGAATGTTTGCTAATTCCCCTCCAATGGGAAGATATTTGGTCTTTTCGGTGTTAAGTTCTAGGCCCCATTGTTTATACTCTTCCTGCAACTTTCGGGTCATATATTCCAAGTCATCCTTTTCACTAACAATTATGACTTGGTCATCAGCGAACTGGAGCGTAAAAAGATAAGTGTTGCCCAGGTCTATCCCATTACCCTACATTTTCTCTTCCAAAGAGCAAGAGCTCTAGCAACAAAGATTTTGAAGAGCGTGGTTGATACACAGCAGCCTTGACGCAATCCTTTGCTGACCGGAAAACTTCTTGATATTCTATTACCTACTTTTATTCTTGATTCTGAATTCTCATAAAGATTTTGTAGGGCCTTAATTAGAGTGTGATTAATATTGGACTCCTGTAATACATTCCATAGTTTTTTAACGGGTACTGTATCATACGCTTTGTGAAGGTCTATGAACATAAGATGCGTTTCTTGGTTTGTGCTCAGTCGTTTCTCTACCAGTTGTTTCAAGCAGAAAACGTTATCCGTCCATGTTCTACCAGCTCTAAACCCAGACTGTTCCTTTTCCTCTTGACAGCTGTATTCGGATTCTATAAGATCTCTGAGAATCCTTCCATAGAGGCGACTCATCGTGCTTGTCACTGAAATGCCCCTATAATTAGCACAATTTTGTTTAGTCCCCCCAGTTAAATATACACCGTAATTTCGGAATCGGAGCTAAATAGTACACGCTTTCTTTTCAGCAGTGAACGGATTAATCGAATTAATTCAGTATTTAGATGTTAGATAATGACACTAAGGCTCTTCCATAATTCCTTGAAGATAAATAATTAGAATGTTCGGAATTTTTCTCATCCGATTTAGGATGAAAAATAAATACAATTTCATTCAATATAATCTTTTTCTATTGTTTTTCGTCAATATTTAACGGTGTAGATTGAAGAAAGAAGGATGGATCTCTTCAACAATGTATTTTTATGAAATTTCCCTTTTTTTCAGAAGAAAAGTTCTAAGACTGCAAAAAAAACTTCCGGATGACAGAGCATAAAATTCAATATTTCTATTTATGATGTTTAGCTCTTTAAATACAAAAATACTTCAAGATTTGAAATTCTCCGTGAAATAAACTTTTTAACAAGCGCGTAGCAGCTTTTGATTCCACGTCAATACTTTTCAGCATATTTTTCTGGGATACTATTTCTTCTTTAGGGTATTGCATGGTATATCATTGAAGAAGACGTAACCCAACTGAAAGACTGTTATATCTTCATCAAATTTGTCGTTCTACCATGATAATAGATCCAAGTTCACGAATTCTCTAAGTGAATAGATGAGCTCATCAAAATCTGAACGTATAACAGAAAGAAACGTTCACTTTGAATCGATCTTACCTCGAATTCGCTTATACTACAAAATTACCCCCTGTGAGTATTCAATCTTCACTTTATACCCTTGAATTTGTCAGCAAACATCTGTTTGTTCTTGAATAAATTCACACCAGATCGCAACTATTGTCTTTGATTTCAGAAAGGTTTCCCGAAGAAACCAACCTCCATTTGAAGTGTTTTCCAGAACGACTAACAACAGTCACGTTAATATAACGAGAAAGTTCATAGAGGAAAATGATTGAGAGATGGAGGGACGTATAAAGAGGATTGCCGCAGAAGTGCTCTTTTATAGGGGAAGAAATCGGAAGTTGTAATGGAAAGAGCAAATAACCCTAACTGAAATATTTCTGTTATGACGTAAATGTTCGCAGTCGGCTTTCAGGTGAACGGAGACATGTACGGAGTAACAAGAAATACTTTTGCCTTTGAAGTTCTAAAATTAACTTTTTTGTAACTGGAATAAATATTTACTCTTTGAATTTGTGCGATAAATATGTCTCAACTAGCTTAAAAATCGTTCGAGAACTTCCATCGTGAAATACGCAATGTTCAGAATTTGCAGATCATTTCATAATTTCATTTTTTGTGGATGCTAAATTGAATAGTGAGGATTATTTCCACCACTTATTAGTTAACGACAATTGTTTTGCCAAAACCGAGGCTTTGTTAAGTTTTCATGTTGAAGTTCAAATATTAATTTTACAAAATTTCTTGAAATAAAATTGAATAAATTCCTTAAAAAACACTGTTTCGTTTTTAGGATTCATATAAAATTAACACTCATTACACACAATAAAAAGTAGGTAATAGTTTCCGAAATACAAAATATTGATTGAATTTACTCAACAAACATTTGGTGTAATCAGCACTGTTTCATAACGATACTAACTTCCATTCTGAAAATGCCTAACATCTATTTAAAAAGCTCCTTCAGTAAACTTTTCATAGAATATAGCATATAACATAAATAGAGGTTAATTCTTGATAGAAGGTATATAAAATTATATAAATATTTTAAAAAATTTTAAAAATTAGCCTTCTACATATTTAATTCCAAAAGATTATATTTAATGATTATAACTTCTGAAAATAAATTGAAATAATGTCGTATAAGTACCAGTTATATCATGACATAAAATAAACATTCATTATAAGACATCCGAATGGTAAAACAAAATCCAATAAATATGTAGAAGGCTAATTTTTAAAATTTTTTAAAAATTTTTTAAAATATTTATATAATTTTATATACCTTCTATCAAGAATTAACCTCTATTTATGTTATTTTATTCATAATATATAATTATTTGGTTTCCTTAACATTCTTTATACAGATAGTCCTTGTGCTATAGCAGAGGCCGTTAAATTGTCTTTCAATCTTCTAGATCAAGGGTAAACCACAGATATATTTTTGAGCGTAGTGAACCGTTATTCACCACGTTTAAGGGTTTCATTTCGGTAGAACTGTCTCTAGAAGTTTGAAGGGTAAGTAAATATTTGTTGTTAATTGATGTTATATTTTTTGAATATGAATTATTTGAATACTGACGAAGCAAAGTCGATCTTAAAACTTGTTTTTCATTAATGTTTTACATATCTTGAGTTTTTATATAAAGTACCTTGGTTAGATATCCAATAATATTGAATAGTCTAAGTAAGATAGTTTTGTGATGAAATTCTTAAGATTACATATACATATACATATACATATAATTTATTGATCCTTTGGACACAGATAGAGTGTATGGGACAAGTCACGGAAAGTTGAAGCTATATAATTCAAATATCAAATTTACAATAGATTTGTATCAGACATATATTCATGTATACTATAGTAGGCTTTTTTTGCCAATATATCTTTCACAGTTCTACCATACTCTCTCCTATTCAGTGCTCTTACCATGGGTGGTAGGTGATTATATAATATTATGCCTTTATATAAAATAGAGGACTTAAATTTGGTGGTTCGATGCACTGGAATAGATAGAGTGTCGGTACCTCTGGTGGAATAATTGTGGTAGTTGGACAATTTGGTGAATTTGGCCATATTATCCTTCATATATATCAGAGCTCTATACATGTAAATACAAGGTACTGTAAGAATTTTGTTTTCTATAAATATTGGTCGACAGGAAGTGCGTGGTTGTAAGCTAAAGATCATACGTAATATGCGCTTTTGCGACACCAAAACTCTGTCTGAATCAACAGAGTCACCCCAGATTAAAATGCAATAATCAATATGGCTATATACCAAACCATAATATATATTCAATAATATTTTACGTGGAAGTGAATTTTTTAAACGGTATATAACATAGAAAGACGAGCTGAGTTTCTTACACACCCTCTCGACATGATGGTGCCACCTCAAATTTCTGTCCACATAAATACCCAAGAACTTAATCACATCATCAGCTTTTAAAGGGACATCATTGTGATAAATTTCAAAGGTGCCGCCAGTATCGCTTCTCAGTTGAAAGCGAACGCACTCGGTCTTATTAATGTTCATTATCAGTGCATTTTTTTTGCACCAGTTTTCAAATTGGCTGATTAAAGACATGCAAACTTCCCTGAGTTCATTTAAGCCTGAAGCAGAGACGGCAATTGAAGTGTCATCAACGAAAATTATCAATTTCATTGTTACCGCTGCTAGATGTTCTGGTAGATCATTTATGAACAGGATGAAAAGCAATGGCCCCAATATAGAGCCCTGTGGGACTCCTAGCTCGCAGGAACGTTTGTCTGAGCACTGGCTGCCCACCCTCACTGACATAGTACGCCCTGTAATGAAGCTGCCTAGCCAATTCAAAAAGACACCTCTAAAGCCCAGGTTGTAGAGCTTATTCAGAATGAACGTGGGTGTTATACTGTCGAAGGCTCTCGAGAGGTCGAAAAACAGACCAGCAGCATGCAGACCCCTGTCGAGATACTGATAGACACTCTCAAAAAAGTCAATAGCAGCCGACTGAGTCGATCTTCGCTCCCTGAAGCCATGTTGGCTACCAGTAAATAATTTATGCTTATTCAGGAATCCAGACATGCGATCTAGTACTATTCTTTCAACGACCTTTGAAAAGACACTCAGTATGGAAATCGGTCTATAATTGCAGAGATCTTCAACATTATTTTTTTTGTGGACAGGCAGCACCAAGGAGTGTTTTAATGATCTAGGAAAAACACCAGAGGAGACCGAAAGATTTATCAATCGAGACAGTGGCTCTGCAATATGTCCCGAAACTGCCTTCAGCACCCTAACCGAAACAAAGTCAGCACCAACACTCTTTTTACTTTTTAACGACCTGATTGTATCCAAGACCTCGCACTGGCTCACCGGATGGAAAAAGAATGTGTGATCATGCATGGAAGGTGTTGTGCATGAAAAAGATAAGTCTCCACCATAGCGATCAGCGATATTTTGGGCTGCTATAGACGAGAAATAGTCTACAAAAGACTCAGCTATGAGTAGGGGATCAGAAATCTGAACACCAGCAATATTCAGTGTCATGTTCGTTCCTGCATTATTTGGTTGCTGGGCAGTTTCCCGTTTAACTATATTCCAGGCTGTTTTGCTCTGGTTATCGGATGTACATAACAATTTTGTATGGAACTCAAGCTTAGCATATTTCAACAGCCGTCTATACTGATTTTTAGCTTCTCTGTAAATATCGAACGAACGTTGATTTCGCAGGTTGACATGAAGCCAGTACAGATTCTTGAGGTTTTGGCTAGCCATTCTAACTTCTGATGTAACCCAACGTGAGTTAGGACGATTCGAGATACTTCGATACTTCAATGGGCAGCAGATATCGAAACAGTAATTTATAATTTCCAAGAAGGAATCATACGCAGAATCTATATCAGAACACTGATACACAGGATCGAAAGAAGTTCGAGACATAAATAAGCTGAGCTCATACAAATTGCTAGCTGAAGTGGACCTACATAATTTATTAATTCTACATTTTGAGCCTGTCTCCCGAGTAATACTTCTGAAAGCAAAATTTAAAAAAAGTCCTCTGTGATCACCGATGTGAGTTTCTAAATTTGATGTTCGACAATTTTTGATAATTGCATTAGTTAGTATGTAGTCAACCTTTGTAGCTGACATACGGCCATTTCTGTCGACAAATATTCTGGTAGGCTCAAAGTTTGTAACACTTAAATTGAAACAGTTAAGCAAATCAATGAAAAGGGATCTCTGTCTGCAACTAGTTTTCAAAAAATCTATATTAACATCACCACAGAGAAAGACATGGTCCACAGCTGACTGGCAACGTTGGAGTATATGCGAAGTCTTGTCCAAGAATACCTGCATACTCCCAGAAGGTGGCCTATACACAGAGATGACACCGAACTTGACACCACCAAGGATGCACCTCACCGCACAAAATTCACTTTCTAGCTCCTGTGATACATCCGATATCTTCAAGTCACTAACATGAAGACCAATTTTTGCATAAATCGCAGTTCCACCATGTTTACGCAAGGGTCTGCAGAAGTACGATACCAATATATATCCAGGGATCACCATAGTAGTCATTTCATCAGGAACACACCAGTGTTCAACTATGCTAACAATGTCTGGTGATTTTTCAGTCAGTAAGAGTGAAAGCATATTCCGTTTGTTGGGCATCGACTGCACATTGAGTTGAATAATCGCGAAATTTATCTCAGTATTCAGAACAGAGTATTGAAGTAAACTATCATCCGATGACTGTGCAACTGGACTTAGGTGAGAGGTGCGCTCTGGCGGCGTTTACAAAAAAACGCTTAACAGCAGTACCTTCAGGCCAGAAAGATGGGTTCATAGCCTGATCCAAAGATTCAAACGGTATGATAATCTTAAAGGATGAATAAATGTCAGGTCTTTTAGATGTCAATTTCTCACAAGACACACCCGGTATACTCGCACCAACGTAGTTTACCAGATCTTGCGAGTTTGTTGTTGGGCTTAATCTAGATATATGAATGAAGGCATGACGCATCTTGGGGACTGCAACTAGTGCATCTGTCCTCATGGTACCCACAACGGGCCCTTTAGGCTTCCTAGAGTCCTTTGTCAGTTTTTGTTTTGAGACGGAGATATTCTCTACAGCAGGATTGCTTGTATTATTAGGCTTACCGGATTTTGGTCCTCTCTTAGATTTGACTAATGTCCAATCAGTTTGTTTTTCCACTCCATCAGACTTAAGATAATTGACAGACTGGGCCTCGCCGTCATTCTCGATGTGAATAAGATCGTTCATAATTTTCTTTTGCATCAGTTCCATTGAACGAGGATCACCCGAAGATACATCCTCTCTAGCACTGGTGAGTACAGATGTCTGAGATGTCGGTAAAATACTCGATTTAACAGTAGCCTGGCCGTGCGATCTTTCATTGCCAGGTGGATTTGTTTTGAAAACATTTTTACCTCGCTTCAATTCACTTTTTTCAGCCAACAATACACGAATTATTTTATCTTGTGCAACCAGCATTTCTTTCAACGAGGAAATTTCTGCAGTAAATAAATTACTGATATCCTTTATGATTTCTTGTTTGAAACTCAATAAGTCGTTTTTATTTAAACACCCATTAGAGTGGCGGCAAGATAGTTTTTCCATATTTGGGTCGGTGGTAGTATGATCCAGATTTCCTGTTTCCTCGGTATTATCCAAGCTTATTTGAACCAAATTACTATTTCCATTTGCAGTGGGACATTGGATACAGGTCTTACACATCCATTGATTCAGTTTATCTTCACCACGTAATTTCAAATAATTATTCATCGATGGAAAGACACACTTACTATGAAAATATTTTTCACAATTTGAACACTCAATAGTGTCATCATATCTATCGATTTTTAATTCACAACTAGAGCATTGAATACCACGTCCGCGCGACATGGTGATCGAACGAATGATATGTTGGATTATGTTGGATATTCTTGAAAGATATTGGTTTTCATAAGATTGATCAGCAGAAACAAAATTTTGTCTATTCAAAATGTTTAATTTATGGGATTTTGGTTAATAATTTTTATTTATTGGATTTTGTTATACCATTCGGATGTCTTATAATGAATGTTTATTTTAATTTATTTTCAGAAGTTATAATCATTAAATATAATATTTTGGAATTAAATATGTAGAAGGCTAATTTTTAAAATTTTTTTAAATATTTATATAATAGAATATAGCATATGTTCAAAAAGGCGAATTGCCTATAATTGTGAGTCCGCTTTCATGTTAGCAAAATTAAAATAATCTATAAACATACTCACACGATCTCGTGGCATTTCTACTAAATACTTTTTTTTTAATGGTTTCTTAACGGTTACCATACGTATTATATGATCGTCCACATACACAGAGGTTGCCCCAGTTATATCCAAAATACTGTGTGTGTGAGTGAAAAAATGAATTGCTGTTATTATATATTATTATTATCCTGATACTCCCAGATCTTCTGTGAAGATCCCTCTCAGAAGCTTTTTCAGCTTGTGCGAGTTAAGAGTTCAGTTGTGTTCTGGGTAGGCTTTGTTACTGCGATCATGCGCCACTCAAGGTCACAGCACTGTTAATTTTTGACCCAACAGTGATATAAAATAAAATAATAAAAAGGAGTGTTCTACTTGATAGAAGGCTCTTTCCAATATCTTAAATATCAAATAGAGTTAATCTGTTATACCCACAAGTTTTGATTTTATAAAATGTCTTAAAAACTCTTCAAAATTGATTTGGACAAATGCTTCAGAAAACACTACTTCTTTTGCAGAATTTACACTAATTAAACTGTATTAAAAGGAGATGAAATCTCAAAAAATTCTGAAAAATATGTAGCATATCTTGAAAGGGGGCTTTTCAAACAGAGGTTGTTTCGAAGAACGTGTTAAGTTTAGGTTGTGTTTAGAGTGGAATTTTGTTCTCATAACACCGTTATGAAACAATGCTGTTCCCAATAAATGTTTGTTGAGTAAGTTCAATTAATATTCTCTATTTTCTCTATCAATTTCTATATGTATTCCTTATGTCTTTTAAAACAGAAACAGTGCTTTCTAACGCATTGAATTGCATGAAATTTATAGCTAAGTAAAACAAAATTACCCTGTTCGATATTTGAGATATTGAAAAAGCCTTTCATTAAGTTATTAATTTGATTCAATTTCAATTTGTTCAATACCCCTTTCAAAGTTATATTCAATTCATGTTTATTTATACCAAATAATAATCATAATTACGCTTTTTCACACATGTACGTGGCACTTTTTGGATATTGAATCTGTGATGGTACCGCACTTTCAAGAACTTCTTCTTTTAACTTATTTTAATAAATGATTTATAGTTACTGTATAGGTTTCTTTTAGTCTAACGGCCAATTTCATAAACGAAATCAAAGCCTTCTTTTTCTCAAAAAGACTCCTTTAATGATAAAACGTGTTTCATAAGCAAATTTTGAGGTTAAAGGGAACTTAAAAGCGTTCTTTATCTTAATATGAGAAAATCGGCCATTTACGGCTGAAAAAGGATCCTTTAACAAGAAGCTCGACACTGCGTAAGTGCTCGATAAACACGAAAACAGTGGACATAACCTTCCTCACAATTTTTATAGAATATCACCAACTATATTCGTAAAATCACTAGTTCTCAGGATAGCCAACAGTCGGAAACATATGACCGGCGCATTAAAGGAAGCTTTAAGTAAAGGACGGTCGATATGCGTTTATGAAACTGATGGTCCCATTTAAAGGATCCTTTTTCATAAAGGAAATTTATCATAAAGGTGCCTTTTAATATTTTTTATGAAACTCGCCGTAAGTCAAGCCGGATTTGCGCAATAGAAGGTATGTAGATAAATTTTTATTGTTTTTTCATTGAATATCCAAATTACTAAAGACTGATGAGAAAATGGGTTAGTGTTTCAAATGCTTTTTCAAATGAAACAAAAACAGACCATTTCTTAGAAATTCAGTATTCAATCTAAACAGCTATCTCTGATGAAGTTTGCGCGATCACTATCTTATATTATCTTTTAATTCTGTGCCGGTTGACTGCCGCACATATGTGTTGATAAATCTATATGTATAAAGAAATAGAGAATTTTAGTTTAATTTCTGAAACTTTGCGGGAGATTTTTTCAGATGGAATTTGAAGAAGTTCTGGCCATAAAAATTCGATTAATAGAAATGACCCTTCGTTTACGTTTAAGGCTGTTTCTTTCTCAGTTCGTGCCATAAACTGCATCACACAGTTAATTTTAAGGAACGAAACGGAAATTCATGCAACATTATTATCATTATTATTACTTCTGGACTGTTCTTGCACAAATAGGGGCAATTTTGCTTACTTACAAAGCCATGCAACCAACAGTGTGCTTTTTCTGAGAAGATTTTTTTGCCCAAAATCTCGATCGTGTTCCAAATTCTCGAAGCCCAGTCAGAAAACTCTCGTCGCAATCTGTGATTAATTTCCTCTAGTTCTCGAAACAATACGACTTCAGAAGGATGCAACCTCAGATTCTTACACAATATTCTCAAATTTGATGCCTGAGAAATCCCCATGTTGTTGCGATCATCGTAAAATCGATGAATTTGGCACCACTACAACACTGGCCGCTTCAGATACAAAATGTTTCAGTCACTTCGCACATAACGTTCCTTTTTTGGTGGCTTATTGTCTTGCAAAGTTAACTCACGTTCATATTTTTTCACAGTCCGACAAACTGTGCAGAGTACCAATGATAATAACCTAATTCTCAAGTTAATAAACATTGGTAATATTTTTATTACATCCAACCGATTAAGAGGAATAAAACACTGAATTATGAAACAGCACACACTATGTGAGATATATTAACACCTAGATAAAAGAAAAAACTAGTAGGAACCGAGAAATGCCCTTCTGAAAAACTACCACCTACATTAAAATACCCTTTACATTATGTGATCGTTACTAGACTAACGTGGCAATTTCTGTTTTTAGAGCTTCAAAAAATAGATGTTGAATTTCTTTGAATTACTCTGGTTTTTTAACAAACTCGTAAAGAGATAACAAGTAATGAATAGGTCTTTGTATACTCAGACAAAAAACGGCAAATCTATTATTATCTGGATCAGAACAATCTTGGTACTTTTGTTAAATTCAATGGAATTTGTTTTCTAGAGATTATATAATAAGTTCTGTAAAAATCGATTGATTTTTTCCTGCATCAAATATATATTTTATTATAGGATGAATGGAGTTCAATTTGTCGGTTTGTTCTGTTGGAATCATCTATTATATCATCTATTTACTCCTTGATATTCGTTTTTCTTATATACACATGGATGACATAATTGATCGTTTTAACGAGATAAATCTACAGCTTCCCAAATTTCTAGAATTTCTCAACTTTATTCATTCCAACATCAAATGTACAATTGAAATAGAAACAAGTAACAAATTAAATTTCTTAGATCTATCAATCACGTAATAAATTAAATCGGATCTATCAATCAAGTAATAAATTAAATTGGATCTATCAATCAAGTAATAAATTGAATTTCTTAGATCTATCAATCTATGCAAAAAATAACCTATAAAATTTCAACATCCCTAAAAAAAGTTCCGCAGACGCAATCATTCCTCAAGATCATTTTAATCCGGATAATTTTAACTTTGCGGCTCTCAATTCCACGACTCATGGGGAGTTCACAATACCTTCCAAGTGTCTCAAGAAAACATTTCTACAGAAATCTTCGTGATGAATCATAGAGTCGAAAATAATGAATTTCCCCTATATTTGGTGAATAGATTGATGTCATAGAAAATAAAGAACGAATGACCATTACAGTGCATTGATGATTGAAGCCAATAAGCTTCGAAATATGTGCATGCCGGCTGTTCGATCAGGAAAACCCATTCTGATCGATTTGAGTTTTGGAATGTTATGTATATGCATATAACACTGTCCTGATTCGAAAAACTTTCTGCCACCATAGCTCATACTCCTTTTGATTATATTTGGAAAAGATTATCGGCAAAATTAATTCTTTTGTCCTTTTATATCCCATAATAGAGACGCAGTACCATAAAAACTTGACCTTTAGTTATTTTGGACATTTAACCATCAAAGTTCAAAATTATTTCAATAAATTAACTGAAAAAGGTCCTCCTCAGGTTTTCCTGATCTAAGGAATATTTTGTTCAACGTGAAAGAAATAACAATTTGAGAATCCACATAAACCATTGTGATGACTGTTGCGCATCATACACGGGTCAAACAGGTAGAATCTATTAAACAAATCTGAAGGAGTTCCTGACAACATACAAAAGGAACATATTGAAGCCGTCAATCAGCATACAAATAGTAACAAACCGAAAATCCTCCAATAATATAGGAAAGGATTTAAAATGAATTTATCAGAGTGCTTGTGAATAAACAAAGTTCCTGAAGTTCCTGATCCTCAAATACTGAAGAAAAAATTAGAAATGACACTTCTGAATATGTAACTACTCCCGATCCCTACAAAATATGATACCCTGTATATTTCAATGCATTATGTAATACTATACACGCGACAATGATTTCATGATATAAACACATCCTGTATCATCTCAGTGAATAAATTATGAAAACTCAGTAAAATATAGTGTTTTATTCTGCAATATACACACTCAAACTTTCAAGTCTTTCTGTTCGAAAGTAAGAGTGTCTGCAGAAGAACCTGCTGGCCTGAAATATCTTTCACATTGAATTGTTTATCAGTGAGTCGAACCCAGCCGTTTGAGACCATTTTCGGCTCAAAGTTCGAAACTTACAGACGTTTGTAAAAACGATAACACACTGGTCCTTAGAACAAGCGCACAAAAATCATATTGAAGAAATTATTCCTTTTGGGTGCAACACTACTGATGTTACTGAGTATCATGAAATATGGTAACTTTTGTGTTAATGATTTACATTTTTATCCATCATGGGACAAACAACCAATGAGAGAGTTATGTTAATAGACATAAAAATTATGTAATGAAATACATATAAAACAATGAGATTGGTAACCCTACTTTTTGTGATTAACGTTGATGTGAAACAAAAATCGCTAACCCGTGATAAAAAGATAAAATAATACCCAGGTTATGGAATTCTTCTTTTAAATATTTATACCGAATGTTTCTATTCTTAGCTGAATACTCCATGCGCCCTCCCTGGAGTAGGAATGGTGGGTACACACAGGGATCTACATAGAAGAAAAAAACATTCCACACTTACTTTTTGAGTCAAAATCCAATAGCCAAAATCACTATAGTTCAGTCTTTGATTTTTATGGAAAAGTAATCAAGAATTCCACCACTTCTCCGCTTTCAGATAAAATCACCTCGTAAAAATTAATAGGCAGGGAAAAACCAAGTTTTTGAAGTTTTGAGTACAGTATGTTACAGTTAGTCTTATTTTGTCCACATTATAGCAAAATATGTCATAAATCTCCCGTGTCACCGCATTCACAATTTGAATTTGGATTTTAATTCTGCAGAGGTGTTCTGGGGACAGACAATGACGCGAGCGTATTCTAGCCATTGTTGAGATGTATTTTCGTGGTAGATTCGATGTAAGCAGTGAAAAGGGATTCGTATTGTTATGTTTATGTCTACTTCTCATATCTGGCGGAGCAATGAGGCAGGTGAAATTTTTTTTTCCTAGGTTGGCACCACTGTCCTTAATTACTATGCCAAGCTTGAGCGGGATCTGTCAACTAGTGTGTTTGCAACAGCTGATTAAGTCAGTCGATGTCAGAGTGCGTGCCGATTTTTACTATGGGTGATTACGTTGAGCAAAGAATTTGTTTAAAGTTTTGTGTTGCAAATGAATTTTCGTGTGCCGATGCATTGAAAATGTTGCAAAAGGCCTTTGGTGATAATGCTCTATCGAAAACTCGTGCATATCAGTGGTACAGAGCCTTCAAGGACGGTCGTGAAGTGGTCGCCCCTCGACGGCTTCGATCGAAGATAACGTCGATAAAATTAAGGAAAGGGTGCTGGAAAACCGTCGTACCAGCTTGAGAGAGATAGCACATGATCTTAAGATATCCCACGAGTCGGCACGTACGATTTTGATTGATATTTTGGACATGAGAAAGATGACCGCACGACTCGTACCGAAAGACCTGAATTTTCTTCAAAAACGTCATCGCGAACATGTAGCTTCAGACATGCTGGATCGCTGTAATTCCGATTCTACATTCATGGAACGCATTATAACTGGTGATGAGACCTGCGTCTACGACTACGATATGCAAAGAAGCCAGCAATCATCGGAATGGGTGGCAAAAAATGAGCCAAAACCGAAAAAACCACGCCAAAGCCGCTCGAAAATGAAGGTGATGCTCATTGTTTTCTTCGATATCCGTGGCGTGGTGCACTACGAATTCGTTCCAGAGGATCAGACGGTAAGCAAGGAGTATTACATAGGCGTTATGAAACGTTCGTTTGAGCGTATCCCTAAGAAGCGGCCAAATTTGTGGGCGAACAACTCATGGATTTTGCATGACGATAACGCGCCTTCTCACCGAGCTACGATTGTGACTGACTTTCTCGCCAAAATCTCAACAAACGTGCTTCAGCAACCACCTTATTCACCGGCTTTGGCTCCCTGCGACTTTTTCCTCTTCCCAAAACTAAAATTGCCCCTTCGTGGCACCCATTGTTAGTCGATTGAAGCCAAAAAACAAAATTCGGCGCGAGAGCTAAAGTCCATCCCGGAAAGCGCCTATAAAAAATGTTTCGATAATTGGAAGTGCCGTTGGCATAGATGTATTCGAGCAAATGGAGCCTATTTTGAAGGCGACCCAATAAATTTTGACGATTAGATGTAAAAATGTTGTTTCAATTGAAAATTCTCGGTACTTTCTTGACAGAGTAGTATAACGATATTCCCCCACCCGAAATTATCGACCATGATTTTTTGACTCTTGTGATGTCTGTTTCAGTATTAGGTTTCCGATATTTTAGTTTCACTAAGGAACTTTTGGAATCCGAAAATATTACCACCTTGTTTATTTTGCTTCTTTTTATAATGTCTAGGTCTTTTCCTTTCGACAACATTTCCGCTGATGGTATGGACCAAAATTCTGGCAGGTTGTTAGAAACTTCCAAGTTAGCCGTTTATGATTAGACACCTATACCAACCTTATATTCAGAATAGCTTCCTTTCTTTAAGGCATCTATAAAAATGTTATGATAGTTAGGAAAATGATCATCACAAAAACAGATTAAGCTTTATATTAACACACTAGCTGACCCGGCAGACTTCGTACTGCCTCAATCGATAAATAAATGTCCTAAACTTTTGTATAAAATAATGTCAAAACAAACAAAACGAATCCGTATTTAATAAAAGAGTATTTTTTGAATGAAGCATGAAGTTTTATTATTATTTTCGACACATCATGTTGCTTACTCACAAAACAGAGTTTAAATTTGATATCGACAGGCACACACTGCTATGACACAGTCTGTTAATCAATTAAATGCTTTCTCATAAACTGTATTTTTTGTTTTCTTTTGTGGTGCGTAAATAATCAAAGAATATATATATATATATATATATATATATATATATATATATATATATATATATATATATATATATATATATATAAATATATATATATATATTAGTACATACTTGAATATCATAAAAAATTGAGAGGTGTCAAGGGACACCCGGATGGAACGAAGTTCCTTTCGATTAATTAGTGTAGGAATTGTATTGAAATTTTATTTTTTTTTAAGTTAGAATAACATTTTTTTTATTATCAACAAATATAATGTAATATAAACTAAACAAAACGGGGAGAACTTTTGAAATTACAAAACTATTACTTTATCATTCAAATGTAATTGATAACTTATTATAAGATGTTTCTTATCTCATTAATTACCAACTAAAATAATTAAGATACCATTATACCCCATATTATATATGAGCAAAATCCCGAATGTTGAAATTCCCAGTATTTGAATATCAAAACAGATATAATCTGTTAGTCTCCTACAATTTTAATTTAAAAAAAAAATTTTTATTCAAAAATCTTTTAGAATTAAATTAATGTCTAAAATAAAATTAAAATTGTAGAAGACTAACAGATTAAATCTGTTTTGATATTCAAATTTTGTTATATTTCTTCTATCAAGTAAAAAGCCTTTTTCTATTTTATTCCCAGTATTATTTTATTGGGCATTTCTATAATACTGGGAATTTCAACATTCGGGATTTTGCTCATATCTTAAGTGGGGTATAACGGTATCTTAATTACTTTAGTTACGTTAGAAAACGTTTATATGAAAAACAGAAAAGGGCTGTTTGTAGAGTTTTCCCGGCATTTAACCGAATTTTTCTCACCCTTTAAACCTTCCCTAGACCTCCACGATCATTTCAAGACCAAGATAAGATAAATCCGTTCAGCCGTTCTCGAGTTTTAGCGAGACTTACGAACAGCAATTGATTTTTATATATATAGATATATCATCTTTTTCTAGCGATAGAAATATTATTCTATAGGAAGAAACGTACTGGTTATATACTGAATTGTTTCAGCCGTTACTATTTGGTGGTTGATCATAATTAAAACAAATTGTAAAAATTACTATGTTTTACTACCAATAAAAATATATATTACACATTTTCTTGTGACTCGAGTTTTTGTTTTAATACCTCTGTACCACTGTAAGGTCTTCAGTTGTCTGATGATGGGATAGTTCATTTCCCGAAACTCGAGTCACAAGAAAATGTGTAATATATATTTTTATTGGTAGTAAAACATAGTAATTTTTGCAATTTGTTTTAAGTACTGGTTATAGTCCAAGCTATGAAAAGGCAATTGAGTTACTTTATAGATTTTTGATTTGTGCTGTTTAAGATTCTCATAGGGCTGCAGGTATGCAGGTCTCTTTTGCTGTTAGAGTAATTCTGTGTAGATTGTAACTTTGCGATGTTCTCTTTCATACTGCTGTTGTCGATTTGATATTTTTTGGTGAGATATTAAGTTGCTAGGACGAATGTTCTCCTTTCTAGTATGAATTCGCCGCTTTCTACTATTATGACATTGGTAGATGTGGATCCATCTCATGAAACCCATTATTTCTCTTAAAGCTTGGTAGTGCCTAACTTTTTAAAAATTTGTCTTGAACATTTACCAATGATAATTGAACCGTAATCTAAATGAAGTCTAGAAATGTTAGAAATTGCCAAGTATAATAGTAGTAGATTTTCAGGTTGAGCGCCCCACCAAGTTTCACAAAATATCTGAATTAAGTTTATTTCTTTTTTTTGCTTTACTGCAACCTAGTTGTATATGTTCCCTTCACGATAGTTTATTGTCTAGTACCACTCCCAGATGTTTTTCATTCTATGTTTTTACTGTCGATTGATAGGCATGGAGTTAGATTAGGGGTTGGATGTCTTGAAAACATGACTGCTGATGATTTTGATGTTGATATCATAAGGTTCCGATTCTTCATCCACTTACTTGTGTTATCTAATGTTTCTGACATTTCTTCATATATTATGTCTATATCCTCTCCCGAACACATAACACGGGTCAACATGAAATTTGATTTTGATTGCAAAGCATTAAATTTCGGTAGTTTAGGTCGTAATAAGACGGAAAAAAAATATATGGCATGAAAAACTTCGCTTTTGTGTTTAGAAGTCTAATTGAACGAAATTTTTAAAAATCTCGGATTTTAATTTTTGATTGAAAATAAAACTATTGAAATAAAAATGTTTATTATTTTTATTAAGTTTTACTATCAAATTAGCTTACAGAAAAGTGGAAAATAACTTAAAAGTGCACACTTTTACTTTTTCTTTTATATTCATAGCTACTTTCTCTCAATAAACCCCAAATATAGTCGCCCATCATGTTTTCATTGTATTGGCCTTGATAGCGTTGTTCAAAATTCATGATGTCCTGATGGAAACGTTCTCCTTGCTCTTCGGAATAGGCTCCCATATTGTTTTTAAATTTATCCAAATAAGCATGCAGCATATGTACTTTTAATGACATCCTGCAGCCCATGGCCTTAAAATTTGTAAGCATATCCTCAACCAACTTTTCGTAGTTTTCAGCTTTATTATTTCCTAAAAATCTAGAAACTAGTGCTTTAAAACTGTTCCAACTTGCTTTTTGAGTACGATTCAGCAACGTTGGAAATTTTTCATCGGCGAAAATCTGTCTTATTTGCGGACCAACAAAAACCCCAGCTTTAACCTTTGCTTCCGATAACTTCGGAAAATTTTTTTTTAAGTATCCAAAAGCTTCTGAACTTTCATCCAGTTTTTTAACAAATTGTTTCATCAACCCTAACTTAATGTGCAAAAGCGGCATTAACACTTTTTCCGCTTCAACAATCGGCTCAAATTTGACGTTCTGTTTTCCGACACACAATTCTGTTCTTACAGGCCATGACCGTTGAATATAGTGTTTAGAATCCGCTCTGCTATCCCACAAGCACAAATAACACGGATACTTTGTATATCCACCCTGTAGCCCCATTAAAAATCCCACCATTTTAAAATCTCCAATCAGCTCCCAGTTATACTCACGATACTTTACAGATTCAAGCAAAATTTTGACACTTTCATAATTTTCTTTAAGATGTACTGAGTGAGCAATTGGAAGAGACGGAAATTTATTTCCGTTGTGCAATAGAACTGCTTTTAAACTTTTTGTAGAGCTGTCAATGAATAAACGCCATTCGCTAGGGACACAGGGTATGCCAATTGCTTCAAACATACCTTTAATGTAATTACAAAAACAAAGTCCATCCTCCTTCGTGAAAAACGTTGCAAACATTTCATGCCTAGTCCGCTGATTCGTGATCTTAACATCATCAATCAAATTCCACTGTTTTAACCGAGAGCCTAGAAGCTCTGCTTTATTTTTTGGCAAATTTAAATCTCTAATTAGATCGTTAAAATCTTCTTAAGTAATGAGATAGTGTTTTGGTTGTTCAGGTGTAGGCAAAAACTCCTTATCGGAATTACTTTTATAAGAACTAAAAGATAAGCTACTTTTCTGCGATAATTTTTTTGGTGGCTCAGGTACTGGTCGTGTCAGGTCGTGAGCAATTGGAGCAGAAGAAGATTCGAGGTCAGGATATTCAATAGGTTTTGCATTTTTACCTCTACGTCTTTTACTCGGATTCACCATACAAAAGTAGCAGTCAGTAATATGGTCTTTTGGTTCTCGCCAAATCCTTGGTATTGCAAATTTCATAGACCTTTTCTCACCTCGATACCAACCTAAAAATATAAAAATAAAAATTAATATGTCTATTATTTTGGATTCATCGCTTGATTAAATAAAAATTGCTTACCTTCCAAACACCTTTTACAATAACTACAAGCAACATGTGGAGCCCATGGCTTATCTTGATTCCGTACAGGACAGTCAAAATATGCTTCATAGGCTTCACAGAGAACGTGAGATGTCTTTAGTTCATATTTCACGTCTCGAACTTTAATAAATTGACCACATATAAAACAAAAAGCATCAGCATCGTATTTGCACTTTCGTGATGACATTTTAAGTTATTGTGGGCTTGTAAACAACACCTGATGGTTGCTTATCACTCGGGTGCCATCTAGCGGCACAGTGTTAACGTTAATACCCCAGTCTCACCGCGCGGTCTTTTTAAAAATATTAAAATCAATTAAAATGAAAATATTGAAAAATGAGTATTATTATTATAACTATCACAAAAGCAAACTTTATACCGAAAAAAGGTATTTTCTTTTCGTTTTTGTGCATAACTAACTGAAAAATAATAGTATAAACTTTAGGACAAAGAAGGAAAATTTTTTTGTAGAGTCGTGTAATATATGGATCATCTGCATATTGGCCAATAAGGACATTATCTACTGCACATTCCGATATATCCTTGATATATACGTTGAATGGACTAGTACTTAGCTTAGAACCCAGAATAATTCCTCTATCTGACAAAAAAGGCCCAATGAAGTTGTTGGTTTCTGAATTGAATATGTAGAGTTATTTATTTTGAAGTAGATCACCATGAACAACCATTTTTCAGCGAATGAAGTATATATGTGTGAAGTCAAAAATATCAGGGTAGCCATCATAGAATGACCTCTACGAAAGCAAAAGATTAATGGGCTCTAATTCAATTCAATTTCAATTCATTTATTCATATCAAACTACAAATATTCGACATTTAACAATTTGGAGAAGTCTAGCCTAAACTTAAAGTTTGTATGCCGACATCCTCCGTACATAATGAATAATAAAAACAATAGTTCACATAAGGTCAACTCAATTACGTTCAACCAAGAGAAAAAAAAAAAACCAAAAACACTACTTCGCAGAAAAAAAAAAAGAAAATCAAAAACAACCAGATTGAATGCCCAACACCTGTACCAAAGCTTATCACAACCACACTATCGTCCAAGTATTCTATAAAAAGCCTCAGGCTTGTCCACAATAAACGATAACAATTTTTTTCTATCCTTTTTCCTCCTAGGGTTAAAATTCATTTTTATTTGGCCAGGCAACAGGGAAAAGAACTTGGCACCATGATAAGGCAATATTTCAGTACTATATAAACGTCCCACCCCATGAATTATTTTCAAGATTGTGTTCTGTACCGTCTCCAAAGCTTTAGCGCAACCACCAAACATACCACCCCAAATGGCCACTCCGTAACGAAACACTGACAGAATTAGAGACTCATATACTTGGAGGAGGGCTTCTTTTTGTAAAATATTCCTTAAATTATAAAAAATATAAAATGTAGAACGCGATCTCTCAACCAAGGACTCCACGTGTTTATCCCACCTCAAAAACTGATCAACGACCACTCCCAAATACCTTACCGATTCAGCTTTGGCAATCAAAGGACAACTACACCCTACCCCATTACAGTCCGGAAAATGTAGCGGAATCGAAGAGAACCTAGGCTGACCTTTAGCTGTTATAGAAAAAGCTGTAAACCTCGTCTTCGCTATATTCAGTCTTAATCTGTTCGTCATCAACCAATAACGAATTACTGCTAATCCGTTTGTTGCCCTCTCATATACCTGATCCCAGTTGTCTCCCACAAACAGAGCGAGTGAGTCATCGGCATATGAGATGATTTCTAATCCTAGACTGTTCAACAGATCATTAATGAACACAAGAAAAAGTACCGGGCCGATCACCGTACCCTGCGGTATTCCCATCTTTATCACGTCTGGTTCACTCAGTACCCCCTCAATTCTGACAGATTGCACTCTGCCCTTCAAATAATTACCGAACAGATCAAGACATTTTCCTCTTATTCCAATTTTTTCTAATTTTTCGATCAGTAACTCGTGATTCACTGTGTCAAACGCCTTTGCTAGGTCAAGAAACACCGCCGCTATCTTCCCTCCGCCATTCATAGTATGTACTACCCGCTCCACCATTACCTCCATCGCATCTACCGCAGATAAACCCTCCCTGAAACCGAACTGCCCAGGATCTATCAACTTGTATTTATTGAGGTAAGCCGTTAACCTCTTCTTTAAACTCTTTTCAAATAATTTAGCAATGTTGCTGATCAAAGAAACAGGCCTGTAGTTTGTCATTTGCTTTCTATCACCAGATTTATAAACACATATGACCTGGGATTTTTTCCACTCTGAAGGGATCATAGCTGTCTCCAAAACTAAGTTGAACACATGTTTCAGTGGTTCGAGTATAAGATGGTGTATAATTTTAACAGTTTGACCGATAAGCCATCAGGACCTGCGCACGAGTTATTCTTCAAGGATGCAAAATTATCTATGAGTTCGACAGTAGTAATCGGATCTAAGTACATAGACCCGGAATGTATGGACGGACCACCACTTTTATACGACTTAACCCTTTCATAGTTGAGGTCCATTTTCTCTCCTATGTTTATAAAAAAATTATTGAATTTATTCGCCTTGAGAAAACTATCAGTCATCGCCACATTCCCCTCATCGATTATTTCGCCTGGAATACATCTCCTATTATCACGTCTGTTGTTGATTTCATTTATTGTTTGCCACATTTTCTTCCTATCATTACCGGCCATTTCGATTTTATTACGATAAAAGGATTCTCTTGTGTATCTGATCCTTACGTTAAGTTGGTTTCTGAATTTTTTATACGCCACTTTCTTTTCATCCGTAAAATTTTTGTTCAAGTCCCTCTTCAACTTGTCCCTCCGTTTAATATCCGCTATTAGTTCCGTTGTTATCCACGGTTGTATCCCATTCGTATTTACTGTTTGAACTGGTTTTTTGTATGAGGACATCTTAATATACCTATCGAGCGTCTTAATGAACTGGGAGTGCGCCGTGAGTGGGTTAGTCTTTTCAGTAACCGACTGCCAACTTTCTCCCGCCATGATTGATGTAAGTCTAACATAGTCTATATTCTTGATGTGTTTCTCTGCTTTTTGTTCATTACGACGGCTACGAGAATCTGCGATGGACCGCAGTACCAAAATTATGGGAAAATGGTCAGTCATGGAAGCTTGAATAACCCCTGCCAACAATGACACTTTATGACCCATCATGGTTTTTATCCTGACGAACATATGATCAATGATCGAACCAGATGTTTCCGTTTCTCTTGTTGTCTCATTTATTATACTCCTGAATCCGAATTGCCCCAGCGATGTAAGATACAGAACACTCTCCTGACATAAAATGTTACCTATATTTATATTGATGTCTCCAACGAATAGTTCCACATCACAAAATTTAATCTCGCCCATATAATTATTGAGGTCTTTGATATATTGTTGTACATTAATTGATGGTGGCCTATAAGAGGCCGTAACCCCAAATATCGTTCCATCAACCTCCAGGCACAGGCGCAGGACATTCGTCTGAACAAAATTAACAACCCTAATATCTACATTTAATTCTTCCTTTACATAAACCAGTAGTCCATCATTTTTATTCACACAAGAATCATTACTAATCAATTCATAACCTTTTATAGCATACTGCGAATTGTTACTAAACTTCCAAGTTTCAGAAAGTACTATCAAATCAATATAGTCTAAATTCAACGTTTCCAAGTAAATCAATAATTCATTAAAATTTTTACGTATGCTTCTTATGTTGAAATGTATGATGTTAAGCAATCTATTTTCCCCGAATTCTCCCTTGACAGTCTCAACATCTGAAAACACTCTTGTTTCCTCAAAACACAGCAAATCATCTTCCCCCATAAAATCATCCATTTCAAAGGCAATAATCACAATAATACAATGTTAAATAAAAAAAATACCAAAAAAAAAAGAGAGAACAATGGAGGTATCCGAAAATTCAGTTTTTAGCCGAATTCTTTCGGCTCCTCAGTTTATTCTGCCGAGTATATCTTATGTTCTTCCCAGATATACCCTGTCCTGGAGTTTCCAGGTTATCACGATTGGCCTCTTTAATAGATCTAGGCAACTCGAAAACTTCAGACGGTGACCCCAACGGCCGAGAGCAAGGAGATGCCCGAGAAAGTCCCCCCGACTGTCTCGGGGCAGGTGTTCCGGGATCACTAAGTGATTCGGGGATTTGCCTATCCCCACTCTCTAGTTTTTCGAGATCCGCTGCAGTGAAAACCTCTTTATTGATGTGAAGTCTGCCACCACCAATGAAACACTTGTTATTACTGTCCTGTCTTGCCTCCAGTAAGTGTCTCCTCAATATTTTATTCTCTGACCTCTGTTTGTTGGTCAAATCTTGGGCTATTCGAATAGTTTTTCCCTTCAGTTTGTGAGTATTCTTAAGAATCATAGACTTCGTTAAGAAGGAAGAAATTTCCACCTTGATGGGACTTTGATTGGTTTTACCCAATGGATATATATCGTTTATGTCCTCCCTCAACAATTTTATATCGAGTAAATCGTTGACCACCTGTGTAAAATGGTCAACAGTAATTTGATTTTCTACCCTCTCCAAGCCAAATACCACGATATTATTCTTCCTCTGATTCCTCTCAAGCTGTTCGACCCTCTTCCTCAATTCTTCGTTCTCTCTCTCTGACTTGACAAGGCGATGATTAAGTTCCTCAATTTTCATTAAAAGCTTAACCTCCGCCGCCTGAACAGCTGACCGCAATTCCTTATTTCCCTTCAGTATCTCGTCCCGAAGTTGCTCATTAGTAATAACCATCGACATCGTATCAAGTTTCTGTCCCCTTTATCAATCACGTTCTTATCAATCAGGTGACAGATTGTGGAATAATATGTGAAATCAGCCTGTTTGTAAACAAATAAATCTCGATCCGAAATCTTCAAGAATTAACCTCCTGAATATTTCTGGTTAGTTTACTTTCTTCCACTCAATGAGAACAAACTTTATTCTGTTAAGACGGATTATCAACGTTTTTTAATTGTAGCTATTTACGTACCCCGAAGCAGACGTTTGGTCAAGAACTCCTCGTCAACACATGCACCTCGGCTGAACGATCGAAATATCCGTTGTTTTTCTATTCTTTCCTTGACGAGTGCTCCCAAGATCTCATAATGCCTTATGGGGAGAATGCTATTGGACGTAGGGTATCTGGTTCTGTTAGAGGTTTCCCTACTTTATTGAAGGGAAGGATAAGTGTTTTGTTATAGATAGAGAGAGTTATTTTGGTGAAAGTTTGGACATTAACTTTATTAATACCTGTGAAGTGGGCAAGTTCTGCGACTTGGGTGGAATATTCCTTTTTTTGAATTTGTTGATAGCTTTCCATGCTGTGTTAGATTGCACAGAAGTTTTTTTCTTTTCCCTCATTAATAATTTGGTTCGCGCTCTTATTCATTAGCTCTGATGTAATTTTCTCAAGACGGGTTTTCAATGTAATTTCTAAATATTTTTCTCCGTTGTTTAACCATTGATGTGATCTCATCATCCCACCACATGTTTCTGAATTGGCTGTTCGTATTGGGTTTCTTTTCAGGTATAGTAGCTTCAGCGCTGAATTTAATAATATTAGTAAATAGACCTCAAATGAATGTATTCTAGCTGTTATATGCTGATTATATTCCTCCCAATTTGCTTTGTTTGTATAAAATTTACGTGTAGAATTGTATGGTTTTACAATAGGTTTATTACTCTTCAGGAATACCATGTATTTACGCTTAGGCTATTATTATTGGTGATGATATATTTGGTCTACTTCATAAGAAATTATCAGAAAGATTATATAAGTTATATTATTGAATTAAATTCGATTGAATTCGGATTTGATGAATATGTGTCTGGTGTGTCGAGGACTCGGTGTGGGATAAAAGTGTTCTTTTTTTAAGTGTGTGACAACTGAAATCTCTGAAAGTTCAACTAGTGACTGGTGTTGAAGGCAGGATCAATGTGGGCAGGTCACCAATAAAAATAGGATATTACATTAATTACAATAATTTGAAATACCAATAATTATTTCGGTTCAGAATATCTTATTCATTGGAGTTTCATTGTCCTCATATGTGTGTGATAAGAGATACTGTATCGATAACACAGAGATATGAATTTTGCCTCGAAAATCTCGTTTGATCATCTCCGTACGGAATCACAATAAGATAAGTTATTCTTTTTTTTGTGGCATAAGGCAACCCATGCACTCGAAAACAATAATTGTTGAGATGAATGAAACAATTGGAATGGTATTGGAGGAGATCAGAGATGAAAGGCGGGAATTGAAATCAGCTATTGAAGCTCTGGAAGTGCGATTCATTTTAAGGGTGGAAGAAATAAAAAATAGACTTAGTGGACTTGAAAGAGTGAATCATCAATTGGAGGAAAAAGTGGAAAGACTGGAGAGGAAAAGTAAAGTAAACAACATCGTTATATTTGGATTGAAACATCCAGGACAAAGCATCACAACGATTTCATCAATAGTAAAATAAAGAGACTTGTTGGAGTGGAGGTACTACATTCGGAGTTGAACACCTTCTATACACTGGGTAAAAACGAATCCTGTCCCATTAAAGTGGAGTTTGTGTGTTTTCTGAAAAAATCTTCTATACTGAAAAATGCAAGGAATCTCAAAGGATATGACCATTAAACAGCGACAAGACTTCCAAATTCTGAGAAAACATTTGTACCTGGCTAATGAAGATGAAAATATCAATTTCTAGAAAAAAACAATAAGCTTCACGCGAACGGTAAAATATATAGTATTGAAACAAAGAGAAAGCGTCGAAAAAATCGAAGAAAAATCCAACAGCGCCCCAGGAACACTATCGGCACAAGATCATATCAGGGAACTTCCGAAGGTTTTGGAAAAACCATTGGTGATAAATATAAGGAATCAAAGACAAACACACATTGCTTCCGCAGTTCTTTAACCTATCGAAACAGTTAAGAAGACTCAGACAAGAAAGGATTCAGAAGATAAAACTAAAATTGAAACCCGCTCTAAGATATCGAAAAACCCCATGAAAAACACCACGAATAATTAAACCCCATGAAAAACGCCACGAATAATTCTTAAGTACAAAACTATCCATTTGTTGATTATATTTGATAAGATGTTTGTAGTAACACAATTTTAGACAACTTCACACAATTTTATCCTCTGAAGAGCATACAACGTAGAACTTAGTAAGGTATTTATCGTAGTAATTGATTTTAAGGAATATGGATCAGTAGATTCGTGACGTCATTGCTGGAAAGATCGAAATTTATACATTAGAAACAATAGGAGATTGCTCTCAAATTTTGGATGTAAATAAGCGTAATTCCAACTTCAAGGTAGTACGCAACAACATACGTAGCATAAATAAAAATCTTGACGTATTCAAGATATTACTATCAGATCTGAATTCTGATATCGATCTTGTCATTCTAACTGAGACCTGGCAAGTACCAGATACCAATTTGCATCAGATTGATGGATATGAATGAAAATATAAAGGTGATATTTAATACGAAAAAACCGAATAAAGGAGATAGCAAACACTATATTGATAAAAATTAACATAAGTGCACCAAGTGACAAACTAGCGAACACTCCTTGGAATAGTGTATATAATGAACAGAATCGAGACATCGCCACTAATATATTTATTAGTACACTGTCTAATGCAATTAAGAATCCACACAAAAACGAGAAATAAAAAGAAAACATACGAAAATCGCTCCGTGGATCACTAATGCTTTACTTGAATCCATAAATACAAAGAAATATGTTACTCAAAATCCGTACAATCTACAACATAAACTGAAATGTAACAAATATAAAAACAAATTAACCTCTTAAATTAAAAACACCAAACAAAAATTCTACACAAAACAAATAGAAAACAACAAAAATGACTCAAAAAAATTATGAGATGTAGTGAAAAAACTCAGCAAAAGTAATGAACCTCATTGAAGCATAGACGTTATTGAAAAGAGTACCGATCAATTCATCAATGATGAAAAAGACATTACCAATGACTTCAACGGTGTGTTTGCATCCATTGAAGAACTCTAGCAAACAAAATAAATAGGGCAACCCATACACCAGCTGATAATAAAGTGTGCAGCTCTTTGATTCTTCTTCCTATAGACTCTAAAGAGCTGCACAGCATAATCCAAAATATAAAAATTAAAAAAGCTGCTGGTATAGACAACATCAGATCAGAAACCATCAAATCAATAGCAAACCACATTCAGGAACCTTTGAAATTTTTTATCAATAGATGCTTCGAATCTAGTATATGGCTGTCAGATTTCAAAGAATCAAATATTATTCCGGTGTACAAAAAAAGGGATCCAGCCATAATCACAAATTACCGCCCTATTTCTCTGATTACCCACATTTTCAAAATTTTTGAAAAAGCTGTAAAAAATCGACCAGTTTCATTTTTGAATAAATGTAATATAATTTCTAGCCATCAATTTGGTTTTCGGGAAATCAAATCCACCGAGGACGCAATATTAACCTTGAAAATAACCACGGCACTCAATGATAGCAAACCGTGTCTTTGCGTATTTATAGACCTCTCCAAAGTATTCGACACGGTTCACCTCGGTTTGCTTCTAAAATCGCTTGAAGATGTAGGTGTAAGAGGTCAGAGTCTGAAGCTATTCGAAAATAGACATCAAAGAGTGAAAATCGATCAAGTCGTCAGCGAAACATGTGAAATTAAATATGGAATACCACAAGGTACTGTAATAGGACCCATTCTTTTCAACATATATGTGCATGAATTATTTTCTCTTCAAAGTGATGGATGTTTTTTTGGTTTCGCTGATGATACGGCTATACTGTATAGTGCTGATACTTGGGATGCCCTCAAAGAAAAATCATAAAATGTTTTCACCACAATAAAGACATTTCTGTGCAATCAATTACTCACAGTAAACTTAGAAAAAACAAATGACGTCCTTTTCAGCTGTAACAGAACTGGATTACCGATATTCCATAATTAAACCATAAATATAAACGATAACCCATACTATATCACACAATTTGATGAAATTAAATATTTGGGAGTCATCATCGATTCACATTCAAGATGGGACTTCCATATTGAATATACTATTAAAAAACTGCAAACCATTTTATATTGATTCAAATACCTTTAGAAAATATCACCAACCCACTTCTTAAAAATATTGTACTACGCACTAGTGAAAAGCCATCTTCGCTATGGAATCCTAGAATGGGGTGCTGCAGCAAAAATCCACATACATCTTTTAGAAATAACCTCACATAAGTGAGGAGGAATCTATCATAAGTCCTAATACATGTTTCATATAATACATTAACTATTCCATTTTTAAATATATGTATGTTTGATTAGTGACAACATTGTTAGGTGAAATTTGAATATTAAAACAAATTGAAATATGTTTATCTTCTACAATTTTAATTTCAAAAAATTTTTTATTCAAAAAACTTTTAGAATTAAATTTATGTCTCAAAAAAAAAGCACCGCTTACATTTAATAGACGTATATAATCAAAACTCAATATATAATGTCAAATGAAATAAATAACCCAACAGATATACCAAAGTAATTAAAATTAATAAATAAATATTTAAAGGAGACAAAATTTTGTTTCTGGTCTTACCTTTAAGAACACCAATTGCCTTTTAAAAACATGAACACACTTAAAGGACTTCTCAAAGAATATAATTTATTTGAAAAATTTAATATATTTAAATATTCGAATAAGTTAATTAAAAAATCTCTAAAAAAATGTGCACTATATCTTCAAAAAACAAATGTAATTCTAAGCAATCCCGTCTTCAGCCCTCATAGAATTATATTAGTTTTTTGAAGATATAGTGCACATTTTTTTAGAGATTTTTGAATTAACTTATTCGAATATTTAAATATATTAAATATTTCAAATAAATTATATTCTTTGAGAAGTCCTTTAAGTGTGTTCATGTTTTTAAAAGGCAATTGGTGTTCTTAAAGGTAAGAACAGAAACAAAATTTTGTCTCCTTTAAATATTTATTTATTAATTTTAATTACTTTCGTATATCTGTTGGGTTATTTATTCTATTTGACATTAAATATTGAGTTTTGATTATATACGTCTATTAAATGTAAGCGGTGCTTGTTTTAAGACATAAATTTAATTCTAAAAGTTTTTTGAATAAAAAATTTTTTGAAATTAAAATTGTAGAAGATAAACATATTTCAGTTTGTTTTAATATTCAAAATTTGTTACATTTCTTCTATCAAGTAAAAGGCCTTTCTATTTTATTGTTAGGTGATGTATGGTAGTGCCAAAATGTTTATATATAATAGTGTATTACTGGCTATTCTTTATTTTTTGTTGCATAACTTCAGCTAAACAAGTGCAGTTGCACTAATCGCATTTCAGCTTTATTCATTTTATTTCTCTCTTTTAATGGGATACCCATTTATATCTGTTAAATATTTGTATTTGTTGAATAAAGATTATTATTATTATTTTTATATTAAATTATTATTATTTCATTCCATCGGAATATCTATGTTGGATTGAGGTGTTAATGTAAGTGATGTTTGATTTTTGAGAGTTCCTTTCCGCTCAATCAGATAATTTATTTCTTTTATATTCTGGTATGTATTTAACGTAACATTTTTCTAGATGTTTGCTATTGTATTCTGGTTCAGATGATGGAGTTTTGTTGTTTATAATGTTCTGTGTAATTTTATTATGTTTACCTGAAATTTGAGTGAGTGAATCTTGATTCTTATTAAGCATGGAAGATGGAGTATTGTTTAGTATTCACAGATTTATATTTCAGATTACTTTGATTTAATATTTATTGTAAAAATTAACTTATTTAAATTCAAATTGAACCCCCCCTTCAAAACCACAATAGTCCGTGCGGACGCAGTGGTAGGGTGGACAGAAGCCCGCTCATCATAAATAATAATAACCCCTCCTTTAAAAACTAATCAAAATTAATAATATTTAAATTTCCAATAACAAAATTATGACATAGGGGATAGCTGGCGCAACACTCAATACAAGCAATTAAATACACGGGTGATTTAACAGGTATTTTATTAAAACTTATGAAAAGTAAATTACATGATAAAATTAATCCTTACAAGGTCAAACAAAATTTATCTGATTAATTCTTATAAGTAGATAATATTAAAATTTTTATTTATTTAATTATATATAGATTAATTCTTATATACAAACAAAATATATAATTTAACAAACACGTGGACTCCCTGAACATCATGCCACTAAAAAACTTTTATGCTCAAGACATTCGGATACTTTTCCTTTGCTTCTTGATTACAATAACACCGCTAAAAACTCTCCGATCCACATAATGCTCCATTAGTGTAGTTCAAAAATCACATTGATATATTTATTGTGAAGAATATCTTGAGAAATACCTTTGTGAAACCATGGGTAGTTGTTTTGCTTCCCGTATCTATGATCCTTATATCTTTTCTTGTTTGACTTATTTTTCAATTTGTATTTTATGCCTCTGGATTGAATGTTGCGATAAATTTTCGTTTAGTGTATAATTTTTCCTCACATTAAGACACTTTTGTGGAAATTGTTATAATTAAGCTACGAGCACTCATCTGTGTATGGCATTAACTCTATGTGTTTCTTTGTGAATAAATTAATAAATAAATAAATTACCACGATTTTCCTCAAGAAATATTATATATTGAAAATGCTATCCAATAGACGATTCAAATGTTTCAAGGAATTAATAAAATAACAAAACAAAGATAACAAATAAACTATTTGAACTATGACGAGTGCTTGGACAGATACTGAACAAATCTGAAATCACTATGGTGTGTCATTAGATAATTAAAAGTATACAACTTGGAATCCTCAGCTGCCCGTTTTGGGACCTACACAGCAGATAATCAGAATTAATCTTTTTATCTTAATTTTTTCTGAGAACGAGTACTGAATGAACACGTTGAAAGTACAGAAATTCTCCATATAACTAATACATTAAATGCATAATCAATTTCTATATCAGAGTGCGCGTTCTGTTTAAGATGGAGACTTCTGTTAGTGTAGAAGTGTTGAATCCAAATGAAACTATCAAATTGTACAAATACAGATGGATAATCATTCTCATTTTTGGACTATATTCTGCAGTGAATTTTTCGCAGAATATGCAGTTAACCATAATAGCTGATATTTTGACGAAGTAAGTAGGATACAGAGTATATGAATTCTATAGAACTCAGTTGAATAATCGTGTCAAATTGGGATTTCATTGCATATCAAGTAATTAGGAAGGGAATTTTTGAATTTAGGACAAATTTCTTTAGTACTTATTCATTTCATAGTATACAGAACATTTTTCACTGAGTATTTATTAGAAGCTTCTCGCGAAATGACGAAGGACTGCTCTAATAATTTAGGCATAAAAAATATTGTAATTATCTAAAATAGTTTTCATAACATAAAACGGCGTTGTCGTTTCTATCAAAAATCAGTTGAAACTTTGTTTTAAAAACTTTTCAACAACATTTATAAATGAATAATTTATATATATATATATATATATATATATATATTGTTTCAAGTGGTGTATTGACATATATATATATATATATATATATATATATATTTCCTTAAGATATCTCCTATCCGAAACTGAATAGTTTTCACGATGAGCTATTCCAAACAAAAACATAAACTTACGTGGTTTCTTTGTATTCGTCAGTTGTCTTCGAGATTTAGTAATGTAATTGTATGAGATTTCCCAGAAGTTAGAAATGAATCTCATTTATTTCACTATGCCTATTCAACAACGTCAGATTTGTGATGAAAATATCCGTTCAAAGCAAACTTTCTTTGGCCATTTCATGCGAACTTCAGTGCCTAATTTCATTATTTTCTCAATTAGAGATCTTTATCCAGTCACAGCACAGATTTCTGTTGATTGTACAGAAGACAATAAAAGTATTCATTTTCTGAAAAGTTCCTAACTTTGAACATTTTCTCGCTTCTTTATAAAAGATTTTTTGCATACTTTTTCTGAGGAAGAGCGTATTTGCCCAAATGTCTGTAATTTGAAAATTTTGAACCGAAAATAGTCTGAAAGCACTAAGTTTGGCTCACTGATGCAGAATTTGAAGGCAAAAATAATTTTGATTGGCTTGTTCATCCGAAAACACTTTTAATTTTGATCAGAAAGAGCAAAAGAAAGTTTCAACTTGTTTAAGAACTGAATGTCTCGGTTGCATTAATTAATGTGTCAAGTCGGTCTGATGGTTCCGGAACAATTCTTATTTGAAAGTTTTTCTTAGATTTTTCAATATTCTCTAAATAGCAGATTTGATCGATCTAAAAATTTGTTATTAAGGATTAGAATTATGAGGCACATGTGCTTAAAAAATTTCGAGATGATCGTATAATCCATATATCAAATAAAAATATTTTGTCAGCATGGTAGCATTCAACGCTACTGGAATCATAGCAATAGTCTTATATCCAAAGAAAATATTTCTCTATCTTTCGAACGAAACGAGCTAGATGCTTGAAAAAGTCAGGATAGGTCGATCCAGTAGTTCAGCAGTTATTCACATTTAAATCATTTCCTTATTTTCCCAAAAGTACTGATCCAATCAAAAGAAAATTTGATTTTCTCATGTACAATATCGCGTCAACAACTTATGCTAAATTTAATGAGAATCGATCATTCGGACGGACAAATGGCGGATAAAAATGTCTGATTCTCCTTGGAGACTTTTAATTTTCAGGTTAAGCATAGATCAACAAGACTATATAGATGGGACACAGACTGTAAAAAGTCTGAATCAAGTTTGTCGCTTTCATTGTAGCGACTGGTGCGCGAAAAAAATTCAACTAGAGAAAACTGTATTACCAACTCTCAAGAAAACTGCATTACCTCTGCTTTTAGAATACTGCATTATCCATACATGGCGCGAATATTTGAATCTTCTTTCAGTTTTTCCTAGGGCTAAAATTGAACAAGTGTTCAGAAATTACTATGTTTTACTACCAAAACATAGAAATGCTTACATTCGCACAACTTTACAGCAAATACATTTCAATTTTTTGGTAGCAAAACATAGTAGTTTCTGAACACTTGTTTTAATTTTAACCCTAGAAAAAACTGAAGTAAGATTCAAATATTCGTTTCAATCTTCAAACTTACTATTTGAATAACAGATACAAGTTTGAACTATAAAATAATTATTTATTCATTATAAAAAATAGAAACTATTAAATAAAAAAAGGGATGAAATTAACGTGTATGTATTTACAATATTTACATTTAAGTTTTCTGTAGTATAATAAAGTAATTTCCAAAAACTTGTTTCAATGTTCAAACTCACTATTTGAATAACAGAATTATCTTTGAACAATAATTATTCATTGGTAATAAAAAATAAAAACTATTAAATAAAAAAAAAAGAGATAAAATTAATATATGTGAAGTATTCCTAGGTGTTAAGACAAAAATTGAACCTTGAGAACATTAATTTATGAGATCTTCTTTAAGATTCAAAATGTCTTTCAGCTTGGTCCTTAATCGAGTCAATAAATTCCTTCTCTGGATTACTGAATAAAAATTTTGAATCAGTTCTGGTTGCTATTTTATTCACTTGCTTTCACCACCAGAATAAAGAACACCTGAAGAGTCAAGCATAATATTTGATAAAGATTATGTGATGCACACTTCATAATTTGAAAATTTAAATTCTTCAATATGATATTTTCAAAACATTTTGAGATTTTTCTTCTGTCACAAAGTCTTGGAATGAAATGAAAGAGATAATTGAAACACTGATTAAATAAAAAGTAAGTATAGTGTCCCGGTTTCATCAAATTACCAAATTGATATTTCCTACACTCAATAAAATGTAAATCTTTCAACGACTCACTATGACCAAGTAAATTAATCCTACAGATTACACAGTTTCTAATATATAAATCGTTTGATATAATTTTACAAATTGCACCACTTAACCTGAAGAAGTTCTTTTCCTATCAACATTTGGCACTTATCCAGAAACTGGCCCATACCATTTCAATACCTGTTACCTCAGGAAAATCACCTAGAGAAAAAATAATATTATTAGATCACCCAGAGCAATTTTTTGGTGTGTTACATAGCATTGATTTATTTTTTAAACTAACCAACTAAACATAAAAATAGTCTAGACGACTACCAAGTAAATGAAAATTAACCAACCTGAATATTATATTCCTCTCAATATTTGATCATTTGATAATTTGTGCCAATCAGTTGGCTGTATAATTTCAATCCACTTCTTAAATAACTTGGGAAAACGATTTCTAGGGCTGGTTAGATCTTGATACCCATGTACATAACATTTCTTAGTATATCCCATTTTCAAGTACTGTATTGAACTCAATATTTGAAAATACACTAGTTTAGATGCACTAAACTGTTTTGAACTTAACTCTTACGAAATTTAATCAAAAAGAAATATGAGATGTAATCGAGGTTGGGCTATAACAAAACGTGAACAAAACCACTCTTTTCGAAATATATGACCATTATTACAACAATGGCTAATGGTTGATGGTAGTGGTACCTAGCGGCGAAATCAAAAAGTATAAGTTGATGGTTAGCGCTAACTATTGACTGGTGCATCAACTAAAAACTTAGTTTTAGGTGGGGGTAGGGAAGTGTCCAATCTATATATTATTGTTAATCTATGAGGTTAAGTTTTGTAGTCTGAATATTATATTTGTATCATTTTTTTTCAGAAGTGATAAATTAGATCAATAGAAAAGACATCTTGTCGAAAACATCCTGTACATTTATGCGAAATTTAAATTATGCTGGACCTACGTAAAATCTCAGATTGCAATTTTTATATTTTGTATTAGTCTATTGTTATTTCTACCATATCAATCTATCGATAAGAAACTGGAATATTCCAACTGCATTGTCATAAACCACTCATACTGATATTGAAATGTAGTTTAAATATATGAGATAAGATGCGTTTGAAAAGCAGCGATTGTTGTGTATTATACAGGGCCGTCGTTGAATATATATACTACTCTGTCAAAAAAGTACCGGGAATTTTCAATTAAAACAACATTTTTACATTTAATCGTCAAAATTTATTGGGTCGCCTTCAAAATAGGCTCCATTTGCTCCAATACATCTATGCCAACGGCACTTCCAATTATCGAAACATCTTTTATAGGCGCTTTCCGGGATGGACTTCAGCTCTCGCGCCGAATTTTGTTTTTTGGCTTCAATCGACTCAAAATGGGTGCCACGAAGGGGCAATTTTAGTTTTGGGAAGAGGAAAAAGTCGCAGGGAGCCAAATCCGGCGAATACGGTGGTTGCTGAAGCACGTTTGTTGAGGTTTTGGCGAGAAAGTCAGTCACAATCGTAGCTCGGTGAGAAGGCGCGTTATCGTCATGCAAAATCCATGAGTTGTTCGCCCACAAATTTGGCCGCTTCTTACGGATACGCTCACGCAAACTTTTCATAACGCCTAGGTAATACTCCTTATTTACCGTCTGACCCCCTGGAATGAATTCGTAGTGCGCCACGCCACGGATATCGAAAAAAACAATGAGCATCACCTTCATTTTCGCGCGGCTTTGGCGTGGTTTTTTCGGTTTCGGCTCATTTTTTGCCACCCATTCCGATGATTGCTGGCTTGTTTGCATATCGTACTCGTAGACCCAGGTCTCATCACCAGTTATAATGCGTTCCATGAATGTAGAATCGGAATTACAGTGATCCAGCATGCCTGAAGCAACCTGTTCGCGATGACGTTTTTGAAGAAAATTCAGGTCTTTCGGTACGAGTCGTGCGGCCACCTTTCTCATGCCCAAAATATCAATCAAAATCGTACGTGCGGACTCGTGGGATATCTTAAGATCATGTGCTATCTCTCTCAAGCTGGTACGACGGTTTTCCAGCACCCTTTCCTTCATTTTATCGACGTTATCTTCGATCGAAGCCGTCGATGGGCGACCACCTCACGACCGTCCTTGAAGGCTCTGTACCACTGATATGCACGAGTTTTCGATAGAGCATTATCACCAAAGGCCTTTTGCAACATTTTCAATGCATCGGCACACGAAAATTCATTTGCAACACAAAACTTTAAACAAATTCTTTGCTCAACGTAATCACCCATAGTAAAAATCGGCACGCACTCTGACATCGACTGACTTAATCAGCTGTTGCAAACACACTAGTTGACAGATCCCGCTCAAGCTTGGCATAGTAATTAAGGACAGTGGTACCAACCTAGGAAAAAAATTTTACCTGCCTCATTGCCCCGCCAGATTAAAATCGATAATTCCCGGTACTTTCTTGACAGAATGTATATATATATATATATATATATATATATATATATATATATATATATATATCCAAAATTCGGGCGGTTATTTCTTAGGTAATTTTGAGAATATTTTTGAAGATAATGAATTGTTTCAGCCGTTACTCTTTGGTAGTTAATCATAATTAGAACAAATTGTGAAAATTACTATGTTTTACTACCAATAAAAATATATAATACACATTTTCTTGTGACTCTAGTTTCATCAGACAACTGAAGACCTAACAGTAGTACAGAGGTATTTAAACAAAAGTGATACATATTTCGAATATTTCAATAGATTCTCGGAAACACCTAATAGTGGTTCAGAGGTTTTCAAGGGGAACGTGATGAAAAACCGGGTTAAAAAAGAAATCGGAATGTCGACAATCGACAAAGAAGGTTGTTAAACACATGGTACCCATTTAATATTTAATAGAATATAATAAAAATATTTAACATAAAATGAATTTAATGAAAAGTTAACAAAAATTCAATTTTTGCCACTCGTTCTTTAGAAAACAGAAATTCCTTTCGACAAAAGAAAATCTTGAGAAAATTTTACATGTAGATTCAAAAAAAGAGAAACTTGATTATTGAAATTTTCAAATTAGTTCACAATAAAAATAATGTAAAAAATAATGAATGAATGTAAATCCAAATATTTGAGATATACAACAAAATAATGCAAAAAAATAATGAATGACTGTACGGAGCTATGTAACCCCAAAAATTATTTGAGATATTTAAATGGGTACCATCTGTTTAACAAACTTCTTTGTCGATTGCCGACATTCCGAAATCTGTTAGAAGGCCCCTCTTTTTTAACCCGGTGTTTTATCACCTTCCGCTTGTAAACCTCTATACCACTATTAGGTGTTACCTAGAATCTATTGAAATATTCAAAATATGTATCACTTTTGTTTAAATACCTCTGTACCACTGTTAGGTCTTCAGTTGTCTGATGATGGGATAGTTCATTTCCCGAAACACAAGTCACAAGAAAATGTGTATTATATATTTTTATTGGTAGTAAAACATAGTAATTTTTACAATTTGTTTTAATTATTTTTGAAGAGTTGCTTTTTTCCAATGGTAAGGAACAAAAAAATTCACAAAATTAAATTTTTATTGCTTTTTTCATTATTTTCAAAGCAGCCGAAATAGCAGAATGGTTATTTTTACTGAATTCACAAAAAACATTTTCTTGAGCCTTTTCCTCATCCTCTTTTTTGCCAATCAAGGTTTTGCTTCTCTTGAAATTTTTTCATAATATACTTTCATGCAGTTTCAGTTAAAAATTTATGCTGAAAATTCAAATTTTCGAGCCCCACATTGGGCGCCAATTTGATATGGATTTTAATATTAATATGAAATTTTTTATATATGACTTATGATTAATGAGAATAATTAGTTATTAGTCTCACGCTGATGGCCAATTTATTATGAAATAAATAAATGATTTTTATTTTAATTATCAATTAAATTTTGAATTAGTATTTATTATTCATCAAGAATTGATCAGAAAAGTTTACTTTTGAATGGGTTAAACTTAATCATCATGGAAGTTTACTTTTATAAGTTGGAGTATGAATATTAGTTTTCAGTATGAATACTAGTTAGATCAGCCTTGTATCTAGTTGCTTGTATTGAGTGTTGCCTGCTAACTCTTAATATAATAATTTTGTTGTTGAATAATTGATATTTAAATATTATTAATTTTGACTTGATTTATTAGGGAGGGTTGAATTGTAATTTTTAATGAGTTACTTTTTAAAATATATATTGAATCAAAGTAATTTAAAATATAAAAATCTTCGGTTAATTTACTATTTTGATGACTAATCTCTATCAGAAATAAACTATATATAATCTGTGTTCTAACCTAACCTTATCTCTAAATATTGTAATACTAACGTAAACAAGCAATGATTTGATTTTGAAATTAAATTTAAAAGAATTACGGAAATAAACTTATTTCTACCTGTGGTGAGTTTGGTCATCAATTAACAATGTTCCTTTTATGTTGGCTTTGTTCGATTTTAGGATTTTGTTTTGGTTCTTGAAGAAAGTTTCTGGAATTTTCTGATTTCTCGGTCCACTTCGTTGATTTCTTCTTTTGGATTTAAATTGTTGAATTCTTGATTGATATGTGGGATGTTTCCATTCAACTCAGGTCACGCAGTTGTTGATCACAATTCCATTTAAAATAAAAAATTTTATTTCTTTTTTAGTTTTTGGAACTGGATTATTCAATAAACAAATTCTTTAATCAGAGAGAAGTGTATGTGCTCCTGAGTATCTTCATACTGAATCACTTTTTTCGTGCCTTCTCCTTTTATAGTTTTTACGAAAAATTGAATTTTTAAGCTAACTTATCTTCTCATAATATGAATGGAGTATTCGTGTGAATTATTTCGAATAAAATAGTTACTAGCTTTTGTCAAATTATTGAAAAATTATGCTTTCGATGATTTCACGAAATTTACACTTTTTCCAGATTCAAAATTATTCTAAATAGTTGGTCTGAAATTCTGTGAATACTTTGGTACCAGTTTCATGAAAATTGGTTGAGTTTAAATACTTATTTTCATTCGAAGAGTTTTCCAAATGTCAAAACATTCACATAATTTTAGCTTCTAATGCTTTTTACTGAATAATTACTGAATACTACTTATGAAATTGATTAAATTTCTCTAGCTTAGATGCCATTACAATTCTATTGATGCATAATCATCTTCAAGGATATTTCTTACATTCATAATTTCAGAATTTCTGACGTAGACACTATGTTTTCCCTAATTAATTGAATATTGATAAAATTTCTCCTATTCACATCATTCTGGTAAGTTAGATTTAATTAAGCTTGTTCTTTGCCAATAATTTCACTAAAGTTTATGTATAATTCATGACAGTAACAAATGTTTTCAACAATACCTTCACTAATTTCAAACTAGATATTTAAATTCGAATAACGTCGATTTATTGCAACTCTGGCTTTCTTGAACATTTAAAATTGATCTATTGAATGCTCCCTGTGAGTTCTATTTAAGCTTATCAAAAGAATATTTTTATTTTTGACTATCATTTAAGGAATTTTCTCTCGACTAGTGGTAATGTATTCTAAATATGCTTTTTCTTAAAAACTTCGGCTTGTGACCATGTTTATGAATTGAATTATTGATATTTCGGCCTGACTTGACCTAATTTAAATAATTTCGGTCTGATTACACTCTAACGAGTCAACATATATACAACGGTGAGTCTTTTTCTTGAATTTTATTGATTTTCATTATCTGAGTTTTTAATAATGATTATTTATAACTGTTTCAAAGGTGTAATTCAGAAAATCCATGATAATATATATATATATATATATATATATATATATATATATATATACCTTCAGTTTTATCAATGGCAGCAGTCTTAGTTTTTTTTTGTTTTGAAATAGCCTGATTCAATTCATCCTCTACCCCAACATTGTTTACAGTTTTTATGTTACCGAGTACGTTCTTTTGTTCAGAATTATTGGATTTATTCCTTAGCTGATATAAAGTCTCCGGATGAAATCTACCTGAAAAAACATTCTTCTCACAAATTGAGCATTGTTCCTTCTTAACTGGTTTTCTATTTGTTTGTGAATAGGAAGGAAGTTCTTCGGCAGATTCATTCATTCTATGATTTTCTTTATTTCGATCGTTGTCATATTTTTTTGAACTTTCTAGCTTTCGCAACTCACCCAATAATTTCTCGAAAGTTGTTACATTTGATCGATCAATTATATCTTGGAAAATATTTGGCAAACTTGTCACAATTAAATCAAAATGTTCGTCATTGGACATAACCTCCAAACTCCTAGAGCTGAAGGAGAGTTTATCGCAGGTGAGCCAATTTTCTACCTGTGCAATGTTTAAACGTATCGAAAATTTTTTTGCTCAATTGTTTAAGAATTTATTTCTACCTGAAGTTGAAAGTTTAAGACTCGAAAGCTTGAATCTTCGTGTTGAAGTTTCGAATCTTAGAGCTCAAAACACCAAAAAATCTCTAAAATTCTCTGAAGTGGTTGAATCAAATATCATAGATGATTGCGGTGGGAAGACCGATAAAACTAACCCTAGTGTTTCTAATGTCAAGAAGGTTATACAATATCAGCGAAATCGACTGAAATTGAGATCCATAAGAAAACAGGTCCGGATAATTATCCAAATAGAAACAAGTCGCAAGATACGGAGGAGAACGAATTCACTTTGGTCAGAAATAAGAAATCTAGGCATATCGACAAAAGTTTTGTCGGAAGCGGAAAGGCTGAACAAAAAATGTCTATCGAAGGAATTCCAAATATGGATATAGTTTTGTGATTTTCGTGCAATAAAATTTTTTAAAAGAGACAATTTTATTCAAGATGTTAGCTTTACAAGTTTCAGAACATCTTGGCCGCTCTCAAGCGACGCGTACCCATTTCTAAAACAAGTGACAAGTACGCAATTCTAAAACGGAGTGACCATTGTTTCAAATAAATCCTCCCGATTTTCAGAATTTTTGTTATCTTCTTTAACAGAAGTACAAAAGTTGATTTTTTTCTACCAAATAAGCAAATGATATTGATTTTTCGCATATCACTTGGTGAAACATTTTTTAAATTAATAATGTAAATAAAAATGGAAAACCAAGTTAAGAGCACTGAAATACGTACTACGATCACTACACGAATTGAATGAAATAAGGAATTACTTTGTTTTCTATCACTTTTTATTATAACTGATATACAGTGACTCGAGTTTCGTAGTGTTTACTACATTTTCAAACTGAACGAACAAATTAGATCTCAACTATTATATATGGGGATTGTAGGCTTCGGCAGAGCTTCGAAGAGAGGGGTTTTCCAAAGTTCCGTCTGTTCGTTAAGTAGTTTTATTATTGGTACGTGCTTTTTATATTTTTCAATTTCTATGGATTCCAGAATGTCAAGTTTTTTCCCTTTCGCTTCCACGTGCAAGATAACAAGGTTGTTCAATTCTGGGAAGGTGTGATCTGTAGTGAAGAAATGGTTCGCAAAATTGGAATTATTCTTCCGGTTCCTAAAAGCAGATTCATGCCTTTTGTACCTTTTATGGAAAGGTCGGCCCGTTTGACCTATATACACACTATTACACTCTTGACAACTTAATTTATAGACTCCAGAATTATTCAATTATAAATTATAAATTAAGTTGTCAAGAGTGTAATAGTGTGTATATAGGTCAAACGGGCCGACCTTTCCATAAAAGGTACAAAGAGCATGAATCTGCTTTTAGGAACCGGAAGAATAATTCCAATGTTGCGAACCATTTCTTCACTACAGATCACACCTTCCCAGAATTGAACAACCTTGTTATCTTGCACGTGGAAGCGAAAGGAAAAAAACTTGACATCCTGGAATCCATAGAAATTGAAAAATATAAAAAGCACGTACCAATAATAAAACTACTTAACGAACAGACGGAACTTTGGAAAACCCCTCTCTTCGAAGCTCTGCCGAAGCCTACAATCCCCATATATAATAGTTGAGATCTAATTTGTTCGTTCAGTTTGAAAATGTAGTAAACACTACGAAACTCGAGTCACTGTATATCAGTTATAATAAAAAGTGATAGAAAACAAAGTAATTCCTTATTTCATTCCATTAAAATGAACTATCACAAAGTAACGGACTACTCCATCCAATACACGAATTGAGTTCTTTCAAATTTGGCAACTCAACAGGGTGTAAAAACTGAGGATTCTTTTCTGTTTCTATTCTTCTTCCAAAGCAATCAGTTGAATTGATGGTGATTCTTCATACTTGTGGATCGAATAGACTTTCTTCAAACCATTAGAAACCACACAGTTCGATCGTAGTTGGCTGGATGCGAGCATTGTATGTCGTACACGTCCACCATCACATTCTTCATAAACCATTGTGTTTTAGATAGACACAATTGTACCATCTTATGTAGGGATGAGGTCAGGCTTGTCGTCATGAGGTGTTCTTAAGCAATCTTCGGTTTATGTCTGTAAAATTTTTTTAAGAAAATTTTTCGGTTGATGTACGACATCTTGCTTAACAATGAAGGAATCTTCTAATTCCAGAATGATCTCGCAATTCCATAGAAATCAGTCCTCTTTTGCGATCAAGTGAGTGGAAAGGTTTGGGATGGCAGTGTTTTGTAGGACAAATTATGCGTATGAAATACTTCATAACTTGACTTTTGAAAAATTGGAATTGTTATAGTGAATAACAATTCTGTATTCTTAACAATTACTTAACTTACACAAATGGAATAATAATCATTTAAATGTTTCAAGGGAAACCAATTTTGTTCTTCTTATACTCTATTGAACATTGTAAGAGAATTATTTTTTTGTATACTAAATACAAACTTGCGAAGCTTATAGCATTTTAGATTCCATTTAAAAGAATAGACAATTCATGAAAATGCAGAATAACCAGATTCAAATCTACTATAATATTATTTGTTTCTTCTAATTGTCTTGTTTTAATCAAAATAAAATTAGATTTTTTGCATTAATTCATTCCGAATCTTTCAGGATCTTTTTTTTGGTTTTAAAGAATGATATTCTTGTTATTTTTGATAAAACTGAAGTAGCTATTATAAGGAACCTCATCATCTGAATCTAACGTTCCAAAAAGATACTTTGATATTTTGCCGCCAACATTCAAGAGTCCTCTGTTTTCACGAAAATTTTGTGAGATTATGTTATTGAATTTTATTTCGTTATTCAAACTAGAACTTTCTGCAATATTCCTGTAGGAACTTGCATAAAAACTGTCATTTTTTCCGAGACCAATAAAATATCCTTTTGCTTTTGAATGAGTTCGAGTATCAAACTGATGGTATAGTGGAATACTAAATATTTAACATGATCAGCTATGTAGATTTTCCCTAACTTTATGGGTATTAATGATGCTTGAAATCCATAACTTCCTGGCCATGGTTGAAAATTATAAACAACAATACTACGAAAGCTTTAGGCTGCACCTGGAAATAAAGGAGAGTTAGATAGAGGGATTCTCCAAGGATTAATATTAGATCCCCTACTTTATATAATCCACACAAACGTTTTGATTAAAGCAACATCCAATGATAATGTATTGCGACGATGTTTCAGTAATCTGCGTTGGTGCCACTCCATATGAAAGCAAAGCCGAAGTTGAAACAAATTTGGAAAACCTCAAAAATTGGTTCTAGAAGAATAATCTCAAAATGATCATCACCACGAGCAAATTGATAATATTTAGAGAAAATCAACGTGCCATCAACTTAATTATTTATCATGGTGAGATACTCTACCATTCTTGAGAATCCATTTAGATCGGGGAATTAGCGACCACATATTGAATATATGGCAACAAGCCTTGCAAAATACTGCTATGCTTTCAGGATATCAGCACATCATGCATACGTCTACTGCGGGCTCAGGTAGGGAATGATCTTCTGGGTAAATTCTGTTGATGCTGAAAGAGTCTTCATCTTACAAAAAAAAAATGTTTGAGAACTGTCATCAAACTAAAATATAGCGAATCACGTAGACATATCTGTAATAATAATAATAATAATAATAATAATGTATTAATACTAAACTGCCTGTATATATATGGGGACATAATGTAGGTAATCAACAACTTCACTAACATTGAAATGTTAATGCTTGATCATGGTTATAATACCAGAAGAAAAACTCATCTTAGTTCAGAAAAACCAAATTATGCCTACATACAAAAAATGTTGTTAATATTTCAGTAAAAATTTGGAACAAATTACCACAAATATTCAAAAAAGACCTAAAATTATAGAAAAGAAAACTTTGAAAAAATTTCTATATAATATGACAAAAATAGTACTACAGTGTGAAAGAGTTTATGGCTGAGAAAGACTGTAGTGAACTTTAATATCTAAGTAATGATTTTTGTAACGTGATCTCAGTCATTTTCCTATATTTTCAGTTTCAGACCAAATAAAGGTTTATTATTATTGTTATTGTCATGATTATATGTGTCAGCACAAAAACAAATCCACAATTTTTAGTTAAAAGTGTGAGTACAAAAATAAATTACTCCACCATAAAAACTACAAATTTAGAATTAAAAATTACTAATCCGACTATATTAAATGAAAATAATTAGCAATTGAAAAACACGACAACAAAAAGAGATGAAAAGCAATGACCCGAAATCAGAAGCTTTTGCACGCTAGGTCATATCATCCACAAGTCTCACAAAATAGTTTTTTCTTGGTCTTCTAATTATATGATCGTCCCAAATTTTATATTAGCCAACTCATTCTTATTTTACATGTGGATGCTAAATTCAAATAGCGCTCAACGCTGATACATTCTTTTTTTTTAACTCCTAATCATAAGATTCGTACCAATTTCCGCATGAATATATGCGTTATATTTATCTTTTTCTAAATGCCGAATTTTAGGTTGAAACTGTAGTTTCCTAAATATTCGAAAAAATATAAAGAACATTCATACGTGAATAACTCCGAAACTATTATACCGATTTTGACAATTATCGACCTGAGCCGAGATATTTAGATCCTAAACCCCCCCACAAAGTTTCAAAATTTCAGCCATATTCGTTCGAAAGTCAGGGTGTTCAACGACGGATTGTTCGGACAGAATTACTTCTAACCTCGGATTTTCCATCAGTAAGTGCAAACCTAGTCATTTAAGAATATCAGCCTAAAATTTGAGATATAGAACGGAGGTTTTTGATTTGATAGAAGGCTTATTAAAGTATACGGGATACGACATTTTGTTTCGTATCAATATATCATGAAAACCAACTTCTTCCCAAGAATGCACAACATAACCTCAAGAATTTCTTCAGAAATGAATTTCTTTGTTCCTTCGAAAAACCACCAGAAACATGGAGCACATCTTGAAATATAATAATAAAATAATTCTATTTTGGTTTTTCACTCATAAATACTCGTAGTATCATTTGGATTTAATTGAGTCCTTAAAAATATTTTACCAACTTTGTACAATTTCAGTGACAAACATAGAACACGTACGGATTTGATATTTTAATAAATAAATATAAAAATAAAATATTCTAAATTTGTTTATAGAAAGACATGTGGATTTTGTCCGGTAAGATATATTTTCATTAATTACTTTTATGGAATAATAAGAAGGGTTTTTTACTTGATAGAAGGAGCATTATAAATTTTGAATATCAAAACAGAATTGATCTGTTAGTCTTCTACAATTTTAATTTAAAAAAATGTTTAAAAAACTTTAAGAATTAAATTAATAACTTATAAGCATTGCTTATATTCAATAAGCGTTTCAAATCAAAATTCATTATACAATATCAAATGGAATAAAAAAAACATGCGAACCTGAACTGCCCAGACAGAAGTGAGGCGCGTGTTTTGCCTGTAACATTTAAATTTCTTCAAATTCAGAATTATATAATATAGAATATATTATATAATTCTGAATTCTGAACTTCTACATTATATATTGAAACTATATACAAAAACTATCAAATTGATATCCTTATATAATATATAATCAATATAAAATATTTTTCAATGTCTCGGAAAAAACCTTTTTACATCCTGACTTGAAATGTATTGATACAATGTTTTAACAAAAACTATATAAGTATGTATATTAACATACAAATACAAGAAAATACACTATTCCGAAATCATTTAAAATTATCAAAATAAAGGATCAAATAAAAATGAACGAGAACTCGAACATTTGATAGCTATTTCGGCCTATATGGCCTCATCAGAAATGTATTGAATTCAGATTCAAATATATAACAAGATCAAAATTCAACTTACCAATATAAGACAAAACATGGAACGAATAAACTTGAAGTGAGCTTTAAAGTATACAAAATAAAACAGAAATGATCAACGTATTGTTACATATAACCTATAACTATTTGTAGTCGGAACACAGAAAAACAATAACAAAACTTATTCACCCCAAATAATGTCCCTTGATAAGATGTTATGGTTTTTCTGTGTTCCGAGTACAAATAGTTATAGGTTATACGTAACAATTCGTTGATCATTTCTGTTTTATTTTGGATACTTTAAAGCTTACTTCAAGTTTATTCATTCCATGTTTTTTCTTATTTTGCTGAGTTGAATTTTGATCTTGTTATATATTTGAATCTGAATTCAATACATTCCTGATGAGGCCATATAGGCCGAAATAGCTATCAAATGTTCGAGTTCTCGTTCAATTATTTTTATTTGATCCTTTATTTTGATAATTTTGGAATAGTGGATTTTCTTGTATTTGTATGTTAATATACATACTTATATAGTTTTTGTTAATACATTGTATTAATACATTTCAAGTCGGGATGTGAAAAGGTTATTTCAGAGACATTGAAAAATATTTAATATTGATTATATATTATATAAGGATATCAATTTGATAGTTTTTGTATATAGTTTCAATAGATAATGTAGAAGTTAAAATATATAATTCTGAATTTAAAGTCATTTAAATTTTACTTCTATCAAGTATTGACTCACATTAGAATTGGTTTCCTGTAACATTTGACAAAACGTTATGTTTCTGGTTTTATACTTATGAAAACCAAATCTCACTGAAAAATATACAATTAAACCTTAAGAACCTCTCCAAAACTAATTTATCTGAAATACTTAATATGTTCAAATATTTGAATGAGTTACTTCAAAAACTCTTAAAAACATATAGTACATCCTCAAAAACAATAAGAATTTAGATAAGGTCAGTTCAACTTTACATTCAAAAGACAAAATCAAATAAAAATAAATAAACTTGTAAACTTACCATACAATTTTTGGAATCCATGTAAATGTGAGGTCAAACGAGATACATCCAATATCCAAGGTACTCTATGTTCTATGCTAAACACAGAAATCACACAAAGTTTGTAAGGCATTTCATTGCCTTCCTTAAACCACTGGAAACTGTATAATAAATTTCTTTACTCAAAAACCTAATAAAATTATATAGTATATAAAAAATAATAAGAAGCGGTTTTTTACTTGGTAGAAGGATTATTACAAACTTCGAATATCAAAACAGAATTAATCTGTTAGTCTTCTACAATTTTGAATTCCAAAAATTTTTTAAAATCTTTCAGAATTAAATTAATGTCTTATGAGTACTCCTTATATCTAATAGACGTATAAAAATAAATATCATTATACAATATCAAATGGAATAAAAAAACCCAACAAATATAAATTGGTAATAAAATCAAGAAAATAAGTAATATTGAATATTTCGTTCCAAACAAGCGCACCTGAATTCGTCAGAGAGGCGTGGTACGAATGTTTTGCTTCTAACATTCGACAAAACGTTCTGTTTCTGGTCTTATAGTTATGAAAACCAAATCACTCTGAAAAATACACAATCTAAACTTAAGAACCTCTCCAAAACTAATTTATCTGAAATACTTAATATGTTTAAATATTTGAATGAGTTACTTCAAAAACTTTTAAAAACATATAGTACATCCTCAAAAACAATAAGAATTTAGATAAGATCAGTTCAACTTTATATTCAAAAGACAAAATCAAATAAAAATAAATAAACTTGTAAACTCATCATATAATTTTTGGAATCCATGTAAATGTAAGTTCAATCTAGATACATCCAATATCCAAGGTACTCTATGTTCTATGCTAAACACAGAAATCACACAAAGATTGTAAGGCACTTCATTGCCTTCCTTAAACCACTGGAAACTGTATAATAAATTTTTTATTCAAAAACCTAATAGAATTATATATAAAATAATAAGAAGCGGTTTTCTACTAGGTAGAAGGATTATTACAAACTTTGAATATCAAAACAGAATTAATCTGTTAGTCTTCTACAATTTTAATTTAAAAAAAAATCTTGAAAAAACTGTTAGGATTAAATTAATGTCTAACAGATTAATTATGTTTTGATATTCCAAATTATTTTTATATTTTGGATGCAAAGTTGGACAGACGAGTTATCGATGTGGTATTTTCAAATTGTTTTTTGTAGATGTGCTGCATGATTTTGGAGATTTCTTGAAGAAAGTTATTTTTGAAGGAATTCCTGAGCTTATGTTGTGCATTTTTTGAAAGGATTTTAGTTTTCGTGATACATTAATACGGAACAAAATTTTGTATCCTTCAAGTGTTTATTTAATATTTTTAATTAATCACCTATATTTTCTTTGATTTCTTTCATTCCTTTTGGTGCTGTGTAATGAGTGTTAATTCTATATGTCTAATAATTTGAAACTGACCTTTATTTGATTAAATTTTAAAAGGTTTTCGAGAAATTTTTTTTTATAAAATTTAAATTTAAATTTGTAGTGAGGTTAGCAGAATAAATATGTATGATATTTAAAATATCAAAATTCGAGAATTACAGACATGGGCGAAACGATGGTAGTTGTCCCGTAGGACAAGCGCGCAAAATTTGTCTAATAAAAGTGGACCCCATACTCGATTATACCCTGAAGCTCCTTCAACCCAAACTTTCGCCGCTGCATGTATCTACAATTTAATGGGCATTAAATTCATTTGGAATATTTAGATTTTCAAGTTAACAGATAGGTTCGAAAAGAACAAATCAATTATCTATGAATTTGTTTCATTCTAGAGTTTTGATTTTTTGAGCTTCCACGATTATAATGAATAGTTGAACATTCTATAGATATAGATTACTGATTTCAATACAGATTTTATTAAGATTTTTAGGATATTCTGATTTTCAATTAAAATTAACTAAATCAAATGAAACGATATTCATAAATTATAATTAATTTCATTCAAACAAGAAACTTTTTGAAAAGTTTGTTTTCGTCCTGTTTAAAGAAGAGACAGGAGAAAAGTTATTTTCCTTATAATTAATTATTTTCAGATATTACGATGTGAACGATCTTCTTATTAATATGACTGGAATGTGTTTCATGACTTCTTTCATTATATTTTTCTTTCCTGTTGGATATATTGTTGAGCATACTGTAAGTATCAGGATAAATTTAGAATGATATTCTCATAAATATTTCATTTCAATAACGATATGGTGATGTGAAGTCTATAAAAGTCTCTACTTCGGCGAAATTTTGTTCAGTCCATCGAACACTCATTTTTAATATAATGTTCGAATAAAAATTTCGCTATACAGGGTGGCCGTATTCAACATTAATATATTTCAGAACGTGATTCTAGAAGACAAAATACGAAAAAAAATCGCAACTTATGTTCTAAAGTTCCCCTCTGCGAAGGTCCTTCATAATGACCGCCCTACAACCTTAATTTTTCTATTTTTTCATCAAAACTAGACAGTTACGAAAGAAATTCTGTGAATGGGGGTTTTTGAATGAGGCAGATTGTTTGGTGATAACAAGAAATACTAATTTCCAATAGTAGAGAAGGCAATTGAGGAGACTTATATGATATGCCTTGTAATTTGTGAGTAGGTGGTTTGATTGTACTTTTAATCAGAATATAAGATTTTTTAGCATCCTTAAATGTAAAAGATACATTGAAAATGACTAAGTTATATCGAGCAAAAACATTTATGATACCGAAGCTTTCAAGCAGAACCACATACTTTCTTTCTCCGATAATTTAGTAGACGCCTGTCAGTAATTTCATTGCGCTTGTTGTAAGGAACATTGTGCTATCTGTTTGCACAAATAAATCTGAAAGTGGTCAACAGATGTTATTTGAATATATTAAATATTTAAGATATATAAAGACTCTTGTGTTCATTCCTTATTATCAGATTATTTTTATTATGGAGTAATCCGAAAACTCCAACAGATTTAAAACAGTGAAGCTTCCTACGGTTTGATGCTACAGGAAAAATTCCTAAATTTATGATTTATGATTTATGAACACGTTTCGGTACGTGTTCCAGATAATGCAAAGCTTAAATCGTTTGATGTAAAGAATTTATTTCCGTCCATACCAGTCAAGGAAGCCATAAAATTAGTAGATAATCTCCTACTCCGAAAAATAACCAATTCGGTAATAAAACAAGAAATAATGGATGTTTTGCAGTTTGCTTGCAACAAAATTATTTCACGTTCAATGGCAAGATTTACATAGATAACGATGGCCTCACTATGGGAAATCCTTCCTATCCGAAATTTTTATGGATTCCCTAGAAAGTAGCATAATAAAAAGCCCTTATTTGAAATGTTTCATTTATTGGTACAGATATGTTGACGACGTTCTATGCTTATTCAATGGCACTGATAGACAATTGTCTTTGTTTGTGGATTTCATAAACAAATTATCCCCAACCATACAATTCACTTATGAATGGGAAAAAAACAATAGTATAAACTTTTTAGACTTAACTGTCACAAAAATTAATAATAAACACGTTTTATCAATATACCGGAAACCAACCCATACAGATAGCACAATTCACTTCACATCAAACCACACATACTCACAAAAATTAGAAGCATACAATAGTATTTTATATAGATTAGCCAACAAACCCATGTCACGTGAGAATTTTGACAAAGAATATAACATTATTAAACAGATTGCGTTGAACAACGGTTTCAACGTCCCGATTATTGAGAATCTTTTCACAAAAATACAATTAAAGCTGGCTTTGAAATTAGTATATCGCATAAATAATGATTCAATTGAAAGTAAATACATTTCGTTGACATACTTGGGACCAAAAACAGAAAAGGTAGCTAGATATTCAAAGAAGAACCACAAATTTAGAATTTCTTATAAAACGAATAACTCCCTAGGAAAACTAATAAAAAATAATAAAGATAAAACATCTAAGAACAAGAAACCAGGTGTTTATAGGTTAACTTGCGGTACTTGCCATTTTGTATATGTTGGTCAGACAGGAAGATCGTTCCAGACGAGACTTAGGGAACATGAAAAATGATATTGTAACAAAAAGGGAAATTCAGCCTACGCAGAGCACCTTCTAGACACAGGACATAGTTTTAATAGTAAATTTGAAATTTTACACACAGAAAACAAAAGTTTTAGATTAAAGTTGTTAGAAATTTTAGAAATTAATAGATATCATAAAAGAAAAATATTATTGAATAACGAAGCAGAATTAAGTAGATCCTCTTTGTTGAATCTTTTTTGAATCATTTCTCAGATTTCCGAAAAAATTGTTAAACTCTCTTCACCCCCTCTATTTTTGTAATATCCATGTACTATAAAATGAAATTCTTGTTCATGGTATACTCAGTATCTTATAATACTCACCTGAAGAAGTCATGGTATGACGTAACGATCGTAGTGTTAATAAAATATGAGCGGAAATTAGAATATTGTTTTTATTCATATTTTCAATGCCTAAATTATTTATTGGAAGATAAGGTGAAACCGTTTCTATGTAATGCTATATAAATGTAGAAGTCTGCTTATTTTTCATTGAATTCATTTTATGCGGATTGAATCATGTTCTGCATGAACATTCGACCTTTATATTTCCATAACATGTATAGAGTATGCTAGGTGACTAGGTGAAACATTATAATAATTTTATTTAAAATAATTCACATTGTTTTTTTGTGAATTGTGAAACAAAAAATCTGTGTGAATTATTTTAAACAAAATTAAAACAAAATTTTTATATTTCCTTTTTCCAAGTTGAACGTCCTAACTCATAAATTTCCAAATTAATGCTGGGGCCATTGATGGTTCATACTCTGTTGTTTCAGGTGTCCCGCAGGATACAGTACTCGGTCCAATTATTCTTATTACTGATTGCGGGAGATATTATTAAAATTTATAAACCAAAACAGATTTATTCTCTTAGCCTTCTATGAATTTCAATTTCAAAAAATTTTTATGCATAAACTTTTGTAATTAAATTAACGTCTTGTAAGCACTGTTTATATTTACTAGACCTATAAAATAAAAACTCATTTTATATTATATAAGGGAATAAAAAATCCAACAAATATAAACTGTCAATTAAAATTAATAAATATAATAAATATTTGAGAGAGATAAAATTTAGTTTTTTATGTCTATTATATATAAGTATATAAATTGTAAGCAGAGCTTAATAAAAATAAAATTTATAAGAGACTAACAAAATAAATCTGTTTTGATTTTTGAATTGTGTAATAATACTTTTATCATAGAAAAACAACCTCTTCTTATTTTTATATTTGTATATATAATATATAATTATATATATGTTTCATCTCATTATATAAATATCATGTGGCTTAACTAAGACCACAAAATATCTTACAAGCTTTGTGTGATGAACATAGAACATGGACCATACAACACCTTGGATTTTCGAAAGGTCTCTAAGTTTAGTGTTTGTTCTACAAGCGTACCACGAGGTCTTGCGGTAAGTTATTTATTGTTATTGAAACAAGTTGTAGCAATTACTATAATATGTTTTACTACCAATAAATTGATATTTTACACATTCAATTGTGACTCGAGTTTCGGGAATTAACTATCCCATCTTCAGTCAACTGTAGACTCAACAAGCAGAACAGGGTATTTATGAATATACAGAGATAGAAGAAGTTAAAAAAGGTTTAAAATGAGAGGTCGCTTAATAACTATTAGAACGTCGGCACGTCAAAGAAATATCTCAAAAATTTTAGATTTGATACAGTCATTCATTATTTTTAAGCAGAAAAATAATGAATGAAATTTGATATATTTAAATGAGTAACATCTGTTTACCAATCTTCTTTGACGTGCCGACGTTCTAATAGTTGTTAAGCGTCTTCTCATTTTAAACCTTTTATAACCTATTTTTACTGCCATTTCTATCTCTGTATATGCATAAATACCCTGTTCTGCTTGTTAAGTCTACAGTTGTCTGAAGATGGAATAATTAATTCTCGAAACTCGAGTCACAATTAAATGTGTTAAATATAAATTTATTAGCAGTAGAGCATAGTAATTCCTACAACTTGTTTTAATCATATGAATAAGTTTAAATTTATCATAGTCTGATATAGTAATTTGGATATCTTTTAGTTTAAGTAGAATTTTAAGGGCGGGATCTCTTTTTCGTTGTAGTGGTGAATATTTCTCCAAAAAGTTTTTTATTTTCTGATCATATTCTTCTCTGGATAGAATAACGATAGAAAATCATACAGTATGATTTTCTGTGAACGTGGAACATAAGTACCTTGGATATATAAAGGTTCACTTTTATTTCTGTTGAGGACCGTGTATTCCTAATATTCACTGAGTAAGTCTATACATTGTTTAATTGATTTTATTATTTTTTATATGTAAAGTTGAACTGATCTTATCGTAACTTTAATTATTTCTTGAGAATGTGCTACATGTTTTGAGATTTTTTGAAGTAATTTATTTAAATATATTGAATATTTCAAATAAATTAGTTTTTGAGAAGTTCTTGAAATTATGTTTTATATTTTTGAGAAAGAGTTATTTTTCATTCATATGGGATCGAAAAACAATACATTTTGTAACATTTTGTAACAAACAGGGCTTCGTAAGTTTGTCTGAAGAGTTCATTACGCATGCCTGGAACGAAACAAAAAATGTTTGCTTATTTATATTTTAATTTTAATTGACAGTTTATGTTCGTTGGTTTTTCTTAATTCCGTTTGATATTGTATGATGAATTTTGACGTCTATTAAATATGAGCAGTGCTTATAAAGACATTAATTTAATTCTTAAAGTTTCTTCAAAGAATTTTTTGAAATTAAAATTGTAGAAGACAACAGATTAAATCTGTTTTGATTTTCAAATTTAATAACGATAGAGTTTTCTTTGTCGTCTTTAGTCATTATCAAATTATCATTTCGAATTTTATTTTGAATTGTTTTTATTATTGATTTTAGTAGTAATTTTTAAGTCATTTCTTCGGTGAAGTTTGAGTTCGGTGTTTTACTTAATGCTAATTCGGTTTCACAAGTTAGTGTTTTCATGATATTTTTTAAGGATATGTGGGGATTGTAATTTGAACCTTTTTCAAGAAGTCCAATTTCTTCTGTAGAAAAAGTGGTATTCGAATAATTTATGAATCTATTATGCGGCATTGTGTTAGAGGTGGAATTTTGTTTACTGTTACTCTGTTCGGATATTAGGTTTTTTAGTACTTTTGATTGGTTAATATATTTTTTATGTTTTATGATATAAATAGTATGTCTGATTTTATCATCTAGTAAGTCAAATTCAATCGAGTGGAATTCATAAGTTCTGAGTGTAGTACCTTAATTTTTCTTTCCTAAGCCATTTGGTATGTCCTGATGTTATTGCTCCTTCTGATTGGATATTGTTCGTCTTGCTTCTTAATTGAATAAAATTTGGGAAGACTTTGATCCGAAGACACTCTTGGGTGAATCAGGCATTCTGGATACCTGTTTGGCGTTTGAGGTGCAATTTGAAATATAATGTTGATCGTTCTGCTGAACTTGCTTGTTTTAAATATTGGATGGACTGGTCCGATAATTTGTGATAGTGCATTTAAATTGGAAAAAAATGAAAAATCACTTTTTTTCTATCACTTTCATTTACTGATTATACGGTGACTCGATGTATTTCTTCATGGCTTCTATAGTTTTATTGTCGCTACGTGCTCTTTGTATTTATTGATTTCTTTGGATACCAGATTGTCTAGTTTTTTCCTTTCGCTTTCAGGTGGAATATTTCGAGATTATCCAATTCTGGGAAGATATAATCGGTTACAAAAAAATGTTTCGCAAAATTGGAGTTATCTTTCCGGTTTACAAGGGCAGATTGATGTTCTTTGTACCTTTTGTGAAAAGATCTTCCAGTTTGTCCTATATATACGCTACTGTACTGTTGACAACTCAATTTATATACTCCAGAATTATTCATCTGGTGGTTTTTGTCTTTTGCATTGAAAAAAAATTTGATAATTTTATATAAACGTGTGAATGCGTTTATTCTGTTAGTTTTTGACAAAATTGGAGCTATATTAATATTATAAGTTTTTGTCTATATTATCTGATATAGAAATGGGGTATATTTGCTTACGAATTCGTTGTTTTTGTTTTTTATTTATGAGAGAATTTATGATTTCAGTTTCGAAATGATTATTTGATTTATTCGCTGTAAACAATCATATTGTCAATATTTAACTAAAGTAGGAGAGTTTCTCCGAAACGTTTAATAAACAAGAGCCCATACCAACTTTCATTCAAAACACATTCAAATAAATTAATTCGGCTGATCTGTACCAGAAATCATTGAGTATGAGCTATTGTGATAGAAAGTTCTAGAAATCGAGACAGTGTAACATACATATGTATAACATACTCGTGTTTGAGGAGTATGGGCCACTTAATTTCAAATTTAGATATCAGTTCCATCTTTAAACCACAAAACAAAATGTTGTATTCAATAAAATAGGTTGGAAGAAAAAATCTATTATTTTTGCGCGAATTTTAAAACTTCATTTACCATATTTCGGATTGTCCGATTTGGGTCAAATATGCACTGTTTGATTCAATAGTTTGTTTCTATTTCAGAGGTATCTTCATAATGGCTCTCTCATAGAGGTCTAGGTCCTTTGTTGCGAAAAACTCTGGTGATCGATTTTCAAAATCTTCTCTTGATGCCAATTTCTCATCAATCAGGAAGTTCTGCAATGCGAGAAAAAGATGGCAGTCGCTTGGTGACAGGTCCGGACTATACAGTAGATGCATTCAAACTTCCCAACCTTGCTTCTCGAGTTTCTGGCAAGTCACTACAGACGTGTGTAGTCTGCTGTTGTCCAGCTGGAACACCTCTCCTGTTGGTCAATACTAGGTGTTCCTGATCAGCCACTAGCTTCAAACGATCCAGTTGTTGACAGAAGAGATACGAAATAAGAGTTTAGCTACATGGAAGCAACTCATAATAAATTATTCCTTTCCAATCCCATCAAATGCACGGTAGAACTTTCCTGGCTGTTAGTATTGGTTTGGCCACCGTTGAAGCTGCTTCGCTGCGCATTGACCACTATCGTTTTCGCACAAAATTATCGTATGTGACCTATTTCTGACTTCCAGTCACCATCTGTTTAAGAAATGGGTCGATTTAACCTCGTTTGACCAAGGCTTCGCAGATGAAAATTCAATCAATCTTGTTTTTATGTTAATTGGTTTGGCATCCAAACATCGCTTTTCATTTTGAATACAGATTTCCGCAAATAGTTCAAAACTGTTTCATGGTCGATTTTTAGCTCCGGAGCGATGCTCTGTAACTACTAGAATGCTGGTCTGTGCGAGATGCATGTTTAAGATCTAAAATACCTGAACGGAATCGACGAATACAAAATTGAACGTGATTAACTATTCAGTATCGGGACTATAAACACCATTCAATATTTCATAAGCCTGGCTTGCATTTTTGCCTTTAACAAAAAAAAACTTTAGAACTTACTGAAAGTTCTCTTTGTTGACTTCCATTAAGAACACCCTAGAACTCACAACTGAATGGACGTAACAAAAAACAGGAAAAAACATTACTGCGAAATTTCACCTTGACAACATGCATTAGTCTGAAATTATTTGATAGATACTTAACGACATATAGGTCACTGCAGCCATCTAACGGAAAAATACTGGATTTCGTTTTTCCCAAATCTTTATAGCACAAAATATATGCAGATTGGGATTTTATGAGTTAAAATGTTCAACATACAATAACACATTTGAAGGTCACACTGAACAGTCATTTGAAACTATACTCAGTTAAATGAATTTTACAGAAAATAAGCAAACTTCAATATTTGTAACCCACTGAAAAGAAAATGCTGATCCCTTTTCTACACAGACAATTCAAAAATTTCACAGGGAACATAAGTATTCCGTATTTGTTGAAATTTTGAAATAAGTCGATAAAAAAATAATCCACATCTAATGATCCTTCGGATTCATGTGAATTTAAAATATTCAATATATTTAAACAACTTCTGTTGACAACTTCATTTTACTGTACCCACATCTTATAACACTTGGAGCCTTGTTACTATTCATTTATACCTGTACATGGACCTGCTTAAATGCTCTCTACCTGTTTTCTGTTGTTTAAGGTTGGATTAATTGAATCTGCCTTCACAAAAAAATTAGTATACCTACTAATTTTTTTGTAGGAAAGGAAAACCATTTTTAGTTGATTTTAAGTAGAAAAATGTAAATTTTTCTGTTGCAGAGGTATGAAAATTTCATTGAAATTATAACCAGTAATATCCACAGTAAAAATATATGGATTTATTCTCAGAAATTATCAGATTAATTGGGAAAAATTTGTAATCTCAATATAGTTCTATAAAACATTCATAAATGTTATTTCTATCAGCTAGAGACCTGCCAAGGAAAATTTAAAAATCTACAGTTGAAAGTTAAATCTTTCAAAAATTGGACTATTGGTGACTTCACATCTTTCTCCAAAATTATTTCAATCGCTTCATCTTGCAATCATAATTTAAAGTGTCTCATCGCGTATGTAAAATATTTCAATATAAAATGTAAATTTTTTAGAGCTTAAAAACAACATCGATTATTTGTACTGGCTTATCACTCCTTGGAAACTGCATGAAGATATTTGCAACAGTCCCTGGAACATTTTATCTACTATTATTTTCACAGACAATTGTTGGAATATCTCAAATTTTTATGCTAATTCTTCCTTCTAAAATTGCATCATTCTGGTTCGGTGCTAAAGAAGTGTCTACGGCTTGTGCTATTGGTATATTCGGAACACAACTAGGTAAGAAGCATAATAAATGTATAAAATAAAATAAAATAGGAAAAGGTGTTTTACTTGATAGAAGGGATATAACAAAATTTGAATATTAATAGAGATTTAATCTGTCAGTCTACAATTTTAATCTCAAAAAAGTTTTTTATTCAAAAAAGTTTTGGAATTAAATGAATGTCTTATAAGCACGGTTTATATTTAATAGATGTATGAAATCAAAACTCAATATACAATATCAAATGGAATTAATAAACCAACAAATATAAATTGTCAATTAAAATTAATTAAACAAATATTTGAATGAGACAAAATTTTGTTTCTGATCTTATCATTATGAACACTTATTCCTTTTTAAAAATACAAAACCTAATTTAAGAACTTTTCAAAAATAAAATTTATTTGGAATATTCAAATATTTAGATAAGTTTATTCAAAACTCCTTCAAAAAACAATTAGTATTCCGATAATCTCTTCATCGGTCCTAAATTATATTTAAAAAATCAAAATCAACCAACAATAAATACTTATCTAAATGTCATCCTTGGATCATTGGTTGAACAACTAACTCTAAAATCAAGATATTCCATGTTCGTCACAAAAATCACAGAAAGCTGAAATAGGTATTATAAGGTTCTATGATGAGATTTTTATTCAAGCCTACATATAATTATATATTATATATAAAATTTCTTCAGATCGGAGACAAAATTTTGTTAGTTCATTTATTCCATTTGATATTGTATATAGAGTTTTTATTTTATACGTCTATTAAATATAAGCCGTGCTTATAAGACAATAATTTAATTCTAAAATTTTTTTGAATATTGACTGACAGATTAAATCTGTCTTGATATTCAAATTTCATAATGAATGTTCAAAATTTTGCAATGACGGTGATATGCTTGAAACGACTAAACTGTTTCAGAAGTTATCAGTCAGTAGTTGAACGTAAAATAATTTTTAAAAATCAATAAGGCGTTTATTTTCTGAAAAAAAAAAAATGAAAAGGAACTTGAGATTTCTGCTTCACAAAATCAACAAAAATCTTGAATGTAGCACAGCTAATGTTATGTGCTAACTTTCTTGAGCAATCGACAATAAGATTCGACCAGGGCACAAACTGCAGCTACAAATATTAATGGGAAAATGTCGTCTGTGTTAATACGCCAATTTGCTATTCCAAATTTGACAGTTTTATGATTCACAAATATTTTCTCTTCATCTGGTATTATATTGAAAAATGTCAGGGCGAGAAGGCGAGCTAATCTCTGTTCCACAGCTTTGTAATTTGTAAGAACTTTAGATCAGCCTTTTTCAGACTCTTATAGTGCTGGTAATAAAGGTTATCTGTTCATAATTTCATCTCCCTCATATGATATTATCTTGATACTTCTACATCTCTGTGAAGATCCATTAGATGGCTTTTCAGCTTGTGCGAGTTAGGAATTCAGTTGTGTTCTAGTTAGGCTTTGTAAATTCATGCTTACGCTACTTTGGGCACTGCATTTTTAATTTTTAACCCAACAGTGAAATAGTGGCTGAAATCCGTTTATCTGAAAAATTTCTTTTCTACCTAGACTGAGCTTGAACCCGGGGCCTTTTTCATATGAATTTCAAAATTATTGAAAGCTATATTCAGGTCAAATTTTATTCAAAAATACTTGGGAATATCATCTGATATTTTATATACGTGAGGAATGGAAATGTATCTAGAATTCGATTGGATTTGTACTTTCGAAAATATTCAGAAAACTAACTTTTAAATGAGACTAATTCAGGAACCATTGGACCCATTTTATTAATTTGCCACGAAGACTGTCATATTTTCCAATCTTACCTTGAAAATTTTTAGTACTTGGGTATTTTCGTTCAGCAATGAGTAATTTTATCTCCAATCGTCTGCAAGGACGCCCAATCCTCACGAAATTTATATAATTTCGAAACCATTGGATTTTGCTATTAAAGAACTCAACAAAAATGCTCAAAAATCTATTCTGACAGTTTCAAGTCTCTAGGTCTTTCCGTTGGAACACTAGAGAGCTTACAGCAGACCAGACTGGGTGGACAGAATTAATTTTGAACTCGGGTTCCTCATCAGTGTCTATCATAATCGTTTCAAACCATTCTCGATTGAAAATTCGAAAGTTATAGACATTTAAGCAAAACAATAGCTTTACTAAGGAGTTTGAGCTGTAGTAATGGAAAGTTCTACAATAGAGTATGTTGCACAGTACAATATACATTTGCTTAACAATTGTAAACTCAAGCAAGCCCGATTAGGTTTTGTTGATCGCTGCGACATAAGTAGCAGACATGCCCACGCTTAACAACTTCTTGGTTTCTCGAAATTTCCCTGTAGATCTGTGGTGGTTTCGAAACGTATGCATATCAGCTACTTATATCTCAGCGAGCAGCAAAACCTAATTTGTGCAATGCGTGTTTGATTCGCAAGATATCAGAGAGGCACTAGGGAAATTGAAGAACAGAAAATCACCGGGGCAAGATAACATCCAGAATTAATTGCTAAAATATGGGGGAGAAAGTTTGGTATCCGAAATAACTGCACTAGTTAATAAAATCCTATCAGAACGTAAGATTCCGGAAGCCTGGAAAACAAGTATAATGATTCTGATGTTCAAGAAAGGAGATAAGAAAGAACCGAAAAATTACAGAGGAATAAACCTACTGTACTCCATGTTCAAACTTGTGACCAAGGTAATTACAATAAAGATCAACTCCATTGTATCACTGGCTGATGAACAACAAGGCTTTAGAACAGGAAGATCCTATACAGATGCTGTGTTCGTGATGCGACAGATAGTGGAGAAATCAACGGAATATAATAAGCCCGCTTTCCTGTGCTTCGTTGATCTGCATAAGGCCATTGATAGAGTACGATTAAGGGACGTCTTACACCTACTGAAAAACCGTGGTATACCGACAAATCTGATCGAGACCATTAAGGACATATATACAGAAAATAGCGCACAAGCCCGAATAAATGGCAAACTGTCTAGCAACATACCTGTTACCAGTGGAATCCGACAGGATGATTTTTTAAGTCCACTCCTTTTTAACATCATAATGGATGAAATCATAAAAATAATGAAAACTGGAAGGGGTTACAAAATGGGCGATCATGAGTTTACGATCCTCTGTTATGCGGATGATGCAGTACTCTTCGCGGAAAATGAGGACGACCTACAGAGAAGTCTCCAACTCTTCTTCAATGTCGCTAAGCAGTTCAGTATGGATATAGCCACTGAAAAAACTAAGTGCATGACAACAGCAAAAGAACCTCTCCGTTGTAAACTGGAAGTAAACCAGCAAATAATAGAACAAGTAATGTCGTTCAAGTATTTGGGTGTTGAATTATCCAGTTTTGGTTGTATTGAAGATGAGGTAACCCAACAAGTCACTAGGGCCAATAAAATCGCAGGCTGCCTTAACGATACTATATGGAGGAATAAACATCTGAACATAAAAACGAAATCAAGAATATATAAGGGTACCATAAGACCGATCATGACCTACACGGCTGAAACCAGACCCGAGACTTCTAAGACAAGGCGTATGCTGGAGACAGCGGAAATGAAGATACTACGTAAAATTTCCGGAAAAACTCTGTACGATAGAGAAAGGACTGATGAAATCAGAAGATTATGTGAAGTGGAAAACATTAGAGAGTGGATAGAGAACAGTAAGAGAGAATTGAACGCGCACATAGAGAGAATGGGGCAGGACAGATTAGTGAAAAGGGCTAGAGATAAATCGCCTCTAGGAAGGAGAAGTATCGCTCGCCCAAGAAAAAGGTGGAGCAATAATTTACGCCCCGAATAAGGATATAAGGATATCATCGATGAAGAACAGGCTTTAAGCCTACATGGAAGAATGAAGAAGAAAAAGAAGAAGTGTTTGATTCGCCAGCTGCTTTAGGAGGGTGAGAGTTTCTGCTTCGTAACCAGTAACACATATTGGTTCAAAAACTTTCTTTTCGGGCATCCTGGAACATTCGATCTGAAGACAGGTTTCACCTTATCAAAGGCTAATGTTGTCCCAATTCTGCGTTTTATCTCGCAGGTCTGATTGTCCCTTCTAATGCGAATGTCGTGGCTCAGATTTTTATACGAGCTAACTTGTTTGATAGAATTACTATTTAGTCGTAGGCCTTTGCCCACAACGAGGTTAGTCATAAATTCCGTTTTGCTGGAGTTTACACAGAGCCCCACAGCTCCCGACGTAATCTGCAATTTCCTCAACATCTCTCTTGCTTCATCAATATCGTAGGCGAATCGTAGATGGTTTAGTGTTTCGCCGTTAATGTTTATTCTTATTTCTTCAAAATCAATTCTTTTGAATATATATAACAACAGCATCGTGAATAACTTCGGCGATATGCCATCTCCCTGTCTTACTCCGCGTTCAATACGAAAGTTTTGAGTGTATTCGTGTACTTTCACAAGCACTGTTGCCTTTTTAAATATGCTTTGAATTATAGTTGTATATCTGTGGTCAACTCGGCACTCTGTAAGGGCATGTATAATTTTTTACTGATTTATAGTATAGAAAGAATTTTCGTACTCGAAAAATATCTAGAAGAGTGGTTGGTTTTATTTCCCACATCTTTCCATGAGAGACTTCAGAGTCTGCAGGTGATCATTTGTGCCATATCTTGCTCAAAAACCTGCTGGGTCACAAGGTTGATATTGATCTAATTTGTTGGTGATCCTCGTAAACAGTTAATAAGGATGTGAGAGGAGCCTTATTGGTCTGTTATTTTGTAGTCTCGTGATATCTCCCTTTCCATGGAGGATAATTATAGTGGCTCGATCCCACTGAGAAGGAGTTATACCATTCATTACATTGATGGGCTCACAACTAGCTCGATGAAAAGCTGTACCTCCATGCTTTATAGCTTCAATTTCGACTTCGTCTTCACCTATGGTTTTGTTATTTTTCATTTCTTGAAGGGTACCTCTTAGTTCGGCTTGTGTCATCTCCAGCAGATCTCAGGTTTTTGACTTTTGCATCCCCGGTTCTTTATACAATCCAGCATAAAACGTCCTAACGGTCTTTAGGATTTCCATTTTATTTCTTAGTAGTGTGGCCATTTCTATCTTCCAGTTTACTTTTTCTGCCTTCTGAGAAGGTTTTCAGATGAGATTCCTTTCCTTTATTATTCTCTATGATCTTGTGTATTTAGTTCTTGTTATAAGTTCTGATATCCCTGCGAATCACTTTTGAGATTTCCTTTGTTGAGCTATTTCAGCTGGTCGGTATTTGTTGAGTATTTGTCCGCCAGTTCCCCTCATGTTTTCATCCCAGCCCTTGTTGATGTTGATCCATTTTCGAGGATTTGCTGCTTTGGCATTGTGTTTTTGCCGTTTCAACGGCATTTATGATGGTGTTGTTTAGTAATGTGACATTTATATCACGTTCGCTCTTCATATGACATAATTTAGCGCCTATCTCTTGTTGGTAGGACACTACATCATCCAGAGGCCTCCACTTCGCGAATGCCTTTTTAATAAGTTTTGGCCTTTCTTTCTTCAGTTTCAGCTCGATGAGTACTCGAACCATTCGGTGATAGCTTCCTATGGAAAATGCATACATATGTACAATATTTCTCCTGTTTGATATCAAAAATCTATTTCGTTTTCTGTTGTGCTATCTGGGCTTGCTAGGGTCCACTTTCGCTGGGGTCTTTTACGAAAGAAGGAATGCATGGCATACAGGTTGTTCTGCATCAAAAAATCTAGTAGCATTTGTCCCCTCTCGTTTCTTATTCTGCATCCATGATATTCCCCACAGACACCTCAGCATTATCCTTTTTTCGACCTAGTTTTGCGTTCAAGTGTCATCAATGTTTAGTGAGTAGATGTCGTACACATCTGTATTCATATCTTCGTAGTAAGCTTCCATTTTGCTATGTTTGACCATAGACTTGCAATATCTCCAGCAAAGTTATGCGTTAAGCTTATAGAAGAGATGAATCACTCTATTACTGATGTGTTGAAACTGTGCATTGTTGAAAACATATTTTCTGTGTACCAGAAAGCCACTCCGCTATCGGTCACGTTATACGTTCCACCATAGTGAAATATTTGTCCTGAGTGCAGAGTCAGTTCTTCATTTCTCTTTTGTTTGTGTTCGCTTTTTCCCAAAATATCCCACTTTATATGAGAGAGTTCCTCTTCAAGTTCTTGTAGATTTTCGAGAGTTGAGAGTGTTCGGATATTCAAAGTAGAGAATTTCAGTCGTAATTCACGGGAGCTATATCTGATTTTAGCATTACATACTTCGATTTCTAGTTGTATGTTCCCTTTTTCGTTCATAGTTTCGTTCAATCTGATTTTGATATTCAAAAGCCAATTCTTGCCTTCCTCAGAATCCTTTAGGCAAACCTCGATAAAGGTGTGGGATTTGTCACCTGATGGTCCACTCACCTGGGGTACATATCCATCTGTTTTAAAATTCCCCATTTAAGAAGAGGGTGGGGGATGGGTATACCGTCTACCCATTTATACTATTACAGGTACATAATTTAAATAAGGTGTATGTTAATTCTAAAATAACGGATAATTGGGAATTGGAGTCAACAAAAAATATTAAAGAGCGGTAAACTGCTCATCTCTGTTTGTGGATATATTAAAATTCCGACTCTACTATCTCTGCTTATTTCCTATGCTTCGAACAAGAGTTAATCTTTAATTTTTAAAATACAACCTTTGAACATTTTTGTTATAGTTGCTTCCGAGAAATGATTTGAATGAGTTCATTCAAGTTTTACGTTAGGAAAGCTAATCAAATTATTCAGTTATTTTTTAATCCTTTTTGGAAAATTCTACCCGTCTGTCCTATGTAAACTTTTCGGCAATTACCACAAATTAAATTCTAAACTCCTGATTTTGTATCATACGATACAATATTTCTATCATTTCTAATGAGATTTTAAAGTTTGAGATTTGTTTTATGAGAAATTCTGAAATTATATTGTTTTTTGAAATAAGCAGCAAACTCCTCTGGAAAACCTTCAGTATATTTCAATAAAATACACTCAAATTTCCCTTTTACGTTCGGTTATACAAAATTATACTACTACTCGATGTGATAGATTGTAAAAATTTTAATATTAAAACAAATTGAAATATGTTTATCTTCTACAATTTTAATTTCAAAAAAAATTTTTATTCAAAAAACTTTTAGAAATAAATTTATGTCTAACAAGCACTGCTTACATTTAATAGACGTATATAATCAAAACTCAATATACAATGTCAAATGAAATAAATAACCCAACAGATGTACGAAAGTAATTGAAATTAATAAATAAATATTCAAAGGAGACAAAATTTTGTTTCTGGTTTTACCTTTGAGAAATACTACTTGCCTTATAAAAACATGAACACACTTAAAGGACTTCTCAAAGAATATAATTTATTTGAAATATTTAATATATTTAAATATTCGAACAAATTATTTCAAAAATCTCTAAAAAATGTGCACTATATCTTCAAAAAACAAATATAATTCTAGATAATCCCGTCTTCAGCCCTTTTTCAACATTCCAAATATCAAAATCAAAAACATACCCTACATCACTCACGTATTAAAAGACTTAAGCTTTGAACTACAGATCAACTATATAATTCAAGATTGATCTATGTTCTAACAAAATCAAAGAACAGTGTGAGTTATTTTGAGGTTTATTTAAATTCATTGACATTCCATAATGAGATTTATTGAAGCCAAAATATAATTATATATTATATATAAAATAAAATAGAAAGGCCTTTTACTTGATAGAAGAAATATAACAAAATATGAATATTAAAACAAATTGAAATATGTTTATCTTCTACAATTTTAATTTCAAAAAAATTTTTATTCAAAAAACTTTTAGAAATAAATTTATGTCTAACAAGCGCTGCTTACATTTAATAGACGTATATAATCAAAACTCAATATACAATGTCAAATGAAAAAAATAACCCAACAGATGTACGAAAGTTATTAAAATTAATAAATAAATATTCAAAGGAGACAAAATTTCAATTTGTTTTAATATTCATATTTTGTTATATTTCTTCTATCAAGTAAAAGGCCTTTCTATTTTATTTTATATATAATATATAATTATATTTTGGCTTCAATAAATCTCATTATGGAATGTCAATGAATTTAAATAAACCTCAAAATAACTCACACTGTTCTTTGATTTTGTTAGAACATAGATCAATCTTGAATTATATAGTTGATCTGTAGTTCAAAGCTTAAGTCTTTTAGTACGTGAGTGATGTAGGTTATGTTTTTGATTTTGATATTGGGAATGTTGAAAAAGGGCTGAAGACGGGATTATATAGAATTATATTTGTTTTTTGAAGATATAGTGCACATTTTTTAGAGATTTTTGAAATAATTTATTCGAATATTTAAATATATTAAATATTACAAATAAATTATATTCTTTGAGAAGTCCTTTAAGTGTCTTCATGTTTTTATAAGGCAAGTAGTGTTTCTCAAAGGTAAAACCAGAAACAAAATTTTGTCTCTTGAATATTTATTTATTAATTTTAATTACTTTCGTACATCTGTTGGGTTATTTATTTCATTTGACATTGTATATTGAGTTTTGATTATATACGTCTATTAAATGTAAGCAGTGTTTGTTAGACATAAATTTATTTCTAAAAGTTTTTTGAATAAAAATTTTTGTTTAATTAAAATTGTAGAAAATAAACATATTTCAATTTGTTTTAATATTCAAATTTTGTTATATTTCTTCTATCAAGTAAAAGGCCTTTCTATTTTATGATAGATTGTCTGTTACTATTGTTATTCTGTATTCGTTGAAAATTCTGAGCATTTCTTAACGAATCCATTATTTAACCAATATTATCTTCACTATTTTAGGTACAGCAGTAGGCGGAGTTGTTCCAACTCTATTCGTAAATCATGGTCATAGAGACCAAGTGGAGGAAGGCTTATACCAGATGTTCGTATTGTATGCAATACTTTCAGCTGTTGTCTTTATTTTGGTGATACTATGTAAGTATCATATCGGATTAATCGAAGAAGAAATATTTTTTTATTCTCAATTGGAGATATAAAAAAATAAATAATTACACAAAACGCATTTATATATAAAATATTTAAATGAGCAGGGAATAAACTACTATAAACTTGTAAAATGGTCAACTTTACTTTTCAACTGTTGTTGAAAAAAAAGACTCACCATATACAAGTTGGCTAAAGTTGAATTTTCGGTTTTCTGCATTATCAAATTTTAAATGAAACTCAGTTTTTAGATCAAAACCTCCACTTCCTCCGAGTCCATCCCAAGCTATACTCTTAACGTCAGAAAAAAGTGAAGAATTAAGTTTCTGGATGGCTCTGAAGACTTTCGCTAATAATAAAGATTTTCTGGTTGTGCTTTTCTCGTTTGGTGTTAATTATGGCTTCTGGAACACTTTCTGTGTGCTTGTGAACCAAATTTATACCAATTCCTTTTCGGTAAGTTAACAACTACAATAGATTTCGATAAAAAACTCTATTAGATGTTAGATATTAGAAGTTTCAGGGTTTTATGAACAATCTTCAGAGTAATCTTCGTGTCTTCTCGGATTTCATCAAAACTTGGCTTTGAGAGCCTTTTGAATATGGCATTTGGCAATGATAAATAACTAAATAATAAATAAAAAAGTTAAGGTATAAATTTAAATGGATCCTACTTAAACCATATTCGTTTCACCGATAACATTGTTCTAATAAGTAGCAACATGTAGGAATTGAGCGATATGTTGAAACAACTTAGTTATGCTCTCAAAAGTGTCGGCTTGAAAATTACTATTTCAAAGACCAAAATCATCAACAACACCACAGAACATATATAAATTGACGGCGCACAACATGAAAATGTAGAAGAATATATGAATATATATATTTAGGACACTCAATAAGAATCGGCAAAGAAAATCAAACAGAAAAAATAAAAAGAAGAATCAGGCTAACTTGGATGGCTTTTGGAAGTACTACTCTGTGAAGAAAGTACCGGGAATTTTCAATTAAAACAACATTTTTACATTTAATCGTCAAAATTTATTGGGTCGCCTTCAAAATAGGCTCCATTTGCTCCAATACATCTATGCCAACGGCACTTCCAATTATCGAAACATTTTTTATAGGCGCTTTCCGGGATGGACTTTAGCTCTCGCGCCGAATTTTGTTTTATGGCTTCAATCGACTCAAAAAGGGTGCCACGAAGGGGCAATTTTAGTTTTCGGAACAGGAAAAAGTCGCAGGGAGCCAAATCCGGCGAATACGGTGGTTGATGAAGCACGTTTGTTGAGTTTTTGGCGAGAAAGTCAGTCAAAATCGTAGCTCGGTGAGAAGGCGCGTTATCGTCATGCAAAATCCATGAGTTGTTCGCCCACAAATTTGGCCGGTTCTTACGGATACGCTCACGCAAACGTTTCATAACGCCTAGGTAATACTCCTTGTTTACCGTCTGACCCTCTGGAACGAATTCGCAGTGCACCACGCCACGGATATCGAAGAAAACAATGAGCATCACCTTCATTTTCGAGCGGCTTTGGCGTGGTTTTTTCGGTTTCGGCTCATTTTTTGCCACCCATTCCGATGATTGCTGGCTTGTTTGCATATCGTACTCGTAGACCCAGGTCTCATCACCAGTTATAATGCGTTCCATGAATGTAGAATCGGAATTACAGCGATACAGCATGTCTGAAGCAACCTGTTCGCGATGACGTTTTTGAAGAAAATTCAGGTCTTTCGGTACGAGTCGTGTGGCCACCTTTCTCATGCTCAAAATATTAATCAAAATCGTACGTGCGGACTCGTGGGATATCTTAAGATCATGTGCTATCTCTCTCAAGCTGGTACGACGGTTTTCCAGCACCCTTCCCTTAATTTTATCGACGTTATCTTCGATCGAAGCCGTCGATGGGCGACCACTTCACGACCGTCCTTGAAGGCTCTGTACCACTGATATGCACGAGTTTTCGATAGAGCATTATCACCAAAGGCCTTTTGCAACATTTTCAATGCATCGGCACACGAAAATTCATTTGCAACGCAAATCTTTAAACGAATTCTTTGATCAACGTAATCACCCATAGTAAAAATCGGCACGCACTCTGACATCGACTGACTTAATCGGCTGTTGCTAACATACTAGTTGACAGATCCCGCTCAAGCTTGGCAGTAATGTATGAAATATATATTCAGGAATAACGATATTCCGATAAACTGCAAAAGAAATGTTATCGATGCCTGCATAATACTGATAGAGGCATACGGCCTGAAAACTGTGGCAATAATGAAAAAGACCGCAAACCAGCTGATTTCATGAAAATAAAAACACATGGTTAAAATACTTCATTCTTTTTCTTTCGATCTGAATTATTATATATAGACAAGGACGAATGAAAAGAGAATTTATTGAACATAGCTTTATTTTATATGTTCGCCGATCAAATATAGGAAAAAAAATTATCTTTACGAAGTGATGCATGAGCTTTCACGCCGTTACTTCAAATTTAAAAACTAAAATTGAACCCGATCAGATTTGTATTCAAATCAATTTATTCACCATATGCATCTACATTCATTTATCCCTCACATATGTACATTATATAATTAAGAGCTTTTCCCGAAAGATAGGAAATAGTTAGGCAACTTAATACCTGTTTTTACTCCTCACTTTACAAAAGAAAATAACAGTAATGAAGGAAATAAACAATAATTCCCGAAAGGTACAGGACAAACCATCATGTTTCTAGTAAATGATGAAAAGCATTAGCAGAAGCAGAAGGTGAGATCAAAGCAAGCAAACATGACCACTCCTACAATGATATTTTATGTTGTAATAAATATCATTTATACATTTTTATTATTATTATCCTGATATTCCTAGATCTTCTGTGAAGATCCCTCAGAAGCTTTTTAAGCTTGTGCGAGTTAGGAGTTCAGTTCTGTTCTGTGTAGGCTTTGTAACTGCGATCTTGCGCCTCTTTAGGTCACAGCACTGTTAATTTTTGACCCAACAGTGAAATGGTTGCAGACACCTGTCCAACTAGAAAATTTCTCTTCTACCTGAACAGGATTTAAACCCGGACCTCCGGTCGCGAGCCCGATGCTCTCCCGCTAAGCTATCCACTCATGTGTTAGAAGATATCGGAAAAGTTTATGTTATTTATAATGAAATTCTTAATTTCCTTCTTAAATTCCTTTATATCATCGATGTCCTTTAGATTTGAGGGAACTAAATTGTTACAGCTTGGGACCGAGAAACAATTTTGATTTTTGTGTCAAAGTTTTGTGTATCAATTGAGGAAGGATCCGCGTGTTCGAGGCATCTCTAGTTGATCTGGAGTTTTGAGAACTTAGTACGGTTTTTATGTGTCCAGCACTTATACAGCACTTTTATGTGAAGATAGATCTTATATTGAGTACTTTAGATTCATCATATAACTGGCAAGATTAATACATTCTGTCAAGAAAGTACCAAGAATTATCGATTTAAATCTGGCGGGGCAATGAGGTAGGTAAAAATTTTTTTTCCTAGGTTGGTACCACTGTCCTTAATTACTGTGCCAAGCTTGAGCGGGATCTGTCAACTAGTGTGTTTGCAACAGCTGATTAAGTCAGTCGATGTCAGAGTGCGTGCCGATTTTTACTATGAGTGATTACGTTGAGCAAAGAATTTGTTCAAAGTTTTGTGTTGCAAATGAATTTTCGTGTGCCGATGCATTGAAAATGTTGCAAAAGGCCTTTGGTGATAATGCTCTATCGAAAACTCGTGCATATCAGTGGTACAGAGCCTTCAAGAACGGTCGTGAAGTGGTCGAAGACTTGCCTCGTTCCGGACGCCCATCGACGGCTTCGATCGAAGATAACGTCGATAAAATTAAGGAAAGGGTGCTGGAAAACCGTCGTACCAGCTTGAGAGAGATAGCACATGATCTTAAGATATCCCACGAGTCTGCACGTACGATTTTGATTGATATTTTGGGCATGAGAAAGGTGGCCGCACGACTCGTACCGAAAGATCTGAATTTTCTTCAAAAACGTCATCGCGAACAGGTTGCTTCAGACATGCTGAATCGCTGTAATTCCGATTCTACATTCATGGAACGCATTATAACTGGTGATGAGACCTGGGTCTACGAGTACGATATGCAAACAAGCCAGCAATCATTGGAATGGGTGGCAAAAAATGAGCCGAAACCGAAAAAACCACGCCAAAGCCGCTCGAAAATGAAGGTGATGCTCATTGTTTTCTTCGATATCCGTGGCGTGGTGCACTACGAATTCGTTCCAGAGGGTCAGACGGTAAACAAGGAGTATTACCTAGGCGTTATGGAACATTTGCGTGAGCGTATCCGTAAGAAGCGGCCAAATTTGTGGGCGAACAACTCATGGATTTTGCTTGACGATAACGCGCTCTCTCACCGAGCTACGATTTTGACTGACTTTCTCGCCAAAAACTCAACAAACGTGCTTCAGCAACCACTGTATTCGCCGGATTTGGCTCCTGCGACTTTTTCCTCTTCACAAAACTAAAATTGCCCCTTCGTGGCACCCGTTTTGAGTCGATTGAAGCCATAAAACAAAATTCGGCGCGAGAGCTAAAGTCCATCCCGGAAAACGCCTATAAAAAATATTTCGATAATTGGAAGTGCCGTTCGCATAAATGTATTGGAGCCAATGGAACCTATTTTGAAGGCGACCCAATAAATTTTTACGATTAAATGTAAAAATGTTGTTTTAATTGAAAATTCCCGGTACTTTCTTGACAGAGTAGTATAATATATATTTTTTTAAATATGATCTTTGATATAGTATTTTGAGCATTTCGGAGGGTATTCAGACTAGTGGTGAATGTGCCTCCCCAAGCTAGTATGCAATATCGAATAATCGGTTCAATAGGAGGAGTATACAGAATTTTAAAATTTTTTTCGCGTTAAGCTATCTCTCAATATAGAAGATCTATTTATGAAAGATCTAACTCCTTGTTATTATTATTATTATTATTATTATTATTATCCTGATACTCCTAGATCTTCTGTGAAGATCCCTCAGAAGCTTTTTCAGCTTGTACGAGTTAGGAGTTCAGTTGTGTTCTGTGTAGGCTTTGTTACTGCGATCTTGCGCCACTTTAGGTCACAGCACTGTTAATTTTTGACCCAACAGTGAAATGGTGGCAGATACCCGTCCAACTAGAAAATTTCTTTTCTACCTGAATAGGATTCGAACCCTGGACCTCCCGGTCACGAGTCCGATGCTCTCCCGCTGAGCTATCCACACTCATTATAGAAGTTATATGTGCATGCCATCTCAAATGACGATCGATAATGATTTCAAGATAATTAATATAGTCAGTTTGCATTTTATAAGGACAACCGTATTGTTCTAAGTTCGAGCAGGTAGGGTGGTGCATTTTCAGCTTGCTGTCATCTGCCTTATTCGCTCTAGTAGGTGAGAATGTGATGTACCTAGCTTTAGACATATTCATATTGAGAAGATTATTATTGAGCCATAATTTTACTTTTCTAATATTATCCTCAGCAACTCCACGCACCGCCCGACAGGTCTTGACTGTGAAATACTGTATCATCAGCATAGCAAATAATGTGACCTGTAAAATCATTTATTAAGGATAGGCTATCAATGTAGACAAGAAACAATATTGGCCCCAACACTGTCCCCTGTGGTATGCCAACAGATACATGAAGTTCCGAGCCCAAAAAATCCCCCACCCTTACTCTCTGAGTTTTTAGGTATAAATAATTAGAAATGAGCTCTAATGGTTACACCCTTACACCATAATTCCTAAGTTTCTCCAAAAGTACATCGTGAGATACAGTGTCAAAAGCTTTAGCAATATCCAAAAACACCGCCAAGCTTTTTGTTGACTGATTGATCCCATTAGTAATACTACCGGTTAAGTTACTGATAGCATTTTCCGCGCTAGAGCCTTTTAGAAATCCGAACTATCTAATTGTGATGACTTTGTGTTTATCTAAAAACGAAACTAGTCGTTTCTTAAGGGATTTTTATATTTTTGAATGTATTAGGAAAATTAAATTTCAAATGAGAAAAACTCATGAAACGTTTTGCTGATTTTATCCATTTTTACCTATGACCTATACAGGAAGTCTCAGTACTACGCGACTCTTTCTCAAATGTGAATAAATTATACAAAGACGAGTCAGGATTGCTTCATTTTTTCCCATTACGCCCCCTACGAAGATACCTCCAAATTTTACCCTCATAATTCTGTTTTTTGTGATGATAACTTCCGAATGACTCAAAGGATTCTGGTAATTTTTAAAATTTAGTTCAATACAAATATCAGTATTATTATTTTTAGTGAGCGGTCGTCTGTCAACCCTACCACTGCGTCCGTGCGGACTATTGTGGTACATCCACACTTTATATTTACCAGTAGAGATCCAGTTTTTGGATAAACCGATAATCTTGTTCGGTGGTAATTTTTTCAGTTCGCACTGGGCTATAATTGCCTGACCAAAGAACTCGAATCTCAGGTGGCTCACCGCTGGGCACTCCGAGACGATGTGCATGGTAGTTTTAGTGTCTTAAGGCACAGTTTGCAATCATCGTCTTCAGCTAGACTGATTTTCCGCCAATGCGCTTTCAGCCTGCAGTGATCTGTCAAGATTCCGACGAGTATTCTGATTTAGCCTTGTCCGGTCATAGCGATAGGTCTGCCCTCTTCTGATTTGAAGTCGTTCCAAGGAATGCCTTCGAACGTTTCAGTTCAGGATGGTTCAGCCAGAAAGACTTTAGTCTTGAGTTCATTCTACCTGTTATCGTCCGCTCAGCCTGTTATTCCCAGGAGTGATTTGGGTCTACCAGAGGCAGCGTGGCTCCAGAAAAAGCCGACCAATCTGCCTCTTCATTACCCAAATAGTTTGAGGGACTCGGTATCCAAACAAAAGGAATTCTTTCATGTATACCGAGCTTCTTTTCGATGTATATCACTTGGATTAAAGAGCGTTTAGTTCTGAGTGGCTATCACTTAATATTTTGATTTTGCCGTGGTGAATTTGCCGTTTTATCTGCAGGTCCACCACGGCCTCAATGGAAAAAAGTTCTGCCTGAAATATGACTCAGACTCAATAAGATATTGACCCAGACTCAAGAAGATTCTGATTCACGGTTTGCTTCCATGGACTGCGGCTCCCGTTCCGTTCGTCGTCTACGAGACGTCTGTGAACAAATTAAGGTCGGTCCTCAATACAGCCTCAGCATGCTGGGTCAATTCGTCCCTGCTGTGGACGATTACATTAAAATGCCGTGATTTGCTTGTAACTTTTAGCAATAGATCCGAGGACATCGATAGTGTGCTGTTTGGTAAAACCTCGTCCAGCAATCCTGAGCCTCCCATCTCTATTGTTGATGTAGTTTGTATGTGGTTCGTTTTGCCTCCCTCTGCACGAGCAGGTGCAGGGGTGGTAGATTTACTAGGATCTCCATGGCTGCTGTGGGTGTATTGCGAAACGGTTCTGTAATTGCAAGGCAAGCCTGTCTCTGTCGTCGGGTGAGCTCATGTTGGCCAATCGTAGGTTGGCCCTTCTTCCACCATGCCACAGCGCCATACGTTATATATGGTCTACTTACCGTATCGTATAGCCAATACTGCCCGAGCTTTAAACCCCAGGTTCACCGCAGATTCTCCTGCAGGTCCAGAATCCCATTCTGGCTTTATGACACACTTTGTCTAGCTGTGCATTCCAACTGAGGGTTTTGTCTCAGGTATTTTGCCTCATTAGAGAATTGTATTGTTTCACCACGTATTGTCGGCGGTTCTAATACATCCGTTCCTTGGTAAATGGGACACCCTAACTTTTGTGGGTTAAGAGAAATATACTCCCTTATATACCATTTGTTGATAGTGTCCAGTATCTCTTGGAAGCCGACCGATATCACTATCACTATAATTGTCAAATATTTATGATGACTTGTTCCCAACAACTTCCTCATAAGTATTTAAAACCGTCAGGGACAGACTGACCCTATCACTTAATAGTCAGAAACTTTTTTGTAGATGATATCGGCAAAATTCCTCCATTTATGTGTCATTTTCGAGTTACAAGCATTTTAGTGATTCAATAAAAAATGAATTTTCATTTAGATTGCAATCTTTTTTCATTCAAATTTATTCTAATTTTGTACGAAAAATTGTTATGAATAATTTCACTATAGAAGAATATGCGAATATGCAATTAGTGTATGGGCGTGCATTTTGTAATGTTGTTTGGGAAGGGAGTTTAATGCGAAGCAAGACTCAATTAGTATTTTCAATGTTTAGTGACTATTTAAGTCAGTATTTTATCAACAAGTGGAAGTGAAGGAGGAGGGAAACATATTTGAACAGCAGCTTTCGGAGAAGGGGTTTTGAATAGATCAGAGCAATAAAGAGTGTCAGATAATTGTCGACTGAGTTTAATATTTCGAAGTATCTCACTCATTGAATTTTGAAAAAGCAGCTGCTTCATCCGTTTCATTATCAGAAACTTCATTCAACGAGTCCTACACATTTTCGTTCAAGAGTGCAGTCTGCTGTATTGTTTTTTTAAACAACAAAGAATGAAAGCAGAGTTTGTTACTAAAGTTTTATGTAATATCCATGAATGAAAGAAGAAAAATCCATACACTTCTATTGAATCCAATTTTCAGTACAGATTTATAAAAAAAAAAAAAAAAAAATTGTTTATTGTCTAAACAGGAGGAATCCCAATTACAAGACAACATATTAATATATGGTACAAAGCCGATGAAAATTGCAAAATTAAATACTAACTACATCAAGGATGCAGAACAGAAAAAGGAAAATTTACAAAAACTCTTTCAATCTATAGGCAACTTTGCCTAAGATGCAGTAGTTCCCTCAGTTTCAGTTTAAAAATTCGTAAACCATCGCTGCAGACATCAACATCAACACATATCCTATTGAACTGCTGACACATAACATATATTGGTGATCTAATCATCGTGTTCGTTCTGGGTTTAGGGAGGTATAGCATCTGTTCAAGTCGACTACCATTGCGAGGAATGCGAAAGCTCAGCCTGGCCAGCAAATCAGGACAATCTATATAGAAATTAACCAGCTTGTAGAGGACAAGACACAAGTAGTAGACCCTCCTGTTCTCCAATGCCAAGCATGCGAATCTGTTCAGAAGAGTGCGATGGTCAAAACCCTGGGCCGGGTACACACCATCTAATTTGAATGCTAAAAATTTCAAAAACTGCCTCTGAACAGACTCTAGTTGGTTGATGTGTACGTTATATATTGGACCCCAGACAGGACTGGCGTACTCAAGTTTTGAACGGACAAAGGAATTGAACAGGGTAATGAAACAGTTGGGATCCTTGAAGTCTCGACATACCCTGAAAATAAAGCCAAGCATTCGCTTCGCAGCAGCTGTGCTATTTCCATAATGCGGTACAAATGTTAACTTATGGTCAAATTGAACTCCCAAATCTTTAACTTGATGTACTCTCTCTAAAGCTAGATGGCTTATAGTGTAGTCGTACAAAATGGATGCGTTCCTCAGGGTGTAAGTTATGGTCTTACATTTATTAATATTCAATGGTAATTTATTCACAGTACACCAATTGCTCAGCCTATGAAGATCCTGCTGAAGCAGCCAACAGTCATGAACGGTAGATATGGTCCTGAACAGCTTGAGGTCGTCAGCAAACAATAGAGAGCAGCATAGCAGATTTTCTCCGACATCATTAATAAAAATTAGAAAAAGTAGTGGAGCCAAATTACTACCTTGAGGGACACCGCTGAGCGCTGGGAAGGAACATGATCTATGACCCCTAAATTCCACAAATGCAATACGATTAGTGAGGTAAGAGAGGAACAGCAGGAGCAGCCGACGATCGAAACCAAAGTGTTCCAGCTTCTGCAATAAAATTGAGTGATCTACCCTGTCGAAAGCTTTCGAAAAGTCAGTGTATACTGCATCAACTTGCAACTGATTGTCTACAGCCTCACAGACAAATTGTGTAAATATTGTTAAGTTGGTAGTGGTAGATCTTTTGTTAATAAAACCATGTTGACTATCCGATATGAGGCTCCTGACTGGGGATAATATTCTGTTATATATACACATCTCAAATACTTTAGCAAAGTTGGATAAAAGGGAAATAGGTCTATAATTAGAAATGTCATCCATTTTTCCGGATTTAAAGACTGGGCACACCACGGAGGTCTTCCATAAGTCTAGAAAGCAACTGTTCTCCAAGGCTAAATTATAAATGGTCTGCAGTGGTTTGGAAAATACATAAGCACAGTCCTTCAGAAGAAATGCTGGAATACCATCAAAACCATTGGTAAATTTAGGCTTTAGTGCCTTAAGGCAATACCGGACTTCGCATTCATCAAAGGACCTCAATGAAATAATTGGATTGCCGTTGTCGTAGATTGGGTTAGGATTAGGAGCAGAATTATCAGCTGAGCTTTCAATATATGCGCTTCGGAAAAAATCAGCAAATGCATTGACAATCGCAGAAGGATTATTGTACTCTACATCATTCCACCGCAAAATACTTGGAATTCTTGAAGTTCTCTTTTTATTGTGGAAATAACTCCAAAAGGTAGAAGGATCGCTTGTTATAGAACTTTCCGATCTGCGTTTGAAATCATCATAGGCGGCTGCAACTTTGGTCTTAATCAAACTTCTCAGTGATTTGAATTGAGCTCTAAAGTGTTCGCTATTACAGGTCTTCAACTTTTTGAACATTCTACTTTTCTTCCTAATAAGTTCAATTATTTCTCTACTATACCATGCTGGATATTTACTATTGAAATTTTGTTTAAGCGGGACACATTCATTAAAAATGTTGAAGAGGGTGTTATAAAATAATTCTACTGCTACGTTAACATTATTGCAGTTCTCCAAGAATGTCCAATCTGTGTCCACAATCATAGAGTAAAGAAGTGGAAAATTGGATCTTGCAAAATCGAACTTTACTATTGATTCGTTAAATGTGATACTAGAAGCTGGCCCGGGACAAGTTAATGTTATATCCAGAGCCGGATGATATCCATCCTCTGGGACAAATGGAACTTCACTTTGATGGACATAGCAATCAATATTTGAGAAAACCAGATCCAGAAGTCTGCCCGAGTGGTTCAGGATGGAATTGAACTGTTCTAAGCTATAAAAACCGGCAAACTGATCCAGCCTGGTCAAAATATCATTATACCTGTTTGCATCACCACCGAAATCAGGCTGATTGAAGTCACCAAGAACCACCAAGTTCCCTCCGTATAGGTATTCTAAAGATTCCAGCATTTCAAACAGATTAAAAATGTGTGACAAATTAGCTCTAGGAGGTATATAGACAACAAATATGTAAATGAGTTTATGCTTATAATGTACCTTGCAGCCAATCACGTCAATGGAACAGAAACTATAACGAAAACCCGCCAAGTCAACTTCGGTAACCTCACAGTCACCTCTAACACCCACCAGCACTCCTCCACCACGAGAAACCGAACTGGCCCGCAAGTTTCTGTCACTTCTGAATACGGTATAATCGCCGGAAAAAAGTTCCATGCTGAACACATTAGGTTGAATCCAGGTCTCAGATACAGCTACAATATGGTATTCACCGACCGACACAGACTTGAAGAAGTCATGAGTCTTAGTATTGAGTCCTCTAACATTTTGGTAGTAGCAACGAAGATTCAGCCCTGCCTGTTTAGACCTTTTAACTAGTTTTTCTGAATTATTCTAGGCTCACCATGTATATATTTAATTATCAGGTTGGCTTCACCCTTAGCAGTACGATCCCTGAGCTCAGTCCTAATTCGGCGGTATTGTTCCATTTGGTGAGGCGTCTTGTCCGAAGTAATGAAGAGATTCTTGAATTTCTCCATCCTTCTCACCTCTTTCGACCGATAAATCATCTCATCAGCAGGAGCCGCAGACCGAAAAATGATCTTCATCGGTCTTGGCCCGGCTGAACCCTCGCTAACAGCACGACCAACACGAAAAAATCTGTAGTGCCTCAGCTCAACTTCAGGGTTAAAAAACCTCACCAACTCGCCAACAGACTCCCTCTCATCAGCCAAAACCTCCGGCAGATTGAAGATCATCACATTTTTCTTCCTGATTTCTCGCTCCGAGATCTCCTCCACTACACGACCAAAGTTCGCTTCATCTGAAACCTGAAGACCCGTTCCGGCCCTCAGAGCTGCCATCTCCTCTCTCAGGTCCGCAATAGCCTGCACTCCTTCAGAAAGTTGTTTATTGTCATCCCTCTTAGCCTTTAAAGCTTCTACCTCCATCTTCAAGCTGGCAATAGCCTGCACAAGCGCTGGAACTTGATGTAGACCGGAAGTGCAATTATCACAAAGAAATCGCAAAGTCCTTCTTTTCAGCTGCATGCATTTGATTTCCGATGCAGCCAAATCCGAACAGGAGGAATGCACGGGTCTCCCACATGAGTCACAATCAAAATAAACATCGTCACCTTTCAGGTCCACCTCGCATTTGCAGCATCTGGCTGGCATGATGATTAATCTTATCACAAAGTGAATTATCAAAACTAAGATAATCGGTAATTGATCTTGTCTAGCAGATGTCACAGCAAACTTTCAGAATATAGAAACGTTTGGGCTTCAACTAATAATTCAGGACACCAAAGATGTCGAACTAGTGCATCACTGGATAGCGCAAACTTTTATCTTCAATTTGGTGTAAACTTCAAAAATTATATTTGGCTCAAAGTATATCAAACAAAGCAATAACTGAAGAGCAATATATCAACTGTGTACACATGAATAACAAACTAAAAAATTTATGTGAATGTTTGGGGGAAACATTTGAAAATCAATTGGTTTTCTTCCCAAAATACTTGATGCTGCGAGATATTTACAATTTCTCACTAAACAACCACATATTAATTAGATGTTCCATTGCTAGTTCGTCATAGAATGTGGTCCATGCACGATGGAGCACTTCCTCATTTTGGACAATATGTCAGGAAACATTTGAAAAAATCATTTCCAAATTGATGGATTGGTAGAGGTGGACCTGTTACTTGGCCACCTCATTGAAGAACTTATTGAAAAAATAAATGTTCATTGGGAGGCGATAAAAAATAAACCGAAAGTTATATTTCGAGTGCAAAGATTATGCTTGTGGCGCCAGTAAATTACATAACGCCTTTGATCGTTGGACAGAAAAAACTTAAAGATTAAACCGCAATTGGGTAGAGTAACGTCAGTTTTAAGGGTGTAAGCCCTTCGTTACAACAGACACCCGCGCCACCATATTAGGCACCAGGACTTATCCCTCCATTTCTCGCATGGCGATAACCACTTCGGTGTGCTGAACCCACCAGCTTCCAGTTTCGGCTTCAGTTCGAAAACTTACACCTACCTGATCATAGATGATATGAGGAAGCCCGTAAAATTCCTGGCCTCACGGGAGTGCTTTCCTAGAATTTTAAACAGTTGCTCTTATTACTCTTTTGCTTTCGCTGAATCCAATTAGAAATCGATATCAGAATTATTTATATTATCGAAGTCAAACTTCTTTCAATTCTGTTTTGAAATTCACGGAAAAACAACTAAGAAATGGTAAAATGTTTTTAACTAACCAACGAGGGATCAACGCATGCTCACTGCGAGAATTTCGACATTAAAAAATATTTCGACAGACTTGAGGTAGTGGACTATTACTTCTCTCCTTTTTTCAGATTCTGAGTAGCTATCACCTTTGAAACCGTCATCTTTTGACATTTCAGTAGTAAAAACTACGCAATTAAGGAAAATGCAACGTTACACACTCAACAAGGCACTGATATTGTTGAAAATCACTACAAAAATGGTGAAAATTTTGCAGTCACAGTAAGCAAAACCAAAGCATCGTGATGCACCTTCTTGGTCTGCAATAGTAAAACTGATGGAAAAATTTGACAATTAAGTGATGCAAAAAATCTAAACCATGTGCGTCGCTCAAGAATAACTAAGAATATTACTGCTATGGCCCGTAGTGTTAACAAAAATCCAGATTTGTCGATTCTTCGTCAATCTTTTAGACTTAGGCATTCCACAAAGGACATTAAACCGTATTTTGCATAAGAAGGTCTTAAGGATAAGTTCAGTTAGCACAAGAACTCAAGCCCGTCGATCACCAGCAACATCGTATCTTTGGTGATAGGGTCCTTGAAATGCATCAAAATGATCCAAATTTCCATCAAAAAAACATATTCAGTGATGAAGCCCATTTTCACCTCGGAGGCTACGCTAATATGCGGAATTGTCGCATTTGGAGCTCGGAAAATCCAAGAATGATTGTTGAAAAGCCTCTCCATCGTCAACGTTCCACTGTTTGGTGCGGCTTTTGAACTGATGGTGTGATTGGACCTTACTTATTCGAAAATGAGGCTGACACAACTGTTGCAGTAAATAGATTGCTCTAGCGAGATATAATTAATGATTTTTTATGGCCGGAAATAAAAGATATTGATGTGGACGACGTTTATGTTCAGAAAAACGGCGCTACGTGCAACACAAGCAACGAAACAATCGCATTGCAACGAAAGTTTCCTGGCCGTGTTATTTCTCGAAAATTGGATCACAATTGGCCACCCAGATACGCCCCCCAGGCATTAGATCTTGACGTGATGGGGGCGCTCTCTTGACTAGGACCCTAGATTCGTCCCGGCGAATTGGAGGGTTAAGTCTTGGTGTCTAACTTAAGCCATTTTGCGCCAGTCACTGGACCTGTATGGTGGAAGATCTCCGAATGGGGCCCTAGTTTTACTCAGGTGAAATGGAGGGCTGAGCCGGTTGATTAACTCAGTGACAAGGGAGTCTGTCGCAGCACAGGGCTTCTCCCTTAAAACTTAATGGCCGAGTGCGATATGTAGCATACCGCGTTACCTCGGGGGGGTGGGCTTGCCCTCAGGTGTTACTTGTACCACCTGGCCACCCCAATTGGTGTTGGACTCGAGGGGGCAGTGGTTGAAAGTCCGCATGCTGGACTAGGGGGGTATTTCATTTATCTGTTCGCAGACCCCCATTTTCGATATATTCTCATGAAACGACTCGGGGTTTAACGGGACTTGACGGTTCGACCGGCCTGTCCTGGCCCCTGGATCTGTGCGTAACTATTTAGGGTTTGTGGATCTCGACGAAATGGCTCCGCCATTAGTGCTTGACGCCAGGATCAATCAAATGACTTCACATGGGTTCGGTGGGTCAGGACGTATAGTCCGCTAGACGGTGCTCGTACCAGGATCAATTGTAGTCGTCAATCTTGAGTTTATCTTAGTTTATGGGACTGCGTTCGGGTGGATGGATAAGAATTCCCTCCGGCGGGTGAGTTGCGTCTCAAACCAACTCGGGTACTGACCTGCTGAGCCAGTAGGGGTTGGATAGTGCTTCGCTGCTACCAGTCAGACGGTTCTGGCTTTCGAGTCGGGGCCCAAACTGGAAGCTGGTGGGTTCATCTCGTCGGAGGGGTTCTCGCCGAGCGCGATGATATGGCGTAATCCTTATCACACTTTCTACCTCTGGGTGGACTGTGGAGACTGCTTGGTAGTCACTTGGAAAAGAGGCCTTCCTCAAATAGCCAATAACTATTCTGGTAGAATTCACCTGGCCACCCAGATATTGTTATTTAACATGTTTTGACCTTTTCTTGTAGGCACGTGAAAGACAAGGTTTTTACCAATGCTCCACAATCGATTCAAGACCATAAAGATTGAAATCGTAAAGTAATCGAGGACATACAGCCGCAAATCAGCGAATTGGCCATGGAAAATTTCATGAATAGAATATGGTACTGCAAGATCGCAGTAACAAAGCCTACCCAGAACACAACTCAACTCCTAACTCGCACAAGCTGAAAAAGATTCTGAGGGATCTTCATAGAAGATCTATGAGTATTCAGGATAATAATAATAAATAATAATAACCGTAGCCATGGCGGCTATTTGGGTGATATTGTTTCCCATTGTTAATGGCATACCTTCCTCTTTATATTGGAATAAACATCCATTGATTCCTTTTGAAACACACCCGTTTTATTATATTAATATTATATTATTATTCCAATGAAACCTTTCATTGGAAAATCCTTTGGAAATCGATCAGAGTTACTGAATAGCCTTTCGATTCCGATTTTTCTTCATTTCTATTCGACGAAAAGCATTTATATTTTATTTTGAGTTAATTCAAAGCTTTCAGTTGCCTGAAAATGAAATTATACTTCGACAGGGAGATCATGAAAATGCAAATCGTAATGCAAATAAAAAAATTTGTTGCCTGTAAAGTCGGTATACGGGCGAAAGTTTTACGTGACAACGACTTTGAGTGGTAAAATAATTTTAATGTGAATATTCATTCGTATAGTAGGAAGAAGGATGAAATAATAGTAACAATTTAAAACATTTATTTATACAAAGAATTATATTTAAAACATTAATTTATACAAAGAATCTCGCACTGAATTTCATATCAACAAAATTTTATTTATCAATCAGTTGTTATAAGTTATTAATAAATTTAACTTGTTTTACATTGTTATAAATATAAAAACTAAATTTAAAAGTTAGAACATTTATTTAAATCACATTAATTGTTAATATCAATCGATTTTAATTCAAAGTGTATTTTCTAAAAGGAGAAAACTAATTCACATTTGATCTTTGAATTTGTAAATCGCGCGCTTACGACCTTGCGCAGTGATTAGTCGTCTCGGTTTGAATGTTTGAAAGTTTCGATTTGACAGGTTGGAGGTTAAACATTGTTATTTCAATTTTTTACATAGCAAGTCGCGCTCATTTTTTCAAGTTAAACAAATTATTATTGGTTGAGAAACGATTTCTACTACTTTTTTGATTGAAAACTACCACAACATTGTGATTACTACAACATAACCTATTCACTTATGTCTCAGTCATTTCTTTCATCATGTTATATTATCAGTCTGAAATTATTTACCTTTGCTGTTTGAATTGTTGCGATGGACGAAACTACCTTCACATTATCACTACACAATCGTTTTACAATTAACTGGCAACGTGTAAACTTGTATGCAGGCGCCTAAGCGAAATAGAAGCGCAAGACATGAACCGGTGTGTATGCCTATCTCTCTCACTCTCTCTCTCTCTCGCTCTGTCTCTCTTGCTCTTAGGCGGGCTAACTGTGCTCGAGTGGAAGGGACCCGTGCCTTTCACTTTTTATGTCTGTCTCTCTCGCTCTTAGGCGGGCTAACCATGCCCGAGTGGAAGGGACGCGTGCCTCTCACTCGCTCTCATTGTGAGCGCATAACGTGAGCGGAGCGTAACGCAGTTTCTTGAAGTGTCACCCGGCAAACCAATTCATAAGACGTTGTCACGTCAAAATGTAAACTTTTAAATTTTCCTAGTGAAACAGCAATTCTTGAAAATTCTGAAAGCGCATAATATTTATCTGTATTCAGTAAATTTTTAGTTTTTCAGTGCCTATTTTATTATGAAATATTTTCAGGACGAAGATGATGGTAGTGTTGGAATTTTGATATTTATCACTTCTCTATCAGGAGGATGCTTTGGAAGCATTATTATCGGCTACATTCTGGACAAAACTCACAAATTCAAGTAGGTAGACAAATAACCATTTTGTTATAATATGATAAAAAAAAATTTGTTGACTTGTTCCCCATTTTGTTCTTAATATCGGATCAGTTGTGATTAATTTTTTTTTCAGATTTGTTTCCTTCTTGGTGCAATTGGCTACTCTTCTGACGACTATAGCCCAAGCTGTCGCGTTCTTACTAAGTAATAAATTAGGAACTTTCATAGTAGTTCCAATTTATGGGTGAGTAAGAGATGTGAATACAATTTTGTACATCTCCAATTTCCAAAATAAGAATAGAATCATTCTGTGAAACCTCTAAAAAATTGAATTTTTAAATAACTAAATCAAAATGCTTTCAAAACAATTTGAGTAAACATATAGAAATATTATACAACACCATAGAACGTTAGAAAGTCTATAAAATAAAGAGAACTGATAAAAATTAAATTACATACATAGACGAGAAAAATAATTGATAGGGTTTATTACCTTAAAGGGTGTATATTTCAATATCTAAAACATCAAGCAGAATAATTATGTCACACCCTCATAAATTTTAATTTTTTAAAATTTCTTAAAAATTAAAGAGTACTGAATTGAAGGAAATAATTCAGAACCACAGTTATTTTTCAGTAGACATATAGAATTATCAAATATCAAAGAGTATCCGAAAGGTATGAAGGAATCTAAAGATAAAATTTGAATATTAAAACAAATTGAAATATGTTTATCTTCTACAATTTTAATTTCAAAAAAAATTTTATTCAAAAAACTTCTAGAAATAAATTTATGTCTAACAAGCACCGCTTACATTCAATAGACGTATATAATCAAAACTCAATATATAATGTCAAATGGAATAAATAACCCAACGGATATACGAAAGTAATTAAAATTAATAAATAAATATTTAAACGAGACAAAATTTTGTTTCTGGTTTTACCTTTAAGAAATACCACTTGCCTTTTAAAAACATGAACACACTTAAAGGACTTCTCAAAGAATATAATTTATTTGAAATATTTAATATATTTAAATATTCGAACAAATTATTTCAAAAATCTCTACAAAATGTGCACTATATCTTCAAAAAACAAATATAATTCTAGACAATCCCGTCTTCAGTCCTCTTTTAACATTCCAAATATCAAAATCAAAAACATAACCTATATCACTTACGTGTTAAAAGACTTAAGCTTCGAACTACAGATCAACTATATAATTCAAGATTGATCTATGTTCTAACAAAATCAAAGAACAGTGTGAGTTATTTTAAGGTTTATTTAAATTCATTGACATTCTATAATGAGATTTATTGAAGCCAAAATATAATTATATATTATATATAAAATAAATTAGAAAGGCCTTTTACTTGATAGAAGAAATATAACAAAATTTGAATATTAAAACAAATTGAAATATGTTTATCTTCTACAATTTTAATTTCAAAAAACTTTTTATTCAAAAAACTTTTAGAAATAAATTTATGTCTAACAAGCACCGCTTACATTTAATAGACGTATATAATCAAAACTCAATATATAATGTCAAATGGAATAAATAACCCAACACATATACGAAAGTAATTAAAATTAATAAATAAATATTTAAAGGAGACAAAATTTTGTTTCTGGTTTTACCTTTAAGAAATACCACTTGCCTTTCAAAAACATGAACACACTTAAAGGACTTCTCAAAGAATATAATTTATTTGAAATATTTAATATATTCAAATATTCGAACAGATTATTTCAAAAATCTCTAAAAAATGTGCACTATATCTTCAAAAAACAAATATAATTCTAGACAATCCCGTCTTCAGTCCTTTTGTAACATTCCCAATATCAAAATCAAAAACATAACCTATATCACTCACGTGTTTAAAGACTTAAGCTTCGAACTACAGATCAACAATATAATTCAAGATTGATCTATGTTCTAACAAAATCAAAGAACAGTGTGAGTTATTTTAAGGTTTATTTAAATATATTAAATATTTCAAATAAATTATATTCTTTGAGAAGTCCTTTAAGTGTGTTTATGTTTTTAAAAGGCAAGTGGTATTTCTTAAAGGTAAAACCAGAAACAAAATTTTGTCTCCTTTAAATATTTATTTATTAATTTTAATTACTTTCGTATATCTGTTGGGTTATTTATTTCATTTGACATTATATATTGAGTTTTGATTATATACGTCTATTAAATGTAAGCGGTGCTTGTTAGACATAAATTTATTTCTAAAGGTTTTTTGAATAAAAATTTTTTTGAAATTAAAATTGTAGAAGATAAACATATTTCAATTTGTTTTAATATTCAAATTTTGTTATATTTCTTCTATCAAGTAGAAGGCCTTTCTATTTTATCTAAAGATAATGTAGAATATTAACCGAAACTGCAGAGCAAACTTTAGCCGACACCACTATTTCATACCTTTCATCCAAAAGGAAAAGTTTTCCTAAGATTTTTCATGTAATTTAATTTTTTATACATTTTCAAGATGTTCGGAATTAAAATTTGTAGAGGTGCATTGCATAAATTAAATATATAGCATATTCTACAAAAAAATGTTTGAGAATATCACCCAGATTCTTCAGTCGACTTTCAGATTGATCAATGAAATCTACCAAGAGAAAACATTTTATAATTTCAATCCGGAAGATATAATCTGAGTAAGAAATGAAAATTTATAGAAACTCTTACATGGCGCCACGAGCTTTAGTGAGCCTTTTTACCGAAGTAATAATTTTCATAATTTTATTTAGATTTTGTTGAAAATTTCAATAAACTTTTCTGAAAAGCGATATTCAAACGATTCACGTAGCCAACATCCAGCCGGATGATTCCGTAAGTACCAGTTTCTTCTGAAAACGTCGAGATATGTCAATTTTTGTTTGAAGAGATTGCAAATTTATGGGTGCACGATATCTCCCTAAGAGGGGTGGCAACCCCATCAAGAACTATAAATGGCAGTAGGGTCCAGTGACATATCCTTCAAAGGGTTTTGCAATTTTTTTCATGAATATTTTGAACAATTTCTATTTGACCTTCGTGTCGGTGTGAAAATCTCGTTGGAAGTATGAGTGAAGTGTATTAAGTGGTCGAGTTTCTGAACGAATTTTTTTTTGATAAGATGTTAAAATTACCTACCGTTTATTTCTGAGCTGTAGCATTGTTTGTGTTCAATATTTCCTCTTACATTCGCTGACGAAGATAGAGAGGTATGTATGTCGAATGAAGAGATCTTGATCACCATTCAGAAAGGCCTCTCCATCCAATACAAGTCTCGGGAAACGATGATTCAGAAAGTAACGTATCAGAGTTGCATAGTGTGTCGGAGCAACATCTTGTTGGAAAAATATGTTTTCTATCCGATCATCATTTTCTAGGATCTTCACAATGAATGGGTAGATAAGATCTTGGAGAAGACTGAAAGTAGATTAGGCTGTTAATGTATCAGGAAAAAAAAAGGGGACCCACGATGGTATTTTCTAAAATTCCAGTCCGGACATTGAATTTTTCTAAACACTATGTGCGTTGCTCTCCCAGAATTCTAGGATTTCAATAATCCCAATATTGACCGTTAAACCTGTCGACATCAGCATTAAAAAAAATTAACAGTCATCAGAAAAGCACGCTAAAGGTTAAAATCATCTTCTTCTAATTTCGAAAGATGGCGATGCAAAAATCGTAGCCTTGGAAACAGCAGCACGAAAGATTTCGGCCAATGAGTAACTAAACCATTTCCTGAGGTCCTTCAACCACGAATTTTGACGCCTTACCACTGATGTTTTGCTTTGAATTTCATCCTTTATTATCAGACGAAATAACCCTTACCTTTTGCCTCTCTACACTTGGACTAAGCATTGCATTTTTCTCTCCTTGATGGTGCTCAGTAGTTCTCATTATTTACTCAATATTTGGAGCCTTTCGTCGTTAATAAACTTTTGCATCCATGAAACTCGCAACATTCTACGGTATAAATACACCTCGAAGGTACCCACTCCTTTTTCCATTTGTGTGTTCATTGTTCCCAGCTTTCGCATCCACGGGAGAAAATGTAACACCTGACTAGTTCTGGGCATTAGACTGATGTTCGATCTAGTGAAAAATTTGTTCATGCTCATGAATACCTCGCTTGTTCAATCCTCGAATGTACTCAGCTCTGCACTGGCGGTTGATGCAGACCCCTAGATATTTGAAGTTGTGACCTGTTCAGTTGTTTGCCCATTGACATGTAGATGTACGCTTGATGATAACGGTGTATTTGGGAAGAAAAGTACTTTGGTTTTGGATACATTGAGATTTGAGCCGAACATTCCACTGTCACAAACCATAAATATATAATATTTTGAAGCTCTTGCACGCTGTTTGATAAAATAATTTAATTCTAATTCAACCCTGAGCTTTCTCCAATGAATCTCTGAATAAAGACCCCGAATAAAGGTTAAAAAGGAGCGGCGACAAGACGCTGGTCTGTTGGACTTCCCGTCTGATCTATATTTCTTCCAATGTTAATTGATTTTTTCAAATATTGCTGTTTGATATCAATAATGTTCCTAAATTACCCGCAGGTCCTCATCATCAACTCTCGTTTCTCTCAGGACTATGATTTATCTTTTCATAGTTAACGCAGTCGAATGCTTTTCGATAATCTGTAAAACATACATACACATCTTCTCTCATATTGAATTGAATCAGTCCTTACTTGGTGAAAATCCATATTGAATAATATTTAAATAAGGTTATTCTGATTTTCACAAATTTTTATTGTTATTCAAAATGTAATCTTGCCTCATGATGCTACTGTGATAGCGAAACGATTGATGTAAACATAACTACAAAAATTTGTGAAAATCAGAATAACCTTATTCAAATATCTTCTCTCATGTTCCTTCATCGTTGTGACAGTACATTCAAGGAAAAAATCTTCTCGCGTTCCCATTCCATTTCGATACCCGAATCGAGTGTTATTTATTTGATATTCGAACTTCTTGTTTATATCGGGTCTTTTTTTTAGAGTGATAGAAATTTAAATTGAAATAAAACACATTCAAATTAAGATTGAAGCCAATTTTTTTTTTTTTATTTTATGTCATTTATGTTTTGAAAATAATTTCTGGCATAATCCACCACGATTAGCTCTGAGGAACCGCATTCGACCAGACCAATTTTGGATCACTCTTTCGTGTAATTCAGGCCTTATTTCATCAATATCACGAGTTGTGTTGTCTTCCAAAGCGTCGTTTTTAAAGAAATATGGACCGATGATGCCTCCAGCCTGTAAAGCATACCATACAGTGTATTTTTTAAAATGAAATGGAACCTGCAGAACTTCTTGAGAATTGTTTTCACTCCATGTACGGCCATTTTGCTTGTTTACATTGCCGTTCAACCAGAAATGAGCTTCATCACTAAACAAACACAATTTTACGATAAAATAGTAGATCAACTTCAGGCTGGATCATCATTAACACTATGACTTACAGCAGCGATATTTTCTTCTGTACGTACAGTTCTTTGTCTTGTTGTTATTGTTTCATGGAGTAGAGACAATGATGTCCAAAATCTATGGATAATTCGACGAATAAGCTGCTCTGATAGACGATTATGTAAACCATAAATTTCATGAAGTGCTCTATAAGTTTCGCGAATAGGACACTGATTTTGAAAATAAATTTCAACAATTTGTAAACGTTGTTGCGGCGTGAGTCTTTCCATGTTAATTTGTCAATGCTTACTGAACAGAAATGTCGAAACAACATGACGCATACGTTCTGTCAAATCACAGTTATCCCTATCGAAAGTTGTTTCATTCTAAAAAAACACCGGATACCTGTACGGATGACTCTATGAAAGGTTATGAGAACTTGAGACATCAGACTTATTTAAAGAAATTTTTTTTTTTTAAATAAAAAAGAAGTTCTTCCTTGATAGAAGGATTATTACAAAATTTTAAATATCATACAGAATTCTTCTGTTAACCTTCTACAAATTTTGATTTGAATAAAAAAAATTTTCATTCCAAAATTTTTGGAATTAAATTAAATAAAGGTCTTTAAAACACACCGCATCAATTTAGTAGACATATAGAATTTATACTCATTATACAGTACCAAAGGAAATGGAATAAATTCAAAGAAAAACAAATTATCAACTAGAAATCATTAAATAAATGCTCGAAGAGTACAAAACTTCATTTATTTCTTGTTTTATGAAAACTGAATTCCCTTTCTAAAATGCAAAACATAAACTCAAGAACTTTTTCAAAAATAAATTGCTCAAAATAAGTTTCTAAAACATGTAGAATTTCCCCTTAAAATTAATGTAGAATTATAACAACGGAAATCATCAGGTCGACTTCATATTTAAAAAATAAAAATAATTAACAAAGATATCTTATCGAACCGCCTGTATTTTGTTTACTGCACAAACATTAGAATACAGTGAACTCATGAACATCCTGAATATTCTATGTTCGTCACAGGAATAACATGAAGTTTGCAACGTGTTTTATGGACTCCTTTAAAACCAAATGATAATATGTAATAAGCGTAAACCAAAATATATAATTATTATATGAAAAATATGAATGAAAAAGAGGTAGTTTTTGATAGAAAGTTTATTACAAAATATAAAATAAATACAGATTTCTTCTGTAAACCTTCTACAAATTTTAATTTAAAAAAAATCTTTTATTCAAAAATTTTTAGAATTTAATTAAATAAATGTCACACCGTGTCAAATACCTTGTAAACTTTATTTCATTTCTGTAATGAACATAGAAAGTTTAGGATATTTATAAGTTCATTGTATTCTAATGTTGGTGCAGTAAACAGCATACAGTCGTTAAAAAAATGTATATGAGACAGTAATTTATTTCCACAAAAATGTTTGTACTGCTACAACAATTGTTTCACCACGATGTGGCTTCTTCAGGTATTACATTGTACTGTAATACCTGAAGAAGCCACATCGTGGTGAAACAATTGTTGTAGTAGTTCAAACATTTTTGTGGAAATAAATTACTGTCTCATATAAATTTTTTTAATTAAAATGAGTTTCCACCAAGTAAAGACCGAATCTATCAAATAGCATACAGTCGGTTCGGTAAGATACTTTTGTTAATTATCTTTATTTTTTTAATATGAAGTCGAGTTGATGATTTTCGTTGTGATAATTCTAAATTGTTTTTTAGGGATGTTCTACATGTTTTAGGAATGGTTTTGAAGGAATTTATTTTCAGCAAGTTATTATTGAAGAAGTTCTTGAGGTTATGTTTCGAATTTCTGAAAGGGAATTTTGTTTTCGTAAAACAAGAAATGAAACAGAAATTTGTACTCTTCAATTATTTATTAAATAATTTTTAGTTGACAATTTGTATTCCTTTGAATTTCTCTCATGCCTTTTGGTATTGTGTAATAGGTATTCATTCTATGTATATACTAAATTGACACGATGTGTTCTTAAGACATTAATATAATTTAATCCTAAAAATTTTTGAATAAGAATTTTTTTTGAAACAAAAATTTGTAGAAGGTTCACAGAAGAATTCTCTATGATATTATAAATTTTGTTTTTTTCTGTTGTGTTACAAATGTCGGCCTTGTCCATTCTGATAGAATTTTGCCTGAATCATATGTTAAAATGAATAATACCGTTAACAGGCTTTTGCTTTCATTCTCTGTGATTATAATTCAGGCATTATATGTTAAATTGAATAATGCCGTTAACAGGCTTTTGCTTTCATTCTCTGTGATTAATTTGAGCATTTCAACAAGAGAATATTATTGGTAATATGCGAGGAATACAAGATATTTATAGCCAGAATGCTTTATATGAAGAAATTAATGGAAGAAATGAAAACGGGGAAACATACAGGAATATTAAAGAACAACGGAATTAACAAAGTTGACATCAAGGCAGGCCTACGGAAAATCATTGTGAAACCGAAATCAACACAAAATTCTTAAAAGAGTAAACAAGATGTTCAAGCATCAATAAATCCAGGTACTTTAAACCTTAGAATTAGAAATATGAAGGAAACAAAACAAGAAAGCATTGTTTTGAAATGAATAAGGAACGATTTGAGTATGAAGCAGTAATGAAATTTAAAGGAAAATATAATATTTAGCTTCCGAAGAAATAATTTCTAACAATAACAAAAAAAATGCTTAAATTGTAATGAAGCCAATAAAAAATATAACCTTCAGATTGAAATGTACTGCGTTTGGCCCAGAATGTCCGACCATAAGATACCATGTAGGACTTTCGAAAAACAAGAACGAGTATAGTTCCTAGAAACGGTGTTCAATACTCAGGACGATATACATAAAAAAGGTGAAAATGATGATATTAAGGGTGAATACGTTGATATGAAAAGGTTACAAAGTATTGGAAACGATGAAAATTATGTATTCAGTTTAATTCATTTCAATATTAGAAGTTTAAATGGAAATATTGACAATCTGATAAACTTTTTAGAAACATATAAATTACATTATATCGATATCATTGTGTTGACGGAAACTTTTCAAATAAATTCCATAAAAAAACTACAACATTCCCAACTATTAAATCGTTTATGAAGAAGGTGATTATAACAAAAACGATAGTATTGTTACATTGGTTAAGGATCATTCAAACGTTGAATTTACTACTACCCAATTAAAAAACGTTAAATTAACTATCAGTAGGATAAATTTTGAAAGTAAAACTACAACATTTGCTTTGACAGCTTCATGTTAGCCGCCTTCCATTTGAAGGATCCATTTTTTGAACGAAATTTGTGCCTATCTGAAAAAATTGGCTCCTTCTAACGCTCAATTAGAGAAAAATACAAGGAATATAGAAACATGCTGAACAAACTTATGCATAAACAAACGAATGAATATTATAAAAAGACAAATCGAAAACAATACTAATAAATTCATAAGTTTAAATAAAATAATCATAGTTGCAATTTATGAAAAAGATGAAAAAAATAATTTCGTTATTATTATTAATGGTGGAAACTGGAAAAATTCCCTATGAATTAATACCTCAATAATTGCACCTGTTCACAAAATGGTTTCCAAAACATCTGCCGACCTGTAAATACTATTGGTAATGTCGCCAAACTGTTTGAGAACTGAGTGAAAGTAAGACTTAGTAGTTATTTAAAAAAAAAATAAAATTTTATTCCCTAATCAATTTGGATTTCTTCAGGGCTGCAGTACTAGGGATGCGATGCATAAATTCATAACTGAGGTAGTAAACAAATTAAATTCAAATAAAAAATGTTCAAATATACTGAGTTCTCGCAAACCACTTGATGAAACATTTTGAATATCAATAATGTTTGTGAAACTTAAGCCAAGTGTATTTGTTATCCGTATTAAAAAATACAGCTGAACATTTTTTAATAAGGAGAACAAATAAACTTTGCTCAAGGTTCAACGATTTCAAATGGTGAAGTTTAGTAATACTCTGAGTGACAAACAAAAGATAAAAGTCAGCATACCACGAGATTTGACGAGCAATACCAATCATAATATATGCCATTTTATTGCTGAGATTGAGTGTCGAGGGATTAACCATATCCATATGCAGATGCTACAGCCCTGGTTATATATGGGGATTCTTGAGAAAGCGTAAAGGATCAAACAGTAAGTTGCTTAAGAAGAATTATAAGTAAGACTACATTAAATTAAGCAAAAACAAATTATATAGCCTTCTTGCTCAACGGTGCTAACAGACAACAGATATGTTGTCGATAATCATTTGATAAACGAAATTCATCCCACAAAATATATTAAAATAAAATAGAAAGGCTTTTTACTTGATAGAAGAAATATAACAAAATTTGAATATTAAAACAAATTGATATATGTTTATCTTCTACAATTTTAATTTCAAAAAATTTTTTATTCAAAAAACTTTTAGAATTAAATTAATGTCTAAAACAAGCGCCGCTTACATTTAATAGACGCATATAATCAAAACTCAATATATAATGTCAAATGCAAACAAATAAACCCACAGATATACGAAAGTTATTGAAATTAATAAATAAATATTTAAAAGAGACAAAATTTTGTATATTTAAATATTCGAATAAGACGAGATTGCTCAGAATTATATTTGTTTTTTGAAGATATAGAGCATTTTTTAGAGATTTCTGAATCAACTTATTCGAATATTTAAATATATTAAATATTTCAAATAAATTATATTCTTTGAGAAGTCCTTTAAGTGTGTTCATGTTTTTAAAAGGCAATAGGTGTTCTAAAAGGTAAGACCAGAAACAAAATTTTGTCTCCTTTAAATATTTATTTATTAATTTTAATAACTTTCGTATATCTGTGGGTTTATTTATTTCCATTTGACATTATATATTGAGTTTTGATTATATACGTCTATTAAATGTAAGCGGTGCTTGTTTTAGACATTAATTTAATTCTAAAAGTTTTTTGAATAAAAAATTTTTTGAAATTAAAATTGCAGGAGATAAACATATATCAATTTGTTTTAGTATTCAAATTTTGTTAACAAAATATATTGGCAGTGGTTGATAGGTATCTTAAGTGGCAACCTCATATTGCTTATCTATCGGATAATATTCGAAAACTTATTAATGAATTTTACCTGTTAAGAGAATTCTTGGATAAAAACTGTGATTGTAATTTATAAAGTCAATTTTAGGATATGAAATATTGGTGTGGCATAGCTTATATAACAACAGCCTGTATAAATTGAATGTAATACAAAAAATGTATCGAAGATCATTTATAGAAGAAAGATATTGTACCCTACACATTTGCTTTTTGATGAAAATGTTGTTAACATCAGATCAATGTATATATTCACTAGAACATAATTGAAATTAATTGTAGATCATGTATATGAAGCAAGAACCAGATACAACAGACAAATTAAATTACCAATCAGTACAAATGAGTTCAATTTTAGATAGATAAATTATTTTGGTCCTAGACTATACAATTTGATACCGACATATGTGAGGATTTGCACTGGGATTAAAGGTTTTTGGCAAATAAAAAATTGTGTCTTTGCTGATTATCAACAATTTGAAAGATTTTTCCGTTGGTATTGTATCTGGCAAATTTTTGTGATTTGCAGTTAGGGGTTCGGGGGATTGAGTTGTCTGACCTGTTGATTTCATTTCATATTTGTGGATGTGTACAATAAAGGTAAATTAATATTTAAACCATAATGAAGTATTGCACATGCAGGTGATCTAGGTACTCAAAATAAGATTATTAGATTAATTAGTTTGTAGGATTGAATAATTATTTTTTTTTGTTCTGTTTTGTTATTGAAAAATTTTCTTGAATAAAGGTAATTATTATTATTCCATGTTTTCTCAGCGTCATCCATCTCTTCAGGGCTCACAATGGCTTCCAATTTTCTTTCGTTGGCGAGACTTATTTCTAGACTCACTTCAGGGTCCTTCGATTGCCCAATTTCAAATCTTACTGTCACCTGTATTTCAATCCTGAAGATTCTTTTGAGTTTGAAGTCCACGACAACAGATTTGCCGTCGCTATTAATGTATCCTCCTGGAGAATTCTTCACAGATTTTATGTGGTTCTGGAAGTTTTGATTCAGCAGAATGAAATCAATTTGGTTCTGAACAATTTTACTTTCTTTATCTGCAGGTGATTTCCAAATATAAAGTCTCGGAGGCTGTTGTTTGAACAAGGTGTAAGCTATTAAAAGATTTGTCAGCATTAGACTGAGTGTTCATAAATTTGGAAATTAACTGAATAATTGATATTTTGACCATATCATTCGTTGAAAATTCTGGCGGTTTGTTCGGCATTCCCATTATTTGTGAATTAGAGAGCGACTGTTTCTACTCTTTCTACATTCATCTTGACTTCTCAATTGTTATCCACTTTGAGTAAATACCGTACGAGAACAACAAAACAGGGAATATGTATTTCAATGAATTAGTGACCTTTTAAATTTGCGGCTCAGTAGCTTCCAAAACAATTCTGCTTATGTCAGCTACCATTTGTCAATATTTAAGCAAGCTGCATTGTTAAATTTATGCTTGATAGCCATTGAGGGTACAGAACTTTCAGAATTTCGACGAAAGTGGAGAAAAATGAATTTTATATGCTGATTAGCATTATTCTTTGCGCAAAAATACCACTGCAAGTGCTAATAGGCTCGATAAACTCTTAGTAGACTTAGTTCGATGGTTTTCAATTGTAGAGAAATGGTTTACAAAATCTTGTTGTGGTCGTACCAGAACTGACGCCAAGCTTTTAGGTCGACAAAAAGACTTCAGCTTACCTCAGAAATTATTGACAAAAATAATGAAATAATATATAATAAGATAATTGCAGAATGAGAATGTGATAGATTGTTTCGGCTAAAGATATTTTAGTTGAGCGGCTAACTCATATTTTCCATAAATATTTGGGCGTGAAAAAGCATCTGAGCAATGAATACCACTATTGCTTAAACTCAGCCATAAGCGCAACCGTGCGATGTTCAACTTCATTACGAAGGAGATTTTGAGTTGTTTAGTAGCCCAGGAGGAAACATGAATCCATTGAAACATTAAAGACTAAGCTGCGAAGGTGCATTTGTTGACAAAGAAGCTCACAGCGACAATTTCTTGCATGCTCACGTTTTAATATCGGGTGTTTTTTTGGAGTGCTAGAAATTTCGATAGGGATAACTGTGATTTGACAGAAGGCAGAAGCCATGTTGTTTTGACATTTCTGTTCAGTAAGCATTGACAAATCATCATGGAAAGACTCACGCCACAACAACGTTTATAAATTGTTGAGATTTATTTTCAAAATCACTGTTCTATTCGCCAAACTTTCAGAACATTTCGTAAAATTTATGGTTTACATAATCGTCCATCAGAGCAGCTCTTTCGTCGAACTATCGATGGATTTCGGACAACATTTTCTCTACTTGATGCAACAACAACAACAAGACAAAGAACTGTACGTACGGAAGAAAATATCGCTGCTGTAAGTCAAAGTATTAATGATGATCCAGATTTGTCTGTTCTTCGACGTTCACAACAAGTTTAATTCTGTGCATCCACGACATGGAAAATTTTGCGTGAAGATCTTGGTCTACAACGAAACAAGATCGAATTGGTTCAAGAACTGAAGCTACTTGACCATAATGAGCGTCGTTTGTTTGCTGATTGGGCCCTAAAACAGCTTGAAGTTGATCCACTTTTTTATCGCAAGATTGTGTTTAATGATGCAGCTCATTTCTGGTTGAACGGCTATATGAACAAACAAAATTGCCGTATATGGAGTGAAAACATTCCTCAAGAAGTTCTGCAGGTTCCATTGCATCCTGAAAATGCACTATATGGTGCGCTTTACACGCTGGAGGCATCATCGGTCCATATTTCTTTGAAAACGATGCTGGAGCTAATGTTACAGTGAATGGTGCCCGTAACAGATCGATGATCAATGATAATTTATTTCAAAATTTGAATGGTATCGACCCAGGAATGTTTTGGTTCCAATATGATACACCTCATGCTGCTATCGTAACTACTGATTTCTTGAAAGAAAGACTTGGCGATAACATTATTTCGAGAAATGGTCCAATTAATTGGCCTACAAGGTCATGCGATATAACTTCACTGGATTATTGTCTTTGGGATTGTGTCAAGTCGTTGGTTTATGCTGACAAACCAGACACAATAGACGCTTTGGAAGCCAACATAACTCGTGTTATTGATGAAATAAGGCCTGAATTACTCGAAAAAATGGTCCCAAATTGGTCTGGTAGAATGCGGTTCCTCAGAGCTAATCGTGGTGGACATATACCGGAAATTATTTTCAAAACATAAATGACATAAAATTATTTTTCAAAAAAAAAAGTGTGCCTTCAATGTTAATTTAAATGTCTTTTATTTCAATTTAAAGTTCTATCACTCTAAAAAAATCTGTTGAACATACTCGATATTGATTTGAAGCAGATACGATCGTATCAAGTAAAATTCACGGATGGACACTTGTATAATGTGTACCATGCTAAAGTCCATAACTCCAGCTATGAGTTGCTACGTAAATCAGATTTTTTTCATATATTGCTGTCTGTGATATTTTTCTGTTTCTAAATATGAAGAAATAGAATAGATTTGAGTCAACTCGGTTCTACAGCATAAAGCCTTTTTATCGGACAGTATTCTGTTTTCGCGTTAGCATGTCATCTTCGAGAAGCATTTCCAATGGAGTTTCTCAAACTTCTATTCTAGGTCTATTTCTTTTACTGCTTTATACGTTGGGTTTCCCTCCCAGGGTGAAGTCAGAATTCTCATTATTGGACAATGACGCCAAAATTTACTTCAGCCCTTTAAGTACTTCGTTGCTGCCCCTTAATCTGGAGGTATGTAGGGATAACCGCATGAGAATCAACAATCCAAGGCACTTTTATAATCTGCACCACCATGTTATCGGATCGATTTTGTCATAATCTGATCTTGGAGTCATCATAATAAAGGACTTGTCTGAACATGTTGCAGCTATTTCCAACAAGCCAAGGAAATGCTGCTTTTCTTCAAAAGTTTCTTAGGCGGGGATCTTTGTACACAAGATATATTCGTCCCATTGTCGAGAATACGGGTCTGATATGGATTTCTATATCGACCCGTGATAATAATCAGAAGGTAATAACCTTCTATAGACCATTCAGCTACTAGAATTCCTCAAGTCATAAGGATACCAAGAAGATGGATTATCTACAATGCGTCTTTTTTGCTGTTCGTCACCTGAGAGGTGAATTGTTTACTACTCACATAGCATAGTTTGTTCAATACAAGTTTGTCCAAGTAATTTTTTCTGAATACTGACAGCTGTTTAAGTTTCCATAACTCTAAATGGACAAAATAAAGTTTATCACTAGTTGGTTTATTGTCAAATGTGGTGAATGTACCATTAGTCAACAACTTGAGAAATGCTTTGGACAGAGGGTACATGAGTGCTACGATTCGATATATAAATGTTTACATTTACATTTCATGTTTTTTCCTTCCAGATCATTGTAAGTTTATTGATTTCAATGTCAACATTTCTCTATTTTTTAAATGGAATTAAATAAGAAAGGCCGTGGGACGATAGGTATACCGAATCGGCCCCAGATAGGGATCGGGCTCATTTTTTCAGGGAATGTTTGTACCCATGGGATACTTCGATGCTGCGAGTTTCAGGTCTTTATCTATAACCACTTCGGAGTAAATCGAAAAATACTGAAAATTAGAAAAAATTGATGTTCTCAGAGCGTACTTATTCGATTGATCTGAAAATTGGATATGTTTTGGAGGTTGATGATAGCTATCTGAAAAAAAAATAGAAGCTATTTCGGCTCACAAAAACCTAAAAAAACCGAGTTTATATTTTTAATTTCGATTTTTAAGCATCTTACCATTACGATACTGTTATGAAAATATTTTTTTTTGAATTCCTCATCCAATTTTCTATGAATCTATGGCCTTTCGAAATTTTTAAAAATGGAACTACATACTGAAAAAAAATAAAAACCATTTTTTGCTCAAAAATCGGGTTTTTCTAATAATTTTACTCTTGAACTGATAAAATACAAAACTTACTCCTTTACTAAGGTAGAGAAAACCATAAAAAAATAAAATATCCTTACATTATTAAAATAATTTTTTTTATTTATTAATTTCAACGCTGATATTTCATCCATGAAAAATTAAAACTGCAATTAAATATATTAATCTACTACAAATGATAAATAAAATTGTTCTCCCAATTTGTGACTAGTCTTCGTCGCTATCTTCATCAATCACAGGAGTAATATCATCTTTATTAAATAAAGTGTTGAGTATTGCTGCTGGTCTGGGGATTTTAGCCAAATATCGCCCGTATGCTAAATAGAAAATAATTGCAGCAACGTGCGAACAACAACCGATTGTCCTCAATCCATTAGCGCATTCACAGCAATATCTTGATATTCCACTCCATCCAATAGTATCAGGTTTATATTCAGTGAAACATCTGTACACTTTTCTATTAATATGACGAGATTGCACTTGAGCCTTTAAAATATTGGTTTTATCTCTGACAAACTGGATAGTCATATTATCAGATTCGTCAATCGTCTCTGCTAGATATGATACTGCTTGTTTATATTGATAAGAACCGGTAAAGAAAAGTTTCAGATCTTTCTCTGTCATTTATGGAAAGTCGATCAAATCAGAGGACAAAATCGTTTCGAAAGGAAGTTTTTTTCGCTGCCAACCATTTTTATCGACTTCATCAGCAAGTGTATTATTAGTGTAATTTCGAGATTTAATCATTTCAACAATTTCGTCTGAGTACTCTTCATCATAAGATAATAAGATAATAAGACGTTTGTTGTACTGATTGTCAAGAAATGTTGCGATTTTATAAAAATTACTGACTCTGGGTAACATTTTATTATCGAATTTTAGGTCTAGTAGACGATATTTTTGTTTCAGCATTCCGTGTACTGCTTCAACTACCCAACGAATCTCTGTGACGTATCTTGATGAATTAGATTCAGAAGTTGTTAACCGATTTCTTTTGCCTTTCAATGCTGGCATTAACACTTCATAACCTTTTTCTTCTAAGTGCGCCTGAACATCTCGAAACCCTCTATCAAGAACAAAAACATCACCAGGTTCCAACAAATTGCTAACACCATCAGCAGTATCGATAATTTCTTTCATTATACTAGCATCATTTACATTGGCATGGTAGGGTCCTAACATATCTGCTATATATCCATTGGTAGTACAAATAGTAAATGGCTTACATAACGGTACTTTCTTCTGTCCAGAAAAAGACTTTCTCTGATAAGCGTTATTAGAACTCTTTTGATGCCGAGCATACGTTCCATCGCAAATCAAGAAAAGCTTATCACTACGATCAGCAAACAAACTTTTCAAAAGTGGTGATGAATGATTTTCAATGAGGTTTTTTCGAGACATAGATCGAAAACCAAAGTACTGAGGTAATATATCTTTCTCAAATGATTGGATCACTTCGTCACAATATTTTGAAACCAGCATCTCATTTTCCAATTGTAAGGTCGCTGATATCAACCTGTTAGAGTTACCGGTACGTAACTTAAATAAATAAATAAATAAATAAATAAATCATTTATTGGTCCCACATGACATGAAAATGTATGAGACAAGTCAGGAAAAACAAATCAATAATCAATACACAATTAATACAGTGTGTCATCAAAGATATCATCCAAGAATTCATTAACGGAATAATAGCATTTTCTCAGCAATAAGGCTTTCACACTCCCTTTGAATTGTCTGATATTAAGAGATCGAATATGAGAAGGTAAATGGTTAAATAATTTTATGCCTTGATAAAATGGCGACATTTCAAATTTTCTAGATCTATGTTTAGGTATAAAGAGAACACCTTCACTTCTTGTACGGTAATTATGAAAACTAGATAATTTAGGGAGGCTATTCTCTTTCTCTTTAATATATAACAAGGTTTTTAGAATAAAAATACTACATAACGTGAGAATACCATTATGTGTGAAAACCGGTCTACAGGACGACCTTGGACTAATTTCGAAGATCATTCGCAGAATGCGCTTCTGGATGATAAAAACCCTATTAGCCTCTGACGAATTTCCCCAAAGAAGGACGTTGTAAGACAAATGGCTAAAAACTAAGCTATAGTAGATGCTGACCAATGTTGGCGTTGGCAGCAAGTGTCTTACTCTATTTATAGCAAAAAAAGAACGACTCAATCTACAACACACCGAATCAATATGATTAAACCATCTCAAATTTTTGTCCAGAAAAATTCCAAGAAACCTGACAGCATCTTTGGATGTGGTTACCGCATCTTGGTGACGAAGCACAAGTTTCTTACTACTTGAACCGATAGAAAAATGGATAATTTCGGTCTTATCGATGTTAATCACAAGATTATTTGTACGGCACCATTTAACAAAAAAATCAAATAAAAAATCGCACAATATTTGGAGCTCTTCAAAAGATGAACCCCTAACAGCAAATGACGTATCATCAGCAAACAGAACTACAGAACACGTCTTCGAACACGATGTTAAACCGTGGCGCAAACAAAACTGTGCTAACTCATCTGTCAGGCTTATAGGAAGGTCGTTAATGAAAAGGAGGAACAGCAGAGGTCCTAGAACAGATCCCTGTGGTATTCCTAATTTCAAAGTGTACTCATGAGACAGAATATCTCTGACTTTGACATTTGATGGTCTTTTCTCGAGATAACTCTTCAACCATTCCAGGAATATACCCCTGAAACCAACATTATAACATTTTTCCATAATAAAGTTGAAAGAGAGACTGTCGAATGCTCTTGAAAGGTCAAAAAATAGTCCAGCGACATAGAACCCATCGTCAAGACACTCATATATATATTCAGTGAACTCAACAGCGGCCGATTGGGTTGAGCGGCCAGATCTAAAGCCATGCTGAGAAGAATTCAAAACATCATATTTTTCCATATATTTATTCATTCTGCCCAGGACTATTTTTTCGAATATTTTTGAAAACGAGTTTAGTAGTGAAATTGGCCTATAGTTGGTAACATCATGAATATTATTCTTTTTGAAAACTGGAATGACCGTAGCTTTTTTCAACGATGAAGGAAAAATACCTAGATTTACTGACAAATTGATACAGTGTGCAAAATGCCGACATATCGATGGACCTATTGTTTTCAGAATTCTGGCTGAGACGGAATCCGGACCTGAAATTTTGTTATTTTTCAATGACCTTATTGCGTCAGTAACTTCAAGCTCAGAAACTGGATGGAAAAAAAATGTAGAATTTGCCATATAGGAGGTGGTACATACTGTAGATAGACTACTATTGTAAAAATGGAGAAGTGTCTTCTCCGCTACCGTTGAAAAATAATAAGCAAATATTTCAGCAACCTGTTTCGGATCATTATGGGAGATTCCATCGACATCAAGTTCAATTGGTTGATTACTTTTTCTGTTCCTTCCGGTCACAGCATTAACCATGTTCCATACCGTTTTACTTTTATTGCCAGATCTAGATATGAGAGTGTTATGGAATTTGAATTTGGAGTCCCTCAATAGCACGTTATAATTCAATTTCGCATTTTTGTACAGGGTGAAGGTTTCTTGGGTCTTCAAATTGGAATGTAGCCAATGCAGGTTCATGAGTTCGCGTTTAGCTATAGTTACTTCAGGAGTAATCCAACCTTTGGTCTGATGTTTGTTGGTGCTCAACTTAATAAGAGGGCAGCATAGTTCGAATGCACTTTGAATTGTGCCAGTAAATGAATCAAAACATGAATCAGCATCATCGCTTTTGTAAATATTCTGAAAGTCCGACGCCGATAAATGAAGAACAAACTTGTCTAAGTTAAATTGGTTCAAGTTTCTAACTAATCTAGGTAAAGAACGCGCAACATTCACCAACATTACATTGACGTCTACCATAATAGCCTTGTGGTCACTTAAATGTGTTTCAAGAACCTCAGCACAACATTTTGAGGGATCAGCATCTGTTAATATATAATCAATTTTAGAAATAGTTGTTCTACCTCTACTATCTGTGAACACTCTTGTAGGCTTCTTTGATGAAATTCTCAGACCGAAACATTCAAATAAATCAATAAACCGTTTAAGTTTTGTACACTCAGTTCTCAAATAGTCAACATTCATATCACCACACAAAAAGATAACATCTGCCAAATTTGTACAATGATTCAGGGCACATGATAATCTCTCAAGAAATACCTCTAAATTTCCGGAACCCGGTCGGTAGACACTTAAGATGCCAATTCGGCACTTATTGGCTATAACAATGATTCCACTTATCTCACAATTCATCTCATCCGAGAAGGCCGAAACACTAAGAGATTTCACTTTTACACCACTTTTAACGTAGATCATCGATCCTCCATGACCTCGAGTAGGTCGGCAGTAAAAATCAGCAATCAGGTAGCCAGGTAATGACATTGTTCCCACACTATCAGGAGTACACCAGTGTTCAGCAATACTAATGATTTCAGGGCCAACCTCATCCAGAAGCACTTCCAAATGTTCCAATTTATTGGAGACACACTGTATATTTAACTGTAAGATTCTTAACTTAGAATTTTCGCCAAAGTTTAATCCATTGGACGGTTGTTCTTTCGGGGCTGAAAAAAACGATGAATGCTAGCCCTATTTGGCCAGTTTGATCCGTCTAAAGCTTTATCATATTCTGAGCTCGGGATACACACTTTGAAGGAAGAGTAACTTTCTGGGTATTTAGAATTCAGTTTTTCACAACTCACTGTTGAGAAGTTTTTCCTCAGGAAATCCCTTAAGTTTTCAGGTGTTGTTTCGGGTTTCAGGTTTGACACATGGAATATTTTGAATTTTTCTATTCCTTCAACCACATTATTCTCAGAACAGCTTCCAAGGACCAGAGCACGACGTCGATGGCCATGTCTTCTATTTGGGACAACACTCCAATCTTCACTGTTTTTACTCATTGGTTGAGAAGAACTATTGCCTGAATTGGCGGCCTGTGTTGCTAAATTGATTGGGTTTCGTTGTTTATGCTTCGCGCTCTTACGTGAAAGATTATTTATTCCAGCATCCGCAGCATTAGTCGATGATTCTTGAATCGGACTGCAAGGATGAACAGTTACAGTATCAGCTGTAAATCCACCACCCACATTTACTGTTTCAGGTGGATGGTTAATTCTTATCACCGGGAATGGCGTTTCCTTATCAATGTTTGTGTTGGTCGCGAGTTTTTCATTGAGAATTTCGATAACAGATTTGTCGTTTTCGATTACATTTTCCAAAGTAGATATTTTGAATTTCAAGAGGCCGTTGTTTTCCATCAGTACAGCATTTTTCGCTTCCAATTCGAAAATAATCTTCAATAGAAGATCGTGATGAGATGAATCTTCGCTTATATTCTTGCAACCAGTATCGGACATCGGAGAAATTCCTCCAGAGTTATTATCACTTGGAGTTGTTATATCTTTCTCGCAACACTTTTTTATTTTATTTGCACATCCAGGATGATACACTTTATTACAAATATTGCATTTTTTAGCAATTTTACTTATTATGCGTTTGCATGATCCGCATTCAGGGTTTGAAACCTGCAGCGTCTCGCTCGGTACAACTTTCTTACTCGACATCCTCTTTCGATATTGATTATTATTATATTATTAATAAGAATACAATGAGAGCTTGAATAACTGAACGGGAATCTGTATTCCTCATAGTTGTCAATAAGTCTCGCAATTCGAGTATGTTTTCACGTTGTAATCCAGTAAATAAAAAAAGTTGCTCATCAGTTATTCGAAAATCATCCATTTTATCGAGAAGTGTCGAATCACATTCTACAGACAAACTTTCCATCATTTTAGACAATTCTGAAGATCTTAAGTTACTCCAATTAGAATAAACTTTCAAGTGGTTCAAATTCTCCGTATAAAAGCGTTTTTTTATGAGATGATCGCTGCAGCATCGATTCCCATTCGGAATAAAAATTCTTTTCTTTATAAAGCATTGCATACGGGCATCTTGAGGAACAACGACTAGATTTTGATTTGAGAACATACACAACAAAATCTATGAGTCGCAACAGTTCTCTTCATTTGAACTTCTATACATTCTTCTATTTCATCATCACAGGCAACATCTAAATGAATAGATGGATCATCAGTACTTGATTGAGATAAAGTCATCGTTGATAAACTCGATTCTGTTCTTTCTAAAAGATCACTCCTATCTGAAGGTAGTTCATCTTCCAACGATAATTCCTGATTCTCATCTTCAAGTTTGGTTTTTTTATATTTTTTACGCGACAATTCGAACAAAGAATATCACCAACTACAATCTGACACTCAAAAACAGTTGAAAACTCCTCAGCTTGTTCGTCAGATTTTATATGTTTTGGAGTACCCGGCATTTTTTTCAGGTACTGCGAACAAATACAACACTTTGGATTATTAGCTTCAGGGGTCGACATATTTTCACTTAAATAGTTATTTAAACAATTAAAAATAATAACTAAATATAGATAATAGTACAGCCAATTCTTTGGAATGTCAACACTCAGTAATTTTTAGGTTATCTACAGATCTAGTGACTTTTCACAAAAAAAAAACGTTGTTACCAATTTCGAATTACAGTGCCATCTTGTGGTTGTTAAATTCATTGAATATTGGGCGGGAACGTTTAAGTTCTCTGAAACAACGTTGATTTCCATAAACAATAGTAATAAATACTGATTTACTCATTACAGTTACTGATAGAGTTTTTAATAATAGTTAAGTACATTGAATGAAATTATTTTAATAATGTAAGGATATTTTATTTCTTTTATGGTTTTCTCTACCTTAGTAAAGGAGTAAGTTTTGTATTTTATCAGTTCAAGAGTAAAATTATTAGAAAAACCCGATTTTTGAGCAAAAAAATGGTTTTTATTTTTTTCAATATGTAGTACAATTTTTAAAAATTTCGAAAGGCCATAGATTCATAGAAAATTGGATGAGGAATTCAAAAAAAATATTTTTATAACTGTGTCGTAACGGTAAGACGTTTAAAAATTGAAATTAAAAATATAAACTCGTTTTTTTTTTGTTTTTGTGAGCCGAAATAGCTCTTATTTTTTTTCCAGATAGCTACCATTAACCCCCAAAACATATCCAATTTTCAGATCAATCGAATAAGTACGCTCTGAGAACATCAATTTTTTATAATTTTCAGTATATTTCGATTTACTCCAAAGTGGTTATAGATAAAGACCTGAAACTCGCAGCATCGAAGTATCCCATGGGTACAAACATTCCCTGAAAAAATGAGCCTGATCCCTATCTGGGGCCGATTAGGTATACTTATCGTCCCACGGCCTTACTTTGCTTTCTATCACTTTTTGATTAACTGAATATACAGTGACTAGAGTTTCGTAGTGTTTACTCCATTTCCGAACTGAATAAAAACAAATTGTATCTTCACCATAATACAGGGTGTCTACTCTTGAAAGGGCGATCATATAAGTTATTTGCAACAAAAATGTCATATAAACACATGGTCCAAATGTTGATGGTTATTCTTCAATAATTCAACATTTCTTGATACCACGAAATATTTCAAGTTTTTTCATAAAATCAAATATAATTCAAGTATTCTTGTAGCCTTATCAAATTTGACCACTTATCTGGGAACGGCGTTAAATTTGCTACAAGATAAGAAGTTATGTGTGCCAAATATTCTTATTGCGGTCGTATTGAGGAGATGAATATCACGATTCTGAAGTGATTAAAATCAGTCATATTTCTCCAATGGTTTTATCGATGAAAATTCATTACTTATGAACATATTTTCTTTTCAGTATACAATACCTCATTTAGTTCTCGAATGACATATCAACTATTGTGCTAGCTACTTATCCTCTACCATAATAAAATTTGAATATCGAAACAGATTTAATCTGTTAGTCTTCTACAATTTTAATTTCAAAAAAATTTTTATTCAAAAATCTTTTAGAATTAAATTAATGTCCACAATAAGCACCGCTTATATTTAATAGACTTATATATTCAAAACTCAATATACAATGTCAAATGGAATAAATAAACCAACCAATATAAAAAAGGCAATTAAAATTAATAAATAAATATTTGAAGGAGACAAAATTTTGTCTCTGATCTTACCATAGTGAAACCAATTCCTTTTCAAAAACATAAAACACAACTTAAGGATTTCTCAAAAATATAATTTATTTGAAATATTTAACATATTTAAATAAGTTAATTCAAAAATCTCTCAAAACATGTAATATATCTTCAAAAAACAATTAGAATACGGATAATCTCTTCATCGGCCCTAGATAACATTTAAATATAAAAATCAACTAACCATCACTATATCTTACCTTACAACTTAACCCGTGAACTCGTTCAAAGAGATGATATTTAAATGTTATCTAGGGCCGATGAAGAGATTATGAGAGATGAGAGATTAATGAGAGGTGAACTTTTCGGACCAATAATACTCCCCGATCCCACAAACTCCTCTCATAAAATGTCTTACCTTTTTTTCAATGCAAAAAATAGAGACAACCTAATGAAGAATTATGGAGTCTATAAATTAAGCTGTCATAAGTGCAGTAGCGTATATATAAAACAAACCGGGATAATTTTCCATAAAAGGTTTAAAGTATACCAATCTTTAATCAGGAACCATAAAGATAACTATAATTTCCGAAACATTTTTTCGAAACCAATCATATCAAATATTGCATCTGTAAGCGAAAGGAAGAAACTAGACATCCTGGAATCTATCGAAATATTTGAACACAATCAGCACGTTTTTTTAAATAAGCAGACTTTGGCACAACCCACTTCTCGAAGTTTTGCTCCAGTTGAACCCTTCAACTCAAGTTCTTCTTCGTCGGAAAAACGGTTTCCACGACAAAACTCTTATTTTTTATTTGGAAATAGGTAGTAGTCACTGGGGTTACAGTCTGAACTCTACGGAGAATGGGTTATTCATCGGAAACCACATTTCCGCACAGTAGCCTTCGCCACGTAAGTCTTGTGAACTGGCGCGTTGTCGTGAAGCAGCAAGCTGTGAGTTCTCCTCGCCCTTTTCCTTCAATTGCTTCTTTTAATTGAAACAAATTATTAAAATTACTATGTTTTACTACCAATAAAACATATATTACACATTTTCCTGTGACTCGAGTTTCGGGAAGTCCACTATCCCATCATCAAACAACTGAAGATCTAACAGTGTTACAGAGGTATTTAAACAAAAGTGATGTATATTTTGAATATTTCAATAGATTCTAGGTAACACCTGATAGTGGTACAGAGGTTTACAAGCGGAACGTGCTAAAAAAACCGGGTTAAAAAGAGCCTGCTAACAGATATCGGAATGTCGGCAATCGACAAAGAAGGTTGTTAAACAGATGGTACCCATTTAAATATCTCAAATAATTTTTGGGGTTACATAGCTCCGTACAATCATTCATTATTTTTATACGTTTTTTATCACGTTCCGCTTGTAAACCTCTGTACCACTATTAGGTGTTACCTAGAATCTATTGAAATATTCAAAATATGTATCACTTTTGTTTAAATACCTCTGTACCACTGTTAGGTCTTCAGTTGTCTGATAATGGGATAGTTCATTTCCCGAAACTCGAGTCACAAAAAAATGTGTGATATATATTTTTATGGTAGTAAAACATAGTAATTTTTACAATTTAGTTTAATTATGATCTACTACCAAATAGTAACGGCTAAAACAATTCACTATCTGTTTGTTTTAAATTAGGCAAAGTGATCGCATACGATGCTGCTGTGATGCTTTCACCCTTTTTAGTTTATTCTATCAATAAAATACCTATAGAATCCCAAAAGACCGTAGCCCTTATTTTTTCAGCGGATGGGTTGACTTTAAACTTCTTTATGGGATGGGTACCCTATTCAATCCTTTGTATAGACTATTGTTTACCCTCAGGGTCATAGTGATGAACCCACGTCCCAAACTCAGTAACCAGCCGGTTGAAAAATAGTCGATGGGTCTTCTCCACAGATCTCTGAAAAATTCTTATAACACTCGACGCGCAGTTGCTTCTGAAGGGCGATGAGCATTCTCGGTGTCCATTTTGCACTGATTATTATTATTATTATCCTGATACTCCTCGATCTTCTGTAAAGATCCCTCAGAAGCCTTTTTCTTCTTGTGCGAGTTAGGAGTTCTTTGAGAGGTTAAGATGGTCATGAAGGATAGCATGTAAGGTATCCACAGATAGGTTTGTCATCTCTACTAACATCTTGATTTTTATTTTGTCATCTTCAGGTACCAACTTTTCCACTTTTTCCACATTTTCTTCAGAGGTGCCGCTAACGGTCACGCTCGAGCAAGGTTCGTATTCAATGCTTTCTCTGCCTCTTTTAAATTCATTTGACCACTTTTGAACGATGGATACCCACAGGGCATTGTCTTGATAAACAGCAACCATTTCTTCATGAATGATTTTTTGACTTTTTTCCTGCTCAGTGATGAACTTTATAACGGCTGGATTTTCTTCAACATTGTGGCGTCAGTCATTCTGATCGTCTTTCATTGGGGATGCCTAGAAAACTAATGATCGTGAATTAGAGAAATTTTATATTTGTTCCTTCACATATTGTGATCAGTAAATGAGATAATTAATTATATTACACAAATTATCAGCAAATCGCCCCAATACCGAGAATACATTGAACGCCCCTCGTTATAGTTAAGATTCAATTTGTCTGATACAATTCAATATTTAAGACAAGCTGAAACCAGTTTTTTAGTCCTATGGTATTATAAGCTCCTAATAAGGTGCAATATTAATACACAAAACATTTGGTTTTATACCAAATGTTTGAAACTAAATGTGTTCCCGAAATACATAACATTAAGAACGAAGAATAAAAGTACTACCGCTGACAAGGGACGAATATATGGAATGAAGATCTGGTTAAAAGGAGACATGAAGAGAGAATATGCCAAACGAGATGCCCACAACGTATATCTTAAGGTAATACACTCAGAATTAACTTATAAACTCCATAATATCATCTTTGATTCTATAGATCAAAATGCAAGAGAAAAAGTCGCTAATATTATATATAAAAAATTCTTGACTCAAAAGAAGAAAATAACCAAATTAGTATCAGATAAAATTCATAAAAACAAAAAAATTTCAACAAAATCAAAAAAATTTTCAAAACACATATTTTACCCTAGATTCAAAAATCTTTCCGGAACAGAATTTAATGAAACAGAAATTAATCTTTTGAATAAAGGATTCAAATATAATATTAATTCAAATAACAAAAAAGACTTAGAATATGTAGCAATAGGTTCAGAACTAGCACTTAAAAATTACAAGAATACAAATATCGACAAACATATTATTACCAATATGATTACAAACCATCATAAATTACCTAATAGAAATTCCAGAATGAAAGAAGAATATAAAACTATTAAAACTATAAATCAGAAAATCACGGAAAATAATTTAATTTTCACCCGAGCCGATAAAGGTAACACTATTATTGCTTTAACGGAAAGTGATTATATTAGCAAATCAGTTACTTTCCTAGAATTAAATAATTTTCAATTAATCAAACACAATCCAACGACAATTTTCCAAAATCAAATTAAATCCCTAATAACCCCGGAATCCAGTCTTTTTCGGAATACCCCAAAAAATAAATTAATTTTAATGAATCCACAACCTCCAAAAATGTATTCTTTGATTAAATTACACAAGGAAGATTATCCTATTAGACCGGTTGTTTCGTTCGTTAGTACACCTTCATTTAAACTTTCGAAAGAACTTATTCAGATTATTTTAAAAGAAACTAAATTCCAAGCTAAATACTCGATAAAAAATTCACTACAGCTAATAAACAAAATAAAGAATATCCACTTACCTCATAATGCTAAATTCATTTCATTTCACGTACAAAATTTATTTCCAAGTATACCACCAAACGAAACAACTAAACTAGTAGATAATCTATTAATCAAAAACAGATGCAATACAATTATCAAAGAAGATATTTTAGAATGTCTAGATATTTGCACTAGACAAAATTATTTTCAATCTAAAAACAAAATTTATAAATCTGAAAACGGTTTGATTATGGGAAATCCCTTAAGTCCTTTATTAGCAGAAATATTCATGGACAATTTTGAAACTAAAATTCACCAAAATCCCCTTAAGAAATACTTTTTATATTGGTATAGATATGTAGACGATATTTTCTGTTGCTTCACAGGTACAGACAGACTTTTGAAAAAATTCTTTTTATTCATCAATGAAATACATCCTTCAATTAAATTCACTATGGAAACCGAACTTAATAATTCTATTAATTTTCTTGATTTAACTGTTACTCGAATAAATAGTTCACATAATTTTTCAATATTTCACAAACCAACCTATACGGATTCTATTATACACAATAAATCAAATCATCCTCTAAATCAAAAATTATCAGCATTTAATTGTATGATCCATAGATTAGTCAATATTCCCATGAATCGAGAAAATTATATTTCAGAACTTAACATAATTAAACAAATAGCTATTAATAATGAATATGATCCAAAGTTGATAGACAAATTATTGATGAATAAAAATAATAAAATAGTTTTAAATATGGTGTTTCCTAATATAAAAGAAAATTTGAATACATTTCCTTAAAATACACTAAAGGTATTTCTGAGAAAATTGCTACATACCTCAAAAATAAATATAATTTGAGAACTTCATTTAAAACTATTTCAAACTTGAGTAAATTTATCAAAAACAATAAAGACTACACACATAAGGATGATAAATCTGGGGTTTATAAGTTAACCTGCGGTGATTGCCCTAAAATTTACATAGGTCAAACTGGAAGAACTTTCCGTCATAGGATGAAGAGTTTCCTCAATAATAAAAGCAATTCTACATATTCCAACCATTTGTTAGAAACAGGACATACTTTCAACCATAACTTTGAAATTCTACAAATAGAAAGCAAAAGTGATGCCTTAAATCTGTTAGAATCCCTAGAGATAAATAAACATAATAAAATTGGAATATTACTTAACGAACAAATAGATTTGAATAGCTCACCTCTGTTAAATATATTCAGATAAACTGGAATTTGCAGGGACCCTTTCTTGGGTTTTAGTGCGCAATAAAAATTTATTGTAGTTACTGTAATATAAATAGCCACGGATTTCGGAAACAAGTTTAGTTATTCAAAATGTGATCTTACCTGATGATGCTACTGTGATAGCGAAACAATTGTTGTGAGTTTAACAATAAAAATTTGTGAAAATCAGAATAACCTTATTTCAAATTGTTTTTATTCAGTTTGAAATTGTAGTGAACACTAGGAAACTCGAGTCACTGTATACTCGGTTACTAAGAAAGTGATAGAAAACAAAATAAATTATTTTTTCATTTAATTTAAAAAATGAACCTTCACAAAGTAACTAACTACTCCAACCAATACTTCTGTATTTGTAGAAATAATAATGAAAATGTCATTGCTGAAACAAATGCCTAGTTTGAAGATCTTGAAAGGGTTTCAGAAATTGAAAAAAACTCTGAAAAAATATATTGAGCTACAAAAAGGTATGATGAGAAATGAAATGCCCGTTTTCGCAAAACAAATTATTTTATTCGAGAAGGTACTAGATTTTTAATTTTTTCACGAACCGATACCTTGAGCTTGAAAATAAGTATAGAAAACAGAAAATATTTCATGTTGGTCAATCCACCTCATGTATCTTCTATTGTTTTATTTCTAGGTTGAACAAATTAGAATTTCATTTTTAACGCCACTTCAATGCATTTTACATTCAGTTCTATTTTTGACAGATGTTCGTTCGATTTCTTCGTGACCATTAAATTAGTCTTACGATAGTTTATACCCTAGTTTTTGAAAAGATTGAATAATAATTACTACTTATTATTGCAGATTATTCAGCGGCAGTTTGTTGGTTATTTCCTATGAATACACTATTGAAACTACTTATCCCGTACCTGAAGCTTTTGGAAATTCAATTCTGAACATGATTATCTACATTTTTTCATTAGCTTTCACTTTTATTTTCACCTATATATTCGATACTGGTGAATACCTTATAGGCTGGATAATTCTGATCATTCTTACTGGTATCGGATCATTTTCTGTGCTACTGGTTTCACCCGAGCTGAAAAGGCGGAAAGATAATTTACAATGGAATGTAGGTCAAGTTCCTCAATGAAAGAAGATTCGTTAGTTGATTCATAATAATGTGAAGACGCAAACCTAAATTTTTCTTATTTTATTCTGTAATTTTAACTAAAAAAGTGTTTGCAAAAACTGTGATAACAGACTGAATATAATTCAGTCGTTGACATTTACTTTAGGAAATAAATATTTACTGTTTGTACTGGGATGTTGATTTTAAGACGACTATTATTATTATTATTAGTATCCTGTTACTTTTATATCTTCTGTGAAGATCCCTCTATGTCAGTAATAATAATGTTACTAAGTACTAACCTATATCATGATGTTCGATGAATATCAACAATCAATGCTCAAATCACAGAAATCATATAGAATGCTTCACAAATTATAAGGAAATTTGAATATCAAAACAAATTAAAATATGTTTATCTTCTACAATTTTAATTTTAAAAAAATTTTTTGATTCAAAAAACCTTTAGAATTGAATTAATGTCTAAAACAAGCACTGCTTACATTTAATAGACGTATATAATCAAAACTCAATATAGAATGTCAAATGGAATAAATAAACCAACAGATATACGAAAGTCATTAAAATTAATAAATAAATATTTAAAGGAGACAAAATTTTGTTTCTGGTCTTACCTTCAAGAACACCTATTGCCTTTTAAAAATATGAACACACCTTAAGGACTTCTCAAAGAATATAATTTATTTGAAATATTTAATATATTTAAATATTCGAATAAGTTATTTAAAAAATCTCTAAAAAATGTGCACTATATCTTCAAAAAACAAATATTATTCTAAGCAATCCCGTCTTCAGTCCTCATTTAATATTCCAAATATCAAAATCAAAAAACTAACCTATATCAACAACGCACCACGTGTAAAGGAATAATGTTTTGAAACACAGATCAACTTTATAATTCAAGATTGATCTATGTTCTAACAAAATCAAAGAACAGTGTGAGTTATTTTTAAGGCTTATTTAAATTCATTGACATTCCATAATGAGATTTATTGAAGCCAAAATATAATTATATATTATATATAAAATAAAATAGCTAGGCCTTTTACTTGATAGAAGAAATATAACAAAATTTGAATATCAAAACGAATTAAAATATGTGTTGTTTTGATATTCAAATTTTGTTATATTTCTTCTATCAAGTAAAAGGCCTTTCTAATTTAAATTATAAGGAAGTTCAGATGCTCTTAAAAGTGGCCGATTTTTGGTTCATGTATGATGAAACAATGTAGAATCATACTCAATGTGTGTGCTCTTTTTGTCCATCTCTCGGAAAAATTTTTCAGTTGTAGACGATAGTTATAATAACTAACAAGATATCCTCGAACGTCAATTTCAGCCATACAATGCCTTTGCCTACTACTGATCAGGTTACTAAAGTAAATTTGGTTCCTTTCAAGGCTCCCTGAGATCTATGAGTATCTGTGGGGATGGTTGAAGAAAATCCAACACTTGTAACTCACATAAATAGAGGTTAAGTCTTGATAGAAGGTATATAAAATTAGATCAAGAAATATTTATATATAGTGAACCGTTACACTACATTTAAGGATTTTTCAGTTTACTAGAAGTCTTCTAAATGGTTAAAAGGTGAGTAAATATTTATTGTTGATTGATGTTATATTTATTGAATATGAATTATTTGAACACTGACGAAGCAAAGTCTCTCTTGAAACTTGTTTTTCAGTAATGTTTTTACATATCTTGAGTTTTTATATAAAGTAACTTAGTTAGATATTCAATAATATTGAATATTCTAAGTAAGATAGTTTTATGATGAAATTCTTAAGATTATGTTAGACATTTTTGAAAGATATTTGTTTTCATAAGATTGATCAGCAGAAACAAAATTTTTTCTATTCAAAATATTTAATTTATAGGATTTTGGTTAACAATTTTTATTCATTGGATTTTGTTATACTATTTGGATGTCTTATAATGAATGTTTATTTTATATGTCATTTGATATAATTGGTACTTATATGACATTATGTTAATTTATTTTCAGAAGTTATAATCATCAAATATAATTTCTTGAAATTAAATATGAAGAAGGCTTATATTAAAATATTTAAATTACTTGTAACTAAGGTAGGTAGAAAAGGACTTTATGTTGTGTAGCCAAATTATATCTAAACGAGGGCAACAAAACAGTGCCAGGAAGTTAAAATATGCAAAACTCAGTAAAGTCCAAATAATATATTCATTTTGAAAACAAGAAAAGAAAGCAACCCTCAGTAAAATTAAACCCATATTTATCAGCCTGCCGGTACATTACTCTACTTCAATAGTTCGTAAGAACACAGAGTGAATTTAGTTACACCTCAGTTGTAACTGACTATCTTATTTACACATATTCGAAAGTCGGTGAATATCTCGTATGTATTTAAAAATAAAACTGTTATTTTTAGGGAAAACAACTTTGTAACTTCTATGTTCTATGTTTTATGATCTATGTTCTATGTCTAAGATTTCAACCTAAAAGTGTCATATGTCTATTTAGTTAGTTGTTAGAAATGTGAATCGAGAAACCCGAAGAAATAGCGTTGTTTTTTATTTCTTCCAGGTTAGTAAGCTATTTTTTATTTATTTCTTTTCATTTCTTTGTATGTTATTATTTTATTTTGTGTATGTGATCCTGGTATATTTTAAACTGAAGAAAATAAAATCTTCCAGAATCATGACATCAAATCGTCTATTTCTTCAATTATAAAAATAAGAATTGATTACATTCTTATAAATCAAAAACGTAAGCTATAATAACGACATCCATGAAGATTTGCATCGCTTTGGAAGCATCCAAATCTGATAAGAAGAAAAATACATACAAATTCAAATGGATCCAAACTACGGGAACGGAAAATACATATTATGAAATACCAGAGGACAAACAGGATATATCTGACCATCATGAACCTTTGGCTCTACTGAAGGTGAAGAATATCTTAAAATCGATTAAAGTAAGAGGTTCATTTCGTACGTGTGTCATTTCATTGACTCCGGAATTGAAAGAAATATATTTTGATGCCGAAGAAGATGTGATGTTTAAGAATGAAAATTTACAACTGATTTATTCACCGCATACGTGAGAACAGTATTTGGAGAGAATCACCAAAACCACAGGATACGGTAGAACTTTCAAGAAAAAGCTAGGATTTCAAGAGGATAAAGGAGGATTTTGTGCTGAATAATTTTGATGGTAAGAGTGTTTCAGTGAATTTATGGTTCGAAAAATTTGAGACGGAATGCACGGGTTGTGAAGTAGAAGAAGATAGAGACAAAATTTTGATTTTACGGTTGTTTCTGGATGGAATAGCGAAATAATGGTTCGATTCTGAATTGATTACATTAGAGTTAGACAAAAGTTTTCAAATATGGAAGGATAACTGCTTAGAGAGTTTTTGTGAAACGAGTTGGCATAAATATAGAGAGGCCTATTCATTTAGGTACATAGGAGGAATTTTAGTTGACTACGCTTTCAGGAAAGAAAATTTGTTGTTATATCTCCGAAATATTTTTCCAATTGACATATTAGTTGATTTAGTTGTAACAAGTTTACCAAATATTTCACAAAATAGAATTGATCGATCAAATGTAACAAATTTCGAGAAATTATTGGGCGAGTTGCGAAAGCTGGAAAGTTCAAAAAAATATGACAACGATCGAAATAAAGAAAACCATAGAATCAATAAATCTGCCGAACAAATTCCTTTCTATTCACAAACAAATAGAAAACCAGTTAAGAAGGAACCATGCTCAATTTGTGAGAAGAATGGTTTTTCAGGTACATTTCATCCGGAGACTTTATATCGGCTAAGGAATAAATCGAATGATTTTGAACAAAAGAAGGTACCCGGTAACATAAAAACTGTAAACAATGTTGGGGTACAGAATGAATTAAATCAGACCATTTCAAACCAAAAAAAACCTAAGACTGGTGGCATTGATAAAATTGAAGGTGTTTATAAATAATTATGAATTATGTGCAATTTATGATTCGGGCTCAAATGTTAGACTTCTGAATTCCAAAGTAGCAGAAAAGTTATGTCTACGCATTCAAGATAATAGAAACACATTCAAAACAGTCAGTGGCACGGCAAAATTTTCAGGAAAAATAATTAGAAAAATGACAATCAGTAAATAATATCAAAAAAGAAGTTCTACTTTTTGTAGTTAATGAGAAAAATTTCGAGTATGATATTCTACTCGGACTAGATTCTATTTCCAATTTTCAATTAAAACAAGATTTTGATTTGAATATTCATCAAAGATTAGATATGAAGGTAGAGAGAAAGATCGATTGTGTCCATAATAATAATAATAATGATAACAATGATTACACCATCAATTTCAATGGAGGGATACCAACAGAACTTTTCGAAGCAAAAGTGGACCATTTGGAAACGAATCGGAGAAATAAAATTGAAGTTTTAATAAATAAATATGACCATATTTTTGCAAAAACAAGTTTGATATTGATCAGGTGCAAAATAATGAGGCACATATAAAACTTTTAGAACACAAATTTATAGCAAAAAAACCATACAGATGCTCAATGGAGGATCAAAAAGAGATAGAATTCCAAATAGGAAGATTGTTGAAAGCGCATCTGATTGAGGAGTCCTCCTCACCTTTTGCATCACCAGTCACTTTAGCGTATAAGAGAGATGAAGGGTCTAAAACCAGATTATGTGTCGATTTTCGTGAACTCAATAAATTAATTGTTCCCGAACCACAGCCTTTCCCATTAATTGATGAAATCTTAGCCAAGACCCGAAATGCAAAATTCTTCACTACATTATATGTAAATTCTGCCTTTTGGTCGATTCCTATTCGTATCAAAGATAGATTCTGTCAAGAAAGTACCAGGAATTATCGATTTAAATCTGGCGGGGCAATGAGGCAGGTAAAATTTTTTTACAATATGTCCTAAATATTTGACTTCTTCTTCTGCAAAATTACACTTGATAAATTTAAGTCTGAATCCTTCATTACATATTGCTTTCAAGAGACTCTCCAAATGTTATACATTCTGTCAAGAAAGTACCGGGAATTATCGATTCAAATCTGGCGAGGCAATGAGGCAGGTAAAATTTTTTTCCTAGGTTGGTACCACTGTCCTTAATTACTATGCCAAGCTTGAGCGGGATCTGTCAACTAGTGTGTTTGCAACAGCTGATTAAGTCAGTCGATGTCAGAGTGCGTGCCGATTTTTACTATGGGTGATTACGTTGAGCAAAGAATTTGTTTAAAGTTTTGTGTTGCAAATGAATTTTCGTATGCCGATGCATTGAAAATGTTGCAAAAGGCCTTTGGTGATAATGCTCTATCGAAAACTCGTGCATATCAGTGGTACAGAGCCTTCAAGGACGGTCGTGAAGTGGTCGCCCATCGACAGCTTCGATCGAAGATAACGTCGATAAAATTAAGGAAAGGGTGCTGGAAAACCGTCGTACCAGCTTGAGAGAGATAGCACATGATCTTAAGATATCCCACGAGTCAAGAAAGTACCGGGAATTTTCAATTAAAACAACATTTTTACATTTAATCGTCAAAATTTATTGGGTCGCCTTCAAAATAGGCTCCATTTGCTCCAATACATCTATGCCAACAACGGCACTTCCAATTATCGAAACATTTTTTATAGGCGCTTTCCGGGATGGACTTTAGCTCTCGCGCCGAATTTTGTTTTATGGCTTCAATCGACTCAAAACGGGTGCCACGAAGGGGCAATTTTAGTTTTGGGAAGAGGAAAAAGTCGCAGGGAGCCAAATCCGGCGAATACGGTGGTTGCTGAAGCACGTTTGTTGAGTTTTTGGCGAGAAAGTCAGTCACAATCGTAGCTCGGTGAGAAGGCGCGTTATCGTCCCATAGTAATCACCCATAGTAAAAATCGGCACGCACTCTGACATCGACTGACTTAATCAGCTGTTGCAAACACACTAGTTGACAGATCCCGCTCAAGCTTGGCATAGTTATTAAGGACAGTGGTACCAACCTAGGAAAAAAAATTTTACCTGCCTCATTGCCCCGCCAGATTTAAATAGATAATTCCCGGTACTTTCTTGACAGAATGTATAACTTTTGGAGAGTCTCTTGAAAGCAATATGTAATGAAGGATTCAGACTGAAATTTATCAAGTGTAATTTTGCAGAAGAAGAAGTCAAATATTAGGACATATTGTAGGAAACAATACAGTACGACCTAAAAATGACAATTTAATTTCCATTAGGAATTTTTCTCTACCAGATACTCGGAAGAAGATAAGGCAATTTTTGGGTGAAGTTAATTTTTATCACAAATATATAAAAGATTCAGCTAGATTATTAAAACCGTTGCATAATTTACTGAGAAAAGATGTCAAATTAAATTGGTCATTGGCTTGTCAAGAAGCTTTTAATAAGGGTAAGGACATCCTTTGTTCTGAGCCAGTTCTTGCAATTTTCGACCTAAGTGACTATACTACTATATATACTGATGCCAGTATTCACGGAGTAGGAGCTGTTCTTAAACAAAAACAGATGACCCGTAGCGTATTTTTCTAAAAAACTAAATAAATATCAAAAAAACAAGAAAGCAATATTCCTAGAATGTCTACAATTAAAGAGGCAATTAAATTTTGGAAATATTGGTTAATAGGACTTAAATTTATTATTGTTACTGACCATAAGCCATTAGAAGGGAAATAATTTCGTACAAGACCAGATAAAGAGCTGGGTGACATGATGAATTTTCTATCACAATTCGATTTTGATATTAGATATGAACCAGAAAAAGAAAAAATTGAAGCAGATTGCCTTTCTAGAAACCCAGTTCTGGAAGAAACGGAGAATATGGGTGAATGTTTATAAAAAGTTAATTTGCTGGAATTAAATGAAATAAAAAACGAAAAGAAAACTAGGGCATGGACGAAAATAGCCGATGAATGTATTGAAGAATACAATAGAACGGACCATTTTACAACTGGATATAGCCCAGAATATTTACTTTGTGGCAGATCTGATCCTATTGCTCCAGAAGAAATTATTGAAGAGGTAAATTCACCAAAAGATAAGGAAATAGCATATAAAAATTCTCTACGCTATCATTAATACAATAAAAGACTGATCGACATGAATATGAAACACGAGCAGACCCGACAGACGTTGTCCTGTACACACGTCGTTAATTCGAAAATTTTGAACATTCTTTAATAAGCTGTAACAATCTGGACTGTTTTGATGAAAATTATTATTCAAGAGTTAGATTAATATCTAACGTCATTACATGTACACTTATCCAAATTCGATCGATCGATAGCATGTGAGTATATACTGTGTGTAAGTATGCATATACTGTATGAGTGAAGTGAAATGTAGAAGATGTGTTAACTTGTTTTAAGTAAAGGTAAAAAATCTTATACTGAAACTATTTTATAGCATTTATTTATGAATTTACAAAAACTTAATTTATCTTAATGCTATTGAATGTACAATATCTTTAGTTAATCCTTGAGGCGTATATACAAACAAATTCGATGGTTTTTCAACTCTGGAACAAGCTAAATCTAAGCCACAAATCGTCATTGTTTGGTCTTGTGACTTATTTATAGTCATAGCATATGCCAAGCGGATTGGAAATTGTAAACGTTTGAATTGTATAGGCGAATCTGAAGGAATCATTGGGATCCGTGGTAGAAGTACAACCTCACCTTGAAATTCTCCACTCAAAAAAGTAGCTTCAAGAATGTTGCCCATGATTTTTTTTATTAAACATCAATTTCTATTCGTAGTTAATATTTTAATTAGCACACGAATTGAACAAACACAATAATAACAACAAAATTTCAGATTTTTTCTCAATTTGATCGCAGCACTAACTATCGGGACTAACTGAAATTAATATAGAATAATGCTGCGATGACAGCGCAGTCTATCGGATCGAAAGTAAAACATTTCCAAAATCTCTTCAAACATCAATTTCAATTCGTAGTTGATATTTTAATTAGCACGCGACTTGAACAAACACAATAATAACAACAAAATTTCAGATATTTTTCTCAATTTGATCGCAGCACTAACTATCAGGACTAACTGAAATTAATATCGAATAATGCTGCGATGACAACGCAGTCTATCAGATTGAAAGCAAAAAATATCCAAAATCTCTTCAAACATCAATTTCTATTCGACGTTAATATTTTAATTAGGACACGACTTGAACAAACACAATAATAACAACAAAATTTCAGATATTTTTCTCAATTTGATCGCAGCACTAACTATCGGGACTAACTGAAATTAATATAGAATAATGCTGCGATGACAGCGCAGTCTATCGGATCGAAAGTAAAACATTCCCAAATTCTCTTCAAACATCAATTTCTATTCGACGTTAATATTTTAATTAGCACACGACTTGACCAAACACAATAATAACAACAAAATTTCAAATATTTTTCTCAATTTGATCGCAGCACTAACTACCGGGACTAACTGAAATTGATATAGAATAATGCTGCGATGACAGTGCAGTCTATCGGATCGAAAGACAAACATTTGCAAAAACTCTTCAAACATCAATTTCTATTCGTAGTTAAAATTTTAGTTAGCACACGACTTGAACAAACACAATAATAACAACAAAATTTCAAATATTTTTCTCAATTTGATCGCAGCACTAATTATCGGGACTAACTGAAATTAATATAGAATAATGCTGCGATGACAGCGCAGTCTATCGGATCGAAAGTAAAACATTTCCAAAATCTCTTCAAACATCAATTTCTATTCGTAGTTAATATTTTAATTAGGACACGACTTGAACAAACACAATAATAACAACAAAATTTCAGATATTTTTCTCAATTTGATCGCAGCACTAACTATCGGGACTAACTGAAATTAATATAGAATAATGCTGCGATGACAGCGCAGTCTATCGGATCGAAAGTAAAACATTCCCAAAATCTCTTCAAACATCAATTTCTATTCGTAGTTAATATTTTAATTAGGACACGACTTGAACAAACACAATAATAACAACAAAATTTCAGATATTTTTCTCAATTTGATCGCAGCACTAACTATCGGGACTAACTGAAATTAATATAGAATAATGCTGCGATGACAGCGCAGTCTATCGGATCGAAAGTAAAACATTCCCAAATTCTCTTCAAACATCAATTTCTATTCGTAGTTAAAATTTTAGTTAGCACACGACTTGAACAAACACAATAATAACAACAAAATTTCAAATATTTTTCTCAATTTGATCGCAGCACTAATTTATCGGGACTAACTGAAATTAATATAGAATAATGCTGCGATGACAGCGCAGTCTATCGGATCGAAAGTAAAACATTTCCAAAATCTCTTCAAACATCAATTTCAATTCGTAGTTGATATTTTAATTAGCACGCGACTTGAACAAACACAATAATAACAACAAAATTTCAGATATTTTTCTCAATTTGATCGCAGCACTAACTATCAGGACTAACTGAAATTAATATCGAATAATGCTGCGATGACAACGCAGTCTATCAGATTGAAAGCAAAAAATATCCAAAATCTCTTCAAACATCAATTTCTATTCGACGTTAATATTTTAATTAGGACACGACTTGAACAAACACAATAATAACAACAAAATTTCAGATATTTTTCTCAATTTGATCGCAGCACTAACTACCGGGACTAACTGAAATTGATATAGAATAATGCTGCGATGACAGTGCAGTCTATCGGATCGAAAGACAAACATTTGCAAAAACTCTTCAAACATCAATTTCTATTCGTAGTTAAAATTTTAGTTAGCACACGACTTGAACAAACACAATAATAACAACAAAATTTCAAATATTTTTCTCAATTTGATCGCAGCACTAATTATCGGGACTAACTGAAATTAATATAGAATAATGCTGCGATGACAGCGCAGTCTATCGGATCGAAAGTAAAACATTCCCAAATTCTCTTCAAACATCAATTTCTATTCGTAGTTAATATTTTAATTAGCACACGACTTGAACAAACACAATAATAACAACAAAATTTCAAATATTTTTCTCAATTTGATCGCAGCACTAACTACCGGGACTAACTGAAATTGATATAGAATAATGCTGCGATGACAGTGCAGTCTATCGGATCGAAAGACAAACATTTGCAAAAACTCTTCAAACATCAATTTCTATTCGTAGTTAAAATTTTAGTTAGCACACGACTTGAACAAACACAATAATAACAACAAAATTTCAGATATTTTTCTCAATTTGATCGCAGCACTAACTACCGGGACTAACTGAAATTGTGTAGAATAATGCTGCGATGACAGTGCAGTCTATCGGATCGAAAGACAAACATTTGCAAAAACTCTTCAAACATCAATTTCTATTCGTAGTTAAAATTTTAGTTAGCACACGACTTGAACAAACACAATAATAACAACAAAATTTCAGATATTTTTCTCAATTTGATCGCAGCACTAACTATCGGGACTAACTGAAATTAATATAGAATAATGCTGCGATGACAGCGCAGTCTATCGGATCGAAAGTAAAACATTCCCAAATTCTCTTCAAACATCAATTTCTATTCGTAGTTAATATTTTAATTAGCACACGACTTGAACAAACACAATAATAACAACAAAATTTCAAATATTTTTCTCAATTTGATCGCAGCACTAACTACCGGGACTAACTGAAATTGATATAGAATAATGCTGCGATGACAGTGCAGTCTATCGGATCGAAAGACAAACATTTGCAAAAACTCTTCAAACATCAATTTCTATTCGTAGTTAAAATTTTAGTTAGCACACGACTTGAACAAACACAATAATAACAACAAAATTTCAAATATTTTTCTCAATTTGATCGCAGCACTAATTTATCGGGACTAACTGAAATTAATATAGAATAATGCTGCGATGACAGCGCAGTCTATCGGATCGAAAGTAAAACATTTCCAAAATCTCTTCAAACATCAATTTCAATTCGTAGTTGATATTTTAATTAGCACGCGACTTGAACAAACACAATAATAACAACAAAATTTCAGATATTTTTCTCAATTTGATCGCAGCACTAACTATCAGGACTAACTGAAATTAATATCGAATAATGCTGCGATGACAACGCAGTCTATCAGATTGAAAGCAAAAAATATCCAAAATCTCTTCAAACATCAATTTCTATTCGACGTTAATATTTTAATTAGGACACGACTTGAACAAACACAATAATAACAACAAAATTTCAGATATTTTTCTCAATTTGATCGCAGCACTAACTACCGGGACTAACTGAAATTGATATAGAATAATGCTGCGATGACAGTGCAGTCTATCGGATCGAAAGACAAACATTTGCAAAAACTCTTCAAACATCAATTTCTATTCGTAGTTAAAATTTTAGTTAGCACACGACTTGAACAAACACAATAATAACAACAAAATTTCAAATATTTTTCTCAATTTGATCGCAGCACTAATTATCGGGACTAACTGAAATTAATATAGAATAATGCTGCGATGACAGCGCAGTCTATCGGATCGAAAGTAAAACATTCCCAAATTCTCTTCAAACATCAATTTCTATTCGTAGTTAATATTTTAATTAGCACACGACTTGAACAAACACAATAATAACAACAAAATTTCAAATATTTTTCTCAATTTGATCGCAGCACTAACTACCGGGACTAACTGAAATTGATATAGAATAATGCTGCGATGACAGTGCAGTCTATCGGATCGAAAGACAAACATTTGCAAAAACTCTTCAAACATCAATTTCTATTCGTAGTTAAAATTTTAGTTAGCACACGACTTGAACAAACACAATAATAACAACAAAATTTCAGATATTTTTCTCAATTTGATCGCAGCACTAACTACCGGGACTAACTGAAATTGTGTAGAATAATGCTGCGATGACAGTGCAGTCTATCGGATCGAAAGACAAACATTTGCAAAAACTCTTCAAACATCAATTTCTATTCGTAGTTAAAATTTTAGTTAGCACACGACTTGAACAAACACAATAATAACAACAAAATTTCAGATATTTTTCTCAATTTGATCGCAGCACTAACTATCGGGACTAACTGAAATTAATATAGAATAATGCTGCGATGACAGCGCAGTCTATCGGATCGAAAGTAAAACATTCCCAAATTCTCTTCAAACATCAATTTCTATTCGTAGTTAATATTTTAATTAGCACACGACTTGAACAAACACAATAATAACAACAAAATTTCAAATATTTTTCTCAATTTGATCGCAGCACTAACTACCGGGACTAACTGAAATTGATATAGAATAATGCTGCGATGACAGTGCAGTCTATCGGATCGAAAGACAAACATTTGCAAAAACTCTTCAAACATCAATTTCTATTCGTAGTTAAAATTTTAGTTAGCACACGACTTGAACAAACACAATAATAACAACAAAATTTCAAATATTTTTCTCAATTTGATCGCAGCACTAATTTATCGGGACTAACTGAAATTAATATAGAATAATGCTGCGATGACAGCGCAGTCTATCGGATCGAAAGTAAAACATTTCCAAAATCTCTTCAAACATCAATTTCAATTCGTAGTTGATATTTTAATTAGCACGCGACTTGAACAAACACAATAATAACAACAAAATTTCAGATATTTTTCTCAATTTGATCGCAGCACTAACTATCAGGACTAACTGAAATTAATATCGAATAATGCTGCGATGACAACGCAGTCTATCAGATTGAAAGCAAAAAATATCCAAAATCTCTTCAAACATCAATTTCTATTCGACGTTAATATTTTAATTAGGACACGACTTGAACAAACACAATAATAACAACAAAATTTCAGATATTTTTCTCAATTTGATCGCAGCACTAACTACCGGGACTAACTGAAATTGATATAGAATAATGCTGCGATGACAGTGGAGTCTATCGGATCGAAAGACAAACATTTGCAAAAACTCTTCAAACATCAATTTCTATTCGTAGTTAAAATTTTAGTTAGCACACGACTTGAACAAACACAATAATAACAACAAAATTTCAAATATTTTTCTCAATTTGATCGCAGCACTAATTATCGGGACTAACTGAAATTAATATAGAATAATGCTGCGATGACAGCGCAGTCTATCGGATCGAAAGTAAAACATTTCCAAATTAACAACTACTTATAAATGAAAAATTAGTTGAATATTCATTTAATAGAAATATTTTTATTATTGATTTCTTACAAATATCAAATTGTCAAAAGTCTAATTCGTTTTTCTTATACCACGTTTTATAGTGACTGACGTTACATGTCAAGTCACACAGGAATGCTGTCGAACGGGATAAAAAGTATCCTATGTCCTTCTCCTGGCTCTAAACTACTTCCCTGCCAATTTTCAGCTAAATCGGTTCAGCCTTTCTTGAGTTATAAGTGAAGTAACTAACACGTCTTTCTTTTGTATATATAGATTATGATTTTAAAATTGGAGACTATGTTTACGTTGAAAATAAATCAAAATTGAATAGAAAAAAACTTGATGAGATAAGAATAGGCCCTTTTCCAATAGTGAAAAAAAATTCTCTAAAAACACTATACATGAGATAGATATTGGAAATAAAAGAAAGGACAATAACTATTTTCATGTAACTAAGTTGCTCCCATGTGAACACGCAAACATGTAATGAGGGGTGCATACTTTTTGTGGGGGGATGTAAAAATAAAACTGTTATTTTTAGGAAAAACAACTTTGTAACTTCTATGTTCTATGTCTAAGATTTCAACCTAAAAGTGTCACATGTCTATTGAGTTAGTTGTTAGAAATGTGAATCGAGAAACCCGAAGAAATAGCATTGTTTTTGATTTCTTACAGTTTAGTAACTATTTTTTTATTTATTTCTTTTTATTTCTTTGTATGTTAATATTTTATTTTATGTATGTTATTCTGTTATATTTTAAACTAAAGAAAATAAAATCTTCCAGAATCATGACATCAAATCGTCTATTTCTTCAATTATAAGAATGAGAATTGATTACATTCATATATGTATAAGATATCATTCTTTCTCAGCGGAGGGAATTTCATATCCAGTGTTGAACATGTAACAGTATTTTTTTTGGTCAGGGCTATACCTACAGCCCAAAGAATGGAGAAGTGGGAATTTGAATGGACATTGTTAAAACGGGGTACTTCCAGAGGGTCGTACTCAAGGAACACATGAACTAACCGGATTCGATTCAGGATCGACAAAGGCTTAAACATATAGCAATCTGAACAACCGTATACAACCTAAGGCGTCGCGTGATCTACTACTACGGCAATCATAATATCTGGGGAATAATGATTTACCATTATCCCACTACTCAGCGTTGAAAATCTGTGATATTGACTGTCTGAATATCCATGATATTGACTGTCTCGTTATGTATAACGAGTTCAATTTCTCAGAGAAAGTACGTACACACATCAGTATTAAAAGCAGATTACATAAACCAATTAGAATATTTTAACATGGCACCATAGACTTCATTAATGTATAAGTGAATATTATCTTGACAAACAAAGAAATTGGTACCTGAAGGAACCACACAATGTGAGCATGTAAATCAGCTATATAGTGTGTTCCAGAGTTGGTAGAACAAACTGAAGCAGCTTTTGCACGAACCCAATGGTACTTAATGGTTACTACACTACTGAAAGGCACAGTCAGAAACGGATGTTTTGTAGAGTGGGTAATTTCAGGCGTCTTCTTCTAGGCTTTTTGGTTACTTTTCTATACTCGATATCGATAGATGAGTTTCGAAGCAATAACTGATTTCAACTTATCGACAACATAAAAAATGTAAATTCTTCTTGAAATGAAAAAATATTAAAACTCAAATAAATACAAATGCTCAAATAAATTTCAATCATAGTGCAATCAAACTTGATTTGAGTGATATGGAAGAAAAAACTCGAATATTTGTTCTTTCAGCCAAAGAAATTTCGTTTTTTGACCTCTCCATTTGATGTAAAGATACTACCGTCCAAAATTCTTGCATTGACCGGAGCAAATAATAATCGGAAGGCGTCAGATCTGGAGAATATGGTGGGTGTGGCAGTATATCCTATTCAAGCTGTAAAAGCTATTGGCGAATAACCAAACTAGAATGAGGTCTTGCATTATCTTGGTGGAATACTACACCTTTTCTTTCCCACCAAACAGACAGCAAATCATTTTTTTGATGAATATTGGCTTTGAGCCGGTTCATATTTTTTGATTCAGGATCCGTTGCGTTTGACGTTATTACATATAACCCATTTTTCGTCCTCAGTAATGATGCACTTCAAAAAGGGATCGTTTTCGTGACGTTTGAGAACCGAATCACAAGCGCCAACGCGACTACACAAATTTCGAGCTTCGATATAATCCCAAACATTTCAAGTGATCATAAACAGTTGAATTCGTCGAATTTAACCTCTCACTCATCTCACGTATTAGTACTCGCTGATTTGAATTTGAATCAATGCCTTTATCGTGCTTCAACCGGCATTCCGGAACGTGGTTCATCTTCGACATCAAAATTGCTGAGCTGAAAGTGAATCTCTTCTGCGATCTGGAATGCTCAGTATGATACACACATCGACTCGAGAATGTTCAGCAAAGATTCCTTCAATCTTTGAGTCTTAGATTAAATTTACAATTATTGCGGTCTGGTTGCAGGTCCTTACGCAATATCCTCCAAGTTGAGGAGAAAGTCCAAGTTGTTAGGATGTTACTTCATAAGTTTCGTCGTCTTTTTGCTAGCTTATTGCCTTACAAAATTCAAACTTTTCACAGTGCTGCGCATAACCTGCACAGAGTATCTATAATGGCAACCCAATACTCTACAGAATAAACTTTGATTACTCATAAGTGAACTACTATTTTGGTTATATTTTTTGATTACTAGCAACCAATCCAGATAAGTCAAACGCTGCATCAAGAAACTGCACATTATACTAAATACACTTACACCTAAAGAAACTTATATTCGGAAAATTATCACCCATTCTTGTGTCTGAAAAAGATCCTCTATACACCCTGAATACCTTTAAACTGGCAGGAGAATAACGAAGACGTTCAAATGTATGCCTTTGGTAAAAAATCAAATATTTTGGGTATTCTTCTTACTTCTCAACAGAAGCTTGAAATACCATAAGACCAAAAAGCTGGTTTCAGCTTCTAATGAATATTTGATAGATTCGGCCTTTACTTGGTGGAAACTCATTTTGATTAAAAAAATGTATATGAGACAGTAATTTATTTCCACAAAAATGTTTGTACTACTACAACAATTGTAGACAGTACAATGTAATACCTGAAGAAGCCACATCGTGGTGAAAAAATTGTTGTAGTAGTACAAACATTTTTGTGGAAATGAATAACGAATATTAATACGTAGGATTCAATTTTATAATAACAAAATTTTGACTTCTCATAATAACCTGTCGAAACCATCCTACATTTTCTAACTACCAAAAAATTAATATCTGTTCGGTATAGATATCCGATGTGTTTACAGGAGGTGGAGATCGACAACAACCAGTTTTGGAATTTATGCGTAAGATAAACAGATCTTATCTGTTTATCATAATTGTTCCGAAAAATTAACACGTTGAATAGGTCAGAAATTGTCTATAAAAGAGTATAATCAACCGCAATATTCGATTTCTATCTCAGAGCACACGCTGATGTGAAATGGAGGGTTCAATCAGTGTTGAAGTTTTGAACCATAACGAAAGCATTAAACTGTACAAGTACAGATGGATAATTGTCACTATTTTCGCAACGTATTCCGCAGTGAATTTCGCGCAGTTCATGCAATTAACTATAATAGCTGATATTTTAAAGAAGTGAGTATATTAAAAGTAAGTTTCTAATGATTCAGATCCAGGGTAAGTGGACAATTTTATTATGCACTAGCCGAAAAATAATCGGTCAGATAAATTATGACTTCTTGAAATGGACACCAATATAATATGAAAAAATTATGTTAATGTTTCATATTCAATTGTTTTCCGAATCAATATGTATGAATGAAAAACAATTCGCTTTGTTTGAAGCTTGAACTGCTTCCGCGTGTTAATTTTCAACTGACACCAAATATTTCAGTCACTGTTATCTGGGTTTGAATCTTCTAACATAACTACATCCTTATTCTGTTCTATCTTTATGAACAAATTTCTTCCTCATCCCAAATGCCAAGCCGCATCGAAGAGGAACATTGACTTTCGAGTCAGGCGTTTAAACCACTACGCTACTAAGAACCAATATAAGACGAGGGTTTTTTTGGGTAGAATGTCCTCAGCTATAGCAGATGGCTCAATTTTCCAAAATTTAATTTTTAGCTTTTTTACTGTAGGTATATTGAACAGATGAGTCCGTACTTTGTGGTGGCTCATCTTCGCTGGAATAAGAAGATAACTTTCATTGGATAGTGTAGTCCCTTTCCTCATGATAGTTCATTCGTAAAATGGAATAAATCAGAAATTAATTCGTTTTCTATAACTATTTCATTATTGAGGGTTAGTAAGCTTACTTCTTTTAAGCACTGGTATATAACAAACTGTATTTTATGTTTTTATAGGGAGTATCAATAAGTTCGTGTGGTTTTTGTCTGAAATTGAAGTTTTATGGTGAAAAATTAATTGCACATTTGATATTGATAGTATTGTCCGTTCCTTGCAAATCAAATTAAAAATAATAAAATAGTTTTAAATATGTTATATCTTAATATAAAAGAAAATTTCAAATATATTTCCTTAAAATACACTAAAGATATTTCTAAGAAAATTGCTACGTACCTCAAAAATAAATATAATCCAAGAACTTCATTTAAAACCAATTCAAACTTGGGTAAATTTATTAAAAATAATAAAGACTGTACACATAAAGATGATAAATTGGGGGTTTATAAGTTAACCTGCGGTGATTGCCCTAAAGTTTACATAGGGCAGACTGGAAGAACTTTCCGACACAGTATTTGCGAACATTTGAAGAGTTTCCTCAATAATAAAAGTAATTCTACATATTTCAGCCATTTGTTAGAAACAAGACATACCTTCAACCATAATTTGGAAATTCTACATATAGAAAGTAAAAGTTATGCCTTAAATTTGTTAGAATACCTAGAGATAAATAAACATAATGAAATTGGAACATTACTTAATGAACAAATAGATTTAAATAACTTACCTCTATTAAATATATTCAGATAAGCTGGAATTTGCAGAGACCCTTTTTTGGGTTTTAGTGCTCAGTAAAAATTTATTGTACTCACTGTAATATAAATAGCAACGGATTTCGGAAACAAACTTAGTTATTCAAAATGTAATTTTGCCTGATGATGCTACTGTGATAGCGAAACGAATGTTGTAAACATAACAATAACCTTTTGTGAAAATCAGAATAACCTTATTTAAATATTAAATTTTGTGAAATCATCGAAAGCATAATTTTTCAATTATTTGAACAAATGCTAGTAAGCTTTAGAATTCAATTCTTCGAGAAAACCATAAAAGGCAAGGCAGCCGAAATTGCAGTCAATATAAAAATGCTCCAGAGCCCATATAGTACGTCGCTCTGAATAAATCATTCTTCAAAAATTCAGTACCAAAACCTAAAAATAAATTAACTAGATATTTTGAATGTGAGTTTTGTCAAGAAATACGTTACAAACCCTTTCATAAATAGAAAAAACAATCCTCTACAACACGAATAGATCCCATATCGAAATCTTGCCAAACCAACATAATATGGACAAATTTCACACCAGATCTCTTTTTTATATAGCCGTTATCTTTCAAAGGTTGGTGATCCAAATATTTACTGTAGCTTTTAAAATTGCAGCATGAAAGATTTTCGTAGATAAATGGCCAAACGATCTTCTTAGGTCCTTCAGTTCCGAGTTTTGACGTCTTCCTACAAAATTTGAATATCAAAACAGATTTAATCTGTTAGTCTCCTTTAATTTTAATTTAAAAAAATTTTCATTCAAAAATTTTTAGAATTAAATCAATTTCTAATATTTATATAAGTTACTTCAAAAATCTCTCAAAATATATATTATATTTTCGAAAAATAACTAGAATTCCGATAAGGTCTTCGTCACATTTAAAAAATAAAAATTATAAACCACAAATAAATCTCACCTGACAAAACTCTGCTTATTATTTTATTTTATATATAATATATAATTATATTAAGTTTGAATAAAACTGATTATGGAATATCAAATGGTTTAAAGAAAACCATACAGCTTTCTGTGATTTTTGTGACGAACATAGAATATCTTGGAGTTTAAAGTTTTATGTGTTCAAATCAAGGATATCAGTTTTGTCAGGAGAGAATATTTGTTGTTGATTATTTTTGTTTATCAATTATGAAAGTGGACGGATGAAGACCTTATCGGAATTCTTATTATTTTTTGAAGATATAATACATGTTTTGTGAGATTTTTGAAGTAACCTATTTAAATATTTTAATATATTAAATATTTCAAATAAATTAGATTTTCTGATAGGACCTTAAATTATGTTTTGTATTTTTGAAAAGGAATTAGTTTTAATAATTGTAAGATCAGAAACAAAATTTTGTCTCCTTCAAATATTCATTTATTAATTTTAATTGACAATTTATTTTAGTTCGGTTATTTATTCTATTTGATATTGTATATTGAGTTTTAATTTTATACGTCTATTAAATATAGATTTGCTTGTAAGACATCAATTTAATTCTTGAAAGTTTCGAATAAAAATTTTTTTGAAATTAAAATTATAGGAGACGTAGCAGATTAAATCTGTTTTGATATTCAAATTCTGTAATATTCCTTCTATCAAGTAGAAACCACTTCTAATCATTTTATCTTCCCACAAATCTTTTACTTTATACTCTACTTAGTATTACGAGTCGAAGAAATTTATACCCGCATCTTTCGCCTCTCAAGACGTGATCTAAATACTGCATTTTTCTCTATTTGTTGGTGTTTAGTAGATCTTTTATTTACGCATGCATTGAAGTATTTTGCCATTGGAAAACTTACAGCATAGTTCTGGATATATTCTTATCGAAGGCCTGCCTTCTTTTTCTATTTTATGTCAATTGCCCTACTTTCTCATAGAGACAGACCCAGAAAGTTCAAGATTTGATTATCCGAGTACTGAATCTTAGACCGATTTTGTAAGAACGTTCAATGATAAGACTGTTTGCATCCACTTTTCAATTGGGAATAATGATCGCAAACTGATCATTCGACATTTGGATATTGTCACCGCGGCCATAGATAGTGCTAGATTTCTTGGCATTCACATTGATAAGAATTTGAAATGGAATACACATATTGAATTTTTGTGCAAGACATTAAATTCCTCTCATTAAGCTAACAATAGAGTGAAACATAGACTTCGCATGAATTCCCTCGTAAATATTTACTATAGTTTGGTGTATAGCCACTTATCGTACAATATTATACTATGGGGTAACTCAACCTATGTTGGTAGAGTTTTTGTTTTGCAGAAGCGTACTCTGCGAATGATGTTCAACATATCTCCTCGATCTTTATGTAGACCACTATTTTTGGAACATGCTATTCTCACGGTAGAATTCACGTTCATGCTTACAAAACCAGAAATGGGGGTATATTAAACATTTCGATACATAGAACATCCAGATTTGAAATGTCCCCAATATATCAGAGTATTGTTTCATATAATCATCTACCACAGATTGTTAGGTCTCTCAGTACTAGAGACTTTAAAAAGTCTGTTAATGTAACTGAAGAGATGTTACTATAATGTGCATGATTATCTCTCTGATTTATTGTAACCTATTATTTTGACCTATCCTATACATGTATTTGTCTAAAAGGATCAATAAACAATTATTATCATTATTATTAAGAACTATCATCCATTCACGCTTATGCATTATTTTCGTTAACTAATCTATGGATTTCTATCAGTTATTTTATATAAAAAGCTTATCATTAGGAGTCTGAACTTGTGCAATTTCAAATATAAATAGAATTAACATTGACGTTAAAACCCTCAAGAAAATTTCCGGTGATCTTAGCAATGCGGAAAAATTTGCAAGTCAAGGAAGATGATGTGGCGAAAATGTAAATAAAATCGCCACATCTATCTCAAACTGTGATTATTGGGACATTCTGAAGAATATAAAAATGTAGAATACGACAGTGGAGGGTATACAGTTTTTAGTATTTGGTAATAAAAAAAAATTATGTAAGTGTTACTTTTATTGTTTTATATAATCCATTCGGGATTATATTCAAACTGATGCATTGAAAATACAAAAAAAGAAATGTGGTGAAACAAGGTTTATTTAGGAGGGGAATGCTAATTTTATATTCCCTCATTTGATCTATTTTCCTTAAATTCAGGTTGAAAGCTCGATCTTCATGTAAAATAACGAAATTATTTCAAAAGAATGATTATTTTTTGGAAGATATTAAGCAAAATTGTGTAATATGTATTCTAATGAAGTCCATTCAGATATGGACGAATCAATTGCTAGAACCATTGAAATGAAATATAAGCGAAATCGTGTTTCATCAATAAGTCGATCTTTGTTTCTAAATTAATATTTTTGTCTACTATTATTTGCGAAACTATCCCGCTGGTCAAGATGAGTGCCGAAAACTCTATAGTTAGAGCCTTAGCCTGGGAACTGAAAGGTCCCGGCTTTAAGTTCCGTTAAGTAGGAAAGAAATTTTCTTGTTAGAAGAGTTTCGGCCACCATTTCACCGTTGGGTCGAAATTTAACAGTGCTGCGACCAAAGCAGCGTAAGGGCGCATTAATAAAGCGTAATAAGAATTCAACTGAACTCCTGACTCGCACAAAATGAAAAAGCGATGGCAGAATCTAGGAGTATCAGGATAATATCTCAAATCGAACGTTCAAAAGATGTAATTCCATTTTTTTATCAATGAGATTTTCCTCTTGAAACGAAACAATTATATTGATAACACATGCATCGTTATATTCGGGATCTTCTAATTTTTCGATACAATCGATTTATATCGAGATAAAAATGTAATTTGAGTAATTAAAATTACATTTGAAGAGCTGTAAATACATTGTTTGAAGTGATTTCGTTTCTTGAAGAATGCCATTCTCAAGATATATCCAGTTATCTCATAGAAAACAAAAGGAAAACCTTGAAATGTGAATATTTCATGTATGTAATTTTCCTAAGATTCAATAACGTAAATTAAAACAATTTGGCTTAAGTTTCACTGATTATTTGATGTCTGTTGACATATGTGTTCCTGGTTTTTAGCCCATTTTCAAAACTAGAAACTCAAAACATATATGTCAACAGACATCAAATAATATTATTGTTCAGCTAGTTTCTTACATTTATATAAAAATTTGCCAGCCAACAATCAAGTTGTCATTCAATCTTAAATTCAGTGTATTTTCGTGCCACATATTGACATGCTCTTAAAAAAAATGAAAAAATAATTCACTTTTCTAGCGATCTAATATGAAATAAAGCTCAAATAGTTGCAGTGAACACCACGCCAAACATTCACACTAACTTGGACAGTTGAAAGTTTCTAGGCCTGCGGTATCTCGTGTTATGCACTAGATGGCGCTACTTTATGATTAATACCTTAGTGTCTCTGCGGATATAGGTAGTTGACAAATTTTTAGTCGTTAGCAAATAAGTTCGAAACGTGCAGTTATGCCCCAATGATCAACAAAACATTATCAGGTTTGTTTAAGTTTACATTTGTTATAGAGATGTATGTTACATTGTCTCGGTTTGTAGAAATTTCTATTGCCATAGCTTACATTCCTAATGATTCACTAATGATTTTTGGTACAGATTAGCCGAATTAATTCATTTGAATATGAATGTGCTAATTATGAGCATAATGGCATATTTATGATCTGACTTGAGTATGAGGAAAGTTTTTATTGCGTTCGTAACGTGAAAACATGGGGAATACATTTCTTTACTCGAATTAGCTCGCCAAGGTATGTAAGGTATATTTGAATGGACTAGATGACGCTAGTTTATGATCAATACCTTAGTGTTTCTGTGTATAGCGAAATAGGTACTTGACAGATTTGTAGTCATTGGTTCTGCATTGCACTAAAGAGAACCAACAAGTTCGAAACGTGCGCATGTCTGAAATTATGCCCCAGTGATTGACAAAACGTTATCGGGTTCGTTTGAATGTATAATTATCATTTAGAGATATGTGACAATGTCTAGATTCATTAGCTTTCTATTATCATAGCTCACACTCCTTACTAATAATAAAATGTTTTTGCATTCACATAAAAATATTTCTTTTCATGTTGTAGAGTTAAGCATTCCTCAGAAACGGTTTTCCAATAAGAGGTTTCATTTTCATATGGAAAAAAACGAGCACATTTTGAGAGGAATCGATTGGTGTTCATTTCATTGTAAAGAAGGCGATATGCCGTTATTAATGAAAAACGATATCAGCCAAATGGGCGCCACGGTTGCAGTTGCAGCACGATGTCCTTTTCATAGAATTTTCCATGGCCAATTCGCACCTTTGCAGCTGTATGTCGATAACTTCACGAACTTTATCTTTAAGGTCTTGAATGTTTGTGGAGCATTGACAGAGACCTTATCTTTCACGAGGCCCCACCAAAAAAGTCTGAATTAGTTAAATCACAAGAAATCGGTGTTCAATTGTGATCACCGTTTCGAGAAATAACACGACCAGAAAACTTTTATTGCAAAATTGCGATTGTTTCGTTGCTTGTGTGGCACGAAGTGCCTTCTTGTGGAAAATAAACGTCGTCCACATGAATATCTTTCAACTCCGGCCACAAAAAACATTAAGGATTGCTCTGTAGCGCAATCCAACAGTTAAATCAGCCTCATTTTCGAATAAGGTCCTATCGTACCGCCGGCCGAAAAACACCAGCATATAGTGACAGGTTGAGGATGGAGAGGCTTTTCAACAATCATTCTTGGATTTTCTGAGCCCCAAATGCAACAATTCGGCTTATAAACGTAGCCTGCGAGGTGAAAATGGGCCTAATCACAGAAGATGATTCTTCTATGAAAATCCGGATCATTTTGATGCATTTCAATCAGCGAAGATATTACGTTGCTGGTGATCAATGGCTTAAGTTCTTGTGTTAACTTTAAAAGCCTCAAGACCTGAATCACAAAACCACAAAAAAAAACATTGACGATTAGTCGGTAGCGCAATCTATTCACCATAACAGTTGCACCAGCCTCATTTTCGAATAAGTAAGGTCCAATCATATCGCCAGCCCAACACAGTGACACGTTGAGGATGAAGTGAGTTTTCAACAATGATTCTTGTATTTTACGATTCTCAAATGCAACAATTCTGCTTATTATCGTAGCCTCCGAGGTGAAAATGGGCCTAATCACTGAAGACGAATTTTCGATGGAAATCTGGATCATTTTGATGCACTTCAAGGATCCAATCAGTGAAGATACGACATTGCTGGTGATCGACCGACTTGAGTTCTTGTGTTAACTGATCTTTAAAAGCCTTAAGACCTAAGTCTCTATGCAAAATACGGTGTAATGTTGTTTGTGCAATGCCTAGTTCCAAAGATCGACGAGGAATCAACAAACCTGGGTTTTCGTTAAAACTACAGGCTATAGCAGAAATATTCGCAGTTTTTATTGGTTTCGATTTTTCACATCACTAACTTGTCTCAGCCCCTAAAATTTTTCTACCAATTTCAATATTGCCAGCCTAAAAGTTGCTTCACGACGACCCAAATGTGCTTATTTTTGAGAACTCTGACTGCAAAATTTCCACCATTTTTGTATTGCATATTAACAACCTCAAAGCATTGTTGAAGAGTGAATCGTTCCATTTTTAATAAAAGCGTAATTTTTGCTTGTCAGAACTTACCATCTTCAAATGTGACAGCTGCCCTGCGGGCAATTCAAAATAAAACCTCTTATTGGAAAGCCCTTTATAAATAAATAATAAATTTTTTTTTTACCATATTTCGAAATCTCCTGAAAAAGTCCGACGCATACCTAAATCATTCAATCTTTCTCTCTTGTGGATGGTAGCAAGAACGACAAAAGTACAGCATACACAAAAGATTCCAAAAGAAACAAAGATTGAAATCATACTATAGAAGATGGTCAGTGGCAAAGAAGTTTCAGATAAGGTTAAAAATGGAGACGACCTTGAAAAAAGTATCACCCTGAAAATTCTCACAATAATTCTTATAACTATTTCACTTAAACTACAGAAATAACGCCATTTCCCAACTTCGAACCGAATATCTCGGAAACTATAAGAAAACATACAATTAAAATAAAAACTTGAACATCTTGTGCGTAAGAGGACATTTTCCCTTAAAATTGAACATTCTATAGACTGGTGAAGTTATTCTACGAAAGAATGGACCATAAGTCATTTCAGTCCAAAAAGATTACGCGAATCCCAAAAATATTTTTTCTGATCAAATAGATATCGTTAGACACCTTCCATATCGAAACAAAGTAGTGATTTCCTTTATAATCATTGATAATTAAAAAATTTTCAGAATCATCGGGATTTCCGAGATTTTCATATTCAGATATAATCAAAATATAAGGTAGCCATTTCATGAAATTTAAAGATTTATTCATATGAATAATTATAATTTAAAAAATGGTCGAAAGTGTTGACGTGAACTCGGGAGTATTTGCGCGCTTGTTCACAACACCCACGATCCTCAAGAGAATTTGGATTTGCCTTCTTGTCGTTATTTTACATTTCAGTGCTAAATTTAAAACCAATCGTAGGGCTGTTGCTATGGTTTCGGTAGCACTTAACGCAGCTCTCATCACAAAATGATTTCAAATACAATATAATTCCTAACTATCAAAACTTCACTAAATTTTGTATGAACCTTTGAATCGTTAGTTTACATACAACCGGTGAAGTTAAACACGATCGTACGACTTTTGCTATGATTTCAGTAACTATCAAAGATGCTTAGCACACAAAATAATTTCATTTGTTGTGAATTTTCTAATTAAAAAATCCACACAAAATTCTGCACGAACATGGTCATTATCATTTTGCTTCTGAATACTTTATTCAAAATCCATCGGATTTGCAGTTTGGAAAATACTGATAAGATAACGAGAAAATTCTAAATGTGAATAAATACGAAACAAAATAAAATAGAAAGGCCTTTTACTTGATAGAAGAAATATAACAAAATTTGAATATTAAAACAAATTGATATATGTTTATCTTCTACAATTTTAATTTAAAAAATTTTTATTCAAAAAATTTTTAGAATTAAATTAATGTCTAAAACAAGCACCGCTTATATTTAATAGACGTATATAATCTAAACTCAATATACAATGTCAGATGGAATAAATAAACCAAAAGATATACGAAAGTCCCTAAAATCAATAAATAAATATTGAAAGGAGACAAAATTTGTTTCTGGTCTTGCTTTCAGAACGCCATTTGCGTCTTAAAAACGTGAACACACTTAAAGGACCTCTCAAAGAATATAATTTATTTCAAATATTTAATATATTTAAATATTCGAATAAGTAAATTCAGAAATCTCTCAAAGCATGCACTATATCTTCAAAAAACAAATATAGTTCTAAGCAATTCCGTCTTCAGTCCTGAAATATATTCAAAATATCAAAATCAAAAAACTAACCCATATCAAACAACTCACCACGTGTAAATGAATAATGTTTCGAGACATAGATCATCTTTATAATTCAAGATTGATCTATGCTCTAACAGAATCAAAGAAGAGTGTGAGCTATTTTTAAGGCTTACCTAAATTCATTGACATTGCATAATGAGATTTATTTAAGCCAAAATATAATTATATATTATATATAAAATAAAATAGAAAGGCCTTTTACTTGATAGAAGAAATATAACAAAATTTGAATATTAAAACAAATTGATATATGTTTATCTTCTACAATTTAATTTAAAAAATTTTTATTCAAAAAACTTTTAGAATTAAATTAATGTCTAAAACAAGCACCGCTTAGATTTAATAGACTTATATAATCTAAACTCAATATACAATGTCAGATGGAATAAATTTTTTTTTTTTTATTATTATTATTATTATCCTGATACTCCTAGATCTTCTGTGAAGATCCCTCAGAAGCTGTTTCAGCTTGTGCGAGTTAGGAGTTCAGTTGTGTTCTGTGTAGGCTTTGTTACTGCGATCTTGCGCCACTTTAGGTCACAGCACTGTTAATTTTTGACCCAACAGTGAAATGGTGGCAGATACCCGTCCAACTAGAAAATTTCTTTTCTACCTGAACAGGACTCGAACCCGGACCTCCCGGTCACGAGTCCGATGCTCTCCCGCTGAGCTATCCACACTCATAATAAACCAAAAGATATACGAAAGTCCCTAAAAAAAAAAAAATACGAAACAGTCAGAAAAATTTCACCAGTAGCAAACTCAACCGAGACGTTCAGGCCCAAATGTACTCCCAAAGTTTCAAGTCCCTACCTCTTTCCATTTGAAAGTTATAGTGTTCAAGGTGATTCAATAACAATTTATTTTTTTGAATTTCTGATCACAAGAACCTCACAAAATTTCACACGAATATGCAAGTTGTTATTATCCTTTTAAAAACCCGGAGTTACAATAGATTGAGTATGTAGTTTCGAAAATATTTGGAATAATATGAAAATTTTTCAAAGGTGAATATCTGCGAAATTGTTGAACTGATTATACTCATTAACGAATCTTTTAATGCCATTTGGACTCCGCACCTTCCCTAGATGTTTCAGGGTCCTATCTTCTCCCATTCAAAAGTAAGTGGAATTTACGGACCGACCAACCTGACAGAATTAGTTTTGAACTAGGATTCTTCCGAACTGAGTCTAACCTAGTTGTTTGAGACCATTTTCGGCTCAAAATTGGAAAATTACAGGCATTTGGGTGAAACAATAGCACAATAGCAACTATATTGTTATTCAATACAACAATCGTTTCACTATTACAGTAGCGTTATCAGGTAGGCTTACATTTTGAATAACTATGATAGCGAAATAATTGTTCTGCTAAATAACAATAAAAATCTGTAAATATCCGAATAAATTTATTTCATATTATCGGAGAATTTATACGAAAAATAACGATTTAATTTTCATGAAAAAAGGACCATATGGAAAACCTCCCCTTTAGATATTATATTATATCTAAAATATCAAATATGCAAATAAAGTTTTTTTTCAAGCCACATGGCAAAAGAGTCGTAAATGCAACTAAATTCTCTGGTAAAGTTATAACATTGGACTGAGAATATACAGTTTAAATTTTTTGGAAGAAGGTGATTTTGAAAGTATTATTTTGTTCACTAACTGATTTTCTTTATATTTCTGAACTTTTATTTTCAAACGCAAAGTTAGTATTTTGAATATGTGAATATTTATTTTTTTCGTGCTTTTTAATAATTGTAGCGCAGCATAATATTTATTTTGGGCTTATAATTTTTCGGATACTTGAATGGAAAAATCCTTAGAAATAGCCAATCTGTACCAAAAGATGTTTGAAAGGCCTTTCTATTATATGCCAGTATGAAAATGTCCTCCGAAACTTTTCTAGGTGGCGCACATCCAGAATGTCCTTAACTCTGGCGCATAAATCAGGCTTAATTTAACTGACGGTCTGGATCATGTTGGCTTTGAGGATCGCTGTGGTTTGTGCCTTATCCGCATATATCTGCTACTCGAGAAAATCCCATAAGAAAGGCTAATGGGGTTAAATCGCACAATCTCACATCACCTGCCCTCAAATCACTCGAACAGAATGTCCAATGTGAGTTGTGTTGCATGTAGCAGGTGAATTCTACCAGAATAGTTATTGGCTATTTGAGGAAGGCCTCTTTTCCAAGTGACTACCAAGCAGTCTCCACAGTCCACCCCTAGAGGTAGAAAGTGTGATAAGGATTACGCCATATCATCGCGCGTGGCGAGAACCCCTCCGAAGAGATGAACCCACCAGCTTCCAGTTTGGGCCCCGACTCGAAAGCCAGAACCGTCCGACTGGTAGCAGCGAAGCACTATCCAACCTCTACTGGTCTCAGCAGGTCAGTACCCGAGTTGGTTTGAGACGCAACTCACCCGCCGGAGGGAATTCTTATCCATCCACCCGAACGCAGTCTCATGAACTAAGATAAACTCAAGATTGACGACTACAATTGATCCTGGTACGAGCACCGTCTAGCGGACTATACGTCCTGACCCACCGAACCCATGTGAAGTCATTTGATTGATCCTGGCGTCAAGCACTAATGGCGGAGCCATTTCGTCGAGATCCACAAACCCTAAATTGTTACGCACAGATCCAGGGGCCAGGACAGGCCGGTCAAACCGTCAAGTCCCGTTAAACCCCGAGTCGTTTCATGAGAATATCCAGAAAATGGGGGTCTGCGAACAGATAAATGAAATAACTCCCTAGTCCAGCTTGCGGACTTTCAACCACTGCCCCCTCGAGTCCAACATCAATGGGGTGGCCAGGTGGTACCAGTAACACCTGTGGGCAAGACCACCCCCCCGAGGTAACGCAGTATGCTACATAACGCACTCGGCCATTACACAGAATCCGGAGATTTATACTGCGATAGGGTAGAGTACGCCAGTTTTAAGGGAGAAGCCCTGTGCTGCAACAGACTCCCTTGTCACTGAGTTAATCAACCGGCTCAGACCTCCATTTTACCTGAGTAAAACTAGGGCCCCATTCGGAGATCTTCCACCATACAGGTCCAGTGACTGGCGCGAAATGGCATTACGTTAGACACCAAGACTTAACCCTCCAATTCGCCGGGACGAATCTAGGGTCCTAGTCAAGAGAGCGCCCCCATCATGTCAAGATCTAATGCCTGGGGGCGTGTTGCATGTAGCAGTGTTCTGTCGCAACCACATGTCGATAGTATCCATATCATTCTATTCAGGACAGAAGAAGTTGGTAATAATCGACCTAAGGCATCGCCGTTGACGGTATGGCTGACCAACGTCGTTCTAAAAAGATATGGACCAATGACACTGCCAGACTAAAATCCACACCGAGCATTGACTTCTTCGGATGTATTGGACGCTCTTTGATTTCATGTGTATATTGTCCCAACTTCAACAATTTTATTTGTTGGTGTACGCATTTACCCAGGAATGAGTGTCATGAGTGTCAAGATGATTTTTTGATAAAAATTAGTGTCAGCTTTCAAATGTTTCAGGGCCCATGCAGAAAACACACGTTGTTATCTAGGGTCATTTTACTTCAGCCTCGGATTCTTTTCCTCACTCTCACGGACAGCGCCGATGTTTCTCGCCATCGTACGAGTGTTGATTCATTGTTTTCTGAATCAGTGGACTCAAATTTATCCACCACACTGCCAATAATCCTCTCCGTAGGATAATTATGGAGATGGTAAAATAAGCGAAGTGCGCGGAATATTGCCGGAACAGAACACCTATTTTGGTGAAACTATTTTATCATTTGCACATTTTCTCGAACCTTTTATCTTCCCATGGTAAAGATCTAGCTTCAATAATATAGCCAACTGTCAAAATTGTTAGCCCAGCCAAGTGAACGCTTAATTTATCAGAAATTCAAACAATCTTTCGATTAAATTTATAGAATTGATTAGCTTCCCAGGTAACCTTATTCTATTTGTTCTAAACTAGTAAATTGTTTATCCGATCTTGAGACATTAGTAAATTAATTTTATCATCAGACAATTCTGTATCTCAGTTTTTACTCGAATGGAACTCAAATTGAAAATTATATAATAATAATTTCAACTCCTTTTTCGCTCTGTTTTAATACTAAGGGTAGTGACACGCTGATATAATTGTTTTGTGAATATTGACTAATTAGCGTAAGTTAGCATTGATTTTTTGCATGAATTTCCTTAGCTGAAGTTTTTGATTCGATTTTAGATAGAACTGATTATAATATATTCTTATGAATATTGAAAATTTACTGAATCAATAAATTAATATTTATTTTTTGCCTCTTCTCCATTATGTAATTCAGCACAAATATTCACGTCATTATTATAAGTTGACGGTCTCGTTCTTTCCTTTTTTTACTGCCACATTTGCATTTTTGTAATAGTGAACGAAAATTTAGGAGCGAAGAACAAGAGCATCTATCGTCAAGTGACCTCTAGCGATTATAAACCATTGTCGGGAACATTTTATCACGGAATTTTTTTTCAAAGGTGAATGAAACCAAAATTTTTAAAATTTTCAGAAAAATATGTATACCAGTGCTTCATCAACCAAGTTATTACAATTATTTGCTTGATGCAAAAATGTATTCTAGTTACATGACTTATACTATTATCATTTTTCTTGGATTTGTAGAAAACTTGTTTGAAACTCTCGTTTCAATCCAGTCCTGATTATCCCTAAAAAATTTTCGATGGACGCTCATCAAACTCAACCCAGTCAATCTGTTCTTGCACTTTGTACTTCTCAGCCAGGTCTTTACCCTTCGAAGGGTACTGAAAGATCATTCAACAGGAGCCATAGTGGATGGGATAGCACTTAAAATAAGAAGTACATTCCTTGTTGCAGGAAACAAAATATTATCCTCCTCCAAAAGTGCAGCCAAACTTCAATATCCTTTAATTTGTCCTCTGTAAAATCTTTCTTTTTCCACAGATTATACCACAAATCTAATTCTGCAGAGATATCATCCAACTCAAAAAATTCCATGAAAGATTTTGCGTTTTTTTCCAAATCTTTTGAAGTACTTTTTAGTATGTATGAAGGATGAAGATGGGATAAGGCAAAAGAAGGTTTATTCTCGTGTGGAAAACTAACATTCAATGATGAGGTTAAAGAGGCAAGATGAGGGATAATCAATGATCGTCTCCATTATTAAATCACAGTCTCAGATGGCGGATTACTTCTGTGTATTTGCTTTTTAACAATTCTTGGAATTGTTAGCTCAATGCCGATTTTCTCCGCGATATCATGTGATTTTTTAAGTACTTCCTCAGAAACATGTTCAATTTTTTGTCGATCCTTCCTGACGACATCAAGGATTTCACCAATGAATTTCCTCACCACAAGCTTTTGCTTGTTTACACACATCAATAATTCTTTCTTTGACAACTTCACGATATAATCCTATAATTACATTCTGAATTTTTGCTGAAGTGTAGACTGCATTTTTTCGACATCTATCCAAGTCATGCTTCAGCTTCAGATAGGTCAAGGGAAACTCCCTCAACTCCTTCCTTTCCTCCAAGTAGCAACTCTTGAGTTTCACAAATTATGATACAAGAAATAATTGATGACAATACTTGTTTGTTTTCTTTAAACTTCTTTTGGTGACCACTTTGCAATTGTACATCTACTGGAACATTTTCAAGGAATGCTTTTGCAGCAGCTGTTGAAGTTTTGTGGTAGTGACAACCGACGTGTTTTCTACAATTTTCATATATCTTTAAACTTCGTGCATGACCTTAACATGAATGACCTCAAAACTTCAACTGTGGTTATACTAGGAGGAAAAAGTGCATATATAAAGCACCTTTCAAACGACTTGAGTAGACCAACCAAGGAGTATATTGATCTAATCTTCTTTTCAAAGAATGGCGCTGGTATCAGAACCAAAATCGTAATTTGATGGTGAGACCTAAGGATTTGTAAGCATATCCTTCTTTATCGACGATATCTATTGATTATTTTCTGAAAAAATATCGATAATTTGATATATTAGTAGTATTATTTTTCTGTTTCACTGTAGAAAATAACTGAGAACGATTGTACGATAATTCCGATCGACAATAAAATAACGATAAATTATCCTAATTTCATCATTTTCAATATTGTAAGTAATATTTTTTATAGAAGTATCGAAACCAAATACAAAGAACACTTATCCGCCGTTAAATACAGGAGAGACAAGTCCAATTTTGCTAGCCATTTCTTCGAAATAAACCATACATTCCGTGTACTTAAAGATATGGAAATTCTACATCATGCCACTTAGGGCAATAAAATGAATATTTTCGTAGCTCTAGAAATTCATAAACACCAAAATGACCAGGCAATAAATCTATTGAACGAGCAGACGGACCTGTAGAATTCCCTACTATTCGATACCGTGTATAGACCAACATCTTGCGACAAAGGGCAATAAATGAGTATTTTCGTAGTTGTAGAAATTCATAAACACCAAAATGACCCGGCAATAAATCTATTGAACGTGCAGACTATAACCTATAAAAAAATTCGCTAATGAATATTTCAGTTTGAAAATGTAGTAATACTACGAAATTCGAGTAACTGTAATAATTAAATAAAGCTTGTCATAATAAACAAAGTAATTTCGTTTTTCCAACTGAAATAATCTATTACAAAGTAACGGCTTACCCTATCCAATATTTTCTTTATTATTGAAATAGTTATTTCAAGAATTTCATTGTATTACAGCCACAAAATTTAATAACGATTAATTCTTTCGCTTCCAGGGGGGGCAGCTGCCCCCCCTCCAGTTTCTCGTTGGGTACGTCCATGACCAGATGTATAGCGGAACTGATTTATATTAATTTTGAATACATCGTAAATAATCTACTAACTCAATAAAAAAAATGTGTGTGCACGTATAAGGCATTATTAAAATGAATTTTTCAGAAAGCTTCAGAGCGACATAGGATAATAGATGCTTCAGAAAATTCAAGGTTTTTATGACCTTGCATGGGATACTGAATTGAAATGAAATTAAAACAGAAATTTTTCCGGAAAACATCCACAAAATTTATGTGAAACGATATACCAAAATTTGTATGTATTACGACTGGAATATAAATTTATATTTTTTGTTGAATTCATTTTCATTATAGAGTTGGCCAATATCTTCCAATCCCCAATAACATGTGATATTTGCAATTATTTTGTTTGGAGAGCAAAATAGTATCTCTTCCTAAGTTTTTTGGATTGGGGTGCATAGGTTATGATTTGGAAATAATTTTGAATTGTACCCTAGTATAAAAGGCATATTAGATGATTTTTTTTTAAGTTTTTGTCACCCAATTTTCAAATCAAATTATATTGTTGTAACATGTACAAATGTTGAAAAAACTTATCAAAGAATATCACTTAAATGTAAAGTATAAAATAAAGTCAAAGAATTACTTTTTCAGATATTACCATGTGAGTGACCTCCTTGTTGATATGACTGGAATGTGCTTTATGATTGCTTTCGTTATTTTGTTTGTTCCTGTGGGTTATATCGTTGAGAAGAGTGTAAGTAAATCTTTCTTCTACTGAATTCTTCCGAAAATCTTTGAGCAATTGACACATATTATAGTACTTATTCTGAAATTGCCATGTTTTCAAACGAATATTTCAAGAATTGTCATGAAAGTGTTCTTTCTTATCAGCTGTTCAATAATATATTAAGAAACCTATATATTTTGAAGACAATTTATGATTTTGTCATCAGAATATTCAAATTATTCCTATTAATTGTCCATAAAACTCATTATTTGCCATAAGTCTCAGACTACTGGTCGTAGAACATTGTGGTGAAAAAATTTTATCTTACGAAACGAAGATTTTTTAGAGTATTATGTAATCTTCGAAAAATGTTTGGGATATATTTTTGTTGAATTACTAGCCCCAATATAAAGATTAGAATTTCATAGAAGCAAGGGTAGCAACCGGAAAAAGAAGGACTAAACCTATTTTAGTGAGTCAATACGAATAAATGAGTATGAGCAGAACGGTACCAGAAAGCTCTTCGAATCAATATATTGTATCTCTCATATGTGTATCAGTTCAGAACTCAAATCGACTCAAAATCATTGATAGTCAGGATATAAGCTGTTCCTGCTCTAATGCTTAACGAATGCAACGCAGCCACGCACCTATATACACTCCGCATAAAAACACTAGCGTTTCATCAAAACCAAACACTAGCACCCTCTTACCTCTACTGCAATAATATAAGCGTTGCTCTGCGAGGTAGATATAGATGCGTGCTACATTGGAAATTACAGGTGACACTGATGATGAAGATAACATGCTTCGAAATGTGCATATCCACTGCTTTTGCACGGCAATTTTATCAGAGTCAATTCCTCTTCTGATAAGAAGACCTTTTTGTTACCATAACTCATGCTCTTTGTTTATATGTAAAATATATCGGCCGATTTTTCAATTCATTTTAAATCAGTTAAAGGGGGTCGGGTCGACATCATAAAAACACGCAGATAAAGAAGAGTTTGCGAAACAGGATAACAGAATCCAATTACACAGATGAGTTCTTAAACATTACTTTCCTCCTTTCAAATTTCATTGCACACCACTGCTCAGATTATAATATTCAAGTGAATCGATTGAGGGTATCATTATGGAGGTTATTGGCTTTTACTTGACGTAAATCTGTATCATCTTGTGTAAATAATAATATGATGATTTGCACTTATATATTGAATATTGTGACTAGTTTCGTCATCACTTTGACATCATCAGATTTCACTATACTCAATTCCTAACAAAATTGTAAGTAGCGTTGTCTGACACTACACGATCAGAGTGCCTTGGTATCGTTTTTTTTTCACACAAGTTTCTAGTGACTGACAGAAAACGTTTACAATTAAATGTGCTCCATCCATTTTCATAATTTTTGTATATACTACTCTGTCAAGAACGTACCGGGAATTTTCAATTAAAACAACATTTTTACATTTTATCGTCAAAATTTATTGGGTCGCCTTCAAAATAGGCTCCATTTGCTCCAATACATCTATGCCAACGGCACTTCCAATTATCGAAATATTTTTTATAGGCGCTTTCCGAGATGGACTTTATCTCTCGCGCCGAATTTTGTTTTATGGCTTCAATCGACTCAAAACGGGTGCCACGAAGGGGCAATTTTAATTTTGGGAAGAGGAAAAAGTCGCAGGGAGCCAAATCCGGCGAATACGGTGGTTGCTGAAGCACGTTTGTTGAGTTTTTGGCGAGAAAGTCAGTCACAATCGTAGCTCGGTGAGAAGGCGCGTTATCGTCATGCAAAATCCATGAGTTGTTCACCAACAAATTTGGCCGCTTCACGCAAACGTTTCATAACGCCTAGGTAATACTCCTTGTTTACCGTCTGATCCTCTGGAACGATTTCGTAGTGCACCACGCCACGGATATCGAAGAAAACAATGAGCATCACCGTCATTTTCGAGCGGCTTTGGCGTGGTTTTTTCGGTTTCGGCTCATTTTTTGCCACCCATTCCGATGATTGCTGGCTTGTTTGCATATCGTACTCGTAGACTCAGGTCTCATCACCAGTTATAATGCGTTCCATGAATGTAGAATCGGAATTACAGCGATCCAGCATGTCTGAAGCAACTTGTTCGCGATGACGTTTTTGAAGAAAATTCAGGTCTTTCGGTACGAGTCGTGCGGCCACCTTTCTCATGCCCAAAATATCAATCAAAATCGTACGTGCGGACTCGTGGGATATCTTAAGATCATGTGCTATCTCTCTCAAGCTGGTACGACGGTTTTTCAGCACCCTTTCCTTAATTTTATCGACGTTATCTTCGATCGAAGCTGTCGATGGGCGACCACTTCACGACCGTCCTTGAAGGCTCTGTACCACTGATATGCACGAGTTTTCGATAGAGCATTATCACCAAAGGCCTTTTGCAACATTTTCAATGCATCGGCACACGAAAATTCATCTGCAACACAAAACTTTAAACAAATTCTTTGCTCAACGTAATCACCCATAGTAAAAATCGGCACGCACTCTGACATCGACTGACTTAATCAGCTGTTGCAAACACACTAGTTGACAGATCCCGCTCAAGCTTGGCATAGTAATTAAGGACAGTGGTACCAACCTAGGAAAAAAAAAATTTACCTGCCTCATTGCCCCGCCAGATTTAAATCGATAATTCCCGGTACTTTCTTGATAGAATGTATACTCAGTGTCTTTTACTAGTTAGATAATTAGAATTTATGCTTCATTCGAAAAATCACTATAACAATTGGTCGAATAGTCCATTGTGCGCCCCTAATTTCTTATGATCAGACTTGAATCATTTCTGCGGTGGTCTGGGCCATTCTAACTTTATGGAAAAAGGGTTCTAAGGTATGTGGAGAGTCTGTGAGAAAAGGTTGGTTTGGAGGCCAAGACAACGGTTGACATGATATTGGTCCATAAAGACTAATTATTTCAATTAATTCTTGCGAAATAATTAAATCACATTGGGTTAAACTGCTTCTTCAATGTAGTACCGAGCTATACTATTGTCTCTACTAAAATTATGTGTCACCACATATAAAAGAATTCAATCAAGTAATGTCTACAGTGTGATGGACAGGGTTCACCGTCAAATTGTATACTATAAGTTCTTTCACCTAGTCGCCTTCTCACATTGGTGTGACTGTTCCAGAGAAAAGCTGGACTCACTAATTACCTGAGTCCATTTCACTAAATTATCTTTTTCCCAGCTTCGAGAGATAGCACTCAGTGTGTTTCATGGATAAAGACCAAAATTTCCATCCTAGCATGCTCTTCAACTGATGTGTGATTATTCTGTATTCTATATGTATCTCAAAGAGTCATAAAGCAGATCTTGACGCTGTGTGGTTGCACTAGAACGTCCAGAATTTTTTTGTCCCCGGCCTTCTCGTCTCCACACTCGTTGATTCTGCTGTAAGTAACGTAAAAATATACTAGATCTTTTAAAAACTTTTCTTTCCGACAGACCATCTTCATGCAACTCTGCAATTCCACCTCTGTCGGAATCACTAAGATGGAAAAAGTGGAAAATTCTACGCACACTAGATAATTGTATTTCGATAAATTCAAAAAAGGCTTGGCGCCAAGTTGCATAATATTTGTCATTAAAATTTGACAGTATAATCTATACATCTAAGGGGTCTTTCAACACCTCACAGCCACCTCAAAAACTAAAGAGCTGAAACTGAAATTATAGCCGCTTGTTCGTAGTAAAATATCTCACGATGTAAAAAAAATAGAAAAAACACAACAGACTAAACATATCTAGTTGTTTGGTGGTTTTGGCATTCAGCATTTATTCAACAATAAAAAATTGAGAAGTTTAAATTTTTGTTTAGTTGATATTTCTCATCGCTGCAGTTTGGACGTATTTGTTGGAAAATAAAGTGCAGTGAATGTAAGATAAAAGAACTTTCTTTTTGATTTAGTGGAAATACTTCATATTTGGTCCACTGAACTTGTGGTGATCCAATCATACAATGTGAATTTTTTTCAATTTGCCTACAACTTATGTTGATTTTTATTAAACTGGAATAAAACCTTATAGCATCAAATCGAATAAATTATAAAATATCTTCAAAAACAACGGGTGTTATCTTATTTCGAAAAAAAATTAGTTATAAGATTTAAAGTTAAACATTTTATTTCCGCTAATATGTGTCTTATTTCAAATCGTATAAGATGAATTTCCGTCAAGTAGAGACCAGAACAATCAAGAAAAAAATTAAATGATTGACATTTTTTGAGAGGAACAAACTTGAACTTAAAAACCAAGAGAAATCTTTTAAATTACTGGACTTCCAAAGAAGTGTATAAGCAGATAGGAATTGTATGAAAAACAATTACGTCGGCTAAGATATTTCTGTTCTTGAAATTCTAACCTTCAAAAGATCTGTAAAAATTTCCTGAGCTTTTTCGATTTTTAAAACAACAAAAAACAGAGAATTACGTGTATTTATAGAACATTGATTTTTACTGGAAAAAACCCTATTCAAACCTTGGATAGCCAAGGTTTCGTTTGAATAGGGTTTTTTCCAGTAAAAATGAATGTTCTATAAATACACGTAATTCGTGGATAACACTTATCATTATAGAATGATAAGTGTTATACCGATTGTACCAGGTGACTCTATTATTATTGACTGATTTACTGGGTGTACGAGCACCGAAATACTCGATCGTAGGACTGTAGCTATGGTTCCTATAGCGCTCAACGTTGCTCTGCTTACAAAATTTTTGCCTTTAGGTTGAATATTCTAACCCTAGGATCCTCATGAAAAACTGCGCTAATATTTATGTTATCATTATGCTTTCAGGCCTTAAAATCCAGATCAATCGGATTCGTTGTTCGAAAAATATCAATAAAATAAAGATATAAATCAATTACGAATAACTGGGAAACCATTTAACTGACAGCGTCCAATGACAAAATTAACTGAGGTATCCTGGCCCCAAATATATCCCATCAGACTCAAATCTCTATCTCTTTAGAATCTCTATTAGAAAAATATGTAAAATATGCATAAATGAGCAAATATTCAACCAATTTTACCCATTAACGAACTCAGCCGAGACATTTACCCCAAACTTATCCCGAAAGTTTCAAAGCTCTAGCCCTTCGAAAGTCAGCATTTTTTCGGGTCGGATCGGCCGTATTACTTTTAACCCCAAATTCTTCATCATTGAGGCCAACCCAGTTGTTGAAGATTATTTTCAGCTCAAAATTCTAAAATTACAGATATTCAGATGAAATGATAACACGATGTTTTCTGGAACTAGCGTGCAGAAAGTGCAAGACTAAGAATAATTTATTCCATACTATCCTGGGATATATGACAGCAGTTTACAATTTTCTGAAAAATCCATTATAATTCATTGTGAGAAGGTGACATTGTTGGCAAAATACTTCACAATAAAAAAGTGTGGACGTACCAATGTTCTTTTTATTAGACCAAATAAATAACATCTCTCTTTTGAATGAAACGTCCGACAATACACGTTTGAAAGTCTTAACTTTTGAAACTTCTTAAGGTGTTTGAATCATATAAAAAATATTTTCAATTTTAGTTATCAGGAGGAAAAATAAGTTCGTGCGATTTTGATAACATACTACTCTGTCAAGAAAGTACCGGGAATTTTCAATTAAAACAACATTTTTACATTTAATCGTCAAAATTTATTGGGTCACCTTCAACATAGGCTCCATTTGCTCCAATACATCTATGCCAACGGCACTTCCAATTATCGAAATATTTTTTATAGGCGCTTTCCGAGATGGACTTCAGCTCTCGCGCCGAATTTTGTTTTATAGCTTCAATCGACTCAAAACGGGTGCCACGAAGGGGCAATTTTAGTTTTGGGAAGAGGAAAAAGTCGCAGGGAGCCAAATCCGGTGAATACGGTAGTTGCTGAAGCACGTTTGTTGAGTTTTTGGCGAGAAAGTCAGTCACAATCGTAGCTCGGTGAGAAGGCGCGTTATCGTCATGCAAAATCCATGAGTTGTTCGCCCACAAATTTGGCCGCTTCTTACGGATACGCTCACGCAAACGTTTCATAACGCCTAGGTAATACTTCTTGTTCACCGTCTGACCCTCTGGAATGAATTCGTAGTGCACCACGCCACGGATATCGAGAAAAACAATGAGCATCACCTTCATTTTCGAGCGGCTTTGGCGTGGTTTTTTCGGTTTCGGCTCATTTTTTGCCACCCATTCCGATGATTGCTGGCTTGTTTGCATATCGTACTCGTAGACCCAGGTCTCATCACCAGTTATAATGCGTTCCATGAATGTAGAATCGGAATTACAGCGATCCAGCATGTCTGAAGCAACCTGTTCGCGATGACGTTTTTGAAGAAAATTCGGGTCTTTCGGTACGAGTCGTGCGGCCACCTTTCTCATGCCCAAAATATCCATCAAAATCGTACGTGCGGACTCGTGGGATATCTTAAGATCATGTGCTATCTCTCCCAAGCTGGTACGACGGTTTTCCAGCACCCTTTCCTTAATTTTATCGACGTTATCTTCGATCGAAGCTGTCGATGGGCGACCACTTCACGACCGTCCTTGAAGGCTCTGTACCACTGATATGCACGAGTTTTCGATAGAGCATTATCACCAAAGGCCTTTTGCAACATTTTCAATGCATCGGCACACGAAAATTCATCTGCAACACAAAACTTTAAACAAATTGTTTGCTCAACGTAATCACCCATAGTAAAAATCGGCACGCACTCTGACATCGACTGACTTAATCAGCTGTTGCAAACACACTAGTTAACAGATCCCGCTCAAGCTTGGCATAGTAATTAAGGACAGTGGTACCAACCTAGAAAAAAAAATTTTTACCTGCCTCATTGCCCCGCCAGATTTAAATCGATAATTCCCGGTACTTCCTTGACAGAATGTATATTGCTACTATTTTATTATTTCATTGTTTCATCTAGCAACACCTTCATTTTGAAATTTCATCTTTAGGCTTTTCTTTCATTACCTGTCATTTTGCTGAAGTGTGGACAACATAGTTTCTGTGTGCTCTGAAAATGTCAACTATTGTACTGAATAATGTGTTTTTGCGGGAAGTTTCACTTCAATATGAAAAAAAAAGACTGCCGAAAGGAATAGCATTTTAGTGTCATATTCTAGCTGAACGAACGTATCAGAAGTGGTTTCTCCGACTTGAAAGTGGTAATTTTGATTAGGAAGTCGATGAACGACCCCGAGCGCCGCCAAAGTTTGAGGATGAAGAATAAGAGGCAAGGTTCGATGAAGTTCTACCACAGATGCAAGACAAACTCACAAATACACTCAAAGTCCCTCAATCAGCCAAGAGACGTGGAACGCCGTTTTTCACATGTGAACAACTGCTCCAACGCAAAAAAGGGGTTTTTGCATCTACTTGTGACTGGCGATGAAAAGTGGGCCCATCACGATAATCTAAAACGTCAAGCAACGTATCACAACTGTCAAGCCGAATATGCATGACGAGAAAATCTTGCTGTATATTTGGTGGGACCAGCTGGATATGGTGTACGGTGAGTTGCTACAATACAACGAAATGATCACAGGAGAATTCTACCGATGACAATTGATGCGTTTGAGCCAAGTATTGTGGGGAAAGCGGCCACAACTCGCCGACAAACATGCCACAGTCATTTTGCAGCATGACATATCGCCCGTTAAAAATTACTTAGAAACACTCAGATGAGTAGTCCTTCGTCACCTGCCTTACAGTCCAGACATTGCTTCTCCCGATTACTAACTCTTACGATCAATGTAACATGGCCTAGATGACCAGCACTTCTCTATTTACGATGAAGTCAAAAAATGGGACTATGCATGGATAGCCGTCAAAGAGCCGATCTATTTTCGCAATAAGATCAGTCAATTGCCAGAAAGATGGAAAAAAGAAGTGCCTAGTGACGGACAATACTTTGAGCTCTTAAAGTATAACCAATTTTTCACAATAGAGTTTCAATTTTAGACAAAAAAACTGTACGAAATTATTTATCCTCCTAATACTATTGAAATTTAAGTCATTATTGGAATAATTTCATGAAGATATTCCAACAAAATTTTGAGTATTTTTTTTGCAGAGTTTGAAAACAACATCGATTATCTCCATGGGCTTCACACTCTTTGGAAACTGCTTAAAGATATTCGCTACATCACCTGGACAGTATTATCTATTGTTAATCTCACAAACTATAGTTGCAATATGTCAAATTTTCATGTTTATTATTCCTTCGAAAGTTGCTTCAACCTGGTTTGGAGCTGACGAAGTATCCACGGCTTGTGCTATTGGATTGTTCGGTACACAAATAGGTAAGGATTGGGAGTGATGTACAAAAACCATTTCATAATGGGAATTTGATAGTGGAGTTCAAAACATAGTTCTACATAATCAATATTCCGATTAAGCTATCAGACCTGTCAAATTAATGTGATAGCTTGTTACGGTGATGATATATATTACAGGGGATCCATTACGTCTGGATTTTTAAAGGCTGTAAAGATATTTTTTAATTGCTAGGAAAAACCATTGAGTGGAAATTCAAAGAGATTTTTTTATCAAAATATTTAAATGATTCTTCATTTTGAAGAAACTGGTTTTTCTGTATACAGAAGTTGTTTGGTAGGGAATTGAAAATTCTTAAAGAAAATCTTTTGAATTACAATTAATTATAATGTACAAGCGCTCTGTTTCCGTTCGTTTTAATCACAAAAAAATTGCTGAGGGAAAATTCAAAGTATTTATTACTTTCCATGATTTTTCATGATTTCAAAATACAGTCACTTTGAAAACTCCTGCATCCCCCTTCTTTTCGAATTAGAAAAATAAAATATATAAACATATTTATTGTGATAATGAAAGTGACTTTTCCATAGTTTGAAATGATGAAAAAAGACTCTTCCGTACTATCTCTATGCTACAAAATTATACATTGTTTTTATTCACTTTTGATTGGAAATTGGTGTAAACAGGTATAAAAATGCCGAAAAATTCTGTCTGCTTTCGACAGGTCTAGAATTGTCCCTTTGTTGCATAAAGGGCTATTGCACCATCAGATAGCCACTCATTTAAATTTCAGTAGGTGTACCATCAAAGGATTATTTATCGATAAGAAAAGCTTAGAGAAGTGCCTAGAAGATTTAAAAGTGGTTACTCTCGTACCACTATAGCACGACAAGTATATTGCCTAATGAGCCCGTAGAAACCTTGTTCCTTCAGACTCGGTTTCGAAGGACATACTTGTATAACAAGGTGACCTCAAATGCCTATACCTACGGTAATATTATCAGACCTGGGATCTAGAGAATCTCTGAGAGTTCCGCTACTAAACCCTCATCACCGATATACTCACCCGCAATGGGCACGAGAATAAATTAAATTAATGTTGACACAATACTGAAATTACAGATCCGAAGCAGTTTGGTTTTTTGAGTGATAATTCTATAGACTTTGGAGAGAACCAAGACTTCCTAGGAAACTATTAAAGGCTGCTCAAAGTGCTCCCAACCGTTTGCGTCGAAAACGTTATCTGCGAAGGGGTATAATGTTAAATTGAAGAATTTGATTGAATTGTATACCAACAAAAATTCCATTCAATACATCTTCAATCCCATAACATTCCTCGTACGCAGTGAATTAGGAGTACGATTCGTCTTGGATGATGAAGCCAGACCGCATTGCATTAGAGATTTACAGGAAATCTTAAAACATGGGAGGGAATATCACTAGACCAAACTAGTTACAAAACTCCTGCGACATAAATCCTATAAGACATGTATGAGGATATGAAAAGCCTTCTGAATCAGCAATGAGTATTTTTGGCCTTATTTACTGTGTGAAGAATGTGATGGGATCAGTTCAAGTTTTCTGCCACAATCACATCCTAGAGGACCCAATTAACAACTTCACAGATGACAAGAATCTGATCAGTAAGAAATATCTGAATTAAAGGAAAGGGGCTGCCACAAATTCGTAGATGTTTGTTCGGTGAATAAGGGAGCAGCTTTTGTGGTACACGATCAAATGCACGAAAAAATTTAGATTAACTATAAGTAGTACAAATTAATCCTTACAAACATTACATTTACATTAGCATTTGTGGGAAGTTTCAATTCTTGTTTTGAAAGGAAAAAAGCAGCTGAAGCAGCTGAAGATCATCGTATGCTTGTGGAAAGTTATGGTTAAAATGCTCCAACTGACAAGTCATGGAGGGAATGGTTTCTAAGCTCCAAATGTGATGATTTCAACGTTGAAGATTGACTTCGTTCGGAACAGCCAAAACAATTCGAAGACGATAAAGTACATACATAACTGGATGAAGATCCGAGTCTTACGCGATACGAGTAAGCAATCACGTTAGGGTGACCCAACAAGCAGTGTCTGTACGTTTGAAGTCTATGAACCTGATTCAAAAGCAAGGACGTTGGGTTCCTTATGCATTCAAACCAGGAGATGTGGAAAAGTGATTATCTTTTTGTGAGCAGTTCCTTCAGAAGCATTGAAAAGGGGTTTTTACAACGGATAGTAACTGGTGACGAAAAGCAGCTCTTCTACGAAACCCAAAAAAAGTCTACACTTCAACCGACCTATCGTTAACATTGATCTCAATATCTAAACCAAAGCAGAACATTTATGGTTTGAAAGTTAGGCTATGTATATGGTCGTACTAAGGAAGTGTTGTGTACTATGAGCTGCTAAAACCTGATGATTCCATTACGGGTGATGGGTAGAGATTGCAATTACTTCGTTCGAACTGTGTATTACGAGAAAAACAGCTAGAATATAAGGACAAAAATTATGAAGTTATTCTTTTATTATACATGTAGGCTTTCATATCAATATCTAGGAGTATTCTATCCTAGTGTAAAATAAACACAGACTGTTCTATATACAGTTGATTTACAAGATTGAAATTACACTCTAATGTCTCAAGTTTTTTTTTTCTCGATCGGTCATAAGAGTTCCGCTTCGATCTCAAACTCCGGCTGCACCTATGCTCAAGTCGGAGGTGTACGCAGCTACGCTCGACTTATGCTTATTGGACAACTCTCGGGAACCTACCTATAAGGGAGAGAAGTAGAACAATGTGAATTAATCTCAACTCCGTATCTAAGATATGTTCTTCCAGGAAACTGTTGACGTTTTAAGTTTCAGCAATAAATCTCTACTATTTGTGGCAACTAAACTTTCGATGGTAACGTTTTCTATTTTGAAACATCTTGACGCCGCATGTCGAATAATGGCCAAAGCACTGGAAGTGTTCTGGATATAGGAGCTTATATCCCAACAATTGACCACCCAATCACTTGACGAAAAGTGAACCATAAACGTAAAGTTTCATCTATAAATCATCTACACATTATGTACAAAGTAGAAACTCAATTTCTTCACTCTAGAAATTGAATCCCTACATTCACGACAACGCTCAGCCTTAAATCACAACAGTTATCAAAAAATATGTAGGGAAGACCAGATGGGATATCTTTCCGCACCCTCAGTATTCTCCGGACATGCTTCTTCTAACTATTGGCTATATCGACTGATACAATACGATTTGATAGTCACCGCTTTACTTCCTTTCGAAGAAATCGAAAATTGGCCGCAAAATTAGACAGCCTCAAAAGACAAGAAGTTTTTCCAAGAGAAAAATCGGAAATTGCTTGAGAGGTGGAGAAAATTAATGAGCAGCGATTGGCAGTATTTTGATTGATATCCTCTTGAAATAAATGCAATTTTTCTACTTGAAAATAAGGACCGAATCAATTTGTACTCCCAATATATCAACAGATTTTATCTAACGACTCTGACCAGGAATTAATATACTCAAAGGGGTTGGTGAAATGTTTATGAATCTTTGCGTGCAATCATTTCATTACCTTTCTATGTTCCTTACAATTTGGTTTCTGACGCGACATTCTGTTTTTTTCACTTTATTTCCTAGTATGTTCATCTCAGCTGTACGTTACAGTTATCTAACTGCTGGTTTCAGTATGACATGGACGCGTATAATTACAAAACCTACTTGTATCGCGACTTTGTGGATATTTACTATGATTTGATTGTGGAGTATTAGTTTATTCGAACGAATGCCGTACAAAACCACAAAACATCAAAGATTCTTCATATGAAACACCTTTTCAATTGAGAAATGTCCACTTTGATGTTCTTTGTAGAGAGTTGGATGACGAACCTCAATAATTTACATGGCATTTTTAAGGAAGTCGAATAATGAATAGTTTATCCTTGGCTTCTTAATAATTATTATCGTAGGCATTGCAGCAGGCTCATTGGCTTCAACTTTATTGGTGAAACATGGTGATGATGATCTTATTAAAGAAGGCTTGGATCAGATGTTCATATATTATGCCATTCTTTCAGCTGCCGTTTTCATCATTATTATATTATGTAAGTATAAAAATGATAGATCGGTTGGTAACAAAATATTAGATTCATAAATGAATTTCTATTCAGAAAAAATTGTTGTGACTAAGAAGTTATGGTATTCAGAGATAATTTCCTGGTGATCAAACACAATTAAATGAATTTTTTTCCTGCACTGCCAATTGTTGAAATCCCGAAAAATTGCTATGAAAAATTTTCAATTGAACTCAGTTTTTAGATCGGAACCTCCATTACCTCCTAGTCCATCCCAGGCTGTACTGTCAACGTCCGAAAAAGTTGAAAAGTTAACCTTCTGGCTGGCTATGAAAGGTTTCGCAAGAAATAAAGATTTTATATGGGTTCTTCTCTCATTTGGTATCAACTATGGTTTATGGAATACCTTCAGCGTTATGTTGAATCAACTCTACACCAAATCTTTTCCTGTAAGTAAGGCTTTGTTTTTAGTGATATTCTCTTTTTCTGGTATCACTACTTACTCGATCATGGGCTAAAACAGTCTGAACCAGTCATTCTGGTCAAATTCATCAGCAGTCCCAAAAAATATGGTTTTTTTAGAGCGAAGATACAACTTCAGAATTTTGTTCTGAATATGTAAAGCATGAGTATACGTGGAGAATAAAGAACCCACATTATTGAAGCAATCTGCATATTTGAATTTGAAAAATACAATGAATATACCCGGGTTTGGATGAAAAAAATTTCAAATAAATGTATGATTGCCCTTAATTCACATCCAGAAGCAATCATGTAGCGAATTGCTTGTTGATTTTCAATTGCCAGAATCTCAATTTTTAAATAGATATGTTTACGTCGAATTTCCAACTGTATTTTTATTAGTATTGAAACTTTTTCGCATGCGATCTTATTAGAGAGCTTTCAAACCTCTCAATGTCGAGAGGTTGGCATTTCAGCTTGCAAGACCCTAAACTTATCAGGTTGACAATAGTGTGCAAGTCTGATAATGATGCCTGTGATCTCGTTTCACATGGAACGTCGGTGTCGAACGCTCGTGTCCGGCTCTACTTGAAGCCGGCGAGAACGGTGGACTAAATTGTGGAAAATCGATTGCTTCCTCTATGCTGTAGTAATGCCCAGGGAGCAAGCCTGTCGCTACACACTTCCTTTCCAGTGAGCGCTGAAAGGGGTAACGAAATAGGACTAGGATTTGCCATGGAGAAGTCCGCTGCTGAGCTGAATGCCGTGCCAGCTCAATCGAGGGATACTGTGGGACGAATTAGGAATGTTTGAAAATTTGATTGGGGTGGTCAGGGGTGACCAATGAAGCTCGTTAACGATGCGTTGGGAAGCTGTAGCAATTTTGTCGCAGTAGCAAGTATTTTAGCTACTAAATTCTCTCCACTCGACTTAGATACAAGTCTAGTCCTTCCGAACTAGGCCTGTAATGCCTCCCAGACATTAGATCTTGTCGTCATGGGGGTGCTTGCCTTGACTAGGACCCTAGTTTCGTTCCGGCGAAAAGGAGGGTTAAGTCTTGGTGTCTACCGTAATGCCATTTCGCGCCAGTCACTCGACCTGTATGGTGGAAGATCTCCGAATGGGGCCCTAGTTTTGCCGTTCTGGTGAAATGGAGAGCTGAGCCGGTTGATTAACTCAGTGACAGGGAGTCTGTCGCAGCACAGGGCTTCTCCCTTAAAACTGGCATACTCTACCCTATCGCAGTATAAATCCCCGGATTCTGTCTTATGGCCGAGTGCGTTATGTAGCATACTGCGTTACCTCGTGGAGGTGCATTGCCCTCAAGTATTACTTGTACCACCTGGCCACCCCATTGGTGTTTGACTCGAGAGGGTAGTGGATGAAAGTCCGCATGCTGGACTAGGGAGGTATTTCATTTATTTGTTCGCAGACCCCCATGTTCGGGATATTCTCATGAAATGACTCGGGGTTTAACAGGACTTGATTTATCGACCGGCTTGTCCTGGCCCCGGATCAATGCGTAACTTATTATGGTTTGGGATCTCGACGAAATGACTTAGCCGTTAGTGCTTGACCCCAGGATCAATCAAATAACTTCACAGGGGTTCGGTGGGTCAGGATGTACAGGCCGTTAGACGCTGCTCGTACCAGGATCCATAGAAATGATCAAACTTGAGATTATCTTAGTTCATGGGAGTGCGTTCGGATGTTTGGATAAGAATTCCTTCCGACGGGTGTATTGCGTCACAAACCAACTCGGGTACTGACCTGCAGAGCCAGTAGAGGTTGAAAAGTGCTTCGCTGCTACCAGTCAGACGGTTCTGGCTTTCGAGTCGGGGCACAAACTGGAAGCTGGTGGGTTCATCTCTTAGGAGAGGTTCTCGCTTCGCGCGACAGTATGGCGTAATCCTTATCACACTTTCTACCCCTTGGGGTACTGTGGAGACTACTGGGTAGTCACTTGGTGAAAGAGCTATGCTCGTATGCCAATACGAAAACCTGGTAGAATTCACGTGTATGCATGATAAATAGGAAAGAAGCCGATAATGACAGGATGAACTAAGCAGGTTTGTCTGAAACTTTAAGCGAAGGAGATTTGATAATATATAGTCTGATAATATTATTCCTCTAGTCTATTAACGAAACATAACCGACCTGTAGAACCATTAGAAAAAATTGAAAAATTATTGAACCAAACAGAATCCTAACGAGAAATAAATTTAAAACATCATTCGAAATGATAATTTGGACGAAGAACCGGAAGATGGCCCTTAGCTTTTTTCTTCTAGTTGCTAAATATTGCACGCATCAATAGCCAAATTTCATATAAGGCAACACCCAGATTCTCCCTACAAGTATAGAAGACTTTTTCTAAAAACGCTCTCTCTGTTATTGATGAGACCTCATTCTTCTGAAAGAGCCACAATATCTACTTCACCGAGGGATATCAGATATTTTCTGTTCAGGTATGGAGAGGGTCAGGTAGACAAAGACGACGAATCACCAAAAAAAAATCGAGGAAGATGCTAGATGCTTCATCTGAGGTGGAAAAAAATATATATATACAGATATATACATATTTATATACAGATATATACATATACATATACATTCTGTCAAGAAAGTAACGGTAATTATCGATTTAAATCTGGCGGGGCAATGAGGCAGGTAAATATTTTTTTCCTAGGTTGGTACCACTGTCCTTAATTACACTATGCCAAGCTTGAGCGGGATCTGTCAACTAGTGTGTTTGCAACAGCTGATTCAGTCAGTCGATGTCAGAGTGCGTGCCGATTTTTACTATGGGTGATTACGTTGAGCAAAGAATTTGTTTAAAGTTTTGTGTTGCAAATGAATTTTCGTGTGCCGATGAATTGAAAATGTTGCAAAACGCCTTTGGTGATAATGCTCTATCGAAAACTCGTGCATATCAGTGGTACAGAGCCTTCAAGGACGGTCGTGAAGTGGTCGCCCATCGACGGCTTCGATCGAAGATAACGTCGATAAAATTAAAGAGAGGGTGCTGGAAAACCGTCGTACCCGCTTGAGAGAGATAGCACATGATCTTAAGATATCCCACGAGTTCGCACGTACGATTTTGATTGATATTTTGGGCATGAGAAAGGTGGCCGCACGACTCGTACCGAAAGACCTGAATTTTCTTCAAAAACGTCATCGCGAACAAGTTGCTTCAGACATGCTGGATCGCTGTAATTCCGATTCTACATTCATGGAACGCATTATAACTGGTGATGAGACCTGGGTCTACGAAAACGATATGCAAACAAGCCAGCAATCATCGGAATGGGTGGCAAAAAATGAGCCGAAACCGAAAAAACCACGCCAAAGCCGCTCGAAAATGAAGGTGATGCTCATTGTTTTCTTCGATATCCGTGGCGTGGTGCATTACGAATTCTTTCCAGAGGGTCAGACGGTAAACAAGGAGTATTACCTAGGCGTTATGAAACGTTTGCGTGAGCGTATCCGTAAGAAGCGGCCAGATTTGTGGGCGAACAACTCATGGATTTTGCATGACGATAACGCGCCTTCTCACCGAGCTACGATTGTGACCGACTTTCTCGCCAAAAATTCAACAAACGTGCTTCAGCAACCACCGTATTCGCCGGATTTGGCTCCCTGCGACTTTTTCCTCTTCCCAAAACTACAATTGCCCCTTTGTGGCACCCGTTTTGAGTCGATTGAAGAAAGCCATAAAACAAAATTCGGCGCGAGAGCTAAAGTCCATCCCGGAAAGCGCCTATAAAAAATGTTTCGATAAGTGCCGTTGGCATAGATGTATTGGAGCAAATGGAGCCTATTTTGAAGGCGACCCAATAAATTTTGACGATTAAATGTAAAAATGTTGTTTTAATTGAAAATTCCCGGTACTTTCTTGACAGAGTAGTATATACAAAAAAAAAATATATATATATATATATATATATTTAATTTTTTCTAGTTCGGAATCTTGTCTTATAATTGAATTGCTCATACTTTCCTCAAATTAAAACTGTGTTTATGGGACATCATTATTTTATTATTGCTATTAATAATGATTTTTGGAATTGTTCAAGAATTTATTTCTATAAAAATTTAGAAATGGTTTCATAATTGATTTTCTGCAATTTAAAAAGTACATACTCGAAAATTCAAAACTATATTTCCGCATATCTTCCAAAACCTTATGTAATTGATATCAAAATATATATGTATACGAAATATTTATAAAATGTTTTACATACACTAATACTTATTCAACTTCAGTAAGCTGATTTTGTTCAGATCAAATCAATTATTATTAATTAATAACCCCAATTGTTTACATCTTTTGTATCTATTTTCCAGAAACAATCAGATACCCACTTTATTAGATTTTTATAACGAATCCTCAGAATTTCTTGGAAATATCCTGTTTGTTAAAGCAGCCCATTTATCCTATTCCTTGGTTTCCTTACAAAAAACTGATTTTTTAACATACAATATGATAACAGCTGAAATAACGATCTGCTAATGACTGAACTACCTCATTTTTTCTGAATTTTTCAGACAGATCACAAATTCACTCACTCAATTGAATTGAATTTTTCTTATTGTAATTTTTCAATGATTATTCACTCAGGAGTAAATGAAATATATATTAGGAAATGCATTTATTTGCATTCAAAGTGGTGGAAATTGAATCGACTAAACGAATGTTTAAAAAATATATCAACCACATTTAGTTCATATTTCAGATTCAATTTCTTATTCTCTCTAAAGGATTTGAGCTTAGCAAGTATTGCTTTCTGAGTGAAAATGTTTGTAAATATCATTAGTTACCACTTAGGTTATCAGATAAAATACTCCCCACAAAAGATGTTTTCTTAAATTCTACAAGCATATGGATTAGAACAAACATATCTTCGAAGGTTAGCGCGAATAAACAATAAAGAATATATACTGTTTCACACTCAGTATGAATATTGTTTTTTTTTCTAGGATGAAGACGATGATAAAATCCTAGGAATATTGACATTTGCTACTGTTGTATCAGGAGGTTGCTTCGGAAGTGTTATTTTTGGTTACATACTAGACAAAACCCACAAATTCAAGTAGGTTACGAAAAAAATCATTTAGTCGAGTTATACAAAATTATAATCATTTATTCATAGTAGAAACCAATTGTTTTTATTTTTTCGATAATTTTTCTTCTATATCTGTTTTTCAGCTACGAAAAAAATTATATTCTCATTTTGTTTCAGGTTAGTTTCTTTTTTGGTTCAACTTGCAACTCTTATAAGCACTATTGCTGAAGCTATAACGCTGTTATACAATAACAAATTAGGAACTTTCATAGCAGTTCCAACTTTCGGGTAAGCTGTTGAAAAATCATATCTATCAAATGACGAAACAGAATTACGTTCGTTTTTTGCAACTATTTGAAAACATTTGAGTGTAAACACCATTTGTAACTTCTTGCTATTAGCAAATGATGAACAAAATATGCTTTTAGGGGGCTATGGGTTATAACGACTCGAGATATGCCCTCTTTAATGTCAGTTTTAGAAATATAATTAGTTGTTATTTCTAATAGAAAGATTACAGTTATTCAGGAGAGTGATATTTGTATACTAGGACGTGTAATAATTTACCATTCAGCTTAGTTGATGCAGGTCAATTCATTATCCGGAATAAGTATTTTTTGTCGTAGATAATTTTCACTCCCGCTACTTTTTTACGAAACTGAACAGTAAAAAATGAAATCGCCAGTATAAATACCGAATAATAATAATTTTTCAGAAAGTTATTCGGACTGATACTTCCCATGTATCATATGGTTTGAAAAAAAGCAACTTGTGTATTCATTATTCGGAATAAGTATTTTTTGTCGTAGATAATTTTCACTCCCGCAACTTTTTTACGAAACTGAACAGTAAAAAATCAAATCGCCAGTATAAATACCGAATAATAATAATTTTTCAAAAAGTTATTCGGAATTATACTTCCCAGGTATCATATGGTTTTAAAAAAAACAACTTGTGTATTCAACGATAAATTTAATCACAAAATGAGCCTGTTCTAATGTATTATACTGCTCCACCCTTTTTTCGAGCGTACTTATCTGAAAAATGTGATAAGGATCATCTAGTTGATGTTTTGCAGACAACTTGAACTATACACTTAAATGAGGACACGAATAATAAGGCCAATTCATAAATGCCGGGCTTAATTAAAATACAAAATTTTCTCCTGAAGGCTGGGATCATATATATGGTTTGAATGTTGATAAAGAGAGAATGACCTCTGATCACTAACACCTTCTTCAACTGTGTAGTTTCGTTTATTCGATACAATTAACATTGATATCGAGAAAAATCTAGTATGCTAAAACATGGTGTTGAAAAAATCTTACAAGCAAATTAATAAATACACAATTAAATTAGAAAAAGTAACATGTAACAAAAAGTCTTAGATATAATTCGTACAGTATACTTTTATCAGGAATTCGCACATTCACAAAGAACTACCTAAATACTATTTAATTTTTCTCTCGGCGAATTATATTGGAGTCAGGTTTGTCCCGTGCTAAAGGCGCTTTTTGTTGTAGTGCTATAGTTGAATCATAGGTTCATTCTTATACCTACGGATAATAATACTTATGGACAATTTAGAATAATTTAAGATCGCTGTTTACTTTAAATTCAGCGCAGCAATCGTCTCATGAATTTTTATTTACGTTGAAAGAATATTTTTTTTTCATAATTTACTGATTTGTCCTCCCTGTCGGTAAACTCTTATTAAAAAGATAGTATGTGGAAACAACACTTCTTCTTTTGAATCTGTCACTGAAGTCTAAAGAGCATCAGGGTGAGCATAAACATAATTATTTGAATTACATAAAATAATATAGATTATTTCCACAATTTATTGATTTGACAATTGTTTCGCCAACAATTCATCAAGTTGACATTTTGAAATAACTCTTAAAATTACATATTCACTTCTCATATAGCTGAACACTTGCAAAAAGAGGCGGTATAACAAACTAACAATTTTCGGAAATATTACAATAATTTCTGAAATGAATGGAGAATGCGGTTGGCTCTAGGTGAAATATTATAACAATTATATCTTAAAAAATTCACCCAGTTTTTATGTTTCGCCGTTTATTAAGAATCCGGACACGTGTTTCGGTGTTCCGACTATTTTCAAAGGAATAAAAAAAGTAACTTAAGTTAAAACTGAAAAGTGTCATTTATAACACTCAGAACATCAGTGTATTTTTGTGGCAAATAGAACTAACAGCATTCAATATAGGGGTGTTTCCAAAGAGTATTTGGGAATTTGTTGAATTCTCCTTTTTCTCAATGGCTTTTGTATTGAAGGAATCTCCAAATAGTCCATCAATTTACCCTTTTTCAATTTATATAGTAAAATGACATCTTTCTCATTGAAAATTTTTTTATTTTCATTACAAAGTTTTGCAAAACCGGTTGATTTCTGGTTTTTCAAAATAGACATCCTATGTTCTTTAATTGTAGGTTATAAACATCGACATGTCTGTCCTATATATGTAGTATTAAAATCATCACATTTAGTTATATAAATCCTCGATTATGAAAAGTGGTGGTTCCTTTCTTTATTATTCACTAACATGTTAGCTACATTATTTCAATTTACTGCTGGAAAATTAATTCCCATTTTATTAAGACCATTTGAGATCCTACTGCTGAAACCTTTAATATAAGCCATTGAAGACCATATTTCCTTCAATTCAAAAGGATCTTTCATATTGATATACAAATTTTTTAAATATTGTGGTGAGTTTTTTAAAACCATTTTGTCCATGATGTCAGGTCTATAGCCATTGTTCCGCTATAGTTTTAATTATATTGACTTCTTTTCGAAAATTGATTTCGTTCAACGGGATGCTCAACAGTCTATGAATGAAACTATGCAATATCGACATTTCAATTTGCCATGACTGATTGTATTTTGAATAGAAAAATAAATATCGAATTCAAACTTATTACTACCATGACTTATATTAAGATCTGAGAAGTTGATTTAAGAATTTTCCTCTATTTCTATTGTGAATTTAAAAGTTTCATTTATGTCATTCAGATAACTCAAAACTTGCGATAGCAGCCTGTCAGTTCCAGTCCAAATGCAAAATACGTCATCTACATATATAGCCGAAAAGTGAACGAGTTTTACCGACTTATCGTTTAAAGTGTTGGTGAATAATGGTTTTTCAAAGCAAGACATTAATAATTGAGCTGAAATTGGACTTACCATTAGTAAGCCATTGATTAATTTAGATCATTAGATTGAATTTTTTTTAACTGTTTCATAATTTTATTTTGAGAGTTGTTAAATCTACGCATATTTTTAAAATTTAAATTCTGGGCTACTAAATATTATTTATCCCTTAATGATAGTTTTGATATATCTAATATTGATTCAGTTTTAGAGACTAACGTTTCTATGTTTCTTGAAGTATACTTATCTGGACAATATTTCAGTTCTTTCTCTAATACATTTTATTCTATTTTATGAAAACATACTTCCGTGAGATTTTTTACTCTGTCATGAAAGATAAATTTACAATTTGAATTTTCTTGGGTTGTTTGGATGGGGTTTTCCAAACTACCCAAGAAAATTTAAATTGTGAATTAATTTTTTATGATAGAGTCAAAAATCTCCCGAAAGTTAGTTTTGATGAAATATAACTAAATGTATTAGAGAAAGGACTGAAATATTGTCTAGATAAGTATAATTTTAAAGACATAGAAACATTAACCTCTAAAACAGAACCAATATTAGACATATCAAAAATAATCATTAAGTGATAAATTTTTAATAGCTCAAAATTTCAATTCGAAAAATATGCGTAAATTCAACAACTCTGAAAATAGAGACATATAAAACACAAAATTAAATCTTATGATCTAATTATAAGCAAAGCAGATAAAGGAAATATCCTAACGATTACGTCCAACATAGAGTACAGACCCAAAATGGAAGACTAAATAAAATCAGAAAATTTCAGAGAACCTGAATCAGATCCAACAAAATCTTTTTTCAGATTAGTGAAACAATTGTCTAATGATTACACGAATACTTTTAGAGTTAAACGCACAAAAACTTTAAATGTCATGAATCTTGCTGCACCTGTTTTTTACGGAATACCAAAATTACATAAGGAACACATTTCTATGAGACTTGTTGTTTTATATATAAATACACCAGCTTATAATTTATGTAAAAATTTAGGTAAAAATTTTCCGCCAATAATAAATTTTACTTCTCCGGGTACTATACACAATTCTTTAGAATTAATTGAGAAATGAGAACATACTATCTTATCAAACAAATGTTAATTCTTCTCATTCGACGTGAAAAACATATTCATTTATATTTCACCTAATGAAGTCAAAACAATGTTAAAAACTATGATCAATAACAGTCATCTATCACAAAATAATAAAGAAAATCTCTTCAAAACTTTAGAAATGTGTTTAGAACAGAATTATTTTAAACTTAATAATAAACTCTGTAAATGAATGAATGGCTTACTAATGGAAAGTCCAATAAGCTGAATTATGTCTTACTTTGAAAAATTATTATTCGTCAACACTACAAACGATAAGTTGGTAAAACTCGTTCACTTTTCGGCTAGATATGTAGATGGCGTATTTTGCATTTGAACTGGAAATGACAGGCTGCTATCGCAATATTTTAATTATCTGAATAGCATAACAGAAAATATTAAATTCACAATAGAAATAGAAAAACATTCTTCAACTTCTCAAATCTTAATGTAAGTCATAGTAATAATAAGTTCGAATTCGATATTTTTGGAAAACCTACCACTACTGATACCATAATTTATTCAGAATCCAATCAGTTATGGCAAATTTAATGTCAATATTCCATAGTTTAATTAATAGACTTTTGGGCATCCCGTTGAACAAAGTCAATTCCTGAAAACAGGTCGATATAATTAAAACTATAATCATTGACAAAATGATTAAAAAGAAAACTTACTACAATATTTTAAAAAACCTTTATATCAATATAAATTATCCTATTGAAGAAAAGAAAATATAGACAATGGCTCATATAAAAGCTTTCAGCAGTAGGATCTCTAATGGCTTTCATAAAATGGAAATTCATTCTTTAGCAGTAAATGGAAATAATTTAGCTAAGATGTTGGTGAACAGTAAAGAAAGAAACCCCAACTTTTCCGAATCGAGGAGTTATCGAATTAAATGTGATGATTGTAATTCTACATATATAGGACAGACAGGCGGATGTTTACAACATTGAATCAAAAAACATAGGATGTCTATTTTGAAAAACCAGATATCAACCGGTTTTGCAGAATATTGTATAGAAATAATCATTTTATTCAATTAGAAACATATCACTTTACTATGTCATGTTAAAAAGGATAAATTGATGGTCTATTCGGAAATTCTTTCAATCAAAAAAGTCATTGATAAAAAGGAGAATTTAACAAATTCCCAAATTCTCTTTGGGAACACCCCTACGTTGGATGCTTAATTCTATGCGCCATAAAAATACAACGTTGTCCTTAGTGTAATAAAAAAACCTTTTCAATTTTATATTTAGCTACTTTTTGTACTCCTTTAAAGAAGGTCGAAAGATCGAAACACCTGTGAGGATTCTGAATAAACAGTGAAACATAAAAACTGAATTTTTTTTAATAGAAAGATAATTTCCGATTTAAGGAATCATCTCGGTTATTTACACTGATCTAGAGCTTTAAAAATCACTTTGAAATTTTTTGATGATTATAAGACGACGGTCAGAGGTTTTTTAACAGTCAATTCCATGAGAAAATGCTTAGTTCAGTTTGTAAAGAGCCTGAAATAATAAATATGAAGACTCATTATGACTAAAATTTCTAGGTTCTTCAGTGGAAGCCTGTTGGTTATCAGCTACGAATACACGATCGAAACCACTTATCCCACACCTGAAGCTTTTGGAGCCTCTGTTCTAAATTTTGTGGTCTACGTCTTCGGAATAATTTTCACTCTCGTCTTGGACTACGTTTTCGACACTGTCGGGTATCTTACAGGCTGGATAATAATGATTATTTTCACTGCAATGGGAACATTCTCCATTTTATTTGTTTCTCCAGAACTGAAGAGACGAAATGCTAATTTACAAAAGAATGTTCATTAAGAACAGAGGGAAGATGCATTGATACCCGGTAATACCTTTCAGATAAATTCTCGACTATATGATGTTGAATGTCGACACCATTCAATTTTCGACAATAGATCAAGGATATTCATCGACATGTCAAATCAAAGTTTCGAATTTGATACTTTTGAACATAAGGCCCAAGAAATTGACAAGTGATTTAAAAGTTTCATTTCTTCTACTTAAATCTTCATCTACCCACAAGTATAAAGGTTTCTCAACTGCATTATATGTAAACAAGATGACGCTACAGTTTTTCATATCTCAATTGAGTCGAACATATTTTCTAAGTGAACATTTATCTCAAATAATATTGAGTTTTTTTAGTTTGAGACTAATTCAAGTATATGTGGAGGCTAATACAGCAGGATCCTCTCGTTTGAAGAATTTGAAGCGGAGGTATAAACAACCTTTTCTGAATGTACATACATACGAGTCTGAACCATTATAATAATTTAGCTTTGATGGAAAAATCTCATGAATTAACAGTTCTTGATTGTCAATAATGAAATTGATAATTAAATACGTCAGATTCAGATGTGGTTTCGTAACTCACCTAAGTTTATGTCGATAAAATAATCAAAATAAAATCAGGGTTTTAATGAATGTTTGATGCATTCTATCATAAATTGAACACTTTTACTTCCAATGGAACTTTATACCGCATTTGCATAAATCCATTAATTATGATTAGAAGTGCCTTGTATAAAATTTCATTTATAGTATAAGTATCGAGGTGCACAAAGCAGAGGGTAATTAGCAAATTGATTCAATGGTTTATTAAAATTCATATTTCCGCCTATACTGATCAAATTTTTTTACTAGTCTTTTTTACGCACTTTTTCTAGGAAATAGCGTGCTATAATTTCGCTCAAATGTCTATAATTTTCAAATTTTAAACCGAATATGGTCTTATACAAATAAATTGGACACACAGATGAAGAATCCGAGGTCAAAAGTTATTTTGGCCGGCCGTACGTAAACATGCAATATGCACAAATATAACGGGTTGAAAATGTTCAATATACTAACTACCCTAGTATTTGAAAATACTATATATAGTGCGCTGAAAAGATCAGATAAACAAAATTCTGGTAGAAAGTTTATTCCACTGAGTGGGAGAATTTATGCTTCAAGTGTTTCAATAAATCCCTTATTAATTTATTGCACATTGAATTTCAGCATGTTTGTCTATATGTTAATATATGTATATTTTTGTCAAATGTGATTTATTAGAGTAACTGTTTCTATGTGGAACATTTTTTTGTTTATAGACTTTTTTGAAATCTCTTAAAAATTTTGGGAAAAAAAAATGAATATGAATATTAATAATAAGCAATAATCAGAAAGTGTCCACATCAGGTATTCTACTCGTATCATTTAATACACCAACGAAAACACCACATCCTGATTTTGCGACTCTAAAACGTAACTGTGGAAAATTGCTAGGATCCAACAAGTTGTGACAAGGAGTCACAACTTGGACGTTTTTTGATTCCTGTCATTTCAATCACTTACGGAAGAAAGCATAACTTCCTGATATTGAATAGAGATCAAGAACAATCATGAAAAATTTATGGTAATTATGGTGATTACAAAATGTTTCAAGCTCTTCGGTCTACATCTGAGTTTCTTATTAGATCTGATGATAATAGATATTTAACATCTGTTCAAACCGAGCTCAAAACAAATCCAAAAAAACTATTCGACTGCGTTACTGTTTATTCTATGGTATCTGGATATCCTAGCAGGATGTCACATGGACAATGTATCGGTGAATCAGTCGATGAAGTTTGTAATTTATTTCCTGATTACTTAGAAAGCCTTTACACTAAGCCTTATCCTTCCATCAATAAATATCCCAAGGCTAACATATTCGATCATTACTACTTGAATTCATTCCATATTAATATCAAACTTGTCAGGGAGAAATTAATCAATTTCGACGAGAAGAAAAGGACGGGTCCTGATTCTGTTCCCCTAATTTGTGCGAAGAAATGTAGTTCCTCCCTGATTATTTCTCTTACGTTGATTTTCAACAAATCTCTTCGCAGTAGTTCATTCCCTGACTTCTGGCAGATCACCTGTATAATCCCTATCTTCAAAATTGGTAAAAAGAGTCTGATAGAAAATTATCGTCCTACCAGTAAACTATGTGTTTTCAAAAAAATGTTCGAATCACTCATTCATTCGCATCTGCTTCATTATATTAAAACTCGTAAAATAATTGAACTGCATGATTTCGTCGAAGGTAGATAGATCAGGTCAAACAAATCTCTTGAATTTTATGGAATATGTACAAAGCAGTCTTGACCAAGGAGTTCAAATGGACACAATATACACGGATTTTAGTAAAGCCTTTGACCGAATAAATATCAATAACCTTTTGTATGAGCTTGAGCATGTTGGCGTTGGTGGATCCATGTTGAGCTGGTTTAGATCTTACTTATCAAATAGATCTCAATAGGTGAAAATGGGAAAATTCAGTACTGAATTGTTTCTATCAACATCTGGTGTACTTCAAGGTTCCCATTTGGGTCCACTACTATTCATCATATACACAAATAGGATTAAAAATTGTATCAGAATATGTGGATTCCTATTGTTCTCAGATGAATTAAAATTGTTTTTTTAGATTAGAGGTATTCAAGATTGCTTAGATCTGCAGGCTGATCTGGACAGTCTTGTAGGATTTTGCGAGTCTTTGGACTTACGTCTGAACATAGTGTAATGTGATTTCTTCACACTGAATAAAACTTAAATTTACTTTCAATACTTTGTATCCGGAATTACCTTGAACCGAGGTGATATAGTTAGAGGTTTGGGCGTATTACTTAAATCGAAGCTTCTCTTTGATGAGCATATAAATACTGTAGTTGGTGAAAGTAATATAGTACTTGGATTTGTTATGAGACAATGTAAATAGTTCAGAAGTCGCTAGGCTATTTTATTCCTCTGTTTTTTTGTGTATACCAAACTTAATTTAGCATCCTCAATTTGGTGTCCCCATTATGAGACCTATATCAAAAGGTTGGAGAGAGTGCAGGATAAATTCCCAAAATTTCTGAGCCGAGTCTGGAAAATAGGCGAAAAATAAATTGTATCACCTTCATTTTTAAAATTTGATCCGATCAAATTCATTGTCCTGAAATACTTCAGGCAATTTGCTTTCATGTCCCTGCTAGGCATCTGAGGAATTATGTTTTATTTCACTTGCTCACCTCTTTTCAGGTGGAAGTGTATGCTCTTTTCGAAAAAAATTATTTAGAATTTTTTGTAAGTTTCTTATGTTGATGTATTTTTGTTGTTTCTTGGGATAGATATCATGTAATTAATAGAGTGTTATGTTAATTTGTAACACTGCCTTTTTTTTATATTTTCATGAGTGGATCCTTTTTTTGTGTGTTATCACCTGTTCGCGTTCTTCTTCTAAATTAATGATTGAGAGTGTTACGATCATAATTTGGGGATCTCATGGACTCTTTGGATATTCAAGGTATCCACGTGAATATTTTTATATTTCACGTGAAATTCTTACGGCAAAGAATGATCGTTAAAATAGTGAAAGATTCAATAAAGAAATTGATTTTTTTTTGGTAATTCAGTGAATTCTGAATATGACAACATTAAATTCCATGCAGTTTCGTTTTGATAGAAAGGTTTCCGTACATTACTCATTTCGAGTGTAGTTTAATTTGGCGGTATTCAACTTGATCGATTCCAACTTGATGATAATTTATTTCAATTAAATAAAATAATAAAGAATAAATCCAAAATTTATGAACAATTGTTTCGCTTACATTGTGGCTTTTTCAGGTTTACATCTTGATCGAACTCTAAAAATTACACCTTCACTTCTTATCTATATTATTGGAGCAACAATCGACCAAATCCACAGGATTTTTGCAAAATCAACATTTTTGGAGAAAATAACATAAATAGAGGTTAATTCTTGATAGAAGGTATATAAAATTATATAAATATTTTAAAAAATTTTTAAACAATTTTAACAAATTAGCCTTCTACATATTTAATTCCAAAAGATTATATTTAATGATTATAACTTCTGAAAATAAATTAAAATAATGTCGTATAAATACCACTTATATCATGACATAAAATAAACATTCATTATAAGACATCCGAATGGTATAACAAAATCCAATAAATAAAAATTATTAACCAAAATCCTATAAATTAAACATTTTGAATAGACAAAATTTTGTTTCTGCTTATCAATCTTATGAAAACCAATATCTTTCAAGAATATCCAACATAATCTTAAGAATTTCATCACAAAACTATCGTCCTTAGACTATTCAATATTATTGGATATCTAACCAAGGTACTTTATATAAAAACTCAAGATATGCAAAACATTACTGAAAAACAAGTTTTAAGATCGACTTTGCTCATCAGTATTCAAATATTCATATTCAATAAATATAACATTAATCAACAATAAATATTCAACTCACCTTTCATCCTCTAGAAAAAGTTCCACTGAAATGAACCTTTAAATATGATATTCACTACACACAGAAATATATCTGTGGTTTACCCTTGATCTAGAAGATTGAAAGACAAATTTAACGGCCTTTGCTATTGCACAAGGACTATCTGTTTAAAGAATGTTAAGGAAACCAAATAATTATATATTATGAATAAAATAACATAAATAGAGGTTAATTCTTGATAGAAGGTATATAAAATTATATAAATATTTTAAAAAATTTTTAAAAAATTTCAAAAAATTAGCCTTCTACATATTTAATTCCAGAAGATTATATTTAATGATTATAACTTCTGAAAATAAATTAAAATAATGTCGTATAAGTACCACTTATATCATCACATAAAATAAACATTCATTATAAGACATCCGAATTATTTTCAGAAGTTATAATCATTAAATATAACCTTTTGGAATTAAATATGTAGAAGGCTAATTTTTTTAAATTTTTTAAAATTTTTTAAAAATATTTATATAATTTTATATACCTTCTATCAAGAATTAACCTCTATTTATGTTATTTTATTCATAATATATAATTATTTGGTTTCCTTAACATTCTTTATACAGATAGTCCTTGTGCTATAGCAAAGGCCGTTAAATTTGTCTTTCAATCTTCTAGATCAAGGGTAAACCACAGATATATTTCTGTGTGTAGTGAATATCATATTTAAAGGTTCATTTCAGTAGAACTTTTTCTAGAGGATGAAAGGTGAGTTGAATATTTATTGTTGATTAATGTTATATTTATTGAATATGAATATTTGAATACTGATGAGCAAAGTCGATCTTAAAACTTGTTTTTCAGTAATATTTTGCATATCTTGAGTTTTTATATAAAGTACCTTGGTTAGATATCCAATAATATTGAATAGTCTAAGTAAGATAGTTTTGTGATGAAATTCTTAAGATTATGTTGGATATTCTTGAAAGATATTGGTTTTCATAAGATTGATAAGCAGAAACAAAATTTTGTCTATTCAAAATGTTTAATTTATAGGATTTTGGTTAATAATTTTTATTTATTGGAGTTTTTTATACCATTCGGATGTCTTATAATGAATGTTTATTTTATGTCATGATATAAGTGGTACTTATACGACATTATTTTAATTTATTTTCAGAAGTTATAATCATTAAACATAATCTTTTGGAATTAAATATGTAGAAGGCTAATTTTTTAAAATTTTTTAAAAATTTTTTAAAATATTCATATAATATTTGGAGAAGATAATATTTTTGAACGTTTCGCGTGGTGTCGAGGGAAGATCGCTGATCGAAGAAGCAAAATTCGAATTTTCCATATGCATGCTTATCGTCCTTCCAGGCGTTTAATGAGTGTCTCAAAATAGTTTTGGAAATTGATCCATAATGCTGAAAACCTCATAAATGCTCTTCTTCAAAGTCGAAAGGGTTTTTTCCAGTAGTGCCTGAAAAACAAGAACAGGTAGGGGTCAAATGAAGAAAAAACCCAATTAAAAACATTTCATTTCCGTAGGATTCACAAAAATTGAAAGAAAATGCAACAAGTATGCTGCTTCATGATTATACAACAATTCAACAATTATCGAATGTTCTCGTACGGATATTAGTCATTTATCGATCGACTATATTGATCAATAAACTAAGCCAGTATAGTATAGCTATTAAAACTCCAAAATAGGGGAGTTACGAATAACTAATAATTTAAAAAAATGATAACAAATAACCATCAATTTTCAGAAAAACCGATTGGGAAAAATATGAGAAACATGGATACAGATAAGCATAAAATATATTGGGGCTAATTATGGGAAATACTTCACTAGGTAAAATATTCAAAAAGGGAGATTTGGTGAAATCTCTTTGGTCATTGAAGAGAATTCTGAGGTTTTTGTACTTTCTAATTTCCACTGCTTTCAAGAGTGTGAGTCTAGTACTTTTAATTTCATTATAAATAATTTCATAGTTAGTGTCCAAATTCCTTCAAGTCCCCGGAATATGTTGAGTGCGACATATCTAACGTGTAACTCCTCTGGTGTCCACGAATTCTTTTCTTGAAGGATCTTTTATTTATTATATTTTACAGATCTTAAAATTTAGAAAAATGATGATCGCTATTTATCACACATCTAAAATAGCAGCATATACACAGTATTATCCATAGAATGGTAAACGTACCTATTTATTTATATAATTGAATATCACTAGGAAAATTTCATTCAATAGCGGCTATAGTTCTATTATGATAGACAAAATTTTCAGCAACAAAAAATAAAATTGCTTTGAGTCTAATTGTGATGGGATAACAAATGATAATATATTTCTATTCCTTAAGTGAATAGAATATCGGATAATATTGCTAAGTATTCCAAAGTAAAATATGACTGAACTGTAGCTTTCAGAATGGTTAATTGTTTGGGAATTTATATAAAAAATAACAGAAATAAAACAAACACTGATAATAAATCTAGAGTTCATAAGTTGATATAGTTAATAAATCTAGAGTTCAAAATGATTGCCTTAGGATTTACATTGGTTAAATAGATAGATCCTTTAAGAACATAATTCATGAACACCAGAGGAGCTAAATGTCAGACATTTCACATTGAACACAAGTCAGTCAATTTGAAGAATTTAGACATAATTAACTATGAAATTTTCCATAATGAAATTAATAGTGCTAGACATTTGGAAGCAACAGAAATTAGTGGGTACAAGAACCTAAAATACTTGTCAACGGATGTCGGCAGATCTCCTTTGTTGAATATATTTACTTATTTCTGATGATTGACTCCAATATATTTTATGGTTATATGTATCCTTTTTTGCATGTGTTCTCTCATCTTCATTTCTGAAAATTGTTAGTTATTTGTACCTCTTCTTTTTCCAAGTTTAAATAACAATATTAAAAGTTGATGTGTAATTTTCAGGTTCAGTTAAAAATTTGAACCTAAAGAAGCCACAGTTTTGGCGAAACAATGTTTTCAATTAGTGAACTGTTAAAGAATTCTCCACTGTTTCATTTAATTGGCATTCCGCAAATACTCCATTTCGAAAAGTATCCACTGATGCGATCTGGGTAGCATTAATCATCTATTTCATTCATTATAAATTGGTGCGACTGATCTGTACCAAATATCATTAGAAAAGAGTATTTTAGATACTGAATTGTTTCAGCCGTTACTATTTGGTAGTTGTTGGTAGTTTTTTTAAGTGTATTTCAGTTGAATTCATGAAAAAATGTTCTGTAGCTTCAACTAAGTTGACCTGAATGACCATTCAATATGTATTCTCGTTCTAATCCATTGATAGTCATTGATAGATTGTACAAATGGGGCGGTGAATAAACTTGCGGGAAAATGATCGTATGATGCTCTTCTTCATTCTAAAATATTTGTATGAGTTCTGAATAAGTATAATTCACTATTTTTCATTGCGTTGTCGATGAAAATTTAAACGCGAAATAACATGGTCAAATAGTCCTCGATCAAAATGGGTTACCGGTACACCCCTCAATACTACTCAAAATCAAGGCATTATGCTTTTCTTAGATAGATTTTGGAAGTTATGGGAATCCTAAAAGCAGATAAGTTCCCTTTCGAATAAGTTCTCGACCTGTATTGCTGTTTTCCACATTTTCGTTTTACAACCGTAAATTCGGGTTGTTTAGTTTAACTGACACACCTTTATATGGTGGTTGAAAATATATTTCTCATTCTGCAATTTTAATTGAGAATTGGCCTGTGATGATAGATAAAATATTGATTTTTAAATATAAGATTGAATGAAATATGAAAAATTATGTTTTATAATATATAAGAATTAAATATTTATGACTGAAAAAATGGAGCTGATTGAACTGACTACAACAATTATAAGGATGAATTGAAAAAAAAATTCTATCGATATTTTTCAATCTGACCTGTGTGGTAGAATATAAGTTGGGATAAGTAGATATTTACATATTTTGTAGAGAGGTAAATGCAGAGGAGAAAATAAATATTGAATGCCTGAAAAAACTGTATTTTTTATTACCACAATATTTTAATTTTTTTTTTATGCTCTATTTTAAGAGTCGGCAACCTGCGGCTCGCGAGCCAAATGCGGGTTTTTGGATGTGAAGCTGCGGCCATTTAATTCTATATAATAATAATTTATTTGCACCAGAAATACATACACTAAATATAGTAAACATAATATTAATATAAACATAGTAGTCTGACACAAATAAATAAGGAGAATGAACAGAAAGCTTTCGCTGTCCGTGTCATATCTCATTTACTCACTCATGTCTGAAATGCCAAACACAACAATAAATTTCGGAAAAGCATTGACATCGTTACAACGATACACTTTCAGATTCCTAATTTGTTTTCAACTATATCAGTTAAAGAAAGCATGTTCAACCTGTCTTCGGTTACTCAGTAGAAATGACCTAACCTTATTTCTATAATATACATCAGAATTAGAACTGCTGAAGAGGAAGTCCTGCGAAAGAGCATTCATGAATCTTGGCCCCAGGAACGCAAGACATTTTATTCCCACTGTCCTATTTGCTGATGGAGTTTTAATCATATTTGAATATCTAGCTCTGGTTGGATAATTATGAGATAAAAATTCAATATGTTCCCTATTTTCGTGCAGAAAACACACTGCCTTAAGAAAGAAGATCTGTCGGACATTTAGTATCCTTGCTTCCTTGTACAAGTTATCCGATGGGTAAGTTCTTTCTTTCTTGAGAACAATTTTTAAGAAATATTTCTGTAGTGTGTTCTATTTTAGATATGCATTCGTGATGCCACCCCATCCGATAATTCCATATGCTATACGGGAGTCTACAAGAGCAAAATAGAGCATTTCGAGATTGTTTAGAGATGAGATGTTAGCAAGAAACCTGAAGCGGCCCAAAAATGTTCTGATTATACTAAGAATGTTATTAATGTGATTATTCCAACGAAGATGAGAATCAATAATAATCCCCAGGTATTTGATATTTTCGGTAATTCTTATTGTTATCGTTTTATTATGATTATTCACCTCCAAAGTGTTATACTGTGGTAATTTGTTTTTGTAGCTTGTTATAGGAAGGAACATTGTTTTGTCAAAATTTATGATAAGTGATTTATAATTAAACCAGTAAACAATATCACTCATTTCTGCCTGAATTTTAAGTTTTAGATCCTCCGAACTGTCCGATGTATACAATATAACAGTATCATCAGCAAAGCTTATGATGTGTCCAGATGTTCTAGTGGTGAGTAGAGTATTTATGTATGATGAATAGAATTGTCCCGAGCACTGTGCCCTGCGGTACTCCGCATTTAACCAATTCAAATCTACTATACGTATCTTCATTTTTGACACATTGTTTCCTATCATACAGATAGGATCTGAACAAATCGTGAGCCCTTCCTCGAATTCCCACATCCTCCAAGGACTCCAACAACCGTTGGTGGTCGACAGTGTCGAATGCCTTTTCAAGATCCAAAAACACAGCAATGGCAGGTTGACTATTATCAATTGCATCATACATTTTTTGCGTTAGTGATGCAATGGCTCCCTCCGTAGATTTCCCGCTCCGAAACCCGAACTGATTATCAGCAATTACTTTATATTTCTCCAGAAACAGCTCGAGCCTCACTTTGATAACCTTCTCGAAAATTTTAGTCACCAGAGATATCGGTCTAAAATTTGATGGTATAGTTTTGTCTCCTTTTTTATGTAGAGGTTTTATTACTGTGATTTTAAATACATCAGGGCAGATTCCATCCTCCATTATGATATTTATAATGTAACACAGAGGTCTTTCCATCTCTCTATAAATTGTTTTCAATATCTCGGTTTCAATATCATCTATATCAGGCGTCTTATTATTTTCAAAGATAATATAATCTCTTCCCCTCATCCGTAGGTAGGAGGAAGAATGAGCAGGAATTTGTCACTCTGGGGGGAGGTGACAGTGGAGGCTTTTCTATGTTTTGTGCTAGCTCTTGTCCTATGTTGGAAAATATCACCGAACGTATTGGCGATTTCTTTATTGGGGTATACGTACTTTCTATCTTTTGATTTCAGCTGTCTTATTCTTGTGGGCTTACTATTGGTGTTGGTAATATTTTTTATAGTTTTCCAGAGTTTTTGCGAACTAGCCATATTCTTTTCAATTTGATTTTTATCATGGTGGAGTTTAGTAATATAGATGAGTTTATTCAAATAATTTCTGTATTTGATATAGTTCACTTTTAGCCCTAGATTTTCTTTATTTTTTTGCCACTTCTTGTACAGTTTGTCGAGCTTCTTATGGACTTTATTAGCCCTATGGTAATCCAATCCTTCTTCTTTATGTATTTTCGTTTTTCCTCATAAGTTTTGGTATTTTTTTCAATATTTTTTTTTTGATTTTACCAATAAAGAGGATTGTAGCTTTTTGTGCGTCTTTAATGTTATATAATAAATCCCTGTTCAGTTTACTCAAATCGTCCTTCAACCCTGTAAAAGTTATCCTTTCCAACATGTTATTCCTGTAGTTGGGTTCAATATCCTCGAAAATGTCCGCATTCAATATAGTAGCGTTATGATCTGTAACAAGAGAATCCAAAATAAAGCTTGACAAATAATCGCTGATTTCGCCTTTTTTTTATTCCTACAAACATATGATCCAAGCAGCTTTTAGAGTCTCCTTGGACTCTGGTATGGATGTTAACAGTTGAGATGAAGTAAAACATGCTCATTATGTCCAGATACTCGGATACAATTGTGTTGTCCTTAGAGAGTAAGTCAATGTTTATATCGCCTATAACTACATGAATATCAGTATTCTCCATATTATTATTGCAAAGGTATAGTCGACTTACAAATTCTTTATCATTGATTGCAGGTGATCTATATAGGTTTGTAATTTTTATAATTTTCTCTTCTTTTTTACAGATGATCTCAATTGCTTTACATTCTGAGATTGTTACAATCCTGGAAGTATAGTTAATATAGGGGATATTAACTATCATATATTTATAATCATATAAACAACAACTACATCACATTTATTTATGTCACCAAAATTATACAACAAGTCATACCCTCGCCCCTGCATGAAATCTGTGTCAAAATCATTATATTATTATACATTCAAAAGGATTACAAACTGACTTAGTGTTATCACGAAGTTATCTAGATTCTTTGAAATGCTTCTGATATTCTGATGGATCAGCTTTAAACTACAGTTGGTATCTTTTATGATTTCATTATATTCCGAAACATCTCTTAGAAGCTTGGCAGGAAATTCCGAACAGTTATAATCTCCAAGGAATGGATCCATTATTCCCAAGTTACGCAGAATTTATAATTTTATAAATGACTAATCGACTAGATATGGTCGAGCATCTTATTCTAACTCATATCAAGTCCACCAGTCACTATTGCAGGAAAATTTACTTTCCAGTGACGCTATGTCTTTTTATTTTCTGTTTGTCACCTATCTTTTTAACGATCCGGCCAGTAAGTTGGCTTGGGGTGTTAGTTTTCTGTTGAATGTTTTATGCCAATGTTTCAGGGGGTTTAGTTATTCGACGCTGAAGTTCTTTGGCTTCTATTTGTATCGGTGTTCCAGGGGCACTATGGGGTTTTTCTAGAAAATCGTTTTCAACATATTTTGGATTTTTCAGATCTTCCGGTTTGTATATTCTACCGTTCACATACAACAGATTTCCTTTTATATAACAGTTTTCCTCCCTGTTTCCTCTAGCAATGTTCAAATGTTTTCTTAGGATTCTATACTCTTGGCGTTGTTTGAGCGTGAGGTCTCGAGCTATTGGAACTTTCTTCCCCTTTAAGTTTCTCGCGTTTTTTAGCACCGCTGCTTCCTTCAGAAAAGACGTGAACTCTACTTTTATTGGAGTGTTTTTCTTTTTGACGAGCGGGTAAAGGTTATTCAGATCTCCGTCATTTACATCCACACCAACCAGTTTCTTAATTTCACTTCTGACGAAATCGACCGTTATGTCGTCTGGTTTGCTTTCCAAACCAAAAATGACGATGTTATTTTCTTTTGATTTTTTTTCAGTCTCTCGATTATGTTCGTGACATCAGCGTTTTTGACTCTAGCGTGTTTATTCTTCGACTTTAATACTCAATCCTCAGTGTTATCCTCACCTCCACACCCTCAATGAATGATCTCAGCTCCTGCTTATTTTTCTTTAATTCTCCTAAAAGAATCTCATTTGTGACAGACATCATCAGGGACCAGGACATTTAAAGTAGCGATGTTTATTGTGGTTATCGTTCTGAAGCGTACAACTTTCCAGATATCCCCTCTGATTCTCAAACGATGTTCCGTAGATTCAAGGAAAAACAGTTTCTTAGTTACTTCACCTTACCTAGTTAAAGCGGTAAATACATATGATGGTAAGGATACTAGGAATTGGAGCACACTCTTCACTCTTACGGGCCTATGTAAGAGACTTTCCAAAACAAAAAAAAGGTAGGCCGCGAAAAAAAGGAAACAAAACAATCTGTCAGACAAACGGAAACCCCGATATAATCAATGAGTTATAGTTATCAATTTCGCATTCAATATCACATATATACAGAAGCAGATGTTCCACGATAAATGAGAACTCAGGTGAAGGAAATGATATTTGAAATGAAAAAAAAGTAACTAGCTCACGCTGATACTAGCATCAAAAATAACATGTCACATCATTAATAGGTTTCAGAAAACTGAAACAGCACTTTTACTTCACTTCGCAATATAACAGCTGTTCGCTTCAGACCAATATACTTTGAATACTATGATATACCATGAATTCTATGCGCAAATATTATAAATTTCAAAAAAAAAACATTTAAAAATCGTTTTTAATCGATTAACGAGAATTAGGCACGTTTTCTATCTCTCAGCCAAGTGTACTCGCTTTTACTGCAACCCTCCCTTGACACGCGTCATCATTGTCGTCAGTCCTTCGGAAGCTGACCCCATCGTCAGATTTTTCTATGTAGGTTTTAATTCGCTTTCGATGCAAGACAATTTGGTGTCTCCACCAGTGCTTTGGCTGTGACGTATAGTTTGCTGTTCCTAGAAGAAGAGTTAGAAACGAATTATCATTTCAAAGGTATGTATGTACCTATATAATAATATAAAAACAGGCAGGTAACATGATAAGACTTATATTTTAAAATAGATATTGTTAAGACTACTCCGCTACTCTATGTATTCTCCTGCGCAGGTCACTTCCGTATGTACACTGTACAAAAATTAAATATTATTCTGTAATTCATAATCCATATACCGTTATTACTTCCAAAAGAACTATGTGGCTTTATAAAAGAAGAATAACCACAGAAACCGTAGACTAAATTTCAAGTTATTTTGATATACCAGTGAAATTGGAAGCAACTCGGCCTTTCTTCTCAAACCTCGCAGTCCAGCGGAGAACAATCTGCTTTAATATAATAATAATATAAACAGTTAAAGCGACAGAATCACACAGATGGAATCAGTAAGTTACTTTTGATTTGTGACACATATTTTTATAGTTCAGTATCTAAATTATATATTTTAATAATTAAATTACAGAAGAATTACTTCTTCTATTTATGTAAGTATTTCTAATTTGGAAATATCGTTGTGAAATGTTTTTTGATAAAATATATTTTATTATGCCCAGCTTTTCGTATGCATTTACATCGGTACACATGGACATAGTTAATGATTGCAAAACTTGTCATCAGCTCTTTTGGATACCTAAATAATAAAATTAAAATATGAAAACAGATTCATTCTGTTTAGCCTCTTACAAATTTTAATAAAAAAAATTTTTATTCAAAAACTGTTAGAATTGAATTAATGTCTTATGAGCACTGCTTAAATTTCGTAGACATATAAAATCGAAACTCATCACACAATATCAAATGAAAATTGGGAAAAAACCCAAAGAAACACAAATTATCAATAAAAATTACTGAATAAATGCCTAAAGTAAAATTTTGTAACTAATCTCATATTTATGAAAACCAAATCGTTTTCAGGAATGCAAATCATCTTCTCCAAAACTAATTTATTTTAAATATTTAATAAATACAAATAATAATAAATTGAAATGAGTTATTTCAAAAATCTCTCAAAACATGTAGTACATTCTCAAAAAACAATTTGAAATTGAATAAGATCGTCTTCACTCCTATTTCACATTTAAAAAATAAAATCAATTAAGAAAAAATGTCTTAGCAGACAGACCCCGTGGTATGTCCGTTGAAAAAACACTACAATTAAGAACTTTAAAAATCCTAGGTATTCCATGTTCATCACAAAAATCACATAAATACTGTAAGTTATTTTATGGCCTTAGTTAAAATCAAATGACACTTATACAACTAGTCAGGAAAACCAAAATATAATTATATTTTATAGAAAGAAGCTAATGGACATAACCCTCATAAAGACTCAACCGTAGACAAGTGTTTCGGACTTCCGGACCTTATCAGTACGGTGAAAAAGGTGTGAAAGTTGGGCTACACTTAGTGGGAAAAAAAGAAAAACCAACAATCAACGGAGTCAACAACAGATGCCAGCCGCCAATTTGTGGTTTCAGTAATAACAGTACTGATAAGGGCAGAAAGCCCGAAACACGTGTCTACGGTTGAGTCCTTATGAGGGTTATGTCTATAAGCTTCTTTCTATTGTTTCAAACAATTCTCTTCTTCTTTTATTATATATTATATATACAATGAAATAATAATAAGAGGTTTTTTTACTTGATAGAAGGATTATTAAAAAATTTAATTATCAAAACAGATTAATTCTCTTAGTTTGCTACAAACTTTAATTTAAAATCTTATAAGCACTGCTTAAATCTAGTAGAGATAAAAAATCAAAACTCATTAAACAATATCAAATGGAATTAAAAACCCAAAGAAATACAAATTATCAATAAAAATTAGTGAATAAATACCTGAAGTAAAATTTTGTTACTAATCTCATATTTATGGAAACCAAATCATTTTCAGAAAAATAAAACAACTTCTCCAAAACTAGTTCATTTTAAATATTTAATAAATTCAAATAATATTACATTCAAATGAGGTTTTTCGAAAATCTCTCAAAACATATACTACAGTCTCAAAAAACAATTTGAAATTAAATGAGGTCGTCACATTTAAAAAATAAAATCAATGAACAAAAAATTTTTTACCAGACAGACCCCGTGGTTTGTCCGTTGAACAAACACTACAATTGAGAACTTTAAAAATCCTAGTTATTCTATGTTCATCACATAAATACCGTAAGTTATTTTATGGCCTCAGTTAAAACCAAATGACATTTATAAAACTAGTCAGGAAAACCAAAATATAGTTATATATTATAGAGAGAAGCTAATGAAAATAACCCTCATAAGGACTTTATTATTTTCATAATTATAATTGTTATTATTATCCTAATACTCCTAGATCTTCTGCGAGGATCGCTCAGAAGCTTTTTCAGCTTGTTCGAGTTAAGAGTTCAGTTGTGTTCTAGGTAGGCTTTGTTTCTGCGATCTTGCGCCACTTTAGCTCAGAGCACTGTTAATTTTTGACCCAACAGTGAAATGGTGGCATACACCCGTCCAACTGCAAAATTTCTTTTCCACCTGAACAGGATTCGAACCCGCACCTTCCGGTCACGGGTCCGATGCTCTCCCACTGAACTATCTACACTACTACTCGACCGTAAACACATGTTTCAGGCTTTCGGCCCTCATCAGTACGGTGAAAAAAGTGTGAAAGATGGGCTACACTTGATGGAAAAAAAAGGAAAACCAAACTAATCAACGGAATCAATAACAGAAGTCAGCCGCCAATTTGTGGTTTCAGTAAGAACCGTACTGATGAGGGCCGAAAGCCCGAAACACGTGTCTACGGTTGAGTCCTTATGAGGGTTATATCCATTACCTTCTTTCTTTTGTGCCAAACAATTCCCTCCTTATTCCTTTTTGTGTTATATATTATATATACAATGAAATAATAATAGGTTTCTTCACTTGATAGAAGGATTATTACAAAATTTAAATATCAAAGCAGTTCAATTCTCTTAACTAAGAGAATTAATCTGTTTTGATATTAAAAGGAAAAAAAAGGAAACTTCCTGAAAACTTCAATTCAAAAAAATTTCATTCAAAAACTTTTAGAATTAAATTAATATCTTAAAAGCACTGCTTAAATTTATTAGACATAAAAACTGATCATACAATATCAAATGGAATTAAAAAAAAACCCAACGAAACACAAATTATCAATTGAAATTAAATAAATGCGTGAAGAAGTTAAACTTCTGTTTCTTATATTATATTTAAATTTTATGAAGATCCTTCTATAAAGTAGAATATTCTTTTCGTTAATCTATTGTATTATATATATATAATATATAATTATAGCTTTGTTTTCCTGACTCGTTGAATAAGTGTCACTTGGTTTTAACTAAGGCCATAAAACCTTACGGGCTTTGTGTGATTTCCGTGATGAACATGGAATACGTAGGTTTTTTTAAAGTTTTTAATTTTGAAATTTAAATATCCAAATAGATTCAATCAGTTAGTCCTATAATTTCAATTTTATAAAATTTTATTCAAAAATATTTAGAATTAATTTAAAGTCTTATAAGCACATTTTATATTTAATAGACATTAAAAATCAAAACTCAATATATAATAAATACCAAATGGAATAAATAACCCACCAAATATAAATTGTCAATTGAAATTAATGAAGAAATATTAATTTAATTCTAATAATTTTTGAATAAAAGTTTTTGAAATTAAAATCATAGGCGACTAGCAGATTGAATCTGTTTTGATATTCAAATCTTGTAATATTCCTTCTATCAAGTAAAAACCTCTTCTTATTATTTTATTCTTAATTTTAGTGTTGTTCAACGGCAATAAACATAGTGTATATCTGGTAAAATATTATTTGTTAATTGATTCTATTTTTCAAATGTGAAGTAGAACTTATGACGATCTTAATAATTTCATATTATTTTTAGAAGATGTACTACATGTTTGGAGAAAGTTTTGGAATAATTTCTCCAAATATATAAAAAATCTAAAATAAATTAGTTTTGAAAGAGTTGTTTTGCATTTTTGAGGGAGATTTCGTTTTCATCAAATTAGGGTTAGATACAAAATTTTGTCTCCTTCATTCATTTAGTAGTATTAACTGATTATTTGTGTTTCGTTGGGTTTTTTCTTCCATTTGATATTGTATGATGAGTTTGGATTTTATGTCTATTAAATTTGAGAAGTGCTTATAAGATTTTAATTTAATTCTAAAATTTTTTAATGAAATTTTTAGAAATTAAAATTTGTAGGAAGTTAATAGAATAAATCTTTTTGATATTTAAATATTGTAATAATCCCTCTGTCAAGTGGAAAACCTCTTTTTACTTTTTTACCTCAATAATAATTTTCAAAATTATTTACTACTGCTTCACCACAAGCATGGCATATACAAAAAAGAAAATAACTGAAGAAGAGCATTTGTAATTCAATGGGGATTGGACGGAGTGGATCGATTTCATATGCACCTCCGACTTGTCTCGTTTGCCACGGAAAACTCGCACACAATAAGAAATTGAATTCAGAGAGATACTTCTCTACAAAACACTCGGTTTGCTATCAAGCCGGCGAAAAGAAACAAAAACAGCAATCAAGACTCATGTAAAATAAGTAACTGGACGTAATCTACAAGTAATGTTAATATGATAAGTTTCGCGGTATTACTAGAAATTGCAAAAAGAGGCAAAACATTCACAGATGGTATGTTAGAGATTGCTTCATACGTCCATCTGAAGAACTATTTTGTGATTTCAACAATGAACCAGAAATCTTGAAAAAATCAAGATCTGATAAATGCTAAATATACATTTAGCATTTGTCAGATGTAACATATTGCTAGTGAAAGATATTCAAATTTCTTGTCTTATCACTCTTTATAGATTAGTCTTGGGACGTAATAGACGTGGCATAAGTTTCCCTTTTTGTTGGGTATAGGTCTTACCAAGGTCCGAAAGAAGAACTTCTAGGACTGCTACCGCTCTCGGGAAAATCTACAGGGGAACGTATAAGATAGCGAATGCCAAGCAAAAATGCCTTAAAAACAATACGATCGATTTAAATGAAATCGTTTCAATAGCAACTGATGGAGCCAGAAGTATGACAGGAAAAAATGAAGGGGCAACAACTTCAGATAAAAATAAACGAAGAAATTCTTACGTTTCACTGCAAAATACACCAAAAAACGCTTTGTACCCAAACATTTCCGGCCGAAATGGTTGAGTTAATGAATTTGGTAGTTAACATTGTTAATAGCATCCTGTCAAAAGTACTCTACTATCGTCAGTTTAAAGAATTCTCAAACTGAATGGAGACTCAGTATTCCGACCTCCTTCACAATAAAGTGCGATGGCTTTTCAAAGGTAAGGTGATGAAACGTTTTGCTTTGTGCTCGAATGAAATGAATACATTCCTCAATGAAAAGGCATTAATAATCCTGAATTAGAGAACGAAAAATGGTTGCAAAAATTTTACTTTATATCTGTGATTGTTTCGGTCTTTACTTGACTGAAATTCATCTTCAAATTATGAATAAAAAGAATATTCTTTTTCAAATAGTGAATTGCTTCAGCCGTTACTATTTGGTAGTTGATCATAATTGAAACACAATAGATTGGAGTTACTATGTATTTACTACCAAGGTTTTTTATTATTTTTGGTTCACATGTTACCGCGGTTTCGAACGATGACCGTTCATCTTCAGACGTAACAGAGGACTAAAGCACTAGTTACAGATTCAGTTTTGAAGTAATGTTCCATTTGGTACAAAAACTGTATAACAGATGTTACAAATTATTCAGAATAAATATTTCCAGTGAAAAGCAATAACAAGGATTACAGAGGTGTTATGGGTTTTTATGATGGTACATGAACAATTCCTTTTTCAACAGGTAGCAAGTAAGAAATAACAGAAAATAATTATGTGCAAATGTCGGTACCTTTTGAAGCTATTTCGGTTACTTAAAAACATTAAATATTTTTGATTTACACAGATCAGTCTGGTCGTTCATTATATCGATATCATCATTATGCAGCGCTTTGAATATTTCAATTGATTCTAGATAATTTAATTTTCTCCCTTTTGATGCAAGATGGAGGATTTTCAGATTTTCAATTGATGGGAATGAATGACCATTGTCAATACAATGTGTTGCAAATGTTGATGATTTTTTATTCTTTTTAAAGTCAGTTTGGTGTTCTCTGAATCTAGTTTTAAAAGACCGTCCAGTCTGACCTATGTAAATACTATTGCAATCTGAACAGGTTAACTCATAAACTCCCGATTTTTCTATTTTTGGGGTGGTGTCTTTCGCGTTGAATAACCACCCCAAAAATAGAAAAATCGGGAGTTTATGAGTTAACCTATGGCACTTTGGCAAAGTAATTTTAATGAAAGAGAAGTAGGTTTTCTAGCGTGGCTTGGATCTTACGGTGCTGACGGGAGTGACAATCCCGCATTAACCTAGCTGGCTTTAGCAAGGTCTGAGTTTCCAAGGCCCTAAAGTTGCAAAGAATGCGTTTCTGAAAAAAGTCTCAGCAATGAGTGCGACCACGGGAGGGCGGGTGCCCACAGAAGAAATCCTGGCCGCTCTAGTAGAGGATAGGTTTCGTGGGGGCAGTGGTTGAAAGCCTGCATGCTGGGCTAGAGGGGTTCTATCTCTTCGGCGTGCGAGTTCCGTATTCCAACTCCGGAGCTAACCACCATAGTTGTTTGGATAGTGCTGCGCCCTATACCAGTGCGGGCCTAAGTCTTGGGAGCTGAAGCCAAACTGGAAGTTGCGAATTAATCACGGCGCGCCGATTCGGCGTATCCAAATCCCGCGCCCAGGGGGGCTGTGACCGTAGGTCTGATGGCAGGTAGGTCACATTAAACAACATAACTTTCTTCGTACTGATAAGGTCCCTCAGGGATCATTCAAGGAATAAGAAGGCACGGGAATAGCCAAACCCGAGGCGCCTGAGGACCTGGTGGGCATGGCAGGGCACGCAAACCTTGTACATAACGTCAGCATGTCATGTCTATGATCACGGGGGCCTGCAGAGGAGAACCGCCTCCATAAAAATCCCTAATCCAAGGTGGGTAGGTTGCCGATAAATGCATGGCCGGGAGGGAGCTTGGTCCTAAGACTGACTCACGGAGAAGTAAGGGGCGTACTTCGCAGAACATTTAGCCTTCCCTCCAGCAAGGCGCACTGCTGGAGGGCGACCGTTAGTTCGTCCCTACTCGTGAGATCTATTATGGAAAAAAATTAATTTACAGGGCTTATAAGGCGTCATGGTGGTCTCCTGGTCTCCAGAAATATAGGATAAAGGTGCGGAAGGCAAGATTGAATTTCAGAAAGCAAGAAAGCGAGAGGTCGCGTATAAAAGAGAGAAAATGGAGTATCTACTGTTGCGGAGACTCTATAAGTATGAAATAATAAGATGGAAAAAAAAAGACTGGGAACAATTTGTTAGTGTGAAAGGTACCGCTAACTAATTGGGTGAAGCGTTCAAAGTATGTATGGGAAAGAGGCGAAAGGTGGATTTATGTGGGATAAGGACCGAAGGAAACGTCACTGAAACGTGGAACGAGACGGTGAATGTATTGATGAGTGCATTCTTTCCCGTCGATGACAGTTGTATGAATGAGAGAATATATGAGACAAATGACTTCGAGGAGTTTAGTATGCAAGAGGTAGATGAAACTAATAAGAGGATGAAGACTGGTAAAGCGCAAGGTTTAGATGGGATATACCCAGAGCATGTGCGGGATAGTATACCTGAGTAGGTGTTGTCTATGTACAACACGGTTGCGAAGAGCTTTCCTGGGATCTGGAAGATTGCTTTGGTTGTGATCTTGTTGAAGTCAACGGAGAAACCGAAGACGGAGGCGGGATCATATAGGCCGATATGTCTTCTGCCGGTCCTTGGAAAGATTATGGAGCGATTTATGGTAAATAGACTGGACAGAAGGACTGAGGGATGTCCAGCAGGCAGTATGGCTTCGTTAAAGGAAGCTCTACTATTGACGTTTGGTTCATGTTTGAGAGAGTGGTGAGAGAAAGCGAGGAGAAATATATGTGCCGAGCGTATTTATGGATTTCATGGGTGCCTTCCACAATCTTAAGTAGGGGGTACGCCTTGAATTGTTCGAATGAAATAGGTTGTGAGGAAATGGGGCTTTGGTGGAGCTACTTTAGTAAAAGGGAGGTGAGGATGATAGGACAGCATGAGTCTGTTGTGAGATAGACGATGAGGGGATGTTCAGGGTGAGTCCTACAGTGTGGAACTTATGCAAGAATAGTCTGTTGGAAGAGCTTGAAAGGGAAGGATGCGAGGTGGTAGCATATGCTGATGATGTATATGTTACTCCTGGTGAAAGGACACAGTGGTCTCACACTCTCGACATACTATTTTAATCTTTTGAGCAATTGGGCTGCTGAGGTAGATGTAAGTGGGTCAGAAAGCAAGACAGTTTGCATGTTGGTAAAAGGGAAGTTGGTCTCGAATAGGCCTCCAAAGGTGCGTCTGAATGGCTCTGCTGTTCAGTACGCTACAAGCGTTAAGTACCTTTGTGTGAGATTAGTGGAGAGATACATATTTTCTGGTCACTTCTCCGAAGTACGAGATGAATAAGTGAGATTGGTGGGCTACTTGCGAAGATTCTTGCGGCGTAACTGGGAATTGCGGAGAAAGGCAATGAATGTGATATATGGTGGCATGTTCAAAGCGTGCGCCAAGTATGGAGTATATATACTTCTGCTCTAATTGATGATAAATGAAATTCGATTGAGAGCCTGAATCCAAAAGCGCTGAACATCTGTGTATATTACCCCGTGCATCTTGAGCATTCACAACAATAGTAAATCTTAGTAAATCCCTTCGGTTGTGAAGTCAAAGGAGAAACCGAAGACAGAAGCGGGATCATATAGGCCGATATGTCTTCTGCCGGTCCTTGGGAAGGTTATGGAATGACTGATGGTAAATAGGCTGAAGAGAAAGACAGGGGGCATATCCAGCAGGCAGTATGGGTTCATTAAAGGGAGCTCTACTGTTGACGCTTGGCTCATGTTTGAGAGAGTCGTAAGAGAAACCGAGAAGAAATATATGCTGGGTGTATTCGTGGACTTCAAGGGTGCTTTCGACAGCCTTAAGTGGGGGTACGCCTTGAAGTGTTTAATTGATGTAGGTTGCGAGGAAATGGCACTTTGGCAAAGTAATTTTAATGAAAGCGAAGTAAGAATGGAAGGACATTATGGATCTGTTGTAAGAAAGACAATGAGGGGATGCCTGCTGGGCTCCATAGTGGGTCCTAAGGTGTGGAATCTCTGTATGGATGGTCTGGTGGTAGATCTTGAAAGGGAAGAATGCGAGGTGGTAGTATATGCTGGTGACGTGCTCCTCCTGGTGAAAGGGGACAGTCGTCTCACTCTCGAGGAGAGGGGGACGAATTATTTGAATCTGTTGAGTAATTGGGCTGCTCAGGCAGGTGTAAGTTTGTCAGAAAGCAAGACAGTTTGCATGCTGGTTAAAGGTGAGCTGACCTCGAGTAGGCTCCGAACGTGCGTCTGAATGGCTTTGCTGTTCAGTAGGCTAAAAGCGTTAAGTATTTGGGAGTAAGAGTGAAGGAGAGATACAGATTTTCTGGTCACTTCTCCGACGTGAAAGAAAAATTGGTGGGACTGGTCGGCTGCTTAGGAGAGTCTTGGGGAGTGACTGGGGATTGCAGCGAAAGGCAATGAATGTGATATATGGTGGCATGTTTAAAGCGTGCGCCAAGTATGAAGTATATATACTTCTGCTCTAATTGATGATAAATGAAATTCGATTGAGAGCCTGAATCCAAAAGCGCTAAACATCTGTGTATATTACCCGTGCATCTTGAGCATTCACAACAATAGTAAATCAAAGAACCTGAGATATTGAACGTAAAATAGAGCATGTTATTTGATTTTGTGAATTCATTGATTCAATATCCACGTGAAGTAGAATGCTGTGTTTGGAACCACATTTTCCAAAAACACTATATTTGCAAATATCTAATTGATGTCCGTAATTTAAACAATTTGCAAAAAGTTTCAGATTCTTTACCCTTTTTGCTCTTGGGTTAACTGGAAATTTCAGGAGCTTTGGACATGATCATATTTCATATGAATTTTGGCAAATTGGGCTCATTCTGTGCTTGAAATGATCGTTGGCGATTGATCAAGTATTTTAGGCTGAATGACTTCAGCGATTTCTATTTTTCCAAGAATATCAGCCTTGGATCTGAGAAATGTTAAAAGTTCCACGAGAGTTGGTAACTCGTTTGAATATTTGAGAGATTTCTAATCGCGGAGAGTTACTGGGTCCAATTTGCTAGTTATAATGAATATTATCACACCCACATATCCGTTGGATGACCTAGTGAATTACGAGATCTTAAATGTTTTGAGACATCAACAACTTTTCTTAATCGATCTGAAGACTTCTTGTAAATTTTCTTTATGTCAAAAAAAGGCTTCTTGTGATTATAAATAAGAATTCGCTTGTTGCTATATCTTTGACATAATAAAGCCCAAGCGATTTTGTAACTGGCAGAGGAAATTCCTAAAGATGCTATAATTTGCGCTGCTTCACTTTCTAATGATGCTTTAAGATAATGGAAACGCTGCATTTCATTAATGGATAAATTTTTATTGATTAACGAATCAAACGTATCCTGAAATTCTAATCACCTTTCGTATGAACCAGAGAATTTTGATAAATATATTGTTGCTAGTTTCAAATTCACGTTTTGAATGCTTTGTAAATTATTTCGAATTGCCAAATTATTAACTATGAGATACTTGAGAGGTTACTGAATATAAATTATTTTCAAAATCCCTCGTTTCCTTTAATTCGGAGTCCTGATCTTCAACCAAGCAACTAATCGAAGTTTGAATTCCATAAAATTCTGGTAATAATTTTTCGATTGTAGAGAGGCGGCTTTTTAACTCTTTTTATCTGAATTTGTGTATAAAATTTTCGAAATTAGTGAGACGACTTTTGACTGCTTTACGTCTTACGTATAACCTTTTCAATTCAGAATTAATGATGAGGCTGAAACTGAATGAATAATGTTAACGAATAAGATTTTTAATTAGCAATGCAAATCTATGAATAATGTGAAAAAATAATGAGTTCTTTACTGGAAATTCTGATTATAAAAGAAACAACGATAATTTTAAACTGAATATGTCTAAATATACCGTGTATATCGAATAAATGCAGATTATAAGATCGAAAATCACGATAATTGAACTGAATCGTCTGGTATTATAATATTCAATTTCTAAATGCAATTTATTTGAGAGATCTACGATAATTTGAACTGAATGTGTCTAATTGACCGTATTTTGAATTAATGTATTTTCTACTAGTGAAAGTAAAATAATTAAAACTGAATTTGTCTTAAACCATGAGATGTAATATGTAATCTACGAAATTACTGAAAACGAAAACAAACTGAATATGTCTAATATGTAAATGGAATAAAATACGGCGTAATTGGATCTGGATGCCCTTTTGTTTTAATTCCTCACTTTTGCACTGTGTGATGAAGTGGTGTATCTGGAATATTGCTGCTTCTTTGTTTCGTATCGAAGTTTCACCTTTGTATTTTTCGCTGGATGAAATACGTATCGAAGAAGCATGTAGTTTACTGTATTTTTCGCTGAATTAATTCGTATCGAAGGACCATGTAATGTGATTGTAAATGAACTTTTTTCTGCTACGTTGAAACGAAAGAATACTGTTTGTAAGACGATATTTAATTATTTACAGTTAAGGATTATTTGCCCTGAGAGTGGGCTTGAAAATGAAATAGAGAGGTATGCTTCGTATTGAAACTTCTTACTTGAATGCTATACAACAATGAATTTGTTACTGCAGGTGGTATCAGTAACGGAATGGGAAAAGAACTATACAAAATCTGGCTTCATTTCTGAGAATAACCAAGCAAGTAATTTTTTAGGATACATTGGCGCACATGGATACCGTTTGTGTATTTCCACATAAAATCTTCGAAAAGGATTAAAAAAAGAAATGCCAATTGCTTTATTTTAGAACAAAAACAAGACTTGATCTGATAATCGATGTATTGGCGTTTGAAAGGACTGTACAAAATTCAGGTTTCGAGCAGCTTCACTGATTTTAAAATCTAATTAATGTAAAGGGCATATTCCTTGAAAGACGATAAATTGTAAATTCTTATTATTGGAACATAATGATTCTGCGAAATATCTAAATCATTTAAAGAAAAATTGAATCAAAATTGCTTAGGACTTCCGTTTTTATTCAAGCAAAAATATAGAATTTCGAATATCATACAATGCTTAAGAATATGAATATGAAGTAACCGACACAGCTGTTCCATATGTATATCACGATGAAAAATTCTTTACAAAAAATATTTGATATGAATTTAAAAATAAAGAACATTCTGAAGATCAGCGTTTAAAACTCTTATCTATAATCAGTAGAATGGTTTGATTGACAAATAAAAAAAATCAATAAAAATATATCACATATCCTACTTCTGCCAATATTCTATATTTTCCATAGATTCTTTTATATATAGGATCACAGAGTTATTCTCTTTAAATATTCGAAATTCTGAATATTATCCTCTATCAATGAATCAATGCAGTTATTCTCTACATAATAATTTGTAATAGGTTTCGTCGCATGCTGACAAGACGTCCTTAATATATTCGAATTTGGACCGTTCTTTATTTTTATATTCTTGTGGTTGGTAGTGGACAAATATTTAGAGTTAACCTCCAACATTCTATCTTATATTTTTGGATGTTTCATAGATTTTAGGTTATTCTTCATATTCACCATGCCTCTACTCGTTATCATATAACGTAACGCCGATTCAATTGATTCATTTGGAGATAAATGCTAATTATTGGCATAGTGTTTTATAATTGAATATAACTTGAGCATGAGGCAGATTCCTTCGTCTGTGAAGCTTTAAGTAATGTTGTATTCTGCTTATGTGTATTCACATGGCGCTGTTGTCTGACAAAACAGGATTGTCTCTATGCAGAGCGAATATAGCTAGGTGGCTGTGCACTGATAAATAGTCAAAAAATTATGAAATATACAGGTCTACTGCATCTGCCCGACGATAAACAAAACCTATTTCGCTGTATTTATGTTTCAAACTGAAACACAGGTGTAATGTCTACTGTCCAGATTAGGAAAACATCCTAGTTAGGTATTTTCATAGTATTTTTGTACATTTTTGCAGAACAATATTTTAAATTGAACTTAGTTCTAATGTTAACTGACACTTTATGGTGAATATTCTTTCTGTGAGATAATGCATTCAATAATTGTGCATATTTGGGATGTTACACAGCAAGGGAGCAAATTAGGGACAATCTTGAATTGCCTAGAAGTGAGAATACCTCTTTGAAATTGAAATCAAATTTATTATTTCATGTTTAACCTATGGTTTCCTCTTATGATAAACGTTAGATGTAATATCGCTTTAACTTGGGATTCTAATTTTTTCAACTCTCACGATTATCTCCATTCATGTTCAGTTGAAAGGTTTTGAATATGGAATTGAATCAGTCGCTACTTGGTGAAAATCCATATTAAATAATATTTATATAAGGTTATTCTGATTTTCACAAAATTTTATTGTTATGTTTACAACAATCGTTTCGCTATCACAGTAGCATCATCAGGCAAGATTAAATTTTGAATAACTAAGCTTGTTTCCGAAATCCGTTGCTATTTATATTGCAGTAAGTAAAATAATTTTTTTTTATTGAGCACTAAGAACCCAAAAACGGTCTCTTTATGCCTTAAGTCTGTTAGAATCTCTAGAGATAAATAAACATAATAAAATTGGAATATTACTTAACGAACAAATAGATATAAATAACTCATCTCTGTTAAATATATTCAGATAAATATTGAATTGTATCAGTCCTTACTTGGTGAAAATCCATATTTAATAATTTGAAATAAGGTTATTCTGATTTTCATAAATTTTTATTGTTAAACTCACAACAATTGTTTCGCATCATCAGGCAAGATCCACATTTTGAATAACTTTCAAAACTCAAATGTGATCTTGCCTGATGATGCTACTGTGATAGCGAAACAATTGTTGTGAGTTCAACAATAAAAATTTGTGAAAATCAGAATAACCTTATTTCAAATTATTCAGATAAGCTGGAATTTGCAGAGACCGTTTTTGGGTTTTTAGTGCTCAATAAAAATTTATTGTACTTACTGTAATATAAATAGCAACGGATTTCGAATACAAGCTTAGTTATTAAAAATGTAATCTTGCCTGATGATGCTACTGTGATAGCGAAACGATTGTTGTAAACATAACAATAAGAGTTTGTGAAAATCAGAATAACCTTATTTAAATATTATATGAAAGGTTTTGCTTTCACATTAGTCAGTTAAGAATATATTTGATTTTTCTAATATATTGTGGAATGTATTTATATGAATATTCGAAATATTTTTCAAATTGTTTTCACCAGTTCCCCAAATTCACTATAATATTCAATACTTTTCAAATTAAATAAAATAGAAAAAAGATTTTTACTTGATAGAAGAAATATAACAAAATTTGAATATCAGAACAGATTTAATCTATTAGTCTTCTACAATTTTTATTTCAAAAAAATTTTTATTCAAAAAAACTTGTAGAATTAAATTAATGTCTACAATAAGCACCGCTCATATTTAATAGACGTATATATGCAAAACTCAATATACAATGTCAAATGGAATAAATAAACCAACCAATATAAAAAAGGCAATTAAAATTAATAAATAAATATTTGAAGGAGACAAAATTTGTTTCTGATCTTACCATAGTGAAACCAATTCCTTTTCAAAAACATAAAACATAACTTAAGGATTTCTCAAAAATATAATTTATTTGGTAGTTATTGGGTGGATTGAGTAGCCCAATAGCTGCCACTGCCGGTCCCAAGCCCGGATAAAGGAGGAGGGTTGTAGGGCGAGGCTAGCGACCTACCCTACGTAATCAAAAGAAACATTGCTCACAGAACCCAAACCAAGCCTCGGAATACGACGGATATAGTGATGACGGACCTAGCGAGAATAAGGAACCCGAAAGATAACACGAAGATGAGAAGTAGAAGGAAGAGGACACAATTGAGGATAGGATGCTGGAACGTGAAATCTTTTAATGGAAGAGACCAGGAAAACATTCTAGAACTGCGAAACAAGAAAATAGACATCTGCGCAATCTCCGAGACAAAGAAGAGAGGAAAAGGAACCGAACATTATGGCGACTACTTCCTGGTCTACTCCGGGAGACCAAAGGAAACTAAAGCGATGTCGGGAGTGGGAGTACTCATAGATCACAAATATCAGAACATCAACAATGACATCGAATATCGGAGCGATAGAATACTAAAAATCAGTCTGAAACTGGAAAACCACTTTATACACATAATATCAGTTTATGCACCGGATACTGGAAAGCCAACACTGGAGGCCCTTGACTTCTATGAGCAATTGCAATTAACAGTTGATGAGATACCCAAGCAAGACCAAATTATCATCATGGGAGATATGAACGGAAGAGTGGGCAACGAGGTAATTCCAGGAATAAAGAACGTGTTCAACGAAGAAATCATAAATGACCGGGGAGAGATGCTCATCGACTTCTGCACCTACAACGAGCTAAGAATCAACAACACATATTTTCGTCATAAACGTCAACATAAGATTACTTTCCGTGGAATCAGGGGTGTAACTTCTACAATAGACTACATCCTAACGAATAGAGCAATTGTACCAGAACAAGTGGTAGATATTAGATCATTAACATCGGCAAATATAGGGCCTGACCACAGTTTGGTTCTAGGTGTAATATCTGGAATGAAAATACCAACAAAAGCGGACAAACAACACGATTCAGTAACAAAGTTCACCATCGAATCCCTAAAAACAGAGAGCATACTCGACTTATATAGGAGACGATTGACGGCCAAAATGGAGGAGACATCAATCGGTGACCAATATACGGTAAACGAGGCATGGAAAATACTCCTAAAGAACATAAATGAAGCAGCCGAAGAAGCGCTGGGGAAGAGAACAATCAAGGTAACCTCACATCAGCGTAGAGGGAAGCCCTGGTTCACATCGGAAGTAAAAAATCTGGCACAAGAAAAGAAGGAAGCACATCTAACCTACATAAATAACAAGACACCGAGAAACTATCTGAAGTACACCGAAATTAGGAACAGAGTCAATAATAGAATTAGAGAAATAAAGAAAGAACACTGGGGGAACTTTAGTCGAGCGATGGAAAATGACCTATATGGAACTCAAAAGCGCATATGGAAAATGCTCAGAGCCGCGAAAAAGGAAGTAAATGAGACAGTACAAATACATAACATCACCGCGGATAAATGGAAAGAGTACTTTACAAGTTTGCACCACAATAACGACCAGCAACCAGAAAGGAGAAAAAATCTGTGGCGAGAATATACACTAAGCTTGGAAGAGGACAAGCGGGTTACAACAGAAGAAGTGATGAACGAAATGAAACATCTCAAAAACGGAAGAACTCCCGGTCCAGACAACATTCCTAATGAACTGTTGAAACAAGGAGGAGTAAGATTGGCTGAACAGCTCACCAAACTCTTCAATAAGATCCTAGGGAGCGCACTAATACCAGACGAATGGAAACAGAGCATAACAATACCTCTATTCAAAAAGGGAAAAACATCAGATCCAGCAAACTACAGAGGAATATCATTATTGAACACCTCCATGTAACTGTTCACTCGCATACTGGGACAACATATATTGCAACACACCACGTTAAGTGAAGAACAACAGGGTTTGCGCAAAAATCGTTCCACGGTCGACGCTGTATTCGTTGTCAGAGAAGTAATGGAGAAAGCCATTGAATATGACATCTTCATAGACTTGAGTAAGGCATTCGACAGAATACAATTGACGGATGTTGTGGACGAAATGAAGCACAGAGGAATACACCCAAACATTGTAGAGACGATCAAACAACTAAATACAGGCAACACTACCACATTCAAGACAAGAGCAACCGCAATCGATAAAGTAAAAATCAACCTAGGGGTGAGACAGGGAGATAGTCTTAGCCCACTGTTATTTAATCTGATAATGGACAGGATAATACATAACGTACGAAAAGTGAACCCAGGATACAGAATGGGGAACGAACTGTTGAAGATCTTGTGTTATGCAGATGACGCAACATTATTTGCGGATAGCGAAGACGGGCTGCAATGGTTGATGCAGGCATTTCACAGGGAGGCTCTGAAACTCAACATGGTAATATCGATTCCCAAAACTAAGAGCATGGTAATTGCCAGGGAACCCCGCCGATGTAAGCTGGAGATGAATAACAACATCATCGAACAAGTATTCTCCTTTAACTATCTAGGCGTAACGATATCGCCATATGGGAGCTTAAAAGATAGTGTAAGACATCAGATGAATAAGGCAGCCAGAATAGCGGAAGCCCTAAGGAATATCATCTGTAAGAACAACTGCATGACAACAACCACTAAAGTGAGAATTTACAAAGCATGCGTCAGACCCGTGATGACATACGCGGCGGAAACAAGAGCAGATACAGCTGAAACTAAAAGAATGGCACGGACAAACGAGATGCGAGTTTTGAGGGCAATAACGGGGAACACATTGAGAGACCAGAGAAAGAGCAACGAGATCAGAAGGGAATGCCAGACGGAGGACGTAGTTAGATGGACCCCCGCGAGGAGAAGGTTCTGGAATGAACATGTCTCACGTATGACAGACGACAGAATAGCAAAAATCGCTAGAAACGGAAGACCAGCATCCAAACGACCCGTAGGAAGACCGCCAAAGAGGTGGAAGGACAGCTGGACCTCAACATCTCAAGAACGAGAGGAGGAAAATGGGTGAAACAAGCTAGCAAGCTTTCGTAAAGAAGAAGAAGAAATATTTAATATATTTATTTGATAGATTCAGACAGTACAATGTAATAAATTACTGTCTCATATACATTTTTTTAATTTAATATATTTAAATATTCAAATAAGTTAATTCAAAAATCTCTCAAAACATGTAATGTATCTTCAAAAAACAATTAGAATACGGATAATCTCTTCATCGGCCCTAGATAACATTCAAATATCAAAATCAACTAACCATCACTATATCATACCTTAGAACTTAACACGTGAACTTGTTCAAAGAGACTTCTAAGGTATGATATAGTGATGGTTAGTTGATTTTGATATTTAAATGTTATCTAGGGCCGATGAAGAGATTATCCGTATTCTAATTGTTTTTTGAACATATATTACATGTTTTGAGAGATTTTTGAATTAACTTATTTGAATATTCAAATATATTAAATATTTCAAATAAATTATATTTTTGAGAAATCCTTAAGTTGTGTTTTATGTTTTTGAAAAGGAATTGGTTTCACTATGGTAAGATCAGAAACAAATTTTGTCTCCTTCAAATATTTATTTATTAATTTTAATTGCCTTTTTTATATTGGTTATATTGGTATATGATATTTGAAACTTTTCAATAATCCTTCCATCAAAATAAAAAACTCTATATTATTTGATATTTTATCAATATTATTTGAAACAAAAGCTGAAGATGATTTTTATCCAGTGAAAATATTTTGTTAACGGATTATACAGGGTGTTTCAAAATTAGCTACCCAGCGGGCAGTTACGTATTCAATTAAAATTAAGACATTAATAAGGAATTCCAAACTCTTGGTCGTTTTCGGAATATGTTGAAAAAGAGGAGTCGCATAATGAATTTTTATTTGATTTGAACAAACACAACAACGCTTAAAATTAGTGGAAGTATTAATAACAAAGAAACTTCTAGGTCATATAAACCTTCATTACTATTTGGATACATACATTTTGTGACAGTTTGAAAAATGTATGAATGATGATGTTTTTCTTTTAAAAATTTCCCGAAAGCAATCTCTTTTTCTGAACATTCTTTAGTTTTGTCTCATTTTTAATGGTAGAATGCGTATAAGACTACTGGGTAGTGAATTTTGAGACCTGTAGATAAAAATCAATAAATTTCGACAAAACCCTGTCGTCAATGTGGAAGTCATCACGCTTACGAAGGAGATTTTAGCAGAGTACTCAAAAGCCACTTCAAATTCCATCAGGTGGAATACGTATTGAGGAAATGATAACTTTCTACCCATTTTTAGGAGAACAACGAATATGTGAGATTATAAACAAGCGAAAATTATTTACAAGAGTCTAATGAAGACCTACCTGAATTGTGGCATAATTGCATGGGATAGTCTATAGAACTCACCTGCTTGAAATAAAAAAAAAATTATCAGGATCATTATGAAAGAGGGCTATTACGTAGATATATTGTCCTAGTTCAAGCTATGCGACTCTATACAAATGTGTAACGTTATCGTGACATGTATGATATTGTCTTATAGTTAAACTCACAACAAACATAATATTGTAAAATAAAATAAATGAGGATAGACGGTATACAAAATCATTTAAATATTTTCATATTTACAGATATATTCTGTTAGCCTTCTACATATTTGATTTCAAAAAATTATATTCAATATTATTACTTCAGGAATTGAATTAATGTCATATAAGTACTACTTATATCAAACGACAAGTATAAAACAACCATTCATTATAAGACATCCAAATGATATAACAAAATCCAATAAATATAAATCGTTAACAAAAATTCTATAAATTAAATATTTTGAGCAGACAAAATTTTGTTTTTACTCCTCCCATTTATAAAAAGAGATATCTTTCAAAAATGTTTGATATACTTTTAAGAATTTCATCATGAAACTATGTTACTTAGAATATTCAATATTATTGGATATCTAAGTTACTACTTAGAAAATCTCAAGGTATGTAAAAACATTACTAAAAAACAAGATTTAAGAGAGACTTCCCTTCGTCAGTACTCAATCATATTATTCAATAAAATATAACATCAATCAACAAAAAATATTTTCTCACCTTCAACAATTCAGAAGGATTCTTGGTAAATGAAAACTGAAAATGCATCATTTGATGTCTTATAATGAATATTTATTTTATATGTCGTTTGATATAAGTAGTACTTATATGACATTATTTTAATTTATTTCCAGAAGTTATAATCATTAAATATAATTTTTTGAAATTAAATATATAGAAGGCTAATATTAAAATATTTAAATAATTTTATATAGCTTCTATCAAGATTAACCTCTATTTATGTTATTATATTCATAATATATAATTATTTGTTTTCCTTAACATATTATCTTTATACAGATAGTCCTTGTGCTATAACAGAGGACGTTAAATTGTATTTCAATCTTTTAGATCAAGAGTAAACCACAGAAATTTTTACATATAGTTGAGCGTTACACTATATTTAAGGATTTTTCAGTTTACTAGAAGTTTTGTAAATGGTATTGAATATGAATTATTTGAATACTGACGAAGCAAAGTCTCTCTTAAAACTTGTTTTTCAGTAATGTTTTACATATCTTGAGTTTTCATATAGAGTAACTCAGTTAGATATTCAATAATATTGAATATTCTAATTAAGATAGTTTTATGATGAAATTCTTAAGATTATGTTAGACATTTTTGGAAGATACTTGTTCTTATAAGATTGATCAGCAGAAACAAAATTTTGTCTATTGAAAATATTTAATTTATAGAATCCTGGTGAACAATTTTAATTTATTAGATTTTGTTATGCCATATGTCTTATAATGAATGCTTATTTTATATGTCATTTGATACAAGTGGTACTTATATGACATCATTTTGATTTATTTTCAGAAGTTATTATCATTAAATATAATATAATTTTTTGAAATGGAATATGTAGAAGGCTAATATTAAAATATTTAAATAATGATATTATAAGATTACATACGGAAGACACCAAAGATTTTCAATTGTCATTCACAAAAAAATTTCCAAGAAGAGAATTTGCGATCTTAGAACTTAGATACTTCTGAAGTGTACGATAGTGGAACTTGACTGAAGGCTTACGTTCCTTCAAGCATTGTGAAAACAGCGTCAATCCGTGAATGATCGCATTCTTGTTGCTAAAGAATAAAAGACAATGTATATTTGTATGTAAACATGTTGATAATGTAACTTCGTGTTTGAAATATATATTGTTTCAACATATTTAGGTCTATTTTGATTCGTTTAACCAATTTAAACTGTTTTAAATCTTTGACTATTCAATCAATTTCACTGTGTATCGATATAATTTGAATTATGCTTGTTGACCAAGAGTATTATTTTCATTCGAGTATCTTGTTTCACAAATGTGGTTGATGCTTGTTTCACATTGACGCATTTGGGCTCAAAATATATTTCAATTTTTGTATTCGAGACATTTTGTGTACATTATTCCTCAAACGCAATGAAGTCTTTCTTTATCGTTAATTAAACTTCCGAGTGAACAAATAATTAATTATTATTATACCCAAATAATGGTGAGAAGCACTGACATAAAGTCAAAGTAATGTGCGCGCTTCTTCATTTCCCCTGAAAATTTCAAATCTGCGAAATCCTTCTTGAAAGAAATATGACAAATGAAATCCTGAATTTTATGTTCTGTCACCTGAAAGTAGAATAAAATGCCATTTCTTCAAACTCTTTAACTGTTCTCCTTCTGCAGAAATTGAAAATCTCATTGAAATGTGAAATTAATAAAGTAAACATAACATAACATAAACATAAGGGTAGAAGAACATGAAAAATCATATTAGTAGAGTAAACTAACATCTAATTTTTCGGAACATTGTATAAATAACAACCATTTCATAGATTTCAACTGAAATTTTACACGTAGGTAATGAAAGCAGAAGAATGGACCTCTTAGAAAGTTTGGAAATTTGTTTAGCTAATGTTAAGAAGCTACCAATTATAAATGAACAACTTCAATTTAATTTATTGTTCTTATCTTTAAAAGATTAAGACCCAACTTACACCATATTTTTACACTGTTCAAAATTGTGCCTGTGATCTACCCTACTATTATAAATATGATAGGATTTTAAGTTTTATTCTCCTCAGTTTTGAAAATGGGCTAAAAACCCGAAACAAATATGTCAGACATCAAATAAATAGTGAAACTTAAGCCAGGTTGTTTTTATTTACTTTATTAATTTAAAAATGTTTCACGAAGTGATATGCGAGAAATCAATATCATTTATCAAGAAATGAAAAATATATAGTTAATGCATTCCATCCTTCTACCTTAGACATGCATTGTTACATATAGGCAAAAAACAAAATTTCTTATGTTTTTTCTGCTTCAGATATGAAAAATCGAAAAAAACAGACTATACCTGTATTCGAACACTGGTTACAAATTTTAAACAACATTTCTTATACTTCTTCTACTGCAGATATAAAAAATGAAAAAAAAAACGGACTGCCTTTACTCGAACACTGGTCCGGAATTTTGAACAAAATTTCTTATACTTTTTCTACTTCAGATATAAGAAATCGAAAAAAAAAACAGACTATGCCTGTATTCGAAGACTGGTTTGTAATTTCGAAGAACGATGTGTCTGTTATTCGTCTAGCTGTCTGAGCTATTGGAATTTGTCGGATTCTTTAAAGATGTCTTTTGAGATTTCATGTTCAAATATTGTAAGATTGAAAAAAGGTCTATCAATTTATCTTTACTAAATTATGAATGAGCGTTTGTGTTGTCCTTTCATATATTGAATTTATATTCAATCGAGTTTGTACTCTGTATATTTGAAATAAAAATTTCTGAGAATAACTCAGCGGATTCTGTATATTTTTCGATTATAACTGATATATAGAGATTTCCAATTAGAGATTTCAGTTTGATATTGAAAAAACCGAGTATATTTCAAGAAAAATTAATAGTTCTTCATTTCATTGTGAGGAGGAAGGTATGGCATTGAAAATGGAAAACGATATCAACCAAATGGCCGCCACGGCTACAATTGCAGCACCATATCCTTTTCATGAACAATTGGCACATTTGAGGCTATATATCCTCGATAACTTCCCGAATTCCATCTTTAAGGTCTTGAATCGATTATGACCTTATCTTTCTTGTGGCTTCAAAGAAAAAGTCTAAGGGTGTTAAATCACAAGATCTCGGTGGTGAATTGTGATTACCTCTTCGATTCATAACACGGAAATTTTCTTGCAAAATTGCCATTTTTCCGTTGCTTATGTGACACATAGTGCCGTTCTGTTGAAAATAAACGTCGTCCAAATCAATATATTCCAATACCGACCACAGAAAAAACATTAATGATTGCTCGGTAGCGCAATCTATTCACTATAACAGTTGCACCAGCCCTATTTTCGAATAAGTAAGGTCCAATCATATCGCCAGCCCAAAACAGTGATACGTTGAGGATGGAGTGAGTTTTCAACAATGATTCTTGTATTTTACGATCCTCAAATGCGACAATTCTGCTTATTAACGTAGTCTACGAGGTGAAAATGAGCCTAATCACTGAAGACGAATTTTCGATGGAAATCCGGATGATTTTGATGCACTTCAAGGATCCTATCAGTGAAGATACGACGTTGCTGGTGATCGATCGACTTGAGTTCTTGTGTTAACTGATCTTTAAAAGCCTTAAGACCTTAGTCGTTATGCAAAATAGGGTGTAATGTCGTTTGTGGAATGCCCAGTTCCAAAGATCGATGAGGAATCAACAAACCTAGGATTTCGTCAAAACTACAGGCTACAGAGAAATATTCAAACGGAAAGAGCAAAAGCATGGAAACTTTCGGAGAAGGTTTGGGTCTATATATATATATATATATATATATATATATATATATATCTCGGCTGAGTTCGTGAACGGAATTAATCGGTTCGATAGTTTCGCAGTTATTTTTTTTGAGAATTTTTCCATATTTATACCAATATTTCCGAAACTACAGGTTAGATCGATCTTAAATTCAGTATTTAGAAGTAGAATAGTAAGGTGCATGTCCGTTCAAAGTTTCTTGGGTATCTTGTGATACCCTAAACTTGTGTATCTTGTGATATGCTAATCATCTTAAGGAATTCAGGCATAATTTCAACAATAATTATAAAATTATCCACGTTGAAAGCAAAAGTTCTGCATTAACATTTTTAGAATTTCTTGAAATCAACAATCTCTTGAAAATAATGCCCGTAAAATCCTTTTGAACGAACAAACAGATGTCGATCATTCTCCATTACTGAATATTTTTCCTTAATAGCATTTTAGCGGCAAACTCCAATAAACACCTAGAGTTTTTATGACTTGTGCTTCCATTATTTGGTCACGTACCTAAAAATGTATTAACAAACTGATAACTTTAAAGAATAATTCACTAGTTTTTCATTTATATCTGATCAGAAATGCAAATTTTAAGTGGTCCATCTTCTACAATATGGATGTATTTTGTCCATTAGTTTGAATTTTTTCTGCGGAATTACCGTTATTATTCGCAAATTCTATATTGAGAACTACGACCAAACTTCAAGGATTCCAAGAAATCTAACCAAATTAAAGTTCAAATTTGCACGTAGTATGATTCAAAATCATAATAGTTTAGCTCTCGTGGAACTCAGTGCACGAATTGAAATCTGAAAAGACGTAAGTGCGATGCATTCTAATATTAAACAATTTTTCGAAATTCAAACATCAACAACTTAAGTTCTGCAAGACCGAGACCAGATAGCAAAATCGGATTTTCCTGTGAGGAATCTGAAATATTCCATTATTCTTTCTATAAAACAATATTAAAAATACTGATAGAAAAAAGCAGACAGCCGTCAAGAACAGAGCAGGAAAATTTTCACAATTTCACAATTTATCTGCCTCCTACGCATTCTGACACGAGTTCAGTTACGAAAATTCAAAATAAAAAACAGGCATTGTCACTCAAATGTGATGGAGTTCGGAAGATTTGCAACTCCGGAAAGAAGCGAAAAGTGTGGATTTGAGATTCTGACGTATTTATTGTCTACCGGAATATTCCGGAATGGAAACAGTGCTTGCTTCTGTTGGCCGTTGTTGACACATTCATTAATTTAGAAGGGATAATCATTGATTTACAATTTAGATTCAGACTTCAGAGTTAGATTATTTGGTTAGACTTTGAAATAGAAATTATTCTTTGAGTTATCAAGTTTTCGCTAATGAGCATTGCCAACATCACCAGGTAATTGTTTCGCCTAGGATATTCAATTCAGTCTTATTTCAAAATCGATTCACTATTTCTGGGAAAGTAATGAATTCACTGAAGTAGTTTCGCGTTAACAAAATCGATTAATTTAGATGGGATTCAAATGTATAATCAGAACTCTCTCTTCTTGATTCGTTGTTGCTTCATTCATACAATTTCTTTTTATATATTGTGTTCAAAAATGTTGAATATTCTTAACAGGTTCCTGAATAATGAGAAGGAAAAATATATATATATATATATATATATATATATATATATATATATATATATATATATATATATATATATATATATATATATCCGGGTTTATAGCGTTCTACGCCTTCCGGTTCCTAATCTCCAAGCCTTTCTATCTTGCCAGTCCCCTGGATGTAGATTTCGTTCGGACATAGCTTTTTCTATTCCCTCAAACCATGTTTTTTTGGGCCTTCCTCTCTTTCTTCTTTCTGGTGGTGTCCATTTCAGAATCATCTTTGGTAGACGCTCGTCGCACATTCTTTCTACGTGCCCGTACCAAATCAGTTGTCTTCTCTGGATTTCATCTATGATTGTTCTTTCGACTTGCATGATATCTCTGATCCTATCATTCCTTACTTTGTCCATTCTGGATTTTCCTGCAGATCGTCGCCAGAAATCCATCTCAAGGGCCAAAAGTCGACGTTCCACACCCTTTGTCAATTGCCACGTCTCACACCCGTATAGCACTATACCCTCAAAGATGGAATTATATATCTGATGTTTTTTCTCCCGCGATATGTTTTTGGCCCACAATATTGAGATCAAACATCCAATGACCCCTCTACCTTTCAATATTCTCTGCTCAATCTCAGTTTCTGTTCGGCCGGTGTGATCAATTTGAGCACCCAGGTAAGTATATTTACTACATGTTCCTATTTATACGTTGTCTTCTAAGTGTAGATTATCTGCTTCCTGTCCAATGCATAAATATTTGGTTTTCGTTTTATTCACAGACAGTCCCCACTTTTCGTATTCGGCGAAGAGCCTTGTCGTCATAAACTCTAAATCTTCCTTGTCTTGGGCCATTACCACCTGATCGTCTGCAAAATGGAGAGTGTACAAAGTTTTTGTATCGTTTAGTTGTATTCCCATACCACTGCAAGATCTTCTCCATTTTCGTAGCGTTTCGTTCAGATATATTTTGAATAACGTTGTGGACAGACAGCATCCCTGCCGTAGGCCCTTTGATATATAGAAACTTTCGGACATACTCTTACCTAGCTTTATTCATGATGTTGCCTGACTATAGAGCTGTTTGATGGCTTTTATGACTGTGTTAGAAGGAAAAATATATCAGATAATATATAAAAAATTTAGTGTTGATAACTTTCTGAAGATTAGAAGATCCCTCCGACCGACTGTGCTAATTTTATTTACTACAGTTCCAGTTATCCCGGCGCAAGAACTGCGCCCATAGATTAACAATAATATATAGATTGGACACTTCCCTACCCCCACCTTGAACTAAGTTTTTAGTTGATGCACCAGTCAATAGTTAGCGCTAACCATCAACTTATAGTTTTTGATTTCACCGCTAGGTACTGTTTCCATCAGCCGTTAGCCATAGATGTAATAATAGTCATATACATTCTGTCAAGAAAGTACCGGGAATTATCGATTTAAATCTGGCGGGGCAATGAGGCAGGTAAAAATTTTTTTTCCTAGGTTGGTATCACTGTCCATAATTACTATGCCAAGCTTGAGCGGGATCTGTCAACTAGTGTGTTTGCAACAGCTGATTAAGTCAGTCGATGTCAGAGTGCGTGCCGATTTTTACTATGGGTGATTACGTTGAGCAGAGAATTTGTTTAAAGTTTTGTGTTGCAAATGAATTTTCATGTGCCGATGCATTGAAAATGTTGCAGAAGGCCTTTGGTGATAAGGCTCTATCGAAAACTCGTTCATATCAGTAGTACAGAGCCTTCAAGGACGGTCGACGAATATGAAGGTGATGCTCATTGTTTTCTTCGATATCCGTGGCGTGGTGCACTACGAATTCGTTCCAGAGGGTCAGACGGTAAACAAGGAGTATTACCTAGGCGTTATGAAACGTTTGCGTGAGCGTATCCGTAAGAAGCGGCCAAATTTGTGGGAGAACAACTCATGGATTTTGCATGACGATAACGCGCCTTCTCACCGAGCTACGATTGTGACTGACTTCCTTGCCAAAAACTCAACAAACGTGCTTCAGCAACCACCGTATTCGCCGGATTTGGCTCCCTGCGACTTTTTCCTCTTCCCAAAACTAAAATTGCTCCTTCATGGCACCCGTTTTGAGTCGATTGAAGCCATAAAACAAAATACGGCGCGAGAGCTGAAGTCCATCCCGGAAAGCGCCTATAAAAAATGTTTCGATAATTGGAAGTGCCGTTGGCATAGATGTATTGGAGCAAATGGAGCCTATTTTGAAGGCGTCCCAATAAATTTTGACGATTAAATGTAAAAATGTTGTTTTAATTGAAAATTCCCGGTACTTTCTTGACAGAGTAGTATGTTGAAAAGAGGTTTTGTTTACGTTTTGTTATGGCCAAACCTCGATTACATCTCATAGTTCTTTTTGATTCAATTTCGTAAGAGTTAAGTTCAAAACAGTTTATTGCATCTAAACTAGTGTATTTTCAAATATTGAGTTCAATACAGTACTTGAAAATGGGATATACTAAGAAATGTTGTGTACATAGATGTCAAGATCTAACCAGCCCTAGACATCGTTTTCCCAAGAGTGATCCCAAGTTATTTAAGAGGTGAGTTGAAATTATACAGCCAACTGATTGGCACAAATTATCAGATGATCAAATATTGAGAGGAATATAATTTCTTCAGGTTGGTTGATTTTCATTTACTATGTAGTCATCTAGACTATTTTTATGTTTAGGTGGTTAGTTTAAAATATAAATCAATGCTATGTAACACACCAACAAATTGCTCTGGGTGATCTAATAATATTATTTTTTCTCTAGGTGATTTTCCTGAGGTAACAGATATTGAAATGGTATGGGCCAGTTTCTGGATCAGTGCCAAATGTTGATAGGAAAAGAACTTCTTCAGGTTAAGTGGTACAATTTGTCAAATTATATCAAACGATTTATCTATTAGAAACTGTGTAATCTGTAGGATCAATTTACTTATAGTATAGTCATAGTGAGTTGTTGAAAAATTTACATTTTTTGTAGGAAATATCAATTTGGTAATTTCATGAAACCGGGACACTATACTTATTTTTTATTTAATCAGTGTTTTAATTATCTCTTTCATTTCATTCCAAGACTTTGTGAGAGAAGAAAAATCTCAAAATGTTTTGAAAATATCATATCGAAGAATTTAAATTTTCAAATTATGAAGTGTGCATCACATAATCTTTATCAAATAATATGCTTGACTCTTCAGGTGTTCTTTATTCTGGTGGTGAAAACAAGTAAATAAAATAGCAACCAGAACTGATTCAAAATTTTTATTCAGTAATACAGAGAAGGAATTTATTGACCTGATTAAGGACCAAGCTGGAAGACATTTTGACTCTTAAAGAAGATCTCATGAATTAATATTTTCAGGGTTCAATTTTTGTTTAACACCTAGGAATACTTCAAATATGTAAATTTTATCTTTTTTTCTTTCAATAGTTTTTATTTTTTATAACCAATGAATAATTATTGTTCAAACATATTTCTGTTATTCAAATAGTGGGATTGAACATTGAAACAAGTTTTTGGAAATTACTATGTTGTACTGCAGAAAAATTAAATGTAAATATTGTGAATACATACGTTAATTTCATCCCTTTATTTATTTAATAGTTTCTATTCTTTATAATGAATAAATAATTATAGATCAAACATGTATCTGTTATTCAAATAGTGAGTTTGAAGATTGAAACGAATATTTGAATCTTTTTTCAGTTTTTCCTAGGGTAAAAATTAAAACAAGTGTTCAGAAATTACTATGTTTTACTACCAAAAATTTGAAATGTATTTGTTGTTGAGTTGTGTGAATGTGAGCATTTCAATGTTTTGGTAGTAAAACAAAGTAATTTCTGAATACTTGTTTAATTTTAGCTCAAAGAAAAACTGAAAGAAGATTCAAATATTCGCGCCAAGCGTCGATAATGCAGTATTCTAAAGGCAGAGGTAATGCAGTTCTCTGGAGAGTTGGTAATGCAGTTTTCTTTAGGTGGATTTGTTTCATGCACCAGTCGCTACAAAAAAAGCGACAAACTTGATTTACAGTGAGTGTCCCATCTATATAGTCTTGTTGACCTATGACTGTGCCAGAGGAGGCTTTATGCCTGCACAGTCCATTCGACCGCTCGAGATCCGAACCTCAGTCGATCCGAGTTCAAGCCCAGCCTAAAGTATAGTCGAGAGCCCTAAACCTGCTGGTCAGTTCCGGTTATCCAGACACAAGAACTACGATCCTACGACAGAGTATCCTTCTAGCTTAGCCAAAGCGTAGCCTGGTTTCCAAAGGGAGCCATTTAACTTGATGCCAGAATCCACGAACTCGAGGAGACTAACACGTTATAGTACCCCTCCCCTTAAATCTAGCACAGATCCAATTCTGATGAATTCTCCCTTATGAACAGATAACCTACAATCGGGTATGCTATGGGTGCTTCAACTTCTCACGTGGGCACAGATTTGATTGGCCCAATTTTCAATGACTATCGTATAAATACTGCCAAATTTGAGTAATGGTATTGATTATGTTGATTGTCGGCAGTTTATTAACATAGACCTGACTTCAGAAAATCCCACGGGTGAAATGTCTAACTGGGTCAATTCGCACGATGGTGGCCAATTCACATTACATCTACGAGAGATTAGCATACTCTCAAAAGCTTCATGCACAATTTTAATCGTTGCACGTACCTCGGTCTTGCTGGAATAGAATGTCGTCAACGTGCATATTGTTCAACTTATCCCTAAAGAAATCGTTCTGCTTCGCTGGTCGGATATGACCCCAAACATGTTATTTAAAAAAGGACGGAATAATTGACGTCGGCCAAAAATTCACACGAAATCATAACCTTTTATAAATGTTAACTGGTGTCGTCTTTTTTTATGAAATTTATGCTTGTTAATACAGCCGTTCATACGGAGAAGTACCTAGTCAGAAAAAATAATTTTTCAACCATAATTGAGGTCCTCTTCCAAATATTTTGTAGGTACCAGTCAGTGAACAAACGCGTTGTCGATGGTTATTATCTTTGAGCTATTGTTTCAGTTGGATCTTGTACGGGTGCGAGATCAATTTTTGACGCTAGATCTAGCTAGAATTTCAAATAGACTTTTTGAAGATGTGCTGCATATTTTCAGAGAGTTTTTTTGAAGGAGCTTTTTAAAGAGTGTTCTTTTCGGAGCAATTCTTGAGGTTATGTTTTATATTTTTGGAGAGGATTTCCATTTACATAAATCCTTTATGCAACAAACGTTTGTATCCTTCAAGTTTTTTTTATTTGATAACTTCAACCAATATTCTATTATATATATTTTTTTAAATTTTTTTATTCCCTTTTGATGCTGTCTAATGAGTGTTTATTACATATGCCTACTCAAATGGAACTATGTTGTATAAGATATTCATTTAATTTCAAAAATATTCTGAGACTAAATTTTATAGAATCTAAATTTGTAGTGAGGTTAGCAGAATTAATCTGTTTGATATTTAAGATATTGTTATCTTTGATTCGATCATCCTCCATGAGGAGAAAGAAGATGATGGTTAATACGTTACTACCAATACGATAATGTATGATGGTTGTTCTTATAAAATAGAGAAAGGCTTTTTACTTGATAAAAGCAATATAATAAAATTTGAATATCAAAACAGATTTAATCTGTTAGTCTTCTACAATTTTAATTTAAAAAAATTTTTTTGATTGAAAAAACTTTTAGAATTAAATTAATGTCTACAATAAGCACCGCTTATATTTAATAGACGTATTATATTCAAAACTCAATATACAATGTCAAATGGAATAAATAAACCAGCCAATATAAAAAAGGCAATTAAAATTAATAAATATTTGAAGGAGACAAAATTTTGTTTCTGATCTTACCACAGTGAAACCAATTCCTTTTCAAAAACATAAAACACAACTTAAGGATTTCTCAAAAATATAATTTATTTGAAATTTTTAATATTTTTAAATATTCAAATAAGTTAATTCAAGAATCTCTCAAAACATGCAATATATCTTCAACAAACAATTAGAATACGGATAATCTCTTCATCGGCCCTAGATAACATTTAAAATATCAAAATCAACTAACCATCAGTCTATCATACCTTAGAATGTAACACGGAACTTGTTTGAAACAGACCAACTTTAAAAAATCCAGGTAGTCAGTTCGTCACAAAATCACAGAAAACTGTAAGGCATTCTATGGTTTCCTTCAAACCATTGACATTCCATAATGAGAATTATTCAAGCCTAAATATAATTATATATTATGTATAAAATAAAATAGAAAAAGGCTTTTTACTTGATAGAAGAAATATAACAAAATTTGAATATCAAAACAGATTTAATCTGTTAGTCTTCTACAATTCTAATTTCAAAAAACTCAATATACAATGTCAAATGGAATAAATAAACCAACCAATATAAAAAAGGCAATTGAAATTAATAAATAAACATTTGAAGGAGACAAATTTTGTTTTTGATCTTACCATAGTGAAACCAATTCCTTTTCAAAAACATAAAACACAATTTAAGGATTTCTCAAAAAAAAAAAATGGTTGTTTTTGTTCGTTTTCCTCGACAATGAACAATATTTTGTTGGTCTTTACTCAGCAGGTGAAACAATCCAAAATTGTATGATGTATTATGTGATATATACTGTAAATAAACGAATTCCAGTCTATCAACAGATGAATCTTCATATTCTCCTCGAATTATAATCATCCTGAAATTTGCATACTCATTGATTAGCTTCACAATTACTATTGAAGAATTCGAAATCGTTTATCAATATGACAGTGTATTACACAGTTCTGTTAACACATTTTTTACTACTAATGAATAAAAGAACTAGCGCGTATGCTTCCTTAATTTCTTAAAGTTATGGTACAAATATTAGTGCATTTGTTCACAACTCAAGTCGATTCGAATATATATCATCGTTGATTAATAAGGAGTATTAGTTATGGTAATAGAAACTTTTTCACATCGGAGCAGTGCAACATATATATGTATAACAATCGATGATATCATCGTTTGTCTAGTTTCCTCATCAGTGTCACGCCCAGGGACCTTGGAGTTATTACCGAACACCTGCGTTTTCCATGTAGGACCTTGTTACCATAGCTCTATTTTCCTCAGCTGCTGGGACAATATATCTGCAGTACTTTAATCCTTTTTTATGTATGCTTACTTCCGTTTGATAGGATGTGACTTGAAAATGAGAACAGTTTCTGGAGTTACTAATTTTAGGAATAATCTGGAGAATGGTCCATTGCTTGTAGAAGCTAGATAGGGTCTATTTACCTACATAAATGGCGCTGGTGCTTGATGAATACTCTAGGGATGAATAAAGGTAGACAGCTCCATTACATTCGTTGGACATTAGAGCTGGCACTGATGGTGAAACTAACAAGATTCGAATAATGTCTAATGCTTATATCCTGATAGTTTTGAGATACATATTACGGTTGGTTCAAGTTGTTCAAGTTGTAACCTGTTCAGAGATGTATAATAGTGAACCCAGATTCTGGAGAAGAAGAAAATAGCTACTAATATAAAAATTTATTAGAAGATACACCGAATTACCGTTCAAAAGTAGTCGGCCCCCTACTTCAAGGAAGCTTAGGACCTTTCTTATCTAGGCAGGACTCGTTGCACCGAAAGATTACTCATCTTCTGCTGGCTCTGCAGTGTCAGTGCTTGAGTTGTGTGAGGCTCAACTCAAACTCAGAAGAGGGTGATTCACTCCCATGCTCAGAGTCCATAGACCACTCCTGATGAACCCAGTCGATCCCGACTAAAGTTCAATGAATTGCCTAAGACCCTCAAAACCTCAGGTATTATCCCGAACAATCTAGTTAAAGGGGTCCTTTAAAGAATCAAGTTCAAGGGTTCTTAAGGTCCTTAACCCCAGCCGATTCTGGCTCAAGTCCAACTCATTGGTCGTACGATCAAAAACTGCAAACGCCCACTTCCTAAAGCCATGACCTCAGGTGAATGACATACCCTTCTTTCCTCGAATGCAGACTATCATCCATTTCCACTACGAGTCTAACCTCAGTTGGGCGATACGAGTACGAGTAATCCTGGAGGCTGGCAGTGTCTAAAAGGAGTTCAATTCAATGGGTGAAGAATGCGTTTACTGAGATCCAGGTACTTTTGGATCTTGCAGTATCGAAGTGCCCGAGAAATATTTTGGAGTGATACACCTCTTGAAGGTTCTGCCAAAGTGTTTTTCTTTCGGTGTCTACTTTACTTCGAAACTCTTCCTTATAGAGAGGGGGATTTTTCTATATTACAAAAAGTTTCCGGGCTAGTAAAGTAGACTGTGCTTCTTCATTTCCGTTAACCCAGGCTAAAGCGATCTAATTTTTTTTTATTATCCTGATGAATTATGTCCCATTATGATGCATTTGTTTTGACTTGAACTATAAGAGGTTGTTACTTGCAGATGATCTGTTGAAGTTAACATCGTGTGAAGAAAGATTCAAGTATTTTCGAATTTTAAATTTTTTTGGGTCTGAAAAATTTTGAGATAGCGGAAAAAGCCTTGTGAGGAAGTGAATTAAGTTATTATTCCTTTTCGCTTTTAAATTTCATCAAATGTGCGTGATATGAATTTCTTTTCATACAGCACTTATGGTTGAATGTTAAAATCCTGCTACAATATTTCATCACCTACTATTATCTCACAAATCCATTATTTTTTTTTCATATTGAAAACCTCATTTTTTCCAATTCTGTTTGTTGGATTTTGGTTCAGCTTTTTAGCTTTTTATATAGATGTTCGGCGTGTAGAACGTTAGTGTGAGACAAGGAGCCCACCTCTCCGAGATGACAGTAAGACCACAACAGAAAGGGCGAATGCGCTGAACAAAAGATGAAAATTGAATGGTAATGCACGCACATTATATCGCTATACATCTGGTTGGGCGAACAGCGATGGAGTCTGGCTAACCAGAAGATATCAACAGCTACGTTGGAAATCATCGGATTGATATGCTCACCATGCGTATTCACAAAAATACAACTAGTCATCAGAAAATAAAATGAACCTCGAATGAAAAGAAGTATAATAATCGCTATGAGAAGACCAGTCGATGAAATAGAAGAGTCCCCTATATGAAATCTCTTGATGTACTTAAGACTCATGCCGTTCGAGTTCGAGAATACCTTGACTGATGTACCCCAGGGATTTCGTGCATTCAGTTGAGTCACTCAAGTCCAGTATACCTGCAGAATGTAAGAAGTGGACGAATTGGTGGATGTTGTGTATGCGGGAGCGGTCACTATATGTGATTTCGACGGACAGAAGATAGGCCATCTACCGAAGATCGCATGATGAGAAAGCATTCCATACCGCCATGGAAATATCGCCTGCAATAAAGATACCCAACATGAGAAAAGAATCCAACAATGAAGGTAATCAATGCTGTAAGAAAAATTGCGTTGGAGCTTCAGATTAGGCGCAGAGACCCCGCTCTCACAGAACATTTTTCTGTCAGATGCGACCGTCTGAAACAAAACAAAAATCGTTAGGAAGCCAGATACTATAATGAAAGGGCGAAGCAACATGCGAATAACATAGTGTTTTGTAAGAATCAAAAACAGTTCTTTCGAAACTTGGAAAGGAAAGAAAATCTTGAAATGGTCCATCTGGAGGTTGAATACGCTCATCAATATTGGTTTAAGATCTGGTCGGACAAAACAACCCATAACATAAATAGAAGTTAATTCTTGACAGGAGGTATATAAAATTATTTAAATATTTTAATATTAGCCTTCTACATATTTAATTTCAAAAATTATATTTAATAATTATAACTTCTGAAAATAAATTAAAATAATGTCATTAAGTACCACTTACATCAAATGACATATAAAATAAACATTCATTATAAGACATCCAAATGGTATAACAAAATCCAATAAATAAAAATTGTTAATAAAATGTCTAACATAATCCGTTAAATTGTCTTTCAATCATTTAGATCAAGGGTACACCACAGAAATATTTATCTATAGTTAACCGTTACACTACAATAAAAAATAAAATAGAAAGGCTTTTTACATGATAGAAGAAATATAACAAAATTTGAATATCAAAACAAATTGAAATATGTTTATCTTCTACAATTTTAATTTCCAAAAGAATTTTTTATTCAAAAAACTTTTAGAATTAAATTAATGTCTAAAACAAGCACCGCTCACATTTAATAGACGTTTATAATCAAAACTCAATATACAATGTCAAATGAAATAAATAACCCAACAGATATACGAAAGTAATTAAAATTAATAAATAAATATTCAAATGAGACAAAATTTTGTTTCTGGTTTTATCTTTAAAAAATACTACTTGCCTTATAAAAACATGAACACACTTAAAGGACTTCCCAAAGAATATAATTTATTTGAAATATTTAATATATTTAAATATTTGCACAAATTATTTCAAAAATCTCTAAAAAATGTGCACTATATCTTCAAAAAACAAATATAATTCTAGATAATCCCGTCTTCAGCCCTTTTCCAATATTACAAATATCAAAATCAAAAACATAACCTACATCACTCACGTGTTAAAAGACTTAAGCTTCGAACTACAGATCAACTATATATTCAAGATTGATCTATGTTCTAACAAAATCAAAGAACAAAGTGAGTTATTTTAAGGTTTACTTAAATTCATTGACATTCTATAATGAGATTTATTGAAGCCAAAATATAATTATATATTATATATAAAATAAAATAGAAAGGCTTTTCACTTTATAGAAGAAATATAACAAAATTTGAATATCAAAACAAATTGAAATATGTTTATCTTCTACAATTTTAATTTCCAAAAGAATTTTTTATTCAAAAAACTTTTAGAATTAAATTAATGTCTAAAACAAGCACCGCTCACATTTAATAGACGTTTATAATCAAAACTCAATATACAATGTCAAATGAAATAAATAACCCAACAGATATGCGAAAGTAATTAAAATTAATAAATAAATATTCAAAGGAGACAAAATTTTGTTTCTGGTTTTATCTTTAAAAAATACTACTTGCCTTATAAAAACATGAACACACTTAAAGGACTTCCCAAAGAATATAATTTATTTGAAATATTTAATATATTTAAATATTCGAACAAATTATTTCAAAAATCTCTAAAAAAATGTGCACTATATCTTCAAAAAACAAATATAATTCTAGATAATCCCGTCTTCAGCCCTTTTTCAATATTACAAATATCAAAATCAAAAACATAACCTACATCACTCACGTGTTAAAAGACTTAAGCTTCGAACTACAGATCAACTATATATTCAAGATTGATCTTGGTTCTAACAAAATCAAAGAACAAAGTGAGTTATTTTAGGGTTTACTTAAATTCATTGACATTCTATAATGAGATTTATTGAAGCCAAAATATAATTATATATTATATATAAAATAAAATAGGAAGGCTTTTTACTTGATAGAAGAAATATAACAAAATTTGAATATCAAAACAAATTGAAATATGTTTATCTTCTACAATTTTAATTTCCAAAAGAATTTTTTATTCAAAAAACTTTTAGAATTAAATTAATGTCTAAAACAAGCACCGCTCACATTTAATAGACGTTTATAATCAAAACTCAATATACAATGTTAAATGAAATAAATAACCCAACAGATATACGAAAGTAATTAAAATTAATAAATAAATATTCAAAGGAGACAAAATTTTGTTTTTGGTTTTTTTTTTTAAAAAATACTACTTGCCTTATAAAAACATGAACACACTTAAAATACTTCCCAAAGAATATAATTTATTTGAAATATTTAATATATTTAAATATTCGAACAAATTATTTCAAAAATCTCTAAAAAATTTCGTTACACTACAATTAAATTTTTCATATCCATTTACCAGAAGTTTTCTGAATTGTTGAAGGGTGAGTAAATATTTTGTTGTTGATTGATGTTATATTTATTGAATATGAATTATTTGAATACTGACGAAGCAAAGTCTCTCTTAAAACTTGTTTTTCAGTAATGTTTTTACATAGCTTGAGCTTTTATAATATATAAAGTAACTTAGTCAGATATCCAATAATATCGAATATTCTAAGTACGATAGTTTTATGATGAAATTCTTAAGATTATGTTAAACATTTCTGAAAGATATTTGTTTTCATAAGATTGATCAGCAGAAACAAAATTTCGTCTGTTTAAAATATTTAATTTATAGGATTGTGGTTAACAATTTTTATTTATTGGATTTTGTTATACCATATGGATGTCTTATAATGAATGTTTATTTTATATGTCATTTGATATAAGTGGTACTTATATGACATTCTTTTAATTTATTTTCAGAAGTTATAATTATTAATATAATTTTTTTAAATTAAATATGTGGAAGGCTACTATTAAAATATTCAAATAAAACAACCCATGATGATAAAACATACTAGATTGGTGATGTTTCATATAATTTGGACGTTTTGGAAAAGAACTGGGTATCGTCAATGTTTGATATAGTTCGTAATTATTGGTGGAAATATTTCACCTCTGTACACCAAACCCCGAAAGAATTTTTACTTCAACTGACCCTTTCATATTCCCAGAAATTTTCACCGCATATATTATCCTATATCACATGATCTCTTTCTTCTCCGCCAAACTATTGCTAAGCGACGTGTAGTAGCTATTAAAGCTACTACTAGGTCTATTAAAGCTAATTGTCTGAATCACCTGCCTTGAAACTCTTGATTGGTTAGTTGGTTTTATACATATTTCTTCTGCCTACATACGACACGGTCCCTTTACTGTCATTACGGTAGAATTAACACGGCAGCCAGTTTTGTGACAGGACAAGCCAACATTTTGACAGCAACAAGCCTAAATTTATTGACGTTGCGAATGGTGATAACTTTGACGTCTTTGAACTCATTATATTTTGTTGCATTTAAGAATAAAAGACGGAGGTACAGTAACTGAAATATCTTTACTAGTCAGTTTCCACCAACAATTTTTCCCTGTAACTGTAACAGTTCTGAAGTCACTTAGTATCAATCCTTCCTAACTTAGTTCATTTATCCAACGGTTAACTTTCAGCCAGATATTGAGTAACAAGATATGGGTTTTGTTGTTCGAAACTACAATAATCATTTAGGTGCAACGTTAACGGCATCACCATTTTATGTCGAAAATGCCATTAGGTCCATGTACCCTCGCTTCAAGAAGTTTTCTTTCGAGACAGGGTCGAAAAATCACACACAGGGAGACGTTAGTCTCGCAGGGTACATTTCAATAATCGTTAGGGCGAATTGAAGGCTCGAGCTCGCAATTTAGGCCTCAGAAACAGATAAACTCCACCCTAAAAACAATTCTAACAAAGTCCGAATCGGGCCTGACTAATGCGTGTTTGGGTGGAACAGCCGGAGTTCCTGATGTTTTTTATTGGGTTATTAAAGTTCCTGATGCCGGCTACGGTTTACTGAATGATTCGGTTAAATGGGAAAAAGACAAAAAATAAGGATGAAGATGTTCGGATAATGTACGTCAGGGAGGCTCTGCTCTATGTCCATTTTCTGTCGGGCCATATTTTACCCATAATCGTAATGAAATGATTTTTGAGAATGTTTGTCACAGACCAACAGATTTTTTAGTATCAATAATGTTTTAGCTGTTTCTAGTTGAAGTATGTATAACATAAATAGAGGTCAATTCTTGATAGAAGGTATATAAAATAATATGAATATTTTAAAAAAATTTTTAAAAAATTTTAAAAAATTAGCCTTCTACATATTTAATTCCAAAAGATTATATTCAATGATTATGTAGAAGGCTAATTTTTTAAAATTTTTTAAAAATTTTTTTAAAATATTCATATTATTTTATATACCTTCTATCAAGAATTGACCTCTATTTATGTTATTTTATTCATAATATATAATTATTTGGTTTCCTCAACATTCTTTATACAGATAGTCCTTGTGCTATAGCAGAGGCCGTTAAATTTGTCTTTCAGTCTTCTAGATCAGGTTAAACCACAGAGATATTTCTGTGTGTAGTGAATACCTATTTAAAGTTCTCATTTAAGTAGAACTTTTTCTGGAGAGTGAAAGGTGAGTTGAATATATATTATTAATTGATGTTATATTTATTGAATATGAATATTTGAATACTGATGAGCAAAGTCGATTTTAAAACTTGTTTTTCGGTAATGTTTTGCATATCTTGAGTTTTTATATAAAGTACCTTGGTTAGATATCCAATAATATTGAATAGTCTAAGTAAGATAGTTTTGTGATGAAATTCTTAAGATTATGTTGGATATTCTTGAAAGATATTGGTTTTCATAGGATTGATAAGCAGAAACAAAATTTTGTCTATTCAAAATGTTTAATTTATAGGATTTTGGTTAATAATTTTTATTTATTGGATTTTGTTATACCATTCGGATGTCTTATAATGAATGTTTATTTTATGTCATGATATAAGTGGTACTTATACGACATTATTTTAATTTATTTTCAGAAGTTATAATCATTGAATATAATCTTTTGGAATTAAATATGTAGAAGGCTAATTTTTTAAAATTTTTTAAAAATTTTTTAAAATATTTATATTATGAAGTATGTATGCAGAATCCAACATTGCCATTAGGGTTCGCTTATTTCCTCTAATTTTTGAGATAACCAATATTAATCTTTTCATTTATTATCTCTATATTTTTCCAATTATAACTATTTCTATCGGTTTCGGCTCAGCTATAACGACAAGCACATTTCTTCAAAATTTCTTTCAACTTCTGTCTATGTTAAATTGAATATAATACATGGTTAGTTTCGCTGAAGACTCCAACAGAAGTCGACTACGTCATCTCCCTTGATATACGTATGACCTCCACATTTTCAATATGTTGACGTAGGCTTTTCTTATTTCCTTTTTTACCCCGCAATAAAAACAAAAAAATTCAGTGATTGTACAAAAAGGTGTGAAGAAAAATACACTCAAATTTTCTACCCTCTATGTATCAGATTCTGTATACAGTAAGGACGCCGTGTGTTATAATAATCAATCAAAAAATGTCAATAGAACATGCACACGAAAAGATAAGGGTACAGGCTAAAATATTGTTTGTGAAACAAGAGATTGTATGAATAATGAATTTTTAGTCTACTGGGTGAATGTTTAAATTTAATGTTGAAAATCAGATTTCTGAAAAACTTCCACAAGAATAAATATATATATATTTTTTTTTGAATTTCACACTTGATGTGGCTTCTTCTACAGAGCTCCTCAGGTTCTCTACCAAAAGAAGGTCTGTTCGTCAGTGAGAAAATATGACCTGTCGGATGATTTTGATTGTCCCCAGCAATACCGCTTTCTGCATCCATGAGATGGTATTAGGGTGCATTTCTAGTTCCTTTAGATGTTGGACGATTCTTTTTAGCACCAGTCCATTGGCACTTATCATCAATGGTATTATTTCCACTTTTTTCAACCTCCACATAACTCTCATCTGCCTCGATAATATTTCGTATTTTCTTATTTTCTCTGCATACGTTTTTTCCATGTTCTGTTTTTGTGGTATCGCGAGGTCGATGATTGTTGCGGTTTTATTTTTCTTATTCCACACCACCATGTCCGGCCTATTGTTCTCAGTTCCCAAGTCAGTCAGTATCGTAAGGTTCCAGTATATTTTTGTTTCGTCGTTTTCCACAATTGCTTTCGAAACGTAGAGATGGTGCAGCATGAAGTGTTGTATGAGGTTCTTATTCAGAGAAATGAGTTGATGTACCACCTTTTCCAATGTTATCATGTCGTGATAGGTCTTTGTGCTGGCTATTACTGAGCATCCTGATAGTAGATGTTGTGTGGTTTTCCTCAGCGTTATTGCACAGCCCACATTTAGTGTTTTCTACTTGTTGTTCCATTATGTGCTTACCGTAATTACGGGTGGGTACCACTTGGTCCTGGATGGCAAAGATCGTTCCTTCTGTTTGTGGGACGAAGTAACTTTGAGTCAGGTAAGTATTGGAGGCTGCCATATCTACGTCTTCCTGGTGTAGGTTTGTATAGAACATATCGTGCAGTTGCTCAGTTTGCCAGATCTGCCTGAGTTGTTCTGTTGGATTTTCTCTGTCTTGTCCGTCTTCGTTCGTATCCTGTGTCATGCTTTCCTGTGTTGGTTCCCATTGATGTATTGGTAAAAATCTGTTTTTGAAACAATTTTTTATATACATTTTTTTATAGGTATCTTCGATGGAACATAGGTCTCGACCTCCCGCTTTTCTAGGTGAGTATATTCTCTCAATGGCTGAGTTAGTGTGCAGTAGGCTGAACTGAGTCCTTATAGTTCTAATTTTCCTATCTATTAGTTGCAGGTTCGTTTCAGACTAGGCGATTATTCGTACTGTGTATGTGAACGACGGTATAGTCCAGATGTTTAAAGCCATAATTTTATTTTTAGCGGAAAGCTGTGATTTCAGAATTAGATTCACCCTTCTAAGTAGTTCTGTTTTTGCTTCTTCTTTATTCACTGATCTGAAAAGTTTGTTGTATACCCAAATATTTTTATGTTTCTTCCCTACTGAGATTATTTTTTTATCTACCATCCCCTAGCCTCATGTTCTCCTCTTCACTTTTCCAGCCCCAAAGTGATGCCTATATCCTCACTGAATCTCCTTACCACTTCAAACTCCCCCTCCAGTTGTGCTCGCCCCCTTACGCAGAGCTTCAAGTCATCCATATAGAAAAGATGCGTCAGTTTTGTTCGCACATCGATGGCGTATCCGTCTGCTGATCTATTTAGCATACGACTCAGAATATTTAGCGCCAAGCAGAACCAGGGCGGACTCAGTCCATCTCCCTGGAAGATGCCTCTTCTGATTCTTATTTCAGGTGTTTCATAAGTACCTGTACCTCCGCTCACTGATAAAGTTGTCCTCCATGTGTTCATCAGGAATTTAAGCATGTTTATTACCCTCTCTTCTATCTTATAGATTTCTAAAACTTTGATCAACCACGAGTGTGGGACAGAGTCATATGCGATTTGGTAATCTATCCAGGCTATGGCTATATTTTTGTTTTTCTTCTTTTCCTGTCTAGTGATTACTCTGTCTATAACCAGGAGTTCTTTGCTGCCTCGTCTCTCACTTTTTCAAACGCCTGTCTCCTAGGCGAATATGTTGTTTTTTTTTTAGGTGTGAGTTAACCTTGTGGGGTAGAGTAGATGTTAATATCTTATAGGCTGATGGTAGGGGCAGTTGATCGGCCTATAATTTTCAGGTTGTGCCATGTCTCCCTTCTTTGGCACTTTATACGTTTTTCCCCTGGTAAAATATGTGGGGATGATCTCAGAGTTTTCTAATGCTTCTCTTATAAGTGGAGCGCCATCACCATGGGAGCAGATGTCAAAGCTTTTCTCCAATAATTTTGGATTTCGTCTATGCCAGGGGACACCCAGTTCTTCATCCTTCTGAATATTTCTTTGACATCGTCCTCACTCACCGTCACTCTAGGCATATCGTGTAATTGTTTTAGTGCCTTTTTTTCTGTTTCGATCCATGGAGCCGTCCTGTTGTATTCCTTCTCCCCTGACCATAGGGATGACCAGTACTCTTTCATTTTGTTTGGGTTCGGGGTTTTTTTCTTATTATATGCGCTTTGTTTGTCTATTTTTCTGAAGAACATTTTTTAGTTGTTCATGAATTGGTTGTTCTGTTGATATCTCTGGATCCTTTTATGATACGTCCTCAGGCGATTCCCCAATGCAGCTATTTTTTGTTAGAGTTTTTCGATTATTTCACTCCCTCAATTTCTTCTGTACCTTCTTGTTGCTCACTTTTTCATTATTTATGAACAGATGGATAATGCCTAACTCCTTTCTTAGTGCTGTTATTCGTTTTTCCAGACGCTCCGTCCACGGGGGTCTTTGTGGTTGTTTTTTATGTTCTTCTTCTTTTTTTGTTGTCTGCAGTATAAGGTCGCGATGATAGCTCCACAATAGACCTAATGACACAGATCTTAAAATTCTGTTATGAGTTGGATAGTCTCTCATGGCCGCGTCGATCGCTCTGATGGAATTTTTGGTCTCCATGTTCAGTTGAATTCACTGGATTTTAGGTCTTTTCTCCAGCGGTAATCCTCTCCATTTTATGTTTATCTACACATATATCTCCATTATCTGAAGGGACAATTCGCTATGTTCTAGCTCCGTTAGCGTTTCCTGTTCCACAGTGTTCAGTTCCCGACGCGGTGTATCGCAGTCTGTTTGTTGGAGATTGTATCAACGTTTCGGTTCTGAGGATAGTTAGTACGTCGAGCCCAATACTTTTATGGTCTTTATATTTCTCAACTGCACCATCAGATGTTTTCCATTAGATGCTTTATCTGGATGTAATTCGGACCATTTTTCTGCTAGTTTTGCGGCGTATTTTTGGGTTTTGGTCGCTCCCTCTGTCACTTGGAAAAAGGCGTTGATAAGACTCAGATTCATGTCTCTGGTCCAACGCTGCCTTCCCATCGTCTGGGAATGAGCGGAACCCGCCGGTTCCACTTCGGTTGCGGACAAGTCCAAGCTAAGTCCCTGTGTATTTCCTTTGGGGTTGCCTGGCCTTGTGGTTCCGATTCGCGGATAGGCGCCACTCGCTTCACCGGCTTCCGCTAGGGCCTGTGCCGGTCTTCCCCCAAGAGCAGTTCCTGCTCCGGGGTTGGTATCCGAGACGAGTGCTATCAGACCAAAATCAATTAAATTAGCTCAATTCAGGCAGGAATATTAATAATTCTCACAATCAATAAACATACTCACAAGCCAAAATTTCGAAGAAAAAGCATATTTAGAATACATAACCACTAGTCGAGTGAAAATTCTTTAAACGATATTCAAAAATAAATTAATCCTTTTGATAATCTTGAAAAGAACTCACAGGAAGCAGTCAATTGATAAATATAAAATGTTCAAGAAAGCCAAAGTTGCAATAAATAGAAGTTATTTGAAATTAAACATCTAATTTGAAATTGGTGAAGAAATTGTTGAAAAGATTTATTACTATCATGAATTATATATAAACTTTAGTTAAATTATTGGCAAAGAATAAGCTAAATCGAATCTAACTCACCAGAATTATGTTAATAGAACTAATTTAAGAAAACATCAATTAATTCAATGTAAGATAGTGTCTACGTCAGAAATTTTGAAAATAAGTATGTAAGAAATATCCTTGAGGATGTTTATGCATCAACAAACTTCTAATAGTATCTAAACTTAAGAAAGGTAATCAATTTCATAGATATTTTTGAATAATTTATAAATTTAAGCATTGGAAGTTAAAATTTGGGAAAAAATTGACACTTGAAATACTTTATGGATGAAAAACAGGACTATCAATGTTCTGGTTAAAACGGAACTATCATCAAAATGTAGGTTACAAAATAGACTGATTATTGAGAGTAATTTCAAACCAAGAAATATTGTGAATTTTGTAAAATCAGCGAAAGCATCATTTTTTCAATAATTTTGACAGAAGCTAGTAAGCTTTGAAATAAAATTTCTCGAGAAAACTATAAAAGGGCAAAACTGCAAAAATGTCGATGAGTATGATTTTTTTTGATAGCAGAGATCCCGTCATTTTGTTTCAAAGTAGAATATTTTCTCTTGAATGATACAGATCCAAAACCTAAAAATAAATTTATGATATTACTGTGAATGAAAATTTGATCAACAAACACGTTACCTGAGTGTTGTGAATGAAACTATCCCACATATAAATAAAGTATTAAATAATTTAAGAACAATGTAACGTTAAAAAACGCTACAATGTTGATTTGAATTGCAATCTCAAAAAAATGCTCCAATGGTGTGATTTCACTAAGGCCATTAAGAAGTTTGGAGTTGCCGCAATGAAAGTTGACGTTCTTATCACATGCACTGTAGTAGCATTGTTTTCAAGAAGCGTAGAATTTCCCAGATTTCTTTCTTTTGTATTCTGGGTTTACACGAATACACATTGTGATATTTTCATCAAATTAACCTACCTAATCCATGAAAATCGTGTAATATTGAATTTTTATTGTTTCTTATAAGACGCCTAATTAAAAGGCGGTGAGTAATAGGTAGATTCTGATAAAATATTTTCTGCTTTTTTGAATGGCATCGATTATTTTTGATTTATTTCATTCTCTGCAGGTTAACATGTTGCTTTATATGATAGTATGCATTTAATTTCCTCTCATGCTCATGATCGAATAATGTGCTCTTGTTCCTATGTTCTAGATATTTCATCTGATGTTTATTAATTTGTAAATAATTTAAATAATATCCAGAGTCACTAGAAAAGAGATCACGTGTTGCACAGGCACTGTCTTATATATTTGAAATTTGGAGTCTTAGTACCGGAGACCTTAGTGTCTGATATTCTTAGAACTGCACAATCTTACTGGAGTGTCTTTTTGCTTGGATTATTACCGCACCATCTTGGTCTCTAATGGTCATTTGGAACAATTTGAGACTGAACACCTGCTGATTATATGCAGAATAGGAGTTATTCTTGGAGAAAGCACTATCATTCCGACAACTTAGAGATCCAGGATAACCTCAAAGATAAGTCCTTACTTAAATCTCAGACCTCAAGTTAACTGTAAAATTGTAGTATATTGTAAATAAGAGTCACTATTTTGATTGTAAAGTTGATATAAATAAATATAGAGTAAAAGTTTGTATTTTCTCTATCAAGTTGACAATTTGGAATTCATTCAGGAAAGACAAGTCCAATTTATATTTTCATTGGCTCGCTATGAGACATTTTACGAAGAAGGATGTTTCAAGTGTGGACGGACAAAATCACTTGCTCAAGCTAGAGCGTTTTAGTTTAATTTACTATCATCTTTTTATCTTAGTATTCACTCTACTGGGTTAGAAATTTTTGGTTTCAACCTAAAGAAGCAATCAACAAAGTGGGCTGGGAAATCCGAATATTCCAGAAACATTCTCCAAGAACCAGAACAAATTCCTGAAGTAGAGCAAAGCCATAATAAAGAGAACATTGATGATGAATGATTTAACTTACTTATGGTAGAAATAAGTTAATTTATGTAATAACCTCAATATCACTTCAAATCATTGATTGTTAGTATTACAGTATTCAGAGTTAAGGTTAGGTAAGAACTTAAATAGAGCTGAGAATTAAATATTTAGATTATTAATCACTGATTTTTATATTTCAGATTACTTTCATATAATATATTTTAAAAATTAACCTATTGAAAATTCGAATTGAACCCTTCCTAGAAAATCAAATCGAAATTAATAATATTTAAATTTCAGGTATTCAACAACAAAATTATAATATTAAGAGCTAGCTGGCAACACTCAATACAAGAAACTAGATACAAAGGTGATCTAACTAGTATTCATACTGAAAACTAATATTCATACTCCAACTTATGAAAGTGAGATTCCATGATAATTAAAATTTAAACCCATTCAAAAATAAACTTTTCTAACTAATAATTCTAATACATAATCAATAATATAATCATAAAAAATAAAAAATCATTCAATAAAACAAAATATGTATATATATTTATATATATATATATATATTCCGCCAAAAGATGACGTAACCTAAAGTGCAGCATCGAAGTCATTTAAGAAGTAGGGAAGTGAAACGCCAACAGGTGGCACCAATAAATGTGCAGAATATGGTAGGAATCATCTAAAGAGATACCCGTGATAAAAACGCAAGCGAAATATGGACCAACAGCTGACAGCACTAAATACACACAACCGAACTCAAACTCCCGGAAGAAGCTAAAACTTGGAAAGAAGCTAGAAACGGTATAGCGCTGCTCTTGTAGTACATCTTTTCACATGTTATTTATGTGATGAAGATTGTGTTTCCGAGTGTTGCTGTCGCTTATTTGATGTTTTACTGTTGCATGTTTTTATGTTTGTTATTTATTTGTTATACCGAATATCTTGTCTTTCTTATAAAGTGTATTGTTGGGTAATTGAAAGACATACGTAGTTCTCTTCTTTCACAACACCACCCATAATTTGGTGACCCCGACGTGTTTGGTGGGGTTTGATTCAAGAGCGAACCAACCCATTTATTTGGAGGCCTCAATGGCCCCTAGCCATCATTCCGAGACAGCATCTCCTTTCGTTTCGCAGATCCCCGCTGGAGATGGCGCCGCCTCCAGCCAAGCGGCAGACTGTCTCCTTGCCTGATCCCAACGCCCTATTTCGTGACCTTTTCGACACTGACTGGAGGGGGAGTATGTAGCGAACAACTTATTCGCTCCACCAGGAACCTGCCTTGCTCTTTTCCAGCTTGACCGACGTACAAATAGAGGACCCGACCAGTCTAAAGATTCATGACTAACCGTCCCCGCCGAGTTCAAATATAGCAAGGCAGGCACACAGCGTTTGACGACCACCGTTCCAAGCGGAACACCTGGTTACCGGCGTCACAGGCAGAGCTGCGCATCACGCCTATCTGATGAGTTTCAGATGCAGAGACTCAGAAACGAAACGGCGTCTCCCGAATTAAGAGGTGGAAGCTCCCTCACAACATTTCCTATCAGAACTTCGGTATTAATTTGAAACTAATACTTGTCGAGAAAAATATTTATTTTTTATTTTGTCATTGTATACATACATGTATATGAAATTTTATCTATTAGAACCAAAAATCCAGAAAAGACTACATAAATGATGAACTTAATTCAAAACAAAACCCTATGTATATTTCATGAGCCTTCTCAAGATGACTCTTACATTTAGAACTAAACATTAAAAAAAGGTTAAAACCTACCAAATCAAGAATATTCTGGAAAGTATTCTGCGAAATCTGATTTTCAATTTTTAATTTCAAATTTGAACTTTCACTAAGTAGTTTAAAATTCATTATTCTTATAATTATATAAATAAGTGTGTAATAGCTTTCTAAGTAATTTTTATCCGTCGGCTTGGGATTATTGAGACTTTTCAGAGATTATTGTAGAAGATTTTGAATTTATGCAGAGACTGTTGAGAAGAAGATTCCTAAGGCTTTGGTAACACAAAGTTCTACAAATCGAGACAGTGTAACATACACCTGTATAATAATTCTAAACTCAAACAAATCCTATAAGGTTTTATTGATCATTGGAGCATAATTTCAGACATGCGCATGTTTCGAACTTGTTCATTTCCTTCAGTGCTATGCAAATCCAACGACTACAAATCTCATGTACCTATATCTGCTATATACGGAAACACACTAAGGTATTAATCATAAACTAGCGCCATCTAGTGCATGCAAATATACATACAAGACAAACATTTGCGAGCTAATTCAAGTATAATTAGATATTAGATGGCCCTAGAGTATGATAATTACCTTAGTGTTTCTGCGTTTCTGCGAATGAAGGTAACTTTGAAATAAATTGGATGGTTTCATTTCAAGTTGCTGTCAGATGCAGAACATTCTTGAATTGGTCATTTACTATTTTTTTATTATGTTTAATCCTTAATGTAAGAGTCATCTGACGATTGAGAATAATCATGAAATACGGATAATGGCTTATATTTTGAATTGAAAATTCCACAACTTCTGTAGACTTTCTTCAGTTTTCGCACGAAGGGATACATTTTCGTATACATGTATGAAAGCAATGTCATATAATGAAATATGAATATTTTTTCTGACAACTATTAATTTTGTACTAATATATTATAATATAATATAAATATATATATATATATATATATACAATTTCTATATATATATATATGTGTATATATTATATATATATATATATATATATATATATGTGTGTGTATATTATATATATATATATATATATATGTGTATATATTATATATATATATATATATATATATATATATATATATATATTAGGAGTACAAATAAGTTACCGCCGTTTTTTAACACAAATTAAATTTAAACGATGTGAGACTGCTTGCTGAGTGACTTCTAATGTTAGAGCAAGTTCTTTATGTGTTTGAGATCAATCTTCTCCCAATAATTCCTCCAATTCTGCATCCTCGTAAAATTTTGGCCTTCCACTACGATCTTTGTCTTCTACGTCGAAATCACTGTTTTTAAACTTGTGAAACCACTCTCGACACGTTCTCTCACTCAAAGCATCCTCACCATATGCTTCTACGAGCAATTGATGCGCCTCAGCAGCAAATCCTTTAAATTAAAGAAGTAAACTAATATTTCCCGCAAATGACGCTTAGTTGGCTCAAATTTTGACATTTTCAACTTATAAAAAATATATTCTACCAACACATAATCAATGATATCAATAGGTAATGTTGTTCTTAAATGTCCAAACTATTTTTTAAGCCGGTAATCATCTGCGAAAGCTAACCGAAACTCCGTGCCGCGCCATCTACAATAAAACGGCGGAAACTTATTTGTACTCCTAATATATAATATAATATATATAATATATATAATATATATATATATATATAATGTATATATATATATATATATATATATATATATACTCGTGTATTTACAATAGCAATTTGATAATCCGGGCAGAAATTTTCCACACTTCTGTGGGGATTAATAAAACATTCGAACTAGGACGTTTTTTGATAAGGGTATTTATTTGAAAGATTATTAACAATGAATATAATTAGACCTATAGAGTTCATTCAATTATCAAGTAGAACAAAATGAACTGTATCAATACTTATGTAAATATGAATATTCTCAAACATTAATTTAGGAGAAAAAATATATTCAGAAAAATATTATATAATTTCTAAATGATTCTAAATTTTGTTTACAAAAATATCATTAAATTATCGATATTTTGTAAAGAAGAGTCAAACGTCGTTTGACCTTTCTTTTTATAATTTACTCCGACAGCTCTTCGTGGAGATCTTTTTAATAATATCAGCTCATTTAGTCAATGGCCATTTTGTTCCACCCAGTTTAGTCATTCATCTAATACATCAATTACGTCGCTGCTAAATTTTTTTCGAAAGAATTTAAATTCTTATCTTTTGAATCGAAATTTCCTTCTTATCTGTAATATTGTTAAGTCCTCGTCTGGTAAAAATTAGGTATCCAAATTTTCTCCGTAATCCTTTGCCCTTTGTAATACTCCGGAGTTTAGTTCTCCCGAAATACGATATTAATACACTAATATTTTTTCAGCAGGGCATCGCCAATACAAGCTGTATTCATCTGCGTTATAAATCTGATCCGGAAAAAAACAGAATTCTTCAACTTTTTGTTGTAATTTGCTTCGAAACGGCTCAACTTCGTTATTTGAGAGTTTATCAGCAGTTATTTTTAATGAGCGACTACTATATCTTTGATTGACTTCATAAAACCATCCCTTGCTAGAATTAAATTCAACTTCTTAAACATAATTCATTTCTTTAAAAAACTTAAGTCCTTTTTGCATGGCGATGATTTCTGAAATTGGTGCATATCGTGACCATTGTTGTAAAAATCAAGCATATACAGCTGAAATATCAAATCCGCGAAAGTTTTTCTATTTCCTGTCCTTATTCAGTGAGGGATACGTATCGAAGAATTCCTTGTTTTTCTTTATGTCGGTTGATTTTTTTACACTAAACTGCGTTGCTTAGTATGTGGACGGATATTCCGAATCTAATAAACGCAAAAAATAAACATTTTTTTTAAGTGATAACGTCACGTGCTTTCTTTTCGTAGTCATTATTCTAAATAAGACATAATCACTATCGACTAACAGAATATGAGGTCAAATTAATTAATCAATTAAATGTAAATTGTGAATTCGATTGCATGCGAATGTCAACACTATTACATTGCTTAACGAAGAGCGGAAACGCGCCATTGGTCACTTTTGAGTTCGGACTACCAAATGCAAATGTGCGGATTACAGTAATCATTTTACACAATGAGATTGTTCGGACTACAGAGGCACTTGGATTATTAGGGACACGGATTATCCAATCCGTACTGTATAGTGAAAGTTTTACCAGAAATCTGATTTTCAATTTTTAATTTTGAGGCTAGTAGGTTTACTACCAGAAGGATTTAACTTAATTTTTGGCAACAGAATACATAAAATCAAAGAAGGTTATGGTTACAATGTCAACGTTTTATCCTTGAAATTCGGCAAAAACAGAATTTTATCTCTTAGATGTTTGTTTAGAATTCGGTTCAAGATAGCTGACTAGCAAAGATATTTTTAGATGATATAGTGATCAGTTGATGCTGATCTTTACAGTACAGGGTGATATGCCGGAGAGTAGTGAAGGCACCCGGTCTCCGGACGAAGTGGAGAGACGCCACCTACGCTGCGAGAATTCCACTTGTTGCACTATTAATGTTCAGATATAGTGTAACGTTACTGTATTTTACGTAAAATGAACAACCGACGTAAAATACTAATATCATTCACTTTGTACATACACCATTGGTCCTCCTAAATGGATGAAAATTCAGTCTGCAACACGGAGCAAACATAACTTATCCTGAATTCTACAGCACGGGGGGAAAACACATCAACCTGAAAATCTGGATATTCCAACACGGATAGTACATACACACTTCTTCCTTTTACTTCCATTCTTTATTCAAACACGCTTCACTGGACTTAATTGAATATTTCACAATTCAAAGGTAATCAAAGGTAATTTGAAATTACATGTGCATATTCGAATATATTAGGTAACTTAACGTTCTGAAATTTTACACAACATGTTGCAAGATCAAACATACTTCTGCAAAGGGAGCATTTACTCGGTTCAGAAATCATTCAGAATCTGTTAAAAACTTTGATAACGTTGATATCGGCAATTTGCAAAGTCGGCATGGAAAAGTCGAGAAACTCCTTGAAGAGTTCAATTAGGCTCAGCTTGCGATTGAAACTGAGGATAACGATTTCGATGCAAATTATCTTACAACTCAATATCCGGAAAGACAAAAATTTGAGGAACATCTCTCTGGTGTTACCTCTGCTTTTGGAAAATTGATACTAACGAAAGTAAAAAACCATGCTAAGAGCAACATACAACAATCCAATGTTATAAATAGCACAAATTTAATCAACGTTCACTTACCTTAAATCAACCTACCTACCTTCGATGAGGACCTGCATCAGTGGTTATTTTTTAAAGACAGTTACAGGTCTATTTCCTATGAAAACTCTGCAATGTCAAGAGTTTCATTACCTACGTCTTTCTTTACAAGGTAGTGCAGCAGATAAAATTAAATCATTACAAGTATGTGACAATAACTGAAAATGCTTGGTAATTGCTCGAAGATTGGTTTGAAAATGAGCAGACACTGATCAAGTTACATGTAAAGGCACATTTTGAATACCTACACAGAGAGAAGAGTGTTACAAAGGCTTGAATCTAATATCAGACTGTATTGGAAAAAACCTGAACCCATTGAATGTTTTGGAGCGCACTGACCAATGAAACGATCTAATTATTCATCTGGCTACAACAAAATTTGATAACATCACAAAACGAGAAAGGGAATCTTGATCTGATTCGCAAGAAATTCCAACAATTGAAAATCTATAAGAGTTTTTGAGAGATCACTGTCGAATTTTGTCTTGGTTAGATGGGGAAAGATATGAAAATAGCATATCTCCGCAATTCACAACGAAACATTTCGAATCTTTTGCGACAATTACGAAAACAATTATCTGCGTGTTATGCAAAAATAACCATAAACAAATATCGGATGGAGTAGTGCGTTACTTTGTGATAGTTCATTTTAATGGAATTAAATAAGAAATTACTCTGTTTTTTGTCACTTTTCATTATTACTGATATACAGTGACTCGAGTTTCATAGTATTTACTACATTTGCAATTTGAATGAACAAATTAGATCTCAACTATTATATATGCTGATTGTAGGCTTCGACAGAGCTTCGAAGAGAGGGGTTTTCCAAAGTTCCGTCTGTTCATTTAGTAGTTTTATTATTGGTACGTGCCTCTTATATTTTTTAATTTCTATGGATTCCAGGATGTCAAGTTTTTTCCCTTTCGCTTCCACGTGCAAGATAATAAGGTTGTTCAATTCTGGGAACGTGTGATCTGTATTGAAGAAATAGTTCGCAAAATTGGAATTATTGTTTCGGTTCCTAAAAGCAGATTGATGCTCTTTGTACCTTTTATGGAAAGGTCGGCCCGTTTGTCCTATATACACACTATTACACTGTTGACAACTTAATTTATAGACTCCAGAATTATTCAGTCGGTTCTCTTTGTCTTTCGGATTAAAAAAGAGATTAGAAATTTTATGGGAGGGTGTGACAGCTGTTACTATGTTGATTTTTGACAAAATTTGACCTAGTTTTTGTGAAATTGGTCCAAAATATGTTAGTTTTATGAATTTATTGTTATCGTGATCTGATTTGGAAATGGGGAAAATTTGTTTACGAATTAGTTGCTTTTGTTTGTTGTTTATGATGGAATTTATAGTTTTTGTTTCGAACTGATTTTTTGTGGCTATTTGTCTGATTGTATTCAATTCCCTCTTTAACGTTATATTATCTAAAGGAATTGAAAATGCTCTTTGTACTATTGATCTATAAGCAGATAGTTTATTATTGATCGGATGGTTTGCAAAATTTGGTATTGTTGTATCAGTTGATGAGGGTTTTCTATATATATATCAAGGGAAATTTCATTATTACTGTTAATTAAAGTTATGTCCAGAAAATTTGTTTTATTATCAAATTGTGTTTCCATGATCAATGGGAGAATAGGACGTTACATTGTGTAGATAACCCAAATTACACTTGAACTTGGATAAAAAAAAATTCAGGGATAAAAACCTTGATCCTTCTTCAGCTTTCATACATTCTTCAACCCTGTCGCTCCCTTTATTCATAAAATTAAGGTTCCAGAGATCGACAACCTTTTTGATATCCTAAAACATAGTTACTATGCAAGCAATGTATATATATAAAGTATATATCGCAATCAATTGAGTGAACACACAGATAACCTGGCAATAGGAATATGTATCAAAGATCTTCGAGGTAGTTTAAAAATAACCCTTTGGCCAGGATTTTCCCATTCACACACCTACTATCTAATTAGATAATTAAAATCTGGGCGCATAATATCGTTGTTCAGGAATGTCTTGTTTCGGCATTCTGTGGTGTTTGTTATTTAACTACCTATTCATCATAATATTCATATATAATAATGGCTGTTCAGGAAAGCCTTTTTGCGGTCTTTTGAAGACACAGAGTTGTTGTGTCAGTATCTAATTGTGGATCCACATTTCATTCAATCTAAACAGTCTGAAATTTCAAACAAAGTACCATTGTTAACCACCTCTGAATTCAAATAAATGAAATTGAGATAAAGACGCTTACATTTATGAAATGTGTTGAATGTATTCAATTCAGATTAAATTAAACAGGTCACCCCTCAGCTGAAGCATCAATACAGTAAAATCCACCAATGAATAAAGAATACATGATACAAATAACACTCACGTTGACCTCAGGTAATTCAATACAATACAATACCTACACATGTGAGGGCAGCTTGGTCGATTTCCCTTTGTTCACTTTTAATGAACAATGGACAATGGCGTTCTATCTCTAACAAAGTAGAACTGGACTTCCTGAAGACGACGTTCAGGCGCTGAAGATCACCACCACCATTCTGGTGACAACAGACGCCTCCTTTCTCGGAGTTACGTTTACATTTGCACACGCGCGCAAGTCTACGAAGCAACCATAGACTCTTACTCCTGGCATCAACAGTGACAAGTAGGCATAAAATTCCCTAGGTGGCTCTTCCTGCCTTATTTTTCTTTATAAAAATATCTGGATCTCTTCAATTGGTCAAATCAAATTAGGTGATGGTCTGCCTATATTACAAAAAACAGAATTAGGTTAGTTAGTATCAGGTCCGTTATTCGTGAACCTCGAAAATTACTCAACACATCACTGCGCTGTCACAACAAATCCTTTTCAGAAAAAAAGATTGCTGAATTTTGGGAATTGGGGTAGTTTACTAAGACAAAAACTAATAACAAAATATGCCGTAATTCCGACGTTCGTTTTATCGTTACTGCAAATTTACAATTAGTTTATCGCAAATTGAATTTCAGTGAGATCGAAATTCCTTGAGGATAGAGAGCAGGTTATAAATATTTGGCAATATATTAAAATAACCTGTGTATTTCAGAAAAGGCGTTGCATTGCATTCCTTAAGATATAACCAATATAAATAGAGAAATATGTGAGACCATGGTGTCAGGAATTAGAGATAAGTAGATTCTCTTAGAATAATAGGTGTCAAGAATTAAATGAATACTACACTTAAAGAAGTATAGAAGATATATTTGATGTATAAAAATATGTGTCATAAAATGATTAAAATATAGATAAATAATTCACTAAACTTCTTCTGTGTGGTGCTGTGGGTTGAGAGTTTTTGAATAGTTTCTGCTAGACTGGTGCAATGTGTTTGTTGGAATAGAAATGAATAGATTCGAAGAGCTTTTGGTATATCAAATTAACATGAAACTTAGTCTATGGTTCCTGTGGTTTCTATTCTTTCATAGAGCAACTTAGTTATTTTGAAAGAAACTACCGTATACAGATTACGCGTTAAACTATATTATACACTGGGCTTGCGCAAATGACATGCACATGAGATTACACAGATTAGCGGGAGTTTGCGAATTAACATATTCCCCGTCCTTGAAACATAAATTTCAATATGAAAAAATATAATGAATTATGAAAGGAGATATTGATGACAATGAAAAAAACAAAATTACAAGTGAACGTAGCTGTCTGTAGAAAGTTGGCGTGCGCATTGTCTGGTTCAACGGTCCTGTCTTCTGGTTTCATCACTGAACGGAAGGAAAAATAACTTCTTCACATTTCGCTTATACTAAGGATATGTGGTCTTCACGGATGGAACAATTCCATTTTATTCGGGATGAAGCTCTGTGACCCTGCTGAGGGACCATTTGAGAGGCAGGAGATTATCTTCCTTTATCAAGATTAGGCTATTCATAGCAATATTGTGATCGGGAAGTTGCTGTTCTATTCGAATAATCACCTGGTGCAGGTACTCTTTCTGCCATTGTGTCCAAAAATGTTTCTTCATCTGTTGGGCATGTTGCCAGGCGGATAGGAGAAAATTTGAAACTTCTCGGAAATCCAACTGAGAATGAACAGACAATGGCCCATCAACGAGGAAGTAGGTCATGGGGATTAGATAAAAGAGGGGATACGGGGCGTGAGTTTAATATGACTTCTACCTTCATATATGTTTCTAGCTGCTCGTACGTTAATAATGTGTCGCCTACAGTTAGAACAAAATGGTGTTTAAAATATTTTACTGCTGTTTCCCAAAGGCCACCAAAATAGGGTAATTTTGGTGGTTCAAAATACCAAGTGGTAGGGTCTGTTCCGTCTCATTAGATACGGCCCTGAGGTTGGGTATTAGTTTGTCATCGATACTTAGGTCTTTTACGTTGATATTTCGATCTAGCAGTTCTGAGATTCATTTTGAACTGTTTAGTTTTACTCGATATTTCAGATTATTTATTTTCCAATTATTATATATTGTCTTAGAAAACATGAAAAGTCAATTAGAGATTTGGATATATTTATGCCTGTTGATTTAGTCATCGATATAACTACATACAAGTAAAATTTTTCTTTAAACTACGTCAAAATACAGTCCACCTAAACCTTTCAAAATTAGTCATCTAGATTAATTAATTTGCATTTGCCTGTTATTTCCAAATTAATAGGCGAAATACTGCGGTAAAATAACCATGGTACGTAACAAACATTCTGTCAAGAAAGTACCGGGAATTATCGATTTAAATCTGGCGGGGCAATGAGGCAGGTAAAAATTTTTTTCCTAGGTTGGTACCACTGTCCTTAATTACTATGCCAAGCTTGAGCGGGATCTGTCAACTAGTGTGTTTGCAACAGCTCATTAAGTCAGTCGATGTCAGAGTGCGTGCCGATTTTTACTATGGGTGATTACGTTGAACAAAGAACGCGCCTTCTCACCGAGCTACGATTGTGACTGACTTTCTCACCAAAAACTCAACAAACGTGCTTTAGCAACCACCGTATTCGCCGGATTTAGCTCCCTGCGACTTTTTCCTCTTCCCAAAACTAAAATTGCCCCTTCGTGGCACCCGTTTTGAGTCGATTGAAGCCATAAAACAAAATTCGGCGCGAGAGCTAAAGTCCATCCCGGAAAGCGCCTATAAAAAATGTTCCGATAATTGGAAGTGCTGTTGGCATAGATATATTGGAGCAAATGGAGCCTATTTTGAAGACGACCCAATAAATTTTGACGATTAAATGTAAAAATGTTGTTTTAATTGAAAATTTCCGGTACTTTCTTGACAGAGTAGTATGGTCGTTACGAACTGGACATTCGAAATATTTGTTCCATGCGAGCCAGAAATACGATGCTGGAAATCATTGGAATACTGAAGCATCACCTATCAGGGACATTGGCACCTGGTTCCTGGAGAAAGCATTGAATGCAGAACCAACCGTTGGAGCTCAACATCAAATGCCTATCAGTGCAAGTTCATCGAAGTAAGTGTAAGTGCGCTGAAATTGTGTCGTTTCACATGCATTCAGGATTATTCCAGGTTTAAAAGTAGTAAGTCAGTTGTACCACCAATTACTTTGTACTCATATCATATGCTCATATCTTTCCCTACATTTCGAAGATTGTTTCTATTTCAATATTTATTTATCTATCCATTAATAAAATGTCGGCATCAGAAATCAGGCTCTTAGAAATTAGGCGAAAATATGATATAAGGAAGCTCACCTCTTTTGAAAATTATTTGGAAACAGCAGACATCTGTTTCATATTTTTGGCTTGCTCCTCAAGTACTCTGATCGACCCAATCTTTATTTCTGATGATGATATAGTTAAGGCAGTAGGAACTCTTCCATTCGATGGCATTTCGGATCATAAGATGGTATATGTCGAACTGATACTAAGGAGTAAAAAGCCAGCACCTCGTTTGGTCGAATTTCGATGTTTCGAAAATTTCAAATTGGACAGTTTTCTTAATGAATTATATAGTACAGTTGGATGAATGTTCTGTTGGAAATGAATTTGGAAGCTAAAATAGCAATGTTTAACAACTTTATATTAGAAATTTTCAGTTAATATGCGCCTTCAAAAGAAATAAAAGTTTTTGAACCAAAAGCACCTTGGCTAACGAAAAATCTACAATCTATAATGAGACAGCGCGACAAAGCTCTTCAAAAATTTAAGCATATTCGCTTAGAGTTGGATTGGTTATCGTATAAGAGATCACGAAATTTTGCAGTTCCTACTACCAGAAACGAAAAAGCGGCTTATCTCAATTCTGTCTGTGCCGAGAATAATTCTCGTGTGACTTGGAAAACACCGAAGGATCTGAGTGTTCGTTCTAGAAAAGACCACGCTATTCCATCTAACATCTCTGACACAGAAAATTTAAAAAGTTACTTCTCATCTGTACTCAGTAATGTATCAAAGGAAACCGCTAGTACAATAAACTTTTATGATAACGCAAGATTTCATTCTGATACTAGGTTCTCAATTTCAATGACTTCTGTTGAGGAAGTTAATTCCATTCTGAATGATTTGGGGTCTGATGCGTATCGTATTGACAATATCAGTGCAACTATGTTGAAATACTGCAGTCCGTTCATGGATGAGGTAATAGTCAATGTTGTCAACTTGAGTGAATTCACTAAAAATAATAAAGACTGTACACATAAAGATGATAATCGGGAATTTATAAGTTAACCTGCGGTGATTGCCCTAAAGTTTACATAGGACAGACTGGAAGAACTTTTCGACATAGAATCTGTGAACATTTGAAGAGTTTCCTCATTAATAAAAGTAATTCTATATATTCCAACCATTTGTTAGAAACAGGACCTACTTTCAACAATAATTTTGAAATTCTACATATAGAAAGCAAAAGTTATGCCATGGCCCTCAATGGCTTAGCAAACAAGAATGTAATTTTGCTTGAGCTTTCAGAACTTTGCAATAAATCTGTTGCATTCGGTAACACTGCTGATAAGTTCGTCTCACGTGTTCTTGTAATTATAAAATCACGTTCGTCTACAACGAAATTGTAGCGTGTATTCGCTTACCCTTTGAGATTTTTTGATAAAATCAAACATGCGGACATGGCTGAACGGCAAGGTTCCTTGTCGATGTAGCACTCAACTTTCTTGTTCAAATTATATAGCGACATCATTTTCATGATGAATATCACAAATTGTCCAATTCATAAAAAAAGTGAATTATTGAGCTTCAACCCATTTTATGACCAGCAACAGTAAGGTAATTCATATTGGTGGTATACTGAAGAAATATAACTTCATCATTTTAAAGAAATACCCAATAATTCTTCATCCAAACGCCTACTTAACTGTACTGATCGTCCGCCAAGAACATATAAAATTACTGCTTTCTGGACCCCAAGCCCTGCTATCTTTGGCCATTACCTGGTCGTAATTTAGCAAAAAGGGTTGTACATGAATGCGTACGATATATTAGTTGCAAGACAAAAACCCAAGAAAATGGTGCAGATAACGCGGGACTATTCCATCTGCGTGACAGAAAGGAAAGGAACTTCAAAACTTTCAAAGCGTAAATTGCACCATTTGTCTGTTTTTCCACTGGGGATATACACTTGGAGGTTGTCAGAGGCCTCACAACCGAATGTTTCTTGGCATCTTTGCCTCTTTTTATGGCAAGACCAGGTGAATGTAGTAAAATCTACATCGACAATGGCACTACATTTGTGGGTGCCAATAACGAAATTGATCAATTTCTTAATTCCTCAAAAGTGATTCATTTAATTCCTCATTACTGATCAGTTAAAAAACAAGGTTGTTCAGTGGCAGTTCATTACTCTAAATGCATCACATTTTGGTAGTATCAGGGAGGCAGATATCATTTAAACTTAACACTTCTTTAACTTTCGAGGAATTCACTATCATTTTATGAAAAAGAGGCGTGTTTGAACTCCTGACCACTCCATCCCATATCAACCGATCCCAATGACACCATTTCTCTTACTCCGGCACATTTATTCATAGGAGAAAGTTTAACGAAAATGCCAGAGCACAACTTCATGGACATGAAAGAAAATCATCTTTCGAGGTTCCAGAGGACACAACAAAAAACCCAACACCTTTGGTCTCGATGGAGTAAGGAGTACGTGTCCAGCTTGCAAACTCGAACAAAGTGGAAAATACACCGATATACTGAGAATTGGTCTCCTGGTACTTATTGAAGAAGATGGAATGGAAACTGGGAAGAATTCTACATATCGACAAGGACACAGATGACGTTATACGGATAGTGACCATCAAAACAGCCACTAGCGAGATGAAACGTCCAGTTGTGAAAATTTGTGAAATCCCTAACCAATAATACTATATATTGAAACCCTGTAGTGTTTCAAGGCGGGCGCTTTGGAACATCTGTTGTCCAGTTGTCCCATGATACCATCATAAAGTGATCAGTTGTCCGACGCCCTCATCTTTACAGTACAGGGTGATATGACAGAAATGACCGAAGGAATACGATCACCCGCAAATGGGAGAGGCGTCACTTCCGCAGTGATGTCAAGTCTGGGGATTTTTCCCCAGATCTAGGGAAAAATTGTGATTTTAGGCATTTACGGCCAGTTTCATAAACAACATCAAAAGGCTCCTTTATGATAAAGTCCCTTTATGAAAAAGGATCCTTTAAATGGGAGCATCAGTTTCATGAACGCACATCGACCGTCCTTTACTTAAAGCTTCCTTTAATGTGCCAGTCATATGTTTCCGACTGTTGGCTATCCTGAGAACTAGTGATTTTACGAATGTAGTTGGTGATATTCTGTAAAAATTGTGAGTTCTGCGTTGGAACTTGTAAAAAGAAAAAGAGAAGAAGCATAAATCGATCTTTGCATAAACATGGTTATGTGCAGAAGACAGTATATTGAAATTTATATCATTATTACGTGCGAATTGTTATATTTTATTACGTGGGTTATATGAATGTATATGGAAGAAGAGAGAAAAAAAGTATTACTTTAAAACCTGAGGAGGAACTATGCCTCTTGGAATTGATTGAAAAAGAGAATTTTAATATTATAGGATAAAGTCTGGCAGAGAATAGAAACTGCTTTCAATGCAACAGTTCTCCATTGGAGAAATGGGGACCAGCTCAAATCCAAATATGACAGTATAAAAATTAAAACTAGAAGGTGGTAGCTGCTCAACGCAGTCATATTGACTGGTGGTGGGGCTCCATTGAAATTGAGGGAGCCAATTTCCAAACAGTTGAGCCCAACTGTTAGGAACCCTCTTGCCGAAACGAAAGAGATGTATTATAAAAAAAACAGCTCTAGTAGAAGCTCAGATAGTAGCTATCAAGGAAGAGAATAGAAGAAAAGAAGAGGAGCATTCAAAGCTTAAAATATTAGATTTGCAAATTATGGAGATGAAGAGCAAATTAAATAATAATAATTAAATCTTTTTTATTTTGAATGCAATTTCTGGAAAAAGCGGTATTAGAATTCTATCAGCATTGCTGTAGACTATGAAGTCCCCTCAAATTTGAATTAAAAACCGAAATTTCAATAACACATAATATTTTTATTTCTTCATTCTCACTTGAAACTTTTTCAGATGTTACCTAAAGTAAAACAATGAATCAGAAATACAAACATAGAAGCTTATCTAAATACATACCTTGTAAAATCTTATAAAAATTATATGAAATCTTGTCATGTTGAAGATACAAATTGAATATGAAGAATAGTTCCACAAGTGACAAGAAAATTTATTTTCAATTATCACACAAATATAAATTTTAAATAAGGAAAATGTTTATTAATAATAGACTCTCGCTTGACGAGCTGCATTAACATTAGTTGAATTTGTTTGAAAGTCCTTTTCCTCTTGCAATCATTCATTTGGAAATATTTCGTTCATATCTACATATTGTGCAAAACAGCGGTAGCAACAATAATTGCCCTTATGGTCGTTAACTTAACACTCATTCCTTTAGAAAGTATAGGAAAATGACGCTTCCAAACTCCATACTTTCTCTCCACCACATTTCTAGTTCGTATAATTGACTGCTTATATAAATTTTCAGCTGCAGTTATAGCTTCCGGTAACTTTGTCATAAGATAAGTCTGCAAACTATAACCACTACCACCAAGTAACAAATACCGTCCTAATTTACCACTCTCAAATTGTCTCTTCAAGACACAGTTATTAAAGATGGTTTGATCCTATATTTCCAGTTCCATAGAATCTCAATGTCAAAAGTAGTTGGTTCATCGGTTCAATACAGCTGCCTCTGAAAATTGCCAATTTAATGATTTGGTATACATAAAATTATATCAACAAAATAATAAATCGAAATTTTTTTACCTGTAAAATGGGAAGTACAATTGATCTGCAATTTTTTGAAGCAAAGATCAAACAGTTGGTTTTGTCAGGCAAAAACGATAGAAGAAATCTAGATCATCTAACGTGGAAAAATGTCTCTCCTGTAAATTTTTGGTCTTCTCACAATTATTTCTTCATCATTTGATGAAGAAGTAGAACTTAAATCAGCATTCAACATTTGGTGCAACATATTTCGTAGTACGCTAAAATTGAATAAAATGGGATGTGACAGAACAAGGTTATGTCCACTGTTTTCGTGTTTATCGAGCACCTGCGCAGTGTCGAGCTTCTCGTTAAAGGATCCTTTTACAGCCGTAAAGGGCCGATTTTCTCACTTTAAGATAAAGGAAGCTTTTAACCTCAAAATTTGTTTATAAAACACGTTTTATCATTAAAGGAGCCTTTTTGGGAAAAAGGAGCCTTTAATTTCGTTTATGAAACCGGCCGTTATTGGGAAATGGGGAAATTCTAGGGATTTTCCATTCAAAAATAATTGGACTATTGGGGTGACGAATATTCGATGTTTTAAGTTAGGTTAAGTGAGTAAAACTGACCTGAACTTATCTATTCTATGCTTCACGAGGTGATTACCAGCTACACCTAGCGCGTCTGCGCATGAGCAATGCCAGCTATTTCGTACTTGCCGTGTTAGTGTTTAGTTCAGTTAGTATCGAGCAACAGCAGTGATCACATCTCCACATCTGTTCCTATAAGAAATTATTCCGATAATATTCTGATCTGAAGTTGAACATATTTCTGTAAATATATCTACGAAGAATAATTCGAGTCGTTTTAAACTCGAAATATCTCAGGCTAGCGGTACTTCATCAACAATCAATTCGAATGAAGAAGAAAGTGCATCGCAAAAGGATAAACGTAAAGAAAAGGTGGCAAGAACAATCTAGCACCCAAGAAAAAACATGAATGCAAGACACCGGATATCGGTTTCAAAGAGCCACAAATAATAACAAATAAAAATTAAAACGATGCCAAACAAATGGAGCTCGAAAAATCCAATGAACCACAAAAAACGGGTAATATGAATCGTCAACAACAACCACAACATACAAATTCCACAACAAAAATCGCAAACAAAAGCTATTCTGCCAAAATGAATGAAATCAAAAATGTGGATTTCACAAATTTATTCTATATAAATACGGGAAAAGATTGGACAGAATCGAAATGGATCCCCTATGGGGATCCAGATTCCCTGATTCAAAAAATATAATTGTTAACACTAAATTGAGTTTTGTCTTGAAATCTAATAATGAGAAATGTACACTAGAAAACGGACTCAAAGAACTCAAGCAGGAAAACAAAATATTAAAATATAAAGAAACATCTAACCAAGAACAATAAAATGAGCGAAGAGAGCCGCTGCAAACCTACTCGTTGGTGATTTCATCGGTCGAAATTAATATTAAATCGATATTGAGATACACAGATACTGCAAGAGAATAATTTCTAGAAACAATAACAAACCTACCAAATTCATAAGAATTATCACTAGTGAAATCGAATCTTTTGAATACCTCGTGAACAATGGTCTTTTCTACTTGAATCGACACTGCTTATTTTATCCCAGTCACCTGCCTGAACCAATCCTAGTACCGTGTGAAAAATGTCTGCAATTTGATTGCAATTTGAAAATTGTCAAAATTCACCAAAATGTTCAAAATGCCAAGGTCCCCACAAAATGTCGATGTGTAAAACTAACAACGCACCAAAATGTTTGAGTTGTGGTGCAGAGGACCATATGGCCTGGTCCTTAAAGTGTCCGAAACACCTAAAAAAACCTATTGAAGTAATACCTAATACAAATGTCAAACCACTTAATAAAAGAACAAGAGAAATCGAATATTTATTCAAGAAAACTAACAGGATCCACGCATCTATCACAGTACATGACGACATCATAAATACATACTTCCCTAAAAAAAAATAATCTCAAGAACATGAACAGGAACAAACTCATACATGAAAAAACGTTTCATTAGCCAATACAACATTGACATTAGAGTCGTTTTCTCTGGGGACAGATTTTATCTACTGATGTTTGACTCGGAAGATCCAGACGAACCCTCGCCCACAAAACCAACAAACAACAAGGTAAATATGCAAATTCATGTCTAAAATTAAAATACTTTACAACAATATCAACAGTTATATCCCAAAGAAACATCTAATCATTTATTTTATACAACAAAATGATATAACGTGTGCTATGTTTGTGGAAGCGAAAATTGACAAATGCCATAATGTTGACTATAAAGATTGGACTGTAATAAAAAGAATAGGACACAAGGTACAAAATGTGAGAGGGGGAACCATAATTCAAAGTCACCCTTCTTTAAGAGTCAGTAAAGACAACCCACCTGTAGCTAACAACCCCTTGAATGAGGTAACACATCTCTTGATCCCATTCAAAAATGACAAGCTACATATATTCTTAGTATACTTCCACCCAAACATCAAAATATTTAATGCTACCACGTCCAAAAAAATAAATCAAATTAACAAATTCCTGAATAGCGGCAACTTCTTTAGGGCTGCGACAGCACCAACTTTTCTGATGAACCAAAATTCCGACAGTACTCCTGACCTTTTACTATTCACAAATAACATCAAACAAAATATTTCAAACTTAGAGTTGCATCCTTCAATAACAGATTGTCACACACCATAAAAAATATACTCCCATTATAAATAGACATGCGTTTCTACAGAGCTGCCTCCATGTATAATAAAATTAATTGAGCACAAAAGGAAGATATACAGGGAATATTGTCACAATGGAAACCCGGAATATAAGAAGGAATTAAATAGGTACAACAAAAACATCTAAAGAATGATACAGCAGTACAGAGAACACAATTGGATTACAGCTTGCAACAACATAAACGAGTCTAGAGGTAGGAAATTTTATTAAGAAATAAGCAAATTATCTAGATACAAACAATTTCCACATTTACCAACCTTGATCGAGAATGGAAAAGTATATAAAACGGACTCACAAAAGGCCAATCTCTTTTATGAACACTACAAGAATATGTATAAATGCAGCGAAGACAAATATTTCGACATTAGGAACACATAAATGAATGGTATAATGAATATTTCAACAAGCAAGCTGACAGTACAGAACGAATGACAATCTACAAAGCAGATTATTATGAACTATTGAATAGAACAAAAAACAGCACCCCAGGAGAAGACAATATACCGTGGATTATATTGAAAAAGCTGGACAGAGACATACATAAACACATAATAAAAATCTATGAACACTGTTTGAACGAGTGCACATTCCCAGCAATATGGAAAATGGAAATATAATAAATATTGCAAAATCTTACTTGGATGAACAAAAAGTACAATATTACAGACTAAGTATATTATAACCTGTGTTAGGAAAGCTTTATGAAAAAATAATAAAAAATATACTGTCACCCTATATAGACAATAGACAAACATATCCCACATTTTCAATTCGGCTTCAAGAACAAAAAATCAACAACTCACCCTCTTACAATCCTAATTTTAAATATTCAGAATGCAACACTCAAAAACATTAAGTCTGCAATACTGAGTTTGGATATACAAAAAGCTTTTGACTGCATGTGGCATAAGGGACTTCTATAAGAGTTGAATAAAATAGGTCTTCCAATCCAACTCATCAAGCTTATGAGGCGTTTTCTACAGAACAGAAAATTGGCAATAAGAATAGGTACCACTACTTCAGAATAATTTTGTGCTGAACAAGGCACTCCTCAGGGATCTCCACTTGGAACCTTACTATTCAACTTTTTTTGCTACGACATAATCGATATCACAAAGGATCTATACTTTTTACAATTCGCCGACGACACAACACTGATAGCACATGACAGATTACTTAGAATGTATGGAAAAACTACAGTCCCTACTAGAGGAAGTTTCCAAATGGTTCAGGAAGTGGAGAATTCAAATAAATCCAGATAAATCTCAATATGTGATAATAGACCACAGAATTTCCCCTACATCACCTATCTTATAATATATAATATAATTAGATTATAAGGCCAGCACCTAATATGAAATACCTTGGAGTACATATTGATAACAAACAAAACTTCAACCTACATACAAAGACAGCAAAAAAAATACAATTTCAAGAGCGAAACACTTTGCCAAACTAACATACGTGAAACAAGGAATAATCTTGGAAAATGCGACAAAAATTTACGAGACAATATGCTGACCATTATTAGAGTACGCTCACCCAATATACGCTAATTGTAAAAATCCAGCAATGAGAAATATTGAAGTTGCCGAGACAACAGCATTACGAATAATAACCAGAATGAGACATCCCCACAACATCCTACATAATTCATCTAACCAACTGTTGTACTCAAGGACCAATGTTGAACCAATAAAAACGAGACTGAACACCCTGAATGAAAAATTTTTCGAAAAACTCAAAGAAATGACATTCTACTCCTATACCACAACGATAATGAATACAATCCCAGGAGAAAACACCCGAAGCACACCCTATTCAAAATACTACAAAACAGAAATATATAACTTTTTTTTGTACTCTAAAGAATTTGTTACCGTATTTACAGTGTATATTATAAAGATATGTATTAATATTGATTAACAACATTAGGTTGAAGGACCCAAGGTCGATGGGCGTTTGCTTGGCAATGCATTACTGTTATTATTATTGTTTACTTCAGCTGGAATGAAATTAAATATAAAATTATGAAATTATGGGGCCTAGCTCATCGTATGAAACTTGAGCAACTACTTTAGAAATTAACTTTCAGTTGAGGATTCAATCCAAAAAGGTGAATTTAAAACGTCTTAGAGCTCGCAACCGAGTACTTCTAAGCGATCATGTGGAAATCTTATTTCCACATAATATATATATATATATATATATATATATATATATATATATATATATATATATATATATATATATATTATATAAACGGAGAAAAAATTCTGAACAGAACGGCTGGAACTACCACAATTTAAAAATTGGGTCAAGGAAAATCCACATTATATTTATAGCTTCCGTTACATCATTAGTGATGCAGACTTGAGGTGTGGTGAATAAGAACTGAAAAAATATGGTGCGACGGAAAAACACCGGAAAAATTTCAAAAATAAGCAAAGGCTTACATCTGTTAGTGATTTTGTTTTAGGAAAATCTTTACATTCTACACAAGTTTCTACAGCTGAGATAAAGCTCTCGAATTTCTTTACTCATCATAATGTAGCATTCCAAATTGTCGAACATTTAGTACCTTTGTTGAAAGAGTGTTTTCCAGACTCGAAAAGATTCAATGATATCACGTTAGGTCGTAATAAAACTACCCAAATAATGAAAAAAACAGATATATTGCGCCTCCATCCAACAGCCTTGAGCATAACATATTCTCGAGTTAGAAGACGTCCAAATGATCACCATGTCAGTGACTGACTTGTTGTTTGTCGAGATGCTGGTATGTCTTGACGTGAAATTTGACATTTTAAGGTAATTACCGTCAGACGTGTGTATTGTATGTGGACTGAAGTATGTGAAGGAAATTCAAGTGGTCTACGAAGGCATACTACAGAGTGTCATGATAGACTCCTAAAACAACTAGCTCTATTTCGATATGAAGTGTATGTTTTTCTTCCGCATTAGAGTCCTTGTACATTTTCAGACGCAGTGCTATTGCCTAGGGTAGCCGATCATCATTTCTCATTACTCGAGGCATTATGACAATTATGCACTAAGTTGTGTTATCCGGAAAAAACTTTACTGTCTTCTATAGATCGTCCGTAAGTTTTCTTTCCACAAGAAAACTTTTGTTCTTACATTTCTCGTCGAATTATTGACTTTTTTTAAGAAAGAGATACTCTACGATGACCGCACCATTAAACGGATTGAAATTCTGTCGAATATGTGTGCGATAAGTTGGAGAGGAGAGCTTCAATCTGCACCATCCTACCCAGACTCTGACATAACTAATCTATGATCTTCAAGTTACTTGGAACCAGGTGTCAGAGATATCTAGCATAATATTTTGTCGATGCCTGTGTAGACGACAATAACTAGCTACAGAACTGCCAAAAAATTATGAACGTTTTTTGGATTAAAATTAATTGAAATTTCTCGACGGTGTTATCGTTTCATTCTTAATGAGAGAAAAACACGTTACCAGTTTTTTAATTTCTCCTGGATGTCCCACTTTCAAATAAAATACTGTATACACTAAATTCAGAAACAAATATCTAAAGAACTGGCTAGGAGAATGATAGAATCCTAAAAAATAAACGATCAGCAGAAAAGTTAGTTCTCTTGATCAGAAAATCAATGGGAATACCAATTTCCTGGCAGTTGTTCGAAGAACTAAAACTATACGTAGAAATGCAATATCAGAAAGAAGAGAGAAAGACCAACAAATTCCGAAAATGAGAGGACAATAAACAACCTCACAAAGGGGAAATGATATGACAATGAAACCGAAACGTCACATCGGTTCAACTGAAACAGCTACAGATGACGAAACATCAAATTTCCGGAAAAAATATAAAATAAAAAACCTTTTTTTACTGTGTGTGGTTTAGAGAGGACAGAGAATCTCGAAGAAATCCAACTTATTCAACGAGTTGTACACTCGGCTCATAAACTTTACAATTTATTCACTTGTTTCGGTCTTTTTGCGCACTTATTCTAGGAAACAGCGTGCTTACGTTTGACCTAAATTTCTGATAATTTCAGCTCAAAATGGTCTCAAACGACGAGGTTGGAATCCGAGGTCAAGCGTAATTCTGTCTGGCTGGCTGGTCTCTCCGTAAACACTCTTAACACTATGACTTTCGAATGCAAATATCTAGAATTTAATAGTTTCAAGGTAGATTCACATACTGAATATATTGGTTCTCTTATTCTCCCATTATTTTCGAAACTATGATCGATCCAAAATTTGGCATTTAGAACTAGAATCACTAGCATGTTGGCACAAAATATATTTTGTGCACCACCGTTGAGCGCTTTCGAAACCCAAGCAAGAGTTTTACGATCGAGTTAGAATATAGTAGTTTTGATAGATGTAAAATAACGAAGCTAATGCAAAAAATCTCGTGAGACTTTTGGTCGATATGAATAAGCAAACAGAAGCTCCTGACGTCTGTGCTTTTACCATTTTTTCATGTTTCCTCGCTTATTGGCATCATTTCAGTGTAAATGATGAATTACAGAAGGGTAGACAGTTTCAATTTCATTATAATCTAATCCTGAAATTGAAGAAAACATTACGATATCCAATACTGACTAAATAATATAAAAGTCACTCTAATATGTTCACTCAGCTGATTCAAGACTCAAAATTTCGATTGAATGCAAGACATCTTGTTGATCGGCTGAATATTGCAAATCGGTATAAATGGTCATCAGAAAGGTTTCAGGAAGTAGAAGTTATAATAAAAATAATATTAATAATAAATGGCCTTTAATTAATAAGATCATACATACAAACAAACGAGCGAAGTTTAGCCAAGGCGGCTCTTAACCTATCAGTTTGATGCTGAATTTCAATTATAGTTTCAAATAAATGGCAGAAAAATGGCACCATCGAAATGCAATCGAAAAAAAGTTATATAAAAAAGTAACTACAATAGTAACCAATGTGAGTAATTGAGAATGATTGTGAATAATTGGGCAAATTAAGGGCACAGAAACAAGGGAAAGGATATACAGTACTCCAAGTCAACTCCTGACTATTGACAATTGCGAGGCACATAAGAAGGTTTTCACGTCTAGTTTAAACTCATTTAAATTTTTAGTAGTTCTGAATCTTTCTGGAAGGCAATTGTAAATTTGATAGATGTATAACTGAATGACTTTTTAAACATTGAAGTTCTAAATTTGAGAAGGGCAAGCGTTTCAGGAAAGCAAATAGTGCGAAGAAGTGCATGAAGTTGTTCTCTTAATAATACTTTATTCTTAATGTAACTCTGTTCGCCCGTATGTACAACCCTATGAATAAATGACAAACTCTGCAACTTGTATCGGTTACCAAGACCAAGCCAGTAGAGTTCCTTTATCTTACGAGATATCCTGTCGTATTTTCGAAGTCCATATATCAGTCTACAACATGATTTTTGATTTCTCTGTAATCGGCTACAGTTACTCAAGCTCAAACAGGGGCCATATATAAAACTACAGTACGAAAGATGTGATAAAACTATGCATTCACGTGAAGTTTTCTTCATTTTGATGTTTATTATTATATTATATTATTATATTAAGTCCTATTCGAATAATGTAACTTCAGATTCCAGTAGCATTTTTCATTAACTGGTTCAAATGTGGTTGAAAGCTCATTATGGAGTCCAAATTGAGTCCAAGATACCTTGCCGCCGTTTTACCCGCCAGATTTTCATCATTAATAGCAAAAGTATTATTATTCATCAACAATGAGTTTCTTTTGGTACCAAAAAACATAGTAACACATTTCTGGGGATTTAATGTTGAATATAAATAATAAAAATAATGTTACATTTAAATAATAAAATAACCAACATCATTTAAACTGCAACCTACGAATCCATCCCGAAGACTCATCCTTAGAAATTGAGATATAGAGCCCTACAGCGTCTGCATAAGTATGAATTTGTGTAGTTATTTGATTTAGGATGTCAATGGTATACATTAAAAAAAGCGGAGGTCCCAATATAGAGCCCTGTGGTAATTCTTTGGGAACGAAACAAGGATCCGAAAAAGATCCATTGTATTTGACCAACTGACAACGATCACTCTTCAAAGTTCTCTTTCAACCACAACAGATCAGAAAATTGTTGAAGTTGAGTTCCTTCCTTACAAAAGCATTGTGAATGTTATCACGGTTTCGAAATTATCGTGGGAATATCCTGAGACCGAATGCACTTAATACATTAATTTTTACAAGAGTCGCTGGAAAAATTTGATCTTGTATTGATTTTTGCGAATTAGACATTTCCGGCACTAGATTGACATGAATCATCCTGATTGGTTGGTGTACATTACGAGACTTCTCGATGGCCTTTTGTAATTTTCATGGCGTCGCTGTGATAGGTTTTTGAGATATTTGGAAATAGATAAGCTTTTCCGGTTGGAAAAAACTTGAGACGGAGTTTGGGATGCTGTGTCGAGTTGTAATTATTATGAATCTGTTGTTACAGTTGCCAAAATAAAGAGAAGTAAACTAAAAAAAAACAGGGAATCATTTCAACAAATCAGTCAAATACTTAGGAATCGACAGGTGGTTTACATTTTGATCTAGTTGTGTGGATACTGAGCTCCTATACGTTCAAAATTACAGATAATGTTAGACTTTTCTGCAAATGAATAGTTTGTCATGCATAATAGAAACACGTATGAGATTTTGGGATGAGGTGGGAGAGCATTTTCGCATATACTACTTCTTTACTTTTCATTAAATCTGTTCGATAGCACTCGTACTCTCTCTCCAAATACCCGAGTTAGTTGAGCATCAAACAATTCTATTTTTACAGAGTTACAGTTGAACAGTATTAGAGAAGAAACAGTTTGAAATCCTTGGATCGTCCTCTGACATGAGCTTTAAAGCTGGCCGCAGCCAGGAATCCAACATTCCTTTCCAAGACAGCAGTGGAAGGAATTAGTATTTATCTTCGATGTGAAATTTACAATTATCTACCAGAAAGGATTCGCAATTCCATATTCTTCTACCTATCACAGGTAAAAATTTTAATTCGCAGTTTAGATAGTCGGACCATACATTGGTTGGTTGATCCCACGGCTTAGTGTTGTTCTGTCCTTTGCTTACTTACAAAGCATCATTATTTAGATAGCTTTCCTCTCATATCTTTTTTCTATCGTAGTTATGCTGTATGGATATTTCAACGTGATTCTGCTGAGAGGAAATAAAGTAAAGAACATATTATGTTACTTCATATAATTCAGTGGTTTTAGGGTAAACATATGACGAGAAACTACTTTTAGAATAACAACTGAAAGTTTAACGTGCCTTGGTTAATATCATCAGAAGATTTGAGTTGACGTATACAAATGGCGGACAATAGATTTTAAATAATTTCATTTTTATTCGAAAAAATTAATGATATTGATAAAGTCTCTTAAAATTACAACTTTGAATATTGATAGTACCAAGCAGGCATTTGTTTCTATTTAAGGTATTGATAAACTCATAAACTTACTAAGTGAGAAAAGTTTAGATTAGTGTTTCAATCACTTATTATCCTGATTATTCTGATACTCCTAGATCTTCTTTGAAGATCCCTCAGAAGTTTTTTCAGCTTGTGCGAGATAGGAGTTCAGTTGTGTTCTGGGTAGGCTTTGTTACTGCGGTCTTGCGCCACTTTAGGTCACAGCACTGTTAATTTTTGACCCAACTGTGAAATGGTGGTAGACACCCGTACAACTAAAAAATTTTTCTTCCACCTGAACATGATTCGAACCCGGACCTCCCGGTCACGAGCCCGATGCTCTCCCACTGAGCTGTCCACACTAGTTAGGTGTTGTTTAACTCATAATTCCCTGAAACTAAAAAAATGTATGGGCATAGGTCTGGCCCTAAATAGGTAACGACACTTTGCGATGATTACAATTGTCCACTTGCAGTGTCACATTTTTGGTGAATAAATTGTAATAATTTGATAAAATTTTTAGTACTGATATTAATTCAGGGAATGTGTACGGATTGATAACATGTTTCGTTTGCAGAGAGAGTTTGTCTATGATCTAGGAGAATATGTTTCAAGTTGATAGTTCCACCTGAGGTGTCCATGAAACTCGTTAAAAAGCAAAATAGACTCTTCCTAATGCGGTAGATAAATTCAGGTATATTTTTTTTCTCCTACGATGAAAAGAATAAAACTTAATCTATATTATATCACTGAAATAATAGTATTCATGGCAACCACAAAGTTGGAAGAAGAGCATTTTGTGTAGGTAACGGCATTTATTCTTACTCGTACCATGTGAAAATAATCAATTTGGTAGAGATATTGTGCCCCATTTTGATGATTAAAAAAATTCCGAGAACTATCAATCATCTAGTACACGCTTTTTCCGCATTTAATCTAGCAGCATCACCTCTCATAACTAATACTCCCAGTTCTATTTGTGGTGTCAAAGAATGAAAAATATTTGACAGAAATGAGTTATATATTATCTTTTTATAATATTCGGTGTACAGTACATATTTCCAGTATTTCGTCTTTTTGGAATAGAGAGACCCTAAAAGATCATTCCTATGGCAAAGGCATGCGCGAAAATGATCATTTATGAGATTATAAAGGCTTTCTTCTTGCAAAATGTGGGAAGAACAGGTAGAGCAGAAGTCGACTATATATCTCATTTTATCGATGTTGAAAAATTATATATGGAAAGCTCGTCCATTTTCGACGAAATCCTCCCAAAGTTCCGATTAATGGAATCATTCCGGGAAACATCAGCTTGAGAATAACAAGAGTGAATGAACATGCGGAATAAAGATGAATTCCTAAAAATATGAAGATTAAGGCTTTTAATTCGTTATCAAATGCAACTTATTTTCACATTTATCTATATATTTCAAAATTCATGTCTTAGTTTGATCTTTGCTATCTGATATAGAATTATTCTATCTTGATGGTTAGTGATCATACCACTTTAGAATGTGACCGGTTTTCAGTGTATTCAAATAAACTTTTATTTTCCATTTAAGGTGAAATTAACGAGGATAACCAAAAACTAAGATGAACAGATTGATAAGTAATTAAATTTTAGTTAGTTGCAAAGATTTTATATTAATCTAAGTTCACGGAGTAAACTCTCATATATAATAATTTAATATTATCTTCAGAATATTACATTATACAGAATATTCTTGATTTAGCTGGTTGATCACAATATAATACGGGTTTACAAATTTTCTGAGAAATGTATTCCTAATGAGGGTTGCGAGCTATGGTGATAGAAAGTTCTACAAATAGAAACAGTGTAACATACAACTGTATAACAATTCAATACTTGAACAAACTCGATAAGGTTTTGTTGATCAAAGCGGCAAATTGCAAACATGCGCACGCTTCAAACTTGGTTTGTTTTCATCAGTACAATGTATGCCAATGACTACAAATCTGTCAATTATCTATGTTGGCTATACACAGAGACACTAAGATATTAATCATACACTAGCACCATATAGAGTATGCAAATATACATACAGGTTATAATTTTGCGAGCTAGTTCAAGCAAACAAATATATTCTCGATATTTTCACGTTACAAACGCAGAGAAAACATACCTCATACTTAAATCAGATGATAATATGCCGTAATGGTCATAATAAGCATATTCATATTTAATTCAATTTATTCGGCTTATCTGTACCAAATATCATTAATGAGGATTGTGTGCTATTGTAATTGAAAGTTCTACAAATCGAAACAGTGTAATAAACATATGTATAACAATTCTAAAATAAAACAAACTCGATAAGATTTTGTTGATCGCAGCGGAAAATTGCTAAAATACGCATGTTTCAAACTTGGTTTCTTTTCATCAGTACAATGTATGCCAATGACTACAAATCTGTCAAGTGTTTATATTGGCTATACACAGAGACACTGAAATATTAATCATACACTAGGGCCATCTAGAGTATTCAAATATACATAGAAGACATACCTTTGCGAGCTAAGTCAAGTTAAGAAATGTATTCTCGATATCTTCACGTTACAAACGCAGCAAAAACTTTCCTCATGCTCAAATCAGACCATAACATGTCATAATGCTTATAGTTAACATAATCATATTCAAATAAATTAATTCGGCTGATCTGTACCAAATATTATTAACAAGGATTGTGAGTTATGGTAATAAAAAGTTCTAAACTCATTGATATAGTTGATTGATGGCTGCTGAAATATTTAATTATCGTTTATTTGGCATATATTCTGTTTGCAAAAATTTAATAACAACCATTCATCTTGAGACCTAGAGATTCCTCAAAAAAAAATGAAATTGCAGATTTAACCAGACTATTTCATTATTACTATTTTTATTTATATTAAAGAAGCAGGCAAGAAAGGGATTGCATCGGATGGCACGAGACAGGTCAGAATGGAGATATCTGAGGGAGGCCTACGTCCAGGAGTGGATTAACAACCGCTGAGAAAGAAGATATTAAATTTAATTCAATATATTACCATAGCTCACAATCCTTATCAATGATATTTGATGCAGATCAGCCGAATTAATTTATTTGCGAAAGTATTCTTTGCGCAACATTGGATATTGTCACCTGGAGAATATTTCTTACTGAGGATTATGCAGATTATGAAGATTTCCTCATATGATTATATAGAATTCAACTACTTTTCATCCGCTACATGAATGTGTATCTTCTAATTAAATAGATCTACCGGTTCCATTTATCAACCCATTCATTGATCTACCGGCTGGTAGAGCTACCCTTTCAATATTATAACTACAAGAAGAAATAAATTATTAATTTCAATGAATGATTTGAAGTAAAACACTTTATTTCCGTTTATTTTTATTTTTCAACGACAATTGTTTCTTCAAGTACATATTGACTTCGTCAGGTGAGTATGGTAACCATACTTAACGAAATTATTGTCGTTGAAAAATAAAAATGAGCGGAAATAAAGTGTTTCACTTCAAATCATCTACAATGAATTTCTGTCAAGTAGATACCGAAACAATCAAGAAATTAATTTCAATAATCATTCGTGCGTAGATACGCACGATATTTCACATAATATAACTCAAATCAGAAGGTGTTAAAAAATCGTGTTAAACCCTTGGAAGATGAAAGTATCATAACCACAAATCCCTGAACGCAAACTGCCAATTCCACCCTTGAGCGGTTTTTTACCCATCGTAAACTGGAGTAGGCCTTTCAGTCAATGTTCCCCAGGGAGAGAAAGGATGTGTAACACAAGACCCGAGGTCCGCAGGAGAAAATACATATGTTGGGTCTGATGCATAATGCAAAGGAACATTTTTCAATGTGCCACTATCCAATTTCGTTTATAACTTGCGACTCTATTCAAGACGTTTTTCATGAAATATGCTTACAGCATGAAGAAAATATTTCATTGCATTTTATGGTATTTTGAATACTTCATTTCGATCAGCAATCTGAATATCTGATTTTCACAAATCTTTGGAAAAATATAAGGACTGATTGATATAGTCGATTGATGACTGCTGAAATATTCAATTATCGTTTATTTGGTATAAGTCCTGTTTAAAAAATTTTATATATGTATATATAAAATTTTTTTTGATGTTTATTACCTGCTTCTTTATAATTAATAGAAAATTTTTTCATTTGGAAGTGTCAGGATTTAATTGAAATTTGGTTGAGGCTCTTATTCATTGAACGTTTCGGAGAAACTCTTCTTTTTCGGTAAAATATTGACAGTATGATTGTTCACAATGAATAAAATTTTTAAAACTGGATCTGCAAAAGAAATATTAATCACTCCGCAATGTTATAAATATGATTTTACTTCACAAAAAATGTTCATATAAATGAAATACAATAAAATGTTTCTTACCATCAATTTCTTTATTGTGTCAAACTCATTCTTTCTAGTATGTGTCATGTCATGTCACAGATTCCATATTCTTTTTTTCATTGTGTTTGTTTTGTTAGAAGTGGTACATAAAATTGACTTAGTTGTTTCAAGTCTTGCCTATCACTTACTGTTTTTTCTAAGTTTGATTGTATGTGTATCCCATATTTCTCTTTGTGTCTGTTTGGGTTCTATTGTCAGTATTTTTGCTTCTTCGTAGTCGAATTCATGTTTCTTTATTTTCTTATGTTTTTACGTTTTTCGTGTATTTGTGAGTGTTAAGTATATCCTGTAATCTTTGTGAAGTCTGTCCGATATATTGAATGTCACAATCTTTGCATGGGATACGGTAGACTCAATTATTGTTGAAACATTTTGTCTGCTAAAAATATCCTTTATTTGATTTTGAGGTTTGTGGACTTCTTCTGTATTATGAGGCTTCTATATTTTTGCGATTTTATGGTACAAATTTTTTGTGTATGGTAATTGGTATTCGTGTTTTATCCTCTTCCTTTTCTTCTTTTCCTTTGTTATTTCTGTGTTGTAAAGTCTATGTATTCTTTAGTTTATTATTGGCGCAGTCATTCTTATCGCGTAGTTGTTTTAAATTGGTTGTTCTTTCAACTCATTCATTACTTTTGGAGCTAGGAGCAAAATTTGCCTTAGGAGAAGATAGTATCGGGAAAGTCCCAACACACCAGATATGAGCGTAAATTGAAGGAGGAATCTCGAAATTACCAACGGAAGAACAAAATGACATACGATCAAAAGTTGCACAGACACAAAGTTCACATATAAAGGGCATAAAGAGACATAAACAAAAAAATAACGAAGTTGTGAATAACTTCAACGAGACAATAAAAATTTCAGAGAAAACAGCGAATCACTAATTACAAGATCAGACAAGGGAAACAAGACAATTATCATGACAAACATGGAATACGGAGATTAAATGAGCAATCTGCTAAAAGATGATACAACACACAAGAAATAAACGATACATGACACAAACATTGGAAAAACTAAACAACAAGCTGATAAAAGATTGAAAAGAGAGAGGGCTCATATCGTAAATTGATTACAAAAATTTGACAATACACAACAGGAAAACACCAAAAATATACGGATTAACGAAAATACATAAAGAAGGAAATCTTTTACAACCAATAGTTTCTTGTATCCAATCACTTTTATACCAACTGTCAAAGTATCTAGCGGGAATACTAGCACATACAACTGGCAACAATGAAAACTACATCAAAAACTCAATATATCTAAAAGAACAAGTAAACAAATTCAAAATAAACAAGGATAACAAACTATATTTACTTGGTGTAGTATCATTATAAACAAATATTGTTATTGAATTAGTGAAGGAAACAATAGAAGAAGATTGGCACCAACTGGAGGCACATACAGGAATACACAAAAATGACTTCACAGAGACAATATAACTCATAACAAACAAAAGAGTCTTTCAATACGAAGAAGAATACTTCAAACAGGTGAAGGGAGTAGCGATGGGAACCCCAATTTCAAGTGTAGTGGAACACATAGAACATAGAATAATGTCAAAATACAACAACCAAGCATTTTCCAGAAGATATGATGATGATTGTCTTTTAATAACCAACCTACAATAGTGAACCAAATCTTGCAAGATTTCAACAATGCTCACACACTTCACTTTACAATTGAAGAAGAAAGAGACAGCACATTAGACTTCCTGGAAATGACTATTATCAACGAGGACAATAAGATACTTACAAAATGCAAAAAGAAAAAAACAAAACTCTGACCGAATCCTAGACTATAATTCTAACCATCATAGCAGACAAATACCAGGCACAATAATAGGATACATTGATAGAGCCCTTAAACTCACATCACCAGATTTAAGACCAAAAGTAATGAAACAGTTCTGGAACTAATTGTCTTTGACAGAAAATTGAGCTTTATATCAGTTGATTTTAATATTAATTTGAAAGATGATCATAATAATATTTCAAGAATGAACCTCCTACATAACTCATATTCATTCAATTTTGCTTTCAATGAATATACTAGAATAACTGCTATATCAAAAACTTGTATCGATAATGTTTTCACTAACTGTAAAGAATTCTTTTCTACTGATGTTCTGTAAGCTTTTGTCTCAGATCACTTGGGCTTTAAGCTCTCTTTCTCATTAAGCTTCAATATTAAACCTAGCACATACTACAAAAAAACTTTTACATGTGAAAACAGGAAAAATTTTTCTGAAAGATTATGGGTACAAGATTGGTTGGAGGTATATAAGATGGATAAAGGTCGGGTCAATTCTCAATTGAATCATTTCATTGAGCTCTTTTTGAGGTTATTGCACGAATGATTTTCACTTAAACTAGTAATAGCACAACGGCGCAATAAGTTTGAATCATGTAATCCAGAGATAGAGGAATGCAAGAACAAACTCAGTGCATTACAATTGGTACGGTAATACTGGTCTCAAATGAAACAAGCATACAATTGGTGTAAGACAGAGTATAACAACTCATGAGAAAACGTTCAGACAACTGTCATAAAAGAATCTCTTTATCAGATAATAAAATTAAGCATGTGGGTCATTTATACGGATGTGGTAGGTAAAGATTGGCCCCAATTGTCATCTTAAAGGAACAGACGCAGCCAATCACTACGATGGTTTTTGCTTGACGTTATACCGAGTTTACTGCAAGTTTTCTATTTCCGTTGGATTTTCTTGATTCTTCTTCGACTCTAGAATGAACGTTATTTTATTTAGTCAAGCGCTTCTGTTAAAAATATTTTTATTATTGTTTAAATTATGTCAGAGACATGACATCATCAAGGATATATCTGTATCGACTCTAGAATGAACGTTATTTTAATTTGTCAAGCGCTTCTGTTAAAAATATTTTTATTATTGTTTAAATTATGTCAGAGACATGACATCATCAAGGATATATCTGTAAAATCCTCCTTTCGAACTTTCGCAAAAGATCGACCTAATACCAGAAAAAACTCGGCTAAAACGGGTCTCAAGGACTAATACTAGTATTTTTTTTCTTTTTGTTTTGGTTCGTGGGTGTCTGTGTCTGTATGTGTGGGAGCATTTTATTGATATAGATTAATGATTCCCTTTACAAGAATTCTCGTTGGATTTTTTGATTTATTTCCGATAATTTTTATATGCAATATTCATTGTTTTTTTTTTGGTTTTTTTTTCTGTTCTGTATGCTACAGTGTGAGATTAAGAGATGGATCCATATATAAGAGATTTCAAACACTTGGAGTTTGAATCAACTGAGGTGGATGATTATGATGATTTTGAGATCGTTGCTGAAGCAGCCAAGAAGGCAGGATTCGTAGTTTTCCAGGCTAACATAAGGGGCATCAGTAAGAACTTCGATGAAATGTTAATTTTGCTGAAAAAATTTGAGTGTCGGCTTGATGTTATTATTTTCACGGAAACGTGGCATATCCCAAAGACTAACCTCTTCAGAATTCCAGAATACGAAGTTATTTATGATTCAGGAGATTATAATCAGAACCTTGGAGTTGTTGTGTATGTAAAAAACAAATTAGTTTTTAAATATGCCGTCCCAAATCTTGGTTTTACGAAAACTATCCGCCTCACGATTAAAGGTATTGACAAAGATATCATTGTAGACGCACTCTATCGTTCACCTTCAGCTAGTCCGTACGAATTCAATGAAAACCTTTTTGACTATATGGAAGACCACTGTCTGGACAACAAACATACCTACTTCTTTGCCGGCGATGTTAATATAGATATTAAATCGAATACTGATTTTTGCAGTAATTATCTTAATATATTGAGAGAATTTGGATTTTATTCGATGATAGACAAATACACAAGAGTTCAGAATACATCTACGACTCTACTAGACTATATTTTCATCAAGGACTCGATGCTCCCTTTCGCTTGCAGCTCATATGTCATTCGCTGCAATGTTACAGATCACTTTCCTACGCTTGCAATATATCCTGCGTCAACTCTCAAATATCATAGGCCCCCAATAAAGAAAACATCATTCGATCGAAAAAATTCCTACCTGGTTATGCAGGCAGAAAACTGGAGTGATTGTTATTGCTTGAATTACGTGAATCTGATATCGGAATGCTTGCTCACAAGAATAACTAATGCTATAATGTTATCTTCTAGAAGACAAGTGAAAGGTTGTGAGACGAAAAGAAAACCGTGGATAACGAAAAGCTTGGTGAAATCAGCTGATGAGAAGCAGAGAATTTATAGGCAAGTGGTCGGAAACCCGGATGATACTGATACTTACAGAATATAAAGCATATACAAATAAATTCACAGATTTGCTCTAGATAACAAAGAAAGAGTACTACTCCAAGCAGATTGAAGAGAACAAGGATAATCCAAGAGCCCTCTGGGAGAACATCAAAGAACTGACAGGTAGTAGGCCAGCCCAAGCTGAAATACTAGAGAACAATTACGCAAATGAAAATATAATAACCACGGATAAATTAGCTCGAATATTCAACTCGCACTTCATTAATGTCGGCAGGGAGATCGCCAGCCAGATCAATGGACCACCAGTCATAAAAAAAGAGAGAACATGACAATATTTTTCAGACCAACAGATGAGAAGGAAGTACTTGGCACAATAAACGGTCTTGAAAATCGTAAATGCCCTGGGGTTGATGGAATAACATCGGAACACTTGAAAATTGCTGGTGAATTTACAAAAGGGCCTCTCACCTATCTTATAAATAGAATTTTTACAGAAGGAAAGTTTCCGGAAAATCTCAAAACAGCTCTTGTGAAACCGCTATATAAAAAGGGTGATCGGAAAGATCCTTCAAACTACAGACCGATATCATTAATAAGTACAGTGGCAAAAATTATAAAGGTGAGACTGGTTGAATTTTTAGAGGGAAACAATCTACATTTGGAAGACCGTTTGGTTTCAGACCGAAAAGATCAACTGGGGATGCTATCGTTTGTCTGACAAATGATATTTATCGGGTACTTGATGAAGGCAAATTCGCATTAGGGGTCTTTCTGGACATAGCCAATGCATTTGACACTGTCAATCATTAAAAATTGTTAGACGTTATGGAGGACCTTGGTATACGAGGAATCGCAGGTGATTTGTTTCGATCATAACTTGAAAATATAACACAATGCGTGCAGGATAACGAAGACATCAGTGAGTTACAAACAGTCTTAACCGGCGTACCTCAGGAAACGGTACTAGGGCCAGTGCTGTTTTTGATGTATATCGATGGATTGCTGTCATTGAAGGTGGATGCCAATGTGTCATCTTTCGCGGATAATACAGTAGTTCTCTTTACCGGCTCTACTTGGGAAGAAGTTGTAAATAGGGCGGAGTACAACATGGAAAGAATAAAATTTGGCTGGACCAGATGCTCAATATGGAGAAGACGAAATGCATGGTTTTCTCTCATAAAATATCAAGCCTACCCAAAATTGACCATCTGGTACTGAGGAATAACAATTCTGGTGATTTTATTGAATGTGTATCATCGAAAACTTACCTTGGAGTCGAAATCGACCCTCACCTGAGATGGGACCTTCACATCTTCAAAGTGACCACGAAACTAAGATCCTTGTTGTTTACTTTCAAATGCCTAAAAAAGCTTATGGAAAATGTTTTTTTCAGAATTCTCCATCATCCACTTGTTGAAACACATTTACAAGACGGAATATCAGGTTGGGGCGAAACGTACAAATGTTATAAAATACAACTGAAGATTATGCAAAAAACCTCCCTGAAAATTATTTATAACAAAGAATGAACTTTTCCCAGACAAAAACTTTTCGATGAGGTAACAATGTTCAACATGGAAAAACTTAACTATTATAGGGTTCTTTGCCTACAGTACAGAAACAGGGGAGATCTATCGTTTATAAAACATAATCACAACACAAGACACAGAAGAAATTGCGAGTATGTCACAGAAAGGGCAGCTAAAGCGGTGGGTCAGAGATCTTTTTATTATATAGCTCCAAGAATCTACTCTCAAATTTCACCTAATATTAGAAATTTGAACAGCTTTTATTCATAGAAAAGAAAGTTGAAAATCTGGTTAAAGAATTTGCTTCTAGATGAAATTGACAGGGAGGCTGCGGTTTCTACTTGAAGACGCATTGGAGTGGCTTGTTTTCTGCACGTGGATCTTGTTTGTTATTATTATTATTTATTTTGGATCATATTGCTTTATTTGAGTATTTCTGCAAATAAATTTTTTATTGTAATAATTTATATTGTTATAATTTATTATAAATTTTTTCTAAATTTATTTTAAAGTAAATCACATTATTGTTATTATTATTATTATTATATTAATTGTGAAAACTCTTTCATTTAGGTATTTTTAGGAAATAAACATTATTATTATTATAATATTATATTCCATGTTTCAAATAAGGGTATCGATAATTTTTTGAGGGGTTTCAAATTAGAATATCATTTGAATCAAAGTATTGAGTAGGATTCATCAACACAGAATAATTTTAGGCAGTTGTTGTCATAACCAGAAAATAGCAACTTCTCGATGGATCGATTCTTATCCGGAGTTTTAATATCAGTTCCCTACAGCTAGATGGAGGAGGCTAAAGATTTCAACGTGGATACCGGCTGAATAGGGGAGATGATTAATGCCTTATGATAATACAGTCCAAGGATAAAGTGGCCTGGCCACTCAGGTCGGATGAAGGTCAGTAGTATGTTCGTTCGGGTAGAAATACCATATAAGAGATATTTTCTGGTTGTGATTGATTTAAAAGGGATTGGTGTTGAAGGTAGGTGTTGGGCATTCCTAATGGAGTACATCAGTGACGTCGACGGGTTGTGAGTTAACCTTCTCAATGACGATTTATTTTCGATCATCTTTCCTTGAACCACTAATAGGTGGCCTGTGAGATTTAGATAAATAACATAGTTTGCATGTATAGTATTTTACACTCGTTTAGATGGATAAAATATTATGCAGAATAATTCTGTGAAACCTCTACAAATTTTCGAGAATTAAATTGGAATGAAGGAAATGGAGTATACGGTTGGCCCTAGGTGAAACATTTTAACAATTTTGAAAGATATTTGTTTTCATAGGATTGATCAGCAGAAACAAAATTTTCTGTATTCAAAATATTTCATTTATAGGATTTTGGTTAATAATTTTTATTTATTGGATTTTGTTCTATCATTTGGTTGTCTTATAATGAATGTTTATTCTACAAACACAGACCATCCTAAGGAAGCAAATTCGCGCGGGATTATTGGCCAGTGAAATTTATTGTAAATTCCGCGTGCATACATATGTCTTAATCGAGTATTTATATATAGGTTGTCCCAGAATGAAGTGGTAATCCTGAAACACTATATAACAGAGCTGTTGGATGCTTTGAAAAAAAGAAAACAAATTCTATATCCAATAGAAATATCTTCGTTTCAAGATAATGATTTCTACTATACCATGTTGCGTTTCTGTGTAACAAGCTCACAAATGAAACAAATTTCAGTTTCATCATGATAAAATATTCTTCATAGAGGTTGCAATGGATATGCATAAAATCATATGAATACTGTTCAAATTTTTTTGAAAAAAAAGTTCCAACTCCAAATTTCACAATAAAATGTCATTAATATTTCCGTATTTGAATGTTTGAACTACATGGTGAAAAAACTTGTATGACAGCATATGTAGCCACCTTAAAGAAAATATGCACCTTTCATGCAGATTTCAGAATGGTACAATCCATCTTCATAACTTATGTGAATGTGAAGTTATTGCTATTAGTATAAAAAAGGAGCAAATTCAACTGAATAACAAAATATTGAAGATTCGATAATATCTTCTCTTGATTGGTACAAAAGTTTCATGAAAACCAATGTTACATAGTGATTAAATTTCATTCATTCCACTTACCCAGGGAATCGAAGTTGAAATCAAATATCTTGAGATTTTCTAAAAAGTAACTTAGATATTCAATAATATCTAATATTCTAAGTAAGATAGTTTTATGATGAAATTCTTAGGATTATGTTTAACATTTTTGAGAGATATCTGTTTTCATAAGAGGGATGAGCAGAAACAAAATTTCTTTTACTCAAAATATCTAATTTATAGGATATTTTTTAACAATTTATATTTATTAGATTTTTTTATCACATTTGGATGTCTTATTTATTTATTATTTATTTATTTATTATTATCCTGATACTCCTAGATCTTCTGTGAAGATCCCTCAGAAGCTTTTTCAGCTTGTACGAGTTAGGAGTTCAGTTGTGTTCTGTGTAGGCTTTGTTACTGCGATCTTGCGCCACTTTAGGTCACAGCACTGTTAATTTTTGACCCAACAGTGAAATGGTGGCAGATACCCGTCCAACTAGAAAATTTCTTTTCTACCTGAATAGGATTCGAACCCTGGACCTCCCGGTCACGAGTCCGATGCTCTCCCGCTGAGCTATCCACACTCATATATATATATATATATATATATATATATATATATATATATATATATATATATATATATATATATATATATATATATATATATATATAATATAATGAATGTTTATTTTATAAGTCGTTTGATATGAGCTGTGCTTATTTGACATTAATTGAATTGCTGATGCTATAATATTAAATATAATTTTTTTAAATTGAATATGTAGAAGGTTAACAGAATATATATGTATATATTAAAATATTTAACTAATTTTATAAACCTTCTATCAAGTATAAACCTCCATTTATTTTATTCATAATATATAATTTTTTGGTTCCTTTAACATTCTTTATATAGATGTCCTTGTGTTATAAACAGAGGCCGTTAAATTGCCGGTAAATCTTTAAGATCTATGGTAAACCACACAACTATTTATTTGAGTTCACATGGGAAACCATTAAAATGTTCAGTATTCATTTGCCAAGATGCTTTCTGAATTTTTAAGGTGAGTAAATATTTTTTGTTGATTGATGTTATATTTTTTTGAATGTGGTTGGGTACTGACGAGAAAAGTCTCTCTTAAAACGTGTTTTTTAGTAATTTTTTTACATATCTTGACATTTCTAAAGAGTAACTTAGTAAGATATTCAATAAGATTGAATATTCTAAGTAAGATAGTTTTATGATGAAATTCTTAGGATTATGTTAAACATTTTTGAAAGATATCTGTTTTCATAAGAGGGATGAGCAGAAACCAAATTTTGTCGACTCAAAATATTTGATTTATAGGATTTGTGTTAACAATTTATATTCATTGGATTTTGTTATCTCATTTGGATGTCTTATATTGAATGTTTATTTTATAAGTCATTTAGTATAAGCGGTATTTACATGATATTAATTTAATTCCTGGAGTTCTAATATTAAATATAAATTTTTATTATTTTTATATCAAATATGTAGAAAGCTAACAGCATATATCTATAAGTATGAAAATATTTAAATAATCGGTTCAATAGTTTCGCAGTCATTTACGTTTGAAAAGCTTTCTTATTTCTCTAATATTTTCGAAAATAGATATGAAATTGAGAATTGCGCTGGAAAACGCGCATGTTCTAGCGATTCCTTGATCCTATGATTGAATTTTCAAAAAAAATGTTAATGGATCAGCATTTGCCATTACCTTAAACACTTTAACTTTCGAACGGATACAGATAGAGCATTAAACCTTTCGAGTTATGTTTGGGGCTTAAATATCTTGGTTGATTTTGTCACTGGACGAAATCGCTCGAATGGTTTCGAAATAATTTACTGTTGTTCATGACATTGGTGGAAGCACAATTTTATAATAACCCTGTTTGTGAATAAATGAACACGTGGTTTAACTAAAGACTCTATGTCAAAGTGTATGTACATTGGGCGAACTCACTATCTATATAAAAAGGGAAAGAGTAACTGAACTCAAGCGTAGACCTTAAATCTTGGTCACAGAAAATCTACAGAACGTAGAGTGGGGAGTTCTTCTTCAAACTTTTGGTATACATTCACAACAAATTTACATTTAAAATATTATCTCATTTTCCTTAATATTTCATAAAGTACGAATCCGGTCGGTCTAAAAACTTTAAGAAAAAGTTTTGGTTCAAAATCGGTTCATTTATGTTGCAGGTATTCTAGTTTGAAATTTTTTTGTATATTTACTAATATTCTCGAAACCGCAGATTCGAGAGTTCAGTTTGTCCAATATATATAGGGTCCTGCAATAAAGCGTCCTTCTTCTATAGCTGTCAAACCAGACTTCTTAGCAAATTCGTTCGAAAACAAGATTCTTGTATTTCTATTTTTGAATTTCAGGAAATTATTTTCAAATATACAGGGTGTTCCCAATAAATATTTCTTCAACAAACGGGTGATATTTTAGATGAATTGCCCTGTATGTTTTCAACGACCTTCACCAATTCTATTAAAACGCAAAATCTTAGAAATATTTTTCTAATGGTACAGATCTTATTTAGAGAAAACTGTAAAAAGATGAGCGTAACACAAATGTGATTGGAATTCTTGGTAACCGAAAGATTCATAAATCTGCCATACACAGAATATCCGTTATTGATTACCAAATATAATGAACTTTTTTTCTCGATTTTTTCAAGAGTAACGCCCTATTTATTTTTTATTATAATGCAGAGAATTGAATGCTTCACATTTTTTCAGAAGCAAATATTGGATTATTTTCACTTCTAAAGGCAGGAAAATACCTACAGGATACTGAAAACAACTGACAATATTGGACGGATTACTCACGGATATTAAGATAGTCAAAACGATGAACCCTGCAGTAAAAATTATTCAAGGTTAACTATGTATAGCATCATTCCATCAGTATATATTTTATGCTGAAATAAATGTTAAAAGGCTCGATAGATTCTGAAAATAGTTTGACAAATTCATATTATTCCTAGTAGCATTGCTAATAATCCAGGCAGAATGTTCTGAAGGAAATCCAAAGAAGCAACACCGTTGAGATGTCCTCCGAAAAAATGAGGGCCTATCACATGACTGTCGATAACTCCTCTCCAAACATTTAATGACCACTTGTGTTGATGGTTAACTTCTCTTACTATTATTGGATTTTCTTTTGAATAGTGAATAGAAAATTATGCTTATTGGCAAAACCAAAATTGTGTAGAGTCGTCTCATCACTGAATAAAAATTTGTGAACTTGCCTAGTTGTAGAAATTCAAACGGTTTTCAAAATCATCATCCAAAAGCGCTTGGTGCATCTGAATATGGTAGGCGTGAAATTTACTTTTTTTTAGGATTCTTTAAACTGAACGCACACTAATATCGCAGGCTTCACCAATCTTCCCTTGGCTTGTGTGTGAATCTTCTGCTACGGTCAGTACTACCTCAAGCACTTTGTCAGCACTTGTGGCCGATTTTGTCCTGTTTTTTGTACTCCACGTTTACTTTCTGTACAAATCTGTTTAAAAGCCTCTGAGAACTCGATTCTTTTCGATGTATTCTCTCAGAATATTCTGAAGCATAACTTATACTTGCTAATAAACAGTTTCCGTGTAACCGTCCTAAAATGAAAATTATATCAATCATCTCATTTTTATCAAAATTCATCCTGACTTATCCAAATCGCGACTACGTGAAATAGTTCCTATTTAAAATACGGGTGTTTTTTTAGATTGAAAGAATTTTCGATAGGGATAACTGTGATTTGACAAAAGGTAGAAGCCATGTTGTTTTGACATTTCTGTCCAGTGAGCATTGACAAATTATCCTGTAAAGACTCACGCCGCAAAAACGTTCACAAATTGTTGAAATTTATTTTAAAAATCAGTGTTCTATTCGCCAAACTTAGAGAGCACTTCGTGAAATTTAGATAATCCACCATCAGAGCAGCTTATTCGTCGAACTATCGATCGATTTCGGAAAACATTTTCTTTACTCCATGCAAAAACAACAAGAAGACAAGGAACTGTACGTACAGAAGAAAATATCACTGATGTAAGTCATAGTATTCATGATGATCCAGATTTGTCTATTCGTCGACGTTCACAACAAGTTGGACTCTGTGTATCCACCACATGGAAAATTTTGCGTAAAAATCTTGGTCCAAACCCATACAAGATCTAACTGGTTCAAGAGCTAAAGCCAATTCACCATAATAAGCTTCGTTCGTTTGCTTATTGGATCCTAGAACAGCTTGAGGTTGATCCACTTTCTGATCGTAAAATTGTGTTTAGTGATGAAGCTTATTTCTAGTTGAATGGCTATGTAAACAAGCAAACTTGCCGTATATGGAGTGAAAACAATCCTCAAGAAGTTCTGCAGGTCTATTGAATCCTGAAAAATGCACTGTATGGTGTACTTTACACGCTGGAGGCATCATCGGTCTATATTTCTTCAAAAACAAGGCTGGCGCTAATGTTACAGTGAATGATGCTGGTTACAAATCCATGATCAATAATTATTTGTTTTAAAATTTGAATGGTATCGACCCAGAAGTGTTTTGGTTTCAACCAGATTGTGCTACACCTCATGCTGCTACTGTAAAAATTGATTTATTGAAAAAAAGATTTGGCGATAACATTATTTCAAGAAATGGTCCAATAAATTGGCATAATTAAACAATTGATGCTGATCCTATGCCTGATCCTGAAAAACTCATTTATAATTCAAACATCCTGAAAATATGTGAAACAGTATTAAAATCTAATTCACCGCTGGAGCTACGTTCTTATTCAATTATTAATAATGCTTTTGATTTTGATAATACCGTAAACGCTGTTAGATATTACATATGCAATTCAACCGAATACGAATTACTCGATAAAAGCCGTAAAAATCTAACAATTAAAAGTAATTCGAGAAATAATTATACTAATCATACCGATAATTTACGGTACAATTCGAATAAATTCAATCGATATTCTTATAATAATTACCATAATAATAATTAACCTAATAATAATTATAGCGAGAATCAACCCAGATTTCCTCCGCGACCAATTCAATTTTTTAATCGTCAGATGAACACTCAATATCCGAGTACATCTAGAAACCCCCATATAAATGTCTTTGAACCAAACCCTAATGAGAAGATAACTACTCCCCCAGAAAAAATGTCAGTTCGAACAAGTAACTATCCTCAAAAACGACAAAATTATTCGACGCAATAGCAGAACAACCCAAAAGGAAAATTCTTTAATAATAATCGAAGCCCTGACTTCTTAGTAAAAGAATTAACACATATGGAATCAAATTCTCAAAATAATATTATATTAAACCCGAAATGAACGAAAGAAAACGTTTCACGAATGACAGAAAAAATATTACTGAAAATTTTTAACAGCTAGCCCTAGAAGATTCATGGACTTGAATCGAATGCTAGATATCAAAAATCAACTTTTAACAAACGATTTTTGCGAAATACCTTTCAAATATCAACAACTATGTCAAAACCCAACGGATATTCCAATCGATCTTAGTCATTTGAAACCAGAAATTAAAAGTCAATCAACAAAAATTATTCAAACAATTGAAAATGTTATTTATAAACCGGGTCAACCACTCAACTCTTCAACTAGAATTAAACCCACAATTCGAACAAGCGATGAAGTTTCTGTTCACGCTAAAATTTATAGATATCCTGAAGTTCATGGAAAAGTAGTTCCGAACCAAATTGAAGAATTATTAGAAAAAAAAGTTATTCGACCTAGTATTTCCCCGCGGTCATTTCCCGTGGTTATTGAACCTAAAAAGCCAGATTTATCCGGAAAAATAAAAAGGCGTATGGCCATCTATTATAGAAAATTAAATGTTAAAACGATTGATGATAAATACCTTTTGTATTGTTGTATTGTATCTTAGATAAACCTGGCAATAAAAAATATTTTACTACCCTTGACCGAGCGTCAAGTTTTCATCAAATTTAACTGGAAGAGAAATCAATTGAAAAAACTGCTTTAGCTGTACAAGACGGACACTATGAATTTCTCAGAATGCCTTCTGGTTTGAAAAACGCGCCAGCTACATTTCAACGATATATGAATCTTGTATTGAAACATTTAATTGGTAGAATTTGTCATATTTACATGGACGATATAATTATTTATTCAGATACGATGGAGCAACATCTTGCGGATATTCATACTACTTTAGAAGTATTTGATAGATTCGGTCTTCACTGGGTAGAAACTCATTTTAATTAAAAAAAAATGTATATATGAGAGTAATTTATTTCCACAAAAATGTTTGAACTAATACAACAATCCACATCGTGGTGAAACAATTGTTGTATTAGTACAAACATTTTTGTGGAAATAAATTACTGTCATATACTACTCTGTCAAGAAAGTACCGGGAATTTTCAATTAAAACAACATTTTTACATTTAATCGCCAAAATTTATTGGGTCGCCTTCAAAATAAGCTCCATTTGCTCCAATACATCTATGCCAACGGCACTTCCAATTATCGAAACATTTTTTATAGGCGCTTTCCGGGATGGACTTTAGCTCTCGCGCCGAATTTTGTTTTATGGCTTCAATCGACTCAAAACGGGTGCCACGAAGGGGCAATTTTAGTTTGGGAAGAGGAAAAAGTCGCAGGGAGCCAAATCCGGCGAAAACGGTGGTTGCTGAAGCACGTTTGTTGAGTTTTTGGCGAGAAAGTCAGTCACAATCGTAGCTCGGTGAGAAGGCGCGTTATCGTCATACAAAATCCATGAGTTGTTCGCCCACAAATTTGGCCGCTTCTTACGGATACGCTCACGCAAACGTTTCATAACGCCTAGGTAATACTCCTTGTTTACCGTCTGACCCTCTGGAACGAATTCGTAGTGCACCACGCCACGGATATCGAAGAAAACAATGAACATCAGCTTCATTTTTGAGCGGTGTGGTTTTTTCGGTTTCGGCTCATTTTTTGCCATCCATTCCGATGATTGCTGGCTTGTTTGCATATCGTACTCGTAGACCCAGGTCTCATCACCAGTTATAATGCGTTCCATGAATGTAGAATCGGAATTACAGCGATCCAGCATGTCTGAAGCAACCTGTTCGCGATGACGTTTTTGAAGAAAATTCAGGTCTTTCGGTACGAGTCGTGCGGCCACCTTTCTCATGCCCAAAATATCAATCAAAATCGTACGTGCGGACTCGTGGGATACCTTAAGATCATGTGCTATCTCTCTCAAGCTGGTATGACAGTTTTCCAGCGCCATTTCCTTAATTTTATCGATGTTATCTTCGATCGAAGCCGTCCATGGGCGACCACTTCACGACCGTCCTTGAAGGCTCTGTACCACTGATATGCACGAGTTTTCGATAGAGCATTATCACCAGAGGCCTTTTGCAACATTTTTAATGCATCGGCACACGAAAATTCATTTGCAACACAAAACTTTAAACAAATTCTTTGCTCAACGTAATCACCCATAGTAAAAATCGGCACGCACTCTGACATCGACTGACTTAATCAGCTGTTGCAAACACACTAGTTGACAGATCCCGCTCAAGCTTGGCATAGTAATTAAGGACAGTGGTACCAATCTAGGAAAAAAATTTTTACCTGCCTCATTGCCCCGCCAGATTTAAATCGATAATTCCGATACTTTCTTGACAGAAGTATAAGTTTTTTACTTTAGAAGCTTTACAAGCAGAAAATTTGAAAATACGATTAGATAAATGTCATTTCTTTAAAACGTAAATTGAATTTTTAGGACATATTATTACTCTGGAAGGTATCAATCCTTATCCCAAAAATTAAATGCGGTATCTGGTTTTCCGATCCCTGACACACAAAAAAAGATTTAATCCTCCCTTGGTTTAGTTGGATATTATAGAAAATCCATTCCCAACTTCGCGAAAATAACGAAACCCTTAACAGCTTGTCTTAAAAAAGACAGTAAAATTAATATTGATGATCCTAAATATATTGAAGCGTTTGAAATATGCAAACAAAATTTATTGAATCATACTATACTATACTATACTATACTGTACTATACTATACTATACTTCGTTATCCAGATTTTGATAAGCAATTCGTGTTAACCACCGACGCATCAGGTTACGCAATCGGTTCCGTATTATCACATGGTGTTCCACATAATGATCTTCCCATTGCTTATGCCAGCAGAACGTTGAATTCTGCAGAAAGCAGATATAGCACCATAGAAAGGGAACTGTTATCTATCGTTTGGTTTGTAAGCATTTTAGATCCTATCTTTACGGCAGAAAATTCACTTCCTATACTGATCATAAAGCAATGACATGGTTGTTCTCATTAAAAAACTCAATTCCTGTCTTATGCGCTGGAGAGTAAATTAGAAGAATATGATTATGAATTCAAATACAAAAAAGGATCAACTAACAATGCAGATGCTGAAATGAACGGAATTGAAGACGATTTAGTCTCGTTATTAAACCAAGTCACAGAAGATGAACCTAATGAATGTTTAAATCTTTTAACTAGCGGAAATCAAAATAATGATGAAAATTAAAATAATGACTCAGAATCTGAGAATATAATTGATTTAGAAACGGAAAGTTTTACTGGTCATAGTAAAATAGAAAATCCTATTTTAGAAATTCCATATACTGAGAGAAGTCTTAACTCAGCACCGTTATGAATGATCATTAAAAAAGCATCAAGTTACAACATAACTAAAATTAAATTGTTTGGAGAAAAACTCAGATTTATCGTTTCTATAAATTCAATTGAAACAGATTTATTTAAATTCATTAAGGAATACATTCGTCGTAAAAGTTCCTATACTTTATATTTCAAATCTCCTGAATTACAGAAACCTCTTATTTCAACTTTACAAAATAAATTCGACTATAAAACTTCTGATTTATAAATTTCACAAACATGCTTAGAAGATGTTGAAGACGCAGAAGATCGGCAACTCAGAATCAAACAATATCACGAAACCAAAACCACACATCGTGGTTTTCGAGAAATTCCAGCTAGTTTAAAACGGAAATATTATTGGCCAAATATGAACAAAGACGTTCAAAATTATATTAATTCATGTGAAATATGCCAGAAAAACAAATATGAACAGTCTCCTATTCAATTGCAATTTAAACCTAATCCTATCGGTTCAAAACCGTTTACCCATATTTATTGTGATACCATAAGATTTGGTCAAACATACTGTTTGAGTTTAATTGATTCATTTTCAAGAAAGTAACGCGTTACTCCAAAAAAAACGGAATAGAAATCGTTGTTAAATTAATATTATACTTTAGTCACTACGAAGTACTAAATAAAATAACGTGCGACAATGGAATAGAATTTAAAAATAATGTTGTTCAAGATTTATGTATAATCCATAAAATCGAGATTCATTATATTACAAATTATAACCCTAATTCTAATGCACTTGTAGAAAGACTTCTCTCAAAATTAATCGAGCAAGTGAGAACACTCGAAAATCGAAATTCCACTTTTCAAAATAAACTTTCTCAAGCTTTACTTAGTTGATAATTCTAACCACTCGAGTTCAGATATGACTCCAATGCAAATTATGAAAGGCGATTTGAATTATTCCTTGCCTTGAACAGACGCACAACGAAAAATGTTCAACACTACGTTGCAAATTACCTAGAAAATTTGAATGATATTTCGAAACGAATTGAACAAACTAGTTAGAAGAATATTGAACGTTTAGAGAAAACAACTGAAAAAAGAGGTGCCAAAGATAATCACCCGTTGAATCAAAATCCCGCCTACGTTAAAAATCCTAGAACGCGTAAACTTAATCCTGTGTATAAAAGAATAGATGCTCTAGAAATTGATTCGCATCGTATTCAAAATAATAAAAATAAGCATATTTATCACAAGAAAACACTAAAACAACGCAAAAACTAATCCAAGATTTTGTTTTAAATTTAAAATGACACCTGTCATAATTCTCCTAACTTTGTTGAAAATAATTGAGATAACAATCACGCTGGAAATAATACCATTAGAAAATAATATACTACCCGTCCTATTAGGAAAAGCCTACATCACAAATAGAAATTTACAATTGATCTATCACAATGATGTGAATAAGATAGAGGAAATAATTTTCAAATATCAGAAAGAAATTGAAGACCTTAAAAAACAACAATTAGGTTTTCCTCAAACAGCAAATCGTAGATATTTACAACATTCTAATGAAATAAATTTTAAAGCCCTTGAAGAGATTCCTAATAAAAATATTAGAACTAAAAGAGGACTAGTTAATCTCGGTGGCAAGATTTCAAAAATATTATTCGGAACCTTAAATTTTGATGATGAGGAATTCTATAGAAATTATTTCAATAGTATAGAGAAAAATGAGAAAGTACTCATGAGGAATTAAAAGCAGATAGCTACTGTCGTTAATGACCTTAAAAATAAATACATTACTAAATTTCAAAAACTGATTGAAAATTTGAAATTAATTGTTCCACAATTACGTGATGTCCAACAGATGCATCTCATGACGTTCGAACTTAAAGATATTAAAAATACGATTGATGAAATCCAAGCAGCAATCAGCTTTGCAAGATTACATCTTTTACATGAATCTATTTTACCCTATGCTAAATTTGGTGAATTGATAAGAAACGTCACTATTATACCTGTTCATCATTTGAAAGACTATTATCAATTATGTCATACGAAGATTATCTTCCAAAATAAAACATTATTATTCTTGATATCAATTCCCATTATTTATGAGAAACATAACTTACACAAGTTTTACTTCCTACCCCAAAATAATTTGACCATTTCCCATACCAATTTCTATACGCTCTCTCAAGAAGAATTACTAGAATGGTCAACAAACCAATGCCATCTAATTGAAGCAGATTTCTTATGTGATCAAGAATTTCTGAATAAACCTCCAGAATGTTTGAAAAATGTGTTGAAGAATCACACAGAAAATTGCCCCAGAATAAAAGCCGTTACCCATTCAGGTATTAAATTATTAGAAGATGGAAGTATTTAATCCATGGAAAATGTGAAAGTTCAAGCGAAATGCCTACAATAAATTAAGAATTATTTTACTCCCTCAATGGCACTTCTCCACTCCAAATGTGTTATAAGTAATTTACAAAAGGAAATTTTTCCTATCACCACTGTAAATGAAGAAAAATGTATTATTTTACCCAAACCGAACTATGTGATCCAAAGTGAATCCAATGACGAAGAAATCAAGAAAGAAGACGTTCCTGCTATAGTGTTAGAAGACTTAGAACAATGGATTGTTCGATCTTTTAAAATTTCTGTATTATTTATCGTTATGCTCATTTTTCTAATAATTATAATTGCTTTTGCTTTCAGACATTTTAGAAAAAATGTATTCTCTAAAGCTACATCTTCAAGTGATACCTTTCTCTAAGAAGGGGAGGAATTACATAATCTTAAACCCTTATTAATTAAATGGATCTTTTCCAATACTCCATAAGACCTGTGTATTAGCATGTATTTTATTGCAATTCAGCATTTCTCCCCATGAATCATATCTCAATTCAGATAAGGACAATTATAAATACCATTGTTACTGTTTATCCTTCAAGAGATTGTAACTAGAGCTTAGACGCATTCATCATTGTATTCAAATAAATTGTTTTCTAAAAACAAGGTTTTCTGTGTAAAATACATAATTATATAAAATACCGATGATGAGTAATAATACTATAAATATAAATCAATATGAAAATAGAATAATGATAATGATAAAAAATTCTATAAATAAAAATGAATATGAAATCCCAATGATGACTAATAACACTACACAGGAAAATGGAATACTAGTGACTAATACTGAATTGTTTCAGCCGTTACTATTTGGTAGTTGATCATAATTAAAACGAAGTGTAGAAATTACTATGTTTTTGCTATGAGCCAAATTTATCCCATCATAAAAACTGAAGAAAATAAAAAATTTATTTCTCTATGGTCCTTTGCTAGTGTAATTCAAAAAGTGGCCAATAGTTTTTCGAAATCAGATGTCAATATTGCCCCCAAAATGCAAAACAAATTATCATCGGTATTATTTAAGGCAAAGGACCCTACTCCAAACATACACAAATCAGGAGTTTATGAGTTATCTTGTTCTACGTGCAGTAATAAATATATAGGACAAACAGGACGTTCCTTCAAGACGAGGTTCAAGGAACATAAGTTTCATGAAAAATAGACAAAATTCTACTTCTGCCACTCATGGTCAAGAAAACGGTCATTCCTTTCCCACCATAGATAATCTTAAAATTTTACATGTAGAATCAAAAAGGAAGAAACTCGATTATCTAGAATCGGTTGAAATTTTCAAATAAGTTCACAATAACAATAATGTAAAAATAATGAATGACTTTACGGAGCTATGTAAATCGAAAATATTTGAGATATTTAAAGAGTAACATCTGTTTAATACCTTTTTCAACGAACAAAAAATGAATTTAATGAAAAGTAAACAAAAATTCAACTTTTGCCACTCATTCTTTAGAAAACAGTAATTCCTTTCAACAACAGAAAATCTTGAGAAAATTTTACAGGTAGATTCAAAAGAAAAGAAATTGGTTATTGAAATTTTCAAATTCGTTCACAATAAAAATAATGTAAAAAATAATGAATGACTGTATGGAGCTTTGTGAGTCCAAATATCTGGGATATACAACAAAAAAATGTAAAAATAACGAATGACTGTACGGGCTATGTAAACTTAAAAATTATCTGAGATATTTAACCTTCTTTGTCGATTGCCGGTATTCCGATATCTGTTGGAAGGCCCCTCATTTTTAACCCGGTTTTTATCACGTTCCGTTTGTGAACCTCTGTACCACTATTAGGTGTTACCTAGAATCTATTGAAATATTCAAATTTGTTCACAATAAAAATAATGTAAAATATAATGAATGACTGTACGGAGCTATGTAAACCGCAGAAATATTTGAGATATTTTAATAAGTACCATCTGTTTTAACAACCCCCTTTGTCGATTGCCGACATTCCGATATCTGTTGGAAGCCCCCCTTTTTTATTCTAGCTTTTATCACTTTTGTTTAAATACCTCTGTACCACTGTTGTCTTCAGTTGTCTGACGATGGGATAGATAATTTCGAGTCACAAGAAAATGTGTGATATATCTTTTTATTGGTAGTAAAACATAGTAATTTCTACAATTCGTTTTGATTACTAATGACAAATACTAGAGAAAAATATAAAATGGAAAATGATAAATAAATGAATCCAACTAATGTTGATAGAAATGATATACAGATGAATATTGCTGATATGATTATAAATGAACCAAATAATGAAAATGAAATAACGATTAAACAACTAATGTTTCAAAATGACAATTCGAAGAATCGAAATATGAACAAGAAGAATTACAAGGAAAAATAGTTACATATGTTTCCAGAACGATGATTTGAGACAATATTACAAGAATAAAAAGTTAAAATTAAATGATATTGATAGGAGAAAATTAAGAGCAAATTTAATTGACCAACTTAAAACAAATCCAATGAAATTACTACTAATAAATAAATGAGGTAATTACGAAAACTTAATGTTAAGTATGAGGACAAATTTTATTAAAATGAAACAAAATGCAAGTAAGAAGAAAACTTTCATGCATTCGATGAAAACGGAAAAATTAAACAGACATTGCCATACAAGTACAGTAACAAAGCACGACAATAAAATACAAAAAGTGAAGAGAAAATGCAGGCAAAAATGGGATAATTATATCCAAATGATGAGTAGAAAGATCAGAAGGAAATATGTGAGATTGAAAGAAGGAGACCTAAACAACCACATATAAGGTTACTAAAGGATAAAAATCATGGCACAAAGATAAGAACCTTCATTTGATTGAATTAATACAACGGATAATGCGAATTACCTGAAAAATTTTAGAATCAAAGTACAGAAAAGAAATTAATCTGAAGTCACTGGTAGTTCAAATAACACATATGAATTTATTCCTACTTTCAATGAAAATAATAAAAGGTTTGAAAAAATAGTGAATACGCCAATTAATAAGTTCTACATCAAGGTTTTAAATCAATAAATAAGAGAATAAATTGCAAGTATTGTAGATTAAAATTTTTGTTTTTATTATTACAAGAAAAAATACATGATTACATAATTTGAATATCAAAACAAATTAAAATATGTTTGTCTTCTACAATTTTCATTTCAAAAAAATTTTTATTCAAAAAACTTTCAGAATTAAATTAATGTCTAAAATAAGCACCGCTTACATTTAATAGACGTATATAATCAAAACTCAATATATAATGTCAAATGGAATAAATAAACCAACAAATATACGAAAGTCATTAAAATTAATAAATAAATATTTAAAGGAGACAAAATTTTGTTTCTGGTCTTACCTTTAAGAACATCATTTGCCTTTTAAAAATATGAACACGCCTTGAGGACTTCTCAAAGAATATAATTTATTTGAAATATTTAATATATTTAAAGATTCGAATAAGTTAATTCAGAAATCTCTCAAAACATGCACTGTATCTTCAAAAAAACAAATATAATTCTAATCAATCCCTTCTTCGGTCCTAAATAATATTTCAAATATCAAAATCAGAAAACTAACCTATATCCACAACGCATACGTGTAAAGAAATGAATTTTTCGAAACACAGATCAACTTTATAATTCAAGATTGATCTATGTTCTAACAAAATCAAAGAACAGTGTTAGTTATTTTTAAGGCTTATTTAAATTCATTGACATTCCATAATGAGATTTACTGAAGCCAAAATATAATTATATTTTATATATAAAATAAAAAAGAAAGGCTTTTTACTTGATAGAAGAAATATAACAAAATTTTAATATCAAAACGAATTAAAATATGTTTGTCTTCTACAATTTTAATTTAAAAAACAATTTTATTCAAAAAACTTTTAGAATTAAATTAATAAATTAATAAACCAACAGATATACGAAAGTCATCAAAATTAATAAATAAATATTTGAAGGAGACAAAATTTTGTTTCTGGTCCTACATTTAAGAACACCAATTGCCTTTTAAAAACAAACTTAAAGGTAAGACCAGAAACAAAATTTTGTCTTTAAATATTTATCTATTAATTTTAATGACTTTCGTATATCTGTTGGTTTATTTATTCCATTTGACATTATATATTGAGTTTTGATTATATACGTCTATTAAATGTAAGCGGTGCTTATTTTAGACATTAATTTAATTACTAAAAAACTAAAAGTTTTTTGAATAAAATTTTTTTGAAATTAAAATTGTAGAAGACAAACATATTTCAATTTGTTTTGATATTCAAATTTTGTTATATTTTTTCTATCAAGTAAAAAGCCTTTCTTTTTATTTTCACATGATTACATGTCAAAGTTCGTTAAAACATTTCAAAAATAAAAAATTATCCTACAATGTTCACAAAGATTCACATTTATTTAAAGATTCAAACTATTTGTTCTAATTTCGTTACCATCAGAATAAATATTTTGATTCTGGGGAATTTGTTATGGTATTTATAGTTAAAAATAAATAATTATTAAAATTATTAAATTAATAACAAATATGTTCAGGAAAATACTCACCGTTGTATAAAAGTTGACTTGTTAGAGGTGGTCAAAAATCAGTAATCCTGTTGAAATTCTTTAAATAGAATTCAAAGGGAGTATTCAATTCACAATTATTCAATGTAAAGTCAGCCAAAGTTGCAAGAAATAGAAGTTATTTGAATTTAGATATGTAGTTTGAAATTGGTGAAGAAGTTGTTGAAAAGATTTGTTATTATCATGAATTATATATGAACTTCAGTGAAATTATTGGCAAAGAATAAGTTAAATCAAATCATACTCACCAAAAGAGTGTTTATTGAGCAAAATTTATCAAAAATCAATTATTTCAATTAAATACAATGTATACATCAGAAATTTGGTGAATATGTATGTAAGAAATATCCTTGAAGATATTTATGCATCAATAAACTTGTAATAGTATATAATAGGAAGAAATGTAATTAGTATCATTGGTAATTTTAAGTAATTTGTAAGTTAGAAGCATTAGAAGTTAAATTTTGGTAGATTTATACACTTGAAATATTTCACGAATGAAAATCAAGACTTTCACTGTTCTGTTTTACATGAAACTAATATGAAAATGTTGACAAAAATCTATGTTAATTGTTTAGAGTACTTTCAAGCCAATAAATAATGTAAATTTTGTAAAATCGTCGAAAGCATATTTTTTTCAATAATTTTGACAGAGCAAGTAAGCTTTGGAATTCAATTTTTCGTGAAAACTATAAAAGAAGGAAGCACGGAAAACGTCATTCATTATTAAATTCGCGACAGCAGAGATCACGTCGTTTTATTTCAAAGTAGAATATTTTCTCTTCAATAATCCAGTTCCAAAACCGAAAACGAAATTGACATTATTATTGTGAATTGAAATGTAATCAATAAATATGGTACTGAATGTTATGAATGGAAATATTCCACATATTAAACAAGTTTGAAACAAATTGGATGTTAAGAAGTAATCAACTTAGTTGGCTGTATGCTTGGAACTTTCCAGAAATATCATTCTCCAATCAAACAAATTCCTAAAACGGAGGAAGGACATTAAAGAGGAACATTGAAACTGAAAACAAACTTACCAAAGGAAGAATTGAGTTTATTTTTGTAAAATTTATCAATCTCCAATCAAAACATTTCTTGTTTACGTTAGTATTACGATATTAAGAGATAGGGTTAGGTTAACATAAAACATAGATAGAGCTTAGTCATCAGATTAGTTTAATGGTCACAGATTTATATTTCCGATTATTTTGATTCAATATATATTTTGAGAATTAACCTTTTAAAATTCAAATTGAAAATATTCAAAAATTATAATATTTCAATTTTAAATTACAAAAATATAATTTCAAGAGTTAACCTGCGCACACACAATACATGCAACTCTACACACGGTGATCTAAGAAGTATTCATATTCAAACTTATGAAAAGTAAATTCCTCAATAAAATTAACCAATTCAAAATTAAACTTTTCTAGTAAATTTTGGTAATCAAGAATGAATACTATAAAAATAATTAAAAATCATATTTATTCATTTCATAACATATTGGCGCCCAGATAAGGCGTCAGATAAGGCAAACCATGCTACAGTTTCTGAAAAAGTAAAAAAGAAATATGTGGATTACTGTGAAATGAAAATGATATTTAACAAAATATTTATAATATAAATAGAGGTCAATTCTTGATAGAAGTTATATAAAATTATTTAAATATTTTAATATTAGCCTTCTACATATTTAATTTCAAAAAATTATATTTAGTGATTAAAACTTCTGAAAATAAATTAAAATAATGTCATATAAGTACTTCTCATATCAAATGACATATAAAATAAACATTCATTATAAGACATCCAAATGGTATAACAAAATCCAATGAATAAAAATTGTTAACCAAAATCCTATAAATTAAATATTTTGAATAGACAAAATTTTGTTTCTGCTGATCAATCTTATGAAAACAAATATCTTTCAAAAATGTCTAACATAATCTTGAGAATTTCATCATAAAACTATCTTACTTAGAATATTCAATATTATTGGATATTTAACTAAGTTTCTTTATTTAAGAACTCAAGATATGGAAAAACATTACTGAAAAACAAGTTTTGAGAGAGACTTTGCTTCGTCAGTATTCAAATAATTCATATTCAGTAAATATAACATCAATCAACAACAAATATTTACTCACCCATCAACCACTTAGAAAAACTTCTGGTAAACTGAAAAATCTTTAAATGTAGTGTAACGGTTAACTATATGTAAATATTTCTGTCTTATAATGAATGTTTATTTTATATGTCAATTGATATAAGTGGTATTTATATGACATTATTTTAACTTATTTTCAGAAGTTATAATCATTAAATATAATTTTTTGAAATTAAATATGTAGAAGGCTAATATTAAAATATTTAAATAATTTTATATACCTTCTATCAAGAACTAACCTCTATTTATGTTATTTTATTTATTTATAGCTGTACTTGAATCCGCAATTGAAAAGAGCACAAAAATAGTGGAATTGGAAAGATGTATCAGGAAAAGAAAGTCCTGGGTAACGAAAGCACTGTCAATAAAGCAAAAAACTGGTTTTATGGAGAAGTCATCGAACATTCTAAAGAACTAGTACTAATGAGAAATTTCCAAAAATATAAAAATGAGTTAGAGAACCAACTTGCGAAGACAAAGAAGAAGTACTTCCGAAATGAAATAGATTAAATTAAAAATCAATGCAGAGGAATGTGAAAGACATTAAATGAATAAGCACGATACAAAAACTGTAAGATTGAAATTTGAAAAGAGGCAAATAGTGAATTACTTAAAGATGACCGCTTGATAGCGAAGGAGTTACTTCTCTGAGATCGGAAGTAAGTTGGCAAAAAAAATTCTAAATGATAAACCTTCATTCCGCATTGGGAAAAAAAGACACCGAATTCGATGATGTTTTTTGAGACTGATAAAGCAGAAATATTGATGAAATTGGAACACTCAAAGACAGAACAAAATCAATGGCGAATGTGAAAAAAACTGCTGCAGCATTCATCAGCACGCCACTGACTAAACTTATAAATATTAGCATTTTCACTGGCATCTTTCCGACTTTAAAAAAAAGCAATAGAAATACCTATTTATTGGTTGTCGACCAGAACTGAAATGAAAAATTATAGACACAAATAATTGGCTTCACGATAAAATAGTATTTATTATCGCGTAGACAACATGGATTTTAGAGAAAAAGATGAATACAAGATGCAATTGCTAGACTGATGACTCTTATTTCTGATGCAATAGATAATAACATCCCCGCCATAGCCATATTTGTAGATTTTCAGAAAACGTTCCAACCGGTAAACCATATAATATTGATGAAGACGCTGGAAGACAGTGATTACAGAGGACTGGCTTATAACTTGTCGAGTTACATGAGCGATAGGCAACATTGTGTGTTTGGACAGTCGACTAGAACTCCTAGAACCATTACTAGTGGAGTACCACAGGGAACGGTGCTTGCTCCTGTGTTGTTTTCGATATATGGGAATGAAATGTTCAATATTGGATTACAGCCAGATATAATTAGTTTTGGTGATGACACGGTCGTATTTTTGAGGGAGAAACATCAGAAGCAATTAAAAAAAAGGCACATTATGGTTTTGGTTGGATGTTGAATATTTTCAGCTTTCATAACGTTACAGAGAATATAGAGAAGACAAAATTTATGTATTACAGAAAATATATTCACATTAGAGATGAGAGGTACAGGTACAATTAAATATTTGAAAATCGTAGTAGATAGTCACTTAAGATGAAAGGAGCAGATCAACTCAATCGTGAAAAACCTGCGACTGATGTTGAGCAAGCTTAAAAACATCAGACAAATATATGACGAAAAAAAATTAAAACGGTGCATTGATAGAATCACACTTAAACTATGGTATACTAGGATAGGGAGGATGGGCCACCTGGCACTTTGCAGGAATAGAAAAAATGCAGAAAAGGGTATTAAAATGTATTTTCAAAAAAACCTATTACTTACCTAACTCAGGATCTATTCAAAACTGCGAAAGAATTTACCACGAGACAACTATGTACTAGGGCACTCCTTATTTACCAGCATAATACCATTACAACTGCACCTGTAAAAGAAATAAGTTTGAATAATAAGTACATAAATCTACATAAATTAAAAAAAATTAGTACATACCTCACCCCACTTATCTATAACAGGCTGGGCATCCAAGGGACATCAGGTGTCATCCAACTACAACGAGCAGATAAGATAGAATATATAGAATGTGGACCTTCGGAATTATTTTCTGAAATAAAAATAATTTCATTCAATATTTATGGATATTGCTCACGCAGAACCATTATATTTTATTTGAAAGCTATACATTTTGTTTTGAAAGAATATAAAAACTCACCTTTATGAATGTAAATGGTAAAATGAAATATAGTACTCATCACGAGCAGTGCCTGGCACTTTAGTGGACCTTAAATGTTTATCAACGATTTTGGTTCGATTTTTCTATATTGTCTGATATTATTTGTTGATTAACTTTATATTGATTATTATTATCATTATAATAAAGTCTAGATAACATAAAAATTAGCCAAGACCAACACTTGATTGTCAAGCTACAAAAAGGGTAGAGTAGTCACACAATAAGTAATTGAAACAAATTGTAGAAATTACTATGTTTTACTACCAATAAAAATATATATTACACATTTTCTTGTGACTTGAGTTTCGTACTTTGGTAGCATAAGTCAAAAAGTGGCCAATAGTTTGCCTTCAAAACGCAAAACAAATTATCATCGGTATTATTTAACGCAAAGGACCCTACTCCAAACATACACAAATCAGGAGTTTATGAGTTATCTTGTTCAACGTGCAGTAATATATATATATATATATATATATACATTCTGTCACGAAAGTGCCGGGAATTATCGATTTAAATCTGGCGGGGCAATGAGGCAGAAAATTTTTTTTTTCCTAGGTTGGTACCACTGTCCTTAATTACTATGCAAAGCTTGAGCGGGATCTGTCATTTAGTGTGTTTGCAACAGCTGATTAAGTCAGTCGATGTCAGAGTGCGTGCCGATTTTTACTATGGGTGATTATGTTGAGCAAAGAATTTGTTTAAAGTTTTGTGTTGCAAATGAATTTTCGTGTGCCGATGCATTGAAAATGTTGCAAAAGGCCTTTGGTGATAATGCTCTATCGAAAACTCGTGCATATCAGTGCTACAGAGCCTTCAAGGACGGTCGTGAAGTGGTCGCCCATCGACGGCTTCGATCGAAGATAACGTCGATAAAATTAAGGAAAGGGTGCTGGAAAACCGTCGTACCAGCTTGAGAGAGATAGCACATGATCTTAAGATATCCCATGAGTCCGCACGTACGATTTTGATTGATATTTTGGGCATGAGAAAGGTGGCCGCACGACTCGTACCGAAAGACCTGAATTTTCTTCAAACACGTCATCGCGAACAGGTTGCTTCAGATATGCTGGATTGCTGTAATTCCGATTCTACATTCATGGAACGCATTATAACTGGTGATGAGACCTGGGTCTACGAGTACGATATGCAAACAAGCCAGCAGTCATCGGATTGGGTGGCAAAAAATGAGCTGAAACCGAAAATACCACGCCAAAGCCGCTCGAAAATGAAGGTGATGCTCATTGTTTTCTTCGATATCTGTGGCGTAGTGCACTACGAATTCGTTCCAGAGATTCAGACGGTAAACAAGGAGTATTACCTAGGCGTTATGAAACGTTTGCGTGAGCGTATCCGTAAGAAGCGGCCAAATTTGTGGGCGGACAACTCATGGATTTTGCATGACGATAACGCGCCTTCTCACCGAGCTACGATTGTGACTGACTTTCTCGCCAAAAACTCAACAAACGTGCTTCAGCAACCACCGTATTCGCCGGATTTGGCTCCCTGCGACTTTATCCTCTTCCCAAAACTAAAATTGCCCCTTCGTGGCACCCGTTTTGAGTCGATTGAAGCCATAAAACAAAATTCGGCGCGAGAGCCAAAGTCCATCCCGGAAAGCGCCTATAAAAATGTTTCGATAATTGGAAGTGCCGTTGGCATAGATGTATTGGAGCAAATGGAGCCCATTTTGAAGGCGACCCAATAAATTTTGCCGATTAACTGTAAAAATGTTGTTTTAATTGAAAATTCCCGGTACTTTCTTGACAGAGTAGTATATATATATATATATATATATATATATATATATATATATATATATATATATAGGACAAACAGGACGTTTCTCCAAGACGAGGTTCAACGACATAAAATGAGTTTCATAAAAAATAAACAAAATTCTACTTTTGCCACTCGTTGTCTAGTATTCCTTTCTCACAATAGATAAACTTAAAAATTTATATGTAGAATCAAAGGGTAAGAAACTCGATTATCTAGAATCTGTTGAAATTTTCAAATTAGTTACGGAATTGTTTCAGCCGTTACTGTTTGGTAGTTGATCATAATTAAAACAAATTGTAGAAATTACTATGTTTTACTACTAATAAAAATATTTATCAATTTTGTTTAAATACCTCTGTACCACTGTTAGGTCTTCAGTTGTCTGATGATGGGATAGTTCATTTACCGAAACTAGAGTCACAAGAAAATGTGTAATATATATTTTTATTGATAGTAAAACAGTAATTTATACAATTTGTTTTAATTGAAATCAGTTCCCAATAACAATAATGTAAAAACAATGAATGACTGTACGGAGCTATGTAAAAGGAAAATATTTGAGATATTCAAAAAGTAACATCTGTTTAAAACCTTTTTCAACGAACATAAAATGAATTTAATGAAAAGTAAACAAAAATTCAACTTTTGCCACTCATTCTTTAGAAAACAGTATTCCTTTCGACAAAAGAAAATCTTAAGAAAATTTCACATGTAGATTCAAAATAAAAGAAACTTGATTATTGAAATTTTCAGATTCGTTCACAAAAAAAATAATTTAAAAAATAATGAATGACTATATGGAGCTATGTAAAACCAAATATTTGAGATGTACAACAAAATAACTTTAAAATAATGAATGACTGTACGGAGCTATGTAACCCCAAAAATTATTTGAGATATTTAAATGGGTAGCATCTGTTTAACAACCTTCTTTGTCGATTGCCGGCATTTCGATATCTGTTGAAGGCCCCTCTTTTTCAACCCGGTTTTTTATCACGTTCCGCTTGTAAACCTCTGTACCACTATTAGGTGTTACCTAGAACCCAATTTCCCAAAACTCGAGTCACAAGAAAATGTATAATAATATTTTTATTGGTAGTAAAACATAGTAATTTCTACAATTTGTTTTAATTATGATCAACTACCAAATAGTAACGGCCGAAACAATTCAGTAACACAATAAGTAGGGTTTCACTTACATTCCTCTCACTTCTCTGTAGGTACTTGAGTACTTTCAATTTGAAGATTACATGAGGTAATAAGCCCCTTATATATTTTTAGTAAATGCCTCTAAAATTATTGCAAAGTTAATTGTTTCGAAATTATTATGTTATCAAATTTAATATCGCCCAAATTATTCAGTGATATCCTCTGATTTTATAGGAATACTTACGAATGTTTTACAATTGTGTTTAATAAATTTCCCTGATATTTATGTAATATTTTCTGTTTTCGAATTTGTATTTTGTCGCAATATACACACGTCCAGTTTTTTGCGAACCTATTCACAAAATCATATTCTATGAGCGGCTGCTATATATTCTATGTAGATTTTCCCGTTCGGAGGTCTTTGTTCGCATACATACAGGGAGAATAGAATACCATCTATTGAATCCCCTTGAAAATTGACTCAAATTTCTAACTCGATTATTTCAAGTAAACTACCGAAGATGCTGTTTCAATTATCATTTAATTCGAACAGATTTCAAACAACCACATCCGCTTAGAATTCTGCAACCACCAAACTTCCTTCCATTCCTTATAATTTGATTTATCGGATAACTATCAGAAAAGCTTACAGACAAAAGACGTGGCTCCAATAATTCATTTCGGCTTCTGCGGTACTTACTGGGAACATGCATCTTCTGTAGAGACAAATATTTCAATTAATTTCGGGCAATTGCATGTTATTAATCCTGAATGGAATGATAAATAAGAGTACAATCTATTTTGTCGTGAATTTACTGCCTTCAAGTTCCTGTACGTTGGAAGATGTAATATATCTGAATTCTGTACGTGGCTTTCTACGGTTGAGCGTATTTGAACTTTCAAAAGTCAAGTCGTGCATTTTTGCATGAGAGCAGAAACTAATATACCTTGTTTCCCACCCAAATGAAATAAATTCAGTATTGCGTTTACAGTGCATATTTATAAAAAAAATTGAGAGAAGCAATGACCTGAAGTCAGGAGATTTTGCACGATTTTTCATAATAACTATGAAAATCAAAATTTTGCATGTTGCTAAATGTGAACTCCATCCTAGGAAAGTTGTTATACTTTCGGTAGCGCTCGACGTTGCTCTGCTCACAATTTTAGTTCAATCTTTTAATTTAACCATCTTAACAAAATTTGCACAAACATGCTCGTCAATATTTTTCTCAAGTATCAAATCTCAGATAGGATTTTTAGTTTAGGAAACATTGGGAAAAACTAGATAATTTTTCAAATAAACATTTTTCTAGAATCATCCAACCGATTGAGCCTATAAACAAACCTCACGGAAATATTTAGTCCCCCAAACTTTTTCAAATTTTCAACTCCCTAGCTTTTTTCGGTCAAGAGTTACACCAGACGGACCCGACGGTATTTGGGCAAAACGATAGCACGCTGTTCCCCAAAAAAACTGTGATATTAATTCCCTTATACTAAAGTGAGTGTTAAATATTAATCTCGGTAGGTTTAAAAATACTTATTATGAAATTATTCCTTATATATAATATTTCTATCGAAAATACGAATGGTTACTGAAAATTTACATATTTGGGTACCTTTTTGAAGCATCAAACGTATAACTATCATTTCAAGATTTGAAACGTCAGCTTTGACAGATTTGAAAGTAGAAAAAATTCTTATAATCTTTTCCCATAATATACTGCATGTACGCGTGTCGTTATTTAATATCCAAATATAAAATTTGAACACTTTGGTTTAATTAAACACACACACATGTATATATATATATATATATATACATATATATATATATATATATATATATATATATATATATATATATATATATATATATATATATCCAGCGTACAAGGCTGCATCTCCCCATGTAAAATTACCGGTATAGATGGCATCCGAGGTAAGGTGGCATCCAATATACGGATGCCAACTTACCAACACGAAGTGACATCGGTAAATGATATAAGGGAACATCCTTTATCGTTTGCGCTAATTTTCAGCAGGATGCCAACTTGACCCTTTTTGGACCTGTCTCGACTGCCGTGGATACTTTAGGTTCACTGAGTTTTATCATGGTGGCGCTCGGGTCGATTTCGTGTATACTTTGTATATCATGGGGCTATCTAAACAACGGTTCACTTGGCATCCAGTACATTTGACAACGTGGATTTGTTTACTTTGCAATTATCTTGCATTCTTTCTTGGAATTCATAAGAGTAGAAGGTGAAGATGGTTTTTTTCCGTTCGATCGATACGTAAGCATACTGTGAACAGCTGTGGCTTCCTGAAAGAGCGAATTGTTATTTAGCGCTACGTTGGACATTAATTCGTATTGATGTTGAGGATTATTATTTTATTATGGATTTTTTTGCTTGCATGTTCTAGGTAATATCTTGCTATCTTTGAATTTTCAAGGTAGGTTTGGAGTCAAAATATTTTTACTGGATTCATTGATAAGCAATTTAGTTCTCTTGATTTCGAAGTTATTGATATTCGAAATTTTTTCTTATTTTTTACAATATTTTCGAAACTGCAGATCTTTTCGAATTGGAATGTGGTATAAAATAGTAAAATTATAACGCATACGTTTGTGAAAAATTTCGTCGTGTCACATAATCTGATAATTCAAAAAAATATATTCAAATCAAGGTTTTCCCCTAATATTTCATATCAGTTCATATCGATTTTGTGTAACTGATTATACATTTTCGTTGATTTCGTTGAAAGGTTTATGCGTTTTTGCAGCTCAGTAATTGAAACTTTAGGAATAATTCACTCGGCTGATACGTAAACTTTTGGGATTGGAGCGGTATTCGAATTAGAAATATATTGGATTGCGTTAAAATCATGAAGTTTTTTTTCTCATTCATCGTTTGAATGAAAACAAGCGTCTTGTATCGGTTTTATAGAATACATCATTTTTTTCTGTAAAATGGTGGTTTGACGTGATTCGGATGACTTTAAGACAAGTGGAAGATAATTATCGCTGTTATCGAAAGTTTTATTCGTTCAAGCAGCTCGGCGATTGAATTTGATTGAATAAACTGATTCTATCAATGCTATATTACGTCTCACCTTCGAAGTTAAGGAGTATTTTTCACCAAAGGTACTTTATTTATTTAACAATTCAATATTAAGATTTTTATTTATTCCGCAGACTCCTAATATCTTTTTCTGAAGAAAAAAGTTTCTCTCGAATAGTACCAACTTGGTAATGACTATTATTCGCCACGACTATAGAATTTGATTCGAAAATTTGAAAGCTATATTTCAAGTTTGAACAAACATTCATTTCTACAAAGAAATCCTCTTTTCGTTCCAATTTTGATGCGTGACCATGAATCTCATAGCCAATCCTTGCACATAGTTTTTTTGTGTATCCCAATTCTAAGAGCTTTTTGTTTGAGTAAATTTGAGCAAATGAATTCATATATATATATATATTTTCTCCGTAATATTCTTGCCAGCGCCTGGCCTAATGGACTTATACCGTAACGTTGAAAGTTCGAACCCAGGGCCAGGAAAGAAATTTTCCGGTTTCGAGGGACCGTCTGACCATTCGCTATTGGGTAAATTAAGGGCGCAGTTCCTAAAGTGGTATAAAGAAAACAGTAATGAACATAGAACACACGCTATCTCCTAACTCGCACAATCAAATGGAAAAATAAAATTACAAAAAAAAATATTTCCTCGAATAATGAATAATATTGGTAGATTAGTCAAAAAAAAGTGAATAAGTAAAAATGAATTCAATGGAAAGAACAAGAGTAGTAAGTTTCCATTGTAATATTTCCCTCCTGTTATCCGATTTAATTTATTTCATTTCCATACAATGAGATAATGATGAAAAGTAATAGTTAACCAGAGGAGATAAATGATCATATCATTTTTTCTGACTACTTATAATATAATCTATCACTTCATTAAAAAAGTATTTTCAACTCGCCCAATATCTGCTATTAAATGTTTGAATAATTTCCAAAAATATTTGCAGATTTTGCATTGCCCATTTAGACTTGAAATCTACGTGAAAATTTGAAATTTCTGAGCTAATTCCTAATAATAATAATATTTATTCACTTAGTTATCTATATACATTCGATAAAAACGTCTTCAAGCACTGCCATTTTCCAACGACTGTTTCATTGAATTAACACGAAGGAAAATATTGTCAATCATAAAAAAAAATAAAAATCTACAAGAATATGGATGCTTCGATTTGAATTTTTTTAATTCCTGTAAAAATTCCTAATACAATCTGAACGAATCATCCAACCTTTGTGCAATCAATAATGTTTCACATATGACATGGAATGTCCTTTCTGATTCGGCGTCAAAATAAATAGTGCTGAACATAATTTTTTTTTAAAAGCACTGACGTGAGATCACTAGCTTCCATGCTCTTGTTCATCCATGAAGAAATTCGTAAACGGCGGGTAAACGGCTGGTATAATTTTTCCAATATCTCATAAAACAGAGATCCATTCAAATTAAAGTTTGACAAGAAGTTAAAGAATGACGGCTTTTTCAAATTTTGTTATGATCCACATGAAATTCTGCATTAAATTTTACATTTACTCAACTAAAATGGCTTACTCAAAATGTTTTTGCGCGCATGTTTCAGGGAACAATGTTGTGTTCAAATATCTGGAATTTTGGAATGATCAGCTGAAGAGAGTCTCAAACGGCTAGGTTGGACGTACCCATGAAAAATTAGTGGTTAAGCGATTATGTCCTGTCGAATGTAAAGACAGCAACTTAAGAATGAAAAACCCAGATTTTTAAAATTTCAAAGCATAAATATGTATCTCGGCTGAGTTCGTTGGGCAACACCCGTCGAATAGGTTAGGAGTTATTGACATTTGAAACTTTATTTTTCCCGTATTTTTAAAACTAATGATCCGGTCGATGTGATATGGGGTAGAGATTAATTTCGTGAGAATCGTATAATTATGAAATAAAAAAATAAATATTATGTTAGTAGAGCAACGTTAGTAGAGAAAATCGAATGCTACCAGAACCTTCATGGGTGAGGGCACGTCAGCGCCTTCGAATTGAAATTTCGTATTTGGATATAAAATACATAAACACAAGTTATTAGAAATTACTGTTTTACTACCAATAAATTGATATTTTACACATTTTTTGTATCTCAAGTTTAGAGAAATAAATATTCCTTCTTCAGACAACTGAAAACTTAACAAGCAGGACAGAGTATTTATGCTTGTACAGGTGGAACAGATGATGAAAAGAGGTTAAAAAGAAAATAAACCCTTAACAACTATTTTTATGTCAACACGCAAAGAAGATTCGTCAACAGATGTGACTTATTTGAATTCACCTTTTTTCGAGAATATTTTTTCGTCAGAATTCGAAATTTAACAACGTTTGAACGAAAAACTAACAAGTTCTGTGACGTTGGAAACCGCGAAAAAATTAAATTCCAAATTGTAATTACTTAACAGCGGTTTCGGAAATCTATCAGAAATCATAATCTTCTGGCGATATCGATATCGCCTAGTCTGCGATTCAAAGTACATCGAAACCACGCACCGGACATCTCATACAGAGAAGACTCCTTTCGACAACAACGGCCAAGTCTGAGATTTAATGTGCGGGTTTACGCATCGAACATTCTCACTAGTTTTCGATTATTTCATCAGATTTCTGCGGAAAATCAATAAGAAAAACTGCTGGTTATTCATTTTCGGACCATCTCAAATAAAAGACACCTAAATTTTAACTGAAACATCTAAAATGAAACGTAATTTCTAATTTGAAATATTGTGAATTGTAAACAACGACGAATTACACTTAGCTCGTATTCAGGAATTATGGAGAAAAATTCTAATAAGCACTGATGTGACTTTAGGAGCTTTTGACCGCTTTCTTATTCATATGTCGATTTACACTTCAAATCTACTCTAACAATTTCAAATCTGTCAGTAACTTCTTGAAAAAAGCTCATATGATTAACAGTGCCATCTCCCACCAACTGATCTCATCCTCCTGAACTATATCATAAAGTGAAAAAACCTTTGAGTCGACAGGAATGTCAAGGAATCGAATTGAAACTTAACCTTGTATTTTTTTTCATGTGATTCTCCGTTTTTTCAGAACAACAATTCTAAATTTGCAAAAATGTTAATCATCGAAAAAATCTAATTAGAAGTTTCAATTCTGATTTTTCTATACCGTTATCCGTGCAATTATTCGCTTTTGGGTAAACAATCAACGCTGTTTCTGAAGTGGCGTAAGGAAACAGTAACAAGACCCACACAGACCACAACCGATCTCCTAACCATTTCACCTAGAGCCAACCGTAAACTCCATTCATCTCATTAATAGTATATTTCATTATCAGTCCTAAAAGTGAGCTTTTCCCGTGCGCGATCGATCAAGTCTACTAACCATGGTTGAAGCCTTTCTGAACAATATTTTTCGTTATGTCATTCATATTTAAAATTTATTTAACAAGGAAAATCAGTAATAATAAATCAGTTAATTTACAAGGTTTTGTTGATCAAAAAACCTTGTCGAGTTTATTTGAGTATAGAATTGTTATACAGATGTATGTTACACTGTCTCGATTTCTAGAGCTTTCTATTACCATTATTCATACCCCTAATTAACAATGAAAATTATTTTTTTGCATATTACAGGTGGTCGATTTTATAGCCATTAGCATATAAATGACATTAACTTATCATTGAATTCTAATAAAAGTTACATAAAATTTTTTTTTTGAATTTATAACGATTTGATGCCTATGGTTAAAGTTTACTAGTTGAAATATGACATTTCAGGAAAATGACCAATTTTTCAGTATGAGGTATTAGTGTTTCTCCAAGAAAACATAAATTTTAAGTCCTATACTCGAAATTTTTGTAGAACGTTTTTATCGCGTGATTAATGATATTTTTCTTCATATTCTACGCACAGGTTCCCCATTACGCAAAAAATTTAACTTATGAAACAGTAAGTTACAATAGCATACTGTGGTACAGGTACTTTTATGATGATCCCGAAATTCTGCTAGAATAAACGACTCGTTCATTTGATAAGTGGAAGTGGATTTCAAAATCTCAATTTCATCAGATCGGTATTTCCCTCTCATATTTGTATCTACATATACCTACAAACCTTTTCCGTTAAAACGTACCCTTAAAATTTCCACTATTCAATTTATTCCGTTCGAGTTTTTTATTGCTCGTGCACCAACACAACAGGTTTTTATTTGATCAAGGATTATTCATCTTCGTCTTGTGTTTATAATCTTCTAATCGTTTGAGACCGTCTATTCGATACTCGCGATGTATAGACATTTGGCGCCTTGGAAGGCGCCTGCTAAACTATGTAATAATTTGAAATAAGGTTATTCTGTTTTCACAAATTTTTATTGTTAAACTCACAACAATTGTTTGGCTATCACAGTAGCATCATCAGGCAAAATCACATTTTGAATAACTTTTTGAGTTATTCAAAATGTGATCTTGCCTGATGATGCTACTGTGATAGCGAAACAATTGTTGTGAGTTTAACAATAAAAATTTGTGAAAATCAGAATAACCTTATTTCAAATTCTTTAATATGGATTTTCACCAAGTAAGGACTGATACAATTCAATATTTATAAACTATGTAATATTCAACACGTATGGAATGATACTTATTCGCTACTAGGACAATCATTTCATAATGGATTCACAAAATAAAAATTAGTTCTTTCCAATTACTCAAAAATATTCATATTATTGTAGATCGGTATTATATATTTTTTTTATTCCTACAATAAAAATGTTTGTTCGGGCGATCCTAAGTTATTTCGAAACATCCGTTTTATTGGAATTCGAAATGGAATATTTTTCAAATGTGGAGCGATTTAACACAACGCAACAAAATTGCGGAATAGGATTGTGAACAAAATATCAATATAATTTGATATATTCTTTAACTTTTTTCTCTTTTATCTTTTTCTACATTGAATGATGTTACGCTTCCAATTCTGCAATGAAAAATTAAAGTTTCCATTAGGATGGTATCGGTATTTCAAGTCGAACACGAAAATATTCAGGATTTATACACAAGCTAGCACAAAAAACCTTTGAAGTCGACTGAAAATAAGAAAGTTAAATTCTGAGGAGAATCTTTCATTTTTGATCAGTGTTACATTCATCTTGTCGTTACGAAAAAACTTTTCACTTCCTTAATAATGAAAGATGTGTTTAAAAACTAATCTCCTATTGGGAATATTGTTCATTTTGGAGAAGGATCAACAAAAAATTTATCATCAGTAGACTTAACTTGAAAACACGTAATTTTTGGCAATTCTTGAACTCTTCTTGTAATGAAACATAAAATCTCAACAAAATAAAGAATCCACACTTAAAAGGCTCCACTTTTCCGCCTCTAATCAATACATTCAAACAGAGAGAGTTTTGAATATGAGGATATGGAAAAATATATAAGGAAAAAGATTAGATTAAACTATGTGATGAAATTCTAAAAAAATATTAATTCTTCAATAATATTCACGAGAAATTCTACTGATCAATCAATTCAATAATTCACAATAATGAACCATCAAAACTCGCGTACCGTATGACTTATCCGAAGCAACAGAATAACAGCGAACCCTGAAAAAATCCCCTTCATGCCAGCAATCGTTCTGTGTAATATTTACCGTTTGAGTATTACCATTCATTACACCAGACAAATACGGCAGTATGGCAACATCTCAGTGTGCCACCTTGGCTGGTACTAAATTATAAGGCAGCCAACTTGTACCATTATAGGTAAAAAAGTATACGGATGCCAACTCGACCGCTATCTATACCGGAAGTCATCTTATGCGGAAAAAAAACTCCGAATATACACGAAGTATACACGAGGATGCAGGCCGATACCCTTTTTGTACGGATGCCAGCTAGTTCGGCAGATGTATATATATATATATATATATATATATATATATATATATATATATATATATATATATATATATATACATATATATATATTAATATATATATATATATATACATATATATATATTAATATATATATATATATATATATATATATATATTTGTGGAGATGTATTTTTCATATTGAATTTCTTTCCTGTTTCTTGTTCTGTTGTAAAAACTGTGCGTTCTTTGTTCGATAATCTTGTTCACTCAATCAATAGTTGTAAATTAAAATTCTCCTAACTCTGTTCAGTGAGTCAATTCTCAAAGATGGGCTGGTTAGGGCAATTGCACGGTCTATTATGCCAATTATGACACTTTGTTTTTGGCTAGAAGTATGTTCGGATGAAGAGCTCAAATATCTTCCTGACCAGGTTGTTTTCGTATACCATTGTGTGAGTATGATATTATTATTTCTGGTAAGGGTTAAATCTAGGAAGTTTATTCTGTTATTTTTTTCCTTTTCTATTGTGAATTGAATTTTATCATGAAAAACATTAAACGCACTTAAGATTTCAACCGTCTTGCTTTGGGGTACAGCCATGATGAAATCGTCTACATATATCTTGTAGAAGAGTAATTCGATGTTCAATTTCTCAATTATAAGTTCCTCTACCAATTCCATCACTAGTTGTGCAACAGAGATTGGCGAGTCCATCTATTTGTTGGTAAAAATTACTTTCATATTGAAAATTATTTGTTGATAACGTTAGTTCGACTGCACTGACGAATTCTTCATAGGGTAAAGAGGTGTGTTCGCTTAGTTCAGCCCATTTCTTGCTTAACGCTTGCCCCACAAGTTGGTTGGGGATGTTGTTATATAGGGATACTACATCTAAGGAAATAAACACATAATTATCACGTATAGTGACTGTGTTCATAAATTCTTTGAATGAAAAGCTGTCTTTATTGTAATGTTCGTTTTTTCCTATTATTTTAGATATACTGTTGGCAAGATGCTCAGATAGATTGTAGGATGGAGACTGAACACAAGAAATAATTGGTCTCAATGGGGTATTCTTCTTATGGAGTTTAGGTAAACCATAAATTTCAGGAGATGTACCATTATTTATTTTCCGCATCAGTCGCTATTAAATTTTTTTCACGCAAATTTTTATTAGTTTATTGTTTTGTATCTGGTATTTATTGGTTGGATCTTGCCTGAGTTCTTTGTAGACATTGTCAGCGTGCAAGAGATGCAACATTTTTTCATCGTAATCAAACTTATTCATGATAATAGTTTTATTATTTTTATCTGGATTTAGAATGACAAGTTGAGGATTAGCTTTAAGAAATGTTTTAGTTTTGTTGATGTTTTTCATTATTACTTTTTGGGCATTGTTAATATGATGTTTATTGTTTTTTAGTTTTTCTTTATGGCTATTTACCGCTTTCACTACTTTCGTTCTTATTTCATTCCTGTCATCCTTAGATGAATTTTTCAAATTAACTTTTATGTTAGCAATGATATCAATAACTGGAATGTTTTCAACCTTTGTGACAGAAAGAGCAAAATTTTCACCATAGGCTAACAAATTCTTTATGTCATTTAGAATTTCCGTTTGGGACAGGTTGGAAATCCAGTCTGACGTATCTAAAGGTTTTAAATTTTTTTTGTTTTTTTCTTCGAAGATTATTGATTTTATTTATATTGTGGCTTTTCTGTTTTAAGAATGGTTTTTCATTTTTCTCTGTTTCAAGATTGATAAAGTCTTGCACTACATGATGGGTTATAAAATTCATAAGATCAACAATTCTATTATTAACTGCCTGATTCGATTTCTGAATTATTTGAGTTGAATCTTTTATTAGAATATTTAAGATTTGTGTTTTATATTTTTTGATGTAAGCATCGAATTTTCTGCAAAGGTGCGTACCTGTGGGTCTAACACTAACAAGGTCAAAGTTAAGGCAAACAGGAAGAACGTCCATATCCTTGCATCTCGAGAGAAATATTCTCCGGTTCTTCTGTTTGGTAATTTTCAGTTTCAATCTTGATATTTCCTTGAAACAACCAACAGTTGGAATTCCATATTGTCGACTGATTTGGTCGTAAAAAGATGTCATGTTGTCAGCTCTTTTCACCCTAGCTGGAATATTCAACTTAGAATTTCTTGAATCCTGTTATTTAAAGTAAAATTGGTCTTTGTTAGGATTTTGGAGTCAACAAACCAAATAAAAAAGTACTATGAATATTAAAAAAACATTTCGTCCTCGGTTGAGGACATTCTCAATTTTATAAGTACACAAATTAAAATTCTCTCTGTCATACTTTTTTATTTTGTTTGTGGAATCCAAAATCCCAAGAAAGACCAATTTTACTATTACTATATATATAAATATATATATATATATATATATATATATATATATATATATATATGTGAATGTTAGGAATACGAATATTCCGGGTTGAACTGCGTCTAGAATTTATAAGTGTTCGACGTTTCGGCTCCGATTTTGGAGTCATTGTCAAAAACAATAGTTGAATTCAAAGATTCAACGCCAGGGCCTCAATCTGCCTACTCCCTACGTCTCAACACCAGTAGATCACAGTATTTCAACTTGCTCTAGCGAACTGATTTGTAGAAGAACGATAACGGGTATTCATACGTGTTGCAGGTGGGACCGGAGTAGAGGTGGTGGGGAAAATCCTATAGTAGGGGAGCCCGGCCCGCTAAATTTTCAGTTACTAAAGCGTCATGGGGACCGATTAGATTGTGAAGATTTAGGCCTAAAACGAAAAATTATTTATGTTCATTTTGCCATTTTAGTGAGGAGGAGAGCGTGTGCTAATTTTCAAAAATGTTAAAAAAATCATTCACATAAAAATACTCGAGCGCGTCAGGCATTCACGGTGTTTACCCGCTTTGTTTTTCTAACAACCGAGAGATATTATTCTGACGAGTATTTAGGGGAGGATGGCTGTAGAAAAGGGTAGAAAAAAAAAAAAAAAAAAAGTTATTCGAGCGTGTCAGATATTTGAAGGGAATATTTAGAAAACTCAAAAAAGTGTCTTATTAAAATATCTGACGATTTGGATGTGATCAAAAGTTATGGTAGATTTTTGAAAATGTAAAAAAAAAAAGTGACCTTGAAATACTCGAGCGCGTCAGATTTTTACACAAACGGTTCAACTTGATGTTCTAGTCGTCCCAAATGATAATCTGACAAATATATGAAGGAATATTCTTAATCTGAAAATTTGAAAGAAAAAAATTTTTTTTCCAATTTCTGAATGGAATAAATTATTACGCATATATGTAGGTGTAATATTATTAGTGAATGGGCGCATTTCAAAAGTTATTTCTTGGAAGGCTCGACGTTTTCGGTTTCTCGATGTCGAAGGCGTAGATTCAGAAATATTACTTGGTACAGTTTCACTAGAAATTTCACTGGAGGTTAAGGGTATGATAGGCAATGGATCTTCATTTTGAATAATATTTTGAAAAATTATTCCCACCGTGTCATGGAGAGTGTCTTTGCCGTTTAGCGTTTCAACAAAGCGATCGAAGTTGTCAAAGGCAACGGCTGTATTTAAATCTGGACGACGTAAAATATCTTCAGGACATGTGTAAGCGCTGTTTGCTGTAGAAAAAGTTAATTCAGTCTCCAATTCTTCTAAAACAGTATATGAACAGCAATGTCCATATTTAGACAGCAAGTTGATTATTTTCTTGCTGTTACATAAGCTTTTCACGGCCAGACCAAGTGTAATATGTTTGGAAGTTTTAATTTTATGGCTGGAAACAGCATATACCAAGTCTTGCCCAATAGAATAAATTGTTAGATCGTTTTTGCTTTCTTTTACTTGACGTCTTTTTCGTGATAAATGTGAAACATCCCCCGAAATAAATGTTTCCAAAAAACACGTTAAAAGTTCTGGCACATAATCACATTCACCTTTAATTAAGTCTTCAGCAGTGCAATCATCAGGCAACTTCGTTGTCGTAGAATCTAAAATTTCGTTTCGAAGTTGTATTGCAACTGAACGAATTTGTTCCTTCATTGACATGACTTCAAAAATATTATTATAATCAACAATATTGGCTGAGATCGGAGCAAGAAATTTTTTTCTATTAGCATAAATAATTTTTATCTTCTTTGCAAAAGTCTCCATTATCTTAGTTTCTAAATGACGGTCTGAAAATGAGGTGCTGTTTATGGTTTCCGATAATAATTTGTACTGTTCAATTAACAATCTATGGTATTCCTTTTTTACATGATCAAAAAACAGGCATTCATTTTTTTTGACAACGTATTCCTCCAAAATTTCACATAATAAATCATAAGCTGTACTAAAAGCCTTTCGCTTTTTGACAAAATTACTTTCTTCTGTTTTACTGATTTCACGCAAGTATTGGTCTTTACAGCATTTATGATAGGGAATGGACGAGCTATCAGTAAAGGAACTAATTTTTTCCAACATTTCAACATCATTGTGTTCGGTAGCTGCACTTTTTAACGATTCTATTGTTCGCGATTTATTGATTGCTAATGGCACTACACGGCCATGACGTCTTTTCCTGGACTTTTTGCAAATAAAACATTCCAAATCTTCATTAATAACCGGCTTATCAGCACCCACCTGCTCATCATCAACATCCAATGCATCATCACTATCGTTCAAGTTTGATTCAGGATTGTTTGATGGACCCGCTCTGAAATTATTGGACCCATAATTAGAATCAGTATTTTTTCCCTATTTTCAAAATAAAAATAATTCATTATGTAAAAAAAATATTTGATATTGTGGTGAAGCTATTAGCCAAAAAAAAATATAATAAAAGCTTATCAAAATTTGATTTAAAAAAATGAATGCTATGATTTTTACTTAGGATATAATCACACAATGAATAATATATTACATTAAAACTTACTCATCTGCTGTTTTTCCAGTAGTTTGCGTTGTGCTAGAAATAGATAATTCTGAACTCTCTCCAGCAATTTCTGGAGTATCATCACGTTCCTGAGCACTTTCTGGTGTTATTTCATCATTTTTTTGAAAATCGTACGGTATTTTTATAGCTGTAAAAAGTTTGTAGCACTGTATATGATATCCATCGTTTAAAGATGTTTCATTAGAAATTTTAACCGTAGCATAAGCATTACTAGATTTTCTTCGAACTGGTTTTACTTTACGATACTCCAAAATAGTTATACATTTTCTTAAAGTATCGGGTGTGAACTTTTTAATTTTTTCACATGTTTCTTTCTCACAAAGTACACATTTCACTGTTACATTGCTCATTATTGCAATGCATATAAAATTGATTGCATTGAATTAATAAAATTATTGTAAAACACAACAAATAAATCAAAACACCATACATCGACGAAACACAAACAAGTTATTATGATCAGCTGTTAAATCAATATGGCGGCAGATAGTAGTGTGGGGATGGTGCGAGAGAGTGAAATATAAAGAAAGAGTGAGAAGGAAACAGAGGCGCGGAGTTTCAATCCAGTTCTCAGCAGCTGTACGCACCACACTTTATTTATGGTTTAAGCTACATAGCCCCATGAAAATCGTCAGATTATTTTTATTCTGTAATTCTTACAGGATTTCCTTCAAAATAAAAAAAAATTTAATCGCGCTCGAGTATTTCACAGTGACGTTTTTTTTTTACAATTTTGCCACTTACCCATTTCCTTATGCCACGCAAAAATTATCAGATTATTGAAATATAGTCTGTTCTGTATGTATTTAACTTACCTGGCCTTAATCTGACACGCTCGAGTTTTTCTAAGGATTGTTTTTTTTTTACAAATCTGACGGGCTGTCCTCGGAGCACGCCCTTATATAAAGGGTTTATATATGGTAGGAGTACATTACAAGGAATAAGGTTTCTCCTCATATAGTTTTCTGACGCGCTCGAGTAACTCTTCAAATCCCCTCTTGGGCTCCCCTACTACTATGTGGGTGGACTGTTTTTATGGTAAGACGAAAAATTAAAGGTTCCCATGTGTCGGGCCGGCGTTTGTTGGGGCAATTTGGTCTCTTCTCAATTTTGAAGGCGTCACGAATAATGCGACTTGTTAGCATGTTGCAATAGTTTTGCAGCTACCACAATCAATTTTATGGCCTATATCTGTGTAATGTATGAATAGGGCAGAGGATGGATCAGCTTCACGGAAAGCATGTTGGTATTATATACTCGTTTCTCTATTAGTTTGACCTATGTATGAACTAGGACATTCCTAAAGTGTATTTCATATAAACCTTGAGATTCGTTTGAAATGGAATCTTTGGGAGATCAAAGAAAGGTGGATATTTGACTGCTTGCTGTGGAGATGGTCTTTATATTGAAGATTTTAAGGAAATGCGGGTCGTGTGAGGGAGCGTCTACCTCTTATCATAATTGGGAGGTGGCGTTTCGTTCCGGGCATGCGCACTTGAACTCTTCAGACAGGCGCATGTCTGCCTTTGACGCCATTGACCTTGAGTTCTACGTCGGAACGGTCGTTTGTACCTTATCCTACTCGAACTCGGCAGGGACGGTCAGTCATGAATTTTGAGACTAGTTGTGTCCTCTATATAATATGCCGGCAAGCGGCAGCAGAGCAAAGCCGAATTCTGGCCGAAGAGCGAAGAAGGTGGTCGCTACACAAATGTAGCTCTCGAGGAAATGTAGGTGTTATGAGGGAGCTTCTACCTTTTAATTTGGGAGGCGGCGTTTCGTTCCGAGCATGCGCACCTGAAGTTTTTAGGCAAGCGTCGTGCACATATCTGCCTGTGACGCCAGTGACCCTGTTCCTCGTTGGAACGTCAGTCATTGAACGCTTGTACTCTGCTCTACTGAACCTAGGCGAGGACGGATGGGTAAGGTATTGTTTGCTACCAGTTGCGCTCCCTTATATGCTACATCGGGAAGCTGCAGCAGAGCAGAGTAGAATTCTGCGAGAGGAACGGGCACGCCACAATATCTTTTTTCATAAGTTATGACTTATTTTATCAGCAACACCTCGGTTGAAAGGAAGAAAGGCCTTGTGAGGGATATTCTCTGGGGGCTCTTGAGAATTTGTCTGATTCCAACGGAAGGATTTTGAATTCGATATCTATTATATGCATTTTGAAGTAGGGCAGATTTGAGTTCATTGCATTCTTGTTTGATATGTTTGCTGTCGGTGAGCTGGATGGATCTGTGGACGAGGGAGTTCAGAATGGAATTAATTTGTGCCGGATGGTGCTGAGAGTCGGCATGTCTATTCGTATGGGTGGGTTTTCTATAGATAGTGTGGATGAAAGATGTAACGGATTTGCTGATAAGTACGTCTTCGAGAGGAATCGAAAATTTACTCTCAAGTTCAATCGTGACATCTATGTTCACATAAAAATTTTGAGATGGTAAAGAAATTGATGGAGATTTTCAATGTCATCACGTCGTCTGCATAACTTTTCCAACACGTAGGTTTGAGGTGGAATGTTTCAATAGCCTTGGTCTCAAAGTCTTCCATGAATATATCAGCGAGAATTGGGGAAATGGGGAACACATCTTAGACTTGTTTGTAGAAGGTGTCTTGGAAAAGGAAATATGTCCTTTCCATACTGTGGTTGATGAGGGTCAAAGTGCCTTGAGTTATGCTATGTTTGGTTTCAAGAATTGCTTGAATGGGATGTTCGTGAAAAGGGATACGACATCGAAAATCACAAATTTATTGTTTATAATATAAAATGTGTAATCACCTGTATAAATTAACTATATGAACGAAACGCGTCATATGAACAACTCAAAATAATGAATACAATTCAACATATATATGTGTTTCATTCAACTGAAGTCTAAACTGGATTTCTGTCAAGTAAAGGCCATCACGATACGAAGTATAAAATTTTAACTTAATTAGATTTGTAGTTTCGAGAATATTTGAAAAGTAGAATTTCAAATGGTGATAACATATGAAAAATTGAGCCTGTTTCGCACATATTTAAACCTTATTAATATGAAGTTCCATCAAGTGAATACCGAAGCAATCGAAAAACAGTAATATATCCATTTTGAGCCTGTAGAACTTGTTCTTATCTTTAAATAATTTCAATAAATTCTATTTCAGACTTCTATTCATAATATTTAAAGTATCGAAATCACTTGAAACTTGTCCAAGTGTGTCTCTCTGAGAGTTTTTGATTCTCAACACAGCAAAATCACCTAACCTTTTATTTGATGAGAAGTGGGCAGCCATATTTCTAGATGTTCACGGTGCACAAGTCAAACTGTAAGAGCTTATCCTGCTCTTGTCCGAAAATGAGTAGGGTTAAATCTCTGGATGTTTGTGTGGACCAATAGTTGAGATGGGATGCCAATCTAGAATTTTTGCGGGAATCTAATTCATATATTCTATAATAATAATAATAATAATTGCTTTTTATTCACAATTGAACTCATACATCTAAAGCAACTATGAAAACGAAATGGAATAGTGTCAAAGATATTGGTTGAAATCAGATGGGGGACATTTAGTCCTCTAAATTATAGGGTTCCAAATCGATAATTTGAACAATTTTTTTCAAATATTTCATATCAGTTATTATTTTTATGTTTATTGAAAGAGTATTATAAATTTTAAGACATCTTTCTTCAGTCTGCCTTTGACAAGTTGTAAGATTGTGTCTGGGATAAATATTATCTCTATTCCTGGTTTCGTAGGAGGTCCTTCTGTTTTCATATTTTCCAAATAGATTCTTATTATTCCTGATGAAAAGTACACATTCTTGAATATAAAGTGCATATAATCTCAATAATTCACTTCTCTTGAAGATACTTCTGCAGGATTCATCATAATTCATGTTGTTACGTTCTAATTGCTTTTTTTCTGTATAATGAACAATGGTTTTATGTTTCCTGATCCTTAAAAAAAAAAAATTGTTGAGAAGTAGATAATTATTCTGAACCATCCATTAGTTTTTGCTCAGGTAATATCACATAGTCTTTCGAACACTGAGAACTGAGAACATTAGGAGTAAATTTGTATCATCTGCATAGTTAACTGTATTAACTCTTTTAGTACCCAGTTCGATTTCTGATTTGCAGTCATTTATGTATATAAGGAAGAATAAAGGTCCAGCAAAACTCTCTCATAGTTTCTTCATTTACTTCCATTTTCACCATTTGTTTTCTGTGTAAAAAATATGACTGGACCCATTGCAGTGCTGGTCCTCGAATTCTATAATGTTCCAATTTCTGCAACAATTTATCACAATCCAAACAGTCATATGCCTTAGTTAAATCGAGAAAAATTCCCATGGACAACTCCTTGTTTTCGAAAGATTCCACTACTTTGTTGATAAACTGGTTAATTGCTGTTTTAATTGACTTTCCTTTTATGTATCCGTGTTGATTTTACCGTATTAATTTATACTCTATCAAATATTCCATTATTTGTCTGCAGTATGCCAGCACTATAATCTTGGAAAAAACTCGATCGAATACTTATCGACCTATACTTGTTCTAGTCAAGGATATCATCTTTTTATGAATTTGTTTCACGACGGCTGTCTTGAGTTTGTCTCGAAAGATTCCATATCTGAGGAAATTGTAAGTGATGTGTGTGATTTGTGGAATTATTTCGTCAACTGTTTGTTTTATGACATGGTTAGAGATTTCATTATATCCACTTGAATTTTTATTTTTCAATGACTTAATTACCTCTAGCATTTCATTTTGAGTAATTTTCCTTAAACGGGTAGATTTGTCTATTTCTTGGAAATTGTCAACTTTTTTAGTTTCTTGAATATTCTTTATTAATGTTGATTCAGCTGTTGTGAAGAAGTTGTTCATTTCATTTGCTGATTTTAATGGATATCCTTTTCAGATACTGAATTGTTTCAGTCGTTACTATTTCGTAGTTGATCATAATTAAAACAAAATGTAAAAATTACTGTTTTACTACCAATAAAAATATATATTACACATTTTCTTGTGACTCGAATTTCGGGAAATGAACTATCCCATCATCAGACAACTGAAGACCTAACAGTGGTACAGAGGTATTTAAACAAAAGTGATACATATTTTGAATATTTCAATAGATTCTAGGTAACACCTGATAGTAGTAAAGAGGTTTACAAGCGGAACGTGATAAAAAACCGGGTTAAAAAAGAGGCCTTCTAACAGATATCCGAATGTCGGCAATCGACAGAGAAGATTGTTAAACAGATGGTACCCATTTAAATATCTCAAATAATTTTTGGGATTACGTAGCTCAGTACAGTCCTTCATTATTTTTACATTATGTTGAAATATACAACAAAATAATGTAAAAATAATGAATGACTGTACGGAGCTATGTAACGCCAAAAATTCTTTGAAATATTTAAAAAGGTATCATCTGTTTAACAACTTTCTTTGTCGATTGCCGACATTCCGATATCTGTTAGAAGGCTTCTTTTTTAACCCGGTTTTTTGTCACGTTCCGCTTGTAAACCTCTGTACCACTATTAGGTGTTACCTAGAATCTATTGAAATATTCAAAATATGTATCACTTTTGTTTAAATACCACTGTACCATTGTTAGGTCTTCAGTTGTCTGATGACGGGATAGTTCATTTCCTGAAACTGGAGTCGCAAGAAAATGTGTAATATATATTTTTATTGGTGGTAAAACATATTAATTTTTACAATCTGTTTTAAGGATTATTCAGCGAATTTATTAATATATATTCTCTTTCATTCTTGTTATCGGAATTTTTAATTAAAGTGCCATATTTTACTTTCTTTTGTTTCAGTAATAATTGATTATATTTCATTCTCGCTTTACGATACTACTCCTTGTATTTTCGATCACAAGTGCTTAGGATAAGTAGTAGATCTAACCTATTTTTGGTTTCCCTAATCAAGCATCCGGTTTTTGATTTTTTTTTATTGACAACGTTTTCCATGGTTAAGCTTTATTGAAATTTTGTAAGTATATGCTGTCGAACATATTGAAATGGGCATTTACATCCTCGTCAGGTACATCATAAATAGCTGTCCAATTTTGACCCTTCAGCATTTGTTTGAAAAGTTTTTCTGCGAGAATATGCGTTTATTGGTCTTATTTGTTTGTTTCTTCCTTAGTGTGGTACTGATCGTCTACGCTCAATGATGAGTTTGTATAATGCTACATTCAAAGGGTTCCTCAATAATAAATAAAATAAAAAGGCCTTTTACTAGATAGAAGAAAGATAACAAAATTTGAATATTAAAACAAATTGAAATATGTTTATCTTCTACAATTTTAATTTCAAAAAAATTTTATTCAGAAAACTTTTAGAAATAAATTTATGTCTAACAAGCACCGCTTACATTTAATAGACGTATATAATCAAAACTCAATATATAATGTCAAATGGAATAAATAACCCAACAGATATACGAAAGTAATTAAAATTAATGAATAAATATTTAAAGGAGACAAAATTTTGTTCCTGGTCTTACCTTTAAGAAACACCACTTGCCTTTTAAAAACATGAACACACTTAAAGAACTTCTCAAAGAATATAATTTATTTGAAATATTTAATATATTTAATATATTTAATATATTAAATATTTCAAATAAATTATATTCTTTGAGAAGTCCTTTAAGTGTGTTCATGTTTTTAAAAGGCAAGTGGTGTTTCTTAAGGGTAAGACCAGAAACAAAATTTCGTCTCCTTTAAATATTTATTTATTAATTTTAATTACTTTCGTATATCTGTTGGGTTATTCATTCCATTTGACATTATATATTGAGTTTTGATTATATACGTCTATTAAATGTAAGCGGTGCTTGTTAGACATAAATTTATTTCTAAAAGTTTTTTGAATAAAATTTTTTTGAAATTAAAATTGTAGAAGATAAACATATTTCAATTTGTTTTAATATTCAAATTTTCCTCAATATTCGTGAAAATGTTGTCAATGCAGGTTGCTGTAGATTCTTATTAGGATAAAGGCTTATAATAACAACCGTTATATCATAATATCCTGATACTTTTTTTATTTAAACAATATATTTACTTATTGACACTACAGTATTCAGAAACACTCATCTTTTGAAAGGAACAAATAAGTTTGTTGCAATCTATATCATAAAGAAGTCCACATCCACATTTTATAGGCGAGAAAATAAAATAATCAGTAGTCTTCGAAGTTTTGCATCGTATATGTTTTATATATTATTTATATTATATAATATATATTTTATATAATATATTATATGATATATTATAAATATTATGGTTTACTACTCATATGTTGAAGAGCAAGTTCAAATCGTTAACATTCATTTTCAACGCAGTAGTTTTGTTAGTGCAACGATAAAAATAATAATAATAATATATTTGTTCACTGAAATATACACAATAAATACAAAAACAGTGTGGAAGGTGAATGAATAGATGATATCACAGAAGCTTTAGTTCCAGAGAAGCTATCGCTTGTACGTGATATATACATTTTAATTAAGCTTTTCTTGATGGGTGAACAAAATTCAAAAATGAACAGCAATACTTATATAAAAAAAAAACAAGTAGAGAAAATATATATATATATATATTTATATATATATATATATATATATATATATATATATATATATATATACACATACACACATATATATATATATATATATATATATATATATATATAAATATATAATATCCGAAAAAAATAAACAAAAAAAATCTTCTTTCTTCTCCTTTTCCATCTTTTCCCTCTCTCTTCCCTCCTTTTTTTTCTCCCTTTCCCTCCTATTCTGACCATTACTTCTGATTCACAAAATCGTGCATTTTTCCCCCATAAGAGGGAATCCTCTTTTCTACATTTTTCTGGAATAAGCTGATGTTAATTTTTCTTATGTTGAGAGGAAGTTGACTAAAGAGTTACGGCGCAAGGAAGCGACATTGACGCTGCCCTATAGTTCGATTATTTAATGAGACATATCCTGAGAAAAATCAATCGCATATCTATGTCGCAAAACTGATAGCAAAGTTTCAGCTGACAGATTTTGCGTGTAATATGGTTCATCATCTTCGACCAGCACAAAATGAAGCCATGAAAATTGGTGTTTTAGGACTCCTGCAAAGCACCCGTTAATCAGCTTCTCTCTCAGGAATATCCCAATAAACGATACAGAGAATTTTTAAGAATTACAAGTTCCATCCATACAAAGTTACACTTGTACACGAACTGACTAACGATGGTGAAGATAGTCCCTTCCATTTTGTGAAAGGCCAGCGTTTACTGAATATTTCAAATTTACTTTTTAACACTTGTTTCTCAGACAAATGTCCTTTTTCTTTACACGGAAAATCAAACTTTCTTATGGGGTCACTAAAACAGTGTGTTTGTCCAAACTCGCTCCGGATCAATTCCTGAACTTCGTCAAAGAATTATCGATGAGTGCCGTAAGGCTAATCCGCGATGTGCTGCGATTCATTTGAAGAATGACTGTATGCAGGCTAATGGATATTTATTGAATTGAAGTTTGAAAATGCCGTAAATAAGAATAACATTTAAGGTGTATCACTGAACTGTTTTGTCTGAGGAATTATTGTGGAATCTAACAAACATAATTATTATTAAAAGAAATCAAAATTCCGTCACAATGATGTATCCCTAGACCTATTTAATGATACGCAAAAGGGTGACCCTCATGCTTGTGGGATAAAGGGATGAATTTATTCTTATTAATTTACCACATTTACTCGTTTCAGAATTTCTAATGTTAATTCATACTTTTCAGAATAATTGAGACGAAAAGTTTCCCGTAGGTCATACGGAAAATAAAACAGTAGAATTGGAATATCTCTACATTGAATATATTTAGATGATATTAAGAGGAATTAACAAAAAAAGAATTGTGGAGCACAAAAAATATTGTGCTCTGTTGATGGTTTTCCGTTAAATCTCTAAATCTTCTTTGTGGATCTTAATACGGTTTTTAAAGGTAGATAACAAAAAAAAAAGGTTTTATCTTTGTTTCATCGGAATTAGATAATGTGAAAACAAATAAAATCTTTCAAAAATAACAAGAAAAATAACATGAATTTAATAATACGTTGAAAGGAATATTTCAAATATTAATGAGAAAAATTTTTCCGAAAACCTGTACAAATATAATCTGAAAAATTTATGGAGAATTGTTTTAAATAAATTGGATTAAATGTCGCAGAAATATTGTTTCATTTCTAAAGCCATATAGAATTCTGAACACCTATGTGCGGCAGTCAACGATACAGAGTCATTGAAAATATAAAATATTAAGCGCGATAAATGAGAAAACATCATCCAAAACACTTGGTTTAATTGGATATTTTTTTGGGATTGGCATTTTCAATTATATAGATTATTTTTCCGACCCAAATATCGACCAATAGAATTGCACCATTCGACGTCACGTGGTACAACCTACATGGTATTATACTGATAATTTTTTGATTATTTTCTCTGGTAGTTGCTATATATAAAAAACAAAACATGATCCAGTCAAATTAACCACACGTCAAACTGACAGGTTGAATTCAATTGTGAAAATTGGAGATTTTGCATGAAAATGAGTCGATTTGGAGTTTGTTCTCTGTCCACCATCGATAAAAAAGTCAAAGGAAATGTTCCCATTAATACGGAGAAGGCAAAAAAAACAGTTTGGAACCAATTTACTACTTTTTGTACTGAGAGGGAATACACATTGAGTGCTGAAACGAGTGAAGCGCAATTGGCAAACATTATGAAAGATTACGCTTACAATATGAAGAAAATGGATGGAGAAGACTATAAGGAAGGTACAATAAAAACAATGTGGAATCAGACTGCCAAATCACTTCAAGAAAAGTATTTGAACGATTTCGACATCAAAATCAACCCATTTTCATTATGAAATTCTTATTTGTTAACTGTTCATTTCATCTCATGGTGCAATTCTATTGGCCGACATTTGGGACGGAAAAATAATCCCCCGAATACCACACGAGCTTCAAAATTATCTGGCATTTCCCTCAAGGTTCCCTGCAAACAAATAAAGTCGTCAAGTTTTTCAGGAAAAATCACTCGCGCTTCGCGCTCGTGATTTTTTAACCTGAAAAACTTGACTCCTTCATTTGTTTGCAACGAACCTATCGGGAAATACCCGATAATTTTGAAGCTCTTGTGGTATTATAAGTGAATATATATAGAAGCTTAATTCATTGAATATTTTACATTTCGCCCTATAGTTCTAGTTTGCTCCAAACCGGATCTATCCAGTAGAAGCTAAGTTGATATATTTTTATTGATTTATTCAACATACAAAGAACTTCCGACTAATGAGGAGATGGTAAGGAGTTTTAAATGTGTTGAAAAATGCGCCATATATTTTATAAAAGAGGAATTAAAAAGACTCCAAATCTATGTGGGGAAATATTTGGGAATGGCATTTTTTATTCAATATTCAATCGAAATAGCTGTTCTTTTGATTCTGTATAGGATGACTCTTGCACTATATGTCTGTGAAAATAAAACAGTGTTTCTCAGATAACTTAATTCAATTTCAAATTATTTTCAAGAGATTTTCTAGATTGAATTTTTTTCTAAAATATTTAATTTAACTCAACTCTGCAAATTAAAAAAAAAACATTTTAGATTGAATTTACACAGGTTTTCCAAAAAAAATATCCTAATTAATATTTGACAAGAAAAACACTTAGAATAAATCCTTAAATCTCGATACATCCGTTCTAAATAATCAAATATCAAAATTAATTTCAGGTGAAAGCAACTTTAGGTAAAATGACGTTCTCATACGTCATATCTGTCGGTCGGCTATTTTCAAAACTTTAAATGTTTAAATCAATTCAGCCATCGGACAATCTGTATCTCTCATATATGCATACACCGCATAACTGAATTTTTTCCGAGAATTTTGAGTCTTATTCTGTGATACAGCTACATGTAAGTAGAAGATATATCTTGAAATCCATTAGTCATTGTTCGAGAATCAACAGCAAGCAATCACCTAGCAAATTATTCAGAAACTTCCAGTGTCAGTCCTCCAACTATAACAGGTCATTCTCCTTGTTGAAACCAACTACTTAATGGAGAAAGCAGAGTTTTGAACAGTAATCTCTCACTGTCTACGTCATTGGGATTCTGGCGGTGATCTTTATTCCGATATGGGTTTTGTTTGATAGTTATCCCAACTGGCTCGAGTTGAAGCTTCATTGAACTAGTTGGCTCCCAATAGGGTGCTGAGGTTGTGATTCAGTTAATTAATGGAAGGCTTCAGTAAGAGTTTTCTTGGGTTTTACATGGAATGAGAGGTTGTGGAATGAATTCAAAACTGAAGTACGTTATCGGTAGTAGTTTGGTAGTTGATAAAAATTTAAACAATTTTCTGCAAATTACATTTTTTTGTTATCAGAATTAAGAATATGGAATTTAATGCAAAATATTCTAGAACCTTCAAAAACCTTATTGATATCAGATAAATAATAATAATGTCTCAGAGAAATAGTTTCAACTTAAGGACATGTAAAATTCGATATGGTGACATGAATTTGAGTATGCTACATTCTGTCAAGAAAGTACCGGGAATTATCGATTTAAATCTGGCGGGGCAATGAGGCAGGTAAATTTTTTCCTAGGTTGGTACCACTGTCCTTAATTACTATGCCAAGCTTGAGCGGGATCTGTCAACTAGTGTGTTTGCAACAGCTGATTAAGTCAGTCGATGTCAGAGCGCGTGCCGATTTTTACTATGGGTGATTACGTTGAGCAAAGAATTTGTTTAAAGTTTTGTGTTGCAAATGAATTTTCGTGTGCCGATGCATTGAAAATGTTGCAAAAGGCCTTTGGTGATAATGCTCTATCGAAAACTCGTGCATATCAGTGGTACAGAGCCTTCAAGGACGGTCGTGAAGTGGTCGCCCATCGACGGCTTCGATCGAAGATAACGTCGATAAAATTAAGGCAAGGGTACTGGAAAATCATCGTACCAGCTTGAGAGAGATAGCACATGATCTTAAGATATCCCACGAGTCCGCACGTACGATTTCGATTGATGTTTTGTGCATGAGAAAGGTGGCCGCACGACTCGTACCGAAAGACCTGAATTTTCTTCAAAAACGTCATCGCGAACAGGTTGCTTCAGACATGCTGGATCGCTGTAATTCCGATTCTACATTCATGGAACGCATTATAAATGGTGATGAGACCTGGGTCTACGAGTACGGTATGCAAACAAGGCAGCAATCATCGGAATGGGTGGCAAAAAATGAGCCGAAACCGAAAAACCCACGCCAAAGCCGCTCGAAAATGAAGGTGATGCTCATTGTTTTCTTCGATATCCGTGGCGTGGTGCACTACGAATTCGTTCCAGAGGGTCAGACGGTAAACAAGGAGTATTACCTAGGCGTTATAAAACGTTTGCGTGAGCGTATCCGTAAGAAGCGGGCAAATTTGTGGGCGAACAACTCATGGATTTTGCATGACGATAACGCGCCTTCTCACCGAGCTACGATTGTGACTGACTTTCTCGCCAAAAACTCAACAAACGTGCTTCAGCAACCACCGTATTCGCCGGATTTGGCTCCCTGCGACTTTTTCCTCTTCCCAAAACTAAAATTGCCCCTTCGTGGCACCCGTTTTGAGTCGATTGAAGCCATAAAACAAAATTCGGCGCGAGAGCTAAAGTCCATCCCGGAAAGCGCCTATAAAAAATGTTTCGATAATTGGAAGTGCCGTTGGCATAGATGTATTGGAGCAAATGGAGCCTATTTTGAAGGCGACCCAATAAATTTTGACGATTAAATGTAAAAATGTTGTTTTAATTGAAAATTCCTGGTACTTTCTTGACAGAGTAGTATATAGAAGTTTTTAGAATTGGAATAGTGAAACTCACTTCTGTAGTACAGTTCGAGGCTTAAATAAAGCCGAATTGGTGTTGTTAATCGCTTTACATAAGCAGAATACGTGCATGTTTCATAGCTTTTTGGCTACTTATCAGTGCATTGCTCCAATGCTAATGAATGCAACATGGACACGCTACTATATTCGCCACGCATAGCTATGCAACTATAGTTGGGAGTACAATCCGCTTCTTGCGGCTTGAGTTCTTGTATTAAATAACCTTTAGAAGCCTTAAGACCTAAGTCTTCATGCAAAATACGGTGTAATGTCGTTTGTAAAATGCCAAATTACAAAAATCGACGAGAAATGAATAAACCTGGGTTTTCATCAACACTACGAGTTATAGCAGCAGAATGTCAGTTGTTCTTGAGCAACGCACCCGATTTTGATTCTTCGCATCAGTAACTTGTCCGAACAGTTCAAATTTCTCCACCAGTTTCACTATTACCGGCCGAGAATATGCTTCACGAAGACTCAAAAGTGCTTTAGTTTTGAGAACTGCTACTTTAAAATTGTCACCATTTTTATAGGGAATTTTAACATTTCACTGCATTGTTGAAACGGGTATCGTTCCATGTTTGGTAATGACGTAGTTTTTGCTTGTCAAATGTCAAAAGATGACAGCTTCAAAAGTGACAGCTGCGCAGGTAGCGGAATTTTCAAAATAAAACCTCTCATTGAAAACCCTTTTTATGAAGTTTAGTTGAATATATTTTTTCACTCTTTTTTACCGAATTTAACGAGGCAGATCAGAGGAAGAAGGATGGGGACTTACAAAAGTGTATTTATTATATTAATGAGATTTTCCGTTTTTTCATAAGAGCAGTTCTAAAATTTTGAAAACCCACATTTATTTGACTTTCGGACGAGTCGACACAAAATTCTTTATTTTGCTCGCTTATTACAGAAAACACTGTGCCATTATTTTGACCCTATGTCTGATGAAGAATCGTAGATCGAAAGTAATTCTGTCTGGCCGGACCGTCCGAATACACCCTTACATTCGAACTGAAAGAGCTAGAGATTTGAAACTTTCAGGGTAGGTCTGGAGCTTAATTATTTAATTAATTTCATTAATGAAAGAAATCGGTTTCAGTTTTGCAGTTATTCAGATTCAAAATTTTTTTCTAGTTTTCACAAAATTTTTGAAACTATAGATCTGATCGATTTTAATTTTGGTACTCGAAAGAAGATTACTAATGCGAATGTTGGTGGACAATTTCGTAAGAATTCTTTAATTACAATTTTCAAAAACATATTATGCGAGCAGAGTTGCGTTGAGCGCTACCGAAACCATAGCAACCGACCTGTCACAAAGTTTAAATTTTTCATTTAGATGTAGAATAACAACATGACGATCAATGCCAATTTTTGTGAGGATCGAGCGGCCGACTGTAGGTAAAAAGATACTTTCCAGGGAAAAAACCTGATGGCTTTAAATTTTCAGGATAGGTTTTGGGCCTGAAAAGACCACTTAGGATTTAATATGCGAAATCAGCTCAATATTTCCTGCATTTGAAATTGAGCATTCCAAAGATTCTCGAAATTAAAAATCCAATTTAGTTCAAATTTTGTATTTAGTGGGGAAAATTCACGACAGTTACAAATTTTGAATCTGTAAGTGCTGACGTTTGATCTTTTCGTATATTATATTTAGAAGGAAACAGGCCGAGCTACCATGTCTAGGTTGTCGCGCAATTTAAAGGCGTAGAACTGTTGCCTTTGCTGATCTATGCTATAAGTTCGGACACAGTAGCTGAGTAATGATTAATATGTCTCATAAATAGTTGTCCGATTTATATATTCTAAATCAAACTGAAAAACTTCAAGGAAAAATTTCTAGTGGTTCAATCGTTTGAAATTAAAAAAACAATATAACATAAATAGAGGTTAATACTTGATAGAAGGTATATAAAATTATTCAGATATTTTAATATTAGCCTTCTACATTTTAAATTTGAAAAAATTATATTCAATAATTATAACTTCGAGAATCAAATTAAAATAATGTCATATAAGTACCACTTATGTCAAACGACATATAAAATAAACATTCATCATAAGACATCCAAATGATATAACAAAATCCAATAAATAAAAATTGTTAACCAAATTTCTATCAATTAAATATTTTGAATAGACAAAATTTTGTTTCTGCTGATCAGTCTTATGAAAACAAATATCTTTCAAAAATGTTTAACATAATCTTAAGAATTTCATCATAAACCTATCTCACTTAGAATATTCAATATTACTGAATACCTAACTAAGTTACCTTCTATAAAATCTCAAGATATGTAAAAGCATTACTGAAAAACAAGTTTCAAGAGAGACTTTGCTTCCTCAGTATTCAAATAATTCATATTCAATAAAATATGACATCAATCAACAACAAATATTTATTATATTTATTTTATATGTCGTTTGATATTGAAATTATTTTAATTTAATTCTCGAAGTTATAATTATTGAATATAATTTTTTTAAAATAAAAAATGTGCAGAAGGCGAATATTAAAATATTGAAATAATTTTATATACATTCTATCAAGTATTAACCTCTATTTATGTTATTTTATTTATAATATATAATTATTTGTTTTCCTTAACATTCTTTATACAGACGGTCCTTGTGCTATAACAGAGGCCGTTAAATTGTCTTTCAATCTTTTAGATCAAGGGTGAACCACAGAATAATTGTGTTACTTAACCTTACATTACATTTAAATTTTTCAGTATTTATTTACCAGAAGTTTTGTAAATGGTTGAAGGGTGGGTAAATATTTGTTGTTGATTGATGTTATATTTTATTGAATATGAATTATTTGAATACTGACGAAGCAAAGTCTCTCTTAAAACTTGTTTTTCACTAATTCTTTTACATATCTTGAGATTTTATAGAAAGCAACTTAGATATTCAATAATATTGAATATTCTAAGTAAGATAGTTTTATGATGAAATTCTTAAGATTATGTTAAACATTTTTGAAAGATATTTGTTTCCTTTAGATTGATCAGCAGAAACTAAATTTTGTCTATTCAAAATATTCAATTTATAAAATTTTGGTTAACAATTTTTATTTGTTGGATTTTGTTATATCATTTGAATGTCTTATAATGAATGTTTATTCTATGTGTCGCTTGATATGAGTGATACTTATATGACATTATTTTAACTTAATTCTCGAAGTTATGAATATCAAATATAATTTTTTGAAATTAAATATTTAGAAGGCTAATATTAAAATATTTAAATAATCAAGAAAAAATTTCTTGTGTTCATAGAAGGCAAATCTTGAATTGAAATGAATTCTTTCAATCTAACTCAGACCATAAATGAACATACAAGAATCACAGATAAATCCAAATCATGCATCGACAACATATTCACTAACATCGAAAACTGGCAATCAAGAACATTGGACTTACATATATCGGATCACAGAGCACAGTAATTGATTATTACTAATACATGCCACACAATACCCAAGGTGAAATACTGTAGGTCCTTCAACAACGAAGCCAAAAGTGAATTCATAACAAAATTGAGAAAGCAGAACTGGTCATTTATATTTAAGGAGGAGGTAGATAGCAACATTGATTCAAAGTGGCAGGCTTTTCTGAGAACCTTTCAATCTATCCTAAATAAATGTTTCCCACTGAAGAAGTTTAAACCAAAAAGAAATAGGCAAATACCATCAAACACAGAAATAAATAAATGCAAAAGTCAGCTAGATATTTTACTATTGATGAGCAGGTGTAACGTCAAATATAGAGAACTTTATAACAAAACAAAAAAGGACTATGACCAATTAATTTGGAAATACAAAACCCAAACATTTGAAGAAAGAATCAGGAAATCAGATAATAAGAACAAGACAATGTGGTCAATATGTAATGAAATCAGGGGAAGGCAGAAGAACACAGAGGAATGTGGTGTAGAAGGTGATCCCAAGGAAATAGCACAAAAATTCAATAATTATTTCAATAACATCAGCTCACAGACACATCATCAACCAAAATGCAACCTTACACCAAACGACAGATCTATCTATCTTGAAATAACAAATCCTACAGAGATTTTGGAAATAGGGAAAATACTCAAGAATAAACACACCAGTGGAATAGACGAAACACCTACAAGTCTTATTAAACTAGCCCTACCTGAAATAAATGGAGTCCTAGCACACCTGGTAAACCAGTCGTTCAAAGAAGGCAAGTTCCCGGAAAAATTGAAAACAGCGATTAGCAGACCCATATTAAAAAAAGGAAATCCTCAAGAGCTAGGAAACTACAGACCTATCAGTATTCTACCAATGTGCTCCAGAATCACAGAATTCCTGAATAGTTGTGATTTTTTCAGTAACACACAACACGGATTTCTGAAAGGAAAATCTACCCAAACAGCCATATTTCAATTAACAAAGAACATATTGGAACTGTTGGAAGGAGACAACTTAGCACTGACCATATTTTTGGATATGTCAAAAGCATATGATTCAATAAGCCAGGAACACCTGCTCAAGAAACTTCAGGCATATGGAATAAGAGGAAATGCATACAAGTAGATTGAATCATATATATGCAAACGAAAACAAAATGTGAAAATCATCAAGGAAGGAGAAAATGCTGAATCCACTGAGCTTATAAATAAAAGAGGGATAGAACAAGGAGGTGTATTGGGACCGTTTCTATTCCTAATATTCCTGAATGATTTGGAAGATATAGCAGAGGAAGATGAAAAACTAATCAATTATGTGGACGACACCAACCTATTGGTAGGAGCAAAAGATGAGTATACATTGATTCGTGCAGGTACCAACTTCTTCGATAGGACACATGAATGGCTACAGAAGAACGAATTGACCATTAATGTGGAAAAAACCAACCTTATAGTTTTCAGTACTAACAGAAGTAATAAAAGCAAACCAACCAGCATTACTTTAGAAAATAAGGTTATAAATATTGTAGACAGTACTGAATTTTTGGGTGTATTCATAGACTCGTTCATGAATTTTAGAGCACATGTGGAAAATTTAAGTCAGAAATTGATTCAGATTAACTTTGCAATTAGAATATCTAGAAAATACCTGAATGATAAATCAATGAAAATTTTATATTATGCAAATTTTTAATCTAGACTCAGATATGGGATTATTTTTTGGGGAACTAAAAGAAATTTAGAAGAAATGTTTAAAATACAAAAAAGAACAACAAGGGTAATTTTTAAGCTGAAATATAATGAAACTTGTAGAGAATTGTTTAAGCAAAATAATATCTTCACAGTCTATGGGTTATACATTTACGAATGTGCTGAATTCTTACATAAGAACAAAGAAAAATTCACACAATATAATCACAGTAATAGTTACAGCAGAAGAACACAAAATTTAAATTTTCCAATTGATTGACTTTAAGTGAAAAACACCCGACATATAGTTGTATAAGAATATTTAATCATTTGCCAAATAAAATTAAGAACATAAATAATTTAAGAATCTTCAAAAACAGAGTGAAATCTTTGATTATAAAACTTGAGCCTTATGAGCTAGGAGATTTTTTTAATGTCACATTAGAGAGCTAACCTATTAATTTTATTTAGACACTATTTCACTTCAGGTGAGCATCTTATCTGTAAGCCTTATTTGAAATAAAGAAGTATTATTATTATTATTATTATTAAATCACAAGTGAATTTTTCAGGATCATCGCAATCTGTTACTCCTGTTGTCCAGTTGTCCCCTGATATACTGTCATGGATTTTATGAATTACACCTTGTAAACAGTTATAAATAATAATTATTCAAAAACTCCGATAATAAAAATCAATAACATTGAAGGAAAAGACTCACAGTTGAATATATGTTGACTCTTTAGAGTTTAATCAGACCAAAATCACCAAAGTTAGATCACTTCAGGCAGTAAACTCATAAATATACTCACAAGCCCAAATTCTGAAAAAAGCATATTTAGAATACATCACCAGTCGAGTGAATATCCTTTGAACGATAGTTAAAAATAAAAAAATCCTTTTGATAATCTCAAATAGAACTCAGAGGGAGCATTCAACTGATAAATATTAAATGTTTAAGAAAGCCAAAGTTGCAATAAATAGAGGTAATTTGAATTTAGATATCTAGTTTGAAATTGGTAAAGAAATTGTTGAAAAGATTTGTTAGTATCATGAATTATATATTGAATTTAGTGAAATTAATGGCAAAGAATAGGCTCAATCAAATCTGACTTACCAAAATAATGTAAATAGGACAAATTTTATCAAAATTCAATTAATTAGAGAAACCATAGTGTATTCCTGAGAAATTCTGAAATTATTAATGTTAGCGATATCCTTCAAAATGTTTAGGAATCAATAGAGTTGTAGAAGCATCTAAGCTAAAGACATTTAATTAATTTAATAAGTAGTATTCAGTAATTATTCAGTAAAAAGCATTAGAAGTTAAATTATGTACACTTTTTGACATTTGGAAAACTCTTCGTATGAAAATAAGTATTTAAACTCAACCAATTTTCATGAAACTGGTACCAAATTCTTCACAATGAAACAAATTTACTATTTAGAATAATTAATAACATAGAAATAGTTCTAGTTCTGTAAAATCATCGAAAGCATCATTTTTCAATAATTTTGATAGAAGAATTTTTCGTGAAATCTATAAAAAGGGAAATCACGGAAAACGTCATTCAGTATGATATTTTCGATAACAGAGATTACGTCGTTTCGTTTCAAAGTAGAATATTTTCTCTTCACAAATCCAGTTCCAAAACCTAAAAAGAAATTAACATTATTATTGTGAATGGAAATATGATCATCAAATGTGTTACTTGAGTGTTGTGAATGACAACAATCCACATATAAATCAAATATACATTAATTAAAAATCCAAAAGAAGCAATCAAAGCTGGAAAATCCGAAAATTCCAGAAACATTTGCCAAGAACCAGAACAAATTCCTGAAATAGAGCAAAGCCAACATAAAAGAACATTGCTGATGAATAATTAAACTTACTAAAGGTAGAAATGAGTTTATTTATGTAAAGTTTTCTAATTTAATTTCTAAATCACATCAAAATCAATAATACTTGAATTTCAATTATTCAATCACAAAATTATAATATTAAGAGTTAGCTGGCAACACTCAATACAAGCAACTAGATACAAGGGTGATCTAATTAGTGTTTATACTCAAATCATATATAAAAGTAAAATTCCATGGTAATTAAATTTAACCCATTCAAAGGTAAATTTTTCTAATTAATTCTGATGATTAAGAATCAATACTATACTATAATAATAATAAAGACTCATTTGATATATTCATAACAAATTGCCAATCAACGTAAGGCTACTAATTAATTATTCTAATGAATAATAAATCGTTAATAAAAAAATTGATATAACAAATTCATATCAATACATAGTGATCAGTCTTTACATTACAGGGTGATATGATGGAGAGAACCGAAGGCACCTGATCTCCGGACGAAGGGGAGAAACGCCGCCTACGCAGCCAGTATTCCACTAGTTGCATGGCTACTGTACATATATACTTTTCACATTGAATTTTCACGTAAATTAAACAATCTACGTGAAATTCTAAAATCATTCACATACACACAACAATGGTCCTTCGAAACGGATGAAAATTCATTCTACATAACGGAGCAAACACAACTTATCCTGAATTCTACAGCACAGAGGGAAAACACATCAACCTGAAAGGCTGAATATTTCAACACGGATAGTACCTACACACTTCTTCGAAACACAGGTTAGTGCCTTCCATTTGCTTCCATCCTTTATTCAAACATTTGACTTAATTCAATATTTTACAATTCAGATTATCTAACGTAATTTCATATTACTTACACATTTAAATTCGATCAAATATGGTGACTTAACGTTCTGAAGTTTTATACAACATGCCGGAGGCTAATAAGATCCAACGTTCTTCTGCAAAGAGTGCATTAACCCGATTCTGAAATAATTTGGAATCTGTTATAACGTCGATATGGGCGATTTGCAAACTCGACTTGGAAAGGCCGAGAAATTTGGATGCAAATTATTTAACAATTCACTGTCCGGAAAGACAAGAATTTGAAGATGTTTTCTATGCTATTACTATTGCTGTCGGAAAATTTATATAAATATAAATTGAAAAATACTATGAAGAAATTTCTGCATATTACTGAATAATAGCTGGAATTAATTCTCCAGAACGTCTACAGATCTCATTCTAAATAAATCTTAAGAAAACATTTTGAATTAAATTTTAAAACATGTAACATGTAATGTATATATATATATATATATATATATATATATATATATATATATATATATATATATATATATATATATATATATATATATATATATATATATATATATATATATATATATATATATGATCTTCACATGTGGTGGAAGTTAACTAATAAAGAATCAAAAGAAATATAAAATGATGACCAAATTATTTAGACCTTATACATATATATTTCGATTGGATGTTGAAGAATCACAATTTCCATCATCAAAAAATGTTCAACATATAATTCAAGAAGACCTCTTCATTTTCCTTTCTTAAAATATATTTTCCAGAGGAAGAAACTGATGAATTTGGACCCAAAATCTCTTCAGTAAGGATTTAATTGAATAAACAAAATAATTTAAAATAATAAGAAGCGGTTTTTAACTTGATAGAAGGATTATTACAAAATTTGAATATCAAAACATATTTAATCTGTTAGTCTTCTACAATTTAAATTTCAAAAAATTTATTTACGAAACTTTAAGAGTTACAATAATGTCTTTATAAGCACTGCTTATATTCAATAGACGTATAAAATCGAAACTCATTATACAATATCAAATGGAATTAAGAAAAACCCCACAAATATAAATTGTCAATTAAAATTAATAAATAAATAAATGTTTTTTTGTTTCGTTCCAGGCATGCGTACTGAACTCATCAGACAAGCGTACGAGCCCTGCTTGTAACAAAACGTTTTGTTTTCTGATCTAGTATTTATGAAAACTAAATCATTCTCAAAAATATACAACATTATTTTGAGAACTTCTCAAAAAGCAAATTGATTTGAAAAATTTAATATATTCAAATAAATTACTTCAAAAACTCTCAAAACATGTAGCACATGACCAAAAAATAATTAGAATTCAGATAAGACCAGTTCAACTTCACATTTAAAAGATAAAATCAATTAACATTAAATAAGCTCACCCAATACGATCTCTAGGATCTAGGATCTTTTCTGATCTTATATTTTTGAAAACTAAATCTTTCTCAAAAATATAAATATAAGCAGTGCTTATAAATACATTAATTTAATTTTTAAAGTTTCTTGAATAAATTTTCTGAAATAAAAATTGTAGACGACTAACAGATTAAATCCGTTTTGATGGTCAAATTTTTCAACAAAATAATCATTCAAAAATATATATGTGATGATTAGATATAGGTGGTTCGAAAACTTAACAGCTACGATTTTGCGACTTCAAAATGAAAATATCGAAAATCGCTCGAACATTTCAATTTCCGATTCGAAGGGGAACAATTTTTCAGTTTTTTCATCCCTGTAACTTCAAGTCCCTAACGGGAGTGAGCACAACCTCTTGATTCCGAATTGGAATGAAGGGTGTTGCGATAACTTATTTTGAAGATCGAGTACTATCTGAACCTAAAATTTCGCTTCAAAATAACCATCGATAATGAAATAATAGCGAAAATAGAGAAAGAGACGATGTGGAATTTATCTCGATAATATTATTCGTATACGACACATTTAAGGTATTTAGTAGTTATTTTGTTAATTTTTGTCAAGAAAGTATTAATTTCTTGTCCAAAACAGTAGACGGACCATGCTTTTTATATAACTTAGTCTATCGTGAATTTTTAAGAACGTTACAAGTGTGTCAAAGCGGTTGTACATTTGTAGTAGAATTAAAATGGTGTATTCCGTAGAAGAAAGGGTGGAAATGATAAAATTATTTCTTATCCTTTATTTTGTGAATTCAATTGTCTGGTTGTTGAGTATTCTGGCATCATTATGTTTTTGCCCATTCTGGTTCCTTATAACGTATCCAATACAAATGTATTTTTGAAAGGACGAATAAAATTAAAATTATTGTTATTATTATTATTATTATTATTATAATTCTCATTGCCCTCCTCAACACAGTTAATAACTTCGTATCACGTTTTATTGAAATTATAAAATCACGTTCGTCTATAACGAAATTGCACCGTATATTGGCTTATTTTTTCAGACTTTTGGATAAAATCAAACATGCGGACATGTCTAAACGGCAAGGTTCCTCGTCGACGTACGAACTTGATGAAGCACTCAACTTTCTTGTTCAAATTATACAACATCATTTTCATGTCGAATATCATAAATTGTCAAATAAGTCAATTCAAGAGTATATTATTATGCTTGAACGCATTTTATGATGAATCAATAGGGTAAATCGTGTTGGAGGTAGACTGAAGGAATCTTACTTCAATTTTTCAAAGAAATACCCCAATACCCCTTCAAACGCCCATTTAACTGTACCGATCGTCCGCCAAGAAACTATCAGATTACTGCATTATGGAGCCCAAGCCCTGCTGTTACCGATAGGAGAAAGGTTTTGGGCATTATCTGGTCGAAATTAATAAAAAGGGGTGGTACATGAATGCGTGCGATGTTTTAGATGCAAGGCAAAAACCGAAGAAAATATAATGATAACCTTCTCCCCGCATATACTACTCTGTCAAGAAAGTACCGGGAATTTTAAATTAAAACAACATTTTTACATTTAATCGTCAAAATTTATTGGGTCGCCTTCAAAATAGGCTCCATTTGCTCCAATACATCTATGCCAACGGCACTTCCAATTATCGGAACATTTTTTATAGGCGCTTTCCGGGATGGACTTTAGCTCTCGCGCCGAATTTTGTTTTATGGCTTCAATCGACTCAAAACGGGTGCCAGAAGGAGCAATTTTAGTTTTGGGAAGAGGAAAAAGTCACAGGGAGCCAAATCCGGCGAATACGGTGGTTGCTGAAGCACGTTTGTTGAGTTTTTGGCGAGAAAGTCAGTCACAATCGTAGCTCGGTGAGAAGGCGCGTTATCGTCATGCAAAATCCATGAGTTGTTCGCCCACAAATTTGGCCGCTTCTTACGGAGACGCTCACGCAAACGTTTCATAACGCCTAGGTAATACTCCTTGTTTACCGTCTGACCCTCTGGAACGAATTCGTAGTGCACCACGCCACGGATATCGAAGAAAACAATGAACATCAGCTTCATTTTCGAGCGGCTTTGGCGTGGTTATTTCGGTTTCAGCTCATTTTTTTCCACCCATTCCGATGATTGCTGGCTTGTTTGCATATCGTACTCCTATACCCAGGTCTCATCACCAGTTATAATGCGTTCCATGAATGTAGAATCGGAATTACAGTTCGCGATGACGTTTTTGAAGAAAATTCAAGTCTTTGGGTACGAGTCGTGCGGCCACCTTTCTCATGCCCAAACTATCAATCGAAATCGTACGTACGGACTCGTGGGATATCTTAAGATCATGTGCTATCTCTCTCAAGCTGGTACGACGGTTTTCCAGTACCCTTTCCTTAATTTTATCGACGTTATCTTCGATCGAAGCCGTCGATGGGTGACCACTTCACGACCGTCCTTGAAGGCTCTGTACCACTGATATGCACGAGTATTCGATAGAGCATTATCACCAAAGGCCTTTTGCAACATTTTCAATGCATCGGCACACGAAAATTCATTTGCAACACAAAACTTTAAACAAATTCTTTGCTCAACGTAATCACCCATAGTAAAAATCGGCACGCACTCTGACATCGACTGACTTAATCAGCTGTTGCAAGCACACTAGTTGGCAGATCCCGCTTAAGCTTGGCATAGTAATTAAAGACAATGGTACCAACCTAGGAAAAAAATTTTTACCTGCCTCATTGCCCCGCCAGATTTAAATCGATAATTCCCGGTACTTTCTTGACAGAATGTATAACTCCATAACGTCCATTTTACAGCTGCTGTAGATTACGCGGAAGCAACTGCGTGACAGAAAGGGTAGGAACTTCAAAACTTTCAAAGCGTACATTACCCTATTCGTCTGTTTTGCCACTAAGGCTACACACTTGAAGGTTGTCAGTGACCTCACAGCTGAATTTTTCTTGATATCTTTGCGTCGTTTTATGGCAAGACTAGGTATATCCAGGGAAATCTACTCCGACAATGGCATCAAATTTGCGGGCGTCAATAACGAAACTACACAAGTTATCAATTCCTCAAAACAGGATGTTACTGTTTAGCTAATAAACGAGGGTGTTCAGTGGCATTTCATTACTCCCAATGCATAACATTCTGATGGTATCTGGGAGGAAGTCGTTAAGTCTACCAAATATCATTTGAATGCGGGTAATGCTTCTTCAACTTTCGTGAAATTCACTACCATTTTATGTCAAATAGAAGCGTGGTTGAACTCCCGACCATTTTACCCCAAATCAACCCATCCCAATGACACAACTCCTCTTACACTACCACATTTACTCATAGGAGAAACTTTAATGAAAATACCATAGTACAACTTCATAGACATGAAAGAAAATCGTCTTTCCAGGTTCCAAAACATACAACAAATAACCGAACACTTTTGGTCTCGATTGAGCAAGGCGTACGTGTTTAACTTGTAAACTAGAACAATGTGGAAAATACACCATCCCAATATACTAGGAATTTGTCTCCTGGTACTTATTATGACACTTTTGGCGTACATATTTTATTTATTCGTACCTCACCCTTGTTATATCTGGATTCGGATGATTCGGACTCTTTATTTTTTTTTTGTTTTTTTTTTCAATAACCATAATTTTTCACTCTGTTTTAATGTGTTTCAATTTTTTATATGTTTTCCTATGTGATTATTATTATCAGAATGCAGCTGTCAAATATGCCCACCACACTAAGTGGTATCCAAAAATAATATAACCTCAACGCCTTTGTGAAAAATTAAATTTCTCTTCGATAATGGACGCACTCTGGCGGAGTAAGTGTGGCGCTAGAACCTGGTCTCACTTTAGTCGAAGAATCTACCGAAACAAATAAGAAAAAAGCTCTCAAGTTTAAATTTTAGCCGTTTCTTGGTATTTAGAATTCTGACAGAACAGCTGTTGTATCCCTATCACATCCAACGACTCCAAGCGATCTAGGGATTTCCTATTCCACATATTATTTTGTCAGTGAATATGTCAAATAATTGACGAATTCTAAACTTCTTAACTCGTATTTTTTACACCTGAGGCTCATTGTTTTCATAATAATAATAAATCGCCTTTATTAGTTAATAAATCAACATAAGAATAAGTATATTAATTAAACCAAACTACTATATCGGGGCGAAGTCACGCACAGCTATTCTTACACAACCACAACACAGCAGAAACAAATGAAACTGCAATTGTTTTCCATTATGTTCCTTAGGAAAAAACGATAAAAATAAACTGCATACTGAAAACCTTCACTATCAGGTACAGTGGTGCTCACTCACTCACAACAATCATCCACTCACACAATCATTAGATTCTGTTCGCTTGGCAAATATAAACTATATTTAAATTTGAATTTATTTAAATTCATCTTCCTAAATCATCATCCATCATCATCATATATGAGCTGAGGAAAATCTATACCAAATTGTGGAATCTAGGCATCAACAATACTTTTTTCTGAATATGTGGCTTAGTATCATTGATGTTTATCATATTTAATTTTTTCCCAATGATATTGAAGGGACATGCATACCATTACCTTTCAGAAGCGTTGCCATTTATTGAAAATATTCCTATACAAATCAGTCAACAGTTGAGCCTCATGCAACATGATACTCTTGCTTATACAACTAAGTTCAATATTTAGGCTCTTCGCTACTTATTTGCATCCCTTAGATTTATTTTTTTTTAAATGCTGATATATTCCATTAAAGTTAATAGTGAAGAATATTTCCACATTATTAATTCACAACAATTATTTCGCGAATATTGCAGTTTCTTCAGATTCATATTTTGAACAAATTCTAAAAATTACACATGCACTTCTTCAAAAGCTATGGTTAAAGTTAAAACTTGAAGAAACGGAGAGAAAGAAATAATCAGCAACTTCCGCAAATACAGATAAGGAAAATTATGCAAAGAGGAATACAAATTCAAATCAATTTTTGGAAATGCAGGTGAAGAGAAATTTGGAAAAAACGAGTACAAATAATCATAAAATATATATGGTCAGCTGTCGGAAATACCTTAAAAAGTGAAAATATTGAACAAGGGAGTTCTAGTGACATCCGTTTGCTCGTTGAGAAGTATTTGAAAGTTCTTGTTGCCCCGAGTTTTAATTCCTACAGCTTTCAAAATTTGTGATTCTGCTATTTTCAGTTTCATAATTGATAATTTCATAGTTCTTGTTGAAATTATGTTGGAATTTTTTCAGATAACCGCCATATATTGGGTGTGAGATGTCTGGAGTATAACTCCTCTGGTGTTGGTAAATTCTTTTCTGAAGAATTTACCTTTAAGAACACCAATTGCCTTTTAAAAACATGAACACACTTAAAGGACTTCTCAAAGAATATAATTTATTTGAAATATTTAATATACTACTCTGTCAAGAAAGTACCGGGTATTTTCAATTAAAACAACATTTTTACATTTAATCGTCAAAATTTATTGGGTCGCCTTCAAAATAGGCTCCATCTGCTCCAATACATCTATGCCAACGGCACTTCCAATTATGGAAACATTTTTTATAGGCGCTTTCCGGGATGGACTTTAGCTCTCGCGCCGAATTTTGTTTTATGGCTTCAATCGACTCAAAACGGATGCCACGAAGGAGCAATTTTAGTTTTGGGAAGAGGAAAAAGTCGCAGGGAGCCAAATCCAGCGAATACGGTGGTTGCTGAAGCACGTTTGTTGAGTTTTTGGCGAGAAAGTCAGTCACAATCGTAGCTCGGTGAGAAGGCGCGTTATCGTCCGGCAAAATCCATGAGTTGTTCGCCCACAAATTTGGCCGCTTCTTACGGATACGCACACGCAAACGTTTCATAACGCCTAGGTAATACTCCTTGTTTACCGTCTGACCCTCTGGAACGAATTCGTAGTGCACCACGCCACGGATATCGAAGAAAACAATGAGCATCACCTTCATTTTCGAGCGGCTTTGGCGTGGTTTTTTCGGTTTCGGCTCGTTTTTTGCCACCCATTCCGATGATTGCTGGCTTGTTTGCATATCGTACGCGTAGACCCAGGTCTCATCAACAGTTTTAATGCGTTCCATGAATGTAGAATCGGAATTACAGCGATCCAGCATGTCTGAAGCAACCTGTTCGCGATGACGTTTTTGAAGAAAATTCAGGTCTTTCGGTACGAGTCGTGCGGCCACCTTTCTCATGCCCAAAATATCAATCAAAATCGTACGTGCGGACTCGTGGGCTATCTCTGTCAAGCTGGTACGATGGTTTTCCAGCACCCTTTCCTTGATTTTATCGACGTTATCTTCGATCGAAGCCGTCGATGGGCGTCCGGAACGGGGCAAGTCTTGGACCACTTCACGACCGTCCTTGAAGGCTCTAAACCACTGATATGCACGAGTTTTCGATAGAGCATTATCACCAAAGGCCTTTTGCAACATTTTCAATGCAGCGGCACACGAAAATTCATTTGCAACACAAAACTTTAAACAAATTCTTTGCTCAACGTAATCACCCATAGTAAAAATCGGCACGCACTCTGACATCGACTGACTTAATCAGCTGTTGCAAACACACTAGTTTACAGATCCCGCTCAAGCGTGGCATAGTAATTAATGACAGTGGTACCAACCCAGGAAAAAAAATTTTTACCTGCCTCATTGCCCCGCCAGATTTAAATCGATAATTCCCGGTACTTTCTTCCCAGAATGTATTTAAATATTTATTCCATTTGACATTATATATTGAGTTTTGATTATATACGTCTATTAAATGTAAGCGGTGCTTGTGTAGACATAAATTTATTTCTAAATGTTTTTTGAATAAAAAATTTTTTTGAAATTAAAATTGTAGAAGATAAACATATTTCAATTTGTTTTAATATTCAAATTTTGTTATATTTCTTCAATCAAGTAAAAGGCCTTTCTATTTTATTTTATATATAATATATAATCATATTTTGGCTTCAATAAATCTCATTATAGAATGTCAATGAATTTAAATAATCCTTAAAATAACTCACACTGTTCTTTGATTTTGTTAGAACATAGATCAATCTTGAATTATATAGTTGATCTGTATTTCGAAGCTTAAGTCTTTTAACACGTGAGAGATATAGGTTAGGTTTTTGATTTTGATATTTGGAATATTAAATGAGGACTGAAGACGGGATTGTCTAGAATTATATTTGTTTTTTGAAGATATAGTGCACATTTTTTAGAGATTTCTGGAATAATTTATTCGAATATTTAAATATATGAAATATTTCAAATGAATTATATTCTTTGAGAAGTCCTTTAAGTGTGTTCGTGTTTTTAAAAGGCAATTGGTGTTCTTAAAGGTAAGACCAGAAACAAAATTTTGTCTCCTTTAAATATTTGTTTATTAATTTTAATTACTTTCGTATATCTGTTGGGTTATTCATTCCATTTGACATTATATATTGAGTTTTGATTATATACGTCTATTAAATGTAAGCGGTGCTTGTGTAGACATAAATTTATTTCTAAAAGTTTTTTGAATAAAAAAAAAATTTTTTTGAAATCAAAATTGTAGAAGATAAACATATTTCAATTTGTTTTAATATTCAAATTTTGTCATATTTCTTCTATCAAGTAAAAGGCCTGTCTATTTTAGCTTAGGAACAGTCTTTATAGTGTTATTGATGAAGTTATGAAATGTAGTAAAATACCATCCTGCAATAAATCTCAGTTTTTGAAGTTTTCTAGAACACTTAGAGTGCATGGAGAGCTGTGGCTGCCTATGTATTTCTTTGATCACACTGCCCTTTCTATTCATGATAATAATTGCGTCGCCAATGAAAGCCAACATAAAAAGTGCTTAGGCTATTAAATCAAAAGAAAAGTAGAGCAGTTTGGACTCAAGATTTAATATTTATTCTTTCAATATAGACACCCCTACAGATTGTCCATTCCTGCCCATCGAACAACTAGGTTTCGTAGAAGCTTTGCATATAATACCGCGAGTTATTAATTCACTTGATTTTGATATTACGAATAAATAATCAGTCGCCTCTTTCAAATTTCATCTGAGATCCCTACTTTTTTCCGGGAGGTGATGCATTGTGGATAGTAACCATTCTATTTGGGGTCTATTTTTTATTGTTTCTTCTTTTTCTTCATTATTCAGTTTAGTTAATACAGGAACGTATGTATGTGTATAAACTTACAATTTGATCAATACAACTTTCTGTATTTTTTTCTCATCTGCTATATTCAATGCATGTATATAGATTTTCTTTGATTTTTATTGATGCTGCATGAATATTTTGTTGAGTTTTTTGTATCTCGGTAGAAGAATCAGCAGAGTTGAGTGTAAGAGTAGTCTCTTACTCTGCCTATGATAGGCACTGGGTGGATTGAGTAGCTCAGTGTCATGATCATAGCCGGTCCCAAGCCCGGAAAAAAGAGGAGGGTTCCAAGTGAGGCCAGCGACCTGCTTGGAGAAAAAATACAAAATGCTCCTAGAGCCAATGGTATAGCCTCGGAATTGATTGAATCAAATGATAACGACCTGGCAGGAATAAGGAAACGTAAAAAAACCGATCTTACTCAGAATTTGATGTTGGAATGTAACGTCATTTAACAACAAAGACCAAGAAATCATTCTTGAAATGAAAAGACACAAACTTGACATGTATGCACTCTCGGAGACGAAAATGAAAGTCAAAGGAAACAGAAAATATAAAAATTATATACTGATATACAGCGGCAAGGATGAAAATGAATCAGGAGTCGGCATGCTGCTTCATTTAAGATTCGTAAGTCAAGTCAGCAATACAAAATTTAACAACGATAGGTTATTACAGGTTACACTCGAACAAAATAGATCAAGACCAACGCATACAATAAGTATTTATGCACCTGATACTAGCAAACCACAGGCCGAGATAGATCTGTTTTACCAGACTTTGCAAGCGGTTTCAGACAACTACCGAACGAGGACGAAATTCAAGGGATTTTAATGCGAGAGTTGGCAATGAAGCATTAAAACCGATTTAACGAAGAAAAAATAAATGAAAACGGAGAACAAATCATACAACTATGCATGCAAAATGAACTAAGAATTACTAAACACCTTCTACCCCCATGAACCGCAACATAAATATAACTTCCAGAATACACGAGAAAAAGACCAATGATAGATTATGTTGCCACAAATAAAAATATTCACCCAAGAAGAATACAGGACGTCAGAACTTTAGCTTCCGCCAATGCTGGAATGAATCACCATCTCGTTACGGCAAAAATTTGAACGGTCATGCAAAAACTTTATAAAAAACCCACGAAGGAAATTAGTAAACTCAACGTAGAATCCCTATCCGACCACTCAACGAAACACTTATACTAACAAAGGCTTAGAGGAAGGGTAGGTGCTAATAATATAGAAGAATCGGACAACATTGAAACATTATGAGCAAAACTAAGAACTAATATACTGAAAGCAGCGGAAGAAGCATTAGGAAGGAGGACTATAAAGAAGAGGGGAAGACCAAATACAAAACCTTGGTTCAAACAAGAAGTTAAGACATTGGCCGAAGAGAAGAGAAAATCTTATCTACAATATAGATACAATGCAATAACATATAATGACTACAAAATTGTGAGATAAAGGGCGAATGAAAATATTCGAAAAATCAAACGAGAGCATTAGGAGAAATTTTCAAATGATGTAGAACTGTATGGAGAACAAAAGATAATTTGGAACCTGCCGAGAAGTAGAAAAAACCAATGAATGAGTATATACAGAATACAAGAGTTACGTCGGAGGAATGGAGAAGGTATTGTGAGAAACTTTATGGTTCAACAGGAATGAACACATCAACACAGTAATTACACCAGGAAGTTGAAAGCGTCAACCAAACCCTAAACAAGACAGTTGCATTGGAGAAAACTAAAAAACAGAAAAACTCCAGCCATCGATGAAATAACGAATGAGATGATCAAATCTGGAGGTGACGCACTACTCGATGAACTGCAGAGTTTCTTCAACAGAATACTTGAACTCAAAGATTTACCTTCTAAATGGAAAGGAAACATTTTAATACCAGTTTTTAAGAAGGGAGAAAAAGCGACCCACAAAACTACCGAGGTATAAGCCTGATGAGTACGATCCTGGAATTTTTCACTGAAATCTTAGCAGAAAAAATAATATCATCGGGAATTAGTGGAGAACAGCAAGGTTTCAGACATAATAGATCTGCTACAGATGTGATATTTATAATTCATCAAATAACTCAAACAGCCATTGTGTTTAACAAGGCAGCCTTTATGTGCTTTATTGATCTTACTCAGACATTCGATAAAGTAAGACTAATTGATGTTATAACCATCCTAAAAAAAAGAAACATACACCCCAACGTGATAAAAATCATCGAAAAGCTGAACACCGAAAAATACTCATATGTGAGAACGTCAGATAAATTGAGTAGGAAAATACCTATGACAACCGGGATCAGACAAGGAGACAACCTAAGCCCAATCCTGTTCAACATCATAATGGATGAAATCATCAACGAAGTAAAGCAAGCTGGAAGAGGCTACCGAATGGGAGATAAAAACAATATGCTATGCCGACGACGCAGTAATCATCTCAGACGAAGATAACTTGCAAAGCCTTCTGTATAAGTTTCAACAAATAGCAAAAGCGCTGAACATGAAAATATTCCTGAAAAAAACAAAATCTCTAACTGTACCTAGAGAACCACGGAGATCTAAACTCGCTATTTACGACCAGAGTTAGAACAAATGATATCATTCAAATATCTAGGGGCGAGTATTACAAGCAACAGGAATCTGAAAGAGGAAGTCAAAGCCTAAACCACAAAGGCATCATTGAGTCAGAATTTATAAGACGTGAGTGAGACCGATTATGACTTATGCAATAAAAACCAGAGCCGAGAACACAGTAACCAAGCGACTTTTAAGAACAACTGAAATGCGAACACTAAGGTCAATAACAGGACATCCGCTATTTAATCGGAAGAGAAGCAAAGAAATAAGAGAAATGTGTGACGTGGTAAGATGGTCAAGAAACCGAAGAAGAGAATGAAGAGATCATGTGGATAGAATTCCAGATGACAGGTTGGCTAAGATAGCAAAGGAAAAAAGACCCAATACTCCTAGATCACCTGGACGACCACCTATAAGATGGTATGAAAGCTGGTATTCATCATCCCAACTGCGCCTGAAAAACCATTGATGCAAACACCGGACATTGGTCCTAAAGTAAGGGGAAGAATAAGAAAAGTAGTCTCAAGACTAAACTTCGTTCCGGGGACACTTCTTGATTGTTTCTTCACTTTTTGTTATTTTTTTCTGTTGAAATTCATAAAAAATTTGGACGAATGTCTAGGTAACTTGAACTCGAGATATACCTCTTTCGGCTCAAAATTGGGGATCATAATTAGGCGACTTTACGCTACTACCATTTGTTCTATGCCAATAGTTAAGGCATTCATCATCCTTAAGGCTGGGCCAGTGAAGACTAATCTCAAAAATGCTCTTTTTGTTAGTTGAAAGGCGTTTTTCCAATAGAGCTTGCCAAAAAAAGCTGGTACTGGTAGAATGTACGAACGAAAGAAAATGTGACAGTTTCGATTTTACACGGTTTCTGGACAAGAACTAGGCACGGATTATCGGCGCAAATGTCAAACCAGTTAATCAACTGCCTCATTGAACAACCCGAAACATTGTTATCAATCGATTATTTTGATAAATAGACAAAGCAACTTATTTATACAAATAATAATAGTGCAGTGCGTACTAACTCCAATCGTCTGTTATTCAAAATCCGCCAAATTATAACGCTATTGGTCTAGAATTCACAGCCGCTTTAGACATTCGGTTAACGCATTTGATACTCCTATCTTGCAAATCTGCATTGATCCTTTGAAGAGGCGCTGGAACAGTTTTCCCTTTCAAATTGGAATGATAACATTCAAAATATGCGGCTCTCACAGCGCCAACTCAAAACCGTAGGCATCGCGTTCAAATTGTACTCCGAGGACCGCTCCATTCGGTGGTATAAACAGAAAACAGTTGAACGAGAATGCATATTTTATTTTTATGTCTCTGATGTGTGCCGCTTCCTATCTCGACAATCTGTTGCAGACCGGTCGTCGTTTGTATTTCCGGGAATTGTGGACATCGCATCCTTCGAAGAACCCAGAAACGGAACGAATTGTACATAAATTTATAATTTCCCTCCCTTTCAGCTAATTCTTCCTCTAAATAACTAAGCCCTATATTGTGTTATATTGTTCATTTATGATTGAATTGCTTTTTACTGATGTAAATAGCAATTCTAATATTAAGATATAGCTGGTAACACACAAAACAAGCAATTAGATACAAAGGTGCTCTAAATATTATTCATTCTGAAATCAGATATTAAAACCATATCAAATTGGCTCTACTAACGTGGGGTAAAAAGGGTAAAATTAAATTAAAAATTTAATCCACATTTTGAACATGCCTTTTCATCAACAGAGTTTTCATTGAGCTCCCAACTGATACATTTAAGTGGGCAACAGAATATTCGCTCATCGCCAATGATGAAACTGTTTCTCTCAATATACATTTTCAATCAATCCTTCTGCCTGTTATTTCCAAAATAAAAGATTGTTAGTTCACAAGTTAGACATTGAATATAATCAATATCAAACTTGAATTTCTAAGAAATAAGAGATGACTTCTCCAGTTCATTGCAGTATTTTAAAATCCTAAGAATTTTTATTGCTACAGCTATGAATGTGAAGATATAGGTGCATCTCCATATTACTTCTCCCACTGAACCTTCAACCATAATATTTCAGGAGCACAGAATAAATATGACTGATAAACTAAACTGCACAACTTCTTACAGCAGATTCATATTGGAAGACACCTCTCCACTTATTTTATATAGTTCTTTCTTCACATTTTTTTCTTTTTTTTATTATGATCTGAACTTGAACTTGCTAAATGGATCACTATGAACTGAACTCGAACTTGATAAAAGGAAATTTCGTTCTAATATCAACCAATTCAGTGAATTTGATGCAAATCTTTTCCTCGTTCAGATGAACTATGTTGTCCTCTACTACATCTGTGGATCTTGTCAGTAAGAATACTCGATAATACTCCGAAATAATGCTAGTTCCGAATTTTGTTTTCACCAGCTTCGCCTTCACAAACATAAACTTCTCTTCCAGCGGTTACTTTTGCAAAATTTGAATATTAAAACAAATTAATATATGTTTATCTTCTACAATTTAAATTAAAAAAATTTTTATTCAAAAAACTTTTAGAATTAAATTTATGTCTAAAACAAGCACCGCTTATATTTAATAGACGTATATAATCTAAACTCAATATACAATGTCAAATGGAATAAATAAACCAAAAGATATACGAAAGTCCCTAAAATTAATAAATAAATTTTTAAAGGAGACAAAATTTGTTTCTGGTCTTGCCTTCAAAACACCATTTGCATCTTAAAAACATGAACACACTTAAAGGACCTCTCAAAGAATATAATTTATTTGAAATATTTAATATATTTAAATATTCGAATAAGTAAATTCAGAAATCTCTCAAAGCATGCACTATATCCTCAAAAAACAAATGAAGTTTAAAGCAATTCCGTCTTCAGTCCTGAAATATATTCAAAATATCAAAATCAAAAAACTAACCCATACCAAACCACTCACCACGTGTAAATGAATAATGTTTCGAGACATAGATCATCTTTATAATTCAAGATTTATCTATGCTCTAACAGAATCAAAGAACAGTGTGAGTTATTTTTATTTTGATATTTTGAATATATTTCAGGACTGAAGACGGAATTGCTTTAAACTTCATTTGTTTTTTGAGGATATAGTGCATGCTTTGAGAGATTTCTGAATTTACTTATTCGAATATTTAAATATATTAAATATTACAAATAAATTATATTCTTTGAGAGGTCCTTTAAGTGTGTTCATGTTTTTAAGATGCAAATGGTGTTTTGAAGGCAAGACCAGAAACAAATTTTGTCTCCTTTAAAAATTTATTTATTAATTTTAGGGACTTTCGTATATCTTTTGGTTTATTTATTCCATTTGACATTGTATATTGAGTTTAGATTATATACGTCTATTAAATATAAGCGGTGCTTGTTTTAGACATAAATTTAATTCTAAAAGTTTTTTGAATAAAAATTTTTTAAATTAAAATTGTTGAAGATAAACATATATTAATTTGTTTTAATATTCAAATTTTGTTATATTTCTTCTATCAAGTAAAAGGCCTTTCTATTTTATTTTATATATAATATATAATTATATTTTGGCTTCAATAAATCTCATTATGCAATGTCAATGAATTTAAGTAAGCCTTAAAAATAACTCACACTGTTCTTTGATTCTGTTAGAGCATAGATAAATCTTGAATTATAAAGATGATCTATGTCTCGAAACATTATTCATTTACACGTGGTGAGTGGTTTGGTATGGGTTAGTTTTTTGATTTTGATATTTTGAATATATTTCAGGACTGAAGACGGAATTGCTTTAAACTATATTTGTTTTTTGAAGATATAGTGCATGCTTTGAGAGATTTCTGAATTTACTTATTCGAATATTTAAATATATTAAATATTTCAAATAAATTATATTCTTTGAGAGGTCCTTTAAGTGTGTTCATGTTTTTAAGATGCAAATGGTGTTTTGAAGGCAAGACCAGAAACAAATTTTGTCTCCTTTAAATATTTATTTATTAATTTTAGGGACTTTCGTATATCTTTTGGTTTATTTATTCCATTTGACTTTGTATATTGAGTTTAGATTATATACGTCTATTAAATATAAGCGGTGCTTGTTTTAGACATAAATTTAATTCTAAAAGTTTTTTGAATAAAAATTTTTTAAATTAAAATTGTAGAAGATAAACATATATTAATTTGTTTTAATATTCAAATTTTGTTATATTTCTTCTATCAAGTAAAAGGCCTTTCTATTTTATGTTACTTTTACAGTTTAAACTTCTTTTTTCTGTGTAAGAACAAGCAGCATCTAGTTTGACGAAATCCATGATGATGATTATCTATCACCAAAAAAGAAATATGTTGATAATCACACATTCATATTATAGTAGATAATGATGTTTCTACTCACCGAAAATTAACAGGAAACTTCACACAACAAAACTTCAACACGTATGAGAGATTTGAAACCAATGAATCCTTACATGAATATATGAATATACATGAATGTCAAATATATTCTACAATACTGTTAAGCGTCAGCAAAGACATAGTGTGTCAGCAAAGACATGGACGAAAGTTACAGATTTGATATAATGATAAAAAATTTTTGTTCATTTCAATACATTGGAAGAGATTAATGTCAATATAAAAGTTTAAGTATTTAATATAAGGAACAAATGATTTGTTAGACAGATGAACAGTTATGAAATGTTCATCAATATTTGTAAGAAAATGTATTCACGATATAGTAGTCTATGAAAATGACATCACAGTTTCACTAAGAAGTTCCTATTCTAAGTGTCAGATTTTAGATTAACAGATTCAATAGTGGAAGTAAGAATATTATTCGGATAAATTTTTAACTTTTCAAATTTTGGCTGCACATGAATTAAAAGGGGGCATTAATCGACGATCGTGCATTCTGAACTGATTATTCATGGAGGTTGAAGAAAAAGAATTATTAATTATCTCATTAAAAGGCCTTATCCTTCTTATATCATTTATTGGCTGCTTAACGTAATAATTTTCTAAACTTTTACCCAAACCAAATACCTCAGCACAAGAGATCGATGGAAACTGGTTTCGCGCGTGTAGAATGTCGAGGATACGAGAAACAATTACTTGCCCGCTTTCTTTTAGAAAACTATTACCTCGACACTTTGAAGCATAAAGGATCATTAACTCCTAATTTCCACTTCTTTCGACGCATGTTCTGTAACGCTTTTCATCCTGTTAATATCGGCATTCTCATTTCTATGGAAATTAACATAGCTTGCCCTAATTGGAGGGTTATTTATCTTGTATTTACCCCCTTTCCGAACATTGTTAAATTGGTTGTAGTGTAGGTACATATCCCTTGTTTACTTTTTGGGATGTGTGAAAAGCGTATTTTCAACTGAATTAATTTGCAGACCTAACTCCACATTTTTATCCACTCCTTTGTGACATGGCGGTTTTAGAGTGATGGGACCCCAAAGACCAAGTTCGAGGGAAATTACGACAATTTTGTTGTTTCTAGATGTTCAATTTCAGTGCTCATGAGTTTTTTATAGTTAGCTTTCGGGTCTGCATTGTCCTGCGTGAAGGGTTTATTGTGATGGTTTTGTCCGTTGGATAGATTGAATCGTATCGTGAATCAGTGATTACAGAAAACTCAGAGAGAAATACAAGAAATATTGGGCAATTCAAGTAAATTGCGCATGACACCAGAAAATGTTTATTCAACTCTAGATTTTGAAGGTGATGTGAGATTTAAATAAATTAATTCGGCTGATCTGTACAAGAAATAATTAATAAGGTGTATGAGCTGAGGTAATAGAAGATTCTAGAAATCGAGACAGTGTAACATACATCTGTATAACAATTCTATACTCGACCAAACTTGACAAGGTTTTGTAGATCACAGGGGCAAATTGCATACATGTGTACGTTTCAAACTGATTGGTTTTCATCAGTGCAATGTATGCTAGTGACTCCAAATGTGTCAAGTATCTATATTCGCTATACACAAAGACCCTAAGATATTAATAATATACCAGCGCCATCTAGAGTATACAAAATACATACAAGACATACCTTTGCGAGATAATTCAAGTAAAGAAATGTATTCTCGATATTTTCACGTTACTAACGCTAAAAAAACTTTCCTCATGCTCAAATCAGACCATAAATTGCCGTAATGCTCATAGTTATCATATTCGTATTAAAATGAATTAAGTCGGCTGATTTACACCAAAAATCATTAATGTGGAGTATGAGCTATGGTAATAAAAAGTTCTAGAAATCTAGACAGTGTAACATACCTTGGTATAACAATTCTATACTCAAACAAACTCGACAATATTTTATAGATCACAGAGGCAAATTTCAGACATGCGCACGTTTCAAACTAAACGGTTTTCATCAGTGCAATGTATGCTAGTGACTTCAAATCTGTCAAGTATCCCTATTCGCTATACACAGAGAATCTAAGATATTAATAATACACTAGCTCCATATAGAGTGTGCAAAATGCATACAAGACATACCTTAGCGAGATAATTCAAGCAAAAAAATTTATTCTCAATATTTTCACGTTACAAGCGCAGAATAAACTTTCCTCCTTTGAGCCTGAGGAAAGTTTATTCTGCGTTAGAACACATCACAATAGACCACACTAGTTTATAGCTCCGAAGGTGCTGCCTGAAGGTTCGCGCCAGGTGTCAAAGTTTCTTGAGCTTTCAATAATAAAATGCTATTTACGAAATATATCCTTAGCTTAAAACCACAAAACTATAAATTTCCATAACACACTATGGTAAACCATTTCTATAAATAAAGAAACTCCTCAATAACCCAGACATAAGAATATCTGTCAGAACCAATAATTCGATCATTCAAAAAAAGTCCAAACTGAAAATTTAAAAAAATCACATTTATCAGGTCTTTACTAATTGTCATACCGTACCTACCAAATATTATGTTGGAAGAACACTGACACTCTTTTTCAGTAATAAGTTGGATTCTACGTATGTAGAATAAAAGATACACACGATTTTGATCAACGTTTTGAGGTTTTGCACAAAGGATATAAGGGTCTGAAGCTGAATCTGTTGGAATGTTTAGGAATAAATCGATTAAGAAATTCGAAGAATTCACTGAATGACCAAACCGAATTATCTACTTCACCTCTATTGTATCATTTATCTAGAGACGTCGTGCTTTTACCAAAAGTAATAAAATATTTAATTGTACCCTTATTTCAAACTAGAAACCTTTGAATACTCCATGTTACGAAATTTTAAATCAGTTGTTTATAAGCATTTGAAGAAGTTACTACGAAATGCGTCATGCGAGCAACTCAAAATAATAAATATCAATGAGCATATATCGGGTATTTTTTTTAAAGTGATAGAACTTTCGATAGGTATAACTGTGATTTGGCAGAAGGTAGGGGCCATGTTGTTTTAACACTTCTGTTCAGTAAGCATTGACAAATTATCATGAAAAGACTCACGCTACAACAACGTTTACAAATTGTTGAAATTTATTTTCAAAATCAGTGTTCTATTCGCCAAACTTATAGAGCACTTCGTGAAATTTATGGTTTACTTAATTGTCCATCAGAGCAGCTTATACGTCGAACTATCGATAGATTTCGAACATTTTATCTACTCGATGCAACAACAACAACAAGATAAAGAACTGTACGTGCAGAAGAAAATATATCTGCTGTAAGTCATGGTGTTAATGATGATACAGATTTTCTATTCGTCGGCGTTCACAACAAGTTGGACTCTGTGCATCCACCACATGGAAAATTCTGCGTGAAGATCTTGGTCTACACCCATACAAGATCCAACTGGTTCAAGAACTAGAGCCACTTGACCATAATAAGCGTCGTTTGTTTGTTGATTGGGCCCTAGAATAGCTAGAAGTTGATCCACTTTTTTATCCCAAAATTATTTTTAGCGATGAAGCTCATTTCTGGTTGAACGGCTGTGTAAACAAGCAAACTAGCCGTATCTGAAGTGAAAACAATCCTCAAAAAGTTCTGCAGGTTCCATTGCATCCTGAAAAATGTACTGTATGGTGTGCTCTACACGCTGTAGGCATCATCGGTCCATATTTCATTGATAACGATACTGGAGCTAATGTTACAGTGAATGGTGCTCGTTACAGATCGATGATAAATGATTATTGGTTCAAAATTTGAATGGTATCAACCTAGAAGACTTTTGGTTCCAACAAGATGTTGTTACACCTCAAGCTGCTACCGTAACAATTGATTTATTGAAAGAAAAATTTGGCGATAACATTATTTCAACGAATGGTCCTATTAATTAGCCTTCAAGATCATGCGACATAACACCACTGGTTGAACGGCTATGTAAACAAGCAAAATTGCCGTATATGGAGTGAAAACAATCCTCAAGAATTCCATTGCGAGCTTTACACGCTAGAGTCATCATCGGTCCATATTTATTTCAAAACGATGCTGAAGCAGTGTAACGGGTAATGTGTAATGTAACAGTGTAACAGAGTAATGAAACAGTGAATGGTGCTCGTTGATTATTTGTTTCAGAATTTGAATCATATCTACCCAGAAGTGTTTTGGTTCCAACAAGATGCTGCTACCGTAACAATTGATTAATTGAAAGAAAGATTTGGCGATAACATTATTTAATGTTAATTAATGGGCCTCCAAGATCATACGATATAACTCCACTGGATTATTTTCTTTGGGGTTATGTCAAGTCATTGGTTTATGCGGATAAACCAGAAACGATAGACGTTTTTGGAGCCAATATAACTCGTGTTATTGATGATATAAGGCCTGAATTACTCGAAAAAGTGCTCCAAAATTGATTTGGTCGAATGCGGTCTCTCAGAGCTAGCGAACATATACCGGAAATTATTTTCAAAACATAAATGTCATAAAATTATCTTTCAAATAAAAAAAATTTGGCTTCAATCTTAATTTAAATGTGTTTTATTTCTATTTAAATTTCTATCACTCTAGAAAAAACACCCGATATATGATTTATTATAGGGATTTCTGCAGTTAATTACATGAGATATAGGTATTGTGGACATTCTATGAATCATGAAATTGAGAGAGGCAAATTGATATTTAGGGGTAATAAAAAGTATTTTTACTGCAAATGTACATTTTCTAAAGGTGCTAAAATTTAATAGGTTATTTTTATGTCTACGGAATTTAATTTGTTATGTATTCATAATTCAGCTGTGAACTGGATTTGGGGATGATCGGAAATGAACAGAAATTGTAGAAATTCATGAAATTTGTCAGTCTGTTTTGTTAAAACCAACGACTATATCATCAAATTCGTATACCAAAAAAATGAGCCGAAACCGAAAAAACTACGCCAAAGCCGCTCGAAAATGAAGGTGATGCTCATTGTTTTCTTCGATATCCGTGGCGTGGTGCACTACGAATTCGTTCCAGAGGGTCAGACGGTAAACAAGGAGTATTACCTAGGCGTTATGAAACGTTTGCGTGAGCGTATCCGTAAGAAGCGGCCAATTTTGTGGGCGAACAACTCATGGATTTTGCATGACGATTACGCGCCTTCTCACCGAGCTACGATTGTGACTGACTTTCTCGCCAAAAACTCAACAAACGTGCTTCAGCAACCACCATATTCGCCGAATTTGGCTCCCTGCGACTTTTTCCTCTTCCCAAAACTAAAATTGCCCCTTCGTGGCACCCGTTTTGAGTCGATTGAAGCCATAAAACAAAATTCGGCGCGAGAGCTAAAGTCCATCCCGGAAAGCGCCTATAAAAAATGTTTGGATAATTGGAAGTGCCGTTGGCATAGATGTATTGGAGCAAATGGAGCCTATTTTGAAGGCGACCCAATAAATTTTGACGATTAAATGTAAAAATGTTGTTTTAATTGAAAATTCCCGGTACTTTCTTGACAGAGTAGTATGTCATCATTTCTGGTTCAGTTACCGGGGACAGAAAAAAGGTCCTTGAGTTTGGACCCTCCCTGTAATCTATGTGTGGTTTCGTGATATCTTGTGCCAACCTAAGACCAATCGTTGTGTAGTGTTCAATAAAGTTATCTGCTATTGCTTTTCCTTCTTTTGTGTTTGAGCCATCGTTGAGAAAAATTTCTGTTATTTGTTCTTCGCATTTTCTCCTATTAGTCAGTTTTTTTACAACATTTCATACAGCTTTAGAGTTAATCATATTTTGTTCGACCTTGTTGAGGCAATAGTTTCGTTTGAAAATTTTTATCAGATTATTTATTTTGTTCCTGTAAATAAATAAATCTCTCCTTCAGTTCTTGGTCATATGAGTTTTTTGACATCGGGTGTTTTTTTCAAATGTAGAACTTTAAATTGAAATAAAACACTTTCAAATTAAGATTGAAGCCAAAAATTTTTTTTTAAGATAATTTAATGACATTTATGTTTTAAAACTAATTTTCTGCATATGTCCACGTCGACTAGCTCTGAGAAACCGCATTCGAAAAGACCAATTTTGGACCACTTTTTCGAGTAATTCATGGCTTATTTCATCAATAACATGAGTTATTTTGGCTTCCAAAGCATCTATTTTTTCTGGTTTACCAGCATAATCCAATGACTTGACATAACCCCGAAGAAAATAATCCGGTGGTGTTATGTCGCATGATCTTGGAGGCCAATTAATTGGACCATTTCTTGAAATAATGTTATCGCCAAATTTTTCTTTCAATAAATCAATGGTTGGAGTAGCAGCTTGAGGTGTAGCAACATCTTGTTGGAACCAAGACACTTCTGGGTCGATACCATTTAAATTTTGAAACAAATAATCATTTATCATCCATCTTTAACGAGGACCATTCACTGTAACATTAGCTCCAGTATCGTTTTCAATGAAATATGGACAGATGATGCCTACAGCGTGTGGAGCACACCATACAGTGCATTTTTCAGGATGCACTGGAACCTGCAGAACTTCTTGAGGATTGTTTTCACTTCATATACGGCTATTTTGCTTGTTTACATAGCCGTTCAACCAGAAATGAGCTTCATCATTAAACACAATTTTAGGATAAAAAAGTGAATCAACTTCAAGCTATTCTAGGGCCCAATCAGCAAACAAACGACGCTTATTATGGTCAAGTGGCTTTAGTTCTTGAACCAGTTGGAACTTGTATGGATATAGACCACGATCTTTTCGCAAAATTTTCCATGTGGTGGATGCACAGTGTCCAACTTGTTGTGAACTTCGACGAATAGACAAATTTGATCATCATTAACATTATGACTTACAGCAGCGATATTTTCTTCTGTACGTACCTTTCTTTGCTTGTTGTTGTTGCATCGAGAAGAGAAAATGTTGTCCGAAATCTATCGATAGTTCGACGAATAAGCTGCTCTGATGGACGATTATGTAAACCATAAATTTCACGAAGTGCTCTTTAAATGTGGCGAATAGAACACTGATTTTGAAAATAAATTCCAACAATTTGTAAACGTTGTTGCGGCGTGACTTTTTCCACGGCAATTTGTCAATGCTTACTGAACAGAAATGTCAAAACAAATGGCTTCTACCTTCTGTTAAATCATAGTTATCCCTATCGAAAATTCTATCACTCTGAAAAAAACTCCATATAATCTATCCCGAGTGTTGATGGATGTGATTCGACCAGTTTTATCCAATCTTCACGTTTTATATTTTTTACTCGTACTCTATCAGTACTTTGAGTTGGTGCCAGTTTGATCTTATTTTCTAAAATTTCATATACATCATCCGGATGTTCACAGTTGTAAAAAATCTGCCACTTTCCGGTTTTTTCGTTATTTGTATGAATTTTACCTTATTTATTTTTTCTTTGAATTTTTGTTATTTTTTCATAAACCATTTTTGGGGTCTGTTCACTGCCTATTGCTAGTATTGTAGTGTGGTAAGTTATAGTAGATTTCAATATAAAAGATGTACGCTTGTTTTTGAATGTGGTTTTCAGAAATATGTGGTCGATCCAAGTTTTACTCAAATTTTGTTCTCTGGTGAAGTTGTTAATCAATTATACAAAATCATTCTCATTGAGATTATCTAAATATTAGGTTGTTGTAGATTTACCTGAAATTATGTAGATGTTTATATCACCCAACAAAATATTATATGCGCAAGTGTTATTATAAAGCGGATTTTCAAGATATGATCCTAATTAATGGTTAAATTCTTCTTCGCTTAAAGATGGTGGTCTATATATAAGATTCACTTGAAATTATCTTTCATCAAAAATCAGTCGAGCTCTAGCTACTTGTATTGCCAAGGTTTATTATCTCACATTTCTGTGATAATTCGTTTTTAAGGTAGAGTAGAGTACCCTCATTTTGATTGTAATGACCTTCATTATGATACAGTCTGTAGCGATGTAGGTCAAAATATTTATAGTTATCAATATTCCAAGTTTCGGTCAGACATATACTACTCTGTCAAGAAAGTACCGGGAATTTTCAATTAAAACAACATTTTCACATTTAATCGTCAAAATTTATTGGGTCGCCTTCAAAATAGGCTCCATTTGCTCCAATACATCTATGCCAACGGCACTACCAATTTTTATAGGCGCTTTCCGGGATGGACTTTAACTCTCGCGTCGAATTTTGTTTTATGGCTTCAATCGACTCAAAACGGGTGCCACGAAGGGGCAATTTTAGTTTTGGGAAGAGGAAAAAGCCGCAGGGAGCCAAATCCGGCGAATACGGTGGTTGCTGAAGCACGTTTGTTGAGTTTTTGGCGAGAAAGTCAGTCAAAATCGTAGCTCGGTGAGAAGGCGCGTTATCGTCATGCAAAATCCATGAGTTGTTCGCCCACAAATTTGGCCGCTTCCTACGGATAAGCTCGCGCAAACGTTTCATAACGCCTAGGTAATACTCCTTGTTTACCGTCTGACCCTCTGGAACGAATTCGTAGTGCACCACGCCACGGATATCGAAGAAAACAATGAGCATCACCTTCATTTTCGAGCGGCTTTGGCGTGGTTTTTTCGGTTTCGGCTTATTTTTTGCCACCCATCCCGATGATTGCAGGCTTGTTTGCATATCGTACTCGTAGACCTAGGTCTCATCACCAGTTATAATGCGTTCCATGAATGTAGAATCGGAATTACAGCGTTCCAGCATGTCTGAAGCAACCTGTTCGCGATGACGTTTTTGAAGAAAATTCAGGTCTTTCGGTACGAGTCGTGCGGCCACCTTTCTCATGCCCAAAATATCAATCAAAATCGTACGTGCGGACTCGTGGGATATCTTAAGATCATGTGCTATCTCTCTCAAGCTGGTACGACGGTTTTCCAGCACCCTTTCCTTAATTTTATCAATTTTATCAGGCAAGTCTTCGACCACTTCACGACCGTCCTTGAAGGCTCTGTTCCACTGATATGCACGAGTTTTCGATAGAGCATTATCACCAAAGGCCTTTTGCAACATTTTCAATGCATCGGCACACGAAAATTCATTTGCAACACAAAACTTTAAACAAATTCTTTGCTCAACGTAATCATCCATAGTAAAAATCGGCACGCACTCTGACATCGACTGACTTAATCAGCTGTTGCAAACACACTAGTTGACAGATCCCGCTCAAGTTTGGCATAGTAATTAAGGACAGTGGTACCACCCTAGGAAAAAAAAATTTACCTGCCTCATTGCCCCGCCAGATTTAAATCGATTATTCCCGGTACTTTCTTGACAGAATGTATAATGAAACTCAACCGAGAAACTCGAAATGTAAATTCAAAACTCATCAGAATTTTTCGCCACACTACGGATGTTATTATAGCAAATTAAAAATGGACATTTCGCATTGTTCAGAAGAGCTTCGCATCTTTGAATGTTCTCAGCATAGTGACTTTCGTGTTCGATATGTCTATTGTCCCTAACGAATTCATTCATCTTAACGTTTGCTCGAGTCTTGTGACTCGAGTTTCAGGAATTAATTATCCCATCTTCACACTGAAAATGGGCAATTCTGTCTATACTTCATACGTAGCATAGTTTAAAAGAAATTTTTTGTTTAACGAATAAAGAATCAGAAAATGAACTTCTCAGCAGACTATACCATACCATAATATCGATTGAATATTTGCAAAACATACTGATCTGAAAGTAGATATATCAACTGACTTTTTTAGTACATTAATGGAATAGATTACAGAGTTAAGTCTTATTTCCAGAGATTCAATATGAACACCTTCCACTTCACATTGCAGTCCACATGAACCACAAGAAATTTGGTGGAGTTACCTACCGAAACTGAGAAGTTACATTCATTCCAGTTAAGGAGTTTATCCAAGACCAAGTTGTTTTCGTTTTACTACTTGAATTCCAAATTTTTTCATCAACATAGGCTTGCTTCAAATGAACCAACCTTTTATCCTACGTATTTTTCATCAACTCATATTGGTTTAAATATTCGCGCTTGAATTGTGATATCACATACAATATATTAAGTTTCTGCCTAAGATCGATTAATAGAAGATCCTTATTACATATAGACATTAAAATTTTTTTAAATTGACACCCATCATTAGTTTTTACCGTTACAAAGGGAAAAAAACCATGAAACATTACATTGCACTCGTCGAAAAAGAAATTCCACCTAACACCCATATCACCATCTTCAAAATTTTGCAAGCGAGACCAGTTGAAAACTGAAAAGTTTCTCAGTGAAAAATGATAGATTTTTCTTGCTGAAATTTTTTATTATGTTCTTGGCAGGAGTTAAATGAAACTTACTGGAAATCTCAAGGGAAAATATATGTCCCAAGTGATCCGATAGATGAACCTGAACTGAACCTACTACTTCCTTCTATATTGGTACAAACATTATCTATAATTGTAGCAGAGTGATGAATTATTCTTCTCGACTCCCTAATCAGAATATTTATATTGAAATTTTCCATAAGTGTGAATAATAACTTACAATTTTTTTTTCATTTTCTCTCAATAAATCAATATTGAAATGCCCTACAATAAATATTTCGTTATTATCTGAAGAATCTCAATTAATTTCTCAAAAAACAGTTCATCTGCAGAAGGAGGTGTATCTGGTCTATAGATACATAAAATAAATAATTTGAAATCCTTCCCCAAAGAACATTCAATTGCACAGCACTCAGTAACCCTTGACGCAGAAAGGTTTAAAATGTCTAACCTATTTTTACACACATGTTTATCTTTTGAGTAAATTATGACTCCACCATGCTTTTATTTTGCCCTAACGAAACTAGTGATCTGTCTATAACCATCAATGTAATAGCTATTCGAATATTCCCGACTTTGCCAATGTTCCGTAATTGCCAAAAAAATCGACATAACTGAGTACATAATAACTTCAGCATATCCCACACTTATAAATTCTAATGAAACAAAATACATTTATTTAACTTATGTAGGGAACAAAACTGAAGAAATTGTCAGAACAGAAGAAACAAAGTAAGTAAGAACTAATATTAAATGAGGAAATTTAATAAAAAGCAGGGAAGACGTAATTCTATAAAACAGGAGATAGGGCATTTAAGTTAACTTCCAGTATTTGCCAGTATGTATATATTGGAGAAACCAGGCGTTGATTTGGAACCAGAATTAGGGAACATAAAAAAATGCTATATTAATAAAGCACAAAATTTAACATATGAAAATCATTTACTGAAAACATAACGTAATTTTAATTACAACTACAAGTAATAATAATAAATTTAGTCATCTCGATACCACAGATGATGTCAAAAAATGAATACTTACATACATATGTGTACACAATATAATAACTGACATAGAAGAAATATTGCACTTATATCACATAATACAATCATCAACAAACAATTTGAAATCGATAATGATTGGCTAAAAATCTTGGGACAAAATCTTGTCCATGGAGTAGAAGACACCTTCTTTAAGTAGACAGCTCTTTGTTTTCTTCTTGAAGGCGCTGAAACTCAGGGATGTTATGCTGTCTGCGAGTTTTTTATACAATTTCAATATATTTGCATGTTTCGTGCTTTCCCCAGTCGATGCAACGGAGGCACATATTTGTCTCTAAATCGTGTTAGATGATTGTGAACGCTCAAGTGCTTTTGACACTTGTCCCTGTTGTTATGGACATATGAGAGGCACTCAAGAACTTAACGGTATGGAACAATAATGCATACTTTTTGAAAAGCGGTCGACAGCTTGTCATGCGGTTCACTCCACCTACTATTCTGATCGCATTTTTTTGTTTTTGAAAGACCCTGCCAGCCTCTGAAGACGCACCCCAAAGAGCAATGCGATTGGTCCTTCTTCCGTGTAATTGATCATGGTACACAATCAGAGCTTATTTTCCGCAAGAAGGTATTTTATCCTTCTGACAGCGAACAGTGCTGTCGATAGTTTTTTGCACCATACATCCACTTGTTGTTCCCAACCCAAGTTACCGCTGATTGATAACCCGAGCAAGGAGTTCTTTGTTGCTTCTCTTTGTGATTATCACTAGTACTTTCGTTTTATAAGTATTTACCGTCATGTTGTTATTTTTTATCCAACCAACTGGACTACCTATGGATTTATTCGATTTCTCTTGTAGTAATGTTTCACCTCTTGCTCTGTTCAGGAAAGATACATCATCTGCAAACAGAGTTCCATCATCCGATTCAACAATGTGTATCAAGTCATCTATGTACAGAGCGAATAAAATTGGTCCAAGCACTGATCCCTGAAGTACTCCTCTGCTAATTTTCCTTTTGGAAAATATTTTTCCATCGAGGTCCAGAGGTCCAAAATTTGGCCACGATCTGGCAAATAGGATTTTATCAGATCCAGTGCTGGCCCCTGGACTTCAACGTATTTCAGCTTGGACAGCAGCTTTCCGTGGTTGATGCAATCGAATGCCTTACTCAAATCCATACAGATTAACATTACCTCATTTGATCTGTCGAGTGTCTCTCTTATGAATTCTATTATCTGCTGAAGCCATGTTCCGGTTTGAAAGAAACATACATTTTTCCAAATACGAGAGCAATTTCGTTTTTATGAGCGACTCAATGACTTTTGAAATAGCCGGCAGAATAGATATCGGTCTATAATTTTCGTAGCAATCTTGGTCACCCTTTTACTCTAGCTAATTCCAATTCATCTGGAAAATAACCGTGCTCAAAACAACCATTTATCAGAGGCCCGAGTGGGTCCGCTAAACAATCAACTGTCTAATTGAGTAATCTCACTGAAGAACCATATCTTTTGAGGATTTATTTTTAACTCAGAAACCGTCCTTGTGACTTCTTCTCTTGTTGGCATCACATCAGAAAGAAAGATTGCAGACTATTGAGTTTCTTGTTCTTCAAAAGGTTTTCAAACCTTCCTGGCTCTGTTTTCCGTTGTTTCAATCTCTCTGCAAAGTGGTAAAGTATCGGTTGAATTCTTCCTCAGACAGGCCAACGTTGTTCGACATTCTGGTACTGTTCTTTATCCTGGAGTTTATGATCTTCCATATATCCCGACTTATGTTTTCAGATTCGAAACCAATAAGCAAATCCTTTTGAACGATCCAACACACTTAAACAAATCCCCAGTACTCAATATTTCTATTTGATTTTTTGCAATTTCCTTCATCATTGTAAATTACTTTCCTAATTTTTTTTCATTTTGTCCTCTATGTCTTCTATATCTTGTATGATAGGGTTCAGCACACAGGAAACATTTCGAGCAGAAGTTTATAGTGTTTTTTAAACACTAATTTTAAGTTATAAATATTTTTATATCCTAATGGTCAACCCTGGTTTTCTTGTTCATGAATCTTCCATCAGTTCAAAAGAGGACTATTAATCCTTCCTTGTTGGACTTTTAGAGGTAATTCTTTCGTCTTATATAACAGTAAAGTAAGAAAAATCAAGTCTGAAAGTGATCTGAAATAAATGAGATTTAAGTTTTTAAGTAATTTTAATGTTTTCTATGAGCGGAGTTGCTCTTGAATTGTTTGCTCATTTTTTTTAATATATCTGCTGTTTTTCTTAGGTCATATTAGGCCTTGAATTTATATTGAGTGAGACTTTAGATATTTTCTTTTTTGTTACTTTCCTTGTTTTCATTTATATTTCAATATATACTCCAATTTGCTTTTTCCATAACGACTGCAGTCCACCGTCTATTCATATACTAGCTGACCCGGCGAACTTCGTACCGCCTTAGCGTAGCTTTGATGCACTACTTTATATTGTATAGCTGACCTATCTTATGTATGAGTACCTATTCAATCTGAAATGGAATCTATAATCTCCTCCATATAAAAATGAATCCCTATTTCCCTGGTCTCGCCATACCTGAGGACTTTACTAATTTTTATTAAATAAAAAACAACATATATATTTTCATAATAGTGTTTATTCCATAGGGTTCAATTTCACTCATATTTTTACAAATCGCTATTGAACAACTTTGCATTTTGAAGTAAACACTGAGCTCAACACCACGCGCGCTCTAGAAAGCAACTAATAGCCTCTATACCCTTCACTGCTTCTCTCTATTCTAATGCTTTTTGATAAACTATATTTTTAGTTTTATGTTCTGGCGCGTAAATAAATAATTTTGATGGTTTTCCGACACGAGAACAGGCGACATATAATTGGCCATGTGAAAAACATGAATTTTCTAAGTTGATGCCATATACACTTAGCGACTGCCCTTGCGATTTATTTATTGACATTGCAAATGCAAGCCGTACTGGAAACTGTAAACGTTTAAAGCTGAATGGCATGTCGTTCGGTATCAAAGGGATGCGTGGGATTAACATCTTCGCCTTTGTACTTCCCTTTCAAAATTGTGGCTTCGATGACGTTGTTCAATAATTTCTTCACCGCAAGCCGGGTGTCATTACACAGACGTGGCTGGTTTATGTTCCGTAACATAATAATTACTGATCCGATTTTTAATTGCAGATTATGAGGTGGTAAGCCGGGCAATTCCAGCGAATTTAAATATTCTGTTAGATAATTGACAACTTCATCTTCACTAGTAATGGAATCAACTGATTTGTAATTCTTCAATTCGCCAGCTATTTCCTCTTGAATCTGAAAATTCATTTCATTCACATCAACATTTTTTGCTGCCAATATAACACGTTCGCTTAACTAAACGTGATTTACGTAATTTTGAGCAATGTTTGGGAAAACCATCACCATGAGTTCGGTCTTTGATTCACAAAAGTTACAAAAATTGGTAGGGAATGTAATGTATCCAGATGATGTATCAACAGCAATAATACCAATATCGAGCAGTTGTTTGGAAAACACTTCTCCAGACTAGTCTTCCTGCAATTCGACTCTCATGTTTATACTCAATTTAAGTCTTTTAATGTATTTCCATAAAATGGACGACTTCAAACATGCATTCAGTTCATCAGCAGGCGTTGAGCGTGGAACAACTGGCAATATTTGTTGACCTGGCAACAACAAACTTTGAATTTCATCCCAGTTTGGATTACACGTAAATGTGATAAAAAGATCTGGTCGGCCATATGCACGTACGTAAGCCATGGCGTCTTGAATATACTCTTGCATATGACGCGGACTACCAATATATCATCATACATGGCAGAATATATGCGCTACCGATGTTGTTGATGTCATTAGTTGCATCTACGTTACCAATAACGGCGTCACGCAAATGAATATACTCCTCAGCACGAAGTTTTGTTTGATTGAATTTTATATATCGTAATCTCTCACTTTCTATTTTTACGTACATATCGACAATATACTGAGAAAATAGCTGTCTGCATCGGAGAATGGTATTGTCTTCATTAGCACGAATCATCAATCAATATGCGTAGAAGTTCATAGCACTAACTTTCTTGATCAGTTCTTCACCTGCAAATAAATACATATATGAAAGGTACAGAAATTATTTGAAAGAAATAATCTGTAAGATAGTCTATAAGTTGTACCTGTAGTTGGATTCCTTTGTTTAATATTTAAATTGTATTCATCTTCTCCTTCCCAAAATATCAGCGGATACTGCAATGCATCGTAAGAACGATGATTGTCTTGAAATATTTGCATCGTATTATATCTGCGTTGAATGCGAATATCCCGACGTTCACATGGATCACCAGCCATAATAACTGCAACTTCATTAATAGTTGGAACATTATATGTGCCTGCGTGCTCTCCATAGGGCACTTTGCCTTAATGATAATGGCGTAGTTGTCGTTTTGCAGTCTGTTAGAAAAAGTCTTGAACAATTGCAACAACTGGTTATGGTTTTGCAAAAATGTTTCCAAAATGTCCACAATTTGATTTAATTTTCATTTTCTTATGACTTAGTTTTAATTTTAATTTGTTTAAAGTATATAATTTTTAATAATTTTTTTATTTAATTTTTTAATAATTTTTTTCATTTCAAATATAAATAAATACAATATTTATGACCTACACAAATAAATTTATTGGTTAGGTTGGTTGTTCTATAGCTCACGTGTAAATTTGATAAAAAATTTGTACAAAATATACTTACTTCGATTCCACTCTAAATTCGCAAAAATTATCGTTTTTTAGGCACACTTAAAAACTTTTCAAACGTCAATTACTATTCGTAGTTAATATTTTAATCAGCACACGACTTGAACAAACACAATAATAACAACAAAATTTCAGATATTTTTCTCAGTTTGATCGCAGCACTAACTATCGGGACTAACTGAAATTAATATAGAATAATGCTGCGATGACAGCGCAGTCTATCGGATCGAAACTGAAACATTTCCAAAAACTCTTCAAACATCAATTTCAATTCGTAGTTAATATTTTAATTAGCACGCGACTTGAACAAACACAATAATAACAACAAAATTTCAGATATTTTTCTCAATTTGATCGCAGCACTAACTATCGGGACTAACTGAAATTAATATAGAATAATGCTGCGATGACAGCGCAGTCTATCGGATCAAAAGTAAAACATTTCCAAAAACTCTTCAAACAATTTCTATTCGTAGAAAATATTTTTATTAGAGCGGGATAAAAAGTATCCTATGTCCCTCTCCTGGCTCTAAACTCCCTGCCAATTTTCAGCTAAATCGGTTCAGCCTTTCTTGAGTTATAAGTGAAGTAACTAACACGACTTTCTTTTATATATATAGATTTTAGCAACATATACATAAGTGTGGAAAAGACAGTCGGAAACATAGGAAATTCAATGTTAATCTATAAGCAACAACGGTTCCATTGGAGAAGTGGAAGAATAAAAACCTCAGCTGGATGCATTGACGAATGAACGAGTGTTCTCTCTCAATGGTAGTGGTTGGGGGGGATGCTTCCATCCAAAGGAACCGCCGTCTGCAAATCATTCGCACCTCAAACGTAAGATGATTCGTGTAGAAAAATAAATTCAGATCATAAAATGGCACTTTGCTGGTCAATCAATTCAAGAGACAATAAATTCATTTATTGTTACCTTTGAAAATAGGCAGATTTTTAAAATAATTAAAAATTCGAGAAATGTGCATATACTTTCGTATATCTGTTGGGTTATTTATTCCATTTGACATTATATATTGAGTTTTGATTATATACGTCTATTAAATGTAAGCGGTGCTTGTTAGACATAAATTTATTTCTAAAAGTTTTTTGAATAAAAATTTTTTTGAAATTAAAATTGTAGAAGATAAACATATTTCAATTTGTTTTAATATTCAAATTTTTTTCAAATGAAAATAGTTCAGTCCTTAACAATACCTTATTCACTAAAGAGTAATCGTTTTCCTTGAACAGAAAACATAATCCAGCAGTAATAAGATAGTGGTCTAGGAAGAATAAGCATCTAAGTATACCTGTACGTACCCAGTATCCACAAAAACTTAATGTATGGAATATTGGGGAATTATATCATAAGGCCATTTTTGTATGGTAACCTAAACGCTGACAAATATCTTGAGCTTTTAGAGAATCAAATTACTCCGACAGTTCGACACCTACCAACTGATTCTGATGATTTCTGGTTTCAACAGGATGGCTGTTCAAGTTACAACGCAGGAGTTGTTACAAAATATATCTGGACAACTTCTTCGAACCGTGTCATTCATTTCTCCAAATGGTACGATCAAATGGCCCCCAGATGACCAGATTCATCCAATAATTTTTTTCTTTGGGAATATCTGAAAACTTTGGTTTACGGGCATGGAATTGATAGAGCGACGAATATTAATGAATTGAGGTTGAAAATAATCCAACTTTGTGCCAACATAGAAACTATGACGAATCTGCTCAGAGGTATGAGATTATCTCTTTATAATAGATTTGGCAACCTTCTGGCTCAACAAGGTGAATTATTTAAACATTCAATTCAAATTTGTCGACCTTCGATTTCGTATTTTTTAGAATTTGTTTGCATTTTCGAATTTCTTATATTCGTGAAATTCATTTTATTTTCAAGCCAGTTAGGCGAAAAAAAATTTAATTACTCATTTTCACAGAGGAAATTATTTGTGTCCTTAATCGTGGCAAATAAATTTTCACGTTTGGAGTGCAAATGATTCTGTTTACTGAACTGAAAGCAAGGCAGAGCCTCGTTTAGATCGAAGTTTCCCCCCACCAGCCACTACCATTGAGAGAGAACACTCATTTATTCGTCATCGCATCGTGCTGAGGTTTTGATTCTTCCACTGTGCCACTGGAACCGACGTTGCTTTTAGATTAACGTTGAATTTCCTATGGTTTCGACTGTCTTTTCCATACCTGAATATTGCATTCATAAATGGAATGAAACAAGAAATTACTGAGCTTTCTATCACTTTTGAGGAATGATAGAAAAGTTTCCTATCAGTTTTGAGAAATGATAGAAAACTAAGTAATTAAAAAAAATGTATATGAGACAGTATTTTATTTCCACAAAAATGTTTGTACTACAACAACAATTGTTTCACCACGATGTGCTTCTTCAGGTATTACCTTGTACTGTCTGATGGTATTCAGTGTAACCGAGTTTAAATACATTTTTAGGTACGTGACCAAATAATGGAAGCACAAGTCATTAAAACTCTAGGTGTTTATTGGAGTTTGCCGCTAAAGATGCCATTGAGGAAAAATATTTAATAATGGAGAATTATCAACATCTGTTTGTTCGTTCAAAAGGATTTTACGGGCATTATACCTGTTGATTTCAAGAAATTCTAAAAGTGTTAATCTAGAACTGTTGCTTTCAACGTGGATAATTTCATAATTATTGTTGAAATTATGCCTTAATTCCTTAAGATGATTAGCATATGTCGAATGTACAAAATTGGATATACATTCTATCAAGAAAGTACCGGAAATTTTCGATTTAAATCTGGCGGGGCAATGAGGCAGGTAAATTTTTTTTTCCTAGGTTGGTAACACTGTCCTTAATTACTATGCCAAGCTTGAGCGGGATCTGCCAACTAGTGTGTTTGCAACAGCTGATTAAGTCAGTCGATGTCAGAATGCGTGCCGATTTTTACTATGGGTGATTACGTTGAGCAAAGAATTTGTTTAAAGTTTTGTGTTGCAAATGAATTTTCGTGTGCCGATGCATTGAAAATGTTGCAAAAGGCCTTTGGTGATAATGCTCTATCGAAAACTCGTGCATATCAGTGGTACAGAGCCTTCAAGGACGGTCGTGAAGTGGTCGCCCATCGACGGCTTCGATCGAAGATAACGTCGATAAAATTAAGGCAAGGGTGCTGGAAAATCATCGTACCAGCTTGAGAGAGATAGCACATGATCTTAAGATATCCCACGAGTCCACACGTACGATTTTGGTTGATATTTTGGGCATGAGAAAGGTGGCCGCACGACTCGTACCGAAAGACCTGAATTTTCTTCAAAAACGTCATCGCGAACAGGTTGCTTCAGACATGCTGGATCGCTGTAATTCCGATTCTACATTCATGGAACGCATTATAACTGGTGATGAGACCTGGGTCTACGAGTACGATATGCAAACAAGCCAGCAATCATCGGAATGGGTGGAAAAAAATGAGCCGAAACCGAAAAAACCACGCCAAAGCCGCTCGAAAATGAAGGTGATGCTCATTATTTTTTTCGATATCCGTGGCGTGGTGCACTACGAATTCGTTCCAGAGGGTCAGACGGTAAACAAGGAGTATTACCTAGGCGTTATGAAACGTTTGCGTGAGCGTATCCGTAAGAAGCGGCCAAATTTGTGGGCGAACAACTCATGGATTTTGCATGACGATAACGCGCCTTCTCACCGAGTTACGATTGTGACTGATTTTCTCGCCTAAAACTCAACAAACGTGCTTCAGCAACCACCGTATTCGCCGCATTCGGCTCCCTGCGACTTTTTCCTCTTCCCAAAACTAAAATTGCCCCTTCGTGGCACCCGTTTTGAGTCGATTGAAGCGCCTATAAAAAATGTTTCGATAATTGGAAGTGCCGTTGGCATAGATGTATTGGAGCAAATGGAGCCTATTTTGAAGGCGACCCAATAAATTTTGACGATTAAATGTAAAAATGTTGTTTTAATTGAAAATTCCCGGTACTTTCTTGACAGAGTAGAACGCCTTTGGTATTCTTGAACACATTTCTTGAATGATCTACCAGTCTGGCCAATGTATACTAAAGGGCAATTTTTGCAAGTCAACTTGTAGACTCCGGATTAATTGTCTTAAAAGCTGCGTTATAATTGAAACAACTTTTGAAATATTTAGCAATATTTTCAGATAATCCATTGACAAAAGATAACGAAAAATATTTCTGTGTATTGTCCTCTTTTGTGATTGGGTACACTAGATTTAATGCCATTTTCTTTTGTTAATTGGATACCATTTTGTTTATAAGAAAGGGATTGTAACCGTTGTTTGACGCTATTTGTTTAATAACATTTAATTCTTTCATGAAGTTTTCTGAATTTAAAGGGACATTCAATAATCTATGAATAAAACTATTATATACTGAGCTATCTCGTACATTACAGAGTACTCTAAAAGATCTAGGGTGTTACGGAGTACTCTAAGATCTGGGATTTTACGGAGTATTCTAAAAGATCTAGGGGTTTACGGAGTACTCTTAACGATCTGGAATTATACGAAGTAATCTGAAGAGCGCTAACCTATTTATCGTGATTGTCTAGTGGCGGGCGAATAGGACGTTACATTGTGTAGGCAACCCAAATTACACCTAACGAGAGCAAGGAAAAAGTGACGGTAGGTTCAAATATTCGAAACACAATAACAGAATAATATATTTTTATTTATAATGTTCAAAAGCAATAACCCTCAATAAATGGGAACACATTCATCAGTCTGTGGTTAAATCTACTCTACGCAGTGGTTCGCAAGGCGGCCCTGTGAAAACAATAGCGACCCGTGTCTAAATGACTTATTACTACATATTGTTAGGTCGGTATTCGCTCAAATCAGATATCCTTCTTACGCAGCGGAAAAAGGGTAAAGTTATGCAGGAAATGGGGGATACAGCCAGCATGCGCACCTTCGACTGTACTTCCGGTAATCAGTGCTGAACCTCAACTACAAGGGGTAAGTCTAAATGGACAGTAAGGTAAGGGTAATTGTGGTATTCCCTGGAGATCTCCTTGAAGAGGGGATCTAACCTGATTCGAGTCGACCGGAGAAGTTACTATCAAAGGAACTGCATCTGACCTCCTCGGGCCCAGGAAGGCTCAGATATTACTGAAGAACGAACCGAACACTACCTGAAGGGTCACGTAAACTACTCCCTGGGGATATCACAATACCTCGGAACAATTATCTAGCAATCAGGATATCTGGAGTTATTTACTTTCTCTATACGATATGTTGTCCTCTACCAGGACTCCCCAGCAATTTACCCTAAAGAACGCCACTGGTTCACATGGAATACAATCTCTCAAAGTAAGCGGGCACATGCATATGACAAATAGGTAACACAAACTGACCAGGACATTATAAAACAGATAGAGTACCCCATTACCCAGGCGTGTTAATGGACGTTACAATAAGAACAAAGAAATGGGTATCCGGGGGATCACACAAGCGTTCATACAAATCAGTTACATATCAAGCACCGCAATTAGTAAGAAAAGATAATACAAATCCCTATTGGCAAGTTTTACGCAGATAAAGAACCACTATTTACAAATACAGCAAAAAGCAATCAGGCACCGAGAGAAAGTATACAATACAAACAGAAAACTTGTGAGGGTTGCTTAAGTTATGTACAAAGGCAATGCAATTTAGTTAAAACATTCCGGTGGGATTAAATAACGGCAAAGCAAAAATACAAGAATGGAAAGCGAAGTACAATGAACGAGCGTGCAGTCATTAATTTTACATTAACACAAAGGTGGTATTTAAAAATGTAAAGCATGCAATTAATCAGAAGCATTTAAAAGAAGTTTACTTACTAAGAGTTACCAAGGGACACTGTTATAAATACTATTATCTCGAGTAGACTACTAAGTTGCTCAGGAGGTTTATTTCCAAGAACCTTCCTCTCGAATGAATTCAAATACAATAGGAACGCTATAAGGACATTGTGCTCCTTTGTTATTGTCACTAATCCCTTACTTGTCAAATCACCGCAACACAGAGTATTTTTACACAGAAATTAAAGCAGGAAAATACAATGACATAATGGTGGAATTTATATAATCTATCAGGGACTCTGTGACTCGTATGATCCTTAGAGGATCCGGATCTCTTCAATGCTGACATCTTTTGGTTGGTGGGGTGGTTTGAAGTTTTATGTATTGTGATGTCTGTATGTGTTGGTTTGTGAAAAATGCTAAAATCATCTAAATTATTTATTTACTCTTGTTATAGTGAGGTCAAAAAAATTAATACTTTGATTCTTTTCTACTTCGATTGTGAAATGATTTTTGACAGAACAACGGTCAATAAAAAAGTGGATTTTCTCACCTCTACTATTATGGTAGGAGTATAAATAAGTTGGTACGGTTTTTTTTCGAAATTTGAAGCTTTTTATTGAAAAATTGGTTATACATTCAAAGTTCAAAGTACTGTCTATCGCTAGCCACTACTTTTTTCCATCTGTCTGGAAATTGACAGATCCATCGCGAAGAACCCATAGATGGTCTGGGCTATACGACGGGTGGCATAGGACTTTCCATTCGAGCGTTTCTAATTACGCTTTAACGGACGACACAACATGTGGACCTGAATTGTCAATAACTTTGTCGTTTCTGTCCGCGAATTGCGAGCATTTTTCTCGCACTGGTTGGATCAAACGCATGAACTGTCATCGGTAGACCTCTACTGTAATTCTTTCGTTCGATTGTTATAGTTCATAATACACAACACTTAGCTGGTCCCAACAAATTTACAGCATGCTCTTCTCGCCGCGAATATTCGGCTTGAAAGTAGATTATGAGACATTTTTACGTTGCCCTAGGTTTTGAATTATCGTAATGGACCCACTTTTTATTGCCATTCATAATCCAGAAGCAAAAACGCCTTTATGCCGTTTTTCTACGTCTCTTAGCGTCGGCAGTCTTTGAACATATTAAAACTGTCAATCACCATATAGATATCAATACGATCAACACAATCAATAACTTTCACAAAGGTATTAAAATAAGTTTGTTGGGGTGTTTGGAAAGAAACAAAATGAATTGAAGGATACTAACCTTTAGACGATGAACATATATTACAAATGAACATATTCCTCTCGTAAACATGTAAAAAAGCCCTCACAATATTATAAAATTATATCTCAGTTCATTCAGTATTTTTTTGCGCTTGATAATGCTGTGAAAGTCGAAGCGGGTTGTGTATAATATTTTTGGTGTATTAATTCTGCGAATTATATGAATTATATCAACATGATCGGTTTACCACTAGTTACGAGCTCGTTAGTGTCGAAAGTATCGCATTAGAGTGTTCGTGGAAATTAAAACTGGCAAATGTTATATATCAAATTTCTGTTGTCTTGCTGAATTCCCTGTAATTCCCAATGTTCTCGAACACGTGAATGAATTAGTTTCCTCGATATAAAAATTGGCTCTGACGATAGGTTTCCTTATTTGGTGATTTGAGAAACCACCGGTAATTTCTATTGTGCTTTGGCATAACTTTCTAATATTGCTTTCTTTTTAAGTTTAGTCAACTGCTTCTTCTTACAGATAATTCTCCATAACATCTGCAGATTTTAATCTAAATCAATCTCTTGAATTTATAATTAAAATTTAAAACAAATTCTTGATACACTGTATCACTTTATAGACTTATATATTATCATCACATGTGGTGGAAATTACCTAATATCAAAAGAATTCTAAAATAATGAACAAATTAGTTAGACATAACCCTATACATCTATGTAACGATTAGATGTAAAGAATCACAAGGTCCATCACAACAAATGTTCAACATATATTATAATTCGAAAATAAATTTTTTCATTTTCCTTTTTTAAAGAATATATAGCACATTCTCCACAGGAAGAACCTGATAAATTCGGACCCAAAATCTCTTCAGTGAGGAGTTATTTGAATAAACAAAATGATCATTTAAAAATATATAAAATACCTTCTTGTCACTAGACATTTCTACAACGACTAACTAATTTTGGATAAGCATACTCTATACGAAAATTAGGTTATATCAGAAAAATATACAATTATTTTTATGTTCCTGATTTGAAGCAATATTATTATCCTGATCCTGATACTCCTAGATCTTCTGTGAAGATCCCTTAGAAGCTTTTTCAGCTTGTGCAAAATAGGAGTTCAGTTGTGTTCTGGGTAGGCTTTGTTACTGGGATCTTGTGCGACTTTAGGTCACAGCACTGTAAATTTTTTACTCAACAGTAAAAATATTGGCCGGCACCCATCAAACTAGAAAATTTCTTTTCCACCTTAATAGGTGGCCTCTGTACTTCCCTTTCAAAATTGTGGCTTCGATGACGTTGTTCAATAATTTCTTCACCGCAAGCCGGGTGCCATTACACAGACGTGGCTGGTTTATGTTCCGTAACATAATAATTACTGATCCGATTTTTAATTGCAGATTATGAGGTGGTAAGCCGGGCAATTCCAGCGAATTTAAAAATTCTGTTGGATAATTGACAACTTCATCTTCATCAGTAATGGAATCAACTGATTTGTAATTCTTCAATTCGCCAGCTATTTTCTCTTGAATCTGAAAATTCATTTCATTCACATCAACATTTTTTGCTGCCAATATAACACGTTCGCTTAACCAAACGTGATTTACGTAATTTTGAGCAATGTTTGGGAAAACCATCTCCATGAGTTTGGTCTTTGATTCACAAAAATTACAAAAATTGGTAGGGAATGTAATGTATCCAGATGATGTATCAACAGCAATAATACCATTACCAATATCGAGCAGTTGTTTAGAAAACACTTCTCCAGACTGGTCTTCCTGCAATTCGACTCTCATGTTTATACTCAATTTAAGTGTTTTAATCTATTTCCATAAAATTGACGCCTTCAAACATGCATTCAGTTCATCAGCAGGCGTTGAGCGTGGAACAACTGGCAATATTGGTCGAAAATCTCCTGCCAATAGTATCATTGCACCACTAAACCGTTTTTTGTTATTTCTTTAATCTTGCATCGAGCGATCTAATGCCTCCAAAGATTTTTTTGTGTGCCATCGTACATTCATCCCCAATGATCAATCTGGTTTGCTGCAGCACTTTGGCCATCGCAGAATTCCTCGAAAGGTTGCAAGTTGGAGTCTCATTAATTTGAAGGTCCAACGGCAGCTTGAGAGCTGAATGAGCTGTTCGACCGCCTTCCAACAACGTAGCTGCAATACCTGATGAAGCTAGGGCTAGTGCAATTCCATTTTGCGATCGAATCGTTGCCAAAATCAATGATAACAAAAAAGTTTTCCCAGTTCCACTTGGAGCCTCTAAAAAATAAAATCCGCCAGATCCATCGTTCATTACTTTCATGAGCGTATCGTAGGCATATTTTTGTTGTTGATTTAAAAGGGGAACTGTTCTATCAACCATTTCTCGTAATGTTTCGGAATCGTATTGGGCTTCGCGTCTCAATTCTTGATCAAATGAGTCGTGCATTGGGCGATTGGGTGCTATCATTCCTATTTGTGTTAATACTTTGTTGGTAAGCATCAAGCACATGTCCTCAATTAAAATTAATGCTTCATTGTGAATTTCTTCGTTCATTTGCAAATCTGCATTCGATGTTCTAAGACGTATCTGATGACGCATCTTTGTATTTATGCCATAAATCAGTCGTTGTTGATGGGAAGCATGTAGACAAAATTATAGAAAATAATGTTTGTATTTGTTTAGCATTTGACGAAATCACATCATCTTCGAGAGTGTTGTCCCAATGAGTGTCATTCTTTAACAATCCCAAATGTTGACAGGCTTCTCTGTATGTGCCACACAATACACCATTAACAGTTCGCAGATGTTTGAATGATGTTGGACCACGAACATTGACTAACAGTAAACGAAAATAAAAACACTCGCCTTGACTGGGATGGACTGCATAAAGACGGCCTAGTGCATTGGTGGAAAATACTCGTGGGTAATCTGGAACTGGCTGTCCTCGTTTTCGTCGTTCATTTTTTTTTGATGATTGATTCCAGGTATAATATCTTGGCATTTCGGAGTAAAGTAACGTTCTGGCAAAATCATCATTCTGGCACATTTCAAAGAAGCTGGTTAATGTTGTCGATGGTGGCCTGTCAACTCGTTGTAATACGTTTGCATCTGTAAAATATACCCGTTGACCATTTTCCAAATGTACGGCCAAGTGAACAACAGTAGGGTGTCGTTCATGTATAGGAAACGAAAATATACGCCACATGCCTTCGTTACTACTAACATAGCGGTTCATTTGATATTGAGTGACTTCATCATTTGAATTTTCGGCAGCAACTCCGAAGAAAGCCATGTCACTACCTTTGTTCACATACTTGCAAATGTATTTAATAGATTTTACTGAATGGCAAAATTCGACGTTTATGTGTGCTTTATATGCCTTGCAGAGTAATGGCGAAAACGGAACAACCCAACGATTATCGACTTCAATGTCCTGTCGATTTACTTTGACTATTGTTGACTTTCCATTGTCATCAATGGATCGGCGGCGATAAAGTGGATATCCATCATTTCCAGTAATAGTTTCTGCTACTAATTGTTTTGGGTAGCGTTTTGAACATTTTCCTTTAACCATACACGGAGAAATGGGATTTAATATTCCACATGGACCATGTATCATATTTTTTGGATTAACCTCATGTAACAGTGGGTCTTCATTATTATCGGGAATTTCTGCTGATATCACATTATCAATTTTATTTGGTCTTATCCTCTCGACCAACCAAATGAGGATATGTGCATATGGCAATCCGCGTTTTTGCCACTCAACTGAGTACATCCAACAGCGCGTCTCGCCGAACACGCGATGCTTAACAATGAAATCCATGAGTGATTTTAATTTCATTTTGAACACCCTTGCAGGGATATCGTGGCGATCAATAGGTGATTGTCTAGTAAATATTTCTTGTTGAATTTCTGTCCACTTTGGATTGCATGTAAACGTGAGAAACAAATCTGGTGTGCCATAATGTCCGCCCCCCAGGCATTAGATCTTGACGTGATGGGGGCGCTCTCTTGACTAGGACCCTAGGTTCGTCCCGGCAAATTGGAGGGTTAAGTCTTGGTGTCTAACGTAATGCCATTTCGCGCCAGTCACTGGACCTGTATGGTGGAAGATCTCCGAATGGGGCCCTAGTTTTACTCAGGTGAAATGAAGGGCTGAGCCGGTTGATTAACTTAGTGACAAGGGAGTCTGTCACAGCACAGGGCTTCTCCTTTAAAACTGGTGTACTCTACCCTATCGCAGTATAAATCTCCGGATTCTGTGTAATGGCCGAGTGCGTTATGTAGCATACTGCGTTACCTCGGGGGGCTGGTCTTGCCCTCAGGTGTTACTTGTACCACCTGGCCACCCCAATTGGTGTTGGACTCGAGGGGGCAGTGGTTGAAAGTCCGCATGCTGCACTAGGGGGGTATTTCATTTATCTGTTCGCAGACCCCCATTTTCGGGATATTCTCATGAAACGACTCGGGGTTTAACGGGACTTGACGGTTCGACCGGCCTGTCCTGGCCCCTGGATCTGTGCGTAACAATTTAGGGTTTGTGGATCTCGACGAAATGGCTTCGCCATTAGTGCTTGACGCCAGGATCAATCAAATGACTTCACATGGGTTCGGTGGGTCAGGACGTATAGTCCGCTAGACGGTGCTCGTACCAGGATCAATTGTAGTCGTCAATCTTGAGTTTATCTTAGTTCATGGGACTGCGTTCGGGTGGATGGATAAGAATTCCCTCCGGCGGGTGAGTTGCGTCTCAAACAACTCGGGTACTGACCTGCTGAGCCAGTAGAGGTTGGATAGTGCTTTCGCTGCTACCAGTCAGACGGTTCTGGCTTTCGAGTCGGGGCCCAAACTGGAAGCTGGTGGGTTCATCTCTTCGGAGGGGTTCTCGCCACGCGCGATCATATGGCGTAATCCTTATCACACTTTCTACCTCTAGGGGTGGACTGTGGAGACTGCTTGGTAGTCACTTGGATAAGAGGCATTCCTCAAATAACCAATAACTATTCTGGTAGAATTCACCTGTGCCATAATGTCGTACATAGGACATCGCATCTTGCGCATATTCATGCCTATGGCGCAGACTTTCGACGTATGTTGCTGGTAGAATAGTTGTTCTGCCAACACTCTGTGCATTTCCATCAGCATTAATGGCATCCTGAAGATGAACGTATTCCTCGGAACGAAGTTTTGCCTGGTTCAACCTGATAAATGTCAATCGTTCACATACATATCCACAGCATAATGGTGAAATAGACGCCGACACTTTAAGATGTGATTGTCCTCATTTTGCCGAACCATCAGTCTGTATGAATAATAATTCATTGAGCTATTTTTTTTGTTCGTTTCAGCACCTGTAAAGAATTTTTTGTGTTAATAATATAATTTTTAAGTTAGTAAACATATATTTTAATGTAGTGAACATATATTGTTATATGTCGTGACAACGGAAAACGGGTTTCATTTTTATATATATATAGATTTACCTGTAACTGGATTTATCATCTTAATTGAAAAATGATAGCCGTCTTCACCTTGCCAAAATAGGATAGGATATTGTAAAGCATCATAAGATCGATGTGTTTCAGACACACGCTGAAGTTGATCGTTCCGCCGATGTAAAACAATATCTCGGTTTTCTAAATTTTCTCCTACGACGACAATAGCCACTTCATCAATTGTTGGCGCATTAAAACGTCCAGCATGTTGTCCTGCAGGCGCCTTATCGGCTCTGATGACAATTTTATGATTATCTGATGGCATGCGGTCTAATGCAGTTGTGCATTAATCAATTGTAATCAATTGCAACATTATAACTTAATGCAGCTCTGTGGGGATTAAACACAACATTTCTATGTTGATTTCGATTCCGTTGAAGTTCATTTCGCACTTCGCATTGCTCATCAGTTTGATTTGCTCTTATATTTCTTTGACTTGCCGTATTTCGAGTTCTGCGGCCTAAGTTTGTACGTCTGGTTGGTGGCATTGTTAAAAACGAAAATCCAATTGAAAATATATTTTCTGTATAACCATGTAAAATTGTAATATTGTGTAGTCACCAAAAATCGATATGAAGTGAAGTAAACTTACCGTGATTAACAAACACTTATTAGCAAACAAAAAACTTCTTAGTCATTAAAACAAAACGAACTTTATCAAAAACTTAATAAAATTATTGTTAGCGCGGTTATGGATGTGTTGTCACAGATTATCACAGATTTTTTTGTTTTAAATTGAATGACGTTGACATTTGTCAGCGCGGTTATCGATGTGGTGTCACACATTACCACAGATATTTTGTTTTAAATTGAATGACGTTGACATTCGTTACGCGCGTTTTTTAAAATATGCAAAATTAAATGTATATTTTTCAATATTTCTGAGAGATTTTCTTTATATTTTTTTCCGTAAGAACCTTGTACAGAGTATTAGAAAACTACAAAAAAAATCAGCCAAATCGGTCAAGCCGTTTTCATGTTATGTCGTGACAACGGAAAACGGGTTTCATTTATATATATATATATATATATATAGATATATATGTATATATATATATATATACGAAACCTTTCGATCTTGAAGTTCATTGTGCCAGCGCTGATATTCGAGCTGTTCTCACCACCACACTAGTTAAATCTCCATTCAAGTCCCCAAGTTCCTGTTCCGTGACTGTTCCTGCTCCATTATAGTGGATATACCGCATCTGATCTCTTATGAGCTGCTCGTTCCGTTTCTTGTTTCAGTGAATAACTTTGAACGCCAGGTCTTCATCAGATGTTCTAAAGGATTGATTATTTTCTCTGAGATTCCATACAACTGGAGCACTTTCAGCAGCCAGGAATGCGGCACTGAGTCAAATCCTTTTTTTACAAGGAGTTCCCTACAGCCCTTCACGTCCTCAGCATCCACCCTGCTCAGGAGCCAAAATATGGTGCTTCCTCACATGTTTCCAAATGTCTATGGTGTTGGTGCCAGTTAGGATTTTATAAATAGTCGGTAAGCATGTTATTGGACGAAAATTCTGGGGATTCGGTGTTCTATTACCTTTGGTATCATTAGAGTGGTGCCGAGTGTGAGGGACTCTGGGATAACTGGGTCGCGAAGTGCTTTCTGGAACAGGTTCGCTAAGGGTTGATGGGTGCTGGGGTAATGTTTCCACCAGTAATTGTGTATCTTCCCAGGTCCTGGTGCGGCCCAGTTGTTTGCCTTCTTTAGCACCTGCTCAATATCATGTTTGGTGATCTTGGTATCCTCCATGACCAACTTACCACTTTCCACTTCAGCTTCCCTAATCAAATCTGCATAATCGTCGTTGTGTTTATCCTTGCCCCATAGCTCCTACCAGTATTTGGGCATATCTTTTGTGTTCGGTGACATGTTCTCTGCAGTGGTATCATTCTCTAGGCTTCTGAATAATTGCGTTTGTTTCTTGTAATACATCTGATTGTTTTTGTATCCTTTGGTTCTTGCGTTGTATCATCTTGTTCGATTACCTAACGCCTTTACCCTTTCAGTTGTATATATATATATACATATATATATACATATATATATATATATATATATATATATATATATGAATGTAATCAATTCTTATTTTTATAATTGAAGAAATAGATGATTTGGTGTCATGATTCCGGAAGAATTCATTTTCTTTAGTTTTAAATATACCAGAATAATATACACAAAATAAAATAATAACATACAAAGAAATAAAAAAATAGCTTACTAACCTGGAATAAATCAAAAACAATGCTATTTCTTCGGGTTTCTCAATTCACATTTCTAACAACTAACTAAATAAACATGTGACACTTTTTAGGTTAGAATCTTAGACATAGAATATAGATCATAGAGCACAGAACATAGAAATTACAAAGTTGTTTTCCTTAAAAATAACAGTTTTATTTTTACATCCCCCCACACAAATTATGCACCGCTCATAACATGTTTGCGTTTTTACATGGGAGCAACTTAGTTACATGAAAATGTAAAATAAATAAATAAATAACTGTATTTAAGGCCATTGACCTAAGTCCTTCAGCCCTTTAGTTTAAAACACTTACAATTGGTTGCAAATAAAAAATTATATATATGTATGTAAATGTTTAAATGTCTACCACTTGCTAGCTTCTTAGTTTTTCTAGAAGAGCAGGTAGGAAACTTTCTATGTAGCTGTCCCACTGGCTCGTGATGGAATTGTCCAAGAATATCTTCTGCATCCTCTAATCTTTGCGAGAATCTTCCATTCAACTTTGATACGTTGTCTAATTGGTTCTACTTTTGTTAGCTCATAAAGGATATTATTTGACGGATTATGTAGGCGGTTTCTTGAGTTTCTCAACCTCGTTATCGTTCTGAGTGATGTTGTTTCAGCCACTTTTATTATTTTCCACAAGGATTCCTTGCAATTTGCATATAGAGCATGACCGCATTCAATTATTGGTCTACATATCGTTTTATATATTGTTGTTGCTGTTTTCATGTCAATGCCTTGGTCGTTATATGTTAGAAATTTGAATTGTTTGGCCGTAGTGATGGCTTTTTTCTTCATGATATTGGCATGCGGTTTCAGGCTGGCTTTGTTGTCCAGATGAATTCCCAGGTATTTTATTGATGGGGAAGGTTTAACTTTTTTATTGTTTATGGAAATAGATGGAGAGTTTTCGTGGATGTTGTGATTGAATATTATAAGTTTTGATTTCGCTGGGTTTACTTTTAGTCTCCATCTAGCCAACCATGCTGTGATGTCATCTATACGAAGTTGCAGTTTTTCTATGCAGCCCTGAAGTGTCTCCTCGTGTGAAATAGCCATTGTGTCATCGGCATATTGTAGAGTGTATTGCCCGCTATTTGGTGTTGTTTCAATGTCACTACAATATATATTGAATAGGAGTGGAGATAAAGGTGATCCTTGAGGTGTACCTTGCATGGGAGTAAAGAATTCTGAAAATGTATTATTTATTTTCACTCTCAGTTTTCTGTCCTCTAGTTAAGCTTTGATGATATGGACAAGGTAAGTAGGAGTGTTTTTCTTGTGCAATTTGTAGAGCAAATCCTTTGTCCATACACTATCAAACGCTTTTTAGATATCTGTGCTTACTGCAGCTGTTTTTCTTTTGTTTAACTGAGCATTCTGTATATCAGAACATAATATTGTGAGAGGGTAAAATGTTGATTTATTTTTACGAAATCCGAATTGATGGTTGAGTATACGCTTATCAAGATGTTCTTCAAGTTTTTTTAAATTATTCTCTCAAAAAATTTTCCCAGGACGGGTAGAAGGTTGATGGGTCTATAGTTTTCCACCTTGGATTGATCTCCGTTATCCTTTGTTATGAGGATAACAGTTCCTGTTTTCCAACATTGAGGAATGCATAATTATTCAGACACCATTCGTACAACAATGTTATGTTCCAACTTCTTAACGATTTTCCAAGGTATGTTATCTATTCCAGGGGAGCTGTTTCTTGAAGTATGTAGTAGTTCATAAAATGTGTCCTCATCTAATTTTATGGGTGTGTCATTCTTCGCCTTCTTGTGGAAGTAGCCATTGTACCAGACATCTACTTGCTTTTCCGTTTCTGTGTCGAATTTTTTATCTCTGTCGTGTTGGTAGGTTTGATTTAGGTATTTAGCAAAAATTTTAGTCTTTCTTCGTCAGTCCTATGTTCTTTGTTATTTGCAAGGATTGTAGGAATCTTGTGAAATTTTTTGTATCTAGACAGTTTCTTGATAGAAACTCTTCCCTTTGGATTCATTGATCGAATTACAAGCTTTAGTCCAGGTGTGTACTCTATACTGAAGGATCAGTCTATGTATATCAGTATTGTATTCATTGAGTTGAGTTTTGAAGTTAGGGTTATGGTTGCGGCGGTACTCTCTATAAATTTTTCTCTTATATTTTATCATTTTGATAATAAAGGGAGGTAGTTCATGGAGAAATGGGTGATGTTTTTTTACAGGTGTGTCTCAAAATGCTTGCTGAAAGTTCCTTATTGAATAGCGAAATGTACGTTATCCATATTTGTGTATCTGTGTGTATTGATGAATTGGGATATATCTTCGTTGACCTTGTCTATTTCACATTTATCATACTGCAGAGTTCTTAGCTCTAGAGTTGCTTCAGTATGTGTGAGCAGATCCAGGGTGATCATCATCTCTAAGTGGTCTGAACCTAGATCTGTGACAAGATTTACATACTTAATGGTGTTACTGAGTTTTGCAGAGTAGAAAATTAAGTCAGGCGTACTGTCTGGGTTATTGTTCATCAAGAATGTAGGAGCTGCCACAAACCTTCTGAAGGCACCATTTAGAAGAAATTTATTGATTTGCCTTTTTTTGTCTGGTTTGGGTTGAAATCTCCAATGATAATGGAGTATTCATACAGAGCTGCTTTTGTGAGAATTGTTTCTTCAATTTTTGAACTAGGGTGTATGTATATTAAGAATATGTGTAGCCTGTCGTCTCTAAAAGGAATTGATAAATGTAGGGCTTCATTGAGAATATTATTCATTTTAGGAGGGTTGTTCTTACCCATTTTCATGCTTGGGTGGCACTGTACCATACATCCACCCCTCATGTTATTGACTTTGTGTCCTATATGATGAACTGTATCCCAATCTCTGTATGTTATATGAAGTTCTCCTTTTATTTTAGCTTCAACAAACATTGTACACATTATATCGTTTTTTTCTATAAAGTTGTTTATCAGGTATTTCTTTGGGATGTAGCTGTTTATATTGTTGTAAAGGATTTTAATGTTCGAATTCAACTTGACGGTTATTGCTATTGTCTTCAGGTTCGGTTGGGGATAGATCATTGGGTTCCTACATGTCAAACATGAGTATATATACCCTGTTGCCAGAAAAGACAGCTGTTGTGTCGATTTTATATTGAGCCATGAATCTTTTCTTCAATTTGTATAGTAGTTCTTCCCTGTTGAGGTTTTTGGGCTTATTCAGTTTTCTGATGTATGTGTTTATTATATCGTCGTATGTAGTGATGGGTGAATGAATTCTACTGCTTTTTTTGTCAAGCTCTTCTATCTCCTTTGACTTCCGATTGAGAGGTTTGATGTTGATATTTGGTATACCTTCGATGGGCTTTTTTGGGTGCTTTGGGCACTTGGCTGACCAGGCAAGATGATCCTCTGTTCCACATGCACTACATTTTGGTGGGAGATTTGATTTGCAATTTGCAGTTTTATGTGTACCCTGGCACTTGCTGCATTTCAATTGTTGTGTACAATTTTCTGAAGTAGGATCGAATTGATGATATTTACTGCATGGCATTGGTGTTGGATCTGGCGGATGACTTGGATATACGAGGTAGTGTCTGTTTTTGAAGAACATTCCCTCGTTGAGAATTCTTTCAGAAGTTGTAGCTTCACCTGTGATTTAAAATAAAATAGAAAGGCCTTTTACTTGATAGACGAAATATAACAAAATTTGAATATTAAAACAAATTGAAATATGTTATATTTCTTCTACCAAGTAAAAGACCTTTCTATTTTATTTTATATGTAATATATAATTATATTTTGGCTTCAATAAATCTCATTATGGAATGTCAATGAATTAAAATAAACCTTAAAATAAGTCACACTGTTCTTTGATTTTGTAAGAACATAGATCAATCTTGAATTATAAAGTTGATCTGTGTTTTACACGTGTTTAGAGATATAGGTTAGTTTCTTTTTTCAATATTTGGAATATTATTGAGGGATGAAGACGGGATTGCTTAGAATTATATTTGTTTTTTGAAGATATAGTGCATTTCTTAGAGATTTCTGAATTAACTTATTCGAATATTTGAATATATTAAATATTTCAAATAAATTATATTCTTTGAGAAGTCCTTTAAGTGTGTTCATGTTTTTAAAAGGCAATTGGTGTTCTTAAAGGTAAGACCAGAAACCAAATTTTGTCTCCTTTAAATATTTATTTATTAATTTTAATGACTTTCGTATATCTGTTGGTTTATTTATTCCATCTGACATTATATATTGAGTTTTGATTATTTACGTCTATTAAATTTAAGCGGTGCTTGTTTTAGACCTTAATTTAATTCTGAAAGTTTTTTGAATAAAAAATGTTTTTGAAATTAAAATTGTAGAAGATATTTCAATTTGTTTCAATTTTCAAATCACCTGTGATTATTTTGATAAAAGTTGTGGGTGTTATAAGTTTTGGAGATTATTCTTCTGCAGAATCTATGTTTAATGCCCAACCCATTCAAGTGGTTACTGATGTCATCGTCTTTAATGTTTTTTTCAACGTCTTTTATTACAACTGAATAAGTTTGTTAAGATTCAATCCTTTTTTTTCCTCGAATAAAGGATTTAGTTTCTTTGTATTTGATTAATATTTTTTCGTTTATCATTGCCTCTAAAGCTTTAATGAGTTTATCCTTAAATGTGTTTGATTTAATTAAATAGTCAATTTTTGTTTTAATGACAATATCGAGGGAATCAGGAAATTTTCCATTCCATTTATCTGCCATTTGAATCCTATCTGTTATGATGTTGCCGTCCACAGTCAGGTAAAATAAATGGTCGTAATTAGTGTTGTTAATTTCGTTCATTCTTGTTGACAAATTCATTGTGGTTGTTTTGGTGTTTTTGTTATTTTGCGATCCTGTTTCAACTGATATTGGGGTGTGTAAGGACCTTTAGAGGAAGATTGGGATGTCTCGACGACTCTACTTTCATCATGTTGTTTTCAATTTCAATATGTGGAACCAGATGAGGTTGGCTTATTTTGTTTCGGGAGTTTTGTTGTCATTGAATTTTTTGTTGTTTTTTTTCTTCAACCCTTTTTTCTTCTGTTTTCTATTCTTCGGCTTGTTAAATGTTGTATTCTCGTCTGAAGAGTCTTCTGAGTTTTTTTGTGAAGATTTTTCGGTTAAATCAGGCATCCTTTTCGAAAAGAATGTATCTAAATCTGTCGCAATTTGAGCTCGAATTTCTAAATTTACTCATTCACAAAGTGAACGAGTAAATACGTAAATAACCCACACTTCGTAAGCAACCTTATCAGTATATATGTGCATCGTAAGAAGACTTCTGTGATACCCATGAAAATAATTATTGTCCTTTCTTTATTTCCAATATCTATCTCATATATAATGTTTGAAATTTTTTTCGCTATGGGAAAAAAACCTATTCTTATTTTATTAAGTTTTTTCTATTCAATTTTGACTAAGTTTTAACGTAAACATAGTCTCCAATTTTAAAACCATAATGTCTCCTATTATTGTCGATCAGTCTCTCCTTATTTTTGGAAAATTTCTCTCTTCAATAAGTTCTCTGGAGCAATGGGAACAGTTCTGCCACAAAGTAAATATTCTGAGCTATATCCAGTTGTAGAATTGTCTGTTCTATTGCGTTCTTGAAAACATCCATCGGCTATGTTCGTGCATGCCCTAGTTTTTTTTTCGTGGTTCATATCTAATCTCAAAATCGATTTTGTGATAGAAAATTCATCGTGTCACCCAGCTCTTCATCTGGTCTTTTACGAAATTCTTTCCCTACTATTTTTTGAATAAAAAAAATCTTTTTGAAATTAAAATTGTAGAAGATAAACATATTTCAATTTGTTTTAATATTGAAATTTTGAATCTGTTTTTGTTTAAGAACAGCTCCTACCACTTGAACACTGGCATCCGTATATATAGTAGTATAGGCATTTGGGTCGAAAATTGCAAGAATTGGCTCAAAACAAAGGATGTCCTTAACCTCATTAAAAGCTTCCTGACAAGCCAATGACCAATTGAATTTTACATTTTTTCTCAGTAAATTATGCAATGGTTCTAATAATCTAGCTGAATCTTTTATATACTTGTGATAAAAATTAACTTCACCCAAAAATTACCTTATCTTCTTCCGAGTATCTGGTGGAGAAACATTCCTAATGGAAATTAAATAGTCATTTATAGGTCGTACTGTATTGTTTCCTACAATATGTCCTAAATATTTTACTTCTTTTTCTGCAAAATTACACTTGATGAATTTAAGTCTGAATCCTTCATAAGATATTGCTATCAAGAGACTCTGCAAATCTTCTATATACTGGTCAAATGTTGAGGAAAATATTAGAATATCATCCATATAATTTAGACAGAATAAATTCAGGTTATATTTTCTGATAATATCATTCAATATACGTTGAAATATGGGCGGGGATGTTTTAAGCCCAAAAGGTAAATATTTCCATTGCCAGTGACCATGTTGTGTCACAAAAGCAGTCTGATATCTATCTTTGATACGAATAGGAATAGACCAAAAGACAGAATTTAGTGAATGATATAGTGAAGAATTCTGCATTTCGGTTCTTGGCTAAGATTTCATCAATTAATGGAAAAGGCTGTGGTTCGGGAACAATTAATTTATTGAGTTCACGAAAATCGACACATAATCTGGTTTTAGACCCTTCATCTCTCTCATAGGCTAAAGTGACTGGTGATGCAAAAGGTGAGGAGGACTCCTCAATCAGATTAGCTTTCAACAATCTTCCTATTTGGAATTCTACCTCTTATTGAGCATCTATATGGATTTTTTGCAATGAATTTTTGTTCTAAAAGTTTTATATATGCCTCATCATTTTGCACCTGACCAATATCAAACTTGTGTTTTGCAAAAATATGGTCATATTTATTTATTGAATTTTCAATTTTGTTTCTCTGATTTGTTTCCAAATGGTCTAATTTTGCTTCTAAAAGTTTTATTGGTATCCCTTCATTGAAATTGATGGTGTAATCATTGTTATCATTATTATTATTATTGACAAAATCGATCTTTCTCTCTTCAGTAATATCTAATCTTTGGTAAATATTCAAATCAAAATCTTGTTTTAATTGAAAATTGGAAATAGAATGTAGTCCGAGTAGAATATCATACTCGAAATTTTTCTCATCAACTACAAAAAGTACAACTTCTTTTTCGATATTATTGATTCTCATTTCTGTAATTTTTTTCCTGAAAATTTTGCCCTGCCACTGACTGTTTTGAATGTGTTTCTATTATCTTGAATGCATAGACTTTTCTGCTACTTTGGAATTCAGAAGACCAACATTTGAGCCCGAATCATAAATTCCACATAATTCATTATTATTTATGAACACCTTCAATTTTATCAATCGCAGCAGTCCTAGTTTTTTGTTTTGAAATGGCCTGATTTAATTCATCCTGTACCCCAACATTATTTACAGTTTTTATGTTACCGGGTACGTTCTTTTATTCAAAATTATTGGATTTATTCCTTAGCCGACATAAAGTCTCCGAATGAAATCTACCTGAAAAACCATTCTTCTCACAAATTGAGCATGGTTCCTTCTTAACTGGTTTTTTATTTGTTTGTAAATAGGAAGGAATTTGTTCGGCAGATTTGTACATTCTATTATTTTCTTTATTTCAATCGTTTTCATATTTTTTTGAACTTTCTAGCTTTCGCAACTCACCCAATAATTTCTCGAAAGTTGTTACATTTGATCAATTCTACCTCGTGAATTATTTGGCAAACTTGTCACAATCAAATCAATTAATATGTCAGTTGGAAAATTACTCCGGAAATTTAACAACAAATTTTCTTTCCTAAAAGCGTAGTCAACTAAACTTCCTCCTATGTACCTTAATGAATAGGCCTCTCTATATTTATGCCAACTAGTTTCACAAAAACTCTCGAAGAAGTTATCTTTCCATATTCGAAAACTTTTGTCTAAACATAATGTAATTATTATAATTTAGAATCAAACCATTCTTTCGCTATTCCATCCAGAAGCAACCGTGAAATCAAAATTTTGTCTCTATTTTCGTCTACTTCAGAACGCGTGCATTCCGTCTCGAATTTTTCTAACCACAAATTCACTGAAACACTCTTACCATCAAAATTATTCAACACAAAATCCTCCTTTATCCTCTTGAAATCCCTGCTTTTTCTTGAAAGTTCTACCGTATCCTGTGGTTTTGGTGATTCTTGTCCAAATACTGTTTTCACGTATGCGGGTGAATAAATCAGTTGTAAATATTCATTCTTAAACATTACATCTCCTTCGGCATCAAATATATTTCTCCCAATTTCGAAGTTAATGAAATGACACACGTACGAAATGAACGTCTTACTTTAATCGATTTCAAGATATTCTTCACCTTCGTTAAACCCAAAATTTCATGATGGTCAGATATATCCTGTTTGTCCTCTGGTATTTCATAATATGTATTTTCCGTTCCCGTAGTTTGGATCGATTTGAAGTTGTATGTATTTTTCTTCTCATTCGTCTTGGATGCTTCCAAAGCGACGCAAATCTTCATGGATGTCGTCATTATAGCTCACGTTTTTGATTTATAAGTATGTAATCAATTCTTATTTTTACAATTGAAGAGCTAAACGATTTTGATGTCATGATTCTATGAGAATTTATTTTCTTTAGGTCAAAATATACCAGAATAACATACACGAAATAAAATAATAACACACAAATAAATATAAAGAATAAAATAGAAAGGCCTTTTACTTGATAGAAGAAATATAACAAAATTTGAATATCAAAACAAATTAAAATATGTTTATTATTTAAATATTTTAAAAATTAAATTTTTTTTTTTTTTTAATTAGCCTTCTACATATTTAATTCCAAAAGATTATATTTAATGATTATAACTTCTGAAAATAAATTAAAATAATGTCGTATAAGTACCACTTATATCATGACATATAAACATTTTGAATAGACAAAGTTTTGTTTCTGCGGATCAATTTTATGAAAACCAATATCTTTCAAGAATATCCAACATAATCTTAAGAATTTCATCATAAAACTATCTTACTTAGACTATTCAATATTATTGGATATGTAACCAAGGTACTTTATATAAAAACTCAAGATATGTAAAACATTACTGAAAAACAAGTTTTAAGATCAACTTTGCTTCTTCAGTATTCAAATATTATACTGAAGAAGCAAAGTTGATCTTAAAACTTGTTTTTCAGTAATGTTTTACATATCTTGAGTTTTTATATAAAGTACCTTCGTTACATATCCAATAATATTGAATAGTCTAAGTAAGATAGTTTTATGATGAAATTCTTAAGATTATGTTGGATATTCTTGAAAGATATTGGTTTTCATAAGATTGATCAGCAGAAACAAAATTTTGTCTATTCAAAATGTTTAATTTATAGGATTTTGGTTAATATTATTCATTTATTGGATTTTGTTATACCATTCGGATGTCTTATAATGAATGTTTATTTTATATGTCATGATATAAGTGGTACTTATACGACATTATTTTAATTTATTTTCAGGAGTTATAATCAGTAAATATAATCTTTTGGAATTAAATATATAGAAGGCTAATTTTAAAATTTTTTTTTTTAATTTTTAAAATATTTAAATAATTTTATATACCTTCTATCAAGAATTAACCTCTTTTTATGTTAAATATGTTTATCTTCTACAATTTTAATTTCAAAAAATTTTTTATACAAAAAACTTTTTGTTTTAGACATTAATTTATTTATAAAAGTATTTTGAATAAAAAATTTTTTGAAATTAAAATTGTAGAAGATAAACATATTTTAATTTGTTTTGACATTCAAATTTTTTTAAATACAAAGAAATAAAAAAATAGCTTACTAACCTGGAAGAAATCAAAAACAATGCTATGTCTTCGGGTTTATCAATTCACATTTCTAACAGCTAACCAAATATGACATGTGACACTTTTAGGTTAAAATCTTAGATATAGAACATAGATCATAGAACATCGAACATAGAACATAGAAGTTACAAAGTTGTTTTCCCTAAAAATAACAGTTTTATTTTTACATACATACATACATATATATATATATATATATATATATATATATATATATATATAATTACTGCTTCATCTTATACGATAGTCCTGTTTTGCTGGTGCACCACTCTGCGTATTTATATTATTGAATTGTATCAGTCTGCGTATGTATGTAGAAAAAATGGAAATTGTGGCTAGAAATGAGTTCATGCATAGAATATCCTAATATATGTGTAACAGAATGAGGACATGCTAAAAGTTCCTGATTTCAGCTTCGGAAACTCTGATGGAGCGTCAAACTAACACGACGAAGCGTTCGTAACAGATTGCAGCTTTAGAATGCATGACTGCGCCGAGAATTTATATTTCAAGTTGCCTGCCGTATACAAAATGTATGATTTTTGTGCGAAAAACATTCATCAAGGTTCAAGTTCAGATTAACTCCGTTGCTGAGGGATTCATCGTTCCTATCGATGGACGTCCCATGGCATGCTGATAAATGGGCATCTAGGCGGATTTATTTACGACGTGGATTTAAGCCTTGGTGGGTTCCACCGAAAACTGTACGCCACTCATGCTCGAAATATACAAACTTATGTGAAGAAAATGATAAAACGCATCCAGGAGTGAACAATCAAATCGATCCAAGGATAATCCATTCTAGTGTAGGACAATATTTGTAGAAATATGTACGAATGATTCTGGCACTGCAGACCTATATGTTAGAAAAAGAAATTTGATTAGTTCGATTTAAATTATAACGAGACAAATTATGAAAACAAAGACTTGACATCAGTTGCCTCAGCTCTCGCAAAGAGTGAATGTGTTTACTGACATTTTACATCTGACACACTTTCAGCTAAATTATGTGGACATTGTATATTTTTAAGCTAATTCATGAAAGTTTTTTCTATATGCACACAAGAAAAGTATTCTTCTTTTACAGAACATATTATAAAATTCCGAGTGAGATAGAAAACAATGTGTTAAAGAAAAATCTAGAAACGCACCGATATAAAGTCTGGAGTTTTTGCGCGTTTGTTCATAGGATCAATGAGAATTTGATTAGCCTTCTTATTATTATTTTATATCTAGGTACTAAATTTGAACTTGGTCGTAGGACTGTTGCTATTGTAACATAAACAGGGGTTTATACTTGATAAAAGGTATATAAAATTATTTAATTATTTTAATATTAGCTGATGATTGAAGTAAAACCACTTAATTTCAGCTAATTTAAGTTGTTTTACTTTAATCATCAAGATGTATTTCCGACCAGTAGAAACCAATACAATCAAACATTTAATATTAGCCTTCTACATATCAAGTTTTAACCACCTTTTATGTTATTTTATTCATAATATTTAATTATTTGGTTTTCTCAACATTCTTTAAACAGATAATCCTTGCGCTATAACAGAGGCCGTTAGATTGTCTTTCAATCTTTTAGATCAAGGGTAAATCACAGAATTATTCATTTGTAGTTAACATTACACTCCATTTAAATTTTTCAGTATTCATTTACGAGAAGTTTTCTAAGTTGTTGAAGGGTGAGTAAATATTTGGTGTTGAATGATGTTATATTTTATTGAATATGAATTATTTGAATACTGACGAAGCAAAGTCTCTCTTGAAACTTGTTTTTCAGTAATGTTCTCACATATCTTGAGATTTTATAGAAAGTATCTCAGTTAGATATCTAATAATATTGAATATTCTAAGTAAGATAGTTTTATGATGAAATTCGTAAGATTATGTTGAACATTTTTGAAAGATATTTGTTTTCATAAGAACGATCAGCAGAAACAAAATTTTGTTTACTCAAAATATTCAATTTATGGGATTTTGGTGAACAATTTTTATTGATTGGATTTTGTTTATCATTTGGATGTCTTATAATGAATGTTTATTCTATATGTCGTTTGATATAAGTGGTACTTATATGACATTAATTTAATTTAATTTCTGAAGTTGTAATTATTGAATATAATTTTTTGGAGTTAAATATGTAAAAGGATGATATTTAAATATTTAGATATTGTTGCTATTGTTCTAGTTGCGTTCAACACTTTCAAAATATAACCATGAATCTATTTATTATAGGATCATCATGAAATTTCGCACAAATATTGGCGTCATTATTCCTATTATAAATAACAAATTTTGACCCATCGGATCTGTAGTTTCAAAAATATCGGAGGAATATATGTGTCATTATTTGTAGTCTATATAACAAATTTCAGATCGATCGGAAATGTAGTTTCGAAAATATTGGAAAGAAGGAAAACATTACAAATCTGAATAATTGCAAAACCATTGCACAGATTGCATATATTGACATAATCAACTGAGGTATTCAAATCACAAACATGCTGATAGTTTCAATTATCTAGCTCTTTCCGATCGGAAGCTATAGTATTTACGGGCAGTACCTTCGCACAGAATTACTTTTGTTTAAGATTCTTTATGAGTCAGTCGATACAATTCATTGGAAACCATTTTTGGTCCAGGACATGAAAATTACACACATATGGCCAAGACAATTCATTTATTTTATTTTATTTTTTATTTATTCACAAAGGACTACACACAGGTGAATTTCACACTGAAAAAGGTATTGACAAAATATTGAAGAAAACTGTACGATAACAAAACAGTGATATTGAAACCATACAATGAATGAGGATTCAAACAATCAGAAAAAATAACAAAAATTATTCAATTAAAAAAAAATTTTCCCCGATAAAGAAAACATCAGCAGTTTAAAAATTTTTTGTTATAGAAGAACACAAAGTTAAAGTTCGTCGAAATATTCGATAAACATTTTCCTCCTAATTGTTCTTGAACTTTCGGAAAATAAGTCACACAACTCCCCAAACATGGATTCTTCTCTTTGCATACGATACAGAGGAGAATTCTGTGCAGCAACAGTGTTTCACCTTGAGAGCTAAAACATGTTGCATGTCCTCAGTGTTATACTCGGCGTGTAAAAAGAAATACCGTCAAAAAAAACCCTTTGGTCCAATGAGCCATTCAAAATCTTGTGATATATCAAGATAACATTAACAGTCCTGCGATATTCCAAACTGATCACGTTAAAATGTCTTTGCCTTCTTTAATAGTTCTCGGGATTACCTTTCTGAGTTATGAGGCCCAATCTACCTTATTCCGAGAAACCTCAAAAATTTCTTCTGGACATTTTCGAGTCTTAACATGTGAACTATATAATGTAGAATCCATACAGATGTTGCAGAATTCAGTCTGCTGAATACAAAAACGTGATATACAGCTAATAATACGTCTTTACTTTGAAGTCTCTGCATTGTCTAGTAATGTAACCAAGTACTTTGTTACTAATGTTCACTACGGACTCGAAATGCTGATGGAAAGAATGTTTGGAATCGAGAACCATTCCCAAATCTCTGATTGAATCTGCCCTAGAGAGACTCGTATCATGAATAGAATAATCACATAAAATAGTATGTTTATTTCTTGTGAAAGAGATCACTGCTTATTTGGAAATATTGAGAACTAAGCCTTTTCTTTTGCAGTACCCATAGAACCTAGTCAGTTCACCCTGAACGGTGATGCAATCATGTATAATGCGAACTACAGAGAATATTTTCAAATGGTAAGCAAAAAGCAGAATTTTACATTTAATGAAACATCTCCTGATTCCATTGATGAAAATCAGAAAGAGCAACGGACCCAAATGGGACCCCCGATGAAGCATTACAGAATTCAGAATAGGATCCAAACAGAAACAAACCTACTTCTATTCTCTAAGTTAGACCCGAAGCACTGCAACACGACACCGTGAATCCGACCCCAGCAAGCTCAGACAAAAGACCAGACAAGTAAACTTTGTCAAAAGCCTTGCTGAAATCAGTATACACGGCATCAACCTGCTCTTTCTAGTCAAGTTTGTTGGTTAGATACTCAAAAAAACTCAACAGGTTAGTCTCAACTGACCTCCCCTTAAAAAAAACCGCATTGTTCTGGTATGATCTGCGTCCTGGTGGGGGAATACCAAGGATTCAAAGATCTTCTCGAACACACAAAGTTCACTTATTGGTCTATAGTTCCGAATTGATCCGCCGTATTGGAACTATTCAGGCTATTTTCTAATAGGTTGGAAGTACACCCGTGGCAAGAGATCTATTGAAAATAATCGTAAGAGGAATTTTCAAAGATGTACAACACTCTTTTACGAAGATGTAAAAAACTCTCTAACGAATAATAGCATGCTGTTCCCTACAATATCTGTTCTTTCATTCGAAAGTCAACTAAACGTAATCTTTTGCTGTTCTTCTGAGCAGTAATATTCAGCATTCGTGTCGTTACTTCACATCTAATTACCAAATTTGAACTCGACTGGATTTGAACTTACGAAAATATTTGAAATACAGAATTTTCAATGAGACTACGTCACGAACCACTGAACTCAATTCTCCAGTTCTTGAACTCATAATTATATCATATCGGTTCACATACTGAGGGTTTATTCCACTTTGCATTCGCCAAGTTGCATGGCCATAGATCGATAACTTTCCTTCAAAGTGGAATAACCCCTCAGTATGAACCGATATGGTCCATCAAACATTATACGATGCCATCGAGCATTAGTCCAGATATAAATGGCGTTGAAAACCCACATATTTAGATTCCTAATCTATATTGAAAATTTAAGGCTCTTGATCTTATCGTTCGGAAATTGGCATTTTTACCTCAAGTTGTTCATCTAGACAGTAGATCATCCCGAAATTTGGCATTGTTATTATGTACACAAATACTAAATTTCTTTCACATTGGATAGCTAGTTTTGAAACTATTAGGAAAATGAAATGAAAGTGAATAACTACGACACCATTGGATCGAGTCTGCACATATACAAAATTAACAGAGATAATTAGACCCCAAATATACCCTGGAAGTTTTTAGCCTTTCACTCTTTCTGCTCGAAAATTAGAGTGTTTACGAACAGACCGGCCGGAGAGAATTACTTATGAACTCGAGTTCTACACCAGCGAGTTCGATCTAGTCGTTCGAGACCATTTTTGCCTAGAAATTTAATGGAAAATAGAAATATTATAGAGGGTTGCTACTTCTGTTTTATTTCTCCATTCTAAGATTATTCGCGAAAAAATTCAGACCAACTTTCACTCCGCAGCTATGTTCGAACCTACCGCATAAAATTGCATTGTAGGAGTACGGAATTGAGTCCTCAGTCGAACCCACTCGTTCAATGATGGAGGTGATAGAATCGTCTGTTTCCAACTATGTATATTTGAAGATTACCAACGGCACATATTAAAGTCTTCAGAATCAATTACTCACGATCATAAACAAATTTTGCGATGGCCTTTCTGTCGTTTTTTCTAAAAGTAAGGAATTTCGTTATTTTTTGAGCGCACCCGATACACCTAAAATCTCTTTCCTTGGAAAGATCGCTAATTACGATAGAGTGGCTGGTATTTCTCTATGCAGGTCGGTGCACGGGAAATGTCGAGGCGGGTTCATTTTCTTGCATACTCCATACGTCACAATTGTTTATGATCAGAAATATGTTGAATTTAATTCGATTAAATCAGCATTTTTATCTTTGTTTTTGCATCTTCTTTTATACATCTACGTATAAAAGAAGTCGTGAAAATGTTATATTCCGCAAATATGAAAATGCTATATGTAGTTTTCTCGCCGCCTTTTGAGTTTGTTGATCAGATAAAATAGGAATGAGAAATTAATGGCAGGCCAGTTTTAATAAATTCTTTCCATCGTGTTCTAGGTAAATCTGACGTCAAGTTCCACCAGTCAGACAGCGAATTTCGGCTCCTATTTGAATGTGACGCGGATTTTTCGTGACGTGGGTACGTCGTTTTTACCGAGGGTTCAAGTAGACCTGCCGTTTGAAAAAGGGTTGTTTTCAGTAGCATTCGACGTTTCATTAGATCTTTTTGAAAAACTTCCGAAAAGTTAGGCGCGTGGTTCAAATCGGTGATTTCTGAGGCTGTTCCGAGTATCTGAGTGCACCGAGAATTAGATTTTCAATTCATTTCTTCAATAAGTAAATTCTTCTGCTAATGTGTTAAAAAAGACAGAAGTTGAATTAGAGAAATGATTGAGATAGGACTCGCGTGTTAGTGTGAAACTTAATGTAGTGCCCTCAGAGAGATTCCCAGAGTGAAAAGGCAACTTCAATAGTTCCGTTACTGATTTTTATTTTCCGTCAAACCATAGTTAGAATGGATCTGTCACTATTTCAAAATTGCCGGAATAACCTTGCTATTGCGCCTATACCTCACGGTTCGGAACGAGTTTTGAGTAGGCTTTCGCTAAGGCTAGTTCACAACGTGTTCTCGTGGATGCTCCTTCCTCGTTCGTCTGCTCATAAGTCGACGACACGTTGGGGTTCCTTTGCCGGTCTAGGCTCCTTTTTTGGGGCGACTTGGTCGATAATTATTGGTGTTGCAGCTTGGCTTGGGTATGATGACTAGTACCTCATGTATCCCAGCTACTTTTGAGTAGACTTTCACCAAGGCTAGGTCACAACTAGGTCACAACGTCTTCACGTGGACGCTTCTTCCTCGTGGCTCTGCTCATAATTCGGAGACACGTCAAGGTCCCTTGCCGGTCTAGGTGCCTTTTTTGGGGCGACTTGGTCGGGAATTGCCGGAGTGTCGGCTTATCATTGCGGAACTGCTGCTATACCTCCAATTAACTTTGGAGTGAACCCTTTCTAAGGCTAGGTCACATCGTCTTCACGTGGACACTCCTTCCTCGTCGGTTTCACCTATTGTTAAGAGGTCTCTGACCGTTCTTAAGGTTCATTTAGGGACGACATGACTGGAAAGTGTTTGTATCCCAGCGTTACTGCTTCCCCTCTGAAGAATGTTGGACCCCTGCATCTCGAACTCGACACAGTTTTATTTGGAACTGGAATCCAAAGTACCGTTGTAATTTAATTCAAAGTGAAGCTTTGCCGTGGCCTACCATTTATTCTATTGTACTCCTCCGTTGTCATTTGTTGTATTTTATCCCGTAGGTCTGCTCACCTCGTCTGACCAAAATTTTGACTTTGATTTTTCGTTTTATTTCATATTGAATATTGGATAATTTGTTATATATTGTGTTTATGCTGATTTAATATGAAAATTAACACTATGTTTTGAATCAACTTGTTTCAGTCCACATTGAAGGAAGCATAGCCTGGTAATCGCTGTTACCATAGATTACAATCGAATTATGTCCCCACTGTTTGAAAGTGAGCCTGACGATAGTGAGAAGTCAGTAGAGACATTACAACCTCTTAGAACCTATTTCAATTGGCGCCTGAGCATTTGAGAAACCCACTATTTGAAGTTTAGTGATAATACAATTTTGCTGACTAAGAAACACCGTTGCGCCTGGGCAGGGACCTTTTGCTTTTACAAGTAATTTCTTTCTCTTTTATAGGAAACAGACTGGAGCTGATTTACTAAAGTGGTTCTCGGACTTATAATGTGGAGGTGAACAGATTGGCAACAGAGGAACTAATTAGGGAACTAGATGCCCCAGGAACACTAGCTGGTAGAACCGTTTACGAGAACAGGACACAGCTGAAGAAGTTACTCAGTCAGGGTGTTCCATTCCCACAGTTACAAAGCGATACAAATAAGGAAATGGATCCTGTGAGCCGCATTTTGGGAAGTCTGATCGAGGATATAAGGGAGTTCGACGAAGAGAACGCTTTTAACGAAAGGGTCCGAAATGGCAATCGACTGGCACATGTCCGCAACAGGTTAGACCTGATTACAGTCAAGACGGAAGAAGGACAGGACCGGATGCATGGTGTGAAAGACATTCTGACTCATGCTTGGGAAACGTTGAAGGATAATGAGATGTTGGCGGAAGTACAACAGCCAACCAATCAACAGACACCATTGGTAGACGGCGTCGAGACACCCGGGATCACCAATATCGGTGAGGTCCCCAAGATGGCACCTCCAGAGAAATTAGTGGAACTCATTTCCTTCGTTATCCACCGGTAGCTATGTCAGATCAATGCCATGCTTCTCCGAATGTGTTTCGAAATCGACTCGGATCGTGAACCGCTGAGCTCCTCGGATGAATAGAACCGACCTTCCGAACCGGAGCGACCCCACCGACCAATCATAGCTGAGTCTAATCGACGAATATCATTCCCATTCCTGAAAGGAGAAGCAGGAATACACCGTGACTTGAAATCAAACCGAGAGCACGATACTTTGAACTGGCCGAAACGAGAAGATCACGAACCAGTTGCCCCCACGTTTCAAATACCGAAAAGAAGTAGGACTACTGGAGATACCTCTTCTCAATGGAACTGCCACTCAGTCTCGATGTATAAATGAAATACGCACTTCGATGGTTCAGGCAGCGTGAACTCTGTCCTAGGGGAGGTAGAACAGTTAGCCGAGACAAGAAAGGTGTCGTCACATCAACAGCTGTTCGAGTCAATCTTCGAATTACTGCGAGAGGACGCCAGACTTTAGTACGTTTCTCGTCGTGGAATCTTCAGGGACTGGCCTGATATCAAATAGCAGTTGGGTGAAGCATTCCTTCCGCCGAGTATGAAGAGAGTGTCCCCTTTCGTTCCAAGAAACCAGGATCTATTAAATAAAGGGAAGGTGTTCGAGTTAGTTCAGTGGCAAGCGAATCATTACGTTCCACCGCCTGAACATACGAGTTTTATAAACAAACGACACCTGATATACAAGATATTACCCCAGAAGGCAATGAGCAATCTGTCAAAACGGTTCAAAAGCTGATAACACTTACAGAGGAATCTTTGTCACCTCAGATCAAGGTGAAGCCTCAAACGTCAGTAAAAGTTCCGACCAAAGTACCGAAGACCGACAGCGAACGGCAGGCTGTGCAACAAGTAAGATTTACGTAAGATGAGGTGTTGGAGATGTGAGGAGATTGGACAAATGAGGCGAGATTGCCAAGTCAAACCTGTTTTATTCTAATCGCGATGCGGAAGACAGGGAGTCATGTCCAGGGATTGGCACTGTTCGGAAAAATATGATGGAGCTGTCGGGAAGGAAGGCTCGTCAGCTTATACCGATTGCTTCCACAAGTAAACAGTCAGTACAACTCACCGAAAATAGCCTCATGATTGAAGTCAGTGTTGTACAACTGGAATTGAAGGTCCTGTTGGATATCGGTGCTTCCAGGTCATTTTTGAGCAGAACAGCGGCCAGAAGATTCCAAGATATGGGTATTTACACCTATCCGGTGAGTGACGTGTTAGCTACCATAGTAAATGGAGACCGCATAGCTGTCAAAGAGGTCTGTCATATGGCGCTGCTGGTGGAAAATGAAGTAATCCCCGTTCAACTGCTGATAGTACCCCAATTACTCATTGACATAATTGGGTATGGATGTGTTGGAAACTTACAAACTTCCGGATAGATATACAGACTGCCCAAACCTATCTGGACGAACGGCTGCTGTAAAAGCCGAATTATACAGCTAGAGTTTTGTCGAAGTTGATTGTAAGGAGTTAGTTTGCCAACCATTTCTTAATAGTTTTGAAGTCAGCTTCGATCATTTCTTTCAAAGATCTTCTGAACTAAAAAAACCTCTTCTTATTATTTTGTTTTATAAAAAATGGCTGTGTGATCTGCATATATTGTAATTGACCCTCGACTACGGACCGAAAATAGACCATTCAGGTGAATTTCAAAGAGGATTGGACCGAGAATAGTACCTTGAGGTACGCCATACTCAATCTGTTGAAATTCACTAATTGTATTGTTTATTTTCACGCATTGGAATCGATTTGATGGGTTTTATTCGAATAACTTGTGCTGATTACCTCTAACTCACATTTTTTCTATTGACTGTAGTAGTAGAGTATAGCTCACTGTATCGAAAGCCTTCGATAGGTAAATAAAAACACACAGAGATGATTTACTATTATCCAGACTGGATAAGATCTCGGAAGTGAGGTTTAGGATTGCATCTTGAGCAGAGATGCCTTCACGAAATCCAAATTCTTTTTCTGAGAGTAAGTTATACTTTGCATAATATTCACAGGGTCGTAGTTGTGAAATTTTCTCGAATATTTTAGCAAAATAGGTTATCATCGGGATGAGTCTTTAATTTATGACATTTTTGTGGTTACTGGTTTTTGTATATTAGAAATACTATGATGTTCTTGAATTTTTAAGGAAATATTTCTGCTGTGATGCTTTGATTGATGAAAAAACAGTGGTTCTGATATCAATTTACAGAGCTATTTTAATGTCTTAAATTTTATCGCGTCCATTTCGGGTGTTTTATTATTTTTGAGAGATATTATTATTATTTTCCTGATACTCCTCAGAAGCTTTTTCGGCTTGTGCAAGTTAGGAAGTATTGCTCTGATTATTTCTAAACGATCAGTTGCCCGGATGAACATGAAACTGCGATACGCTTAATTCCATTAATTTCTTGTCCATTATCTATCATGGTTTTTATCGGAGATTCCTTTTTTGTATTGGGAACATATTTCATTGACTGTATTCCTAAGAAATTTTGTATTCTTTTCATCATTCTCAATTTTTGTTCTATAATAATTATGTTTGGTTTGTTTCATAATTGCAATTGCATCAATTTCTCTAATATACAAACTCTACTTTCAGAGCAATATTTGATAGATTTTTCAGTAAACTCTGGTATATTTTATTCCGTTTGTTGATCGATTTGATGATACCAGCTGTTATCCAACATTTTTTTTTATTTCAATTTTATTTTCCTAGTGGATTCCTGAATGTTATGATTTATTAATTCAACAAATTTATTCATCGCAGATTCAACATCTGGTGACTGGAAAACTGAATTCCAACTAACATCTTTTAATCTGTCTGTCAAATCACGGTTGTCTTATTTATGAAAGAAGTTGTTGTCATTGTTATGGTGGATTTTTGTTTGTTGTGAATTGAGAATAATTATTCACAGAGTAGTATTATAGTGGTCTGTTAAAAGTGTTTCGATTATACATAGTAAAAAAAATTGAAATCGGTATTAGTTTTTATGAAAATGTGGTCAAAACATGTCTTAGTTGTTTGTGTCACCCTAGTATGTTTGTCGAATTTATATGAAACCGTGTTCATGCATAATATTGTGATACTCAACAGTGATTTCATTTTTATCTTTGATATCAATGTTCATATCCACAAAGAGTAAAAAATAATCTGCATTGAAATGAACTTTGCTAAAATAACCTCTTGAACCCTCAATAAACTCCACTGCGTTTGATGATGGTCCTCTGTATATAATTACATAATCCTAACCCTAATTAATTAAATGGATCTTTTCCAATACTCCATAAGACCTGTATATTAGCATGTGTTTTATTGCAATTCAGCATTTCTCCCCATGAATCATATCTTGATTCGGATAAGAACAATTATAAATACCATTGTAACTGTTTATTTTTCAAGATATTGTAATTAGAGCTGAGACGCATTCATCATTGTATTCAAATAAATTGTTTTTTAAAAACAAGGTTTTCTGTGCAAAATACATAATTGGCGACGAGTAGATGGGATTGTGTCGGTCTTGTTAGAAAAATTAGTGCATCATTGTGTCCAGCCCCAGAGAGGTTCCACTGGTCAACACAGCAGCAAATCTTCCCAGGCCGTCAGTTTCATCTGTTCAGCACAACTAGGACAACAACAGAGAAAACCACCCAGAAGTCCTGATCACCCGAGTAGCGCCCTGTGACGACTTCATTGTAGAATACAACATTGATGAGCGATTTCCACTCTATTCAATTCTTTTCCCAGTTTCCCTAATCTGGTCCACAATTAGTCAACCTTTTCCCAAGTTTTGCGTGAAAAACTTTTATAACAGTTTTTTCCTAGGTTTCTATCAAAAAACCTACTACTAGAGTTTTTTCTAGGTTTCTTATTCAAAAACACCGATTACAATTTATTTGACAATAATATTAAATACTAATTATTCAACATAACTTCAGTGAAACACTTTTCTCTTCATAGAGATAAAAATAAAATTAGAAAAATGGCACAGGAAAAAATAGATTTAACTTTGCCTGAAAAATTTGGCATGCTTTTACCTAAATTCTCTGGAATCGAGAATGAACTGCATTCGTTCCTGCGTAGTGCAGAACAATTTTTATACATGTTTGCAAATGAACAGCAAATAGTGAAAGACTATTGCCCCGCAGTTGTGAAATCCAAGCTCATTGATAGAGCACTCGCAGAAGTATCTACTTCTGATATCCCCAATAATTGGGATATTCTCAAAAGATTTCTTTATACTAAATTTGGTGATCAAATAAACTTAGATGTTTTGATACATCAATTACAGTTTTTAGCGAAAAAACCCAATGAGGATATGCTAGTTTTCATTGATAGAATTATTGCTCTTAAAATACGTATTAATTATAGAATTGATACTGATCATATGCCTGATTCTGAAAAACTCATTTATAAATCGAACATCCTGAAAATATGTAAAACAGTATTAAAATCTAATTCACCGATGGAACGAACTTCGTACTTATTTAATTATTAATAATGCTTTTGATTTTGATAATACCGTAAACGCTGTAAAATATTACATATGCAATTTAGACCAATACGAATTACTCGATAAAAGCAGTAAAAATCTAACAATTAAAAATAATTCGAGAAATAATTATACTAATCATATCGATAATTCACGGTACAATTCGAATAAATTCAATCGATATTCTAATAATAATTACCATAATAATAATTACCCTAATAATAATTATCGCGAGAATCAACCCAGATTTCCTCCGCGACCAATTCAAATCTTTAATCGTCAGATGAACAGTCAATATCCGAGTACATCTAGAAATCCCAATGTAAATGTCTTTGAACCAAATCCTAATCAGAGAATTACTACTCCCCCAGAAAAAATGTCAGTGCGAATACATAACTATCCTCAAAAACGACAAAATTATTCGACGCAATAGCAGAACAACCCCCAAAGAAAATTGTTTGATGATAATCGAAGCCCTGACTTCCTAGTAGAAGAATTAACACATATTGAAACAAATTCTCAGAATAATATTAAACCCGAAATGAACGAAAGAAAACGTTTCATGAATGAGAGAAAAAATATTACTCAAAATTTTCAACAGCTAGCCCTAGATCAAACGCTAGATATTAAAAATCAATTACCCTTTATTGAATTCGAGAAACCTAAATGCAAATTATTAATTGATAGCGGATGTTCAGTTTGCCTAATTAATCCAAAATTTGTGCATGATAATTTCCCTAAAAATATTTATCGTGAAAGTACTACATTAACAGCGTGTATGAGACAACAAACCTCCAATGAAAAGCCTCTTTACCGTTATTTTCTGAATTTCAAATAAATATATAAACATCCTTTCATCTTATATAAATTTCATAAAAATTACGATGGTCTCATAGGAGCAGACTCTTTAAACAAGTATAGATTGAACTTAGATTTCAAAAATCAATTTTTAAAAAACGATTTTTATGAAATACCTTTAAATATCAACAAGTATGTCAAAACTCAACGGATATTTCAATCGATCTTAGTCATTTGAAAATTAAAAGTCAATCAACAAAAATTATTCAAACAAATAAAAATGTTATTCATAAACCGGGTCAACCCCTCAACTCTGCAACTAATAATGCCGATGCTTCAAGTAGAATTATTTTAGAATCAAACGAGAATATTAATTATGAAAATTTTTTAAAAGTTCCTCACAACTTTGAAACTCCCTCAGATATTAATGCAAAAATTTGTGATTTATTTAAAGCCCCTAAAAAGTACGCGTTAACACATTGCGTGTCTAAAGATTTTCGTATGAATAAGGGCATTGCGTTAGATTTCAAACAAAAATTCAATCACGTAGATGAAAAAATATCGCAAAATAAATTGAAAGGCGATGTAGCTATTTTGAAAACGAAAAATCAGAATCATTACTATTTAATCACAAAAGAGTTTTACTATGAAAAACCGGAATACCAGGATGATTTCCGATCACTCGTTAATCATAAAAAACTATGTATCCGAAATAAGGAGAAATATTTAGCGTTACCACGGATTGCTTGTGGTTTAGATAGATTAAATTGGCCGAAAGTATTTGATATGATAAAATACATTTTTATGAATTCTTGTATAGAAATCGTGATATATTCTATTCCTGACCAAGATGCTGAAATAAACGGAATTAAAGACGATTTAGTCTCATTATTAAACCAAAGTCCCAGAAGATGAACTTGATGAATGTTTTGATCTTTTAAATAGCGGAAATCAAAATAATGATGAAAACGAAAACAATGACTCAGAATCTAAAAATATAATTGATTTAGAAACGGAAAGTTTTACTGTTCATAGTAATATGGAAAATCCTATTTTAGAACTTCCATATACTGAGAGAAGTCTTAACTCAGTACCGTTACAAATAATCATTAAAAGAGCATCAAGTTACAACGTAACTAAAATTAAATTGTTTGGAGAAAAACTCGAGATTTATCGTTTCATTAAATTCAATTGAAACAGATTTATTTAAATTTATTAAGGAATACATTCGTCCTAGAAGTTCCTATACTTTATATTTTAAATCTCCTGAATTACAGAGACCTTTTATTGCAACTTTACAAAACAAATTTGACTATAAAACTTTTGATTTAAAAATTTTACAAACGTGCTTAGAAGATGTTGAATTATTCCTTGCCTATTGAACAAATTAAACACAATTAAAAAGTTCAAGACTACATTTGAAATTACCTAGAAAATTTGAATGATACTTCGAAACGAATTGAACAAGCTAGGCAGAAAAATATTGAGCGTTTAGTGAAAACAAACGAAAAAAGAGGTGCCAAAGATAATCACCTGTTGAATCAAAATCCCGCCTACGTTAAAAATCCTAGAACACGTAAACTTGATCCTGTGTATAAAAGAATAGATGCTCGAGAAATTGATTCGCATCGTATTCAAGATAATAAAAATAAGCATATTTATCACAAGAAAATACTAAACCGACGCAAAAACTAATTCAAGATTTTGTTTTAGATTCAAAATGACACCTGTCATAATTCTTCGAACTTTGTTGAAATTAATTGGATCACAATCACGCTGGAAATAATACCATTAGAAAATAATATACACTAGCCGTTCTATTAGGAAAAGCATATATCACAAATGAGAATTTACAATTGATCTATCACATTGATCTGAATAAGATAGAAGAAATAATTTTCAAATATCAGAAAGAAATTGAAGACCTTAAAAAGCAACAATTAAGTTTCGCTCAAACAGCAAATCATAGATATTCACAACATTCTAATGAAATAAATTTTAAAGCCCTTGAAGAGATTCTTAATGAAAAAATTAGAACTAAAAGAGGATTAGTTAATCTCGGTGGCAAGATTTCGAAACTATTATTCAGAACCTTAGGTTCTGATGATAGGGAATTGTATAGAAATTATTTTAATAGTATAGAGAAATATGAGAATCAGAGGCAGATGGCTACTGTCCTTAATGACCTTAAAAATAAATACATTACTAAATTTCAAAAACTGAATGAAAATTTGAAATTATTACAAATTGTTCCACAACTACGTGATGTCCAACAGATGCATCTCATGACGTTTCAACTTAAAGATATTAAAAATACGATTGATGAAATCCAAACAGCACTTAGCTTCGCAAGATTACAGCTTTTACATGAATCTATTTTACCCTATGCTAAATTTACTGAATTGATAAGAAACGTCACTATTATACCTGTTCATGTCATTCAAAAGACTATTATCAATTATGTCATATGATTATCTTCCAAAAAAAATATTTTTTTTATATAAATTCCCACTATTTATAAAAAAGGATAAAACGTATACAAGTTTTATTTCCTACCCCAAAATAATTTGACCATTTTCCATACTAATTCCTATATGCTCTCGCAAGAAGAATTACTAGAATGGTCTACAAACCAATGCCATCCAAGAATCCTATTTTTATTTTGAAGGTCTACTGTTTCATGAGAACAATTCAAATCGGACCTAATATAGAGCATTACCATTACGTTGATTAAATTTACCCTCATTGTATATGAATTCGTAGTTTCCTAGTTTGTACTATTCAAGGTTATTGAGTTGTCTCGTTTCAGTCAGCACAATACATTTCGGTTTACAATATATTTGTTTTAAGTAATATTTGAATCCATCTATATTTTTATTGATACTACGGATGTGTGATTGATCAATTTAAAGTTGAGAGAATTCTGATTGATTTTCATTATATCATTATATTCAATGCAGTTTGGTACAGTTTCAGTGGTTATTTCATCAATTTCGTAATCTTTGATATAATTATCCATTTTTGGTTGGTCACAAGGTCAATAAGAATTCCTGCAAATAATGTTTGATCTATAAAGAATGGAAAACCCACCTCTAAATTAATTTAGTTTCCTCGTTTGGTGTTTAAGTGTACGTCCTTCTCTTTCTTCTGTCTATTTGCCTTGCGGATTCAACTTAGGAGTGGACTGACTGGCTATAGTCCTTGAGGCAGTTAATGGTTTCTTAATGGCTCCAGTGGTCTTATTTGCAACATTTTCTGTGTAGTTGTTAAGGTATGTAGTTCTTAGGGTAATTTTAAAGCTCTTTAATAGACTAGGGAAGTCGCCGTTTGTCCTCATCTGGTTCCTTATGTACCGAATAGAACTAATTGTGTTTACTAAACGAAGACGCGAAATGCGAGTAACTAAAATATCGCTGCAAAAGGTGGATCAGAGTTGAGCTTCATATTTGAGTTGTAGAAAGATCTTATTTTTAAATAGAAATAAAATAGGATTATGCCCCTGTTCGAGTAAAAGGAGTTCTGAGAATGGTCTTGATATATTTTTTTACATATGTGACATACTTCATAAGCAAAGTTTCTTTCGGGTATCTTGGTATTATATTTGGTGATCAGGAAAAACCAGGGTACCGCATATGGTAAGTATATATTTCGGGTCCTATAGCCACCCTCTTACTAATATAATGAGAGGGTGTTTTTAATTGATAGAAGGCTAGTTTAATATCTCAAATATCAAACAGATTAATTTTGGTAACCTCAATAATTGAATTAATTGAATATTTCAGAAAACACAATTTCAATTCAGTAGACATATTGAATTAACACTCATTACACATTATAAAAAAAAAGAATACAAATAAAATATAGAAAATTGATTAAATCAATTCTATAAAACATCTGATGGATGAAAACGTTTGTTAAAGGACGGTAATATGAAAACCTTATACAGCTCCAAACATGACCAGCACTAATTCTTCGAAAATTAAGTCTCTTTAAAAAAGGCCTTTTTAAAAAAACTCTTTAAAAATATGTAGCACAACTTCAAGAAGAGTATTTGGAATTCTAGCCGACAATCTTCAGTCCACCTCTGTGGCCACAAAATAAATTAATCAAAAAAATATAACATACCTGACGTGCAATTTTTCACAAACCAAGATACAACACTAACTATTTCTAACGTTAGACCATTCGCATTCAATATTCGTCAATTAAACAGTTGCATACCATCACCAATCCATTAGTTCCACAAGTGAAAATCAGTTTTCCTTCGCTGCATATTAGGTTGGGCTTAATAATGAAATAAGTTGTAAAGGCTCTTGATACGAATGGAGCATGTTTTGCATATATGGGAAAAAAATCCTCAGTTGATGTATAGTACAGAAGAAATTAAGCAGGACTTTTTGGTGGTCCACAAATCAAACGACTTATTAGGGACTCTTATGTCGTGAGCTCAATGGATGAAACTTTCCAAAAGCCTGGATCTCATTTGTTGTTAAACAAAATCTTTTGGGCAAATTTAGAGTTAAAAATTATATGGAAATGGTAAACGAAATACCTAATAGATTTTTATCTGTAATGTGACTATCAAAGTACACTATATTGAAAACCACATAGAGTGTTTTTCTCAGAATATACATCAGCGTGGATGATTATATCAAGATATTAAACTAGGGATGGTGGTTACCAAGGAACATGGAATACGCATGGGACTGCAGATTACTGCTGAAGTTCAAAAAGAGTGTGTCCCAGAATTCATTCAAAAATGTCATGGAAAAGGAGATTCTAAAATTTTCACTGAGCAGTTAGTTTATGAATGATTTATTGATCTTTTTATACATGTTAACGAAAATTAAAAAACAGACCTTGCGTTGACCTGAACAATTAATTGAGAAATAACCTAAGGAAAAAATGGAATAATACATGGCACCATCAATACCTACAATATTTTATGTATCATCCATGACTACACAGAGGAGAGATGTCTATTTACTAGTGACGAAAACCCCGAGAATATTTTCTGAGTTTAACACTTAGTTGACAGTACAGCATATTTTAACAGAATGTGAATATTATCAAAGTCAAAGGACGCAAATCAGTATGAGCAAATCAACGCAAGAATCCCCCAAGTCAACACTCCAGCATGTTTCAATACCTTAGCTTTACTTGAATGTATGTTCGAAAATTTAAAAAAATTTATAAAATTTGAATAGTAACATTACCGCTAATGAACTCGCTGTCAAAGTGGCGAATATATGAATTAAATGAAATATACATGTAACATTGATATTTGTGTGATATAATTTAATATTGAAAGTTACGACTTCGCTATTTTTATTCAGTCTATAGCTTAAGCTGTAACTGTAATTGAAATATAATATCTTTTTAAATATTGCATATTTGAATTCAGAGAATATGAAATTTGCCCCACATAGTTCGGCACCAAATCATATGCTAATGAACAATTAAATTATAGCATATTATTCCTCAGTTGCTTATAGCGTGTGGAAAGGCCAAATGGAATAAATTTATTATCTTGGTTACTGTACATAATTATGGAGAATTCCGAAACACGTCAAATTTAAATTTTAAATTGTCACTCTTCTTCGTAAAATTGCGAACCCTTCGCAACCGCCTTCGAAAGAGTACAACTCCCAATTTCTCAAATAGGAAGTATGGGCTGTAATACATCGCGTCATTTTCTATTCAGTAACGTTATCATATTCATGTTTACTGCAAAAATCGAATAGAAAAAATTTAATGAAGTGATTAGCAAAATTTGGTACAATATCGAAAACTGTAATGTAATACAAAAAGTAGCAAAAAAATTATTAATGTTAATGCAGTAGATGCTCAAAGTGTTCAACATGAACGCCTCAGAAACATTCTAACCTCAAATGAAAATTTCTTCCAACATTATTCAACATCTCTGGAGTGATCGACCTAATCGCAAGCGTTATTCGATCTTTTAGGTCACGTGAATTCTACCACTTAGTGTATTGGCATATGAGCGTAGCTCTTCCATCGGCCTTATCATCGTGCATGTCGAGAACCACTACGCAGAGCTGAACCCACCTGCTTCCAATTTGGCCTTCAGTTCGAGAATCTACAACCATATGACGTGTAGCAGCAAAGCACTATTAAACCTCTACTGGCTCTGCATGGATAGTACCCGAGTTGTTTGGGACGCAACTCACACGCCGAAGGGGTTTCTTATCCATTCATACGAACGCAGTGCGCATGAACCTGGATAGTCTCAAGATTGATGCCTCAATTGATCCTGGTACGAGCACCGTCAATCCGGCCTGTACGTAAAGACCCATGAACCATTGTGAACTGTTTCAATTGATCCTGGCTTCAAGCACCAACGGACTAGTCGTATTGAGATCCATAAACCCCAGAAATGTCTCGCAATCGATCTGGGTTCAGGACGAGGCCTGTCAAACTGTCAAGTCCCGCTAAACCTAGAAGCATTTCTTGAGATATCTTGAACATGAGTGTCTGCGAACAGATAGAAGGAATACCCCCCCTAGTTCAGCATGCGGACTTTCAACCACTGCCCCCTCGAGTCCAATAACATTTGGGTTGCCAGGTCGTGCGAATACTTCCCGAGGTGTTTGGAACGCAAATCTTTTCGATTTATGAGGATATTCTTCAACCTCGAGCATCACATCTAATTTCATATCCCACACAGTATATCAGCAGCAGCTTTTTCAAACTACCTTGCATGCTCAAGCTCGCGAACGGAGCCAAGGCGGCAAATCCGAAAATTTTTCATGAAACAAGCGACTTACTTATTTTTATGTTCGGGTGTTATCTCCGTAATTAATCAGTTGTAAAATTATAATTTTGTGCATTTCCGTTGATGGACCATTATTCAGAATTGAAAAAAATTCAAACACAAATTAGACAACTTGTAAACTTCAACTTATTACCATAAAATAATTTTCGAAGGAATTCTAAAAAAACTAACATTGCCACAGAAATTGTTTTACGTAGTGTTCATGGTACCATCTGGAAAACACAATGTTATGTTTTTTCTTTTTTTTACCAATCACATCTTAAAGGTAAATAAGTTTAGTATTATGGTAATCTTCTTCTTTCATGTGCCCTATCCGGTCTCCCGAACGTTGGCTATAACTCTGTCAAGAGCATTTCGATCTTTTGTTAAGTGTACGAATTCTCTTTTTGAATACATACACGTCCATTCACGAATATTCCTCAACCATTACCATAGATTAACAATAATATATAGATTGGACACTTCCCTACCCCCACCTAAAACTAAGTTTTTAGTTGATGCACCAGTCAATATTTAGCGCTTACCATCAACTTATACTTTTTGATTTCGCCGCTAGGTACCGCTATCATCAGCCGTTAGCCATTGTTGTAATAAAGTTCATCTATTTCGTAAAGAGTGGTTTTGTTTACGTTTTGTTATGGCCCAACCTCGATTACATCTCATATTTCTTTTTGATTAAATTTCGTAGGAGTTAAGTTCAAAACAGTTCAGTGCATCTAAACTAGTGTATTTTCAAATATTGAGTTCAATACAGTACTTGAAATTGGGATAAGTATATCCCAACAACATTTCTTAGTAAAGAAATGTTGTGTAAATGGGTGTCAAGATCTAACCAGCCCTAGACATCGTTTTCCTAAGAGAGATCCCAAGTTATTTAAGAAGTGGATTGGAATTATACAGCCAACTGATTGGCACAAATTATCAGATGATCAAATATTGAGAGGAATATAATTTCTTCAGGTTGGTTAGTTTTCATTTACTATGTAGTCGTCTAGACTATTTTTATGTTTAGTTGGTTAGTTTAAAATATAAATACATGCTATGTAACACACCAACAAATTGCTCTGGGTGATCTAATAATATTATTTTTTCTCTAGGTGATTTTCCTGAGGTAACAGATATTGAAATGGTATGGGCCAGTTTCTGGATCAGTGCCAAATGTTGATAGGAAAAGAACTTCTTCAGGTTAAGTGGTGCAATTTGTAAAATTATATCAAACGATTTATCTATTAGAAACTGTGTAATCTGTAGGATTAATTTACTTGGTCATTGTGAGTCGTTGAAAGATTTACATTTTACTGAGTATAGGAAATTACGTTTTGGTAATTTGATGAAACTGGGACACTATACTTACTTTTTATTTGATCAGTGTTTTAATTATATCTTTCATTTCATTCCAAGACTTTGTGAGAGAAGAAAAATCTCAAAATGTTTTGAAAATATCATATTGAAGAATTTAAATTTTCAAATGATGAAGTGTGCATCACATGATCTTTATCAAATATTATGCTTGACTCTTCAGGTGTTCTTTATTCTGACGGTGAAAGCAAGTGAATAAAATAGCAACCAGAACTGATTCAAAATTTTTATACAGTAATCCAGAGAAGGAATTTATTGACCCGATTAAGGACCAAGCTGAAAAACATTTTGAATCTTAAAGAAGATCTCATAAATTAATGTTCTCAAGGTTCAATTTTTGTCTTCACACCTAGGAATACTTCAAATATGTTAATTTTATCTTTTTTTTTATTTACTAGTTTTAATTTTTCATAACCAATGAATAGTTATTGTTAAAACATAATTCTGTTATTCAAATAGTGAGTTTGAACATTGAAACAAGTTTTTGGAAATTACTATGTTATACTACAGAAAAATTAAATGTAAATATTGTAAATACATACGTTAATTTTATCTATTTTTTTATTTAATAGTTTCTATTTTTAATAATGAATAAAAAATTATAGTTCAAACTTGTAAAGATTATTCAAATAGTAAGTTTGAATATTGAAACTAATATTTGAATCTTCTTTCAGTTTTTCCTAGGGTTAAAATTAAAACAAGACTTCAGAAATTACTATGTTTTACTACCAAAAAATTGAAATGTATCTGCTGTAAAGTTGTGTGAATGTAAGCATTTCAATGTTTTGGTAGTAAAACATAGTAATTTCTGGGCACTTGTTTAATTTTAGCCCTAGGAAAAACTGAAAGAAGATTCAAATATTCGCGCCAAGTGTCGATAATGCAGTATTCTAAAAGCAGAAGTAATGCAGTTTTCTTTAGTTGAATTTGTTTCTCGCACCAGTAGCTACAATGAAAGCGACAAACTTGATTCAGACTTTTTACAGTCAGTGTCCCATCTATATAGTCTTGATCTAGGACTGCCGCCTTCTTTCAAGTCCATGGCGCCCCTCTATTTTCCCCTCCATTATTATTTGGAGTATTTGATATTTATCTCCTCTTAGTATGTGACCAAGCTATGCAATTTTGCGGCATTTTGTGGTGGTTATTGAGTGCCTTATAACGAATTTCGGCAATAAAATGATTTTAGTTCTTTTTTTTTAATTTTTGAAATAAACATGAAAATGTTAACATTTCTGAATAGAAAATGACGCGTACTTTCAAACGATGTATCAGAAGCCCATGCCATTTGAAAAATTGGGAGTTGTACATGTATTTCCAAGAGCGTTGAAGGTAGGATTCTCGTATGTTCACGAAAAAGAATAACTCTTTAAAATTTAAGTTAGACGTGTTTCAGGATATTTCATGAATATATATTGTAACCCAGATAATGAATTTACTCTAAATGGCTTTTCCACACGGGATATAGGGTTTTAAAATAAGAGGTTTTATATTGAATATCCCGTCATCTTTGGACATTTTACAAAAAACTACGGCATTACTAAAAATGGACCGATACAACGTAATGAAATTGTTAAAATTCAGTACAAAAATGGTAACAATTTTGGAGTGACAGTTCGCAAAATTAAAGTATTTTTGGAACGTCGTGAAGCACCTTCTCGGGAGGCAATAGTGAAACTAGTGGAAAAAATTGAGGTGTTGAATAGCTGAGAATAATACTGCTGGAGCCCGTAGCCGATCTTCGACATTGGGCATTCCACACACGACATTACACCGTATTTTGCATAAATACTTTAGATCTTAAGGTTTCTTAAAGTTTAGTCAATACAAGAACTCAAGACAGTCGATCAATATCAGCGTCGTATCTTCGCTAATTGGATCATTGAAATACATCAGAATGATTCTGACTTTCATCGAAAAATCATCTTCATCGATGAGGCACAGTTTCACCTCTAGGCTAAATTAATGAGCAAGATTGTTGCTGTAGAGACTTGTCCCAGCTCCTTCCGCAGAATTCTGCATTGCTCTGCTTCAGCTTACCGGCGTACTCCATAGAGGATGCTACCACTTTCTGAGTGCCGAGCTCATCGTCCTCGCCCGGTTCAATTAAGGCAAAGTACACAGCGTTCGACGACCGTTCCGATGTGGAACACAAGGTCTTTGGCATTACAGGCAGACACACCTGTCTGAAAAGTTCATGTGCCCATGCTCAGAACGAAACTTCGCCTCCCAAATTAAGAGGTAGATGCTCCCTCACAACACTGCAGTCCTTCAGACCTTGATTGGTGACCACGAAGTGATGGCTCTAATTGCCCCATTCTATTTGTGAGGAGACGGCCCTTTCGTTCCCCGCTGGAGATGGCACTGCGTCCAGCCCAGCGGCGGACTGATTACTGCCACATTTCAACGCCCTATTGTGTGACCTTACCGACGTTCACTGAGGGGAAAGCGAGTGTGTGCTTCCGCAAAACTCTGCTTCAGCTTCTCGACGTATTCTATGAATGATGCTACCGCTTTCTGAGTGCCGAGCTCATCGTCTTCGCCCGGTTCATGTAGGACGAAGTACACAGCGTTCAACGACTATTCCGACGTGGAACACCAGGTCACTGTCGTCTAGGGCAGATATGCGCCCAACGCCTGTCTGAAGAGTTCTGGTGCGAATGCTCAGGACGAAACGCCGCCCCCCAATACCTTCCTCACAACACCGCATTCCTTCAGAGCTTCATTGCATTTTTGGCTCGGAAAATCCAAAGATTGTTGAAAAGTCTTTCCATCACCAACGTATCACTGTTTGGTGCGGTTTTTGGCTGGCGGTGTGATTGAACCCTACTTATTCGAAAATGAGGCTGATGCACGGTGAATGCATTACGCTAACGAGCTATGATTAATGATTTTTTAATGGTCGGAATTGAAAGATGTTGATGTGGACGACATTTATTTTCAACACGATATCGCTACGTATCATACAAGCACCGAAACAATCGCAATTTTGCAAGAAAAGTTTCGTTACTGTGCTATTTCTCGAAGATGAAATCACAATAGGACACCGAGATCTTATTATTCAACACCTTAAGACTATTTTCTTTGGCGAAACGTGAAAAATAATGTCTATGCCAATGCTTCGCAATCGTTTCAAGATCTTGAAGATGAAATTCGTAAAGTTATCGAGGACATACAAGCGCACATGTGCGAAAAATTCGTGAAAAGGATATGGTGCTGCAACAGTAGACGTGGCGACTGACATCATTTTCTATTTTTAGTGGCAGACTTTTCTCTTTACAATGAGATAACACTCATCAATTTCTCTCAAAACATACTGATTTCTTTCAGGAAAAAAAAATTAAACCTCTTATTGGAAAACCCTTTATAATTACCTCATGAAACAACCTTTATGGTAATATTTTCCGATCAAAATATGACAAAATAAATAAGATTCATAGTAAGTGAATTAATTCACTCTGTAAACATTCTGTATAATAGTTATTTCCGATCAGAACGTGATAAAATGAATTTAATAGAGAGATCTATATAGAATGAATTAACTGAATTGAAAGTAATAAAAGAGGAAGAAAATACACTGAATCAAACAAATTATATTTGTATTTTTTGTGTACGCAAATTTTCCATTCGGAATAACATGATTTCGTGGATACTATCACAATAAACTTTTATCCGTTGTATGTTGAATTTTGCAATTGCATTTCCCCACAGTATACCCACATTTTATCGAAACGCAAGAACATTCGGGCTTTACAGAGAAATTCAAACTAAAAATAGAGTGATAAAATTATCAACAATAGTTATCCCATTTGTCAATTTTATTGCTCCCATTCGAATAGGTTATATGATAATTGAGATATTAATTGTGTCATATTTTACTGGAAAAAAGCTTGTAATTCGAATCATTGCCTCGATTGCAAATGAATTTATTTTACTGGGAGATTTTTGTGTTGCTTCAAAAATCGTTAGAATTTATTGTAGATCCTGCATTGCTCCTTTCACGTTCTAGAATGAGAAAGAATACTGTAAAACTGATATCAAACAACGCATTCTCCGCAGTTTACAAGTTGTTATTAATTGTACTAAAAGGGGTCTTTCATTGAAAATTATAGGATTTTGATTCTCGATAAATCAACAAGGGTTTTACATGTCCACCTTTACTTTATTTTCAAGCTTGGACAATGCAGATATTTTCGGAATAAGATATCGTTGAGATTTCAATCATGGCTTCGTTGACATTGACGCACCCCATCTCTATAATTTGTCATCATTTGTCATAATTTTGACTGTATTTCCAATAACTTGACGAATATTCTCTTCTAAGTGATCCAAAGCTTGTGGCTTGTTGGCATAGAATTTTACTATCACTGGCCTCAAAGAGAATGATCGAGAGGTGTCAAATCACAGGACCTTCGCAACCATTTCACAGATCCTCGTCGAAAATTACAATTATATGAGCGAAAATATACTGTTCTCCTAGAATTAGCACGCAAAAGTGAAACCAATATTCGCTAATCGAGTAGAGCGAAGGCTATGATAAAAAGATAAAAGGAAATTAATCTAGAACGCTCTAGCTTGAGTCAGCGATTTTGTCCGTCCGCACTTGAAACATTCTACTTCGTAAAATGCCTCATAGTGCGTCAAGGAAAAGAAAATTAAACTTGTCTTTCCTGAATGAATCCCAAATCGTCAACCTGATAGTGAAAATGTAAACTCTTACTCCCTATCTATTTATTTCAACTTTACAATTAAAATAGTGACTTCTATTTACAATATAGTACAATTTTACAGTTAGCTTGAGGTGAGAGATTTACGTATGGACTTATCTTTGAGGTTATCCTGGAATATTCTTCTCCAAGGTATCGAAATGATAGTGCTTTCTCCAAGAATAGTTCATATTCTGCATATAAAATCAACACAGTGTTCGGTCTCAAATTGTTCCAAATAACCATTAGAGCGCCCGGAACCAAGATGGTGCGGTAATAAGATAAACTGGCACAAGGAAGATTGTCTGGTGCTCAAGCAGAAAGGCACTCCAGTAAGATTGTTCAGTTCTAAGAATATCAGGTACTAACGTCTCCGGTACTAAGATCTCCGGTACAAAAACGCCTTTTGATTGGAGGTCTTATAAGAAGCACTGAAAATTCAATATTCCACGATTTTCATGTATTAGGTACGTTAATTCGATGCAAATATCACAATGTGTATCTTTGTGTAAGTCCACAAACGAAAAAAAGAATCTGGGAAATTTTACGCTTCTTGAAAACAATGCATCTCTACAGCGCATGCGATAACAACGTCGACTTTCATTGCGGCAACTCCAAAATTCTTAATGATCTTCGTGAAATCACATCATCGGAGCATTCTTTAGCGATTGTAATTCAAATCAAAAGTGGAGCGTTTTTTAACGTTACTAAGAACAAAAAGAGCAACGAATTATATGGAATGCTGAAAATTTCACTGAAATAAATACTTACCAACTCAGTGAAGACAAGGAGTCTGAAGAAATGTAACAAATCAATAAACAAATTATAGAAATCTTGTTGGATATAGGTCAATTAAAGTATTCGTTGGAGGTAAATACTCTATACTTTATAGAGTCTTCTCGTCTTTTAAAAATATTTGAGCTTTTTAACTTAAAAATAAAATTCTTTAAATTAAACATAGCAAGTCATTTTCTCATCAAATCATTCATACAAGCTTTAAATTAAAAAACTAGTGATTATGCTACCTGTGCACAGTCAAAATACTGCGGCCTTTCAATTTCTCAGTGGGCAGGCCCTACTTTAAATTATTATCAAAAAGAGATGTTTTAAATAAACAGGTGAATATTTGCAGATGTTTCGACCTAAATTACGCCATCCTCAGGGCACTAGAAAATAGGATTTTACAGTGTTACAGGACAACAACGATAAATTTGTATAAAAACATAACATAATAAGAAAACAAATAGAACACACATCCAATTTATTGCTCCAGTGTTCTGATTGATAAAATGTGAATGCTCTTAAAAGGCATTATGTCCAAAAATTTTTCAGCAATTCAAGTAGTATAAAATTACTCGAATTTCTTTCAGATGTTAGAAAATCTACCAGTTCTTGCGACTACCAAACACATTTGACATGCAAGTTATGATTAGCAGATTATCTATTACAGTGAGGGAATAAAAACAAATGCGTGCACCCGAAAAACAACACAGATTCTCATATGCGGAACCTACACCGGTCGTCGAACGCTACTTAGTATGCTTTGATAGATTATACTTAATTTTTTGACGTCTTGGTTTTTCCATACTGTAAGGATGTTTTTTGATTTCAATCATTTCATTTAGCAGTCTTTTCTGATAATTGTTCTGTTTGTCCGAAAGAGCGAAACCATGTATGAACAAACTAAGCTTCGACTTCCTTTCTTCAAAAGATACGTTGATGATATCATAACGTGTATACCAGAAAACGAATGACCTACTATTCTAGACGTTTTTAACAACTTTCGTTCTAGATTACAATTCACCATAGAAAAAGGAAAACCACAATTCTATAGTTTTCTAGATCTCCTACTGATAAGAACTGAGAGTAATAAAATAAAAACCGATTGGTACCAGAAGGCTACTTTTTCCGAGAGATTTCTCAATTTTCCTTCAGGGCACTCCTTTAAATAAAAATTCAATAAAATAAATTAATTCGGCTGATCAGTAACAAAAATCATTATAACAGAGTATGAGCTATGGTAATAGAAAGTTCTAGAAATCGAGACATTCGTCTGTATAACAATTTTATACTCAAATAAACTCAACAAGGTTTTGCTGATCACAGGGGCCAATAGCAGACATGCGCACGTTTCAAACTGATTGGTTTTTGTCATGCTAGTGACTCCAAATCTGTCCATTATAAGTTTGAGTATTGAATTGTTATACAGATGTACTACTCTGTCAAGAAAGTACCAGGAATTTTCAATTAAAACAACATTTTTACATTTTATCGTCAAAATTTATTGGGTCGCCTTCGAAATAGGCTCCATTTGCTCCAATACATCTATGCCAACGGCACTTCCAATTATCGAAGCATTTTTTATAGGCGCTTTCCGGGATGGACTTTAGCTCTCGCGCCGAATTTTGTTTTATGGCTTCAATCGACTCGAAACGGGTGCCACGAAGGGGCAATTTTAGTTTTGGAAAGAGGAAAAAGTCGCAGGGAGCCAAATTCGGCGAATACGGTGGTTGCTGAAGCACGTTTGTTGAGTTTTTGGCGAGAAAGTCAGTCACAATCGTAGGTCGGTGAGAAGGCGCGTTACCGTCATGCAAAATCCATGAGTTGTGCGCCCACAAATTTGGCCGCTTCTTACGGATACGCTCACGCAAACGTTTCATAACGCCTAGGTAATACTCCTTGTTTACCGTCTGACCCTCTGGAACGAATTCGTAGTGCACCACGCCACGGATATTGAAGAAAACAATGAGCATCACCTTCATTTTCGAGAGGCTTTGGCGTGGTTTTTTCGGTTTCGGCTCATTTTTTGCCACCCATTCCGATGATTGCTGGCTTGTTTGCATATCGTACTCGTAGACCCAGGTCTCATCACCAGTTATAATGCGTTCCATGAATGTAGAATCGGAATTACAGCGATCCAGCATGTCTGAAGCAACCTGTTCGCGATGACGTTTTTGAAGAAAATTCAGGTCTTTCGGTACGAGTCGTGCGGCCACCTTTCTCGTGCCCAAAATATCAATCAAAATCGTACGTGCGGACTCGTGGGATATCTTAAGATCATGTGCTATCTCTCTCAAGCTGGTACGACGGTTTTCCAGCACCCTTTCCTTAATTTTATCGACGTTATCTTCGATCGAAGCCGTCGAGGGGCGACCACTTCACGACCGTCCTTGAAGGCTCTGTACCACTGATATGCACGAGTTTTCGATAGAGCATTATCACCAAAGGCCTTTTGCAACATTTTCGATGCATCGGCACACGAAAATTCATTTGCAACACAAAACTTTAAAAAAATTCTTTGCTCAACGTAATCACCCATAGTAAAAATCGGCACGCACTCTGACATCGACTGACTTAATCAGCTGTTGAAAACACACTAGTTGAGAGATCCCGCTCAAGCTTAGCATAGTAATTAAGGACAGTGGTACCAACCTAGGAAAAAAATTTTTTACCTGCCTCATTGCCCTGCCAGATTTAAATCGATAATTCCCGGTACTTTCTTGACAGAATGTATGTTACACTGTCTCGATTTCTAAAACTTTCTATCACCATAGCTCATACTCCTTATTGATGATTTTTGGTGCAGCATTAAGGCAAATTATGGTCTGATTTGAGCATGGGGAAAGTTTATTCTGCTGTAGTAACGTGAAAATATCTAGAATACATTTCTTTTCTTGAATTAACTCGCAAAGGTATATTTTGATTGTATTTTACATAATGTAGATGGCGCTAGTGTACAATTAAGATCTTAGAGTCTCTGTGTCTAGCGAATATGGATACTTGACAGATTTGGAATCCTGAGGATGGCCTAATGTAAGTAGAAACTTCGGCAAATACAACAAATTTACCTCCAACGAATATTTTACTTGACCTATATCCAACTAAATTTCTATAATTATATACACTGAGGTCACATTTTTTTTAATTCAATAAACAAAATACGGCAAGTTCGGAAACTCATGAACCGAGAAGCGCAAAAGAATAGAATAGTGAACCGCGTGGGTGAAAGTATAACACCAAACAACCTGAATGAATTCTTTACAATAGCTGGCAAAAAATAGCCGCTTAAGTTAACCCCAACTCTAGCAGCCTTCGGATAATCTTCTTTAATGTAATGGGTTAAATAATTCGGTCACATTATTTTTGTTTCCAGTAACTAAAATTGAAGATTCAACGAAAGGTATAAAAAACAAGAATTACAAAGACATCCGTAGAATATCTGTGTTTTTGCTGAAACGCACTATGCCATTCCTACAAAAACCCTTTTGTAGGATCAAAAATTATTGTCTTAACCAAGGAATATCACCAGAGAAACTGAAAAAAGCAATAGCAACATCTACTGCAAAAAAGAAGACCTTGAAAAATTACCACTGCAGACCGATTTCTATCCTTCCCGCATTTCTTAAAGTATTTGAGCTAGTACTGAAAAATTGTATAGTCGATCTTTTGAAAAAAAAATAACTGCTTCGTTTAGGTCAACTCGATTTCAGTAAATCAAAACCAACTTTAACTACCATGAGTGTTGAAATGACCTCTACCATCTTTATAGCTCACACTCCTTATTGTTGATACCATAATTGACGTACTGAATAGTTTTTTGGAGGGATATGAGAGGTGTTATGAGATACCGATGACATGTATCGATATAAGTAAGGCTTTCAACAGCGTGAGATACCAGGTTCTTTTGGAAAAACTGCAGGTGACTCGAAACGAAAGAAAGAAAACGTCATCTTTTTAGTAATATTCTTTCAGATGGAGAATAATAACAGCTATAGAGAGATATTTCAAAGAGCACAAATTTCAACTGATACGACAGTTTCACACTTACCTGCGTCAAGTACGTCATGCAAAAAAATTAGATGTACCTTATGCACGAATAAGGACATCTCAACAAGTTCTGAGTTGTATGTGTTTTAAATTGTATAATAGGCTGAAAGATTTTTAGGGAATTGAGTAGGGTTGTCGTCGTCAGTAGGATTATGAGGAATATACTATGGGACCATTGTACCTTAAGTTGGTACATATATGACAATTTATTTATACATATTTTCAATTTTTCATATTTATAGTAAAGTTTTTTTTGGGTAAGCCGTGTAAATTTTGTTGTTAAATATTTTTGCATTTATTTTTCCAAATTGCATTGTGTGCAAATAAATATTAGTAGTAGTTTCACTATTATTTTCATCTGAGAAACCTGCAAAGCCAATATGTTTCCAGATGTATTGATCATTCAGCGTTCATAAGAGCTAGTTTACAAATGTTTTTTTTTTTGCGCGGCGTATCCTCGAATATTTCATTTGAGTTGAAGAAATAGTTGACTTGATATGTATTGAAGTTATTGATATTATAAGGATATAAATTTTATAGTTTTGGTAGAGGAAAACCGAACAATTGTTGGTTTACTCATTTAATTGCAGTGGGAAAATTGCCATATCAACTTGAAATTTCTTTTCGGGAGTATTTAATCATGGAAATTGATTTTCCGCCTATTTCTTGTGACTATATTCACGGTAAACGTTTCAAGATATTATAAGGAGCAGAGAATGATAATTTTTCTGCAACTCTCGGACCAGAAATAATGATTGTTCCATCCGAGGTAGATGTCCAATCAACGAAGAAGACTTTGACGATAATGATATTAGAGTCAAATAATAAGACTGCTGTCTTAGACTATCAAACAATTTATAAAGAAAAGAAGTAGATGGAGAGGAATAATAAAAACCTCAAGTGGCAAACGAATTTCACAAGAATGAGTATGCTTGGAAATAGTGAGGGTAACAAGAAGAGGTTAGCAAAAATGATAGATAATGTACAGAACGATAGGCCAGTTCAGACTTTCGAAAGGTTTCTTGATGATTAGATAAACTAATGAATGATCTTTGAAAAATCAAAGCTTCAAGCATAACGAAAAATATCCTTGCTTTTGTAAAAAGTCAGGCATATATAAAAAACTTCTTTGAAATTTTGCTGTTTTCTGGTTACCACAAAATACTTCATCAATATCTGTAATAGCGTGTTCCTTTAGTGGTTTCCGGTATTTTTAGAAACAGATTTGAAGAACTCAAGAGCTTCATGAATTTTTATGACAATACAGAATTGATATTATTAAATGAATATAAAATATTTAATACGAATGCTTGTCCGTGGGAAATTTTCTATCAGCATCTTTCAATCATTGTGGCTCAGGAAAACACTTCATAAAGAGAGGGAGTGTTTATTGGTGCTTTTTACAATTGCCAGAATTGTCTTCTCAGGTTGGAGCAAACTAATATAAGTATAAATAAAACAAAAATATCACAACAAGAAAATAGATAGCTGAGCAGTCCTCCCGAACGTCATGAAAATTCTAAAATTGAAATTGCAAAGATAAAGTCATATGTTACGGTTGCTGTAAACCCGTCCATCCCCGTCAGAGCCACCCTTGCCAACTCGTTCAAACCTTCATGATTATCGGACCTAACCTCAAACGTTACATCATCCACGAATTGGGAAGTTTCCACTTCAGCAAGATAATCAGGCAGATCGTTAATGAAAACTAAAAACAACACTGACCTTATATTAGAACCCTGTGGAATTCCGATGTTAAAATTTATCATACCCGACTACATTCTATCAGCAAAACCACCTGTCCCCCAGCACTCAAAATTGCTTCAATGAGTTTCAATGATGTATCGAAACCGTACGTTTTTTTCAGCTTACAGAGCAGCCCGTCGTGGGAAACGAAAGTCTTCGACAGGTCAATGAACGAGGCTATTCAATGTTTTCCCTGCTCAAAAATATCAATTGCAAAATCTATAGAATTTGATAATGGCTTATACTATTCTTCTATCCATCTTGTATCCATATTGACTTGAAAAAAGGAATTTTCCTGAAAGTATTCTACTACTTGTTTAGCTATTATTCATTCAATAATCTTTGAAAATATTGGAACAAGTGGATTGGGTCTGTAATTATTCTCATCATCACGATCTTCTCTTTAATGAATTGGGATTACTCTAGATATTTCTCATACAATTTGGAAAACTTTATGTTATCAAACATCTGTTAATTAATTTAGTGAGAGGTTGAATAATAGTATTTATATTCAATTTAATCGATACTAAATACTAAAAAATCACATTTGCTATTCTTGAGACTTTTCATCATTTCACGTACCTCAATAAATCCTACCCCATGCAATTTAAACTGTAGACTGAGTGAAATCTGTTTTTTGAATGATAAATTAAAAGGCATCTAGAAGAGGTAAAACTTTTTTTTTCTGTATATGGTCATTTACAAACCGTCAAGCCGTCTAAGATTTATTGTTAGACTCTTTTATTTTGTCATCTTATTATGAAACTTTAGTCATCTCAATGACTTTTCTATATTTTCTGATTAAATAATTTCTTATATTGAGAAGATTTTTTGTTTTATATCTTCCATGTAATTTCTAAACGAAAAAAAGTGATTTCCTCATTTTTCGATGTTTCTGAGAGTATCTATATCTTTTTGTGTATATTTCGTAATTTTTGTTTGTTTAGGAGATATCAACGATTATTTTATGAAAATTTTCAAATCATTCGTGGCAACCCGATTTTGAATATATAAAATTCCAACTAACTTTTTCAAGTTCACAATGCATAATGTTGAATCCTTCTTGGCCTAATTGAATTGTGAACATAGGTTGAGTACGTACCTAAGCTTTCTGCATGTAAAACGTGTACATCAGGATCCTAAAATGTCTTTATTACTTCTGCAAATTCATTCTGGGTGTCAAAGTTAATGAATGTATTATCAATTCAATTTCTACCACTAGCGAGTCCAAATATTTTCTGCTCGAATTCGAAAATACCAACCCCAATCATGCATGAACCGGAAGTTTGCGAGTTAACATGTTCAACGTACAATAACAAATATGCATTCTGTCAAGAAAGTACCGGGAATTATCGATTTAAATCTGGCGGGGCAATGAGGCAGGTAAATTTTTTTTTTCCTAGGTTGGTACCACTGTCCTTAATTACTATGCCAAGCTTGAGCGGGATCTGTCAACTAGTATGTTTGCAACAGCTGATTAAGTCAGTCGATATCAGAGTGCGTGCCGATTTTTACTATGGGTGATTACGTTGAGCAAAGAATTTGTTTGAAGTTTTGTGTTGCAAATAAATTTTCGTGTGCCGATGCACTGAAAATGTTGCAAAAGGCCTTTGGTGATAATGCTCTATCGAAAACTCGTGCATATCAGTGGTACAGAGCCTTCAAGGACGGTCGTGAAGTGGTCGCCCATCGACGGCTTCGATCGAAGATAACGTCGATAAAATTAAGGAAAGGGTGCTGGAAAACCGCCGTACCAGCTTGAGAGAGATAGCACATGATCTTAAGATATCCCACGAGTCCGCACGTACGATTTTGATTGATATTTTGGGCATGAGAAAGGTGGCCGCACGACTCGTACCGAAAGACCTGAATTTTCTTCAAAAACGTCATCGCGAACAGGTTGCTTCAGACATGCTGGATCGCTGTAATTCCGATTCTACATTCATGGAACGCATTATAACTGGTGATGAGACCTGGGTCTACGAGTACGATATGCAAACAAGCCAGCAATCATCGGAATGGGTGGCAAAAAATGAGCCGAAACCGAAAAAACCACGCCAAAGCCGCTCGAAAATGAAGATGATGCTCATTGTTTTCTTCGATATCCGTGGCGTGGTGCACTACGAATTCGTTCCAGAGGGTCAGACGGTAAACAGGGAGTATTACTTAGGCGTTATGAAACGTTTGCGTGAGCGTATCCGTAAGAAGCGGCCAAATTTGTGGGCGAACAACTCATGGATTTTGCATGACGATAACGCGCCTTCTCACCGAGCTACGATTGTGACTGACTTTCTCGCCAAAAACTCAACAAACGTGCTTCAGCAACCACCGTATTCGCCGGATTTGGCTCCCTGCGACTTTTTCCTCTTCCCTAAACTAAAATTGCCCCTTCGTGGCACCCGTTTTGAGTCGATTGAAGCCATAAAACAAAATTCGGCGCGAGAGCTAAAGTCCATCCCGGAAAGCGCCTATAAAAAATGTTTAGATAATTGGAAGTGCCGTTGGCATAGATGTATTGGAGCAAATGGAGCCTATTTTGAAGGCGACCCAATAAATTTTGACGATTAAATGTAAAAATGTTGTTTTAATTGAAAATTCCCGGTACTTTCTTGACGGTACAGATCGGACCAGATATTTATTCAAAATAAAATGAAATGAACATAAAATGAATTTCATAAAGTGAGTAGTCTTCCAAATTTCCACCCCAGAACATAAAAAAGTCACCCTTTTGCTACAATAGACAATTTTGAGAACTTTATACCTGTAATCAAATAACAGGAAGCTCAAGATAATAATAATTTATAAAATTTGCAATTTAGTTATCATTTTATGTACCTGTTAACTTGACCCTACCTGCTTTAATACTGCATGCCTTTTATTGGGTTTTGAATTAAAGTTTTCTGACGATGGGCTAATACCTCGAAACTGCAGTCACAAAAAAATAGATTTTTGAAAGTGAAACATAGTAATTTCTAAAAACTTTTTGGGAGCGATATATTATCTGATCTCAATAGACTATTTGCCACTTTTTCACTTGTTTCACCGAAGTACGATCTAGAAACAATTTTTTTATAATCATGTTTTGCAGTTTTTAGGATGGGATTATATTTGGTACTGCTCAAGCCATCGCCTCCCATTTCTCTTAGTTTTCTTCAGATTTTTTGAAAAATTGGCGTTACCTTGTAATAATTTTTATTTGAAAAGAATTTGAATATTAAAACAGATTTAATCTGTTGGTCTCCTAAAATTTTCATTTCAAAAAAATATTATACCAAAATTTTTGGAATTAAATGAATATCTTATAATCACAGCTTATATTTAATAGACCTATATAATCAAAACACAATATACAATATCAAATGGAATAAATTGTCAATTAAAATTAATAAATGAATATTTGAAACAGAGAAAATTTTGTTTCTCATCTTACAACTATGAAAACTTATTAATTTTTAAATATACTAAACATAATTCAAGGACTTCTCAGAAAATATAATTCATTTAAAATACTTAATATATTTAAATAAGTTACTTCAAAAATCTGTTGAAACATGTATTATATCTTCAAAAAAGAATTAGAATTCCGATAAGGTCTTCATCGGTCCTTCTTCACATTTAAAGAATTAAATTAATCAACAACAGATATAACTCACCTGTATAATCTAGTGATATCCTTGATTTGAACACAAACTTTAAAATCCAAGATATTCTATGTTCCTCACAAAAATCACAGAAAGCTGTAAGATATTATAAGGTTTTCTTTAAACCACTTGATATACCATAATGAGTTTTATTCAAATCTGGTGAAATTATATACATTCTGTCAAGAAAGTACCGGGAATTATCGATTTAAATCTGGCGGGGCAATGAGGCAGGTAAAAAAATTTTTTTTCTAGGTTGGTACCACTGTCCTTAATTACTATGCCAAGCTTGAGCGGGATCTGTCAATTAGTGTGTTTGCAATAGCTGATTAAGTCAGTCGATGTCAGAGTGCGTGCCGATTTTTACTATGGGTGATTACGTTGAGCAAAGAATTTGTTTAAAGTTTTGTGTTGCAAATGAATTTTCGTGTGCCGATGCATTGAAAATGTTGCAAAAGGCCTTTGGTGATAATGCTCTATCGAAAACTCGTGCATATCAGTGGTACAGAGCCTTCAAGGACGGTCGTGAAGTGGTCGCCCATCGACGGCTTCGATCGAAGATAACGTCGATAAAATTAAGGAAAGGGTGCTGGAAAACCGCCGTACCAGCTTGAGAGAGATAGCACATGATCTTAAGATATCCCACGAGTCCGCACGTACGATTTTGATTGATATTTTGGGCATGAGAAAGGTGGCCGCACGACTCGTACCGAAAGACCTGAATTTTCTTCAAAAACGTCTTTGCGAACAGGTTGCTTCAGACATGCTGGATCGCTGTAATTCCGATTCTACATTCATGGAACGCATTATAACTGGTGATGAGACCTGAATCTACGAGTACGATATGCAAACAAGCCAGCAATCATCGGAATGGGTGGCAAAAAATGAGCCGAAACCGAAAAAACCACGCCAAAGCCGCTCGAAAATGAAGGTGAGGCTCATTGTTTTCTTCGATATCCGTGGCGTGGTGCACTACGAATTCGTTCCAGAGGGTCAGACGGTAAACAAGGAGTATTATCTAGACGTTATGAAACGTTTGCGTGAGCGTATCCGTAAGAAGCGGCCAAATTTGTGGGCGAACAACTCATGGATTTTGCATGACGATAACGCGCCTTCTCACCGAGCTACGATTGTGACTGACTTTCTCGCCAAAAACTCAACAAACGTGCTTCAGCAACCACCGTATTCGCCGGATTTAGCTCCCTGCGACTTTTTCCTCTTCCCAAAACTAAAATTTGCCCCTTCGTGGCACCCGTTTTGAGTCGATTGAAGCCATAAAACAAAATTCGGCGCGAGAGCTAAAGTCCATCCCGTAAAGCGCCTATAAAAAATGTTTCGATAATTGGAAGTGCCGTTGGCATAGATGTATTGGAGCAAATGGAGCCTATTTTGAAGGCGATCCAATAAATTTTGACGATTAAATGTAAAAATGTTGTTTTAATTGAAAATTCCAGGTACTTTCTTGACAGAGTAGTACGTCGCCGTACCATAGAGTTGTGTCCAGAGAAGTTATTTATAATTTACAAACATTAATACAATTAAATTTAAATTTTGCGTAAGGAAATATCCCGGATGCTTCACTGGTGGGTGTTTAGGCGACGTGCTTTTTCAGACTACAAGATATTAAAAATTCATTCGAATTGTTTTTGATTCCGTTGTTGTTTATTTATCCTTATCTGGAATTAATATTTCTTTATCGCCTCGCGACCGCTGCAACTAAGGGGTTCCATCAGTTTTCCGACTTGTAGATATGTCTAGTACAGACGAACTTATTAAAATATTAAGGCAAGAGCACTCATCGCAGACTACTATTCTGAAGAAGGAATGGAATATAGTTAAGAAAAGTATTCAGGACGAAGGATTAAGTACCAGACAGAGCATAACTGAAATATTGGCTCTGAAGAGAATAAATATTAGAAATAATATAGTTATAGTTGGATTGGAGGTCGGTGATGATAATTTGGTCAATCACGTGATTTCCTAGTTAAATAGATTACTTGATGTCGATTTGTCGGAGAATAATGTCAACAATATATACAGATTGGGTAAGAGCTCGAGTGCACCAATTAAAGTTGAATTTTTGTCATATCTTAACAAAAGAAAAATCTTAGAAAAGAGAAGTAAGCTAAGAGGGACAAAAATTTATATAAACGTTGATCTTTGTTTGAAAGATAGGGTCAAACAACAAACCCTGAGAAAGTACCTCCGAGAGGCTAAAAAGAAGGAATATAGTGCTTATAACCGGAATCAGGATCTTTTTGTAAACGGAGAGCGATTTACATATGGTGACCTGCATAGGCAGAATGCCGAGGAGGAGGTGATTTTGACCGTGATGATCGTTTGGAGACTACGGTGTGTGCAGTGAGTTCGGATTCCAGAAGTGCCTCTGATACCCCAAACGCAGTGACAAGGACGGAACAGCTGAACAGAGATCTGGAGGGCTTAGTTGGTACACAAGCGAGTCAACGTGAGCCAATTGGGGAACCGGATTGGACAATTCTTAAGAATAGTGGTGATTCTAACCGCAAATCCAATATAAAGACTAGATCATGCTCCACCAACGATCCGGCTGCGAGATCTAATATTGGAAGGAACAAAAAATCTGGTATGTAATTCTCCACCTCTCTTAAAAAAGTGAAAATAAAAATATATTAATATATGTTTTTCTCTTTTTTGTTAGATTTTTGTTTTTTTGTTGATTTAAATTATTTTTGTCGAATTTCGATTTTTTTTCTACAATGGACCCCTATATTGAGGAGTACAGCAACGAGGATTATCTTACAGTTGAAGTTGATCAGATAGTAGAATTGAAAAGTTTCATGAAATCAACACATTTTAAGATTGTTTAAATGAATATCAGAAATATAGCTGAAAATCTGGACCAGTTCCTCATTCTGCTGGAACAGCTTTCACCACAGATGGATGTATTGATCTTGACGGAGAAGGAAATTGAATTTGAACACTGTATTGTTAGAACTGGAGAAACTGATGCTCTAGTGATAGATTTCAAATTCTTCGGTAAAATTATTAAGTTGCCGCAATATACAGATCACCCAATTCTTCAGACATTCTGTTCATTTAGAAACTGCACCCATACCTCAAAGAAGTTGAAGGAAGTTTTGATTATCATATTATAGGAGGAGATATAAACATCAATATTCTAGCTCAACATGACTTGAATGATGAGTATAGAAATTATATGAGTAATTTTTAATGGCTTCACTAGAGAGTCAATCATGTATCGACCATTATTTTGTTGTTGAAAGGTTACCATCTGGTGGAGACGGCATACGTGGTTATATTCTACACTACGATATTACCGACCATTTTCCAGTGTTTCTTACCGTGGGTGTGGATAAGCTTGCAGATAACCTCAAAGGTAGAGCATATAACAAGAAAGTAATAAATCATGATTCTTGGAATTTTGATTTAAAAAATCAGTTTTGGTCTAGTGTATATTCTGAATAGGACACTAATACAAAGGCGGAGAACTTCATTAAAACTTTACAGACACATATACAAAATAATACAAAAATGTTGACAGGCAGTCGAAGGGAGATGTCGGGATGACCTTGGATTACAAAGGCTCTGTTGAAGTCAATTTATGAAAAGAATCGGCTCTACCCGCGGCTCCGGAAGGATCTACTTGGTTATGTCCTGAAAAAAATATGTAATATATAAAATCAAGCTCCTTAAACTAATTAAGCTGTCGAAGTAAAAATATCTATGTGAAAGGATTGAAAGGCGTGGAAATGAATCGAAAATTATATGGAACCAGGTTAAGAAGATCTACACTAAAAATTCACCTGAAGAGGATATAAAAAAGATAAAAAGTGAACAAGGTATCATTCTGCTCGACAGGTCTGAGATCGCTGATGAATTTAATAGATTTTTCTCTCGAATGGGAGGGAAATATGCAGAACAGATAACTGAGCCTGAAGATTTTGTAGATGAAGGTGTTCGTGAGAGACAGCATCTTCCTTATACCTACTGATGCCAAGGAGATTGAAAGCATGATAGGTGATTTGAAGATTAAAAAGGCACCTGGTATAGACGGAATACGATCAGATACCCCCTCAGCTCACATTATTAATGAATGTTTCATTCACAGATGCTTCCCAAACACTCTTAAAACAGGTGTTATTAAGCCCATATACAAAAGTGGTGATAAGTTAGAAATATCCAATTATAGACCCATTACTTCAGTTTCAAATGTGGCCAAAATCTTGGAGAACATGATGAGAAATAGAGTGCTGGGTTCCTTAACAAAGAATAAAATAATGTCTGAAGGGCAATACGGTTTTTCAGAGGGGATGTCGACTGAAGAAGTTATAAAAGATTTAACGAAACTGATTAATGATGGACTAGACAAAAAATTGCCTCTTCTTTGCGTTTTCCTAGACTTATCTAAGGTTTTCGATACCGTAAACTACGAAATTTTACTAAATAAATTGCATGAATATGGTATAAGAGGAATTGCCTTAGAATTATTCAGAAGCTACTTAACAGATAGAAAGCAGATAGTACAAATTCAGGAAATGAGTAGTAGAGAGGAAGCTGTAACCTATGGAGTCCCCCAAGGTTCAATATTAGGTCCACTCCTGTTCGTTATCTACATGAATGATATGTTGTTCATGAAGGTTTATGGGAGGATCATGAGTTTTGCTGATGATATAGCTGTGATCTGCGAGGACAGGATATGGAAAAACCTCAAAGTTAGTGCTGAAAAAGACTTGAAGAAACTTTCGGATTGGCTTAAAAAAAATAAACTTACATTGAACATTAAGAAGTCATTTTACCTACCATTTACATCATATGAATCGGGACTTCCTAATTTGGGACCCCTCAAAGTCGATAACCAAAATTTTATTCTTGAACATACAAGTGAATTCTACCAGAATAGTTATTGGCTATTTGAGGAAGGCCTCTTTTCCAAGTGACTACCAAGCTGTCTCCACAGTCCACCCCTAGAGGTAGAAAGTGTGATGAGGATTACGCCATATCATCGCGCGTGGCGAGAACCCCTCCGAAGAGATGAACCCACCAGCTTCCAGTTTGGGCCCCGACTTGCATTAGTTCAGTCTTACTTGTCATATGGTAACGTTGATTGGAGTGCAGCTCATGGAACTCATGTGGAGATACTCAACATTGTTCAAAGACTGCTACTCAAGATCATACTTGGACTTAGCCTTCTCTTTACCACTGATGAACTTTATAAGATATCAAGAGTGCTGGATGTAAGACAGTTATACTTCTCAGAAATTATTGCTCTTATAAAAAAAAAGATCTTACTCCGACCCATACAACATACCCATTTGACAAGATATAAACTTACCAGTTTTCAGACACATCGAGCCCTCAAAACAGCAGGACAAAGGTGATGGCCGTTTCTGGCACCCAGGATGTTTACTTTCTTACCTTTGGAGCTTAGACTAGTAAACAGCTACAGATCATTCATGATGAAACTAAAATATGGCTTCTAAATACTGATAGAAAACGAATACATGATTTAATAAATAGTGGCATATAGAAATATACTTACCTGGTGATTCTGTGACTGATCCAAAGTAAGAGGTTTCAAGTGTTTGATAGAAGCTATGCTTTTCCGGATTTGATAATTGTGCGGAGTGCTGTAAACAGTTTTAAGACATTTATCATTTAAGTGCTTCCCCAAAAATTGACAATAATTTACCGAAATTGACTATTATTTTGAACCAATTATGATACTTTGTCCTCAAGATTAGATGATGCATGCTGCACCTCTCTTCTATTGTGGATGAAATTGTTTGATTCCTTGGTTGTCTGGTCATCGTGCTTCGTTATATGTGTATAACTTCTTTGTTAATTTTTTTTTAATTTTTTGGGCCGGCTAGTAAAATGTTTTAGGTTTCTAAGTATTAGAACTAACAGGCGAACTATTCATTAGTTAGCCTCATCATCTTATTTGTTTGCCATGTCGTTTATTTATTAAGATAAAAATTTGTTTTTTTTTGTAAAAGAATTTTTTTTCTTTATATTTGTACATATGTTGATATGCAGGCTGTTATTGCACCAATTTTCGGTTATCCTTTTCACATCTTAGTGGAAAATATTTGTGATAAGCGGAGACCATGGCGGTGTTGATTTGCTCCGCCAGGATCTCCAAGTAATTGTGTTTGAATATTTTAGATATACACGTGCTAATGTTAGCCCGGAGGGTTTCTACATTACCAAACCAGTCTGTTTCCTTAGAATTTCTGTAGTATTCTAATGGTCTAGGACCTGTTTTTATACTGAAGAGTATATGCCCATGACCTGAACATAATGGTTCAGTAGATACCGTCCAATCGTAAATCTTATTTTTAATTAAATTAGTACTTATAGTGAAATCTAAAACCACCTGTTTATAAGAAGTAACAAAAAATAGTTTTTTACCTTTATTTACTACTGTTAAGACCTCTTGAAGTAAGTATTCTAGAAGTGACTCACTACTATGGTTGATGTCCGTGCTACCCCAAACTGTGTAGTGAGCATTGGCATCACATCCAATCATCAGCTGAATGTTATTCTTTCTACAGTGGTGGACTAAATCCCGCACGGCTTTTGGTGGGGTCCTTCGGTAGCTCTGTCTCCAGGAAAGTACTCAGAACTGACGATAAACTCCGTCGCATTCCTGACCCCCTGGCATCGGACATAAATGGATGTCATGTCCTCCGTTCAGGACTCTGAAAGAACGAAATAGTTTTTTTTTGCCTTACAACTATACATGATCACAGCTTCCCAACTGAGACCCCGGTTACAATAGTTCCTGGAATTCTTCCGAATCCCCTTACTTTACCCGAGGATGATATCCAGGGTTCCTGGATTAGTGCAATGTCTATCTGCTCCTTTATGAATCTCCTGCCAAGGATGCAGCCATAGCATGTTGGAGATTGGCCTGTATACAGCGTATGGTCTCTTTTTCTACGCCGGCCTCGGTATGTCCTAGGGGGACGACTTTTGCCACCTTCCCCTTGGCCGCTGGCCAACTTCTTAAGAACGGGTTTTCCAGGGATGGATTTGCCCTTACCTTGAAAACCTTTTCTGACTTGTTTTTGGACCCTGGAGGTGGGATTCATCCTGCCCTCATTTGATTTTTACTCTTACCGACTTGGGCACTGGGTGAGGAAGACGCGGCCTTCTTGTGACAACACAATAGCGCATTAATGGACCTTTGAGTGAATATATTATCTGCATCAATGTCGTTTATCAATTACGAAAAAGAATTCAAAAAAGTATCTCTAGATGTCAAGCAATTCTTTCTTCACTCAAGATTATCTTTGTCTAAAATTGCCGCCATATTTATTGGAGTACGGCAAAAATAGATATGCTATTCCTCCATCAGGTTATCTTAATGAATAGTATTGAACCAACAACATGAATGAATTGATAACCTAGCATTGCAAGGTACTTTAAAAGTTTATTGAAGAAGATCGGCAGTATAGATCTTTTGCGCGCATTCATGGTGACTACACTTTTGATTTTTTATATTTAATAGACGATCTCAGATATTTAGTAACGGAAATGTATGACATTAGTGGTTTATTCAATATTCATCATCATCTTACACCTTCTTCTTCCTGCTTCCGCATAGGATTAAAGCCGGTTCTTCATCCATAATATCCTTATTCAAGGATTTCGTAAAATCGAACATAGTACTTCTTATCTCTACCAGGCAGGAACAATATCGTTCCTAGGGTCCACCGATCTTGGCCCCTATAAAATATATCATTTTATGCTAGAAAACTAAATGGGGCCCATACATAGAATGTAATTGGAAGGAACCGTACTCTTTACATTCCATTGTTGTGTTTAAATTACTCTGCTGAAATGAATACAAAACGGTAGATAGATGAGGAAATTTTTCATTTAATTAACTTTTAAGAGGACAATGAATTTTCGTTGGGTGTTCATCGCAAATTGGACAGGAGTCGTGGTAAAAGAATTGGGAAGGTCTTTAATTTTGATACTAACGGGATTCAAGGAAAAATATATAACTTTCTTGATCTGGTGCTAAGTTTCAACAAGTAGCTACATTTGTAGGTATACGATTTCTCCAATTTGCTCTAACACTTTGTTGACTTGGAAAAATATGATGAAAATTCTAAAAGGGTTGAGAAAAAAACTTTAGCCTATTGAGTTGAACTGCACGCATTACTTAAAACCAAATTGAATACGTGTGCATAGCAATTAGTAAATATTGCTTCTAGTGCTATAGATTTGATTTTTGCCTATAAACAGTATATTTCTCCTGATATTACACTAGCCCCATTGTATGTTTGAGCCACTAATTTTGACTGCAAGTCAAATTTTCCGAATTTGGCAGATAAAAATTTAAATAATTCTTCAGCAGAACGCCCAGAACTTACATCATAAAATCCCATGAATCGCTCAACAAGTTGGTCATTTATTACATAATGGAAAATGGCAGATAATTTGGAATGGCAGCTTATGTCACTGGTTTCATCCACTTGTCAGGAAAAAAACAAAGATTTTAAAATATTGAATTGTATCAGTCCTTACTTGGTGAAAATCCATATTAAATAATTTGAAATAAGGTTATTCTGATTTTCACAAATTTTTATTGTTAAACTCACAACAATTGTTTCGCTATCACAGTAGCATCATCAGGTAAGATCACATTTTGAATAACTAAGCTTGTTTCCGAAATCCGTGGCTATTTATATTACAGTAACTACAATAAATTTTTATTAGGCACTAAAACCCAAAAAAGGGTCCCTGCAAATTCCAGCTTATCTGAATATATTTAACAGAGGTGAGCTATTTAAATCTATTTGTTCGTTAAGTAATATTCCAATTTTATTATGTTTATTTATCTCTAGGGATTCTAACAGATTTAAGGCATAACTTTTGCTTTCTATATGTAGAATTTCAAAGTTATGGTTGAAATTATGTCCTGTTTCTAACAAATGGTTGGAATATGTGGAATTGCTTTTATTGTTGAGGAAACTCTTCAAATGTTCACACATCCTATGACGGAACGTTCTTCCAGTTTGACCTATGTAAATTTTAGGGCAATCACCGCAGGTTAACTTATAAACCCCAGATTTATCATCCTTATGTGTGTAGTCTTTATTATTTTTGATAAATTTACTCAAGTTTAAATCAGTTTTGAATGAAGTTCTCAAATTATATTTATTTTTGAGGTATGTAGCAATTTTCTCAGAAATACCTTTAGTGTAATTTAAGGAAATGTATTTAAAATTTTCTTTTATATTAGGAAACACCATATTTAAAGCTATTTTATTATTTTTCTTCATCAATAATTTGTCTATCAACTTTGGACATAATTAACAAATAGCTTTTAATAATGAATATGATCCAAAGTTGATAGACAAATTATTGATGAAGAAAAATAATAAAATAGCTTTAAATATGGTGTTTCCTAATATAAAAGAAAATTTTAAATACATTTCCTTAAATTACACTAAAGGTATTTCTGAGAAAATTGCTACATACCTCAAAAATAAATATAATTTGAGAACTTCATTCAAAACTGATTTAAACTTGAGTAAATTTATCAAAAATAATAAAGACTACACACATAAGGATGATAAATCTGGGGTTTATAAGTTAACCTGCGGTGATTGCCCTAAAATTTACATAGGTCAAACTGGAAGAACGTTCCGTCATAGGATGTGTGAACATTTGAAGAGTTTCCTCAACAATAAAAGCAATTCCACATATTCCAACCATTTGTTAGAAACAGGACATAATTTCAACCATAACTTTGAAATTCTACATATAGAAAGCAAAAGTTATGCCTTAAATCTGTTAGAATCCCTAGAGATAAATAAACATAATAAAATTGGAATATTACTTAACGAACAAATAGATTTAAATAGCTCACCTCTGTTAAATATATTCAGATAAGCTGGAATTTGCAGGGACCCTTTTTTGGGTTTTAGTGCCTAATAAAAATTTATTGTAGTTACTGTAATATAAATAGCCACGGATTTCGGAAACAAGCTTAGTTATTCAAAATGTGATCTTACCTGATGATGCTACTGTGATAGCGAAACAATTGTTGTGAGTTTAACAATAAAAATTTGTGAAAATCAGAATAACCTTATTTCAAATTAAAAAAAAAAAAGATTTTAAAATTTCGTCCTCAAATTTTTTATTCGCAATAAAAGCAACCGAATCGATTAGAACATTTTGCATGGTTTTAGATGTGCTCTACTGTTAATATCATTTTTTTAAAAGGCTTTTAAATTAGTTAAAATTTACTAACAAGAATATCCAATTATTTGAAATTTCTGTGATTTAAAGTATCATTAGATTTAACGTGCCCCCTAAAAGGTAACTCTTGCATACACAGGTGCATCGTAATATCTATCAGACTTTTTAGAATTTGTCTATTGTCTTTGACTGTAGCATTAGAATTTAGAATTTCAATTTGACGCGCATTGTCTATTACTATATTTGTTTTTGTTTTCATCACAAGGGTACGCTTTCAGTTCGATGAAACATGTTGAGCACTTTCATTGTGTAGGAATAGAGCCCGAGACAAATTTTTCAAATCGCTGGGCAAGAATTGTTAGAAGGAGCTACTTCAGCAACTCGTGCACAGGCTTTTAATCGGTCTCAAGTAAAAACATTTTTCGAAATTTATGGAAATTTGCTGAAGTCAGTGAACTTTAAGCCACATCGCCTTTATAGTGCTGACGAGTCAGGTCTATCTACTGCGCAGAACCCTGAAAATATATTAGCTACCACGGAAGGAAGCAAGTTGGTGTTATAACCAGCGCAAAACGAGGAACAATGTTGCGTAAATTCCATTGGTACTTACGTTCCACTAACGACGATACTCGTATTTCCTAGGAAAAACATTAAAATTGAAATGGTCGATGAAGCTCCTTTTGCCACTTTAGGTGTAGCATAACAGTCAGGGTGGATGACAACAGATTAATATTTGAAATGGATAAAATATTTTCAAAATTTTTTTAAAATCATCTAACGAGCATAAGGTCATTTTGATTATCGACGGACATGCTAGTCATAAAATAATCTAAATTTTAGAATTTGCTGAACAGCAAGGCATAATAATTTGTTCACTTCCGCACTGCACTCACCTCATGCAGCTCCAAGATGTAGCATTTTTTGCACCCTTAAAAACTTACTTTATCAGGAAATATGAATATGGCTGAAGACACACCCTGGACGTGTTGTAACACAATTTCAGGTAGCCGGCCTGTTCAACGAAGCATATCGTAAGGCAGCTACTATACAAAATGACTGTCATAGATTTAAAAACACTGGTATTTGTCCTCTAAATCGTGTAATATATCCTGATTTTATGTATGAGCCTGTGGAAACTACAAACATACCGCTGGCAAATATATTCAATGAACAAGGACATCAGCGAAAAATATCTGTACCACTTCCCATAGCTCAACCATCCACACGACAGCAAGAGGATTCTTTCTTGATTCCTGTGTCAATGGTACCTAATGATAATAACACAAATTAATTAGCAACAACTATGGAACAAGAAAATAGTTCATTCCAGACTACATCACCATCCATTGAAAGAGCTCAAAAACCTTTATCTGCGACTAATAAAAACCATTCATCGTTCCATACTCTTGCTGTTCCTGTTAAAGAGACTTCAGCAATCCCAAAAAGACGATTTGTAAGTAGACAAGGCGAACGTAAGCCGAAGTCTCGACAAAACACTTCTTTCTTGACTTCTACTCCCAATATGATGACAATCAAATTAAAAGGTGAGCTGCAGCCTCCACTAGAGAAAAGGAGACGTAAAGTTACGAAGTCATTATTTGAGGACATAGTAAAGAAGGAAATTTTCCCAGCAACTTTCGAAATGATGAAGAATACTATCCATGTATTTATTGCAATGACCTTTTTTCCCGATCTAATCCTGAAGAAGACTGGTTAAGGTGCTTAAATTCTTTGCATTGGACTCAAGTATTTTGTTCTGATGTTCGCGGAAGAACCAAGCGTGTTATTTATGACAGCTTTGTCAGTAGTTTTGTTGGTTTTAAGTGTATGTCATTTTGTCCATGTTTATTGTTTCATTTTGCATTGGGCTCACGCATCTTGTGCTGATGTTCCTGGAATAACCAAGCGTTTTATTTGTGAGTAGTTTTGTAGCTTTTAATTGTATGCCATTTTGTCCATGTTTATTGTGTCATTTTGTCCATAACATATGCACAAATGAATTTTTGTTGATCTCAATTTGTTGAATATTTTTTTTTGTTTTGTTATTTTCAATTTATAGATTTTGATTATATTTGATGAAATAATAACCAAATATTATTTAAATATTTGATATATTCGGTCACTACTTGGTGGAAACTCATTTTAATTAAGAAAAATGTATATGAGACAGTAATTTATTTCCACAAAAATGTTTGTACTGAAACACCAATAATTTAATATTCACTCGAGCCGATAAAGGAAACAGTATCGTTGCTATTCCAGAACATGAATATTTCAACAAAACTATTGCTTTTTCAACCACAGATAAATATAAAACCGTTACTAAAGACCCCACTGAACATTTCCAAAAACAAATAAAAAATATAATAGACCAATCTGTTAGCCTTTTCAATAACTTCCCAAAAAAACATTTGCTCACTTTAATGAACCCACAAATCCCAAAATTATACTCATTAATAAAATTTCATGAAGAAAATAATCCAATTAGACCAGTAGTTTCATTCGTCACATCACCAAGCATAAAATTATCTAGAGTTTAAATTTCTATTATTCAAACCGAAACAAACTTTTTAGCTAAATACGCTATTAAAAATAGCACCCAACTTATAGACAATATTAAATCCATCCAATTACCCAAAAATTGTAAATGAATTTTTTTGATGTACAAAATTTATTCCCTAGTATACCTCCAATTGAAACAGTACAAATTGTAAAAAACTATTAATTAAAAATAATACCAATCCCATCAAAATAAATGATATACTTAATTGCCTGGAAATATGTCTTGAACAAAACTACTTTCAATTTAACGGAACCGTCTATATTTCTGACAATAGTTTAATAATGGGAAATCCACTTAGTTCAATTTTAGCTGAAATATTCATGGACGATCTGGAATCAAAAATATACCTGAATCCTATAAGCAAATATTTTCTTTATTGGTACAGATATGTAGATGACATTTTTTGTTGCTTCAAAGGCACCGACCGACAACTACATATCTTCACAAATTTCATTAATAAACTCCACCCAAAAATCAAATTCACAATCGAAGAAGAAAAGAATCGAAATATTAATTTTCTTGACCTCACTATAACAAGATTAAATAATTTACATGATTTTAGTATTTTTCACAAACCAACACATACAGACATCACAATACATAAAACTTCAAACCACCCCACAAACCAAAAGATGTCAGCATATAATAGTTTTATTCATAGATTATTGAATGTCCCTTTAAATTCAGAAAACTTTATGAAAGAATTAAATATTATTAAACAAATAGCGTCGAAAAACGGTTACAATCCCTTTTTTATAGACAAAATGGTATCCAATAAACAGAAGAAAATGGCATTGAATCTCGTGTACCCAATCATAAAAGAGGACAATACACAGAAATATTTTTCGTTATCTTATGTCAATGGATTATCTGAAAATATTGCTAAATATTTCAAAAGTTGTTTCAATTATAATGCGGCTTTTAAGACAATTAAAAACCTTAGTACCTACATAAAAAACAATGAAGATCGTACAAATAAAGAAAATAAATCCGGAGTCTACAAGTTTACTTGCAAAGATTGTCCTTTAGTATACATTGGCCAGACTGGTAGATCATTCAAGAAACGTGTCCAAGAACACCAAAGGGGTTATATATCCAATTCTGTACATTCGACATATGCTAATCATCTTAAGGAATTCAGGCATAATTTCAACAATAATTATGAAATTATCCAGGTTGAAAGCAAAAGTTCTAGATTAACACTTTTAGAATTTCTTGAAATGAACAGGTATAATGCCCGTAAAATCCTTTTGAACGAACAGATGTCGATCATTCTCCATTACTGAATATTTTTCCTTAATGGCATTTTTAGCGGCAAACTCCAATAAATACCTAAAGTTTTTATGACTTGTGCTTCCATTATTTAGTCACGTACCTAAAAATGTACATAAACTCGGTTACACTGAATACCATCAGACAGTACAATGTAATACCTGAAGAAGCCACATCGTGGTGAAACAATTGTTGTAGTAGTACAAATATTTGTGTGGAAATAAATTACTGTCTCATATACATTTTTTTAAAATATTATTTATGTTGAATATGACACTGCTGTGACTTATCAATAAAGGATTATTATGCTCCTAAACTAAAACCATATGTCATTTTATAAGTATCTCCCTCATCAAATTTATCAGTTGTTTACCAATTACCATGCGGTACCTGCCGAAAAACTTATATTGGATAAATCAGAAGGTACTTTGAGACTAAAATAAAGGAATATCGATTCTCTTTCTTCAATAATGAGTTGGATTCTACGTATGCGGAACAACTAATAATTTGCAATTTATTTTTCTGGTGATATTAAAACGGTTAAAACTCATCTTTCCGATCATCGAGCTCAGATCCTCAAAATTCCCGATGTCTACCAACAGTTCGAAAAGAAGAGATTTAAGACAATTAGGGTTTTCAATTAAAAAAACAAAAATAATTACATTGGGAGGATAAAGGATAAAAATTGGACTCTTATTTACACGAATGACGCAGAATAATATGAACGCAATAGGTTTTTGAATTTTCAACTTCTCCTTTCCTGAGACAATTGTATCTCAAAGAACATAAGATATAGACCAACGAAAACTATGTAAGATCCCAAGAAGGAAATTAGAAGCAGCAAAAAACTGTTGCTGAAGTGAAAAAAGAAGAAAGGAGTAAAGAACTTTGTGAACTGTCGAAGAGTTCACTCAAGGTGGCCATAACCAGCTCAGTTAAATCAAGAAATCAGGGGAAATTGAATAGAACTGAGTACAAAACGAAGGAAATATGGAGGTTGATTAATCTGGAAACGCAAGTTAAAGGGGGGCAAAATAGCATGGATAAGACAATAACACCGGATGGGTTGAATGAATACCCCGCATAAGCAGGCAAAAGTGTATCAGAAGAAGTTAAACCAACTCCATCAGCCTCAAACACTCTTCTGGAAAACAAGAATATAAATAATTTGGATACTCTTTTTCGGCATTCTGACAATGAATCTGGTAAAGAGTCTGAAAAACAAGAACTGCAAAGACTTCTATGGAATGTCAGTTTCATTAATAAAAAGCTCAATTCAATTAATTAAGAAACCTCTCTGTAATATCTTGAATGATTGCATTGATCAGGTGTTTCCTGATAAACACAAGCAAGCTTCAGTAACACGTATTCCGAATATTGGATGGAGCAGTCCGTTACTTTGTGATAGTGAATTTTAATTGGGATAAAATGAGAAAAACTTTGAAAATCAAAACAGATTTAATCTGTTGTCTTCTACAATTTTAATTTCAAAAAATTCTTTGAAGAAACTTTAAGTAAGTAACTTTAAGTTTTGAAGTAATTTATTTAAATATATTGAATATTTCAAATAAATTAGTTTTTGAGAAGTTCTTGAAATTATGTTTTATATTTTTGAGAAAGGGTTATTTTTCATTCATATGGGATCGCAAAACAATGCATTTTGTAACAAACAGGGCTTCGTAAGTTTGTCTGAAGAGTTCATTACGCATGCCTGGAACGAAACAAAAAATGTTTGCTTATTTATATTTTAATTTTAATTGACAGTTTATATTCGTTGGTTTTTCTTAATTCCGTTTGATATTGTATGATGAATTTTGAAGTCTATTAAATATGAGCAGTGCTTATAAAGACATTAATTTAATTCTTAAAGTTTCTTCAAAGAATTTTTTGAAATTAAAATTGTAGAAGACAACAGATTAAATCTGTTTTGATTTTCAAATTTTGTAATAATCCTTCTATCAAGTAAAAAACCGTTCCTTCTTATTTTATTTTATATATAATATATAATTATATTAGGTTTTTTAAATAAAGAAATTCATTATACAGTGTTGAACGGTTTTAACTGAGGCCAAGTGCCTTATGGCTTTCTGTGAAGTAATTTATTTAAATATATCGAATATTTCAAATAAATTAGTTTTTGAGAAGTTCTTGAAATTATGTTTTATATTTTTGAGAAAGGGTTATTTTTCATTCATATGGGATCGGAAAACAATGCATTTTGTAACAAACAGGGCTTCGTAAGTTTGTCTGAAGAGTTCATTACTCATGCCTGGAACGAAACAAAAAATGTTTGCTTATTTATATTTTAATTTTAATTGACAGTTTATATTCGTTGGTTTTTCTTAATTCCGTTTGATATTGTATGATGAATTTTGACGTCTATTAAATATGAGCAGTGCTTATAAAGACATTAATTTAATTCTTAAAGTTTCTTCAAAGAATTTTTTGAAATTAAAATTGTAGAAGACAACAGATTAAATCTGTTTTGATTTTCAAATTTTGTAATAATCCTTCTATCAAGTAAAAAACCGTTCCTTCTTATTTTATGAGAAAAACTTTGTTTATATCATTTTCATTTACGGATTATACAGTGACTCAAGTTTCGTAGTGTTACTACATTTTTAAACTGAATGAACAAATTATGTCTCAACTATTATATATATATATATATATGTATCGGTGCGTGCTTTTTGTATTTGTGGATTTCTATGGATTCCAGGATGTCTTGTTTTTTCCTTTCGCTTCCCCGTACAATCTCGAAATATTGCACGTGAAAGCGAGAGGACAAAAACTAGATATCCTGGAATCCATAGAAATCCACATCCATAAATATGAAATCCTCTCAGAAAAAGTAGAATACTACGGAGTTAGAGTAAAAGCATTACAGATGTTCGGTTCGTACCTGTATGGTAGATGCCAGACAGTAAGTTGGAATGGAGGAGTTTCAGGTTTGCGAGAGGTGATTGTTGGTGTTCCTCGGGGGTCAATCCTTGTACCTATTCTCTTCGTGATATATATGAATGATATTTTCATGAAAATACTATCAGATACAGTTTATATTTGTGCTGATGATCCTTTCGTTTTGAACAAAGCAATCTACCGAGAAAGTATACAAGAAATGTTATATGTTCGAGTAAAGCGCAGAAGAGGTGGTTTTCATCTGATAGACTCCTCATGAATGATTCTGAGACTCAGAAGATCATATTCACCAGTCAAACAGATAAAAATACATAAGTTAAGTGTTTGGGACTAGAATTTCAATCTGACCTGAGCTGGTGGAATCATATAACTAATTTATGCAGAAGTTTATCAACATCGATGCTACTGATTCGGAGAAATAGAGAAATCGCTCGAACAAAAGTTGAAAAGCTTGCGTATTATTCTTCCTTCCACAATGAAGCCATAAATGGTATCTTCTTATGGGGGTAAAGTGCTGGACGTATCCTACTGCAAAAAAAGAAGGCAGTACGAGCCATTCTTCAGATTAAATCTACTGGAGGTTGCAGAGAAGTCTTCAAAAGAGAGAAAATCTTGACCATTACGGTAGTTTTCATACTCACATTTTGTATCTCTATGAACCTCTCGAACACCAAAAAATGTTCAACAAGTCCGTCAAGCCCTTCTGCGCAGTTCAGGCCGATCTGCTCGAAACCATTACGATGCATTTCATTTGAGTACTTGAGGGGTGAGGCTCATTTTACACTTTAATCTACATTTTTCACCTCACACATTGGCAGTTTTTCAACAGAAATAAACGGGGAATTACGAAATACAACAAACATTCGCGCGTGAGATGGAAGCACATTTTGATCAAAATTAGAACCTCAATATTGTCATCTCTCATATCATTTGCATCTGAACGGTATAATGAATCAGCAGAATTGCCATCAGTGGATACACGAAATTCATAATACACAAAAAATCGAAAGCTAGGGTGTTGCGGCCAACTTCCACGAACGGCTTCTGCGGTTCATTGCTGATGGTAGCAACTACATATCATATGTTGGTTCTTATAATTGAGTATCGTGAACGCTGTTGAACTGACGTACGCGAATATACAAATAAAAAATTTTCAACAAGAAAATTGATAATTTTATGAAAAACATTCGCCTTCACTGCGCTACCTGTATACTTCTGTTACAGTATAAAAGAGATTTGTAATTCCGAAATAAGTTTGTGATTAAAATGGGAAAAATATGACATTGTTGTTTAAGAGCAACTCAAATAGGAAGATGAGATACTGGATAGGGCATAGACTTCTATTACATGTCACTTTCTGCAGTAGAAGTAATTTTATTAAAAATATTTCATTTTGTCTTGAAAATATTGTACTCACCTTCACATTAGAGATGCATTTTTCGATGTTTTTTGGCTTATCTTTAGTGCAATGCTGTAACACAATGCTGTACGCACCTATATTCGCCCTGCATGGGGACACTAATGTTTTATCAAACAACGGGGTCATCTAATGCTCGCAATTACACATACACAGTCTATTACATCAAGTTATTACAAGAATTGAACTGTATGCCCGGTTACTCCAAGCGTCACACACGAAAACATTTTTCTCAGGCTCAAGTTATATTCTATTGAGCTGGTACACCAATAATGAGCTTTTCTCTCCGAACAAATCAATTTACTAGGTGAATATTTATTGCTGTACTTCATTAATCAAATTAATTCAATATTTATATAATATTTTTTACTTATAACAATAGATATAATACGAATAATTCCGGACAATGCACAAACCTAGGCATATGCCTATTCCGTTCCATTGCAATGCCCGAAAATTCTTGCAGAATAATGAACATATATATTTCATATTATTTATAATGAATATATGGAAATCAAAAAATATTTACACAATCTTTACACACAATGACAGAGTGCGTCCGAATTTCATATATTAGTGTGAAATTGATAGAATCCTACGGTGATATATGATAATTTAGCCAATACTCACAAACCTTAGAAGATTTGATAGCTCTTCCACAGTAAAATGTAAGTCATCATGTTAAAATCCCGATTTTCATTGCAGACGTGATAGAAGAGAGGTGGACTCGGAGGTGAAGCTAATGTAAGTTGGAAAGGCATTCAATCTGCTTGATATTCATGAGGTCTAGATTTTTGCATGTTAAAAAGAATAAAACGAAAACCTGGTGGTGGAGGTTTGAAACTGATTGACTCTACGAGGGTCACATAGGAAACTCAACGATTATTCTAAATGAAGAACGGTGTGAAAGAATTCCATCCGATAAAATAGAAAGGCCTTTTACTTGATAGAAGAAATATAACAAAATTGAATATTAAAACAAATTGAAATATGTTTATCTTCTACAATTTCAATTTCAAAAAAAAATTTTTATTCAAAAAACTTTTAGAATTAAATTTTTGTCTACAACAAGCACCGCTTACATTTAATAGACGTATATAATCAAAACTCAATATATATCTTAAAGGTAAGACCAGAAACAAAATTTTGTGTCCTTTAAATATTTATTTATTAATTTTAATTACTTTTCTATATCTGTTGGGTTATTTATTCCATTTGACATTATATATTGAGTTTTGATTATATACGTCTATTAAATGTAAGCGGTGCTTGTTGTAGACAAAAATTCAATTCTAAAAGTTTTTTGAATAAACATTTGTTTTGAAATTAAAATTGTAGAAGATAAACACATTCCAATTTGTTTTAATATTCAATTCCATCCGAGTTTGACTATGTTCGCGAAAGGTATTGATATAAGTGTCATATAAATAATATTAGAATTGTTTTGAATGATAGCTCAAGTTACACTATTTGAATTTCTGCTTATTCATTATGAAGCTAGGCAATCTGTGTTCGTCTATAATATTACATCTTCATTTTTGTTACATTTTGGATAACAATTCTTATAAAATGATACAATAAAATATTCGAGAAATTGTGAAAAGTACTGACGTGAAGTTCAAAGGTTTTGGCAGTTCGTTCAATAAACCATTTTCCCTGAAAATTTCAAGTTCTGAATTTTTTTCGAAGAAGCTAAAGAATTATGTGTTATGTCATCCGTGTGTAGAAAAAACCTATATTTTTTTAATTTCAGAACCCTTCTCCTTTTTTATTTTTATTCTTTTTATTTTTACATATTGGCAAAAAAATATGAAAAAAAATTTAACTAACCCAACGGTGAAATGCTGACTGTCCTTCATAGGGAGAAAATCAATTTATTATTAAATAAAAAAATATAAATTATTTCCAAAACTAATCAAGTTGAGGATAAGAGTTTCTCGATACTATGGCTTTGTCAAGTTTACATTTTGAACTAACTTTATATAACTAAATACTTCAAAAAAGATTCGGTACTAACAACTTTCAGAAATAGGGTTAAGAAAAAATTTCAAAGGGAAGTACAAATAATCATCAATTCACAGAAATACTGATAAAGAAAAATATGCAACAGAAGTATATTAGTAACCATAAAATATATTGGGTCGAATTATCTGAAATACCCCAATAAGCCAAAATAATCAACAATGGGGATCTTGCAATATCTGTTTGATCATTGAGAAGAATTTCAAGGTGCTTGCACATAATAATTTCTACTGCTTTCTAAAGCGTGAGTCTAGTACCTACTTTTATTTTCAATATGGATAATTCCAAGTTTCTGTTGAAATTTTGTACGAATTCTTTCAAACGACTGGCATATGTTGAATGCGATATGTCTGAGGTATAACTCCGCTGGTGTTCGTGAAAATTTTCTTAAAATATCTTTCTGTTTGACCAAAATATCTCATAGATCAATCACTACAAGTCATCTTATAGACCCAGATTTAATCTAAATAAACAAGAAAATCCTTCCGAACAACAGCGGAGTTAAACGTCAAATATTCCGCATTCAATATATGCCAGTGATTTGAAAGCATTTCAACGTTTTCTCAAAAATGACTATGAAATTATCCATAATGAAATCGACTTGCCAGACTCTCGCTTTTGGAAGCAGTAGAGATTAGTAGGTACAAGAACTTTAAAATTCTTCTAAAACGCCACACAGATGTCGCAAGATACCCACTTTTTAAGGTATTTCTGATAATATCCTCAATATAGATTTTATGGTTATTTATATCACTTTTTTCGAATATTTTTTTCTGTCGGTTTTCCTGTGAATTGATGGTTATTGTAAACCCTTTTGATATGTTTGTCATATCTTTATTTCCGAACATTGTCAGTTAGTTGTACTGCCTCTTTTTCAAGTTCTTACCTATATAAAAAGTGAATGTTTAATATTTAGAGTTAGTTCAAAATATCAACTTGACAAAGCCACAGTGTTGGCGAAACAATTTTTGTGAACTTAATGAATTGTGTAATAACTCTATATCATTTTATTCAATTAAAATGAATTTCCTTCAATAAGGTACCAATTCAATTGAATATTGATTGTGATTGTTTAATTTGAAATATCAATAATTAACCTTAATTCTCTAGATATCAAGATAATATATGCTTATGGTTTATCATCCTCGACCTCAAAAGATAATAATAATAATATATAATAAACTTTATTGACCCTTTTGGACATTTTACAAATGTATAGAACAAGTAATACAATTAAGCCTACATTGAAAGAAAAAATAATAAAACTTGACGAATGGTGTCCATAAGAAACTCTTCAATACTGCAGTAACAGTAATTGATTAATAGGGACTTGACTTCTCTCTCTAAAGACTTTCCATTCAGTGATCTGAGTCTACTGGGCAAATAGTTGTGTAGTTTAATACCCCTGTGATTTGGTGTAGACTCATATTCAGTTGTTAAATATCTGAGAAAGGCTATAATAAAATTTTCCTACTCATGAAAGCCAGAACAATTCCTATAATATGTTATGGTGGATATAAAGAAGGCATTTAATAATAAAGATAATATTGAATTGAAGAAGTCCTTACTTGGTGAAAATCTATATTAAATAATATTAAAATAAGGTTATTCTGATTTTCACCAATTTTTTATTGTTATGTTTACAACAATCTTTTCGCTATCACAGTAGCATCATCAGGCATGTTTACATTTTGAATAACTAAGCTTGTTTCCGAAATCTGTTGCTATTTATATTACAGTAAGTACAATAAATTTTGATTGAGCACTAAAACCAAAAAAAGGATCTCTGCAAATTTCAGCTTATCTGAATACATTTAACAGAGGTGAGTTATTTAAATTTATTTGTTCGTTAAGTAATATTCCAATTTTTGTGTTTATTTATCTTTAGGGATTCTAACAGATTTAAGGCATAACTTTTGCTTTCTATATGTAGAATTTCAAAATTATGATTGAAAGTATGTCTGACTTCTGAAAAATGGTTAGAATATGTAGAATTATTTTTATTATTGAGGAAACTCTTCAAATGTTCACAAATTCACAACTTTATTTAAAACAAATTCAAACTTGAGTGAATTTATTAAAAATTATAAGGACTGTACACATGAAGATGATAAATCGGGGGTTTATAAGTTAACCTGCGGTGATTGCCCTAAAGTTTACATAGTACAGACTGGAAGAACTTTCCGACATAGACTTTGTGAACATTTGAAGAGTTTCCACAACAATTATAATAATTCTACATATTCTAAATATTTGTTAGAAATAGGACATACTTTCAACCATCATTTAAAATTCTACATATAGAAAGTGAAAGTTATGCCTCAAATCTGTCAGTATCTCTTGAGATAAATAAACACAATAAAATTGGAATATTACTTAACGAACAAATAGATTTAAATAACTCACCTTTATTAAATATACTCAGATAAGCTGGAATTTGCAGAGACCCTTTTTTTTGGGTTTTAGTGCTCAATAAATTTTATTGTACTTACTGTAATATAAATAGCAACGGATTTCGGAAACAAGCTCAGTTATTCGAAATGTAAACCTGCCTGATACTGTGATAGCGAACGATTGTAAGCATAACAATAAAAAATTTGTGAAAATCAGAATAACCTAATTTGAATATTATATAATATAGACACATGGAAAGGTAAGTATACCAAACTATTTGAAAGTCGGACGACAAAAATCTCGGGGCCGAAGTTTGAACATAAGAAGTATGATTCGTGTCTGAGAAATAAAAACTTGTTGAGATCCCTTCAAAGATTATCGAAGAACCACATTATATCCTGAAAGACAATATACCAAACTGTTATGCCTACAAACTCCCCTACAGGAAGCTAACTCCTGAGACGTGATAAAGCATAGTAAGCTTTGTTTAGCTTTACACAAACTTGTTCAGTATGATGAAGTCCCCTCAGGATACCGTCAATATACAGCCGCAGAAATGTCAAGACCTCTTTCGACTCCATTACACCTTTCTGGTGTTCTATGATCAGAGGTCCTACACTTGGATTTTCTTGGTTCTGAAACCTAACTACAACTAACTCAGTCACATTGAGAATAAGGGCGTTTATGTGGCACCATTCAATGAAACATTGTGGTAGCTCCACAATGCAATTTCAGTTCCTGCCAACGTTAAGCTCTAATCACTATAGATGTATCATCGGTGAACATAATCAATATACCGGACTACTCATATATGACTTCACCATGAAAATCTTTGTTGATACTGAATTCCTTCAGCCTTTACTATTTGGTAGTTGACCATAATTAAAACAAATTGTAGAAATTACTAGGTTTTACTACCAAAAAATATATTGTCATTATAAAATAAAACACTTGTTTACATTTTCTACTTTATTTTTGGTATTGACGTACGTTTCGTCTTTGCTAGAAAGACTTCATCAGTATTCTGATGAAGTCTTTCTAGCAAAGACGAAACGTACGTCAATACCAAAAATAAAGTAGAAAATGTAAACAAGTGTTTTATTTTATAATGACAATTACAACTGATTTCTACCAAGCAACGGCCCAATCTATCATAAAAAATATATATTACACATTTTCTTGTGACTCGAGTTTCGGGAAATGAACTATCCCATCATCAGACAACTGAAGACCTGACAGTGGTACAGTGGTATTTAAACAAAAGTGATAAATATTTTGAATACTTCAACAGATTCTCGGTAATACCTAATAGTCGTACAGAGGTTTACAATCGGAACGTGATAAAAAACCGGGTTAAAAAAGAGGGGCCTCCTAACAGATATCGGAATGTCGGCAATCGACAAAGAAGGTTATTAAACAGATGGTACCCATTTAAATATCTCAAATAATTTTTGGGGTTACATAGCTCCGTACAGTCATTCATTATTTTTGCATTATTATGCTGTATATCTCAAATATTTTGATTTACATAGCTCCGTACAGTCATCTATTATTTTTTACATTATTTTTATTGTGAACGAATTTGAAAATTTCAATAATCAAGTTTTTTTCTTTTGAATCTACATGTGAAATTTTCTTAAGATTTTGTTTTGTCGAAAGAAATTACTGTTTTCTAAAGAATGAGTGGCCAAAAATGAATTTTTTCTTTACTTTTCATTAAATTCATTTTATGTTCGTTGAAAAGGTTTTAAACACATGTTACTTTTTGAATATCTCAAATATTTTCGATTAACATAGCTCCGTACAGTCATTCATTATTTTTACATTATTGTTATTGTGAACGAATTTGAAAATTTCAACAGATTCTAGATAATTGAGTTTCTTTCCTTTTGATTCTACATGTAAAATTGTTAGATTATCTATTGTGGAAAAGGAATGACCGTTTTCTAGATAATGAGTGGCAAAAGTAGAATTTTGTTTATTTTTCATAAAATTCATTTTATGTTCATTGAATCTCGTCTTGAAGGAACGTCCTGCTTGCCTATATATTTATTACTGCACGTAGAACCAGATAACTCATAAACTCCTGATTCGTGTATGTTTGGAGTAGGGTCTTTTGCGTTAAATAATACCGATGATAATTTGTTTTGCGTTTTGAAGGCAATATTGACATCTGATTTTGAAAAACTATTGACCACTTTTTGATTTATGCTACCAAAGTACGACAGAGAATAGAATTTTTCATTTTCTTTAGTTTTTATGATGGGATAAATGTGTGTCATAGCTATTTTAGATAGTTTCTGTAGAATAAGATTATCTATTATATTGGGGTTGAAACCGTTGTTCGCGGCTATTGATTTTATAGTTTGAACTTCAGCTTCGCGGTCATTTTTTGATAAGGGTAATGCGAAGATAATCTTATTCGAAAGAAACTATCTAAAATAGCTATGAGCCAAATTTATCCCATCATAAAAACCGAAGAAAATAAAAACTTCATTTCTCTGTCGTAGTTTGGTAGCATAAGTCAAAAAGTGTCCAGTTGTTTTTCAAAATCAGATATCTATATTGCCTCCAAAACGCAAAACAAATTATCATCGGTATTATTTAACGCAAAGGACTCTATTCCAAACATACATAAATCAGGAGTTTATGAGTTATCTTGTTCTACGTGCAGTAATAAATATATAGGACAAACAGGACGTTCCTTCAAGACGAGGTTCAACGAACATGAAATTAGTTTCAGGAAAAATAAACAAAATTCAACTTTTGCCACTCATTGTCTAGAAAACGGTAATTCCTTTTCCACAATAGATAATCTTAAAATTTTACATGTAGAATCAAAAGGGAAGAAACTCGATTATCTAGAATCTGTTGAAATTTTCAAATTAATTCACAATAACAATAATGTAAAAATCATGAATGACTGTACGGAGGTATGTAAATCGAAAATATTTGAGATATTCAAAGAGTAACATCTGTTTAAAACCTTTTTCAACGAACATAAAATGAATTTAATGAAAAGTAAACAAAACTTCAACTTTTGCCACTCATTCTTTAGAAAACAGTTATTCCTTTCGACAAAAGAAAATCTTAAGAAAAAAATTTTACATGTAGATTCAAAAGAAAAGAAACTTGATTATTGAAATTTTCAAATTCGTTCACAATAAAAATAATGAACAAAATAATAAATGACTGTATGGAGATTTCTAAATCCAAATATTTGAGATATACAACAAAATAATGTAAAAATAAGGAATGACTACGGAGCTATGTAACCCCAAAAATCATTTGAGATATTTAAATGGGTACCATCTGTTTAACAACCTTCTTTGTCGATTGCCGGCATTCCGATATCTATTAGAAGGCCGATTGTAAACTTCTGTACGACTCTTAGGTAGTATCGAGAATCTGTAGAATTATTCAAAATATTTATCACTTTTGTTCAAATACCACTGTACCACAGTTAGATATTCAGTTGTCTGATGATGGGATAGTTCATTTCCCGAAACTCGAGTCACAAGAAAATGTGTAATATATATTTTTTGGTAGTAAAACATAGTAATTTCTACAATATGTTTCAAAATGTTTTTTTGGTAATTATAGAAGTAATCGGTATTATATTTCGCTGCTTGAGTTAACTTGATGGTGCCTGCTATGATGTACATTCATGTATACAGATGACGCTATTCTATGGACTACGCACTTGTGTTCCAATGTGCGCTGAATAAAATACAAGGGCAGCTATGTAGCATACCTACATTAGTTCATTGTACTTATGAATTGCCAACATGCAATGAAACGGGAATCGAAAAAGAACCCAAAGTAATTATTTATTGAATATAATTTTCACAGTTGAAATGAAGCAAATAAGATATTACTTCGCTTTCTATTCCTATTTCATTATTGATAATAGTATGATCCGAGTTTCATAGTCTCACTACTTTTTCAAATTGTTATATAAAAAGGTGTATTTGAAAAGTTTTTTATATATTGAAGAAAAGTAGAGAATGCCACAAGTCGGTCTACTAGTTTAATAGTTTTGTAATGTGATGAATTTTAGAACTCCTATTGATTCGAAGATGTCTAGTTTCTTGCTTTTCGGTTCCAAGGACAGAATTTAAGTATTATACAATTTGGGAGTAAGCATGACTACATTCGAAAAAATGTTTCTGAAGGAAATTATCTATCCAATACTATAACGATGCTTGATATTAGTTGAACCATTTGTGACGGTTCTCCCGATTTTTGCCACATATATGGAACCGCATTTATGACAACTTCATTTCTTACTTATTCAATTTGAAAACGAACAATCACTACTACTCTGTCCAATAAATTTAACAGTGCAACCCAGTCATGCAGTAAAATATCCCAATTGAATTCTCTTTGGAATTTTCGAGCTTGCAGTTCGATTTTCCACAATTGTCGATGGACTATTAGGTTGCCTAGCGCTCATACATTCTTGAACGATGGTAGGTAATTCGGCCACAGGGCTCAGTGATTCAGTGACGCTTAAGAGACCCTTTTCATGGATTTATCTGTTTCGATAAACAGGTATGGGAAAGACAGTAAAAAACATAGGAAATTTAATGGTAATCAAGACAACCAGTGAAGCAGTGGAAGAATCCAAACCTCAGCGCCATGCTATGACCAATAAATGGCTGTTCTCTCTCAGTGACAGTGAGATGATGCTTCGATCAAAAGGAGCAGTGCAGAACCTTGTTTTGATCGAAGCATTTCCCTCACTGGCATTGAGAGAGAACAGTCGTTTATTCGTCATCACATCGCGCTGAGGTTTTGATTCTTCTGCTATTCCAATGGACTTCTTGATTAACATTCACTTTCCTATACTTCCGACTGTCTTTTCCATACCTGTATATGAGGTAGGATGAACGTCTCCTGGCTTGCAGGAGGTTTTTTCGATGCATTCGATTTGTAGCGTTGGAAGAAGGAATCTCTATAACTCTGTATATCTTGGACCGTGTATTCTTCCAACTAAGGCCTCGTATTTATCGCGATCCTGAGGAATTTTTATAATTAAATACACTCCATCATCCTTAAAAGTTAATTTCTCAGAGCGATTCAGCTATAGGAATTTAATATTATATCAATAAAATTGTTAATGATGATACTCTTCACACTAATGACGAGAAAGATATACATTTTTCAATTCGTTAGTATCGGTAATCACCCTAAAATGTTTTCGTGCGAATATGAGAGGCTGAAATTCATTTCAACTCTGTTCCAAGAAACTTTGAACAAAATTTTTTTATTCAAATTTTAATATTGAAATCTATGAAAAGTGCTTACGGAGTTCTATCCTACGAATTAAGACTCTGTCATTTAGTCCAAATATCTATGTCTTTCCATCTGAGAGTTTAATATAGTCGAAAATATTCCATTGTAACCCATAATATAGAATTGGTGGTGACATAAACTTTTGTGCATCTCTGCAGTCATCTGGTAGTAAGAATAATATATATAAAAAAAGGTTAGAGAGATAAATGTTATGGTGCAAATAGATTTTCAACAATTTGAATGATTATTGAAATTTCCGATGAAATATTGAAATCAGTATAAATTGATAAACCTACGCGAAATTTGCAAAATGCAAAATTTGTTTCCTTGCATACCAGTTAAAGAATTAAAAAATCTGATAGAAATGCTATTAGTGAAAAATAGAACTAATCCGTTTATAAAACAAGAGATTATCGAAATCTTAAAGGTTTGTTTGGACCAAAACTATTTTTTATTTAATGGAATATTTTACGAAGCTAATGATGGTCTCACTATTGGAAACCCACTTAGTCCGATATTATCCGAAATCTTTATGGACTTCCTGGAAACCAAAATCCAAGAGAGCCCCTTCTTTAAATATTTCATTTTTTTGTATCGTTACGTGGATGATATTTTATCTCTATTCACCGGTACCAATAGACAACTTGCGATGATTTTAGAAATTATAAATATTTTATCTTCTAGAATAAAATTCACCAATGAAATAGAACCAAATAACAGCATCAATATTCTTGATTTGAAAATTTCAAAAATTAACTATAAACATGACTTTTCAATTTTCCGGAAACCCACTCGTTCAGGTAATACGATCCACTCAAATAATCACCCACATTCTCAAAAACTAGCAGCTTATAATAGCATGATATTTAGATTAATCAACATACCTATGACACAAGAGAATTTTGATAGAACTTAATATAATAAAACAGATTGCATTTAACAATGGTTCCAATCCGTTCATTATGAATAAAATATTGAAACGAATGCAATTAAACAGTCAATATCACTTGTATATCCCACAATAGCTATTGATAATATATATTTCTTTAACGTACATAAACAAAAAGTCCGAAAAACTAATCCATAAAAACAAAAAATCTGGAGTCTATAGGTTTAACTGCGGTACTGCCCATCTGTATATGTGGATCTGACAGGTGGATCTTTCGGCACTAGGATACGTGAACACGAGAAAGCTTATCTGGGAAAAAAGGGAAATTCAACATATGCTGACCATCTTTTGGAGACTGGACATGATTTTGACAATAACTTCAAAATCTTACACCTAGAAAAAAAGAACCTCAGGTTGAACTACCTAGAAGCGCCCGAAACCAACAGATAAAATAAAAAACAGATTCTCCTAAACGACCAGACAAACCTCAATAAATCCGTAAAGGTCAAATGGAATATTCCATTTGACATTATATATTGAGTTTTGATTATATACCTCTATTAAATGTAAGCAGTGCTTGTTATAGACATAAATTCAATTCTAAAAGTTTTTGAATAAAAATTTTTTGAAATTAAAATTGTAGAAGACAAACATATTTCAATATGTTTTAATATTCAAATTTTGTTATATTTCTTCTATCAAGTAAAAGGCCTTTCTATTCTATTTTATTTTACATATAATATATAATTATATTTTGGCTTCAATAAATATTTGAATATATCAAATATTTCAAATAAATTATATTCTTTGAGAAGTTCTTTAATTGTGTTCATGTTTTTTAAAAGGCAATTGGTGTTCTTAAAGGAAAGACCAGAAACAAAATTTTGTCTCCTTTAAATATGTATTTATTAATTTTGTCATTATAAAATAAAACACTTGTTTACATTTTCTACTTTATTTTTGGTATTGACATACGTTTCGTCTTTGCTTGTATTCTGATAAAGTCTTTCAAGCAAAGACGAAACGTACGTCAATACCAAAAATAAAGTAGAAAATGTAAACAACTGTTTTATTTTATAATGACAATTACAACTGATTTCTACCAAGCAACGGCCCAATCTATCATAAATTTATTAATTTTAATTACTTTCGTATATCTGTTGGGTTATTTTTTCCATTTGACATTATATATTGAGTTTTGATTATATAAGTCTATTAAATGTAAGCAGTGCTTGTTGTAGACATAAATTTAATTCTAAAAGTTTTTGAATAAAAATTTTTTGAAATTAAAATTGTAGAAGACAAACATATTTCAATATGTTTTAATATTCAAATTTTGTTATATTCCTTCTATCAAGTAAAAGGCCTTTCTATTCTATTTTTTTTACATAATTATATTTTGTCTTCAATAAATCTCATTATGGAATGTCAATGAATTTAAATAAACCTTAAAATAACTCACACTGTTCTTTGATTTTGTTAGAACATAGATCAATCTTGAATTATATAGTTGATCTGTGTTTCGAAGCTTTAGTCTTTTAACACGTGAGAGATATAGGTTAGTTTTTTGATTTTGATATTTGGAATATTAAATGAGGACTGAAGACGGGATTGCTTAGAATTATATTTGTTTTTTGAAGATATAGTGCACATTTTTTAGAGATTTTTTAAATAACTTATTCGAATATTTAAATATATTGAATATTTCATATAAATTATATTATTTGAGAAGTCCTTTAAATGTGTTCATGTTTTTTAAAAGGCAATTGGTGTTCTTACAGGTAAGACCAAAAACAAAATTTTGTCTCCTTTAAATATTTATTTATTAATTTCAATTACTTTCGTATATCTGTTGGGTTTTTTATTCCATTTGACATTATATATTGAGTTTTGATTGTATACGTGTATTGAATGTAAGCAGTGCTTGTTGTAGACATAAATTTAATTCTAAAAGTTCTTGAATAAAAATTTTCTGAAATTAAAATTGTAGAAGACAAACATATTTCAATATGTTTTAATATTCAAATTTTGTTATATATCTTCTATCAAGTAAATGCCTTTCTATTCTTTTTATTTTACATATAATATATAATTATATTTTGGCTTCAATAAATCTCATTATGGAATGTCAATGAATTTAAATAAACCTTAAAATAACTCACACTGTTCTTTGATTTTGTTAGAACATAGATCAATCTTGAATTATATAGTTGATCTGTGTTTCAAAGCTCTAGTCCTTTAACACCTGAGTGATATAGGTTATGTTTTTGATTTTGATATTTGGAATGTTAAAAGAGAACTGAAGTCGGGATTGTCTAGAATTATATTTGTCTTTTGAAGATATAGTGCACATTTTTTTTAGAGATTTTTGAAATAATTTATTCGAATATTTAAATATATTAAATATTTTAAATGAATTATATTCTTTGAGAAGTCCTTTAAGTGTGTTCATGTTTTTAAAAGGCAACTGGTGTTCTTAACGGTAAGACCAGAAACAAAATTTTGTCTCCTTTGAATATTTATTTATTAATTTTCATTACTTTCGTATATCTGTTGGGTTATTTATTCCATTTGACATTATATATTGAGTTTTGAATATATACGTCTATTAAATGTAAGCAGTGCTCGTTGTAGACATAAATTTAATTCTAAAAGTTTTTGAATAAAAATTTTTTGAAATAAAATTGTAGAAGACAAACATATTTCAGTATGTTTTTATATTCAAATTTTGTTATATTTCTCCTATCAAGTAAAAGGCCTTTCTATTCTATTTCATTTTACATATAATATATAATTATATTTTGGCTTCAATAAATCTCATTATGGAATGTCAATGAATTTAAATACCTCTTAAAATAACTCACACTGTTCTTTGATTTTGTTAGAACATAGATCAATCTTGAATTATATAGTTGATCTGTGTTTCGAAGCTTTAGTCTTTTAACACGTGAGAGATATAGGTTAGTTTTTTGAATTTGATATTTGGAATATTAAATGAGGACTGAAGACGGAATTGCTTAGAATTATTTTTGTTTTTTGAAGATATAGTGCACATTTTTTAGAGATTTTTGAAATAACTTATTCGAATATTTAAATACATTGAATATTTCAAATAAAATATATTCTTTGAGAAGTCCTTCAATTGTGTTCATGTTTTTTAAAAGGCAACTGGTGTTCTTAAAGGTAAGACCAGAAACAAAATTTTGTCTCCTTTAAATATTTATTTATTAATTTTAATTACTGTCGTATATCTGTTGGGTTATTTATTCCATTTGACATTATATATTGAGTTTTGATTATATACGTCTATTAAATGTAAGCAGTGCTTGTTGTAGACATAAATTTAATTCTAAAAGTTTTGAATAAAAATTTTTTGAAATTAAAATTGTGGAAGACAAACATATTTCAATATGTTTTAATATTCAAATTTTGTTATATTTCTTCTATCAAGTGAAAGGCCTTTCTATTATTTTTTAAAAAACAAATTACTATAAATTCCCACTACTTTCTCTTCTGTACATTTTGAATATTTAAAGAACTCAATATCAAATATGTAGTTAGTACCATACTTACCTGACGAAATCATGTTGTCATGACGAAACATTTGTTGTGAAATTAAATAAATTAGCTGGACTTAAGTGGTTTTACTTTACTCATCGAAATCTTTTTTGGTGCACAACATGAATGGAATAAATACAATAAGTCAGTAGGGTAACAAACACTGTAGCTAATGCACAGTAGCCTTCGTTGGAGTATTTTTACATTTCAGAGAACATATAATGCCATGGATGTTATATAATAAAGCCTTGTACGCCAAATGTTATGACTCAATATAAAACTAATACTAAATAAATCAATGAAACATGAAGGAAAAGTCTAACCATGTCTATAAGTTGGCTCGTTTGGAAGTAATTAGATCAAAATCATTTGAGTAAGATCAATTCTGATAACAAAAATTTTAATTCAAGTCAAAATACTGACAAGCTCAATTTTGAAGAAATTGCATGTTCGGATTATCAAATAATAAAATAAAATTTTTTTTAAACGTAAGTCCAAAAGCAGAAACTGTTACGAAAAATTTAAATAGAAATGATAGGAAGAATTCACTTCATAATTATTGAATATTCAAAACAGCCAAAGTTGTTGAAAATTAAAGTAATTTGTATTCGAAAATCTGTTATGAGACTCTTGAAGAAAACGATGGCAAACTTCCTCATTATCATGAAACCTATAATAATTTTAGTTGAAAATATTGACAATATGCAATCTAAGTCACATCCCACCATTCAAGTAATGTATGTTTAAGAAAAAACAATATTTAATACATTTAGGAATCAAAGTGTTTACGTCCTTAATGTTGAAAATTTCGTATACAAGGAATATATTTTAAGATGCTTTTGGCATGAATAAAGTTGTAATAAGATATAAGCTGAAGAAATATAATCAATTTCCTAGCTGATTCAATGGCTTTGCACACGTGGAAAATCAGCATTTGACGTGTCGTGGCTTCAGTTCATATGGAACCTAATTTCCTACCTCTCCTATTGCTTTCAAACGATGGTAAATGGCTGGTTGGGTGTTTTTGCGCGTTTCGCTTGTGTTTGTGATGGATCTTCATCGAGCCTTGCCTTTAATTCTCTATCCTTAAACTTTGGTGGTGCTCCGGGTCGTTCTTCGTCTCCGAAATCAAAATTGCCACTATCAAATCAGGCAAATCACTTCTGACACGTTCGTTCAGCTAGACCGCGGTCACCATGAACAACCACTAAAATAGAATGCCTTTCGGCATCTTTTTTCTTCATATTTTACAAATATTGACATGTTCAGAGAGCACAGAAACTTTGTTGTTTACACTTAGCGAAATGATAGACACTGAAAAGAAAACATAATAATGACACTTCAAAATTGAGGTACTGCCAGATGGAACAATAGACAAATCAATTAGTAGCACATATGTTATTAAAACCGCAGGAATTTATTTTTACTCCTAATACTAACAACATTTCTATCACAGATTGGTTCAATCTTCTTTATTCTTATCTGATCTTTTCATTGCTAAAATTCCCAAATGAACCATCAGTTCACCCACATGAACATTATATAGTAAAATACCATTTTCCTTAAAAACATGATATTTTCCATGCAATATTCTGCAGAACCGGTAGGTTTTTGGCTTTTCATGATGGACATTCATTCTTGTTTGGTTCTATCTTGTAAACAACAATGAAGTGCATTACTATCATTGCTTTTTAATTGATATATCGATTCGAAAATGTAAAGGTTACTTTCTCTATAGTTCATCAACATCATAGCTAAATTATTTCTCTCAACAACTGGAGAATTGATTCTCATTGGAGGTAGAACGTTAGAAATCTTAGTACCCATTACAAAACCATTTTCTGTTTTCTTCATAATAATCATTTTCATTGATATAGATATGTTTCAAGATATTGTGAAAAGTTTCTTTTTTGATCATTTGATCATGTATAATTTTCAATCTGTACTCGTTTTTCTCAATCACAGTTTCAATTATGAATTGCCTTTTTGGAAAATAACTCCATTCAAAGGGATATTCAAACGGCAATTAATGAACTTATGATGGGTTGATTTATTGCCATAACTAACAATTTAATTGAATTGTAGTATCAATAATGGTCGGTTCTCTATAACAATAGAATTCAAACTTATTTTTGATACGACTAAGACTAACATTGATATTTAAATAGTTAATCGAAGAACTTTCTCCCATTCATATTCAATATTTGTGTTTAGAGTATTGAATGAGCGCGGTGAGCTCAGTGGTAGAGCATTGGGCTCGTGACTGGAAGATCCGGGTTCGAATCCTGTTCAGGCGGAAAAGAAATTTTCAAGTTGGACAGGTGTGAGCCACCATTTCACTGTTGGGTCGAAAATTAACAGTGCTGTGACCTAAAGTGCCGCAAGATCGCAGTTACAAAGCCTAACCAGAACAGAACTGAACTCGCATAAGCTGAAAAAGCTTCTGAGGAATCTTCACAGAAGATCAGGATAATAATTATAATAATAATAAAAAAAAGTTAAAAAATTTAAAATGCTCAAAATTTTAAATATTTGAACAATTTTTGAACAGTTTTTAAGTTTTCAAACCATTCTTCAATTTACGAACTATTCAAACAGCATAAACAAAAATATTGACTTCACAATAGAAACATAGAAAAACTCTTCAATCACTTTTCCAGATTTTAATAATAATAATATAATAATAATTTTTTTAAATCCATTAAGACACTGCATAGTGTATAGGATAAGTCATAAGAGATTAAGAAAAAAATTGGAAAACTAAACCGCTAAGGGATCACAAAAAAATTCATCAACTGAATAGAATCCCTTTCCCAAAAGAAGTCCCTTGACTTCCTTCTTAAATCCTCTTAAATTCAAGGATTTCAAAGATGAAGGCAAGTGGTTGAAAAACTTAATGCCTGGATATAAAGGAGAGCATTCGAATTTAAAAGTTTTATGCTTAGGGAGCATCATTATTTGTGCATTCCTAGTAGCATATTCATGGTTACTTGTTAATTTCAACCATTCGACTTCATTTTCGTTGGCATACACTAAAACTTTCAATATATATATATATACATGGTAAAGTAAGAATACGGTTTTCAACAAAAACTTGCTTACATGGCGTTAATGGCCTTAAATATCGAACGCAAAATTCGCTTCTGTGCTACAAATACTCTGTGAAAATCAGGGCTACTTCCCCGCAGCAAGATATTGTACGATATATGGCTATATACTAGGCTAAAATAAATATTGAGCACACAGCTCCTTGGTAAATTCATTTTGAGCCTGACAATGGCGAAAAAAGACTGGTTTAATTTTTTACACAAAGCCTCGACATGAGATGTCCACCTTAAATGTCTGTCCACATAAATTCCCAAAAATTTAATCGCCTCAGAAGATGTGATCTCATCTAAACCGCATCTCACAGTAAACGAACTGATGCCCTTATTTTTAAGAGCAAAATGAACACATACAGTCTTCTCAACGTTCACCACCAAATTGTTAGCTCGACACCAACTCACAAATTCACGTACATTATACTCACAGGTCTCCCGGAGTTCCCCAAGACTCCCGCCAGAAACCACTACCGAAGTGTCGTCAGCAAAAAGTGTTATCAAAAAACGGCTGAAATGGGCAGGAAGATCATTAATAAATGAAATAATCAACAAGGGTCCCAGCACCGACCCCTAAGGAACTCCAAGGCCAATACCTTGACTCTTAGAATAACTCTAACCAATTTTAACTGACATAGTTCTTTCATTAAGGTAACTACGTAACCAATCCAGGAAAATGCCTCTGAATCCTAAGTTATAACACTTGCCTAGTATAAATTCAAAGGATAGCGTATCAAAGGCCGAGGACAAATCAAAAAACAAACCCGCAACAAGTAAGTTTTTATCCAGACACTCATAAACAAATTCGAAAAATTGAACTGACGCTGTCTGGGTTGAGTGTCAGTTTCTAAAGTCATGCTGTGCGCGAATTTAATTATCCGAAATCTGTTGAGATAACCCATCATTCTAGAAAGAACTATCTTTTCAAATACCTTGAAAACACACTCAAGATAGATATTGGTCGATAATTAGTGATTTCATGCATATTTCCATTTTTAAACACCGGAATAACCACTAATTTCTTTAATATATTAGAAAACTTCGCAGTTGCAATAGATATGTTGATGATATGTGCGAAATGACTACTTATAATTTCATTAGATATTTTCAGCAGTTTAACAGATATGGAGTCAACACCAACACTTTTTTTATTTTTCAAACTCCTAATGGCATCCTCAACTTCAAATCCCGAGACAGAATAGAAGAAAAAATTAATGTTTAACATAGGTGATAATGTAGAGGATAGAGACACTTGGTTTCCATGAAGATTTTTTAATTTGAGACCAGCGGCAGTGGAAAAATGCTCTGCAAAAATATTTGCTACACGACTTGGATCGGAACACTCACCATTATCAATATCTATGGTGAAATCATTTTCGTTACTTCTCACTTTACCAGTGAGATCTCCCACAAAACGCCAAACCGTTTTATTTCCATTTAGGGATCTATCTATTACTAAACTGTAGAATTGAGAATTGGTACTTTTTATTAGCATATTGTGCTGATGTTTAGCTTTTTTGTAGTTTTCATATCATTGAGGAATAGAAATATTTTCATATGACCACTGCAGGTTGGAAGTTTCCGTTTACTTTGGACTATTTCATCTGTTAACCATCCTTTTTTAATATAAGTGACATTAAAAATCAGTTTCTCTTCGACATTTAGATAAAATCGAACACTATTCATACTAAACTCCATTCGAAATGTAATCATTTATGGAATCTCGCAATGTCAGCAGCCATTCATAATTTCTTTCATTGACTTTTGAATATCCCATGGAAATAAGTTCATTTCCGAAACGCAGTCGACATATTATAACTAATTGTTTCAGAATATTTGAATGATTTTTTTTATTATTCTCTTAAATTCCATTTTTACAGTTTCTGTTCATAGCTATTGTTTTAACTATGTTTACTTCTTAGAAAGTAACTGCATCCGACTGAATATTCAAAACTCTATGAATGAACATATAAAAGCTGATATTTAAATTTGATAACAATACTTCGAATTTTGAATGTATACTCAATTTCACAATAAAACTTCAATTTTCGACAAAAATACGCACGAACTTATTTATACTCGTAACAGCATCCAAATAAATTCTGAGTGCAGAGAATGGGTGGAAGTTTCAAACGATTTCCGGAGAATGTGCTTTATTATGTTGAAAAGAAACGACGAAGAAAATTTCCGTTAATATGGAGCAATTTTGAGGTTAAATATTTATATTTATAAGGTTCATTTGAAACAGCTGTATCGGATGGAGTTTGATACGTAATTTCGGTAAATATTCCATATTTTCTTTCGATTCATTTATTGGTTAATCACCACGCATATGTTTGATAATTCTATACGTCTAATAAAAAAAACGGTGGTTTTGAGACGTTTCATTACATTAAAGTTCAAAAAACTTTGAGAGATTTATTAGATTGAAAGTTGAATATGTTTCAGAGAATTATTCTCATTTATACTCAAGAGATATTTTTATTCCTTAAAAATAAATATATCCAAATACATATTTGATAGATTCGGTCTTCACTTGGTGGAAACTCATTTTAATTAAAAAAATGTATATATGACAGTAATTTATTTCCACAAAAAAATGTTTGTACTAATACAACAATTGAAACAGTACAAATTGTAAAAAAACTATTAATTAAAAATAATACCAATCCCATCAAAATGAGTGATATACTTAATTGCCTGGAAATATGTCTCGAACAAAACTACTTTCAATTTAACGGAACCGTCTATATTTCTGACAATGGTTTAATAATGGGAAATCCACTCAGTTCAATTTTAGCTGAAATATTCATGGATGATCTGGAATCAAATATACACCTGAATCCTATAAGCAAATATTTTCTTTATTGGTACAGATATGTAGACGACATTTTTTGTTGTTTCAAAGGCACCGACCGACAACTACATATCTTCACGAATTTCATTAATAAACTCCACCCAAAAATCAAATTCACAATCGAAGAAGAAAAGAATCAAAGTATTAATTTGCTTGACCTCACTATAACAAGATTAAATAATTTACATGATTTTAGTATTTTTCACAAATCAACACATACAGACATCACAATACATAAAACTTCAAACCACCCCACTAACCAAAAGATGTCAGCATATAATAGTTTTATTCATAGATTATTGAATGTCCCTTTAAATTCAGAAAACTTTATGAAAGAATTAAATATTATTAAACAAATAGCATCAAACAACGGTTACAATCCCTTTCTTATAGACAAAATGGTATCCAATAAACAAAAGAAAATGGCATTAAATCTCGTGTACCCAATCATAAAAGAGGACAATACACAGAAATATTTTTCGTTGTCTTATGTCAATGGATTATCTGAAAATATTGCTAAATATTTCAAAAGTTGTTTCAATTATAACGCGGCTTTTAAGACAATTAATAACCTTAGTACCTACATAAAAAACAATAAAGATCGTACAAATAAAGAAAATAAATCCGGAGTCTACAAGTTAACTTGCAAAGATTGCCCTTTAGTATACATTGGCCAGACTGGTAGACCATTCAAGAAACGTATCCAAGAACACCAAAGGGGTTATATATACAATTCTGTACATTCGACATATGCTAATCATCTTAAGGAATTTAGGCATAATTTCAACAATAATTATGAAATTATCCACGTTGAAAGCAAAAGTTCTAGATTAACACTTTTAGAATTTCTTGAAATCAACAGGTATAATGCCCGTAAAATCCTTTTGAACGAACAAGCAGATGTTGATCATTCTCCATTACTGAATATTTTTCCTTAATGGCATTTTTAGCGGCAAACTCCAATAAACACCTAGAGTTTTTATGACTTGTGGTTCTATTATTTGGTCACGTACCTAAAAATGTATATAAACTCGGTTACACTCAATACCATCAGACAGTACAATGTAATACCTGAAGAAGCCACATCGTGGTGAAACAATTGTTGTATTAGTACAAACATTTTTTTGTGGAAATAAATTACTGTCATATATACATTTTTTTAATATCCAAATACATTTATTTTTCGGCTATTGTCAACAATAGATTTATTATTACTTAACTCGGGATCAAATCAAAATCTATCCGTTCGAGTTAACAGCTTCTCAATTAACTCTTTACGGAGGTGCCACACTATAAATCACGCTCAATTCCATACGTAATAATATAAAGTGGCCTAACCCGAGAATTGAACCGAGTCGCTCATCCGTCTGACGGCAAAACAAATTACTCATTTCCGGTCCCAGTTATCTTGTCTGCATCAATTCAATTAAACTATCTAATGACCTGAATACTACACGTAAAAATCTAATCAATGTTTTTTTGTTCTTCGAATGAATGGTCCACACTGTAATTACTGCTTTAATTAGTAGAAGTGCAGGGTGCATCCTCCAAGTTTCGAATCAGGCATGAATTCCATTTACGCTGAAATTGCTATAGCTTCACTCGAGAAGTTTTTTATGAAGCTTATTCTCAAATGTGTTTGAAGAAGGAAGTTCTTTATGCTCTGTAATCAGATGGACTTTCCATTTCATATTTTTATTAAATATGGGCAGTGCTTATAAGACGTTTATTTAATTCTAAAAGTTTTTGAATAAAATTTTTCAAAATTAAAATCTATAGGAGGCTAACAGAATAAATCTGTTTCGATATTTAAAATTTGTATTTTATTCTATTTTGGAATGTATTCGTTTGTCAAACGTATACATATGGGCATTGTATCTTCCCACGACTATTTTCAATTTCGGCTAATCTTTATTTAATTACAACAAATGTTTTTACATACCCTGACTTCATTAGATGAGTATTACTTCTATGAAGAAACAATTATTGTAATTGAATATACGTCAGAGAAAATTGAAACTAGTATCTGTTTGAAAATCACCATGAATTTCTGTTAAGTAAAGATCGAAACAATCAATCGAGTTTTAGATTTCTTGCATATTAATCCTAATATTCCGCACAAATGAGTGTTTCTTATGTAATATTCAAACTTCAATTTCAGTGAACTCATGAATCGTTGTTTTGATTATATAATTGGATAATCAATCAATGAAATAAAAAGGTTGTAAATCTAAACACTTTCGTAGAAAAACAGAGTATATTTACTTGAATCTCTCCCTGATATAACAATACCGCAATCAATTATTATTATTAGTAACTTTTACAACTACTGCTGGTCGTGATATTGTCTATAGAAATAAATCTAAACTAAAGGGAACAGGCGTATTTATTACTGAAGATTTAACGGGAGAAAACTATAATTTGTTCAATGTCTGTAAGTCAAAATTTGGGTTCAGAAATGTATGGACTTCAGAGGGGAGAATTTTTGCACGCATTGATAATATAATACGGAGACTTCGGAATATGGATGATTTGCAGGGATATGAGGTGCAGTTGGGAGAATCAGTGCGGGTCTAAACTCTTACATAATAAACGTCTTGTCTGTCGACGGTGAATGTTCCATTGAAATTGTTTATTAATTTTGTTATTATTTCATTGTGCTTTTTTTTGATAATATAAGTTAGATGATTGATTTAATATGTGCTAATTTGAATGTAAGGTCATTGCTCTCAAATTTTCTTGAATTACGTGATGTACTTTTGTTAAATAACTTTGATTTGTTGGCGCTGACTGAAACTTGGTTGAAGGATGATCCGGATGATTCTTTTTTCATTGAGGTTTGTGAGAAATGATAGGATAACTAGAGGAGGAGGTACTGGTATATATGTGAAGGAAGGAATCGATTATGAGGTTGTGAACTTGGAGTTGAGGCTCGAAAGTTCATCTATTTTGGTTACTGTAAATAAGGTAAAATTTTTGTTCTGTGTTATTTATAAGCCACCAAAAATTGATAATAATGCTAGTTTACAATTACTCTTGGATGATATTGAGAATTTTATGCTGAAGTCTGTTGCTATGGTCGATAAAGTTATTTTACTGGGTGATATGAATGTTGATTACTTGCAGAGTGATAGTCTTTACTGCAAGTCTTATTTGAGCACCTTGGATAACTTTGGTTTGACGCAGTTGGTAACTCAACCAACTCGAAAAACTGCCTGTCTTGATCATGTAGTCACCAACGTTCCTGATATTTTTCACTCGGTGGATGTTATTGATTTTCATGATAGTGATCATGATTTGGTCAAATTTTCCGTTTCGATTCCTGTTCATAAGTGTAGTCCTAAATTTTTACTATATAGAAATCTTAAAAAATTTTCATTGAATCTTTTTCAGAGAGATTTGGAGCTATCTCACCTGAGTAATATTTTTAAAACTAATGATGTTGATGAAAAGGTGGAGATCTTGAATAGTGTTTTGGCTGACTTGTTCGATAGGCATGTTCCTCTTGTTTCACGTCGCATTACAAAACCGCCGGCTCCTTGGCTATCTGAGGATATCAAGGAACAAATGAAGTCTAGAGATAGAGCCAAGGCAAGGTTCAGAAAGTCGAAGAAGGCATCAGACTGGGTAAGATATAAAGAGCTACGCAACTTGACTACACTAAAAATACGTAACTCTAAAAGGGAATATTTTTCTTCCTTGTTTCGAACTCATAATAAGAGAGATTTGTGGAAGCAACTGAATTATATGAATATAGGTAGTAAACAACGACCTTCGATTCCTCACGGTTTAGCTGACCCTGATGAACTGAATAACTTTTTTGTCCATTCCATTCCGACTAGTCAAAATAGTTCATCTGATGAGTTTCTCAATTATTACTCTTCTAACACTTTTTGCGAATTCGAGGTGAAAACAACTTTCTCACTGGTTGATGAGACGTTGGTCAATAAATATTTGCATGATATACAATCGAATGCCACTGGTTCTGATGATCTGAGCATCTCATTGATTAAATTGTGTGGTCCTTCCGTTCTGAAGTATCTCGTGAATATAATAAACAGCTGCATTCTGAGTGGATACTATCCCTCAGCATGGAAAAATTCTATAGTCTTGCCGATACCAAAAAAACGTAATGTGGAGCAGCTCAGTGACTTGCGACCTATCAGCATGTTGCCTGCTGTCTCTAAGATATTCGAGAAGATCCTGTATCACCAGATGATTGAACATCTAAATAAGTTTGAAGTGCTTCCGGAGTTTCAATCGGGGTTTCGTAGAGGTTACAGTTGTACGACTGCTCTTCTCAAAATAAGTGATGACATTTTATTGAATTCCGATGGGGGTCTTGTAACAGCGTTGATCTTATTAGATTATACAAAAGCATTTGATACGATCTCACATGATTTGCTGATTGCTGTGCTTTCTTTCGTGGGATTGTCCGAAGATTCAGTTTCATTGCTTACGAGCTATCTTTCTAATAGAACCCAGCGTGTGAAAGTCAATGGTTCACTATCGGGTCCTCTGCCTATATCTGTAGGTGTGCCACAGGGATCATTGCTGGGTCCCCTGCTCTTCATAATTTATACCCATATGTTTTGGAAATACCTTAAATTCTGTAACGCCCATTTTTATGCTGATGATGCCCAGCTTTACCTCAGTTTTGTTGCTGGTGATGTTGATGAAGGTGTTCGAAAAATAAATTATGATCTCGCGACCATCCAAGAGATATCTGAGCAGCACAATCTTTTGGTTAATCCTAGTAAGTCATGTGCGATACTTTTCGGCAATCAGTCTGTGTGTGATCAGTTGAGTGAACATGTCCATTTTTTCATTGGAGGTAATGAGATTCCCATCGTGAAGAGCGTTCGTAACCTTGGTCTGATAATGGACAATTCTTTTCGTTATAGGTTGCATATTGCGGGTTGTATTAGGCGTTCTCTCTACGCCTTGAGGCTAATTTATCCTCACCGTAATGTTCTGCCTGTTGAGGTCAAGAAAGCTGTCTGTGATTCCCTGGTGCTGTCCAATTTTAATTACTGCTCTCAGGTATTTTTCTCCTGCTTGGATCAGGCTACTTTAAACTCAGTACAAAGGATACAAAATTCTTGCTTAAGGTTCATTTTTGGAATCCGTAAATTTAAGCATATAAGTCATAAATTGGCGGATGTGAATTGGTTGAATATGCGTAACAGATTTTTGGTGGGAGCTCTAGCTTGTTATCATAGGATTTTATTGTCTCGTAAGCCATCTTATCTGTATCGAAAGATAACGTTCAGGTCTAACGTCCATAATCTGAACACACGTAGTAGAGGGCTTATATCTCCCCCTCCTCATAGGTTGTCACTATTTGAGAGATCTTTTAGTTTCTCAATTTATAAATTCTATAACAATTATATAGTTAGTTCTCTTGCGAATCTATCCGTGATGTCCTTCAAAGCTAGGGTCAGGAATTTGATTTATAGAGATCAGTGCGGTCAGAGTGATCAGTAATTTCATTTTCATATATGGCACTTTAATACATTCTTATAATTGTTAAGGTTGGAATATCCGAATACTTTTTCTGTTTTTTTTTGTTTGTATTTTCGCCTCGAATTGTATTATTTTTTTTATATATTTTTGATCAGGGTTTGAGTGGAAGAGCAGGGGTTGCAAAGCAGATTGCTTTATGGCCATCTGAACTCCGCCCTGTGATTGTTCCTTTCAGAATTCATTATATTAATTATATATATTTTTATTTTTGCAATAAAGTCATTATTATTATTATTATTATTATTATTATTAATTGCTTACAAACTTGTTGATACAGTTCTATAAATGAGCTTTATATACAAAAAAGTCACTGAAATTTCTAAAGATACATAATGTGTATTGAAACGAAAGAATAACAAGTTTATTCGAGAATGTGAACGAGTAATAATGATAAAATAGTATGCAATGATATTTGAGCATACCTACTTCGATCTTACTTAATTAGAATGGTGGAAAATGCTCAGATTTATTTGGCTGCCAATTTCGATGTTGAAAATGACCTGATAGATGTATGTCAACAAGGATATAGACTTCCGAGAAACGTTAAAAAAAGGAAAATCTTCACACAAAATGAAATATTCTAATGGTCCGACAGAATTTTAAAAGCTATATTAAATGTAGGTCAAAAATGTACGTGTCCGCCGTACCAGATTTCAATAGTCAAGTAAGTACTGTAATGTTCAACGACAGATAAGAGGTATTATTCCTCGAAAATCAGTTGTTAGCGGTAAGGGAGAGGATGTCAAGACTATTTTTATTGTTGTATGGAAACCAATATCTTGTCTTATCTGCAAATGGTAGAATTCTGATTTCTGGTCATAAAAATGTACATGCCGAAAATGAATGTGTTGATATTTTTGATCGGAGGGAGAAGCTGTAAACATCTTTGAATGGACTCGAAGTCAGTAAATAGAATAATCATTGTCACGGGACAGGCATATACCACCTATATTCTTGTTCTTAGAGGTTATTTTTCCATTATTTTTGCGCTCTAGTTCCGGGAGAGAAGTTTAAGAATTTTGAGTTCAATTATCTCAAACAACCAAATTGAACTTACTGATGACGAATCCGATGTCGAAAGTAATTTCCGACCGGAGGATACGTCCGTAAATACGTAAAAACTTCGAAGGGAAAGATGAAACCTTTAAACTTTCAGGCAAGGTTTGGGGTCTGGATATTTCGGCTGAGTTCGTTAATAATCAAAATCAGTTCACATTTGAGAAACTTTTATATTTTTCCGAATATTTTCGAGAGTACAGATTCGATAGATATTAAGTTCGACACTAAGAGAAAAAACAGTAACGTGCATAAACGTGTAAAATTTCATGAGATAGTATGCATAGAAGTTCAAAAAAATATATTTGGCGAGTAGATTATTCTTGAGCGCTACCTTAGAACTCCATAATTTTCGTACGAAAAAAGTAGATTTGAAACTTTCGAGGTAAGTTTGAGGCCTGAATATCTCAGAAGGCTTGTATGTTCACTAGTTTCGTAGTTGTTCATATTTACAGTATTCTCCTATTTTTATCAGTGATTTTCAAACTACAGGTCAGATCGATCTGAAATAACGACCACAAGGCTGAAGCAAATTTTTGTGAACATCGTGGGTGATATGAATAAACGCGCAAAAGCTTCCGATTTCAAGTCAGTACTTTTCACCATTTCATATTGATTTTACTTAAAAATTTGGTTTTACATTAGTTATTGAAATAATTATTTTTCTTATAAAATTTTAATATCAAAACAGATTTAATCTGTTAGTCTTCTACAATTTTTCATTCAAGAAACTTTGAGAATTAAGTTAATGTCTAATAAGCAATGCTTATATTTAATAGACGTATAAAATCAAAACTCATTATACAATATCAAATGGAATTAAGAAAAAGCCAACGAATATAAATTGTCAATTAAAATAAATAAATAAATGTTTTAGTTTCGTTCCAAGCATGCGCACTGAACTCATCAAACAAGCGTACGCAGCTTCTTACAAAATGTTTATTTTTCTGGTATTATATTTATGAAAACTAAATCCTCCTCAAAAATATCAAACATAATTTTAAGACCTTCTCAAAAACTAGTTCATTTGAAATATTCAACATATTTAAATGAATTACCTCAGAAACTCTCCAAACATGTAGCAAAACCTCAAAAGATAATTAGAATTCAGATAAGGCCATTTCATCTTCATATTTAAAAAATGAAGTCAAATTAAAAATAAATAAACTTACTCAAAACCATCTCTAGGAATATGTGTTTGTTTGAACATTAAAACTAGGTATGTCTAATATCCAAGGTACTCTATGTTCTATGCTCACAACAAAATCACACAAAGTTTATAAGGCACTTCAATGGTCTTAGTTAAAACATTCAACACTGTATAATAAATTTCTTTATTTAAAAACATTATATAATTATATATTATATATGGAATAAAATAATAAGAAAGCGGTTTTTACTTGATGGAAGGAATATTACAATATTAAAATATCAAAACAGATTCAATCTGTTAGTCTACTACAATTTTTATTTCAAAAAATGTTTATTCAAGAAACTTTAAGAATTAAATTAAATTAAATTAAAGCATTTCTTATAAGACATTAATTTAATTCTTGAAGTTTCTTGAATACAAATATTTTGAAATTGAAATTGTGAAAGACTAGCAGATTAAATCTGTTAGGTTATTCAAATTTTGTAATATTCCTTCTATCAAGTTAAAAACCACTTTCTTTTTATTTAAATTTTCCTATGATCTCAATATCTCATATAGGTTCACGAATTCATTATAAAAATATATAAAAATTAAAAAGAAATCTTCCACATAAAAAAGACATAAGAGAATATATATGTTTGCCTTCAGAACATGTCATTTTGAGTATATTGGTCATGCAGTAGAGCTTTCGAAAATAGGATGAAAGAACATCAGAATTTCAGAACCCATAGCAAACTTCCAAATACGCCAAACAACTTTTGAAGAAAATAATTTTAAAGTTCTACCTAAAATGTAGTTATGAAATTTATACTTGATGAGGATATTCTGTTTGAATATAAAAACAGAAAAATCCCTATATTCCATATACATTTTGAAGAAAAAATAATGTAAATGGTCTTAGAGAACCGAGGTTTGACATTGATAAACAATAAAATTCTTCGTAGGATATAATATATTCTAAGAAAAATGAAAAAATTTATAAAATGGAAATTGTATAAGAAAAATAACTGACATCCCTTGAAGATCGAAACGACTAACAATTATTTCGCTATAACGAACATTTTAATTAACAATTTTTGGCCTCAAAATTTAGAATAAAAATGAAAATTTATCCTACTTTCCAAATCAAAGTTTGAAAATCACAATTCACAATATGATCGGTCAATCACAAAAATACAACATAAATATGGTCAAAATCAACAATACCTCAGAGTAAAAACATTTTGCAGTTTTAAAAAGAAAGGGTTAACACTTTATAACGAGATTAACTCAATTATGTAAAAATGGATCTATAATCAAATTACGCCAAATCTAAGTAAGTCGAGATAAGTTCTCGAATTCTTGATTATTTTAAAGAACTACGCAACAAATGAAACACAAAAACTTTATGTACACAAAAATGAATATATCATTGACTCACCACTACTTGATGAAGTTTTTATTCAAAATGAATATAAAAACAGAAATATCTTTCACTTCAACATACACAATTGGAAAATTTCAATTGATATTGCTTAGAAAAGTATGTTAAGAATTTGAAAGATAAAAGAATTCTTAAATTATTCAACTACTTGCATGGAATAGAGAAATTAATAAAAAAAATCTTACATCCTTACAATATCGAGATAATTGACAACTGTTTTAATTTACAAACTTTGGATCGAAAAATGCAGAATATGATTTAAAATGCAACACTATTTCGAAAACAACATTTGAAAATAATATTATAATTCACATGCTCTTCAGCCAATTAAAAAAAAGCAAGATCAATACTATCAAACACAGTTACTCGATATGCCGGAGTTTTGCAACTTAAAAAATCATTAATGAGGTTAACTCAATTATATAACATTTGAGATAACTTTCGAAGATGAGTTGTCACGGGAGTAAAATTACAGTTTGATTCGAGTTGGGTTCCAGAATTTCTACATATTTCGAATAAGTGCGCAAGACACAAAAAGCAGAAACTCTGAGTAACATCTGTTCTGTATACAAAAATAAAAATGAATTTATTTATTGAGTGTACACTTGATAAAGTTTACATTCAATCTAAATATAAAATTCTAGAAAAACACGTGAAGTTACGAGGATTTACGCGTTTTTTCATATCACCCACGATTCTAACGAAATTTTGCACTAGCCTTCTCGACGTTATTTTAAATCTACATGATAAATTTATACTAGGTCGAAGGACTGTTGCTATGGTTTCGGCAGCATTCAACGTTGGTCTGCTAACAATTTTTTATAGAATCTTTTGAGTTAACGATTCTTAAAAAATTTTGTACGTTGTATTCGTCATCTAAAAACTAAATGTCATACAGATTTGTAGTCTTGAAAATATTGGCAGAAATAAAAAAGATTTCAAATTGTATAACTCCGGAATAATTGAGCTGACTTTGCACTGTAAATATCTTCCGAGATTAAATTCAGGCCCCAAATCTTTCCAGCAAAGTATCTAACTCTTTTCTTCCGAAAGGTAGAGTGTTCACTGTCGAACTAGATGGACATAATGAATTTTGATCTCGGATTCTTCGTAAATGGACTCAACTTGTTGTTTGAGACACTTTTTGAATTTCGCGGTATTTACTTGAACAAGCTCACAAAAATTAGACAACGATGTAAATAATGTGACTAAATGCGAACTCGTTGAACTAATTTTGTCTTTTAACGATCTCTGGCGGGATATTTAGGCTGAAATCCCATTCTGAATGTGTAAGTGTACTACTCTGGCAATAAAGTACCAGGAATTTTCAATTAAAACAACATTTTTACATTTAATCGTCAAAATTTATTGGGTCGCCTTCAAAATAGGCTCCATTTGCTCCAATACATCTATGCCAACGGCACTCCCAATTATCGAAACATTTTTTTAGGCCCTTTCCGGGATGGACTTTAGCTCTCGCGCCGAATTTTGTTTTATGGCTTCAATCGACTCAAAACGGGTGCCACGAAGGGGCAATTTTAGTTTTGGGAAGAGGAAAACAACGCAGGGAGCCAAATCCGGCGAATACGGTGGTTGCTGAAGCACGTTTGTTGAGTTTTTGGCGAGAAAGTCAGTCACAATCGTAGCTCGGTGAGAAGACGCGTTATCGTCATGCAAAATCCATGAGTTGTTCGCCCACAAATTTGGCCGCTTCTCACGGATACGCTCACGCAAACGTTTCATAACGCCTAGGTAATACTCCTTGTTTACCGTCTGACCCCCTGGAACGAATTCGTAGTGCACCACGCCATGGATATCGAAGAAAACAATGAGCATCACCTTCATTTTCGAGCGGCTTTGGCGTGGTTTTTTCGGTTTCGGCCCATTTTTTGCCACCCATTCCGATGATTGCTGGCTTGTTTGCATATCGTACTCGTAGACCCAGGTCTCATCACCAGTTATAATGCGTTCCATGAATGTAGAATCGGAATAACAGCGATCCAGCATGTCTGAAGCAACCTGTTCGCGATGACGTTTTTGAAGAAAATTCAGGTCTTTCGGTACGAGTCGTGCGGCCACCTTTCTCATGCCCAAAATATCAATCAAAATCGTACGTGCGGACTCGTGGGATATGTTAAGATCATGTGCTCTCAAGCTGGTACGACGGTTTTCCAGCACCCTTTCCTTAATTTTATCGACGTTATCTTCGATCGAAGCCGTCGATGGGCGACCACTTCACGACCGTCCTTGAAGGCTCTGTACCACTGATATGCACGAGTTTTCAATAGAGCATTATCATCAAAGACCTTTTGCAACATTTTCAATGCATCGGCACTCGAAAGTTCATTTGAAACACAAAACTTTAAACAAATTCTTTGCTCAACGTAATCACCCATAGTAAAAATCGGCACGCACTCTAACATCGACTGACTTAATCAGCTGTTGCAAACACACTAGTTGACAGATCCCGCTCAAGCTTGGCAAAGTAATTAAGGACAGTGATACCAACCTAGGAAAAAAAAATTTTACCTGCCTCATTGCCCCGCCAGATTTAAATCGATAATTCCCGGTACTTTCTTGACAGAATGTATATATGGTCCATCTAGAAAGCATCCGTAATTTATTATTTTTCATCATATTGATATATTTCTTTTTTGTAACATTCTAAAACAAAAGTAAAAATATAGAATATGTTGTGCAGATAGTCGGCTAAAGCCAAAGTTGCATGGCGACACTATTCATCAAATATTGTTGATTGTCCACAGGTATACAATTTATGAAATAACGTCGCAACTAGAAAAAAGAAAGCAGGTAGAATATTTGTATAGAAAAGGTGGGAAAAAATGCTGCGTATGAGACAATACAGAGGATAAAAAATGGCATGGATATCAGACATAAACCAGTGTCAGGAACACTTCGTAATCTTGAAGGAAACAATTTAAATACTTTATTGGCCTCAAGACGACACAATCTCTACCTGGGGTTTCGCTAATTGGCTAATAGATTTGGAATACAACGAAATATAAAAGTATATCCGAAAACCGTCATTGGAAATAGAAGACTACATATCAAGGATATCAAAAAAATCCCTGTTGTGACACCTTTACAAAAGGAACGAAGGATGGAATTTTGTCAACGTTTTCAAGAAGATAATTTGAATAATGTATCTCTGATAAAAGTTGTTTCGAACTTGGTGGAAAGCACTTGGAAATCCTATCAAAACAACCTGTTACCGTTCAAATTTACAAATTTTCCACCAAAATAATGGTTTGGGGGGTAATAACTCAGCGTGGTGCCACAAATAGTGAAAAGTATTGTGGCATTCTAAACGATTTTCCCTTTGAGACGGCGCATGCTTTATATCCATAGGGGTGGCGTTTTCAGCAGGATAATTCAAAATGCCATACTTCGGCCTATATTTAAGCTTGGATGCAAGGACACCAAGTGACAACCATTTCATTATCAGCAGCTTCACCAGATCTTAGTCCCATTGAAAACATATGGGTACTTATGAAGTTTGAAGTTGAATGGGCAGCGCCGCGAAATGAAGATGATTCAATTCAGTCAGTTTTACAGTCCTAGACTAACATCATTGAAAATTATGGTGGTAATCTAGTTTCGGCTGTACCTCTACGTTTATAGTCAAGAGTTTACAGTTAAATGGAGGTTGTATAAGTAAATAAGATGAATATTTTGTTATAATTTTTTAATTCAAGAATCAAAAATATATACTAATTAATAAAAATTGAGCTTTGTTTTTTCCGGATACTTTCTGTACAGACTATATCTTTCCGTTCGAAAATTATAGTGTTATGGGTAGTGCTCAATGATGCACCGGCCATATTTTTTTGTTAATCCTCTAATCATCATCACGATCCGCACGAAATTTTGAGCGTTATTATTTAACTACTGAATACAAAATTTCAGATCGATAGGATCAGTAGTTTAGAAAATATTTAAAACAATAGAAAAAATTTCAAATGTAAATAACTTCAAAACAGTTGGGTCGTTTTTGCCCATTACGAACCTACTCGAAACATTTAGATCCCAAACCTACTCTGGAAGTTTGAAATCTCTAGCTCTTGCCGTTCTAAAACAATCGTGTTTACGCACGGCCGGCCGAACAAAAATACTTTCGACTTCGGCTTCTTCATCACTGAGTTCCACTCAATTATTTAAGACCAATTTCGGCTCAGAATTCGTAAATATCAACAATTGGGAAAACGATAGCACGTTGTTACCTGGAACATGCGTGAAAATTCAGAAATATCTGTATTATTTACATATTCAAGTTGAATATTAAAATTTATATTATCCTAAACACTAATATTTCATTTTGAGCAACCCTAGCAAAATATATCCAATGAAGTAATTGATGAAAAACATAACTCACATCTTCGAGATCGAGAGAACTAACATTTGTTTTGCTGTAGAAAACTATGTGATTAACAAACTTTGCTCTGAAAAATGCAAAATTCAAATACTGAATTATTTCAGCCGTTACTATTTGGTAGTTGATCATAATTAAATTATACGGATACTTTCTAGACGGAGCATATATACACTTATACTTTCAGAATGGGATTTCAGCCTTAATATTCCGCCAGAGATCGTTGAAAGACAAAATTAGTTCAACGAGTTCGCAGTTATTCACATTATTTACATCGTTGTCTAATATTTGTGGGCTTGTTCAAGTAAAGACCGTGACATTCAAAAAGAGTCTCAACAACAAGTTGAATCCATTTATGAAGAATCCGAGATCAAAATTCATTCTGTCCGTCTAGTTCGACAGTGAACACTTACTTTCGGAAGAAAAGAGTTACAGACTTTGCTGGAAAAATTTGGGGCCTGAATATAATCTCGGAAGATTTTTACAGTGCAAAGTCAGATCAATTATTCCGGAGTTATACAATTTGAAATCTTTTCTTATTTCTGCCAATATTTTCAAGACTACAAATCCGTATAACATTTAGTTTTTAGATGACGAATGCAACGTACAAAATTCTGTAAGAATTGTTAACTCGAAAGATTCTATAAAAAATTGTTAGCAGACCAACGTTGAACGCTGTCGAAACCATAGCAACAGTCATTCGACCTAGTATAAATATAGCATGTAGATTTAAAATAAAGTCAAAAAGGCTAGTGCAAAATTTCGTTAAAATCGTGGGTGATATGAACAATCGCGCAAATCCTCCTGACTTCACGTGTTTTTCTAGAATTTTATATTTGCATTGAATGTTAACTTTATCAAGTGTACACTCAATAAATAAATTCATTTTTATTTTTGTAAACAGAACAGATGTTACTTAGAGTTTCTGTTTTTTTCGTCTTGCGCAGTTATTCGAAATATTTAGAAATTCTGGAACACAACTCGAATCATACTGTGATTTTACTCCTGTGACAAGTTACCTCAAATTTTATATACTTGAATTAAACTCATTAATGATTTTGAGTTGTCTGATGATGGGGTAGTTCATTTCCCGAAACTAGAATCACAAGAAAATGTGTAACATATTGGTAATAAAACATAGTAATTTCTACAATTTGTTTTAATAATGCAAGATTCAAACTAAAATTTAACATATCTTTCAAAACGACGTTCGAAAATCACAACCAGCCGCTCTCAGAAAATGCAACATAGGAACCATCAAATACAACGACCTGATAAATATTGAATTGAATTGAAATCCATATTAAATAACATTTAAATAAGGTAAATCTGATTTTCACAATTTTTGTTGTTAGGCTAGTGTGAAAGGGAAACAATTGTTGTAAACATATCAATAAAAATTGTGAAAACCAGAATAACTTTATTTGAATATTATTTGACTTGATAAATATTTAAAATACTGAATAAACCCATTCCAAGTAGTATTCAATTTATGTTCATTCACAATAATTATAAATTGTCTTTTCACACATTTGAGTGGCGCTTTCTGATATTGAATATGTGACCAAGTCTTCTCATACTTTCTACATTTAGTTTGAGGCTCGCGTTGTAGGATTTGTTTCATTTTTTTTCTTGGCCAGACGTAAATTGAGCAGATAGTAAGTGACATATTTTTTATTTATTGTTTTTATATAGCATTCAAATTAATTCCTACTGAAGAGAAAGGGAGGCAGTTTTGAACGCTTTTCTGAAGAATGTGCTATTTTAGTTGAAAGAAATAATTGAAACTTTGAATTGATGTTGTGATATTTTTCTCTGGAACGCTGTTCCCAGTATTACACCAGAACTTTTTTCTGGTAAGCCAGTGTAAGTTTAAAAAATTGTAAAAAGAAGCTCTGATGTTATACTAAACTTTACGGTCTCTAGTAGTTTTGTCGTATCTGTTACCGATTTCGAGAAAAAAAATTTTGACCCATTCTCTTGAAATCCTCAGAAGAATCCAAATTGTCATTAAAATATTGTGAGTAAGCTGCGGTGAATGAATTCATTATTAGTTTTTATGGTTATTTTCCCGGTCTGTGGCCGTGATTCATAAAGATTCGATAAACTCGTAAAATCACTCCAAAAAATTTATTACTACATGAAAAGTAAAACTCTAAAAATAATCATAACAAAAAAAAAACAAAATAACAACAAAGGATCTGAAGTGAAGCAATTGTTGAATATGTTTCCCCAACCCTCACACAAGCTTCTGTTGATCTTCTCATAGACGATCGAACTCTTACAGACATTCCCGGAATGTTCCTAACTGTATCAAATACTCCTCTTATACGATTTCTCAGTGAATCTACAATGTTCACTGGAGTTAAGTACACGAGAGATTTCAGATAGCCCTAATAAAACGAATCTTAACTATTTATGTCTGGAGATCTGGCGACCGATGGCCGATGTCCAGTCCGTCCATTCCACCTGTTTCCATAATTTTCATTCAAATACTCCCTACCATATTTCACGTCATAGCATAAGAGATAAATCATCCAATAACAAGGGCAAATGGTTTTCTAATAAATGTTTGTATGATTGACCAGTAGGTTAACCTGGCATGAAGAAAGAACTGATCAAATATTGGTCAATATTACCATTCTGCACATTTAATGAAATTTGCATTTGAAAATGAGTTTCTGCAGTTTCTTGTGGATCCTCCTCAACTCATATGTGTTAATTATGAAAATTTATAATTTGAGTTCATGAGAAACAGGCATGTGAAGAGGTGAAGAGGATTTTGCAATTGAAATGAGGATTCTTCAATAGTATATTGAGGTACCTCAAAAAAAAAATCTTGGGATGAAAATCTCGAGGCGAGGATATAGCGAAAAATTCCGCAAGATCCACCAACCAACATGATGACTTGTATTTAAAGTAACACTAATTTTTCTGCAAATAAATTAATTCGGCTGATCTGTACCAATAATCATTGATAAGGAGTATGAGCTGAGGTAAAAGAATGTTCTAGAAATCGAGACAGTGTAACATACATCTGAATAGAAATTCTATACTCAAACAAACTCGGCTAAGTCTCGTAGATCACAGAGGCAAATTGCACACATGCGCACGTTTCACACTGATTGGTTTTCGATAGTGTATGCCAGTGAGTCCAAATCTGTCTATATTTGTTATACACAGAGATACTAAGGTATTAATAATACACTAGCGCCATCTAGAGCATGCAAAATACATAGAAGACAAACCTTTGAGAGTTAATTCAAGTAAAGAAATGTATACTCGATATTTTCACGTTACTAACGTATTTTTTTTCACAATTTAAAATCAAATATAGCATAGAACTGACCCCAAGTCAGAAGCTTTTATGCACTTCTTCAAGTGTGCATTTATCCGGAATATTTCAAAACTGTGAATTTATTAGTCTCATTTTATCTTAAATAAGCCACATATGTCGAATAAAATCAAAGAATTCTAAGATAATCCATCCTTTATCCTTCCATCTGCGTCGCTCCATATTGGCAAGAAAGAGTGGAAAAAAATATAAGGAACAAAACTTCATATACTATTATACTTTTCATCAAAATCAGATAAAGAAGAAATTTAGAAATTTCTCGTAATTTATCCTCAAGAAATAAGCCTGAGCCTTTGTGTCGTTATTGGGTCTCTAAATACTGAATTCGAGCCCGATCGGAATCGTCCTTTGAAAAAGATTTGAAAAATAATATTTTGAATTGGAATAACTAACCATTGAATGGATTCTGTCCAGTCTTAGACGTAACAAATATTTTCAGACTTCAATAGTACCCTCAAAAATTCAAGTCTTTAGGTTGTTTCGCCCAAAAATGAGCATCTTTACCTCCAGTCGTTCGCTCGCCAGACCTATCCTAAAAAAATATCTCCGCATTGTTATTATTCTTATATATTCTAAATTGCATTTCGATCGGACTAGTAGTTTCAGAACGATTGCGAAAATAAAACTTTCAAATGTGAATAACTGCGGAAACTTCTGACCCATTTTTCCTATTAATGAACTCAACCGAGAAATTTAGTGGCTGGCAGGTTCAAGTCTCAAGTTTTTTCTGTTCGAAAGTTATGGTGTTTACGGTTGGACTGCACCAGCCGGTGGATATAATTATTTTTGAACTCTAAATCTTCACCATTGAGTCAAACGTAGTCATTTGAGACCATTTCCGGCTCGAGACTTGTAAATTACAGATATTTGGACAAAATTATAACACTCTGAGAACCCTTTTTGTAATGAAAGTTCCTGTTCCTATTGAAGAACAGTTGCTTCAAAATCAAATAAGTTATGTGATTTAAAATATCATACAGATTTCTTCTGTGGACCTCCTGCAGATTTTAATTTTAAAAAAATTTGTATTCAAAGATTTTAAGAATTAAATAAAACAAATGTCTTTAGGACACACCGTGTCAGTTTAGTAAACATGTAGAATTAATATTTATTACACAGTACCAGAGAGAATGAAAGAAATTCAAAGAAATATAAATTGACAACTGAAAATCATTAAACAAGAGAAGAGTACAAAATTTTGTTGCGTTCCTTGTTTTTTGAGATAGTAATTCCCTTCCAAAAATGCAAAACATAATCGCAAAAACATCTTCAAAATAACTTGCTCAAAATAAGTTCCTTTGGAAAAATTCCTAAAACACGTAAAACATCCCTAAAAAACTATTAGAATTATAACAACGGAAATCTTCAGCTCGACTTCATATTTGAAAAATAAAAGAAATTAACAAAAATATCTTACCAGACCAACTGTATGCTGTTTACTGCACAAACATTCAAATACAGTGAACTTATAAACATCGTAAATATTCTATGTTCGTCACAGAAATAATATAAAGTTTGCAATGTATTTTATGGACTCCTTTAAAACCAAATGATAATATGTAATAAGTGTAAACCAAAATATATAATTATTATATATACAATAAATTAAACAAAAAAGAGGTCTTTTCTTGATAGGAAAATTATCATAAAATTTAAAATTTTATACAGATTTCTTCTGTAAACCTTCTACGAATTTCAATTTCAAAAAAATTTTTATTCAAAAATTTTTAGAATTAAATAAAAGAAATTTTTTTAGAACACACCGTGTCAATTTAGTAGATACATATATCGAATTAATACTTTTTACACAGTACCAAAGGAAATTAAAGAAATTCAAGGAAATGTGAATTCTCAACTAAAAATTATTAAATGAATACTTGAGTACAAAATTTGTCTTCATTCTTTGATTTATGAAAACTAAGGAATGTTCTACATGTTTTATGAATTTTTTTAAAGGAACTTATATTCAGCAAGTTACTTTTGTAGTTCTTGAGATTATGTTTTGCATTTTTGAAAGGGAATATAGTTTTCATAAAACAAGGAATGAAACAAAATTTTGAACTATTCAAGTATTTCAAAATTTGAAGATCAAAACAGATTTAATCTGTTGTCTTCTACAATTTTAATTTCAAAAAATTCTTTGAAGAAACTTTAAGAATTAAATTAATGTCTTTTAAGCACTGCTCATATTTAATAGACGTCAAAATTCATCATACAATATCAAACGGAATTAAGAAAAACCAACGAATATAAACTGTCAATTAAAATTAAAATATAAATAAGTAAACATTTTTTGTTTAAGAATTAAATTAATGTCTTTTAAGCACTGCTCATATTTAATAGACGTCAAAATTCATCATACAATATCAAACGGAATTAAGAAAAACCAACGAATATAAACTCTCAATTAAAATTAAAATATAAATAAGTAAACATTTTTTGTTTCGTTCCAGGCATGCGTAATGAACTCTTCAGACAAACTTACGAAGCCCTGTTTGTTACAAAATGCATTGTTTTCCGATCCCATATGAATGCAAAATAACCCCTTCTCAAAAATATAAAACATAATTTCAAGAACTTCTCAAAAACTAATTTATTTGAAATATTCAATATATTTAAATAAATTACTTCAAAAAATCTCAAAACATGTAGCACATTCTCAAGAAATAATTAAAGTTACGATAAGATCAGTTCAACATTACATATAAAAAATAATAAAATCAATTAAACAATGTATAGACTTACTCAGTGAATCTTAGGAATACACGGTCCTCAATAGAAATAAAAGTAAACACTTTTATAAATCCAAGGTACTTATGTTCCACGTTCACAGAAAATCATACAAAGCTCATAAGGCACTTGGCCTCAGTTAAAACCGTTCAACACTGTATAATGAATTTCTTTATTTAAAAAACCTAATATAATTATATATTATATATAAAATAAAATAAGAAGGAACGGTTTTTTACTTGATAGAAGGATTATTACAAAATTTGAAAATCAAAACAGATTTAATCTGTTGTCTTCTACAATTTTAATTTCAAAAAATTCTTTGAAGAAACTTTAAGAATTAAATTAATGTCTTTTAAGCACTGCTCATATTTAATAGACGTCAAAATTCATCATACAATATCAAACGGAATTAAGAAAAACCAACGAATATAAACTGTCAATTAAAATTAAAATATAAATAAGTAAACATTTTTTGTTTCGTTCCAGGCATGCGTAATGAACTCTTCAGACAAACTTACGAAGCCCTGTTTGTTACAAAATGCATTGTTTTCCGATCCCATATGAATGAAAAATAACCCCTTCTCAAAAATATAAAACATAATTTCAAGAACTTCTCAAAAACTAATTTATTTGAAATATTCAATATATTTAAATAAATTACTTCAAAAAATCTCAAAACATGTAGCACATTCTCAAGAAATAATTAAAGTTACGATAAGATCAGTTCAACATTACATATAAAAAATATAAAAAATAATAAAATCAATTAATTAATTAATTGATTTTATTATTTTTTATATGTAATGTTGAACTGATCTTATCGTAACTTTAATTATTTCTTGAGAATGTGGCAACAAGAAGAATGTTTTCTTCAAGAAGTTCTGTTGGAAACTACATAAACAGTCCAGAAAATTCGTCCACATTCAGATAGTGTACGCTCTAATTAGCATTATAATTATTATAATATCTAACCAGAAATATGAATCCAGAGTTTACATGAATTTATTTTTAGATTCTTTTACAGCCTATATTTAAAAATTTTATACGCTTGAATATATTTGTCTGTAAAAATGAAGTGCATGCGATTTAAGCGAATTAATTCATTATATTGTGGAACTAATACAGTGAAAATATGATACAAGTTAATAAAACGCGACTCCGCAATTACCTACCTATACGTAGGAACGAGAGCATACAGAGTACCAAACTTTCTTGAAAGCTCTATTTAGTTGTTTATAATGATGAGTTCAAAATTTATAGATTCAAGCTCAAGATTTCCAGAAAAATCATTGACATGACTCAAGAGATTTTGCACGCTCTTCCCGAAATTATGCATTAGCCTTCTCATCATTATTTTACATCCAGAGGTGAAATTTAAACTCGACTTTTCAACTTTGAAATTATTTGAAAATTGAAATTCGTTTACCGTATTTGGAAATACGGCCTGTTAGGCTTTCTGAGTTATGAGAAATTGCCGGTGTTTGTATAAATATATTTTCAGGTTTCAAAAATCCATCTTTGAAGATTTGAATTGAAGTTTGAAGAAATTCTAATAATTTATCTTCTCGAAATTATGCATGAGACTCCGTGTCGTTATTTTATATATCTAAATACTTAATTTGAACTCGATTGGATTCATTATCAGATGAACGGAAAATTGAGCAAAAGTAAGAAGGTATTTAAACTAGACAATTAGGTGCCCAAATTAATAACAAGAATACAATTGATATAAAATTTCGGCACGATACTGAGAAGTTCTCTATAGATATAATATTAATATATTGATAATTTTAAATTAACTTAAATCTGTATGGTAATTTATAATATTCTGATTATCTCCATTATGTACTAATTTGAGAATTTCAGCAGACTCCAAATAGTTAATTTTTCTGACTTTTGATTCTACATTCAAGATTTTCTAAATGTCTTTTGTGAAACAAAAATTACCATTTTTGGGTAATGAGATGCAAATATACAGTTTCTAGTAAAAATTTTATTTATTTATTTCTGTGGTATAATCTATCAGTTCTACAAGATTTGTGCGAACGCTACATTTCCCCACGGATTTGGATTTGTTATGATTGAATGAGTATTATAAACCAACAATTTCTAATGCGAAAATCAATAAATGAAGCAATTAAAAAACTCATAAACTCTAAACTAAAATAGAAAAAATTATCTTTAAGACTGATACATATTCTGGTGATACATATTCTGATACGCTTTCATACAAAAATTTAGGATTATTATTATAATTCAGCACTTTCACTATTTTGCAGAGCTGCATTCTCGAATAAGATCTCTCCATGAGATTAACGTAAGGTTAATTTGATATGTAATGTACACAATACTTTCGAATTATAGTTCATTCTTCATATTTGATATTTAAAAACGACAACTGAGTTGTTGAAACCAGCAATTTCTTGAATGTTGCTTGACTGATCTAATTTATCTGATTTCTGGTATTAATAACGTTTTATGTTGGATGGAGTTGTCGGTTACTTTGTGATAGTTCAATTTAAAAATGGAATGAATGAGAATTTCTGCATTTTTATCATTCTTGCATTATCAAGGCTGCAATGATTTTCGTAGTTTCACTACATTTTCAAACTGGTGTATAACAAATTGTACTTCAAGGTTTTTATATATTTATAGAAGACTAAGGTTTGTGTGAAACTACGAAAGGTGAGAAATTCCACACGCTAATCTACTTATTTAAAAGTTCTGCTGCTGTTTCGCAAAATAAGAGTTATTTTTAAATTGTTAAATGAGGCTTGATGTTCTGTGAACCTTTTCATTGAAGCTGATCCTCGTGATCCCCACTCATAGTCATGATAACTAGCTTTATAATCTTCTGGATTATTGACCCAGTTGTTTTTGTCTTTAGTAATAAAATATAGGTTGAACATTTTTTATAAGGTTGTGGAAGCCATTTGTATGTTACTTGTCGAAATTATTTGAGCTGTTCTCTTGTGGAATTGTTTCAAAATATGTGAGTTCCACACATTTTTTATATCATTTTCTGTATTGAAAGTGGCGTATATTTTTCATAATGAATGGCTTTATCTTGTTTATAAGATAATTCATGCTTTCTATTCCAAAATGAATTTTCACTTGATTGTATTAAGTCGCTTTATTAGCGCACTATTATCCGAGAGAATGAAAAATTATTATGTATCATTAAACTAAAAGCAGCGAGCTTGGTAGCATATATTCATATATTCGGCATTTGGTATGCAGGGAACATATTAACGAAATCAAATGATACTAGAAGGGTAGGTAGAAAGGGTAGGATAATTTCTTTCTACGCAAATTTCGAAACAGGCTCAAATTCATTCTTTTTACGACCAGTTTCATTTCTTTAACGCCAATCCGATCATAAATAACGGATGGTTGACGCTGTGTAAATTTCGGACAAACTGGAAGAACTTTCATGAAAAGGTTCAAAGAACATCAAGCATAATTCAACCATCTAAAAGATCACTCTAATTCTGCTAACTATTTATTCAAAACAACTCATGTTTTCCAGAACTAATTAATCTTGAAATACTACATCTGAAACCGAAAGGTAATAAACTAGAGATCCTGGAATCGATAGAGGTTCTTGAAAATCATCACAAACGCGCAGTTAAACTTATAAACGAGTAAACGGACCTGAGGGGTTTCCCACTTATCGAAGTTTCACACAAACTAAGGTCTTCCATAAATTATTTAAATATTTTAATATTAGCCTTCTACATATTGAATTTCAAAAAATTATATTTAATAATTATACTTCATTATTCATTCACCAGAAGTTTTAAATTGTTGAAGCGTGAGTAAATATTTGTTGTTGATTAATGTTATATTTTATTGAATATGAATTATTTGAATACTGACCAAGCAAAGTCTCTCTTAAAACTTGTTTTTTAGTAATGTTTTTACATATCTTGAAATTTTATAGAAAGTAACTTAGTTAGATATCCAATAATATTGAATATTTTAAGTAAGACAGTTTAATGATGAAATTCTTAAGATTATGTTAAACATTTTTCAAAGATATTTGTTTTCATAAGATTGATCAGCAGAAACTAAATTTTGTCTATTCAAAATAATTAATTTATAGAATTTTGGTTAACAATTTTTATTTATCGGATTTTGTTATATCATTTGGATGTCTGATAATAATGAATGTTTATTTTATATGTCGTTTGATATAAGTTATAATTTTTAATTATAATTATTTGAAATTAAATATGTAGAAGGCTAATATTGAAATATTTAAATAATTTTATACACCTTCTATCAAGTATTAACCTGTATTTATGTTATCTTTCATAAATATATAGGAACCTTCGAAATACAACTTGTTATACATCAGTATAAAAATGTTGTAAAACTATGAACCTCGGTTCATTGTATTACAGATGAAGATATGTCATCAGGAATTTTTATGTAATCTGTTAAGTTTATTATAATATAGTTTGAAGCCATTCTCTCACAGAGCATAATTCATTTTTTCCATGAGTTAAGCAAAATAGGATGAAACAGTCGCTTTCATAAAAATGATGTATTCAAAAATGCCTATTGGCAAATAATAGGTGTACAATATATAATAATTTTTTATATTTAAAATCCATATTCATTCACATTTCCTATTTTAGTCTTTAAATGAGAAAAAACGGTTATTATTTTTGTTGATAATACGTTGACCTATTATGAAATAATTCTGCTACAGCCAATATCCTTAAATATAGTGATTGGATAATCAGTTTCATTAAAAAAATTTTTTTTTAACGGATTTGTTTCCATTTCTAGGAAAGTAACAAAAATAGTTTCATCATAGCTCTCAATGTGATGAGGAGCAAGTATGTATGTTTATTAATCAAATTAAAGTCGAAGGAAAAAAATATTCAGAAATAGACTAATGCACTATTTTAGTGTTGCAAATAAATAATGGGAAAATTTTTGAGAAAACTATAAAAGGAAGTGGCAGGCAAAAACGTCATTCAGTATGCAATACTTCAGAGCCGAGACCTCATCGCTGTTTCAAAAATAATTTACTCTTTCGTATACAGTTCCATGACCCAAACAGAAGACAACATTATTATTTTTAATTGAAATTGAACCCAGAAAAATATTATCTGAATGTTTAATGGAAATATTCAATATATGAATCAAGAAAGACACAATTTAAATCCAATAAAAGAAAATCGACGAAGTTGGCTGTGTATGCAAAACTTTCCAGAGAAGTCATTATTAATGAGTCCAGTGCAAATTCCTGAAACAAAGGAAGGATACCATAAACCATAACAGGGAGTTTTGAAAGTGAGGAACAAACTTATATCCAATAATTATTTTCCTGTAAAACTTTCAACTCAACTTCAAAACATTGCTTGTTTATATAAGTATTACAGAATAAACATAAGTTCAGAATAGAACATAGAGTTTAGCAAAAAGATTAGAGTTCACAGATTTATAATTCAGATTACTTTGTTTCAATATATATTCAAAAATTAAATTATTAGAAATTATTCTCTCTATTAAAACAAATCAAAATTAAAAATATTTGGAGTTTCGATTTTCAATTACAAAATTAAAATAAAACCAGTTAGCCGGCAACACATGATACATTTAACTAGATACAAGGGTGATCCAACAAGTATTCATACTGAAATTTCAAATAAATACCATAATAATTTAACCCATAGTAATTATAAAAACTCATTAAGTAATTTCATAATGAATTGGCACCCATAACGTGGGGCCTCTAAGTAATGATAATAATAATAAAAATATTACATTAATAATTTCATAATAAATTGACCCCTAACGTAGGGCTAATAATAAAATAGAAATCATAAAAACATCAAAAAAAACCTTGAATAAAAAAATCATTATTGATTTCATAATAAATTGTCGCCCATAACGTGGACCAGCTGACAGTGGAAAATAAATAAAATTTCAATAAAGAAATTCATAATACATTGGCATCCAACAAGTGGCTTGAAAATTTGAATTTTCAGCATATTTTTTTATTGAGTGAAATTGCTCGAAGTGATATTATATTCATTAAAAAATATAAAAATGAAAACCAGAAGCAAGACCTTGATTGGAGAGAGAGAGAGAGGATGCAGAAAAGACACAAGAAAATATTAATATAACAGAAGAAAGTTGAATAATGCATAGTGAAATAAAAGAATGCGACAGTTTATGATGCAAATGTGACAAGAAATGAAGAAAAATATGAGACAAAGAATGAAGGAAAATATGAGACGGGACATGAAAGAAAATACAGAAAGATTGGAACACATGGAACAAAGTATGAAAATAAAATAAAAGAACATTCAGAAAGATTGGAACGTATGAGATAAGAAATGAAAGACAATTTAATACATGTGGAACAGGATATGATGCAAATGAGACAAGATATAAATCAATACAGAAAGATTAGAAAATATGATAGAAGAAAATTCAAAGGAAATCAAAGAAAAAGATAAAAATTAGAAGATATAATAGAAAAAAGGGGAAAATACAGAATTTAATATATTAAATAGTAAATCAGAAAATGACGCAAGCGAACACAATGAAAATGTTATTTATAATGATACAGAGATTAAAGAAAACGAAATGATATATAAAAATAATTATACTATTAAACTATATAAAAATGGAATACCGATGATGAATAATAATGCAATAAATTAAATTGAAATACTAATGACTTATAATACTAGAAAGGAATTTTTCTAAGAGGTGAAGATCAGAGAATAAAATTCATGAAAATACCAATTTAATAAATGCCGACTAGTTTCGATGTTTATAATGTCATCATCAGGGCTCTAAAAATAACGAACATTGTGTAACATATCTACGAACAGTAATTTAAGAACCAAGTATTTGTTGACATATAAATAAGAGAATATTTACATAAAAATCTTCAGCTATTTTCGATGGAAGTACTCACATTTATTGGAGGTTTCGGTTGTTAATCTTTTTTCGTAGTTTTTTTGTTGATTGAAATCCTGACCCCAGAGAAATCGAAAAAGTGACCGGAGTGAATGATCATCTAGTGCGGTGTTATTGTATTTTTTCTTGGCAGGATTGAGAATGTATATCATACCTATTTTATGCTCCGCAATTCTTGTCTTTAGATATCTGTATGTTTGACCCATATATATATATATATATATATATATATATATATATATATATATATATATATATTTAACAGTCGTACTCTATGTGAACGAGGAAAATTTTTTTCAGGGATGTCGACTGAAAGGAGGCTTGTTGGTTACTCTTTATTTCTTGCCTAGCTTTCGGAAAACATTGTTTCCATCTTTAGGGCCAAAAAAGTGAGGTTATTCCTCAGTATAAATCATCAATAAATTAGTTAAAAACATTTAGATATACGAAAGCACATTGTAAATAATTCAACATGTATTCACAGTTTAAAAGAGACGTAATTAAATTAACTTAACCTTAAAACTAAAAAAAGTATTTTATCACAGAGTATCACAGTATCGGTCTTTCGCTCACAGAGTGTTCAGTCTTCATAATGGTCTTATCCGTTTTTATTCATCCAAAGGTCCATCATAATATTCAGCTTCCTTTTTGTTGGGGTATGTCAGCAAATATGTATATACATTACTTAAATTTTGTGTGTCACTTTTCCTGTTTATTTGATTGCTCTGGTTCCTTATGTTGATCATCTCGAGTAGGAGTCGTTTATTGTATTTGGTCTGTGTTGCCAGTATCTCTGTATCCTCAAAGTTAATCTCATGCTTTTCCTCTACCGCGTGTGTGGTCAATGCGCATCGTTGGTTATTGTTTACGATATCACTTCTATGTAGGGCCAGTCTGTTCTTCAGCCATTGGGACGTTTGACCCAAATAGGTGTTTTCACACTCTCCACATTTTATCTTGTACACCACATTAGATCTAAGTAGTTTCGGTGTTGGATCTTTAAGTTTGCTATATAATCTTGAAATTGTTTTTGTATTATAAGTTGCGATTTTGATTTCTTCATTTTTGAAACAGTTTTTTATTTTACTTGTCAAATTTCCAATGTTTGGTAGGCTACCATATTTGGTGGTCTCTGTCTCTCCGCCTGTGTGTGTCTCTGTATCTTCAGTGTCGGGAGGTTTAGGTTCTATCTGGTTTATGTTTCTTGTTGTCTTTATACTTAAGTATAAAAATCATTGCACAAAGATGAAATCTTCATTTACTACAACTTACTCAACAGAGAATGCAAGCTGTTTAAATAATAGATATGAATTTAATTCGTAAAAACCAAGAAAGATGGAAAATGGTGCATAGGCAAATTAATGAACTTTACAATAAGGTAAATAAGTAAATAGTAAATTACAGAATAAATTTCAAAATTCAATTATTACAAATCAAAATTCATAATTATATTTCAAACTTCATCATTACATTTCAAAATTCAAAATGTATCCTAAAATTTTCTCTAAGATTCAAACTAATTTGAAATTAAAAAACATTTAAACCGACCTTGTCACTACTAGAATGAATATTTTTGATTTTGGGGAATTTGTTATGCAATTTACAGATAAAATAAATAATTATACAAAAATATCAAGGAAAAGACTCATATATGAGTTGAATCGTCAGTCTAGTCAACAAGTGCCTTTTGGGTCAACTTTTTTCAGCAGTCTCTGAAAATTATGATCAAGGTGTCATTCGATTCGGAATGGCATCTAGATGGTTTTTGAAAAAATGAAGTTCCGCTTGAAAAATTGCAAAACTTATTAACAATTAACTAAAAAAAAGAGGGTTCAGTTTTTTTAAATATCTCAAAAACTAATAAAGATTTTTGAAATCAAAAAAAGATTCAAAAAGAGGAGGAAATTTCCTAAAAAAAGAGTCGACTCCCGGAATTGTAGTCCCAATATTAATAATTTTCCCAGAGGTATGAAAATACGGCCGAAAACGGTTACTCTGGCTTTCGTAAGCCACGCCTACTTTGGACACTATTAATAGAAATTATTTTAACAGATTAAATATGAAATTTAATAAATGAAAAATTTCAGGAGCATACTGAATAGATGAATGAACAATAATCCGCCAAAAAAAAATTTTTATCTCAATTTTTCAATTAGTTATGCAATAGTTAACTAATAATTATTTTCTGCTTGGACATGAACATTGCAAGTGTGATAATTATTAAACTATTAACTTGAGATTTTTTTTCTCTCTTGGAGCAATTTTTGGAAGACTTAAATTAAAAACTTAGATTAATCATCAAAAAAAAATTTTTTTTAATATTAATGGTCCGTTTTTATGTTGTAGGAATCTACATAGAGATATTTCTTTTGAATTTTCATCTCTTAGTGTTTAAAAACTTGTTATAAAGAAATGCGTTGTTTATAAAATAATTGAAAGTTTTTGTTTGGAAATATCAATCTCTGATGCAAATAATGATTTAAAAAAAAAATTTTTCCTTGAAAAAATGTTTATTATTGCTTAGAAACGACATGATTTTTTTTTTAAATAAAAAAAAATAATGAAAAAATATAATGTCTGGATTTGTGGCAGTAAGAAGAATAGGGAAAAAAATATAAATCAAAAATTTATTCGTTTATAACAAATTGTTTATTATATAAACAATGAAAAATTAAACAGAACGAAAAATTTTTTCTATATGGAAAAGAAAAGTAAATCATGATTTTTAAACCAAAAATTGTTCCTTTATATTAGTTAGAAGTGGGAGAAAACGATTGTTAATTAACAAATGCGTTTTTAAGCAATAAGAAAAATTTTTTGAGGAAAATTTTTATTTTTCAGTTTCTTATTAACAATTTTCGTTGCAGCAAAATTAAAAACTTAGATTAATTTTCGAAAAGATTTTTTTTTTAAATCATTATTTGCATCAGAGATTGATATTCCTTAAAAAAATTCTCAATTATTTTATGAATAACGCATTTGTTTATAACAATTTTTTAAACAATAAGAGATAAAAATTTAAAAAAAAATTTTCTATGTAGCTTCCTACAACGTAAAAACGGACCATTAATAATATTTTGAAAAAAAAAATTTTTGCGATAATTAATCTAAGTTGTTAATTTTGCAACAACGGAAATTGTTAATAAAAAACTGAAAAATAAACATTTTTGAATTTTTGCAACGGGAATCTATTCTGAAATCTTCCAAAAACTGCTCCAAGAGAGAAAAAGTATCTCAAGTTAACAGTTTAACAATTATCACACTTGGAAAGTTTATGTCCAAGGAGAAAAAACTTATTAATTAACTATTGCATAACTAATTGAAAAATTGAGATAAAAATTTTCTTTTGGCGGCTTATAGTTCATTAATTTATCCAGTATGCCCCTGAATTTTTTCATCTATTAAATTTCATATTTAATTTGTAAAAATAATTTTTATTAATAAAGTCACCAAAGTAGGCGTGGCTTACGAAAGCCAGAGTACCCGTTTTCATTCGTATTTTCATCCCTCTGGGAAAATTATTAATATTGAGACTACAATTCCGAGAGTCAACACTTTTTTTTTAGGAAATTTCCTCCTCTTTTTGAAGCTTTTTTTTGATTTAAAAAATCTTCATTAGTTTTTGAGATATTTAAAAAAAACTAAACCCTCTTTTTTTCAGTTAATTAACTTTTGCAATTTTTGCAAGCGGAACTTCATTTTTTTAAAAAAGCATCTAGATGCCATTCCGAATCGAATGACAACTTGATCATAATTTTCGGAGACTGCTGAAAAAAGTTGACCCAAAAGGCACTTGTTGACTACCCTATTAGAGTGTAATCAGATCAAAATTTATTGAATAAGATTAATTCTGTTAGAAATATTAATCACACAACTCTCAAAAATACTCACAAGCCAAAATTTTGATAAAAAAGCATATTTGGAGTTCATAAGTAAAAATTTTTGAACGTTGGTCAAAAAACAGAAATCTTGTTGAAAATTTTAAATGGAACTCACAGGAGAATTTGATTCACAATTATTCGATGTAAAGAAAACGTTGACAAAAATTGTTATTATCATGAATCACTTTAGTGAAATTATCGACAATGAACAAGCTTAACTTCTAACTTTCCAAACTACCAAAATGATAGAAAAAGGACAAAATCTCAAAATTCAAATTATTCCAGGAAAATACTACGATCGTTACGTCATACCATGACTTCTTCAGGTGAGTATTACAAGATACTGTAATACTCACCTGAAGAAGTCATGGTATGACGTAACGATCGTAGTGTCAATAAAATATTAGCGGAAAGAGAATATTGTTTTTATTCATATTTTCAAGATGAATTTCCGTCAAGTAAAGACCGAAACAATCATAGATTATTCCAGGAAACATTGTATCAAGGTAAAAAATGTTGCAAATATGTATGTAAGAAATATACTCGAAGTTGCTTGAGCATGTATAAAGCTCTAATAGGATATGAGTTAAAGTAATGTAATCAATTTCATAAGTAATTTTAAATAATTTTCAAGTTAGAAGCATCAGAAGTTAAACTTTGTAGACTTTGACACTTGAAATACTTTGCGCATAAAAATCAATAAGCAACTATTCCGTTTAACATAAAACAGGTATCAAAAGTTCGATGAAAAATTAGGTTAACTTTCTAGGATCTTAACAAATCAAGAAATAGTGTAAATTTTGTATAATTATTGAAAGCATAATTTTTCAAGAATTTGGAAAATGCTAGTAAGCTTTTCAATCCAATTTTTGCCAGAAAACTATAAAAGGAAGTGGCAGGCAAAAACATCATTCAGTATACAATACTCCAGAACCAAGACCCCATCGCTTTGTTTTAAATAAGTTTACTCTTTCGGAGTGTTTAGTCCATATCCTAAAAAGAAGATAACATTATTATTGTGAATTGAAGTTGAATCCAGAAATATATTACCGAAATATTTATTGAAAATTTTCATCATATAAATCAAGAATTAAACAATTTGAATCCAATAGAAGAAAATCGACGAAGTTGCCTATGAATGCAAAATTCTTCAGAGAAATCGTTCTTGATGAATCCAGCATAAATTCCTGAAACAGAGAAAGAACACTATAAAAAAGAGCTTTCAAAGCCATAAACAAACTTACCAAAGGTAAAAATAATTTTAATTCTGTAAACCTTCCAACTCAACTCCAAAACATTTCTTGTTCACATAAGAATTACAAAAAAGACATAAGGTTAGACATAGAGTTTAGCAATAAGATTAGTTTAGAGTTCACAGATTTTTAGTTCGAATTAAAATACTTTTCTTCAATATATATTTAAAAGTTAAATTATTAGCAATTAAATTGGAACCCTTACTATTTAAAATAATCTAAATTGATAATATTCAAATTTTCCATTTTCAATTACAAAATTAAGAAATGACCTGTTAGCCGGCAACACACCATACATTTAACTAGTTTGAAGGATGATCCAGCAAGTCTTCATACTAAAATTTTAAATAAATTAAATAAAAATTTAACTCAAATATTATAAAAACGTATTGATTAAATTCATGACAAAATTGGCACCCATAGCGTGGGGTTTCTAATTAATAATAATAATAGTAATAATATAATATAATAATAATATAATAATATGATATAATAATAATATAATATAATAATGATATTAGTAATAATAATAGGGCTCAAGTCGAATAATAATAATAATAATAATATCAAATAATAAATGGACGCATAACATGGAGCTAATAATAAAAATATTGACTGAAAAATTCATTATTAATTTGATAATAAATTGGTTTCTTCGGAATTCTGATTTTTAATTTGCAATTTTCAGTATTGTTAGTTTACTTCACAAAAACCGTAAGAACTTATTTAGTCACCTGCTATTACCTTTTCCTGACACGATCATATGATCGTGTCAGGAAAGCATCGATTTCATAGTGGACTATGTATCATATAATTCCTTACCCCTTGGCTTCCTGAATTCCGATATAAATTAATCTGATTCGAAAAGTTGATTAGAAATGGGGGTGAAACGTACGAATTAAACTACTGAATACAAAACGTACTCGTTCTTTTCTCTGAATAATATTGAAGTCCTCTTTCACGATATTCACTTCACCGCTAATGCATATTTCAAATAGTTTGCGATCCGGAAACTATTCATCAGTTGTATGAGTCCGAAATGTTAAAACACTAGAGCTTCAGATAGGAACAATTTCCAATATCTCAACGCTCTGGTGTGGAATACAAATGAATTCGAAGAACATCGATTTCGTTTGTGATGTTCCAAATACAGATGAGACAGAATTTCCCCGTACTAATGTTCTGGAATGCGCTCTTTGAATTTTCATTCAGGTCTCGTGAATCACCATATTGAATATTCCGGTGATAAGAGAGTCGGGGCCAATTTGTGCAGCCGTTTTCGACATGAAGATGTTTGGGTTCTCCGAATTTCAGTGGGTGAAATTCAAAAATTTATTAACGGTATACGTTACTCCATTTATTGTAGAAGTTTAAGAGTCCTCATATATAGGTGACCAAGACTATGTATTGCAATTAAAGCAAGTTTCTAAAAACTGATATATTTTACTGCCCAACATTTAGATCCTGACGTATTTTTTTATTTGCAGCTTCTGAAGTGTATTTCATCTTTGGAAATTTGAAAACTTTACAAAAGGTAAAGCTATCGATTTTTATTAATGAGGAGTATGAGCTATGGTAAAAGAAAGTTCTACAAATCGAGACAGTGTAATATACATCTGTATGACATCTATAGACTCAAACAAACCCGATAAGAATTTGTTGATCACTGGGGCACAATTGAAGACATGCGCACGTTTCGAACTTGTCAGTTCTCGTTAGTGCGATGCAAAGCCACAAGTGTCGTGTACGACTCCGCATTCTCCTGAACTGGTTATCTCACTACACCTAACCAACGTGTTTTATGTTTCGGTCATTCAGCCTATTGACCAGTTAACTCTCGACTTCTAGAGTTTTATCACACGATCTCTTCGTGTTTTTCTGTTTTAGTTGATCATATTTGATACATCTTCTTCTCCCGGTTGGGAGGTTTGTTGTTTCATTTGTTCTTGACTCTCTTGATTTTCCATTACATCTCTCTTAGGAGTTGATCATTTGGCCTCTTATAGTACGTTGTCATCCTCCTTGCATCTTCTGTAGGGTCATAATCTACAAGTTTTCGGAGTTCACCATTTGGATGTTGGCTCACCTTTTCAAATGTTTTCTCAGCTCTTCTTATCATAAAATCGATGATCGGTTTCCATTTCAGGCCTTTATGAATCTGCTTGTTTCTTACGAACCATGGCGAGTTCATCTCTGATTGTAGTAATTTATTTTCTCTGATTTGTATTCGTGATGTGACTTTTGGCTGCAAAACTCCATGCTACCGATCCATAAGTAAGCTGTGGTCTTGCGATAGTCTTACTCATAGTCAACTTCATTGTTTTGTTCATGTGAGTGCCTGTTATTGACTAAGGTCTGCTCATTGCTATGTTAGTTTTATCTAGTGCGTATTTAATGTGGCATTTCCATGATAGTTTCTTATCTACATTTACCCCTAGATATTTTGCTTCATTTTGCTATTATAAGTCTACTTCTGAATTAGACGAAGTTTAAAGTGGTTTCTTCTACAATAGGATGGCTTGAGTCTTTTGTCGATTTTTTGGATTTCTACTTTACGAACCGATCAATTATCTCTTGAATTGTTTCCTGTAGTCTTTCTTGAATGATATTTGTGATTCTATGTCTCATGGCTATACCTGTGTCATCTGCGTAGAGGTTTAATAATGTCCTCGGGTTCTTTAGTATATCATGTGTGTATAGATATTGTAGAATGAAAGACCTAGGACTGACCTTTAGGGTGCACCTGGTTCTAAGAATCTTCAGTGTGGAAAATTTATCATCTAATTTCACGTAAAAATTTCTGTCTTTCAAATAATTCCTGACCATCTTGCATAGCTTTGGAGAGTATTCTACAATTTTCATTCTATAGTTCAGTTCCTTTTCAGACTCTATCAAATAGGTACTCTTTTCTTTCTACATTCAGTAGAACAACTTCTGTGGCTTGTTTGTTTTGGTAACCTTCTGTGATATAATCTGATAGCCTCAATAATTGCTATTCCGTCAAATGGTCGCTTCTGAATCCGAATTGTCCACTCGGAATTATTTTAAGTTCCAGTTTTTCATTTCAATCTTCTTGCTATAACTCTTTCATCTATTTTTCCTAAGGCTGGTAATAAGCTTATGGGACTGTAATTTTGTGAAAGATTTCTGTCTCTACTAGGTTTTTTGAATATTATTATTTCTGCCGTTTTCCATCTCTTCGGGTAGTATTGCATACGCATCATTGCATTTGCTATATTGATGAGGGCAGGTATACCTTTTCTGGACATCTTCTTTAGCATCAGGGTAATAATTTTATCTTTACCCGGTGCTTTCCTCGCTTTCAAATACCTTAAAATTTCTTTGCTATCTTTAGAAGTGGAATTTGTCACTGAAACATCTTCAAGAGGTTCAAGTAAAATTTCTCAATTTTCTCAAATTCTTGTTCAAGATCTTCATTATGGTCGTCTGGTCTGTAGTTTATTCTGGCCTCTCTTTCTATGGAGACCGCTAGTGTTTCAACTTTTTCATATTTTGTATATGCCATTCCATATAATGGCCGCATCTTCGCCTTTTCTTTCCTGAGACATTTTTGCATTTTTCATGTTGAATGATCTAGGGTATTCAGATGGCTTACTCTTTGATTCCATTTCTTTATTCGTTATTCTCCGAGGGCATTTTTATGAACCTGACTATGTTTGTTCTGCTTTCGTTTATCTTCTTCTCTCGTTGAATTTCTGTATATTTTTCTCAGTCTTCTGTTTCTTGTAATAAGCAATTTGATTGCTTTTGGCGTTTCTTCAGGAAGGTGTTTTGACACTGGTTTTGATACTTTTGCTGTACTTTCTTCATAGGACTTTAGAAATTATTTTAGAATTTTTGAACTTCCTCATTGATTTTTGGATAACAATTATCATTGCTTGATCGATCTTATGTATTTATCCCAGTCTGTTTATTCTCTTGTTATAATCTCTCCACTTTTATCACAATGGCCAAGTACAAACTCTATCGGTTTGTGGTCTGATGTTCCACCTTATATTACATCCAATGTTCTTCATGGGTAATATCTTTCATGACGATTATATCCAGAACATTGGGTAGGCCTCAGCACATGGGGAGATAGGTTGAAATATCTGGTCCGAGCACTATGGAATTTTGTTTTTCTGTAAAAGATTTCAGTCTTCTTCCATTTCAATTTTCAGCTTAGTTGGAGATCATTTGGCTCGTGACCGGAAGGTCCGGGTTTGAAGAAAGCCTGCACAACTGAATTCCTAACTCGCACAAGCTGAAAAAGCTTCTGAGAGATCTTCACAGAAGATCTAGGAGTATCAGGATAATAATAATAATAATTTTCTGTTCAGCTTGTAACTTGCAATTCTGATCTCTTATGATTATGTTTGCATAATTTTCTTTCAGTAACTTAATTATATTTTCTTCTTGAAGTCCATTGTGTGGTGCTTTAAACGTAGATATAACTTTTAATCATTTCTGTTTGTATAATGATGGAGACAGTCTATAAGCGTTGCTTATTTAGTGCTCTGTCGACGTAGTGGTTCAAGTATCATTTCACTAAAAGCGCCACGTCCTGACCGGAATTACTTGTGCGATCGTTTCAGTATATCATTTAATTATTTATAGAAATGTTTATAATCGCTCGCAATCTTGTTTCTTGCAAGGCTTTAATATCCAGACATTTATCTATTAGTTGTTCTTGTTCTTTTCTAAGGACTCTTATACCGTTTATATTCCAAGAAACTTTTTTAAATTATTCGAATATTGCTTTTTTCTATGCATTATTTGATATTTACCATAGGCTTATGCATTTTTTTCTATTACCTTTTATAATTTCAGCATCAATTTGCCGGAATTTTTCTTGGTATTATAAAATAATTCATATAATCTACAGACTCACTCTGTTTTTTCACGGACTTGGATTTATTTGACTTCTTCTTCTTATTTGGCTCTATTTATTATCACCTGTTTGACTTGTGCATGCGTTGTATTGGGCTTCTTCACTTCTAAATTTTTATTAGATTCTTGAGTCGACATTTTTGTGGTTTCATGGGTTAACGTTTGGTTTATCGCTGGTGTTTGTTTTTTTAAAATCCAGTTTTTTCTTTGTCCCTATTGTCTTTTTTGCGCAGGCTATGTTGCTCTCCAGATGGCCATTTGCTGCACAGAGAGCGCATGTGGCATTTCTTTCTTCATCGTTTTCTCCTAGTAAAGTGCAGACTGTAAAGTCGTGCGACCCTGCGCATTTTACACATCTCTAGGAAATGTGAAGGGTAGGTTCCAAAATTTGTCATCTATGACACTGTCCTGGTACATCTGAGCTTTTTCTAGGTCCAATACGGCAATTCAAGCCATAAGCCCGATCTATTTGAAAAGTTTCTTATTTTAGGTCCTAACCAAATATACGGGTACAGGCATCTTATTTCGTTTCGAACTCATTTATATGAAAAAAAAAAAAAAAATTTGAATATCAAAACAAATTGAAATATGTTTATCTTCTACAATTTTAATTTCCAAAAGAATTTTTTATTCAAAAACTTTTAGAATTAAATTAATGTCTAAAACAAGCACCGCTTACATTTAATAATGCCAGATATTTTAGTTCGGTGTTTGATGGGACTGATGTGGTCGGCAATGCGTCGGATGTTGCCCTGTCGGTTGAGTCCGCTATAGTAGTTGGTGTCATAACTGAGGACGATGTAATGAAAGCCACTAGGAAGCTGAAGGGTGGACAGACGGCCGGACCAGATGGTATTCCGGGATTCCTCGTGAAGGATACTATTGGTAGATTGGCTGGGCCTCTTGCAACAGTATTCAACCTGATTGTCCGTACATCTGTTTTTCCCCCCATGTGGAAGGTAGCAAAGATCATACCCATTATAAAGACTGGTGATAGGGCCATTATATCTAACTATAGACCGATTGCATTGTTGTCCAACTTTTCAAAGATTTTCGAGATTGTCCTTTATAATAAAGTTTATCCATCTACTCGAAGCATAATAAATCAAGAACAACATGGTTTTATGACGGGACGATCCTGCATCACGAATTTGGCTTCTTTCTCTCAGTTCCTCTTTGAGGTGTTGGATGATTCTGGGCAGGTTGATGTGATATACACAGACTTTCAGAAAGCTTTCGATAAGGTGAACCATCAAATTTTGCTCAGAAAGTTGAGGGGTGAATGTGGATTCAGCCCGGGGTTGACGAATCTTCTGGAGTCCTACTTGCATCATCGTAGGCAATATGTGGTGATTGACGGATTTCGTTCGGTTGAGTATGTGTCCGTTTCCGGTGTACCTCAGGGATCTAATATTGGACCATACCTTTTCTTATTATTTATCAACGATTTAATCAATAATATCTGCACGTTTAAGTTGGTGTTTGCGGACGACTTCAAACTTTTCCATCGAATTGAATCTATGCACGACTGTTATACTTTGCAGAGTGCTATGGACGTTTTGCTGGATTGGTGTGGTGCGAGCGGTTTGACTCTGAATGTATCTAAATGTAGTGCCATATCGTTCACAAGGAAGCGTGACCCACTCATTTATGAGTATTCTTTTGGAGGGGGCGGTTTGCCCAGATCGGAGGTGATCAAGGATTTGGGAATACTATTTGACAGCAAGCTTACATTCGTTCCACATGTTAACAACCTGGTGGGCGCCGCTTCAATGTTGTATGGTTTCATAATCCGCAATGGAAGGCACTTTTCGAGTTCGAAAACGCTAATTCTCTTGTTCAACGCCTTAGTGAGATCCAAACTTGAGTACGCCTCTTTCATCTGGCAGCCTATTTACTCCTGTCACAAACAGCGCCTGGAATCGATTCAGCGCCGACTCTATAAATTCATTGCCTATAGAGAGGAAGGAATCTACCCTCCTAGAGGTTCCGACCATACTGAGCTACTACGTAGATTTGACGCACTGTCACTGGATAATCGGCGCAGTTTGCAGGCAATTTCCTTCCTGTACAGTCTTGTTCACAATAGAGTTGATTCTCCATATCTTTTAGCAAAAATTAATTTCTATGTACCTGGATCAGTTGTGAGAACTAGACCTCTGTTTTACCTAGCTCCGCGTCGGACTAATTATATGCTACGAACGCCTATGCATTTTATGTGTGCGTTGCTCAATTCCATTTATGAAGGTTGTGACATTTTCCATGACTCATTGGCTTCGATTAGAGAAAGATATCTAAATTGTATTGGGTGATGATGATAAACTGTATTAGATGATGTTGATAAACTGTATTAGGTGATGATGATTGTTCTATATTGTATCTTTTTATTTTGTAATATTTTCTGTAATTGGGTTTAACCTGTAGAAAATAAAGGGCTTATTATTATTATTATTATTATTATTATTAATAGACGTATATAATCAAAACTCAATATACAGTGTCAAATGAAATAAATAACCCAGCAGATATACGAAAGTAATTAAAATTAATAAATAAATATTCAAACGAGACAAAATTTTGTTTCTGGTCTTATCTTAAGAAATACTACTTGCCTTATAAAAACATGAACACACTTGAAGGCAAGTAGTATTTCTTAAGATAAGACCAGAAACAAAATTTTGTCTCGTTTGAATATTTATTTATTAATTTTAATTACTTTCGTATATCTGCTGGGTTATTTATTTCATTTGACACTGTATATTGAGTTTTGATTATATACGTCTATTAAATGTAAGCGGTGCTTGTTTTAGACATTAATTTAATTCTAAAAGTTTTTGAATAAAAAATTCTTTTGGAAATTAAAATTGTAGAAGATAAACATATTTCAATTTGTTTTGATATTCAAATTTTGTTATATTTCTTCTATCAAGTAAAAAGCCTTTCTATTTTATCATTTATATGACTTCTGTATCTCAAATGCCTTGTTCTGTGAAGACTACAAATATGTCAAGCACCTATATTCGCTATACATAGAAACACTAAGGTATTAATCATACACTAGCACCATCTAGAGCATGCAAATATATTATTTAAATATTTTAATATTAGCCTTCTATATATTTAATTTCAAAAATTATATTTAATAATTCTAACTTCAGGAATAAAATTAAATCAATGTCATATAAGTACCACTTATATAAAAAAAAACATTCATTATGTGACCGAATGATATGACAAAATCCAATAAATAAAAATTGTTAACCAAAATCCTATAAATTGAATATCATGAGTAGACAAAATTTTGTTTCTGCTGATCAATCTTATAAAAACAAATTTCTTTCAAAAATGTTTAACATAATCTTGAGAATTTCATCATAAAACTATCTTACTTAGAATATTCAATATTATTGGATATCTAACTAAGTTGCTTTCTATAAAATCTCAAGATATGTAAAAACATTACTGGAAAAACAAGTTTTAAGAGAGACTTTGCTTCGTGAGTACTCAAATAATTCATATTCAATAAAATATAAAATCAATCCACAACAAAACTTCTGGTAAATGAATACTGAAAATTTTAAATGGAGTTTAATGTTAACTACAACTAAGAGATTTCATAGAAAGTAACTTAGATATCCAATAATATTCAATATTCTAAGTCAGATAGTTTTATGATGAAATTCTCAAGATTATGTTGAACATTTTTGAAAGAGTTTCATAAGATTGATCAGCAGAAACAAAATTTTGTCTACTCAAAATATTTAATTTATAGGATTTTGGTTAACAATTTTTATTTATTGGATTTTGTTATATCATTTTGATGTCTTATAATGAATGTTTTTTTTATATGTCGTTTGATATAAGTGGTACTTATATGACATAAATTTAATTTAATTATAATTATTAAAATAAATTTTTTGAAATTAAATATGTAGAAGGCTAATTTTAAAATATTTAAATAATTTTATATACCTTCTATCGAGTATTAACCGCTATTTATGTTATTTTATTCATAATATATAATTATTTGGTTTCCTTAACATTTTTTATACAGAGAAATTATGCTATAACAGAGGCCATTAAATTGTCTTTCAATCTTTTAGATCAAGGGTAAACCACAGAATTATTTACTTGTAGTTAACATTACACTCCGTTTAAGTTTTTCAGTATTCATTTACCAGAAGTTTTCTAAATTGTTGAAGACTGAGTAAATATTTGTTAATGATTGATGTTATGTTTTATTGAATATGAATTATTTGAGTACTGACGTAGCAAAGTCTCTCTTAAAACTTGTTTTTCAGTAATGTTTCTACATATCTTATGATTTTATAGAAATTAACTTAGTTAGATATCAAATAATATTGAATTTTCCAAGTAATCAGAAAAAAATTGTAGAAATTACTATGTTTTACTGCCAAAAAATATATATTACACATTTTCTTGTGACTCGAGTTTCACGAAATGAACTATCCCATCATCAGACAACTGTCTATTTATTTATCATACTCTAGATGGCGTCAGTGTATTATTAATATCTTGGAGTCTCTGTGTATAGCGAATATAGATACTTAACAGATTTGGAGTCACTAGCATACATTGCACTGACGCATCTCTGCAATTTGCCTCTGTGATCTACAAAACCTTGTCGAGTTTGTTTGAGTAAAGAATTGTTATACAGATGTATGTTACATTGTCTTGATTTTTAGAACTTCCTATTACCATAGCTCATACTCCTCATTAATAATAGTGTGAGCTATGGTAATAGAATGAAATCATTTATATTGAATAATATAAATGATTTATATTGAATAATATGAATGATCGGTTAAACGATTGATAATGATAAAGGGTAATTAGGTTTAAAACATGCTACCGTCTTATAACTGGTTAAAACTTAATATACATGTATCATGAAAATGAAATTAATAAAGATGGAAAAACTCAGATTCCAACTCGAAAGAACAAATAAAAATCGAAATTTCATAAATAGGACTCTTCAACAAGAAGTCATTCATAGAAAACATCTTGTTAAGAATGGCCTCAAGTGAAATTAGAGAAAAGGGGGTTGAATTTGCATAGAATATTACGTAAAAATAATGTTTTGAAGGAAAAAACGTTGCATAAAAAACAGGGGGATTTTTTAGTTGATAGAAGGCTTATCCAATATCGTGGTAATGAAACAGAGTAATTTTGCTATACCTCATTATATATTTTAATTTTATATAATTTCAAAAAAAAAGTTGAATTAATTTAAATTAGTGCTTTAAAAATACACTGTTTTAGTTTTAGTGGACATATGAATTAACACCCATTTATCTCATTTTGATACTATGTAATGAGTGTTGTTAATTTTATATCATTTCTCATCATGTCGGCGAGTAGTAAAGACATTGATACTAGTCTCTCACTGAAAATTTTTCCCCAATGTGGAATGTGTAATAAATCAATTATGAAAAGTAGTTGTAAGTGTCAAATCTACAACAAAATATTCCACCTTGGGTGTGATGCAAAATTTAAAAAGTGCTGTGAAGTTAAATCAACTGGTTCCATTTCGGGTGATAAATCGACTGGTGAAATTTCCTCGATGATGGATTTTGACAATAAAATTATAAAAAGTGAAGTGAGTCTACACATCAAGATCTCCTACTAAAAATTATTGCTGAATTGGAAGCAGAAAATAATTAACTGGTAGATAATAATTCTCCACTGAAATTTAAAATCAATTATCTTGAAAATGAATTGAAACTAATAGAAATGGAAATAAATAAACTCAAACTGTTATGGGATAATATGAAAACAGATGAATGGAAGGGAACAACTCGCGCACGACTGATTTTTCAAATTCGGAATGTGCTGTAACTGAAACTCCCCAACGTTCGACTGTTACGGAGAGAGCTGTGGTTGCGAGATCTTCAACAATCAATCCTGCCAACTCGAGAACAAAGCAACCAACTCGTCATGATCCTGATCAGACCAATCTTAAGGACTCGAATCATCCGGGTACGAAAACAGGTTTTGATACATCCGAAATATCTCCTAACAAAGATGGGTATTCTAATTGGAAGGTGGTCAAGCATAAAAAATTTTAGTTACTGGAACTTATTCGGGGAGTTCTGAGGTGGAAGGGTTGGATAAGTTTAGGGCTTTTAATGTTTCAAATATACATTCTGTCAAGAAAGTACCGGGAATTGTCGATTTAAATCTGGCGGGGCAATGAGGCAGGTAAAAATTTTTTTCCTAGGTTGGTACCACTGTCTTTAATTACTATGCCAAGCTTGAGCGGGATATGTCAACTAGTGTGTTTGCAACAGCTGATTAAGTCAGTCGATGTCAGAGTGCGTGCCGATTTTTACTATGGGTGATTACGTTGAGCAAAGAATTTGTTTAAAGTTTTGTGTTGCAAATGAATTTTCGTGTGCCGATGCATTGAAAATGTTGCAAAAGGCCTTTGGTGATAATGCTCTATCGAAAACTCGTGCATATCAGTGGTACAGAGCCTTCAAGGCAACCGAAAAAACCACGCCAAAGCCGCTCGAAAATGAAGGTGATGCTCATTGTTTTCTTCGATATCCGTGGCGTGGTGCACTACGAATTCGTTCCAGAGGGTCAGACGGTAAACAAGGAGTATTACCTAGGCGTTATGAAACGTTTGCGTGAGCGTATCCGTAAGAAGCGGCCAAATTTGTGGGCGAACAACTCATGGATTTTGCATGACGATAACGCGCCTTCTCACCGAGCTACGATTGTGACTGACTTTCTCGCCAAAAACTCAACAAACGTGCTTCAGCAACCACTGTATTCGCCGGATTTGGCTCCCTGCGACTTTTTCCTCTTCCCAAAACAAAAATTGCCCCTTCGTGGCACCCGTTTTGAGTCGATTGAAGCCATAAAACAAAATTCGGCGCGAGAGCTAAAGTCCATCCCGGAAAGCGCCTATAAAAAATGTTTCGATAATTGGAAGTGCCGTTGGCATAGATGTATTGGAGCAAATTGAGCCTATTTGGAAGGCTACCCAATAAATTTTGACGATTAAATGTAAAAATGTTGTTTTAATTGAAAATTCCTGGTACTTTCTTGACAGAGTAGTAAGACTCGACACCACAGTAGACAATTTACAGAATTTCCTCAGACAAAATTTCTCCAACGTTATTTGTGAGAAATAGAATTCAAAATACCCAGAATCATATTCCTTAATCAAGGTCCTTGTTTCAAGTCGGATCATGAGAGTGCTCTTAATGGCTGGAACTGGCCAAATAAAATGACTGTGCACCGGTTTTTTCAGCGGAAGAACCTGAACAAAGATAGACTAGATTGAGTTTCCCTTCAGATCACCGGCATATCGTACAAAACAAGCTTGACCAATTAAACATACAGTGTATTTCGAATGAGTTGGACAGCCTGGGTGTACTAGTGAAGGAGATTAACGAACGTATATTTTATCGTTCTCCGTTAATACGGATATTGCACTGGTAAATGGTTGATTTTGAATTCGAAATTTCATGGTTTTCGATTGTTTGTGTCGCTCTAGTGATGGACTAATTTTTCCCGGAAAAAATTTTGGGGAAAAGTCCCGAATTTAACCTTATAGCTCTCAATCGGTTAATCGATTTCCAGCAATAAGAAAATTACCAGATGTTTATCACTTAGATAGCAGGGTTGCCCTATCTGTAAAAATAACTTCATTGTTAATAATAAGTTCATAAAATGTGAATTGTGCTCGTTTCAATCACATGTGCAGTGTTCGAGGACATCACAATTGATTGTACAAAAAATGGTAGATGAAGCCGCGTCTTCCTTAAAACCAATGCCCGAATCGGTAAGAGTAAAAATCAAAAGGGACTCAAAGGAGGGCGGGGTAAACCCCACCTCCAGGGTCCTGAAACAAGATAGGTTTGGAAAGGTTTTCAAGGTAAGGGTAAATTCATCCCTGGAAAACCCCTCCTTAAGAAGTCGGCCTGTGGTCAAGGGAAAGGTGGCAAAAAGTCGCCCCCCTAGGACATACCGAAGCCGGCGTAGAAAAAGAGGCCATACGCTGTATACAGGCCAATTTGCAACATGAAAAGGCTTTATCGTTCATCCTTGGCAGGAGATTCATAGAGGAGCAGATAGATATTGCACTAATCCAGCAACCCTGGATATCATCCTAGGGTAAGGTAAGTGGACTCGGACGAATTCCAGGAACTATTGTGACCAGGGTCTCAGTTGGGAAGCTGAGATCCTGTATAGTTGTAAGGATAAGATAAATTATTTCGTTCTTTCAAAGTTCTGCACGGGGGACATGACATCCATTCATGTCCGCTGCCAGGGGGTTAGGAATGCGACGGAGTTTATCGTCTGTTCTGCGTACTTTCCTGGAGACAGAGCTGCCGAAGGACCCTCACCTACAGCCGTGCGGGATTTAGTCCGCCACTGTAGAAAGAAAAATATCCAGCTGATAATTGGATGTGATGCCAATGCTCACCACACAGTTTGGGGCAGCACGGGCATCAACCATAGAGGTGAGTCACTTCTAGATTACTTACTTCAAGAGGGCTTAACAGTGGTAAATAAGGGTAACAAACCAACGTTTGTTACCCCTTATAGACAGGAGGTTTTAGACCTCACTATAAGTACTAATTTCATTAACTATAAGATTTCCGATTGGACGGTATCCACTGAACCATCATGTTCAGACTATAGGCATATACTCTTCAGTATAAAAACAGGTCCTAGATCATTAGAATACTACAGAAATGTTAGAGAAACAGACTGGATTGGTCATGTAGAAACCCTCCGGGCTAACCTTAGCACGTGTATATCTAAAATATTCAAACACAATCACTTGGAGATCTTGGCGGAGCAAACCAATACCGCCATGGTCTCCGCTTATCACGAAAACTGCCCACTAAGATGTAAAAAGGATAACCGAAATTTATCTTGGTGAAATAACAACCTAAATAAACAAAGAAAGGAGGTTCGGAGATTATTCAACCGAGCCAAAGTGACCGGTCAATGGAAAAAATACAAGGAAGCTCTAACCTTCTACAATAAGAGCATTAGGAGGATCAAGAGGAATTTGTGGGGCAAGTTCTGTGAGGGTATAAATGATGCCCCCGGAACTGTCAGAATACACAAGATTCTCTCCAGAGAGCCAGTGAGAACAACCGGTTCGCTCAAACGTCCGGAGGGTGGTTTCACTGGTTCCAGAAAATGAAACATTGGAGCTCCTTGCGAATAAACACTTCCCTGGATGTCAAATCTTGGAAGATACAAACGCCAGATCCAATCCTGACCATCTAATCTGGCCAGGGAGGGGCAACTGGCGAATATCCAAAAATATAATCACTGCACAAGCGGTCAGAGACGCAATAAGGTCTTTCAAAACACCGGGGGTAGACGGAATCTTTCCAGCCCTTCTTCAAAAGGGCATGGATGTGTTGATTCCGTATCTGCTAAAATTATTTAGAACAAGTCTGGCTTGGGGGGTTATCCCTACAAGCTGGACACTAACTAAAGTGGTATATATACCAAAGGTTGGACGAACAGAATCAGAACCCTCTTCGTTCAGACCAATAAGCGAGAGAGATAGCTCTAACACTGTTTCTGGACATTAAAGGTGCTTTTAACAATACGCTGCCGGCTTCTCTCTCTGAGGCTATCGCTGCAAGAGGAATCGACGCACTAATCTGTAGATGGATAAAGGCAATGCTATGCGGCAGAACAATAACGACCTCATACCAGGATGAGGTCTTCGGGTTCAAGGCAGCGAAGGGCTGTCCGCAAGGAGGTATTCTCTCAGCCTTACTGTGGAGCCTTCTCGTTGATGACCTGCTAGCGATCATTTCACTGTGGGGAGTCGACGTTCAAGCATTTGCTGATGACCTGGCAATTATAGTGAAAGGTAAATCAGAGGTGACGATATCGGCCGTCCTTCAAGAGATACTGAACACTATTGACAAATGGTGTATAAGAGAAGACATGTCTCTTAATCCGCAAAAGGTAGTTATAGTACCATTCACTAAAAAACGGAAGTTGAATGCTTTAGAACCGCCAACTATCCGAGGTGAAATAATACAATTCTCATTTGAGACAAAATACCTGGGAATAATCCTGGACAAGACCCTCATCTGGAATGCTCACCTAGATAAAGTGTGTCATAAAGCCAGAATGGGTTTCTGGACTTGCAGGCGGATCTGTGGTAAAACCACAGGCAGATGTATTGGCTATACACTATGGTAATTAGACCCCGGATAGTGTATGGCGCTGTAGCGTGGTGGAAGAAAGGCCAACAAACGGTTGGCGAACAAAAGCTCACCCGACTACAGAGACAGGCTTGCCTTGCAATTACTCTATGGGAGTAAACCGAGAATTAACATCTTATTGAGTCTCGGTCAAAACGCAACCATATTCCAGGCAGAAATATTTACCATTGAGACCGCGGCGGAACTGCTGATAAAACGGCAAATCACCACGGTAAAATCAAAATATTTACTGATAGTCAGTCAGTACTAAAAGCTCTGGAATCCAGCTGTTTTACATCCAAAACAGTCTGGAGTTGCCGCACGGCTTTAAACAGGCTCGGTATGTATAACGAAGTCACTCTAGTTTGGATACCGAGTCACTCAAACTATTTGGGTAACGAGGAGGCGGATCGGCTGGCATTTGCTGGAGCTGCGCTGCCTCTGGTAGGACCAGAGCCATTCCTGGGAATACCACATGACGTGGCTAACCAGGCGATAACTGGCAGAATGAACTCAAAGCTAGAGTCTTTCTGGCGGAGCCATTCTGGCCTGAAACATTCGAAGTTGTTCCTTGGAACAGCTTCGAACAAAAAGATGGCGAACCTAGCGCTAGGTCTGGATAGAGCCAAACTAAGAACACTTGTCGGAATTATGACAGGCCACTGCAGACTGAAAGCGCATTTGCACAAAATCGGTCTGGCTGAAGACAATGAATGCAGGCTGTATCTTGAGGACACTGAAACAGCCATGCACATCGTCTCAGAGTGCCCAGCGGTGAGTCGCATCAGATTCTAGTCCACAGCGAACTGAAAAAATTACCACTGAACAAGATTATCGGTTTTATCCAAAAACTGGGTCTCGTCGGGGAGATATAAATTAGGGGTGAACCACAATAGTCCGTGCGGACGCAGTGGTAGGCTGGACAGACGCCCGCTCGCCATAAATAATAATAATAATAATGCAGATAGGAGAGAGAAAGATGGAGCCTTTCAAACGTGTATTTCCGCACTTAAATATGAAAAAACACAGGATCATATGTCTTTATTCATTATGTAAAGCATCCTCAAGGAGTTATTCATACATTTAAAATTTTCAGGAGAACTTAACTTATGAATGAGTGCTCAAAAGCTTCAGACCCCTCGTCAATGCTCTTCATAATTTTTTTATTTAAAATGAATGATTATAAAAATAGATACAATTCAGTGAAAAAATATGATTAATTAGTCCATCATTTCATTTTACTGTAAGCATTCCAAGGTATTGTCCACAGCTCTAAAACTCCCTTCTTCAGTCCAATAGCAATCATATTAGGTTTATAAGGATTGACGAAACAAGAAGCATGAACGTCAGAGCTTCCTTCTGCTCCTTTCTCATCATCTCTTTTCAAGATTTTTCCAGTAATCACATTAAAAACTTCTATTTTGCTACTACCACCGTAACCAAAAATTAAGTGTTTTTCATTAGGCACCCAATAAAGAATATTGCTGAAGTTGTTATCAAAAATTACCCTAGCAGGCTCATCCTGACCCAGAACGTATATCCTGAATTGTCGATCGCTTCCACAAGACAGAAAAACATCCGTCTTGACCTTAGAAAATTGGATAGATACTATGCTGCTCTCGTGAGGTTGGTAATACTGATAAACTGGATCATACAGGGGATCTATGTCAGTGCCACCCTTCAGCTTGGTTGGTTTCGAAGTGGAACACTGGATTATTAAACCTCCCTCAGTGCCAACAACGAACATATCTGGGAGTTGTTTGGAGAAGTCGAAACATGTAACACCCACACCGCTATCCTCGGAAATCTGATCCTTATTATTTTTTGGTAGCTTACTCTTCGCCATAAGCGGGGCTTTTATTCGATATCTGAAATGAAATTGAATTTAGTGGTAGATACCTTGAAAGAGCCTTGAAAAATTATCATTTTTCTGTATGAGGAGAACACGTGCACAATTTCTACTGGATTGATTGAATTGATGTGATTTAAATTTTTCATTCTCTCGGTCTTTACTTGACGGAAATTCATCTTCAATATAAGAAAAACCAATGTTTACTTCCGCTCATGTTCCGTATCCTTGTTTGGAATGAACTGCCTATCTGTCCCACATATACACATGGGCAATCACTACATGTAAACTTGTAAACTCCTGATTTTTTGTTTTTAGGAATGACGTCTTTATTATTTTTCATTAAGCTGCCTAAAGAATTAATGATCATAAAAGAGATGTTATTTTTTCCTTTTTTCTTTAAATATCTAGCAATTTTTTCAGATATTTGGCCTATGTGAGTTAATGAAATAAATTTTGTTTCATTTGAATTTCGAAATTTTGGACATGCAAGTGATATTGCTTTCTTGTAATTTATTTTATCAAGTAAACTATTTACAATTAACGGATTAAAATCATTACTCATCAATTAATTGCTTTCTTGTAATTTATTTTATCAATTAAATTATCTACAATTAACGAATTAAAGTCATTACTCATCAATTAATTGATAAAATAAATTACAAGAAAACAATATCACTTGCATATCCAAAATTTCAAAATTTAAACGAAACAAAATTTATTTCATTAACTTACGTGGGCCAAAAATTTGAAAAGATTCCTAGATATTTAAAGAAAAAAGAAAAATATAACATTTCCTTTGAAACCATCAATTCAAGGCAGCTTAATGAAAAATAATAAAGACGTCATTCCTAAAACCACAAAATCAGGAGTTTACAAGTTAACATGTAGTGATTGTCCATGTGTATATGTGGGACAGACAGGCCAGGCCGTCCATTCCAAACAAGGGTTTGAGAACATGAAAAATGTTATATCAATAATAAACCGAATTCAACTTATGCCAACCATTTGTTAGAGACTGGTCATAATTTTAATATAAACTATGAAATATTACATATAGAAAACAAAAGTAAGAAACTAAATCTGTTAGAAACTTTAGAGATCAATAGATATAATAAAAGACAAATTTTATTGAATGATCAAATATATTTAAACAGATCTCCCCAACTTAATATTTATCATTAATTGTAAACAATCTCTTTCCACTCCTCTATTTTTTGTACCAGAGCTGTGTATTCAAGGTCATGTTTTGCATTGTAAACTTCAGTTTGAATACTCACCTGATGAAGTCATGGTATGACGAAACAATTGTCGTGTAAATCAATAAAAGATCGGAAGTAAACATTTGTTTTTCTTATATTGATGTGATTTAAATAAGGTAAAAAATATGGACGCGTACATATGTGAATTGAAATATGAAGAGAATACTTTTAGAAAGGTCTCAAATTTAATTAATCGTCATTCAGATATTGAATCTGAAATTACAGCGGCGGTCCATTTGAAATTCGTATTTTTGATCGACAATAAATAAAGAACTGATGAATGTTTTTGCGAAGTTAATAAGAAAGGCTATTTATTGAAAATTACGAATCATGAAAAGTACCATTCAAGTGACATCCACGACTTGCCATACAGTACCACATCCGATATACCCAATTTTTCAGAACATGGTAGATTGTTTTGGGCTCCATCTCATGAATGGCAGCTTTGATATCATGTTTCAAGGCACGATCGTTTCTGGATGGTGAGCGTTACACTTATTCTCAACGGATACTCATACAAAATAGTTCAACGGAGTCAAATCAAAGCTCCAAAACGGCCAATTCACATCAGCATTTCGACTGATTATTCGAGGTTCGAAAACGGTGCGCAAAAGTTCGATAGTTATTTTGGCTGTATTCGCAGTGGCCCCGTGCTGTTGTCGCACACGCTTTCTTTGAATTTTAAGAAAAAAAATTTGTTGTGCATAGCGGGATATCATTCGCCATTTACCGTGACAGCAGTTCCTTGCCCATTTTCGAAGAAAAATGGCCCAACGATGCCATCGGAAAAAATCAGTTACTCATTGTGAGTACATCAGCTTTTCCAAAATAACGTGTGGATTCTCTGATCCCCAAATGCGAAAGTTTTCCTTATTCACATATCCTCCTAGCTGCAAATGAGCTTCATCGCTAAAGATGATTATTCTGCAAAAACGCTCAACTTCGACAATGAGATCATTAGCCTATTAAGCGAAGTGAAAACGCATCACATGGTCACACAGCTTCACTTTTTGCTCTAGTTGAATATGGCGAAGCCTTCATACTGAGTTCTTTATGCAAAATTATCCTCAGAAAAGTGCGAGAAATGTTCAGTTCTTGAACACGATGACGATCTGGTGTTGATGAATGTGCAGCCACATTCCAGGCCACAGCAGCAATATTTTAAGGTGTGCTCACTGGACCAGAACGCGAACGGGTTATTTTATCAGATAACGATCAAGTTTCACGAACTCGCCTCACAAAGCGCCGTGAGAGCACTTTATTTCTACTGAATTTTTCACGTGAATTTCTAACAGTTTGTATAGAAGATTCACCACTTTATAAATACGTTTTGAGTATTTTGTCAGAACACGAGTGGACTCGAAAAATGCACTACTCCACAATGCAAACGCTAGATGGTCCACTCTTTATGTTCAACGGAAAATTCCGAAATTATGCTCGGGACCTATATCAAATTTTTAATTCTTATAGTTTATATGCACGCCTAGGATGGAACTTGTCAACTGACTAAATATGAAAAACAGCTATTATGAAGGGCTTACCAATGAAAGATTTCATTGTAATAGTAGAAAAAAAGAGTAATTTTCAAGAGAAATCAAAGGATGTTTATTTCGTTGTGAAGAGGCAGGTATATCATTAACAATGAAAAATTATATTAGTCAAATGGCCGCCGAGGCTACTTTGCAATACCATATTCTTTTCATTTATTTTTTTTTGGCAAATTGGCATATTTGCAGCTGTACGTCCTGGATAATTTCACGAATTCCATCTTCAAGGTAATGAATCGATTGTGGAGTGAATTCTACCAGTTAGTGTACTGGCATGTGAGCATAGCTCTTTCACGAAGTGCCTAGTCAGCCGTCTCCACAATCTGCCCCAAGAAGCAGAAAACGTGATAAGGGTTATGCCTCATCATCGCGCATGGCGAGAACTATTCCGAAGTGTTGAACCTAGCAGCTTCCAGTTTCGGCTTCAGTCCGAAAACGTAGACCGTGACTGGTAGCAACAAAGCACAATCCAACCTCTACTGGCTCTGCATGATCAGTACTCGAGTTGTTTAGGATGCAACTCACGCGCCGAAGGGGTTTATTATACACCCTCCCGAACCCAGACCCATGAACCGAGAAAGTCTCAAGATTGATGCCTCAATTGATCCTGGTTCAGTACGAGGTGGGTCTAACCGGCAAGTCCCACTAAACTCTGAAACATTCCTTGAGATATCCTGAACATGAGCTGCCGCGAACAGATGGATAGAATACCCTTCTAGTCCAGCATACGAACTGTCAACCACTGCCCCCTCGAGTCCAACACCAATTGGGTGCCAGGTCATACGAATACTTCCCAAGGGCCTCCACCCTCCCGAGGTAACGCACCTGTGCTGTGATGAATTTCCTTGTCACTGATTTAATCAATGCGGCCTAGCCCTCCATTCCACCTTTAAGGTTAAACTAGGGCCCCATTCGGTCGATCTTCCACCACACGGGTCTAGTAACTGGCGCGAGTGGCATTACTTTAGGTATCAGAACTTAACCCTCCATTTCACCGGGATGAAACCAGGGTCTTAGTCAAGACAAGCGCCCCCAGCGCGTCAAGCTATAATGTCATGGGTGCGTGATTGTGGAGTATTGATATAGACCTTATCTTTCACGTGACCCAAAGAAAAGTCTACAAGTATGAAATTACAAGATCTCAACTGTGGCCAACTGTGATCGCCTCTTCAAGAAATAATACGAACAGACAACCTTTCTTATAAAATGGCGATTGTTTCGTTGCTTGTGTGGCACGTAGCGACATCTTGTTGAAGATAAACTTCGTCCCCATGAATATCCTCCAATTGCGGCCATAGAAAATTATTAATCATAGCTCGGTATCGCAATCCATTCACCGTAACAGTAAGACCAGCCTCATTTTTAAATAAGTTAGATCAAATCACACCGCCAGCCCAAAAAATACACCCAACAGTGACATGTGGAGGATGGAGAGCCTTTTAAGCAATCATTCTTGGATTTTTTTCTGGAGTCCCAAATGCAACAGTTCTGCTTACCAACGTAGCATTCGAGGTGAAAATGGGAAGATGATTTTTCGATGCAAATACAGATCATTTTGATGCAGTTCAAGATCCCAATCGGTGAAGATATGCATTGCTGCTGATCGACCAGCTGGAGTTCTGAACTTTAAAAGCCTTACTGAGTCTTTATACAAAATATGGCTTCATGTCGTTTGTGGTGTGCCTAAATCTAAAGATCGACGAGAAATCGACAAAAACTGGGTTTTCGTCAATACTACGGGCTACAGCAGGAATATGTTGTTTTGGAGCACTATGTTGTTCCTGAGCAACGTACATGGTTTCGATTCTGCACGTCACTAACTTGTCCCAACAAGCTCAAATTTTTCCACTATCGCCGGCCGAGAAGGTGCTACACGACGACCCAAAAGTGCTTTAGTTTTGCCTCCTGAGACTACAAATTCTTCACCATTTTTGTAGTGAATTTTAACAGTTTTATTGTGCTCTTGAAGCGAATAAAACAAAACTTCTCTAGAGGAGAAATTTTCCCTAGGATCGTGATTTCTAATGATTAAAAATAAAATGTTTAGAATAACTGAAGAAAAATTTTGATAATTTCGAAAATAAAACTCAAATAATACTTATATTAGTGACAAGAAATGAAATTCATATGAAATTTATAAATTAAATTGAAATTTTTCGAATATCTAATCAGAAACTTTCAAAAAATCCGTACACATGAAAGTTTGATGATGAATATCTTTTGAACGGTTAATTTCATTGCCAAAACATAGGACACCATTTTTATAGAGCAGTTAATTTCCAATAAAAATTTGTATTGCGTATTTTGTAAAAGTCATTTATTGTCGAGTTATAAAATTCATAAACAAAAATGAAATTTGTCTTAAAATAATCAGATTTAAATCCTTAATATCTTTCAAGTGGTGAGTTTTACGGAAAAAATATAAGATACCTTTTTTGTAGAGCATAAAATTTCCTAAAAAATTCTCTTGGAACACTTTTCAGTTCAATCGATAAATGATAAGGTATGAATTTTTTTCTATTTGACTGAGAAAAAATAGAAAACTGCGATGCGGAGGATCTTCCTAATAAAATTAAGAGCTCAAGCTTGGTGAGAACTTTTTTAAGATGTCTAGCAACCCATGTTTTTCGTGTCAATTGTAAAAAAAAAATAATCGATTTTTTGACCCACCCTATTAGACATTAATTTAATTCTAAAAGTTTTTTTAGAAAATTTTTTGAAATTGAAATTGTAGAAGACTAACAGATTAAATCTGTTTTGATATACAAAGTTCATAAAGATATTAAATCTGAAATTATAACGGGTGGTCCATTTGAAATTTGTATTTTTGATCGGTTATAAATGAAAAAGTTTATGAGAAAGAATGAACCTTGACTATCACGAATGAAAAAAAAATATCATCAAAAATTTTTTGTGTATAGTGCGATATCATTCGCCATTGAACGTGACAGCAGTTCCTTTCCCATTTTCGAAGAAAAATGGCCCAACGATGCCATCAGAAAAAATCAGTTACTCATTGTGAGTACATCAGCTTTTCCATAATAACGTGTGGATTCTCTGATTCCCAAATGCGAGAGTTTTCCTTATTGACATATCCTCCCAGCTGCAAATGAGCTTCATCGCTAAAGATGATTTTTCTGGGAAAATGCTTAACTTCAACAATGGGATCATTAACCCATGGAGCGAAGCGTGAACGCATCGGATGGTCACGAGGCTTCACTTTTTGCACAAGTTGGACTTTGTTAGTCGTCATACTTAGATCTTCATGCAAAATTCTTTTTAGAGAAGTGCTAGAGATGTTCTGTTGAGCACGATGAGTAGTTGATGGATGTTCGCCAAATTCTGGGCTACAGCTGCAATGTTTTGAGGTGTGCTCACTGGACGAGAACGTGAGTGGGTTATTTCATCAAATAACGATCCAGTTTCACGAACTCGCTTCACAAATTACCGTGAGGGCACTTCTATCGAATTTTTCACGTAAATTTTCAACAGTTTGGGTAGAAGATTCAGCAATTTGGAAATAAGTTTTCAATATTTTCCAGTTTTGGTCAAGCGTAAATCGACCTATTTCATTAATGTCAATATTAAGCTAACCTTCTGTCAAAACACGAATGGCAGAAGTATTGCCAGACTTAAAATAACCACTACTTCAGAATGCAAACGCTAGGTGGCTCACTCTTCATGTTTAAACGAGAAATCAGAAATTATGCTTGAGACCTATACCATAGGATTGATTCTCATTGTTGATACGCATGCTTACAAGAAAACTGGTAAACTGACGATGAATATCTTAATGCAAAATAAAATCATGAAAAATAAACAAAATTCTACTTTTGCCACTCATTGTCTAGAAAACGGTCATTCCTTTCCCACAATTGATAATCTTAAAATTTTACATGTAGAATCAAATGAGAAGAAACTCGATTATCTAGAATCTGTTGAAATTTTTAAATAAGTTCACAATAACAATTATGTAAAAATGATGAATGTGCTATGTAAATCGAAAATATTTGAGATATTTGAAAAGTAACATCTGTTTAAAAACTTTTCCAATGAACATAAAATGAATTTGATGAAAAGTAAACATCAATTCAACTTTTGCCAATCATTCTTTAGAAAACAGTAATTCCTTTCGACAAAAGAAAATCTTAGGAAAATTTTACATGTAGAATCAAATGAAACGAAACTTGATTCTTGAATTTTTCAAATTCGTTCACAATAAAAATAATGTAAAAAATAATTAATGAATGTACGCAGCTATGTTAATCGAAAATATTTGAGATATTTAAAGAGTAACATCTGTTTAAAACGTTTTCAACGAACATAAAATGAATTTAATGAAAAGTAAAGAAAAATTCAAGTTTTGCCACTCATTCTTTAGAAAACAGTAATTCCTTTCGACAAAAAAAATCTTAAGAAAATCTTACAGATTCAAAAGAAAAGAAACTTGATTATTGAAATTTTCAAATCCGTTACAATACAATAAAAAATACAATGAAAATAATGTAAAAAATAATGAATGAATGTACGGAGCTATGTAAATCCAAATATTTGAGAAATACAACAAAATAATGTGAAAATAATGAACGACTGTACGGTGAGACTGAAGGGTGAGTAAATATTCGTAGATTGATGTTATATTTTATTGAATATGAAATATTTGAATACTGACGGAGCAAAGTCTCTCTTAAAACTTGTTTTCAGTAATATTTTTACATATCTTGAGATTTCATAGAAAGTAACTTAGTTAAATATCCAATAATAATGAATATTTTGCGCGAGATAGTTTTATGATAAAATTCTTAAGATTATGTTTAACCTTTTTTAAAGTTATTTGTTTCCATAAGATCGATCAGCAGAAACAAAATTTTGGCTATTCAAAATATTTAATTTATAAGATTTTGGTTAACAATTTTTATATATTGGATTTTGTTATATCATTTGGATGTCTTTTAATGAATGTTTTTTTTGTATGTCGTTTGATATAATTGGTACTCATATGACATTATTTTAATTTAATTCCTGAAGTTATAAGTATTAAATATAATATTTTGAAATTGAATATGTAGAAGGCTAATATTAAAATATTTAAATAATTTTATATACCTTCTATTAAGAATTAACCTCTATTTATGTTACATATATAGGAGTTGAATCGGCTAGAGGTCGTTGAATAAATTATTAATTTTTTGGAGTTACGGGTCAATAGAATTTGTTGGAAATATTATCATTTCATTCTAGATGTAGGACTGCCCTGTTGCTAAAATATTTAATATATGACATAATGGAAAAGTTGAAGAAATTATACCTTCTGAGAGTAACGGTTCTAATTCAACTGAGTATATAACGCTCTACTCACTTATTATAAACGTTTGCGCAGGAGTAAGAACTATTGAATCTCCACATCGTAATCGTTCCATCTAAACCTGAAGTGACCAGGAAGATAATGTCCATCGTGACGTAATCCAACGTCATCCAATTCAGACAAGACAAGTTGTCAGTTCTACTTATCTTGACTAAAACTGTTTCATCTTCACTGTTTTGTACGTTCCATATGTAAATAGCACTAGAGTGTGTGATTCCTGCAAGTATGGCAGCCACTGAAGGGTGAAATTGCACTTGAGATACGCAGGAGTCACAGTTTATCTTCTTGGTAGGTAAAGCAGGCAGCTTGTCATCTCTATCGAAGGTATAAAGCAAAATTAATCCAGGATCGTAACACCAGGATTGATGGGAATAGCTTAGCGATACCGCTATAGTCTTAGCGCTGCAATTCCAAGAGAATGACGATAATTTTGCAACATTTGCTGCTTCTTTTTTTGGGTTCTGTGGAATGACCTCGATTGTTTGAAGAAGCTTAGTGGAAGTATCAGTGTAGTCATCTTGTAAAGTATAATTGTCGAATGCTCTGGAGTTTATAACATCGTCCAACTCTTTTTTCACTTTAGGATACATCTTAGTCAAGAATCCAGCCAATCTATCCATATCAACTTCAACATTCTTCAAAACTTCGGGAGCATCTGTCTGTACCTCAACTTCTTTGTTCTCCACTGGATTTGTGTCGGCATCTTTCGACACGTAAAGTGGAGTTTGTGTATTTCCCTCATAATAAACTCTTTTAACGGACCATCGAGATTCAAAGCCCACACATTCATTATGTTTTACGCCGAACATTATCAATTGAATGTGGGTGGACGTCAGCTGGAAGAATTCGATGAAGTTTGTTGTGATCCTGCCGTCTCTTAGTTACGTGTTAGCAACGGTGTTTTGAGTGCAGAATACTCCGATTTCGGCTCTAGAATGATATCGATGTAGAATGGTATCTATGTCATGGTTTATTTACGGCAACGCAAATTTAAAATTCAATTTTTTTCTTTATTATTCAATGTGGAAATTTTTTGTAAATAATAGATTTTCCAATCTTGATATGCTTCACGTGAAGTAATTATCCCACCGACGTAAAAATGAAAACAAGGTTTTCAATGGTAAAGAACATAATGCAAATATTCCTTCATTTACTCCAACAACTGTCCAACAGTTTCAATTCGAGTAGTTTTAATTCCTAACATTTGACTGTAGGTTATTCTTCATATTGTTGAAATTGCATGAACTGTTTTTTTTACATTAAAACAATTCCATTTCTTCAACTTCAGAAATATAACACGGAATCAAATCCTTCAATTTCTGCAGTTAAAATGTATTCTGAAATGTAGGTTATCTATGAAAAACACATTTTGCAACTTTTTATCAAAAACATATTACTATGTTTTCTCATTTAAAGGAATATATATTTTCCGAAAGTTTCAAGAGATACTAGGGAAACATTTTAGAATAATAAAAAAAATTGCGTCCTTCTCAAGATGATGAAAATTTTGAAAAATTTGGCATCAATATAAAGATATGCCACTATAAATCAATGTGAAAATTAACATGACTATTTCGGAATAGATCAAATGTGAAAATTAGGTTCATCAATATTTGTGGAAAAGTATACGGGAAATTGAAGGTATAAACGAAGAAGGGTGTATGATATCAAGAATAAATATCTCATAAGCACGGTCCGAAAATGCGGACTTGTTCTCAAGGTACAGGTATCAAAGTTTGAATATCTTCGAAGATTTCTATCTTTTCGTAGCATCTGCATTTCCGCAGCTGGAATTTGGCAAAAATATTACCCTTCAAAGTGTTCATCAAACGACATAATTATTAAATTTAAAGGGTTATTCTTTAGAAGAGGATTTTTTCAAATTTAAAATACCCAATAGATTTATTCTGTAAAACTCCACAAAATTTAATTAGATAACTTTTTTTTTAATCAAAACAAATTTAAATCAAAATATCTTAGGGTCGCTCTTTCTATTAGTATAGACACAATTAATTCTCAAATATCATACGCCTCTCAAAAACATAAAAGAATCTATACAGAAGATAAAATATTGACCGAAATTACCTAGTTAACTTTAGCGGATACAGCTGTTTGAAAGGAACTTTATGAATGACAAATTATATTCTGAAAATGCTTCATACAATTAGAAACATAATTTTCAAGTATAAAACACATTCTTCAGAACAGCGTTTGAAACTCCCAATCATAATCATGATATGTTATTTGCTGTGAACATTCACAGGGTGATACCTTTTCGGTAGCAATATCTTCTTTTTTCTTTCCAATTTTGTTGTGGTAAGTTACTGGTAGTTTGAGACCGAGTTTTCGTGTTCTTTGACCCAAAAGATAAATTTTCCAGTCACTGAATCCTTTGAGAAAATATGATTCAGAATGTATTCCTGAATGGAAACGACGGCCACCGAGAATTACACATTTTTTCCGAGTATACCAACCAAGTCTTTCCGTTTTTTTCCATGAAACAAAATTTTGTTGAAGTTTTTCTTTATTGAAATACCAATAACAACTTCCATATACTCTTTTTCTGCTGAAAAATTGGCATGTTTTTTTTTGAACAAGCACATAATTTAATACTTAATCCCGTAACTCATTTTCAATTATCTAGTTATATTGAAACAAAACAGAACCAAAAAATTTCTGACAATTTGTTTTCTTCAACTTGATTTTCACTTTCTACGCTTGTAGAAGGCATACTTGTATCTTGCAGTAGTATAAGTTCTGGTTCTAATTTGTGACTGTTGCAGGAATATTGGTAGAATCAATCAGGAGAATTTCTGTACCTCAAGTTGAAGATGAAAATTTGCCTGCGCTTCTATTATTTTCATTTTCGGAGGCACAACTTTTCGGGGCATCGCGGTACTTCCTGGTTTCTTCATATTGCAATGCGGCCTTTCTGAAATTAGCTCTAGAGGCCATTCCAAAATCTGAAACCAAAAAAATCGGTACCAGCTTTGCCGCGAAGATATCATGAAAATTGTTTCAATAAAAAAATTATTCGGCTTTTGAGAATTTAAAACGTTTCGATTTTTGCTATATTATTGAAAGAATCAATTTCTCGAGGTGGTCAATCTCATTCAAGTCAAATAATTCAGATATGTTATATATTGAACGATTTATCTACCAATTTATTGAAGATGTGCTGAATCCTTGATATGTTCAGTGTGATCATTCGTTCATGTACTTTCATACTTTTTGTGGAAAGCATAAAAGAAAAATTTTAAGAAAGGACTGACGTCAATTCAGGAGCTTTTTCTCGCATGCTAAAATCACCCACGAACCTATAAGAATTTTGCGTTAGAATTTTTGTCGTTATTTGATATCTAAATGCTCGTTTTAAACTCGATCGGCTTTATTATTTCGAAAATATTCAGGAAATAAAATTTTAAATGAGAATATTCTAGGAACCGCTTGGCGATTTCGCCCATTAACGCATTCAGCTAAGTTTTTTAAGCACCAAAACTATAAAAATTTAAAGTCTGTAACTGTTTTCGTTCGAAAGTAAGACATAGTTATAAATTTCCTGGAAATTGAATTTTATTTGTTAGTAGTTAAAAATGAATTTCCATCAAGTAAAGACCGAATCCATCAAATATTAGTAAGAGGAATATTCTATTCAGAGGCAGAACTGTAGATATGTTCCGGTAGCACGTCTTGCTGCTCTATTCATATATATTTTTTCAATCCCCTGTGCATGAGTATTAATAGCTTAGTAGTACAGCGCTGAACTAGAAACTCTGAAGGTCGAAGTTCAGGTCTTGCCTGGGTAGAAGAGTATTTTTCTAGTCAGGCAGTTGCGGCTACCATTTTACTTTTAAGTCGAAAATGGCATCATTGGTAATAAATATAGCCTAACCTGAATACAACTTCTCAATTCCATAGGCCTTTTGGGGTATCTTTCTATAATAGTAGGCCTACGAGTATCGAAAGAATATAAAAATTTTTATTCTACTTCTGAATGCCCAATTTCATGATGATCTTATTTGTATTTCCGGGAATATCGGAAAGAAAAGAAAAAAAATTCCGGAAGCATTGCCTCGTTAACGCTATTAGGGGACTCTTCCGATATTGGCCTTAAATCTAAACTCAACAATTTCAACTCTTTAGCTCTTTCCTTCCAAAAGTAAGACTGCTTGCGGATGGACGACCAGGACAAAATAATTGTAATTATTCGTCAGTGAAACCAATTTAGTCGCTTGAGACTATTTTGGTTCCAAAATTTGAAAATTATGGCTATTTGGGCAAATCGAAAGCAAACTGTTCCGCAGAAGAAACGCAAGAAAATATCTAAACGGAAGTAAATTTGAAACCTTCGAAACAATTGCTGAGAACAACGGTTTAAATTATATTATTAACAACCTATTTGAACAAAAATATAAAATACTCTCAAATATCCATAAACTAATCATGCTCCTTCATAAATTCTGAAATACCAAAAACATAATTTCGCCATCGTATTTCGGTAACATAAATGAAAATATACAATAGCCTCTTATAGGTAATATTGCTTGTAAACCACAAAACTATCATCTTTATCATTGAAGCAAAATACTTAACTCCAGACATAATAATAATAATATTTATTTACTTTCTTGTGTTTGCAGCATACAAGTCATTTCATTTAACAATGAAAAAATAGGTAAATGTAATATAAATAAAAAAAACTAAGAAAATATTGTTTAGATAGAAGAATAAAATATAAATATACACCTGTGCATGGACCTCATCACGTTTTCACATTACATTTCGTTATATCAAAAGGTCAACATATGTCTAGGATTGTTTCGGTCTTTACTTGACGGAAATTCATCTTGAAAATATGAATAAAAACAATATTCTAATTTCCGCTAATATTTTATTTCACTACGATCCTTACGTCATACCATGACTTCTTCAGGTGAGTATTACAAGATACTGAGTATACCATGAACAAGAATTTCATTATATAGTACATGGACATAACAAAAAATAGAGGGGGTGAAGAGAGTTTTAAAATTCTTTTGGAATTCCGAAAAATGATTCAACAAAGGGGAGCTACTTAATTCTGTTTGGTTATTCAATAATATTTTTCTTTTAGGATATCTATTAATTTCTAAAGTGTCTGATAAGTTTAATCTGAAATGTTTGTTTTCTGTGTGTAAAATTTCAAAGTTACTATTAAAACTAGGTCCTGTGTCTAGAAGGTGCTCTGCATAGGTTGAATTTCCCTTTTCGTTACAATAACAGTTTTCATGTTCCCTAAGTCTCGTCTGGAACGGTCTTCCTGTCTGACCCACATATATGAAATGGCAATTACCGCAAGTTAACTTATAAACACCCGATTCCTTGTTCTTAGATGTTTTTTCTGTATTATTTTTTATTAATTTTTTTAGGGAGTTATTCGTTTTATGAGAAATTCTAAAATGGTGATTCTTCTTTAAATATCTATCAACCTTTTATGTTTTTGGTCCCAAGTATGTCAACGAAATGTATTTACTTTCAATTGAATCATTATTTATGGAATATACTAATTTCAAAGGCAGCTTTAATTGTATTTTTGTAAAAAGATTCTCAATATACCGGAAACCAACCCATACAGATAGCACAATTCACTTCACATCAAACCACCCATCCTCACAAAAATTAGCAGCATACAATAGTATGTTATATAGATTAGCCAACATACCCATGTCAAGTGAAAATTTTGACGAAGAATATAACATTATTCAACAGATTGCGTTGAACAACGGTTTCAACGTCCCGATTATTGAAATATTTTTACAAAAATACAATTAAAGCTGGCTTTGAAATTAGTATATCCCATAAATAATGATTCAATTGAAAGTAAATACATTTCGTTGACATAGTTGGGACCAAAAACAGAAAAGGTAGCTAGATATTTAAAGAAGAACCACAATTTAAGAATTTCTTATGAAACGAATAACTCCCTAGGAAAATTAATAAAAAATAATAAAGATAAAACATCTAAGAACAAGGAATCAGGTGCTTATAAGTTAACTTGCGGTACTTGCCATTTTATATATGTTTATATATGTGGTCAGACAGGAAGACCGTTCCAGACAAGACTTAGGGAACATGAAAAATGTTATTGTAACGAAAAGGGAAATTCAACCTATGCCGAGCACCTTCTAGACACAGGACATAGTTTTAATAGTAACTTTGAAATTTTACACACAGAAAACAAAAGTTTCAGATTAAACTTGTTAGAAACTTTAGAAATTAATAGATATCATAAAAAAAAAATATTTTTGAATAACCAAACATAATTAAGTAGCTCCCCTTTTTTGATTCATTTTTCAGAATTCCAAAAGGATTGTAAAACTCTCTTCACCCCCTCCATTTTTTTGTTATGTCCATGTACTATATAATAAAATTCTTGTTCATGGTATACTCAGTATCTTGTTATAATCACCTGAAGAAGTCATGGTATGACTTAACGATCGTAGTATAATAAAATATTAGCGGAAATTAGAATATTGTTTTTATTCATATTTTCGACAACATATTTCATAATAAAGTCATAAATAGCTCAACATATTCACCTTGTAATAGTAAATGCCATTAGGACGTTTTTTTAGTACAAGATTAATTAAATGAACATAAAATGAGTTTTACCAAGAACAAGCAATCCATGGCATAGAAAGTAGCAACTATTTTCTTACAATAGATAATAACAAAATTTTGCATGTATAATCAAGAGGCTTTACTATTTGGAGTCCGTTGAAATTTTCATATTAGTCCATAATAGAAAAAAATTGTTGAAAGCACTGATGTGAAGTCGAAATCTTTTCCAAGCTGGTTTGACAGTACATTTTACCTGAAAATTTCAAATCTGTGAGAAACTTATTAGAGGAGTTACATATGAGAAATATGAATACATAATGATGTGTTCTGCCATCGAAAGGTCAACTAAACGTAATTTTTTGCACTTGTAGAACAGTCCCTCTGAAAAAAACGAAAATTTCATGAATATACAAATACATGGTTAAAAGGCTCAATTCTTCAGTTTGCATCATTACATATAGATATGAAAGAATGGAAAAGAATATATCGAATAAAACTTAATATACTTTTTGCCGAAGTCAGCTAAGAAAATCAGTCAAAAAATATCGTGATTCATCTTCACGAAATTATTCCTGAGATTTCTTTCGTGCCATTATTTCAAGTCTTTAGGTCTTTTCATTCAGAAATTTGCATTTTTACCTCCAGTTGTCCACCCGAACGCCCGAACCTCACCAAATTTCGCAGTTTGGTCGCTATTATACATCTGAATTCTCTCTTTGATTTCCGTCAGATCAATGTTTCCGGAACTATTACAAAAAGAAGAACAATTTTCAAATATGAATAACTCCGGAAGTATTGGAGAAATTTTGTCTATGAACGAAGTTACGCCAGATATTTAAGCCTCACACCTCTCTGAAAGTTTCAAGTCCATAGCCTTTTTCCGTTCAAAAATCAAACTGCTTACGGACTGACTGGCCGACCAGACAGAATTGTCATTTGAGATAATTTTCGGCTCGAAATTCCGAATATACACATTTGGCGAAAATGATACTAGACAAAAAAAAAACTAGACAAAATCTGAATATAATGAATGTATATCCAAAGTGTTCAGTAAGTAATTGAAATGTAGTCAAATTGAAAGAATTGTTTGGTATGTAGAGAAACATTTTTGAATTCTTCGCAGTAATTGATTAACGTCAGTCATTTTGGATGCAAGTAATAGGATATACTTCCAAATGTGAAGAAAGAGAGATGTATAATAGACTTTAATGGTTTTTTGGCAGCCTAAATACATATTCTACAATAATGAATAGTTTTTTTGGTGTAGTATTGAATTATACTTGCAGCGAAAATACTAGCTTGTTCGTGGAGGAGTAGATCTGTGAGCCTTTCCACCGTTGTTCACTTGCACTTGGTTCTCTGTTGTTGTTTCGATTCACTTTACACAATTTCTATCTAATTACCTACAAGTAATGTAAATAATAGATTCACTTATTTAAATGCGTTATGGGTTATTGAGAAAGGGTGTCACTTGGAAAGTTAAAGTGAATGTGAATATAAACTTATTCAAGAGCAGAGAGAGGGATTATAACTGGAGAGTTGACACAGAGAGAAAACTTCTAGAGAATGTGTGCGGGACCAAAACTTAATTACTGGAAGAGTAGAGGGTGTTGCGTGACCGTTTGATTGAAAAACGGTGGGGGAGGTTATCGATGTTTCTAGGAGATTGCTCACGAGATGCTTGCCGTTGCGTCCTCAACGAGTACTGAAGGGATTCTGTGCGATCCTTCGCGCCAGTAGTTAAAATTCCGAAACAACATTTGGTTATATAAGTTTCTAGGTACTACCGTGTCATTTAGATTTCTAGGAAAAAATTAGACATTTTTGAAAGGTTTTGATTGCTGAACACTGGGAACGTGGTTGTACTGTACCTGCCTAGTAAAAATCAGAAACTCCTAGATCGATTTCGTTGAACACAAATGTTGAACATTGAAAGATCTGTTGAAAAGTTCTCTGTATGTGCCGACATTTTATAATATTTTTGTTTTCGTTATTATTTTTTTGGAATTAAACCTGTATCAATACCCTATTCCTTTCGTTTTGTTTTTACTTGTCTGAAGAGGAAATAATAGGACAGAACTTTTATCATGGAAATAAGTACACTTTTGAAATTTCATCAGTATGACGTAGATGTTTCTGAATAATTTTAACTACGAATTTAATTTATATTCAATTAACTACATTGAACGTGAAACCGGTAACTTTAAATTTTTATATTATAGAAGTTTGTTCTAAACCACTTGCAATATCATTTTTCAAATTAATAATAATAATGAAGTTTGTCTGATGAACAATTGTAAATGATAATACCGAAAATTTTACCATAATACAAAACTTTGCATCAGAAAAAATTCCACCGAAATAGACGACTCAAATATAGTTCAGACATTTGTGATTTGAAATGTTTTTTCAATTAAAAATCAAGTGCTCATTAACTAAACTCAAAATAAATCATACGAAAAACAAAAAGACTCACCCACACGAGATTCTGATCTCTTACACGAATGACTTTAGAAAGTTAGCCAAATTCATTCCACGTTTATCAAAAGTCAAGTAAACATTCATGTTTCAGATACTGAATTGTTTCAGCCGTTACTATTTGGTAGTTGATCATAATTAAAACAAATTGTAGAAATAACTATGTTTTACTACCAAAAACATAGTTGTCTGATGATGGGATAGTTCATTTCCCGAAACTGGAGTTACAAAATAATGTGTAATATACTACTCTGTCAAGAAAGTACCGGGAATTTTCAATTAAAACAACATTTTTACATTTAGTCGTCAAAATTTATTGGGTCGCCTTCAAAATAGGCTCCATTTGCTCCAATACATCTATGCCAACGGCACTTCCAATTATCGAAACATTTTTTATAGGCGCTTTCCGGGATGGACTTTAGCTCTCGCGCCGAATTTTGTTTTATGGCTTCAATCGACTAAAAACGGGTGCCACGAAGGGGCAATTTTAGTTTTGGGAAGAGGAAAAATTCGCAGGGAGCCACGGATATCGAAGAAAACAATGAGCATCACCTTCATTTTCGAGCGGCTTTGGCGTGGTCTTTTCGGTTTCGGCTCATTTTTTGCCACCCATTCCGATGATTGCTGGCTTGTTTGCATATCGTACTCGTAGACCCAGGTCTCATCACCAGTTATAATGCGTTCCATGAATGTAGAATCGGAATTACAGCGATCCAGCATGTCTGAAGCAACCTGTTCGCGATGACGGTTTTGAAGAAAATTCAGGTCTTTCGGTACGAGTCGTGCGGCCACCTTTCTCATGCCCAAAATATCAATCAAAATTGTACGTGCGGACTCGTGGGATATCTTAAGATCATGTGCTATCTCTCTCAAGCTGGTACGATGGTTTTCCAGCACCCTTTCCGTAATTTTATCGACGTTATCTTCGATCGAAGCCGTCGATGGGCGACCACTTCACGACCGTCCTTGAAGGCTCTGTACCACTGATATGCACGAGTTTTCGATAGAGCATTATCACCAAAGGCCTTTTGCAACATTTTCAATGCATCGGCACACGAAAATTCATTTGCAACACAAAACTTTAAACAAATTCTTTGCTCAACGTAATCACCCATAGTAAAAATCGGCACGCACTCTGACATCGACTGACTTAATCAGCTGTTGCAAACACACTAGTTGACAGATCCCGCTCAAGCTTGGCATAGTAATTAAGGACAGTGGTACCAACCTAGGAAAAAAAAATTTTACCTGCCTCATTGCCCCGCCAGATTTAAATCGATAATTCCCGGTACTTTCTTGACAGAATGTATATATTGAGGATTGATCAAGAAATATGTGAGCACTTCAATGATTATTTCAGTAAAGTCGGTGCTAATGAAATAACCACAAACGCTAACTTTGAATAGAAAACTATTGAAGAAAAAAACCATCCTTTCTATTTCCAGCGGAAATCGAAGTGGAAAATACTATATATAGTGGTAAATTAGTAGGGAAATCAACAGGTTACGATGGAATTCGATAGGAAACATCAAGAAACATAAAAGCTGAAATTTCGGAACCTCTTACTTATACTTACTTATTACAAATAAGTGTTAGGAGGAAGGCTCTTTTCCTTAGATACTAAAATTAGGTCTTGTGAAGCTATCATTCAAGGGAGGTGATAGATCTGAGATGGTCAACTATATATCTAATATAGAACATCACCAAGATCATAGAAAAGCTGGTCCAAGTCCGAATGGATGCTTTTGTTGTTTAATATCAATTATTGTCGAAGATTCAATTTGGATTTCGCCCAGGTATGTCAGCAGATGATGCGATGAAAAAAGTAACATTATTTACAACAATATTAATAAAATTATTACATCTTTGGATTTAGCAAAAGCGTTTGGCACTGTAAGCATTGACAGATTACTTGAAAACCTAGCAAATTATGGATTCCGCGGAAAGGCATACGATGTCATCTGGAGTTACTTATACAAGAGAAACCAAATTTTAACTTTGAATGGAGAGTATAGTAAATAAAGACGACTTACCTATGGCATACCACAAGGCAGTGTTTTCGGACCTCCATCATTTAATTTATATATAAACAGCTTACTCGAACTGAACAGTAGAGGTGAAATTATAGGATTCGCAGATGATATCCTAGTCCTATATGCAGATGAAACGTTGGAAGACCTAAAACAAAAAGCAACAGGGTATTCCAGACTATTGACAAAATGATCTCAAGTGAATAAACTCACCTTGAACTGCGTGAAGACTAGATAATTAACCTTTTCTTCAAATAAGTTAGGACAGTCAATGTTGGGGCACCTACCATCAACAACATCGACTAAATATCTCGGTATCTTCATTGATGAGCACATGAAATTGGATATGCATGAGTCCTTTCTTGCAGGAAAACTAAGAGGTATCCTGTATAGATTTAGATGCATAAGAAAACACGTAAGTTCGGAAAAACATATGCATACACTGTACAACGCGTTGGTACAATCGTAACTTTCATACGGGATAATAGAATAGGAAGGTGTTTTGGAAATTCACAAGAGAATCTTGGATATTCTACAAAAATGTATTTTGAAAGTCATGTAGAAAAAAAATGACATTTTCGAGTTAAAATATTTACGAAATTTTCAAGGTACTCGACATAAGACAAATATCTGTTGAAAAAATCATAATGATTGTCTACCCGAATAAAATATCGATAATCTTGAAAGCTCGCGAACACCATCCTAAAGCGAAACACGATAATTACGAGAGGACAAAAGTAGAGAAACGAACTGGCCAACAAAATTGTGCGTATATAGCATCAAGCATATATCTGATCGTCCCAAAGGTAAATGAGGAAATAAAAAACGAATAAAAGTTCATGAGAGAAATGAAAAATGGCTTATTGAAGACGATCTATTCACAATCCATAGGATCATCAATTCCAAATGAAACTATAAGATGAATTGACATAATGATTATCTTGGTCCACAAACACGACAATAATGAACTATCGATGAAGGCAATCTATGCGCCATGAAGGGAAAAGCACCGGATGAGGACGCAAAAAACAAAATATGATGTCACTAATAAGGAGTACGAGCAATGGTAATAGAAACTTCTAGATGGAGACAAAGTAAAATACATTTGTATAACAATTCTGTACTCAAACAAACTCAAAAAGGATTTGTTGATCACAAAGGCAAAGGCAGACATGCGCATGTTTCAAACTGATTGTCAGTGCTAGTGACTCCAAATCTGTCAAATATCTATATTTACTATACACAGAGACACTTAGGTATTAATAGTATACTAGCGTCATCTAGATTATGCAAAATATATACGAGACATACCTTTGCGAGTTAATTCAAGTAAAAAAAAATGTATTCTCGATATTAAAATAGAAAAAGGCTTTTTACTTGATAGAAGAAATGTAACCAAAATTGAATATCGAAATTTGATTGAATCTGTTAGTCTTCTACAATTTTAATTAAGAAAAAATTTGTATTCCAAAAACTTTTAGAATTAAATTAATGTCTACAATAAGCACCGCTTATATTTAATAGACGTATATAATCAAAACTCGATATATAATGTAAAATGGAATAAATAAACCAACAGATCTAACGAAGGTCATTAAAATTAATAAATAAATATTTGAAGGAGACAACATTCTGTTTCTGATCTTGCCATAGGAACACCTATTGCTTTTCGAAAACATGAACACAACTTAAGGACTTGTCAAAAAATACGCTTATTCTAGACATTAATTTAATTCTAAAAGTTTTTTGTATAGAATTTTTTTTTAAATTAAAATTGTAGAAGACTAACAGATTGAATCTGTTTTGATATTCAAATTTTATTCTCGATATTTTCACGTTAGTAGCGCAGAAAAAATTTTCCTCATGCTCAAATCAGACCATAATTTGCTATAATGCTCATAATTAGCATATTTATATTCAAATAAATTTAATCGCCTGATTTGTACCAAAAATCATCAATAAGAAGTATGTGCTATTGCATTGACTAACAACAGTCAATTTGAAACGTGCGCATGTCTGCAATTTGCCTTAGTGATCAACAAAACCTTGTTGAGTTTGTTTGAGTATCGAATTATTATACAAATGTATGTTACACTCTCTCGATTTCTTCTTTTTCATTACCATAGATCATACCCCTCATAGATGGTTTTTGTTACAGATCAGCCGAATTAATTTACTTGAACATGAATGTGCCAATTATGAGCATTACGGAAAATTATGTCTAATTTGAGCATGAAGAAAGTTTTTTCTGCGTTAGTAACGTGAACATATCGAGAATACCTTTCTTCACATTAATTCACTCACAAAAGTATGTCTTGTATGTATTTTGCATAATCTAGATAGCGCTGGTGCATAATTATACTTTAGTGTCTCTATGTATAGTGAATATAGATACTTGACAGATTTGGAGTCACTAGCTTACATTATCGCACTGACGAAAACCAATCAGTTTGTCTGCAATTTGCCTCTGTTATCAACAAAACCTTGTTGAGTTTGTTTCAGTATAAAATTGTAATACAGATGTATGTACACTGTCTCGATTTCTGGAACTTTCTATTACCATACTTCATATTCCTTACTAATGATTTCTGGTACAGATCAGCCGAATTGATTTATTTGAAAAATATGATGTTGATACTAAGTTATAGGATAATCGGATATGTGCATTCTCTAAGTTTAGATTAGGATTAGGCTCAGATCAGAATGAAGTTCTCAATTGAATTTTTTTTTGAGTGAATTTCGAGTTATATTAGCTGCACACAATTATTTTCCTGAGTTTGATTGTCAATTAAGCTCTTTTGTTATTTTCATTTATTAAATTTTTTGGCAGGTTCAAATACAGATTTTTCTTTGCGTAATTCCTTTTGTATACGATATAATTAATTTTGGGTGTCGCCGCAGTGCGACTAATTTTTGCCCGTAACATGCATGTTTCTCCATTATCTGAACTGTACTTTTGTCAGTGTATTCAGTGGAGTTTTTTGCTGATTCTGAATTCTGTATTACCGTTGAATTTTCCATATTTTAATAAAATTGAAACCGTGTATCTCAGACAGTATTTATTATAACTAATATTTATGTCAACCTTCCAGTGATCTAAGAATTTATTTCTCTAAAAACTTAAAGTTTTAATTTTAAATCTGCATCAAGTTTAGGCTTAATGAATTCAAATTAGAACACCCGCAGTTGGCAGAACTCTTTGTGGCGTTCAGGGAAATCATTTACAATAAATTAATGTGGAATTTAAAACTGACTTAATAGGATGATATAATCAGCCGAACTAATTTCGAAAATACTTGAGAAATAAAATTACAAATCAGAACATCCCAGAAACCACTGGGACGATTTTACCGATTAACTCATTTGAGAAATTTAGGATTCAAACCTGCACGGAAAATTTCATGTCTTTAATCATTTCCGTTCGATAGTTATAGAATTCGGAGGTAACACTCAACGCTGCTATTTTCATACAATTTTTGTAAAATCCTTTTACATTATCTTGACGAAATTTTTCGCCAATATGCGCATGAGTATTGATAGCTCAGTTGTAGCACTCCAGTAGAAACCCAAAAGGTTCGAGTATATGTCCTGTCTAGGTTGAAGAGAATTTTTCTAGTCAGACAGTTGCGGCCACCATCTCACAAAAATTAACACTGCTGTGCCTAAGATGGCATCAGGATACAGTGATAACGCAGAGCCAGAACATAACTGAGATCCTTAATCGAACAGACTATATAGAGGTTTTGAGAATAAGACCTAAGAGTATCAGAATAATATCAAAGAATCAAAATAAATTTTTAATTTCTTGATGATCTAATCTTCAGTTACGGAAAGATTAGAAAAAAACATTTCCGAAACGATTGTAAAGATTTGTCCTGCTAAGGCTATTAACGATCCCTAACGATAAAGGTCTTGAATCTATCCTGAAAAATTCAAGCATCTAGCTCTTTTCGTTCGAAAGTAAGAGTGTTTACGGACAAACAAGTAGGATAGTATTACTTTGGACCTCGTATTATTCGTCAGTGAATTTAATCTAGATGATTGAGATCATTTTCTGCTGAAAATTCGAAAGCTTTAACTATTTGGGTAGATCAATAGCAAAATGTTTCCCAGAACAAACGCGCAAAAATATCTGAATGAATATAAATTTGAAACGATCGAAACAAATGCTGCAGTTCGAATAATTATATAACTAACAAGATATTTGAACATAAATGATCTCAAATAGCTATGACCCGAATATGATCCTCTATAAAATCGAAATAGCTAAAATATAATTTCTCCGTCGTACTTCGGTAATATAAATAGCCTCCGAAAGCTACATATCAATATTGCTTTTAACCCTCAAAACCAAATATTATCTTAATCATTTGAATCAAAAGACGTAACCACAAACATAATAATAATGATAGGCTCCTTCATAAAATTTTAAATACTAAAATATAATTTCTTCATTATACTTAATAAAGTAAATTTACATTACTTTATTACAAGAGGTGGCCAATAACTTCTTGAAACTTTATACTAATATTGCCACAAAACCAAATATCCTCTTTATTATTTGAAGCAAAAGACATAACCCCAAACATAATAAAAATAATAATATAATAATAATATTTATTCACTTTCTTCTCTTTACAATAAAAAAAGGTAAATATAAAATTCTGTTAGAAGGATAAACCATTGCATGGACCTCATCACATTTGCACATTATACTTGGTAATTAATAAGGAGTGTGAGCTATAGTAATAGAAAGTTCTACCAATCGAGACAGTGAAACTTACATCTGTATAACAATTCTATTCTCAAACAAGCTCGATAAGGTTTTGATGATCACAGGGGCATTTGCCGACATGCGCATGTTTCAAACTGGTTGGTTTTCATCAGTGCAACGTATGCTAGTGATTACAAATCTGTCAATTATCTATATTCGCTACACACAGAGACACTAGGTATTAATCATACACAAGCGCCATCAAGAATATGCAAGTATGCATACAAGACAAACCTTTGCGTGTTAATTCAAGTACAGAAATGTAATCCCGACATTCTTAAGATACAAAGGCAGATCCTGATTAAGTCAGACCATAATATGTCGTAAGGCTTATTTTTAGCATTTTCATATTGAAATGAATTAATTTGACTTTATGCATGTAAATACTTAATATAGTTTCGATCGAAACAGTGGTATGGGTATATTGAGAAAATGAGGAAAAGTTCGAAATATGAATAACTTCGGAACCATCAGAGAAATTTTGCCTATTAACGCTTGATCAACCGTACTATGTTTGTCCAAAACATTCAACACTGGTTGACATCTGTAACCTACTTCTCTATATGTGGCGACATTTGATAACTTGTATTTTTGTTATCGTTCCTTCGTAACTAAACCTGTAAAAACGCTATAATCCTTTTGTTAAGTTTTCACATGTCTGATGATGCGCATCCCCCAATTGTCTCTGCACCTTGTCGTGGTAGGGGTGCCTGTCATGTCTGAAATCCTAGTTTCATTGTGAAATGGAGGATATGGTTATGATGCCTAAAGCAGAGACTCTCGATCCAACTTCCTTACTTTGTTTCTTTCTTGCATATCATTCCATCATTGTGGTTGTTCCACAGCCATCCACATCCTTCAGCAAGGCTTGGAATCGTACGGGGTAGTTGTGGCTCTGGCTAACGACGGAGCCACGCGACCCTGCGATCGATTAGAGTTTTGAAATCCATACACAGGCGAAGACGAAACTCTGCTGAATCTAAGCGTGGGCTTTCCAACCTTCGTCACTTATCCGTTGAGGGATCTGAAATGGTCCGCTAGAGGAAAAAGGGAGACTACGACGTTTCGACCGAGGGTCAGATCTCGGAAGACTCGCTTTGCTCGCCCCCAACTTTGGCCCCATCAGTGGATCCTTAAGATCCCGTTGCGAGGTCCTGATTGGTCCGCTGGACGAAAAAGAGAGACTACAACGTTTAGACCGGGTGGGGTCCCCATTTTTGGATCCTCGAGCTACTTATCCGCTGCGGTGTCGGAAATTGTCCGCTGGAGGAGAAAGGGAGACTATGACGTTTCGACCATTGTGGGATCTTGGAAGACTCGCTCTGCTCGCCCCCAACTTCGGCCTCATTTTTATATCCTTAAGCCAATCCTGTACGATGCTTCGGAGCCTCGCTTTTAGCAATCGAACAGCAACAGCGGTCTTTCGGGGTGGGGAATCCAAGCTGTAAAGCTGTTATTTGTTGTTTCGATGCTTCGGTCTTTCACAACCACCAAATAATAACACTCTGCACATGCGGCTGAGTGCTGGGGTCGACACGGCGATCCCTTTGGGGGGGGGGTGGTGACATGTACTGGTTCCTCTGTGGTTGTACTGGCGCAAGTACTCTATTATCTTCCTTCAAAAATCATTTCTTCCTCTTTCAGCTTATCGAGGGTCTGCTGGAGTGTCAAAACTTGAGCAGAAACCCAGGACAGCAATGATGACAATGCTACTTTAACGTCGGTGGAGAGCTTTGCTCATATGCCGACTTGTACGACTGTGAATATGTCTGATGATGCGCTGGGGGCGCTTGCTTTGGGACCCTCATCTCGGTGAAATGGAGGGTTAAGTCTTGATGCCTAAAGTAATGCCATTTGCGCCAGTCACTGGACCCGTGTGGTGGAAGATCGAACGAATAGGGCCCTAGTTTCACCGTAAAAGTAGAATGGTGGGTTGAGCCGCGTTGATAAACTTAGTGACAAGGGAGTCCGTTGCAGCACAGGGCCTCTCCCTTAAAACTAACGTGCTCTACCCCATTGCAGTACATCTCCGGATTTTTCTGTCCAACGGCCGAGTGCGTTATGTAACATACTGCGTTACCTTGGGAGGATGGAGGCCCTCGGGAAGTATTCGTACGACCTGGCCACCCAATGTGTGTTAGACTCGAGTGGGCAGTGGTTGAAAGTCCGCATGACTTCACAAGGATTCGTGGGTCTTGACCTACAAGCAAGATTGACGGTGCTCGTACCAGGATCAATTGTGGCAACAATCTTGAGACTATCTTGGTTCATGAGACTGCATTCGGATGGTTAGATAAGAAGGCGTGTGCATCCCAAACAACTTGGGTACTGACCACACAGAGCCAGTAGAGGTTAGATAGTGCTTCACTGCTACCAGTCACATAGTTGTAGGTTTACAAACTGAACCCCAAACTGGAGGCTGGTGGAATCAGCTCTTCGGGGGTGGTTCTTGCCATGCGCAATGATGAGGCATAACCCTTATTCACGATGTCTGATGGTAATCTCCTATGTCTGCGGTTGTTGTCGCGGTGGGGGAGTTCATCAGAACTAGCACCCTAGCGTCACCACTGAGATGGAGTGGATGGCTGAATCGTGGTATCTTACAAGCTGGCAAGGATGTTTGTTGCAACACAGGGTTTTAACTTTTAAAACTAACGTTGCTCTACCCTATTGCGGTTAAATCTTTCAGATTTTTCTGCCCCATGGCCGAGTGCATTATGTATGTACTGCAAGAGGCCTTCCCTGGTCACAAAATTGGAGCAGTGGTTGAAAGTCTGCATGCTAGACAAGAAGGGTATTCCATCTATCTGGCCGCAATAAAATCGTGATTCAGGGCTTCTCGAGAAGTGCTTCAGGGTTAGGCGGGAATTGATGGTTCGACCAGTCTCGCCTTGAACCAGGATTGTTTGTGAGTCATTTCTGTGGTTTTTGTGTCTTGATGATACGGTTTTAGAGCGTTGGTTCTCGATCCAGATTCGCTTGTAAGTTCACAATGGTTCGTGGGTCTTCTCCGTACGGCCATTTGAGGTAGCTAGATTCTTGGGATTTTCATGCTTCTTGAGTCTGCGATTGGATAGGTGGAAGTAAAAAGCCCCTTCGGCGTTTGTGTTGCGTCCTAAACAATCTGCGTACTGACCTGTAGTAGCGGTTGGATTGTACTTCACCGCTACCCGTCACGGTGTAGGTTTTCCAACTGCAGCCGTATCTGGAAGCAGGGTGGGTTCAGCTCTTCAGAGAGATTCTCTCTTTGCGCCATGACAAGGCGTATCCTTATCACACAACCTTTTTTGGGGCATTTTTGAAGACTGCTTAGTGGTTACCCGGTGAAACAACTATGCTCATGTACCAGTAACTACAACGGTTGAATTAACACTGTCTGATTATGATGTTATATGTCGGAACTGCTGTCTCAAGTTTATTCATATACTCATTTGAATTCTTGTCAGTTATTTTTGTAATTATTATTTCTGAATAATTTCTTTAATTACTACCAAGTATAAACAGCTGAATAATGTTTAACTATATCGAATATAGCACCTTCAACTTTAAATTTTTATAGAAATTTATTCTGAAACCCTCACATAGTTATTTATAATTATAATAATCATTACTTTTTTAAATAAATAAAGTAAATAAAAACAACTTGGCTTAAGTTTGTTTCATGTCTGTTGACATATATGTTTCGGGTTTTTAGCCCATTTTGAAAACTGAAGGAGCAAAACTTGAAATCCTATTTATAATAGTAGGGTAGATAACAGGTAGAATTTTGAAAAGTGTAAAAATAAAATGTTGATTCGGTCTCAATATTTTACAGATAGGAGCAATGCTGATAAATTAAATACACGTTGTTCATTAGTGATTGGTAGCTTCCTTCCGTGAGCTGAACAAATTTAAAAACTTCCTTAAAGGTTTCTTCTGCTTTTAGTTCCTTCGTAAAATCTCAGTTCTATTGAAATCTATAAAATGCTTGTTATTTATACAATATTTACAATATTCAAAAAAACCAGATGTTATTTTGTTGTGCAATATATTTTTTTTGTGTTTTTTTACCCTTATGTTTATATATCGTTCTGAACCTCTGTAAAATGCAGTCATTACAATATAATATGTATATACCGCTTTTTCCACATCTTTCACGATCGTCTTTGCTACTGACTAGAAGTCAACCTACGTTTTTCTTATTTGTACAAACAGTGTTAATGCTATTTAGGTTTAGTCTATTGCAAATTTTGTTACTAAGTTGGGGTATGAAGTTTATGCTATGGAATTTTTCTTTTTTTTTGTCCTGAAGGGTAGGTTGAAGAGAAGCCAGAGTGCTTTCATGCTGTTTATTAAAAATTAATTTATCTATTACATTCATATTGTAACCATTTTTGAGGCTAATGACTTCAAAACTTTAATTTCTCTGTTGAAGTTTTCTATTGATAATATTAAAGTGTGAAAAGGACTCATTTTTATTTTATGAGGATGAGAACTGTAATTATGTATTAAGGATTCTGTGTTCGTGGATTTTATGAATATGTCAAATTCAAGAGAATTAACATTTCTTGTGATCTGTATATCTAAAAATTGTATTGATTTTTTGGGGAGTTTCGATTTCAATAATGAATTTGACAGAATCGAAAAATGAATTTAACAAAGTCAAAAATACATATAATTATCTGATATAACTTAACCAAATGCAAAATACATCATCAACATATATTTTCCAATAAAGAACTTTCTTTATCAAATTATCTTGTGAGTCATAAAAATTTCACTAAAATGTGGTGATGAGGGAGAAATCATAGGGAGGCCATCTAATTGTTGATAAAATTTGAATATCAAAACAGATATAATCTGTTGTCTTCAACAATTTTAATTTCAAAAAATTCTTTGAAGAAACTTTAAGAATTAAATTAATGTCTTTATAAGCACTGCTAATATTTAATAGACGTATAAAGTCAAAATTCATCATACATTATCAAATGGAATTAAGAAAAACCAACGAATATAAATTGTCAATTGAAATTAAAATATAAATAAGCAAACATTTTTTATTTCGTTCCAGGCATGCGTAATGAACTCTTCAGACAAACTTACGAAGCCCTGTTTGTTACAAAATGTATTGTTTTCTGATCCTATGTTAATGAAAAATAACTCTTTCTCAAAAATTTAAACATAACTTCGAGAACTTCTCAAAAAATAATTTATTTGAAATATTCAATATATTTAAATAAATTACTTCAAAAAATCTCAAAACATGTAGCACATCCTCAAGAAATAATTAAAGTTACGATAAGATCAGTTCAACTTTACATATAAAAAAATAATAATACGTCTATTAAATATGAGCAGTGCTTTTAAAGACATTAATTTAATTCTTAAAGTTTCTTCAAAGAATTTTTTGAAATTAAAATTGTAGAAGACAACAGATTGAATCTGTTTTGATATTCAAATTTTGTAATAATCCTTCTATCAAGTAAAAAACCGTTTCTTCTTATTTTAATTGTTGATAAATTTTATGGTTGAGTTTGAGACATATTTCAAATAAGATCATTGTTTCTCGTATAATTTTGAAGGTGAGTGATAGATTTTGGTCTAATAAACTTTTGAGTATATTTTTAATTTCTGAATATGGTATGGAGGGAAATAAATTTACAACATAGAATGAAACAAGGTTAGCGTTAGGGGAAATTTTTAAAATTTTTAGTTTTTCTGTGAGCTGTATGGTATTTTTGATCTAATATTTTGGGCTGTGTTGTACCAAATTTGGTAAAATTGCATTGAAAATTATGATCCAATAGCTTCCTTTACTGTACGCCCTTCCAAAAATACACAAAACTGATTGTTCTGTGAGGCCCATTGTTTCTCAGATAAATGCATCCGCGTCAAAATTTTGTAAATATCTCAACATCATTTCACCAAAGTTTGGTAAAACATAACCCAAAATAATCGATAAAAAATACTATTTAGCTCCCAGAAGAACTAAAATCTTTAAAAATTCCTCCTAACGCTAAACTTGTTTCATTAACTGAATTAACTGCACGTTTATCAAAAATCGAGCCATTGGGTAAATCATATTCAGTGTAGCTGAAGAGCGAATTATTCTTGTCTAAAACATGAATGTTCTATACATACCTGAATTTTATTCTGTTGGTATATTCTGTTGAGTTTTTTTGATTCGGAATTTTGTATTATGATTGAATTTTCCAAATTGTCATTGAATAGAAACCGTGTGCTTTAGACACTATTTATCATTATTATATTATTGGTACTTTTTGCATTCGTCTTTGATTGCTGTAAAACAATAAAGTTAAAATTTAGATTCTTATGAAGTTTATACTAATTAAATTTATTTTATAATATCCGTAGTTGGGAAAACTCATCGTGACGTTGGGGGAAAATATCTACAAGAAAGCATTAGTGTGGAATTTAAAATTGACTTGATACTACTCTGTCAAGAAAGTACCAGGAATTTTCAATTAAAACAACATTTTTACATTTAATCGTCAAAATTTATTAGGTCGCCTTCAAAATAAGTTCCATTTGCTCCAATACATCTATGCCAACGGCACTTCCAATTATCGAAACATTTTTTATAGGCGCTTTCCGGGATGGACTTTAGCTCTCGCGCCGAATATTGTTTTATGGCTTCAATCGACTCAAAACGGGTGCCACGAAGGGGCAATTTTAGTTTTGGGAAGAGGAAAAAGTCGCAGGGAGCCAAATCCGGCGAATACGGTGGTTGCTGAAGCACGTTTGTTGAGTTTTTGGCGAGAAAGTCAGTCACAATCGTAGCTCGGTGAGAAGGCGCGTTATCGTCATGCAAAATCCATGAGTTGTTCGCCCACAAATTTGGCCGCTTCTTACGGATACGCCCACGCAAACGTTTCATAACGCCTAGGTAATACTCCTTGTTTACCGTCTGACCCTCTGGAACGAATTCGTAGTGCACCACGCCACGGATATCGAAGAAAACAATGAGCATCACCTTCATTTTCGAGCGGTTTGGCGTAGTTTTTTCGGTTTCGGCTCATTTTTTGCCACCCATTCCGATGATTGCTGGCTTGTTTGCATATCGTACTCGTAGACCCAGGTCTCATCACCAGTTATAATGCGTTTCATGAATGTAGAATCGGAATTACAGCGATCCAGCATGTCTGAAGCAACCTGTTCGCGATGACGTTTTTGAAGAAAATTCAGGTCTTTCGGTACGAGTCGTGCGGCCACCTTTCTCATGCCCAAAGTATCAATCAAAAACGTACGTGCGGACTCGTGGGATATCTTAAGATCATGTGCTATCTCTCTCAAGCTGGTACGACGGTTTTCCAGCACCCTTACCTTAATTTTATCGACGTTATCTTCGATCGAAGCCGTCGATGGGCGACCACTTCACGACCGTCCTTGAAGGCTCTGTACCACTGATATGCACGAGTTTTCGATAGAGCATTATCACCAAAGGCCTTTTGCAACATTTTCAATGCATCGGCACACGAAAATTCATTTGCAACACAAAACTTTAAACAAATTCTTTGCTCAACGTCATCACCCATAGTAAAAATCGGCAAGCACTCTGACATCGACTGACTTAATCAGCTGTTGCAAACACACTAGTTGACAGATCCCGCTCAAGCTTGGCGTAGTAATTAAGGACAGTGGTACCAACCTAGGAAAAAAAATTTTTACCTGCCTCATTGCCCCGCCAGATTTAAATCGATAATTCCCGGTACTTTCTTGACAGAATGTATGTTAATATTATTAACCAAACTGCGGCAATCCAATCGATGCAGTCTTTGAAGACCGGTGAAAAATTTGGCACTATTCAATTCCAATTAACAATTCCTCATTTTCCTTATTCTATACATGTTTATTGATATGCTATGCGCTTTAAAGTATTCTGATAAACTATATGCCAAGACTCTGGCTACAAATCCCTGAATTCTGAGTAATAGCTATTTCAACAAACATTTCAGCTGCAGTAGGCAATGAAGTTATCCTCCATGTTACTGGAAACTCAAGTCATAGTAATTATTTGGAGATAATTCATCTTTGATAGCGATCAGGTTATACCTGTGCGGATGAATAGTTGGATATTGGGCATCTATGTATGTCTGGATTGCATGTATTTGCGGACGACAACTATATCGTGCATAACAAGGATCAACTCTGAAAATCAATTCTAGGATAAAACCGGTATGAACTGGTATAGGGCCGCCTTATAATTCTCACCTGTAGATTGATCGTAATTATATTGTTGTTTACCTAGACAATACACCGTTTGGAAAACATTAAATTTTTCAATCAGTATATGCTGTTGGAAAACCTGGAAAATATCGTCAGACATTATTAAATCTTGTTTTTCAGAAAATAACCTTTTAATACTAATTCGAAGTTGTGAATACGCTATGGAAAATATATTCAAAATGGAAACTTCACCGATAGGAAATATTTTTTCATTTCAACGTAACTGAAGCTTGACGATTACAGCAGAACTCTTAATTTCTGCTAATATTCATTTAATTCTCTAAAAAATATTAAATCCATTATATTTTGTCTTCTTCAGGTGAGTTTGATGACTAATTAATTCTTTAATATCGGTCTGCTCGAATAAGCGGATAGAAAAAGGTTTTGAGATTTGTATTGTTCCTTTCGAATTCCAGAGTTTATCAAAATAAATATTCAGTAAAAGATATGTTTTCAGGTTCCATAAAGAGAATGTGTTTTTTGTTGTACCAATTTGTAATGCCTTGAGGATGTTTTATTTTCTGAATTACTTTTCTGTGTGGAAAATTCTGAAATTATGGTCATTTTCATATCCTGTCCCTAAAGAGTGGCTGGAATATTTGGAACTTTCTTTGTTATGGATACAGGAGAACTAAAATAATCTTATCCTATTTTCGAGAATATACTTCTTTTCAGTAGAGACTGAGATGCGGGGAATTATTTTCATCCTTTTCAAATAATAAAAGACAGCATTATTACTGATTTCTTGAGATGGAATTAATATATTCAAACAGAAGGAAAAAGTAAGAAAAATTTTAATTACTCACCGGTAAAAAAAATTGCTGTTTATTCGACAGAAAAAACAATAACACTTATTTTTAATCAATAGGATCAACTTTTCGGGATTTAGTGGATGCACACTTATCGATTACATTTTATTGAAATTTTGTATTCTCGTTTTCATCTGTTTTTCAATAGACAGCACAGAGAGAAAGAGAGAGTGTGAGAGATAGATAGAGCGACAGAGCTCAACCACTATTCAGTCAAAGAATATATTAAAAAAATTTCAATTCATTTAAGGGTCTAAAATCACCTCCCAGTTGCAGATGGTATCACTGCTATAGTAGCAACAAGTACTAAATTTTGTTTAAAAAAAAGTTTCTTCTCAATTCTTTCACACAATGAATTTCGAGAATTGGACAGTTCCGTATATGAAATAGTATAGAATACTTGATAGCAGAAATATAACAAATTTGAATATCAAAACAATCAATCTGTTAGTCCTCTACAATTTTAATTTCAAAAAAATTCTTATTCAAAAAACTTTTAGAATTAAATTTATGTCTAAAATAAGCACCACTTATATTTAATAGATGTATATAAACAAAACTCAATATATAATGTCAAATGGAATAAATAAACCAACAGATATAAAAAAGTCATTAAAATTAATAAATAAATATTTAAAGGAGACAAAATTTTGTTTCTGATCTTACCTTTAAGAACACCAATTGCCTTTTAAAAACATGAACACAACTTAAGGACTTCTCAAAAAATATAATTTATTTGAAATATTTAATATATTCAAATATTCGAATAAGTTAATTCAGAAGTCTCTCAAAATATGCACTATAACTTCAAAAAACAAATATAATTCTAGGTAATTTCTTCATCGGTCCAAAATAATATTCCAAATATCAAAATCAAATAACTTCTATTGATGGGGCACTTGACATATTTAAAAACATAAATAGAGGTTAATTCTTGATAGAAGGTATATAAAATTATATAAATATTTTAAAAAATTAAAAAAAATTTTTTTTTAAAAATTAGCCTTCTACATATTTAATTCCAAAAGATCATATTTAATGATTATAACTTCTGAAAATTTAAATTTGGTTAGTATGCATGGTAATGTATGGAATGCGTGAAAGTTTATCTTTCTTTTATTTTTGCTGGAACACCACAGTACTGTCCACTCATAACAGCTGCTCCCTCATAACTTTGAGCTATTGTCTTATCAGGGCGTTTTACCATAACAGGATCAACAATTCAGAAACCAAATAACTCCAAAACTGGCCCTGAATTTTGTATATACCGAAAGACTGCTACTGATGGAGATTTAAAATAATAGAAAGTGGTTTTTTCTTGATGGAAGGATTATTACAAAATTTTAAATATCATACAAAGATAAGATATCTTTGTTAAATATGAAGTCGAGCTGATGATTCACCGTTGTAATAATTCTAATTTTATTTTTAAAGACGTTCTGCATATTTTAGGAATTTTTTTGAAGGAACTCATTTTGAGTAAGTTATTTTTGAAGAAGGTCTTGAGGTTATGTTTTGCATTTTTGAAAAGGAATTTATAATAGTTTTCATAAAACAAGGATGAAACAAAATTTTGTACTCTTCAAGTATTTTTTCGATAATTTTCAGTTGACAATTTATATTTCTTTGTATTTCTTTCATTTCTTTTGGTACTGTGTAATAAGTATTAATTTTACCGAATTGACACAGTGTGTTCTGAAGACATTTTGCTGCAACATCTGCATAATCAGCTAGAGTGGATCAAAATCGAACTGTTATCCCAGAAAATATTTTCTACTAAGAAATCTCAAGCATACAATCAAGTAAATCCTTTAAGTTTTTTTTTGTAATGCCTTTGAGGACCGAATTTAAATTTGAATATTCAGCTGAAACTTTATCATATTCTGCGGACAAATTACAAGCCCACGAAAAATTGTAGGATTTTCAGATTATTTGATTTCATTGTGGCCGCGAAGAGCTAAATCGAAAGCACCACAAATAATACAGTCTTTAATTTTTTGATAGAGTATACCTACTTTGTGGCTTTTTTCATTGTTTTTCTGAATATTAAGTCAATACAATGAATCCTGTTGCCCTGAAATATATTTCTGATAATGCAAATTGCATTTGCATATTTATATGAGTCATTAAATTCTATGTTATTATTTTGTCATTCAAATAGACTAGTACTCGTCTGAGACCACAAATTTTCACTATTAAAACCTACACAGGAGAAATAATCAATGCATTTTTTTTTTCTGCACCCAGATCCACTGATTTCGCAAATATAGTTCCCGATTAAATTGGCTTTCATCAGATTTTCTCCGGCCTAAGCACGAAGTTTCTCAGTTGATATCTGGGAGAGATATACCCTTTTCTTTTGATGTTACTTTTTCACTAAACGAAAACTCGTGAACAATATTAACATTAATTAGATTATAAATGATGTCTTCATCAACAATAATTTTTGAAAAGTTCAAAATATCCCGGTCAAATCTACAATAAACTAAAGTCATATCAACACACGCATCACGCTCAGAAATCGAAACTCATATGAAAATAAAATATTGAGTACTCAATAAATTGTTGCTCGAATTTACCATAAGCAGCCGTATATTCAGCTTTTAGGTGAACATATGAACGGAGATTGGCGGGACTGTTCGTAGGCTCTGAAAATCACCGATGTTCCTCAAATAAGTTGACGGCAAATAAACGTACCGCCCGCCATTTGATTACTCTTGCGCAATGCTAAAGAGGCTAAGGTTGTCCATATGCAGGCAGTTCAGTTTCAGGCTATGGTAAAATATTATAACAATATAGACGCCGTGGAATTTTTCACTGTTTCTCAGAAAAGTTACATATTTTGGTAGAAAAAATTGGTGTTCCTGCAGCTTATCACGTGGGTAGAAACCACCCTTATTTGGGCATGTGATATATTTCTGACTTTTTCTTTATAGAGATAATTTTTAATTTTAATATTATTGCTTTTTTGTACTGAGTTTTCTATGAAATTCATAGATTCATATGAGATATCAAAATTATTTTCATGAAAAATTAAGTTCTTTCTTGTGCTCATGTTATATGGAAAAGCATAATGTATTTTATATATTTTGGTTGCGTTTGGGTATATACCAATGATATCTTTCTTGAGAGTTGGATTTTATTCAATGGTTTGTCAATTATCATCGGAATATAGTCATTGTGAGCACCTATTCAGTAAATTTTATCGAAACATTCCCCAAAAATCTCACTCGTTGACTAGTCTAAAAAATTTCTGAGACTTTGGTGATAGTTGAATTGTGCTGTCTGTGTCAGTTTGTCGTTAATCGAAAAATCGTGTCTGTTTTTGGTTTTCAATTATGATCATTCATTTGCAGAAGAAATTAGTACTCTTTATCGTTCTTCCTCATGGGTTAATTTTACTATGGGATATAATTTCTGTATGAATTCTACTGAAAACGGAAGTTGTCTAGTCCTGAATAGACAAATAATGTCGCCAACGAAACAATTCCAATAAATTAGCTATTATTTCCCAACTATTAGAGCTATAATATCGGACTGAGTGCATTATCCATAGTAAGATTTTTGTTGTCTACATAAAATATTTCATTGAATAGTTTTATTTATTCCATACGTAGAGGATATCCATTTTTTTATCTTCTACAATTTTAATTTCAAAAAAATGTTTTATTCAAAAAACTTTTAGAATTAAATTAATGTCTAAAACAATTTCCATTTGTCATTATATATTGAGTTTTGATTATATACGTCTATTAAATGTAAGCGGTGCTTGTTTTAGACATTAATTTAATTCTAAAAGTTTTTTGAATAAAAAATTTTTTTGAAATTAAAATTGTAGAAGATAAACATATATCAATTTGTTTTAATATTCAAATTTTGTTATATTTCTTCTATCAAGTAAAAAGCCTTTCTATTTTATTCCATTTTTTTTATTGATGACCAAATTTTTGGATGATAAATTGTCAACTTGTTTTATGTTATGTTTGGGTACAGTCTTAACAACGAAATAAATTTGTTTGGCATTATTCCGGTACACTAACTAATGCTCGTGACGTCGAAATTTTGCTCAAAGTTGCTTGAACTTAGGCTAAAATTTGGTGTTTGATTACTCAGAATGAAAGAGACACGATATAGGCGAATTAATTTTATGAAGGTTGTATAACGATTACAATAAAAAATTTCCATTATTTTTAAAGCTTTCACGTATCCCTAACGAAAATAATACAGAGGTGTCCAATCACGTGACCTTGGACACGTGAATTCTACAAGGTTTTCGTATTGGTATACGAGAATAGCTCTTTCATCACGTGACTACTCAGCAGTCTCCACAGTCCATTCCTAGTGGAAGAAAGTATGATAAGGATTACGTCATATCATCCCGCGAAGCGAGAACCCCTCCGAAGAGACGAACCCACCAGCTTCCAGTTTGGGCCCCGATTCGAAAGCCAGCACCGTCTGACTGGTAGTAGCGAAGCACTATTCAACCTCTACTGGCTCTGCAGGTCAGTACCCGAGTTGATTTGTGACGCAACTCACCCGCCGGAAGGAATTCTTATCCAAGCATCCGAACGCAGTCCCACGAACTAAGATAATCTCAAGATTGATGACTTCTATTGATACTGGTACGAGCACCGTCTAACGGCCTATACGTCCTGACCTACCGAACCCATATGAAGTCATTTGATTGATCCGGGCGTCAAGCACTAACGGCTAAGCCATTTCGTCGAGATACACAAACCCTAAGAAGTTACGCATTGATCCGGAGCCAGAACAAGCCGTTCGAACCGTCAAGTCCCGTTAAACCACTAGTCATTTCATGAGAATAACCCGATCATGGGGCTCTGCGAAAAGATGAATGAAATACCTCCCTAGTCCTGCATGTGGACTTTCAACCACTCCCCCCTCGAGTTCAACACCAATGGGGTGGCCGGGTGGTAAAAGTAACACCTGAAGGCAAACCACCCTCCCGAGGTAACGCACTATGCTACATAACGCACTCGGCCATTACACAGAATCCGGAGATTTATACTGCGATAGGTTAGAGTACGCCAGTTTTAAGGGAGAAGCCCTGTGCTGCGACAGACTCCCTGTCACTGAATTAATCAACCGGCTCAGCCCTCCATTTCACCCGAACGGCAAAACTAGGGCCCCATTCTGAGATCTTCCATCATACAGGTCCAGTGACTGGCGCGAAATGGCTTTACCGTTAGACACCAAGACATAACCCTCCATTTCGCCGGGACGAAACTAGGGTCCTAGTCAAGGCAAGCACCCCCATCACGACAAGATCTAATGCCTGGGGGACGCGTAATCTTGGACAGTTCACAAATCCTTGTCGTGAGATGATCCTATCGTCAAACCTTTCCCTCAGCTAGCGAGAGTAGTATCAAGTATATGGCATGTAGCGCCATCTTGATGGTACCACAACTTTTTAATATTTATGTTCTCGAGTTCTGAAGGAAGAGAGGATGAGTTTTTATGTGACCTACCTACCCTCGGGCCTACGGTCACAGCTTCCATAGGCATGGAGGTGGATACACTATCTTCCGAATTATATTCTTTCGAATATATTTTTTTTCAATTTATCGTAAAGTACTTATAAGTACCGATTACGTTCTGGCTCTGAAAAGCACATTTTTATTAAGTTATAATTGTTATATTCCTCCCTAGATAGTTCCGACAAACGCGTGCGATCGCTGCTAATCATAAAGTGTTGTAGGGCGAAGCGCGGCCTTCGACGAGCTATTCATAGACACACGCCGCTGGCTCCCCGGCCGGTACCACCCTCTGCATTTTAAATCTGTAATATCTTGGAAAATATTCATTTAAATTAGATGCTGTAATTGGCCATATTGATAAGGATATATTTAAGGTAATTAATTGGATAAGGATTAATGCTGTATTGCCAAAAAATTGTTATTGTGGGTTATCGATAAGAGATAGACATATATCTTCGTGGACTTTTTTGTAGACTTTTTCTTTAAGGTAAACAACACAGTAGTGCTTTATTATTTTGATCAATCTCGTAGGGTTCAGCCAGCGTTGGCAATAAAAGCGCAAGAAAATATGTTTAATTACGACATCACATTAGAAATCTTAAAAATTATCAGTGTTTGCACGTATTATACATATAATACTATTCTCTTGAATCACTCTATCTATTGAAAATAAATCGCATCAAAATCCGTTGCGCAGTTTTAAAGATCAAAGCATACATAGCGACAGACAGCGGAATGACTTTGTTTTATACTATGTAGTGTCGACGAAAAGAGTAATTCAAAATTTTGGGAGAATCGTGAATAAAGAATTATCAAAACTTAAAAAAAAGAAATTCGAAATCTCGAAATATGTGTAGAAGGAAACCGATGATTCTACCAACTACACTCCATTTCATACTCTTGAACAATGCATCTGTCTGCGTTAGCTTCGAACGTAGGTGCGGAGTTCGAGTTTCCTCAAATTTTTTCGCGAAATAATAGATTTTCATATTCACTCATATGAATGAAATTAGAAATAAAGGTAAATAAGATTTGCATTTCTTCTGTCTTTTTTCAAGCATTAAAACATAATCACGAATAGAGAATTCAGAACCAATAACCCTTTCTAATATTCCTATTTTACATCAAATTTTGAGCTGGAAATGGTCTTATGAACAAAGTTGTACTAACTTATGGAGAATCTGAGATCAAAAGTAATTCTTTCTGGTCGGTCCATTCGTGAATACTCCGATTTTCAATGGAATAGTAAGAGATTTAACATTTTCAAGAGTGTATATTTTAATTAAATAATACGTAAATATATGTTGATTTCTATTAATCATCGTGAATTGCTCACATGACGCGATTCGTTTGCATAGTAACTTTTTCAAATGCGTTCAAACAACTAGCCTGAATTTTTTTTTTATTTATTTAAAATGTACAATGAATTTCTATCAAGTAGAGGCCAACACGATTCGAAGTTTTCCAGGAAATCTTTGAGGCCTAAATATCTTGATTAATTTCTTTTCTGTAGCCAAAATCGGTACAACTATTTCGCAGTTATGTATATCAAGCAGTGATTTAACTATACTATCTGTGGAAAATTCATTGGATAGGTCCCTCTCAGTAAAAATCTTCAAGTTGTAATTCAATGTTGATAAACCAAATAAGTCGTTACTCAACACTATTAGGCTAAGTTCACGGTATCGTGCGGAACTACTATAGGTCTTTGTAGCGGCCGGTCATCTGAACTTAGCCTTAATAATATTATGTGCATTTAGGTGAAATATCAATTAAAGTTCAGTTTCAAGATCATAGATTTATACAGATTTGTAATGAAATAACTTGAGTTACGTAGCCTGTCTTGCTTGAGAAAGTTTCTTGAATAGGTTTTCATTAATTTTCATCTTGAAAATGATCTTTCAGCACTAGCTGTATTCACAGGAATGGTAACAAATAACATTAATTCAGTGCATACTTCAGAAAAGCTACACGACATAAAACGATCCTTTGTTATCAATAAACCAGCAAGTTTTCTTAGACACGAAGAGATTTCTTCTCTGAAAGTGGACCGAAAACTGAGAATTTCCTCGGAAAATGATTCAGATTTGTCATTTTTATATATATCAATAAATTCTAGAGCTTTTTCCGATATATAAGTGTCATTTAAACTTTTTGAAATGAAAACTTGTAAAACACTGAAATTTGAAACACTCCTTCACAATAGAGAAAAGAAGAATTTTAGTTAAATGATAATGATGTCCAATACTCGATAAAATATGTTCAGTTTGAACAAACCTTCCAGATCTTCGAGACGATCATCTTCGCAAAGTCCATTGAATTATCGATTCACCTTCTTCTGACGAATTTTAGTAAATTCAGGGTTGAAGGACCATTTTTCTGCGACACTATTTGCTTCCGTTTTTGAATTTACAAATTCATGTCGATACCTTTTCAATTCTTTCAGAGGAATTTTCAAACGTTTTAAGGGATTTGAGACATTGGTGGCTTAAGACTGCAGTTCTTAAGAAGCTGCATTGGTAGTGTGTAGAATTTTACGATGAAAAACTAACAACACAAAGAAATTGTACTTCACGTTCTTTTTTTCGAGAGAAATAGCTTCATTTCTTTAATCTGATTAGATATTCAATGGAATTGTTTTCCTAAGCGCTTTTTAGACTTCAACAAACCGAATTTTCAGAGCAAAAACAGCTCCATAACATCTTGCCCATTTGATAGAGTACAATGTTTTTAGTTTTATCAGAGATGAAGACTCATTTTCTTTATTACATATAAAACTTCATAAAATTTTCCACGTTTTGAAAAAATTATGAATTTGTGAAACTGTATCAAAAATTTTTTGCACATCAATAACTTCTCTTACAGTGGAATCAAGTACAATATTTAATTTATGAGCAGCACAGTAAACATATTTTGCGTTTGGTTCGATATCCTTCATGAGTTTTTGAACTGCTCCATAAGTGCCTTTCATTGTGTTGGCACCATCATATCCTCATCCTCGAAACTTATTTGGAGAAATATGTTTTTCATTCATCAATTTAATAATTTGGTTGGATATTGATAAGGCAGTTTGATCCTTACATGCATGAAATCCTAAATATGACTCTTTAATAACGAACGCTTCCAATATCATCTTTCTCGGTCATAAAATAACGTTAAACTTCACACCTTTGTTCAGTATTTGGAATATTTTGAGTTGTATCGAATATGATATAGCGTAACGGTGTGGCATTTATTTAATTATTGAGTGCATTTTCTACTTTTGGTACTTGAACAGAAATATGCTCATTTTGTATTTTTGGACTCAAGTATTTTACTTAGCTCTTAAGTTTACTCAACAATTCTTGTGAGATCAGATCACATTTTCCTAATAACACAACAATGGTTAAAATATTTCTTCGGGAGATGGATCACTGCAATCTTCCTTTTTTCCGTGGCCACGAAATGCAAACGTACGCGTTGAAAGTGTCAGAATAACATGAAGGAGTCTAGAAAGTACTTGGCGCCAAAAAGATTTTTCTTTCTTGATCATGGACTCTTGCTCCCCATCTGGTGTTCCATGGAGCGCCCACTGTTGATACGTGAGACAACAATTCAAGTGAATTTTTGATGTGTCGTGTCTTCTGTTGCGTCTACGAATCCATCAAATAACCGACTGCAATAGGTTTATAGTCGCTATAGCCTTCCATCCAAATAATTTGTATATTTCAAGATGCCCGATTTGCGAATAACCAACATGATTTTCAATTTGCCTTCTGAAGTATGACAGAATAAGATAGCCATGTACGTTCCAGTTTCACGCCAGTCTTGAAAACAATATAGTAATGGTTTTCCAGGAAAGATTTTTACCATATTTCAATAAAGGGCCAATAGTTTCACAATGTCGTTTCACTTGATCAATTAGTTCTTTAATATTACCCTTATCAGTAACAAATTGTGAAGATGCAATATTGTTGACACTAAAATATGATTCACTTTGATGTTTGCTAGTACATTTTGCTGTGATTGTTTGGGATCTGGGTAGATACTGGTGTCAGGTGCTGCACTTTCTATTCTATCACCCTTAGTTGTTGACACTAAAATATGATTCACTTTGATGTTTGCTAGTACATTTTGCTGTGGTTGTTTGGGATCTGGGTAGATACTGGTGTCAGGTGCTTCACTTTCTATTCTATCACCCTTAGTTGTTGACACTAAAATATGATTCACTTTGATGTTTGCTAGTACATTTTGCTGTGGTTGTTTGGGATCTGGGTAGATACTGGTGTCAGGTGCTGCACTTTCTATCCTATCACCCTTAGTTAGGTCCAATTCTTCACTTTCGAAACACTTTTCATTCGCATTTTCATTAATGAAGTCATCATTCTTAATAAACTTAGTAATTTTAGGTAACTTTTCATTTATTTCTTCAGTCTCCGTTTTTTTCTTTCGTTTTTCGCCTCTGCTTAGATACAGGGCTAGACATGTTGACATCTAACTTTCACAATAAATTTCACTTTGCCTCCACTTGTTGCTTCAATAGACCAAAAACTACGAAAAATGCAAGATATAAATGACCAATTGTTATGACAATCAAACAAAGAATGCGCATTAGAGGCATCCGCAAACAAAAAATAGAATTCTGGGATCCTCCTTATATCCTCCTATAGTGATGCTAGCTCACCCGAGGGCCGCGGCAGCACTTGAAAAGTACTTTCCTAGTTAATAAAATCAGGGAAATCTCCGCCCTTCACTAGCTCTCTCGAGTTAATTAGGCATCAGGTATGAGTTCTAAAATTGATCGACATCTTTTTGTTTTGTTTGAATTGAAATCTTATTGATTAGTTTGAATTTGTAAAAGTCTTAAGTTGTGTCTTAGTAGCTTAAAAAAATTGCTCTTAGGCCGGGGCCCTTTTAGTTCGGCGGCTTGTGGCAATTTGCCAGTTCTACCACTCTACAGTTAGGCCACTGATTTAAGTTTTTTCTTGTATTATTCCAGTAGTTCTGAAATTAGCGATCCAATCGAAATTAAATATGGAACTTCGGTGTATAAATTCGGCTCTTTTGGCGAAGAAAATATACCCGAGTTGGTTACTATGAAGATAACTGATTAAGTATCAGTATTAACAACACAACAAAAAATTATTTAACATAAATGGAGGTTAATATGTGATAGAAGGTATATAAATTATTTAAATATTTTAATATTAGCCTTCTACATATTTGATTTTAAAAAATTATATTTAATTATTATAACTTCAGAAATTAAATTGAAATAATATCATATGAGTACCATTTATATCAAACGACATATAAAATAAACATTCATTATAAGACATCCAAACGATATAACAAAATCCAATAAATAAAAATTGTTAACCAAAATCCTATAAATTAAATATTTTGAGTAGACAAAATTTTGTTTCTGCTGATCAATCTTATGAAAACAAATATGTTTCAAAAAGGTTTAACATAATCTTAAGAATTTCATCATAAAACTATCTTACTTAGAATATTCAATATTACTTATTAGTTACTTTATATAAAAACTCAAGATATGTAAAAACATTACTGAAAAACAAGTTTTAAGAGAGACTTTGCTTTGTCAGTACACAAACTCCAAACTACACCAAATATCCCCGGATCCAAACCGATCGCCTCCGTTGCGAAGCAACCCGGTATATTGTGTAAATGTAAGGATCTTAATAGAAAAGTTAACCTAACCAGTTGTTTCAATAAAACACCTTTCACAAAATTCAAAGGTGAACACTTGCTTCAATATCAAAATTAAATAAATTTTGAAAATTTCCAATTATTTTGTTTGATATTCAAGATATGCATCCTGATTATACAAAAGGTAAGCAGAAAATGATTCAAACTAAAATTTTTATAGGTAAATTCCATAATGAATTATCACCGAATGTGTAACAAACTGAAATCATAGGAAAATACAAGCAGTGTTCAAAATGATTCTTTCGGAAAATTATTTTCGTGTTGCATAGTTGATAATAATCTTTGATGTGGTGTAATGGAATAATACTTGAATTTTCAACCAATTTTGAAAACTTAGAATAGGGTAGAAAGGACTCATGTAATAAATGTACTCTAGCAAAGCTTACAGCTGTTTGGATTTCCTCTAGTAGATTTTTTACATCTTTAAGTTGAAAAGTCAAAAAGTGCATTTATCCTTTTGAAAGCAAGATCTAATTTTCGAGTTAATGGTTTTTTATATAAGTTGGGTTATCATTCAAAAGATGGTCCTTTTTTGCTAATCTCTTCTTATTAGTTTTTTCTAAACGATTTACATTCTTCTGATTATGGGTCACCAAATTTTTTGAAATTTTATTAAGATTCTCTACATAATTCTCAACATAATTTTTTATTTGTTCATTATGAGTTCTCTGAATTGGCAAAAAGTAATTCAAATATCCCTTTATAATTTGCATTGGTGTCATTTCAAGTCCAGAATGATTTGAATTATTAAAGCTCAAAAGGGCTTGAGCTAATTTATTTTGGAAGGATGAATTTCGATTCTCCATTGTCCTTAACTGTTCAATAGGGTCGAATGAAACCTTTCTACAAAAGCGTTTGAATTAGGATTATAATTCGAAATATAATGAATTTCAATTTAATGTATTTTACAGAAATCTTGTATGACATGGTTTTTAAATTCTAATGCATTATCGCAAGTAATTTTGTTAGGAATACCACAATGACTGAAATAAAACAGTAATTTGTCTAAAATTTCAGTTCCGGTTTTTTGTAAAAGATGGTAACATTGTCCAAATCTAGAGAAAGAATCTATAATACTCAAACAATGTGTTTGATTAAATCTAATTGTGTCATAATAAATGTGAGAAAAAGGTTTGGAACCTACAGGGTTAGGTCTAAATTGCAACTGAATTGGTGTTCTTTCATATTTACTTTTTTGACATAACTCACAAGCGTTAATATAATTTTGAACATCTTTATTCAAGTTTTCGTTTCAAACTGATTAAATTTTCACGTAAACCTCGATGTATTGTTTTAGTTTCATGATATTGTCGTATTCTGAATAATTGTTCTTCATTATATTCTACGTCTTCTAAATATCTTTTAGAGATTTTCGAATCGAAGGTTTTATAATCGAATTTTTAATGTAAAAGTTGTGTAAGTGGTTTTTCTAATTCTTGGGAGGCAAAATTAAAGTATAAGATTTCTTCGGTTGTACATATTCCTTAATGAATTTGAATAAATCATCATTAATTGAATTGACAGATACTCGGAATCTAAGTATATCTCCGAAAGGTTTAGTTGTTGTGACATTAAAATTGGGTGCTGTTTTAAATATTATTTGTGAAGGTGAAGAATTCAGACTTCTTTCTGTATAGGTAGTTCTAAAATTGGATTTTCCACATTGCTATGAACTGTGATGTCTTCGGATTCTAAGTCAACCAAATTGTCATTTTGTTCATCATTTTCATCCTCGGAGTCCAAAAGATTTAAGCATTCATCTAATTCTTCAACAGTTATTTGATTTGCAATCGAAATAAGATCGTCTTCAATACCATTAAACTCTATTAAATTGTCACTATTTGTTGAAAAATGATAAATAATTATGTTGATATTTGATTTTCTGAAAATATATCTCAACATATTCAGTATAATTTACCATTCTAATCGGTCTAATCCACATGCAATTTGTGGTAAAGCTAAATATTTCTCTTTTTTAATATCGCATATTTTTCTAAGATTCAATATTGATTGAAACACCAATTTATATTCAGGTTTTTCAGAATGAAATTCTTCAGTAATTAAATAATAGATATTCTTACTGTCTCTTTAGATTGAGGCGACTTCGCCAATTAATTTATTTTTTTTTTCAATTCCTCAATATAACCATATTTATTTTTAAATTTTAATGCTATACCTCCACTCATTTTAAAATCTTGCGACACGCAATGTGCTAGCGCCTAATTTTTGGGGATTCAAATAGATCACCATTTTGTTCTTTAATATTTGGAGTAATTTCAATAGCATTATTTTTTTACATACTTGAGAAATTTTCAAATGTTAACTCATTAGTTGGGTCTATAATGAAATAAAATAGAAAGGCCTTTTACTTGATAGAAGAAATATGACAAAATTTGAATATTAAAACAAATTAATATATGTTTATCTTCTACAATTTTAATTTAAAAAATTTTATCAAAAAAACTTTTAGAATTAAATTAATGTCTAAAACAAGCACCGCTTATATTTAATAGACGTATATAATCTAAACTCAATATACAATGTCAAATGGAATAAATAAACCAAAAGATACACGAAAGTCCCTAAAATTAATAAATAAATATTTAAAGGAGACAAAATTTGTTTCTGGTCTTGCCCTCAAAACGCCATTTGCATCTTAAAAACATGAACACACTTAAAGGACCTCCCAAAGAATATAATTTATTTGAAATATTTAATATATTTAAATATTCGAATAAGTAAATTCAGAAATCTCTCAAAGCATGCACTATATCTTCAAAAAACAAATATAGTTCAAAACAATTCCTTCTTCAGTCCTGAAATATATTCAAAATATCAAAATCAAAAAACTAACCTGTACCAAACCACTCAACACGTGTAAATGAATAATGTTTCGAGACATAGATCATCTTTATAGTTCAAGATTTATCTATGCTCTAACAGAATCAAAGAACAGTGTGAGCTATTTTCAAGACTTACTTAAATTCATTGACACTGTATAATGAGATTTATTGAAGCCAAGATATAATTATATATTATATATAAAATAAAATAGAAAGGCCTTTTACTTGATAGAAGAAATATGACAAAATTTGAATATTAAAACAAATTAATATATGTTTATCTTCTACAATTTTAATTTAAAAAATTTTATTAAAAAAACTTTTAGAATTAAATTAATGTCTAAAACAAGCACCGCTTATATTTAATAGACGTATATAATCTAAACTCAATATACAATGTCAAATGGAATAAATAAACCAAAAGATACACGAAAGTCCCTAAAATTAATAAATAAATATTTAAAGGAGACAAAATTTGTTTCTGGTCTTGCCCTCAAAACGCCATTTGCATCTTAAAAACATGAACACACTTAAAGGACCTCCCAAAGAATATAATTTATTTGAAATATTTAATATATTTAAATATTCGAATAAGTAAATTCAGAAATTTCTCAAAGCATGCACTATATCTTCAAAAAACAAATATAGTTCAAAACAATTCCTTCTTCAGTCCTGAAATATATTCAAAATATCAAAATCAAAAAACTAACCTGTACCAAACCACTCAACACGTGTAAATGAATAATGTTTCGAGACATAGATCATCTTTATAGTTCAAGATTTATCTATGCTCTAACAGAATCAAAGAACAGTGTGAGCTATTTTCAAGACTTACTTAAATTCATTGACACTGTATAATGAGATTTATTGAAGCCAAGATATAATTATATATTATATATAAAGGGCAAGACCAGAAACAAATTTTGTCTCCTTTAAATATTTATTTATTAATTTTAGGGACTTTTGTGTATCTTTTGGTTTATTTATTCCATTTGACATTGTATATTGAGTTTAGATTATATACGTCTATTAAATATAAGCGGTGCTTTTTTCAGACATTAATTTAATTCTAAAAGTTTTTTTAATAAAATTTTTTAAATTAAAATTGTAGAAGATAAACATATATTAATTTGTTTTAATATTCAAATTTTGTCATATTTCTTCTATCAAGTAAAAGGCCTTTCTATTTTATTTTATATATAATATATAATTATATCTTGGCTTCAATAAATCTCATTATACAGTGTCAATGAATTTAAGTAAGTCTTGAAAATAGCTCACACTGTTCTTTGATTCTGTTAGAGCATAGATAAATCTTGAACTATAAAGATGATCTATGTCTCGAAACATTATTCATTTACACGTGTTGAGTGGTTTGGTACAGGTTAGTTTTTTGATTTTGATATTTTGAATATATTTCAGGACTGAAGTAGGAATTGTTTTGAACTATATTTGTTTTTTGAAGATATAGTGCATGCTTTGAGAGATTTCTGAATTTACTTATTCGAATATTTAAATATATTAAATATTTCAAATAAATTATATTCTTTGGGAGGTCCTTTAAGTGTGTTCATGTTTTTAAGATGCAAATGGCGTTTTGAGGGCAAGACCAGAAACAAATTTTGTCTCCTTTAAATATTTATTTATTAATTTTAGGGACTTTCGTGTATCTTTTGGTTTATTTATTCCATTTGACATTGTATATTGAGTTTAGATTATATACGTCTATTAAATATAAGCGGTGCTTGTTTTAGACATTAATTTAATTCTAAAAGTTTTTTTAATAAAATTTTTTAAATTAAAATTGTAGAAGATAAACATATATTAATTTGTTTTAATATTCAAATTTTGTCATATTTCTTCTATCAAGTAAAAGGCCTTTCTATTTTATTTTATATATAATATATAATTATATCCTGGCTTCAATAAATCTCATTATACAGTGTCAATGAATTTAAGTAAGTCTTGAAAATAGCTCACACTGTTCTTTGATTCTGTTAGAGCATAGATAAATCTTGAACTATAAAGATGATCTATGTCTCGAAACATTATTCATTTACACGTGTTGAGTGGTTTGGTACAGGTTAGTTTTTTGATTTTGATATTTTTAATATATTTCAGGACTGAAGTAGGAATTGTTTTGAACTATATTTGTTTTTTGAAGATATAGTGCATGCTTTGAGAGATTTCTGAATTTACTTATTCGAATATTTAAATATATTAAATATTTCAAATAAATTATATTCTTTGGGAGGTCCTTTAAGTGTGTTCATGTTTTTAAGATGCAAATGGCGTTTTGAGGGCAAGACCAGAAACAAATTTTGTCTCCTTTAAATATTTATTTATTAATTTTAGGGACTTTCGTGTATCTTTTGGTTTATTTATTCCATTTGACATAGTATATTGAGTTTAGATTATATACGTCTATTTAATATAAGCGGTGCTTGTTTTAGACATTAATTTAATTCTAAAAGTTTTTTTAATAAAATTTTTTAAATTAAAATTGTAGAAGATAAACATATATTAATTTGTTTTAATATTCAAATTTTGTCATATTTCTTCTATCAAGTAAAAGGCCTCTCTATTTTATTTTATATATAATATATAATTATATCTTGGCTTCAATAAATCTCATTATACAGTGTCAATGAATTTAAGTAAGTCTTGAAAATAGCTCACACTCTTCTTTGATTCTGTTAGAGCATAGATAAATCTTGAACTATAAAGATGATCTATGTCTCGAAACATTATTCATTTACACGTGTTGAGTGGTTTGGTACAGGTTAGTTTTTTGATTTTGATATTTTGAATATATTTCAGGACTGAAGAAGGAATTGTTTTGAACTATATTTGTTTTTTGAAGATATAGTGCATGCTTTGAGAGATTTCTGAATTTACTTATTCGAATATTTAAATATATTAAATATTTCAAATAAATTATATTCTTTGGGAGGTCCTTTAAGTGTGTTCATGTTTTTAAGATGCAAATGGCGTTTTGAGGGCAAGACCAGAAACAAATTTTGTCTCCTTTAAATATTTATTTATTAATTTTAGGGACTTTCGTGTATCTTTTGGTTTATTTATTCCATTTGACATTGTATATTGAGTTTAGATTATATACGTCTATTAAATATAAGCGATGCTTGTTTTAGACATTAATTTAATTCTAAAAGTTTTTTTAATAAAATTTTTTAAATTAAAATTGTAGAAGATAAACATATATTAATTTGTTTTAATATTCAAATTTTTTCAAATATTGGGTCTATAATGATTCTACTTAATGCGTCTGCATTATTCTGCGAGCCTTCTTAATTTCATAATCAAATTCTTCAAGTTGAATTCTCCATCTCATTAGTCTGGAATTAGGCTCTTTCAAAGAAAATAGCCAAATTAAAGGTTTATGATTAGTATAAATTGTGAATTTTCTACCGTAAAAATATGGACTAAACTGTTTGCATGACCATACAATCGATAACAATTCCTTTTTGATCACACTGTATCGAGATCCGCTTCATTTAGCATTCTACTAGCGAAAGCAATAGGAAGATCTTTAGGTGGATGACCTTGAGATAATACGGAGCCTACCGCAAATCCAGATGCAACAGTAGTCAAAACAAGAGGTTCATTGAAATCGGGATATCCCAATATAGGATGATTTAATAAGTTTCTTTTACATACTTCAATTGATTCAACGTATTTTGGATCGCTTATATTGATTTTGGAATCTTTTTTCAAACAACCCGTGAGTGGTTTGGTAATTTTTGCAAAATTTGGTATGAATTTTCGATAATCTTCGACTAAACATTGAAATGATTTAATTTCTTTTATCGTTTTAGGAATTGGAAATTCACTAACTGCTTTTAATTTGGCTTAATTCCTTCTGGGGTTATGATATGACCTAAGAATTCGATTTCACTCTTGAAAAAATGACATTTGTCTAACTGTATTTTCAAATTATCATTTTTGAGAACTTCTAGAATATTATGAATATCAGCTAGGTGTTGCTCTTCTGAGTCTGAATATACGATTACATCGTCCATATAAACATAACAAATTTTGCCTATATAATTTCTCAATACTTTATTCATCAATCTTTGAAATGAAGCAGGGGCATTTTTGAGTCCAAATGGCATACGTAAAAATTCATAATGACCATTTTCAACAGTAAAGGCGGTCTTTTCGATAGAATCATCATCTAATTCGATTTGATGAAAGCCAGACGCTAAATCGAGTGTTGTGAAATATTTTTTATTTCCTAATTTATCCAAAATAGCATCAATTTGGGGTAATGGATATTTATCATCAATAGTTTTTTCATTTAATTTTCTATAATCAATTGCAATGCGCCATTTTTGTTTTCCCGATTAATCCTGTTTTTTTGAAACTACTACAAAGGGAAATGACCATGGTGAAATACTTGGTCTAATAATTTTTTTATCTAACATTTCCGTAATTTGCTTTTGAATTTCTGCCCTATGTACTTCGAGATATCGATAAATTTTACAATGAACGGGAACTTCATCTATCGTTCGAATTTTATGTTCAATTTGATTAGAAAAATTCAAAGGTTGACCAGGTAACGGTAAAGCATCTTTGTTGGTCTCTAAAATTTTATTAATTGGTTACTTAATTTTAGTTCTAAATAACTGAGATATACTGGTATCTTCGTAGGATTTTAACATACTTGTTGAAATTTAAAAGGAATTTGACAATATCCATTTCCTAAAATCTTATTTTTAAAATCTAACATAAGTTTGAAAATCAAAACAGATTTAATCTGTTGTCTTCTACAATTTTAATTTCAAAAAATTCTTTGAAGAAACTTTAAGAATTAAATTAATGTCTTTATAAGCACTGCTCATATTTAATAGACGTCAAAATTCATCATACAATATCAAACGGAATTAAGAAAAACCAACGAATATAAACTGTCAATTGAAATTAAAATATAAATAAGCAAACATTTTTTGTTTCGTTCCAGGCATGCGTAATGAACTCTACAGACAAACTTACGAAGCCCTGTTTGTTACAAAATGTATTGTTTTCCGATCCCATATGAATGAAAAATAACTCTTTCTCAAAAATATAAAACATAATTTCAAGAACTTCTCAAAAACTAATTTATTTGAAATATTCAATATATTTAAATAAATTACTTCAAAAAATCTCAAAACATGTAGCACATTCTCAAGAAATAATTAAAGTTACGATAAGATCAGTTCAACTTTACATATAAAAAATAATAAAATCAATTAAACAATGTATAGACTTACTCAGTGAATCTTAGGAATACACGGTCCTCAACAGACATCTAAGTAAACACCTTTATATATCCAAGGTACTTATGTTCCAAGTTCACAGAAAATCATACAAAGCTTATAAGGCACTTGGCCTCAGTTAAAACCGTTCAACACTGTATAATGAATTTCTTTATTTAAAATTTACAGTGTTGTTATACAGTGTTGAACGGTTTTAACTGAGGCCAAGTGCCTTATAAGCTTCAATCACTATTATTAAATTAATTGATACTTATTAACAAAGATTATTATTATTCGATTTTTGATTAAAGAAACCTAGAAAAAACTTATTAAGGCGGCTTTGAAGCGAACCTAGAAAAACTAACACAAGTTTTACACTCAAAACTGTAAGAAGAGAATGGTTTCAACTTTGGGCCAAGTTGATTCCTGGGGATTTCACAAAAAGAAAGGAATTTGCTCACTTACTAGAATGTAGAATTTTCCAACGAAGTCGTCACGGGGCGCCACTCAGGTGATCGGGCTTCGGGTAGGTTTTCTGATCGTCCTGTTGTGCTTAATAGTTTAAACCAACGGCCTGGGAAGATTTTGCTACTGTGTTGACCAGTGAAATCTCTTCTGGGGCTGGACACAATGATGCACTATTTCTAACAAGACCGGCACAATCCCGTACTCGTTGCCAAATATGTATTTTGCTTAGGGAACCTTGTTTTAAAAAAATAGAACTATTTATTAGGAAAATCATACAGTAAACTATTATCTTCAATTCTAATGCAAAAATCATATATATATCTATATATATATATATATATATATATATATATATATATAGATATATAATATATATATAGGTTGTTATATGATATATAATTTTCAATATATGCAAATCATATATATATATATATATATATATATATATATATGATTTGCATATATTGAAAATTATATATCATATAACAACCTATATATATATTATATATATATATATATATATATATATATATAGATATATAATATATATATAGGTTGATATATGATATATAATTTTCAATATACATTGTAAAACCTTCAAGATATAAAGATATCGTCAAGAGCCTTGACCCCACCTATCAACTCTCAACTTGTTGAATGTGTTTTATCTTCACTGTCTTATCACTTAAATGAAAACAATAAACAAGCAAAAAATGTTTCTTGTTCGGTAGAATACAGGTGTAATCGAAGTTAATCAGTTTTCAGCGAATAACGAGAGTTGTAATATTGAGAATATTCCGTGGAAAATGCAGACATCCAATTTTTGAATTTGACCGGGCAAGAATAGTAGCCCTACATCAAGAAGCTTTGTCGAACCACCAGATTGAATATTTCACGAACTTCAGTAAGGCGCATAGTGGCTTATTTCCTGGAAACCGGCAGCGTTGCCCGGAGACCGGTTTTTTGGTCGATCCAGAGTAACATCTGCAAGAGAAGACCATCATGTCGCAAATTTTACTCGAAGGAATCGAGCGGTATCTGTAACAGCCCTTCGAAGTCATTTTTGAGGACCTATAGACGGGTAGTCACAATCAATACCATACGGAGACGGTTGCATTCCTCAAGTTTAAGGACAATAAGACCTTTAAGAGTATCTCGATCATCACCTGGATATAGAGCCACTCGTCGGCAATGGGCAGAACACCACCAAGACTGGCTTTTACCACATTGGCGCAACGTTCTTTTTTCGGGCGAATCACGATTCGGTTTACAAAGTGTTAGTCGACGAGAAAGGGTTTGGAGAGGTCCAGGTAGACGAGAGGGACTCAATTTCACCCGGGAACTTGTGCCCTTTCAAGGCGGATCAATAATGTGCTAGGGGGGTTTATACCCCCCTGTTCGGTCGCTGCACCCTTTTTATTATCGTTGAGAACAATGACCGGTGCCATCTAAGTAGAAAACATCATTGAACCAATCATTGTTCCTCTGCGCAACGAATTTGGGGAAAATTTCTTTTATCAGGATGATAACGCCCCATCACAACGCACAGAAAAGGTTCGAAACATTCTTCAAGAGAACAATATCCAGAGAATGAACTGGCCAGCAAACTCACCAGACATGAATACAATTGATCACGTATGGGATTACTTAGGGAGAGCAATATCCAATCGCCAAAACCCACCTTCAACTTTTCAGGAATTGAGTTTAGTCCTTCAGGAAGAATGGAACGATATGCCTGAAAATTTCATTAATGACTTGATTCGTGGGATGCCTAGGCGTCTTGGGCAGTTGATTGAAAGAATAGGTGGTAATACGGACTATTGAATTTGGATTCAGTTGTGAAAAATCTATAGTTAATTAAAGATAAATAATCGATAAATTTAGATTATTTCTCATTTTTCCTATTTTGTCTCATCCTGCATAAAGCAAAATGTAACAGACAAAGATTTACTTTCAAATATACTGCAGCTGAAATAGAGGAAAATATTCATCTCATTTCCAGAACATAGATTGTCTATTTCTTGGGTAACCTAGGGCGGCCGAGACTTTTGACGATGTGTGTATTTCTGAATTTAAAGTTATTGAGAAGATTAATTTACTGTGAAGATTCACTGGCCGACTGATTATCAAGGAGGAATCGTATTATAGATAATTCGAATTTTTTCCATCTCGAAATCAATCAGGAAATAGTAGCGTAATTGCACAGAAATTCAAGGCATGTATTAATTCAACAGGAACTCTCGTAAACCAATTGGATATTGTAGAAGAGACATCTGTCTAATAGGATTTGAAAAACTTGAAGGCAAAGTGAAGTGTACCTACCCTGTGTCAACTTCGTTAATTTGTTGGAGATTCAGTGGTAGATACAAGCTTTTACGCTTCAACTATTTTCCGTTAAAATTCCCCAGGGGTAGAATTCTGACTGGTGCCGTATGTTTTAGTTTATATTCAAACTTTTAGACATTCGTCGAAAGGATAAAATTGTATTACACATTGGTTCAGAATATCTCATATTAAATGCATATGTTTTTTTCGATTAAGTTAAATAATAAATGATTTTAAATTCAGAATTATATATTCTAACTTTTACATTATATATTGAAACTATATACAAAAACTATCAAATTGATATCCTTATATATAATGAATATGAAATATTTTTAAATGTCTCGGAAAAAACCTTTTTACATCCCGACTTGAAATGTATTATTACAAATGTATTAAAAAAAACTATATAGATAGATAGATAGATAGATAACCTTCTTTATTTCAAGTTTCATATAAAAATTACATAAAAGATGAAATGACGTCAGAAATGGACACTTACAGTTCAGTACAAATTGTCAGAACAAAAATAATCGTTAAGACTATAAGGTTCTAATTGTATCAACATTTTCTTAATTAATTTCTTAAATCTAAATAAACCTTCAACACACTTAATCTGATGTGGCAATTTATTAAAGGCTCGAATACACATATAGTCTGGTCCCTTCTCACTCAGCGTTAGTCTATGATAAGGATATAAAAGTTCTTTGTTTCTCGTGGAATAATAGTGATTAGTATTGTTTTGGAATTTGTCTCTATTCTTGAAAACAAATAAAAGACATTCAAAAATGTACAAGGCATATATAGTCATGATATTCATGCCCTTAAATTTTCCTCTACAAGAATCCCTTACCCTCATATTGCTCAAGGTTCTCATTATTCTTTTCTGAACCACAAATACTGATTCCACTCCCGCTTTGCTACCCCAGAAAATTATCCCAAACCTGAGAACCGACTCAAAATTAGCATGATATAAAATTTTGAGTGTATCAATATTCATATATTTGGCTACAATCCTGATTCCGTACCCAATACTAGACAACCTTAAACATATGTTTTCAATGTGCGTATCCCAACTAAGAAATTCATCTATAGTGACACCCAAGAACTTTGCGCTTGTCACTGGTTTTATGCTGTTATTTCCGAGATTAATGTTGCTTGGCGCATATATTCGACATTGCTTAGTACGAAAAAATATTAAATTTGTTTTTGACTCATTTAAAGTAAGCTTATTCATGGCGAACCAGTCGTTAGTTTTTTTAAAGCAGTTCTTTGTGCTATCAACAATATCCGCTGAGTTTGGTCCCGAAATCAATATATTGGTGTCATCGACAAAATTTGTGATTGCATAATTAGTTAATGACAATGGTAGGTCATTTATATATATAATAAAAAGTAGCGGTCCCACAATACTTCCCTGTGCAATACCAACATCAGTGTTACATATATCAGATTTTATGCTATTTTTAACCATAACTTGCTGCTGTCTTCCTGAAAGATACGATCGGACCCAAGCATTAGCATTACCTCTTATACCATACTTTTCCAGTTTGAACAAAAGGATATCATGATCTACACAGTCATATGCTCTAGTCAGATCTATAAAAAGACCAAGAGACATATTTTTATTTTCTAAGTTGTTTAGAATTGCATTGATGAACTGATAAATTGCAGTATTGGTTGATCTGCCTCTCAAGTACCCATGTTGGAATTTAGAAAAAATGTTATTTTGATTCATGAAGCACAGTATTCTAGAGTTCATGACCAATTCAAAAATTCTTGAGAACGCTGGTAAAAGACAAATAGGTCTATAGTTATTGAGGTCATTAGAATTCCCTTTTTTAAATAATGGTTTAATCAATGCATGCTTAAGTTGCGTTGAAAAAATTGAATATTTCATTGAATTATTTATTATGTGGGATAGTATATCGGCAATTGAAGTTATTGATAACTTGACAAGACTTGCTGGTATATCATCGTACCCACTACAGTGTTTGTTTTTCATCTGCTTAGAAAATTCAATCAATTCATCAATACTTACAGGTTTGAGGAACATAGAATTGTCATTTTCCTTAATAATATTTACAAATGGAATTAATTTTTGACTCATGTGGATATTTTTTATTACTTCTATTAAATGTTCATTAAAGTCATTGGCTAACTTTAATGGATCTTCACAAAGAATATTTTCTTGAGTTACAGTCTTCCCCGTTATTTCGCGACAAATAGCCCACATCGATTTTATTTTGGAATCAGATCTTTTGATTCTGTCCTCATATAATTTAGTTTTTTCTGAGTTCAATCGTATATCATAATCCTTTTTCAGTTTATTATAATGTGCTTGATATGATACGTCAAATTCAGATAATAACTTCAACTTATCTAACTGTTGTTTAATTTCCTGTAGGATAGGATTTTTTTTTGTAATTTGATATCTTTTGTTTTTATACACTGGTTTATTTGGAAAACATTCCTCGAACAAATTCAAGAACTCACGCATAAAAGTTTGCCATTGTTTATTTACTTCGGTGTTTTCGATACAATAAACATTATCCCAGGTTTGCTCCCTTAGCTTCCTCATAAAAGCTGATTTATTAGTCTCGTTAAAGAACCTTTTCCGAACAATATCATTAGCAATATATTTAATTATATGAAAACTAACCTTTTGTGCTCTGTGGTCAGATATGTGATATTCCAAACCCTCTGTTGAAATGATGTTCGAGGAATTTGTACAGATATTATCTAAGCAGCTCTTAGAATGATCGGTTATTCTAGTGTACTCATCAATGAGCACTTTTATACCAAAATTGCCAAGGAGTGAGAAAAACCTATTTTTAACAGCATTCTCATCTTTCAATTCAATGTTAAAATCACCAGCAATAAAGATGGTGCTATTTGGGTCGATTCGCTCAACTAAAATTTTCTCCAAGATCTCGAAAAACAGATCAATCTTACCACCAGGCGGTCTATACACTGCGAGAACCACGAATCTCAATTTATGAGTGACACATTCCACGGCACTGCACTCAAAGTCTCCTGAAACGGAGAGATCACTTATGCTTCGATATTTTTTGGCCCTGCACTGATTGTTGATATAAATGGCTGAACCTCCATGTTTACCTTCCTCTCGACACATACTATCGGCCAGTTTGAAATTTTTCAGGCCCTTTTGATTGATTTGTTCTTGAGATTTCCAGTGTTCGCTTACACATAGTACAAGACAATCCGGACTGCCAGATAGAAGTTTTTCCAACTTGTCGGCACTGTTACCCAGTGACCGTACATTCTGATGAATTATACTTATCACTTGGGTAGAATTATACTTATTCATGGATTTTATTGTTGTTGAGGGTCTATCTTCTGTGATAGGCCCCCTTTTTTGAAAAAAAACTTGGAGACTAAGGAGCCTGCAGGCCACACTTTTTTATTCCACGCTTCTTTGAGATTTTCTCGGCGAATATTTACCTTCATCGATATATATTTATCTGGACGTCTGGATTGGTGTATCTCACAACTGGCATCTGGAAATTTCTCATTTAAAATTTCCAGTAAATCGCTGGAACAATATAGGTATGTATATTAACATACAAATACAAGAAAATCCACTATTCCAAAATTATCTAAAATTATCAAAATAAAGGATCAAATAAAAATAATTGAAAGCGAACTCGAACATTTGATAGCTATTTCTGCCTATATGGCCTCATCAGAAATGTATTGAATTCAGATTCAAATATATAACAAGATCAAAATTCAACTTACCAAAATAAGATAAACATGGAACGAAAAAATTTTAAGTAAGCTTTAAAGTATCCAAAATAAAACAGAACCTATCAACGTATTGTTACGTATAACCTATAACTATTTGTACTCGGAACACAGAAAAAAAATAACAAAACTTATTCACCCCAAATAATGTCCCATGATAAGAAAAATAACCAGAATTTCAAAAATAATAAATAATTGACGAATTTATTGTAGATATAAAGACTCTATATGAAATTATTTCATAATTTAGAAAACCAATTTTAATGTGAGTTAATCTATATATATAAAAGAAAGTCGTGTTAGTTACTTCACTTCTCAAGAAAGGCAGAACCGATTTAGCTGAAAATTGGCAGGGAGGTAGCTTAGAGCCAGGAGAAGGAGATAGGATACTTTTTATCCCGTTCTAATAAAAATATTAACTACGAATAGAAATTGATGTTTGAAGAGTTTTTGGAAATGTTTTACTTTCGATCCGATATACTGCGCTGTCATTGCAGCATTATTCTATATTAATTTCAGTTAGTCCTGATAGTTAGTGCTGCGATCAAATTGGGAAAAATATCTGAAATTTTGTTGTTATTATTGTGTTTGTTCAAGTCGCGTGCTAATTAAGATATTAACTACGAATAGAAATTGATGTTTGAAGAGTTTTTGGAAATGTTTTACTTTCGATCCGATAGACTGCGCTGTCATTGCAGCTTTATTCTATATTAATTTCAGTTAGTCCCGATAGTTAGTGCTGCGATCAAATTGAGAAAAATATCTGAAATTTTGTTGTTATTATTGTGTTTGTTCAAGTCGTGTGCTAATTAAAATATTAACTACGAATAGAAATTGATGTTTGAAGAGAATTTGGAAATGTTTTACTTTCGATCCGATAGACTGCGCTGTCATCGCAGCATTATTCTATATTAATTTCAGTTAGTCCCGATAGTTAGTTATTTGTTTGTTGTTATTATTGTGTTTGTTCAAGTTGTGTGCAGATTAAAATATTAACTACGAATAGTAATTGATGTTTGAAGAGTTTTTAAGTGTGCCTAAAAAACGATAATTTTTGCCAATTTAGAGTGGAATCGAAGTAAGTATATTTTGTATAAATTTTTTATCAAATTTACAGGTGAGTTATAGAACAACCAACCTAACCTAAAAATTTATTTGTGTAGATAATTATTGTATTTATTCATGTTTGAAATAAAAAAAATTATTAAAAAATTAAACAAAAAAATTATTACAAATTATGTACTTTAAACAAATTAAAATTAAAACTAAGTCATAAGAAAATTAAAATTGAATGAAATTGTGGACATTTTGGAAACAATTTTGCAAAACCATAACCAGTTGTTGCAATTGTTCAAGACTTTTTCTAACAGACTGCAGAACGACAACTACGCCATTATCATTAAAGCAGACAAAGTGCCCTATGGAGAGCACGCAGGCACATATAATGTTCCAACTATTAATGAAGTTGCAGTTGTTATGGCTGGTGACCCATGTGAACGTCGGGATATTCGCATTCAACGCAGAGATAATACGATGCAAATAATTCAAGACAATCATAGTTCTTACGATGCATTGCAGTATCCGTTGATATTTTGGGAAGGAGGATATTATAGATTCCAGTTCAAATTGAATAGGTACTCATACATAAGATAGGTCAGCCATACAAAATAAAGTAGTGCATCAAAGCTACGCTAAGGCGGTACGAAGTTCGCCGGGTCAGCTAGTACTTGATAGAAGTAAAATTTGAATGACTTTAAATTCAGAATTATATATTCTAACTTCTACATTACATATTGAAACTATATACAAAAACTATTAACTTGATATCCTTATATATATATATATATATATATATATATATATATATAATCAATATGAAATATTTTTCAATGTCTCGGAAAAAACCTTTTTACATCCCGACTTGAAATGTATTAATACAAATGTATTAACAAAAACTATATAAGTATGTATATTAACATACAAATACAAGAAAATCCACTATTCCAAAATGATCTAAAATTATTATAATAAAGGATCAAATGAAAATAATTGAACGAGAACTCTAACATTTGATAGCTATTTCGGCCTAATAGCCTCATTAGAAATGAAATAGAAAGGCTTTTTACATGATAGAAGAAATATAACAAAATTTGAATATTAAAACAAATTGAAATATGTTTATCTTCTACAATTTTAATTTCAACGAAAGTTTTCATTCAAAAAACTTTTAGAATTGAATTAATGCCTAAAACAAGCACCACTTACATTCAATAGACTTCTATAATCAAAACTCAATATATAATGTCAAATGGAATAAACAAACCAACAGATATACGAAAGTTATTAAAATTAATAAATAAATATTTAAAGGAGACAAAATTTTGTTTCTGGTCTTACCTTCAAGGACACCAATTGCCTTTTAAAAACATGAACACACTTAAACGACTTCTCAAAGAATATAATTTATTCGAAATATTTAATATATTTAAATATTCGAATAAGTTAATTCAGAAATCTCTAAAAAATGCACTATATCTTCAAAAAACAAATATAATTCTAAGCAATTCCGTCTTCAGTCCTCAATGATATTCCAAATATCAAAATCAAAACACTAACCTATATCACAAACAACTCAGCACGTGTACAAGGACTAATGCTTGGAAACACAGATCAACTTTATAAATCAAGATTGATCTATGTTCTAACAATATCAAAGAACAGTGTGAGTTATTTTTAAGGCTTATTTAAATTCATTGACATTCCATAATGAGATTTATTGAAGCCATTAGAAATGTATTGAATTCAGATTCAAATATATAACAAGATCAAAATTCAACTTCCCAAAATAAGATAAAACATGACGATGCCATATAGGCCGAAATAGCGATCAAATGTTCGAGTTCTCGTTCAATTATTTTTATCTGATCCTTCATTTTGATAATTTCAGATAATTTTGGAATAGTGGATTTTCCTGTATTTGTATGGTAATATACATACTTATATAGTTTTTGTTAATACATTTGTATTGATACATTTCATGTCGGGATGTAAGAAGGTTTTTTGCGAGACATTGAAAAATATTTTATATTGATTATATATAAGGATATCAATTTGATAGTTTTTGTATATAGTTTCAATATATAATGTAGAAGTTAGAATATATAATTATGAATTTAAAGTCATTTAAATTTAACCTCTATTAAGTATTGACTCACATTAAAATTGCTTTCTCAAGTTAAATAGTGTTTCTATCATGAAAAGTTTAAAGTGGTTTTTTGGTTTGGTCGAATACATGGAAAATAGGGGCGTAAAATTTGAAGAAATGGACGAACAACTCGTTGAATCAATTCGGATTTGTGGCGACCCGCAAATGAAGACAAAACACGTTAGGTATTTGTATTAAAACACCGATTTTATGATTATGCATAATACTGTTATCTTAATTTATATAAGCAAGTTTTGTTTTATAACCGATATCTTATAATCAAAAGAGAATATATTGAAACACTGTAGAGAAGTTAGGATTAACTTTATTCGGATAAATTACAAAAGATATATCACGTTTTAATTATATATCTACAACAATACACTCGTATGTACCATTAAAAGGAGCTGTGTCCGAGTGTTGTATTCTGTCGGTCAATGAAAAGAGATTCACCTTTAGGAAAATTATGTAAATTTTTTACCTAATGAACTATTTTGTGAATATCCTCTCCAGAAACAAAAAACGAAGGAATATAAGCTCTCAGCTCTCTAGTGGATTATTTTCTCGCACTTGTTCACGAAAGCAGCCTACTGTCATTTCGTCCGAATCTCTATAATTTTAGAATATTGGGCCAAAATGATCTGAAAAAACTAGTTTAGACTCACTGATGAAAAATCCGAGATCAAAAGTAGTTCTACTTAGACCGCCGCTCCAATCTTAAACACGCTAACTTTTGGACGAAAAGAGCTAGAGTCTTGAAATTTTGAAGGAATGGTTTTGCTATGTTCGTTTGTGTAAAATTGATTCAATAGTTTTGCAGTTATTCAGCTAGGTTTGTTTATAGGTGAAATCGATTATATTATCTCGCAGTTGTTGACGTTTGAAAAGCGAGCATGTTTGTGCGAAAGTTCAAGAGGATGGCATTATTGAAAGCTTAAAAGTAGAATTATGATACCGGATCATCGATGAGAGCTACCTTCAACATTAAAACTTTCGAAACGAAAGAGATAGAGACTTGAAACTTTAGGGATGAATTTGTGATTTGAATGTATCGGTTGACTTCGTTAATGAACAGAATCAGTGCATTGGTTTCGCAGTCATAAAAATTCAAAATTTCGTTTAATTTCAATGAATATTTTTCCAATTACAAAACCGATTAATTTGAAATTTGAGTTTTAGACGGACAATATTAACAAACATGTTTCAGTGAAAATTCATCATGATCGTTTGAAAAGAAGATTGAAATTATAAACTGCTAATTTCATGAGCGGAGCAATGTTAAGCGCTACAAAAACCATAGCAATAGTCCCACGATCGAGTTTGAATTCAACATTTTGATGTAAAATAACGACGCAAGGGCTGATGCGAAATTTGGTGAAGATTTTGAATTAGAAGATTGAAATATAAATATGAGTAAAACATCTTTTAGGGCCACTGAAACAAAAACAACAATAGTACGATTGCGTTTCAATTCAGCCTTCAGATATAAAATAAGGACTTAAAAGGCAATGAAAAGATTTTTGAGGATCGTGACTAATTAATTTTCATAACTAAAAAAGAGATGTTTAAAGTCTTCAAATATATAGGTATGGAAAAGACAGTCAGAAACAGAAAATTCAATGTAAATCTAGAGGACAACCAGGTTCTAGTAGAGCAGTGGAAGAATCAAAACATCAGCACGATGTGATAAGGAATAAACTACTGTTCTCTCTCAGTGACGAGTGAAAGGGGAAGGCTTCGATTGAAATGAGGCTCTGCACTCTACTTTCAGCAATCAGAATCATTCGCACTTCAACCATGGGATGCGTTAGATCATACGAATTGAAAATGAATACGACAATCTTATTCCATTGTATGCGAGGAATTTATTTTCCACAAAGAATGACACCAATAATTTCCTCTGTCAAAATGAGTACTCAGTTTTCTTGGCCATCACTGGCTTGAAAATAAAATGAATTCTACGAAAATAAGAAATTCGAAAACAAAAACAAATTCTAAAAATGCGAAATCGAAGGTCGACAAATTTGAATTAAATGATTGAATAATCCAACTTGTTGAGCTAAACAGTAGCCAAATCTTTCATAAAAAGATAATCTCATATCTCTGATATCTATTTTGAACCAATTCATTAATATTCGTCGCTCTTTCAATTTCATGTCCATAAACCAAATTGTTCAGATATCCCCAAAGAAAAAATCATTGGAGATAAATTAGATGATCTGGGTGGCCATTTGTAGAAATGATACAGTCCGGAAAAGTCGTCCTGAAATATGGGCGCCCTGAGATATGGTTTGACTACTCTTGTGTTGCGACTTGGACAGCCATCCTGTTGAAACCAGACATCATCGAAATTAATTGGTAGCTGTCGGACTGTCGGAATAGTTTCATTCTCTAAGAGCTCCAGATAGTTGGTAGCGTTTAGGTTACCATCGATAAAAAGGGACCTATGATGTAATTCCCCAGTACTACTGTCCAAACATTAAATTTTTGGGGATGCTGGGTACGAGGAGGAATACTCAGGTACTTATTCTTCCTAGACCAATATTTTACAAAATAATATAAATATTTTAAAAAATTTTTAAACAATTTTAAAAAATTAGCCTTCTACATATTTAATTCCAAAAGATTATATTCAATGATTATAACTTCTGAAAATAAATTAAAATAATGTCGTATAAGTACCACTTATATCATGACATAAAATAAACATTCATTATAAGACATCCAAATGGTATAACAAAATCCAATAAATAAAAATTATTAACTAAAATCCTATAAATTAAAATTCTGGAAGGCGAAGGGTGAGTTTGAATATGGGTTATTAATTGATTTTATATTTATTGAATATGAATATTTGAATACTGATGAGCAAAGTCGATTTTAAAACTTGTTTTTCAGTAATGTTTTGCATATCTTGAGTTTTTATATAAAGTACCTTGGTTAGATATCCAATAATATTGAATAGTCTAAGTAAGATAGTTTTGTGATAAAATTCTTAAGATTATGTTGGATATTCTTGAAAGATATTGGTTTTCATGGGATTGATAAGCAGAAACAAAATTTTGTCTATTCAAAATGTTTAATTTATAGGATTTTAGTTAATAATTTTTATTTATTGGATTTTGTTATACCATTTGGATGTCTTATAATGAATGTTTATTTTATGTCATGATATAAGTGGTACTTATACGACATTATTTTAATTTATTTTCAGAAGTTATAATCATTGAATATAATCTTTTGGAATTAAATATGTAGAAGGCTAATTTTTTAAAATTGTTTAAAAATTTTTTAAAATATTTATATTATTTTATATACCTTCTATCAAGAATGACCTCTATTTACGTTATCCAATATTTTACTACTGACGGGTAATATTTTCTATTCAAGAAAACTGATGGCTGATTAGTAAATAAGATATTGTTAAGGAATGAACTATTTTCATTTACTTTTTCGACCATAGTTTTACAAAATTCCATTCGTTTGATATGGTCTTCTGGTTTCTTGGTTTGTTTGAACCCTATAACATGAATCCATTCCTTTTCGAAATATTTCGAACACTTCTAGCGCTCATATCGACTTGTTCAGCAATTTGGTTACTCGAACAAGGTGCACCGGTTTCAACAGCAGCACACCCATCTACTTATTTTTTCGTAGGATTTTCACTAATGGTTTTAGGTGGTTCATCAATCTTGCAATGTCTTCATGTTCGTAAATACCCATATTTCAAGAATTTTTCAATTATTTCAGAAAAAGCCGAACTTGAAATAACCTGCCAATCTTCAAAAGCAAAAATAATGGATTTATTGTCATTCGTTTGATTGACCATCAAAGTATAATACCATTTTACGATCTGAGTTTTTTCTTCTACCCTGAACATTTCGATTTACTTTAATTTCAACCGATATAGACTAACGCATCTCACGTTTGAAACGCGAATGATTCTGATTGCTGAAAGCAGAGTGCAGAGCCTCATTTAGATCTAAGCATTCCCTCCACTCGTCACTGAGAGAGAACTGTCGCTTATTCGTCATGGCATCGTGCTGAAATTTTGATTCTTCCACTGCTCCACTAGAACCTTGTCGTCCTCTTGATAAAGACTGAATTTCCTATGTGCCCGAGTATATTTTCCATACCTGAATATACTAGGAGTACTACGTTTCTACCGACTCCTGCATTGGATGAGTAGGCTAGAGAGAGGACTTCATTTCGTACTCTTTCAATGCATCTATATGCGGACTGTTCGATCCTGGTGCGCACTAAATTATTTTTGAGTTTCATCACGAAATAATTTATATTCATGCCAAGTTGTAATAGGGAAAATCGAGATATATGATTGATTTTATCTTGTTTAATTCATTCAGAACATAATCTTAGAAGGCATAAATAAAACAAAAGCAATAATCCTCTGTGATCTTTCCATTTCCTTTCGTTTTTCTAGCCGAAAATGATCTCAATGGACCAAGCTGTACTGACCAATGAAGAACCCGATATGAAAAGAAATTCTATTCGGTCAGGCTGTTAGTGAAAACTCCAATTTAAAATTTTCTGGGTGAGTTGCGAGTCTAAATATGTCAGTTTTGTTCAAGAACTGTCAGTTTTGTTCAAAAATTACAAATGGGCTCAACGGTTCGTGAGTCATTTTCGTTTGAAATTTTGTATTTAAAATTTTTCGGAAATATAAATCCCATTCTGTTCAAATTTAGCATTTACACCTAAAATATCGGGTGTTTTCTTAGAGTAATAGAAGTTTACAAATTGTTGAAATTTATTTTCAAAATCAGTGTTCTATTCGACAAACTTAAAGAACACTTCGTGAAATTTATGGTTTACATAATCGTCCATCGGAGCAGCTTATTCGTCGAACAATCGATAGATTTCGGACAACATTTTCTCTACTGGATGCTACAACAACAGCAAGACAAATAACTGTACATACAGAAGAAAATATCGCTGCTGTAAGTTATAGTGGTAATGATGATCCAGATTGTCTATTCGCCGACGTTCACAACAAATTGGACTCTGTGCATCACCACATTTAAAATTTTGCATAGGGATCTTGGTCTACACCCATACAAAATCCGACTGGTTTAAGAACTTAAGCCACTTGACCATAATAAGCGTCGTTTGTTTGCTGATTGGGCCCTAGAACAGCTCGAAGATGATCCACTCTTTTATTGTGAAACTGTGTTTAGTGATGAAGCTCATTTCTGGTTGAGTGGCGATGTAAACAAGCAAAATTGCCGTATATGGATTGAAAACAATCCTCAACAAGTTCTGCAGGTTCCATTGCATCCAGTAAAATGCACTGTATGGTGTGCTTTACACGCTGGAGGCATCATCGGCCAATTTTTCTTTAAAAACGATGCTGGAGCTAATGTAACAGTGAATGGTGCTCATTACAGATCGATGATCAATCATTATTTGTTTCAAAATTTGAATGGTATCGACCCAGAAGTGGTTTGGTTCCAACAAGATGGCGCTACACATCATGCTGCCACCGTAACAATTGATTTATTGAAAGAAAGATTTGGCGGTAACATTATTTCGAGAAACCAATTAATTGAACTCCAAGATCATGCGACATAACTTCACTGGATTATTTTCTTTGGGGTAGTGCCAAGTCATTGTTTATGCTGATGAACCAGAAACAATAAACCCTTTGGAAGCCAACATAACTCCTGTTGATGAATTACTTGAATAAGTGGTCCAAAAATAGTCTGGTCGAATGCGGTTCCTCTGAGCTAGTCGTAGCGGACATATGCTGGAAATTATTTTTAAAACATAAATGTCATAAAATTATCTTTCAAATAAAAAAATATTTGGCTTCGATCTTAATTAAAATTTGTTTTATTTCAATTTAATAGTCTATCACTATAAAAAAAACACCCGATATCCTATCTTTTAAGTAATTCAAATGTTTCAATTGATATAGTAGTATTGGTGCTAGATAGTGAACTTAATTCATGTAATCTTCTGTGGCTTTCGAATAACTGACAACACTGACAATATATGACATATGCTTATTTGTTTATTACAAGTTGGACAACAGGGCGGGGGAGGTTCTTTATTTATTATATGTTGATGTGTTTGTCGTGTATTCTAATTCGCCTTAGAATATTTTGTTTCTGTCTTGTTTGTGTTGAAGGAGGATTTGTGGGTATTATGGAGTTCTGTGACGTGGACTTTGAGAAAGCCGGTCACAAGGCAATTAGGCTCGTGGCTATAACTCAGTAAAACTGTATAACTAACAAATTAATTAGTGAACTTTGATCGCATATCATCCTACACTTGGCTAAGGTTTTCAACTGATGAAACCTATAACTGTATCAAAATTTTAATGAATCAATTCAATAAATAAACAAAAATGAATTAAATGAAATTAATTTAATGTGACTTTACAAGAAACCTGAAGGGATAGTATCATTAATGCAAATGCGTGGGATGCACATCAGGTACTTCCGTATCGCGATTCAAATGTATAAATTATTATTAAATATAATTATGAAATAAAGATACCAAATCCTGGTATCTGCAGTGGTTACCTGATACAATTTACAAGTGGTCCTCAAGCTAACACACGATACGAAATACCCCACAATTTAACAAAGTCCCAAACGTAGATCCCAATAACTGTCCAGTAGGTGGATTTTCGCTCAGTATGTACATACCTGCCCAGCACGTGGATACTGGCTTATCTCAGCACTTGGATACTTGCTAATCCGAGAACTTGGACCCTAAGAAAAGAGTTTAAGCTACTGTTCTAACGATAAAAATGATTTCATACCTCTGGGTTGTTGTTCGAGGGAATGTATATGAGATCTAACCTCCAGTTTCAATTCTTCGTGTAAAGTTTCATACGGATTTCGAGGATCATCATGATTTGAGACCTAATAAAAGATGTTCAGACAATGACTTATGGAACAAAATAACAAAGAATATCATACCTCGTAGAAGTTCAGAGGGAAGATTGAAAATTGGCAACGTGGAAAAATGTTTGATTGCTTATAAAGCGCTGTTCCCATCAATATTTCAAACCAATATATATACAAAGGAATCACTCAAATTGAAGACATAATTACTTATAACAAGGATGATTCTAAATCACTATATTCCCCAACTTGATTAAATATTTTCAGAAACTCTCCCAAAAATGTCAGTGTCACCTTTTCTTTCAAAATATCATATGCGTCGAATATGTTGATAGAGATGCCAATTGTCAAACGAAATTTTTTACAACGAAGGAGAATAGTGTCGAGAAATCGAAAATTTATTGAATAATTAAAAACGGTACCGATTGTCTACCTTACTTATATCAACAGAGATGATTTGTTATTTTAAAGTATAAATCAAAATTAAAATTTAAAAATGGATCCTAGAGGCTAACGCTCATCTTTTCCGCGCATTAGACATGGTCTGAACATGATGGTTCAATAGATACCGTCCAATCGAAAATTTTATCGTTAGTAAAATTAGTACTTATATTGAGGTCTAAAACCTCCTGTCTCTAAGGGATAACAAAAGTTGGTTTGTTACCTTTGTTTACTACCGTTAAGCCTTCTTGAAGTAAGTAATCTAGAATTAACTCACCTCTATGGTTGATGTCCGTGCTACCCCAAACTGTATGGTGAGCATTGACATCACATCCAAATATCAGATGGATGTTTTCCTTTCTACAGTCGCGGACTAAATCCCGTACGGCTGTTGGTGGGGGTCCTTCGGTAGCTCCGTCTCCAGGAAAGTACGCAGAACAGAAGATAAATACCATTGAATTTCTTAGCCCCTGACAGCGGACATGAATGGATGTTCTGTCTCCTGTGCAGAACTCTGAAAGAACGAATAGTCTATCTTTTTCCTTACAACTATACAGAATCTCAGTCTCCCAACTGAGACATTGGTTATAATAGTTCCTGGAATTCCTCCAAGTCCACATATCCGAGGATGATATCCAGGGTTCCTGGATTAATGCAATGTCTATCTGCTTCTCTATGAATCTGCTGCCTAGTGTGAACGATGCAGTCTTCGCATCTTGGAGATTGACCTGTATACAGGGTATGGCCTCTTTTTCTACGCTGGCCTCGGTTTTCCCTAGGGGGGCGACTTTTTGCCTCTTTCCCCTTGGCCGCTGGCTGACTTCTTAAAGAGAGGTTTTCCAGGGACGAATTTACCTTAACCTTGGAAGCCTTTCCTGTCTTGTTTTTGGACCCTGGAGGTGGGATTTACCCCGCCGTACTTGGAGTACCTTTTGATTTCTACTGTTACCGACTTGAGTACAGGCTTTGAGGAAGACGCGGCCTTCTGCTCCACCCTAACTAAGGCAATTCGTACCCCAGACGAGAGTTCTCAGAGACACTCCGTGTCCCCCTCTGTCTGCTCCGAGCAGGGTTTTTGTGCCACCTTGGTGCCCTTTGCCATTTGGAACTGGACTCTTCCGAACCCAAAGACGGGTTTGTAGTCCAGGTCCTTCAGAGCTTCCATGGAAATATCGTCCATGGCCACTGTCCAGACTCCTGGCCCTGACAACTCGCTACGTAAAATACTCCACTTAGGAGTCGTCAGGGTATGGTTTATTTTTCTCAGATAGTTGAATATCTCCTCTTAACGAAATCTGTTTTCTCGGTCTTCATTCACGATGACGATTGAACAGATATTAGGTTTGGGATTGTCCCCGCCCTTTACGAGCTTGAGGTCCGCTCCTTCCCATGGTTTTATTGAGGGAATCGTCTCCTCAAGCCACCGCACACTTTCCTCGTTGGCACAGGTAATTTTCAGCCATCCAGGCCGATGTGAACAGCCATGGAATCTCACCTGTGGCCCTTCATCAGGTGTTCGCAACGGCTCTTAGAATCGCCCTCTGCAGTAACACCAGCTGGTTCCTCAATATTGAGACGGCGGGGTAACCAGAGCATAGCAAGCCAACCCTGATCGCCCTCACTACCACAACGTAGAAGGCCTTAGATCGCTTTGATATCCGCTCTGGTGTGTTACTCTCGGATCTGAGCCTTTTGCCACCGACCTCTGTTTTCGAGATGAATTTATCCCCCTCCTAAACAGTCAGCAGCTTGGACTCTTCGCCCAGGATTATTTTCAAGACGGCATCGTACGATGTACTACTCTTGAGGAGTCTGTGGAGTCGTATTCCCTTCGAACCCGTCAGGCTCGCCTTCCTTTTTGGTTTGCATCTGAGACTTGGGATTCCGTCGTATCGGATTCCCGGTCCGAATGGGCTGAAGTGGTCTGAGTAACCACCTCCTTGAGCTCCTCAGTCACCTAAGGAACAAAGGGTTACTTTTATTTATTATTTAGTTCTGATCCGTTAAAGTTGTAAGCTTCGTAATTTTTCCAATTTGTTTTTTTTTTGTCTTTCATGTTACTTTCTTGGAGACATAATATATCAAGTTGGTGTTCGCTAAGGAGTTCTTTGTATTCGCTCGATGTGTTGATAAAATCCTCAACAATTCCGCTGAGTTATTGTGAAAATATTGCTTGTGACTACTAGAAATTTTCATTTCTTCTCTTTATCAGCTTCGAGAACTTTTTCTATTGATTTTATTGTAAAGGTACGGGTAACATTCCATAGTAGGAATGATTATATCGATGTTTTTTAAGATAATGTATTCGTTAGATAGTTGATCATTATTTTCCATATATAGCTATACTGAAGCTTTTACTCTTCGTTTTTGCAGGGTTATTGGTCTGGATCTCTCGAAAATAACATGTCAAAGTTTTCCAAATTAATTGTCGTATGTTTCGGCTTTGTCAGTTTGTACTTTTATTTTTATAAAATTCCAATATGTTGGTATTGGGGGCAGCAAACTCTTGTGGTGGTTCAAGTTGTTCTAATTCGGTGGTTGTTGTGATAGTTTCAAGTATTGCCGTTAGAGGGTTCATGGTTTCTGTTGAGTTTGGCGAGTTTGGAGTGCTAAAAGACGCACTCGTATTTTAGGCAGCAGCGATCTAACCTTGATCCTTTCAGTTGAAGCAAACTAGTGAGACGTAGGACAAAAATATCCTATAGGATGTTTCCTTATGAGTTAGGAGAAAAGAGAAAGAGACAATTTCTCCTTCAGTTTCTGACAGGCTCATATACACTTAAAATAAAATAAATGGAAAATTTTCACTTAAATTAAAATGATGAAAGGTAAATATATATATATATATATATATATATATATATATATATATATATATATATATATATATATTCAATATTTCAATATATACAGATATATTCTGTTAGCCTTCTACATGTTTCATTTCAAGAAATTATATTTAATATTGAATCTGCAGGAATTAAATTAATGTCATATAAGCACCGCTTATGAGCGGTGCTTATATCCAACGACATATAAAATGAACATTCATTATAAGACATCCAAATGATATAGCAAAATCCAATAAATATGAATTGTTGACAAAAATCCTATAAATTAAATATTTTGAGTATTCTGCTCATTCCTCTTATGAAATCCAAATGGGATAACAAAATCCAATAAATATAAATTGTCCTTTAAAATTAAAAAACCCTATAACATAAATAATTTGAGTAGACAAACTTTTGTTTCTGCTGATCCCTTTTATGAAAACACATATCTTTCAAAAATGTTTAACATAATCCTGAGAGTTCAATCATGAAACTATCTTTCTCAGAATATTCAATATTATTGAATATCTAACTAAGTTACTTTTCAGAATAACTCAAGATAGGTAAAAGCATTACTAAAACACACTTTTAAGAGAGACATTGGTCATCAGTATCCATTCACATTTAAAAAAATATAACATCAATCAACAAAAAATATTTACTCACCTTAACAATCCAGAAAGCATCTTGGCAAATGAATACTGAACATTTAAATGGTGTCCCATGTGACCTCAAATAAATAGTTTTGTGGTTTACCATAGATCTTAAAGATTTACCAGCAATTTAACGGACTCTGTTATAGCAAAAGGTTATATGTATAAAGAATGTTAAGGAAACCAAATAACTATATATTATGAATAAAATAAAATAAATTGATGTCTATACTTGATAGAAGTATATAAAAAATTTTAAATATTGAATTGTATCAGTCCTTACTTGGTGAAAATCCATATTAAGTAATATTGAAATAAGGTTATTCTGATTTTCTCGAATTTTTTATTGTTATATTCACAACAATTGTTTCGCTAACACAGTAGCATCATCAGGCAAGATCACATTTTGAATAACTAGGCTTGTTTCCGAAATCCGTTACTATTTGTATTACAGTAAGTACAATAAATTTTTATTGAGCACTAAACCCAAAAAAGGGTCCCTGCAAATTTCAGGTTATCTGAATATATTTAACAGAGGTGAGTTATTTAAATCTATTTGTTCGTTAAGTAATATTCCAATTTTATTATGTTTATTTATCTCTAGGGATTCTAACAGATTTAAGGCATAACTTGTGCTTTCTATATGTAGAATTTCAAAGTTATGGTTGAAAATGGTTGGAATATGTAGAATTGCTTTTATTATTGAGGAATTTGTGAACATTTGAAGAGTTTCCTCAATAATAAAAGAAATTCTACATATCCCAACCACTTGTTAGAAACAGGACATACTTTCAACCATAACTTTGAAATTCTACATATAGAAAGCAAAAGTTATGCCTTAAATCTGTTAGAATCCCTACAAATAAAGAAACATAATAAAATTGGAATATTACTTAACGAACAAATAGATTTAAATAACTCACCTCTGTTAAATATATTCAGATAAGCTGGAATTTGCAGGTACCCTTTTTTTGGTTTTAGTGCTCAATAAAAATTTATTGTACTTACTGTAATATAAATAGCAACGGATTTCGGAAACAAGCTTAGTTATTCAAAATGTGATCTTGCCTGATGATGCTACTGTGATAGCGAAACAGTTGTAGTGAATATAACAATAAAAAATTTGTGAAAATCAGAATAACCTTATTTCAATATTATTTAAATTTTTGAATATTTTAATATTTACAGATATATTATGTTAGCCTTCTACATTCAATTTCAAAAAATTATATTCAATATTAAAACTTCAGGAATTAAATCAATGTCATATAAGCACCGCTTATATCAAACGACATATAAAATAAACATTCATTATAAGACATCCAAATGAGAAAGCAAAATCCAATAAATATGAATTGTTAACAAAAATCCTATTAATTAAATATTTTGAGTATTCTGCTCATCCCTCTTATGAAAACAGATATCTTTCAAAAATGTTTAACATAATCCTAAGAATTTCATCAAAAAACTATTTTATTTAGAATATTCAGTATTATTGAATATCTAACTAAGTTGATTTTTAGAATATCTCAAGATATGTAAAATTATTACTTAAAAACACGTTTTAAGAGAGACTTTGGTCGTCAGTACTCAATCACATTTAAAAAAATAAAACATCAATCCACAGAAAATGTTTACTCACCATAACCCAGAAAGCAAATTGGCAAATGAATGCTTAACATCTAAATGGTGTCCCATGTGACCACCAATAAATATTTCTGTGGTTTACCATAGATCTTAAAGATTGACCGGCAATTTAACGGCCACTGTTATAGCACAAGGACATCTGTATTAAGAATATTGGGAAACCAAATAATTATATATTATGAATAAAATGAAATAAATGGAGGTTTGTATATAAGGTATATAAAATTTTTCAAATCACATGGAACACCATTTAAATGTTCAGTATTCATTTGCCAAGATACTTTCTGGATTGTTAGGTTGAGTAGATATTTTTTGTTTATTGATGATATACTATTTTAAATATGATTGGGTACTGATGAGCAGTCTCTCTAAAAACGTGTTTTTTTGTAATGTTTTCACATATCTTAAGATTTTCTGAAAAGTTACTTATTTAGTTAATAATATCGAATATTCTGAGTAAGATACTTTTATGATGAAATTCTTAAGATTTTGTTAAACATTTTTGAAAGATATCTGTTTTCACATTTTTGATTGCCTCGGTCTTTACTTGACGGAAATTCATCTTCAATATAAGAAAAACCAATGTTAACTTCCCCTATTTTATTGATTTTCACATCAATTGTTTCGTCATACCATGATTTCATCAGGTGAGTATTTAAACTGAGGTAAATATACAATGCAAAACATGACCTTAAATACACAGCTCTGGTACAAAAAATAGAGGGGTGGAAAGAGAGGTATACAATTAATGAAAAATATTAAGTAGGGGGATCTATTTAAATCTATTTGATCATTCAATAAAATTTGTCTTTTATTACATATATTGATTTCTAAAGTTTCTAACAGATTTAGTTTCTGACTTTTGTTTTCAATATGTAATATTTCATAGTTCATATTAAAATTATGGCCAGTCTCTAACAAATGGATGGCATGAGTTGAATTCGGTTTATTATTAATGTAACATTTTTCATGTTCTCATATCCTTATCTGGAATGAACGGCCTGTCTGTCCCACATATACATGTATGTATAACATGTAGTGATTGCCCAGGTGTATATGTGGGACAGACAAGTTCATTCCAGACAAAGATACGAGAACATGAAAAATGTTACATTAATAATAAACAGAATTCAACTTATGCTAACCATTTGTTAGAGACTGGCCATAATTTTAATATGAACTATGAAATATTACACATTGAAAACAAAAGTCAGAAACTAAATCTGTTAGAAACTTTAGAAATCAATAGATATAATAAACGAAAATTTTATTGAATGATCAACTAGATTTAAATAGATCCCCCCTACTTAATATTTTTCATTAATTGTATACCTCCCTTTCAACCCCTCTATTTTTTGTACCAGCGCTGTTTATTTAAGGTCATGTTTTGCATTGTATACCTCAGTTTAAATACTCACCTGATGAAGTCATGGTATAACGAAACAATTATTGTGAAAATCAATAAAATAGTAGAAGTTAACATTTGTTTTTCTTATATTATATCTGTTTTCATGAGAGGGAAGAGCAGAATACTCAAAATATTTGATGTATAGGATTTTTGTTAACAATTTATATTTATTGGATTTTGTTATCTCATTTGGATGTTTTATAATGAATGTTTATTTTGTATGTCGTTTGATATAAGCGGTGCTTATATGACATTTATTTAACTCCTGAAGTTATAATATTAAATATAATTTTTTGAAATTAAATATGTAGAGAGCTACATAATCTATATATAAAAATGAAACCCGTTTTCCGTTGTCACGACATAACATGAAAACGGCTTGACCGATTTGGCTGATTTTTTTTGTAGTTTTCTAATACTCTGTACAAGGCTCTTACTGAAAAAAATATAAAGAAAATCTCTCAGAAAGATTGGAAAATATACATTTAATTTTGCATATTTTAAAAAACGCGCGTAACGAATGTCAACGTCATTCAATTTTCGATCTGATAGACTGCGCTGTCATCGCAGCATTATTCTATATTAATTTCAGTTAGTCCCGATAGTTAGTGCTGCGATCAAATTGAGTAAAATATCTAAAATTTTGTTGTTATTATTGTGTTTGTTCAAGTCGCGTGCTAATTAAAATATCAACTACGAATAGAAATTGATGTTAGAAGAGTTTTTGGAAATGTTTTACTTTCGATCTGATAGACTGCGCTATCATCGCAGCATTATTCTATATTAATTTCAGTTAGTCCCGATAGTTGGTGCTGCGATCAAACTGAGAAAAATATCCGAAATTTTGTTGTTATTATTGTGTTTGTTAACGTCACGACGTTACGACGTTTTAATTAGCACACGTGCTAATTAAAATATTAACTACGAATAGAAATGGATGTTTGGAGAGAATTTGGAAATGTTTTACTTTCGATCCGATAGACTGCGCTGTCATTGCAGCTTTATTCTATATTAATTTCAGTTAGTCCACATAGTTAGTGCTGCGATCAAATTGAGAAAAATATCTGAAATTTTGTTGTTATTATTGTGTTTGTTCAAGTCGCGTGCTAATTAAAATATTAACTACGAATAGAAATTGATGTTTGAAGAGATTTTGGAAATGTTTTACTTTCGATCCGATAGACTGCGCTGTCATCGCAGCTTTATTATATATTTATTTCAGTTAGTCCATCGGGACTAACTATCGAGTTAGTGCTGCGATCAAATTGAGAAAAATATCTGAAATTTTGTTGTTATTATTGTATTTGTTCAAGTCGTGTGATATTTGGAAATGTTTTACTTTCGATCCGATAGACTGCGCTGTCATCGCAGCATTATTCTAAATCAATTTCAGTTAGTCCCGATAGTGCTGCCATCAAATTGAGAAAAATATCTGAAATTTTGTTGTTATTATTGTGTTTGTTCAAGTCGTGTGCTGATTAAAATATTAACTACGAATAGTAATTGATATTTGAAGAGTTTTTAAGTGTGCCTAAAAAACGATAATTTTTGCGAATTTAGAGTGGAATCGAAGTAAGTATATTTTGTATAAATTTGTTATCAAATTTACACGTGAGTTATAGAACAACCAACCTAACCTATAAATTTATTTGTGTAGGTCATAAATATTGTATTTATTTATGTTTGAAATAAAAAAAATTATCAAAAAATCAAATAAAAAAATTACTAAAAATTATATACTTCAAACAAAATAAAATTAAAACTAAGTCATAAGAAAATGAAAATACACGTTTTTCATCTAAAATTTGTTATAATAAATCGTTTTCGGTGATAATAAAAAATTTTATTTTCAATAAAATAAGTCATATTCATTTTGGATTATTCAAGTATATTTCGTATAAATTTTTCATCAAATTTACACGTGTTTTTGTTAACAACCATCCTAATCTCAAAATTATTTGGTAGCTCATTGACTTCATAACATATTTTTCAATCGTTTTTGATAAAAATTATTTATTTTTTGAACAAAAACAACTATTTAAAAGAAAACTATCAAAAAATTGAAAAAAAAAATTCCATTAAAAATTATTTACTTTGGAAAAAAATTATTCATTTTACAAGCAAAAAAATAAAATTACACGTTTTTTATCTAAAATTTGTTACAATAAATATTTTTTATTAATTAATTAAAATTTCATTCTCAATAAAAAACTCAGATTCGTTGCGTATTATATAATACAGTATTTTTTTCTGCAGAAAAATGCCACGTCTTCAAGGAAGAGCCAGAAATATTGGTCTACGTACTCCGAACGCGCAATTGGTCCATGATCGTCGAATAAATAGAACAGATGATAAACACTCGGCGGATAATGCAAATCTGAGAGATCAAGTTGCATCTACACGTGCGAATGAAAATTGAGTACAACGCACTCGACGTCTTCGTGCTAATGCAGTAAGACAACGAGAGGTACGTCAACAAGCGACAGATGCACATAGAGAACGTAACCAACGCCGGATGCAAAATGATCGAGCATTGACAAGAGCATCCCTCAATCGCCTTGCGTTTGAATATGATCCTGAAATCAACTCTTCGTCACATGCATTAATCTCGATTGGTAGTATGGACAAAGAGTGTCATGCTTTCAAGTACAAAGGTGAATCAGCTGGTTTATGTTGCGCATCTGGAAAAATTTCACTGCCATCGCTAAATTCACCGCCGAAACCTTTAAAAACACTTTTCGCTGGCACCACATCTCAATCGAAATTATTTTTGCGAACAATTCGTAAATTAAATTCATGCTTCCAAACGACATCATTTGGAGCAACAAAAATTGTTCATATGAAAATGGTCGTAATTTCGAAACGACATTCAAAATTCAAGGTCAAGTGTACCACCAAATTGGTTCATTGCTCCCAATGCCTGATGCCGATCCAAAATTTTCACAAATTTATTTTATGGGCAATGAAGAGCATCAATCACACACACGCTGCGCTTACAACTATATAGATCAGATGGAGGAACGAGAAATTGTGGACATTTTGGAAACATTTTTGCAAAACCATAAACCGTTGTTGCAATTGTTCAAGATTTTTTGTAACAGGTTGCAAAACGACAATTACGCCATTATCATTAAAGCAGACAAAGTGCCCTATGAAGAGCACGCAGGAACATATAATGTTCCAACTATTAATGAAGTTGCAGTTGTTATGGCTGGTGACCCATGTGAACGTCGGGATATTCGCATTCAACGCAGAGATAATACGATGCAAATAATTCAAGACAATCATCGTTCTTACGATGCATTGCAGTATCCGTTGATATTTTGGGAAGGAGAAGATGGATACCATTTAAATATTAAACAAAGGAATCCAACTACAGGTACAACTTATAGACTATCTTACAGATAATTTTTTTCAAATAATTTCTGTATCTCTCATATATGTATTTATTTGCAGGTGAAGAACTGATCAAGAAAGTTAGTGCTATGAACTTCTACGCATATCGATTGATGATTCGTGCTAATGAAGACAATACCATTCTCCGATGCAGACAGCTATTTTCTCAGTATATTGTCGATATGTACGTAAAAATAGAAAGTGAGAGATTACGATATATAAAATTTAATCAAACAAAACTTCGTGCTGAGGAGTACATTCATTTGCGTGACGCCGTTATTGGTTACGTAGATGCAACTAATGACATCAACAACATCGGTAGCGCATATATTCTGCCATGTATGATGATACATTGGTAGTCCGCGTTATATGCAAGAGTATTTAGGTGTAATCCAAACTGGAATGAAATTCAAAGTTTGTTGTTGCCAGGTCAAACATCGATGCATCGCCATGATATCACTGCACGTCTTTTTAAACAAAAATTAAAATCTGACTGCCTATGCACGACTCATTTGATCCAGAATTGAGACGCGAAGCCCAATACGATTCCGAAACATTACGAGAAATGGTTGATAGAACAGTTCCCCTTTTAAATCAACAACAAAAATATGCCTACGATACGCTCATGAAAGTAGTGAACGATGGATCTGGCGGATTTTATTTTTTAGATGCTCCCGGTGGAACTGGGAAAACTTTTTTGTTATCATTGATTTTGGCAACGATTCGATCGCAAAATGGAATTGCACTAGCCCTAGCTTCATCAGGTATTGCAGCTACGTTGTTGGAAGGCGGTCGAACAGCTCATTCAGCTCTCAAGCTGCCGTTGAACCTTCAAATTAATGAGACTCCAACTTGCAACCTTTCGAGGAATTCTGCGATGGCCAAAGTGCTGCAGCAAACCAGATTGATCATTTGGGATGAATGTACGATGCACACAAAAAATCTTTGGAGGCATTAGATCGCTCGATGCAAGATTTACGAAATAACAAAAAACGGTTTGGTGGTGCAATGATACTATTGGCAGGTAATTTTCGACAAATATTGCCAGTTGTTCCACGCTCAACGCCTGCTGATGAACTGAATGCATGTTTGAAGTCGTCATTAAAACACTTAAATTGAGTATAAACATGAGAGTCCAATTGCAGGAAGACCAGTCTGGAGAAGTGTTTTCCAAACAACTGCTCGATATTGGTAATGGTATTATTGCTGTTGATACATCATCTGGATACATTACATTCCCTACCAATTTTTGTAACTTTTGTGAATCAAAGACCGAACTCATGGAGATGGTTTTCCCAAACATTGCTCAATATTTGTAAATCACGTTTGGTTAAGCGAAAGTGTTAATTGGCAGCAAAAAATGTTGATGTGAATGAATGAATTTTTAGATTCAAGAGAAAATAGCTGGCGAATTGAAGAATTACAAATCAGTTGATTCCATTACTAATGAAGATGAAGTTGTCAATTATCCAACAGAATTTTTAAATTCGCTGGAATCGCCCGGCTTACCACCTCATAATCTGCAATTAAAAATCGGATCAGTAATTATTATGTTACGGAACATAAATCACCCACGTCTGTGTAATGGCACCCGGCTTGCGGTGAAGAAATTATTGAACAACGTCATCGAAGCCACAATTTTGAAAAGGGAAGTACAAAGGCGAAGATGTTTTAATCCCACGCATCCCTATGATACCGAACGACATGCTATTCAGCTTTAAACGTTTACAGTTTCCAGTGCGGCTTGCATTCGCAATGTCAATAAATAAATCGCAAGGGCAGCCGCTAAGTGTATGTGGCATCAACTTAGAAAATCCATGTTTTTCACATGGCCAATTATATGTCGCCTGTTCCCGTGTCAGAAAACCATCAACATTATTTATTTACGCGCCAGAACATAAAACTAAAAATATAGTTTATCAAAAAGCACTAGAATAGAGAGAAGCAGTGAAGGGTATAGAGGCTATTAGTTGCTTTCTAGAGCGCGCGTGGTGTTGAGCTCAGTGTTTACTTCAAAATGCAAAGTTGTTCAATAGCGATTTGTTAAAATATGAGTGAAATTGAACCCTATGGAATAAACACTATTATGAAAATATATATGTTGTTTTTTATTCAATAAAAATTAGTAAAGTCCTCAGGTATGGCGGGACCAGGGAAATAGGGATTCATTTTATATGGAGGATATTATAGATTCCAGTTCAAATTGAATAGGTACTCATACATAAGATAGGTCAGCTATACAAAATAAAGTAGTGCATCAAAGCTACGCTAAGGCGGTACGAAGTTCGCCGGGTCAGCATATGGAAAAACGTATAAGGAAATAGATTAGATTAAACTATATGATAAAATTCTAAAAAAATATCAATTCTTCAATAATATTCACGAGAAATTCAACTAATCAATCAATTCAATAATTCACAATAATGAACCAACAAAACTCGCGTACCGTATGACTTATCTGAAGCAACAGAATAACAGCGAACCCTGAAAATATCTCCTTCGTGCCAGCAATCGTTCTGTGTAATATTTACCGCTTGAGTATTATACAGCAGTATGGCAACATCTCAGTGTGCCACCTTGGCTGGTACTAAAGTATACGGCAGCCAACTTGTACCATTATAGGTAAAAAAGTATACGGATGCCAACTCGACACTAGTTTTCGATTACTTCATCAGATTTCTGCGGAAAATCAATAAGAAAAACTGCTGGTTATTCATTTTCGGACCCTCTCAAATAAAAGACACCTAAATTTTAACTGAAAAATCTAAAATGAAACGTAATTTCTAATTTGAATTATTGTGTACCAGCTCTCTTGTAAATAACAACGAATTACACTTAGCTCGTATTCAGTAATTCTGGAGAAAAATTCTAGTAAGCACTGATGTGACTTTAGGAGCTTTTGACCGCTTTCTTATTCATCTGTCGATTTACACTTCAAATCTACTCTAATAATTTCAAATCTGTCAGTAACTTTTTGAAAAAGGATCATATGATTAACAGTGCCGTCTCCCTCCAACTGATCTCATCCGAAACCTGAAATATATCCTAATGTGAAAAAACCTTTGAGTCGACAGGAATGTCAAGGAATCGAATTGAAACTTTACCGTGTATTTTTTTTCATGTGATTCTCCGTTTTTTCAGAAAAACAATTCTAAATTTGCAAAAATGTTTATCATCGAAAAAATCTAATTAGAAGTTTCAATTCTGATTTTTCTATACCGATATCCGTTTAAATATTCGCTTTTGGGTAAACAATCAACGCTGGTTTGAAGTGGCGTAAGGAAACAGTAACAAGACCCACACAGACCACAACCGATCTCCTAACTATTTCACCTAGAGCCAACCGCAAACTCCATTCATCTCATTAATAGTTTATTTCATTATCAGTCCTAAAAGTGAGCTTTTCCCGTGCGCGATCGATCAAGTCTTAGTAACCATAGGTGAAGCCTTTCTGAACAATATTTTTCGTTATATCATTCATATTTAACATTTATTTAACAAGGAAAATCAGTAATAATCAGTCACTTAATTCATAAGGTTTTGTTAATCACAAAACCTTGTCGAGTTTATTTGAGTATAAAATTGTTTTACAGATGTATGTTACACTGTCTCGATTTCTAGAGCTTTCTATTACCATTATTCATACCCTTTATTAACAATGAAAATTAGAGGAAATAAAGTGTTTTCTTTGAATCATACTCAATGTTTCTGGTAGCTAATGTCAAAATCTAATAACAATAAATAATTGAATTTTCGGTTATTATTTGCAATACCGGTGATAGAAATGTTAATAACACTTCGTTCTTATTTTAATATATATATATATATATATATATATATATATATATATATATATATATATATATATATATATATATATATAATGGAATAGTTTTCAAATGTGGAGCGTTTAAACACAACGCAACAAAATTGGGGAATAGGTTTGTGAACAAAATATCAATATAACTTGATATATTCTTTAACTTTTTTCTCTTTTATCTTTTTCTACATTGAATAATGTTAAGCTTCCAATTCTGCAATGAAAAATTAAAGTTTCCATTAGGATGGTATCGGTATTTCAATTCGAACACGGAAATATTTAGGATTTATACACAACTTAGCACAAAAAGCCTTTGAAGTCGACTGAAAATAAGGGAGTTAGATTCTGAAGAGAAACTTTCATTTTTGATCAGTGTTACATTCATCTACGCAAAAACTTTTCACTTCCTTAATAATGAAAGATGTGTTTAAAAACTAATCTCCTGTTGGGAATACTGTTCATTTTGGAGAATGATCAACAAAAAATGTATCATCAGTAGATTTAACTTGAAAACACGTAGTTTTTGGCAATTCTGGAACTCTTCTTGTAATGAAACATAAAATCCCAACAAAAGAAAGAATGCACACTTGAAAGGCTCATTTTTTTCGCCTCTAATCAATACATATTGGTAAGACATACTGGAAAAAGAATATATTGAACTAAACTTTATACATATACTTTTTGCCAAAATCTGATGAGAAAAAAAAGCCATTTTCTCTGCGTGGAAGAGTCTTCTGTACTACATGTTGCAAATCATTTAACCAATATCCTCTACATCCACAAACAATTTGAGCAACTTCCGGTAAGTAATTTCCGAAATATTGACTTTTCAAAAAAAAAATATTTTTTTTACCCCTGGTGTGCAGTTCAGCAGTTCTGCTGAATCATCGAAAGTATACACGAGGATGCAGGCCGATACCCTTTTTGTACGGATGCCAGCTAGTATGTTTCCGGCTAGCTCCTAAGATTATAATTTTGAATAATTGAAATTGAAATATTATTAAATTTGATTAATATTTGAGGGAGGGTTCAATTTGAATTTTATAAGATTGAATTTTCAAATTATATTTTATGAAAGTGATTTGAAATATTATAATCAGTGATCAATAACCTAAAACTAATTCTATGTTAACCTAATCTTATCTAAATATCCTAACGTAATTCTAATGTAAACAATGATTGCTATTTCTAAACTTCTTTCTGAAAATATTAACAGGATTGAATTTTAATACCTTTGGTAAGTTTGTTCATCAATTTATGATTGTTCCTTTTTATTTTCCCTTCTTCGTTTCAGGAATAACACTGGTTTCGTTGGAAACAACACTTCTAGAACGTTCTGAAATTCACAGGCTACTTTGTTGATTTTCTTCAATATATCCAAATCGTTTGAAACTTGATTTCTATGTGATATTTTTCCATTCACATTCAGGTAATGTATTTTCTGGATTCAATTTCCATTCACAATAACCAAATAATCTTCTTTTTTCAGATGATGTTACTTTTTTGGCACTTTTTTAATTATGCACCGACAAGGATTCTACTCTGCATATAATTGGAGACTGCCGACTTTTTCTGTGTCTTATTTGCATCATATCCTGTTCTACATGTATTAAATTGTCTTTCATTTCTATTCTCATATTTTCCACTCTTTCTGAATTTTTTTCTATCTTATTTTCTAATCTTTCTGAGTTATCAGTTAATTTCTTTTCCATTTCTTTCATATTATGTTCCAATCTTTCTGAATTTTCTTTTATTTCTTGTTTCATGGCTAATAATATTTCCATTATTTTTGAGTCCCCTTCTTTTTGATCCTTGTTCGTTCCTTGTGTGTTTTCATCATCTCCTTTTTCACCAATCAAGGTTTTACTTCTTGTTTCCATTTTGTAATTAATGGGTATCACTTCATGTAATTTCAGTTAAGAATTTATGCTGAAAATTCAAATTTTCCAGCCACGCGTTGGGCGACAATTTGTTATGGAATTATATTAATGAAATTTTGTGAATGAATACTAATTAGATCACCCTTGTATGTAGTTGATGTATTCTATGTTTCCGGCTAGCTCCTAAGATTATAATTTTGAATAATTGAAATTAAAATATTATTAAATCTGATTTGATATTTGAGGGAGGGTTCAATTTGAATTTTTAAAAGATTGAATTTTTTTAAATTATATTTATGAAAGTAATTTGAAATATTATAATCAGTGATCAATAACCTAAATCTAATTCTATGTTAACCTAACCTTATCTAAATATCCTAACGTAATTCTAATGTAAACAATGATTGCTATTTCTAAACTTCTTTCTGAAAATATTATCAGGATTGAATTTTAATACCTTTGGTAAGTTTGTTCATCAATTTATGATTGTTCCTTTTTATTGTCCCTTCTTCGTTTCAGGAATAACACTGGTTTCGTTGGAAACAACACTTCTAGAACGTTCTGATTTCAGAACGTGAATTTTCACAGGCTACTTTGTTGATTTTCTTCAATATATCCAAAGCGTTTGAAACTTGATTTCTATGTGATATTTTTCCATTCACATTCAGGTAATGTATTTTCTGGATTCAATTTCCATTCACAATAACCAAATAATCTTCTTTTTTCAGATGATGTTACTTTTTTGGCACTTTTTTAATTATGGACCGACATGGATTCTACTCTGCATATAATTGGAGACTGCCGACTTTTTCTGTGTCTGCCCTATTTATAGTTTTCAAGAAAAATTGAATTTCAAATCTTACTAGCTTCTGTCAAAATTATATAAAAATGATGCTTTTGATGATTTTACAAAATTTACAATATTTCCTGGTTTGAAATTACTTTTGACAATTAGCTTATTTTTTAAACTACATTTTGATGTATGTTTCATGTTAAACAGAACAGTAAAAGTCTTCGTAAAGTATTTCAAGTGTCAAAATTTAACATATTTTAACTTCTAATGCTTATAACTTATAAAATACTTAATATTACTTATGAAATTGATTAAATTTCTTTAGCTTAGATGCTATTACAATACTATTGATGCCTAAACATCTTGAAGGATCTCTCTTACATTAATCATTTGAAAATATCTGACGTAGATGCTATCTTTCATTGAATTAAGTGAATTTTGATCAAATTTTTCCTATTTACATCATTCTGGTGAGTTATATTTAATTTAACTTGTTCTTTGTCAAAAATTTCACTAAAGTTTATATGTGATTCATTATAATAACAAATCTTTTCAACAAATTCTTCATCGATTTCAAATTGGATATCTAAATTCAAATTACTTCTATTTTAAGCAACTTTGGCTGTTTTTACATGAATTCTATTTATAAACTGTCAACAAGATTACTGTTTTTTAATTACTGTTCAAAGAATTTTCATTCGACTAGTTGTTATGTATCCTGAATATGCTTTTTCTTCATAATTTTAGCTTGTGAGTGTTTTTACGAATTGAATTATTAAAATTTCTGTCAGAATGGATATTATTCAATTAAATGTGCTCTGGTTATACTCTAACGAGTCAACTTATATACAAAGGTGAGTCTTTTCCGTAATATATTTATGTAATTATTTATTTTAACTGTAAATACCATGACAATATATATATATATATATATATATATATATATATATATATATATATATATATATAATTACATAATCCGAACCCCATATTCTAGACATTGGCCCATAATCTTATCCTTATATACCATGAATATAACTCTGTTACTTTTTGCTTACTTTGTAAATTCCACTACGTAGTTGCACCGCCACGTGCGCTGAGTAATATTTTATTGAGATGAGACAATATTATAAATAGTTGATTCATTGTATCTAACAGTGATTTTTGCATTATAATTGAAGCTCATAGTTACTGTATGATTTGCCTAATAAATAGTTTTATTTTTTAAAAACAAGATTTTCTAATCAAAATACATATTTGGCGACGAGTACGGAATTGTGCCGGTCTTGCTAGAAAAATAAATCCATCATTGTGTCCAGCCCCAGAAGAGTTTCCACTGGTCAACGTAGCAGCAAAATCTTTCCAGGCCGTTGGTTTCAACCATTAAGCACAACAGGACGATCAGAAAACCTACCCGAAGCCCGATCACCTGAGTAGCGCCCCGTGACGACTTCGTTGGAAAACTCTACATTCTAGTAAGTGAGCAAATTCTTTCCTTTTTGTGAAATCCCCAGTAATCAACCAGGTCCAAAGTTGAAATCATTCTTTTTTCGCAGTTTTGAGTGTAAAACTTGTGTTAGTTTTTCTAGGTTCGCTTTAAAACCGACTTAATAAGTTTTTCCTAGGTTTCTTTAATCAAAAACCGAATAATCATAATTTTTATTAATAAGTATCAATTAATTTAATAATATTGATTGATTTGTTTTATTGTTCAATTTTTACTATATTTAAAAAGTCAATATTACTTCAATTAAACAATTTGTTGGAAAGAAAGCCAAAAAACTTGATAAAGTGAAAATGGCGAATGAGGGTATTAATTTAACTACTGCTGAAAAATTTGGATTACTTCTACCAAAATTTTCGGGAATTGAAAATGATTTACATTCCTTTATTAGAAATGCTGAACAGTATCTTGGCATGTTCACAAATGAAAATGAATTGATTAAAACATATTGTTTCGCTGTAGTCAAATCAAAATTGACAGATAGGGCACTAGCTGAAGTTTTAACGTCAGATTTGCCTAACAATTGGGAAATATTGAAAAACTTTTTGTATTCAAAATTTGGTGATCAAATTAATTTGGATGTTTTAATACATCAGTTACAATTCTTATCTAAAAAACCAAATGAAGATTTGATGAATCTCATTGATAGAATTATATCTATGAAAATTAGAATTAATTATAGAATTGAAGCAGATAGAATGGATGCTGCAGAAAAACAATTGTATAAATCTAATATACTCAAAATTTGTAAAACTGTTTTGATATCGAACTCTCCTATTGAATTAAGGACCTATCTGATAACCAACAATGCTTTTTCATTTGATGATACAGTGAACGCCGTGAAAGATTACCTTTCTAATATGGCACAATACGAATTATTAGACCGAAGTGGAAAGAATAGAAATCCCCAAGTAAATTCTAATTATAAAAATTATTCGTACTTTAATCTTAGAAATAACTCTCAAAATCAGAGAATGAATAACTTTTCCCATTTCAATCAGCGTCCTCATCAAGAATCCAGAAATTTTCCCTCTCAACCCATAAATTTTCAACAAAGAAAAGTGTATACGCATTATACAACAAATGAACAAGTGTTTGGTCTGTTGGTCTGAGTACATCGAGACAATTAAATGTATTCAAACCCAATCCGAATCAAAGGATTCGAACTCCTCCAGAAAGAATGTCTATTCAAACTAGGAATTATCCTCAAAAAAGAAACACATATTCGACACAATATCAAAATAATCCCCAGAAAAAATATTATTTTAATAATCAACCCAATCAAAACTATACATTTGAAGAATTGACGAATTTACAGTCAACTTATAATTTCGAAATGAATCCAAATAATGATTCCCAACAAAATTTTCGGGAAACTGGCTACAAAGACAAATTGACTTGAATTCAACTCTAGGTCATATCATAACCCCAGAAGGAATTAAGCCAAATCCTAATAAATTAAAAGCCGTTAGTGAATTTCCAATTCCTAAAACGCGAAAAGAAATTAAATCATTTCTAGGTTTAGTCGGATATTATCGAAAATTCATACCAAATTTTGCAAAAATTACCAAACCACTCACGAGTTGTTTGAAAAAAGATTCCAAAATCAATATAAGCGATCCAAAATACGTTGAATCAATTGAAGTATGTGAAAGAAATTTATTAAATCATCTTATATTGCGATATCTCGATTTCAATGAACCTTTTGTCTTAACTACTGATGTATATATATATATATATATATATATATATATATATATATATATATAAATATATATATATCTATCCAGACTTTATTTGTAGTTTTCGAACCAATAAAGCTCTATTATTATTATTATTATTATTATTATATATACATTCTGTCAAGAAAGTACCGGGAATTATCGATTTAAATCTGGCGGGGCAATGAGGCAGTTAAAATTTTTTTTCCTAGGTTGGTACCACTGTCCTTAATTACTATGCCAAGCTTGAGCGGGATCTGTCAACTAGTGTGTTTGCAACAGCTGATTGAGTCAGTCGATGTCAGAGTGCGTGCCGATTTTTACTATGGGTGATTACCTTGAGCAAAGAATTTGTTTGAAGTTTTGTGTTGCAAATGAAGTTTCGTGTGCCGATGCATTGAAAATGTTGCAAAAGGCCTTTGGTGATAATGCTCTATCGAAAACTCGTGCATATCAGTGGTACAGAGCCTTCAAGGACGGTCGTGAAGTGGTCGCCCATCGACGGCTTCGATCGAAGATAATGTCGATAAAATTAAGGAAAGGGTGCTGGAAAACCGTCGTACCAGCTTGAGAAAGATAGCACATGATCTTAAGATATCCCACGAGTCCGCACGTACGATTTTGATTGATATTTTGGGCATGAGAAAGGTGGCCGCACGACTCGTACCGAAAGACCTGAATTTTCTTCAAAAACGTCATCGCGAACAGGTTGCTTCAGACATGCTGGATCGCTGTAATTCCGATTCTACATTCATGGAACGCATTATAACTGGTGATGAGACTTGGGTCTACGAGTACGATATGCACACAAGCCAGCAATCATCGGAATGAGTGGCAAAAAATGAGCCGAAACCGAAAAAACCACGCCAAAGCCGCTCGAAAATGAAGGTGATGCTCATTGTTTTCTTCGATATTCGTGGCGTGGTGCACTACGAATTTGTTCCAGAGGGTCAGACGGTAAACAAGGAGTATTACCTAGGTGTTATGAAACGTTTGCGTGAGCGTATCCGTAAGAAGCGGCCAAACTTGTGGGCGAACAACTCATGGATTTTGCATGACGATAACGCGCCTTCTTACCAAGCTACGATTGTGACTGACTTTCTCGCCAAAAACTCAACAAACGTGCTTCAGCAACCACCGTATTCGCCGGATTTGGCTCCCTGCGACTTTTTCCTTTTCCCAAAACTAAAATTGCCCCTTCGTGGCACCCGTTTTGAGTCGATTGAAGCCATAAAACAAAATTCGGCGCGAGAGCTAAAGTCCATCCCGGAAAGCGCCTATAAAAGATGTTTCGATAATTGGAAGTGCCGTTGGCATAGATGTATTGGAGCAAATGGAGCCTATTTTGAAGGCGACCCAATAAATTTTGACGATTAAATGTAAAAATGTTGTTTTAATTGAAAATTCCCGGTACTTTCTTGACAGAGTAGTATATACGTTCTTTTGTTAATCCAAGTCTTCTCTGGTTCCGTCGCCTACCTACTTGTTACGTTCGAATTAATTCTTCCATATGGGCCCATGGAAGTGAAGTGTACGTACTTGTAATATTGTCCCACTTTATTTGATTTTGCTCCTTTGCCTTCAACTCAGTCCTCTTTTTTTTTTTTTAATTAATTGAAAAATGCCAATCAGATGTGAAAGTTGCTCAGCCAAAATAGGTCAATCTCAGCTTTTCGCAGTTTGAAAATTAGGCAGCATCGTGTTTCATACGAGGTGCGTTCATCTATACAATCATGACGTCCAGTATATTACTGAAAAGTCAGGTCTTGAAAGTGCCCACCGTACACTTTGAACTCTCGTTCCTTTCGTCCTGGTTAGTCTACAGATGACCCAAGTGTACCTCTGGCTCAGTCAATTACTATGATGGAGTTTGAGAGGTTGTTGCAAATATCCTCTATTGCAACGGACATGTCTGCTATACGACTATAACAGGACGACCTTTCATGTCAGATCAGAAGGGCCAGAGCACTTTGGACGAACATAAAACTCTCTTGAATAAATATGATTCAACTATTACATCACTTCACTCCGATTTGTCATCAGTGCAGACTGTTAGTGTATCTATTTCATCCGTAGTCAAGGAGTTGGGGCGTAGAGTTTCGAGCATCGAAGTGAAACATGCTTCATCTGAAAGTTGCCGTAATGTTCAAGATCCGGCAAAGATTATTGGAACAGTGCTAAGATCATTAATGTCATCATGAAGGGCTTGCCGAAAGATGATGCTTCGGGGGCTGGAAGTGAGTGTCGTGCCAGGGATAGCGTGACGGAAATCTTTAATTATTTTGTTTCATCATCTTCAGATAACCTCATCAAAGTCCAACGCATCGGTAACCAACACAGTCTAATCAGCGGCCCATCAAGATAACCTTCAATAACCCTGAGACAGTATTAAAGCTCATGCGAAACAAGAACATCATGAAAGAACGAGAAGAAAACAAAACTATCTGATGATAAAACTCCGACCCAGTTGGCGTACCTCGTACAACTTCATAAACTTAAAAGAACAATTTCTGAAGGGGAAAAATATTTGACTACTGATTACGTGAAAGGATCACCATCCATTATGCATGAATGAAAGTTTCTGTATACCAATGCAAATTCAATTAATTCTAAATTCCGAGAGTTACTGATACTCGTGAAGTTGGAAAACCCATCCTTTATTATAATTACTGAAACATGGCTTTCTGGTGATGTTTCGGATTCTTCCGTCCAGATTCCTGGTTACACTTTATATCGATCAGACAGTTATGCCAGCCCTGGCCACTGCGGAGTGGCAATTTAAGTTCTCGATGATGTTGCTGCACTTTTTGTTATAGCATCCTGCTCCCTGTGTACTTCTGGGATCGATAGTATTTTTATCGAACTAGCACGTACATATATTCCCATATATTCCCTTTTTCATTGGATATGTCTACCGTCCAAGAACCTATCCTTCGGACCAAATATTGTATGACCACATATCTTCTTTGGCTTCATTGAAAAAGAACAATCTCATTGCCGGGCACTTAAACTTTCCTGTTTTCTCTTGGCCATTGACTAAGCTACCCTCTCAGAGTTTCCCATCATTTCCCTTCATAACGATGCTACAACATTCTTATTCACAACAACCCATCAAGAATCCTACACGGTCTCGTTCGAATCCGGTGTTGGTCGAAGATCCAGATCTGGTTTTAATATTGATCATATGCCCCCTCTTGGTAAATCTGATCACACACACATCAAGGGTTATATACAGATGACAGTCCTGGAACCTCTCTGGCGATAAGCGAAGGAATTAAAAACAATAGACTATGAACAACTGAATAATCTATTCAACTTGATTGGAAGGAGATTCTGGGAGAGTTTGACGTGAAGACTATGTGGCGAAATTTTTTACCTGTGTTGCGTCGTGCTGTGGATGAAGTGACGACAAGCAATACTGTCAAATGCTGTTCCGCAAATCCATGGATCAATGAGAAACTATAAAGAATGCACAGAAGAAAGATAAGCTGCTGGCAGAGATACAGTACAAGTCGACTAGATGAAGACTATCGCAATCATCATAACTACTCCAATACCGTATCCTCGGAAATTTCATTGGCAAAGACAAACTTCAAGAAATATATCTGTTCGTCTGGGAAAAGGAAGAAGTTTTTTAAATATTTACATTCCACGCTTAACACCAACTTTCCAAAGATTCGAAACCGCGTTGGAAATATCTACCAGAGTAACGAATAGGTGTCCAATATTTTCGCTGAAATTTTCAGTAAATCCTTTTACTCCGAACCTGTTGGACCGCTTCCGGAAATCCAACGACGCCAAGCTAGTGGGGATAATGTGAAATTTTGGTGGAGACAGTTAAAAACACCTGAGTGTAATTTTCATCGTCCCCTGGAGTAGATGATCTGAGCCGACTTGTCCTTAGGTAATGTTCAACAGTCCTTGCGGCCTCCTTGGCAACCATAGTGGAGAAATAATTCGGGACGCAAAATCTGCCAACTGACTGGATTACCGCACTAGTTACACCTATTTAAAAAGGGTGATAAACCTGATGCTTCGAACTTTCGTCCTATTTACCTCACGTCTTTTGTAGTGGAAGTGGCAGAAAAAATAGTTTTCGATGAGTTTTCGGAGTTCTTGTCGACCTATGACATCATACCAGAACAGCAGTAGGGTTTCATACCGGGATGCTCGACCATTACCAATTTGCTCAGATGCTTGAATGACTGGACTAAGTCACTAGATGCAAATGTTGCTGTTGACGTGATAAACCTTGACTTTGCTAAAGCTTTCGACAAGGTACCTACCCGACGACTTGTTTACAAGCTGGAGGACTTCGGTATACGGAGCAATTTGCTTGGTTGGATGCACAGTTTACAGATTAAGCGAACCTTCTATGTTGGAACAGGCAGTTTCAATCCTTTGTCGAAATCGGTGACAAGTGGTGTACCTCAGGGTTCTGTCCTTGGGGGTCTTTATTATTTCTGATCCATATTAGTGATCTGTCCGTGCTTCTTAGATCTTCACTATCTACGTTCGCCGATGACGAAAAAGTTTACATTCTATCCCTTTCTAATCCATCTATGCTGGACGGTGACTTAGAAGTCATATGATGTTAGAACTGGTTACTAGAACTGAACTTAGAAAAGTGCTCCATCTGGGAAAACATAACCCAAGAAAAATCTATAACCTTGACCGAAGTCTAATTACACCCATGAGGAGGCAGCTGGATTTGGGTATGGTGATTGCTGATGACCTCTCCTGGTCAGAGCACATCCTGCACATTACTTCTAAGTAATGCTGGGACTTCTTGCGAAGAGCTTTCGTTTTTGTCATCATTTATGTCAGGCGGATATTGGAGTACGCAGGACCATTGTAGTGCCCGAATCTGGTGTGGCAGAGGGAGATGTTGGGATCTATCCAAAGGCGTGCGACAAGAATACCGTACGGAAGATAGAGGCCATCTTACGAGTAGCGTATGGAACTTTTGAAACTTCCAACCTTCCAAGTTAGATGCGTTGACCTTGTTTTCACTTCAACTCAGCACCTCAGAGGTCATCGCTTCAAACTTAAACGCGAGAAATTCAATCAACAGAGTCTTTCACCTCTGGAAAAATCTGCCGGATGCTGTGACAAATGCTAGCAGTGTGAAAATTTTCAAAATGGTGTACTCGTATTGAGTGGACTGGTGCACGGTGAAACAACATTTTTTATCGATATTTGTTTCCATGATTTATCTGCATGCAGTGTATTTTGGAATCTTTTACATAACTTCAGAGTTATTCTTCCCAGTTCGTTTGTAATCTTCATTGATTGCTTGGTTGTATTTTGTGAGTTGATAAAACTCTTATCAGTTTGATTGATTCGGTCTTTTTCTGCTGGAAACTCATTTCAATTAAAAATATATATAACCTGAAGAAACTCGTGGTGAAACAATTGCTGTATTATAAACATTTTTGTGGAAATCAAAATACTGCCTCTTATATATATATATATATATATTTCAATTAAATTCCTTATCGTTTATTGAAATAATAATCCATTTAATCATGTTAGCATCTGTCATAGCTTTGAATTTAGCTCTATGGTAGTGTTTGCTTTAATATTTGGAGAGTGCGCAACCTCAAAATCACAATTAATTGAATTAAAGATGTATATTTCTTTCAAACAAAATTAGAGATGCATGAGCTCCTGTAACAGAAAGTTTTTCGAATCAGGACAGGAACTATAATATCTGTGTGACCGTTTCCACCGTATAGTAACGCAAAAGTTTCATACCGATCACTAGCGCCATCTAGTGCACCCAAACACATATACACACATCTAGAGACTCGAAATTTTCAGGCAGGTTTGCAATATAAATTTTATTATTATCAGTTGTGTTAGAAAATGTTTAGAATCGGCTGAATTTAAAATTTTATTTTTCTGACATTTTCGAAAAAACAAATCCAATAGAGTGCAGATAGCTCAGTGGTAGAGCTTCGGGCTCGTGACCGGGTGGTCTGGGTTCGAATCCTGTTCAGGTGGAACAGAAATTTTCTAGTTCGACGGGTGTCTGCCACTATTTCGCTGTTGGGTCAAAAATTAACAGTGCTGTGACCTAAAGTGGCGCAAGATCGCAGTAACAAAGCCTACCCAAAACACAACTGAACTTCTAACTAGCACAAGCTGAAAAATAAAAAGCTTCTGAGAGATTTTTACAGAAGATCTAGGAGTATCAGGATAATAATAATAATAATAATCCAGTTCAAATCTGGTATTAGATATGAAATAACAACACGGAGGGTCATGCATAGCTTCGTGAATATATAGCATGGAAATTTTCTCACATTACAAATCTTCATAAATATAGATTTGATACCTGCAAATAGTTCTATGAAGCAACCGACACATTATAACAGCTCAGATAGCCAGATGGCTAACAAATCGTACTTGGAAGTGTGATTTTTTCTTCTAATCTGATTTCGGTAAAAATTACGGAACGTATATGAAATTTTGTCTAATACATTTTTTTCTTCAACTACTGCTAATATTTGAAGATAAAGACCGAAGTTAGAATGATGGAGCCTTTCGACCACGTATATTTTATTTTCAAAAGATTTTGCGTTTTTTCTACGCAGCACTTTGAGAGTTGGAAAAAATTACATTTATCTCACTCTCAGATGACAAAATAATGAGTTCTTTATTTTCATTTATCGTAAGTGCCGATAGCTCAGTTTTTAGAGCATTCAACAATCTCACCATGTTACGTCATACTTTTTTCACGAGAACTCAAAAAGTGAATGAAAGCATAGAAAATTTCATCACAGATCTTGAAAATTTGGGCATGAAATGTGAATTTAAAGATCTTCGAGAATCTCTCGTCAGAGATACATTTTGTCAAGAAAGTACCGGGAATTATCGATTTAAATCTGGCGGGGCAATGAGGCAGGTAAATTTTTTTTTCCTAGGTTGGTACCACTGTCCTTAATTACTATGCCAAGCTTGAGCGGGATCTGTCAACTAGTGTGTTTGCAACAGCTGATTAAGTCAGTCGATGTCAGAGTGCGTGCCGATTTTTACTATGGGTGATTACGTTGAGCAAAGAATTTGTTTAAAGTTTTGTGTTGCAAATGAATTTTCGTGTGCCGATGCATTGAAAATGTTGCAGAAGGCCTTTGGTGATAATGCTCTATCGAAAACTCGTGCATATCAATGGTACAGAGCCTTCAAGGACGGTCATGAAGTGGTCGAAGACTTGCCTCGTTAACGTTGATAAAATTAAGGAAAGGGTGCTGGAAAACCGTCGTACCAGCTTGAGAGAGGTAGCACATGATCTTAAGATATCCCACGAGTCCGCACGTACGATTTTGATTGATATTTTGGGCATGAGAAAGGTGGCCGCACGACTCGTACCGAAAGACCTGAATTTTCTTCAAAAACGTCATCGCGAACAGGTTGCTTCAGACATGCTGGATCGCTGTAATTCCGATTCTACATTCATGGAACTGGTGATGAGACCTGGGTCTACGAGTACGATATGCAAACAAGCCAGCAATCATCGGAATGGGTGGCAAAAAATGAGCCGAAACCGAAAAAACCACGCCAGAGCCGCTCGAAAATGAAGGTGATGCTCATTGTTTTCTTCGATATCCGTGGCGTGGTGCACTACGAATTCATTCCAGAGGGTCAGACGGTAAAAAAGGAGTATTACCTAGGCGTTATGAAACGTTTGCGTGAGCGTATCCGTAAGGAGCGGCCTAATTTGTGGGCGAACAACTCATGGATTTTGCATGACGATAACGCGCCTTCTCACCGAGCTACGATTGTGACTGACGTTCTCGCCGAAAACTCAACAAACGTGCTTCAGCAACCACCGTATTCGCCGGATTTGGCTCCCTGCGACTTTTTCCTCTCCCCAAAACTAAAATTGCCCCTTCGTGGCACCCGTTTTGAGTCGATTGAAGCCATAAAACAAAATTCGGCGCGAGAGCTAAAGTCCATCCCGGAAAGCGCCTATAAAAAATGTTTCGATAATTGGAAGTGCCGTTGGCATAGATGTATTGGAGCAAATGGAGCCTATTTTGAAGGCGACCCAATAAATTTTGACGATTAAATGTAAAAATGTTGTTTTAATTGAAAATTCCCGGTACTTTCTTGACAGAGTAGTATATTTATTGCAAATATGAATTCTCATCTAATGAATATTCGTCAACGTCTACTTCAAGAAGTCGATATTCGATATTTCTTTGCAAAAAGCCGTCGAATTAGCTAAGTCTGTAGTTATAGCTCAACAAAATTCAGATAAAATCCAAAGGAAGCATCGATCAAGTCTTATATATTAACAAAGGATATTCCACATCAGGATATAATAAATTCAGAATATCAAGGTCGAGAAGTCTTAAGTCAGTCATCCAGAGGGTCCAGACGTGGATTCCAAAATAGAAGATCATCTCCAAGTAACAACAACATATGTGGAAAATGTGGTCAACAGCACAGATACAAGTATCCAGCTTTCAATGTCAAATGCAGGTTATGTAAAAAACTAGGTCATTTTGCAAAATTATGTTTCAAAAATAAGAAATCAGTCAAAACATTGGAATCAGAAGATAATTCAGCTTCTAATTCAATTTTTCCTTTTGTCGGTATGATAGAAAATCATAAGTCGTGAAAAAGAACCCTGGTCTTTAATATTTTTATTAATGATATCAAAATTGAATCTATTTTAGATTCTGGTGCTGATGTCAATGTCATGTCAAATGAAACCTTCAGTAAATTAAATTTACCAGATTCAGTCATTGTTAAGTGTCAATTCTCGATAAATAGCTTCGGAGGAAATAAAATACCAGTAATTGGAAAATGCACTCTTAAATGTTTTTTCGATAATACATATGAAATGATTACATTTATAATTGTCAATATATCATGTCAAACTGTCTTGGGTCTACCCACATGTCAGAAAATTGGAATTTTGAAAAGAGTTTTCAGTATTACAAATAATAATGATGATTTCAATGAAATTCTTAACGAATTTCAGGATGTACTTCAAGGTCTAGGATGTTTACCGCCTGTCTGCCATGTCAAGTTACGTCCGGATGCTATTCCTCGTGTCGATCCACCTAGAAAAGTTCCATTTGCTCTACACGATAAACTTAAAGAGGAATTAGATAGAATGGAGAGCATGGATGTCATATCTAAGATATCAAAACCTACGTCTTGGGTCAATTCATAGTTATAACCGTGAAAAAGTCAGGTCACTTGAGAATATGCCTAGATCCAAGAAATTTAAATGAAAGTATTATGAGAGAATATTATCCTCTGAAAAACTTTGATGAAGTCAGGTCAAAATTAATAAATGCAGCATATTTTTTTCATTTGGATGCATTCTCGGGTTTTTGGATGCTGAAAGTAGACGACGAGAGCTCAGATCTATGCACATTCCAAACTTCTTTCGGCAGATACAAATTTAATCGTTTACCATTTGGTATATGCTCATCATCTGAAAAATTTGTTCAAGTCATGAATGACTTATTTGGTGATATTGAAGGTGTGCTAATTTTGTAGATGAATTTTCAGTGTATGGTGCAACTATAAAAATACATAATATTCGCCTTAAAAAACTTCTACAGAGAGCTAGAGAAGTCAACCTTAAGTTCAATAAAGAAAAAAATAAAATAGCAATCACTAAAGTACGTTTTTTAGGTCATATATTCAGTAAAGAAGGTATTAAAGTTGATGATGAAAAAATTGAAGCAATTATTCATATACCTTCACCTTCTAATACAAAAGAACTTCAGAGATTTTTGGGCATGATTAACTTTTTAGGTCCTTTTATTAATAACTTGTCGCAAAGAACAGAAATTCTTCGAAACTTATTGAAATCTGATAGTCAATGGGTCTGGGATGAAAATTGTGAACAAGCATTCTGTATTTGAAGCATATTATTACAAAGTCTCCAGTGTTGATTTACTATAATCCAAAACTGCCTTTGATTTTATCAGTAGACAGTTCACAATCTGCAATTGGAGCGGTCATAAAGCAAAACAATCGACCTATTGCATTCAGTTCAAAAACTTTAACTTACTCACAAAGGAACTATGCACAGATTGAGAAGGAATTATTTGCTATTGAATTTGGTTGTGTTAAATTTCATCAATACATTTTTGGGCATAAAGTCATATTCCATACAGATCATAAGCCGTTGACATATATTTTCAAAAAAGCTCTTCCTGCTATTCCTGCTAGATTACAACGAATGCTAGCTCTACAAACATATGATCTGGATGTTATTTATGTACCAGGGAAACAAATGTTTATTTCCGATACATTATCTAGAGCTGCTTTAAAGGACAATTTTATTCCAGATTATGAGTCTGATATGCCATATCTCGTTAATATGATTTATTCAAATATTGCAATAACGGAAAATTATCACAAAAAAATAAGTCAAAGTACGGAAACAGATGAAACTTTACAAATTCTAAAAAAATACTATTACGAAGGATGGCCTGATTCTAAAAACAAAACGGATAATCTTGCAAAACCTTTTTGGAATTTCCAAAATGAAATACTACTCTGTCAAGAAAGTACCGGGAATTTTCAATTAAAACAACATTTTAACATTTAATCGTCAAAATTTATTGGGTCGCCTTCAAAATAGGCTCCATTTGCTCCAATACATCTATGCCAACGGCACTTCCAATTATCGAAACATTTTTTATAGGCGCTTTCCGGGATGGACTTTAGCTCTCGCGCCAAATTTTGTTTTATGGCTTCAATCGACTCAAAACGGGTGCCACGAAGGGGCAATTTTAGTTTTGGGAAGAGGAAAAAGTCGCAGGGAGCCAAATCCGGTGAATACGGTGGTTGCTGAAGCACGTTTGTTGAGTTTTTGGCGAGAAAGTCAGTCACAATCGTAGCTCGGTGAGAAGGCGCGTTATCGTCATGCAAAATCCATGAGTTGTTCGCCCACAAATTTGGCCGCTTCTTACAGATACGCTCACGCAAACGTTTCATAACGTCTAGGTAATACTCCTTGTTTACCGTCTGACCCTCTGGAACGAATTCGTAGTGCACCACGCCACGGATATCGAAGAAAACAATGAGCATCACCTTCATTTTCAAGCGGCTTTGGCGTGGTTTTTTCGGTTTCGGTTCATTTTTTGCCACCCATTCCGATGATTGCTGGCTTGTTTGCATATCGTACTCGTAGACCCAGGTCTCATCACCAGTTATAATGCGTTCCATGAATGTAGAATCGGAATTACAGCGATCCAGCATGTCTGAAGCAACCTGTTCGCGATGACGTTTTTGAAGAAAATTCAGGTCTTTCGGTACGAGTCGTGCGGCCACCTTTCTCATGCTCAAAATATAAATCAAAATCGTACGTGCGGACTCGTGGGATATCTAAAGATCATGTGCTATCTCTCTCAAGCTGGTACGACAGTTTCCAAGTACCCTTTCCTTAATTTTATCGACGTTATTTTCGATCGAAGCCGTCGATGGGCGACCGTCCTTGAAGGCTCTGTACCACTGATATGCACGAGTTTTCGATAGAGCATTATCACCAAAGGCCTTTTGCAATATTTTCAACGCATCAGCACACGAAAATTCATTTGCAACACAAAACTTTGAACAAATTCTTTGCTCAACGCAATCACCCATAGTAAAACTCGGCACGCACTCTGACATCGACTGACTTAATCAGCTGTTGCAAACACACTTATTGACAGATCCCGCTCAAGCTTGGCATAGTAATTAAGGACAGTGGTACCAACCTAGGATAAAAAAATTTTACCTGCCTCATAGCCCCGCCAGATTTAAATCGATAATTCCTGTAGTTTCTTGATAGAATGTATATGTTATGAAAAATTTAGTATTTAAAGGCACTAAATTAATTATCCCTGTAATAATGCAAGACGAGATTCTTCAAAAAATTCATGTAGGTCATCAGGCCCACAACAAATGTCTCATTTTGGCTAGAGAATCTTTTTATTGGCCTAATATGGCATCTCAATTGAAGAACTTAATTGATCAATGTTCAATATGTGCAAAATTTAAGTCTGCCAATCAAGGCGAGCCTCTTCAAAGTTATAGCATAACTCATTTTCCGTGTGAACGTGTTGTTTCAAATAAATTATATTCTTTGAGAAGTCCTTAAGTTGTGTTCATGTTTTTGAAAGGCTACTGGTGTTCTTAAAGGTAAGATCAGAAACAAAATTTTGTCTCCTTTAAGTATTTATTTATTAATTTTAATAACTTTCTTAAATCTGTTGGTTCATTCATTCCATTTGTAATTATATATTAAGTTTTGATTATATACGTCTATTAAACGTGAGCGATGCTCATTTTAGACATTAATTTAATTCTAAAAGTTTTTTGAATAAAATTTTTTCTGAAATTAAAATTGTAGAAGACTAACAGATTTAATCTGTTTTGATCTTCAAATTTCATTTCAATATGGTTATAAACGCTCGTGAATGAATTTCGTTTTATTCAGTATTATCTTCCGTAGACATATACACAAGTTAATATATTTCGAAAATATGAAATATAGCGCTATAGGATCTGTTGAAAAAATTTAATGAATAATGGTTATATATTATTATTCATTAAATAATTATATAGTTTCTTTTTTAGAGCTATGCAGTTGTGAAATTTTGTATTGATTGGATCAGACAATGTAACAAGAAATTCATAACATACTGTCATCGGAATTATAAATATCTTCCGAATTTTCCGTCAAGCGGATAGTTGTACAACTACGTAAGAGATAACCATTGAAAACATAAAGTAGAGAGTCACACTGATTCTGTTTGCATATATAAGAATTAATCATGAGAAAATTATTGCTGCAATTCACGAAAAACTATGCAGGTACGAAAATGACCAGGATGAAAAATGTTGACAAAGAGCATTTACATAGTAACTCATAGCAAAAAGTGCATATATTTTGATTATAAGAGAGGCACAATTTTGATGAGAATAATCACGAATTGGCGGAGGAAATTGACGCCACATATTGAAAGCTGAAAATTTCCTCATATGGGTCACAGTATCAAGCAGGAAAACTTGAAATATCTCCAAAATTGAGCACGTACCAAACTCATATACTACTCCTATTAACATACAGTTAAAACTGGCACAAAATGAGCACAATTTATCTATTAAAGAAAATTTCTTAATTATAATATGGGTAAGTAAGTATCAAGATATTGACTCCAAGACATTACTTAGTATATCTCGAAAACGCAAAATTCATAATGTGGGCACAGATTGGTAAAATATTGCCACATTCTATCGAAAGAAGGTCAAGTTGGAAAATCTCGAAAATTGAACGGACATATTATTCTTAACAAAAATTGATAAAAACTAAGCACAAAACACCCATAACAGCTTGATATTAGAATTCGATGAGTGCATCTCCAGCTTGACTAACCTTAAAATCCGGTAAATTATTATATAGTGCAGTCCGAAGGAGTCGAAATGTGGTGGAAGATTTGCCCAGCAATTTAACATCGGTTGAATAGAGGAACTGATTTATATTTAGATGATTGTTCGGGTATAAAATGGATTTCCGAAAGCAATAAGTCACAAGGCAATCATTATGAACGAATTTCTATCAATCCTTCAATTATAATTTATTTATAAACGAGTATATTGATTGAAACTTCACTTAGAAGGATTTTTATTTGAAATATTGTAAATAAAATCAGAATTTATTCACCGAAACCTCCACAAATTTAATCTAAAACTCTCTCAAAAACTTTTCAGAATTTGATGCCTTAGAAACAGATTAAATCTGTTAGTCTCTCACAATTTTAATTTCAAAAAAAATTTTATTCAAAAAACTTTTAGAATTAAAATAATGTCTAAAATAAGCATCGCTTACGTTTAATAGACGTATGAAGCATACATCCTTAACACGTGTAAGTTGTGATATATTTATAGTTATTTGATTTTGATATTTGGAATATTATCTAGGACTGAAGAAGAGATTACCTAGAATTATATTTGTGTTTTGAAAATATAGTGCATGTTTTGAGAGATTTCTGAATTAACTTATTCGAATATTTGAATATATCAAATATTTCAAATAAATTATATTCTTTGAGAAGTCCTTAAGTTGTGTTCATGTTTTTAAAAGGCAACTGGTGTTCTTAAAGGTAAAATCAGAAACAAAATTTTGTCTCCTTTAAATATTTATTTATTAATTTCAATGACTTTCTTATATCTGTTGGTTTATTCATTCCATTTGTAATTATATATTAAGTTTTGATTATATACGTCTATTAAACGTGAGCGATGCTCATTTTAGACATTAATTTAATTCTAAAAGTTTTTTGAATAAAATTTTTTTTGAAATTAAAATTGTAGAAGACTAACAGATTTAATCTGTTTTGATCTTCAAATTTCATTTCAATATGGTTATAAACGCTCGTGAATGAATTTCGTGTTATTCAGTATAATCTTCCGTAGACATATCGCAGGATTGCTTGTCGAAAGAAAAGAACCATGCTACACAAGTTAATATATTTCGAAAATATGAAATATAGCGCTATAGGATCTGTTGAAAATTTATTCGTTTTATTCACACTTTTAGGTTTGTTTGAAAAAATTTAATGAATAGTGATAATATATTATTATTCATTAAATAATTATATAGTTTCTTTTTTAGAGCTATGCAGTTGTGAAATTTTGCATTGATTGGATCAGACAGTGTAACAAGAAATTCATAACATACTGTCATCGGAATTATAAATATCTTCCGAATTTTCCGTCAAGCGGATAGTTGTACAACTACGTAAGAGATAACCATTGAAAACATAAAGTAGAGAGTCACATTGATTCTGTTTGCATATTATAAGAATTAATCATGAGAAAATTATTGCTGCAATTCACGAAAAACTATGCAGGTACGAAAATGACCAGGATGAAAAATGTTGACAAAGACCATTTACATAGTAACTCGTAGCAAAAAGTGCATATATTTTGATTATTAGAGAGGCACAAATTTGATGAGAATAATCACGAATTGGCGGAGGAAATTGACGCCACATATTGAAAGCTTAAAATTTCCTCATATGGGTCACAGTATCAAGCAGGAAAACTTGAAATATCTTCAAAATTGAGCACGTACCAAACTCATATACTACTCCTAATAACATACAGTTAAAACTGGCACAAAATGAGCACAATTTATCTATTAAAGAAAATTTCTTAATTATAATATGGGTAAGTAAGTATCCAGATATTGACTCCAAGACATTACTTAGTATATCTCGAAAACGCAAAATTCATAATGTGGGCACAGATTGGTAAAATATTGCCACATTCTATCGAAAGAAGGTTGAAAAATCTGGAAAATTGAACGGACATATTATTCTTAACAAAAATTGATAAAAACTAAGCCCTAACACCCATAACAGCTTGATATTAGAATTCGATGAGTGTATCTCTAGCTTGACTAACCTTAAAATCCGGTAAATTATTATATAGTGCAGTCCGAAGGAGTCGAAATGTGGTGGAAGATTTGCCCAGCAATTTAACATCGTTTGAATAGAGGAACTGATTTATATTTAGATGATTGTTCGGGTATAAAATGGATTTCCGAAAGCCATTAGTCACAAGGCAATCATTATGAACGAATTTCTATCAATCCTTCAATTATAATTTATTTCTAAACGAGTATATTGATTGAAACTTCACTTAGAAGGATTTTTATTTGAAATATTGCAAATAAAATCAGAATTTATTCACCGAAACCTCCACAAATTTAATCTAAAACTCTCTCAAAAACTTTTCAGAATTCGATGCCTTAGAAACTTTCTTTCACTATATAGACATATAGAATTATCAACACATAAGAGCGGGCGCCAACCGATAAAGAATCTAAATAAAACATTAAGTACCGAATTTAATCATATGAATCCATCCCAAGACAAATTCATTCCAATTGGATATTCAGGAATAACAAATTTCGTCACCAAAAAATATTCCACATAGTTTTGAAGAATTTTTTTTTTATTTCCTTCTTTAAACAATAGAAAGCACGTTCTTCAGAAAAGGAATCTGATATTTTAACCCATATTCTTTACAGTTGGAAGTTATTTGGATGCTAAATAAAAGCAATCAGTAAAATTTATCCACATACCTTCTATCACCAAATATTCTATTCGAAGAGAACTTTTAACAAAATTTGTTCAACAAGTTGAACACCAACTAAAAAATTTCGGTTATTTCATAGAACAATGTCGAAAGGAAGATACGGTCATAGACTCAATATCTGGAAACTGCCACGCACATGTGTAAAAAACAAATTAAAAGTAATTCAAACAATTGTATAGATTGAAAATTTACTCACAAGAGTTTTTTGAAATATTAGAGATAATATAAATTATTCTCCGAAAACTTCACATATTCAACCTGAAAAATCTCTTAGAAACTTCTCAGAATTAAAATCAATTAAATTCCTCAAAAACACTGTCCTTTCATTAACTTATAGAATTATCAACACATGTGAGCGGCAGCTAGCCACCAATAAATAAACAAATAACAGCATAAGTTATGCGCATAATCATCTAAATCCATCACCCAAGACCAATTTGTTTCGATTGGATATTCAGGAATAACAAATTCCATCACCAACAACTGTTTCACATAGAATTCAAAAAGGTCTTTTTTCCCTCTTCAAACAATAGATAGCACATTGTCCAGAAAAGGAATTTGAAATTCTAATCCATTTTCTCCTCAGTTGGGAGTTATTGGGATGCTGAATAAATACAATCAGTAAAACATATCTACGTACATACCTTTGATCACCAAATTTTCTTTTCAAAGCGAACTTCTGACGTATTCTGACAACCTGTTGCACACGATTTGAAAAAATTAGGCTATTTCACAGAAAAAGGTCGAAAGGTAGATACGATCATAGATTTAATATCTAGAAATTGCATGTGTTAAATAACGAATAAAAAGTATTTCAACCAATTATGTAGATAGATTGAAAATTTACTTACAAGTGTTTTTTTGAAATATTACATATCATTGCTGGATTAATTACCCGAAATCTATATTTTTAGATTCAATCTAAAAATCTATCAAAAACTTTTCAGAATTAAATTGAACGAAATGGCCTAGAAACACTGTGTCACTTCAAAGATATATAGAATTATCAAAACATGTGATCTGCAGCTAACCGATAAAGAATCAAAAGAAAACCTGAAGTACTGAATATAATCATCCAAATCCAAGACAAATTTGTTTCAATTGAATATTCAGGATCGAATCTGCGTATTAGGTGTTTTGTGAATATTTACAGCATTAAAAGTATTTTCTGGAATACTAGGCCATGTCCTCAACGTTTGGCTTGTAACCCTTGCCTTTCCCCACGCAACTGAACAACCCTTGTTGAAGTAGCCGAACATTGGCTATTGTTCTGTAACGAGTTTTTTGTGTCTTATTTCTGGAATCAACGTAAACCGAACACCACTCCGGGAGACTAATATTAATGGCTACAGCATTTTGTTTTGCTTTAAAATAAAACATAAATAAAAAATCATATAAGTGCACCATTATTCGTTTCATATCTTTTTTTGCGCGATTGTTATAGGTAGAAGCCTACTATAGTTTCTCATAACTGTTCATAATTTTAGAATTTCGAGTTGAAAATGGCTTTGAAATACTAGGTTGGTGAAAAATCTGAGGTCAAAAGTAATTTTGTCGGACGTCCGTAAACACCCTAACTATCGAACAAAAAAAAAGCTGAAGGAGTGTTCAGCTTCCATGTCCAATTTCGGATCCCAATACCTCGATTGAGTTTTGGGCAGTTAATGGGAGCAGAGTTAATGGGCAGAATTATTCAAATGGTTTCGTAGTCATGCATTTTTGAAACTTTCTTCAATTTTAATGAATATTGCTAATGAGCTAATAAGAAATGAAGTGAGGATTGTAGAATAAAAAGATTCTCAGAGAAATGTGTGAACAGAACGGTGTTAAGCGTTAAAAATTAGGAAAAATAAATTTAAATTCAGAATTATATTTTCGAACTTTCAGAAGAAATATTGAAAATTATGCACAAAAACTATCAAAATAGTATCCGAATATATAATCAAAATTTGAATATCAGAACAAATTTAATCTGTTAGTTTTCTATGATTTGAATTTCAAAACTTCATAATTGTAAGATAAGATAAATTTTTTTCTCATTCAAATATTAATTTTTTAATTTTAATTGACAATTTATATTTGTTGGTTTAGTTATTCAATTTGATATTTTATTTTGAGTTTTGATTTTATATGTCTATTAAATAAGCTGTTCTTGTAAGACATTAATTCAATTCTAAAATATTTTTTTAAATAAAATTATAGGAGACTAACAGATTAAATCTGTTTTGATATTCATACTATCAAGTAAATAATCTCATCTTATTATTTTATTTTATATATGATATATAATTATACTAGGTTTGAATAAAACTCATTATGGTATATCATGTTGTTAAAAAAAACAATTAATACCTTACAGATTTCTGTGATTTTTGTGACGAATATAGAATATCTTGGATTTTAAAGTGGGTGTTCAAACGAGGATAACAATAAAACTTTTGGTAAGTTGTATTTGTTGTAGATCGACTTTTCAATTTTTAAATGTGAAATGTGACCGATGAAACCCTTATCGGAATTCTAATTGTTTTTTGAAGATATAATTTATGTTTTTGAGAGACTTTCGAAGAAACTTATTTAAATATTTAAATATATTTGATATTTCAAATAAATTATATTTTTTGAGAAGTACTTGAAGTTATGTTTTGTATTTTTGAAAAGGAATTAATTTTCATAATTGTAAGAACAGAAACAAAATTTTGTATCATTCAAATATTTATTTCTTAATTTTAATTGATAATTTATATTTGTTGGGTTAGTTATTCCATTCGATATTTCATTTTGAGTTTTGATTTTATACGTCTATTAAATATAAGATGTGCTTATAGGACATTAAATTTAATTCTAAAAATTAACAAAAAATTTTTTTAAATTACAATTATAGGAGACTAACAGATTAAAGCTGTTTTGATATTTGAATTTTGTAATATGCTTTCTATGAAGTGAATAACCTCTTTTTATTATTTCACAATAAATAATCAATATTTTTCAATGTCTCGTAAAAAACTTTTTTACTCAACGACATAAAACGTATTATTGTATTAACAAAATTACATGGGTTGATTAGAAGTATCTGATATGTCATATATTTCATGAAAAAAGCACTAATGTAGGAAAATCGTTGCCGTAAGTCTGGAAATTTTGCACGCTTTTTCATATGACCCCCAATCCACGAAATTTTGCATTAACCTTGTCTTTAATTTACGTGTACATGCTGAATTTAAACTTCGTCGTAGGATTATTGCTGCGGTTTTTTAATGCTCGGCTGACCATTTTTTTTAATATTATTTTCAGATTATTCTCACAGAATCCTTCAAGAATATGAGCATTATTATTGTATTTTTTAGCACCAAATATCATATCGTTCGGATCTGTAGTCTCAAAAATATTAGAAAAATAAGGAAACAATTAAAATTTGAATAACTGCTTAACCGTTAAATCGATTTGACTCTTCAGCAAACTATAAAGTACATATTTGGGCCCAAAACGTACCCTTTGAGTTTCTAGTTTCTAGATATTTGTGTTCTGAAGTTTGAGTGTTTACGAACAGACCAGCCGGACAGAATCAGTTTTGTCTCAGATCCTTCACCAGTAGGAATCTGCACTAGTCGTTCAAAACCATTTTGGCTCAAAATCCGAAAATGCGGTAGCACGCGCTTCTCTAGAGCAAGAGCGCTTAAAATTGTACAACAATTCCATAATTCAAATTCAATATGAATTTGGAATAGTTACAAATAGTTTTCGCATAAGAACAACATATAATTTCGAAATGGATGCATGATGCGGAATATAAGCTTCTTATGCTGTCACATTTCTTATACTCTTTCAAGGTCATTGAAATCGGCTACATCGATAGAATTAAAATATCGAAAAGGGTTGTTCTTCTGTATTTTTTCTCTATTCTGTGACGAACTTTGATTGACTAGAATAAAGTACAAACAACTATAAATCTCATTTATTTGAATTTTCCGTATCATTTATTACAACTTCTGGATACGAACAGGCAGCATTGAGTTATAAAGCGTTTACTTGCGCAGCACCAAGGCAATTGGTGGCTTTGTCGGTTAACTCCTACATATAAACATATTACAAAATAATAGCTGAAATTAATTCTCCAGAACCCCTACAGATTTTAACTTTAATAAATCTTATGAAAACATTTCGAATTAAATAACATAAATAAAGGTTAATACTCAATAGAAGGTATAAAAAATTATTTAAATATTTGAAAATTATCCTTCTACATATTTAATTTCAAAAAATTATATTTAATGATTATAACTTCAGGAATTAAATTAAAATAATGTTATATAAGTACCACTTATATCGGATGAAATATAAAATAAACATTCATTATAGGACATCCAAATGATATAACAAAATCCAATGAATAAAAATTGTTGACCAAAATTCGATAAATTAAATATTTTGAATAGAAAATTTTTTATTTCTGCTGATCAATCGTATGAAAACAAATATCTTTCAAAATCTTTAACAAAATCTTAAGAATTTCATCATAAAACTATCTTACTTAGTATATTCAATATTGGTGGATATCTAACTAAGTTACCTTCTATAAACTCTCAAGATATGTAAAACAAATACTGAAAAACAAGTTTTAAGAGAGACTTTGTTCGTCAGTATTCAAATAATTCAAATTCAATAACATATAACATCAATCAACAACAAATATTCACTCACCCTTCAACAATTTAGAAACTTCTGGTAAATGAGTACTGAAAAATTTAAATATAGTGTAAGGTTATCTTACAAATAAATTATTTTTTTGGTTTACCCTTGATCTAAAAGATTGAAAGACAATTTAACGGCCTCTGTTATAGCACAAGGACCATCTGTACAAAGAATGTCAAGGAAACCAAATAATTATATATTATGAATAAAATAACATAAATAGAGGTTAATACTTGATAGAAGGTATATAAAATTATTTGAATATTTCAATATTAGCCTTCCTCATATTTAATTTCAAAAAATTATATTTATAATAATAATTATAACTTCCGGAATTTAATTGAAACAATATCATGATCATTTAAAAATATATAAAAATACCTTCTTTATCATTAGATATTTCTGCAACAACTAACCAATTTTGGGATAAGCATGGCCTATACGAAAATTAGGTTATATCACAGAAATATACAATGAAAGAAGATACGACTTTGACTCTGCATCAGATAACCGCCACGTGCATGTGATGTAGTACAAAGAAATTTCTCAATTATTAGTATATAAAAATTGAAAATTACTATGAAGAAGTATTTGCATCTTACAGAATAATAGGTAGAATTCATTCTCCAGAACCTCTACAGATTTTAATCTTAATAAAAATGAAATCAGAAAAACATTTGGAATTGAATTTTGAAACATGTCCATGATCAAAAATGTAAATATTAAATGGTCAAGAATGGAAAGAATTTCACAGAATCAATAGCTGAACTATTAGAAATTGATAATGTAATGTCTACAGAGCAGTGGATGGCGATGGTATTTTTGTCGAGCTAACAGCTGTTCAGTAGTTAATTGACACATAGAATACAGAGTTTCAAGATCAAGGAGCAATGAAACAAGGTGCCATATGGGATACCTTAGGTAATGATTTCGAGAACACTTCTAATTCTGGTTTACATCAATAATTTGCTTACCTCTAAATTATAGGCCAGAATAATTTCGTTTACTGACGACACTTACTATAATTATTTTCGAGCATAATTTCTGGGCTGAGGTTAGGCTTCTTGCAACCCTGGAACTACACACCGATCCCTTACCTGATTTCACTGTCTTGCATTTTGGTGATGCTGATGATAGAGAACGTTATGTCTATTAAATTTCAAGGTGTTACACTGGCTGGACTGCTATTTCAGATCAAGATTGAACCATTGAGGTATCAGAATAGCACAAGAAACTCAGAAAAATAATTTATAAGATTGATCACTGCTCTGGTGTATATTTTGCCTTGGTGCAGTCCATCTTGTAATATGGCATATTCACTTAGGGTGCTCTAGTTGATCAGTATTAGATACTATAGAATTGTGAGGATTCAAAAACGGATTTTGAAGATACTTTTCAAAACACTGTAAGGTATCCAACAGCGGTAGGTCTATGCTGAAATAGGAGTTTTGGATCTTTCACAACTTTATGTGAAAGCACTAATCAAATCAACCCCAAGAAGTTGATTCAGATTGGATCTACTCTGATTTAATCAGAATACCCTTCCACTGAGATTGAATGGTTAGGTGGTGAAGAAATCGAAATAGAGGTGAGATCCTCTCTCTTGAATTGGGGACACAAAGGTAACGTCAATCGTTTATTGCAAAATGGGAGAATTGAGAAATAAGGAGAACTGACTTTAGAAATTTGTTTTGGTTATCGCTTTTTTATGATGTATAATTTATAATTGTAGATCCAACTGGTTTCACTATAATCTCGTATACTGGTTTATATATTTTTCAATACATATTGAGATGTTTGTAGGAAAAATTTCGCAAAGCCTTCTGTAACCTGCAAATAAATGAATTAAAATAAAGAATAAAAGAGAATTCACCTCACGCAGAACTATTTCAAATTCAAACTAAATTCTTTTGTCAAATTTCTGGCTCACCAAAATTGTCATCTCTGAATTCCCTTTTATCATTTTTTCTTATAGGCAACATAGAAAATAATATAATCTCTAAATATTATTTGAAAGAGAAACATATTGTTTTTTTGGTATAGATAAGTACACGACATAATTGTTGGTCCTAATGAAACATATCGACAAATCCCTGAATTAGTAGAATTTCTGGATTTCATTAATCTTGAAATCCTTTTAACAGTTGAAACAGAAACGAATGATGGATTGACTTTCTTAGACCTAACACTTTCAAGAAGTAATAACCTATTAAATTTCAAATTCTTCAGAAGTTCCTTCGCAGATGCAATAATTTCTCATTTCCTCTTTTAGTCCCAATAATTATATATCTGCTGCTCTGAAATCCATGATTCGTAGGTAATTCACTATACCTATGTTTCGGAAAATTTTTTGTACAGAGATCTCCATAATAATTTATATGGCTCGAAATAATAGATTTCCTTTATATTTGATGATATGATATTATCCTGATACTTCTAGATTTTATGGTAAGATATCTCAGAAGCTTTTTAGCTTGTTCGAGTAAGAAGGTATATAAAATTATTTAAATATTTTAATATTAGCCTTCTACATATTTAATTTCAAAAAATTATATTTAATGATTATAACTTCTGAAAATAAATTAAAATGATATTATATAAGTACCACTTATATCAAATGACATATAAAATAAACATTCATTATAAGACATCCAAATGGTATAACAAAATCCAATAAATGAAAATTGTTAACCAAAATCCTATAAATTAAATATTTTGAATAGACAAAATTTTGTTTCTGCTGATCAATCTTATGAAAACAAATATCTTTCAAAAATTTCTAAGATAATCTTAAGAATTTCATCATAAAACTATCTTACTTAGAATGTTCAATATTATTGGATATCTGACTAAGTTACTTTATATAAAAACTCAAGATATGTGAAAACATTACTGAAAAACAAGTTTTAAGAGAGACTTTGCTTCGTCAGTATTCAAATAATTCATATTCAATAAATATAACATCAATCAACAACAAACATTTACTCACCTTTTAACCATTTAGAAAACTATTGATAAACTGAAAAATCTTTGAATGTAGTGTAACGGTTCACTATATATAAATATTTCTGTGGTTTACCCTTGATCTCAAAGATTGAAAGACAATTTAACGGCCTCTGTTATAGCACAAGGACTATCTGTATAAAGAATGTTAAGGAAACGAAATAATTATATATTATGAATAAAATAACATAAATATAGGTTAATTCTTGATAGAAGGTATACAAAATTATTTGAATATTTTAATATTAGTCTTCAATATATTTAATTTCAAAAAATTATATTTAATGATTATAACTTCTGAAAATAAATTATCTTTTAGATCAAGGGTAAACCTCAGAAATATTTATATATAGTGAACTACATTTAAAGAGATTTCAGTTTACCAGAAGATTTCTAAATGGTTAAAAGGTGAGTAAATATTTGTTGTTGATTGATGTTATATTTATTGAATATGAATTATTTGAATACTGACGAAGCAAAGTCTCTCTTAAAACTTGTTTTTCAGTAATGTTTTTACATATCTTGAGTTTTTATATAAAGTAACTTAGTTAGATATCCAATAATATTGAATATTCTAAGATAGTTTTATGATGAAATTCTTAAGATTATGTTAAACATTTCTGAAAGATATTTGTTTTCATTAGATTGATCAGCAGAAACAAAATTTTGTCTATTCAAAATATTTAATTTATAGGATTTCGGTTAACAATTTTTATTTATTGGATTTTGTTATAACATTTGGATGTCTTATAATGAATGTTTTTTTATATGTCATTTGATAAAAGTGGTACTTATATGACATAATTTCAATTTAGTTTTAGAAATTATAATCATTAAATATAATTTTTCGAAATTAAATATGTAGAAGACTAATATTAAAATATTTAAATAAGTGTTCTGGTAAGTTTATTTCCCACCCAACAGTGAAACGGTAGCCGAAACTGTTTAATTAGAAAATTGAACCCGGCCTGAACTCGGGACATTTCGGTTCCCAGTCCAAGAATCATTGATTCCTGAAAAGAATAATTTCATTCATTCACAATAGAATAGTTTAAAAGAAAATACCAAAGAGATGTGCGCCCTTTTATATGCAATTAGAGGTAATCTGAATTATGAATACATAACCTTGAGTTATTTTGGATATTTACCCAACAAAATTCAGAATTTTTTTGATGAATTCAACTTAAAAAGATCGTTCTCAGTCCTGTCCTGATCTAGGGAGAATTATGTTCAACTCGAAAGAAAACAAAATAGTTCAAAAGATTCAATAGTCTTTATAATCAATCGAGATGATTGTAATGCAACTTACGTGGGTCAGGCAAGTAGGAACTTTGAAATAGAAATGAAAGAGCATCTCACGACCAAATGGGCGGCAGTCTTTTAACATACTCAATCACCGTATATGAATAAGGTGAATCATACCTATGCGGACATTAGCCAAGAATAGATTATTTTGACCAAAATATGACGATTAGACCGAATATGCTTCCGTAAAATAATACGAAGAAATAAAAACAGGGCGTTAAATTTGATTTTTTTTCTTGCTAATAACTTCATAGTTTATTTCTCAAATGTTATTAAAATCGGAATATTATTTTTTTTATAACTTTACTTTTTATTGCTGCGTGAATAATTCCTGCTGATGAAATTACTGCTTATTTTGACGAAACTTGATAGTTATTATGATTAGAAAATACAAAAATTATTTTTATGTAATATTGGTACTCTTGTTTCAATACGATAATTTTTCGAGAAAAACGCAAGTGCTTAATGCATCGTCTCAGAAAGGGATTTCAAATAACAGATAATAAAGAAACACGATAATTTCACCCATTTTCGAGAAAGACGCAATTAAAGAATTTATTGTCTTAGAAAGAAGTTTCAAATATTATTTCATTTATAAATAGTATATTTTGAGACTTTCATGAAACTATTGCTGGTAAATGTCAGTTCTTCTCTGTGAAGCACTTTTAATCTGAGATCATAGTTCATTGTTGCATTGTTGCTCTTTTGAAATACCTCGTCACAATCATTTTACCAATGAACATCAATTATTTATTTGCCCAAGAAAACTTTTGCGGTCGTTCTGCAAATTAGTAGAATTTTCATATCCAGACAGAATGCGCCTAAATCATAAAACTTGAAAATTTATTTCAACTGAAACATTTCGTACACAAAATATGTCTAGTCGTCCGAAACAAATGACACCTAATAAAGGAGATGAAATTTTGGTTCAAGTAGATGAAAATCCAGAAGTGAGTTCAATTCAACTGACAGTAGCAACAGGAATAAGTCAGTCGTCAAATATTAGAATTCTTCATCCTCATCATTTCACTCCCATTCAAAATTTGCTTCCAAGAAATCTGACAAGACGGTTATACTTTTACTAATCTTTTCTCAAAAAGCATGGTGATGACCGATATTTTATCCAGAATATTATGTTCACCGATGAAGCTGCTTTCACTAATCGTGGAGTATTTAATCGGAGAAACAATCATTACTGGTAAGAGTAAACCCGCATGCTGTTACAGAAAAGCATTTTCAGCATGAGCTCAAATTGAATATTTGGTGGTGCATTATATGCGTCCATATGTTTTTCCTCCAAATTTAAAAGGGGATTGTTACTAGTTTTTTTGCAAAATACTTTATATGTATTGAAAAGGTCTTGAAAAAAGTAAAATATTGCTCGGTAACATTTTCAAATCGCACACAGTGTTTCTAAGAAAAAGATGGTGATTATTCCTAATGGTACATGATACTTTGCGCTTTCTCAATATTTTTTAATTTTATTACTCATTCCTCAGGGATGTTGGATTCCTAGCGAATTGAAATCTTCATCCTGAAATTCATTAATTATTTCTTACTCTAACTATTGTACTCCAGTTTATTTTGCCAGTGGTTGAAACTTCACTAAGAGGAATATCTCTCGCAACAAAAAAATCAAATGCTCAACGTTCGAAACTACCCTATAATGCAGACTTTTCACTTGAACCAATAACGTATCTCAGCTAATTCGATTAGAGCAACTATATCGTTTTGAGGAAAAATAACGCAGTATTAACCACCAGCCCTTCACAATCACGAAAATTGCGATTCTCGGATATTTTCAACATGCCAAACTCCGTGGCAGCTCGAAAAAAAAAATCGAGTCAGCGCTCAACAACCAATAAAACGTTAAGTGCTTCGTGTTTGAATTGAGAAAAAAATCTTTCCATCCTCCAAGTTGTTCAAACTGTAAATGCGGTGGATTGGTCGTAAAATAATCAGCGAATATTTCCAACCCCGACTCGAAAAAAATTTAGAGACGATGCTGTATTCAGGTCAAAAGTTCCCTTGTTTCATACGTATATTCTGCTTAAGAAGTGAATGTAGACTTAAGAGCTTTCATCTTTCCCTTGTCCCGGGTGCGGAATGAATTTTATGGAGAAGCTTGGAAGTTATCCCCCCTTTTCAGACATTCTTATATCGAAGAGAAAAACACGTTATTCGTTTGGTGTGTAGACGTTTCACAACCTTTGTCGCCCTGTTCACTGTTCATTCCTATTCATATTTTGTCAACTTTATTAAATCGCTTGAATGGAAAGGAAATTTTCCTTTCCTGTTCTTTCTACATTTTTGAATGATTTTGACAATTCTCCTCTTAATTTTCTTTATTCTTTTCGGAATTATGTTTCAGTAGTACTCCAAGAAATATAATGCACGCTTCCCTCTCACTAAGCCAAATTTATATAACCAGTTCTCGGTGGATCGTCCACATATATTTGAGATATTTGACATATATTATTATTTGTTTTCAGCAAGGTATGCTACTTCATCTTTAAAGATTTCAAATATCTCAAGCGTTCAAAAACTTTCCATACTTTCTATTTTACTTCAAGTAGTTTTATCCATACCGAAAAAATATTGTCCATAAGGTGGTTGTTGTTTCGTTCATTCTCAGCTCCTCTATTGGTCGTCTTATCAGTTTGAAATTCTCACTTTAGTATTCACTAAAATGAGAATTTCAAACCCGAAAACATTTGATACTTTAGTTGCCCTTTTCTCCATTATTCGTTTCATTAGATTTTCATCAAGTGCCGTAGCTTTTATCGAAAACTCTATTTCTGAAAGGACTCAGCAGGTGAGCTGTGGAGCTGAGTTGTCAGATCCCTCACCAATCTTTTGTGTTTTTTTTTTGGTGTCCTATATGGCTCAATTTTAGGACCGTTGCTCTTCATACTTTATATCCATTATATGAGCGAACTTTTGAAATACGGCCTTGTTCACTTTAATGCTGTTGATACTCAGCTAAATCGTTTTTCAAGACCATGTGCAAGGCATTGCAAGAGTGAACAAAGATCTCAGATAATGAATAAAATGTCTTCAACTAATAATCAGCTTGCAATGAATCCGTCCAAATTACAAATTCTTTTTAACCGAAAAGTCGATCACTGCAGAGCCTTTAGTCATTATATCGAGCTCAAGCTGGAGAATGAGTTGATGCTATTTGTTTAATACATCTTGGTTTCTTCTCAATTATATCTTCCGATTCAAAATACACAACGCATGCTGTACAAAAAATGTATGATGACTTTCTGCTTGCTCAATCCTCAAAGATGTTGGATTCCTAGTGAATTGAAATGTACATCCTGCAATTCATTAATTCTTTCTTACTCTAACTATTGTACTCCAGTTTATTTTGCCTGTTTAGATCAAGAGACTACGGAAAAGATTTAAAAAGTTTCGAGTTCTTGGCTGAGATATATTTATGGAATAAGAAAGTTCCATAAGATAAGACATAAACCTAAAGAAATTAGATAGCGTAATACGGTATACATGTTCAACCTGTGTGCAGTGTTTCCTCATCTTAGAGTTATTCCAACCGCAATCTCTTGGCATCTCCATAGAAAAGGTGTGTATCGTTCTGATATACTACTCTGTCAAGAAAGTACCGGGAATTTTCAATTAAAACAACATTTTTACATTTAATCGTCAAAATTTATTGGGTCGCCTTCAAAATAGGCTCCATTTGCTCCAATACATCTATGCCAACGGCACTTCCAATTATCGAAACATTTTTTATAGGCGCTTTCCGGGATGGACTTTAGCTCTCGCGCCGAATTTTGTTTTATGGCTTCAATCGACTCAAAACGGGTGCCACGAAGGGGCAATTTTAGTTTTGGGAAGAGGAAAAAGTCGCAGGGAGCCAAATCCGACGAATACGGTGGTTGCTGAAGCACGTTTGTTGAGTTTTTGGCGAGAAAGTCAGTCACAATCGTAGCTCGGTGAGAAGGCGCGTTATCGTCATGCAAAATCCATGAGTTGTTCGCCCACAAATTTGGCCGCTTCTTACGGATACGCTCACGCAAACGTTTCATAACGCCTAGGTAATACTCCTTGTTTACCGTCTGACCCTCTGGAACGAATTCGTAGTGCACCACGCCACGGATATCGAAGAAAACAATGAGCATCACCTTCATTTCCGAGCGGCTTTAGCGTGGTTTTTTCGGTTTCGGCTCATTTTTTGCCACCCATTCCGATGATTGCTGGCTTGTTTGCATATCATACTCGTAGACCCAGGTCTCATCACCAGTTATAATGCGTTCCATGAATGTAGAATCGGAATTACAGCGATCCAGCATGTCTGAAGCAACCTGTTCGCGATGACGTTTTTGAAGAAAATTCAGGTCTTTCGGTACGAGTCGTGCGGCCACTTTTCTCATGCCCAAAATATCAATCAAAATCATACGTGCGGACTCGTGGGATATCTTAAGATCATGTGCTATCTCTCTCAAGCTGGTACGACGGTTTTCCAGCACCCTTTCCTTAATTTTATCGACGTTATCTTCGATCGAAGCCGTCGATGGGCGACCACTTCACGACAGTCATTGAAGGCTCTGTACCACTGATATGCACGAGTTTTCGATAGAGCATTATCACCAAAGGCCTTTTGCAACATTTTCAATGCATCGGCACACGAAAATTCATTTGCAACACAAAACTTCAAACAAATTTTTTGTTCAATGTAATCACCCATAGTAAAAATCGGCACGCACTCTGACATCGACTGACTTAATCAGCTGTTGCAAACACACTAGTTGACAGATCCCGCTCAAGCTTGGCATAGTAATTAAGGACAGTGGTACCAACCTAGGAAAAAAAAATTTTACCTGCCTCATTGCCCCGCCAGATTTAAATCGATAATTCCCGGTACTTTCTTGTCAGAATGTACACATAATTTCCAAATCAGGAACGTGTTCTTATATCGGTTTCTACCAACATCCCTAATCCAGAAATCCGTCACATTTATTATCTGCAAGTATTTCAATCAATTCAATAATTTTAAATCTCTTAAGGTATTTATTTTTGGGTGTCATGTCCATGACTTTCTAATAAAAAAAATGCTCGCATCGGTTGGCTGAATTTCATTGTCTTTGGGTTGAGTGTTATAAATCCTCTTTGGTTTTTCATTTTTGACACTTTTATTCTGTTAGCTAATTTGGAGAATTTTTTTTCAATTAACTATTGGGCACAGTGCAAATTTATTTTTTTTTTCCCTAATTATAATTTCTTAGGGGTTTGCGTAGGAAAACAGAAGAATTTCACCCACCTTAAGTACATTCTGTGAATGTTCCACGTATAAAATGTAATATGTTAATTTTATTTTATCGTTCAATGAAGGCTTATTATCATTAGAACTTTGTTTGTTGTTGATATTATTATCATTATTATTGTTGTTATTGTTAGGGAGACATACAGAAGAAAACTTAATTATCACTTTATTTGGTAAACTGTTTGTATGGTAGTCCTCTGTGGAAGCGTAATATCCTAGATGAAGTCAACACCTATTAATATTTTGTCAGTTGAGTTGGAGAAATGTCGTTAGAAAAACGAAGAATAGCACTAGCACAAATATTTATCTGCACAAGTTATATATTCGAAAATAATCCCATCCTAACGGAAATAAAAAATCTAGCGTTTTTCAGAGGTTATTGGAACAATAAATATAAGCCAGCTTATATGAAAGCACTTTACACGGTGAAACCTCGATCTCGATGAATATACGGATCTCCACATTTGCCATTCCTCGAACTAAATTACGAGGATCATGCACATAAAGTAGACTGCCACATTTCAGAAATACAAAAAGGTTCCATGACAGCTCCAATAGATTTTAATGCCCTTAAAAATCGAGAATATGTCAGATATGATCATGTATATTTACAGATGCGTCAGTAAATTTACAAACTAAAGCAGAAGGTATAGGAATCTATTCGTACACTCTAGACATTGATTATTCCGTAAAAAAAAACCCGTTGGTTGATATTTTCAGCTGAAATGATGGCTATATGTAAGGCGCTAACTTTCATCATAAATAAAAAAAGGAAATACTGTGTAACTTTTTCCGATTCACTTAGTGCCATAACACGTCTTAATAATTGGAAAATGTCATCTAATCTAAATTAAAACAAATTGTAGGAATTACTATGTTTTACTATCAAAAAAGATATATTACACATTTTCTTGTGACTCGAGTTTCGGGAAATGAACTATCCCATCATCAGACAACTGAAGACCTTACAGTGGTACAGAGGTATTTCAACAAAAATGATAAATATTTTGAATATTTCAATAGATTCTAGATAACATCTTATAGTGATACAGAGATTTACAAGCGGAACGTGATAAAAACCGCGTTATCTAGAACATATTCTAGATAACACCTAATACTAATATTTTCGATTCACACAGCTCCGTATAGTCATTCATTATTTTTACATTATTGAATAATGAATGACTGTACGGAGCTATGTAAATCGAAAATATTTGAGATATTTAAGAAGTAACATCTGTTTGAAATCTTTTTCAACGAACATCAAATGAATTTAATGAAAGTAAACAAAAATTCAACTTTTGCCACTCATGCTTTAGAAAACAGTAATTCCTTTCGACAAAAGAAAATCTTAAGAAAAATTTTTGTTGGAAGATAATAGTAATTGCTGCCGTTCGGTGTATTTATTTTCGTGCCTCCCTGATGCTTTTCTTGTCAAACCTCAAGACAGTGATTAAAACACTGACGTGATTCTGTGATATGGTAGACTTAAATCTTTCGCAGCCTCTGCCGCCTGTTGCAAATATTGATAACAAGTCTTGATTATAACACATTAAAATAAGTGAGAATAAAAGCAAGCCTAAAAATACTTCGACCTCTGTAATGTCCACGTCCACAACTAAGTATTCATTATTTGCACTGAATTCATTCCTGATACTTTCCAGCTTCATATTTGTTTGCAAAACAACTTTTCCCAATATCTCATCGGGAGTTACAAATTACCATGACTCAACTTCAGAACAAGTAACGTTCTCACCCTATTTATGGCCAAATAAGAACTGTTCAGTTTTTTGCGAACAGAGTCAATATGCATACTCCATTTCAAATTGTTATCAACGTGAATGCCAATAAATTTAGTGTCAGTCTTATATAAAATAGCACTTTCCAAATGGCGAATTACCTTTCGGTTTCATCAATATTGATCCTTAAGTTATTTTTATGGCACCAGTTCACAAAGCTTTGTAATAGTAGCTCACACAGCGCCTGAAGTTCTTCGAATGATGTGGCCGAAATCACTACCGAAGCATCATTCATCAAATTCAGGGATATTGCTCTCAAATTAATAGGGAGATCGTTGATGAAAAGCGAAAATATAAGAGGCCCAAGGACGGATTCTTGTGGCACTCCAAGACTAAGATCGTGCTCGTTAGATTAGCAGCCTTCAAATTTTACTAAAATGGATCTACCCTCGAGATAGCTTCGGAGTGAATCTAAAAATACACCCCGAAAATCCAAACTGTAACATTTGTCAACTATAAACTGAAATGAAAGACTACCGAATGCTTGCGAGAGGTCAAGAAATAAACCTGCTGCATGCAAGCCATTGTCAAGGCATTCATACATATAATCAACAAAGGAAATTGCAGCTTTTTCAGTCGAGTGACCTGATCTAAAACCATGCTGGGCATTATCGAGTATATTGAACTTGTCAAGATACTTTATCATTCTGTTGAACACAACTCTTTCGAATACCTTAAAAAATATGCTCATAATAGAAATTGGTCTATAATTTGTGAAACTATTCATATCTTTTTTCTTGAAGATTGGAATAACTGAGGCTTTTTTCAGAATAGTGGGAAAGATGCCAGAACTCTCAGATTAATAGAGTGAGTAAAATGCTTACAGATATCTGAGCTTATCAACTTCAGAATTCTAGCAGATATACATTCTGTCAAGAAAGTACCGGGAATTATCGATTTAAATCTGGCGGGGCAATGAGGCAGGTAAAATTTTTTTTTCCTAGGTTGGTACCACTGTCCATAATTACTATGCCAAGCTTGAGCGGGATCTGTCAACTAGTGTGTTTGCAACAGCTGATTAAGTCAGTCGATGTCAGGGTGCGTGCGGATTTTTACTATGGGTGATTACGATGAGCAAAGAATTTGTTTAAAGTTTTGTGTTGCAAATGAATTTTCGTGTGCCGATGCATTGAAAATGTTGCAGAAGGCCTTTGGTAATAATGCTTTATCGAAAACTCGTGCATATCAGTGGTACAGAGCCTTCAAGGACGGTCGTGAAGTGGTCGAAGACTTGCCTCGTTCCGGACGCCCATCGACGGCTTCGATCGAAGATAACGTCGATAAAATTGAGGAAAGGGTGCTGGAAAACCGTCGTACCAGCTTGAGAGAGATGGCACATGATCTTAAGATATCCCACGAGTCCGCACGTACGATTTTGATTGATATTTTGGGCATGAGAAAGGTGGCCACACGACTCGTACCGAAAGACCTGAATTTTCTTCAAAAACGTCATCGCGAACAGGTTGCTTCAGACATGCTGGATCGCTGTAATTCCGATTCTACATTCATGGAACGCATTATAACTGGTGATGAGACCTGGGTCTACGAGTACGATATGCAAACAAGCCAGCAATCATCGGAATGGGTGGCAAAAAATGAGCCAAAACCGAAAAAACCACGCCAAAGCCGCTCAAAAATGAAGGTGATGCTCATTGTTTTCTTCGATATCCGTGGCGTGGTACACTACGAATTCGTTCCAGAGGGTCAGACGGTAAACAAGGAGTATTACCTAGGCGTTATGAAACGTTTGCGTCAGCGTATCCGTAAGAAGCGGCCAAATTTGTGGGCGAACAACTCATGGATTTTGCATGACGATAACGCGCCTTCTCACCGAGCTACGATTGTGATTGTGACTTTCTCGCCAAAAACTCAACAAACGTGCTTCAGCAACCACCGTATTCGCCGGATTTGGCTCTCTGCGACTTTTTCCTCTTCACAAAACTAAAAATGCCCCTTCGTGGCACCCGTTTTGAGTCGATTGAAGCCATAAAACAAAATTCGGCGCGAGAGCTAAAGTCCATCTCGGAAAGCGCCTATAAAAAATTTTTCGATAATTGGAAGTGCCCTTGGCATAGATGTATTGGAGCAAATGGAGTCTATTTTGAAGGCGACCCAATAAATTTTGACGATTAAATGTAAAAATGTTGTTTTAATTGAAAATTCCCGGTACTTTCTTGACAGAGTAGTATAACCCCTTTGGTGTTCTTGGACACATTTCTTGAATGATCTAGCAGTCTGGCCATGTATACTAAAGGGCAATCTTTGCAAGTCAACTTGTAGACTCCGGATTTATTTTCTTTATTTGTACGATCTTTATTGTTTTTTATGAAGGTACTAAGGTTATTAATTGTCTTAAAAGCAATATTAGCAATATTTCAAAAGTTGTTTCAATTATAACGCGGCTTTTAAGACAATTAATAACCTTAGTACCTACATAAAAAACAATAAAGATCGTACAAATAAAGAAAATAAATCCGGAGTCTACAAGTTGACTTGCAAAGATTGCGCTTTAGTTTACATTGGCCAGACTGGTAGATCATACAAGAAACGTGTCCAAGAACACCAAAGGGGTTATATATTCAATTCTGTACATTCGACATATGCTAATCATCTTAAGGAATTCAGGCATAATTACAACAATAATTATGAAATTATCCACGTTGAAAGCAAAAGTTCTAGATTAACACTTTTAGAATTTCTTGAAATCAACAGGTATAATGCCGTAAAATCCTTTTGAACGAACAAACAGATGTCGATCATTCTCCATTACTGAATATTTTTCTTTAATGACATTTTTAGCGGCAAACTCCAATAAACACCTAGAGTTTTTATGACTTGTGCTCCCATTATTTGGTCACGTACCTAAAAATGTATTTAAACTCTGTTAGACTGAATAGCATCAGACAGTACAATGTAATACCTGAAGAAGACACAACGTAGTGAAACAATTGTTGTAGTAGTACAAACATTCTTGTTAAAATAAATTACTGTCTCATATACATTTTTTTATTTAAAATGAGTTTCCACCAAGTAAAGACCAAATCTATCAAATATGTGTAATATATTTTTTTTGGTAGTAAAACAGTAATTTCTACAATTTGTTTCAATTATGATCTACTGCGAAATAGTACCGGCTGAAACAATTTAGTATCTAATCTAAATATAATGTCCTATATGTAAAAAATATCTTCATAAAGCTGCAATGTTAAATTTAAACATCATCTGTGTATGGATACCAAGTCACTCGGATATAATAAGGAACGAACGCGCGGATGTCTTGGCAAAAAGGTGCGTCAGAAAGTTACAATAGAATCAAATACAGGGGTGATCAAAACAAGGTTCGAAATATATTGCAAAACAATTTAGAAAATCAGTGGATTATAGAATGGAATAATATGGGATTTCGAAGGGTTATACATACACGAAGGGATACAAAATACACCAATTCAAAAATAGTTTTTTGTTTGACTCTAAACTTGATAAATATAGTGTAACAACGATGATGAGATTGCGTTCCAATCATTGCCTGTCACCGGAACATCTATATAAAATAAAGATCTACAACAACTCAAACTGTTACTGTGGAGCACATGGTGATATTACACATATACTCTTCAATTTACATCTGAATAAAGAAAACTACAACATTTTATATGAGAAATTGACGCAAATGGGATTGAATTGTCCAATAAATGTGAATGATGTTGTTTTTAGCCAATCTCTCCAGATAATAGATTTATTGATTTTTTTAAATCATCAGGATTAAAATTGTAGGTATATAGGTGACTAACATATGAACGTGATGTTTTAGCCCTGTGTATGTCAAATATCCTTTTCAACCTTGGAAACGGGGTGGGAAACAGTAATTTATTGGCTGGGTACATAACCTCCGGTTGAGCCGAAAAATCATCTGATAAGGGGAATCAGAAAGAGAAGAATATGATGGCACGTAACTGTCTTTGTTGTGATGCTATATTGCGTCAGTACCTTATGTGTACTTCTCGAGTATTTTTCATCTGTGAATAAAATCATGATACGTGAATAAATAGTTGTACAAAATGAACTGTATGAAGTAATAACCTCGCTGCTGCCCAGCCAAAATTACTGTTGGCTTGTCGAGTTGGCGACAACTTTCTTTCTTATTTATTGGACACATGTGGAATTTAGATTACTTTACTTCTACAGATCTCGAAACGCTGAAATATTGGCATAAATAAATTATTTAAATATTTGGATATTAGCCTTCTACATACTAAATTTCAAAAAATTACTTTCAATAATTATAACTTCAGGAATTAAATTAAATTAATGTCCTAAAGGTACCACTTATACTAGACGACATATAAAATGAATATTCATTTTAAGACATCCAAATGATATAAAAAAATCCAATAAATAAAAATTGTTAACCAAAATCCTCTAAATTAAATATTTTGAGTAGCCAAATTTTGTTCCTGCTCCTCAATCTTATGAAAACAAATATCTTTCAGAAATGTTTAACATAATCTTAAGAATTTTATCATAACACTATCTTACTCAGAATATTCATTATTATTGGATATCTAACTAAGTTACTTTCTATAAAATCTCAAGATATGTAAAAACATTACTGAAAAACAAGTTTCAAGAGAGATTTTACTTCGTCAGTACTCAAATAATTCATATTCAATAAAATATGTATAACATCAATCAACAACAAATATTTACTCACCCTTCAAGAATTCAGAAAACTTCTGGTAAATGAATATTTAAAAATTTGAAAGGAGTGTAATGTTAACTACAAATAAATAATTCTTTGGTTTATCCTTGATCTAAAAGTTTGAAAGACAATTTAACGGCCTCTGTTATAGCACAAGGACTATCTGTATAAAGAATGTTAAGGAAACCAAATAATTGTATATTATCAATAAAATAATATAAATAGAGGTTAATTCTTGATATAAGGTATACAAAATTATTTAAATATGTTAATATTAGTCTTCTACATATTAATTTCAAAAAATTTTTTTTTAATAATTATAACTTCAGGAATTAAATTAAATTAATGTTATATAAGTGGCACTTATATCAAACGACATATAAAATAAATATTCATTATAAGACATCCAAATGATATTATATATTGATGTTATATTTTATTGAATATGAATTATTTGAGTACTGACGAAGCAAAGTTTCTCTTAAAACTTGTAATGTTTTTAGTTAGATATCCAATAATATTGAATATTCTAAGTAAGATAGTTTTATGATGAAATTCTTAAGATTATGTTAAACATTTCTGAAAGATATTTGTTTTCATTAGATTGATCAGCAGAAACAAAATTTTGTCTACTCAATATATTTAATCTATAGGATTTTGGTTAATAATTTTCATTTATTAGATTTTGTTATATCATTTGGATGTCTTATAATGAATATTTATTTTATATGTCGTTTGACATAAGTAGGTCTTATATGACATTAATTGAATTTAATTCCTGAAGTTATAATTATCAAATATAATTTTTTGAAATTAAATATGTAGAAGGCTAATATTAAAATATTTAAATAATTTCATATACCTTCTGTCGACTTTTAACCTCTATTTATGTTAAAAATAAATGGGTGAAATTTTAGAACACTATATTTTAAGAACGAGTTCCATTTACCATGGTTATGCTGATGTCAGTGGATTTTCACTAAGGATGCATAAAATGTCTCAATCAAAAATTTACAAAAACCTTCGATTTCATTCAATTCAATTAAATTCATATCACAAACATACGATAATTCGTAACCGACAAAGAATCAATATTTTCAAAATATAGTCCAATCAACAATATGAAGGGAAAATATTCTGGTAACGTTCATTTTCACTTAGTTCGTATTTTTATGGACAAAACCAATCATTATCATTGTTTCATAAAACGGTATCATCTTCGGACTTTCTGTTTCTAGAATTCAAATACAGGAACAGGGAATGGTGTGTATTTTCGAAAAATATAAACAGAATTCTCGTATCAGAATTTTATTAATTGAACCTCAGAGATATTCTTTTCAAAAGAAAGCTGCAAAACCACATTTTCTATGGCGACGCCATGAAATATTTTGAATAAATATAATCTTAATGAATGCGATTGTTGAGTTCGAATTGTGTTGAAGTTGCTTGGATAGAAATCAAATGTACAATGATTGAAAAAGACCCATATATGTTAATTTAAATCCATTATGAATTGAAACATAACTTGTTTCGCTGAGTTTCTCCAGATACTTCCACACAACTGGCTCATTAATAGGCTGAAAATAATACTCAATGCTTGAATTTTTGTAATGAGGGTAAAATAAAATTATTAGCATGAAAAAACCACTGGTCTCCCACCAGAATTAACACAACAGAGTTAATTTGATAATTCTGTCTGGTCATTCCGTAAATTACAAGAATTCGTCTTCATTCTAGTATTGAAGTATTTTCCAGTATATATATATATTTACTATTTAACTCAAAAATTTAGTTTTCAAGAAAAGACTGAATATTATCGAAGAATACATTGTCAAATACAGTTACCCTGCTGAAGCTAACAGTTTGCGGTTCACGAAAACTAAACCGCGGATAACTTTGCATGAAAAATTGGGGGAATTTTGCCACAAATTCATGTTGAGCAACAAACCATAAAATAGTTGAGAAATGCTGCTCTATCCAGATATAAGCTTACAAAGAACTTAGCTGATTACAGTTATTATACTCATCTCCGAAATGTTGTTACTTCTGCTGTGCGAAGGGAGAAATGCAGTTTCATGTCCCAGGCCAGATCTCGGGGTTCCGGATTTTTTTGGAAATCCTTCAGGGCATTGCATCCTTGTTCACAGAATTTTGTGCCTGAACGCTTTTCTAACCCTCATAAATTCAATGACTATTTTCGGTTGGTTTTTAGTCCTTCCAATTCTTGCCCGGAGAGAACCAGTTATTATAGCTCGAACAGATTTGATGCAAATAAAAAATGTTCGATCAGGTTTGCGACTACAGACGAGATAAAATCAGTTGTCTTGGATCTTCGTTCGAACGCTCTAGGGATTGATTGTATATCTGCCAGAATGCTCAAATTATCCCTCGGTGTTACTCTGCCTTTCATGACGCACATTTTTAATGTTTGCATTGAGTCTGGTCATTATCCGTATGATTGGAAGTACTCTATTGTGAATCCTATACCCCAGGTTCCCTAGTCGTGAGAGCTTATCTGATTTTCGTCCGATAAGTGTGCTACCAGCTCTGTCAAAGGTTCTGGAGAGGATATTGTTTCTTCAGGTTTATAAATACGTTACCGACAATGGAATTCTCACTGCGCGGCATTCGGGTTTCAGGGGGAGTTACAGTACTACCACTCTTGTGCTGAACATCACTGATGATATTTTGCGATCTTCGGATGGGGGACATGCCTCAATTCTCACCTTATTGGATTTCGCAAATGCATTCGATACCCTGGATCATGAACTGCTTTTTGCTAAATTAACTTATATTGGTTTTGATGAAACTGCTCTGAGATTTTTCAAGTCTTACCTTCTTATAGGTATCAGTGCGTTAATTTGCGTGATATATATTCAGATTATTGCCTTATAACTTCAGGGGTGCCACAAGTATCTGTTCTTGGCCCTCTGCTTTTCCTTATATATGTGGCTGACATGCATAAAGTGGTCAGATTCGCATCCACCCATTTTTATTGTGATGACACTCAGGTTCGCCTCTCTTTTCATCCCTCCTCTGTTTCTCAGGCTGTCGGGCGATTGAATGAGGATTTAGACTTAATTATGCGCTATTCCCAAATGAATAACTTGAAGATAAATGTTAAAAAATGTTTTTATATATGCTTTTTTCCCGGAACATTTCAGAGTGTGGTTGAGATCAAGATGGGCGGTGAAAGAATTCCGTCCTCCACCTGCTGTAGGAACCTGGGAATCTTTTTCGATTGCCAGTTGAGATTCAGGAAGCATGTCTCGTTGCTGTTGAGGAATTCTTTCCTTGCATTGCGCCTTTTGTATCGGCAGAGATATTGTTTGGATTTTCAGTCACGCAAGTATCTCTGTGAGACTCTCGTTTTGTGCAAACTAAACTATGGATTAACGGTATTTTACTCTTGCCTTGATTCCGTGCAGAGGTGTAGACTAGAGAAACTGCTGCCGGTTTGTTTTCGGTTTGAGGAAATATGACAGTGGAATAAGGGACGGAATTAACAGCTTGGGTTGGCTTAGGGTTGAGAATGTTTTCCGGCTCCACCTGACGATTATGGTTCATCAAATTTTACGTTCTTGTCTTCCACCGCTAATTTTTAGACGTGATGTTAATTGTGTAGACGTTAGGCATGGTCATAGGCTCATGTTGCCAAGATTTGGTTCAGCCATGTTTCAGCGCTCTTTCACCTTCAGTGCGGTGAAGTTGCATAATGAATTTTTAGTTTCGTGTGAAGGCATTTCTTTGGGCTCACTGAGAAAAATTTTGAAGTCAAAATTCTTGACGAGCCAATTATAAATGAGGATAATTTTGTGAATATGAAATATGTTTTGTTTACTCACAATGTAATTGATTGGTTAATTTTATTTATTTTTTTCGCTTATTTTTGCTTCTATACTCTTGTTTTTTTCTTTCCTTTTTGTTTTTTTTTCAGGGTTGAGTGGGAGTAGCTTTCAGCTAGACTTCGCCCTATGTTTATATATTGTAAATGTATGAAAAAAGGCACTATTATTATTATTATTAAAATACCTTTGAAATGTTAAATATCGTGTAAAAAATGTCTTCTTGCTGATCTTCGGGAAAATGGTCTTTTTTCTATCTTGGAGTGTACCATATGGAACCAGAATGTTCAAGCAGCAATCGTAATGAACAATGTTGTTCTCTCGCGTGACTGCTCCGTTCGCTCTCCTACCAACGATGAACGTCGAGTTTTTACGTTAACGTATGTTAGCGGCATCTGAAAACGAATGTTAGTCTTTTCAAATGAATGAAAATTTGAGTATACCTGATAATAATTTTATCCACCAAATATGAAAATAAGGTTGGGTTATATCGATCACTTGGAAATAATAACGATTGGCGTGATCGATTTTATCATTACATCTTAACCTTGAAATACTCGTAGTCTTTATTAAAGTCATAGGGTTATTATCTTAAGGAGAGGAAACCTTCATCTATTGAAATATTATTTAATGTGGGGCCAACATTTAGCAAATTGGGATACAGACGGATATAGCAGAACTAAAAAGTTCGACAAGGATGAACAACTATGATAGTTCTGCGCTTGAAATATTGTAAGAAATTCAATATTCTTCAAAAGGATAAAAATATCCATTGTTTTCAATGGTTAATAAATTACTTATTTTATTCGATAAAATATCAATATGCAGCTATGAATGTTAGAAACTTATGAATAAAGCAAGGTTTTAAAGGATCAATAATATTGTGAGACTTGAATGCTGACGATAGTTTCAAAAAGGAACAAATTCTCAAATGGGTAGTTTGACAACACAGGACTTAGTATTACTCATAATGGATTAGTTGAATAATGAGCGATATAATGTTAGCGTAAGTAGAAAACGTATATTTTGAGGGTGTCCCAACAGTGCGCATTTGCTCGATATATCGATAGGGCTGATTCATATGAAAAAAGTCTTATATGAAAGTTACACGGCACCAAAAAGGCCATGTTTTGAAAATAGTTTCAGATGCACAGGGTGTTGCATTTTTTCGTAATAGCAAAAGCCACATTTTTTTTAATGGAACAACCGTTCATTTTTTTGTCATTGAAATGGTCCCTTCGTCCCCTATTTCAGCAATGAATTTTTTTTCAGCCACAATGCGCCGGTACCAACTACTTAAATTTTTCGACAAAATGGGGAGTGATGCAGGCTCTGAATTAAATAACTGTAATTAAGTTGTTTCTTCAAAGATCTAAATTTTGTCTGGTGAAGTGACGTAGAAAATACCAAAATAGTCGGTTTTGTTCTGATCATCATGTATGTTCATACAGGGTGCCTCAAATGTCGCGTCATTTGAGTTTATGCGATTTTTTTTCGGACAGAACAACCTATATATTAGTTTATCATAGCATTCTACATGAAATTACCTATCTGAGGATACCAACATGTCATAGCTTATTCCTAACAGTTTTTTGATTATTTGTGTTTTTCAAATTATTCTTACATACTAGAAGAAATATCCGTTTAATTTTTCAAATGGCCGCACGTACACATTAGTCGCTACTTGCCGAAAAGCGATTAATTTGTATTCGGGAATTGCCAAATTGTGTCTGTTCCCGGCTCTAGAGATCTTCAATTACACGCGTTTTTCTGTAATGTTTTACTAAACAGTAAAAACTGAAGTTGGCTATGATTTCAAATATCGCCAACAACCAAATAATAAATTGTGATATTTGTTCACAGTCTGTTCGGTGATTTGCTTGAAAACTGTGATTATTCATTATGAATTATACAAAGGAAAAGTTAATTGGAATGGTGTCTGCATTGAGCGCTGGTGAAGAAAATTGTTTGTTGGCTTCCCGTTTGTATGCTGCAAAATATCCTGATAGAAAGCATCCACAAGTGAAAAGTTTTGTAATATTGAAGAAACGATTTGAGAGAACAGCCCACATCGAATAGAAAAAAAATAATCGTGCTAAAACAATATTGACTAATGAAAACCAATTAGCTATTAGTCTTGCAGTGGTAGAAAATCCTGAGTTTAGTGTTAGAGAAATAAGCAGAGATCTAGAGATATCGAAATCTTCAGTTGCCAGGAGTTTAAAATCTAACAAATTTCATCCTCACCACGTGCAACTGCACCAGGATTTGTTATAAGCAGATTTTTTTAAGAGAGTGCAGTTTTGTCGGACGATGCAAAATAAAATTATGGAAAATGCAAGATTTTTGAAGAACATTATGTTCACCGACGAAAGTACCTTCCACAGAAACGGATTCTTTAATAGTCACAACTATAATTATTATAGAACCGAATATCCGCATAAACCCCATGTTAACGATTATCAGCATACACTGTGGCTAATCAGCATACAATGTGGCTAATTATGTTGTCGGACCATATTTCTTCGAACAAAAATAAAATGGACAAGAGTTTCTCCGATTTCTCAAGGAAGACAGATTGACCGAATACCTATCTAATCACATTAAAAAAGAAATTGTGGTTTCAGCTAGAAGATGGGGCACCAGCACATTTTTTGAGAGAAGTACGAGAGGAGTTGGATGTTATGTTTTCTGATAAGTGGATAGGACGAGAAGAACCTATTCCTTGGCCACCGAGGCCGTCGGACCTAACATCAATGGATTTTTATCTTTGGGGAACAGTGAAATCGGAGGTGTATCGTACAGCTGCTACAACACAGGAGAACATACAAATAAGAATTCGTGAGACATTTCAAAAAATAACATAAATAGAGGTTAATTCTTGATAGAAGGTATATAAAATTATATAAATATTTTAAAAATTTTTAAAAAATTTTAAAAATTAGCCTTCTACATATTTAATTCCAAAAGATTATATTCAATGATTATAACTTCTGAAAATAAATTAAAATAATGTCGTATAAGTTACCACTTATATCATGATATAAAATAAACATTCATTATAAGACATCCGAATGGTATAACAAAATCCAATAAATAAAAATTATTAACCAAAATCCTAAAAATTAAATATTTTGAATAGACAAAATCCTTGATCAGCAGAAACAAAATTTTGTCTATTCAAAATATTTCATTTATAGGATTTTGGTTAATAATTTTTATTTATTGGATTTTGTTATACCATTCGGATGTCTTATAATGAATGTTTATTTTATGGCATGATATAAGTGGTACTTATACGACATTATTTTAATTTATTTTCAGAAGTTATAATCATTAAATATAATCTTTTGGAATTAAATATGTAGAAGGCTTATTTTTAAAAATTTTTAAAAATTTTTAAAATATTTATATAATCTGATATACCTTCTATCAAGAATTAACCTCTGTTTATGTTATTTTATTCATAATATATAATTATTTGGTTTCCTTAACAGTTTTTATACAGATAGTCCTTGTGCTATAGCAGAGGCCGTTAAATTGTCTTTCAATCTTTTAGATCAAGGGTAAACCACAGATATATTTTTGAGTGTAGTGAACCGTTATTCACCACATTTAAAGGTTTCATTTCGGTAGAACTGTCTCTAGAAGTTTGAAGGGTAAGTGAATATTTGTTGTTAATTGATGTTATATTTTTTGAATATGAATTATTTGAATACTGACGAAGCAAAGTCGATCTTAAAACTTGTTTTTCAGTAATGTTTTACATATCTTGAGTTTTTATATAAGGTACCTCGGTTAGATATCCAATAATATTGAATAGTCTAAGTAAGATAGTTTTATGATGAAATTCCTAGGATTATGTTGGATATTCTTGTAAGATATTGGTTTTCATAAGATTGATCAGCAGAAACAAAATTTTGTCTATTCAAAATATTTAATTTATAGGATTTTGGTTAATAATTTTTATTTATTGGATTTTGTTATACCATTCGGATGTCTTATAATGAATGTTTATTTTATGTCATGATATAAAAGGTACTTATACGACATTATTTTAATTTATTTTCAGAAGTTATAATCATTGAATATAATCTTTTGGAATTAAATATGTAGAAGGCTAATTTTCAAAATTTTTTAAAAATTTTTAAAATATTTATATAATTTCAAAAAATTATGCCTTTTCATATGACCAGCGGGAGAACAAACTTCATAAAGAGATTGACAAAATGTATGAAACAGGATGGAAGACATTTTGAACATGTATTGTAGTGTAATTATTGTATTTGCTTTTGTTTTACATTTAGGAAATTAAACATATTTCTTCAAAATGTAAAAATAAATTGAGAAACACAAATAATCAAAAACTGCTAGGAATAACATATAACGTGTTGATATCCTCAGATAGGTAATTTCATGTGGAATGCGAAGGTAAACTAATATACAGTGTGTTGCATTTGAAAAAAATCGAAAATGAACGTAACATTTGAGGCACCCTGTATGAACATACATGATGATCAGAACAATACCGGCTACTTTGGTATTTTCTACGTCACTTCACCAGACAAAATTCCGATCTTTGAAGAAACAGCTTAATTACAGTTATTTCATACAGTGCCTGCATCACTCCCCATTTTGTCGAAAAAATTAAAAACTTGGTACCGGCGCATTATGACTGAAAAAAAATTGAGTGAATAGGGAACGGAGGAATCATTTTAATGACAGAAATATAAACTGATTGCAACACCCTGTGCATCTGGAACTATTTTCAAAACATGGCCTTTTTGGTGCCGTGTAACTTTTATATGAGACTTTTTTCATATGAATCTGCCTTTTCGATATATCGAGCAAATGCGACTTATGTTTGTAACCACAAGACTTTGATTTTCAAAAAGGTTTATTGACTATTGACTAAAGTGGACAATGTTGAAATCACAACCTTCAGTACAGTAATGCCTTATCTAATCTTATTAATATAGGAAGTAAACTACTATTCCCCTACTTATGGGATAATTCTTGGAATAAGTATAACTTAGTCAGCAAACGATGGGGGATTCCAATGTGTAACTTGTGCACTGTTGAAACACCCGGTATAATTACGTTGCTATGATATAGCGAATCTTATACTGTAATTTAGTTCAAGTTCAGCTGGTGCAGCTTTATATCTTCTGTACTCACAGACGTATATAAAGCTGCACCAGCTGAACTTGAACTAAATTACAGTATAAGATTCGCTATATCATAGCAACGTAATTTGCAATATATTTATAGAACGTAGACATATTCCAAACTTAAATTGAGCAACACAATTCGAATCAAGAAAAGTCAAGAAACTAGCAGAACTCACAACGTGGAGACAGTTCTAGTGATGGCACCATACTGAGTATATAGAAGTACATATCATGAAGCCATTTCTAGGCCAATCGGTAGAATTCGTTCGTATGGTGCCAAACTCATGAGGTTTGAAACTAATCTGATGACACTGTTCCTTCAAACTCCTATTGTTTAAGAATACTATTAGGAGTACAAATAAGTTTCTTCCGTTTTTTAACAGAAATTAAATATTTATTATAGAAGAACGATGTGAGACTGCTTGCTGAGTGACTTCTAATGTTAGAGCAAGTTCTTTTTGTGTTTGAGATGAATCTTCCTCCAATAATTCCTCCAATTCTGCATCCTCGTAAATTTTTGGCCTTCCACTGCGATCTTTGTCTTCTACGTCGAAATCACCGTTTTTAAATTTTTGAAACCACTCTCGACACGTTCTCCCACTCAAAGCACCCTCAGCATATGCTTCTACGAGCAATTGATGCGCCTCAGCAGTAGATTTCTTTAAATTAAAGAAGTAAACTAATATTTCCCGCAAATGACGCTTACTTGGCTCAAATTTTGACATTTTCAACTTATAAAAATTATTTTTTACCAATATAAAATCAACGATATTGATAGGTTATGTTGTTCTTGAATGTCCAAACTATTCTTTAAGCCGGTTATCATGTGTGAAAGCTAACCGAAACTCCGTGCCGCGCCATCTACAATAAAACGGCGGAAACTTATTTGTACTCCTAATATTAGGAGTACTCCTAATATTAGGAGTACAAATAAGTTTCCGCCGTTTTATTGTAGATGGCGCGGCACGGAGTTTCGGTTAGCTTTCGCAGAAGATTACCGGCTCAAAAAATAGTTTGGACATTCAAGAATAACATTACCTATTAATATCATTGATTTTATATTGGTAAAATATAATTTTTATAAGTTGAAAATGTCAGAATTTGAGCCAAGTGAGCGTCATTTGCGGGAAATATTAGTTTACTTCTTGAATTTGAAGAAATCTGCTGCTGAGGCGCATCAACTGCTCGTAGAAGCATATGGTGAGGGTGCTTTGAGTGAGAGAACGTGTCGAGAGTGGTTTCAAAAGTTTCAAAACGGTGATTTCGACGTAGAAGACAAAGATCGCAGTGGAAGTCCAAAAATTTACTAGGATGCAGAATTGGAGGAATTATTGGAGGAAGATTTATCTCAAATACAAAAAGAACTTGCTCTAACATTAGAAGTCACTCAGCAAGCAGTCTCACACCGTTTTTCTATAATAAATATTAAATTTGTGTAAAAAAAAGGCGGAAACTTATTTGTACTCCTAATAATAACATTAAACTTTTCTATCGTCGGTTGGAACTCAACATATTGTACTGTTCTGCTCCTGAGGAAGGATTCTGAAAATCCTATCCTTTCACAAGGATAATCTAGTTGGAAGAATGGGACATTACGTTTAAAAAATTTGAATATCAATACAGATTTAATTTGTTGGTCTTCTATAATTTTAAAATTCAGAAAATTGCTCTAAAACAAATTTTAGAATTAAATTAATGTCTTATCAGCACTGCTTATGCCTAGTAGACGTAAAAAATCGAAACTCATTATACAATATCCAGTGGAATGAAAAAAAACTCAACAAATATAAGTTGTCAATTAAAATTAATAAATGCTTGTTTGTTTCGTTCCAATCATGCGCACTGAATGCTTCAGACAAGCGTACGCAATGCTCTGCTTGTGACAAAATGTTTTGCTTTCTGACCTTTTATTTATGAAGACTAAATCCTTCTCAAAAATATACAGCAGAATTTTAAGAAATTCTCAGAAGTCAAATTTATTTGAAATATTTAATATATTTAAATAAGTTACTTCAAAAACTTACAAAACATGAAGCACATCCTCAAAAAATAATTAGAATTCAGATAAAAGATTAAAGATTAAATTAATTAGCAATAAATAAACTTACCCATACGACCTCTAGGAATATCTGTTTGTTGAACATTCAAACTAGGTACATCTAATTCCAAGGTACTCTATGTTCTATGCTCACAACAAAGACTGACAGTTTAAATCTGGTTTGATATTCAATTTGTGTAATAATCCTTCTATCAAGTAAAAAACCGCTTCTTATTATTTCATGTTACGTTAAGTTATACTTAAACAAGAGCAAGGAAACAGTGATGAGAAGTTCGAAATATAAGGTTAAATATTAATAAAATGACCTTAAATTCAAAATTATATATTCTAACTTCTACAATATATATTGAAACTACATACAAAAACTATTAAATTGATATCCTCATATATAATTTTTTTTTTTTTTTTTTAGCATTTTATTGAAGTTTACAATCTACTTCTATTGAAGTATTGAGCAAACATGCTGTAGGTAGTTGACATGAAGAAGATATTAAATTATTAACACTTCTTTAGAACACTTAATTGAAGTCTATTGGCCAAGTTCTCTGCAGTCTTCTGGATTCAAATGGATTTCTTGCCAGCTGGTCTATGAGGTTGTTCTCGTGGCCCGCTAGTTTCTGCTTATATTTATCTGAGTATTTTCTGATTTCGTCTGTGATGAAAGGTACTCCTAGATCATTGTGAATGGTAAGGTTAGTGACGTACCAAAATCTATATGAGTATGTATATTAACCTACAACTAAAAGACTATCCACGGTTACAAAATTATCTAAAATTAAATAAAAAAATTAAAATTCAATGTTTGGTGGTATAAGGCTGGGCACCTGACTCAATGTAAGAGCTGGAGGTAGCGCTTGAGCAAAAAAGAGTCAGGTAGAAAAACTCAACCTCTCTTCAACACCCCCACATACAGCCCTGTCGTTTCCGTAGTTTCATTTATTCAACATATTCATCATATTGAGGTTACAGACATCGACAACCTTTCTCACATCCTAAATTATAGTTAGTGTGCGAACAAAGGTAAATTTAGCAATCAATTGCATGAATACCGAGACAACTTGGAACTAATAACAATTAACAAACATCTTCTAGGTATTTTACCAATGACCGTTTGGTCAGGAATTATCCATTTACACACTTACTATCTCGTTAGATCATTATAATCCGGACATCCTTGGGCAAAATTTTCTTGTTGTGACATACTCTATTCTGCACTTTGTTCTAGTGTAGATTCAAATACTTATTCATTACAATATTTATATCTAATAATATCGTTATTCAGGATTGTCTTGTGTGACATTCTGAAGACACAGATGTTGTTGTATCAATTTTTCAATTGTGAATCCACATTTAATTCACTCTAAATACTTTGAATTCTCAAACAAAGTTTCATTGTTAATCACCTCTAGATTAAAATAAATGGAATAAAGATGAAGAAATATGTTAAATGTTTAACTCTGATTAAAATCAATAGGGTGCTCCCAATACAGTAAAATTCAATGATGAACGAAGAATACGTGATACAGTCACTGTAATATCAGGTCATTAAATACTTTACAATAACTTTACATCTTAGAAGACCTCAATCGACTTCTCTTTGTGTCTACCCTTACTTTCCCCTGATAATTGTAAGAAAGGGCCTATGTTTTACTTAGAAATAGGGAAATAAATTTTGATCCAAAGAATTCTATTTTAATAAAACTTGGCGACTTGAGAGGACCGCGGCTGATAAGCGACATCAATAGTTGCATAAACAACGGATGAGAATCTTTAAGCAACAATGTATCGATCAATAGATTGATTCATTTAAATTTCAGCGAGGAGGTTTTGGGAACGGAAGTTCGCGATTATGATTTTAGTGCAGACAACACAAAGGACTTCAAGGCTAAGATTGGGAATTCTCAGTAAAGTCGAGATAAGAAATCGACAAGTCAAAAGATCTGGATGGTTTAGACGTGTGTAGGCGTTAAAACGATGGGAACTTGGAAAATTTTGGAAGTTCGAAAAAAAAAGAGAGTAGTGGTCGTCAGGCATTGGTGACAGACCGTAACTAATCGGTTCGTGGTCGGGATAGTTTTAATTCAATTCAGATTGCAAAATAAAGGGCTAAAATACAGTGTTTGTTCCTGAAGGGGTGTTGTGCCTTTGGGCTGAGGTCAACACCCCCTTGTAGAGGACTCAGCTATTGAACATGGAATCTGGTTTTGTGAATCGGTGTCCCGAAAATGGTAGTTTTTTTGTAACGTCACTAACATATCTTTATTGGTTTTCAATATAAATTGTTTATTGCGAGAATGAAAGTATGACTTATTAAAATTGACAAGTCCAGGGTCCTGAAGTCTTCCAAAAATTGATTTAGACAATTACTATGATTTGATTTTAGAATATCGTTTTACATCAATTGCTTTTCAAAAGACTGAAAATTTGTGAATACTGAAATTTCTATTGATTGACACTTAATAGTTCATTATATGTGATATCTCATTTGAATGTGTTATTTTTGCTCTATCCATCTCCTCAGAAAATACTTTTAAAACAAAAGACTTGTCCTTCGTGCGACGAGCACGAACACAAGTTTTTTCCAAAAAAAAAGTTTAGTGAAGTAAGTATATGATTCGATATATTTTCGAGTTGGGAACTAGATTCAGGAATTATGAGTAGAATGTAGATAGTAAATAGTGACAGTAGTAAGGGTTAATAGTCAGAAAAAGGTTTATATTAGGTATTATTTCATTTTTTGCTTGTTTCATTATTTTAAAATTGGAAATAACTTTATTTTTATTGAAAGTACGAAATATAAAAAGTTTCACACATATTACCCTTTTTTATAAGGAGATAAACACACTTATATATTAAGGGAAACGACCCTGAGTGGGTTATAGATAATTACACAATGAACAATGGCGTTCTTTATCCAACAAAGAAAAACCGGCATTATGTTTCCAACTCCAACAACTACAGACGATATCATATCAGGGGCTATGTTTACACCACAAACGTCTACAAAGCGACCATTGATTTATATTTCTGGCGTTGACAATGAGAAGTAGTCACAAAATTACCTATATGGTTTCTCCTGCTCAATTTTCTCTTGCTAAAATATGTAAATCCCTTCAATATTAATACTTAATTAAAATACGCGGTAAACTTAACACGAGTCCAAACCTTGCATTGATCACTTTGTGGCGAATATATTAAACCTGGAAACAGCTCACTGATTACCAACAAAATAATTGTGGTGAACTAATCGCTGGTCCGAAGAATAACTTCAAGGTGAATTTTTATTTAATATAAATATAATATTTTATTATCTCAAATGTTTTTTTACCAAATTTAATTGTCTTTCACGAGTAATACAATTGAAATTAAATTCATATTTTTGAATTAGAAACCTGAATTGTTCTCGTTCCAAGGTTCACCTACCCTTAACTAACTTCTCACCTTTCCAGCTTTAAAACAAACCAAATCAGCAATTATTAATTCTATTCATCTACTTCTCTCCACCGGAGATTATCCCTCGAAGTCTCACTAATTCCTGCATGCATAAGGCTTAAACCGCTAATCTGTTAAATCTTCTTCTATAACGGAGTAACCTAACGCTGCTAGATCACTTTATCCTTGTTCGCTTTTTTATTTCATCCGGAATAATTCCGCAACATACCGCGTAGCTCATGACTTCTGACAGTCTTAATTCGGTGTTTTATTGAAGCCTGAAAGGCTTTGATCTCCTCAACGGGCGACGCATACGCGGCACCACCCTTCTCTTGCTCCGCGAATGCATCACGTGCCTACTTCAAACACATGGAATGGGGTGATCAAATTGTCGGCTTGTTCGTTTGGAGGGTCCCGTTGAACTGATTGCACCAAAATAGATCCCTCGTTAAGTGTTATACAGTTTGGGGAAGGTGGAAACATATGGTTTTGTCGATTTAGGATCGAATCGGAAATATCATCGTGATCATCGTGATAATATTATTTAATATCCGAATGAAAAAGCGCGTTTACACGAAATAAATCAAGCTGTGTGTGAGATATTAACGAAACTCCTTTTTTAATGAACATCATTTAAACAGTTCACTATTAGCCTTCTACATATTTAATTTCAAAAAATTAGATTTAATAACTTCAGGAATTGAATTGAAATAATGTCATATAAGTACCACTTACATCAAACGACATATAAAATAATCATTCATTATAAGACATTCAAATGATATAACAAAATCCAATAAATAAAAATTGTTAACCAAAATTCTATAAAAAAGCAAATATCTTTCAAAAATGTTTAACATGATCTTAAGAATTTCATCATAAAACTATCTTACTTATAATAGAATATTTAATATTATTGGATATCTAATTAAGTTACTTTGTATAAAATCTCAAGATATGTAAAAACATTACGGAAATATCCAATAATATTGAATATTCTAAGTAAGATAGTTTTATGATGAAATTCTTAAGATCATGTTAAATATTTTTGAAAGATATTTGTTTTCATAAGATTGATCAGCAGAAACAAAATTTTGTCTATTCAAAATATTTAATTTATATGATAGAATTTTGGATAAGAATTTTTATTTATTGGATTTTGTTATATCATTTGGATGTCTTATAATGAATGTTTATTTTAAATGTCGTTTGATATAAGTAGTACTTTAATGACATTATTTCAATTTAATTCCTGAAGGTTAAAAGTTAAAAATATCATCGTAAACACGTCTGAATATAATGTGTAGTATGCTCAATTAATGCAGAAAGAAACAACATTATAGCTAAAATTCTACCAGGTCTCGAAAATTTTATGAAGAAAAATCAAGAACTGGATCGGAAGCATCAAATGTATCCGATTACTTGACCTGTTGATGAATCAATTGACCCCTAACATCATCAAAACCTCTCTAACGGAGGTGGGAGAAAAGGTAGACCTAAAAATGACAGCAGAGGGCCATCGAACTAAAAAAAACAGCCAACAGTTATTCAAAACTATTATGCGCCCAACACTAAACCAAGCACATGGACAGTACAGCAATTGAAACCTCCCAATGGTCCCTCGCAAGGGGCAGGCTCTTCTCTCGCCAAGACAGTTATGATAATAATCCCTTAAACGCGATATTTTCAACGGTTGTAGCAATTTCGGGGCCCCAGCTCAGTCCCTCATCTTTTTTTTCCTCTTCTAGATACATCAATCCTAATCTCTATCCTTCCCAAACTTATTTCCCGAAATCCTAATGTGTTGACCGTGCTGAGAGAATATATGACTCCGCGTCTGTGAGGCTCGATCGGTTACACAATCAAAAATTTATGAAATGTCAGGTAAAAACGAAAACGTACCGCAGGGGGGTAGAGATACTAGCCCGATTTATTGGTCTGCCACCCGAATTTGGGAAGGGAGTTAATACACTAATACTAAATGAACCCCAAATAGGTGTCAACGGGTCGAACGGCGTGGCATCCCGTACTACTGGTACGGAAACTACCGTCAAAAACAGCTCGGCAAAGAACATTTTTAAATTCAGCAAGGAAAAGGCGGATAAAATGCCCCAGTTCTTGGTGGTTGGAAGACCAGACGGTTCTAACTTTGATGAAGTTAGTCCATTTGTATTATCGAAAATCATGTTTGGATTATTTGGAGAATAGAGGAATATCAAATCAAACCAAAAACAGGACTATTAATTGAAACAAACCAAAATTGCCCAAAAAAATTAACGTCGTCTACTATTCTCTTGAAGTTCGCCCATACGTTCCAAACACCCTCAAGTGCTTTAACTGTCAACAACTTGGACATACGTCAATAAACTGTGCTAACCAAAAAATATGACAATCTTTCTTCGATGGAATGTTAATGGGTGTAAGACCAGATATCCAGAAATAAAAAAGATCATAACTTATACCGATCTTCAATGTTTATGTCTTCGAGAAACACCCTTTCGTCCCACTGATACTTTAAGACTGAGAAGATTCGAATTTATTATAAAAGATATTTCCTCTGATATCCGTGCTAGGGGTGAAGTCGCAGTATTTTTCAAATAATATCTGCCTTATAATGAAATCAATCTCAATACTAATCTACAGGGTGTAGCAGCCCAATTCATGTACCCGAAGAGTCTAACAATTTGTAATATTTACTTACCTGAAGCCAACTACGGAGACGATATAAGGAATATGTTGAGACAATTACCATTAGCATTCTAAATCGTTGGAGACTTCAACTTACATAATACTCTGTGGGGATTGAATAGAACCGAAAGTCGTGGGAGACAAATATAAATTATTATTGAAGAATTCAATTTTGTCATTTTGAATAAGGGACAGGGTACTTATATAAATTTTAGATCAAACTGCCCCAATGCTATTAACTTATCGATCTGCAGTCCAAACCTTTCACACCTTTTGTACTGGAATACTCTTGATCATCTATCTTCTGACCACCTACCAATTTCGATCCCCCACCTTTGCAATTAATGGCGATTGAGGTGAACTTTGAATGCCCAATGTGTTTTTTTTTAGAGTCATAGACCTTTAAATTGACATAAAACACATTTAAATTAAGATTTAAGCCAGAATCTTTTAATTTAAAAGATAATTTTATGACATTTATGTTTTAAAAATAATTTCCGACATGTGTCCACCACGACTAGCTCTGAGGAAGGGCATTCAACCAGACCAATTTTGGTCCATTTTTTCGAGTAATTCGGGCCTTATTTCATCAATAACACGAGTTATGTTGGCTTCCAAAGCGTCTATTGTTTCTGGTTTATCAGCATAAACCAATGACTTGACATAACCCCAAACAAAATAATCCAGTGGAGTTATATCGCATGATCTTGCAGGCCAACTAATTGGACCATTTCTCGAAATAATGTTATCGCCAAATCTTTCTTTCAATAAATCAATTATTACGGTAGCAGAATGAGGTGTAGCACCATCGTGTTGGAACTAAAACACTTCTGGGTCAATATCATTCAAATTTTGAAACAAATGTTCTAGGGCCCAATCAGCAAAGAAACGACGCTTATTATGGTCAAGTGGCTTTAGTTCTTGAACCAGTTGGATCTTGTATGGGTGTAGACCAAGATCTTTACGCAAATAGACGAAACCAATGTTCTTATGTTCAGACAGAATTTCCCTTCTTTGCTGAACACTTATATAGCTGATGCTATAGTCTTCACAGATGGATCTAAAATAACACTGGCGGTTGGCGTCGCTTTCATACCAAATGGAAATACCTACAAATGTAGCGTGCAGCCGGATTCATCAATTTATGCGGCTGAAATGTTTGCTATACAAAGTCCCTTGAATATTTGAAGAACAAAACTTCGGGAACGTACTTAATTTGTTGTGACTCTCAAGGTGCTCTGCAGTCACTGTTGAAACCTCTTACAAACGATCCTCTATCGCGAAATATCGTCACTCAAAATCAAAAACTCCTCGAGGAAAACAAACGAATTATATTCATATGGACAACAGCTCACGTAGGAATCGAGGAAAATGAGAAAGCAAAGTGCAGTTCAAGAACCTCCAGATAAAACCTGTATTATTGACCACAAGGATGTTAAGAACGCTCTAAGAAACAGAATCGTAGACTTATGGCACAAAGAGTGGACCGAATGTCAGAACAACTTACGTTATATCCAACCAAAACTTGGAATCTAGGAATATAATGCAGGGAATAAGTTGTTCTCACACGATTAAGAATCGAACACACCAATATTACCAAACTGCATCTCCTACTGGGAAGTGATCTACACCGTTGCGAACAGTGTCTGACATTATTATCAGTCAATCATATAGTTGTCGAATGTCCTTCACACGAGCCTGCACAGCAAAAATATAATCTACCGAACACTATATCTGAATATTTAATTGAATCAATCTTTACTTGATGAAAATCCATATTAAATAAGGTTATACTGGTTTTCACAAATTTGTATTGTTTAACACAACAACTGTTTGGCTATCACAGTAGCGTAATCAGGTAGACTTACATTTTGAATAACATATCTGAATGCTTCAGAAATACCGATACAAGAAACTTGCTCCAGTTTCTCATTTAATTATTTGGGAAAATATAAATTTTATAAGTATTTTTTGCTAATATTTTTACCATTTATTATTTTCTTTATTGATATATTGCTGTGTGTGATATTTAAGTGTGATATATTTTATTGCTCTTATATTTAGTCATTGATATTTTTAGGCATATTCATGCAGACTTATTCATTTTGTTTACATTTATTTATTCATTTACTTCTTATGGGTGCTTGCGCCCAAAATATCGAAATGTCTACCGGCCACATACGTTGAAGCCGTAAACGAAAAAAAAATATATCAAGCCATATAATAATTGATTTGACTTGGAATGTATGTAATGATCTTTAGGATAGTTCATTTTCCATTTATTATAGTCTTCAATAAAAAGCAGAGGCTTCCAAATGCCTCAAAACGTTGGATTATAGGAAAAGCTAACTGGGAAAATTTCACTGAAACACTGATCCCTCCCGATTTAACTAATGTGAATTCAGTAACTCAAACTATATTGATCGCTGCAGAGGAGAGTATTTCAAAGACTAGCATCATCCTTTCCAGATATACTGTACTGTGGTGCAATACTCAATTGGACCACCTAATCAGAAAGAAGGAGTCTGATTTCAATCGCTTCAAAAGTAATCCAAATACGGAGAATCTTATAATATTCAAAAGAGCCAGAGCGGAAGCAAGGAGGAGTATTCTGGAGAGCAAGCGGAATAGCTGGGGGGAATTTACTGCCTCAATAACCCCTGATGACAGTCCTTCAAAAATATCAAAACTATCAAAAATATGAACGAAAACAAAATGTATCAGAGAAAAACAACTCTAACCCACTAACATGTTTGATGATCGATGGAAATACTACCAACAACCCAGATGACATAGCTGAGGGTCTTTCAGATCTTAATGAGGGGAGGACTAGCTCTACCAATTATAACAGAAATCTAATAGAGAATGCAGATTTTATTTCGACACTGATGAGTTCCTAGATTACAATGCGCCATTCACCCTCGATTAGCTGAAGCTGTTGAGCTAACTCAAGAAGTCTGCTCCAGGCCAGGACGAAATAAAAAAGAGGTGCTCATGAATATTAGTGCAATAATGAAAACAAAACTGATGGAATTGTTCAATAACCTATGGAGTTAATGTACCTATCATCGAGAGTGGAAGGAAGCCATTGTGATACCTATCCTCAAACAAAACAAAGATCCCCTAAACGCATCAAGCTTTAGACCTATCAGTATGACGAGTTGCTTAGGAAAGGTTCTAGAAAAATGGCGTATGCTCGCCTTTATTGGTATTTAGAATGCAATAATATTAGAGCACCATTCAATTCAGGTTTCAGGGCAGATTAACCTCTATTAGACAGTTAGAGAACGGAGTATCTGAGGGTTTCATGTTAAGCTGCAAGTTATTCGATCTCGCCATAAACAAGATAGCAAGATAGATGGAAAAATATTCTTTTTGTTGATGATTTGACTATTATATTCAGTGAAAAATCAAAAGATGAAATAGTGGGAAAACTTCAATCCGCAATCAATAAGATAATAAAGAATGGCGCTGATCTAGGTTATGAATTCGGGTGGGAGAAGACGTGTTGCACACACTTTTGTCGGTTCAGAAAACCCCATCCTCTACGTTAATAACAACCTCATAAGGTGTTTAGACAACGCAAAAGTTCCAGGTCTCACTTTCGATTCAAAGCTGATATGGAAAAGCGTATTGAAAATATAAAAAATAAATTCCAAAAATCACTCAATTTGCTGCACATACAAAATGGGGGGTTGAGTCAAAGTGTTCGTTCCTGGTAATATGGCGGTAATTCTCTCTCGTATTTATTACGGATGCCTAGTATATTTCTCGGCACGGAAATACGTGCTGAAAAAACTAGACACCATTTATCACCTTGGAATGAGATATTGTGTAGGAGCGTTTCCAACGAGCCCCATGATTATTTAGCCTTTATGTTGAGCCTGAATCTATGCATATCGTGATCAGAAGAAGGCGATTTTTAGCACAGTATATGTTGAAACTTATACCCCCTTATACCCCATCTTAACCAAACCAGATAATACTACAACAAGAAAAAAGAATAGCCCAATATAGGAGAAAGCAAACTATAACTCGTCCAGCTATAATTCGTTTTACTGAATACATGAAGCAGAACAATATCTCGCTACCACAAATCTACCCAGAAAAAATCCGGAAAACACCCTCTTGGCTTATTTCAAATACTAATATCCGATTTGATACGGACAGATTCAGCAAAGGTTGCATAAAAATGAAGCTATAAAGCAGTCCTCGAATTCCCTACAGTCCAAATATGGTTCCTCCCAATTTATTTATACACAGATGGATCAAAAAATGCAGATGGTACTGGATGTACATTTTTGGTAAATGATGAAAGTCACGCCTGGACATTGAACCCGACACCGTCTGTCTACTTGGCAGAGCAATATGCTGTATGACAGGCCCTATTATACGGATCTATTGAGTGAAAATCGAAAAGAGTTGTAATTGTTTCTGATTCACGTAGCACACTTCAGTCACTCAGAATGGTATACACTAAGGATTCCATAGTTAGAAATATTAAATCACTTGTTCACTATCTCCGGCAGCAATGTTGTGACGTAACCTTTGTTTGGAAATAAAGAGGAATGAGGTCGCGGACAAGGCTGCATGCCAAGCAATCAATCCCTGTTATTAAGACTTGGATATGCTTAAGAGAGCAGATGCATCGAGATTCATATACCAGAAATTGACCCACGAATGGCAGGAAATGTGGTGAAACAAAAACACTAAACTCAAAACGATTCACTCTTGCATTTATGCTTGAGTACCCACACTCAAGGGAAAATAAAACGAAGGCAACCCGTCTAGGAATAGGCCAAACCTTATATACACATTGATACTTACTTAGAGGTGAGCAAAAACCAATTTGTCAAAGATGTAGGGAATTAGTGACCGTAACTCACATAATGTGTGAATGCCCTACATATAGTTTGGCTAGAATGAACTATCATATTAGGCCTGAATTGAAAGACAATCTTTGTGGATATTGTGAAATTAAAAATACAATTATGTTCCTGAAAGAAATAAATATATACAGGCTGATCTAATAGTCACTGTTCTTACATAATGTCCATTGAGCTGTATTGTTCTATATTCGTGAGTGGTTCGATAATTTTTCAGAAGACCCACATACTTCCATACTTGCCCAGATTTCACGCAGATTTACTGATATATGTGCAAGAACGTGGTTGATTTTTGACTGAATTAATTATTAGAAACCCTCAGAGATTACCGGTGTCGCAAAATATACACCATAATGTTTCATTTTAAGTGCCTCTATCGCCAAATCTAAAGACAAGATTCTGAAAGACAACACATCTCTTGTTCTACTAGTTTTAAGTTCCGAGTTTAAGTTTGGACTCTTCGGAGCGCATACTCAGCGTGACCAGCACCAACGAAGTCTTCAAAGGAGTCCCATATGCATTTCTTGACATCGTGATTAAACTGGTAAAGTACTCCCATGACAAGCTGGTAAGTCTGGTGCAAGTATTGTATTTCTGTTCCTTCTTTAAATGCAACAATTTGGGTTATTCATATAAATTTTATAGTCCACTTAGTGAACCACATACGAGCTACGTTTCAATCAAAGAGTTATGCTTTCGGAACCAAACATGTGTTTCGTGTTTATTCTTCATATAAAACGTTTATTCCTTCTATACATATGTGTGTGTTAGTGTCTATATTTATTTATATAATTATTTATTAATACGATGATTTATTCACACAATTATTCATCTATACAATTATTTGTCTATACAATTAATAATTTATCCAGTCCTTTGTCACTATCTGAATTGTTGTGCATAGATTAAAGTCTGTGTACAATTACCGTTTGGTTAAAATGATTAATCCTCAGGCTAGTGGTCTAAGTAGTTCATGCCAAACAGATGGAGAAAATTTGAAAAATACAAATTGAAAAAAATTATTCACCATAAGTTTATATTGGTCAAACCCGAAAAAGTATACATAAACATCAGAAAAGTGACACCTGAAATACATCACATTCAGCATACGCCAGCTATTTGAAAGAATTCAGAAATAATATCAACAATGACTATACAATTATAATTACCTATCTTGAATGAAAAATCAAGGCTAACACTCTCAGAGTCACTCGAACCCCAATAAATTTTATCAAGAGGCCAATTAGTTTCATTCTCTTATCTACATTCTCACTAGCGGCAAACCTCAGTAACTTTGATTACCATCTTCAGTTCCTTTTATTTTCTTCTCGTACTTCCGCATATAACCTCAATGAGGCCCCTTTTTCTGCAGTAGATACTCATATGGAAGTCAATGAACCATTTTTATTAAATTACATGACTAATGGGTTAAAAGATTCCTAATGAAAAACATAACCTAGTTGAAACCAACTGTTTAATATTTTATGACTCGTTTGAAAACTGACACAATATATATAATTGAAATTAAATTGAATTAAATGGAAGAATATAGGTACTACTCAAAAGAACGAACACAAATCAAAAATTCATCGAATGAACCTTTAGACAAAAAGTCCTTTGATAAAAACGAGTGACTCGAGTCACAAGAAAATGTATAAAATATATTTTTATTGGTAGTAAAACATAGTAATTTCTACAATTTGTTTTAATTGTAACAAAGATGTTGCACTATTCCGATTCAAAAAACCTAATCACCATTCTCATTCTCGTAATCATTTTCGAATTACCAAAAATAAGTAGATTTTACAAAAATCTTTTAGTGAAATTTCAAAAACTAATATCAAATTCGCATGAAATTACATAAAAAGATCTATTCAAAAGAAAAATTGTTGAAATAGAAAAAACATAAATCTTTTGAAATTTTTTTGAAACTTATATTACATATATGAAGTTTTGTTTCAAGGGGATATATGCATACATGTATAAGTATGATTTCAGGAGTCTATAATTTCTATAATTTGATTTGAGTATAAGCGTTTTACCACTCGTTTTACTGGGAGAATTTAGGTAATACTTTTTATTCTTTGCCAAACTTTATATTCATTCAATTCTTCTTCAGGGCTTCTGAAATACAATAAAAATTTTAATTTGAGCATTCAGTTTTAGAAATTTACTTACTGAATGTGAGGTTATTTGAGAAGTTCAGCTTAGCTATTATGCAAAACATCGTCTAGGAATTTGAAACAAATAATGTGTATGCGACGTAACGTTCATGAACTAACTATTTAAAAACATTCCTAATAAATGGATTGTTAGCAGAATTTAAAATTGTGTTTGTCATTTCTTGTGTCAATTTGTTAGTTGTTATGTTTACTTTTGAACTTTTTTCATTCTATTGTCTTTATTTGTCGACCGGGCCATCATAGAATCCTGTTTTCTTCCGATTTCTCCAACAAATACCCATATATGTTACTCAGCTTATATGTATCTGTTTTTTCATTAATAATATTTTCTCGTTTATTAATTTCTATTATTTCTAAAACCAATCACTTCTGACATTTCCTTTATATTTTCAATACCTTCACGTCTTCGAAATTTTTTCTGTGATCTAAGTTAAATGTATGTGTTTCCAGTGCGCATCGTTCAGGATGTTTAGTGATGTCAGATTTATGTAATGCCATTTTAGTCATTGTATGTTCTATATTAATTTTTCCGCATTCTTCACATTCGACTTCATAAACAACATTATTTTTTAGTGGTGATGGAAGTAAAAAGCCTTTTTCTATTTTATTTTATACATAATATATATATAATTGAATTTAGGCTTGAATAAATCTCATTATGGAATGTCAATGATTTAAAGAAAACCTTAAAATACCTTACAGTTTTCTGTGATTTTGTGACGAAAGTAGACTATCTTGATTTTTAAAGTTAGTCTGTTTAATTATCCGGTTACCACTTTGAGGTAAGATATACTGGTTGTTAGTTGATTTTGATATTTTAAATATTATTTAGGGCGATGAAGAGATTATTGGAATTCTAATTGTTTTTTGAAGATATAGTATAATATGTTTTGAGAGAGGTTTTAATTAACTTATTCGAATATTTAAATATATTAAATATTTGGAGTAAATTATATTTCTTGAGAAGTTCTTAAGTTGTGTTTAATGTTTTTGAAGAGGAATTGTTGTTCATAATGGTAAGATCAGAAACAAAATTTTGTCTCCTTCAAATATTCATCTATTAATTTTAAATGACTATTTATATTTGTTGGTTCATTTATTCCCTTTGACTTTGTATATTGAGTTTGATTATATACGTCTATTAAATATGATGACATTAAATTAATTTTGGAAGATTTTTGAATTAAAATTTTTTTGGAATTAAAATTGTAGAAGACCGACAGATGAAATTTGTTTTGATATTAAAAAAGTTCAATAACGGAGATTGGTTCACATCTGTTTGGTCGTTCAGCAAAATATTCCATTCATGGTGCCGGTTTATTTCCAGTGCTTCTAAAAGGCCCGGTCTAGTGCATTTGTTGTCAATATAGAGAACTTCAAAATTATTATCAAAATCGTCTCCCGATTCTTGGAGTTGCCTGGCATAAGTAGAATTTGATTCATTCCTAACGAATGAATTATGATGTTCATGAATCTCGAAAACTCTCTCGAAAGATCTGCTAGTTTGGCCAATGTAAACAAATGGGCATGTACCACAAGTTAACTCATATTTTTTGTTTTTATTGACGACATCTCTATTATTTTTTATTGATTTACCTAAAGAATTTGTTGTTTTGAATGAGATATTAAGAATTTGATCTTTCTTCAAATATCTAGCTATGTGTTCAGATTTTTGTTCTATGTACGGTAAACAAATGAATTTTTCATTTTTTATTCTGATTTGTGTGGTAATCTAATGATATAGATTGCTTTAGTTTGATTTTATTCAATAGTTTGTCAATGATTGATAGGTTATATCCATTATTTACTGTAATTTGTTCTATTTTATTTAATTCTATTTCAAAATTCTCCTGTGACATACATACATTAACTAGTCTATACAACATACGATTGTATGCCTCTAATTTATAGGACAAGGGATGATTTGAAGAAGCATGTATTGTGCAGTCTGTGTGTGTTAGTTTACGGTAAATCGAAAATTTGTATCTATTAATTTTAGTTATTTTCAAGTCTAAAAAAATGTATAGTAGGGTATACCTGGTTGATAAATTCTAAGAATAACGAAAGTTGTCTAGAGGTACCGACGAATAGGTAAATAATATCATCAACGAAACGGTACCAATCAATGAAATACTTGAAAAGGGGGTGTTTTTGAATTTGGTTTTCTAGGAAATCCATAAATATTTCAGCTAATATAGGACTTAGTGGATCTTTCATCGTAAGGCTTTCGTTATACTTGTAAAATATTCCATTAAACAACAAATAGTTTTGTTTGAATATTAAAACAAATTGAAATATGTTTATCTTCTACAATTTTAATTTCAAAAAATTTTTTTTATATGAAAAAACTTTTAGAATTAAATTTATGTCTAAAACAAGCACCGCTTACATTTAATAGACGTATATAATCAAAACTCAATATATAATGTCAAATGGAATAAATAACCCAACAGATATACGAAAGTAATTAAAATTAATGAATAAATATTTAAAGGAGACAAAATTTTGTTTCTGGTCTTACCTTTAAGAACACCAATTGCCTTTTAAAAGGCAATATATTGAGTTTTGATTATATACGTCTATTAAATGTAAGCGTTGCTTGTTTTAGACATAAATTTAACTTTAAAAGTTTTTTGAATAAAAAATTTTTTTGGAAATTAAAATTGTAGAAGATAAACATATTTCAATTTGTTTTATTATTCAAATTTTGTTATATTTCTTCTATCAAGTAAAAGGCCTTTCTTTTTTATTTTAAATAGTTTTGTGCCATGCAAACATTGAGAATATCCATTATTTCTTGTTTCATTACCGAGTTTGTATGATTTTTCATTAGTGGAATTTCTACTAATTTTATTGTTTGATTTACGCTAGGAAACAGTTTTTTACATTGAAAGAGATTAATTTAGCAGTGTTTGGAAGCCGTACATATTTTATTTAATCTATGAGATGATATGAACTTTTTATTGATAGTTTTGCCTGAAGGTTGGTTTCTATTTGAATAATTTTCATCAATTCTTTAGACAATTTCTATGATGGAGCTGTGACTAAGGAAACTACTGGTCTTATTAATTTGTTTTCCTTATGTAACTTAATAACCAACAGAGTTGGTGGTTGACGGTTCATTTGCAATAATTTTTCAATTTAGTGTACTTCGAACAAGATAACTTATAAACTCCCGATTTACGTATGTTTGGAGTTGGGTTTTTTACGTTACATAATACGGATGATAATATATTTTGTGTTTTGAAAGCAATATTTACATCTAATTTTGAAAAACTATTGGCCACTTTTCGACTTATGCTACCGAAGTACGATAAAGAAATGAATTTTTTATTTTCTTTAGTATTTATAATGGGATAAATTTCATTTATAACTATTTGAGGTTGTTTGTGTCGAATTAGATTATGATAATTAAAACTAAAGAAACCAAAAAACTCATTTCTTTATCGTACTTCGGTAGCATAAGTCAAAAAGTGGCCAATATTTTTTCAAAATTAGATGTTAATATTGCTTTCAAAACACAAAATAAATGAGCATCCATATTATTTAATGCAAAGGACCCAACTCCAAACATACATAAATCGGGTGTTTATGAGTTATCTTGTTCGACGTGCAGTAATAAATATATAGGACAGACGGTACGTTCCTTCCAGATGAGGTACAACGAACATAAGATGATTTTCATTAAAAATAAACAAACTTCTACTTTTGTCATTTATTGCTTAGAAAAGGGCCATCCTTTTCCGACAATAGATAAAATTCAAATTTTACATTTAGAATCAGAAGGAAAGAAACTTGATTACTTAGAATCTGTTGAAATTTTGTAATTAGTTCACAATAAAAATAATTTTTAAATAATGAAATGCTGTACAGATCTATGTAAATCCAAAAATTTTTGAGATATTTAAATAAGTAACATGTGTTCTCCAATCTTCTTTCACATGCCGACGTTCTAATAGTTGTTAAACGTCCTCTCATTTTAAACGTTTTTTAAACTTCAACTACCTCCATATATTCTTGAATACCCTGTTCTGCTTGTTGAGTCTTCAATTGTCTGAAGATGGGATAGTTAATTCCCGAAACTCGAGTCACAATTGAATGTGTAAAATATCAATTTATTGGTAGTAATACATATTAATTTCTACATCTATTTTTAATTATGACCAACTACCAACTAGTAACGGCTGAAAGAGTTCAGTAATTTAGATAGTGCGTTAATTGATTATGCTTGATTTTATAGGTCTCATAGTGTATTCGTTTTTATGTACCTTCAGATATCCATAAATTCTTGGAACAACCGAGTTGTATGTTTTTTTTTATTGGCTTGTTCTTTTTTGATAAATTTCATTTTTTCGAGTGTTTCTATGTATTTGTTGCATTTTGTTTGTATTGTTTGTGTGGGATCTCTAGATATTCTTTTGAAGTCTTTTGAATTTAAAATAGCTCTCATCTTCCAGTACTACAGTCACTACACCCTTGTCACTGTTTATTATTATTGAATCCCTGTTTTCTTTCAAAAATTTTTGGTATCATTATACCATTTTTGGGTGAGGGTATTGTTTTCAATGCGTTTATGGATGTAATTTGTTAGTGCATTTGTAATTTTCGCTCTCTGTATATATCTTCTTTCCTTCGGTACTGCTTCAAGAATGAAAACTTTTTCTGCTATTACGTGGTCTATATAAACTTTTTTTATTGTAGTTGGAATACTGAGCTTTGATCTCAATGATAATGAATTCTTAACTGGTTTCGGTATTTCTTTGTTAGATAAATTTTTGTTCCATTCGTCTTGTGTTTTTATTCTTGGAATACTATTGTTTTTTAGGTTGTAGATCTTTCTTATATTTGCTTCTTCAATTATGTGAAACTTTTTATTGAACGAAATTGTCACACGGTTTTGATATTACCTAAAAATAAATTCCGAAGATGTCGTTATTTCAATCGATTTACTCAAAGCATTTGATACGGTTAGTATCGATTTACTCTTAAAAAATTTAAATAGAATGCAAAACGGCTTTTTACTTGATAGAAGAAATGTAACAAAATTTGAATATCAGAACAGATTTAATCTGTTAGTCTTCTACAATTTTAATTAAAAAAAAAATTTCATTCAAAAAACTTTCTGAATTGAATTATTGTCTACAATAAGCACCGCTCATATTTAAAAGACGTATATAATCAAAACTCAATATATAATGTCAAATGGAATAACTAAACCAACAGATATAAGAAAGACATTAAAATTAATAAATAAAAATTTAAAGGAGACAAAATTTTGTTTCTGATCTTACCAATATGAACACCAATTCCTTTTCCAAAACATGAACACAACTTAACGACTTCTCAAAAAATATAATTTATTCGAAATATTCAATATATTTAAATATTCAAATAAGTTAATTCAAAAATCTCTCAAAACATGCACTATATCCTCAAAAAACAATTAGAATTCTGATAGTCTCTTCATCAGCCCTAATAGACTCAAAAAATTGTATAAAATGGGAAAGATTGTATAACATACTGGAGTCGTACCTCAGGGATCGTAGCCAATATGTGAAATTGGGTGATAATTCTAGTGAAACGTTATTAAACAACTATGCAGTACCACAAGGTTAGGTCATTGGCACACTGCTTTATTTGTTGTTCGTTCTGAATTTTCAAATTGCTGTTATAAAAGCCCCATATTTCACATTAACGCTATTAGTGTCGGGTATTTTTTTTAGAGTGACGGAATTTTCGATAAGGATATCTGTAATTTGACAGAAGGTAGAAGCCATGTTGTTTTGACATTTCTGTTCAGTAAGCATTGATAAATTATCATGGAAAGACTCACGCCGCAACAATGTTTACAGATTGTTGAAATTTATTTTCAAAATCAGTGTTCTATTCGCCAAACTTAAAGAGCACTTTGTGAAATTTATGATTTTACAACAACAACAAAAAGACAAAGAACTGTAAGTAGAGAAGAAAATATCGCTGCTGTGAGTCATAGTGTTAATGATGATACAGATTTGTCTATTCGTCGACGTTCACAACAAATTGGACTCTGTGCATCTACCACATGGATAGTTTTGCGTAAAGATCTTAGTAAACGCCCATACAAGATCCAACTGGTTCAAGAACTAAAGCCGCCTGACCATAATAAGCGTCGTTTGTTTTCTGATTGGGCCCTAGACCAGCTTGAAGTTGATCCACTTTTTCATCTTTAAATTGTGTTTAGTGATGAAGCTCATTTCTGGTTGAACGGCTATATAAACAAGCAAAATTGCCGTATATGGAATGCAAACAATACTCAAGAAGTTAAGCAGGTTCCATTGCATCCTGAAAAATGCATTGTATGGTGTGCTTTACACGTAAATGTAACAGTAAATGGTGCTCGTTACAGATCAATTGATCAATGATTATTTGTTTCAAAATTTTAATGGTATCGACCCAGAAGTGGTTTGGTTCCAACAAGATGGTGCTACACCTCATTCTGCTACCGTAATAATTGATGTATTGAAGGAAAGATTTGGCGATAACATTATATCGAGAAATGGTCAAATTAATTGGCCTCCAAGATGATGCGACATACATCCACTGGATTATTTTCTGTGGGGTTATGACAAGTCATTGGTTTATGCTGATGAACCAGAAACAATAAACGCTTTGGAAGCCAACATAACTCCTGTAATTGATGAAATGAGGCCTGAATTACTCCAATAAGTGGTCCAAAATTGGTCTGGTCGAATGAGGTTCCTCAGAGCTAGTCGTGGTGGGCATATGCCAGATATTGTTCTTAAAACATAAATATCATAAAATCATCTTTCAAATAAAATAAAAATTTGGCTTCAGTCTTAATTTACATATGTTTCATATCAATTTGAAATTCTATCACTCTTAAAACACACCCGATATATACAGGGAAAATTAAGAGGGAATTGGAAAGCCTTATCAGTGAGGACCTTAATACGTATCTCAGTTGGGTGTACTCTAGCAAATTAAAAATAAATATTGAGAAAACTTAATTTATAATTCTCAAACAAACAAAAAAACTAGGAAGTAATCTTAATTTGATAATTAACAATATTGAACTAAAACAAATAAAAACCCTCAAGTATCTGGGTCTAATTGTGAATGAGTTTTTGTATTGGCAGTTGCATATAAATAAAATAATTAATACAGTAAATTCCATGATTCCTCTTATCTATAAGTGTAGAAACTATATTTCATTTGAAACAAAAAAAAAATATATATATATATATATATGATGCCTTTTTCTTAACACACCTAAGATGTATGCTGCATATATAAAGAATCTGTGGTAAAATTGAATTTTACGAAATAAAAACTATTCAAAACAAATTTTAAAAAATTTTGTTTCACTATGAGTATTTTACACCTATAAATGATTTGCACGAGGAATTGAATAAACCAAAATTAGAAAGTGTATTGAAGCTCGAACAGTGCAAGTTTGTATATATAATACTTAATCACATACAGAAATCAAACACCAGTTTTCAATCGATTGATGCAATTCATGATCATCAAGATCACACTCGAACATATATCTTTTTCAGAGTAGAACTAACATAGATCTAGATAATCCTCTTTATCTTGCATCTAAAAGTTTTAATGGTTTCAGCGAGGACATATGATACGCCTATTCCTATCCACTATTTGTTAGAAAATGTAAAAACTTTCTGAATGTTTGTTGAAGCATATAAAACTGAAATGCCATATTAGGATTGTTAAAATAGTTTATACAATTTACCATCTAATCAATGTAACACTGTTGATAATTATTTTGAATTATATAAATCTCGAGACCAGAGCTATTTTAAAGCACGGTTTGAGATTCAAATGTTGATAGTTATAATACTATTTAATGATTTAAAAAAAAAATAAATACACTATTAGTGGCGTCTTCTATTTCTTGGCTACCAACCGACGAAAGTCCTCAAATTTCATTAAACTATAAATGAAGATCTTTTTACACTAAGCGATCGTTTTTATAATTCATTTCTACTGAATATTTACTTCCAGTTTTTAACTTTATAGGATGGATTATGTTCACATATTTATGTCTATTCAATATTCTCTGAATTCCGAAACTTCTTTAAGAACTAATTAGTAGATGCTACATCGACTACGTTTCTTAATTTGAAAGCTCTTGCCATCAATCCGGCGAGGAATAAATCTGGCGAGAAAGTCCATTCATGTTCTGAATTATTCATATTTGGTGAACTGAAATGACTCAAGTTGTACTGAAAGTAATTGGAACTGCGAACACCGTAACGCCTGATAAATTGCTGCATCTGCTTCATTTCAAGTCTGAAATAGGGTCGATTTTCCCGAAGGACACTTTCTAGTTTATAATGGCTAGGAAATTTTTCCCGAAGAAGACCCAGAGGAAGTGTTTTTCCACTCCTTTTTATGTTAATTACATATAATGCATCTGAAATGGAATATTTCCAATGTATTTGGCTAATATACTAACTGACAAAGAAACTGACACGCCCAGAAGGAGCTGTTTCAATTTAAATTTTTTTTGGTAAAACATAGCAAGTAGTAAATGATCAAAATTTGGAGAAAAAATCGTCCTTTCATGTGAACATTTTTTGTTACTTGAATATGTAGTCGTTCTTTGCAAATCTTCTGAATTTTTCAACAAACCAGCTGTTAGAGAAGATCCAAAGTCAATGTTTAGTTGTTGTTGAAATGCCTAGAGCACGTGTACGCGGAATTTATCGCCAGCTAAGTGAATTTGAAAGAGGCCGAATTAATGGTCTACGGGAGGCGGGGATGTCATTTCGAGAAATCACTAACCGTATGAACAGAAATCCAACTACTGTTATGAGATATTGTCAAGCGTGGTTTGATAATGCCCAAAATCGAAGAAGAGTAGACACCGGATGTCGAAGGGGCACAAATGAAGTTCCAGATCGACGTCAAAGACTTATGGCTATTAGAGACCCATTTGCGATAACTCGATCTTTGGCTGATAAGTGGTTAGGAAAACAAGGCCATCCTGTGACGTTTTCATATTAGCATGTGAGCATGGCTCTTTCACCAAGAGACTACGCAACAATCTCCACAGTCCACCCCTAGAGGTAGAAAATGTGATAAGTATTACGCCATATCATCGCGCGAAGCGAGAACCCTTCCAAATAGATGAACCCACCGCTTCCAGTTTGGGCCTCGGCTCAAAGCCAAAAAGTGGTAGCAGCGAAGCACTATTCAAACACTACTGGCTTCAATTGATCCTGGTACGAGCACCGTCAACACTGCTTGTACGTCATGACCCACGCACTAATGTGAGGTCTTTTGATTGGTCCTGGCGTCAAGCACTAATGGCTAAGCCATTTCGTCAAGATCCATAAACCCTAAAAAGTTACGCATTGATCCGGGTTCAGGACAAGGCCGGTCGAACCGTCAAGTTCCGTTGAACCCTGAGTCATTTCATGAGAATATCCCGAACATGAGGATCTGCGAACAGATAAATGAAATACCTCCCTAGTCCAGCATGTGAACTTTCAACCACTGCCCCCTTGAGTCCAACACCAATGGGTGGCCAGGTGGTACAAGTACCACCTGAAGATAATCCACCCCCCTCCCAAGGAAAGGCAGTATACTACATAACGCACGCGGCCATTGGATAGAAAAATCCGGATATTTACTGCAATAGTGTAGAGTACGCTAGTTTTAAGGAAGAAGCCCTGTGCTGCGACAGACTCCCTGTCACTGAATTAATCAACCTGCTCAGCCCTCTATTTCACCAGAACGCCAAAACTAGGGCCCCATTCGGAGATCTTTCACCACACGTATCTAGCGACAGGGGCGAATGGCATTACTTTAGGCATCAAGACTTAACCCACCATTTCACCGGGATGAAACTAGGGTCCTAGTCAAGACAAGTGCCCCCCATCCCGTCAAGATCTAATGCCTGGGGAACGGACCATCCTGTAACTTACCGAACATGCAAGTAGGTCACCATTAGTCTTTATTCGAGGTAACATGACAGCACTGCGTTACCTTCAAGATATAGTGAAGCCATATGTTTTCCCTTACCTTAACCGGCACGAGAACCCAATATATTTCACCAAGATAATGCTCGACCTCACGTTGCCAGAGTTAGTTTAATTTTTTTTTGAAGCGACCCATGTGAATTTTTTGCCATGGCTGCCCAGATCCCCCGATCTTTCGCCCATAGAGCATGTTTGGGGCATCATGGGTAGAAGGCTTGGAAATTTACCCCAGCCCCCACGGACTTTGGCGGCTCTGAGACATGAACTACAGGTAGCTTGGGATATTATCTCTCAAGAAGAAATAGACCATCTTATTGCATCAATGCCAAAACGTGTTGGGAAGTGTATAGATAATCGTGGTGGACAAACACATTTTCAACAAACTTATTGAAAAAAATTGTGAACCCTTCGTTTTTTTCTTAAAATTTCAATTATATACTCCTTGCTATACTATCTATGTTTCAACAAAAAAAAATTTTTAAATTTAAACAGCTCCTTCTGGGTGTTGCAGTTTCTTTGTCAGTTAGTATATCTGTGGCCGAAACTGAGATGAGTTTATTATACTGAAGAAATTCAAAAACATTTTTTTGACGGGAAATGAAGTGATAATTATCAGATGCTTCAATAATATTGATTAAGGTGAAAATCAAGAATAAATAAATAGAAAATAATTTATTGAATTTATAAGGGTTTAAAGTTCGATTTTTGATCGACGATAAATGCAAAAAACTAATGAATATTTTTTCTTACCTGTGAGTTAATAAGAAATGTTGAACCTTGACATTTAGGAATGAAGAATTATATCATCCAAATGACCACCACGACTGTCCACACAATAGCCCATAAACCAAAATCTTTAATTCATTGTCGATTTTTTGGTGTATTCTACCAGTTCATTTCATTGGCATGTGAGCGTAGCTCTTTCACCAAGTGACTACTCAGCAGTCTCCACAGTATGCCCCTAGAGGCAGAAAGTGTGATAAGGATTACGCTATATCATCGCGCGAAGCGAAAACCTTTCCGAATAGATGAACCCCCCAGTTTCCAGTTTAGGCTTCAGTTCGAAAACCTACAACCGTCTTACTGGTAGCAGCGAAGCACTATTCAACCTCTACTGGCTATGCATTGTTAGTACCCGAGTTGTTTGGGACGCAACTCACATGCCGAAAGGGCTTATAATCCATCCATCTGAATGCAGTCTCATGAACTAAGATAATCTCAAGATTGATGCCTCAATTGATCCTGGTACTAGCACCGTCAATCCAGCCTGTACGTTAAGACCAACGAACCCATGTGAAGTATTTCGATTGATCGTGGCGTCAAGCACCAATGGACTAGCCGTTCATTGAGATGGACAAACCCTGAAACGTTACACAATAGATCCAGGTTGAGGACGAGGCCCGTCGAGCCATCAAGTCCTGCTAAACCCTGAGACATTTCATAAGAATATCCCGAACGTGTCTACGAACAGATAAACGAAATACCTCCCTAGTCCAGTATATGCGGACTTTCAACCTCTACCCCCTCGAGTCCAACAACAATCGGGTGGCACAAGTACCACCTATGGACATCCACCCTCCCAAGGTAGCGCAGTATGCTAAATAACGCACTTTGCTATTGGACAGAAAAATCCGGAGATTTACTGCAATAGAGTAAAGTACGTTAGTTTTAAGGGAGGCCCTGTACTGCGACGGACTCCCTTGTCACTGAGTTGATCAACTGGCTCAGCCTTCCATTCCACCATAACGGCAAAACTAGGGCCCCATTCGGAAATCTTCAACCACACGGGTCTAGCAACAGGGGCGAATGGCATTACTTTAGGCATCAAGACTTAACCCTCCATTTCACCGGGATGAAACTAGGGTCCTAGTCAAGACAAGTGCCCCCAGCGCGACAGGATCTAATGTCATGGGGGCGAGCTATTTGGGGCACATACTCAGAATTGTACAATTTGAAATGTGAGCAGATCTCTCCACAAGTCATCTCCGCCCTCCCAAGAGAAGGATCCCCGTGCCGGTCCCAGCACTCAGTCATTTGAGCAGAGTGTCTCTATGGTTATGAAAGATTGAAGCAACGAATCAACACAAATAACAGCTTCCCAGCATGGACCCTCCACTCAACAGGGCCGCTGTTGCTGTTTACTGCTAAAAGCGAGGCTCCGAAGCATCAAGGGAGAGCAGAGCGTATCTTCCAGGACCCTCGAACCTCGTCGAAATGTCGTAGTCTCGCTTTCCCTCCAACGGACCATTTCCGACCCCGCATCGGATAAGATAAGCTTAAGAATCCACGAATGGGGCCGAAGTTAAAGATGAGCAGAGCAAATTCCCCAAGGCCACCAACCTGTTCAAAACGTCGTAGACTCCCTTTGTCCTCCAACGGACCAATCAGGACCCCGCAGTGGGAGATTGGAGAAATAAAAATGGAGCCAAATTTGGGGGTGAGCAGAGCGAATCTCCCAAGTCCCTCCCAAGTCCCCCAACCATTTAAGATCCTTCAGCAGATAAGAGAACGAAGGTTGGAAAACCCATGCTGAGATTCAGCAGGGTATCGCCTTCTCCATTGAAAGGATTACAAAACTCTAATCGATCGCAGATTCTGATCGTCAATCAGAGCCAGCTTCCCCGTACGATTTCGAGCCTTGCGGTAGGAAAAAGATGGAGTGGGACAACATGATGAAATGGTATTATACAAGAAAGAAAGAAAGTAAGGAAGTTTGGATTGCGAGTCATCTGCTTTAGGCATCATAACCATATCCTCCATTTCATAAATGAAACTAGAACACTCGTTATGACAAGCTACCCCACCACGACAAGGTCTAGAGACAGGGGGGAAGGCTATTTGGGGCACAATCGTTTCTGGATGGTTAGCGTGATACTTAACCTCAACAGAGCCCCACAAAAAATAGTCCAACGGAGTCAAATTAAAGCTTCATCGCTAAGAATGATTTTTCCGGGAAAATTATCATCTTCGACCATGCTGTCATTAGCTCATTGAGCGAAGAAAACACTCATCGAATTGTCACGAGGCTTCAGTTTTTGCGCTAGTTAAACTTTGTGAGCCTTCATACCGAGGTCTTCATGCAAAAGTCTCCTCAGAGAACTGCAAGAAATGTGATCAGTTCTTGAGCACAAGGATGAGTTCATTTTGATGGATGTTCAGTCACATTTTGATCTACAGCAGCAATGCTTTCAGGCGTACTCACTGGACGAGAACGTGAATGGGTTGTTTTATCAAATACCGATCTAGTTTCACGAACTCACAAATTTCCGTCAGATCATTTCATTTCTATTGAAGTTTCCACGTAAATTTCTAATATTGATAGGAGATTCACAAATTCGGAAATGAGTTTTTGATATTTTCCAGTTTTTTCAAGCGAGAATCGACCCATTTCGTTAATTTCAAATATTCAACTTACTTTCTGTTGGAACACGAATAAAAGTAGTGTTGCCAGATTCGAAATAACCACTACTTCGCTTGATGGTCCATTTATTACTTTATAATGGTTAATATTATTCAATTTTATTTAAAAAATTATTACTATATAAAATTGATATAATGTTTCACCCAGAGCCGATCGCATACTCCATTCATTTTATCACTATTTTTCAATTGTATTATAATTACATATTTTGAATATTTATACTATAGTCTATGAACAGAAAACTGTCTTACACCAGAGTTTCAGAATCTCGTTGGAAATGTCTTGAATTTTTACTGTTGCGCTCAGTAGGCTCATTTTTGAAGGTTTCTACCTCTCCAAATTATGATTATTTATTGATATCTGCGATCGAGAGACTTTCTTCACCTGATCGATATGAATCGTTTTCATCAGTTATTCGACTTTACCAACTTTTCCGCAGCTAATTTTGATGTTCGGTTTATGAGTTTGAAATTTTGGGAGTTTTTTAGAGAATATAGATCAGAATTTCCAATTTGAATCTTAGAAAGGTTATTATGGGTCAACATATATTTTCTATATAGTCACAGATATTTTTCAGCGGACTTCAAGCATGTGAGACTTCTTGAAAATTTTCCCCTCGCTAGATGTAAAGAATTGCTTGATATGTAGAGATACCTAGCAGATAGAGACATCTTTTTCGGACCACATCTCTTGAATATTGATGTTCTGGCCATAAAATAAAAGTACTATAGTCTTATAACGGTCACCATTCATTCATTAGTTCTTAAATCAATACGACTTTATGAGGATGCCACCTCAGTTTCTTATGCAACATTATACATGTTGGCATCTGAGGAAGCCCCGATTGTCGCGATCTTCGCGAATTGGACAGATTTGGCTCATCGTCAACACTGACCACTGAAGCAGAAATGTTATCCCCACTTCACACATTTCGTCTTTTTGGTGGCTTATTGTCGTGTAAAGTTAACTCATGTTCAAACTTCTCCACAGTTCGGCGTAGAAACTGCTAAGAGTACCGATGGCGGCGATCCAATTAACGAATGAATAAACACTGAGTGTCCATAACTAAGCTTCAACTTTTGCAATATTCTTTAATTACTTCCAACTGATCGAGAGAAGTCAAATGCTGCATCATGAAATTTCACACTATACAAAATATAGTAACACCCAGAAATAAGAAAAAAATTCATTAAAAACCGAGGAATCTCTATTAGCTAATCGCCCATTCTGGAAAACCTTTATTCATCTGTCGGTTATTCTGGGCATCGATGGCTATTAGTTTATTTCCGTTATAGGTATATCTGCCTCCGTCAATCAGCGTGAGCTAATTGTTTGTACAGTATTGTTTTATTTGAGTGAGATATTTTCATTTCACATATCTTTTCTTTCACCTGAGTTCTCATTAACATGTATACATGTGATATTGAATGCGAAATTGATAACTATAACTCATTGATTATATCAATGATTCCGTTTGTCTGACCGATTGTTTTGTTTTTTTTCCGCGACCTACTTCCGTAAGAGTGAAACGTGTGCTCCAATTCCTATTATCCCTACCATCCTATGTATTTACCGCTTAAGCTAGGTAAGGTGAAGTAAGTAAGAAACTGTTTTTCCTTGAATCTACGAAACATCGGTTGAGAATCGGAAGGGATATTTTGAAAATTATACGCTTGAGAACGATAACCACAATGAACATCACTACTTTAACTGTCGTGGTCCCTGATGATGTCTGTCACAAATGAGATTATTTCAGAAGAATTAAAGAAAAATAAACAGGAGCTGAGATCACTCATTGAGGCTGTGGAGATGACAAAAACACTGAAGATTGAGGATTTAAATCGAAGAATAAACACACTAGAGTCAAAAAACGCTGAGGTCACGAACAGAATCGAGAGACTGGAAAGAAAATCAAAAGAAAATCATCGTCATTTTTGGTTTGGGAAGCAAACCAGACGACATAACGGTCGATTTCGTCAGAGGGGAAATTAAGAAACTGGTTGATGTGGATGTAAATGAAGGAGATCTGAATAACTTTTACCCACTAGGGAAAAAGAACAACCCTCCAATAAAAGTAGAGTTCACGTCTTTTCTGAAGAAAGTAGCGGTGCTAAAAAACGCGAGACTGGAAGGAGAAGAAAGTTTCAATAGCTCGAGACCCACGCTCAAACAACGCCAAGGATATAGAATCCTAAGAAAAAATTGCTAGAGGAAACGGTGTAAAACTGTAATATAAAAGGAAATCGGTTGTATATGAACGGTAGAATATACAAACCGGAAGATCTGGAAAATCCAGAATATGTTGAAAACGATTTTCTAGAAAAACCCCATAGTGACCCTGGAGCACCGATACAAATAGAAACCAAAGAACTCCAGCGTCGAATAATCAAACCCCCTGAAACATAGGCAAAAAACCGTCAACAGAAAACCAACACCCCAACCCATGGCCGGATCGGTAAAGAGGTAAAGAGGTGACAAACAGAAAATAAAAACCCGTAGCGTCACTAGAAAGTAGATTTTCCTGCAATAGTAACTGGTGGACTTGATATGAGTTAGAATAAGATGCTCGACCATATCTAGTCTATTAGTCATTTATAAAATTATGAATTGTGCGTAACTTATGTATAATGGATCCATTCATCGGAGATTATAACTGTTCGGAATTTCCTTCCAAGCTTTTAAGAGATGTTTCCGAACATAACGAAATCATAAAAGATAACAACTGTAGTTTTAACCTGATCCATCAGAATATCAGAAGCATTTCAAAGAATCTAGATGACTTCGAGATAACACTAAGTCAATTTGATGATCCATTTGAATGTATAATTCTAACTTAAATTAGGGATGATTTTGACATAGATTTCATGCAGAAGCGAAGGTATGACTTGTATAATTTCGGTGACATAAATAAATGTGATGGAACTGTTGTTTATATAAAAGATTATATTATCTATACATCCAGGATTGTAACAATCTCAGAATGTCAATAAATTGAGATCATCTGTAAAAAAGAACAGAAAATTATAAAAATTACAGCCCTACACCTGCAACCAACGATAAAGAATTTGTAAATGGACAATACGATTACCTCTGCAATAATGATATAAAGAACACTGATATTCATGTAATAGGCGATATGAACATCGACTTACTCTCTAAGAACAACATAATTGTATCCGAGTATCTGGACATACCAGGGTCCGAGGAAACTCCAAGAGCTGCTTGGATCATATGTTTGTACGAGTAATAAAAAGTCAGCGACTACTTTTCAAGCTTTATTTTGGAACCTCTTGTAACAGATCATAGACCTGCTATATTGAATACGGACATTTCCGAGGATATTGAAGCCAACTACAGGAATAACATATTGAAAAGGATAAATATTACAGGGTTGAAGGACGATTTGAGTAAACTTAACTGGTATGTTCATAAAACATTAAAGACGCACAAAAAGCTACAACCTAATTTATTGCTAAAATTAAACAAAATATTGAAAAGAATACCAGAACTTATAAGGAAAAACGAAAATACATAAAGAAGTATTGAAATACAATAGGGCGAATAAAGTCCATAAAAAAGCGCGATGAACTGTACAAGGAGTGGCAGGAAATAAAAAAATCAAGGGCTAAAAGTGAACTATATCGAATACAGAAATTAGTTGAATAAACTCATTCATATTACTTAACTCGACCATTATAAAAATCAAATTGAGCAGAATATGGATAGTTCGCGAAAACTCTGGAAGACTATACAAAATATTACCAACACCAATAATAAGCCCACAAGAATAAGACAGCTGAAATCAAAAGATGGACAGTACGTAGACTCCAATAGAGAAGTCGCCAATACCTTCGGTGATTTCTTTTCCAACGTAGGACAAGAACTAGCACAAAATATAGAAAAGAGCCAGTGTCACCTCCCCCCATTCCCCCATTCCCTGGTCATTCCTCCTCAAACCTTTGGATGAGAGGGAGATTATATTATCTTTGAAAAATAATAAGACGTCTGATATAGATGATACTAAAACCGAGGCATTGAAAACAATTTATAGAGAGACAATATAGTAAGACCTTTGTGTTACATTATAAATATCATAATGGAGGATGGAATTTGCCCTGCTGAATTTAAGATCACAATAATTATACCATAAAATTTTAGACCGATATCTCTGGTGACTAGTAACGCTAAAGTTTTCGAGAAGGTTATCAAAGTGAGGATCCAGCTGTTTCTGGAGAAACATAAAGTAATTGCTGATACTCAGTTCGGGTTTCAGAGCGGGAAATCTACGGAGGGAGGCATTGCATCACTAACGCAAAAAATGTATAATGCAATTGATAATAGCCAACCTGCCATTGCTGTGTTTTTGGATCTTGAAAGGGCATTCGACACTGTCGAACACCAACAGTTGTTGGAGTCCTTGAAGAATGTAGGACTGGCTCACGATTTGTTCAGATCCTATCTGTATGATAAGAAACAATGTGTCAAAATTGAAGATACGTATAGTAGATTTAAATTGGTTAAATGCGGAGTACCGCAGGGCACGGTTCTCGGGTCAATTCTATTCATCATACATATAAATACTCTACTCACCACTAGAACCTCTGGACACATCATAAGCTTTGCTGATGATACCGTTATATTGTATAAATCGGGCAGTTGGGTGGATCTAAAACTTAAAATTCAGGCAGAAATGAGTGATATTTCTTACTAGTTTAATTTAAATATTTACCATAAGTTTTGACAAAACAGTGCTAGCTTAACAAGCTACATAAACAAATTTCCCCAATTTAACACTTTGGTGGTGAAAAATCATAATAAAACGATAACAATAAGAATTACCGAAAATATTAAATTCCTGGGGATAATTATTGATTCTCATCTTCGTTAGAATAATCAGATTAATAACATTGTTAATATAATCAGAAAATTTTTGGGCCCCTTCAGATTTCTTGCTAAGATCTTACCTCTACAGCATCTCAAAATGATCTATTTTGCTCTTGTAGACTCCCGTATTGCCTATGGAATTATCGGATGGGGTGGCATCACGAATGTATGTCTGAAAAAGTTGAACGCACTACAGAAATATTTCTTAAAAATTATTCTCAAGAAAGAAAGAACCTAACCATCGGATAACTTATACAAGGAAGCGAGGAAATTAGATGTCCGATAGATCTTCTTTCTTAAGGCAGTGTGTTTTCTGCACAAAAATAGGGAACATATTGAATTTTTATCTCATAATTATTCAATCAGAGCTAGATATTCAAATAAGATTAAAACTCCATCAGCAAATAAGACAGTGGGAACAAAATGTCTTGCGTTCATGCGGCCAAGATTCATGAATACTCTTTCGCAAGACTTCCTCTTCAGCAGTTCTAATTCTGATGTACATTATTGAAATAAGGTAAAGTCATTTATACTAAGTAACCGGAGACAGGTTGTTCATGCTTTCTTTAAATGACATAATTAAAAAAAATTATGAATGTATTGTTATAACTCGATGCTTTTCCGAAATTTATTGTTGTGTTTAGCATTTCAGACATGAGTGAGTAAATGAGATATGACACGGACAGCGAAAGCTTTGTATTCCTTCTCCGTATTTGTTTGTGTTAGACCACTATGTATATATTAATATTATGTTTACTATATCTAGTGTATATATTTCTGGTTAAATAAATTATTATTATTACTTTCTAATAATTAGGTTAGTGTTCACTTGAATAAGGATTCTCATATAGAGTAGGTTTTTCTTGGCTTTTTCTTGCTTTTGTAGTTATTTCTTCCGTTTGTAATATCTACAAAGCTTGCTCTACCTTTGCTTGTAATTCATAGTTGGTCCCATTTCCCAATTGACAATGCCCACTTCTTGATCATATATTGCTCCCTACACTTATTATTTTAGAAAAGGTAGCGACCGTGGATTATCTTCCAGCTAGTCAATAGTATATACTCATCAATTATCGAATAAATTTTTTTTTTCCATAGCTTATGTTGCTATAGCACCTCTTTTGAGTAGATAAAAAAGTATCACTTTAACAGCAAGGATAGTAAGGGTAGGTCAAATGTTTTAATTTTTTTTATTCAATGAAATTCACAAATTCAAACACATCAATTCGAAGGATTAACAAGTGTAATTTTCCAATTAACATTATTTAAAACATCTATTTTAGGAACACCACAACTTATACACAGGGCATTGTTTTCATCGTTCTTTAGCTACCATGTGATATTCTTGATGCTTTCCCACTTTTTAAAGAACTGGTATTCTTTCTCATTCATCATCCTAAATTTTTGGGGCAACAACAAACCTTCTGCTCCCAACGCTACATCTACTACATCTGATGGCAGGTGTTCTTCTTCTTGTGTTAATTCATTTCCGCATATTTGGTATTCACTTCGTACACAAAACTCAAAAATACTGAACACTCCGCAAAAACCAGAATGTATAATTTGTTTTACATTTGTTGACAAAGTAATTCATTTCCCTAGTAACGAAGCAACAGAGTTGCGATTTTTTTTTGCCAAAGATTACAATTTTCTGAGCAATTTCATTTTTCTCCTGAATTTGAAGTTTTAATTCAGAAAAAAATGTTGTTTTGCACACGACGTAAAATTGCATTATCATTTGGAGCGTAATTAGCGTCTCGACTAACGTATCGACGCTAAAAGACACTCTCAAAGATAAAGTACAACTTTATCATCTTGTAAAATAAATAACTATTATAACTTCATATGGTGAAATAATATTTATTTAAGAGTTCTTTTAACTATGGTATAATTTTTTGAATATGTTGAAAATCTGGAACAAAACCTTTGTTTTAGTGTGTGTCGTATTTTGTTGGATATAGATTTTATCTGTGTTGACTTCACTATGTGTTGATAAATTAAAGCACACAGTACCTACTGGATAATTGAATTGTTAAACAGATTAAGAGAAAAATCAAAATTAGCCTTCTACAAGAGTGTAGTTTAATGGTTTGTTCCTATTATTTGGGCCATAGCATTAATCTCTGTTGACTTCACTGAATGGAGTGAATAAATTCATTCATACTTAACTGGTGAATCAAAATGTTCAACAGGTTACTATCAGGGATTACTGAAATGATCCTGTACTTGAAGGTTCCGCCAGAGTATTTTTCTTTCAGTTTCTTATCTCTTTCGAATTTCTTCCTTATAGGACCATTTTCTAATACCACAAAAGGGTTCCGGGCCAGTAAAGATGGTCTGCGCTCCTCTTCTGGCAAGTAAATTGGCCTCCTTATTTCCTTTAATTCCTGTGTGACCAGGAACATTTCTGATAGTTACTTTCTAGTTTCATTTCTGAACATCTTTCAATTGCAGGTATTTTGGTTGAAAGACGCTCGAGCAGGAAACGAGGTCCAACCCCGGAATTACTTTTTGAACCATTTGTGTACCACTAAATGTTATTTGTTCTGGAAGTTTGGGTGGTAAATTCTCTTCTACCCAGAACAGTTGTGAAGTTCACAGATAATTTACTGGAGAAACACAATTTTCAACAGGTTATCACCAGAATTCTTTTTATTGAATAGAAGAAATTTTGAGTGTCGATATTACTTGAACTTATTGACAAATCACGTTAATATTTATAGCTTTAAACTATTTATAATGTGATTATCATTTAACGGTTTTCACATTTTGCTAGTTATTTAAATATTTTCATATTAGCCTTCTACATATTTAATTAAAAAAAAATATATTTAATAATTATAACTTCAGGAATTAAATTAAAATAATGTCATATCAGTACCACTTATATCAAACGACACATAAAATAAACATTCATTATAAGACATCCCAATGATATAACGAAATCCAATAAATAAAAATTGTTAACAAAATCCTATAAATTTAATATTTTGAGTAGACAAAATTTTGTTTCTGCTGATCAATCTTATGAAAACAAATATCTTTAAAAAATGTTTAACATAATCTTAAGAATTTCATCATAAAGCTATCTTACTTAGAATATTCAATATTATTGGATATCTAACTAAGTTACTTTCTATAAAATCTAAAGATATGTAAAAACATTACTGAAAAACAAGTTTAAAGAGAGACTTTGCTTCGTCAGTACTCCAATATTCATATTCAATAAAATATAACATCAATCAACAACAAATATTCACTCACCCTTCAACAATTTAGAAAACTTCTGGTAAATGAATACTGAAAACTTTAAATGGAGTGTAATATTAACTAAAATAAAATAATTCTCTGGTTTACCTTGATCTAAAAGATTGAAAGACAATTTAACGGCCTCTGTTATAGCACAAGGAATATCTCTATAAAGAATGTTAAGGAAACCAAATAATTATATATTATGAATAAAATAACATAAATAAAGGTTGATACTTGATTATATGAAATTACATAAAATTATTTAAATATTCTAATATCTGCCTTCAGCAAATTTAATTTCAAAAAATTATATTTAATAATTATAACTTCAGGAATTAAATTAAAATAATGTCATATAAGTACCACTTATATCAAACGACATATAAAATAAACATTTATTATAAGACATCCAAATGATAGAACAAAATCCAATAAATAAAAATCGTTAACCAAAATCCTATGAATTAAATATTTTGAGTAGATAAAATTATTTAATTTAATTCCTGAAGTTATAATTATTAAATATAATTTTTTGAAATTAAATATGTAGAAGGCTGATATTAAAATATTTAAATAATTATATATACCTTCTATCAAGTATTAACCTTTATTTATGATATTTTGCTAGAATAGAGTACTCTTTCAATGAGTATCAATCATTTTCGAAGAAACTAATTGTTATTTATTGTTGTATAATAATAAATAACAGCTGACTTAATTATCTGAAAACCTCAAGAAATATAATATGAAAAATCTCTTAAAAATAAAAAAAAAAAAATTGTATAAAATGTCTTAGAAATACTGTTTCATTTTATAGACATACAGAATAATGAACACATATGAGCGACAATTAACCAATAAAAAATTAGAATATATCATGAAGTACTGACGGTGATCATCCAGAAACTATCATCCAAGACAAGCCTGTTTTGACAGGATATTTAGAAATAACCAATTCTATCACCAACAAATAAACTTTTTGATTTCAAGTTCTGAAAAAGTAGATGAAAGATACATTTTATTGATCGTTTTATATTATTTAGCTTCCAAACCATTCTCAACTGAGGGGAATATGGGTAAGAATTTCATATTCCTTTTTCTGGAGAATGTGCTGTCTATTTTTTAAAAAGGGAAAAGAAAAAAGCTTTTTTAGTTCTATGTGGAGCATTTTTTAGTGATTGAATTTTTTATTTCTGAATATTCAATCCAAACAGACTTGTCTTGAATGATGCTGCATGATCACTTTAAGTTTTCTCTTGATTTTTTATTGATTAACTGCTGCTTATATTTGTTGATATTTCTATATCTCTATGAAGTATTTCTGAGACATTTGATTAAATTTTATTTAACGAAATTATTGGCGGATTTTATTTTAAATTTGTAGAGGTTTTAATTCAACTGAATTATAAAGTGATTTTTTACATTAACTTTGTAGGGGATTCGGAGAATTATTCCAGCTATTATCTGTAAAATTTGTAGAAAACTTTCGAATTCAATTGAAATTTATATTCATTGTTCTAATAATATTATATTTATTATTTTTACCACAGTTTTCTCAACAGCTAGGATGGTGAATATTTAACGGGCAAAGCCAATTTTAACATCGTAATTGATACGAGAGTCAATACTATAATATGTCGAGAAATAACTTGCAATTTTGCCTAAAAAAAATATCTATCGTATAGTTTTGGCAGTAACTATTTGGAAGCTGATCTTAATTAAAACAAGTATTCAAAGAGTATAATGTTTTACTTTTCACTCTTCAGAAAATGACACATTCTGTGACTGCAGTTACGAGGTATTGCCTCATCATGAAACAACTCAAAATTTACGAACTAATAATAATATATAATCAAGTTCAGGGTACAGATACTAAAGAATGGTAACGTGATCCTGCTTGAAACTTCTGTGTCTACTGTTGAGTTTCTAGTGTCAGAATTTGGGGTCATACCTTCGAACTGCTGTTACTAAAAAGTATTTACTGTGAATATTTGGGCAGTAAGTCGTGGTAATTTATAGAACTCTACTGAATATGAATATTTCCGGTTAATTAAAGATAATAAATTCAAAAACAGATACAATCAAATAAAAAACCTTGCAAGCCGCGTTTCACTCTATTCGTTTATAGATGAAACGTTTTCAACTTTCAACTAATTGAATTTTTGAACATAATTGACAATTCGTATCAATATCTCGAAAAAACATCCATAAGTTCATAACATTTACAAATCTGTTTTTATAATTTTGGCCTCCTAAAATGAATAGAAATCAATTTTTTTATTTTCTCGGCAAAATATTAAGTAGGGGGGATCTATTTGAATCTATTTGATCATTCAATAAAATTTGTCTTTTATTATATCTATTGATCTCTACAGTTTCTTACAGATTTAGTTTCTGACTTTTGTTTTCAATATTTGATATTTCATAGTTCATATTAAAATTATGACCAGTCTCTAACAAATGGTTGTCATAAGTTGAATTCGGTTTATTATTAATGTAACATTTTTCATGTTCTCGTATCCTTGTTTGAAATGAACGGCCTGTCTGTCCCACATATACACATGGGCAATCACTACATGTTAACTTGTAAACTCCTGATTTTTTGTTTTTAGGAATGACGTCTTCATTAGTTCTTATTGAGCTGCCTAAAGAATTAATGGTTTGACAGAAATGTTATATTTTTCTTTTTTCTTTAAATATCTAGGAATCTTTTCAAATTTTTGGCCCATGTAAGTTAATGAAATAAATTTTGTTTCGTTGGAATGTTGAAGTTTTGGATATGCAAGTGATATTGGTTTCTTGTAATTCATTTTAACAATTAATTGATGAGTAATGATTTTAATCCCTTAATTGTAGATAATTTACTTGATAAAATAAATTACAAGAAAGCAATGTCACTTGTATATCCAAAGGTCAAAAATCTGAAAATATTGCTAGATATTTAAAGAAATAAGAAAATTATAACATCTCTTTTAAAACCATTAATTCTTTAGGTAGCTTATTAATAAATAATAAAGACGTCATTCCTAAAAATAAAAAATCAGGAGTTTACAAGTTAACATGTAGTGATTGCCCATGTGTATATGTGGGACGGACAGGCCGTTCATTCCAAACAAGGATACGAGAACATGAAAAATGTTATATTAAAAATAAACCAAATTCAACTTATGCCGACCATTTGTTAGAGACTGGTCAAACTTTTTATATGAACTATGAAATATTAAATATCGAAAACAAAAGTCAGAAACTAAATCTGTTAGAATTTTTAGGGATAAATAGATATAATAAAAGACAAATTTTATTGAATGATCTAAACAGATTCCCCTTACCTAATATTTTTCATTGAATGTAAACCATCTCTTTCCACCCCTCTATTTTTTGTACCAGAGCTGTGTATTTAAGGTCATGTTTTACATTGTATACCTTAGTTTAAATACTCACCTGATGAAGTCATGGTATGACGAAACAATTGTCGTGTAAATAAATAAAAAAGCGGAAGTTAACATTTGTTTTTCTTATATTGATGATGAATTTCCTTCAGGTAAAGGCCGAGAAAATAAAAAAATTGATTTCTATTCATTTTAGGAGGCCAAAATTATAAAAACAGATTTGTAAATTTTATGAATGTTTTTTCGAGATATTGATACGAATGGTCAATTATGTTCAACAATTCAATTAGTTGAAAGTTGAAAACGTTTCATCTAAGAATCTAAACTTAACGAATGTCTTCGAATAGAGTGAAACGCGAATTGCAAGGTTTTTTATTTGATTGTATCTGTTTTTGAATTTATTATCTTTAGTTAACCGGAAATATTCATGTTCAGTAAAGTTTTAGAAATTACCATGTCTTACTACCCAAATATTCACAGTAAATACTCTTAAGTAACATTAGTTCGAAGGTATTACCCCATTTTCTGACACTAGAAACTGAACAGTAGATACAGAATTTTCAAGCAGGATCACGTTATCATTCTTTCGTATCTGTACCCTGAACCTGATTATACATTATTATTATTAATTCGTAAATTTTGGATTGATTTGATACAAACTGATACCAGTTTTTTGGTCTTATGGTATTTCAAATTGTTATTACGATGTAGAACAACTACACAGAATATTTGGTTTTATACCAAATACCTGGAATTGGAAGTTATCCCCAGTTACATCCAACTCAAAACAATAAATATAATAGCCTAGCAGCAGAAAGAGGAAGATTAGCAGTAATGAAGGCATTGCTCAGAATGGATATGAAATTTCAATACCAATTGAGAGACGCCTACAACATATACCTGAAGGTAATCCACTCAGAATTAACTAGTAGATTCCATGATATTTTGTTCGATCATTTGAACAGAAATATTATAAACGACGTAAATGACTACATAGACAAAAAATTCCTTTCACAAAAAGAATAAACTTTATTATTTGGTAACCAAAAAAATGAAATTAACTTAAAAGCACAAAAATTTTCAGACCATATTTTCCATTCGAAATTCACTAACCTTTCTGAGGTAGAATTCAATACAAAAGAAAAATAATTATTAGAAAAAGGATATAAATTTAACCTCAGTTTAAATACTCACCTGATGAAGTCATGGTATGACGAAACAATTGTCGGGTAAATCAATAAAATAGCGGAAGTTAACATTTGTTTTTCTTTCATTGAATAGAAATCACAAAAATTTCAGCTTAAAATAAAGAATTTTTTCTAGTGACATAGACCTGGAATAATATTTGTACATTGAGAAGCTATAAAGGCAATTCTCTGATTCCAAGATTAATTTTAAAACTGTGCGAGACTACACACTTTCATGACAATAAAATAAAGTGATAATTAATACACTATTATCTATTATCACAGAATGCATTATTGTGATGAAAACAAATTTATCAACGATAAATATTGAAACTTCAACATTATTACGCATCCTACACATGCGGAAAATATTTTCTGCAAGCTTTCCTGATACCTCTCACTTTTTTGTTAATATGCTTTGCCAAGCATTAAATAAGGTTATCTCATAATTCGAATTTGTAATCCTCTTCCCCAGATTTGTTCAGCTATAATACCGTTTACTGAATTCATGCGATTATTTTGTCGTTGAAAAAATAATTATTGATAATTTAATAAACTTCTAGATATATTACTTATATTATTAAACGAAAATGAATTTCCATTAAAACCGTGTTACATGTTGTTTGAGCTTTAGTTACTCATGAAGCATGAAGATTCAACCCGATATTTTTGCTGCTAGTTCTGAATTATTGATTCGGTTTAATCCGAAGATTGCAAATAATCCAAAAACGATTTTTAAATAATGGCCTGAATTATAGCTTAGCATTCTGTTATAATATTTCACCATTCACTTATATTTCGGAAATCCATTATTATTCTACATATTTGAAACCTTAATAATCTCTGATGAATTTTGTCTTAGCTTCTGATAAGTTTTTCTCTAATCGAAAGAATCTTTGAAGTCAGATTGTTTTATGATCTCATGACAATCCGAATTTAAACATCTCATAATGCACTTATGTGCCATGTGGTTACTGCTAGATTTCTGCACAGCTTTTCAGAGATTCTTGTCATGTTTTCTATTTTATGAGATTATCATTATGTTCAAATTTTACAGTTTTTTTCAGACTAGTTTGACCAGAGCAAGTTTTTACTTGGATTTTTTAACTTTTTGGTTCGGCCTCAATTTTAAACCTGGACGAATTCGTCGTGTGAGAGTTTTTCTGAATGCAGATGTGATTTTCGTGGTATATAATACCTAACCAAAAGATTCTACCATTTTCTACGGTAAACTGCATAAGTTCCGGAAGATGAAAGAAATTGTACATTCATAGTTTTATTTCAAAACTAAAGCAATTCACTATTTATCTGCCATATAAGTGAGCTGACAAATCATTTAAATTATTTTGTAAGATATTGTGACATTATTATACTTCCAGTTTTAATATTCTGTTTTATCGTCCAGTCATCAAGAAACAAATATATAACTTAAAAAATTAAATATAGCTGTTAAGTAACCTAATTCAAATATACTCAAGAATACAATTGATCAAATGAAGGTAACACTAGATTTTATAGCCATTTTAACACTTGTAGATTGTAGATAAAAGGGATTATTTCGAACTTGTAAGCAACAAGTAACCAAATAAGAAACAATAGAAAACATAAAATATTGACCATAATTTTCAAAATCTATCACCCAAGTGAAATTTGTTTCGAGTGGGTATTAAGGAATATGAAATTCAATCACCAAAAAATGTTCCATATCTTATTCCAAATGTCCTTTTCATTTTCTTTATTAAAGAATATTTGGCACATTCTTGAGAAAAATAATTTGAAATAACCTATTTTCTTATCAGTTAGAAATTATTTGGATGCTCATGAAAATAATGAGTAAAAAAATATAGATAACTTCATTCATAATATATTCGGTTCAAAAGTAAAATTTCAAAACATGTTTCGGTAACATCTAAAAATTAGTATATTTCACAGAAAAATGTTGAAAATAAGATCATAGACTCTATATTTGAAAATTGCTACTCGCATGTGTGAAAAAACAAACAATGAATAAATTCAAACAATATACTTAAATATTCAACAATTTTAAGAAAAAAAAATCCCATAAATACGGGACCGCAAACGTTTTGTTCTCAAGATACTACGATAGTACAAGTGACCTTAAAATTTAGTATAAAAACAAAGCTTCTTTTCCAATTTTTCAAACCAAGAGTTGCGCACCAAAAAACAATTCTGGAGTAAAACAGAGAACAGAGTTCCATTAAAAATATCACCGTGTAGATTTGCAATCAAAATTGGAATGTCACATGGTTTAAAATTCAGTTTAATATCTTGTGAAATACAGGTACTATGAGAAAAAAGCTTGAAAAGTCTCAAAGAAATCTGGCATATCGAAAATGCAGAATGGAATTCCTTCAAGAACTACATAGAAGAGAAAATGACCAACTTTTGCATAAAGTTATAGATAGATGAAGCTTTTGTCGATTTTTCTTATATAATCGACGCAGCCGAACAATTTGTCGATAAAATTATTTGTGAAAAAACTAAATTAACTCCCTCGTGGGGCTCGGAATGTAAAGAAGCTATAAAAAATCTAAGAAAGCTTTTTGCATGTTACGAAAAAACATGGAGCTTATACTAGATAAGCAGTTTCACAAGAAGAACTGCCGTTTGCAACAAAATAATAAATATCAAAGGCAAAAGAACCACCTCTGAAGTACGCCTTTCGCAAAGATATCTGAAGCGGGATAATAACCAATAAAAGAGATATTGCAAATTGCCTAGCGAGCTATTTTCAGAGTCAGTCATCGAACACTAGTTACAGTCTAGAGTTCCTTCAATACAAGCAGAAGAAAGAAGAAGAAAATGAAGACGTCACTCCTAACGAAATAATAAGCGCAATTGGTCTACCTATCACAAGACAAGAAATTCAGGATGCCATTCATTCTAGCAAGAACAGTTCACCAGGTCCAGTTAACACACCAACTATTTTTATAAAAAAAACATAATAGATTTTGCCTTAGACATCCTTCTCAAAATTTATAATCGAATATGGGTTGACAGCAGTTTTCCCCCTACTTGGTGAAACGCCACTGTTGTTCCAACCCATAAAACAAATACAATGCCCCAAAAATCATAGACCGATTTTGTTAACCTGTAATTTTTTTTGCAAAGTTCATTGAAATTTTCAATCTACTTTTCACAAGTACTAAGCAAATGTGATGTGTTGAATACAGACATGTAGAAATTATCAAACATTATTGATACTTCTTTACAGTACTTCAATTGTCAGTTGGCCAAATCCTCTGTAATCTTCATATGTTGAACGGGTTTTCTACTAGCAGGTAATGCTGTTTTCATGTTCTTCCAGATTTTGGTGGTGTTTTCTTGAACGTTTTCGGATTTCATCAATAACGAAGGGGATCTTCAAATCATTATGAATTGTCAAATTAGAAACATACCAAGGTGCATTTGTTTATGAACGTAGTATTTTTTATTGAAGTGGCTCTATAATTTTAGTATTGGAAGTCTAAGCACATCACCAGAATTGGATACCGTATGTCCATATTGGTTCTATATATTAATACCTTATTTTGGAGAAATAATTCTGATTTTCTGCCTATTAGCCAACACATTAGCCTAATGCCTATTCTTTTCAGCCTAAATGTGTTGTTCCCAAGTGAATACCCAGGTATTTTGCTTCTGTTTTAACTGGAATTTGGTGGTCATGTACTTTAACTGGCGGATATATATCTCCGTTTAGATAAACTGTTTCAGTGGTTACTATTTGGTAGTTGATCATAATTAAAACAAGTTGTAGAAATTACTATGTTTTACCACCAATAAATTGATATTTTAAACATTTAATGTGACTCTATTCCGGGAACTAACAGTTCAAAATAACTCACAAAGTGTTCAAAACGCAAATTTGAAACTACAAACAACAGATTTTGTTAGAACATAGATCAATTTTGAATTCTAAAGTTGGTTTGTTTTCGAAACATTCTTTCTGAACGTGGACGTTGTGATATAGGTGTAGTTTTTTGATTTTGATATTTGGAATATTATCTAGGACCGATGAAGGGATTACTTAGAATCAAATTTGTTTTTTGAAGATATAGTGCATGTTTTGAGAGATTTCTGAATTAACTTAATTGAATATTTAAATATATTGAATATTTCAAATAAATTATATTCTTTGAGAAGTCCTTAAGGTGTGTTTATGTTTTAAAAGGCAATTGGTGTTCTTAAGGGTAAGATCAGAAACAAAATTTTGTCTTCTTTAAATATTTATTTATTAATTTTAATGACTTTCGTATATCTATTGGTTTATTTATTCCATTTGACATTATATATTGAGTTTTGATTATATACGTCTATTAAACGTAAGCGGTGCTTATTTTAAACATTAATTTAATTCTAAAAGCTTTTTGAATAAAATTTTTTTGAAATTAAAATTGTAGAAGACAACATATTTTATTTAATTTATTTTGATATTCAATTTCGTTATTTTTTTTCTATCAAGTAAAAAGCCTTTTACAATTTTATTTCATACATAATATATAATTATATTTTGGCTTCAATAAATCTCATTATGGAATGTCAATGAATTTAAATAAGTTTAAAAATAACTTACACTGTTCTGTGATTTTGTTAGAACATAGATCAATCTTGAATTCTAAAGTTGGTTTGTTTTCGAAGCATCATTCATTGTTAACACGTGTGCGTTGTGATATATTATAGGTTAGTTTTTTGATTTTGATAGTCGGAATATTATTTAGGACCGATGAAGGAATTACTTAGAATTATATTTCTTTTTTTGAAGATATAGTGCATGTTTTGAGAGACTTCTGAATCAACTTATTCGAATATTTAAATATATTAAATACTTCAAATAAATTATATTCTTCGAGAAGTCATTAGGGTGTGTTCATGTTTTTAAAAGGCAATTGGTGTTTTTAAAGGTAAGACCAGAAACAAAATTTTGTCTCCTTTTAATATTTAATCATTAATTCTAATGACTTTCCTATATCTGTTGGTTTATTTATTCCATTTGACATTATATATTGAGTTTTGATTATATACGTCTATTGAACGTAATCGGTGCTTATTTTAGACATTAATTTAATTCTAAAAGTTTTTTGAAAAAAAAATTTTTTGTAAAATTGTAGAAGACAATATATTATATTTAATTTGTTTTGATATTCAAACCAACAATAGATATACCAAAATTCTCCGATTCATACGAAAGATGGCTAGAATTTCACGATACGTTTGATTCGTTAATCAATAAAAATTCATCCGTTAATGAAATACAGCATTTCCATCATCTTAGAGCATCATTAGAAGGTAAAGCAGAGCAAATTATAGCAATTTACTGTGCCAATTATAAAATCTCTTGGGATTTGTTGTGTGAAAGATATAGCAACAAGCGAATTCTTATTCATAATCACACGAAGGCCTTATTTAACATGAAGGAAATTTACAAGGAGTCTACAGATCAATTTCGAAAAATTGTTGAAAATATCTCAAAACACTAGATCAGCCAACAGATAAGTGGGAGTTATAATATTCATTATAACTAGCAAATTAGACCCAGTAACTATCCGCGATTGGGAATCTATCAACTATTCAGACGAGTTACCAACTCTCGATGAACTTTCAACGTTTCTCAGACCCTAGGCCGATATTCTTGAAAAAATAGAAATAGCTAAAGTTATTCAGCCTAAAATTCCTGATCGTACTATGAAGGTAAAGCATTCGCGATTCAACCGCCAACGATCATTTCATGCGCAAAATCAGTCATGTCCAATTTGACAAAATTTACTGAGCTATCCCGTACATTACGGAGTACTCGTAAAAGATCTAGGGTGTTACGAAGTACTCTGAAAGATCTAGGGGTTTACGGAATACTCTTAAAGATCTGGAATTATACGGAGTAATCTAAATAGCGCTATCCTTTTTATCGTGATCGTCTAGTGGCGGGCGAATAGGACTTTACGTTGTGTAGGCAACCCAAATTACACCTAACGAGAGCAAGGAAACAGTGACGGGAGGTTCAAATATTCGAAGCAGTTATACCAGAATAATATATTTTCATTAATAATGTTCAAAAGCAACAACCCTCAACAAATGGAAACATTCATCAGCCTGTGGTTAAATCTACTCTACGCAGTGGTTGGCAAAGCGCCCCAGTGAAACCAATAGCGCCCCGGGTCTAAATGACTTATTACTACATATTGTTAGGTCGGTACTCGCTCAAATCAGATATCATTCTTATGCAGCGAAAAGAGTAAATTTATGCAGGAAAAGGGGGATACAGCCAGCATGCGCACCTTCAACTGTACTTCCGGTAATCAGTGCTGAACCTCAATTACAAGGGGTAAGTTTAAATGGACAGTAAGGTAAGGGTAATTGTGGCATGCCCAAGAGATCTCCTTGAAGAGGGGATCTAACCTAATTCGAGTCGACGGGAGAAGTTACTATCAAAGGAACTGTATCTGGCCTCCTCGGGGTGGTCAAGGCCCTGGAAGGCTCAGATATTACTGAAGAACGAACCGAACACTACTTGAAGGGTCACGTAAACTAATCCCTGGGGATATAACAATACCTCGCAACAATTTTCTAGCAATCACTTACACATTCTCACAGTAGCGTTGGATATCCGGAGGTATTTACTTTCTCTATACGATATGTTGTCCTCGACCAGGACTACCCAGCAATTTACCCTAAAGAACACCACTGGTTCACATGGAATACAATCTCTCAAAGTAAGCGGGCACATGCATATGACAAATATGTAACACAAACTGACTAGGACATAATAAAATAGATACAGTACCCCATCACCTAGGCGTGTTAATGGACGTTACATTAAGAACAAACAAAGAAATGGGTATCCAGGGTATCACACAAGAGTACATACAAATCAGTTACATATCAGGCACCGCAATTAGTAAGAAAAGATAATACAAATCCCTATTAGCAAGTATTACGCAGATAAAGAACCGCTATTTACAAATACAGCAAATGCAATCAGGCAACGAGAGAAAGTATACAATACAAACAGATAACTTGTGAGGGTCGCTTCAGTTATGCACAAAGGCAATGCAATTTAGTTAAAAACATTCCAGTCGGATTAAATAACAGTTCAGCAAAAATACAAGAATGAAAAGGGAAGTACAATGAACGAGAATGCAGTCATTAATTTCACATTAACACAAAGATGGTATTCAAAAATGTGAAGCATGCAATTAATCAGAAGCATTTAAAAGAAGTTTACTTACTAAGAGTTACCTAGGGACACTGTCATAAATACTATTATCTCGAGTAGACTACTAAGTGGCTCAGGAGGTTTATTTCCAAGAACTTTCCTCTCGAATGAATTCAAATACAATGGGGACGCTATAAGGACATTGTTATCCTTTGTTATTGTCACTAATCACGTACATGTCAAGTTACAGCGTCACAGAGTATTTTGACACAGAAATAACGCGGGTAAATACAATGACATAATGGTGGAATTTATATAATCTATGAGGGATTCTGGGACTAGTATTATCCTTAAAGGATCCGGATCTCTTCATTACATAAAATATATTCATGTTCAAAGTTCTTGAATCAGAAAGGTTAAAGAATCTGAATCCTCATCACGGTGTTCTGAAGGAAAGCAGTCAAGCTACAAAATTGAGAACTGTTTTTGACGTTTCATGTCCCACTAGCACAGGTTGGTCTGTAAATGACAGTCAAATGGTAGGTCCTCAAATTCAGAGTGATTTATTTTCTATTCTCTTACGTTTCAGACAAGGTAAATATGTAGTATCGGCAGATATATGCAAAATGTATCGACAAGTCCTGTTTGACTCCAACCAGCGTCTTTCATCAAATTTTCTGGCGAGCTAATCCTACAGACCCAGTTTCGGTTTATCAGCTGAATACAATTACATATGGAACAGCCTCAGCCTCCTTTTTTGCAATTCGCTGCTTACAGCAGCGTAGCAGTGTAATAATCAAATAAGCACAGAATTTTATGCATTTTCAGACGCGTCGAATGATGCATACGGTGCCTGTCCGTATTTGCATAACAACGCAGATGCCAAAACAGTTCACCCATTGATGGGAGATATACCGCGAGATCGTTTAGTTCCGACACCCCCATTTTACATCACTGGAGTTGATTGGGCTGATTCCTTCATTTTAAAGGAGCGCAGGGGACGGTGCAATAAAACATCAAAGGCATGAGTAGGTTTGTTTATCTGCTTCACAACAAAGGCTGTTCATCTTGAAGTTGCAACTGATATGTGAACAGATTCTTTTTTAAATACTTTGAGGCGTTTTATTTCGAGAAGAGTTAAACCTGTAAAAATTAATTGAGATAATGGAAACAACTTCATTGGTACTAAAAACGAACTTGAATCTCTAGCCACATTTCTGAAGAAAGACAATTTCAAGTCCTATTGTTGTAATGAGAATATAGATTGGAAGCTAGATCCCGCGAATTCTCCTCATTTCAGCTTTTTGTGGGAGGCCGATGTGAAATCCATGAAATTTCATTTGCAAAGAGTCATAGGAAATTCTAATCTCGATTATGAAGATTTTTAATCGGTTTTGGCGGAAACTGAAGCAATTTTGAATTCTAGACCCCTGTTGCCACTATCAGCAGATCCAACTGTCCTAAACCCTATCACTCCCTCTCACTTCCTCATTGGTAGACCTCTTACTGCTTTGCCAGAACAATATCCTGGAGAATCGATCAGATCGTTTGCAGAAACTCCCAAGATTCCAGCAACACATATGGAAGCGATGGTCCAAGGAAAATATTGGCGAACTACAAGAACGTCAAAAGTGGTGAACACAAAGTCAGAACATTGCGAAAAGTGCTCTTGTGCTAGTCAAGGATAATAATCTTCTTTTTACTTGATAGAAGAAATATAACAAAATTTGAATATTAAAACAGATTTAATCTGTTAGTCTTCTACAATTTTAATTTCAAAAAAATTTTTATTCAAAAACTTTTAGAATTAAATTAATGTCTACATTAAGCACCGCTTATATTTAATAGACGTATATAATCAAAACTCAATATACAATGTCAAATGGAATTAATAAACCAACAAACATAAAAAAGGCAATTAAAATTAATAAATAAATATTTGAAGGAGACAAAATTTTGTTTCTGATCTTATCATAATGAACACCAATTCTTTTTCAAAAACATAAAGCACAATTCAAGGACTTCTCAAAAATATAATTTATTTGTGATATTTAATATATTTAAATATTCAAATGAGTTAATTCAAAAATCTCACAAAACATGAATTATATCCTCAAAAAACAATTAGAATTTCGATAAACAGACTTTGGTAGTACCTTCACAAAAAATTACCTGATCAGAAATGCACAAAGTGGTTTCAGAAAATATAGTTCCTCTCTTGACAATCTGGTACAGTTTCACACAGAAATACTGGATGCCTTTGAAATCAACCAGGAAATCACAGCTGTATTCCTCGACATACATAAAGCATTCGAAATCTTGAAATCCTGGAATATTGATGGAAGAATGTATCCGTTCATAAGGAATTTTATTACTCTGAGAAAATTTCGGATAGAGTGGGAAACGAACTTTCAGAAATCCATACCTTGGAGAATGGATACCCTCAGAGAGGTGGACGATACAATGGACTTTATTAAAAATCAGGACAGAATATCAATCTACGCCGATGATCTCCTAATATACTGCAGAGGCCACAAAAAACAGACAGTTATAAAACTTTTACAGAATACCAATTGGAAAATTTCGGAAAAAATACTGGTTTCATCTTCTCGACATCCAAAAAAAATGATGGCGTTCACGAAGGAAATTCCAATAATACATCACCTGGAGTTATAAGGTAACCCTATTGAAAATGTTGAGAACCATTTCTTCTTGGAAATGATGTTCACCTCCAAACTGACGTGAAAGACACATATTGTGAAATTGAAATCAGAATGACTGAACATCATGAAAGTATTAGCAAAAAGTCAATGAGGAGCTGACGAGCAAACTCTACTCACCAAATACCGTACTCTCATTAGACCCAAATAGATTACGGATGTATCATTTACGCTTCCGCCAGCAAACCCACGCTCAAAAAGCTTAATTGCATACACAACACCGCATTAAGATTGGCAACTGGTTCTTTAGGAACTAGCCCATCACTGAGCTTGCATCGAGAAATAGGAGAACTACCTTTATATCTTACAAGACAATCTCCCAACTTACTTATTCAGCCAGAATACCCACAGACACTCAAACCAAAATCGCTAACCCACACAGCGAAGGCTATCGTAAAAAAATAAAGGAAATGAAACTAAAATGCTCCAGCTTCCGCTGGCGATTTTTTTTGTCTACATGAAACATCCTACTTCGAAAAATGCATCATAGGGCGCCAATGAAAAGATAAATAAATTTTGTCTTTCCTGTTTGAATTTCACATTGTCAATCTGCTAGTAAAAATACAAACTATTTCTCCCTATCCATTTATTTAAACTTCACAAGTAAAATAGTGACTCTTATTTACAATATAATACAATTTATATATAAAATAAAATAGAAAGGCCTTTTACTTGATAGAAGAAATATAACAAAATTGAATATTAAAACAAATTGAAATATGTTTATCTTCTACAATTTTAATTTCAAAAAAATTTTTATTCAAAAAACTTTTAGAATTGAATTTTCGTCTACAATAAGCACCGCTTACATTTAATAGACGTATATAATCAAAACTCAATATATAATGTCAAATGGAATAAATAACCCAACAGATATACGAAAGTAATTAAAATTAATAAATAAATATTTAAAGGAGACAAAATTTTGTTTCTGGTCTTACCTTTAAGAACACCAATTGCCTTTTAAAAACATGAACACACTTGAAGGACTCCTCAAAGAATATAATTTATTTGAAATATTTAATATATATAAATATTCGAATAAGTTATTTCAAAAATCTATAAAAAATGTGTACTATATCTTCAAAAAACAAATATAATTCTAGACAATCCCGTCTTCAGTCCTCATTTAATATTCCAAATATCAAAGTCAAAAAACTAACCTATATCTCTCCACGTGTTAAAAGACTAAAGCTTCGAAATACAGATCCAATATATAATTCAAGATTGATCTATGTTCTAACAAAATCAAAGAACAGTGTGAGTTATTTTAAGGTTTATTTAAATTCATTGACATTCCATAATGAGATTTATTGAAACCAAAATATAATTATATATTATATATAAAATAAAATAGAAAGGCCTTTTACTTGATAGAAGAAATATAACAAAATTGAATATTAAAACAAATTGAAATATGTTTATCTTCTACAATTTTAATTTCAAAAAAATTTTTATTCAAAAAACTTTTAGAATTGAATTTTCGTCTACAATAAGCACCGCTTACATTTAATAGACGTATATAATCAAAACTCAATATATAATGTCAAATGGAATAAATAACCCAACAGATATACGAAAGTAATTAAAATTAATAAATAAATATTTAAAGGAGACAAAATTTTGTTTCTGGTCTTACCTTCAAGAACACCAATTGCCTTTTAAAAATATGAACACACTTAAAGGACTTCTCAAAGAATATAATTCATTTGAAATATTTAATATATATAAATATTCGAATAAGTTATTTCAAAAATCTCTTAAAAATGTGTACTACATCTTCAAAAAGCAAATATAATTCTAGACAATCCCGTCTTCAGTCCTCATTTAATATTCCAAATATCGAAATCAAAAAACTAACCTATATCTCTCCACGTGTTAAAAGACTAAAGCTTCGAAATACAGATCAGCTATATAATTCAAGATTGATCTATGTTCTAACAAAATCAAAGAACAGTTTGAGTTATTTTAAGGTTTATTTAAATTCATTGACATTCCATAATGAGATTTATTGAAGGCAAAATATAATTATATATTATATATAAAATAAAATAGAAAGGCCTTTTACTTGATCGAAGAAATATAACAAAATTGAATATTAAAACAAATTGAAATATGTTTATCTTCTACAATTTCAATTTCAAAAAAATTTTTATTTAGAAAACTTTTAGAATTAAATTTTGTCTACAACAAGCACCGCTTACATTTAATAGACGTATATAATCAAAACTCAATATATAATGTCAAATGGAATAAATAACCCAACAGATATACGAAAGTAATTAAAATTAATAAATAAATATTTAAAGGAGACAAAATTTTGTTTCCGGTCCCACCTTTAAGAACACCAATTGCCTTTTGAAAACATGAATACACTTGAAGGACTTCTCAAAGAATATGATTTATTTGAAATATTTAATATATATAAATATTCGAATAAGTTATTTCAAAAATCTCTAAAAAATGTGTACTATATCTTCAAAAAACAAATATAATTCTAGACAATCCCGTCTTCAGTCCTCATTTAATATTCCAAATATCAAAATCAAAAAACTAACCTATATCTCTCCACGTGTTAAAAGACTAAAGCTTCGAAATACAGATCAACTATATAATTCAAGATTGATCTATGTTCTAACAAAATCAAAGAACAGCGTCAGTTATTTTAAGGTTTATTAAAATTCATTGACATTCCATAATGAGATTTATTGAAGTCAAAATATAATTATATATTATATATAAAATAAAATAGAAAGGCCTTTTACTTGATAGAAGAAACATAACAAAATTGAATATCAAAACAAATTGAAATATGTTTATCTTCTACAATTTAAATTTCAAAAAAATTAAATGTAAGCGGTGCTTGTTGTAGACAAAAATTTAATTCTAAAAGTTTTTTGAATAAAAATTTAATTCTAAAAGTTTTTTGAATAAAAATTTTTTTGAAATTAAAATTGTAGAACATAAACATATTTCAATTTCTTTTTATATTCAATTTTGTTATATTTCTTCTATCAAGTAGAAGGCCTCTCTTTTTTATTTTATATATAATATATAATTATATTTTGGCTTCAATAAATCTCATTATGGAATGTCAATGAATTTAAATAAACCTTAAAATATCTCACACTGTTCTTTGATTTTGTTAGAACATAGATCAATCTTGAATTATATAGTTGATCTGTATTTCGGAGCTTTAGTCTTTTAACACGTGGAGAGATATAGGTTAGTTTTTTGATTTTGATATTTGGAATATTAAATGAGGACTGAAGACGGGATTGTCTAGAATTATATTTGTCTTTTGAAGATATAGTACACATTTTTTAGAGATTTTTTAAATAACTTTTTCGAATATTTAAATATATTAAATATTTCAAATAAATTATATTCTTTGAGAAGTCCTTTAAGTGTGTTCATGTTTTTAAAAGGCAATTGTTGTTCTTAAAGGTAAGACCAGAAACAAAATTTTGTCCCCTTCAAATATTTATTTATTAATTTTAATTACTTTCGTATATCTGTTGGGTTATTTATTCCATTTGACATTATATATTGAGTTTTGATTATATACGTCTATTAAATGTAAGCGGTGCTTGTTGTTGAAAAAAATTTAATTCTAAAAGTTTTTTGAATAAAAATTTTTTTGAAATTAAAATTGTAGAAAATGAACATATTTTAATTTGTTTTAATATTCAGTTTTTATAATATAATTTTACAGTAAGCTTGAGATCCGAGATTTACGTAAGGAGGTTCTATTGGAATATTGTAAGCCAAGGTTTCGGAGTGACAGTGCTTTCTCCAACGATAGTTGCTATTCTGCATATAATGGGTATGTCTTCAGTTTAAAATTATTCCAAATGACCAGTAGAGCGTCCGTAACTAAGATGGTTCGGTAATAAGATCTAAGTCTAAATCCGACTCAAGGAAGAGTGTCTGGTATTAAGATAATTTAAACAAAAAGGCGCTCCAGCAAGATTGTTCAGTACTGAGATCATACGGTACTGAGATCATCCAGTACTAAGATCATCCGGTACTAAGGTCATCCGGTACTGAGATCTTCGGTACTAATACGCCTTCTGATTAAACGTCTTATAAGAAGAAACAATAAAAATTCAAATTCCACGATTTTCAATGAAGAGGTACGTTATTCCATAAAAATAGCACAAGGTGTGACTTCGTGCAACCTTTCAATACGAAAAGAAAGAAATCTGGGACATTCTATACTTCTTGAAAACAATGCAACTCTACAGCGAATGTGATAACAGCGTCTACTTTCATCGCGGAAACTTAATGGTCCTAGTCCAATCACATTATTGGAGCGTTTTTTAGCGATCGAAAATCAAACCCACAACAGTGGAGCGCTTCTTAACGTTACAACACATCCAACCCACTAAGATATTTACTCTGCCAGAAAAGATACGGTACGATATACAATCGATATCCCAAACTTAAAACTCCTCTATACCACAATAACCAAGAACAAATACCTCAATGCCGAATACCAAAAGTGATGACCCACAAAATAATCCCAGAAGCCCCCTTCGCTCGACTGTGATGAGTCTTTGGCTAATCGAACAAAATCAGCCATGTGTCCACAAATAGTGCCAAAAATATTTCTCGAAAAGTTAAACTCGAAATAAAATAGAAAGGATTTTTACTTGATAGAAGAAATATAACAAAATTTGTATATCAAAACAAATTGAAATATGTTTATCTTCTACAATTTTAATTTCCAAAAGAATTTTTTATTCAAAAAACTTTTAGAATTAAATTAATGTCTAAAACAAGCACCGCTCACATTTAATAGACGTATATAATCAAAACTCAATATACAATGTCAAATGAAATAAATAACCCAACAGATATACGAAAGTAATTAAAATTAATAAATAAATATTCAAAGGAGACAAAATTTCGTTTCTGGTTTTATCTTGAGAAATACTACTTGCCTTATAAAAACATGAACACACTTGAAGGACTTCCCAAAGAATATAATTTATTTGAAATATTTAATATATTTGAATATTCGAACAAATTATTTCAAAAATCTCTAAAAAATGTGCACTATATCTTCAAAAAACAAATATAATTCTAGATAATCCCGTCTTCAGCCCTTTTTCAATATTCCAAATATCAAAATCAAAAACATAACCTACATCACTCACGTGTTAAAAGACTTAAGCTTCGAACTACAGATCAACTATATATTCAAGATTGATCTATGTTCTAACAAAATCAAAGAACAAAGTGAGTTATTTTAAGGTTTACTTGAATTCATTGACATTCTATAATGAGATTTATTGAAGCCAAAATATAATTATATATTATATATAAAATAAAATAGAAAGGCTTTTTACTTGATAGAAGAAATATAACAAAATTTGTATATCAAAACAAATTGAAATATGTTTATCTTCTACAATTTTAATTTCCAAAAGAATTTTTTTATTCAAAAAACTTTTAGAATTAAATTTTTTTCAACAACAAGCACCGCTCACATTAAATAGACGTATATAATCAAAACTCAATATACAATGTCAAATGAAATAAATAACCCAACAGATATACGAAAGTAATTAAAATTAATAAATAAATATTCAAAGGAGACAAAATTTTGTTTCTGGTTTTATCTTGAGAAATACTACTTGCCTTATAAAAACATGAACACACTTGAAGGACTTCCCAAAGAATATAATTTATTTGAAATATTTAATATATTTAAATATTCGAACAAATTATTTCAAAAATCTCTAAAAAATGTGCACTATATCTTCAAAAAACAAATATAATTCTAGATAATCCCGTCTTCAGCCCTTTTTCAATATTCCAAATATCAAAATCAAAAACATAACCTACATCACTCACGTGTTAAAAGACTAAAGCTTCGAACTACAGATCAACTATATATTCAAGATTGATCTATGTTCTAACAAAATCAAAGAACAAAGTAAGTTATTTTAAGGTTTACTTAAATTCATTGACATTCTATAATGAGATTTATTGAAGCCAAAATATAATTATATATTATATATAAAATAAAATAGAAAGGCTTTTTACTTGATAGAAAAAATATAACAAAATTTGTATATCAAAACAAATTGAAATATGTCTATCTTCTACAATTTTAATTTCCAAAAGAATTTTTTTATTCGAAAAACTTTTAGAATTAAATTAATGTCTTAAACAAGCACCGCTCACATTTAATAGACGTATATAATCAAAACTCAATATACAATGTCAAATGAAATAAATAACCCAACAGATATACGAAAGTAATTAAAATTAATAAATAAATATTCAAAGGAGACAAAATTTTGTTTCTGGTTTTATCTTAAGAAATACTACTTGCCTTATAAAAACATGAACACACTTGAAGGACTTCCCAAAGTTCAAATAAATTATATTCTTTGGGAAGTCCTTCAAGTGTGTTCATGTTTTTATAAGGCAAGTAGTATTTCTTAAGATAAAACCAGAAACAAAAGTTTGTCTCCTTTGAATATTTATTTATTAATTTTAATTACTTTCGTATATCGTATTTCGTATAATAATGTCATAGAAGTACCACTTATATCAAATGAAATATAAAATAAACATTCATTATAAGACTTCCAAATGGTATAACAAAATCCAATAAATAAAAATTGTTAATCAAAATCCTATAAATTAAATATATTGAATAGACAAAATTTTGTTTCTGCTGATCAATCTTATGAAAACAAATATCTTACAAAAATGTCTAACTTAATCTCAAGAATTTATCATAAAACTATCTTACTTAAAATATTCAATATTATTCTACCTACTAGAAGCTTTCTGAATGGTTAAAAGGTGAGTAAATATTTGTTGTTGATTGATGATGTTATATTTATTGAATATGAATTATTTGAATACTGACGAAGCAAAGTCTCTCTTAAAACTTGTTTTTCAGTAATGTTTTTACATATCTTCAGTTTTTATATAAAGTAACGTAGTTAGATATCCAATAATATTGAATATTTTAAGTAAGATAGTTTTATGATGAAATTCTTAAGATTATGTTAGACATTTTTGAGAGATATTTGTTTTCATAAGATTGATCAGCAGAAACAAAATTTTGTCTATTCAAAATATTTAATTTATAGGATTTTGGTTAACAATTTTTATTTATTGGATTTTGTTATACCATTTGGATGTCTTATAATGAGTGTTTATTTTATATGTCATTTGATATAAGTGGTAATTATATGACATTGTTTTAATTTATTTTCAGAAGTTATAATCATTAAATATAATCTTTCGAAATTAAATATGTAGAAGGCTAATATTAAAATATTTAAATAATTTTATATACCTTCTATCAAGAATTAACCTCTTTTTTTGTTATTTTATTCATAATATATAATTATTTGATTTCCTTAACATTCTTTATACAGATAGTCCTTGTGCTATAATAGAGGCCGTTAAATGCCTTTCAATCTTTTAGATCAAGGGTAAACCACAGAAATATTTATATATAGTGAACCGTTACACTATATTTTAAGATTTTTCAGTTTACTAGAAGCTTTCTAAATGGTTAAAAGGTGAGTAAATATTTGTTGTTGATTGATGTTATATTTATTGAATATGAATTATTTGAATACTGACGAAGCAAAGTCTCTCTTAAAACTTGTTTTTCAGTAATGTTTTTACATATCTTAAGTTTTTATATAAAGTAACTTAGTTAGATATCCAATAATATTGAATATTTTAAGTAAGATAGTTTTATGATGAAGTTCTTAAGATTATGTTAGACATTCTTGAGAGATATTTGTTTTCATAAGGTTGATCAGCAGAAACAAAATCTTGTCTATTCAAAATATTTAATTTCTAGGATTTTGGTTAAAATTTTTATTTATTGGATTTTGTTATACCATTTGGATGTCTTATAATGAATGTTTATTTTATATGTCATTTGATATAAGTGGTACATATATGACATTATTTAAATTTATTTTCAGAAGTTATAATAATTAAATGAAATCTTTTGAAATTAAATATTTAGAAGGCTAATATTAAAATATTGAAATAATTTCATATACCTTCTATCAAGAATTAACCTCTATTTATGTTATAATATCTTCAACTTAATCATTCAAGACATTCAAAACAAGAGAGAGAAGAGTTCATCTTCCTACCCACTGATGAAAATCAATTGACAAATTCGCCATTTTTAGAACATCGGTTCGATTCCAATTAGAGAACGAAACAAGTTTCCGTTTGTTTTCTCTCAAAGCTGCGGCTGCTGAGTAAAGTTTGGGTTTTCAGGTTCATTAAAGCCATTCACTTTGGCGCAAAGCGCGCGATTTCGTTGGGTCAACATTCTAGGTTTTGCCAATTCAAGGGCGAGATGCCCCTCTCTGAGAAAACGCAGATTATTGGTTTGGAGTAATATCATATTGTTTATAGGGGAATTCGTTGGACGGAGGGTTTCCTTGTTATGCGAAAAGTCGAGGTGAGGGATTTTCATAAGCAACTTTTTCAAAGTTTACTTTGGCCGAATAATCTGATATTTTCCTTCGTTTGAACACAACCACATTCATATCGAATTACAACACAAAGTAAGTGAGGAGCTACTGGATAAATCTTGGCTATTCATACTGGTTTTTGTGAACGGTGATATCGATCCAAAATCGTTGTTGTTTGGTGTTGTTATAACTGGGATAAATGATTGATGAAAGGCAAGGGTTGTAAGTCTGAATACTTTCTAAGGAAAAAATGTATATTTTTTTATATTTCAAACAATAACTAGATAAATTCTCAGGAACTTCTACAAATTTTAATCTGAAAAATCCCTGAAGAACTTTTTAACTTGCTTATCATAATTGAAATTTGTCTCTTCATTCATGAGCGTGGCAGTTTTCAAATAGTGAGTGTATGGTTGTATCTTTGTTTCAAGATTTTTCTGTGGAAGAGATTAGTCCCGTGTGTGTTTTTCAATTAGCTGTCCAAGTTTATTTCAATTCGCTTCAAATCAGGATACTTGTTGAATAAAAAAGTATATGAATATATTTTCTAGTGAATGGTTTTATTTAACATCCAAATAAATTCCGACTAATGAGAAAATGGGTAGAAATTTCAAATGCATTTCTAAAAAAATTGCTATATATTTTTTTGAAAAGAAATTTCTATATCAATGCAGAGTGTTTTAGTGGTATTGAATTTTAAAATAATTTAATTCGGCTGATCTGTACCAAAAATCATCAATAAGGAGAAGAAAGTCCTGGAAATCGAGACAGTGTAACATACATCTCTATAAAAATTCCATATTCGAACAAACTCAACAAAGTATTTTAGATTACAGAGGCAAATTGCAGATATGCGCACGTTTCAAACTAATTGGTTTTCGTGAGTGCAATGTATGCTAGTGACTCCAAATATGTCCAGTATCTTTATTCGCTATACACAGAGACACCAAAGATATTATTAGCACACTAGCGCCATCTAGAGTATGCAAAATACATACAAGACATACATTTGCGAGTTATTTCGAGTAAGGTATATATGTTACACTGTCTCGATTTCTAGAACATTCTATTACCACAGCTCATACTCCTTATTAATGATTTTTGGTATAGATCAGCCGAATTAATTCATTTCAATATGAATATGCCAATATTCGAGCATAACGGCAATTTATGGTCTGACTTGAACATGAAGAAAATTTATTCTGCGTTCGTAATGTAGAAATATCGAGAATTCATTTCTTTACTTGAAATAACTCGCAAAAGTATGTCTTGTATTTATTTTGCATACTCTAGATGGCGTTAGTGTATTATTAATATCCTAGAGTCTCTGTGTATGTATTTTGCATACTCTAGATGTCGCTAGTGTATTAGTAATATCTTTGGAGTCTCTTTGTATAACGAATATAGATACTGAACAGATTTGGGGTCACTAGCATTAATGCACTGACGAAAACCAATCAGTTTGAAACGTGCGCATGTCTGCAATTTGCCTCTGTTATCTAAAACACCTTGTCGAGTTTGTTCGTATGGAATTGTTATACAGATGTATGTTACACTGTCTCGATTTCAAGAACTTTCTATTATATTATCATAGCTCATACTCCTTATTATTGGAATTGAATTTGTTATTTCTGAATATCCAATCGAACAAAATAACTCGGATGATGTTTGGCTAGATGATCACAGTCAATATTTCATATTTTTTTTTGATTCCTTATTGGTTAACTGACGCACATATGTGTTGATAATTCTATATGTCCATTTCTTTTTATTTGATTTAATTTGGAAAATAATTTTGAGGGATGTCTTACATTGAAATATATAGAAAGCTCAGAGAATTTTCCTGGTTAATATTTGAAATATATGAAAAAACCCTACGCTATAATATGAAATTTATATTTGTTTATAATACTCATTATTTGTTTTTTTCGCATGCGCGTGGTTGTTTCCAGATATTGAATCTATGATCGTATCTTTTCTTTTTCTGTGGAAGAGCCTAGTTTTATAAATACTGCTCAATTAGCTGAAGACATTTATTTCATTTCGATTCTAATAATAATAATAATATAGCCTTTTATTCAGATCTCTTACAATGGTTTTTAAACTTATGTAAAACTGTATCAACTTATTTAACTTATCTTACTAACATATAGCCTTGTTTAGCTAACATTATCTATATAATCTTATTTAGTATCTAACTTTAAAGACTTAAACTTAATATATGGTAATAAAATTAAACTAATATTTGGTCCTTGGTTATTTTGCCAAGATCTGTTTGCCAGTCGGCAAAGGCCTTCTCCAACCTTTTCCACTCCTTTCTTTCATGGGCCACTATGTTCCATGTGACACCAGCGACTTGTCTTATATCGTCGACCCACCTTTTCTGTGGTCGGCCTCTCTTCCTTTTGCCTTCCCTTGGGTACCACCACGTCACCCTTTTGCTCCATTTGTCTTGTCCTCTTGCCAGGTGACCAGCCCATCGCCATTTAAGTCTTTTCATTTTGCTCATTACATCAGTAGTTTTTGTTTTGTTTCTGATGATGATTTTTTTTAATTCTGTCGGACTTCTTGATGTTTAGCTTGCTCCTTTCCATTGCATACTGGCATGTTGCTAGTTTGCTTGAGGTAGCCTGATCCAAGGACCATGACTGACACCCGTACGTAAGGACTGGTAGTATGCAGGTGTAAAAAAGTTTACTTTTTAGGTTTATATGGAGCTCTTTATTTTTCATAGCCTCTCTTAAACTCCAGTATATTTTCCAGCCATTTGTGATTCTTCTGTCCACTTCCTTCTGCATGGAATCTTTTTGAGTTATGAGTTGCCCTAGATATACGTACTCATCTGTATAGTTCATTTCAGTGTTTCCTAGATCTATCTTGTATTTGACCCCGTTTGTCATCACCTTAGTCTTTTCTGGATTCATTGCCAACCCTACTTTCTCACTTTCTTTTGCAAGTTCTTTTATCATTCTGGTTAGGTCTTCTGCTGTTTTTGCCAACAACACTATCTCGTCAGCAAATCTTAAGTGCGATAGCAGTTGACCGTCTATATTAATGCCAAGATGTTCCCAATTGAGTCTTCGGAAGGTTGATTCCAGTACTGCGGAGAATAATTTTGGAGATAGAGGGTCTCCCTGCCTGACGCCTTTTTCTACTTTGAATGGAGAACTTTTCTTTTCCAGTTGGATTCTTGCTCTACTACAGCTGTATATGTTTCTTATTAATCGGATGTACTTGTGTTCAATTCCTTGTTCTAGTAACGCCTCCCATATTTTGTCGTGTTGTAGAGAATCGAACGCTTTGCTATAGTCGATAAATGCAATGTAGTATGTGAGTTGGTATTCATTGAATTTCTCCAGAATTTGACGCACCGCGTGAATGTGGTCGATCACTGAATAGTCTCTGCGGAAACCTGCTTGGTCGATAGGTTGGTTTTCGTCTAGGGTTCTTTAGTTTGTTTTCTAGTGCGAAGTTCGTAATTTTTTCCCCGTTTCTGCTTCTGGTCTTGTTACTATATGAAAATTGTCCTAATATTGCGTTTTCTCCTGGGCGCCTAGATCCGATTTGACCGTTGAAGTCACCCATGACTATTAGGTTTTTATGTGTATACTCTTGAATGGCTTCGTTTAATTTATTGTAAAAGTTGTTTATCGTTTCCAAATTTGATTGCTCTGTAGGTGAATATACTTGTACAATAGACCAAGGTTCTTTGTATCCTGGTAGTTTTAAGTTCATAATAGCTATGCGTTCTAAGATTCCTCTGAATTCTTGTACATATTGGTTTAGGTGTTTTTTAATAATAAATCCTACTTCATATTGGCCTTGTGGCTCCCCTATTTGGTAAAGTAAATAGTTTGGGTAGCAGGTAATACTTTCGCCCATTCTTCTCACTTCGCTCAATCCAATTATGTCCCATTTGATAGATTTTAGCGCATATGTCAGTTCCGTAAGATTTTCTTCTTTTCCCAAGGTGAGTACATTGAGCCATGCTATGTAAACTACTGATTTTCGGTGGTTGTTGTCTTTGTAGGTTGGAGGGTTGTGGTCGCTTTCCCCCTCGAGGACCAGTCGGCTTGGGGGAGTTCGTTGTTTTTTTGTTTCTTTCTTGTTTGTTCCTTTGGTTGGTTTTGGTTTCCGTTTGCCGTTCTGTAGTTGCTATTCGTTTTTATCAGTGTTAGGCATGTTTGAAAGGGAGCTGGATCTATGTCTCATTAAATCAAAAGCATTTGTCCTGTTGGTCTTCATTTTGTTTACGGTTTGTTGCTTTTTTGGTTGATTGTTTTCTGAAGAGGGTGAAGCGGATAATCCCCTTTTTCTTTTTTCTTGGCTGTTGTTGTTCTCTTTAACGATTAATTTATCATAATTCAAATACGCTATATTACCCTTTTGTGTCTCTTCAGCTAACTTGGCTTGCAGCTCTTTTCTTCTTTCTAACACCTCCTTCGAGTAATCCTCCGAAATGTATATTGTTTTAAGGTTCTTTTTGTTTTTGATAATTTCGGTCTTTTTCCAGTTGTTTGTGAACGAGCACAGTACCGGCCTCGGTTTATTGCTATCTCTCTTTCTAATTCCTAAGCGATAAATTTTGTTGATATCACGTTCTTCCATTATAATATTCAAATCTAGATTCACTCACATCAGGTGAGTACTACTAGATACTGATTATACAAGACTCTAAAATTTCAATATATAGTAGAGGTTGCATAACAGAAAAAAGAGGGTATGAAGAGAGTTTTACATTTCTTTGGTAATTCCGAAATATTTCAAAAAAGATTCAATATGGAGGATCTGGTTAATTCCGTTTCGTCATTTGAGGAAATTTGTTTTTAATGATGCCAATTAATTTCTAATGTTTCCAAGAGGTTCAGTCTGCGACTTTTGTTTTCAACATGTACAATTTCGAAATCACTAACAAAAATATGTCCTGTGTCCAATTTGTGTTTTGAATAAGTTGAATTCCTCTTATTGTTGCAATAACATTTTTCATGTTCTCTTAGTCTTGTCTGGAAGGATCTTCCTGTTTGACCAACATAATACAAACTGACAAGTACCGGAAGTTAACTTATAAACACCTGATTTCTTGTTCTTAGATATTTTACCTCTAATATTCTTTATTAATTTTCCTAATGAATTATTGCTTTTGTAAGAAATGTTGAAGTTATGATTTATCTTTAAATATCTGGCTACCTTTTCTGTTTTTGATCCTAAGTATGTTAATGATATATATTTATTCCTATTAAATTATGGCTTTTGGGGCATACTAATGATAAAGCTAGTTTCAATTGTATTTTTACAAAAAAGATTTTCTATAATTGAAACGGTTAGTCAACGCAATCCATTCAATAGCATCATCAAAATTATCATGTGGAATAGGTAATAGTTTGTTGACTAATCTATTTTTTCGCTCCTTCATTGAAATTTACAATCTACCTCTTACAAGTATTAAGTAAATGCGATGTATTTAAAAAGACATGTAGAATATTTCAAACATATTGATACTTCTTTCTAATCTATATAACATACTATTTCTTACATGGTGCTAATTTTTGGGAAAATGGGTGAATTGTGCTGTCAGTGTGGGTTGGTTTCCAGTATATTGAAAAATCATCTTTGTTATTCATTTTTGTGATGGTTAAGTCCAAAAAATTAATACTGTTGTTTAGTTCCAATTCATAAATGAACTGTATGGTAGGGGACTTTTTAGTCATGAAGACCACAAACAGAGAAAATTGTCTATCAGTGCCGTTGAATAAACATAACATGTCATCTACATATCGATACCAATAAATGATGCATTTAACGAAAAGGCTGGTTCTGGTTTCCAGAGAATCCATAAATATTTCGGATAGTAACACACATAAATCTTTCCCATAGTGAGGCTATCGTTACCTGAGTAAATCTTGATCTTAAACGTAAAATAAATTTGTTGCAGGCAAACTTTCAAAACATCCATTATTTCTTGTTTTATTATCGAATTGGTATTTTGTCGGAGTGAGAGATCATCCACTAATTTCATGGTTTCTGTAACAGGTATACTTGGAAACACATTCTTTGATCCCTCTATTTTCGGTTATGCAATCTGTACTATATATGACATTTTCTCCAAAAACAGAGAAAGTACTGGAAGAAGGAGAAGATAACACGTGAACAACTAGTTGAAATAAGAGTGTGAAAGGGTAATTGGAAAAAATGTTGATTACTTAGCAAAGATATAAACAGTATGCAATTCTAAGTACACTGACCTAGACCTTCCTTCATTGGAAACGTGCACATTTTTTCACTTTTAGCTTGTTGTCAACTTTGATATTGATGTAAACGTTGAATTTTGAAATTTGGATTTTTCCAAGAAAAATCAAAAGGAAGAAAAACCTCACAGAAGATAAAAGCTGAAAAGATTATATACGGGGCTTTCCAGAAACAATAGGCCGATGGTAACGCCAGAAAGGAGTCTGATAAAACTGTAGTATAGGAAACACTTAGTACAGTTAATATTCCTGTTACTCTTGATACACTTTTTAGAGTTGGAAAAGTAGATGAAGATAGTCGATATTCGCGGATTGTCAAGGCCGTTTTGAAGAATGAAACTGAAACCCGCACATTACTAAGAAACAAAATTAAATTCTTTGAAAAATTGTAAGAACAAAATTACCACACTCTCTTACAAATGCAGATTTTGAAGGATCTCCGTGATGAATTGGAAGCTGGAAAGTCCAATGATGAACATGTATAACAATTAAATACATAAAGGGGCTCAGAAAATCGTAAATAATTTTTGCAAAAATCGGAACTAATGAATCATCTGATTTATGATGGCCTTTCTTTATAACAATATCTGTAAGATTAAGGCTTAATATAATGATTTTATATGTTCTGTTCAATATTTCATAATTTTCATAAGAAAGAATTGGCTAAGTTGAATCTTGCTGCACTTGTTATAATCGGAGGACATACGATTTATACATTCTGTCAAGAAAGCACCGGGAATTATCGATTTAAATCTGGCGGGGCAATGAGGCAGGTAAAAATTTTTTTTCCTAGGTTGGTACCACACTCCTTAATTACTATGCCAAGCTTGAGCGGGATCTGTCAACTAGTGTGTTTGCAACAGCTGATTAAGTCAGTCGATGTCAGAGTGCGTGCCGATTTTTACTATGGGTGATTATATTGAGCAAATAATTTGTTTAAAATTTTGTGTTGCAAATGAATTTTCGTGTGCCGATGCATTGAAAATGTTGCAAAAGGCCTTTGGTGATAATGCTCTATCGAAAACTCGTGCATATCAGTGGTACAGAGCCTTCAAGGACGGTCGTGATGTGGTCGCCCATCGACGGCTTCGATCGAAGATAACGTCGATAAAATTAAGGAAAGGGTGCTGGAAAACTGTCGTACCAGCTTGAGAGAGATAGCACATGATCTTAAGATATCCCACGAGTCCGCACCTACGATTTTGATTGATATTTTGGGCATGAGAAAGGTGGCCGCACGACTCGTACCGAAAGACCTGAATTTTCTTCAAAAACGTCATCGCGAACAGGTTGCTTCAGACATGCTGGATCGCTGTAATTCCGATTCTACATTCATGGAACGCATTATAACTGGTGATGAGACCTGGGTCTACGAGTACTATATGCAAACAAGCCAGCAATCATCGGAATGGGTGGCAAAAAATGAGCCGAAACCGAAAAAACCACGCCAAAGCCGCTCGAAAATGAAGGTGATGCTCATTGTTTTCTTCGATATCCGTGGCGTGGTGCACTACGAATTCGTTCCAGAGGGTCAGATGGTGAACAAGGAGTATTACCTAGGCGTTATGAAACGTTTGCGTGAGCGTATCCGTAAGAAGCGGCCAAATTTGTGGGCGAACAACTCATGGATTTTGCATGACGATAACGCGCCTTCTCACCGAGCTACGATTGTGACTGACTTTTTCGCCAAAAACTCAACAAACGTGCTTTAGCAACCACCGTATTCGCCGGATTTGGCTCCCTGCGACTTTTTCCTCTTCCCAAAACTAAAATTTTCCCTTCGTGGCACCCGTTTTGAGTCGATTGAAGCCATAAAACAAAATTCGGCGCAAGAGCTAAAGTCCATCCCGGAAAGCGCCTATAAAAAATGTTTCGATAATTGGAAGTGCCGTTGGCATAGATGTATTGGAGCAAATGGAGCCTATTTTGAAGGCGACCCAATAAATTTTGACGATTAAATGTAAAAATGTTGTTTTGATTGAAAATTCCCAGTACTTTCTTGACAGAGTAGTAGATGTAATAGGCTAAATCGTAGAGGTGTATGTGCCTTCATCTATTTCTAAAGAGATAACAAATACTCCTTGAATTGAGAATTTTTCTGTTTGTATTTCTGGTATAGAGAGTTTGGTCATCAGGCTTTTCACAAATGAATTTATTATTAACCTTGTATGTGTTAATCCTGATTATGCAACACATGAAGACAATTTTCTACTTATTCAAAAATTGGAATATCTCTCCGAAGCAGATATTCTCATGATTGCAGGTGATTTTAATATTCCTTGAAGATCCTTTCCGATTGCTTCCATCTAGGATTTGCCTGGTGGTATCAATGACTTTATCCAATTTCGTGCTAACTCGAATTTGCTTCAATTGGTCAGCGGGTCGAGAAGATATCGGGCTAGTATTATTCTTCTACTTTGCAGATACTGAATTGTTTCAGCCGTTACTATTTGGTAGTTGATCATAATTAAAACAAATTGTAGAAAATAATATGTTTTACTACCAATAAAAACATATATTACACATTTTCTTGTGACTCGAGTTTCGTGAAATGAACTATCCCATCATCAGACAACTGAAGACCTAACAGTGGTTCAGACGTATTTAAACAAAAGTGATAAATATTTTGAATATTTCAATAGATTCTAACATCTAATAGTGGTACAGAGGTTTACAAGCGGAACGTGATAAAAACCCGGTTTAAAATGAGGGGCCTTCTAACAGATATCGGAATGTCGGCAATCGACAAAGAAGGTTATTAAACAGATGGTACCCATTTAAATATCTCAAATAATTTTTGGGAAAAAAGTTAGAAGAAAATATATTAAGAGGATGGGTGTCAGTCAGCAGCCTAACCAGAACTATTCATGATTTTATATACCGGCAATTTTCCACTTGTTCAATATACTTTTTATGCAAAGTTATGGCGATACGTTCTTTTGCTCTCTCGCTCTTATGAACTCCCTAGGCTTTTTGGTCTTTCCCTTTCATTTTTGTTTCCTGCAGTGCGGCGATGCCTATATTATAATTTTTCAGCTCTTGATAATTTCTTGCTCTTTGTTGTTGATCGTTTTGACGTTCCAAGATCCTGCTCCCAAAATGTTTTTGCGTTTCCAATTTCCTTTTTCGTGCATGGTTCGTTATCCGTGTATCAGTCCAATTCCGAGACGACTTATCGGTTTTATCAGCCTATAGGAGTTTTACGCCAGGCAGGGAGCTAACCTTACCCGTCAATCCTTCTTCCTCCGGGTTTTGGACTGGCAACATAACCACTAAGCTAGTCAATCCACCCAAAGTTCCGAGATTTTTTAAATATTTAATACTTTTCTTCGAAAAGCGTGGCGTAATTACGAAGAAACTATAGTAAATTCTGATAATTTTATGGGTATGCTCGCTCTGTACGAAAATCAAAAGTGACAGTTCCCTGCCTTAGAAAGGCTATTGTGGAGATACGTCCTGATGATGCTGAAAAGGCTGAACTTTAAGCTGATATTTTTTCAGAATACCATACTGTTGAACTTGCAAATGATAAACTACTGTCATGAATTTTATGTATTACACTTTGTAAAAGTGTTATAAACAATTGTTATTAAGAATCTCAGATAATAAAAATTAATGAAATCCAAGAAAAAGACTCACCTTTGTATATGAATTGACTCGTTAGAGTGTAACCAGACCAAAATTAATTAAATAATATCCATTCTGATAGAAATATTAATAATTCAATTCATAAAAATACTCACAAGCTCATATTATGAAAAAAAAACATATTCAGAGTACATAACGACTAGTCAAGTGGAAATTCTTTGAACGGTAATCAAAAATCAGTAATCTTGTTGACAATTCATAACTAAATTTCACAGGGAGATTTCAATTTGAAATTATTCAATGTAAAGACTGCCAAAGTTGCAAGAAAGAGAAGTAATTTGAATTTAAATATCTTATTCGAAATTGTTGAAAAGATTTGTTACTATCATGAACCACATAAACACTTCAGTAAAATTATTGACATAGAAAAAGCTAAATTACATATAACTCACCAGATTATTTAAATATTTTAATATTAGCCTTCTACATATTCAATTTCGAAAATTATATTTAATAACTTCAGGAATTAAATTGAAATAATGTCATATAAGTACCACTTTTATCAAACAACATAAAAAATAAACATTTATTATAAGACATCCAACTGATATAACAAAATTCGATAAATAACAATTGTTAATCCAAATTCTATAAATTAAATATTTTGAATAGACAAAATTTTGTTTCTGCTGATCAATCTTATGAAAACAAATATCTTTCAAAAATGTTCAAAATGATCTTAAGAATTTCATCATAAAACTATCCTACTTAGAATATTCAATATTATTGGATATCTATCTGAGTTACTTTGTATAAAATCTCAAGATGTGTAAAAACATTACTGAAAAACGTTTTAAGAGAGATTTTGCTTCGTTAGTATTCAAATAATTCATATTCAATAAAATATAACATCAATCAACGACAAATATTTACTCACCCTTCAATAATTTAGAAACTTCTGGCAAATGAGCTGCTGAGAAATTTAAATGTAATATAAGGTTATCTTACAACTAAATAAATAGCTCGGTGGTTTACCCTTGATCTATAAGATTGAAAGACAATTTAACGGTCTCTGTTATAGCACAAGGACTTATCTGTATAAAGAATGTTAAGGAAACCAAATAATTATATATAATATTATGAATGAAATAACATAAATAGAGGTTAATACTTGATAGAAGGTGTATAAAATTATTTAAATATTTTAATATTAGCGTTCAACATATTTAATTCCTGAAGTTATTAAATATAATATTTTGAAATTAAATATGTAGACTGCTAATATTGAAATATTTGAATAATTTTATACACCTTCTATCAAGTATTAACCTTAATATATCAAGTATCAACCATAATAGAGGTTGATACTTGATAGAAGGTGTATAAAATTATTTAAATATTTTAATATTAGCCTCCTACATATTTAATTCCTGAAGTTATTAAATATAATTTTTTGAAATTAAATATGAAGAAGGCTAATATTAAAATATTTGAATAATTTTATACACCTTCTGTCAAGTATTAACCCCCATTTATGTTATTTAACTCACCAGAATTATGTTAATAGGACAAATTTTTTTCTAAATTCAATTAATTCAATGAATGATAGCATCTACGTCATATATTCTGAAATTATTAATGTAAGAGATGTCCTTCAAAATGTTTAGGCATCAATAGAATTGTAATAGCATCTAAGCTAAAGAAATTTAATCAATTTCATAAGTAATTTTAAATAATTATTAAGTCACAAGCATATGAAGTTGAACTTTGTTAAATTTTGACACTTGAAATTCTTTACGGATAAAAAGCCAGACTTTCACTGTTCTGTTTAACATGAAGCATACATCAAAATGTAATTTAAAAAATAGGCTAATTTTCAACAGTAATTTCAAACCGAGAAATATTGTAAATTTTGTAAAATCATCGAAATCATCATTTTTGAATGATTTTGACAAAAGCTAGTAAGCTTTGAAGTTCAATGTTTCGTGGAAACTATAAATAGGGAAGCACGGAAAACAGCAAGCACTCTTCAACTTTTCGGAGTAGAGTCCATGTCGGTCCATAATTAAAAAGTTCCAAAAAGTATCATCACCTAAACAAAAGATTATATGGTTATTGTGAATTGAAGTTGAATCCAGAAAATACATTATCCGAATGTGAATGGAAAGATTCCAAGTATAAATCAAGTTTCAAACGAATTGGATATATAGAAGAAAATCAACAAAGTTGCCTTTGAATTTCAGAATGTTCTAGAAATGTAGTTTCCAACGAAACCAGTGTTATTCCTGAAACGGGGAAGGGACAATTAAAAGGAATTATCATAAATTAATGAACAAACTCACCAAAGGTAGTAAAAATTCAATCCTGTTAATCTTTCCAGAAAGAAATTTAGAAATAACAATCATTGTTTACGTTAGAATTAAGGTTAGTTAGATCATAAGACCATAGAAGTAGGATTATTTAGGTAGTTTACATATAAAATATTAATTTCACTCTATGATCAATATAAATATTTTAGAATTCAATAAGAGAACTTGAATTTGAATCCTCCCTTTGAAAACAAATCAAAATTCAATAATATTACACATCTTCAATAAAAATTATATGAATTATAGAGCAAGCGGGGAACAGTAATGGAGAATGATCTACATCAGTTTGTTCCTTCAAAAGGACTTTACGGGCATTATCCCTTTCTTATAGTCAAAATGGTATCCAATAAACAAAATAAAATGGCATTAAGTCTCGTGTACCCAATCATAAAAGAGGACAATACACAGAAATATTTTTCGTTGTCTCATGTCAATGGATTATCTGAAAATATTGCTAAATATTTCAAAAGTTGTTTCAATTATAACGCGGCTTTTAAGACAATAAATAACCTTAGTACCTACATAAAAAACAATAAAGATCGTACAAATAAAGAAAATAAATCCGGAGTCTACAAGTTAACTTGCAAAGATTGCCCTTTAGTATACATTGGCCAGACCGGTAGATCATTCAAGAAACGTGTCCAAGAACACCAAAGGGGTTATATATCCAATTCTGTACATTCGACATATGCTAATCATCTTAAGGAATTTAGGCATAATTTCAACCATAATTATGAAATTATCCACGTTGAAAGCAAAAGTTCTAGATTAACACTTTTAGAATTTCTTGAAATCAACAGGTATAATGCCCGTAAAATCCTTTTGAACGAACAAACAGATGTCGATCATTCTCCATTACTGAATATTTATCCTTAATGGCATTTTTAGCGGCAAACTCCAATAAACACCTAGAGTTTTTTATGACTTGTGCTTCCATTATTTGGTCACGTACCTAAAAATGTATTTAATCTCGGTTACACTGAATACCATCAGACCGTACAATGTAATACCTGAAGAAGCCACATCGTGGTGAAACAATTGTTGTAGTAATACAAACATTTTTGTGGAAATAAATTACTGTCTCATATACATTTTTTTAATTAAAATGAGTTTCCACCAAGTAAAGACCGAATCTATCAAATATTTAAAGTGATAGTGAGCAGTTCTTATTCTAAAGACAGACTTGTTACAAGAGTGGTGCCACAAGGTTCAGTTCTTGGATCATTGATATTTATACCATTTATAAGTGATTTAGCCATGAAGAGCCAGTGTAATAAGTACTTTTTTGGTGACTATACGAACATTTACGCAAATCCGTAGGTTCAGCCTCAGCTATTCCAAAGTGACTTAATATTAAATTTTTCTTTGGTGTACCGCATTACTCCTGCCCTTAAATATTCAAAAGTGGGTTATTTTACATATCTGAAAAAATAATCCTAACATGAAGAACAACTTGTGTAATTCCCAGTTAATAGATATTTCTTCGCATGTGGTCTTGGGACTATTACAACCGATACGTCGTGTTTCGAACATATCAACACGAATAACTGTGCTAATTCGTTGTTGTATCTAATGTGCAAATATTTTAGAAACATTCCTTTTTTTAAGTTAGTTACACAAAATGTGCATTCGAAAAATACTGGAATACGCTGGAGCCGTTTGGATTCCTGTTGAGATGCTAACATATCAGAAAATGTTCAACGCTGAGCGAGTCACATGGCATTCGAAAAAAATCTGCGTTATCAGCAGAGATTGGACTCAGCAAATCTCACAAGTTCGAGCAAGGAATATTAAGAATTCTTCGTTGTGTATAATCAAGTGTAACAATGCAAAGCTAAACCACATATCTACATTGAATAATAAAATCGAAGTAATTCGTGCCAATTGGGTTTATTTGAGTATAGAATTATTATGCAGACGCATTCTGTCAAGAAAGTACAGGGAATTATCGATTTAAATCTGGCGGGGCAATGAGGCAGGTAAACATTTTTTTTCCTAGGTTGGTACCACTGTCCTTAATTACTATGCCAAGCTTGAGCGGGATCTGTCAACTAGTGTGTTTGCAACAGCTGATTAAGTCAGTCAATGTCACGGTGCGTGCCGATTTTTACTATGGGTGATTACGTTGAGCAAAGAATTTGTTCAAAGTTTTTTGTTGCAAATGAATTTTCGTGTGCCGATGCATTGAAAATGTTGCAAAAGGCCTTTGGTGATAATGCTCTATCGAAAACTAGTGCATATCAGTGGTACAGAGCCTTCAAGGGCGGTCGTGAAGTGGACGTCCATCGACGGCTTCGATCGAAGATAACGTCGATAAAATTAAGGAAAGGGTGCTGGAAAACCATCGTACCAGCTTGAGAGAGATAGCACATGATCTTAAGATATCCTACGAGTCCGCACGTACGATTTTGATTGATATTTTGGGCATGAGAAAGGTGGCCGCACGACTCGTACCGAAAGACCTGAATTTTCTACAAAAACGTCATCGCGAACAGGTTGCTTCAGACATGCTGGATCGCTGTAATTCCGATTCTACATTCATGGAACGCATTATAACTGGTCAAGAGACCTGGGTCTACGAGTACGATGTGCAAACAAGCCAGCAATCATCGGAATGAGTGGCCAAAAATGAGCCGAAACAGAAAAAACCACGCCAAAGCCGCTCGAAAATGAAGGTGATGCTCATTTTTTTCTTCGATATCCGTGGCGTGGTGCACTACGAATTCGTTCCAGAGGGTCAGACAATAAACAAGGAGTATTACCTAGGCGTTATGAAACGTTTGCGTGAGCGTATCCGTAAGAAGCGGCCAAATTTGTGGGCGAACAACTCATGGATTTTGCATAACGATAACGCGCCTTCTCACCGAGCTACGATTGTGACTGACTTTCTCGCCAAAAACTCAACTTAATTACTATGCCAAGCTTGAGCGGGATCTGTCAACTAGTGTGTTTGCAACAGCTGATTAAGTCAGTCGATGTCAGAGAGCGTGCCGATTTTTACTATGGGTGATTACTATGGGACGATAACGCGCCTTCTCACCGAGCTACGATTGTGACTGACTTTCTCGCCAAAAACTCAACAAACGTGCTTCAGCAACCACCGTATTCGCCGGATTTGGCTCCCTGCGACTTCTTTCTCTTCCCAAAACTAAAATTGCCCTTTCGTGGCACCCGTTTTGAGTCGATTGAAGCCATAAAACAAAATTCGGCGCGAGAGCTAAAGTCCATCCCGGAAAGCGCCTATAAAAAATGTTTCGATAATTGGAAGTGCCGTTGGCATAGATGTATTGGAGCAAATGGAGCCTATTTTGAAGGTGACCCAATAAATTTTGACGATTAAATGTAAAAATGTTGTTTTAATTGAAAATTCCCGGTACTTTCTTGACAGAGTAGTATGTTACACTGTCTCGATTTGTAGAACTTTCTATAACCATAGCTCACACTACTCATTGATAACATTAATTAATAATATTTTCCTGCGCAGGCACTCGTTTAAACCGAAAAAAGATGAGTACTTTACCAAGCAAGGAAAACACTTTTTACCAGAGAATTTTCAACCATTGGAACGATTTGCGGACGGAGTTTTTGCATCATATAGACAGTTTTAATAGTCAAATAGGCAGAATTTTGTTTCCTTGATAGTTTTATAGAATATATTCTTCATTTTGTATATATCTGTGTTGAATGTTCTCAATATGTTGAGTAATTAGGTCTAAGGGTACTTTGGTCCTCGGCCTTTTTGAAAAGCTTTTAATAATAAAAATTTTTATGAAATTTTTGTAACGGTCCAAGCAGAGTTTTAAAATCTATATTAATCGTGGATACAAAATACACTCTTCAGTAACACCAGATTTTTTGCCCAAAATAAGGAGCAAACATTGTAAATAAATATATCATAAATTACCAAAGGATTGGGAATTTTTTTCGAGAATCAATTACTTCGTCATAAATAATAAAATCTTGAATTGTATGGTGGAGTTTAAATTTCATGAGATCAAAAACTCGTATCACCATTTACCCGATTCGTGCTATTAATAATTTTAGTTGAATCTTTCATTAAGATATTCAAGATTTGTTTTTTAAACTTATTGGTGCAAGCATCGAATTTTTTGCAGAGGTACATATCTGTCGGTCTACCACTAAAAAGACTAAAGTTATGGAAGACGGAAAAACGTCCATATCCTTGCATCTGAGGAGGAATATTCTACGGTTCTTCTGTCTGGTAATTTGAAGTTTTATTCTTGATATCTCCTTGAAACAAAGTAAGTTAGAACTCCATCTTTTTGTCAGATTTGGTTGTAGAAAGATGTCGTATTTAAAGCTTTTTTCACCCTAGCTGGAATATTCAAATTAAATTGTCTTCAATCCTATTTTAAATATAATAATAATGACTGGAAAGTTTTAATTTGTGTGCTAAAGAAATAGAGAATGTCCTCAACCGGGGACGAAACGAATTTTTAATATAAATAGTACTTTTCTGTTTTGTTTGTGGAATCCAATATCCTAAGAAACTCCAACATTATTATCTATAGCAGGATTCAGGAAAATTTAAGTTGAATATTCCAGCTAGGGTGAAAAAAGCTTAAAACATGACATCTTTCAATAAGATACCGAATTGTTTCAGCCGTTACTATTTGGTAGTTGATCATAATTGAAACAAATTGTAGAAATTACTATGTTTTACTACCAATAAAAATATATTTCACACATTTTCTTGTGACTCGAGTTTCGGGAAATGAACTATCCCATCATCAGACAACTGAAGACCTAAAAGTGGTACAGAGGTATTTAAACAAAAGTGATAAATATTTTGAATATTTCAATAGATAACACCTAATAGTGGTACAGAGGTTCACAAGCGGAACGTGATAAAAACCCGGTTAAAAAAAAGAGGGGCCTAACAGATATCGGAATGTCGGCAATCGACAAAGAAAGTTATTAAACAGATGGTACCCAAATATCTCAAATGATTTTTTGAGGTTACAGTTATTCATTATTTTTACGTTATTTTGTTGTACATCTCAAATATTTGGATTTACATAGCTCCATACAGGCATTCATTATTTTTTTTGTGAACGAATTTGAAAATTTTAATAATCAAGTTTCTTTTCATTTGAATCTACAAATAAAATTTTTCTTGAGATTTTCTTTTGTCGAAAGGAAAACTAATTTCTAAAGAATGAGTGGCAAAAGTTGAATTTTTGTTTACTTTTTATTACATTAATTATGTGTTCGTTGAAAAAGGTTTTAAACAGATGTTACTTTTCGAATATGTCAAATATTTTCGATTTACATAGCTTCGTACAGTCATTCATTATTTTTACATTATTGTTATTGAGAACTAATTTGAAAATTTCAACAGATTCTAGATAATCGAGTTTCTTTCCTTTTGATTCTACATGTAAAATTTTAAGATTATCTATTGTGGGAAAGGAATGACCGTTTTCTAGACAATGAGTGGCAAAAGTAGAATTCTGTTCATTTTTTATGAAACTAATTTTATGTTGGTTGAACCTCGTCTTGAAGAAACGTCTAGTTTGTCCTATATATTTATTACTGCACGTGGAACAAGATAACTCATAAACTCCTGATTTGTGTATGTTTGGAGTAGGGTCCTTTGCGTTAAAAAATACCGATGATAACTTGTTTTGCATTTTGAAGGCAATATTGACATCTGATTTGGAAAAACTATTGGCCACTTTTTGACTTATGCTACCAAAGTACGATAGAGAAATGAATTTTTTATTTTCTTCAGTTTTTATGATAGGATAAATTTGGCTCATAGCTATTTTAGATAGTTTCTGTTGAAACCGTTGTTCGCGGCTATTGAATTTATAATTTGGACTTCAGCTTCGCGGTCATTTTTTGATAAGGTTAATGCGAAGGCTCTATGGATCATCGATTGATACGCTGATATTTTTTTTGGAAATGGGTGATTGGAATCAATTGGAATACATATATCAGTGGATGTGGGTTTTCTGAACACGTTGAATTCTAATTTTCTATTTGAGTGTGATATCGAGAGGTCTAAAAATGTAATACTCTTCTTCGATTCTTTTTCTAATTTGAATTTAATTTTTGGGTGAATATTATTCAAGAAATTCAAAATTTGACTCAGTTCTCTGGATGTTCCGGAGATACACGTGAGAATATCGTCTACGTATCTATACCAGAAATCAATATTTACAGGTTGTTTCGAATTGAAGATTTTATTTTCTATTTCTGACATGAATGTGTCTGCAAGGAGTGAACTCAGTGGTGAGCCCATAGCTCGGTCGTTTAATTTTTCGTATATTTTATTATTATTTTAGAACAATGCCTCCACAAAAACTATTTTCAATTTAATAATAAAATATACGAACAATTAAATGGCCTAGCTATGGGCTCACCACCGAGTCCACTCCTTGCAGACATATTCATGTCAGAAATAGAAAATAAAATCTTCAATTCGAAACTACCTGTAAATATTCATTTCTGGTATAGATACGTAGACGATATTCTCACGTGGTTCTCCGGAACATCCAGAGAACTGAGTCAATTTTTGAATTTCTTGAATAATATTCACCCAAAAATTAAATTCAAATTAGAAAAAGAATCGAAGAACAGTAATACATTTTTAGACCTCTTGATATCACACTCAAATAGAGAAATAGAATTCAACGTGTTCAGAAAACCCATATCCACTGATATATGTATTCCTATTGATTCCAATCACCCATTTTCACAAAAAATATCAGCGTATCAATCGATTATCCACAGAGCCTTCGCATTATCCTTATCAACAAATGACCGCGAAGCTGAAGTCCAAATTATAAAATCAATAGCCGCGAACAACGGTTTCAAACAACAATATGGAGTTCCGACTTCTCTTTACTTCAAGGAGACATCAAGACTAGAACTTAAAATTTGCAGACACAAGAACCGTAGAATAAACCTCCTCAGATGCGAGGATATGAACGTTTTTTCCGTCTTCCTTAACTTAAATCTTTTTAGTGTTAGCCCGACAGGTATGTACTGTTACAGAAAATTCGATGCTTGCACCATTAAGTTCAAAACACAAATCTTGAATATCTAAATAAAAAATTCAACTCAAATTATTAATAGCACGTATCGGGTAATTGGTGATAGAGTTATTGATCTCAGGAAATTTATACCCCACCATATAGGATTTTATCAACCTTGAAAAACAGAATAACGAAAAACTGATCTTTGTAATGAAAAAAACATAATATAAATAAAATCAATAATCTCGTGAGTAGAGAACAAGAGAATGAAAAATTTATAGATATGTCAAACTGGATTGCTAACCTTCCGCAAACTGATATCCCAGATTATGTTGAAAATGTTTTGGCCTATGGTGAAAATTCTGCTCTACCAATCACAAAGGTGGAGAAAACTCCAGTTATTGATATCATCGCCAACATTAAAGGTAATATAAAAAATTTATGTGAAGACGACAAAAATGAAATAAGTAATAATGTAGTAAAAGCTGTAAATAGTCATGAAGAAAAAATCAAAAATAATGAACACCATATTAATAATGCTCAAAAAGTAATAGTGAAAAATATTAATAAGACCGGGACATTTCTTAAAGTTAATCCTCAAGTCGTCGTTTTAAAACTTGATAAAAGCAATAAAACAGTTATAATGGATAAAGTTGCTTATAAAGAGAAAATGTTGCAACTCTTACAGGATGACAATGTCTACAAGAAGCTTAAACAAGATCCAACCAACAAATAACAGATACAACACAACAACCTGTTAAAAAAGTGGCAGGGAAAAAATTATATATCGATAGATGCAGAAAAACGGTTAAAGATAAATAATGCTACATCTCCCAAAAGTTCTCCATAAAGAGAATATTCCCTAGAGACCTAAAGTTTCCTGCATCCAGTCCCCATACTATAATCTAACTCAGCATATCTAAAATAACAGTAAATAATGCGTTTTATATAAAGGATAGTTTCTCTTTCAAAGAATTTGTTAACACAATATCCCATACCTGACAATTATTTATTAATTTCCTTAAATGTTGTTTCCCTGTATACTAACACCCCTAATCATCTAGTTAAGAATGCATTGAGCAGGAAATGAACTGAACTACACGAATATACTTCTCTACCTTATGGAAAATTGTTCAGTGCGGTAGAACTAGCAGTATCAACGAATTATGTTCATTTCAAAAGTGATTTCTACCAACCAATAGATGGTTGTGCCATGGGCTCAACAATCTCAAGCCCTATTGCACAACTGGTGATGGAATTGGTGGAGAAACTTATAATTGAGAAATCGAAGGTTGAATTATTATTTTCCAGAATATACGTAGACATCATGGCTGTTCCCCAAGACAAGACGTATAACATCTTAAGTAAGTTCAATAGTTTTCATGATAAGATACAATTCACAAGAGGAAAAAAAACAACAGAGTCAATTTCCTAGATTTAACCCTCATTAGAAATGATAATATCATACTCACATAACGGTATACAAAGACAACCTTGTCAGGCAGATATTTAAACTTTTTATCATATCATACTTTCTGCCAAAACCAAGTGTCAGAATAGGCATAACAAACCGTACAACATATAATAACAGACAACCACAATCCAGATTTTAAAAATACGGAGATTCTTGCATACCAGACTACTAGTGGCAAAAGGAACATAAGAGAGATGAGCCAGATTTATTACACCATCATATAAAGATAAATGCTTAAAACCTAACAACCTTGCAAGAAAAAATTTTTCATCATTACTTATTGTATTCGCGACCACCTATAACTGCTAGTTTTTTCTTTAGAAGCACTTACGGAGATATCTGACGGAAATATTGAAAACACAGATATTTCACGCCGGACGGCATCATTCATGCAATAACTACTAACACATAGACGATACTACGTACCAGTTAAAATACATCATTGTTTTACTGTTTGACTTCGGGATAATAATAATTTTCTGCATCACCTCTTCATTCTATTTTGAATGTTTATTATTGTAATATCGTTTTACAGACTTGTCAGATGACTGGAAAGTTTTAAATTGTGTGCTAATGAAATTGAGAATGACCTCAACCGAGGACGAAATGTCTTTTTAATATAAATAGTACTTTTCTGATTTGTTTGTGGAATCCAAAAGCAATCCTAAGAATAACATAAATAGAGATTAATTCTTGATAGAAGGTATATAAAATTATATAAATATTTTAAAAATTTTTTAAAAATTTAAAAAAAATTAGCCTTCTACATATTTAAGTCCAAAAGATTATATTTAATGATTATAACTTCTGAAAATAAATTAAAATAATGTCGTATAGTACCACTTATATCATGACATAAGGAAAACATTCATTATAAGACATCCAAATGGTATAACAAAATCCAATAAATAAAAATTATTATAAAATAAAATAGAAAGACTTTTTACTTGATAGAAGAAATATAACAAAATTTGAATATCAAAACAAATTGAAATATGTTTATCTTCTACAATTTTAATTTCCAAAAGAATTTTTTTATTCAAAAAACTTTTAGAATTAAATTAATGTCTAAAACAAGCACCGCTCACATTTAATAGACGTATATAATCAAAACTCAATATACAATGTCAAATGAAATAAATAACCCAACAGATATACGAAAGTAATTAAAATTAATAAATAAATATTCAAAGGAGACAAAATTTTGTTTCTGGTTTTATCTTTAAGAAATACTACTTGCCTTATAAAAACATGAACACACTTAAAGGACTTCCCAAAGAATATAATTTATTTGAAATATTTAATATATTTAAATATTCGAACAAATTATTTCAAAAATCTCTAAAAAATGTGCACTATATCTTCAAAAAGCAAATATAATTCTAGATAATCCCGTCTTCAGCCCTTTTTCAATATTCCAAATATAAAAATCAAAAACATAACCTAAATCACTCACGTGTTAAAAGACTTAAGCTTCGAACTACAGATCAACTATATATTCAAGTTTGATCTCTGTTCTAACAAAATCAAAGAACAAAGTGAGTTATTTTAAGTGTTCTAAGTGTTTTGAAGATATAGTGCACATTTTTTAGAGATTTTTGAAATAATTTGTTCGAATATTTAAATATATTAAATATTTAAAATAAATTATATTCTTTGGGAAGTCCTTTAAGTGTGTTCATGTTTTTATAAGGCAAGTAGTATTTCTTAAAGATAAAACCAGAAACAAAATTTTGTCTCCTTTGAATATTTATTTATTAATTTCAATTACTTTCGTATATCTGTTGGGTTATTTATTTCATTTGACATTGTAGACTGAGTTTTGATTATATACGTCTATTAAATGTGAGCGGTGCTTGTTTTAGACATTAATTTAATTCTAAAAGTTTTTTGAATAAAAAACTTCTTTTGGAAATTAAAATTGTAGAAGATAAACATATTTCAATTTGTTTTGATATTCAAATTTTTTTATATTTCTTCTATCAAGTAAAAAGCCTTTCTATTTTATTTTATATATAATATATAATTATATTTTGGCTTCAATAAATCTCATTATAGGATGTCAATGAATTTAAGTAAACCTTAAAATAACTCACTTTGTCCTTTGATTTTGTTAGAACATAGATCAATCTTGAATATATAGTTGATCTGTAGTTCGAAGCTTAAGTCTTTTAACACGTGAGTGATGTAGGTTGTATTTTTGATTTTGATATTTGGAATATTGAAAAAGGGCTGAAGACGGGATTATCTAGAATTATATTTGCTTTTTGAAGATATAGTGCACATTTTTTAGAGATTTTTGAAATAATTTGTTCGAATATTTAAATATATTAAATATTTCAAATAAATTATATTCTTTGGGAAGTCTTTTAAGTGTGTTCATGTTTTTATAAGGCAAGTAGTATTTCTTAAAGATAAAACCAGAAACAAATATTTTGTCTCCTTTGAATATTTATTTATTAATTTTAATTACTTTCGTATATCTGTTGGGTTATTTATTTCATTTGACATTGTATATTGAGTTTTGATTATATACGTCTATTAAATGTGAGCGGTGCTTGTTTTAGACATTAATTAATTCTAAAAGATTTTTGAATAAAAAAATGCTTTTGGAAATTAAAATTGTAGAAGATAAATATATTTCAATTTGTTTTGATATTCAAATTTTGTTATATTTCTTCTATCAAGTAAAAAGCCTTTCTATTTTATTTTATATATAATATATAATTATATTTTGGCTTCAATAAATCTCATTATAGGATGTCAATGAATTTAAGTAAACCTTAAAATAACTCACTTTGTCCTTTGATTTTGTTAGAACATAGATCAATCTTGAATATATAGTTGATCTGTAGTTCGAAGCTTGAGTCTTTTAACACGTGAGTGATGTAGGTTGTGTTTTTGATTTTGATATTTGGAATATTGAAAAAGGGCTGAAGACGGGATTATCTAGAATTATATTTGCTTTTTGAAGATATAGTGCACATTTTTTAGAGATTTTTGAAATAATTTGTTCGAATATTTCAATATATTAAATATTTCAAATAAATTATATTCTTTGGGAAGTCCTTTAAGTGTGTTCATGTTTTTATAAGGCAAGTTGTATTTCTTAAAGATAAAACCAGAAACAAAATTTTGTCTCCTTTGAATATTTATTTATTAATTTTAATTACTTTCGTATATCTCTTGGGTTATTCATTTCATTTGACATTGTATATTGAGTTTTGATTATATACGTCTATTAAATGTGAGCGGTGCTTGTTTTAGACATTAATTTAATTCTAAAAGTTTTTTGAATAAAAAAATTCTTTTGGAAATTAAAATTGTAGAAGATGAACATATTTCAATTTGTTTTGATCATAAATATTCGAACAAATTATTTCAAAAATCTCTAAAAAATGTGCACTATATCTTCAAAAAGCAAATATAATTCTAGATAATCCCGTCTTCAGCCCTTTTTCAATATTCCAAATATAAAAATCAAAAACATAACCTAAATCACTCACGTGTTAAAAGACTTAAGCTTCGAACTACAGATCAACTATATATTCAAGTTTGATCTCTGTTCTAACAAAATCAAAGAACAAAGTGAGTTATTTTAAGTGTTCTAAGTGTTTTGAAGATATAGTGCACATTTTTTAGAGATTTTTGAAATAATTTGTTCGAATATTTAAATATATTAAATATTTAAAATAAATTATATTCTTTGGGAAGTCCTTTAAGTGTGTTCATGTTTTTATAAGGCAAGTAGTATTTCTTAAAGATAAAACCAGAAACAAAATTTTGTCTCCTTTGAATATTTATTTATTAATTTCAATTACTTTCGTATATCTGTTGGGTTATTTATTTCATTTGACATTGTAGACTGAGTTTTGATTATATACGTCTATTAAATGTGAGCGGTGCTTGTTTTAGACATTAATTTAATTCTAAAAGTTTTTTGAATAAAAAACTTCTTTTGGAAATTAAAATTGTAGAAGATAAACATATTTCAATTTGTTTTGATATTCAAATTTTTTTATATTTCTTCTATCAAGTAAAAAGCCTTTCTATTTTATTTTATATATAATATATAATTATATTTTGGCTTCAATAAATCTCATTATAGGATGTCAATGAATTTAAGTAAACCTTAAAATAACTCACTTTGTCCTTTGATTTTGTTAGAACATAGATCAATCTTGAATATATAGTTGATCTGTAGTTCGAAGCTTAAGTCTTTTAACACGTGAGTGATGTAGGTTGTATTTTTGATTTTGATATTTGGAATATTGAAAAAGGGCTGAAGACGGGATTATCTAGAATTATATTTGCTTTTTGAAGATATAGTGCACATTTTTTAGAGATTTTTGAAATAATTTGTTCGAATATTTAAATATATTAAATATTTCAAATAAATTATATTCTTTGGGAAGTCTTTTAAGTGTGTTCATGTTTTTATAAGGCAAGTAGTATTTCTTAAAGATAAAACCAGAAACAAATATTTTGTCTCCTTTGAATATTTATTTATTAATTTTAATTACTTTCGTATATCTGTTGGGTTATTTATTTCATTTGACATTGTATATTGAGTTTTGATTATATACGTCTATTAAATGTGAGCGGTGCTTGTTTTAGACATTAATTAATTCTAAAAGATTTTTGAATAAAAAAATGCTTTTGGAAATTAAAATTGTAGAAGATAAATATATTTCAATTTGTTTTGATATTCAAATTTTGTTATATTTCTTCTATCAAGTAAAAAGCCTTTCTATTTTATTTTATATATAATATATAATTATATTTTGGCTTCAATAAATCTCATTATAGGATGTCAATGAATTTAAGTAAACCTTAAAATAACTCACTTTGTCCTTTGATTTTGTTAGAACATAGATCAATCTTGAATATATAGTTGATCTGTAGTTCGAAGCTTGAGTCTTTTAACACGTGAGTGATGTAGGTTGTGTTTTTGATTTTGATATTTGGAATATTGAAAAAGGGCTGAAGACGGGATTATCTAGAATTATATTTGCTTTTTGAAGATATAGTGCACATTTTTTAGAGATTTTTGAAATAATTTGTTCGAATATTTCAATATATTAAATATTTCAAATAAATTATATTCTTTGGGAAGTCCTTTAAGTGTGTTCATGTTTTTATAAGGCAAGTTGTATTTCTTAAAGATAAAACCAGAAACAAAATTTTGTCTCCTTTGAATATTTATTTATTAATTTTAATTACTTTCGTATATCTCTTGGGTTATTCATTTCATTTGACATTGTATATTGAGTTTTGATTATATACGTCTATTAAATGTGAGCGGTGCTTGTTTTAGACATTAATTTAATTCTAAAAGTTTTTTGAATAAAAAAATTCTTTTGGAAATTAAAATTGTAGAAGATGAACATATTTCAATTTGTTTTGATATTCAAATTTCAAAAATTATTAACCAAAATCCTATAAATTAAACATTTTGAATAGACAAAATTTTGTTTCTGCTGATCAATCTTATGAAAAACCAATATCTTTCAAGAATATCCAACATAATCTTAAGAATTTCATCACAAAACTATCTTACTTAGACTATTCAATATTATTGGATATCTAACCAAGGTACTTTATATAAAAAACTCAAGATATGCAAGACATTACTGAAAAACAAGTTATAAGATCGACTTTGCTCATCAGTATTCAAATATTCATATTCAATAATATAATATATAGAATTAATAGAGCAATGAAGGGTGAGTTGAATATTTGTTATTAATTGATGTTATATTTATTGAATATGAATATATATTAATATAATTAAATATGTAGAAGGCTAATTTTTTAAAATTTTTTGAAAATTTTTAAAATATTTATACAATCCTAAGAAGCTCCAACATTATATATATATATATATATATATATATATATATCAGTCATTGGTTCTCTGTTGTTGACATTTTTATTTTTCAGGCAACTGAGGTATCTACCATGAAGGGCTTTGGCGCTCCATTCTTCAATAAGCTGTTCGTTCCATTGTGTGATTGGTATGCTGCAGAATTGGTTCCGATAGTTTCAAGGCAGATAGATTTTAATAGGCCTCTCGTATCTTCTGGGAGATTTGTGAATCTTTTTTGAGAAAATTCTTGATGTGAAAACAGTTTCTAAGTTAAGAAAACTTCGGCCTTCTTGATGTCGTGCTAGGTAGATTGAAGAGGTGTATTATCAGATACTTGTCTAAGTTCGAATACCAGTACTTTATAGGAACTTGTAATCTAACAGCTGAAAAATTAACACATAGTTCCCGTTAGATCCTAAGTTCGAGCATAGAATAACATTTTAGTGCACTCGTAGATGGCAGCAGATAAAGAAACTTTGAAGTAGTGTAACTTGGTAAGCGATTTAATTTTATTTGAAAGTTCAACAGAATCCTAGAAATGTGTAACTGCTGAGGGTGCAATTCAATATTTATAGTAGTTGACTTTAATTTTTTTAAAAATTTAACATAAAGAAAATCGGATATCTGATATTAGACATATTCTACTAAGAGTTGTTCTTTACGTACAGAACGGAGACATGATGTCCGAATCAAGACAAAAACGTAAGAAATGGGTCGAGCTGTAAATGTAGCTTGGAATAAGGAAATTGGGTATCAATTTCTCCTAAGATGTTTCCGGAAAGTAGGTTGAAAGATAATGCCAAAAATAAAATTAAATCTCCTGAGGAACATAAACGTGAGGTTAGGTCTACAACCAACGTTGCCTTAAGATGTACAAGATGATTTAGTTTAGCACTGCCTAGAAATGGACCGGAGATCTTATGTTTTGCGAGCTTCTGATATCCGAAGATTTGCATTTCAGTTAACAATGAAAATAACCTGAAACACTCGTTTTCAAACTCCAGTCATGAAGCAGTCATGGATTCGTTCATTTTTCAGAAGACACCCTCAATTATCCTCCAGAAAACCACAAGGCTTATCCACTGCTCTGATCAAAGGGTTCACAAAAGAAAACGATATCTTAGAATCATTGATGGAGGAAATTGCATTCAATCTCATTGGGATCTATATAATGTAGATAAAACAGAAATAACTTCTGTACAATCGAGCCATAACATAATAATAACTCTAAAACGGAAAAAATAAGTTAGAGCTGTAATATCTGCAGAAAGAAGAACTCTAGTAACAGTAGTAAAGTGTATGAGCGCTGCAGGTAGTTTTGTACGTCCAATGGTCATATTTCCAAGAAAGAATTCGAACACTGAACTACTGAACGGTGCTCACCTAGGTACAATTGCTGCATGTCGTATGTTTTGGTTGATTCAAGGGTATATATTCACCACGTGTTTGCAACATTTCATCGACGACGTAAAACATAAATTTGGCCAGACAAAATCATGTTCGAATAGTTAGCTTTCCGCCCCATTCCACTCATAAAATACAGCCGCTTGACCTTGCGTTTAAGGGACCGCTCAAGACCTACTATTCGCGTGAGATAGAACATTGGTTAAAACATCCAAATACCCGTGAAGTGACCGTCTCTTGTTATCAGATTTCTGAGATACTGGGGAGAATATACTTAAAACGTGCTACCGCTGAAAAAGCAACGAATGGTTTTCGAAAGAGTGGAATTTTCATTTCAGTAGGCACATTTTTCAAGAACATAACTTTGCAAGACATGCCTACCACAACAAAAGCAAATAGAATATGTGACACCTCCACGGAGCATTCCCAATAAAAAGCTTGCTTATAACAACATATCAAAAGAATCATCTTGTACGGAAATGTCGACGCAAATCGCCCCTAGAGTTAAGCCGCTCGAAATTAACCCTCTGCCGTCTACTTCATTTTATCGTAGCGATAATAAGAAATATAAGTCAAGACGCGGATCATCAGCTTTGGTCACGAGTACCTCATATAAAGATGCCCTAGAAGCAAGCGTAGCTGGGTAAAATAGAAAGACAAGTGCCCAGAAAAAATTCCCAAGCTGAATGAAGACAAGAAATCGTTTGCACATCAAAACAGAGCCAGGAAGGAAGGTAACAAAGCACTTCCCAACAATAAACAGATGGTCAAGTTCAGCAGAAAATATAAAAACCAAGAATCTAGTGACTCATCTGATGATAATGAAGAAATATTCTGGACGACGATTCTGATAAAAACTGTGACATGGGAGACGTGAATGCCGAGTGTTTAGTTTGCTGTGGATTTTTTTCTAGAGACCAAGCAGGAGAACAGTGGATCGAGTGCGCAAAATGTTTCAAGTGGGCTCAATCCGCCTGTGCAAATATGGACAAATTATATTTGTGACTTCTGCATCAACGGATGAACAAAACATGAGTTAAAAAAGTATTTTTAATATCGGATAGGGTATCCGGTATAAGGACCATTTTTTAACACCCCAAAAGTGACTCTTTTTGTAAAACTTTAATTTTTTTCCGAAGAATGTCGTAACCACCGCTGTTAAAATTTTATATATCGTGGAAGGACATTATCGAACGATAGTTATTAAAATTTTCGTAGTCACCACCCTTCAGAATGAGATACGTGAAACCTCTCGTGAAGTAACTTGGCAGGAGTGGGATTCGCTAATGATTTTTGAAGCAGGTTGGATAGGTTTTCATCAGTTATAATGAATATTTGATTGATTCGGTCTTTACTTGCTGGAAACTCATTTTAATTAAAAAATATATAGAAGAGAGTATTTTATTTCTACAAAATTTTTTTTTGCCAGTACAATGTAAATACCCGAAGAAGCCACATCCTGGTGAAACAATTGTTATAGTGCGAACATTTGTGTAGAAATAAAATATATATTATATTTGTTGCGTAATTAGGATGTTTATCAGAACCTGGAGTCGACCAGTTATTGGTTCTTTGAGAACCGCGGCTCCATTTCATGAGGTTTTCAAGGAATTGCTACTTCATTTTTCCACCTTGTTCTTACGAATAAGCCACTTTTTCTTATTATTAGCGATGACCTGTGTGGTGCCTCAAGAGCAGCTAGCTTTTAGGTTCTCCAAGTTAGAACGAGATAATTTTTCGCTTTTGATTATGCATCTTATTCTATTTGATAACAGCTATGCATATACTGATTTATTTGGACAAATAACTTTCCAGATCTCTGCTGAAAGCTCTCTGAGAGTTCGTTAAACTACTCAGCAAGGTTTTGTGCAACGTAAAGCCCACACCTCACTGAGCAATTTCTTCGTTCTTCTACTTTTAATAGGACGAGCATAACGCGTATTCAAGTTAAATTTTTCATCATTTAATGTAATGTAATTATGCATTAGATTTCATGTTTCATTACAAACCTGAAAACTGTTTTTTTTTTTCGTTTAAAAATGAAATTTCTATATTAAGCATATCTGGTATTGAATAAGTGATGGGTACGATTTCTTGGTATGTTGGATCTGTTGTAGTGCACGTATTTGAGACACTCCTTCACATAAAGGGATGGAAAGGTAAGTATCCCACTATTAATGGAAGTCGGCTTGCAAGATTCTCGGTGACTTATTTCATAAATAATTCGCAGAGCTTTTTTTTGTAGAAGAAAAATCCTGGTTGCATCAGACGTGTTCCCCCACAGAAGAAATCCATACAATAGCAAACTTTGAAAGTTCCCAAAATATGCAGTTCTGCTCATTTCCAGAGTACCATACTTTTTCAATCTCCTCAGAAGATATAGCACTTTCGACAGTTCGTCGCAAGTGTAATCAATATGAGCGTACCAACTCTATTTATTATCTAGGATTTCACCCAAAAAACTGGCGGTTACTAGGTTCCCTCTATTTCCAAATGCCAACTCAACTGTTTTCTCTTAATCTGAGCTCGTTCAGGGAGAACCATTTTTCCACTTCGATCAGTGAGAGCTTTGACCTAACTGTGAAATCTTTTCCATCCTTCGATTTCACTATTATGAGGAGTCAGCGCACAAGCATAGACGCTTACAATTTTCGAAATCATAGCATTTAAATACACCAAGAACAATACAGGTCCCAGTATCGAACCCTGAGGTACTCCGTAACTTAATTATTTTTCTGCTGACATAATGTCATTCCAATGTACTTACTGAAATCTTTTTGTTCAAGTATGATTCCAACAGTTTTAGAATGTTTCCTCTGAAACCGCAGGCGTTAAGTTTCTTAAGCAGGGTCACATGTGAGACTGCATGGAAAGCATTACTCAAGTCAAAATTTAGCATCTCTACAAAATCTCCTTCATCCATAGTTTCTATCACATTATTCAGCAATTCCATTAGTGCAGTAGTCATACTTCGACCTTTTTTGCATCCATGCTGGAATTTGTTTAAAATATTTTTCTCTCCATCCATTTCAACATTCTGTTTTTAATCACAGAATCAAATATTTTCGATATACACGATATATTTTCAGGTTCATTATCCGAATCAGGAAGAGTTAGTACTTGTGCCAGATGATCATACATGTGAAGTTCCAGTATTGTATTCTCATGATAAACTGTGTTGATAAATATATTGTCGATGCATGTTTCCGTTATATTCCTTTTTCTAGATGCCTCATAAAAACTTCTGTTGAAACCGAAGGCCTTGAATAAATTGATTAGTGTTTTTGTTTCTTTACTATTTGTGTTGAAATTGATGTTAAAATCTCCCGATGTCAATATTTTCTTTTCATCTGTTTTCTGTCAAGTACCGTTAAACTTTTGATAATCCATCTACAAATATGTCCACTGAGCCCAATGATGTGTATACTTCCACTACAATCATATTAATGTTTCCTAAGATTATACCTGGAAATTCAACTTCTCCTTCAATAGCTAGCTCTTTTATCTTTTCCAATGAAATTGCCTTTCAGTTTTCTTTCCCTGCTATTAATATGCCTCCGTGTTTATTTTTGCCTCTACAATAATATGATACTATATTGTAATTACCTAAATTAATATACTGTTACTGTTTTCCATGTAGCCAAGTAGATATACATATATTTTACCTCTTGCTTATTTTGAACTTGGCATGTTATTGATAATTCACAGCAGATTCCGTTATTGATTAATTCATTTTCCATGTCGATAAGACATTGCCGTCATTAGATTAACTAACATAAGTAATTCTAGTTACACGGCTTGAATGACAGTGTCTTTCTTGAATTTTTTTATGTTAGTGCAAACTCTCATTTAACCTCTGAATATTCAATTAGATGCGCCTGTACATGAACCAACCCTAGAATGATTATTCCTCTACTTTCCAGACAAGTAAATTTTTCGATGAAAATGCAGAAGGGAGCATTGATTAACTTATCAATATTCATGTTATAATCTTACTGAAGAACCATCGCCTTTGAAATATTCGTTCACGATACTCCCAATGAAACTTCCTCTGGAAGCACTGAAAGAAATATTTTAAAATCAATTAAGATGCGAACCATGCGACTTAAAATTCGCTTTTATTGTACCCCAACAATGAATAATTTTCTTATCCACGAGAATTCTAAGGAATAACCATTAATTTTGAATCGGTAGGTACATAGAGAGGTCGGTCGATTCATTACTTTTTAAAATTACCATGGTACTATAAAAAAATCAGCAATGTGAAATATTTTTCGTTATCTTATGTCAATGGATTATCTGAAAATATTGCTTAATATCAATTCAAAAGTTGTTCAATTATAACGCGGCTTTTAAGACAATTAATAACCTTAGTACCTACATAAAAAACAATAAAGATCTAACAAATGAAGAAAATAAATCCGGAGTCTACAAGTTGACTTGCAAAGATTGCCCATTAGTATACATTGGCCAGACTGGTAGATCATTCAAGAAACGTGTCCAAGAACACCAAAGGGGTTATATATCCAATTTTGTACATTCGACATATGCATCTTAAGGAATCATTTTCAAGTCTCTATCCCTTCCGTCCGAAAGGTAGAAAACTTACGCTAGTGCTAAATGCTGCTCCGTTCACGAATTTTTACATTTTCTAATTGTATGTATATCCTCACGGACTTTTGCATTAATATCTGTGTCGTTATTTTGTATCCATTGCATTTTTATTTGTCATTTTGCGCTGGTCATCATCAGCATTAATTTTGAAACAAATAATCATTGATCATCGATCTCTAACGAGCACCATTCACTGTAACGTTAGCTCCAGCATCGTTTTTAAAGAAATAGAGACCGATGATTCCCCCAACCTGTAAAGCACATCATACAGTGCATTTTCAGGATGCTATGGAACCTGCAGAACTTCTTGAGAATTGTTTTCACTCCATATATGGGAATTTTGCTTGTTTGCATAGCCGTTCAACCAGAAATGAGCTTCATCAATATACACAATTTTACGATAAAAAAGTGGATCAGCTTCAAGTTGTTCCCAATCAGCAAACAAACGATGCTTATTATGGTCAAGTGGCTTTAGTTCTTGAACTAGTTGCATCTTCTATGGGTCTAGACCAAGATTTTCACGCAAAATTTTCCATGTGGTGGATGCACAGAGTCCAACTTGTTGTGAACGTCGACGAATAAACAAATCTGGACTATCATGAATTACAGCAGCGATATTTTCTTCTGTACGCACAGCTCTTTGCCTTGATGTTGTTATTGCATCGAGCAGAGAAATTGTTGTCCGAAATCTATCGATAGTTCGATGAATAAGCTGGACGATTAAGTAAACCATAATTTTCAAAGTGCTCTGTAAGTTTGGCGAATAGAACACTGATTTTGAATATAAATTTCAATAATTGGTAAACGTTGTTGCAGCTTGAGTCTTTCCATGATAATTTGTCAATGCTTACTGAACAGAAATGTCAAAATAACATGGCTTCTACCTTCCGTCAAATGACAGTGTTCAAATTTACTTTGAACAAAGAATTTTTAATTCACTTTGCAGGTACGTAACAATTACGTCCCCAGAGTTCAACAATTTAGGCCTTTCAAATATGAATCATTTAATTCCTAGAAACCTAAACGTGCCTAAACACCAATTAAGAAACGAAGATATTTCTCCGTTAGATTATTCCTAGAATCCCATCAAAACCCTTTTGGCCGTTTTAAGACGATTATTATTATTTTATTATTATTATCCTGATACTCTTAGATCATCTGTGAAGATCCCTCAAAAGCTTTTTCAGCTTGTGAGAGTTAGGAGTTCAGTTGTGTTCTGTGTAGGCTTTGTTACTGCTATCTTGCGCCACTTTAGTACACAGCACTGTTAATTTTTGACCCAACAGTGAAATGGTGGCAGATACCCGTCCAAATAGAAAATTTTTTCTCTACCTGAACAGGATTCGATCCTGGAACTCCCGGTCACGAGTCCGATGCTCTCCCGCTGAGCTATCCACACTTTTGTCGTATCGGAATTACCTGGGCTACCTTTTCGTACCCAATTTCACTCTGTCATTCGCCAGTTAGCGAAAAGGCATCAGTTGAACACATCCCCTGCGCCAGACAGGTCACGCGATACTCACCCTGTATAAAAAGTCACTTTAGAAAGTTCAGTTGAAGACAAGTTCTGATCCCACGCACATTGCCTTGAAGTAAGCTCTCTTAACTTGTGAAACATTTTTATCTCTACGCTCGAATTATTTTATATTCGCATTTTTCACTTTAAACTTCCAAGGAACTCTCTCTCTCTCTTTTTCAGTTACCCATAACACACTTAAGGCCTGAAAGTGAATGTATTAACTACATTATTCATTTGTAATTAGATATTAAGTTATAAAAAGTGAATTCAAAAGTGAAACCAATAAAATTGAAGTCAGTGTCGTGAACATCAATAGAAAAAACTCAAGGAAGAACTGTTCCAGGTTCAAGATAGTGTACCCACCTCAATCTGGGTCAACAACTCAAACTTGTTCACTTGTATTATATGTAGTTCTGCTGACAATTCTCTACATGGTCCCTACGAGCAGGATTACATTCCACATCTGGTCACGAAACAACTCCCTCAATTTGGGTAAAATAATTCAACTCTCTGAACTTGCATTATATGTATTTTAGGCTGTGAATAAAGCCTAAAATTCTAATATTTATTCCTCTTTCACCCCCATTTGAAGTATGCTTAACCAAGTGATTGCATACTAATTGGTGGACGTTTAATCAATTACTTTCGAAAAATTCAAAAAGGTATCTCTACATACCAAGCAATTCTCTATACACCCGATATGTTTCACTACGAAATATCTCGGTTTGAATAATCTCCTGTTGCCATAGCTTATACTCTTCAGATAAGTTAAGAACTTTGTTTGTCGATCTATCAGGTGGAAAGCTTTTATGTTGGAAAATTCACTCGCAATTCCAGTCCGGTATAACTGAAATAATCCCCTATATTAATACACAGAGAATGAATCCTTTTCGTCTGCTCGCGGACTACACATTGACCAATCCAAAAGTTTTCAATATCAGGTGCGGATTAACTAACTGAATAATGAATTGCCGTAAGCTACATCGTGACCAAAATGTTTCGCAGAATAATCAGAAGAATTCATGCCACTTCTCTCTGTTCCCCAATTATTACAAAACCTTGTATTAAAATTAACACTTTTGTGAAATCCATCATCAAAATGAGCAGGTACCATTAGAATAAGGATGTACCACCCAGTATAATATGACTGACAATTTCTACAAATTGAATTCACATATATCACAATTCAATGATGTCTGTTCAGACAGAATAGTTATGAAATCAATTCAAGCACATAATTACAAATCAGAAAAAAATATCAAAGAACAATTCTTTGACAGTAATGAGTTTTACGAAAACTGACGGCATTTTAGAGTGTTGAGTTAAGAGAGTCAGTAGGATTTGGCTCGTAAAGTGACGCCATTTTAACGAACAAAGGACCGGAGAAAGTGGAGCTACAAGAGATCAAACTACCCAACAAGAAAAGTCGACGATATCTTGTTCATGTTTGACGAAATCAAACAATATATTTTCATTCTTAGTTGACTGTGAATGGATTATGTAGTGTTTCTGGCCTTCCATTGATATTCGCATATAGATAAATTATCTTGATTCATTTTGGAAAATATATTATCCCTACGTTTGAAACACACGTGAATTAAAGAAATGCCTTTTACGTATTGGTCTAATAGGCATTTCGTTAATTCACCTTTCAAACCTAGAGATAATATATTTTCCAAAATGAATCAAGATAATTCATCTATATATGAATATCAATGGAAGGCCTGAAGAGATTATCACGATTCTCAGACAAACTTATTATTGATTTTCGCATCCGATTTTCGTAATTCAAGTTTTTATAAGAATATTTTTCTGAAGGTCAGTGATTTTACGATTAACTGTGTATTGTGCAAACAGTGAATTAAAACTACAGAAAATGCGCTATAAAGAAGCTATTGAACCAGGTGGCACAAGAAACAGTTCTTAGTATCTGCACATTTGCGTTTGCTTCTCAAATATTTTGGGTCAATGAGTATCTTACTAGAATTTAATTGAATCGGTTCTTACTTAATGAAAATTACTTTTAAATAAAAAAGAAATAAAAGAGTATTTTCACAATTTATTATTCGATAACAATTTGATCGTCCACACTGTGGTTTTTTCAGGTTTACGTTTTGAACTAACTTTAAAAATAACACCTTCACCCATACTTATTCAAATTTAAAAAGAACAGGTAGGTTCAAATAACTAACAGTTTTCGAAAATATAGATTTTTTGCATAGATTTTCTTGTTTATGTTTCCTAAATTATCAGTTATTTGTACCTTTCTCTTTTTTCGAGTTTTAATAGCTGTATAAGAAGTTAAGGTGTAATTTTCGAAGTTAGTTCAAAATGCAAATCTGAAGAAGCCACAGTTTTGGCTAAATAATTGTTTCATTTAATGAATTGTGGAAATATTCTTGAATATAAGAAAAACAAATGTTAACTTCCTCTATTTTATTGATTTTCACAACAATTGTTTCGTCATACCATGACTTCATCAGGTGAGTATTTAAACGTCAAGTAAAGACCGAGACAATAAAAAAAAAGAAATATTTTTTGCTATTTTCTGTAATTGTCTTATTCTGGCTAGTAAAGATGTCGATTTATCAAATAAAAAGCTCGAAAATCCATTCTCTAGGATCTACCAACTGAGTTTAAGTTTTCATATCTTCTTCTTGCTACTAATTGGTTCTTAGTTTCATTTGAGCCTCCGAATTATTTTCTTAAATACAGTTCACTGAGCTTTATTTCCAACGATATGTGAATTCTTGAAGGAAAGTGATCGATGAAATCTGATTTATTACATTTTTAATTTGTGTAATTTCAATAAAATCGTTGAAATATAATAATGTAATTACATTTCTAATATCAAATTATAAGATATCAAAAGAATCCCAGCATAAAATGAAAAGTTGTATCGAAAAAAATTTAATCAATTAATTCAATCGGTTCTTATTTAATGAAAGGGGGAAATAAAAACACTTGACTATGGGGGACGACAATAAATGTTTGAATTTCTTGGACATTCAAATAATTAGAATAAACGAACATCTTGAGTTTTATAAATAGGAAGCCCACCTTCTCTGATATTCTAATTCCGAATAAAAGTTCACACCCCTATAAAATCAAGATCAGCATTTCATACCCTAATCCACAAATTGATTTCAATTCCACTGACAGAAATTAACTTTGAAAAGGAAATTCGAATACTATAATTATTGGCAAAGTACAATGGCTACTTAATATTCAGAAAATAACAGAATAGATTGTTCACTCAACCATAAAATCAATTGAAGAAATTTGTATACATCAATTACATACCATCTCTTAATGATTAACTTTGTAAAAGAATCAGACAAAATGATATTGATGTTTAATGTACCAATAAGAAAAATTTGAGGTCAATGTTTTTTAACGATAAGAATCGACTAAATAATTCACAGCTGAGTGGTGTCTATAAGCTATTCTCTGACGAATGTCCTGCCTTTTCTATAGGTCAGACGGGTCGATCTCTCGGAGTAGAATTGAAGAACATAAAAGATCGATTCTTCAAAATAAATCAATAACTGTCTTCTCCAATCATTGTATCACATCCAACCATTTTATAGGTTTAAATAAAACACAAATTTCACACAAAGTTGATAAAGGTAAACGTTTGGACCTCTTGGAGTTCCTGGAGATATCCACGGCATATTGATATTGTGAATGATCAATTAGATTTCCGTCTGTCTTCCGTCTGTCATTTAATAATATATGTATGCGTACTTCTGTGACCGTATGACTTTTATATTCAGTTTTGAAAATGGGATAAAACCCGAAACGTGCATGTCAACTAATGTTATTTTTATAAATTGTGAAACGTATAGTCAAGTGTTGTTATTTTCTCCTTTTATTAAATTGTGAATTATGTTCCACCAAGTGATTATCGAGGAATAAATTTTGGTCCTTATTTGATAGAAGATCGAAATGTAAACTTGACGAAGCCACAGTGTTGGCGGAACACTTATCGTTTAATTGATAGATGTTGGAAATGATCTATATTATTTTATTTAATTAATCATGGATCTGAAGGAAAACTTGGTAACAAACAGTGAAAGGAATACCCTAAATTGGATGAGCAGGATGGAAATATCAAGGAAATGCGTGTATCATACAATTTCCCGAAAATTAGATTATTCAATGTTTATCGTTTTCAATAAGATTCAAATCAAAATGTACATAAGAATTTGGAAAAAATATCCGGTTAAAAAAAACGGAAAATAAAGAGAGGGAACTGAAAAGCTATTTTTATACAGAAAGCATATCTTGGTAAAAAATGGAAATTTAACATCTGCTGACAACCTTTTGGAGACAGGAAATGATTTTGACAATAACTACAAAATCTTATACCTAGGAAACAAGAACCTCAGGTTGAACTACCTTGAAGCCCTCGAAATTAACAGATACAATAAAAAACAGATACTCCTAAACGCCCGGACGGATCTGAATAAATCTCCCTTAGTTAAACTTTTCTGAACTTTGTATAATAATAAAATAACTAATTACTGTAAATTCCCACTACCTTCTTTTCTATATATTTTGAATATATAAAGAACTTTATCTAAAATATGTAGTTAGTACCATACTCACCTAATGAAGTCATGTTGTCCGGACTGAACAATTATTGTGAAATTGAATAAATTAGCGGAAATGGAGTTGTTTTACTTTTAATCATCATATCTCTTTCGATTAATATAGCTTTCGAAACGTTGATTTGTAGCGTTGGAAAATTGTCTCGATGAATATGTATTTTCAACTTGAGTCCCGTATTTTTCACAATTGTGGGAAATTTTTGTAATAAACTTAAATGAATTTTTGCTTCGCCTTTCCCCTCAGTGTATATATTATCACTATTATTTATAGTGAGCGGGCGTCTGTCCACCGTACCACTGCGTCCGTACGGACTATTTTGGTTAACCCCTAGTGCCCTAGTATGTATTTCTCCGACGCGATCCAGTTTTTGGATAAAACCGATAATCTTTTTTTTTTTAATTTGAAGTGGGCTATAAACGTCTGATCAAATACCTCGAATCTAATGCGGCGTACCGCTGGTTACTCTGAAACGATGTGCATGGTTGTTTCAGTATCCTCAGGACACAGCCTGCATTCATCGTCTTCAGTCAAACCCATTTTTGTGCAAATCCGCTTTCAGCCTGCAGTGACCTGTCATATTTCCGACAAGAGTTTTGAGTTTGGTCCTATCCAGACCAAGCTCTACGTCGACCATCTTTTGGTTCGAATCTGTTCCAAGGAACGCCTTCGGCTGTTTCAGGACAGGCAGGCTCAGCAAGTTAAACTCTAGTCTTGAGTTCAGCCGATCTGCCACTTCGTTACCCAAATAGTTTGAGTGGCTTGGTATCCAAACAAGAGTGATTCTGTTATACATAACGAGCCTGTTTAAATCCGTGCGGCAACTACAGACTGTTCTCGATGTGAAACAGCTAGATTCCAGAGCTTTTAGTACTGACCGACTATCTGTAAATATTTTGATTTTGCCATGGTGAATTTGCCGTTATATCAGATCTGCCTCAGTCGCAATGGCAAATAGTTCTGCCTGGAATATGATTGCATATTGACCGAGACTTAATGAGATGTTGCTTCTCGGTTTGTTCCCATAGATTCCCGCGCCCGTTCCGTTCGTCGTTCGCGAGCCGTCTGTTAACAAGCCACGGTCGGTCCTCAATAGAACCTCACCATGTTAGGTAAACTCGTCCCGGCTGGTTACTTCATTGGTGATTACTTTGAAATGGCGCTCTTGGCTCGTCACTTTTGACATTAGATCCGAGGGCATCGATAGGGTGTTGTTCGTTAAAAGCTCGCCCAGCAGTCCTGAGCCTCCCATCACTATTGCCTCTTGCCTGTCAGTCGCCAGTTGATGTAGTTTGTATGTTGTCCGTTCGGCCTCTCTCCGCACGAGAAAGTGCAGGGCGGCAGATTAAGTAGGACCTCCATGGCTTCAGTGGGTGTGGTGCGAAACGCACCAGGGCAAGGCAAACCTGTCCCTGTAGTCGGGTGAGTTTACGTTGGCTAATCTGTTTCAACGCTACACCGCCATAAGTTATATGTGGTCTTATTACCGTAGTGTATAGCTAATACATCTGCCTGGACTCTTAACACCAGGTTTTATCCCAGATTCACCTGCAGGTCCAGAATCCCATTCTGGCTTTATGACACACTTTGTCCAGGTGTGTATTCCAGCTGAGAGTTTTGTCCAGGACTCTTTCCAGGTATTTTACCTCATTAGAGAATTTTATTGCTTCACCACGGAGTGTCGGTGGTTCTAATCCATCCAGCTTCCGTTTCTTAACGAATAGTAGTATAATCATCTATTATGGGTTAAGATACATATCTTTCCTTATACATCATTTGTCGATAGTGTTCAGTATCTCTTGAAGGACGGCCGATATCGTCACCTCTGATTTAATTTTCACTATGATTGCAAGCTTATCAGCAAATGCTTGAACATCGACTCCACACAGCGAGATGATCGCTGGCAGGTCACCGACGAGAAGAGTTTACATTAAGAATGAGAGAATACCCCCTGCGGGCAACCCTTTGCAGACTTGAACTCGAAGACCTCACCCTAGTATGAGGTCGTTATAATTCTGTTGAACAGCATTGCCTGGATCCACCTACAAATCAGGGCATTGATTTCTCTCGCAGAGATAGCTTCAGCGAGAGAAGCCGGCAGCGTATTTTTTAAAGCACCTTCAATGTCGAGAAAGGCTCTTAGTTCTATCTCTCGATTATCGAGAGACTGGTTTAATTTTCCGACCAAATTACATGCCTGCGATCTGAACATGGTGGTTCAGTAGATCACGTCTAATCGGAAATATTATTTCTAGAGGAGATGGTACTTATAGTGAGGTCTAAAACCTCCTGTCTACAAGGGCTAACAAAAGTTGATTAGTTACCTATGTTTTCTACTGTTGAGCCGTCTTGCAGTAATTAATCTAGAAGTGACTTACCTGTGTGGTTGAAATCCGTGCTGCCCTACACTGTGTGGTAGATATTGGTATCACATCCAATTATCAGCTGTATGGATGTTTTCCTTCCTGCAGTAGCGGACTAAATCCCGCACTGCTGTTGGTGGGGCCCTTCGATAGCTCTGTCTCCAGGGAAGTACGCAGAACAGATGATAAACTCCGTCGCATTCCTTACCCCCTGGCAGCTGACATGGGTGGATGTCATGTCCCTGTGCAGATCTCTGACTTTCTCTTGAGACCTCGGTTATAATAGTCCCTAAAATCCCTCCGAGTCCACTTGCCCTACCCGAGGATGATATCCAGGGTTCCTGAATTAGTGCAATGTCTATTTGCTCCTCTGTGAATATCCTGCCAAGGATGAACGATGCAGCCTTGGCATGTTGGAGATTGGCCTGCAAACAGCGTAAGGCTTCTTTTTCTAGACCGGCCCGGGTGTATCCTTGGGGGTCGACTTTTTGCCACCCTCCCCTTGGCCGCTGGCCGACTTCTTAAGGAAGGGTCTTCCAGGGGCGGACTTATCGTTACCCTGGAAACCTTTCCTGTCTTGTTTTTGGACCCTCGAGGTTGAATTCACCCCGTCCTCCTTTGGGTCACATTTGGTTTTTCCCCTTACCGACTTGGGCACTGGCTTTGAGAAAGACGTGGATTCCCTTCTTCACTCTGACCGACGTAATCCGTACCCATTCGAGGGTTTTGAGAGACGCCCCGTCATCTCTTCCACCTGCCCCAAGTCGGTTTTTTGTGCCAACTTGGTGGCCTTTGTCGTCCGGAATTGGACTTTTTCAAACCCAAAGAAGAATTTTCAATCTACATCTTTCAGAGCTTTCATGGAAATGTCATTCATGGGCACTGTCCAGATTAGGCCTTAGTCCTTAGAGTATAATTCATTTTTCTCAATCTGTTGAGTATATCCTCAGACTGAAATCAATTTTCTGGGTTCTCATATACGATAAAGACCGAACAGATATTAGGTTTGGGAAGGTCCCCGCTCTTTAGGAGCTTGAAGACCGCTCCTTCCCATGGTTTGAATCAGGGAGTCTCTTCGAGCCACCTTACAGTCTCCTCGTCGGCACAGATGATTTGGAACTGTCCAGGCTGATTTAAACAGCTATGAAATCTCACCTGTGGGCCTTCATCAGGTGTGTTTGCAATGGCTCTCAGAATCGCTCTCTGCAGTAACACCAGCTGATCCCCCAACATTGAGACGGCGGAACAGAACATATCAATCCTTTGTTTTCAGCCCTGTGTTTTCATTTCTCATTCGTCTCGTCCAATTTCTTCAAATTTTTTATCCTATTTCTGCCTAATTCATTAGATGAGTGACCATTGTTTCGACTAAATATATTCAGTAGTTATATCCAGAATACTTGCCAAATACTCGAATAATTTCCCGACTGCACGAAGTGCAGAAGGAAAAAGACTCGATACTTTGTCCAGCACGATACCCTTGTGTTTGACAATTTTGTTTCGGGAAATAGTCCTTCATATACCATGAAGAAAATTTCGCTCAATTTTAATTGTGGGGCAAAAATAATACAAAACAAGAAATAATCAATTTTGGATGAATAGTTCTGTCCTACCAATAAGTGTCGATGGTAGTGGAACATTGAGAAAAATCAAGGGAACATTTTGAAGAACGCTTTCTGAATAATATTCGTTTGGGCCTATCGAAAGGGTATGTCTTGAAATATAACGTGATGAAGATTTCCGTTCAACACGATATTCTAGTCCCTCGAGACCTTCACAAGAAATTCTAATACTCCGCGAAAACACCGATTTTTTATAGAGACTTCCGTAGCAACTGTCACCGCACAACTCTTCGCTCCGTCTGTGGGCGATCATTTGCGATCTAGATTGTGACAATCATCCCGAATGTTTTCCATGATTTGAAACGCCATAAATATTCACCTAAAGCATACGTGCAAATACCGGATATTTTCACGCTAATATGATTGGTTGAAATTTTTTGAGGGGAATAGTCGGAAGAATTTCCCAAATAAATCATTTTTAGTAACATAAATGGGGGTTAATACTTGATAGAAGGTATATAAAATTATTTAAATATTTTAATATTAGCCTTCTACATATTTAATTTCAAAAAATTATATTTAATAATAATAACTTTAGAAATTAAATTAAAATAATTTCATATAAGTACCGCTTATATCAAACATATAAAAAAAATATTCACTATAAGACATCCAAATGATATAACAAAATCCAATAAATAAAAAATTTTTGAAAAAAATTTTATAAATTGATATATTTTATAGAAAGTAACTTAGTTAGATATACAATAATATTGAATATTCTAAGTAAGATAGTTTTATGATGAAATTCTTATTTTTTTTTTAACCAATTTTAATGTGAGTCAATACTTGATAAAAGTATAATTTAAATTTATATTGATTATATATAAGGATATCAATATTATATTATAGTTTTTGTATATAATTTCAATATATATAATAGAAGTTAGAATATATAATTCTGAATTTAAAGTCTTGAGATTTTGTTAAACATTTTTGAAAGATATTTGTTTTCATAAGATTGATCAGCAGAAAAATAATTTTGTCTATTCAAAATATTTAAATTTATGGAATTTTGGTTAACAATGTTTTATTTATTGGATTTTGTTATATCATTTGGATGTCTCATAATGAATGTTTATTTTATATGTCGTTTGATATAAGTGGTACTTATATGACATTATTTTAATTTAATTCCTGAAGTTATAATATTATTATTTAATATAATTTTTTGAAATTAAATATGTAGAAGGCTAATATTAAAATATTTAAATAATTATATATACCTTCTATCAAGTATTAATCTCTATTTATGTTATTTTATTCATAATATATAATTATTTGGTTTCCTTAACATTCTTTATACAGATAGTCCTTCTGCTATACAAGAGGTCGTTAAATTGTCTTTCAATCTTTTAGATCAAGGGTAAGCCACAGAATTATTCATTTGTAACTTAACCTTACACTATATTTAAATTTTTCAGTATTCATTTACCAGAAGTTTTCTAAATTGTTGAAGGGTGAGTAAATATTTGTTGTTGATTGATGTTATAATATATTTTTTGAATATGAATTCTTTGAATACTGACGAAGCAAAGTCTCTCTTAAAACTTGTTTTTCAGTAATGTTTTTACATATCTTGATATTTTATACAAAGTAACTTAGTTAGACATCCAATAATATTGAATATTCTAACTAAGATAGTTTTATGATGATATTCTTAAGATTATGTTAAACATTGTTGAAAGATATTTGTTTTCATAAGATGGATCAGCAGAAACAGAATTTTGTCTATTTAAAATATTTAAATTTATAGAATTTTGGTTAACAATGTTTTATTTATTGGATTTTGTTATATCATTTGGATGTCTTATAATGAATGTTTATTTTATATGTCGTTTGATATAAGTGGTACTTATATGATATTATTTAAATTTATTTCCTGAAGTTATTGTTATTAAATATAATTTTTTGAAATTAAATATGCAGAAGACCAATATTAAAATATTTAAATAATTTTTAGTAAGTAGTATTTCTGGAGTTAACGTGAATTCTAACTGCTCTGCGTTGAAATCGCCAAATTCTCATAATATATTATATATGTGATATACTCATAATTTTAGATTTTCATGTAGAATTTACATAGTGAAATGTATTTTCATAGAGAAAGTCCGCAGTGTATTCATAAACAGATTAAATAAAAGCGAATGAAAATTAATGAAAATTTGGTTTCGATATACCAGAATTTTTTATGAGATCCCCTAAGGGATTTGAATTTTAATTTCAGTAATTCATCATTTATAATTTCTTTCGAGAGTTCTCGAATTAGTCCGAAGTTGCCTGAAAGATTATTTGAAGAAGTAATTATTATATCGGCGGTATGTTATCCGAATTACAAAGGAATTTGAGCCAAGATAATAGAAGATTTTTCAAATCGTGACAGATATGAGTTGCACTGTCCTAATTCTAAGAATGTTCTATAATCATGCTCCTCAGAGATTTAGACGCATATCCGCTGGTACTTTAATTCACTTGCAGGTACTTTCATAGCCTTTCGCGTCTAAATAGGATATGATTTTGGCTTCGGAATGGTTTTTACACTTGGTAAATATAGAATTAATAGATAGTTCAGTTTAGCCCCATCCTTGTTGTCACCGATTAGCTCAGATATATTCGATGGACGCCGATTCTTCTGAAAAAAAAGCGGGAGAGGTTGAATTGCTCTTGAAAAGTGAGGTATTATCTATGGAGGAAAACCTACAAGCTATGGTGTCGAGAAACAATGGTACAGTAGGTAGATGTCGGAAGAAAGAAAAAAACCTGACTTACTAGAAAAATGCCACCAATCAAAATAAAACTAGTATTGAAACTTCAATAGCAGAGGCACATATAAGAGCAAACGCAAGTATACTGATGAACATTAATATTTAGGGTTACCTATGAATATGGGTATGTAATATCTGAATACACTTCTTGTGGGTCTCAGCTGATTTTTGCAACGTCGTTTATATCAAGAGGTAGCTCTGCTTCTTAAACCAGGACAACCAGAATTCTTAGTCTTACTCCAAATCTGCAAACCTCTCCTACAGCGGATTTGAAATACTATCACAATTAACACAAACATTAACTTTCCACAAGGACAGGTTTTACTCTATAAAATCTACTGAATTTCCAGCAACAGGGAACAAGGGAATAAAATTTTATCCATCCATAGCGTGAAAAAAACCGCTGAATAATTCTCAGGTTGCAATGGGACTGTACCATCATATTCCCAAAGATTTAAACTTGACACAGCTTCTAAGAATCCATACCAAGCCGTTTCTAACAGTAGAGCTGATCTCTTCTTTTCACGTCCAGAAAATATAAAATTTTCAACTCCTCAGGACGAAGTCGTTAAAAATCACAAGTAGTTACCAGAGGTCAAGAGATAACGATCAACCAACCCCATTGATTTATATAGATCATGCGCACATCGTTTGCACATCGCAAAAACCAATACCTAATGAAATTTCTATAGGCGCAGAACAGACTGAAAATTGTTATAAATTAGCGCAGTAGCGCATTCACTAACTGAAACTCAAGATATACCTATCGTGAGAAAGACGTATTGCTATTATTTTCATTGAGTAAATCTTTTAATTTCATCAAGAAATCAATAACAGAGTCGAGTTGAAGGAACTAAAATTGAACTTTAATTCAAAGGCGTTGAAACATACTTCGTGATAGAGAAAAATGTGGTTTTCGCCTGACATGAACAGGCCAAACCCTTTCCTTCCGTTGGAAGAACCCTGGAAAAATTGCTGCGTTGATTTATACCTAGATCCTCGTATCTACCAGCATTGAATAATCGTTTCGTTTAGTCGTACAGTGTTCATTTTCATGATAATATCAAGCGGTATTCGACTTGTAATATAAAAAATATTGTCGACTCAAGAATATTTCGAGAACATTCATAATATTGAAATCAACACTATGTCTCGAAAAAATTTTCTATTCAAAAGTCTGAAGACTGAAAGATTAATGTATAATTATAACAGTCACAAAAATCTTATATAAGAAATTGAGGTTTAAGATTAAATTTATGAAAGCACAAAAAAATCTTTATTTCTTTATGGAATTTTTCAGAACACTTTATTTTTATGAGATTTTTTTAAATCTAAATATGAACCTCTGCCTCTGAACGGAAGAAAGGCACAATCATATAACAATATTAAGACGTCAGTGTTATACCTTGAAGAGACAGTTCTTTCCTAGAAAAAACGTAAATAAAAGGATATAAGATCACGTCTAAATCACGTATGGACACAAGATATTTCCAAAACGTAACTAACTGACAATTTAAGTTTTCCAATAATTCAAAAATTCAAAGGAATATACATTACGAGATATTGTCTGTGAAGTGCAAAATATTTTCACGTATAAATGAATTTATTGAACTTGAAATTGAATTAAATCAAAAATCCACATGAGTTGAAAATTTTGCAAATTCATTGATAGTGCTGTCATCATTTGACATTTGACAAGTACAAACTAAGCCATTACTAAAAGAGGAATAATACAGGCTTCAACAACGCAATGAAATTTTTAAAATTGACTTTTTAATTTATTTAAATTTTATGATCCTGGAATGTAGTTTGGAATATACCTTCAATCTGACATTTATATTGGGCACTGCAAGTTCAACATCTTAATTTGAGTGACCTCTTGAAATAAAATTTTTACCGAAATTGTATCTGCTTATATTCTTCCAAATTTATACGTATCAAGCCTTTGCTTGTCTTTTTGTATATGGAATAATGCAGAAAACGAAAATAAAATATCTTCTCCAAAATCTTTACAGATTTAATGTAACTAAATATTTCGAAAATATTTAGAATTAAATTTTCATCATTCCTTAGATAACACTGTATTACTTTATAAACATATATATTGTCAGCACATGTGGTGGTAATAAACTAATAAAGAATAGAAACAAAAACATAAAGTATTGGCCAAAATTATCTAAATCAATCACCCACTACAAATTGTTTTGAAAATACTGAATTGTTTCAGCCGCTAATATTTTGTAGTTGATTATAATTAAAACAAATTGTAGAAATTACTATGATTTACTATGTGTAATATATCTTTTTATTAGTAGTAAAACATAGTAATTTCTACAATTTGTTTAAATTGTTTTGCAAAATGTGAATATCAAAACAGATTTGATCTGTTGTGCATTGTTTAACTTATTTAATGTGACGTAGGACCGATGAAGATCTTATTGTTTTTTGAATATATAATACATGTTTTGAGAGATTTTTGAAGTGACTTATTCAAATATTTAAATTTATTAAATATTTCAAATGAATCTATTTTCTAAGAAGTCCTAAAAATGATGGATGGAGTAGTCCGTTACTTTGTGATAGTTCATTTTAATGGAATGAAATAAGGAATTACTTTGTTTTCTATCACTTTTTATTATAACTGATATACAGTGACTCGAGTTTCGTAGTGTTTACTACATTTTCAAACTGAACGAACAAATTAGATCTCAACTATTATAAATGGGGATTGTAGGCTTTGGCAGAGCTTCGAAGAGAGGGGTTTTCCAAAGTTCCGTCTGTTCGTTGAGTATTTTTATTATTGGTACGTGCTTTTTATATTTTTCAATTTCTATGGATTCCAGGATGACAAGTTTTTTCCCTTTCGGTTCCACGTGCAAGATAACAAGGTTGTTCAATTCTGGGAAGGTGTGATCTGTAGTGAAGAAATGGTTCGCAAAATTGGAATTATTCTTCCGGTTCCTAAAAGCAGATTCATGCTCTTTGTACCTTTTATGGAAAGGTCGGCCCGTTTGTCCTATATACACACTATTACACTCTTGACAACTTAATTTATAGACTCCAGAATTATTCAGTCGGTTAACCGACTGTAGTAAACACTACGAAACTCGAGTCACTGTATATCAGTTATAATAAAAAGTGATAGAAAACAAAGTAATTCCTTATTTCATCCCTAAAAATGATGTTTTGTATTTTTGGAAAGGAATTAGTTTTCATAATTGTAAGATCAGAAACAAAATTTTGTCTGCTTCATATATTTATTTTTTAAATTTAATTGACAATTTATATTTATTGGGTTATTTATGCCATTTGACATAGTATATTGAGTTCTGATTATATAAGTCCATTAAATATGAGCGGTGCTCATGTAGTCATTAATTTAATTCTGAAAGTTTTTTGAATACCATTTTTTGAAATTAAAATTGTAGGAGGCTTGCGGATTAAATCTGCTTTGATATTAAAATTTTATAATATTCCTTCTATCAAGTAAAGAATCTCTTCTTATTATTTCAAATTGTTTTGAATGGTTCATGAGGAATAACAAATTCAATCACCAATAAATGTTGTACACAAGATCTAAAAGGTGTCAATTCGAGTTAAAATTCGACTGGAGAAAATTCAACTTTGGCAGCTATAATCTCTTCAATACAAAATCCTGGTGAAACAGTTTCACAAAGTTCTCCAACAAATGCTAAACTTCCCACTTCGCATACTGAATTGGCAGATATTTCAGCAATAAAAAAGGTAGATAAGAGTATGACCAAAAATGGTCAATATAGAAATTTAATAATTCAATTATCAAACACAGCTTCGAAATTATATTTTGATGAAGATGGTAATGTTGTTTATACAGATTTTTATCCGGAGGAGATCCAGCAAGTACTATTCTTGAAGACAAATCATTCAACACATCATCTACTGATTGCACTCAAATAGTGCTGATGAAAATGTTTCATTTTGGAAAAATTTAGAGGCAAAAGTCAAAATGCAGATAAATGGTTTCGTAAATTTGAAAAAGAAGCAGAAAGATATCATGTTCTTGAAGAAGATAAACTAATTTAGATAATACTATGTATGACCTGACACTGGAAAATTCATGACATGAGTGGAGAAATTTATTCCTCAAATCATTTCTAAATGACAGTTGAGATATGCTCATTCATTTCAATATATTACTGGTTCTTATGTAGAATATGTATCATTTGTTGCCTCAGTCTGATCACGGAATTCCAACTCAAACAAGAATAAATGTCATTGTGTATGGATTGCCGATTTCTATTCAAGATAAATTGATCAATTAACAGATCGAGAATAGAATCTGGCAGATGGCATCCGATTGGTTTATGTAGAATTAAGAAATATGGTTTAAAAACGGGTGAGGTAAATTTTAATGAAAATTCAAATAATTTGGAACCACAAAATAAAAAAAAACTTGGTTCAGTACCAGTTATTCGTCTCAACGTTACCCTGAATAATAAAAAAAATATTTCAGTGGTTTGCGATACAGGCGCTTGAGCTACCATTAATATATAATATAATACCATTAATCATAAAGTATTGAATACAATTCGACATACTTCGGAGGAAAATGTTGAAGACTGTTAGCGGTACAAAACTATCAAAATTTAAAACCAAATTGAGAAATTTTTTCAGTACATATATTTAACATTTCTGACTTAGACACTATATTCTCTTGAATTAATTGAGTTTTGATCAATTTGGCCCTTTTTACGCTACTTGTTAGGTTAGATTTGGTTTGGCTTCGTCATTGTCAATAGTTCTACTAAAATTAGTATAGGAATCATGATTATAGCATCGTTTTCTTTATCAACTAGATATCTTAATTCAGAATACTTCTATTTTCTGCAACTTTGGCTGTCTTTACATTGAATAATTATTAATTGAATACTCCCCATGAATTTTATTCAGATTTTCTAACAAGATATCTCAAGTTCCATCGTGAAATCCAGACAACAATTTCACGGTGGAACTTGAGACTAACAATTTCATTCCTTTTCTAGACGTCCTTATCACCAAATAAGGTACATCTTTCACCCACACTGATATCTACATGAATCACCATCCGGCCCAAATCAAGTTGGAAGAAAAGTCTCTGCTTTGACATCATAACCGTGTCCTCCATTTCATATAATGAAACTAGGATTTCAGTCATGACAAGCACCCCAACCACGACAAGGTACAGAGACAATTGGGGGCGGGCCTGAAGGGCACGTGAATTCTACCGGTTAGTTGAACTGGCATATGAACGTGGCTTTTTTACCAAGTGACTACTCAGCGGTCTCCACAATCTGCCCCCAGAGGCAGAAAGAGTGATAAGGATTACGCCATATCATCGCGTGAAGCGAGAACCATCACCGAAGAGATCAACCCATCAGCCTCCATTTGGGCTTCAGTTCGAAAACCTACAACCATCTGAATGGTAGCAGCGAAGCACTATCCAACCTCTACTGGCTCTGCATGGTCAGTACCCGAGTTTTTGGGACGCAACTCACACGCAAGAGGGCTTCGTATCCGTCCACCCGAACGCAGTCTCATGAACTAAGATAATTCAAAGTTTGATGACTCAATTGATCCTGATACGAGCACCGTCAACATGGCCTGTACGTCATGACCCACGAACCCATGTGAAGTCTTTAGATTGATCCTGTGCCTATAGGGCATCTCAGTTTAACACTTATTAGCATATAAGCAGAGCTCTTCGCCAATGTTATGCACTTATATCATAATAGTAGTCCCGGGTTACCGCTCAGACTTCTTCAGCCCCAGCGGACCCCCAATTAGCTGTAAGAAATGAAATGGTTAGTAACAAGAAAATGGAAAAAAAAGAATATAAGAAAAGAATTATAATTAGGGTATCTTCTTGAGCCACTTTGGGACGTTTGTGTTGCTGAAACATATAATATTGGTGTAGAGAAATACTTTCGAATATGAATATACTAGTAGTCGTCGACTTAGAAGTATGAGAAGCCATATAATGTCTGTTAAGTTAGTTAGGGTCCTGAGATGCACGTTTCAACATTGGTTGATAGCCGCTAGAACTAGCAACAAGATAGTGGTGACAGGTTTGATTGTCCAGCGGACGATATGTAGCGTAAGCGCTGCATTCGAACATGACATGCGATGATGTCTTGTTCGCCGTGCCACATAGGCAGGAGGATGGGGTTGATAGGTGGAGTTTGTGAAGGTTTGGCCTGAAGGAGCCGTGTCCTGTGATGAAGCAGGTTAAGGAGTAAGAGGGAATAAAATAGGGATTCACCTTTAACAGCAGCTCTTGAACAAGGAGAAAACAAATTTCGTATTTTTTCATCCTACCAACTCAAAAATAGAATCTCCAGAATATATCAAATGGAGTGGTTGCAAGTAAAATACATCTAAGCCGACCAAGTTCCTGGGACTCTATATAGATGAAGAACTGAATTGGAAGCAGCATACCAATTATCTCAATGAGAGGTTAGGGACAGTAATCTATGCCTTTAGAATAATTTCCATATACTTGGATTATAGTATTGTTAGATTTCTGCTGTAAGGTGATAGGTGAATGTTAATTTTGGCGCTATTTGTCTTCATTTGTACTTGTTCACTAGTGTCTTGTAACTAATGATTTGGAAATAAAGAGCTTTTATTATCACTATTATCATAAGTGTATTAGATTCAATATTATTCACTTTAAAAATGATTTGTACGATATACTTCAGATAGATTTTACATCCATTATATATTTTCTTGATAAAACAAATTTATTAATTGGGGGTGAAACATGTTCATCTATTGCCAATAAGGTTTATAATGTCTTCAACGTAAAAAAGAGGGATTGTAAAAAGAAGAAGAAAAAAAACTTAGCAGTTTAGACATTGATGATAGAATAATTATTTCGTATCATTTCTACGACTTCATATCGATCAATTTCTGAAACAGTTTAATCACTCAGAATGGCTCACTTATTTCAGTATGAGATTTCCAATCAATCATGTTGAAAGAAATTGCACCAGAAATGTTTATTTTGCAAATTGAGCATCATATAACTTTGTTATTGAATTATGTTTCAGGGAATGCAATATTTTTCATTAAAAAAATAATCTTAAGACTTATATTCAACATGATCTTCAGAAAGAATCGCATACTTATTTAATATGAAATTTATATCTTTGAATGCTTAGAATTTACATTTAAAATTTTCTTCATTCAATATAGACAGAAGTCACTAATAGATACCTTGTGATATCCAGAGATTTTCATTATCGCCTGACTCTCTGGAAAAAACATTCACAATACATAAGTATAAAATTTTTCAATAGTCTTCCCCAACAGATGAAAGTTTCCGAGTCTTACTGAGTTTTCGAATGAATATTTCAATACTTTAATTAGAATTTAGTTACATAGTTTTGACGCTACTAATTTACAGTTTATGTATTGTACATTAATGCAGATCTCAATGGGAAATGAAGTATTATAATTTTGTTATTTTTATTATAATTTCAATCTATCTTTAAAGCTGGACCTACCTAGAGCTTTCCTAATCAGTGTCTAGCGACGTTTAACTACGAAACAAACTTCAGTTCTCCTTCCTCTGTCACGATTCTCTACGCTGCCGTGCAAGTCCGTCATTAAAAAGGGGTCGAATAAGAGAAAAAGCACGCGAGCCACATGTTTGTTATGTAAGTGGGACAACCATGAAAATTAATTCGAGAATTTATGGAACACACTCCGTCCAAACATAATTCTTCGGGGCTACGTAGTTTACGCCCTTCAAGACGCTCGAGAACTTTCCAAGATTCCAAAAATAAGATCTACGACTTTAGAGATTTGTGGCTAACGAAACTAAGTATGTAGTCCGAGGCAGAATGCGTGAGAACAAAGACCTGACAGAGAAAATATTAATTTTTTCTCGCTTTTATTTGGGCATTGAACAAGGATTTAATTTTAATTCAATGTTGTGAAACATTCATTAGAACACTTGTTACGGCTTATGATTTCTAGGAAATATGTGTATTTTCATTTAATGATCCGTAACCAGAAAATACGCGACTTTTAGGCACATCATTCAGGAAATATTCATAATGCTGTAATACAGCATTTAATGTATTTCAAAATAAATGCTCCAATTGCTGTAAAAAAGGTGTTTTGAGGGAGCTTCCACCTCTTGATTCAGGAGATGGCGATTCGTTCGGAGTCTGCGCATCTGAATTTCATCAGACAAGCATGATGCGCAGCTCTGCGTGTCACGCAGGTGGCCATGTGTTCCGCTTAAAATGGTGGTCGTCAAACGCTATGTGCCTTGCTCTATTTGAACTCGGCGGGAACGGTTAGCCAGAAATCTTTAGACAGGTCGTCTCCTCTATTCATACGCCGGTCAAGCTGCGACAGAACAAGGCAGGTTTCTGGACGAGGAGCTAAGAAGTTGTTCGCTGCACTTCTATATTACCTAATATTGATTCTATTTTGCCACTCATTAGGAAGGTTTTCTTGATCGCCGAACATGAGCAACAGTCATGCATGTTCCAATGCTTTTTGGTATATCTTCAGTGCGATTTTGTAATGCCGATAAATGCAACTCCTATATTCGCCCTGCATAGGGTTATTAATATTTTACCAAATACTGGTGCCGTCTTATGCAAGGCAATACACATATACAGAATACCACTTCAAGGTTATTTAAAATGTGATCTGTAATCCTGATTACTTTTAGTGTTACAGACGAAGAAATATTTCTTATCCTCAAGTAATATTTGTTAAGCCGTCTGCATGTCTGCTGATTATGTCTGGCGATCATCAAAACCTATTCGGCTGTATTTGAGTTTTTAACTGTAACACATATGCAAGTTGCACTGTCCCGATTCGAAAAACTTCCTGCTTACCGTAGCTTTTCATCATATTTCGGAATCAATATCCGCGGCAGGAAAAATCACTGCAAAAATGTATAAAAGGTTGCAAAATTCTGTGGATGAAATCAAACTGCTTCAACAAATGGCGCATTAAACCCAATTCTACTCAACCAAAAATTTAACCATAAAGTATCAAATAACTCAACAATCTATATCAAAAATGAAAGATAGACTCGAATTCACTTTTGAATAATTTTGAAATTGTCCATAAATCTGCACTCAGAATTGATACACACCCAAAACACCCACTGAATAGAATTCATAACACATCAAACTAACTCTATCAGAAAACTAGGATCCAACCTATTAATGAACGACTAAAACATTTGAACAAAATATCTAATGAAAGACTGACTGAAATTGAGGAATTAAACAAATTGTTTCAAATTGAGCTAACACTCCATACTCTCAACAAACCTGAACAAGGGAAAACCTACTAATGGAAAATTTTTGAATATAATTCAACATTATACCTTATCAACGTGGCGAGATAAAGCAGTTTTTCCCTCATTGTTATTATTATCAAATTCACACTGAACAATTACAAAATAAAGCTCAAGTAGTGAACCAGAGGAAAAAGAAGTCCAGTAGTTGACAACTGAGTAAAAAAGAGGGACAAAATTATCCATCAACCTCGGTTATGGAAATAGTTAGCAACTAAAATACAACAGAATTCAGTGAAACCGACCTTTGATCCCAAGAGATCTTACGGTAGATCTGTACGTGGGAGATATACACAGTTGCCAGATCACCCGAGTCTAAGTACGAGCTTGTGAATTCTAGAATATGAATGAAGCTTTTATTAAGCTGATTCGGAAAGATATTCAGGATTCTACAGAGGACTTGAAAAATGTAATTATCGCTAGCTAGACAAGATTATTTTTGAAAATCGAAGAATCGAACTCAAAAATGAAATATTGACAAGCTAGAGGTACGAAACAAGAAAAACAATATTGTAATTTTCGGATTGAAAAAATCACATAATGATATCACTTTAGATTTTATTACAAATAAATTAAAAAGTCTACTCGAAACTGATATAAAAGAAAATACTACTACTACTACTGTTTGGGAAAACAGTTCAACTGCCTCGTTAAAGTGGAATTCAACACATTCCTTACCAAAAAGGGTATTTTTCAAAGTGCCAAGAAGCTGAGAGGAAATGTAATCGGTATCTCAAACGATCTGACTATCAAACAAAGAGAAGAATTCAAGTTGCTCAAACAGTACCTCGACAGAGCAAGAACAAGAAGACCCAAATGCAATAAGCTATATCAGAGGCAATACATTAGTGGTAGACAGAAATCAATTCTGTCTGAAACAACTTGAAGAAACCGATTTTGATTCGATTCAAGACAACACATTACACAAGAATACTAGTGAACCGGAAACTCCTACCCAAAACAAGATAATTCTATACGACAGTACAGAACAGCAAGAAGAAACCCCAAGAAGGACCAAAGCAGCCGTACTAAGTAAGAAGAAAGAAGACAAAATATTAGATAAGGCGAGACATCTCAGATCAAACTCAATTTCCCTGCAACCAAAGAAAAAATAATAATAATAATACATTAGTGGTAGACAGAAATCAATTCAGTCTGAAACAACTTGAAGAAACCGATTTTGATTCGATTCAAGACAACACATTACACAAGAATACTAGTGAACCGGAAACTCCTACCTAAAACAAGATAATTCTATACGACAGTACAGAACAGCAAGAAGAAACCCCAAGAAGGACCAAAGCAGTCGTACTAAGTAAGAAGAAAGAAGACAAAATATTAGATAAGGCGAGACATCTCAGATCAAACTCAATTTCCCTACGACCAAAGAAAAAATAATTATGTAGTGGGGTAAAATGTAAAATAATGTGAGAAAAAAATTAATCAATTTCTGGGAGATTATGAAAACAATCCAATAAAAAGTAAAATTAATAACAATCACAAAGAATCCAATAGATACACAAAAACAGATGATTTGACAATAATTCATTTCAATATACGGAGTTTACAAAAACATTATGATGAACTATTAATAGTGTTGGCAACTTTCAATGTAGGCTTAGATAAAATAATGTTAACAGAAACTGCTACTATTAAAGATATTTCCCCGTTTTCGCTCAAAGGATATGACACGATATACAATGCTGGAAACTTGAATAGAACTGATGGTATCGTTATTTTTGTAAGAACAGGATTCAAAAGTAGTCATAAAATAGTGAATATTAGAGAGATAAAATTTATTCAACTGAGGATTGAAGCGCTATTGAAAAAGTATTTAATAACATCATTATATAGATCACAAGCCACTTGTCCGAAAAATTTTAATTCAGGGTTGAACGAATATTTACTATCAAATAATAATAAAGCATATAACCATATCTTAACCGGTTACATAAATATCAATTTATTGGATGAAAATGATGTGGAGACTATAAAAACATCCCCAGCTCCCATGGATTCATATCTTATATAAATGAGTATACAAGACCAGATGGCGGTACATGTTTAGACCATTTTTTCGTGAAAAGAAATAATACAGATCAGCTTGCCCAATCGTTTATATTCAGGTATGAGATTACGGACCACTCTCCAATTGCTCTATCAATAAGTTGTCGAAAAACAATCGAAGCTAACACACAAAACATTAGACAGAAAAAATTTATAAAAAATACAAGGACCTAAAAATTAATCTAAAACGGGAAACATGGATAGAGTTGTATACCGAAACGAATATTCACTTGATGGCGAAAACATTCATTGAAAAGTTTATATTTCATGTTCATAAAACAACAAACACAAAAAATACCGTATTCAAAAAACCATGGATGACAAAAAGTTTGCTTGCGTCTATAACAACAAAAAATGATTTGTATATGGAACTACGAAATAATCCAAACAATTGCAGTTTGAAAAATAAATACACATCTTACAAAAATAAAGTAGAAAAAACAATCACAAAAACTAAAAAAATTACACTCAAGGAAGCTTATCGAAGGATGTAACAATTCTTCACAGGGAGTATGGAAAAGCGTCAATAAACTCGAAATAATTAACCATAATAGTCAAACATACACGGACCCCCTGATATAAGGCTATTTTATATAATGTAATTTTGTTCCTTTATATATTATAATTTTGTGTTTTTACCTAATTATTGTAGTTTCATTTATTCATACATTTCATCATTGCATATTTTATTTTTCGATTAGTTTTCTTCATTCTAATATATTTAACATGAATTTTTAACATTTTGACATGTTCAACACGAATTACAGGGATATGAAGATTTTGAAATATTCAAATTCTCACAGTAGAGTACTACGTACAAGCTGACCATTCAAATCAGCTTCTATGGAAATGAACAGTTTGTTTGTACACTAAAGAATACTCTAATGTATATGCATGTATTTATTCTACGAATAAACATGTATTATTATAATTATAGTAATGATGTTGATATCGATTGTATTTGAATGTTTTTATATTGTACATATCTGAAGCACTCCTGTCGATTGCCGTTTGACTATGTCAATAAAGAAGTGTTATTATTATTATCCGCGGCATTAATTAATTCATTTGGAGGAAATTGCTAGCGGCTTAATGTGATACTACTTAGGGATGAGGACGATTTTTTAGTCTGTGACGCCTCAAGAAATCGGGAATACAGTTCGCTTCTTGCATTACTTGACGGTATGCTGCGTGCATGTTTGGTGAAACATAAGTGTTCCTAAGCAGCGTGAATATAGGTCTTTGACTATGTTGCATTCGTCAGCATTGCAATATATCAGCATTGCAATATGTGTAAAAAAGTATAGAAATATGTAAGTCAGCTGCTTATGCCCGGCGATCAGAAAAACCTATTCGTCTGTATTGGACTTTTGAACTGTGACACAGATGCAAATTGAATCCTGATTCGAGAAACTTTCTGCTTACCATAGTTTTTTATCATTTTTCAGGATCAATATCCGAGGCATGAAAAATTACTGCAAGAATTTATCAAAAGCTTTCAAAATTCTGTAGATGAAATCAACTTGTGGTTTAACAAACGGCATCTTAAACCGAATCCTACTAAACAAAAACTTCAACCACAAAGTATTGAATAGCTCATCAACAATCTCTATCGAAAATGAAAGATAGATACGTCCCCAGCTATAACATACTTTGGCTTCCTCACAGAACAAGAAAAATCTGAAAATATACTCACAAAATATAAAGCTGCAGCTTAAAGTTTCAGAAGTCTTACATACAAAAATTAGGGTATAAGTGGAAAAATTCCACAAAAATCTATGAATCAACAGAGTTATCCATTTTGAGCCTTCGAAAGTTAGCGTAAATAAAACACTCTTTCATTTAGAATATCGATCAAATAATTATTTCTTTATAATGCTTGGACCTTGGCATTATGTGTGGAATACATCATTCAAATGTCCTCCGCGTGAACTCTTACAGGACTCGATCCTTGTGAGGTAATTTTCGATGACTCGCCGGCACATTTCGTATAACCTTCGTATAAATCCCAAAAAAAAAATCCGCAGGCGATAAATCACAAAAGATTTTTGTGGCCAATTCTCATCGCCGAAATGAGAAATTACGCGTCCTGGGAATTTTTCTGGCCAAATCGGGTCCTGTTATCCGGCTTGTTGCACCACCTTACTGCAACCACATCTCTTCCAATCACATATAATTAATTTCAAGCCAGAAAAATCGGCAATCATTCGGATATAGCCATGAAAATTGCCGGATTGAGTGACACCTTCTTTATTTTCAAATGAGTACGGGCCAATCAATCCATCAGACCAAGTTCCACACCATAGAGTGACTTTTTGTGGATGTAGTGGTCACTAAGAACTTACATGAGGATATTCACTCCCCCAGATGAGAAAATTTTGGTTGTTTACATAGCCATCGAGTGAAAAAAGTGCTTCGTCGTTGAAGAAAATTCGATGTGAAAAATCGTCATCTGAACGTTGTTCAAGCACCCAATCGGCATATGTTCTACGCATTATATATTCAGCTGTGTCAACTAAACCTTATGAGGATGGAGATGCAAATCCGGATGCGAAATACTCCATAGCGTGCCGTAAGAGAGGCCCAAATATTGTGCGCGCCCGTGAATTGATAAATTTGGAATTTCCTCAACATTTTCACTTACTTATTTAAATATTTTAATATTAGCCTTCTACATATTCAATTTCAAAAAATTAAATTTAATGATTTTAACTTCTGAAAATAAATTAAAATAATGTCATATAAGTACCACTTATATCAAAAGACATATAAAATAAACTTTCATTATAAGACATCCAAATGGTATGACAAAATTCAATAAATAAAAATTGTTAACCAAACTCCTATAAATTAAATATTTTGAATAGACAAAATTTTGTTTTTGCTGATCAATCTTCTGAAAACAAATATCTTTGAAAAATGTTTAACATAATCTTAAGGATTTCATCATAAAACTATCTTACTTAAAATATTCAATATTCTTGGATATCTAACTAAGTTACTTTATATAAAAACTCAAGAGATGTAGAACATTATTGAAAAACAAGTTTTGAGAGAGACTTTGCTTCGTCAGTATTCATGTTATTTCATTCATAATATATAATTATTTGGTTTCCTTAACATTCTTTATAAAGATAGTCCTTGTGCTATAACAGGGGCCGCTAAATTGTCTTTCAATCTTTTAGATCTAGCGTAAACCACAGAAATATTTATATATAGTTAACCGTTACACTACATTTAAAGATTTTTCAGTTTACCAGAAGTTTTCTAAATGGTTGAAAGGTGAGTAAATATTTGTTTGTTGATTGATGTTATGTTCATTAAGTATGAATTATTTGAATACTGACGAAGCAAACTCTCTCTTAAAACTTGTTTTTCAGTAATGTTTTACATATCTTGAGTTTTTATATAAAGTAACTTAGTTAGATATCCAATAATATTGAATATTCTCAGTAAGATAGTTTTATGATGAAATTTTTAAGATAATGTTAGAAATTTTTGAAAGATATTTGTTTTCATAAGATTGATCAGCAGAAACAAAATTTTGTCTATTCGAAATATTTAATTTATTGGATTTTGGTTAACAATTTTCATTTATTGAATTTTGTTATACCATTTGGATGTCTTATAATGAATGTTTATTTTATATGTCATTTGATATGAGTGGTACTTATATGACATTATTTTAATTTATTTTCAGAAGTTATAATCATTAAATATAATTTTCTGAAATTGAATATGTAGAAGGCTAATATTAAAATATTAAAATAACTTTATATACCTTTTATAAAGAATGAACCTCTATTTATGTTATTTTCACTTACAGTAGAAATATTTTTCGTTCCAGCGTGCATTTTGATGATGTATGAGCCCAAAGTAATCAGCAACAGATTCAGCCTCTTCGAATTTTTTCACTCTGTTACCAATTGAACGCTCCGATGGACGATTATGTCGACAATGATCTGCCCGTAACGCATTAAACGTACTTACTGCAGAATCATAGTTTTTGCAGAGGGTTTTCTCGATTTTCACACGTTCAGCAGTAGATAGACGATCCATATTGTTAAATGGCTAAACTTCATCCAACATACGAGGCTTCGAATCACAATTCTGTTTGACATATATTATTGAGACAGGGGAGACAGGGACATAATATAATACAAAAACCTCTTTAACTGCAAATGTTTGAATTCACTGTTGAAGAATTTGGAAATTGCTGAGAGGTCTGCACTCAGTTAATTCTGAGTGCAGAGTGCAGAGTGTAATAATATACACGCCCGAGACACTCACTATAGAATAATAATAACTTTATTCATTATATAAACCATATAATCCATCAAACAAACTCCTTTATCAGAAAATTAGGATCCAGCCTTTTAATGAGTAACTAAATTATTTAAACAAAAAAATGGCTAAAAGACTGACTGAAATCAAGAAAATATATGACGTGTTTCAACCTGAGCTAACACTCCATACTCCCAGGACATCTCCATCATTGAATACAATAAAAAGTTTAAGAAACCTGAACAAATGAAGACCTGCTACGGCTAAATAACACTGTCAATGAAGAAGTGTTGTTATTCGCAGCAAACATTAATTAATTTGAAGAGAGATGCTAGTTACTGGCATAGCGACTTAATGGAATTCTATTTAGTGATGAGGAAAATTTCTTTGTCTGCGACGCCTGAAGTGATCAAGACTATAGTTCGATTCTTGAATTAGCTGACGGTATGCTGCCTGCATCTTTGTTAAACATTATTTTCCCTATGCAAGGCTAATATAGGTTCGTGGCGTGTTGCATTCATCAGCATTGTACTGAAGATATACAGAAAAGCATTGAAACATGTATGTTTGCTGCTTATGCCCGGCATTCAACAAAACCATTTCAACTGTATTGATTTTGAACTGTAAAATAGATGCAAGTTTTACTGTCTCGATTCGAAAGACTTTCTGTTTATCATAGATCATCAAATTCCGAAATGAACATACACCACAGTAATTAATTAATTTCTAAACAATTCCTAGGCTCACCCAAACCTCTTTTTTGAAATCATCTTGCGAATAGGCGCGAATAATGAGAAAAAAAAAGATTTAGCTGTTTTTAAAAAAAATAAAGAGTGACATCGTACTGCGGAAAAATGTTAGTGGTGTACCACAAAAAAAATTTAGAGTTGAAAAAATAAAAACATTGAAAATATATTATTCCGTAGTTTACCCTGACAATTCTGATAGTTTGAATATCAAAACAGATTTAATCTGTTAGTCTTCTACAATTTTAATTTCAAATAAATTTTTATTCAAAAAACTTTTAGAATTAAATTAATGTCTACAATAAGCACCGCTTATATTTAATAGATATATAATACTACAATTGGGTCGCCTTCAAAATAGGCCCCATTTGCTCCAATACATCTACGCCAACGGCACTTCCAATTATCGAAACCTTTTTTATAGGCGCTTTCCGGGATGGACTTTAGCTCTCGCGCCGAATTTTGTTTTTTGGCCTCAATCGACCCCAAACGGGTGCCACGAAGGGGCAATTTTAGTTTTGGGAAGAGGAAAAAGTCGCAGAGAGCCAAATCCGGTGAATACGGAGGTTGCTGAAGCACGTTTGTTGAGTTTTTGGCGAGAAAGTCAGTCACAATCGTAGCTCGGTGAGAAGGCGCGTTATCGTCATGCAAAATCCATGAGTTGTTCGCCCACAAATTTGGCCGCTTCTTACGGATACGCTCACGCAAACGTTTCATAACGCCTAGGTAATACTCCTTGTTTACCATCTAACCCTCTGGAACGAATTCGTAGTGCACCATGCCACGGATATCGAAGAAAACAATGAGCATCACCTTCATTTTCGAGTAGCTTTGGCGTGGTTTTTTCGGTTTCGGCTCATTTTTTCCACCCATTCCGATGATTGTTGGCTTGTTTGCATATCGTACTCGTAGACCCAGGTCTCATCACCAGTTATAATGCGTTCTATGAATGTAGAATCGGAATTACAGCGATCCAGCATGTCTGAAGCAACCTGTTCGCGATGACGTTTTTGAAGAAAATTCAGGTCTTTCGGTACGAGTCGTGCGGCCACCTTTCTCATGCCCAAAATATCAATCAAAATCGTACGTGCGGACTCGTGGGATATCTTAAGATCATGTGCTATCTCTCTCAATCTGGTACAACGGTTTTCCAGCACCCTTTCCTTAATTTTATCGACGTTATCTTCGATCGAAGCCGTCGATGGGCGTCCGGAACGAGGCAAGCCTTGAAGGCTCTGTACCACTGATATGCACGAGTTTTCGATAGAGCATTATCACCAAAGGCCTTTTGCAACATTTTTAATGCATCGGGATACGAAAATTCATTTGCAACACAAAACTTTAAACAAATTCTTTGCTCAACGTAATCACCCATAGTAAAAATCTGCACGCACTCTGACATCGACTGACTTAATCAACTGTTGCAAACACACTAGTTGACAGATCCCGCTCAAGCTTGGCATAGTAATTAAGGACAGTGGTACCAACCTAGGAAACAAATTTTTTACCTGCCTCATTGCCCCGCCAGATTTCAATCGATAAGTCCCGGTACTTTCTTGACAGAATATTCAAAACTCAATATATGGAATGAATAAACCAACCAATATAAAAAAGGCAATTGAAATTAATAAATAAATATTTGAAGGAGACAAAATATTGTTTCTGATCTTACCATAGTGAAACCAATTCCTTTTCAAAAACATAAAACACAACTTAAGGATTTCTCGAAAAATATAATATATTCGAAATATTTCATATATTTAAATATTCAAATATGTTAATACAAAACTCAATATACAATGTCAAATGGAATGAATAAACCAACCAATATAAAAAAGGCAATTAAAATTAATAAATAAATATTTGAAGGAGACAAAATTTTGTTTCTGATCTTACCATAGTGAAACCAATTCCTTTTCAAAAACATAAAACACAACTTAAGGATTTCTCGAAAAATATAATATAAAAAAAAAATTTGAATATTAAAACAAACTGAAATATGTTTATCTTCTACAATTTTAATTTCAAAAAAATTTGTCTCCTTTGAATATTTATTTATTAATTTTAATTACTTTCGTATATCTGTTGGGTTATTTATTTCATTTGACATTGTATATTGAGTTTTGATTATATACGTTTATTAAATATAAGCGGTGCTTGTTAGACATAAATTTATTTCTGAAAGTTTTTTGAATAAAAAAATTTTTTTGAAATTAAAATTGTAGAAGATAAACATATTTCAATTTGTTTTAATATTCAAATTTTGTTAGATTTCTTCTATCAAGTAAAAGGCCTTTCTATTTTATTTTATATATAATATATAATTATATTTTGGCTTCAATAAATCTCATTATAGAATGTCAATGAATTTAAGTAAACCTTAAAATAACTCACTTTGTTCTTTGATTTTGTTAAAACATAGATCAATCTTGAATTATATAGTTGATCTGTAGTTCGAAGCTTAAGTCTTTTAACACGTGAGTGATGTAGGTTATGTTTTTGATTTTGATATTTGGAATGTTGAAAAAGGGCTGAAGACGGGATTATCTAGAATTATATTTGTTTTTTGAAGATATAGTGCACATTTTTTAGAGATTCTTGAAATAATTTGTTCGAATATTTAAATATATTAAATATTTCAAATAAATTATATTCTTTGGGAAGTCCTTTAAGTGTGTTCATGTTTTTATAAGGCAAGTAGTATTTCTTAAAGGTAAAACCAGAAACAAAATTTTGTCTCCTTTGAATATTTATTTATTAATTTTAATTACTTTCGTATATCTCTTGGGTTATTTATTGCATTCGACATTGTATATTGAGTTTTGATTATATACGTCTATTAAATATAAGCGGTGCTTGTTAGACATAAATTTATTTCTAAAAGTTTTTTGAATAAAAAAATTTTTTTTGAAATTAATATTGTAGAAGATAAACATATTTCAATTTGTTTTAATATTCAACTTTTGTTATATTTCTTCTATCAAGTAAAAGGCCTTTCTATTTTATTTTAAATATAGTCCTTTCGAAATATTTCATATATTTAAATATTCAAATAAGTTAATTCAAAATTCTCTTAAAACATGCAATATATTTTCAAAAAACAATTAGAATACGGATAATCTCTTCATCGGCCCTAGATAAAATTTAAATATCAAAATCAAACAACCATCAGTATATCAGACCTTCGAATGTAACACAGGACTTGTTTGAAACAGACTTACTTTAAAAATCCAGGTAGTCAGTTGGTCACAAAATCACAGAAAACTGTAAGGCGTTCTATGGTTTTCTTCACACCATCGACATTCCATAATGAGAATTATTCAAGCCCAAATATAATTATATATTATGTATAAAATAAAATAGAAAAAGGCTTTTTACTTGATAGAAGAAATATAACAAAATTTGAATATCAAAACAGATTTAATAATCTGTTAGTGTTCTACAATTTTAATTTGAAAAAAATTTTTTTTTGAGAAATCCTCAAGTTGTGTTTTATGTTTTTGAAAAGGAATTGATTTCACTATGGTAAGATCAGAAACAAAATTTTGTCTCCTTCAAATATTTGTTTATTAATTTTAATTGCCTTTTTTATATTGGTTGGTTTATTTATTCCATTTGACATTGTATATTGAGTTTTGAATATATACGTCTATTAAATATAAGCGGTGCTTATTGTAGACATTAATTTAATTCTAAAAGTTTTTTGAATGAAAATTTTTTTGAAATTAAAATTGTAGAAGACTAACAGATTAAATCTGTTTTGATATTCAAATTTTGTTATATTTCTTCTATCAAGTAAAAAGCCTTTTTCTATTTTATTTAATTCTGATAGTCTTTCTATTTAAACTGTGAAAAGTAGATACCTCATTTTCCAAGCTTGCTCTGAATATTTCTGAACCTGAAAAAAGTATCAAGAAAACTCGAGAAAAATGGAAATTTCAGTACACTGTAGATGGGTTGAGACAAAAAATATTGAAAAGGGAGCAACATGTAATAACCAATAACAGTCTGAATTCACATGAATATTTGGAGAAAAAAGAAATTACAAATGTTTCACCTTTACCCACGATAAATAATTAGTATAATGAGTATACTCAGCATATTTTCGTATTATCAAAACGATAACCAAAATTTATAATTTTTATGCGTGTTCAGGACGGATATTGTCCATTCCTTTTAGGAACTCTTGTTGAATAACTAGATTCCAAAATAATAACGTTGGAACTTTCTTTTATCTTTGGATTAAAATTGATGTTTCAATGCTAAACGACAAAATACTTAACTAAGAATCCTTAACTACCGACATTCATTTTTTCTTTATTTTGCTTTTTGAGATTTTGAAGAAACAAAATTTCTGAATTTTGTTAGTGAATACTTCTAGGGTTGATTGGACATATTTGTACTCACGTTTTTGTTTGTGTGGTCCATCTTGTAAATGATTTCTAATGAACGCAGTCCAGGTGAGCGACATCTCTGATTATATTTTTCATCTATAATAGATATAAAAAAATATATAAAGATATAAAAAAATAATATATATGAAAAAATAAATAACGAAAACAGCTTTTCACTTGCTAGAAGGATTATTACAAAATTTAAATATCAAAACAGATTTATTCTGGTAGCGTGCTACAAATTTTAATGCCAACAAATTCCATTCAAAAACTTTTAGAATTAAATTAATATCTTATTAGCTCTGCTTAAATTTAGTAGACATATAAAATTAACAATCATTGTACAATATCAAATGGAATTAAAAAAAAACCAACAAATTATAAATTATCAATTAAAATTGCTGAATAAATAACTTAAGGACACTAATTATAGTATTTGTTGCACAAGGATACGACGTCTGTATGATAAGATATTTTTTGTTAATTGATTTAATTTTTTTAAATGCGAAGTAGGACTGACGACAATCTTATTTAATGTGAAATGTTTTTTGAGGATGTACTACATGTTTTGAGAGATTTTTGAAGTAACTTATATTAAACATTTAAAATGAGTTAGTTTTGCAGAAGTTCTTATGATTATGTTTTGCATTTTTAAAAAAGATTTGGATTTCATAAATTAAAAATTAGAAACAAAATTTTGTCCCCTTCATGTATTTATTTAGTAATTCTGATTGATAATTTATATTTAGTTGATTTCTTTTATTCCATTTGATATAATATCATAATCATAACATAATGTTATGTTATGTGTGTTGATTTTATGTTTCTACTCAATTTAAGCAGTGCTTTCTGAGACATAAATTTAATTCAAAATGTTTTCGAATAAAATTTTTTCAAATTGAAATTTGTAGGAGGCTAACAGAATAATGTTTTTTGATATTTAAATTATTTAAAAAAATATCTAAATATCATTCGAAATACAAATTTTAAAACCAACTCTTCGCTCAACAGAATTGCATCTCAAAATGCGACAAAACACAAAACTTGGTTGAAATGAACTGCTGGCAAATAAATACTAATGAATCGATACAGCTCCAATTTGACATTATTAAGGTTCTACCAACTCAACAAAAAAAAAATAACCGCATCCGGTTCATTTGATTTCAATTTCTCGGTGCTTCCTAATATTAGCTTGTGTCGTAAAATTGAAGGTTTTTCTGTAGGCATGCCTATTAATTTTTTCAATTGATTATTTGATCTGAGTGCTTAGGAAATGCATTTATTTTCCCAATTAAAAAAAAACAAATTAGTTTGAAATGATTTGAAGTACTTGTCCTGGAGGTTAATCATGGTTTAATCAGTCTAACAGTAATAATTCTTGAGACAAGTTTTACACAAAAACTGTCAAAATGCAGTTACCTAAAGGAAATCTGGGTGCTTTGAGAGGAAAATCCAAAAAGAAACATGAGCGTATTTCACTGTATAAGGGGGGCATAATAATGCAAGAAAATATTGTAATTCATGTTTACTTCCGTAAAACGAGTGCAATAAAATTCTGTTTTTCCCAAGAGAACGAATCTTAATCCAGTTTTTATGCAGTAGAAAGTTGAACAACCCGGGTTAAATTCATATAACGTTGCTCTGAAACCGTACTACAGAAGTTGGGATTAATTTCAAGCCGCAACAAGTTATTGTTTATTTCTTGAAGAGAACAAACATAAAGAAAGAAATTGGCTGCTGGCCCTGTTGTAATAAGTTCTATACAAAGACTCTGAAGTATCTCGAATATCTGTAGTTTTGGCAACTTGAATAACATGAAGTTGGGACATCTGTTTCCAAGAACTGGGATCAAGGCAGGATTATGGTTTTGCCCTGAGAATTATCCGCTTTATCCATGAAATAAAACTTTGTATATCGAATGAATGAATTTATTCCATCGTTCACGGTGCTAATGATGAACGAAAGCTAGAGTGCTTGTCCATCACGAGAATGGAATAGGTCTTGTAAGGTCAAATTGAGATCAGCTTTATTTGATATGGAAGAGCGAATTATTTATATTTGTGAAATTACACATCTCCTGAGTTGAAGTCCTGTATAAGAAAGATATGTCAATATGTCATATGGCATGTGTCTGCAAACATCAATGGTTAAACCGAGTTTTTGGTTGGTTTCACTAACAAATAATTAAAATATTAACTGACACATTTTTGTGATTTCAGTTTGACAGTATTGTTTTTTTTTCAGAAAACTACGTAGGGTCATTTTTTGAACAGTGAATCGGCCATCATTTTCAAATTGAGCAAACTTGAATTCTTGGCGCTTTCTCCACGCCTTCCTTAGTTTTCATTGAACAGAGCATAAATAAAGACTTTTTGCGGACCATTATAGAATTTTGAATGCCCGGAATTTTTATCTTCGAAGTAGACTTTTAGTGTGGTAGCCTAAGAATCAAATAAAAATTATTAATTTCACTGTGACAGTAAAGAAGTGCGGGAAGAGTTCCGTAATTTTGGTCACTTCTTCTAGGAGACAGCATGCTATCGTTTTGCCTAAATGTTTTTAGTTTTAAAATTTTGGGCGAAACTATAATGACTCACTGATGGATAATCCGAGGTCGTAAGTAATTCTGTCAGGCCGGTCCGTTCGGAAATATCCATTAGGGAACATTTGTATGTTAATTTCAGTGTCTGTTAAATTGTGGGTTATGTCAGCTATCCTCGAAGCATCTAGAAATACCAATTATTATTATTATTAGTATCCTGATTCTCCTAGATCTTTTGTGAAGATCCCTCAGAAGCTTCAGCTTGTGCGAGTTAGGAGTTCAGTTGTGTTCTGTGTAGGCTTTGTTACTGGGATTTTGTGCCACTTTAGGTCACAGCACTGTTAATTTTTGACCCAACAGTGAAATGGTGGCAGACACCCGTCCAACTAGAAAATTTCTTTTCTACCTGAACAGGATTCGAACCCGGACCTCCCGGTCACGAGTCCGATGCTCTCCCGCTGAGCAATCCATATCTATATTGAATAACTTACCATATTCGTTGTGAAAATTTACCCTTGCTACTCAGACATATCTCAAAGATTGTTAAACTGCTAAAAGAAACCCTTTTCACAGAGTCGCAACAAGTTGTGCCACAATTTTGGCAAATTCAAGAACTCGATTTGTAACACAGATTTTTCATTGAAACTTTTTCTGGCTCCAATTGATTACTCTTTTCATACTTATTTCATCGCAAAGAATGAGAATACAAGGAAACTATATAATTTCTTCGTAATAGTGGAAGTCGTTTCAAGAGAATGGTGGCAAAATCAACTAATTTGGAAAATTCGTTTATAATTTTCAAGAAAATACAATGTGATTTTAATCATTGGATGTCATCCCATTGCAAGTGATAATTTCTAAACTATGATGCAATGAAATATCAAATTTGTCACAGAGAAACTGTACTTTGTTCTTACATTCGCCTCACATAAGTTGTTTGATGTTATATTATTCACATCATCATATCGTGAAAATGCAATTCAATCAAAATTCCGCTAAGTTCTTCTCCATATCAGATTCTAAAATATTTACAACAACGTATCTTTTAAAACAAAGTTTCCACATTTTGACACCTTGAATAAGTGAATAAAAATGAAATTTTTTTCCGCGCAGCGATAACCTTTATACTACTCTGTCAAGAAAGTAACCGGAATTTTCAATTAAAACAAGATTTTTACATTTAATCGTCAAAATTTATTGGGTCGTCTTCAAAATAGGCTCCATTTGCTCCAATACATCTATGCCAACGGCACTTCCAATTATCGAAACATTTTTTATAGGCGCTTTCCGGGAGGGACTTTAGCTCTCGCGCCGAATTTTGTTTTATGGCTTCAATCGACTCAAAACGGGTGCCACGAAGGGGCAATTTTAGTTTTGGGAAGAGGAAAAAGTCGCAGGGAAGCACGTTTGTTGAGTTTTTGGCGAGAAAGTCAGTCACAATCGTAACTCGGTGAGAAGGCGCGTTATCGTCATGCAAAATCCATGAGTTGTTCGCCCACAAATTTGGCCGCTTCTTACGGATACGCTCACGCAAATGTTTCATAACGCCTAGGTAATACTCCTTGTTTACCGTCTGACCCTCTGGAATGAATTCGTAGTGCACCACGCCACGGATATCGAAGAAAACAATGAGCATCACCTTCATTTTCGAGCGGCTTTGGCGTGGTTTTTTCGGTTTCGGCTCATTTTTTTGCCACCCATTCCGATGATTGCTGGCTTGTTTGCATATCGTACTCGTAGACCCAGGTCTCATCACCAGTTATAATGCGTTCCATGAATGTAGAATCGGAATTACAGCGATCCAGCATGTCTGAAGCAACCTGTTCGCGATGACGTTTTTGAAGAAAATTCAGGTCTTTCGGTACGAGTCGTGCGGACACCTTTCTCATGCCCAAAATATCAATCAAAATCGTACGTGCGGACTCGTGGGATATCTTAAGATCATGTGCTATCTCTCTCAAGCTGGTACGACGGTTTTCCAGCACCCTTTCCTTAACTTTATCGACGTTATCTTCGAACGAAGCCGTCGATGGGCGACCACTTCACGACCGTCCTTGAAGGCTCTGTACCACTGATATGCACGAGTTTTCGATAGAGCATTATCACCAAAAGCCTTTTGCAACATTTTCAATGCATCGGCACACGAAAATTCATTTGCAACACAAAACTTTAAACAAATCCTTTGCTCAACGTAATCACCTATGGTAAAAATCGGCACGCACTCTGACATCGACTGACTTAATCAGCTGTTGCAAACACACTAGTTGACAGATCCCGCTCAAGCTTGGCATAGTAATTAAGGACAGTGGTACCAACCTAGGAAAAAAAATTTTACCTGCCTCATTGCCCCGCCAGATTTAAATCGATAATTCCCGGTACTTTCTTGACAGAATGTACATTCATATTTTGATATTTCCTATGATCGCCTCCTATAGAGATATTGTACCTACTGTCTGATCAAGTCGGGTTGATTAATATAAACGTGTTTTTCGTTTTTCTTGAGGATCTCGTCTAACGCTTTCCGGTGGAAGCACAGATAAAAAATTTAATAAAATTGTTACCACTCTGTTTTATCGACATACAGCGATTCGGGTAGTGTTGTCGAATCTCTATTCATATTTTCCTCAAACAAGCAAATTAATTGGTGAAAAACATTAAGAATTCCTTCAATATGAATTGCCAAGATTGTTGGAAGAGGTGCCCGAAGATGTAAGGGAATTTCATTGGTTCCGAAACGATGGGCCTCCAGCGCACTATTCAGTGAACGTCCGTGCTTACTTGGATGTTACTTACCCAGATAAATGGATTGGCTCTCTGGGTACAATTTTATCACCTTCATGTTACGCGGATCTGAATCTGTTGGATTTCCTACCGGAGTTGCCTAACAGACGAGGTCTACTCCATGCAAATCAGGAATCTTGAAGATTTACGTAGCCGTGTCCAGCATTTTCGATCATTATCATGCGCAACTTCTAAAGAGAGTGTTCAATCATACGAGTAGATGTCACGCATGTATCAGAGTGAGGTGTGGTAGATTGATTTCTGAGTGGTGCACCCTGGGCAACGTTACACGGTAACAGCAAACAATCTACCCCCCTACCCAGCTGTAGTGTCGTGGCCGAAGATATTATACAGGAGAAAACGATGCCAGTTGAATATCTCAACTATTATACTACAGATCGTATGTTTTCAGTTGTTATGTCTAGCGGACATCCCCTCGGTGGGGATTTTGGCTTAATTGTCTGAATCGAGTGCTTGGTGAATACAATAAAATTTCCCTCAAGACAAGTTGGAACAGCCTATGCCGGAGGCTGCATGTCTGATGAGAAAATCAGTCCTTTATAGGCGAACTCCAGACACCAGGCGACCTCTGGTTTCATTAGCCTTACCCCAGCACCGCGGGGCTCTACTGGGGTGGACATCCTATATCCCTTACTACTCGTGGGACCGTATATGAAAATAACCCTGACAAGGAGGGACAATCCTTTGTTCCTAAGGGGACTGAGGAGCTCATAGATGTGGTTACTCATACTACGTCAGCCAATTCGGACCTGGAATTCGATACGACGGAATCCCACGTCTCAGATGGCAAACCAAAAAAGAAAGCGAGACTGACAGGGTCAAAGAGATGACGACTCCACAGACTCCTCAAGAGCAGTACATCGTACGATTCCGCCATGGTAAAGAGTTCAAGCTGCCGACTGTTCAAGAGGGGGATAAATCCATCTCGGAAACAGAGAGGTCGGTGGCAAAAGGCTCAGATCCGAGGGTTACACGCCAAAGTGGATCTCAAAGCGACCTAAGGCTTCCTACGTTGTGGTAGTGGGGAAATCAGGGTTGGCTTGCTATGCTCTGGTTACCCGATCGTCTCAATTTTGGGGGACCAGCTGGTGTTACTGCAGAGGGCAGTTCTAAGAGCCGTTACAAACACCTGATGAAGGTCCACATGTGAGATTCCATGCCTGTTTGTATCGGCCTGGATGCCTGCAAATTACCTGTGCCAACGAGGAAAAAGTGAGGTGGCTCGAGAAGACGACTCCCTCACTCAAACCATGGGAAGGAAGGTCGTAAAGAGCGAGGACCTTCTCAAACCTATTATATGTTTGATCGTCATCGTGGATGGAGACCCAGAAAACAGATTTCGGCCTGAGGAGATACTCAACGGACTGAGAAAAATGAACCATACCTTGAGGACCCGTGAGTGAGGTATTCTACGTAGCGAGTTGTCAAGGAGAGGCTAAGTCTGGACAGTGGCCATGGACGACATTTTCATGAAAGCTCTGAAGAACCTGGACTACAAATCCTTCTTTGGGTTCGGAAGAATCCAGCTCCAGATGACAAAGGCCACCAAGGTGGCACAAAAACCCAGCTCAGAGCAGGCAGACGGGGAGACGGAGCGTCTTTCAGAATCCTCGTCTGGGGAACGAATTGCTCAGGTCAGGGTGGAGCAGGAGGCCACGTCTTTCCCAAAGCCAGTGCACACGTCGCTAAAAGTAAAAATCAAAAGGGACTCAAAGGAGGGCGGGGTAAATCCAACCTCCAGGTTCCAAAAACAAGGCAGGAAAGTTTTCCAAAGTAAGGGTAAATTCGTCGCTGGAAAACCCCTCTTTAAGAAGTCGGCAAGCGGCCAAGGAGAAGGTGGCAAAAAGACGCCCCTAGGACATACCAAGGCTGGCGTAGAAAAAGAGGCCATACGCTGTATACAGGCCAATCTCCAACATGCTAAGGCTGCATCGTTCACTGTAGGTAGGAGCAGATAGATATTGCTCTAATCCAAAAACCTTGGGTATCACCTTCGGGTAAGGTTATTGAACTCGAAGGAATTCCAGGAACTATTATATTATAACTGGGTTCTCAGTTGGGAAGCTGAGATACTGTATAGTTGTAAGGAAAAAGAAACACTATTTCGTTTTTTTAGACTTTTGCACAGGGTACATGAGATCCATTCATGTCAGCTGCCAGAGAGTAAGGAATGCGACGGAGTTTATCGTTTGTTCTGCGTACTTTCCTGGAGACAGAGCTACCGAAGGATCCCCACCAACAACCATGCAGGATTTAGTCCGCCACTGTAGAAAGGAATATATCTAGCTGATAATTGGATGTGTTACCAATGCCCACCAAACAGTTTAGGGTAGCACGTACATCAACCATGGAAGTGAGTCTTGATTATTTACTTCAAGAGGGCTCAAAGGTAAAAAATCAACTTTTGTTACTTCTTATAGACAGGAGGTTTTAGACCTCACTATAAGAACTAACTTCATTAACAATAAGGTTTCCGATTGGACAGTATCTACTGAACCAGCAGACCATAGTCATATACTCTTCAGTATTAGAACAGGTCCTAGATCATGAGAATACTACAGAAATGCTAAGGAAACATACTGGATTGGTTATGTAGAAATCCTCCGGGCTAACCTTAGCATGTGTATATCTAAAATATTCAAACAGAATCACTTGGAGATTCTGGCGAAGAAAATTAAATCCGCCATGGTCTCCGCTTATCACGAAAACTGCCCACTAAGATGTAAAAAAAGATAACCGAAATTCATCTTCGTGGAATAATAACCTGTAAAAACAGAGAAAGGAGGTTCGGAGATTATTCAACCGAGCCAAGGCGACCGGCAAATGGGACAAATACAAGAAAGCTCTAACCCTCTACAATGGGGGCCCTGAGGGAATTGTGGGGCAAATTCTGTGAGGGTATGAATGATGCCCCCGGAACTGCCAGAATACACAAGATTCTCTCCAGAGAGTCAGTGAGAACAACCGGTTCGCTCAAACGACCAGCAGGTGGTTTCACAGGTACCAGAAAAAAAACATTGGAGCTCCTATCGAATAAACACTTCTCTGGTTGTCAAACCTTGAAAGATACAAACGTCAGATCCAACCCTGATCATTCAATCTGGCCTGATAGATATAACTCGTGAATATCCAAAAAAATTGCCACGACACAAGCGGTCGGATACGCAAGGTCCTTTAAATCTTTCAAAAGACCGAAGGTAGACGAAATCTTTCCAGCTTCAAGGGTGTTGATTCCGCATCTGCTTAAGTTATTTAGAACGAGTCTGGCTTGGGGGTTTATCCCTACAAATCTGGATATTAATTAAAGTGGTCTATTTCCCAAAGGTGGGACGAACTGAACCGGAACGCTCATTGTTCAGACCAATAAGTTTGACATCGTTCTTGCCGAAGAGTTTGAAAAAGGTGATTGAGGTCCATATCAGAAAAAGGTGCTAATTGACAGTCCCCCTAGCCCTCATCAATACGCTTACCAGGCCGGAAAATCGGCAAAACATAAGGCAATTTAGTCGGAAAATTAAACCAATTTCTCGATAATCGAGAGATAGTACTAACAGCTTTTCTAGACTTGAAGGTGCTTTTAACAATACGCTACCGGCTTCCCTCGCTTAGGCTATCTCTGCGAGAGGAATCGACCCCCTAATTCGTATATGGATACTTCTCATTGATGACCTACTAGCGATCATTTTGCTGAGGGGAGTCGAGATTCAAGAGATACTGCAAACTATTGACGAATAGTTTATGAGGGAAGATATGTATCTTAACGCACAAAAGGTAGTTATGGTACCATTCACTAAAAAACGGAAGTTGAATGGTTTAGAACCGCCGACTTTTCGTGGTGAAACAGTACAATTCTCATTTGAGGCAAAATTGGCAAAATCGTCCCCAGCGGGGAGCAGAAGTCTATGGGAGCAAACCGAAATCAACATCCCATTGAGCCTTAGTCAAAACAAAACCATATTCGAAGCAGAACTATTTGCTATTGCGGCCGCAGCAGAACTGCTGATAAAATGGAAAATCCGTCACGGCAAAATCAAAATATTTACTGATAGTCAGTCAAAAGCACTGGAATCCAGCTGTTGTACCTCGAAAAGAGTCTGGAGTTACCGCATGGCTTCAACCAGGCTCGGTATGTATAACAGAAACACTCTTGTTTGGATACCGAGCCACTCAAACCATTTGGGTAACGAAGAGGCAGATCGGCTGGCGATGGCTGGAGCTGCGCTGTCTCTGGTATGACCGGAACCATTCCTGGGAATACCACATGACGTGGTTAAGCGGGCGATAATAGGCAGAATTAACTCAAGACTAGAGTTTTTCTGGCGGAGCCATTCTGGCCTGAAACATTCGAAGTTTTTCCTTGTAACAGATGTTTCCACTGATAGAAATATGGAATCTTCCTCCTGTTTGTCGTTAAAGGCCCATTCATTCTTTTAAAGCGGCCACTTAGACTTTCATTTCTTTTTTTTCCACCTTGAAGTTCGAACTTTCACGTCATGAATCACATTTAATGATGTTTTTGATATTTTTTTCAAAATGACGACAAAGGTTCTTCATGCAGTTTTCAGCATATCTATTGGTATTTTAATAAAAAATATCCCACCATAAAGAAACTGATGGAGTTGAACTATTTGTGAACAAGTCACAGTGAAACGCAACGTTGTGTAGTAGAAATCAGTATTTCAAAATAGGTTATTTCTTTTGAAGAATGGAGTTTGTTCTGTAATTTTTCAAAGTGCATAATAGCTCTTCTATACAGTGTTTTAAGATTATTCATTCATTCTGGGATACCTTTATATTGATTCTAGAAGAAATACAGATTCGATAACTTACCCGTGTATTCATTCATGGTCCTGTATAATGGCTCCTTTCAGACGTCGTGAGTCAGATCGTATACAAAATGATAGTGACAGTTTTTCAATATGTGCAAGTTTGTTCCAAATTTTAGCAATCCCTTCGAAAAACATATTGAAATTTGATAATTATAGATGATTATTGACAAAATGGTTGTCTTAAAATATCGTCTTGTTGGTGACACAAGGAAATTTTTCGGCGTCAGCGATTTGTAAACAGTACCCTTCCATTCTGAGATTTTGGACCCTAAAAGTATTAAACCACGCTTTCCCATAGTAAAACGGCATCTATAAGAAGTTTTGTGGATTGGGAGAAGTGAAACACGCGGTGATTTTGAGTCAAGGACCATTCTTATGCATAGAAGAATTACTGGATTGTTTGTAAAGAATTTTTTTTTTTTTTGGGGAAAATGAAAAAAAATTTTCGTATAATGAATAAATATTTTATTAACTTATAAATTGGCCATTTTGGTACAACACGTTTTGCCATATTTCTGGTACTAGCATGATTCCACGCTCATAAAATTTCTCTATTGTAGCGGTCTACATGCCGAATTTACTCACTGGTATCTCACTTTTATCGAGAAGACTGCATGAAGAAATTGGGATATCTGTTCGTCAATGTGCATCATGTGTGCATTGATATGAATGAATCATTTTTTTTCCGGTTCACGATTATAGAGTAAATTTGTTTACAATCTGAGTGTCACAAAATTTATTTTCTCGATAATTAATTTTTCTTGAAGATTAGAAGTAAAAACCCTCGAAGAAGGGGTAAGTATAATCCGTTTTCATGCTTAAACTGAATTTAAAGCATGTTATTCATCATGTTATATTTTTCTTTTTGCCTCTGTCAAATTTTCTTTGAATTGATTATATGAAACTTTTTGTTTGATGCACGTTTCAAATGTTGATTTATTTAAACTATTTTATTTATTTATTCGCTTTTTAAAATACACTTCTGCCCTGAAAACTTTTGCTTATGATTGCCTTGCAATTTTCTTCATTTTTTTTTCATCAAAAATGGCGAAACAAATTCACAAGTGTTTTTTCACATTTTGAACAATAAGAATAGTTTCAGAAACAGAAGTGTTTAAAATTTTTATGTGGCGTCAAGAAAAAAGAAAATTTTTGTTCTCTTTTTAATATTTTTTTTGGATCATCTTTTTCTTGATTTTTTCTTCAGTGATATTTTTCCCGGATTTCTCTTGAATTGTTTTCCTGTTATTTGTTCCTGGAGATTGGAAGTTTTCTTGGTGAGGAATAGTTAGTTATACGTACACTGGTTGCCCGAAGACGACTAAGCTATTGAGTTCAAAGAACCACATAACATCGGTCTGATTGAAACGACCTACATAAACACCATCCCTTTTGATTGGCAAAACATCAGCATGTATTCTAAACCAACCAGGAAAGTAACATTGAAAAATTCTAAATTTTGTATATATTCATATCACATTGAGAAATTTTAAATTTTGTATGTATTAATAATAACATTGAGAAACTCTCATTTTCAAGTTTTATCGGTAATAATATTATTCAAACTTACTTCAGTTGTAGATGGTAAATTGTATATTTCTTCTAAATGTATATATATAATTTGTAAGAAAAATTACTTGTGGTGAACAAAACGAGTGACTTGTTTGTCAGGAAGTTGTATTTTTTTATTTTGTGTAATTGTGAGATTAGGCTCACGATCCTGTTAAACCGACTGGGCTCGGGCATTTTAAAATATAATTGTAGCTGAACTAAAATAAGGAGGAACGGTTTTTTACTTGATAGAAGGAGTATTACAAAATTTGAATATCAAAACAGATTTGATCTGTTAGCCTTCTACAATTTTAATTTCAAAAAATTTTTTTGAAGAAACTTTAAGAAATAAATAAATGTCTTTATAAGCACTGCTCATATTTAATAGACGTATAAAATCAAAATTCATCAAACAATATCGAATGAAATTAAGAAAAACCAACGAATATTAATTGTCAATTGAAATTAAAATATAAATGAGCAAACATTTTTTGTTTCGTTGGTTTCGTTGGTTTTAACTGAGACCAAGTGCCTTATAAGCTTTGTATGATTTTTTGTGAACATGGAATATAGAGTACCTTGGATATAAATGTACCTATGTACATGTTATCAAGATCATATTTTTTAAGTTTGCATTCGGTAAGTCTATACATTGTTTAATTGATTTTATTATTTTTTATATGTAAAGTTGAACTGATCTTATCTTAATTTTAATTATTTCTTGAGGATGTGCTATATGTTTTGAGATTTTTTGGAGTAATTTATTTAAATATATTGAATATTTCAAATAAATTAGTTTTTGAGAACTACTTGAAGTTATGTTTTATATTTTTGAGAAAGAGTTATTTTTCATTAATATAGGATCAGAAAACAATACATTTTGTAACAAACAGGGCTTCGTACGTTTGTCTGAAGAGTTCAGTACGGATGCCTGGAACGAAACAAAAAATGTTCCCTTATTTATATTTCAATATCAATTGACAATTTATATTCGTTGGTTTGTCTTAATTCCATTCGATATTGTATGATGAATTTTGATTTTTTACGTGTGTTAAATATGAGCAGTGCTTATAAAGACATTAATTTAATTCTTAAAGTTTCTTCAAAAAAATTTTTTGAAATTAAAATTGTAGACGGCTAACAAATTAAATCTGTTTTGATATTCAAATTTTGTAATAATCCTTTTATCAAGTAAAAAACCGTTCCTTCTTATTTTATTTTATATATAATATATAATTATATTAGGTTTTTAAATAAAGAAATTCATTATACAGTGTTGAATGGTTTTAACTAAGACCAAGTGCCTTATAAGCTTTGTATGATTCTTTGTGAACATGGAACATACAGTACCTTGGATATAAATGTACCTATGTACATGTTTTTAAGATCATATTTTTGAAGTTTGCACTCGGTAAGTCTATACATTGTTTAATTGATTTTATTATTTTTTATATGTGAAGTTGAACTGATCTTATCGTAATTTTAATTATTTCTTGAGGATGTGCTACATGTTTTGAGATTTTTTGAAGTAATTTATTTAAATATATTGAATATTTCAAATAAATTAGTTTTTGAGAAGTTTTTGAAATTATGTTCTATATTTTTGAGAAATAGTTATTCTTCATTAATATAGGATCAGGAAACAATACATTTTGTAACAAACAGGGCTTCGTACGTTAGTCTGAAGAGTTCAGTACGCATGCCTGGAACGAAACAAAAAATGTTTGATTATTTATATTTCAATTTCAATTGACAATTTATATTCGTTGGTTTTTCTTAATTCCATTCGATATTGTATGATGAATTTTGATTTTATACGTCTATTAAATATGAGCAGTGCTTATAAAGACATTAATTTAATTCTTAAAGTTTCTTCAAAAAAATTTTTTGAAATTAAAATTGTAGAAGGCTAACAGATTAAATCTGTTTTGATATTCAAATTTTGTAATAATCCTTCTATCAAGTAAAAAACCGTTCCTTCTTATTTTATTTTATATATAATATATAACTACATTAGGTTTTTAAATAAAGAAATTCATTATACAGTGTTTAATGGTTTTACCTAAGATCAAGTGCCTTATAAGCTTTGTATAATTTTTTGTGAACATGGAACATAGAGTACCTAGGATATAAATGTACCTATGTACATGTTTTCAAGATCATATTTTTGAAGTTTGCACTCGGTAAGTCTATAATTTGTCTAATTGATTTTATAATTTTTTATATGTAAAGTTGAACTGATCTTACCGTAATTTCAATTATTTCTTGAGGATGTGCTACATGTTGTCAGATTTTTTGAAGTAATTTATTTAAATATATTGAATATTTCAAATTAATTAGTTATTGAGAAGTTCTTGAAATTATGTTTTATATTTTCGAGAAAGAGTTATTTTTCATTAATATAGGATCAGAAAACAATACATTTTGTAACAAACAGGGCTCCGTACGTTTGTCTGAATAGTTCAGTTCGCATGCCTGGAACAAAACAAAAAATGTTTGCTTATTTATATTTTAATTTAAATTGACAATTTATATTCGTTGGTTTTTCTTAATTCCATTCGATATTGTATGATGAATTTTGATTTTATATGTCTATTAAATATGAGCAGTGCTTATAAAGACATTAATTTAATTCTTAAAGTTTCTTCAAAAAAATTTTTTTTAAATTGAAATTGTAGAAGGCTAACAGACTAAATCTGTTTTGATATTAAAAAAAATGTAGCTGAATTGTTACAATGCTGGCAAAAAACAGATCCAGGTGATTTTTGAACTATTCATTTGAAATGAAGGTTTTACCGTCAAAAAAATTTGCAATAATGCTAACAAATAATAATCCGAAGGCGCCAGATCTGGAGAATCTGGTGGGTGTGGTAGTGTATTCCATTCAAGCTGTAAATGTTTTTGGCGAGTGACCAAACTTGTATGAGGTCTGGCATTATCATGGCGGAATACTACACTTCTTCTGTTGATTAATTCTGGCCTTTTCTGACGAAGTGCACCATTCAGTTTATCCAGCTGATAACAGTAGACTTCCGAATTAATTGTTGTGTTATCCGGTGAAAGATAACGATTCCAGTAATGATGCGCTTCTATAATGGATCATATTCGTGACGTTTGAAAAGCGAATCACTTGCATCATCAACGCGACGATACAAATTTCTCTCCGTGAGATCATGGTAAACCCATATATCCAACATCGAGATTAAACCCAGGCCTCTCAAGCGGTCACAAACAGTTGAATTCGATAAATTTAACCTCTTAAAGATCTCACGTGTTGTTATTCGCCGTTTTGCATCCACTTATGCCTTTAACATATCTGTATCAGCTTCAAACGGCCTTCCGGAAGATGGTGCATCCTCAATATCAAAATTGCCGAATCGAAATTTCGCAAACCAGTTCTGGCACTGGCGTTCTGTCAACACATCTTCTTCATACACATAGGATAATTTCTTTCTGGACTGAACAGCATTTTTAGCCTTTCTGTTGAAAGAGCAAAATTTGACGAAAATGCTACTTATTGCTGTCTATATTCAAAGGGGCACCAACCAAAAACTACTGCGTATAATTATTTGTACTTTTTCACACAGAAGCCTTGCTATATCAGCCCTCGAAACATATAATGACTCTGCGGTTTAAGCGTGAAGCTTGGTTAAATTATACCTTTGTCGGAAAAAAACAAAATTACTTTCCGAACAACCTCATATGAAATGTATAAACCAAGCCGTTTTTTGATTGAAGTTTCTATTAGATTTCACCTAGATAAACCGCATTTCAGACCTAGATTACTAGACCGAAGATTGTTTCTGTTTACTCAGGTAACTATCCAGAAACTACTCGTCCATCTAGGGTTAACTACCATTAATCTCTCCTGCAGCTCACGAAACAACATTGTTCATCCAATGCCTGGAGTCAGAGAGTGACTTTGTGTGTGTTAGTGTGTGTTCGTACACTAAATCGCCGCATCCACTCTGAAACCAATATTAGCTCATTTAACGAACCTGGGATAATCTGGGAGCCGCCAATGCATGAACCGTGCCATATTTCACACTAAATGGATGACAAATTTACCTTCTTAGAGGTTCAAGGGAGGCACGCGGTGCATTTCCGATACAAGATTTATGACGCTGCGACATGTGGTTACTATGTATTCCTGTCGTTAACTATCTGAAGCTCCTTCTCATAATTAAAATTGATAGCTCGTATTTTTAGATATACGTTTTCTAAATAAGAAGGTGATATTTTGGAGATCACGTGTATGTATTCCTAAATAAACATCCAGGGTCTCCGAGTCAACTGTGTAAGGTAAACATCCTCCTAGCAAAACATTTATTGCACAGATGAACCAGATATTTCGCTCTTATTCTGGAGAGGTTGGCGTTTATCAGATTTTCAAGTTACTGTGGCATACAACAGTGTCAAAAGAGCACCAAAAATCTGTCATTGAAACATAATATATTGATCGGGTTCAATTATTACAAGATCAAAATATACAAACAGATTTATTCTGTTAGCCTCCTACAAATTTTAATTTCAAAAAACTTTATTCGAACACTTTTAGAATTAAATTAATGACTTATTAGCTCCACCCAAATTTGGTAGACATATCAAATCAAAACTCATTATACAATATTATATTGAATATACAGTATATAGTATATAAACCCAACAAAATATGAATTAAAAATTTAATTTAAAAAATTTCTAAATGAATACTTTTAAGTATTCATTTAGTAATTTCAATTGATAATTTATATTTCGTTCGATTTTTCTATTCCATTTGATATTTAATAATGAGTTTTGTTTTTATATGTCTACTAAATTCAAGCAGTGTTCATAAGACATTAATTTAATTCTGAAAGTAATACATATAAAATGAATACTCATCATATAATATCAGATTGAATAAGAAAACCCAACGAAATATAAATTCTCAATTACAAAAATTACTAAACAAATACTTTGAAGTATATTTTCAGTAGTTTTAATTGATATCTTATAGTTCGTTGGGTTTTTTCATTCCATTTGATATTATATAATGAGGTTTGGCTTTATACTGTATGTCTTTTATATTTAAGCAGAGCTTATAAGGCTTTAATTTAATTCTAAAAGTTTTTGAATAAAATTTTTTTAAATTCAAATTTTAAGAAGGCTAACAAATGAAATCTGTTTTGATATTTGAATGTTTAATTTGAAATGAAAAACCGACAACTACGGTCCGAGTCAATTGAATTTCTTTCACTTATTAGCGACTCCATCAAAATTTAAATAAATTTTCTACTTCACTTAAATATTCAGTTCATTTCTCCGACGAGTTTATTGAGGGAGTTCTGCTATGTCAGAAGATACAGATGCACAAATAATTGTTATGTATCCATAAACATCGATGAAAAATGAAAATAATAATTTTAAAATCAATCGTAACAATTCAATATGTAACTTTCTGAAGGAAGATCATCGGGTAAGTTCGATATGAGAAAATTGTTGATGAAAGGCCAAAATTTGATTTGAAATATGAATATTTGTTTGATTGTTCACATATATGTTAGAAATCATTTAGAAAATCTCATCCTCTCATCCATCAATATGTAACTTTCTGAAGGAAGATCATCGATTAAGTTCGTTATGAGAAAATTGTTGATGAAAGACGAAAATTTGATTTGAAATATGAATATTTATTTGATTGTTCACATATATATAATTTAGAAATCTCATCCTCTCATCCATTCATTTGAATGGACGAGAAAACTATATATTAGGAGTATAAACAAATTCGTACGGTCTTTGGTCAAGAATTAGAGCTTTTAAGTACAAAATTGGTTAGACATTCGAAGTTCAGTGTATTGTCCGTCGCAAGACACTACTTCATCGTAATTGAAGAAGTACAGGTCAGTCAGGCCATGTTACATCGATTGGAAGGGATGGTAATCGAAAGGAGCAACGTTGGGATGTGACTTCCCATTTGAGCGTTTCTAAGTACGTTTCAACGGATTAAAGAACATGTGGCCGTGCATTGTTGGTAACTATGTTTTGTCCGTCGGCGTATTGCAGTCGTTTTTCTAGCAATGCTCGGCTCAAACGTATCAATTGTCGTCGGTCGGGTATTCAGAATACCCGAGTTGGGCACTCTCTCATTTCAGAAGACGTATTCTGTAATGTTGAATCAATTGTGACTTCAAGTTAACGTAAGTGTGGATTTATTTGGATAATGTAAATGTGTTTATACATTCTAGGCTTCAGAACTAGAAATGTTCCATGTATGAAGAAAACTTTGGGAAACCATAGCAAGAAAGAAAAATTTCATTATAATGAATTATAAATAAGTGTTAGCGTGAAACTTGAAAAAATCAAACAAGAGATGCGCAATGAAATTGCAAAAGGATGATGTCGCCCGAACTTAGGGATATCGGAAAATTGGATCAGTGTTAAGAGGCAGAGAAATATGCCAATTTTTCTTGGGAATTTATTTTCCTCACATTCAAATATTCACAGAAGTATAATAGATTTTCCATTCAAGGTGAATACTGGTGAGTTCTTGTGTCTGTCGCCGAAAATATCGGTGCAGTTCATGACATCATTTTATCAGACCTTGAAATTTCAAGGTTCAATTGAGCTGAAACGAATTTCTGAGGCACTTGAGATTCATCACTTACATCATGTCTAATTAGACATTTCAAAAATGTATACCAGAGCTTGCAAGAGTGGAAGTATCGCTTTCGAGCTGTGGTCGGTTGGAATTTGATGCAGGCTTCCTATGCCGTGTTGCTTAAATGAATGAAACTTAGGTACATTTCTAGCATCAAGATCAGAGCTGCAGCGCCGATATTTTGACACTCAGATTCTCCAAGTCCTTACAAGTTTCATATTCAAATATCTACTAGAAAAGTTCCTGCTTTAGTTTTTTGTGATTTTCATGAAGCCATGATCTTTGATTTTCTTGATGAAGCAATACCCGTGAATTACTATTCAATTACACTAGCCACTGCATAAAAATAAACTGCCCGTCAAAAGTTGAGGATATTGAATTAATTTGTTTTTTCTATTCAGAAAAACCCAATATCATTTTAAAATGAAAAGTAGGAAATTTCACGAAAAACCAAAATTCTGAAAATTACTTGTATTCAACAACAGTACCAAGTATGAACACCACGTGCATCAATAACTGCTTGGCATCTTCTCTGCATGTTTTCCATCAGATTGTTGAGAATATCCTACTCAATTTGTTGCCAACTTTGTGCCAAAAGATCTCGGAGCTCTTGAAGCGCTTACGGCTATGGTCTGTGGGCATCAAGGTTTTTATTTGGTCGCAAGTGTACTGGATTGAATTTATTAGGAATATAAATGAGTTCGTGCGGTTTGATAACAGATGTTGCTACTAGTTTAGCATTCCAATGTTTTGTCTGGCAACACCTTCATTTTGTAGTGTTATCATTAGAGTTTCTTTTCAATATTTGTCATTTCGCTGAAGTGTGAGGAACATGGTTTCTGTGTGCTCTGAAAATGTCAATAAGTACCGAGTAATGTGTTTTAGTGGAGAGTTTTATTTCATTACTTCAGAAAAAAGAAAAGTCATCTTATTTTAGAAGATGATTATGGCGATCATGCACTAGCTGAACGAACGTGTCAGAAGTGGTTTACCGATTTAAAAGTAACAATTCTGATTGGAAGGCAAAGAACGGCTCGGAACGTCACCAAAAATTAAGAATCAAAATTAGAGGTAAGGTTCGAAGAAGATCCATCAAAAACTCAAGGAAAACTCGCAACAACACTAGGAGTTACTCAACCAACCATTTGCCATCATTTGAAAGCAATGGGAATGATCGGGAAGGTATAAAATTATATGCCATATTAACTGAAACCAAGGAACGTCAAACGCCGTTTTTTTCATGAATGGATAACTATTCCAACGGCAAAAGAAATGGGTTTTTGCACTAAATTGTGACTGGCGATGGTAGTTTCATTGCTGTAATCCAACACGTCGGGAAATGTATGAATATCTCCTCATCAAATGTTGATGAGAAAGTCATGCTGTGTATTTGGTACTCCGCTGTCGTACTTTGAGGCGTTATTGTCTCGTTGGCAGTTGGACTGGGAGGAGTCCGAAACCGGTCGTTGTACCTTCGGCTAGATCCTGCTCGTCAGGTTTGTCCAGAACAACTCCTGGTTCAGACCAGCTTTTCCACTGGCTTGCTTTATTTCAGGTCATGGCCCATTCAGGGCAAACCTCTTCAGGCTGGGTCTGATCGGGGATGATTCTTATCCATGTGGTCACTTACAAACTAGTGACCACATACTGCGTGTCTGTCCTCTATTTCATGATCTGCGGATCCGCGTGTTTTCTTTGGGCGATCTGTCTGATCTCATCTTATCCAACTTCTGCCGGGTTAGAGTCAATTTCTTGGCGGTTTCTTCTTTCGCCGCTGATGCTGTCCAACGTCTGAACTCTTGGCATGTCGAATGATTTGGGATCTGGAACGGCAATGATCATATATTGCTAAACCGTCAGTAGAAAGTGTTTTATACACTCAGTGACTGTCGTTTGCACTGCTCTGAGCTGTGTATTTGGTGGAACCAGTAGGATGTGGTGTATTATAAGCTGCTATCATCGTTCAAATGGATCACAGGAGAGGTCTACCGATGACAATTCATGCATTTGAGTCAAGCATTGCGAGAGAAAAATATGTCATATGTTGCATCGCACGTTAAAACGTACTTTGAAATGCTCAAATACTGTTCAGGGGGTGGGAAATGCTTTCCCACCTCCTGTACAGCCCAGACATTTCACCTTCCGATTACTAACCCTTTCGATGGATTCAACATGGACAGGCTGACCAGCACTTCTGCAATTACGATGAAGTCAGAAAATAGATCGATGCATGGATAGCTGCCAAAGATTCGGTCATTTTTCGCGAAAGGATCTGTCAATTGCCAAAAGATGAGAAATCGTAGTGGCTAGCGAAAGACAATACTTTAATAAATACTTTTGAAAGTATAACCATTTTTTACAATGAAGCTTCAATTCGCGTTAAGATATCGCACGAACTTATCTATACTCCTAATAGGTCTGGGGATCTTAGGGGTAATGTATAAGATGTAGATGAGGTGGAATACCCTTTCTAACAGTTATTACCCAGCGGAATGTTTGGAAATTTTTGTCAATAGATGCGTGAAATTGTGAGACTACTCCGTTGGTAGCTTTATTGACAAATAAAATAAAATAGAAAATATAATTATATTTTGGCTTCAATGAATCTCATTATGGAATGTCAATGAATTTAAATAAGCCTTAAAAATAACTCACACTGTTCTTTGATTTTGTTAATAATAATAATAATATAATAATAATAATTTATTCACATAATAATTAAGATACAGATTATGAATAAAATACAGATTGTGAATAAAATAATACCACAGAAGCAGCCAGTGCTACTTGTGTGTGGAAATGAAACATATAAGATCAATAAATAAAAGTCTCATAGATGGTCGATGACAATATAAAATAAAACTATTGATAAAAATGAATACGAATGAATTGGTGTGGTGAAAAATTTGGTGATTACAGGATAATGATAATTTCAAAATCATGAAATATATGTATGCATGTATGTTCCTTCGCGCATCATACTCATGTCATATAGGCACATATAAATGAACACACATGTAGAAAAAAAAAAACACCACGAAAGTAGTGAAGACTACTTGTATGTGGTGTACTGCCTTCATCATGATAGTCACAGCACCGTCTGCCCATATTATTCGACCAAAGTCTTGAAATATTTAAAACATGATACGAATGAAGTTGCAGTGGAGATGAGGAATGCACGATAAAATGTATACAATGTAAAAAACTTACTCAAAACGATCATCATTTGAATTTTTATAAAAAAACAAACAACAAAACACCGGCAGATGGAAGACAAGGAGCAACAGATGCACAGAAAAAAACAATGCACCATAAAATGCATAAAAAACTTATTCAAAGCAACCAGCATATAAACGTATACAAATAAAAATTAAAATCATTTGTACATACAAGACGAAGAACAATAGATTCATTAAAAAACACATTAAAATAATAGTATAGATACAGATCAGAGTTCTATCTTAGAACATAGATCAATCTTGATTTATTATTTATTAAATATTTCAAATAAATTATATTCTTTGAGAAGTCCTTTAAGTGTGTTCATGTTTCTAAAAGGCAATTGGTGTTCTTAAAGGTAAGACCAGAAACAAAATTTTGTCTCCTTTAAATATTTATCTATTAATTTCAATAACTTTCGTATATCTGTTGGTTTATTCATTCCATTTGACATTATATATTGAGTTTTGATTATACATGTCTATTAAATGTAAGCGGTGCTTGTTTTAGACATTAATTTAATTCTAAAAGTTTTTTGAATTAAAATCTTTTTGAAATTAAAATTGTAGAAGATGAACATATTTCAATTTGTTTTAATATTCAAATTATTGACATATGTCTAAGACGTCATAATCCTTGGAAGTAATAATGAGTCAGTTCTGCCACCAAAAGAAATTCCACACCAAACCATAATATTTTCTCCTTAAAAAGTCTATATCAGTACTCATCAGTAAAGAATATGTATGGCCATTCATCTCGCCAGTGTAACCACTCCATTACCCGCTCTGAACTTTGACGCTTGTGTTAGCGAGTGAGTGTAACTCTTCTTAACAAGCATCTAGATGTGAAATTGACTTCATGTAGGAGGCTTCAGACTATGCTCAGGAAAAATGAACTACCATTTGCATCTCGTAGATGTTGACTTGCCATTCTTTATGTACTGTGAGGCTGCCTTCTCACCGAAAAAGTTATGTCAAGTTAAGTCTCCGAATGGCGTTGTAGCACCTACCACTTTTGGGTCTTTGACAAAAATTTTCAGTGGCAAAGTACCATACCACTTTGGCTGAACTTACACCAACCTGAAGCATCCCATCAAGATCTGTCTTGGGGTCGGCCTGGGAAAAAACTTGTCTTGCATAATGAAAATTCGATTTTCAATCAAGTAGAATTTCATATAATTCAAAACGAAATACACACTGAAAAAAAGCCAATAAATGTGCACTTCTGACACACATGGACAAAAAATTATAAAACTTGACAAAAACTTGCTGCACGATGAAACAGAAGACGGTTTAGTTATCACTGTATGTAATTAAAAAAAAATCAAGATGAAACGGAAAATATGCATCTTCGGAAAACATCAATATTCTCATGATGAAGTTGAGACGTAGAAAGTTATACGAAAGTACTTTGATTTTGCTCGGCAAAGCTACTGCAAACAAACTGCATGTGGACATGCAAATAATTCAGATCGACTTGGGGTTTCGAAGTACTCGAACATCCTCTACTTTCACCTAATCTAGCTTCGTCCGACTATCATCTGTTTCCTCAACTGAAAAAAATTTGACGGTTGTAAATTTCCTACTTACATAGAAGTGATAAAACTTGGAATTCTGGTTTGCAGAGCAAGGTAAAATTTTGTTTCTGGTGAGTCTGAAGGTGTTACAGTTTCGTTGTAATATACAGGGTCCTGCAATAGTGCATTTTCTTCCGTAGCTGCCGAACCAGACATCCTACAAATTTCATTCCAAAACAGTTTTCTTGTATTTCTATTTCTCCATCTCAAGAAATTATTTTGCAATATATAGTGTGTTCCCAAAAAAATATTCAATAAACGGGTGATTTTTTTAATGGATTGCCTGTATATTTTCATGTATTTTCAGTGAACTTCACCTTTTCAAGACAGCGCAAAATCTTAGAAATATTTTTCCAAGAATACAGATCTTATTCAGAGAAAATTTGAAAAAGTTGAGCGCACACCACTTAAAGACCTTAAACGATTGCGAAAACAAGACGTAACACGAATGTAATACGAATTCTTGGTTCAGTAACCAAGAATCTTTCAGTAAATATTCATAGAGTCATTATAACAAAAAAAATTGTCTGTCATACACAGGATGTCCGTTGTTTATTGCCAAATATGATGAACTTGAAATTAATATATCTCGATTTTTTAAATGTAACGCCCTTGGGTTTGTTTTCACTCCTGTAGGAATGAAAATGCTTACAGGAAACTGAAACAACACATTATATCATTTGAATATTATACGGATTACTTACGGACGTTAAGATAGTCAAAATGATGAAACCTGCAGTAAGAATCATTCAAGGTTAAATCCAATCCTGAAATGATCTACTAACCCTCGTTAGCATGGCTGGGTTAATGCTTCGAAAAACATTAACTATTTTCTTCGCATATTGAGAGCTGTGATTAAGAGCATCATCGTATACGATTCCCTTTATGCATTACCACAGAAAAAATCTAATTTGTTGAGATCTGGTGATCTAGCAGGCCATCTAGTGCATTTTTCCTCCGTAGCTGCCGAACCAGACATCCTATAGATTTCATTCCAAAACAGTTTTCTTGTATTTCTGTTTCTGCATCTCAAGAAATTATTCCCAAATGTATAGGGTGTTCCCAAAAAATAATCAATAAACAGGTGATTTTTTGAATGGATTTCCCTGTATATTTTCATGTATTTTCAGTGAACTTCACCTTTCTAAGACAGGGCAAAATCTTAGAAATATTTTTCCAACAATACAGATCTTATTCAGAGAAAAATTGAAAAAGTTGAGCACACCACTTAGAGACCTTAAACGATTGCAAAAACAAAACGTAACACGAATGTAATACGAATTCTTGGTTCAGTAACCAAGAATCTTTCAGTAAATATTCATAGAGTCTAAATAACAAAAAAATTTATCTGTCCGTTATTTATTGCCAAATATGATGAACTGGAAATTAATATATCTCGATTTTTTAAATGTAACGCCCTTGGGTTTGTTTTCACTCCTGTAGGAATTAAAATGCTCACGGGAATCTGAAACAACAGATAATATCATTTGAATATTGTACGGATTACTTACGGACGTTAAGATAGTCAAAATGATGAACCCTGCAGTAAGAATTATTCAAGGTTAAATCCAATCCTTAAACGATCTACTAACCCTTGTTAGCATGGATGGGTTAATGCTTTGAAAAGCATTAACTATTTTTTCCGCATATTGAGAGCTGTAATTAAGAGCATCATCGTATACGATTCCCTTTATGTATTACCACAGAAAAAAATCTAATTTTTTGAGATCTGGTGATCTAGCAGGCCATCTAATCGGTCCGCCCCTGCCAATCCATGTATTGGGAAACTGGTTATCCAGAAACTCTCAAACATGGCTGAGAGTAATGAGCGGCTGCTCCATCATGCTGCAACCACATTCCGTTTCTTATTTGCGAAGGCTGCACTGCTAATAATCAGATGCAGAATGTTCTGAAGGAAATCCAAATAAGCAACAATGTGGAGATGTCCTTCGGAAAAATTGGGACCTATCACATGTTTGTCAATAACTCCTCCCCAAACATTTAATGACCACTGGGGTTGACGTCCAAATTCTCCTATTATTCTCGGATTTTCTATTGAATAATAATGGAAAGTATGCCTATTGTTGAAACTAGAATTGTGGAATGTCGCTTCCTCACGGAATAAAACTAAAATAAGAAATGTTGAATTCTGTTCAATTTGTGAACTGGCCCAGTATCAGAAATTCAGACAGTTTTCAAAATCATCATCCAAAAGAGCTTGGTGCATCTGAATATGGTAGGCCTGAAACTTATGTTTTTGAGGATTCTTTGAACTGAACGCTCACTTATACGGCAGGCTTCACTAACCTTCCTCTGGCTTGTGTGGGGATCTTCTGTTATTGTCAGTAATACCTCGAAATATTACCCTGTATATTTTGAGGTATTAATGACCGTTTAAAAAAATCACTCGTTTGTTGAATATATTTTTGGGAATACCCAGTATATTGGAAAAAAATTTCTTGAGAAGTAGAAATTAAAATACAAGAAACCCGTTTTGGAACGAAATGCCTGGTTCGGCAGCTTTGGAAGAAAAACGCACTATTGCAGGCCCTATATATGAGTCTAAGTCAGAGGAGAGTATGTTCAGTTATTGATTATTTTTAAATTATGTTTGTTGCTATAGTAGGCTTTGAATCTTTAAATACATCCTCGTTCGTTCAATTTTTTTGTGAAGTGGTTCATTTCCATGAGCTCCACCTCTGTCAAATGTTGACTCACCTTTGGAACACCTATCAAGCAAGCAGTGTCCCAGTCCTTGATTTGTAAATGACCCCATCCTGCCCTACATATCATAGTCCCCTAATTAACACGAAGGCGCGTCAGACCTGCTGGAAGAAACGCAGAAAGCGCGACATCAAAGAAGGCCTTGTTTTTATCTATTGTCGGCCACTAATAGCCACAATTGCATCAACTTGCGCGGCCGCTTTCAACGCGGGAACTCCGCCGCGGGCAGCGTCGCTCCCGAAAGCGTCTCCGACGGCCTCCGCAGTAGGTTACGGGATCTCCAGCAAGAAGCGTCGCGCCGCTCTGCGCCAGCATCGATTCGCCGACGACGTCGGTGTCTACCTTTGCGTAGTGGGCCTTTCATGACGTTTCTTTATACGACGTTCGTGTCGTTGATGGCCGTTTGCTTGTGAAAGTTTTAACGGTTTGTTTAAGTGACTAGTTTTGTGGTTTCGTTCTGGGAGGAGAGTTTTTGGCCGTTTTAGTCCCGCAGGGGGCGAGAATTGATTGAAATTGCGTTGGTATATATAGAACTACAATTCACAGGTGGGTGAACTGATTAAGTTTCTTATAACTGTTTCAAATCAATTCTACTCTTGTCGCAAACAATGTGTAAGCAATACCTATGAATAATAAAATATTATTAAAGTAGTGAAAGTAACTTTATAAACTTTCGCGGGCTCTCAGATAAATATTCAAATGAAGTTCAATGATGATTGCTGATGAATAAATCAAGAAGACTAGCGGAAATTAAGGATATTCAAGATGATCTTACTCAACATAATATCTATGGTTAGTTGTCATATGATTAGTAGGTATCTGACCCATCTCAGGTTTTTCTAACAGGCGACAATTTTAAATTAAAAATGTTTGTGACTCCACAGAAGCAAAAACTTGACTTAAAGAGCTTTCGCTCTTTCTTTCGTTAATGTCTATGGTTGGATGTCATATAATAAGCAATCACTTTCCTCAGGTGAAAAGCTAGAAAGATATTAATTGCTGAATTGATATCAAATTCAATTCTGGAAAAGTCGCTCTACTAATGCTACCCGAATAAGTTATGTATGTTAAGAGTTTAAAATGTTTCATAGTATAATGTTGCAAATAATGGCAATAATGGTGAAATGACTCTTTCCTTGAAATTTTCTGATAACCCTAATACATATATAAAAAATAGAAATAAATCTTTTCATCTAACTTCCCACATTATTTCAAATTTGCAGTTTTATTATTTCTCAAGATTTCGACAAAACAGTTATATTATTTCTGGAGTAGTTCGTAGACGAAATTTGTCTATTAACAACCTACCTATTCCGACTAGAAACTTTTTCTGCAAGTTCCGAATCTATCAGTTGTTTCTTTCGAAGTTCTCGTGCTCAGAAAAAGCAGGTTCTTTGGGCAGAAATGAATTTGACTACGAGTCATTCATGTTGGTCTACTGTGAACGTTCAAGACTATTTTGGGTTTGGAATATTTGAAAATCCAGATTTTTCCAAGAAAAACATTAAAAAGGGCGAAAAGCACTTATGTTTAGTCGAAAAATTGTGCGCGCTTGTTCAATAGTTCATTTTTTTCAAAAATTCCAAATCTGTGAGTTATTTCTTGAGGAAACTATAGCCTGTCTAGAAAGTATACGGAAAAAACAAAGCTTTATTGTAATTATTAAGTAATTGTTTTTAATTCTTCAAGTAAAAAATTATAACGAAATGTTCATCCTATTTACTTAAACAACTAACATATACTGTAAACACTTGACTAAACGTCGAGGTATACCCGAAACTAGATCACCTCCATAATATTCGGTGAGGGTATTTCAGGACTGTAAAACTCACTGAATTAAATCATATTTATTTCGTAGCACTTCTCGTTCAACTTCAATCTTCATTAGTCTCCATATGTTCTCAATGGGACTAAGATCTGCTGAAGCTGCTGGCCATGAAATGGTTGTCACTTGGTGTTTTTGCATCTAAGCTTAAGTATAGGTCGAAGTATTGCACCTTGCAATATCCTACTGAAAACGCCACCCCACCACATTTTGGTGGGAAATTTGCAAATTTGAACGGTAACAGGTTGTTTTGATAGGATTTTTAAGTGATTTCCAACAAGTTGAAAATAACTTCACCAAAGACAGTATTTAAATTATCTTCTTGAAAACGTTGACAAAATTCTATCCTCTTCCTTTTGTAAAGGTGTGATTATGGGGATTCTTTTTGGTTTCCTTGATATGTGGCCTTGTCTTCTCAGTGACATAAGGGCAATTTCACTTTCACATTTCGTTGATTTCCAAATTTTTTAGCCAATTTGCGAAACCTCAGGCGCGTATTGTGTCGTCCTAAGGCAGATAAAGTGTTTAGATTATTTCCTTTAATCTTACGCGGTCTTCCTGAAACTTGTCTTTGTCTCATATGCATACCATTTTCCATTCTCTTAATTGTCTCCTATACAGCATTTTTTCCCAGTTCAGTCAATTAAACTAATATTTTAACATTTCAAAAACCTTTTCTATTCAAATATTTATCCTGTTTTCTTTTTTCTGGTTGCAACATTATTTCATGAATTTTATACCTGTTGACAATCAACAACATTTAACAAATAGTCTTGCCATACAACTCTAACCATAGCCGACTATCTGCACAACCTATTTGATTCATTGCTTTTGTCTTAAAATGTTGAAAAAAGAAGTATATTGACATTATAAAAAAAAAATTCGGGGTACTTTCTAGACGGACGATGAATTTTAAAAATATAAAATATATGTTCTGTCATCGGAAAGTCGAACTATTTTAATTTTTTTAAATTTTTTAAAATTTTTTCAAAAAATTTCATGAAAATCAAAAATAAATAATTTTTCCTTTTGTCTATATCATTACATATTATCAAGAAAGAGGGAAAAAAGAATGTATGAAACAACATATACTTGAATAAAATAGAAATTTCTTTTACTTGATAGAAGAAATATAACAAAATTTGAAAATCAAAACAAATTAAAAATATTTACCTTCTACAATTTTAATTTCAAAAACATTTTGTATTTAAAAAACTTTTAGAATTAAATTAATGTCTAACTAAACATATACTTATATTCATATACTCGTTATTATTTTGCTTAGGGATAAAAAATAATTCAAAAAATTCTCGCTATTTATCTTCGCAAAACTGTGTGCGTCTTTGTATCTAAATACTTAATTTGAACTCAATGGAATTTGTAGTTTCAAAAATATTCGAGATATAAAAGTCCATTATGTCCATTTCATAGCCTAATTGATATATTCAGGGCTCAAACCTACCCTGAAAAATTCAAATTTCTATGCCTTTTCTTTCGGAAATTAGCATTTTTACGTCCACCCGTAAGGCCGATCCTCACAAAATGTGGGTTACTTATGTACCAAATTCGATTTCGATTGAATCAGGAGTTTCGGAACTATTTGGAAAACAGGGAAAACTTTCAAATTTGAATAACTCTTGGACCGATTTTGACCATTAACCAGCATAGGCAAGATATTTAGGCATCAAATTTACTCTGAAAGCTTCTAGTAGTTAGCAGTTTTTTTAGAAAGTTTGAGTATTTCGGGATGAAATTACTTCTGAGCTCGTATTTTTCATCAGCGAGCCGAACCGTTATGAAAATTTTCGTAAAATATCATTCTTTTTGTAGGAGAAACAGCAAAATTCCTCACGATCATTAATAAAGCTGGAAAGTGCCATTTTCCATCTATCAAAAACGTATATATTCGCGGGACAAATAATAATCAAATTCCTTTCGCGCACTCTAGCTTGAGAGTTGCATATTTTTCAACAACTCTGGTTTAAATTCTGCTTTTGCGAGAGCAGAAGGTACATGTCCAGTTGGTTCTTAGTTACAAATGAAAAAGATGTAATAAATAATGTGAATATGTATTCAGGAGTGAATTGAGTTTGATTTTGGACAATTCGGTTTGTGGGTGTACAAAGTTTTAGTGTCATCTGACACTGCTTCCGAAACAATGTGGCTCCTTCAGGTTTACTGTTCGAACCAAATTTAATGATTTATTTTAAAAGTATTGTAAAATACCCAGTTGACATACCATAGTGAAATAACCACGAAATTACATAGTGAAATTACTCTCCTGGGCTTCTGGTAAAATATTCTCTTAATACTACTAAATACTTATTTCACTTACTATTGCCCCAAATACTATTGCATTCAACCTTTAATTACTCACGTGAATGTCAAATTCACTCGTTTCAGAGATCTTTAGATGAAAATTCCCTAAATATCGTTTGGAGGAACTAATGATGCCCTGAAACGTTGTCGAACAAAGACTGCTTTATGAAATGAATTAATCATTGAGTTGACATTGAATCCTTTGGTTCCTGCTCGAAAATATTGTTTTTAGTTTTCTTTTTCAACTCTTTTCGGATGGAGCAGTCATATTGGTACATAATAGTTTTTCTCGTCAATTTTAGATAATACTCTTTGAACAAACAATATCATCCACGGAACATTTAGTAATTATTTTACATTCATTCAAATTCAGGATCACATAGCACTCGATAAGATCTTCCAAATGAGGTATTGCAACATCCCTCATCTCTATTCAAAATCAAGGGGTTGTACGCACCCCCGTTAGGGGATAGCAGTTACGGGAATGGAAAGAGCGGAAAAGTAGTTCTCAAACCAGAAATTGACGGGTCCGAGCGATTTTCCACATTTCCATTTTAGAGCCGGAAAATGGAGTTGTTAAGTTTTCGTTTAACCACACTGTGTATAGGGTTCAGCAATAGTGCGTTCTTCTCCCATAGCTGCCGAACTATACCTCTTAGAAATGCCATTCGAAAACAGTTTTCTAGCATTTCTATTTCAGCATCTCGAGAAATTATTTTTCAATATATAGGGTGTTCCAAAAAAAAAAGATATTCAACAAACGGGTGATTTTTTAAATGGATTGCCTTGTATATTTTAAAGTATATTCAATGAACTTTACCATTCACCATTAAAAGTTCAAATCTTAGAAATATTTTTCTAACGGTACAGATCTCATTCACAGAAAACTGGAAAAAGTTGAGGGCACAGCATTTCGCTGAGAGACTTCAAATGGTTGGAAAAACGAGAGGTTACACGAATGTGATACGAGTTCTTTGTCACTGAAAGATTCATATAGTTATTATCACAAAAAAATTAATCTAGCATACACAGGATATCTGTTATTGATTGCCAAATATGATTAACTTGAAACTGATATTTTTCGATTTTTTCAAAGTTAATGACCTATTTATTTTTTTACTATAATGCACAGAATTGAATGCTTCACATTTTTTCAGAAGCAATCTTGGGGTTATTCCCACTCCTGCGCTTGGCAAATAGAAATATGCAATCGCAACGGACAATTTGATTTGAATATGAACAGATAACGGAAGTAATTCAAAAAAAATATCGAAACCATGAAACCTGTTATAAAAATTATTCAGGGTGTATTCGGTACAAAATCACTATATGGGCATCTTCTACGGTTTCATTCTTTGGAGTTACTGAAAAATATTAATGTTTCGTGAAGAAGAGGTGAATAGGGTATGAAAATGGAAGCATCGCAATGAAAGTGCTTATGAAGTTATTTGTTGACAAAACTATATCATTGTTGATACAGGTTGTCATTCGGTATCCTGCCGGGCAAAACTGTGCGCACATGAAACTAAAAGTGACATTTCTGAATAATATTCATGAACAATTTGGATGACTTTCACTGGTCAATTTTTGAACTTCAATATTTCTAATAACTTTTCGAAAGTATGTCTATCTCAGGAAGTACAATTAAGCAGAGTACATTTTAGAACAACAAGACAAGAAAGATATCCCAAGTTGCTAACAATTTCGATTTTTAGTGAAGGGCCGAAAAAATTTACATTTTCAATTTAATAAGATGGCCTATTCATTTATTGTGAAATACTGGCAATAGTTTATTCCCGATTTCACGAAGACACACGAATCTAGTCATATTAGTGTTCCTTTCAACAATAATATTTTCAACCTAGCCACTTTTAAAGCTATGTCGACACACAGCCCAACTCCGTTCTACGCGCTGACTTCTTCAACACATCAAGCATCCCTCAGAATTCTACAACTTTCCAGTATTTCACACAGAGGACGCGACCAGTGTTCATGTTGATCTATCCACCGCTCTCTGGTTTTAAGTAACAGCAGTACGCAGCGTTCGATACGTTGCCGCAAAGAGCTTCAAGGTTTTATGTAAGCAATTTTTTTTCTGAAGTTCAACCATAAAATTAAACAAAGTCGACTTTAAAATATTATGTTTTAGGAAACATTCAAACATTTCATCATTCATCCGAATCATTAATTTTCCTAGAGGTCCCGAGTGGCACACTTTCAGTATGCTAACTTACGTACATCCAAGAAAACATCGCATCGCACTTGGAGATTTTCCTACATTTCCAACTGAAGGCATCCAAATGCTTTCAGTATCCAACAAATTGATCTATATTTCCTTGAACGAAGCCGTAGAATATTTGGCCACTATTAACAAACTGAGAATAGAAAAATTTGTATTGCAAGATTGCCAAAAACAAAGATAATTCATATCACGATAGCATCGGTTTAGATCAAGAATTTTTCATCACCTTCGAAGACGACAGTACTCTGTTTACCCGTCTGGGATTATGGTTTCTTTCCTTTAAACCTATCACAACGATGAGCCCACATATTCGAAAAAAATTATGGAAGAAACGCGTAAAACTGAAAAACTAATTACTTTATGTACAATTTTATATTATAAGACTTTGAAATGTAACACGTAAGTAAAATAGCGAAAGAAAATTGTTCCGTCTCAATAGAGGCGGCCCTGTCTACCTGCAATATAATTCATTCTCTTTATTTCGTCTCGTTAGAGACGGCCCTGTCTACGCTTAATATAAATTATTAATTTTGAATGTTAATATTTCAATCTAGCAGTTTCTCAGCTGCGCTATACGAACTGTTTAGTGTTATTCGACACTTCAGCTCATTTGTGTTCTAATGGTTGTATATGGCCTTGTAAAAAAATGAAAAGTCTCTTATTGCATTTGATGTATTTATTGCTTCGTGAATTTCGTCCTCGAAGCATTCATAATTGTAAACTGATTCTATCCTTGTTCACTTTCAATGATCTCATTATTTTTCTTTAACCAACAAGAAGGTTTATTCCGGTCATTCAGTCTACCTACAAATGGACCTTCCAATCAATTTCGTGAATATCTCTCTTTTTTTTAGAAGGAATACATCAGACACCTCTTACTTTCAATCTTTGATCAGACTGTGACATAATTATTTTTCTCGTAATAGTCAAACTTGTCGCATATAGTCTTTGCTACATTGAGCACTATCTCCGGATAGTCAAACTCGTCGCTTGTGACATTTCGGTCCAAGCTCTCGGGGTAATTATTGTTGATATAGTAATCCAGTCGATTGCCAAAATATTGACAAATTCATAAAATTTGTTTTGAATGTAATAATCATACTTAGTGACTTGATTTATACACAGTAAACCAATAATTATAGTTCGTTGTTTTTCCCTAAACTACGTCAAAATACAGTTCACTGAACCCATCGAAATTATTCATCGGGATTAATTAATTTGCAATTGCCTGTCATTTCAAAATACTGAAATAATAGGCAAAATACTGCTGTAAACTAACCGTGGTACGAAACAGTTAGCACAAATCTATCTAAAATTCTTTTCATAATGAAATAGTAGAAATATTTGCACTGACTTCTGTGCCAAAATTCAAAATATTTTTTCTATTTGTGTACGCTTTTTTTAGCAAGGTATAATTTTACCTGAATGTCTGTCTATAAGTTTCGAATTTTCAGAAAATAACGATCTCAAAGGACTAGGTTGAAATTACTGATGAAGATTCCAAGGTCAAAAGTAATTCCGTCCGGCTGATCGTAAACATTTTAACTCTCGAAGGGAAAAAAATTGGGTACGATGGTTCCGAAATTATTCATACTTAAAATTCATTCCTATTTTTTTGATAGTTTCGAAATTAGATTATACAATAAGTTTTATTCAATAACATTTTCTTTTTCGCGAATATGTATTGTCGTCCATTTGACTTTCGGATGACAGAGCACAGAATAACGTGTTTCTGTTCTTTGAGAAATAATTCACAGACAGAATTTTTCAGGAAAATAGACCGTTCAGCCATCGCGAAAAACTTCTGACATTACATCAATGCTTCTCATCATTATTACTCAAAAGGATACTATCTATATAGGTATCCAAATTCCGAAATTAACATTGTAGCAATGGATATTTATGAAATTGCCATCAAGAAAATGATTTGAAAAAATACTCAAGCATTACCAGTCTAACATCCTGAATGAATTAAATCAAATTGTAGAAATTACTACACACCACTGTTGTCTGATGATGGGATAGTTCATTTCCCTAAACTCGAGTCACCAGAAAATGTGTAATATATCTTTTTATTGGTAGTAAAACATAGTTATTTCTACAATTTGTTTCAATATAGTTAGATTTTTGATACATTTGTATTATTACGTTTCATATCGTAAGTAAAAAAGGTTTTTCCTAGACATTGAAAAATATTTTATATTGTTTTAATTATGATCAACTACCAAATAGTAACGGCTGAAACAATTCAGTATCCTGAATGAACATACAGCCAACTCCCCAGCTATATAATATATATATATATATATATATATATATATATATATATATATATATATATATATATATATATATAATGTGAAAAAAAATATAATGTGAACATAATTCATATATATATATATATATATATATATATATAAGAATATATATATATATATATATATTATATATATATATATATATATAAAAAATAATGTGAAAATAATTCATATATATATATATATATATATTCATATATATATATATATATATATATATATATTTTTTTTTTTTTTTTTTTAATAATCACCATTATGGGAGTTTCCTCTAGAAGGTCCGGGTCTTAACGACCAAGGACCTTCTAGGCAGCTGTAAGGAACATTCTAACAATTCTTGTCGTCCAGAGGATCACCTCCTTCTGAGCTTTACTTATCAACTCCTGATCCAGTTCAAGGAGTTCCGTATTTTCTGCCAGGTGGCTCTCAACCAATCCATTCGTGGAGATTATCAGGGGCAGAATCTTTACCGTTCTTAGCTGGTGTATCTCTTTTATTTCAAAAGCCAGGTCGTGGTACTTTGTTAGTTTCTCCGTGTACGCTCTACTTATGTTATCATCTGCCGGGACGGTTATATCAATGATTGTTGCTTTGCGGTTTCCTTTATCAAAGATCACGATGTCGGGCCTGTTGTGCGGCACCGATCTATCCGTTATTATCGGGTTGTCCCAGTAGAGTTTGAACTGACTGTTTTCAAGTATCGGCTTGGGTAAGTATTCGTGTACCCTTCGAGAGGTAAGTCCTACTTTCATGGCAATGGCTTGGTGAAAGATTTTTGCCATAGCATTATGCCGCTGGGTGTACTCCCTGGGTGCAAGAATGGGGCATGAGGATGTCACATGTTGTATAGACTCCAAGGCTTGGCAGCATTTCCGGCATCTGTCAGTCGGTATGTTCTTTTTGGCTATATGTTTCAGGTACGCTGATGTTGGCACTACCTGATCTTGGATTGCGATGAGACGTCCCTCGGTTTCTGGGAATAAATAACCGGATTTAAGGTAAGTTAGTGACTGCTCTCTATTAACTCTATTTTCTTTCAGTGCCTCCGGATACCTGCCATCTAAGGGTTTGCCGTGCCATTCCTCCAATAGTTGTTCAGATGATGGCGTCTGTGGTGGGTTATTTCTGCTTGCCAGATTTAAAGCCGTGATGTTGCGGTCTTCCTGGCATATTGATTGAAAGAACGGTAAGTTTTTTGAGTGGAAATATTCTCTGAGTTCAGTTACCGCTTTATTGGGGGCCTTTTCAACATTTCGCAAACCCCTTCCTCCTTGGTGCCTAGGCATGTAAAGTCTGATCACCATATATATATGATCATCATAATAATAATAATAATAATAATAATAATAATAATTTTATTTCTTCAGTTAAATATTCCTACAATAAAACAGCATATAACAGAAGAAAACGTCAATTAAATTCACAAAACTCTTTTAAGTAATAACAATTTTTACTTAAAAGCAATGTTTTAACCTTAGTCTTGAATATATAAACATTAGACGAATTCTTCACTTCAACAGGAAGTGAATTGAAAATTTTACAACCAACAAAATTTAAATTTTTTTGAAAATATGTAGTAATATGAGCTTTCGGTATCAACAAGTGTTTGCATCTGGTGTTGTAATCATGACTATTGTCATTAGCAAATATTGATCTATTTTTATATACATATAAACATACTTCATAGATGTAAATTCCTACCAAGGTTAATATTCTTAGGTCTCTGAAAGCTGGTCTACAAGATTCTCGGAAAGGAATTCCAGCTAAAATTCTAATTGCATATTTTTGTAAGATGAAAACTCTACTGATTTCCACAGCACAACCCCAGTTCAAAATACCATATCTTAAGTGACAGTGGATGCTGGCAAAATAAATAGTTCTTAGTATCGCATGACTACAGTGGTTTTTCATAAATCTAAGTGAAAAACAACCACTACGGATTTTTCCACACAAAAAATCGATGTGGTTACTCCACCGACACCGAGAGTCAAGTACTATACCCAATAATTTGGTATGATCTACAAAAGGAATCTCGCATTCAGGAGTCCGAATCACAGTCTGTCCTGGCTGTGGTGCCCTCAACGAAAAATGTACTGCATGAGTCTTTGAGCAGTTGACCATTAACCGATTTTTCCTCGACCACTCAAAAATATCAGCACAGACATTGGCAGTAGCCCTTTTAACTTGTTCCATGTCAGAACCAGAAACCAGAATATTTGTATCGTCTGCGTAACATATTATACGACATAATGGTGATCTTATTTTCAAAAATGATGGGAGATCATTACTGTAGATCACGTATAGCTTAGGGCCGAGAATTGATCCCTGAGGAACCCCTGCCGCAATACTCTTGATTGTACTTACCACTTCTCCAATCCTCACTACTTGCGATCTACCCGTCAGGTAGGACCTGAACAAATCCAAGCTAAGACCTCGAATGCCATAACGGTTCAATTTATGGATCAAAAGCTCATGGCTGACGAAGTCAAATGCCCGCGAAAAGTCCACAAACAGACCGACAACCTCCATACCACTATCCACATCTGCTACAATTTCTCTATAAAATTCGTAGAGTGCAGTTTCCGTGCTACAATTCCTTGTAAACCCATGTTGAGCAGATGAGAGTAAGGAATGCTTTTGGAAAAATGAAACTAAAAAATCGTTCATTTTGAGCTCAAAAATTTTGCCTACACTAGATAGGATACTTATAGCACGATAACTATCATAAGAATTATAGTCACCCCTTTTATAAACAGGTGTTACTATTGCGAGTTTGAGTTTCTCCGGAAAAATTCCATTCTCAAGTGATAGATTCAAAATATAAGTCAGTGGTTTGCAGACTTCAAACCTACATATTTTTATTATTTTGTTGGAGATATTATCAAATCCCGCCGAACATGTGTTCTTGAGCCTAGCAATCAACAGCAGCATATCTTCCTCACACACAGGATTCATGAAGAGTGATGCGTCATTAAAACGGACATTACCATCAATAAACCCGTCATCAAAACTACCCGCTAATGACTGGTAATTCAAAAAATGAGAATTAAAGTTGTTAGCTACAGTGGTATCGGGTACTCGGATACCATTTTCAGTTATAGTTATATCCTGTCTACTGTATTCCTTTTTATTAATTCTATTGATAATCTGCCATGTAGTTTTTGTTTTATTACTTGATTCAGAAATCTGCAAATCGTACTGCTCTTTATGGGTGTCAGATAGTTTTTCCCTATAAAGTTTACTGTAAAATCTATACTGTTGCTTGAAGTGGTCATCCTGTTTGGCAAGTTCACCAAAACGACTAACCAGATTCTTGAGCTCTCTCAGTTCTGTACCATCAATCTTGGTTCGTGAGTAAGAAGAATTGAATTTTTTCATAGGAAATGATTTTTCATAATAATAGAGTAGTATCTGTGAAAAACAATTGAATGCCGTATTAGGACAAGCAGACCGAAAAACATCGTTCCAGCTTTCCTGACTCAAAAAGGATCTGAATGTCTCTATATTTTGAGCACTGTGGACTCTGGAGTAAATTGAATTTCTATGGTTACTATGCAGAGCATCCACTGCCACAGTTATTATTACCGCGCGGTGGTCAGAAATGAAAAAATCTTTTACATCGGTCGTAAAAGTACTGTCAAAATTAATCAAAAAATTATCTATGCATGTTTTTGAAGTTGAAGTTACTCTAGTAGGTAAGGAAATAACAGGCTGAAAACTGAAACAAGCAATGCAATCACGAAAGAAAGTTGCACCACCAGTACCAACTGAAAGATCCACATTGAAATCACCGCCAATGATGATCTTACCGGGGAAACTACTCAGGAAATCAAGGAGCTCATTGAAAACTTGCAGGAAAGTGTCAAAATTTCCTGATGGAGGCCTATAACAAGCAGCAATTGTTAAATTTTTAGCTGGAACTCTGATGCAACAGCATTCAAATACGCCCTCAATACTGAGGTTGTCAATATTAACAACAGAAATATCCTGAATGAAATCATCATTTCTATATATGGCAACACCACCATGTTTCATTATTATCCTGCAATAACTTGTACATAGTGAGAATTTACTGAGTTTAATTATATCGATATTAACTTTGTCCTGCCAATGTTCACTTACTAGTAAAAAATCACATTTTTCTTTAGAAAAAAGATTATTCAACATAAGTACTTTATTACCAATACACTGGACATTTTGATGAATTATTCTTATTTTACCTTTTCCATCAGTTGAGGACGCCACCGAATGAATTCCTAATGTGGAGGAAGACGGGAGCGCCGGGGCTGAAAAAACCGATGAACGCTTGCCCTATTCGGCCAGTTGGAACTCACGAGCACTTTATCGACTTCACTTTCCTTGATCAAAACTTTGAATGAAGCATAAATATCAGGGTATCTTGATTTAACTGACTCACACTTAACACCTGTGAAGTTTTGACCTAAAAATATCTGCAGGTCCTCCGTTGTCGTAGTTGGTTTAAGATTGGAAACATGAAAGGCCTTGAATTTCTCAACACCTTCTACTGTAGATGGCCCACCGTAGTTTCCCACTACTAGTGTCCTTTGGGATTTGGGTTTAGCTTTCTTTGCCTTTACAACTTTCCACTCTGATTCCGGAGTATCTTTTCCTGGTTTTTTGTCCAATACATCATTCTCCAAATCAATGCATTTGCTCAGTAATTGCATATTATTAGCATCCTGAATAGCTTTGTTTACATCTTTCAATGTTACATTTTTAAGTTTCTGTCTTGATTTTGAAGTATCTGACGTATTTATTCTAGGGCCTTCTGCAATCGCTGATCCCGTCCGCAGCCGCGCAGCGTAATTATTATGCTGGTGAATCATCGCAAGATCTCCAGTTACACCATTACCATCAGAATTCACTGAGCTCGCTTTGAAAACACTGTTATCATTATCAGGTATCTTCTGGTATTCATTTAGTTTTTCATTCAATTCTGCAATTCGTACATCTTTTTCAACCGATTCCTTATTCAAAATAGAAATTTTATACCGGAGATGCGACGTATTCTCAATTAGTAATTGATTTTTCGCCTCTAGCTCTTCGATAATTTTTAATAACAGATCCTTCGACGTAGAATCTTGAGTTATAGTAGATCCACTTTTCTTTTGAGAATTTTCATTATCAGTCACGACGCTCAAACTATGGGGCGTTACTTCTTCATCGCAGCATTTTCCATATTTCACACCACAACTGGGGTGAAATGACTTAGAGCATATAGCACACTTCACAAAGCTTTTCACTACGTTATTTTTACAATATCCGCATTTATGAATCTCAGTTTGAGGAGCATCGCTCGCACCAACCTTACCACTTGACGACATATCGCATATCGAAAGCATATCGAAAGCATATATATATATATATATATATATATATTCATATATTTATATACATATATATATATATATATATATATATATATATATATATATATATATATATATAAATTATTTTCACATTATTTGAAGGTGTAGAATACTCTGCATGATGTTGCTATTACAGACTCTCAATTTCATATCAAATTCATCAGAAGTGGTGATGTCTTTCGGCAGGCTAAACGAATGGATTTGAATAGAGCATTCATGCATGAAGCGTTCAAAGTACAGGAAGTAGGAAATCTTTTGGGTACAAATTTGGATCAATTTTACGGAGACATTTGTGCCTCGATTTGGAAATACTTCTTTGATGTGCGTTGGTGTGTATATGATATATGAATACCTCCATTCGAAAGTTTAAACATTATGAATTCTTTAGGGGGAAAACGAAATTGGGTCTCATGAAGGACAATGAGTTTCGTATTTTGAAGCGGAACCTTGAACAACTTTAACAAAATTCTTTCATATGCTTTTTGAGCAAATTACCTCACTCTAGAAACCTCTAGAGTGTGAAAAATAATAAGAAGTATGCTCAATGGTAAACAGAAAGTTTTAAAATCGAGACACTGTGGTGCAACTTGCATATGTGTAACAGTTCGAAACTCAAATACAACTGACCTGATTTTGTTGATCGCCTGGTATAAGCAACAGACAGGCATATTCAATACTTCGCATATCTTCAGTGCAATATTACAATACCAACAAAACTTTGTGAGCTGTTTGAATATCAAAACATATTTAATCTGTTAGTCTTCTACAATTTTAATTTCAAAAATTTTATTCAAGAAACTTTAAGAATTGAACATGTAAAGTTGGACTGGTCTTATCTGAATTCTAATTATCTTTGAGGATGTGCTACATGTTTTGAGAGTTTCTGAAGCAATCTATTTAAATATATTAAATATTTCAAATAAATTGATTTTTAAGAAGTTCTTAAAATTATTTTGTATATTTTTGAGACAGATTTAGTCTTAATAAATATAATATCAGAAGACAATACATTTTGTTACAAACGGGGCTTCGTACGTTTGTCTGAAGAGTTCAGTACGCATGCCTGGAACGAAACACAAAAAAATATATTTATTTATTCATTAATTTCAATTCACAATTCATATTCGTTGGGTTTTCTTAATTCCATTTGTTATTGTATAATGTGTTTCGATTCTATACGTCTATTAAATATGAGCAGTGCTTATAAAGACATTAATTTAATTCTTAAAGTTTCTTGAATAAATTTTTTGAAATTAAAATTGTAGAAGACTAACAGATTAAATCTGTGGAAGAGAAAATGATTGTGTGCTCTTTCGAGTATGTTCAATATTGCAGGCTAGATTATAATATATGATATTATTTCGGATCAGGCGAACTACTAGAAATTTTCAGTGAGCAAATGATAAAAAAATAATCCCAGATATGTCTTCACGTAAATTCCCACAATAATTAAGAACTAATTCAGTTATCCAATAGCTGATATTCTTCAATTTACTAGTCTAAATTTCAAAATACACTAACCTTGTGTAGTCCTCAATGTTGAATTGTCTGATAATTGAAGCTCAAATACGACCTTTTCTTAATGTCTGAATTATTTCAGTCCAATAAATTGATGGTCTTCGGATGGAGTCGGATCCTTTTTCTTCACTCATGTGTGTCTACAGCTGTATCTTGAAATTCTAAAGTCCCTTTTATCCCACGCACATTGTCAAATTAGTACCAGTTTCCAACATATTCAATAGACTGCAACAATTCAGCTACAACTATATTTTAAAATGCCCGAGCCCAGTCGGTTTAACTGGGTCGTGAGCCTGATCTCACAATTCCACAAAATGAAAAGACACAACTCCCTGACAAACAAGTCACTCGTTTAATTTACCACAAGTAATTTTTCTTACAAATTACATATATACATTTAGAAGAAATATACAATTTACTATCTTACACTAGAGTAAGTTTCAATAATATTATTACCGATAAAAGTAGAAAAATATATATATGAAATGGGAATGTAATTATTAATATATACAAAAATTTGAAGTTCCTTAATGTGATATGAATATATACAAAATTTCTCAATGTTACTTCCCTAGTTGGTTTAGAATACAGGCTGATGTTTTGCCAATCAAAACAGGTCGTGGTTTTGTAGGTCGTCTCAAGCAGGCTGTTATGTAGTTCTTTGAACTTAATAGCTTCAACGTCTTCGGGCAACCAGTGTACGTGTAACTATTCCTCACCAAGAAAACTTCCAAACTCCAGGAACAAATAAGAGGAAAATAATCCAAGAGAAATGCAGGAAAAATATTCCATAAAAAAATCCAGAAAAAGACAATCCAAAAAAAAATCCAGGAAAAGATAGTCCAAAAAAAACTGTCGAAAAGAGAACCAAAATGAGAAATACGTCACATTAAAATTTTGAACACTTCTGTCTCTGGAACTATTCTTCCAAAATGGGAAAAAAAACTTGGGTATTTTTTCTGCCATTTCTGATAAAAAAAAATGTAGAAACTTTCAAGGCAATCGTATGGAAAATTTTCCAGGACAGAAGTGTGTTTTAGAAACGAAGCAATAAATAATAAATAATAAAGTTAAAATAATGTTACATTATAAATAAAAGACGTGTACGTGCATCGAGCAAAAAGTTTTAAACAACCAATATAAAAAATTCGACAGAGGCATTCCAAAAAGAAGAATATATGATAAAAATAACATGCTTTAAATGCAGTTCAAGCATAAAAACGAATGATACTTACCCCTTCTTTGAGGGTTTTTACTTCTACACTTCAAGAAAAATTAATTAACGAGAAAATAAATTTTATGACGTTCATATTTCCACTTTACTCTGCAATCATGAACCGGAAAAGAAATAATTCCTTCATATCAACGCGCACGTGACGACACATTGACGGACAGATATCCTAATTTCTTCATTCACCGGTCTTCTCGATAAAGGTGATATACCAGCGAATAAATTCGACGTGTAGATCGCTACAAGACAATTTAGTAGCTCAATATAACTCCAAAAATTGAAATCTGAGGCATCAATAATATATCTGATACTTACACCACATAGTATTCTCAGTACCTGCTTCTGTTTCATGAATACTTTCTTACTTTCAGACAAATCCCCCCCAGAAAAGAATGCCGAAGTTAAGGACACTATGAAAGTAGCTGAAGTAAGTTATCTTGGCTGCTTCAGCTCCCGCTATTTGCTTTATTCTTCTAACTGCATAGCTCTTGACAACTTAGGAATCATTTCATCAACGTGGACAGAAAACTTGAGATTTTATTGCAAAAAGACTCCAAATAACCTCATGTGATTGTCCGAAGACATTTTTGGTTCAAACAGTAGTCTCTGTGTTTTATTACTGTTAATGATCATTTTGTTTGCGCTGAACCATACCTGGGCTTCCTTTAGTGTTTTCTTGTCTTCCTCTTGCAATTCCTGGTTGTACATCCCTTTATTCAGAAAAGAAGTGTCATCAGCGAAGAGGACGGTTTCATCTGATTTCACATCAGCTGGCAAATCAATCATGTATATGACAAACAAAAGGGGACCCAACACAGAATCCTGCTGTACACTCTGACTCACAGTCTCCCCAAAAGAAGACCTGCCTCCCAAGCTTGTTTTCTGCATCCCGTTTGTCAGATAACTTTTCATCAGGTCAAGAGCCTCACCTCTGATTCGTTAGTATTCAAGCTTGTTTAAAAGCACAGAGTATGAAATACTGTCAAAAGCCTTGGATAAGTGACATGCCTGTAAACTACATTTTTGTCCCCCATCAAAAGCTTCTCCTATATTTTCAAGCACCTCCTTTAGTGCCGTCTCCAATGATTTGCCCATAAAGAACACATACTGTTGTTTGCAGAAAATTTTGTGGTTTTTGAAGAAACTCAGTAATCTATTATTTATTATTATCTCAAACAATTTTGAGAACCCAGGAAGTATCGATACTGGGCGATAGTTTTCTGATTATTCTATATCTCTCTCTTTTATGGACAGGTACTATTTTAGCCTTCTTCAACTGATCCAGAAAGTGCCCCTGTTGTAAACATTTGGTAAGCATGCTACATAATCGAACCTCAATGCACGGAAAAATCTCCTTCAACATAGTTGATGCCATAGATATCTCTGGTTCGTTTAGATTTTATCTGTCTCAGAGCTTCCCTGAGTTCTGTTATTGTGCATTCATGAAAGTAGATAGACTGAACAGTTTTTGTCTTAGTTTTACGCAACAGATTGATTGGATTTTCTTGTACTTTACATCTTTCTGAAATAGCTCCAGAAGGTGTACACTCAAAGCCCATGGGTTGCTTCAGTGCCATCTGACTATCTGAAGCAATGATAATTCTAGTTCGCTTGTATTGTCTGGATAGACGGACTTGGGGGCATCTCTCTGCAGCCATACTTTCGATTTGGACCATTGTTATAGGATTTTCTAAAGCCAATAATTGCTTATACTTGGGACCATATATGTTTATGCCCATCAATAATAATGTGTTCCAGAAAATTGAAAATCTCTGATGAGTCAAAAAACCAGAATATTTCAATTTTCATTTTCCTTTATCAATAGAATTTGTTGAAACTTTTATGAAAATAGTCTAATCGACACATCAATTCTTGGTTCACAGAATAATAGCTTCTGACTTATTGTCATAATCTTCGATTTTCCGAATGTATGATGTATTTACGGAGCTAAACGGCTTCATCCCTAAATATCGTTCGTTCGAAGGAATTCCTTCGTATCAACTTATACACTAACGGCCAGTTTCATAAACAACATCAAAAGGCTCCTTTATGATAAAGTCCCTTTACGAAAAAGGATCCTTTAATTGGGAGCATCAGTTTCATAAACGCACATCGACCGTCCTTTACTTAAAGCTTCCTTTAATGCGCCAGTCATATGTTTCCGACTGTTGGCTATCCTGAGAACTAGTGATTTTACGAATGTAGTTGGTGATATTCTGTAAAAATTGTGAGTTATGCGTTGGAACTTGTAAAAAGAAAACGAGAAGAAGCATAAATAGATCTTTGCATAAACATGGTTATGTGCAGAAGACAGTATATTGAAATTTATATCATTATTACGTTCGAATTGCTATATTTTATTACGTGGGTTATATGAATGTATATGGAAGAAAAGAGAAAAAAAAGTATTACTTTAAAATCAGAGGAGGAACTATGCCTCTTGGAATTGATTGAAAAAGAGAATTTTAATATTATAGGATAAAGTCTGGCAAAGAATAGAAACTGCTTTCAATGCAACAGTTCTCCATTGGAGAAATGGGGACCAGCTCAAATCCAAATATGACAATATAAAAATTAAAACTAGAAGGTGGTAGCTGCTCAACGCAGTCATATTGACTGGTGGTAGGGCTCCATTGAAATTGAGGGAGCCAATCTCCAAACAGTTGAGCCCAACTGTTACGAACCCTCTTGCCGAAACGAAAGAGATGTATTATAAAAAAACGGCTCTAGTAGAAGCTCAGATAGTGGCTATGAAGGAAGAGAATAGAAGAAAAGAAGAGAAGCATTCAAAGCTTAAAATATTAGATTTGCAAATTATGGAGATGAAGAGCAAATTAAATAATAATAATTGAATCTTTTTTATTTTGAATGCACTTTCTGAAAAAGCGGTATTAGAATTCTATCAGCATTGCTGCAGACTATGAAGTCCCCTCAAATTTGAATTAAAAACCGAAATTTCAATAACACATAATATTTTTATTTCTTTATTCTCACTTGAAACTTTTTCAGGTGTTACCTAAAGTAAAACAATGAATCAGAAATACAAACATAGAAGCCTATCTAAATACATACCTTATAAAATCTTATAAAAATTATATGAAATCTTGTCATGTTGAAGATACAAATTGAATATGAAGAATAGTTCCACAAGTGACAAGGAAATTTATTTTCAATTATCACAGAAATATAATTTTAAATTAGGAAAATGTTTATTAATAATAGACTCTTGCTTGACGAGCTGCATTAACATTAGTTGAATTTGTTTGAAAGTCCTTTTCCTCTTGCAATCATTCATTTGGAAATATTTCGTTCATATCTACATATTGTGCAAAACAGCGGTAGCAACAATAATTGCCCTTATGGTCGTTAACTTAACACTCATTCCTTTAGAAAGTATAGGAAAATGACGCATCCAAACTCCATACTTTCTCTCCACCACATTTCTAGTTTGTATAATTGACTGCTTATATAAATTTTCAGCTGCAGTTATAGCTTCCGTTAACTTTGTCATAAGATAAGTCTGCAAACTATAACCACTACCACCAAGTAACAAATACCGTCCTAATTTACCACTCTCAAATTGTCTCTTCAAGACACTTATTAAAGATGGTTTGATCATATATTTCCAGTTCCATAGAATCTCAATGTGGAAAGTAGTTGGTTCATCGGTTCAATACAGCTGCCTCTGAAAATTGTCAATTTAATGATTTGGTATACATAAAATTATATCAACAAAATAATAAATCGAAATTTGTTTACCTGTAAAATGGGAAGTACAATTGATCTGCAATTTTTTGAAGCAAAGATTAAACAGTTGGTTTTGTCAAGCAAAAACGATAGAAGAAATCTAGATCATCTAACGTGGAAAAATGTCTCTCCTGTAAATTTTTGGTCTTCTCACAATTATTTCTTCACATTTGATGAAGAAGTAGAACTAAAATCAGCATATGTTGCACCAAAGTGCAACATATTTCGTAGTACGCTAAAATTAAATAAAATGGGATGTGACAGAACAAGGTTATGTCCACTGTTTTCGTGTGTATCGAGCACCTGCGCAGTGTCGAGCTTCTCGTTAAAGGATCCTTTTCCAGCCGTAAAGGGCCGATTTTCTCACTTTAAGATAAAGGAAGCTTTTAACCTCAAAATTTGTTTATGAAACACGTTTTATCATTAAAGGAGACTTTTTGGGAAAAAGGAGGCTTTAATTTCGTTTATGAAACCGGCCGTAAGTATTTCAGCAAAATCAATTAGCTCTGAATAATATTTATTTCTCTGGCAGTATATTGTACTTTCCTAATTATCAATATTCAGAGGACATTTTTAAGTATATTTTCAGGAGATTAATTCCTGAAAAGTAGGTGAAGATACACTCTTGATATCACTTGAGCATCTAAAAGTAGATGCAGTTAAAACGAAAAATTGCTTCAGTTAAATTATCTCACCTTCGAAACTGTAAATTTTCAAACAACCCATGTGAGCAAGAAACTTCAGCCGCAAAATATATGAACATATAAGCCAGTCTCTTCATCAGTTTAAATCTACGACGAATTACCCAGTTATAAATCTCTGAAACTGACCATTTGTAACGAATCCCCACTTAGGTCCATCCTGCAAAAAGACTGCTTCGAAATACTTCGGAAATATTTTCTCCTGCGCGTCCTGGCTCACGTTGATTTATGTTTCTCGAGTTAACAATGTTGCCTTATCGATTTTTCTGGATTTAATCGCGTTCTAATCGAAAAAAGTTGGGAAAACAAAACATGGCAGACGATGAGAAGGTGACACATTGCCCAACCTGTAAAATTGGATATCCTATAGTATTATTGCGGCTTTTACGAGGACGGCTGAAAGAAGAAAATATCTGAAGTAGGTAGTTCACGAGATACGCATTTGTCTGGGATGTTTTCGTTTCCCCTTGGCACGTTCTCTGCGATAAGTAAAATCTATTAGATTAGCACAATTCTGAACTAATTAATGCTGACTGATCATTTGCTGCATTGACCTCCCATATTCGTTGAGATAGGAGTTTTCTAATAAAGATGATCTATTTTAATAACTGAATAAGATACTTTTTATTTTAGGTGAAGGCAGAAATTTTATTCACGTATAAGTTATGATGAACATATGCGTCTTACTTTAAATTCGGAATACTATTTGGAAACTTCTACAATATTGAAGATTATTCAATTAAATGTCAAATTTTATGTCATAAAATATATGGTAAATATGAAATATTTATCAATGTCTATTGAAAAATAGATTTATTTTGAATGAAGTTCTTGAATTTTATGTATTTTTCAAATATGTTGCATTCTTTTAAAAAATACAATTCTTATATTTCAATGAAATATACTTCAATTTCTCTTCTACGTTAGGGTATATCATATTTAGTGCCATTTTATGATTTTAAGGTTTCCTGTTCACTTTGTTAAGAAGGAGCTTTGCATATATTATATTTTTCCGGTATGGTTTAGGAGACATATTCGCCTATATGAACATTGACTTACATAGGCCAAAAATCTGAAAAGGTTGCTAGATATATAAAGAAAAATATAACATCTCGTTTTTTAAACTATTAATTCTTTAGGCAGCTTAATAAAAAATAATGAAGACGTCATTCCTAAAAACAAAAAATCAGGAGTTTACAAGTTAACATGTAGTGATTGCCCATGTGTATATGTGGAACAGACAGGCCATTCATTCCAAACAAGGATACGAGAACATGAAAAATGTTATATCAATAATAAACCAAATTCAACTTATGCCAACCATTTGTTAGAGACTGGTCATAATTTCAATATGAACTATGAAATATTACATATCGAAAACAAGTCAGAAACTAAATCTGTTGGAAACCTTAGACATCAATAGATATAATAAAAGACAAATCTTATTGAATGATCAAATATATTTAAACAGATCCCCCCTACTTAATATTTTTCATTAATTATATACCATCTCTTTCCACCCCTCTATTTTTTGTACCAGAGCTGTGTATTTAAGGTCATGTTTTGCATTGTATACCTCAGTTTAAATATTCACCTGATGAAGTCATGGTATGACGAAACAATTGTCGTGTAAATCAATAAAATAGCGGAAGTTAACATTTGTTTTTCTTATATTGAAGATGAATTTCCGTCAAGTAAAGACCGAGACAATAAAAAAAAAAGAATATGGAAGTGTCGACTCTTTACCCCTTTGAAAATTAGAACCAATCTGTTACTTAATAATCAGGCAATCCACAATTTCTGAGAAGCCCGATGTAATAGCATCTGTTTCGTCTGATAGTCCAATGTTATGACCACCCTTGTTATTATATCAAGCTCTGGTACTTTCCTTGTTCTTGTAATTGAAAATAAAACATCAGAGTGTTTCCGATTTTCTTCTTTGGGCATCACTTTTCAGATGTGCTGTCATTAATTCGTAACACTGCCCCATCCTCATTTAACTCCATTCCAGCCAGGTCCTTCACATATTCGCTTAGCCCGCCGTATACTTTCTTCATTTCCATTGTTTTGTTTTTGATTTCTTGTTTGATATTTTACACTGAAGGGTTTTAACTTTTCTATTATTCTCTGAAGATTTCGCCGGAAATTTATATATTCATACCGCACCTCTCAATGTCAGGTTTTCACCAGTATATTTCCGTCTTTATAGTTGTTTTGGATGTTATAGTCTCTTTCTTATAGGCTTGATTCTATTTGATATTTAAACAATGAAGCAGATATGGTCGTGGTAGATGTAGAGGTTCTCGTTAACAACAAGCTCGATATATTTCCGATTATCTCATCTGATTACAAGGTCACTTCTGGTTGACTTTTTGAGTTTGTTATAACAAAAGTTACATGTCACAAGTTTGTAGCTGTCCGCAATATTTATGCCATCCAGTCGCCAATGAATCAGCTCCTTTGATATTTAGTAGATGAGCCTTCAGGTTAGGAATTTTGCGTTTATATCACCCACACAGGAGGTTAATCTTTTATTTGGCTACCTATACCTTGAAACTATTGCCTTTTAATTTCATTCACTTCGACTGCTTTATGCATACATATAATAATATGTATATCACGTATTCGCTCTCATCGGCGAACCAGCTCTTCACCCTGCAAAGGTTGTTGTTTGGCTCCGATATTACTAGAATATCAGACACGTTCTGCATCGCTTCTGCCTACACTTTATCGTGCGCAGCTCTTGCTCTACCAAGGTAATTTGCATGACTTTAAATAATGCGATGATGACTCTTGGCTTCCGCCTCAAGAATAAGCATACTGAATCAACACATAGATTTAATTATAGATAACTAATAGAAATAAGCAACAAATAATTAGCTACACATATGTAACTGTTTCAGCTGTTACTATTTGGTAGTTGGTCATAATTACAACAAGTTGTTGAAATTACTATGTTTCACTACCAATAAATTGATATTCTACACATTTAGTTGTCTGAAGATGGGATAGTTAATTCCCGAAACTAGAGTCACAATTTACTAATGAAATAAACTTTACTATTATTATTATTGGTAGTAAAATATAGTAATTTCTACAACTTATTTTAATTATGTAACTTACATTCTGTCAAGAAAGAACCGAGAATTATCGATTTAAATCTGGCGGGGCAATGGGGCAGGTAAATTTTTTTTTTCCTAGGTTGGTACCACTGTCCTTAATTACTATGCCAAGCTTGAGCGGGATCTGTCAACTAGTGTGTTTGCAACAGCTGATTAAGTCAGTCGATGTCAGAGTGCGTGCCGATTTTTACTATGGGTGATTACGTTGAGCAAAGAATTTGTTTAAAGTTTTGTGTTGGAAATGAATTTTCGTGTGCCGATGCATTGAAAATGTTGCAAAAGGCCTTTGGTGATAATGCTCTATCGAAAACTCATGCAAATCAGTGGTACAGAGCCTTCAAGGACGGTCGTGAAGTGGTCGAAGACTTGCCTCGTTCCGGACGCCCATCGACGGCTTCGATCGAAGATAACGTCAATAAAATTAAGGAAAGGGTGCTAGAAAACCGTCGTACCAGCTTGAGAGAGATAGCACATGATCTTAAGATATCCCACGAGTCCGCACGTACGATTTTGATTGATATTTTGGGCATGAGAAAGCTGGCCGCACGACTCGTACCGAAAGACCTGAATTTTCTTCAAAACCGTCATCGCGAACAGGTTGCTTCAGACATGCTGGATCGCTGTAATTCCGATTCTACTTTCATGGAACGCATTATAACTGGTGATGAGACCTGGGTCTACGAGTACTATATGCAAACAAGCCAGCAATCATCGGAATGGGTGGCAAAAAATGAGCCGAAACCGAAAAAACCACGCCAAAGCCGCTCGAAAATGAAGGTGATGCTCATTGTTTTCTTCGATATCCGTGGCGTGGTGCACTACGAATTCGTTCCAGAGGGTCAGACGGTAAACAAGGAGTATTAACTAGGCGTTATGAAACGTTTGCGTGAGCGTATCCGTAAGAAGCGGCCAAATTTGTGAGGACGATAACGCGCCTTCTCACCGAGCTACGATTGTGACTGACTTTCTCGCCAAAAACTCAACAAACGTGCTTCAGCAACCACCGTATTCGCCGGATTTGGCTCCCTGCGACTTTTTCCTCTTCCCAAAACTAAAATTGCCCCTTCGTGGCACCCGTTTTGAGTCGATTGAAGCCATGAAACAAAATTCGGCGGGAGAGCTAAAGTCCATCCCGGAGAGAGCCTATAAAAAATGTTTCGATAATTGGAAGTGCCATTGGCGTAGATGTATTGGAGCAAATGGAGCCTATTTTGAAGGCGACCCAATAAATTTTGACGATTAAATGTAAAAATGTTGTTTTAATTGAAAATTCCCGGTACTTTCTTGACAGAGTAGTATATTATCTACAAGATCTAAATAAACTGATAAACAATTGAATGAATACCACTCAGATAAATAACCAGATAAACAGATAAACTTATAAATTCCGGCGTGAAGAACTTGTACAAACGATAACGCCCCAAAAGCGCTGGCGCCATTCCAATATCCAAATGAGTATTTCCTAAGACCTCTTTGACTGAGGACTGATCATAGAACTACTATATTCCAGGACTATAAAACCTTGCATTTATATAACTACGTCTCAATATTTTCTACATCTTCAAGACTTTTTTCCTTCTTTGGATGTGTAGGTCTTTTGTGTTCTCCTTTCTTCAAGTAATGTTTCTTTGAATATTCTGCATTTTCACGATCTCCAATAGTGACTATATTTAATTCAGACGACGCAATTCAGTATGTTTTGGCAGTTTTTTGCATATTTTGACTTAATCTAAAATATTCCTACGGTCTGATACATCACAATTTCCTACTTTGAGGTCATGGGTCTAACCCTCGCCACACTGTATTAGCTAAACTACATCAACTAATCTTGATTCTTATCTTTCCACTCAGCTGGTTGAAAGTGAATTCCTCAACTTGACAATGAGGGCTTGGGTATCGTTTATGTTGTGACGTAAATTTCCATCTCTAATATTCTTATCATCCTTTTCTTCGAGGAGATATTTCAATGCTTTGACCACTTCTTCTTTTGTGGTATTTGCCTCCATTACTCTTATATCTGTGGCCTCACGCTTTTCTCATTTTCAGGACATAATATTTCAGATTTATCTCCATTCTATCTATAGCTTTCACCAACTGCAGATCCTCTTCTTCGCCTTTTTCTACTTTTATTCATTTTTATTGCCTTATTAGTAGTCCTTACTTTCCGGAAGGATTTTGTTCGATGAAATTCTTCTAAATGCATTTTGTACGCTCTCGATAGTCGCCTTGTTAACACTGTATATTCAGAGCATATGCATTTATATTCTCTTAAAGTTTTCAGTATCCAACCAGTCTAATTTGTGAAGTGCTAAAAATTCCCTTTTGCATCTGATTCTTGTGATAGATAGCTGATGTATTCCATAGATCTTCCTTTGTGTCCTAATGTGGCACTTAAGCAATAGTCTTTCTAGACAGCTCGTTTGTCTTTTCTCTCGTAGAGGGTTCCAGGCAATCTGAAACCTTTGTTAATTTATTACTGTTGCTTCCTGTGCTATTCGACATAGCATTCGAGTAGGCTTGAAAATTTCCTCTTCGGTGTGGGTTGTTCTTTGGTCTTATTAGTTACTATATGGTTTCTTGGTTATTGTATTTACCGATATAAGTTTTCCTATCCATTCGATCATTTCTTTGCCTTCCTTTTTCTTTTCTTCGGGGTTGCTCCTCTTCTTTGGTTTTTTATTGTTCCAGTAGTTGATATGATCGCTCCCTGGTGGATTAGTTTCTCCTTTTCTTGTGACGTTTGTATAAAAAAACTGTGGACAGTGCAATCATAAATCTTGTAGTCTTGATTCCTGCCAGGTCGTGCCATAGTAGCCATCCAAGGAATGGAAAAATTTCCAGAAGAACCTCCTAGCATGCGGCTAGCCTAATAGCGCCAAAGGGAAAAGATTGAGTCAGCATTTTTGCCGCGTTTGGATTGGAGGAATGACCAAACTGGGATTAAACTTGCCATGTGGAAAAACTTGTCAGTCTTTCATCGCTCTGCCGCAACCTTGCTAACATGGATGGTGATCCTGCCAGTTCCGGCCACTAAGACTCAAGACTTCGCACCAACTACAAGTACTCACACCATAACTACAGTTTTTATCGACATATCAACAATCGCAATAACAACACAACTTGATCAAATAATCTGATTCAATTAAACATTTATGACAGTGTACAAGCTTAACAAAATAGGTTGTTATGGATGTCGAAACTACCAATGATAAATGTATTTTCCTCATAGTTAGTTTGAAATAAGTTATAATTCCAATGAGAAAATTGACGATTGGAGTGAGTCTGATTTTGAATTTAATAATATTCCGCCTTAAAAAACAATTTGCGCAAATATTGTGGAGAAAATCTGCTACAGCAAGAATCTAAATATAATTTCAATTAGTATTGGACATTTTTCACTCTTTTAATGGCCAACAAGAAACGAAAATATACTGCTGTTACAAAAATATTTCAATTCTGTATCTGTATTCTTACCTAAAATATGTAAATTCACGAGTCAATATATTAATTATTTAAACTCACAGTAAAACATGATATCGATATTTTAAGATACAAAATTTTAAAATCTTTGTTGCCGGGCTATTTTGAAGACTTGGTCTAGTCAACAAGTGCCTTTAGGTCAACTTTTTTCAGTAGTCTCCGAAAATTATGATCGATGATTCGATTCGGAATGGCATCTAGATGATTTTTGAAAAAATGAAGTTCCGCTTACAAAAGTTATTTACAATTAACTAAAAAAATAGAGGGTTTGGTTTTTTGTAAATATCTCAAAAATTAATAAAGATTTTTGAAATAAAAAAAAATTCAAAAAGAGGACGATCTTTCCTGAAAAAAGTGTCAACTCCCGGAATTGTAGTCCCAATACTAATAATTTTATCAGAGGGATGAAAATACGGCCAAAAACGGGTACTCTGGCTTTCAAAAGCCACACCTACTTTCGACACTTTATTAATAAAAATTATTTTAACAGATTGAATATGAAATTTAATAAATGAAACAATTCAGGGGCATACTGGATAGATGAATGAATAATAATCCACCAAAAAAAAAAATTATCTCAATTTTTCAATTAGTTATGCAATACTTAATAAATAATTTTTTTCTGCTTGGACATGAACATTGCAAATGTGATAATTGTTAAATTATTAACTTGAGATTTTTTCCTTTCTTGGAGCAATTTTTGGAATACTTCAGAACAGATACGCGTTGGAAAAATTTAGAAATGTTTACTTTTCAGTTTTTTATTAAAAATTTTCTTTGTTTCAAAATTGAAAACTTAGATTAATTATCGGAAAAAAATTTTTTTTCAAAATATTATTGATGGTCCGTTTTTATGTTGTAGGATGCTGCACAGAATTTTTTTTTTATTTTTATCTCTTATTGTCTGAAAAATTTTCATAAACAAATGCGTTGTTTAAAGAATAATTGGTTTTTTTTTAAGGAATATCAATCTTTGATGCAACTAATGATTAAAAAAAAAATTTTTCATTCAAAGAAATTTTTTTATTGCTTGAAAACGCATTTGTTAATTAATAATCGTCTTCTCCCACTTTTAACTAATATTAAGGAACCATTTTTTCTTTAATAATCATGATTTATTTTTCTTTTCCACATAAAAAAAAATTTTAGTTTTGTTTAATTTTTCATTGTTTATATAATAAACAATTTGTAATAAACAAATAAATTTTTACTTTATATTCTTTTCCCTATTCTTCTTACTGCCACAAATACAGACATGATTTTTTTTTATAAATTTTTTTATTAATTTTTTTTATTTTCAAATATGTTCAATAAAAAAAAAGGTCTGTATTTGTGTCAGTAAGAAGAATAGGGAAAAAATATGAAGTTAAAATTTATTTGTTTATAACAAATTGTTTATTATATAAACAATGAAAAATTAAACAAAACGAATTTTTTTTTCCTTTATATGGATAAGAAAAGTAAATCATGATTTTTGAAAGAAAAAATGGTTCCTTAATATAAGTTAGAAGTGTAGTTAGAATATTTTTAAGGAAAATTTTTTTTTTAAATCATTATTTGCATCAGAGATTGCTATTCCTTAAAAAAATTTTCAATTATTTTATAAACAACGCATTTGTTTATAACAATTTTTTAAACAATAAGAGATGAAAATTAAAAAAAATATTTCTATGTAGCTTCCTACAACATAATAATGGACCATTAATAATATTTCGAAAAAAAATTTTTTCGATAATTAATCTAAATTTTTAATTTTGCAACAACGAAAATTGTTAATACAAAACTGAAGAATAAACATTTTTAAAGTTTTTCAACTGGGATCTATTCTGAAGTCTTCCAAAAATTGCTCCAACAGATGAAAAAAATCTCAAGTTAATAGTTTAACAATTATGATACTTGCAATATTCATAAAATTTGAATATTAAAACAAATTGAAATATGTTTATCTTCTACAATTTTAATTTGAAAAAAATTTTTATTCAAAAAACTTTTAGAAATGAATTTATGTCTAACAAGCACCGCTTACATTTAATAGACGTAGATACGTCTATTAAATGTAAGCGGTGCTTGTTAGACATAAATTTATTTCTAAAAGTTTTTTGAATAAAAATTTTTTTGAAGTTAAAATTGTAGAAGATAAACATATTTCAATTTGTTTTAATATTCAAATTTTGTTAAATTTCTTCTATCAAGTAAAAGGCCTTTCTATTTTATGCAATATTCATGTCCAAGTAGAAAAAAATTATTAATTAAGTTTTGCATTACTAAGTGAAAACTTGAGATAAAATTTTTTTTTGGCGGATTATTGTTCATTCATCTATCCGGTATGCCCCTGAATTTTTTCATTCATTAAATTTCCTATTCAATCTGTAAAAATAATTTTTATTAATAAAGTGTCCAAAGTAAGCGTGACTCACGAAAGCCAGAGTACCCGTTTTCGGCCGTATTTTCATTCCTCTGGGAAAATTATTAATATTGGTACGACAATTCCGGGAGTCGACACTTTTGTTTTAGGAAATTTCCTCTTCATTTTGAATCTTTTTTTTCATTTCGAAAATCTTCATTAGTTTCAGAGATGTTTACAAAAATCTAAACCCTCTTTTTTTTAGTTAATTGTTAATAACTTTTGCGATTTTTGCAAGCGGAACTCAATTTTTTTTTCAAAAATCATCTAGATGCCATTCCGAATCAAATGACACCTTGATCATAATCTTTGGAGACTGCTGAAAAAAGTTGACCCAAAAGGCACTTGTTGACTAGACTAACTATATAACTGAGAAACCGAAGGTATAATCCTCATGAAATTTTTCATTGGCCTTCTTGTCATTATATTCATTTGATTGCTAAATTCAAACTGGATCGTGGTACTGTTGCTATGGATTCGGTAGCGCTTAATACGGCTCTACTGACAATTTTTTTGAATCTTCTAATTGGTTGATTCTCTCGAAATACTGCGAAAACATTCGCATCATCATGCTCCCTCTAAATAACAAATTCCAGATAAATCAGAGCTATAATTTCAGGAAGAATATTTTCGGAACCATTAAGCCAATTTAGTTTGCAAAGAAAAGTAGAGAATATAAGACGATCACAGGTCTACCCTGAATATTTCGAGTTCCTAGCTCTTTCCGTTCGAAATTTAAAGTGTTAACGGACGGAACAGCCAACTGCATTTGGGCGTAACGACAGCACGCTGTTTCCTAGAACAGGCGCGCGAAAATTCAGAATTCTGTGTCTCATTCGAAAGTCAAATTGAAATACACTGTTATTCCTTTCGATCCAACCATTACATATGGCAAGAAATAGTAAAAAGAATTATAATAAACAAACCTATGCTTTTCATTTTTTTCCGAAATTAGATATTTAAAAAGTTTCATAACATTCTCATACTTGGACATCAGCCTTCTGGTCATCATTTCACATCTGAATACTAAATTTGAGCTCGATCCAGTTTGTGCATTCTAAAGAATTTTAAAAATGAAATTCTGAATGGAAATCACTCAGGAACCATTGAGCTCATTTTATTGCTTCTAGAACACGACTCATATATTAAATCTCCATAACTTCCATGAAAATTTCAAGTCATTAGGTATTTTAGTTTGGAAATTAGCAATTTTACTTCCAGTCGTGCGTTGAAATGGTTAATTCTATCAGAATATATATATATCAGAAATCGTCGTGTCGTTATTGTACACTCAAATTTTATTTCGATCGGACCACTAGTTTCGGAACTATCAAGAAAAATAAGAAAAACTCTTCGAATGACTCAGAAACCATTAGACCTATTTTTCTCATTAACGAACTTAACCTAGATATTCAGGCTCCACGTCCTCCCTGAAAGATTTGAGCCTCTAGCTCTTTCAGTTCGCAAGTTAGATCGTCTACGGACGGACCGGCCTGACAAACCGGACACCATTACTTTTAACCTCGAACTATTCATCAGTGGGTCAAATCTAGTCTAGATAATTATAGACATTTGGGTAAAAGTTAAAATTACCTTATCTGAATTTTTAATTGTTTTTGAGGATGTGCTACATGTTTTTGAGAGTGTTTGAAGTAACTTATTTAAATATTGATTGATTTATTGATAATACTGTTAATCAACATAAGTTGTTATCACAGATATACATTTCTTATACATAAATTAATATTTATATTTATAGTAAAGACTAAAATAAATTTAACAATTTTCAAGATAAGTTCTCAAATTTTTTTTAAAGGAATGTAACGTCTTAGATAATCTAATAGTTTTTGGCAGTTCGTTGTAAAGCTGTGGTCCTATGAAGCTTGGTCTTCCTCTGCCATAGTTTGTACGGATGTTTTTATTCAAGGTAAATCTGTCCCTGTGTCTTGTTTCATAGTCGTGTGGAAACTGTTCAAAGCAGACCTTGGTTTTCAGTAAGTTATTATTTATTTTGAAAACCAACGCACGCAGCTCTTGTTTTATGAGTTTTTTAATTGGCAAAATTGGGTATTGTTCATAAAGTAGATTTGTTCTTGTTTCAAATTTGAGATTGAAAATAGTTTTCACTGCTCTGTTCTGTAACCTCTGAAGCCGATTTATATTAAACTTCGTGGTATTTCCCCAAATTGGCAGTAGATATGTTAAGACACTTTTAATATGTGAATTGTACACCAGAAGTTTGTGCTTGACATCAAAACAGTTGCCCACTCTTTTCATGCAGGCTATTAATCCAGCCAGTTTACCAAAGATCATGCCAATGTGTTCTTCCCAGTTCAAATTTTCATCTATAACCAAGCCAAGGTAAGTGTATTGTGTTACTTTTCTGATGTTTTTTCCATTTATCGTGAAGTCGAGATTAATAGATGATTTTTCTTTTCGCTTTGGTTTGAAGATCATGTACACTGTTTTATCCTCATTCACTACCAGTTTGTTTCGGCACAGCCATTTGTAAAATTCGGATAAACTCTTATTTACTTTTGTCTGTAGGCTTTTGAGGTCTTTTTCATAAATTACCAAGACTGTGTCATCGGCAAACATATAATATTCTGCACTCAGATCAATTTTTCCAAGACTCTCCACATATAATAAATAGAGTAGTGGTCCGAGGACCGATCCTTGGGGTAAACCACATCTAACATTTTTCCTAGGACTTTTTGTTTTATTGACAAATACATATTGTTGGCGGTTCTTTAGGAATGATTTCAGAAGACTCCAAGCAGCACCCTGAATGCCCATATCATGAAGCTTCCCGAGGAGTATTTGATGATCCACTGTGTCAAACGCCTTTTTCAAGTCAATGAATACCGTCGTCACATAATAGCCCTGGTCCGTTTTTTCAATTATACTTTCTATCAAGTCAGTCGTAGCACCCAATGTTGAGCTTGATTTTTGAAATCCGTATTGTTGTGGGGAGAGTTCAAAAAATTTGATGAATCTGTCTTTAATCACTCTTTCTATTATTTTCGATAAAATTCGGGTAATTGAAATGGGACGATAATTACTGATATCTTCCTTTTTTCCTTTTTTAAATACAGGTAATATTTTGGCTATTTTTATGTAGGACGGATAAACACCCACACTAAGACACTCATTTATCAGTTCCAATAATTTATCTTTTATTGTATGGTATATTTCTCTTACATTATATGAGGAGATCTCATCAAATCCTTTCGATGGCGAGTTTTTCAAAGAAAATACAACTGTTCCCAGCTCAGATTCCGTACATTTCTTGAGGTAGATACATTTGTCAGCAATTATATTTTCATTATCATTGTAAGGCATCAAGGGTAACTGACTTTGGAGATTTATTGCTACATTTGTGAAGTACTCATTGAATGAAGAAGCAATTTCATGGTTGGTTGTTATTATTTTATCATTAAGCTTCAATTTGTAAATATCTGCTGAGCTTGTTAGTTTGATGTTTATTGTGCTATTCAATAGTTTCCACATTTTCCTTGTGTCATTTCCAATTTTTTGTAGGTTTTCATCAAGATAGTGTTTTTTGGCATTTTTTATTGCCTTATGAGTTTCTTTCCTTAGTGTGTCAAATAGATATTTATATTCCTCAATATTAGGATGTTTTTTCATTTTTTTGTATGCTGTGTCTCGTTTTTTCATTAAATTTTGAACTGTGTAATTGAACCAATTATTATTCCTTAAAATTTTGATTGCTTTGAAGGAAGTACACTGAGCTTTTATTTCTGAAATGACTTTATCCAGTTTATCGATACTTTCCACATTTTGCATTTCTCCCTGAAGTAGTTCACGTAATTTATCGTAATCCACTTTTTCAATTGTTCTTATTTCTTTGACATTAGGTAGTTTGTTCCTGAAATTGATTTTTATATTCAGTAATTTGTGGTCAGATATTGCAGTATCATATGGCTTTATAGAACACTTCTTGTTCTTGTGTGTTATAAGATGGTCTATTATTGTACCCACCGAGTTTTTCGTTCTTGTAATTATATTCCTTTTATTTATATTTTGAATCATATATGAATTTAGGCTAACTGTATTTTTATATTTTTTCACTACATTAGTATTATTATCAGGAGCTACATTCAAATTCATATCACCAACAATTATGCAATTTTTATTCAGCAATTGGTCCAGACAATCTATAAAATGATGCACGTTATTTTTTGGAGCACGGTAGATATTAAGAATGTTCGTTTTATATTTAGGCAAGTACACGGCACAAACGTTCATTTTATCTAGTTTTTCAACTTCTAAAATTTCATATTTGAGTTCTTGTCTCCTTTCGATTTCCACCTCCTTTCGATTTCCTGCAATCATGAACGGCATTATAGTTTTCAATATTGTAGTATGCAGTCTCAGATTCTTTCAGCCATGACTCCGTTATAGCTATGATATGTGGGTTATTAAATTTTGATGCATAGTAGAGTAGGTTTTCGAATTTGTTTTTTTTTTCTTATTGAGCGTATGTTTAAGTAGAGAATGTGTAATTTTTCATTTTTATTTGTATTTTTTAGTTTTTTTTTAAGGTTAATCAAGTCTTCTTCTGATTTAATTCTTATTATAGGACTTGAGTCAGTTTTTCTAACAAAAACTTTCCCATCGTTATACCAGGCATATTTAACCCTATTTAACTTTTTGATTTCCCTAGCTTTTTTTAGCAATAATTGATTTTTGGGCGTCATATCGTGATTAATATAAATTACCTGATCAGTTGATAGTCCTATTTGCTTCGTATTCAGTTCGTTGTTTTTCTTCTTCTGCATTATAAGTTCTTTTATTTCAGTTTTTGACCATATAACCTTCACGAGTTTGGAATTTTCTCTGACCATTTTGATACACTTAAAGTCTCCTTCATCGGTAGCCGTGATACCCAATTTATTTGTAATTCCAAGTACATAACTGTTTAGTTCTTTCTCATGTGTATTTTCATTTAGCGGAAGTCCACTAATAATAATATTATTTTTCAGGGAATCTTGTTTACTTGTTTCCTTTTGAGATTTCAGAATGTCTACCGCTTTTCTAAGCCTAAGATTTTCTTCTTTTATTTCTCTGAGTTCTTGCTTCATCTGCTTGTTTTCCCTCTCAATTAAAGCATATTAAATACTCCAAATAAATTATTTTGGAGAAGTTCTTAAAATTATGTTGTGTATTTTTGAAAAAGATTTAGTTTTCATAAATATAAGACCAGAAACTGAACATGTTTTCAAATGTTTGTCAAAGGCAAAACATACGTACCACGGCCTTTCTGACGAGTTCAGGTGCGTATGTTTGAACGAAACATTCGATATTACTTATTTTTAATTTCAATTAATAATTTATTTTCTTGGTTTTTTTTTATTTCATTTGACATTGTATGGTAAATTTTGATTTTTATACGTCTAGTAAATATAAGCAGTGCTTATTAGTAGACACTAATTCAATTCTAAAAGTTTTTTAAGAAATTTTGTTGAAATTAAAATTGTAGAAGACTATAAGATCAAATCTGTTTTGATATTCAAAGTTTGTAATTATCCTTCTTTCAAGTGGAAAAACGCATCTTATTATTTTATAAGCAATTTGGTTGAGAATCTAGAATTTTCCCATATTGCCCATATCATAAGATCAATGCGAGTATGTCATTGCATAGTAGATATTTATTAGTTGGGAAAATATACTTTTGTGTTATGAGATTGTAGTAGCTGCTCCATATCTTTTTAGAAGTATGTTCAGTATACGACTGGAAAGAAAGGAATGAGTCAAGAATGCCTTATCATAAGATGTCACGTTATACTTTAAGTATGTATTCGGAAAGACTTGTTGTAATAATTTGTTATATTAAATTTCATTGGAGTCGTTTTGCCATAATTTCGAATTAAATGATTGTTCAAACACCATTCGGTAAAATAAAAATAAAATAGAAAGGCCTTTTACTTGATAGAAGAAATATAACAAAATTTGAATATTAAAACAAATTAATATATGTTTATCTTCTACAATTTTAATTTAAAAAATTTTATTAAAAAAACTTTTAGAATTAAATTAATGTCTAAAACAAGCACCGCTTATATTTAATAGACGTATATAATCTAAACTCAATATACAATGTCAAATGGAATAAATAAACCAAAAGATACACGAAAGTCCCTAAAATTAATAAATAAATATTTAAAGGAGACAAAATTTGTTTCTGGTCTTGCCCTCAAAACGCCATTTGCATCTTAAAAACATGAACACACTTAAAGGACTTCTCAAAGAATATAATTTATTTGAAATATTTAATATATTTGAATATTCGAATAAGTGAATTCAGAAATCTCTCAAAGCATGCACTATATCTTCAAAAAACAAATATAGTTCAAAGCAATTCCTTCTTCAGTCCTGAAATATATTCAAAATATCAAAATCAAAAAACTAACCTGTACCAAACCACTCAACACGTGTAAATGAATAATGTTTCGAGACATAGATCATCTTTATAATTCAAGATTTATCTATGCTCTAACAGAATCAAAGAACAGTGTGAGCTATTTTTAAGACTTACTTAAATTCATTGACACTGTATAATGAGATTTATTGAAGCCAAGATATAATTATATATTATATATAAAATAAAATAGAAAGGCCTTTTACTTGATAGAAGAAATATAACAAAATTTTAATATTAAAACAAATTAATATATGTTTATCTTCTACAATTTTAATTTAAAGAATTTTATTAAAAAAAAAACTTTTATTAAAAAAACTTTTAGAATTAAATTAATAAAGAAGGAATTGCTTTGAACTATATTTGTTTTTTGAAGATATAGTGCATGCTTTGAGAGATTTCTGAATTTACTTATTCGAATATTTAAATATATTAAATATTTCAAATAAATTATATTCTTTGAGAAGTCCTTTAAGTGTGTTCATGTTTTTAAGATGCAAATGGCGTTTTGAGGGCAAGACCAGAAACAAATTTTGTCTCCTTTAAATATTTATTTATTAATTTTAGGGACTTTCGTGTATCTTTTGGTTTATTTATTCCATTTGACATTGTATATTGAGTTTAGATTATATACGTCTATTAAATATAAGCGGTGCTTGTTTTAGACATTAATTTAATCCTAAAAGTTTTTTTAATAAAAAATTTTTTAAATTAAAATTGTAGAAGATAAATATATATTAATTTGGTACCATTCGGTAAATTTAATATAAAGTGAATTTAAATTATCTGCCAATTCTTCGAGATACTTGCCGCAGGTTGCAAAAGAAACATCGCCTGCTTATAGGACATTACACTTCGTTTTCATATATTCTGGTAGGTCATTGATAAATATTACAAATATAAGTGGACCTTAAACAGAATCCTGAGAAACAACCACATTAAAAACTGCCTCATTTGACTGAGTTTGACTTATTTTGACTGCCGTTTTCCTATATCTAAAGTATGACATTAGCCAAATCAACACGTTTCCACGAAATCCCAGAGCGTTTATTTTCTCCTCCACAAAATCTAAATAAGGAATGTCAAAAGCTTTAGTAAGATCAAAAAATAGTGCCCCAGCAGTTTCCTCATTATCAACTTGCTTATCCATAAATTCCACAAATTCATAAACAGTCCCTTCTGTTGATCTTCCAGGGTAGAAACCATTTTGCCATTTTGTTACAATATTATGTTAATTTAAATACTTAATCATTTTATTATGAGCAGATTATTCAACAACATTACTTATCACATTTAACACAGTTGTGTCCATAGTTATCCATACACAGGGGTCACTGCTTTTATAGCTGGTAGTAACCAGTCCAGTTTTCAGTTCTTCGGGAAACTGATCGTTTCAATTAAGATATTTATTAATGCAAACAGAGGCAGTGCAATGTAAGTAGTTACACATTTGATAATTTTTGTTGATATACAAGCAATACCTCTCGAATTTGTATTTTTTGACTACATATTATCTCAACGACCCCCTCTGCTGTTACAATCATAAAAAGAAAAGAGCTACTAGTATCTGGATTACTTTCATCTCTTAACAATCTTACTTAAAATAATTGACAAAGCCATTCGCAACATCAAAATCCCCATTAACAATTGACTCATTAATATTCAGATACTGAATTGTTTCAGCCGTTACTATTTAGTAGTTGATCATAATTAAAACAAATTTTAGTAAAACATAGTAATTAAATTACTATGTTTTACTACCAAAAAAAAATACTTATATATATTACAAATTTTCTTGTGACTCCAGTTTTGGAAAATGAACTATCACATCATCAGACAACTGAAGACCTAACAGTGGTACAGTGGTATTTAAACAAAAGTGATAAATATTTTGAATATTTGAATAAATTCTAGATAACTCCTGATAGTGGTACAGTCGTTTAGAAGCGGAACGTGATAAAAAACCGGGTTAAAAAAGAAGGACCTTCTAACAAATATCGAAATGTCGGCAATCGGCAGAAAAGGTTGTTGAACAGATGGTACTCATTTAAATATCTCAAATAATTTTTTGGGGTTACATAGCTACGTACAATCATTCATTATTTTTACATTACTTTGTTGTATATCTCAAATATTTGGATTTACATAGCTGCATACAGTCATTCGTTATTTTTTAAATTATTTTTATTGGAATGAAATAAGGAATTACTTTGTTTTCTATCACTTTTTATTATAACTGATATACAGTGACTCGAGTTTCGTAGTGTCTACTACATTTTCAAACTGAATGAACAAATTAGATCTCAACTATTATATACGGGGATTGTAGGCTTCGGCAGAGCTTCGAAGAGAGGGGTTTTCCAAAGTTCCGTCTGTTCGTTAAGTAGTTTTATTATTGGTACGTGCTTTTTATATTTTTCAATTTCTATGGATTCCAGGATGTCGAGTTTTTTCCCTTTCGCTTCCACGTGCAAGATTACAAGGTTATTCAATTCTGGGAACGTGTGATCTGTAGTGAAGAAATGGTTCGCAAAATTGGAATTATTCTTCCGGTTCCTAAAAGCAGATTGGTGCTCTTTGTACCTTTTATGGAAAGGTCGGCCCGTTTGTCCTATATACATTCTTTCAAGAAAGTACCGGGAATTATCGATTTCAATCTGGCGGGGCAATGAGGCAGGTAAAAATTTTTTTCTAGGTTGGTACCACTGTCCTTAATTACTATGCCAAGCTTGAGCGGGATCTGTCTACTAGTGTGTTTGCAACAGCTGGTTAAGTCAGTCGATGTCAGAGTGCGTGCCGATTTTTACTATGGGTGATTACGTTGAGCAAAGAATTTGTTTATAGTTTTGTGTTGAAAATGAATTTTCGTGTGCCGATGCATTGAAAATGTTGCAGAAGCCCTCTGGTGATAATGCTCTATCGAAAACTCGTGCATATCAGTGGTACAGAGCCTTCAAGGACGGTCGTGAAGTGGTCGCCCATCGACGGCTTCGATCGAAGACAACGTCGATAAAATTAAGGAAAGGGTGCTGGAAAACCGTCGTACCAGCTTGAGAGAGATAGCACATGATCTTAAGATATCCCACGAGTCCGCACGTACGATTTTGATTGATATTTTGGGCATGAGAAAGGTGGCCGCACGACTCGTACCGAAAGACCTGAATTTTCTTCAAAAACGTCATCGCGAACAGGTTGCTTCAGACATGCTGGATCGCTGTAATTCCGATTCTACATTCATGGAACGCATTATAACTGGTGATGAGACCTGGGTCTACGAGTACGATATGCAAACAAGCCAGCAATCATCGGAATGGGTGGCAAAAAATGAGCCGAAACCGAAAAAACCACGCCAAACCGCTCGAAAATGAAGGTGATGCTCATTGTTTTCTTCGATATCCGTGGCGTGGTGCACTACGAATTCGTTCTAGAGGGTCAGACGGTAAACAAGGAGTATTACCTAGGCGTTATGAAACGTTGGCGTGAGCGCATCCGTAAGAAGCGGCCAAATTTGTGGGCGAACAACTCATGGATTTTGCATGACGATAACGCGCCTTCTCACCGAGCTACGATTGTGACTGACTTTCTCGCCAAAAACTCAACAAACGTGCTTCAGCAACCACTGTATTCGACGGATTTGGCTCCCTGCGACTTTTTCCCCTTCCCAAAACTAAAATTGCCCCTTCGTGGCACCCGTTTTGAGCCGATTGAAGCCATAAAACAAAATTCGGCGCGAGAGCTAAAGTCCATCCCGGAAAGCGCCTATAAAAAATGTTTCGATAATTGGAAGTGTCGTTGGCATAGATGTATTGGAGCAAATGGAGCCTATTCTGAAGGCGACCCAATAAATTTTGACGATTAAATGTAAAAATGTTGTTTTAATTGAAAATTCCCGGTACTTTCTTGACAGAGTAGTACACACTATTACACTCTTGACAACTTAATTTATAGACTCCAGAATTATTCAGTCGGTCCTCTTTGTCTTTAGGATTAAAAAAGAGATTAGAAATTTTATGGGAGGGTGTGAAAGCTGTTACTATGTTAATTTTTGACAAAATTTGAGCTATTTTTTGTGAAATTGGTCCAAAATATGTTAGTTTTATGAATTTATTGTTATTATGATCTGACTTGGAGATGGGGTAAATTTGTTTACGAATTAATTACTCTTGTTCTTTGTTTATGATGGAATTTATAGTTTTAGTTTCGAACTGATTTTTTGTGGCTATTTGTCTGATTGTATTCAATTCCCTCTTTAACGTAATATTATCTAACTGAATTGAAAATGCTCTATGTACCATTGATCTATAAGCAGCTAGTTTATGATTCATCGGATGGTTTGAAAAATTTGGGATTGTTGTATTAGTTGATGTGGGTTTTCTATATATATCAAAGGAAATTTCATTATTACTGTTAATTAAAGTTATGTCCAGAAAATTTAGTTTGTTATCAAATTGTGTTTCCATGGTTAATTTGACCTTATTGTGCAAACTATTAAGATATTCTAATGTTTCATTTAATACTGAATGTGTTCCGCAGAAGCAAGCCAATATATCGTCTACATACCTGTACCAAAAAGTGATATGCTTTGCGTGTGTGGATTTTAGAATTTTTCTTTCAAAACGAGACATAAAGATTTCAGTTATCTTGGTTATCTTGCACGTGGAAGCGAAAGGGAAAAAACTCGACATCCTGGAATCCATAGAAATTGAAAAATATAAAAAGCACGTACCAATAATAAAACTACTTAACGAACTTTGGAAAACCCCTCTCTTCGAAGCTCTGCCGAAGCCTACAATCCCCATATATAATAGTTGAGATCTAATTTGTTCATTCAGTTTGAAAATGTAGTAGACACTACGAAACTCAAGTCACTGTATATCAGTTATAATAAAAAGTGATAGAAAACAGAGTAATTCCTTATTTCATTCCATTAAAATGAACTATCACAAATTAACGGACTACTCCATCCAATATTATTTTTATTGTGAACGAATTTGAAAATTTCAATAATCAAGTTTCTTTTCTTTTGAATCTATATGTAAAATTTTCTTAAGATTTTCTTTTGTCGAAAAGAATTACTGTTTTCTAAAAAATGAGTGGCAAAAGTTGAATTTTTGTTTACTTTTCATTAATTCATCTTATGTTCGTTGAAAAAGGATTAAACAGATGTTACTTTTTATATTTCTTAAATATTTTCGATTTACATAGCTCTGGACAGTCATTCATTATTTTTACATTATTCTTATTGTGAACTTATTTGAAAATTTCAACAGATTCTAGATAATCGAGTTTCTTCCCTTTTGATTCTAAATGTAAAATTTTAATATTATCTATTGTGGGAAAAGAATCGTTTTCTAGACAATGAGTGGCAAAAGTGGAATTTTGTTTATTTTTCATAAAACTCATTTTCTGTTCGTTGAACCTTGTCTTGAAGAAACGTCCTGTTTGTCATATATATTTATTACTGCACGTAGAACAAGACAACTCATAAACTCCTGATTTGTGTATGTTTGGAGTAGGGTCCTTTGCGTTAAATAATACCGATGTTAATTTGTTTTCCGTTTTTAAGGCAATATTGACATCTGATTTTGAAAAACTATTGTCCACTTTTTGACTTACGTTACGTACGATAGAGAAATGAATTTTTTATTTTCTCCAGTTTTTATGATGGGATAAATTTGGCTCATAGCTATTTTAGATAGTTTCTGTCGAATTAGATTATCTATTATAATGGGGATGAAACTGTTGTTCGCGGTTATTGATTTTATAGTTTGGACTTCAGCTTCACGGTCATTTTTTGAGAAGGGTAATGCGAAGGCTCTATGGATCATCGATTGATACGCTGAAATTTTTTGTGAATATGGGTGATCGGAATCAATAGGAATACATATATCAGTCGATGTAGGTTTTCTGAACACGTTGAATTCTATTTTTCTATTTGAGTGTGATATCGAGAGGTCTAAAAATGTGATACTCTTCTTCGATTCTTTTTCTGAGTTGAATTCAATTTTTGGGTGAATATTATTCAAGAAATTCGAAAACTGACTCAGTTGTGTGGATGCTCCGGAGATACACATGAGAATATCGTCTACGTATCTGTATCAAAAATGAATATTTACAGGTAGTTTCGAATTGAAGATTTTATTTTCTATTTCTGACATGAATATGTCTGCACGGAGTGGACTCAGTGGTGATCCCATAGCTAGGCCGTTTAATTGTTGGTATATTTTATTATTAAATTGAAAATAGTTTTTGAGCAGGCATTGTTCTAAAAGGGCAATGAAATCGCCGTGTATCACGGGATTTACATGTGATTTTTCAAGAATTTCTGAAGCTAAATAAATGCTATCATTTCTCGGTATATTTGGAAACATATTATCCACATTCAGGCATACAAAGTAAGAATTATTTGGTAAAGAAAAATTTTTCAATTTCGTTGTTAATTCTGTGGAATTTTTCATTGTGTATTTCGGAGTGAAATTAGTAAGCCTTTTAAACATTCTATTTAATTTTTTCTCTATTTTATAGGTAGGGCTGTTAATAAAGGAAACGACTGGGCGAATCGGTGCATCTTCTTTGTGAGTTTTCATCAGACCGTAGAGTTTGAGAATGTTTTTTTCAATGATTTTTGAATTTTAGTCGTCTGGTCAACCGGAGTTTCTAAGATATCTTGATTTTTAATGAAATCATTCATTTTCTCTATGTACTTCGATCTAGAAAGGATAACTGCATCTGATTTATCTGCTTTTGTGACAGTACTATCATCGGATTTAATTTTTTCTTTTATGGATTTGATTGTATTCAAAATATTATTGTTAGTTATGTTTCTGTTGTATCTATGTATGTGTGTGGATAGCTCAGCGGGAGAGCATCGGACTCGTGACCGGGAGGTCCGGGTTCGAATCCTGTTCAGGTGGAAAATAAATTTTTCAGTTGGACGGGTGTCTGCCACCATTTCACTATTGGGTCAAAAATTAACAGTGCTGTGACCTAAAGTGGCGCAAGATCGCAGTAACAAAGCCTACACAGAACACAACTGAACTCCTAACTCGCACAAGCTGAAGAAGCTTCTGAGGGATCTTCACAGAAGATCTAGGAGTATCAGGATAATAATAATAATAATAATCTAAGGGTTTTTGAAATTTTTTTAGGTAATTTTATCCACCTCATCCGTATATTTAAGTGCAATTGTGGACTCTACAGTAAGAATTTCTTTCACTTTTTTATTTTTAATTATTGGGGGAAATTTATGACCTTTTTCGAGAAAATTTAGTTCGTTGTTTGAAAATTAGGGTTCTGACATGTTAATGACGCGATCATCTGGTCTATATATTATATTTTAACTTCGTTTAATAAATTTGGGTTTTCGAGTTTTTTCTAATGAATTAAGTTTTTTAACTGTTTAGCATATTTTGAAAAAATGAATTCACTAATTTCTTGTCAAATTTCATCATCAAAAATATCAAATGCTATTGAATAGAGTTTATGAGTTAGTTCTTCATGCAATACCTTGACATAATGTTGTACATTATCTCGCTTCTGTTAGAATTATTTAGTTTCTTCCTTGATCCAGATTCTTTCTGCGCATCTTGTTGCCGTCTTCCCTGAATGGGAACGGGAGCTCGTTTTTACTTGTACGTAATTAGGAATCACTTTTCTTCTTAGACACTCTTGGTTGAACCAGATGTTCTGACAGCATACCCTATATTTTGTGCTAAGTCTTCTATATAAACCGGCTTGTTTGGCTACACTAGCACTTTTCAAAAACTGAATTGTTTCAGCGGTTACTATTTGGTGATTGATCATGATTAAAACAAATTGTAGAAATTACTATGTTTTACTACCAAAAAAAATATATATATTACACATTTTCTTGTGACTCGAGTTTCAGGAAATGAACTATCCCATCATCAGGCAACTGAAGGCCTTACAATGGTACAGAGGTATTTAAACAAAAGTGATGAATATTTTGAATATTTCAATAGATTCTAGATAACACCTAATAGTGTTACAGAGGTTTACAAGCGGAACGTGATAAAAAACCGGGTTAAAAAAGAGGGGCCTTCTTACAGATATCGGAATGTCGGCAATCGATAAAGAAGGTTGTTAAACAGATGGTATCCATTTAAATAACTCAAATAATTTTTTGGGGTTACATAGCTCCGTACAGTCATTCATTATTGTTACATTATTTTGTTGTATATCTCAAATATTTGGATTTACATACAGTCATTCATAATTTTTCACATTATTTTCATTGTGAACGAATTTGAAAATTTCAATAGCCAAATTTCTTTTTTTTTTGAATCTACATGTAAAATTTTCTTAAGATTTTCTTTTGTCGAAAGGAATTACTGTTTTTTAAAAAACATAAAAGGAGTTTCATAAAAAATAAACAAAATTCTACTTTTGCCACTCATTTTCTAGAAAACGGTCATTCCTTTCCCAAAATAGATAATCTTAAAATTTTACATGTAGGGAAAGGGAAGAAACTCGTTTATCTTAAATCTGTTGAAATTTTCAAATTACTTCACAAAACCAATAATGTAAAAATAATGAATGACTGTACGGAGCTATGTATATCGAAAATATTTGGGATATTTAAAAAGTAACATCTGTTTAAAACCTATTTCAACGAACATAAAATGTATTTAATGAAAAGTAAACAAAAATTCAACTTTTGCCACTCATTCTTTAGAAAACAGTAATTCTTTTCGACAAAAGAAAATCTCAAGAAAACTTTACATGAAGATTCAAAAGAAAAGAAACTTGATTATTGAAATTTTCAATTTGGTTCATAATAAATATAATTTAAAAAATAATGAATGACTGTATGGAGCTATGTAAATCCAAAGATTTGATATATACAACAAAATAATGTAAAAATAATGAATGACTGTACGGAGCTATGTAACCCAAAAAAAATTATTTGAGATATTTAAATGGTTATCATCTGTTTAACAATCTTCTTTGTCGATTGCCGACATTACGATATCTGTAAGAAGGCCCCTCTTTTTTAACCCGGTTTATCATCACGTTCCGCTTGTAAACCTCTGTTCCACTATTAGGTGTTATCTAGAATCTATTGAAATATTCAAAATATTTATCACTTTTGTTTAAATACCTCTGTACCTCTGTTAGGTCTTCATCTGATGATGGGATAGTTCATTTCCCGAAACTCGAGTCACAAGAAAATGTGTAGTATATATTTTTATTGGTAGTAAAACATAGTAATTTCTACAATTTGTTTTAATCTTAAATATTCAATTTCATTTTTCTCATCTTATCATTAGTTTTTCCGGTTTTTTCTTCAACTAATTTCCAAGCATATTTCTGTTTTTCATTAGGCTCTATTTTATTTTCAATGGTATTTTGGTGATATAACTTTTCATCTGATTTTAGTCTGTTTTTATAAATTTTAAGCAAAAGTTTGTTTTCAATTTCCAATTTTTCATCATTGAGGTTCTGCTTCAACCAATATAGGTTGCTTAGTGGTTTACATAATTCGAAGGACTCTTTAGTAGCTCACTCACTCTTATTCTAACCTTCATTTTTCCCTAATTGTTTTTTTAATGGACAAAATGTATCAATATCAAAATTAATTATAACATAAAAGGGATTGAGCATATCATTAATGTTATTCCCGTTCAAAATATCAGAAAAATCCTCATGTTGTGGGTACTGATTCAATCTAGCCATTCCCTAGTCATTCAAACTTTTAGTTAAGATATGTTTCTTAACAGACTTACTAGTGTAACTTGATTTGATATCCACCACATCACCAAGATGGTCTCCCAAACTTAAGTGATGAGTTTCTCACTAACCTTCGTTATCAATATTTGTGAATATATAATCAAGTTTGAATATTGACAAATTAACATTTATATTCTTAAATACCCTAGTCGGTTTAGTGCTTTGTGTATTCAATTGGTAGCAGTGCATAATGTTTAGGAGATCATTTCTGTTGGCAGACTCCATTAAGTATTCAGTATGTTGAATATCACAGAAATTTTCACGCAGTAATCATTTCAGAGACTTGTTTGAAAATATTTCTATGTCAGCACCTGACGGTCTATATATTAAAATGATACAATATTTAACATAAGTTGAACAGACTAGTGAGTTGCTTTCTGAAAGCATTTCTATTGAAAATTGGTCCATATAATTTATGTTCAAAAATTTTATATTATTTCGGACCAATACTATAACACCCCCATGTATATGTGTAATAGTTTACAAGTACAATTTTTAAAACATGCAAATTAATTAGTCAATAAATTAGTTGGAATGAAATAAGAAATTACTTTGTTTTCTATCACTTTTAATTATAACTGATATACAATGACTCGAGTTTCGTAGTGTTTACTACATTTTCAAACTGAATGAACAAATAAGATCTCAACTATTATATATGCTGATTGTAGACTTCGAAGAGAGGGGTCTTCCAAAGTTCCGTCTGTTCGTTAAGTAGGTTTATTATTGGTACGTGCCTCTTATGTTTTTCAATTTCTATGGATTCCAGGATGTCAAGTTTTTTCCCTTTCGCTTCCACGTGCAAGATAACAAGGTTGTTAAATTCTGGGAACGTGTGATCTGTATTGAAGAAATGGTTCGCAAAATTGGAATTATTCTTCCGGTTCCTAGTAGCAGATTGATGCTCTTTGTACCTTTTATGGAAGGGTCGGCCTGTTTGTCCTATATACACACTATTACACTCTTGACAACTGAATTTATAGACTCCAGAATTATTCAGTCGGTTCTCTTTGTCTTTCGGATTAAAAAAAAGATTAAAAATTTTATGGGAGGGTGTGAAAGCTGTTACTATGTTAATTTTTGACAAAATTTGAGCTATTTTTTGTGAAATTAGTCCAAAATATGTTAGTTTTATGAATTTATTGATATTATGATCTGATTTGGAGATGGGGTGAATTTGTTTACGAATTAGTTGCTTTTGTTTTTTGTTTATGATGGAATTTATAGTTTTGGTTTCGAACTGATTTTTTGTGGCTATTTGTCTGATTGTATTCAATTCCCTCTTTAACGTAATATTATCTAAAGGAATTGAAAATGCTCTATGTACCATTGATCTATAAGCAGCTAGTTTATGATTGATCGGATGGTTTAAAAATTTTGGTATTGTTGTATCAGTTGATGTGGGTTTTCTATATATATCAAAGAAAATTTCATTATTACTGTTAATTAAAGTTAGGTCCAGAAAATTTTATTAACAGTAATAATGAAATTTCCTTTGAAACACTACGAAACTCGAGTCACTGTATTTCAGTTATATTTAAAAGTGATAGAAAACAAAGTAATTTCGTATTTAATTCCATTAAAATGAACTATTACAAAGTAACGGACTACTCCATCCAATAAATTAGTTTCTGAACACCATGTTTCTGTCAGGTAATATAATGTGAGGTTTATATTCTTCAATCACCATTTTAAACTGTTCTATTTTATTTGTTATACATTGACCATTTACACCTAACAACCCACGAGAAAAACCGTGAAAAACTCTTAATGGATCCGAATCCTTGTAATATAACAATCAATGCGAGGCAAATGAGACTAAACATATCTTTCCAGAATTAAATAATCTGGAAATCTTACATCTAGAACCTGAAGGAAAAAGTGAACATCTTGGAATCAATGGATTTATCTGAATACTCTGCAATAAAAGACTTATTGAATTCCTTACTTCGTGAAGTTCTTAAGAAAAGAGATATCCGTCAATATAAAACATTGAACCCGTTCTGTTATTCACTATATTAACATGCAGTAATACTACGGAACTCAGATCAGGTATTGTAGCTTTAAAATTTTCTCTTCACGTTAAGAAAAGCATCTGCCGGATTGCGGCTTGAAGCCATTCAAGAACGCGACTACTTTGTGTAACTAATTTGTCAGCCAACTTAACAGAAACGTAACTATGTCTGGACAGAGAATCATAACAATGCGGCAGTATCGATTTTTCCTGCTTTAATCGCATTGTAATGGAAAAAACGTCGCAAAGAAAGAGCACGAAAGGCGTTGAGGAAGGGACACATTGACTAACCTATAAAATTGGGTTTTCTATTATGGCAGCTTCTGCTATAGCCGATGTGGAAAAATTCCTGGTTGTTATTCCCCTTGTTGTCCGGTTGGAAAACGTATTCGGCTAGGTTGTTTTTGTCCTCCATTTCATTAAATGCCGAGCCAATTTTGCCACTTGATGCCAGGGTTTATTGCAAGAAGCTTCTTCGGCCTCGTCCTGAAACTTTTTGCAATAAAAGAGTGGGGAATATGTATCCTTTATTCGCAGACTTCGTACAATTTGTTCGTGTTCTTCAGCTCTCTCAAAGTGTTTTGGATAATTGTTGAAAAAGGTGAAAAGCACTAACGCAAAGTCAGGAGCTTTTGTGTGCTAATTCATATAATCCACGATGATCAATTTTTTTTTCAAATAAATCAATTCGGCTGATAATCTGAACCAAAAATTATTAATAAGGAGAATGAGCTATGGTAATAGCAAATTGTATAAATCGAGACAGTGCGACATACATCTGTATAACAATTCTAAACTCAAACAAGCCCGATTAGGTTTTGTTCGTCGCGGAGACAAAAGTAGCAGACTTGAGTATGTTTCGAAACTTGTTGGTTTTTCGTCAATGTCCTGTCATGTCCAATGACTAGAAATCTCCCACGTATCTATATTCGCTCTGCACAGGAACACCAATGAATTTATCATTATTAGCGCCATCTACTGCACGTAAATATAAATAGACAACATACCCTAGCGAGCCAATGCAAGCGAGGAACTATATTTCCGATTTTTTCCAACGCATAAAATTTTCGTCATGCTCAAGTCAAATCCTATTATACCGCGAAGCTCATAATTAGCATATTTATATTCAAATAAATTCGGCTGAAATCTGTACCAAATATCATTAATAAGGAGTATGAGCTATGGTTAGAGAAAATTCTATAAATCGGAACAGTGCAACATACATCGGGCTTGTTTGATTTCAGAATTGTTATACAAATGTATGTTGCACTGTCTCGATTTGTTGAACTTTATATTACTATAGCTCATACTCCTCATTAATGATATTTGGTACAGATTAACAGCCGAATCAATTTATTTGAATATAAATATGCTAATTATGAGCATCATGGCCTAACAGAATCTGACTTGAGCATGGGGAAAGTTTTCTGCATTTGTAACATTAAACAAATCGGAAATACAGTACTCTGCTTGAATTGGCAGCCTAGTGATAAATACATTGGTGTTCCTTTGCAGAGTGAATATAGATGCGTGGCAATTTGTTGTCATTGGACATTACAAGGCACTGATGAGAAATCAACAATTTCGAAACGTACGTATGCCTGCTACTTATGTTCCAGCGATCAAGTTAAGAATTGTCATTCAGGTTTATGAGTGCGTACAGATCAGTGGTAGAGCATAGGGCTCCTAAAGGGTAACCGGTGGTCCGAAGCAGGTTCAGGTAAAAAAGAAATTATCTAGTTGGACGGGTGTCGTCCACCATTTCAATGTTGGGTCGAAAATTAACAGTGGTGTGACCTAGAGTGGCACAAGGTCGCAGTAACAAAGCCTACCCAGAACACAGCTGAACTCCTAACTCGCACAAGCTGAAAAAGCTTCTGAGGTATCTACACAAAAACGTTGCACTATTCGATTCGTAGTGTGCCAACTTGCCCGGTCCTTGCCCTGAATTTCACTCTGCTCTGCTACAGCTTCCCGGCTTATCACATAGAGGACGCGACCGCTTTGCGATACTTAGTTCACCGTTACCGGCAGCTTCAAGCAGAGCAAAGTGCGACTGTTCGACAACCGGCGTTTCAAGTGGAACAAGGTCACAGGTATCATTGGCAGGCTTGCACCACATTGCCAATCTGATGAGTTCGGGGGCTTGCAAGCTGGAACGAACAAAACGCTTTCCTCCCAAAACTAACAGGTTTGAAATCTCCCTCAAAACACCGCATTGCTAAAGAGCTTATATTCCTTATTAATGATATTAATTTATGGTCTTCTTAGTATAGGATTCTCAAGAAATTTTGCACGAACATTTTTGGTCTGTAGTTTTGATGCCCTTGAACACTCGAATCGTTCCATCTAGTGTAATATTTTCATGCTATGTGTGTAGAACCTCTTTTATTCGAACTAAGAACTTCTATTTCTTCCTTATACTTGATTGAAATTAAGAGATCTTTTTGAGGATTGGTAGATTTAGAATGAGACCACTACATTAAAGAAAAAAACGATAAAATATTCTTCATTCTCTGCTTCTCGGTCAGCAGATATCCGGAATTTAATATCACAAAATTTCTACTTTAAGAAAACTGTGACGAATTAGAAATCCGATCCTTATATTTAGTCGAACCCCAAATATCATTACCAATCAATTTCTATATTTCTTCCATTTTGTCTTGTTGGATTGAATTTAGTCTGCCCTACTCTTATGTTTTTAAATACTATGTTAAATCATTAGTTTTGCTAACGTAGTTCAACATATATGGTATATTGTTGATTGCCGAACCATTGGGAAATTCAACCCATTATATTCTAGGATTATGAGTTATGGTACTAGAATATTTTTATTGTTAGCGTAATAATCTAACTTGCAATATGATGCATAAACAGTGACTAAAAAAAGATTTTTGTTTTTGTTGAAAGTATTGGAGTTTTTCTTTACGGTGTATCTAAATGAACAAACTTTGAATATCAAATCATATTTAATCTCTTAGTCTCCTACAGTTTCAATAAATTTCATTCAAAATCTTTACTCATTTAAATATTTAAATATCGGGTGTTTTTTTAGAGTGATAGAATTTTCGATAGGGATAACTGTGATTTGACAGAAGGAAGAAGCCATGTTATTTTGACATTTCTTTTCAGTAACCATTGACAAAATATCATGGAAAGACTCACGCTGCAACAACGTTTACACATTGTTAACATTTATTTGCAAAATCAGTGTTCTATTCGCCAACCTTATAGAGCACTTCGTGAAATTTATCGTTTACATAATCGTCCATCAGAGCAGCTTATTCGTCAAACTATCGATAGACTTCGGACAACATTTTCTCTACTCGATGCAACAACAACAACAAGACAAACAACTGTACGTACAGAAGAAACTATCGCTAGTGTAATTCATAGTTAATGATTTGTCTATTCGTCGACGTTCACAACAAGTTGGACTCTGTGCATCCACCACATGGAAAATTTTGCGTGAATATCTAGGTCTACACCCATACAAGATCCAACTGGTTCAAGCACTAAAGCCATAATGAGCGTCGTTTTTTGCTGATCGGGCCCTAGAACAGCTTGAAGTTGATCCACTTTTTTATCGTTGAATTGTGTTTAGTGATTAAGCTCATTTCTGGTTGAACGGCTATGTAAACAAGCAAAATTGCCGTATATGGAATGAAAACAATCCTCAAGAAGTTCTGTAGGTTCCATTGCATCCTAAAGAACGCAAAAATGCATGAACTGGTGTGCTCTACACGCTGGAGGCATCATCGGTCCATATTTATTTAAAAATGATGCTGGAGCTATTGTAACAGTGAATAGTGGTCGTTACAAATCGATGATCAATGATTATTTGTTTCAAAATTTGAAGGGTATCGACCCAGAAGTGTTTTGGTTCCAGCAAGTTGGTACTAGACCTCATGCTGCTACCGTAAAAATTGATTTATTGAATGAAAGAGTTGGCCATAACATTATTTCGAGAAATGTTTCACTTAATTGGCCTTTAAGATTATGCGACATAACTCCACTGGATTATTTTCTTTTAGGTTACGTCAAGTCATTGGTTAATGTTGATAAACCAGAAACAATAGAAGCTTTGGAAGCCAACATTACTCGTGTTATTGATGAAATAAGGCCTGAATTACTCGAAAAATTGGTCCAAAATTGGTCTGGTCGAATGCGATTCCTCAGAGCTAGTCGTGGTGGACACATGCTTATCTTCCAAATTTAAAAAAATTGGCTTGAATCTTAATTTAAATGTGTTTTATTTCAATTTAAAGTTCTATCACTCTAAAAAACCATTGGTATATTGAATACTTCAAATAAATTAGTTGTGGAGAAATTCTTTTAATAATGTTGTGTATTTATGAAAAGGATTTATTTTTCATAAATATTAGATCAGGAACAAAACATTTTGTCACATGCAAGGATACGCACCACGCGTTTCTGAAGAGTTCAGTTGCGCATGCTCGAAATGAAATACCACTCATTTAAATATTTATGTATTAATTAATTTTAATTAACAATTTATATTTGTTGCGTGTTTTGTTATTTCATTTGATATTGTATAATGAGTTTTGATTTTACACGCTATTAAGTATAAGCAGTGCTTATAAGACATATTAATTTAATTCTAAAAACTTCTGAATAAAATTTTTTTCAATTAAAATTGTTGGAGACGAACAGATTAAATCTGTTTTGATATTCAAAGCTTCTAATATTCCTTCTATCAAGTAAAAGTCCGCTTCTCATTATTTTAGTAGTAGTAGTATTTTTCCGATTTTTCCAAAACCACCAACTGATAATTATTTGATAGATTCGGTCTTCCCTTGGTGGAAACTCATTTTAATTAAAAAAAAATGTATATATGACAGTAATTTATTTCCACAAAAATGTTTGTACTAATACAACAATTGTTTCACCACGATGTGGCTTCTTCAGGTATTACATTGTACTGTCTGATGGTATTGAGTGTAACCGAGTTTATATACATTTTTAGGTACGTGACCAAATAATAGTAGCACAAGTCATAAAAACTCTAGGTGTTTATTGGAGTTTGCCGCTAAAAATGCCATTAAGGAAAAATATTCAGTAATGGAGAATGATCGACATCTGCTTGTTCGTTCAAAAGGATTTAACGGGCATTATACCTGTTGATTTCAAGAAATTCTAAAAGTGTTAATCTAGAACTTTTCTTTCAACGTGGATAATTTCATAATTATTGTTAAAATTATGTCTAAATTCCTTAAGATGATTAGCATATGTCGAATGTACAGAATTGTATATATAACCCCTTTGGTGTTCTTGGATACGTTTCTTGAATGGTCTGCCAGTCTGGCCAATGTATACTAAAGGGCAATCTTTGCAAGTTAACTTGTAGACTCCGGATTTATTTTCTTTATTTGTACGATCTTTATTGTTTTTTATGTAGGTACTAAGGTTATTAATTGTCTTAAAAGCCGCGTTATAATTGAAACCACTTTTGAAATATTCAGAAAATATTTTCAGATAATCCATTGACATAAGACAACGAAAAATATTTCTGTGTATTGTCCTCTTTTATGATTGGGTACACGAGATTTAATGCCATTTTCTTTTGTTTATTGGATACCATTTTGTCTATAAGAAAGGGATTGTAAACGTTGTTTGATGCTATTCGTTTAATAATATTTAATTCTTTCATAAAGTTTTCTGAATTTAAAGGGACATTCAATAATCTATGAATAAAACTATTATATGCTGACATCTTTTGGTTAGTGGGGTGGTTTGAGGTTTTATGTATTCTGATGTCTGTATGTGTTGGTTTGTGAAAAATACTAAAATCATGTAAATTATTTAATCTTGTTATAGTGAGGTCAAGAAAATTAATACTTTGATTCTTTTCTTCTTCGATTGTGAATTTGATTTTTGGGTGGAGTTTATTAATGAAATTCGTGAAGATATGTAGTTGTCGGTTGGTGCCTTTGAAACAACAAAAAATGTCATCTACATATCTGTACCAATAAAGAAAATATTTGCTTATAGGATTCAGGTGTATTTTTGATTCCAGATCATCCATGAATATTTCAGCTAAAATTGAACTGAGTGGATTTCCCATTATTAAACCATTGTCAGAAATATAGACGGTTCCGTTAAATTGAAAGTAGTTTTGTTCGAGACATATTTCCAGGCAATTAAGTATATCATTCATTTTGATGGGATTGGTATTATTTTTAATTAATAGTTTTTTTACAATTTGTACTGTTTCAATTGGAGGTATACTAGGGAATAAATTTTGTACATCAAAAGAAATTAATTTACGATTTTTGAGTAATTGGATGGGTTTAATATTGTCTATAAGTTGGGTGCTATTTTTAATAGCGTATTTAGCTAAAAAGTTTGTTTCGGTTTGAATAATAGAAATTAAAACTCTAGATAATTTTATACTTGGTGATGTGACGAATGAAACTACTGGTCTAATTGGATTATTTTCTTTATGAAGTTTTATTAATGAATATGATTTTGGGATTTGTGGGTTCATTAAAGTGAGCAAATGTTTTTTTGGGAAGTTATTAAAAAAGCTAACAGATTGGTCTATTATATTTTTTAATTGTTTTTGGAAATGTTCAGTGGGATCTTTAGTAACGGTTTTATATTTATCTGGGGTTAAAAAAGTAATAGTTTTGTTGAAATAGAAAATAATCCAATTAGACCAGTAGTTTCATCGTCACATCACCAAGTATAAAATTATCTAGAGTTTTAATGTCTATTATTCAAACCGAAACAAACTTCTTAGCTAAATACGCTATTAAAAATAGCACCCAACTTATAGACAATATTAAACCCATCCAATTGCCCAAAAATTGTAAATTAATTTCTTTTGATGTACAAAATTTATTTCCTAGTATACCATCAATTGAAACAGTACAAATTGTAAAAAAACTATTAATTAAAAATAATACCAATCCCATCAAAATGATGATATACTCAATTGCCTGGAAATATGTCTCGAACAAAACTACTTTCAATTTAACGGAATCGTCTATATTTCTGACAATGGTTCAATAATGGGAAATCCACTCAGTTCAATTTTAGCTGAAATATTCATGGATGATCTGGAATCAAAAATACACCTGAATCCTATAAGCAAATATTTTCTTTATTGGTACAGATATGTAGATGACATTTTTTGTTGTTTCAAAGGCACCGACCGACAACTACATATCTTCACGAATTTCATTAATAAACTCCACCCAAAAATCAAATTCACAATCGAAGAAGAAAAGAATCAAAGTATTAATTTTCTTGACCTCACTATAACAAGATTAAATAATTTACATGATTTTAGTATTTTTCACAAACCAACACATACAGACATCACAATACATAAAACTTCAAACCACCCCACTAACCAAAAGATGTCAGCATATAATAGTCTTATTCATAGATTATTGAATGTCCCTTTAAATTCAGAAAACTTTATGAAAGAATTAAATATTATTAAACAAATAGCATCAAACAACGGTTACAATCCCTTTCTTATGGACAAAATGGTATCCAATAAACAAAAGAAAATGGCATTAAATCTCGTGTACCCAATCATAAAAGAGGACAATACACAGAAATATTTTTCGTTGTCTTATGTCAAAGGATTATCTGAAAATATTGCTAAATATTTCAAAAGTCGTTTCAATTATAACGCGGCTTTAAAGACAATTAATAACCCTAGTACCTACATAAAAAACAATAAAGATCGTACAAATAAAGAAAATAAATCCGGAGTCTACAAGTTAACTTGCAAAGATTGCCCTTTAGTACACATTGGCCAGACTGGCAGACCATTCAAGAAACGTATCCAAGAACACCAAAGGGGTTATATATACAATTCTGTACATTCGACATATGCTAATCATCTTAAGGAGTTTAGGCATAATTTTAACAATAATTATGAAATTATCCACGTTGAAAGCAAAAGTTCTAGATTAACACTTTTAGAATTTCTTGAAATCAACAGGTATAATGCCCGTAAAATCCTTTTGAACGAACAAACAGATGTCGATCATTCTCCATTACTGAATATTTTTCCTTAATGGCATTTTTAGCGGCAAACTCCAATAAACACCTAGAGTTTTTATGACTTGTGGTTCTATTATTTGGTCACGTACCTAAAAATGTATATAAACTCGGTTACACTCAATACCATCAGACAGTACAATGTAATACCTGAAGAAGCCACATCGTGGTGAAACAATTGTTGTATTAGTACAAACATTTTTGTGGAAATAAATTACTGTCATATATAGATTTTTTTTAACCTTCTGATAATGACTATTTAGAAGTAAAATAACGCAGATATTAGCGCGGAATTTCATGAGTATCGTGTGACTAAAGTTCAAGCAAAATTGTGGGGGGATCGGCGTGGAGCTCTACCTTAGACACTTTAACTTTCGAACGGAAAGAACAGGACTTGAAACTTCAAGTAACTAAGGGTAAATTTGGGGCCTGACTATTTCAGTTGAGTATGTTATTGGGCGAATAAGTTCTCTGGTTTCGTTCTCATTCATATTTGAAATTTTGATTGATATTTTCCTAACTATACAACCGATTGATCGGGGTGAAGATGAATAATGATAATGCATATGGTCCTGTGAAATTTCATGAGGATTATATGATTAGAATTCAAATCAAAAACAAAAAGTTTGTAGGCTGAACAGCGTTGAGTGCTGAAGGAACCTTAGAAACAGTCTCACGATAGAGTTTAAATTAAACAATTAGATGTAAAATATCGTCATAAAAGATAATGCAAAATATCGTAAAGATCGTATGATCAGACAATTAAATATCTAATATTTCGTTAGTGATATCAGAATCAAAGCCACAATACTATGATAAAGTTTAAATGTAGCATATTAATGCTTACATCTTAATGTAAAAAACTGAATTTCGTGAGGTTCGTGGGTGATGTGAACAAGCACACAAGGTCCTGACTTCACGTCAGTGTCTATCTCAATCTTTTCAATAGTACTCTGGCTTAGTCAAATATACAGGCCTAAAAAGTCAAGAAATGTTTTTGTTTCTTGCACATTCAATGTTTAACAATTTCCACAATTCACTCTATAAATAGCTGAAGGTATGAAACAGAAAACTAACCTTGAAAACCAATTGACGTTTAAGCTCGGTTCGCATTCACCATATTTTCGAACTATTATAACACTCTTCATAATAGAAAGCATTTGAAAGTTTAATGAGAAAATTCATTTCTCAATATTCTGATACGCAGCGATGATTTCCCTTGGTATGTATGGAACAACATTGTCGCTCTGCACGTAAATGAATAATTAGATGAGAAATTCAAGGGTGATAAAATGTAGACTGTCAGAAAGTGACATTTATTGGAGACTTCCATTTGCGTCAACGCAGTGAATCTGAGACGTCTCAGAATGATTGCTGTTTTTATTCCCATACTAACAGCGTCCATGGAGGATTTGACATAGCAGTTTGATTTTCAAATGTAAAAAGAAACGTTCTACGTCTTTCACAATCACAACGTTGAACATGCTGAACTTTATGGCCGTAGTTTATTTTTGTCGAGAAAGTTAGATTTAAGATTATTCAATTGAAATTCATGACCTTTCAGTCAGGAGTTCCGATAAATACGTTTCTGAGATGGACCCATCTTTTCCGAATTCAACACTGAAAAAGTTATTCAAGCTTGAGTTTGTTGACCGAGAAGATTTCAAAAGTAAGTTCATGAATAACTAAAATAAAGTTAATCATGATTATTTTTTCGAATATTTTTTCTGTCATGGAACCAGCTTTTCTGAATTTTTCACTGTACAAGTTATTTAAGATCTTTAAACTTTGGTCATCGCGATGATTCCAAAACAAGATCAAAAATAAGAAAAAAGGAAATCATGAATATTTTTTCTAAAAATTTAAAAATAATTAATTCTTAAATAAGGTTATTCTGATTTTCACAAATGTTTATTGTTATGTTTACAACAATCGTTTCGCTATCACAGAAGCATCATCAGGCAAGATTACATTTTGAATAACTAAGCTTGTTTCAGAAATCCGTTGCAATTTATATTACTGTAAGTACAATAAATTTTTTTTGAGCACTAAAACCCAAAAAAGGGTCTCTGCAAATTCCAGCTTATCTGAATATATTTAACAGAGGTGAGTTATTTAAATCTATTTGTTCGTTAAGTAATATTCCAATTTTATTAGGTTCATTTATCTCTAGGGATTCTAACAGATTCAAGGCATAACTTTTACTTCTTATATGTAGAATTTCAAAATTATGGTTGAAAGTATGTCCTGTTTCTAAAAAATGGTTGGAATATGTAGAATTACTTTTATTATTGAGGAAACTCTTCAAATGTTCACAAATTCAATGTAGGAAAGATCTTCCAGTCTGTCCTATGTAAACTTTAGGGCAATCACCCCAGGTTAACTTATAAACCCCCGATTTATCATCTTTATGTAAATAATATTTAAATAAGGTTCTTCTGATTTTCACAAATTTTTATTGTTATGTTTACAACAATCGTTTCGATATCACATTAGCATCATCAGGCAAGATTACATTTTGAATAACTAGGCTTGTTTCCGAAATCCGTTGCTATTTATATTACAGTAAGTACAATAAATTTTCTTTGAACACTAAAACACAAAAAAGGTTCTCTGCAAATTCCAGAACTACATTCAAAACCAATTCAAACTAGAGTAAATTGATTAAAAATAATGAAGACTGTACACATAAAGATGATAAATCGGGGGTTTATAATTATTTAAATATTTTAATATTAGCCTTCTATATATTTAATTCAAAAAAATTATATTTAATAATTATAACTTCAGAAAATAAGGGGGTTTCTGAGTTAACCTGCGGTGATTGCCCTAAAAATTATATAGGATAGACTGGAAGAACTTTACGACATAGAATTTGTGAACATTTGAAGAGTTTCCTCAATAATAAAAGTAATTCTACTTATTCCAACCATTTGTTAGAAACAGGACATACTTTCAACGATAATTCTGAAATTCTACATACAGAAAGTAAAAGTTATGCCTTAAATCTGTTAGAATCTCTAGAGATAAATGAACATAATAAAATTGGGATATTACTTAACGAACAAATAGATTTGAATAACTCACCTCTGTTAAATATATTCAGATAAGCTGGAATTTGCAGAGACCCTTTTTTGGGTTTTAGTGCTCAATAAAAATTTATTGTACTTACTGTAATATAAATAGCAACGGATTCCGAAAACAAGCCTAGTTATTCAAAATGTAATCTTGCCTGATGATGCTACTGTGATAGCGAAACAAAAACAATAAAAATTTGTGAAAATCAGAATTACCTTATTTGAATATTATTCAATACGGATTTTCACCAAGTAAGGACTGATTCAATTCAATATAATAATTAATTCATTAAAGATCACAGCCTTAGTTCTAAGGTTCCTAGTGTTTAACCTTGTTCTACTTTACATTGAAATCTTTCGTTATCTGCTTTTCCAATATGATCAAGCCCTATAACACGTTAGGAGAGTTACCTTGAACTACTCTGTACAAAACTGAACCAATTTGTTTACGTAGTACACCAAGGTGGCGAAAATATAATGGTGAGCTCACGCATATCATTTCCTTGATGATATCAACTGCGAGATAAATGAAAATTTGCGTGTGGTTATATACACTGAGGAATAATATTTCAGTTGTTTAATTTATTTGACTAATTAATTCAAATTTCCATTCAACGTAACTAAACGAGTTTTAGATACTCATGGGTGGAAATATCGAAACGAGAATATCTAGTTACTAAAACTTTTATTTTCTTCTCATCTGTGACTTCGAGTAGTGGGAGATTCCCAATAAGTAAACATATGCAATTAAAATCCCAAATTAATAGCTGCTTAACACAAACATTTGAATTTGATCATTTCTATTTCATCATAGAAGATATTGATTTCCGATGAAACCTATCAATTTCGAAATCAATAATTGGTGGCTTAAAGATGCAAACATCAGAAATTAAATCGCGTTATATACTAATAACGCAAAATTGAAACAAGCCTTCGTACCGCATTGCTAGCTTGGTCGATATATTATATAGAATTTACAACGTTATTGTAGATAACGCTTCAATCACCTTTCCCCCTCAACGAGACAGTTGAGGGGGAGTTTTATCTTTGAAGCTTGCGTGTGTGTATTTCTTGTTTATTATTTGGAAGAGAGGAATCAGAATAGACAAAATGTGGCATTGAAAATTTGATTATTCGAAAACACCAAGAAGTATCTGCAGGCGAAAGTCGCGTCTATCTTCTAAATTTGAAACTTTTTGAAAAGGTAAATGAAATATTGGACAACCATTAAATATTGCATGATAATAAGAGATTGGAAGATGTAATGACCAAGTAAAGAATAATAGATATTCCTTATAATTATAATAATAATAAATTTAATGCAGAAATTGAATACAAAAAAATCACACTTCTACTATATTAAAAATATACACTGCAAAAGGACCTACATCTGCAAAACTGTTATTACTGTAGGACCCAAGGTTACAAGAATAGAAAAAAAAGAAAATCACTATTTTGCCCATGTTCCACAATTGATTCCATATTATTCATACAGAATAAGCACACCCAGATCATAGGACTATACACCAACTAAAACGGAAACTTGTCAATATCAAAATAACAATCAGTTATTTGAACCTAGTAAAAACTTCTTATACTTTAACTTAAAACTCAACGTTCTATAAAGTTTGAGAGGAGCCAAACCGCGATTATATAAGGAGTATATAGAAAAAGAAAACGAGCGTCGGAACAAGGCCGTCCTGAACACAGGTGGGGAAAGCATGCCCCTAAACATTTACGTTATGTACATCAGACCTAAGCCTAATCTTATTATACAAATAGGGAGAAGATTTAAACCATACGATTGAATGGAACAAAACCGCAGAGTGTATCTCACGTCTCTGCTCCATGCTCAACCAGCGACAGGACTTCAGTTTATGAATAACTGGTTCAAACTTTGTGATGCCAAATATGAATCTCAAACATGAGCGCTGAACCCTATGAATTCTCATCTTATCCGCCAGATGCAAGCAGGGACCGTAAACAGCGTCACAAAAGTTGAAATAACTCAGAACCAGAGAATCCGTAAGGAATGTTTTATTTCGTTCTGACTGCAGGTGTCTATGTAGCCACACCGTCTTAATGCAACATAAGCTTTTTGGACACAGGATGACACATGTTCACTGAACCGAAGGTCTTCATCCAGAATAACTCCCAAATTACGAGCAGATTTTACAGTAGCAACCCTAGTTCCATTAAACCTCAAATCCAACTTATCAGTGACAGATTCTACCACCCTGCCAAAAACAAAAACCTTAGTTTTATCCGGCTTTAACAATAAATGGTGTTTCAGAGAATTATCCCCCAAGCAAGCTAGATCAGCGTTGATCTCCTCAGCTGCTCGCTCAACATCTAATGCCCTCAACGAATATAATAGCTGAGTGTCACCAGCGTACTGATAATCAGTGCAAAATCTTGGTCCTTTCTTAATGAAAAATGGGTAAATGCAGAACAAAACAGGAGCAAGTACAGAACCCTGTGGCACCCCACATTTCAAGGTGCCAATCTTAGATCTACCTGATGATGTTTCAACGAATTGGACCGGTTCTGAAGATAATAAACCATTAAGTCAACAGCAGATGCAGAGACACCTATATGCTTTAGAATTGCAATGAGTATCTCATGGTCCACTCTATCAAATCCCTTGGAGTAATCTAATAATGTCAAAACAAAGATTTCACCACAATCTACCTTAGCGATGATAGAGTCCATAGTATCAAGGAGAGCTGTGCAACAACTATATCCACTCCTAAAACCAGACTGACGAGGTGGTAAAATATTATATCTCTCTAGGTGTGATACAATTCTATTTACCAAAATTTTTTCAAAAATCTTAGCACACAGCGAAATTGGGCGGAGGTCATTCCAACTAGTAGGGTCAGTAATCTTTGGAAGCGGTAAAACCCTCGAAATCTTCCACACCTCTGGAAACTTTGAATCCAGCAAACAACTGTTGAAAATGTTAACCAAAAACTTCAGCAGCACTTAAGCAGCATTTCAATGTTCAACCCATTCGGACCCGTAGCATTAGATTTGGTAGATCTCAAGAACTCCCTAACTTCCTCCTCATCGGTTAATGTAAAAATGTCAAAAGACGTGAAACTACTTGTGTTATAAAAATCAATCATTGGAGCATCGTTGAAATTTTGACCGTGTGACAGCTGAAAGAAGAATTTGTTCAACTCCTCCTGCAAATTCAGTTTTCTTCTATTTGACGATCTATTATGTATGTTAAGTTCAGAGAGTCTCCTCCAGAAAACTTTACGATTTTTCTCGTTCTCAATTGAAAATTGCAGATAAGCCTGCTTCTCACGATTGACATATCTAAAATTATGAATTGTATTATGATTTGATTGCTCTGCGCGGACAAGATAAAATAGACGATTCATTAAACCAAGGTATATTTAGGGGTCTCATATATTTTTCTGCAGAATTGGACCTAGGGATTTACAGCGAGCTACCGTTTTCGAAGTTATGTACACGTCTAAGACATTCAGAATGACTTGAGAGAAGGTAAGATTTTTGCATCGGGTACATATCACAAATGAAATTGCCTCCTCAAATTGTGTCTGTTATGAGTGACGAAATTAGTTATGTGAATTTCCAATCAGTTCATTAGAACTGGAATTCCAATGAGATCTCAATTGTCAATATATCAGAAAACCCTATGTATTTCGCAATCAACATTGCATTGGACTTCCTAAAATATAACCAATATCTAAATAGAGTGGACTGTATGTAAAATACACCTGGTGCCAGGGATGGATAGAATACTTCACTAGAATAATTATAGAAAAATTCAAATAAGTTAATACGGCTGAACTGTACCAAATATCATTACTAAGGAGTGTGAGCTATGGCGTTCTACAAATCGAGACAGTGTAACACACATTTGTATAAAGAGTCTAAACTCCTACAAACCGGATAAGGTTTCGTTGCTCGATGGGACATAATTGCAGACATACGTACGTTTCGAGCACAAGCTCGAAACCGAGTAAAGAATTGTATTCCTGATATTTTAACGTTACAAAGGCAGAAAAAAATTTCCTCAGGCTCAAGTCAGATCAAAATGCTGATAATAATTAGCTTATTCATATTCGAATGAAATAATTCTGTCTCGAGTTGTTGAACTTTCTGTTACCATAGTTCACACTCGTTACTAATGATATTTAGCACATATCAACCGAATTTATTTATTTGATTATGAATAGGCTAATTATGAGCTATATTATGATCAGACTTGAGCTTTAGGAAAGTTTTTTCAGTGTTTGTTAAGTGAACATATCGGGAATACAGTTTTTTTCTCGAATTAGCTCGCAAAGGTTTGTCTTGTATGTATATTTGCATGCACTAGATGGCGTGTATGATTAATACCTTAGTGTTTCTGTTTATAGCGGATATAGGTACTTGACAGATTTGTAGTCGTCGGCTTTGCACTGCACTGACAAGAACCAACAAGTTCGAAACGTGCGAATATCTGCAATTATGCCGCAGTGATTAAAACCTTATCGGGTTTGTTTGAATTTAGAACTTTTATACAGTTACACTATCCGATTTGTAAAACTTCCTATTATCATAGCTCATACTCCATGCTCATGATAATTCTAGAAAATATATTGAAATATAATGTAGATACAAACATGTGTCGGACATGAACAAACTTATGAAAGAGATTGAAAGGACTTACTTAGATACTACTCCTATTTTGATGCTGTTGGAGTGACTGATAAGAATAGAATGAGTTTCTATTCATTCGACTAAGTCTCAGGAAAATAATATAGAATTTATTCTCTCCTTTCAAAGAAAGACGCTCAAGTACTATACAGTTTGCAAGCGCAAGTGTGCACTTGAGACTACTGGAGTAGTGGGATATATGATCCTCAACAAGTAATATTTTATCATTATAAAAAGTTTCGGCTCGCCGAAAGGATAAAATTCGAAAATTAGTCAACCCAAGCAGGTGAAATTAATGCATTGAAGATGCCAGGAGGTGACTTTCAATGATTTATGTAATAATTATCAATTAATTTAATGAATAATTGATTAATTTCAGTAGAGTCAATAATATATAGAAAAATACTTAATAATGTATTATTTTTGTAATGATAGTTTTGTTTTCATCATGGGACATTGTTTAGGCAGAACTAAATATGTTTTGTGTGTATTCGTAGAATACGTGGTTCTGAATCATAGCAAGTCATTTGTCTAGCGGCTCCAATATATTAGGCATGTTTGGGTTGATTAATGCCCGAGTTATATCTTCTCAGTTTTCCAATTTTTTTTTATAAAATTAAATGATTATCATATATGTCAAACTTCGGGTTCTAATATCTTGAATTGAATCCTTCATTTCAAGAGTTTTTATATAATTAGTGAATAGTAAATTTTTCTGCATAGCTAGGTACCTTTAACATTAGCAAAAAACTCCGACTTAATCGCTAGCCGTTGCTTTTTTCAAACGCAAAAGTTGAATACTAACAACTGTGCTTTACTTTCCTTAATGTTGAAATGACTACTCATAGTTCATGTGAATAATTATCAGATCTATTTGCAGATTCTTTACCACAATGATTTTATTTCTCATCTCGGTGTAAGTGATGAGTTCCACGTCCCTCAAATCCAATGATTAGGGAAAAGATGAGAGCTGGATATAAACCCCTTCAACCGACCGCCAAATGAAACAAGCCGGATGATAGTTCCGAACAGAAGTGATAAGAATTCAGTCTTTGTTATCCGGAAATCTTCTCAGAAATGGCGAGGCTAGCGACGCGTCAAACCACTCTCAACCGACCTTCCTGTCTTTTGTTTTGTCAGGACGCGCGACTCTAATGAGATCCTTTTGTCTTGGTACCTTTTCAGGAGCCTTTCGTTCGTTGGAGAGCAATCCGAAGAAGTTCTGCGAGATGTTAAAACATTTGTTTATATCGAATTTTTATCTGTCTTCGTTGGATAGATTTATGACAAAATTATATTTCAGAATAAATGTGTTCATAAGTGATTACTAATATTATGAGATTGTCTTGAATATTTAACGTTTTCTTAAATAATATAATTTACATGAAGTGCTCTGTCTCAATTGTTGGAAATAAAACTGCTTATAGTTAAACACCGTATTACAAAATAAAGATTACCAATAATTTTATTTAGCTTCAATTATACATATAGACAAATGGAAATGAAAGGTGGATACTTGATGATATTTTTTGCGCGAAAATCTTAGTTTTTTGTTATCTTATTTTAAATGTATCATTGTGTACGTCATATGAGTCATTTTGAAAACTCAAATGAAAAACAATAATTGTTTATTTATACTTTCATTGAGTAACTTGACGTGTTCCGTTTTACATTGTTACTTTTTCAGATCATACAGAATACTGGTTTCTAACATAATGACTAACATTTAAATACATATTTTTCAACTTATTATTATGTGATATATTCAAAAGGGATAAAAGTAATATTATAAACCTATTACTTTGTAATTACAATATAAATCCATATCGACTGAAATGAAAAACAATAATTGTTAATTTACACTTTTATTGAGCAAATGGTGACGCGTTTCATTTTACATTGTAACTTCATTCATTCAGATCATGCAGAATACTGATTTCAATCACACTGTCTAACATTTATATACATAATTATCAACTTATTATTAAGTTTTTGCATATGTATTTAAATATTAGACAGTGTAAAAAAAAGTGAAATTATTAATCTATTACTTTTGTAAATGTATTGATTCCTCGTAAATCAATTGATGAAACATTTTGGATATTGATGAGATAGACAAATGCACTTCGCTTAAATATTTGATGGAGTAGTCCGTTAGTTCGTGATATTTCATTTTAATTTAGAATGAAATGAGAAATTACTTTGGTTTCTATTACTTTTATTTACTGATTATACAAGTTATGTCTCAGCTATTATATATAAGTAAGTTTGTTTTCTATCACTTTTATTTACTGAATATTAAATGACTCGACTATTATATACAATAGTTGGCACATACATTCTGTTAAGAAAGTACCGGGAATTATCGATTTGAATCTGGCGGGGCAACAGGGCAGGTAAAATTTTTTTTTCCTAGGTTGGTACCACTGTCCTTAATTACTATGGCTTGAGCGGGATCTGTCAACTAGTGTGTTTGCAACAGCTGATTAAGTCAGTCGATGTCAGAGTGCGTGCCGATTTTTACTATGGGTGATTATGTTGAGCAAAGAATTTGTTTAAAGTTTTGTGTTGCAAATGAATTTTCGTGTGCCGATGCATTGAAAATGTTGCAAAAGGCCTTTGGTGATAATGCTCTATCGAAAACTTGTGCATATCAGTGGTAGAGAGCCTTCAAGGACGCCCGGACGCCCATCGACGGCTTCGATCGAAGATAACGTCGATAAAATTAAGGAAAGGCTGCTGGAAAACCGTCGTACCAGCTTGAGAGAGATAGCACATGATCTTAAGATATCCCACGAGTCCGCACGTACGATTTTGATTTATATTTTGGGCATGAGAAAGGTGACGCACGACTCGTACCGAAAGACCTGAATTTTCTTCAAAAACGTCATCGCGAACAGGTTGCTTCAGACATGCTGGATCGCTGTAATTCCGATTCTACATTCATGGAACGCATTATAATTGGTGATGAGACCTGGGTCTACGAGTACGATATGCAAACAAGCCAGCAATCATCGGAATGGGTGGCAAAAAATGAGCCGAAACCGAAAAAACCACGCCAAAGCCGCTCGAAAATGAAGGTGATGCTCATTGTTTTCTTCGATATCCGTGGCGTGGTGCACTACGAATTCGTTCCAGAGGTTCAGACGGTAAACAAGGAGTATTACCTAGGCGTTATGAAACGTTCGCGTGAGCGTATCCGTAAGAAGCGGCCAAATTTGTGGGCGAACAACTCATGGATTTTGCATGACGATACTGCGCCTTCTCACCGAGCTACGATTGTGACTGGCTTTCTCGCCAAAAACTCAACAAACGTGCTTCAGCAACCACCGTATTCGCCGGATTTGGCTCCCTGCGACTTTTTCCTCTTCCCAAAACTAAAATTGCCCCTTCGTGGCACCCGTTTCGAGTCGATTGAAGCCATAAAACAAAATTCGGCGCGAGAGCTAAAGTCCATCCCGGAAAGCGCCTATAAAAAATGTTTCGATAATTGGAAGTGCCGTTGGCATAGATGTATTGGAGCAAATGGAGCCTATTTTGAAGGCGACCCAATAAATTTTGACGATTAAATGTAAAAATGTTGTTTTAATTGAAAATTACCGGTACTTTCTTGACAGAGTAGTACTTTGTTTATTCAGTTTGAAAATGTCGTAACACTACGAAACTCGAGTCACGGTATAATCAGTAGATTAAAGTGATAGAAAACAAAGTTACTCAATCAATAATTATTGTTTTTCATTTCGTTCGATATGGATTTACATCAAGTAAAAGCCACTGACATAGGAAGTCATTTTATTATTGACTCAACTGTTATTTTCACCATTATTTTACAAAATTGTTTCAATTGTATTGACTAAGAATATACAGTGAAGATTTAGGGTGTTTCATAATGGTTTACAATAGAGATTTCACGGTTTCTAATATATTTTTTCCTATCTCAAGGTGTTGTAATATTTAGTATATCGTGCAATTTCAGGATATAGCATTTAACTTTCTTCGATTGGTTGGAAATAATAAAAAAATATTACCGAAGTTGTAACGCAGTTGTGGGTATTAAACATTCATTCACTCAAAAATTGGCCCTATCGTTGAAACTCTGTGCCCTGTGAGAAATTTTGAGCGAAAGTTAACATTACTAGACATAAAGTCATCAAAAATACGACGAAACGCGCGAAGTGAAGAGAACATTGCAGCAGCGATTTCACCACCATCGCAACAATTGGGGCTTTCTTATACGTCAACTTGAAGATCCGGGGTTGCATCCTCATGAAGTCGTATTTACTCAAGAACTAGCCAAATGATCACAGACTACGTCAAGAATTTGTTGTCATCAAACCTTATTTGAAGAAACACGTTTCCCTCCTCTCCTTTGATTTAATGGTATTACTACATAACATGGATTATATAATATTACGCTGGATAATTTCAACCTCCAAAAACAAATTCAAAACAAATAACATTTCAAAACGAATAACATACAACTCTGATGAATAAAATGATGGACCAAAATAACTAAAGGATGCAATTCAACTTTGTTAGAATTGATTAAAAAAATTAATTATAGGTTTGTTTTACTTATTCAGGTAAGATCAGTATGCATTCGGAAACACTATTGGTAAGTGACTCGATAGCTCAGATTAAGTAGACATACATTCTGTCAAGAAAGTACCGGGAACTATCGATTTAAATCTGGCGGGGCAATGAGGCAGGTAAAAATTTTTTTTCCTAGGTTGGTACCACTGTCCTTAATTACTATGCCAAGCTTGAGCGGGATCTGTCAACTAGTGTGTTTGCAACAGCTGATTAAGTCAGTCGATGTCAGAGTGCGTGCCGATTTTTACTATGGGTGATTACGTTGAGCAAAGAATTTGTTTAAAGTTTTGTGTTGCAAAAGAATTTTCGTGTGCCGATGCATTGAAAATGTTGCAAAAGGCCTTTGGTGATAATGCTCTATCGAAAACTCGTGCATATCAGTGGTACAGAGCATTCAAGGACGGTCGTGAAGTGGTCGCCCATCGACGGCTTCGATCGAAGATAACGTCGATAAAATTAAGGAAAGGGAGCTGGAAAACCGTCGTACCAGCTTGAAAGAGATAGCACATGATCTTAAGATATCCCACGAGTCCGCACGTAATATTTTGATTGATATTTTGGGCATGAGAAAGGTGGCCGCACGACTCGTACCGAAAGACCTGAATTTTCTTCAAAAACGTCATCGCGAACAGGTTGCTTCAGACATGCTGGATCGCTGTAATTCCGATTCTACATTCATGGAACGCATTATAACTGGCGATGAGACCTGGGTATACGAGTACGATATGCAAACAAGCCAGCAATCATCGGAATAGGAGGCAAAAAATGAGCCGAAACCGAAACAACCACGCCAAAGCCGCTCGAAAATGAAGGTGATGCTCATTGTTTTCTTCGATATCCGTGGCGTGGTGCACTACGAATTCGTTCCAGAGGGTCAGACGGTAAACAAGGAGTATTACCTAGGCGTTATGAAATGTCTGCGTGAGCGTATCCGTAAGAAGCGGCCAAATTTGTGGGCGAACAACTCATGGATTTTGCATGACGATAACGAGCTTTCTCACCAAGCTACGATTGTGACTGACTTTCTCGCCAAAAACTCAACAAACGTGCTTCAGCAACCACCGTATTCGCCGGATTTGGCTCCCTGCGACTTTTTCCTCTTCCCAAAACTAAAATTGCCCCTTCGTGGCACCCGTTTTGAGTCGATTGAAGCCATAAAACAAAATTCGGCGCGAGAGCTAAAGACCATCCCGGAAAGCGCCTATAAAAAATGTTTCGATAATTGGAAGTGCCGTTGGCATAGATGTATTGCAGCAAATGGAGCCTATTTTGAAGGCGACCCAATAAATTTTGACGATTAAATGTAAAAATGTTGTTTGAATTGAAAATTCCAGTACTTTCTTGACAGAGTAGTATGTGGACTATATTTTCATAGGTTAATAGTGACTGCGATGGTATGAAAAAGCTCACCTTGTAAATCTACCATCTGGTGAAAATTCTTGAATCTTGCAGAAAAATGGGTCCTTCTCTAATATTCACTCTATTTAAAGCGCCTTATGTCTAAACGGTCACTATCAATGATTTAAATAAGGGCAAAGTTATACTATAGCGGGAATTAACATTCAGCGAACTAATAGTGGGTTTTATAGTGGTATAATTAGTGGTGTTTGAGATATGCAATAAGCGTAATATGCGGTTTTGCGGCGGATATGTGGGTACGTATTCATGCTGGGACTTCTTCGAAGGGGAGGTAATACGAAAATCTCCTTTAAGCTGAACAATAATATTAGTAGATTCATTCAACGATAATAACAGAACAAAAATGAATGAATTTCAATTTTCAGGAATTTATAAACTGACTTCTTCTATTTATTTCAGAAACAGTTAGGATATTTGAAATCGGTTTATCTGAACCAAACGAAAATTTTGATAAAAACAAGAAAAACTCCCATTCAGAGAAAAGCATTCAAAAACATAATAATTCTCTTAAAATAATCGTTGAATTATATGTTGAAATTTCTGAAATTTAACTTATGGATAATATAGCAAACGAATCAACGTAGAAGAAATAACACTTTCTCAACGAACAAAACAAATTTCATTACACCCATATTTTCAAGGGATAACTTTGAACGTGGTACTGAACGTGAATATGTGGTGATTATCTTTCAATAAATCAATCAATGAATGTATACACATTTGAATTTACCTGTCAATTTTTCCTTGATTTCATTAATTTTGTTTGCTTCATTTTGTGTAGAAATGTAGAAATGTAGAAATTATTCCCAGTTGACTTATTAGTGTCTGTTCTTCTATGAAGTCCGGACGAAATGCCTCTCAGTACCAATGGAATAAATGGGGAAAAAAAATGTGTGTTTCTCCAATAAATCATTTTGGAATAATTTCTACCGAGAATTCACCAAATGAAGCAGAAAAAATTAATTAAATCAAGAAAAAATTTACAGAATAAACAAATTATTCATAGAGACGATTGCGTAGCTATCATCTCCAGTGCCGAAATAAAGGTTTATTATGGAATTCAAAAATTATTCTACATTGTCCAGATATGAAGAGAAACCATCATTAAAAAAATGTATATGAGATAGTAATTTATTTCCACAAAAATGTTTGTACTACTACAACAATTGTTTCACCACGATATGGCTTCTTCGGGTATTACATTGTACTGTCTGATGGTATTCAGTGTAACCGAGTTTAAATACATTTTTAGATACGTGACCAAATAATGGAAGCACAAGTCATAAAAACTGTAGGTGTTTATTGGAATTTGCCGCTAAAAATGCCATTAAGGAAAGATATTCAATAATGGAGACTTATCAACATCTGTTTGTTCGTTCAAGAGGATTTTACGGGCATTACACCTGTTGATTTCAAGAAATTCTAAAAGTGTAGATCTAGAACTTTTGCTTTCAACGTGGATAATTTCATAATTATTGTTGAAATTATGCCTGAATTCCTTAAGATGATTAGCTTATGTCGAATGTACAGAATTGGATATATAACCCCTTTGGTGTTCTTGGACCCTTTTCTTGAATGATCTACCAGTCTGCCCAATGTGTATACTAAAGGGCAATCTTTGCAAGTCAACTCGTAGACTCCGGATTTATTTTCTTTATTTGTTCGATCTTTATTGTTTTTCATGTAGGTACTAAAAGAAAATGAATCCGGAGTCCACAAGTTGACTTGCAAAGATTGCCCTTTAGTATTCATTGGCCAGACTGGTAGATCATTCAAGAAACGTGTCCAAGAACACCAATATATATATATATATATATATATATATATATATATATATATATATATATCCAATTCTGTACATTCGACATATGCTAATCATCTTAAGGAATTCAGGCATAATTTCAACAACAATTATGAAATTATCCACGTTGAAATCAAAAGTTCTAGATTAACACATTTAGAATTTTTTGAAATCAACAGGTATAATGCCCGTAAAATCCTTTTGAACGAACAAACACATGTTGATAAGTATCCATTACTGAATATCTTTCCTTAATGGTTCCATTATTTGGTCACGTACCTCAAAATGTATTTAAACTCGGTTACAATATAATATCTGAAGAAGCCACATCGTTGTGAAACAATTGTAGTAGTACAAACATTTTTGTGGAAATAAATTACTGTCTCATATACATTTTTTTAATTAAAATGAGTTTCCACCAAGCAAAGACCGAATCAATCAAATAAGAACCTTCATATTTGTGAAATTTTCGTAATTTTTGTCACACTTTAATGTCGCCGTTGAAATCCAGATATTTTGAAATATCGACGTACAGAGCCATCTATCAATCAGTTTATAAACTAACAATTATAAAAAATCTTGCATATTACTGGAGAATAATAATAAGTGTGTGCCGATGTCTCAGTGGTAAGAGCACAGGGCTCGTAACTGAAACGTCGCGGGATCAAGTCCTGATTAGGAAATTTTCCAGTTGGACGGTCTTCGACCACCATTTTACTGTTGGATCGAATATTAACAGTGCTGTGACCTAAAGTGGCATGAGATCGCAGTAACAAAGCCTATCCAGAACACATTTGAACTCCTAACTAGCACAAGTCGAAAAAGCTTCTGCGGAATCTTTACAGAAGATCTAGGAGTATCAGGATAATATAATAATAATATTTATCATAATTATTATTATTATTTTTATCCTGATACTCCTGGATCTTCTGTGAAGATCCCTCAGATGCATTTTCAGCTTGTGCGACTTCTGTTGGGTTCTGGGGAGGATTTGTTACTGAGATCTCGCACCACTTTAGATCACAGCAGTGTTAATTTTTGACCCAACATTAAAATGGTGGCCGAAGGCCTTCCAACTGGAAAATTTCCTGATCAGGACTTGATCCCGCGACGTTTCAGTTACATGGCCTGTGCTCTTACCACTGGGCCATCGGCACACACTTATTATTCGCCAGTAATATGAGATATTTTTCAGATACTGAATTGTTTCAGCCGTTACCATTTGGTAGTTGATCATAATTAAAACAAATTGTAGAAATTACTATGTTTTACTACCAAAAAATATATATTACACACTTCTTTGTGACTCGAGTTTCCGGAAATTAATTATCCCATAATCAGTGCTACAGAGGTATTTAAACAAAAGTGATAAATGTTTTGAATATTTCAATAGATTCTAGATAACATCTAATAGTGGTACAGAGGTTTACAAACGGAACGTTATAAAAAACCGGCTTAAAAAAGAGGGGCCTTCTAACAGATATCGGACTGTCGGCAATCAACAAAACAGGTTGTTAAACAGATGGTACCCATTTAAATATCTCAAATAATTTTTGGGGTTACATAGGTCCGTACAGTCATTCATTATTTTTACATTATTCTGTTGTATATCTCAAATATTTGGATTTACAAAGCTCCGTACAGTCATTAATTATTTTTTACATTATTTTTATTGTGAACGAATTTGAGAATTTCAATAATCAAGTTTCTTTTCTTTTGAATCTACATGTAAAATTTTCTTGAGATTTTCTTTCGTCGAAAGGAATTACTGTTTTTTAAATAATGAGTGGCTAAAGTTGAATTTTCGTTTACTTTTCATTAAATTCTTTTTATGTTCGTTGAAAAAGGTTCCAAACAGATGTTACTTTCTAAATATTTCAAATATTTTTCATTTATAAAGCTCTGTACAGTCATTCATTATTTTTACATTATTGTTATTGTGAACTAATTTGAAAATTTCAACAGATTCTAAATGATCGAGTTTCTTCCCTTTTGATTCTACATGTAAAATTTTAAGATTATCTATTGTGGGAAAGGAATGACCGTTTTCTAGACAATGAGTGGCAAAAGTAGAATTTTGTTTATTTTTCCTGAAGCTCATTTTATGGTCGTTGAACCTCGTCTTGAAAAACGTCCTGTTCGTGCTATATATTTGTTACTGCGCGTAGAACAAGATAACTCATAAACTCCTGATTTGTGTTTGTTTGGAGTAGGGTCCTTTGCGTTAAATAATACCCATGATAATTTGTTCTGCGTTTTGAAGGCAATATTGACATCTGATTTTGAAAAACTATTGGCCACTTTTTGACTTATGCTACCAAAGTACGGCAGAGAAATGACTTTTTTATTTTCTTCGGCTTTATGATGGGATAAATTTGGCTCATATAATATAATAGATGATCTAATTCGACAGAAACTATCTAAAATAGCTATGAGCCAAATTTATCCCATCATAAAAACCGAAAAAAATAAAAAATTCATTTCTCTGTCGTACTTTGGTAGCATAAGTCAAAGAGTGGCAAATACTTTTTCAAAATCAGATGTCAATATTGCCTTCAAAACGCAAAACAAATTATCTTCGGTATTATTTAACGCAAAGGACCCTACTCCAAAGATACACAAATCAGGAGTTCACGAGTTATCTTGTTCTACGTGCGGTAATAAATAGATAGGATAAACAGGACGTTCTTTCAAGACGAGGTTCAACGAATATAAAATGAGTTTCAGGAAAAATGAACAAAATTCTACTTTTGCCACTCATTGTCTAGAAAACGGTCATTCCTTTCCCACAATAGATAATTTTAAAATTTTACATGAAGAATCAAAGGGGAAGAAACTCGATTATCTAGAATCTGTTGAAATTTTCAAATTAGTTCACAATAACAATAATGTAAAAATAATGAATGACTGAAGGGAGCTATATAAATTGAAAATATTTGAGATATTTAAAAAGTAACATCTATTTAAAACCTTTTTTTACGAACATAAAATGAATTTAATGAAAAGTAAACAAAGGTTCAACTTTTGCCACTCATTATTTAAAAAACAGTAATTCTTTTCGACAAAAGAAAATCTTAAGAAAATTTTACATGTAGATTCAAAATAAAAGAAACTTGATTATTGAAATTTTCAAATCCGTTCACAATGAAAATAATGAAAAAAATAATTAATGACTGTACGGAGCTATATAAATTGAAAATATTTGAGATATTTACAAAATAACATCTGTTTAAAACCTTTTTTTACGAACATAAAATGAATTCAATGGAGCTTTGTAGATCCAAATATTTGAGATATGCAACAAAATAATGTAAAAATAATGAATGACTGTACGGAGCTATGTAACCCCAAAAATTTTTTGAGATATTCAAATGGGTACCATCTGTTTAACAACCTTCTTCGTCGATTGCCGACATTCCGATATCTGTTAGAAGGCCCCCCTTTTTTAACCCGGTTTTTTAACCTCTGTACCACTATTAGGTGTTACCGAGAATCTGTTGAAATATTCAAAATATTTATTACTTTTGTTTAAATACCACTATACCACTGTTAGGTCTTCAGGTGTCTGATGATGGGATAGTTCATTTCCCGAAACTCGAGTCACAAGAAAGTGTGTAATATATATTTTTGGAAGTAAAACATATTAATTCCTACAATTTGTTTTAATTGAGAGATTTTTTATAATTGATACTTTATAAACTGAATGATAGATGGCTCTGTACGTCAATATTTCAAAATGGTCCGGATTTCAACGGCGACATTAAAGTGTGACGAAAATTTCACAGACATGAAGGTTCTTCTTCATAACTAGACAATGTAGAATAATTTTCGAATCCCATAATAAACCCGCATCGGTATCAAAAAAACATGTTAAACACCCTTAACCGGCAATTGGGTCGTGAGATATCACCTAAAAGGCGAGTTAAGAAGTATCTGATATTTGAAGGTTATGTGAATCGCCAATAAACACCACCGAACAGATATTCTGCCATTGCGGAATGCTGGCGTAAACAAGACTTACTCTGGTGGAAAGCATGTTCCTCCTCATGCCAACCGATTTGAGAACCACGTCTCCGGGGAAAGGAGCTGTCATTGGGATGAATGACCATAACGTATTACATCTATCATTTTATTCCAATGAATTTCATGAATTTCAACAGTATTGTTGAAAAACGAGCACTGTTAAGAAGAGAACCTCAGGATGAATTCATATCACAATGACCAATTTGAATCCAACTTGAAAAACAATTTACATAATGAAATTCACTTAATCAAATCACTGTCGTTAAACAGCTTGGTTTGATCCGCCTCGTAAAACACTCGGTATGTTTTAATCAATTAAAGTACTCATTGCAATAAAAGTCTAGGGTGTGCTATAATTCCATTCATAAGTGATGAGCTATTTGTCCCCTCTCAGCAATTATTTTAAACGTTTTATGTTACGACAATGACAATCCATTATCATAAGAAACAATTGTGACGAGTTATGGGTTATAATTTCCTCTTAAGAAGTATGTCAATTTTCTAGATGATTGCTTGTTCATCTGTATCAGTCACTTGGGTGTGTTACATTAGGTTAACGACGTAGAAAGGATTACGTAATTACACAGATGAAAATTTGAACGATTATTTTATTTAAAAAAAAATATATAACGATAAGGTTCTTGAGATGCTGGGACATTAATTATTTTTGAATGAAAGTTCTTTCCGGAAATTATCTGACATAATAATATGTTAAGAACCACTTCATTTTTACCCTGTGGCTTGTGATATAAATTATTTAATTAGGGTCCATTCTAGTTGGTTGAAGTTATCATAATTATGAAACTTGTTAAATAAGAACAAATGTACAGTTCTATATTGAGTAACGCTGTGACTGATTCGAATTTTCAGTCGCCAGTTCGCTAGATCAATCTTTGAAAAAAATTATGAGAAGCGCTGACAGGTATCGGGTGTTTATTTAGAGTGATAGAACTTTAAATTGAAATAAAACACATTTAAATTAAAATTGAAGCAAAATTTATTTTCAACTGAAAGATAATTTTATGGCATTTATGTTTTAAAAATAATCTCCAGTATGTGTCTACCACGACTAGCTCTGAGGAACCGCATTCGACCATACCAATTTTGGACCACTTATCCGAGTAATTTAGGCATTATTCCATCAATAACACGAGTTATGTTGGCTTCCAAGTCGTCTATTGTTTCTGGTTTATCAGCATACACCAATGACTTGACATAACCCCAAAGATAATAATTCAGTGGAGTTATGTCGCATGACCTTAGGGGCCAATTAATTGGACCATTTCTCGAAATAATGTTATCGCCCAAAGTCTGTATTTCAATAAATCAATTGTTACGGTAGCAGCATAAGGTGTAGCACCACCTTGTTGGGACCAAAACACTTCTGGGTCGATACCATTCAAATTTTGAAACAAATAATCATTGATCATCGATCTGTAACGAGCACCATTCACTATAACATTAACCCTAGCATCGTTTTTAAAGAAATATGGACTGATGATGCCTCCAGCGTCTAAAGCACACCATTCAGTGCATTTTTCAGGATACACTTGAACTTCTTGAGGATTGTTTTCACTTCATATACGGCAATTTTGATAATTTACAAAGCCGTTCAACCAGAAATGAGCTTCATCACTAAACACAATTTTACGATAAAAACGTGGATCATTTTAAAGCTCTTCTAAGTCCCAATCAGCAAACAAACGAAGCTTATTAGTCAAGTGGCTTCAGTTCTTGAACCATTTGGATCTTGTATGGGTGTAAACCAAGATCTTTACGCAAAATTTTCCATGTGGTGGATGCACAGAGTCCAACTTGTTGTGAATGTTGACGAATAGACAAATCTGGATCATCATCAAAACTATGACTTACAGCAGCAATATTTTTTTCTGTACGTAATGTTCTTTGTCTTCAATATAAGAAAAACAAATGTTTACTTCCGCTTTTTTATTGATTTACACGACAATTGTTTCGTCATACCATGGTTTTATGGTATGACGACATTAACTGTTTGAATAGAAGGTATGTAGCAATGCTTTCATTATCCCTTCAAAATAAATTTTCAATTCGCTCGCCAAGCAGAAGTATTTTCCTGTTAAATAAGCTCCTATAAACTCCAGTATTCAATAAGAGTAGGAGAAAAAAAATATTCCACAATATCGCCCTATCAGTTTATATAATTGCTTGGGCAAAATATTTGAAACAAATTTTTGAATTCCATACTTACACAGATGACAAAATTTCAAAGTACCAGCATGAGTTTCCTTCTAATAATTTCACAGTTTTTAACCTCTGTGCCGGCTCTAAGACATGGGAGATCACAGTGTTCTCATGAAGAAACTGTAAATCTTTCGATTCTCAAGTGAAGAATTATAGTTTCTAACTTCACACTTACTTTCATGAGCCTAAAGAGTAAAAATTAGTAATGATTTGTCCTATCAATAAATTTGTATGTGTAACATAAATATAAGTTAATACTTGACAGGAGGTATATAAAATTATTTGAATATTTTGATATTAGCCTTCTACATATTTAATTTCAAAAAATTATATTTAATAATAATAACATCAGGAATTGAATTAAAATAATGTCATATAAGTACCACTTATATAAAACGACATATAATATAAACATTCATTATAAGACATCCAAATGATATACAAAATCCAATAAATAAAAATTTTTAACCGAAATCCTATAAATTAAATATTTTCAGTAGACAAATTTTTGTTTCTGCTGATCAATCTTATGAACACAAATATCTTTCAAAAAATGTTTAACATAATCTTAAGAATTTCATCACTAAACTATGTTACTTAGAATATTCAATATTATTGGATATATAACTAAGTTTTTTTCTATAAAATCTCAAGATATGTAAAAATATTACTGAAACACAAGTTTTAAGAGAGACTTTGCTTCATCAGTACTCAAATAATTCATATTCAATAAAATATATTATACCATCAATCAACAACAAATATTTACTCACCCTTCAACAATTTAGAAAACTTCTGGTAAATGAATACTGAAAAATTTAAATGGTGTGTGAGGTTAACTACAAATAAATAATTCTGTGGTTTACACTTGATCCAAAAGATTGAAAGACAATTTGATGGCCTCTGTTATAGCACAAGGACTATCTGTATAAAGAATGTTAAGGAAACCAAATAATTATATATTATGAATAAAATAACATAAATGAAGGTTAATACTTGCCAAGGTAGTAAATTCTGTTTTTAATTTTTATTAATGACGTCCTCAGAGTCTCATTTACTTTCCTGGGTTGCTGTTTTCTAAGGAATTTAAACTATTTGAAACCATTAATAATATAAATTATGTCATTGCTTGTAATGTTTGGCTTCATCCTCAGTTACTTTCTATTAATTAAGAATATTACGCGTAATGAACATCACAAGTGATTGAAATTTGTTTTATCAGTGTGCCGAAATATTGCGGTCTGAAATTACTGGAGATAAAATGAAGCTTTCTATTTTTGTTTTTGAGATCTGTTGGGTTTAACATCATTCGAAGAAAGTTAGTATTTTTGAATTAAAAATTCATTTATATCTAAAAAGTCCTAAGATACCGCAAGTAAGTTTGTTTCTGGAGCAATTTTTATCTGGAGCAATTTTTATCTGGAGCCATTGTTTTCCTGAAGTAATTTTTTTCTAGGTCATTTTCACTTGAAGACGATTCCAGATCATCATGAATATTTGGGCTTGAACGAAATATTTTTTAGAACCGGAAAGCTCTCAAGTGGCCGACTCTTTAAGCTCGGCTGTAGCAATCTGTTCGCACCTGTCAGGGAGATATTATCTCGAAGTTCCCAAGATACTAGACAGACTGTGAATACCATTGGTTTCTCTGAAACTGAGTAATTTGTATACAATTGTGATGCAATAATGCCACCTAATGCAGGTGAATACACACACGCCTACTCCATCAAACTAATTTACGAAACGAACTGTATTTCCGGTTACAAACTTAGAAAGCTTCTTCATGCTTAAGTGATATCTTATTTCGTCATAATGCTGATAAATAGCATTTATACCCGAATGAATAAATTAATGATTTGAGTTTTGAATTTCCACACAGATTCTAGTTGCACTGTCCCGATTCGAAGAACTTTCACTTCACCTCAGCTTATATTCCTTATTATATTCAGAATAAATATTCACCGCATTAATCAATTGATTTTCAGGTATCACTATTACCTAGTGGTAATATAGTTCACTTCTTGAATAAAGCTTGATGAGGTATGCAGCGGGTGCGAATTTGCGTGTCAGTGCCCCTTTGCCTGGCAAGGATAGGTGCGTAGCTGAATTGAGTTCATAAACATTAGAGTATTTCACTAATTAAATGCCAAAAAGTATTGAAACACGCACATTTGCTGAGGCCCTAGCCATGAACAATACCAATTCGGCTGTATTTGGATCTGAACGAAGAACATTCTGTTTAGCATAGCTCATACCCTTTGAAAAACAAATTGTTGAAATTACTATGTATAAAAATGTATAAAATATATATTACACATTTTATTGTGACTCGAGTTTCAGGAACTGAACTATCCCATCATCAGACAACTGAAGACCTAACAGGGGTACAGTGGTATTTAAACAAAAGTGATAAATATTTTGAATATTTCAACATATTCTCGGTAACACCTAATAGTGGTACAGAGGTTTACAATCGGAACGTGATAAAAAACCGGGTGTAAAAAGAGGGGCCTTCTAACAGATATCGGAATGTCGGCAATCGACGAAGAAGGTTGTTGAACAGATGCTACCCATTTAAATATCTCAAATAATTTTTGGGGTTACATAGCTCCGTACAGTCATTCATTATTTTTACATAATTTTGTTGCATATCTCAAATATTTGAATCTACAAATCTCCATACAGTCATTAATTATTTTTTTCATTATTTTTATTGTGAACGGATTTGAAAATTTCAATAATCAAGTTTCTTTTCTTTTGAATCTACATGTAAAATTTTCTTAAGATTTTCTTTTGTCGAAAGGAACTACTGTTTTCTAAAGAATGAGTGGCAAAAGTTGAATTTTTGTTTACTTTTCATTCAATTCATTTTATGTTCGTTGAAAAAGATTTTAAGCAGATGTTACTTTTTAAATATCTCAAATATTTTCGATTTACATAGCTCCGTACAGTAACTCATTATTTTTACATTACTCTTATTGTGAACTAATTTGAAAATTTTAACAGATTTTAGATAATCGAGTTTCTTCCCTTTTGATTCTACATGTAAAATTTTAAGATTATCTATTGTGGGGAAGAAATTACCGTTTTCTAGACAAGGAGTGGCAAAAGTAGAATTTTGTTTATTTTTCCTGAAACTCATTTTATGTTCCTTGAACCTCGTCTTGAAGGAACGTCCTGTTTGTTCTATATATTTATTACTACACGTAGAACAAGATAGCTCATAAACTCCTGATTTGTGTATGTTTGGAGTAGGGTCCTTTGCGTTTAATAATACCGATGATAATTTTTTTTGCGTTTTGAAGGCAATATTGATATCTGATTTTGAAAAACTATTGGCCACTTTTTGACTTATGCTACCAAAGTACGACAGAGAAATGAATTGTTTATTTTCTTCGGTTTTCATGATGGGATAAATTTGGCTCATAGCTAGTTTAACTAGTTTCTGTCGAATTAGATTATATATATTATATTGGGGTTGAAACCGTTGTTCGCGGCTATTCATTGTATAGTTTGGACTTCAGCTTCGCGCTCATTTTTCGAAAAGGGTAATGCGAAGGCTCTATGGACCATCGATTGATACGCTGACATTGATTGTGAATATGGGTGTTTGGAATGAATAGGAATACATATATCTGTGGATGTGAGTTTCCTGAACACGTTGAAATCTTTTTTTCTATTTGAGTATGAAAAATAGATTTCCACGTGTTCAGAAAACCCACATCCACTGATATATGTTTTCCTATTGATTCCAATCACCCATATCCACAAAAAATGTCAGCGTATCAATCGATGATCTATAGAGCCTTCGCATTACCCTTATCAAAAAATGACCACGAAGCTGAAGTCCAAACTATAAAATTAATAGCCACGAACAACGGTTTCAGCCCCAATATAATAGATAATCTAATTCGACAGAAACTATCTGAAATAGCTATGAGCCAAATTTATCCCATCATAAAAACCGAAGAAAATTCATTTCTCTGTCGTACTTTGGTAGCATAAGTCAAAAAGTGGCCAATAGTTCCTCAAAATCAGATGTCAATATTGCCTTCTAAACGCAAAACAAATTATCATCGGTATTATTTAACGCAAAGGACCCTACTCCAAACATACACAAATCAGAAGTTTATGAGTTATCTTGTTCTACGTGCAGTAATAAATATATAGGATAAGCAGGACGTTCTTTCAAGACGAGGTTCAACAAATATAAAATGAGTTTCAGGAAACATAAACAAAATTCTACTTTTGCTACTCATTGTCTAGAAAACGGTCATTCCTTTCCCACAATAGATTATCTCAAAATTTTACATGTTGAATCAAAAGTGAAGAAACTCGATTATCTAGAATCTGTTGAAATTTTCAAATTAGTTCACAATAACAATAATGTAAAAATAATGAATGACTGTACGGAGCTATGTAAATCGAAAATATTTGAGATATTTAAAAAGTTACATTTGTTAAAATCCTTTTTCAACGAACATAATATGAATTTAATGAAAAGTAAACAAAAATTCAACTTTTGCCACTCATTCTTTAGAAAACAGTAATTTCTTTCGACAAAGGAAAATCTTAAGAAAATTTTACATCTAGATTCAAAAGAAAAGAAACTTGATTATTGAAATTTGCAAATTCGCACACAATAAAAAAAATGTAAAAAATAATTAATGACTGTATGAAGCTTTGTGAATCCAAATATTTGAGATATGCAACAAAAGAATGTAGAAATAATGAATGACTTTGTAACCTCAAAAATTATTTGAGATATTTAAATGGATACCATCTGTTTGACAACCTTCTTTGTCGATTGCCGACATTCCGATATCTGTTAGAAGGCCCCTCTTTTTTAACCCGGTTTTTTATCACGTTCCGATTGTAAACCTCTGTACCACTATAAGGTGTTACCGAGAATCTGTTGAAATATTCAAAATATTCATCACTTTTGTTCAAATACCACTGTACCACTGTTAGGTCTTCAGTTGTCAGATGATGGGATAGTTCATTTCCCGGAACTCGAGTCACAAGAAAGTTTGTAATATATATGTTTTGGTAGTAAAACATAGTAATTTCTACAATTTGTTTTAATTATGATCAACTACCAAATAGTAACGGCTGAAACAATTCAGTATCACACCCTTTATTCTATTCGGAAAAAATATCCACCGCATTTTTTAATTCATTTAAAAACTTTTTCTTCGAGCAATGGCATTTTTCGAATTCGTAGTGAAATTGTGGCCGACCATCCTCGGGAAAAATTTCCTTCCCCGCCAAGATGCGAACCCACAGGGAAGAGGAATCTCCGATTGCCAGTCGGGCATCCAAACCAATAAATCTCTTTGAATCACTATGATATGAATAAACTCAGACGATATGGTGAAACGCAGTGTTTATCGTAGTTAAATCAATTTCAGATCGGTAAAGAAACTCTTCGAGAAACTTGGTCAAAAATTGTAATTATTTCTTCAACTAAGAATGAAAGAATCCAAAGAACTCGCCATTCGAGGAATGACCGGAAATGCAGCTTTCCATCGGGGATATATCATTACTGCAATTTTTCGAATCGAAAGAAAACACCCGAAGGAAATTCCCGAGTTGCCCCATTTTCTTCATCGACAAAATCGCGAATCAGCCCTCGAATCTGGAGAACTAAGTTGGAAAAACTTGGAACACAAGACGGTCAACAATCGCGAACATAACTCAGACTGGAATCACAAAAGGAAACTGTGAAACTCTGTGGAAAGATTTCCAAGTCACCACCTAACTTCAGTCTGAATTCGGCCATTTTAATGAAGCATTGCACGTTTTCATCGGGAATTGAAAGGAGGGCTTTTTATAGAAGTGCTTCGAGCGTCGATGCCTAAGAGCATGCTCTCAAAACAAATAACAGAACGAATACAGTAATCCTTTTCGACTTTCGCTTTTCAATGAATACTGGAGTTTGCGTGATGGATGTTTTGGATATTTTCTAACAAAATAGAACAACAGTTAAATTAGTTAAATTCTGGTGGTTTCGTTCACACAATTTTTCACTCATTTGATTTATTCATTTATTTACTGCACAAACGGCAACATATTTATTATATGTAATACAAAATAATAACAAACAAAACATATACGAAACATAACAAAAAAGGAAAACAAATCAAAGAACAATATCATATTCGACTAATAATAATAGTAATAATAATTTTATTGATCCCTTAAGACATAACAATCCAAAGAAAAGAGCCTATCAGAGATTATAAATGTTTATATGCCATTCTATTCAACATACTCATAACTTTGGAAGAGATTTTGAACTTTCAATATTTCCTTACTATTGAAATAACAGGTATTTACCAGATAATAGAGATATAATTTAAATGCGGGTTTCAGGAGCTTCATGATCGTTTTAATTGTAAAATATTTTATATTGAGTATAACCTGTTTAAGCAAGTTGTTTGCTTAATTTATGTTATAATTGTAATATAAATATTTTAAAAAATTTTAAACAATTTTAAAAAATTAGCCTTCTACATATTTAACTCCAAAAGATTATATTCAATGATTATAACTTCTGAAAATAAATTAAAATAATTTTCATAGGATTGATAAGCAGAAACAAAATTTTGTCTATTCAAAATGTTTAATTTATAGGATTTTAGTTAATAATTTTTATTTATTGGATTTTGTTATACCATTTGGATATCTTATAATGAATGTTTATTTTATGTCATGATATAAGTGGTACTTATACGACATTATTTTAATTTATTTTCAGAAGTTATAATCATTGAATATAATCTTTTGGAGTTAAATATGTAGAAGGCTAATTTTTTAAAATTGTTTAAAATTTTTTAAAATATTTATATTATTTTATATACCTTCTATCAAGAATGACCTCTATTTACGTTATTTTATTTATAATATATAATTATATGGTTTACCCAAACATTCATACAGATAGTCCTTGTGTTATAGCAAAGGCCATTAAATTTGTCTTTCAATCTTCTAGATCAGGTTAAACCACAGAGATATTTCTGTCTGTATTGGATACCTATTTAAGGTTCTCATTTTTAAATAGAACTTTTTCTCGAAGACGAAGGGTGAGTTTAAATATGTGTTATTAATTGATTTTATATTTATTGAATATGAATATTTGAATACTGATGAGCAAAGTCGATTTTAAAACTTGTTTTTCAGTAATGTTTTGCATATCTTGAGTTTTTGTATAAAGTACCTTGGTTAGATATCCAATAATATTGAATAGTCTAAGTAAGATAGTTTTGTGATAAAATTCTTAGGATTATGTTGGATATTCTTGAAAGATATTGGTTTTCATAGGATTGATAAGCAGAAACAAAATTTTGTCTATTCAAAATGTTTAATTTATAGGATTTTAGTTAATAATTTTTATTTATTGGATTTTGTTATACCATTTGGATATCTTATAATGAATGTTTATTTTATGTCATGATATAAGTGGTACTTATACGACATTATTTTAATTTATTTTCAGAAGTTATAATCATTGAATATAATCTTTTGGAGTTAAATATGTAGAAGGCTAATTTTTTAAAATTGTTTAAAATTTTTTAAAATATTTATATTATTTTATATACCTTCTATCAAGAATGACCTCTATTTACGTTATGTTATAATTGTAGTGAGTAATAAACTTTAAGTTATCGTGAAATACCGTTCCCAAGACTTTAACTTCTTTATGCCTTTCAACATCTTAACCTCCACAGTCGACTCTCCAAGAAAAGAATACTACACAGCATTTACCCGTATTAACTATCATTTCGTTCCCCCTAAACTAGTTCTGGGACAAATTCAAATCACTCTGAAAAGCACGGACAGCGTTTCATTTATTAATGATTCTAATGAGTTAAAGCTTATTAGCAAACAACCCAAACTATATTTTCACAAATTGAAAACAGAAGAGGTCTCAACTAACTTCCTTGAGGCACACCAGAGGAAGAAATATATACAAAAAGACATTATCAATACTTACCCTTTGGACTCGAAAGCAGAAGTGGGAAGTTACAAACGATACCTCACTTGACAAGCTCCTACTTCATTATCAGAACATTATGATCAACCCTGTCGTATGCACTTGAATAATCGGTATTAATGACATCTAGCTGGTGCTTGTCTGACAAAGCCTCAGTTATAGGTTCGGAGGAAACACAGAGATTAGGAACTGTGGACCTATTAAGGATGAAATCCATGTTGGAAGTTTGAAATTTTGCCATAGATGTAAGTTTATGCTAACAAATAATTTTTTTAAGCTATTTGATACGCTAATACGACTATATTGACAGATATTACGCATCTTAAATATACCTTCAACAGGAATATCTTTGTATTGGGAGCCAATTAAAATTATATATAATCGTAATAATCGAAGCATTACTACATCCTTAGCATATAAATTATGTTAAGTTGTCCGTGCCAGTTGTTCTCTTGCGCTTCAAAATTTTTATCCTAGAAGTCACAACGTGGAAATTTAAAACCCTATAATAGTTACAGTGTTAAATGAGCGAACCCGGTTCAAATACAAACAAAAGATATTGTGCAACATTGCCGGCAATAGACTGTTCATCGATCAGGTCCTCATTATTCGAGGTCATCCTACCCGGCTCACTCGCAACGCCTGACTTCATACAAATTTCCAGAGTATACTGGGGTGATCATTGATATTTCTGCCAATGTTGATTTTGCATTATCCAGAAAGATTAATTTCATCTTCACTTGTTCCAAACCGCAGCACTTTAGTACATTTTTTGAATCAATTTAAAGAACGTGTGATTTTTATTACGCGCAACATTTGTAATTTAGAGGAACTAAGCGAAGGTGAAACCTCACGATACAAGCATGGCATCGTCTTAGTTATTAAGGGTTTTGGAAAGTTTCAATGCATCAGCAATTCAAAGCATCATCATCAGACTCGTCTTAGTTATTAAGGGTTTTGGAAAGTTTCAATGCATCAGCAATTCAAAGCATCATCATCAGACTCTCAAAATTTAAAAACAATAGAGGTAGCAATATATAAGTAGGACAAAACACTATCCATCTTAACACTTGGATTCCTTTGCCTAAGTGTGAAGTTAGAAACGATAATACCTCACTTGATAATCCAAAGTTTCTTTATCTAAACACTGTGATCCACCCTGGCGTGCACTTGAATAACTGTACATATGACTGCTGCTGCTTGCCTAAGAAAACCCCCGTTACATATTCAGTACATAGCTTTTTGGGGCTAGTCAAAGCCTTGCTTTATTCTTCCTATATATTATATGCGAAGTTCAGTTGTTCTCTTTGGATTCAAACTTTTCATGCAACACAGAACAATGTCATCAATTATCTGGGAAAAATTAAAACAACTCCTACAAAAGTTAATCCAACGAGAGAGCTGCATTCAACTACCGACATAAAATATTGCGCAAGTAATATAGGCCATAGACTATTTATCGATCAGGTCCTTATTATTCGAAGTCATTTCCCGGGGCCCACTCACCATGGCTGATTTGCTTCACGCAAATGACCAGAATGTATTGGGGTCGTTATTGAAATTACTGTCCATGTTGATTTTATAACTACAAATGTTTACTTTGATCCGATATTTAATATCATACCTTAGGATCTATACACATCAACACTAGCACTATCACACTAGCCTTCAGCTTGTTCAGGTGGTTAGTCGTTCTGATCATACGATACTAGTGGAACTTTCCTGATCTGAGAAACGGTCTGTATACCGTAGCCTATACTTCTTACTATAAAGAAGGAAAATTTGAATATCAAAACAGATTAAATCTGTTAGTCTTCTACAATTTTAATTTCAAAAAAATTTCATTCAAAAAACTTTTAGAATTAAATTAATAAAATAATAGTCTTCTACAATTTTAATTTCAAAAAAATTTCATTCAAAAAACTTTTAGAATTGAATTAATAAAATAAGCACCTCTTACGTTTAATAGACGTATATAATCAAAACTCAATATATAATGACAATAGAATGAATAAACCAACAGATATAAGAAAGTCGTTAAAATTAATAAATAAATATTTAAAGGAGACAAAATTTTGTTTCTGATCTTACTTTTAAGAACACCAATTGCCTTTTAAAAAACACAACACAACTCAAAGAATATAATTTATTTGAAATATTTAATATATTTAAATATTCGAATATGATAATTCAGAAATCTCCCAAAACATGCACTATATCTTCGAGAAACAAATATAATTTTAGGTAATATCTTCCTCGCTCCTAGATAATATTCCAAATATCAAAATCAAATAACAACTATATCACAAGAAACACGTGTTAAGAATGGATGCTTCAAACCGACCAACTTTAAAATTCAAGATTGGTCTATGTTTTAACAAAATCACAGAACAGTGTAAGTTATTTTTAAGGTTACTTAAATTCATTGACATTCCATAATGAGATATATTGAAGCCAAAATATAATTATATATTATATATAGAACAAAATAGAAAAAGGCTTTTTACTTGATAGAAGAAATATAACAAAATTTGGATATCAAAACAGATTAAATCTGCTAGTCTTCTACAATTTTAATTTCAAAAAATTTTATTCAAAAATCTTTTAGAATTAAACTAAAATAAGCACCGCTTACGTTTAATAGACGTATATAATCAAAACTCAATATATAATGTCAAATGGAATAAATAAACCAACAGATATAAGAAAGTCATTAAAATTAATAAATAAATATTTGCAGGAGACAAAATCTTATTTCTGATCTTACCTTAAAGAACACCAATTGCCTTTTATTGCCTGTTGTTTTTTGAAGATATAGTGCATGTTTTGAGAGATTTCTGAATTCACTTATTCGAATATTTAAATATATTAAATATTTCAAATAAATTATATTCTTTAAGAAGTCCTTGAGTTGTGTTCATGTTTTTTAAATCGGTTTGAAGCATCCATTCTTAACACGTGTTTGTTGTGATATAGTTGTAGTTATTTGATTTTGATATTTGGAATATTATCTAGGGCCGAAGAAGAGATTACCTAGAATAATATTTGTTTTTTGAAGATATAGTGCATGTTTTGAGAGTCTTCTGAATTAACTTATTCGAATATTCAAATATATTAAATATTTCAAATAAATTATATTCTTTGAGAAGTCTTTAAGTTGTGTTAATGTTTTTTAAAAGCCAATTGGTGTTCTTAAAGGTAAGATCAGAAACAAAATCTTGTCTCCTATAATTTATTTATTAATTTTAACGACTTTCTCATATCTGTTGGTTTATTTATTCCATTTGACATTATATATTGAGTTTTGAATAAATACGTCTATTAAACGTAATCGGTGCTTATTTTAGACATTAATTTAATTTTAAAAGTTTTTTGAATAATTTTTTTTTAAATTAAAATTGTAGAAGACTAACAGATTCAATCTGTTTTGATATTCAAATTTTGTTATATTTATTCTATCAAGTAAAAAGCCTTCTTCTATTTTATTTTATAAAGAAGGAGTTAATATTTCTTTCCAACTTTATTCCAAATGATGAGAGTTAACGATTAAATTTAAACGAAACTAAATCAAGAACTTCAATAGGTTGTTTTTCCTCTTGCAAACGACGAGGCATGCTTTGGATCATATTTTCGATTACATACTACGGAATATCGTTATATTCCCGTGCCAGTACGTCACAAAACTCTCCAGCATTTGTGTACATCGATACATGTCTCCGTTAACATCTTACGATCTCATTCCAAACGGGTTCCATCGAATTTAAATTTTCGAGTAAGCCTAATAAATCTCGTAATTTGAACCTTGTCACGATGAGTAGTATTATAACTCTTCGAGCAATGTAGGACCGTGCATCGTCATGCATAAAGATTGCGTATTCTCCAAACTTGACCATGTGTGGTACAATATGATCTTCTAGAATCTGCGCCATGTACCCCTGAGAATTTGAAGTCCCGTTTTGGATAGATACTAACTCCGTGCGAGTTTCAACAGACATGCCTCCTCATGCCATGACTGTTCCTCTAACCAATCGCTGAAGATTGAGCAGTTTTGGAAAGCTGAAGACCCAGAACTCTACTAATAAATCAGACCGCGGGATGTCGGTTTCCCTTTTTTTTTGTTTGAGAGACTAGAATGGATACATCCGATTTTGAAATCAAAATCTGTTCGATTTGTATAGAACACCGACATTAAAATATTTACCATTTGATTATGGTAATAGAAAATTGAATTTACCGAAGCACTGAAACTGAATTGGAAATCGACACATTAATTTTTTTGAAAGGATAATCTTCAAAATAATTCGAGTTGTCAACAATGCTTTCCGAATAGTCGAAAGAATTTTGAATGTTGAGTCCGATTTAATCTGTTAGTCTCCTACAATTTTAATTTCAAAAAATATCCTTCAAAAACTTTTAGAATTAAATTAATGTCTTCTAAGCACAGCTTATATTTAATAGACGTATGAATTCAACACTCATTATACAATATCAAACTTTTTGAACTTAAAATTATAGGAGACTAACAGATTAATCTGTTTAGATATTCAAAGTTTGTAATAATCCTTCTTTCAAGCAAAAAACCACTTCTCATTATTTTAGTCGAAAGAACTTAAATAAATTATGAGTGTAACATATTAGTGGAATTAATTCAAGTTTTACATATTTTGTTTTTTTTACGTACGTAGTGATAGCGTGCTGCAATATTCCAATGAAAATACCGTGAGCTTTAGGGGTTATATTGAATTTTGAGGGCGCGTTTTTTTTTCGATAAGCTCGCTTATTATCGATTTCAACAAAAAAAGATAAAATTGTTACGATGAAATTCTCTGCAATGTTTGTGCTACGGATATTTTCGAACAATTATTTTTTCGGTTTATTGAGCGCGAAAATCCGAAGCAACGCAGGAAATTCGATGAATCTCCCCACCCTGAATTTCATAAAATAAACTTAGCGTATCAATATAGAAATTATTTCTGAATCAATCTGGATAATATTTTTCGGGAGCGATATTCCTGTGCGATAATTTGTTCTGAAGTATGTACTTTGTAATAATGCGAAAAGTTCTCAATCTAACTCTGGGTAACGTTGGAGGTATTACGTACAAGAGGAAAGATTTTTTCAGCTCGATTTCTTGAAAAGTGAATAATTCATTTGAAGCATGTAATGATAACAATATCAGATGGGTTATTAAGTACCGCGACTTACAAACAACTAGCGCTACTAATGCCACGCCACTTTTATTTTTCGGTAGTACCAATTTCCAAAACATACTCTTGATTGTTTCGGTCTCTACTTGACGGAAATTCATCGTAAATGAAGTGAAATTGAAGTGAAACACTTTATTTCCGCTTATTTTTATTTTTCAACGACAATTTTTTCGTCAATTACATATTGACTTCATCAGGTGAGTATGGTAACTAACAACTTTTACAAAATCCTTCTCCTTAAATACAAGTTTCACTGAAAATACGTGATAAAATGAAGTTTACAAGGAATTTATTAAAAAAGGTTCAACAACGGAGAACGGTTCACATCTGTTTGGTCGTTCAACAAAATATTCATTTTATGATGCCGGTTTATTTCCATTGCTTCTAAGAGGTCCAATCTATTGCATTCGTTCTCATAATGGAGAACTTCAAAGTTATGGTCAAAATCATGTCCGGATTCTGGTAGATGTATGGCATACTTGGAGTTTGATTTATTCTTAACGAATGAATTCCGGTGTTCCTGGATCCTACTCTCAAAAGATCTACCCGTTTGACCAATGTATACATATGGACATGTACCACAATTTAACCTATATACGCCTGATCTCTTGTTCTTATTGACGATATCTTTATTATTTTTTATTAATTTACCTAAAGAATTTTTTGTTTCATATGAGATATTGACATTTCGTTTTTTCTTTCTAGCTAGATATTTAAAGAAAAAACGAAATGTCAATATCTCATATAAGACAATAAATTCTTTAGGTAAATTAATAAAAAATAATAAAGATATCGTCAATAAGAACAAGAGATCAGGCGTATATAGGTTAAATTGTGGTACATGTCCATATGTATACATTGGTCAAACGGGTAGATCTTTTTAGAGTAGGATCCAGGAACACCGGAATTCATTCGTTAATAATAAATCAATAATAAAAGCAATTCTACATATTCCAATCATTTGTTAGAAACAGGGCATACTTTCAACCAAAACGTTGAAATTCTACATATAGAAAGCAAAAGTTATGCCTTAAATCTGTTAGAATCCCTAGAGATAAATAAACATAATAAAATTGGAATATTACTTAACGAACAAATAGATTTAAATAGCTCAACTCTGTTAAATATATTCAGATAAGCTGGAATTTGCAGAGACCTTTTTTGGGTTTTAGTGCCCAATAAAAAAATTTATTGTAGTTACTGTAATAGAAATAGCCACGAATTTCGGAAACAAGCTTAGTTATTCAAAATGTGATCTTGCCTGATGATGCTACTGTGATAGCGAAACAATTGTTGTGAGTTTAACAATAAAAATTTGTGAAAATCAGAATAACCTTATTTCAAATTATTTAATATGGATTTTCACCAAGTAAGGACTGATACAATTCAATAATAAACTCCATGTTTGGGTGCCACACCAATTAACACCAAAAATCATGATGGATCGAATTTCCATCTGCGAAGCCTTGGCCAAACGGAATGAAATCGACCTTGGGATGAGAAATGAGTAAAGAGAATGTTCTGGAAGAATTATCGTGGTCAAAGCGCGGTGAAGTAACTCAAACGACGGTCAAACCAGGAGTAACGGCCAGAAAGATTCTACTGTGCGTTTGGTGGTACTGGAAAGGAATAATTCATTATGAGTTGCTTCCATAAGGACAAACACTAAATTCCTATATATCTTTCCTCGCATTGCAAAACGCTCTGAGCCCTAAGTGATAAGAAACTGGTATCAAGAGAAGATTGTGAAAATCGATTTCGAGAGTTTTTCGCCAATGAGTACCAAAGCTTCCATGAGAGAGGCACTATGAAGCTACCTCTTGATTGGCAACAAATTATCGAACAAAACGGTTCATATCTGAACCAAATCGGACAATCCGAAACATGTTAAATAAAGTCTTGAAGCATACGCAAAAATATTTTTTTCCCAACCTCATATATTTTCAATATTTACAGGCTATCCGGATTTAACGTTCATATATTTGAGTGAATGATTCTAGAGGTCAAAATATGAGGAAAACTTCATATCAACTCAGATCGTAAAATGCACCCTATGGGCGCTAGAGCTTCTTCAACCTGACCACCAAAATCCAATCTTTGTCAAAATTAGGTGAACTCAAATGAAATTCGATACATGGATGTTTTTGGATGAACTGAATCGTCTGGTGTTCGAAAAACTTACTGATTCTCATCAGTGACGGAAATAACACTTCTAATTTTTGAGTAAGTTATCAAATTGAAATTTTAATCGAATTAATAGACTCCTCATACATTTCTGAAGAAATCTTTCGTTGAAAGCGCAGCACCATTATTCAAATGAAAGTAATTTTTTGATGATATGCATTCTGATTGAGCTTATCTCGAAAAACATCATAGGTGTCTATCACATTCGTCACCAATAACGTTCATGGCTCAGTTATCAACACAAAATCACTTTTTTCCCAAGAATGGGGCTCCGTACCTGCGAAGAATTGCTTGGTATGTAGAGATACCTTTTTGGAATTCTTCCTTGTGATTGATTAAACGTTAATCAATTAGTTTGCAAATTCTTGGTTAAGAATACTTCTAATGGAGTTGAAAGAGGGATGTATATTAGACTTTAATGGTTTATTTATAGCCTTAATACATACAGTACAAGCTTGAATTATTTACCCGAATTGGGGGAGTTTTTTCGGTGTAGTATCGAACTCTAATTGCAGTGAAAACACTATCTTCTTCGTGAAATAGTTCTTCCTTGTGACTTTTCACCGTTGTTCACTTGGCCGAATTCACTTTTATTTGTTTTACTTTTGGGTTCACTTTTCACGAATTAATATTCAATTACAAATAAATAATGTAGATAATACATTCTAGGCCTTTATTGCGTTACGGGTTACTAAGAGAGAGAGGATTCCTTGGAACGTTAAAGTAAAATGCGAATATGAAATAATTCAAGAGTATAGATAAATGTGTTTTATAAGTTGAGAGAACTTGAAATTCGCGAGTGTTTTATTTAGTGCTATTAGGTCAAGCGACAAAATGCGACTATTTTGGCGATATTTCTTCAAGGGTTCTTTGTGGCTAACTTAGATGAGAGGACTGTTTAATTCTACCTTGACAGACAAAGAGAAATGTGATTAGAGCTTACTTCTAGAGAATGTGTGTGGGATCAGAACTTAATGTTCTAAGAGAGAATGTTGCGTGACCGTTAGGGCGAAGCACGAAGTGTTCAACTGTGAACCTTTTGGATAACAGGTTTATTCAGGGTATTACGTGACCGTCTGGTCGAGGGAATGTCTTCTACTGTGCCTTTAAGCTAACTGGTCGAATGAGAGTCGATTGGGGCTCGAAAAGGTCGCCCAGGTAGATTCTGATAGGGCATTCGACTATTGTCATCTTTAATCTTTAATAAAAAAAATATTTTAAAGGCCTAGATTCCTGGCTCGAGGTTCATAATTTTCGTGTACCTGCATAGTAAATTATATTCCTTGTTCGGTGCGAAATCCGAACATAAGTTTTGCGGGTTATTCACTAAGCCCGAAAACACGAAATGATAACTTACGGCGATTTGGAATTTTATGAGAAGTGTGAAATTGAAAATAACAATCAGTAGTGAGATCTTGGTGTGGATAATAAAACAACAACTAGTGGTAGAATCCTGGATTTCAGAATTCTGTGGCAAGGGAAGAAGTTTGGTTATGGGAACTGCAAAAACTAATCTTGAGTCTAGTGGAGAGCATAGAGAGGGATCAATTTGCAAGATTTCATCATTTAGGTCCTTTACATTGTCTTTGAAGTCCTGTTCAAAATGTTTTTTGTATGAGCTAAGAATTTTTTGTTTTGGCAAGTCCTCTAGATCCCAAATGTTGGCGAGAGGTGAATATAAATATTCATCTTTTGTAGAGACTGCTGAAGAGTGAGCAAGGTCTGACAGAGTTCGTTCATTTGTTTTTTGAGGTAGCTGGCAAATCCTAAATTCAACCATTTCGTTTGACAATAGCGAACCTTGAGTATTGCCTGAGCTTTGCAAGAGAATTACACCTCAGTGTTTTTCAGAGATAGGAAAGACATATTAATATGAGTGATGAGATCTGAGCTCTGAGGGGGTGTGATGTTTCGTCATTTTGTCGATGTGAATTGTGGGGCATCGAGAGTTGCTGGGTAACTGGACTTTGATGCTGAGTTTTATTTATATCTATGTTGTTATTTTTGAATATTTTGATACCAGTGATATTAGAAATTGACCGTGTGCGTTCGCTTGGAAGTGGATGTATTTTATTTTCAGTAAAGGATAGATAATTCAGATTAAGATAAAAAAATATATCTTGTTCTTTTATTTCAGAATCAAAATCATGTCCTTGTTCTTCCATATCATTTACGATTTTGAATTGGGCACTTTCATATTTTTCGTATGTCTCAGTGACTAATTTTTTATGAGCAGTTAATATGTTTTCATCTGAACAAGATTTAAAATTTATATCTAGCCAAGAAGTGACTTGAGTGAAAACGGACTTGGCATTGCTTCTTTCAACTATGAAATCTTCCAATGTGATTTGAATATCAAAACAGATTTCTGTTAGTCTTCTACAATTTTAATTTCAAAAAAATTTTTATTCAAAATAACTTTTTTGAAATTAAAATTGTAGAAGACTAACAGATTAAATCTACTTTGATATTAAAATTTTGTTATATTTCTTCTATCAAGTAAAAAGCTTTTTTCTATTTTACTTCCAATATGATAATTTATAATAAAAGAACAGATAACAATTTCTTAGTGATGAGTAAAATGGAAGATAGAGTTGAATTGAAGTAAAATCAATGAGTAATGATTTCTTGAACAACTATTTTACAGCGATGGGAGGTGAATGAGTGAATATGTAGAACCTGATATAAATTTAAGAGTTGTGTTTGAGGAAATAAGTGAAATGGGAACGAAATTGAAAATTGAATTAAAATAAAATTAATGAGTAATGATTTTTGAAACAACTAAGTTATAGTGGTGTGAATTATAAGTGTGTTAATATAAAACACAAGAGTTGTGTTGAATGATAAATGAGTGAATATGTAGAACCTGATATAAATTTAACAGTTGTGTTTGAGAAAATAAGTGAAATGGGAACGAAATTGAAAGTTGAATTAAAATAAAATTAATGAGTAATGATTTTTAAAACAACTAAGTTATAGTGGTGTGAATTATAAGTGTGTAAATATAAAACACAAGAGTTGTGTTGAATGATGAATGAGTGAATATGTAGAACCTGATATAAATTTAACAGTCGTGTTTGAGAAAATAAGTGAAATGGGAACGAAATTGAAAGTTGAATTAAAATAAAATTAATGAGTGATGATTTTTAAAACAACTAAGTTATAGTGGTGTGAATTATAAGTGGGTAAATATAAAACACAAGAGTTGTGTTGAATGATGAATGAGTGAATATGTAGAACCTGATATAAATTTAACAGTTGTGTTTGAGAAAATAAGTGATATGGGAACGAAATTGAAAGTTGAATTAAAATAAAATTAATGAGTAATGATTTTTAAAACTACTAAGTTATAGTGGTGTGAATTATAAGTGTGTAAATATAAAACACCAGAGTTGTGTTGAATGATGAATGAGTGAATATGTAGAACCTGATATAAATTCAACAGTCGTGTTTGAGAAAATAAGTGAAATGGGAACGAAATTGAAAGTTGAATTAAAATAAAATTAATAAGTAATGATTTTTAAAACAACTAAGTTATACTGGTGTGAATTATAAGTGTGTAAATATAAAACACGAGAGTTGTGTTTAAAAAAATAATGAAGTGAGGGTATGTATAATTATATAGATATTCATTATGGGATGTATATAGATATTCATTATGGGATATAAATAAATAGAGATAAATAATAAGTATGAAAATCGAGAATAATACAGTTTTAAAATTTTTCGAAACAATTAATACCTGTGTATTTCTTATCAGATGATTCGTTACGGGCTGTACTGATGATATATGTCTGCAATTTTCAGGGGCTTTTTTTTTCTTTCTTGAGTATTTCGAAGGATCTTTGTGAAAATTTCTAGATCAGGTGTGGAATGTAATATCCTGCTGGTGTGACCAGGTGTGGAATCCAATCCGGCTCGAATGGACCATGTAAAGAAGTGTTTGCATCAGTACATATAGTATAAATTGCAAGTTTGCAGATTTGAATTATTTACCCGAATTGAGGGAGTTGTTTCTGTGAAGTAACGAACTCTAATTGCGTTGAAACCCTATCTTGTTTGTAGAATAGTTCTTCTTCGAGCTTTTCCACCGTTGTTCACTTCACCGAATTCACTTTTATTGGTTTCACTTTTGGGTTCTCTTTTCCTGAATTAATCTATATCTAATTACAAATAAATAATGTAGATAATACATTCACTTCCAGGTTTTTATTGCGTTGCGGGTTACTAAGAGAGAGAGTTCCTTGGAAGGTTAAAGTGAAATGCGAATATGAAATAATTCAAGAGTAGAGATAAATGTGTTTCGTGAGTTATAAGTTAAGAGAACTTAAAACTCGTGAGTGGTTTATTTTGTGCTTTTTGGACAACTGACAAAATGCGACTATTTTGGCGATGTTTCTTCAAGTGTGCTTTGTGGCTAGTTTATATTAGATGACTGTTTGATTATAAATTTAGAGACAAAGATAAATGTTATTAGAACTCACTTCTAGAGAATGTGTGTGGGATCAGAACTCAATGAACGAAGAGAGAATTTTGCGTGACCGTTTGGGCGAAGCACGAAGAGAGAGCTAACAAACGGCTTCGAGGGATGTGGTCAACTATGAATCTTTTGGATAACTGGTTTATACAGGGTGAGTATTACGTGATTGTCTGGTCGAGGGAATGTCTTTTTGCTAACTGGCCGAATGAGAGTGTATTGGGTCTCAATAAGGTGGCCCAGGTAGATTCCGATACGACATTCGATTAATGTCGTCTTTACACGGCTTCGGTTCTAATGGGTTTCTAGAAAAGATGAGAAGGACAAATATTTTCATTCTTTAATGGGCCCAAAAGTTTCTAGGAAAAAATGACACATATTCGAAGGCCTGGATTCCTGACTCAGGGATCATAATTTTCATGTAGTAAATGAAATTCCTTGTTCGGTGTAAAATCCGAACAGTACCTTTTTTTTTCAAAAATGTATGAGTAGTCTATTTCTTTGATTAAAATATCAATTTGATCACTTCTGGTCGGTTATTACTAGATGAAACAGTGGAATAAAAAACTAGTAGCGACATCTGTTATCAAAACCGTTATTTCTACTCCTGATAAAATATCACCTCATTGTGGCGCCTAGCTGTAATTTCACTCGACAAATAAAAGGAAAAATATAGTTTGCAATTCGAAAAATTATAGTCAGAGATGGTCGAAATAAACTGAATTTTACACAACTTTTTCAGAAAATAGTAATTTAATATGAATATTATTTTCTCAAAAATCATAAATGATATATATCCTTTACGTGAAGACGTATGCCACCCAGTATATTTAACATTGCCCTATATCAATTGTACTTTTCATCTCTTATTTTCTTTGAACTTGACATGGTCTATGGTTTAGAAATAAAAAGATTGGTCTACTCGGGCCATTTTCTACCTAATTTTCCACTTGAACGTTTTATTACCCTTCTTATTTATCGATCAGTAACTTAAAAAAATCATTTAGTCGAGTCCTGAGTTCTATCCGAAGTTGGACCCTGATTTATTTCTTCCATCGTTTTTTTGTCAAACGAAAACGAAACTGTCTCTATTGAAATCATTATATCGGTACCTAGAGACCGGCCCTCTCGGGAATGATTGATCATTCTGCCCAGCAACCTCTCATCTTGTATGTTTGTTGTACAAGGGTTCCGTTAATTATTATTTTGTACAAGTCGATTATTCTGGATATCAATTGTACACATTCAAAAATTCAGTATATCTTCATCACCAAAAAGCTCACTGATGGTTCATGGGGCGCCACATATAGGGTAATGGAGATCTCAAATGAGGAAATTTAACTGGGCTAAAAGAGAGGTATCTATCTTTAATGTCAAGAACATACTTGAATAATCTTGGATAAATTACAGGGCAACAGTGGACTGTATAAATTCGATAGGTTTGCACCAGTATTTAGACGAATAGAAATAATGAGGGACACAAAAAGAAGATTTTTCTAAGTATTGTCATGGATTTTATAAAATAAATCTTGTGAACGAGTTGAAATGACTCATTATTGAAAACTCATAAGATGGAAAATTACAATGCAAGAAAAAGACTCACCTATGTATATAAATAAGTTGACTCGTTAGAACACAAATAGATCAAAATTAATATATTTATATCAATTCAGACAAAAACATGATTAATTCAACTCACTTAATAATACTCACATGTCAAAATTGTGAAGAAAAACATATTTAGAATAGATAACCTTCAGTTGAATAAAAATTCTTTTTGAGGTTAAAAAATATTCATTCATACTTTTGAAAATTTTAGACAGAACTCACAGGGAGCATTCAGTTTATGAATATAAATGTTCAGGACAGCCAAAGTTGCTTGAAGTATTTTGAATTAGAATATGTATCTTGAAATGCTTGAAGAAATACTGAGTTGGAATTGATATTTTCATCATTATTATATTATTTTGTAGTGAAATACTTAATAATGGAAAACCTTAATGAAATCTATCTCACCAGAATTATGTATATAAGGCAACATTAATCAAAACATTGTAAACGTTTGACATTTGGAAAACTCTTTAGAAGGAAAAAGTATTTAAAATTCAACCAATTTCCATAAAAGAGGTATCAAATTGTTCATAATAAATTAGCTAATTTTCTAGAATAATTTCAAGACAGGAAATTTTGTAAAATTTGTATAATCATTGAAAGCATCATTCTTAAGAAGATTGACTGGTTACTAAGATAACTATGGAATTCAAATGTTCATGAAAACTATAAAGGGAAGAAGCACGGAAAACAGCAGTCAGTCTCCAAATTTTCAGAGTAGAATCCATGCCGGTCCATAATTAAAAAGTTCCGAAAAGTATCATCACATAAAAAAAAGAAGATTATATGGTTATTGTGAATTGAAGTTGAATCCAGAAAATACATAACCTGAATGTGAATGGAAAGATTCCAAGTATAAATTAAGTTTCAAACGAATTAGATATATAGAAGAAAACCATCAAAGTTGCCTGTGAATTTCAGAATGTTCTAGAAGTGTTGTTTCCAACAAAACCAGTGTTATTCCTGAAACGAAGAAGAGACAATTAAACGGAACAATCATAAATTGATGAATAAACTTAACAAAGGTAGTAAAAATTCAATCCTGTTAATTTTTCCAGAAAGAAATTTAGAAATAACAATCATTGTTTACAGATACTGAATTGTTTCAGCCGTTACTATTGGGTAGTTGATCATAATTAGAAAAAATTGTAGAAATTACTATGTTTTACTACCAATAAAAAGATATATCACACATTTTCTTGTGACTCGAGTTTCGGGAAATGAATTCTCCCATCATCAGACAACTGAAGACCTAACAGTGGTACAGACTTTACGCACTTTTGTTTAAATACCTCTTTACCATTGTTAGGTCTTCAGTTGTCTGATGATGGGATAGTTCACTTCCCGAAACTCGAGTCACAAGAAAATGTGTAATATATCTGTTTATTGGTAGTAAAACATAGTAATTTCTACAATTTGTTTTAATCATTGTTTACGTTAGAATTAAGGTTAGTTAGATCATAAAGTAGGATTATTTAGGTAGTTTCCATATAAAATATTAATTTCACTTTATATTCAATATAAATATTTTAAAACCCAATTAGAGAACTTAAATTTGAACCCTCTCCTTGAAAACAAATCAAAATTTGATAATATTACAAATTTTCAATAAAAATTATATGAACTATAGAGCTAGCTGGGAACCCTCGAACAGATCACTTATATACAGGGGTGATCTAGGATTCATTCGAACCTGAGAAATTTTAAAACTAGATTGCATAATCTTTAGTGGAATTATGGATTGAATAATCAAAATCAAAATTTAAATAAAAAATTTAAAAAACAATATAAATAAATCCATAACAGTATACATTATTCATACTCTCCTTGACTGAGTTATCTATGCAATGCGCGTGACATTTATAGCTCGGACTCTTCACTCATCTCTATGTCACACTCTGATTGCGTGCTTCTTCGTCATGCCACAGGTCTTCGATATCACTGATCATAGAGTTTGCGTTGCTCTAGGTGACAGATGACAGGGTTTGATAAAATGAACTTATATCATTGCCCAATGGTGACTTAACCTTGCATCCTTAAGCATTATTTTACGTACTGACACAACCATATTTGGGTAATAAGTAATCTAGTTTATTCCAACTGAAAATTGATCTGTCTTGGGTTTTCCGGGCAAACTCATACTCACGAAAATATAGTTCTGAACTCTTTTATGTGAATAATTTAACAGTAGAATAGAAATGTATTCAATATATATTTATCCGAAATCAACTGAGATTTATTTAGTACTAGTAACCAAATACAAAACAAGATGTCTGAAATTTTTGCGTGACTGTCGGTCTGTTTGTTAAGACGTATCTTCGAAATTTATATTCAGGCTTCAAAAAATCCTTATAAATTGAATTATACCTTTCATCAGAATAAGATTAAATGAGCTTCCGACTCCAAAACTAGAGATAATGTATAAAGTCTGATTCAATTCTTCAAAGCGGCACGTTGTAAGTATCGCCTACAATGTTTCCCAGTACCAAAAAGGTTTTTTTTTGAGTGTGTAACATCAGCTGTAGTTGAAGTCCAGAAATCTATTTCGACAAGCGAAAATAACAGAAATATAGCTTGAACAAATCTTTTTTAATAGGTAATGATCATTTCAAAGTTCTCAATGGATAGTGTCCATTCTGGACGTACATGGGGTATACAGCAGATTATAATCTAGAATATGAAAATCAGAAATTAATAATATAAGTGTAGTAAGATCTTGTCTTCAACTAATTCCTCTCGAAAAATCCTTGAAAGTTCACAGAAGGTGCCTAATAATTATTAAACTACATACTATCTTACACCAAAACAGAATTCTAAATCGAATAAAGCGTTCTGAGCACAAAATATTACCTCTAGGTGCCAGAATAGAACATGAAATTATACATTGATCAATACGGGGATTACCATATCGATCAAGTGATAGAGAATCCCATGAAACAAAGCGAAGAAGACACTTTTCGCTAATGCCGGATTTGATCGGATAAGCGGACCAATTTAACGCAGATATAACGTTAGAAGCACCGGACATTTAGCAGTTGTACCAAACTTGGAGCATGATGAATAATTCAGAATTGACCAACAGAAGAGGTGTTGTGTTCTATCAGGACAGCAGTGGCTCACCAAAACCTACGCGAGCTTGGTTGGGAACTTCTAATGCATCCACCATATGAACTGGATCTGGAACTAAAGGACTGCCATCTTTTTCTTGCATTATAAAACATCTTAAGAGGACATTGGCATCAAGAGAAGGTTGTGAAAATCGATTACGAAACTTTTTCACCACTAAGGACCAAGACTTCTATGAGAAAGGCATTATGAAGCTACTTCAAAAATGATGACACATTATAAAACAAAACGGTGCATTTTTGACGCAAATCAGACAAAACAAAACATATTAAATAAAGTCTTGAAATTCACGCGAAAATAGTGGATTTATTTTTCCCAATCTATCATGATAAAATACTGCTTTTTTGGCAGCAGTATTAGTGACAGCTAAAGATCAAATTTCAGTTATATTCGCTTTATCAGGATCCATAATCAGAACTGAGCTGACCTACTGGATAATTTTCATTTCGTATCAGTGTTAGAGATTGTCCCAAAGATATTATCTTTAACATCTCTTCTCTAAGGATGGATAGATACATCTGTTCTGTGATACTGAATATCTGATAGCGGGAACCTCCAGGAGCCACCAAAACTCTTTTTTCTGCTAGGGGTGTAACAGTTTCGTAGCCCCAGTTTCCCTTCAATCAATTCAATTCTCCAAAAAATACAAATATTTTGGTGCAGGGTTCAGATTCACAGTACCAGTCGGTGCAGCAAATGGTCAAGTAGGCTTCTCTTGACATATCTGCTATATACTACCAAAAGAAATGAATTCTCATCAATAATAGTATCGGAAAGGCCGAGGGTTATCGCCCTAGAGATTTCTGGAAATACGATAGATTAAGAGAATTTTTGTTATTAGCATGAAAAGTGGTATGTTTACCAATATCTATCCACATGTTATATATAAATTACTATTTGACTGTAATGTGGAATAAAATACATGAGAAAATCAAAAGATGTATCTTTATTGATAGAAGTAAAAAGAGGTGAACCAACAGAGAAAATACGTGAACTGGAAGAACTGAATATTTTCAAAATTAAATTTCAAAATCATAAATTCAAGAACACATTGAAATTAATATTAGTTATAGAAATTCAATGAATTATTATGAGGAAGAAATACTAGAGAATCTAAGAGGTACAGAAGTTATAGCAGCGAAAAAGAAAAAGGAGAGAAGCGAGCATGTTCCTTTAGCAATCTTAACCTTCAGTGCGCATCAACTAATAGATTAAGTATCAGCCAGTTGATATTATCTAAACGTCCGACCATATATGCAAATAGCTTTCGCTGTTTCAACTACCAATAGTTTGACCACATTTCAACATCTTGCAAAAACAAGCAAAGCTATCCATCTTGTGGTCACAACTTATATGATGAGAAAGAATGAATACCACCAAATATGTGTTTATTTTATCAACTTCAAGCTATTGGAAAAACGCTACAAGCTGTAAATCATGCCAACAAGAAACTAACTTCAAACCAAGCAAGAGATCCTACACAGACACCATAATATAGTACGAAAGGACAGAGAACAGAGTACCAAAGCATCATCTGGAATTATAAATGAAAGTTTGACTTACTTCACATTGAATATTATATTCAAACTGAAAGTATGCGCCATGGAAACATACCTCAGAAATATCATAACTTAATGCAGTATCTACATACTCCCCTATCTCTTACGATCTCAGAATATTCAGGAACTAATGGCCCAACAATCACAACCTTACATCATATTGAAAGACTTCAATGCCACATATGGATCTCTAATCTCACTGATAACAGAAGGTATTCAATAGCAGAAATGATAAAGAGACAGAACATAAATATTATGAGCTCACAAGTTTCCACATTCATTTATTTGATCATTATCTGATACATTCTGCGCCGTAGCTCCCGCACTCTGTAGTTCTTATTTAGCTTCTCTATTTCAACCGGGATGCTTGGAGGATAGATACAAAAGTGACCATTGCCCGATAATTATATCAATTCTGTTATGGAATCGAAGAGTAGAACATGAATTTTGAAGAGACACAAAGCCTATTCAATCTCATAATCCTTTAAATTACCGAAGGAAACAAATAATGCTGTTGGAAATTTAACCCAAGACATCAAGACAGCAGCTTAAATTTTCATTCAAAATTTTTCACTAGAAACGGAAAACCTCTTTTCTTCTGGTGATCAAATGATTGCAATCAACCATTAGAAAAAGGAAAACAGCTCTTAATAGATTCAAACACCATTCTTCTGTCAAATACCTCATTGAATGCGAAAGTATGAGAGCAAAAGCTAAAAGAGTCGTGAAAGAGGCAAAGAAAGATTACGGATTATTTTAAGAAATTTAAAATATCAATAGAATTAAAGGAAGAACTTCGGCAGCAATAGTTGGCATAATAAAATAATGGATAACAAACCCACATACTGTTGCGGATATATCGCAGATAATTTCTCGAAAATTTTCAGTGAAATCAAAAAAATTACAATTTTAAAAGATAAAATGCCGAAGATGAATCCAGGCTCCAAATTTTATCATCTCGAAAATCATTCATACAACTCTTCAAATAACATGGAAGAATTGAAACTTGCTCTATCCAACAGTAGATATACTGCATCTGAACTCTTCGGGCCACAGATAAATATGATAAAATCTATTCCGGAGTCAGTTTCCTGTTGTATTCTAAATCTGTAGTACAACTAGGACAACAAATACACATCTAGACGACTGGAGACACACCATACTTCTGCCAATACACAAGCCTAACAAAAAGGAACCTCAATAGAAGATAACCTTTGCATTTCCTTAAACTACCATTGAGGAAAATAGTGGAATGGATAATAAACACTAACATAATGTGGAATATTGAGTAACATGAATTTTCAGATCCAAATCGATTCAGCTTCGGAAAAGATAGATCCACTCCTTGATACTCCCAGATCTTCTGTGAAGATCTCTTAGAAGCTTTTTCAGCATGTGCGAGTTTAGAATTATCACGCGAAAGAGACTAATAATAGAATGGTATTAATGAATTTTGATTCACACACTTGAATCACCCTGATATCATCATAATCACCCTCTTGTGATATACAAAATACATTATTTCGGCTGATCTGTACTAAATTTCGTTAATAATATCGTATTATTATTATATTATTCAACATGAATATGCTAATTATGCGCATTACGGCATATTATGATGGTCTGGCCTTAGCTTGAGGAAAGATTTTTCTGCGTTTGTAACGTGAAAATATCGGGAATACATTTCTTTACTTGTATTAGGTCGCAAAGGTATGTCTTAAATGTATGTTTGCATACTCTAGATGCCGCTATTGTATGATTAATATCTTATTGTGTCTATGTATAGCGAATATAGATACTTGACAGATTTGTAGTAATTGGCATACATTGCACTGATGAAAACCAACAAATTTGAAATAAGCGCATATCTGTAATTCACCCCTGTGATCAACAAAACCTTATCGAGTTTGTTTGAGTATGGGGTATGAACAGTTTCATCTTCAGTCAAAAGTTTATTACAACTAAAGCAAAATTGTGACATTTTTCTTTAATATTGATCAGCACTAACTACAATAGTAGACGCTTGTAATAAATACGTATAGTCACTCGAACTGCTCGTTCAATACTAAAAGAAGCAGGTATACGTGAACGGTACCACACGGACAAAAGAATACGCAGATGTTATTCAAGGCCAGATGTTATTCAAGTAGAGGGGATTCGGTAAGGGACCGGCGGTCTTTTTAGAGTATATTTTCTTAGAATAGTGTAATGTATACATAAAAGAGACACGAGTAGGCATTTTTGCTTGCTTGAGTACTTAAATATGTATACTACTCTGTCAAGAAAGTACCGGGGATTTTCAATTAAAACAACATTTTTACATTTAATCGTCAAAATTTATTGGGTCGCCTTCAAAATAGGCTCCATTTGCTCCAATACATCTATGCCAACGGCACTTCCAATTATCGGAACATTTTTTATAGGCGCTTTTCGGGATGGACTTTAGCTCTCTCGCCAAATTTTGTTTTATGGCTTCAATCGACTCAAAACAGGTGCCACGAAGGGGCAATTTTAGTTTTGGGAAGAGGAAAAGTCGCAGGGAGCCAAATCCGGCGAATACGGTGGTTGCTGAAGCACGTTTGTTAAGTTTTTGGCGAGAAAGTCAGTCACAATCGTAGCTCGGTGAGAAGACGCGTTATCGTCATGCAAAATCCATGAGTTTTTCGCCCACAAATTTGGCCGCTTCTTACGGATACGCTCACGCAAACGTTTCATAACGGCTAGGTAATACTCCTTGTTTACCGTCTGACCCTCTGGAACGAATTCGTAGTGCACCACGCCACGAATATCGAAGAAAACAATGAGCATCACCTTCATTTTCGAGCGGCTTTGGCGTGGTTTTTTCGGTTTCGGCTCATTTTTTGTCACCCATTCCGATGATTGCTGGCTTGTTTGCATATCGTACTCGTAGACCCAGGTCTTATCACTAGTTATAATGCGTTCCATGAATGTAGAATCGGAATTACAGCGATCCAGCATGTCTGAAGCAACCTGTTCGCGATGACGTTTTTGAAGAAAATTCAGGTCTTTCGGTACGAGTCGTGCGGCCACCTTTCTCATGCCCAAAATATCAATCAAAATCGTACGTGCGGACTCGTGGTATATCTTAAGATCATGTGCTATCTCTCTCAAGCTGGTACGACGGTTTTCCAGCACCCTTTCCTTACTTTTATCGACGTTATCTTCGATCGAAGCCGTCGATGGGCGACCACTTCACGACCGTCCTTGAAGGCTCTGTACCACTGATATGCACGAGTTTTCGATAGAGCATTATCACCAAAGGTCTTTTGCAACATTTTCAATGCATCGGCACACGAAAATTCATTTGCAACACAAAACTTTAAACAAATTCTTTGCTCAACGTAATCACCCATAGTAAAAATCGGCACGCACTCTGACATCGACTGACTTAATCAGCTGTTGCAAAGACACTAGTTGACAGATCCCGCTCAAGCTTGGCACCATTATGGACAGTGGTACCAACCTAGGAAAAAAAAATTTTACCTGCCTCATTGCCCCGCCAGATTTAAATCGATAATTCCCGGTACTTTCTTGACAGAATGTATACGTGGCATATGTGTGCATACTATGTAGAACATGATTCTTACAAGCGCAATATCTGGGAGATAGTGAGTCTCATGAGAGCCATTTTTGTAGATAATTTCAAGATCTACAACTTTCTTCTGAGGTACTTTTTCGATAAAACTTACCGTTTTTGAGAAAAATCCAAAAAACCTAAAATTTTGAGCTTGGGTCCCGAATAAGTCCCTGAGCGCACATAGGACTGATTGGGACTTTTGACACTTTATTCCTTGTAGTAAACCTAAGGTCTCTACGAAGATTTGGCTCTGTCGGAATTTTCTTTATTTTAATTGTCTAAATTGACCGGACCATAACTAAATTCCTCATCATATTGTAATTAACAGCGAAGCGGATTGAAAAAAGAAACAACAAAGAAATCAAAGCTTATTTCACGGCACCCCAAACCTACAACATACCTAGCGAAGCGTAACCTCTGTACCCTGTGTTGAAACTCTGCTCGTATTTCATTTTCCCAATACATAACACGTCTCCATAAATGATATCCAATTGAATAACCCCCCAATCGATGCGAACGTCACTGTTTAGTAGAAGTCAGGAAGCAGCTATGAAATTTATGGCATAAAGTTGTTGAATATTAATATGGAAGCAAAGTGAAAGACGAAGGTGTATTGATTTGCTCCGGCTGTTCGGTAATTACAGAGAGTGCATATTACGGTTTATGGAAACAATTTCATTTTGGGATGAGTTAATCGAGTTAATGACGTAATTGATATGATCTGAGGTAAATAGGTGAAGGAAGGATTTGGGGATTATGTGCATTGTTCTATGATGATACCACTGAGGTGGAAAAATGAAAAACTCTTGTATTCAAGTAGACACAGAATGACAGGAAATTCTGCTAAACTGATATCATTTCGAATTTTGAATAAATTTGTTTGTCACCAAATTTTATGTGTACCTAATACAAAATATGACATATGCAGATTTCAGATCTATTTAATATGCATATTTGGTTGATTCGGTCTTTACTTGATGGAAACTCATTTCAATTAAACAATATATAAGAGACAGTATTCTAATTTCCACAAAAATGTTTATAATACAACAATTCTATTGATACAAAATAAAGATGATATAACCGATGACTTCATTGATAGAATTAATAAATATGTAATCGAAAATACGAAAAGTGTTAGGTCAAAAAAACAGAATACTGAGAGGAAAAAATGGATTACTAACGCACCTCTCACATCGATTAGTGAAAAGCAGCGATTATATAAAGCCGCACAGTGTGATCCCAGCAACTCACATTTGAGGATGGAATATGTGGCATATAAAAACAGATTGACTAAATTAATGAGCGTCGCGAAAAAAACCTATGCCCAAAAATTAATAAGAAACAATATAAACCAGACCAAGGCTCTCTGGGGTTGCGTGGATTATATATGTGATCGGTCCAGGCCTGAAACGAAAATTAATAAAATTAGATCGATAGAAGGTACATTCTTCAAATCGAAAAGAGAAATTTCGAATAGTTTCAATAAAGTAGTTCACTAGGTCAAAATTACGCAGTAAAAATTTAAATCGCCGAAAACTGTGGAGAGAATGATAAGAATGTACAGAACTCCATGTATCTCTTGCCAACGTACGCCGAAGAAGTGAATAAAACAATAATGCAACTAGGACAAAAAACACTCGGATATGACAACAAAAGATCGGAAACTTTAAGAAAAATAACTGATGAGGTGAAAATGCCTCTAACTCACCTGATAAATTGTTGTTTTAGTGAGGGATACTTTCCGGAGAGACTGAAGATTGGAGTTGTGAAACCTCTGTACAAGAGTGGAAATTAGCTGGAAATGAAGAACTATAGACCGATATCTCTATTATCCAATATCGCTAAAATTATGGAAAAAATATTGAAGAAGAGAACAGAATTTTGTGACAAATATAAGATTGTTTCGCAGCGACAATATGGATTCGTGGAAGGGAAGTCAACGGAAGATGCGCCTTATCACTTGACGTCTCACATCTATGATTCAATGGACAAGTGCAGACCATCCTTATACATTTTTTGAACTCTCTAAAGCTTTTGATACTGTCTCTTACGAAAGACTACTAGAGCAATTAGAGAAATATGGTTTGAGAGGAAAAGTATATGCCTTACTTAAGAGTTATTTAACTGATCGGGAGCAGAGGGTGGACATCGATGGTGAGCTGAGTGAACCCATGTATGTGACCAATGGTATTGCACAGGATACTGTACTCGGACCACTGTTATTTACACTATATATTAACAGCTTATTTAATCTCAGAATGAAGGGCAAAATTCTTAGTTTTGCTGAAGATATTGCACTACTTTGTCTTGGAAAATATTGAAAGTTCAGTTACAACATGCTCACCCTAAACCTAGAAAAAACGAGGTACTTGCCCTTTTCCTCATACTCTAGTGGATTGCCGTCTATGGAGCCTTTGGCAAACGGAACTGTTTCTTGTATCCTGGAAGCAGAATCAGTCAAATATTTGGGTGTGATTATTGATCGACATATAAGGTGGAATCTGCAAATAAAAAACATAGTTAATAAATTGAGAGGTGTGCTATATAAGATAAAATATTTGAAGAATTACCTTGATTTGAAACCCCTGAAGCTGCTGAACTTTGCGTTGGTCCAGTCGCAGCTAACGTATGGAATTGTGGACTGGGGGCTGATGCTCACCTAGAGGAATTGAGGTGGATTTTACGAATAATTTGTAATAAACCACTCACTTTTCTAATGAGAGATTACATGAGGAGTCCCAAATACTCGATGTGAGACAACTATATTGTTTGAGTATGCTGGTGATTATAAAAAAATCCACAATAAATTTTAAGCCCATTGACCTTCACAACACCAGAGACAAAATGAGCTCCTTGACCGTACCTAGATGTGAAAAAACTATAGCGCCACTGCGACTATCTTGCGCCGAAACTCATCAATCAGCTTCCTGCTAACATCATGAGGATAAACAAGGCAGTTTATACAGAAAGAAATGTAAAAAGTGGATTCTCTCCTACGGAAGGAAAAGACTACATGACTGCATTAACCGGAGGTGTATTATGTATTTCAGTTTGATCCACTTTGTTTACTCATCATCAGGTGCGATTTGTTCTCCATATGACACCACTTACAAGCGATGGCCAGCCTGTCTATTTGTTCACATATACTACTCTGTCAAGAAAGTACCGGGAATTTTCAATTAAAACAACATTTTTACATTTAATCGTCAAAATTTATTGGGTCGCCTTCAAAATAGGCTCCATTTGCTCCAATACATCTATGCCAACGGCACTTCCAATTATCGAAACATTTTTTATAGGCGCTTTCCGGGATGGACTTTAGCTCTCGCGCCGGAATTTTGTTTTATGGCTTCAATCGACTCAAAACGGGTGCCACGAAGGGGCAATTTTAGTTTTGGGAGCCAAATCCGGGAATACGGTGGTTGCTGAAGCACGTTTGTTGAGTTTTTGGCGAGAAAGTCAGTCACAATCGTAGCTCGGTGAGAAGGCGCGTTATCGTCATGCAAAATCCATGAGTTGTTCGCCCACAAATTTGGCCGCTTCTTACGGATACGCTCACGCAAACGTTTCATAACGCCTAGGTAATACTCCTTGTTTACCGTCTGACCCTCTGGAACGAATTCGTAGTGCACCACGCCACGGATATCGAAGAAAACAATGAGCATCACCTTCATTTTCGAGTGGCTTTGGCGTGGTTTTTTCGGTTTCGGCTCATTTTTTGCCACCCATTCCGATGATTGCTGGCTTGTTTGCATATCGTACTCGTAGACCCAGGTCTCATCACCAGTTATAATGCGTTCCATGAATGTAGAATCGGAATTACGGCGATCCAGCATGTCTGAAGCAACCTGTTCGCGATGACGTTTTTGAAGAAAATTCAGGTCTTTCGGTACGAGTCGTGCGGCCACCTTTCTCATGCCCAAAATATCAATCAAAATCGTACGTACGGACTCGTGGGATATCTTAAGATCATGTGCTATCTCTCTCAAGCTGGTACGACGGTTTTCCAGCACCCTTTCCTTAATTTTATCGACGTTATCTTCGATCGAAGCCGTCGATGGGCGACCACTTCACGACCGTCCTTGCAGGCTCTGTACCACTGATATGCACGAGTTTTCGATAGAGCATTATCACCAAAGGCCTTTTGCAACATTTTCAATGCATCGGCACACGAAAATTCATTTGCAACACAAAACTTTAAACAAATTCTTTGCTCAACGTAATCACCCATAGTAAAAATCGGCACGCACTCTGACATCGACTGACTTAATCAGCTGTTGCAAACACACTAGTTGACAGATCCCGCTCAAGCTTGGCATAGTAATTAAGGACAGTGGTACCAACCTAGGAAAACAAATTTTTACCTGCCTCATTGCCCCGCCAGATTTAAATCGATAATTCCCGGTATTTTCTTGACAAAATGTATATATATATATATATATATATATATGCAATTTTTTGTAAATGGTTTTATGGTGAATAAATATTATTATTATTATTATTATTATTATTATTATTATTGTTTCACCACAATGTGGCTTCTTCAGGTATCTACATTCTACTTACCGATGCTATCTAGTGTAACCGAGTTTAAATACAGTGTTGAGTAAGTGAAAAAATAATGGAAGAACAAGTCGTAAAAACTCAAGGTGACTTGTTCTTCCATTATTTTGTCACATACTTGACACCGTATTTAAACTCGGTTACACTGGATACCAATAGCCAGTGGAATGCAGTGTCATGGATTTCATGAATTACACCTTGTTAAAAGTAAGAAATAATCATTATTAAAAAACTGAGATAACGAAAATCAATAAAATACAAGGAGAAGACTCACCGTTCATATATGTTGACTCGTTAGAGTGTAATTATATCAAAATTAATTGAACTAGATAAGATTAGGCAGAAATATCCATAATTCAACTCAGAAACATCCTCACAGGCCTAAATTTTGAAAAAAAAGCATATTCAGAATACATAACCACTAGTCGAATAAAAATTCTTCAAACGGTGGTCAAAAATGAATAAATCCTTTTGACAATCTCAAATGGAATTCACAGGAAGCATTCAATTGATAAATATGAAATGTTTAAGGAGGCCAAAGTTGCAATAAATAGAAGTTATTTGAATTTAAATATCTAGTTTTGAATTGGTAAAGAAATTGTTGGAAATATTTGTTACTATCATGAATTATATATAAACTTCAATGAAATTATTGGCAAAAAATAGGCTAAATCAAATCTACTTACTAGAATTATATAAATAGGATAAATTTTAAAAAAATTCATTCAATTAGGGAAAACATAGTGTCTACGTCAGAAATTCTGAAATTATTAATATAAGAGACTTCAAGATTTTTAGGCATCAATAGAATTGTAATAGCATCTAAACTGAAGAAATTTCATCAATTTCATAATAAGTATTCAGTAATTATTCAATAAAAATCATTAGAAGTAAAGTTATGTATTTTTGACATTTATAAAACTCTTAGTATATTTATTTCATAACAATAGATACCTCAAGAAACCACATCGTAGTGAAACAATTTGTTGTATTATAAACATTTTTGTGGAAATGAAAATACTGTCTCTTACATGTTTCTCAATATTTGATAGATAAATAGATAGATACCTTTATTTAAAATATTCCCTAAAAATACATAAAGAAGAAATGAAATAGTGTCAACAATAAATAACTTAATAATACTCAACTTAACTAAACATTTCACAATCTCCTTTCAAAATAATCATTCACATACACCTTAAGATCTATCAAGAACTTCTTAGTTTTTGACTTGAATTGTCTATAATTTTGTTTTAATTTGATATTTTGGGGCAAATTATTAAAAATCTGTATGCGCGTATAAGAAGGCCACTTTTCGGAGATAGTCAACCTATGCATGAGAACATTGATATTGGTTGTTCTTGTATTGAAGGTGAAATTTGAATTATTCTGAAGAAATTCAGCTTTATTTTTATGAGAATACGACAAAAATTCATGTAAGTAAAGACCATATACCGTTAATATTCCGAAGGGCCTAAATTTTCCCCTACACTGTACTGAGGCACTGATTCCCCAAAAAATTATTTCATTTATTATAATATAAGTTAGAAAATTGTAGAATATTTTTAATCTTTTCTTCCACATATTTGTTAACTATTCTTTGTGCATAACAAAATCTAAGTTTTTTCACTAAGTTGTTTATAAGTGGAATCAATTTCAAAAACTCATCAATGACAATTCCGAGGAATTTGGTACTTCCTACTGTGTTCACGCTGAAGTTGTTAAAATTTATTGTGTACGGTTTAGGTTTTACATTACTCTCACGAAATATTACAATATTGGTTTCAGTGACACTCATTACAAGTTGAGTAATTCATACTCCTTTGAGAAGTTGATTTCTGTTCTTTGCATAAAATTTGAATATCAAAACAGATTTAATCTTTTGTTTCGTTCCAGGCATGCGTACTGAACTCTTCAGACAAACTCACGCAGTTCCGTTTTGTCTTATCTGAATTTTAATTATTTTTTGAGGATGTGCTACATGTTTCGAGATTTTTTGAAGTAATTTATTTAAATATATTAAATATTTCAAATAAATTAGTTTTTGAGGAGTTCTTAAAATTATGTTTTATATTTTGGAGAAAGAGTTATTTCTCATAAATATAGGATCAGAAAAAAATACATTTTGTAACAAACAGGGCTTCGTACGTTTGTCTGAAGAGTTCAGTGCGCATGCCTGGAACGAAACAAAAAATGTTCGTTTATTTATTTATTAATTTTAATCGACAATTCAAATTCGTTGTTTTTTCTTAATTCCATTTGATATTGTATGATGAATTTCGATTTTATACGTCTATTAAATATTTGCAGTGCTTATAAAGACCTTAATTTAATTCTTAAAGTTTCTTAAATAAATTTTTTGAAATTAAAATTGTAGAAGACTAACAGATTAAATCTGTTTTGATATTCAAATTCTGTAATAATCCTTCTATCAAGTAAAAAACCATTCCTTATCATTTTATTCCTGTTCTTTTTCATTGTTTTGAATTTTTTCTGTATATTCCCATTCTTCTATTAATTCTATTTTTTCTAGTAAATGTTTATTGCTGAAAATCAAAACATTGTTCTCATCTTGAACTTCTGCAACAAGTTTCTTAAAATAGTCATTCTCAAAATTTACCAGTTACTGAGAAGTCTCATTCTTGCTATCATTGATGATGTTTTCACAGCATTTCACGTTAACTTCACTGATAATTTCCAAGCCATCAATTTTTTTCGCACATCCTTTATGAATAAATCGTAAACAGTTCATACAAACGAAAACTGATTGTTCTCTACCACAACATTTTACTTTTAACACATCTTTTTGATAATTTTCATCACCGCTTATCGACGAAATACCGTCATTCGACGCCATCTTGCATCTTCTTAATATGCCATATGAATCTGATTTTATGGTAAAATAACTATATAATTTATTCTTTTGAAAAGTCATTTTGTCCCTATCTTGCGTATATATAGTGTGGTTCACTTTTCATAGGAAAACTGAAGCAATCTATGGAATGTTCAATTTCAAGTCAAAGGTGTCGTATAAACATGGGTCTGCAAACACATCATAACCCAGCTGCAGGGTGGTCCTATATATTTAAATTTTTTCCCAATATTTTCTATAGTCTCTGATACAGAGGTGATGTACTTTATGTGATTAAAGCAGAACGATAATTTGAATTATTGTGATAATCTACAGGGTGATACCTTTTTGAGATAACTCTTCATTTTTAACCGCACAGTTTTGTCGTCATACGCCACTAACCATTTTCTATAGTACGATTTTGTTTTTAGTTCCTTTTGAAAATTCTTCTGTATTCTGCGTGTTTTCTATAGTCGCAATCCATCACGAAAAAGATTCGAAAAAAAATCGGTAAGCGTTGAAATTACTTAGGAAACTTAAGAATATTGTAAAATAAGAAGGAACGGTTTTCTACTTGATAGAAGGATTATTACAAAATTTGAAAGTCAAAGAATTTTTTGAAATTAAAATTGTAGAAGACAACAGATTAAATCTGTTTCGATTTTCAAATTTTGTAAGAATATTGTATTTGATAGATTCGGTCTTTACTTGGTGAAAACTCATTTTGATTAAAAAAATGTATATGAGACAGTAATTTATTTCCACAAAAATGTTTGTACTACTACAACAATTGATTCACCACGATGTGGCTTCTTCAGATATTACATTGTACTGTTTTTGAAATGGATTCCACTTATAAACAACTTAGTGAAAAAACTTAGATTTTGTTATGCACAAAGAATAGTTAACAAATATGTGGAAGAAAGGATTCAGAAAATTCTATAATTTTCTAACTTATATGATAATATATGGAATCATTTTTTGGGGAATCAGTGCCTCAGTACAGTGTAGGGGAAAATTTAGGCCCTTGGGAATATTAGACAGTACAATGTAATACCTGAAGAAGCCACATCGTGGTGAAACAATTGTTGTAGTAGTACAAACATTTTTGTGCAAATAAATAACTGTCTCATATACATTTTCTCAATTAAGAATATTGAGTTATTTTATTTACATATCCCTAAGGAAGAAAACCTCTGAAATTTCGAAGAAATAATTACGTAGTAAATTACGTTAAAAATTACATAGTATATATAATTTAAACAATCTTCTAGAAGATCTTCGTGCGGATTCAATAATATTGTTATTTCTTAATTTTGCACATGCATTTTGAATAAGATCAGCATCCACTTTGAGAATAATTTTTTTAAAGCTTTCTCATCTAAGTTTTACCTTACATCTTGTCGTGAATTTAAAATATCATATGTTGAGTATTAATGACTTTCGCAAATTTTTTGAAACCAATTAAAACACGTGAAAAAAATGACTAAAGTGGTCACGATTTAATTTCACAGGACCATGATGGTCATATTACCCTGGTGACGGTGAAGGTAGTTTTCAGATCGTCATACGCTTGGGAATATCGCCATTGACTATCTGTTCTGTCCTGATGCATATTGAAGTTTCGTTTTGTAGGTTACGTACCCCGATGATGGTGGGGTGAGTAATATTGGAACCGTCATATACTTGGGAATGCGACTATCGAACATCCGATACTATACATCTTTATCTATGAGAAAAAAATCTGCACCTTACTTGAGTCTTGAGTCGTTAACCCGGTGATGGTGGGGTAAATTTTGAGACAGTCGTATGTTTGGGAGAATGATAATCGAACATCTGATGTGTCTCACTTTGATTATTGAGAATATTTGACTATTTATTATATTTGACTCATTTGACCGATAATGAATTTTTTTTGCGACTTGAGTCGATAAGTTTGTTTAGGATTTTGACTATGACTATGATTTGATTTATTTACTGTTGTTATTATATAGTCCGTCTAGAAAGTATCCGGAATTTATTACTTTTCATAATTTTAATATACTTCTTTTTCGTAACATTCTGAGACAAAAGTAATTTATAAAATAGGATGTGCTATGGCCGAAATTGCATGGCAACACTATTGATCAAATATTGTTGATTGTCACCAGGTATACAATTTATGAAATAATGTCGCAACTAGAAAAAAACAGGTAAAATATTTGCATAGAAAAGGTTTTGGAAATGTTAAAAATTTAGTGCAATTGACTGAACTAGGAAAAAGTGCTGTATATGAGTCAATAAAGAGGATGAAAAGTGGCATGGATATGAGGCATAGACCAGTTTCAGGAAAGACCGCATAAGATTAAAGAAAATAATTTCAACGCTTTATTTGCCTTAGAACGACATTATCCGCGCCTGGGGTTTCGCAAATTGGCTAACAGATTTGGGAATTAACGAAATATAAAAGTGTGTCCAGAAACTGTCCATACTTTACTGAAAAGACAAGGCTACATATCAAGGAAACAAAAAAAAATCCGGATAATGACACCTTTACAAAAGCAACGAATAATAGAATTTTGTCAACGTTTTCAAGAAGATAATTTCAATAATTTCTTTATATCTGATGAAAATTGTTTCCAACTTGGTAGAAATCACTTAAAAATTGTATCAAAACAACCTGTTACCGTTCAAATTTCCAAACTCTTCACCAAAATAATGGTTTAGGGAGCAATATTTCAGCCTGGTGCTACGCCTCACTACATAGATGGTACTATTAATAGGGAAATGTATTGTGGCAATCTGAACGATTTTCTTCTTGAAACGGCGTATACTTTATATCCCGAGGGGTGGCGTTTTCTGCAGAATTATGCAAGACACCATACTTCGGCCTATACTCAAGCTTACAACACCAGATGAAGAGCTGGGTGACATGATGAATTTTCTATCAAAATTCGATTTTGAGATTAGGTACGAACCAGAAAAAGGAAATGGAGAAGCAGATTGCCTTTCTAGAAACCTAGTTCTGGAAGAAACGGAGAATATAATGAGTTTGCTATAAATTATCAAATTACAATATATTATTACAATAGCAAACAAACCATGGACCACCCCAAGGGAGCAAATTCGCGCGGGGCTGTTGGCCAGTGTTTATTCTCAGAACTAGCTTTTTACCCGCGGCTTCGCCCGCAGTGGAGTCATTAAATAAGTATGAAAGATAAAGGGTAAGGGTATAATAATAGTAAAACTTCATTACTGAAGTAGCTAAATTTGACGATTTTTTGACAAACAATTGTTTTATCTTTCGTAAACAAATTTTTTTTTTTAAATATAAAGTACCCTATGTTACTTCTAATACCTTCAAGAGTATATGTACAAATTTTCATGATGATCGGTTCAGTAGTTTTTGCGTGAAAGCGTAACAAACAAACTTACATTCGCATTTATAATATTATAGTAGGGATTAGTAGGGATTTTTACCCGCGGCTTCGCCCGCAGTGGAGTCATTAAATAAGTATGAAAGATAAAGGGTAAGGGTATAATAATAGTAAAACTTCATTACTGAAGTAGCTAAATTTGACGATTTTTTGACAAACAATTGTTTTATCTTTCGTAAAAAAATTTTTTTTTTAAATATAAAGTACCCTATGTTACTTCTAATACCTTCAAGAGTATATGTACAAAGTTTCATGATGATCGGTTCAGTAGTTTTTGCGTGAAAGCGTAACAAACAAACTTACATTCGCATTTATAATATTACTAGCTTTTTACCCGCGGCTTCGCCCGCAGTGGAGTCATTAAATAAGTATGAAAGATAAAGGGTAAGGGTATAATAATAGTAAAACTTCATTACTGAAGTAGCTAAATTTGACGATTTTTTGACAAACAATTGTTTTATCTTTCGTAAAAAAATTTTTTTTTTTTAAATATAAAGTACCCTATGTTACTTCTAATACCTTCAAGAGTATATGTACAAATTTTCATGATGATCGGTTCAGTAGTTTTTGCGTGAAAGCGTAACAAACAAACTTACATTCGCATTTATAATATTATAGTAGGGATTAGTAGGGATTTTTACCCGCGGCTTCGCCCGCAGTGGAGTCATTAAATAAGTATGAAAGATAAAGGGTAAGGGTATAATAAAAGTAAAACTTCATTACTGAAGTAGCTAAATTTGACGATTTTTTGACAAACAATTGTTTTATCTTTCGTAAAAAATTTTTTTTTTTTTAAATATAAAGTACCCTATGTTACTTCTAATACCTTCAAGAGTATATGTACAAAGTTTCATGATAATCGGTTCAGTAGTTTTTGCGTGAAAGCGTAACAAACAAACTTACATTCGCATTTATAATATTACTAGCTTTTTACCCGCGGCTTCGCCCGCAGTGGAGTCATTAAATAAGTATGAAAGATAAAGGGTAAGGGTATAATAATAGTAAAACTTCATTACTGAAGTAGCTAAATTTGACGATTTTTTGACAAACAATTGTTTTATCTTTCGTAAAAAAATTTTTTTTTTTTTAATATAAAGTACCCTATGTTACTTCTAATACCTTCAAGAGTATATGTACAAAGTTTCATGATGATCGGTTCAGTAGTTTTTGCGTGAAAGCGTAACAAACAAACTTACATTCGCATTTATAATATTATAGTAGGGAAAGTAGGGATAGTAGGGATAGGGATAGTAGGGATATAGCTTTTTACCCGCGGCTTCGCCCGCAGTGGAGTCATTAAATAAGTATGAAAGATAAAGGGTAAGGGTATAATAATAGTAAAACTTCATTACTGAAGTAGCTAAATTTGACGATTTTTTGACAAACATTGTTTTATCTTTCGTAAAAAAATTTTTTTTTTTTAAATATAAAGTACCCTATGTTACTTCTAATACCTTCAAGAGTATATGTACAAAGTTTCATAATGATCGGTTCAGTAGTTTCTGCGTGAAAGCGTAACAAACAAACTTACATTCGCATTTATAATATTATAGTAGGGAAAGTAGGGATAGTAGGGATAGGGATAGTAGGGATATAGCTTTTTACCCGCGGCTTCGCCCGCAGTGGAGTCATTAAATAAGTATGAAAGATAAAGGGTAAGGGTATAATAATAGTAAAACTTCATTACTGAAGTAGCTAAATTTGACGATTTTTTGACAAACATTGTTTTATCTTTCGTAAAAAAATTTTTTTTTTTAAATATAAAGTACCCTATGTTACTTCTAATACCTTCAAGAGTATATGTACAAAGTTTCATGATGATCGGTTCAGTAGTTTTTGCGTGAAAGCGTAACAAACAAACTTACATTCGCATTTATAATATTACTAGCTTTTTACCCGCGGCTTCGCCCGCAGTGGAGTCATTAAATAAGTATGAAAGATAAAGGGTAAGGGTATATTAATAGTAAAACTTCATTACTGAAGTAGCTAAATTTGACGATTTTTTGACAAACAATTGTTTTATCTTTCGTAAAAAAATTTTTTTTTTTTTTAAATTTAAAGTACCCTATGTTACTTCTAATACCTTCAAGAGTATATGTACAAAGTTTCATGATGATCGGTTCAGTAGTTTTTGCGTGAAAGCGTAACAAACAAACTTACATTCGCATTTATAATATTAGTAGGGATTAAGTAGGGATAGTAGGGATTAGTAGGGATTTTTACCCGCGGCTTCGCCCGCAGTGGAGTCATTAAATAAGTATGAAAGATAAAGGGTAAGGGTATAATAATAGTAAAACTTCATTACTGAAGTAGCTAAATTTGACGATTTTTTGACAAACAATTGTTTTATCTTTCGTAAAAAAATTTTTTTTTTTAAATATAAAGTACCCTATGTTACTTCTAATACCTTCAAGAGTATATGTACAAAGTTTCATGATGATCGGTTCAGTAGTTTTTGCGTGAAAGCGTAACAAACAAACTTACATTCGCATTTATAATATTAGTAGGGATTAGTAGGGATTTTTACCCGCGGCTTCGCCCGCAGTGGAGTCATTAAATAAGTATGAAAGATAAAGGGTAAGGGTATAATAATAGTAAAACTTCATTACTGAAGTAGCTAAATTTGACGATTTTTTGACAAACAATTGTTTTATCTTTCGTAAAAAAATTTTTTTTTAAATATAAAGTACCCTATGTTACTTCTATTACCTTCAAGAGTATATGTACAAAGTTTCATGATGATCGGTTCAGTAGTTTTTGCGTGAAAGCGTAACAAACAAACTTACATTCGCATTTATAATATTATAGTAGGGATTTTTACCCGCGGCTTCGCCCGCAGTGGAGTCATTAAATAAGTATGAAAGATAAAGGGTAAGGGTATAATAATAGTAAAACTTCATTACTAAAGTAGCTAAATTTGACGATTTTTTGACAAACAATTGTTTTATCTTTCGTAAAAAAATTTTTTTTTTTAAATATAAAGTACCCTATGTTACTTCTAATACCTTCAAGAGTATATGTACAAAGTTTCATGATGATCGGTTCAGTAGTTTTTGCGTGAAAGCGTAACAAACAAACTTACATTCGCATTTATAATATTACTAGCTTTTTACCCGCGGCTTCGCCCGCAGTGGAGTCATTAAATAAGTATGAAAGATAAAGGGTAAGGGTATAATAATAGTAAAACTTCATTACTGAAGTAGCTAAATTTGACGATTTTTTGACAAACAATTGTTTTATCTTTCGTAAAAAATTTTTTTTTTTAAATATAAAGTACCCTATGTTACTTCTAATACCTTCAAGAGTATATGTACAAAGTTTCATGATGATCGGTTCAGTAGTTTTTGCGTGAAAGCGTAACAAACAAACTTACATTCGCATTTATAATATTAGTAGGGATAGTAGGGATTCAGTGTATAGGCATAAGCACAAATATATACATACACACATATACAGATATATACACACATATAATATAGGAAAATATGGATGAATGTATAAGAACAGTTGATTTGCTGGAATTAAATGAAATCAAAAACGAAAAGAAAACTAGGGCATAGACGAAAATAGCCGATGAATGTATTGAAGAATACAATAGAACAGACCATTCTACAACTGGATAGAGCCCAGAATATTTACTTTGTGGCAGAACTGATCCCATTGCTCCAGAAGAACTTATTGAAGAGAAAAATTTACCAAAAGATAAGGAAATAGCATATAAAAATTCTTTACGCTATCATGAATACAATAAAAGACTGATCGATAAGAATATGACCATTTTCAATAGTGAAAAAAATTTCTAACACTACATATGAGATATACATTGGAAATAAGAGAAAGGACAATAACTATTTTCATGTAACTAAGTTGCTCCCATGTGAAAACGCAAACATGTAATAAGGGGTGGATAATTTGTGTGGGGGGATGTAAAAATAAAACTGTAATTTTTAGGGAAAACAACTTTGTAACTTCTATGTTCTACGATCTATGTTTTATGTCTAAGATTTTAACCTAAAACTGTCACATGTCATATATAGTTAGCTGTTAGGAATGTGAATTAAGAAAACCGAAGGAATAGCATTGTTTTTGATTTCTTCCAGGTTAGTAAGTTATTTTTTTATTTTTTTTTTCTTTGTATGTTATTATTTTATTTTGTGTATGTTATTCTGGTATATTTTAAACTAAAGAAAATATCAAAAGAACAAGAAAGTAATATTCCTAGAATATCTGGCAATTAAAGATGCAATTAAATTTTGAAAATATTGGCTAATAGGACATAAATTTATTGTTGTGGCTGACCATAAGCCATTAGAAGGGAAAGTATTTCGTACAAGACCAGATGAAGAGCTGGGTGACATGATGAATTTTCTACCACAATTCGATTTTGAGATTAGATATGAACCAGGAAAAGGAAATGTAGAAGCATTTTGCCTTTCTAGAAACCCAGTTCTGGAAGAAACGGAAAATATGGACGAATGTATCAGAACAGTTAATTTGGTGGAATTAAATGAAATGAAAAACGATCAACAGAAAAATCTCTTAAAGGTTAATAATATGAGAAGAACTGTTGTACAGAACGAGATACATTACAAATTGCACCAAAATAACAAAAAAATTACTTTATCCAATGATTTCGGAAAAGAGTTAATCAGAAAAGTGCACAAGCATAATGGCCATATTTGTGCTAGTAAGATGAATAATGAAATCAGGTAGCTTTATTACATTCAGAATATGGATTCACTGACAAAAGAAGTTTGTGGATCATGTGACATATATTTTAAAAATAAAACGAGAGTAGGCCAAAAGTATGGTCTCCTTTCTCAATTGGGCCCAGCAAAGGAACCATTTGAAATAATGTCATTAGACACAATTGGAGGTTTTGCTGGAAACCGCTCTTCAAAAAGATAATTTCATCTCCTAGTGGCTCATTTTACTCGATATGCATTTGCAAGCACTTTAAAACACCAAAAAACCGATGATTTCATCAAATTAATTAATAAAATTCAAGATAAACGACCAATAAAAACACTATTAACAAATCAATACCCAGGACTAAATTCGGAAAAATTCAAACAAGATAAGTTTGAATATACAATTGATTTTCACAACAGTAGATTTTCCTTTTTCTAATGGTCTTAATGAACAACTAAATCAGACATTAGTGAACAGAATAAGGTGCAAACAAAAAGAAAACTAGGGCATGGACGAAAATAGCCGATGAATGTATTGAAGAATACAATAGAACAGACCATTCTACAACTGTATATAGCCCAGAATATTTACTTTGTGGCAGAACTGATCCCATTGCTCCAGAAGAATTTATTGAAGAGAGAAATTTACCAAAAGATAAGAAAATAGCATATAAAAATTCTTTACGCTATCATGAATACAAAAAAGACTGATCGACCAGAATAGGAAACATTATGATTTTAATATTGGAGACTATGTTTACGTTGAAAATAAATCAAAATTGAATAAAAAAAAACTTGATGAAATAAGAATTTGACCTTTTCCAATAGTGAAAAAATTTCTAACACTACATATGAGATAGATATTGGAAATAAAAGAAAGGATTTCATGTAACTAAGTTGTTCCCATGTGAAAACGCAAACATGTAATGAGGGGTGCATACCTTGTGTGGGGGGATGTAAAAATAAAACTGCTATTCTTAGGGCAAACAACTTTGTAACTTCTATGTTTTATGTTCTGTGTTCTATGATCTATGTTCTATGTCTAAGATTTTAACCTTAATGTGTCACTTGTTATATTTAGTTAGTTGTTAGAAATGTGAATTGAGAAACCCGAAGAAATAGCATTGTTTTTGATTTCTTCCAGGTTAGTAAGCTTTTTTGTTATTTCTTTGTATTTCTTTGTTTGTTATTATTTAATTTTGTGTATGTTATTCTGCTATATTTCAAACTAAAGAAAATAAATTCTTCCAGAATCATAACATCAAATCGTCTATTTCTTCAATTATAAAAATAAGACTTGATTACATTCTTATATATATATATATATATATATATATATATATATATATATATATATATATGTAGATTCATTAGAAACGCGCCATATGATAAGAAATTATTCTAGTCCTTGTGGAAGAGAAGTGAAAATATTTCCAAATAATATTCTTGGCACAGACTGGGTGAATAGTTTTGCGTCACGACATTTAAAACTCTGATAATGATTTTCTGAGAATATTAAATGCACACGAAGCTGGTTTTAGGAAGTGTGGGATATTTTCCCTAAATCCAGTGAGCCCAGAAGTTCTTGTGGCGAAAAAGTGGTTCAGTCTTCGTTTGTTGAAGTTTCTAGAAGAGGTTTCTTTTTTCATACCAGAATTAATGACATTCCGTAATAAAATATAATATGCTATTCATTTTCCAAATATAAATTCGTTACGTACCATATATTTTTCATATTCCTCCTTTTTTTCTTCCAGTTTATTACACAGTTCTCAATATTGGTGAAAAGACAATCCGATAACTGCTCATCTTTGTGCCATCAACTCGAAGCGTGTTTTAATGACAATTGTGTTGTGGAGCAAAATAACCCCGACAAAAGGGAAGACTTTGCTCTAGTTTTTAAACAAAAAAAAAATGAATTCTCCTTGATTTTTGCCAACTGAATACTATCATTTATGTGACATATAAGCCAGCATCTTGTAGAGCTTCACAAAAAATGTATATGCGTATTCGTTCTTCTTCTCATGTTTCTTTCGAAATCTTCACCATTACTCACAAAAATGGAGCAATGTAACCCCATTTTATCGTATTTCTTTTTTTTTTGATACTTAATGACTAGGGTCCTACGTTAATAGATAAATTGTTGATGAATAAAAATAATAAAAAAAATTTAAATATGGTATATCCCAAAACACAGAAAATTGAATACATTTCCTTAAAATATACTGAAGGTATATTACTATATACCTCAAAAATGAATATGAGTTAAGAACCTTATTGTAAACCTACTCAAACCTGAGTAAATTCATTAAAAATAATAAAGATTTTACACATAAAGATGATAAATCGGGATTTTATACATTAACCTGCAGTGAATGCACGAAAGTTTATACACAACAGACTTTAAGACCATTCCGACATATAATTTGTGAATATTTGAAGATTCTTCCCCATAATAAAATATTTCCACATATTCGAAACATTTGTAAGAAACAGGACATAATTTCAACCATAATTTTGAAATTTTGCATATAGAAACTAAAAGCTTAAACCTGTCACAGTCTTCAGAGAAATACAACAAAATTGCAAGAGTACTTAACGAACAATCAGACCTAAATAACTCACCTCTGTTAAATATATTCAGATTAGCTGCAATATACAAAGACCCCCTCATTAGTACTCAGTTAAATTTTTTTGTGCCTACTCTTGCATAAATAGAGATTACGAAAACAAATTAAGTTGGAATGAAATACGGAATTACTTTGTTTTCTATCACTTTTTGATTATTACTGATATACAGTGACTCGAGTTTCGTAGTGTTCACTGCATTTTCAAACTGAATGAACAAATTAGATCTCAACTATTATATTATAACAAATTCAGTTATTCAAAACATGTAGAATACTACCTACCTGAAGATGCTACTGTGATAGCGAGACAATTGTTGTTTTATAATAACAATAAAAATTTGTGAAAACCAGAATTACCTTATTTAATATGTATTTTAATCAAGTGCAGACTGATTCAATTAAATTCCTGAACAACTAAGTTGAATTTGATAGAATGTCAAGAAATTTCAGGTATAATAAAGTGACTAGATATTACAAAATTATAACAACGGTCTACTTACTTTTTTGATACATGGATAAACATAAAAACAACGACATTTATTGTGTGTCCAATGTTTGAAGTTCTTCGACAACCTCGATAAGGGGCGAAAAATTGATGTTCTCTCGCTGACAGTCGTCAACAGATTTATTTCTAAAGCTTTCAAGGAGATGATTATCATCTCAGGAAAATTTTGCTTCAAACCGTAAAATTTGGGTGGACAAATATTTTGATTCAGGTAATAAAAATCCGATTGAAAAAACCTGGTCCGGGAAAAAAATTTTCAGGTGAAAATTTCCCCAGCTAAAAAATGCCCTTAAAGTCGCTTTCAATTAAATTTCAATCTCCAGATTCAAATGAATCTATAATTCAAGAGTACAGAAAATTTTCTTCAGACGGCGTTAACTTCAACAGATCCCAAAACGAAAAAATGGTGAATAATCATTCAATAAGCGCCGAAGGTTGAAACATTAGACTCGTAAGCGGAAGATCCTTTTTGTTGCGGGTTCGCATCATGGCAAGGAAAGAAATTTTCTCGCTACGATGGATTACCAGCGTTTTACTATCGGGTAAAAAATTAACACGTCTGTATCTGAAGTGCAGAACAGATCTCCCGACTTGCACACGCTTGTGAGAGATCTTCATATAATAATAATTATAGTAATTTATTTCAAACAGCCACATTTACAACATCTGTACAGTAGGTTGAAAATCTTCATCAGAACTCAACTAAATTATCTACCCAAAAATTAACAATTAAATTTTGAATATTCCTCTAAATTATAGGGTTCAACAGCAACAAGAAAATTAAAGATATGTCTCTTAAAAAGCCTTAAACAATCTATAATTCTCATTTCCACAGGCAGCTTATTGAAAAATTTCAAACTCGCATAATATGGTAATTTTTCTTATCTATTCAATCTATGTATTGGCAGTGCATACAAATTGACATTATGGGTACTGTACGAATGACTTGATGCAAATCTTGAAAATTTTTGTTTATACTTAAACATAAAAACTAGAAACTCGTATATATAAATGTCATATACTGTCAATAAACTTTTATTTAATCTTTTGTCCCAATTATTTCTTAGTTTACTTAATTCCTCGCTGAGGCTTTCAATATTTTCGACCTCAACGTCCAAAGTATCGCCCCTCGTTTGAAGCAGTTCACTTCGATAATTGATATTTATTAATATTTTCATCCAAACCGCTGCCATAACTATGCACTTAAAAGTGCTGAGATATTCTATTATAAATATTATTGTGGATTTTGTTTTCACTATAACGTTCAGATTCAATATAGATGAAATTACTTATCTAATCTTGCCTATATGCAGCTATTGGTCTGATACATTCTACTAGAGCACTCCACCTTATGTCTGATAATGAATAAAATGACGATCCTACTCTTTATTTCAAAATCTCGCATACTTTCGGGCTCCAGTTGAATAAATACATATTTTAAGCAACTCTGAAGAGAGAAACTGCCTCAGTTTCACTCTCAGCTGCACATATTCCACATAAGTTCAAAATGTGACATCTACAGGATGAGGAAATAGCCAAAAAATTTGATTTCAAGAAGAGTCTAGTTCACCTTTATATTTTTTCTTTGCTTCCATTGTCAAATGACTGGCCTCTACAATTATCCAAGGAAATGTTATGTTTTTGAAGGACTGATTAGATTTTCAATGTCAACTCCCATTTTTTCTCGTTATAGTCGGAAATATCGTTCGTGTATTTCACATTAATTAACGCCCTTTTTGAGAGAAATATATCTGAATACAAAATCGGTTTGTTCGACATGGCTATAATCTCGTGTAGCATCAACCACGAAAGAATAGTATTCACCTACAATTTTTTTCTCACGTAATCTTAACAATATAAAACGAATTCATTTAGTGTTCTTCAAGACAAAAATGGGCTTGAATCATTTTTTGTGTTTCTTGAGAATACTGTGCATGTCCCAGATGCTTCGACATAACATTGTCATAATGGCCTATAATTTCAAGAATGCTCCAAAAATTTTCATTTTTAGGCTGTCCTATTTTCTGATTTTGTCCCACAAAAAGGAGTTCCTGTTGAATCAAAAATAGAGTAACGTCTAGAATCCTATATGGGAACTGTTTCAGTTAGCGATTTTGTTCTGAACTTACTTTTGAAATATATGACATGAAGTACCTACTTCTTCTTTCAAGACAATCTCCATGTCCCTAAATTTCATATAGCATTAGTTCTGACTGTGGCTGTTGTTGTGTTCAGGTATCTTTTAATACAACTTTTTCCTCTTATGACTTTTTGCATATCCACTAACTGTTGCAAATTAAGATCTTACCGATTCTGGTTGAGCATTAAATAATTGACATGAAGAACAAATGAAGCTTGTTTCATATTACGCCAAACAAGCCAATCCTTTGTTACAACTTCATCATTAGTCACTTTGGATTTCAGCAGAGATGGGAAACTGTCGTTTCATTATGTCTACGGGAAAAAACTTGTGGATGAACTCCAGGTCCTTTCCACATAACAGTTTCTGCATCGTTTGTAGCGAGTTCTAACATACTGTAATTACCTATATCAAAACTGTCGTTTTCGACACATTATGGGTCGATGATGATGGTGTTTCAATATCTTCGTCCGAAATTGTGGTGCGGTTGAAGAATCTTCGCATTTCAAAGATGCACGTAAGTATTAAGTGCCGTGTGATGTCAAGGGCTTATTTTCAGCATCAGCTGACTCTTTTGAGTAAGAACTTTTTCCAGCAGTGAAAAATAACTCAACAGGTTGGTTGGACCCCTCTTTCCCTTTTTCTCTCTTTCGTCGTGTTTCTTTGCTTTTAATGGCCCCAGATCCATTTCCAATTCTTACATGAAACGAGTAAACTAAGGTTATTATAAATGTTTCTAGAAATGACGGTTGTTACTACCTATTAAAACTTGAATATTCACTGTAAACAATGTTGAAAGATGAAGAAACAACTACCACACTTTTTCGTATTGAGAATAAGCGATTACTCGCTTCTTTCTACAATTGAAAACATCCATCCCACATTTCAACTGCTAAAAATAAAACCTAAATCGGCTATATCTGCATTTCCGGGAGGTAATTAAGCAGTGAAGTAACAAACTAACAAAGCGATTTGATTCCTATTGAAGATAAGAGAGGACAATTGATTATAATGTTCTACCAGATGTTCCCAATTCTTATTGTGAATATTGAATAGATATCTCAGTATCTATCTCAGTAATAACATGCTTTACCTTCTACTCATTGTCCTCCTTACTGGGCAGTACCGCCTCAAGAAGCATTTGAGGTTTGTCAGACAATGACGAAGCAGATTCTGTAGGGAAGAGGAAGAAACCCAAGATTATCTTGTTACAGAATACCTTGTGATTACAATCCCTTTTAAGAATCCTTCGAACAAGAATCCTGAAGCCATCCCATATACTAGAGTTCATCAGAACTCCGAAACTGGAAGGCGAGCTAGACAAGTTTGTTTGTTGTCTGACTGCGCCCCCATGGCATTAGAGCTTAGCGCGCTAGGGGTGCTTGTCAAGACTAGGACCCTAGTTTCATCCTGGTGAAATGGAGGATTAAGTTTTGGTGCCTAACGTAATACTACTTTGCGCCAATCACTGGACCCGTGTGGTGGAAGATCTTCCGAATGTAGCCCTAGTTTTGCCGTTATGATGGAATGAAGGGCTGAGCCAGTCGATTAACTCAGTGACAGGGAGTCTGTCGCAGCACAGGGCCTCTCCCTTAAAACTAACGTACTCTGCCCTATTACAGTAAATCTCCGGAATATTCTGTCCAATGGCCGAGTGCATTATGCAGCATACTGCGTTACCTCGGGAGAGTGGATGCCGAAAGGTGGTACTTGTACCACCTGGCCACCCGATTGGTGTTGGACTCGAGGGGGTAGTGGTTGAAAGTCCGCATGCTGGACTAGGGAGGTATTTCATTTATCTGTACGCAGACCCCATGTTCGGGATATTCTCATAAAATGATTCAGGGTTTAGTGGGACCTGACGGTTCGACCGGCCTCGTTCTGAACCTGGATCTATTGTGTAACGTTTGAGGGTTTGTGGATTTCGATGAGACGCCTAGTCCGTTGGTGCTTAACGCCAGAATCAATCGAAAGACTTCACATGGGTTCGTGGATCTTGACGTACAGGCCGGAATGATGGTGCTTGTACCAGGATCAATTGAGGCATCAATCTTTGGATTATCTTCGTTCATGAGACTGCGTTCGGGTGGATGGATAAGAAGCCCTTTCGGCGTGTGAGTTGCGTCCCAAATAACTCGGTTACTGACAACGCATAGCCAGTAGAGGTTTTATAATACTTCGCTGCTACCAGTCAGACGGTTGTAGGTTTTCGAACTGGAGTCTAAACTGAAAGCTGGCGGGTTCATCTCTTTGGAGGGGTTCTCGCTTCGCGCGATGATATGGCGTAATCCTTATCACAAATTCTGCCTCTGGAGGCAGACTGTGGAGACTGCTAAGTAGTCACTTGGTGAAAGAGCTACGCTCACATGCCATTTCAACTAACTGGTAGAATTCACGTGTTCTCGAACTGCGCCTCATAGCATTTAAAAGAGCATCCTAATTTCGGCCGAAAATCAGTTTTTTCTACAAAAGGCATATTTAAATGAATGGCTATGTTAAATAGCACAACAGCCGTTTATATGATGACGTCCACACTAGGTGTACATCTGATGCCGATTCTATTTGGTGTGGATTTTAAACCTATGGCTCGTACTGTTTTAAAAAAATTTTCACCGTCAACGATGACCACTGCAGAACGCTGATTACCAATTTATTTTCACCCATATTGAACAGAGTGAATGTAGACAGCATGTTATTTTAGCAGCACGGCGCTTTGTGCTACAACTGACACTTAGCATGAACGATTTTATAGTATGCCAATCTCTTGCAGAAGTAACATAAATGAGTCAACAATATCGTGCGATTTGATCCCTCTAAACTTCTTGTGGAGTCTTCTGTAGTAACGAATATATGCTAATAACCGGAGAGGACCCATGCCATCAAAGTTAACATAACCAAAATCATCACGCAAATACAGATAGATTATCAACAACTATGCGCCCGTATGGAAAAATATGGGTACATAGACGATGTTCTCCAGAATTTTTTACTCTAAACGTATCAATAAGTAATTCTTTTGATATTTGGATGAACTCTACTCTATAGTAAATATTTAATCGGAGAAACTCATAATATAGTCTAGTCAAGAAGTGCCTTTTGAGTCAACTTTTTTCAGCAGTCTCCAAAAATCATGATCAAGATGTCATTCGATTCGGAATGGCATCTAGATGATTTTTGAAAAAAATGAAGTTCCGTTTGCAAAAATTGCAAAAGTTATTAACAATCAACTAAAAAAAAAGGAAGGTTTAGTTTTTTGTGAATATCTCAAAAACTAATGAATATTTTTGAAATCAAAAAAAGATTCGAAAAGAGAAGGAAATTTCCTAAAATAAGTGTCGACTCCTGGAATTGTAGTCCCAATATTAATAATTTTCCCAGAGGGATGAAAATATGGCCGAAAACGGGTACTCTGGCTTTCGTAAGCCACGCCTACTTTGGACACTTTATTAATAAAAATTATTTTAACAGATCAAATATGAAATTTAATAAATGAAAAAATTCAGGGGCATACTCGATAGATGAATGAACAATAATCCGCCAAAAAAAATTTTTTATCTCAATTTTTCAATTAGTTATGCAATAGTAAATAAATAATTTTTTTCTGCATGGACATGACGTTGCAAGTGTGATAAATGTTTAACTATTAATTTGAGATTTTTTTCCTTTTTTGGAAAAATTTTTGGGAGACTTCAGAATAGATCCCCGTTGGAAAAATTTAAAATGTTTATTTTTCAGTTTTTTATTAACATTAAATCGTTGTTGCAAAATTAAAAACTTGGATTAATTATCGAAAAAATTTTTTCTTTCAAAATATTATTAATGGTCCGTTTTTATGTTGTAGGAAGCTACATAGAAATATTTTTTCAAGTTTTTTTCTCTTATTGTTTGAAAAATTGTTATAAACAAATGCCTTGTTTATAAAATATTATAATTGAAAATTTTTTTAAGGTATATCAATCTTTGATGCAACTAATGATTTATTTTTCCTGAAAAAAATTTTTTTATTGCTCAAAAACGCATTTGTTAATTAACAATCTTCTTCTCCCACTTCTAACTAATATACAGGAACCATTTTTTCTTTAAAAATCACGATTTACTTTTCTTTTCCATATAAAAAAAAATTTTGTTTTGTTTAATTTTTCATTGTTTATATAATAAACAATTTTTTATAAGCAAATAAATTTTTACTTTATATTTTTTTCCCTATTCTTCTTACTGCTACAAATACAGACATGATTTTTTTAACAAATTTTAAAAATTTCAATTTAAAAATAAGAAAAAAATAAAAAAGTCATACCTGTATTTGTGGCAGTAAGAAGAATAGGGAAAAAAATATAAAGTAAAAATTTATTTGTTTATAACAAATTGTTTATTATATAAACAACGAAAAATTAAACAAAACGAAAATTTTTTTTATATGGAAAAGAAAAGTAAATCATAATTTTTAAAGAAAAAATGATTCCTTAATTAAATACTATTATAATAATATTATATATGACCGTGCCTACGCTTCTGACCAATATTTTGATATTTTTAAACTTTTTTTATTTTTTTTTCAATACACTAGCCTCAATAAATTGTACTTCATTACGTTAACTGACGAATCTACTCGAAAATCCATCTTTCCTACCACTTAATCACGCCAAATATCTTGCGATTTGCACCAAATAAGAGCAACGCAAAACAATACGCTTTCCGACATAATTATCCCTGATTGCTGGGGTGTAAAGAGCATCAAGTCTCTGGAAAATAAAAAGTAGCTGCCGAGTTAGCTTCGATCGATGAACGAAATAAAAATAGCCCGCCTGGAACTATCACACCCGGAAACATTCAGCGATTTTTCTTCGTTTCAAAAAATGAATGAACCAGGTCTGCAATTAATCAGAGTGTTTTGGGACTGTCGAAATCATGTCCGAAATTAGTTACCATGATGGAGAGCATGAATATTCAGTTGGAAGTAATGTAAGTGAATATTTGTCAGCGGTTTATATTAATTTTGTTTTTGGGCTTGTCGTACGCGATAATTAAATGCATGTATGGGTTAAGTAGTAATTAAATAGTTTAATCAATTTTGTTCAATTATGCGTAAGGGATGATTTAGATGAACATTAATCGACTTAGGCCTTCCAGCTGTTGATCGTGAGTGAAATTAATTATTTATTTAGCCAAATATATTGAGTTATCTTGTCAGTAAAAGAATGCATAATTCAATAATGTTTTGTATACATGATTCGGAAAAAATCAATAAATATATTATAATAATAAAATTTAAACTGTTCCATGCGTTTCCAGTTAATTAATATATCTTCACATTGTTCTGTTTGAGTGAGCGATCTCCTCTCGATGTATAGTATGTCGGGAACATATTATAGTTTACATAAAATCACGAATAAACAACATATATAATATAAATTAAATTGCCATTCGGTACTTGATAGAAGTAAATGGAATAACTTCAAATTCAGAATTTCATCTTGGAACTTCTACAATACATATTGAAATATGTATATAAAATATCAAAAGAATTTCATAATATATATAATCAATATAAAATATTTTTCAATGTTTAAGAAAAAACTTTCCTCGCTTCACGACATAGAAATGTTTGAATTCAAATATTAGGAGTACAAATAAGTTTCCGCTGTTTTATTGTAAATGGCGCGGCACGGAGTTTCGGTTAGCTTTCGCAGATGATAACCGGCTTAAAAAATAGTTTGGACATTCAAGAACAACATAGCCTATCAATATCGTTGATTTTATATTGGTGAAATATAATTTTTATAAGTTGAAAATGTCAAAATTTGAGCCAAGTAAGCGTCATTTGCGGGAAATATTAGTTTACTTCTTTAATTTAAAGGAATCTGCTGCTGAGGCGCATCAATTGCTCGTAGAAGCATATGGTGAGGGTGCTTTGAGTGAGAGAACGTGTCGAGAGTGGTTTCAAAAGTTTAAAAACGGTGATTTCGACGAAGAAGACAAAGATCGCATTGGAAGCCCAAAAATTTACGAGGATGCAGAATTGGAGGAATTATTGGAGGAAGATTCATCTCAAACACAAAAAGAACTTGCTCTTACATTTGAATTCACTAGGAATCATTATGAATCATTAGGAATGATTCATGAACAAGGAAATTGGGTTCCGTACGGCGGAAACTTATTTGTACTCCTAATATATCGGGTGTTTTTTATAGTGATAGAACTTTAAATTGAAATAAAACCTGTTGAAATTAAGATTGAAGTCAATTTTCTTTATTTAAAAGATAATTTTATGACATTAATGTTTCAAAAATAACTTTCAGCATATGTCCACCACGATTAGCTTTGAGGAACCGTGTTCGACCAGACCAATTTTGGACCACTTTTTTGAGTAATTCAGACCTAATTTAATCAATAACACGAGTTATAATGGCTTCCAAAGCGTCTATTGTTTCTGGTTTATCAGCATAAACTATTGACTTGACATAACCCCAAAGAAAATAATCCAGTGGAGTTATGTCGAATGATTTTGAAGGCCCATTAATTGGACCATTTCTCGAAATAATCTTATCGCCAAATCTTTCTTTCAAGAAATCATTGTTACGGTAGCAGCATAAGGTGTAGCACCATCTTGTTGGAACCAAAACACTTCTGGGTCGATACCACTCAAATTTTGAAACAAATAATCATTGAGTATCGATATATAACGCGAACCATTCACTGAAACTTTAGCTCCAGCATCGTTTTTAAAGAAATATATACCAATGATACCTCCAGCGTGTAAAGCACACGATACAGTGCATTTTTCAGGATACAATGAAACCTGCAGAACTTCTTGATGATTGTTTTTACTCCATATACGGCAATTCAGCTTGTTCACATAGCCGTTCAACCAAATATGAGCTTCATCACTAAACACAATTTTACGAGAAAAAAATAGATAAACTTCAAGCTGTTCTAGGACCCAATCAGCAAACAAACAATGCTTATTATGGTCAAGTGGATTTAGTTCTTGAACCATTTGGATCTTATATGGGTGTAGACCAAGATCTTTACGCAATATTTTCCACGTGGTGGATGCACAGAGTCCAAATTGTAATGAACGTCGATGAATAGACAAATCTGGATCATCATTTACACTATGACGTACACCAGCCATATTTTCTTCCTTACGTTCCGTTCTTTGTCTTGTTGTTGTTGTTGCATCGAGTAGAGAAAATGTCCGAAATATATCGATAGTTCGACGAATAAGCTGCTCTGATGGACGATTATGTAAACCATTCATTTCACGAAGTGCTCTCTCTATAAGTTTGGCGAATAGAACACTGATGTTGAAAATACATTTCAACATTTTGTAAACGTTGTTGCGGCGTGAGTATTTCCATGGTAATTAGTCAATGCTTACTGAACAGAAATGTCAAAACAACATGGCTTCTACCTTCTGTCAAATCACAGTTATCCCGGTTATCGAAAGTTCTATCACTCTAAAAAAACACCCGATATTAAGTCAACATATTAGGAGATTAATTAAGTGCTTTCGTTTACACGTCGAAAACTGAAGTTTCATTGTGCAAAATAGGTTATACATTCAAAGTTAAAAGTATTTTCCATCACTAATCTCTACGTTGTCCCATATTTCTGACAGTTTACGGATTTCATCGCAAAAAAGGCCGCTCTTTGGTCACTAGTCATGCATCTATCCAATTTTGACTTAGTTCGTAATTGGAGAAGTACTGGTCAGCCAGGTAATTTTGCATGATGGTAATCAGAAGGAGCAATGTCTGCGCTGTACACAAGGTGGGATAGGACTTCCCATTTGAGCATATTTAACTACGTTTTAATGGGCAACTCAACATGTGTCATTCTGCAAAATAACATTTTCGTGTCTGTCGGCGTATTGCGGCCGTTTTTATCGCAATGCTCGGCTCCAACGCATAAACTGTCGTCGGTAGATCTCCCCTGTAATGCTTAAGTTCGATTGTAGCAGCTCAAAATACACCACACCCAGTTGATCCCACCAAATATACAGCACAAGGGCGTACCCAGGATCAAATCTATGGGGGGCAAATCATGGTCGGGAACATTTTATCACTGAATTTTTTTTTCGAAGGTGAATGAAACGACAATTTTTTGAGGAATATTTATAATTATAACAGTGCTTTATCAACTAAGTTATTACAACTATTTTTGCTTGAAGAAACATGTATTCTAGTTACAAGCCTTATACTAGTATCATTTTTGTTGTATTTGTAGAAAACTTGTTCAAAACTCCCGTTTCAATCCACTTCTGATTTTCCTTAAAAAATTCACGATGGACATCAAACTCAACCCAGTCAATCTGTCGCCTCTATTGTACTCCATAGCCAGGTCTATACCCTTCGAAGTGTACTGAAAGATCGTTCAACAGTAGCCGCAGTGGATTGGAAACCACTTAAAATAAGGAGGGCGTGCCTTGTTGCAGGGAAAAAATATTAGCCTCCTCCAAAAGTGCAGCCACTTCAATATCCTTTAATCTGTCCTCTGCTAAATCTTCCTTTTTCCACGGATTATACCACAAATCTAATTCTGCCGAGATATCTCCCAATTCAAAAAATTCCATGAAAGATTTTGCGTTTTTTTCCAAACCTTTTGAAGTACTTCCTAGCAAGTATAAAGGATGAAGATGTGATAAGGTGAAAGCAGGTGTATTCTCGTGTGGGAATCTAACATTCAATGACAAGGTTAAAGAGTCAAGATAAGAAAATCAAAGATCGTCTCCATCAGTATTCAATCGCAGTTTCAGATGGCGGATTACTTCTGTGTATTTGCTTTTTAACAATTCGTGGAACTGTTAACTCAACGCCGATTTTTTCCGCGATATCATGTGATTTTTTTAAGTACTTCCCCAGAAACATGTTCAATATCTTGCCGGTCCTTCTTGATGAGGTCAAGGATTTCACCAATGTGTTTCCTCACCATAACCAAATCCATATTTTTACCTTGTTGAACGTTCACAACGGGTTCCAAAATTGCAGAGTACTTTGCAATCATGACTTAACCTATAATGAAAATTGGTTTAGTTACTGCACAGTGCAATTGATAGGCAAATTTTCTTGTAGCATAGTTTCCTTCCATCGAGAGATGTTCTAGCGCATTGTCGATTTCATGAAAGCTAATTTAAAACTTTCTAATGCTCTTGTATTTCTCAGACCATCTGGTCTCACAGAGCCTTGATACATTAGGAGCCGAAGTCCTGCGGTTAGGCGTCTCACGAAAGAAGGATAATGTATCCTTAACAGTTGCAATCAAGTTTTTATTTCAGGTGCTTTGCTAGCGTTGTTGACCACAAGAATTGGTTTGAGGCTTGGGCAATGACAAAATAAAGATTTATTGTACTTTCTCTTCAAAATGGCCTGTACATCACCTTCTTTTCCAGCCATCATAGAACATCCGTCAAATCCAAATCCAATTTACTTCCCTGCTGAAAGATTTTGATCAACTGCAAAAAATCTGAATTGTGCTAGCGATTGTAGAGGCATCTTGAGATTTCAGTTCGACAAAGCCTACAAATTCCACTCTGATTTTTTGTTGATTCTCATCATAAAATCGCAATCCGATAGAAATCTGTTCTTTTATAGCGATATCTGCTGTTTCATCGGCCATTACAGCGTAAACTTTTGCTTGTTTACAGTCATCAATAATTCTTCGACAACTTCCCCACATAATCCAATAATTTCAATCTGAATTTTTGGTGAAGTGTAGACTGCATTTTTTCGACATCTATCCAAGTGATGCTTCAGCTTCAGATCACCACAATCAATTATCAAATTTAAAGGGTCAAAGAAAACCTTCTCCTTCCTTTCCTCTAAGTGGCAAATCATGATTTCCACAAAATATGATACAAGAAATAATTGATGACAATATTTTTTTTTTGTTTTCTTAAATCATTTTTTGGTGACTACTTTGCAACTGTTCATCTACTGGAACATTTTCAAGGAATGCTTTTGCAGCATCTGTTGAAGTTTTGTAGTGACTGCCACGTGTTTTCTACAATCTTCATGTAAATCTTTAAACTTCGTGTATGACCTTACCCTGAATGACCCCAAATCCCCTTTAACTGTAGTTATAGTAGGACGAAAAAGGACACAGTGCATTGATCTAACCAGCGGCGGTTAATTTTTTTTTTTCGAATGGATAGCGCTGGCATCAGAACCAAAATCGTAAGTTGATGTGGTGCCCAGGGATTTGTAAGCATATCCTTTTTTTTTCCTAAATCAATTTAAAGGTATCACCAACATAACGACCAATGTCATTTTTATGGTAGCCAGCGTATTCTTCAATCATTTTAGATGTCCCGCGAACAGCTAGGTGAAGAGATGCAGAATTACTAGACACAGAATCCGATGATTTGGCCAGTTCAGTTCTAGCTTCCTTACTGTCACTGCTTTCATTTCCACTATTATCATCTCGATCACGTTTCCGTTTGATAGATGTTCTGCCTTAAAATAAAAGAAATTGGCAGTATACTGCGTACTGAAGCTGCATTCATGTTTTTTTTGGAAATCTAAACAATAATTTCAAATTCGAAGTACAAAGTGATATTATCAACCTGAACACTTTAAATGAGGAATAATGAGTACCATCCTGGAATATTTAAATAATTAATATCTCTCTGGCTCAACCTTTAAATGTGTCAATAACATCTCAAGTTTCAATAAATTCTACCGATAAATTTGGTTCTGATGTTGGTTTCATAATTTCCATGAAAGTGAAAACTCACCCTGTAGCTTTCTGAGGAAAGGCAGATATTAATTTTTTATAGCTAATTGGTACGGCCCTAGTTCTACTCCACCTCTGGCAAGTATGTACAGTTAATCCCGGAACATCCTGTATATACATGTATTAGGTACATATTGTTAGTACAGTAGATTCCCGATTATCCGTACTCCACGGGATCGGACGAGTCACGGATAATTGAAAAGCAAGGATAATACGAACATTCATTCAATATTATGAATACACATATGTAACTACATATATATATATATATATATATATATATATATATATATATATATGTACATATACATATGTAACTACTCAAAGGATGACAGAAAGAAAAAAATTGATCCCATAAGTTAAAACCAGGTTTATATGTATTGCATAAAAAGATAACAGAATAAAAAATATAATTCTATATAGGTAAAAAAATAAACTACATAAAATAAGAAGAATAAAGACACTACATAGTTTCCGTCGAGTGATTTACGGTAACGCTCTTTCGATAGAACTTAAAATACAAAATTTCGATGATGGAAAATCATGGCACGGATAATCTGTGCGTGGATAATCGAGGTTCTACTGTATTTCATTTTCTACAGAAATTGAGAAATTACTTAATTTACCTTTTTGTAACCAGTTTCATATATTCATTTAGGCAGCCTCAGTCTTCTCCAAACGTAATTAAAATAGATAAATTAATGAAATATAATAATTGGTTGCTTAAAAAAATATTCAGCAAACATCAACAGTTCAACTGAAATACAAATTACACTCACACAATACAGTTTATATAGTGATGCGGCAATAACTAGACTAGTATATTTTCGATATGTAGAATATCAAAACTGAAAATACTAATTACCTATTATAGGTAATTAGTAGTAATAGGTACAAGGGATTTTGGGAATTCAAGCAACAAATTTGAAATAGAAATAATATTTGAAAGCTTGGTTAATTTTAAACATAAAAAAAGACAATAATATTTGAATAAGATTATTCTGATTTTCACAAATTTTTATTGTTATGTTTACAAAAATCGTTTCGCTAACACAGTAGCATCATCAGGCAAGATTACATTTTGAATAACTAAGCTTGTTTCCGAAATCCATTGCTATTTATATTACAGTAAGTGCAATAAATTTTTATTGAGCACAAAAACCCAAAAAAGGGTCTCTGAAAATTCCAGCTTATATGAATATATTTAACAGAGGTGCGTTGTTTAAATCTTCATTAATTAATATTCCAATTTTATTATGTTCATTTATCTCTAGGGATTCTAACAGATTTAAGGCATAACTTTTGCTTTCTATATGTAGAATTTCAAAGTTATGATTGAAAGTATGTCCTGTTTCTAACAAATGGTTGGAATATGTAGAATTATTTTTATTGTTGAGGAAACTCTTCAAATGTTCACAAATTCTATGACGGAAAGTTCTTCCAGTCTGTTCTATGTAAACTATGTAAACCGCAGGTTTAATCTTGCCTAATGATGCTACTGTGATAGCGAAACGATTGTTGTAAACATAACAATAAAAATTTCTGAAAACCAGAATAACCTTATGTAAATATTATTTAATATGGATTTTCACCAAGTAAGAACTGATTCAATTCAATGTAAAAATAAACATTCATTAATTATTTATTATCCAGCAATAAATATCAATAAATGGTTTAGGTAGGTAATACTTATCCAAACCATTTATTTCTGGAATTTCTAGCTTTCAAATATATTTCTGCACCCACTAGGTATAGAAAGATACGTGTCAGGGCGAATGGTTAAATGGGCAGTTGAATAATATTCCAATTTTATTGTCTCTTTTTATTTCTAGAGCTTTTAGAAAGAAAAAGAGCGTTTTCGGGTTCTTGTGAATAATAATAAATAAATGTTTATAGAACGTTTTATTCAAAAAATTTACCAAAGAATCTCTCATTTTCATATTTACCTCCAACTAAGGAACACCCTATTGGAGTTGCAATGATGATATTATGTTTCTTATACACCTTATACATTATTCAGTTGTAGATGAATCGAGTTTCTTATGTATGTCATAATAATTTTGAATTTTTAATATTGTCAGTATAATACATACACAATAAATACATGATACATTCTATTTGAAATTGAGATATTAAATACACCCTGGATAGGTAAATATGGGGCAGGTACAAGGGATCATGGAAATTCCAGCAATAAATGTTAAATTATTGGATAGAGTAGTCCGATACTTTGTGATAGTTCATTTTAATTAGAATGTTTAAGGTACAGACAGATATTTGAAATAGTTGTTAAATTGGCCGTTGAATGATATTACAACTTAATTGTGTCTATTTATTTTAAGAGCTTTTAGGAAGGTTGAGTTCTAACTTTATAATATATTTTTTATTTCCTTTTTCATAAAAATAGAGCCAACTACTGAATATGTCGATTTCAACTGAATCTGGATACGTTAAATCGGGAATATTCGAACAATGAAACTACTGAACTAGAGTAGAATATGTTTCGAGTGGTCGAAAGCATAATGCGAAATATAAAATAATCTTGAATTTGATACTATAAAAATAAATATCGAATATCGCCTATCCCCCCAATACTATTGGGTATTGAATATATCGAAAATCGATATTATCGGAATTGAAAATATCGACGATATTTATCGAATATTTTCTGAAAAAAAATTGATAATTCGATATATTATTAGTATTATTTTTCTGTTTTACTATAGAAAATATCTGAGTACTATTGTACGATAATTTCGATCGACAATAAAATTACGATAAATTACCCTAATTCCATAATTTTCCATATTGTAAGTATTTTTTTTTTGTAGAAGTATCGAAACCAGATAAAAAGAACACCTAGCCGCCTTTAAATACATGAGAGACAAGTCTAAGCAGGCGGACCTGTAGAATTCCCCACTATAAGATGCCCTGTATAGACCAACATCTTGCGACAAAGGGAGATAAAATGAATAGTTTCGAAGGTCCAGAAATTCATAAACACCAAAATGACCCGGCAGTAAACAGTAAATAAAGTAACTTCATTTTTCAAACTAAAATGATCTATCACAAAGTAACGGATCCAATTTTTTTTTTATTATTTAAATAGTTATTTCAAGGATTGTAATGTATTCCAGCAACATAACATAATTCAATAACGATTAATTGTGGGGGGGGAGCAACTGACCCTCCCCCCTTTCCTTCGCTGGGTACGCCAATGACACAGCATGATAAGCTGGCCATGAATATTAGGCTTGACAGTTGAAGATGAGGCATCCATGCGTTACCCGAAGTTTTGGATTATTGTAATGCACCAACTTTTCATTGTTACAAGTCATTGCAAAAACCTCTTTCTTTTTGCGTTGGGGCAGTTGTTCATACGTGAAAAAACGTTTGACGTCTCTTGGGTTCAGTTAATACGAGACTCAATTTCCTATCTTTCGAGTCATTTCCATTACTTTTGAACGATGGCAAACGATGACTCCAAGTGTTTTTGCTAGTTCATCTTTCATCGAGCCTTGCCTCTAATTATTTATCCTTAAATTTTGCTGGCGCTACGGTCGTTCTTCACCCTCCAAATTCAAATTACCATTTTTAAATCTGGAAAATCCCTTCTGACACAATCGTTTAACCATGACACCCAATGAGCAGCCTTATTCTTCTTATTGAAGTAATAATGTAAAAACCCCCGCCAAAATACATAATTCAGTACAAAAGTTGACAATTTCAGATCACACAGAATCTTTGTTTATTTACACTTCAAGAAAAATTAACAGATACTGAAAAAAATCCTAATGATCACACTTCAGAATGAAGAAGTTGCCAGATGAAACAATGAAATAAAAAACTTGTAGCGACATTCATTATTAAAACACACGAACCTAATTCTACTCCCAATATATAGAATGTAAAAATAGATAATCAGAAAATTCCGCTATCAAAAAACTATATATAATTCTCAAAATGAAGGCTAAAATAAAAAAAATTAAAGGAACTTCAACATATGACAAATATATTTGTTCCAACGTAATGTTTCTCTCTTCAGATATGTACTTAATTCACATTTGAATAAATCACAAAAACAGTTTTGAACTAACCAGAAAGATAAAACTCCGCAATGAATCAACTCAAACAGTTTGATCTATTGGAGATCCTAGAGAGATGACTTGTAAAAATGTAAAAAATAAATCATAACTCTTGTGTTCTCAGAATACAGAAAAACTTAATAGGTTATATTCTTCCCAAACAATATATCATGATGAAACAATAATAACCAGAATTTCAAAAATAATGCATAATTGAAAAAGGTTTCAATTATGCATTATTATTTCATTTTATATTGATTTATAATTGAAATATAGTTCTCAATGTATATTATAAAGGATAATATATTATATTATAATAATATATACATATTATAAAGGATAATATACATTATATAATAATATATTAATAAAACATTTTTATTATTATGATTTTATGTCTGAAAGCGATAAAAAAAATTTCCAAGATGGTGAAAGTATTTTATATTGATTGTATATATTTTATTATTTGGACATTTTAGTATATAATTTCCAATATCTGATCTAGAAACTGCAAGATATATTACTGAATTCAAAGTTAATATATATATAATATCAAAGACCTGACAATAAGAAATGTCAAAAAATTTAAATACCTAGGCAGTCTCATTTCAACAGCCGGTAAATATGATCGGGATATAGAAATAAGAATAAATCAGGGAAATAATTTTAAATAAGATTATTCTGAATTTCACAAATTTCTATTGTTATTTAATACAACAATCAACCACAAAAAGTTCTTCAAATACGTAAGATCAACCCTTAACTCAAAAGTTGACATACCGTTTGAACTCAACTCCAGCAATGAACCTTGCTGAGGCCCGGAGAAGACAGCTAACGTGCTGGCTAATACTTTTGTTGCTTTTTTTTACTGGAGTAACCCATAAACTGCAATTCTTCTTCATTAACTGAAACCTGTTTCAGTCATGCAGTTGTTGGGGCCGATCTTTTAGCTCTCAAAGTTAGCACAGCTCCTGGTGCTGACGGTATTTCTGCTAGATTACTCAAGAAATATGCCCGAATTCTTTCATATCCTCTTTTCTTGTTATTCGCACGTTCTTTTGAATCATCTTGTCTACCCGCTGCCTGGCGCAACGTACTTGTAACGCCAATCTTCAAGAAGGTAGACAAACGCAGTGCTGAGAACTATCGTCCCATAAGCCTGTTCCCGATTGTGGCGAAGATTTGTGAGAAAGTTATTTCTGCTTATATCCTCAAGCATGCACTCATTAACAACCTCATTCCATCCTGCCAGGGCTATCGGTGATTACAAACTTCCTCGAGTGCATTAATTCCTGATCCGAGATAAATCATGCCCAGTTGATGTTGTCTGTCTGGATTTTTCTCGAGCATTTCATCGTGTCCCACACGATCTCCCACTACACAAGCTCGAGCATCTCGGAATTCGAGGATGCCTGCTTTCTTGGATTGAAGCATTTCTTACCGATCGAACCTTTCAGGTTCGTGTCGATAGATCCTTCTCGTCGGCTAGACCTATTGCGAGTGGAGTACCCCAATGATCTGTTTTGGGTCCACTTCTTCTCATCCAATACATCTTAGATTTACCCTCAAATCTCGATGTTCCCAATTTGCCGACGACACCAAATTGTTCGGCAACCCCAATGAGACCGGTCATCTAATCCAGGAAGATCTGGAGATATTAAACCGTTGGTGCCAGGATTGAAAGTTGCCTCTCAATCGTGAAAAGTGTGCTGTCCGGTTCTTATGTGCTCACAATCCGCGTCGTCAGTACTTCCTGAACTGCACTTCCATCGTTACTTGTAGTAGTCATACTGACCTTGATGTGATCGTCACCGAGAACCTGAGCTAGTCCGACCACATTTTCCACACGGTAAATGAGGCCAAAAATTATTATTTATGATCCAGAAAGCTTTTAGTGGCTGCGATCCGTCCACGTGTCCTACTCCCTACAAGGTTAGAGTATGCAGGCCCTTGTTGGAGTTTGGGGGCCCTGTGTGGGGTCCATTGTTGAGTAGAGATTCAGCCTTGCTCGAGAGTAGCGTCGTGCAATTCGTCTACCTTACGGCATTTGGCGTCCCAGCTGCAGTGAAAGACTGTCCATAATGAACTTGCCCACATTTGATGTCAGGAGGGAGCTTGGTGATCTCGTCATCACTTATCGCGCTATTCGCAACCTGTTCGGAATTGATCTGAGTTGTCATTTCAAGTTGAACCTTGATAACCGTCTTCGAGGTCACTCCCACAAGTTGAAGAGGGAGAGCTTTAAGACGCCACAGAGGCAAAACTTCATTACTAACCGGGTGTTTTCCGTGTATAACACTCTATCATCGTCAGTGGTTAGCTCAGTGTCTGTGAACGCCTTCAAAAACAGTCTCGATGCTTGGTTTCGACGTGAGTGAGTGCTACTTGTGAATCTGACAGTTAATTTGTTTTCATCTCTTTGGTATTGCTCTTATCTTTCATTTGTATATGTTTCATGTGCTATTATGTGGGTTTATAGGCTCTGCCTCTACTACTCTAATCATCTGTATAATAATAAATAATAATAATAATTGTTTAGCTATTATATTAGCATCTTCAAATAGGTTTACATTTCAATAACTAGTTATTCAAAATGTAAACACACCTGAAGATGCTTTTGTAATGGCAACACAATTGTATTAAATAACAATATAAATTTGTGAAAATCAGAATCACCTTATTTAATTTGGATTTTCATCAAATACAGACTAATTCAAATGAATATATCAGGGAAAGACAGCAATTGAATGGTTAACTGACTGTGGTCTACAAAAATCAGATTAGAAACAAAAAAGCGATTATATAATTGAACAGTGGAATTGATAACAACTTACGGAGCGGAAACATGAAAACTAACAAAGAGGAAATAAAAGAAGTTGGAAACCGTCGAAATGGACTTTTTAAGACGATCATGCCCAATTTCAAGACTAGAACATTTACCAAATGAAATAATCAGACATCGAACAAAGGTAAACGACACAATAGTAGACAGACTAAACGACAACTAATCTGGTAGGGAAACGTCATACGAATGGCAGAAGAAAAGATTACCATAAATAGCAATGGACCAACAACCACCAAATAATAGAAAGGAGGGAAGACAAACACAATCAAGGAAAAAAGGGATAGAGGATTCCATGATGAGGAGGAACTTGAGCGAATATATATATATATATATATATATATATATATATATATATATATATATATATATATATATATATTAATGTTTATTTAACAGTCGTACTCTATGTGAACAAGGAAAATTTTTTCAGGGATCCCCGAAAAAATTTTCCTTGTTCACATAGAGTACGACTGTTAAATAAACATTAATATTACAAAATGGGATTTTATGGTAACATCACCTGAAGATGGAAACAATGTTTTCCGAAAGCTAGGCAAGAAATAAAGAGTAACCAACAAGCCTCCTTTCAGTCGACATCCCTGAAAAAATTTTCCTTGTTTATATATATATATATATATGAGTAATGTGACCTAAAGTGGCGCAAGATCGCAGTAACAAAGCCTACACAGAACACAACTGAACTCCTAACTCGTACAAGCTGAAAAAGCTTCTGAGGGATCTTCACAGAAGATCTAGGAGTATCAGGATAATAATAATAATAATAATAATAATAATAATAATAAAAGTTCATTATGAAGCGTTAGGTAATCCATTAATAATGGAAAACGATGTTAGCCAAATGGGCTCAGGTTGCAGCACCAAATCCTTTTCATGACATTTATCAGGACCATTTCGCACATTTGCGGTTGCCATGGTCCCGACAACTTCACGAATTCCATCTTCAAGGTCTTGAATCGATTGTGGAGCATTCGCATAGACCTTATCTGACGTGGCTCCAAAGAAAAAAGTCTAAAAGTATTAAATCGCATGATCTTTGTGGCCGATTGTGATCACCTCTCCGAGAAATAACACGATCTGGACACAATAAGCGAAGATACGACGTTGCTGGTTTGGAACGATCAAAAGTGCTTTAGTTTTGCAAACTGCAAAATTTTTACCATTTTTGTAGTGAATTTTAATAATTTCAGTTGTTGAAGCATGTATCGTTCCATTTTTAGCAATGGTATAGTGTTTACTTATCAAATGTCAAAATATGATGGCTTCTAAAGTGGCAGGGGGATATTCAAATTGAAACCTCTTCTTGGAAAACCGTTCATTTATTCATTATAGGATGGTTAAGGGAAAATGTAAATAATTTTTTTTTTCATTTTTTAGTTTACTCTAAATTGGCCCCTTAAATCCCAAGGGATCTTATCTGCCATATTCATAATTTCAAGGACGTATAATATATTATATTGAATCTTAATTTTTATTGGACAATATGCATGAAACTGAAAAACTACAAAAAGTGAGATATACACCAACTAACGAGCAATTATAATTTACTTCCATTCTTCATTAATCATAAAAGTATGAATATTATCACAAAATGCAGAAAATGTTTACCACCTTCTCTAATGCAAAGCCAAAATAGTTTTCAGATAGAATTCACAGCTTTCCGCAAGCTGGCCATGAGTATGAATGGGGATACTAAACACCAAATCTTTCAAAACACCCAAAAAAAAGAGGTCTAAGGGTTTAAGGTCGAGACTTCGACTTCATCTGATCAGTCCGAATCTTCCTATCAATTTTCCTTCAAAATGCACCTCCATCCATTCTGTAATTTTTATAGTATTGTGTGATGGACAATCGTCCATTTGAAACCAAATGTCGAGCCGTTCGTTATTTATAAAGCATTTTAATGACGTATTATACATTGGGGAAAAACTTTATTTTCATTGAGAAATTGAAGGAATAATGCCAGAAAGAGTGAAACAATCTTTTGCTCCTAATCAAAAGTTGATTTTAATGAACGGGTTTCCATTAGTAGAATTAGTAGAATAGTTACAGAATGGATGGAGTTTCATTTTGAAGGAAAATGGACAGGAAGATTCGAATCTATCAGATGGTTTGCTCGAAGTCCCGACATTACTTCTTGATTTCTTCCTTTGGGATTTTTTAAAAGATATTATGTACAGCATTCCGATTTATACTCGTGACCAGCTCATCGAAAGAATACATAATTGCTGCAATATGCTAAGGTAACGACGGGGTCAGTTGCGGAAAGCTATAGATTCTATCCGAAAACGACTTAGGCTTTGTTTGCATTTGAGAAGGTGTCGGGCATTTTCAGAATTTTTGTGATAAATTTTAAACTTTTATGAATGATGAGTAATGTCGGTAAGAATAATTTTTCCTCAGATGGTGTATACCTCACTGTTTGCACTTTCACAGTTTCGCATCTGTTGACCAAGGACAATAAATATTTGATAGAATTTATTATACGTCATTGAAAATCTTTGTAAATAAAACAGTTTCTTCACATAATTTTCATAGGGGTTTACGGGGCAGTATTTAATGTGGACTTTGACTAAAAATTATGGCTGATGAAAATTTTATAATAATTTTGTTTCTTAACCACCCTGTAATAAGTGTTTCCTAAAAAGTCCCATAAAACCAACTTAGTGAAAGAAGAAATTACCACTCTTTCAATGGTGTACACTAAATTTTGATTAGGATGACAGTTTCAAGTTATGATATGTTTTGATGGAAAAATCATGGAACGTTGCAAAATAGGAGAAACTTTACAACGGAAGACAATTAAACCATACTCTAGGGGAACTTTTTCGTTGAAAATATAGGGATTTTATTTCTTGTACGGAGGATTTCAATTTTTAGGTTGAAATGAGATTCAAATGCTTTGAATATGGAAGTTTCAAGATCTGTCTGACAGATGTTCGACATGTGATTTCAATTCGTTTTGTCGCCCTTTTTTTATTCAGAAGAGAATTTCCACATGAACAGTTCAGAAGAGGATTTCCATATGAAATTGTTATTTATGAGGAATCAGTGGATCAGAACTATTAATCTTCATGATTTTTCTACGATTCAAAATATTTGGGAGTAAATTTCTGTTGGTGCTGGAATTACGCTAAATCTAGAGCTTGTCCAGTTAGATGTTAGAGGAGGCGTTGTCTACCCTAAATAGAAATGGAGTTGGAAAAAGTGGAATTTTGCGGATTGTGGGAAACGGTTGGTTACTATATCAATCAGCGACGCAAGTCAATCTAGAGACCTGAGCTAAGTAGAATGCAGTAATAGGACGTGAGCGACGAAACACAGAATAAAATAGACGTGAAAGACAAAAAATACGTGACGCAAAAGACGAATTCTCACGAATAAAGTTCCTAAATTCAGTAATTTCACCACAGATTTTTATTTGAGAATCAACACGTTCTGGTGTTTCTGTAAAGGGAGTTTTAAATGTTACCAGCAAGAGTTGATAGGAAATGTTTTGACAACTTATCAATACCTTCATGATATATATATATATATATATATATATATATATATATATATATATATATATATATATATATATATGGAAAAAAACATATGAGGTCTGCATGTCTTCAAAAGCGTTTGTTGGAAACTTTTACAATGTTTCACTGAAACTGAAGAAAATGAAGCGTGGACTTAGTTCGTTTTTCAACGCACCTATCGTTCAACTAATACGACATAAAGCTGCTGCGTGATCTTTTTTTTGCTGGTTGCTCTGCCACGTAATTAAATTTTAACTAAGATCAATTAATTGAATGAAGCTTTCAGAAAATGGTATATATATATATATAGATCATTTCGAACTTACTAGAGTCCTTGGCAGAAAAAAAATTTGGCGCAAATGGATGTGAATTGGCTAAAATACAAAATAATAATGCTGATGAGAATCAGTAGAGAGATGGGGGTACGTCTCGCTCACACAATGTGACGTCACGTTTAGGTAACAATTCTCTGGAAAATTGTTCATTTTCGAATGTAAATGAGAATAAAGGAATGAAATACAAGAATTGGTTGAAATAGGTATAATAAATAATTTCAGAACGAAAAAATTTGATGAAGAAGTCTTCCTCGAATCTTTTTGTGCGCTCATTCTAGAATATTTTATTCAAATATACATTTTTTAACAGAAAAAGATCTCAAACGAGCTCCAGACGATGTTCGTTAAATCTGTTAATGAAGAATTTATAAATTATTCTGTTCAATTAATTTTTCTACTTTCACGACGCTTCCTTTTTGCCCGAATATGTGTATGTTTTTTCAAGATATTCCATATTATGATTGGCGAAAGAGAAAAGAGAACTGAGAAATATTTTCTGCATTTTGGCATCACTTACGTGAAACACATATGTCGGTTGCTGTTTTCAGGAAATCTTGCTGAAATATAGGGTTTTTCAATAGCGGCGGATATATGCTGAAATGGAATAAAATGAACTGTGTGCCAAGTATTAAGAAAATTACTTCGTCGTCGCTTCTCTCGATGACACGAACCTGAGTTCGTGACTTTGCCGCATAGATCCGGATGAATCTGAGTAATGATATCGCTTATGTTGACTTTAGAGTCATTGATTGTTTACGGCCTATTGGCATAGACCTACGACTTCAGAAACAATAGAACAATCCTAAAATTGATACAAAATTCATCTCACCTCTGCAAGGGATCTGCATAATCTCAAATGGTTCATGCAGAATTTCAAGAGAGTCATTCGCTGTGTAGTAGTTAGCGCGGTCCTGCTATAACCACATGGCATCCACGTCCATAGCGTTCAACCTGATCCTAAAGGAACTAGTTATCATGATTCTTTAGCGCTCGCCGTTGGCGGAGAAGGCCTTACTAATGTTATTTTCAAAAAAGTATGCTGGTTCAAAATCCGAATCAAATGGGAACTTTTCGTGAATACATAGCCACCCAGTTTATTGACATTCCTTAATATAGTCAGTGAGAATAATTACTCGAATGATTTTCGCTTTATTTAGAGACCTTCAAACTTTCTACTCAGGGTTATCATTTCTGATGCAAAATAGCCATCATCCCATTGTAGAATTAAGTTATTTAATTGTATAAAATAAAATCAAAATCACACGGAAAAATCTATGACAATTTACAGCTGATGTCATTATGTTGACATATATTTTTCAACATGTGCACAAATGATGAGAAAACTTTACCAGTAAATAAAAGCAGGTTTGGCCCATCAGTGTTCCTAATACACTTATACACTTTGATTCCTCAGAATTGCATATATAGCTTAAAGGGCTCCCTTTTCTATCCCATTTACTCGAAGGATCAGAAATAACAAGAAAATATGTTGAAACAGTTGAATAATTCATAATACTCTCTCAGGAAAACAGAAAAAAGAGGATAGCCATGAAGAGTAAATGGAAAAACATGCCGTAAAAAGACATTTTATGGTGTAGTCTCCCCCTTTTCCCATCAGGATCAGTTGATTATCGTTGTTTCATTCATTCAGATGTCCAACTGTATTTATTTTTATTGTTAGTGTGAAGGAAGTGGAGTTTAGCCATTATATTCATTTAGCAAGGACATTATTCCAATTCATTAAATGACTGCAACAATTAACATTTCCTACGAACTTTTTCTGTAGTTAAAAAATTTCAAGGAATGAAAGATTAAATGCATTAATGAAGTTTGTCATCAGAAAGACTAGAAATAATTACAGCTCAAATGGGTATTTAGGGACTATTTTTGACAATTCTCAAACACAGAATGAATTGTACTCTTTACAAAATAGTTAATGTCCATTAAATATTGCATCTTTTCAAAACCGTTTTTGTCCATAACATATTCAGAATTGTATAAGGTGTTTTCTAAATACAGTATATAACTCGGAAAGTGTATTCTGCCGTTATAAATAGGTGACTTTGCTATATTTTTCTGACTTGATGATTGAAAACTTCAGTCTGTTAGGGACAGGGTTGCCACAACTACCGAACTTCCTGCCAAAATTTGGAACTTTCTACTGATCTACCTCGAATAAGATCGATATTCTACCGAAATTAACTATAAATTATAGGGGTGTTTTGATATAGAACGTTTTTTAAATTCACACCCTAATATATTAATCAAATAGAAAATAGACTTCTATATTTTAAGATTTAAACGTCGATAACTAGGTTAAGAAACATCACTTAAAGTTTGCTGTTCAGATTATTTTGGACCAAGTGGCCTCTGTACCAACGAACGTAAAACATAACTTACTACCTCTGCGAATATGTTGCACTAATAATAATGAGTTTTACCAAACTTCACTAAAGATCTAGATGCAATTACAGAAAAAAATGCTGAACGAAATTTTTAGCTACCAACATAATAAAGACAAAGGTTATAAATAAACTAAGTACAGAGATGATATCAGGACTTTTATATACCAAAATTATGTAGGTCAAAAGCAATATTTGTCGCTGTAGACAATGGATGACTTTTGAGAAAACGAACTTTTATTTATTATGTTTAGGAATATTTAGTTATTTTTTGTACTGTTATTTATTTTTGAATGAAATGATTTAGTTTTTCTACTGTTTGTTTTTTATGTTGATTATTTTATTTTTCTATTAATATTTATCAACAGGTTATTCATTATTTGATCTTCTATTTTGTCATTTCTTGTTATAATTAATCTCACACTCACAAGTCGGTATTTTACTAATCAAGATGCATACATCATTGTCATTATAAAATAAAACACTTGTTTACATTTTCTACCAAGCAGCGGCCCAATCTATCATAAATGCATACATCAATTTATGCTGAAAGTATTTTTTTCAAGCACTGAAATTTCTACAATTATATATCGTTTTGAGAATAGAAGGAGCTTTCTGATAATGATAATGAATACCTTACTCCATTCTACGCCTACGTGTAACATAAATAATTTTATTTCAACCGAAATTATTTGGTTATTCTACCGAAACTTCGCCGCCGAATGTTTATGGCAAATCCTAGTTAGGGAGGAACATCTGACTGGCATTGCAAAGTCTGCTGCAAGTAAGCTGGAATATTTGTTCAAGGGTGGAAATATTCTTTACAGATCAGGTTCTTCTACTGTATACAACTCAGATCAGACCAGGTCACGAATACTGCTCTCATATACAGCTCAGCACCCAAGCATTCAAAAGAACTTTAGGATTACATCCAGAAAAGAGCAGTACGGATGACTAACTGCCAGTTTGCAGTCGTTGGAACAGAGAAATAGAGTTTCCGATTTGTGCTTGTTTTATAGATATTATCACGGTCGATGCTCCACGCAACTCAGGAAAATGATGCCGTCTGCCACCAGATTCGCACGCGGCACTAGGACTGCACGCAATGAGCACACCCCTATACAATTGAACTAACATCTCTGAGAACTCCTGTTTATAAGAAGTCCTCCTTCCACTGAGCTGGCCAGTTGCGGAACATGCTTCCAACTGATGCGTTTTCTGCAGTGCCTAATGTTCAACAGTTCAGGACGAGAATAAACAGGAGACTAATTTTCGCTCAGAATACCAACTAGGAAACATGGGTTTCTCTTTGTAAAAAGGGTGAAAAACACTGACGTGAAGTCAGGAGCTTCTGCGTGCTAGTGCGTGCTAGTTTATAGAACTCATAATAATAATGTATTTATAGTGTTTCATTTCAATTCATTGTAGAAATATCACGAAGAAGGATACGATATATATATATATATATATATATATATATATATATATATATATATATATATATATATAGATATATATATATATATATATATATATATATCTAGATATATATAGATATATATATATATATATATATATATATATATATATATATATATCAGTTGCGGTTTGACTTAATAATGAAGAGTCCTAGGTTAAAAGTCATTCTGTCCGACCACAGGTTGGTTCAGTTTAGTTTCGAAAGGAAGGAGTTACAGCCTTGAAGCTTTCAGAAAAACTTTGAGGCTCAATCTCTCGGTTGATTTTGTGGATAGATGATATTAGGTCCAATGGTTCCGCAGTTATTCGCATGGGAAATTCTCCCTTATTTATCGAAACATTTATTGAATTAGAAATCCGATCAATCTGATATTTGGCATTCAGAAGTATAAAAGCAGCGCACATATTCGTTCTAATTTTTCTGCGGATTGTTATATCAGAAACTGAAGAAAAGAAAATTGCGAGTGGGTCAGTGTTGAGCCCTTCCTTGATCTCTGTAACTTTCGAAAGAAAAGAGCTACAGTCTAGAATTTTTGAGGCTGCGTTTGAGGCCTAAATATCCAGGCTGTTCAGTTACTGGGCGGAATCTGTTCGATGGTTTCGCAGTTATTCTGATTTAAAATTCCCCCCCCCCTAAATTTTCCCGATACATTCGAAACTACAGTAATGATAGATCTGAAATTTTTGGTAATTATTGGTACAAAATAACATATATGTTTGTAAGAAATTTCGTGAATATTGCTCAATTAGAAAATTCAAAACAATAATAAATATTTCAGCGTTACTTAAATCACAGAACTAGCTTATGACCGGGTTTATATTTTTTCCCACGTTTTCTCGTCATTGTGTAACGATGCAGATAGAAGAGATAAGGATGGAGCCTATTTAAACATGCATTTTTCGTTTTCATAAGATTTGGCGCTTCTGCAGGAGAAATGTTCTGAAAAAGATAAGTAATTGCGTTTATTAGACTGACCGAACACGTAATTCTGTATGGTTCAAAGTAAAACACTTTATTCATATAAATTAGTTCGGATGATCTGTACCAGAAAACATTAATAAGAAGTATGAGCCCTAGTAATAGAAAGTTCTAGAAATCGAGACAGTGTAACATACATCTGTATAACAATTCTGTACTCCATTCGTGCAATGTATGCTAGTGACTCCAAATCTGTCAAGTATCCATATTCGCGATACACAGAAACACTAGCACCATCTAGAGTATGCAAAATACATACAAGACATACCTTTGCGAGTTAATTCAAGCAAAGAAATGTATTCTCGATATTTTCACGTTACTACCGCCGAAAAAACTTTCCTCATGCTCAAAGTGAACCATAATTTGCCATATTGCTCAAAAATTAGCATATTCATATTAAAATAAATTAATTAGGCTTATGTGTATAGCGAATATAGAGATACTTGATAGATTTGGAGTCACTAGCATAAATTTGCACTGACGAAAACCAATTAATGGTTATTTCGGATTATAAGTTCGTTTAAATGTAAAATATTGTATGACACCAGAAAATGTCTTTGACGGCGTTTTTCTCTGAAACAATATTTTACCTGGAGCGATTTTTTCCTGGATCATTGCATTGGTTGAACCTGAATATTTTGGCTTGAACGAACATTTTCGTGGAACCAGAAAGTTTTCTGGTTGTCGAATTTCTTGAATACTGTAGAAGTCTTTCAGCGCCTGTTAAGAAATTGTTCCATTTTTCCGCAGCGAATTACATATCGAATTTCCCGTAGGATCAAGGTATTGGACAGGCTCTGAATATCGTCAATTTTTTTAAGCTATGTTTATTTGTTTTGAATTTGCATACAAGTGAGCTCACAAGTCATCCATTGTTTTATTTCTTATATATATATATATATATATACATATATTAATATATATATATATATATATATATATATATATATATATATATATATATGTGTGGTGGGTTATTTCTGCTTGCCAGATTTAAAGCCGTGATGTTGCGGTCTTCCTGGCATATTGTATATATATATATATATATATATATATATATATATAACTTAGAATTTCTTGAATACTGTTATTTCAAGTAAAATTGGTCTTTCATAGGATTTTGTATTCTACAAATAAAATAAAAAAGTACTATGAATATTAAATATACGTTTCGTCCACGGTCGAGGACATTTTCCATTTTATTAGTATACAAAGTATGTGACCATTCTGAAAAAAGATATTACAATCATAAAAATATATAAAATAGGACTAAAAGGTGACGTACCCAAGCAGAAAATTAGTTTTATTTAGTAGCCCAACATTCAGAAACAATCTACCTTCCACTGGTATGCAGCATCGTCTACGTATTGGTTCACAATAATTCTCGAATGACGCGGCCTGCCGTGAAATATCAGGTGTTTTTAATATTTTCGCTGGATATCTCCGTATGTATTTCAAGGGAAAACATCATAGTCCGGTCTATTTACACATTCAAGTTTACATAAATTCCCATAAAGCTGAATATTGGCATAGTTGTTCAAAACATCATTATAAAGAAAATCTCAAAAGTCCTCATCGTTTCGAGGTGTGCTAAAAATTTTGCACGGGGTCAAAGGTCAAAAAAATGAGTTTTTTGCGATTTTTAGCGAAACGGTGAGTTTTTTCGCAAAATTACTCCAGTACAAAATTGTAGATCACAAAATTCTCTACAAAAAATATATCAATAATTTTTTTCCTAAAAGCCACCATTTTGGAGATATAACGTTCCGAAAAGTTGGATCAGTCGTAATCCCTCTATTTTGCACACGTTTCCACGCCACCTATGAGGTAGTGTACAAAGCGCGTTTTTTTTAACGTGGTTTCCCCAGTAGGCCTATTCCACGGGTCTGCTGAGATTTTATATGTTTTAAAACTATTGCAAAATAATATTATATATTATAGTGGGCAAAAACAACGGCGGTGTAATTAAATAAAATACTTAAAATAAAAAGTTAGTCGTCTGATTCATAACTGTCCAAGATTTCTGTTTCTTCTTCTTCTTGATCTTCTTCTCCTTCTTCTTCCTGTTCATCCTCTTGTTCTTCTTCTTCTTCTTGTTCTATTTCACACGTAAACTGCCCCAATAGCGATTCCTGATCGGTATCAAACGAATCTTCAAGAGTTGGTGACTCAACATTCGAGCATGACACTTGACAGTGTGTGCATGCCAGGGAACAAAACAGTCCAACTTTTCTACAACCACATTTTGCACTACAACGTTTCTTGCAGTTGCAAAATATTGTGTTGAGAAGTTTCTCAGGTGCTGGTGGAAGTAAAGTTTGAACTGGCTCTAGTGTATTGTCGATCAACTTCCAACCCCAGTCTTTAGGGTCCAGCTGATTACCAAGCCACACTTGAACTTGGTAATATACCCGAAACAGATGTTGATGAGCAGCTACTGAGGTTGGAGGAAGAGAAGCTAAGTTGACTTGTTTTTTATTACGCGTATTTTTCACGAAAGATGTGTATCGCAACTTATCTAAGCAAGTGGTTTTTTTGGGGGCTCCGTACATAGCAAGAAGAAATTGAACTCCGTTGGTGATAACATGTTGTTGAGTTGAATTACTATTTTTAAAAACTTCAGCACATTGTAGTAAATCTTTTTTTTCAAACATTTTGAAAACTGTTGTTTTTCCTCTCCTGTAAAAAGCAGATGTCGTATCGCAGCCAGTTATTGCGTGTAGAAACAATACATGATTTTGACATTTAGGAAAATTGGATAAACTGTTTGATGAATATATTTCCGATTGATTTTGGGCTTTTCCGGGTTTAAAAAAATAAATAATTTTTTCAGTTGGAGTTCGAGCAGTAAGCAAGACGAGTAAATCAACATCCTCACCAACAACAACAGTTGTATTTGTCACACTGAATTTCTTTATCGCTGTTTCAATAATCAATACATCAGCATCATCATTAGCTTGTTCAACGGATATATTCTCAGCAGTAAATTTGTATGTATTTCATATATTGGGCATGCCAACATAAAGCAGGTATACGACCCTAGCCACGCGGACAATAGAATAAAAGACAGATGTTATCCCAAGGTTATACTGACGTACAAATTTAGGAACGGGGTTTCATTATACCTGAGATTCTCGTAGTTTAACTTATATTTTACATAAGCAAGTTACAATAAATAATAGCGAACTTATTTTAGTTCTATTACACCTTTAGTGACTTTCATATGTGGCGTACGTGTGCAAAATAGAGGGATTACGACTGATCCAACTTTTCGGAACGTTATATCTCCAAAATGGTGGCTTTTAGGAAAAAAATTATTGATATATTTTTTGTAGAGAATTTTGTGATCTACAATTTTGTACTGGGGTAATTTTGCGAAAAAACTCACCGTTTCGCTAAAAATCGCAAAAAACTCATTTTTTTGACCTTTGACCCCGTGCCAAATTTTTAGCACACCTCGAAACGATGAGGACTTTTGAGATTTTCTTTATAATGATGTTTTGAACAACTATGCCAATATTCAGCTTTATGGGAATTTATGTAACCTTCCTCCTGATTTTAGGCTTAAATAGACCGGACTATCATTGATTATAGACGGATGGTCGCGAACATAGCAATTGTTGATGGAATATTTTTAAAAAAATGTAGGTCTTGTATCTACATTTAGAATTTTTCTCTATAGGATGGTGTGATATATCTGGCTAAGGTTTCTTATATCTGTTCTCTCATTCATGGCGTTTTTGTTTTTTTTTCATATAAACCATTTTCTTTATGCTTCTCTTATTGTTATCAGTTTCAAAAGCAAGGATCTTCGTATTTTGGAAGTCTGGGTTGTGGTCGTCTGTTAAGGTATGTTTGTTATGCGCTGTGCTTGAGTTTTTCAAGTATTTGTGCCCATCTTTGCAGGGAATGCTGTATATCATTTCAAATTATTATGCGTTTTATGGCATACCTTCACATCATGTACTTGCAGAATGTTAGCTATATTTTCCGATAGGTTTCGTACATATGGGATGGAGATGTATTTTTTATCTTGAATTTCTGTCCTGTTTCTTGTTCTGTTGTAAAACCTGGGCGTTCTTTGTTTGATAATCTTGTTCACTAAATTAATAGGGTAGTTGTTGTTAATTAAAATTCTCTTAACTCCGTTCAATGTGTCTACTCTCAAAGATGGGCTGGTTAGGGCAATTGCATGGTCTGTTATTTCAATTATGACACTTTGTTTTTGGCTAAAAGGATGTTCGGATGAAAAGTTCAAATTTCTTCCTGACCAAGTTGTTTTCGTATACCATTGTGTGAGTATGATATTATTATTTCTGATAAGGGTTAAATCTAGGAAGTTTATTCTGTTATTTTCTTCCTTTTCTATTGTGAATTGAATTTTATCATGAATAACATTAAACGCACTTAAGATTTCATCCGTCTTGCTTTGGGGTATAGCCATGATGCAATCGTCTACATATCTCTTGTAGAAGAGTAATTCGATGTTCTATTTCTCAATTATAAGTGCCTTTACCATTTCCATCACTAGTTGCGCAACAGGGCTTGAAATTTGCGAGCCCATGGCACATCCATCTATTTGCTGGAAAAATTACTTTCATATTGAAAATAATTTGTTGATAACGTTAGTTCGACTGCACTGACGAATTCTTCATATGGTAAAGAGGTGTGTTCGCTTAATTCAGTCCATTTCTTGCTTAACGCTTACCCCACAAGTTGGTTGGGGATGTTGGTATATAGGGATACTACATCTAAGGAAATTAACACATGAAAAGGTCAAATTTGATATACAGCATTCCCTGCAAAGATTGTGAGAAAGTATATATAGGCATGACATCACAATTGTTGAACAATAGACTGAATGGGAACAAATAGTTGAAAAACTCAAGCACAGCACTTAACAAACATATTTTAACAGATCAACACAACCCAGACTTCCAAAATACGAAGATCCTTGCTTTTGAAACTAATAACGATAAGGGAAGCATAAAGGAAATGATTTATATAAAAAAAACAAAAACGCCATGAGTTACAGAACAGATATAAGAAACCTTAGCCAGATATATCACACCATCCTATAGAGAAAAATTCTAAATATAGATACAAGACCTAACATTTTTTTAAAAATATTCCATCAACAATTGTTATGTTCGCGACCATCCCTCTATAACGAATGATGTTTTCCTTTGAAATACATAAGGAGATATCTAGCGAAAATATTTAAAACACCTGATAGTTCACGGCAGACCGCGTCATTCGAGAATTATTGTAAATCAAGACGTAGATGATGCTGCATACCAGTGGAAGGTAGATAGTTTCTGAATGTTGAGCTACTCAATAATACTAATTTTCTGCTTGGGTACGTCACCTCTTAGTCCTATTTTATATATTTTTATGATTGTAATATCTTTTTTCAGAATGGTCACAAGATTTTAATTTTTATACTAATAAAATTGAGAATGTCCTCTACCGTGGACGAAACGTCTATTTAATATTCATAGTACTTTTTTATTTTATTCGTGGATTCGTGGATTCGTGGATATATATATATATATATATATATAAGTATATATCTATATATATATATATATATATATATATATATATATATATATATATATATATATACTAGCTTTTTACCCGCGGCTTCGCCCGCAGTGGAGTCATTAAATAAGTATGAAAGATAAAGGGTAAGGGTATAATAATAGTAAAACTTCATTACTGAAGTAGCTAAATTTGACGATTTTTTGACAAATTGTTTTATCTTTCGTAAAAAATTTTTTTTTTTTTAAATATAAAGTACCCTATGTTACTTCTAATACCTTCAAGAGTATATGTACAAAGTTTCATGATGATCGGTTCAGTAGTTTTTGCGTGAAAGCGTAACAAACAAACTTACATTCGCATTTATAATATTAAGTAGCTTTTTACCCGCGGCTTCGCCCGCAGTGGAGTCATTAAATAAGTATGAAAGATAAAGGGTAAGGGTATAATAATAGTAAAACTTCATTACTGAAGTAGCTAAATTTGACGATTTTTTGACAAACAATTGTTTTATCTTTCGTAAAAAAATTTTTTTTTTAAATATAAAGTACCCTATGTTACTTCTAATACCTTCAAGAGTATATGTACAAAGTTTCATGATGATCGGTTCTGTAGTTTTTGCGTGAAAGCGTAACAAACAAACTTACATTCGCATTTATAATATTACTAGCTTTTTACCCGCGGCTTCGCCCGCAGTGGAGTCATTAAATAAGTATGAAAGATAAAGGGTAAGGGTATAATAATAGTAAAACTTCATTACTGAAGTAGCTAAATTTGACGATTTTTTGACAAACAATTGTTTTATCTTTCGTAAAAAAATTTTTTTTTTTTTAAATATAAAGTACCCTATGTTACTTCTAATACCTTCAAGAGTATATGTACAAAGTTTCATGATGATCGGTTCAGTAGTTTTTGCGTGAAAGCGTAACAAACAAACTTACATTCGCATTTATAATATTATAGGGATTATTATATTATTATATTATTATTATTATTATTATAGTAGGGATATATGTGTATCTACATATATACAGTTCATACCTAATCATTTGAGTTGATATCAATGCAGTAGCAGTAGCAGTTGCAGAACAGATAATACAGTAGGACATCAATTAGAAACATATGTAAACGACAATATTAGAAAAAAGAATAATGAATCATATCTAGGAAATCCATAAAAGCTTGCCACAAAAAGCTGCGCAAAACGAATCAGTTGAACTATAATCTGAATATTCTAAATGGTAGTACTTAAATCAAATGGGTGGGATTAGAAAAATACGGATATGGTGAAAAGCACGTGAAAAATGAAAAAACCTATAATCTGTTGTATCTGATGTATAAGAAAACAGAATCGAATTTTCCGATAAACACAACACAATATTACAGTTAGATTGGAAAATTATTTCTTTGAATTTATATCAATCAGCAGTTATCTCCTTCAAATACATCAAAATACATTTTGTGTTGCAGGATCTTTTTTGAAGGACAGGAGACTGAGGTGAGTTTCTGTTGATTATTATATTTTATTCGATTCAATTACAAGTAGCGATTCATGTTAATGTCGAGTTTAAGACCGCTGAAAACACTGCGAATGAAGAATAAAATTCTATGATCCCGAATGTAAACGATCAAGCGCGAATCATATATAAACTGTAGGTTAAGAAGTTGACGATAAGGGTATGTATGACGAACAGTCTTTTAAAAGTGGTGAATAAAATGGTTTAGAATATCTATAACTTACATAAAGATCCACAACCAAATAATAGTTTCGAATAACATTTTCAATAATATTATTTATTTTTGCAAAAAATTATACTCACAAAAGCGAAAGTGGAGAAATACATAAAAGACTGTACAAATATGGAAGCCCTTAGGTTATATGATAACAAAGAAAAATGTCAACATAACGGAGTATAATTTCATCAGTTGTGAGCGAAATATCCATCATCATCAATATCATCATCGTTTATTCAATACTTCGACCTGCATTACAAAATGACGTAATGTGAATAAACATATTTATTCAATAATAAAACAATAAAAATACTTCAATTAACAAATCTTACAGATAAGTTCATGTACAAAATTCTAAAAGTTTAAATCACATAAAAGTGAGCGATGCAGAAGAGCAAAATGCTCTTATACAAAAGGATCAAAATATTGGAGACATTTCAACTTATGTAAAATAAACCACGAGATAAAATCAAAATAATTCAGAAGTTGAAATATGACTGAAGCCTCAAAGATGTGTTTATATAAAATAAATCACACGGGATAAGAAATCAAATAAACTAAAAGTTAAAACGTCCAAAAAATATCGGAAATGTGCATGCATAAAATATAGAATGAATTGCATGAGGTATAAATAAAATCACTAAAGAGTGATCACACAACCATTATGGATAAAATATATCACATAAGAGTACAAATATAACATCAATTAAGTATTTAAGGTAATCCATGATGCATGGAAATTTGAGACATGCAATATAGACAGACAAGATTTTAAAACACTGCGTACTCAGAGCTGAACCAGCACAGTAAAGGAAGGTACAGACATAATCCTGTAAAAGAAGCATTCAAACACCACCACCAAATATCTCACGAATTTTTCACTTTTCCACTTCTCAAACATTTTTCTGAACTGTGAAAGTGACTTAAAGGAATGTATGTTCTCTGGTAGGGAATTGAACACGGTTGGACCCAGAAAATTAAAGGATCTCTGGTCTGCATTTTCGAATGCATATGGTATGACAAATTTATTTCGATATTAAAACAAATTAATATATAAAATAAAATAAGGAGGAACGGTTTTTTACTTGATAGAAGGATTATTACAAAATTTGAAAATCAAAACAGATTTAATCTGTTGTCTTCTACAATTTTAATTTCAAAAAATTCTTTGAAGAAACTTTAAGAATTAAATTAATGTCTTTATAAGCACTGCTCATATTTAATAGACGTCAAAATTCATCATACAATATCAAACGGAATTAAGAAAAACCAACGAACATAAACTGTCAATTAAAATTAAAATATAAATAAGCAAACATTTTTTGTTTCGTTCCAGGCATGCGTAATGAACTCTTCAGACAAACTTACGAAGCCCTGTTTGTTACAAAATGTTACAAAATGTATTGTTTTCATTCATATGGGATCGGAAAACAATACATTTTGTAACATTTTGTAACAAACAGGGCTTCGTAAGTTTGTCTGAAGAGTTCATTACGCATGCCTGGAACGAAACAAAAAATGTTTGCTTATTTATATTTTAATTTTAATTGACAGTTTATGTTCGTTGGTTTTTCTTAATTCCGTTTGATATTGTATGATGAATTTTGACGTCTATTAAATATGAGCAGTGCTTATAAAGACATTAATTTAATTCTTAAAGTTTCTTCAAAGAATTTTTTGAAATTAAAATTGTAGAAGACAACAGATTAAATCTGTTTTGATTTTCAAATTAATATATGTTTATCTTCTACAATTTTAATTTAAAAAATTTTTATTCAAAAAACTTTTAGAATTAAATTAATGTCTAAAACAAGCACCGCTTATATTTAATAGACGTATACAATCTAAACTCAATATACAATGTCGAATGGAATAAATAAACCAAAAGATATAAGTAGATAGTATAGGCGGAGACTGAGCCACCTTGAACTTTGACCCCAAGGTGGAATCCTCGACGTTGTTGCGATCACGTGATCTGTGGCTGATGTAATTTGATGATAATAGGAACCTGTATTAGGGGAGGGGTAGTGTTGGTGTCTACCGCTAGAGGTCGTTGTGGATAATAGGGATCTGTAAAAAAGTGGGTGTTTGCATATGAATATGTCGCTAGATGGCGTGAGATTGTCAACAGCGATGCTCGGTTGTTGACGTCATTAGACGGAATTTTTGTTGCCTACCGCTAGAGGTCGCTGGTAGGAATTTGTACACAAAATTTGCATATGTCGCCAGATGGCTTGAGAGGTGAACGTCGGTGATCACGTTTATGAATTTTATTTCTTAATAGGGTGTTATGAATCTGAAAGTCTGATATCTGAAAGTCTGATATCTGATAGTCTGAGTCTGACATTCTGATATCAAGATTCTAAATTCCTATATTTTACCTGTTAAAAAAAAAACACGTTTGAATATATATTTATTGTTTATAAAGACATATTTTTCTAGAATTACATTTTAAATTTGAAAATCTCTTCCTATTTCTAAAAACTTTTATTTTCCAAACATCATCGCCTTCAGAAGTTGACAAGTCCTTAAATGTATTGAACATCCTTCGCATATCTTCATATTGAGAAATTTGCTTCTTCAGTTCTTGAATATTCAGGAGAAATTGATCAACAGTTACCATCTTCTTATAGTTTCTATTTCAGAATGATCTTCATTCAACGTGAAATTAATCTGAATGTAAAGTGTAGTTCGATGATTTATTATTCTTATTTTGCTGACATTCAAGACAATTATGTCTACTGGGTGCTGGACCATCAATGTGACACTTCGATTCAGGTTTATTGTAGTGAGCGATACATGGTAAATACTCTTCCAAATCTTTCCTTAGATGCAATGGCATTCGATGCCAAATCATATCTAATTCCAACGGTCTGATCACTTCAGTGAAATAATTGAATGGAAGTTGACTCAGTTCAAGTTGATTGAAATCTAAGATGGTTATATTCCCAACCATCAGATTATAAAATTTTTCTATGAACTGACTATCCATCATCATAGCACGTTACTTTTGAAATAAATGAAGTCACATTTTATATACGAAGGTCTACAACCAAATTATTGCAACATCTTCGATGAGTATACGTCATGTTAATTATGGAAATCTAATATTCTAGAAAATGATTCAAAATAATTTTGATAACCATCAAATTATCTTCCTTATTTACCAAAAGATGGATATCAAGTCTTAATTATTGCATCATCTTCGATGAGTATACGTCATGTTAATTATGGAAATCTAATATTCTAGAAAATGATTCAAAAAAATTTTGATAACCATCAAATTATAATTATCTTCTAATTATATTCATTATTTACCAAAAGATGGATATCAAGTCTTAATCTGATTATTTATCGTATAAATACCTGACAATTAACCTAATCAAGTCATTACGTGTATTTTTCCTTTTCATCAAATCTTCAAAACCTCAGTAAGTCAATATTTATTTATTTTAAATCAATTCATTCAATTATATGAATTCCTATTTTTTATAGTTAAATATGTCTTCAGTTAATCTACTTAAACAATTGAACGCTGTCAGTTCGTATGAGATCGAGAAGGAGGTAGTAAGACTCTTAGATTTACCTCATAATGTGGAACACCATGTTCTCAGCGCAAGAATTGTAAATACAAAATATGGGAAAGCTCCTATATTAGAATTGGATAACTGTATGGTGTTTCTTCCTAGGAGGGTGACAAGTAACATCACGAGATCATTGGATTTATTAAACGAAGAGAAGCTGTCCATAGTTGTTGAAGGAAAAATTGAGACATCATTGGGAAATCCTACACCAAAATTCAAATTTATTGAGCGATCAGAACATTAAATATGGAGGTATGTAACGATGTTATGTTAGAATTTCATAAAGCCTTCATAATTCTTCAAAAATGTACATCAATCGATTTAAAGAAAACTTGGATAACCCTCATTAAAAGACAAATTATATTATTCAATAAACTCATAAAAAAAGATATTTCTCATGGTCATAAGGTTAGTATTCAAACAAACCTCAGTCATTTGAAAACCTATAAGACAATTCTCGAACGATCCATAATTGGTCGAGGATTGATATCTAAAAGAAGTGATAGAGTAAAATGGGAAGAATTACAATCTGGTTTCAACTGTAGAATTAGAACGGGTATAATTATGAATATCTCTCATAAGCAGCCACACGAATTCTTCAACGATGCTTACCATCTCTTTAGAGCTAGAATTGTGAATATTTTGAAGAAAACATCTATCATTAAGGTTAATACAATTTTTTGTGGGAAATTTATTAAAAAAAGTGGGGACGATGAGATTATGGATTGTAAATATTTTCCTACAAAAAATCATATTATTGATAATGGCACTGACATCAAAGACTGGTTCAATCATACAGTTACTGAAAAAATTATGAGTAAGCTCGAGGAATTTCAGGAAAAAGATTCAGGATTTGCCCTTCAATCAATTCTCGGTCTCGAAGTGAACATAAATCACGTGGGATTCAGTGTAGGAGGATCTTCTTACATAAATCTTCCAAAAGTAATCAGTTCCAAGAAAGCATGCGTTAATATTCAAAATAATGACAATATTTGTTTTATGTGGAGTATTCTTGCAGGGATGTATCCCACAAGTAAACACCCTGAGAGAACTACTTCTTATCCACATCCTTCTTCAGTCTTTAAATATGATGACATTGAATTTCCAATAACACTGAAAAACATATCCAAATTTGAAAATTTAAATAATATATCAGTTAATGTTTTTACATTGGAAATGATGAATAAAGAGTTGATTGTGGTTCCTACACGTTTGAGTTCCTCAAAAATACCAGAACGTCATTTCAATTTATTACTTATTCAAGACAATTATTCACAACATACAGATAGCTCGGAAGAAACTTTCTTTCATTATACATATATTAAGAATATGTCTCGACTGCTTTCAAAACAGATTTCAAAACATAAAGGGACGATTTACATTTGCGACCGTTGCCTGAATTACTTTTCTAACGAGAAAAAATTGAATGATCATGAGGAGTTATGTTCTCAACGAGATCCATGTCACATTCTTTTCCCAGACAAATCTCATATTAGTTTCACTAATTACCGATATAAACAAAAATGTCCTTATGTAATATATGGTGATTTTGAGTCTTATTTGAAACCTCTAAATGTAGAAATTAATATTCAGACAGTAAAATATCAAGAACATATTCCTATCAGTGCAGGAATTTATTTGAAAAGTTCATATGATGAAAAAGAATCTTTTTATGATAGTTATACGGGTCTTGATTGCATGTTATGGTTTTCTAAAAAGTTGAATGAGATAGCGGTATTTTTATATGATAAAATCAAATCAGTATCACCTATAATTGAACATGAAATGTTAATTGCTCGCGACAAATGTCATATTTGTCTTAAACGGTTCACTTCACAAGATAAGATTGTTATTGATCACGATCATTTTACTGGAGAAATAAGGGGACCTGCACATAATTCATGTAATTTAAATTTCAAAAAATCTTATGTCATTCCTATAATTTATCATAATCTTTCTGGCTATGATGCTCACTTCATTATTAAGGAATTGTCGAAAAATGGACGAGTTCAATTGCTTCCACTGAATAAGGAAAAATACATTAGTTTCACAAAATTCGATGAGGAAACTGAAATTCAATTTAGATTTATCGATAGTCTACGATTCATAGGAAGTTCTCTTGCAGAATTGACTTCACACCTACACTCAGATCAATTTGTAGAGCTCAAAGGTCAGTTTCCAAATGATTCTATAAATCTTTTAATGAGAAAAGGTGTATTTCCTTATGATTATCTCGATGGTTTCGAAAAACTTTCCGAAACTCAACTACCTTCGAAAGAGGCCTTCTATAATAAGTTGAATGATGAACACATCACTGATGAGGATTATTTTCATGCTCAACAAGTGTTTTTAACATATAAATGTGGTAGTTTGGGTGACTATTTGAATTTGTATTTGAAAACAGATATTCTTCTTTTGGCTGACGTGTTTGAAAAATTCCGAATGAGTTGTCATAAAACATATGATCTTGATCCAGCTTGGTATTATACATTACCTGGATACACGTGGGATTGTATGATGAAACATACTCAAATAGAATTGGAGATAATTAAAGACATTGATATGTTATTATTCATTGAAGGGGGAATAAGAGGTGGTATAAGTCAATGCTCAACTAGGTATTCAAAAGCTAACAATAAATATATAGCCAACTATGATTCAACTAAACCAGAAAGTTACCTCATATATTTTGATGTCAATAACCTTTATGGTTATGCTATGTCACAATATCTCCCATATGGAGGATTTCAGTGGTCAAATACTAATATAGATTTTACTCAAGTAGCAGATGATTCTCCAGAGGGATATATTCTAGAGGTGGATCTTGAATATCCTAGAGAATTACATGATTCGCATAAGGATCTACCTTTTTGTCCTGAAACGAAAGTGCCCCCCGGAAGCAAATTGAAGAAATTATTAACCACTTTAGATAAAAAAGAAAAATATATTATTCATTATCGAAATCTAAAACAAGCTCTCAAACATGGTTTACGTCTCACAAAAATTCACCGAGCTTTGAAATTTAATCAATCAGATTGGTTGAAATCGTATATTGACAAAAACACTTTATTACGTAGTAAAGCTGATAATAATTTTGAAAAAAATTTATTTAAATTAATGAATAATGCAGTATTTGGAAAAACTATTGAAAATATACGAAAACATCGTATTGTTAAGATAAGATCTCAATGGGATGGAAGATTTGGTGTCAAAAACTTTATCAGTTCACCGAATTTCAAAAGTATAACTCTTTTTGGTGAAAATTTAGCTGCCATTGAACTTTCCAAGAAGAAGCTTATTTTCGATAAACCAATTTATGTTGGTATGTCTGTATTAGATATCTCAAAAGTATGTCTTTATGAATTCCATTACGATTATATGTTGATGAATGTATTTGATTGTAAATTGAACTATGTAGATACAGATTCTTTGACATATGAAATAACCAATCAAGATCCGTATGAGCTTATTCGTCGAGATTGTTCAGAACGATTTGATACTTCTGATTATCCTCTCAATAATATTTATGGAATTCCACAAGTAAATAAAAAGGTGTTAGGTGTCATGAAGGATGAAAACAATGGGCTGATTATGAAAGAATTCGTTGGGTTACGTTCTAAAATGTATTCATTCAGAGTTGATGATCGAGAAATTCGTAAAATAAAAGGTATCCGGAAATCTTGTTTGAAAACTATCACTTTTGATGATTATAAAACTTGTTTATTCCAATCTCAAACCAAAGTTGTTAAACAAAGGACTATAACTTCTCAATCTCATAATATCTTTTCAGTTGAACAAACTAAATTGGCTCTATCTAATTCTGACAATAAACGTTTCATACTTTCCAACTGTATAGATACTTTACCATGGGGACATTATTCGCTTGACACAGTTTAGATTAATATGTATATGAAAGAAATTGTTTGGGGACTCTGGATATGTAAATAAAAAACATATGAAAATTACATTTTTGTTTTATTTTAATACAGATATGATATATCGTTAACTATTTTACTATTTACAAAGTATAGTACTTCATATATTCCAAGAGTGTGTGTACATGGATTAAGATCACAAATTTGATTCATTAAATATTCTGTGGATAATCCCCTCATTTGACATATATCCCGAATTTTTCTAATGAAATTATTATAATAATCAGAGAAATTCAAATCATTTAATAATTGTACACGAAATTCCAGAAGTTTTTTCAAATTCATAATTTTTTTTATGGAACTTTCAAGCAAAATCACAGTTTGGTTTTTCTCTTCGAGAAGTGCAATTTTTTGTTGATTGCATATATTAATTGTAACTTGTACATTCCCAATCAATCTACTAATATTTTCAACATTCAGAATTTCAATGAATAGATCCCATTCGAATTCACTGAAACATAAGACTCCTTTTCTCGACACCAGATTTATTGCAGCCTGAAAATTTCGCGCTGGTTTCAACCCACATTGTATCACAAAGTCGTTCACTTGATAAGAAGTACATAAGATGAGATTTCCTTCCATTTCGTTAGATGACCATTCTTCATTCAATTCATTAATCATTATGGTATTCACTTCTGAATATCTGAATTCAAACTGAGCTCACAAACGATTGGTATGATGAATCCAACTATTATGAGAATTGTCAAACCCCAACCACTTGACTAATACATAATCACCTTTTTTACGTAAAATTTTTTCAACTAAATATACATCTGGTTGTTTCGTTTTTTGTAATTCTTGTTCATAAAAAGCTCCTTTGATTGGTCGACCTTCCATGTCTTCAAGAAGGTAAGTAACAGGATTTGTTATTTTTACTTCAATAATTTTGAACAATTCAGTAGTCCAATTAGGGTGATAATTTTTATCAAACACATGCTTATATCTACTTATCCTAACAACATCACCCACTACTAACTTGTTCTGACCTGCAATCTTTATAAAATTATAACTATTTTTCATGATAATGTTTTCGTTACTTTTAGTAACATCAGATGGTTTCATTCTGATTGTACTATGTTTCGTGTGATTATACTCATCCACGATACGTTGAATGATATCAATCCACTTGTAATTCCCATTCAAGCTGAATTCTAAATATAACCTGTTTTTTAACGTTTTTATCACTCGTTCCACAATAGCAGCCTTCTTGGAACTGAATGTATGATAATGATTAATTGAATATGTTTTCATCAAATTTTGGAAATGTGAATTAAAAAATTCTTTTCCTTGATCAGTTTGTAGATTTTTCGGAGTACGATCATATAGAATTGATTGGAAAGCATGAGTTACTTCTGAACCAGTTTTACTCTTCAAGGGTCTTGCCCATACATATTTTGAAAAACAATCAATTACAACCAAGAGAAATTTATACTTTTTATTCTCACTGGCTAGGAAATCAAATTGTGCTAAATCTGCTTGCCATGTTTCATCGAGACCTTTTATGACTATACGTCTCGTTGGAAAATTTTTTCTTGCAGGACGATGGAGTTCTTTAACAACCTGGATATTCTCCTTTGAGATATTCATTATAGAATCATTGAGGTATTTACTTTTTCCTATTAGCAATGTTGGAAAGATTGCTATCTGGAGCTGATGAATGATAAGAGGAGTTACTTCTAGCAATGTTGTAATGATCTGAAGGATTTACTGTACTGAAATGTGTATTGATTTGAATTACATCATCAACCAAATTTGAGATTCTCTCATCAACAGTATTGAATGCAGTTTGAAGATTTTTTTGTGTATCCTGCAGTGAATTGTCAGTTCGCCGAACTTTGTCCTCAAGTAATATTATGTTATTTTCATGAGATTCTATACGATGGTCTTGTTCTTCATTGTTAAGCCGAAGTGTTCTCTGCGAATCATTGATTCGTTTCACTTCCGCAGAGAGATTATTATCATTAATATTAATTTGTTTTTGAATGCGATTCAGAAGTTTGTCTATACTACTAAGTCTTTGATCGGTACTATTCAGTTTTACATCCAAAATTCTATCCATATTATCAACGTACACCTTAGTCGCAGAATCATTATCATTGGTAGGGTAAGTTACATTACATAATTTTTTTCGTTCAACATCATAATCACCGTCAGGGGTCTGTGGAAAAATATAATCAATATGAGCTCGTTTTACGCCCCTTGCTGGGGAAGATGAAGATCTACCGAATTTGTCTAAAGACATTTTACAACTGGTTCACAATATACAATTCGATTAATATATAACCCCCGCTTCTCTCAACTCAGATATTATCGACTCAATTTCATTATTATGGGAAGAATTTCCAGCTTGTTTCGATGCCCATAACAAACGAAGACGATTTATAAGTTCAGGAACGTGATCCCAGTAGATGTATTCTACAGGGTGATCATTATATTTCATGAGTCCCTCCCCTGTAGTTGGGGGGAATAATTTTTTGATAATTTTACGGTATTTAATGCCAGGGTTTCCTTTTATTTGACCCATCCGAGAGAAATTTCTTCTATGAACATTTGAAATCTCAAGAATTTTCTTGTAATTCCCTAGATCTTCAGAAGTGTAATTGTTAGGCTCCTTATTGAAGATCAGTGAATAGAGTCCTTTCTCATAGGGAAATATTGCATTACCAATCATTATTTCTCCAGGTTTTTTCTTGGAAAAACTTATCTCAGTACCACCCAGACTCCATCCTCGACTTTTCTGATCATATTTTGGTCCATAAGTGTTGTCAAAATCATCGGAATGAGTTAAAGCTCCATAAAGAAATTGTTCTAACCAATCAGGCTCGTTTTCCCCTTTAAAAAGTTGTTTTGGCACTAGCGACCTCTCCAATTGTGGTGTAGACGATTCTGTCTGCATAGGGTCTGTTTTTAACTGACCTGTTTTAAACTGGTCAGGACCTATTTTAAACTGGTCAGGACCTATTTTAAACTGGTCAGGACCTATTTTAAACTGGTTAGAATCTGTTTTTAACTGACCTGTTTTTAACTGACCTGTTTTTAACTGGTCAGGACCTGTTTTAAACTGGTTGGGATCTGTTTTAATCTGGGCAGGATTCATTGATGAATTTACCAATTTAGAACCAAGAATTTCAAGTTGATTCGTAAGAGGTGAATATAACCGTTTTAAGCTCTCATCCTCTTCTGACCTACCCAACTTGAGTGATAGATATTTTTTGCGTACATCTTCAATCAATTTCTTTATTTTTAATTTACGGTTGAGCTCAATAGACTTCTCTTTAGAATCAGCTTTCATTTTGAAATGTAATTATTAGAGTGCATCAGCGAGTTTTATGAATTTATCAAAACACAAACGGTATCGTCCTTCATGAAGTGGAAAATCCTTGACCACCGTGATGAAACTATGTGAATTATGATTCCAACAAATACTACAGAGTTCTTTGAATTGATCATAAGTCATGTCAGGTGACACATGCTCATCAAAAGCGTGCCTCAAATTCAAATCATCCTGTTTGAAAAGACAAATAATATTTGCATTATCTCGAATCAGCTGTTTCGGTACTCGAGAATACGTCTGACATAGATAAGCAACGTCGATATCTTTATGTCTCCCCATTGCGTAGTAGGCTCGTATCATATTTTGTTTATTACAGGCAACGTCATCGAATATAAAAACAGAATTTTCTTCAGCTTCGGATGGGCTCAAAATTTCTTCATTGTCGGAGTATTGATAATATTTCAACCCATCAACATTCGTTAAAATATCATTTAGTAACTTGTATTTCGCTTGATATAAACTTTTTGAGAATATATAGACGTTCATGAAACGTAAACCATTTGGATGGAGAAGTAATGCTAAGAAAGCGTTACTCTTTCCACATCCACTACTTCCACATATGATAAAACGTGCATTAGATGGAAATAAAGAACCATGTTTATTGATTATGGTTTTATCTTCAAATTCATCGAAATTATCAATCGATAATTCGTTACTGTGTTGTTGGATTTCCATCTCATTTCGCATGGAACAGATGGGTTTAAATGAGAAATAGTTGATTTAACATACTTTATTTATATAAATCATTGTGGTAAAAATGATAATAACCAATTATATAATAATATTGAATTGTTCAAGCTACATACTCCCCAATTCTGATTATGACTCATGCAAAGAGGACGATTTCGTTCTATCTTTGGAGGTTTAACAACAAGATTTTCTATATTTATAACATTTAACTGATTGAACTCATTTTTTAAGAAATGATATTTTTGATGACCACATACATATATTTTATCATATACACGTAAGTATTTGAGTAATATTTCCGGTAGATCTTCATAAGACACATCCCCACATGAATATGATAGTCCGTGATGGTGTTTTTCCAAATATCTCACCCTCTTCTTATCGGCAGCAGATAATGAAGAAAATGGACGATGTTGATATTTGAAGATGTAATGCTGTGATTGGCTACCATTATACATTGAAATTTCCTTAGCAACAAATTCATCTCCTATTTGAAAACCTTGTATGTCAAGCACAACCAATTTCATTTTCAACAATCAACTGTATTATTCAACAATCTTATAACAACTGCTCACATAAGTTTTCGAACAGTTTCAGTGAGAGGTAGATATTCCAGCACATTATCATGTATGATTATAGAATATACACGAGTATCTGCAGGAAAACCTTTAGTAGACTGAATTTCCAATTTCACATCTATCATAGATGATTTGAATGTTTCATCTCTTCTTGAACAGTCTATGACAAATAATGCTCTATTTTTAAAATCTGAATAGTCTAAACAAGAACTTTTCAGAATACCATTATAAAGTTCACTGAACTTTGTGTAACCGAAATGAGCTTCTGCATAGTCTGATTTATAAAAATTCAAATTCAATTGTTCTTGAGGATAATAGTCTCCATTCAATAATATACGAATATCTGATACATTGATATGATCGAACAGAGTGACATCACTGTTAGAATTATTTTTACGATTTGTTTGAAAACAACATATAACAAATCTTGGGCATTCAACGGCGGAAGCAGTTTTAATATTCCAAACTTCTTTTGTAGACCCCACAGTAAGGGATGGTAATTCAAAAAATTCCCATTTTCGTGATGGTATAAAGATAGGTCGATTATTTTTGATGTTTTGTAGTAATTGAACTTTTAGAACGTCATTCGGATAAATGTGTTTCACTTTCAGTTCCATACTTGAAATTGTAATTTCTCCACTTGTCGCTACATCGCCAGCTCCAGTTGTTTGAGTTGTTTTGATAGCGTTTATGTCATTTCGTGATCGAACAAATCTGAGAAGTTGTTTTCCACATATTGCTAATTTATAATCATTGAATACATTCAAAAGGTGGCAAAGGGGAATTCTTAAATGAAAATTTCCGTCTTGGTCCACTATTGGTTTTTTGGGGAAATTCCATCCAGAAATTGCGAGTTCTTGTCTTGAATTATTATCATATGTTAAAAATCCTCGTACTGTACTCACTATTCCAGGATCTCTCACACTATCTATTTCGAAACCACATAATTCATATTGAACCGACTCAAATAAGAACGATCCAAAGTTGTTAACCAACTCAACTGTTCCTGATCCTTTTTTTGTTAATTTTCCCTTTATCACTAAAGCTGCTTCATACATGAGCAGCCAAACGTCTGATCGATTTATACAAATTTCAATAGTATCATTATTTTCGAAAGATTTAATGAATGGTAAGTAGGTTCTCGTTTCCAGTTTAACTATGGATTCATCGTTGTTGATTTCCTGGTATAGGTTGAATACTTGACCTGACAACATAACCGAGCGATTGGAGGAATTGTTTGTCTTGAAGAGCTAATTGTTTCAGCGTCCTAGAGGGACGTTTGATGCGCAATGAATCAATTGGAAGTAGACCTTTATATTTAAAGTCAGGTCTTTTAAGAATTAGGACCATCTCTTGAGTTCTAATCGGATAATTATCTCTTCTCCTCGGAAATTTACAGGTCTGAACTCTTGATCCAAAACTGTTAAAGTTATGTTAGAAATAACTGGCTTTGTTACAGTCAAATATATTAGATTCGAAGGTGTCTCATCAATGGCGTAGCCAGGATCTACTCCAATAGCAAATTCGTAAATGGTGTGTAAATGCTTTCCGTTATGATAAGCACCTTCAGTGAGATTAGTATCAATATGAATTGTCCGTACGTTTATTATCTCTACAGGTAAATCTGAGTAGTGAACGACTCCAGGTTGCAATTTCAATGATGAAAATCCTAGTAAACGACCTAATTTTTTCGCTTTCGTAAAGTCAATTGAAGAGGTTTTATGAAATAATTCAGTTTTCAGAGTGTTATTATTAGGTTTTAAGAAGAAAAAATTCTTTCCACCTTTCCCACCCTTTTCCTTTTTTTCCTCGGGAGGAATTAATTTTCTCTTTAAAAATCCTTCTATATCAGATATTTCATAAGTTCCAGTAGGTATTTCGATTTTTTTCTCCTCACCGTTTTCCTCATATACAAAATATGTATCATCAGAAATATTAGGTATGGTATTATATGTATGAAATCCAATTAGAGCTAATCCATACTTATATGACGGATCCAATTCTATACTAGGTGAGAAATCAGCTGAAAGAACTGATGAAGTACCTCTCAGATTGAATATCAGAGACATGACTGAAAAAAGTAGAACACATTTCTTTTTATAGTCTTTTATTCAATAAAAATTCCAAGCATAATCTACCACAATCACTAGTATTATAATTCTGATAACGGTCCCTATTATAAAAAATATTACAATTCAAATAAGACACTAACTCTCTGGAGGGTTTGAGATTTCCAAACGAATCGAAGTACTCAACAGAATTTCCATCTTTCACATACGCTACCCAATGGGTTCCCGAACCATTTGAACTATCCAAATTTATAATAGCACATTCCTTCACCCATGGTTTCATCGGTAATGTGTCATTCATAAATATTCCTCGAAAATGTTTTAGTTTCAATGTTCGAGCATAATTTAGCAATTCATAGTCATACAAGGGACGATTGGGTAGCTTCAAACGTTTTTTGACTTCTTTTTTAAATATAATCCGTAACCTCGTTTAGATTTTCTCACATATAATCCATGACCTATCGCTTCCATCACCTGATTATGTCGTTTAGATTCTTCAAGTGTTTTAGCGGCATTTTTTGCATCTATCGCTGTTTTAACAACAGCACTTGCACCACCTAACATTGTTCCTAATGCTGATAATCCAGCGAATATCGGAATGAGTGGTAACACACCGCCTGATTTCTGAGAAAAAGGAATGATTCTTGGAACACGAATCTGTTTTTTTCCTCCAGCTTTCCTTATAGCTGCACGAGCAGCCTGTAGAGCTTTCAGTGAAACCTTATGAATGTCAGAGTTTTTAAAACCTTTGATTGCTTTCCCAATTGGGGTAATAAGAGATTTTCGAAAACCCAAACCAAGTTTACGTTTGATTTTCATAGCTCCTGTTACCAGCAGAGCGTTTCTTTTTTCCTTAAAATTTGCGTCGTTGGACTTAAAACGGTTCCAAGCTTTATCTTCCAACACTTTATCAGCTTTATGTCTATCAATCAATTCGTTACTTTCAGAGTAGGCAATATCATGTTCCTTACAAGCTTGATCTAATTTATTTATACCAGGATCGTTTCGAGCAAGCCGTTGAGAGAGCTTTGTTCCAGGTCCACAGTACTGATAGCCAGGAAGGTGTAATTCGAATGGTAGCTTATTAATTGCTCCGTTGATTATACCTGATCCTACAGGAGTTAACATACTACTGATATGCAGAATCTCAATCTTCTGATATTACCATATTTTTCGATATAATCGTAGATAACAGATCTTTCAACTGGTTCAAAATACTCTCAGATTGGCATTGGATATTTAACGTTGTTTCTAATTTGAAAATTGAAGAGTCTTCAACTTGTTCAGTGAATTCATTATATCTATATATTCTTTTATCTTTAAAGAAATACAGCAAACCATCAATATATCGGAAAACATGATCAATGCGTGAAGGAATTCCTGGAAACCGTCGATCCACGTAATGCACACCCTTCCTTCTACCAAAGCTATCTAGTTCAATACAATAATAATCATCATAAAATATGAAAGTTTGACCTGTGTAAGTGGTTACAGCTCCATTAATAGTGGTATTGGAATTCATATACCACGTTTGAATGTGATCCCTTCTTAAAACTCTATAACCATTTGGATCGATTGTTAGAATTTGTTTTGAATAAATTAGTTTAACGTTATCACCATCATGAATCATATACCCATCGTTTTTGAATGAAATATCATTGAAGAAGGGTATCATGGTGGATATCCTGACAGGTTTTTTTATTTTCTTTCCTATTAAAGGAATAATCCATACCCATCCTTCATAAAATACGTATAAATTTTTTTTCATAACAAAAAGTTTGTGTATTTTGTTTTTAATTTGACATAAGTCTGGAGGTTGGACCACATTGAGAGATTTATTGGTTGAAGTGTCTATTTCTGGAGTCATCGTTGTAGTTGAGGTTGTAACGGGGTTTTTTATTGGAGGTTTTCCATAGAATGTTTGAATTCCATTAATATCATCTTGAGATAATGTCACTGTCCTATCATCAGAATAAAATGGAAACATAATTGAATCTCTCACACTAGAATGAGCTAAACCAAGAGAATGTCCTATTTCATGCAGGAGAGTCCAATAAAGAGAAACCGATCCAATCGGTGCTTTATCAGTACCCCTATACCAATTTTCATCAGAGTCTAAGTGGAGCTCTAAACATTCGTTTCCTTTAGGAAAAAAAGCATGAGCCAATACCCCCCCATTTCCATCAAAATCATTATTACAATTTCCAACTCCTTGACATTTATGGAATAATTTATGTTTGCGTTTTCCATAACTGATTGTTATATCAGGAGAATTTTCATCTTGAATGAAAGTTAGATTTGTATGTTGAGACCATTCATCGAAACACAGTTTGGCTATATTCTTATCATTTTGTTTAGGAAACAAAAATTTCCATTTAATGATATTCTTAGGCCATTTCTTATACAGTGTGAAATCAAGAGGATTATCCTTAACACCACATCGACTTTTTTCTATCAAATTTTTAGTGTAATCATCTAAAATCCCTGTGGCATTCAAATTATAGAAATCCTGAAAGTTAATCAACGCTTGAGTGTAAGGGTCATCTGCGTTGTTACCATCACTCAAACTTGAAACTGTTTGATTTTCAGATAAAAATCCATACTGTTTCAAATATTTTGCAGCTTTTTCATAGTCAATTTCTGTTGAAACGGTTGATACAAGGATAAAAAAACAGAGTATCTTTTTTGACATCTTCATGATTAATGAATTTAATTCTGAAAAGGAATCCTTTATATAGTGAAACACCTTACCTTAATATTTTCAATATTTAGAGTAAAAAATCAAAGACTCTTTTTATATTTATTAAGCTTGACAAGAATGACCCTAATTTGTTGATTGGAATATACCCTAAAAAATCAAAGACTTTTTTTATATTTATTATGCTTGACAAGAATGACCCTAATTTGTTGATTGGAATATACCAACCTAATTATACCATCAAATTTGCGTTCCTGATAATATGACGTTGTTTACGACAATAATGTGAGTAATTAAGTACTATATAAGAAGAAATATTTTATTGCAACATCAGATTTTTGAATTTTGAGCAAAATGACTGATGGTGAGCTTTGAAAATAATAGTTAGAGTTTTGAATTGAAGAATTTTGTTTCAGTGCATATCCAAAATATTGTGGCCTCTTTGAAAGAGACACTAACAGAGGAACAAAAAGTAAGTTCATTTCATAAATTCATATTTTTTTTATTTCATACATATTATTTCATATTAGAAAAAACCTCTGATGCTAATGTTTGGAGGGGCATTGGAGGTAGAATTACCTCCGAATCTCATAGCCCTACCGAAAATAGGCCCTTACAATGCCTATTACTATATTCAAGACTGTGTGGTGGTGTGGGTGTATGAAGGTAAAGTAGAATAATAGTTTTGAATTGTATTTAATATTGATTGTTTTGAAATTTTCAGATCAATAAATTAATATTATAATTAATATTAATTTATTGAGGCACAGTCTGGGATAATAAAAGAACATGAAAATTACATTTTTGTTTTATTTTAAGACTATTGGGGGATCAATCACTATCGCTGCTACTACTGTTAGAATCAATGTCATGGTAACATCTATGAAGTATATAATGACTTAATCTATAACAATCCAAATTAGTCATAATGGTAAACAAGGGTGTTCTTAAACATATATCACACCAATGTGCCTTTACTCTTATTATGTTACTTAAGTTTGAGGAATATGTACATTGATGACATTTTTTTAAATAATCCTGTCTTTCACTTGTGATAAGTAATATTTCTGATAATTTGGAGTAGCACACTTCACATAGAGAAAACCCATGAAATTTATAACACTCATAATGTATACAAATTCTTTTTTGTGAATATAGATACTTCCAATCGTTCACACTCAATATGTAGTACCACTCCACGATATTGTTCACACACTTTCCAAATGAATAATCTATCAAGGAAGTCACTTCACCATAATGTACGTCTTGAAACTTTTGAACAACTTCTTGCAGTACATATTGCCATGACACTTTTTTATGCTCCCATAAAATTTTGCAAAACACTGTTAGCGGTAATTCTGACCTTAATTGCAGTAGTTCACATTTTTTAGAATAAGTACATTGGCTTATTTTTTCTTGACATATTCTGAACAGAGACTTTGGATTATAAGACATTATAAGAATTGTCTTCGAAACAACCAACAGAGAAGATATTAGCGGGTAAGTTCATATAAGATATATAGAAATCTGATTGACTAATTATTGGCAAGTAGGGAGCTATTATATCATATCAAATTCGCAACGGATAATTTTGCAAACAAAATAGTGATTTAGGACAGATAATTGTACTGTTGTTGATTACATAGAGTAATTATGGATTTTATTCAGATGCATTGCATACACAGGATGTTTCAGAAATATAAATAAAATTCATGAGATAATCCTTTAATTTTTTAATTCGTTAGGTCAATGCGTACTCATATATTCTAACATTTTTTCTAAGTTTGATGAAAAAACTTAGTTGATTTCGTTCGGAACAAATTGACGTGCACCTCTTACATATTTTCACCCTCATTTTCAAATTTAAAATGTAATTCTAGAAAAATATGTCTTTATAAACAATAAATATATATTCAAACGTGTTTTTTTTTTAACAGGTAAAATATAGGAATTTAGAATCTTGATATCAGAATGTCAGACTCAGACTATCAGATATCAGACTTTCAGATATCAGACTTTCAGATTCATAACACCCTATTAAGAAATAAAATTCATAAACGTGATCACCGACGTTCACCTCTCAAGCCATCTGGCGACATATGCAAATTTTGTGTACAAATTCCTACCAGCGACCTCTAGCGGTAGGCAACAAAAATTCCGTCTAATGACGTCAACAACCGAGCATCGCTGTTGACAATCTCACGCCATCTAGCGACATATTCATATGCAAACACCCACTTTTTTACAGATCCCTATTATCCACAACGACCTCTAGCGGTAGACACCAACACTACCCCTCCCCTAATACAGGTTCCTATTATCATCAAATTACATCAGCCACAGATCACGTGATCGCAACAACGTCGAGGATTCCACCTTGGGGTCAAAGTTCAAGGTGGCTCAGTCTCCGCCTATACTATCTACTGATATACGAAAGTCCCTAAAATTAATAAATAAATATTTAAAGGAGACAAAATTTGTTTCTGGTCTTGCCTTCAAAACACCATTTGCATCTTAAAAACATGAACACACTTAAAGGACCTCTCAAAGAATATAATTTATTTGAAATATTTGATATATTTAAATATTCGAATAAGTAAATTCAGAAATCTCTCAAAGCATGCACTATATCTTCAAAAAACAAATATAGTTTTAAGCAATTCCGTCTTCAGTCCTGAAATATATTCAAAATATCAAAATCAAAAAACTAACCTATACCAAACCACTCACCACGTGTAAATGAATAATGTTTCGAGACATAGATCATCTTTATAATTCAAGATTTATCTATGCTCTAACAGAATCAAAGAACAGTGTGAGTTATTTTTAAGGCTTACTTAAATTCATTGATTTTGAATCAATTGAATTATATTTCTTCTATCAAGTAAAAGGCCTTTCTATTTTAAATTTATTTCGATTACGTGTGATTTACTCGTGTCTCAACCGACTAAGCTCCTTAAATGCATTCATTGCTAACATTCAATAAAATAATTGTCTCAGGTCGAAAATGCCAGACTCCTCTTACAATATATCACTAGCATAACGGAGGGGCCAATGCAATACTAAATTTTAAGAATCTTGGTTGTATCACGTTTAATGGCCGCAGGTACGTTCTACCGTTCCCTGTGGTACCCCACATTCAATTTTCCTTTCACTACTCTTTACATTTTTAATCTTTACTATCTGTCTACGGACTTTCAAATATGTTTGTAATAAAATAAAATAGAAAGGCCTTTTACTTGATAGAAGAAATATAACTAAGTTTGAATATTGAAACAAATTAATATATGTTTATCTTCTACAATTTTAATTTAAAAAATTTTTATTCAAAAAAAAAAAACTTTTAGAATTAAATTAATGTCTAAAACAAGCACCGCTTATATTTAATAGACGTATATAATCTAAACTCAATATACAATGTCAAATGGAATAAATAAACCAAAAGATACACGAAAGTCCCTAAAATTAATAAATAAATATTTAAAGGAGACAAATTTTGTTTCTGGTCTTGTTCTCAAAACGCCATTTGTACCTTGAAAACATGAACACACTTAAAGGACCTTTCAAAGAATATAATTTATTTGAAATATTTAATATATTTAAATATTCGAATAAGTAAATTCAGAAATCTCTCAAAGCATGCACTATATCTTCAAAAAACAAATATAGTTCAAAACAATTCCGTCTTCAGTCCTGAAATATATTCAAAATATCAAAATCAAAAACTAACCTGTACCAAACCACTCAACACGTGTAAATGAATAATGTTTCGAGACATAGATCATCTTTATAATTCAAGATTTATCTATGCTCTAACAGAATCAAAGAATAGTGTGAGTTATCTTTAAGGTTTACCATTCATTGACACTGTATAATGAAATTTATTGAAGCCAAGATATAATTATATATTATATATAAAATAAAATAGAAAGGCCTTTTACTTGATAGAAGAAATATAACTAAGTTTGAATATTGAAACAAATTAATATATGTTTATCTTCTACAATTTTAATTTAAAAAATTTTTATTCAAAAAAACTTTTAGAATTAAATTAATGTCTAAAACAAGCACCGCTTATATTTAATAGACGTATATAATCTAAACTCAATATACAATGTCAAATGGAATAAATAAACCAAAAGATACACGAAAGTCCCTAAAATTAATAAATAAATATTTAGAGGAGACAAATTTTGTTTCTGGTCTTGTTCTCAAAACGCCATTTGTACCTTGAAAACATGAACACACTTAAAGGACCTCTCAAAGAATATAATTTATTTGAAATATTTAATATATTTAAATATTCGAATAAGTAAATTCAGAAATCTCTCAAAGCATGCACTATATCTTCAAAAAACAAATATAGTTCAAAACAATTCCGTCTTCAGTCCTGAAATATATTCAAAATATCAAAATCAAAAACTAACCTGTACCAAACCACTCAACACGTGTAAATGAATAATGTTTCGAGACATAGATCATCTTTATAATTCAAGATTTATCTATGCTCTAACAGAATCAAAGAATAGTGTGAGTTATCTTTAAGGTTTACCATTCATTGACACTGTATAATGAAATTTATTGAAGCCAAGATATAATTATATATTATATATAAAATAAAATAGAAAGGCCTTTTACTTGATAGAAGAAATATAACTAAGTTTGAATATTGAAACAAATTAATATATGTTTATCTTCTACAATTTTAATTTAAAAAATTTTTATTCAAAAAAACTTTTAGAATTAAATTAATGTCTAAAACAAGCACCGCTTATATTTAATAGACGTATATAATCTAAACTCAATATACAATGTCAAATGGAATAAATAAACCAAAAGATACACGAAAGTCCCTAAAATTAATAAATAAATATTTAAAGGAGACAAATTTTGTTTCTGGTCTTGTTCTCAAAACGCCATTTGTACCTTGAAAACATGAACACACTTAAAGGACCTCTCAAAGAATATAATTTATTTGAAATATTTAATATATTTGAATATTCGAATAAGTAAATTCAGAAATCTCTCAAAGCATGCACTATATCTTCAAAAAACAAATATAGTTCAAAACAATTCCGTCTTCAGTCCTGAAATATATTCAAAATATCAAAATCAAAAACTAACCTGTACCAAACCACTCAACACGTGTAAATGAATAATGTTTCGAGACATAGATCATCTTTATAATTCAAGATTTATCTATGCTCTAACAGAATCAAAGAATAGTGTGAGTTATCTTTAAGGTTTACCATTCATTGACACTGTATAATGAAATTTATTGAAGCCAAGATATAATTATATATTATATATAAAATAAAATAGAAAGGCCTTTTACTTGATAGAAGAAATATAACTAAGTTTGAATATTGAAACAAATTAATATATGTTTATCTTCTACAATTTTAATTTAAAAAATTTTTATTCAAAAAAACTTTTAGAATTAAATTAATGTCTAAAACAAGCACCGCTTATATTTAATAGACGTATATAATCTAAACTCAATATACAATGTCAAATGGAATAAATAAACCAAAAGATACACGAAAGTCCCTAAAATTAATAAATAAATATTTAAAGGAGACAAATTTTGTTTCTGGTCTTGTTCTCAAAACGCCATTTGTACCTTGAAAACATGAACACTCTTAAAGGACCTCTCAAAGAATATAATTTATTTGAAATATTTAATATATTTGAATATTCGAATAAGTAAATTCAGAAATCTCTCAAAGCATGCACTATATCTTCAAAAAACAAATATAGTTCAAAACAATTCCGTCTTCAGTCCTGAAATATATTCAAAATATCAAAATCAAAAACTAACCTGTACCAAACCACTCAACACGTGTAAATGAATAATGTTTCGAGACATAGATCATCTTTATAATTCAAGATTTATCTATGCTCTAACAGAATCAAAGAATAGTGTGAGTTATCTTTAAGGTTTACCATTCATTGACACTGTATAATGAAATTTATTGAAGCCAAGATATAATTATATATTATATATAAAATAAAATAGAAAGGCCTTTTACTTGATAGAAGAAATATAACTAAGTTTGAATATTGAAACAAATTAATATATGTTTATCTTCTACAATTTTAATTTAAAAAATTTTTATTCAAAAAAACTTTTAGAATTAAATTAATGTCTAAAACAAGCACCGCTTATATTTAATAGACGTATATAATCTAAACTCAATATTCAATATTCAAACTTATGTTTGTAATAACTTGTAAGCGTTTCCTCTTATTCCAATGTTCCCCAGTGTGTTCAACATAATGGAGTGGTCAACCATATCAAACGGCCTCGATATATCCACAAAAGCTCCTACAGACGGTTTGCCCCTATCGAGTGCTTTATATATACTATCAGTTAATTGTAATAGAGCATTTTGGGTGCATTTTCCCTTTTGGAAACCAAATTGTGTTTCGGATAATATTTTTTATTCTTATTACATTGACAAAGCTCTTTTTGCGTTTTTTCCTCATTGAAATATTTTTAGCATCGAACGACGGCATACTTGAGGCGAATCACAAACACAAGCAGGTGCTTGCATAAGTAGTAATCGAAAACACCTGAACAATTACGTATTTTTTTCCTCATTCCTTCTTTCCAATTGGCAGTAAGACAAGGCAGTTACTCCTACTTAAGATTTAATTTTTGAAGTCCTCAGTTAGTTGCTCCACAAGCAGGAATTTCGTAGTAATTCTAGTTTCCTATTTTACTCCAGCCACTTCTAGGCGTATTCTTCTTGTAAGCATCCCTCTAGTTCTTGGTAGTTGAGGGGGGTGTTTTGGCAACGTAGTTGTTAGGTTTTCGGTTAGCAGTATAGTTATTGATCTGCTGGATTATCATTTTTCAACCAGCAAGAATCAATGTGAAGGGAAACGATCTTCCTTTTCCTATTTTACTCAAGTGAAAGGCTTCACAGCGTTCTTTATTGATGCAGAATTTGAAACCGCACCAAAAAACAAACTGCGATTTTGAACTACCTATTGTGATTTCAAATGAAGGAAAAATTCAGCATGCTCTATATATTTCTGCAGAAGAGCTCCAGAAGCTGTTTCATATATATTTTTATGTTATAGAATGCAAAGTATCAACATCGTTCTGGATCTTATTGCAGAGTTCTTCGTTTTCATCCTCTCCATTATCTTGAATGTTTCTGTTTGCCTGTACCCAACAGATGCGATCTACAATTTTTCAAATGTCTCAAGGAATATATTCGGGATATATTTAGCAATAACATGAACGAATTCTTTCATACCATAAGTGCTTTTAAAGATATATTGTATTCTAATTTTGAATTCCATAAGATATTGAATAAATTTTTTTTTCTTTTTGTTCACTGTTTGATACACTCAATATCAGTATTCAATAAACAGGAAAGCGCTGTCAGATGATTTCGTAGGTGTCATCTTTTTTCATATTTGGCCGCCTAAGCTAGGAGAAATCTATGTCCCTCGTTGACCCGAACGTTATTTCCTCTTTACTGTTATCTTGAACTGCTGAAGGTTGTACGTAGAAGAAAACACCTCAGCGGAAAGTTGGAAATTTCGACGGAAGAAGGACTTTTGATAAACAGAAGTTCTCGGAGTTGTTAAGTCAACTGCACAGGGATAAGTTCGTTGGACAGATTTAGCGGCAGCTCTGACATCATTTTGCTCAGTTGCGTGAATCTTCAACTGTGATATATACATTCTGTCAAGAAAGTACCGGGAATTATCCATTTGAATCTGGCGGGGCAATGAGGCAGGTAAAATTTTTTTTCCTAGGTTTGTACCACTGTCCTTAATTACTATGCCAAGCTTGAGCGGGATCTGTCAACTAGTGTGTTTGCAACAGCTGATTAAGTCAGTCGATGTCAGAGTGCGTGCCGATTTTTACTATGGGTGATTACGTTGAGCAAAGAATTTGTTTAAAGTTTTGTGTTGCAGATGAATTTTCGTGTGCCGATGCATTGAAAATGTTGCAAAAGGCCTTTGGTGATAATGCTCTATCGAAAACTCGTGCATATCAGTGGTACAGAGCCACGCCAAAGCCGCTCGAAAATGAAGGTGATGCTCATTGTTTTCTTCGATATCCGTGACGTGGTGCACTACGAATTCGTTCCAGAGGGTCAGACAGTAAACAAGGAGTATTACCTAGGCGTTATGAAACGTTTGCGTGAGCGTATCCGTAGGAAGCGGCCAAATTTGTGGGCGAACAACTCATGGATTTTGCATGACGATAATGCGCCTTCTCACCGAGCTACGATTGTGACTGACTTTCTCGCCAAAAACTCAACAAACATGCTTCAGCAACCACCGTATTCTCCGGATTTGGCTCCCTGCGACTTTTTCCTCGTCCCAAAACTAAAATTGCCCCTTCGTGGCACCCGTTTTGAGTCGATTGAAGCGATAAAACAAAATTCGGCGCGAGAGCTAAAGTCCATCCCGGAAAGCGCCTATAAAAAATGTTTCGATAATTGGAAGTGCCGTTGGCATAGATGTATTGGAGCAAGTGGAGCCTATTTTGAAGGCGACCCAATAAATTTTGACGATTAAATGTAAAAATGTTGTTTTAATTCAAAATTCCCGGTACTTTCTTGACAGAGTAGTATATATATATATATATTTTTTTTTTTTTTTTTTTTTTTTAATAATCACCATTATGGGAGTTTCCTCTAGAAGGTCCGGGTCTTAACGACCAAGGACCTTCTAGGCAGCTGTAAGGAACATTCTAACAATTCTTGTTGTCCAGAGGATCACCTCCTTCTGAGCTTTACTTATTAACTCCTGATCCAGTTCGAGGAGTTCCGTATTTTCTGCCAGGTGGCTCTCAACCAATCCATTCGTGGAGATTATCAGGGGCAGAATCTTTACCGTTCTTAGCTGGTGTATCTCTTTTATTTCAAAAGCCCCAATATATATATATATATATATATATATATATATATATATATATATATATATATATATATATATATGTATATATATATATATACAGATAAGCAGTCGTACTGTTTTTTTCTGGGTGGAATCCAAAAGTTGTAATGAATGCTTGGGTGCTGAGCTCTGAACATATGAGCAGTATTCGAGTCCTGGATTAATATGGGCTTTATACAGTAGAAGAACCTGATCTGCAGAGAAATATTTCCTAGCCTTGCACTAATATCCATCCTTATGCGTGAAATACCTTCGCTCCACACATTTCAATGAACTCCCCAATCCAAATGACATTCAGTTACTAATTGATTATCATTTTTTAATATGCATATCTCCTAGATATACTATTTACACACATATTTTTTTGCTCACCATTCGTAAAATCTTGCTGACCAGCTAATAATTTGGAGCACAAATGTTAACTAAGCATAATATATAATATGTATTACAAGCAGACTGCGTGCTTTTTGAATTTTTGATAATTTCAAGGTAATTTGCATAACGAGTGTTGCAGCCTGATTTCTTTTTATTGCAAGAAAAACGTTTCATGCTGTCCTAGTGATATTATGGTTGATTTTTATAGCTAACCAAATTTAATTCGGTCACACTTTCTCTTGTATCATTTTGCACAAATGTCTGTAACTTTCAAGTTTGATTCGAAAATGGTATCAAATGACAAGGTTGAATTCACTGATGAAAAATCCGAGGTCAAAAGTTATTCCTTGAAAAATGGAAGAGCTATAGACTTGAAACTTTCAGAGTAGTTCTGGGGCCTAAATATTTTGATTAGGATCCTAAATTGGCAACATAATTTCAATGATTCTGCAGAGTACTAACAATTGGAACTCTCTAATTTTTTCAATATTTGCGAAACTACTGAACTGATCGAGATCAAATTCGATATTTATGTGAATAATAACGACACGAAGAATTATGTCGAATTTTGTGATTCGTCCAAGCGGATGAATGAAGGTAAAAATACTTATTTTCAAACAAAAAGGCTTAAAGACTTGACATTTTCATCCTAAGTTCGGAGTTTGCATATATCAGTTATATTCAGAAGTGCCCACATTCGGCTTAATAATTTCTGTGATATTCCTATTTCAAATTTTATATTTCAAATATTTTCGACAAGTAAAAATTTGATCAAGTTCCAATTCAGTTTTTAATTGTCAATAAAGACACGTAGGCTGATGCATAATTTTTTAAAGATAACATTCCAAGAATTTCCTTAATTTTCAAACTTCAAAAATAAACTACTAAAATTAGTGAATATATCTATGAAGAAAGCCAAAAATTGCAATAGCTCAGGTAATCAGATGACTAAGGAATTACTTTTCAAAATTAGGAACCAGTGTTCGAATCAAGGCGTGAGTGGTTCTACTCTTGAATAATTTTCACATCACGTTTCGCGAAAAATTATGGAAAGTATAATACTATATAAGGTTTGGTTTTTTTCCACTATTTCTTGCCAATATGTAACGATATGTATCGAAAGAAAGAGGATGGAGCCTTTTAACCATCTTTATTTTATTTTTATGAGATTTTTCGTAACTTTAAGAAACTAGTTCTTATTCATTATATAGTTCTTCAACAGGTAATTAACAAATTTTAAAATTTAAGAGGAAATGGACTTGTTCCACGCAGCAGCGCAAACACTTTCGACTTCACGTCAGTGCTTTTCACCATTTTGATATTAAAGCTGTTAATGACGCTTGAAGCGTTCCATGAGAGTTTGATACTTTGATATATTAACTTGGCATATTTTGGATTTCCATCACCTTTTCATCTACCTGCCCCTCATTTTCAATTATCAATCCAAAAAATCTATCACCTCGCATGCAAAGCGTTCGAAAGTTCCCATTTGTTGAGGTAAATAAAAAGTATGTAGTCTATACAGACGGTTGAATGATGGATGTCGGAAAAATTCGCTGGCCTTTCTAAAGATTGAACTATTGATTTTTCGTGACAAAGATATGATTTCCATGCGAATTGAAATATTCATCTCTATCGGAATCACGGTGCCCTGACCTGCGAGTTTTTAGCGTCGGTTTTTCTTTGTGGTTCAGTTTTGTGTTTCCGTTTAGTCGGATGCTTTCTGGCAATTTTTTCCGTTCACCTGTTTTTTTCATTCACATAGCTGACCTCCATCGTCGATTCCCCTTTTATTGAAAACTGTTAGAAGAATGCATTGTTTTTGGGTCATGTTTTGAGGCTTCCAGTATGTGATGAATGGAGAAGTTTGAAGAGAATATTTTATGGTCGCTAGACTTTTGTTCCTCAAAGTGAATAATATTAATTATTCTTTTCCCAATTGTAACAGAAATATAAGCTGGTAGTTGGATCATCTTCCTCTTAAGATATAGTAAGTAGCAAGGGACTGTGTAATGCGCTAAAGTGACAGTTCATATTATAATATTTCGATTTAGTTTCAGTCGCCCGGTTCCCCTGCACGGTTCTGTCCAATATCATCATGATCCATACGTGTTTTCAAAGTTAGTTTCTAATACAAGGTGAAATTCATCAAAATTAAACATTTTAAAAAGATGGTGATGATGCACTGATGTGAAGTCTTTGTTTGCGCGCTTGATCAACAGTCCTTCTTTCCCTGAAAATTTCAAATGTTTGAATTGATCTCCATTTTTTATGTAAATTGGTTGTTTTACATTTGTTTCAATTATTAGACACGAACGGTTATGTTGATTGACAATACACTTGGGCAATTTCTGGCTTGAATTACCCGTCGACTATGAATAAAGTTAAAACAACATTGCTTGAGTAATTTCTATCTTGAATTACACAATCGACCCTCCCAGATTTCAATTACGAATATTTCTATAGTGGAGATCGACAAACAATCCCTCCTAGAAATAAAAGTTTTTGGGATGCATTGGTTAGTAAAACTATCTAACTTAAAATATTCAATATTATTGGATATCTAACTAAGTTACTTTCTATAAAATCTCAATATATGTAAAAACATTACTGAAAAACAAGTTTTAAGAGAGACTTTGCTTCGTCCGTACTCAAATAATTCATATTCAATAAAGTATAACATCAATCAACAACAAATATTTACTTCTGTCAAGTATTAACCTCAATTTATGTTATTTTATTCATAATATATAATTATTTGGTTTCCTTAACATTCTTTATACAGATAGTGCTTGTGCTATAACAGAGGCCATTAAATTATCTTTCAAACTTTTAGATCAAGGGTAAACCACAGAATTATTTATCCTTAGGTAACATTACATTCCATTTAAATTTCTCAGTATTCATTTGCCAGAAGTTTTCTAAATTGTTGAAGGGTGAGTAAATATTTGTTGTTAAGTGATGTTATCATATATTTATTGAATATGAATTATTTGAGTACTGACGAAGCCAAGTCTCTCTTAAAACTTGTTTTTCAATAATGTTTTTACATATCTTGAGATTTTATAGAAAGTAACTTAGTTAGATATTCAATAATATCGAATATTTTGAGTAAGATAGTTTTATGATGAAATTCTTAAGATTATGTTAAACATTTTTTGAAAGATATTTGTTTTCATTAGATTGATCAGCACAAACAAAATTTTGTCTACTCAAAATATTCAATTTATAGGATTTTGTTTAACAATTTTTAGTTCTTGGATTTTGTTATATCATTTGGATGTCTTATAATGAATGTTTATTTTATATGTCGTTTGATATAAGTGGTACTTATATGACATTATTTTAATTCAGTTCCTGAAGTTATAATTATTAAATATAATTTTTTGAAATTAAATATGTAGAAGGCTAATATTAAAATATTTAGATAAACGATAGCAAGCTGTACCTTGAAACCATCGCGCAAACAATTGTATAAGCGTCAAGTCAGGAGATTTTGAGCGCTTGTACATATCACCCATGATCCGCGCGCTGCTTTCCATTAGCACTCTTAGCATTGTTTCACATCTGAACGCTACATTCAAACAGAATCCTAGGACTATTAGTATGATTTCGGTAATACTCAAAGCTGCTTACTCACAAAAGTGTTTTTCTAATCTTTTTATTATAAGGTCCTCACTAAATTTAGCATTGGCCCTTGTGTCGTTATTTACATCTGAGTGGTAAATTCAAACAACAGAACAACGGAAAGATCGTATTTATAGTTTGAAAAATGTTGAGAACAACCATAACAAATTCAGATGCGAATAGCTACGAAAGCGTTAGATTAAATTTGCCCATAAAGGAACTCAGTCGGGACTCTTAGGCTTCAAACCTACCGAGAAAGTTTCAAGCTCTTCAGTTCTTTTCTTTCGAAAATGTTTAAGGTAACGTTCTACGCTGCTCCGCTCACAAAATATTCTTTTTTTAGGAACACGTATCACTATTATACACCTAAGTACCAAACTTCATTCCGATCTGATTAGCAGAATAAGTGCAGAACCGCACACCAATTGTGCCCATTTACGAACTCAGTCCAGAGATTTGAACTTAAAACCTATCGTGGAAGTTTCCTCTCCTTCCGAAAGTTTGAACGTTTACGGATGGCCGACCGGACCGGTCGGATAAAGCAACTTTTGAACTAGGATTCTTCATCAGGGAATCCAGCCTAGTCGTTTAAAACCATTTACGGCTCAACATTCGAAAATTACAGACATACGAATATCAGGAATATAATAAATGTCGTGCGGTTTTTATTCGAAAATTGAAGCTTTATTTGAGGAACTGGTTATTCATTTGAAGTTCAAAGTATTGTCCGTCGCTGGCCAATACTTCCCCTATTTCTCTGCCAATTGACGGATCCAATCGTGAAAAAAGGCCTGTTCCTTGGCCGCTATCCACGCATCAATAAATTTTTTGACTTCATCGTAATCGGAGAATTACTCATCAGCCAGGCCAAGTTGCATCGATCGGAAGAGATGCTAATCGGAATGAGCAATGTCTGGGCTGTATGGTGGGTGAAATAGGACTTTCCATTTCCTAAGTGCGTTTTAACGGCCAACGCAAAATGCATTGTCAATAAGTTTATCGTGTCTTTCGAAGTATTGCGGCCGTCTTTTTCACAATGCTCGGCTCAAATGACGTCGGTATACCTCCCCTGTGATCCTTTCGTTCGATTCTAGCTACTGACTGTCATCGCGAATATTCGACTTGATACTTGATGATGAAGCATCCATATGTTACCGATGTTTTGGATTATCGTAATGGACCCTCTCATCTTCAGTCAAATTCAATGCAAAAATACTTTCTTTTTTGCCGTGAAAATCATCGTTCGACGTCTTTTGGTCTCAGTTCATACGGCACCCAATTTACTACCTTTCCGAACATTCCTATTGCTTCTAAACGATGGCAAATGGCTGCTTGGATGACTCCGATTATTTTTACGAGTTTTTCTTGCGTTTGTGATGGATCTACGTCGAGCCTGGACTCTAATTATTCATCCTTGAACATTTGCCACGCTCTTACATTATTCGTTAGAAAAGTTGAAATTTTCAGAGCACACAGAAACTATGTTGTTTTCACTTCAGCAAGATGACAGATAGTTAAAATATAGCCTAACGAATACATTTCAAAGGCTGGAAGAAAAAATGAAGAATGAAGAATAATAAATTATAATAGTAATGACATTTTTTATCAAAACCGCACGAACTAACGTATACTCCTAATACCTTGTATTGAACTTCTCCTATGAAGGAATTTGATAAGTTTGAGGTTTAGTCAAATGAAATCTTGGTTCTAAAATGGACAGCTACATCGTAAATTCTAATGGGTTAAGTAACTTGTATATGAGCATAGCTCTTTCATCAGGTGACTACTCAGCAGTCTCCACAATCTACCCAAAAGCAAGTTGTGTGTTAAGGGCACGACATATCATCGCGCAAAACGAGGACCTCTCCGAAGAGTTGAACCCACTCCGCTTCTAGTTTCAACTTGAGTTCGAATACCTACTCCGTGATTGGTAGCAGCGAAGCACTATCCAACTGCTACTGGCTCTGCAGTGTCAGTACCCGAGTTGTTTTGAACGCAACACGCACGCCAAAGGGGCTGCTTATTTCCACCCACCCGAACGTAGACTAAAGAAACAGGAAAATCCCAAGAATCGATGCTTCAATTGATCCTGGTAAGAGCACCATCAATCCAGCCCGTACATCAAGACCCACGAACCCTTCTGATGTTTTTCAAATGATCCTGACTTCAAGCACCAACCCTTTAAGCCGTATCGTCGAGATCCACAAACTCTGGAAACGTCTCGCAAATGATCTTGGTTCAGGGCGAAGCCGATCCAACCGTAAGCTCCCACTTAACTTTGAAGCATTTCCCGAGAACTCCTGAATCATGAGTTACTGCGGCCAGATAGATGGAGTACCCTCCTGGGACGCAATTCACTCGCCAAATGGGCTTCTGATCTACCCACCCGTACGCAGTCCCATGAACCAAGATGATCTCAAGATTTATGCCTCAATTGATCCTGGTACGAGCACTATCAATCCGGCCTGTCAAGATCCACGAACCCTTTCAATTGATTCTGGCTTCAAACACCAATAGTCTAAGTCGCATTGTCGAAATCCACAAGCCCCAGAAACGTATCACAATCGATCTTGGTTCAGGACGAGGCCGGCCGAACCATCAAATCCCGCTAAATCCTGAAGCACTCCTCGAGATATTCTGAACATGAGTTTCTGCGAACAGATAGATGGAATATCCTTCTAGTCCAGCATGCGGACTTTCAGCCACTGCCTCCTCGATTCCAACAACAGTGGGTGGCCAGGTCGTACGAATATTTCCCGAGGGCCTCCATCTTCCCGAGGTAACGTAGTATGGTTCATAACGCACTCGGCCATTGGACAGAAAAATTCGAATATTTCCTGCAATAGGGAAGAGTACGTTTGTTTTGAGGGTGAAGCTCTGTGCTGCGACAGACATCCTTATCACTGAGTTGAACAACGCGGCTCAGCCCTCCATTTCACTTTTACGGTGAAACTAGGGCCCCATTCGGTTTTACTTCCACTACACGGGTCCAGTGACTGGCACGAGTGATTGATTGATTTAGGCATCAAGACTTAATCCTCCATTTCACCGAAAGCACATGAAACTAGGATCTTAGTCAAGACAAGCGCCCCCAGCGCGACAAGCTACAATGTCATGAGGGGCGGGTAGAGCTACAAGTGAATTCTACTAGTCACTCTATTGACATGGGAGCGTAGCTCTTTAACCAAGTGCCTTTTAGCAGTCTCCTCAATTCGGCCCTACAAGCAGAAAGTTTGATAAGGGTTACGCCTTACCATCGCGCATGGCGAGAACCAAGCCGAACTCACTAGCTTTCAGTTTGGGCTTTAATTCAAAAACCTACAAACGTATGACTGGTAGTAGCGAAGCACTATCCAACCTCTACTGTCTCTGCATGGTCAGTAGCCGAGTTGTTTGGGATGCAACTAACACGCTGAAGGGGCTCTTACCTATCCATCCGAAGTCAGTCCCATGAACCAAGATAGTCTCAAGATTGATGCCTCAGTTGATCCTGGTACGAGCACCGTTAATCTAGCCTGTACGTCAACACATGAACCCTTGTGAAGTCTTTCAATTGATCCTGGCTTCAGGCACCAACGGTCTAGGCGTATTATCAAGATTCACAAACCCCAGAAACGTTTCGCAATCGATCTTGATTCAGGACCACGCCGGTCAAACCTTCATGCCCCTCTAAAACCTGAAGCATTTTTCGAGATATCCTGAACATGTATGTCTGTGAACAGATAGAAGGAATACCCTCCTAGTCCAGCATGCGGACTGTCAACCACTGCCCACACGAGTCCAACACCAATTGGGCGGCCAAGTAGTACGAATACTTTCCGAGGACCCTACCGAGGTAACGTAGTATGCTACATAACGCACCCTGCCATTGGACAGAAAAATCCAGAGATTTACTGCAGTAGGGTAGAGTGCATTAGTTTCAAGGGAGAGACCCTGTGCTGCGACGGACTACCTTGTCACTGAAATGATCAACGCGGCTCAACCCTCCATTACACCTTTACGGTGAAACCAAGGCCCCATTCGGTCGCTCTTCCGCCATACGGGTGCAGTGACTGTCGTGAATAGAATACTTTAGGCATCAAGACTTAACCCTACGTTTCACCGGCATTAAACTAGGGTTCTAGTCAAGACCAGCGTCCCCAGTGTGTCAAGCTATAATGTCATGGGAGGCGAGGGTACAGCTACATGTGAATTTTACCAGGTTTTCGTATAGACATGCGAGCATGGCTGTTTCACCAAGTGACTACTCAGCAGTCTCCACAGTCCACCCAAAGAGGTAGAAAGTGTGATCAGGATTACGCCATATCATCGCGCGAAGCGAGAACCCCTCCGAAGAGATGAACCCACCAGCTTCCAGTTTGGGCCCCAACTCAAAAGCCAGAACCGTCTGACTGGTAGCAGCAGAGTACGAAGTACTATTCAATCTCTACTGGCTCTACAGGTCCGCACCCGAGTTGGTTTGTGACGCAACTCACCCGCCGGAAGAAATTCTTATCCAAACATCCGAGCGCACTCCCATGAACTAAGATAATCTCTAGATAGATGACTACTATTGTTTCTGGTACGAGCACCGTCTAACGGCCTGTACGTCCTGACTCACAGAACCCATGTGAATTCATTTGATTAATCCTGGCGTCAAGTACTAACGGCAAAGTCATCTCGTCGAGATACACAAACCCTAAATTGTTACGCATTGATTCGGGGCCAGGACAAGCCGGTCGAACCGTCAAGTCCCGTTAATCCCCCAGTCACTTCATGAGAATATCCCGAACATGGGGGTCTGCGAAAAGATGAAATACCTCCCTAGTCCAGCATGCAGACTTTCAACCACTGCCCCCTCGAGTCCAACACCAATGGGTTGGCCAGGTGGTACAAGTAACACCTGAGGGAAAACCACCCCCCGAGGTAACACAGTATGCTACATAACGCACTCGGCCATTACACAGAAAAATCCGGAGATTTCCTGCGATAGGGTAGAGTACGCCAGTTAATCAACCGGCTCAGTCCTCCATTTCACCAGAACGGCAAAACTAGGGCCCCATTCGAAGATCTTACACCATACAGGTCCAGTGACTGGCGCGAAATGGCATTACGTTAGACACCAAGACTTAACCCTCCATTTCGCCGGAACGAAACTAGGGTCCTAGTCTATTCATGCACCCCCATCACGACAAGATCTAATGCCTGGGTGGCGAGGGTACAGCTACAGTGAAAATCGAGATTATGATCCCAGTTATCAAAAAAAAATTGTACAACACATGAAAAAAGATTTGCAATTGTTACAGAGAAACTTCGCCAAACCCTTCTGCATTGTTTCAAAATTATCTGAAATACCCTGCCAGGTAAATATATATTGTTCATTAATGTTCTCTTGAACTGAATCTCGTTATTGTACATTAGTGCTTTCATAACTTAATATTGAATTCTCTGGAAGTAAAAAGACTTTCTTCAGTCACATAATATTTTTTGGAGTATCAAATGGAATATACTAGCAAATAGAATATATGATATAAAATGATATTTCAATATCATCAAGTTCAAACTAGGGACATAACAATATTGTGGATAATGCGTTTCGTGGAAGTACTTCGCAACGGATACTATATAATGGGTAGAGACACACAGAATATGAAATCATACGAATAATCACTCTGAATAATATATGACAAGACTCGTGAAATTATTTTGAAAGATCAGAGTTCTTTCATCAGAAGAACAGGTATTTTCAGGTTTCAGGATATTCATGATATATGCCATGTGGGTTATGAATATGACCATGTAGTTGTATTTCGTTTCCACAATTACATTTTCCATTTGAATATCTAAATTGCTTCATCACACATGTTCGCAACCGTTGAAAAAATGTTCTTCTTGCTATTTGCCATTTGCGTTTTCATGGGTTTATTCCCGGATTTTTATTCGCGTATTGTTATTCAGGATTATTGTTTTCGTCTGTAAATTTCGAATCTCTAGCCTAAAATGTTCTTAACGATTGGGAGGCACTGATGAAAAATTCGAGGTCTCAAGCAAGAAGAAAACTCTCAGGGTACGTTACGAATATGTGGAAATACTTTCGTTATTGAGAAAACTCTTCAAATGTTCTCCAATTCTTTATCGGAAAGTTCTTCCTGTGGGTCCCATGTAAACTTTTTGACAATAACAGCAGGTTGCCTCATGAATTCATCCTTATGTGTAATGTTTTAACCTTTTTTTGAATTTATTGAGGTTTTAATAAGTTTTAGATGAAGTTCATGATTTTTTTAGGTATGTAGAAATTTTCTCAGAAATATCTTAGTATATTTTAAGAAAATGTATTTGAAATTTGAAATTATTTAAATCTAATTTACGAGGGGCGTTCAATGTATTCTCGTTATCGAGTGATTTGCTGATAATGTAAGTAATCTAATTATATCATTTATTATGAAAGTATCTGAGGGTATAAATATAAAATTTCACTTATTTACGATCATTAGTTTTCTGGGTATCCTTAGTGAAAGACGACCAGAATAACTGACGCCACAATGATGCATCGCGCTGTTATAAAGTTCCTCACTAAGCAGGGAAAAGTCAAAGAATCATTCGTGAACAGATCATATTGCTGTTTACCAAGACTGTGCTCCGTCATTTTCCATCGTTCAAAAGTGGTCAAGTGAATTCCAAAGAGGCATTGAAGACGGCTCTCGCTGGGGTGGGCCCGTTAGCTGCACCACTGAAGAAAATGTCAAAACAGTGGGAGAGCTGGTACTTGATGATGCCATAATGAAAATCAAAATGTTAGCAGTGAGGACAAATCTATCCGTGGGTACAATATATGTTATCTCTCATGACCATCTTAACCTCTCAAAGGTCAGTGCAAGATGGGTACCGAGAATGCTCTCCGCACCTCAGAAGTAAGTGCAAGTCGAGTACTGTAAGGAGTGTTAAGAGCTCTGTGGAGAAGAACCATCGACTATTTTCAACCGGAGGATAAGACGTGGGTTCATCACTATGACCCTGAAACTAAACAAGAGTCCATGCAGTGGATTGAAAAGAGTGCACAGCCTCTAAAGAAGTTTAAAGTCACCCAATCCGCTGGAAAAAAATGGCTAAGGTCTTTTGGGATTCTAAAGGAATTTTATTGAGAACATAAACTAAAAAGGGTGAGAGCATCACAGCAGCATCTTACGCAACCCCTTTGCGTAATTTAATAGAAGCAGTTAAGAGGAAAAGGCGAGGAAAACTCATAGCAAGGGTTCAGCTGCTTCAAGACAACGCGCCGCGGCCCGCGTGGCGAAGGCTGCTGTGCCGGAATGTGGCTTCGAAGAAATTATTCATCGTCCGTACAGTCTAGACTTGGCCTACAGCGACTACTATTATTCCCAAATGTGAAGACATATCTTCGTGGAAAGCGATTATCCGACGATGAAGAACTGAACGTAGCAATTAATACCTATTTTGAGGGGAAGCCAGAAGAATACTTTTCTTGAGGTTTAGAGAAGCTGATTTTTCGATCTAACAAACGTATTGAAGTTTTCTGAGTTTTCATTCATGCGTATACCGACAATACATTCTGTCAAGAAAGTACCGGGAATTATCGATTTAAATCTGGCGGGGCAATGACGCAGGTAAACATTTTTTTCCTAGGTTGGTACCACTGTCGTTAATTACTATGCCAAGCTTGAGCGGGATCTGCCAACTAGTGTGTTTGCAACAGCTGATTAAGTCAGTCGATGTCAGAGTGCGTGCCGATTTTTACTATGGGTGATTACGTTGAGCAAATAATTTGTTTAAAGTTTTGTGTTGTAAATGAATTTTCGTGTGCCGATGCATTGAAAATGTTGCAAAAGGCCTTTGGTGATAATGCTCTATCGAAAACTCGTGCATATCAGTGGTACAGAGCCTTCAAGGACGGTCGTGAAGTGGTCGCCCATCGACGGCTTCGATCGAAGATAACGTCGATAAATTAAGGGAAGGGTGCTGGAAAACCGTCGTACCAGCTTGAGAGAGATAGCACATGATCTTAAGATATCCCACGAGTCCGCACGTACGATTTTGATTGATATTTTGGGCATGAGAAAGGTGGCCGCACGACTCGTACCGAAAGACCTGAATTTTCTTCAAAAACGTCATCGCGAACAGGTTGCTTCAGACATGCTGGATCGCTGTAATTCCGATTCTACATTCATGGAGCGCATTATAACTGGTAATGAGACCTGGGTCTACGAGTTCGATATGCAAACAAGCCAGCAATCATCGGAATGGGTGGCAAAAAATAAGCCGAAACCGAAAAAACCACGCCAAAGCAGCTCGAAAATGAAGGTGATGCTCATTGTTTTCTTCGATATCCGTGGCGTGGTGCACTACGAATTCGTTCCAGAGGGTCAGACGGTAAACAAGGAGTATTACCTAGGCGTTATGAAACGTTTGCGTGAACGTATCCGCAAGAAGCGACCAAATTTGTGGGCGAACAACTCATGGATTTTGCATGACGATAACGCGCCTTCTCACCGAGCTACGATTGTGACTGACTTTCTCGCCAAAAACTCAACAAACGTGCTTCAGCAACCACCGTATTCGCCGGATTTGGCTCCCTGCGACTTTTTCCTCTTCCCAAAACTAAAATTGCCCCTTCGTGGCACCCGTTTTGAGTCGATTGAAGCCATAAAACAAAATTCGGCGCGAGAGCTGAAGTCCATCAAGGAAAGCGCCTATAAAAAATGTTTCGATAATTGGAAGTGCCGTTGGCATAGATGTATTGGAGCAAATGGAGCCTATTTTGAAGGCTTCCCAATAAATTTTGACGATTAAATGTAAAAATGTTGTTTTAATTGAAAATTCCCGGTACTTTCTTGACAGAGTAGTATACTACATTACAGAGACTTTTCTGTATCACAAATTGAGATACAAAATTAATGAGTTAGTAATTCAAACGACTAAAGTTCACCTGACGTTTTCCAACGACGTCATTTGTTGTCGGGTTACTCTACTGAATATTTATCATTTTGATTCTGGATGTCAAATGCATGAATTTTTCACACATTCATGCATGCCCGAATATGAGCATTTTTCGAAAAAAATCATTTAGCAACGAAGCTAATTTTCACCCCGGAGGACTATGTTTTGTGTGCGTTCGATAATGATAAGTGTTACGCTAACCATCCTGAAATGATTGATGTCTTGAAACACGGAATCGAAGTTGCCATTCATGAGATTGTGGTCAAATTTTCATCATGGACCTTGTTTACGCCATGGAAGTTTATTTTTCTTTGCTACAATTTGAATGAAAACCCAATTTTTCGACAATAAATACCCTATTCTGCCATACCGACTTGATGTTAATAAAACTTATTATCACTACACTAAGATTTTCCTGAAAAAAAATTTGAAATAAGTAAATTTGGAAATATTCTGATAGAAAAATTAACCCTTCAAGCCTTGAAGTATTCTAGAGTTAAACACGATTTTTCACATATATGAATTCAGCGAAATTTTTTTTCGTAACTTTCATAACTCATCTGTGAAATAACATCAAGGTGTTCCGAAATAACATGATAATTAATTCGGTTCGTTCAAAAAAGACAACAAAAAACCAATCTGTCAGATATTTCATGTAGTTTTCGGTATAAAATATTCAGTAGACTGATTCCATTACTTATCAACATCGAAACAATATTGAATTATCCTGGTAAACTTACAACTTCGGCAAGACCTGAAATTACGTCGGTAATTATTTTTAATATTCTGTGGAATAACTCCAAAGACGAAATGTTTTAGTAGAACATTTCAAATAGTTCATTTAATGGATTCCTTTTGCTAACCATCTCCTTATTTGCACTGAAAATTAGCTACGACAGGCTGGATAGCATGAATAAAATAAATGCTTTCGGAATATACTCGCCTCACGAAAATTGTTATTCGGAATTTCAAACATAAAATATGCTAATCTGGAAAGTACGAGGGGCATTAGGAATAATGAATGTATTGGGTGGAAAGCTTAGATTAAGTTTAAATCTAGTTAGATTGAAAACGTATTTCCTTTTGTTTAATAATTAATTTTCATAACTTTAAATTCAGAATTATATCTCCGAACTCCGACAATATATATTCAAAATGATATATAAAACCTATCAAAATGATAACCCAATATATAATCAATATAAAATATTTTTCAATGTCTAGGAAAAACCTTTTTTACTAACGATATGAAACGTAATAATACAAATGTATCAAAAATCTAACCATATTAAAACAAATTGTAGAAATTACTATGTTTTACTACCGATAAAAATATACATATATTACACATTTTCTTGTGACTCGACTTTTGGGAAATAAACTATCCCATCATCAGACAACTGAAGACCTAACAGTGGTACGGATGTATTTAAACAAAAGTGATAAATATTTTAAATATTTCAATAGATACTAGATAACACCTTATAGTGGTACAGAGGTTTACAAGCGGAACGTGATAAAAACCGGGTTAATAAAGAGGGGCCTTCTAACAGATTTCGGAATATCGGCAATCGCCAAAGAAGGCTGTTAAAGAGATGGTACCCATTTAAATATCTCAAAAAATTTTTGGGATTACATAGATCCTCACAGTCATTCATTATTTTTACATTATTTTGTTGTATATCTCAAATATTTGGATTTACATAGCTCCATACAGTTATTCATTATTTTTTAAACAAAAACAAATGAAAATCTTAAGAAAATTTCACATGTAGACTCAAAAGAAAAGAAACCTGATTATTGAAATTTTCAAATTCATTCAGAATAAAAATAATTTAAAAAATAATGAATGACTGTATGGAGCTATGTAAATCCAAATATTTGAGATATACAACAAAATAATGTAAAACTAATGAATGACTGTATGGAACTATGTAACTCCAAAAATTATTTGAGATATTTAAATGGTTACTTCCTTGTCGATTGCCGACATTCCGATATCTGTTAGAAGGCCCCTTTTTTAACCCGGTTTGTCATCAGGTTCCGCTTGTAAACCTCTGTACCACTATTAGGTGTTATCTAGAATCTATTGAAATATTCAAAGTATTTATCACTTTTGTTTAAATACCTCTGTACCACTGTAAGGTCATCAGTTGTCTGATGATGGGATAGTTCATTTCTCGAAATTCGAGTCAGAAGAAAATGTGTGATATATATTTTTATTGGTAGTAGAACATAGTAATTTCTACAATTTGTTTTAATTATGATCAACTACCAAATAGTAACGGCTGAAACAATTCAGTATCTAACTATATGACTATGTATATATAAACATACATATACAGGAAAATTCACCATTCCAAAATTATCTGAAATCATCAAAATAACGGATAAAATAAAAATAGTTGAACCAGAACTCTTTGATGAGTATATAAATATCTATTTCAGTCTAATTGATTTAATCAGTACATTCCTGATAATATTATATATGACATAATCAAATTTTAACTTAACAAAACATTAAACTTAGAATAAATCAACCCAAAGTGAATTAGAAACATAACCAGAATTTCTAACTTATTGGTATTTTTCTTATCATAGGACATTGTTTCGGAGAAAAAACATCTGTTGTGTTTTTCTGTGTTCTAAGTACACGTAGGTATGGTTTACGCTGTATTTCTCTAATACCTCAGAAACATTTAAATTTACCTTGAGTTGTTTCATTCCAAGTTTTATCTTTTTCAGTAAGTTCAACTCATCGTTTGAACAAAAACAAGCGTTTCGTATCAGTTTTATACAATACATAACTTTTCCTATAAAATGACGGTTTAACGTGATTTGGATGACTCTAAGTGACATCCACAAAACTTAGGAAGCATTTAGCAACAATGACGCAGATTTTTAAGATGGAAAAAGATGATTTGAAACAACTAGCTACATTCATGGGACGTACCGATAAAACGCATCCTCAATTCCACAGGCTTCCCGAAGACGTATATAAGACTGCGAAAGTTAGTAAATTATTATTACTTGCCAAAAAAAAATTTCTAAACCTAATAAGGAAAAAAACTAAATGAAATTGAAATTAATTTAGATGCGATTGATCAAGATCAATATGAAGATAGCTATAAATATTTTCTTTAATCTGTCAGTCTTCTACAATTTTAATTTGAAAAAAAAATTTTTGTCAATAAACTTGTAGAATTAAATTAATATCTTATAAGCACTGCTTATATTTAATATACCTATGAAATCAAAACTCAATCTACTATATCATATGGAATAAATAAATAATTTATTCATTAATTTTAATTGATATTTGCTGGTTCATTTAATCCATTTTTTCGAGTGTTTTGAATAAAAAAAATTTTTGAAATAAAAATTGTAGAAGACTGACAGATTGAATCTGTGTTGATATTCAAATTTTGTTATATTCCTCCTATCAAGTAAAAAGCCTCTTTCTATTATTTTAGGCAATAACCATGTTTGGAACAAAACGCAAAAAGGTCTTATGAGAGAAACATGTGATGAAGTATTTCAAGAACATGAACAAGGACCTAAACCAGGATCTAGTAAAGATAATGAAATAAAAAATGAAAGCACAATTCTACCGAATAAAAAAAGAAAATAATTCAATGAACTAAAGAGCAAAAGTCCTTAACCGGAAAATTTTTCATTCCTCATATCAGAAGACGAATTGCTCCCCGGAAAGCAGAAGTTATGGAATTTATTGAAAAATACCCTGAAATTTTCTCGAACAAAACCTGGCCCGTTGTAAAAGTTAAGTTTGTAACGAATTTGGCGAATAAAATAATAGTAGGAGTGATAATAATTTTATTATTTGAAATTTATGAGTATTACTAGAAATGTAATTTCTTTAATTTTATTCAATTAAGTTTTAAAAATTTTGTGTTTATTTATTAGGTAATGATGATTTTAATTTATTGAATTATTAACAAAATTTCTTTTCCGTTATTCTCATCAACTTTATGTCTATGAAAAATGAATAATTGATGTTTTTATCAAACTGAAAAAAATTGACGAGAGTTCATGTCATATTTTTTCCTGAAATGTTTAATTCGATTTGCACATTATGTGATTATTGCTGCAAAAATTGGTTAGAATGAATGTTATTTTTGAAAATACACTATTCCACTTGTTCAGATTGAGAAAATTACTATTAATCATAACATACGAAAAGTTTGCTTTCTTGGATTGAGCTTCAGAGTAGGTATATTATATGGTTTTGACATACTACTCTGTCAAGAAATTACCGGGAATTTTCAATTAAAACAACATTTTTACATTTAATCGTCAAAATTTATTGGGTCGCCTTCAAAATAGTCTCCATTTGCTCCAATACATCTATGCCAACGGCACTTCCAATTATCGAAACATTTTTTATAGGCGCTTTCCGGGATGGACTTTAGCTCTCGCGCCGAATTTTGTTTTATGACTTCAATCGACTCAAAGCGGGTGCCACAAAGGGACAATTTTAGTTTTGGGAAGAGGAAAAAGTCGCAGGGAGCCAAATCCGGCGAATACGGTGGTTGCTGAAGCACGTTTGTTGGTTTTTGGCGAGAAAGTCAGTCACAATCGTAGCTCGGTGAGAAGGCGCGTTATCGTCATGCAAAATCCATGAGTTGTTCGCCCACAAATTTGGCCGCTTCTTACGGATACGCTCACGCAAACGTTTCATAACGCCTAGGTAATACTCCTTGTTTACCGTCTGACCCTCTGGAACGAATTCGTAGTGCACCACGTCACGGATATCGAAGAAAACAATGAGCATCATCACCTTAATTTTCGAGCGGCTTTGGCGTGGTTTTTTCGGTTTCGGCTCATTTTTTGCCACCCATTCCGATGATTGCTGGCTTGTTTGCATATCGTACTCGTAGACCCAGGTCTCATCACCAGTTATAATGCGTTCCATGAATGTAGAATCGGAATTACAGCGATCCAGCATGTCTAAAGCAACCTGTTCGCGATGACGTTTTTGAAGAAAATTCAGGTCTTTCGGTACGAGTCGTGCGGCCACCTTTCTCATGCCCAAAATATCAATCAAAATCGTACGTGCGGACTCGTGGGATATCTTAAGATCATGTGCTATCTCTCTCAAGCTGGTACGACGGTTTTCCAGCACCCTTTCCTTAATTTTATCGACGTTATCTTCGATCGAAGCCGTCGATGGGCGACCACTTCACGACCGTCCTTGAAGGCTCTGTACCACTGATATGCACGAGTTTTAGATAGAGCATTATCACCAAAGGCCTTTTGCAACATTTTCAATGCATCGGCACACGAAAATTCATTTGCAACACAAAACTTTAAACAAATTCTTCGCTCAACGTAATCTTCCATAGTAAACATCGGCACGTACTCTGACATCGACTGACTTAATCAGCTGTTGCAAACACACTAGTTGACAGATCCCGCTCAAGCTTGGCATAGTAATTAAGGACAGTGGTACCAACCTAGGAAAAAAATGTTTACCTGCCTCATTGCCCCGCCAGATTTAAATCGATAATTCCGGGTACTTTCTTGACAGAATGTATATTTATTCTCAAAATTCACTTTGTCAACTAAAATTTTTTTTTTAGAGTATATTTTCCTCAATTCTGAAAATGTAATTATGTCAACAACATAAAATATACTGTGAAACTTAGGCCAAATGAATTTAATTTATTAATTCTACTATATTTTAAAATGTTTCATGAAGTGATGAGCAAGAAATTAATATCCACCTGGTTGTTATTATTTGAAAAATTCTCTTCTAATATCATCAGCTTATCAAATTTCCAGCTCCCTATAGTTGTGGACGACATTAGCTTCCGCATAAGCTCTTCAATAGTGATGAAGATTTTTGAAACCTTGTTATGACTTGCATGAACTAGACTTTCTATTCAAAGTAATGAAAATATCAGTTTCTTCAATTCTGTTACTTGGTTTCATAGTTGGATGACATTCAAGGAGAGCACTGACGTGAAGAAAGGATTTTCTGCACGCTTCTTCAATTGCCCTATAATACCTTGAATATATCACGAAAATTTCAAATCTTTCAATTAAGATATAGAAGTTACACATATGATTAACAGTACATCACATACTATTCCCCCAATACTTGTCTTATTGAAAAAATATAAAAAGATATCGTCAACCGCGTGAAAGAAACATTGAATTTGAAGAATGTTGTCGGCTTGAATTTGAATTTTTTGTTTCTGAAAGACTAACGTCATATTCCTTACATTTAATATTTCATATTTCAGTCCTAACTACCGAAAGCCAGTGAGCTTCTGGGACGTTTTATTAAAACCTAGGAGAATCAGCAAATAAACAAAAAATTAATTTTACTTCCTGTCATAGCTTAAATAAAACCAATAACCATAAGAGTTTTTTATGTTATTTCTCCCCATTAGCCAATCATGAACCGAAATGACATAAAATGCCTTTTCTTATTCGAATAATGTAATGCTGGTCATGATACTGAAAATATAGTATTAAAATTAGAAAGTATTAATAGAATTCTTTCATAATTTTCGACGCCTTTCTTGAAGAAACAAAAAGTTACAAGAAAGAAATAGAACCTACTTAAAAATATCTGTACTTTTCGATTCGATTTGCACAGTCACATATTTGTGAAAGATGGTGGAAAAAATTTATGAATACTTCATATACTGAAGTGCGTCTCCCGGAAATTCATTTTTTCGCCTTGAAAATAGATGAATCATAAAAGAGAAGTGATACGTTAGTTGTCTGGAAAACAATATACAGGTTGGTTCATTCTTTTTTGTCAAAAATTTAAATTGTAGATAGAATATTTAATTTCAAAATAAAAATGTCCTTAAGAAGCTCTATGTCTAAGCTACATGGGGTGCAATTTTCCACATTTTCCTTTTTTCTCAATTTCACTTAGAGGTTCAGAAATATCCGGATCAAATTTAAGGGTTGCGGTTCTTCATGTGACAAAAATGAAATGATAATAAGAATTGTTGTGATCATCTACAGGATAATAAGTTTTTCAAGATTACTCTCCCTGTCTAACTCCAAAATATTGTTATTGCACGCCACCTTTTTTTATACAATAATTTTTATTTTGGTTTTTCTGAAAAAATTTTCTCCTGAATCTATTTGTACTCACGACTCTTTATGGGAAAAATTCTAAAAACATCGGTATGCGTCGAAATTATTTAGGAAACTTTAAAATACAATATTATGATTTACTACTTATCGCAAGAGAGCTTATTCTGAAACTTCAACGAATAAATTAAGTTAAATGTTCGTAATGTAAACCATTCTGCCGTTAAATAATTCGCACGCTCTTCTTATAGATCCCTCTGCGCGGATGTACTAACATTATTATTTCTTAATTCAGCATACGTTTCGAATGCGATCAATAATTTCTTCGCCTTTTTTCACAGTAAGCATATAGTCTTTCGAATAACCTGAAGTGGGAAAAACCAGCAAAGTTAGATCCGGGAAACATATTGGCTGAAGTACCGATCCTTTACATCCCTCTGGAAAATTATTGTTCCGCCATTTTCCAACATTTCTATGAAAAAATGCCGTACAACCATGTGTTCGAACTCACGTTCAATATTGGCATACTCTTCTAATAAAATTCATACAAATTATTTGCTATTTCAGCGATCTGACAGGAAATTAGGCCCAAATAGTTAAACGTTAAGCCAAACGTTCACACTCAATTGACTCGGCAGTATCTAGGCCGTAGTGATTCGTGATTCACTACTCCTCGACGAATGAAACACGCTATAACTCAAGAACGTTCTTATTTCCTTCTATCTCACTGAATCCAGTGACAAAAAAGCTATTTATTAAAATTTTTCCTCAATAACTTTTCAAAATTAAATAAAATAAATATCTCAAAAAAAGGAAGATTGATTTTAGTAGTAGTTTTATAGTTAACACTCGTTACACAGCTACAGAAGGAATAAAAGAATCCAAAGAAAATATAGGATATTAAATAAAATAGAAAGGCCTTTTACTTGATAGAAGAAATATAACAAAATTTGAATATCAAAACAAATTAAAATATGTTTATCTTCTACAATTTTAATTTCAAAAAATTTTTATTCAAAAAAACTTTTAGAATTAAATTAATGTCTAAAACAAGCACCGCTTACATTTAATAGACGTATATAATCAAAACTCAATATATAATGTCAAATGGAATAAATAAAGCAAAAGATATACGAAAGTCATTAAAATTAATAAATAAATATTTAAAGGAGACAAAATTTGTTTCTGGTCTTACCTTCAAGAACGCCAATTACCTTTCAAAACCAGAAACAAATTTTGTCTCCTTTAAATATTTATTTATAAATTTTAATGACTTTCGTATATCTTTTGGTTTATTTATTCCATTTGACATTATATATTGAGTTTTGATTATATACGTCTATTAAATGTAAGCGGTGCTTGTTTAAGACATTAATTTAATTCTAATAGTTTTTTTGAATAAAAATTTTTTGAAATTAAAATTGTAGAAGATAAACATATTTTAATTTGTTTTGATATTCAAATTTTTTTATAGGATATAAGTTAGATATATTTAAAGGATACAAAAATTTGTTTCATATTAATGTGTTATGAAAACCAAATTCCTCTCACAAACGTTTGTATCCTTCAAGTATTTGTTCAATCTAGAGAGGTGAGAAGAATTTATCTGTTTGATATATAAGATATTATAAATCCTTATATCAAGTGAAAACCCCTTTTTTATATAGGTTAGGATATTATTCAAATATTTAAATATTAGCCTTCTACCTATTTAATTTCAAAAAATTATTTTTAATAATTATAACTTCAGGAATTAAATTGAAATAATGTCATATGAGTACCATTTATATCAAACGACCTATAAAATAAACATTCATTATAAGAGATCCAAATGATATAACAAAATCCAAAAAATTAAAATTGTTAACCAAAATCCTATAAATTAAATATTTTGAATAGACAAAATTTCGTTTCTGCTGATCAATCTTATGAAAACAAATATCTTTCAAAAAGGTTTAACATAATCCTAAGAATTTCATCATAAAACTATCCTACTTAGAATATTCAATATTATTGGATATCTAACTGAGTTACTTTCTATAAAAACTTAAGATATGTAAAAACATTACTGAAAAACAAGTTTTAGGAGAGACTTTGCTTCGTCAGTATTCAAATAATTTATATTCAATAAAATATAACATCAATCAACAAAATATTTACTCACCCTTCAACAATTCAGAAAACTTCTGGTAAATGAATACTGAAAAATTTAAATGTAGTGTACGTTTAACTATAAATAAATAATTCTGAGGTTTACCCTTGATCTAAAAGATTGAAAGACAGTTCATCGGCCTCTCTTATAGCATAGGGACTATCTGTATAAAGAATGTTAAGGAAACCAAATAATTATATATTATGAATAATTCGTAAGAAATTCGTAAACAAATTTACCCCATCTCCAAATCAGATCATAATAACAGTAAATTCATGAAACTAACATATTATGAATAAAGTAACATAAAAAGAGGTTAATACTTGATAGAAGGTAAATAAAATTATTCAAATATTTTAATATTAGCCTTCTACATATTTAATCTCAAAAAATTATATTTAATAATTATAACTTCAGGAATTAAATTAAAATAATTTCATATAAGTACCACTTATATCAAATGACATAAAATAAACATTCATTATAGGACATCCAAATGATATAACAAAATCCAATAAATAAAAATTGTTAACCAAAATCCTATAAATTAAATATTTTGAATAGACAAAATTTTGTTTCTGCTGATCAATCTTATGAAAACAAATATCCTTCAAAAATGTTCAACATAATCTTAAGAATTTCATCATAAAACTATCTTACTTAGAATATTCAAAATTATTGGATATCTAACTAAGTTACTTTCTATAAAAACTCAAGATATGTAAAAACGTTACTGAAAAATAAGTTTTAATAGAGACTATGCTTCGTCAGTATTCAAATAATACATATTTAATAAAATATAACATCCATCAACAACAAATATTTACTCACCCTTCAACAATTTAGAAAACTTCTGGTAAATGAATACTAAGAAATTTAAATGTAGTGTACGTTTAACTATAAATAAATAATTCTGAGTTTTACCCTTGATCTAAAAGATTGAAAGACAATTCAACGGCCTCTGTTATAGCATAAGGACTATCTGTATAAAGAATGTTAAGGAAACCAAACAATTATATATTATGAATAAAGTAACATAAATAGAAGTTAATACTTGATAGAAGGTATATAAAATTATTTAAATATTTCAATATTAGCCTTCTACATATTTCATTTCAAAAAATTATATTCAATAATTATAACTTCAGAAATTTAATTAAAATAATGTCATATAAGTACCACTTATATCAAATGACATAAAATAGGTTAGGATATAATTTTTTTCAATTTCTATCGTCAGTTTCTAACCCCTCAAAATTATTGTATTCAGCTAAAAATATTGGAGGATCCATGACGGCTAAGATATGATTTTATTCCAAGCTTTGCGCATATTCATATAAAAACTTAGGGAAAAGCTCTAGACCGTGTACATTCGAGGTGTGTCCGAAACTTATCCGACCTGAGTTCGTATCTTCTCGTTGGTGCTATTCTTCGTCATTCGGTCTGGGACATCCTTTGAAGTGGTGCCCATTTGATTAAACCACACGCTTCCGCTAGTGCTTCCACATCCTAATTCAATCATTGAACGCAGATTTTGGGATGACCTTCATCTCGCGCATCGGATTACTCTGAATCGTCGTGATGTCGTCGAACTGCTTTCCTTTGAGCGCCATTTTCAATTTTGTGAACATCTAAAAGACGCAGGGAGCTATATCGGAACTGTATGGATGCCGGCGAAGCTGTACAATTTTGTGTTTCGCCAAAAATTGTAGCACAAAGTTCGATGAATACTCGAGCTTTCTGGCGCGAAGAGATGGACTCAGCTCGGATACTTCTCGGCTTACCTCGTAGTAAGACAGACGAATTTTCTTATTCAAATCTTTAAATCTGCATAGTATAACGTAAACTGTAAACATTTCAGAAGGCTTGAACTTTTTCCTTTTTTCTTTTTCTGGCATACATCGTGCTATCGTTTTACCTAAGTGTTCGCAATTTTCAAATTTTGATACGAAAATGGCCTCAAACGACAAGGTTGAACTCATTGATGAAAAATCCGGGGTCAAAACACATTATGTATGGCTGTCCGTAAACACTCTGACTTGAGAACATAAATAATTATAGACTTGTAACTTTTTCAGAGTAGGTTTGTAGCCTAAATATCTTTATTGAATTATTTAAATATTTTAATATCAGCTTTCTACATATTTAATTTAAAAAAATATATAATATTATTATAACTTACAGGAATTAAATTAAATTAATGTCATATAAGTACCACTTATACCAAGCGACATATAAAATGAGCATTCATTATAAGATATCCAAATGATATGACAAAATCCAATAAATAAAAATTGTTTACCAAAATCCCATAAATTAGATATTTTGAGTAGACAAAATTTTGTTTCTGCTCATCAATCTTATGAAAACAGATTTCTTTCAAAGATGTTTAACATAATCTTAAGAATTTCATCATAAAACTATCTTACTTAGAATATTCAATATTATTGGATATCTAACTAAGTTACTTTTTATAAAATCCCAAGATATGTAGAAACATTACTAAAAAACAAGTTTTAAGAGAGACTTTGCTTCGTCAGTACTCAATTATATTCATATTCAATAAAATGTAACATCAATCAACAAAAATATTCTCTCAACTTTCAAGAATTCTGAAAGCTTCTGTTAAATGAATACTGAAAATTTTAATAGAGTGTAATGTTAACTCAAATGAATAATTCTGTGGTTTACCATTGAGCTAAAAGATTGAAAGGTAATTTAACGGCCTCTGTTATAGCACAAATACTATCTGTAGAAAGAATGTTGAGGAAACCAAATAATTATATATTATGAATAAAATAAAATGAATAGAGGTTTTTAATTGATAGAAGGTATATAAAAATATTTAACTATTTTAATATTAGCCTTCTACATGTTTAATTTCAAATAATTATATTCAATAATTATAACTTCAGGTATTAAATTAAATTAATGTCATATAAGTATCTTTTATATCAAACGAAATATAAAATAAACATTCATAATAAGATATCGAAATGATATAACAAAATCCAATAAATAAAAATTTGTTAATCAAAATCCTATAAATTAAATATTTTGAAAAGACAAAATTTTGTTTCTGCTGATCAATCTTATGAAAAAAAAAATACCCTTCAAAAATGTTCAACATAATCTTAAGAATTTCATAATAAAACTATCTTACTTAGAATATTCAAAATTATTGGATATCTAACTAAGTTACTTTCTATAAAAACTCAAGATATGTAGAAACGTTACTGAAAAATAAGTTTTAAGAGAGACTTTGTTTCGTGAAAACATTACTAAAAAACAAGTTCTAACAGAGACTTTGCTTCGTCAGTATTCGAATATATTCATCTTCAATAAAATATAACATCAATCAACAAAAATTTTATTGAATATGAATAAAATTGAGTACTGATCAAGCAAAGTCTCTCTTAAAACTTATCCGCTTAGACGACTGAAGTTAAAAATGCTAAATTATGACCTCAATGATCTAGAAATTTGAAATTTTGAGGGCTAATTTGGAGTGTGAAAGTATCACTCATGTTAAAAAGGGCTGGATAATAATAGTAATAATAATAATGTTTATTCACTCAATAATAACAAAAGGAACTATGAAAATCATTCAAAATTTCTTTAGCCTATGTTTTTCCTTAAAATCAATAGTTTTATTCAAAATAATTCAGAATTTTTATGTTTCACACTTTATTCAGAATTCTGACATGTCTTTCGTTCTTTCGACCATCTTCAAAGGAGTACAAACAGGAAATGAACTTAAAATTGAAAAAGGTTCTTTTATTATTCTGGTAATTATTTGATGTTGAATATGAATTTATAATTACTCACGCCGATAAAATAATTTGCATGGGTGATTCCAATACGGATTTGCTTGTCCCAGATAGTGAAACGAAATACGTCAAAGGGAGAATTGATGCACTTGGTCCCAGTCAATTAATAAACCAGCCAACAAAAGTACCAACCAATCTGCAACACTTATAGACTATATATTAGCTTCGGACATCCATAGTGTTTCTGAAATTGAAGTTCTGTCTACCGACGTTGGCACCGATCATGAACTTGTATCCTCTAATTGGCACATTGATATGACCAAGAAATTTCCCATGTTTAAAACTGTAAGAGACTTTAGGAATTTCAATCACAAGCAATTCAATTCAGATCTCCAATCAATACCCTCGAGAGGATTACGATGATATCGACGAGAAAATAAATTTCATGAATTCCAACATAACAAACTTATTGGATCTACACTTTCCTTTCCGCACTATATGAATAACAAAGAGACATGCACCATGGCTCACAGATAATTTGAAGGAAATGATGGTTTTGAGGGATAAAACTCTGGCTCGTTATAAAAAATTTAAAAATGAAAACGACTGGCTCTTGTACAAACAGATTAGAAATGCAGTTTCACTGGCGGTTAAAAATGGAAAAAAAGCTTACTTTTATTCTGTCCTGATCAAGAAGGAAACTAAAAACTTCTGGTCGAATCTGAAAAACCTCAATATTATCAAGAGAAAATCAACCGAACTACCCGAAGAGTTGAAAGATGCTAATAAAATAAATAAATATTTTATTGACTCCATTCCAAGAGTTTTTAGGGACCATGATCTTCTTGAATTCTACAACAAAAACATTAAGGATTCAAATATGGTCAGTTTTACATTTTGGGAGGTAGAAGAAGCCGAGATCTTCAGGGTAATCAATGGGATCAGGAGCGGGGCTACAGGTCATGATGGCGTCAATATATCTACAATTAAACTGTGCATTCCTTTCATTCTTCCTTATTTGACGCATGTTGTCAATTTCCAGGCAATTAAGTATATCATTCATTTTGATGGGATTGGTATTATTTTTAATTAATATTTTTTAGGTTTTTTTGTTTATACCAGCTCTTGGAAAAAAGCTTTGGTCTTCCCCTTGCCAAAACACCCTAACCCATCGTCTTTAAATGATATTCGACCTATTAGTTTATTACCAACTTGATCTAAAATAATTGAAAGGGTAATGCTTGGGCAACTGCAGGATCATCTAGAGAAAAATAAAATAATTCCTGCCTCACAATTTGGTTTTAGACCTGGCCATGGCTGTTGTACTGCTCTGCTCTATGTAACAGATGAAGTTTTCAATTCTATTGATCAAGGAGACCTTACCATCTTAACGTTACTCGACTATTCGAAAGCTTTCGACTCTGTAAATCATGAACTTTTCGTTGCTATCTTGCATAACATATTGGTGTTTCACGGAAAGCTACGGCACTGTGGGCTGATTATTTTGAGTGTAGATCTCAGGCAGTAGTCATTGATGATAAAACATCAACATACTTGAGACGGAGCTGTGGAATTCCGATCTACCTTTGGTTATAATATATATATATATATATATATATATATATATATATATATATATATATATATATATATATATATATATATATATATATATATATATATATATATATATATATATATATATATATATATATATATATATATATATATATATATATATATATATATATATACATATCATGCTTCGCTAATGTCTGCCTTTCAGCCACTTCTTTTTTTTACGCTGATGATAGTCAGCTAAAACTTTCCTTCACACCTCATGAATGTCGACAGGCAGTGGCGGCCCTTAATTTCGATTTGAACGTCATATACGAGATATCAGTGAAACATTGCCTCCTTTTGAATTCTAATAAATCCATGTGCAAACTCTTTGGGAGAAAAAATCAAAGAAAAATGTTCTTACAAAATTATGGTCAGAGCATTATAATGAATGGAAACGTTGTTCGTTTTGTGGATAGTGCGAAGAATTTGGGTTTGACAATTGATACTGACTTACGATTTACGAGGCATACTACTCTGTCAAGAAAGTACGGGGAATTTTCAATTAAAACAACATTTTTACATTTAATCGTCAAAATTTATTGGGTCTCCTTCAAAATAGGCTCCATTTGCTCCAATACATCTATGCCAACGGCACTTCCAATTATCGAAACATTTTTTATAGGCGCTTTCCGGGATGGACTTTAGCTCTCGCGCCGAATTTTGTTTTATGGCTTCAATCGACTCAAAACGGGTGCCACGAAGGGGCAATTTTAGTTTTGGGAAGAGGAAAAAGTCGCAGGGAGCCAAATCCGGCGAATACGGTGGTTGCTGAAGCACGTTTGTTGAGTTTTTGGCGAGAAAGTCAGTCACAATCGTAGCTCGGTGAGAAGGCGCGTTATCGTCATGCAAAATCCATGAGTTGTTCGCCCAAAATATCAATCAAAATCGTACGTGCGGACTCGTGGGATATCTTAAGATCATGGTCTCAAGCTGGTACGACGGTTTTCCAGCACCCTTTTTTTAATTTTATCGACGTTATCTTTGATCGAAGCCGTCGATGGGCGTCCGGAACGAGGAAAGTCTTCGACCACTTCACGACCGTCCTTGAAGGCTCTGTACCACTTATATGCACGAGTTTTCGATAGAGCATTATCACCAAAGGCCTTTTGCAACATTTTCAATGCATCGGCACACGAAAATTCATTTGCAATACAAAACTTTAAACAAATTCTTTGCTCAACGTAATCACAGATAGTAAAAATCGGCACGCACTCTGACATCGACTGACTTAATCAGCTGTTGCAAACATACTAGTTGACAGATCCCGCTCAAGCTTGGCATAGTAATTAAGGACAGTAGTACCAACCTAGGAAAAAAAAAATTTACCTGCCTCATTGCCCCGCCAGATTTAAATCGATAATTCCCGGTACTTTCTTGACAGAATGTATATCCAATTCGCTGAGCAGAGCTTACTTGAACCTAAGCCTCTTATATCAATACAGAAACTACCTCAATAGATCGGACAAGTATTGCTTCGTGAATCCCAAGTACTGTCACATATGAATTTTTGTGATGTTGTCTACAGTCCTTGTTTAACAGTCTTCGATAAGAATCGAATACAGATGCTTCAGAATAGTTGTTTGAGATTCATTCACGGAATTCAAAAACGAGATCCAATAACATATACCCTCAAGAAAACAATATGGCTCAACATGGAAGATAGGCGGAAATTTCATTCTTCGGTTTTGTTTTTCAAGATAATCAAGAAGGGAGTGCCGGTAACACTTTTCAACAAAGTTTTGTTCCGATCTGGTGTGCATTCTGTGAATATTCGCTCTAAGTGTAATATTTATATACCGAAACATTCAACTGACTTGTTCACGAGATCATTTTCCTACCAAGTGGCAAAAATTATGAATGAATTAAAATTTGAGTATAGAAATATCTCACTCGATAAGTCCAAATTATGTTTGCTCGACAATTTTTGCAACGATCCCCTGTACGGCTGAACTGTTCATCTCACTTTTTTGGCTTCTGGAGTTCTGTTTACCAAAGAGTCTAATAAAGATGTTGTGTGACTGACTATTTCTGGGCTCTGTTTGAGGTGAGGCATAAATAAACATTTAACTATATAATCTGCGGCATTGTTGAAGTTGTTATTTCTAAGTTGGGTATGCTCGGATTTCTTTAATTTTCGTTTGTGTTTTAAATTGTAGAGGGTTAGATGGAAGAATAGACGTATGACTTCAGGAGGTTTTCAACAAGTTGCTGTATTATTTTCTGGCCTGGGGTCATGCTAACTAAATCTCGCTATCAGATAAGTAATATTTTTGATTTGTATATTTTGGATTGGAAATAAAGACCATTTATTATTATTATTATTACTTTTAGGACATCTGTGTATTTTCATGGCGCATGGAAATAACAGCATCCATTATAGGGGTGTTACCGAATAGTATTTGGGAATTTGTTAAATTCTCCTTTTTCTCAACGGCTTTTTTGATTGAAAAATTCTCCAAATTGTCCATCAATTTACCCTCATTAGAAAAATAATTATTTTCTATACAATGTTCTGCAAAAAAGATTGATTTTTGGTTTTTTAAAGTAGACATCCTATGTTCTTTGATTATATGCATCGGCCTGTCTGTCCTATATGTAGCATTACAACCAGCACAATCAATTAGATAAATCTCCGATTTGGTAAAGTTGGGGTTACTTTCTAAAGAAACAATAAATTGTTCACCAAAATCTTAGCTAAATTATTTTTATTTACTGCTGAAGAATTAATTCCCATTTTAGAAAGACCATCAGAGATCCTACTGCTGAAACCTTTTATATAAGATATTGAAAACCATATTATATATCCTTTATAAGGATCATTTATAATATAGGTATGCTCAAAAGTCTATGAATGAAACTATCGCATGTTGACATTTTAATTTGCCGTGACTGATTGGATTTTGAAGTATTGGTGTCATACCATAATCCATTCAAAATAGGAGTTCTAAGTGTAATAGAAGAACCTTTTTCAATTTTAAGATTAGTTCCTTTTTGTACTCCTTTGAAGATGGTCGAAAGACCGAAACACGTGTCGGGATTCTGAATAAATTGTAGTCTTTATGATCTGAAGAAGTTACAATGTAACGAAACGCGTCATCAGTTACTTAATTAAAATGTAAACTAAACAATTATTGTTTTCATTTCAATTAAATTGTAAAACAAGAAAACTATGTGAATTGTTTCAAATGAAATTGTATGTTATAATGTTTCACCCAGAGCCAACCGCATACTCTATGAAATCAATGGTTCTTAATTTATTTTCATTTGAAATTTTATCATACGAATAATTCTGAAAGTACCAACCTGATCGACTTCAAATTTAGCTTTTCAGATGTAACTTAACCAAACATAGGCTAAGGCATAATTTCTTGAAGATAAATAATTGCAAAAATTTTATCTATTTTGGCGTGCTTGTTCAAGGGAAGAGTGTGCTATCGTTTCACGCAATTTTCGTGGAAAATGGTCTTAAATGGCTATGTTGGACTAAGTATTGAAGAATACAAGGTCAAAAGTAATTCTGTTTTTCCGGTCCGGCTGTCCGTAAAAACGCAAATTTTCGAACGGAATGAGCTGGAGCCTTGAAACTTTCAGTGAAGGTTTGGTTTTTCACGTTTGAAATTTTTACAATTTGGTCCAATATATTCCAAACTTGAGATTCCAAGTTTCGAAAACAATATTTCGTCAGCGGATAAGGGTTAAGGCCCATCTTGAATACTATTGGAGCTCGTTTCGTTCTGAGTCTGCGCACCTGAAACTCTTTAGACAGGCGTGATGCGCCGCTCTGGCTGTGACACCAATGACCTCGTGTTCCGCTTGAAACGGTCGTCAAACGCTGAGTGCCTCGCACTTTTTCAAGACGGCAGGGAAGGTTAGTCAGGATTCTTTAGACTGGTCGTGCCCGCTATTGACACGCCAGTCAAGCTGCAATCGAGCAAGGCAGGTTTCTGGACGAGGAGCGAAGAAGTTATCCGCTACACACTCCCCCTCCAGTGAGCATCGATAAGATCACGGAATAGGGCGTTGGCAATCAGGCAAGGAGACAGTCCGCCGCTGGTCTGGTCGCGGTGCCATCTCCAGCGGGGATCTGTGGAACAAAAGGGGAAGGCTGTCTCGGAATGATGGATAGGGGGCAATTAGGGCCACCAAATGAATGGGTTGATTCGCTCTTGAAGCAAACCCCCCAATTACGTCGGGGTCGCCAATGAAGCTCTCAGAGGAAATGCGGTGTTGTAAGGGAGCTTCTACCTCTTAATTAAGGAGACGGTGTTTCGTTCTGAGTCTGCGCACCTGAAACTCTTCAGATAGGCGTGGTGCGCAGCTCTGCCTGTTTCGGGGTAGGTTTTCGGCCTGAATGTCTCGACTGATTTCATTGTTCTGCAAATTAAGTCGAATGGTTTCGCAGTTATTCACATCTGAAATTTTATATTTTTATTCACAGTTTCTTTTTTTAAGAAGCTATGCAGACATTTGAAATTTTGAGGGTAAATGGACAGTGCTCTTCTAGATTTTTTTCTTATCTTATTTTGGCCAACCATATAAAACGTATTTGAAGCTCTCCATTCAATAAATTCTTTTTCCACTTTTTCTCGCCAATTTAAAACGATGCAGAGTTTTTTGACAATATATTTTCATTTTCATTAAATTTTCTTTTCATTCAGGTGAACAGTCTTAAGATTACAAAAAATTATTTTCGGATGACAGAACACTTCATCATACGTCAGTAAATGAATGAAAATTAAAAAAATATGTAACTTTTTCAAGAATTAATTCAGATTTGAAATTTTCAGGGAAACTGGAGTGCTTATAAAGCGCGCAAAAGCTTCAGATTCCACGTCAGCGCGTTTCACCACTTTTTAATTGTAACATTCAGTTAATGCAGTATGTTCATAAGTTCAAGGAATTATCGGTGGATAGCACTAGATTTCTGAACTGCAATTTCAAAGAAGACCTCAGAATGGAAGAAAATGTACGTCTGCTGTACTGTTCGAAATTTAAACTGTGAAATTTTTCTGGCATGGAATTTTGTGGTGGTCGATCACAAAGGTTTATTATTTGAGATAATAATGAACCATGATTGGAGCGCCCCGATTTCTGATTTTCCTCCGAAGAAATGTTGATGAAGTTTTATAAATACGGTCCCCCTTCAAAATTCGAAACTCGTTATCTCTTATGACACCCAATTTCATTTTACCCTCAATTAATTCATCATATTGGGACTAACTTTCGAATGAAGGCATTCAATTATCATATACACACCAAGGGATATAGACGAAGTATTCTGGAAGAGAGGCCCAGATATTCGTAAAATTGTTCCAAATTTCTACTCAACAGATTTCGTACTCCTTTGTTCCTGTACTTCGAACACTTCATGCTTGACTGCTTTAATCAAACGAATTCGTTCAACTGGTAGCGGAAGACGTCACTTTTCATGAATTGGGTTACAAATAGAGATAGTCTGTTATAGCAATATTATGCAGTAGATTCGCCACCTTCAATTATTTCCATTATTATTATTATTATTTAATACAAAAAGAGTTGGGCATAAACCTATAAACAAAAGAAAACAAAAGTTGATAATATAATTAATGTGCCAATATCCAATTGTCGAAGCGATTCTTGAATCCGTTAACTGAAGGCGCACCAACAACATCAGGCGGCAATCGATTCCAGCGCTCAAATATCCTATTGGATAGGAAGTTTTGGCGAACCGAAGTTCTAAGTTTCTCCTTGGCAAGCTTATATTCGTGGCCCCTCAGGTGATTTTGGTTCACCGAAAATAAGTCTTGCAGACAACCATCAGCACATCTATGGAGTGTCCGGTAGGTCATTATAAGATCACCCCGCTGACGTCGGTGCGCAAATCTAGGGATAACCAAGAGTTGGAGTCGGGAGTCATAATCAGGGCGGTTGCGGCCATATGGCAATCGTGTACATATGCGCTGAACAGCCTCCAACGCTTCCAAATCACCCCTGAGTAAAGGCCACCAAGCTGGACCGGCAAATTCCATTATCGGACGAACATAGGAGGTGTATAATAGCTTGCACGTTGGTAGACTCCATCCATGAAAGGAGCGATATAAGGAGTAGCATAATTGCTTGGTTTTGGTGCATATATTGGCAATATGGCGGGACCAGGATAAATTAGAGGTAACTGTAACTCCTAAATCACAGTGCTCGTCAACAGTTCTCTGCAATCTCCTCTCGATGAAATAGTCATTTCTTGGATTCTTTCTGCCTATGTGAAGCACGCAGCACGTATCAATGTTGAGAGGCATAATCCATTCTTCACACCATCGACCCAACGCGTCCAGGTCATCCTGGAGAACTTTGGCGTGGGTAGAAGGACAACCATGCAATTTCATGTCATCGGCAAATGATTCACAGTTCAATTTTATGGAGGGTGAAAGATCTGATATGAACAAGAGGAACAAAATGGGTCCGAGGACCGTGCCCTGTGGAATACCGCTGATAACACGGGCATCAGTTGACGACATGGTATCTCTAACTCTTACCCGAAAAGTCCTATCATGTAAAAATGAACTTATCCACGACAAACAATCGCCTCTAACACCCAGATGTTCCAGTTTAGCAACTAGGCGAGGATGAGGAACACGATCGAACGCCTTCGCAAAGTCTAAGTAGATGACATCCACCGGCAGATCAGAGTCCCAAGCTCTCGTCCAATCATCGATACAAGGGAGCAGGTTGGTTAAAATGGAGCGCCCTGGTACGAAACCATGCTGTTGTTCAGGCAGAATTTTGTTGGTAACCGCCAAGGTTAAGGTGGCTTCACATATGATTCTCTCCATCAGTTTACAAGTAGCCGACGTCAGACCAATAGGTCTGTAGTTATTAGGATTAAGCTTGTCAACCTTCTTGAAAACAGGCGTAACAGAAGCGGACAGCCAAGCAGAAGGCAGCCTAGAAGTAGAGAAGGATTGCCGAAATATTATTGACAGAGGCAATGCAAGTGCTTCTGAACACTGCTTCAACTGAAATGCTGATATACATCCGGGCCAGGAGCTGAGGAAGATTTCAAGATAGAAAGTTGTTTTTTTATCGAATCTTCACCGAAAACAACGTCCTTAAGTTCCGGTGTTACATGAGGCATCTCATGAATTGGTACTGGACCCATGGGTTCTTTGATGAAAACGGCCGAGAACAACTCCGAGAATACGTTGGCAGTTTCGACATGATCCTGACACATCAAGTTGGAGCTGTTCCTCACACGGGGAACTCCGACTCTGCTATTCGACGAAGATCTCAAGTATTCGAAAAGTATCCGGTCTCCAGAGCTGGCTAATTTGTGTTCAACTGATGTTTTAGTATTCCGTATCACAGCAGACATAGAATTAGAAAAGGATCTATGGTTTTGGTAGTCTGTTCGTGAACGAGTTCTAAGATACCTCTGCCACAGTGATTTCTTCCTTCTTTTCATTTTGAGAACCTGGTCAGTGATCCAAGGTTTGGAGGGATTTGATTTAATAGTTATTTCCTCTGTGCACACGAATACGGCTCCGTTAAAGATATTCGAGAATGTTAACCATAATGTATCGACATCTGTGTCTTGAGAAAGAAGTGCATTCCAGTCTTCTTTCAACAGCAACCCCTTGACCCCTTCATAATTTATTTTGCGGATAGTTTTGCGACTGCTTTTTCAAGAGATGGGGAAATTGAATTGTAATTCCGGAGCTATAACTATATGGTTAGATTTGCCAAATGGTGGAAGGTATTGTATAGGCGAAAATAAGTTGGAATCGTTAGTTATCATAAGATCGAGTATGGAAGGGGTCTGACCGTGTCTTAACCTTGTGGGACCAGAAACCAATTGATATAAATCAGTATCCGTCAATAATCTAGCGTAGGGATATGAGGGTGAATTGACAGAGCATTGAGCTATGGGCCATTTTATGTCGGGACAATTGAAGTCTCCCGTTATCACGAGAGAGAATGGACAGGTGCTCACAAAGCTTGATGTCAGACTCACATGGTCGAGGCCTATAAATACAACCGATCAAAAATTTCAAATTATAGGAAGAGAGAGTAAGAAAAATGTTGTCAATACCAGGCCAGTCGTATGTTGATGGGTTGACGCTGAAAAAATTGAACACTTCATTGATGATATATATACAAACATCACGGAACCTTGAGTTTGCTCAAGGTATGGTTTGTGGAGTTTAACAAAAGCCTGTAGTTCTAGGAATTTAGAGGTGAGAGATTGAGCATTGGTATAAACTACAGGCCAAACATGCAGGCTGTTCAGTTTTTTTGCTTTTCGTTAGTTTTGTCAACACAAACGATCTTAGGGGATCCCTTAATATATTCAATCGTTAGATTTCTTTCTCCAGCTTGCTGACGTCGCTTCAACTCATCACGTAGTGCATTTAGCTTATGTTATTATGTTATTACATTGTTTTACCTATATTTTCTGTGAACATCCCTCAAAAGTTTTAGTAAAGCTTGAGTAAGTCAAAATATCAGTTGTGCTTTGGTTAAGCTTTGTTACTGTGTCCTTCCGCCATTTTCATTTAATTACAATGATTTGTTATTCAAACAAAAACAAACAAAACAAACCAAATATTACTACCAATAATTTCACAATTGAACTTCAATGTAAGAAATGATGGCATTGTAATGAGTAGATATAGTGGAGTTCTCACGGTTTTTATGCGCTTTAGCGATAGTTGTCGATAAACGAATAAATTAAATTCTTGATTGTTTCGGTCTCTACTTGTCGGAAAATATTTTTTTTTACTTTAGACCATAAATAAATTAACGCATCGGACAGTTAGATTTTATACAAACCTAAGAAAAAATTTCTCTGATTGAATACGAGAATACCCAAAATTGTCATTGAAGATAATATATATTATGTATTAACTTTATATAAATTCAAATATCGACAGAAAATTTTTGATTATGTATTCTTTTCGATATTCTGCTTATTTTTGTTTTTATCATTAGACACCGTTTGGGAAGAATGACATCCATTATGTTATGACATCATTTATTATTCATAACTCACTCCACGTGAGTTATTTTTATATCTACAGTTCATTTCTCTAGTGTCTCTAATACATTAAACTGGTTTGAGTTGATTGAGTTCCGAGTTTTAGATTTTTCTTGATTGTTTCAGTCTCTACTTGACGGAAATTCATCGTATATGATTTGAAGTAAAACACTTTATTTCCGCTTATATTTATTGTTCACAACAATTGTTTCGTCAATTACATATTGCCTTCACCGGGTGAGTACTCGCTTTTTTCCTGAATTCATGAATTTGTCCAATGCAAAATTTACTCAAGATGAAATCAAATTATTGGAAAAAGGTTATAAATTCAATTTAAATAGTAATAAACAGACATTCGAAGAATATCTAGCTGTAGATTCAGAAAATGCATTAAAAGATTATCAAAATTCAGATATAGATAGATATACTTTAACGAGTATCTTGAAAAATAAAACAACGCCATATAAAAACACATAACACTACGGTAGGAACAATGCGGAAAAAACTTTAGAAAATAATGATACGCATGTTTTTACCAGAGTTGATAAAGGGAATGCAGTGATTGCAATCAATAGAAATGAATATATAAACAAAACCACCTCATTTTCAAATTCTAATAAATACAAATTCATTAAAAAAGATCCTACTACAAAATACCAAAACCAAATGAAAACAGTGATGAAAAATTCACCAGCGCTATTTGAAAGAACTATAAATCATAAATTATTGCAAATGAACCCTCAACCACCAATTCTGTATCCACTTATTAAGTTACATAAAGGAAACTAGACTATAAGACCAGTAGTTTCCTTTGTCACAGCTCCATCATACGAATTGTCTAAAGAATTGATAAAATTATTCAAATAGAAACCAACTTTCAGGCGAAATTATCAATAAAAAATTCACATCATCTAATAGATAAAATAAAAAATATACCGATTCCAAACAATGCTAAATTAATCTCTTTTGACGTAAAAAACCTGTTTCCTAGCGTACCCGTAAAACAAACAATAAAATAAGTAGAAATGCCACTATTGAAAAATCATACAAACCCGGTAATTAAACAAGAAATAATGGATATTCTTAATGTATGTATTTCACAGAACTATTTCTTGTTTAATGAAATATTTTACGAGGATAACGATGGAAAATCTACCAAGTCCTATATTAGCTGAAATATTTATGAATTTCCTAGAAATTAAAATAAAAGAACACCCCCTCTTCAAGTATTTCATTTATTGGTACCGTTTGATTGACGATATTATTTGCCTATTTGTCGGTACAACTAGACAACTCTCGTTATTCTTAGAATTCATCAACCAGGTATACCATACGACAAAATTTTCTCACGAAGAAGAACAAAATAACAGCATAAATTTTTTAGACTTGAAAATAACTAAAATGAACAATATGAATAATTTTTCGATTTACCGTAAACCAACACACACAGACTACACAATACATTCTTCTTCAAATCATCCCTTGTCCCAAAAATTAGCAGCAAACAATAGTATGTCATTAGTTTACCCACAAATCAAAATAAAAAATGAAAATAAAATAATAAGAAAGCTGTTTTTTAATTGATGAAAGGAATATTATATAATTTGAATATCAAAACAGATTTAATATGTTAGTTTTCTAAAATTTTAATTCCAAAGAATTTATTCGAGAAACTTTAAGAATTAAATCAATGTCTTATAAGCACTGCTTATATTCATAGACGTAAATAATCGAAACACATTATAAAATATCAAATGGAATTGAGAAAAACCCAACTAATCTAAATTGTCACTGAAAATTAATAAATAAACGTTTTTTGTTTCGTTCCAAGCATGCGTACTGAACTCTTCAGACAAGCGGAAACGCAGCTTTGCTTATGACAAAATGTTTTGTTTTCTGATCTCATATTTATGAAAACTAAATCTTTCTCAAAAATATACAACATGATTTTAAGGACTTCTCAAAAACTAATTCATTTGAAACATTCAACATATTAAAATAAATTACTCAAAAGCTCTCAAAACATGAAACAAATCCTCAAAATATAATTAGAATTCAGGTAAGACCAGGTCAACTCCACATTTAAAAGATAAAATCAATTGACAATAAATAAACTTACCTAATACGATCTCTAGGAATATGTGAACATTGAAACTTGGTATATCTAATATCCATGGTACTCTATGTGCTCTATGTAGTGAGCATAGAACAAAGAGTACCATGGATATTAGATATACCTTAGTCTAAGATAGTTAGATATTTGAAGAAAAATCAAAATCTTAATATTTCATTTAAAACAATAATTAAAAAAATGTATATGAAACAGTAATTTATTTCCACCAAAATGTTTGTACTACTACAACAATTGTTTCACCACGATGTGGCTTCTTCAGGTTTTACATTGTACTGTCTGTAATGTAATACCTGAAGAAGCCACATCGTGGTGAAACAATTGTTGTAGTAGTACAAACATTTTTGTGGAAATAAATTACTGTTTTCCTATACATTTTTTTAAATAAAATGAGTTTCCACCAAGTAAAGACCGAATCAATCAAATATTTAAAACAATAAATTCTTTAGGTAAATCAATAAAAAATAATAAAGATTTCGTCAATAAGAACAAGAAATCAGGGGTTTATAGGTTAACTTGTGGTACATGCCGATATGTAGACATTGGCCAAACTGGTAGATCTTTCGAAAATAGGATTCATGAACTTCAGGATTCATTCGTTAAGAATAAATCAAATTCTACTTATGCCAGGCATCTCCAAGAATAGGGACACGATTTGACAATAATTTTGATGTTCTCCATATCGAGAACAAATGCAATAGATTGGACCTTTTAGAAGCACTGGAAATAAACCGGCACCATAAAAAGAATACTTTGCTGAACGACCAAACAGATGTGAACCGATCTCCGCTATTAAACCTATTTGAATAACTTCTGAAAATTCCCTAAAAATCTCTATTTTATCACGTATTTTGTTAATCAAACTTGTATTTAAGGAGAAAGATTTTGTAGAAATAGTTAGTTACCATAGTCACCCGATAAAGTCAATATGTAGGTGACGAAAAATTTGTTGTGAACAATAAATATAAGCGGAAATAAAGTGTTTTACCTCAAATCATATATTTTATATTTTTGGTAACTTAAAAATTGATATTAGATTAAGATTATTCATGCCCTTAGTGCCATGAATTTATCGCATTCAGGCAGAATATTTCAAAGTTTATTCATCCAAACGATCGACACATATAACTGATTTTCTATAAATAAACGCATTTCACCTATGAAACTCTTGTTGCATTAGTTTGATTCAGCACTATACAGACCTTTTCTAATAGATAATTTGTATTTGCTGATGAAAAAAATCAGCATGGCTAGACAAATGCAAGCAAATGGACAGCTTGTATCAACAATACAGATCGACACTGCAGATGAGTGTCTTCACCACGTAAGAAGTGAATTTTTGTACAAAGAAGGACGCTATAAAAACACTTGAAGCCTAACTATGTGATAGACGGTACGCATGCTTTCATGCTTTGTATTCCACTGACCGGTACTAGTACTGGCGGAAGTAATGTACTATATAATCGAAACTCAATATATAATATTAAATGGAATATATATACCAACAGATATAAAAAAAGTCATTAAAATTTATAATATATTGAATATTATTATTGAAATTAATAATAATATTTAAAGGAGACAAAATTTTGTTTCTGATCTTACCATAAAGAACACAAATTGCTTTTCAAAAACTGGAACACAACTTAAGGACTTCTCAAAAAATATAATTTATTTGAAAGATTTAATATATTTAAATATTCAAATAATTTAATTCAAAAATCTCTCCAAACATGCACTATATCTTCAAAAAACAATTATAATTCTGGTAATCTCTTCATCGGCCCTAAATAATATTCCAAATATCAAAATCAAATAACTATCACTATACATTCTGTCAAGAAAGTACCGGGAATTATCGATTTAAATCTGGCGGGGCAATGAGGCAGGTCAAATTTTTTTTCCTAGGTTGGCACCACTGTCCTTAATTACTATGCCAAGCTTGAGCGGGATCTGTCAACTAGTGTGTTTGCAACAGCTGATTAAGTCAGTCGATGTCAGAGTGCGTGCCGATTTTTACTATGGGTGATTACGTTGAGCAAAGAATTTGTTTAAAGTTTTGTGTTGCAAATGAATCTTCGTGTGCCAATGCATTTAAAATGTTGCAAAAGGCCTTTGGTGATAATGCACTTCCTTCAAGGACGGTCGTGAAGTGGTCGCCCATCGACGGCTTCGATCGAAGATAACGTCGATAAAATTAAGGAAAGGGTGCTGGAAAACCGTCGTACCAGCTTGAGAGAGATAGCACATGATCTTTAGATATCCCACGAGTCCGCTCGTACGATTTTGATTGATATTTTGGGCATGAGAAAGGTGGTCGCACGACTCGTACCGAAAGACCTGAATTTTCTTCAAAAACGTCATCGCGAGCAGGTTGCTTCAGACATGCTGGATCGCTGTAATTCCGATTCTACATTCATGGAACGCATTATAACTGGTGATGAGACCTGGGTCTACGAGTACGATATCCAAACAAGCCAGCAATCATCGGAATGGGTGGCAAAAAATGAGCAGAAACCGAAAAAACCACGCCAAAGCCGCTCGAAAATGAAGGTGATGCTCATTGTTTTCTTCGATATCCGTGACGTGGTGCACTACGAATTCGTTCCAGAGGGTCAGACGGTAAACATGTAGTATTACCTGGGCGTTATGAAACGTTTGCGTGAGCGTATCCGTAAGTAGCGGCCAAATTTGTGGGCGAACAACTCATGGATTTTGCATGACGATAACGCGTCTTCTCTCCGAGCTACGATTGTGACTGACTTTCTCGTCAAAAACTCAACAAACGTGCTTCAGCAACCACCGTATTCGCCGGATTTGGCTCCCTGCGACTTTTTCCTCTTCTCAAAACTAAAATTGCCCCTTCGTGGCACCCGTTTTGAGTCGATTGAAGCCATAAAACAAAATTCGGCGCGAGAGCTAAAGTCCATCCCGGAAAGTGCCTATAAAAAATGTTTCGATAATTGGAAGTGCCGTTGGCATAGATGTATTGGAGCAAATGGAGCCTATTTTGAAGGCGACCCAATAAATTTTGACGATTAAATGTAAAAATGTTGTTTTAATTGAAAATTCCCGGTACTTTCTTGACAGAGTAGTATCTCACCTCCACGTGTTTAACAGGATAAATTGCTTTAAACAGACCAACTTTAAAATTCAAGATAGTCTATGTTCTCAACAAAATCACAGAAAAGTGTAAGGTGTTATATCAGGTTATCTTTAAACCATTGACATTCCATAATGAGATTTATTAAAGCCTAAATATAATTATATATTATATATAAAATAAAATAGAAAAAGTCTTTTCACTTGATAGAAGAAATATAACAAAATTTGAATATCAAAACAGATTTAATCTGTTAGTCTACTACAATTTTAATTTCAAATAATTCTAAAAGTTTTTGAATAAAATTTTTATAATATTTTATATATAACGTCAATGCCATAAAGATAACCTTATAACACCTTACACTTTTCTGTGATTTTGTTAAGAACATAGACTATCTTGAAATTTAAAGTTAGTCTATTTAAAGCAATTTATCCTGTCAAAGACGTGGAGGTGAGATATAGTGATAGTTATTTGATTTTGATATTTGGAATATTATTTAGGGCCGATGAAGAGATTACCAGAATTATAATTGTTTTGTGAAGATGTAGTACATGTTTTGAGAGATTTTTGAATTAACTTATTTGAATATTTAAATATATTATAATACATATTTCAAATAAATTATATTTTTTGAGAATTCCCTAAGTTGTGGTCATTTTTTTGAAAAGCAATTGGTGTTCTTAATGGTAAGATCAGAAACAAAATTTTGTCTTCTTTAAATATTTATTTATTAATTTTATTTTTATTTGTATTTATTAATTTATATCTGATGGTTTATTTATTTCATTTGACATTATATATTGGGGTCTGAATATTTACGTCTATTAAATATGAGCGGTGCTTATTGTAGACATTAATTTAATTCTAAAAGTTTTTTGAATAAAATTTTTTTTGAAATTAAAATTGTAGAAGACTAACAGATTAAATCTGTTGTGATATTCAAATTTGTAGAAGTTTTCAGAGACAAAAATATGACTAATATTTTAAATATTCCATATGAAGCATGAATATCGGAAGGTATTAAGTATTTGAACAATCACTGAATCACACTTTCGACGTCTTACGATCGTCAAAAGTAGAAAAAGTGTTATGTCGACATAACTTCAAAACTCGCGTCAAAAATTGACTGGATTTTGACATATGACATACATTGGACGTTCTACTCCTTCATTTCATTATTCATCATAGTCCATAATCCCTAAAATGGGAGATGAAACAGTTTTCCCAGAGCCGCGTTAATCTGGGAAAATCCTAATATAGAAATGAAGTGACAGTGACTGGCGTAGGGATCACAAAATTGCTTTTTGATCTGCTTCCACTTCCTCCACTCCACATTCCTGCCGATAAATATTCAGCTTCTGCCACTTTGCCAGAAAAAGTCCCTACGGAATTCAAACGATAGAGCCATGTATTCGTTTCAATTTTTTTGACGATTCGATCGGATCGTCGGCGTGTCGTTTGGGAAAATTACGCCGTTCCGATGAATAACGCTGTAGAAATTTGTTGTTTTCGGCAATTCGGGCGTATTTTCTCGGTTTTTAGGGGATGCGACAGAATGCTCTCATTATGGGTGATGGGGAAAGATATTCTGAATGCGAAGTTTCAGTTATTGAATTTTGCTTACGGCAATAATGAATATTTCTTTCTCGAGTCTTCGAGTCTCCAATTTAATTTTATGATTCGAAGTAAAAAAAGAAAGGCGGGTTAAGACATCGCAGATTTTACGAAGGGATACTTCTGCACTTTTATTCCCAAATAATCAACTTTTAATCGAGCGAGGAATAAAAATATTCAACTGTTCTGAGATCTGCATGATTGATCTGCATGACGGAGAATCTCATATTAAAGGGTTGTCCAATAAGAAGTTCCATTTCAAATAGTCTTCCTTCTGGTTAGATGTTACTTTTCAACATTGGACAAGTGAAAACTACGCCATCACTAAAAAATTATGAATAAAAACCAATATCATATTTCCGCTAATATTTTATTTCACTACAATCGTTTCGTCATACCATGACTTCTTCAAGTGATTACTAGTGGATACCGGATGAAGAAGTCATGGTATGACGAAACGATTCTAGTGAAATGAAATATTAGCGGAAATAAAATATTGTTTTTATTCATAATTTCAAGATGAATTTCCGTAAGTGAAGAGCGATACAATTATAGATTTAAGAAAGGAAAGATACACGCTTCAAAAACGCACTGAAATTGTTAAAATTCACCACAAAAATAGTAAAAATTTTCAGTAACAATTTGTAAACTAAAGCACTTTTGGGTCGCCGTGAAGCACCTTCTAGGTCGGCCATAGTGAAACTCGTGGAAAATTTTGAGCTGTTGAGAATAGTTAGTGAAGTGAAGAATCAAAACCGGGTACGTCGCTCAGGAACAACTGAGAATATTGCTGCTGTAGCAACAGTTGACGTAAGCCAGGTTTGTTGATTCCTCCTCGATCTTTGGAATAAGGCGTTTCACTAACAGCATTATACCTTATTTTGCATAAGGACTTACGTCTTGAAGCTTTTAAATTTCAGTTCACACAAGAGCTCAAGCCGGTCGATCGCCAGCAACATCGTATTTTCGCTCAGTGAGTACTTGAAAAGCATCAAAACGATCCGGATTTTCATCGACTAGTCATCTTCAGTGATGGGCCCATTTTCACCTCGGAGGCTACGTGAATAAGCAAAATTGTCGCATTTGGGTCTCAGAAGATCCAAGAATGATCCGTGTGACTGGACCTTACCTATTCTAAAATGAGACTGGTGCAACTATTACGGTGAATGGATTGCTCTACCGAGCTATGATTAATGACTTTTGGGGCCGCAGGTGAAGATATTGATGTGGACGACGTTTAATTTCAACAATACGGTACTACGTGCCACACATGCAACCAAACAATCGCAATTTTGCAAAGATTCCTGGCTGTGTTATTCGTCGAAGTGGTGGTCAGAATCCAAGATTTTGTGATTTGCCAGCTTTAGCTTTTTTTCTTTGCGGCCACATTGAAGACAAGGTCGATGCCAATGGTTCACAATCGATTCAAGACCTTAAATATGGAATTCGCGAAGTTATCGAGGACATACATACAAATATTTGCGAATTGGTCATGGAAAATTTCATGAGAAGGATATAGTGCTGCAACCGTAGCAGTGGCGGCCATTTGGATAATATCGTTCACCTTTGTTAATGGTTTACGTTCCCCTTTATAATGAATTAAATATTCATTGATTTCTCTCATAATATACTCGTTTTTTCAATATCAAAATGAAACCTCTTACTGGAAAACCCTTTGAAATAAAAAAATACAAAAGCTAGTAATAAATAGAATTCAATTTCCAGAAACTTTCTATAGTTGAATGACAATTGTTTCGCCATACTGTGGCTTAATCATATTCTACATTTGAACTGATACTGTGTGAAAACTCAAATAGGTTCTTGTACAGGTATGGCAAAGAGAGTCGGAAACATATGAAATTAAATGGTAATCTACAAGCAGCTTCGTTCCCCGTGGAGCAGTGGAAGAATCAAAACATCAGCGCGTTGCGATGACGAATAAACGAGTGTTGTCTCTCAATGTTAGTGGCTAGTGGGGAGAAACTTTGATCGAAACGAGGCTCTGCACTGCTTTCAGATCAGTAAACAGAATCATTCGCACCTAAAACGTGGAAAACGTAGAAATCGGTTGAAAATAAATAAGACAATATTATTCCATTGTATGTGAGGAATTTATTTGCCACGATTAATGACACAAATAATTTCTTCTGTGAAAATGAGTACTTAGGTTTTTTTTTGCCATGACTGTCTTGAAAATGGAATAAATTCTACGTAAAAAAGAAATTCGAAAACAAAAACAAATTCTAAAAAATGCGAAATCGAATGTCGACAAATTTGAATAATCCACATTGTTTAAATTAAATGTTCAGATGATCCACAGTTATGTTATGTTATTTATGGTGAGCGGACGTCTGTCCACCATACCACTGCGTCTGCACGGACTATTGTGGTCCACCCCTAATTTATATCTCCCCGACGAGATCCAGTTTTTGGATAAAACCGATAATCTTGTTCAGGGTAATGTTTTCAGTTAGCAGTGGGCTATAAAAGCCTGACCAAAGACCTTGAATCTGATGCGACTCACCGCTAGGCACTCTGAGACGATATGCATGCCTCAAGACACAGCCTGCATTCATCGTCTTCAGCCAGACCGATTTTGTGCAAATGCGCTTTAAGTCTGCAGTGACCTGTCATAATTCCGACAAGTGTTCTCAGTTTGGCCCTATCCAGACCTACAGCTAGGTTCGCCATCTTTTTGTTCGAAGCTGCTCCAAGGAGCAACCTCGAGTGTTTCAGGCCAGAATGGCTTCGCCAGAAAGAACTCTAGCCTTGAGTCATTCTGCCTGTTATCGCCTCGTTAGCCACGTCATATGGTATTCCCAGGAATGGTTCCGGTCCTATCAGAGGCGGCGCAGCGCCATCAAACGCCAGCCTATTTGCCTCCTCGTTACCCAAATAGTTTGAGTGGCTCGGTATTCAAACCACAGTGACTCGGTTCAAAGCCGTGCGGCAACTCCAGACTGTTCTTGAGGTACAAGAACTGGATTCCAAAGCTTTTAGTACTGACTAACTATTAGTAAATATTTTGATTTTACCGTGGTGGATTTGTCTGTTTTATCAACAGTTCTGCCGCGATCTCAATGGCAAATAGTTTTGCCTGGAATATGGTTGCGTTTTGACCGAGACTCAATGAGATGTTAATTCTCGGTTTGCTCCCATAGACTGCCGCTCTTATTCCGTTCGTCGTTCGCGAGCTGTCTGTGAACAAACCAAGGTCGGTTCTCAATAGAACCTCAGCATGCTGGGTCCATTCGTCCCCGCTGGGGACGATTACATTGAAATTCCGTTCTTAGCTCGTGATTTTTGACATTAGTTCCGAGGGCAGCGATAGGATACTGTTCGTTAAAAGCTCGTCCAGCAGTCCTGAGCCTCCCATCACTATTGCCTCTGGCCTGTCAATCGGCAGTTGATATAGTTTGTATGTGGTCCGTTCCGCCTCCCTCTCCACGAGTAGGTGCAGGGGTGGTAGATTTAGTAGGACCTCCATGGCTGTCGTGAGTGTGGTGCGAAACGCACCTGTAATTGCAAGGCAATACTGTCTCTGTAGTCGGGTGAGCTTTTGTTCGCCAACCGTTTGTTGGCCTTTCTTCCACCAGCGCCATACACTATCCGTGGTCTAATTACCATAGTGTATAGCCTGGGATTAAGGCCCCAGGTTGAAACCTGGGGATCTGTAATGGATCTGTGGTAAACCACAGATCCGCCTGCAAGTCCAGAAACCCATTCTGGCTTTATGACACACTTTATCTAGGTGTGCACTCCAGCTGAGGGTCTTGTCCAGGACTATTCCCAGGTATTTTGCCTCAAATGAGAATTGTATTATTTCACCACGAATAGTTGGCGGTTCTAAACCATTCAACTTCCGTTTTTTAGTGAATGGTACTATAACTACCTTTTGCGGGTTAAGAGACATTTCTTCCCTTATACACCATTTGTTAACAGTGTGCAGTATCTCTTGAAGGACGGCCGATATCGTCACCTTCGATTTACCTTTCACTATGATTGCCAGGTTATCAGCAAATGCTTGAATGTCGACTCCCCACAGCGAAATGATTGCTAGTAGGTCATAAACGAGAAGTGTCCACAGTAAAGGTGAGAGAATACCTCCCTGCGGACATCCCTTCGCAGCCTTGAACTCGAAGACCTCATCCTGGTATGAGGTCGTTATTGTTTTGCTGCATAACATTGCCTGTATCCATCTACGGATTAGCGAGTCGATTCCTCTCGCAGCGATAGCCTGTTAGTGCTATCTCTCGATTATCGAGAGATTGGTTTAATTTTCCGACGAGATTATGCAATGCAAGTTTTGCCGATTTGCCAGCCTGGTAGGCGTATTGATGGGGGATAGGGGGAATATAATGATCCACAGTAGCCAAATCTATTAAAAAGAGCTCATATTTCTGAGCAGATTCGGCATTGTTGCTATTTTGGCCCAAAGTTGGATTATGTTGAAACTTAATTTACCAATACTCGTTACTCTATCAATTTCATGCTCATAAGCCAAATTTTTCAACTACACCCAAAGAAAAAAATCATTAGGGGATAAATCTTGTGATCTGGGGGGCCATTTAATCGTGCCATTTGTTGAAATGAGACGGTCTGATAAAGTCGTCTTGAGATATTGTGTGACTACTCCTGCGTTGTGACTTGGACAGCCATCCTGTTGAAACCAGACATCATTAAAATCAATTGGTATCTGTCAAACTGTCGGAATAATTTGAGTCTCTAAAAGCTCGAGATATTTGGCAGCTTTTAGGTTACCATCGACAAAAAATGACCCTATGATATAATTCCGCAGTATTTCTGTCCAAACATTGAGCTTTTTTGGATACTGGGTACGCACAGGAATACTCAGATGTTTATTCTTCCTAGATCAATATCTTACTACTGATGGGTTATGCTCTCTGTTCAAGGAAAAAGATGACTCGTCAGTGAATAAGATATTGTTAAAAAATGAACTATTTTCATTTAGTTTTTCCATCATAGTTTCACAAAATTCCATTCGTTTTATCTGGTCTTCCGGAAAAATTTATTGATTCATTTGAACCTTATAACATCGGTAACCATTCCTTTTCAAAATATTCCAAAGTGTTCTAACGCTCAGATCGACTTGTTCAGCAATTTGTTTACTCGATCAAGGTGCACTAATTTCAACAGCAGCACACATATCTTTTTTCGAAGATTTTCACTAATATTTTTTGGTGGTTTATCAGTTCTGCATTATCTGCAGTAAACACCCACATTTCTCGATTTTTTTTAATTATTTTAGAAATAGCTGCACCTGAAGGAATCGGCCTATCTTCAAAAGCAACAATAAATGAATTTATTGTCTTTTGCCATTTTAAGGTTTGAGTTTTTTCTTCTACAGAGATCATTTGGATATACTTTATTTTCAACAGATATGGACAAACGAATCTCACGTTTGAGCAGGTGAGAATGATTCGTAGACTGCAGATCGTTTAAATCGAATCATCCCGCACCAGTCACAATCATTGAGAGTGAATACTCGTTTATTCGTCATCGCATCGCGCTGAGGTTTTGAATCTTCCACTGCTCCACTGAAACCGACGTTGCTTGTAGTTGCATATATTCTTGAATTTCCTATGTTTCCGACTGTCCTTTTCATACCCGCCCCCCAGGCATTAGATCTTGACGTGATGGGGGCGCTCTCCTGACTAGGACCCTAAATTCGTCCCGACGAATTGGAGGGTTAAGTCTTGGTGTCTAACGTAATGCCAATTCGCGCCAGTCACTGGACCTGTATGGTGGAAGATCTCCGAATGGGGCCCTAGTTTTACTCAGGTGAAATGGAGGGCTGAGCCGGTTGATTAACTCAGTGACAAGGGAGTCTGTCGCAGCACAGGGCTTCTCCCTTAAAACTGGCGTACTCTACCCTATCGCAGTATAAATCTCCGGATTCTGTGTAATGGCCGAGTGCGTTATGTAGCATACTGCGTTACCTCGGGGGGGTGGACTTGCCCTCAGGTGTTACTTGTACCACCTGGCCACCCCACTTGGTGTTGGACTCGAGGGGGCAGTGGTTGAAAGTCCGCATGCTGGACTAGGGGGGTATTTCATTTATCTGTTCGCAGACCCCCATTTTCGGGATATTCTCATGAAACGACTCGGGGTTTAACGGGACTTGACGGTTCGACCGGCCTGTCCTGGCCCCTGTATCTGTGCGTAACTATTTAGGGTTTGTGGATCTCGACGAAATGGCTCCGCCATTAGTGCTTGACGCCAGGATCAATCAAATGACTTCACATGGGTTCGGTGGGTCAGGACGTATAGTCCGCTAGACGGTGCTCGTACCAGGATCAATTGTAGTCGTCAATCTTGAGTTTATCTTAGTTCTTGGGACTGCGTTCGGGTGGATGGATAAGAATTCCCTCCGGCGGGTGAGTTGCGTCTCAAACAACTCGGGTACTGACCTGCAGAGCCAGTAGAGGTTGGATAGTGCTTTCGCTGCTACCAGTCAGACGGTTCTGGCTTTCGAGTCGGGGCCCAAACTGGAAGCTGGTGGGTTCATCTCTTCGGAGGGGTTCTCGCCACGCGCGATGATATGGCGTAATCCTTATCACACTTTCTACCTCTGGGTGGACTGTGGAGACTGCTTGGTAGTCACTTGGAAAAGAGGCCATGCCTCAAATAGCCAATAACTATTCTGGTAGAATTCACCTGTCCTTTTCATACCTGTATGGGTTGGCTTGAGCTTGGACTAGTGCTCTATAATTTCTTAACAACATTGTTAAAATGACGAGAACTAATTCAAGCTTGGAGGTTAATAAAAATAGCCTGACAATCAATGAATTTATTAATATATTCATTCATTATGAATGACTGTACGGAGCTATGTAACCCCAAAAGTTATTTGAGATATTTAAATGGGTACCATCTGTTTAACAACCTTCTTTGTCGATTGCTGACATTCCGATATCTGTTAGAAGGCCCCTCTTTTTTAACCGGGTTTTTATCACGTTTCGCTTGTAAACCTCTGTACCACTATCAGGTTTTAGAATCTATTGAAATATTCAAAATATTTATCACTTTTGTTTAAATACCTCTGTACCACTGTTAGGTCTTTAGTTGTCTGATGATGGGATAGTTCATTTCCCGAAACTCGAGTCACAAGAAAATGTGTAAAATATATTTTTATTGGTAGTAAAACATAGTAATTTCTACAATTTGTTTTAATTAGTCAGACCTAAACATATACATGTTGGTATAATAATATCGGTCCGAGATAATATACAGTGTAAGAAAATTGATTATATGGACAAATTCACAATAGAAATGCTCAGAAAGCTGTCCTGTACTAGTCTGCACAAATAATGTATAATATATTATCATTGCAATCTGTAGACATCTGCTGACATAGAAAATGTTTTTGAACAAGTCTCTAAAATTCTTGATTAGTGCGTGAAAAAATTTGATAAAGTCATATTTTGTTGTGATCTAAATATTGACTACTTGATGAAATCTACCAACAGAAATGATCATCTAAACATTATGCAGTGCTACAAATTATAATAAATACATAGAACACTAAACCGTCTAAGGTATTTGTAATATAACTTTATAATTTATCAATATCTAAACTTGATTTTTGATTGTCTCGGTCTTCACTTGACGGAAATTCATCTTCAGTATAAGAAAAACAAATGTTAACTTCCGCTATTTTATTGATTTACACGACAATTGTTTCGTCATACTGTGACTTCAACGGGTGAATATTTAAACTGAGGTATACAATGGAAAACATGCCCTTAAATACACAGCTCTGGTACAAAAAAATAGAGGGGTGGAAAGAAATGGTTTACAATTAATGAAAAATATTAAGTAGGGGGGATCTGTTTAAATCTATTTGATCATTCAATAAAATTTGTTTTTTATTATATCTATTGATCTCTAAAGTTTCTAACAGATTTAGTTTCTGACTTTTGTTCTCGATATGTAATATTTCATAGTTCATATTAAAATTATGGTCAGTCTTTAACAAATGGTTGGCATAAGTTGAATTCAGTTTATTATTAATATAACATTTTTCATGTTCTTGTATCCTTGTTTGGAATGAACGGCCTGTCTGTCCCACACATACACATGGGCAATCACTACATGTTAACTTGCAAACTCCTGATTTTTTGTTTTTATGAATGACGTCTTTATTAGTTTTTATTAAGCTGCCTAAAGAATTAATGGTTTCAAAAGAGATGTTATATTTTTCTTTTTTCTTTGAATATCTAGCAATCTTTTCAGATTTTTGGCCTATGTAAGTCAATGAAATAAATTTGGTTTCGCTTGAATTTTGAAATTTTGGATATACAAGTGATACTGCTTTCTTATAATTTATTGTATCAAGTGAATTGTCTACAATTAAAGGATTAGAATCATTTTTGAAAGCTATTTATTTAATGGTTTTATACTCTTTGTCAAAATTTTCTTTCGTCATGGGTATGTTAATAGTATGCTTTATAGATTGGTTAACATACCCATGACGAAAGAAAAGTTTGACAAAAAGTATAAAACCATTAAACAAATAGCTTTCAATAATGATTTTAATCCGTTAATTGTAGACAATTTACTTGATGAAATAAATTACAAGAACGCAATAGCACTTGTATATATATATATATATATATATATATATATGAGTGTGGATAGCTCAGCGGGAGAGCATCGGACTCGTGACCGGGAGGTCCAGGTTCGAGTAGAAAAGAAATTTTTTAGTTGGACGGGTATCTGCCACCATTTCACTGTTGGGTCAAAAATTAACAGTGCTGTGACCTAAAGTGGCGCAAGATCGCAGTAACAAAGCCTACACAGAACACAACTGAACTCCTAACTCGCACAAGCTGAAAAAGCTTCTGAGGGATCTTAACAGAAGATCTAGGAGTATCAGGATAATAATAATAATAATATCCAAAATTTCAGAATTCAAATGAAACCAAATTTATTTCATTAACTTACGTAGGCCAAAATTCTGAAAAGATTGCTAGATATTCAAAGAAAAATATAACATCTCTTTTAAAACCATTAATTCTTTAGGTAGCTTAATAAAAACTAATAAAGACGTCATTCCTAAAAACATAAAATCAGGAGTTTACAAGTTAACATGTAGTGATTGCCCATGTGTATATGTGGGACAGACAGGCCGTTCATTCCAAACAAGGATACGAGAACATGAAAAATGTTATATTAAAAATAAACTGAATTCAACTTATGCCAACCATTTGTTAAAGACTGGCCATAATTTTAATATGAACTATGAAATATTGCAATCGAAAACAAAAGTCAGAAATTAAATCTGTTAGAAACTTTAGAGATCGATAGATATAATAAAAGACAAATTTTATTGAATGATCAAATAGATTTAAACAGATCCCCCCTACTTAATATTTTTCATTATCTGTAAACCATCCCTTTCCACCCCTCTATTTTTTTGTACCAGACCTGTGTATTTGAGGTCATGTTGTGCATTGTATACCTCAGTTTAAATACTCACCTTATGAAGTCATGGTATGACGAAACAATGGTCGTGTAAATCAATAAAATAGCGGAAGTTAACATTTGTTTTCCTTATATTCTAAACTTGATTATATAATCACAAATATTGATAACAAAGGTTTCTGTGAAACTATACATAGACTACTAGACATGTCTAGGCAGTCTAATATTCTGTCTTTTTCTTCTTCAATCGTAAAGTGTAGTAGTTGGTGAGCATTGTTAAAATCTTGTTAAATGTTAGGTAACAGATTAATTCTGTTAACCTCCTACAGTTTTTAATTTAAAAAAAAATTGTATTCAAATACTTCCAAGAATGAAATTAAAAAAATGTCGCAGAAAACACTGAAAAGTATTCAGTGAAATATAAATTCTCAATTAAAAATACTAAATGAATACTTGAAGATCACACAATTTTGTTTCGTATGTTGTATTATCAAAACTAAACCCTTTTCCAAAAATGCAAAACATAACCTCAAGATTTTCTTCAAAAATAGCTTACTACCAGTAAGTTCCTCCAAAAAACTTCCTAAAACATTCAGTGCATTTTCAAAAAGCCATTTTTATTTCTCACGAACGATAAACTCCTCAGTTCCAGTTCATATATAAAAAATAAAAATTCCAAATATCTTCCTCTAAGAAACATCAGAATATAGTGAACTTTTAAAAATCCTACGTACTCTATGGTCGTCACAGAAATTACATTAAGCCTGCAAGGTATTTTATGGACCCAGTTAAATCCAAATGATAATATATATAAGTGATAAATCAGAACATAATTATCATATATAAAATAAAATTATAAAATTATTTGGAGTGAGTTATTTTTGAAGAAGTTCTTGAGGTCAAGTCTTGCAATTTTGGAAAGGGATTTAGTTTTCGTTATACAAGATGCAAAATTTTGTATCCTTAAAGTATATATTCAGTATTATTAATTAATAATTCTAATTTCTTTGAATTCTCTTATTCCTTTTGTTATTGTGTAGTGAGTGTTAATTATTTATCTCTACTATATTGAAACTCCGTTTCCTTAGACATTCATTTTATTTTATTCGAAAATGTTTAAATGAATAAAAATTTCTTTTGAAATTAAAATCTATGGAGGGTTAACATAATTAATCTGTTAGATTTTTTAAAATATTGTGAAAATCAAGTAAAACCACCCCCTATTTCTTACTTTCTTGTTGAATATGTTGCATTATCGTTGGTAATGTCATTAAAAGAAGAGAATATATATATATATATATATATATATATATATATATATATATATATATATATATATATATATATAAATTCTGTCAAGAAAGTACCGGGAATTATCGATTTAAATCTGGCGGGGCAATGAGGCAGGTAAAAAATTTTTTTCCTAGGTTGGTACCACTGTCCTTAATTACTATGCCAAGCTTGAGCGGGATCTGTCAACTAGTGTATTTGCAACAGCTGATTAAGTCAGTCTATGTCAGAGTGCGTGCCGATTTTTACTATGGGTGATTACGTTGAGCAAAGAATTTGTCAAAAGTTTTGTGTTGCAAATGAATTTTCGTGTGCCGATGTATTGAAAATGTTGCAAAAGGCCTTTGGTGATAATGCTCTATCGAAAACTCGCGCATATCAGTGGTACAGAGCCTTCAAGGACGGTCGTGAAGTGGTCGCTCATCGACGGCTTCGATCGAAGATAACGTCGATAAAATTAAGGAAAGGGTGCTGGAAATCCGTCGTACCAGCTTGAGAGAGATAGCACATGATCTTAAGATATCCCACGAGTCCGCACATACGATTTTGATTGATATTTTAGGGATGAGAAAGGTGGCCGCACGACTCGTACCGAAAGACTTGAATTTTTTTCAAAAACGTCATCGCGAACAGGTTGCTTCAGACATGCTGGATCGCTGTAATTCCGATTCTACATTCATGGAACGCATTAAAACTGGTGATGAGACCTGGGTCTACGAGTACGATATGCAAACAAGCCAGCAATCATCGGAATGGGTGGCAAAAAATGAGCCGAAACCGAAAAAAACACGCCAAAGCCGCTCGAAAATGAAGGTGATGCTCATTGTTTTCTTCGATATCCGTGGCGTGGTGCACTACGAATTCGTTCCAGATGGTCAGACGGTAAACAAGGAGTATTACCTAGGCGTTATGAAACGTTTGCGTGAGCGTATCCGTAAGAAGCGACCGAATTTGTGGGCGAACAACTCATGGATTTTGCATGACGATAACGCGCCTTCTCACCGAGCTACGATTGTGACTGACTTTCTCGCCAAAAACTCAACAAACGTGCTTCAGCAACCACCGTATTCGCCGGATTTGGCTCCCTGCGACTTTTTCCTCTTCCCAAAACTAAAATTGCCCCTTCGTGGCACCCGTTTTGAGTCGATTGAAGCCATAAAACAAAATTCGGCGCGAGAGCTAAAGTCCATCCCGGAAAGCGCCTATAAAAAATGTTTCGATAATTGGAAGTGCCGTTGGCATAGATGTATTGGAGCAAATGGAGCCTATTTTGAAGGCGACCCAATAAATTTTGACGATTAAAGGTAAAAATGTTGTTTTAATTGAAAATTCCCGGTACTTTCTTGATAGAGTAGTATATATATATATATATATATATATATATATATATATATATATATATATATATATATATATATATATATATATATATATTATATATATATATATATATATATATATATATACATATATATATATATATATATATATATATATATATATATATATATATATACGAAACTCGAGTCACTGTATAATCGTAACTAAAGTGATAGGAAACAAATTTGTTTTTCATTTCATTCCAATTAAAATGAACTATCACAAAGTAACGGACTACTCCATCCAATATTTCTTTCTGGAAGATTTTGTAACTCAAGTTTTTATAAATTAGCAATTGATTTCAGAACATAGGGTCCTGGAACATAGCAAATGCTTCAAATTTCTCAGTTCTGTGATATACTATAATAAACATATTTTTAAGTAAGTGGAGTCCTCACTGATACCATTAAGGTATGTTGTTATGATTATTAAAAGCTTGAAAATATAAAATAGGATAAAGTAAGAATATCTTGATTCAAGAAATATGCTCTATAGGACTCTCTCTATGAGGAATATTGAACATTGAGCGTATTACCCTTTACTGGACAATGCACACTCTTTCACAATTCACGGCATCTGAGATTGACGATTTTGTTAGTGGAACTATTATTTTGAAAGTTAAGAAATTCCGTTTTTTCAATATTAACCAGCAGGGCGTTGTCACTACACCAACCGGCAAAGTAACGTAACAATAACAAAGCTGTGCCATGAGTTTCACCAAGGATTCTGCGGCTATAATAATAGACTTGTATCATCAGCATAACTTATATTAGAATTTTGAACAAAATAGTTTTCGTTCATTTTTAAATGACAGAAATAAGAGGTCCAAGCGCGGATCCATGAGGTATACTAAAATCAATATCGTGACAAGTATAATTATGCGACAAAATGAAGAAAAAATTACAATTAAAAATAAGGTATCTCCAGATTGTCGCCGTGGTAGTGATATTTCAAAAATATTGCACAGGAAGCACCACATACATAAGATGAGAAGTAAACACTAATATTTCGGTTGGAAATTCTCAACATAATTCGAATGAATATACTGCTATATCTGAATATTCGTACAGGAATATTTCTGCTCATTCTGTGTACCCACTTCTGAAACTGATCCTAGAAAGAATAGTTCAAACATGGGTAGAAAGAAACGACATTGTGTAATAGTGACCGACAACACTGAAAAAGATGCACTCAAACAAAAAGAATCAGGAAGAAAGAGGAAAAAAGTTGAATTATTTAAAAAAAGTTTGAATTGAAACTTAAACAAACATCAATCATCCTTTATTTATTCACCAAGTCGTTCCAAAAAAAATTTTAACTGGAAAGTGACAATTGTATCCGCGATCTGTCCTTAGGGCCAATTCAGTTGAATTATCACTAAAATTTTTAACGTAATGCAGGAAAAAACCAACGGAAATTACAAAATACAAAATAAATATACCGAAAGTTTTATTAGTAACACACTACATTTATTCCCTCAGAAGAATTAATTTTTCAATTTCCGTTTCCAAAATATACAGCAATATTATTCGGATTGGAAAGCAGAATTCACTTGAGTTTCTAAATAAGTTTCATGAATTATCATTTTTTTTATTATTTTTATTATTATTATTATTATCCTGATACTCCTAGATCTTCTGTGAAGATCCCTCAGAAGCTTTTTCAGCTTGTGCGAGTTAGGAGTTCAGTTGTGTTCTGTGTAGGCTTTGTTACTGCGATCTTGCGCCACGTTAGGTCACAGCACTGTTAATTTTTGACCCAACAGTGAAATGGTGGCAGATACCCGTCCAACTAGAAAATTTCTTTTCTACCTGAACAGGACTCGAACCTGGACCTCCCGGTCACGAGTCCGATGCTCTCCCGCTGAGCTATCCACACTCATATATATATATATATATATATATATATATATATATATATATATATATATATATATATACAAGTGCTATTGCGTTCTTGTAATTTATTTTATCAAGTAAATTGTCTACAATTAACGGATTAAAATCATTATTGAAAGCTATTTGTTTAATGGTTTTATACTTTTTGTCAAACTTTTCTTTCGTCATGGGTATGTTAACCAATCTATAAAGCATACTATTAACATACCCATGACGAAAGAAAATTTTGACAAAGAGTATAAAACCATTAAATAAATAGCTTTCAAAAATGATTCTAATCCTTTAATTGTAGACAATTCACTAAAAGCTATACACTGCTTGTTGACCGAAATGCAAATTTGATTGAACGAGAAATGTAATATTTCTGTTAATAAGGAGTATGAACTATGGTAATAGAAAGTTGGTACAGATCAGCCGAATTAATTTATTTGAATAGTAATATTTTTGATTTTCTTTATACTTCATACTGCAAATGTTTGTAGCTAATTTCTTTTATCTGGTGGCTGTTGTAGGGAGAGTCAAAATATTGAGGGTGTTTTTTTCTTCGAATTGGAAGCACGTATTTTGTAACAGCATAATTTCACTCAACGGATATTTTGAGGTAAAATTATTTGAATATTTTAATATTAGCCTTCTACATATATAATTCCAAAAAATTATATTTAATGATTATAATTTCTGATAATAAATTAAAATAATGTCATATAAGTACCACTTATATCAATTGACATATAAAATAAACATTCATTATGAGACATCGGAATGGTATAACAAAATTCAATAAATAAAAATTATTAACCAAAATCCTATAAATCATATATTTTGAATAGACAAAATTTTGTTTCTGCTGATCAATTTTATGAAAACAAATATCTTTCAAAAATATCTAACATAATCTTAAGAATTTCATCATGAAACTATCTTACTTAGAATATTCAATATTATTGGGTATCTAACTAAGTTGCTTTATATATAATAAAAACTCAAGATATGTAAAACCTTACTGAAAAACAAGTTTTCAGAGGGACTTTGCTTCGTCAGTATTCAAATAATTCATATTCAATAAATATAACATCAATCAATAACAAATATTTACTTACCCTTCAACCATTTAGAAAAACTTCTGGCAAACTGAAAAATCTTAAAATGTAGTGTGACGGTTAACTATATATAAATATTTCTGTGGTTTACCCTTGATCTAAAATATTGAAAGACAATTTAACGGCCTCTGTTATAGCACAAGGACTATCTGTATAAAGAATGTTAAGGAAACCAAATAATTATATATTATGGATAAAATAACATACTACTCTGTCAAAAAAGTACCGGGAATTTTCAATTAAGACAACATTTTTACATTTAATGTACAAAATTTATTGGGTCGCCTTCAAAATAGGCTCCATTTGCTCCAATACATCTATGCCAACGGCACTTCCAATTATCGAAACATTTTTTATAGGCGCTTTCTGGGATGGACTTTAGCTCTCGCGCCGAATTTTGTTTTATGGCTTCAATCGACTCAAAACGGGTGCCACGAAGGGGCAATTTTAGTTTTGGGAAGAGGAAAAAGTCGCAGGGAGCCAAATCCGAATACGGTGGTTGCTGAAGCACGTTTGTTGAGTTTTTGGCGAGAAAGTCAGTCACAATCGTAGCTCGGTGAGAAGGCGCGTTATCGTCATGCAAAATCCATGAGTTGTTCGCCCACAAATTTGGCCGCTTCTTACGGATATGCTCACGCAAACGTTTCATAACGCCTAGGTAATACTCCTTGTTTACCGTCTGACCCTCTGGAATGAATTCGTAGTGCACCACGCCACGGATATCGAAGAAAACAATGAGCATCACCTTCATTTTCGAGTGGCTTTGGCGTGGTTTTTTTCGGTTTCGGCTCATTTTTTGCCACCATTACGATGATTGCTGGCTTGTTTGCATATCGTACTCGTAGACCCAGGTCTCATCACCAGTTATAATGCGTTCCATGAATGTAGAATCGGAATTACAGCGATCCAGCATGTCTGAAGCAACCTGATTGCGATGACGTTTTTGAAGAAAATTCAGGTCTTTCGGTACTAGTCGTGCGGCCACCTTTCTCATGCCCAAAATATCAATCAAAATCGTACGTGCGGACTCGTGGGATATCTTAATATCATGTGCTATCTCTCTCAAGCTGGTGCGACGGTTTTCCAGCACCCTTTCCTTAATTTTATCGACGTTATCTTCGATCGAAGCCGTCGATGGGCGACCACTTCACGACCGTCCTTGAAGGCTCTGTACCACTGATGTGCACGAGTTTTCGATAGAGCATTATCACCAAAGGCCTTTTGCAACATTTTCAATGCATCGGCACACGAAAATTCATTTGCAACACAAAACTTTAAACAAATTCTTTGCTCAACGTAATCACCCATAGTAAAAATCGACACGCACTCTGACATCGACTGACTTAATCAGCTGTTGCAAACACACTAGTTGACAGATCTTGCTCAAGCTTGGCATAGTAATTAAGGACAGTGGTACCAACCTAGGAAAAAAAATTTTTACCTGCCTCATTTCCCCGCCAGATTTAAATCGATAATTCCCGGTACTTTCTTGACAGAATGTAAACAGAGGTTTTTTGAAATTAAATATGTAGAAGGCTAATATTAAAATATTTAAATAATTTTATATACCTTCTATCAAGAATTAACCTCTATTTATGTTATTTTGAGGTAAGTTTGGTTGATGTGTTTAAATCCTATGCTTTGCATTCACCTGAATCAGAATGAAAAAGTGCTTCGAAAATGGATTCCAACGTATGCAAAGATATATTTATCCTAATGATAATATTTTATGAAACAATAAAGTCATTTCCGATTAAAAATGTCTATCTAAAAAACTTAAGTAGCAACCGTCAAATCATGTGAGTATTATGAATGAAATTTAGTGTTTCAACTATTTTGAACTTTAATAATTTCTCAACTATTTTGTCAATGCTCTAATTCAAACTGGAAATGGATAGTTGAGCAAAACAATTTCCACTTTCCATTTTCTGGTTTCAGCATATGCTGGGGTTATAAAATTAGAATTTGAATTATTTCTGAAAACTTCTACAATATATGTCTCAAATCATTTATTAGGATACTTAGAGACTATAACAATATACATAATTAATTAGCATAAATTTTTAATGTCTAGGCAACTTTTTTTTCACATTAAGACAAAATATATATATATATATATATATATATATATTAGGATAAATATATATATATATATATATATATATATATATATATATATATATATATATATATATTTATCCTAATATATATATATATATATATATATATTTTGTCTTAATGTGAAAATATTATATAAATAAATACAACATAGACATAAACATTCATGTTATAACAGATAAATATACTATTCCAGAATTATAGACAAATCCTCAAAATAACAGATAAAACATTAACATATGAGAATTGCTTCGACCTCAAACAGAACAAGTCATGTTCTTCCATTATTTTGTCACGCACTTAACACTGTATTTAAGCTCGGTTAAACTGGGTACCATGAGCCAGTAGAATGTAGTGTGTTATTCAATCTTCTGTTATGAATAACGTTGTAGAAGATTTTTAAACAATTCAGGTGAACGGGAAATTTACAGGTCCCGTTACAAATAAATGTTGATGTTAACAACAAAGTCGATAATTAGGGTCAAATTGATGATTAGGTTTTGGCAATAACAAATGAGAATTACTTCTCAGAAATGCACTTAAGGTAGTTCCTACCCTTCTAAGTTGATATCCAATCTGGAAACAGCAACTAGTCACCTCTATCAGAAAAGAAAATTTTGGCGTCTAATGAGATTCAAAATAACACAGAATTTGAAGGAAAACTTTCGGAAGTAGATGGTCATTCTATAGTCGGGTTATATAGATTAAAGTAGATAAGGAGTTTCATTTGAAGCAGAGGTTATTGGGAAATTCGACGAATGCAAAGAGATGCACTAAGACGGTTTTGTTGGAGGATTGAAACGTATAATACCAATTGAATTGATTGCTTTATTTACGAAAGACTGTAACTTCATTTTGTAGTTTCTACTTATATTTTGAAGGTGCCTGTAGCTAATGAGAATATGCTTGCATAAGGAGTATAAATAAGTTGTGAAATAGATGTTGCTACTAGTTTATTATTCCATTATATCATCTGGAGCACCTTCATTTTTGAGTGTTATCATTATGCTTTCTTTTCAGTATCTGTGTACTCTGAAAAATCAACTTTACTACTGGATAATGTGTTTTTGCGGGGAGTTTTACTTCAATATGAAGAAAAATACTGCCGAATGTCATCGTATTTTAATGGATGTGTATGGTGCCCATACTTTCGTTTAACGAACGTGTCAGAAGTGGTTTACAATTTTGATTGAAAAACGAAAAACGACCCTAAGTGCCATCCAGTTTGAGGATGAAGAATTACAGGCAAGGCTCAATGAAGATACATCACAATTGCGGGAAAAACTCGCAAAAACACTTGTAGGTACTCAACCAGCTATTTGCCATCGTTTAAAAGCAATGGGAATTGGTAGGAAATTGAGTGCCGAAATGAACTTAAGCCTAAAGACATCGAAGATCGTTTTCTGGGGTGTAAACAACGACCAACGGCGTAAAGTAAAGGTTTTTTTTTACATCGAATTATAACTGGCGATGAAAAAGAGGTCCAGTACGATAACCCAAAACTTTGAATGACCTATGGATGTCTCATCATCGACTATCAAGCCGAATATTCATGGCGAGAAGATCTTGACATGTATTTGGTCGAACCAGCCGTGTGTGGTGTATTATAAGCTGCTACAATCAAACGAAAGGATTACGAGGAGGTCTACCGACGACAATTGATGCGTTTGAGCCTAGTATTGCCAGAAAAATTAGCGCAAAACGCCGACATACACGACAAATTATTGACAATGCACGACATTTAACGGCCACATTTTGCATCGCCCGTTAAAAGTCATTTCGAAAAGCTGAAATGGGAAGTCCTACCCCACTTACTGTGCAGCTCAGACGATGCTCCTTCCGATTACCATCTCTTCGGATCGATTCAACATGGCCTGGCTGACCAGCACTTTTCCAAGTACGATGAGGTCAAAAAATGGATCATAAAATAGAAAGACCTTTTACTTGATAGAAGAAATATAACAAAATTTGAATATTAAAACAAATTGAAATATGTTTATCTTCTACAATTTTTCAATTTGTTTTAATATTAAAAAAATGGATCCATGCATAGATAGCGATCAAAAAGCCTGCGTTTTTTCATATTGGGATCCATCAATTACCAGAAAGATTGGATAAAGCAGTGGATAGGGACGGATAATACTTTGTACTACTCTGTCAAGAAAGTACCGGGAATTTTCAATTAAAACAACATTTTTACATTTAATCGTCAAAATTTATTGGGTCGCCTTCAAAATAGGCTCCATTTGCTCCAATACATCTATGCCAACGGCACTTCCAATTATCGAAACATTTTTTATAGGCGCTTTCCGGGATGGACTTTAGCTCTCGCGCCGAATTTTGTTTTATGGCTTCAATCGACTCAAGACGGGTGCCACGAAGGGGCAATTTTAGTTTTGGGAAGAGGAAAAAGTCGCAGGGAGCCAAATCCGGCGAATACGGTGGTTGCTGAAGCACGTTTGTTGAGTTTTTGGCGAGAAAGTCAGTCACAATCGTAGCTCGGTGAGAAGGCGCGTTATCGTCATGCAAAATCCATGAGTTGTTCGCCCACAAATTTGGCCGCTTCTTACGGATACGCTCACGCAAACGTTTCATAACGCCTAGGTAATACTCCTTGTTTACCGTCTGACCCTCTGGAACGAATTCGTAGTGCACCACGCCACGGATATCGAAGAAAACAATGAGCATCACCTTCATTTTCGAGCGGCTTTGGCGTGGTTTTTTCGGTTTCGGCTCATTTTTTGCCACCCATTCCGATGATTGCTGGCTTGTTTGCATATCGTACTCGTAGACCCAGGTCTCATCACCAGTTATAATGCGTTCCATGAATGTAGAATCGAAATTACAGCGATCCAGCATGTCTGAAGCAACCTGTTCGCGATGACGTTTTTGAAGAAAATTCAGGTCTTTCGGTACGAGTCGTGCGGCCACCTTTCTCATGCCCAAAATATCAATCAAAATCGTATGTGCGGACTCGTGGGATATCTTAAGATCATGTGCTATCTCTCTCAAGCTGGTACGACGGTTTTCCAGCACCCTTTCCTTAATTTTATCGACGTTATCTTCGATCGAACGGGGCAAGTCTTCGACCACTTCACGACCGTCCTTGAAGGCTCTGTACCACTGATATGCACGAGTTTTCGATAGAGCATTATCACCAAAGGCCTTTTGCAACATTTTCAATGCATCGGCGCACGAAAATTCATTTGCAACACAAAACTTTAAACAAATTCTTTGCTCAACGTAATCACCCATAGTAAAAATCGGCGCGCACTCTAACATAGACTGACTTAATCAGCTGTTGCAAACACACTAGTTGACAGATCCCGCTCATGCTTGGCATAGTAATTAAGGACAGTGGTACCAACCTAGGAAAAAAAATTTTACTTGCCTCATTGCCCCGCCAGATTTAAATCGATAATTCCCGGTACTTTCTTGACAGAATGTATAACCAATTTTTCACAAAAAAGCTTCGAGAAAAAACCGCACGAACTTATTTATGCTCCGATGCAGAACGCTGTTTTGTTCTTACTTTCGCAGGGAAAAAACCGAGGAAATTTCGGGAGAAGTGTTAGGATTTAGAAATCAATTGGCCCCTAAACGATTAATAAGTAATAAATAGCTTTAACATTTTTATTTAAACTTGACTGCTTCTAACAAAACACCCACATACGCAAAAAAAATATCAATGTCCTTCGGAAAGTTGGTTAAAATTTCAGTGGTAGTTAAATTCCTTCAGTAAATCACCAAGATTCCATTATCCGAAAATAGCCATTCATGAGGTCCGTAGTTATTTCATTCCATTCCAGCGGCGACGTTGACACGTCCGCAATTCCCCGCATCGAATTTTTCTCACGCCTAAATATCGGGAACACCGCAATCGATGTCACACGATGTCCCATTCCTGATGGCCCTACCCGTCGGGACTATTACGCCGCCTTTTTCCGGTATATTCCGGGAGCGATTATCTCATTAGGAAATACGGAAGTCAACGAGGACCGTCTGGCGGTTGGTAAATATAGAGCAGACTAACCAGCTGAAGTGTGCTCACGCTGTCCGTCTCAAATTTGAATACGTGTTGGGGTTCAGATGCGGACTTCAGTCGGAAGCATAGATCAACAAGACTATACAGATGGGACACTCACTGTAAAAAGTCTGAATCAAGGTTACCGCTTTTTTGTAGCGACTGGTGCATGAAACATATCCAACTAAATAAAACTGTATTACCAAGTCTCAAGAGAACTGCATTACCTCTGCTTTTAGAATACTGCATTATCGACGCTTGGCGCGAATATTTTAATCTTCTTTCAGTTTTTCCCAGGGCAAAAATTAAAAAAGTGTTCAGAAATTACTATGTTTTATTACCAAAACATTGAAATGCTCCATTCACACAACTCTACAACAAATACATTTCAATTTTTTGATAGTAAAACATAGTAATTTCTGAACACTTGTTTTAATTTTAACCCTAGGAAAAACTGAAAGAAGATTCAAATATTCGTTTCAATCTTCAAACTTACTATTTGAATAATAGATACAAGTTTGAACTATAATTATTTATTCATTATAAAAAACAGAAACTATTAAATGAAAAAGGAGATGAAATTAACATATGTATTTACAATATTTACATTTAATATTTCTGTAGTACAACATAGTAATTTCCAAAAACTTGTTTCAATGTTGAAACTCATTTGAATAACAGAAATATGTTCGAGTAATAATTATTCATTGGTTATAAAAATAAAAACTATTAAATAAAAAAAGAAATGAAATTAACATACTTAAAGTATTCCTAGTTATTGAATTGAATCAATCCTTATTTGGTGAAAATCCATATTAAATAATATTTAAATAATGTTATTCTGATTTTCACAAAGTTTTATTGTTATGTTTACAACAATCGTTTCGCTATCACAGTAGCATCATCAGGCAAGATTGTTATTCAAAATGTAATCTTGCCTGATGATGCTACTGTGATAGCGAAACGATTGTTGTAAACATAAGAATAAAAATTTGTGAAAATCAGAATAACCTTATTTAAATATTATTCCTTGGTGTAAAGACAAAAATTGAACCTTGAGGACGTTAATTTATGAGATTTTCTTTAAGATTCAAAATGTCTTTCAGCTTGGTCCTTAATCGGGTCAATAAATTCCTTCTCTGGATTACTGAATAAAAATTTTTAATCAGTTCTGGTTGCTATTTTATTCACTTGCTTTCACCACCAGAATAAAGAACACCTGAAGAGTCAAGTATAATATTTAATAAAGATTATGTGATGCACACTTCATAATATAAAAATTTAAATTCTTCAATATAATATTTTCAAAACATTTTGAGATTTTTCTTCTCTCACAAAGTCTTGGAATGAAATAAAAGAGATAATCAAAACACTGATTGAATAAAAAGTAAGTATAGTGTCCCGGTTTCATCAAATTACCAAATTGATATTTCCTACACTCAATAAAATGTAAATCCTTTAAAAACTCACTATGACCAAGTAAATAAATCCTACATATTACACAGTTTCTAATAGATAAATCGTTTGATATAATTTTCCAAATTGAACCACTCAACCTGAAGAAGTTCTTTTCCCAACAACAGTTGGCTTTGATCCAGAAACTGGCCCATACCATTTCAATATCTGTTACCTCAGGAAAATCACCTGGAGAAAAAATAGTAGTATTAGATCACCCAGAGCAATTTGTTGGTGTGTAACATAGCATTGATTCATATTTTAAACTAACCAACTAAACATAAAAATAGTCTAGACGACTACATAGTCAATGAAAATTAACCAACCTGAAGAAATTATATTCCTCTCAATATTTGATCATCTGATAATTTGTGCCAATCAGTTGGCTGTATAATTTCAATCCACCTCTAAAATAACTTGGGGCCTCTCTTGGGAAAACGATGTCTAGGGCTGGTTAGATCTTGACACCCATGTACACAACATTTCTTAGTATATCCCATTTTGAAGTAATGTATTGAATTCAAGATTTGAAAATACACTAGTTTAGATGCACTAAACTGTTTTGAACTTAACTCTTACGAAATTTAATCAAAAAGAGATATAAGATGTACCTGAGGCTGGGCCATAACAAAACGTAAACAAACACCAACTCTTTTCGAAATATATGACCATTATTACAACTATGGCTAACGGCTGATGATAGCGGTACCTAGCGGCGAAATCAAAAAGTATAAGTTGATGGTTAGCGTTAACTATTGACTGGTGCATCAACTAAAAACTTAGTTTTAGGTGGGGGTAGGGAAGTGTCCAATCTATATATTATTGTTAATCTATGGTCGGAAGTCGTTCAGGGAGGAATCGAGACGCAAGAGTCTTTCTCAATATTTACAATGATATCGTTTCGTTTGAGAATCATTTCATACATATATGTGTACGAACATACTAACATAGTAATAACATAAAAAATTGTCTCTTATTCATCTCACAGGAACTCTACGTATCTGTAAATGATGAGAAAAAAGTTTTTCATCAGTTTCCTTAGGTTTCGTTAATCAATAATGAAGATGCGGTTATAAATATGAAAATTTCACAACAATGAAAAAAGCCGTTAAACCTTTGAAAATGAATAGAAGTTCATTACAATGACTGGAGAAAAATTGTGTTATTTTGGATAATCTGAAGTAAACTTCGCTAAAAGAGCTTTTTCTTCTTTGGGGTAAGTCTCTCAGTTATGCCAGTCTCTTTTTGCGCGCTAGTTTCAGGGAAACAACGTGCTATGTTTCGCCTAAATATCTGCTATTTTCGAATATTGATTTGAAGATGATCTTAAACGACTAGGTGGTACTCAACCAAGAAGAATCCTAGTTCAAAAGTAATTCCTTCCTGCCATTAAACACACTGAATCTCGAACGGAACGAGCTAGAGGCTTAAAACTTCCAAAGAAAGTTTATAGTTTAAATACCTCGGCTGATTTCGTAAGTCGGCAAAGTCGGTTAGATTGTTTCGTAGTTATTCAAAATTTCATGTAATAAACTAGGACATCTCTCACCGTAACACCACAGGAATATCCATTTGTCGATTTGAATCTTCATCGCAAAGATATTAATGTTTGTGTTACCGCTAATTTATTTTGGTAATATTTCCTGTGTTTTAATATGCTGATGAAGTGGTTATCGAAGGACCAGTGTTCGCCAAGAAGGTGAATCTTACATGATGAAAGATCAAATGTACGAACCATGACGAATTTTTCCCTTTTTTCAAGGAAAATTCGTGCTTTCGTTTTGTACACATGTCTTTAACTTTCCAATTTTAATTATAGAAAGTTAGTTGGATATTGGCCAAGTAAAATATTCGTTGGAGGTAAATATGTTGTATTTGCCGACGTTTAAACCTAAATTAGGCCATCCTCAGGGCACTAGAAAATAGGATTTCACAGTGTTACTGGACAACAACAATAATTTTGTACAAAAACATAACTTAATGCAAAAATTAAAAACAAATGTCACCCACATCCAAGTTATTACTCCTGTATTCTGATTGATAAAATTTGAATGCTCTTAAAAGGCACTGTGTCCAAAAATTTCCCAGGAATTATGTAGTATAAAATTACTGGAATTTCTCTCAGATGTTAGGAAATCTATCAATTCTTGCGACTACCAAACACAGTTGACATGCAAATAATGACTAGAATGTTCTCTGTTACAGGGAGGGAATAAAAACAAATGCGTGCACCCGAAAAACAACACACAATCATATATACGGAACCTACACCTACGCTTTTTAAAATGCCTTGATAGTTTATACATAATTTTACGACGTCTTGTTTTTTGTTCATACTGTTAGGATGTTTTTTGATTTCATTCATTTTATTTGGTAGTCTATTCTTATAATTGTTCTGTTTGCCTGAAATAGCGACATTATTAAAATGGAAATAATGTTGTTTGTCCTCAAAATGCTCAGCTAATACTGTCTTTTTTGCGTTGATTATGTTAGCCAGTGTTATGATTCCTTTATGCTCAGAAATTATCGTCTTTAAATATCTTCGGATTTCAGATACTGAATTGTTTCAGCCGTTACTATTTGGTAGTTGATCATAATTAAAACAAATTGTAGAAATTACTATGCTTTACTGCCAATAAAAATATATCTTACACATTTTCTTGTGACTCGAGTTTCGGGAAATGAACTATCCCATCATCAGACAACAGTTGTCTGATTTTTTGGATTTTTCTCGAAAATGGTAAGTTTATCGAAAAAGTACTTCAGAACGAAGTTGTAGATCTTAAAATTCTTTATAAAAATGGTTATCCTGATTTTTTCTCTAAGACCCACTATTTCCCAGATATTGCGCTTGTACGAATCACATTCTACATAATATGCACACATTTCCACACCACCTGTGGGGTAGTGTACTCGGCGCATTTCTTTTAACGTGGTGTCCCCGGTAGGCCTATTCCACGAAACTTTATGACGTTAATTTCAGGAACAATAATTATTTAATAGTATGAATATTATTGATATGGGTTACTGAGTTTAACTGTCGTTCTAACTTTTTTTTAATACTTTCATCGGACTCATACTCTTCAACTTCAACAATCATGTTTTCTTCAATTTCTTCTTGTTCTTCTTCTTCCCCTTTCTGTTGAAAGAGTCTATTCCACGAATCTTTATGACGTTATTTTCAGGAACAATAATTATTTAATAGTATGAATATTATTGATATGGGTTACTGAGTTTAACTGTCGTTCTAACTTTTTTTTAATACTTTCATCTGACTCATACTCTTCAACTTCAACAATCATGTTTTCTTCAATTTCTTCTTGTTCTTCTTCTTCCCCTTTCTTTTCATGAATGCTTAGAAATTGTTCAAATGAAGATGAATCAGTTGTATCTTCATCAAAATCACATGAATCTTCCTCTCTTGTATTTAATTGAACATTTGAGCAAGAGACACCTTGGCAATTGGTACACGCTGGAGAACACTGCAACTCTACTTTTTTACAGCGACATTTGGCACTACAACCTTTCTTGCAATTGCAAGTTAGTTAGTGTTAAGAAATTTTTCTGGAGCAGGGGGCAGTAAAGTTCGAATCCGTTCCAAAGTATTATTTATCAATTTCCAACCCCAGTCTTCAGGGTTCAGTTCATTGCCTTGCCATGTCTGAACTTGATAGTATACTCGAAACAAATGTTGAGTAGCAGATGCCGATGCTGGAGGAAGACAAGATAGTTGTACTTGCTTTTTGTTTCGTGTATTTTTTACAAATGTTAAATATCTGTACGTATCTATGCAATCAACCACACGGACAAAAGGATAGGCAGATGTTATTCAAGACCAGGTGTTATTTAAGTAGAGGGGATTCGGTAAGGGACCGGCGGTCTTTATGGAGTATATTTTCTTAGAATAGCATAATGTTTACATAAAACAGACACGAGTAGGCATTTTTGCTTGCTTGAGTACCTAAATATGTATATACATGGCATATGTGTGCATACTATGTAGAACATGACTCTTACAAGCGCAATATCTGGGAAATAGTGGGTCTTAGAGAAAAAAATCATGAGGACCATTTTTATATAGAATTTTAAGATCTACAACTTTGCTCTGAGGTATTTTTTCGATAAAACTTACCGTTTTCGAGAAAAATTCAAAAAACCTAAAATTTTGACCTTGGGCCCCGAATAAGTCCCTTAACGCACATGGGACTGATTGAAACTTTTGACACTTTATTCCTTGTGATAAACCTAAGGTCTCTACGAAGATTTGGCTCTGTCGGAATTTTCTTTATTTCAATTGTCTTAATTGACTGGACTATGTAACTAGTTGGGTTTTTCTTGGTTTAGACTTGTGAAATTCAATAAGTAATGTTTCATCAACCCCAGCTACTACATGTAAACATTTATTCCAGGTAGGTGTTTTTATTGGGATTTGATCGTAAACCATTTTCCACCCAAAATTCTCAACTTATAAATTGCATGAAATGCCACGTATCAGTCTGGTTATATTTATGACATGATTACTTGAAAAAAACGCAGAGAAGAAACAATTACATATAAACTGCTCCGTGCCAATTAACAACTATGCAACGTTAATGACTCGGTGGAAAATGGCTTTCAAAAATTTAATGAAAGAAATCTAATTTGAAGTTATAAACTTCTAAATTGTATTGAAATCGATTGATGGAATATGAAAGGCTGACAAAAGGTCAGAATCGATGACACAGACACAAGCAATAAAACTCTCATATTTCATGGTTTTTCCATCGAGCGGTCACGAATAAATCAGAGTTAAGCACGTGACCACGTTCATGAATGAACAATTGCCTTTCGAATCATTTACTGTACCATCAATGGAATCGTTGTATTTAAACAACGGATCCGACACATCCTATACATAAATTTCTTCCGGCCATCGGTTGATCAACGAGTTGGTTTGCATTACCATAAAATCGTAACCCGGTTTGATGGAAACTGACGCTAATGTTTGGTTGTATTTCTGTTTATCTCTACACATGTCACTGGTTACGGTTATAGTCTGAGTAGTGGGTGGTTGTGCGTAATGAAAAATTTTTTTCACATCGATCCTTCACTTCTATACTCATTTATATATTTTGGTTCATCCAATATCTCAATAAGAAGTACAGCAACTGAATTGAAATTTCACTTTCATGTGTTCATAATCTTTTAAAAAACTACTGGAATGGAAAATTCCACAGGACTGGAGCTGGTAGAGTTACAATATAAATAGATTTGAAACAACTTCTATAAAATTGAATATCAAAACAGATTTAATCTTTCAGTCTTTTAAATTTAAATTAATGTCTTATAAGTACGGCTTAAATTTAATAGACGTATAAAACCAAAACTCAGTATACAATGTCAAATGAAATTAATAAACCAACAAATACAAATTGTCAATTAAAATTACTAAATAAATATTTGAAGGAGACAAAATGTTGTTTCGGATTCATTAACTAACCGGACCGGTAGATCATCAAAGAAAAGAATACACGAACATCAAAAGAGCTATAGTTCAAATTCAACACATTCCACATATGCCAACCAACTAATAAAATTAGAACATAATTTCAATAACGAATATGAAATTATGCATATGGAGGATGAGGGTTCTAGATTAATATTCTTAGAATCACTTGAAATAAACCGATGTAATTCTCAGAAAATTCGCCTAAACGAACAAACGGACACGAACAAGTCACCTCTATTAAATATCTTCACGTAATTTGCGAAAATCAACGACTACCCCAATAACTTTTATTACCATCGTGGTTATCTCCCCACTAAATTGAGAATACCCTAATAAATACCATTCTACTTGTAGTCCCACTGCTGTGAATATCTGTCAATACATACATTCTGTCAAGAAAGTACCGGGAATTATCGATTTAAATCTGGCAGGGCAATGAGGCAGGTAAAAAATTTTTTTTCTAGGTTGGTACCACTGTCCTTAATTACTATGCCAAGCTTGAGCGGGATCTATCAACTAGTGTGTTTGCAACAGCTGATTAAGTTAGTCGATGTCAGAGTGCATGCCGATTTTTACTATGGGTGATTACGTTGAGCAAAGAATTTGTTTAAAGTTTTGTGTTGCAAATAAATTTTCGTGTGCCGATGCATTGAAAATGTTGCAAAAGGCCTTTGGTGATAATGTTCTATCTAAAACTCGTGCATATCAGTGGTACAGAGCCTTCAAGGACGGTCGTGAAGTGGTCGCCCATCGACTGCTTCGATCGAAGATAACGTCGATAAAATTAAGGAAAGGGTGCTGGAAAACCGTCGTACCAGCTTGAGAGAGATAGCACATGATCTTAAGATATCCCACGAGTCCGCACGTACGATTTTGATTGACATTTTGTGCATAAGAAAGGTGGCCGCACGACTCGTTCCGAAAGACCTGAATTTTCTTCAAAAACGTCATCGCGAACAGGTTGCTTCAGACATGCTGGATCGCTGTAATTCCGATTCTACATTCATGGAACGCATTATAACTGGTGATGAGACCTAGGTCTACGAGTACGATATGCAAACAAGCCAGCAATCATCGGAATGGGTGGCAAAAAATGAGCCGAAACCCAAAAAACCACGCCAAAGCCGCTCGAAAATGAAGGTGATGCTCATTGTTTTCTTCAATATCCGTGGCGTGGTGCACTACGAATTCATTCCAGAGGGTCAGACGGTAAACAAGAAGTATTACCTAGGCGTTATGAAACAATTGCGTGAACGTATCCGTAAGAAGCGGCCAAATTTGTGGGCGAACAACTCATGGATTTTGCATGACGATAACGCGCCTTCTCACCGAGCTACGATTGTGACAGACTTTCTCGCCAAAAACTCAACAAACGTGCTTCAGGAGCCACCGTATTCGCCGGATTTGGCTCCCTGCGACTTTTTCCTCTTCCCAAAACTAAAATTGCCCCTTCGTGGCACCCGTTTTGAGTCGATTGAAGCCATAAAGCAAAATTCGGCGCGAGAGCTAAAGTCCGTCCCGGAAAGCGCCTATAAAAAATGTTTCGATAATTGGAAGTGCCGTTGGCATAGATGTATTGGATCAAATGGAGCCTATTTTGAAGGCGACCCAATAAATTTTGAAGATCAAATGTAAAAATGTTGTTTTAATTGAAAATTCCCGGTACTTTCATGACAGAGTAGTATATAAGAACCTATGTAAGTTTTCACGCAGTAGCAGTTCAAATGTAGAATATGATTAAGCCACAGTATGGCGAAACAATTATCATTCAACAATAAAAAGTTTGTGGAAATTGAATTTAATATATTACTAGTTGAAAATGAATTTCCATCAAGTAAAGACCGAATCCATCTAATCTTATCTGTAATGTTAAAAAACTTCTTCATAATATTTTTTCAATACAATCCTGCAGGTATCATTTCATCTTCAAGATGTGCATATATTCTTTGTGTGAATTCGAATGCTGCTGTTTCTGTGCGTTTGCCCTCTGTGAATCTCTGTTGGTTGCAGACTACAGTTTTAAATTTATGGACGAAGATAATCAAGCAATTCATAAGAAATTTCTCAAATATTTTAGGGAATGATGTGATCAAGCTAATTGGTTCGTAGTAGGTGAAGTCATCGAGGTTACTTACTTCTTGATCAATGTCAAAAAGTATCACAGTGACTATCTATTGCAAAGAAATTGCAGAAAAAATTATCAGCTGGATATGACGATATCCCTCTTAATGTATTCAAAGATCATATATCAGACATAATTAAACCACTTTTCTCTATTTTAAATTGTTTCTTTGAAGGTGGAATTTTTCTGAGGCTCCAAAAATGACATTAGTCAAGCAGTATCACAAAATAAGTATAAGTATAATATATATCGGAATCTCATCGACCTCAAATAAGAAAACGAACATTATATAAATATTTCAAAAATTTTTAAAAAATTTTAAGAAATTTAGCCTTCTACATATTTAATTCCAAAAGATTATATTTAATGATTATAACTTCTGAAAATGAATTAAAATAATGTCGTTTAAGTACCACTTATATCATGACATAAAATAAACATTCATTATAAGACATCCGATTGGTATAACAAAATCCAATAAATAAAAATTATTAACCAAAATCCTATAAATTAAACATTTTGAATAGACAAAATTTTGTTTCTGCTTATCAATCTTATGAAAAACCAATATCTTTCAAGAATATCCAACATAATCTTAAGAATTTCATCACAAAACTATCTTACTTAGACTATTCAATATTATTGGATATCTAACCAAGGTACCTTATATAAAAACTCAAGATATGCAAAACATTACTGAAAAACAAGTTTTAAGATCGACTTTGCTCATCAGTATTCAAATTTTCATATTCAATAAATATAACATCAATCAATAACAAATATTCAACTCACCCTTCATTCCTCTAGAAAAAGTTCTACCGAAATGAGACCTTTAAATATGGTATTCACTACACACAGAAATATATCTGTGGTTTACCCTTGATCTAGAAGATTGAAAGACAAATTTAACGGCCTCTGCTATAGCACAAGAACTAGGACAAGGTTAGATATCCAATAATATTGAATAGTCTAAGTAAGATAGTTTTGTGATGAAATTCTTAAGATTATGTTGGATATTCTTGAAAGATATTGGTTTTTCATAAGATTGATAAGCAGAAACAAAATTTTGTCTATTCAAAATGTTTAATTTATAGGATTTTGGTTAATAATTTTTATTTATTGGATTTTGTTATACCATTCGGATGTCTTATAATGAATGTTTATTTTATGTCATGATATAAGTGGTACTTACGCGACATTATTTTAATTTATTTTCAAAAGTTATAATCATTAAATATAATCTTTTGGAATTAAATATGTAGAAGGCTAAATTTCTTAAAAATTTTTTAAAAATTTTTGAAATCCCTACTAATCCCTACTAATATTATAAATGCGAATGTAAGTTTGTTTGTTACGCTTTCACGCAAAAACTACTGAACCGATCATCATGAAACTTTGTACATATACTCTTGAAGGTATTAGAAGTAACATAGGGTACTTTATATTTAAAAAAAAAATTTTTTTACGAAAGATAAAACAATTGTTTGTCAAAAAATCGTCAAATTTAGCTACTTCAGTAATGAAGTTTTACTATTATTATACCCTTACCCTTTATCTTTCATACTTATTTAATGACTCCACTGCGGGCGAAGCCGCGGGTAAAAAGCTAGTAATATTATAAATGCGAATGTAAGTTTGTTTGTTACGCTTTCACGCAAAAACTACTGAACCGATCATCATGAAACTTTGTACATATACTCTTGAAGGTATTAGAAGTAACATAGGGTACTTTATATTTAAAAAAAAAAATTTTTTTACGAAAGATAAAACAATTGTTTGTCAAAAAATCGTCAAATTTAGCTACTTCAGTAATGAAGTTTTACTATTATTATACCCTTACCCTTTATCTTTCATACTTATTTAATGACTCCACTACGGGCGAAGCCGCGGGTAAAAAGCTAGTATTTATATAATTTTATATACCTTCTATCAAGAATTAACCTCTATTTATATTAGAAAACGAACATCTTGGTATGTTCCTTTCACTCCTATGGTCTGCTTTTGAACCTGAGTTGATCTTGGATGCGACATTAGTGAAGTGGTTGTTGAATTCATTTACTCATTTTTACATTTCATTGGTGTTACCTTGACTTCAAAATTTAGAAGAAGGCTTTTAACGATTTGCTACTTGCCTTTTGATATTCCACAGAGCCTACTCATAGGATTGCTTCAGTTTTTTATAATTATCCAAATAGTCATCACTAGAGCAAACAAACCAAAAAGTCAAGGTGAGCTTTAAGTGATTAAATTCCATAAGTTATTCAGATCTCCGATATTTAGTTTTGAAATGATTAAAGAATAAATCCCATATTTTATTAACAAATACGAATGGGACAAGTCAATATTTGTTTCTTGTTTTCTTTTCGTTTTGTTTCCGTCTTATTCTGTTCACTAATGTCTGATTTAGTCGTTCATTCAGACTATTAGAAAAAGGACAATCTACTGTTGTGAAAATCAATTATATATTCAAACTTCTCATATATTGTCTGAATTTTTTCGAATTTATTCTTGGGTATTGATCTATTACTAGTGTTTTCATTGGTCGTTTATCTTAAATTTTATTAATTAATTTGATGAAATCTTCAATTGTTTGGTGTTTTGAAGTGCTCGCAAATGCATATCGAGTAAAATGATCCACTAGGAGATGAAGGTATCTTTTTGATGAGCGATTTCCAGCAAATCCTCCAATTGTGTCTAATGCCCCCTTTGCTGGGCCCAATTGAAAAAGGAGACCATACTTTTGGCCTACACTCGTTTTATTTTCACAACATATGCCACATGAACCACAAACTTTTTTTGTCAGTGAATCCATATTCTGAATGTAATTAAACTTCCTGATTTCATTATTTATCTTACTAGCACAAATATGCCGACAATGCTTGTGCACTTTTCTGAATAACTCTTTTCCGAAATCATTGGATAAAATTATTTGTTGTTATTTTTGTACAATTTGTAATGTATCTCTTTCTGTACAGCAGTTCTTCTCATATTATTTATCTTTAAGAGATTATTCTGTTGATCGTTTTTTATTTCATTTAATTCCACCAAATTAACTGTTCTTCTACATTCGTCCATATTCTCCGTTTCTTCCAGAACTAGGTTTCTAGAAAGGCAATCTGCTTCTACATTTCCTTTTCCTGATTCATATTTAATCTCAAAATGGAATTGTGATAGAAAATTCATCATGCTACCCAGCTCTTCATCTGGTCTTGTGCGATAACATTAAATTTATGAAACACAATAGATTGGAGTTACTATGTATTTACTACCAAGGTTTTTTATTATTTTTGGTTCACATGTTACCGCGGTTTCGAACGATGACCGTTCATCTTCAGACGTAACAGAGGACTAAAGCACTAGTTACAGATTCAGTTTTGAAGTAATGTTCCATTTGGTACAAAAACTGTATAACAGATGTTACAAATTAATCAGAATGAATATTTCCAGTGAAAAGCAATAACAAGGATTACAGAGGTGTTATGGGTTTTTATGATGGTACATGAACAATTCCTTTTTCAACAGGTAGCAAGTAAGAAATAGCAGAAAATAATTATGTGCAAATGTCGGTACCTTTTTGAAGCTATTTCGGTTATTTAAAAACATTAAATATTTTTGATTTACACAGATCAGTCTGGTCGTTCATTATATCGATATCATCATTATGCAGCGCTTTGAATATTTCAATTGATTCTAGATAATTTAATTTCCTCCCTTTTGATGCAAGATGGAGGATTTTCAGATTTTCAATTGATGGGAATGAATGACCATTGTCAATACAATGTGTTGCAAATGTTGATGATTTTTTATTCTTTTTAAAGTCAGTTTGGTGTTCTCTGAATCTAGTTTTAAAAGACCGTCCAGTCTGACCTATGTAAATACTATTGCAATCTGAACAGGTTAACTCATAAACTCCCGATTTTTCTATTTTTGGGGTGGTGTCTTTCGCGTTGAATAAAATTGAAGATAATTTGCTAACAGATTTGTAGGCTACATTCAAATTCAATTAGCAAATTGTTAGCAAATTATCCTCAATTTTATTCAACGTGAAAGACATCACCCCAAAAATAGAAAAATCGGGAGTTTATCAGTTAACCTGTTCAGATTGCAATAGTATTTACATAGGTCAGACTGGACGGTCTTTTAAAACTAGATTCAGAGAACACCAAACTGACTTTAAAAAGAATAAAAAATCATCAACATTTGCAACACATTGTATTGACAATGGTCATTCATTCCCATCAATTGAAAATCTGAAAATCCTCCATCTTGCATCAAAAGGAAGAAAATTAAATTATCTAGAATCAATTGAAATATTCAAAGCGCTGCATAATGATGATATCGATATAATGAACGACCAGACTGATCTGTGTAAATCAAAAATATTTAATGTTTTTAAGTAACCGAAATAGCTTCAAAAAGGTACCGACATTTGCACATAATTATTTTCTGCTATTTCTTACTTGCTACCTGTTGAAAAAGGAATTGTTCATGTACCATCATAAAAACCCATAACACCTCTGTAATCCTTGTTATTGCTTTTCACTGGAAATATTTATTCTGAATAATTTGTAACATCTGTTATACAGTTTTTGTACCAAATGGAACATTACTTCAAAACTGAATCTGTAACTAGTGCTTTAGTCCTCTGTTACGTCTGAAGATGAACGGTCATCGTTCGAAACCACGGTAACATGTGAACCAAAAATAATAAAAAACCTTGGTAGTAAATACATTGTAACTCCAATCTATTGTGTTTCAATTATGATCAACTACCAAATAGTAACGGCTGAAGCAATTCTCTATTAAATTTATGTCCTATTAGCCAATATTTCCAAAATTTAATTACATCTCTCATTGCTAGACATTCTAGGAATTCTGCTTTCTTGTTCTCTTGGTATTTATTTATTTTTTAGAAAGATACGCTACGGGTTTCATTTTACCACTTATCTGTTTTTGTTTAAGAACAAACAGCTCCTACTCCTTGAATACTGGCATCAGTATATAAAGTAGTATAGGCATTTGGGTCGAAATTGCAGGAATTGGCTCAGAACAATGAATGTCCTGACAAGTCAATGACCAATTGAATTTTACATCTTTTCTCAGTAAATTATGCAACAGTTCTAATTATCTAAAAATAAGACAAAAATTGCCTTAACTTCTTCCGAAAATCTGGTGGAGAAAAATTTCTAATGGAAATTAAAATATCATTTATAGGTCGTACTGTATTGTTTCCTCCAATATATCCTAAATATTTGTTTTCTTCTTCTGCAAAATTACACTTGATAAATTAAGTCTGAATCCTTATTTACATATTGCTTTCAAGAGACTCTCCAAATGTTCTATATGTTGGTCAAATGTTGAAGAAAATATAAGAATATCATCTATATAATTTAGGCAGAATAAATTCACGTTATATTTTCTGATAATATTATTCAATATACGTTGAAATGTGGCCGGGGATGTTTTAAGTCCAAAAGGTAAACATTTCCATTGCCAGTGACCATTCTGAGTCACAAAAGCAGTCTTATATCTATCTTTGATACGAATAGGAATCGACCAAAAGGCAGAATTTACATCTAATGTAGTAAAGAATTTTGCAATTAATGGAAAAAGGCTATGTTTCGGCAACAATTAATTTATTGAGTTCACGAAAATCGACACATAATCTGGTCTTAGACACTTCATCTCTCTTATATGCTAAAGTGACGTGATGGAAAAGGTGAGGAGGACTCCTCAATCAGATTCGCTTTCAACAATCTTCCTATTTGGAATTCTATCTCTTTTTGATCCTCCATTGAGCATCTGTATGGTTTTTTTGCTATAAATTTGTGTTCTAAATGTATTATATATGCCTCATTATTTTGCACCTGACCAATATCTAACTTGTGTTCTGCAAAAATATGGTCATATTTATTTATTAAAACTTCAATTTTATTTCTTTGATTTGTTTCCAAATGGTCTAATTTTGCTTCGAAAAGTTCTTTTGATATCCCTTCATTGAAATTGATGGTGTAATCATTGTTATCATTATTATTATTATAATGGACACAATCGATCCTTCTCTCTTCATTCATATCAAATATTCGATAAATATTCAAATCATAATCTTGTTTCAATTGGGAATTGGAAATAGAATCTAGTCCGAGTAGAATATCATACTCGAAATTTTTCTCGTTTCCTACAAAAAGTACAACTTCTTTTTTGATATTATTGATTCTCATTTTTGTAATTATTTTCCCTGAAAAATTTGCCCTGTCACTTACTATTTTGAATGTGTTTTTATTATCTTGAATGCGTAGACATAACTTTTCTGCTACTTTGGAATTCAGAAGGCTAACATTTGAGCCCGAATCATAAATACCACTTAATTCATTATTATTTATAAACACCGTCAATTTTATCAATGGCAGCAGTCTTAGTTTTTTTGGTTTGAAATGGCCTCATTTAATTCATCCTGTACTCCAATATTGTTTACAGTTCTTATGTTACCGGGTATGTTCTTTTGTTCAAAATTATTGAATTTACTCCTTGGCCGACATAAAGCCTCCGGATGAGATCTACCTGAAAAACCATTCTTCTCACAAATTCAGCATGGTTCCTTCTTAACTGGTTTTCCATTTGTTTGGGAATAGGAAGGAATTTGTCCGGCAGATTTTTTCATTCTATGATTTTCTTTATTTCGATCGTTGTCATATTTTATTGAACTTTTTAGGTTTCGAAACTCACCCCATAATTTCTCGAAAGTTATTACATTTGATCGATCAATTCTATCTTGTAAAATATTTGGCACACTTGTCACAATTTAATCAATTAATATGTCAGTTGGAAACTTATTTCAGAGATTTAACAACAAATTTTCCTACCTAAAAGCGTAGTCAACTAAACTTCTTCCTATGTACCTAAAGGAATAAGCCTCTCCATAATTATGCCAACTCTATTCATGAAAACTCTCTAAGCAGTTATTTTTCCATATTTGAAAACTTTTGTCTAAACCTAATATAATGAATTTAGAATCAAACCATCCTCTCGCTATTCCATCCAGAATCAACCGTAAAATCAAAATTTTGTCTCTATCTTCTTCTACTTCACAACCCGTGCAGTCCGTCTCTAAGTTTTCTAACCATAAATTCATTGAAACACTCTTACCATCAAAATTATTCAGCACAAAATCCTCCTTTATCCTCTTGAAATCCATTTTATTCTCCTTGCCTTTTCTTGAAAGTTCTACCATATCCTGTGGTTCTGATGATTTTTGTCCAAATACTGTTTGTACTGTTCTCACGTATGCGGGTGAACAAATATCAATTTGTAGATATTCATTCTTAAACATCACATCTTCTTCGGCATCAAAATATATATCTTTCATTTCCGGAGTTGATGAAATGACACACGTACGAAATTAACCTCTTACTTTAATGGATTTCAAGATATTCTTCACCTTCGGTAGAGCCAAAGGTTCATGATGGTCAGATATATCATGTTTGTTCTCTGGTATTTCATAATATGTATTTTCCGTTCCCGTAGTTTGGATCTATTTGAATTTGTATGTATTTTTCTTCTTAACAGTATTGAATGCTTCCTAAGCGATGAAAATTTCCATTGATGTCGTCATTATAGCTTACGTTTTCGATTTATAAGAATATTATCAATTTTTATTTTTATTATCGTAGAAATAGACGATTTGATGTCATGATTCTGAAAGAAGTTCATTTTCTTTGGTTTAAAATATACCAGAATAACATACATAAAATAAAATAATAACATACAAAGAAATAAAAAAAAATAGCTTCCTAACCTGGAAGAAATCAAAAACAATGTTATTTCTTCGGGTTTCTTAATTCACATTTCTAACAACTAACTAAATAAACATGTGAAACTTTTAAGGTTAATATCTTAGACATAGAAAATAGATCATAGAACATAGAACATAGAAGTTACAAAGTTGTTTTCTCTAAAAGTAACAGTTTTATTATTATAAATATTTGTTTCGTACTACAGTTAGTTTAGCGCAGTATTCTGCCTATCATTTCAGTATTTTCAAATAACAGGCAATTGCAATTTGATTCATCTCGATGATTAATTACAGAAGGTTAAGTGGACTGTATCTTTTTTGAGTAGCGGTGATATTAACTATCAAGAATGTATAAGAAAAACAAATGTTAACTTCCGCTATTTTATTGATTTTCATAAAAATTGTTTCGTCATACCATGACTTCATCAGGTGAGTATTTAAACTGAGGTATGCAATGCAAAACATGACCTTAAATACACAGCTCTGGTACAAAAAATAGAGGGGTGGAAAGAGAGGTATACAATTAATGAAAAATATTAAGTAGGGGGGATCTATTTGAATCTATTTGATCAAACAATAAAATTTGTCTCTTATTATATCTATTGATTTCTAAAGTTTCTAACAGATTTAGTTTCTGACTTTTGTTTTCAATATGTAATATTTCATAGTTCATATTAAAATTATGGCCAGTCTCTAACAAATCGTTGGCATAAGTTGAATTCGGTTTATTATTAAGGTAACATTTTTCATGTTCTCGTATCCTTGCTTGGAATGAACGGCCCACATATACACATGGGCAATCACTACATGTTAACTTGTGAACTCCTGATTTTTTATTTTTAGGAATGACGTCTTTATTATTTTTTATTAAGCTGCCTAAAGAATTAATAGTTTTAAAAGAGATGTTATATTTTTCTTTTTTCTTTAAATATCTAGCAATCTTTTCAGATTTTTGGTCTATGTGAGTTAATGAAATAAATTTGGTTTCGCTTGAATTTTGAAATTTTGGATAAACAAGTGATATTGCTTTCTTGTAATTTATTTTATCAAGTAAATTGTCTACAATTAACGGATTGGAATCATTATTTAAAGCTATGTGTTTAATCGTTCTATGCTTATACGATTAAACAAATAGCTTTAAATAGTGATTTCAATCCGTTAATTCTCGATTTTGTTCTTTTTTAACCAATGGTGTTGAAATAATGCTAATTATTAGTTCGAAGTTTATAAATGACACATCCTCTGGTTCCAGATTGAATTTAGTAATAAATAAAATTAAATCTATGATTGTTTCGGTCTTTACTTGACGGAAATTCATCTTGAAGATATGAATAAAAACAATATTCTAATTTCCGCTAATATTTTATTGACACTTGTAATATCTTGTAATATATCTTGTAATACTCACCTGAAGAAGTCATGGTATGACGTAACGATCGTAGTGTAAATAAAATATTAGCGGAAATTAGAATATTGTTTTTATTCATATTTTCAAAATAAAATTAAATTTCCATCATTTTATTGTTAAATGACGATTGTTTTTATGCCTGCAATTGAATCTCCACTTGTTAAAAAGCCCATAATAACAGATAAGAACTATTTGAAATTTAAGAAAAGCGACAGCATTTATAAATCTGTATACAACTCATTTTCCTCAGATGACGAAGATTTAATGGCAATATATCTTCGTCAGCAGATAAAAAAAATCACATTGATGTTGAAGCAAGTATGCACGAAGTAAGATTTTATTGTAGTTTTTCAACGTTTCTTCTATCTAATACATTATTTAAAGAAATTTAGTAGAGTAGATTGTGATCATAGGTTCCAAGACTCAAATTATAAGAACTGATTGAAACTATGAGATTATAACTATCGTTATCCTTATTCTACTACCATTGATCTCATTATTTTTCTATAACCAATAAGAAGATTTATTCCATTAATTAGTTCCACCCAGAAACAGTTTTTCTAAACAATTTCGATAATTTCCCTCTGTTTGTCAGAAGAGATGCATCTAGCACCTCTAACGTTCAGTCTTTGAAAAGACTGTAAAATCATTATCGTTCGGGTATTCAAACTTGTCGTATGTGGAAAACTTCTGCCACATTCTGCATTATCATTCGGGTAATTAAACTTGTCGCATGTAGCCTTTTCTACATTAAATATTACTATTCTCGTAATAGTCAGATTGGTCGTTTGTATATTGTGCAAGATTATCGCGATTGCTACAAACGCAGTAATCCACCTTGCATTTGTTCGTAGTGTAATTGTCATTACTTTAGCTTGGTATCATATACAGTGATACCAAAATATAATCATCATAAGTGTTTTACTTCAACTCCTAATCATCGTTGTGGTTTATCATCATTAAATGAAGGAGGTTGGAAACTACAGCACACAGGGTGTTCTTTGAAGTTAACATCACCACTTCTCAAAAAAGGTACAGTTCAGATATGAATGAGAAAAACAAGCAAGGATACGAGATTTAGATGTATATTTGCTTCGCTATGAGATGTACATACTTCAACATCAATGTGTTTTTCTTTAATCTGCTGACGAAGAGATATTGCCATTGAATCTTCGTCATCTGAGGAAGATGAGTTGTTTACATAAAAAATGCTTGCCCTTTTCTTATTTTTCAAATAGTTCTTATCTGTTAACATGGGCTTTTTATCAACTGGAGATTCAATTGCAGGCATGAAAATATTCTCAGGTTCAATTGAATCTACGTTACACAAGATAGAAAGCTTCTATAGTTTTAGCTCTTTGTGAAAATATTCGCATCGATATAATTGTATTAAAAGGACCAATACTTTTTGCCAATATATTTTTGTGATGTCCATGATGCAAGGAGTAGCGTCCAAAAATTTCGGTACTCTCTTTTTTCCTCAATCTTCTGGAATTTTCTTTATTTCGATATCAAAATTTTTAAACAAATCAACGAATTCTGAGGCAGCTCTAACGTCATTACCCTTTAAGATGTGATGGTAAACTGTTCTTTTTAGGAATCCTCCTACGCAATCATGGCTCGCTACCATGCCCAGGCTCACTAAAAGTCCAAGTAGATTTGGTTACTTGCTGAAAATCATCAATCAATGTTTGTATCCAGAGTTACATTTGTACTCTTTCGGTAGTGCGATGTTGGACGAGAAAACATGAAGTGTATCAATGTGTTTATTTTTTAAAATGATTGTTAATTCATTAATACGCCATGTGCTTCGTAATACTACTCTGTCAAGAAAGTACCGGGAATTTTCAATTAAAACAACATTTTTACATTTAATCGTCAAAATTTATTGGGTCACCTTCAAAATAGGCTCCATTTGCTCCAATACATCTATGCCAACGGCACTTCCAATTATCGAAACATTTTTTATAGGCGCTTTCCGGGATGGACTTTAGCTCTCGCGCCGAATTTTGTTTTATGGCTTCAATCGACTCAAAACGGGTGCCACGAAGGGGCAATTTTAGTTTTGGGAAGAGGAAAAAGTCGCAGGGAGCCAAATCCGGCGAATACGGTGGTTGCTGAAGCACGTTTGTTGAGTTTTTGACGAGAAAGTCAGTCATAATCGTAGCTCGGTGAGAAGGCGCGTTATCGTCATGCAAAATCCATGAGTTGTTCGCCCACAAATTTGGCCGCTTCTTACAGATACGCTCACGCAAACGTTTCATAACGCCTAGGTAATACTCCTTGTTTACCGTCTGACTCTCTGAAACGAATTCATAGTGCACCACGCCACGGATATCGAAGAAATCAATGAGCATCACCTTCATTTTCGAGCGGCTTTGGCGTAGTTTTTTCGGTTTCGGCTCTTTTTTGCCACCCATTCCGATGATTGCTGGCTTGTTTGCATATCGTACTCGTAGACCCAGGTCTCAGCACCAGTTATTAATGCGTTCCATGAATGTAGAATCGGAATTACAGCGATCCAGCATGTCTGAAGAAACCTGTTCGCGATGACGTTTTTGAAGAAAATTCAGGTCTTTCGGTACGAGTCGTGCGGCCACCTTTCTCATGCCCAAAATATCAATCAAAATCGTACGTGCGGACTCGTGGGATATCTTAAGATCATGTGCTATCTCTCTCAAGCTGGTACGACGGTTTTCCAAAACCCTTTCTTTAATTTTATCGACGTTATCTTCGATCGAAGCCGTCGATGGGCGACCACTTCACGACCGTCCTTGAAGGCTCTGTACCACTGATATGCACGAGTTTTCGATAGAGCATTATTACCAAAGGCCTTTTGCAACATTTTCAATGCATCGGCACACGAAAATTCATTTGCAACACAAAACTTTAAACAAATTCTTTGCTCAACGTAATCACCCATAGTAAAAATTGGCACGTACTCTGACATCGACTGACTTAATCAGCTGTTGCAAACACACTAGTTGACAGATCCCTCTCAAGCTTGGCATAGTAATTAAGGACAGTGGTACCAACCTAGGAAAAAAAATTTTACCTGCCTCATTGCCCCGCCAGATTTAAATCCATAATTCCCGGTACTTTCTTGACAGAATGTATAACTCTTCACTTACTGTAACAAAATATTTTGATTTCAAATCACTATAACCGTCTCGCGAATAATATACGCTGAATAGATAACTGTTTCTTAGCAAAATGTATTGACTGTATTTCAGCTGCGTACTGCGTTGTATAGTCTTCTGGAAAGTCTATCAATATCATCACCTAATTTTCATGAAAAATGTCTTTCAGTTCTTTTTTCAACTTGTAACTATAAATTCCGTATTAGTGTTTCTTAATCAAAAATTTTTTGTTACCTCACAAGTCTTTCTCTTACCTCTTTCAATTTTATCTTCTTGAACAGACTTTCATATAAAATATGTCTCCTAATCCAAATTCCGGAATTTTGAATTTTTCGCACAAACTATTCATGCAGTCAAAATTTGAATACTTAACACACAAGCATGTTTCTCTATTCCTTGATTTTGGAGCTACGACCCAAAATGGTTTTGCCCTTAGTAGCGTCGCGTATGATAAAACAATTCCAATATTTTTCTCAAATTTTGATGTCAGATCTTTAACTGTGTATAAAAGGACGCATCTTTGTTTTTTAGTACCACAGTGTTGCTTTTAGATGAGAACACATCACATCTCTTTCGAAGAAATCAATGAACTTTTTGCAAACTTCTGGCTTCAAAACAATTTACCAAATTATGCCATCAATCAGACTTTCAAATCGATTTATAGTTTCTTTACTTTGGTCTAGCTGGAAAAATTTTCATGGCCGTATGTTGCATTTTGTATTTCAGCAAAGTGCTTCCACTGATACATTATTATATATTCTTTGAATTTTTTGGTAAAGCTGTAGCGATCTACACGTCGAATTTATTCGCTGGTATATCACCTTTATCGAGAAGACCGGTGAATGAAGAAATTGGGATATCTGTCCGTCAATGTGTCGTCACGTGCGCGTTGATATGAAGGAATTATTTCTTTTCCGGTTCACGATTGCAGAGTAAAGTTGAAATCTGAATGTCATAAAATTTATTTTCTCGTTAATTAATTTTTCTTGAAGATTAGAAGTAAAAACCCTCAAAGAAGGGTTTTTTTTGGACTATCTTTTCCTGGAATTATTTTTGGATTATCTTTTTCTGGATTTGTTTTATGGAATATTTTTCCTGGATTTCTCTTGGATTATTTTCCTGTTATTTGTTCCTGGAGTTTGGAAGTTTTCTTGGTGAGGAATAGTTACACGTACACTGGTTGCCCGAAGACGTTGAAGCTATTAAGTTCAAAGAACTACATAACAGCCTGCTTGAGACGGCCTACAAAACCACCACCTGTTTTGATTGGCAAAACATCAGCCTGTATTCTAAACCAACCAGGGAAGTAATATTGAGAAATTTTGTATATATTCATATCACATTAAGGAACTTCAAATTTTTGTATATATTAATAATAACATTCCCATTTTTATATATATATATATATTTTTCTACTTTTATCGGTAATAATATTATTGAAACTTACTCTAGTGTAAGATAGTAAATTGTATATTTCTTTTAAATGTATATATGTAATTTGTAAGAAAAATTACTTGTGGTAAATTAAACGAGTGACTTGTTTGTCAGGGAGTTGTGTCTTTTCATTTGGTGGAATTGTGAGATCAGGATCACGACCCAGTTAAACCGACTGGGCTCGGGCATTTTAAAATATAGTTGTAGCTGAATTGTTACACAAATTTTGGCGCCCAACGTGGGGCCATTGAATTCCTTTTTCGGATTTCAAATAAACTTGATCTCACTCTTTCCGGGTGGAAGTGACTTTGGGTTCCTGGTCAACCAAGGTGCTCGTTTCGGGTAGTTGTAAGTTTCTTTGGGTCATTGTCTGCAAGATTTTTCAATCGGGTTTCATTTTTCATTTTTTCTTTTCGGTAATATATAGAGTCATTAAATTTTTTCTTCATTTTCGGCATAATGGCGATTAATCCACAGTTTCTAAAGCAAAATGAACTTGCTTATGAGATTGCGATGAGAGGAATTGAAGTTCCGTCATCAGTAGATGACAAACGTAAAATTTTGAGGGGTTTGCTATCCCAAGAATCCTCTGATCGTAGTTTCATCATCTTATCTGATCCTTTCTCTTTTGAAGAAAATGTCGGTGGCATTAAAGAAAGTTTGACAGATTTGAGGGAGATTTGTGCCAAGTTCAACTCGGGTTCCTCTCAAGTTGATCACAGGCGTATACTCACTCGCCTAACTCATGTGACTGGTAGAATTCAACGGTTATCTGCTGACAAAGATGGTGAGTCTGCTATCAGACAGAGTCTTTATAAGGAGGTCCTTATGCTGAAATCTGATATTGCGGAAAAGATGTCCTCTCCTGAGGCTCTTTCTCCTTGTACCTCAACTCCTGTGAAATCTACAGGTTTGCACAATCCTCTATCTCCTGTCAAAATGGGAACTAATTATAAATGTATACCTGTGTACAAGTGGGGTTTAAAAAAATTTTCCGGAAGGGAACCATTAATCCCATTTTTGGAGTTAGTTGAGTCCCTAAAAGTTTCGAGGGGTTGTAAAGATTCAGACCTATTTGAATCTGCTGGGGATTTATTCGAGAATGATGCATGGACTTGGTGGCATAACAACTACATCAAAAATCGTTTCCTGAATTGGAACGAACTCGTTAAAGCTTTGAAGTCCACATTTTTGCATAGTAATTATGACTCAGTTTTACTTCATGAGATCAAATCTCGTAAACAGAATCCTCGAGAGTCTGTTACCTTGTATATCAATTCTATGGAGGCACAATTTTATAGGTTAAATAATTGTCCTTCAGAGCTTGAAATGGTCAATATTATAAGAAATAATTTACTTCCTGACTATGTAAAAGCCCTCGTTTTACAGGATATTTTGTCAATATCTCAGTTGATAGCTCTTTGTAAGAGAGTGGAGGATGCTCTCTGTCTGAGCATTTCCAATCAGTTGGGAGAACTGCGGGTGGCTGATACTCGTTCTAGTGCCAGATGTTGGAACTGTGGAGAAGGAAACCACCACTATAACGAGTGTCGTAAGCTACGCACACGTTTCTGTTTTGGTTGCGGTCAGAAGAACGTGATCAAGTCCAATTGTCCTCTGTGCTCAAAAAACGAGAAGAGGGTCCACAATCCCGCAGGTATTGGAGGTCCTTCAGGTCAAAATCCTGCTCAAAAACGAAAAGGGAAATCAAGCCAGATGAAAAATTGACCACTTCGTCGCCCACAACCGCGAAGAACTTCGATTTATCTGATGGTCATCACAGTTTATCTTCTGGTAATGCTCGAAAAATAGTCAAAAGGAAAGAATGTCTCTTGAGGGAAACCAATCCGCTATTGGAACTTCGGCAAAAGGACAATCGTCCTTATCTAACAGTTCATGTTGGAGGTCAGCCTATATCCTCCTTAATAGATAGTGGGAGCAATGTTACAATTTTGGGTTCCTCTTCTATTCATCTGCTGCGAAAGTTGAATCTCTGCCTACACTATGACGTATCGGTTAATCTCACTACGGCTGATGGAAGGCCTCAAGATACTCTAGGCTATGTCAACCTTCCCATAAGTTTGAACGATATGATCAAGGTTCTCAAGGTTCTTGTTGTACCATCGATAAATCACGATCTTATTTTGGGTATGGATTTCATTCATGAATTTAACTTAACTCTTGATTTTAAGGATTTTACTTATGGTTCCTCTTACCTATCTTTAGATAACTCCGTAGCTGTAGTTCGCGCCTTAGTTGGATCTGAGTCATTGACAGATTCACAAAAGTGCGAACTGGATTTTGTTGTCGACCTATTCAATCAAATTGCGCCGTCTGATAAGTTGGGTAAGACGCATTTATATGAGCATCATATTGATACAGGAGATGCCAAGCCGATTAGGCAAAGACAATATCCGCTTTCTCCAGCAATGCAGAGAGTTTTGAACGAGGAGATTGATAAGATGTTGGGGCTCAACATTATCAAACCTGTCTCCGGGTGCAGCCCATGGTTGTCTCCACTTTGGTTGGTCCCCAAGAAAGATGGTACCTATAGGGTTGTCTTCGATGCCAGGAAGTTGAATTCCATTACTCTTCCTGATAGTTATCCAATGTCTCCCATTGATTCTATTTTGAGCAAAGTACGGGATGCAAGTTATCTTAGTTCAATAGACTTGAAACAGGCATTCTTCCAGATTCCTTTGGACGAGGAATCTAAGATAAAAACAACCTTCGCTATTCCAGGCAGAGGACTGTTCTGTTTTAATGTATTAGCGTTTGGTTTGAATTGTGCTTGTCAGGCCATGGTAAGACTTATGGATATGGTCATTGGTCCATCGTTAGAGCCTTATGTATTCTATTATATCGATGACATAATCGTTTGCACCCCTACCTTTGAAATGCATCTTGCTGTCCTCAGAAAGCTGTTTCATTGTCTGAAAGAGGCGAATCTGACAGTTAACTTCGAAAAATGTAAGTTTTGTAGACCTTCATTGAACTTTTTGGGATTTGTAGTAGATGCAAATGGTTTAAGAACGGATCCATCGAAAGTTCAAGATATTTTGGATTATCCGATTCCCAAAAATACCACACAGATCCGTCGGTTGATCGGTTTAATTGGTTATTACCGTAGGTTTTTGAGAGATTTTGCTTCAGTATGTAGTCCAATTACTGATTTGTTGAAGGGAAGAAAGAAAGGACAACCCATTGCATGGACGGATGATGCAAATGAAGCATTCCTCAAGATAAAATCGTTGTTGACAACAGCTCCCATTTTGGCAAGTCCGGATTTTTCTAAACCATTTTGTCTTGCATGCGATGCTAGTGATAATGGTATTGGAGCGGTTTTGTTTCAGGAGGAGGATGGTTTGGAACATCCGGTTGCCTATTACAGTAGGATTTTGAATAAAAGCCAACGCAACTATTCTACCACAGAAAAAGAACTTCTGGCTATAGTGATGTCTATTGAAAAATTTAGACCATATATCGAGGGTACCGAGTTTACCGTCATAACGGATCACTCTTCTCTAGTATGGCTCAACTCGATGAAGAATCCCAATCAACGGATATCTAGATGGATTATGAGATTATCTTCATATCGTTTCAAAATTGTTCATCGAAGCGGATCTCTCAACACTATGGCTGATTCACTCTCTCGTTTGTCAACTGACACTTTACAAGTTTCAGTTTTGAATCTCTCTCAGTTAAGAGTCGATAAATGGTATAGCCATTTGCGAACTAAAGTAAGCGACCGTCCAGATCTATATCCAGAATTTAGAGTAAGCAATGGTGTTTTATATAAGCATATTTTGCCCAGGTACCGACTAATAAATGACTCTCCGGAATGGAAAATTGTTGTGCCCACTCCTCACAGGCTGGAAGTTATGAAGGAGTTCCATGATGAGCCAGTTGCTGGACATTTTGGTGTTTACAAGACCTTGCACCGTATCTCCTCTTTATATTACTGGCCTAGGATGAAGAACTCAATTATTAAGTATGTAAGATGCTGTAAGGTATGTGCTTCTTGTAAACCAGGAAACCTACCCCAGGCTGGTTTAATGGGCAAGTATCGAAATATTAACTTCCCATTTCAATTCTTGAGTGCTGATTTGCTGGGACCTTATACACGGTCCAAAACAGGTAACCAGTATCTTTTAGTGGTGACTGACTGGTTCACCAAATTTGTTTTCGTGCAGCCACTTTCTAAGGCTACTAGTAGGGCCATTGTGAAATTTATCGAGAATCAGATTTTCTTGATTTTCGGAGTTCCTCAAATTTTTGCCGTGGATAATGGATCACAATTTGTTTCTGCTGAATTCAAGAATCTGATGAAAAAATATGGTGTCCAAAAAATCTTTTATAACGCTCGATTCCATCCCCAAATAAATCCAACGGAGCGTGTAAACAAGACAATCGTCACTGCCATCAGATCATACATCGATGGTGATCAGAAACTTTGGGACCAGCACATTCACCAAATAGTTCAGGCTATAAGACTAGCTAGGAGTGAGGGCTTGAAATATAGTCCTTCCTTTTTAGTTTTTCTTAGGAATGTCGCTACTGATGGATCATTCTATGGTCTTATTTCGGAAAATGCTAATAACGTCGTCACTATAGGGAATAGAGTTTTGGATTCCAATTTGGTTCAACAGCTGCCAGAGCTTTATGAAGACGTTCGAAAACGTTTGAAGCATTCTTATGAGATCAACGCTCGTAGATACAATCTTAGAAGACGTGATGTTCGTTTGAACATCGGTGATAGGGTTTGGAAAAAAACTTTGTTCTGTCCGATGCTTCGAAAAATTTCACCTCAAAGCTTGCTCCAAAATTCGTCCCTTGCATAGTAAATAAGATAATATCTTCACTTGTCTACAATTTAGTCGACTTATCTGGTAGGAATTTGGGAAATTTTCATATCAAAGATATAAAACCTGATTTAACCGAAGATGACCCCGATGATGATTTAAATGTCGAATCTCAGTGACTCAAAATACTGTTCTTTCATGTGTCCTTGTTAATAGTCTTATATCCCCACTATTCATTGCACCGTCTTCATTCCTCATATATATATTTTACGAATTCATTGACTTTTTTTTGACATAATTTTTATTTGAATTATTTAGGGGTATTTATCTTCCTTTTCCTTTCCTTTTCTCTTTTTAGCTGAGAGCATTTACCTTCCCGTAGTGGAGAGACAGTCCCTATGTCTCTCGTCTTGCCATTACGGTTATCTTTATCTTCTGCTCTGGCTAAATTTTTCCCTTAACCCCTAATGTAGACTTCTACCTTTTTTCGGATCAACATACAGTTATACGGTATCTGTATGATGTGCTGGCATGTCTCTTTCGTGTGGCTGTTTAGTTGGTCTAGAATTCATAAATCTTTTGTGTCTTTCAGATGCAGTTTTATGTCTATTTGAAGTCATTCACCTTTATTTACCTTGTGATTCATAAATCACTGGCGCCCAACTTTTCCTGTGTAACTTCAACTTTTTGCAAGAAAAAAAAAATCTCTTTGTGACAAGATTTTTTTTGGGGGGAATGGAGGGTAGTGTAGCGATCTACACGTCGAATTTATTCGCTGGTATATCACCTTTATCGAGAAGACCGGTGAATGAAGAAATTGGGATATCTGTCCGTCAATGTGTCGTCACGTGCGCGTTGATATGAAGGAATTATTTCTTTTCCGGTTCACGATTGCAGAGTAAAGTTGAAATCTGAATGTCATAAAATTTATTTTCTCGTTAATTAATTTTTCTTGAAGATTAGAAGTAAAAACCCTCAAAGAAGGGTTTTTTTTGGACTATCTTTTCCTGGAATTATTTTTGGATTATCCTTTTCTGGATTTGTTTTATGGAATATTTTTCCTGGATTTCTCTTGGATTATTTTCCTGTTATTTGTTCCTGGAGTTTGGAAGTTTTCTTGGTGAGGAATAGTTACACGTACACTGGTTGCCCGAAGACGTTGAAGCTATTAAGTTCAAAGAACTACATAACAGCCTGCTTGAGACGGCCTACAAAACCACCACCTGTTTTGATTGGCAAAACATCAGCCTGTATTCTAAACCAACCAGGGAAGTAATATTGAGAAATTTTGTATATATTCATATCACATTAAGGAACTTCAAATTTTTGTATATATTAATAATAACATTCCCATTTTTATATATATATATATATATATATATATATATTTCTACTTTTATCGGTAATAATATTATTGAAACTTACTCTAGTGTAAGATAGTAAATTGTATATTTCTTTTAAATGTATATATGTAATTTGTAAGAAAAATTACTTGTGGTAAATTAAACGAGTGACTTGTTTGTCAGGGAGTTGTGTCTTTTCATTTGGTGGAATTGTGAGATCAGGCTCACGACCCAGTTAAACCGACTGGGCTCGGGCATTTTAAAATATAGTTGTAGCTGAATTGTTACAAAGCATCAGTCTTCTCTTGCAATTGAGTAGTCAATACTTCGTTATATAAAAGCTGTTTGCTTACTTCAGGAAGTACCTGAATAACTTTTCTGATAGGACCTGGTACATTTTTCATTTTCGCATCTCTTCTTTGTAGTCTTCTCTTTAAAGATTCAATTTTCTGCTTTATTTAAACTTAAGTTTCTTCCTGCTCCTTTATTTTTCGATATGCTTTCACCCTATCTTCTCGAACGGTTTTTCTACCTCCTTGTCTTCTCGCCGCAGTTACTGCGGTTTCATCTGATTGTGGCGGCGTATGACTTATTATATTTGCTACACCTTTTTTTTTCTTTATATTGTTTTGATGGATTTTTTAAAATTTTTCTTTACTTTTGGTTCTCTCGTTGGGTCATATCAGCCATGTTCTCAACGTTTTTCTGCTTTTTTTTATAATGCTCCCTGTCCTTGGCCATTTCAATTTCTATCTGTTCTTCAAACATCTCATCCAAAAACTTTTTTTTTCAGCATTTGCCTTTTCCCTTTGGCGTAAATAAGCTATTTAAGTTTTTTTTGAGTCTTTTTGTTATTGTTTTCTTTACCTGGAGTCTCCATATCGCTGTGAATAAAAAAAAAGAAATCGTAAAAATAAATTCATAAGAGGTTGTAAGTGAATCGCCCTTGAAAACAATAATCATCATTTCGGGAACGCAACCGTCATTCCGGAAACGTGCCATCATGTCCAGATATGTTTCCGAAATGACCCGTTTACGAAATGACGATTTCAAATAAGCGCGCCCAAAAACTAGATTTTGTATAAAATATACGGTACAGTTTGAAATGACAGGTTCATATGAAAGACTCACCCTATTTTTTGACAAGTAATCACCCCCTAAATGATTTCGCAACTATTCAGATCCAGCCTGTATATAAACCAAGTCAAAAGGAATGATTATTACACTAAAAACAAATGTAATGAATTTGCCAATATTCTGGAAATCAACTGGAGTACTATATTAACAATAATAACCGCGATAACTCGGACCGAAATGTCACAAGCGACGAATGATTATTACACTAAAAACAAATGTAATGAATTTGCCAATATTCTGGCAATCAACTGGATTACTATATTAACAATAATAACCGCGATAACTCGGACCGAAATGTCACAAGCGACGAGTGTGATTATCCAGAGATAGTGCTTAATGTAGCAAAAGCTACATGTGACAAGTTTGACTACCCGAATGATAATGATTTTACAGTCTTTTCAAAGACTGATTGTTAGAGGTGCTCAATGCATCCCTTCTAACAAAAAAAGGAAAATTAACGAATTTGATCAGAAGGACTCTTTTGAGTGGACCGAATAAATGAATTAAACCTTCCTTTTGGTTATAGAAAAATAATGAGATCAATGATAGAAACAGTTTATAATTCCAAATGCCTTTAAATTCAGATTTATAGATTCCAACTTCTACAATATATACTGAAACTATATAAAAAAGCTATCATGTTGATATCCCTATATATAATCAATATAGAATATTTTTCAATATCTCGGAAAAAACCTTTTTACATCCCGACATGAAACGTATTAATACTAATGTATAATATTAACAAAAACTATTTAATTATGTATATTAACATACAAATACAAGAAAATCAACTATTACAAGCTTATCTACAATTCTCAAAATAAAGGATCAACTGAAAATAATTGAACAAGAATTCCAACATTTGATAGCTGCTCTGTTGGTCTCTAGACCTCTTCAGAACTGTATTGAATTCAGATTCAAATATATCAAAAGATCAAAAGATAAAAAGGTTTTTTCTGAGACCTTGAAAAATATTTTATATTAATTATATATAAGGATATCCATTTGATAGTTTTTATATATAGTTTCATTATATATTGCAGAAGTATGAATGTATTAAATTCTGAATTTAAAGTCATTTAAATTTTACTGCAATCATGTATTGATTCACATTCAAATTGAATTCCAAATGCTTTGTCATGTGAAATTACCAGGCATTAATATATCAAACTGCTCTAAAACACTTTTTATGTTTTCTAAGTGTCAAATACACTTCAAGTTCGAATGACAAAACTCAAAACTGCTAGACTGAAATTGTCAACATGTAAAAACGTAAGTATCAGTAAGACATAATGAATTATATCGAACATAGAAAGGGCTGTCTCTTATGAGACGGAACACACATTATTGAATTAAAAATGATTCCAATAAGCAATAACACTATCTGATTAATAAACAGAAAAGCAAAACAAAAATATGCAATTTCACTGTTAAACAAAGGGTATCATTATTAAAACAAATTGTAGAAATTACTATGTTTTACTACCAAAAAATATATATTACACATTTTCTTGTGACTCGAGTTTCGGGAAATGAACTATCATCAGACAACTGATGGGATAGTTCATTTCCCGAAACTCGAGTCGCAAGAAAGTATGTAATATATATTTTTTGGTAGTAAAACAAATTGATTTCTACAATTTATTTTAATTATGATCAACTACCAAATAGTAACGGCTGAAACAATTCAGTATCTGAAAGGGTATCATTGTCAACGGAACAACTCTTGAATGGCTCGTCTTGCAACTTCATATTTAATTCACTACTTGGTCTTTTTTTTACAAAATATTGACTCTGCTAATGATTGAAATGACATTGATTCCAAGTAGAAAACTATAAGGGCCTTTTTAAACAATCTTCGCATACACTTCGCGCACATGAGATGGCAAACAGCACATGCTACTTTGGTTTTCTTATCTTGTTTACATAGACAACTTGACCTGCTCCTCTAATTGATTTGATGTACTTTCTTGTGCTTCAGGAACTCCTTGTTCAGAATGAAAAGAATGTTCTGTTTGGGAATTTTAGGAAGAGGTTTATCTTTTAGTAAGCCATTGTCATGAACGCCTGTTAAACCCGTAGACAGTACTCTTTTCATCCAACGAATCGATTACGCCTTCAATGTGGTTGTAAAATTCAATTGGTTCTGGTTTTTTCATTAGCTGTCTTAACATTTGCAGTAGGATGCAACAAGGATATAGAGAGGACAGCCTTTCGCATGTTGGGCACTTACGATGTTAGGTTTATTCTGTTGATGAATCCAAACAGGGAACAATATACTTCGCCTTCTCAACGCGAAAAAGTCTCTTGGTATTTCTTCCTTATTTTTTTCAGTGTGCCAATATATATGAAATTTCTCTCCATAAGTTCATTAAATGATTCTATTGACGGAAACCAGTTACCCGCCGTTACCGACGTTTCTGTTAAAGCCCTTAATGGATTTCACTGAGCGATGCATTGATTGCGTGGGTCTGTCGAGTTTATAAAATATAATGTGTTCTTGTGTATATGATTTTGAACCCATATTTTCGTGCTTTCATGGGCACGTACGTTCGAAACTTGCATCTGCCACGAAATCCGACAAGCATCTCATCGATACAAGCATATTCACCAATCGAATAATTTTTCTTGCAGTTATTCATGAATTGTTGGAAGATGATAGTAATTGCTGCCGTTCGGTGTATTTATTTTCGTGCCTCCCTGATGCTTTTCTACTCAAGGCAGTGATTAAAACACTGAAGTGATTCTGTGATATGGTAGACCTAAATCTTTCGCAGCCTCTGCCGCCTGTTGCAAATATTGATACCAAGTCTTGATTATTACACATTAAAATAAGTGAGAATAAAAGCAAGCCTAAAAATACTTCAACCTCTGTAATGTTCACGTCCACAACTAAGTATTCATTATTTGCACTGAATTTATTCCTGATACTTTCCAGCTTCATATTTGTTTGTAAAACAACTTTTCCTAATATCTCATCGGAAGTTACAAATTTCCATGACTCAACTTCAGAACAAGTAACGTCCTCACCCTATTTATGGCCAAATAAGAACTGTTCAGTTTTTTGCGAACAGAGTCAATATGCATACTCCATTTCAAATTGTTATCAACGTGAATGCCAATAAATTTAGTGTCAGGCTTATATAAAATAGCACTTTCCAAATGGCGAATCACCTTTCGGTTTCATCAATATTGATACTTAAGTTATTTTTATGACACCAGTTCCCAAAGCTTTGTAATAGTAGCTCACACCGCCTGAAGTTCTTCGAATGATGGGGCCGAAATCACTACCGAAGCATCATTCATCAAATTCAGGGATATTTCTCTCAAATTAATAGGGAGATCGTTGATGAAAAGCAAAAATATAAGAGGCCCAAGGACGGATCCTTGTGGCTCTCCAAGACTAAGATCGTGCTTGTTAGATTAGCAGCCCTCAAATTTTACTAAAATGGATCTACCCTCGAGATAGCTTCAGAGTGAATCTAAAAATACACCCCGAAAATCCAAATTGTAACATTTGTCAACTATAAACTGAAATGAAAGACTACCGAATGCTTGCGAGAGGTCAAAAAATAAACCTGCTGCATGCAAGCCATTGTCAAGGCATTCATACATATAATCAACAAAGAAAATTGCAGCTTTTTCAGTCGAGTGACCGGATCTAAAACCATGCTGGGCATTATCGAGTATATTGAACTTGTCAAGATACTTTATCATTCTGTTGAACACAACTTTTTTTCTTGAAGATTGAAATAACTAAGGCTTTTTTCAGAATAGTGGGAAAGATGCCAGAACTCACAGATTAATACAGTGAGTAAAATGCTCACAGATATCTGAGCTTATCAACTTCAGAATTCTAGCAGATATAGAATCAGCTACTGCGCACTCATTATTTTTCAGTAACTTCATAAATCAGCAACTTTACAGGCTATTGCTAGATGAAAGCAAAATGTTGTATTATGCATTACTGAGGAATTACATGAGGAAGATAAAGAGCCCTCATAGAAGAGGTGAAGATTAAGTAGTTTCGGTTGCCGTTGAAAAGTAATTGAGAAACTTTTCTTATAATAGCCAGTGTTCAAATTGAATAACTTTGAAATGATGTAATATAATATCAATCTAACGTAAATAGAGGTCATTCTTGATAGAAGGTATATAAAATAATATAAATATTTTAAAAAATTTTTAAACAATTTTAAAAAATTAGCCTTCTACATATTTAATTCCAAAAGATTATATTCAATGATTATAACTTCTGAAAATAAATTAAAATAATATCGTATAAGTACCACTTATATCATGACATAAAATAAACATTCATTATAAGACATCCAAATGGTATAACAAAATCCAATAAATAAAAATTATTAACTAAAATCCTATAAATTAAACATTTTGAATAGACAAAATTTTTTGTTTCTGCTTATCAATCCTATGAAAACCAATATTTTTCAAGAATATCCAACATAATCCTAAGAATTTTATCACAAAACTATCTTAATTAGACTATTCAATATTATTGGATATCTAACCAAGGTACTTTATATAAAAACTCAAGATATGCAGAACATTACTGAAAAACAAGTTTTAAAATCGACTTTGCTCATCAGTATTCAAATATTCATATTCAATAAATATAACATCAATTAATAACATATATTCAAACTCACCCTTCGCTCTCCAGAAAAAGTTCTATTTAAATGAGAACCTTAAATAGGTATTCACTACACACAGAAATATCTCTGTGGTTTAACCTGATCTAGAAGATTGAAAGACAAATTTAACGGCCTCTGCTATAGCACAAGGACTATCTGTATGAATGTTTGAGGAAACCAAATAATTATATATTATGAATAAAATAACGTAAATAGAGGTCATTCTTGATAGAAGGTATATAAAATAATATGAATATTTTAAAAAAATTTTAAACAATTTTAAAAAATTAGCCTTCTACATATTTAATTCCAAAAGATTATATTCAATGATTATAACTTCTGAAAATAAATTAAAATAATGTCGTATAAGTACCAATCTTCTAGATCAGGTTAAACCACAGAGATATTTCTGTGTGTAGTGAATACCTATTTAAGGTTCTCATTTAAATAGAACTTTTTCTGGAGAGCGAAGGGTGAGTTTGAATATATGTTATTAATTGATGTTATATTTATTGAATATGAATATTTGAATACTGATGAGCAAAGTCGATTTTAAAACTTGTTTTTCAGTAATGTTTTACATATCTTGAGTTTTTATATAAAGTACCTTGGTTAGATATCCAATAATATTGAATAGTCTAAGTAAGATAGTTTTGTGATAAAATTCTTAGGATTATGTTGGATATTCTTAAAAGATATTGGTTTTCATAGGATTGATAAGCAGAAACAAAATTTTGTCTATTCAAAATGTTTAATTTATAGGATTTTAGTTAATAATTTTTATTTATTGGATTTTGTAATACCATTTGGATGTCTTATAATGAATGTTTATTTTATGTCATGATATAAGTGGTACTTATACGACATTATTTTAATTTATTTTCAGAAGTTATAATCATTGAATATAATCTTTTGGAATTAAATATGTAGAAGGCTAATTTTTTAAAATTGTTTAAAAATTTTTTAAAATATTTATATTATAATATCAATCTGAATCCATATGAGAAAGAATAGGCAATCTAAAGTAGCAACTATAGTATCCATTCTTTAATGCAAATCTGGTGATCTCAGCAACTTTATCTGTACCGCTATGTGGTGAGTCAAAATGATATTTATTAAAAAAACATCAACAAAATCTGGTTATTTAATCATCAATATAAAAAACAGACGTGAAATAATCTCATACATACAATATATGATGGGGGTCACCTTTGGCAAGTATAAGTGTCCCTTTTCACCTTTTTTCTTCACTTAATCCATTGAAACTGCAGCAAATCAACCAAAAACATCTCTGGCCAATACGTTTTTCTGCTATGAAACTGGTTCTGTTTGTTCAGATATTTGGAGTTGAATTTTCTCCGATTTTACGGCAAACAACAACTGCAATATAAGCAGCTGAATTGGGTGCATCAGTCCGGAAATATCATAAAAGTCAACGGATGGAAATAATACGAATTTCTTATCGATAACACGACCATTTCTGGATTACTTCAACTATTTTCATGTAACCTTTGTACGCTCCGCCCCAACCTATAGTACGACATTTTATTTTATACTGATATAATGAAAATTATATCACCCCTCAAATTTGTTGAATCCAAATATTTTCTCAGATATTTTAATCTTGAAAGTAGATAAATCAATTTCCCCACTAAAAAAAATCTATATATTTATAATAAAAAAATAATAAGAAGAGGTTTTGTACTTGATAGAATGATTATTACAGGATTTAAATATCAAAACAGATTTATTTTGTTAGCCTCCTATGAATTTTATTATCAAAAAAACTTTATTTAGAATTTTTGGAATTAATTTAATGTCTTATAAGCACTGTTTACATTCATTAGACTTATAAAATCAAAACTCTTTATATAATATCAAATGGAATAAAAAAAAACAAAAAATATAAATTGACACAAATAGAGGTTTATCCTTAATAGAAGGTATATAAAATTATTTAAATATTTTAATATTAGCCTTCTACATATTTAATTTCAAAAATTCATATTCAATAATTATAACATCAAGAATTAAATTAAAAATAATGTCATATAAGTACCACTTATATCAAACGACATATAAAATAAACATTCATTATAAGACATCCAAATGATATAACAAAATCCAGTAAATAAAAATTGTTAACAAAAATCCTATATATTAAACATTTTGAAAAGAGAAAATTTTGTTACTGCTGATCAATCTTATGAAAACAAATATCTTTCAAAACTGTTATAACATAATCTTAAGAATTTCATCATAAAACTATCTCAATTGAAATATTCAATATTATTGAATATCTAAGTAAATTATTTTCTATAAAATCTAAAGATATGTAAAAACATTACTGAAAAACAAGTTTTAAGAGAGACTCTGCTTCGTCGGATTCAAATAATTCATATTCAATAAAATATAACATAAATCAACAAAAAAAATGTACTCACCCTTCAACAATTTAGAAAACTTCTGGTAAATGAATACTGAAAATTTTTTAAATTGAGGTTAACTGCAAATAAATAGTTCTGTGATTTACTCTTGATCAGAAAGATTGAAAGATAATTCAACGGCCTCTGCGTTTTATATAAGTGGTACTTATATGACATTATTTTTAATTTAATTCTTGAAGTTATAATTATTGAATATAATTTTTTGAATTTAAATATGCAGAGGGCTAATATTAAAATATTTAAATAATTTTATAGACCTTCCATCAAGAATTAACCTCTATTTATGTAATATGATTCATAATATATAATTATTTAGTTTCCTTAACATTCTTTATACAGATAGTCCTTGTGCTATAGCAGAGGCCGTTAAATTGTCTTTCAATCTTTTAGATCAAGGGTAAATCACAGGTCTATTTATTTGTAGTTAACCTCCATTCAAAAATTTTTCAGTATTCATTTACCAGAAGTTTTTTAAATTGTTGAAGGGTGAATAAATATTTTTTTGTTGATTGATGTTATATTTTATTAAATATGAATTATTTGAATACTGACGGAGCAAGGTCTCTCTTAAAACTTGTTTTTCAGTAATGTTTTTACATATCTTTAGATTTTATAGAAATTAACTCAGATATCCAATAATATTGAATATTCTAAGTAAGATAGTTTTATGATGAAATTCTTAAGATTATGTTGAAACAATTTTGAAAGATATTTGTTTTCATATTTTAAGATTGATCAGCAGAAACAGAATTTTGTCTATTCAATATATAGGATTTTTGTTAACAATTTTTATTTATTGGATTTTGTCATATCATTTGAATGTCTTATAATGAATGTTTATTTTATATGTCGTTTGATATATTAGGAGTACAAATAAGTTTCCGCCGTTTTATTGTAGATGGCGCGGCACGGAGCCAGCTTAAAAAATAGTTTGGACATTCAAGAACAACATAACCTATTAATATCATTGATTTTATATTGGTAAAATATAATTTTTATAAGTTGAAAATATCAAAATTTGAGCCAAGTAAGCGTCATTTGCAGGAAATATTAGTTTACTTCTTTAATTTAAAGAAATCTGCTGCTGAGGCGCATCAATGGCTCGTAGAAGCATATGGTGAGGGTGCTTTGAGTGAGAGGACGTGTCGAGAGTGGTTTCAAAAGTTTAAAAACGGTGATTTCGACGTAGAAGACAAAGATCGCAGTGGAAGGCCAAAAATTTACGAGGATGCAGAATTGGAGGAATTATTGGAGGAAGATTCATCTCAAACACAAAAAGAACTCGCTCTAACATTAGAAGTCACTATATTATGGTTCTTCTATAATAAATATTTAATTTGTGTTAAAAAACGGCGGAAACTTATTTTTACTCCAAATAAGTGGTACTTATATGACATTATTTTTAATTTAATTCTTCAAGTTATAATTATTGAATATAATTTTTTGAAATTAAATATGTAGAAGGCTAATATTAAAATATGTAAATAATTAAATATAAATTGTATAAATTGAAAATTACTAGGAAGAAGTATTTGAATATTACAGAATAATAGCTGGAAACAATTCATCAGAACCTCTACAGATTTAAATCTGAATAAATCTCATGAAAACATTTAGAATTAATTGAAACACAATAGATTGGAGTTACTATGTATTTACTACCAAGGTTTTTTATTATTTTTGGTTCACATGTTACCGCGGTTTCGAACGATGACCGTTCATCTTCAGACGTAACAGAGGACTAAAGCACTAGTTACAGATTCAGTTTTGAAGTAATGTTCCATTTGGTACAAAAACTGTATAACAGATGTTACAAAATATTCAGAATAAATATTTCCAGTGAAAAGCAATAACAAGGATTACAGAGGTGTTATGGGTTTTTATGATGGTACATGAACAATTCCTTTTTCAACAGGCAGCAAGTAAGAAATAGCAGAAAATAATTATTAGCAAATGTCGGTACCTTTTGAAGCTATTTCGGTTACTTAAAAACATTAAATATTTTTGATTTACACAGATCAGTCTGGTCGTTCATTATATCGATATCATCATTATGCAGCGGTTTGAATATTTGGTGCAAATTTGTGACCTTTCTCTAACAGTATTGCTTCACTTTTAGAAAATTCAACTTTTGAAAGTTTAATGACACGGTTACTTGGTTCGGGTAAGCTATTTTTAGTTTTTGTACTATTTGATGCGGGATTTTGGGATTCTTCTAGTAGTTTCAAAAGCATCAAATAGTACAAAAACTAAAAATAGCTTACCCGAACCAAGTAACCGTGTCATTAATCTTTCAAAAGTTGAATTTTCTAAAAGTGAAGCAATACTGTTAGAGAAAGGTCACAAATTTGCACCAAATATTCAATTAAAAACTGTAAAAGAAAAACTAGCTGTGGAGTCAACAATTGCACTGATTCATGTCGAAGAAAAAGACATAATCTCCTCAAAAATCAACAAAATCCTCAAAAATTATGAACTAAAATTCGATGAAAATTATATTTTCACTGAAACCGTTGTTCTTAGCTATTGTTTTTATGGTTTTTATTTCATTTTCGAAGTTAGATTTTGAGAGAGGTAAGGAATATGCTCTGTGTATCATGGATCTGTAGGCTGCAATTTTTTGATGATATGGATGATTAGAGTCTATGGGAATGCAAATATCCGTGTAGGTAGGTTTTCTATATATATTTAATTCAATTTTGTTTTTTGAATGTGTTATAGAAAGGTCCAAGAATGAAATATTTCTGTTTTTTTCTTTTTCTAACTTGAATTTTATGGTCAGATGAATGCTATTGATTATTTTTAGAAATTGATCTAGTTGTCTAGCTGTTCCATTGATGCACGCAAGTATGTCGTCTACGTATCTATACCAGAAATGAATTTTCACTGGTAAATCTAAGTCAAATATTTTGTTTTCCATAGATGACATAAAAATATCCCCAAGAAGTGGGCTTAGTGGAGAGCCCATAGCTAGACCATTCGGTTGTTCATATAATTCATTATTAAACTGAAAATAGTTTCTTTGGAGACATAGTTCCAAAAGAATTATGAATTCGCAGTGCAATAATGGATTAACATGTGAACGCTCTAGGATTTCAGATACTTTATTTATTGTATCAGTTCTTGGAATATTTGGGAACATATTATCTACATCTAGACTCAATAGATATGAGTTATTTAGTATTTTGAAGTTTTTCAGTTTTTTAGCTAATTCAATGGAATTTTTTATGGAATGTTTTGAAGTGAAATTTGTCAGTGATTTGAACACTTGATTTAGTTCTTTTTCTAATTTATATGTGGGATGACTAGTGAAACAGACAACTGGACGTATTGGACAGTTTTCTTTGTGGGTTTTCATCAGGCCATAAAGTTTCGGTGGGCTAGGATTCATATTGATGAAAAAGTTTGGCGATTTTGTAAGGATGGGACAGGATATGTCCGATAAGGTACTTTTTAGAAGTTTTTGAATTTTAGCTGTGGGGTCAGTGTGAATTTTAGATAAATTTTCTTTTTCTATGAAATTATTCATTTTTTCCATATATTGTGATCTAGGCAATATCACAATAGCGTCTGATTTATCTGCTTTAGTAATAGTGAGATCATTTATTCTGACTTTTTTCTTCAATGTTTTTATTGTTTCGGTTAAATTTTCATCGAATTTTAGTTCATAATTTTTGAGGATTTTGTTGATTTTTGAGGAGATTATGTCTTTTTCTTCGACATGAGTCAATGCAATTGTTGACTCCACAGCTAGTTTTTCTTTTACAGTTTTTAATTGAATATTTGGTGTAAATTTGTGACCTTTCTCTAACAGTATTGCTTCACTTTCTAAAAGTGAAGCAATACTGTTAGAGAAATTGCTTCACTTTCTAAAAGTGAAGCAATACTATTAGAGAAAGGTCACAAATTTGCACCAAATATTCAATTAAAGACTGTAAAAGAAAAAACTAGCTGCGGAGTCAACAATTGCATTGACTCATGTAGAAGAAAAAGACATAATCTCCTCAAAAATCAACAAAATCCTCAAAAATTATGAACTAAAATTCGATGAAAATTTAACCGAAACAATAAAAACATTGAAGAAAAAAGTCATAATAAATGATCTCACTATTACTAAAGCAGATAAATCAGACGCTATTGTGATATTGCCTAGATCACAATATATGGAAAAAAAGAATAATTTCATAGAAAAAGAAAATTTATCTAAAATTCACACTGACCCTACAGCTAAAATTCAAAAACTTCTAAAAAGTACCTTATCGGACATATCCTGTCCCATCCTTACAAAATCGCCAAACTTTTTCATCAATATGAATCCTAGCCCACCGAAACTTTATGGTCTGATGAAAACCCACAAAGAAAACTGTCCAATACGTCCAGTTGTCTGTTTCACTAGTCATCCCACATATAAATTAGAAAAAGAACTAAATCAAGTGTTCAAATCACTGACAAATTTTACTTCAAAACATTCCATAAAAAATTCCATTGAATTAGCTAAAAAACTGAAAAACTTCACAATACCAAATAACTCATATCTATTAAGTCTAGATGTAGATAATATGTTCCCAAATATTCCAAGAACTGATAAAATAAATAAAGTATCTGAAATCCTAGAGCGTTCACATGTTAATCCATTATTGCACTGCGAATTCATAATTCTTTTGGAACTATGTCTCCAAAGAAACTATTTTCAGTTTAATAATGAATTAAATGAACAACCGAATGGTCTAGCTATGGGCACTCCACTAAGCCCACTTCTTGCGGATATTTTTATGTCATCTATGGAAAACAAAATATTTGACTTAGATTTACCAGTGAAAATTCATTTCTGGTATAGATACGAAGACGACATACTTGCGTGCATCAATGGAACAGCTAGACAACTAGATCAATTTTTAAAAATAATCAATAGCATTCATCCGACCATAAAATTCAAGTTAGAAAAAGAAAAAAACAGAAATATTTCATTCTTGGACCTTTCTATAACACATTCAAAAAACAAAATGGAATTAAATATATATAGAAAACCTACCTACACGGATATTTGCATTCCCATAGACTCTAATCATCCATATCATCAAAAAATTGCAGCCTACAGATCCATGATATACAGAGCATATTCCTTACCTCTCTCAAAATCTAACTTCGAAAATGAAATAGAAACCATATAAACAATAGCTAAGAACAACGGTTTCAGTGAAAATATAATAAATAAATTATCAGCCAAAAAATATTCCCAAGTAGTATCATATCAAATATACCCCCATACAAAATTATATAATAAAGAAAAAATTATTTCATTGTCATATTTGAATGTAGCCTACAAATCTGTTAGCAAATTATCCTCAATTTTATTCAACGCGAAAGACACCACCCCAAAAATAGAAAAATCGGGAGTTTATGAGTTAACCTGTTCAGATTGCAATAGTATTTACATAGGTCAGACTGGACGGTCTTTTAAAACTAGATTCAGAGAACACCAAACTGACTTTGAAAAGAATAAAAAATCATCAACATTTGCAACACATTGTATTGACAATGGTCATTCATTCCCATCAATTGAAAATCTGAAAATCCTCCATCTTGCATCAAAAGGGAGAAAATTAAATTATCTAGAATCAATTGAAATATTCAAAGCGCTGCATAATGATGATATCGATATAATGAACGACCAGACTGATCTGTGTAAATCAAAAATATTTAATGTTTTTAAGTAACCGAAATAGCTTCAAAAGGTACCGACATTTGCACATAATTATTTTCTGCTATTTCTTACTTGCTACCTGTTGAAAAAGGAATTGTTCATGTACCATCATAAAAACCCATAACACCTCTGTAATCCTTGTTATTGCTTTTCACTGGAAATATTTATTCTGAATAATTTGTAACATCTGTTATACAGTTTTTGTACCAAATGGAACATTACTTCAAAACTGAATCTGTAACTAGTGCTTTCGTCCTCTGTTACGTCTGAAGATGAACGGTCATCGTTCGAAACCACGGTAACATGTGAACCAAAAATAATAAAAAACCTTGGTAGTAAATACATAGTAACTCCAATCTATTGTGTTTCAATTATGATCAACCACCAAATAGTAACGGCTGAAGCAATTCACTATTTAGAATTAAATTTTAAAACATGTCCTAAATACACCGTATCACTTTATAGACATATATATTATCATCACATGTGGTGCAAATTAGATATAAAAAATCAAAAGAAATATAAGATAATGATAAAATTATTTAGACATCACCTTATGCATATATATGTTTCGACTGGATATTAAAGAATCACAAGTTCCTTCGCCAAAAATGTTCAAAATATAATTCAAAAAAGGCCTTTTTTATTTTCCGTTCTAAAGAATATACAGCACATTCTCCAGGAAAAGAACTTGATACATTTGGTCCCAGAATCCCATCAGTAAGGAGTTATTTGAATAAACAAAATAATCATTTAAAAATATGTAACAATACCTTCTTTAACGCAACACGTTTCTGCAACAATTTTGGGTTAGGCGTGACCTAAACGAAAATCAGGCTATATCACAGTAATTTACAATGAAAGAAGATACGATGATTGAAGTAAAACAACATAACAACAAGTGGAGACCGATACAATCAAACGAAAGAAGACTTTAAACTTTAAATTTGATAACCGTCACGTGCATGTGATGTAATACAAAGAAATTTCTCAATTATTTAAATCCAAAATTACTACAAAGAAGTATTTGTATGTTACAGAATAACAGCTGGAATTAATTCACCAGAACCTCTATGGATTTAAATCTGAATAAATCTCATGAAAACAATTAAAATTAAATTTTAAAACATGTCCTAAATACACTGTTTATAGACATATATATTATCATCATATGTGGTGGAAATTAACTAATAAAAAATCAAAAGAAACATAATATAATGATAAAATTATTTAGACCTTACACATATATAATTGTATATTAAAGAATCAGTTCCTTCACCAAAAAATGTTCAACATATAATTCAAAAAAGGCCTTTTTAGAGCTATTATTCTGAAAATATAAATGGTCAATTAAAATTAATAAATAAATATTTGAAAGAGAGAAAATTTTGTTTCTGATCTTATATTTATGGAAACTGAATCTTTCTCAAAAATGCAAAAATAATAAATAAATGATTTCAAGAACTTCTCCACATATTTAATATATTTGAATAAAATACTTCAAAAATCTATCAAAACATGTAGCACATCCTCAAAAAACAATTAGATATCAAATATGGTCTTCGTCAATCCAACATAACATTTTGAAAGATAAAATCAATTAACAATAAATAACTTACCCGTAAGACCTCGTGGTATCCTTGTTGAATAAACACTTTCATAAATATAAGGTCAGACACAAAATTTATTCTCCTTCAAATATTTATTTATTAATTTTAATTGACAATTTATATTTGTTTTTATTCCATTTGATATTGGATAATGAGTTTTGATTTCATATGTCTACTAAATTTAAGCAGTGCTTATAAGACATTAATTTAATTCTAAAAGTTTTGAACTTTTTTGAATTTAAAATTTATAGAAGGCTAATATAATATACTACTCTGTCAAGAAAGTACCGGGAATTTTCTATTAAAACAACATTTTTACATTTAATCGTCAAAATTTATTGGGTCGACTTCAAAATAGACTCCATTTGCTCCAATACATCTATGCCAACGGCACTTCCAATTATCGAAACATTTTTTATAGCCGCTTTCCGATATGGACTTTAGCTCTCGCGCCGAATTTTGTTTTATGGCTTCAATCGACTCAAAACGGGTGCCACGAAGGGGCAATTTTAGTTTTGGGAAGAGGAAAAAGTCGCAGGGAGCCAAATCCGGCGAATACGGTGGTTGCTGAAGCACGTTTGTTGAGTTTTTGGCGAAAAAGTCAGTCACAATCCTAGCTCGGTGAGAAGGCGCGTTATCGTCATGCAAAATCCATGAGTTGTTCGCCCACAAATTTGGCCGCTTCTTACGGATACGCTCACGCAAACGTTTCATAACGCCTAGGTAATACTCCTTGTTTACCTTCTGACCCTCTAGAACGAATTCGTAGTGCACCACGCCACGGATATCGAAGGAAACAATGAGCATCACCTTCATTTTCGAGCGGCATTGGCGTGGTTTTTTCGGTTTCGGCTCATTTTTTGCCACCCATTCTGATGATTGCTGGCTTGTTTGCATATCGTACTCGTAGACCCAGGTCTCATCACCAGTTACAATGCGTTCCATGAATGTAGAATCGGAATTACAGCGATCCAGCCTGTCTGAAGTAACCTGTTCGCGATGACGTTTTTGAAGAAAATTCAGGTCTTTCGGTACGAGTCGTGCGGCCACCTTTCTCATGCCCAAAATATCAATCAAAATCGTACGTGCGGACTCGTGGGATATTTTAAGATCATGTGCTATCTCTCTCAAGCTGGTACGACGGTTTTCCAGCACCCTTTCCTTAATTTTATCGACGTTATCTTCGATCGAAGCCGTCGATGGGCGACCACTTCACGACCGTCCTTGAAGGCTCTGTACCACTGATATGCATGAGTTTTCGATAGAGCATTATCACCAAAGGCCTTTTGCAACATTTTCAATGCATCGGCACACAAAAATTCATTTGCAACACAAAACTTTGAACAAATTGTTTGCTCAACGTAATCACCCATAGTAAAAATCGGCACCAACTCTGACATCGACTGACTTAATCAGCTGTTGCAAACACACTAGTTGACAGATCCCGCTCAAGCTTGGCATATTAATTAAGGACAGTGGTACCAATCTAGGAAAAAAAAATTTTACCTGCGTCATTGCCCCGCCAGATTTAAATCGATAATTCCCGGTACTTTCTTGACAGAATGTATAATATCTCTTTTGATATTTGAATCTATATGTTTCTCCCATTTTAAATGCCTGACTATTATAATACCCAGATACCTTGTATGTCCAGCTTCAGCGATCGATGTTTTGTTGTCAACTTGTAGATTGCCCATAAGTGGAAGATCTGATCCATAAGAGGCAAATTGTTAATACTTTGTTTTATTCACATTCATGGTTAACTTATTTTCTCTGGACGTTATATTCAAGATCTCCATCAGCTTCTACTCCTAATTTTGCGCCAGTATCATTTTTATACTTAATGACAGTATCGTTTTCAAAACTGATGACTTCTGCCTTTTTTTTTCATCCATAGTTGGCGGTTCATGTATATAATAAATAGGATGGGTCCTAACACTGTTCCTTGAAGTACTCCATATTGGACAGATCTCATTTCATTATTTTGGTGTTTATTGTCAAAAATTGAGTTCCATCCGTGAAGTACCTTTATGTGCCTACTCCTCATACCACGGATAACCCATCTGCATTATTTTTCATGATAAACTCACCATTACCACATCCAAAACGATATGACTTTGACTACTTAATACTAATGTAAATGGTTAGGGTGGATCTCACATACCTCACTCGAACAAACTCTGCCAATTTAGAGACTACTACTAACTCATGAAAATGAAAACAACCCTTACTCAAGACGCATTGACTGAAAGGTTCAGAGGCGTATAGAGCCATCCATCAAAAACTTTGAACTGTGAAGAAAAATAAAAGTGCTGATGTCTTATCAACCCTGCCATAGCAGTTATGGGTGAACCTTCATAATTTGTAAAGAAGCCTTTACTTACCTTGTTTACTACAACATTCTAAATCACATTCCACAAAGAACTATACCGAGTATAAACAACTACGCTTCGTTTCTTCATTTCAATTTCCCCTCCTTTTTTATATTCATTTTCTTTTACGGAGCCAAAAATAGCATTCGATGGAGACATACGATAAAATCTCCTTATACCTTTCCGAGAAACATTTCCAATATCCCCAAGAAATATACCACGCGATATTTGCGGTCCAGACGGCGGACCACTGGAACCTCCCTTCTCTCACATCAATCCTGCAATCGGAGCAATTCCCTAAATATCTCGAGGGGGTTGTTTCGAAACAAGATGTAAGCTTACCCCGAAATCATCTATTTTGATGTAGCATTCAATTTATCCGAGACCGCATTTGATAGGCAGCCACAAACTTCCCCAAATCGAGATTGCGAGTCGGTCGAACAGGGAAGAAGTTCAGATTCTGACTTCATGAAAGAATTATTAACCTGGTGGTAGTGTTTGAGGACTAGAAGAGAAGCTACGGTAGGCACGTCGTGTGTGATTTAACTTCAGGAGTCCCAGGGGGGTTGGTTGGAAGGAGGTTGATGGATTGAAAAAAAAGCGGGGGAATTTAATAAATTCATTATTCTATTTTCTTGTTGAAAGCTTTGAAAGTTTATTGGGAAAATGAGGTTGATCAAAAAAAAGAATATATAATATAAAATAGAAAGGCCTTTTACTTGATAGAAGAAATATAACAAAATTTTAATATTAAAACAAATTGAAATATGTTTATCTTCTACAATTTTAAATTCAAAAAGCTTCGAGACACAGATCAACTATATAATTCAAGATTGATCTATGTTCTAACAAAATCAAAGAACAGTGTGAGTTATTTTAAGGTTCACTTAAATTCATTGATTGATTCATTGAATGTCAATGAATTTAAGTAAACCTTAAAATAACTCACACTGTTCTTTGATTTTGTAAGAACAGATCAATGTTGAATTATATAGTTGATCTGTGTCTCGAAGCTTTAGTCCTTTTACACGTGTTGAGAGATATAGGTTAGTGTTTTGATTTTGATATTTGTAATATTACTGAGGGCTGTAGACGGGATTGCTTAGAATTATATTTGTTTTTTGAAGATATAGTACACATTTTTTAGAGATTTCTGAATTAACTTATTCGAATATTTAAATATATTAAATATTTCAAATAAATTATATACTTTGAGAAGTCCTTTAAGAGTGTTCATGTTTTTAAAAAGCAATTGGTGTTCTTAAAGTTAAGACCAGAAACAAAATTTTGTCTCCTTTAAATATTTATTTATTAATTTCAATTCCTTTCGTATATCTGTTGGTTTATTTATTCCATTTGACATTATATATTGAGTTTTGATTATATACGTCTTTTAAATGTAAGCGGTGCTTGTTTTAGACATAAATTTAATTCTAAAAGTTTTTTGAATAAAAAATCTTCTTGAAATTAAAATTGTAGAAGATAAACATATATCAATTTGTTTTAATATTCAAATTTTCCTAATATCTTCTTCTGAAAAAAAAAGTTTCTCTCGCATAGTACCAACTTAGTAATGACTAATGTCCGCCACGACTATAGAATTTGATTCGAAAATTTAAAAGCTATATTTCAAGTTTGAACAAACATTCATTTCTACAAAGAAATACTCTTTTCGTTCCAATTTTCATGCGTCACCATGAATCTCATAGCCAATCCTTGCACATAGAAGATAAACATATTTCAATTTGTTTTAATATTCAAATTTTGAATATATAATGTATCTCGAGTTGATTCAAGTTAAAAATTTTAAATGACATACAGTTGACACAGTTTTAATAATTAAATACCCAATATTTTCCATGAATAATATCGCATCCTTGGTGTTCCATTTCAGGAATAATGTGAAGGTTTAGACTCTAGCTAAGATGTAGCTAGGAGTAGGAATTTATAATTGTGTTTTTTCATATTTTCCATTTTTCTCTGGTAAAACCGGTATCAAATCAAAAGTTTCCTCGTGTCTTGGTGAACTTCTTCGTTGCTAATCATAGAAGGTTAATAAGAGTGTCCGGTTCACTAGAAAAATTTAAAAAATTTACTAAGCGGCAGGCTATTTAAAATTCGCGTTTTTGATCGGTTATAAATAAAAAACTCAATGAATATTTGTTCAAAATTGTGGGTTTATTAGAAAAGTAAAACCTTGACATTTACGAGTGAGAAACAATATCGTTCAAATGACCGCGACTACTGGTCACAGTACCCCATCCGACCAACACAAATTTTCAGTACATTGTCAATTGATTGCAGTTCAATCTCATGAATGGCAACTCCGATTTCGTGTTTCAAGACATCAATGGTTTTTGGATGGATAGCATATTATTATTTATATTAAACGGGCTTCTGTACACCCTACGACTGCGTCCGCGCGGGCTATTGTGTTCATTCCTGATTTATAATAATAAAAATAAATTAATTCGGCTGATCTGTACCAAAAATCATTAATAAGGAATATGATGTATGTTACACTGTCTCGATTTCTAGAACTAACTATTACCATACTCCTTAACAATGATTCAATAATAATAATAATAATTGCTCTTTATTCACAATCAAATTCATACATCTAAAACAGCTATGGAAACGAAATGGAAAAGTGTCAAAAATATTGGTACAAATCACATGGGGGACATATAGTCCTCTTAATTATATGGTTCCAGATCAATTAAATATTTGAACAATTTTGTTTTGAAACATTTCATATCAGTAATTATTTTTATGTTTCTTGGAAGAGTATTATAAATTTTAAGACATCTATATTACCTGCTTTTGACACGATGTAAGATTGTGTTTGTGTCTGGGATGAATCTAACGTTCATTCCTGATTTCATAGAAGTTCTTTCTGTTTTCATATTTTCCAAATAGATTATTATTGTTCCTTATGAAGAGTACACATTCTTGAATATAAAGTGCATATGTTGTCAATAATTCACTACTCTTGAAGATATTCCTGCAAGATTCACCTTACTTCATGCTGTTAAGTATTCTAATGGCTTTTTTCTGTAGAATGAACAATAGTTTTCTATTTCCTGATCCACAGAATGAAATGCCAAATCTTAGTTTTGACTCTATCGTTACGTGATAAAAAATTTTCAGGTAATTACTATGGATATACCTGCTTATAATTATTAGGCCGTAAATAGATGTTGTAATTTTGACACATAAACAACTTATATGCTCTTTCCAACTGAGGTTCTTATCTATATAGATCCCTAAAACTTAGTTCATTCTTTAATTTGGTACATTTCGTGACTAAGATTGATTGTACTATTTCCCTCAGTTCTTGATTGTGTTGGTGTAAAAAGTATGAATTTAGTTTTGTCTTTGTTAAGAAGTATATCAGTTTCTTCTGAAATAATTTCACATAGTCTTTCTAACATTGAGAACAAATATTCCATTAGTAGTAGATTTGTACCATCTGCATAGTTAACTTTATTAACTCTTTCAGTACCCACTTCAACATTTGGTTTGTAGTCATTTATATATATTAGGAAGAATGAGGGTCCAGGAAACTTCCCTGCGGTATGCCTAAGAGTAATTCTCCTAAGTTTGATCTCACAGTTTCTTCATTTACTTTCATTTCCACTATTTGTTTTCTGTGTAGAGAATATGATTTGACCCATTGCAGTGCTGATCCTCGAATTCCATAATATTCTACTTTTTGCAAAAATTTATCCCCGATGAGATCCAGTTTTTGTATAGAACCGATAATCTTGTTCGGGGGTAATTTTTTCCTATCGCAGTGGGCTGTAAAAGCCTGACCAAAGACCACAAATCTGGTGCATCTCACCACTGGGCACTCCGAGACGATGTGCATGGCTGTTTCAGTGTCCTCGAGGCATAGCCCTTATTCATCGTCTTCAGCCAGATCGATTGTGTGCAAATGCGCTTTCAGCCTGCGGTGTCATAATTCCGACAAGTTTTCTGGGTTTGGCCTTGTTCAGATGTAGCGCTCAGTTTGCCATCTTTTGGTTCGAAGCCATTCACTCGAATGTTTCAGGCCAGGAGGGCTCAACCAGAAAGACTCTACTCTTGATTTTGCCTGTTATCGTCCGCTTAGTCTCGTCATGTGGAATTCCCAGGAATTGTTTCGGGTCTACCAAAGGCAGCGTGGCTCCAGCTAACGCCAGCCGATCTGCCTCTTCGTTACCCAAATAGTTTGAGTGGCTCGGTATCCAAACAAGAGTTGAGAGCCGTGCGGCAACTTCAGAGTATTTTCGATGTACAACAGCTATATTTTAGAGCTTTCAGTACTGACTGACTATCTCTAAAAATTTTGATATTTCCGTGATGAATTTGCCGTCTTATCAGCAGATCCGCGGTTGTCTCAATGGCAAATAGTTCTGCCTGGAATATGGTTGTATATTGACCGATACTCAATGGAATGCTTATTCTCGGTTTGCTTCCATAGACTTCCGTTCCCATTCCGTTCGACGTTCGCAGGCATAATCTTAGCATGCTGCTGGGTCCATTCGTCCCGGCGATTACATTGAAATGCCGTTCTTGGCTTGTGACTTTTGACATTGAATACGAGGGCATCCATAGGGTGCTGTTCATTAAATGCTCGTCCAGCAATCCTGAACTTCCCATCTCTATTGCCTCTGGCCTGTCGATTGGCAGTTGATGTAGTTTGTATGTGGTCCGTTTCGCCTCCCTCTGCACTAGCAGGTGCAGGGATGGTAGGTTTAGTAGGACCTCCAGGGCTGCCGTGGGTGTGATGCGGAATTTACCTTGTTTCACCGCGGATTGTCAGCGGTTCTAATCCATCCAGCTTCCGTTTCTTGGTGAATGGTGCTTTAACTCCTTTTTGTGGATTAAGAGCATTTCTTTCCTTATTCACCATTTGTCGCGGTGTGGAATGTATGTGTGAATGAGCTACTGGAACAGTATGGATCAGAGGGATACGAGTTTGTTGCGCATGTGGATGACGTGCTCGTCCTGTTGGAAGGGGGCAGTCGTCTCCAATTGGAGACGAAGGCTACTCATTGTATATATACCTTTATGAAAAATTCTGAGTCTGTTTTGCGAATGGGCATCAAAGGTGGGAGTAGCTATATCGGAGAAGAAGACAGTTTGTATGTTGCTGAAAGGCAGGTTGGGCGCTATTCGGACACCTGAATGGAAAGGCTCTGAAGTATGTGAGGGGTACTAAGTACCTAAGCATAAAAGTGGAGAGGGGGCTCAGGTTTTCTGGCCACTTCTCGGAAGTAAGAGCAAAGTTGGCGAAGCTGACGGGGTGTCTGGGAAGGGCGCTTAAGAAAGAATGGGGACTGAAAAGGAAGGCTATGGCCGTGGTATATGGTGAAGTTTTTCGGGCATGCTCCATGTGTGGGGCGCTGACCTGGTATGGATCAATGGTGCATGGGTATGCAAGGGCTGAGATCAACAGATCTAAGAGGGTTGTGATGAGGAAATGCCTTCGGGTATGCAGGACAGTGTCCACCGAAGCCATGAATGTGTTGATGGGTGTCCCTCCATGGGACATAGTGGCTGTTGAGATGGCTCTAAGGCACAAGATCAAAAAGGATTTGGCTTTAGATGAGTTTGATCGGAAGTTTGCTGGTAAAAGAGACTTTGGTCTCATGGAAAGAATAAATGTGCTGAAGCAAACACTGAGAATGGCAAAGAAGATGGAATTAAAGTAGTAAAGGGAGTATCGCATTCGAGTTTATTCCGAATGTAACGTTTGTGGAAAAGAATGAATGTTTTCCCCTGGACTGTGTTTAGTTTAGATCCTCACGGGCCACGGAAGCTTGAATGAGTTGCTTTGTGAAAGAAACGTCAGTGGGAGCGACAGATGTCTGTGTGGGGAGATTGAGTTCTGGTCATGTGTTATTCGACTGTGTCGAGTACATGGCGGCCAGGAGAGTGATTCTGGAAGGAATAACGAGAGGTATGGATGGGAGGAGCGAATTGAGCTGGTTAATCCAGACGAGAGAGAGGTATGAATGCATGGAGAATTATTACAGAGCTGTGTTCGGGAGAAGAAGAAGACAATTGGTAGACTCTTTGAAATTGTCCTTGCTTGGAAATGGGTTGTCCCCTGATGGGGGTTGGAGTTAATGCAAGGCGGTGATCTTGTGGTGGTAAAACCGAAAAAGAGTTTTTCTGACTGTGTGCTGGGTAGGCCTGACTGGGGGTCGCTTCCCCTGGGGAGAAGCCTTAACAGCAAACCCGCAAATAAATGGGCGGCCCATCTAGATCTGGGTAATGCCTCGTGCCGCAGGTCCATGAATTAAAAGACGCCAGGCCTAACAACCTGAGGTGTTCGTAAAATGGACCGATTTGCTGGGGTAGATCTCCTGTCTGTCCCCCTCTGGCGGATATCAGTTCCAGAAGGTAATCTTAGTTATATTTGCCACAATTGTGATACCGAATGATATCGTAACCAGTTGAGTATTTTTGTTTAATATATTCATTTTTATAGAAATAATCGGTCTCCAGTTTTTTCGTAGCCCATTTTGTATCTGAATTTGAACAAAAAGTATTGCTGTTTTGTTTTGTCATTTGTTAAGCTAAAGTTTCATAGAAATAATATTCGGAAGGTTTTATTAGCTGGAGTTCTATAATCTAGTTAATTATTAATGCTGATGATTTTTAAGAGATAAAATAGCAAATACAAAATAAATATCGTTACCAATATCTGTTCATTATATAGTTTAAGTTGTACTTGAGAAAACATTTGAAGGCTTATTGAAAATAATATAAGATTATAAATATTGTGTTTGAACTGACCCCTGGCACTGTTTCAACTGACTTTTTTTGTGAATTCAATTTCACAATTGAATTCAATATTGTAGTCATAAATAACATTGCCCATTAGTGGAAAGATATACGGTCTCTCATACAACATATTTTCGTTATCGCTTGATTAATTTCCTTGAATGTCTTCAGGTAGAGGACCTACTAAATCCGAAAAAATTCTCTGAAACGCTGACGTAGATGTGGTTGTAATTGTCTACGGTTTCTTTTACCGTTGAGAATGTTTGAACCTCTGACATCACACTTCTAGCTCACATCATATTTCTTGATGTTATTATACATGTGTTGTAAATCCGCGGTCCTCCCGTTGGCGAGGTGTGAAATTCGTTCAAAATTATCTGTCTCAATGTCATCTCTTCGATTTGTTGCACGTTACTTATTGTTTAGATTTGTGGCGGCCCATTCCTTGACTAGAATTCTGCTCTGCTGCAGCTGAGCAGCAGCATATAAGCGTAGCATAAGAAATCAGGTGCGCATTTTTGGAACGAAACGCCGCCTCTGAATTAAGAGGTTGAAGCTCCCTCATAACACCCGCAATCTTTAAGAGCTTCAAATTTAATTACTGCTCCATAATTTGATATTTGTAATCTAGCAACATTTTTAAAAATTCATTATTATGAGCGCTTCCAATTATATCTAGTTCTCCAATATTTTCATTTGTGTTCGAATTTTCTGGATTTCTCAGTGACCTATCTACGTCAGACGCTGATCGGAGATTCTGGTTGAAATAAATAATATCTTCATTGACGTCATAAATGAAATTTTTACAATACTTTAATGTATTGGGTTACTTCATATCAATTTTGGAAAATTCCTCATCCGCTATTGGCAATAACTCTATAATTCCGACTGGACGTTTAAACATTTCCACTATAGTAGGACTCGATGATATTCGCTCAGTTTGTTCGAAATTTTCTTCGTTTCTTGCTCGAAATCGTATCCTAATTTCATTTTTTTTCAATTATCCCACAAAAACACAACTTATCGATCAGAAAATCAGTATCGATCAGAAAATTCTATTCATTATAGCCATCCTCATAACTACAAAGTTTAATGCATTCATGAGATAGTTATCAAGCTCGGTCGGTAAATATTTATTCGTCAAGAGAACCGTTATTCTGGGTTGTTGATAAACTTTCTTCCGTTGAATTATTAGATGATTGTTTCGCAAAGGACGTACGCGATGAGTAATTATTATTATTCACTGGTAGTCGGTTATAAAAACGATGTGGAACTTTCGTCTAGTATTTCGCTGACTATTTCCGTTCTGGATTAAAATCTTCTCGGTTATAACCTCTGAAAGTATTATAATATTAGGAGTACAAATAAGTTTCCGCCGTTTTATTGTAGATGGCGCGACACGGAGTTTCGGTTAGCTTTCGCAGATGATAACCGGCTTAAAAAATAGTTTGGACATTCAAGAACAACATAACCTATTAATATCATTGATTTTATATTGGTAAAATATAATTTTTATAAGTTGAAAATGTCAAAATTTGAGCCAAGTAAGCGTCAGCATTTGCGGAAATATTAGTTTACTTCTTTAATTTAAAGAAATCTGCTGCTGAGGCGCATCAATTGCTCGTAGAAGCATATGGTGAGAGTGCTTTGAGTGAGAGAACGTCTCGAGAGTGGTTTCAAAAGTGATTTCGACGTAGAAGACAAACATCGCAGAGGAAGGCCAAAAATTTACGAGGATGCAGAATTGGAGGAATTATTGGAGGAAGATTAATCTCAAACACAAAAAGAACTTGCTCTAACATTAGGAGTCACTCAGCAAGCAATCTCACATCGTTTAAAATCATTAGGAATGATTCATAAACAAGGAAATTGGGTTCCGTACGGCGGAAACTTATTTGTACTCCTAATAATATTAGTTTTCTACATATTTAATTTCAAAAAATTATATTTAATAATTATTACTTCTGAAAATAAATTAAAATAATGTCATATAGGTACCACTTATATCAAATGACATATAAAATAAACATGCATTATAAGACATCCGAATGGTATGACAAAATCCAATAAATAAAAATTGGTAACCAAAATCCTATAAATTAAATATTGTGAACAGACAAAATTTTGTTTCTGCTGATCAATCTTATGAAAACAAATATCTTTCGAAAATGTCATAATCTTAAGAATTTCATCATAAAACTATCTTACTTAGAATATTTAATATTATTGGATATCTAACTAAGTTACTTTATATAAAAACTCCAGATATATAATATAAAAATATTACTGAAAAACAAGTTTTGAGAGAGACTTGGCTTCGTCAGTATTCAAATAATTCATATTCAATCAATATAACATCAATCAACAACAAATATATACTCACCCTTCAACCGTTTAGAAAACTTCTGGCAAACTGAAAAAAATCTAGTGTAACGGTTAACTATATATAAATATTTCTGTGGTTTACCCTTGATCTAAAAGATTGAAGGACAATTGACCGGCCTCTGTTATAGCACAAGGACTATCTGTTTAAAGAATGTTAAGGAAACCAAGTAATTATATATTATGAATAAAATAACATAAATAGAGGTTGATTTTTGATAGAAGGTATATAAAATTATTTAAATATTTTAATCTGTTTTCATAAGATTGATCAACAGAAACAAAATTTTGTCTATTCAAAATATTTAATTTATAGGATTTTGGTTAACAGTTTTTATTTATTGGATTTTGTCATACCATTCGGATGTCTTTTAATGAATGTTTATTTTATATGTCATTTGATATAAGTGGTACTTATATGACATTATTTTAATTTATTTTGAGAAGTTATAATCATTAAATATAATTTTTTGAAATTAAATATGTAGAAGGCTAATATTAAAATATTTAAATATTTTTATATACCTTCTATCAAGAATTAACCTCTATTTATGTTACTCTGAATGCATTGTTCCAGTTTTGTCCACAGTCATGTTGACGAAATCCTCTATATAAATTCTTTCCTCGCACATGAAATATTTTATCATGAGATGATTTATAAGCGCCAGTTTACCAGTTCTTCCTCCTTAAGGCCGATTAGTACACCTTTCAGAGTTGTGTAATTTAGAATTTTTATGATAATTCTCTGTTCGCCGTTCCTTAAACCGTTCAAAAAATTTTTTATCGCAATATTTTCGTTAAGTCTTCGTATTATTTCCTATCTGCCTTCATCATTATCTACCTGAGTTGTTGTTAAATCATGTGATAATCCTCTTATGTTTTATTTTTTCTGTTTAGCATTATGCAATTGGGTAATCTGCTTTTCTGCTTTTTTAGGTCAATTTGACTTTCAGAACATAGTTAATCAATTTCTAACGAATCATTAAACAACTCCATACAGTATTATTATATTAATCCTCTCTGTCTGGCTTGTAGCTCGAGTTTATATTTAATATTCAAGAATTGGTTTACAAATATGATGTATGAATATGAATATTAAATTCAGATATGTATCTGATATATCAATTATACGAACAAAATCTTTTGAATGAAATTCAACAATTATTGATGAATACTTCATGAGAGTACCTTTAAGCCATCTCAGATGGACTGAAAATAATGGAAAAATTTATTGCAATGAATAACTCATTATCAAGTTAAAAGCTTACGAGATTCATTATGAAAAATGGGGACGAGCAAAAATAGAATATTAAATGTGTCCCGAGTTACTTCAAGAATATGAAATGAGCAAGGGGTAGGCTTAACTTAGAAAATTAAATTTGTAATTTATTTTCGTGATGTTATAGCATCAATTGAATTGAAAAATTTCGATTAATAGCTGAAAATGATCAAGAGGTGATATGTTAGTTCATAAATCCCAATTTATGTTTTTTCTTTGTGTTCTGATACCCATAATATATCTTGTCTTATCGATGGTTCTTTCACATTTGGTAAATTTTATTTGCGTATTATTCATTTTAGATTTATGACTTAATAGTTCAGAAAAATTCATTGTTTTGAGTATCTGAAAGGATCAATTAAAAAAAATGGACTGAGTTAAATAAGATTTAAATTATTATTATAAAACTTCTTCTAATTGAAAATTTGATATGCTGATACTTCTAGATCTCTTCTAAAGATTCTTAAGAAAATTTAGTGGAGCTTGCGCGAGTTAGGTGATCAGTTGTACTCTAATTAGGTTTTACTATTGTGTCGTTATCACACCTTAACGAAAGTGCAATTGATTTTTCGCCAGATAGTGAAATGGCGGCAATTCCTCCTAGCGGAAAAATTTCTTCCACCGTCAAAATATGAAACTCCATCGAAACGCAATCTTCCTGAGAAAAAACATTATTCAATATGCTACTTTCTCGTTTTTGATTGATTTCTTCAAATTGATAGGTTAATTGAAAAACAATAATTTTCCGAGTTAAGAATGAGTTTCATTGCTTAGAATATTTTTTGGGAAGAATTTTCACTTTCGGCCATGCGATAAGTAGCGAAGTGAAAAGGCATCTGATGGTCACGATACTTCAGTTCTTGCACTACCTTTTGTAAGCCTTCATAGCGAGGTTTTTATGCAAAACTCTTCTCAGCGAAGTGCGAGAAATGTTTAGTTCCTTAGCACGATGATGAGTTGGTGTTGATAGATCTTCAGACACATTCTGGGCTACAACATCAATATTTTCAGGTGTGCCTTCTGGAAGTGCACAGGTTGTTTTATCGAATAACGGTCCAGTTTCATGAACTCACAAATTTCCGAGGGGGCATTTCATTTCTATTAAATTTTCCACGTTTGGATAGAAGATTCACCACTTTGGAAATAAGTTTTCAAAATTTTCCAGTTTATTCAAGCAAGAATCGACTCATCTCTTTAATGCAAAATATTAAAGTTTCTGTTGTCGGCTCTTCATTACACAGTACGCTGTACAATTTTGGGTTGTTCTTTGCGCAAAATTAAGAGAATGTTTCGTACCACGGTTAGTTTACCGTAGTATTTGCTTATTATTTCAGTATTTAAAAATAATAGACAATTGCATATTATTTAATCTCGATGATTAATTCCAATAGCTTCTAGGACTGTATTTTTGATTATTAGCGGTGATTTTGACTTCAAAGAACACTCTATGTGCGGTGGTCTACAGCTTCCTTTATCTAATAATGATAAACAACAACGATAATGAGGAACTGAAGTAAAATACTTATAACAAAACAAACTAATATATTTTGGTATCACTGTATATGATACCAAGCTAATGTGATGAAAATTACACTAGAAACAAGTGTAAGGTGGATTGCTACATTAACAGCAATCGCGTCAAGCTTGTACAATTACAAACGAACAACTTGACTATTCGGAGAATAATGCATAATGTATCTACGGCTACATGCGACTACTTTGACTATAACTCGAATAATAATGCATGATGTAGAAAGGGCTACATGCGAACACTTCGATTATCACGAATAATAATGATTTTATTCTTTTCAAAGACTGAACGTTAGAGGTGCTCGATGCACCCCTTCTAACAAAAGGAGGGTTATTAACGTAATTGATTGGAAGGTCCATTTGGAGGTGGACTGAATGAACAAACCAAATCTTCTTCTTGGTTACAGAAAATTCATGAGAATAATGCAAGTAAAGAAGGATAGAGTCACTTTGTAATTCCGAATGCTGCGTCATGTGAAATTAACAGGCATAAATATATCCAAATCTCTAATTGACTTTCCATGTTTTCTAAGGCCATATATAATAATTAAAAAACCAATAATCTGAAGTGTCGAGTAAGAATAAACAGTTTGAAACAATCTCAAAACTGCTAGATCACATATCAACGTAAAAGACATAAGTATCGAATGACAAACTAATTTCGAACGACAGGGCCGTCTCTAATGAGACTGAACAGAGAATGAGTGCGACGGAGTTTCATCGATCGCCGTGGTGAAAATATTATATTGCTCGACGAATATTTCGATGAATTTGTTCATGCTATTCTCTTGAGTACACTGAGTTCACTTCACAAATTCACTTACCCAAATTACAAATGTGAATATTATAGATATACATTCATTTTCAGATTTTCAGCTGCAGATTTCTATGATCACGAGAGGGTGCTATAAAAACAGTTTTGCGTTTGAGCTATCCCGTACATTACGGAGTACTCTTAAAGATCTTGAATTATACGAAGTAATCTAACGAGCGCTAACCTTTTTATCGTGATCGTCTGGTGGCGGGCGAATAGGACGTTAAGTTGTGTAGGCAACCCAAATTACACCTAACGAGAGCAAGGAAACAGTGATGGGAGGTTCAAATATTCGAAACACGATAATACCAGAATAATATATTTCTGTTAGTAATATTTAAAAGCAACAACCCTCAATAAATGGAAGCACATTCATCAGCCTGTGGTGAAATCTACTCTACGCAGTGGTTCGCAAAGCGCCCCAGTGAAACCAATAGTGCCCCGGGTCTAAATGACTTATTACTACATATCGTTAGGTCGGTACTCGCTCAAATCAGATATCATTCTTATGCAGCGGAAAGGGTTAAAGTTATGTAGGAAAAGGGGATACAGCCAGCGTGCACCTTCAACTGCACTTCCGGTAACCAGTGCTGAACCTTCCGTTACAAGGGGTAAGTTTAAACGGACAGTAAGATAAGGGTAACTGTGGTATCCCTAGGAGATATCCTTGAAGAGGGGATCTAACATAATTCGAGTCGACCGGAAAAGTAACTATCAAAATGGACTATATCTAGCCACCTCGGGGTGACAAAGGCTCAGGAAGGCTTAGCTATTACTGAAGAACGAACCGAACACTACCTAAAGGGTCACGCAAACTAATCCCTGGAGATATCACAGTACCCGGAACAAATATCTAGCAATCACTCACACATTCTCACAAAAACGTTGGATATCTGGAGCTATTTACTGTGTCTATACGATATGTCGTCCTCTACCAGGACTACTCTGCGGTTACCCTAAAGAACGCCACTGGTTACAAGGAATACAATCTTTCAAGGTAAGCGGGCACATACATATGACAAATATGTAACATGAACTGACTAGGACATTATAAAATAGATACAGTACCCCATCACCTAGGCGTGTTAATGAACGTTACAATGAGAATAAACAAAGAAATGGGTATCCGGGGGATCACACAAGAGTACATACAAATCAGTTACATATCAAGCACTGCAAGTAGTAAGAACAGATAATATAAAATCCCTATTAGCAATTATTACGCAGATAAACAACCACTGTTCACAAAAGCAGTAAAAAGCCATCAGGCATCGAGAGAAAGTATACAATACAAACAGAAAACTTGTGAGGGTGGCTTTAGTTATGTACAAAGGCCATGCAATTTGGTTAAAACATTCCGGTCGGATTAAATAACAGTGAAGCAAAAATACAAGAATGAAAAGCGAAGTACAATGAACGAGCGTGCAGTCATTAATTTCACATTAACACAAAGGTGGTATTTAAAAATGTAAAGCATGAAATTAATCAGAAGTTTACTTACTAAGAGTTACCAAGGGGTACTGTTATAAGTACTATTATCTCGAGTATGTTACTAAGTTACTCAGGAGGTTTATTTCCAAGAACCTGCCTCTCGTACGCTTTGAAATACAAAGGGGACGCTATAAGGACATTGTTCTCCTTTGTTATTGTCATTAATCAAGTACTTGTCAAGTTACCGCGCCACAGAGTATTTTGACACAAAAAATAACGCGGGTAAATACAATGACATAATGGTGGAATTTATATAATCTCGTAGGGACTCTGTGACTCGTATGATCCTTAGAGGATTCGGATCTCTTCACGTTATTGCAAATGATACGGAATTTCCACTTACAGAGACAAAGTCTTTTTGGTGAATGCCGTAAAGGTACAGGTTTCAATCCTTAATAATCCCATACTAGATACTCAATAAATCCTCCAATTTCGAGGACTTTCAACAAAAATGTTTATGATAATCTCCCATTAGTCAAAGAATCAAATATTAAAGTTATTCCCATTAATTTACGAACACCATGTATAAGGGATATGAGCAAAAAATGTATCATACCTACTGAATACCCAATACGTTCGTTTAGGACTTTGCTAAGCTATTATTCAGTTCGTTCGTATTAAGCTCCTGTAATCAATTAAGTCAATTCCCAAATATCAGATACGCTGTATCGAGCTTATATTATCGGAATAGCAGAGGGACGGCAGAATAAGAGAACTATCGAAAAAACCAAGCCCCGGCGAAAATATGTATCATCCGCTTTACTGTCTACGTAAGCACGTTCAGCGGCATCGAAATTTATGCCGGCTCCTCGATTTTTCATATGTGGCCTACTCCGTTCTGATATCGACAACGAAAAGTACTCCGAAATCGAATCCATTAGTTTTTGCCTCCGTGATAAATTATGTTTGCCGATGGGAATTTCCCCTCATTTAATTCTGGCGGACGGCAGAACAATTCATCCTCCTCTTGCGGAATTCTTTCCGAAATGAACTCTGGTCGTTATCCGTCCGGTGCATCGCGCTACGGATAAGCTTGAGAGGGTGCTCCCGAGTGCCGCTGAAATGAAAGAAACCCCCGTGACTGATGGGGTCGGTGTCGGTGAAGTATGCTCGGGACAATTAAGATCTTGGTCGAATTGAAAACGGCGGTGGATTCTTCTTGGATGGGCGGCTGTTTGTTTCGGACTTTTATTGGGGTATTACTTACATCGATCCATCGTTTAGTTTGCGAATAAAATGACCGCTGATAGTGCTACGAGTATGTAGCGCGTAGTGTCCAGATGCGATAGTTTGAATGATTTGAGCTTGAAGAAAATGAATAGCACATTCTGGAATTCCCTTCGAAAACCCTTACTTAATTAAATTGAAAAGTATAAAAGAGACAGTATTTTAATTTCCACAAGAATGTTTATAATACAACTATTGTTTCACTCCGATATGGCTTGAAGAAACGATGTGGCGATGAAGAACAAGTCATAAAAACTCAAGGTGTTTATTGGAGTTTGCGGCTAAAAAATGCCATTAGGGAAAGATATTTAGTAATGGAGACTTGTCAACATCTGTTTGTTCATTCAAAAGGATTTTGCGGGCATTGAACTTGTTGATTTCAAGAAATTCTAAAAGTGTTAATCTGGAACCTTTGCTTTCGACGTGGATAATTTCATAATTATCGTTGAAATAATGCCTGAATTCCTCAAGATAATTAGCATATGTGGAATGTATGGAATCTGATATATAACTACTTGGATGTTCTTGGATTCTCTTCTTGAATGATCTACCTGTCTGTCCAATGTATACTGAAGGGTAACTTGTAGACTCCAGATTTATTTTCTTTATTTGTTCGATCCTTATTATTTTTTATGTAAGTACTAAGGTAATTAACGGTTTTAAAAGCTGCGTTGTAATTATTTATTTATTTATTTATTTATTATTATCCTGATACTCCTAGATCTTCTGTGAAGATCCCTCAGAAGCTTTTTGAAACTATGTTTGAAATATTTAGCAATATTTTCATATTATCCATTAACATAAGATAACGAAAAGTATTTCTGTGTATTGTCCTCTTTTATGACTGGGTAAACGAGATTTAATGCCATGTTCTTCTGTTTATTGGATACCATTTTGTGTATAAGAAAGTATTTGTAACCGTTGTTTGTCGCTATCTGAATTCAAAGGGACATTCAATCAATAAATAAATATGAATGTGCTGACATCTTTTGATTGGTAGGCTGATTTGAAGTTTTATGTATTGTAATATCTGTATGTGTGGGTTTTTGAAAAATACTAAAATCATTTTTTATTTAAATATTTTAACATTAGCCTTCTACATATTTAATTTAAAAAAATTATATTCAATAATTATAACTTCAGGAATTAAATTGAAATAATGTCATATAAGTACCACTTATATCAAACGACATATAAAATAAACATTCATTATAAGACATCCAAATGATATAACAAAATCCAATAAATAAAAATTGTTAACCAAAATTCTATAAATTAAATATTTTGAATAGACAAAATTCTGTTTCTGCTGATCAATCTTATGAAAACAAATATCTTTCAAAAATGTTTAACATAATCTTAAGAATTTCATCATAAAACTATCTTACTTAGAATATTCAATATTATTGGATATCTAACTAAGTTACTTTGTATAAAATCTCAAGATATGTAAAAACATTACTGAAAAACAAGTTTTAAGAGAGACTTTGCTTCGTCAGTATTCAAATAATTTATATTCAATAAAATATATTAGGAGTACAAATAAGTTTCCGCCGTACGGAACCCAATTTCCTTGTTTATGAATCATTCTTTATGATTTTAAACGAAGTGAGACTGCTTGCTGAGTGACTTCTAATGTTAGAGCAAGTTCTTTTTGTGTTTGAGATGAATCTTCCCCCAATAATTCCTCCAATTCTGCATTCTCGTAAATTTTTGGCCTTCCACTGCGATCTTTATCTTCTACGTCGAAATCACCGTTTTTAAACTTTTGAAACCACTCTCGACACGTTCTCTCACTAAATGCACCCTCACCATATGCTTCCACGAGCAATTGATGCGCCTCAGCAGCAGATTTCTTTAAATTAAAGAAGTAAACTAATATTTTCCGCAAATGACGCTTACTTGGCTCAAATTTTGACATTTTCAACTTATAAAAATTATATTTTACCAATATAAAATCAATGATATTGAAAGGTTATGTTGTTCTTTAATGTCCAAACTATTTTTTAAGCCGGTTATCATCTGCGAAAGCTAACCGAAACTCCGTGCCGCGCCATCTACAATAAAACGGCGAAAACTTATTTGTACTTCTAACAACATCATTCATCAACAAATATTTACTCACCCTTCAACAATTTAAAAACTTCTGGTAAACGAGAGTTGAGAAACTAAAATGTAATATAAGGTTATCTTACAAGTAACTAAATAACTCTGTGGTTTACCCATGATCTAAAAGATTGAAAGACAATTTAATGGTCTCCGTTATAGCACAAGGATTTATCTGTATAAAGAATGTTGGAATATTGGATTTTGTTGTATCATTTGAATGTCTTATAATGTTTATTTTATATGTCGTTTGATAAAAGTGGTACTTATATGACATTATTTCAATTTAATTCCTGAAGTTATAATTATTAAATATAATGTTTTGAAATTAAAAATGTAGAAGGCTAATATTAAAATATTTAAATAATTTTATACACCTTCTATCAAGTAAAAATCTCTATTTATGTTAAATACTAAAATCATGTAAATTTGTCTTGTTATTGTGCGGTCAAGATAATGAATATTGTGGTTCTTTTCTTCTTCGATTGTGAATTTGATTTTTGTGTGGAGTTTATTCATAAACTTCGTGAAGATATGTAGTTTTCGATCGGTGCCTTTGAAACAACAAAAAATGTCATCAACATATATATACTATTAAAGGCAAACGCCAATAAAGACCTCGAGTTTTTATGACTGGTTCTTCCATTATTTTCTCACGTACTTAAACACTATTTAAACTCAGTTACACTGGACACCACCAGCCAGTAGAATGTAAATACTGAAGAAGCCACATCGTAGTGTAACAATTTTTATATTAAAAACATTTTTGTGGAAATTACAATACTGTCGTCTATATATTTTTCAATTAAAATGAGTTTCGACCAAGAAAAGACCGAATCAATCAAACGCTTAATTAAAATAAAATAAAATAATTATTTTAATTCTATATGTCTATTTAATTGACACGGCGTGTTCTGAAGACATTTATTCAATTTAATTTTGAAATTTTTTGAATAAAGAATATTTTTTAAATTAAAATTTGTAGGAGGTTTACAGAACAAAACTGAATGATATTTTACATTCGACTTAACTAAAACATATTTTTAGGCTAGCTCCGTTTAGTTTTGTATATTTGCATATACAGGTGATGTTGAAGAACTTGAGTTTCAATACAGTCACTTATGGCCAGTTTTTGAACTCAATGTAACCGTAGTTTAGGTATTCGATAAATTTAACCGATGGATAACCATTGAAATCGGTTTCTGAGTACCATATTGAAAGATGAACAACTATAAACTCGGTTTAAGTTAACCCGTAAATTTTGACGGTTTATCTGGTCGATATATGACGTGACGTTGATACAAGCTAACCTCAATATTTAAAAATTGTTGTTTTCCTGAAAAGTGCGTTGTTATTTTCAATTATGGAATTTGCAGAAGATATTTTCAAGTTCTTCATCAGATGAAGAAATTCTTGAATTCATTAACAATATTTCTATACCGCGACAGATAAGGATTCGTAGATCTACGTTTGAAATGCATACAGACGAAGAGTTTAAACAGAGATATAGATTCAACAAGACCACAGTGCAGTATTTATTCGAAGAAATTAACCAATTTTTGTCCCCGATATCTCAAAGAAAAGTGGCTTCGTCTGTTTCAGGACGTTTTGCATCTAAATTCATTTTCAGTTGAAGTATTTCACCCTAGAGTGAAATAATTTTTTTGAACACAGAATAATTTGCTTATCATTTTATATCGTAGGTTATAAGTTTCTCGGCAAATGTGACAATCACATTTCAAATAGTTTATTGAATACCACTTTTGAATTAAAGAAATATAAGATAATTATGTTCATTTTGAAGTTGCGAATTAGTTTTGATTGAAATTCCATTAAATATCGAATAAAAGATAATATTGCTTAAGTGACATCTATTAAGAAATGTTTGAATTGATATTACCGTGGATATTGCGGGTTATCGGATCGATAGCTAACCAAAGTAAAAAAGCTACTTCAGAAACGCATTGATAAGTTATTGATTCGATAACTAACGGAAGTTCAAGTGACGAGCTCAGAAACCGGTCATAAATCCTGCATAATCATAACTAGGATTGATATGTGACAGATAAATTGTAAATCAACTTCAAAAATGGTGAACGGCACAGACGATCTGAAAGAGGAAACTTTTGAGCGGTTTTTCAACATTCCATAAAATTTTCAAATGTGTGAATTACTTCTTAAAGATGAAAAACAGCAGAAAACTTTATTGTGTCAACCAAAATGGACCTCTTATTTTGCCATTTAAGAAATTTTCTCCTGATTAAACAGAAAATCTCATGAGAATGAAAAATACTAGGTTGAAAGACTCAATTATTTCCTCTTCAAATTGCATCGTTACATATTGGAAAGAAAGAGTGGTAACAGAATAATAGATTGGGAAAAAACCATTATTTTTATGTTAATTTCAAGACTTTATTTAACATGTTTTGGATTGTCCGTTTGGTCTATAATTTGTTGCTTTTTTACTGCCCCTCTCATAGAAGTCTTGGTCCTTATTGGCGAAAAATTCTAGTGATCGATTTTCACAATCTTCTCTGGATGCCAATTTCTTATCACCCAGGAAGTTTTGTAATGCGGGGGAAAGATGATAATTGCTTGGTGCCCGGGCCCGGACTATATGGTGGATGAATTAAAACTTTCCAACAAGACTCTCTGAGTTTCTGGTGAGTACCTAAAGACGTGTGTGGCCTGGCTTTGTCCTGATGGAACACAACACCCCTTCTGTTGCTCAAGTCTGACCGTTTCTGGTGAATCGCTAGTTTTAAATGGTCGAACTATTGACAGTGAAGATACGAATTTAGTGTTTGGCCATATAGTAGCAGCTCATAGTACATGATTCCTTCCCAGTACCATCAAATGCACTGTAAAGTATCCCTGGCCGTTAGTCCTGGTTTGGCTACCGTTTAAGCAACTTTGACTACGATCGTTTTCACACAATATTGTCGTATGTGACTCATTTCTCATCCCCAGTCACCAAGAAATGTATCGATTTCATTCCATTTGGCCAAGGCTTCGCAGATGGAAATTCGATCCATCAAGTTTTTTGGTTGTGGCACCCAAACATTGAGCTTCATTTTGAATCCAGCTCTGCGCAAATGGTTCAACACTGTTTTATGGTCGATTTTTAGCTCCTGGTATGCTACGTTCGCTAACATACCGGTCAACTTTGATTATTTCTGTAATTTTATCGGCATTTTCGATGACGGGCCTGACTGTACGAGGTGCATTCTCAACATCAAAATACCTGACGGAATCGACTAAACAATAATTGCACATGATAGGCTGTTACAGTATCGGAACCACGAACACCATTCACAATATCAACCGCTTGGCTTGCTTTTATCAAAAGAAAAACTATAAATAAGCCGAATTTTTCTTTCTTGACCATTTTTAACAACCTGTAACTCACAACTGAATGGACCAAACAGACAACAGCGAAGGATTTTTTCAGTGTAAAATATCACCTTGATAACGAGCATAAATCCGATATTGTTTGATCGACACTTCAAGCGATATCGATCAATGCAGTCATCTAACGAAAAAATAATGGATTTCTTTTTTTCCAAACTTATGTAATGAAGGAAACTTCATATACGATCTGCGAATTTTTTTTATAATAGTTTTATAGTTTTCACCGAAATCAGATATTTATTTATAAAGTGTGGGCCATCTAGCGTTTGCATTATGAAAAAGTATGCATTTCGAGTCTGGCAACACTTCTGTCATTTGAGTTTCGACAGAAAGTTAGTTTAATATTTGACATTAAATGGGTCGTATTTCGCTTGAACTCAACTGGCAAATATTAAAAAATATTTCCACAAAGTGTAAAATCCCCCATCGAAACTGTTAGAAATTTATGTGGGAAATTCAATAGAAATGCTCACGGCAATTTGTGAATCAATTCATGAAGCAAGTTCATGAAACTAGATCGCAATTTGATGAAACAACCCGTTCACGTTCTCGTGCCGTGAGCACACCTGAAAATATTGATGCTGTAACCAACCTTAACGATCTGATTTCTTCGGGGAAGGCAACTTCTGAATAATTTTTGAGCAGGTCTTCTTATTCCATATTATGGAGTTTGTAGAGACCGTATCAAAAGCTGTTGCCAAATCCAGGAATACGGCTAAACCGTTCTCGGACTTTTCCAAGGCATGCACGGTATCTCCGAAAAAATCCAAAACTGCACATTCTCTATTTCCGATTTAATTAAACCAAACTGTTCTTCGGTAATCATGTGCGATTAGTCGTTTTTAAGCTTTTGCATAAGAATCTTAACATCTTATATTGATCTATAATTCTCGAGTCTGCATTTATCTGCCAATTTATAAAAGAAGGGGTCTTTATTCTTTGAGTTCTTGCGGTATTATACCCTTTCTAAATATCAAATTGATAATATTCACCTGAATGTTTAAGATATATATCAAATGATATTTAGTTAAGTAATACATTTTCCTCCACGGATCCTAGGAAAACTGCAGAATTTACTGGATCATCCTCCAAAAAGATTTTTAATTATATCATAAGAATTAGCAATAATGTCGGCTTTTCCCAAGCTTACATTATTGAGTGCCCATTAGGAGCTTCTGCTTTGTCTTTTTCTGACCTGATTAATTTTTTAGCTTCAATGGTATTAAACCTATGATTGTTTTGGTATTTACTTGAAGGAAATTCATCTTGAAATTATGAATTTAAAACAATATTCTATTTCCGCTAATATTTTATTTCACTACAATCGTTTCGTCATACCATGACTTCATCAGGTGAGTCATAGTAACCAGTAGTACTCACCTGAAGAAGTCGTGGTATGAAACGATTGTAGTGAAAAAAAATACTAGCGGAAATAAAATATTGATTTTTATTCATAATTCCAATGTTATTAATTTGTCGGTATTTACCTTTACCATTATTCACCATATCCTTTCACAATTATTTATAGTTTCTTCTTCATCTCTTTAATATTGATACATTATGATTGTAATAGATTTGGGTTGTTCCTTACAGTACACATTGAACTTATTTCTTAGTTGATTGGAGGGATTTTGTGGAGTTTTAATATAATTTCATCTCTAATTTTTATAGAACTGATAATAACTTCTGAGGAGTGAGTTTTAAATTTGGAGTTCATTTGATTAGATGGATTCATTTAGATGTTTTTTGACACAGTTGTGGAAATTGAGTACATTATCACAAGTCAAAACTTCAGTTCAATTTTTCACAGCTCGAAGTTACATTTTTATCAACTCTAAAAATTCTTTTTTCATTATTCTTCTGTTTTTTACATCCGTTGACATTGAAATTCTTTCATTTAATTTTTTACTAAATATGATCAATAAGTTTACGATTCTTCTGCCGAAGGAGTTGGTACGTTGTAATATATTATGATATGTACCCATTTTAAATAAAAATACTTCGCTAATAATTAGATTCCTCTGATAAATTGTCTAGGAGATTGATATCAACATCGCCAAGAAAATTTTTAGTGATTGATATTTCATTTTGAAGAAACGGTCAGTAAAATCATCAATAGATTCTCAAATATTTGTTGCAGGTTTACAATACGATGCGGTTATTCCGATATCAACACCGGTAAACTCGAAAGTGAGCCTAAGTAAATTGATTTCTTAGAAATATATTTACACCATTTCCACAGAAATTGTGAAACATAAAGAATCGCATCATTATTTCGAAATATATTATGTCTGAAGACGAAAACTTAAATTGAAAAAATTATTAACAAAATTTAAATATTAAAAACAAATTAATATATGTTTATCTTCTACAATTTTAATTTAAAAAATTTTATTCAATAAACTTTTAGAATTAAATTAATGTCTAAAACAAGCACCGCTTATATTTAATAGACGTATATAATCTAAACTCAATATACAATGTCAAATGGAATATATAAACCAAAAGATACACGAAAGTCCCTAAAATTAATAAATAAATATTTAAAGGAGACAAAATTTGTTTCTGGTCTTGCCCTCAAAACGCCATTTGTATCTTAAAAACATGAACACACTTAAAGGACCTCCCAAAGAATATAATTTATTTGAAATATTTAATATATTTAAATATTCGAATAAGTAAATTCAGAAATCTCTCAAAGCATGCACTATATCTTCAAAAAACAAATATAGTTCAAAGCAATTCCGTCTTCAGTCCTGAAATATATTCAAAATATCAAAATCAAAAAACTAACCTGTACCAAAGCACTCACCACGTGTAAATGAATAATGTTTCGAGACATAGATCATCTTTATAATTCAAGATTTATCTATGCTCTAACAGAATCAAAGAACAGTGTGAGCTATTTGTAAGGCTTACTTAAATTTCATTGACATTGCATAATGAGATTTATTGAAGCCAAGATATAATTATATATTATATATAAAATAAAATAGAAAGGCCTTTTACTTGATAGAAGAAATATAACAAAATTTGAATATTAAAAACAAATTAATATATGTTTATCTTCTACAATTTTAATTTAAAAAATTTTATTCAAAAAACTTTTAGAATTAAATTAATGTCTAAAACAAGCACCGCTTATATTTATTAGACGTATATAATCTAAACTCAATATACAATGTCAAATGGAATAAATAAACCAAAAGATACACGAAAGTCCCTAAAATTAATAAATAAATATTTAAAGGAGACAAAATTTGTTTCTGGTCTTGCCCTCAAAACGCCATTTGTATCTTAAAAACATGAACACACTTAAAGGACCTCCCAAAGAATATAATTTATTTGAAATATTTAATATATTTAAATATTCGAATAAGTAAATTCAGAAATCTCTCAAAGCATGCACTATCACTATATCTTCAAAAAACAAATATAGTTCAAAGCAATTCCGTCTTCAGTCCTGAAATATATTCAAAATATCAAAATCAAAAAACTAACCTGTACCAAAGCACTCACCATTTTGTTATATTTCTTCTATCAAGTAAAAGGCCTTTCTATTTTATTTTATATATAATATATAATTATATCGTGGCTTCAATAAATCTCATTATGCAATGTCAATGAAATTTAAGTAAGCCTTAAAAATAGCTCACACTGTTCTTTGATTCTGTTAGAGCATAGATAAATCTTGAATTATAAAGATGATCTATGTCTCGAAACATTATTCATTTAAACGTGGTGAGTGCTTTGGTACAGGTTAGTTTTTTGATTTTGATATTTTGAATATATTTCAGGACTGAAGACGGAATTGCTTTGAACTATATTTGTTTTTTGAAGATATAGTGCATGCTTTGAGAGATTTCTGAATTTACTTATTCGAATATTTAAATATATTAAATATTTCAAATAAATTATATTATTTGGGAGGTCCTTTAAGTGTGTTCATGTTTTTAAGATACAAATGGCGTTTTGAGGGCAAGACCAGAAACAAATTTTGTCTCCTTTAAATATTTATTTATTAATTTTAGGGACTTTCGTGTATCTTTTGGTTTATATATTCCATTTGACATTGTATATTGAGTTTAGATTATATACGTCTATCAAATATAAGCGGTGCTTGTTTTAGACATTAATTTAATTCTAAAAGTTTTTTGAATAAAATTTGTTAAATTAAAATTGTAGAAGATAAACATATATTAATTTGTTTTTAATATTCAAATTTTGTTATATTTCTCCTATCAAGTAAAAGGCCTTTCTATTTTATGAAAAAATTATTGCTTTTGGACGTAACAACTGTTCTAGTGTCAATGAGTTTATGTGGTTTGCAAGCAATCGCAACATAATTCTTATAGCACATTTGTTAGCTATGATCAAATTGATAATTTTGTTCCAATGATGCAGAGTGAGAATATTCAGGAGTAAGAGAGATTTATTTACAACACAAACAACGTGAAAAAACTTTATACGTTTAGGAAGAAGGTGCAAAACATTTATAATCATACATTATTCCTCAGCAAGATCTGCACTTCATTTACTTGAGCAGAACTAACAAGCAAATATCGTTGTCTTCGCTGTCGATATCTGAAAAAAATATGCAATCCTTTTATCGAGCATATACGCCAGCTAGATCGTTTCGAACTGAAAGCGACGCACGCGAACGAAAAGAACAAATTGTTCCTTTTTATTTCCGTACCACTTCAGAAGGAACAAAATTGATCGGCGTCCAGTTAGGACGAAAAAGAGGCCAGAAGAGGGACATGAAATATTGATATTGTGTCAGGGCGGAAGCAGATAGGACTAGAAGGCTCGCAAATAATACAAACAGCTTTGTTTTTCCCATAAATCATGGGACAGCTATGGACCGATTAAGTTCCAATATAGGAAATTTTGTAGAGCACGGTCAAAATGACGTCAGAAGTGTGGAAAATTGAATAAATTTTACCCGATCCTCAGCTATTCATTGGTTGTGAATTTCCAAATGAAACAAAGATCATTACCGCTTTCGCACACAGAGCGTTAACGTTTTGCCAAAATAAATTTGTATTTTGTCACTATATTTAGAGGAAATTAGTCCCAAGATATCATTTGAGATCACGTGAAATCTAATTAAATCCTACTATGTACCAGCCACTTGGAAAGTACTATAATTATCGAAAGACTTAACAAAGTGTCTTGACATTGTCGGGTGAGGTTTGAATCTCTAATGAGATTCACATTCGGATATATGAGAATAGATTGTGGCATTTCAAATGAATTTGTCACAAAAATCCAAACAGAAATCAGTTCTTATTTTGGAATACTGGCTAATCAAATTTAGTTCTGGGAATATCCAGGAGTACATAAATCCCTTTCTTAGTCTCATATTACCTATATCCTATCTTCCTATCTTGGACGACTCAGTAAGTTTCTTACTGAGTGAAATTGGACTTTCATCATGTATATACAGGATCCTGCAATAGTGCGTTGCTCTTCCATAGCTGCCAAACTAGACATCTCAGAATTTTCGTTCGAAAACAGGCTCCTTGTAATTTCAGTTCTGCACCTCAGGAAATAATTTTGTAATGTACAGGTGATCCAAAAAATTATTTAACCAATGAGTAACTTTTTGAATGTATCACTTCGTATATACTACTCTGTCAAGAAAGTACCGGGAATTTTCAATTAAAACAACATTTTTACATTTAATCGTCAAAATTTATTGGGGATAATATATCTGAAGATGATGAAAAACGAGTTCATCAATTGACTGGCGTTGATTATCAAGAACAAACAAGACTCGTAAAATCTTCCGAAGGGAAATATAAAAAGTGACCTGCACATAAAAGTATTTAATTCATTCAGATCTCCTTGAATTAAGATACACTACCAATGATAATTTCAAAATCTTCCATAGTAAAAATAGAAGTTGAGTCATCAATCTGTAGATAAATACTTCGCATTTTAATTGATTCACCAGCGTATATATTACCCAAAATTCAACTAGCACATCTGAGAATACTGCGATGTGTATTCGCGTATGTAGATGGTGATGGTGTTTCATAGAAACTCTAGCGTTCCTATGAGGAATGAATATAGTAACACAGCGTCGTTACATTCGTTGGACGTTAGACCTGGTAATGATGACTAAGCCGACATGCTTCGAAATATGCATGTCTTTTGCTTATGTCCTGACAGTCAGTGATATATCTATTCGGGTCGATTTCAATTGTGAACTGTGCACAGATTTGTACTAGACTATTTCGATTTAAAAAATCTTCCAATAAATATAGCTCGATATTTCTCAGATTTTCGGACGACAGTAAATCAGTTATATTGTGTGCATATCAATAAAGATATTTTCGGCTTAGAAGGATATGACTTAAGCACGAGAAAAGTTTCTGCAGCTAGTAATTGGAGAATTAATCGGAAGAACAGTTCATTATTTGAATTAGCTCGTTGAAGGATACTGTAAATTCGCTTTCAAAGACAGCGCTGATGTTTGATAAAATTCTTCGTGTGCGAACTAAATACAGATACACGATTTCGTTGCATTCGTTGCGCATTAGAGATAAAAGAAATGGTACAATCCAACAAGATTTCAAACGTGCGTGTCAGCTGATCATGTTCCGACTATAAATATTCGATCAATTTAAGTTGTAAACTGTAAAAACGAGTATATTTACTACTCTGTCAAGAAAGTATCGGGAATTTTCAATTAAAACAACATTTTTACATTTAATCGTCAAAATTTATTGGGTCGCCTTCAAAATAGGCTCCATTTGCTCCAATACATCTATGCCAACGGCACTTCCAATTATCGAAACATTTTTTATAGGCGCTTTCCGAGATGGACTTTAGCTCTCGCGCCGAATTTTGTTTTATGGCTTCAATCGACTCAAAACGGGTGCCACGAAGGGGCAATTTCAGTTTTGGGAAGAGGAAAAAGTCGCAGGGAGCCAAATCCGGCGAATACGGTGGTTGCTGAAGCACGTTTGTTGAGTTTTTGGCGAGAAAGTCAGTCACAATCGTAGCTCGGTGGGAAGGCGCGTTATCGTCATGCAAAATCCATGAGTTGTTCGCCCACAAATTTGGCCGCTTCTTACGGATACGCTCAAGCAAACGTTTCATAACGCCTAGGTAATACTCCTTGTTTACCGTCTGACCCTCTGGAACGAATTCGTAGTGCACCACGCCACGGATATCGAAGAAAACAATGAGCATCACCTTCATTTTCGAGCGGCTTTGGCGTGGTTTTTTCGGTTTCGGCTCATTTTTTGCCACCCATTCCGATGATTGCTGGCTTGTTTGCATATCGTACTCGTAGACCCAGGTCTCATCACCAGTTATAATGCGTTCCATGAATGTAGAATCGGAATAACAGCGATCCAGCATGTCTGAAGCAACCTGTTCGCGATGACGTTTTTGAAGAAAATTCAGGTCTTTCGGTACGAGTTGTGCGGCCACCTTTCTCATGCCCAAAATATCAATCAAAATCGTACATGCGGACTTGTGGGATATCTTAAGATCATGTGCTATCTCTCTCAAGCTGGTACGACGGTTTTCCAGCACCCTTTCCTTAATTTTATCGACGTTATCTTCGATCGAAGCCGTCGATGGGCGTCCGCTTCACGACCGTCCTCGAAGGCTCTGTACCACTGATATGCACGAGTTTTCGATAGAGCATTATCACCAAAGGCCTTTTGCAACATTTTCAATGCATCGGCACACGAAAATTCATTTGCAACACAAAACTTTAAACAAATTCTTTGCTCAACGTAATCACCCATAGTAAAAATCGGCACGCACTCTGACATCGACTGACTTAATCAGCTGTTGCAAACACACTAGTTGACAGATCCCGCTCAAGCTTGGCATAGTAATTAAGGACAGTGGTACCAACCTAGGAAGAAAAAATTTACCTGCCTCATTGCCCCGCCAGATTTAAATCGATAATTCCCGGTACTTTCTTGACAGAATGTATATTAGAGATCTTTTTCCAACGGTACAGATCTCATTTAGAAAAAACTGAAAAAAGTTCAGGAAACAGTAGTTTGCTAAAAGTCCTCTTTCGATTGCAAGAAGCAATCGTAACATGGATTTGCTCAGAATTTTTTTTAACTGAAAGATTAGGCTAGTCATCATTCCTAAATGATCAACCTGTCATAAACAGGCTGTCCGTTATTAAGCACCAAAAATGAGAAACTTTAAACTGCTATTTCTTGATTTCTTGAATGTGACTTTTTCTGTTTTTGTTACTTCAATATAAATAATTGAATTCCGCATATTTTTACAAAAGCAACAATTGGTCTACTTTTCCTTCTGCGTTCATCAGATACGAAAATGACATCACAACTGAAAATTTTATTTGAATGATGAACACAATAACTAACGGTTGAAACTTGTTGAAATACTGAAACCTGCAGTAGAAATCATTCTACTATCAATGAATGATGTCGCGGAATTCAAGCTACTCATTCTAGGAAATTCTGCTAAAATATATTTCAAAATCTGGAGAAAACTTTTCCAATCCAAATCACCGGATCTCACCAAACCATATTTTTTTTAGTCGCATAAAGGGAGTTGTGTACAACAACAGGAGCATTAATCCATCCATGCTGACCAAGGTTAGTGGGTAATTTAACGATCGGATTGCTTTGTGTTCTAGAGCAAGACGACACTTTGAACATCTCGTGGATCACTGAAATAAATTAATATGTGCCGAATATTACCTGAATAATTGTTCTGCAGGTTTCATTGTTTACCAACTATTTTTAATTTCCGTTAGTTATTATGTTCATTCCTCCAACGAAATTTTCAGTTGTGATATCATTTTTCGTGGCTGCTGAACGCAGGAGTGGGAATAGTCCTGAAGTTACTTCTGAGACAATGGAAGGCTTTCAATTATTTACATTATCGTTAAATAAAATACAGTATGCAACATTAAAAAAAATCTTAAAATAGCAATTCATAGTTTTTCATATTTCCGACCGACAAATAAACGTAATTTTGGGACTGTTTTCCTGAAGAAACGGAAAATGTCATGAAAATGAAAAATATATGATATGATATTGTTCTGATGCTCATAGATGTTCCGTGAAGATCCCTTTGAATTGTTTCAGCTTGTACGAGTTAGGAATTTAGTTATGTTCTGGTTAGGCTTTGTTACTGCTCACGTCACTTTAGATACAGCACTGAAATGGTAGCCGAAATGCTAGGGAGAAAATTTATTTCCTATTCATACTGGGCCTGAACTCTAAATATAGTTATAATTTTTTTTTAGTCTTCTGATTTACTAGATCCTCAAGAAATTTCGCGATACTCTTTGTGTCGCTATTTAACATCCAAATACTGAATTTCAAGTTAACTGTACGACTTGTTCTATGGTTGCAGTAGCGGTCAAAACTGTTCTATTCCAAAAATATACATTTTTATCTTCTGATTATACGATCCTCACAGAATTTTTCAGCAGTTTTTCTGTCGTTATTTTACACCAAATGCTAAATTTAAATTCTATCGTAGGACTCTTGCTATGGTTTTGTTGCTGATTCCCTTACAAAATATTTATTTTCGTTTTGAATTTTGTAATGATATTATCCTCACGAAATATTTCACAAGCATGTTATTGATATTCTACTCCTTATTTCCGAAAATCTCTTTTGATTTCTGTTCTGAAATCTTCTGCAGTTTGGAGACTATTGAAAAAAATTAGAAAAAATTTCAAATATGAATACTTGCTTAGCCATTAGACCAAGTATACCCACTAACAAACTGAGTTGAGATATATAACCTTTGAATTCACTCTGGAGTTTCCTGTCTCTAACTTCTTTCTGTTCGAAAAAAAGGGTGTTCAGAGTATCTCAACGCTGCTGCACTCAGAAATTATTATTTTTTTTTTAACTTCTAATCATACGATCCTGACGAAATTTTAAATATGCCTTCAAGTCAATTCTTGATATAACGCATATAAAATTATTTAAATATTTTAATATTAGCCTTCTACATATTTCATTTCAAAAAATTATATTCAGTAATTATAACTTCAGGAATTAAATTGAAATAATGTCATATAAGTACCACTTATATCAAATGATATATAAAATAAACATTCATTATAAGACATCCAAATGATATGACAAAATCCAATAAATAAAAATTGTTAACCCAAATTCTACAAATTAAATATTTTGAATAGACAAAATTTTGTTTCTGCTGATCAGTCTTATGAAAACAAATATCTTTCAAAAATGTTAAACATGATTTTAAGAATTTCATAATGAAACTATCTTACTTAGAATATTCAATATTATTGAATATCTAACTAAGTTACTTTCTATAAAATCTCAAAATATGTGAAAACATTACTGAAACAAGTTTTAAGAGAGACTTTGCTTCGTCAGTATTCAAATAGTTCATATTCAATAAAATATAACATCAATCAACAACAAATATTTACTCACTCTTCAACAATTTAGAAAACTTCTGGTAAATGAATACTGAAGAAAAATTTAAATGTAATATAAGGTTAAGTTACAAATAAATAATTCTGTGGTTTACCCTTGATCTAAAAGATTGAAAGATAATTTAACGTGCTATAACAGAGGCCGTTAAATTGTCTTTCAATCTTTTAGATCAAGGGTAAACCACAGAATTATTTATTTGTAACTTAACCTTATGTTACATTCAAATTTTTCAGTATTCATATCTGTTGTTGATTGATGTTATATTTTACTGAATATGAATTATTTGAATACTGACGAAGCAAAGTCTCTCTTAAAACTTCTTTTTCAGTAATATTTTTACATATATTGAGATTTTACGGAAAGTAAATTAGTTGGATAGTCAATAATATTGAATATTCTAAGTGAGATAGTTTTATTATGAAATTCTTAAAATTATGTTAAACATTTTTGAAAGATATTTGTTTTCATAAGATTGATCAGCAGGAACAAAATTTTATCTATCCAAAATATTTAATTTATAGAATTTTGGTTGACAATTTTTCTTCATTGGATTTTGTGATATCATTTGGATGTCTTATTATGATGTTTATTTTATATGTCGATTGATATAAGCGGTACTTATATGACATTATTTCAATTTAATTCCTGAAGTTATAATTATTAAATATAATTCTTTGAAATTAAATACGTACAAGGCTAATATTAATAAATGCCTTTGAGTCGTTATTAGTTATCTGAACGCTCATTTTGAACTCTATCGTAGGACTGTTACTATGGTTTCAGTATCGTTCAACGCTGTTGCGCTGAGAAAATATTTATTTTCATTATTTAAATATTTTAATATTAGCCTTCTACATATTTAATTTCAAAAAATTATATTTAATAATTATAACTTCAGGAATTAAATTAAATTAATGTCCTATAAGAACCACTTATATCAAACGACATATAAAATAAACATTCATTATGAGACATCCAAATGATAACAAACTGAATGTTTATTTTATATGTCGTTTGATATAAGTGGTTCTTAAAGGACATTAATTTAATTTAATTCCTGAAGTTATACTTATTAAATATAATTTTTTGAAATTAAATATGTAGAAGGCTAAATTTAAAATATTTAAATAATTTTATATACCTTCTATCAAGTATAAACCTCTATTTATTTTATTTTATATTTATTTTTGTTTTAAATCTTTTGATCATACAATCTTCGCGACCTTTTGGATGAATTTGTGTGCTATTATGCGACTTCTAAATACCAAATTTCAGATTGGTGGATTCATTTAGTTAAAATAATATTGGAAAAAATGAGAGACAAGTTCTGAACAATCGTTGAAACGATTCTGCCCATTGACGAACTCAAATGTAATGTTAAGTTCCAAAACGTACTTTAACTATATCAAGACTTCACCTCTTCCCATTCGAAAGTTTAAGTATTTGAGGCATCTATGTAGATCCACTCAAAAAAAAATTTTTTAAACTTGTAATCATACGATCTTCACTTAATTTCACAAAAATAGTAATCTTGTTATTTTTTTTCCTATTGCCGAATTTCAGACCGATCAGATCTGCAGTTCAGATTATTTTTAGAAAAATGACTGAAATTATTGAATGCGAATTACTGAAAAAACATTCAATCGATTCTGTCCATTATGGAACTTTGCCAAGATATTCAGACTTCAAGCATCACCTCGAAGTTTCAAGGCTCTAGTTGTTTTATTCACAGCCAGACTAAATTACTTAGGACCTTAGATTATGCATCAGTGAATGAGTGAAATGAGGGTATGATCTTGGTTTTCTATACAACCACTCTTGTGCATGTACAAGAGCTAGAGATATTTATTTTGAATCAATTTCTGAACTAAGATATTCACGAAGTAGTCTGGAATTACTGGACCCTCGACTATGGGTAATAAGTCCAAACCAAAATTTTTGCATGCTTTGAAAAATGCTTTTTCTATTGGAATTATCGTGAAATTTTTTTATGATTACAGTAAAAGTCCCAGTTACGAATGAAATCACAATATGAATAGAATATCTCACACCTCATCTATCTGTTGAAAATAATTTTGCGGAAATGATGAGACTTCTAGAATGGAAATAAAGAAATCATAAAGCTTCCGTATTTTAGTTGTCGTATTCTTAATACTAGATCATAAATGCCCAGTGTCGTTCATCCTAGAACTCAATATCGCCGCCGTTTTAACGATGTTATTACGTTTTTCATAATAAGCATTCCAATTCCCAGTTTCTATGGCAGGAAATACACAGCTCTTCCTTACAAATTTATGTCACGTTGTTTGGATTAAGTACATCGTTATTCCTAATTTTACGATATCGTTAATCCTCTCTCGAAAGCAGCTCGGAATATCGTGGATGTAAATGAGTGGTCGTAAATATGACCTTTTCTGTTTCACTATGTGCGGCGAAATGAGATGCAATCGTAAAATTGAAGTTTGGTCCGATGGTTCTTGAGCAAACCACATTCGATATTTGTTTCAGTTTGACTGGTTCTCAAGTGGCTAATACATCTGGTTCCAATTAGGCTTTAGTGCCAGGCAGCGCATGTCTGCTTTCTTATGCTGTATTATGAGGACTTTCTCATAATGGTCAGAGGAAAGTTTAGAGACCTATTATGTGACTCAATAACAGAACTTTCCATATTTTAAATTTTTGACTGTCTCGGTCTTTACTTGACGGAAATTCATCTTCAATATAAGAAAAACAAATATTAACTTCCGCTATTTTATTGATTTACACGACTATTGTTTCGTCATATCATGACTTCATCAGGTGAGTATTCAAACTGAGGTATACAATGCAAAACATGACCTTAAATACACAGCTCTGGTACAAAAAAAAGAGGGGTGTAAAGAGATGGTTTACAATTAATGAAAAATATTAAGTATGGGGGATCTGTTTAAATCTATTTGATCATTCCATAAACTTTGTCCTTTAGTATATTTATTGATCTCTAAAGTTTCTAACAGATTTAGTTTCTGACTTTTGTTTTCGATATGTAATATTTCATAGTTCATATTAAAATTATGGCCAGTCTCTACCAAATGGTTGGCATATTCGGTTTATTATTCATATTACACTTTATTTCCGCTTATTTTTATTTTTCAACGACAATTGTTTCGTCAATTACATATTGACTTCGTCAGGTGAGTATGGTAACTAACTACTTTTACAAAATCTTTCTCCTTAAATACAAGTTTCACTAAAAATACGTGATAAAATGAAGTTTACAAGGAATTTATTAAAAAAGGTTCAACAACGGAGAACGGTTCACATCTGTTTGGTCGTTCAACAAAATATTCATTTTATGATGCCGGTTTATTTCCATTGCTTCTAAAAGGTCCAATCTATTGCATTTGTTCTCGAAATGGAGAACTTCAAAGTTATGGTCAAAATCATGTCCGGATTCTTGTAGATGTCTGGAATAAGTGGAGTTTGATTTATTCTTAACGAATGAATTCCGGTGTTCCTGGATCCTACTCTCAAAAGATCCTTTTTTAATAAATTCCTTGTAAACTTCATTTTATCACGAATTTTTAGTGAAACTTGTATTTAAGGAGAAAGATTTTATAAAAGTAGTTAGTTACCATACCCTCCTGACGAAGTCAATATATAATTGACGAAACAATTGTCGTTGAAAAATAAAAATAAGCGGAAATAAAGTGTTTTACTTCAAATCATTCACGATGAATTTCGTCAAGTAGAGACCGAAACAATTAAGAATATTAATATAACATTTTTCATGTTCTCGAATCCTTGTTTGGAATGAACGGCTTGTCTTTCCCACATATACACATTGACAATCACTACATGTTCACTTATAAACTCCTGATTTTTTGTTTTTAGGAATGACGTCTTTATTATTTTTTATTAACCTGCCTAAAGAATTAATGGTTTTAAAAGAGATGTTATATTTTTCTTTTTTCTTTAAATATCTAGCAATCTTTTCAGATTTTTGGCCTCTGTAAGTTAATGAAATAAATTTGGTTTCGTTTGAATTTTGAAATGATGGATATTATTATTATTATTATTATTATTATTATCCTGATACTCCTAGACCTTCTGTGAAGATCCCTCAGCTTGTGCGAGTTAGGAGTTCAGTTGTGTTCTGTGTAGGCTTTGTTACTGCGATCTTGCGCCACTTTAGGTCACAGCACTGTTAATTTTTGACCCAACAGTGAAATGGTGGCAGATATCCGTCCAACTAGAAAATTTCTTTTCTACCTGAACAAGATTCGAACCTGGACCTCCCGGTCACGAGTCCGATGCTCTCCCGCTGAGCTATCCACACTCATATACAAGTGATATTGCTTTCTTGTATTTTATTTTATCAACTAAATTGTCTACAATTACGGGATTAAAATCATTATTGAAGGCTATTTGTTTAATGGTTTTATAGTCTTTGTCAAAAGTTTCTTTCGTCATGGGTATGTTAACCAATCTATAAAGCATTCTATTTATTATAAGCTGACAAGTTTTGTGAAAATGGCTGGTTTGAAGTATAATGAATCGTACCATCTGTATGTGTAGGTTTTCTGTATATGGAACAGTCGTGTCTATTATCAATGTTGGTGATTTTTAAATCTAATAAATTGATGCTATTATTTACTTCATCTTCCTGTGTGAATTCAATTGTTGGATATAGTTTATTGATAGATTCCAAAAATGAACAAAGTTGTCTATTTGTGCCTTTAAATAAACAAATTATGTCATCTACATAGCGGTATCAATAAACGAAATCTTTAAAATATGGGAGTTTTTGGATATTGGTTTCTACGTGATCCATGAATATTTCTGATAACATAGGGCTTAATTGTTAAACCCATTGTTAAACTTTCTTCGTCTAGATGAAACATAAACTAATTTTGATCTAGGCAAACGTTTAAGGCGTCTAATATTTCTGTTTTTACAATAAGATTAGTTCATTTTTGGAGTAATAAATCATCAACTGATTTTATGGTTTCACTGACCGGTATACTAGGAAATAAGTTTTTCACATCAAAGGAAACAAATTTGGCATCTCTATTTTTTGTACCAGAGCTGTGTATTTAAGGTCATGTTTTGCATTGTACATCCCAGTTTAAATACTCACCTGATGAAGTCATGGTATGAGGAAGCAATTGTCGTGAAAATCAATAAACTAGCGGAAGTTAACATTTGTTTTTCTTATATTTCCGTATATCGTTCACTTCGAATCCCTTGCCATATTTGAGTTATTTCAGATTCAATATCAGGAGTTGGATCTCTGGAAATCTCTTCTTTAAATGTTGAGCTTCTCTGGGGTGAACACGATGGAATGTGAACCAATTGAAACTTTAGTAGTGAAGAAAATTCTATCACGGATAAATTGAAGTTGACTCTCAAAAATACTTCCTTGAATGTTTTTTAAAATATTGAAACTCATTATCAATCATATGAAAAGTTTAAGCATACTGAGGCAAAGCCAAAAACAAGATACTCAAGAGAGTCCTTAATAAGGTAGAAACACAATTGGTTTATAAAAACGTATTGAAGTGGGGAATAAGAATTCATTGCTGTTCTGACAACTATATATATCGTGATAAATAGAGTAGTCTACTAGAGTTTGCATTGTGAAGTAGTAGTTATTTCGAGTCTGGCAACACTTCTGTCATTCGTATTCTGACAGAAAGTTAGTTCGATATTTGACATTAACAAAGAGGATTGATTAACGCTTGAAGAAAACTGAGAAATAAAATGCCTTTTGGCGATTTGTCAGTGCGTGAAACTGGATCGTTATTCGATGAAAAAACTCGTTCACATCCTCTTCCAGTGAGCGCACCTGAAAATATTGCTGCTGTAGTCTAAAATGAGGCTGAACATCCAGCAACATCAACTCGTCATTGTGCTCAAGAAGTGAACATCTCTCGCACTTCGCAGAGGAGAATTTTGTATAGAGACCTCGATATGAGGTCTCTATACATCTCTATACATCTATACGTTTAACTAGTGCAGCTTAATCGACGAAGCTTATTTTCACTTCCGAGGACTATATTTGGGCGATCCGTTAAGAATGAGTGTTACGCTAACAATCCAAAAACGATCGATGAAACACGAAATCAGTGTTGCCATTCAGGAGATTGAGCTCCAAACAATCAACAATGTACTAAAAAAATTGAGTTTACCGGATGGGGTGATATAGCCAGTTGTGGGGGTCATTTGAATAATGTTGTTTTTCATTCGTTACATCAGGATTCAACTTTTCTAATGAACTCATAAGGCTGAAAAATATCCATTATTTTTCAATTAATATCCGATCAATAATGAAAATTTTGAATGGATTACCCCTCGCTATGAATATCTAGGGAAGGACGGCAATTAATAGCGTTAAATATAAGATGTATCTATAGGATGTATTCTAACCTCTTTGACTCTTTTGAAAAATGTTCGTATTCAAGTTCGTGATTTTCGTTCCAATCCTTTTTTTAAAGTTTTTATTTTAATTTTTGTCCACATTAAAGCATATTATATCCAAAAGTTCTGGAAATTTACATCGGAAATTAAAATAATCCAGTGATTTTGTCTTTAACATTTAAATCAATATTCAAAATATTCTGCTGTATTCTTTCCCTAAAAATGGCACACTTCAGTTGGCCCGGTTGAACAAGGATGGATTCCAAGCAAAGAAAGAAACAAATATCAGTATACTGAATTGTTTCAGTACTAGCCGTTACTATTTGGTAGTTGATCATAATTAAAACAAATTGTAGAAATTACTATGTGTTACCAAGAAAACAGTTTTTTGGTTTTTAAGAAAAAAATTGAAAACTTTTTCGGGCGCCATCTTTAGGGGGCTGTAATTAAGCAGGGCGGATTCAAAAAAATAAAGTTTATATGAAAGACCCACCCTATTTTTTGACAAGGAATCAATTCCTAAATTTTTTCGCAACTATTTATATACACCCTGTATATCACATCAACTTGACCACCATCATCCAGAGACTCCGTGATGAATTGTGATAAAGTAGCCAAATTATGGCAGTTCCTCAACTTAATTTGAAATAAAATTCTGTTTTAATATTCGACAAATTAATCTTCAATTAATTAACCATTGACCTAGATTCTTAATTCAAATTTTTGTTCACACTTATTAAGAATTTAAATTCAATTCAATGGTTATTTTCCTACATTTGGATGGTAGGTGCTCACGGAAATATTCCTTTTGTGTTTGCATAGGAATCTTAAGGATGAGTTGTGAAATTTCTGGCATATTCTTTAATTTTTTATGAAAGTTGGAATTCAGCTTCTTAAGTTTTGTTCCTAATGGTTCAATATATGTCTTCTTCAGCAGTTCATTTGGTGGGTTGTGTAGTCTTATTAGGATGTCTAATTCAAGTTTCACTTCTTAGTGCTGTTCTTTCTGAAATTTCCAGACATTTAATCGCCATGTTCCTGCAGTTGATTAAAATTGGATGTGGATATTTTAATATTGGTCCACACAAATTGTCTTTTATAGTTTTGTTTTTATTTAGATAATAGGCCTTGATTTCTAATCATTTATAGGGAGAAGCGTTTTGCTCTAGATATTGATATTTTTTGAGTGTCTGTATGTTGTTATCTAATTTAATAGTAGGAAAAGTGATAGATTTGTGATTAAATATAGTGACCTGTAATTCTTATTGGATTGGGCTTCAAGCGTCAGCATTCTATCACATTCATTAATTTTAGGAGGTTGCACTTCTTTAAAGTTTTCTCATGGAATACCAGAAGGGTATCATCTGCATACTGTAGCATATATTGTCCTGATCCTGATTGTATTAATATGTCACTGCAATTAGCATTATATGGCAGTGGAGATCCTTGTGTTCTTGTTGTGCCTTGGAGAGAATGTATTTTATGTTGATTTATTATTGATTCTTGAGAATAATTTTCGTCTCTTCTCTAAAGTATAATATATTACTTTTCATCTGGTCTTTTCATCAAAATTAGTTTGAACAGTAGTCCGTTTTGTCAAAGACTTTGTTGATATTCAGACAGATTGCAGCGGTTTTACGTTCTCCATTGTAGCGTTTTGTGTATGAAAATATCTCTTCTCCTGGAATCCAAATTGAAACATAGGTATTTTATTTCGTAGATCAGTTTTCCTCTGATTTTTTTTTCAAATATTTTTGCCAATACTGATGGGAGTGTTATAGGCCCATAGATTTTGTTATTGTGCAGAGCCTTTTTTTACATCAGGAAAGAAGTAGTAATTTCTACAATTTGTTTTAAACATCAGTATAGTCATCAGAGCAGAATACAGTTCTTAAGGCATCTTTAAGATTTGCGTCTTTCGAGTTATTGCGTGGACTTACCGATAATGTTATTTCAGCTTTAATGAACGAATAAAATACATAATACTGACACTTCATTCATGAAGAAGCAGAAAATAATTTAATTTAGAATCTGCCCTCGTTAGTTATGGATATAGGAATAAAATCTCGAAGACGTTATTGTCACCACCTTTCATTCCTCAACCTGTCAATGTTAACAATATTTCTTCAATATTAGGCATTATTGCTTTTTCCGGACCACATTCGTACTCGTCCAGAATATATTGTTGAAATCACATGTCAGTGAACACCTGCTCTAACTCCCACCATTGCCAGAAGGGATCGAAGGTCAGATATAAATGAAGTGACCCTTGTCAGAAACTCACTGGCAGGTGTCTCTTGCAATATATTTGTAGGTGAAATTCGAGAAATGATATGTTTTCAACTGAATTACCGCACGAATATTGGCGTTGAATATTGATGGGCTAGGAAGTACGTTGACGATATGATAATAATAATAATTATTATTATGAACCTTTTTCATTTTTAGTTGACTGTAAATAAAATCTAAACTGTTTCTGACATTTCAATAAAACTCGCAGATAGAAGACAAATGTTTCATTTGAAAAATATATTCTCTCGATATGAAGCAAATGTGAATTTAATATTTTCATTTTACCGGCAGTGGGTATCACGCTTTCTAAACACATGATTAATTTCGTATTCGAGTGTTTCAATTAAAATTTTTATAAGAACATTTTGTTTGATTTTTGAATTTTGTGATATACTGTGATATACCTACGTAACAGTAGAGGATAATTCTGCAAACTCCAGTAATGAAAAGTTAATGAATCAGACAATACAAAAAAACAGTTTTCAGTATCCCTAGGTCTTCAAACTTGACTATAATATTCTGAATCAATTCGAGTTATTGAAGAAAAACTTGATGATCTCGAGGATCTACTAACGAGGATGGATCTCGAAGCTTTTTCTTGTCTTCTGTTGGTTCTCAGTTCCTTTTAAGCCTCCGAATTAACTCTCTGATACAGTACACTCAGTTTTTCCCAACATAGGGTGTTCAAATGTACTTGGTAACAGTTTTAAACAGATCCCAAATTAGAATATCTTAAAAATCTTCCTCTACCTGCCGAGTCCGTTAAGGTACAACAGATCTACCATAAATCCTTCGCTCACTGAGGATCCTTAGTACAGGTTGTAACAATTTTTCAAATTTGTACTCAGATAGTGGTTTTTTTTATTATTATTATCATACAAATAATTAAAGTTGAGGCAAAGCCTATGAACTTACCTAATAGTACATAAAAATACGTACAAACGAAAAAGAAGTGCAATCACATGATGAAAAGGATCACAGGATGAAAAAAAATTTAATTGTCAGATTCACAAGTGGCACTCACTCACGTCAAAACCAAGCATCGAAACCGTTTTTGAAGGCGTTCACAGACACTGAGTTAACCACTGACGAGGGTAGAGAGCTCCACATGGAAAACACCCGGTTAGTAATGAAGTTTTGCCTCTGTGGCGTCTGAAAGCTCTTCCTCTTCACCTTGTAGACGTCACCTCGAAGACGGTTATCAAGGTTCAACTTGACGAGATAACTTAGATCAATTCCGAACAAGTTTTGAAGAGCGCGTTAAGTGATTATGAGATCACCACGCTCCCTCCTGACATCAAATGTGGGCAAGTTCATTCTCGACAGTCTTTCGCTGTAGCTGGGACGCGAAATGCCGTGAGAAGATTCTCGAGCAAGGCAGAATCTCTACTCAACAATGCACCACACAGGGCCCGCAAACTCCAATGCTGGGCGCACATACACCTTGTAGAGAGTAGCACACGTGGACCGATCACAGCCACCAAAAGCTTTCTGGATCATAAATAATGGTTTTATGGCCTTATTCATTGTGTGGAGAATATAGTCGAATCAGCTCAGGTTCTCGGTCACAAACACAGCAAGGTCAGCATGACTACTATAGTAGCGACAGAAGTGATCGTAATCACTGATCGCCCTGGCAGGAAGCCGTGCTGGCCCTCTGGAATGAGGTTGTTAATGAGGATAACATCCGAAATAACTTTCTCACAAATCTTCGCCACAATCGGGAAGATAGTTCTCAGCGCTTTGTTTGTCTTGCATTTTATAGATTGGCGTCACATGTGCGTTGGGCCAGGCAACGAGTAGACAAGATGTTTCAAAAGAACGTGCGTATAACAAGGAATGAGTATACCAAAAAGTTCGGGCACATTCCTTGAGTAATCTAGCAGAGATAACTTTAAGAGCCGAAAAATGGGCCTCAACTGCAGACTGAAACAGGTTTTGGTTAATGAAGAAGAATTGCAGTCATTTTTCATTTGAGGAAGTTTTAGGGTTCCTTCAGTAACAGAAGCAACAAAAGAATCAGCCAGCATGTTAGTTGTCTCTTTCGGTCTGCAACAAGGTTTATTACTTGAGTTGAGTACAAACGGTATGTGAACTTTTCAGTTACTGGCCGATCCTACATATTTAAAGAACTTTTTATGGTTCTTAGAACTGGAAAGTCTGAACTCGAAGTTTCTCCTGGCATCAGCAATTTGAGAGGAGAGTGAATTGGGGAAACGTCGATGGTCTTCGTAGTCCCTTGGCGTAGATAACGGTGTCATATTGACTCCATATGCCGTATAACCCTAAGGATATTTTGATCGATCCAAGATTTTGCTTGTATCTGAACTATACTCTTCTGATATGAGTATTCACCTTCAGTATTCTCCTCGACCTTTTGGATAAAGATGAAGTTTCAATATGAAGAGTGGAAAGAAGAAAATTGTGGATCCGATTTGCCTAGAGGTAGATATTGCTCGATTTTGGAAAAGAGGTCGGTATCGTTAGTTAACACTAGATCTAAAAGAGAAGTAGTCTGGAAGTAACGAAATCGCGTAGGAAAATCAATTAGTCTCTGATAGCATCTATAAAAACACTAGGTGGCGAACTATAAATCTTCGGTGAAAGTTGCCATTCAACACCGGGCATGTTGAAGTCGCCAGCTATTTATATATTGCGCCTTGTAGTAAATAGATTGCCCAGATGGGCAGCTAATGTAGCATCGGATTGGCAAGGGCGAGGTCGATAAATGCAGCCAACGGTAAATAAACAGGACTTTTTTTTAGTATATCGATAAATATAATATATTGTCAATACCCGGCAAATCAAGGTTCGTGAGCTTTAATGAGAACGCAGAAGATAGTTCTCAGGCCACATATATGACCACACCACCATGACCTACGGTTGTCGTTATGTCCTGCCAGAAAATCGAGTAACCCGGTACCGGAATCAATGTGTCCTGAATACCGGCATGAAGCCGGGATTCGACAATCGTGAGCGTCAACAAAAGCTAACAATTCAAAGTATTTGGAAAACAGTGACTGTGCGTTGGTATACAAGATGGTCCATTCGCGGAGAAAATTCAGTTTTTTGTTCTCTTAGTAGTGGTGACTTTAGTAATGGTGGGTTTACCATAACAGGATGTCGATATAAGACTCTCCAGCACTGATTCTGCGCTTGAGCTCAATACGTATATTATTGAGTTCCTTAACTTGTGAAGGTCTTTTATCATCAGTGATGCTGAATCTACGCCAATCACGTCCGTTGTTAAAGGATATTTTAAGCATTCGCGGACGATTGCTAGTCGGAACTCCCATTCTAGAGATGGAATTACGTTGCGAATTTATATCCGGTGTTATGTGATCGAGCACCTGAAAACTACTGTTTTCGTCTGCCTCAGGGTCAGCCTGAGGAATTGCGCGAATTAAGATATTGTACGATCTATGCAACCGTTCGAGTATTTCAGCTGGTTCAAGTGCTGAAATTACAGCAGATGGCCCCGGACTGGAACGCTCAATATCCGATATTTTAGAGCTGGTAGTTTCCATTGCGACTGAAAGTTTCTTATGAGATTAGGCTGGATTTTTTATTTGAGAAGTACAGGCTTTGATTTCAGCATCATGTTTTCTGATCGAACCGCAATGATCCACGAGTAGGCCATCATGACGGCGTATATCCTCTGAATGTTTTTTCATTATAGACTTGCATTCAGATACATCTCATTACAGCGCTAGTTCGGAGGTTTTTAGTAATGAAATATCAGCGGATATTTCATTCAGTTCAGCCATAAGGGCAAACAATTCGTCACCACCGAGCGTGGAACCCGAAAATGCAGTGGATTTACAGGTGAAATTGATGCGTTCAGAACTCCAATCTGCATCTATTAGGCTCAACTCATTAGGCAATAAACTGAGGCAATCGACATGGAACTTTTTTCTACATTTAGAACAATTAATGAATTTACTTGAAGCTGTTGGTTTAGAACAAATATGGCATTTTGCCATTTGCCTATAGATTACTTGGAATGAAAGGAAAAGTGAAAAGGAAACACAAACTTCACTCTCTTGGGCCGATAAGAGACGACTTAAACAGATAAGGTTGGCCACGGATGGAAAGTTAGATTGATAAATATATAATTGTTTATAGATGAAAATATTTTTTACTTAGAAGTACGAAACAGTTGTTGCAGGATAATTTGAATTTCATAATTTTATGAAAATTGGATTGTCATTTAGATATGTTTGGGGGGAGATGTCTTGTCTACATTTGCGATTTTTGCTAGGCTTTAACGCTTCAACAATAAATTATTAATTCTATGATATAATATAAATATTTGACTTATTTTCGATAGAGCTACCTCATTTTACAAACTCTAAGGGATAGTGAGTTCTTTCTTATGAAAATACCTTAATCTAAATTCTACAACTTATTTAAACCAATGCAGAATGAAATAATTGTATGAGTTTTTGGACAGCTTCATGTGAAGCAGGAAAATGACGTATACAGAATGTATACTGAAATGAACTGTCATAATATTTGTTAATAAAAAGAGCTGTAAAAATTATTGGGGTGCATCTACTAGCCTTACGGTAAAATCTGAGAAAGTTCTCTCGGTTATCGATTTGATAATGGATTGGGTGTCTGAACTATGAAAGTCGAGTACTGCAGGCCATCTAAGTCTAACATATAGGTAGCTCGTAGTTGGCGGTGGTATTAACAGATTTATTCATGAGCGGCTCAGAGATAGACGGCGGCATGGTCGTAGATAGAATATGTGTTCAGACTAAAGGGTCTATGTCTATTTAAGAATGCATGAATGTCGTCTCAACTTGAGACCGAGCTTTCATGTCAATGGTCAAAAATTTTTGTATTCGATTGAACTCCATCCCTCTCTATTCTGAGAGTTTATTTTCTTAGGCGATTCTATTAAGAATTACATATATCCACACAAATATGTAAAATATATGGATATTATGCAAATGGTCAGTTGAATTTTGAAACAAAATTGAATGTGTAATGAATCCTGTGAATGAATCGTTCTCATGTCATCTTCATTTTATGAAAAAAACGATTTTATTTGTTTTTCAAATTGCTTTTGTAAAAGGATTCGTAATAATACAGAAAGAATGCGATTCCTGCAATTAATATTTCGATTGGGTACTTAGCTTTTGTTCACTGAAAATTTTAACAAATCGTCATCAAAAAAATGGTGGAAAGCACTGACGCGAAGTCAGACGCTTTTGCCCGATTGCTTAATATATCGTTTCTCCGGAAAATTTTTAATATTTGACTTACTTTTTGAAGAAGCTATGATACATTTGATGGATAAAAATATAAAATTTTTGAGTTCAACCATCAGAAAGTAATAAGTATGAGTTTACATCTGTCCTAAATAAACGGAAAATTTCATGAAAAGGAAAGATACATGGTAAAAGACTCTATTCTTCTCAATTTGATCTGCATCGATACTTGTTGGAAAAAGGAAAAGAATATATTGAAAGAGGTTCATGTAGTCATGTCGTTAATTCACATCATATGCTGAATTTGAATTCGATCTGATTTGTGCTTTCGAGAATATTTGGAAAATGTTGTTTCAAGCGGGAAACCATTGAGCCAATTCCAGCCATTGACGAGTTGATGTTGATAGATCTTCAGACACATCATGGGCTACAACAGCAATGTCTTCAGGTGTGTTACTGGACAAGAACGTGAGCGGGTTCTTTCATCAAATTACGGTTCAGTTTTCACAAACATAATGGTCCACAAATTGACGTGATGGCATTTTATTTCCATTGAATTTTTCACGTAAATTTCTAACAGTGTGAATAGAAGATTCACTACTTTGGAAATAAGTTTTTGATATTTCCAGTTATTCTCAAACGTAAATCGACCCATTTCGTTAATGTCAAATATAAAACTAACTTTCTGTTAAAACACAAATTACGGAAGTGTTGCCACACTCGAAATAACCACCCTTTATTTCGACTGCACACCCATCCTGAAAATTTCAAGTTGCGGTAAAAATTTTCCTCCGATTACTGTTCATCGAAATACCAAGTTTTCAATTCGATCGAACGAAATTAATTTCGTTTTTTATTGAGAGAGGATTTGATTATAATTTTTTGAACCCAACTTCACACTTAGCCGCATAATCATTTACGGTCTTAGGAGCTAATATATCATGGCTTGTGTATGAAAAAGTTCAATTAATTCTACGCAGTAGTTTTTGGTTGGTGTCCTTTTAAATATGGAGAGCAATCAGCATTTTCGCCATATTTTATTTTTTTACCATGAAAAAGTAAAAATGCTATTTAAGTCAAAAAGAAATTAACCGATGTGTATGGAGAAGACGTGCTGACAGTACGCCAGTGCCAGAACTGGTTTGCAAAACTTCGGCCCGGCAATTTTGATGTCGAAGATGCACCACGTTCCGGAAGGACGTTTCAAGCTGATAAAGATACAATGAAGACATTACTTGATGCAAATCGGCGAATAACAATACGTGAGATCAGCAAGAGGTTAAATTTATCAAATTCAACTGTTTATGACCAACTGAAAAGTCTGGGTTTAACCTAGGAGCTCGATATATGGGTTCCCCATGTTCTCACGGGGAAAAATTTGTGTCGTCGCGTTGACGTCTGTGATTCGCTTCTCAAACGTCACGAAAATGACCAATTTGAAGCGCATCATTACTGGTGACGAAAAATGGGTTGCATATAACAATGTCAAACGCATATCATGGAGTAAAAAACATGAATTGATTCAAAACATTTCGAAAGCCAATATCCATAAAAAAGGTGCTATTTGTTTGGTGGGATTTTAAAGAAATCTTTTTTTGAGCTTTTACCAGATAACACAACAATCAATTTGGAAGTATACTGTCATCAGCTGGACAATCTGAATGATTCACTCCAACAGAAAAGGCCAGAATTATTCGGCAGAATAGGTGTAGGGTTGCACTAAGATAATTCAAGACCTTATACAAGTGTGGTCCCTCGCCAAAAGCTTTTACTGTTTGATTGGGATACATTCCACACCCACCATATTCTCCAGATCTAACGCCTTTGGATTATTATTTGTTCCTTTCATTGCAAAAATTTCTGAACGGTTAAACCCTTGCTTCAAATGAAGAGGTCAAGAATCACCTGGATCAGTTTTTTGCCAGCAAAGACCAAAAATTTTATGAGCGTGGAATCATGCTACTACCAGAAAGATGGCAAAAGGTGTTGGACCAGAATGACCAATATATAAGTAAATAAAATATTTATTCCTTATACGAAAATTGTCTTTCATTTTCCAAAAAAAAACGATATTACTTTCCGAACAATAGTTTCGGAGCTATAAGAAGTCTCAAATATAAATAACTGCGGCATTGGATTGAATTCACTCATAAGTAGTAGATCCAACAGAGTTATTTCGACCACAAATCTACTCTGAAACTTTCAAGTCTCTAGCTCTTTCCATTCGAGAGTTAGAGTATTTACCACTGAACCAGTTAACAGGACAGGTCGGACTGATTTATTTTTAACCTCTCAGTCTTCACCATTCATATTTTCAGGATTGCCGAGACCTGAAAATATTGCCCAGAAAAAAACATTTCGAAAATGGTTTCGATCTCTAAGACCAGTGTTCTGAAGTATATCGCACGCATGTTATATTGAAATTGGATACGGCGATTGAGATGGCAAGCCTGAAACCGGGATATTATGTTCTTTCAAGGAAATTTTCGCTTTCTGGTTGTGAGTGAAGGGGCATTAAAATGCATGAAGCAAATAATTGTCTCAATAAAGTTTTTGTATGGTAGCACTAGAGGTTGCAGTACATTCCTCATATAATTGTTGACCATCAAAGCAACATTTTATCCAGACCATGCCAGTGTTGCCCCTAATAGCTGTGTTCTTTCTGTTTAACCAGAATTGGACCCCTAGCAACTGGTGCCCTGCAAACACTAATCGGATGCAAAGAAAATCGAGATTTATAGATAAATTATTATTTTTATTGCCGCATCGGTTTTATAAATTTTCTTCAGCTCTGGTTGATAGAATGCTTCGATCAATTTGTGTAACTGACTGACACTTTCATGACCATCTACTTACAAATTCAATCTTCTATGAAGGGTTTGTCTCGAAAAACTTACGTATTTTTGAGGTCTCGCAAATGTTGTACTGACATTTCTGAGGAAAAACCCGGGTATTTTGTATATGAACTGAAACGAGGCATGTTTTTCTTTGAGGTCTTTAATTAATTTATAAATAGCTAGATGTAGGAACCAAAATCTATAATTAATTTCAACACCAAACTCTGAATACATCTTTATATGAAAGATTTATAAGAATTGTAGAAGAATGAATTAACAACCATTATATTTAAAAATGGCACTGATATAAATAGGGGTTAATTCTTGATAGAAGGTATATAAAATTATTTAAATATTTTAATATTAGCCTTCTTCATATTTAATTCCAAAAAATTATATTTAATGATTATAACTTCTGAAAATAGATTTAAAAATTTCATTTCGGCAGAAGTCTTTCTAGAAGATTGAAGGGTAAGTAAATATTTGTTGTTGATTGATGTTATATTTATTGAATATGCATTATTTGAATACTGACCAAGCAAAGTCCTTCTTAAAACTTGTTTTTCAGTAATATTTTACATATCTTGAGTTTTTATATAAAGTATCTTAGTCAGATATCCAATAATATTGAATAGTCTAAGTAAGATAGTTTTATGATGAAATTCTTAAGATTATGTTGGATATTTTTGAACGATATTGGTTTTCATAAAATTGATCAGCAGAAACAAAATTTTGTCTATTCAAAATATTTAATTTATAGGATTTTGATTAATAATTTTTATTTATTGGATTTTGTTATACCATTCGGATGTCTTATAATGAATGTTTATTTTATATGTCAATTGATATAAGTGGTAATTATATGACATTATTTTAATTTATTTTCAGAAGTTATAATCATTAAATATAATTTTTCGGAATTAAATATGTAGAAGGCTAATATTAAAATATTTAAATAATGGCACTGACGTTTCATGTACTTTTGCGCGCTTATTTATATCACCCACGATCCTCACGAATTCTTGCGGTAGCTTTCTTCTAATTATAACTTAATTATTAATTTAAACTCAATCGATTGATGCTATGGTTTCGTAGCTCTGAAGGCTGATCTGCTCACACTTTTATTTTTATTTTATCTTCAAATTATACGATCCTCACTAAATTTCATATAAGCCTGTGTGTCGTTCTTATCTAAATGCTCAATTTAAACTAGATCGTAGATTTTTCACCATAGTTTCGATAGAGCTCAACACTACTCTGCTCAAAGAATATTTTTTTAATCTTCTGATAATACTGCACAGACATGCGTGTTATTATTTTAATCCTAAGTACTAAATTTGAGATCGATCAGATCTGTAGTTTCAAGTCAGAGTTTTTAGGGTAAAACCGACCGGAAAATTACGTTTGACCGCGAATTCTTCATCACCGAATCTTATTTAGTGCACTTTTAGTTTATACCCTTTGTCATTAGAGACATTTGTAACGGGTCTTCCAATAGGCACTTCGTAGAATTGACAGAAAAGTTTTTTGAATAAAATTTTTTGGAATTAAAATTGTAGAAGACAACATATTATATTCAATTTGTTTCAATATTCAAATTTTGTTATATTTCTTCTATCAAGTGAAAAGCCTTTTACTATCTTATTTTATATATTATATATAATTATATTTTGGCTTCAATAAATCTCATTATGGAATGTCAATGAATTTAAATAAGCTTAAAAATAACTTAGACTGTTCTGTGATTTTGTTAGAACATAGATCAATCTTGAATTCTAAAGTTGGTTTGTTTTCGAAGCATCATTCATTGTTAACACGTGAGCGTTGTGATATATTATAAGTTAGTTTTTCGATTTTGATATTTGGAATATTATCTAGGACCGATGAAGGAATTACTTAGAATTATATTTGTTTTTTTGAAGATATAGTACATGTTTTGAATTAACTTATTTGAATATTTAAATATATTAAATATTTCAAATGAATTATATTCTTTGAGAAGTCCTTTAAGTGTGTTCATGTTTTTAAAAAGCAATTGGTGTTCTTAAAGATAAGACCAGAAACAGAATTTTGTTTCCTTTAAATATTCATTTATTAATTTTAATGACTTCCGTATATCTGTTGGTTTATTTATTTCATTTGACATTATATATTGAGTTTTGATTATATACGACTATTAAACGTAAGCGGTGCTTATTTCAAACATTAATTTAATTCTAGAAGTTTTTTGAATAAAATTTTTTTGAAATTAAAATTGTAGAAGACAACATTATATTTAATTTGTTATAATATTCAAATTTTGTTATATTTCTTCCATCAAGTAAAAAGCCTTTTACTATTTTATTTTAGTGTAAATTGAACACTGTTGAATTTGAGGATATTGATGCATATAACAATGCAATTAAAAAAGATGACGATGTTTTTAGACTACTTTACCAAAATATTAGGAGTGTGTCAAGGAATTTGGATGATTTTCAAATACTTCTAAAGAATGTTAGGTTACTTTCTGATTGTATAGTCTCGTCTGAAACATTAAGGGTAGTTTATGAGGGATGATCAGTCTATATTGAAGGTTACGAAATGATATATAATCGAGGCGAAATCAACAAAAATGATGTAATAATGATTTTTATTGAAAAAAATCTTCGTTTCCAACGTGATGCTATCTTTATAGGAAGGGTGGGGGTTTTGGAGGTTACTATTCTTCTTCCTCGGGATAAAAAACTACTTATAACTGGTGTTTATAGGCCTTCCTTCACTAGTGCCTATGATTATATTCAATCACTTGACAACTATCTGCAACAGAACAAAAAAAGTAGATACTACTAATCACATAATAGTCGGAGACATTAATATTAATATTTTCAATGATATGATGAACTGCTATGTGCGTATATAAATTTAATGAGCGAGTATAACTACATGTCACTGATAAACAGACCAACCCGAGAGCGATCGTGTTTGGATCATATGTTTTTGAAGAGTAGTACACCCAAAATTGGAGATCTTATATCGGCTTCAACAGAACAGACGTTCATAATAGACCATCGAGCTACAGCGATCAGTCTAGCAGTAGTAACTGAAAAACTACAAAGAAAGATCCGGAGATACCGAAAAGTGATAGATTACACAAAATTTAAGGCAAAACTAGCGGAGTTTGATTGGAGTTTTCTCCATTCTTTGGACGACCCCCGACTGAAAGTTACTTATTTTTGGACATAGTGAACAAAGTTCTCGATCAAGACAGCTGAAAATTGAAGATTACAAAGAAGGATGTACGAAGGAAAGATTGGATAACTGCAGGGATTGTTTGATCGATAAATGCAAAAAAGGAGTTCTATAAGAAATTCGTCTGGGGGCCGAATAGATTTAAAACAGAATTTGTGCATTATAGAAATTGCCCCGACAGAATTATAAGAACAGCTAAATACAACTTCTATAGAGCAAGGATGAATGAAAATAAAAACAACACAAAGAATCTATGGAATACGATCAACGACATATACATCTCTAAAAAACAAGATGTCATAGGAAATCTTCAGAAACAGGATGGATCTACTACAGATAATAAAGAACCAATGGTAAAAATATTTAATGAATACTATGTAAACGTAGGTGAAGAACTTACGGATAAAATAAAGTTATCGGTCTCAGCACCATTCAAACACCATAATCTCGAGCATTCTTCCTTCATCAGCCCAACGACACCGGAGGAGATATGGTCGGTTATTCGCAAGTTAAAAAACAACAAATCATCCGGATATGATAATATTTCAAATGAGACCTTGAAAAACATTAATGATGAAATAGCTCGACCATTAGCCCATATAATGAATGATAGCATTGCGGGGGTACCTGAGTGTAGAATTTCAGTTTTACCGAACTCTATGAAGTGGTTTTCTTTCATACAATGAGCAGAAAAACCAATAGATGTTTTTTCCCAGTATGCTCATTGCAGAAGAGAAAACTACTTCATAGACTTCGGTAAAACCAAAATTCTACACTCAGGTAATAAAAGCAAAAAGTTGGACCTACTCGAATATCTAGAAATCTCTTCTGCCCATAAAAAATTTCTGGCGATAACAAATGACAAGTTGGAATTTTATTTATCCTCATTTTTGACATCTGTTAATAACAAGTGCTTTTGAAAATAAGCAAATATCGTCAACAGGTATGTTACTTACTGTACTTACAACCTCAAAAAAATAAAAAAATCCCGTCACTTTCATCTGTTGTCCGATAAATATATAAATTGTTATGTTAAGTAAATTTTACTTTGTTTTGAACATATGTTAAAGAAAAAAAATTAAACTTTTGTGGAACCTAAGCCAAGTGATTTATTTACCTTATTAATATCCAAAATGTTTTATCAAGTGTTTTGCGAGAAATCAATATATTTAAAATTTGATCATTTCAATAAGGTGCTCTAGCAGTGATAACAGTTTGCAAAGCACAAGACGCGCCTTAGATCAGATTTTGGATCACATACTGCGAAATTATGTCCCATTCCTGCACAAATATATCAAGAAGCTATATAGAATTTCCGGGAGCCAGCTGCCTTCATAATGTCTCTTGATCTCATCCCGAATATAATCTATCAGCTTTAAGTCTGGACTTCTATCAGGCTCTACAATAAAAGCTTGAGCATATCTCTCGCCTTATTGCCGCTATACTACTACACGTCTGTCTGAATCCATAAAATATAATTTCGATTCGGTGGAAAACATTATGCGACTCCAATCCTGTATTGTCCAAGCCAAGTGTGCTCGAGCAAAATTCAACCTTTTTATCCTGTGTTTACGTGAAGACAGCGATCCAGTAATTTTAGTTCAAGAAAATAATTGAGCAGTATGCAGTCTCCTAAATGCCCACTCACAAATGTTTAAATTTTTCACTTTTTCCAATCCATATCAAATGAAAACTGCCGTGAGGATTCAGTTTCTCGAAGCACTTAAAACGAGAAAGCGGTCGTTTTCAGTTATTGTATTACTTCTTATCGTATAGAAGATTCTCTAGTGAACACACAATCCCTTCGTAATGTTGAAATACTCTTTGCATACTGAAGAAAATCACACCGAAGGTATTTATAGTTTTGCTCTGACTAAGGCCATCTTCTACGGTCGCCACAATTCGTGGTGCAGCAACACAGTATTTATAACCATTTCAAAATTTAAAATGGAATACAACTCAATCGGACAATTTGCGATAGATAGATAAAACCACCGAAACAGAACATCTGCTGCTAATGGCTTTCAGCAATGTTCGATTTTCATTTTATGCTCTACACAGTCTACACTGTAAATATTAGAAGAAATTATGCTACTTACATCCTCCAAGATAACGAAACGAAATAAAATCATTTTAAAATTTTCATCTTGGACGTAATTTTTTTGGTCAGGTACGTCTTACGTATTTTTTGTGACTGCAGTTTCGAAATATAACTTCATCTTCAGAAGAGAAAACTTAACAAAAGGCACAGAGCATTTGGGCAGATCCAAGTACAAAAGAGTAATACCAGAAATACAAGTGGTTAACAGATGTTATTCTTATGTAGTGAAGTTTTTGGATACACATAGATCTGTATGGTCATCCATTACTTTCAGATTACTTTTATTATGAACTAAAAACAGATTATGAAATAACAGAAGATTCCAAATATTTAAGCTTCTTTATTCTATATATGGAAATTTAAGGTTATATATTGTAGAAAATGATGGCCACAATAGCTTGCATAGGTAGAATTTCGATTGTTTCTGGTGAAATTAATTTCATGTTCTTTGAATGTTGTCCGACGTTATGTACTATATGTCCCATGAATGTATTGGCTATTGCAAGTTAAATATAATAATTTAACTCATAAGCTCCTGATTCATGTAATTTTTGAGTTGGATCCATTGCCTCAAACAGTGTAGATGGTAGTTTATCCCTCTTTTAGCTGGTTAATGGTAGAATATTGTGTTGATACCATCATCCAGAAAAGGTGCATGGAATACTGTGAATTCATATTATATAAATTTTCTATATCGAGAACAGGTAGCCTGACTACTAAATCTATCGGTCCTATCGCCTTTTCATGTTATCGCCTTAAGCAGTCGCCGCGGGTTGTAAGTCCACGTGTTTTATAATGTTAAATATATATGTTTTGTTAACGTATTAGGCATACCCAAATGTTTATAATTGTGAATGAAAGTTGAAGTAATTTCGTCAATTCAATATTTGCGTATTGCAGCAGTTAGATACTGATAGATAAATAGCTTATATATATTGAATTGAAGTCAAACCTAGAAGGCATCGTCATTTCGTAGTTGGTCAAAGTAATGAAGCAGGAATCATTAAGACTGTACCGAAATTAGTCTCTCTACATGTCGTCAGATTACATCAAAGTACCAGAATTAGTGATTTAGTGGACGTCTTGAAGAAAAAATTTCCTGAAGTCAGTTGTGAGGTACATGCATACAAGTACCCCGACAAGTATGCCTCTATGAAAATAACAATCCCACAAGAAAATGTTAAAAATGCCTGGAAGCGAGAAATCTGGCCTTCAGGTGCAATTGTATTCAGGTTTTTTGCCAAAAAGAGGGTGCTAACATAACAAATAGAACCTCAAAAACAGTAATTAAAACACAAAAAATAAGTAACATACATCAAAACCTTCAGTCCTTAGGAAATAGCATAGACAAATTGGAACAATTAAAGTCAAATAACTCAGATTGTTCTATTCTCTGCACAACAGAACACTGGCAGTCAAAGGAACAAATCTGCCAATTGGGATTGAAACCCTTCATGTTAGCTGCCAGTATGTGTCGGCAAATGGGTAAACACGGTGGATCAGCAAGTTTTATTAAAAAGAATATTAAAACAAAAGAATGTGAATGTATAAGTAATCTATCTACCCTTGGAGAGTTTGAATGCAGTGCGATAAATTGTGAAGTGAAAAAATTAAACAATGATAATTGTGTCAGCGTATAGCCGCCAAATGGAAGTATGGAAGTATTTTTTGAGAAACTTGAATGTCTGTTGTTCGAAAAAATTGAATCCAATAGCATAAAAATTTATGGGAGGCGATACATAGAAATGAAAGAAGATAGAACATAGAAATGAAAGAAGATAATATCACTAAAAACAGAATATTTACACTTTTGAATTACTTTTCAATTAAACCTCAAATTAATGAATATATGAGGATTACTGCACACTTTAAGAGTTGTCTTGATAACTTGATAACTTGTTCACGAATTCAACTCAAAATATAACATCTCAGGTTATAGAATACCATATTTTTGATCATAGCGCTCAATAAGTGAGTTTTCAATTAGATAATGATATAAAAACAAAACGAGTTAAAAGAAGATTTTTTAGTGAAACAAACAAGACCCTTTTTCTCAGGAAAACTATGGAAGAGAAACGGTATAATATTTACCTCATTAGGAAGTCTAATTGTGAAGTAATGGCGAGTATTCATTAATCAATTCATCAATATATTCAACGAATGTTTTCCACTAAAGCTAATTAATTAAAGTAGGAAACACCAATATAATAATCATAACACCAAACTTAATGAAATTAAAGCAAAACTCGACATACTGTTTGTGATATCTGATAATAATACAATATAAAATACAAAAGTCAATATATTACGTTAAAGAAAGAACATAACAAGTTGTTGAAATTATAAAAAAAATTTAGAATATGAAGACAGAACTGAAAAATCAAATTGACAGAACTGAAAAATCAATGTTTGTAGCGAACTGACAGGAAAAAATGTTCATCAGGATAACTTATTGAGTGAAAATTCTTTATAGTTAGCAGAAATTTTTAATCAAAACCTCATGAAAATAGTAAAGGATTTTCAACTTGACCAGGTTTCAGGCAATTTTTCCTGTTTGATGCCAGAGGCTAATCAATGAATGTTCTTAAGACCTGCGAATGTTAATGAGCTCATAGAATTGGGTAGTTGAAAAACACATGACGGCATTCCGGTTAATATTGTTAAATTTTCCATTAAAGAGCCTAGCGGTAGTGCTATGTTATATAATAAATTATTATCAGATCAGTTGAAACTGGCGTCAACTGAACCGATTTAAAAAAAGAACCCGAATAACCTTGGTAATTATAGGCTAATAAATTTATTACCGGCATTTTCCAGGATTTTCGAGCTTGCTATGAGTTCTTATATGAATGAAAATAATCTTTTTTCTCGATTTCAACACAGTTATCTAAGGCGAAGATCAACAAATACGGCCATTTACCAATTTGTGAACACAATTTTAGATGATCTAGAAAATAAAAATTTAGCAATGGGTATTTTTGTGAAATTAGAAAGGCTTTTGACTGCAAATAAATTAATTCGGCTGATCTGTACGAGAAATTATCAATAAGGAGTATGAGCTTTGGTAATAGAAAGTTCTAGAAATCGAGATAGTGTAACATACATCTGTATAAAAATTCTATATTCAAACAAACTCGACAAGGTTTTGTTGATCATAGAGGCAAATTGCAAAATTGCAGACATGCGCATATTTCGAACTGATTGGTTTTCGTCAGTGCAATATATATATAGTATATACATATTGCTTGATATTATTTTTAGGGAAAACAACTTTGTAACTTTTATGTTCTATGTTTTATGATCTATGTTCTATGTTCTATGTCTAAGATTTTAACCTAAAACTGTCAAATTTTAGTTAGCTGTTAGAAATGTGAATTGAAAAACCCGAAAAAATAGCATTGTTTTTGATTGCTTACTGGTTGGTAGGCTATTTTTTTTATTTCTTTGTATTTTATTATTTTATTTTGTGTATGTTATTCTGTTATACTTTAAACTAAAGAAAATAAATTCTTCCAGAATCATGACATCAAATCGTCTATTTTATCCCACTGACCACGTTTTTTCACGTAACCATGATTACGTCATTCCAATATGGTTATATACTTTTGTAAGATTATTGTCATTTTTCCATTTGAATCACCGAAGTACGACGAAGAAATTATTTCTTTGATTTTTCTATTCTTATGCTGGTTGAGATATATTTGTATGTTTATTCGAGATTGTTTCTGTTAGACTGAATTATCCTAAGTGCCACTTTTCCAACCGTTCTTCGCAGCTATTGTCTCCACAGCTTCAGTTTCACTCAAGCTCTTATTTTGCGTGCTTGTTCTAGGTTACAGTGTACTATCGTTCCGTCCAAATGTCCCTTATTTTATGTTTTGAGACAACAATGAAACCAGTTGACTAAGTTCAAATCATTGATGAAAAATCCAAGGACAAAAATAATTCAATTTAGCCGGTATGGTCTGTCCGTTAACAATTAAAATTTTCGAACAGAAAGAGCTAAAGGGTTTTCCAATGAGAATTTCATTTTGATATGAAAAGAAACGAGTTTTTTTCAAGAGAAATCAATGGATGTTTATCAAAATTTCACATCTGATATCAAAAGACAGGAATATATACCTTGTTAAAATTTTAAAATTCATTAATATCATAATATTAAAAATAAACTGTAATTAATCACTAAGCATAAGAATCAATGTGAATTCAAAATAATTAACACAAATAAATAACATTTTTCAACCACTTATTTCAAATTAGCTGACATTAAGTGACATTTTATGAGTGTGGATAGCTCAGTGGGAGAGCATCGGGCTCGTGACCGGGAGTTCCGGTTTCGAATCCAGTTCAGGTGGAAAAGAAATTTTCTAGTTGGACGGGTGTCTGCCACCATTTCACTGTCACAAATTAACAGTACAGTGACCTAAAGTGGCGCGAGATCGCAGTAACAAAACCTACCCAGAACACACCTGAACTCCTAACTCGCAAAAGCTGAAAAAGCTTCTGAGGGATCTTCACAGAAGATATAGGAGTATCAGGATAATAATAATGATAATAAATCTAGTAACATTTTATGAACCTGTACAGATATTCTGCACCTATTATTAAGTTTGAATGTATCTGAAAATTAGGTTATATATACATCGCAACTGCACTCACACAATGATGTGATAATCTCAATATTTTTAGTAATAGGACATTTTAATTTCTAAAATCTTGGTTCAGTTTATTGAATATAGACTTTAAACAATTTTGCATTTAAATAATATTCGACCTACATCTGAGATTCACCAAACAACTTATTGTCATATAAAAAAATACTTAATCTCAGTCACAAGTTATAAGGGGTGGAAAACTTCAAATCAAAATGAAACACAAAGGAATCATTTTCATATCGAACGTAAAAAATAATTTTATTGCATTAATATTGAAAAATGGTTTCGTTTACCTTGTTACGCCGCTGCAAGGGCGTACATGGCGAAATCTGACGGTCCAATTTTAACCCTCCGCGGCACAAAAGGTTTTATTTATGTAATAACGCATCAAATAATGACTTTCATGTGTAATGGTTTCGGATTAATTTGCGTATTTATGCAACTTCACATATCTTGAGAGGAAAAAAATCTTGTTAAAATTTACTTTGAACAAAGAATTTTTAATTCACTTTACAGGTACGTAACACCTACGTATCCAGAGTTAAACAATTCAGTCATTTCAAATATGAATCATTCAATTCATAGAATCCTAAGCGGGCCTAAACACCAATTAAGAAACGAAAATATTTCTCCCTTAGATTATTCCTAGGAACCCATTAGAACCGGTTTAGCCGTTTCAAGACTATTGTCGTATCGGAATTACCTGGGCCACCTTTTCGGACCCAAACCCACTCTCTCATCCGCCAGTTAAAAAAAAGGCACACGTCGAACACATCCCCTGCACCAGACTCTCTCTCTCTCTCTCTCTCACTCACACCAATATAACAATATAATTGAAGTTTGTGTCGTGAATAACAATAGAAAAAACTCAAAGAAGAACTGTTCCAGGATCAAAATAGTGTATCCATCTCAATCTGGGTCAACAACTCGAAACTGTACACTTGTATTATATGTCCTTCTGCTGACAATTCTCTACATGGTCTCTATGAGCTGGATTACATTCCACATTTGGTCGAAACAACTCCCTCAATTTGAATAAGATAATTCAACACTCTGAACTTGTATTATATGTATTTTAGGCTGTGAATAAAGCATCAAAGTCTAAGATACATCCCTCTTTCACCTCTATTTGAAGTATGCTTAACCAAGAATTTGCATACTAATTGGTTAACGTGTAATCAATTACTTTCGAAGAATTTAAAAAGGTATCACTACATACCAAGCAATTATTTACAAATCTAATTCTGCCAAATCGCATAAATAAACGGGTTGTCAACATGTCTCCTCATGAAATTTATCGTTAGTTCAGTGAATCAATTTTATCGTGCCCTGTATGACATATGGTGACGTTCTGCGGAAATCACAAAGTTAGTATTTATGTCTTTGTATCTTCCACCTTTGACTGTAATATCATCATTTTTGAATGAATTTTGATCATATTCATCGTCCCACAAAGCACATAAAATACTTTTCCTTGATTTAATGATGTTTCCACACTAGCTCTTGGTTGTTTGTTGATACAGTCTTTTAGCCAGAGGTGTCTATCATCAATAAATTTTAAATGAATTGTGGATCAATCTCAATGTTTCTTATGGCCCATTTACTTATTGTATTGCTTGAATCCTTGAAGAGAGAGAATCCTTTGAGTACAATAACCAAGATCTTCATCCAGAATAATCCACAAAGTGGATGAATTGACTGACATATTTGGATCAGCATCCACACTGCACAGCATATCTTTAATTCTTTATTGTGAACATTTTAAAGAACACGTATTATTGTTTAAAGTGAATGTATTGCGATAAACGAGCCCCAGTTTTTCAAATTAATTACTCTGATATAATAAGTACTATGAAATACACATAATGCCGAACGAGATTCTCGATTTCATGTTTTTCAAAACAAATTCCTCCGTTGTGATTCTATCAACAATGAGTTACCACACCTCAAAACTAATGAGAACTGTCAAATCAACAGTCAACATTATTTTCACCGTCCCCTAGAAAGCACACCTACTAATACAAATGTCATAAAAAATTCTGAAATAATGAGCTAACCATTCCAATAAACTGTAGCGTTCCTATTCGATAATTCATAATATCCTTTTCATTAACAATCATGAATTTCTTAACTTTCGTTGTAGTCAACTGTTGTATATCAATTAATTCATTTTTCAGGTGCTGTCTTCATAATCTGGAAGTCTGAGGTGAGTTACATTTTCTGGCTTCAATATCTTATTGAGAAAAAATATTTGATATTTTTAAAAAATCATCACTAGAATATCTTTTCGGGGCAAATAGTGAAATTCCGAATGGTTATTGATTTTTAATTTCAGTGAAACAGTTTTACTTAAAAATAATTGAAACGAAATGCTTGAAGCGCAAAGGCGTGAAAATTTCTATCGCATTTTCACATCTAATTCTGGGAATCTACTGGACACCGAGAAAAACTCCGGATAACGGAGGTGCAAATTATACATTTTTAAGTTTCAGCAGAAAATAGTGAAGCTCTGAAATGATGCGGGTTCTCATGAGGGAGCTTCTACCTCTTAATTTGGAGGCAGCGTTTCGTTCCGAACTAGCGAACCTGAACTCACCAAATAGGCGTGGTGCGCAAGTCTGCTTATGATACCACGTCGGAATGCTCGCGCTTTGCTCTACTTTAAGCCGGCAAGGACGCTTTGAAAAGTACTAGCGTTCTGTATGGGATATGCCAAGAAGCTAAAGCAGAGTTCTCCTGAAGGATCGGAGGGTACATTGCCACACACTATCCTCCCAGCGAGCGTCGATAGGATCACGGAATTGGGCGTTAGGATTTTGGCAAGCTAAATATTGGATGGGGCAGATACGGCCATCAATGAATAGGTGGTTCGCTTTTGAAGTCAGCCCTTCCATCACGTCGGGGTCACCAATGAATGTTCTGAAGTGATGCGGATTCTTATGAGGGAGCTTCTATCTCTTAAGTCAGAGGCGTCGTTTCGTTCCGAACTTTCGCACCTGAACTTATCAGATAGGCGTAGTGCACAAGTCTGCCTATGACGCCAGTGACCTTGTTTCACGTCGGAACATCGTTTGTCGGAACGCTTGCGCTTTGCTCTACTTGAAGCCGCCAAGGACGGTGAGCTCTGTATTCGAAAAGCGATTGCGTCCTCTATGGGATACGCCGAGAAGCTCAAACAGAGTTCTGCGAAAGGATCGAAGGGTACGTCTCCACAATATCCTGAACAGATTTTATTAGCTTAATTAAGCTCTTGCTGAAAAATCCGTGCTCAAATTCATTTCTGTTAGACCATCTTTTCCTAAGCGAAATAACTCTAAGTAAGTAAGTACGTTCCGTGCATTACTGGCAGATTATGGTCGACATAATCGTCCATCTGAGCTTACAATTAGTAACACAGTGAAAAAATTTGAAGAGGCTGAATCTGTTACTGATGTCTGAAGCCCCATACATCATCGCTCGACAGAAAATATTTCTATTTTAATTGAAAGTGTTGATGAAGATCCAAATTTATGAATTCATCGGCGCCCACAACATTTGGGCCTCTCTTACGATATGCTATGGTTCATTTTGCATCATCGAAAATTACCAGGATCGAGTCCATCCTCACGTGGAGGATGATGTTGTATTCCACACATAATGGCAAGGTCCAAGCATTATATTTAAATATTTTTATTCAATTGACATTCTGAATGAGAGTATTTAATTTACGATTACTTTCGGAAGAACAAAATGGATAACCCTGTAATTAAATGGATTGATGCATGATGAATTGAAGGAATTCCAGCCGAAGTAAAAGGAAATAAATGTTATTAATCGATTTCTCATTTTGATCGTCCGAAGTGGAAGTGAACTCAAGCAAATATTTCGAGAAAAGGAGAAAACTAAAAGGAATTAAATTCCTTTGATTATTGTTCACCAATATCCTCTTCACAATTTGGTTTTCAACCAAATCTGAAAAATTTGACTTTCGATAGGGGACATCAATGCTGTTATATAGGTCGGTTTAACATTATCACAACCATATATATTTCATTAAAGTGATATATTTATTTTAACACCAGATCCAGTAACATCGGAAAAAATATTAGAAAAAAACATAATTCCAACATATATGAAGAAAAACAGTCAAGTGTGAAATTCAAACTTATTTCCTTTTTCTGGTTTTCTGTATTATTTCTTCCTCAGTGTTTTCTTACTAGCACATAAATTGTTAAGCTGTTAGGGAGATTATTGAAATATTCACCCCATGCTAAGATTATAATAATAATAATCTTTATTTCCAATGATATCAGCAACAGCAATACAAATATTAAATGAAATAACGTCAAATTAATTATTTACAATTTACAACTGAAACATTTCTCCAGGCTATATGGTTCCATTTTCATCAACAACTGCTTTATCTTAGATTTTAATTGTCTAACATTATCTATGGTCTTAATATAATTAGGTAAGTGATTAAAAACTCTAATACAATTCTAAGCTGGGTGTTTCTCACTTAATGTCAATCTGTGAATAGGTTTTCTGTATTATTTCTTCCTCAGTGTTTTCTTACTAGCACATAAATTATTAAGCTGTTAGGGAGATTCCTGAAATATTCACCCCATGCTAAGATTATAATAATAATAATCTTTATTTCCAATGATATCAGCAACAGCAATACAAATATTGAATGAAATAACGTCAAATTAATTATTTACAATTTACATCTGAAAAATTTCTCCAGGCTATATGGTTCCATTTTCATCAACAACTGTTTTATCTTAGATTTTAATTGTCTAACATTATCTATGGTCTTAACATAATTAGGTAAGTGATTAAAAACTCTAATACAATTCTAAGCTGGGTGTTTCTCACTTAATGTCAATCTGTGAATAGGATAATTAATATTTAAAGTTCTTGTATTATGCTGATAATATTATAAGTATTATTTTTCATGAACTTTGCATTATTTTTATGTAGGAACATCAAACACTCAAACAAATAGAGACCATATACTGTAAATATATGGTTCTGTCTTCTTTCTTTGTTATCTTCAAATATTTTCAATGGCAATTCTTCCATTTTATCAAAAAACACATCCATTGAGCCAGTTGGCGGTCTGTAAAGAGAGACAACTCTAATTTTTGTAACCCATCAAATATTTGACACATTCATAGTTGCCTTGTACAGATATCTGGCTGATTTTATTCCTTCGTTTTTTTTTTGTTTTTATGTCAACAAAGATTGCTGCTGCTCCAAATCCTTTAGGTCTATAATATTTTGCTACAAGTTTGAGGTAGCTGCCAATATTAAGTCAAACATAGTATTTTACAATTCTGTGTAAGAATACCTGTCTCTAGCCGATCCATTGCATTGCGAATTGACTGTACGTTCTGGTGGATTAAGCAAACTTTATTCGCGGTTTGACATATTTTTTCATTTGGTAATGTATTTATAAAAAATAGTTACTATTTTGAAGGATTTCTGTGTGCCTGGAAAAGTCGAATCTTTTAATACTACCTCTTGCTGGTCAGAAATCTGACTTATACATTTCCTCCTTCTTTTCATGTGGCGCTGAAACCATGAATCTCTTCAACATTTTCTTTGCTGGAGGAATTTCTTTCACTACTATGTTGAATTTTTCAAAGCCCTTTTTCTTTGATATACTCTTCTTTCGTAACCTGAAAAACTATTATCTTCTTTCCCCCTCTCCTATATTCTTCGTTTGCGGTTTGTTTCTTGTTCTTCTCTTGTTCCCATCTTCAATAAAATCATTTTCAGCTTGACCTTTTTCTAAGGAGTGACTTATGTCAAAATAATTCTACTTCGCAAAATCATTCGAGTTTAATTCCTTTGTTTATGTTTATATTTGGTGCGCCGCCATTCCGGTTTGACGTTTCTCTTATAGATACTGAATTGTTTCAACCGTTATTATTTGATACTTGATCATAATTAAAACAAATTGTAGAAATTACTATGTTTTACTAACAAAAAATATATATTACACATTTTGTGACTGGAGTTTCGGGAAATGAACTATCCAATCATCAGACAACTATCTGAATGATAGGCATTAAATATTCTGATAATATCGACTATTTTGAAAAGATACCATACACCGCAATATTATTGCAAATGCCATAATAAATTTGCAAAAATGAATCTCTTCTTGAAAGTAATAATGATTGATCTATTCATATTTAGTTTCAAATTTGTGTGGTATTGCCATTAGTAGATAATATTGAATTCAACTGCGACTTCAGTCTGTTTCACTATTCATCAGTTTATGTCCTGTTGTAAAATTGACCTTTTTTATACAGACAAAAACAGCAGTGGTCCAAGAATTGAAACCTGTGGTACCCTCATTGTATCGACTGATTGACTTTTGATACCATTAACTTCAACAACTTTGATTGTGTCCTATAAATAAATATTTCTTAAAGACAAGCAAATACCAGGAATACCCATCTTGTACAATTTGGATATGCAAATTCTATAGATGACTGTATCTTAATCTTTTGTATAATGTAATAGAGCAACAACCATCGTTGATGTCAAATTACTATAAATGAAATTGCTGAAGAGAAACAATCAGTGCCTTTTTTCTTGAAAAAACAGATTTCTTCACACTCTGTAAGACTTATTTTGTAATTAGACTGTTTAACTCATTGAAAATGATCTTCTCAATAATTTTAACAAGGTTAGTAATCGATTAAATTGTTCGATAATTCTAAACCACAATCTTCTATCCATTCTTATGTACTTGGGAACTCTTAGCTGCTTTGAAATGACCTTGGTGACATGTCATTGTCATATGAATCAATACTGAGGTAAGGTATGGAGCCGCTAACTAGTAGTATTTGTTAAAGCCACTATCAGGTTTGAAGCCTTCAGTTGAGCATAAGTTTCATTAACAATCCGATAAGTAAGATTGTTTTTCACATAAATTACTACACCATCAGCTCTATTGATTCTGCGATTATTCTCAAAATGAGTATATTTTTGTCGACTAATGATGTTTATGTCATCTACCAACTATTCCTCAAGAACATAGAATATCTGGCATATTCAGAAATGTATCCAACTTAACATCAAGCTTATCATTATGCTTCTCTCATTCTCTTGCAAAGCCAGTAGCTCAGGTCTATGAAAACTTGAGGTGTCATTGATATCCTCTATATTCCCAAATATATATTCGTCTCCTAATCGGAAATTTCTTATTTCTATAGAAAAACAGATAAATAATACCCAGATCATTATTACTCAGAGTTCAGTTAGAACGCAGAACAAAAAATAGTTCTGGCTTCCATGGATTATTCGTATCACTCTCACATATTTTTTCATTTCTCCTTGTAGCTCTCACATTAATATCTGAAACCAAATTGTGATAAAAAGATAGAAGGAAATCAAACTAAAACGCTCTAGCTTGCCCTAGCGATTGTTTCTGTCCGCACATGAAACATCCTATTTTCTAAAATACAGTGTCCAAATGAAAAGATAAATAAATTTTCTTTTCTGAATGAATCCCAAATTATCAATCTGATAGAGAAAATGAAAACTCTTTCTCCCTATCCATTTCAACTCTACAATTAAAAAAGTGACTCTTATTTACAATATTACACAGTTTTAGAGTTAGCTTGAGATCCGAGATTTACATAAGGACTTATCTTTGAGTTTCTCCTGGAATAATGTTTTCCCAGGTATCGGAGTGATCGTGTTTGCTCCAACGATAGTTACTAGTCTTCATATAATCAGTAGGTCTTCAGTTTCAATTTGTTCCTAATGACCAGAAGAGCATGAGAAACTAAGATGGTTCTGTAATAAGATATCTACTGTAAATCCGGCACTAGGAAGATTGCCTGTTATTAAGATAATCCAACCAAAAAGGCACACCAACAAGATTGTTCAGTGCTACGATAATTTCAAGATTATCCGTTACTAATACTAAATTTCAAATCTATAAGATAGTGTTGCAGGCAATAAAATAGATTTGAATCTCACTCCCAGTGACTCTAGACATTGCTAAAATTATTTACAAGGTAATAAACATGAGATGAAATATTCAGAATACAGGAATAAGGGCACGTTATTTGATCATGAGCATGAGAAGGGAAATTAAATGCATAATATCATATAAGCCAACATGTTAACCTGTGTAAGCTGCAGAGAATGAAATAAATCAAAAATAATAATTGGCATTCACGAAAGCAAAAAATTTGATCGTGATCTACTTAGTACTTGCGATTGAAAGTTATATCAACTGTGGAACGTTTTAAACCGATTCACCGCTTACTGGAAAAACAAATTTTGAGATTTTTTTTTTCAAAGAATTATAATGTCAATAATTCTTAATAAATTTTGAACAAGTGAATAATTAAAAAAATTTGAATATCAAAACTGATTTAATCTGTAAGTCTTCTACAATTTTAATTTCAAAAAATTTTCATTAAAAAAACTTTTAGAATTAAATTAATGTTTACAATAAGCACCGCTTATATTTAATAGACGTATGTAATCAAAACTCAATATATAATGTCAAATGGAATAAATAAACCAACAGATATAAAAAAGTAATTCAAATTAATGAATAAATATTTAAAGGAGACAACACTGTGTTTCTGATCTTACCATTATGAACACCAATTGCTTTCCAAAACCATGAACACAACTTAAGGACTTCTCAAAAAATATAATTTATTTGAAATATTCAATATATATTCAAATATTCGAATAAGTTAATTCAAAAATCTCTCAAAACATGCACTATATCTTCAAAAACAATTAGACTTCTGATAATCTCTTCATCGGCCCTAAATAACGTTCCAAATATCAAAATTAAATAACTATCACTATATCTTACCTACACGTGGTAACAGGATAAATTTCTTTAAACAGACTAACTTTAAAATTCAAGATAATCTATGTTCTTAACAAAATCACAGAAAAGTGTAAGGTATAATAAGGTTATCTTTAAACCATTGACATTCCATAATGAGATTTATTCAAGTCTAAATATAATTATATATTATGTATAAAATGAACTAGAAAAAGGCTTTTTACTTGCTAAAAGAAATATAACAAAATTTGAATATTTGAATATCAAAACAGATTTAATCTGTTAGTATTCTACAATTTTAATTTCATAAAAATTCTATTCAAAAAACTTCAAGAATTAAATTAATGTCTACAATTAGCACCGCTTATATTTAATAGACGTATATAATCAAAACTCAATATATAATGTCAAATGGAATAAATAAACTAACAGATATAGAAAAGTCATTAAAATTAATAACTGAATATTTAAAAGGGACAAGAGGATAATTATTATGAGAAAAAAAAATTTAACGTGAAATGCAAATTCTAAAGTTTAGCCAGAAAGAGAAGAGAAGTTAATCTGACGGTTCACAATGCATAAGTGAATCATGAATAAATATGAAGTCGATAGATAAAGTCAGGAGTCAAAACGTGTAGTCATTAGAAAATATAGGTATCGACTTATCGACAGGTAAGATAATCTACACGGATCAAATCATGAAATCATCCAGACTGAGGTTCTCGGAATAAGTTGACGTAATAAAATCCTATTTTCAAACTGCTTAAAAGGTTATTGATCGCAATTAACTCTACAAGAAAAAGAACTCGCAACGCTCGTTGCACAGAAATACGTTCGTTAAGAAAAGTAGTGCTTTTCCCAACTGGTTTCACAAATAACTACTACATCATCCAAGCTTTTGGTAAACCTTATTACCTTCCTCAAGTATCTGTAATTAAAAATAAATTAACATTAATACAACAAAAGACTACAGTTACCAGACTAACATACATATAGCATGATTGTTTCCTTATGTTGTTCAAATAATACAGACTGATAAAATGTTCTATTTAGTCTCGCTCTCACTAAGACAAATGATTTCAACTTTCCTACACATCAAATCACTGATAAAGTCTTCCATATAACATTTTTCCAGAACTTCATTAACTCCAGCTGAATATTGCGTCCTATTTTAAAAAATTTTGACATCGATGTCATGTAAACCGAAAATGACTAGTGAAGCGTCAGTTTCCTAGAATTGCTATTCTTACTCTTCGTTGATCACCTCGTGTGATGTTGAAGCACGATGTGGATGCGATAGCTGTATTAAATTGGAATAGATCGTGTTTGAGTTGTTTGTATCCTGTTTCAAATTGATTTTATTATCAATCACTGCTATAGACAACATTTCCAAGAAAAGTCTCTTATTGTAGTGGGGTTCTTTAAACAACCGCTTTGTGCCTGAGTAATTTAGAACATTATCATTATTGTTAGCATGTATAGACTAACCATAAGCTCTTAAATTTCTTTTCGTATCGCTTTTATGGGAAGTTATTCTGGATTTTATCCCTGAAACAGCGTTGTTTCCATTAAATATTTGTTGAGGAAAATTATTTAAATAATTTAATATTAGCCTTCTACATATTTAATTTCAAAAAATTATATTTAATAATTATAACTTCAAGAATTAAATTAAAATAATGTCATATAAGTACCACTTATATCAAACGACATATAAAATAAACATTCATTATAAGGCATCCAAATGATATAACAAAATCCAATAAATAAAAATTGTTAACCAAAATCCTATAAATTAAATATTTTGAATAGACAAAATTATATTTCTGCTGATCAATCTTATGAAAAAAAATTTCTTTCAAAAATGTTTAACATACTCTTAAGAATTTCATCATAAAACTATCTTACTTAGAGTATTCAATATTATTGGATATCTAACTAAGTTACTTGCTATAAAATCTCAAGATATGTAAAAACATTACTGAAAAACAAGTTTTAAGAGAGACTTTGCTTCGTCAGTATTCAAATAGTTCATATTGAATAAAATATAACATCAAACAACAAAAAATATTTACTCACCCTTCAACAATTTAGAAAACTTCTGGTAAATGAATACTGAAAAATTTAAATGGAGGTTAACTACAAATAAATAGTTTTGTGGTTTACCCTTGATCTAAAGGATTGAAAGACAATTTAACGGCCTCTGTTATAGCACAAGGACTATCTGTATGAAGTATGTTAAGGAAACCAAATAATTATATATTATGAATAAAATAACATAAATAGAGGTGAATACTTGATATAAGGTATATTAAATTATTTCAATATTAGCTTTCTAGATATTTATTTTCAAAAAATTATATTTAATGATTATAACTTCTGAAAATAAATTAAAATATTTTCATATAAATACCACTTATGTCAAATGACATATAAAATAAACATTCATTATAAGACATCCAAATGATATAACAAAATCCAATAAATAAAAATTATTAACCAGAATCCTATAAATTAAATATTTTGAATAGACAAAATTTTGTTTCTGTTGATCAATCTTATGAAAACAAATTTCTTTCAAAAATGTTTAAGATACTGAATTGTTTCAGCCGTTGTTATTTGGTAGTTGATCATAATTAAAACAAATTGTAGAAATTACTATGTTTTACTACCAATAAAAATATATTTTACACATTTTCTCGTGACTCGAGTTTCGTGAAATGAACATCCCATTCGTTCACAATAAAAATAATTTAAAAAATAATGAATGACTGTATGGAGCTATGTAAATCCAAATATTTGAGATGTACAACAAAATAACGTGAAAATAATGAATGACTGTACGGAGCTATGTAACCCCAAAAATTATTTGAGATATTTAAATGGGTACCATCTGTTTAATAACCTTCTTTGTCGATTGCCGACATTCCGATATCTGTTAGAAGGCCCCTAGTTTTTAACCGAGTTTTTATCACGTTCCGCTTGTAAACCTCTGTACCACTATTAGGTGTTAGAATCCATTGAGATATTCAGAATATTTATCACTTTTGTTTAAATACCACTGTACCACTGTTAGGTCTTCAGTTGTCTGATGATGGGATAGTTCATTTCCCGAAACTCGAGACACAAGAAAATGTGTAAAATATATATTTATTGGTAATAAAACATAGTTATTTCTACAATTTGTTTCAAAAATGTTTAACATAATCTTTAGAATTTCATCATAAAACTATCTTACTTAGAGTATTCAAAATTATTGGATATCTAACTAAGTTACTTTCTATAAGATCTCAACATATGTAAAAGCAGTACTGAAAAACAAGTTTTAAGAGAGACTTTGCTTCGTCAGTATTCAAATAGTTCATATTGAATAAAATATAACATCAAACAACAAAAAATATTTACTCACCCTTCAACAATTTAGAAAACTTCTGGTAAATGAATACTGAAAAATTTAAATGGAGTTTAAATGGAGGTTAACTACAAATAAATAGTTCTGTGGTTTACCCTTAATCTAAAAGATTGAAAGTCAATTTAACGGCCTCTGTTACAGCACAAGGACTATCTGTAGAAAGGGTAAGTTCATTCAATATTCTATATTTTCTTTGGATTCTTTTATTCCCTTTGATGCTGTATAATGAGTGTTAATTCGATATGTCTACTAAATTGAAACGATGTTTTTGAGGCATTCATTTAATTTATTTTCAAAAACTGTATGCGAAAATTTTTATTAAATTAACTCGGGGGTTAGCATAATTGAATTGTTAAAAATTTAAGATATTTCTAACCCTATGTCAAAAACGAAAAATTTTAACATTCGTTATTCTCAAATAAATCATTCAGCAAGCTGAGATTCTTCCCTGACAACAAAGTAGAGTTTCATCACCATTCCCAGCGGAGGGAAATATTTCGCGAATTACGAGTCGCTGCTGCCACTTCACATCTCGAAGCAACGAGAACTTCATCCGGAATCAAAGATCCCCCTCATAAAGTGCCGAGTGCTGCGACATCCGAATTACGAATCCTGAAAAAAAAAGCAGAAGCAATCCTGGACGCGTCTTAAATCCCGGTGTAAATCCCGCCGTTATATTTTTCTTAGCCTGGAATAACGGAACCGAATTGCCCCGTTTCGGGGCAGAAATAATAGAATCGGGGCTGTGTCTTGCGGACTCCGAAATTAAAAACATCCGTCTCGAAACGGATGATTAATGGATCGGTCTTAATGAACTGATTTAATAACGCGGCCGGGCCAGAAGCACGGCATCTGGAATCGGGAGAATTAAGGGATGAAAAAGTTATTTCGCGATTAATCGACGTTATAGAGGAAAAAGCTGTAATAAGGTCGGATAATTCAATTCGAGTCGGATCGATTATTGCTCGGCCTGAAACTGTTTCTTTTTAATCCCTGAAGATGTGGACCAGACTGTTGGCAGTTCGGAGTTCGCTCTGGAAAGGGAGAGTATGGACTTATAGACCGGTCAATTTAGACATAAAAAAGTGATCAAATAAAGAAAATTCCGACAGAGCCAAATCTTCGTAGAGACCTTAGGTTTACCACAAGGAATAAAGTGTCAAAAGTCCCAATCAGTGCCATGTGCGCTAAGGGACTTATTCGGGGCCCAAGGTCAAAATTTTAGGTTTTTTGGATTTTTCTCGAAAACGGTAAGCTCTATCGAAAAAGTACTTCAGAGCAAAGTTGTAGATATTGAAATTCTCTATAAAAATGGTGCTCATAAGTTTTTCTCTAAAACCCACTATTTCCCAGATATTGCGCTTGTAATAATAACTTTCTATATAATATGCACACATTTCCACACCACTTGTGAGGTAGTGTACTCGGCGCGTTTATTTTAACATGGTATCCCCGGTAGGCCTATTCCACGAACCTTTATGACGTTATTTTCAGTATCAATAATAATTTAATAGCTTGAAGATTATTGATATGGGTTACTGAGTTTAACTGTCGTTCAATTTTTTTTTTATTACTTTAATCTGACTCATACTTTTCATATTCAACTTCAACAATCATGTTTTCTTCAATTTTTTCTTGTTCTTCTTCTTCTCCTTCCTGTTGATGAATTCTTAGAAATTTTTCAAATGAAGATTCCACCGTTTTTCCTTTTCATTCAGGTTTTTGTTATCAGACCAGGCTTGACTTAAAATGTCTTGGTAATTGTTTATCTTTTATTTTGGTGTAATTTTTTTTATGAATAAATTGAATTGAATTGAATTGAATTTTCTACAAAACAAATAAATGTTAATTTTTCAGGCTTCTCTGAAATAATAATTCTACTACCATACTTTAATTTTAATCGTATTTTTATAATCCCGTTTTCTGAAGATACATTTTGGCAGACATTCTTCAGTTCATCTAACGAAAACTAGCAGTCATCGCTACTTTCAATGAAATTGAAAATTTCCTCCATTGCAGAGTTTATAGCCTCACTTTTAGGACGGCAAATTTTACCGCCAGTATTAGGTCTCAGGAAGGATTTGTAACAACTGTCGTGGTATTTAGCGTCAGCAGCAACTAAATCATACTGAAAATTAATACGCGCAAAGACAGCTTTTGACACAACATCAGAACGATTTTTAGCTGATTTTAAAATGGAATCTTTGGATGTAACTGTAGAAACTTTATCAATTTTTCGGCGATAATTATTCGCTTTCTTCTTTTCTGCTTCTTCATCCGCTTCATCGCCACAAAATAAGCAGTGTTTTTTTAAAACAAAAGCTGGATTCACTTATTCGCGCTCTAGTATGAGGGGGGCTTACTTTTGAAGTACTGGTCTGTTCTTCCTCACGTTGTCTTTTTGATGCAGAGATTGAAGTTTTCTGGGTGTATGATTTTCTGCAATCCACGTGAATTGTAACGGACTTTTGGCTTCTTAAATAATCAGCAAACTCATCACTTCTCGCGACACTTGCATCGATTAAAGTTGGCATTCCACGACTGACCACAACAGTTTCATCTTCAGTGAAAAGTTTATTACAAATAAAGCAAAATTGTGACATTTTTTTTTAATATTGATCAGCACTAAACGCTTGTAATAAATACGTATAGTCACTCGAACTGCTTGTTCAACACTAAAAGAAGCAGGTATACGTGAACGACACCACACTGACAAAAGAATAGGCAGATGTTATTCAAGGCCAGATGTTATTCAAGTAGAGGGGATTCGGTAAGGGACCGGCGGTCTTTTTAGAGTATATTTTCTTAGAATAGTATAATGTATACATAAAAGAGACACAAGTAGGCATTTTTGCTTGCTTGAGTACCTAAATATGTATATACGTGGCGTATGTGTGCATACTATGTAGAACATGATTCTTACAAGCGCAATATCTGGAAAATAGTAAGTCTTAAAGAAAAAATCATAAGGAACCGTTTTTATAGAGAATTTTAAGATCTACAATTTTGCTCTGAAGTACTTTTTCGATAGATCTTTTACCGTTTCCGAGAAAAATCCAAAAAACCCAAAATTTTGACCTTGGGCCCCAAATAAGTCCCTTAGCGCACATGGGACTGATTGGAACTTTTTACACTTTATTCCTTGTGGTGAACCTAAGGTCTCTACGAAGATTTGGCTCTGTCGGAATTTTCTTCATTTCAATTGTCTAAATTGACCGGACTATTATGAATTTCGAAGAATATACTCCAAGATTACAGATGCTTGAATATATGAGACATTTACGTACTAAATCTTTTTTGCGACGGCTGGTACTGGAAACAGATTCAACTAGATAACGGGTAGTAAATAAATTTAATTTCCACAAACTTTTTACTGGTGAACGACAATTGTTTTGCCACACTGTGGTTTAATCATGTTCTAAATTTGAACTGATACTGTGTGAAAACTAACATATGTAATGTATATGTATTGGCAAGTATTGCAGCCAATGGACCAAAGTAGGATGACAAATATTTGGATATTCCCAATTAGGTGGAGAGAAAACGACAATGGCATTAAAAGTTATTGGGTGGTTTTTTAAAACTAAATGAAGATATTCAATAGAGGTGACCCATCAGTATCTGTTTGTTAATTCAGGAGGAGCTTCTGGAAATTATAGATGTATATATGAAAAATATTTGTTTTTTAACTGAATACACACACCTGAAAATGTTCCCGAAATACTTTAACTTGAAAAATCAGAACAATCGTCCTGCAGCCATCAACGGGCGAATACACTGAATGAAGACTTGGTTAAAAGACGTGAAGATACAATACCACCAAAGAGACATAAACAATATATACTTAACGGTAATCCATTCCGAGTTAACTTGTAGACTTCATATTATCGAGTTTGGTTTCATAGACAGGCATGCCAGAGAATGCATAAACAACACTATTCATAAACAGTTTTTAGTCAATCGAGGAAACTGAGAAGTCACATTTACCAAAACAAAATCCATAAGAAGGAAAATTCATTTTCCTCGCATCAATTTTACCCAAGATTTATCAATTTATCCGAAACAAAATTGATTGAAAACGAAATCAACCTCTTGAAGAAAGGTTTCAAATTTAACCTTAATAATACTCAACAAAAACATCTAGAATACTTGGAAATAGAATCAGAAATCGCCATCAAATCTATCTCATCGTCTAAAAACCACAATAATTCAAACTAAGATAAACATACCATAGCTACCATCAATGAAAAAACTATTAGGAGTACAAATAAGTTTCCGCCGTTTTTTAACACAAATTAAATATTTATGATTTCAAACGATGTGAGACTGCTTGCTGAGTGACTCCTAATGTTAGAGCAAGTTCTTTTTGTATTTGAGATGAATCTTCTTTCAATAATTCCTCCAATTCTGCATCCTCGTAAATTTTTGGCCAAAGTTCGCTCTTCAAAACTACATAAATTGATAAAATCAATTGGAAAAAAATCAACACGAATAATTAAAACAAATTGTAGAAATTACTATGTTTTGCTACCAATAAAAAATATATATTACACATTTTCTTGTGACTCGAGTTTCGGGAAATGAACTATGTAGCTATGTAACCCCAAAAATTATTTGAGATATTTTAATGGGTACCATCTGTTTGACAACCTTCTTTGTCGATTGCCGACATTCCGATATCTGTTAGAAGGCCCCTCTTTTTTAACCCGGTTTTTTATCACGTTCCGCTTGTAAACCTCTGTACCACTATTAGGTGTTATCTAGAATCTATTGAAATATTCAAAATATTTATCACTTTTGTTTAAATACCTCTGTACCACTGTTAGGTCTTCAGTTGTCTGATGATGGGATAGTTCATTAACCGAAACTCGAGTCACAAGAAAATGTGTAATATATATTTTTTATTGGTAGTATAACATAGTAATTTCTACAATTTGTTTTAATCATTATCAACTACCAAATAGTAACGGCTGAAACAATTCAGTATCAATACGAATAATTTAATTTTTAGCCGACAGAAGGAATAGCATTTGTAGTCATCCCAGAAATCGAATGTATCAATGAACTATCACTTCCTTAACACCAGATAAATTCAAAACAATCAAACAAAATAACTGAACATTTCCAAATACGAATTAAAATATAGGGATGATCAATTCCTCATTCTGTTTCATAAATTTCCAACATATTCACTGACTCTTATGAACACACAAATTCCGAAACTTTATTCACTGATAAAACTTCATAAGGTGAATAACCCAATTAGAATAGTCGTTTCGTTCATGATTTCACCAAGCATAAAATTATCAAAAGCCTTAATATCAATAATTCAAACTGAAACAAACTTTAACCCTTTCACCTCGACTTTCTTCTTCATAAAATTCAACACTTTTTTTAATTGAATGATCAAATGATAACCCAAATAATACAAAACAAAGTTTATACAATTTTCAGAATGTAACATTTTGAAAAAAATTGCACGGGACATATATGTTCCTCTAGGCTCTAATAATGGGACGTATATGTCCCATCAGGTATATTATCATCAAATTATCTGAAAATGCTGTAACTATGCATGATAAATTGAGAAACAATCAATACACAAACCAATTTTGCATTGGGAGCAGGTTATTTTTGTTTTTTTTTTCCTTTTTCATTTTTGTGACATCTGTGATATCTTCGACGAGTTCTTCCTTCTATTGCTAACATACATTCTTCGGCATTTCACGGTAGCATGTTCATTAGTGTGACTGATAAGTTGCTCTGCAAGCGTCACAATGAATTGAAGTAGTGGGATGTTTTTGTGGTGGATCTCTTGAAAAGATATCCAGAAGTTGACTACTGCTGTAAGCAAAAGCTTATAAAATACCCTTTTTCACCATTTATTTGACTTTCTATCTATATCGTAAAGAACTGCAAGTTGATCAGCAAGGTCAACCCCTCTCATATATTTATTAGAATAGAACAGGACGAATTCTGGGCAAGATATACTCGATTTAGATCCATCTTTATTTTTTCTTTCGACGATACCAACTTCTGGTTTGTGACAGTTGTTTATCACCAGAATTTCCTTGGTATCCTTCGAGTTCACTGCCAATAAACCTGTATTACTGCAAAATATCTCTAGGTCACTTCGAGTACAAACTTTCTTAGAAAATGTTGGTAGTTGTTTTCTATTGAACATGTAAGTACCTACTGCAGCATATTGAATCTTATTCATAAGGATCATAGAGGTAAAAAACCAATCTAAACATATGGAGACATTTGGATTTTGAATACTTTTGCAAAGTTTAGTTACCACCATTTCTCCTTATATCCCTTCCAGCTATTCTGTTTTTTTTCCGGAGTAAATATTCAAGTCATAAACGTACCATGTTAGCCCGTCACATCGCTGCCTTTTTTGATTGGTTTCAGTGGTAAATATTGTTTCATGGCGGATCTTCCCTTGACTTTCACCATTGATTCATCGATAGATTGATATAAATTATCTGATCGCCCTTTCTGAAATGTTTGTTTCAGACAAGCAATTATGGCATCTAAGTAGCGAGTTTTGCTGGAATCTGTGGGTTTCGTTGGGTCGTTGAACTATAATTTGGATAAAAATAATAGAAATCTGTCCCTTGAAACGGCCGCCTTGATCGCTTCGTTACCCATAGATTTATTTGCAGACCAGTACATTTACATATTGGGAACGCAATTATAACTCGTGACGAGAAGAATACCAAGAATAATCATGATTTCTGATGGATCTGTCAGTTCGAAGTTTTTGGCAGGCTTCTCAAGCATTTTTAGGCGATCATTGGTACATTGGCAGATAAAAATTATAAAACTTCTTGGGAACATTTTCAGAAATACATCTATCTCACAACAAGAACTGCCTAAGGAAAGTAATGTTACTACCGGACCATTACCTGTTGGTGTTTGTTTCCGTGGCATAAATTTAATAACAGTAATAGGATACCAAATAATTTCGGCTCCTGTTTGTACAGCGGCATTATTTCCTTCAAGTTCCCTCGAATTAACATCGCCAACAATTTCTGGTTCGATAATTTCTTGATCACTATTAAGACTTTCCGGATTTTCCTGAAGAAAGCTACCAGCATCCAGATTGGATTCAAAACTCGTTTCTATAGAGGAAAGTGAAAATTCGGAACCGCTATCTTGGAATGGTTCCTCATCATCTTCAGACTCGTTTCAAAAATTATCCGCAATCAGTTGTATTTTCCTCTCATTTAGTTTCCTCTTCCTGAAAAAAATTAATGTATTCAGTTCTGAATTTTGAACACACACATTGTAACCGAGTGGGAAATAAGAATTCGAAGGGACATATTCGTCCCATGTTGAAATTTTCACCGAAAAAAATAATAATAGTGCATTTCCAATTTCATAATGAAAAAATACTCACTTACCTTTCCATTTTTGAAATATTCCTTTGATTCATGCATTCATTTCCAGTGAAACACATTAAAAAAACAATAAACAGACTCGCACGTACACGTGCCGTTCGCTGCGTCACTGTATGAAACTTGATTGAAAGATCATCGCGAAATTCACGGAAAAACGTTAGTGGAAATCCAATACGCGAGAGAGTCACATACTTGGGCTTTTTCGATAGCTGCGTTTCCCTCTAGAATTTTTTGAATTCGTCATGGGACATATAGAACCCATTAGACGCGAAAGGGTGAAGACACATTTGCAATAAAAAATAGTTTCCAACTTATAGACAATGTCAAATCCATCCATTTTCCTGAAAACATCGAATAAATTTCGTTTAACGTCCAAAAGTTTTTTCCTAGTATCCTTCTAATAGAAACTGTACAAATTCGTGAAAAGTTTTTAATAAAAAATCATGCTAATCCTATCAGAATTAACCATATCCAGAATTGTCTTGAACAGAATGACTTCCATTTTAATGGAAATATTTATATTTCAAATGAAGAACTCATCATGAGAAACCCACTTAGTCTAAATTTCATGGATCATATAGGTCCATGAGAAATAGAGAAATATAAAATATATATTACACATTTTCTTGTGACTCGAGTTTCGGGAATCCCATCATCAGACAACTGTTCAGTTGTCTGATGATGGGATAGTTCATTTCCCGAAACTCGAGTCAAAAGAAAAAGTGAAAATGTGTAATATATATTTTTTGGTAGTAAGACATAGTAATTTCTACAATTTGTTTTAATTATGATCAACTACCAGATAGTAACGGATAAAACAATTCAGTATCTAAAATAGAGAATTCATTCGAACTCAATGAACAAATACTTCCTTTATCATTTAAATATTTTAATATTATCCTTCTACATACCTAATTTCAAAAAATTATATTTAATGATTATACCTTCTGAAAATAAATTAAAATAATGTCATATATGTACCACTTATACCAAATGACATATAAAATAAACATTCATTATAAGACATCCAAATGGTATAACAAAATCCAATAAATAAAAATTGTTAACCGAAATCCTATAAATTAAATATTTTGAATAGACAAAATTTTGTTTCTGCTGATAGATTTTATGAAAACAAATATCTTTCAAAAATGTCTAAAATAATCTTAAGAATTTCATCATAAAACTATCTTACTTAGAATATTCAATATTATTGGATATCTAACTAAGTCTTATAATGAATGTTTATTTTATATGTCATTTGATATATGTGGTAGTTATATGGCATTATTTTAATTTATTTTCAGAAGTTATAATCATTGAATATAATTTTTTGAAATAGAATATGTAGAAGGCTAATATTAAAATATTCAAATAATTTTATATACCTTCTATCAAGAATTAACCTATTTATGTTATTTTATTCATAATATAAAATTATTTGGTTTCCTTAACATTCTTTATACAGAACGTCCTTGTCCTATAACAGAAGCCGTTAAATGGTTAAATTTATGTTATTTTATTCATAATATATAATTATTATAACATTCTTTATACAGATGGTCCTTGTGCTGTAACAGCGGCCGTTAAGTTGTCTTTCAATCTTTTAGATCAAGGCTAAACCACAGAAATATTTATATATAGTTAACCGTTACACTACATTTAAAGATTTTTCAGTTTACCAGAAGTTTTTCTAAATGGTTGAAGGGTGAGTAAATATTTATTGTTGATTGATGTTATATTTATTGAATATGAATTATTTGAATACTGACGAAGCAAGGTTTCTCTTAAAACTTGTTTTTCAGTAATGTTTCACATATCTTGAGTTTTTATATAAAGTAACTTAGTTAGATATCCAAAATTATTGAATATTCTTAGTAAGATAGTTTTATGATGAAATTCTTGAGATTATGTTAGACATTTTTGAAAGATATTTGTTTTCATAAGATTGATCAGCAGAAGTGGTACTTACATGACATTATTTTAATTTATTTTCAGAAATTATAATCATTAAATAAAATAAGAAGGAACGGTTTTTTACCTGATAGAAGGATTATTACAAAATTTGAATATCAAAACAGATTTAATCTATTTTCTTCTACAATTTCAATTTCAAAAAATTCTTTGAAGAAACTTTAAGAATTAAATTAATGCCTTTATAAGCACTGCTCATATTTAATAGACGTATAAAGTCAAAATTCATCATACAATGTCAAACGGAATCAAGAAAAACCAACGAATATAAATTGTCAATTGAAATTAAAATATAAATAAGCAAACATTTTTGTTTCGTTTCAGGCATGCGTAATGAACTCTTCAGACAAACTTACGAAGCCCTGTTTGTTACAAAATGTATTGTTTTCTGATCCCATATCAATGAAAAATAACTCTTTCTCAAAAATATAAAACATAATTTCAAGAACTTCTCAAAAACTAATTTATTTGAAATATTCAATATATTTAAATAAATTACTTCAAAAAATCTCAAAACATGTAGCACATCCTCAAGAAATAATTAAAGTTACGATAAGATCAGTTCAACTTTACATATAAAAAAATAATAAAATCAATTAAACAATATATAGACTTACCAGTGCCATTTTAGAAATACGATTCTCCACAAACATCTAAGTGAGTACCTTTATATCCAAGGTACTCTATGTTCCATGTTCACAGAAAATCATACAACACTTTATACGTCTATTAAATATGAGCAGTGCTTATAAAGACATTAATTTAATTCTTAAAGTTTCTTCAAAGAATTTTTTGAAATTGAAATTGTAGAAGACAACAGATTAAATCTGTTTTGATATTCAAATTTTGTTATAATCATTAAATATAACTTTTTGAAATTAAATATGTAGAAGACTAATACTGAAATATTTAAATAATTTTTTATACATTCTATCAAGAATCAACCTCTATTTATGTAACTTTCTTTATTGGTTCATATTTGTAGATGACATTCTATGTTGCTTTGAAGGCACCAAGAGACAAATGAACACCTTCTTAAATTCTATTAATAATCTACGCCCGTCATGTAAATTCACCACTGGAAACGAACCGAAATATCATTTTTCTAGATATAAATATCACAATATCAAATGGTTGAAAGGTGATGAAAAGAAATGAGGATCTGTCAGTATTCCATGATGCATTCAAATGTGCATCATCCAGTTTTTTCATTATAGAAGTAAAATATTTTTATTGTGATACACAGACAACTTTGTATAAGGTTGAATAGTTCATGAATTAAGCATATTTCACAACCCTGCCCACACATATATCACCATACATAAAAACTCCAACCATCCCAAATGTTTTTCAAAGACCTTAATATAATCAAACAAATAGCATTCAACAATGGTTTCAAACCAACCACTGATTAACTATAAACTAAAAAAGATAGCATAAACTCATGTTTATCCTACCACAAAAGACCCCATCCCGAAAAAATTCATACGTACTTCATGTATAAATAGGATATCTGAAGATGTTGCCAATTATTTGAAGAAAAATTTCAAATACACAGCAGCTCTCAAAACCACCAACAACATATATATATATATATATATATATATATATATATTTGTGAAAGTTGAACCCAAAATTGAACCTAATAAAAGGGAATTCGGCGAAAGTGAACGACGGTGCAAAATCTCAAAGAAGAACTGCTAATCCACGAACGAGATAGTGTTTTCACCGCAATTAGAGTTCGATACCACACCGAAACAACTTCCTCAATTTGGGTCAATTATTCCAACTTGTAATAAATGTATTTAGGCTATAAATAAAAATTAAATTCTTGTATACATCCCTCCTTCAACCCCATTTGAAGTATTTTTAACCTACAATTTGCGCATAGTAATTGGTTAACGTTTAATCAATTACTTCTGAAGAATTCAAAAAGGCATCTTTACATACCAAGAAATTCTTTAGATATGTCTCATTTATATAAATTAAATATGTAAAAATGACGCAGTTGTTTATAAGCATTTGAAGAAGTTACTATATAACGAAACGCGTCATGTGATCAACCCTCCAAATAAAGTAAAATCAACATAAATGTGTAAAATTCAATTAAATGAAGAATTTTTCGATAGCATCTTGCAAATTGCACCACTTACATAAACGAGGGTACAGCAGGCAAGTTTGATTGTACTATTGAGTGCTATCTCAAGTTATTCGAGTTATTCAGTGCTGAAGAAACTATTGGTAGATTTAAGTTCGTCAAAACAAATCTGAGATTATCTAGACACTCGATACCCAAATTTTTCTGGCAGTTTGATCCAAATGACATATCGGAATGTGAATATCAGAACTTGTATTTCCTGTTTTGTAAGCATGAATACAACCGAAGACATTTTCAAGGCAACCTTGGTTAATCGCCTTAGTCAAGATATGATCCTTTTGATTCAAATGTTCACCTGTGAATCTATAAATCCTTCCTAGATTCGAACAAAGTTGTGATACTAAATGAAACAGCAATTTTTTCAGTGATAGTTATGCTATTAAGAACATCATACACCCAGAAAAATTTGTATTCAGAATATTTTCTTACTGACACCTGCATTAATTTGCCTGTCAGTTCTGATTTCTTGGCCACATTCAAGAAATGGGAGAGTTCATCTTGAAACAGGATAAACTCTGTATCATTAACCTCTGGATGTAGCCTAAGGATATTTTTGATTCATGAAAATTAAATTGTAATTTTCTAATCTGAATTTAATCCGGAGGGAAAAATAACAATCTTCTTTTGAATTGATAATAAATTGTTGCAGACAGAATATTAAAGAAATATTCTGCTCAAAATATTTTTATCAGATCATTATGTCTTTTCCCGGGTTCCAACTCACGCCATTGCGGAATTTGCTTCATTACTGATCCTACTGTGTGACTAATTACTGCTCCAGGAAACGGCTCTTGCATATCAATGTGCGTTACCTCAGAAGAATTTCCTGAAGAAAAAATTTGATTAATCATTACGATAAATATATGCTAGACAAAAAAATTCTCAAAGATTTATGATATAATTTTTAATTTATTGGAAACTGGTCGTTGAAATAGTATAACCAGCTTCATTTTGTTATTTCCCATAACATTTTGTACTCTTGAAGATGAAACTTTGTCGGGTGAAACATTTTTGGGGAATCTTGGAGAACAAAATATAAGTTTCACGTTTATGGACAATACTCTTGGTATTTTCCATTTTTCAAGTTGGGATAATATACAAATATTTAACGCAAAATTTTGAGTTTAAACTGATAAAGGATCTACGAAAAAGCATCAGATCAAAATTATCAGATGCCAACCATATCTAGCGGCGGATATAGTTAGTTAGTAGCATATTAATCTTTGGTACCATTGAAGCTCTGGGTGAATGCGGATTTTGCGAGGGAGCTTCCACCTCTCAGTTCGGGAGACGGCGTTTCGTTTCCGAGCATGCGCATCTGAAACTCATCAGACAGGCTTGATGCACAGGCTCTGCCTTTTACGCCGGTGACCATGCGTTCGCTTGGAACGTTGATTTTCAAACACATTGCCTAACTTTATTTGAACCTAGCGGGGACGGTTAGTCACGATTCTTATGACTGGTCGGGTCCTCTATCGGTACGCCGGTCAAACTACAATAGAACAAGGCAGGTTTCTGGACGGGGAGCGCAGAAGTCGTTCGCTACACACTCCCCCTCCAGTGAGCGTCGATATGGGTCACGGAATAGGACGTTGGGTGCAGGCAAGGATACAGTCCGCCGCTGGGCTGGTCGCGGTGCCATCTCCAGCGGGGATCTGTGGAACGAAAGGAAAGGGCCATCTCGGAATGCTGGTTAGGGGGCAATTAGGGCCACCTAATGAATGGGTTGGTTCGCTCTTAAAGCAGACCCTCCCAATCACGTCGGGGTCACCAATGAACTCGATTCTTATGACTGGTCGGGTCCTCTATCGGTACGCCGGTCAAACTACAATAGAGAAAGGCAGGTTTCTGGACGGGGAGCGAAGAAGTCGTTCGGTACACCATCATTGCCATATACGGACTGGTGCAAGAGTTAAAAATTCAATTCAAAGTGGGTATAAGGCAATGTTCCATCTACACTAAGGTGTATGGCGGCTGGGAGTATTACTTTTCATTTGAGCGTTACTAAGTACGTTTTAACGGGCGACGCGATATGTGTCATGCTGAAAAGTATCTTTGTCGTTTCTATCGGCGTATTACGGCGCTTTTTCCGCATCATACGGCTCAAACGCAGCAGATGTCGTTGGAAGACCTTCCCTTCTATCCTCCCTTTCGATAGTAGCAGCTCCTAATGCACCACACCCAGCTGGAATCACCAAATACGCAGCATGCTTCACGTCATGAATATTTTGGCTTGACAGAGGATGATGAGTTATCCATACGTTGCTTGATGTTTTGGGTTATCGTGATGGACCCACTTTTCATCATTAGCCCCAATTCGACGCAAAAACCTCTTTCTTTTTTTGTCGTTGTAAAAGTTGTTCACAAGTGAAAAAACGGTGTCCGGCGTCTTAACTGGCTTTTAAACGAACGCAAATGACTCAAAATATTTTTGCGAGTTTCTTTCGTATTCGTGATGGATCTTCATTCAGCTTTGCCTATTCATCGTTAAGCTTTGGTAGCGCTCCGGGTCGTACTTTGCCTTCCAAATCAAAATTGCCACTTTTAAATCGGGCAAACCACTTCTAACACATTCGTTCAGCTAGAGCACGGTCACCATACACAGCTTCTAAACTACGATGACTTTCGGCAGTCTTTGCTGAGAAATTTTTATTTTCAGAACATACAAAATAATGTTGCTCATACTTCAGTGAAATGATAGATACTGAAAAGAAAGCCTAATGATGACACTTCAAAAGAAAGGTGTTGCTAGATGAAAAAATGGAATACTAAACTAATAAGCACGAACTTATCACTACTCCTAATAACTAGAACTCACCGTTTTCTAACCGCGTTTTTGGATTTCTTGAAACTTTTTAGATTAAACTGAATAAATTACTCAAAACCATGAAGAAAACTAGCAACAGATATTATATCTAGTTGGTAACAAACGGAAAAGATGGGAAGTCATTTCATCTTCAGTTGTGACATCATGCAGTATTTTCTCACATGTAGTTAATTGATTTGAATTACATGTTATCTTAGGGTAAAACAACACTTTTCATATGTAATATTAAACATCCTATATAAACAGTAGATAAAACTGACTTTTAAAATAAATCATTTTCAATATACAGAAGGGAAACTATAATTTATTTTCTTATTCCATTTGATATTATGTAGTAGGTTTTGATTTTATATGTCTATTAAATACAAGCAGTGTTTATAAGACGCTTATTCAATTCTAAAAGGTTTTGAATACAATTTTTTGAAATTAAAGTTTATAGGAGGCTAACAGAATAAATCAGTTTTGATATTAGAAAATATAATATATAATTATAAACTTACTAAATAATACAATCAAATAATAACCGCGAAATTGAAATTAAAACTATAATATCTAAAGCCGGGAATACCGGCTTCAATCATAATATATTCGTAAGAAGCAATTCAGTTAAACAGGAAATGACTATTGTTCCGTCTCATTAGAGACGGCCCTGTCGTTCGAAATTAGTTTTTCATTGATACTTACGTCTTTTACGCTGATACTTCGATCTAGCTGTTTTGAGATTTGCCGTTGGAACTGTTTACACTTCGAATTATTTGTTTTCTAATGATTATATATGGCCTTACAAAACATGGAAATCATTTAGAGATTTCGATATATTTATGCCTGTTAATTTCACACGATGCAGCATTCGGAGTTATAAACTGACTTTATTCTTTTTTACTTGCATTGATCTCATTATTTTTCTGTAATCATAGAAATTTCATTTTTTTTTCATTAAGCCCACCTCCAAATGGACCTTCCAATCAGTTATGTTGATTTTTCTTCTTTTGTTAGAAGGATGCATCGAGCACCTCTAACGTTAAGTCTTTGAAAAGCCTGTAAAACTATTATTCTAGTTATAGTCAAACTTGTCGCATATAGCCTTTGCTACATCATGCACTATCATTCGTATAGTCAAATGTGTGGTAAGTAGCTCGTGACATTTCGGTCCAAGCTATTGCGGTTATTATTGTTAATGTAGTAATTCAGTCCATTGCCAAAGTTTTAGCAAATTCATAAAATTGTTTTTTTGTGTAATAATCATACCTTTGACTTGGTTTATATACAGTAAACCAAGAATTGTAGTTCGTTATTATCATAGTGTATTACTAATGTTTTACTTTAAATCCCTGCAATCTCCGTTAGTTTATCTTTTTGGATAAACAAAGCTAGTTATTTGAAAATATTGAAATTAATAGGCAAAATACCGCGGTAAACTAACCGTGATACGTTCATATGGTCCTTCGAGCCGGATTTTCAACTTTCACCTGTGCAAAACATTCGAATATTGAACCATCATCTGTCACGGACATTAGTTATGCAGAACCAACCATTGGAGCTCAACATCAAGTGCCTATTAGTGCGCTGAAATTGTGTCGTTTCACGTGCAGTCAGGATTATTCCAGGGTTAAAAGTGGTGAGTCAATTGTACAACCAATTAGTCCGTAATCATATCATATGCTCATTTCTTTCCCTACATTTCGAAGATTGTGCCTATTTCAATATTGATTTATCGATCCATTAATTAAATGTCGGCATCAGAAATCAGGCTCTTAGAAATTAGGCGAAAACATGCTATAAGGAAGCTCACCTCTTTCGAAAATTATTTGGAAACAGCAGACATCTGTTTTACATTTTTGGAACAAATACTCGGTGAAGTAGACCAAGCGTACGATGTCTTTATGGAAATTCAATCCGAGTCGGAACTTGTACATGAACTTGAAGTTATCAAAAAATTGGATGATGAATTTGCTGAGAGGTATTGGGTAGTCTTTCGCAAAGCAAGACATTTGTTGAAATGTCGCGAGTCGAACAGGACTCCGGTATCGCCTCTGCAGGATTTACGACCCTGTACTGGGAATAATCGACCCAAAATCAGCAACTCGCCAAACATGGCCCGTCAAACGAAGGATATGAAATTATATCCCTATTTAGTGAAAACAGATTTCACGGTGTCCAATACACCACATATACCTGTGATCAAATCCGTTCAAAATTCCATTTCCAATAAAAAATTGGAATGGGCGGAGACCATTTCTGAGTACACTAATAAATCAGTCAACAATTCACTTTACGCTACGCATACAGGTCGTTAAAACTTTAAGGGAACGTTTGCCCATAAGAGTCTCTGGTCAAAATACCGTACTTCGAAAGTCCCATTGTGTTTTAAAGTACCAGATATTGGAGCGGAATTACGCAAACTCTTGTTACGCATTATTCGGGACGATTTGTTATCGAAACAAAATAAGGTTGAATATTATCTATTGACCTTACCTACGGATATAGAAATGCACTTTCAAATCCGTAAAAATTTGGATTATGTATATACAAGGCACATATCGTCTGAGGAAAATTACGGTCATCTTGTTATACGGGGTCAAACACCCCACAAGTGTTTACAAACACACATTTTGCATTCTTGCCTACTACGGCTAATGCAAAATACAGCAAAGTGATCTCCGAAAAAGGGCGCAGGCACTGCTTTACGAGAGGCATGGTTATTTCTCCCTTTCAAAATTTCTAAGAAGAAACGGAAGAAACATATCTATCGCGCTAGAGTTCGTTTTGTCATTCGCATAAAGCCATTGCGATTCGAATATACAGATACACATCCAAAGCATTTGTGGCACCGTCATAAGATGATGGTAAACATAAATTTATACCTGTACAATTATAGATCTTATGATGAGTTACTAATTTCTAAATTTATCCAAACATCCCCGATTTTCGTCGATCGACTATTTATTCAAAAGGTAAAATACTACCTATTTTGTTTTGATAATTCTACCAAACTTTGTACTTGCCATGAATAATATATTTCATTTACTCTTTGGCAATCATATAAATCACAAGAAATCCTTCCGTCATGTTTATATATATTATATATTCTATATCCCCTCATTTTGGAGGAATCGAAACATTAATTAGTTAGATTCGTTAGTGTTGCAATACAAATATTCCTGCAATTGAAATAGACCCAATATTCAATTCGCGTTCTTATAACCTATATTTTTTGAATCAAATGAGCAACATTATATTTATTGTAATTATCTTATCGGTGGTAAATTGACACATTTTTGCAAAAAAAGTATTTTGTATAGATATCCTCAAACACTTGTCGATTTTGTGACTATTACATCATTTCTTAGTTACAATGGTATAGAAAATGTGTTAACAAATATTGTTCTCTACCACTCTACCTTGTATGATCAACCATTGTCTCACTGTCATTTATGTAATTTTATGTAAATTTATGCCCTTCTAATATATTATATTGATTTACTTTGTTATTTAAAATTTATTTTATTTCACTGCTATTTATGTATTTCAATTTTATTTTATGCAATTTTATGTAGCATGTATGGATCTACATTTATGTATTTCATGTATTGATTTTTTTGTTTTTCGCAATTGTTTTACTTAGCTATTGTTTTCGCGAGATCGTCACCCCTTAAGTTGTTTAACGTGATCGTTCAAGGGGGAGAGTATGTTTCGTCTCATTAGAGACGGCCCTGTCGTTCGAAGTTAGTTTGTCATCGATACTTAGGTCTTTTACGTTGATACTTCGATCTACCAGTTTTGAGAATTGCCGTTGGAACTGTTTACACTTCAGATTATTTATTTTCCAATGATTGTATATGGCCTAAGAAAACCTGAGAGGTCATTTAGAGATTTTGATATATTTATGCCTGTTAATTTCACATGACGCAGCATTCGGAGTTATGAACTGACTCTATCGTCGTTAACCCTCATGTATCTCATTATTTTTCTGTAACCAATAAGAAAATTTATTTCGTTCATTCAGTTCACCTCCAAATGGACCTTCCAATTAATTATATTAATTTTCCACTTTTTGTTAGAAGGGATGCATCGAGCACCTCTGACGTTCAATCTTTGAAAAGCCTATAAAATTATTATTCTAGTAATAGTCATAACTGTCGCATGTAGTCTTTGCTACATCATGCACTATCATTCGGGTAGTCGAATTTGTAGTTTAAATCCTACAATCATCGTTGGTTTATCTTATTGGATAAATAAAGCTAGTTCATCATCGAGATAACTACATACAAGTGCCGTTGAAGTAAAATTCTTCGCCAACCACGTCCAAATATAGTCCATCAAATCTTTCGTAATTAATCATCGAGATAAATTAATTTGCATTTGCCTGTTATTTAAAAATACTGAAATTAATAGGCAAAATACTGCGGTAAACTAACCGTGGTACGTTACAACTGTTATTCAAATACCAAAACCAAAAGAGCCAGAAGGCAGGAAACTTAACTTATTGAATTCTTTTACAATTTTCAAATAAGTACCTAATGAAAATAATCTGAATTAAGGGTTTCCAATAAGAGGTTTCATTTTGAATAGCCTGCTATATTAACAGCTATCACTTTTGAAGCTGTCATCTTTTAACATTTGACAAGTAAAAACTACGCACTTAAATTGTTAAAATTCACTACAAAAATGGTGAAAATTTTGCAGTCACACTTCGCAAACTGAAGTACTCTTGGGTCGTCCTGAAGTAACTTCTCAGCCGGCAATAATGAAACTGGTGAAAAAATTTGAGCTGTTGGGACAAGTTAGTGATGTGAGGGATCGAAACCATGCGCGTGGCTTAAGAACAACTGTGAATATTGCTGTTGAAGCCCGTAGTGTTGAGGAAAACCCAGGTTTGTCGATTCCTCGTCAATATTAGGCATTTCTCAAATGACATTACACTGTATGTTGCATGAAGACTTAGGTCTCAAAGTTCAGCTTCGCTTATTGGGTCCTTCAAATGCATCAAAGTTTTCATTGAAAAAACATCTTCAGTGATGAGGCCTATTTTCATCTCGGAAGTTCAGTTAATTTGGGGAATTGTTGCACATGGTTCTCGGAAAATCCAAGAACGTTTGTTGAAAAGCTGTTTGGTGCGGTTCTTGGACTGACGGTGTGATTGGGTCTTACTTATTCGTTCAGGATGTAAACTTGGAAAAACAACAGTGTCGGCGAAACAATTGCCGTTAATAATAAATTGTGTCAATTTTATTGTATTGATTTTCCATAAACTAACGATCGATTCAATTGAATAATTCAATTCATTCGAAAATGACGCTGATGCAAAATGTTACGGTGAATGAATTGCTCTACCGAGCTATGATTAATGATCTTTTACGGTCAGAATTTGATGATATTGATGTGGACGACGTTTATTTTCAACAATAAGTGCCACACAAGCAACAAAATAATCGCAATTTTGTAAGACATGTTTCCTGGCCATATTATTTTTCGAAGAAGTGATAACAATTGGCCACCGAAGTCTTGTGATTAAATATTTTTTCCTTAGGGGCCACGTGAAAGAAACGATTTATGCTAATGCTGGATTCAAGATCCTAAAGATGGAATTCATGAAGTTATCGAGAACAAACAGCCGCAAATGTGCGAATTGGTCATGGAAATGATATGGTGCTGCAACCTTAGCCATCGCGGCCATTCGGCTGACATTGTCTTCCATTGTTAATGGCATACCTTTGTCTAATAATGAAATTAACAACCATTGATTTCTCTTAAACTATCCTGGTTTCTTCCAATATCAAAATAGAACCTTCTTTTGGAAAACCCCCTATTATGAATGACAATACAGATCTATGTGAATTTAAAATCTCGTTACGTTTAAATAACATCTGGTGAGAACTTCCTTGTACCGTGGCTACACATTTTTTAACACATGCATTCTTGTTATCATTTTGTGCCTCTTTCAAATACCATGTACATTTTCTCCAGTTATCATTCGTCTGAAGATGAGGTGAATAGCTTGAAATTGCAATAACAGAAAATTTTCGAATTATTTGATAGTAAAACATAGAAATTCTCTACAACTATGATCAACTCAAAAATAGTAACAAAGGAAACAGTTCAGTGCCTCTATTTTTTTGTTAACATAGTTGAGTATTCAAAAACATGTTTTTGTATTTATATTCTGTTAAAATATTTGCCAGTTGAAGGTATTGTATGAATATGAAAAATAAGCGAAAGTTGAAATTGTGTTCATTTTATGTATTGTAATTCACTGGCAATTTACCAATTTGTAGTGTAGTAACACTACTAAACTTAGGAATTCAACGAAAATTGATAAAAAAAGTCATTTTCTTATTCCATTTGAGTTTACATAATGTTTTCGTATTGTACCGCGGTTAGTTTACCGCAGTATTTAGTTTACTGTTTCACTATTTTAAAAAAACAATCAAAAGAAAATTTATTAATCGCAATGATTAATAACAATGGGTTGTTGTGGGCTGAATCGAGGTAATGTGACAATGTTTTACTTAAAGAAGCATCTTCTACGATGTTCAAATGGGTTGGTTTTTCTAATAATGAGATACTATAATGATTATTAGGAAATGCAGAAAAATTTGAACACTCAATGACAACAAATGTATTTCTTGGATCACTGTTTATGATATTAAGCTATAAGTATATTACACTTATAATAAATGTTATGAATTGGCCAACAAAGTTGCAAAATTTGAATATCAAAAGAGATTCAATCTGTTAGTCTTCTACAATTTTAATTTAAAAAAAATTTTTATTCAAAAAACATTTAGAATTAAATTAAAGTCTACAATAAGCACTGCTTATATTTAATAGACGTATATAATCAAAACTCAATATACAATGTCAAATTGAATAAATAAACCAACAAATATAAAAAAAGTCATTTAAATCAATAAATAAATATTTGACGGAGACAAAATTTTGTTTCTAATGAAACCAGTTCCTTTTCAAAAACATAAAACACATCTTAAGAATTTCTCAAAAAATATAATTTATTTGAAATATTTAATATATTTAAATATTCAAATAAGTTAATTCAAAAATCTCTCAAAACATGCACTATATCTTCAAAAAACAATTAGAATTCGGATAATCTCTTCATCGGCCCTAGATAATATTTAAAATATTAAAATTAACTAACAATCAGTATATTATTATATTTTTTGAGAAATCCTTAAGTTGCGATTTATGTTTTTGAACAGGAATTGGTTTCATTATGGTAAGATCAGAAATAAAATTTTGTCTCCTTCAAATATTTATTTATTGATTTTAAATGACTTTTATTATATTTGTTGGTTTATTTATTCTATTTGACATTGTATATTGAGTTTTGCTTATATACGTCTATTAAATATGAGCGTTGCTTATTGTAGACATTAATTCAATTCTAAAAGTTTTTTGAATGGAAATTTTTTTGAAATTAAAATTGTAGAAGACTAACAGATGGAATCTGTTTTGATATTCAAATTTTGTTATATTTATTCTATCAAGTAAACAACTTTTTTCTATTTTATTTTAACAATTTTGCAGTCAAAGATTATGAGGTGAATTACTATATCAATAATAATCGTCCCAATTCTTGGCCTATTGCTAGCCGCAAATGATTAAGGTTATCAATACGGTATAATGATAGTGAGAATGAATCTTGTGCCAATAATGTGGCTGCAAGCGACAAGGGTAATTATTACGCGAATAATATCAAATAAGACTAACTCTAGGGTCGGAGAAGTGACAGAGGTGATTAATATCGAAATAATAATACGTTAATCTTGAGTCATATAGGATTCTTACGAATGTTACGTGATGATGTAACGTGATTTCTGAAAACTTTGAAATTGGTCTGAAATTAATCCTTCCTTTCTAACAGAAAGAAGGTCTATAATGGAATTGATTGAAAATTATATTTGTGGCTTGACTACATATGAGGAATGAATACTCATTGGTCATACTTTGCCAAAAGTAGGAATTTTGTGACACAATATTTCGGTAATCTGGTGATAGAGGATGGAAGGAAAAAGGTTTAAATTTAGAATGCTTTTCTTTTTGAATATAATATTCTCCCACTGAATCGAAATCTAAATATGGGCATTTAAGTTTATTTCCATGTTTTCTGAAGGGCCTGCATATGTGGTTAGTAACAGATGAGTCATCTCAAACCAATAAATTTATTTAATTTTAATAAGTAGTTAGAAGAAAAAAAGTTGAAAATGTCTTGATTCAAATAAACAGAAATATTTGAGTTAAAAATTGAAAATCGGCCTCCTGAAAAAATTGAAAATTCAATAATATATAATACATTAGCATGAAATAAATAATTCTCTAGAAATTATATGTTCTCATCCTGTGATATTTCATACATATATGTATGTATACGGCAATTTATCCATTGTTGCAAAAACCCAAGAAAGACTATAGGAATGTTAATATTTTCAATTCAAAATATCAGTCATTATACGTATTTCACGATTTTTCTCAATCATCAGATGACTATAACTTTCGGAATCGAACATGATGAGAAGATTAGAAACTTATTAATTCAAGAAAGTTCGGAATAAAAATTTCAACACAATTACCTATGGAAACGTCACCTATCTGACAGCCACTTAGAAATTGAAATCTATAATTTTGTTTTTTTGTTTCAGAAAGTCTTTATATAAATTGCAAATATTTTCCTTTAATTTTCAAAAGGCAATCAATAATAACAAAATAAAATTTAAAATAACTCAGGAATCGATTACATATTTATTTGAGCGAGTTTCTGAAATGTTTTCATTTCAAAGTTGCATGTCAGATGAAACATGTGTTCACGTCTATTTGTGTTTGGATATCTCTTTCATACTTCCCTGAATTAGAAATTTCTTATCTTGTTATTACGTTCAAAACATCTGACCATTGAGAATAATCATGAAATGTCTTTAATGGTTTCTTATATATTGTATTTTACCATTTCTGTAGTCCTATTCAGGTTTTTGCTTGGATAAATTTTCGTGTATATGTAATGAAAATACACATCGTCAAAAGTCTTGGAGTCTCCTACCAACTCCCAACTTGTTGAATGTAACATGTCAATTTTTTGAGTGTGGAATCTTCACTATCTTATCACTCAAATGAAAACAATAAACCAGCAAATAATATTTCTTGTGCGAAAGAATACAGGTGTGTTCGAAGTTAACCAGTTTTCAGTGAATAACGAGAGTTATAATATTGAGAATATTCTGTGAAAAATGCTATCTAATTTCTTAGTTTGACCGGACAAGAATAGTAGCCCTACATCGTAAAACTTTGTTGAACCACCAGATTGCGCAACGTTTGAATATTCCACGGATTTCAGTAAAACGGCAGCGTTGCCCGGAGACAGGGTTCCTGGTCGACCAAAAATAACATCTGCAAGAGAAGACCATTATATCGCAAATTTTACTCGAAGGAATCGAACGGTATCTGTTACAGCCCTTCGAAGTCATTTTTTGAGGACCTATAGACGGGTAGTCTCAACGAGTATCATAAGGAGACGGTTGCATTCCTCAATTTTGAGAGCAAGAAGACCTTTATGAGTAACTTGGCTATCACCTGAACATAGAGCTAGCTATCCATCGGCAATGGGCAGAGCACCAGCAAGACTGGCTTTTACCACAATGGTGCAACGTACTTTTTTCGGACGAGTCACAATTCGGTTTACAAAGTGATAGTCGACGAGAAAGGATTTGGAGAGATACAGGCAGACTAGAGCGACTCAAATTCGCCCGGGAAGTTGTGTCCTTTCAAGGCGGATCAATAATGTGATGGAGGTATACTATGCGGTCGCCGTACCCTTCTTATTATCATCGAACGAACAATAACTGGTGCCATCTACGTAGAAAACATCATTGAACCAATCTTTATTCCTCTGCGCAACGAGTTTGCGGATAATATTATTTATCAGGCTGATAACGCCCTATCACACCGCACACGAAGGGTTCAAAACATCTTCAAGAAAACAATAGCCAGAGAATGAACTGTCCAGCAAGCTTACCTGACATGAATCCAATTGAGCACGTATGGGATTACTTAGGGGGAGTAATATCCAATCGCCAAAATACACCTTCAACTTTTCAGGAATTGAGTTTATCCCTTCAGGAAGAATGGAACGAAATGCCTGAAAACTTCATTAATGACTTGATTCGTGGAATGCCTAGGCCTATTGGGCAGTTGATCGAAAGAAGAGTTAGTTATACGGACTATTGAACTTGGATGCAGTTGTGGACTAACTATAATTAATCAAAAATAAATAATCGATAAATTTAGATTTTTTCTCATTTTTCCTACTTTGTGTCATCCTATATAAAGCAAAGAGCAACAAAAAAGATTTTCTATCAAATATATTACAGTTGAAATTGAGGAAAATATTCATCTCATTTCCAGAACATTTATTGTTTATTTTTACCTAAGAGGGCCAAGACTTTTGACGATATATGTATATTTCCAGACAAGTATTAATTTTTAGAGGTATTTAAACAAAAGTGATAAATATTTTGAATATTTCAATAGATTCTAGATAACACCCAATAGTGGTACAGAGGTTTACAAGTGGAACGTGATAAAAAACCGGGTTAAAAAAGAGGGGCCTTTTAACAGATATCGGAATGTCGGCAATCGACAGAGAAGGTTGTTAAACAGATGGTACCCATTTAAATATCTCAAATAATTTTTGGGGTTACATAGCTCCGTACAGTCATTCATTATTTTTAAGTTATTTTGTTGTGCATCTCAAATATTTGGATTTGTTAGAAGGCCCCTCTTTTTTAACCCGGATTTTTAACACGTTCCGCTTTTAAACCTCTGTACCACTATTAGGTGTTATCTAGAATCTATTGAAATATTCAAAATATTTATCACTTTTGTTTAAATACCTCTGTACCACTGTTAGATCTTCAGTTGTCTGATGATGGGATAGTTCATTTCCCGAATCTCGAGTCACAAGAAAATGTGTAATATATATTTTTATTGGTAGTGAAACATAGTAATTTCTACAATTTGTTTTAAGTATGATCAACTATCAAATAGTAACGGCTGAAACAATTCAGGTTTCATTTTGATATTGAAAAAAATATATGTTTCGGGAAAAATCAACAGATGTTTATTTCATTGTGAAAGATATGCCATTAACAATGAAAACAATATCAACTAGGGCAACGGTTGCCAGCACCATATCCTTTTCATAAAATTCTGACCAATTCGCACTTTTGCGGTTGTATGTCCTCGAGAGCCTCACGAATTTCATCTTCAAGGTCTTGTGAATCGATTGTTGAACATTGGCATAGACCTCATATTTCACGTGGCTGCAAAGAAAAAATTCGAAGGGTGTTGAATCACAAATCACAAAATCTCGGTGATCACCTCTTCGAGAACTAATACGACAAGGATACCTTTCATGCAATATTCCGATTGTGTCGTTGCTTTCGTAACGTAGATGAAAATATACGTTGTCCAAATCAATACCTTCCAATTCCCACCATAAAAATCATTAATCATAGATCAGTAGCGCAATCCCACCACCATAACAGTTACTCCAGGCTTATTTTCGAATAAGAAAGGTCCAGTCACACCGCCAACTCAAAAACCGCACCAAACAGTGACACCTTGAGAACGATCATTTTTGGATTATCCGATCCCCAAATGCTTATTAACGTAGCCTCCGAGGTATCATCACTGAAGATTATTTTTCGATGAAAATCCGAATCATTTTGGTGCATTTCAAGAACCCAATCATATGACGTTGCTGGTGATCGACTGGTTTGAGTTCTTGTGCGAATAGAACTTTGAAAGTCTTAAGACTTAAGTCTTCATCTTTCATCAAAATATGATGTAATCTCGTGGAATGCCTAATTCCAAAGAGCAATGAAGAATCGACAAACCTGGGTTTTTGTCAAAACTACGAGCAGCAAAACTCAATTGTTCTTGAGCGACGCACACGGTAAATTTTGCTTGTCAAATGTTAAAACATGACAGCTTGGGTATGCAAAATAAAACCTTTTTTTTGAAAACGCTTTATTATTCTAATGTTTATTTTATGATATAAATATAGTGAAAATTTCTCAGGAATCTGATATCAAATTTTAATATTGAATCAGAACCTGCACCAAGTTGACTTTAAATTCATAACTCTTATAAATATTCAACAATCTGCTGATCCTGGAGGTATAGAATAAGGAAGTTATTTTCTAATAACTGAGTCTATAGTGAAAAGTAACTATTATATTTGTGCAGTAATTAATGCTATTTTATTTATACTTTTCTGATTGATCTTGTCCATTGGGTATCGATTTTCACTACTGATTGAACCTTATCTATTACGACCGAGGTTAAACTGATAAAAGTGAACAGCAAGCAAATTGGGGCAGATACGCATATTCCAACTAGCTTCAGTCGAATCCGTTCTTATTGCGACCAAGATGGGGAAGCGAATCCGGATCGTCTTTCCATATAAATGCAAATCGCTCCCTATAAATTCCCCCATTAACTTTTTAGAGGTACCAAAGGGAAACGACGATCTGACACATTGTCTGAAATATACCGTCTTATGTCGCGTGTGGAATAAGAGAGACGGACTGCTTCCGGACGTTTTATTTGTCGCTTTTAAAGCGAGATGTTTAGAGCGTCGAAATAGAAAGAATTATTATAGGTCTAGTTTTGTCAACAGGGTCATATTTTCGCTTTAATTTATAATTTTCCTTGGAAACAGGAAAATCGGAATCTTCCGATTCAGGTGGAGGGAGAATTCCAGATTGATCAAGCAAATGTTGTTAAATTGAATTGAATTTTATTTAGGGTCTTATTGAGTATTTTTAAATGGGAGAAGTATTTCTTAATCGTAGAATAGATCCTACAATAATTCCAACAGTTGAAGAATACCGTTATTTCACAAAAAGTTGTTGTTCAGCTGTTCAGTTAATTTCAATTTCAGTAACACAGAGCAAATTGTTCTCCAAAAGCGGTGATACCAATTAAAAAATTAAAAAAACACCAAAGTTATTCAATTGCAATTTTCTTTTTATTTGAAAACTTACATTATACCATTATGTAAGGAGAATAACATCATTCAAATCACCACCACGACTTCTCCGTACGTTATACATTCTGCCAACCCAATTTTTCATCCCTCTGTCACATAAATGTGGATGTTTTGCATCAATGGAAGATCCAGTGTTTAATTTCAATTGCTCAGTTGTTGGATTATGAGCATAAGTATGTGATATATCCCCAAAGATAGAAATCACAAGATGTTAAATCACACGACGTGGTGCAATAATTAACTGGACCATTTTATGAGATAATTTTTAACAAAAGTTTGTTTTCAATAAATCGATTGTTGAGGTGGCCGTTTAGCAGCTAGCAATATCTTGTTGAAACAACATCTCGCAAATTATTCTGAACAATAGCAGGAAAAAAATTCATTCAACATTGTTCTGTTTCTTTCTCCATTAACTGTTACTCTTTGTCCATTTTCTTCAAATAAATATGGACCAATGACTCCGCAGCATAAATTCCCTACCACACAGTGACTTTATCTGTATGTAATGGTGTCTGAACAGTTTTGTGTGGATTTCATATTTCCAATTTCTGCAGTTCTATCTGTTTACATAACCATTCAACCAAAAATGTGCTTCATCACTGAAGTATTTTTTTCTATAAACTTATTATCACTTTCAAATTGTTCAGGAGCACAATCAGAAAATAAGTAGTCAAATGGCTTCTTGAACCGGTTGAATGCTGTTGGGATGCAATCCCAAATCTCTTCTTGAAATTCTCCAAGTTTTTGCTTGCGAAAAATATAATTGTTGAGAACGACATGGAACTGGTGAATTTGGATTTTCTCTTACATTTGCAACAACCAACTCAATATTTCCTTTGTGCGTGCATTTCTTTGTCGTACTGGTACTCCTGTATCGTGTTAAGAATATTCACTTTCAAATTTGTCTAGAATACGACGAATAATAAGTCGATTAACTGAATAATGTCGTCCATGAATTAAATTTCTGCCAGTTTTCACAAATGAGCACTGAATTTGATAAAATATTATAATTCAATAATTTCTGAACTTTATTGAAGCGTGTATCTTTTCATGATTAAATGACATAACCTGCAGAACAAAAATGACATGGGAAATGTCAAAAATCAAAATACAGTCATTATAACCGTATGAAATTGTATCATTGCTATTGTGAAACTCGTTATATTAACTGATTCGATTTAAAATTTACGCATATTTATTCACTTATAATAACTGTTTCGTTCCACGTTATGTTTTACTCATAATAAAAAATGCTAGTTTCAACTTGAATCTAGGATGAGTATGATACTCAAAAATCACAAAAAAGTCTACATTATTAGGAAATATTGATAAGTTTTTCATTTCATGACGATTCACTGTATGTTGAAGAATAAACATTGAATTCTTATCAAATTTTCACAATTTGTTCACTAGCAATGTGATAACTGACTCGCTTCAGTTGTTACATCATCGTAAAGTGTAAAGAAAGGGAGAATGCATTGAAGATATAATTTTATCGGCGTTACATCTTAGGGAATGGATATCGCTTTAATTCAAATTGGTCGTTCAGTGTTTGAAGATCCATTTCTAGACTGTAAAATTTTCAACAACCCGCAAATAAAATCCACAGTTAGGTCTAACAATCAGTAAAAATTATAACATATTAAATAGTAGGAAAGGTACTTCTACAGGTCCAATCATTCCTCAAAATCTATTAACTCCTGAATATCATGAATTTGTCTCTCTCAGTTCCATGATTCATATGGCATCCACAAAACCTATGTCTGAGGAGAAATTTTCTACAGAGTTCTCTTCAATAAAATATATAGCTCGAAATAATAAATTTCCCCTTCATTTAGTGGGTAGAATAATTTCAAGGAAGATAAGCCAACAAATAAATGCCCTTCTATATTCTATAGAACAACTCGATCATACATACGTGGTGAAAACCACTTATTGAATGAAATTATTTGCGACCTTATATTGGGAAATTATAAAAACTCTGGGATACGTCAACTTTTAAATTCGATAGTGCGTGTTTAAAGCATAAAGTCAAATATACAAGTCCAGTATAATCCATCCTCTTCGTTTTAAATGGAACACTGTATATTTTTATACTTTTTAAAGCTCCTTAATAACCTGATTTCATTGAACTGTATCATCTATGGTCTATTCTGAATAATAGCGGATGAAATTTCGAAAGTATTTATAACTGATTTCAAGAAAGTAAGTTTTGACCATTAAAGCATAATGGCTCTATTCGCTGAAACCAGACATTTTCATTCGGTAGGCTTGGATCTATTACATTAGGAAATAAGTTGACTAACGCAGGAACAAATTCATCTCTAATCGAATTCAAATATTTTTCGGTTCTCAAAATCCCATCTACTGGCGTACCATAAGGTTAAGGAAATACTACGAAAGTATTCTGAAGGTAGCGAATTTGTGAAAAAAAAGTACAAACAGAATAAAATTAAGGGGATTTCGACAGGCGGAAAATATATAAGTTTGGTTAGAGAAGAAGTTGTTCCTGCGTTAGTCAATTTAATTTCTAATGTACTAGATCCAAGCCTACCGAATGAAAATGTCTGGTTCCAGTAAAATTGCTCAATTCGCCACTAAGCTTCAATGGCCAGAACTTACATAAACGCAATCTTCTTCAATAAATGGATTAGACGAAAAGGTACTTTTGAGTGGCCAGCAAGATCTCCAGACCTTACGCTGTTAAATTTTTTGTAGGGCTATCTCAAGAATAAATTTTATGCAACACAGACCTCAAAGAAAGGATAACAACAGAAATGCAGAATATTTGAAATCAAACTTCAAAGAAAGTTAAGAACGACTTTGATAGGAGACCGTGTTATTGCCAAAAATGATCGCAGCGGTGATTATTTATAGCATTTATTTTAATGTATGTAATCAATTCGTCATTCGTCACCGTACCATACAGTTGTGTGCAGAGAAGTTATTGATAATTTACAAACTTTAATACAATTAAATTTAAATTTTGCGTGATGAAATATCCTGGATGCTTCACTGGTGAGTGTTTAAACGACGTGCTTCTTTCAGACTACAAGATATTGAAAATTCATTGGAATTGTTTTTGATTCCGTTGTTGTTTATTGATCCTTATCTGGAATTAATATTTCTATATCGCCTCCCGACCGCTGCAACTAAGGATTTCCATCACTTTCCGACTTGTAGATATGTCTAGTACAGATGAACTTATCAAAATATTAAGGCAAGAGCTCTCATCGCAGACTACTATTCTGAAGGAGGAATTGAATATAGTTAAGAAGACTATTCAGGACGAAGGATTAAGCACCAGACAGAGCATAACTTTGGTGGGGGAGAACATTTCAAGGCTAGAATCTGAAATATTGGCTCTGAAGAGAATAAATATTAGGAATAATATAGTTGGATTGGAGGTCGGTGATGATGATTTGGTCAATCACGTGATTTCCCAGTTAAATAGATTACTTGATGTCGATTTATCGGAGAATAATGTCAACAATATATACCGATTGGGTAAGAGCTCGAGTGCACCTATAAAAGTTGAATTTTTGACATATCTTATCAAAAAAAAATATCTTAGAAAAGAGAAGTAAGCTAAGAGGGACAAAAATTTATATAAACGACGATCTTTGTTTGGAAGATCGGGTCAAACAACAAACCCTGAGAAACCACCTCCGAGAGGCCAAAAAGAAGGGATATAGTGCTTATATCCTGAATCAGGATCTTTTTGTAAACGGAGAGCGATTTAAATATGGTGACCTGCATAGTCAGAATACCTGGAAGGAGGTGATTTTTGACCGTGATGATCGTTTGGAGACTACGGTGAGTGCGGTGAGTGCGGATTCCAGAAGTGTCCCTGATACCCCTAACGCAGTGACAAGGACGGAACAGCTGAACAGAGATCTGTAGGGCTTAGTTGGTACACAAGCCAGTAAACGTGAGTCAATTGAGCAACCGGATCAGACAATTCTTGAGAATATTGGTGATTCGAACCGCAGATCCAATATTGGAAGGAACAAAAAATTTGGTATGTAATTCTCCATCCCTCTTGAAAAAGAGAAAATAAAGAAATATATATATTTTACTCTTTTTTTGTTGAATTTTTGGTTTTTTGTTGATTAAAATTGTTTTTGTCGAATTTAGATTTTTTTTCTACTCCTGTATTAAGTAGTACAGCAACGAGGATTATCTGACAGTTGAATTTGATCAGATAGTAGAATTAAATAGTTTCATGAAAACAACACAACCTAAGATTGTTCAAATTAATATCAGAAGTATTGCTTAAAATTCTGGACCAGTTCCTTATTCTGATGGAACAGCTTTCACCACAGAAGGATGTATTTATCATGACGGATACTTTCATGCTGCAAAATCCTAACATTTACAACATCCCAGGATATGTTGGTGTTTACAGCTATGGCAGATATAACAGCCACGATGGTGCGATGTGTTATATCCAGAAGGAAATTGAATTCGAACACTGCATTGTTAGAATTGGAGAAACTGATGCTCTAGAGATGGATTTCAAATTCTTCAGTTAAATTATTAAGTTGACGGCAATATATAGATCACCCAATTCTTCAGACATTCTGTTCATTGAAAAACTACACCCATACTTCAAAAAAGTTGATGGAAGTTTTCAAAATTTGAATATCAAAACAAATTAAAATATTTTTATCTTCTAAAATTTAGTTTCAAAAAATTTTCATTCAAAAAAACTTTTAGAAATAAATTAATGTCTAAAACAAGCACCGCTTACATTTAATAGACGTATATAATCAAAACTCAATATAGAATGTCAAATGGAATAAATAAACCAAAAGATATACGAAACTCATTAAAATTAATAAATAAATATTTAAAGGAAACAAACTTTGTTTCTGGTCTTACCTTCAAGAACGCCATTTGCCTTTTAAAAACATGAACACACTTGAAAGACTTCTCAAAGAATATAATTTATTTGAAATATTTAATATATTTAAATATTCGAATAAGTAAATTCAGAAATCTCTCAAAGCATGCACTATATGTTCAAAAAACAAATATAATTCTAAGCAATTTCGTCTTCAGTCCTGAAATATATTCAAAATATCAAAATCAAAAAACTAACCTATATCAAACAACGTACCACGTGTAAATGAATAATGTTTCGAGACATAGATCATCTTTATAATTCAAGATTGATCTATGTTCTAACAGAATCAAGGAACAGTGTGAGTTATTTTTAAGGCTTATTTAAATTCATTGACATTCCATAATGAGATTTATTGAAGCCAAAATATAATTATATATTATATATAAAATAAAATGAAAAGGCCTTTTACTTGATAGAAGAAAAATAACAAAATTTGAATATCAAAACAAATTGAAATATGTTTATCTTCTACAATTTTAATTTCAAAAAATTTTCATTCAAAAAAACTTTTGGAATTAAATTAATGTCTAAAACAAGCACCGCTTACATTTAATAGACGTATATAATCAAAACTCAATATATAATGTCAAATGGAATAAATAAACCAAAAGATATACGAAAGTCATTAAAATTAATAAATAAATATTTAAAAGAGACAAAATTTGTTTCCGGTCTTACCTTCAAGAACGCCATTTGCCTTTTAAAAACATGAACACACTTAAAGGACTTCTCAAAGAATATAATTTATTTGAAATATTTAATATATTTAAATATTCGAATAAGTAAATTCACAAATCTCTCAAAGCATGCACTATATGTTCAAAAAACAAATATAATTCTAAGCAATTTCGTCTTCAGTCCTGAAATATATTCAAAATATCAAAATCAAAAAACTAACCTATATCAAACAACGTACCACGTGTAAATGAATAATGTTTCGAGACATAGATCATCTTTATAATTCAAGATTGATCTATGTTCTAACATAATCAAAGAACAGTGTGAGTTATTTTTAAGGCTTATTTAAATTCATTGACATTCCATGATGAGATTTATTGAAGCCAAAATATAATTATATATTATATGTAAAATAAAACAGGAAGGCCTTTTACTTGATAGAAGAAATATAACAAAAGAGTTTTCATTATCATATTATAGGAGTAGGTATAAACATCAATATTCAACTCAGAATGACTTGAAATCTGATGAGTATAAAAATTATATGAGTAATTTTGGCTATCATTCCTTCATTAATGGCTGCTCTAGATTTGAGAGCCAATCATATATCGACCATTATTTTGTTGTTGAAAGGTTACCATCTGGTGGAGACAGCATACGTGGTTATATTCTACACTACGATATTACCGAGCATTTTCCAGTGTTTCTCACCGTGGTTGTGGATAAGCTCGCAGATAACCCCAAAGGTAGAGCATATATGCAAGGAAATAATGAATTATGATTCTTTGAATTTCGATTTAAAAAATGAGTGTTGGTCTAGTGTATATTCTGAACAGGACACAATACAAAGGCGGAGAATTTCATTAAAACTTTACAGACACATATAAAAAATAATACAAAAATGGTAACAGGCAGTCGGAGGGAGATGTCGGGAAGTCCTTGGATTACGAAGGCTCTGTTGAAGTCAACAGGTGTTATTAAGCCCATATACAAAAGTGGAGATAAGTTAGAGATATTCAATTATAAACCCATTACTTTAGTTTCAAATGTGGCCAAAATCTTGAGGAAAATGATGAGAATATATATATATATATATTTTTTTTTTTTTTTTTTTTTTTTAATAATCACCATTATGGGAGTTTCCTCTAGAAGGTCCGGGTCTTAACGACCAAGGACCTTCTAGGCAGCTGTAAGGAACATTCTAACAATTCTTGTTGTCCAGAGGATCACCTCCTTCTGAGCTTTACTTATCAACTCCTGATCCAGTTCAAGGAGTTCCGTATTTTCTGCCAGGTGGCTCTCAACCAATCCATTCGTGGAGATTATCAGGGGCAGAATCTTTACCGTTCTTAGCTGGTGTATCTCTTTTATTTCAAAAGCCAGGTCGTGGTACTTTGTTAGTTTCTCCGTGTACGCTCTACTTATGTTATCATCTGCCGGGACGGTTATATCAATGATTGTTGCTTTGCGGTTTCCTTTATCAAAGATCACGATGTCGGGCCTGTTGTGCGGCACCGATCTATCCGTTATTATCGGGTTGTCCCAGTAGAGTTTGAACTGACTGTTTTCAAGTATCGGCTTGGGTAAGTATTCGTGTACCCTTCGAGAGGTAAGTATAAGTCCTACTTTCATGGCAATGGCTTGGTGAAAGATTTTTGCCATAGCATTATGCCGCTGGGTGTACTCCCTGGGTGCAAGAATGGGGCATGAGGATGTCACATGTTGTATAGACTCCAAGGCTTGGCAGCATTTCCGGCATCTGTCAGTCGGTATGTTCTTTTTGGCTATATGTTTCAGGTACGCTCTTGTTGGCACTACCTGATCTTGGATTGCGATGAGACGTCCCTCGGTTTCTGGGAATAAATAACCGGATTTAAGGTAAGTTAGTGACTGCTCTCTATTAACTCTATTTTCTTTCAGTGCCTCCGGATACCTGCCATGTAAGGGTTTGCCGTGCCATTCCTCCAGTAGTTGTTCAGATGATGGCGTCTGTGGTGGGTTATTTCTGCTTGCCAGATTTAAAGCCGTGATGTTGCGGTCTTCCTGGCATATTGATTGAAAGAACGGTAAGTTTTTTGAGTGGAAATATTCTCTGAGTTCAGTTACCGCTTTATTGTGGGCCTTTTCAACATTTCGCAAACCCCTTCCTCCTTGGTGCCTAGGCATGTAAAGTCTGATCACCGATGCATGGGGATGGTGGATGCCGTATTTAGACATTAGGACTCGCACATGTGTGTCAATCGCCTTCAACTCTGTGCTTGACCACCTGATCACGCCGAAAGAGTAGGCTATACTTGGAATTGCCCATGTATTGATTGCCGTAAACATTGCCTTGGAGTTCAGTTTACTGCGGAGTGTTTTTTTTATTCTAGCAAAAAATTTATTTTTGAAATCTTCTTTCTGTTTTGATGTTCTTATCTCCAATGCTTGTTGTATACCCAGGTACTTATATGATTCTTCTGGGCTTAGTTCTTGTATAGTCACCTCATCTTGAATAAGCATTTCTCCCCCTTGTGTCAACTTTCCTCTCTTGACGTGTAATGAGGCACATTTGTCCAGCCCCATCTCCATTCTGATGGTTTGTGTGAAAGATGTCACTATCCCAAGAAGGCTCCTCAGTTGCTCCTCATTCGCGGCATATAGCTTGAGGTCATCTATATACAGTTGATGAGTAATTTTGATGTTTGACCTGTCGTCCACAAGGTATCCGTATCGGTTGTTGTTGAGCAGCCTACTGAGGAGGTTTAAAGCTAGACAAAACCAGAGGGTGCTGAGTTTATCCCCTTGGAAGATGCCAGTTAAGATTCTTATCTCTGGTGTTATTATTTTGCCGAATGTTAAGTTCGTCCTCCAGGTTGTCATCAGATGTTCTAGTAAGCCTATAATGTTTCCAGATACACCGTAGAGTTTCAGAACTTTAAGAAGCCAGGAGTGCGGAACCGAGTCGAAAGCCTTTTTGTAGTCGACCCATGCGACCGAGATATTCCTTAACTTCTTCCTTGCCTGTTTGGTTATAAGATGATCGATGGTTAACAACTCCTTGCAGCCCTGGGCACCTCTTCTGCAGCCATTCTGCTCTCGTGCAAGGATCTTGTACTTGCTTACATGCTTCCACAGATGTTTGGTGATTATTCCTGTGAGTATCTTATAGACAGTAGGAAGACATGTAATGGGTCGATAAGCCTTGGGGTCAGGACTGGTGTTTCCTTTTGGAAGCATATGGGTGACCCCCAAAGTGAAAAACTCTGGTATGATGGAGGGTTCCGCCAACGCTCTCTGAAAAAATTTGGCCAATTTATGGTGAGTGGCCTTGAAGTTTTTCCACCAGTAATTATGGAGTTTGTCAGATCCTGGAGCAGCCCAGTTATTTGAGTTCTTAAGGACAGATGATATGTCTTCCTCCATAATTTCGAGATCTTCCATGGTGTAGTTTCCTGCCTCCTTCTCAGCGTCTTTTATCCAGAAAGCCTCATCATCATGAGTCTCCCTTCGCTCCCAAATTCCCTTCCAGACTTCAAACATTTCTCTCTCATCTGGGTTCACTCCTTCCTTGTTGTTTGCGTTCTCAAGCTTGCGGAAGAACTCTTTAGGATTTTTGTAGTACAGCTGGTTGTTCCTATACCTCTTTACTCTTTCGTTGTACCTTTGTATGCGGTTTCCTAACGCTTTCACCTTCTGTTTCAGCTTGTCGAGGACCACCATCATCTGCTCTGCGAGAAGTTGGTTCGAGCCATTTGTTCTAATACGTGCTTCTGATGCGATCTGCCGTACTCCCTTCATGATCCTGTTGGACGGTATTTCTGTATTGAGGTAAGTATGTAAGGTGCCAATTCTTTTTCTTATAATCCTAATTTTCTTTTCCAGCCTCATTTTCCATGGTGGTATCATTTCTTGACGGCGAGTTGGTTGGGCCCCGCTTATGCTTATTTTGAGATCTTCGCATACTGTGATTGCTCCAGCGTATACGCAGTCGACCACCTCTCTCAGTGTGGCGGTTACATCGATGTATCTCTCCATTATCCTGTTGATTTTTTGGACACACTCTAGCATTTCTTTGGATTGCTTCATTCTTGGGATGTTTGCCCTTTTACTCGGAGAAAGTCCTGAGTATTTCTGGAGGTTTCGGTAATAATTACGTTCTAGCCTGGATGGTTGTACGCTCATTCGGATATGTGATCTGGTTTCCATTCGTGTTTCTTCATCAGGCTCTGCATTTATAGGGGCACCACGCGGGATATAACTTTGAGCAATGGTGTCAAGTTCAGTGGTGGAGAACTTTTCCCTTTCAAGAAGCCACCTGACTCTATTTGCCAGAAGGTTGGCGTACGATGGTCTCTGCGGGTTGGTGTCATTCCATAATTCTGTAAGTAGCTCTCTGTATGTCTTTCCTGTTCTTGGTTGCATTTCCTTCGCTATAAAATGAACGCGCATTATAAGGATGTTGTCCTCCTCCGTCCATCGCGTTCTCGCATCTCGCCTATTTGAAACTCCCGTGGGACGAGATCCTCTCTCGTCCAAACTTGAGCTTCCTTCCATATTCCGTGAAACGAGATCCTGGCTTACGGTGCCATCTCGGGGGGCTGCGCCGCTTGCACCACAGCTGACCCCATCGGGCTCTGCCTCCAGACGGTTCCGAAGAGGACCAGCCCGCTGTCCCCTACCGCCCTGATTCTGGCTTCTAGTGATAGGAGCGATATATTCTGCAGAGCCTCAGGATGCTGACCTGAGGCTCTGGATGACTCGGGTATGCGGGGTCGTCACGCCCCGATAGCTAATGCTACCCTGCATATATATATATATATATATATTTATATATATATATATATATATCTATATATATATATATATAATATATATATATTTATATATATATATCTATATATATATATATATATATATATATATATATATATATATATATATATAAATATATATATATAAATATATATATATATATATATATATATATATATATATATATATATATGTATGTATATATATATATATATATATATATATATATATTGTTATGGTATTATATTAAAGAAATTTAATGAATTAATACTAATTAGATTACCCTTGTATGTATGTGAGGTATTCTATGTTTCCGGCTAGCTCTTAAGATTATAATTTTGTATAATTGAAATTAAAATGTTATTAAATCTGATTTGATATTCGAGGGAGGGTTCAATTTGAATTTTTAAAAGATTGAATTTTTAAATTATATTTTATGAAAGTAATTTGAAATATTATAATCAGTGATCAATAACCTAAATCTAATTCTATGTTAACCTAACCTTATCTAAATAACCTAAAGTAATTCTAATGTAAATAGTGTTTGCTATTTCTAAATTTCTTTCTGGAAATATTAACAGGATTGAATTTGAATACCTTTGGTAAGTTTGTTCATCAATTTATGATTGTTCCTTTTAATTGTCCCTTCTTCTTCGTTTCAGGAATACACTGATTTCGTTGGAAACAACACTTCTAGAACTTCTGAAATTCACAGGCTACTTTGTTGATTTTCTTCAATATATCCAATTCGTTTGAAACTTTATTTCTATGTGATATTTTTCCATTCACATTCAGGTAATGTATTTTCTGGATTCAATTTTCCATTCACAATAACCAAATAATCTTCTTTTTTTAGATGGTGATACTTTTTTTTGGCACTTTTTTAATTATGGACCGACAAGGATTCTACTCTGCATATAATTGGAGACTGCCGACTTTTTCTGTGTCTGCCCTATTTATAGTTTTCAAGAAAAGTTGAATTTCAAAGCTTACTAGCTTCTGTCAAAATTATATAAAAATGATGCATTTGATGATTTTACAAAATTTACAATATTTCCTGGTTTGAAATTACTTTTGAAAATTAGCTTATTTTTTTAACTACATTTTGATGTATGTTTCATGTTAAACAGAACAGTGAAAGTCTTGCTTTTCATTCGTAAAGTATTTCAAGTGTCAAAATTTAACAAATTTTAACTTCTAATGCTTATAACTTATAAAATACTTAATATTACTTATGAAATTGATTAAATTTCTTTAGCTTAGATGCTATTACAATACTATTGATGCCTAAACATTTTCAAGGATCTCTCTTACATTAATCATTTGAAAATATCTGACGTAGATGCTATCTTTCATTGAATCAAGTGAATTTTGATCAAATGTGTCCTATTTACATCATTCTGGTGAGTTATATTTAATTTAGCTTGTTCTTTGTCAACAATTTCTCTAAAGTTTATATGTGATTCATTATAATAACAAATCTTTTCAACAAATTCATCATCAATTTCAAATTGGATATCTAAATTCAAATTACTTCTATTTCAAGCAACTTTGGCTGTTTTTACATTGAATAACTGTGAATTGAAATCTCCCTGTGAATTTTATTTATAAACTGTCAACAAGATTACTGTTTTTTTAACTAACGTTAAAAGACTTTTAATTTGAGTAGTCGTTATGTATCCTGAATATGTTATTTCTTCATAATTTTAGCTTGTGAGTGTTTTTACGAATTGAATTATTAATATTTCTGTCAGAGTGGATATTATTTAATTAAATGTGCTCTGGTTATACTCTAACGAGTCAACTCATATACAACGGTGAGTGTTTTCCTTTATATTTACGTAATTATTCAATTTAAGTAAAAATTCCATGACAATATATATATATATATATATATATATAGTGCTGCGTTTTTTAACAAACAATAAAATAATGTCGGAAGGGCAATACGGTTTTCGAGAGGGGATGTCGACTGAGGAAGTTATAAGAGATATAACGAAACTGATTAATGATGGACTAGACAAAAAAGTGCCTCTTCTTTGCGTTTTCCTAGACTTATCTGAGGCATTCGATACCGTAAACCACGAAATATTATTATTATAAATAAATTGCATGAATATAATAACATAAAAAGAGGTTAATTCTTGATAGAAGGTATATAGAATTATTTAAATATTTTGATATTTCTAATATTAAATATTAAAATATTTAAATAATTTTATATACCTTCTATCAAGAATTAACCTCTATTTATGTTTGTTTATTCATAATATATAATTATTTGGTTTCCTAAACATTCTTTATACAGATAGTCCTTGTGCTATAACAGAGGCCGTTAAATTGTCTTTCAATAATTTAGATCAAGGGTAAACCACAGAAATATTTATATATAGTGAACCGTTACACTACATTTAAAGATTTTTCAGTTTGCTAGTAGTTTTCTAACTGGTGTAAAGGTGAGTAAATATTTGTTGTTGATTGATGTTATATTTATTGAATATGAATTATTTGAATACTGACGAAGCAAAGTCTCTCTTAAAACTTGTTTTTCAGTAATGTTTTTACATATCTTGAGTTTTTATATAAAGTAACTTAGTCAGATATCCAAAAATATTGAATATTCTAAGTAAGATAGTTTTATGATGAAATTCTTAAGATTATGTTAGACATTTTTGAAAGATATTTGTTTTCATAAGATTGATCAGCAGAAACAAAATTTTGTCTATTCAAAATATTTAATTTATAGGATTTGGGTGAACAATTTTTATTTATTGGATTTTGTTATACCATGAATGTCTTATAATGAATGTCTATTTTATATGTCATTTGATATAAGTTGTACTTATATGACATTATTTTAATTCATTTTCAGAAGTTATATTCATTAAATTTAAATTAAATATGTAGAAGGCTAATATTAAAATATTTGAATAATTACATGAATATGGTATAATAGGAATTGCCTTAGAATTATTCAGAAGCTACTCAACAGATAGAAAGCAGATAAAACAAATTCAGGAAATGAGTAGTAGAGAGGAATCTGTAACCTATGGAGTCCCCCAAGGTACGATATTAGGTCCACTCCTGTTCGTTATCTACATGAATGATACGTTGTACATGAAAGTGTCTGGGAGGATCATAAGTTTTGCTGATGATATAGCTGTGATCTGCGAGGACAGGATATGGGAAAACCTCAAAGTTAGTGCTGAAAAAGACTTGAAGAAACGTTCGGATTGGCTTAGAAAGAATAAACTTTCATTGAACATTAAGAAGTCATTTTACCTACTGTTTACATCATATGAATCGGGACTTCGTAATTTGAGACCCCTCAAATTCGATAACCAAAACTTTATTCTTGAACATCCAGAAGGACACATTAAGTATCTTGGTATTCATATTGACAGGCATATGCGTTGGGATGATCACTGTGAATACTTAGCGAAAAAACTCCGCAGTCTTCTTCATATATTCAGAAACCTAAAAAAAGGAATGAATGTTCCTCAGTTGATGAAGGTGTATTTTGCATCAGTTCAGTCTCACTTGTCATATGGTAACGTTGGTTGGAGTGCAGCTCATGGAACTCATGTGGAGTTACTCAACATTGTTCAAAGACTGCTACTCAAGATCGTACTTGGAAAGAGCCTTCTCTTCCCCACTGATGAACTTTATAAGATATCAAGAGTGATGGATGTAAGACATTTATACTTCTCAAAAATTATTGCTCCTATTAAAAAGGAAAAGATCTTACTCCGGCCAATACAACATACCCATTTGACTAGATATAAACTTACCAGTTTTCAGACACCTCATCCAGCCCTCATAACAGCAGGACAAATGTGCTGGTCATTTCTGGCATCTAGGATGTTTGCTTTCTTACCTTCTTAATATTGATAGAAAACGAATACATGATTTAATAAATAGTGGCATACAGAAATATACTTACCTGGTGATTCTGTGACTGGACCAAAGTAAGAAGTTTCAAGTGTTTGCTATGCTTTTCCAGATTTGACAATTGTGCCGAGTGCTGTAAACAGAAAAATGCAGATAGTTTTCTATTTAAAATAAAGAAGACGGACTATGCTAGACTTGCGCGAATCACCCTGTATATTTAACTTTATGTTTAAAAAGCACCCTATTGAATTTAAAAGTTGACGTGCCTCAGTATTTTTTATAATTTTCTAACATAAGGACACAAATAATTTAATTCCATAAGTGATTTCCACACTGTATATAAGCTCAAGTTATTTTGGACATCTATCCACTAAAATTCAAAATCAATTTAATAAATTCAACTTGAAAGCCTCCTCAGGTTGTTCGAATTTAGGAGACATTCAATTATTTAAACGCAAAACAGAAGCCAAATCATTTGAAAGCTTCGGGAGTTTGCTGAATCAATTACTGGCTCTAACAGACCTAACGTCGATCAAACAAGTAGGAACTTCGAAACACTATTTGAAAAATATCCTACTAACTACACACAAAATGTTGGCAGTCTTCGAACATAGTGGAGCTATCAATTAGATGTAGATATTAACCAACTCAAAATAGTTTACAAATATCACGAAGGCTTTATAATGAATTTGTGGAAAGGATTGGAAATGAAGTGAGTCCTTAAGAACTCTACCTTCAAACCCTAAATAACCAATTAAAAATGAACCGATATTCACTCCTTAATACGTAACCCCCACCATAAAATGATAACTTGTACTTTTTTATTAGTCATGCGGGGAAAGTACTATCTTTTGTTTCCACACGAGTTTTGAGTAAATTTAATGTCGATTTTTGCACGCAAATTTTCATTGGCACAAGCAAATTGACAAAATTAAAACAAAACAGTCGAACTGTCAATACTAAATAAGTAAGGTTGGCATTTAAATAAAAATATTTTATACTCTCATTATCCCCGCATTCGTAATAAAAAATAGTATCTGCAACTCGTGCGAGGTTGTTGATTGCCCACTCGAGCGAATGAGCGCACTCGCTTCGCTCGAGCGCTCAACTTTACTCTCGTGGGCAATCGACAACTTCTCGCACTAGTTGCACAATATACTATTTTATTACTCATGCGGGGAAAGTACTATCTTTGCGCTTGCTTTTGGGGTCGAAAAAGCTCTAATTGCCCACTTCACAATTACCACACGAGTTTTGAGTAAATTTAATGTCGAGTTGAGTGCGACAAGTAAACTTCTTGCACGCAAATTTTCATTCGCACACGCAAATTGACAAAATTAAAATAAGACAGTCGAACTGTCAATACTAAATAAGTAAGGTTGGCATTTAAATATAGTATATTGTGCAACTCGTGCGGTAATTGTGAACTCGTGTGGTAATTGTGAAGTGGGCAATTACCGTCTTTTCGACCCCAAAAGCAAGCGCAAAGATAGTATGACTAATATAATATACTATTCTAGGCATCCTCTTATAACTTTTCGCATAGTCGAAACACGTCGTGTATTATATTTTTAGAGAATAACTTTGGTGGAATATAGTGTATTATCTTCCAATATATTAACATAATTACTGTTATGAAAGCACACAATATGAAGCTATTCCTAAAGAGCATTTGTGAATTACTCAGATTATCTTTGTCCTCAGTTGATTGTTTAGTAGATGAATTCTCAGAATCATCCATCAATATACCCTTTTTTGATCCAAATGTATCGAAGAGACAAAAATATAGCAGGTTATCGGAATATTGTATAGGATGATAACAAATTTTCTAATGATTAAGATGTCATTTTTCCATGTTATTGGGAGTACAAGTTAATTCAGTCCATTCTTTCTAGCTTAAAAAAGCCTTTATTTCAAAAGATTATCAATAAAACAAGCGATCGTAATATTTTTCATCACTGCTCACCACTGCTTCCACGACTAAGGTATTAAAATTTTGAGTATTAAAGCACCGCTTACATTTAATAGACGTATTTAATCAAAACTCAATATATAATGTCAAATGAAATAAATAACCCAACAGATATACGAAAGTAATTAAAATTAATAAATAAATATTCAAAGGAGACAAAATTTTGTTTCTGGTTTTACCTTTAAGAAATACTACTTGCCTTATAAAAACATGAACACACTTAAAGGACTTCTCAAAGAATATAATTTATTTGAAATATTTAATATATTTAAATATTCGAACAAATTATTTCAAAAATCTCTAAAAAATGTGCACTATATCTTCAAAAAACAAATATAATTCTAGATAATCCCGTCTTCAGCCCTTTTTCAACATTCCAAATATCAAAATCAAAAACATAACCTACATCACTCACGTGTTAAAAGACTTAAGCTTCGAACTACAGATCAACTATATAATTCAAAATTGATCTATGTTCTAACAAAATCAAAGAACAGTGTGAGTTATTTTAAGGTTTACTTAAATTCATTGACATTCTATAATGAGATTTATTGAAGCCAAAATATAATTATATATTATATATAAAATAAAATGGAGAGGCCTTTTACTTGATAGAAGAAATATAACAAAATTTGAATATTAAAACAAATTGAAATATGTTTATCTTGTACAATTTTAATTTCAAAAAATTTTTATTCAAAAACTTTTAGAAATAAATTTATGTCTAACAAGCACCGCTTACATTTAATAGACGTATATAATCAAAACTCAATATATAATGTCAAATGAAATAAATAACCCAACAGATATACGAAAGTAATTAAAATTAATGAATAAATATTCAAAGGAAACAAAATTTTGTTTCTGGTTTTACCTTTAAGAAATACTACTTGCCTTATAAAAACATGAACACACTTAAAGGACTTCTCAAAGAATATAATTTATTTGAAATATTTAATATATTTAAATATTCGAACAAATTATTTAAAAAATCTCTAAAAAATGTGCACTATATCTTCAAAAAACAAATATAATTCTAGATAATCCCGTCTTCAGCCCTTTTTCAACATTCCAAATATCAAAATCAAAAACCTAACCTACATCACTCACGTGTTAAAAGACTTAAGCTTCGAACTACAGATCAACTATATAATTCAAGATTGATCTATGTTCTAACAAAATCAAAGAACAGTGTGAGTTATTTTAAGGTTTACTTAAATTCATTGACATTCTATAATGAGATTTATTGAAGCCAAAATATAATTATATATTATATATAAAACAAAATAGAAAGGCATTTTACTTGATAGAAGAAATATAACAAAATTTGAGTATTAAAACAAATTGAAATATGTTTATCTTCTACAATTTTAATTTCAAAAAAATTTTTATTCAAAAACTTTTAGAAATAAATTTATGTCTAACAAGCACCGCTTACATTTAATAGACGTATATAATCAAAACTCAATATATAATGTCAAATGAAATAAATAACCCAACAGATACGCGAAAGTAATCGAAATTAATAAATAAATATTCAAAGGAGACAAAATTTTGTTTCTGGTTTTACCTTTAAGAATTACTACTTGCCTTATAAAAACATGAACACACTTAAAGGACTTCTCAAAGAATATAATTTATTTGAAATATTTAATATATTTAAATATTCGAACAAATTATTTCAAAAATCTCTAAAAAATGTGCACTATATCTTCAAAAAACAAATATAATTCTAGATAATCCCGTCTTCAGCCCTTTTTCAACATTCCAAATATCAAAATCAAAAACATAACCTACATCACTCACGTGTTAAAAGACTTAAGCTTCGAACTACAGATCAACTATATAATTCAAGATTGATCTATGTTCTAACAAAATCAATGAACAGTGTGAGTTATTTTAAGGTTTACTTAAATTCATTGACATTCTATTATGAGATTTATTGAAGCCAAAATATAATTATATTATATATAAAATAAAATAGAAAGGCCTTTTACTTGATAGAAGAAATATAACAAAATTTGAATATTAAAACAAATTGAAATATGTTTATCTTCTACAATTTTAATTTCAAAAAAATTTTTATTCAAAAACTTTTAGAAATAAATTTATGTCTAACAAGCACCGCTTACATTTAATAGACGTATATAATCAAAACTCAATATATAATGTCAAATGAAATAAATAACCCAACAGATATACGAAAGTAATTAAAATTAATAAATAAATATTCAAAGGAGACAAAATTTTGTTTCTGGTTTTACCTTTAAGAAATACTACTTGCCTTATAAAAACATGAACACACTTAAAGGACTTCTCAAAGAATATAATTTATTTGAAATATTTAATATATTTAAATATTCGAACAAATTATTTCAAAAATCTCTAAAAAATGTGCACTATATCTTCAAAAAACAAATATAATTCTAGATAATCCCGTCTTCAGCCCTTTTTCAACATTCCAAATATCAAAATCAAAAACATAACCTACATCACTCACGTGTTAAAAGACTTAAGCTTCGAACTACAGATCAACTATATAATTCAAGATTGATCAATGTTCTAACAAAATCAAAGAACAGTGTGAGTTATTTTAAGGTTTACTTAAGTGTGTTCATGTTTTTATAAGGCAAGTAGTATTTCTTAAAGGTAAAACCAGAAACAAAATTTTGTCACCTTTGAATATTTATTTATTAATTTTAATTACTTTCGTATATCTGTTGGGTTATTTATTTCATTTGACATTATATATTGAGTTTTGATTATATACGTCTATTAAATGTAAGCGGTGCTTGTTGGACATAAATTTAATTCTAAAAGTTTTTAAATAAAAATTTTTTTGAAATTTAAATTGTAGAAGATAAACATATTTCAATTTGTTTTAATATTCAAATTTTGTTATATTTCTTCTATCAAGTAAAAGGCCTTTCTATTTTATTTCACTAAGATATTTTCCGAATTCCGTCTTGGAAAAATTTCTTGTCTTCTGAGGCGATCAAATTTTGAGCTAATTTTCGATTTCTTCGAAAGAAGTAAGGCAATGATCTACCAAATAGTTCCAGCATCCGTCGACACAGCCAATAGTTAGAACTAACAAGAATAAGGCAGTGCGGTAAGACCGTTTCTCATTTTGATGATATTTCCAGTTTCATCAGAAGAGCAGTTCTGTAATTGCAGAATATATGGATTCTACTTTTGATTGACATAGAATTTTATGTTTTCATTTATCATATGAAGTTTCATAAACTGAATATTTACTTCGAAGGTTTGTTCTGAATTATAACAGATACAAACTGTGTAAATTCTCGGAAACCTATACAAATTTGATGTGAAAAAATCTCTCAGAAACTTTTGATAATTAAATTGAATAAAATGAAATGAAAAAACCTCTTCACTTCAAAGACATATAGAATTATTAACACATTTAAGTCCAGAACCATCATCGAAGACATAAAAATTGAAACAAAACTTGGATTATGGTTCTTGATAATCACGGTCAGTACTTTATGTTTTCTTTTGATGTTTTATTGGTAAACTGCCGCTCATATGCGTTGATAATTCTATATGTCTTTGAAGGGAAACAGTGCTTCTAAGGCATTTTATTCAATTTCATTCTAAAAATTTTAAAATGAGAATAAATCCAGCCATTATATGAAATATTTAAAAATAACTTTTTGCATCAAATTTTCAGTTAACATTTTTTTTATTCATATTTATATTATCTCGATACTCCTAGATCTTCTCTCAGAAGCATTTTCAGCTTGTGTGAGTTAGGTGTTCAGTTGTGTTCTGGGTAGACTTTGTTACTGCGATCTTACGCCACTTAAGGTCATAGCACTGTTAATTTTCGACCCAACAGTGAAATGGTGACCGGAAACCTTCCAACTACAAAATTTCTTTTCCACCTGAACAGAATTTGAACACGCGACCTTTCTGTTACGATACCAATTCTCTTACTGATGAGAATATGGTTGAACTTTTCAGATTCTTCTTCTGGAGAATGTTCTATTCTTTTTTAAAAATTTTAAGAAGGGTATATAAAAAAAACCTCTTCAGTTCTATGTGGAGCATGTCTTGGTGATGGAATTTATTATTTTTCAATATTCAGTCCAGAGAAGCTTGGCTTCGATGATCACGGTCAACTTTATGTTTTCTCTATATTATTTATTGCTTAAGTGTCGCTGACATATCAGCGTTGATAATTCTATAGGTCTATAAAGTGAAGCAGTGTCTGTGAGGCATTTCATTTAATTGAATTCTAAATTTCTTTTAGGAGATTTGTTACATTATATTTGTAGATTTTTCGGAGAACTAACCCAAATATTATTTGTAATATAAAGTTTTTCTGAGAAGTAATTCACAGATTTTGGATATTTTATATCATAATACACGTGTTCTGCATCACCGACTTTTTATTTTTAATCAAGGTAAGTTGTGAGATTTATGCAATGTTGATTGTTGATTTTTGGGACATAACTTCAATTCGTTTGTTTATGTAATCCTGGATGGGGTTGAGTGAGAATAGCACTGGCTAGACTTCACCTTTCCAGGGTAAACGAACAACTTTTGTTTTCTCTTATATACTGAATACTATTGTGACATTGTTATTTGAACACAATATAACGCGTTCATTATTATTATTCAAAATTTTCCGACTATTGAACAGGCGTCCTTGCTCTTTCGACCTCACGTCAGTACTTTTCACCATCACTTTTTAGTAAAATCAGGAATTCTGCAGTTTTTACATTCTTAAGTTAAATCAGTAGTTAAATCAGTAGATTATTTGCAAAAACAGTCTGCGTATGGTACAATATTGGATTTGCGATATTCAATATTCGATATTTTTTTTTTATTCAAGATGGTCTATGTTCTAACAAAATCACAGAAAAGTGTAAGGTATTTTTAAGGTTATATTTAAATCATTGACATTCCATAATGAGATTTATTGGAGCCTAAATATAATTATATATTATATATAAAATAGGAAAAGGCTTTTTACTTGATAGAAGAAATATAACTAAATTTGAATATCAAAACAGATTTAATCTGTTAGTCTTCTACAATTTTAATTTAAAAAAAAAATTTACTCAAACAACTTTTAGAATTAAATTAATGTCTATAATAAGCACCGCTTATATTTAATAGACGTATATAATCAAAACTCGATATATAACGTCAAATGGAATAAATAAACCATGAGATATGAAAAAGTCATTGAAATTAATAAATTAATATATAAAGGAGACAAAATTTTGTTTCTGATCTTACCTTTAAGAACACCAATTGCCTTTTAAAAACATGAACACAACTTAAGTACTTCTCCTCAAAAAAAAATAATTTATGTAAAAAATTTAATGTATTTAAATATTCGAATAAGTTAATTCAGAAATCTCTCAAAACATGCACAATATCTTCAAAAAACAAATATAATTCTAGGTAATCTCTTTATCGGTCCAAAATAATATTCCAAATATCAAAATCAAATAACTATCACTATATCTCACCTAACACGTGTTTACAGAATGATTGCTTCAAACAGACTAACTTTAAAATTCAAGATGGTCTATGTTCTAACAAAATCAAAGAAAAGTGTTAGGTATTTTCAAGATATATATTTGAATCATGCACTTTCCATAATGAGATTCATTAAAGCCTTAATATAATTATATATTATATATAAAAAAAAATTGAATAAGGCTTTTTCCTATATATAAAATAAAATAGAATAAGAAATTTAAAAACAGATTTAATCTGTTAGTCTTCTACAATTGTAATTTCAAAAAAAAATTTTATTCAAAAAACTTTTAGAATTAAATTAATGTCTACAATTAGCACCGTTTATATTTAATAGACGGATATAATCGAACCTCAATATATAATGTCAAATGGAAAAAATAAACCAACAGATATTATATATATATATATATATATATATATATATATATATATATATATTCCATTTGACATTATATATTGAGGTTTGATTATATCCGTTTTTATATTTAGTTTATATTTAAAATTTTTTTTTGTTCAAAACACTTTTAGAATTAAATTATTGTCCTATAAGCACAGCTTATATTTAATGGACGTATAGAATAAAAACCCAATATACAATATCGAATGGAATAAATAAACCAACAAATATAAATTGTCAATTGAAATCGATAACTAAATATTTGAAGGGGACAAAATTTTGTTTCTGATCCTACTATTATGAAAACTAATTCCTTTTCAAAAATACAAAACATGATTTGAGGACTTCTCAGAAATTATAATTTATTTGAAATATTTAATAGATTCAAATAAGTTGATTTAAAAAATCTCTCAAAACATGCATTTTATCTTCAAAAAAGAATAAGAAGTCCGATAAGGTCTTCATCGGTGCTACTTCATATTTAAAAAATTAAATCAACCAACAACAAATATAACTCACCTAAAAGTCCTCCTAGGATCATAGCTTTGGACAACTGACTTAAAAACACAAAGTATTCTATGCTTGTATTTTTGAAGAGCAATTAGTTTTCATAATTGTTAGATCAGAAACAAAATTTTTGTCTCCTTCAAATATTTATTTATTAATTTTAATCGACAATTTATATTTGTTGGTTTCATTATCCCATTTGATATTGTATGTTTTGATTTTATACGTCTACTAAATATAAGCTGGGCTTATAAGACATTATATTATAACAAAATATTCATCTCATTTACTTATACAACCTCCATTTAACTTAAACACTCGACTAAACCCAGGTACACCCGAAACTAGATCACCTCCATAATTTTCGGTGGTGGTAGTCGAGGAGTGTAAAACTGATTGAATTAAATCATCTTTATTTCGTGGCGCTGCTCGTTCAACTTCAATCTTCATTAGTACCCATATGTTTTCAATGGGACTAAGATCTGATGAAGTTGCTGGCCATGAAATGGTTGTCACTTGGTGTTCTTGCATCCAAGCTTGAGTATAGGCCGAAGTATGGTATCTTGCATTATCCTGCTGAAAACGCCAGTCCTCTGAATATAAAGTATGCGCCTTTTCAAGGAGAAAATCGTTTAGGATGCCACAATACTTTTCGCTATTAATGCCTCCGTCAACTATACAGAGAGGCGTAGCACGACGCTGAGATATTGCTTCCCAAACCATTATTTTGGTGGGAAATTTGGAAACTTGAACGGGTACAGGTTACTTTGACAGGATTCTTAAGTGTTTTCCACCAAGTTGGAAACAACTTTCATCAGATATAAAGACGTTATTAAAATTATCTTCTTGAAAACGTTGACAAAATTATATCATTCGTTGCTTTTGTAAAGGTGTCATTATAGGGATTTTTTTGGTTTCCTTGATAGGTAGCCTTGTCTTCTTAGTGATATGCTGACTGTTTCTGGACCTAATTTTATATTTCGTTGAAAACCAAATCTGTAAGCCATTTTGCGAAAACCCAGGTGCGGTTGTGTCGTCCTAAGGTCAATAAACTGTTTAATTTTTTTCCTTTAATCTTATGCGGTCTTCCAGAAACTCATATCCATGCCATTTTTTATCCTCTTTATCGTCCTATATACAGCACTTTTTCCCAGTTCAGTCAATGGCACTAATTTCTTAACGTTTCGAAAACCTTTTTTTTACAAATATTTCACCTGTTTTTTCTCTAGTTGCGACATTATTTCATATATTGTATACCTTCTGACAATCAACAATATTTGACAATTAGAATTACCAGCCAACCTTCGCCATAGCCGACTATCTGCACCACATATTTTATACATTAATTTTATCTTAGAATGTTACAAAAAAGAAGTATATTAAAATTATGGAAAATTATAAATTCTGGATACTTTCTAAACGGACTATATATAGGCCCCTCATTTTCTCACATAAATATAAGGAAAAGTCTTGGAAACTCTTATTAGATTCAGTGATTAGTTATATTCAAAAGGGACAGCAATGTAAATCATAATCTTTTTCGTTCCCTTCTCATCGATCAGCAAAGTTTTCGTATCAAAATTTTTATTGTTAGAGAACTTACGACCAACATGAATTCATTTCTTATATATTATGGCAAGACACAAATGCACTTCCAATCAATTTCGTTATTTTTCCTCTTTTTTATTTTGATGGGAAAAATTCATTCTCTCCTACTCTTGTAAATAACTAGTAACACAAGTAAAAATTATTATTATTCCGTTAGTTGCTTGTGCCCATCAAGCTAGTCTCAGATTATCGCATTCATTAATACTCGTATTTTGTAGAGTAATCGCCTTTGTTGCATGGGACGTTTTTAGCCTGATATTTATTCGTATTCTTGTAATCATCTTTGTTGCTGGTAGCCACTGCGTTCCAAGAATTATCGCGATTCTTATCATTATCACATAGTAATCCATCAATTGACGATTTCCAAAGTATTGGCAAATTTATAACCTTCAATCTTACAGTGGGGTTTGCAAAACTTCAATTACCGGATTAAGCCTGTTAATCACGGAGTACTTCTACAATTTATCTAGTTCTATGTCCTCAAAGAGCTGATCACAAATAGATGATAGATTAACCTTTGTTGATCATAGATTTAGTACAAATTGGGCTCCACAAAAAATTTTGTGGTTTGATCTAACCTAGAATCACTGCTAAATCACTGATCAAATTGATCTGTCGATTTTGGTGAATCAAGATCTTCGTATTCTTCGTTCGTTGCACCCAGCTCTGCTCATTAACGGAGCTTCCTAAGTGAAAATGAGCCTCATCACTGAAGATGATTTTTCGATGAGAATCTGGATCATTTTGACGTATTTTAAGGACCCCATCAGCAGAGAAACTACTTCGTTGGCGATCGATCGGCTTGAGTTCTTGTATTAACTGAACTTTTGAAGCCTTTAAACCTCAGTCTCTATGCAAAATACAGTATTATGTCGTTTGTGGAATGCCTAATTCCAAAGATCGACAAGGAATCGCATATCTGGGTTTTCGTCCACACAACGGGCTACAGAAGCAATTCTCAGTTGTTCTTGAGCGACGCACAAGGTTTCGATTATTCACATCAGTTACTTGTCCCAACAGCTCAAATTTTTTCACTAGTTTTACTATTTCGGCCGACAAGGTATTTCACGACGACCCAAAGATGTTTTAGTTTTGCAAATTGTGACTGCAAAATTTTCACCATTTTTGTAATGAATTTGAACAATTTCAGTGCGTTATTGAAGCGTGTATCGTTCCAATTTTAGTAATAGCGTAGTTTCTTCTTGTCAAATGTATAAAGATGATAGCTTCGAAAGTGACAGCTGTACAGATAGTGAGCTATTAAAAATGACACCTCTTATTGGAAAAACCTTTATATGCTGTAGCCCAAATCTGTTACTATATCAAGCAGTTTGCAGTTTTTATATATTTGAAGATTATTTCAGTATCTCCCTATAAAGTGGAAAATAATATCTTATAAATCACAGCAAGATCATATACTTTTAACTTTGAATTAATTGATATATTTTACTTTCTGCTTGAGAAATATAATTGCTTGTTAATTTTTCTCTTGTACAACTCCTATCTTCTGAGTCTTGCAAAATTTACTGATTCAAAACTTTCAAATAAATGTTCATGCCTAATCTATAAATATTCAAACTATATATAACTATACTAGCAGGAGACTTTTTACTCGAAATAGGGTTAGCATAGATTTCTCAAGTTCTGTTTCAACTGTAATGAGGAATTAAAAACCATTCAACATAAAGAGAGCAAACTCAAAGTTAATGTTTCACGTGGCCTTCTTCGACATCTATGCTTTTTCTAGTTTTTGTAATAAAGGGCTTCCGGATATCAAAGAAAACATTATTCTGTCCTCTTATGAAATTTTCCGCATTTTGTATTCTTCTCCAGAGTTCGTCTCGCGAATTAATTTTATGGGCATAAGCAAAGGACTTCATAGGTCTCCAAATATAAAAATCGATAGGTCTACAATCAGGACTTCATAGTGGCCATTGAAAGTGGCAATTCCTGTGACAATCCATCGATAAGGAAAATGTTGCTTAGATGATTTCTTACAATTATTAAGAAATGGCGTGAAGCTCCATTCTGCATAATCCAAAATTTCCTCCTTACATCTAGTGACAATTCGTCCAAAATATCAGTTTAAGTATTTGGCAGAAAAAATAAAGACGAATCCTCATTTTATTTTGGAGTAAGAACATATGGCAGTTGGTTACCTATAGTGCAACACCAAAAATTCATTTAGAATTCATGCTAAAAATGTCTTTCTTTAAGATCCCTCAGGTTTTTCCTTCCCAATAATGACTGTTTGTCCTCTCAAATACCTCACGTCTGATCAAAGTCGCTTTATCGGTGAACATAATAATCTCAATAAAATTTCTGTCATCGCTATTGTTGAGAATACTTCAGCAGAACTGCAACCATCGTGGCAAAACTCTTGGAAGCAAATTTAAAAGAGTAGTGAAATGATAAGGGTGGAGCTTTCCTTTTTTTAGAATTCTAATAATTGACAACTTACTCCTATTGTCGCTGTCAGTTGACGTGAAGAAGCTTCAGAATTTCTATGTACCCGAACCAAACTTTCATCTTCTTCAGTAGGTGTCATTTGTTTCGGAAGACCACCCAGATTTTTATTATGAAATATCCTAGTTATACCCAAACGATAAAATAAATTTACAAAAGTTTGATGATTTGATCTAGCTGCAAGGCGACCGAAAATTATTTCTTGTGCATATACACAAATCATTTATCTGATTTCCTGATGAGTAAAATTATTGTGATGAAGCATTTCAATGGAAAAGGCCTCAAAATGTGCAACAATACACTAAAATCCCACAGGGGAAATGTGAAGGAATCATATTTACTAGCAACACTTATGACAGTTCAAAGCATAATTTTCACGAATGAAATAATACTTGATCTCTTCAATTACGTTTTTGTCCAAAAAGAAGTGAAATTATCGTATTCAAACAAGAGTGCCATTATTGCTTAAAAATCATTTTTACATCGTATTTTCTAATCAAAATCACTCAAATTTTATCTAAAAAAGCTACCGCTTAATTTCGTGGTCAGAAATTTTTCACGTATCACGTAGAATAATATGCTTCTGTGACAATTTTGGTAAAAACTGAGAAGTAAACAGTCAATTTATTAGCAAAAATCGAATATAAAATCCAAATTCAAGGCCCTGTATCTTTTTCCACAGCAATATTTTATTGCGGCATATTTGATCTGAAATATTATTATTATTAACCTGATACTCCTAAATCTTCTGTGAAGATGCCTCAGAAGCTTTTGCAGCTTGTGCGAGTTAGGAGTTCAGTTGTATTCTGGGTAGGATTTTTTACTGCGATTCTGCGCCAGTTTAGGTCACAGCACTGTTAATTTTTGACCCAGCAGTGGAATGGTGGCCCACAGCCGTCCAACTAGAAAATTTCTTTTCCACCCGAACAGGATTCGAACCCGGACCATCCTGAACTGTCCGCGCTCATATTTAATCTAATCGTCATATTTTGGTACAAGTGATCTTTTCTTAGCCTGTGTACCAATAGTTATGATTTACCCTGTATAATTTGGAATCATCTAAACTATCGGCATCTGACACACTCGCTTTTTTTTTCGATCACAGCAATTGCATGTATATGTTTACGGAAAGCAATTTTTGTGAATATCCAGAATGATGGTACATTCTGGATATTTCCACTTGAACCTGTGTATGCTGAATTTTTATTGGTCGCAGTATAAAGCTCAACATCCTTCATCACATAGTTCGTTATGAGAATTTGTTGGATTGAATGTGCAGTTGGTTACACGGTTTCAATTTTTTTTCACTTTTTTTCATTAACCTGCAGTTCTTATGCATCCAACAGTTTGATTGAACTGAAAGTTACACCTTCAATTTTTACTTTTTGGATTTTGCAAAATTAGAATCTGTACTGAATATTTTGATCTGCTTTCGTTTTATTGTATTTCAGAATTCTGACATTTCAAATTCCCATATCCATGGGAATTCTATAATAAGATTTAGAGCTCACATCATCATTCTGTCTTCACTCTGAAAATAAAAATAACATCTAAAAATAATTATTCATTGCCTCGGTCTTTACTTGACGGTAATTCATCTTTAATATAAGAAAAACAAATGTTAACTTCCGCTATTTTATTGATTTACACGACAATTGTTTCGTCATAGCATGACTTCATCAGGTGAGTGTTTAAACTGAGGTACACAATGCAAAACATGACCCTAAATACACAGCTCTGGTACAAAAAATAGAGGGGTGGAAAGAGATGGTTTACAATCAATGAAAAATATTAAGTAGGAGGGATCTGTTTAAATCTATTTGATCATTCAATAAAATTTGTCTTTTATTATATCTATTGATCTCTAAAGTTTCTAACAGATTTAGTTTCTGACTTTTGTTTTCAATATGTATTATTTCATAATTCATATTAAAATTATGGCCAGTCTCTAACAAATGGTTGGCATAAGTTGAATTCGGTTCATTATTAATATAACATTTTTTATGTTCTCGTATCCTTGTTTGGAATGAACGGTCTGTCTGTCCCACATATACACATGGGCAATCACTACATGTTGACTTGTAAACTCCCGATTTTTTGTTTTTAGGAATGACGTCTCTATTATTTATCATTAAGCTGCCTAAAGAATTAATGGTTTTGAAAGAGATGTTATATTTTTCTTTTTTCTTTAAATAGCTTGCAATCTTTTCAGATTTTTGGCCTATGAAAGTTAATGAAATAAATTTGGTTTCGTTTGAATTTTGAAATTTTGGGTATACAACTGATATTGCTTTTTTGTAATTCATTTTATCAAGTAGATTGTCTACAATTAACGAATTAAAATCATTTTTGAAAGCTATTTGTTTAATAGTTTTATACTCTTTGTCAAAATTTTCTTTCGTCATGGATATGTTAACCAATCTATAAACCATACTATTATCAGCTGACAATTTTTGTGAAAATGGATGGTTTGAAGTATAATGAATCGTACCATCTGTATGTATGGGTTTTCTGTATATGGAAAAGTCGTATCTATTATCAATTATACTATATACGGTATACTAGGAAATAAGTTTTTTAAGTCAAAGGAAACTTATATCCTAGTATACCGGTCAGTGAAACCATAAAATCAGTTGATGATTTATTACTCCAAAAACGAACTAATCTTGTGAAATCAGAAAGATTAGACGCCTCAAACGTTCGCTTGGATCAAAATTACTTTATGTTCAACGACACGTTTCATCTACACGAAGAAAGTCTAACAATGGGGAACCCATTAAGTCCCTTGTTATCAGAAATATTCATGGATCACGTGGAAACCAATATCCAAAAACTCCCATATTTTAAAGATTTCGTTTATTGGTACCGCTATGTAGATGACATAATTTGTTTATTTAAAGGTACGAATAGACAACTTTGTTCTTTTTTGGAATCTATCAATAATTTATATCCAACAATTGAATTCACACAGAAAGATGAAGTAAATAATAGCATCAATTTCTTAGATTCAAAAATCACCACAATTGATAATAGATACGACTTTTCCATATACAGACAACCCATACATACAGATGGTACGATTCATTATACTTCAAACCATTCAGTTTCACAAAAATTGTCAGCTTATAATAGTATGCTTTATAGATTGTTTAACATATCCATGACGAAAGAAAATTTTGACAAAGAGTATAAAACCATTAAACAAATAGTTTTCAAAAATGATTTTAATCCGTTAATTGTAGACAATCTACTTGATAAAATAAATTACAAGAAAGCAGTATCACTTGTATATCCAAAATTTCAAAATTCAAACGAAACCAAATTTATTTCATTATCTTACATAGGCCAAAAATCTGAAAAGATTGCTAGATATTTAAAGAAAAAAGAAAAATATAACATCTCTTTTAAAACCATTAATTCTTTAGGCAGCCTAATAAAAAATAATGAAGATGTCATTCCTAAAAACAAAAAATCAGGAGTTTACAAGTTAACATGTAGTGATTTCCCATGTGTGTATGTGGGACAGACAGGCCGTTCATTCCAAACAAGTATACGAGAACATGAAAAATTTTATATTAATAGTAAACCGAACTCAACTTATGCCAACCATGTTTTAGAGACTGGCCATAATTTTAATATGAACTATGAAATAATACATATTGAAAACAAAAGTCAGAAACTTAATCTGTTAGAAACTTTAGAGATCATTAGATATAATAAAAGACAAATTTTATTGAATGATCAAATAGATTTAAACAGATCCCTCTACTTAATGTTTTTCATTAATTGTAAACCATCTCTTTCCACCCCTCTATTTTTTGTACCAGAGTTGTGTATTCAAGGTCATGTTTTGCATTGTATACCTCAGTTTAAATACTCACCTGATGAAGTCATGGTATGACGAAATAGTTGACGTGTAAATCAATAAAATAGTGGAAGTTAACATTTGTTTTTCTTATATTAAAAAAATTATATTGATATGGAGATAATATCCAAATTTTCGCTCTTTTTCGTGAATAATTTCGAAAGTCCATTTCTCCTTCTTCTTATAAAATATTGAAATAATTTATTTTCAACTCCATAGATATGGATATATCCCATTTAAGTCAAGAGAGCGCTTCCTAGCATATTCCAGTTTTTTATCACATGCCATGTACATAATAATCGTCTAGGTTTATTTTTTGCAATCATCAGATTAAATAACTCAAATGATGTAAAAGCATGTTCTATGAGAAATTCTTGGTTCTATTGATTGGGGTTGTGTCAGAACATTTTAATGGTGATCTTCTAGTGGATTGGCTGTGACATGGTAATTGATGTATGCTTCAGCTCTATTACACTTTTTGACTTGACATTGACACTTTATATAGAAAAGTAAAAGAAATAAAAATGAAAACGTGAAGGTTAATAAGTCACTTATGGATCATCATTTAATTAGGTGTAGGTCATATAATTCGAATTATTCATTTGATTTGATGAGGAAATGGTTATTCTATCCCCCAAGAATCGAAAAGTTGGAGCAACGACCGAAGCGAATTACAGAAAATGGACAGTTAATCAAATTTGCAGTGGCAGATCATCTATTAGATTCACTCAGGTTTTTATATTTCAGGAATATTTTCGATCAATCTAGATGAAAACAATTTTTTCTCAAAACTTCAGCTCGTTACATTTTTCCGTTGGACTTATAGATCACAAAGTAGAAACTTAAAATAACTTCATCTATTCCGAACTTTGTCGAGTCATCCTGTTTTGAAATCACCATATCGAATTGAACAGAATGAACAGAAAAAGCTCATCAACTCTATCCATCATCCAGTTTTATTATTCATCCTTGTCTTCGCGAAACATGATGTATGACATCCTGAATTGAAATTAAGATCGGAGTTACGTCCAAAATTAAAAATTTTCCGAATTTAATCTCAAGAGTGATTAATGATGCGTCTAGCACAGCGACGTAGATTTTGGGTGGTATTGTCTTATATTTAGTCCGTGATAAGTTCCCCCAACGGACACTTGAAGTATCTTTTATAGCTATTTCAGCGGATTTGGGATCGTAAAACGTATAATTTTCCAGTTATATTGTGAAATATTATTGTCATCTTTGAAAAATCCGTATTTCATCCTGGATCTGACAGCAGGAGTGAAAATATATGTTTGCGATGGATTTATGAAGCGATTCTACAGGAAGGTTCAGAATTATTAGATAAGAAACATACAAAGTTGTTTTTAATTGTGTTTTATCATTTATTTCACCTTTGAGTATTCACTTCACTCTTTTGACACCTTTGCCCAGGCAAATTTTTTTATTGTTTTGCTTTTTATGTTTCTAAGAGAAAATCCAAAAATCAAACAATAACGATGCAGCCACTAATGGGAAATCTAAGGTTTAATTAGATCTCACGCTAGGTATGTCTGTTTGTATATATCTTAGGGCGTGTATGATATTCGAAATGAAGGAATTTCATCCCTAGATTCGAAGTGATCTCGACCTAGAAAGCTCATTTAAGAGGTACAAATAATCACATGAAAAGGAACATTGTTCAATTATACAAGAGCACTAGATAAGTAAAATCAGCAACTTTCCGAAATATCACAAAATTTATGATCTCCTCTAACTTTTCAGAACTAGTTATTTTATTTTCTTTAGATTCAAATAAAACGCGAGCTTGCCTTATCTCATTAAACGGGTTCATATTTTTTCGCTGAAACTATGACGGTTTCGAGAGGGAAAAAAAGATTGTTAGACGAAAAAATTGAAGTTAATAATCAGTACAAGAATTTTTTCAATAAATGTAGAGAGAAACAACCATTTTTAGATATATTAATCCAACGGAAAATAGTAAATGAAATTATGCAAATTACACTAAAAGATTTTTTTAAATTTTTATAATAAATTATTTGGTGTCTTTCTAACGCTGAGGCAAGTACTGGATTAGGAAAAATACTATTCAAAATTGAATATTACTCTAAGAAATTCTTGATATATTCTCATATATATTTTTCAATTATTATTTTTTATATATATAAGAATGTAATCAATACCTATTTTTATAATCGAAGAAATAGACGATTTGATGTCCTGATTCTGGAAGAATTTATTTTCTTTAGTTTAAAATATAACAGAATAATATACACAAAATAAAAAAAATAACATAAAAAAAATGAAAAAATAGCTTACTAACCTGGAAGAAATAAAAAACAATGCTATTTCTTCGGGTTTCTTAATTCACATTTCTAATAGCTAACTGAATATAACATGTGACAGTTCTAAGTTGAAATCTTAGGCATCGAACATAGAAGTTACAGAGTTGTTTTCTCTAAAAATAACAGTTTTATTATTACAACCTCCCACACAAAGTATGCACCCCTCATTATATGTTTGCGTTTTCACATGGGAGCAAGTTAATTGCATGAAAATAGTTATTGTCCTTCCTTTTATTTCCAATATCTATCTCATATATAGTGTTAGAAATTTTTTTCACTATTGGAAAAGGTCCTATTCTTATTTCAACAAGTTTTTTTCTATTCAATTTCGATTTATTTTCAACGTAAACATAGTCTCCAATTTTAAAATTATAATATTTATTTTTCTTGTCGATCAGTCTTTTATTGTATTCATGATTGCGTAAAGAATTTTTATATGCTATTTCATTATCTTTTGGTAAATTTTTCTCTTCAATAAGTTCTTCTGGCGCAATGGGATCAGTTCTGCCACAAAGTAAATATTCTGGGCTATATCCAGTTGAAGAATGGTCTGTTCTATTGTATTTTTCAATATATTCATCGGCTATTTTCGTCCATGCCTTAGTTTTCTTTTCGTTTTGTTTGCACCTTATTCTGTTCACTAATGTCTGATTTAGTCGTTCATTCAGACCATTAGAGAAAGGACAATCTATTGTTGTGAAAATCAATTGTATATTCAAACTTCTCATATATTGTCTGAATTTTTCTCAATTTATTCCTGGGTATTGATCTGTTACTAGTGTTTTTATTGGTCGTTTATCTTAAATATTATTAATTAATTTGATGAAATTTTCGGTTTTTTGGTGTTTTGAAGTGCTCGCAAATGCATATCGAGTAAAATGATCCACTAGGAGATGAAGGTATCTTTTTGAAGAGCGGTTTCCAGCAAAATCTCCAATTGTGTCTAATGACATTATTTCAAATGGTTCCTTTGCTGGGCCCAACTGGGCTCAAGGAGACCATACTTTTGGCCTACTCTCGTTTTATTTTTACAACATATGTCACATGCTCCACAAACTTCTTTTGTCAGTGAATCCATATTCTGAATGTAATAACACTTCCTGATTTTATTATTTTCTTACTAGCACAAATATGGCCTTAATGCTTGTGCACTTTTCTGACTAACTCTTTTCCGAAATCCTTGTATAAAATTATATTTTTGTGCAATTTGTAATGTATCTCTTTCTGTAGAACAGCTCTTCTCATATTATTTATCTTTGAGAGATTATTTTGTTGATCGTTTTTTATTTCATTTATTTTCACCAAATTAACTGTTCTTATACATTCGCCCATATTCTCCATTTCTTCCAGAACTGGGTTTCTAGAAAGGCAATCTGCTTCTGCATTTCCTTTTCCTGATTCATATCTAATCTCAAAATCAAATTGTGATAGAAAATTCATCATGTCACCCAGCTCTTCATCTGGTCTTGTACGAAATTCTTTTTCTTCTAATGGCTTATGGTCAGTAACAACAATAAATTTATGTCCTATTAGCCAATATTTCCAAAATTTAATTGCCTCTTTAATTGCCAGACATTCGAGAAATATTGCTTTCTTGTTTTGATATTCATTTAGTTTTTTAGAAAAATACGCTACGGGTTTTATTTCACCATTTATCTGTTTTTGTTTAAGAACAGCTCCTACTCCTTGAATACTGGCATCAGTATATATAGTAGAATAGGCACTTGGGTCGAAAATTGCAAGAAGTGGCTGAAAACAAGGATGTCCTTAACCTTATTGAAAGCTTTCTGACAAGCCAATGACCAATTGAATTTGACATCTTTTCTCAGTAAATTATGCAACGATTCTAATAATCTAGCCGAATCTTTTATGTATTTGTGATAAAAATTAATTTTACCCAAAAATTGCCTCATCTTCTTTTGAGTATCTGGTGGAGAAAAATTCCTAATGGAAATTAAATTGTCATTTTTAGGTCGTACTGTATTGTTTCCTACAATATATCCTAAATATTTGACTTCTTCTTCTGCAAAATTACACTTTATAAATTTAGGTCTGAATCCTTCATTACATATTGTTTTCAAGAGACTCCAAATGTTCTATATGTTGGTCAAATGTTGAAGAAAATATAAGAATATCATCTATATAATTTAGGCAGAATAAATTCAGGTTACATTTTCTGATAATATTATTCAATATACGTTGAAATATGGCCGGGGATGTTTTAAGTCCAAAAGGTAAACATTTCCATTGCCAGTGACCATTCTGTGTCACAAAAGCAATCTTATATCTATCTTTGATACAAAAAGGAATCGACCAAAAGGCAGAATCTATAGCTAATGTAGTAAATAATTTTGCATTTCGGGTCTTGACTAAGATTTAATCAATTAATGGGAAATGTGGTTCGGAAACAATTAATTTATTGAGTTCACGAAAATCGACACATAATCTGGTTTTAGAGCCTTCATCTCTCTTATATACTAAAGTGACTGGTGATACAATAGGTGAGGAGGACTCCTCAATCAGATTCGCTTTCAACAATCTTCCTTTTTGGAATTCTATCTCTTTTTGATCCTCCATTGAGCATCTGTATGGTTTTTTTGCTATAAATTTATGTTCTAAATGTTTTATATGTGCCTCATTATTTTGCACGTTACCAATATCAAACCTGTTTGTCCTCTGGAATTTCATAACATATATTTTCCGTTCCCGTAGTTTGGATACATTTGCATTTGTTTGTATTTTGCTTCTTATCAGTATTTGATGCTTCCAAAGCGATGCAAATTTTCATGGGTGTCGTCGTTTTAGCAAACGTTTTTGATTTATAAGAAAGTAATCAATTCTTATTTTTATAATCGTAGAAATAGACGATTTGATGTCATGATACTGGAAGAAGTTTATTTTCTTTAGTTAAAATATACAAGAAAAACATACACAAAATAAAATAAAAACATACAAAGAAATAAAAATAAATGAAAAAATAGCTTACTAACCTGGAAAAAATCAAAAACAATGTTATTTCTTCTGGTTTCTCAATTCACATTTCTAACAGCTAACTAAATAAGTTAGCTTCAGGTTAAAATCTTAGACATAGAACATAGATCATAGAACATTGATCATAGAAGTTACAAAGTTGTTTTCCCTAAAAATAACAGTTTTATTTTTACAAATATATATATATATATATATATATATATATATATATATATATATATATATGTATACATTTCATCTTATTTTATTTTGATTAACATATTTATGACATTGATATAAAAAAATAAGTTGCCTGTGTGTTGTGAATGGAAAAATCTCAATTATCAATCAAGAATTCAACAATTTGATTCCAAAATATCCGATTGATTCCAAAATCCGAATATTCCTGAAACATTCTTCAAGAACCAAAATCAAATACTGAAATAGAACAAAGGAAAATTGTTTATGGATGATTAAACTCCAAAGGTATAAATGAATTTATTCATGTAAAGTTTTCCAATTTAAATTAAAAATTAAATCATTGCTTGTTTATGTTAGAATTAAGTTACGATATTTAGATAGGGGTTAGGTTAGAACATAAAATTTAGTCATTTGATAGATTATTAGTCACTAATTTTTATACTTCGAATTACTTAGATTCAATATATATTTTAAAAATTTACTTATAATATTAAAATTCAAATTGAACCCTTCCTAATAGAACCAATTGAAATTTATAATATTCAAATTCAATTATTCAACAACAAAATTTTGATATTAAGAGCCAGCTGGCAACACACAAAACAAGCAACTAGATATCGGTTGTTTTTTTAGAATGATAGAACTTTTGATAGGGATAACTATGATTCGACAGAAGGTAGAAGCCATGTTGTTTTGACATTTCTGTTCAGTAAGCATTGACAAATTATCATGGAAAGACTCACGCCGCAACAACTTTTACAAATTGTTGAAATTCATTTTGAGAATTAATGTTCTATTCGCCAAACTTATAGAGCACTTCGTGAAATTAATGGTTTACATGATCGTCCATCAGAGCAGCTTATTCGTCGAACTATCGATAGATTTCAGACAACATTTTCTCTATTCGATGCAACAATAACAACGAGACAAAGAACTGTACGTACAGAAGAAAATATTGCTGCTGTAAGTAATAGTGTAAATGATGATCCAGATTTGTCTATTCGTCGACGTTCACAAGTTGAACTCTGTGCGTCCACCACATGGAAAATTTTGCGTAAAGATCTTGGTCTATACCCATACAAGATCCAACTGGTTCAATAACTGAAGCCACTCAACCATTGTAAGCATCGTTTGTTTAGTGATTGGGCCCTAGAACAGCTTCAAGTTGATCCAGTTTTTTAACCTAAAATTTTTTCTAGTGATGAAACTCATTTCTGGTTGAACGGCTACATAAACAAGCAAAATTTCCATGAATGGAGTGAAAACAATCCTCAAGAAGTTCTGCAGGTCCCATGGCATCCTGAAAAATGCACTCTATGGTGTGCTTTACACGCTGGGGGCATCATCGGTCCATATTTCTTTAAAAACGATACTGGAGCTAATGTTACAGTGAATGGTGCTCATTACAGATCGATGATCAATGATTATTTGTTCCAACATTTGAATGGTATCGACCCAGATGTGTTTTGGTTTCAACAAGATGGTGCTATACCTCATGTTGCTACCGTAATAATTGATTGACAATTTAAAGAAAGATTTGGCGATAACATTATTTCGAGAAATGGTCCAATTAATTGGCCTCCAAGATCATGCGACATAACTCCACAGGATTATTTTCTTTGGGGTTACGTCAAGTCATTGGTTTATGCTGATAAACCAGAAACAATAGACACTTTGGAAGCCAACATAACTCGTGTTAAGAATTACTCGAAAAAGATTTTTTAAAATGAATAAATTTCAAAACTGGATCTGCAGAAGAAATATCAATCACTTCCCAATGTCATAAATATGATTTCACTTCACAAAAAGAGTTAATCAAAATAAAATAAGATAAAATGTATCTATATATATATATATATATATATATATATATATATATATATATATATATATATATATATATATATATACATTTCTGGATCATCATTTACACTATTACTTACAGGAGCAATATTTTCTTCTGTACGTACAGTTCTTTGTCTCGTTGTTATTGTTGCATCGAATAGAGAAAATGTTGTCTGAAATATATCGATAGTTCGACGAATAAGCTGCTCTGATGGACGATCATGTAAACCATTAATTTCACGAAGTGCTCTATAAGTTTGGCGAATAGAACATTAATTTTCAAAATAAATTTCAACAATTTGTAAGCGTTGTTGCGGCGTGAGTCTTTCCAAGATAATTTTTCAATGCTTACTGAACAGAAATGTCAAAACAACATGGCTCCTACCTTCTGTCAAATCATAGTTATCCCTATCAAAAGTTTTATCATTCTAAAAAAACACCCGATATCTAGTTGCTTGTTCTGTTTGTTGCCAGCTGGCTTTTAATATCAAAATTTTGTTGTTGAAAACAAATTGAAATATGTTTATCTTCTACAATTTTAATTTCAAAAAAATTTTTATTCAAAAAACTTTTAGAATTAAATTTATGTCTACACAATCATGATAATAACAAATGTTTTCAACAATTTCTTCATAAGTTCAAACTAGAAATCATTTCTATTTATTGCAACTTTGGCTTTCTTAAACATTTTATATTTATCAATGGAATGATCTCTGTGAGTTCTATTTAAGATTATCAAAAGGATTTTTTTATTTTTGACTATCGTTTAAATAATTTTTAGTCGACTAGTGGTTATTTATTCAAAATATGCTTTATCTTCAAAATTGAAATATTGGCTTGTATGTTTATGTTTTGAATTATTGATATTTCTGCCTGAATTGATCTAATTTAATTGATTTTGATATGATTACACTCTGACGAGTCAACATGTATCCAACAGTGAGTCTTTCCTTCAGATTTTACTTAATTTAATTCTCAGAGTTTTCAAACAATGGTTATATATAACTAGTTTACAATGTGTAATACATAAAATCCATGTGAGTACATATAATAAGGTTGGTTTTTCTTAGGATATTGGATTCCACAAGAAGAACAAGAAAGTACTATGAATATTAAACAGACGTTTTGTCCTCGGTTGAGGATATTCTCAATTTTATTGGTACACAAAATAAAATTCTCTCAGTCATGTGACCGTTCCAAGCAGAAAATTACTCCTATTTCGAAATTTGAATGTCAAGAATAAATCTACCTTCCTGGTATGCAGCAACGTCTGTGTGTTGATTCACAATAATTCCCGAATGACGCGGTCTGCCGACAAGACAAAATTTTGTTTCTAATTTTATATTTATAAAAACCAAATTTTTCGTCAAAAATGAAAAACATAACCCAAAGATTTCCTCTAAAATGAACGTATTTCATATATTTAAACGAGTTACTTCAAAAAATCTCGAAACATTTAGTAGCACATACTCAAAAAGCAGTGGTCCTAAGACATTAATTTAATTCTAAAAGTTTTTGAATAAAATTTTTGAAATTAAGATTTGTAGGAAACTTACTGAATAAATCTGTTTTGATGTTTAAACTTACTTAAATTAACTTAAACTAACTAAAATTTCTCTACACATAATACAATATTTCATGATAGTTACTCAAATTAGTATCTGGCATTATCTCAATATGAGAGAATATTTCGAGAGGGTATTACAGTTGTTTACATTAAATTATTATCAATAGCAGTCTCAAGTGACATCATATCATCCGTCAACTTTACTCTCTGTTCTGCAGAAGTGACACGATCCGAATTCACCATCAACTGTCGAACTCCTGTATATAATTGTGAATTTGACTGAGGCTCTTGATATCTGCTCTTGAATTCATCACATCACCTCTCTCATTGATGAAATACATCTACAGCAATAAACGTTTAGAATTCAGGGTTTCCACGGCCGAAACTTTTGCATTGTTGAACAAAATGTTGTGCCCCATCTCATGCACATGGTTCGCCAACGCACATCTTCCGTTCTCAATAAAGCATCGCTTTGCGAAGCGTTATTCTGCTTTTCAGCGTTTGAGCTGTTTGCCCTATATACGCTAATTCTCAATTTGAGCATTTGATTTCATATATTTACAAGATCTTGAAAATGAAGGAACGCTGTCCTTGGTGTAAACAAATAACCTTCTATTCTATACACTGTATTGCGCGATTTTTATGTTGTCGACTTAGCGGAAGAGATTCGAAAGTTTATTTGCCAGAGGGCTCAGGTTTTGCAATTTAACGTAACTAAAAGGTGTGATATCTTGAGGCCTTAAGTTTTCTTTGTCGTGTGATGGTGTATTAAAAATTAATTTAAAACAATAATATATTACGCACCAAGGGAAGAAAGTAGGAGATTTCAACCCGCGCAATTTTGTCACCCAAGCCGAAGGCGCGGGTTGAGATGTCCTACTTTCTTCCTGTGGTGCGTATACTATTTTTAATCATTCCAGGGCCGAAAGTTGACCAACGACTCCAAACTGCAGAAGGCGACAGTTGTCCTTGAAGTCCTTGAAATACACCAATAAAACATTTTCATCAAGAACATTTACTCCATTTTCAGTTCTCCACTCTATGAAGCTGTTGTAAGCAGTTCGAGATCGATGAACTGATTCTGAAGAAGCAAGATATTGAGTAATTTCTTGAGCTTCCGCTTCGATATCACGTCGCACTTTCGTGTCATCAAATGATTCATCAGATGAATCAGAAGAATCCATTTTTTAATTTGACACTTTTTTTATAAATTTATAATATTTAATTTACTTCTCACTGTTTACTTATACGCTATTTATTTCTAATTACACAATTATAGTGAATGCGCTGACGTTTATAAAATTACGCTGCCAAATAATTAGAAGTTGTTTATTTACTATGGTAACGGGCAATAATATAAAATGCAAGGGAAGAAAGTTTAAACAAAGAGCATGCGTTCTTTCAAGTGTCAATTATTGTAATCGGACTGAAATTCGTTTGTTTCTTACCTTAAAAGAGGGAAGAAAATCAAACTTTCGGCCCTGGAATGATTAAAAATAACTATTATATCCGATGTCCTGCAATGTGTGGACAAGTCTATTGAGTGATGCTGTACGCAATTCAGAATGTACTAGTCGGTTTATCCTTTTTTTGAACCCCAGGATGGCATTGGTTTTCATTTTTATTGTGTGGTAGGATAGGTGATGAATATATCTCCCAGAGCTTGTCGTCTTCTGACATGACCATCGGTTGTACCAATCACACGTGTGTCTAGAAATGGAATACCACTTATATTTTCCATCTCTAAGGTGAATTTGTGATGTTTATTGACAGATCAATAATCTCTTGTGAACCGTCCTCTGGGATACTGAGCAGAGAGTCATCGAAGAACTGAAAAAAAATCGAATAATTTGAAATAAGGTTATTCTGATTTTCACAAATTTTTATTGTTAAACTCACAACAATTGTTTCGCTATCACAGTAGCATCATCAATATGGTGTTTCCTAATATAAAAGAAAATTTTAAATACATTTCCTTAAAATACACTAAAGGTATTTCTGAGAAAATTGCTACATACCTCAAAAATAAATATAATTTGAGAACTTCATTCAAAACTAATTCAAACTTGAGTAAATTTATCAAAAATAATAAAGATTACACACATAAGGATGATAATCCTGGGGTTTATAAGTTAACCTGCAGTGATTGCCCTAAAATTTACATAGGTCAGACTGGAAGAACTTTCCGTCATAGGATGTGTGAACATTTGAAGAGTTTCCTCAATAATAAAAGCAATTCTACATATTCCAACCATTTGTTAGAAACAGGACATACTTTCAATCATAACTTTGAAATTCTACATATAGAAAGCAAAAGTTATGCCTTAAATCTGTTAGAATCCCTAGAGATAAATAAACATAATAAAATTGGAATATTACTTAACGAACAAATAGATTTAAATAGCTCACCTCTGTTAAATATATTCAGATAAGCTGGAATTTGCAGGGACCCTTTTTTGGGTTTTAGTGCTCAATGAAAATTTATTGTAGTTACTGTAATATAAATAGCCACGGATTTCGGAAACAAGCTTGGTTATTCAAAATGTGATCTTGCCTGATGATGCTACTGTGATAGCGAAACAATTGTTGTGAGTTTAACAATAAAAATTTGTGAAAATCAGAATAACCTTATTTCAAATTATTTAATATGGATTTTCACCAAGTAAGGACTGATACAATTCAATATGAAAAAGAATCGGCACCTGGAAGAAGAGCTTTGCAATACAGGTCTTCAACACTTTGACTTTGTTATGTTTGCCACTTTTACGCTGAGGATCTGGATCGCTGTAATTACAAGTAATTAAAAGTTTGATTATCTGCCCTTATGGCGAAACAATTCTTCTGACACCACATGGAATGTTTACAGGTTAAATTTAGAGGTAGGTTAAGTGTTTTTCTCGAGAAATTCAATCTCAAATATTTTTTGGTATTATTTGAGCTATAGTGCGGAAGAATTTTTTCGAGGAATATCATACAAATACTGGGTGACTCAGAAGTTCTATTAGATGACAGTGTGTCTGAGCAATTCCCATATTTCTTTGAAATTTTTTCGTTAAAATAAAGATTTGAGCTCTTCTGGAACATGTAAAAAATAAGAAATACTGGGTGACTCAGAAGGTCTATTAGATGACGGTGTGTCTGAGCAATTCCCATATTTCTTTTGAATTTTTTCGTTAAAATAAATATTTGGGCTCTTCTGAAACATGTTAATAATAAATTTATTTTGCATTGCAAAGTTTTCTTAAACATACTCCGGTATGGCAACTTCTCGATATCTTCTTGGTAATGGTTGCGAGTATAAAAAGGCACATGATTCAAGAAAGGTTTTGAAAGAAATAAGAAATGAAATCATATTATGGAAAATGATTTGTAGCCCACGACAAAAGTGATTCGAGTTTAAAAAGGGACAGTTAACTTGGAAAAAGTATGGCTCTATAGATCCTCATGAAACATCTTATCACTATTCTACTCAAACCCCAAAAAATACCTCATCTTTCAAATTTGATCTGAATATCTCAGTAACAACAGTAGTTATAAGGAATAATCGAAAAAAATGTGTAAAGAATTGATTGGTATGTAGAGATACCTTTTTGAATACTTCGAACGTAATTGGTTAAACGTTAACCAATTAGTATGCACATTCTTGGTTAGGCATATTTCAAATGGAGTTGAAAAAGGGGTGTATATTAGACTTTAATGCTTTAAAGCAAATTGTAGAAATTACTATGTTTTACTACCAAAAATATATATATTACACATTGTCTTGTGACTCGAGTTTCGGGAAATGAACTATCCCATCATCAGACAACTGAGTACCTATTAGTGGTAGAGTGGTATTCAAACAAAAGTGATAAATATTCTGAATATTTCAACAGATTCTCGGTAATACCTAATAGTGGTACAGAGGTTTATAATCGGAACGTGATAAAAAACCGGGTTAAAAAGAGGGACCATCTAACAGATATCGGAATGTCGGCCATCGACAAAGAAGGTTGTTAAACAGATGGTACTCATTTCAATATCTCAAATAATTTTTGGGGTTACATAGCTCCGCAGTCATTCATTATTTTTACATTATTTTGTTGTATATCTCAAATATTTGGATTTAGAAAGCTCCATAAAGTCATTCATTATTTTTTAAATTATTTTCATTGTGAACAAATTTGAAATTCGCTCACAATAGAAATAGATAATGTGTAATATATATTTTTTGGTAGTAAAACATAGTAATTTCTACAATTTGTTTTAATTATGATCAGCTACCAAATAGTAACGGCTGAAACAATTCAGTATCTTTAATGCTTTATCATAGCCTAAAATACATATAATACAAGTTCATAGAGTTGAATTATTTTACCCAAATTGAGGGGAGTTGTTTCGTGACCAGATGTGGAATGTGATCCGGATCGTATGGACCATGTAAAGAATTGTCAGCAGGAGAACATAATACAAGTGTACAATTTTGAGTTGTTGATCCAGATTGAGGTTGATACACTATCTTGATCCTGGAACAGTTCTTCCTTGCCTTTTTCTATTGTTGTTCACGACACATACTTCAATTTTATTGGTTTCACTTTTGAGTTCATTTTCCGCAACTCAATATCTAATTACAGATGAATAATGTAGATAATACATTCATTTCCAGATAATACATTCATTTCGAGGGAATGTGCGTGGGATCGGAACTTGTCCTCAACTGAACTTTTTTTAACTGACCTTTTATACAGGGTTAGTATCGAGTGACCTGTGTGGCGCAGGGGATGTGCTCAACTCTACCTTTCTGCTAACGGGCGAATGAGAGAGTGGATTTGGGTCCGAAAAGGTAGCCCAGGTAATTCCAATACGACAATCGTCTTGAAACGGCTAAAACGTTTCTAATGGCTTTGTAGGAATAATCTAAGGAAGAAACATCTTCGTTTCTTAATTGGTGTTTAGACCCGTTTAGGTTTCTAGGAATTAAATGATTCATATTTGAAAGGCCTATATTGTTGAACTCTGAGGACGTAATTGTTACGTATCTGCAAAGTGAATTAAAAATTCTTTGTTCAAAGTAAATTTGAACAAATTGTAAACTTTAACTCCCTGCAGCTGACCTCTGTTTGAAGGAGTTTTTGTCTTAATATTGATCATTTTATCGACTGTTTGAGTTATTTCACAAAATAGTGGACCATTCTGTAAACGTAAATTACTTAAATATTGTAAAAATTGAAATTTTAACAAAGGATTATAAAATATATTATCAACAACATTAGTTAATAGAAATATCGTGAAAATAAAATGATGAGAGGAGGTTTTACTTGATCAATAGAAGGAATATTACAAAATTTGAATATCAAAACAGATTTAATCTCCTACAATTTTAATTTCAAAAAAGTTTTTAGAATTGAATTAATGTTTTATAAGCACAGATAATATATAATAGACATATCAAATCAAAACTCAATATAAAATATCAAATGGAATAAATAACCCAACAAATAAAAATTGTCCATTAAAATTGTCTCCTGCAAGTATTTATTTGTCAATTTTAATTTACAATTTATATTTGATGGGTCATTCATTCCATTTGATGGGTCATTTATTCCATTTGATGTTTTATATTGAGTTTTGATTTTGAAAGTCTATTAAATATAAGCTGTGCTTATAAGACATTAATTTAATTCTTCAAATTTTTGAAAAAAGTTTTTTTGAATTAAAATTGTAGGAGACTATCAAATCAAATCTGTTTTGATATTAAAATCGTGAAACGAATATACCCTTTCTTTTTCATTAATCAGAAAACGCTCAGTAACACGAAGTACCCAAATATATGTGAAACTGAATTAATATGAGTAAAAAAATTGATTAATATCCTCATTCAACCATTTTGACCCTTAACTTTTATTCAGAACAATTTCAGGAATTCCTAGAATGAATAATTCACTAATTTCATTCTATTTTACGAACTATTCTGCAAAGCAGAATTGTATATCAAGATGTAATCATTCATATCCATTCATACTTTACAGAAAATTTTCATTCAGAGCATCGTTTATATCCAGTTTATACTATATAATTTGTATATTCTTAGATTCGAGAGAATATTTCACTTGGTGTTTGGTAAAATCTATTTCGAAAAGAAGTTTTTTTCAGGACCCAGAGTTAACTCTAAAAAAACATGAATTTTTCACTTGAAGTTTACATCTGTTCTCCTATTGATATTTCATATTGAATGGAGCCTCTGAGATGTTTGTCAGTTGAATTATTCACCCAAATAGTCAAGCCTTTGAAGTCAATTTAAGTTCCGAAAACGATGAAGTAAGATAGCTCCTTGTGACAGAACGAAGATCGTATATGCCTTACATTATATTTACTGAGTTTCTTGATGTCTGATGTTGATTTCGAATATTTTGAGTTATGTATAACGCCAATAATCATATTATGCTATAGAATTTATGTTCTGAATATGAAATGTCTCTTCATTCCGAATTCTATTATCATTTCTGAAGTATTTTTCGGAAACTTGTTTCAGCCGCTACTATTTGGTAGTTGATCATAATTAAAACAAATTGTAGAAATTACTATGTTTTACTACCAAAAAAGATATATTACACATTTTCTTGTGACTCGAGTTTCGGGAAATGAACTATCCCATAATCAGACAACTGAAGACCTTATAGTGGTGCAGTGGCATTTAAACAAAAGTGATAAATATTTTGAATATTTCAATGGATTCTAGGTAACACCTAATAGTGGTACAGAGGTTTACAATCGGAACGTGATAAAAAACCTGGTTAAAAAAGAGGAGCCTTCTAACAGATATCGGAATGTCGGCAATCGACAAAGAAGGTTGTTAAACAGGTGGTACCCATTTAAATATCTCAAATAATTTTTGGGATTACATAGCTCCGTACAGTTATTCATTATTTTTACATTATTTTGTTTTATGTTCGTTTTGAATGGATGCTACTTTTTAAATATCAAAAAATATTTGGATTTATAAAGCTCCATACATTCATTATTTTTTACATTATTTTTATTGTGAACGAATTTGAAAATTTCAATAATCAAGTTTCTTTTCTTTTGAATCTACATGTAAAATTTTCTTAAGATTTTTTTTTGTCGAAAGGAATTACTGTTTTCTAAAGAATGAGTGGCAAAAGTTGAATTTATGGTACAGATACGTAGATGATATTCTCACGTGTATCTCCGGAACATCCAGACAACTGAGTCGATTTTTGAATTTCTTAAATAATATTCACCCAAAAATTAAATTCAAATTAAAAAAAGAATCGAAGAACAGTATTACATTTTTAGACCTCTCGATATCACACTCAAATAGAAAAATTTGAGATATTCAAAACGTAACCTGTTTAAAACCTTTTTCAACGAAATTAAAATGAATTTGATGAAAAGTAAACAAAAATTCAACTTTTGCCACTCATTCTTTAGAAAAGAGTAATTTCTTTCGACAAAAGAAAATCTCAAGAAAATTTTACACGTAGATTCAAAAGAAGAGAAACTTGATTATTGAAATTTTCAAATTCGTTCACAATAAAAAGAATGTAAAAAATAATGAAATTATGGAGCTTTGTAAATCCAAATATTTGAGATATTTAAAAAGAAGCATCTTTTTAAAACCTTTTTCAACGAACATGAAACAAAATAATGTGAAAATAATGTATGACTGTACGGAGCTATGTAACCCCATAAATTATTTGAGATATTCAAATGGGTACCATCTGTTTAACAACCTTCATTGTCGATTGCCGACATTCCGATATCTTTTTTCACCCGGTTTTTTATCACGTTCCGATTGTAAACCTCAGTACCACTATTAGATGTTACCTCGAATCCATTGATATATTCAAAATATTCATCACTTTTGTTTAAATACCTCTGTACCACTGTTAGGTCTTCAGTTGTCTGATGATGGGATAGTTCATTTCCCGAAACTCGAGTCACAAGAAAATATGTAATATATATTTTTATTGGTAGTAAAACATAGTAATTTCTACAATTTGTTTTAATTATTTTTCGGAATATAGAAACTTTTTGCGCGCTACTTTCAGAGAACAGTGTGCTACTTTTCGCCCAAATTTTCGAATTTTTGGCTGAAAATTGTCTTAAACTACACACTTCATCGATCTGATATTCAGAATTTAGGACTTTAATGACAACAGTCAAAAATTTCATGAGAATCTTATATTTAGAGGACCAAAGATAAATAATTCTTTGAAAATCGCGAATGATGTGAGCTAGCGTGCAAAAACTCAGGAGTTAACGTCAGTGTTATTCACATTTTTTAAATTCATAACATAAAAATTATTTATTTTTTCATATTGATGTTCCACCAAAGCATGACTACATCAGTTGATAAGTTGAATATTTAACCCGAGGATACAATGCTCAAAGACCCTTCAGTAATAAACTCTGTTTACAAATAATATAGAGGGGCCGTTAAAATCAGAAAGGTGACGGAAAAGGAGTTTACAGTTATTATAGAATTCCAGAATATCATTTAAAATGTTGAAAAGTGATGATTAGGTCACAAATTCAATATAATTTTTTGTTTTTTGTGTCTATTGCTTTCAAGAGTTTCAAATAGATTATGACTATGAATTTTTTTTTCAATATGTGATATACTATAGCTATTAACAAAATTATTTCCTGTTTCCAGTAAGTATTTGCACATGTAGAATTGAGCCGCTCAGAGGAAAAGTGATATAACTGACAAATTCAGAATTTTTGAGTTGTACCGATATTTGGGTGTCTAAGGTTGTGTTTCATTCTCTGAATAAACGGTATAAGTTCAAACAATCTTGTGACCGAGTTGCAGCTTCTTGATGTTTTTTCTCTCAACGAAATACCGTGTGCTTTTAGGAATAGTGGTATAACTCATCGCGCAATGCCGGTTACTCTACTTGTATCAACCTGATTATATATTTAATAGTTTAACCTTAGTATTATTTCGAACTCGAAAAGATACGGTATCCCACTGTCGAGCTAGCTTACTTTTGTATAATTGTATAGTTCTGTCTAGCTTAAGGAGAAATAAATAAATAATATAGTTATTTATTCCAATAACTACAGTGATCATGTCGAAAATAACGCTCTGGAAGGAAAGAAACGCTTGCGACTCGATTCAAAAACGAAGAGCAATGCTGGACACGAGTATATTACAAGTGAAGGCAATGTTATCTCTTCAAAGAAGTTTGAGACTAAAATTTGTGGTTTTGTAAAAAGTTGCAATGATATTGTTGATGAGGTTGACAGAAATGCTTTACAGATACTGAATTGTTTCAGCCGTTACTATTTGGTAGTTGATCATAATTCAGATATTCAAAAAGTAACATCTTTTTCAACGAACATAAAATCAACTTACTGAAAAGTAAACAAAAATTCAACTTTTTTAGAAAACAGTTATTCCATTCGACAAAAGAAAATCTTAAGAAAATTTTACATGTAGGTTCAAATGAAAAAAAACTTGATTATTGAAATTTTCAAATTCGTTCACAATAAAAATAATTTTATAAATAATGAATGACTGTATGGAGCTATATAAATCCAAATATTTGAGATGTACAACAAAATAACGTAAAAATAATGAATGACTGTACGGAGCTATGTAACCTCAAAAATTATTTGAGATATTTAAATGGGTACCATCTGTTTAACAACCTTCTTTGTGGATTGCCGACATTCCGATATCTGTTAGAAGGCCCCTCTTTTTTAACCTGATTTTTATCACGTTCCGCTTGTAAACCTCTGTACCACTATTAGGTGTTATCTAGAATCTATTGAAATATTCAAAATATTTATCACTTTTGTTTAAATACCTCTGTATCACTGTTAGGTCTTCAGTTGTCTGATGATGGGATAGTTCATTTCCCGAAACTCGAGTCACAAGAAAATGTGTAATATATATTTTTATTGGTAGTAAAACATAGTAATTTCTACAATTTGTGTTAAATTGAAATGCTTTATTCTCTCGTTTTTGGTATTTGAAGAGTTTCTCTATACAAAATGCGTATATTTGAGGACTTGTCCAGCGAGTTCCAGTGGAACAACGACGCCCAAAAGTCCTTGGTGATGTGCAAACGGGACCTAAATCTGTAATATAGAAATACGTCGGAAAATAAAAACATAAAAAAATATAGTAAGAGGTCTTTTATAGAAACATTTCAAATTTCAAACGAAATGCTTCAAATACTACTAAAGAAAGAAGAAATGGGCCAGCCTACAGGCGAAGATCTGCGTAGAAAAAAAGAATGCCATAAGATAACACCTGATGACGCAGAAATTGTTGTTAGAGAACTCATTGGGGAATTTCCGAGATATGAAACATTACACCAGGGCTCATAATCCAAACAGAAAATACCTCAAGGCTCAACTCAATATAAGGAAAATGTATAACTGGAATAAAAAATACTGCGAAGATAAGAATGGGCCTGCAGAAAAGGTGGTTAAAGAACATATCTGTGGAGACGTATTTAACTAAGAATTTAATTAAAAAAATGTATATGAAACAGTAATTTATTTTCACAAAAATGTTTGTACTACAACAATTGTTTCACCACTATGTGGCTTCTTCAGGTATTACATTGTACTGTCTGATGGTATTCAGTGTAACCGAGTTTAAATTCAAAAGGATTTTACGGGCATTATACCTGTTGATTTCAAGAAATTCTAAAAGAGTTAATCTAGGACTTTTGCTTCAACGTGGATAAATTCAAAATTATTGTTGAAATTATGCCTGAATTCCTTAAAATGATTAGCATATGTCGAATGTACAGAATTGGATATATAACTCCTTTGGTGTTCTTGGACAAGTTTCTTGAATGATCTACCAGTCTGGCCAATGTATACTAAAGGGCAATCTTTGCAAGTCAACTTGTAGACTCCGGATTTATTTTCTCTATTTGTTCGATCTCTATTGTTTTTTATGTAGTTACTAAAGTTACTAATTGTCTTAAAATCCGCGTTATAATTGAAACAACTTTCGGAATATTTAGCAATATTTTCAGATAATCCATTGACATAAGATAACGAAAAATATTACTGTGTATTGTCCTCTTTTATGATTATTTTTAATTAATACCAATCCCATCAAAATGAATGATATACTTAATTGCCTGGAAATATGTCTTGAACAAAATTACTTTCAATTTAACGGAACCGTCTATATTTCTGACAATGGTTTTATAATGAGAAATCCAGTCAGTTCAATTTTAGCTGAAATATTCATGGACGATCTGGAATCAAAAAATACACCTGGATCCTATAAGAAAATATTTTCTTTATTGGTATAGATACATAGATAGATTTTTTGCTGTTTCAAAGGCACCGACTGACAACTACATATCTTCACGAATTTCATTGTTAAACTCAACCCAAAAATCAAATTCACAATCGAAGAAGAAAAGAATCAAGGTATCAATTTTCTTGACCTCACTATATTAAAATTGAATAATTTACATGATTTTAGTATTTTTCACAAACCAACACATACAGACATCACAATACATAAAACTTCAAACCACCCGACCAATCAAAGGATGTCAGCATATAACAGTTTTATTCATAGATTATTGAATGTCCCTTTGAATTCAGAAAACTTTTTGAAAAAATTAAATATTATTAAACAAATGGCGTCAAAGAACGGTTACAATCCCTTTCTTATAGACAAAATGGTATCCAATAAACAAAAGAAAATGGCATTAAATCTCGTGTACCCAATCATAAAGGAGGACAATACACAGAAATATTTTTCGTTATCTTATGGCAATGGATTATCTGAAAATACTGCTAAATATTTCAAAAGTTGTTTCAATTATAACGCGGCTTTTAAGACAATTAATAACCTTAGTACCTACATAAAAAACAATAAAGATCGAACAAATAAAGAAAATAAATCCAATTCTGTACATTCGACATATGCTAATCATCTTAAGGAATTCAGGCATAATTTCAACAAAAATTATGAAATTATCCACGTTGAAAGCAAAAGTTCTAGATTAACACTTTTAGAATTTCTTGAAATCACCAGGTATAATGCCCGTAAAATCCTTTTGAACGAACAAACAGATGTTGATAAGTCTCCATTACTGAATATTTTTCCTTAATGGCATTTTTAGCGGCAAACTCCAATAAACACCTAGAGTTTTTATGACTTCTATTATTTGGTCATGTACCTGAAAATGTATTTAAACTCGGTTACACTGAATACCATCAGACAGTACAATGTAATACCTGAAGAAGCCACATCGTGGTGAAACAATTGTTGTAGAAGTACAAACATTTTTGTGGACATAAATTACTGTTTCATTTACATTTTTTCAATTAAAATGAGTTTCCACCAAGTAAAGACCAAATCAATCAAATAAGAATTCAATTTGTATTTTCGCAGTCCAAAGTGTGAAAAATACAAATTCAAGTTTCTATTACACCATACGAGCCTGAAAAAGAAAACTGGAATTTCAATACCAGCTTCATTTGCGAAGAGTCGAAAAATCAAGAAAAAAATTGGTTCTTGTATCATTAAACACATGGAACTGCAGTGTAACAACGTTAATCATATCATACACTGATGCTTGTATGGACACAACGGAAACCCTGAGAACCACATAATGAAAATTGACTTCAAATTTATGGTGTCCGATCATTCTATCTCACCCAACGATAGAGATTTCGGACACATTAAGAGAACAGCCAAATCAGCGGCAATATAAGTTCCTTCTGACTGGGAACGAATTATTATAAATTCTAGAAAAACAAATTCCGAATATACGAAATGCGTAGAGAAGATTTTTTCAACTAAAAACCTAAGAAAAAAGAAATTAAAGCACCAATAAAATGACTCACAGATGGTTCCAAGTTCAATGGCTGCTATTCGATAATACTCCTAACATAATTTGGTATAAGGAGTTTTTGACTGATATTCTAGAATTTAGCAGCTTGAATCTCAAAATATCAGTCAAAGATAGACCCTGTACTTCTATTGCAGATTCTAATCACCAATAGTTGATCTTTGAATCTCCAAGGCCGGTTACTGTGGCAACAGAATGAGATATGTTAGAACTTCTTCAGTGGATTCCCCCTATTCACATGCTTTACTAAGTTATCGGCTGCAGAAGATGCTGTTAACAATGGACCTTTGTCGGATGTTGAATAAGATGCTGATTAATAAGTTTTTCATGAAAGTACTATATGAACCATAATAAAATAAATTTGTAATATATGCACTATATGAACCATAATAAAATTAATTTGAAATGTTTGCATGTATTTCCTTATTCACATCATTCATGCATCATTTAAAAAACATCATTGTCACAACCATGACGTGGATACGGCATTCAGCTAACTATGAAGAGGAAAAATGGTATAGCCCCTTGAGTTATACCGCTTTTTCGTTCATCTCTCCAATAAGGATAACTGAGAAACTGGTAATCTCATTTCCAAATGTATTAAAATGAAACTAAAATAACTAAATTATTACTATTTACTACTATAAGAAATTTTAATATTTTCAGAATATGTGAAGGAAAAACCACTTTTCTTATTTCCTTATTGTCGATTGAAATGAACTTCCATTTCGTCCAATATATAAACCCTGGCAATTACCACAGGCTAACTCATAAGTCCCTGATTTCCCATTTTTTGAAATGAGGTAATTTTTATTTTTATCAAATCGCCTAATGAATTAATACTTTCATCGTATGACATATAAAAATTTTTTCTTCTTCAGGTTTATGGAAATTGTTTTAGTTTTCTGTTCTATGGAACACAATGAAATTTGTTTTGTTTCATGAAGTTCTCAATTGTGAGCTTTATAGTGTAATTACTTCTTTGGATTTGATTTTTTCATCAAATTAAAGAGAATTAACGGATTGAAATCATATTTTCATGCTAAATCGTATTCGTTTTATTTTATTTTTATTTCATGGATATTTTAACAAACTTATAAGAGCATTCCACTAGACGCATGTAATTGATATGAATATGGGTGACTCGAGGTATATGTATTATTGTTGAATTCTTTAGTTTTACAATTTTTGTGTATAAGAAATTGGTACTGTTATTTTATTCTTGAAGGGTAAATTTAGTTCTTGCATGTACTTTGATGATTCAACTAGATAATTTTGTTCAATAGATCTCATCAACAAATTCAATATAACAATCGAACAGATCTATGAAGATTTCAGAATCATAAAACTGAGTAACAAACACGGATTCCGTATTCGCACATAGATAGTATCATACATGCCACCTCGAATCATTCATATTCGAATAAATTAGCCGTGTAAAATAGTATGGTTTATAGATTACTTAACATACCTATGAGGCAGCAAATTTCGGAAAAATATTCAATAGGATCGAAGAAACAGCTTCAAATGATAATTTCTATCAATTTAAGATTATTTATTGAAAGAAATCAAAACGACCATCAATACTATCATGCCGCACACCTTAAAACTCATATAAAACAAAACACATTGATTTACTTAGGTCAGATTGGTAGATAATTTGGAACGAAAAGGAATTTTGATATATATTATAGTCCATCAAGAAAGTATCCGGAAAGAACAAAACTCAATTGTAATTATTTAATATATATTTTCAATTGTTGAAATATAAAATTATAACAAAATGATCTTCTCATTTACTTATACAACCTCCATTAAATGTAAACACTTGACTCGAGGTACGTGAATTCTACCAGGTAATGTTATTGGCATGTTGAGCTCTTATCCAAGTGTAGCTCTTATCCAAGTGACTACTCAGCAGTCTCCACAGTCCACCCCAAGAGGTAGAAAGTGTGATAAGGATTACGCCATATCATCGCGTGAAGCGAGAACCTCTCCGAAGAGATGAACTCACCAGCTTCCAGTTTGGGCCCCGACTCGAAACTCAGAACCGTCTGACTGGTAGCAACGAAGCACTATTCAACCTCTACTGGCTCTGCAGGTCAGTACCCGAGTTGGTTTGAGACGCAACTCACCCGCCGGAGGCAATTCTTTTCCATCCAGCCGAACGCAGTCCCATGACCTAAGATAATCCCAAGATTGATAACTACTATTCATCCTGGTACGAGTACCGTCTAGCGGCCTGTACGTCCTGACTCACCGGACCCATGTGAAGTCATTTGATTGATCCTGGCGTCAAGCACTTATGGCATAGCCATTTCGTCGAGATCCACAAATCCTAAATTGTTACGCATTGATCCGGGCCAGGACAGGCCGGTCGAACCATCAAGTCCCGCTAAACCCAGAGTCATTTCATGAGAATATCCCGAACATGGAGGTCTGCGAACAGATAAACGAAATACCCCCCTAGTCCAGCATGCGGACTTTCAACCACTGCCCCCTCGAGTCCAACACGAAAGGGGCGGCCACGTGGTACAAGTAACACCTGTGGGCAAACTACCCCCACGAGGTAACGCAGTATGCTACATAACGCAATTGGCCATTACACAGAAAAATCCGGAGATTAATACTGCGATAGGGTAGAGTACACCAGTTTTAAGGGAGAAGCCCTGTGCTGCGACAGACTCCCTGTCACTGAGTAAATCAACCGTCTCAGCCCTCCATTTCACCAGAACGGCAAAATTAGTACTCCATTCGGAGATCTTCCACCATACAGGTCCAGTGACTGGCGCGAATGGCATCGCGTTAGGCACCAAGACTTAAACCCCCACTTCGCCAGGACGAAACTAGGGTCCTAATCCTGACAAGCACCCCCATCTCGCCAATAGCTAATGTCTGGGGGGGGCGTGACTCGAAGTACACCCGAAACCAGATCACCTCCATAATTTTCGGTGATGGTAGTCCAGGAATTAAATCATCTTTCTTGGTGCTGCTCGTTCAACGTCAATCTTCATTAGTCCACCATATTTTTTCAATGGGACTAAGATCTGGTGAAGCTACTGGCCATGAAATGGTTGTCACTTGGTGTTCTTGCATCCAAGCTTGAGTATAGGCCGAAGTATGGCATCTTGCATTATTCTGCTGAAAACACCACTCCTCTGGACATAAATCATGCGCCGTTTCAAGGAGAAAATCATTTAGGATGCCACAATAGTTTTTGCTATTAATGGTACCGTCAACTATACAGAGAGGCGTAGCACCCCGCTGAGATATGGCTCTCCAAACCATTATTTTGGTGGAAAATTTGGGAATTCGAAGGGATACAGATTGTTTTGACAAGATTCTTAAGTGTTTTCCACCAAGTTGGAAACAAGTTTCATCAGATCTAAAGACATTATTAAAATAATCTTCTTGAAAACGTTGACGAAATTGTATCCTTCGTTCCTTTTGTAAAGGTGTCATTATAGGAATTGTTTTTGGTTCCCTTGATATGTAGCCTTATTTTTTAGTGACATACAGATGGCTGATAGCCAGTTTGCGGAATCCATGCACGCATTGTGTCGTACCAAGGCTAATAAAGCGTTTAAATTGTTTCCTTTAATCCTACGCGGTCTTCCTGAAACTGGTCTATGCCTCATATCCATGCCATTTTTATCCTCTTGTCTCATATACAGCAGTTTTTCCCAGTACAGTAATTTGCACTAGTTTTTTAACGTATCGAAAACCTTTTCTAAACAAGTAATCCACCTGTTTTCTTTTTTTTAGTTGTGACATTATTTCATAAATTTTATACCTGTTAACAGTCAACAATATTCGACAAATAGTGTTGCCATGCAACTTTGGCTACAGCTGACTTTATGCACAACCTATTTTATACAAGAATATTAAAAAAATGTATATCAAAACTTTGAAAATTAATAAATTCCGGATATTTTGTAGACGAACTATATAATAGAATCAATAATTCATTAGGAAATTCATAAAAAACCTCAAAGAATTTATTTCAAGAAACAGGAAATCACAAATTCAAAAGGTGATCTGTGGGTATTACCAGTGTGTCAGTATATGTATACACAAATGTATTACCAAAATTGGACGCTCATTTCAAACAAGAGTGAGGAAACACGAAGATTGCTATGTCACTAAAAAGTAAAATTTAACACATGTAAATCACCAACTGGTAACAGGACATAATTTCAATAACAATAATAAAACAATAAGTACTGGGAAAGAAAGTCATAGATTCAAAATTTTGGAAGTTCTAAAAATCAATAGAAATAATGAAAAGACAAATGTGTCGAAGGATTATAAACCTAGATAAATCATTAAAATTTTTCAAACATGAAGTGAATGATCGTATCTTCTTTTCGAAATTTTTTGGTGAAACAACATGATTTTTGCATGGTGCCCAACCACGTTTTCCAAATTTTGCTTCGAACAGGATATTTATATATATATATATATATAGATAAATTTTCTCGATTGTTTTCATTTAGCATCCAAATAACTCCCAACTGATTAGAAAATGGGTTATAATTGCAGATCCCTTTTCTGGATAATGTGATATTAATTTTTTTGAAAGAGAAATAAAAAGAATCTTTTTGAATTCTATTTGAAACATTTTTGGCGATGTAATTTGTTATTCTTGACTATAAAATCGATATAAATTTGTCATATGTGTTGGATTTAGATAAATATGGTCAAAACTTTATGTTTTGTTTTTATTCTTTATTGGTAAGCTGCCGCTCACATGTGTTGATAATTGTCTATAAAGTGAAACAGTGTTTCTAAGGCATTTTATTTAATTTCATTGTAAAAACTTTTCAAGATATATTCAAGATTAATTCGGTAGAGGTTCTGCTAACTGTAATATTCTTCAATAATATTTTGTAATTCCGTTATGATTTTTCCTCAGCGCTCTACTGTTTACTCATCCATCCATACTTTTTGTGAACATACGTTGACGCTTATTTTTTCATTGTAATTGGTTGATATCTATATTCAACCCATTTTTTGAAATCATAAAAACTCATAAGTGACTATAGTCTACTCCAAAAATTGAGATTTGTTTTTTCCTTTTTTACGAAAGCCCTCAAGAGAACATTTATTGAATTTACGTGAAAGAAATGAAAGTCATCGATTAAAAAACAATGTTTTACGATGAAACAGTGGGAGAAAATTTTGATTGAAATGAATAATTAAAAGAGGAGAATAAAAATTGGAAGCAGTTATCAAGATTCAGTTATAATTTGTGTATATGGAGCGCTCGAAAATTAGTATTCGAATTAAAAAAATATCTATAATTTTTTTTACACTATTGTAGAAATTTAAAAACAAGTAAGTTGCTGTGCAATGCAGAAACCTTTCTTATGCTCGAGTCAAATGTAATTACGCCGTTATACTAATAAGTAGCATTCAAATCCAAATGACGGATATTTTTTTCATATAAAATAAGGGGTATAAGTTATGTTTACAAAGGTCAAATCGACTAGATTAGGTTTCGTGGATCGTCTGGACGTGAGTAGCCGAAATCTCATGTTTCGAAGCAGATTTGACTCGTCGTCAGTGCCAGCTGTAATGTCCAACGAATTTTAATGTAGCCATGAGGCTATATTCGCTACGCATAGAAAAGATTGGTGAAGTTTCAGTAAATATTAGCATCATTTAATGAATGCAAATATTTATACATACGCAGCATAACAGCATACCCCACCAAGCTAATTGGAAGAATTAATTGTGTTCCCGATTAATTCTGCACTGAACGAAATAGAAAACTTTGCTTAGGCTCAAGTCATATTCTATTGTAATAGGCTGCTTATAATTGTACCAACTAAAACAATAAATGGCCATATTTTTCCGAATACAACAAGAAGTATGAGCTTTAGTAAGGGAAAGTGCTTTGAATCAATACAACAGCGCAACTTACATCTGAGTAACAGTTTAAAACTCAAATCGATGGAGCCAAGAAGGTTCGAAACGATACTTGTTCGATTTGAGTTTAGAACAGTTACGCAGATTTTAGTTCCACTCTCCCGAAACGAAAAACTTTCTGCTCACATACGTCACACTCCTTATATTATTCGAAAAAATAAAACAAATAACTTTCAAAGGTGATCCTCATAAATAATATGTTCGAGGTAAAATTCACATTACCTCTTTCACTCTTTCAACAGCAACTTTGTTATCCATGAAAAAGTCAATCAGTCAGATAGTACTCGATGAGATATTTAAAACGCTCTTATTCATAATCAGAGGGTTGAAATGATGAGAATCAAAAATGCAGAGAAGCTTCTCTCTATGTGAATTTGGAATCGACTAGTCCCAGCTTTTCTACTCATTTTCATTTCCTACCCCTGCTGAAATCGATATGTATTTTATTCGTTGGCCCAAGCTGTGAAACTGTACATTGCGCGCGTGCATTTCTTCATAAGGATATTGAGAGAAATATACTCTGTTTACTCAACAAGTCAATTAGTATGTCATTAATCAAATATTAACAATATGAAATAATAACGAAATATGTCGAACAGAATATTTGGCATCGATCAATATTCCAATAACTATACAAGGGCGTAAAAATATGCAGGATAAAGGATGTTAATCCGCCAGCAACTAATTTTGAGCAAATATTAACAAGGCGACATGAAACATAAACAATAAGGCTGTGAACATGAATACAGTGGAGATGTATTGATGTACTTTGTTCATCGAAGCTTTCCAAACATTTGATTCTCAAATCAGAGGAACTGAAATTTCACAGGAAAGCTATTTTTCGTAAAAATTATTGACAGATATACGAAAACCAACTCAGCTGAAGAAAAAGTACACTTATTAAAAAATATACATATGTACTGACAAAAGATTTGAATAAAAAATACATTTCTATTTCTCACCTAAATATCAGCTACTATTGCCAAGTATTCTGAATATAAAATTTGATTCGAATATACTACTCTGTCAAGAAAGTACCGGGAATTTTCAATTAAAACAACATTTTTACATTTAATCGTCGAAATTTATTGGGTCGCCTTCAAACTAGGCTCCATTTGCTCCAATACATCTATGCCAACGGCACTTCCAATTAACGAAACATTTTTTATAGGCGCTTTCCGGGATGGACTTTAGTTCTCGCGCCGAATTTTGTTTTATGGCTTCAATCGACTCAAAACGGGTGCCACGAAGGGGCAATTTTAGTTTTGGAAAGAGGAAAAAGTCGCAGGGAGCCAAATCCGGCGAATACGGTGGTTGCTGAAGCACGTTTGTTGAGTTTTTGGCGAGAAAGTCAGTCACAATCGTAGCTCGGTGAGAAGGCGCGTTATCGTCATGCAAAATCTATGAGTTGTTCGCCCACAAATTTGGCCGCTTCTTACGGTTACGCTCACGCAAACGTTTCATAACGCCTAGGTAATACTCCTTGTTTACCGTCTGACCCTCTGGAACGAATTCGTAGTGCACCACGCCACGGATATCGAAGAAAGCAATGAGCATCACCTTCATTTTCGAGCGGCTTTGGCGTGGTTTTTTCGGTTTCGGCTCATTTTTTGCCACCCATTCCGATGATTGCTGGCTTGTTTGCATATCGTACTCCTAGACCCAGGTCTCATCACCAGTTATAATGCGTTCCATGAATGTAGAATCGGAATTACAGCGATCCAGCATGTCTGAAGCAACCTGTTCGCGATGACGTTTTTGAAGAAAATTCAGGTCTTTCGGTACGAGTCGTGCGGCCACCTTTCTCATGCCCAAAATATCAATCAAAATCGTACGTGCGGACTCGTGGGATATCTTAAGATCATGTGCTATCTCTCTCAAGCTGGTACGACGGTTTTCCAGCACCCTTTCCTTAATTTTATCGACGTTATCTTCGATCGAAGCCGTCGATGGGTGACCACTTCAAGACCGTCCTTGAAGGCTCTGTACCACTGATATGCACGAGTTTTTGATAGAGCATTATCACCAAAGGCCTTTTGCAACATTTTCAATGCATCGGCACACGAAAATTCATTTGCAACACAAAACTTCAAACAAATTCTTTGCTCAACGTAATCACCCATAGTAAAAATCGGCACGCACTCTGACATCGACTGCCTTAATCAGCTGTTGCAAACGCACTAGTTGACAGATCCCGCTCAAGCTTGGCATAGTAATTGAGGACAGTGGTACCAACCTAGGAAAAAAAATTTTTACCTGCCTCATTGCCCCGCCAGATTTAAATCGATAATTCCTGGTACTTTCTTGACAGAATGTAGATTATAGAACAGTTACTAATTTGGAAATTCATATAAAAATAAGAGAGATAAAACAAATGAAGAAAATGAATCTGGAGTTTATGAGTTTACTAGCAATTATGGTGTATATTAGTCAAACAGGTTTATCCTTCAAAAAAAGAATTCATGAAATTATCCATAATTAAAATTACCAGACCCGAACTTCAGTTGGCAGCACAAATTAGTAGGAACAAGAACCTTAAAATTCTTCTCAACTATCAAACAGATGTCACCAGATAACCTTTGTTACATTTTTACTTATTGAGTTAATTCCGAAAAATAGCCCCAACATATTTATGGTTATTTCTATACAATTTCACATATTTTTATTAATCGGTAGATCTGAGAATTGATGGGTATTTTTGTACCTTTTTTGCATATGTTCTCTTATTTCTGAAAATTGTTAGTTCTTTATATCTTCCTTCAAGTTGCAAAAGCCATATAAGAACCGAAGTCCAAAATGTAAACCTGAAGAAGTCACAGTCTTGGTGAAACAATTGTTATTGATTGATAAATGATGGAAATATTCTTCATTATTTTATTTATTACAATATTTAAATGGATTGAGTTTGAGACGTGAGCAAAATAAAGTTTTTGTGATTTTTTAAAAAACCACAGAGTCCTTAGAGAATACACCCAATAATAGTGAAATCGAAAATTCAATCTGTTATTCAGTAAATTCTCCGAATTCTTCAATTAGTTTTTTCCCTAGACAAACTTTCTGAGAAGTTTATATTCTAGCCTTTATTTTCCTCATAAAATCTTAAAATGCTCATCAAAATCATATTTTTCTCTTATTTGATATTCTGCATATGGAGAATCTAACTTATGTTTGGGCAAATATCACCTTTGTTCATTTATTCTAGTAACAGAGTTTTCCGGTTTGTCCAATAGTATTTTTTGAATAGATAATCATAATTGGTAGACACCTAATAGCCTATATTTATTTAAAGACAAAAGTTGTTTTCTTGATCTTTCTCAAAAATTATTTGAATATTTTAATATTAGCCTTCTATATATTTAATTTCAAAACATTATATTCAATAATTATAACATCATTAAATTAATGTCTATAAGTACCACTTATATCGAACGATCTATAAAATAAATATTCATTATAAGACATCCAAATGATATAACAAAATCCAATAAATAAAAATTTGGTAACCAAAATCCTATAAATTAAATATTTTGAGTAGACAAAATTTTGTTTCTGCTGATCAATCTTATGAAAACAAATATTTTTCAGAAGCGTTTGACATAATCTTAAGAATTTCATCATAAAACTATCTTAGAATTCAATATTCTTGGATATCTAACTAAGTTACTTTCTATAAAATCTCAATGTATGTGAAAACATTACTGAAAACCAAGTTTTAAGAGAGACTGTGCTTCGTCAGTACTCGCATAATTCATATTCAATAAAATATAACATCAATCAACAACAAATATTTACTCACCTTTCAACTCATTAGTTTTTCATATATATATACTCCACTGAGACCAATTGTTTCTTGTGTTCAGTCTTCATTCTACAATCTATCTAATCATATTGCCAACAGTATATTTAAAATAATAGGAAAAAAATAGAACATCACATTAAAGGCAGCTTTTCATTCAAAGAATTTATAAACACAGTCATTATACCTGATAATTATGCGTTAGTTTGCTTAGTATCTCTATATACCAACATCCCCAACCAACTTGTGGGGCAAGCGTTAAGCAAGAAATGGACTGAACTTAGGGAACACACCTCTTTGCCCTATGAAGAATTCGTCAGTGCGGTCGAACTAACGTTATCAACTAATTATTTTCAATATGAAAGTAATTTTCAGCAACAAATACATGGATGTGCTATGGGCTCGCCAATCTCAAGCCCTGTTGCGCAACTAGTGTTGGAAATGGTAGAGGAACTTATAATTGAGAAATTGAACATCGAATTACTCTTCTACAAGAGATATGTAGTCGATTGCGTCATGGCTGTACCCCAAAGCAAGGCGGATGAAATCATAAGTGCCTTTAATGTTTTTCATGATAAAATTCAATTTACAATAGAAAAGGAAGAAAATAACAGAATAAACTTCCTAGATTTAACCCTTATCACACTCACAGAATGGTATAAGAAAACAACTTGGTCAGGAAGATATTTGGGTGATGCTCATTGTTTTCTTCGATATCCGTGGCGTGGTGCACTACGAATTCGTTCCAGAGGGTCAGACGGTAAACAAGGAGTATTACCTAGGCGTTATGAAACGTTTGCGTGAGCGTATCCGTAAGAAGCGGCCAAATTTGTGGGCGAACAACTCATGGATTTTGCATGACGATAACGCGCCTTCTCACCGAGCTACGATTGTGACTGACTTTCTCGCCAAAAACTCAGCAAACGTGCTTCAGCAACCACCGTTTTCGCCGGATTTGGCTCCCTGCGACTTTTTCCTCTTCCCAAAACCAAAATTGTCCCTTCGTGGCACCCGTTTTGAGTCGATTGAAGCCATAAAACAAAATTCGGCGCGAGAGCTAAAGTCCATCCCGGAAGCGCCTATAAAAAATGTTTCGATAATTGGAAGTGCCGTTGGCATAGATGTCTTGGAGCAAATGGAGCCTATTTTGAAGGCGACCAAATAAATTTTGATGATTAAATGTAAAAATGTTGTTTTAATTGAAAATTCCCGGTACTTTCTTGACAGAGTAGTATATATATATATATATATATACCCGAGTTACCCAGTAAAGAGGGTCAGCGGCCCCTTTGCTGTGAAATTTGCATTGCTTTCGACACAGTGGACGAAGCCTCGGATACCGCCCCCGGTGTAGGGAGTGCGCCTGGGGGAAGACCGGCACAGTCCCTAGCAGAAGATGGTGGAGCGAGTGGCACCACTCTGCGAAACGATACCACAAGGCCTCACAGATCTATTAGGAATAGACAGGGTGATAGCTTGGATACGTCGCGTGTTGACCCGTTAACACAAGACAATCCCGCTTCCACCCAAAGAAGAAAAAGGCAGCACTGGACAAGGGAAATGAATGTCAAATTACTCAGTGCATATTACGAAGCTACGGAGGGAGAAACGAAAACAAGAAAATACGCGGAAAAACTAGCGGAGCTTTGGGCAGTAGCATATCCGGAGAAAATATTCACCGGAAAACATCTTGTAGCCCAAATTAAAAACATAAAAACCCGAAAACTACTCTCGCCAGACGAAGTCGAAGCGATGAAGGCCACGGCAAGAAGATCCTCGACAAGCAGAGCAGTGCAAAACATAAGAAGAAGCATCAATAGGAGAAGCACTTTATTACGACCAGAAACAGAAGATGAACGGCAAATACCAGAACCACAGGATGAACATACACCAGCAATAAGAACATACTTCGAGCAAGTCAACCTACAGTGGGAGGGAGTAAGCATGGATGCAAGGCCGAAAATCACTAAAATCAGGCAAGACAAAAATACCAAAGAAATAATCCGGGCTGTGGACTCCGCCCTTCATCCAGCATTCAACAATGCAGCAAACCTCCATGAACTCTGTCATACCATCTATTGTGCAGCCACAGTCACAAACATCATATCAGAAACGAAGACCGAAAAACCAAATCAAGAGGGACAAGATCAACGAAAACCACCATGGGAGCAGAGAATAGAGAGGAAGATAACAAGTCTGAGAGGGGAAATTGGTATTCTACATGCATATTTAATCACTACAGATCCCAGCAAGAAAGTTGAAAAAAAGATAGAGAAACACACTAAAAAGCTGAAAATCAAAACAAAGAAGAAGACAGAACAACGAGAACAGCTTAAGGTATACATGGAAGCACTGAAACAAAAAACGGCTGCGCTAGGAAACAGATTAAGAAGATACCATAAAAGAACACAGAGATTCAAAGATAACAACCTGTTTTCCTGCAATCAACGGCAGTTCTTCCGAAAACTAGAAGAAGAAAAAGGTAGAGACACGACAACCCCTCCACCCCCAAAGATCATTATTATATCGTTGTCCTTGTGCGGACGTATTTGGAAGTGCTCCTCAATTTGCACCATTTTGATGCACTTGTTTTTGACAGTTGAAAGTTTAAGTTGGTTCATTTGAATGCTAAGGTAGGAATTATCCATTATTTTTATTCATTCCGATTTTTCGTTTTGGATTGAAGTCATTTTTCATTCGGGGCATCGTTTGTTTATTTCCATTCACGGCGGCGGCAGCGAGCACCCGCGTATGCTTATCTCATGTGCTGTATCGCAGGTGTTCACACTTTTGATTGTAGTATTATCTGTTAGAGATTGAAATACGCTAATCAACATTAAAACGCTTATCCTCTGTTTTTCTCCTCCTCCTGTTTCCTATTTGCCGCGGTCGATTTTCTGTTATAAGTCTCTCCTATAGGCCCGGGAGAGTGAAGTGCGTTTGATCCTTTTTCCCTTCCAACAGATTAAATGATCGGTTAGTATCGGTTTATACTTCTGATCTCGCGACTTGTCAGTTTCTTTAGTGTTTTATATATTTCTTGAGTCGATTATTGCCAAGTCGTCATAATGCGAGCTTGTCTGAGTTGTTCGAGGGCTATATCACAGGATTCTGTTTTTGTTTCTTGCTCATCTTGTGGAAATCATTTTCACCTACAGTGCGTCCATTTAACCCCTGATGACAAGAAGGCCCTCGACGAGGTAGGCACCAAATGGTATTTTACCTACTGCACCTCGTCAAGGAGAAATAAGCGCATTCCTCCTACCAACTCTGCCATCAGTGATGCTAACAAGCAGTCCAGGTCCACTTCTAATCCTGATGATGCACCACTCACGATGCGTGAGTTTCGACTGATGATGGATAAATTGGATAGTCTGTCAACCAATATCGTTGCTATTCAAAACGATATTGCTACAATAAAGGAAACCCAACGTGATTTACAGATTGAAGTTTCTCGTTGCTCTTCTTCAATTGCCGAGCATGAACAAGTTCTAGCCCAACATGAACACAGGCTGGAACGGCATGAGTCTGATTTATCTAATGTGGTCGCCAACATTTCTGAGGTGAGGAAGGATGTTCAAGAGCTGCGGGCAGACCCCCGTTCATTTACCGAACCAAGCACTCAAGTAGACGCAGCCGAAATTATGGAGCGGGTTCGAAGATCGAACAATATTATAGTTCGAAACGTTCCGGAGTCGAACGTGGTTGAGCGGGATACTACCTTGGTCAGTCAAATCATGGAGCATATTATTCCTCAGCAATCTCATCATGTCGTCTCGATATCCCGGGTCGGCACTTTAGCTCCTTCCAGAAACCGTCCAATACTTGTGTCCTTCGGCAACCCTACAATTGTCAAAAAAATATTGAGGAATAAAAATCTTTTGAAGCGAGTGGACTCTTTTCGGGGAATTTCTATCTCTGACGACATGACACCAAATCAGTCCAATCATCTTCGAGAGTTGCGGGATAGACTTAGGCAGCGGCAGCAGCGAGGGGAGACTAATCTTACTATAAAGTTCATCAAGGGTACTCCAACTATTGTCTCCAGGGCTGTTGATGCTGACTCGGAAAACTGACGGGGCCTGTGCATCAATGGAACCTACTCTATGCAAATGCGCGTTCGCTGAAAAACAAGATGAATGAGCTCGCTGCGCTAGCCCACCACTTTAGACCTCACTTGATGTGCATCGCTGAGACGTGGTTCCATCCAGAGATACCGGACTCCACTTTCAGTATCGACGGTTACTCGTTGTTTCGGAGTGACAGTTCCACGAACGTTGGTTTTGGTGGAGTTTGTATTTATGTTGTGGAGGAGTTGTGTGATAGCTTCGATATCGGGGTCACTAGTCTTGCTTTGTCTGGCATTGATACTTTGTTTTTGGACTTGTCTTCCCCTCAATTCTCAGCCTATATCGGCTGCATTTACCGCCCACGTCCCTCGCCTTCGGATGGTTCTCTTTTCGAGCATCTAATCTCCATTACAGGTTGCAAGAAGAATATAGTCGTTGCCGGAGATTTCAACTTCAGAGAGCTCACATGGCCAATTACTGTTTCCCCACCTGGTGCTTCCCTGGCTGCGCAGTTCGCCTCGGTTCTCCAGGATGCAGGTCTTTTCCAGCTTGTCGACTTCCCCACTAGATTTGTGCCAGGCCAGACTCCGTCCACACTTGACCTTTTGTTGACCGACGATGATGCTTTAATTAATGGAATCACTCCTCATGACCCTATCGGAAGATCGGACCATGTGGTTATTACGGCTAATATCCAGTTCATGGGTTATCCGAAGATTAACTGTCGCAGGCAAAGGAAGAAAGTAATCAATTACCACCTCCTGAATCAGGGTTTGTCGTCGGTGGAGTGGGATCGGGTGTTTTACCCTGGCACCGATATTGAGTCCGCCTGGAACTCCTTTGTATCCGTCCTGAGGGAGAATGTGGATGATAGCACCACATTTCGCATCATTCGAAGGATACCTACCAAACCATGGCTGAGCGATGAAGTGATCAACCGGATCCGCTACAAAAGAGGTCTGTGGCAGAGATACCTACGTAATAGATCGCGGTCCAATTACGAAAACCATAGACGCTATTCGAACAGGCTGTCAGCATCCATCAAGGTGGCAAAGGACAATTTCGAGACCAAGTTGGCTGGCTCAGGAAACCGGAAGCAGTTCTATAAATATGTGCGATCAAAGCTCAATTCAAAAGTTTCAACACCTCATGTACGAAACCCAGATGGCGAGATTAGCGCTGATTTCCTGCAATGTGCAGAGTCCTTTGCTAATTCTTTTGCTTCTTCGTTCACATCAGAGCAGGATGGTCCGATTCCAGCAGTGAAGACACCAAGATGCAACCAGACATTGGATCGTGTCAGCTTTGTTTCAACGGAGGTTGGTGATATCCTGAGATCACTTGACCCCACGTCCGCGCCAGGTGCTGACAACATCTCGGGAAGCATTCTTAAAAACTGTGCTGAGTCTTTAACAGATCCCATTACCAGACTACTAAATATGTCTTTTGAATCCATGGAGCTGCCTTCATTATGGAAATGTGCTAAAGTGACTCCAGTTTATAAGAAAGGGGACAAGCTTGATCCTTCTAATTATAGGCCTATAAGCCTGCTTCCGATCGTTGGCAAGATCGCTGAGAGATTGGTCAGTTCGAGACTCCTGTCATTTTTTCAGCACAATAACGTTATTCCGAGCGATCAGCATGGTTTTCTTCCGGGAAGGTCGGTTATAACGGCCTTGCTAGAGTGTTTGAACGAGTGGACTAAGTCGGTTGATCGGGGCATTCCGATGGATGTTGTGTACTTGGACTTCTCGCGTGCATTCGATCGTGTGCCGCACAGAAGGCTCCTTTACAAGCTCGAACATTTTGGTGTCAGGGGTGGACTGCTTCGGTGGATTGAGTCGTTTCTGCGGGATCGCCGGTTTCAGGTGAGGGTGGCTGACGTTGCTTCTCGGGAATTTGCGGTTGGTAGTGGTGTTCCCCAGGGGTCTGTCCTTGGTCCGGTCCTTTTCCTGGCCTACGTGGCTGATCTTCCGACGGGTTTGGTCTGCCGTCACTCTTCATATGCTGATGACATTAAGATCTTTGCCGACGTCTCCTCAAGTGTTGGTTTGCAGCAGGATTTGGATCGGATATTCGAGTGGTCCAATAGGTGGCTCTTGCCGTTGAATGTTGGGAAGTGTGTTGTCATGCATTTGGGAAGGGGAAACCCCGGGCATGATTACTTCATTGATGGGCACATGGTTCGCGTTACACGTTCCCATAGCGATCTTGGAGTTGTGGTTTCTGACGACCTCAGTTGGTCCCAACATATAAATGGTGTAGTAAGCAGAGCAAACAAGCTCATATACCTCATTAGGCGAACATTTCCTCGATGCTCAGTTGAAACCTGCAAATTACTCTACACGACCTACATTCGACCTATTCTGGAGTATGCTGGTCCTGCCTGGGCGCCTGTGCTCGTTCGAGATCGTGAAGCCTTGGAGTCGGTCCAGCGTAGGGCTACCAGGATTCCGTTTGGTGTCACACGTCCAACGTACGAGGAGAGACTCAGGTTGTTTGGTCTACCATCTTTTTCGGACCGTCGTGCGCGAGGTGATCTCATCGTAACTTATCGAGCCCTTCATGGGCTTTTCGGAAGTGACGTGAGTGGTCTGTTTGTGCTGGATCGGGCGGGCCTCCGTGGTCACCGTCTTAAACTATACCACGAAATTTTCAAGTGTACGGTTCGTGAACATTTCTTTTCTAACCGTGTGTTCCACGCTTGGAACGCCCTTCCTGGTGAAGTGGTATGTGCCCCGTCAGTGAACGCTTTCAAAAATCGGCTTGACCATCACTTAACAACTGGACCGTGATTATCATTCATTATTGTTTTTGCCTTGTCATTGTTGTGTTGCTTTTCTTTATTGGGTTCTTGTACGTCGTACACCGACAATGTTCTTTTTTGTTTTTGTATGTTTCTGAGATGTATAGGCATTTGCCTCTTCTCTTAGCTATATTAAATAATAATAATAATAATAATAATGCAGCAATACTGGGAAAAAGTCTGTGCAAATAAGGGCGAACACAGAAAGACGGCGGTTTGGATAGAACGAGAGAAGATCGAGCACACCAACCTGAGAGAGATGCCTAAGATAACCATTACCGAGGAAGATGTGAAATAGACGCTGAAGAGATTGAAAAACTGGACCACACCAGGCATAGATAACATACAGAACTATTGGTGGAAGTCTTTCACACACTCACACCTAGCTCTCACTCGTCTAATAGAAAAGGCAATACAGAATCCCGACACCATCCCTGAGTACTTTACGCAGGGCACCACCCTCATGATCCCGAAGAAAGGTGACCTGAAGCAGGCCAAAAACTACAGACCGATAACCTGCCTGCCTTCAGCGTATAAAATACTTACCTCAACCATAGCACAGAAAATCCGAATCCACCTAAATAAAAATAAGATCATGGCATGGGAACAGGGTGGGTGCAGGGAGAGAGGACGCGGAAGTAAAGAACTTCTGATGATAGACAAGATGCTCACAAAACAGGCAAAAACTAGATTGAAAAACATATCGATGGCCTGGATCGATTATCAGAAGGCATATGATTCGGTACCGCACAGCTGGCTGCTAGAAATCCTTAACCTATATAAAGTTGACGGAAAGGTAATAAACTTGGTCAAAGCCTTAATGTCAACATGGCGAACAACTTTATCGGTAAAGACAAGAACAACCAAGTACAGCACAGGAGAAATAAAAATAAAAAACGGCATATTCCAGGGAGATGGACTGAGCCCACTGTTGTTCTGCCTTGCCTTGAACCCCCTCAGTAACATGCTAAACAGATCAGCATATGGCTATACAATTAACCAAAATACCCAAATTACCCATCTCTTTTACATGGATGATCTTAAGTTATATGCTAGAGGAAGAAAACAACTAGAAGGAGAACTAGAACTAGTAAGAGGGTTCAGTTCGGATATTGGGATGTCTTTTGGCCTAGAAAAGTGTGCCACGGTGGAAGTAAGGAGGGGAAAGCTGATAGAAACAACAAACATTGAACTGGCAGATGGACGAGAGATAGCAAACCTAAGGACCGAGGACACATACAAATATTTGGGGATACAGCAAACATACGAAATGAAGCAAAAAGAAAATAAGACCGCTGCTGAGAACGAACTTATTAGGAGAATCAAAAAAATAATCAGCTCCCAATTATCTGCTAAAAACAAAATCACAGCAATGAACATCTGGGCCATACCTACCTTTACGTATACGGCTGGGATCGTCAGTTGGTCCAATACGGACTTAGAAAGGCTGGACAGAAGGATACGAACAACATTCACACAAAACGGCATGCTACATCCAAATTCCGCAATAGAAAGACTCTACTTACCTCGCAAGGAGGGAGGACGTGGACTCGGCAACCTGGAGCAAATATGTCTGAGAGAAGAATGCAAAATGAAAGAATACTTTAATAATAATAACTTACCTGTGCATCAATGGATTACTGCCCAATGGGAGAGAAGGAATCACGTTCAGGAAACAGCAGAAGACCAACCTGAAAAATGGAAAGAAAAATGGAAGACCAAAGCCTTACACGGACGGTTCTACGCTAGCCTTCACCAACCAGACGTAGACTTACCAAATTCCAATACTTACCTGATACAGGGCTACCTTTTCCCCCAAACGGAAGGAACACTCCTGGCCATCCAAGACCAGGTTATTCCAACCAGGACATATTTGAAGCACATCCTAGGCCAACAGGTGGAAACTACTAAATGCAGGATGTGCCACGCAGCCGAGGAAACGATCCAGCATCTGTCCTCAGGATGTTCCACAATAGCCGGCACGAAATATCTAGCCCGCCATAATAATATGGGTAAGGTCGTGCATCAACTTATGTGCCTCCAGAAACAACTTGTGCAGCGTTTCACACCCCACCACACATACTCACCACAAACCATAGTTGAAAACGACCAATACAAAATCTACTGGGACCTTACAATATTAACGGATAGAGGGGTGGAGCATAATCGACCGGATATGGTCGTGTGGGACAAAGGAAAGAAGACCGCCATAATCATAGATTTTGCAGTGCCACAAGACAACAACTTGGCAAAAAGCTATGCCGAGAAAATATCAAAATATGAGGCACTGGCACACCAAATGAAAGAAATATGGAAACTGAAGGTGGTGTCTATAATGCCCCTAATAATAAGTGTAAACGGTCTCGTACATCGAAGGAAGACACAGCACCTAAAGGAACTGGATTTGCCAAATAATACCAGCACATGGATGCAGAAAGCAGTCTTGTTGGGAACGGTCAGCATTATACGGAAAATTGTATATCCCCACTAGCACCGGAGTTGCTCTTGGCGCACGCGCCCGGGTAACACGAATACCACAAGAAGTGTGAATTAAAAAAAAAAAAAAAAAAATATATATATATATATATATATATATATATATATATATATGTATATAAAGTGACACAGTGTTATCTGAAGCATGTTATAAAATTTAGTTCTGAAAGTTTTCAAGAGATTTTTCAGATCTACTCTGTAGAGGTTTCGGGGAGACAATTCAGCTGTAATATCTCTTATATTCAAGAAAATGTTAGTAGTGAAGTTGCAATATATATTGTAATATTCAAAAAGTTCTTTGGACAGTTTATTCGTTTCTCGATTCCACAAGTATGCCGATGTTGAAATTTCTTCATACATTTTTCAGGTAATCTTCAGATCTGTCCGCAGATTAGGAAGCACTTCACGCCCCAATTTTCGAGCTACCGAGATATGCCGCTTCGCCGGCCAATACCTAATCGAACCCCTTTCGTCCTCTACTGCTTCCGGCGGCGCTTCAAAAGTGCCGCGTCGACGTCGTCGTCACATGATAAACACGACGACGTCGTCACATGATAAACACGCGCCAGAGAGGAACTTTTCCAATTTAAAATTCCGCATTATATATCGAATTACGGGGATCGAAGTGCCCCATTCGGCGGCGCGTAATTTGCATTCAAACGAGATACAAAACTTGCCGAATCGCAGATCGAGAACGAGCCATCGTAACTTTGTCCGCGTTATCGAACCGATCCCAATACGGGGGATCTGCACCGTCGATCGTAGTTGCGTAAATTTAACAAGATGTTTCTGGATTGTTCGTGCTTCCCGGCTCTGTTCGGTGAAATGAGACGGCGATGTTTATAGTTTCTGTTCTAGACTGAACGCGATCGAAATTTAATCGAAAACGCCTTCCTTATGGACAAAACTGATTGATTTTTGAGCCATGTATTCTGGATTCTAGGAAGCCAGAAATGCTGCCAGGGTAAAATAACGAAGGCGACTTCATCTGCAGTTTCTGCATTAAGATCTCGATTTCGAGAAGCATTCACCTTGCTATTTCTATGAAATAAAGCTCACTAGTACGGACGTGTGGTCCATAAAAGCAATGGAAGCGCCGCATTCCCCAAAAATAATCAATAGAACAAAAATTCTAGCATAGAATGTCTTGTGAAATAATAATTTCATTTTATTAAACTCGTAACATTCTGAATAATACAGAGTGTCCCAACGAAAATTCAACCCTCCCAGATATTAGAAACGAAGAATTTTCGAAGATTTAAAAAAAACAGATCAACTACTGTTTTGAAAGGGACAAATTTCCATTATGAGTTTGTTCTGCAAAAACCATCATCATGAAGGTGGCATCAACCACTTACATTTTTCAAATGTGAAAAGGATGTCGAGTGTTAGTTAGTTTGAAAGCTATTTATGTTCTGTTCACAACCCAGTTGAAATTTTTAAAATCGGTTCATTATTCAGGAAATAATGTAATATTGAACTTACCGTCAAAAGGTTATGTTGAACAGACAGTTGAACCGGCCAAACACAAGAACCTAAAAGTTTTGAAGAATCTAAAAATTAATTTTCAATTTCTGTATTAGGGAGAAAGAATTCCTATGATGACATTGTCCCGAAAAACCACCTGAGGATGGAAACAACCCCCAAAATTTTTTGAATATCGAGGAAATGTTGGATGTGGTTTAGTTCAGAAGTTTTTTCTGCTCTCTAAACATTGCAGCTGAAATTTTCAAATTTATTTATTTAATGGCAGAAAAATTTTAGTTTATGAATGTTTTCAGTTTAAAAACTTCCGATTTTCTTATCGTTCATTATGGAAAAATGTGTCGAATGCATTAAATTCACAACAATATACATTAATTTTTTGGAGTTTCTTTCTCAAATGTGTTTCAATTTTTCGTTTCTGCAGCATAATTGGGTTTGAGACTTACTTACGCAGGCGACAATGGTCTATTCTATGGAAGAAACAATAGAAATTCTCGAATTATACTATATACAGAATGACGAAAATTCTAGATTATCTGCAAGGTATTTCAATAACAATCATCCAGAAAAAAACGTAAGTCACCGATATGTTAAGCATTTGATGAATGAATTGGAAACTGCTGGTTCCATTCAAAATAAGAAACACGAAGTTGAGCGTCCAAAATAAAGCTATTGAAATAGTATTATTGAGACATTTACAGATGGATAATCGGCAGTCTATAAGAACTATGGCACGAGCATCTAATCTTCCGAAATATAAGCGTTCATCGAATTGTGAAAGCTCATAAATTTCACCCTTACAAGATAAGACTAGTGCAACAGTTGAATGAAGATGATCCTGACCATCGGACTCAGTTTTGTGAACAATTTAGTGAGTTATTGAATAATAACCCACAGCGCCTCTACAATACAATCTTTTCAGACGAGTATGCCATGTTGAATGGGGAAGTCAATAGATATAATTGTCGGTACTGGAGTGATCGTAATCCTCATTTATTCATGGAGACACACACATACACAAATTATGGCTAACGTTCTCTTTATTTTGCGAAGAATTGTCAACAATACTATTTTTGGAACCATTCGTAGAGATGGATAGGCAGAGAGTTTCAAATGATGTCAAAAATAAAGTTCTTGTACCGTATCCTATTATATGAATAGGTAGGCGATTCAAACACATACTTGAATGAAACAATACCGCAGAATGAAGATCAGTCTCCTTTTCATATTAAATTACTGACAGGATTCCAATGCATGAATAACCAGTTCATGTTTTTGATATATACATGAACGTTCATCTTTTTGCATTTTGTCTCACATCAGCCAAATGCCAGCAGGAACCGTAAGAAGCATTACAAGAGTTAAAAGGATTTGGAGCCAGAGAATAAGTCAGCAATATAATATAAATATTTTAAAAAATTTTTAAACAATTTTAAAAAATTAGCCTTCTACATATTTAATTCCAAAAGATTATATTCAATGATTATAACTTCTGAAAATAAATTAAAATAATGTCGTATAAGTACCACTTATATCATGACATAAAATAAACATTCATTATAAGACATCCAAATGGTATAACAAAATCCAATAAATAAAAATTATTAACTAAAATCCTATAAATTAAACATTTTGAATAGACAAAATTTTGTTTCTGCTTATCAATCCTATGAAAACCAATATCTTTCAAGAATATCCAACATATTCTTAAGAATTTTATCACAAAACTATCTTACTTAGACTATTCAATATTATTGGATATCTAACCAAGGTTCTTTATATAAAAACTCAAGATATGCAAAACATTACTGAAAAACAAGTTTTAAAATCGACTTTGCTCATCAGTATTCAAATATTCATATTCAATAAATATAATATAATAAGTCAGCAATATTTTTTTTTCTGTGACAATGAGTGTCTATGGTGATACAACTTTCCCCATACAATATAAGCTATTTGACACATGTTTTTAGTCTAGTTAACTTGACTTTGATTCAGAAAAATTTAAATATTATCAAACAAATTGTGCTCAACAATAAATTGAGTCAAATTATTTTGAAAAGTTTGTTCAATGGGATCCAACACAAACGTCAGTAACATTTGTATATTCGAAAATTCACGAACAGAATTAAAAGAAAATGTATTACTTACTGTATAAAACCAGAGAAAAATACGTAATTTCAAAACAAATACTCAACGATCAAAGTTTGAATGAATTTCCATTACTGAAACTCTTCGAATGGAACATTGCAAATTTCAAACAATTGTCAAAATCTTCCGAACTTTTTTTATACAGTAGTCTTGTGCATGAGGATCAGATTCTAAAATTTTCATTTAGATATCATACTTACCTGATTAAGTGATGTTACGACGAAACAGTTGTTCTTAAACTAAATAAACCATAAATTGAACTGTATCATCTGATTGGAGAAGATGTCATCTGGTTGAATCTGCCGAAAGCGAACACTCAAATTTGTACTTAATACGAACATATTTACGTGTCTCCACAAAGTAAAGTACTCGGTCATAACGCTCATGTCGCTCGCTGATGTCGAACAAGGAATAACATATGATGTTTGCTCGAAATATCCTGCCAGCATTATTAATGCAATATTAATGGCCTGATGGTTGCACGCAAATCGAGCAATTATCAATCACGAGCCTCTTTGATTTTCTGTTTGCCATGTTGGGTTCATCGCCAACATATTTACAGTAGTTTTGCGAACGATTCACTTTATAATATAACCTGCTAACCTGCCTAAATATCTGGAAACTGCTTGCTTCATTATGTTTTTTTTTTACTGTTTGTTGGGTTCCATTCTTGGAATATCAAGATTAATAAGTAATTCTTTCTGCTAACAAAGTAGAAAAGAATGAAAAAAATTTCCTGTAGTTTATTTTCCTCGGATGATGTTTTTATTTCGTTAGTTTCTTGTGATTCATAATTTAGCAGATTTAGACTGTTCCGTCTCATTGGAGACGGCCCTGTCCTTCGAGATCATTGTGTCATCGATATTTAGGTCTTTTTATGTTAATATTTCGATCTAGCACCAGACGAACTGTTTATTTGTTTTATAATTATTATATATGGCCTTAGAAAACATGGAAAGTAATTTAGTGATTTGACATATTTTTACCTGTTAATTTCACATGACACAGCATTCCAAATTAAAAACTGATTTTATCCTTCCTTTCTTGCATTTATCTCATAATTCTTCTGTAGCCAAAAAGAAGGTTTATTTTGTTCATTCAGTCCACCTCCAAATGGACCTTCCAATCAATTATGTTAATTTCCCTCTTTTTGTATTAGAAGAGATGCATCGAGCACATCTAACTTTCAGTCTTTGAAAGGAAGGAAAAATCATTATTCTCCGAATAGTCAAGTTGTTCGTTTGTAAGATCGTCCATGATTATTTGAGGTAAAATTGAACAGAGTGGATTTCCCATTATTAAACCATTGTCAGAAATATAGACGGTTCCGTTAAATTAAAACTGAGGACAATTAATAACCTTAGTACCTACATAAAAAACAACAAAGATCAAACAAATAGAGAAAACAAATCCGGAGTCCACAAGTTGACTTGCAAAGATTGCCCTTTAGTATACATTGGCCAGACTGGTAGATCATTCAAGAAACGTGTCCAAGAACACCAAAGAGGTTATACATTCTGTCAAGAAAGTACCGGGAATTATCGATTTAAATCTGGCGGAGCAATGAGGCAGGTAAAAATTTTTTTGCTAGGTTGGTACCACTGTCCTTAATTACTATGACAAGCTTGAGCGGGATCTGTCAACTAGTGTGTTTGCAACAGCTGATTAAGTCAGTCTATGTCAGAGTGCGTGCCGATTTTTACTATGGGTGATTACGTTGAGCAAAGAATTTGTTTAAAGTTTTGTGTTGCAAATGAATTTTCGTGTGCCGATGCATTGAAAATGTTGCAAAAGGCCTTTGGTGATAATGCTCTATCGAAAACTCGTGCATATCAGTGGTACAGAGCCTTCAAGGACGGTCGTGAAGTGGTCGCCCATCGACGGCTTCGATCGAAGATAACGTCGATAAAATTAAGGAAAGGGTGCTGGAAAACCGTCGTACCAGCTTGAGAGATAGCACATGATCTTAAGATATCCCACGAGTCCGCACGTACGATTTTGATCGATATTTTGGGCATGAGAAAGGTGCCCGCACGACTCGTACCGAAAGACCTGAATTTTCTTCAAAAACGTCATCGCGAACAGGTTGCTTCAGACATGCTGGATCGCTGTAATTCCGATTCTACATTCATGGAACGCATAATAACTGGTGATGAGATCTGGGTCTACGAGTACGATATGCAAACAAGCCAGCAATCATCGGAATGGGAGGCAAAAAATGAGCCGAAACCGTAAAAACCACGCCAAAGCCGCTCGAAAATGAAGGTGATGCTCATTGTTTTCTTCGATATCCGTGGCGTGGTGCACTACGAATTCGTTCCAGAGGGTCAGACGGTAAACAAGGAGTATTACCTAGGCGTTATGAAACGTTTGCGTGAGCGTATCCGTAAGAAGCGGCCAAATTTGTGGGCGAACAACTCATGGATTTTGCATGACGATAACGCGCCTTCTCACCGAGCTACGATTGTGACTGACTTGCTCGCCAAAAACTCAACAAACGTGCTTCAGCAACCACCGTATTCGCCGGATTTGGCTCCCTGCGACTTTTTCCTCTTCCCAAAACTAAAATTGCCCCTTCGTGGCACCCATTTTGAGTCGATTGAAGCCATAAAACAAAATTCGGCGCGAGAGCTTAAGTCCATCCCGGAAAGCGCCTATAAAAAATGTTTCGATAATTAGAAGTGCCGTTGGCATAGATGTATTGGAGCAAATGGAGCCTATTTTGAAGGCGACCCAATAAATTTTGACGATTAAATGTAAAAATGTTGTTTTAATTGAAAATTCCCGGTACTTTCTTGACAGAGTAGTATATTCAGTTCTGTAGATTCGACATATGCTAATCATCTTAAGGAATTCAGGCATAATTTCAACAATAATTATGAAATTATCCACGTTGAAGGCAAAAGTTCTAGATTAACACTTTTAGAATTTCTTGAAATCAACAGGTATAATGCCCGTAAAATCCTTTTGAACGAACAAACAGATGTTGATAAGTCTCCATTACTGAATATTTTTCCTTAATGCCATTTTTAGCGGCAAACTCCAATAAACAACTAGAGTTTTTATGACTTGTGCTTCCATTATTGGGTCACGTACCTAAAAATGTATTTAAACACTGAATACCATCAGACAGTGCAATGTAATACCTGAAGAAGCCACATCGTGGTGAAACAATTGTTGTAGTAGTACAAACATCTTTGTGGAAAAAAATTACTGTCTCATATACATTTTCTTAATTAAAATGAGTTTCCACCAAGTAAAGACCGAATCAATCAAATATAGAGCCTCAAGTATTTATCAATGCTTAGCAACGGTTGTAAATCGTAAACAAACTTTCGGCCATTCTCGGAGATGATCGCATATATGCCCAAAGTATTTCGAGTTTCATGTTTTTAGGTTATCATACTGGAATATTGTCATAAATTGTCAATAAATTGAGAGAACAAAAAACTGGATACTTTTCGAAACTGTCTTTGTTTAGATTGCATCGTTTATAGTGAGAAATAGCGAAAAACAGTTGCGTATAAGCAAAGGGAAAAAGTGCTTTCATCACGTGTAGTGGCACATCATCTGAATATAATGTTAAGATCCAGCAGTTCTCTGTTTAGTATTTATCTAGATTAAATGATGCAAAAGTAGTATTAAATAATTGCCAATAATAAAATTTTACTCGTTATCAACGTGAGCGCTGGAGGGAGAAGTAAATATACGGAATGGAGTCTAGAATTTTCTGCGTTGTGACTTATTGCAATTCTCGAAACGTGTTCCAATACTGCATTTTCATACGACGATTCTTGTCAAAGGTTAGTGATTTTTTAGATAGAAAATTCATCCATAATTTGGAGATCATTTCACAAGATGAAATTGATTCTTCGAGAAAGGAATTATATACTTGATTAAACACCGAGTAACGACTATGGGATGGCCACGAAGCTGAAGATCGGTAATGATTGAATCCTACATCTAGGAGACATCAAGTGTGTCAATCGGTGACGAACTTAGCGAAATTAGATTGAAAATATAGATTAATTTACGAATGTGATAAATATTTTGACGTCAAGTCATTGTATTTGAAGTAATTCTTCTACCCTCTAGCCTGAAGACAAAACCCAGAATTAACGAAAAATAATCAACCAAATCTCTTGTATGTTATCAATATATCAACCACTTAATATTTACGCGGTGATGATTAAGAACGCTATGCAGAAAATGGAATTGGTAGACGGTTATATCCTGTTGTAACATAAAAAGAGGTTAATTCTTGATAGAAGCTATATAAAATTATTTAAATATTTTAATATTAGCCTTCTACTTATTTAATTTCAAAAAATTATATTTAATGATTATAACTTCTGAAAATAAATTGAGATAATGTCATATAAGTACCACTCATATCAATTGACATATAAAATAAACATTCATTATAAGACATCCGAATGGTATAACAAAATCCAATAAATAAAAATTGTTAACCCAAATTCTTTAAATTAAATATTTTGAATAGACAAAATTTTGTTTGTGCTGATCAATCTTATGAAAACAAATATCTTTCAAAAATATCTAACATAATCTTGAGAATTTCATCATAAAACTATCTTACTTAGAATATTCAATATTATTGGGTATCTAACTAAGTTACTTTATATAAAAACTCAAGATATGTAAAACATTACTGAAAAACAAGTTTTAAGAGGGACTTTGCTTCGTCAGTACTCAAATAATTCATATTCAATAAATATAACATCAATCAACAACAAATATTTACCTACCCTTCAACCGTTTAGAAAAACTTCTGGCAAACTGAAAAATCTTTAAATGTAGTGTGACGGTTAGATATCCAATAATATTGAATAGTCTAAGTAAGAAAGTTTTATGATGAAATTCTTAAGATTATGTTAAGATATTTTTGAAAGATATTTGTTTTCATAAGAGTGATCAGCAGAAACAAAATTTTGTCTATTCAATATATTTAATTTATTCCTCTAAATTAAATATTTTGAATAGACAATCCAATAAATAAAAATTATCAACCAAAATCCTTTTTGGTTGATAATTTTTATTTATTGGATTTTGTTATACCATCCGGATGTCTTATAATGAATGTTTATTTTATATGTCAATTGATATAAGTGGTACTTATATGACATTATTTTAAATTATTTTCAGAAGTTATAATCATTAACTATAATTTTTTGTAATTAAATATGTAGAACGCTAATAATTAAATATTTAAATAATTTTATATACCTTCTATCAGGAATTAACCTCTATTTATGTTATTTTATTCATAATATATAATTATTTGGTTTCCTTAAGATTCTTTATACAGATAGTCCTTGTGCTATAACAGAGGCCGTTAAATTGTCTTTCAATCTTTTAGATCAAGGATAAACCACAGAAATATTTATATATAGTTAACCGTCACACTACATTCAAAGATTTTTCAGTTTTTCAGAAGTTTTTCTAAACGGTTGAAGGGTAAGTAAATATATGTTGTTGATTTATGTTATATTTATTGAATATGAATTGTTTGAATACTGACGAAGCAAAGTCCCTCTTAAAACTTGTTTTTCAGTGATGTTTTACATATCTTGAGTTTTCATATAAAGTAACTTAGTTAGATATCCAATAATATTGAATAATCTAAGTAAGATAGTTTTATGATAAAATTCCTAAGATTATGTTAGATATTTTTGAGAGATATTTGTTTTCATAAGATTGATCAGCACAAACAAAATTTTGTCTATTCAAAATATTTAATTTATAAGGGTTTGGTTAGTAATGTTTATTTATTGGATTTTGTTATACCATTCGGATGTCTTATAATGAATGTTTATTTTATATGTCAATTGATATAAGTGGTACTTATATGACATTATTTTAATTTATTTTCAGAAGTTATAGTCATTAAATATAATTTTTTGAAATTAAATATGTAGAAAGCTAATATTAAAATATTTAAATAATTTCCTGTTGTAGTCAGTGAAGAGGACATCTCATTCTTCCCTTGCTAGCAGGGTAACTTTACGTTTCTTGTCAAGTTAAATTTTGATGGTAGTTATTAGTTACAATTTCGAAGTTCGACTCAACTCCACTCTGCTCTGTGGAAGTCGTGTCATCTTCCACATTTTCTCCTGCAGAAATTATTCTGTTCCATCTCCGTTTAGATTGAAGTAATTTCCAAGATGCAAAATATGGCAATTTTTTTCCTCTCTTATTTCAGTGGGTTAATACTCTTTGCAAAATTCTTCTCAAAAAAATTTGAAATCTTTTCTATCGCGTATCATTTTTGGCAATCATATAGTAGTAAAACCAAGTAAGAGAGTATGTCAGTTTCAGCTTGTAACGCTTCCATTTTTAAACACCTTAAGAAATTTTTAGAATTGAAATTAATATTGCTTCGAAACTTTTATCACAATATATAACAGTGGTAGTGTTTTTTCCATTCTGTAGTAATATGGCTTTCCGTTATATGGTCAACTCAAAATACATCAAGCGACATAAGAAAATTTGACGGGAAGTTCTAAAATGAAAAAATGCGTATGAACCTTATTTGAATCTATAGCCAAAGTTGCTTGCCTCACGATATTTAGAGAATGGACAAAAAAGAGTAAGGAATAAAACACCCAAGAGGGTGTTGCATATGAACTATCTGGATATCCCTCCGGACCTATACTCTGCAATTTCGTTAATTGATAGAATGAACGTTAAATCTCAGGTTGTAACGCAACTTATTGTGAAACAAGCATGTGGATGAAACTCTTGAAAGCTGAGTGAAGCAGTGTGGGAATAGTATATTGTGCAACGAGTGCGAGAAGATGTCGATTGCCCACTCGAGTGAAGTTTTGCCCGCTCGAGTGGGCAATCGACAACCTCGTGTGCCAATGAAAATTTGCGTGCGAGAAGTTTACTTGTTCCACTCAAATCGACATTAAATTTACTCAAAACTCGTGTGGTTATTGTGAAGTGGGCAATTAGCGCCCTTCGACCCCAAAAGCAAGCGCAAAGATAGTACTTTCCCCGCATGAGTAATACATTTATTTTATGTTGTCGTAGAATCTTAATTAGAAAACTAAATTCACTAGGTGCGTCAGTATCCTCAATATAAGTTTCTTCAATAAAAGTCATAATATAAGACAACAAGAAACGTTAGCATTTTTACAAGAGCTGTCAAATAGCCCTTTTTTCTAAAGAGTATTATGAGCAGCAGGTCACCTGTTGGAAATCTCCATACCTTAATGACTACAAGTATTGATAATGACGTCTCGATGTATCTATTGCTTCTTTTTATGTATTTCAAAATCGGCAAAATACTTGATACTACGTGTTTTAATCGAGATATATGGTGACATTTTATATTGCGGAAATAACTTTATGATATTCATAGGCACTTGTTGAGATGAAAAATATAAAAGGTGTCAATTTGCACAAATAATTTCAAATGAAGCATACTACTCTGTCAAGAAAGTACCGGGAATTTTCAATTAAAACAACATTTTTACATTTAATCGTCAAAATTTATTGGGTCGCCTTCAAAATAGGCTCCATTTGCTCCAATACATCTATGCCAACGGCACTTCCAATTATCGAAACATTTTTTATAGGCGCTTTCCGGGATGGAATTTAGCTCTCCCGCCGAATTTTGTTTTATGGCTTCAATCGACTCAAAACGGGTGCCACGAAGGGGCAATTTTAGTTTTGGGAAGAGGAAAAAGACGCAGGGAGCCAAATCCGGCGAATACGGTGGTTGCTGAAGCACGTTTGTTGAGTTTTTGGCGAGAAAGTCAGTCACAATCGTAGCTCGGTGAGAAGGCGCGTTATCGTCATGCAAAATCCATGAGTTGTTCGCCCACAAATTTGGCCGCTTCTTACGAATACGCTCACGCAAACGTTTCATAACGCCTAGGTAATACTCCTTGTTTACCGTCTGACCCTCTGGAACGAATTCGGATATCGAAGAAAACAATGAGCATCACCTTCATTTTCGAGAGGCTTTGGCGTGGTTTTTTCGGTTTCGGCTCATTTTTTGCCACCCATTCCGATGATTGCTGGCTTGTTTGCATATCGTACTCGTAGACCCAGGTCTCATCACCAGTTATAATGCGTTCCATGAATGTAGAATCGGAATTACAGCGATCCAGCATGTCTGAAGCAACCTGTTCGCGATGACGTTTTTGAAGGAAATTCAGGTCTTTCGGTACGAGTCGTGCGGCCACCTTTCTCATGCCCAAAATATCAATCAAAATCGCACGTGCGGACTCGTGGAATATCTTAAGATCATGTGCTATCTCTCTCAAGCTGGTACGACGGTTTTCCAGCACCCTTTCCTTAATTTTATCGACGTTATCTTCGATCGAAGCCGTCGATGGGCGACCACTTCACGACCGTCCTTGAAGGCTCTGTACCACTGATATGCACGAGTTTTCGATAGAGCATTATCACCAAAGGCCTTTTGCAACATTTTCAATGCATCGGCACACGAAAATCCATTTGCAACACAAAACTTAAAACAAATTCTTTGCTCAACGTAATCACCCATAGTAAAATTCGGCACGCACTCTGACATCGACTGACTTAATCAGCTGTTGCAAACACACTAGTTGACAGATTCCGCTCAAGCTTGGCATAGTAATTAAGGACAGTGGTACCAACCTAGGAAAAAAAATGTTACCTGCTTCATTGCCCCGCCAGATTTAAATCGATAATTCCCGGTACTTTCTTGACAGAATGTATATCTGTTCCTTAATATTATTGTTCGAAAATTTGAATAGAGAGAAGAGCGGAATGTAATCAACTGATGATATTCAACACTAGAGATCTGTTATTATCTACTTGTATATTATGAATTATGAGTCTAGTTTGTGGATGTACTGATTTTAAATAAGACACTAATATTTATATCAAAAATTTATATGATATTAATATTAAATGAATACTTGTCTAGGAAAATTTTATTCTTCATTTCATGACATGGTATACATATGAATATATATGAATAACTTTGAATGAGTTGACTCAGCCAAAAAATGTTTCAGACGTTTTTTGTAGATCGGTAAATTTCCTATAAAAATAAGTGTTGATTCTCGCTTAACAATCATTTGTTTGTGTACATTAAAAATCCAAACAAAAAAATCAAAATTTCCTGTGTTATTTAAATGGGAAATCGGAAATATCGATGAGGCACCTCTTAATATTAATATTAAGAGCTCAGGTCTTACCAGAACTTGTTTTTTTTCATGTCGGATGAGATTTTCATGGTAGCTAAGAAAAAATAAATTAAAAATTATTTTTGGCCCACCTTAATATATATATTATATCTTGTGTTACGGAATATAAGTGTTCAATTTCGTAAAATTTTTGGTATTTACTAGGCATGTACATAACAACGACATTCCTAGGGCTTAGCAATCTAAGCCTCTCAAAAATTTCACATTTTTTTCAAGAAATCTATAAACTCTCTCGCTCTGAACAACTAAATTCTGATCATACATTGTCTCTGTGTTCTTGAATGAGCTCATATTTGCATTCACTTTAATTTCTCAAGGAAGATCCTATCTAAATAATATATAACGCATTAAAAGGCCTGGAAGTGAATGTATTATCCCAGTAAAAGTGACTCCAGTTAGCCAACAGCGGTGAAAAAGCTGCTCGATCTAATCCTCTAGGAGACATATAGTGTTTTCACCGCAATTGAGTTCAGTAGGACACCCTCAATTTCGGTAAATAACCCAAACTTGTAAATTTGTAATATATGTGTTTAGGTTGCAAATAAACCTCTGAAACCTCTTTTAAACTCTAATAAACCCCATTGAATTATGCTGCAGCGATCACCTTCTTCGTCCCAGTCCAGAATCCTGCCTTGCCCACTTGCAGCTTAACTGGCGTATCATATAGAGGACACGACTAGTCTTACAATTCCTGCCTGACCGTCCCCGCTGAGTTTAAGTAGGGCAAAGCACACAGCAATCAACTACCGTTCCAAAGTGGAACACATGGCCACTGGCGTCACAGGCAGAGATGAGCATCCACGCCTGTCTGAAGAGTTCAGGTGTGCATGCTCAGAACAAAACACCGTCTCCCTAATTAGGAGGTAGAAGCTCTCTCATAAGAACACGCATTCCTTCGAGAGCTTTAATGCTTGTCCCAGAATGTGCATACTAATTGATTGACATTAATCAATTACACCGAAGTATTTAAGAAGGTATCTCTACTTAACAAACAATTCTTTCAATAAGTGACACTGGTTTTTCGATTTTCGATTATGTTAATATAATAATAATAAGACAGACATCTTCTATCGTCGGTTGGTAATGAACATATCAATTTTCAACAAATTTCAGTAAAAAAATGCGGTTTCGAACACGATGCTTTTGAACTGAGTGCCTCCCCAGGCCAGGAGCCTGTGGCATTTTGCCGTATTGTTACGCCACTGATATTTGCTGCGATCTGGATCTGTTCGATGAATAGTAAATTTATGTCATCTCTTTACGGTGTCAAATTTGCTTCAAAAAAATTGAATCCCTTATGGCATTTCCTATAAGTTTCTACTAGATAAGAAATCAATACGAATTCTTCATCAAGTATTTAACAGTCGAATGATCATCTCCGTTAAAAATCTCTGCGAGGGAAGATTTAATACGGACAGAGAGAGGAGACCGGAAATGAATATTGAAATGATGGCAACTTCTGGATGAGTTTTGGAGTTTGTAAAGCCACAAAAGTACCATTGAGCGATAGATGTGATCTGAATAATGCATAAATTGAGCTTTCTGAACTTCTTTCCGAAGTTTACGTCATGCATTTGTGTCTTAGTTAATTGAATGTGAACTGGAGTTTTTTCTGTAAGAATTCGAAAAGTGTTTATTTGGAGCCTAGTTGTTCAAGACATCCCCTCGCTAGATTGTCCTTCTGAATCAGTAACTTCGCCGGTATTTTTTGAAAGTTAGTCAATAGGCACATAGGCACATGATTCAGTTGAAATATTTTTTATAACAACTATTTTACCTTGAAAGACAGGACAACCAATTAGGTTGACAACTCATGGAAACTAATTTAATTTTCGGAAATTGTTCCACAAAAGTTGAGGAATTTCACAAACCTTGAGAGTGCTTCTCAAAGTTGTCGATTCTTGCTTGTCCATGTCTTCAAAAATGTATCGGCTGCGAACGGAACTTCATTCTTTCATAAAATTTAATTTTTGTTGCAAAATACGAAAAACTAGAACTAATAAGATGTATGGCTTTCTTGATTGTTTCGGTCATTATTTAACAGAAATTCATCGTATGTGATTTATAGTAAAAATTTTATTTCTGCTAATATTAGCGGAAAGAAACTGTTTTATTTTTAATCATATACGATTAATTTCTGTCAAGTAGAGACCGGATTTTCTGGAACGTGAATTACAGGCATACTAGACCTCTCTATACAATGGATAACGTTGTTAAAATAGCTTTGAGCAATTTAAATCCAAAGCTGCGGTAGAAGCTACCTGAGTTCTTGGAGTGTCTTAAGGGATAATGAAGCAAATTTAACACTGTTTTTTTATAGCATCATCGACAATTCAAGCATGATTAAAGTGAGTATTATCGTCTAAAAAAGGAAATTTGATCCGATGACAGCATGAAACACACCCATAAAGTTTTTGATGACTTGGTAGACAAAAATCCCTACATTCCTGTTTTCAACAAGCCCCAAAAGTTCTGCACATCCATTAAAACCTTTTCCACCTTAAAAAGTACCACATTTGAATTGATGAAGTTTCTGGGTACCGGAGCAAAAGTCCTTACACTAACACGTCGACTATCCAAAAACCATTCATCTATAAATAAGTAGGTTCCCCATTTTTTATTCGACTTCACGTGCTCTATTGCCCATGCCATGTGCTCTTGTGTGAGTGGAATTCGTCTAGATACAGTGAAAAATGGTGTAATTTCACATTAGGTTTTCATGAAATTCTATTTAGGTTCACATATATTTTGATGTAATAAGTGAAAGGTTGGTTTTCGAAAACCAAAACAGAGAACACAGAGAAGATGGACTTGGAACGGCCTAAATATGACACGAAAAACGAAATTGATTATGAAAGTGTGATAAAAATATAATGTAGACAAATTTCGGTATTGAATAGAGGACGCACTGGTAGTAATCACAGGTTTGTACGAGTTCATTTCACTCTCGATCTTCAGAAAGAGGAAATAAAATCTCATAAAATCTGTTGCATGTTACTGCATAAGTACTTTAAACAAATGGAGAAAGATACCAAAAATAACTAGAGACCAGTTACAACCTGTCAACTCTAATGATGATTTGAATGTTCATAATATTCAATCTTGTGTCCATACCAGCGTCAGGAAGCTATGCGCCAGAAACAAGACTCCAGCCAATAAATTATCTCTAAACTTTAAAACTCATCGAAGACAATATAAAGCTGTAAAGACATAGAGATTAATACAGAGAACAACACAAAACCATCAAAACTCAAATATGGAAAGATATAAGAGCAAAAAACAGCATAGTTATAAAAAATATTGAACAAAAAATCAGTTTTAAGGTGCTACGATCAAGACTGTTGAAAAAACACTCTATTAATGAAAAAACCAAGACAATATAATCCTAACAAAAAAAGCGACATATTAAAAACTATTAAGAAATTCTACACCGAACTATATTCGTTGATGCGAACATTAATTAATTAACACGAAAAGTAATTAATGCCGGCTTAGGAAATTGTCCAGAAATAAAAAATGAGGAAATAGAATAGAGTTAACACAAATGAAAATCTCCTGAAGAAAATAGACCAACAGCTGAAATGTTGAAGTTTAGTGGACCGGTATTTGAAGGATGTATCAAAAAACTATATAATAAATTTCTGCATGAGGGGAAAATTCCGGAAGTATAGCGTTAGTGCCACATCTGAATTGACAAAGTCGCTGTATAGACTTACGATTTCTGGGTACTGGAGCAAAAGTCCTAACATGTCGACTATCCGAAAACCATTAATCTATGAATGAGAAAGTTCTCCATTTTTCATTCCACTTCACGTGCTCTATTGCCCATGCCATGTGCACTTGTGTAAGTGGAATTCCTCCAGATACTTCATTTTGTTACTTAAAAAAGGAGACTCAATCAACATAGAAAAGTTTGTCCCACCTATACAAGCTTTTCAAATAGGTTATAACCAACAGGCTAACGTCAGGATATTTATCGAAAAATTTGTGGAATATAATATACTCATACATATCACATTTTACATATAGAATCAGAAGGAAAGAAACTCGATTATCTAGAATCTGCTGAAATTTTTAAATTAGTTAACAATAACAATAATGTAAAAATAATGAATGACTGTACGGAGCTATGTAAATCAAAAATATTTGAGATATTTAAAAAGTACCATCTGCTTAAAACCTTTTTCGACGAACATACAATGAATTCAATGCAAAGTAAACAAAAATTCAATTTTTGCCACTCATTCTTTAAAAAACAGTAATTTCTTTCGACAAAAGAAAATCTAAAGAAAAGTTTGCATGTAGATTCAAAAGAAAAGAAACTTAATGATTGAAATTTTCAAATTAGTTCACATTAAAAATAATGTGAAAAATAATAAATGAATGTACGGAGCTATGTAAATCCAAATATTTGAGATAAACAACAAAATAATGTAAAAATAATGAATGACTGTACGGAGCTATGTAACCACAAAAATTATTTGAGATATTTAAATGGGTACCATCTGTTTAACAACCTTCTTTGTTGATTAAAGACATTCCGATATCTGTTAGAAGGCCCCTTTTATAACCCGGTTTTTTATCACGTTCCACTTGTAAACCTATGTACCATTATTAGGTGTTACCTAGAATCTATTGAAATATTCAAAATATGTATCACTTTTGTTTAAATACCTCTGTACCACTGTTAGGTCTTCAGTTGTCTGATGATGGGATAGTTCATTTTCCGAAACTCGAGTCACAAGAAAATGTGTAATATATATTTTTGTTGGTAGTAAAACATAGTAATTTTCACAATTTGTTTCAATTATATCACATTTCGATAAAGCGTCAGTTCATTCAATTATTTGAGCTTTATTTTGTGAGCTTGGTCTAAACCATGTTAGTTGTACAATTTATTGCTTTCAAAGTGAGTTTGTTTCAGAATGAGTAGTTTTTATTTGTTGTTTATAAGGAAATTCATAGTTCTTGTTTCCAAATGAGTGGTTGAAGAAATATAATAATGCTCAAATTTCATTATGTTTAGTACAGTATAATCATTTATTCAATAAAGTGGCTAAATTATAAGCGATAAATAGTAAATAGACTTCTTTTATCAGCCTCAGATTCAATCAATTTGAATGTGGGTAAGTACCTGATAAAATAATGAGAAGCGGTTTTTTACTTGATGAAAGGATTATTACAAAATTTGAATATCAAAACAGATTTAAACTGTTACTCTTCTACAATTTTAATTTCAAAAAATTTTATTCCAAAAAAAATTGTAGAATTAAATTAATGTCTTATAAGCACAGCGTATATTTAATAGACGTATGAAATCGAAACTCATTATACAATATCAAATGGTTTTAAAAAAAACCCAACAAATATAAATTGTCAATTGAAATTAATAAATAAATAAAAGTTTGTTTGTTTCATTCCAAGCATGCGCACTGAACTCTTCAGACAAGCCTACGCAATGCTCTACTTGTGACAAAATATTTGGTGTTCTGATGTTATATATATATATATATATATATATATATATATATATATATAGCGAATGAAAGATCAGAAAATAAATCATTTTGTCACAATAAGCAGAGTATTGCGTACGCTTGTCTGAAGAGTTCGGTGCGCATTCTTGGAACGAACCAAACAAACTTTTATTTATTTATTAATTTTAATTGACAATTTATGTTTTTTGGGTTTTTTTAATTCCATTTGATATTGTATAATGTTTTTTGTTACTAAAATTTTCTGAAAATAAATTATAGAAGACTAACAGAATAAATCTGTTTTGATATTCAATTTTTTTTCAATATTTGTTAGTAGGTAAATTATGAAATGAATTTTTATGGGGTCTTTATATCCACAACATATTCCTTAATTATTTATTATTTCTGAAATTCTGGTTATTTTTCTCATCATGGGACATTACGTAGCAAGATTTCTGTTTTATTTTGGATACTTTAAGGCTTACTTCAAGTTTATTCGTTCTTGGTTTAATCTATTTGATGAGTTAAATTTGATCTTGTTATTATATATATTTGAATCTGAATTCAATACATTTTTGAAAAGGTCAGAGAGACCGAAATAGCTACCAAATGTTGGAATTCTTGTTTAATTATTTTTATTTGAACCTTTATTTTGATAATTTTAGATAATTTTGGAAAAGTGGATTTTCTTGTATTTATATATTAAGATACATACTTATATAGTTTTTGTTAATACATTTCAAGTCGGGATGTAAAAAGATTTTTATCTTATATTTATTATATACAAGGATATCAAATGTTTTTGCATATAGTTTCAATATATATTGTAGAGGTTAGATTATTCTGAAATTAAAGTCATCCATATTCAATCACTGTTTATAAATTGAAAATTAATAGGTGAATCTTCATTCTGAAGCATGAAATTTATTTATTTTAACTTTGAAGGTTTATAGGTTTTGCAACTGAAATCCTCAACAAGGGTTGAAATTATGGTCGAAAACAACAATTTCAAGATTGTTAATTCAAGTTGTAAGGTAGATAGATCTAAAATGAAGAGTTTTTAAGAAAAGTTTTCAAAAATAAAATGTCTTCATTTTATGGAATATAAACATATAATCTACAAAAAGTGAAGAAAATAACCAAGATGCTAAAAAATATATTTTATTCTCTAATGAAATTTTTGATAACAAAAATAATCATTTAGGAAAAAACCCTTAAAACAACTAAAAAAAGCTTCCACATACTCTCATTAAATTTCTAACTTCTTTTTCAATACTAAAGGCAAAAACTACCGTCTGATTGCCGCGGATTTAAACAGATTGGAGATCTTCCAATAACATCCGTTTCATACAAAACGTTTTTTGTTACGCTATTGATAAGGTCAGATTTTTTATGAATAAACAGCACTTCCTGGATATTTTAATCGTTTTTCTCTAATTGGAAAAAGTGCAGCTGAAACTGATCGTATGCTTGCGGAACTTTATGGTGACAATGTCTCAACTGACAAGTCATGTAGCGAATGATTTTGGCGGTTCAAAAGTGGCGATTGCACCGTTGAATGTATATATAATAACATAATTACATATAAGTGAAGGAAATGTTATCACTTTCACAAAAATAAGCTAGAAATTATTGAGTTGAATATTAGAAGCTTCGGTGTACCTTGGGCGAATTAGGAGATCAGTTGTGTTCTGGTTATACATTCTAACTGTATCCTTACGATGCCTTTAACACATTACTTTTAATTTTCGGCCCAACAGTGAAATGAGGGCCGGTCATTCTCACGATGAAAATTCTTCCGTGGACCAAAAATTACTATCCGATTACGAGTCGGGTGTTCAAACCACTAAGCCACCGGCGCTCATATTCAAAAAAAGTGCCATATTTCCTAGAATTAAGGATAAGAGGACGACAAATCTAAACCTGAATTGAAAGCATAACTCAGCTAGAGCAAATAATTTTATGAATTTTCCTATTCTTAATTAAAGAACAACTCATTTTTATAATTGAAGAAATAGACGATTTGATGTCATGATTATGGAAGATTTTATTTTCTTTAGTTTAAAATATAACAAAATAACCTACACAAAATAAAATAATAACATACAAAGAAATAAATAAAAAAAATAGCTTACTAACCTGGAAGAAATCAAAAACAATGCTATTTCTTCGGGTTTCTCAATTCACATTTCTAACAAATAACTAAACAAACATGTGACACTTTTTAGGTTAAGATCTTAGACAAAGAACATAGAACATAGAATATAGAAGTTACAAAGTTGTTTTCCCTAAAAATAACAGTTTTATTTTTACATCCCCCCACACAAAGTATGCACCCCTCATTACATGTTAGCGTGTTCACATGGGAGCAACTTAGTTACATGAAAATAGTTATTGTCCTTTCTTTTATTTCCAATATCTATCTCATATATAATGTTAGAAATTCTTCTCACTATTGAAAAAGGTCCTATTATTATTTCATCAATTTTTTTCTATTCAATTTTGATTTATTTTCAACGTAAACATAGTCTCCAATTTTAAAATCATAATGTTTCCTATCCTTGTCGATCAGTCTTTTATTGTATTCATGATAGCGTAAAGAATTTTTATATGCTATTTCCTTATCTTTTGATAAATTTCTCTCTTCAATAAGTTCTTCTGGAGCAATGAGATCAGTTCTGCCACAAAGTAAATATTCTGGGCAATATCCAGTTGTAGAATGGTCTGTTCTATTGTATTCTTCAATACATTCATCGGCTATTTTCGTCCATGCCCTAGTTTTCTTTTCGTTTTTTATTTAATTCAATTGCAGCAAATTAACTGTTCTTATACATTCATCCATAATCTCCGTTTCTTCCAAAACTGGGTTTCTAGAAAGGCAATCTGCTTCTACATTTCCTTTTCCTGGTTCATATCTAATCTCAAAATCGAATTGTGATAGAAAATTCATCATGTCACCCAGCTCTTCATCTGGTCTTGTACGAAATTCTTTCCCTTCTAATAGCTTATGGTCAGTACCAACAATAAATTTATGTCCTATTAGCCAATATTTCCAAAATTTAATTGCTTCTTTAATTGCCAGACATTCTAGGAATATTGCTTTCTTGTTCTTTTGATATTTATTTAGCTTTTTAGAAAAATACGCTACTGGTTTCATTTCACCATTAATTTGTTATTGTTTAAGAACAGCTCCTACTCCTTGAATACTGGCATCAGTATATATAATAGTAGTAGTATAGCACTTGGGTCGCAAATTGCAAGAATTTGCCCAGAACAAAGGATGCCCTTAACCTTATTAAAAGCTTCCTGACAAGCCAATGACCAATTGAATTTTACATCTTTTCTCAGTAAATTATGCAACAGTTCTAATAATCTAGCTGAATCTTTTATATATTTGTGATAAAAATTAACTTTACACAAAAGTTGCCTTATCTTCTTCCGAGTATCTGGCGGAGAAAAATTCCTAATGGAATTTAAATTTTCATTTGTAGGTCGTACTTTATTGTTTCCTACAATATGTCCTAAATATTTGACTTCTTCATCTGCAAAATTACGCTTGATAAATTTAAGTCATAATGTTTTCAAGAGACTCTCCAAATATTCTATATGTTGGTTGAATGTTGAAGAAAATATTAGAATATCATCTATATAATTTAGGCAGAATAAATTCAATTTCTTTCGATATTCAAATTTTGAATAAATTCAGGTTATATTTTCTGATAATATTATTCAATATACGTTGAAATATGGCCAGGGATGTTTTAAGTCCAAAGAGTAAACATTTCCATTGCCAGTGACCATTCTGTGCCACAAAAGCAGTCTTATATCTATCATTGATACGAATAAGAATCGACCAAAAGGCAGTATATACATCTAATGTAGTGAAGAATTTTGCATTTCGGGTCTTGGCTAAGATTTCCTCAATTAATGGGAAAGGCTGCGGTTCGGGAACAATTAATTTATTGAGTTCACGAAAATCGACACATAATCTGGTTTTAGACCCTTCATCTCTCTTAGATGCTGAAGTGACTGGTGATGCAAAAGGTTAGGAGGACTCCTCATTCAGATTCGCTTTCAACAATCTTCCTATTTGGAATTCTATCTCTTTTTGATCCTCCATTAAGCATCTGTATGGTTTTTTTGCTATAAATTTGTGTTCTAAAAGTTTTATATGTGCCTCATTATTTTGCACCTGACCAATGTCAAACTTGTGTTCTGCAAAAATATGGTCATATCTATTTCTTAAAACTTCAATTTGATTTCTCTAATTAGTTTCCAAATGGTCTAATTTTGCTTCGAAAAGTTCTGTTGGTATTCCTTCATTAAAATTGATGGTGTTATCATTGTTATCATTATTATTATTATTATAGATACAATCGATTTTTCTCTCTTCATTCATATCTAATCTTTGATAAATATTCAAATCAAAATCTTGTTTTAATTGAAACTCGGAAATAGAATCTAGTCCGAGTAGAATATCATACTCGAAATTTTTCTTATTAACTACAAAAAGTACAACTTTCTTTTTGATATTATTGATTCTCATTTTTGTAATTATTTTTTCCGAAAATTTTGCCCTGTCACTGACTGTTTTGAATGTGTTTCTATTATCTTGAATGCGTCGTCATAACTTTTCCGCTACTTTGGAATTCAGAAGACTAACATTTGAGCCCGAATCATAAATTCCACATAAATCATTATTATTTATAAACACCTCCAATTTTATCAATGGCAGCAGTCTTAGTTTTTTGGTTTGAAATGGCCTCATTGAATTCATCCTGTACCCCAACATTGTTTACAGTTTTTATGTTACCGGGTACGTTCTTTTGTTCAAAATTAGTGGATTTATATCTTAGCCTACATAAAGTCTCCGGATGAAATCTACCTAAAAAACCATTCTTCTCACAAATTGTGCATGGTTCCTTGTTAACTGGTTTTCTATTTGTTTGTGAATAGGAAGGAATTTGTCCGGCAGTTTTATTCATTCTATGGTTTTCTTTATTTCGATCGTTGTCATATTTTTTTGAACTTTCTAGCTTTCGCAACTCACCCAATAATTTCTCCAAAGTTGTTACATTTGATCGATCAATTCTATATTGTTAAATATTTGACAAACTTATCACAATTAAATCATTTAATATGTCAGTTGGAAAATTATTTCGGAGAATCAACAACAAATTTTCTTTCCTAAAAGCGTAGTCAACTAAACTTCCTCCTATGTACCTAAATCAATAGGCCTCTCTATATTCATGCCAACTTGTTTCACAAAAACTCTCTAAGCAGTTATCTTTTCACATTTGAAAACTTTTGTATAAACCTAATGTAATAAATTTAGAATCAAACCATCCTTTCGCTATTCCATCCACAAACAACCGTAATATCAAAATTTTGTCTCTATCTTCTTCTACTTCACAACGCGTGCATTCCGTTTCGAATTTTTCGAACCATAAATTCACTGACACACTCTTACCATCAAAATTATTCAGCACAAAATCCTCCTTCATCCTCTCGAAATCCTTGCTTTTTCTTGAAAGTTCTACCGTATCCTGTAGTTTTGGTGATTCTTGTCCACATACTGTTCTCACGTATGCGGGTGAATAAATCAGTGGTAAGTATTCATTCTTGATCATCACATCTTCGGCATCAAAATATATTTCTTTCAATTCCGGAGTTAATGAAATGATACAAGTACGAAATGAACCTCTTACTTTAATCGATTTCAAGTTATTCTTCACCTTCGGTAGAGCCAAAAGCTCATGATGGTCAAATATATATCCTGTTTGTCCTCTGGTATTTCATAATATGTATTTTCCGTTCCCGTAGTTTGGATCCATTTGAATTTGTATGTATTTTTCTTCTTATCAATATTGGATGCTTCCAAAGCGATGCAAATCTTCATGGATGTCGTCATTATAGCTTACGTCTTTGATTTATAAGAATGTAGTCAATTTTCATTTAAATAATTGAAGAAATAAACGATTTGATGTCATGATTCTGGAAGATTTTATTTTTTTCAGTTTAAAATGATAACAGAATAACATACACAACATAAAATAATAACATAGAAAGAAACAAATGAAAAAAATAGCTTACTAACCTGAAAAAAATCAAAAACAACGCTATTTCTTCGGATTTCTCAATTCACATTTCTAACAACTAACCAAATAAACATGTGAAAATTTTTAGGTTAAGATATTAGACATAGAACATAGATCATAGAACATAGAACATAGAACATAGAACATAAAACATAGAAGTTGCAAAGTTGTTTTCCCAAAAAATAACAGTTTTATTTTTACATATATATAATAATAATAATAATAATAATATTTATTTTCCAACAATTTACAGAATGTAATAGAGCAATAGATTGAATTAGAATAGTAAAATAAACATGATAAATCACTGAAGCTTTGAACTTGTGTGTGATAATACCTTAATAATAATAAACTTATACCTAGACAATAGTTGTGTTAAATAGACTCATGTGCAAACATAATAATTTACTTATGTGAATGCGCTCAGGAGAGGTCCTTTTTGGTAATATTGGTCTAGTCTGGTTTAGTTTGACTTATTCGAGTAGTTCATGTTAGGGTTTTGTCGTAATTCGGGTAAGGAGAAATGTATAATCTTTTATGTGGACAATAACATTTGGGTAATATGGTTCTTTACAAAAATTTCAAGTCGATGTGATTTAAAATAATTTCTCTCGGTGGTTGTTATCCACACTTTAACATGATACTTGAAGGTCTTATAATTTTTCGTCGTCTTGATAATTTCCGGTAGCAAACTGTATACCTTAGGTGCCAGAAATTCAACGGATCGTTGACCGATAGTTTTTCCTCGGTTTGGCACAACCGTGGAATGCTATTTTGTTCGGGTGTCATATTGATGTACAATGGGTTGTAATTTTATTTAATTCAATGGATATTTGTCAATATTCGGTGACAGAACAATTGCCTTATATCAAAAATAGGGTTCCCTGAGTATAGCAAGTCACTGGAATATCTTATGTTTCTTTTAAAATTTATTCGCAGAATCCATTTTTGTACAATATTCAAGTTATACAGATTACTTCCTGCCACACCCCCCAACCCAAGATTCCATAACTCAGTTGTGATTGTACGAGAGCAAAATATAATGTTTTCAGATTTTTTGTATTCAGTAACTCAGCAAGTTATCTGAACTTACTCAGTAAACCCTTCAATTTATTTTTTACATTCTCAATGTGATAGTCTCATTTCAAATGTCTGTCTATTGTTATGCCCAGATAATTGGATCGATCTCTTTCTTGTATGCTCGTGTTGTTGTCTACTATGAGAGGTCCTAGATTGGGTAAGCGATTGGAATAAGAGGTAAAAGGAAGATAATACGTTTTTTGCTCGTTCAATGTAAGCTTGTTGAATTTGAACCAGTCACATATTCGTTTCAAATTTTGTTCTGCTATTGCCTTCAAACCTGCCCAGGTTTGCGCTTCATACAAAACGACCATATCATCTGCAAAGCTGATGAGTTTACCTTCAGATTTAGATGTCATTAGACTGTTCACATAAATTGTGAATAAAAGCGGTCCGAGCACCGGCCCCTGTGGGACTCCGTAAGTGACGGCTCCAGAGCTACTTCTAATTCCTTCAATTTCTACCATTTGTTTGCGATTTGATAAGTAGTAAATTGTAAGCGGGCATGCTATAGGAATTGATTTTTTGTAGTAGACGTTCATGGCAAACGGTATCAAAGGCTTTTGACAGATCAAGGAAAATGCATATGAGTTTTTTTTACCCCTATATATATATGAATATATATATATATATATATATATATATATATATATATAGGGGTTTAGATAAAAAAAAACTCATATGCATTTTCCTTATTATATATATATATATATATATATATATATATATATATATATATATATATATATATATATATATATATATATACATATAATAAGGAAAATGCATATGAGTTTTTTTACGATGATGTTAAATTTACTATGGCATCTTCTGTTCTACGTCCTTCTCTAAATCCGAACTGATTATCAAAAAGTATGCCAAACTTTTGCAAGAATTTGTAGATTCTTTTCTTTTCAAAAATTTTAGAAAACACCCACAGCAAGGATACTGGTCGATAATTTTCTCTTTTGTCTTTACTTCCGTTTTTGTGTATCGGCTTGATTATCCCCAATTTAAGACAATCTGGAAATTTACGTAGCTCAAAACATTTATTAATTATGTATGTTAATGGAATAGCAATTTGTTCACGCAACTGTTAGAGCGTTTCAGATCTGATGAGGTCCCATCCCGGTGATTTTTTCGTTTTTAAGTCATTGATGACGTCTATAACTTCTTCTTCATACGTTGGTTCCAAGTATATACTATTCTCGATGTTGTCAATATCGTCTGAGAAATCTTTGGGTTTGATTATTTTTTTCACATAGTTTTTTCCTAGTTTACTGTAATGAATGTTGAATTGATTCACGATTTCAATTTTAGATTTTATGATATTTTTGTTAACCTTTATGAATTCAATTTGTGTTGTTTTTTCTTGTTTGTGACAAATATTATTGATATCATTCCATAGGCCGCTGGAGGAGTTCAGATTATTTTCTATGATCTTGTTAATATATTCTTTCTTTGCTATGTTTGTAGTTTGTCTGAGACTGTTTTTGAGTATTCGGTACCTTCCTTTCAGCCTATAGTTATCAGGATCTGAGCGAAGTTGAATATAAATATTATTTTTTTCATTGACTTTGCTTAATATTTCCGGCGTTATCCAGGTTTTTCTTCTTTTTTTTGTTTTAATTTTTATGGTCTTCGTATGTTTTTGTAAATATTGTTTTAAAATATATATAAGGCTAACCATCAATTCATTTGTGTCTTGTGAATTGTAAATACATGTCCAGTCTTCATTACTGATATCAGTTTTCAAAGTATTGTAATTAATATACGTTTTATATTTATTCTGTTGATGATCATTCTTTATAATTTTGCTACAGTTGTACTCCAAAATAATGGGAAAATGGTCAGTTATATTGTAGTCGAACACATAGATTTTTCACAAAATATGATACAGGGATGTGCTGCTGCTTGGTCTTGTTATTCTATTTATATAAGATAATGAAACTAAAGGTGTTCAATACATTTTTATAATCCTCTGTTTCACTATTGCTTTTGAGCAAATCGGTATTTATATCTCCAATAATTATGTGAAATTTATTGTTTTTTCAAATCCAAATAGTTGCAGAGTTCTGTGTTACAAATATTCTTATCGGTACTAGGGGAACTATAAATTGCTGTTAAGAGTAGTTTGACCTGATTTATGGTAACATGTAATTCTATAGCATTGCTCAAAGCGATTTGCACAATCCTATATATATATATATTCAATTGTAGAATTGATGAAAATCATTACTCCGTCATTTCTGTTCAATGACCCTTGGCTATAGAGATTGTCATAGCCCTGTATTTTATAAGTATCATCAGTGACAGTGAATATTTCTGTTAAGATGATAATGTCAAATTGTTGAGTGAACTGATTCAGAAAAATGAGCAATTCATCAAAATTTTCCTAAACATATATATAGAATATAGGTAAGTCAAATTGAGTTGAATAAAACAGAATTGGATAATTTTTTCCGTGTATTCATATTTCGTTATTTTAAAACACTACTTTCGGATTAAAATATTGAACATTGAAATTGAAACTCACCCTCAGCATCTGAAAGAGGCATTAACAGATCCAACGCAAGGGTACTCCTAAAAATTTCATAACAAATTTGTCCCTCAAAGCAACGATATTTAAAAAACAACTTACTGATTTCATTACAATTTGTCGCCCAGAAAAATGGTCTCTTATTTCAGTAACAATAAACTGTTTTCATAACTATTTTTGCACCCAGCGTGGTGCTTCTTAACGATTGTCTGATTTCATAACAGTAAATTTTTTTTCCGAAAAATATGGATTCAGTGATTTAACATATTTTGAAGTGTGATGATGTCCACTAGGTCACACGTCAATACTAATTAAATATACTAGAAATTGAAACCTTCAATCAAAATGTCAATAATGAAAAATTCTCATTTTGGATCGCCTAAACTAATTCCGACACCACGATACATTCATTAACCAGTTAAATGTGTGTTTTTGTTCAACTAAGTGTTTGTCATATTTCGAAACTCAAAATGTGCATGTCATTATATTGATTCATTGTAGCAGTTTCCAATCACCGCATATAAGTGAATTATTCAAGCTATGAAAAACAATAATTTGGTTATTGTTTAAAATTGAAGCGTATAGAAATATGTATTTCAGAAGCAAAGAATAAATCATTGGCAGCTATAACATCAACGTTGGGGTTCGTTAATTTTGATCCAGTAATCCGATATTGCTGTGGTGAAGTATTTTACTAATTCCACCCTGAACATTAACATGCCAAAAGTGAACAATCATGAAAATTGAAAAGTAGATTATTATGTACCCTATGAATTGTGGTTCATTTATTGATGTGACAATTTTGCATTTCGATTGATGATGAGAGCCCAATTGTCCGTATTGATTTCATTCCTTCGTTTCGTTATCAGTCCTGTTGTTTAAAATACACACACGTGCTCTAATTCTGGTGCAACTTTTTTCAAACAACACAAACATAAAAATTTCAATAATATTATCTCGTGTGTAGCTAAGCACAACTTTTAATCCGAACGAAAACTAGCATCATCGAATTGTGGAATGTATTCCACCCAACAAAAAATTATACAATAAAATAGAAGAAGGCGTTTTACTTGATTGAAGAAATATAACAAAATTTACATATCAAAACAGATTTAATTTGAATATCAAAAGAGATTTAATCTGTTAGTCTTCTACAATTTTAATTTCGGAAAAATTTTTATTCAAAAAACTTTTAGAATTAAATTAATGTCTACAATAAGCACCGCTCATATTTAATAGACGTATATAATCAAAACTCAATATATAATGTCAAACAGAATAAATAAACCAACAGATATAATAAAGTCATTAAAATTAATAAATAAATATTTAAAGAAGACAAAATTTTGTTTCTTATCCTACCTTTAAGAACACCAATTGCCTTTTAAAAACATGAACACAACTTAAGGACTTCTCAAAGAATATAATTTATTTGGAATATTCAATATATTTAAATATTCGAATAAGTTAATTCAGAAATCTCTCAAAACATGCACCACATCTTCAAAAAACAAATATAATTCTAGGGAATCCCTTCATCGATCAAAAATACTATTCCAAATATCAAAATCAAATGACTATCACTATATCGCAACTTACACGTGTTCAGGATGAATGCTTCAAACAAACTTTAAAATTCAAGATGGTCCATGTTCTAACAAAATCACAGAACAGTGTAAGGTATTTTTAAGGTTATATTTAACATCATTGACATTCCATAATGAGATTTATTGAAGCCTAAAAATAATTATATATTATATATAAATAAAAAATAAAATAGAAAAAGGCTTTTTACTTGACAGAAGAAATATAACAAAAAATTTGAATATCAAAACAGATATAATTTGAATATCAAAACAGATTTAATCTGTTAGTCTTCTACAATTTAATTTCAAAAAAAAAATTTTTGTCAATGATTTTAAATATAACCTTAAAAATACCTTACACTGTTCTGTGAATTTATTAGAACATAGACCATCTTGAATTTTAAAGTTAGTCTGTTTGAAGCATTCATCCTTAACACGTGTAAGTTGAGATATAGTGGTAGTTATTTGATTTTGATATTTGGAATATTATTTTGGACCGATGAAGGGATTGCCTAGAATTACATTTGTTTTCTGAAGATGTGGTGCATGTGAGAGATTTCTGAATTAACTTATTCGAATATTTAAATATATTAAATATTTCAAATAAATTATATTCTTTGAGAAGTCCTTAAGTTCTGTTCATGTTTTTAAAAGGCAATTGGTGTTCTTAAAGGTACGATCAGAAACAAAATTTTGTCTCCTTTAAATATTTATTTGTTAATTTTAATGACTTTATTATATCTGTTGGTTTATTTATTCCGTTTGACATTTTATATTGAGTTTTGATTATATACGTCTATTAAATATAAGCGGTGCTTATTGTAGACATTACTTTAATTCTAAAAGTTTTTTGAATTAAAATTTTCTTTGAAATTTAAATTGTAGAAGACCAATAGATTAAATCTGTTTTGATATTCAAATTAAATCTGTGTTGTTATTCAAAAAAAAAATTATACTACCAGAAATTAAAAAACCGATTAATCATTATACATTTGCAACGTTCTAAGAGCGCTGAATAGTTTAAAACAGTTGTTCACAAATTTAAATATCACCTTGGTCTCTAGCAAACCAAATTAAATTCTGCTACCAAGCGAAACCGTGTAGGGTTACTATTCCGCCATCGGGAGCCTTCTCAAGTGGCGGATAGGGGAACGCCTTCCAAACATGAATGGTGGCAAGGAAATACAATACTCGGGGCTCACCATAAGTAGCACTTGCACAACGACAACTAGTTATTCAAAACTGACTGCTAGTAGTCATCGACGGGATGTAAATGGCTGCAGATCAGATATTAGAAGCGTTGATAAGTATTATCGATAACGGCAATGTTACCATGCATGGGAAGTAACGGAAAACTACCATGTATTTCAATCCTAGTACAATCATCATGGCTGAAAATAATCAAATTATGGGACTCATTCTCCGGCAGACCTTCCATGGCCAGAGACTGCTAAGAATCTCCGGGTCAGTCGTAAAGATCTATAAATGGACTATTGTAACTTTGTATCGAGAAGGAAAGATCCACAATCTAATTCAGGAAATGAAAAGGATGAATATAAAAATCATACGCGTAAGTGAAATGAGATGACCAGACACTAGACAGTGACTGGTGGATGATTTTCGAATATACTTTTCGGGAACATCACTTTGGAGTGGGTTTTGTTGTTGAAAAGTCAATTCAGGGATATATATCCACTTTCACACCAATCTATGAAAGAATTGCATTATTACGAATCAACACAAACTCCGTGAAATCTAATATCATTCAGATAAATGCGCCAACAGCAAACAAAACCGAAGGAGAGATAGAAAACTTTTACGAAGAGCTGTTGAGCACATATAAAAGACTTCCCAAAAACCATATGACAGTATTAATGTAATTTCAATGCAACAATTAGTCAAGGAAGAATAGGAGACTGTCACCAAGTTAGAGGAAGTTTGCAAGGAAATGGAAGCCCTACAAGAAAAATGGGGTAGATTGAATGTTTGCAAAAAAGTTAAAGAAGCAACAGGCATGTTCAGAAACAGATCAACAAACGCAATAAGAAACGCATGAAATAATATTATCATAGAAAGTAAGCACAGTTTAGAATCCAGGTTCTGCTTCAAAGATGTCGGGATATTATTTGTGATGTATACGCCTGCTTTGTAGATAATCGTAAGGCCTTCGATTGACACCATCAACTCATAGAGATATTAAAGGAGGTCAACGACTGCCAATTGAGAATAATAGCTCATTTATATTGGAAGCAGTCGGCATATACAGTGTGATCCAACAAAAACTTAACATCTCGATTTTTCAGCTTTGAAATGAAAATTTTCATTTAGGAACTGACGCACCGGTTGAACGAAATGAGTTGGTGCGCCATTTTGAAAAATGATCGTTTGATGGTCTTCTGCATTATCCGATACTTGCACGAGGGCTGAATAAATAATGTTCTCCACTAGATCTGAATGAATTTCACCAGTGAGATTACCAGGTATAAAGAAATGTCCGATTATGTGATTTCCATAAAAACCCGCCCAAACATTTAATTTTTGGGGACGCTGCGTATGCTCCTCCCGAAATAATCTTGGATTTTTACCTGATCAATACCGACAGTTATGTCGGTTTACAATGCCGTTAAGGTAAAATGAATACCCGTCCGAAAAACAGATATCGGGCATGTAATTTTGATTACCGTGAATCTTTTCACTGACCACTTCACAGAACTGGAGTCGGCGATAGGGATCATTCTTATTCAGTACCTGAACCAACCGTACCTTATAAGGATGGAATTTATGTTCAATAGAAGAAAAACGAATATTAACTTCCGCTATTTTATTGATTTACAGGACAATTCTTTCATCATACCATGACTTCATCAGGTGAGTATTAAAACGGAGGAATACAATGCAAAACATGACCCTAGATACACAGTTCTGGTACAAAAAATACAGGGGTGGCAAGAGGTGGTTTACAATCGATGAAAAATGTTAAGTTTAGGGAATCTGTTTAAATCTATTTGATCATTTAATAAAATTTGTCTTTTATTATATGTATTGATCTCTGAAGTTTCTATTGGATTTAGTTTATGACTTTTGTTTTCGATGTGTAGTATTTCATAGTTCGTATTAAAATTATGACCAGTCTCCAACAAATGGTTGTCATTTGGTTTATTATTAATATAACATTTTTCATGTTCTCGTATTCTTGTTTGGACTGAATGTCCCACATATACACATGGGTAATCACTACATGTTAACTTGTAAACTCCTGATTTTTTGTTCTTAGGAATGACAATCTTTATTATGTTTTATTAAGCAGCCTAATGAATTAATGTTTCTAAGAAAGATGTTATAATTTTCTTTTTTCTTTAAATATGTTGCAATCTTTTCAGATTTTTGGCCCATGTAAGTTAATGAATTAAATTTTATTTCGTCGGAAATTTTGGAATTTTGGACATACAAGTGATATTGCTTTCTTGTAATTTATTTTGTTGAGTAAATCATCGATAATTAACGGATTAAATTCATTATTGAAAGCAATTTGTTTGATTGTATATGTTTTATCAAAATTTTCTTTTTTTCTAAATTCTACTTCAGAAAGGTTACAATTTAGTACAAAAGAAAAAGAATTATCAGAAAAAGGATATACATTCAACTTGAATAACATAAAACAAAAATCTTCAGAATACCTACCTATCGATTCAGAAATTGCATTGTGGAATTGTCCAAATTCAAATATAGACAAGTATTTTTTTACCAATATAATAAAGAAAGTAACATCAAATTATCAGTACAATACCAATGATCAAATCAATCAGAAATAAAATCATATTAAACGACCTAATATCTAATCACGCAGACAAAGGAAATACAGTCATAGTAATAAACAAATTAGGATACATACAGAAAACAACTTCATTTTAAGACCAAAATAAATATAAAATTATTGAAAAAGAACCAACAGAAAATTATCGAAAACAAATTAAATCAGTTATCCTTCAATGAAAAGCATTTTTTGAAAATATTCCATAGTCCAAATTAACTTTAATGAACCCAGTTTGTATTCTTTAATTAAGTTGCACAAAGCGAATAATCCCATCAGAACCGTTGTTTCATTTGTAACATCCCCAACAGATGAACTATCAAAAACATTAATCAAAATTATTCAAACAGAAACTAACTTTCGAGCCAAATTTGCAATAAAAATTTTTTTAAAAATAAGAATATACAATGCCAAACTTGTTTCCTTTGATGCAAGAAACTTGTTAATTATTATTATTTACTGTTATTTTCCTGATACTCCTAGATCTTCTGTGAAGATCCCTCAGAAGCTTTTTTCCAGCTTGTACGAGTTAGGAGTTCAGTTGTGTTCTGGGTAAGCTTTGTTACTGCAATCTTGCGCCACTTTAGGTCACAGCAATGTTAATTTTTGACCCAACAGTGAAATGGTGGCAGACACCCGTCCAACTAGAAAATTTTTTTTCCACCTGAACAGGACTCGAACCCGGACCCCTAGGTCACGAGCCCGATGCTCTACCGCTGAGCTATCCACACTATTATTAATGCACCCTAATATTCTAAATTTCATTTTATTGGAAATTTGAATATATTTTTCTGTTTAGTTCGCCACGACCGTTGAAGCAACGTGTCGGGTTTTGTTTTTCATTTTCTGGTGGAAGATTTATTACACCAAAAACAAACTAATCCTGTTGTAAAAAAAGAAACAATATGAAGCCTTGAACGTATGCCTAGATCAAAATTACTTTGTGTTCAACGTTTGTGTTCTATTTAGACGAAGAAAGTCTAACAATGGGCAACCTATTAAGCCCCTTGTTATCAGAAATAATCATGGATCACGTAGAAACCAATATCCAAAAACACCCATATTTTAAACATTCCGTTTATTGGTACCGCTATGTAGATAACAATTTGTTTATTTAATGGCAAAAATAGAGAGCTTTTTTAATTTTTGAAATCAATCAATAAATTACATCCAACAATTAAATCACACATGAAGAAGAATTAAATGATAGCATCAATTTCTTACATTTAATAATGACTAAAATTAATAAAAGATACGACTTTTACATATACAGGAAACCTACACACACAGATAGTACGATTCATTCTACTTCAAACTATCCATTTTCACACAAATTATCAGCTTATAATAGTATGCGTTATCGATTGGTTAACATACCTATGACAAAAGAAAATTTTGACAAAGAATATAATACCATTAAACAAATAGCTTGCAATAATGATTTTAATCTGTTAATTATAAATAATTTACTTAATAAAATAAATTACAAGAGGGCAATATCTTGTATACTTGTATATCGAAAATTTCAAAATTCTAACGAAACAAAATTTATTTCATTAACTTATTATACATAGGCCAAAAGTCTGAAAAGATTGCTTGATATTTAAAGAAAAAATAAAATTATAACATCTCTTTTGGAATTAAATAGAAAAAGGCTTTTTACTTGATAGAAGAAATATAACAAAAGTTGAATATCAAAACAGGTTTAATTTGTTAGTCTTCTACAATTTTAATTTCGAAAAAATTTAGGCTTTTATAAATCTCATTATCTTACACTTTTCTGTGATATTGTTAAGAACATAGACTATCTTGAATTTTAAAGTTAGTCTGTTTAAAGCAATTTATCCTGTTACACACGTGGAGGTGAGATATAGTGATAGTTATTTGATTTTGATATTTGGAATATTATTTAGGGCCGATGAAGAGATTACCAGAACTATAATTGTTTTTTGAAGATATAGTGCATGTTTTGAGAGATTTTTGAATTAACTTATTTGAATATATTAAATATTTCAAATAAATTATATGTTTTGAGAAGTCCTCAAGTTGTGTTCATGTTTTTGAAATGCAATTGGTGTTCTTAATGGTAAGACCAGAAACAATATTTTGTCTCCTTTAAATATTCATTTATTAATTTTAATGACTTTTTTATAGCTGTTGGTTTATTTATTCCATTTGACATTATATATTGAGTTTTGATTATATACGTCTATTAAATATAAGCGATGCTTATTGTAGACATTAATTTAATTCTAAAAGTTTTTTGAATGAAATTTTTTGAAATTAAAATTGTAGAAGACTAACAGATTGAATCTGTTTTGATATTCATCCCTTTTAGAACCATTAATTCATTAGGCAGCTTAATGAAAAATAATAAAGACTTTACGAGTTAGCATGTAGTGATTGCCAATGTGTATATGTGGGACAGACAGGCCGTTCATTCCAAACAAGGATACGAGAACATGAAAAATGTTATATTAATAATAAACCAAATTCAACTTATGCCTACCACTTGTTAGAGATTGGTCATAATTTTACCCGATGGAGTCATGGTGTGACGAAACAATTGTCGTGTAAATCAATAAAATAGCGGAAGTTGATATTTGTTTTTCTTATATTGAAGATGAATTTCTATCAAGTAAAGACCAAGACAATCAGGAATTTATGTTGTTTAAGGATTCTCATGATTTTTGTTCGTAAAATACCAGATACGTCAGACAATTTCCTAATATTCAATGTAGAATCCATTGCTACATGAGTTAAGACAGCCACGTCCATCATTTTATTTCCGGAACCAGTAGCGTCAAATTTGGCAAACAGTTGTACAACGTAAGCAGCGGATACATTTTTGCCAAGATGTCGTTCGTTAAATGAAGCCGCTGTTGTTCGCGCAGAGTCGTTATTTCTAAGGATTGATTTTATCATTTCCACCCTCTCTTCTACGGAATACACCATTTTAATTCTACCACAAATTTACAATCGCTTTGACAAACTTGTGACGTTCTTAAAAATTCACGATAGACTAAGATAAATCAAGAACCTTACTAGGTAAAAATGCATATTAAATAATATTTAAATAAAGTTATTCTGATTTTCACAAATTTTTTATTGTTATGTTTACAACAATTTTGTTTCGCTACCACAGTAGTATCATCAGGCAGGTTCAATTTCGAATAACTAGTTATTCAAAATGTAAACCTGGCTGATGATGCTACTGTGATAGTGACACAATTGTTGTAAACATAACACAAATAAATTTGTTAAAATCAGAATAACGTTATTTAACGATTTTTGAAATATTAAACAACATTACTATTACATATCTTTGAAACGTGTCGGATACGAATAATATTCTCCAGATAAATTCCATATTGCCTCTTACCCTATTTTCGCTGCTATTTCATTATCGATGGATATTTTGAAGCGAAATTTCAGGGTCAGATAGAACTCGATACCATCTTCAGAATTAGTTATCGTAACACCCCTCATTTCTATTCAAAATCAAGGGGTTATGCTCCCCCCCTTTAGGAAGTTGAAGTTACGGAGATGTAAAAAGCGGAAAAGTTGTTCCCTCTCGAATCACAAATTGACGGGTCCGAGCGATTTTTCACATTTTTATTCAAAAGTCGGAAAATCGAGGTGTTAAGTTTTCTTTGGACCAGCCTGTATGAGCTTGGATGGGGGACAGATAAGAGGTAATACAGATACTACGAGGAGTGAGGCAGGGCTGCGTTTTGTCACCCCTATGGTTCAATACCTATTCTGAATATATATACAAAAAGGCCTAGAAAACCGTTAAACAGGAATGATTATGACAGACAGTATGAAAGACCTCAAAGAACAACATGACAAAAGTGATAGAAGTGAGCCAAGACTACGAGCTCGACATAAATATAAAGAAGACTAATACATTGTCATTATAAAAATAGAATTCCCGAAGAAGATATGAAAGCTTCAACAAACAAACATATCAATAGAGTCAACAAATATACATACCTTGGCGATCCAAGGTGTTGACTCTTTTCAATACCGATGTATTGAATAGCTAATGGGATCACTAGCTGGAAATAAGGTGTCAAAGGGGAGTGTTGGTCAGAATGTCTTTCTCTAAGAGACGTTCCTTGATCATGACAACACAAGTGCGTCTCGTTCGGTGTTAGTGTATTGTTATATGGAGAGGAATCCTGGACTTTGACTGAAGCCTCAATGAAGAAGCTCACAGCATTTAAAATAAGGGTGTATAGAAGTATTCTTAGAGTCTCATGGGTGGATCATATAACCAACGAAGAGGTTTTTCGTAGGACGAGTTAATCCATCGAGTTAATGATGGAAATCAAATCTCTCAAACTAGCGTACCAGGGTCATATAATGGGTAAGCAAAGAAAGTAGAGACTACTACAGGAGATTCTGCAAGGAATTAGATCAGGAAAACGCGGCCTTGATCGGAGAAGAATTGCGTGACTGAAAAATTTGAGAACCTGATATTCTGCAACGACCACAACACTATTGCGATTGGTAGTTGGTAAAATTATAATAGCTAGGATGATTGCCAACATCCGGACTGAATAGGCTGTGGAAGAAGAAAACCAAGCGAACTTCTATCCCTTGCTGTAGTTTTGCACTTTCTGTACGTGCTGAATTGATTATGTGGCATCCGCACTTCTTAAATCTGAAAGGAAACGAAATTGAGATTCGTCAGTAAATAAAATGTTATCCACTTTGATTAGATGATGCACATATATGATGATTTCCATTCATTATTATAAGTTGTTCACTGAACACGTTTCACTACATAGTAACTTCTTCAAATGCTTATAAATAACTTGTTGTTTATATCCTTTGATCACTGTGTGACTGAGAATTCAGACTGGGGATTTTTACCTCTTCATTGAAAAATTTTTCATATCAGATTTGTATCAGCGATATAGGAGCTGTAATAGTTAAACTTAGCAAGGTGAAAAACTATATAACATTTTTGACAGTTTTTTTCTAGGTTCATTTCCCTGCTTATTTCAATTGGAATCCAACGATAACATATTTGGTGCCAGCTTCTGTGGTAAATTATTTCTTTTTCCTCAACATCATAGTTAATTTCTTTTCGATGCTAACTATTATCGTTTGTTTTTCAATATATTAATCTCTGCATTAGATAGTCTGAGTGGTATAGAAGAGTTGAAGAATATTACAGATAGAATCAATGAATGCTGATTGAAATGAAGCTGGTGATAGCGATAGAATCAATGAATTATTTTCAAAAATGATAGAGCTAATCGAAATTTATCGTATAATGATGAAATAGGAATCAGTTAAATTTCTGGGAGTTCATGTGGTCAGTTTCATGAAATATCATAGCTATGTTGGCAAACTTAAATACATATTTTAATCATGAATTATAGTATGAATTACGACATTAAGGAATGAAATTGGTGTGTTGAAGACGGTCTAATGTTCTTCTTAATGTTGAGTTATGGTATCATTTTCTGGAAAACACTTCAGGATCTCATCAGATTATGAGCAACCAAATTTGGCTTTTCTGTAATATTCCGTTTAGGTTTAGGTTTCAGAGAAGCGTATCGTGAAAAATACAAAAAATTTACAGTTTGTTTAATGCACATTTTTAAATTTTTGGTGTTGATGCATAAGCAAACATTATTTCTCTACAAGTTAAAATGTGAATAATACTTGAAGAATAAATCTATATAAAATTTTTTAAATATTATACGGATTTATTCTGTGAACCTCCTATAAGTTTTAATTTCATAAAAATTTGTATTCAAAAACTTTTAGAATTAAATTAAATAAATGTCTCAGAAAAATATGTTTGAATTTAATACACATTTAGAAATTAACACTCATTACACAGTAACATAAGAGGATAAAATAATTCAAGGAAATATAAATTATTAATAAGATTTATTAAATAAATACTTGGAGGAAACAAAATTTGGTTTCTTACCTTATGTGAAAACTAAGTCCCTTTCCAAAAATGCAAAAAAATAGCCTCAAGAATTTCTTCAAAAACAACTTGCTCAAAATATGTTTTTTCAACAAAATTCCTAAAACATGCAGAACATCTTCAAAAAGCAATTCAGATGTCTCACAATGAAAAATTCATCAGCCCTACTTCATTCATATTTAAAAAATACAAATAATAAACAAAAGTTATATATTGCCGGACAAGCTGAATGTATTCATATGAACAAAACTAGAATGAAGTGAACTTTTAAAAATCCTACGTATTCTATGTTCATCACAGAAATTACACAAAGATTTTAAGGTATTTTTATGGACTCCTTCAAAACCTAAAACATAAATCTGTTTGATAATTAAAATTTTGTGACGATCCTTCTATCAAGAAAAAACCTCTTTTTATTAATTTAATATTATAAATATATCTATATATTTTTCTTGGTCTTCAACTAAGAAGGGTCCGGTACATAAAGGCATCAAACTGTCTAATATTTTAACAGAAAGCAATTATAAATAATATGATGAAGAATTTTTCAGGAAAATTCTATTAAATTTTCCCTCACAGCTTGAGTCGTACAATATCGCGGAATTTTATGGTGTGTATAGAGAATCTGTAATCCATATTTCAAATTTCTCCATTCGCCTGTTTTCTTCTCTACACGATATTTATTGAAAATCAGTAAATTATTATTCTTCAATACTCTGAACTTTTGTTGAGATTTCAGTTGTCTGAAAGTGAAGTAATACTTGGAAAAGGAATCTCAACAATATAAAGCCGTTGTAAATATGTATAACATTTGGAGTTCCTTTATTTTTTATTACTAGTTTGAACAACAGAAAACTGTTGAAAATACCGTAGTTAAGTAAAAATATTTCATGCACTCAAGCGGAAAAATTTCTTTATACTATTAACACATGTATAAATTATTTCTGAAATCGATACTCTCTCATTTCTGCTCTCTTATACAGTGTGGAGACCACTTATGGAATAAAAATATTTCTGTCCTTTTGTTAGAGAATCATAAAAAACATTGGGACACTTTCAAATTCCGCTTAAACATAAATTTAAATATATGGGGTGATTGGGGAAAGTCCAGCATAGTCGATCCTCTTTATTTTAAATAGAACACCCTGTGTAAGGTTATATTTTTTAAAGCCCCTTAATAACTTGATTTCAATGAATTATATCATGTATAGTCTATTATGAACAACACTATATATATTATGAAATTTCGAAAGTATTTTTGATGGGTTTCAAGAAACTGAATACTGAAATCACTTGATGAAATTGATATTAATACATTACAATAAATGCTCAAAATGCTCACCACCTTTTTCTTGGCAATAACAAAGTCTCCTTTCAAACTTGTTCTTAACTTTATTTAAAGTTTGAGTTATTATATTTCGCATTTCTGTAGTTATCCTTTCTTTGATGCCTGCGATGCTTGTCGGCTGTGTTGCATAAACTTTATTATTGAGACAACCCCACATAAAAAATCCAACGGCGTTAGGTCTGGCGATCTAGCTGGTCACTCAATAGTACCCCTTTGTGCAATCCATTCATAAGGCTAATACGATACAGATTGTAGATGTTAAGCTATTAACATTTGCGATCACATTTCAAAACTTGAAGAATTAAAGATTTTGATTTCCCAAGGATGCGTGAAATTCTCCCACTGCTTGTTGTTGCATCCCTATCGAATTAATGCAATACAGCATTATTTTTTATAACTTTTCACTCTTACTTCAATGCTAATGTGCCACTTATCAGATTTAACATTTTCGAGACTGCGATCATGAATTATTGGTGAACATTCATAAACACTAACGAATGGGAATGGCATCTATTGGTAAATCTTTTCCCGTATTCCCTGCAACACTAAATATTGCCTTTTTCGAAATTTGTGAATCCATAAGGCATTTTGATTCTAAAAATAGGAATAAGGTAATAATAAATGAAGTATTGAATAAGACAATAACAAGGTGAACTACAGAAATGAGATCTTAAACAGCCAGCAGAATTTCGATTGTAATAAATTCGTCTAAAGTGTTTAAAAAACTAAAACAAAATGAAATGTGTAATAAACAGTGTTTTCATTCAGTAGACGTACAGAATTATCAAACATTGCATAGGATCCAGAAGAGATTTTCTTGATAAAAGAACTAAATTTTTATATGACTCAGCACTAGGGAGAATGAAAGAGAATCATTGTAGAACATTAATATTTTCTTCTTCTTCCGTCTCCATATTAGGCGAGGTTGCCTGTTCGTTTTTTGTCTCCTTGCCTACTGTGCGCTCAGGTGGTCGCTCCATCTTTTTCTAGGCCTACTTTGATCACTGTGGCCTAGTGGGAATTTGACACGTGCTATTCTGACAATTCTTGAATCGCTCATTCTCTCTATGTGAGAGTTCCATTCAATCTTTATTTTTATTTAGTGCCCATTCATTGATGTTTTCTGCTCTGCAGGTTCTTCGTATGTTTCAGTTGTTTCCCTGTCGAGAAGTGTTTTTCCGGCAATCCTTCTAAGCACCCTTATTTCTGTTACTCTAGCAATCGTTTGGTTGTTTCAGCACAGTATGACATAATAGACTTGACCGTCGTTTTGTAGATTCTGGTTTCGGTTTCAGTTCGTAAATTTTTGTTGCGCCATTAATATCAAACAGTAAAAATAAAAGCAAAATACTTTAGAATGTATTGAAAAGGTTGAAATGGGCAAATTGTTCTGTAAAAAATTAAAACAAAGGATATCCACCACGACTGTTGCGAGTCATCATAATAAGTGGATTTTTTCCTTTCTGCTGAAAATGAATTACTTAAACTTGTGAGGAATATAAAAAATAAAAAATCTCACTTTTATGATGAAATAAATATCCATTTCAGTTAACAAAAAAGCTATTCATATTATAGTCAAACCACTATTTCACATTATGTATCGTTCGTTCACGGAGGGTATTTTTCCAGAACTTCTCAAAGTGGCTGTGCCTTGAAGATGTCGGTAACTGTCGCCCTATAAGTTTCCTTCCTTCGAAAAAATATTAGCAGATCTTTTTTTACTTAGGCCCCTCTCGTTTTTTCATAAATTTCATGTTTCTTCTATGTACCAACATGGTTATTTAAGTGAAAAAAACACAACAACGGCTTTGTTCGAATTAACATGCAAAATAATTGATGCCTTGGAATGCGGTGACGTACCTGTTGGCTTTTTCTTGGACTTCTCCAACGCATTTGATGGCGTAAATCACGGAAGTCTTTTGTATAAATTGCACGCATGCGATATTACAGACTACCAGTTGGAACTGATGCGTAACTATTTCACGAATGGAATACATAAAGTTTGAATTAACGATGGCGGGAGAGTGTACTTACACCTCCACAGACAGGACAATAAAAGTAGAGGTTCCTCAGGGAAGCATTGTAGGGCCACTTCTCTGTGTCATTTACATTAATGATTCACCTGCTGTGCCTGGTTTAGTGGGATCTAATGTTGAATATTGGTAAAGTTCGCTGATGATATGAATTCGTTGGTGAGGAAAAAAGGGATATTGAAACTGTCGCTAAATTTACGCGTGTAACTTTTGATATAGTTGAAAATTGTTGCAATCAAAACGATATATGTCTGAATTTAAAAAGACTGAATGTTTATTTTTTGGAAATATTCACTGGAGGCAGCAATTTCATAGAACGATAAACCTAAATAATACACAAATTGTACCAAAATCAGCAACAAAATTTCTGGGAATATCGGTAGATTTGAATTTTAATTGGGGAGAGCACATAGATCAACTGAGGAGGAAACTGAATATAGCACTGTATATGACGAGACTATTGTTTCAGCAGGTGGACGGTGAGCTTAGGGAACTATTTATTTTTCAAATGAGTGACTTCTGAGGTATAGCCTTGTCGTTTGGGGTGGTAGTTGAGATTGCGGTAAAATTCTTGTGCTGAAAAATATGCTTTGAGAGTAATGTTGGTCTGTAATATCGAAAATCAGCCTTTTCAGGTGGCATAATATTCTCACTTTCCCTTATCTGTATATTTCGGAACGTTTTCTCTTTATTCGGAGGAATCCTCATTATTTTGATGACCTCATGAATCGGAACATGACAAGGCAAACAATTCCTTTCTATTTTCCACGACATGCTCTGACTTTAACAGAAAGAAATGCAAAATATATGTGCATTAGACTTTTCAATAACTTGCCCAGAAATATAATAGAACCTTCAATATAAATAAATTTAAATCTAAAATTTTGGAACTGCTTATTGAAATTGAACGTTATTCTATTGGAGTACAAATAAGCTTCCGCCGTTTTTTATCACAAATTAAATATTTATTATAGAAGAACGATGTGAGACTGCTTGATGAGTGACTTCTAATGTTAGAGCAAGTTCTTTTTGTGTTTGAGATGAATCTTCCCCCAATAATTCCTCCAATTCTGCATCCTCGTAAATTGTTGGCCTTCCACTGCAATCTTTGTCTTCTACGTCGAAATCACGGTTTTTAAACTTTTGAAACCACGCTCGACACGTTCTCTCACTCAAAGCACCCTGACCATATGCTTCTACGAGGAATTGATGCGCCTCAGCAGCAGATTTCTTTAAATTAAAGACGTAAACTAATATTTCCCGCAAATGACGCTTACTTGGCTCAAATTTTGACATTTTCAACTTATAAAAATTATATTTTACCAATATAAAATCAATGATATTAATAGGTTATGTTGTTCTTGAATTTACAAACTATTTTTTAAGCCGGTTATCATCTGCGAAAGCTAACCGAAACTCCGTGCCGCGCCATGATAATATTAATAATAATACGGCGGAAACTTATTTGTACTCCTATATAAAAGAATTCTTGAAATATCGTTGTTGTAAATTTATATATTATATTATGATTAAGGATACTTGATTATTCATTTTGTCTGACGTTTTCTTTTTTCCTTTGTATGGCAAAGATTTTGAGAATAAAAGTTGTTGTTGTTTTTGTTATTATTATTGTGATGAAAGAATCTTAAGAAAATATGGAATAACGACCGAAATAACCGAAATAAGTGAACTTGAGTCGCTTCTGCTGTTTCATACTGACCTTATGAATAACAAATTCTATTCCAAAATGGCACAATATAAACTTACGAAATTCTTTGAAAAACCACTCACAGAAAAGCTCCATGAAAAAACAATCAATAAGATGAATGGAGTATGCGATTGGCACTAGGTGAAACATTATAACAAACTAAATTTAGTTCCTTTTTGTACTCCTATGAAGATTGTAGAAAGACCGAAACACATTTCAGGATTCTGAATAAATTGTAAAACCTAAAAACTGTGTGAATTATTTGAAATAAAAAAAGAACAATCAATAGAAAATATATCACATATTTGAACAGGCATGCAAGGAAGGGGGCAAGTATGTGATATATTTTTTATTAATTGTTTTTTATTTATCATTCAGCAAAATAGACTGGCGAGTATTGATATGACTTTCAATCACTATTCTGAAGATGTGCGGCATATTTCTGAAGGGTTTTTGAAGGAGTTTTTTCAAGGGAGGTTTTTTCTAGAGATTCTTTTGAGCTCATGTTGGGTAATTTTGAAACATAATTTGTTATTCATAAGCTCCGTATGAAACAGCAGTATCGGCTTAAGTTTACTAGGTAATTTAGGTCAATATTCTACATTTTCTTTAGATTCTGTTATTTTTTTGTAATTGTATATGTCTACTTGATAAAAGCAGTGTTTCTTAGACATTTTATTTATATTTTTCAAATTAATAAGTAATATTTTAAAATTGAAATTTCTTCAGGTTTGCCAGAATTATTCTACTTGATATTTAAGATATTTAAGTAACATCTCTTCAAAGTAATAATCCCTCTCAATTCATTTTCATTTTGTGTGTAATAATTATAATAATTTTTTCATATATATGTACAGCATCTCTCAGATATAGTTCTTCTTATCTCTGTGTATATTTTATAGAATATGAAGAAATGTTTTGGGTTGTAATTTTCAAATATTTTGATGCCAGTGATTTTAAAATTGACCGTATTCGTTCGCCTGGAAATTAATGTATTTTCTTCTCAATGAAAGATAGATTATCTAGATGAATATCAAAAAATATATCATGTTCTTTTATTTTAGAATCAATATCAAGTCCTTGTTCTTCCATATAGTTTCTATTCTGAATTGGGCACTTTCATGCTTTTCGTATGTCTCAGCGAGTATTTTTTGTGCTTAGTTAATATGATTTTATTATTAGAGGCAATTGTAGAAATTTCTATGTTTTACTACCAATAAAATTATATTTTACACATTTTCTTGTGACTCGAGTTTCGGGAAATGAACTATCCCATCATCAGACAACTGAAGACCTAACAGTGGTACAGAGATATTTAAACAAAAGTGATAAATATTTTGAATATTTCAATAGATTCTAACACCTAATAGTGGTACAGAGGTCTACAAGTGGAACGTGATAAAAACCCGGTTAAAAAAGAGGGGCTTTCTAACAGATATCGGAATGTCGGCGATCGACAAAGAAGGTTATTAAACAGATGGTACCCATTTAAATATCTCAAATAATTTTTGGGGTTACATAGCTCCGTACAGTCATTCATTATTTTTACGTTATTTTGTTGCACATCTCAAATATTTGGATTTACATAGCTCCATACAGTCATTCATTATTTTTTAAATTATTTTTATTGTGGACGAATTTGAAAATGTCAATAATCAAGTTTCTTCTCATTTGAATCTACATGTAAAATTTTCTTAAGATTTTCTTTTGTCGAAAAGAATTACTGTTTTCTAAAATTAACCTTAAATGAGTACCATCTGTTTAATAACCTTCTTTGTCGATTGCCGACATTCCGATATCTGTTAGAAAGCCCCTCTTTTTTAACCGGGTTTTTATCACGTTCCGCTTGTAAACCTCTGTACCACTATTAGATATTAGAATCTGTTGAAATATTCAAAATCTTTATCACTTTTGTTTAAATACCTCTGTACCACTGTTAGGTCTTCAGTTGTCTGATGATGGGATAGTTCATTTCCCGAACTCGAGTCACAAGAAAAAGTGTGAAATATAATTTTATTGGTAGCAAAACATAGTAATTCTTACAATTTGTTTTAATTATGATCAACTACCAAATAGAAACGGCTGAAACAATTCAGAATATGATTTTATTTGAACAAGTTTTTAAATTTTTATCTAGCCATGAAGTGGCTTGGGTGAGTACGGACTTGGCATTGTTTCTTTCAGCTATGAAATTTTCCATTGTGTGATACAAATAACAATTTCTTAGTGAGGAGAAAAATGGAAGATAGAGTTCAACTGAAATGTCTTAAACAACTAGATTACAGCGGTGTGGGGTAAATGAGTGAATATAAAAAACTGAATAAGTGAAATGGGAATATAAACTTAAAGAGATATTATTATAAAATCAATTGTCAATAGGGCTCAATAATGAAAATGTGAAAATCGAGAATAATATAAACTTTTAAATATGCAGAGATATTTTGGAAACAACAAATACCTGTGAATTTCTTATCAGTTGGTTCGTCACAGGCTGCACTGGAGATATATGTCTGCAATTTTTAAGAGCTTGTTTTTTATTTCTTAAGAATTTCGAAGGACCGTTTGTGAGAATATCCGCCTGGTATGATCCGATGTGGAAATATAACCTGGCTCGTAAGGACCATGTATAGAATTGCCAGCATCAGTACATATACTACAATTTAGAGGTTTCAATTGTTTACCCAAATTGAGGAAGTTATTTCGGTGTAGTTTCAACTCTAATTGCGGTAAAAACACTATCTTTTTTGTGGAATAGTTTCCTTTGAGCTTTTTCAAGGTTGTTTACTTTCACCGAATTCAGTTTTATTCGGTTAACCTTTGGGTTAACTTTTCGCCAATAAGTATCTAATTACAAATAAATAATGTAGATAATACATTCACTTTCAAGCCTTTTAGTGAGCTACTGTCTTATTGAGAGAGGGTGTTCCTTAGAAAATAAAAGCGAAATGCGAATATAAAATAATTAAAGATTACAGAAAGATGTGTAATCATAACTTAAGAGACAAAGAGAAATGTGATTTGAACTTACTTCTAGAGAATCTGTGTGTGATCGGGAACTTAATGTTGGAAGGGTAGAGAATATTCCGTGACCGTTTGATCGAAGCACGAAGAGGGAGCCAACGAGCGACTTCGAGGAATGTCTTCAACTGAACCTTTTTGACTGACTGTAGAAAGAAAGACTCTCTTAGGGCTCGAAATGTGGTCAGTTAAATTCTGAGACGACTTTTGACAGTTGTCTTGAAAGGTCCGAAACTGTTCTAGAGAGTTTCTAAAAAAACCTGCGAAGGACAAATATATTCGATCTGTAACAGACCCAAAGGTTTCTAGGAAAAAATGAGACATATTTGAAAGTCTTAGATTCCTGACTCGGGGATCATAGTTGTTATGTACCTACATAGTGAATTAAAAATTCGTTGTTCGATGTAAATTCGAACAGTATCTTCCATGGAACAAGTGTATGTTGGCGATTTTTGGAATAGAATTTGTAATTCATTAGGTCGGTATGAAAGAGCTGTATCGGCTAAAGTTTTCTGAGTAATTTTGGCTGTATTCAATATTTTCTTTAGATTGTTTCATCTCTGTTAGGAGCTTATGATTCGATATGTCTACTAAAAAATTATGGTGTTTCTTAAACATTCAATTCAGTTCAAATTTCCTTTGATTTTTGAAGAATTTTCCCAAATTAAAATTCGCACACGCTTGGCAGAATTATTCTGCTTGGTATTCATGATATTAAATAACCCCTCTTTGAAATAATAGCCCGATTTTGTTGATTTCTATGAGACGAAATTCTACTCTTCTTTGGTGAAAAATTGAAACTTGAACACCCCGCAACTGAGTTATGTAGTATTTGCGGATCTATTTTTATAAGAAATTGTTCTCGTTAATCGAATATTTTGGCATTTGCTGAAGTTATTCTACATAATAGTGTATACTGAGAAGTGGTCATGAAAACACGAAATATCTATTATTCATCAAATTTATTGTATAGCTTTTAAAGTAGACCGCTTACGAAATGAAACGCTTATGTCAGAAAATAATTCAGTCATGAGAAGTCTATTTCTGAAAATGCGTTCAGGAAACTTCCTGAACGCATTTTCAGAAATAGACTTTGGTAATCGCCGTTATACTATTTCATGTCCCCTATCGACTGAATTGGTACTTTAAGTTTTGGAAAAAGAGAAAAGTTGGCCGGAGCTACATCAGAGGAATACGGTAGTTGTTCGATGACATCTGTTCAAGTTTTATCAATTAATTTTTTATAACGATAACATGATAACCTTATCAGATGGTGAGTCAATCAACAAAGTGCTTGAAGTCCAAACAATCATTTGAAATTATACGAACTAGTTTGTGAGGCCCAAATATTTCAGTATCCATTTCTGCCAGACAGCAATGACTATTTTCTGTCACCATTCTTTACATTTTAATGATATAAAGTTCAGTTGAAGGTGTTAATGGTCGGCCAGAACGAGGAAAACTTTCCACAATATCTCGATCATCTTTGAATGGAGCATATAACTCAAATTGACATTTTTTATTGAATCGAGTTAATTTGAGACTTATGTCATACCATCAGCGTTTCCGCATATGATATTCAATTTATAAATTCAAAGAAGTTTATTATTTTGATGTTTTTATTCATGATGAAAATTGCGGAACACACTTGGGATGAGCTGAAAAAATGGAGCACCTCAAAGAAACTAAATGACACTAAGCGCTCAATCTCGGCGTATAAGTATAAAAGACAGTTGTGTCAACTAAGCTACAAGAAAAATTTCGACAATACCCCCGAGCAGACTTTCTAAATATTGAATTGTATTAGTCCTTACTTGGTGAAAATCCATATTAAATAATTTGAAATAAGGTTATTCTGATTTTCACAAATTTTTATTGTTAAACTCACAACAATTGTTTCGCTATCACAGTAGCATCATCAGGCAAGATCACATTTTGAATAACTGACTTTCTAAATGATCAGTTCTCGATACTTCCTACAATAAAGTAGGTTCTTTGAGCTTCAAACAGCAATTTTCACACCTGAGGGTTACCTTAGATATATAGTTGAATAATTCGGCATATTATTTACATCATTTTACATGGTGAGTAATCTAATGAAGCTTTTTATCCGATGTCTCAATTCTACGTTCATCAAAAAATTATATTGCTCAAACTGAAGGTTGAAATTTGAATTTCTTCCTACCACTGATATTTCATGATTTTTCCGAACTTTTCGTAATTTTATTTAATGAAATTTCAACAAATATGATTATGCTCCCAGTTCATAAATTAGTAAACGTTCTAGAGACATTTTGAGGTATATGAAAAAGTGGTTAATCTTTTTGTTACAAAATCTGAAACCAATACTGGACTACTGTACTCCGAATTTAAATTCAACGAAAAAATTATAGATGATAATGAAGTTTCTCCAACTTAATTAACAGCCGGCTTCTTTGTTGAGATCAGCTCCATAATCATTAGAATCATATGTCCTCAAGCTCCTCCTTTACAGTGTTTAATCCATTTCGAACGACTTTCCAGTCTTTAATGCAGCGCAATCGCATTGTTATAAATTTTTTACATTTTCTCGCATTAAGAAGAATTTTAATTCGTGAAGAATCCTATAGTGTAACCAAATATTCTGTTCCTTCTATTTCCTATCCCACGAATTGCCAATTGAACTGCTTTATTAATAGGGTAAACACTTGGCTTAAGTTTCACAAGAGTTTAATTTATGTTGTTGGCATGTATGTTTCGGTTTCAACCCATTTTCAAAACTGAGGAGAATTTAGTAAACATTACAATTAATATATTTTTCGGACAACAGATAGAAGTGACAGGTTTTTTTTTGAGATTGTTAACAGTAAGTTTTATCTGTTGACAATATATGCTTATTTTTCAAAGAAAATAGTTTTTATGGGCCGAAGGGATCTCCAGATATTCGAGTACGTCTAACTTGTTACTTTTATGACCTTAATGAAGAATTTCGATTTTACCGAAATCCATTAAGAAAACCACTTCATTATCTTCGACAAAACCGATATCCTACATTTAAAACGGCTGTTTGTGTTGAAACTATTGATTTACAAGGAATGTCGATAGTTCACGTGTTTCCTAGTTACAGATGTATAAAATTAAACAAACTTTCTGGGAGACAAATGTTCTAATAGAATCGATCAATATTATTCACATTTCAATGAAGTTCATCGAAGACGACACACAAGGTGTTCTATAGCCTCTATGACAAACACTGGCAGACGATAGCTATGCTAATTCTAAACATTTTTTCTCAAGAACATAGGTCCGATTAGTTTTCATTCAGAAAAGCATTCGAGAAAATATATTTTCTTGTTTGAGTCAGAACTATTGCGAACCTTGAATATTATATCAATCTTCTTTAACAATTATTCATCAAAAGTATGATGAATTGAGATTTAAAAAATCCTAAGATTAAAGAAATTGTTCAAAATGTCAACTTTTGGCTTGAATACATGCCCCACATCGACGAATCAAAGATGCCGTTTCACACTAAGGGAAAAATTTACGTATTCTATTATGCGAGTATACCAATTTCATTTAAAAACTGAATATTTCCCTAGAAAAGTATAAGTGTTAAAATCCCTATAAGAAATACTTTTTATATTGGTATAGATATGTAGACGATATTTTCTGTTGCTTCACAGGTACAGACAGACTTTCCAAAAAATTCTTTTTATTCATCACTGAAATACATAAATACAATAAAATTCACCATGGAAACCGAACATAATAATTCTATTAATTTTCTTGATTCAACGAATTCACTTGATTTTTCAATATTTCACAAACCAACCTATACGGATTCTATTATACACAATAAATCAAATCATCCTTCAAATCAAAAATTATCAGCATTCAATTGTATGATTCATAGATTAGTTAATATTCCCATGAATCGAGAAAATTATATTTCAGAACTTAACATAATTAGACAAATACCTATTAATAATGAATATGATCCTAAGTCGATAGACAAATTGTTTATGTATAAAAATAATGAAATAGCTTTAAATATGGTGTATCCTAATATAAAAGAAAATTTTAAATACATTTTCTTGAAATACACTAAAGGTTTTTCTGAAAAATTTCTACATACCTTAAAAATCAATTTAATTTAAGAACCTAATTTAAAACCAATTCAAACTTGAGTAATAAATTCATTAAAAATAATGAAGACTGTAAACATAAAGATGATAAATCGGGGATTTATAAGTTAACCTGCAGTGATTGCCCTTAAGTTTACATAGGACAGACTGGAAGAACTTTCCTACCTAGAATTTGTGAATATCTGAAGAATTTCCTCAATAATAAAATTAATTCTTCATATTCCAACCATTTCTTAGAAACAGGACATACTTTCAACCATAATTTTGAAATTCTACATATAGAAAGTAAAAGTTATGCCTCAAATCTGTTAGAATCCCTAGAGATAAATGAACATAATAAAATTAGAATATTACTTAACGAACAAATAGATTTAATTATCTCACCTCTGTTAAATATATTCAGATAAGCTGGAATTTGCAGAGCTATAATATGCATCATTGTGTTTCTTTGTATCTGTCCTTATCTAATCCTAAAATGATATTGTATTGATGATAGTTTTCACTTCCTACATGTATATGTGTGCGGTTGTTGTGCTCCTTAGTACTTTTCGAACAGGCTGTGCGTTGTCGAATGAGATGGTGCGAAGTGCCTATTGTTTTTGGTTTACGTTTATATACATACATGTGTCATTTGCCACACCAAGATAAGGTATGCGTGTTTTTGTAAAATTTCCACCAAGTAAAGTGAATCAAGTAAATCTTCAACTCAAGTGGACATGGTACACAACAACGTTTCATTTTTTCATTTACTAGCTATAAAATAGTGTACTCGGAATAAAACTAATTGACCTCAAGCATGGAAACTCTTTTTAAATTGAGAAATGATAATTTTTTCAGTTAAACAACCAAATGAAGGAATATCAAGGCCACCTGTTAGATACACTTGGAACGAATTTGTATGGACCCTGCAAGTAACAACTGTTGAACAGCAGCTTATTTTCAGAAGAAGTTGCCTTTCAAAATTCATATCCCGAGCAAGTTAGATAAATATGGATTATAAACTATGATGACCTCTGCTTCCAAAACATTTCATGATATCGGCCCTTCCAGATGTTCAAAAAGGATTTAAAGTTAGCCTCTACCTATACAATATGTTCTGAAATTATTTCAAAGATTTCTAAAATCAATAGGAATGTCGCAATGTACAATTGGTTTTAGTCTGTAAATTTGGCAGAGAGATAGGAAACGAACAATGGTAGGAACAATGGAAAGGGCAAAGGAGAGATTCGTCCAAAACTTTTGAAGAAAACACAAAATCCTCACCTTTGACTTTCTATATTATATGACAAAACCATACCATTGTTTTTTTCCCCAACGAAAGCTAAAATAGTTTTTACTATCAACATTTCACAGATATGGGGAAACGGATGAGGAGAGCTAATGATTGTTTTGTGTTACAACTTAGAGAAGGAGCAGTGCATATATTCGATCAGCTATTTCTTCAAAAATAGTGGCTCTTAAGTCTCGATATTGACCTTCTTTCATATTCTGTGGTATGCTGAACGGGACTGTAATTAAGCCTTACGTGATTTTGAATAAAAATCAGAAAAAAAAACAAATATATTTTAGCAATGACAATGAATGAAATGAGTAATTATCGCCTTAATTTTCTATTACCTTTTTTAGTGATTTGAGTTTCGTAGTGTTATACTTTCCAAATTAGAATCTGTATCTGTAGTTAACACGACGAAACTTGAGTCACTGTGTATTCGGTAAATAAAAAGTTAAAGAAAACTAAGTAATTTCTCATTTCATTTCATTTCAAAATGGACCACTTCATTCAATGTTCAAGAAGTCAACTCCCGGAAATCTAGGCTATTCAGTTGGTCTCCCCTCAGATAAAAATGCCAACCTTATCTAGAAATCGACGATTTTTAATTCTGGATGTTCTAGGCTAAAGAAAAAGAGTCTCAGTTCCTGACCAAAGAATGGAATTATTCTTTGGTCAAAAACGATGCATGATGTCAGAAGTTCATGACATACATAGGAGTAAATGTCCAGTGTAAGAACAATGTGTTGAACACAGAAGACGCATTTATTCTCCAAGCAGCTTGGATATTTGTAATTGTTTTTTTTATATCTATTTATAATATCTAATAATCTATTTTGAACTCGATACAATAATGTTAAAAAAGTTTAAACACATTTGTATTTGTTCCTCTTTTCTCGGTTTTACTTATGATACCACTATACCAATCATATAAAAAATAGCAATACTATTCTACGGTTAATATCACATATAAACCCTCCAATACGCTCAGGGTTTCTTCCAATTGAAAAATCCAAAATGCCGAAATCAGTATTTTTGAATCAAATCCATAAGGTGCACTGCAAAATTGCTAGAAATATTGTTTTTAACGAGTAAGTAATAATCTTGAGACAAAAATATCCGAGCATGGCAGAAACAGCATTAGTATTCACACTGCAATTGAAGAAAATAAAAATGAGAGACTATATCATCATCGACTCGATAGTAAACCTTTGTCCTTGGTAAATTATATTTTGAATTTAACGTCAGCTCAATGAATATCTGGCTTTATTTTCAGTTGAGTTATAAACAAAGAAAAAACGTAATATTCATCCTGTTATCTCTTTCAATTAATAAGGATATGCTTTCTCCAAATTATTCAACGGACTGAACTGTAATATGAATGTAAATATTTCAAGTCGTTTAATTCAAAGTAGTTTCTCATTTCATTCCAATTAAAATGAACTATCACAAGGTAACGGACTACTCCATCGAATATTTAAAAGACAATGATTAACATCGGATCTGACTTATTGGTTAAACGTTTGTATGTTTACGTTTCTCAGAAGAGATGGATTGTGAAATAAGTGGATGAGTCATAAATTCTACCTGGGTATAACTCTCAATGTTCTTATTCCGGGAATTTCGAAACTTTTTTGGACAGTATCACTTGTTTTAAACCATTTTTGTAACTCAGTTCATCTAATATTTCTGGGTGGCAATATGAACGTTGATTTTTTGTAAGTCGAATGTACCACTAATCGTAAATTGCTCTTATATTTACTGGAAAGCTTTTAACCCAATATGTTTTCTGAGTATTTTTAGATTAATCCCTAAAACTGAGCACATTATGACCTGGTTCAAATTATCAAACTGTAATATTGAGGTCTTTGAGGCTCATTTCAGTGATCATAGAGCTCTTTTTCTTGCACCACCTATTAACTCTGACCTAAGCTCAAATTGTGAAGAAAAGGTAGTTAGAAAATTAAGCCAACAAAATCATGATAATTTTTTTACCATATATTGAGGTGTACTTTCCAAGATATCAACATGAATACTCACATGTAAATGAAAGTTTTGCATTATTTGCAAATATTATTAATAACGTCCTCGAAAATTTTTTCCCATTAGTAAGGTTTATCAATAATGCCTCACATGTCAAAAGTGGATAATAACTCCAGAGATGCTTTTGGCTAATCGTGATATGGTGAATCTACATTGATTTTATGAAATCGGTCCTTATCTGATGGAACTTCATTTCAATTAAATGAAATAATATAGATTATTTCAACAACACAAAGCCACAGGATTGGCTAAACAATTGTCGTCTTAAAAAGATGTGGAAATGATGTATATTATTTCATTTTTATTTTATTCAATGAATCCACATTGATTACACACCGTTATCAATAGCCATTCCACTCATGATTTAAATAAGAAAACTAAATATTCTTATCATTCTGTCATCAGGTATACAAAATTTAAATTCAATTGTGAAGTTATCGCCCAATCTGATAATAAAAATAATACTGTGTGGATCTTAGTTAATGAGATGAAATTAGAAAAATAGCAGAAGAACCATGAAATGAAAATCCATTGTACTCGTAATCGATGGTGTTTTATAAGATGAACTTGATGTGTTAGAGATTTTCGCGAATCATTTAAAGTGGATTGTCGGAATACCCTGAATAAACAGTATAAAAATTCTCTTTTTCGTGTACTTCTTCATGCATTGCAAATACAATTTTTTTTAATCCAATTTTAGAGCAGGATATTCTTGATATTTTAAGATAACTCAGAGATAAAAGAATTACAGGTGCTGATTTTGTACCTGCGAGGATTCTCAAGTTGATCGGTGGCGATATATGCCGACATCTTGCTCATATAATGAACCTATTTGTAAGCATGAGTGAATTTCCCTATCTTCTCAAAAAGGCTATCGTCGAACCAGTCTTCAAAAATGATGTTATGCAGGCTGTTTCGAATTGAAGACTGATTTCTTTTCTCAGTGCTTTTTCCGAACTATTCGTCGGAATTGTTTTCAACAGAATGATGAATTACCTCGACAAATTTCTAATACTTGATACAGGACAGCACGGTTTTAGATCTTGTCACTCGACTTAAAATGGAGCCTTAAATTTTGTTAGGTTTGTCTATGAAAATTCGAATTTCGCATGATTATCTTATTATTTGTCACGAGCGTTTGACAGTCTCACTCATCAATTCATATTAGATAAATGCTCTATCTTCTATCTCTTATGGAATTTAGAGGCGTGTTTTTGAACTGGATTCATAGCCTTTTCAGAATAGAACTACGTTCGTTAAAATTCAGAACACTTTTTGACTATAATCTGAACTTTGGGGTGCACCAAGGCTATAGGCTATTTTTCCCTTATTTCTGTTGTTTATTAACGACCTTCCAGTAAATCTGAGAAATCTGCTCATTGAATTACTTAACCATTGGCTCATAATATCCCAATCTGTCAAATTGAGCCTTTTCGCTGATGATGCATCCATAACTGTTACAGCGAGGTCCTTTGAGAAGCTACAGCGTTTATGTGAACTGCTCATACGAAATTTTGTAGAATTGTGTAATTTAAATGCAATTATAATAAATGTTGATAAAACGGAGTGCATTCACTTCACACTCTCAACAAGTGAAGATCATAACTCGTTATTTGAAATTATTCTACCAAAAAACCGCGCCAAGTTTCTCGGAATCCAAAAAATTTAATTATTCCTACTATACAATGTGCAGGGTCTAGTGTTCGGTTCCTTTGTAGTCACTCATGAACGTTTATTATTTGGTGTTCCTATAATAATGATAATGATAATGATAATGATAATGATAATGATAATGATAATGATAATGATAATGATAATGATAATGATAATGATAATGATAATGATAATGATAATGATAATGATAATGATAATGATAATGATAATGATAATGATAATGATAATGATAATGATAATGATAATGATAATGATAATGATAATGATAATGATAATGATAATGATAATGATAATGATAATGATAATGATAATGATAATGATAATGATAATGATAATGATAATGATAATGATAATGATAATGATAATGATAATGATAATGATAATGATAATGATAATGATAATGATAATGATAATGATAATTATAATGATAATGATAATGATAATGATAATGATAATGATAATGATAATGATAATGATAATGATAATGATAATGATAATGATAATGATAATGATAATGATAATGATAATGATAATGATAATGATAATGATAATGATAATGATAATGATAATGATAATGATAATGATAATGATAATGATAATGATAATGATAATGATAATGATAATGATAATGATAATGATAATGATAATGATAATGATAATGATAATGATAATAATAATAATAATATGAATAAAAATAATAATAATATGTATTTATATATGTACTGCATCACATTGTACACTATAAATATTCACCGTCAAAAATTCACATGGTTTGGCATAAAAATTCAATCGAATTCATAAAAAAAAAACAAATTTCGTACACAGACATTCTCAACACTCAACACTCGTTTAGGCTGTATATTGTGCTCTGTAGCAATAATTCCTTCACTTTTCTATTGAAATATTGTTCATTCAATCTTTTGATGTCATCGGACAATTAATTGTATAATTATATACATGTGAAATTTGGGCCTTGCTGAGTTTTCTTTAGTCAGACATTTGGAAGACCAAAGTTATGTTGGCTAAAAATTTGTCTTTATTCTGATGAACATATTTCACGCAGGTGAGTATGAAACATGATACTCCTTGAGAATCTAATCACTTTTGAAAACATCTCGGCAGCTTCCAGTTTGTTTCAGACCAAAGAGTATTCTTATTGCCCTCTTTTGTTTCAGTGTTACCTTTGCGATGCAAGTATTTTGTCCCCACATAATGATTCTATATAACATCTGACAATGAAAGGTCGAATAATATGTTAGTTTTACGGTTCCACACTTGAAATCTTTTTTATTATTTTCATCATAAATATCTCCGTCGAGAGCCATCCACATAATTCATCAACATATTTGTTCCAGGCAAGTGAGGACTGAAAATTTATCCCCAAGTGTGTTAAATATGCATCAATTTGCTTTTTGTAGTAAAAATAAGTTTTTGAGTTTTTTCGGTTTATTTGCAAACCATTGGCGTAAAACCATTTTTTGGCATCTTCTAGAGATTTTGCTGTCTTGTTTTCCAGGTTGTTTTTGGATATGTTGAGAACTGCTGTATCGTCTGCATAGCTGCAGATTTTGTCAGCTTCTACATTTACATATAGATTATAAAACAGAATGAACAAGATATGTCCCAATATGAAACCTTGTGGTACTCTTGACTTTATTTGTGTTCGAAAAGGAATTTTGCCACTTGACTTTCTGGGATCGATTGGTCATGTATCATGCGAATATTTTGTAGGCCTTTCCTCTTATGCTATAATATTGGAGCTCATTAAGCAGACTCTCATGTGAAATGCTATCGAAAGCCTTACTTAGATCGATGCAGGATAGCTCAATATCCTCATCACTGTTATATCCCTCAATAATCTCCTCGAGTACATCAATCATTGCCGTTATAGTTGACTTACAGCGTCTGAAACCATGTTGTGAGAGATAAAGGAAACAATAATTGTCATTATAAAATAAAACACTTGTTTACATTTTCTACTTTAATAATGAAGTAGAAAATGTAAACAAGTGTTTTATTTTATAATGACAATTACAACTGATTTCTACCAAGCAACGGCCCAATCTATCATAAATTTGAGAAACAATAATTCTCGAGGAACTCAATCAAACGGTTTTTCAAGATTGACTCGAAAACTTTAGATAGAGCTACTGCTCTATCTAAATATCTATATCAATATAGATATATTGGTCTATTGTTCTTCTAGCAATCTGGATTTCTTTTCTTCGGTATTGGTGTTATCGCCGCAATTTTGAAATTTTCTGGAAATATTTCCTGTTCAAAGCAGTCATTTATAAACCTGCACATTGGTTCTATAATATGTGGAATAATCTTATTCAATAGTGATACTGAAAGGTCATATACATCTTTGCTTTCTTTGTCTTTGAGGAATTTTGTAATATTCAAAACTTCTTCCTCGGTAACAGTGTAAAGATACATCGAGGAAGGAGAATTCACTTTAAATTTCTTCAGCAGTTCTGTTGATGACACTAGTGATGGTTTTATTAGATCCTGAATTTGTTACCCAATTATCGAAAAATGTTCATTTAGTCCATTAGCGTCTTCTCTAGCATTTTTGCTAGTTGATGTATCCTTCCTTCCTGTTTCTTGTTTTATAAGCTCCCACATTGCCCGACGTTTATTAGCAGCACTGTTGATTTCTTTTTGTATGGCTCATCTTGACAGACTGGATTATTTCTTTTTTAAGTAAATTACGCATGCTTTTATACAAGTTGACACTGCATTCATTCTTTGATACGTGAGCGATGGTCCGAGCCGCATCAACTTTGGTTTCTACGTCCTCTATTTTGTTTGGAGCATAAATATTTTTTTTTCTTATTTTAATCCTTTTTTCAGGAAAAGATGCGTTGAAAATTGATGATAGTGCCTCATGAAAATTGTCGAACTTGTTTCTCCGCGTCATCATCATAAAAGACTCTTTTATGGAGAAATTCCTCCGACGTACGAGTACGCAGAGTTTATATAATTAGAAAGAGAAAATACTCCGCATGCTGTTTAATTATGCTTATCGGCGTCTCTTTCTGGAAAATGGTATTCCTACACTGGCCTCCACTTTCATCTTTAGATGCCTCATATATGAAAGAGGCTGAAAGCAATAATGTAAAACTTTCAAAACTTTCTTTCCCATAATACAAGGAAAAAGGAAACATTATATTTACCAAAACACAAAACGCAAAGTTTGAAATATCCCCCCTATACTATTGACCATCTTCCGTGGTCTATACAGACTCTGAATGTAACCAGGTTTAGGAGAGTAGTTAAGACTTTGTTACTGCATAACTGTTTTTAGTGTGAATAAATATCAATGTGAAAAGTTAGATTAATCCTGATCTTACTCTATTTTTTTTACCTGTCCTGGGCTGTCTGAATGCATTAAGAAAATATTATCTGTAATCATTATTATATTCAAAAATATAATCAATGTCTAATATAATAGTAAGTTTCACAAAACTCAGAATATTTAATTCAAATTAATTTTCAACGTTTTCTTTAGAGTGCATTCGGTCTCATAGAAAAAATAAATATTATTATTATTATTACACGTTCCTTCTGGACTAACTTTCGGTCCTCCTACAAGTTCAGTCTAAATACACTGGGTTGCTGTGTACTACTCTGTCAAGAAAGTACCGGGAATTTTCAATTAAAACAACATTTTTACATTTAATCGTCAAAATTTATTGGGTCGCCTTCAAAATAGGCTCCATTTGCTCCAATACATCTATGCCAACGGCACTTCCAATTATCGAAACATTTTTTATAGGCGCTTTCCGGGATGGACTTTAGCTATCGCGCCGAATTTTGTTTTATGGCTTCAATCGACTCAAAACGGGTGCCACGAAGGGGCAATTTTAGTTTTGGGAAGAGGAAAAAGTCGCAGGGAGCCAAATCGGGCGAATACGGTGGTTGCTGAAGCACGTTTGTTGAGTTTTTGGCGAGAAAGTCAGTCACAATCGTAGCTCGGTGAGAAGGCGCGTTATCGTCATGCAAAATCCATGAGTTGTTCGCCCACAAATTTGGCCGCTTCTTACGGATACGCCCACGCAAACGTTTCATAACGCCTAGGTAATACTCCTTGTTTACCGTCTGACCCTCTGGAACGAATTCGTAGTGCACCACGCCACGGATATCGAAGAAAACAATGAGCATCACCTTCATTTTCGAGCGGCTTTGGCGTGGTTTTTTCGGTTTCGGCTCATTTCTGCCACCCATTCCGATAATTGCTGGCTTGTTTGCATATCGTACTCGTAGACCCAGGTCTCATCACCAGTTATAATGCGTTCCATGAATGTAGAATCGGAATTACAGCGATCCAGCATATCTGAAGCAACCTGTTCGCGATGACGTTTTTGAAGAAAATTCAGGTCTTTCGGTACGAGTCGTGCGGCCACCTTTCTCATGCCCAAAATATCAATCAAAATCGTACGTGCGGACTCGTGGGATATCTCAAGATTATGTGCTATCTCTCTCAAGCTGGTACGACGGTTTTCCAGCACCCTTTCCTTAATTTTATCGACGTTATCTTCGATCGAAGCCGTCGATGGGCGTCCGAAACGAGGCAAGTCTTCGACCACTTCACAACCGTCCTTGAAGGCTCTGTACCACTGATATGCACGAGTTTTCGATAGAGCATTATCACCAAAGGCCTTTTGCAACATTTTCAATGCATCGGCACATGAAAATTCATTTGCAACACAAAACTTTAAACAAATTCTTTGCTCAACGTAATCACCCATAGTAAAAATCGGCGCGCACTCTGACATCGACTGATTTAATCAGCTGTTGCAAACACACTAGTTGACATATCCCGCTCAAGCTTGGCATAGTAATTAAGGACAGTGGTACCAACCTAGGAAAAAAAATTTTTACCTGCCTCATTGCCCCACCAGATTTAAATCGATAATTCCCGGTACTTTCTTGACAGAATGTACATCAATATTGTGTGGAATGCAACTTTATTATATAAATATATCTGTCCAAACTTTGATATATGTAACTAGGCTCACTTAATTGAAACTGAAGATATTCGAAAATATTTTATATATGAAGTCGAAATTGTGCATTAATTAACAACATGGAATATTGACGGCTTTAGAAATTACATCGATAGTAATTTAGGTGATTGGGGTGGAATGCCTGCAGTCGGATATCAATTTGTCGGACGAAACATAGAACTCGATGCTTTGATCGCCGATATAAACTATATCTGTCGAACATCATTGCACATCATCCCTTTATTGCTCATAATTGCTTTTCCGGAATTTAAATCAGCCTAAAGGCTCTAAATATTCGTTTATTATTTCCGAATCATGAACTTCACAGAACGAACATCTAAAAAGAATGTTTTATAACGTGAAATTTGAATAGTTCACATTTACTGTATCGATAAATAACCCGTCCCTCCACTTATCACATTTCAGAGGTTTATATCTTAAAACTAAGTTTTTGGCTGGCTCAATACAATGCTTAGAATTGACATATACGAGTATATTGGATGGTCCCAAAACTACAATGAGGAGCGTGTGGGATGATCCTCAAGTAGGCCAATCTTTCAATTAAAAAAAATTCTGGTCAAATTTGTTTCAAGATTGCTTCTGGCAATCGGTAGAAGACTTTAAGCGAACTGCTATTTCATCAACCTATTGCAGTTTTCTCTGAATAGATCTGTACCGTTGGAAAAATATCTCTGATATTCAACTCGACAAGCTGAAAAAGCTTCTGAGGGATCTTCACAAAAGATCTAGGAGTATCAAGATAATACATAACATAATTTGTCGTCATAATAAAGAAATTTAGGACCATTGAAAAGATATTAAAATATACTGGGTGATCCATTTACTAAATTAACCATTCATTGAATAATTTATTTTTGGAAACAACCTGTTTATTAGAAAATAATTTCAAGTACAGGGAGCTTGCTGTCAAATTAAGTTTCTAAGATGTCTGGTTCGACAGCTATGGTAGTGCGCGATATTGCAGGACCGTCTAAATACCTAGGAATCACGGTGAATAATAAAACTAATTTCAAAATACATTTCTATAATACAGAAAGAGAAATTATTGTAAGATCAAAACAATTTCGATCCCTCACCTAGAAAAAACGCAGCATAAACCACACAAAAGTTTCAAGAATCTACCCAACTATATACAGACCGGTATAAGAATATGATAATAATAACAATAAAAATACATCACCTTTATTAGTTTATAAATCAACATAAGAATAATTATATAATTTACACCAAACTTCTATATCGTGGCGAAGTCTAGCACAGCTATTCTAACTCAACCACGACACAGCAAAAACAAGTAAAACTGCAGAACATGGCCGTCCGCGGAATAAGTAACCGACCTCCGAACCGTGTCTAGAATCTACAGGGATGAACTTATCTCTGACATAGCGGGATGAATCAGTTTACTTCAATAAACGCTAGGCGAAGTTAGCCAGATGAATATTTCTCCTGTTGCCCATGTTGAGTCAACCTATATGCACCATAGCACACAATATAATAATAATAATAATACGTTTATTGCTACAACAGCCATTGGTAATAAAAGGCATACAGGGTTCATATCTCCCGAAGGATTCTGTTAAGTCTTACATTCAAAATAAGTACATCAAAAAATTAAAGCAGCGCAAAAGTACAAATAAACATATACTTAAATACTAGTAGGAAAGGAAGTTTTGAGGATGAGGATAGCAGGAAAGGATTTATTCTTTACCCTTTTAAGAACAAGATCTAGCTAAAAGAGTGGAAATCTATCTTACCAGTGAATCACTTGGTTTTTGCAGCGACTCCGGAAAAAAGATACCGTCTGTCGAAGATCTATATTACCCAGTGAATTCAAAGCGTTAGACATCATGTACGAAAAAGATCTTTCGTAAATTTCTTTTCGGTGCTGCGGATTTGTGACAAAATATCTATGACGCAGATTGAGGCCATGAACTTCGTGTCTGTATTGAATCCTATTACAGAGGTATCGGGGCGTCCTGAATTCCAGAATCTTGAAACCCAAACAAGTTTTCTCAACCCAAAAACTAAACGACAACAGCTGTTCTGAACTTTTTGAACACGATTTTTCTCCGTTTGCCGCAAACATGAACCATACAAAAAATCGCCCTAAGTGAAATTCGAAAGGACTAAGACTCGTATAGCATTTTTCTCGATCCCTGGCTCAACAGATGTCTGTCGCAATAGAACAGTTTCAGATTGCTTCAATTATTTAGGTTAGAATTACCAATATGAATATTCAATTCTCGATTGAGATCGTCCCTGACTGTTTTTGATGAAAGACATATAAGTTTTGATTTTTCAGCGTTAAATTTGAGTGCGTGCTGTCTAGAGATTGGTGACATATGCCCAAGTTCAGAGTTCAGGCGATCATTGACAATATTGACATCACTAAAATTAAAACTGCTGTATAGTTGGATGCCATAAGCTGATGTTTGGACGCTATAATAAACAACCGAATTGAAGACATTTGCAGTATAAACTATGCAGATCGACGGACCCAAAATCGAACCCTAGGGTACACATGCCATACACGCTCATACCAGAGGAGTATTTCTCATCATTAGAAATTATGTTGGATCTATCCCGGATGTAGGAATTGATAAGAGTACAAGCAGACTCATAAAAGCCTATTTTAGTTTAGAAATGAGGAGTGTGTGATCTAAGGTATCGAAAGCCTTCGAATAGTCCAACAAAACCAACAGGCTAGCTAAGCCTATAACGTGAGCCCCTATGTTATCGTCCATTATGGTTGTAACTGCCGTAGATGTGCTGAATATCCTCTTAAAGCCGCATTGACTTTGAGGCAAAATTTATATATTTTTTTGATATTCAAGGATCCTCATAACGCTTACAATCAGGTTTTTTAGGAATAGGTCGACCAACAGAAATCTTCCAAGATTCGGGACAATATTTTTATTCAATACAGTTCTTGATAATGTTGACAATTATCCCATCAATTACCGGGGTGCAGTATTTCAACATAGTAGCACTTATATTATCTATACCATACGCATCAGACCCCAAACCGTTTAGAATAGAATGAACTTCCTCAACATACGTCATTGAAAATGAAACACTAGTATCAGAATGAAACCTTGCGTTATAGAAGAAGTCTAATATACTAACGGTTTCCTTTGATACATTATTAGTAGAGATGAGAATTAATATTTTACATTTTCTGGGTCAGATATGTTAGATGGAATAACGTGGTCTTTCGGCTACCCAGCGAATACCCAGACCTTCAGTGTTCTCCATGTCACACGAGAATTATTCTCAGCACAGACAAAATTGAGATAAGCCGCTTTTTCGTTTCTGGTAGTAGTGACTGCAAAATTTCGTAATTTCTTATACGATAACTGTTCAAATTTACTTTGAACAGAGATTTTTTAATTCACTTTGCAGGTACGTAACAATTACGTACCCAGAGTTCAACAATTTAGGCCTTTCAAATATGAATTATTTAATTCATAGAAACCTAAGCGGGCCTAAACACCAATTAGAAACTGGAGATATTTCTCTCTTAGATTATTCCTAGAAACCCATTAGAACCGTTTTAGCCGTTTTAAGACTATTGTCGTATCGGAATTACCTGAGCTACCTTTTCGGACCCAAACGCACTCTCTCGTTCGCCAGTTAGCAGAAAGCTACAGTTGAACACATTCCCTAGGCCAGACAGGTCACGCGATAGTCATCCTGCATAAACAGTCGGTTAAGAAAATTCGATGAAGACAAGTTCTGATTCCACGCACATTCTCTTGAAGTAAGCTCTCATAACTTATAACATAGATTTATCTTTACGCTTGATTTATTTTATATTCGCATTTTCACTTTAAACTTCCAAGTAACTCTGTCTCTCTCTCTCTCTCAGTTACCCATAACGCACTAAAGTCCTGGAAGTGAATGTATTATCTACATCATTCATTTGTTATTAGATATTAAGTTGTGAAAAGTGAAACCAATAAAATTTAAATCTGTGTTGTAAACAACAATATAAAAAACTCAACGAAGAACTGTTCCCGGATCAAGATAGTGTATCCACCTCAAGCTGGGCCAACAACTCAAAATTGTACACTTGTACTATATGTACTTCTGCTGACAATTCTCTACATGGTCCCTACGAGCCGGATTAAATTCCACATCTGGTCACGAAACAACTCCCTCAATTTGGGTTAAATAATTCAACTCTCTGAACTTGTCTTATATGTATTTTAGGCTGTGAATAAAGCATTTAAGTCTAATATACATCCCTCTTTCACCCTCATTTTTTTTAAGGCGCATATTTATTGAAATTCTCTTTATTTTATTTCAAAGAAAAAATCACACTTTTTTTGTTTTACAGTTCATTCAGAATCCTGACACGTGTTTCGGTCTTTCAAAGGAGTACAAAAAGTAACTTAACTTAAAATTGAAGAAGTTCTTTTATTACACTTAGGATATATATGTGTTTTAATGACGCATGGAAATAACAGCATCCATATAGGGGTGTTCCCAAAGAGTGTTTGGGAAATTGTTAAATCCTCCTTTTCCTCAATTGCTTTTTTGATTGAAGGAATCTCCAAATAGTCCATCAGTTCACACTCTTCAGTATTATATAGTAAAGTGACATATAATATTAATTGAATCAGTCTTTTTAGGCTATTCTGATTCTCACAAATATTTATTGTTATTTAATACAACAATTGTTTCGCTATCAAAGTAGTACCATCAGATAGGTTTACATTTTGAATACCCAATTCTTGTATTAAATAACAATGAAAATTTGTAGAAATCAGAAAAGCCTTATCTGATATGGATTCTCATCATGTGAAGACTGATTCAATTAAATAGTAAAGTGCCATCTATGTCGTTGAAAAAAGGATTATTTTCCTTACAATTTTTTGCAAAACCGGTTGATTTCTAGTTTTTCGAAATACACACCCTATGTTCATTAATTCTATGTTTTAAACATCGGCCTGTCTGTCCTATATATATAGTGTTACAATCATCGCATTTAATTTCATAAATCCCTGATTCGGAAAAGTTGGGGGTTCCTTTCTTTATTGTTCGCTGTTCCGTCTCATTAGAGACGGCCCTGTCGTTCGAAATTAGTTTGTCATTCGATACTTATGTCTTTTACGTTGATATGCGATCTAGCAGTTTTGAGATTGTTTCAAACTGTTTATCTTTACTTGACACTTCAGATTATTGGTTTTTTATTCATTATATATGGCAAATTAGAGATTTGGATATATTTATGCCTGTTAATTTCACATGACGCAGCATTCGTTAAACTGACTCTATACTTCTTTAATTGCATTAAGATCAATAAGAATATTTGATTTGTTCATTCAGTCCACCTCCAAATGGACCTTCCAATCAATTGCGTTAATTTCACTCTTTTTGAGGGAAGGGGTGCATCGAGCACCCCTAACGTTCAGTCTTTGAAAAGACTGTAAAATCATTATTATTCGTGATAATTGAAATGTTCGCATGTAGCCCTTGCTACATCATGCATTATTATTCGAGTAATAGTCAAAATTGTCGCATGTAGCCGTAGCTACATTATGCATTATTCTCTGAATAGTCAAGTTGGTCGTTTGTAATTGTATAAGCGATTGCTGTAAACGTGGCAATCTACCTTACACTTGTTTGTAGTGTAATTGTCATCACATTAGCTTGATATCATATACAGTGATACCAAAATATATAAGTTTGTTTTGTTATAAGTGTTTTACTTCAGTTTCTCATCATCGTTGTGGTTTATCATTATTAGATAAAGGAAGCTGTAGACCACCGCACATAGAGTGTTCTTTGAAGTAAAAATCACCGCTAATAAGCAAAAATACAGTCCACTAGAAGCCATTGGAATTAATCATCGAGATTAATTAATTTGCAATTGTCTATTATTTTAAAATACTGAAATAATAGGCAAATACCCCGGTAAACTAACCGTGGTACGAAACATTTACCAACATCTCATTGCAGGCTCATTACATAGATGAAATGAAAAACAGATAGTTTGGTCATATCACCAGTAGAAAAGAAGAAATGGAGATACTGATCATCGAAGGGAAAGTTGAAGGTCGAATATCAAGAGTCCTTCAGAAAAAAACGAAACACTTACACGATTTTTCCTTCCGCAAGCTACTTGTACAGCTCAATTCTATGGTATGAGGTAGACGTTTTGGACGCAATCCAAAACTACTTGATGAGTTGTATATTCAAAATAATCAGTTTCCTGAGTAATAATTATCACTGATGAATTCTGACAAGAACGAAATAATTGTCCGAGCTTCCAGTTAGCTTGTCTAACGATTTAATTTGTTGAGTTTTCGTGATTCTTATGCTTGAAAATTAGTGGATGTAATGATTATATCATGCGTAGAAAAAGATTTTTCTATACACCAATAATTAAATTATCGAACATTTGTCGACATTTTGTCGAAGTTTACAGATTTCTCCAATTTGAAAGCTCTCCGTGATCAAATACAGAATACTCTTGATTTACGAGAGGAAGTTTATTCCCCTTTAACAGAACAGATACCGCATAAAGCATTCCAACATTCCAAACACCTAGCCTAAATTCGATGAAGCTTCACATCAAAGACTCAGCATCCACGTGTCCAGTCCCACTGTCACAAACCCATTCACCAAGTCATCAATCATCACAACCACCGTGTTGCACGAGGACAATGGCCATTGCATATTATATACGACATTTCCAGACAAGGAAATTAATCAGAGTCGGCGCCTTCACGGTCGCTGCCTTCCGGCCTCTGGCGTTTTAATCATTTATGAAAAGAAGTCGTTGGTTTGCATGTGGGACCAGTGTAGAAGGAGATAGCAGAGAATTCGCCGAATTTAATACGAGTAAATCTGGTCTCATGATGAATAATGAATTGTTGAAGTCAAGAAACCATCTCTCTTGGAATTTATTCCATATTTTAGAATGGTGGAAGGTAGTGATGAAACCTGGGTTGAAATAGAAGTGTTATTTTCCAATTGGTATGTAGATTCCCTTCGAACTCTCAGTGTAACTTCATTTGAGATTTTATAACTTGTGGTAATGAAAATCTGATGGAAGTGATTAGAAAAAGAAAATATTCAGCTTGTGTATCAGTATCCGCCGTTTATGTTGGAATGGACTTAGAATTTTTTTGTTCTAAGGAACAGTATCCTATCGTTTAGCCCAAATGTCTACAGTTTTCGAATTTTGGCAAAAAATGATCTGAAATAACTAGGTCGCATTCACTGATCTAGAATCCAAGGTCATAATTTTCTGTCCAACCACTCCGGTCTTTCTAATGAAAACAACTAGAGACTTGAAACATTAAGAGTAAGATAACATAAATAGAGGTGAATTCTTGATAGAAGGTATAAAAAATTATTTAAATATTTTAATATTAGCCTTCTACATATTCAAATTCAAAAAATTATATTTAATTATTATAACTTCAGAAAATGAATTAAAATAATGTCATATAAGTACCACTTATATCAAAAGACATATAAAATAAACATTCATTATAAGACATCCAAATGGTAAAACAAAATCCAATAAATAAAAATTGTTAACCAAAATCCAATTAATTAAATATTTTGAATAGACAAAATTTTGTTTCTGCTGATCAATCTTATGAAAACGAATATCTTTCAAAAATGTTTAACATAATCTTAAGAATTTCATCATAAAACTATCTTACTTAGAATATTAAATATTATTGGATATCTAACTGAGTTACTTTATATAAAAAAACTCAGGATATGTAAAAACATTACTGAAAAACAAGTTTATACCTTCCATCAAGAATTAACCTCTATTTATGTTATTTTATTCATAATATATAATTATTTGGTTTCTTCAACATTCTTTATACAGAAAGTCCTTGTGCTAAGACAGAGGCCGTTAAATTGTCTTTCAATCTTTAAGATCAAGGGTAAACCACAGAATTATTCATTTATAGTTAAACCGTTACACTACATTTAAATTTTTCAGTATTCATTTACCAGAAGTTTTCTAAATTGTTGAAGGGTTAGTATATATTTGTTGTTGATTGATGTTATATTTATTGAATATGAATTATTTGAATACTGACGAAGCAAAGTCTCTCTTAAAACTTGTTTTTCAGTAATATTGTTACATATCTTGAGTTTTTTTTATATAAAGCAACTTAGTTAGATACCCAATGATATTGAATATTCTAAGTGAGATAGTTTTATGATGAAATTCTTAAGATTATGTTAGACATTTTTTAAAGATATTTGTTTTCATAAGATTGATCAGCAGAAACAAAATTTTGTCTATTCAAAATATTTAATTAATAGGATTTTGGTTAACCATTTTTATTTATTGGATTTTGTTATACCATTTGGATGTCTTATAATGAATGTTTATTTTATATTTCATTTGATATAAGTGGTACTTATATGATATTATTTTAATTTATTTTCTTAAATTATAATTATTGAATATAATTTTTTGAAATTAAATATGTAGAAGGCTAATATTAAAATATTCAAATAATTTTGTATACCTTCTATCAAGAATTAACCTCTATTTATGTTATTTTATTCATAATATATAATTATTTGGTTTCCTTAACATTCTTTAAACAGATAGTCCTTGTGCTATAACAGAGGCCGTTAAATTCTCTTTCAATCTTTTAGATCAGGGGTAAACCACAGAATTATTTATTTATAGTTAAACCGTTACACTACATTTAAATTTTTCAGTGTTCGTTTACCAGAAGTTTTCTAAATTGTTGAAGGGTGAGTAAATATTTCTTGTTGATGTTATATTCATTGAATATGAATTATCTGAATACTGACGAAGCAAAGTCTCTCTTAAAACTTGTTTTTCAGTAATATTTTCACATATCCTGAGTTTTTTATATAAAGTAACTTAGTTAGATATCCAATAATAATGAATATTCTAAGTAAGATAGTTTTAGGATGAAATTCTTAAGATTATGTTAGACATTTCTGAAAGATATTTGTTTTCATTAGATTGATCAGCAGAAACAAAATTTTGTCTATTCAAAATATTTAATTAATAGGAGTTTGGTTAACAGTTTTTATTTATTGGATTTTATTACACCATTTGGATGTCTTATAATGAATGTTTATTTTATATGTCATTTGATATAAGTGGTACTTATATGACATTATTTCAATTTATTTTCTGAAGTTATAATTATTAAATATAATTTTTTGAAATTAAATATGTAGAAGGCTAATATTAAAATATTTAATTAATTTACAGTAAGTTTAAGGCTTTAATATCTAGGTTTAATTCGTTCCTAGGCAGAATCGGTTCAATGGTTTACCCATTTATTCACTATACGCAATGACTTATGCCAAATTTTGTTTGGATCGACCGTACAAGCAGATGGCTGTGATTAAAACTGTTAATTTCTGAACGGAGACATCTAGAGACTTGTAATTTGCCGAGTATGTTTTTGAGTCTACATATAAGGTATGGCAGAAAAGTCATGAGACTGATTTTTTCTGTACCAAAGTTTTTATTTTTTCAAACATCAATGTTTTTCCTTCAAAGTTATTCTATCTGGCAGCTACACACCGATAAACACGTTGTTCCATTTCGATTGGTATGGTCTTTAGTATGTCGATCAAACTCTTTTGGATGTTTTCTTAAGTCTCGAAATGAATACCTTTGAGGGCATTTTTCAGTTTAAGAAAAAGGAAAAAGTCACAAGCACTGAGGTTAGGTGAATAGGAGGGTGCCGGAATCACAGGAATGCCTTTTGAGGCCGAACATTCTGTAATGAGAATCAGTGTGACCTGGCCCTTTATCATGATGGAGCATTCATTTATCTGGTCTCACGCGAATGTCTTTTTTTTGAGTCCTTTGTTAAAAGACGGTTGGATCTCGCAAGAGTGTTCACACGTTCCACGTTGTCATCGATTTTCGAAGTTGAAGGACTCCCTAAATGATATTAATCGTTCTACTTGTTCCCTGCTTTCAAAAAATTAAAAAGTGATTTCGAGATAGCGGATATTCCCAATAGGCTAGTTTTAACTTTTCAAACGTAACACTCGACAATTTTTCAAGATTAACACAAAATCTAATGTTGCTTTAAATTCCGCTGTTGCATTTTGCGTGATGCACAACCAAATCATATTTTACTGATACCATTTACAAAAATCATGTAATTAACGGAATGAGTTCTATCAGTAACCTATCAAGGACAACAGAGCTGCGTTGCCAGATTTCTTGCAGTGTTGCCACTCTCACTACTTTTCTTCCACAGTTCGTGTATCAGTTGTGACTGAAAATGAACAGCATCGGTGTCGATATTTTCAGACTTATCCAAGTATTTTCGAGATTACAGATTCAATCGAAATCGAAGTTAGGATTAGTATATCTATAGAGAAACTGACAAATTCTAATTTCTCAGGTAGTCAGCAAGCTAACGGATAGTACCTTGAAATTGCGAACGAGTGTCCGAATTCAGAAGCACATTTTTTCAAACTGATATCCTTTTTTGATTTGAGAAAAGAGATTGAAAAGTGTGTGGAACAATTACATTATTTATATTTATATATATATATATATATATATATATATATATATATAAATATATATAATAAATATAACCTTAAATCTACAAAGTTTATTAAATTTTCTCGATCAAATCTCCACAGAATTCTCTTAATTCTAATCACTGGTTAGTTACTGTTACGAGTAATATGTTTTTGTGGACTTCTTTATGTTTGTTCTTGTCCGTTTTCACAATAATGTTCGGGTTTCGCACTTCCACTATTTCCTAAGGATCGTAAAATAAGGGAACAAGTTTATTCTCAATGTTCTTGTTGTTCAAGAGCACCTTATCTCCTACATTATAGTTTATTTTATTCTATTTTGTGGCCAAACTCTCTTTTTTTTAATTTTGTATTCACCAAGTTTTCTCTAGCATATTTTCAAGCCGTTTGCAACCTATATTTTAGTTCAAGTAGGTAGTTGTCGAAATTATAGATTTATATATAGAATTATTCAACCGTTTGACACGTCCTGCTTCTGAAACTACCAAACTCAAATAATTGCGTAAAAACCTACTTCCGACCTTCAAAAAGGCCATAATATTCCTGATCTTTATAAATTGATAAAACGTTTGGAGGATGATGACTTTTTAAGGGTTGAATCAGTTGAAGAATATCACGAAAAAGATAAAACGAAGCGCATAAATGCAAATATAGCAAATATAAAGTAAATTCACGGCAAGTTTCCTCCGTATCTCCTAATTCTTCTGACGATATTTACAATTGCGCCAAAAATAGAAGTGACATCGAATGTTAGAACTGTTATAAAAAAGAGCACTATTATAGTGATTGTAAATTCAAAAGATCCAAATTTTGTAACCATTGTGGTTCACCTAATGGAACTCTTCGCACTTGTAAAAACTACTCAAAAAACTAAATGATGGGATGTCTTTCAAGGCCCATAGGTCATCCCACAATAATTCTCTAGGCGCCAGTAGATCGAATTCAAATCTTTTCGATAAAGTTGAGTGGGAAGATTGGAAGATTAAATTACTTTTATAATTCGTCAGCGATCGAATTTCACCACTTTTCAGTGAACAAAAATTTTATAACAGGCGTTTCATAGGAGTGAAATTATTGGATTTTTCGGTTGTTGGCTTATTGGGTTCAGGCCTTAACGTAACAATAGTAAGGGTGGCGCTGAACTGTTGAAACCTCTGAATTTGAGAGTATTTCCTTGTCAAAAAATTTTTGTGTTTACCGCTGATGATAAAAGACAGGAAGTTATGGTTTTAGTTCATTTGCCTGGCATATTATAGAAGCTTTAGTAGTTCCCAGTCTCAGTCATGATTTCATTTTTGTCGCAAATTTGCTATCAAGATTGATTACCTTGAAGGTAGACAGGACGTTCAACGAAACAATATCTCTTTGAATACTTCGAGTTTGTACGATTTGAAAGTAGAAATTTGTAGTGTAGAGTTTTGAATTCGGAACAACAAGTTATCGTTGATGACTTGATATTATTATAGCTTTCGAAGATTTTAGCAGTGAAGATCATTTAGGCAGAACGAATGAATTTCAATTAACCATAGACACTGGAGAAGCAGAACTCTTTCGATTAGAACAATATCCTTTATCTCCATATATGATGAAAATATTGATTGACGAATTGGACGAAATGTTGAAGTTGGGCGTTGTTGAATCTTCAAATTCACCATGGTGTAGTCCGGTTCTGTTAATCACAAGGAAGAATAACGAATATAGATTTTGTTTCGATGGTCGTAAGATTCGTATAGATCATATTCTCAGCGTTCCTACTGGAGCAAAATTCATTTCTAGTATAGATTTAAGAAAGTCTTTTTGGCAAATTCCTTTAGATCCGGAGTCTAGAGAGAACACCGTTTTCAGTGTTCCCAATTCACTGTTTGGCCTTTTGGTTTGAGAAACAGCGCACAAGCACAACAACGACTTGTCCATAAACTTTTCGGCCCTAAATTTTTTAATGAAATTTTTGTTTATAGAGATGATATAATAGTTATTTTGACCACTTTTGAATAACATGTTGAACTCCTGAGCGAAGTTCTTGATCTTCTCAAGCAAGCGAATTTGACAGTAAACCTAGATGAATGTCTTTTTTTTCGAAATTTTATAAAGTACTTAGGATATATTGTTGACGGTCATGGTCTGAGAAGTGATTCTGATAAAATTTCATGTATGGTGAATTTTCTTCGCCCGAATTCCACAATGCAAATTAAAAGATTCATAGGAATGTGTTCTTGGTACCGAAGTTCCGAAGTTTGATTAGAGATTTTTCCACCTTAATATCTCCAATTAATGATTTGATAAAGGGTACAACAAAACGTCAGGCTATCGAATGTACCCCTCAAGCCGAAGAGGTATTCCTTAAAATTAAAGAGGCTCTGGTAGCTTCGCCAATACTTACTCCTCCTGACCTCGATCGTCCTTTCATCATACAGAGTATGCCTCCGCTACTGGTGTTGGTGGTGTGCTGAGACATCACCATGATACCGATGAAAATGTTGTTGCTTATGCAAGTCTTTCTCTTTCCCGAGCCGAACGAAATTATTCTGTAACTAAACGAAGACTTTTGGCTCTATTATTTTGCCTAGAAAAATTCAGACCTTACGTTAAAGGAGTTAGATTCATGGTCATTGCAGACCATTATTCTCTATTATGGTTGAGTAAATTATCAAACTCTTCAGGAATATTGGCGCGGTGGGCAGTTTGTTTAAGGCAGTTTGATTTTGAACTATTACACAGAAAGGGTAAAAATAATGTAGTTCTCGAGTTTCTTAGTCGTACCAATGAGTCCAGTGAAGTGTACCTCATATCAATTAGTGAAGAAAATTTATATAATTAGAAATATCCACATTGAAAGGTTGAAAATTACATTCTTTACAAACTCGTTTCATCTAATGTTCCGGTTCAGTCGAATATTTCCGAATGGAAAACCGTTATACCGACTAACGAGCGTATTGAAATAATAAGAACATTTCACGATCCTCCAACCTGCGGTTGCCTAGGTTTTAATAAAACGTTCGCCAGAATCAGTGAACTTTATTATTGGCCTTAAATGAGGTTCCATATTCTTAAGTTTATCTGTTAGTGTAAAATCTGTGAAGCTCAAAAATCTTATAACAAACCCGGACTAGGTTTCATAGGAAAGAAGAAAAATGTAAATTTTACATGGAAAGTCATTGCTTTGGATTTAATGGGTCTATTGTTGGTTATAGCGGATTGGTTTACTAAATATGTTATACTGCATCCCATGCGAAAAGCGACAGCGGAGAACACAGTTAACTTTCTAGAATCCGATGTATTTTTGAAGTTATTTCCATTATTTCGGAAAACGGTGCTCAATTTGCTATAAAGAAATTGGCTGAATCCTACAAAACCCAAAAGATTTGGTATACTGCCGTTTATTCACCTCAATGCGATTTTGTGGAGAGAACGAACCAAACAGTAGGGACAACTATTCGCTGTTACATCGAAGGCTTGAATTATTGCGAATGGGACAAAGATATTAAAAAAATTACATTTACTTTAAATACCGCCAAGCATGAAGTGACAGGGTATACTCCGGCTTATTTGAATATTGGAAGAAACGTTCCTGATAGTGGCGATTATTATTGACAAATAATAATAATTCAATTGCTATCTAAACATAGGAATATTGATGCTGACAATATTGAACCGCTAGCTAGCATTTTCCATGATATCAAAAAAAGACTTCATAAAGATTATAATAGAAACGCCCAGACTTATAGTTTGCGTCGAAAGCAATATTCTTTCAATGTAGGAGAGAAGAAATTTTCGTCGAAGTTGGCAGTCAAATATGTGTTGCGTAGAATACCCAAGAAAGCTTCGAATCTGTCTTATTATTTGGAAGATTTAATTGGGTTTCCTGATGGTGAATGGCATATTAAGGATTGAAGCCTTATTTCGGTTCTAATTCCGATGTTTCCGTTTCGTAATCTTTTTTGGGTTTATTGAATTCGAATTATCGTTTTTCTTTTTTTGCGTTTATTATGCAAAATACCCCCCATCATCAATAAATGATGACAACTCATTACGAGCGGGATTTGTCTAGTAATTCCCCCAACTAAGCATTGGTAGATTTAGGTATAAGTTAGGCAAATAGGTTAAGATAGAATAAGATTGGTTAGTCCCAATAATAATTGTTTGCATAGAAATAGGTTAGGATAGATCAAAAATAGGATAGAATAGGTTAAGTTAGGGTAGTCAAAATAGATATAGGTAGAATAGGTTACGGTAGGTTAGTTAGAGTAGGAATAGAGTCAAACAAATTTAGTTAGACTGATTATTTAGGCTAGTTGTAAATATTATCGTTTAGTTTATAATTAGAATAGGTGCGTGAGTACATATTTTAGGATACGTTTTTGTCATAAATAATTCATTAACGTTAATCATTATTTGAAAGAAAAGATTGCATTTCAATAAGAGAAAAGACAAATTTTTTTATTCGAACAGGGCTGGTGTAGCATTGCGAAATTGTTGAAAGTTTTATTTTAAAACTTTTGGTTGGTTCATTAAATTAATTACTCCAGCATTTTGCTTGGTAGTACGTTGTGCCATCTGTACAAGGAAATAATTTATAATACATAATCTGGTATGACGGTTTTCTATGTGTGATCAACTGTTGGGGAGATGTTTATTTGGAGTATTTGAAATGACAGAAAAATTTAAGCAAGGCGAACGGATTCCTTTGTCTTCAAGATGATGTGAAGAATATAACTTTCACGATAAGAATCTTTCCAGAGGATTGGTATATGATATAATTAGTGATATTACATATTAGTTAAAACTAACACTCAAAAAATTCTCGATTTCTGTCGTATTGCGGTCTCGACGAATTTTGGATTTACTTACCGCTGTGAAAACCGAAGTCATCACCATCCCCAAATTGTCATCTCCACCAACACCCTTGTGTAAGAACTCAGTAAGTGCCGATGCTGTGCCGAACATCAGGAAAATAAATAACTACATTTCATTTGTGAATATTCTGTTTACCATTCACCATATTGATTCATCATCATTTTATGTCATTTGTGGATTTATTAGTTTGCCATGAATTGAATCAATTCAATTGGACTCAAACTAATTGACACCCTCCCAAGATATCATTTCAATTCAATGAGTTATATAGACAGATTACTTTGAAATCTGTTAAAGAAACGGACCTCACACCCATCAATGTTCTCCGGCGAACAGATGTGGTTCGCAGTGTAACTATTTTAGCGTTCATTCCTTATTAAAAAATTCGACGAATGAAAATTTTGTTACAAGTTGACAAGTTTATGCTATTGTTATATGAATAGCACCAATACGCAATCCAATTACTCCAGATGTGTTACTTTCGTTAGCCATACGAAGGAAAGCTTCTAAGTGTTTGTGCGAATTTTTAAGTGCACCTAGTGTTTCGTGTTGATAAGCTGTTGAATTGAATTACTTAATTGAGCAAATCACTTGATTCATTAAATATTCTTGATTAGAATTCTGTGCCTTGATCTGAAACAACTTCAGCAGGTATACCTTAAAACAAAGTTTAGAAAAAAAGATTTTGATAGCGTTTCTGCTTCTTTGTTTGGTAGTGGGTAGCACTCTACGAATTTGGTTGAGTCGCATTGAATTGTGAGTATATACTTATTGTTCGCGATATCAGTTATTGCTTAAAGCTATCTTTCGATTGTTCAATAGTTCTTTTCTGCTGGATTCAAACTTAGTGAAGCAAAACTGAACCTAACACAAACCCACTAGCATCTGTTCTGAGAATGTATTCGTTATTCCCTGAAAAATCTGGGTATTTTTCAGGGATCTAGATATTGAAAAATAGATGCTGTCAGAACGTTTCCTTCGCGCGACAAGATGTTCAAAGGTTGAGCGATTTCTGCAAAATTTCTAATAGATTTTCTATAATAATTAGCTAATGTGACAAAACGTTTTTCTTCCTAGGAGCTTGTTGATACAGGATAACGTGAAATAGCATCAATTTACTCTGTATCTGTTAAATGCTTTTAGCCGAAATGATATGACCTAGATACAACATTTCCTTCTTAAAAAATTCACATTCAATAGGATTTAATGTCAAATTTACCGCTCTCAGGAGTTCTAATTCTTTTACAAGATTTTGATTATGATTTTGCAAAGAATGTACAAAAACTATTAAATCATCTAAATAAATAAAGCATGAATCGTAATTCTAACCTGAGCTATTGTCTTGGGGCTATTTTTTAATCCCATTCCTAGTCTTTTCAATTGATATTAAACTTTTTGAGTTGTAAATTCTGTACATAGTCTGCTATGTGAGAACAGTCTGTATATGTCCACATGTGAGACGGCAAGATCGATATAACCTAGATAGATAGAACTGTCATCGAAATAACACGTAAACTGATCTGTATGTTTATATACATTATTGATTATGTTTATCATTTCATGACATAATAATAAACACCCCGATATAGAACATAGACGAACGATAAAATTATAGGAAACCGCTTCTCTAGAAAAAGATGTTATCGTCTTTAATCAGTACAGTATGGCTAAAGAATAAAACACACTTTGATGAGTCTGCAGTAACTCGTCTGTGAACGATTGGTCTAACCTACCCTATCCTGTGTGTATCACATGCTTAGAGCGAGTGTGCTAAATTTCAAAAAAAGATCTACAACGTTAATAAAAGAAAGATTTTTTTTTTAAAGTAAAGAGGTTTAGGACATATGTTGATTTAAACTTTTCATCTTAAAATCATCCAAGGAATCATACCCTTTGAGTATCTAGATTCCAATTATAAAACACCCCGTATATAAAATATATATAAATATAAATATATATTTTTTTTTCATGGATTTTATGTATATCACATCGTAAAAAAATTATATATAACCATTATTTAAGAACTCAGAGAATGAAAAACAATAAAACCCAAGAAAAAGACTCACCGTTGTATATATGCTGACTCGTTAGAGTGTAATCATATCAAAATCAATTGAATTAGATCAATTCAGGCAAAAATATCAATAATTCAACTCATAAACATACTCATAAGCCAAAATTTTGATGATGAAGTATATTTTGAATACATAACCACTAGTCAAGTGAAAATTCTTTAAACGATAGTTAAATATAAAAAAAAATCCTTTTGAAAATCTTAAATGGAATTCGCAGGTATCATTCAATTGATAAATATTAAATGTTTAAGAAAGCCAAAGTTGCAATAAATAGAAGTAATTCAAATTTAAATATCTAGTTTGAACTTATGAAGAAAATTGTTAAAAAGATTTGCAAAAATAAACCTATTATTTTTGAGAAAACAAATTTGTAACATCTATGTTATATGTTCTATGTCTAAGATTTTAACCTAAAGTTGTCACATGTCATATTCCGTTAGCTGTTAGAAATGTGAATTGAGAAACCCGAAGAAATAAAATTATTTTTGATTTCTTCCAGGTTAGTGAGCTATTTTTTTATTTCTTTGTAAGTTATTATTTTATTTTGTGTATGTTATTTTGGTATATTTTAAACTAAAGAAAATAAATTCTTCCAGAACTATGACATCAAATCGTCTATTTCTTCAATTATAGAAATAAAAATTGATTACATTCTTATAAATCAGAAACGTAAGCTATAATGACGACATCCATGAAGATTGGCATCGCTTTGGAAGCATTCAATACTGATAAGAAGATGAATACATGCAAATTCAAATGGATCCAAACTACGGGAACGGAAAATACATATTATGAAATACCAGAGGATAAACATAAACAAACAAAACATATCTGACCATCATGAACTTTTGGATCTACCGAAGGTTCATTAACTCCGGAATTGAAAGAAATATATTTTGAAGCCGAAGAAGATGTGATGTTCAAGAATGAATATTTACAACTGATTTATTCACCCGCATACATGAGAACAGTATTTGGACAAGAATCACCAAAACCACAGGATACGGTAGAATTTTCAAGAAAAAGCAAGGAGAATGAAAAGGATTTCAAGAGGAGAAAGGAGGATTTTGTGCTGAATAATTTTGATGGTAAGAGTGTTTCAGTGAATTTATGGTTAATAAAATTCGAGACGAAAAGCACGCGTTGTGAAGTAGAAGATAGAGACAAAATTTTGATTATACGGTTGTTTCTGGATGGAATAGCGAAAGAATGGTTTGCTTCTAAATTAATTACATTAGGTTTAGACATAAGTTTTCGAATATGGAAAGATAACTGCTTAGAGTGTTTGGAGAGTATTTGTTAAACGAGTTGGCATAAATATAGGAAGGCGTATTCATTTAGGTACATAGGAGGAAGTTTAGTTGACTAAGCTTTTAGGAAAGAAAATTTGTTGTTAAATCTCCGAAATAACTTTCCAACTGACATATTTATTGATTTAATTGTGACAAGTTTGCCAAATATTTTTCAAGATAGAATTGATCGATCAAATGTTACAACTTTCGAGACATTATTGGGTGAGTTGCGAAGGCTAGAAAGTTCTAAAAAATATGACAATTATCGAAATATAGAACACCATAAATCTGCCGAACAAATTCCTTCCTATTCACAAACAAATAGAAAACCAGTTAAGAAGGAACCATGCTCAATTTGTGAGAATGATGGTTTTTCAGGTAGATTTTATCCGGAGACTTTATGTGGGCTAAGGAATAAATCCAATAATTTTGAACAAAAGAACGTATCCGGTAACATAAAAACTGTAAACAATATTGTTGTATTCGGAGTCAAATGTTAGTCTTCTGTTTTCCAAACTAGCAGAAAAAATATGTCTACGCATTCAAGATAATAGAAACACATTCCAAACAGTCAGTGGCAGGGCAAAATTTTCAGAAAAAATAATTACAAAAATGAGAATCAATAATATCAAAAAAGAAGTTGAACTTTTTGTAGTTAATGGGAAAAATTTCGAGTATGATATTCTACTCGGACTAGACTCTATTTCCAATTTTCAATTACAACAAGATTTTGATTTGAATATTTATCAAAGATTAGATATGAATGAAGAAAGAAAAATCGATTGTATCCATAATAATAATAACAATCATTACACCATCAATTTCAATGAAAGTATACCAACAGAACTTTTCGAAGCAAAATTAGACCATAAGGAAACGAATCAGAGAAATAAAATTGAAGTTTTAATAAATAAATATGACCATATTTTTGCAAAACACAAGTTTGATATTGGTCAGGTGCAAAATAATGAGGCACATATAAAACTTTTAGAACACAAATTTATAGCAAAAAACCATACAGGTGCCCAATGGAGGATCAAGAAGTGATAGAATTTCAAATAGGAAGATTGTTTAGAGCGAATCTGATTGAGAAGTCCTCCTCGCCTTTTGCATCACCAGTCACTTTAGCATATAAGAGAGATGAAGAGTCTAACACCAGATTATGTGTCGATTTTCGTGAACTGAATAAATTAGTTGTTCCCGAAGCACAGCCTTTCCCATTAATTGATGAAATCTTAGCCAAGACGCGAAATGCAAAATTATTTACTACATTAGATGTAAATTCTGCCTTTGGGTCGATTCCTATTCGTATCAAAGATAGATATAAAACTGCTTTTGTGACGCAGAATGGTCACTGGCCATTGAAATGTTTACCTTTTGACTTAAAACATCCCCGTCCATATTTCAACGTATATTGAATAATATTATCAGAAAATATAGCCTAAATGTATTCAACCTAAATTATATAGATGATATTCTGATATTTTCTTCAACATTTGATCAACATATAGAAAGAACATTTGAAGAGTCTCTTGAAAGCACTATGTAATGAAGGATTCAGACTTAAATTTATCAAGTGTAATTTTGCAGAAGAAGTCAAATATTTAGGACATATTGTAGGAGACAATACAGTACGACCTATAAATGACAATTTCATTTCCATTAGGAATTTTTCTCCACTAGATACTGGGAAGAAGATGAGGCAATTTTTAGGTAAAGTTAATTTTAATCACAAAAACATAAAAGATTCAGCGAGATTATTAGAACCGTTGTATAATTTACTGAGAAAAGATATAAATTCAATTGGTCATTGGCTTGCCAGGAAGCTTTCAATAAGGTTAAGGACATCCTTTGTTCTGAGCCAGTTCTTGCAATTTTCGACCCAAGTGCCTATACTACTATATATACCGATGCCAGTATTCAAGGAGTAGAAGCTGTTCTTAAAAAAAAACAGATTAATGGTAAAATGAAACCCGTAGCGTATTTTTCTAAAAAACTAAATTAATATCAGAAGAACAAGAAAGCAATATTCCTAGAATGTCAGGCAGTTAAATTTTGGAAATATTGGCTAATAGGACATAAATTTATTGTTGTTACTGACCATAAGCCATTAGAAGGGAAAGAATTTCGTACAAGACCAGATGAAGAGCTGTGTGACATGATGAATTTTCTATCACAATTCGATTTTGAGATTAGATATGAACCAGAAAAAGGAAATATAGAAGCATATTGCCTTTCTAGAAACCCAGTTCTGGAAGAAACGGAGAATATGGACGAATGTTTAAGAACAGTTAATTTGGTGGTTAAATCAAATAAAAAACGATCAACAGAATAATCTCTTAAAGATAAATAATATGAGAACTGTTGTACAGAAAGAGATACATTACAAATTGCACGGAAATAACAAAAAATAATTTTATCCAATGATTTCGCAATCAGAAAAGTGCACAAGCATTATGGCCATACTTGTGCTAGTAAGATAAATAATAAAATCAGGAAGTTTTATTACATTCAGAATATGAATTCACTGACAAAAAAAGTTTGTGGATCATATGACATATGTTGTAAAAATAAAACGAGAGTAGGGCAAAATTATGGTCTTCTTTCTCAATTGGGTCCAGCAAAAGAACCATTTGAAATAATGTCGTTAGTCATAATTGGAGGTTTTGCTGGAAACCGCTCTTCAAAAAGATACCTTCACATAGATCATTTTACTCGATATGCATTTGCGAGCACTTCAAAACACCAAAGAAACGAAGATTTCATCAAATTAGTTAATAAAATTTAACATAAACGACCAATAAAAACACTAGTAACAGATCCATACCCAGGAATAAATTCGGAAACATTCAGACAGCATATGAGAAGTTTGAATATACAAATGTAGATTGTCCTTTTTCTAATGGTCGGCTTGAACGACTAAATCAGACATTGGTGAACAGAATAAGGTGCAAACAAAACGAAAAGAAAATTAGGGCATGGACGACAATAGCCGATGAATGTATTGAAGAATACAATAGAACAGGCCATTCTACAACTGGATATAGCCCAGAATATTTACTTTGTGGCAGAACTGATCCCATTGCTCCAGAAGAACTTATAGAAGAGAGAAATTTACCAAAAGATAAGGAAATAGCATATAAAAATTCTTTACGCTATCTGAATACAATAAAAGACTGATCGACAAGAGTAGGAAACATTATGATTTTAAAATTGGAGACTATGTTTACGTTGAAAATAAATCAAAGTTGAATAGAAAATAAATTCCTCCAGAATCATGACATCAAATCGTCTATTTCTTCGATTATAAAAATAAGAATTGACTACATTCTTATAAATCAAAAACGTAAGCTCTAATTACCATCCCTGAAAATTTGTATCGCTTTGGAAGCATCCAATACTGATAAGAATAAAAATACATACAAATTCAAATGGATCCAAACTACGGAAACGTAGTTATTACATATTATGAAAAACCAGAGGACAAACAGGATATATCTGACCATCATGAACTTTTTACCGAAGGTGAAGAATATCTTGAAATCGATAAAAGTGAGAGGTTCATTTCGTACGTTTGTCATTTCATTAACTCCGAAATTGAAAGAAATATATTTTGATGCCGAAGAGGATGTGACGTTTAAGAATGAATATTTACAACTGATTTATTCACCCGCATAGGTGAGAACAGTATTTTGAAAAGAATCACCAAAACCACAGGATACGGTCAAAGATTTTAACCTAAAACTGTCACATGTTGTGTTCAGTTAGCTGTTAGAAATGTGAGTTGAGGAACCCGAAGAAATAGCATTGCTTTTTATTTCTTTCAGGTCAGTAAGCTATTTTTTTTATTTCTTTGTATTTCTTTGGATGTTATTATTTTATTTTGTGTATGTTATTCTGTTATATTTTAAACTGAAGAAAATTAATTCTTCCAGAATCATGACATCAAATCAAAATAAGAATTGATTACATTCACTTAAATTAAATAATTACATAAAAATATTAAGAAAAAGACTCACCGTGGTATATAAGTTGACGCGTTAGAGTATAACCAGAGCACATTTAATTAAATAATATCCATTCTGATACAAAAATTAATAATTCAATTCATAAAAATACTCACAAGCTAAAATTATGAAGAAAAAGCATATTCAGGATACATAACGAATAGTCAAATTAAAATTCTTTGAACGGTAATCAAAAAACAGTAATCTTGTTGACAGTTTATACTACTCTGTCAAGAAAGTACCGGGAATTTTCAATTAAAACCACATTTTTACATTTAATCGTCAAAATTTATTGGGTCGCCTTCAAAATAGGCTCCATTTGCTCCAATACATCTATGCCAACAGCACTTCCAATTATCGAAACATTTTTTATAGGCGCTTTCCGGGATGGACTTTAGCTCTCGCGCCGAATTTTGTTTTATGGCTTCAATCGACTCAAAACGGGTGCCACGAAGGGGCAATTTTAGTTTTGGGAAGAGGAAAAAGTCGCAGGGAGCCAAATCCGGCGAATACGGTGGTTGCTGAAGCACGTTTGTTGAGTCTTTGGCGAGAAAGTCAGTCACAATCGTAGCTCGGTGAGAAGGCGCGTTATCGTCATGCAAAATTCATGAGTTGTTCGCCCACAAATTTGGCCGCTTCTTACGGATACGCTCACGCAAACGTTTCATAACGCCTAGGTAATACTCCTTGTTTAACGTCTGACCCTCTGGAACGAATTCGTAGTGCACCACGCCACGGATATCGAAGAAAACAATGAGCATCACCTTCATTTTCGAGCGGCTTTGGCGTGGTTTTTTCGGTTTCGGCTCATTTTTTGCCACCCATTCCGATGATTGCTGGGTTTTTTGCATATCGTACTCGTAGACCCAGGTCTCATCACCAGTTTTAATGCGTTCCATGAATGTAGAATCGGAATTACAGCGATCCAGCATGTCTGAAGCAACCTGTTCGCGATGACGTTTTTGAAGAAAATTCAGGTCTTTCGGTACGAGTCGTGCGGCCACCCTTCTCATGCCCAAAATATCAATCAAAATCATACGTGCGGACTCGTGGGATATCTTAAGATCATGTGCTATCTCTCTCAAGCTGGTACGATGGTTTTCCAGCACCCTTTCCTTAATTTTATCGACGTTATCTTCGATCGAAGCCGTCGATGGGCGACCACTTCACAACCGTCCTTGAAAGCTCTGTACCACTGATATGCACGAGTTTTCGATAGAGCATTATCACCAAAGGCCTTTTGCAACATTTTCAATGCATCGGCACACGAAAATTCATTTGCAACACAAAACTATAAACAAATTCTTTGCTCAACGTAATCGCCCATAGTAAAAATCGGCACGCACTCTGACATCGACTGACTTAATCAGCTGTTGCAACACTAGTTGACAGATCCCGCTCAAGCTTGGCATAGTAATTAAGGACAGTGGTACCAACCTAGGAAAAAAAATTTTACCTGCCTCATTGCCCCGCCAGATTTAAATCGATAATTTCCGGTACTTTCTTGACAGAATGTATATAGAATTCACAGGGAGATTTCAATTTACAATTATTCAATGTAAAACCAGACAAAGTTGCAATAAATAGAAGTAATTTGAATTTAGATATCCAATTTGAAATTGATGAAGAATTTGTTGAAAAGATTTGTTATTATAATGAATCACATATAAACTTTACATTTAATAGACGTATATAATCAAAACTCAATATACAATGTCAAATGAAATAAATAACCCAACAGATATACGAAAGTAATTAAAATTAATAAATAAATATTCAAAGGAGACAATATTTTGTTTCTGTTTACCTCTAAGAATTACTACTTGTCTCCTTTGAATATTTATTTATTAATTTTAATTACTTTCGTATATCTGTTGGGTTATTTATTTCATTTGACATTGTATATTGAGGTTTGATTATATACGTCTATTAAATGTAAGCTGTGCTTGTTAGACATAAATTTATTTCTAAAAGTTTTTGAATAAAAATTTTTTTGAAATTAAAATTGTAGAAGATAAACATATTTCAATTTGTTTTAATATTCAAATTTTGTTATATTTCTTCTATCAAGTAAAAGGCCTTTCTATTTTATTTTATATATAATATATAATTATATTTTGGCTTCAATAAATCTCATTATAGAATGTCAATGAATTTAAATAAACCTTAAAATAACTCACACTGTTCTTTGATTTTGATAGAACATAAATCAATCTTGAATTATATAGTTGATCTGCAGTTCGAAGCTTATGTCTTTTAACACGTTAGTGATGTAGGTTATGTTTTTGATTTTGATATTTGGAATGTTGAAAAAGAGCTGAAGACGGGATTATCTAGAATTATATTTGTTTTTTGAAGATATAGTGCACATTTTTTAGAGATTCTTGAAATAATTTGTTCGAATATTTAAATATATTAAATATTTCAAATAAATTATATTCTTTGAGAAGTCCTTTAAGTGTGTTCATGTTTTTATAAGGCAAGTAGTATTTCTTAAAGGTAAAACCAGAAACAAAATTTTGTCCCCTTTGAATATTTATTTATTAATTTTAATTACTTTCGTATATCTGTTGGGTTATTTATTTCATTTGACATTGTATATTGAGTTTTGATTATATACGTCTATTAAATGTAAGCGGTGCTTGTTAGACATAAATTTATTTCTAAAAGTTTTTGAATAAAAATTTTTTTGAAATTAAAATTGTAGAAGATAAACATATTTCAATTTGTTTTAATATTCAAATTTTGTTATATTTCTTCTATCAAGTAAAAGGCCTTTCTATTTTATTTTATATATAATATATAATTATATTTTGGCTTCAATAAATCTCATTATAGAATGTCAATGAATTTAAATAAACCTTAAAATAACTCACACTGTTCTTTGATTTTGTTAGAACATAGATCAATCTTGAATTATATAGTTGATCTGCAGTTCGAAGCTTAAGTCTTTTAACACGTGAGTGATGTAGGTTATGTTTTTGATTTTGATATTTGGAATGTTGAAAAAGAGCTGAAGACGGGATTATCTAGAATTATATTTGTTTTTTGAAGATATAGTGCACATTTTTTAGAGATTTTTGAAATAATTTGTTCGAATATTTAAATATATTAAATATTTCAAATAAATTATATTCTTTGAGAAGTCCTTTAAGTGTGTTCATGTTTTTATAAGGCAAGTAGTATTTCTTAAAGGTAAAACCAGAAACAAAATTTTGTCTCCTTTGAATATTTATTTATTAATTTTAATAACTTTCGTTTATCTGTTGGGTTATTTATTTCATTTGACATTGTATATTGAGTTTTGATTATATACGTCTATTAAATGTAAGCGGTGCTTGTTAGATATAAATTTATTTCTAAAAGTTTTTGAATAAAAAATTTTTTGAAATTAAAATTGTAGAAGATAAACATATTTCAATTCGTTTTAATATTCAAATTTTGAATTCAGAAAATACATTACCTGAATGTGAATGGAAAAATATCACATAGAAATCAAGTTTCAAACGAATTGGATATATTGAAGAAAATCAACAAAGTAGCCTGTGAATTTCAGAACGTTCTAGAAGTGTTGTTTTCAACGAAACCAGTGTTATTCCTGAAACGAAGAAGGGACAATTAAAAGGAACAATCATAAATTGATGAACAAACTTACCAAAGGTATTAAAATTGAATCCTGTTAATATTTCCAGAAAGAAATTTAGAAATAGCAATCACTGTTTACATTAGAATTACGTTCGGTTATTAAGATAAGGTTAGGTTAACATAGAATTAGAATTTAGGTTATTGATCACTGATTATAATATTTAAAATTAAAAGATTACAATAATAGATCCTGTTGGATTATATAATTTCTTAAGAGCTTGGACGAATTTTTCGAGAGAGCGCTACAGTTATTTACCATCATTTGTTATTATGTCAGTCTCAAGTGATATCGTCATCCGTCAACTTCACTCTCTATCACTACGGAATGACAGGTTCCGAATTCATCACCGACGGACCTCCGTCGAAACCGAGTATGTAGTTGTAAATTTGACTGAGGCTCTTGATATCTGCTCTTGAATTCTACACATCACCCCTCTCCTTGATGAAATACATCTTCAGGAATAAACTTTTAGAATTCAGGTTTTCCACGGCCAAAATTTTTGCACTATTGTATGTTTTATGAGACAGGGCACAACATTTCATAAAACAGTGCAAAAACTTTGACCGTGGAAAACCTGAATTCTGAACGTTTTTTCCTGGAAATGTGTTGTTTCATCAATAAGAGGGGTGATGTGATGAATTCAAGAGCAGATATCAAGAGCCTCAGGCAAATTTACAACTACATACTCGGTTTCAATGGAGGTCGGGGAATTCGGAACGTGTCACTTCTGTAGTGACAGAAAGTGAACTTGACGGATGACGATATCACTTGAGACTGTCATAATAACAAATGAATGTAAACAACTGTAGCAACCTATCGAAAAATTCGTTTATTATGCCTGAAACTAATATTAACAACTTTCATGAAATATTGTATTATGTTTAGAAATTTTGTAGTCAGTAATCACTCACCGATCATTTGTGTAAGTACCATGGTGACAATGTTGATAAGATTATGTTTATATTCTAGTGATGTATATTATATTTATATTGTAGTGACGCTGAAGAAGAAACAATTCAAAAGTTTCGAAATATTTGACATACATAAGAGATCTTTCTTTTAATTGCCGTTCAATCTACTAAGTCCCAAGCTCTTAGGAAATTATATATATATATATATATATATATATAATTAAAATAATAAATATAATTTCCTAAGAGCTTGGCAATAAGTAGATTGAACGGCAATTAAAAGAAGGAATTCGAAATATTTGACTATTATTGTAATCTTGAAACATATATATATATATATATATATATATATATATATATATGTGAATGAAATCCAACTGCCAAAATGAATTAATTCATTAGGAAATTTGTTTATTATACTCGTATATTTTCTAATTGAAAATTCATAATATGAAGTGAATTGCTCGTTCATGAACATAAATAGGAAGATACTTGTTTCACATATTTTATTATAATATCGAAAAAATAAATTACTTATAGATTTTTCGACGTTTTAATGCTCTAAAGAATAGTGAATCACCTATACCTTTCAAAATTTACATCTAAGGATTAAAATAATTACATTATTGCATCAAAATCTAATATTGATTGTTGACTAACATAAAAGAGAAATCAAAAACAAATCTCTATTTTTTACTGAAGTATTTTAGATTAATAGATACTTTAGAACATTTGAGAAAAAATTGTTACAATTATTTATCAAGCGTAGTGCGTTTTATTTTTTCATTCCTAAGGCGATTGCACAATATTCAAGCGTGTTAGATATATTATTACTGCCAATCGCAAAATTTGTCTGGCAATGCAATTTATCAGAGACAGCCTATGGAGAAAAATGTTAATATTTATCGTTCAAAAATATGTCTTAGATAACTCACATTATCATGATTCAAGAAGTTGAAAATGGAATAAAGATAACCCGTGAATAATTTCATACTTATAAGGTGAGCTTGTGCTCACGAATTGAAATTTTCGTTCATTATCTAAACAAAATGAGCGAATTTTCAATATTTTATAGATTAAAAAAATATAATATAGCCAACATCTAATTCATTTCAAATTAAACTGAAAGCAAATTAATATAATATATTATTTTTATATGATGTAACTCAGCTACCCCATCCAAATTCTTACTAAAATCATTCAATTTTTTCAAAATTATTTTATTGATGTCTTCATCTTATAAAACATAATGGAAATTTAAATTCCATAACATGAAATGATATTTGTTGCGTAGAGAATATGATTATGACTACTTTATACATTTTTTCATTTTTGTGGTATATTTGTTGCTTATTTGAAATTAGAACTGCAATATCTACAAAGAAAATATACTGAAAGAAATTTGTCCGGTTAATCTTCTGGTTCTCAGTCCGACACTGCCAGAAACGACCACCTCGATTTGTCGGATTTTAGTGAGGCTGTGGCAAAATTATACATGGAGAATTCCGAGATATGGGTAATTGAGTGTAGCAAAAGTGCATTATCCGTGAAATCAGCGGGATATTAAGGGTAAGTGATGCAGGGAACTATTTTCAGGCCAGAGGTCACCATCATGCCGGCCCCTAAATATCAGGAAAGACGTGGCTTAGGTTTACTTAATTTGATCAAATCTGGACTTGAAATTCTATTCTCTGCATAGGTTCTTATGTTATCAGCTCCCAAGGAATCGAGATTAAAATTAAAGGAAGAATAAATCATCTCTGATTAATGATCATAAGATTATTTCATCTTCACTTTTCACATAGATTCTTTTGGTTATAAATATTTCCAGGGTCCGTTGAAGGATTTATTACATTGTTAAATTTTAAATATCGCCTTAAATCAGACCAGTTAATTTCAGCCATTTGGCTGTTTCATTCGAATATTATCTTGCCTCAAAATGAACAATCAGATTCTTTTCGAGAAACTGATAGTCATTGATTTTTTCCTTAAATACGTTAACTTCTCAATCTAGTATAATTATTAAATTTTTCCCCTTCAAGTTTAATATTTACTGAAAAAAACAAGTTTTTTTATAATAAAACAAGAATGGAAGTGAAATTTCATTAAGTCCAATTTTATATCAATTTTTTAAAAAGTAACTATTCAAATTAGATTAAATCAATGTGCAAGATGTAAAATCTAAATTTGAAAACATTCGCTAAATTTCATGAAAACATTAGAAACAGTACAAAAATAATTTCAATAAATTTTGAAATCACAGTCAATTAATGATTTGATCTCTTCAGCTCTCACAAGAACTTGATCATACTCAGAACAAGTTTTTAAAATTACTATATTTTCATTACTGAAACAATTAAATGCTTATACATTTTTGAGGTTGCAACTACTTTATCTTCAGAACAGTGAAAATTTAACACAAAGTACAAAATCTTTTTACAGATTCAGGTACAAGAGAATGATATCATGAACATAGGTCTGTTAAAATGTCGGTACAGTAAAGAGTTTTCTGACGATGAAGTAACACATCGAAACTACAACAGCTACTAAAAGGCGTTCTTTAATTATTTTATATATATGCATCTATATATATATATATATATATATATATATATATATATGAATGCAATCAATTCTTATTTTTATATATGAGGAAATAGACGATTTGATGTCATGATTCTGGAAGAATTTATTTTCTTTATTTCAAAATATACCATTATAGCATACACAAAATAAAATAATAACATACAAAGAAATAAAAAAATAGCTTACTTAACTGGAAGAAATGAAAAACAATGCTATTTCTTCGGGTTTCTCAATTCACATTTCTAACAGCTATCTAAATATGACATGTGACAGTTTCAGGTTAAAATCTTAGACATAGATCATAGAACATAGAAGTTACAAAGTTGTTTTCCCTGAAAATGATGCTTTATTTTCTTATTTTCACATATTATATATATATATATATATATATATATACAGAGTGTCTCAAGTTCGACGGCCTAGCAGGAGTTTCTGGAGAACCGGGCTTATTCGAAATCTGAAAATTGGGATTATGAAATTGTTCCATATTCTCTATTCAGTTAAAATATTTTTGAAACCGTATCACTTCCGGTTGTACAGGAAATGAAAATAAAGTTTCCCAAAAACAATTTTTTTATTTCTTCTTTTCAAATATCATTAAGTGTTCAATTCTGAATAACTTTCTGTTTGAATTGTTTCTCTTGGATTGATAGTTCCTAAAATACTAAGAGAATACTGAGAAATAGGAAAAACATGGGTTGTCACTATTATCTTTATCATTCGAATTCTCAATATCCTGAACGCAAACTGTTTTTGAAAGTAGAAGAGCGTGGGAATGCTGTGTTGCTTTTGAATTTTGGATATTTCATCACAGGGTGTTCCAAATATTGTGTCGAAATTGCGAGCAAAATTCGACCATAACTTTCGTTTTTCAAATCAGAACCCTATTTTTTTATGATTGTACTGGATTTTACAATGAAACATAATGATAGTGTTCAAACATGATTATGCCTCTAAATTCAATAATTGAAGAGTTATTTGAGATTTCGTTGCTTTTCGTTATACGTAGAGACAATCAATTTCCTTCACTCATTTATCAAACTAAACAACAGAAGAATATTTTGTGATCATAGAAAATAAATTATCTTATAACTGACAGGTCTTATTATAACAATTTTCATTTCATGAAATGAGTTCTCTTCTTCTTGATTTATTTCAACTTCACGGAGAATGCAAGAGAAATGTTACTAGAACTTATCGGGCGTTCCATGAGAAATATCCCAATTTACCCCCAATGACATAGAAGATACGTTTCAATTTTTTTGGAGTTTTGGTAGAGTAAGAGCTTCTAGGCAATACAAGCAAATTGTAGTTGATGATGACGACTATGTCCTATTTTGAAGTAAATGCACTTCAATTAAATGTGCAGCTTATGAAAAAAAAACTAGCAGTGCTTCAGTTCATCGAATTTTGAGAAAAAATAAAATGCCTAACTTCAAGTATGCAAAAGTACATGCTCTGGAACCAGGTGACCATATAAGGAGAGTGGATTTTTGCAGAAATATCATTATCATGATTGTGATGGAAATTTCTTGAAAAAGATCGTTTGGACTGACGAAGCCACATTTAAAAATGAGGGTTCATTCAATAGAAGGAATTTGCAAATTTGGAAAACTGATAATCCTTTCGCATTAAGGCAAACGAATTCTCAAAAAAGGTTCAGTTTCAACGTGATAAACTCAATAGAATGTTTAGTGATCCCTGGATTGGGCACCGCGGTATACTGAATGACTTGGCTCCATGATCTCCCGATCTTACACCATTAGATTTTTATTTGGGGGGTACAAAACAGAACAAAGTGTATGAAACGCCTGTTATCAGCAAAGAGGAAGTTTGCATAAGTACGTGGAAGGAAATGAACATCATTTTGAAAACCTTCACTGACCTTTTGTTTTCATTAGGATAATTTTTCATTTATGTAGTCATTTGATTTGTCAATTTTTATACATTTTTGCGCGCTATTTCTAGGGAACAGCGTGTTATCGTTTTGCCCAAACGTCTGTAATTATTATTCATTGATAACTAATCCGAATATGATTAATTATATTAGCTAATTTGCACCTGAAAACATTTATTTTGTATTAGTTTTCCAAATTCGTCATACAAAAGTACGATATAAATTTATTTCATGTGTTGTACTTATCAAAAATAGATGAATTCTCATTCGCTTGAAAATAGGTCAATACACTTATTTCATTTTCCTCTTCATCAACTGCACTTTTTTTTGTATTGCCGACCAACTCAAAAAATTTGAAACGTCATTGGTGGTAAATAGGGATATTTCTCATTGAAAGCCGAACAAGTTCTAGTAATATTTCTGTTGCATTCTTCATGATTTTGAAATAAATCAAGAAGAGAACTCATTTCATGAAATGGAATTGTAATAATAAAACCTGTCAGTTATAAGATAATTTATTTTCTATGATCACAGAATATCATTCTGTTGTTTAGTTCGATAACAGATTAAAGGAAATTGTCTCTACGGATAACAAAAATCAACGAAATCTCAAATAACTCTCTAATTATTGAATTTTGAGCCATAATCATGTTTGAACACTATCATTATTTTTCATTGTAGATTCCAATGCAATCATAAAAAGATAGAGTTCTGCTGTGAAAATCGAAAGTTATGGTCGAATTTTGCCCTCAATTTTTGACACAATATTTGGAACACCCTGTGGTGAAATATTAAAAATTCAAAAGCCATGTGGCATTCTAACATTCTTCTATTTTCAAACTCTGAAAACAAACAACAATATTTTAGAAACTATCAAGCCAAACGGAACAATTTAAGCGGAAAGTTATTCAGAATTGAACATTCAATGATATTTAAGAAGAAGAAAGAAATCAATTTTTTTTGATAAAATTTATTTTCATTTCCTGTACAACCGGAAGTAATACGGTTTCGAAAATATTTTAACTGAATAGAGAATATGGAACAATTTCAATATCCCAATTTTCAGATTCCAAATAAGCCCAGTTCTCCAGAAACTCCTACTAGGCCGTCCAACTTGAAACACCCTGTATATATTTAATATATATATTTATATATATATATATATATATATATAAATATTATATATGTATATGAATAAATTTCCCTGAAAATAACAGTTTTATTTTATTTTTTTTTATTTTAGTTTATTTTAACATATATATATATATATATATAAATATATATATATATATATATATATATATATATATATATATATATATATATATATATATATATATATATATATATATATATATGTATATTATATATATATATTAGGGCGGGTCAAAAAAATCGATAATTTTTTTTTTACAAGTGACACGGAAAAATGGGTTGCTAGACACCTTAAAAAAATTCTCAACAAGCATGAGCTCTTAATTTTGATAGGCAGATCCTCCACATCGCAGTTTTGTATTTTTTTTTCAGTCCAATAGAAAAAAATTCATACCTCCTCATTTATCGATTGAATAGAAAAATGTTCCAAGAGAATTTTTTAGGAAATTTAATGCTCAACAAAAAAGGTATCTTATATTTGTTCCGTAAACCTCGCCATTTGAATGATATTGAGGATTTAATTTTGATTGTTTTAAGACAAATTTAATTTTTGTTTATGAATATTATAACTAGACAATAAATGACTTTTACAAAATGCGCAATACAAATTTTTGTTGGAAATTAACTGCTCTATAAAAATGGTTTTATGTTATGGCGATGAAATTAACCGTTCAAAAGATATTCATCATCAAACTTTCATGTGTACGGATTTTAAAAGTTTTTGATTAGATATTCGAAAAATTTCAATTTAATTTTTAAATTTCATATGAATTTCATTTAAATTTTTTTCAATTCATTAACAAAAATGAAATTTCTCTTGAAATAATAAAAATTAAATCCTTAATATCTTTAAAATGATGAGGTTTACAGAAAAAATATAAGATACCTTTTTTGTAGAGCATTAAATTTCCTAAAAAATTCTCTTGGAACATTTTTCTGTTCAATCGATAAATGATCAGGTATGAATTTTTTTCTATTGGACTGTGAAAAAAATACAAAACTGCGATGCGGAGGATCTTCCTATTAAAATTAAGAGCTTATGGTTGGTGAGAATTTTTTTAAGGTGTCTAGTGACCCATTTTTCCGTGTCACTTATAAAAAAAAATAATCGATATTTTTGACCCACCCTAATATATATCTATAATATAAAAATGAATCGCAAAATGTAAGCGCATAACTCAACAAGCCCTGGACCAATTTGGCCAATTTTTTTTAAATGTTCGTTGGATTTCAAGGATGGTTTTTACGGCGAGAAAAATTCGAATAATTGCCGAAAAAACCCTTAAAACAGCCCTTTTTATAATTTGCCTATTTTACTATCTTTGCGGATTTTATCTATAATATAATATAAAAATGAATCGCAAAATGTGTTGGTAAGCGCATAACTCAACAACGCCTGGACCAATTTGGCCAATTTTTTTTAATGTTCGTTGGAGTTCAAGGGTGGTTTTTACGGCGAGAAAAATTCGAATAATTGACGGAAAAACCCTTACAACAGCCCTTCTTATAATTTGCCTATTTTACTATCTTGGCGGATTTTATATATTATAAAATATTCTAAATTTCTTACAAAGGAGTCAGGTTGGCCGAGCGGTCTAAGGCGCCAGATTTAAGCTCTGGTTCTCGAAAGGGAGCGTGGGTTCGAACCCCACACCTGACAGTATATTTTGAAAATATTCCTTTCAACTTTCGTATAATCTCCTATAATATAAAAGTGAATCGCAAAATGTAATAGCATACCTCAACAACGCCTGTACCAATTTGGCCAATTTTTTTTAAATGTTCGTTGGAGTTCAAGGATGGTTTTTACGGCGAGAAAAATTCGAATAATTGCCGGAAAAACCCTTAAAACAGCCCTTTTTATAATTTGCCTATTTTACTATCTTTGCGGATGTTATCTATAATATAATATAAAAATGAATCGCAAAATGTGTTGGTAAGCGCATAACTCAACAACGCCTGGACCAATTTGGCCAATTTTTTTTTAAATGTTCGTTGGAGTTCAAGGATGGTTTTTACGGCGAGAAAAATTTCAATAATTGCCGGAAAAACCCTTAAAACAGCCCTTTTTATAATTTGCCTATTTTACTATCTTGCGGATTTCATATATTATAAAATATTCTAATTTTGTTACGAAGGAGTCAGGTTGGCCGAGCGGTCTAAGGGGCTTGATTCAAGCTTGGTTCTCGCAAAATGTATGCGCATAACTCAACAACGCCTGGACCAATTTGGCCAATTTTTTTTTAAATGTTCGTTGGAGTTCAAGGATGGTTTTTACGGCGAGAAAAATTCGAATAATTGCCAGAAAAACCCTTAAAACAGACCTTTTTTTAATTTTCCTATTTCACTATCTTTGCGGATTTTATCTATAATATAAAAATGAATCGCAAAATGTGTTGGTAAACGCATAACTCAACAACACCTGGACCAATTTGGCCAATTTTTTTTTAATGTTCGTTGGAGTTCAAGGATGGTTTTTACGGCCAGAAAATACGAATAATTGCCAGAAAAAGCCTCACAACAGCCCTTTTTATAATTTGCCTATTTTAATATCTTTGCGGATTTTATATATTTTAAAATATTCAAAATTGTTACAAAGGAGTCAGGTTGGCCGAGCGGTCTAAGGCGCCAGATTTAAGCTCTGGTTCCCGAAAGGGAGCGTGGGTTCGAACCCCACACCTGACAGTATATTTTAAAAATTTTGAAAATATTCCTTTCAACTTTCGTATAATCTTCTATAATATAAAAAAAAATCGCAAAATGTAAGCGCATAACTCAACAACGCCTGGACCAATTTGGCCAATTTTTTTTTGAATGTTCGTTGGAGTTCAAGGATGGCTTTCACGGCGAGAAAAATTCGAATAATTTCCGAGAAGACCCTTATAACAGCCCTTTTTTTTCCTATACAAACGTTTTCTAACTAAAACGTAGTCGAAATTCAATTTTAAATTTCAATGTTATTAAAACAAAATCTATTTACAGGTTCTGAAACCAACAAAAAATTCAGTTCAATGAACTATTATTGTTGACATGTATGTTAAAATTGAAACGGAGAGATTAGCATTCATCAGGTTGAATCAGACCAAACTCCGATCTGAAGAGTATATTCACCTTCGAGATGCGATTAATACTGATGGAAATGCACAAAATGTCGGTCGGATGACTATTCTTCCAGCAACATACATCGGAAGCCCCCGCATATGCACGAATATGCTCAAGAGCCATGTCGTATATTCGTCATTATGGTACAGCAGATTTGTTCATCACATTTACATGCAATCCGCAATGGATAGAAATCAACCAGGAGTTAATCCCTGGGCAATCACCCATTGATCGTCATGATATTACAGCCAGAGTCTTTAGACAAAAGTTGAAATCTTTAATGGATTTCATCGTAAAACATTATGTGTTTGGTGAGACACGCTGCTGGATGTATTCTGTGGAGTGGCAGAAACGAGGATTGCCACATGCACACATTTTGATCTGGTTGGTTGAAAAGATAAGGCCAAATGAAGTTGATGCAGTGATAGCTGCTGAAATCTCCGATGTACAAGTAGATCCTGGATTGCTTGAGGTAGTTATCAAAAACATGATACATGGTCCTGTGGAACTCTTAATCAAAATTCACCGGGTATGATGAATGGTAAATGTTCAAAACGATATCCACGGACATTAATATCGGAAACAATTACTGGTAATGACGGTTATCCATTGTTTCGTCGCCGATCGACAGCAGACAATGGAAAATCAATAATTGTCAAATTAAGTCAACAAGATATTGAAATAGATAATCGTTGGATTGTTCCATACTCACCCATTTTATCAAAGACATTCAAAGCACACATCAACGTTGAATCTTGCCATTCAGTAAAATCTATCAAATACATTTGCAAATATGTAACCAAAGGAAGTGATATGGCTGTGATTGGAATTGGGGCAGAGAATTCTAATGATGAAGTTACCCAATACCAAATGGGCCGCTATGTTAGTAGTAATGAAGCAGTTTGGCAAATATTTTCTTTTTCTATTCATGAGAGACACCCTGTTGTTGTTCACTTAGCTGTACATTTAGAAAATGAACAAAGAGTGTATTTTACAGCACAGAATGCAGTACAAAGAGCTGCTCAGTCACCATCTACGACATAAACCAGTTTTTTGAGACATGCCAAAACGATGATTTTGCGCAAACATTGTTATATTCTGAAATGCCAAAATATTATACCTGGAATCAATCCTCAAGGAGATATAAACGACGGAAACAAGGAAAACCAGTTGCAGGATACCCAGATGCATATTCCACCGATGTGATTGGTCGAATTTATTCATTAAATCCAAGCAATGATGAATGTTTTTATTAACGGCTGCTCTTAGTCAATGTACGTGGCCCAACATTTACGAACTGTTGATGGTGAATTGTGTGGATCCTACAAAAAAGCCTGTCAACGTTTGCAATTGCTAGAAAATGACGCTCATTGGGATCAAACTCTCAATGATGCTGTAATATCATCACACGCTCATCAAATACGAACATTGTTTTCAATAATCATATCTAAATGCTTCCCATCAAACCCAATTGATTTGTGGATCTAGTACAAGGATTATATGTGTGATGATATTTTGTATCAAATACGGAAGAGAATGGGAAATCCAAATACACAAATCAGTGAAGAAATTTACAATGAAGCATTGATTTCAATCGAGGACATGTGCTTGATGATATCAAACAAACTATTAATTCAATTAGGTCTGGCCGCACCTAATCGTCCAATGCATGATGCTTTTAACCAGGAGTTGCATCGAGAAAAACTGTATGATCTCAACACTTTGAAAGAATTGATTCAAACAAATCTTCCAATGCTGAATGAACAAAAGAAGTATGTATTTGATACTCTTATGAAAGTAACAAATGATGAAACTGGCGGGATTTACTTCTTAGATGCACCTGGTGGTACAGGAAAAACTTTTTTGATTTCTATAATATTAGCAACAATTCGCTCACAAAATAAAATTGCAGTTGCACTCGCTTCGTTGGGAATTGCAGCAACTTTGCTTGAAGGTGGTCGAACAGCCCATTCAGGACTTAAATTACCATTAAATATGCAAAGCAATGAAACTCCAACCTGCACCATTTCGAAGAACTCTGCAATGGCAAAGGTTTTGCAGCAATGTAAAATTATTGTTTGGGATGAATGCACGATGGCACATAAAAAATCTTTGGAGGCTTTAGACAGAACCTTAAAAGATCTACGGAGCAATTATAACCGATTTGGTGGTGCATTGATTTTATTAGCAGGAGATTTTCGTCACACATTGCCAGTGATTCCGCGATCAACGCCAGCAGATGAACTCAATGCATGTCTAAAGTCCTCCAATTTGTGAAAACATGTCAAAGTACTTCATTTAAGCAAGAATATGCAAGTAGAGTTGCAAAATGACCAATCTGGAAACATATTCTTTAAACAACTCATTGACATTGGTAATGGCAAATTCCCTACAGACACGTTGATTGGCTGCATTAACTTTCCTCAAAGTTTTTGTCAGTTAACTCGATCAAAAGATGAACTCATTCAGAAGGTGTTACCATATGTTTCTAAAAATTACAGAAACCATGATTGGTTGAGCGAACGAGCTATATTGGCTGCAAAAAACATTGATGTAAATGAATTAAATTTCAAAATTCGAGAACAAATTACAGGCGAATTGAGGATATATAAATCAGTGATTCGGCTACTAACCAAGATGATGTAGTCAACTATCCACCGGAATTTTTAAACTCGCTGGACTTGCCAGGATTGCCACCTCACAATCTTCAATTAAAGGTTGGATCCGTTGTTATAATGCTGCGAAATATCAACCAACCACGTCTTTGCAACGGAACACGGTTAGCGATAAAAAATTACTAAAAAACGTGAAAGAAGCAACTATACTCAAAGGAAAGTATAAAGGAGAAGATGTTCTCATACCGCACATCCCAATGATTCCGACTGATGTGCCATTTCAGTTTAAACGACTACAGTTTTCAGTGCGGCTTGCTTTTGCTATGACCATAAACAAGTCCCAGGGGCAATTATTAAGTGTTTGTGGTATTAATCTGGATAACCCATGTTTCTCACATGGTAAATTGTATGTTGCCTGCTCCCGTGTTCGAAAACCATCAGATTCGTTTGTCTATGCGCCAGGTAATTGAACAAAAAACATCGTATATCATAAAGCACTACAATGATAATAAAACTATTTTTTGTTAATAATTATGATTCACATGATTAACAATAACATACATTATTTTTATTGTAAACGAATTTCAAAATTTCAATAATCAAGTTTCTTTTCTTTTGAACCTACATGTAAAATTTTCTTAAAATTTTCTTTTGTCGAAAGGAATTACTGTTTTCTGAAGAATGAGTGGCCAGAGTTGAATTTTTGTTCACTTTTCATTAAATTCATTTCATGTTCGTTGAAAAAGTATTTAAGCAGATGTTACTTTTTAAATCGAAAATATTTGAGATATTTTAAAAGTAACATCTGTTTGAAACCTTTTTCAACGAACATAAAATGAATTTAATGAAAAGTGAACAAAAATTCAACTCTTGCCACTCATTCTTCAGAAAACAGTAATTCCTTTCGACAAAAGAAAATTTTAAGAAAATTTTACATGTAGGTTCAAAAGAAAAGAAACTTGATTATTGAAATTTTGAAATTCGTTTACAATAAAAATAATGTAAAAAATAATGAATGATGGTGTGGAGCTTTTTAAATCCAAATATATGAGATATACAACAAAATAATGTAAAAATAATGAATAACTCTACGGAGCAAAAATTATTTGAGATATTTGAATGGTTACCATCTGCATAGCAACCTTCTTTGTCGATTGCCGACATTCGGATATCTGTTAGAAGGCCCCTCTTTTTTAACCCGGTTTTTTATCACGTTCCGATTGTAAACCTCTGTACCACTATTAGGTGTTACCTAGAATCTGTTGAAATATTCAAAATACTTATCACTTATGTTTAAATACCACTGTACCACTGTTAGGTCTTCAGTTGTCTGATGATGGTATAGTTCATTTGCCGAAACTCGAATCACAAGAAAATATGTAATATATATTTTTTTGGTAGTAAAACAAAGTAATTTCTACAATTTATTTTAATTACGATTACTACCAAATAGTAACGGCTGAAACAATTCAGTATACAAATTTCAATGAATATTATGACAAACTGATAATGTTGTGCTTCGGAAATTATTCATATACGTATATTATATTTATATATATATATACTAGCGGACCCGACAGACTTCGTCCTGTAAAAAAGATTTGTAATGTGGCAGTTTTTTGTTCCTACGTATTTTATAGTCGGGGCAAAAAATTCTCCTGAACAGAACCGTCACCCCGGTGATAGGGCGTTGTAAATAAAAAATAATTAATAAAACATATTATATAAGTATTTGAAAGTAATCGCTTTAGAAAATTCTACATGTTGATTCAAAGGAAAAGAAACTTGATTATTGAAATTTTCAAATTCGTTCACAATAAAAATAATGTAAAAAAAATGAACGACTGTATGGAGCTTTTTAAATCCAAATATTTGAGATATACAACAGAATAATGTGAAAATAATGAATGTCTGTACGGAGCAATGTAACCCCAAAAATTATTTGAGATATTTAAATCAGTACATTTTGTTTAACAACCTTCTTCGTCGATTGCCGACATTCCGATATCTGTTAGAAGGCCCCTCTTTTTTAACCCGGGGTTTTATCACGTTCCGATTGTAAACCTCTGTACCACTATTAGGTGTTACCTAGAATCTGTTGAAATATTCCAAATATTTATTACATTTGTTCAAATACCACTGTACCACTGTAAGGTCTTCAGTTGTCTGATGATGGGATAGTTCATTTCCCGAAACTCGAGTCACAAGAAAATGTGTAATATATATTTTTTTGGTAGTAAAACATAGTAATTTCTACAATTTGTTTAATTAAAATTTGTAGTAACGTAGTATAGTATTCTCCTATTTGATATTCGAGATATTGGAAAATCCTTCTATCCATTGCAAAAAACCCACTTTTTGTTATAATATTTATTTTATATATAATATTTACAATTGGTTTTTCCACTTATGCACACAGTGTTGTTTGGATACAACTTCGTCTTGAGAAATACTTTATTTAACATCTGTGTCTATTCTGTGGAAAAGCATAGAATGTAAATAGTTGTTTAGTTTAGCCATTAGTTGACTATTTGCATTCTTGCTGTTCTTCATACACGTGGAATATAATCATTGGAGATATTTTTATTGATTGTTGTTATTTAGCGGATTTCAAAGTGGTCTGATAATTACCGGTGAGTTTTTTCAAATGCCATTTGGAAGATGTGGTACATAGTCTTGTAAAATTTTTTAGAAGATCTTTCTAAAGAAAGGTTGTTTCGAAAAATTTCTTAATTTTATGTTGGACACTTTCAGAATGGAATTTATTTTTTATAACATCGACATGAAACAGCGCTGTCTCCACTTAATATTTGTTGAGTGAGTTCGATCAATATTCTTCATTTTCTCTTGATACTGAGTAATTTGTGTTAATTCTTATATTTCTATTAAAAAGTGAATAGTGTTCTCTAAGGCATTCATTTAAGTTAATTTGAAAAGTTTTTGAGCAATTTCATTATATTAAAATTTGTAGTAAAGTAGTACAGTATTTTTCTGTTTGATATTTAAGAAATTATTCAGCTGTTTAACTTCTCAAAAGATTAGAATTTTGGTTTATGTTTAAAGTGGCACCAGTTAACTTTTCAAGTTGTTCGGTGCTGCAGTCCGACGCTGTCTTCTGCTTTCTTGAAAAAGATAACTCCGAAGTCATAGTTCATGACGTGCATGACGTCGTAAGCATGGTGCGTACGCCTCGAGTGGGTCCAAACCGAAATTAATATCAGGCTCCAGAGATCAAAGTAGAAACTTGTACCGCAAAGCAGAAAAATATTATAACAAGCTGGAAGCTCAGAGGCGTTTTGACTCGTGTACTCGCACAAGGCTAATCCCCAGTCATGAATTTTATACATACTTAAGGATGAACTTTCGGCGAGATTCAATAGAATGTGATACTGACAGTAAAGAACGTGAATGTTTATTGCCGTGGAATATGGCTTGCACTAAAGGAGATGAAATCGAATTACTAACTAGAAAAGTGCCTCATTCCGGCTAGATTGCGGGCTATCATTTGTACATAGGCGTCGATGGAAATTTACAAGTATACCAATTGGGAAAAAGATTCCTCTAGGAATAAAAATTAATAATTTTAAGTCCCAAATAAATTTTTATTTAGTGAGGAGAGGAACAGTCAAATTACAAAATTTTATTTAAAATACAAATTTCGAATAAACAATAAAACGGGGTTTTTCATACTTGACAGAAGGTTTTTTTCAATAATCAGATATCAGGGAAATTCTGAAATATCTACCACAATTTTTTTTACATTAAGTGAGTTTTTTCAAATGCCGTTTTGATGATGTGTTACATAGATTTGAAGGAATTTTTGAGAAGCCTTTTTTGGAAGAGAAGTTTCTTTAACTATTTATTTATTTAAACAAAGATTGAGAGATACTGAATTGTTTCAGCCGTTAATATTTGGTAGTTGATCATAACTAAAACAAATTGTAGAAATTACTATGTTTTACTACCAAGAAAAATATATTTTACACATATTCTTGTGACTCGAGTTTCGGGAAATAACTATCCCATCAGCAGACGACTGAAGACCTAACAGTGGTACAGAGGTATTTAAACAAAATTGATAAATATTTTGAATATTTCAATAGATTCTAACACCTAATACTGGTACAGAGGTTTACAAGCGGAACGTGATAAAAACTCGGTTAAAAAAGAGGGGCCTTCTACCAGATATCGGAATGTCGGCAAACGACAAAGAAGGTTGTTAAACAGATGGTACCCATTTAATTATCTCAAATAATCTTTGGGGTTACATAGCTCCGTAGTCATTCATTATTTTTACGTTATTTTGTTGTACATCTCGAATATTTGGATTTACATGGCTCCATACAGTCATTTATTATTTTTTAAATTATTTTTATTGTGAACGAATTTGAAAATTTCAATAATCAAGTTTCTTTTCATTCGAATCTACATGTGAAATTTTCTTAAGATTCTCTTTTGTCGAAAGGAATTACTGTTTTCTGAAAAATGAGTGGCAAAAGTTGAATTTTTGTTTACTTTTCATTAAATTCATTTTATGTTCGTTGAAAAAGGCTTTAAATAGATGTTACTTTTTAAATATCTCAAATATTTTCGATTTACATAGCTCCGTACAGTCATTCATTATTTTTACACTATTCTTATTGTGAACTAATTTGAAAATTTCAACAGATTCTAGATAATCGAGTTTCTATCCTTTTGATTCTACATGTAAAATATTAGGATTATCTATTGTGGGAAAGGAATGACGTTTTTTAGACAATGAGTGGCAAAATTAGTTCATGATGGGATAAATTTGGCCAAATTTATTCCATCATAAAAACTGAAGAAAATAAAAAATTCATTTCTCTATCGTACTTCAGTAGCATAAGTCAAAAAGTGGCCTATAGTTTTTCAAAATCAGATGTCAATTTTGCCTTCAAAACACAAAACAAGTTATCATCGGTATTATTTTACGCAAAGGACCCTACTCCAAACATACACAAATCAGGAGTTTATAAGTTATCTTGTTCTACGTGCAGTAATAAATGTATAGGATAAACAGGACGTTCCTTCAAGACGAGGTTCAACGAACATAAAATGAGTTTCATAAAAAATAAACAAAATTCTACTTTTGCCACTCATTGTACAGAAAACGTTCATTTCTTTCCCACAATAGATAATCTTAAAATTTTACATGTAAAATCAAAAGGGGGGAAACTCGATTATCTAGAATTTGTTGAAATTTTCAAATTAGTTCACAATAACAATAATGTAAAAATAATGAATGACTGTACGGAGCTATGTAAATCGAAAATATTTGAGATATTCAAAAAGTAACATCTGTTTAAAACCTTTTTCAACGAACATAAAATGAATTCAATGTAAAGTAAACAAAAATTCAACTTTTGACACTCATTCTTTAGAAAACAGTAATTCCTTTCGACAAAAGAAAAACTTAAGAAAATTTTACATGTAGATTCAAATGAAAAGAAACTTGATTATTGAAATTTTTAAATTCGTTCACAATAAGAAAAATTTAAAAAATAATGAATGACTGTATGGAGCTATGTAAATCCAAATATTTGAGATGTACAACAAAATAACGTGAAAATAATGAATGACTGTACGGAGCTATGTAACCCCAAAAATTATTTGAGATATTGAAATGGGTACCATCTGTTTAACAACCTTCTTTGTCAATTGCCGACATTCCGATATCTGTTAGGAGGCCCCTTTTTCTTAACCGGGTTTTTATCACGTTCCACTTGTAAACATCAGTACCACTATTAGGTGTTAGAATCTATTGGAATATACAAAATATTTATCACTTTTGTTTAAATACCTCTGTACCACTGTTAGATCTTCATTTGTCTGGTGATGGGATAGTTCATTTCCCGAAACTCGAGTCACAAGAAAATGTGTAAAATATATTTCTATTGGTAGTAAAACATAGTTATTTCTACAATTTATTTTAATAAAGATTGAGAGTTTAGACAGACCATATAAACTTCTATAATTGATACTTCATATGTCATATATAATGTGAAAAAAGGAATGTGCGGCAAAGCGATAAAAAAAGAAAACACTTCACATTCACGAGTCCCGCTATTTTCACAGTCGCACATGGGGGTACCAACTATCAAAACTGTTTTCAAAAGAGTTCACTGACGGCGAATTCACAATTGTGAATGAAATTTCACTCCAAGACTGAAATACACGGTCAGAGATGAAGTGTTGCCTCTGGGATGTAGTGAAATTTTCTTTGGGCAGTTTGTAGCTATGACCTCGAAGTCTCCCGTCAAAGTTGAGCTTTAATCTAGCCCGAATAAATTGTGAAGAGCACGAAAGGTAACGATGAGATCGCCGCGAATCCTTCTGTCCACAAGTAAGGAAATATTCATGAGAGAAAGTCTCTTCTCCCAGCTCGGATGCACGGTTCATAAGGAAGGTCTGTCGCTCATCGCTGAGTACCCTTCCACAATGATCTGTCCATATTGAGCACCGAACACCATACCGGACCAGCAAACTCCATGATTGCTCGAATGTACATCTTGTACGGGGCAGCATAAGTTAGTAGATCATATCTTCCAAAACCCTTCCGTACAAGAAATATAGACCTCCTGGCCTTGTTTACCGTCCAGAGAGTATAATCAAACCAACTCAGATTCTCAGTGATGATTACACCGAGGTCACAATGGCTACTACAAGTGGTCTGGGAACATTGTCGACGATAAGGATTATGTGACCCCACGTGTAGAACAGCACATTTTTTCAGATTGAGGGGCAACTCCCGCTCTGGGCACCACAGGCTCAATACTTCCAACTCCTGCTGCAGCTCGTTAGCAGCGTTGTTTGGATGGCCGAACAATTTGGTGTCATCGGCAAATTGTAAACAGTATGATCGGAGCATCGTTGGTAATTCTGATGTATAAAAAAGGAACAGAAGTGTCCCCTATACAGATTCCTGAGGAATCCCACTCAGAACAGGTCTGGAGGCGGAGAGAGCCCCGCCTACACGAGCTGGATTGGTTCGATCAATGAGAAATGCCTCAATCAGCACAGCACCCGCACTCCAAGATATTTCAGCTTGTGGAGGAGAAACTTATGTGGTACACGATCAAAGGCACGAAAGAATTCTAAATATGGAACCCCCATCCAGAGACTTCGACTAGACATTGGGACACTCAATGAGGTTCTTTATCACTGAACGTTCTGGGAGAAAGCCGTGTTGACAATTCGGATGAGGCTATTTTCAAATGCGAAATGAAGGACTTTTTCGTGGGTAATTTTCTCGCATATCTTTGAAACAATCGCAACCAAACTGATGGAACGGTAGTTGAAAGTATCAAGCTTTTCACCCATCTTCCATCACCCACTAATGCACGGCGCCAAGCTGAAGGTAGGCGAGAAGATACAGAAGAAAGTGTTAATATGATAGAAAGAGGATATTATAGTCGTTTAGCACATTCCTTCAGTAATTTTGCAGCGAAACCATCAGCACCCGAATTAGAATTAACACTGAGAGCCGAGGAATGTGTTTAAACAATCAGAGGTGGAGAACTTGAAGCTGAAATCTCAGACGGATTAGACAGTCCAGTCGGTTTGGAAGGTTTATTAGTACATACAGAGAAAGAAGAGGAAAAGATATCTGCCACTACACTCGCAGAATTTTCAGGACTACACCAAAGTTGAGAACAAGCGGGATATCTACTTTCGAGTTCAGGGTTACTCTCCCGTACTTGAAGATTTTTTTGCCATCATTCGAAGCTTTCTAGCTTTTTTTAGTATTTTTAAAAAGAGATGAAAGAAAATCTGAGAAACGCGGATGGTCATCGTAGTCCTCCAACCGCTGGTGATGTGAATATCGGTGCCATATTGTCTTTTTGTGACGTATCAGCCTAAGAACATTTTGATCAATCCAAGTCTTCGATGGTACTTGCACAATCTCCTTTTCGTAGCAACACTCGACAGTTAATTTATGAAGAATTGACGCAAACGTGTTCCAACTCTCTTCAACATAATTTATTGTTCTTAACTATGTGATCCAGTTGACCTCCTCAAGCTTACGATTAAGAAGGCGGTAGTTTGTGATCTTCAGAGTTTTACGTAATTTTGCAGATGTTTGTTGAAATTTCAATGATAGACATCAAAACTATGTGATGCAATTTGCTCAAGGGAAGATTTTGTTCAATTTTGGATATAAGGTCAGCATCGTTGGTTGATACTAAATCTAAAAGGGAAGGATTTTGTTATTCGCGAATTCGTGTTGGAAAATCAACCACCTGAAACAGGTAGTTATTATGTATAGCGTCAATATAAGTAGTAGAAGAACAGTTGCAGATTTTGAATGAGATAGGTTATTCCACATCAGGCATATTGAAATCTCCAGCTATGAATAGTGGAAAGATCACCAAGGTGGACTCCTATTTCTATATCAGATTGGCAGAGACGAGATCTATAAATACAGTCTATAGTAAAAACACAGTTTTTCCCCCTCAAATAATGAAAAAATATATTATAAATTACCGGTGAATCGAGATATGAAATCTTCAAAGATAAGGAGTTCGAAACCTCCCTCGCAAAGTAAAGACATACCGCCATAACCTACAACAGATTTGCTGTCTTGTCTGAAAATTGAATTATCAGGTATTACAACAGAATACCTGGGTTGCACCATGATTCAGTTATAAAAATGAATGAGGGATGATGTACACTAACGTAGCCTAATAGTTTGTGCTGCTTGGACAATAAGGATTGTGCGTTAGTGTAAAAAATAGCCCACTTGTGACGATTATTTAGTTTTTTGAATTCCCTTAGCCTGAAACTAACGTTTCAGGCTAACCGAAGATATACTTGATGTCTTTACTGGTCTCACCAGCACTGATCCTTCATTTGCGTTCAGTACGCAAGTAATTAAGTTCTTCGACTTGTATTGGTGACCCGTCTTCAGTGATGCTAATCCCACGCCATCAGGTATGCTCGCGACAAGATCACGTTTTGGAGATACGATATTCAGTGCATAAGAAAGAGAACCCTGACCGTCCAGTCGAACATTGGAATAGTTGAAAGATATGCACATTATGATAGATAATGATTAATCCAGTGTATAACTCTCTCACACAGATGAAGCTCTTGTGGGGAGTTGGACACTTCATTTCGTTTCGGATGATCAGATCCAGTTGGCGCATAGAACTCAGATGTGCTGGTGTTTAATTCCGTAACAATTAAATAGAAATGTTTACTGTAGAAAGTAAAATTCAAATTATAAAATGGGACTTTGGTCGTCACTCAATTGAAAAAACAATACATTTTATTCATTTTTGCATTTAAAGATCAGCCAATTCCTTCAGGTTACACTATTTCTTATTATATCGAAAAGTTTGGGAAATGTGTGTTTACAAACGAGTAAAAATTGCAATTTTGCTGAATCACCAAAATCCATGAGTAAAAATCGTCTGAAATGAGACATAGTGCTGAAACCAGTGCACCTTTTTCGAGTAGACAAATTGCAGAACATGTTAATATTAGTAATAAAACTGTTCGGAATATTTTGTGAAGGAATGGTTACTATTGTTATAAAGTACAGACTAGCCAAGAAATTTTTTCCGAGGACAAGATAAAACGGATGGAATTTTGTGAAACGGTGATGGAAAAAGAAAATGAAAATAGTTATTTTTTAAACAATATCATATTCAGTGATGAGTCATCGTTTTTCTTGAATAGAAAACAGAACCCATCAGAGGTACGTACGATTTTGGTCCATATTGGAAAAATAAACATAAAAATAGACCAAAATTTGAATATCAAAACATATTTAATCTGTTAGTCTTCTACAATTTTGATTTCAAAAAAATTTTTATTCAAAAACTTTCAGAATTAAATTAATGTCTACAATAAGCACCGCTTATATTTAATAGACTTATATAATTGTTCCGTCTCATTAGATACGGCCCTGTCGTTAGAAATTAGTTTGTCATTCGATACTTATGTTTTTTACGTTGATATGCGATCTAGCAGATTGTTTCAAACTGTTGATTTGTACTCGACACTTCAGATTATTGGTTTTATAATTATTATATATGGCCTTAGAAAACATGGAAAGTCAATTAGTCAATTATTTATGCCTGTTAATTTCACATGACGCATCATTCGTCAAACTGACTCTATCCTTCTTTACTTGCATTATTCTCATGATTTTTCTGTAACCAATAAGAAGATTTGATTTGTTCATTCAGTCCACCTCCAAATGGACCTTCCAATCAATTGCGTTAATTTCACTCTTTTTGTTAGAAGGGGTGCATCGAGCACCCCTAACGTTCAGTCTTTGAAAAGACTGTAAAATCATTATTATTCGTGATAATTGAAATGTTCGCATGTAGCCCTTGCTACATCATGCATTATTATTCGAGCAATAGTCAAAATTGTCGCATGTAGCCGTAGCTACATTATGCATTATTCTCCGAATAGTCCGTTTGTAATTGTATAAGCTTAACGCGATTGCTGTAAACGTAGCAATCCACCTTACACTTGTTTGTATTGTAATTGTCATCACATTAGCTTGGTATCATATACAGTGATACCGAAATATATTAGTTTGTTTTGTTATAAGTGTTTTACTTCAGTTTCTCATCATCGTTGTGGTTTATCATTATTAGATAAAGGAAGCTATAGACCACCGCACATAGAGTGTTCTTCGATGTCAAAATCACCGCTAATAATAAAAAGTACAGTCCACTAGAAGCCATTGGAATTAATCATCGAGATTAATTAATTTGCAATTGTCTATTATTTTAAAATAACGAAATAATAGGCAAACACTACGGTAAATTAACCGTGGTACGAAACAATTTGGTCCTAACGAGGCGGATTTTGGTCCAATCGATTCGGATTTTCAACTTTCACCTGTGAAAAACATTCGAATTTTGAACCATCACCTGTCACTGACATTGGTACCTGGTTCCTGGAGACAGCAGCGAATGCAGTACCAACCGTTCGAGCTCAACATCAAGTGCCTATAGTGGATTGTTGAAATACACTTTGATCATTCTCGGTCGGTTGTTTAGTAGATTTCCGAATCTAGAAATGAAAAGGGATGGTCAAGTTGTTTCAAACAATTTATTAATTTTATGTTGGACATTTTTAGATGGGAATTTGTTATATATATATATATATATATATATATATATATATATATATATATATATATATATATATATTGTTATGGAATTATATTAATGAAATTTTATGAATGAATACTAATTAGATCACCCTTGTATGTAGTTGATGTATTCTATGTTTCCGGCTAGCTCTTAAGATTATAATTTTGAATAATCGAAATTAAAATATTATTAAATTTGATAAATATTTGATGGAGGGTTCAATTTGAATTTTAAAAGATTGAATTTTTTTTAATTATATTATATGAAAGTAATTTGAAATATTATAATCAGTGATCAATAACCTAAATCCAATTCTATGTTAACCTAACCTTATCTAAATAACCTAACGTAATTCTAATGTAAACAATGATTGCTATTTCTAAACTTCTTTGTGAAAAGATTAACAGGATCGAATTTTTAATACCTTTGGTAAGTTTGTTCTTCAATTTATGATTGTTCCTTTTTACTGTCCCTTCTTCATTTCAGGAATAAAACTGGTTCCGTTGGAAACAACACTTCTAGAACGTTCTGAAATTCACAGGCTACTTTGTTGATTTTCTTCAATATATTCAAATCGTTTGAAACTTGATTTCTATGTGATATTTTTCCATTCACATTCAGGTAATGTATTTTCTGGATTCCATTTCCATTCACAATAACCGAATAATCTTCTTTTTTCAGATGATGATACTTTTTTGTCACTTTTTTAATTATGGACCGACAAGGATTCTACTCTGCATATAATTGGAGACTGCCGACTTTTTCTGTGTCTGCCCTATTTATAGTTTTCAAGAAAAGTTGAATTTCTAAGCTTACTAGCTTCTGTCAAAATTATATAAAAATGATGCTTTTGATGATTTTACAAAATTCACAATATTTCCTGGTTTGAAATTACTTTTGAAAATTAGCTTATTTTTTAAACTACATTTTGATGTATGTTTCATGTTAAACAGAACAGTGAAAGTCTTGCTTTTCGTTCGTAAAGTATTTCAAGTGTCAAAATTTAACAAATTTTAACTTCTAATGCTTATAACTTATAAAATACTTAATATTATTTATGAAATTGATTAAATTTCTTTAGCTCAGGTGCTTTTGTAATACTATTGATGCCTAAACATTTTCAAGGATCTCTCTTACATTAATCATTTGAAAATATCTGACGTAGATGCTATCTTTCATTGAATTAATTGATTTTTGATCAAATTTGTTCTATTTACATAATTCTGGTGAGTTATATTTAATTTAGCTTGTTCTTTGTCAACAATTTCACTAAAGTTTATATGTGATTCATGATAATAACAAATCTTTTGAACAAATTCTTCATCAATTTCAAATTGGATATCTAAATTTAAATTACTTCTATTTATTGCAATTTTGGCTGTTTTTACATTTAATAAATGTGAATTGAAATCTCCCTGTGAATTCTATTTATAAACTGTCAACAAGATTACTGTTTTTTAATTACCATTCAAAGAATTTTCATTTTACTAGTTGTTATGTATCCTGAATATGCTTTTTCTTCATAATTTTAGCTCGTGAGTATTTTTATGAATTGAATTATTAATATTTATATCAGAATGGATATTAATTAAATGTTCTCTGGTTATACTCTAACGAGTCAACTTATATACAAAGGTGAGTCTTTTCCTTAATATATTTATGTAATTATTTATTTTAACTGTAAATACCATGACAAATTCCCCAAAATCAAAATGTTCATTCTGATGATAAAGGAATTAGAATAAATATTTTGAATTTTTAAATAAATATGAATCTTTGTGAAGATTATAGGATAATTTTTAATTTTGATTTTTGAAATGTAATAATGAATTGTCAAATGTTATTATGTATTTTGAATTGAAATAGTGATAAAATTTTAATCTATAATTTTTGAAATTTATTCTCTTTCTTAATGATTTGAAATCTTGATGTTGAGTTTATTAATTGGCGTATCCACCAATTTTTAAAATCTTTCATTGTTTTCATTAAAAGTAGGAATAAATTCATATGTGTTATTGGAACTACCAGTGGCTTGTAGTTCATTTCTTTTCTGTATTTTAATTCTTAAATTTTTCAAATAATTTGCATTCTCTGTTGTAAAAACTGCATTTAATGGAGGTTTTATTTTTGGGTATTGACTTTTATCCTTTTGGAGCTTTATATACAGTTGTGTTGGGATCATGTCTCCTTCTTTCATTCTCACATATTTCCTTCCGATCTTTCTTCCCAGTTTCTTGATTTTATTTTCACATTTTTGCCTATATTTTCTCTTTACTTTTTGTGCATTGTGTTCATTTTTTGTTTCTGCTTTTGTATGGAAATGCCTGTTTAATTTTCCTCTGTTCATCTGATGCATGAAAGATTTCTTCTTACTTCTATTCAGTTTAATTTCGATAAATTTTGTCCCCATACATAACATTAAGTTTTATTTTTGCCTTTTTTAATTATTCTTTGAAATTTCATTAGTTCAGGTTCATCTAGTCTTAAATCATTTTGTAAATACATGTCATTGTTTTTCATTGTGATTCTCTTATTTTTATCTCGATAATATTTGAAGTCATTTCTATTCTTCAAATCGTCATTGTCTAGTATTAATTCATCAATTGTAATGTCATTTTCACTACCTTTTTCATTTATAATCATCTCATCAATAGTCATTTGTATTTTATTTCCATTAACATTATTATAAATTGGTTTATCATTTTCCATTTCATATTCCTCTGCAAAATTATTATTCCTCATTGGGATTTCATTTATATTTAGAGCATTATTATTCATCATCGGTATTTTATTTTCATATTCATTTATATTTATTGTATTATTATTCACCATCGGTATTTTATTTTCATATTCATTTATGATATTATTATTCATGATCGGTATTTTATTGTCATTTATAGTATTATTTTTCTCTAATAATTCATGAAATTCTTTTCTTATATTTTTCTCTGTAACTTCCAATTCATTATGATATATTCTGGTATTAAGATCAATTTTTTTATCTAATTTTTCCTCTGTTGTATTTATTCTTTGTGTTAGTGCATCTTTTAAGGTAATAACATCTTTTTCTATTTTCTTTTCAAGTCTGTTTTCCATTCGTTCTAATTTTTCTCTTGTATCTTTTAATTCCTTTGAACTTTCTTCTATCATATTTTCTAATCTTTCTGAATTCTCTTCTATCTTATTTGCCAATCTTTCTGAATTTTCTTTCATTTCTTGTCTCATTTGCATCATATCCTGTTCTACATGTATTAAATTGTCTTTCATTTCTATTCTCATATTTTCCACTTTTTCTGAATTTTTTTCTATCCTTTATTCTAATCTTTCTGAGTTATCAGTTAATTTCTTTTCCATTTCTTTCATATTATGTTCCAATCTTTCTGATTTTTTTTCCATATTATTTTCCAATCTTTCTGAAAATACTTAATATTATTTATGAAATTGATTAAATTTCTTTAGCTTAGGTGCTATTGCAATACTATTGATACCTAAACATTTTCAAGGATCTCTCTTACATTAATCATTTGAAAATATCTGACGTAGATGCTATCTTTCATTGAATTAATTGATTTTTGATCAAATTTGTTCTATTTACATAATTCTGGTGAGATATTTAATTTAGCTTGTTCTTTGTCAACAATTTCACTAAAGTTTATATGTGATTCATGATAATAACAAATCTTTTCAACAAATTCTTCATCAATTTCAAATTGGATATCTAAATTCAAATTACTTCTATTTATTGCAACTTTGGCTGTTTTTACATTTAATAAATGTGAATTGAAATCTCCCTGTGAATTCTATTTATAAACTGTCAACAAGATTACTGTTTTTTAATTACCGTTCAAAGAATTTTCATTTTACTAGGTTATGTATCCTGAATATGCTTTTTCTTCATAATTTTAGCTCGTGAGTATTTTTATGAATTGAATTATTAATATTTATATCAGAATGGATATTATTTAATTAAATGTTCTCTGGTTATACTCTAACGAGTCAACTTATATACATAGGTGAGTCTTTTCCTTAATATATTTATGTAATTATTTATTTTAACTGTATATACCATTACAATATATATATATATATATACATATACATATTTTGATTCTGTTATATTGCTTTTAAACTGTGTAATTAGTGTTACTTCTTGTGTCTATCAGAAAGTAAACAGTTTTTCCTAAGGCATTTATTTAACTTTGAAAGTTTCTTAGAAATTTTATAAAATTGAAATTTGTAGTAGGTATTTCAGAATTTCCCTGAATTATATTCAAGATATGGAAATTTTGAAGTGCAGCATTCAGCAACGGAAATATTGTTTTGTAATTGAAATTTCATATTTCATTGAAGAATAATTTTTCATTGGATGAAGCCTGAGATCTAACTTATTTTATTTTATATAGTATAGAAATGATAGTTTGAGTTTTCATTTGCTCAAATGCGTGCAATCGTTTTTGATAATTCGAATTTTGGAACATACCTTTTATCATAGTGATTTTGTTAACCTAGAGTTTACAAATTGTTTCGAGTTAACTTCTCACATTTATATAGTTTTTGGAAGTTGTGGGTGGGGTTATATTTCAAGATAACAATTTTATTCAAAATAATTCACACAGTTTTATGTTTCACAATTTATTATGAATTATTTATTATTATGAATTATTTTAAATAAAATTGTTATAATATTTCACCCAGTGCCAATCGCATTCTGCATTCCTGTAATTTAGGAAAAGGTAAAATTTTTTCTCGGTAGATTTTATTTTCCATTCTGAGGCTTGACCTAAGATGTTGAAGTCGCATTTTGAAAATTTTTTCAAAATGTGTTATATTTTAATTACGTAGTAGGCATTTCTTGGCAGTTAATTCGCAAATCAGAAAACCTTATTGAAATAATACCTTATCAACCATGTTTGTTTTTCATCTTCTATCAAATTCCTTTCGATTCTATAGATTCCTTTGTATTTTGGGATGTTATTCAAAGTTTGAGAATTCCATATGTCTGCTGAAGAAACTCAGGTTTTTTCAGACATTTCGTTCTACTTTTGAATGAAGTATGTTGAAGTTCTACATAATAATTTTAATTTAATATTTAAAATCAACTTTATTCTGTTGCCATCAAAATTTGTGTAGGTGAATGACGAAAGTCATATTGACAATTGTTTTAAGTATTGGATAGAGTAGTAAATCGTTACTTTGTGATAGTTTATTTTAAAAATGGAATGAAATAAGAAATTACTACGCTTTCTATCACTTCCTATTACTGAAGATAAAGTGACTCGTAGTGAGTTTCGTAGGGATTACTATATTTTTATTCCAACAATAATTTTTGAGTGCTTGTTCAAATATTTTTTTCAAAGTCGTTCATATCTTATAAATTAAAATTGTTAGGTAACACAAAAAAGATATACAGAATAGCCCGCAGCGGAATATTTCCATAAGTAAAATTTGAATATCAAAATAGATTTAATCTGTTAGTCTTCTACAATGTTAATTTCAAAAAAAATTTCATTCAAAAAACTTTTAGAATTAAATTAATGTCTACAATAAGCACCGCTTATATTTAATAGACGTATATAATCAAAAATCAATATATAATGTCAAATGGAATAAATAAATCAACAGATATAAAAAAGTCATTAAAATATAATACATAAATATTTAAAGGAGACAAAATTTTGTTTCTGCTCTTACCATTATGAACACCAATTCCTTCTCAAAAAAATGAAACACAATTTAAGGACTTCTCAAAAAATATAATTTATTTGAAATATTTAAACATTCAAATAAGTTAATTCAAAAATCTCTCAAAACATGCACTATATCTTCAAAAAATAAATATGATTCTAGGTAATCTCTTCATCGGTCCAAAACCGAAGTTTTTTGACTAAAAATTTTTTTGAAATTAAAATTGTAGAAGACTAACAGATTAAATCTGTTTTGATATTCAAATTTTGTTATATTTCTTCTATCAAGTAAAAAGCCTTTTTTTATTTTATTTTATATATAATACATAATTATATTTAGGCTTTAATAAATCTCATTATGGAATGTCAATGATTTAAATATAACCTTAAAAATATCTTACACTTTTCTGTGATTTTGTTAGAACATAGACCATCTTGAATTTTAAAGTTGGACTGTTTGAAGTTGAGATATAGTGATAGTTATTTGATTTTGATATTTGGAATATTATTTTGGACCGATGAAGGGATTACCTAGAATTATTATATATTTGTTTTTTGAAGATATAGTGCATGTTTTGAGAGATTTCTGAATTAATATATTCGAATATTTAAATATATTAAATATTTCAAATGAATTATATTTCTTGAGAAGTCCTTAAGTTGTGTTCATGTTTTTAAAAGGCAATTGGTGTTCTTAAAGGCAAGATCAAAAACAAAATTTTGTCTCCTTTAAATATTTATTCATTAATTTTAATGACTTTTTTATATCTGTTGGTTTATTTATTCCATTTGACATTATATATTGAGTTTTGATTATATATGTCTATTAAATATAAGCGGTGCTTATTATAGACATTAATTTAGTTCTTAAAGTTTTTTGAATAAAAATTTTTTTGAAATTAAAATTGTAGAAGATATACAGATTGAATCTGTTTCGATATTCAAATTTCAAAAACACCTGAAATGTTACAGAATGTGAAAGATAGTATTAAACTGATACACTTTTTCTATTCAGAAACGAAAGATCGGTAATTTCAATAGTTTAGTTTTTAAAATTCGTTCAGAGAGTCGACTACTTAATTTACTTCACCCAACAATTCCAAGGAGTTTTTCATATCTAAACGAAAACCAAACACTTTTGGGATATTATTGAATTGGATTGCAAAACCTTCAAAGTTATGTTTTACTTGACCACTATTGCCATTTTAGATTCTTGAGGTGGTTACCACCCTGCTTAGGGGAATGATCTTACAGTCCTGTCTTGGGGTTTTTTGTGAAAAAATTCATGCCTACGGAAATGTCTGGCTGGGAAGTTTTATGTGGAATACTCTGTATATACCTCTTGACTGAATGCCCTTTTTTCTTGATGCCTTATAGCTTCTCAGAAAAAAAATATGTATTTTACACTCTAGGTGTATTATACCATTATAATAAAAGGAATACTCAGGATTCAAAACATTGAATTGAATTATCTCAGCTCACTTATCGATTTTATTGAAATATCTTCAAGAGGATGTGGTCAAGACAACAAGTAAAAGGTGAAAGAGAAAAGTCAAGAAACTTTCTGTAATTTCATAATACAGTCAACAATCTTCGACTTGATATTTTCCTTTTCATAAGTCTTCGTATTTCCTCATGATTTTAACCATTGGCTCATAAACAAGAGGAATAGAATCCTTGGCACATAAGAAATCAAGATGGTTGAACTTTTCATCCTTAACTATGTGTACATGTACAACATTAGCCATCTTTTTATCCAGATTATCCTGCAAATTGGAAATCATTAGCAATTAAAATGCAAGAAATATTTAATCGAGTAGAAGGTTCTTTCTATATGATCATAATTATTCCTCATTAGATAACCAGTACCATGAAACATATTGAACACACTAGTTTATTACAAAATAATTTGAGGAGTAAATAACAGAAATTTCAATTTATCAGGTCTGTGGAATATGAAGAGGAATGTGACGCGGTCCAAATATATTGTGCTTCACTTAAATTTTTTTTTTGGGATTTCACGATTGATCGGTTGGATCTGCGGGTCAGCTGGAAGTTATTAATATAGCGAGCGGTTAAGTATTAAAGAATTTGAGATGTGACCGATTCAGCAACTAGTTAATCTAGAGAAGCAGGAATGTCCAGTGGAGCAGTAGAAGAATGAAAACCTGAGCGCGATGCGATGACGAATAAACAACTGTTCTATCTCAGTGCCATTGGGAAGTAGGGGTTTTTCGATCGAAAGTGCGAGTGGTGCTGAAATCCGACTGCACAGCTTTTCGATCGACCAATCTCCACTTCACAATGGCATTGGGAGAGAACAGTCGGTTATTCGTCATCGCATCGCACTGAGGTTTTGATTCTTCCACTGCTCCATTGCTTCTCTAGATTAGCATTGAATTTCCTAGGTTTCCGATTGTCTTTTTCATATCTGTATAATATGTAGGTTGGAATATTACGTATTTCGACCACAGTCGATTCGATTGTCGGAAAAATCAATTTGTACGCAGCAGCATTAAGCTTTGAAGATTGTGTGTCTCGCCTCAACTGGGACCGCGTTTTTATTTCGATTCTAGAAACTTTTCACCATGGACTGAACTCTAACCTTTCCCTGAAACTTTATTTACCTGTGAGATTCCACGACAAAAATTATAAATTTTTTTTCATTATCATTTCAGCTCATGATTTTTCCACATAGCAAAACCTAATTTCAACAGATGACGCAACATGCTGCAAAATAACTTTGTCGTGTGTCACGGTGCATTGCTTCCATTTCTCTTCCAATGCTCGGCTCAAACGCATCAATTATCTTCGGTAGATGTCCCCTGTGATCCTCTGGTTCGATTGTAGCATCTAATAATTCAACACACCTAGTTGGTCCCACCAAATACACAGCATGATCTTTTCGCCATGAATATTCGGCTTGACAATTGATGATGAGGCATCCATACGTTGCCTAACGTTTTGGAGTATCGTACTGGATACATTCAAGAAGGGAGATAAAAAAGAACCGAAAAATTATAGAGGAATAAACCTGCTGGATGCGGCGTTCAAACTTGTTACTAAGATTATAACAACAAAGGTAAACTCCATTCTAACACAGGCTGATGAACAACAAGGCTTCAGAACAGGAAGATCACGTGCGGATGCTGTGTTCGTGATGCGACAGGTAGTGGAAAAATCAACGGAATGTAACAGACCGGCTTTCCTATGTTTCGTTGACCTACACAAAGCATTCGATAAAGTACGACTGGGGGACGTCATACAGTACTCTTTGCGGAGAGTGGGACAACCTTCAGAGAATCTGCCAACTCATCTTCAATGCCGCGAAGCAATTCAATATGGACATACCCACTGAAAAAACTAAATGCATGACAACAGCAAAAGAACCTCTCCGATGTAAACTTGAAGTGAATCAGAAGATAATAGAGCAGGTGATGTCATTCAAATACTTGGATGTCGAATTATCCACTTATGGCTGCATTGAAGATAAATTATCTCAACAAGTCATGAGGGCAAATAAAATTGCAGGCTGCCTTAACGACACCAAATGGAGAAATAAGCATATGAACATAAAAACGAAGGCAAGAATTTATAAAGGTACCATAAGACCGATCATGACTTACATGGCTGAAACCAGACCAGATACTGCGAAGACAAGAAGTATGCTGGAGATAGCGGAAATGAAGATTCTTCGTAGAATTTCCAGAAAAACCCTGTATGACAGAGAAAGGAGTGATGATATAAGAAAGTTGTGTGGAGTGGAGAAAATCGGGGAGTCTTTAAACAACAGAAAGAAAGAATGGAACGCACACATAGAAAGAATGGGGCAAGACAAAATGGTAAATAAGTCGAGGGATAAATCAGCTCTAGGAAGAAGAAGTATCGGGCGACTCAGAAAGAGATGGAGTGATAACTTACGCACCGAATAGAGACAGGGAATAGAGAAAGGGTGCTGTAAAACCGTCGTACCAGCTTGAGAGAGATAGCACATGATCTTAAGATATCCCACGAGTCCGCACGTACGATTTTGATTGATATTTTGGGCATGAGAAAGGTGGCCGCACGACTCGTACCGAAAGACCTGAATTTTCTTCAAAAACGTCATCGCGAACAGGTTGCTTCAGACATGCTGGATCGCTGTAATTCCGATTCTACATTCATGGAACGCATTATAACTGGTGATAAGACCTGGGTCTACGAGTACGATATGCAAACAAGCCAGCAATCATCGGAATGGGTGGCAAAAAATGAGCCGAATCCGAAAAAACCACGCCAAAGCCGCTCGAAAATGAAGGCGATGCTCATTGTTTTCTTCGATATCCGTGGCGTGGTGCACTACGAATTCGTTCCAGAGGGTCAGACGGTAAACAAGGAGTATTACCTAGGCATTATGAAACGTTTGCGTGAGCGTATCCGTAAGAAGCGGCCAAATTTGTGGGCGAACAGCTCATGGATTTTGCATGACGATAACGCGCTTTCTCACCGAGCTACGATTGTGACTGACTTTCTCGCCAAAAACTCAACAAACGTGCTTCAGCAACCACCGTATTCGCCGGATTTGGCTCCCTGCGACTTTTTTCTCTTCCCAAAACTCAAATTGCCCCTTCGTGGCACCCGTTTTGAGTCGATTGAAGCCATAAAACAAAATTCGGCGCGAGAGCTAAAGTCCATCCCGGAAAGCGCCTATAAAAAATGTTTCGATAATTGGAAGTGCCGTTGGCATAGATGTATTGGAGCAAATGGAGGCTATTTTGAAGGCGACCCAATGAATTTTTGTAAAAATGTTGTTTTAATTAAAAATTCCCGGTACTTTCTTGACAGAGTAGTACATTCTTTTATGTTTTGGAGTGTTGTACGAGATTTGAGAATTCTATATACGTATACTTAGTTATTCTGAGTGGTATTTTAAAATGCAATTTGTAGAGGATTTGTAGAATAATTTCATTTTCATAACAAGATATGGAATTTACTGGACATAATTTTAAAACTATTATAACTATCAAATATTAAATACTGATAATAAAAGTCACAGACTCAATCTTTCATCTCCGGAAAAAAATTGGTATAATAAAAAACGAATGATTGTGAATTATTTTTTTCTTGAGCCCTTTATTCTTTACCAGCCTTTCTATATTTTTTGAAAACAAAAAAATTTTTAACCATTGTAGACTTGATAACTACTCACCTGAGGAAGTATGATATGACAAAATAATTGTTGTGAGGAAATAAAAATTAGCGGGAGATAAAATTTTTACAATTCATAAGTTTCAAGATAAAGATCTGCCAAGTGAAAATTGAGACAATCAAAGAATGTTCATTTGAATACCCTGTACAATTAATGTGTTGTTAACAAGTCATAAATACTTACCAAGCAAATTGCTTGATCTCTTATGGTTGCATGAGGACAATAAACTGAAATAATGTTGCAATGCATAGTATATTCGGGTTATTAGAGCATCACTTCGATTTCACGATTACATGACATCAATGATGAGTATTCAATATTTAATAATACTGTTTTTTACAGATCTACAACGTATTCAACTGGAAAACTTAAAAAAGGTAGGCTTATCAGATTTTATCTTCTTCAATATTGAGTTGAACATTATTTATTATTATTTTTCATAAAAAATTTCTTATATCAAAATATAACTCGAATCGGACAGGCTACGTGGTGAATTTTTTGTGGGTAAAAGCTCACGCCGGAATATTGAATCTAATTGAGCAGCCAGATCGGCATCTATGGATGCAATTCAACATTCAAAATGTGTACATTCTCATCTATTCCTAGATTACAAGGAAAATATTAGGAGAAAATGGACCCATGAATACCAACCTAAGGGTCCTTCTATGAAAGCCTTGAAGGAAACTCTCCCGTCATCGATGGTACAAATCTATCGGAAATAGACGTGACTTCGTTCGTCTAAGAATTGGTACTACTCTGTGCCCATATTATATGAATAATGTTGGTCTCAAGGAAAATGTGTTTTGCTCCTGTGAGGAAATAGGTTCTTTGGATCATCTCATCTTTCATGCAGTAATTTTCGGCATAAATCAGATGAACTACGCACTAATCTTAATAGATTTTTGAACTTTTATCAACCGTTTAATATAGATTTACTGTTGTCCCTAGTTTATTTAAGAGTTATTGATATTTGGTACAACTTTCTTCAATCTGTTGGACTGAAATTATAAATATCGCTGTCTCTTCCTTTATGTAACTCTCCCTTTGTTCAAAATACCTTCCTTTCCGTGGCCCATTTAATTTTTGTCTAAGAAGAAAAAATCGCCATCTCTGTGTTTATTGCAGACTTGTTCACTCTTATTTGCGTTATTATTATTTCTCCATGGAGCTTGAGGTCATAATCATGATATTATCAATTTCAATTTGTCTTGTATCCAGTTTATCTATATTATTAGTTATTTTTCATGAAGTTTTCTGTTGCTTAGTGATTATTTTGTCAAGGCAAAGAAAAGGGTTCACCTAAAACAATGAACCTATAGGAAAAAAAAATTGCAAATTTTAACTTTCGCACCGAAAATATGGTACAATGTATCATGAGAATAACAATGTTCATATTCACAATTATTTTAAATTTCCTTGAAAGTTCAACAGTTACGAGTATGTTGAAGTATGTGGATTGAAATAATCGAATAGGAAATCCATTTGTAGGAATTCTGTGTTTTTCACCGCAAGTTTCTGAGCTGTGGAGAAAAATATGATGAAAATATGAACAAATTTAGGACAGAAACTTTCTATAATGGATATACCAAATCCTTCTATAAAGTCGTTGATCATACTAATTCACAAGCCATGGAAAGAAACGTTTTAGTGAAAACATCTAGGTCATTATTATGTGCAAGATAATGTTTACGGTTTAAAAGAACGAAATTGAAAGATGCTTGTCTATTAAGAAATGGACCAGAAGTTTTCATGATTTTTAAAGTATCTCTTCATTTGACCCTTATCCCATATTAGGTCGGCTGACACACAGATGTCGCAATGAATACAAAATGAAAATCTTTAACAGATAGTACGCAGAATCAAAATTTATCATTATTTACGATGTTAAGGTTCAAAAGTTGCAGTGATTTAAATTACACAACCTTTGTGATTTCAAAAACAATAAAAAAATTCGTGTGTTAATTAAAGATGGAAAAGAATACCGGTTAAGCGAAACCTCAGTTTTATAAGTGCACCAGGAAAATAATAAGAACAATATTTCTTTATTATGTGAAAATTAGTAGTTGTGACTTCAAAATTATAAAATAATAAACATTTCTCAAACATTTGATATTAACAACTTCCTGAAGGTTGTATATTTGTTATAACTCTTCGACATTTTAGGCAATTTATTATAATATATCAAATCTCTAATCGGAGTACTGAAGAGAGTGTACTGAATATATCAACAAAAAACTATTTTGATTTCTGGTATCATACTGATGAGCCTCAGAAACATACCTCTCAGATAAATAATCTGGTAACCTTTTAGGTTCAATTTTGTATATGAGATCCAACGTTTTGAAATAGATTCTTTGTCTGACAGTCATCAAGTTTAGTGCTTCTAAACCATTCTCATACCTCTATTCGGGTATATTTGTAGTCTATTGATGAAATCCGATTTCAAATTAAATGAGAGAGATGTACATTAATCTAGATTTGGTAAAACAATTGATTTAAACAAAAGATATCTTGTTTTCATGTCAATTTTACCCATCCTTGAGTTGTATCGGATCTTTTGTGCAATTCTTTTTGTCAATTGATCGGCATAAAGTTTAAAATTCAAATTTTCATAGAGCATAATCCCTAGATATTTGACTAAATGAAGTTTCTGTAATACGTGTAATACTTTAATTATATTATTCTTTTTTCGTTTAATTATCTTAATGTTAACTCGTTTCCAAAAATCATGTAACTTATTTATTGAAGTTAATTTTCAATTGATTACCGTTCAGCCAATGATTCGGTAAATCAACACATAACATTGATATCGTTGCCAACTATGTAAAGCATAGTATCATCCGCAAAAAATCTCAATTTTCAGTTTTTAAGATTTTTTTTCATATCATTCAAATATATTAAAAACAATATCGATCATAGCGTTGTTCTATATGGTACACAATATCAATTTTTTTTACCAGAAGAGATCCCATTTTGATTTTCACTTTTTGTGACGTTTCAGTTAAATATGAGGTAAAGCATGCCAAAACAGTACCATTTAATCCAATTTTTTCAAACTTTTTTAATAACATGTCTCTATCAATTGTCTCGAAAGCTCTTTTGAAATCAATGAACAGTGCCAGAATAATATTACCCTTATCTATCCTTTTTAACTATCTTTCACAAACATCAACAATTGTATTTTCACAAGAATGTTTAGCTCTAAAACCTGACTGATTATCTATAAGAGCATTATTTTCATTCAAATATTTCATCAACGGATCTTTAACCACCAATTCTGAAACTTTTTCGTAGATTGGCATTGTATGAATGCCACTGAATTTTTCACAGTTTCTAGCATTGGATACTTTTTCAATTGGTATAACCGTAGAGATCTTTTACGCTGCAGAAAAAACAACGTATTCAAGTGACGTATTAACTATATCGATAAAACAATTTCCTGCTATATCAAATGCGTCCCTAAAAATGTTTGTTGTGATATTATCCGGGCCACAAATATTTTTGATGTTTCTCATATAATTCTTTATTTGTCTCATTGTGCCCTTCGAAAATTCGGCGTGCTCATCCATTTTTGACGAATAAATTGAGCTATCATTTTTTTATGCCATGTTGCACAATGCTTTCAATGCTATTTACAGAGAATTCATTGAATTCCTTTGAGATTCTAGTAGCTTCTGATAAAATTTTATTTTCGAAATTCACGTTACTGATCACAACCTTAACTTTATCAGGAAACATTATTTTCAAATTATTCCAAATATTTTGATTCGAACCTGCTTTATTAAGTCATAATAATAGTTTTTTCTGCTATTCTCAATTTCGTCGTTACTTTATTCCTTAAATTTTTGTGAATTTCCCATTGACTAAACACTGCCCTTTTATATTTATAATCACGTTGTTTCATAACTTGATTTCTTCATTCAATCAGTGCAATTGTTCTTGGTTCTTTCTGACAATTTCGACATTGGGGCACATACCATAAAATATTTGCTGCCATTATGAGTGTGGATAGCTCAGCGGGAGAGCATCGGACTCGTGACCGGGAGGTCCAGGGTTCGAATCCTATTCAGGTAGAAAAGAAATTTTCTAGTTGGACGGGTATCTGCCACCATTTCACTGTTGGGTCAAAAATTAACAGTGCTGTGACCTAAAGTGGCGCAAGATCGCAGTAACAAAGCCTACACAGAACACAACTGAACTCCTAACTCGCACAAGCTGAAAAAGCTTCTGAGGGATCTTCACAGAAGATCTAGGAGTATCAGGATAATAATAATAATAATAATAATAATTAAGTCCAGAAGTCCAGAAAGTAAGCTTTTTCTGTGCGCGCACAATGAGTTCCCCTGTTAGGCACAGCCGAACACAGGAATTCGTGCAAGCACGGAAAAAACCTTTTTGGACGTGTGTTGAACAGTTTTTTTCATTATACTATTCTGAAAACAAGAATACGGGAAGAAATTAAATCTTTACTTAAAATTTTTATTTTCCAATATAAAGGAACATATATCTTGCCTTTGACCTATATAAGTTTCAATTATTTATTGAAAACACTGACATCTACTGTCATGATGCATGCTATGTGTTTCTAACAATAATTCATCTCAGCCATAGACAAAATACATCGTCTATGTCTCAGAGCACCGTAAAACTTTTTACAGTGCGCCAGCACGGGAAAGGGTCACTTTCGGTACTCTAAATTGACATGTCATTACATGTCAATTCAGAGTTTAGGGTTTTCAGAATAGTTAAATGAAAATGTAGTTACGCCACAGAGAAATGTTATGAATTTTCAATATCAAAATTTTTAATGTGAAATTCAATAGTTACCTCTGTGTAATCATTATACATATCATTTTTTCCATAAAATAAGGCTACAGGAGAGGTTATTTTCGATAAATCATAATGAGGTGGTTCTGTGGTTCCATATTTTTCCAAATTTCTTGCAGGCCCATAATCAAATTGTGCAAAAATTCCTTCTGAAAAATATAATTTTTTTGTTATATATGAAAATATTGTTTTCCATAACAAGTTGATGTTACAAGGTAGAATTTGTGCTATTTTCACTTTTCTGTCTTTAATTTGGCTCTTTTATTGCACTTATTACTTCTGAAGACGGAAGTTTTAATCAATCAACATGAAAATAGAAAGAACTGCTAATTTCACAGAAAGTTTTATTATTTCTTCGTCAAAATAGAACAAAATTTATTGCCATTCACTAATCAAGTTCTTATAAATGTCGAACTAGGATTTTATGTTAATATAATTTAATTAACCATTTTACGTCTTCGAGATCCATACAGAATTTAACTGAAGAAAAATCAATGTTGACCAGTAACTAGAAAAATAAATTGATATATCATGTGAAAACTGCGAAATCTCGATCGAAGATTAGATTATCATGAATAACACCATAAAGGAAAAGGCTCAAAAATTAATATAAGATTATTTATAATTTTATATATAAATATATACAATATTATATAAATAATAAAAGAACTTCACTCTCTTTAGAGTATACTGAATTGTTTCAGCCGTTCCTATTTGGTAGTTGATCATAATTGAAACAAATTGTAAAAATGACTATGTTTTACTACCATTAAAGATATATCTAACACATTTTCTTGTGACTCGAGTTTCGGGAAATGAACTATCCCATCATCAGACAACTGAAGACCTAACAGTGGTACAGAGGTATTTAAACAAAAGTAATAAATATTTTGAATATTTCAACAGATTCTCGGTAACACCTAATAGTGGTATAGAGGTTTACAAGCGGAACGTGATAAAAAACCGGGTTAAAAAAGAGGGGCCTTCCAACAAATATCGAAATGTCAACAATCGACAAAGGAGGTTGTTGAACAGATGGTACCCATTTAAATATCTCAAATAATTTTTGGGGTTACATAGCTCCGTACAATCATTCATCATATTTACATTATTTTGTTGTATATCTCAAATATTTGGATTTACATAGCTCCGTACATTCATTCATTATTTTTTACATTATTTTTATTGTGAACTAATTTCAAAATTTCAATAATCAAGTTTCTTTTTTTTTGAATCTACATGTAAAATTTTCTTGAGATTTTCTTTTGTCGGAAGAAATTACTGTTTTTCTAAATAATGAGTGGCAAAAGTTGAATTTTTGTTTACTTTTCGTTAAATTCATTTTATGTTCGTTGAACAAGGTTTTAAACAGATGCTACTTTTTAAATATCTCAAATATTTTCGATTAACATAGCTCCGTACAGTCATTCATTATTTTTACCCTATTGTTATTGTGAACTAATTTGAAATTTTCAACAGATTCTAGATAATCGAGTTTCTTCCCTTTTGATTCTACATGTAAAATTTTAAAATTATCTATTGTGGGAAAGGAATTACCGTTTTCTAGACAATGAGTGGCAAAAGTAGAATTTTGTTTATTAGGAGTACAAATAAGTTTCCGCCGTTTTTTAACACAAATTAAATATTTATTATAGAAGAACGGTAATATACTGCTTGCTGAGTGACTTCTAATGTTAAAGCAAGTTCTTTTTGTGATGAGATGAATCTTCCTCCAATAATTACTCCAATTCTGCATCCTCGTAAATTTTTGGCCTTGCACTGCGATCTTTGTCTTCTACGTCGAAATCACCGTTTTTAAACTTTTGAAACCACTCTCGACACGTTTTCTCACTCAAAGTATCCTCACCGTATGCTTCTACGAGCAATTGATGCGCCTCAGCAGCAGATTTCTTTAAATCAAAGAAGTAAACTAATATTTTCCGCAAATGACGCTTACTTGGCTCAAATTTTGACATTTTCAACTTATAACAATTATATTTTACCAATATAAAATCAATGATATTAATAGGTTATATGTTGTTCTTGAATGTCCAAACTATTTTTTAAGCCGGTTATCATCTGCGAAAGCTAACCGAAACTCCGTGCTGCGCCATCTACAATAAAACGGCGGAAACTTATTTGTACTCCTAATATTTTTTATGAAACTCATTTTATGTTCGTTGAACCTCGTCTTGAAGGAACGTCCTGTTTGTCCTATATATTTATAACTGCACGTAGAACAAGATAAATCATAAACACCTGATTTGTGTATGTTTGCGTTAAATAATACCGATGATAATTTGTTTTGCGTTTTGAAGGCAATATTGACATCTGATTTTGAAAAACTATTGGCCACTTTTTGACTTATGCTACCAAAGTACGATAGAGAAATTAATTTTTTATTTTCTCCAGTTTTTATGATGGGATAAATTTGCCTCATAGCTATTTTCGATAGTTTCTGTCGAATTAGATTATCTATTATTTTGGTGTTGAAACCGTTGTTTGCGGCTATTGATTTTATAGTTTGGACTTCAGCTTCGCGGTCATTTTGATAAGGGTGATCCGAAGGCTCTAAACAGATGCTACTTTTTAAATATCTCAAATATTTTCGATTAAAATAGCTCCGTACAGTCATTCATTATTTTTACCCTATTGTTATTGTGAACTAAGTTGAAAATTTCAACAGATTCTAGATAATCGAGTTTCTTCCCTTTTGATTCTACATGTAAAATTTTAAGATTATCTATTGTGGGAAAGGAATTACCGTTTTCTAGACAATGAGTGGCAAAAGTAGAATTTTGTTTATTTTTTATGGAACTCATTTTATGTTCGTTGAACCTCGTCTTGAAGGAACGTCCTGTTCGTCCTATATATTTATTACTGCACGTAGAACAAGATAAATCATAAACTCCTGATTTGCGTATGTTTGCGTTAAATAATACCGATGATAATTTGTTTTGCGTTTTGAAGGCAATATTGACATCTGATTTTGAGAAACTATTGGCCACTTTTTGACTTATGCTACCAAAGTACGACCGAGAAATTAATTTTTTATTTTCTTCAGTTTTTATGATGGGATAAATTTGGATCATAGCTATTTTAGATAGTTTCTGTCGAATTAGATTATCTACTATATTGGTGTTGAAACCGTTGTTTGCGGCTATTGATTTTATAGTTTGGACTTCAGCTTCGCGGTCATTTTGATAAGGGTAATGCGAAGGCTCTATGGTCAGCGTATGTCGGCGTATCAATCGATGATCCATAGCGCCTTCGCATTACACTTATCAAAAAATGACCGCGAAGCTGAAGTCCAAACTATAAAATCTATAGCCGTAAACAACGGTTTCAACCCCAATATAATAGATAATCTAATTCGACAGAAAGTATCTGAAATAGCTATGAGCCAAATTTATCCCATCATAAAAAGTAAAGAAAATAAAATATTCATTTCTCTATCGTACTTTGGTAGCAAAGTCAAAAAGCGGCCAAGGGTTTTTCAAAATCTGATGTCAATATTGCCTTCAAAACCCAAAACAAATTATCATCGATATTATTTAACGCAAAGAACCCTACTCCATACATACACAAATCAGGAGTTTATGAACTATTTTGTTCTACGTGCAGTAATAAATATATAGGACAAACAGGACGATCCTTCAAGACGAGGTTCAAGGAACATAAGATGAGTTTCATAAAAAATAAACAATATTCTACTTTTGCCACTCATTGTCTGGAAAACGATCATTCCTTTCCCACAATAGATAATCTAAGAATTTTACATGTATAATAGAATCAAAAGGGAAGAAACTCGATTATCTAGAATCTGTTGAAATTTTCAAATTAGGTATGTAAATCGAAAATATTTGAGATATTTGAAAAGTAGCATCTGTTTATGATCTTTTTCAACGAACATGAAATGAATTTAAATAGAAGTAAACAAAAATTCAACTTTTGCCACCCATTCTTTAGTAAACAGTAATTCCTTTCGACAAAAGAAAATCTTAAGAAAATTTTACATGTAGATTCAAATGAAAATAAACTTGATTATTGAAATTTTCTAATAAGTTCACAATAAAAATAATGTAAAAAATAATGAATGAATGTAGGGAGCTATGTAAATCCAAATATTTCAGATAAACAACAAAATAATAGTGAATGGATTTTACGAAGCTATGTAACCCCAAAAATTATTTGAGATATTTAAATGGGTACCATCTGTTTAACAACCTTCTTTGTCGATTGCCGACATTCCGATATCTGTTAGAAGGCCCCTCTTTTTTAACCCGGGTTTTTATCACGTTCCGCTTGTAAACCTCTCTGTACCACTATAAGGTGTTACCTAGAATCTATTGAAATATTCAAACTATGTATCACTTTTGTTCAAATATTATACCTCTGTACCACTGTCAAGTCTTCAGTTGTCTGATGATGGGATAGTTTATTTCCCGAAAGTCGAGTCACAAGAAAATGTGTAATATATATTTTTATTGTTAAACATAGTAATTTTCACAATTTGTTTTAATTACTTTTTATAGTATCTTTTGACCACTTTTGAACATTTTTCATCATATGCGCAATACAGAAAAGTTTTTGTTCCACTTTTAGGACAATTAAAATTTTTTGTTTACCTGAAAGTTCATTATCTTGAAATAAATATAAAAACTGAGTTCTAAAAATACTAAAAAACTTAAAGCACATGTCAGATGATATTTATTCAAATAATATAGGTATCGGAGCATTTATATTCATTTTTCAATGAGGAATTTCTTGTAGATTATGTAGTGAGTTATTTGAAATAATTTGAATGTTCCTTTTTGTGAGCCTTTGTATATGGTCGTAATACCGAAACACGTGTCAGGATTCTGAAAAAATTGTGGAACATAAAAACTGTGTGAATTGTTTTAAATAAAAAAGATGGAGTATTGTTGATTCGTCGTCTAGTTTGTTCCTTAATCAGTTCGTGTAAATTTAAGTCAGCTATGAAATGAAGGAATTGCTTGTGACATTATAAGTATCATGAATATGTGTTAGTGACCAAGAGATTTAAGAAATTTTGAAATAATCATATAGTTATGGATTTGAGAAAGCTATAAATTAGATTAAAAAAATCAGATGTCAATACTGCCTTCAAAACGCAAAACGAATTATCATCGGTATTATTTAACGCAAAGGAGCCTACTCCAAACATACAGAAATCAGGAGTTTATGAGTTATCTTGTTCTACGTGCGGTACAAAATAGGACAAACAGGACGTTTCTTCAAGACGAGGTTCAACGAACATAAAATGAGTTTCAGGAAAAATAAACAAAATTCTACCTTTGCTACTCATTGTCTAGAAAACGGTCATTCCTTTCCCACAATAGATAAACTTAAAATTTTACATGTAGAATCAAAAGGGAAGAAACTCGATTATCTAGAATCTGTTGAAATTTTCAAATTAGTTCACAATAATGTAAAAATAATGAATGACTGTACGGAGCTATGTAAATCGAAAATATTTGAGATATTTAAAAAGTAACATCTGTTTAAAACCTTTTTCGAATATAAAATGAATTTAATGAAAAGTAAACAAAAATTCAACTTTTGCCACTCATTCTTTAGACAAAGGGAAATTTTAAGGAAATTTTACATGTAGATTCAAAAGAAAAAAAACTTGATTATTGAAATTTTCAAATTCGTTCACAATAAAAATAATGTAAAAAATAATGAAGACCCCTCTCTTTAACCCGGTTTTTTATCACGTTCCGATTGTAAACCTCTGTACCACTATTAGGTGATACCGAAAATCTGTTGAAATATTCAAAATATTTATCACTTATGTTTAAATACCACTGCACCACTGTTAGGTCTTCAGTTGTCTGATGATGGGATACTTCATTTCCCGAAACTCGAGTCACCAGAAAATGTGTAATATATATTTTTATTGGTAGTAAAACATAGAAGAATGACTCATCAAAGTTTAATGACGAAGAATTACAGGCAAGGCTCGATGAAAATCCATGACAAACGCTCGAGGAACTCGCAAAAATACTTGAAGTCATTCAACTAGCCATTGGCCATCGTTTTAAAGCAATGGGAATAATCCGAAAGGTAGAAAATTGATGCCAAAAGATGTCGAACGCCGTGTTTTCACATGTGAATGAATGCTCCAGCACCAAAAATATAGGTATTTTTTGTATCGCATTGTAAATGGCAATATAAAGTGGGTGCATTACGATAATTCGAAATTTCGAGCATTGTATAGATGTGAAGTCGAATATTCATAGCGAGAAAATCATTATGTGTATTTGGTGCGACCAGCTGAGTCACGATCACAGGCGATATCTATCGACTACAATTGATGCGTTTGAGCCAAGCATCGCCAGAAGAACGGCTGCAATACGGCGATAAACACGACAAAGTTATTTTGCAGCATGACACGTATTGCATCGCCCGTTAAAACGTACTAATAAACGTTCAAATGAAAAGTGCTCCCCTACCCTCCGTAAAGTCCAGACAATACTTATTTTGATTGCCATCTCTTCCGATAGATGCAACATGGCCTGGCTGATCAGAACTTCTCCAATTACGAGTCAAAAATTGGATGGATTCATAGATAACGGTCAAGGAGCCGACCTTTATTCGCGATGGGGAAGAAAGGTGGAAAAAAGTAGTGGCTATCTACGGACGATATTTGAACTTTGAATGTATAACCAATTGTTCACAATAAATAAAACTTCAATTTTCGAAAGGAAACCGCACGAACTTATTTTAGAGTCCCTAAGGTTATATAAATATAACATTAATATTCAGAAGATCAGTTATATTCTAGTTAGGCTCTGTTACAGTGTCATTACGCCACTTAGTACAGCACTCTAAATTTTTGAACCAACTGTGAAATGGTGACCGGCTATCTTAGCAAGCAAATACAAGTATTGGATGACATTTTACCAGAGGATATCTTCGAAAACATTCAAGTTATAACCTAATGAATATTTCGATATTTAAATGAAATTTGGTTTGTGATCATTCAAACGAATCAGTAAAATTCAGTCATATCTAGGTACCAGAGAGGGAAAATCCTTAACAATAAGTCAAAATTTCTTAAAAATAAATGAATGTTGTAAAAATCGAGCTATGACTTTTGATTAAATGAATGTTCGCAGATATTGTGGATATATAGCTTGTAATAAGTTTACAATTACTTATTATACACAAATGATACTCATTCTTCTACTTGTAAAGAATATATGCAAATAGAACCATGTTACATATACAATTGTAATATTTTTGGGATGTAATATCTCCAACCATATTTTTTTCTTTAAATCTACTGGAAGCGTTCATCAAATAACTTTGTAATTATTTACAAAGTGTCGTAATCACTTGATTGCCTGAAGACGTCAGACGTAATTATTTCAACACTTGAGGTCTTATCGTGCAATGGACTTTATATGAAATCAATTATTGTTATAAATTGGTACTAACTGAGAAGTTCAACCGCACCCGGGTAATTATTGTGAGATCCACATACACCAGATAATTTCAACATTGAACTTAAGAAAACAGAACCTATTATTCCTACGTTATTCGCCATTCAGTTGTTTTCATTCTAGCTCAATTTCAGTACAAATACGAGGAGGTTCATAGATTCCGCATGGTGACAACTGAATGCATCGATAATGAATTGAATTAAAATTTAATTGAAAATAAATCGAAAAATAAATATTTTCGCTTAATTATTTCAGTTAATAATTAATGAAAATTCTAATTTTATTTGAAAAATGAATAAATGAATGTTTTCTATCTATTGATATGAATTATAATTTATTTCGTATTATTATTTGAAAATTTCACTACAGAATGAAGAATTGGAAGCTTAAATATTTGAGCATCGTTGAAACTTTCAAATAGGTTTATAAAAATGATCTGAAAAATATGAGTAAACAAGCTGCTCTATGTATATGTTAGTTTCTGTTTATTTTTATTTTTTCATAAAGTATACATTAAGGTACAGGTATAGAAAACACATTCGGAAAAATACGAAATTCAATGTTAATCTAGACGACGACCAGGGTCCAGTGGAGCAGTGGAAGAATCAAAATCTCAGCGCGATACGATGACCAATAAACGAATGTTCTCTCTCAATGACAGTGGCGAGTGTGGGTGCTTCGATCGAAATGCTCTGCTGCCTGCTTTCATTCGCACTTCAACCGTGAGATGCGTTAGACCATATGGGTTGAAAATAAAGTAAATCGAAATTTACAGTGTAGAAGAATAAATTCAGATCAGAAAATCGTACTTTGGTGGTCAATCCATTCAATAGACAACAAATTCATTTATTTTCTCCTTTGAAAATAGGCAGATTCCTTCAAGTTCGGCTATTTATAAAATAATTGAAAAATTTGAGAAATGCAAGATTGATAAACCACCAAAAACCATTAGTGAAAATCATCTGCAAAAAAAAAGTTGATGTGTGTGCTGCTGTTGAAACCAGTGCACCTTGTTCGGGTAAATAAATTGCTGAACAAGTCGATATGAGCGATAGAGGGGTTCGGAATATTTTGAAAAGGAATGGCTTTTGATTTTATAAGGTTTAACCAAACCAAAAAATTTTTCCAGAAGACCATATCAAACGAATGGAAATTTGTGAAATTATGATGGAAAAGGTGAATGAAAATAGTTCATTTCTCAACCATATCTTATTCACTAAGGAGTCATCGTTTTTTTTTTTAATAAAAAACATAATTCATCAGTAGTAAGATATTAGTCTAGGAACAAAAAGCATATACTCATGCTTTTTCTTCCTAGACTAATATATTCCTGTGCATACTCAGTATCCCCAAAAACTGTCTGGACAGGAATACTGGGAAATTACAACATAGAGCCATTTTTTATCGATGGTAACTTAAACGCTGCCAAATATCTGGAGCTGTTAGAGAATCAAATCATCCCGAGAGTTCGACAGCTGTCAATTAATTTTGATGATGTCTGGTTTCAACAGGATGGCTGTCCAAATCACAATTTAGGAGTAAACACATAATATCTTAGGACCACTTTTTAGGACCGTGTCATTTTCACAAATGGCACGATCAAATGGCCTCCCAGATCACCAAATTTATCTCCCAATGATTTTTTTCTTCGGGGATGTCTGAAAAATTTGGATAAGGGGAATGAAATTGGTGGATCGACGAATATTAATGAATTTAGGTTCAAAATGATTTAAAAAAATTTGTGCCAATATAGCCACTATACCGAATCTGCTCAGAGATGAGTGTGGATGGCTCAAGGCTCGTAGCCGAAAGATCGCGGGTTCAAGTCCTGTTCAGGTGTGAAAGACATTTTCTATTTGGATGGGTTTTGGCCACCATTTAACTGTTGGTCGAATATTAATAGTGCTGTGAACTATAGTGGCGTAAGATCGTAGTAACAAAGCTTACTCAGAACATAACTGAACTCCTAACACGCACAAGGTGGAAAAGCTTCCGAAGGATCTTCACAGAGATCTAGGATAATATAATAATAATATGAGATCATCTCTTAATGATAAATAGATTTGGCTACTGTTGGGCTCAACATGGTAGATTATTTGAACTTTTAATTTAAATTTCGCATTTTTTCTTTAAGAATTTCTTATTTTCGTAGAATCTATTTTCAAGCCAGTTATGGCGAAATAGTACCTAAGTACTCATTTTCACAGAGGAAATTATTTGTATCATCAATGGTGGCAACTAAATTTCTGGCATATAATGAAAGAAGATTGTTATGGAGTTGTCTCCTAATTTTTGATTATAAACACTTATGGTTTTAACACCAATTTATTTGCTTATATGATAGAAATGCAGGTACAAAATGAATGCCGATTGTGAACATGGTCGAGTATCGATCAAACAGGACCAGAGTTGAAGCGAGAGAGTGAGAACTGAACGTCTCACTAGGGGTGTCAACTTGTCATAGAATATTCAACATATATCCTCCTGTCACTATATGAGATTTCTGACGTAGCCTCTGTTCTAAATTCACTTTTTATATGAGACAATAACATTCCGCCCACCTTGAAACCTCGTGGTTTCAAAGAATGAGACTGGAATATTCATCATGCGTGAAACATAAATAGAAAAATAAATTACATGGAAATGGAACAAATAAACAACATGAAAATGAAACAAATTAACAACATGAAAATGAAACAAATTAACATGAGAATGAAACACTCAAAACGACATATACAGAATACAAAATAGTTCACTGAGATATTTAAATAGGTACCATCTGTTTAACAATCTTCTTTGTCGATTGCCGACATTCCGACATCTGTTAGAAGCCCCTCTTTTTTTTAACCGGGTTATGACGTTCCGCTTGTAAACCTCTGTACCACTATTAGGTGTTAGAATCTATTTAAATATTCAAAATATTTATCACTTTTGTTAAAATACCTCTGTACCACTGTTAGGTCTTCAGTTGTCTGATGATGGGATAGTTCATTTCCCGAAACTCGAGTCACAAGAAAATGTGTAACTTATATTTTTATTGGTAGTAAAACATAGTTATTTGTACAATTTGTTTTAATTTTGATCAACTACCAAATAGTAACGGCTGAAACAATTCAGTAGACTTCGATTGATATTTTTGTGTTGTCACATTATTCCCTGAACGATTTTGTCCGCTACTCTTTAGGCGTGATATCCCCTGTTTGTTTACCTTAAGAGTTCGTTATCATCGAGTCGAACATCTTACTGATGTTGGGAGTTCCCTCGATAAAGGAAACCACACGCGCTCTTTCAAATATCCACTATTTGTCTTGGCTGTGTTTTCACCTATTCCATTCTTGGCCTTTTTCTGTGTGTCAAGTATAAGTCTCCCTGACGGGCCACAGTGGAGTGAAGTGTGTGTCCTTGTTTTTAGTCCTTTTTTTTTTTGCCCGGTAAACAGTTTCTACGATGGCTGGTAAATTGTATAACTGCTGCAAACAATCTTTCGCGGAATATTTGATTGTTACTTGCAATATTTGTCGTAACACTTTTGGGAATTCATGTACCGGAATGAGTGCATCTGAGGTGCGAGTTGTCAACTCGTAGAAAGCCATTTCATGGTCCTGTGTGAGCTGCTAGAAGCTGGGAAATGATTTACATTTTTTTTAATGGGAGTTGTTGTGGTGCTTCAACAAAAGGTAAGGTATCTCAAGACTGCATTGGAGAGTATTCAGTATAGTGCCAATACTATGTTGAGTGACGAAACTTTTGAGCAAATCATGTTGGAATTACATAATCGTCAACAGCGTAAAAGCAACATCGTTCTCTTCGGTCTGCAAGAGCAGCCGTCTAATTTCTGAAGGGGGGGGGGTAATCTAGAGCTCAAAATATTCATAAGGTTACAGAGGTCTCAACCCATTTGTCGAAGAATATTTCCAATGTGAGCGGCCTGAAGGTAACGCGACTTGGTAAGCCTAATAGAGCTACAAATAAGCCTAGAACTGTAAAAATAAATCTTCCAAGTGCTACTGATGTACGATCTGTTCTTAAAAATTCTAAGAATCTTAAAAACAGTCCTCAATATTGGCATCTCCCAATTTCATCGGATAAAACATCTCGACAGGAAGTTTTTTATCAAAAAGTCTAATCTGATTTGGAGAAACGTAAAGCTGACTGAGTGAACGTACAGTTTAAGTTCGTACATGACTTCTCCCGATTGCAGTCAATTTGGGATCAACTGCTTTTACCAAAATGTGCGTGGACTTTATTCGAAGACAAATGACTTGTTCTATTCGGTATCTGCCAGTGACTTTGATGTGATTTGTTTGAGTGAGACGTGGTTAAGGAGTGGTGTTTTCAATTTGGAGCTTTTTTCGAGTGATTGCTCCGTTTACAGATGTGATAGGGATCTTCATTCGATGGGGTGTACTACCGAAGGGGGAGTTTTCATCGCTGTCCATGGCAGGCACTCATCGGAGTGCATTGATTTATCTATGCTGCGTCTAGATCATCTGTAGATCTAGTTGGCTGTAAAATTAGAGTTTGATCACTGACAATACTTATTATTATTGTATATATACCTCCTCAAGTTGATATAGTAACGTATGATTCATTTTTAAGCTGTCTTTGTACTATTCAATTAATATTAGATAAGAAATTATTGATTAGTGGTAGTTTTAATGCATCTCAGTTTGTAAACAACCCACCTTTGGATGGGAAGTGTGGAGCCTTAGAGTTATTGGCGCCGATTCTCAACATTGATCAATTTAATAATTTGCTTAACAATCATGGCAGACTGCTGGATCTAGTGTTTTCAAATGTTTCATGTCACGTCTCTCTGGACACGTTTCCTCTAGTAAGCGTTGATCCGCAGCACCCTCCGATTCATTTCTACGTTTCCTGTAGGTTGGAGCATATTCCGTTCATGAGTATGAACTCTGTGAATACCAATGTTTTCAATTTTCGTAAGGCTAATTTTCCTCTTATGTACCAAATGATATTAGATACCATTTGGGATGATGTCTTTGAGTCGACCCGAGATATCGATGTAGCATCTTACAGGTTTCATGAAATATAGAATAATATATTTCTGCAAACTGTCCCTTTCAAGGTTAAAAGAAAAAGAAGTTTCCCTTCTTTCTTCAGTTCGACTATAATTGACAACATCTTGAAGAAGGAAAAATCTCTAAGTACTTTCAGAAGGCATGGTGATGAGTTTTATCTGACGAGATATAAAGAATTGAGAAGAACCATCAAACATGACATTGACTTGGCTTATAAGCCAAGCCATTCAGAGCTAGGAATATAAAATTATACAAGATGCCTCCTCGTTTTGGCCTTTTATTAATGATGAGGAGGGCAACTCCAGAATTCCTGGTGAGATGAGACATGGCGGAGAAACTTATTGTGGACCTACGTCTATCACTTATGCCTTTGCTTAATATTTTCGTTCGGTATATGATCCTGTTGTGGACCGTGACGTTTATGATATATGCGATACGCATTAACTTAATTACACAAGATCAAATATTTGTTGCTGCCAAGAAACTCTCTAATAAACTTACATCTGGTCCTGATGAGATAGCAAGTTTCATTGTAAAAGATTGTATTCATGCACTGTCGCATCCATTGAACCATATATTCAATTCATAATTCAATCTCAACTTGAGCGAAGCCACTTTTCCTCGAACATGGAAATTGGCCAAGATCGTATCAGTCTTGAAGAGGATTGTTGGTAACTACAGATCAATATCTATTTTGTCCAACCTCCCCACATTATTTGAAATTATTGTCTACAATAATGTTTATAATGTATCTTACGTATTGGAGGTAATTTAAATTTATGGGACTCAATATTATCCATTTAATTCTATATTCTTTTTTTGTCCTCTTTGCTTTTGGCGATGTGGTTTGTTTTTGCGTATTAAGCTAGGTTTAATTATTTTCTGTGATTGGTTGTTTACATGTTGAAATTGAAGGACTTATTATTATTAAGTAAGTGGAAATCTTATTATTCGAATTAGAGTTCATAACCACAAATATTTTGTTTCACAAACGAAATGTGTACAATTTCAATTCTATTAAATTCTATGAAAAGAACAAAGTTATTTTTCATTTCTCAAGCCAATGATTGTAAAAATTCAGATATGGATACACTTACATTCTGGCAACGGCAGAAATCGATTTGAATATTGCCATGGGAATCTGTTGAAACATATCGAGTGGCCGGTGGCTCTACAATCAATACAGTATGAATAACTCTGCTGTTAGACAAATTATATGGTGATGTCAGCCCATCAAATTTCTTCGAACCGTGAAAAGTGGTCACCATCGAATAATTCTGGGTATCGTATAACTAACATCCTAGTTTGAATCTAATTGGTTTTCATGAAAATGTCCACATCGGTGACAGCACTCCGGTTCCGTATAATTAATTTTAAAAAATTCAGGAAACTAATTGAGTGCAATGTTTTGTACTTTCAAAATACCATACCAACGAAATTTATTTGAAAAATATTTTTTGATTGAATCGATCCTTCCTTGATGGAAATTCATTTTAATCAAATGATAAAAATAAAGATTAATTTCACAATTTATTGGTTTAACGATAATTGTCCTAGAAAGAGATGGAGTGATGACATTGACCTGGGATGAGATGAATTTTGAATAAGAACAGCTAGAATATAGGAGAAGAACGACAACGACAATTGTTGTGCTAACACTGTGGCTTCTTCAAGTTTACATTTTTAACTAACTCTGAAAATTACACTTTCATTTCTTCTATAGCTAAAAACTTGAAAAAAGAAGAGCTACAAACAACAAACAATTTTCGGAAAAGAGAATGAGAAAATATATACAAAAAAGGATACAAATAACCATCAATTTGCGGAAATACCGATAAAGAAAAACATGTGAAAAAAGGATTCAAATGACCATTAAATTTATTCGGGCCAATTTCAAGAAATACCCCACAAAGTGAAAATATTCAATAATGGAGAATTGGCAACATCTGTTTGGTCGTTCAGAAAAATTTTAAGTTTTCTATATCTACTAGTTTCTACTGCTTCCAAAAGTGTGAATCTTTTTTTTCATTATAAATAATTTCATAGTTATTGTTGAAATTATGTCAATTTTTTTCAAATGACTGGCATATGCTGAGCGCGAGAAATCTGACATCTAACTCTGCTGGTGTTCATGAATTCTGTTCTTGAAGGATCTACCTGTTTGACCAATATACACTAATTGCAAGTCAATTATTATGATTTCTGATTTCCAATTATTTCGGTATACAATATTCCTTAACGCTGATAAAAAGAAGTGAGTTAAGTGAACATTATTCACTTTTTTAATTCGGATGCAATGTATCCACGAATATTCAATTCTATGCAACAGTTATCCTGATTTATAGGTTCGTCAACAAATCTATGGATTATACTGTTATACTACTCTGTCAAGAAAGTACCGGGAATTTTCAATTAAAACAACATTTTTACATTTAATCGTCAAAATTTATTGGGTCGCCTTCAAAATAGGCTCCATTTGCTCCAATACATCTATGCCAACGGCACTTCCAATTATCGAAACATTTTTTATAGGCGCTTTCCGGGATGGACTTTAGCTCTCGCGCTGAATTTTGTTTTATGGCTTCAATCGACTCAAAACGGGTGCCACAAAGGGGCAATTTTAGTTTTGGGAAGAGGAAGAAGTCGCAGGGAGCCAAATCCGGCGAATACGGTAGTTGCTGAAGCAAGTTTGTTGAGTTTTTGGCGAGAAAGTCAGTCACAATCGTAGCTCGGTGAGAAGGCGCGTTATCGTCATGCAAAATCCATGAGTTGTTCGCCCACAAATTTGGCCGCTCCTTACGGATACGCTCACGCAAACGTTTCATAACGCCTAGGTAATACTCCTTGTTTACCGTCTGATCCTCTGGAACGAATTCGTAGTGCACCACGCCACGGATATCGAAGACAACAATGAGCATCACCTTCATTTTCGAGCGGCCTTGGCGTGGTTTTTTCGGTTTCAGCTCATTTTTTGCCACCCATTCCGATGATTGCTGACTTGTTTGCATATCGTACTCGTAGACCCAGGTCTCATCACCAGTTATAATGCGTTCCAGGAATGTAGAATCGGAATTACAGCGATCCAGCATGTCTGAAGCAACCTGTTCGCGATGACGTTTTTGAAGAAAATTCAGGTCTTTCGGTACGAGTCGTGCGGCCACCTTTCTCATGCCCAAAATATCAATCAAAATCGTACGTGCGGACTCGTGGGATATCTTAAAATCATGTGCTATCTCTCTCAAGCTGGCACGACGGTTTTCCAGCACCCTTTCCTTAATTTTATCGACGTTATCTTCGATTGAAGCCGTCAATGGGCGTCCGGAACGAGGTAAGTCTTCGACCACTTCACGACCGTCCTTGAAGGCTCTGTACCACTGATATGCACGAGTTTTCGATAGAGCATTATCACCAAAGGCCTTTTGCAACATTTTCAATGCATCGGCACACGAAAATTCATTTGCAACACAAAACTTTAAACAAATTCTTTGCTCAACGTAATCACCCATAGTAAAAATCGGCACGCACTCTGACATCGACTGACTTAATCAGCTGTTGCAAACACACTAGTTGACAGATCCCGCTCAAGCTTGGCATAGTAATTAAGGACAGTGGTACCAACCAAGGAAAAAATTTTTACCTGCCTCATTGCCCCGCCAGATGTAAATCGATAATTCCCGGTACTTTCTTGACAGAATGTATGCCAGTTTCTGGTTATTGTCTGGTCAACCAGAAAATGGCAGCATATCACTGTATGATGATCCATAGATTGGTTAACGTACCTACGATAATTCTTATGTAGAACTTAATATTATTAGGCAAATTGCATCCAATAATGGCTAAAGTCCAATTATAATAGACAAAATTCAAAAGAAAATTGCGTTGAATTGTTACTAAAGATTTGATTAAAAGATACTATTCCTACCGTAAATAAAATATTAGATAATATTGCCAACTATTTTTAATTAAAATTTTACTAGAATATAGCTTTTAGAACGGTTAATAATTTAGGACTACATAAAAAAATAACAAGGATTAAACAGATAAAGACAATAAATCTGGAACCAATAAGTTGACTTGCAATTATTTTATATTGGTCAAGCAGGTCGATCCTTTAAGAAAGGAATTCATGGACACCACCGGAGTTATACGTCAGAGATAGCGCATATACCAAGCATTTGTACATGATTTCAACAGTAACGATTAAATTTTCCATAATGAAATGAAAAGTACCAGACTCACAGTTTTGGAAGCCGTAGAAATTTGTAGGTATAAGAAACTTAAATTTTTTTCCAACGACAAAACAGATTTCGCCAATTCTGCATTGTTGAATATGTTTACTTAGTGAGGTATTTCGAATAATTGGTCCGAAAAAATTTTATGATTATTCATATTCCCTCTTCGCATATTTTTCTTTATCATTATTTCCGTAAATTGATGGTTATTTGTATTCCCTTTTCCATATATTTTCTTATTTTTATTTCCGAAAATTGATTGTTGTTTGTATCTCCTATTTTTTCAAGCGTTTATCTATATAAGAAGTCAAGGTGTTATTTTCAGAGTTAGTTCAAAATGCAAACTTGAAGTGCTGGCGAAACAATTGTCGTTGATCAATAAATTATTATTTCTTTATTTGATAGACAGTACAATGTAATACCTGAAGAAGCCACATCGTGGTGAAACAATTGTTGTAGTAGTACAAATATTTTTGTGGAAATAAATTACTGTCCCATATACATTTTTTTAATTATTATTTCATTCAACTGAAATGAATTTCTATCAGGTGAGGAACGCTTCAATAAGAAAAGTCATGTTATTCCCTCATAATCACTCCCATCTTTGTTGATGTCAGAAGAGTGGTAAAAGGGCAATATTTGTCATAAAAGAGCTCTGAGTGGGACCTAGCATCTTCCAGATACTGAATCAGAATAGGTCTACTGGCTACAATTATTTGGGTCAGGCATGATAAATATTGGACTTCATTATTTACCATACAAAAATAACACCCATTGGTATTAGGGTTCTCTTCAAATCATCGGTACACCGACACTTATACCGTTTCTCTGTCCGGTAGTTACTCTGGTAGATGTTTTGTACAAGTTTCACGGACCACATGCCAGCTCAGATTTTATCCCGATCAGCAAGTTTAACACAAAAATATTCGACATAAGGTCGCTCTACAAAGTTAGTGATAAATCTTTTCATTTATTTTAAAATATATTCTTCACATATATTGTATAACAAAATATTATACAACATAACACAGCAGAGCTATATACTACTCTGTCAAGAAAGTACCGGGAATTTTCAATTAAAACAACATTTTTACATTTAATCGTCAAAATTTATTGGGTCGCCTTCAAAATAGGCTCCATTTGCTCCAATACATCTATGCCAACGGCACTTCCAATTGTCGAAACATTTTTTATAGGCGCTTTCCGGGATGGACTTTAGCTCTCGCGCCGAATTTTGTTTTTTGGCTTCAATCGACTCAAAACGGGTGCCACGAAGGGGCAATTTTAGTTTTGGGAAGAGGAAAAAGTCGCAGGGAGCCAAATCCGGCGAATACGGTGGTTGCTGAAGCACGTTTGTTGAGTTTTTGGCGAGTCAGTCACAATCGTAGCTCGGTGAGAAGGCGCGTTATCGTCTCATAGTAATCACCCATAGTAAAAATCGGCACGCACTCTGACATCGACTGACTTAATCAGCTGTTGCAAACACACTAGTTGACAGATCCCGCTCAAGCTTGGCATTGTAATTAAGGACAGTGGTACCAACCTAGGAAAAAAAATTTTTACCTACCTCATTGCCCCGCCAGATTTAAATCGATAATTCCCGGTACTTTCTTGACAGAATGTACATAACTTTATCTGCTTTAACAGAGCCTTGAACTCATGTATATTTATAGACACAAATCTTCTCAATCATATCAAACCCAACTTTGTGTGGTGATATCTCAGTAACTAACTTTTCGCGTAGTCTTCGTCAAACAAACGCGTCCAACCAGGTTCCGTATTAGGGTTGGAAGATTGAGCGGCGGCTTTGCTATATTATCAAGGTCACTCCAAAAACAATCTTACTTAAAGGCAGACTTACGATACATTTATGACGAGTTGACTGAAGATATATCTTGACATTGATCAAGCTTTGAAATTATTTGGATTGGGCTTTTATAGCCATTTCATTTCAGCTCTTCCCAGAAAGGGTAAATTTGTACTATTTTATGATTAAAGAGATGAAAATAGTTTAATTGTAGTACCACGACGTATACATATAATAATTTGAGAACAGCTGTACTTCAATAAGCTTTTATAAATAATTTGCCGTAACTGAAAAAGTGTTCCAGAAGTTTCAAAAATACGAAAAGTTATACTATTGTATAACTTTTCGTATTTTTGAAACTTCTGGAACACTTTTTCATAATAATAATAATAATAATAATAATAATAATAATTTTTTCAGATCTTATTTTCAATTTCTATGGGAATTTATTGATAATCCTCATCAAAAAGTGCACTCAATAAATTAATTCTGCTCCAGTCATTTATTCAGTTTTATTATTTCACTTCTGAGTGCAATTAAATTATTATTTAATTGCACTCAGAAATGAAATAATAAAACTGAATAAATGACTGGAGCAGAATTAATTTATTGAGTGCACTTTTTGATGAGGATTATCAATAAATTCCCATAGAAATTGAAAATAAGATCTGAAAAAATTATTATTATTATTAGTTGTTAACACAGTCTTAAGAATTTCCGAATTTTTCGAAGGTATTCGAAATTTATACATGTAAAATGGATTAAGTTGTTCTCGGAAATGGTTGTTGCTGTAGATTTATCATGTATATGTTTTCAAAGTTACATAATCGAGGAAGGATTGTATTATCCAAAATACTGTGTCAAGCAGGTTCCGAATTGAATTTTTATCACTGTGTTCTATAGATTTTTCTAGTTCAGAATTTTAGATGAACGATAAATTTCTCAAATATCTTCAAATAAGATATTATTTATCATTAACTTCTATACATAATAATTTTGTGTAGGTTTCAGAATTTATTTTTATAATGAAACGTTGAATTTCTTATTGAGGTCAATCAACTATAAATCAATTAATTTATTTTATTTAATAAAAAAAATCTTTAATTTAGATATTCATAGATACAAATTATAGAAATTTTGTATTTCCACTCCTTTTTTGAAATAGAACTTTCATTTGCATTCTCATAATGTGAGAAAGTTCTGAACACAACGTATTTTAATTAAAACACGTTGTAGATATTACTACCAATAAATTGATATTTCACACATTTAATTGTTATTTGAGTTTCGGGAATCTTCAGACAACTGGTTTTCTGAAGATGTAAAATATCAATTTATTGGTAGTAAAACATAGTAATTTCTACAACTTGTTTAAATTATGATCAACTACCAAATAGTAACGGCTGAAACAACGTATTTTGTTAGTAGCACAATTTATTTTTCTGAACGTGTTCAAAGAACTGAAGCTGTTGAACTTACTCTGTAAATTTTGTGCGAAGTGACGCCACTGCCGAAATGCAGAAGAATTGGGAGCTGTCTGACAAAATTTGTCCATCTCAAACTGAAATCAGAAAAACCAATTGAAATTATTCTGAAGAAATATAGGAGATTAAAAGTGAACTTGATAAACTACACAAAGTGCCCATAAAATCTGAGCAAAAAGCTAAGTGCTCTTCATATTTCCTCCAGAAAATTGCGAAATATCATTCATTAATATTTTTGGTCTGGAGGATTTTAGTAGATTCCCACAACTGATAATAGAAACAGTTGCTTCAAAGTAAGGATTTGTAAGACCACTGTACGCCTCCAAATTTTATGATTACACTTTAACATGATTGAGCCTTTCTTAAGAAGATTATCGCTACATTTTCCGAGTGGTCAGATGAGCATAAAGTGAGTATCATCCGCCTTGATGTATTGTATGGTTAAACCAATCTTTAGGAATTTGAAGTGCAATAACGTACAATTATTGCTGCGTGGGCAAAACATTTTCACTTCAGCCTATAGCAAAAAACAATAATGTTTTGAAAATTATAAGCTCCAAATATGTTTCACAATTTTGTAAGTAAAGTTGATGCACCTGACAAACTCCGAAATATATCGAATATACAAGGTTTACCCCAAGTTACAGCAAGTCGATAAGGAAGTGGGAGTTTATTTCGTTCCAATTATTTTTAATTCACTTCGGCATTTCAGGACAGGTGTTCGAATCGTGTGTGAAGTCATTTTGGCTGAAATACACTACTGTGTTTGCGAATATTCATTCTATTGACAGTGGAATTTATGCATAAGATAATAACAGGAGCGTCTTTAGTTTTGCTTCAATAAATTCAGTTGTGTGATTTATTAGTCTTATGGATTTTGTTGGTATTATTCGTAGTAGACCTTTCATGTTTGTTGTTCGTTGAAATCAGGTTATTAATGAGTTTCAAAAAATATAAAAATATACAGGGCGTTCCATTCAAAATAAAGAAAACGAACTGAACTGGACTTGCGCGAATCATCTTTAAATTTATGTTTAAAAAATGCACTATTGAATTTAATAGTTGACATAGCCCACTGTTTTTTATGATTTTTTAACGTAAGTACACAAATAATTTTATTCCACAGTGGTTTCCACACTATACAATATAGTTAGATGAAACCCCATTGGACATTTATTGCCTAAACAAATACGGTTGTGTAGATGATGGAAACAATACCACCTTGACGTTTCATCTTTCAGAGTTGAAGAAGCAATTATTACATTAGATCCTGGAGGTGAAAAGGGATTTATTCTACAAGCATTGCTTTTATCTTCAAACACTATAAAATATAATATAAATATTTAAAAAAATTTTAAACAATTTAAAAAAATTAGCCTTCTACATATTTAACTCCAAGAGATTATATTCAATGATTATAACTTCTGAAAATAAATTAAAATAATGTCGTATAAGTACCACTTATATCATGACATAAAATAAACATTCATTATAAGATATCCAAATGGTATAACAAAATCCAATAAATAAAAATTATTAACTAAAATCCTATAAATTAAACATTTTGAATAGACAAAATTTTGTTTCTGCTTATCAATCCTATGAAAACCAATATCTTTCAAGAATATCCAACATAATCCTAAGAATTTTATCACAAAACTATCTTACTTAGACTATTCAATATTATTGGATATCTAACCAAGGTACTTTATACAAAAACTCAAGATATGCAAAACATTACTGAAAAACAAGTTTTAAAATCGACTTTGCTCATCAGTATTCAAATATTCATATTCAATAAATATAAAATCAATTAATAACACATATTTAAACTCACCCTTCGTCTTCGAGAAAAAGTTCTATTTAAAAATGAGAACCTTAAATAGGTATCCACCACAGACAGAAATATCTCTGTGGTTTAACCTGATCTAGAAGATTGAAAGACAAATTTAATGGCCTTTGCTATAACACAAGGACTATCTGTATGAATGTTTGGGTAAACCATATAATTATATATTATAAATAAAATAACGTAAATAGAGGTCATTCTTGATAGAAGGTATATAAAATAATATAAATATTTTAAAAAATTTTAAACAATTTTAAAAAATTAGCCTTCTACATATTTAACTCCAAAAGATTATATTCAATGATTATAACTTCTGAAAATAAATTAAAATAATGTCGTATAAGTACCACTTATATCATGACATAAAATAAACATTCATTATAAGATATCCAAATGGTATAACAAAATCCAATAAATAAAAATTATTAACTAAAATCCTATAAATTAAACATTTTGAATAGACAAAATTTTGTTTCTGCTTATCAATCCTATGAAAACCAATATCTTTCAAGAATATCCAACATAATCCTAAGAATTTTATCACAAAACTATCTTACTTAGACTATTCAATATTATTGGATATCTAACCAAGGTACTTTATACAAAAACTCAAGATATGCAAAACATTACTGAAAAACAAGTTTTAAAATCGACTTTGCTCATCAGTATTCAAATATTCATATTCAATAAATATAAAATCAATTAATAACACATATTTAAACTCACCCTTCGTCTTCGAGAAAAAGTTCTATTTAAAAATGAGAACCTTAAATAGGTATCCACCACAGACAGAAATATCTCTGTGGTTTAACCTGATCTAGAAGATTGAAAGACAAATTTAATGGCCTTTGCTATAACACAAGGACTATCTGTATGAATGTTTGGGTAAACCATATAATTATATATTATAAATAAAATAACGTAAATAGAGGTCATTCTTGATAGAAGGTATATAAAATAATATAAATATTTTAAAAAATTTTAAACAATTTTAAAAAATTAGCCTTCTACATATTTAACTCCAAAAGATTATATTCAATGATTATAACTTCTGAAAATAAATTAAAATAATGTCGTATAAGTACCACTTATATCATGACATAAAATAAACATTCATTATAAGATATCCAAATGGTATAACAAAATCCAATAAATAAAAATTATTAACTAAAATCCTATAAATTAAACATTTTGAATAGACAAAATTTTGTTTCTGCTTATCAATCCTATGAAAACCAATATCTTTCAAGAATATCCAACATAATCCTAAGAATTTTATCACAAAACTATCTTACTTAGACTATTCAATATTATTGGATATCTAACCAAGGTACTTTATACAAAAACTCAAGATATGCAAAACATTACTGAAAAACAAGTTTTAAAATCGACTTTGCTCATCAGTATTCAAATATTCATATTCAATAAATATAAAATCAATTAATAACACATATTTAAACTCACCCTTCGTCTTCGAGAAAAAGTTCTATTTAAAAATGAGAACCTTAAATAGGTATCCACCACAGACAGAAATATCTCTGTGGTTTAACCTGATCTAGAAGATTGAAAGACAAATTTAATGGCCTTTGCTATAACACAAGGACTATCTGTATGAATGTTTGGGTAAACCATATAATTATATATTATAAATAAAATAACGTAAATAGAGGTCATTCTTGATAGAAGGTATATAAAATAATATAAATATTTTAAAAAATTTTAAACAATTTTAAAAAATTAGCCTTCTACATATTTAACTCCAAAAGATTATATTCAATGATTATAACTTCTGAAAATAAATTAAAATAATGTCGTATAAGTACCACTTATATCATGACATAAAATAAACATTCATTATAAGATATCCAAATGGTATAACAAAATCCAATAAATAAAAATTATTAACTAAAATCCTATAAATTAAACATTTTGAATAGACAAAATTTTGTTTCTGCTTATCAATCCTATGAAAACCAATATCTTTCAAGAATATCCAACATAATCCTAAGAATTTTATCACAAAACTATCTTACTTAGACTATTCAATATTATTGGATATCTAACCAAGGTACTTTATACAAAAACTCAAGATATGCAAAACATTACTGAAAAACAAGTTTTAAAATCGACTTTGCTCATCAGTATTCAAATATTCATATTCAATAAATATAAAATCAATTAATAACACATATTTAAACTCACCCTTCGTCTTCGAGAAAAAGTTCTATTTAAAAATGAGAACCTTAAATAGGTATCCACCACAGACAGAAATATCTCTGTGGTTTAACCTGATCTAGAAGATTGAAAGACAAATTTAATGGCCTTTGCTATAACACAAGGACTATCTGTATGAATGTTTGGGTAAACCATATAATTATATATTATAAATAAAATAACGTAAATAGAGGTCATTCTTGATAGAAGGTATATAAAATAATATAAATATTTTAAAAAATTTTAAACAATTTTAAAAAATTAGCCTTCTACATATTTAACTCCAAAAGATTATATTCAATGATTATAACTTCTGAAAATAAATTAAAATAATGTCGTATAAGTACCACTTATATCATGACATAAAATAAACATTCATTATAAGATATCCAAATGGTATAACAAAATCCAATAAATAAAAATTATTAACTAAAATCCTATAAATTAAACATTTTGAATAGACAAAATTTTGTTTCTGCTTATCAATCCTATGAAAACCAATATCTTTCAAGAATATCCAACATAATCCTAAGAATTTTATCACAAAACTATCTTACTTAGACTATTCAATATTATTGGATATCTAACCAAGGTACTTTATACAAAAACTCAAGATATGCAAAACATTACTGAAAAACAAGTTTTAAAATCGACTTTGCTCATCAGTATTCAAATATTCATATTCAATAAATATAAAATCAATTAATAACACATATTTAAACTCACCCTTCGTCTTCGAGAAAAAGTTCTATTTAAAAATGAGAACCTTAAATAGGTATCCACCACAGACAGAAATATCTCTGTGGTTTAACCTGATCTAGAAGATTGAAAGACAAATTTAATGGCCTTTGCTATAACACAAGGACTATCTGTATGAATGTTTGGGTAAACCATATAATTATATATTATAAATAAAATAACGTAAATAGAGGTCATTCTTGATAGAAGGTATATAAAATAATATAAATATTTTAAAAAATTTTAAACAATTTTAAAAAATTAGCCTTCTACATATTTAACTCCAAAAGATTATATTCAATGATTATAACTTCTGAAAATAAATTAAAATAATGTCGTATAAGTACCACTTATATCATGACATAAAATAAACATTCATTATAAGATATCCAAATGGTATAACAAAATCCAATAAATAAAAATTATTAACTAAAATCCTATAAATTAAACATTTTGAATAGACAAAATTTTGTTTCTGCTTATCAATCCTATGAAAACCAATATCTTTCAAGAATATCCAACATAATCCTAAGAATTTTATCACAAAACTATCTTACTTAGACTATTCAATATTATGGGATATCTAACCAAGGTACTTTATACAAAAACTCAAGATATGCAAAACATTACTGAAAAACAAGTTTTAAAATCGACTTTGCTCATCAGTATTCAAATATTCATATTCAATAAATATAAAATCAATTAATAACACATATTTAAACTCACCCTTCGTCTTCGAGAAAAAGTTCTATTTAAAAATGAGAACCTTAAATAGGTATCCACCACAGACAGAAATATCTCTGTGGTTTAACCTGATCTAGAAGATTGAAAGACAAATTTAATGGCCTTTGCTATAACACAAGGACTATCTGTATGAATGTTTGGGTAAACCATATAATTATATATTATAAATAAAATAACGTAAATAGAGGTCATTCTTGATAGAAGGTATATAAAATAATATAAATATTTTAAAAAATTTTAAACAATTTTAAAAAATTAGCCTTCTACATATTTAACTCCAAAAGATTATATTCAATGATTATAACTTCTGAAAATAAATTAAAATAATGTCGTATAAGTACCACTTATATCATGACATAAAATAAACATTCATTATAAGATATCCAAATGGTATAACAAAATCCAATAAATAAAAATTATTAACTAAAATCCTATAAATTAAACATTTTGAATAGACAAAATTTTGTTTCTGCTTATCAATCCTATGAAAACCAATATCTTTCAAGAATATCCAACATAATCCTAAGAATTTTATCACAAAACTATCTTACTTAGACTATTCAATATTATTGGATATCTAACCAAGGTACTTTATACAAAAACTCAAGATATGCAAAACATTACTGAAAAACAAGTTTTAAAATCGACTTTGCTCATCAGTATTCAAATATTCATATTCAATAAATATAAAATCAATTAATAACACATATTTAAACTCACCCTTCGTCTTCGAGAAAAAGTTCTATTTAAAAATGAGAACCTTAAATAGGTATCCACCACAGACAGAAATATCTCTGTGGTTTAACCTGATCTAGAAGATTGAAAGACAAATTTAATGGCCTTTGCTATAACACAAGGACTATCTGTATGAATGTTTGGGTAAACCATATAATTATATATTATAAATAAAATAACGTAAATAGAGGTCATTCTTGATAGAAGGTATATAAAATAATATAAATATTTTAAAAAATTTTAAACAATTTTAAAAAATTAGCCTTCTACATATTTAACTCCAAAAGATTATATTCAATGATTATAACTTCTGAAAATAAATTAAAATAATGTCGTATAAGTACCACTTATATCATGACATAAAATAAACATTCATTATAAGATATCCAAATGGTATAACAAAATCCAATAAATAAAAATTATTAACTAAAATCCTATAAATTAAACATTTTGAATAGACAAAATTTTGTTTCTGCTTATCAATCCTATGAAAACCAATATCTTTCAAGAATATCCAACATAATCCTAAGAATTTTATCACAAAACTATCTTACTTAGACTATTCAATATTATGGGATATCTAACCAAGGTACTTTATACAAAAACTCAAGATATGCAAAACATTACTGAAAAACAAGTTTTAAAATCGACTTTGCTCATCAGTATTCAAATATTCATATTCAATAAATATAAAATCAATTAATAACACATATTTAAACTCACCCTTCGTCTTCGAGAAAAAGTTCTATTTAAAAATGAGAACCTTAAATAGGTATCCACCACAGACAGAAATATCTCTGTGGTTTAACCTGATCTAGAAGATTGAAAGACAAATTTAATGGCCTTTGCTATAACACAAGGACTATCTGTATGAATGTTTGGGTAAACCATATAATTATATATTATAAATAAAATAACGTAAATAGAGGTCATTCTTGATAGAAGGTATATAAAATAATATAAATATTTTAAAAAATTTTAAACAATTTTAAAAAATTAGCCTTCTACATATTTAACTCCAAAAGATTATATTCAATGATTATAACTTCTGAAAATAAATTAAAATAATGTCAATCTTCTAGATCAGGTTAAACCACAGAGATATTTCTGTCTGTGGTGGATACCTATTTAAGGTTCTCATTTTTAAATAGAACTTTTTCTCAAAGACGAAGGGTGAGTTTAAATATGTGTTATTAATTGATTTTATATTTATTGAATATGAATATTTGAATACTGATGAGCAAAGTCGATTTTAAAACTTGTTTTTCAGTAATGTTTTGCATATCTTGAGTTTTTGTATAAAGTACCTTGGTTAGATATCCAATAATATTGAATAGTCTAAGTAAGATAGTTTTGTGATAAAATTCTTAGGATTATGTTGGATATTCTTGAAAGATATTGGTTTTCATAGGATTGATAAGCAGAAACAAAATTTTGTCTATTCAAAATGTTTAATTTATAGGATTTTAGTTAATAATTTTTATTTATTGGATTTTGTTATACCATTTGGATATCTTATAATGAATGTTTATTTTATGTCATGATATAAGTGGTACTTATACGACATTATTTTAATTTATTTTCAGAAGTTATAATCATTGAATATAATCTTTTGGAGTTAAATATGTAGAAGGCTAATTTTTTAAAATTGTTTGAAATTTTTTAAAATATTTATATTATTTTATATACCTTCTATCAAGAATGACCTCTATTTACGTTACTATAAAATATTATTTTACGAATTATCATCAGCATATGAAAAGTTTGTCGAATGGTAATTTTAGCAATATTCTCTCTCAATATCCCCTCACAAGTTCTATTTTTTTAATGGATAATGAATGCATTATACCACACCCGCATCTCGCACAAAATACCGATTGGGCCAACTGTAAATAAGACATATTAGAGATCCTGTAGTATAAATGAAAATTCCTGGTGTTATTCAAACCAAAAATTACTCTGAGACTAAGTTAACGCCCAAAGTTCGAAAAAGAATATACAGACTGTAATAAATAGTTTCCAAAAATTTTGGGAATTATTCCTTGTCCAAACATAGGTTGGGTCTCCCATATAAACTTTATTTTTTGAACCCCCTGCTGAGTAACAGCCCCTAAAGGTGGCGCCCCAATAACAGGTTTTAATTTTTTCTTAAAAACCAAAAAACTGACAATAATTGTAACTGAATCAAAGTTAATCAAAACTAGTCAGGTGTCATAACAAAATGATATCCGTTTACTAGACAAATTCTAGTTCGGAAATAATTCCACCTCTACTACTCACGCTATCATAGTGATAACATTTTTTTTTCTCAAAAACCTTTAATTTTAGCAAGAAATTACGAGACACCTTATTTATGAAGAATGGATTCGGCTACTCAAAATTAATTTTTTTATTGTATAATAGTAATATGGAAAAAAATTTCTTCCGATAGAACGTTTAGGGGTGGCTTTTTCTACCCCTTGCAATTATAGAGGAACACCACCAAATTTTTTTTCAATGACTTCTCGCCCAAATAAAATATCTGTTCAATTCTATTCTTGTCAGTTTCTTGGTTTTTAAGAAATAAATTAAGAATTTTTTTTCTAGCGCCATCTTTAGGGGATGTAACTAAGCAAGAGGAACTCAAAAAATAAAGTTTATATGGAAGACCCATTTTTTGATATGGAATCGCCCCCAAATTTTTTTGCAACTATTCATATACATGGACTAATGATCGCATAGCAGATGAGCTCATTTTCACCTCGTAGGACTATTTTTTGTGGGTCTCCGTTATGAATAAGTATTACGCTAAATATCTAGAACGATTGGTGCCTTGAAATGCGAAATGGGAGTTAATGGGATTTAGCCCCAAAGAATGCATATTGTACTGAAAAATAGGGTTGATCCGATGGGGTACTGTATGGACAGTCTTGGCAGTCATATGAATGATATTGTTTTTCATTTGTAAATGTCAAGGTTCAACCTTTATAATGAACTCATAACATTGAAAAAATAATAATTAATTTTGTATTTATAAAAATACAAAAAATAAATGGCACACCCTTATATGTCACGAAGATCATTCATTATTGAAAAGTTTTAATATTTACAGGTCGTACAATTAAAATAGCCAAATTATAGGACAGTAACATTAAACATTATGAGCATATTATTACTGTGAGTGATCAACAAGAGAAGCAATTCACAAATTTAATTGAATATGTCCTTACTTGATGGAAATTTGTTTTAAGTATGAAATATTATAGATTATTTCCACAATTTATAAAGTTTGAAATATAAACATGACGAAGTCACAGAGTTTGCGAAACCATTGTCGTTAACTGAATAAATTGTGGAAATAATCTATTCAATATAGAGCAGAGAAGCAGTTGACACTGCTTTTCATCTGAAAGAATCTTTAGTAGAAATCAAAACATTTACCTCAGAAGTATTTTCAAGTCTAGTACCTGAATGCGTACGTACGCCCATGGAAGCAGCAAAATATCAAAATAGCAGCTTCTGGAAGGTTTTATATGAGCTTTTCAAGTGAGATCGTATAGCCTATAAAAGTACAACTCATTTGAATTTGTTATGTAGTTTTCACACATTTGGGCCAATATCTCACGAATGGAAATTCGAATATAATACTTTAGAATTATTTATTTACACGATGCCCAATCACAAGATGGTTCTTAGTAAACCACTTCTACAATAATGTTATAGTTCAGTTGACAGTGGGACATATAGCACCGTCCTGTTGGAACCATAATTCGTCAAGTTTGTCTTAATACAAACTGAAGAGTTTATCATTCTACTTTCCACAAATTCTGTAACGGTGATATGATCGTTCTGAAAAATTTGTCGTCCAATGGGCATGAATGGCACATTTTTCTGGAATATTGCTTATAAACATATTACTTTAATGTTTCGATTGTCTCGGTCTTTACTTGACGGAAATTCATGTTAAATATAAGAAAAACAAATGTTAACTTCCGCTATTTTATTGATTTTCACAACAATTGTTTCGTCATACCATGACTTCATCAGGTGAGTATTTAAACTGAGGTATACAATGCAAGACATGACCTTAAATACACAGCTCTGGTACAAAAAATAGAGGGGTGGACAGAGAGGTATACAATTAATGAAAAATATTAAGTAGGGGGGAACTATTTAAATCTATTTGATCATTCAATAAAATTTTGTCTTTTATTATATCTATTGATTTCTAAAGTTTCTAACAGATTAAGTTTCTGAGTTTTGTTTTCAATATGTAATATTTCATAGTTCATATTAAAATTATGGCCAGTCTTTAACAAATGGTTGGCATAAGTTGAATTCGGTTTATTATTAATGTAACATTTTTCATGTTCTCATATCCTTGTTTGGGATGAACGGCCTGTCTGTCCCACATATACACATGGGCAATCACTACATGTTAACTTGTAAACTCCTGATTTTGTATTTTTAGGAATGACGTCTTTATTATCTTTTATTAAACTGCCTAAAGAACTAATAGTTTTAAAAGAGATGTTATATTTTTCTTATTTCTTTAAATACCTAGCAATCTTTTCCGATTTTTGGCCTATGTAAGTTAATGAAATGAATTTGGTTTCGATTGAATTTTGAAATTTCATAATTCAAGATAGTTTTAAAAGAGATTTTATATTTCGATTGGTTTCGATTGAATTTTGAAATTTCAAAATTCAATCGAAACCAAATTTATTTCATTAACTTACATAGGCCAAAAATCTGAAAAGTTTGCTAGATATTAAAAAAAAAAGAAAAATTCAACATCTCTTTTAAAACTATTAATTCTTCAGGCAGTTTAATAAAAAATAATAAAGACGTCATTCCTAAAAACAAAAAATCAGGAGTTTACAAATTAACATGTAGTGATTGCCCATATGTATATGTGGGACAGACAGGCCGTTCATTCCAAACAAGGATACGAGAACATGAAAAATGTTACATTAATAATTAACCGAATTCAACTTATGCCAACCATTTGTTAGAGACTGGCCATAATTTTAATATGAACTATGAAATATTACATATTGAAAACAAAACTCAGAAATTTAATCTGTTAGAAACTTTAGAAATCAATAGATATAATAAAAGACAAATTTTATTGAATGATCAAATAGATTTAAATAGATCCCCCCTACTTAAAATTTTTCATTAATTGTATACCTCTCTCTCCACCCCTCTATTTTTTGTACCAGAGCAGTGTTTTTAAGGTCATGTTTTGCATTGTATACCTCAGTTTAAATATTCACCTGATGAAGTCATGGTATGACGAATCAATTGTTGTGAAAATCAATAAAATAGCGGAAGTTAACATTTGTTTTTCTTATATATTACTTTAAGCAGAAATGATCTTTTATCGCTGAAAATGGCAGCAAGACTGAAAAACGGATCTTCAAACAATTGTTGGATCACAAAACTGGTAAAATCTGCTGCAACTATTACCATCGGACGTCAGTTCTCAAAGCAATGGAGTTTTTTATGAGTGCAAACATAAATAATGCTTCAAAATCCATTAAGTTGATTCATATATCAGGTTCAAATGCTAATAGTGATATCTAATTGACATATTTGGATTAACTGTATTTATAACACTATTAACACGATTTTTTTTGTACCATAAAATGGCGAAAAATCGTTTTCGTATTGCTTATATAGAATAAAATATCAAAGAATATTTCCACAATTCATTAGAAAAACTACAATTGATTGACCAATACTCCGGTTCCGTAAGATTTACAATTTGAACTCAGTTAAAATAAAATATTCTTATTATTTATGTTAAGGCTAATTTTGCGTTAGTACGTAGGAAGTGTCCATTGCTCTCTAGAAAACTGCAAATTCATATAAAAATCCTAAGCTACGAAATCACGTACCAGCGATACGAGTACACCTCTGTTTTGTCGTCACCGGTGCTATTGTTCAAAGTCCCTCGTCCCGGGATGTAAGTCCACGTAATTCACAATGTGAGTTAAATGTGAGTTTCGTTTATATATTAGGGCTCACTTAATGTCTACTGTTGTTAATTAAAGTTAAATTATGCTCGTCTATTCAATATTTGCGTAATGCAACGATTAGATACCCATAGGTAAATAGCTTAATATACTTTTTATATTTAGTGAACCCCGCAATTTTTTGAATACATCGAAATTGTTAAGAAGTATTCACATATCGTTTCAGTTAAGGTACCTGGAGAAGAAGATACAGGCTCACCATTTCGAGGTAAACAACTACAAGCGGTTATATCCACATTATTACGTTTTTCAAAGCAATCGATTACGTCATTCCACTTTCATCTAACTAAAATGAATATTCATCAAGTAATAACCTATTTTGCTTCATATTGCAACGAATTTTCAATTAATATGGTACTAAGAAGCATAATTTGCACCTAATTTGCACTAAGTTGCTTTTATTGAGCTTCAGTTTTGACATTGGATTCTAATAATTTCCCAACGTTCTTGTACGGATAAATATTTCAATTTGTTATATAGTAACCTAATCTATGTATAATAAATCAATCGTCATCTAAAAATCATTGTTGCCTATATTCAACTTCAAATTCCTGTATCACCCATCACCCTCCACTTAAAAGTGCATTATCCTGGCGAGACTCTCTTTATTTATTCATTGATGTAGTATGGAAAAACTGAGCTCAATATCATAGAAACCTCACCTCAGTTAGCTGCTCATAATTGGAATTTCCACATGTTAGATACATCATTGCTAGCCCAAAATTGCGAATCGTACTCTTTCCATAAGTAAAGCATCCACCTGCTCTTGTGAAATTCGTTAATGGACCTTCATAGAGTCGGATGACATATTTATCTATGATCTGCAAAAATAATACAAAATCAAACCATTCCAATTAATTTAATTCTAAAAGTTTTTTGAATAAAAATTTTTTTGAAATTAAAATTGTAGAAGACTGACAGATTAAATCTGTTTTGATATTCAAATTATGTCAAGTTGTTCTTGGAACTCCCTGTATATCCATCAATTTCTCAGCATAAAACAATTAATTTTTCATACATCAATGATAATATTCATTATGGACATAAGATAAGACATAAGAAAGAATAATAATATGAATAGATTACCTCCAAGAAAGGGACAAACAGATGTATCAGAATCTTTGCTCTATAGGAACTTCCTCTGAAATATGTTGTTGGGATTGCACATCCTAAAAAACAGCTCAAGCTGATTTTCTTACCGTATTCTGGTCTTTCAGATGCAAAAACTGCATACGTCGTAGTTCCTTGTGAATGTCCAATATAAAAAACTTTTTGGAAACCTGTTTGCTCTATAACGAAGTCCACAAACGCTGGAATGTCATATTTTCCTATCTCGTGCCAACTGAAAAAATTCCATTTTTAAAGAAATAATCGAAGCTGTCAGTTAACTTCTTTTATCGTTTCAGGAGTTTAAATAGTTCGTTCGGTGTTTGCTCGAAAATTGAAGCCTTATTGTAAAAAATTGATTAAGCATTCAAAGTTCAATATATTGTCTATCGCTAGCCACTACCTTCTCCCATCTTTCTAGCAATTGACGGATCCCATCATGAAAAAATGTCAGCTCTTTGGCCATCCATGCATCGATACATTTTTTAACTTCATCGTAAGTGGAGAAGTGCTAGTCAGCCAGATCATGTTGCATCGATCGGAAGAGATGACAATCGAAAGGAACCCGCTTGTACGGCCGGTAGGTTAAGACGTCCCAATTGAGCCTTTCTAAGTACGTTTTAACGACCGACGCAACATGTGCATTGTCATGCTGAAAACTAACTTTTTCGTGACTGTCGTCGTATTTTGGCCGTTTTACTCGCGATGCTGGGCTCAGACATATCAATACATAGCATAATCTTGCCCCATGAATATTCGGCTTGACAATTGATGATGAAGTATTCATACGTTGCCCGACGTTTTGAATTATCGTAATGGACCTACTTTTCATTCCAGTCACAATTCGATCCAAAAACCCCTTTCTTTTTTGCCGTGGACCAGTTGTTCATACGTGAAAAAACGCCGTTTGACGACTCTTGGCTTCAGTTCATACGGAACCCAATTTCCTACCTTTTGGATCATTTCCATTGATTCTAAGCGAAAGCAAATGGCTGCTTGTGTGACTCCAGGTGATTCTGCGACTTGTATTTGTGATGGATCTTCATCGGGCCAAGCTCTCATTCTTTATTTTTAATCTTGGGTGCCGTTCTGGGTCGTGTTTAGTTTTCCAAATCAAAAACTTTTGAATCGGGCAAACTACTTCTCACACGTTCGCTCAGCCAAAGCATGGTCACCATAAACATTCACTAAAATACGATGAATTTCGGCAGCTCTTTTCTTCATATTGAAGTACTAAACTTCCCCGCAAAAACACATTATTTATTAAATAAAATAGAAAAAGGCTTTTTACTTGATAGAAGAAATATAACAAAATTTGAATATCAAAACAGATTTAATCTGTTAGTTTTCTACAATTTTTATTTCAAAAAAATTTTTATTCAAAAAACTTTTAGAATTAAATTAATGTCTACAATAAGCACCGCTTATATTTAATAGACGTATATATTCAAAACTCAGTATATAATGTCAAATGGAATAAATAAACCAACCAATATAAAAAAGGCAATCAAAATTAATAGATAAATATTTGAAGGAGACAAAATTTTGTTTCTGATCTTACCATAGTGAAACCAATTCCTTTTCAAAAACATAAAACACAACTTAGGGATTTCTCAAAAATATAATTTTTTATTTGAAATATTCAAATAAGTTAATTCAAACATCTCTCAACCATGCAATATATCTTCAAAATACAATTAGAATACGGATAAGCTCTTCATCGGCCAACATTTAAAATATCAAAATCAACTAACCATCAGTATATCATACCTTAGAATGTAACACGGAACTTGTTTGAAACAGACTTACTTTAAAAATTCAGGTAGTCAGTTCGTCACAAAATTACAGGAAACTATAAGGCATTCTATGGTTTTCGTCAAACCATTGACATTCCATAATGAGAATTATTCAAGCCTAAATATAATTATATATTATGTATGAAATAAAATTTTAATAAAAATATTTTTGAAATTAAAATTGTAGAAGACTAACAGATTAAATCTGTTTTGATATTCAAATTTTGTTATATTTCTTCTATCAAGTAAAACGCCTTTTTCTATTTTATTTTATACATAATATATAATTAAATATAGGCTAGAATAATTTTCATTATGGAATTTCAATGGTTTGAAGAAAACCATAGAATGCCTTACAGTTTTCTTTGATTTTGTGACGAACTGACTACCTGGATTTTTAAAGTTAGTCTGTCTCAAACAAGCTCCGTGTTACATTCTAAGGTATGATATACTGATGTTTGGTTGATTTTGAGATTTTAAATGTTATCTAGGGCCGATGAAGAGATTATCCGTATTCTAATTGTTCTTTGAAGATATATTGCATGTTTTGAGAGATTTTTGAATTAACTTATTTGAATCTTTAAATATATCAAATATTTCAAATAAATTATATCTTTGAGAAACCCCTAAGTTGTGTTTTATGTTTTTGAAAAGGAATTTGTTTCACTATGGTTAGATCAGAAACAAAATTTTGTCTTCTTCAAATATTCATTCATTAATTTAATTTTCTTTTTTATAATGGTTGGTTCATTTATTCCATTTGACATTGTGTATTGAGTTTTGAATATATACGTGTATTAAATATAAGTGGTGCTTATTGTAGACATTATTTAATTCTAAAAGTTTTTTGAATAAAAATTTTTTTGAAATTGAAATTGTAGAAGACTAACAGATTAAATCTGTTTCGATATTCAAATTTACATTATTTATTTACTACAAAAGTTGATATTTCAAAAACACTCAGAAACTATGTTGTTTAAATTTCAGCGGAATGGCAGATACTGAAAAGAAAGCCTAATGATGACACTTCGAAATGAATGTTTTGCCAAATGAAACAATGGAATAACGAACTAGTAGCGTAATGTCTTATGTAAAGAGCACGAACTTATTTATACTCTAATTTACAATCACAAATGGAACCCAAATCGAAAAGATGAAGGTACTAGTATGTCAAGTCTGCATTGCTGAGCAATTATTCTAATTATTATTTATGATAAAGTTACTTCAGATTAGCACCTTTTATGTCGACTTCTACCCCGGTTACACCAAAAGAGTTTTTACCATCACCGTTAATGATTGAAATTTTTTTCCGGTATCGCCAGACGCACTACGCTCAATTTGTTCGTGCTCCAGTTTCACTTTTATACTGATGGAAACAGAAGCTAATGAATTGCGTATTGTAAACAAGAAAGTTTCCATTTCAACTGACTAATTAGGATCATCAATTACGCTTCATAGTAAACATTCAGTAATAAACGTTGAATTTGCAAAAAACAAATTATCTGATTGACCTTATAATACTTTGGTTAAAAAAAAATCCATTACTTTTTTCGGTAGATGGCTGTAGTGACAAATATCTTATGAAATATCGATCATTGTTGAGGTGATGTTCCACACTGAAAACTTTTGTTTGATTCATTTAGTTGTGAGTTACAGGGAGTTAAAAATGGAAGCCACCAAAGAGAAATTTCTCTATATTTTATAGTTTTTATTTGACAAAGGCGAAAATGCAATCCAAACGGCTGAAATTGTGAATAGTGTTTATGGTCCTGATACTGTAACAGCTAATTACGTGAAATTTTGGTTCGACGCCCGCCGTTGAAAATGTTGATGAGATGATAGAAATAATCAAAGTTAACTGCTATGTAAGTAGTCGTAATATCGTGCAGGAGCTGAAGATCGACCATAAAATAGTTTTAAACCATTTGCTCAATGTTGAATTCAAAAAGATGATCGATATTTGAGGGGGTCACATAATATAACACCCAAAAACATTAATTGAACGAATTTTCATTTGCGAAGTCTTGGCCAAACGGAATGAAATCGACCCATTTCTTGAACGGATGGTGATTGGGGATGAGAAATTGGTCACATATGACAATATGGTGTGAAAACTACCTGCAGTGACCAATTCATTTTGTATAGCATTCAAGTAGAAGTTGCCCTACGTAGTCTAACCAACAAGTGCCTTTTAGGTCAACTTCTTTCAGCAGTCTCCGAAAATTATGATCAAGGTGTCATTCGATTCGGAATGGCATCTAGATGATTTTTGAAAAAATGAAGCTCCGCTTGCAAAAATTGCAAAAGTTATTAACAATTAACTAAAAAATAGAGGGTTTGGTTTCTTGTGAATATCTCAAAATCTAATAAAGATTTTTGAAATAAAAAAAAAGATTCGAAAAAAGGAGGAAATTTCCTGAAAAAGGTGTCAACTCCCGGAATTGTAGTCCCAATATTAATAATTTTTCCAGAGGGATGAAAATACGGCCGAAAACGGGTACTCTGGTTTTCGTAAGCCACGCCTACTTTGGACACTTTATTAATAAAAATTATTTTAACAGATTAAATATGAAATTTAATAAATGATAAAATTCAGGGGCATACTGAATAGATGAATGAACAATAATCCGCCAAAAAACAATTTTTATCTCAATTTTTCAATTAGTTATGCAATAGTTAATTAATAATTTTTTTCTGCTTGGACATGAACATTGCAAGTGTAATAATAATTAAACTATTAAATTGAGATTTTTTTTCTCTCTTGGAGCAATTTTTGGAAGATTTCAGAATATAACCCCGTTGGAAAAATTTAAAAATGTTTATTTTTCAGTTTCTTATTAAAAATTTTCGTTGTTGCAAAATTAAAAACATAGATTAATTATCGGAAAATTTTTTTTTCAAAATATTATTAATGGTCCGTTTTTATGTTGTAGCTACATAGAAATATTGTTTTGAAATTTTTATCTCTTATTGTTTGAAAAATTGTTATAAACAAATGCGTTGTTTATAAAATAATTGAAAATTTTTTTAAGGACTATCAATCTTTGATGCAAATAATGATTTTCAGAAAAAATCTTTTCCTCAAAAAAATTTTTTTATTGCTTAAAAACGCATTTGTTAATTAACAATCGTTTTCTCCCACTTCTAACTAATATTAAGGAACCATTTTTTCTTTAAAAATCATAATTTACTTTTCTTTTCCATATAAAAAAAATTTTCGTTTTGTTTAATTTTTCATTGTTTATATAATAAACAATTTGTTATAAACAAATAAATTTTTACTTTATATTTTTCCCTATTCTTCTTACTGCCACAAATACAGAGATGATTTTTTTTCATTAATTTTTTTATTTTTTTTTTAAATAAAAAAAATTGCTCCAAGGGAGAAAAAAAATCTCAAGTTAATAGTTTAACAATTATCACAGTTGCAATGTTCATGTCCAAGCAGAAAAAAATTATCAATTAACTATCGCATAACTAATTGGAATATTGAGATAAAAATTGTTTTTTGGCGGATTATTGTCCATTCATCTATCCAGTATGCCCCTGAATTTTTTCATTTATTATATTTATTATGTAATCTGTTGAAATAATTTTTATTAATAGTGTCCAAAGTAGGCGTGGCTTACGAAAGCCAGAGTACCCGTTTTCGGCCGTATTTTCATCCCTCTGAGAAAATTCCTAATATTGGTACTACAATTCCGGAAGTCGACTCTATTTTCAGGAAATTTCCTCCTCTTTTTGAATCTTCCTTTTTATTTCAAAAATCTTCATTAGTTTTTGAGATATTTACAAAAAACTAAACCCTCTTTTTTTTAGTTAATTGTTAATAACTTTTTCAATTTTTGCAAGCGGAACTTCATTTTTTTCAAAAATCATCCAGATGCCATTCCGAATCGAATGACACCTTGATCATAATTTCGGAGACTACTGCAAAAAGTTGACCGAAAAGGCACTTGTTGACTATCTGTTTAATTTTTCAAGCCCACCTTCAGGGCAAATAGTTCTTGACTGTAAATAATATAATATTGTCTTACAAACAGTATCCTTCAACTTCAACGCAGCAGAAAAAGGTTCATTTACAATCAGATTGCACGCATATTCACAATTTTGCGATTTTATGAATACGCTAAAATCAACACTTAGAATTTCAAACATAGTTTAGTATTGTTTTATATATATTATTCGAAATTCTTGTTATCCTATATTATAAAAATCAATTTCAGCTGATCTCCGAATTGGTTCAGCCAAGAAAAATACAATATTTATTTTACATCTAAATCATAGATAATAGAAAACAAACATTCATATAAAATGAACGTTTGTGATAAATTAACGTGAAAAAATTCAGTGATGCACACAACATGTTCTTCAATTACGCCTAGTTCACAGTCATGTACTGATAATATCTTCACAAGTATATCTTATTGGTATATTTCAAGCTTTGATTATTTACCCCTATTTCATGTCGTATGACTCAAAAATTCACTTCAAATGTAGGGAATATGATGTCTTGTTTCTATAAAAGATTATTTAATGTGATGAGTAGAGGTGAGTTCTTTGGCAACTTAAGAAAACCAGAATGGAAAGATATCTTTGAAGTAGATACATCCGATGATAATGACCAATATTATGTCTTCATAGACATATTTATTATGTCTTTATAGACTTATTTATTATGTCCTTATAGACATATTTATTATGAGAAATATCCAAACAAGTTATTGAATCTAGATTCAAGATATAATGTAATTTTGTACCTAATAAATGAATATGTTCAAGATAAGAAAAATAGAAAAGATAACATATTAAGCTTGAGACAAGTCATAAAAGTATGAAGAAATGTACACAATCGAAAAGAAAAGGTACGATCAGTAGGTGATTAGAGCTTAGTCAGAAAATTATGAAAACTGAATGAAATATTCTAATAATGAAAATATATCAGAATTGTAATGAACTGTCTTCTATATAAAAGAAAATAACACGTAAAACCAACATTCGAGAGCTTGGTTTTTGGAAACTAATAAAATAACAAATGGGTACCACAATAAATATCGATTAAAATAATACCAGATTTACCAAAGGACAGAAATACTTCATTCACTCTTTAAAACCAAAGATCAATAATTTCAGAACTAATTAAAAAATATATAGGAGACAGTATTTTATTCTCACAAAAATTGTGGAAATAAAATACTGTCTCATATATATTCTTTAATTAAAATCAGTTTCCACCAAGTAAAGACCGAATCAATCAAATAATTTCAGAACTGGTTACAGCAGAAAAATCTTAGAAACGAATTAAGAAATCAAAAATAAGCATTAGGATGATGACAAGATTCCAACAATTCCTATACGTCAGATACTATCAACGTTCACTGGGGAGAAATTAGACTAGTATTTAAAGCCATGGAGGATACAAATTATTTTGGCAACTACAGACCAATAAGCTTTATTGAAGGGCTTTCAAAGTTTAAGGACTTGTGATGGTAGACCTAACAGAATTCAACTTTTCCTCCGATATCCAGCATGGTTTTCCCGCTGATATATCAACTAAAGTGCTATTTTTACTAACTTTACAAGGAAGGTTCTGGAATACCTAGAAAAGAGTTAACTATGAGGATATACTTCTTTTGCAAAAGCCTTCGTTTGTTTGGATGTACTACTCTGTCAAGAAAGTACCGGGAATTTTCAATTAAAACAACATTTTTACATTTAATCGTCAAAATTTAGTGGGTCGCCTTCAAAATAGGCTCCATTTGCTCCAATACATCTATGCCAATGGCACCTCCAATTATCGAAACACTTTTTATAGGCGCTTTCCGGGATGGACTTTAGCTCTCGCGCCGAATTTTGTTTTATGGCTTCAATCGACTCAAAACGGGTGCCACGAAGGGGCAATTTTAGTTTTGGGAAGAGGAAAAAGTCGCAGGGAGCCAAATCCGACGAATACGGTGTTTGCTGAAGCACGTTTGTTGAGTTTTTGGCGAGAAAGTCAGTCACAATCGTAGCTCGGTGAGAAGGCGCGTTATCGTCATGCAAAATCCATGAGTTGTTCGCCCACAAATTTGGCCGCTTCTTACGGATACGCTCACGCAAACGTTTCATAACGCCTAGGTAATACTCCTTGTTTACCGTCTGACCCTCTGGAACGAATTCGTAGTGCACCACGCCACGGATATCGAAGAAAACAATGAGCATCACCTTCACTTTGAAACGGCTTTGGCGTGGTTTTTTCGGTTTCGGCTCATTTTTTTCCACCCATTCCGATGATTGCTGGCTTGTTTACATATCGTACTCGTAGACCCAGGTCTCATCACCAGTTATAATGCGTTCCATGAACGTAGAATCGGAATTACAGCGATCCAGCATGTCTGAAGCAACCTGTTCGCGATGACGTTTTTGAAGAAAATTCAGGTCTTTCGGCACGAGTCGTGCGGCCACCTTTCTCATGCCCAAAATATCAATCAAAATGGTACGTGCGGACTCGTGGGATATCTTAAGATCATGTGCTATCTCTCTCAAGCTGGTACGACAGTTTTCCAGCACCCATTCCTTAATTTTATCGACGTTATCTTCGATCGAAGCCGTCGATGGGCGACCACTTCACGACCGTCCTTGAAGGCTCTGTACCACTGATATGCACGAGTTTTCGATAGAGCATTATCACCAAAGGCCTTTTGCAACATTTTCAATGCATCGGCACACGAAAATTCATTTGCAACACATAACTTTAAACAAATTCTTTGCTCAACGTAATCACCCATAGTAAAAATCGGCACGCACTCTGACATCGACTGACTTAATTAGCTGTTGCAAACACACTAGTTGACAGATCCCGCTTAAGCTTGGCATAATAATTAAGGACAGTGGTACCAATCTAGGAAAAAAAAATTTACCTGCCTCATTGCCCCGCCAGATTTAAATCGATAATTCCCGGTACTTTCTTGACAGAACGTAAATACTCATATATAACAATATATGAATCAGATGAATCTTTTGAGTATAAATTAAGAGAAAACACATATATTTAAATTTAAGACGAAATAGAATGGAACAGAGATATTAGAATCGGTTTCAATCAATGACGCGATGTCTGAGGGGAGTAGTGCCACTACTCCACTACTACTGGGTATTTACATAACTGAGTTTTTTTATATTATATTATTATATTATATTATATTTTTATACTTCAATATATTTTTTATACTTGTAGTATTCTTTCAATCCCTGAAACCAGGTTCAAATCATTTAATACAGTCCACTTAATCTTATCTAGTTTGTTGCTCTATATTATTAGTTATATCTAATAGTAATTCCAACACCAAGTTTACACCCGGACTACTTATATTGAGTATATCTTAGGGATTCAAATCCTACGTTGATTCCGAAATACGCAGGCTATTTTGATATACTGGCAATATTTCTAACTAGCGACGAATCTTAGGCAATTTCGATCACACAGAAATTCCATTTGCAATAAACTCATTGCAAATTTACAAGATTAAATATTGATTAATTAATTTAAACAAGTATGATATTGAGGTACCTCGAGTGAATATTATGAATATGAATATTTCAAGCAAACCTGTTTCAAATAGATTGCATGAATCCGGATAGAAAGGAATGGACCACAGTTGAAGAAAAAAAGGGGAAACAAGCCCTAATAAATAAGAAGAAAGTTTGTTAAACGGATAGTTTAAATAATACAATAGGAGGTGCAATCCCTAGACGATGGGTTTATGTTGGAAAAATTGCTGGTAAACAAGTTATGGAACAGAATACACTATCTTTCTTGGACGCTATCGAAGGTATTATTCTGAAGAAACTAAACACTATTGGACAAAACTCTGCTTTTAATATCAGTCTACATTCTCATAAAAAGGTATTTTCTGAATCTTTTTGGTCCCAAAAAGTTACATTAAAAGGGTATTTCTTTGAAAATTTTTTTTCAGGGGAACAGAGAACAACAGAAAACGTAATTTCTTCTACTGAACTTGATCATAAATCAGAAAAATGTTTTAGCCTCATCGTCCAGAACATTCAGTCTTTGGGTACTGCTTTGAATCAAGAAAGCGCAGATATAATAGCAATCACAGAACCCTGGAAATGCAAGGAAGAACTTCAAGGCCCCCTGGAAAGTAATAAATTCTCTTACTAAAAGCAAAATCTCTTCGGCTATTTCCAGTGATTGTGGCAACTCTTCATTGGTGCCAAATGAGTTCAATGACTTTTTCATCGATTTTTCCCATGTACTCACTAAAAATTTGAACAAAGATATAGATATTGATCAAGATAGGCTGGGTAAATCTTTCTATATGTTTGGGGCTTCACACGACGAACTTCTGAGAACCGTGAAATCTTTAAAGAACAAACAATCCTGCGGTTACGATGAGATTCCAATGAAAATTCTTAAAGCATCCATTGATATTATTTTTTCACCCCTGTGTTTCATAATCAACCGTTTGTTTAAAGTGGGAATTTTTCAGGATCACCTGTGGGTTGCCATTATGAAACCCTTGTATAAGAAGGGCCTTATTGAAGATCTTATTAGCTACAGACCTATCATCATTCTGCCATCATTTTCTAAGGTCTTTGAGAAAATCATGGTGGATAAAAATCTATTTGTTCATTTACTAGGTTATTGCTGTTTTTATGTTTATTTATTTCGTGAATTTCCCATAAGTTCAATTTTAGACCTCTATTTTCAACATGGAGAATTTCTATTTCTTTTGTGAAAGAATGGTTATTTGCACCATTCTTTCACAAAAGAAATAGAAATTCTACATGTTGAAAATAGAGGTCTAAAATTGAACTTATGGGAAATTTATGAAATAAATAAACATAAAAACAGCAATAACCTAGTAAATGAACAAATAGATTTTTATTACACCCCTCTATTCAATATTTACAAGGGATCGAGTGAACACGATTCTGAAGGGAATATTCTTTGAGAAAACCAACCCGACGAACAACTAAAAACACATGTACGCCTTCTGTAAAAAATCTTATAAATTCATTGTACAACAACTGTTACTTCGTATTCTGATGAAGTCTTTCTAGCAAAGACGAAAAGTACGTCAATACCAAAAATAAAGTAGAAAATGTAAACAAGTGTTTTATTTTATAATGACAATTACTGCCTGATGATGCTACTGTGATAGCGAAACGATTGTTGTAAACATAACAATAAGAAATTTGTGAAAATCAGAATACCCTTATTTAAATATTGTTTAATATGGATTTTTACCAAGTGAGGACTGATTCAATTCAAAATTCTGTATGCTACCTGCTCTTTATGTTGAATAAGCCAGTGGATTATGATCTGCCTAAGGTTGTGTATTTCGCCAGCTTTCAGTAAATTCTGTCACATGGAATAATCTTTTGGGGAAATTCTTTCTATGTAGGTTATTTATTAGTCATTCAAAAACAGGCATTGAGAACCATGTTGAATTTAGGATACAGGGAATCTTGCAGGAGTTTCTTCAAAGGCAATATTCTTACCATCTATTGTTTACGTATAAATATATATAGATCATTGATTTTTTTTCAGTAAAAACAAACATTATTTTGAATTAATTTGCAGTATTTACGATTTTGAAGAAAATTGCAAAAAGTAATTTTACTTTTTATACCACATATTTTCTGACTGATTTCATTTTTACTTTGTATGTCCAGTGTATGTAATCTTATGGGATCAATAAATATTATTGTTATTCTTATTAACTTGGACAATACACTCCTTAAATTCATTTCATTCTATGAATAATTTATTTTCATTATTATATATCAACACAAAGTTCATCACGAGTACAAACTAATTAAATTATTCTCGACCATAGTTATTATAAATGATGGCAATGTAAATAGTTTGAATAGATGAGTAAGACATCTAGGTTTATTCAAAAATGGAGATTTTTCTAATTTGACCGATTTTAGAATACCTTTTGTTGATGCAATCATTGTTATCATATATTATCATTCTTATAGGGGGCGGGATTGATGCAGTCTACTTGAAAAAGTTGGAAATTTTGTAGAAATTAAATTTGAAAGCTATTTTTTTTTTTCAAATCCTTACCGCTCTGATGACTAATTTGAATAGACTGAAGTTTTCTAAACTAAACTGTCAGAGCTTGGTGTTGTTCTATAAAAACAAAAGTGAATGCCACCAATCGATCACAAATTTCTCTTAGGGATACTGAATACCCATAATATTGAAAACAAAACTAAAAGGTTGTTACGCATACTTGGCCCTTCAGATTATGTTGAACATTTTTGAAAGATATTTGTTTTCATAAGATTGATCAGCAGAAACATAATTTTGTCTAACATAAATAGAGGTTAATTCTTGATAGAAGATATATAAAATTATTTAAATATTTTAATATTAGCCTTCCGCATATTTAATTTCAAAAAATTATATTTAATAATTATAACTTCTGAAAAAAAATTGAAGTAATGTCATATAATTACCACTTTTATCAAATGACATATAAAATAAACATTAATTATGAGACATCCAAATGGTATAACAAAATCCGATAAATAAAAATTGTTAACCAAAATCCTATAAATTAAATATTTTGAATAGACAAAATTTTGTTTCTGCTGATCGATCTTATGAAAACAAATATCTTTCAAAAATATCTAAAATAATCTTAGGAATTTCATCATAAAACTATTTTACTTAGAATATTCAATATTATTGGATATCTAACTAAGTTACTTTATACAAAAACTGAAGATTAGAGATAAATATTTCTGTGGTTTTTCCTTGATCTGAAAGATTGAAAGACAATTTAACGGCCTCTGTTATAGCAGAAGGACTATCTGTATAAAATTTTGTCTATTCAAAATATTGAGTTTATAGAATTTTGGTTAAAAATTTTTATTTATCGGATTGTGTTATATCATTTGGATGTCTTATAATGAATGTTTATTTTATATGTCGTTTAATATAAGTGGTACTTATATGACATTATTCCGATTTAATTCCTAAAGTTATAATTATTAAATAAAATATTGAATGTACAGTCATTATTTTAGTTTATTATTTCGTTCAAAGTAACATTCAGGCGACATATTGTGGCGTCTGCAACTACAATTCTTTTTTATCAAACTATCACTCTTTACTTTGGGATCTGTATCGAAAGTTATACAGGCTGCCCCAGAAGTCGACATCAAGCTGAAATCGGGTAACAGGCTGAGTCATAGAAGTCATCAGAAAAATATTTTAAAAAATCTAAGTCGTGTACTTTTCAAATTCTATTGCATTTTTTTGTTATCCGAGAAAATGTATACCCTGTAATGATTTTTGAACTCCTGTTGCTACAATTTTTCGCTTTGTTCAAATTTTATTTTTTCTATGTTATCCCGAATAGTGCTTCTGTAACGTGCGATCTTCAATTCTAAACCAATTACTCCAGCTTGGCAAATAATGTCACTTTTTGTCGAACCGAGTATTCAAAATTAATATTTCGCACAACTTTAACTGACTGTACTGAAAAAAAACTGTACTACATCAGTCTGGCAAATTACTAAAGCGTATTTATTAGGGACTCTAGAATGGTATAACACTTACTACATTATATGGATATAAAGTATTGGATTCTACTGCATCCAATACTTTAACAATCTGGTTTGAATGAGATGGGGTGAGTCCTTCCTTAAAGTGTGAGTGAGACAAATAGTGACGCCACTATTTGGTATTGGCACACGTAAACGCAATACAGATCAGTACGCTACGTCTACTGCGCATCTTTCCGTATTTGATCGTGTTATTTGTGTACTTACAACTTACTGAGTTAAAGCTTCGTTTATTAGATTTGTTTGCTTGAGATTGCTATTATGTCTGTGTATACCACACAGGAATATCCCAACATACCCCTCATTTATGTGGAATGCAGATGTAACGCTAGTGCAGCTTCGAGAATGTATCGCGAGAGACGCCCTAATGCTGATCGTTATCCGGATCATCGAGTTTTTACGAATATGCACCATCTACTCTTCACAGTGGCCGACTTCCAAACAAAGTGCATGGTGAAGGAAGAATTTCCTTACCTTACGAAGATATTGCGCTTCATGCAGTTGAAGAAGATCCAAGTACTTCGCTACGTGAAATTCAGCGAACCACAGAAGTGCCCTAAAGTGCAGCTCACCGACTATTGAAAAACACAATCTCCACCCATAGTCCGGTCAATTTAGACAATTGAAATAAAGAAAATTCCGACAGAGCCGAATCTTCGTAGAGACCTTAGGTTTACAACAAGGAATAAAGTGTCAAAAAACCCAATCAGTTCCATGTGCGCTAAGGGACTTATTCGGGACCCAAGGTCAAAATTTTATGTTTTTTGGGTTTTTAGTTTTATCGAAAAAGTACCTCAGAGCAAAGTTGTAGATCTTAAAATTCTCTATAAAAATGGTTGTTGTGATTTTTTCTCTAAGACCCACTATTTCCAGATATTGCGCTTGTAAGAATCATGTTCTACATAGTATTCACACATATGCCACGTATTTACATATTTAGGTACTCAAGCAAGCAAAATTGCCTACTCGTGTCTCTTTTATGTATACATTATATTATTCTAAGAAAATATACTCTAAAAACACCGCCGGTCCCTTACCGAATATACGAAACAAAAAGCAAGTACAACGATCTTGTCTTCCTCCAACATCTGCTACTCAACATTTGTTTCGAGTATACTATTAAGTTCAGACATGGCAAGGCAATGAACTGAACCCTGAAGACTGGGGTTGGAAATTGATAAATAATTCTTTGAAACCGATTCGAACTTTACTGCTCCTGTTCCAGAAAAACTTCTTAATACTATTTTGTGCAATTGCAAGAAAGGTTGTAGTGCCAAATGTCGCTGTAAAAAAGTAGAGTTGCAGTGTTCTACAGCGTGTACCAATTGCCAAGGTGTCTCTTGCTCAAATGTTCATTTAGATACAAGAGAGGAAGATTTATGTGATTTTGATGAAGAGACAACTAATTCACCTTCATTTGAACAATTTCTAAGCATTCATCAACAGAAAGGAGAAGGAGAAGAACAAGAAGAAATTGAAGAAATCATGATTGTTGAAGTTGAATATGAAGAGTATGAGTCAGATTAAAATAATAAAAAAAAGTTAGAACGACAATTAAACCCATATCAATAATCTTCAAGCTATTAAATTATTATTGATCCTGAAAATAACGTCATAAAGGTTCGTGTAATAGGCCTACCGGGGATACCACGTTAAAAAAAACGCGTGGAGTACACTACCTCACAGATGGTGTGGAAATGTGTGCATATTATGTAGAACGTGATTCTTAAGAGCGCATTATCTGGGGAATAGTGGGTCTCAGAGAGAAAATCATAAGGACCATTTTTATAGAGAATTTTAGGTCTTCAACTTTGCTGTGAAGTACTTTTTCGATAAAACTTACCGTTTTCGAGAAAAATCCAAAACACCTAAAATTTTGACCTTGGGCTCCGAATAAGTCCCTTAGCGCACATGGGACAGATTGGGACTTTTGACACTTCATTCCCTATGGTAAACCTAAGGTATCTACAAAGATTTGGCTATGTCGGAATTTTCTTTATTTGATCACTATTTTTATGTCTAAATTGACCGGTCTACCATATCATGTACAGCGAGTACAAGCGCTGTTACCACGGGATTATGAACCTCGGGCTGCGTTTTGCCAAACCATGCTACGAAAGGACCGGAAAGACCCAAAATGCTTAGAGAAAATTTTGTAGTCGGATGAATTAACATTTGAAAAAGATGGTAACATGAACCTACACAATTTACACGTAAAAAATCCGAATTTAATGAGACGAGATAGATCTCAATATCGTTTTAAAGTGAACATGTGGACTGGAGTTTTGAACGGAAGAGTCATATGACCTTTGAATTGCCGGAGGTTTTAAATGCTGAAATTTATTTAGATGTTTCACGAAATCAGTTGCCAAATTTACTTGAAGACGTGCCACTATGTACTTTCAGAGAAATATGGTTTAAGCAAGATGGCTGCCCTCTCAGTTAGAGAATATCTAAATGAAGAATATCTGATTTGAATCCCTTAGATTTTTTTACTGGGGAGCAGTGAAGGAAAAATGTATTCAAAACAAATTTAAAATGTAGCTGACCTTCGCGGGAGAATCATGGAAGTAATGCAGTTCGTCAATAATGGAAGATTCGCCCGTCTGACATCCCGATCGTTTTTGAAGATGTCGTGCATGTATTTCGGCTGAAGGAAGGCAGTTTGAACATCTTTTGTGAATTTATTAAGTCTTGTCATGAAACGAAACTGAATGTCTTTAAGAAAAACCTTTTTTATCTAATCTAAAAAAGATTGTAGTAAGTGTTATAGCATTTTAGTATCCTTATTACCTTTTGAAGAAACTTGCTGAACTGATGTATGACAGTTGTTTTTGCAGTACAGTCAATTGAAGTTGGATCAAATTTTTATTTCGAATATTTGGTTCAGCAAAAAGTGACATTATTTTCCAATCTGGAGCAATTGGGTTAGAATTGAAGATTACAGGATTGAAAAGTTCTATTCGGGATAACATAGGAAAAATAAAATTTGAAAAAAGTATAAAATTGTAGCAACAGGAGTTCAAAAACAATCACAGGGTGTGCATTTTATTGAATACAGAAAAGTGCAATATAATTTGAAAAATACAGGAATTTGATTTTCCTTTTTGTTTTTCTGATGCCTATTATGACTCAGCCTGTTACCTGATTCGAGCTTGACGTCGACTTCTGGGACACCTGTATGTATAACCATGTTGAAACCATCATGCTAATAGACGAGTCGCAAGACAGCTATTATTTTCGCGATAATACAAGCTATCTTTGTTTTGTTAAAATTTCCAGATGAGAGGAAAATTCAGAATAAATGAACAATGGCGTCAATGCTCGTTGCTTCAAGTAAGTACCGTCATGAATTTTTTAAGATTACAATTGTAGAAAATTAAAGAAAAACTACAATGTGGATATTTTTCTCTATTGAGGATATGGAGTCATGTATTAGAATTAAAAAAAATTCTCACCTGAAATCCCAATATTTTTCTTTGTCCTTTTCTGCATCCAAATAAACATGTTTTCTGGAATATGTCGTTCCTCTATTATTGGGTAGCCAAACGTCGTAGCCTTCATCCGCTAGATAATATCCCAGAGTACAATGATTAAGAAAATTTGCAGAACTGCAATTCATTCCATGAATAAGCAACACTGGAGGTCTACTTTTATTGATATTAGATTTTATTATTTTACCATGAGGAATCCTGTATATTGAATTTATATAACCGTCTTCTGTTGTCACTGTGTACTCCTCCCAGGGATAACCACTATCTCGTACTAAATTTTCCTATAACAAAATATAAACGACATCACATTGTTTTAATTGAAAATTCTTGATGAGAGGGTTCAACTGAGTTCCAAGAGGCGTGAAACAGTTCTTTTAAAATGTTATAAGGGATCATTTTTTAGATACTGATTTACTTCAGCCGTTTCTACTTGGTAGTTGATCACATTTGAAACAAATTTTCAGAAATTTATATGTTTCAGTACCACCTGTTTTTGCAGACTAAATTTTCGATGTATCGGTCCATCTTCAGAAAACTAAAATCTTAATAAAAAGTCCAGATTATTTGATTTAGGTTCAGGGTGATAGGTACCAAATAAATAATAAAAATGAATCATAATGAATGAAAAATAATAGGTGTCGATATTCTGAAATATCAACACAGCTATGAGAAGTGATCGACAGACGTTTTTTACATATTGAAAATTTTAGATCAACATAGATCCGTATGCTCATTCATTAAATTGAGTTTTTTTATTCTGGAATAAATTTCTTCATCATACTCCAGTGAAGCGGGTGGAAAGTGGACAATAGTCCTTCAAGAGTAAATATCAATATCGCTTTCAAACTCAAAGATGAAGAAGATTTTCTATTTGCAGTCTCCAAATAAATTAATTGATTCCGAGGTTATTTATTCCGAAGTATAATATTTGAGCTATAGTAAATAAGAAGTTTTTCGAATCGGGACAGTGCTCAAAAATTGAAGTGAACAATTTGCGTAGGTATAACGCTATATAAAGAGAAATGAAAAAGCGCTTTTGTTCATGAACTGATGTATTAATTAGGTGTTTACATACGGCCAACTTGCCTGAAACGACAACAGTAAGCAAGACTGATTTACAGCGATAACCCAGCAGATAAATAAACAAAATGAAGATTCTGATCTGGCGAAGTCTGCATGTTTATACATTACCGCTGTCGTGGTTGCGTGAATGAAGATATTAAGATCTGTGCGCCCATTAAAGCAAATACCTCCCCAAACGCACACTTAGCCGCCATCGAAGAGAGTTGTTGGCGTCATAAACAGGCACGATCTCCATCTGTGCGTATTCCAGTTCTCATGTTCAAGAGCCCAACGATATCTTACAGCCCGGTGCCACTTACTCAGTCGCGATTGACTGGCGGATCTTCTTGCCCTCAAATTGACCTACCGTCTACTCCGGATTGTTTGACCAGAAACTGTCCAACCGGTAGCTTGCCGGAATGAGCTATTAATTCTGGATTCTAGAAAGAAGGGATTTCGTTGAGCAGTTAACCGTATTAGCCGATCAGGAGCGACGGTTGAAACTCTTGCTCTTCCACTCACATGAGTATATGCAGCACTTCCAGTAATACGATAGCGATTCCACGCTCTACCAACTATACTTTGTAGAACCCGGAGACGGTTAGCAACATCTTGTTGAGTTAAACCTTCGTTTGAGCAACACTCTAGTTGGACGACTCCTAAACGCATGTTAAGTTCGTGACAATTAATCAACAGTTTATACTGTTGATCGATCGGAAAATCACATTAGCTTAAATACGAACCACAAAAAATATCATGCACCTACAAGATATGAGTTTTTTCAATTAAGTCATTCAATGTCATGAGCACCATATATTGAATGTGTTGTATGTCGGCTAATAATATATCTCCACATAAAATTTAAACCCTTATAAAAGTACAATTGGGGTTTTATAGTCATTTCATTATACGTCAGTGGAGGGGTTAAATTTGGTCTTACGCTTAACGGCATACCTTTATCATACTGTTTATGAGAATTTTAGAATACTCATTGTTCGAAAAAGCATAAATAGATAAAATGCTGTATCTGACAAAAACTGAAGGAAAATTAATTTCATACTTTGAGAACTTCAAGTATAGCATAAATGAGAGTTCTTAAATTGTCAGCACTAAGAAAAATATTTTTTCTAGGCTTGTGTTATCAGCAGTAGAACTTTACGATAGCATAATATGAAGCCCCTATTTCAAATGTTTCATTCATTGGTACAGATATGTTGACGATGTTCTATGTTTATTCAATGGCACTGATAGACAATTTTCTTTGTTTGTGGGTTTCATAAACAAATTATCCCCAACCATACAATTCACTTATGAATTTGAAAAAAACCATAGGATAATTTTTTTGGACTTAACTATCACAAAAATTAATAATAAACACGTTTTTTCCATATACTGGAAACCAACCCATACAGATAGCACAATTCACTTCACATCAAACCACCCATCCTCACAAAAATTAGCAGAATACGATAGTATATTATATAGATTAGCTAACATACCAATGTTACGTGAGAATTTTGACGAAGAATATAACATTATTAAACAGATTGCGTTGAACAACGGTTTCAGCGTCCTGATTATTGAGAATCTTTTACGAAAATACAATTAAAGCTGGCTTTGAAATTAGTATATCCCATAAATAATGATTCAATTGAAAATAAATACATTTCGTTGACATACTTGGGACCGAAAACAGAAAAGGTAGCTAGATATTTAAAGAAGAACCACAATTTTAGAATTTCTTATAAAACGAATAACTCCCTAGGAAAATTAATAAAAAATAATAAAGATAAAACATCCAAGAACAAGAAATCAGGTATTCATAAGTTAACTTGCGGTACTTGTCTTTTGTATATGTTGTTAGACAGGAAGACCGTTCCAGACGAGACTTAACATGAAAAATGTTATTGTAACAAAAAGGGAAATTCAACCTTGCAGAACACCTTCTAGATACAGGACATAGTTGTAATATTAACTTTGAAATTTTACACACAGAAAACTAAAGTTTCAGATTAAACTCGTTAGAAACTTTTGAAATTAATAGATATCATAAAAGAAAAATATTATTGAATAACCAAACAGAACTGAGTAGCTCCTCTTTGTTGAATCATTTTTGAATCATTCCTCAGAATTCCAAAAGAATTGTAAAACTCTCTTCACCCCCTCTATTTTTTGTTATGTCCATGTATATAATGAAATTCTTGTTCATGTTATACTCAGTATCTTGTAATACTCACCTGAAGAAGTCATGGTATGACGTAACGATCGTGGTGTAATAAAATTTAGCCGAAATTAGAATATTGTTTTTATTCATATTTTATAAATATTATGTTGCCTGAAAACAAGTTGAAAAAATTATTGCTTCTGGTTGTAAAACTTCTAATGTCTGCCTTAGAGATAGAAATATTTGATCAGTAAAAACAAAACTATCCAATAAAATTGCTTGTTTTTTCCTGAGTAAGTATATAATGTCAAACCTTGAAACTTTGATGAGAAGCTGAGCAGTAAGATCACGAGATTTTTTTCTAAAATTGTTTTTAGACGAAAAAATTAAAGAAATACTCACTAAATTCTGTTTCAATCTATCTTTGACATCCCCAAAGAAATTCCACATTTTCTCAGATACATAAAATCTTTAATTGGTTTTACGTTCGCTTATTTTTCTCGATATTTCATTCAAGTGCCGGATCACACTGATTGAATTCATCAGCTTGTTTGAGATAAGATTATTCTTCAGAATCGTAGAATAATATCAAGCCTACTCTTTGACCCAATTCACCCCATCAATAAAACCATCTGATCCTATTGACCCACATGTATCAGAAAAATATTAATTATTTCGATAACGTTTCCAATTGATCCGTTTCAATACAAACGGAAGCAATAATAATATTTTTAAAAATATTTGATGGATTCGGTATTTACTTGATGAACATTCATTTTCATCTAGTAATAAATAAAACTCAGTTTCACAAACTTTCTATTGTTGAATGACAATTGTTTCGCCACAGCGTGGCGTTTTCGTATTCTACATTTGACTGATAGACTAAAGGAAACATTTACTGCCTGCGGTATTGTTTCCTATCTCTAGGTTATTCATTTGACATTCGTTTATAGAATAGTTAAATTCTCCAATGTTGACGCTCAAAATCTATTAATTCAACAAATATCAAGCTCACAACGAAAATTCAAATGTGGTCATGAATATTCATAGAAAACATGAAAGACTCAATCTCAAACTTACAACAAATAATGAATAATTCAAAAGAAAAATTTTAGAAAATAGGAAAATTTCAATTAAGTAACAAATTGATTAGAAAATAAACAAAATCTGTGCAAAATGTACTTACTACTACCAATTAAATGAAAAATCTAGTGAAGCAAAATGTAATTTGTAATTAATTGCAAATTCATATTCAAAGCTAATAACTCTATGAATTTAAAGTAATCAATAGATATGTAAGATGCAAAATTGTATTGAAATATAATTCAAGAGTTAAAAATAACATAAAAAGAAGTTAATACTTGATAGAAGGCATATAAAATTATTGAAATATTTTAATATTAGCCTTCTTCATATTTAATTTCAAAAAAGTATATTTAATAATTATAACTTCAGGAATCAAATTTAAATAATGTCATATAAGTACCACTTATATCAAACGACATTTAAATAAACATTCATTATAAGACATGATATAACAAAATCCAATAAATAAAAATTGTTAACCAAAATCCTATAAATTAAATATTTTGAGTAGACAAAATTTTGTTTCTGCTGATCAATCTTATGAAAACAAATATCTTTCAAAAATGTTTAACATAATCTTAAGAATTTCATCATAAGACTATCTTACTTAGAATATTCAATATTCTAATCAATCTTATGAAAACAAATATCTATCAAAAATGTTTAACATAATCTTAAGAATTTCATCATAAAACTGTTCAATATTATTGGATATCTAACTAAGATACTTTCTATAAAATCTCAAGATATGTAAAAACATTACTGAAAAACAAGTTTAAAGAGAGAGTTTGCTTCGTCAGTACTCAAATAATTTATATTCAATAAAATATAACATCAATCAACAACGAATATTTACTCACCCTTCAACATTTTAGAAAACTTCTGATCAATGAATACTGAAAAATTTAAATGGAGTGCGAGGTTGACTACAAATAAATAATTTTGTGGTTTATCCTTTATCTGAAAGATTGAAGGACACTTTAACCCCCTCTTGTTATAGCACAAGGACTATCTGTATAAAGAATGTTGAAGAAACCAAATAGTTATATATTATGAATAAAATAACATAAATCGAGTTTAATACTTGATAGAAGGCATTTAAAATTATTTAAATATTTTATTATTAGCCTTCTACATATTTTATTTGAAAAAATTATATTTAATAATTATAACTTCAGGAATTAAATTAAAATAATATCATATAAGTACCACTTATATCAAACGACATATAAAATAAACATTCATTATAAGACATCCAAATGATATAACAAAATCCAATAAATAAAAATTGTTTTTATATATCTTGAGATTTTATAGAAAGTAACTTAGTTAGATATCCAATAATACTGAATATTCTAAGTAAGATAGTTTTATGATCAAATTCCTAAGATTATGTTGAACATTTTTGAAAGATATTTGTTTCCAAGATTGATCAGCAGAACCAAAATTTGGTCTACTCAAAATATTTATTTTATAGGATTTTGGTTAACAATTTTTATTTATTGGATTTTGTTATATCATTTGGATGTCTTATAATGAATGTTTATGTTATATGTCGTTTGATATAAGTGGTACTTATATGACATTATTTCAATTCAATTCCTGAAGTTATAATTATTAAATGTGATTTTTTGAAATTAAGTATGTAGAAGTCTAATATTAAAATATTCAAATAATTTAAGAGTTAATTTTGTCAAGCTCAGGATTAGGTATACTGAGAGCACATTAAGGAAAACAACATTAAAAATAACTTTTATAATTTCCAAAAATGTTTCAACCTAATTCAACATTATATGAAAATCTCATGCTAGAAGAATATATCGAAAAATCTGAAATTTAGTCAAAATAATAAAAGTTCCATTCGACTCTCCATGTTTATATTAATTATTGAAAATACGTATCACAGAAACAGAATAAAAATCCATTCATATAATGCAGAGATATAAATGAATTTTATTGGGAAATCTGGTGTACAATTTGCATATCAGGAAAATTTAGTTATATTTAGACATGAAATATTGAATAAGAAGGAATGATAATTCTTCTAATCTATAATATAATTTATGAACTAATGTTCAAATTACGTTCATTGACCTCTAGTGAAAATTAAAGTCTCAAATAAGTTTTTGCGAACCTAATGATATTAAAATGAGGTATGGGGAAACCTTGTACCTACTAGAAAATTTTAACGGACAAGGCTAACTAGATATTTTAAAATAAATAGACTGTCATGCAAGGCAACTACTGAATTTCAGCTCCATATTCATCAAGTTTCAATAAGCATCGTATGTTGCTTGTATACGATCATCACAGTAAATACTAATGACAACAAAATAATGCAAAGGTTCTAGACCTTTTGAATGAAATAAAGAATATTCAAAAATAAAGAACTTCAAGTAGATACTAGCACTTCTGAGGATAGCTCAGAAAACATTGAGCCGATTATGTCGATTTTTGGAAGTAACTGATAAATTTGGACCCCAAACCTAAAAATTCAGGTTTTTTCGTTCGGAAGTTAGCATTTTCACATCCAGTCTTCCGCTCGGGTGGTCGTTCCCCACATAAATTATCCATCGTTGATTTAAAATGTTAATGGTAATGTTTTCTGTTTATTATGATTACAAACTTACATTGCCTGAATTATTTCGCTATAAAATGTTCTTTTATGCTGTCGAAATAAACTTGAAACAAAATCTTCAGAGACAAAAAATGTTATTTAAATACAAAATGGATTACAAAAATACCTGTAAAATATTTTCTGAGGTGTGAAGGGGTTAGAAAACTACGAAATAGAAAACAAAAGGTTATAATACATCCTAAGATGTGAACAATTATTATTGATGGAGTGTGATTACAGAAATGGCTTAAATTGAATATTTTTATAATCATTATTATGATTTTTTCATTTATTAAAAATAATAAAAATATTGTTTAGGTCAATTCGTAACAGAGATTGTCAAAGAAACGAATGTTATTGTGTGTTTTACAACGTTTCGGTCAGTAAGGAATCTCTGAACGAAATGTCGTGAATGCAACTCCTCTTTCTTTAACAACCTATGTTATGAACTCACCTAAACAATATTTTTATTTACTGAATTGAATAAGTTCATACTTGGTGGAAATCCATATTAAATATTATTTAAATAAGGTCATTCTGATTTTCACAAATTTTTATTGTTATGTTAACAACAATCGTGTTTCAAAATGTAAACCTGCCTGATGATGCTACTATGATAGCGAAACGATTGTTGTAAACATAAAAATAAAAAATTGTGAGAATTAGAATAACCTTATTTGAATATTATTTGATATTTTTATTATTTTTCATGAATTAAAGAAATAATTCAATTCAAACCATTTCTGTAATCAAACTGAATCCATAATAATTGTTCACATCTAAGAATATATTTTCAACATTTTGTATTCCATTTTGCATTTTTGTAACATTTTTTGTTTTTGAAGATTTTGTTTCATGTTTTTTGTCAGCATTAAGATGCATTGTATTCCGAAATAAATCAGGCAATGGAAGTTATTAATCGTAATAATAAATTATCCAATACATAGACAAGCACTCACTGAGAACAGTCCAGTATATATGTGAATCAAAATTTACAAAAGAAAATTCAGTTTTTATAAAAGTAAAGTACAGAACTTATGTAAGAACTTATCAAGATCTCATGAAAACTTTGGGGGTCATTTTTAACATTTCAGTTTCTTATGTTGACGTGATTTCATTCTGTTTATATTTGTGTTATTCAGAATTAAATAATGTATTTTTCGTATATTTATATTCCCAGCAGCCAATTGTACACTCGTAGAAACATTATTCCACTGAGTAAATGTTCAAAATTTCACGAATTTAACATAAAGCATAAATAAACGCTTTGTATTCAAAAACAGTGAACTTCTGAATCTCAGCTTTTACCTATGTACAGTGCCATCAAATTTATCAACCATCTGCCCGATATATTGAATGTTTTGTGGTAGAGATTATTCAAGAATTGCTACTCCAAAGGTACTTCTATAAAAAAATGAGTATTTTGGCAGGGTCATACATTGAAGTCCAATCATTTCCTAATTTTTTCTGTATTTTCATACTTTTTATCATGGTCCATATTATTTAAATTTGGGGGTTTTCTTATACTATTGTATTTTTATCATTTTGAGTGGTATGAAGACACGCCCTATACAAATGTATTTTATCTGGAGCGATGAGTAAAATAATTATAAGTATTATTATTATTAACTTCATTGCTGTCAAATCATCTGAATCAGAGTTATTACTCTCACCCGTAAACCTTCCATGTATTGATTCATCTATAAACTAGTAGGAACCCTATTCCTCATTTTAATCCATCTGCAAGTGGAATTCGTTTTAACAGTTGCGAACTTCGATTAACCTCATGTAGTTTTCAACGCACTGTTTCATCAGAAACCGCAAACCTAGAAGCTTGCAGAAGCCGTTGTTCTGATCGGTATTCAATGATTCCTCAATTCTCAGAAACTGATCTTCTGCATGTGTAGTATATCTAGAGCTTTCACTTGCCTTTGGTTAGGTTTCCTATTTTTCGATAGCCACGGATCGAAATCCCGCCTTCGCTTAAAGAAGTCTGCAATATCCCTATGAAGACGTTGTCCCTCAATCAAACCAGTAGACTTTTTGATTTCATCCGGTCTCATTTTATATTTAGGCATTATAAGGAAACAAGACTCCTAAATCAGAAAATCCGACATGACGACTTAAAACGCAAAACAGTTACTGATCTCTACTAAAAGTGATGGAAAGCACTGACGTCAAATAAGGAGCTCTTATGCTCTTGTTAATATCGTCACGAAATTCTACATTAGCTTTTTTGACGTTTTTTTCATCTGAATGCTAAATTCAAACTTCTACATAGGACTCTTCCTATGGTTTCTCTAGCGCTCAACGCTGCCCTTCTCACAAAACATTGATTTTGAAATCTTCTTATGATACTCTGCTCACAAAATTTTGCATTAGTTCTGTATCATATTTAAAAACTAAATGCTAAATTTGAACTAAATCGTGAGACTGTTGCTATGGTGTCTTTAGCGCTCAATGCTGCTTCGCACCTGAAATTTCTGTTTTTGTTTTGAATCTTCTAATCATAAGATTCTCATGAAATTCTACAAAAACATGTTTACTATTATTTTCCTTCTAAAACTCACATTTCAGATCGAACAGATCTGTAGTTTCAAAAACGTAAATAAAAATAAAAGAAAATCTTAAATCCAGATAACTGCAAAGCCAGAATGATTTGGCTTTATAACGATTTCCACTGAGATATTTAGGCCCTAAACCTAGCCCGAAAGTTTCAAGTCTTTATGTTCTTTCGTTCGGACATAATAATAGGGTTAAAGGCAGTGCTCAGCGCTGATTCACTCAACAAATTCTTTTTTTTTAATCATAAGATCCTCACGAAATTTTTCATGAACATGCGCGTTATTATTTTTTTCAAATGCGGCATTATAAGATCAATCTAATTTGTACTTTCCAAAGTATGGGAAAAATATGAAAAATTTTGAAACGTGAATAACTGCGGAACTATCAAACTGATTCAGCTCATTAAGAAACCTATCTGAACTATTCAGACTCTCAGTCCTCTCTAAAAGTTGAAGGGCTCTAGCTTTCACCGTTAAAAAGTTAGCGTTTAATGAACGGACCGGCCAGACAGAATCACTTTTGACCTCAGATTCTTCATCAGTTAATCCTACTGATTCGTTTACGAACCATTTTTAGTTCGAAACTCGAAAATTACAGACATTTGGTCGAAACGACAGCACGATGTTTGCTGGAATAAGAGCGATGAAAGACAAAAGATAGAAATTCCCATTGAACTGGGAAAAATTTATTTATAGCCGAAAAATAAACACCCAGATAAAAAAGAAACATCCACGAAATAAAAATAAATTGTAAATATATATCACTTCAAAGATGATTTTTCCAATATTTCAAATATTAAGCAGATAATTCTATAAAACCTATAAAAAATTAAATTCGAAAACATTTTTAAGAATTTATACTAATAAAATGATAACTTCTTGAAAACACTGTTTTTTTCAAAGTAGACATATAGAATTATACAACATCGCACAACATTTGTTGAACAGCCTAACTTTCGAAATAGACTAAGAATTTTTCAATATCCTTTACTTTCGTGGAGTCGTTTATATTCTTATTAGATTATGCTTCCTGTCGGAAATGAAATGACGTTCATTCTGATCTTGTTAATCGTTGTTCCCAGTAATGTAGAATTTAATGGTGAATATTTATCATAAACAGAGAAACAGGTGCTCCGGAAAAACTCGAATATCAAATAGAATCTGTATTAGTTTTTTATTATTCTGTTTGCTGTTCTGATAAGAATTTATGAATAATAATTAGACGAACCATTTCGAACTATCTGTTCCATGGTTCTAATGCATCTATATTTCACTCATTCCGTTGATTAATGAGCCGAAAAGCTATTTCTGTTGATGCATAAATCATCTCTATATTTGGAATAATTTTCTTCGTAGCGAACGGGAACTGAATAAACCTTAAATATTATAACCTCACTATGAATTTTAATTTTGACTTTTCAAACATTTTTTTTTTAATTTTAAGATTGAATTAAATAAATGGAAACACAGTTACCATTTAGTAGACATGTTGAATCAACACTCATTACACAGAATCAAAAGGAATACAAAGGAAATATAAATTAATAATTAAAAATATCAAATGAAATACTTGAAGGATACAAAATTTTCTTTCGTATGTATGTATTATGAAAACCGAATTCCTTTCCAAAAATGCACAACATAACCGCAAGAAAACTCCAAAAAGGCCATTTGGAATTATCACATCGATATCTCTTCAGTCCAACTTCGTATCCAAAAAATAAAAGTTATTAATAAAAATAAACCTCACCTGACTAAAACCAGATGTCTTCTTATAAGAAAACTAAGAATATAGTGAATTTTTAAATATCAAAACCCTACATTTACTATGATTGTCACAGAAATTACACAAAGTTTGTGAGGCATTTGTAAGGATTCAGTTATATCCTGATGATATTATGGATATGCGTGAAAAAACCAAAATATAATTATTATATATATATAATAAAATAATAAAAAAGGGGTTTTTGATGGATAGAGGGTTTTTCACAATATCTTTAATATCATACAGATTTATTCTGCTAACCTCACTAAAAATTATAATTTCGTTAAAAAAAATTCTCAAAACCTATTTAAAATTAAATCATATAAATGTCTTAGAATGCACAGTTTCGTATTAGTAGACATATATAACTAACACTCATTAATCAGCACCAGAAGGAGTACAAAGGAAATATGAATTATAATAATTAATTGAAAATATTAAACAAAATTTTGTTTCGTATCAATATATTATGAAAACCAAATATTTCTCCAAAAATACAAAATATAAGCTCAAGACTTTCTTCAAAAATTACTTCCTTCAAAAGAGATCCTTCAAAAAAACTCCAAAAACATGCAGCACATCCTCAAAAAGGGCCACTTGGAATTACGAGATCGATAAAATAGAAAAAGGCTTTTTACTTGATAGAAGAAATATAACGAAATTTGAATATCAAAACAGATTTAATCTGTTAGTCTTCTACAATTTTAATTAGAAAAAAAATTTGTATTCAAAAACTTTTAGAATTAAATTAATGTCTACAATAAGCACCGCTTATATTTAATAGACGTATTTAATCAAAACTCAAGAAATAATGTCATATGGAATAAATAAACCAACAGAAATAAAAAAGTCACTAAAATTAATAAATAAATATTTAAAGGAGACAAAATGTTTGTTTCTGATCTTACCGTTAGGAACACCAATTGACTTTCAAAAACATGAACATAACTTAAGGAATTCCCAAAGAATACAATTTATTTGAAATATTTAATATATTTAAATATTCAAATAAGTCAATTCAGAAATTTCTATCTTATTTTATATATAATATATAATTATATTTAGGCTTTAATAAATATCATTATGGAATGTCAATGATTTAAAAATAACCTTATAACACCTTGTACTTTTCTGTGATTTTGTTAAGAACATAGACTATCTTGAATTTTAAAGTTAGTCTGTTAAAAGCAATTATCCTGTTAAACACGTGTGAGGTGAGATATAGTGATAGTTATTTGATTTTGATATTAGGAATATTATTTAGGGCCGATGAGGCGATTACCAGAATTATAATTGTTTTTTGAAGATATGGTGCATGTTTTGAGAGATTTCTGAATTAACTTATTTGAATATTTATATATATTAAATATTTCAAATAGATTATATTTTTTGAGAAGTCCTTAAGTTGTGTTCATGTTTTTGAAAGGCAATTGGTGTTCTTAATGGTAAGATCAGAAACAAAAATTTTGCCTCCTTTAAATATTTAGTTATTAATTGTAGTGACTTTTTTATATCTGTTGGTTTATTTTTTCCATTTGACATTATATATTGAGTTTTGATTATATACGTCTTTTGAAAATAAGCGGTGCTTAATGTAGACATTAATTTAATTCTAAAAGTTTTCGAATAAAAATTTTTTTTTATTAAAAATTGTAGAAGACTAATGGATTACATCTGTTTTGATATTAAAATTTTGTTATATTTCTTCTATCAAGTAAAAAGTTTTTGCTATTTCATTTTATATATAATACATAATTATATTAGGCTTTAATAAATCTCATTATGGAATATCAATGATTTAAATATAACCTTATAAGACCTTGCACTTTTCTGTGATTTTGTTAAGAACATAGACTATCTTGAATTTTAAAGTTAGTCTGTTTAAAGCAATTATCCTGTTAAACACCTGTGAGGTGAGATATAGTGATAGTTATTTGATTTTGATATTTGGAATATTACTTAGGGCCGATGAAGAGATTACCAGAATTATTATTGTTTTTTGAAGATATAGTGCATGGTTTGAGAGATTTCTGAATTAACTTATTTGAATATTTAAATATATTTAATATTTCATATAAATTAAATTTTTTGAGAAGTCCTTAAGTTGTGTTCATGTTTTTGAAAGGCAATTTGTGTTCCTAATGGTAAGATCAGAAACAAAAAAATTTTGCCTCCTTTAAATATTTATTTATTAATTTCAGTGACTTTTTCATATCTGTTGGTTTATTTATTCCATTTGACATTATATATTGAGTTTTGATTATATACGTCTATTAAATATAAGGGGGGATTATTGTAGACATTAATTTAATTCTTAAAGTTTTTGAATAAAAATTTTTTCTGAAATTAAAATTGTAGAAGACTAACATATTATATCTGTTTTGATATTCAAAAAAGAAACGACATCGATAACTCATCAGTCCAAGTTCGTATTCAAAAAATAAAAGTAGTTAATGAAAATATATCTCACCTGACTAAAACCACACGTGCAAAGGCTTTAGCCTTTGCGCCCTTAATTTACATCTCAAGGTTAATGTAAACTCCATGGTAGGATTGTTGCCACGGTTTCCGTAGCGCTCAACCCTGCTTTGCTCACAAATTTTGTTTGTTTTGAATCTTTTAATTATACCATCTCCACGAAATTTGGACGAATGAACGTGCGCGTTGTTATTTTGTTACTCAATATCGTAATTCAGATCGATCGGATTCGTATTTTGAAAAACATTGTGAATAATAAGAAACAACCGAGATATTTAGGCGACAGACTTACCCCCAAATTTTCAAGAATTTATGTTTTCATTCGAAAATTATAGTGTTAGTGTAGCGTTTAACGATGATCCACTCACAAACATTTTTTTTTGAACTTTTAATCATAATAAATATAATCATAAGTAAAATATTTCTGAAATTTAAGTATATTATGGGATCAGTCATTTTAGGTTCGGCAGTGTACTTATAACCTCTGAAAGTTTTTGATCATGTTTCACATTTTTATTATATATTTTCTCAGTCACATACTAAAGAAACGAAAGAAGAAATTACTCCAATTATTTCATTTAAAAATAAACAATCACAAAGTAACGGACTACTTCATCCAATATTAATGAAACCATTGCAATTTTGGCGGATGGATATGTTATCCAAACATCTGAAAAGTATCAGCTATGGTAACAGAATGTTTTTCGAATCGGAACAGTGCAACAGTAGCGGAATTTGCTTCCAAAATAATATTTTTTGTGTGAAATATTCGGTATTGTTCATTATTCATTGAGGACTTTCTCATCATATTAAAAATTTTAAACATCGTAAAAATTTTATCTTTCTGCGCATCATAAGCATAAAATGAAGTACCATGCAAAATGAAAATAGAAATAGTTAGTGAGGACATGTGATTCATCATATATAATATTTTGTTAGAAGACGAATAGGAATTCTTAATTAAAACAAATTGTAGAAATAACAATGTTTTACTACCAAAAAATATATATTACACATTTTCTTGTGACTCGAGTTTCAGGAAATGAACTATCCCATCAGCAAAAGTGATAAATATTTTGAATATTTCAACAGATTCTCGGTGACACCTAATAGTGGTACAGAGGTTTACGATCGGAACGTGATAAAAAACCGGGTTAAAAAAGAGGGGCCTTCTAACAGATATCGGAATGTCGGCAATCGACAAAGAAGGTTGTTAAACAGATGGTACCCATTTAAATATCTCAAATAATTTTTGGGGTTACATAGCTCCGTATAGTCATTCATTATTTTTACATTATTTTGTTGTATATCTCAAATATTTGGATTTACATAGCTTCGTACAGTCATTAATTTTTTTTTACATTATTTTTATTGTGAACGAATTCGAAAATTTCAATAATCAAGTTTCTTATCTTTTGAATGTACATGTAAAATTTTCTTAATATTTTCTTTTGTCGAAAGAAATTACTGTTTTCTAAAGAATGAGTGTTAAATGTTGAATTTTTATTTACTTTTCATTAAATTCATTTTATGTTCGTTGAAAAAGGATTCTAGATTCTAGATAATCGAGTTTCTTTCCTTTTGATTCTACATGTAAAATTTTAAGATTATCTATTGTGGAAAAGGAATGACTGTTTTCTAGACAATGAGTGGCAAACGTTGAATTTGATTTATTTTTCCTGAAACTCATTTTATGTTCGTTGAACCTCGTCTTGAAGGAACGTCCTGTTTGTCCTATATATTTATTACTGCACGTAACATGATAACTCCTAAACTCCTGATTTGTGTATGTTTGGAGTAGGGTTCTTTGTGTTAAATAATACCGATGATACAATTTGTTTTAATTATGATCAACTACCAAATAGTAACGGCTGAAACAATTCAGGAATTCTTAATGTCTTTTTTTAATTTAACAGAAAAAGATTTAAATTAGTTTTGTCGCCTTGTACCTCTCAAGATAATTTTTGCTTCAAAAACATCAGACAAATTATTCTTAGAATAGTTCTTGGTATAAAATCCTTAATTATTTTTATACTCATAATGAATAAAGAGTTTTTCCTTACGAATGGTCGATATCCAAAGTGAAAGAAAAAGTATTATAATAAATGTTGAAAACCCAATCTGCCTAATTATCTTTATTTAAATCTGTACAGTATGTCTTCATATATTTCACAGTATAACTATATAACAAATCAATATTATCTTTAGCGAAAAGGAAATCAATATGGTTGTAGTAATCGTAGTCAATAATATGTTCGTGTACTACGTTACCCAGTACCTCACGCAGTTTATCCTGAAATAAAAGAAATTCAATAATTTGTCAACTTATTTCACTGTGGTCTAGTAAACTGACTCAATAGGTAATTAGTACTACCATGAAAAAAATCATGTCTGAAACTCATCTTTAAGTTCAAGCAGATGGAATGCTTGTAATTTTTAGAAGTTGCAACGACAAACGGCTTTCTGTTTTATCAGTTTGTGCATGAACGCCATCAGTAGTCGATAAACAATGAAAAACATCAAAGAGGTTTATGAACATATAGTTTCACATTTGATCCTAATCGGTATCTCTGCTGTCTCCCTTCAGAAAATTTGCTGCATAAATCGAATCCATCTGACACAATCGTAAAACAGTACTCTGTATCAATCAATCAATATATTCAGTAATTTGGGCGAATAGAAATGCAATAATTTAAAAAATTAAAATCTTCACATTGCTTGTACATAAATAGTTTGATTATTTATTTTAACTTGTTTTGATAGAGGGAATTTAAGAAAAGAATCAAGAAATCAATGAAAAATAGACTTTAATATTTCTAAATCAAAAGTGAATAATTAAATAATATTTAAATAAGGTTATTCTGATTTTCACAAATTTTTATTTTTATGTTTACAAAAATCGTTTTGCTATCACATTAGCATCATCAGGCAAGAATACATATTGAATAACTAAGCTTGTTTCCGAAATCCGTTGCTATTTATATTACAGTAAGTATAATAAATTCTTATTGAGCACTAAAACCCAAAAAAAGGTCTCTTCAGATTCCAGATTATCTGAATATACATTCTGTCAAGAAAGTAACGGGAATTATCGATTTAAATCTGGCGGGGTAATGAGGCAGGTAAATTTTTTTTTCCTAGGTTGGTACCACTGTCCTTAATTACTATGCCAAGCTTGAGCGGGATCTGTCAACTAGTGTGTTTGCAACAGCTGATTAAGTCAGTCGATGTCAGACTATGGGTGATTACGTTGAGCAAAGAATTTGTTTAAAGTTTTGTGTTGCAAATAAATTTTCGTGTGCCGATGCATTGAAAATGTTGCAAAAGGCCTTTGGTGATAATGCTCCATCGAAAACTCATGCATATCAGCGGTACAGAGCCTTCAAGGACGGTTGTGAAGTGGTCGCCCATCGACGGCTTCGATCGAAGATAACGTCGATAAAATTAAGGAAAGGGTGCGGGAAAACCGTCGTACCAGCTTGAGAGAGATAGCACATGATCTTAAGATATCCCACGAGTCCGCACGTACGATTTTGATTGATATTTTGGGCATGAGAAAGGTGGCCGCACGACTCGTACCGAAAGACCTGAATTTTCTTCAAAAACGTCATCGCGAACAGGTTGCTTCAGACATGCTGGATCGCTGTAATTCCGATTCTACATTCATGGAACGCATTATAACTGGTGATGAGACCTGGGTCTACGAGTACGATATGCAAACAAGTCAGCAATCGTCGGAATGGGTGGCAAAAAATGAGCCGAAACCGAAAAAACCACGCCAAAGCCGCTCGAAAATGAAGGTGATGCTCATTGTTTTCTTCGATATCCGTGGCGTGGTGCACTACGAATTCGTTCCAGAGGGTCAGACGGTAAACAAGGAGTATTACCTAGGCGTTATGAAACGTTTGCGTGAGCGTATCCGTAAGAAGCGGCCAAATTTGTGGGCGAACAACTCATGGATTTTGCATGACGATAACGCGCCTTCTCACCGAGCTACGATTGTGACTGACTTTCTCGCCAAAAACTCAGCAACCACCGTATTCGCCGGATTTGGCTCCCTGCGACTTTTTCCTCTTTCCAAAACTAAAATTGACCCTTCGTGGCACCCGTTTTGAGTCGATTGAAGCCATAAAACAAAATTCGGCGCGAGAGCTAAAGTCCATCCCGGAAAGCGCCTATAAAAAATGTTTCGATAATTGGAAGTGCCGTTGGCATAGATGTATTGGAGCAAATGGAGCCTATTTTGAAGGCGACCCAATAAATTTTGACGATTAAATGTAAAAATGTTGTTTTAATTGAAAATTCCCGGTACTTTCTTGACAGAGTAGTATTTAACAGAGGTGAGTTATTTAAATCTATTTGTTCGTTAAGTAATATTCCAATTTTATTATGTTTATTTATCTCTAGGGATTCTAACAGATTTAAGGCATAACATTCACTTTCTATATGTAGAATTTCAAGATTATGGTTGAAAGTATATCCTGTTTCTAACAAATGGTTGGAATATGTAGAATTACTTTCATTACTGAGGCAACTCTTCGAATGTTCACAAATTCTATGTAGGAAAGTTCTTCCAGTCATTCGTATGTAAACTTTAGGGCAATCACCGCAGGTTGGACAGACTGGAAGAACTTTCCGACATAGAATTTGTGAACATTTGAAGAGTTTCCTCAATAATAAAAGTAATTCTACATAATCCAACCATTTGTGAGAAGCAGGACATACTTTCAACCATAATTTTGAAATTCTACATATAGAAAGTAAAAGTTATGCCTTAAATCTATTAGAATCTTTAGAGATAAATAAACATAATAAAATTGGAATATTACTTAACGAACAAATAGATTCAAATAACTCACCTCTGTTAAATATATTCAGATAAGCTGGAATTTGTAGAGACCCTTCTTTGGGTTTTAGTTCTCAATAATAATTTATTGTACTTACTGTGATATAAATAGCAACGGATTTCGGAAACAAGCTTAGTTATTCAAAATGTAATCTTTCCTGATGATGCTACTGTAATAGCGAAACGACTTCCGTAAACATAACAATAAAAATTTGTGAAAATCAGAATTACCTCATTTAAATATTATTTAATATGAATTTTCATCAAGTAAGGACTGATTCAATTCAATATGGAATCAAAAGTTATTTGATGCTACCTATTATTTGGAGCAATCTGCTTTCACCGTGCAGTCCGCTGAGCATTTGAAAATTATCATTTCGCTGATAATAATTCAGAATATGATGGTTATTAAGAGTGTCAAGAGTGTCTAACATTACAAATAGTAAATAAAATGAATTTCTAAAACGTTTTTCATTCATGAACAACAATTGCTTCACCACACTGTGGCTTCATTAGCTTCTACATCCGAACTGAGATGTGAGAAGATACATAAGGATCTCCTTTTTGAGAAGATACATGCTGCCAAAATATCGACTTGATTGGGGTTCTCAATGTTATTATAACCTGCGTCAAGAGAATAATGGTTATGAAAGCTATGGATTTACCGCTGGTAAGAATATAGGATAAGATAAAGGAAGAAGTAACTGAATACAATGATAAAAGGTATTGATGTTGGTCTTGTGTTTTTCCAAGTTACATGATGATAGTAGCGGTGATATGTCGGCATCCATTTATCTATTTAACATAATTTCTCGGAAATTCTATCTGTTTATTTCAAGTGATTCAAAGAGAGTCAGTCTAGATCCTATATTTCAATAATATTTTCGATATGGGATAAGTTAGATCGTTGTTAAAATAATGTCCAAATTCATTCAAATTATTAAATAATGGATAGTGATAATGATTTTCAGGATTTAAGCAGAGAGACCTTTTTCTGTCAGACACTTATCAACACAAAGGTTCTTTATTCAAGTAATGACACTGATTTCATCACATACAAATAGTAAACTACCAGTGTCTTGCAACCGGAAAAACTTGAATAAGGCTTCCGCTTTAGATCATTAGCATCAATTAATGAGAACTGGTTTACATACCTTACGATAATTATTATACATATCGTTTTTGCCATAAAAAACTACCACCGGTGCTGTCACCTTCGATAAATCGTAGAGGGGTGGAATTCGAGTACCATACAGTTTCAAATTCTTTTCGGCACCATAATCGTATTTGGCGAATCTTTTAGCTGAAAAAATTTTACACATAATTTCTAATTACATAATTTAAGGTAAATTTTCAGAAACAACGTAATAAGTAAATACATCATTATAAGCATTATTTGGATCTCTGGTTAATAAACGATATATAAGCCAGTACTTCAACTTAATGTAAACCTTGTACTCAGGGATATAAGAACATGCATAAACAATAATTCAACAACTCGATTTCTTCACAAAGTGGTAGCCGTACCTCCAGAATGAAAAGATAATGTCTGCAAAAAGTTTTATTAACATGTAATCCGAAAAAAATTGGGAATGAGTTTGTTCGCCATATAGCATGGCGCACTTGGGAACTGGCGACTTGAGAAAATGAGATTGATGTTCGTTTGTGGTATATCATCTCAAGCAACTTGAACTCTGTGGATAACCTATGTGAATCTGTGGAGGCTGGTGCAAAGGAGCCATTGTACCTCCCATCATACACCACATAATATATAATAGATAAGATTTCAATCTAGCGAACGTGGTATTTACAGAAAAGTATAAACAAACACCTGTTTCTTGAAAAAAAATCATAAATCTATGGAAATATGAGGGCGTAGATTGTCTTGCTGAAAAAGATGTGTGCAGAGCCTAGATAAAACAGTCTACTTTTTTGTAGATTATCATCAACATATTATACTACCTGGAATAAGAAGAAATGGGGGTCGACTGTTATAATAGTCAGTACCTCCCTTATTACCGAATTTTTCACTATAATTTGATACGAAAAAAGTTATTTACAAAAGTTGTATGAAATCACTTGAATATTTTTGAAATGATTTCACAAAATGGAATATATAAAGAATGGACAAGATATTACAACTCAATTTTTTCAAATAGATCATTATGTATATTTTCTGATTTCTGGCTAGCTCTTTCTCTCCTTATGACGAATATATATATATATATATATATATATATATATATATATATATATATATATATATATATAGATATATATATATATATATATATATGCATGTGTTGATCTATCTCTCTTATTTTGAGAACTACAGAGTCTCAAATTCGAAGAACCACCTGGCAGGCTAAATGATCGGTTGTCATGTGGAAGGCTGTGATAAATCAACAAACGATATGACACACGTTGACATTCAATAAAATTATTTCTGAAACATGCATTACACAGAAGCGGAAAAAATCTAAATCAAATCAAAATTTTGATTTTATCGGTCTTTGCCTGTCGGAAATACATCTTGATGATTAAAACAACTTAATTTCCGCTAATTCATTTAATTTTACAACAATTGGTTCGTCATTACATGACTTCGTCAGGTGAGATTACATTTTAAATACCTTCAAAATGTAATCATGCCTGATGATGCTACTGTGATAGCGAAACGATTGCTGTAAACATAACAATAAAAATTTGTGAAAATCACAAAAACCTTATTTAAATATTATTTAATATGGATTTTCACCAAGTAAGGACTGATTCAATTCAATATTTCTTTAACGTACATAAACAAAAAGTTCGAAAAAATAGCAAGATATTTCAAGAAAAAGAGTAACTGCGTTCAAAACAAAAAACACGTTAGGAAATTTAATAAAAAATAATGAAGATTTGATCCATAAAAACAAAAAGTCTGAAGTCTATAGGTTCAACTGCTATACTTGCCCATGTGTATACGTTAGTCAGACAGGTAGATAGATCTTTCAGCACTAGGATACGTGAACACCAGAAAGCATATCTTGGTAAAAACAGAAATTCAACAAATGCTGACCAGCTTTTGGAGACAGAACATGATTTTCACAATACCTACAAAATCTTACACCTAGAAAACAAGAACCTCAGGTTGAACTACCTAGAAGCCCTCGAAATTAACAGATACAATAAAAAACAGATTCTCCTAAGCGAACAGACGGACCACAATAAATCACCCTTACTAAACTCTTTCTTAAATTTTGTATAATAATAAAAATGCAAATTACTCTAAATTCCTACTTCCCTCTTTTCTCTATATTTTGAATATTTAAGGAAGTTAATCTCAAATATGTAGTAAGTACCATACTCACCTGACGAAGTCATGTTGTCATGACGAAACAATTATTGTGAAATTAAATGAATTAGCGGAAATTGAGTTCTTTCACTATTAATCATCAAATCAAATATATTTCAACAAATTAATACATACAAAGATATCATTACTAATACAATAAATCTATTCTATTTTTTATTCGGAAAAGAATAAAACAAGAAACATAAAAGGGGAAAATATATGGCATTACATTTAGATCATCCAATTCCAATTGAAAATACATTTATTAACACTTACAACCATTATTTAAATATTTTGATATTAGCCTTCTACATATTTAATTTCAAAAAATTATATTTAATAATTGTAACTTCAGAAAATAAATTAAAATAATGTCATATAAGTACCACTTATATCAAATGACATATAAAATAAACAATTATCTCCTTGCGGTAAACTCTCACCAGACTTGGTTCTAATAGAAATAACTAACTGTTTATGTTTTTTATTGGTAACAGTTTGCCACTTCTTTTCATTTTGTCGTTTTGTATGTTCAGGGAAAACATTATCAGAATTTGTGGGTCTTGCAATCTCATTACATTTTCTCTGAGTTTGTTGTGAATTAAGGTTAACATCTCGTTTCTTTCTTTTCTTTCTTTGAACCTATTTAATTGCAATTTTCTGTGTTGAGAGTTGGTATTGGTACACTATCATTATTTAAAGTTTTTTTAGACTCTTCAGGAACAGTTTTTTCAAATCCCTTGATTTTATCAAGCAGAAGTTTATTATTCAACATCAAAATATCATTTTTACTTCTAGATTATAACAACAAATCTTCTAGAAATTTTACCTTGAGTTTAAGCAATTTTATTTCTAATTGAGGATTTTCTTCGTCCTGTGTTACATGAACTTCACTATCATTCGTTTCATGAACACAATTCGCATTTCTTTTTTAGCGGCTGTCGTTAAACATGAACGATGAAATACATCACAGCAATTCATGCAGAATACTGCTTCTTGTACACACTTTTACAATATGCACTTTTCTTATCATTCACATCTGAAACTTTACGAGTGTCCACCAAGCAGGTCAGCACTCGCCAGCATCTTGACGTGAAATTAATAGTGATATGATAATATCAATTATTAATCCAAAATTCACTAATTTCCAGATAATGAGCTCGATCAATCCAAGTTTTTAAACTTGGAGTGGGTGGCTGATTACTGTTCTTATTAAGCAAGATTTTATTCGCAGAGTATTGCCAACATGACTTTACCGGTTGACCACATGCATTAAACTGACCTCAATGTACATAGTTAATATCGTTTTTTCAAGTTGGCTAGACTGTTTAGGATAGCATTTTTATGGTTCAGATTTACTCCATGAATTAATGCTTCAATTTTGTTTTTAATGACCTCAACACTTCCATTATTATCAGAGTAATATTTTACATCAGGAATGGACATAAAAACGTGTCCAATGTTGTTAAATCCGGACTATTGGATGGCCATGAAATAGGTGCACGGAAACCGATCCAGAGATCAAATTGATCACTCAAATGTTCTAGAACATCCAAAACTCTGTGCGGGGGTGCTCTGTCCCGTTGCCAATTTTTTTATTTCAATTCTTCAGCAGAAAAAGCTGAGCTACCTCTGGCAGTATCTTTTCTAAATATATTTCACGTGTTAATGTGTAGTCAAAAAATATAGGCCTACAATTACATTTTAAACAATGTCATACTAAACGTTAACAGACTTTCTTCCAGATTTTCTAATTTGAAATACTTTGCCATGTCTTCAATTTATGTTTTCGTAAGAATGTCTACTTTATTGTTGAAAACACTTGATGTGGAAAACGATGATTTATCCGGTCACATTATAAAATTCAATAAATAAGAATCTTCCTCCAGTCTTTGCAGCATATGTAGGTTGACAGTATTCTAAGCGTTTCCGCTTTTGGTCTTTTGTAATTGTTCTTTTTTGCCACTCTATGAAACTTCGAACAGTTTATTCCCAGTCAACGTGATGCTTCCTTCAATTCATTTTCTGAATTTTCTAAAACAATTTTTATGATGTTCTGCGGTGGATTTCGAATTCAATAATATTCAAGTTTCAGCATTAATCAACAATTAATTAAAGTAACATTAACTTCAAAATAAAACAATATGTCGCGTTCTTGATTCTCATTCAGTAGGACGCTACGTCCCTTTCTCTTACAATTTTAGAATCTCTTAGACGTTTGTAAGTATCAAGAAATGTTTTTTCACTTGGAATTACATCACCTCATTGTTATGCCATATATTCTCTCCTTGCAGCTTTCTGGCTTTTATTGTTCTTCGCATAAGGTGAAAATATTTCAAATTTTGCCGCTTCCTTGTATTGCATGTTTCAGAAATAATTTCATCGAATGTCAAAGTGTGTCATATTGTTACCAATGTCGTTTATTGATTTATCACAGCCGACCACTTGACAACTGATCACTGTGCCAGCCAGATAGCTTAAACTCTCAAGAAAGTACCGGGAATTATCGATTTAAATCTGGCGGGGCAATGAGGCAGGTAAAATTTTTTTTTCCTAGGTTGGTACCACTGTCCTTAATTACTATGCCAAGCTTGAGTGGGATCTGTCAACTAGTGTGTTTGCAACAGCTGATTAAGTCAGTCGATGTCAGAGTGGGTGCCGATTTTTACTATGGGTGATTACGTTGAGCAAAGAATTTGTTTCAAGTTTTGTGTTGCAAATGAATTTTCGTGTGCCGATGCATTGAAAATGTTGCAAAAGGCCTTTGGTGATAATGCTCTATCGAAAACTCGTGCATATCAGTGGTACAGAGCCTTCAAGGACGGTCGTGAAGTGGTCGCCCATCGACGGCTTCGATCGAAGATAACGTCGATAAAATTAAGGAATGGGTGCTGGAAAACTGTCGTACCAGTTTGAGAGAGATAGCACATGATCTTAAGATATCCCACGAGTCCGCACGTACGATTTTGATTGATATTTTGGGCATGAGAAAGGTGGCCGCACGACTCGTGCCGAAAGACCTGAATTTTCTTCAAAAACGTCATCGCGAACAGGTTGCTTCAGACATGCTGGATCGCTGTAATTCCGATTCTACATTCATGGAACGCATTATAACTGGTGATGAGACCTGGGTCTACGAGTACGATATGCAAACAAGCCAGCAATCATCGGAATGGGTGGCAAAAAATGAGCCGAAACCGAAAAAACCACGCCAAAGCCGCTCGAAAATGAAGATGGTGCTGATTGTTTTCTTCGATATCCGTGGCGTGGTGCACTACGAATTCGTTCCAGAGGGTCAGACGATAAACAAGAAGTATTACCTAGGCGTTATGAAACGTTTGCGTGAGCGTATCCGTAAGAAGCGGCCAAATTTGTGGGCGAACAACTCATGGATTTTGCATGACGATAACGCGCCTTCTCACCGAGCTACGATTGTGACTGACTTTCTCGCCAAAAACTCAACAAACGTGCTTCAGCAACCACCCTATTCGCCGGATTTGGCTCCCTGCGACTTTTTCCTCTTCCCAAAACTAAAATTGCCCCTTCGTGGCACCCGTTTTGAGTCGATTGAAGCCATAAAACAAAATTCGGCGCGAGAGCTAAAGTCCATCCCGGAAAGCGCCTATAAAAAATGTTTCGATAATTGGAAGTGCCGTTGGCATAGATGTATTGCAGCAAATGGAGCCTATTTTGAAGGCGACCCAATAAATTTTGACGATTAAATGTAAAAATGTTGTTTTAATTGAAAATTCCCGGTACTTTCTTGACAGAGTAGTATATCTCTAGGTAAGAGAGATAGGCCAACACGCGCAGTTATATTCGTGATCAAGAGAGAAAGAGCTAGTCAAAAATGCGAAAATATACAGAATGATTCATTTGCAAAAATGAGGTTGCACTCGATATCTTGTCCAACCGGTATATATTCCATTATGTAAAATCATTTTGAAAAAATTCAGTTTATTTCGTACAACGCTTGTGGAAAACATTTTTTGTATCTCTATTTATAACAAAATTAATAGGGGATCACAGTATAGTGAAACACCCGGTACATTCCTCTCAACAGCAAACTCAATATCGCTATCCATGTTGGTGTGTTACTCATCTAAGGGCATCATGCATACCTGATTCTTCGCATCAGTTCAAACGTAGACTATAGCAATCAAATGCAAGAGCAAATAACCTCTAAACCAAAACGACACATTTCTGAAAGAATTCTTGTGTCTCCTTGAGGTTGTTACTACACAAGAATTATGTACGCTTAAATATATACTTAAAACCAAACTGATTTGTTTTTGCATTTCCTAAAATTTATCTAATATACCCGCAATGGGCTTTATTTCCTTTTAAAATACATAATTGGATAAGAAACCAGACTCCAAAAGGATTTATCAATTTTGAGAGGAGTATAAATTTCCTGGAAAAAAAAACATGGAAGCATGGCTAGCAATGGCTGATTCAATTGCTTGAAAGCCCCTTTTAGTGTTACTACAAGCTACTACTGTTGATTATGTATGAAGTATGGTCCACCAAATTGTGGAATAACTTTAATCGTCGATGGAATATTCGTTAGATGAAAATATTCAGAAACTCGATCACTTAATACAAATCACCTATCACTTCCAACAAGTCCGTCATATCGAAATGAAAGCACAAGAGACATTTTTACCATCCAAAAAAATTGGAAAACCTTCAAAATGGTATATCATTCAACTCGTATTGTCATTTGAAATTCTTCGCTTAAGGGGTTCATCCAGATGGATTGTTTCGCAGTTTATTTGCTAGAAAGATCTTTTCTTTTTCACATGAAACACATAATCGAATGAAAATCTATAGTTGTATAGCAGAAAGGAAAACGCAGCTTGTACGGTTGAATGAATAAGAAATATATGATATTTGACAATATTTAAAATAATGAGAAGAGGTTTTTTCACTTGATAGAAGAATTATCGCAAAATTTGAATATCAAAACAGATTTGATCTGTTAGTCTCCTATAATTTTACTTTCAAAAAATTTCATTCAAAAACTTTTAGAATTAAATTAATGTCTTATTAGCACAGCTCATATTTAATAGACATATAAAATCAAAACTCATATAATATCCAATGGAATAAATAACCTAACAAATATAAATTGTCAATTAATATGAAAAAATAAATATTCAAAGGAGACAAAATTTTGTTTCTGATCTTACAATTATGGAAACTAAAACCTTTTGAAAACTACAAAACATAATTTTAAGAACTTCTCAAAAAAAAGATTTATTTGAAATATTGAATATATTCAAAAATGTATCATCCTCAAAAAACAATTAGAATTCAGATGATGTCGTCATCGGACCTACTTCACACTTAAAAAATAAAACCAATTAATAATAAATAACATACCTCTAAGACCTCATGTTACCCTCGTTTTCACATTAACAACTTAACATTTAACTTTAAACATTTTACATTAACATTTTACTTTAACATTTAACTTCAAAATCCAAGGTATTCTATGTTCATAACAAAAGTCACACAAAGCTGGTAAGTTATTTTATGGTCTTAGTTAAACCAATGTGAAGTTGGACCGATGAATACCTTATATGCATTCTAATTGTTTTTTGAGGATGTGATATATGTTTTGAGAAATTTTTGAAGTAACTTATTCAAATATATAAAATATTTCAAATAAATTATTTTCTTGAGAAGTTCTTAAAATTATGTTTTTATTTTTGTAAAGGATATATAGTTTTCATAATTGTAACATCAGAAACAAAATTTTGTCTCCTTCAAATATTTATTTATTATTTTTAATCGACAATTTATATTTGTTGGGTTATTTATTTCATTTGATATAATATAATGAGAATTGATTATCATTCTGTCAAGAAAGTACCGGGAATTATCATTTTAAATCTGGCGGGGCAATGAGGCAGGTAAAATTTTTTTTTTCCTAGGTTGGTACCACTGTCCTTAATTACTATGCCAAGCTTGAGCGGGATCTGTCAACTGTGTTTGCAACAGCTGATTAAGTCAGTCGATGTCAGAGTGCGTGCCGATTTTTACTATGGGTGATTACGTTGAGCAAAGAATTTGTTTAAAGTTTTGTGTTGCAAATGAATTTTCGTGTGCCGATGCATTGAAAATGTTGCAAAAGGCCTTTGGTGATAATGCTCTATCGAAAACTCGTGCATATCAGTGGTACAGAGCCTTCAAGAACGGTCGTGAACTGGTCGACCATCGACGGCTTCGATCGAAGATAACGTCTATAAAATTAATGAAAGGGTGCTGAAAAACCGTCGTTCCAGCTTGAGAGAGATAGCACATGATCTTAAGATATCCCACGAGTCCGCACGTACGATTTTGATTGATATTTTGGGCATGAGAAAGGTGGCCGTACGACTCGTACCGAAAGACCTGAATTTTCTTCAAAAACGTCATCGCGAACAGGTTGCTTCAGATATGCTGGATCGCTGTAATTCCGATTCTACATTCATGGAACGCATTATAACTGGTGATGAGACCTGGGTCTACGAGTACGATATGCAAACAAGCCAGCAATCATCGGAATGGGTGGCAAAAAATGAGCCGAAACCGAAAAAACCACGCCAAAGCCGCTCGAAAATGAAGGTGATGCTCATTGTTTTCTTCGATATCCGTGGCGTGGTGCACTACGAATTCGTTCCAGAGGGTCAGACGGTAAACAAGGAGTATTACCTAGGCGTTATGAAACGTTTGCGTGAGCGTATCTGTAAGAAGCGGCCAAAATTGTGGGCGAACGAGCTACGAATGTGACTGACTTTCTCGCCAAAAACTCAACAAACGTGCTTCAGCAACCACCGTATTCGCCGGATTTGGCTTCCTGCGACTTTTTCCTCTTCCCAAAACTAAAATTGCCCCTTCGTGGCACCCGTTTTGAGTCGATTGAAGCCATAAAACAAAATTCGGCGCGAGAGCTAAAGTCCATCCCGGAAAGCGCCTATAAAAAATGTTTCGATAATTGGAAGTGCCGTTGGCATAGATGTATTGGAGCAAATGGAGCCTATTTTGAAGGCGACCCAATAAATTTTGACGATTAAATGTAAAAATGTTGTTTTAATTGAAAATTCCCCGTACTTTCTGGACAGAGTAGTATGTCTATTAAATATAAGCCGCGGTTATAAGACATTAATTTAAGTCTAAAAGTTTTTGAATGAAATTTATTTAAATTAAAATTATAGGAGACAAACAGATTAAATTTGTTTTGATATTAAAATTTTTTAACAATTTTTGTGTTGTCATTTAGAATTCCTCCTTCGAATAAAAATTGGCCTGCCTCAGCTTTTTCCGTTTTACGGAAATATCCGGCTGGACTCTTTTATGAGGGTGAGTATGAGTATCTTCTTTGATTCTGTACGACGTTCTCAATCCAGAAAATAACTCATCGAATGTCTGCGGAAATACTTCTGAATGCCAACAATCTGCCAACAATCGAATACTTACTCCAAAAATTCCTCTCCTATTTATCCAGTAACTGATCCCAATACCCTTTTTGCTCGCCAAAATTTTCTTGTGCAAATGCGTTTCCAACAACCGAATTGTTTATTGGGTTATTACTCATGAAACTGGCAATGGAGCAACGTTATAATCCTGCCTAGGATATGCCACTCTTTTCATCTATAAGGTCACTGAAATTTTCATCCACTCTGGGCAGAAAACTTCACTCAAATAGGCAAATGTACGTCGGATTATAATTTATACAGCTTGTCCTGGAAGGAATGCGTCAAATGGAAAACACAAATTGGGACGATCAAGGTGGACGTATATCTATAGTTTCAAGAGCCTGAAGACCTTAGTTTTGAATACACATTGTAATTGTCAGATATTCAGTGAAATTTCAAAATTCAGTTAGTCATGAACCAATTCACTAACATACTTCAAAGTTTACAATTATATCACCCTTAACTTCCGTTTTTGCTACCATTACTTTAATTCAAAAATGGTAAGATGGGAGTTAATTTAGAATATTTACTATCTTTCTTTTCTTGTACAACAGGAAAAAATTCTCCCATAAAGATGCGGAGAAAAGTAATTCAACAAAAGAAAAACCCAAAAATTTCTTGTCACTAATAGAAGGGCCCATTAATAAATTTTATTGTTGAATAAATTTTCAATAACCTAGATTAATGTTTCATCCTGTATGGCAATGATATCTCAATTCTTATATCCTGTAACTACGCAAAGAAAAAATTTTAAATCACTGGCCTTGATTATTCTAAGCATCAGTTATTTATGTTGAAAGTTAAGCTAGTTAAGAGGTAAGGTTATTCTGATTTTCACAAATTTGTTTATTATTATAATACAACAATCTTTTCAATAACATAGTAGCATCGTCAGGTAGTTGGTATATCTCACATTTTTGAACAACTAAATTTGTTTTCGAGATCGAATTCGGGAGTAAATCTCAAATAAAGGGGATCTCTGGAAATTCCAGTTTTTCTGAAAATATTCAACAGTGAAGATTCTAATTATTCATTGAGTTCTATTCCGATTTTATCGAATTAATTTAACTCTAAGGACTCTAATAGTCATTAATCAGGCGTATGAATTATGATAATTGAAAATTCTAGAAATGTGTAACATACATCTGTATAACAATTCTAGACTCGAATAAACTCGACAAGGTTTTGTAAATCACAGAGGCAAATTGCAGACATGCGCACGTTTGAAACTGGTTTTCCTCAGTGCACAATATATGGTACTGACTCCAAATCTGTCAAGTATCTATATTCGCTATATACAGAGACTCCAAGATATTTCTAGTACACTAGCACCATCTGGAGTATGCAAAATGCATACACAGAGACTCTAAGATAATAATAATACACTAATGCCATCTAGAGTATGTAAAATACATACGAAACATACCTTTGCGAGTTAATTCAAGTAAAGAAATGTATTCTCGATATTTTCACGTTACCAACGCAGACTAGACTTTCCTCATGCTCAAATAATTTCATAATTTGGTAATGCTCAAAAATTAGCATATTAATGTTGAAATAAATTAATTCGGCTGATCTGTACCAAAACTCATTAATCAGGAGTATAAGCTATGTTAATAGAAAGTTCTAAAAATCGAGACAAAACCTTTACAGTATAATATACTACTCTGTCCAGAAAGTACCGGGAATTTTCAATTAAAACAACATTTTTACATTTAATCGTCACCAAGCGTAGCTCGGTGAGAAGGCGCGTTATCGCATGCAAAATCCATGAGTTGTTCGCCCACAAATTTGGCCGCTTCTTACGGATACGCTCACGCAAACGTTTCATAACGCCTAGTTAATTTTATGTTTACCGTCTGACCCTCTGGAACGAATTCGTAGTGCACCACGCCACGGATATCGAAGAAAACAATGAGCATCACCTTCATTTTCGAGCGGCTTTGGCGTGGTTTTTTCGGTTTCGGCTCATTTTTTGCCACCCATTCCGATGATTGCTGGCTTGTTTGCATATCGTTCTCGTAGACCCAGGTCTCATCACCAGTTATAATGCGTTCCATGAATGTAGAATCGGAATTACAGCGATCCAGCATGTCTGAAGCAACCTGTTCGCGATGACGTTTTTGAAGAAAATTCAGGTTTTTCGGTACGAGTCGTGCGGCCACCTTTCTCATGCCCAAAATATCAATCAAAATCGTACTTGCGGACTCGTGGGATATCTTAAGATCATGTGCTATCTCTCTCAAGCTGGTACGACGGTTTTCCAGCACCCTTCCCTTAATTTTATCGACGTTATCTTCGATCGAAGCCGTCGATGGGCGACCACTTCACGACCGTCCTTGAAGGCTCTGTACCACTGATATGCACGAGTTTTCGATAGAGCATTATCACCAAAGGCCTTTTGCAACATTTTCAATGCATCGGCACACGAAAATTCATTTGCAACACAAAACTTTAAACAAATTCTTTGCTCAACGTAATCACCCATAGTAAAAATCGGCACGCACTCTGACATCGACTGACTTAATCAGCTGTTGCAAACACACTAGTTGGCAGATCCCGCTCAAGCTTGGCATAGTAATTAAGGACAGTGGTACCAACCTTTTTACCTGCCTCATTGCCCCGCCAGATTTAAATCGATAATTCTCGGTACTTTCCTGACAGAATGTACATCTGTATAACAATTCTATACTCAAATAAAGTCGACAGCGCATGGTCTCGATTTCTGGAACATTCTATTACCACAGCTCATACTTCTGATTAATGATTTTTGATACGGATCAGCCGAATTTATTTATTTTAATAGGTCTCTAATAGGTTTAAGACATAATTTTTACCATCTTTATGTAATATTTCAAAATTATTGTTGAAAATTGAATTGTCCTGCAATTTTCTGTCGTAAAGTTCTTCTTGTCTGTCTTATGTGAATTATTTGGCAATCACCGCAGTTTAACTTATAAACTCCCGATTTATCAACTTTATGTGTGATGTCTTTATATATGTCATTATTTTTAATAAATTTTCTGAGGTTTGAATGAGTTTTAGAGTTCTTGAATAAAATATATTTCTAAGTTATGTAGCAATTTTTTCAGAAATTACCTTCGAATATTTCAAGAATATGTATTAAAAATTTTCTTTTATTTTCGGATTTACGATATTTGAAGCTATTTTACTATTTTTATGCACTCACAACTAATCTATCAGTGTAGGATCGTAGTCATTATAATATATAATGTATAATATTTCTAGATTCATGAGTAGTTAACTAATCTGTGAATCATACAATTAAATGTACATGTATATCAATATAATGATAGGGGGTCGTTGTATTATAATAAAAATTGAATTTGTAGAAATTGGAATAACCTTATTCAGTATGGATTTTCATCAATTCCATTAAATAGTTAACAAGTAGGTTTTAATGAATCTTTTATAGGTACAGGTGGTCTACATGAAAGAGTCCAAGATATTTTCTTAAGAATGAGTTATTTCAGAAAACGCCGTTACATATTAATTTTCACATCTGATTGCGAATTCACGGATATGCGATTATCCTCCTATGCGGGGTTTCAACTCCCTCGAGAAACTTAAATGAGAATAGAGGTGGGGTGACATCATTTTGACGGTTTTGCAATTATTTTTAAGTTGATAGAAATGAACTCACAGACAAAGGGAAACTTTCTACAGCTGAAGAGCTAAAACAGCGAACAACAGCGTATCAAAGAGAACTAAAAAAAAACCTAGAACCAACCAGCATTCCTGATAATATGAACATCAACCAACTCAACATTTGATAATATGAACATCAACCAACTCAACAATGAGATCACCGCCGCCGTCTGGTGTTGCGGCCAAGAAGATCTGCGCGAAACCAAAAAGCGATAAGCTTACAGGAAATCATATTGCGTCTGCAAACATTGAATCTCATGAAACAAAGAAAAACAATACCCAAAAATACACATTCCTATGGAGAATTGAATAAGTAAATACATAAATAAGTGAAAAAAGAGATCCGAGCATACACTGCCAAAACTAACGAGAACGAAATAAAGGACAATTGATGAGGTTTTCAAGGTAAAAATTATCCCAACGCAAACGGGATTATCAAACTGAACCACTAGCAGGGTAATGTGATATCTGATGGCAAAAGTATTGCCCAACACCTGACATCAGGACATTTTATACAAATCTGTACACCTCTATCGAGTCCGCTCCAACAGTTGAACGTAGGGCAGTACGCAATGTGGGATCCACAGATATTCCAGAGATATCCCAACAAGAAACAAGTGCAGCACTAAAGAAATTGAGGAGCATGAATACTCCCGGAGAAAATAGATTCATATGTGGGATGATAAAAATGGGAGAAGAAGTTATCGAAAGAGCTCAGCAAATTTTTTTGAATAATTGTTGATAGGAAATCAATTTGAACATATTATTGGTTAAAATCCGTTCAGAAAGTCGACCACTTAATGCACTTCAGCCATCAGTTTCAACGGCTTTCTTCACATCAAAACAAACACCAAGCAAAACTTTTCAGCTTATTCACAAATAAAAAAAGTGAAAACTTCAACATTATGCATCACTCTACTCCTATTACTGTTTGGCATTATTGAGGTGATCGCTACCCCGTCTAGGGGTAGCCCACTAATTTTCAATCAAAAGATGTTCCTTTCCAAATAAAAATTGCCCGGTCCTTACCTTTTCTGGAAAACTCATATTTACGGAAATATTCGACTCTACTCCTTTATGTGGGCCACTTGGTATGAGTACACAGTAAGATATCAACAGCTAGAGTATAAAGAACAGTAAAAGAGATAAAATATCAATGATTACTCACTTCTTATCATCTGAGCAAAATGCAAAAGTTGATGAGTGGATGCTGAATCCGGAGATGTAAGACTTAGCCTTGAGAAGTCCAGCTAAATTAACAGAAAAATAAAATTTTATTAGCTTTCTAATTGGTAGACATCAGATTGAATTTTTTTTTCTGAAATATGAGAGGAAGCTCATGTCGCGAATAAAGCATTTTTAGATAATTTTTTCATTGAAACTTTCCCTGAATAATCCAAAAAAGCTCCTCAAATAATTGTGAAGCAAGTTATATCAGTTTGCCCTCTGCTTTTACTATCTCACTGCATCCAGCTCCATTTTAGAAACACTACTCTTAGGTTCGACCCATTAGAAGGGTGCTCAACTCAGATAAGAAATTTTCTCAATAATAATTATTATATATATATGAAACAACAGTTTTTCTGATCAATTAAAAATACAATTCAGAGTGTGGTAATCTGCTACAACATTTGATTCGTACTGCCATTTGCCTACACTATTAAAATAAAATAGAAAAAGGCTTTTTACTTGATAGAAGAAATATAACAAAATTTGAATATCAAAACAGATTTAATCTGTTAGTCTTCTACAATTTTAATTTCAAAAAAATTTTATTCAAGAAACTTTTAGAATTGAATTAATGTCTACAATAAGCATCGCTTATATTTAATAGACGTATATAATCAAAACTCAATATGCAATGTCAAATGGAATAAATAAACCAACCAATATAAAAAAGGCAATTAAAATTAATGAATAAATATTTGAAGGAGACAAAATTTTGTTTCTGATCTTGTCATAAAAAAACCAATTCCTTTTCAATAACATAAAACACTTACATATCTTCAAAAAAAAATTAGAATTCGGATAATCTCGTCATCTACCCTGAAGAATATTTAAAATATCAAAATCAACTAACAATCAGTATATCATACCTTAGAGTGTAACACGGAACTTGTCTGAAACAGACAAACTTTAAAAATCCAGGTAGTCAGTTCGTCACAAAATCACAGAAAACTGTAAGGTATTATAAGATTTTCTTTAAACCATTGACATTCCAGAATGAGATTTATTCAAGCCTAAATATAATTATATATTATGTATAAAATAAAATAGAAAAAGGCTTTTTACTTGATAGAAGAAATATAACAAAATTTTAATATCAAAACAGATTTAATCTGTTAGTCTTCTACAATTTTAATTTCAAAAAAGCCTTTTTCTATTTTATTTTATACATAATATATAATTATATTTAGGCTTGAATAAATCTCATTGTGGAATGTCAATGGTTTGAAGAAAACCTAATAATACCTTACAGTTTTCTGTGATTTTGTGACGAACTGACTACCTGGATTTTTAAAGTTAGTCTGTTTCAAACAAGTTCCGTGTTACACTCTAAGGTATGATATACTGATTGTTAGTTGATTTTGATATTATCCAGGGCCGATGACGAGATTATCCGAATCCGAATTGTTTTTTGAAGATATAGTGCATGTTTTGAGAGATTTTTGAATTAACTTATTTGAATATTTAAATATATCAAATATTTCAAATGAATTATATTTTTTGAGAAATCCTTAAGTTGTGTTTTATGTTTTTGAAAAGGAATTGGTTTCATTATGGTAAGATCAGAAACAAAATTTTGTCTCCTTCAAATATTTATTTATTAATTTTAATTGTCTTTTTTATATTGGTTGGTTTATTTATTCCATTTGACATTGCATATTGAGTTTTGATTATATACGTCTATTAAATATAAGCCGTGCTTATTGTAGACATTAATTTAATTCTAAAAGTATTTTGAATAACATTATTGTGAAATTAAAATTGTAGAAGACTAACAGATTTAATCTGTTTTGATATTCAAAAAGTTTCCTACACTGTTAATTTTTCAGTTTCAATATTTCACAGGATGTCGAACGATGATTTGATTTATTCTGTTGTCGTCTACTAATAATAATTGAGCAAACTAATGATCTGAGTTTCTTCTCAAATACTCAGGACTAAAATATTACTGATTATATTATTTGTTAGTTACTCACACTTGGTTGGTATGTACAAGTTTTTACATTTTTTTTATGAAAATTTCGGAAATTATCCGCAAACTCGATAATATGATTGGTGAGTTAAGATACTCACTGATATGATACAACACGTAAACTGAGTAATCTATCAAAATGCAGGATACATCTGCAACATTAATTTATACCTAAAATTGATTATTGGATATAAAATGCTGTAATTTGTCCAGCAAATATATAGTGGTTGAAAATAATTAGAAGCCGGTGCTATAATGTATTTCACAGATAGCCGAAACATAATAAAAAATACTAAATAATGCCCTTTCTTTTTTTGACACTAGAATAATGGAACATAAACATTCTTCAATGAGTTGGATTATACGTATTCGAAACATCCAATGAAAGGGAAACATGAATTTCACTAACATTTCAGGATTTTACATATTCAAAATAAGGGTCTGAAACTGAATCTGTTGGAAATTCTGGCAAAAAACCGATTTAGAAATTCGGGGAATTTAATGAACGAACAAATTGACTTTTCAACTTCAGTTTTAATATGTTGATTTATGGCATAAAAAATTCCATAACAGCACTGACATCAAGTGAGCTTTTACACGTTTATTTAATAATCTATCTCCCCTGAAAATTTAGGTTTGTGAAGATTTCCTTCTTATAGAAAACTACATATGGTGAATAAAAAATTTTTTCTGTTTTTCGAAGCTCAGACAAAGGTAATTTTTCACAATTTCAGAACTGCTCTTCTGAAGAAACGGAAAATCTCGTGAAAATGAAAAATACAAGGTTGAAAGGCTTCATCCTTCTTCTTCTGATCTGCATTGTTACATATTAGCAAGAAAAAGTGGCAAAATAATATTTTCAATAAAACTTCATAAACTTTTCGTTTTTGCATCAATTATATTGGAACAACCTAGAAATTTAAAATTTCAACAGCCAAGAGTTTTGCGATTAATTATAACTGTTTGTTCAATTTTTGATACAGGTGATTAGTAATGACAGTCAGAATGTTGCATTTCTATCGCATGGGGTAATGGAAGGAAAGCGTGTTGCTCAAATGTTTGTTATTCTAAAACTTCAAGTCGACACTGATGATACACTATTAGGTTGAACTCACTCACTAAAAATCTGTCTCCATTATACCATACGCAGTGTGGTCCAAAATGTGAAATGAAAATGTGGAAAATCGCTTGGACCCGTCAATTTCTCATTCGAGGGGGAACAACTTTTCCGCTCTTCGCATCCCCTTAACTACAATCCCTTAACGGGGGTGAGTACAACCCTTCATTTCGAATAGGTATTAGGGGTATTGCGATAATAATAATAATAATTTTATTTAATCCATTAAGACACTACATAGTGTAAAGGATAAGTCATAAGAGATAAAGAAAAAAAATTGGAAAACTAAACCGCCAAGGGATCACGAAACCATTTATCAACTGAATAGAATCCCTTTCCCAAAAGAAGTTCCTTGACTTCCTTGTTAAACTCACTCAAATTCAAGGATTTCAAAGATGAAGGCAAATGGTTGAAAAACTTATTGCCTGGATATAAAGGATAGCATTCGAATTCAAAACTTTTATGCTTAGGGAGCATCAATATTTGTGAATTCCTAGTATTATATTCATGGTAACTTGATAATTTCAACCATTCGCCTTCATTTTCCTTAGCATACACTAAACATTTCAAAATATATATACATGGTAAAGTAAGAATACGGTTTTCAACAAAAACTTGCTTACATGGCGTTAATGGCCTTAAATATCGAACGCAAAATTCACTTCTGTGCTACAAATACTCTGTGAAAATCAGGGCTACTTCCCCACAGCAAGATATTGTACGATATATGGCTAATTACTGGGCTATAATAAATAATGAGCACACAGCTCCTCGGTAAATTCATTTTGAGCCTGACAATGGCGAAAAATGACTGGTTTAATTTTTTACACAAAGCATCAACATGGGATGTCCACCTTAAATATCTGTCCACATAAATGCCCAAAAATTTATTCGCCTCAGATGATGTGATCTCATCTAAACCACATCTCACAGTAAACGAACTGATCCTTTTACTTTCAAGAGAAAAATAAACACATACACTCTTCGTAACATTCACCACCAAATTGTTAGGTCGACACCAACTCACAAATTTACGCACAATATACTCACAGGTCTCCTGGAGTTCCCAAAGACTCCCGCCAGAAGCCACTACCGAAGTGTCGTTAGCAAAAAGTGTTATCAAAAAACGGCTGATATAGGCAGGAAGATCATTAATGAATAAAATAAACAACAACGGTCCCAGCACGGACCCCTGAGGAACTCTAAGGTCAATACCTTGACTCTTAGAATAACTTTCACCCATTTTAACTGACATAGTCTTTTTATTAAGGTAAATACGTAACCAATCCAGGAAAACGCCTCTAAATCCTAAGTTATAACACTTATCTAGTATAAATTCAAAGGATAGCGTATCAAAGGCCGAGGAAAAATCAATAAACAAAACCGCAACAAGTAAGTTTTTATCCAGACACTCATAAACAGATTCGAAAAATTGAACTTCCGCTGTCCGGGTTGAGTGTCCGTTTCTAAAGTCATGCTATGAGCGATTAATTATCCGAAATCTGTTGAGATAACCCATCATTCTAGAAAGAACTACTTTTTCAAATACCCTTGAAAACACACTCAAGATAGATATTTATATAAATATAACTAGTGATTTCACGCATAATTCCATTTTTGAACACCGGAATAACCAGCGATTTCTTTATAATATTAGGAAACTTCGCAGTTGTAATAGATATATTGATGAGATGTGCGAAATGTCCACTTATAATTTCATTAGATATTTTCAGCAGTTTAGCAGATATGGAGTCAACACCAACACTTTTTTTTTTCAAACTCCTAATGGCACCCTCAACTTCAAATCCAGAGACAGAATAGAAGAAAAAATTACTGTTTAACATAGGTGATAATGTACAAGACAGAGACAGTTGGTCTCCATAACAATTTTTTAATTTGACACCAGCGGCAGTGGAAAAATCCTCGGCAAAAACATTTGCTACACGACTTGTATCGGAACACTCACCATCATCAACATCTATGGTGAAATCATTTTCGTTACTTCTCACTCTACCTGTGAGATCTATCACAAAACGCCAAACCGTTTTATTTCTATTTAGGGATCTATCTATTACTGAACCGTAGAACTGAGACTTCGTACTTTTTATTAGCATATTGTGCTGATGTTTACCTTTTTTGTAGTTTTCATATGATTGTGGAATAGAAATATTTTTATGTAACCACTGCAGGTTGGATAGTTTCCGTTTACTTTGGACTATTTCATCTGTTATCCATCTTTTTGTTATATTGATAGATGATATTTTACCTACCGGACAGCATTGCTCAAAATGATATTGAATGGATTTAATGAACATTTCAAAATATTTATCACTATCGTCATAATCGTAGATATCGAAAAAATTGCATTTTTCCAGAGATACCAAAAAATTTGTCAAATTATGTTGGCTAAGATTTCTGAACATACATTTTTCAGACTTCCGTCTCCGTTCCAGCGCAAAGCCAAGCTCCAGTAAAATACCCAGGGGGTCACCAATATGAGGCTTAAAGACCTCAACTTTACATTTATCTGGTTCATTATTAGTAAGGCTATAATCTACTTTGGAAATACTAGTATGACCCCTAATGTTAGTAAAATCCCTAGTAGCACTCTGGGATGTAGCCCTCAAACCAAAACAATGGAGAACATCTATCCACAATTTTAAGTTTATACAGTCCTTTTTAAAATAGTCTATATTTAAATCGCCACATAAAATAATAGAATCCACAGTATCAAAGCAGGACTGCAAAGCACAAAATAGTCTATTGAAAATCAAAATTTGAATATCAAAACAAATTGAAATATGTTTATCTTCTACAATTTTAATATCCAAAAGAATTTTTTTATATTCAAAAAACTTTTAGAATTAAATTAATGTCTAAAACAAGCACCGCTCACATTTAATAGACGTATATAATCAAAACTCAATATACAATGTCAAATGAAATAAATAACCCAACAGATATACGAAAGTAATTAAAATTAATAAATAAATATTCAAAGGAGACAAAATTTTGTTTCTGGTTTTAACTTAAGAAATACTACTTGCCTTATAAAAACATGAACACACTTGAAGGACTTCCCAAAGAATATAATTTATTTGAAATATTTAATATATTTAAATATTCGAACAAATTATTTCAAAAATCTCTAAAAAATGTGCACTATATCTTCAAAAAACAAATATAATTCTAGATAATCCCTTCATCAGCCCTTTTTTCAATATTCCAAATATCAAAATCAAAAACATAACCTACATCACTCACGTGTTAAAAGACTTAAGCTTCGAACAACACGTGAGTGATGTAGGTTATGTTTTTGATTTTGATATTTGGAATATTGAAAAAAGGGCTGATGAAGGGATTATCTAGAATTATATTTGTTTTTTGAAGATATAGTGCACATTTTTTAGAGATTTTTGAAATAATTTGTTCGAATATTTAAATATATTAAATATTTCAAATAAATTATATTCTTTGGGAAGTCCTTCAAGTGTGTTCATGTTTTTATAAGACAAGTAGTATTTCTTAAGATAAAACCAGAAACAAAATTTTGTCTCCTTTGAATATTTATTTATTAATTTTAATTACTTTCGTATATCTGTTGGGTTATTTATTTCATTTGACATTGTATATTGAGTTTTGATTATATACGTCTATTAAATGTGAGCGGTGCTTGTTTTAGACATTAATTTAATTCTAAAAGTTTTTTGAATAAAAAAATTCTTTTGGAAATTAAAATTGTAGAAGATAAACATATTTCAATTTGTTTTGATATTCAAATTTTGTTATATTTCTTCTATCAAGTAAAAAGCCTTTCTATTTTATTGAAAAACAGTTCAAAATTACCAGTAACTGGTCGATAAACACTAAGAATGGCTAGACGAGCCCCACGACCCGAAATCACAACACCACAGATTTCAATATGCATGTCCTCAGAGAATATTGTTAACATTAATTTTTTCACTTTTAAGTTTTGCTTTGCATATATCGCAGTTCCACCATGTTCCCAGGAAGTGCGGCAAAAGTAATCAGCCTGCATATAGCCAGAAAGCACCATTGATTCAATACTATCTACACTACACCAATGTTCAACAACACTCAAGATATCAACATCTGTTTCTGACAATAACAAATCTAAATTATATTATTTATTTGAAAAACACTGGACATTCAGCTGCATAATTTTCAAACACTCAGTGGTAGCAGTGAGATTTAACCTACTCGATCTTTATTCGTTCTCTGGTGAAAAAAATTATGTATTTATTTGGCCAATTGGAACTACCGAGGGCCTTCTCATACTCAGAATTGGGAATGAGAACTTTGAACGATGAATAGGAATCCGGAAAGCGTGAATTTAACTCCTCACATTTTAGAATGGAAAATTTGTTTCTCAGAAATTTCTCCAAATCTTCAACTTTTGTATCAGGTTTAAGATTGGACACATGGAAAGCTTGGAATTTGTCCAAGCCCTCTATATCTCCGGCGCCAGAATTTGTTCCGACAACTAAAGCTTTCCGAGGGTGGCGCTTTTCATTTTTGACTTCTTTCCACTCAGAGTTTGATTTGATTTCAGTTTGTGGAACAGGTTCACTGATCACACCCATTTAATCCACCAATTGCGCTTGTTCTATCGTATGATTCACCTCGGTTAAAGTGAACTTTATGGGTACTTTAGATTTTTGCCTCGAAGGATGGACAGTTGAAGATCCTGCTACAAAAGTACTGGCACTTAGTTTAGGAGCATCAGTTGCAGCAGCCACTAATGGAAGATCCACATGGGAATCTCCGGAATTCCACTTATAATTATCACCTGAATTATGTAGCTTATCAGACATGTTGTTTACACACTTTTTGTTGTCATTGTGTTTCATGTTTTCAATCTGAGATTCAAGGCACTCGATTTTAAATTTAAGCAAAGAATTATTTTCCTCAAGTATATTGTTTTTCGATTACAGTTCGTAAATAATTCTTATTAACAGGTCCTGTTGACTGGTCTCCGCACTCATGATTTTATCATTCATTCCACACATCGGTGACATGTTACCTTTCATTTTCTCGCTCGAGATATGCTTCGATAATTCAATATCACAACATTTTTTCATTTTCAAACAACCGGGGTGAAAACACTTATGGCAATTTTGACATTTAGCACTTTCTTTCACTATTTGTTTCTGCAATATCCACATTGGGAAACACTAATTTGTGGATAGATATTCGCATCGAACTGTCTGGACGACATCTTTACTACTCGTGCTGAGTACTTATCGAGTACTATCTGATCCTGAAATTTCGCTTCAAAATTTCCAACGATAACGAAAAGCAGGTAAAACAGTGGAAGAGTAATTACTTTTGTGATTAGTTTATCGAATGCTGAAAATGGGCACCATTCACTTCGATGCAGTAATGTAAGTTCTGCTTAAAACGTTCACGTACGTTACTCTAGATTTCTGGTGTATTCATTAATGATCCGAGTTCGAAAATCATCCAGTGACTTAGACTGGGTAGCGTAAATCTTATATCTTAGTGTTCTCCAATAGATCTAAATAAATTAGGCCTGTGAGATTATCAGGTATGAAAAAGGGCCGATTATGTGATTCCATAAATACCCACCCAAAAATTTCATTTTTGGGGGCGCTGAGTACGCACCTCACGAAATAATCTTGGAATTTCATCTGACCAACACCGACAGTTATGCCGGTTTACAATGCCGTTAAGGTAAAATGAACACTCTTCCGAAAAACAGATATCGAACATCTAGTTCTGATTACCGTTAATCATTTTACTGAACACTTCACAGAACTGGAGTCGGCGATCGGAATCATCCTCATTCAGTTCCTGAACCAATCGTTTCTTATAAGATAAAATAGAAAAAGGCTTTTTACTTCGTAGAAGAAATATAACAAAATTTGAATTTCAAAACAGATTAAATATGTTAGTCTTCTACAATTTTAATTTAAAAAAAATTCTATTCAAAAAACTTTTAGAATTAAATTAATGTCTAAAATAAGCACCGCTTACGTTTAATAGACGTATATAATCAAAACTCAATATATAATGTCAAATGGAATGAATAAGCCAACAGATATAAGAAAGTCATTAAAATTAATCAATAAATATTCAAAGGAGACAAAATTTTGTTTCTGATCTTACCTTTAAGAACACCAATTGCCTTTTAAAAACATTACCACAACTTAAGAACTTCTCAAAGAATATAATTTATTTGAAATATTTAATGTATTCAAATATTCGAATAAGTTAATTCAGGAATCTCTCAAAACATGCACTATATCTTCAAAAAACAAATATAATTCTAGGTAATCTCTCCTTCGGTCCTAGATAATATTCCAAATATCAAAATGAAATAACTACAACTATATCACAACAAACACGTGTTGAGAATGGATGTTTCAAACATACCAACTTCAATATTCAAGATTGATCTATGTTCTAACAAAATCACAGAACAGTGAAAGTTATTTTTAAGGTTATTTAAAATCATTGACATTCCATAATGAGATTTATTGAATCCAAAATATAATTATATATTATATAATGTCCCTGCGAGTGTGTTGTCATCTATATTCCTCGAGCCTGTTGATGAGAATGAGATTGTAAGCACCATTGTTTCATTGAAGGATGGTGCTAGCCCTGGACCTGATGGTATTGCTTCATCCCTTAGTAAGCGTTCATGTTGAAACCCCTAGTTCATATCTTTAATTTAAGTTTTTCAAATGGTATAGTTCCAACAGAATGGAAAGAGTCGCATGTAAGTTGCGTTTTTAAGGGTGGAAATAGATCTGAAATGACAAATTATCGCCCAATCTCTGTGATCAATAATTTTGCGAAGATCTTCGAAAAGTGTCTCAAGAGGAGACTGATCTTATTCCTCGAAAAAAATAATTCCTTAAGTGGCAGACAATTTGGGTTTAGGGATAATACTTCTACCACGGATGCGATTCAGGAACTTGTTGATGGCGTCGTCTACTCTATGGACGAAAATAAAAATGTAATAGCAGTATTTTTGGATTTGGATAAGGCCTTTGATACCGTTTTCCATACTCTACTTCTTGATAGACTGGAAAAGGTTGGTGTCAGAGGAGTTAGTTTGAAGTTGTTTCAGAGTTATTTGGATGGTCGGATTCAGTGGGTCAAGATAGAAAGCGTCTTGAGTCGGCCAGTGAAGGTTGATATCGGCATCCCACAGGGGACTGTACTTGGTCCGATCCTCTTTTTGGTTTTTATTGACTGGTTGCTTCGTGCTACGAGTCTTGAGATGGTCGCGTATGCTGATGATTCTGTTTTAACTTTCAGAGGGGATACATGGCAGGAAGCTTATCAGATTGCGGTTAAGTGTATTAATACTATTTTTCAACTGTTATCACATTGTTTGTTAAGTCTGAATATATTTAAATCAAAGTTCATTACATTTTCACTTAGAGCATCTGATCAGCCGGAGTTTAAGTGGATACATCTTCATATGGATCAATGTAATTTGTTCACATGTCAGTGCCCAGCTGTTGAAAAGGCCGAGTCGGTCAGGTATTTGGGAGTTATTATCGATCAACATCTGAGATGGGGCGATCATGCAGCTTACCTTATGAAACGTATTAAGAAACTGTTTCATATTTTCTATAATGTCCGGAATATTCTTTCTGTGAAGGAATGTTTCCGAGTGTACGACGCTTTAGTTTTGTCTGTACTGAGATATGGAATTGTTATATGGGGTGGTATAAATGAAAATAACATGCGAGGTCTCGAAATAGTACATAAGACGATATTGAAGATAATCTTGAAGTTGAGTAGAAGGTTCGGATCTGTAGGTAAGGCTGTATATGGAATCTGACCGGCTGAATATCAAACAGCTTTATATTTATGAAGTATTGTTGAATCAAATAAAAGGAAGAGGCGAATTGGTGCAGCATGCATTCCTAACAAGACAGGTTGTGAATGGAAATCTTCTCATTCCGCGGTTCCATAGAAAACATCTGCAAGAAAGTTGGTTGTACTATGGTCCCAAATTTTATAATCTTCTTCCTTATGAGCTGAAGGTATCTTTCAATGTAAAGAGTAAAGTATGGAAAGATCGTCTCCGGAAATACATTATGTTGAATTCTAGTAGATTCGAGACCATTCTTTCTGCTTGATTTTTTTTCCATTCGGTGGTAATTTGTTTTTCTCTTTTTGCTGTTCACCTTTTCAGGTATGCAAACTTATTTGTTATTTGATCACATAAGAAAGGAGTTTTCATCATTAGTATGTACAGAATATTACAGTATACAAGCTTGGCTTAGACTGTAATATTTCTGTGAACGAAATTGTTTATCTTTTATTTTTGTGTATTTTTTTTTTGATGAATAAATTGAATTGAATTGAATTGAATATAAAATGAAATAGAAAAAGGCCTTTTACTTGATAGAAGAAATATATATATATATAAATATATATATATATATAAATTTTATATATAATATATAATTATATTTTGTCTTCAATAAATCTCATTATGGAATTTCAATGAATTTAAATAACCTTAAAAATAACTTACACTGTTCTGTGATTTTGTTAGAACATAGACCAATCTTGAATTTTAAAGTTGGTCTGTTTGAAACATCCATTCTTGACACGTGTTTGTTGTGATATAGTTGTAGTTATTTGATTTTGATATTTGGAACATTATCTAGGACCGAAGAAGAGATTACCTAGAATTATATTTGTTTTTTAAGATATAGTGCATGTTTTGAGAGATTTCTGAATTAACTTATTCGAATATTTAAATATATTAAATATTTCAAATGAATTATATTCTGTGAGAAGACCTTAAATTGTGTTCATGATTTTAAAAGGCAATTGGTGTTCTTCAAGGTAAGATCAGAAACAAAATTTTGTCTCCTTTAAATATTTATCTATTAATTTTAAGGGCTTTCTTATATCTGTTGGTTTATTTATTCCATTTGACATTATATATTGAGTTTTGATTATATACGTCTATTCAACGTAAGCGGTGCTTATTTTAGACATTAATTTAATTCTAAAGGTTTTTTGAATAAAATTTTTTTGAAATTAAAATTGTAAAAGACTAACAGATTTAATCTGTTTTGATATTAAAATTTTGTTTCTTATAAGGATGGAATTTATATTGTTTCAGGATTCTTATGATTGTTGTGTGTGAAACACCAGATACATCGGGCAATTTCCTAGTACTCAAGGTCGGATTCATTGCTACATGACCCAAGACAGCCACGTCTCTTTCATGCACCTTTTTTTTCCGACTGAACCGGTAGCGTCAAATTTGGCATCCAGTTGCACAACGTAAGCAGCGGATACGTTTTTTCCAAGATGTCGTTCGCTAAATGAAGCCGCTGTTGTTCGCGCAGAGTCGTTATTGCTAAGAAATAATTGTATCATTTTCACCCTTTCTTTTACGGAATACACCATTTTGATTCTACTACAAATTTACAATCGCTTTGACACACTAGTAACGTTCGTAAAAATTCACGAGTGACTAAGGTAAATCAAAAACATGGTTGGTCTACTTTTTTGGACAAGAATACGATCTTCAAAATTAGTTATCGCAACATCCATCAGCCCTATTCAAAATCAGAAGGTTGTTTAAGTTACGGGGATGAAAAAAGTATTAAAGTTGTTCCCTCTGGAAGAAATTGACGGGTCCAAGCGATTTTCCACATTTTCATTTTAAAGTCGGAAAATCGAGGCGTAAAGTTTTCGTTGGACAACCTGTATATTAAATAGAATTTGTTAAACTTGTCAAGTGAAGTAATATTATATGCATGCTAAAAGAATCAATCAAAATAAATTAAGATAGAAGCCAAATTTTTTTCATATGAAAGTAAATAGAATTGTGTCACACCTGGAGAGATATAATATTTTACCACCTCGTCAGTCTGGTTTTAGGAGGGGGTATAGTTGTTGCACAGCTCTCCTTGATGTTATCGACTCTATCATCGCGAAGGTAGATTGTGGTGAAATCTGTGTTTTGACATTGTTAGATTACTCCAAAGCATTTGATAGAGTGGACCATGAGATACTCATTGCGATTCTAAAACATATAGGTTTCTCTGCATCTGCTGTTGACTTAATGGTTGATTATCTTCAGAACCGGTGCCAGTTCGTTGGAACATCATCAGGTAGATCTAAGATTGGCACTATCAGATGTGGGGTGCCACAGGGCTCTGTACTTGCTCCTGATTCCTGATTTGGACTCCTGATTCTCTGATTTGGACGGCCAAATAAGATATAAGGTTATAGAATTTAACTATTCTATAAACGAATGTCAAATGTATAACCTAGAGATAGAAAACAATACCGCAGGCAGTAAATGTTTCCTTTAGTCTATCAGTCAAATGTAGAATACGAAAAAGCCACGCTGTGGCGAAACAATTGTCATTCAACAATAAAAAGTTTGTGAAATTGAGTTTTATTTATTACTAGAAAAAAATGAATTTTCATCAAGTAAAGGCCGAATCCATCAAATATTTGTAAAAATATTATTATTGCTTCCGTTTGTACTGAAACGGATCAACTGGAAATGTTATCGAAATAATTAATATTTTTCTGATAAATGTTATGTGGGTCAATAGGATAGAACGGTTCTATTGATGGGGTGAATTGGGTCAAAGAGTAGGATAATTTTATGACATTTATGTTATGAAAATAATTTCCGCCATATGTCCACCACAACTAGCTCAAAGGAACCGCATTCGACAGGACCAATTTTGGACCACTTTTTCGAGTAATTCAGGCCTCATTTAATCCATAACACGAGTTATGTTGGCTTCCAAAGCGTCTATTGTTTCTGGTTCATCAGCATAAACCAATGATTTGACATAACCCCAAAGGAAATAATCCAGTGGAGTTATGGCGCATGATCTTGGAGGCCAATTGATTGGACCATTTCTCGAAATAAAATTATCGCCAAATATTTCTTTCAATAAATCAATTGTTACCGTAGCCTCATGAGATGTAGCACAATCTTGTTGGAACCAAAACACTTCTAGGTCGATACCATTCAAATTTTGAAACAAATAATTATTGATCATCGATTTTTAACGAGCACCATTCACTGTAATGTTAGTTCCAGCATCGTTTCTGAAGAAATATGAACCGACGATGCCTCCAGCGTCTAAAGCATACCATTCAGTGCATTTTTCAGGATGCAATGGAACCTGCAGAACTTCTTGAGGATTGTTTTCACTACATTTACGACAATTTTGCTTATTTTCATAGCCGTTCAGCCAGAAATGAGCTCGATCACTAAACACAATTTTACGATAAAAAAGTGGCTTCAAGCTGTTCTAGGGTCCAATCAGCAAACAAACGACGCTAATTATGGTCAAGTGGCTTTAGTTCTTGAACCAGTTGGATCTTGTTTGGGTGTAGACGAAGATCTTTACGAAAAATTCTCCATGTGGTGGATACATAGAGTCCAACTTGTTGTGAACGCCGACGAATAGACAAATCTGGGTCATCATTAACACTATGGCTCACAGCAGCGATATTTTCTTCTGTACGTACAGTCCTTTGTCTTGCTGTTGTTGTGCATCGAGTAGAGAAAATTTTGTCCGAAATCTATCGATAGTTCGACGAATAAGCTGCTCTGATGGACGATTATATAAACAATAAATTTAAAGGAGTGCTCTATAAATCTGGCGAATAGAACACTGATTCTGAAAATAAATTTCAACATTCTCTTACCGTTGTTGCGGCGAGAGTCTTTCTAAGATAATTTGTCAATGCTTACTGAACAGAAATATCATAACAACATGGCTTCTACCTTCTGTGAAATCACAGTTATCCCTAACGAAAGTTCTATCACCCTAAAAAAAACACACGATACATAATGTTATTATTGGATGGTTTTATATTTCGACAGGATTCATAAGCAGGAAGCGCTTAGTGCTACGAGTAACACGCTGATGATTTGTTAGTCACCTTTATCTTTAAGTATCTAAATACATACTACTGCATTTGAATGAAAATAAATATCACACCGAAATTGATTACTTCAGGAAACAGTTGCTTTTCCCAGTTATCCAATACAATCTCTTTCCGTTTGATCACTTCATTTTCTATTTTGAGACCATAATTTTTTCGGTGACTGACTGTTCTGTGCTCCATGTCTTGTGGACATCATAATCGTAATGTGAATCCTTTTTCTATCATGTCAAAATACCACGATAATAAGGAGTATAAATAATGAAATTTTGACAAAAAAGACAAATTCTGGGTGAATGTCGAATAAGTTAACATATCAGTTTCCCAGAAGGAAAAACTAGAAAGAGAGAGAGAAACATCGTATCCTCTTAAATATGACGTTCATTTTCAGTTCGTTATTTAACATTCAAATTTATGCTCGTTCGTAGGACTGTTATTATGGTTTATTGAGCATTCAAAGCTGCTCCATTCACAAGTTTTTTGCTTTCGTTTTGAACTTTCGGCACACGATTCTCAAGAAATTTCAAATCAAGATACGCCTCATTATTTTTCTTCTGAATACCAAATTTCAGATCGACCGTGTCAGTAATTTCGAAAGTATCGAAAAAATCGGAAGTATCAAACCGATTTTGCCCATTAGGAAACTGAGCTGTGATACATAGACCCCGAACCCATGCTTACAGTTTTCAGATCAATCGGATTTGTAGTTTGGAAGATATTAACAAAAATATGAGAAAATTTTAAATGCGAAACAAATGAATCGTTTCTGCTCAATAATGAAATCGACTGAGATATTCAGGCCCCAATACTACTCCAAATGTTTCAGGTACTCGTTCTCTTTCCTTTCGGAAGTAATAGTGTTTAAGGTAGCGTTGACTTCATCAGGTGAGTATTTAAAGAGTATTGAAACAGTTTAAATACTCACCTGATGAAGTCATGGTATGACGAAACAATTGTTGTGTAAATCAATAAAATAGCGGAAGTTAACATTTGTTTTTCTTACACCCTAATTTATATTATTGCGACATTTGATCGCGAGATTAAATTATAACACGAAATGTAAAAGCCCTAATTTTTGCAATATTTTGCTTTAATATAAGAGACACACATGGTGATGAAGATCTACAATGCCTGTATGTGAAATTGCATATTTTCGTTTATCTGATTTGTTACTTCTTGAAGATGAACTCTGGCCAAATGACATTGCAGATGATCAAATCAAAGCCACAATCGATTCGTACGATTTAGTCCTGTTCTAGAGGTTGAAAATAGATTGAATATATCACACACAATAAATAAAAATCATTTAAAATATAGGAGATACAATAAAACGCTCGGATTTCTACTGAGTTAAACGAAATTCAACTCGACTCAATAACATCGGATATTTGCATCTGCTAGGTATTCTGTAAAGATCCCTGAGAAGCTTTTCAGCCTGCTAGAGTTAGGAGTTTAAATGTGTTCTTATTAGGCTTTGTTATTGCTTCCTTACGCCACCTTAGGCACAGCACTGTTGATTTTTTTCAACTCCATAGTGAAAAGGTGGCAAAACCCACCTAAATAAAAAACTTTTTTCCTCCCTAGACGGGGCTTGAGCCTAAGATCTTTTGGTTTCCAGCCCATTCTAACTACTAAACTATCGGCACTCAACAACGTATAATATAAATGAACTTAATCAACATTTAGTACAGCTCTGGCATAAAATCATTAATTTTATTTTGATAGAATAACAATATTCATAGAAGCTTGTTTCTGAGAAGTTTTTTCCAATTTACAATTTTGTTTTCAAGTCTTTAGTTTTTAGATATTGAACTGTTTCAGCCGTTACTATTTGGTAATTGATCATAATTAAAACAAATTGTAGAAATTACTATGTTTTACTACCAATAAAAATATATTTTACACATTTTCTTGTGACTGGAGTTTCGGGAAATGAACTATCCCATCATGAGACAACTGAAGACCTAACAGTGGTACAGAGGTATTTAAACAGAAGTGATAAATATTTTGAATATTTAAATAGATTCTAGGTAACACCTAATAGTGGTACAAAGGTGTACAAGTGGAACGTGATAAAAAACTGGGTTAAAAAAGAGGGGCCTTCTAACAGATATCAACAAAGAAGGTTGTTAAACAGATGATACCCATTTAAATATCTCAAATAATTTTTGGGGTTATATAGCTCCGTACAATCATTCATTATTTTCACATTATTTTGTTGTATATCTCAAATATTTGGATTTACAAAGCTCCGTACAGTCATTCATTATTTTTACATTATTTTTATTGTGAACGAATTTGAAAATTCCAATAATCAAGTTTCTTATCTTTTGAATCGACATGTAAAATTTTCTTGAGATTTTCTTTTGCCGAAAGGAATAACTGTTTTCTGAAGAATGAGTGGCAAAAGTTGAATTTTTGTTTACTTTTCATTAAATTCATTTTATGTTCGCTGAAATAGGTTTTAAACATGTAACTTTTTGAATATCTCAAATATTTTCGATTTACATTCATTATTTTTACATTATTTTTATTGTGAACTAATTTGAAAATTTCAACAGATTCTAGATAATCGAGTTTCTTCCCTTTTGATTCTACATGTGAAATTTTAAGATTATCTTTTGTGGGAAAGGAATGACCGTTTTTAAGACAATGAGTGGCAAAAGTAGAATTTTGTTTATTTTTCATGAAACTCAATTTAGGTTCGTTGAACCTCATCTTGAAGGAACGTCCTGTTTGTTCTTTATATTTATTACTGCACGTAGAACAAGATAACTCATGAACTCCTGTTTTGTGTATGTTTGGAATAGGGTCCTTTGCGTTAAATAATACCGATGATAATTTGTTTTGCGTTTTTAAGGCAATATTGACATCTGATTTTGAAAAACTATTGGCCACTTTTTGACTTATGCTACCAAAGTAGGACAGAGAAATGAATTTTTCATTTTCTTCGGTTTTTATGATGAGATAAATTTGGCTCATAGCTATTTTAGATAGTTTCTGTCGAATTAGATTATCTATTATATCGGGGTTGTAACTGTTGTTCACGGTTATTGATTTTATAGTTTGGACTTCAGCTTCGCGGTCATTTTTTGATAAGGGTATAGCGAAGGCTCTATGGATCATCGATTGATACGCTGACATTTTTTGTGAATATGAGTGATTAGAATCAATAGGAATACATATATCAGTGGATGTGGGTTTTCTGAATACGTTGAATTTTATTTTTCTATTTGAGTGTGATATGGAGAGATCTAAAAATTTAATACTGTTGACATCTGATTTTGAGAAACTATTGGCTACTTTTTAACTTATGCCACCAAAGTACGATAGAGAAATGAAATTAAAAAAAAACATTTCTCTATCTTACTTTGGTAGCATAAGTCAAAAAGTGGCCAATAGTTTCTCAAAATCAGATGTCCATATTGCCTTCAAAACCCAAAACAAATTATCATCGGTATCATTTAACGCAAAGGACCCTAGTCCAAACAAACACAAATCAGGAGTTTATGAGTTGTCTTGTTCTACGAGCAGTAATAAATATATAGGACAAACAGGACGTTTCTTCAAGGCGAGGTTCAACGAACATACAATGAGTTTCACGAAAAATAAACAAAATTCTACCTTTGCCACTTATTGTCTAGAAAACGGTCATTCCTTTCCCACAATAGATAATCTTAAAATTTTACATATAGAATCAATAGGGAAGAAACTTGATTATCTAGAATCTGTTGAAATTTTCAAATTAGTTCACAGTAACAATAATGTAAAAATAATGGGATGACTGTACAGAGCTATGTAAATCGAAAAGATTTGCGATATTTAAAAAAAAACATCTGTTTAAAACCTTTTTCGACGAACATAAAATAAATTTAATGAAAAGTAAACAAAAATTCAACTTTTGCCACTCATTCTTTAAAAAACAGTTATTCCTTTCGACAAAAAAAATCTTAAGAAAATTTTACATGTAGATTCAAAAGATAAGAAACTTGATTATTGAAATTTTCAAATTCGTTCACAATAAAAATAATGTAAAAAATAATGAATGAATGTACGGAGCTATGTAAATCCAAATATTTGGGATATACAACAAAATAATGTAAAACTAATGAATGACTGTATGTAACCCCAAAAATTATTTGAGATATTTAAATGGGTACCATCTGTTTAACAACCTCCTTTGTCGATTGCCGACATTCCGATATCTGTTAGGCCCCTCTTTTTTAACCCGGTTTTTTATCACGTTCCGCTTATCAACCTCTGTACCACTATTAGGTGTTACATTGAATCTATCGAAATATTCGAAATATTTATCATTTTTGTTTAAATACCTCTGTACCACTGTTAGGTCTTCAGTTGTCTTATGATGTGATAGTTCATTTCCCGAAACTCGAGTCACAAGAAAAGGTGTAATATATCTATTTATTGGTAGTAAGACATAGTAATTTCTACAAATTGTTTTAATTAGTCTTTAGTTTTGTCTTGATCTGCGGGGTAGTTATCTAACCTAGGCAGGTGGAAATCAGTCTTGAAGTTCAATTATGTTTGTATCAACTGGAACTGCTAAAATTTACCAATTTTCAGCTTTTTAATTTCAGTTATTCGTAGAAGTGATTACAACCACCTTCATGGATGGTAGTACGGTATTGAATTTTGAATGTTCAAATACCTTTCTTAGTTGAAATTTTTACGAGATTCATGAAATTTATACAATACTAGGAAAAAGGGAATTGATCAAAGAAAAAATGAAACTTTTTATTCGATTGGTAAAAATAATGAGCTTTTTTGAAAAAATCAAAAACATCGAAATTGAAAAAAGTATCGTTACTGTGAAAATTTCAGTACATGTATGATGGGTGATCTCCCTTGTTCCGATTACAGCTTCCAAATGTCTTAGCATGCTCGTGATGTGCCTTCGAATATTCTCTTGTGGAATATTATTATCCCTTTCACGACGAAGGGTTTCACGGAGCTCTTGTAAATGATTAGGCGATACCATAGTTCTGACTCGCCTTCCCAGTTAGTCCCATAGATGTTCGATGGGATTCAAGTCAGGACTTCGTGCTGGCCAGTTGAACCTTGAAATTGCAACCTCATTCAAGTACGCTGCCACTATTCAAGCAGTATATAGGCGTGCAATATCATGCATGAAAATTCCCCGCACTCCCAGAAATGGTATATAAGGTGCAACATGGTACATAAAAATTTTCTCTATGTGCTTTACTGCTAGTAAAAATCCATTCATACTACTCTGTCAAGAAAGTACCGGAAATTTTCAATTAAAACATTATTTTTACATTTAATCGTTAAAATTTATTGGGTCGCCTTCAATATAGGCTCCTTTTGCTCCAATACATCTATGCCAACGGCACTTCCAATTATCGAAACATTTTTTATAGGCGCTTTCCGGGATGGACTTTAGCTCTCGCGCCGAATCGTAGCAATCGTAGCTCGGTGAGAAGGCGCGTTATCGTCATGCAAAATCCATGAGTTGTTCGCCCACAAATTTGGCCGCTCCTTACGGATACGCTCACGCAAACGTTTCATAACGCCTAGGTAATACTCCTTGTTTACCGTCTGACCCTCTGGAACGAATTCGTAGTGCACCACGCCACGGATATCGAAGAAAACAATGAGCATCACCTTCATTTTCGAGCGGCTTTGGCGTGGTTTTTTCGTTTTCGGCTCATTTTTTGCCACCCATTCCGATGATTGCTGGCTTGTTTGCATATCGTACTCGTAGACCCAGGTCTCATCACCAGTTATAATGCGTTCCATGAATGTAGAATCGGAATTACAGCGATCCAGCATGTCTGAAGCAACCTGTTCGCGATGACGTTTTTGAAGAAAATTCAGGTCTTTCGGTACGAGTCGTGCGGCCACCTTTCTCATGCCCAAAATATCAATCAAAATCATACGTGCGGACTCGTGGGATACCTTAAGATCATGTGCTATCTCTCTCAAGCTGGTACGACGGCTTTCCAGCACCCTTTCCTTAATTAACGAGGCAAGTCTTCGACCACTTCACGACCGTCCTTGAAGGCTCTGTACCACTGATATGCACGAGTTTTCGATAGAGCATTATCATCAAAGGCCTTTTGCAACATTTTCAATGCATCGGCACACGAAAATTCATTTGCAACACAAAACTTTAAACAAATTCTTTGCTCAACGTAATCACCCATAGTAAAAATCGGCACGCACTCTGACATCGACTGACTTAATCAGCTGTTGCAAACACACTAGTTGACAGATCCCGCTCAAGCTTGGCATAGTAATTAAGGACAGTGGTACCAACCTAGGAAAAAAAAATTTACCTGCCTCATTGCCCCGCCAGATTTAAATCGATAATTCCTGGTACTTTCTTGACATAATGTATATGTGCGGCCCTCTAAAGACACACCTCTCTTGACCATAACGGATCCTCCACCGAATGGAACTCTGTTCTTTATACAGGCATCGACGTGTCTTTCCCTGGACGTCTATAATTGCGTCTACGACCACCAGCTCGTCGAATGCTGAATCTGGATTCATCAGAGAAAAGTATCTGGGCCCACTGAGCTTCTAACCAGTTTATGTGATCTCGTGCAAATTAAAGACGCTCAATTCGATGCTCTCTGAGAAGTTCTGGACCTGCCGCAGGTCTGTATGGTTGTTAATTGGATTCTGAGAGACGTCGTCTCACGGTGCATTCACTTAAGTTTACCAGACGTACCTCCATCCATCGATTTCGAACTCCAACAGCAGTAATAGATTTCGAAGACTTGTGAAAACCATAAATCTGTTATCCCTCAACGATGTGCACCGTTTTCTTCCAGATCCAGGTCTTCTGATCAGTCGCCTGTCTCCCGTTGCTTTGTCAATATTCTTTGGAGTGTAGATAGACTAACATTCATTCTTCTAGCAACAGATCTCTGGCTAAGCCCATTTTCAATAAGTGCCACTTTTCTCTCACAATCTTCAATTTAATTTTCGTTTAATGAAATTGTTTCTTTCAGAGAGTGGGAAACAAACTTTTCGATGACCAATGTTGAACGCAACGATTGATAAACGATTAATTTATCCTGAAGAATTATTCGAAGATGGTTTCTTTCATCAAGGTTTTTTACCCCATTTTTCTACATTTTGCGTATATTTAGTTGATTCTCTAATGGAAGAACAAAATTTTATTGAATCGATTTGAACACGTGAGTCTATTGGAAAAAAAGTGTAAAATCCTAGTGACCCGTTTTTTTTGCTCGCCAGTGTATATCTGAGTAGTAGTTACCACCACCCATCGGGAGCAAATATGGGACATAATATTGAAATATGTTTCATAAACTCCAAATTTTTCGAGACGTGTTAAAAAGATGCGAGATACGTGTGATCAAACATACAATAATGTAACTTGAGTAAGAGCCTTTAAAAAACTAAATGAATTTATTCGCTACAGAAAGTAACTTCAATATAATGATTACTGTTAGTGTACATTATATACTGAATTGTTTCAGCCGTTACTATTTGGTAGTTGATCATAATCAAAACAAATTGTGAAAATTACCATGTTTTACTACCAATAAAAATATATATTATTACACATTTTCTTGTGTTGTCTGATGATGAGATAGTTCATTTCCCGTAACTCGTATCACAAGAAAATGGGTAATAATATATATTTTTATTGGTAGTAAAACATAGTAATTTTTACAATGTGCTTTAATAGTGAATATTATCACTAATATTTACCTCCTGCAATTGTGCGTAATCCTTGTATCCGATTATATACCAGCAACAATATTCAACGAATTTACGCATCAATGAATTCATCGTCGCAAATGACATAAGAAATCTGAAGTTCCTAATGAAAGGGATCTCGTAAACTGGTACTCCGAAAATTTTCTGTATAAACTGCAATGAAAAATATTATATATTAATATAACAATTTCAATTTCTTGAAATTATAGGAAGACCAAATTTAGGCGGAATATTTATAAGGTTCCTAGAAATAATAAAATAAAATGGATACCGTATTTTTCTACTAATATTTGCTAATTTTTGCAATGGCACACTTGACAATATGATAGTACATGCTGAAAAAGAAGATACATGTTTTTTCCGCTATGGAAATTGTATGAATGAATTTTGTATTGAAAAAGTCTCATACTTGTACATGACAATTTTAAGTATTGATTCTACTCTTATTGAAATGGTTTTTTGATAAAAAAAAAATCGTCTCTATTTATGTACTTCCTCAATGTCGATTTTCTTGAAGCAACATATTCAAATTCACTCTCATTAATATTTTCTCAATTAGATATAATTCTTTCACTTCTTTTCTTCTAATATGAATATTATTTAATTTATTAAATTTTTCTGTCTGTTCTAATAACACGTTGCCTTGATCTACAAATAATTTCTTTCAAGAGGAAATATCTTTTTTGAGTACATTTTTTATAATATGAACTGAAGAATACTGTCTCCGAAATTTGGAATCTTAAATTAATCATCATGAATACAGAAAATTATTAATTAATTATCATGTCGTCTTCACCTGTTCCTCGTCTAATTTGTGCCATAAAAATATTTATTTACACCAAAAATTACCGACTAGAAGTCCCTCGAAATACAAGAAGTATTTCTGTTATTAATTTGAAATATTGATAGATATATTATATAAACTCTTTTCATTTGAAAAAATTAAGTGAATACAGGTTGTATTTGAAAGGTGCAATAAAGTGCCCATCTCTGTATATTTCACATCTATAATGTCGTTAAAAAAATCAAATTCTACTGTTCTGTGAAACTTTCGATGATTGTCAATGTGTAAAAAGATATTTCATTAAATCAGTCCTTACTGCTGGAAATCCGTTTTTATTAAATGGAATCATGAAAAGTATTTCCACAATTAATTCATGATATAATATTGTATCACCAACATTGTGGCTTCTTCAAGTCAACATTTGGTGTAGGCAATTACTCGAAAAAAGGACCCAATAAAATTTTTTCAAAATATTGCAAAGAAGGAATACAGATAAATATAAAAAATACTGGCGCTAATTATCGGAAATATGGAAAATAAACAAAAATATTCAAAAAAATTAATTGGACTCATATGTACCAAATATTATTAGTAAGTAGTGTGTGATATAGTAATAGAAACTTTTGGTTGATTGGCATGAATACGAACATGCGCACGTTTCGAACTTGACGGTTCTCTTTAATGATCAGCAAAAACTTATGGGACTCATTTGACTTTAGAATTGTTATACAGTTGTATGTTACACTGTCTCAATTTGTGGAACTTTCCATCATAATAGTTCACACTCCTTACTAATAAACAAAACTATTCAACAAGGGAGATCAACCAACATCTATTTGCTCATTGGCAAGAACATTAACGGTTTTATGCTCGTTGATTACAACTGCTTTCAATGGTGAGAATTATTACTTTGAATTTTTTTATGAATTATTTTATAGTTGTTGTTGAACTAATGTCCAGATTCTTTAAAATTACTGGAATATTTTGAATGTAAGATGTTTGACGTATAAATCCTCTAGTGTTCATTATGTCTTTTCATAAATGATCTACCCGTTTGATCAATATATACCATAAAGTGATCATTACAAGTTATCTTGTGAACTCCAGAAATAAAGTATTTACTGATTTTATTCATGTTCTTTATTGAGTTATATTGTTAATTATAATTGAAGTTTTCCTTAAAATACTTGGCAATATCTTATGATATTCTAATCAACTAAGGAAAAGAAATATATTTTTCAGTCATATCTTTTATAACAGAGTATACTCAATTCAATTTATTATAAAATATTTTACTGAAAAATATAATATATTTGCTTTTCTTAGGCGAATTGAATATCGGATAATATTACCAAGTATTTAAAATAAAAATTTTATTATAATGTTGCTTCAAGAACGATTTATAATTCAGAAATTCAAATAAAAACAAGAATAAAATTGATAAGGTCACACGGGGCAATCCTTCAAGTAAATAATTCATGCACACCAGAGGGGTTATACAATGGAGATTTCACACCCAATATATACTATTTATTTGAAAAAAATTGGACATAATTTCAACTACAACTATGAAATTATGAAAAAGACCAGAATAACTTTGCGGGATTCTGTCGAAATGCACAGGACCCTAAAAATATTTCCAAATGAGCAAACCGATGTTAACAGATCTCCCTTGTTAAATATATTTGCTCAGGTTATTTACAATAATTTGTCTCAATATACTACTCTGTCAAGACAGTACTGGGAATTTTCAATTAAAACAACATTTTTACATTTAATCGTCAAAATTTATTGGGTCGCCTTCAAAATAGGCTCCATTTGCTCCAATACATCTATGCCAACGGCACTTCCAATTATCGAAACATTTTTTATAGGCGCTTTCCGGGATGGACTTTAGCTCTCGCGTCGAATTTTGTTTTATGGCTTCAATCGACTCAAAACGGGTGCCACGAAGGGGCAATTTTAGTTTTGGGAAGAGGAAAAAGTCGCAGGCTGCCAAATCCGGCGAATACGGTGGTTGCTGAAGCACATTTGTTGAGTTTTTGGCGAAAAAGTCAGTCACAATCGTAGCTCGGTGAGAAGGCGCGTTATCGCATGCAAAATCCATGAGTTGTTCGCCCACAAATTTGGCCGCTTCTTACGGATACGCTCACGCAAACGTTTCATAACGCCTAGTTAATACTCCTTGTTTACCGTCTGACCCTCTGGAATGAATTCGTATTGCACCACGCCACGGATATCGAAGAAAACAATGAGCATCACCTTCATTTTCGAGCAGCTTTGGCGTGGTTTTTTCGGTTTCGGCTCATTTTTTGCCACCCATTCCGATGATTGCTGGCTTGTTTGCATATCGTTCTCGTAGACCCAGGTCTCATCACCAGTTATAATGCGTTCCATGAATGTAGAATCGGAATTACAGCGATCCAGCATGTCTGAAGCAACCTGTTCGCGATGACGTTTTTGAAGAAAATTCAGGTCTTTCGGCACGAGTCGTGCGGCCACCTTTCTCATGCCCAAAATATCAATCAAAATCGTACGTGCGGACTCGTGGGATATCTTAAGATCATGTGCTATCTCTCTCAAGCTGGTACGACAGTTTTCCAGCACCCTTTCCTTAATTTTATCGACGTTATCTTCGATCGAAGCCGTCGATGGGCGACCACTTCACGACCGTCCTCGAAGGCTCTGTACCACTGATATGCACGAGTTTTCGATAGAGCATTATCACCAAAGGCCTTTTGCAACATTTTCAATGCATCGGCACACGAAAATTCATTTGCAACACAAAACTTGAAACAAATTCTTTGCTCAACGTAATCACCCATAGTAAAAATCGGCACGCACTCTGACATCGACTGACTTAATCAGCTGTTGCAAACACACTAGTTGACAGATCCCGCTCAAGCTTGGCATAGTAATTAAGGACAGTAGTACCAACCTAAGAAAAAAAATTTTACCTACCTCATTGCCCCGCCAGATTTAAATCGATAATTCCCGGTACTTTCTTGACAGAATGTATTTTATGTTCATTTTGCTTATCTGTGTTTCCGAATATTGACTGTTATTCACAACTCTCTATTTCAAGCTTTTGTCTAAACCATACCTTTATATGTATCAGATGTAAAGTTGTTATTTTTTAGAGTAAGTTCAAAATGTAAACCCGACGAAGCCTGACTGTTAACGAAACTATTTCAGTTAATTAAGGAATTGTGGAAATATAACTTGTTTTTTTATTCGATTAATGTGTAAACAGTAAAAGTTGTAAAATTAATTCAAGAAAACCATTTTCTGAATATAAATTATATTCACTCAAGTGTTTCAAATAAAATAGAAAATGTATTCTGAAATAGAATTCCAAAATTATATGAATAATTAAAGGTATTTTGCCTATTAAATAATTCATACTTATGCGCAATGTATAATAAAAATGACAGATTTACATACCTGAATATACAGTGTTATACCATAAATATTACACTTCACAGGAAAGAACGACATATTGTCGAACAGAATCGGACAACCAAAGAAGATGCTTAGATGAATTTTTTTGTTATACTCCGGTAGTTCAGCAGCCATTATTGCAAAAACAGTGCATCCTTGGGAAAATCCAATGTGAAAAAGCTTTTCGAAATCTGTATGTTTTAGTACAAAATCTACAAAGGCGGGCAAGTCATATACAGCTATTTCGTGTAAACTGAAACAAAAAATATTTGCTTACGATGGAGTTTCTATATGATTTTAATGTATTGTGGTAATTTAAATCCCTTCAGATTAATTTATATTACAAGTTCATTTCACAAACATTAACTTTAGAAATCCGATAAAGATTTTTACCATCTGATATACGAATTCTAAAAAAGGATTCTGAAAAGAAACTTGAAATCTATTACAAAACTGATGTATATCTGCACTTAATTGAAAAATATATTCTCCAAAGTTATATAGAGAATTGAAAATTTAATTTCGGACATTTAATTTGCACCAAGAAAGTTTCATGACGACCTGTATATTTATTTCGATGTTCGAAAATGAGGTATTCCTTGAAATTCGTGGTAATTACTTCTATGAATAAGAGTTCATAATCAAAATTAACAACGGCGAATCTGTTATAACATCAGATGAATTTCAGAATAATAAAAACCAAAAACTTATTACTTTGTTTACCAAAGTTTTATTGCAGACAATTTATTATCTACTTGATGTAATTTGAGTACTCACAATTGAAGGGCGTTTCGTTTATAGTTTTGGCAAATTCGGTGTTTCATCTATGTCAATTTGATTGAATGGCTACTTATCTTTAATCAGTCTTCACTCAATTTAAAAATGAAATATATAGATCTGAAGAAGATTTGATTATTGGGAGTCCTTTGAGTGCTTCATTAGCCAAAACATTCATAAACAATATGTAATCTGAAATCCCCTTATGAAATATTTTTTATATTGGTATAGATATGTAGACGATATTATCTGATAATAACTCTATTAATTTTCTTGATTCAACAGTTACCAGTATAAATAATTCATATTAGTTTTCAATATAGGTACACAATAAATCAAATCATCCTATCAACCAAAAAGTAACAGCATTTAATTATTTGATTCATAGATCAGTTAATTTACACATGAATCGAGAAAATTATATTTTAGCGCTCCACTTTATTAAACAAATAGCTATTAATAATGACTACCCTCCTACACTGTTATATAAGTTGTTGATGAATTAAAATTATATAATAACTTTAAATATGGTATATCCCAATACAAAAGAAAATTTTAAAAACATTTCCTTGGAATGTAAAGGATATTTCTGAGAAAATAGGTACATACCTCAAAAATAATATGATTCAATGATTTTATTTAAAGCTTATTTAACCCCTAAAAAATTTATTAAATATAATAAATACCTTACACAGAAAAATGAAAAAAGTTTTTAAGTTAACCAGCAGTGATTGCCAAAAAGTTTATATAGGACAGATAGATAAACATTTTCGAAAGAGAATTTGAGAACTTTTGGAGAAATTCCAAATATTCGAACTATTTGTTAGAAACAGGTAATTTTCAACCATGATTTTGAAATTTTACATACATACATAGAAGGTAAAAGATATTCTTGAAACATTATAGAGTTACTAGAGATAAATTGATACAACAAAATCGGAATAGTACTCAGCAAAAAAATGAGCTTAAATAACTCTTCTTTTTTAAATATTTTCCGATCAACTGGAATTTTCAGCAGAAATTTCTTTTTTTATTTTAATCCCCAATACAATTTTGTACAAATTCTTATATGAATAGAAGCCGATTTTGAAAACAGATTTAGTTCTTAAAATATGTAAGACTACCTGACGATGCTACTGTGCTTGCGCAACGATCGTTGTATTATAATAATACTAAAATTTGTGAAAATCAGGATAACCTCGGTTAATATTATTTAGAAAGATTTCTACTGAATGATTTAAATTGGATGAAAATATTTTATTCGGTATTTATCGTCAAAAAATATTATTATACTATAAAATTAAAAAAAAAAACTGTATTCAAAAACGAGTTTAAGTGAGATTCCTGAAAAAATTAATTTTTGTAATCAATTCCGAAGGTCTTCTATAAGATACCAATCATAGTTGAAACTTCAGATCCGGTGATGGGGGTAACCAAGGAAAACTGATTGCCCATATCGAAACGTGCGTTATATTGATGAAAAATTACAAATAAAAGACGATCTACATAAGATATTAAAGTGCTTTTTGAGATATTATCAGTATGCCATACTGTCACGAATAGAGAGAAGAAGTGATAGGTTACCAAAGATCAGAGGTGATCAACCTGATAAAACCCAAGATCTACTATTTACTGAAAAAATCCTATGCGATCTGCCAATTACATAACTCTGGAAAAATTAAATAGAACAGTATAGTTCAGTATACTATTATGATATGGTATATTTTATTATATTTGAAAAAAAATAAAGCTTGTGAACATTTTTAGTAAATACTTTTTTTCAGTGTCAGCACTGTGCCTGAGCATTTTTCACTAGATGATAAAACCCAAGCATTTAGTGGGAAATTGCCAGCCCTAAAGAATTCAATGTATGAGCGTCCATCAAGCGAGAACAGTCTTTATATTTTATGTGTTTCAAGTAGCAAATTGCTGATTTACATAAGTATGTTGAACCAAAACATGAATTCAGTTATTTTACACATTTCTTTTGATTATTTTACTTCTCCTCGCTAACCAATACACAGAACTTTGTAATTAAAACAAATTGTAGAAATTACTTTGTTTTACTACCAATAAAAAGATATACTACACATTTTCTTGTGACTCGAGTTTCGGGATGTGAACTATCCCATCATAAGACAACTGAAGACCTAACAGTGGTACAGAGGTATTTAAACAAAAGTGATACATATTTTGAATATTTCAATAGATTCTAGGTAACACCTAATAGTGGTACAAAGTTTCACAAGCGGAACGTGATAAAAAACCGGGTTAAAGAAGAGGACCTCCTAAAAGATATCGGAATGTCGGCAATCGACAAAGAAAGTTGTTAAACAGATGGTACCCATTTGAATATCTCGAATAATTTTTGGGGTTACATAGCTCCGTATGGTCATTCATTATTTTCACATTATTTTTTTGTATATCTCAAATATTTGGATTTACATAGCTCCGTACTTAAAGTACATAGCTCCGTACTTCTCTCAAATAATTTTTGGGGTTACATAGCTCCGTATGTTCATTCATTATTTTTACATTATTTTTTTGTATATCTCAAATATTTGGATTTACATAGCTCCGTACTTAAAGTACATCTATGTACTTGGAGCTATGTAAATTCAAATATTTGAGATATACAACAAAATAATGTAAAAATAATGAATGACTGTACGGAGCTATGTAACCCCACAAATTATTTGAGATATTTAAATGGGGACCATCTGTTTAACAACCTTCTTTGTCGATTGCCGACATTCCGATATCTGTTAGAAGGTCCCTCTTTTTCAACCCGGTTTTTTATCACGTTCCGCTTGTAAAAAATCTGTACCACTATTAGATATTACCTAGAATATATTTAAATATTCAAAACACTTATCACTTTTGTTTAAATACCTCTGTACCACTGTTAGGAATTCAGTTGTCTGATGATGGGATAGTTCACTTCCCGAAACTCGAGTCACAAGAAAATGTGTAGTATATCTTTTTATTGGTATTAAAACATAGTAATTTCTACAATTTGTTTTAATTATGATCAAATACCAAATAGTAACGGCGAAACAATTCAGCACAGAACTTTGGATTAGAAGATGAACTTTCAGAATATCATCAGAAATTTATGGGAGTGTAGAGTAAAAACTTCACCATATATCTGCTAATTTCGCAGTCAATTCATTGATGTATGTCGCTACGACCAATTCAATTATTGAAAAGACACCTAACGGATTAAATTCCTCAATATTTTCAATATAAATTAAGTCAATTTGAGATGAAGTCTGGTACTATTGATTCAATTTCGGAAGATTACTTCTCAGAGATGTAATTATGAGTGGAATGTTTCACAATATGATCCTAGATGTTTACAAATTATTAGAAGATTTTCGTCTCAATGTCACCACCATAGACGCTATTTGACTTTGGAATGCTGCTATAGAACTCATAATTTCTCTTATGCTGGGTGATCACAATTTGGGTTTCACAAAACAAGTTCAGGTAGTTGATTACGTTGAATTTGAATTGAATCAGTCCTTACTGACCTTACTCCATATTAAATAATATTTAAATCAAGTTATTCTGATTTTCACAATTTTTATTGGTATTGAATATCAAAACAAATTGAAATATGTTTATCTTCTACAATTTTAATTTCAAAAATATTTTATTCAAAAAACTTTTAGAATTAAATTTTTGTCAGATATACGAAAGTAATTAAAATTAATAAATATATTTACTAATTTCAATTACTTTCGTATATCTGTTGGGTTATTCATTCCATTTGACATTATATATTGAGTTTTGATTATATACGTCTATTAAATGTAAACGGTGCTTGTTGTAGACAAAAATTTAATTCTAAAAGTTTTTTGAATAAAATTTGTTTAAAATTAAAATTGTAGAAGATAAACATATTTCAATTTGTTTTAATATTCAATTTTGTTATATTTCTTCTATCAAGTAAAAGGCCTTTCTATTTTAATTTATTGGTATTTATTGTAAACATAACAATAAAAATTGTGAAAATCAGAATACCTTATTTGAATATTATGTTGATTACGTTGATGAGTTGATCCGACAAAACGATATGACAACGTCGCACTTTCTGAACTTTCTCCGCTACACCATAGAAATAGAAATAAGGAAAATAAGAATGTACTTATATTTTTTGTGGTAGTGCTATTAATGAAGGGTTAGAATTTAGTAAAGGATTGTTATTGCTTATATGGTTGTCAACCATACTACTATGAACTTCATTATTAGTATTACTTGTGTGTGCAAAATGGAAGGCGGTCTCAAACGGCCTCAACTGATACCCTTGTAACAATGCTGCATACCACTGATTTGGGAATGTTGATGTATGATCTGCTATCGTTATTTGGAAATCATCAGTGATAGAAAATCGTGGACAAACTCATAATTGTAATCTCATATCGATCGATTTATTCGTTTTCCTGCGTGATTCAATTTCTGGTCTAATTTCATGTAACCATTCCATTTTTTTTGGAATGAGAGATGTTTTGAAATCAAGATCATATTTTGCAAAAATAACTCCTGTGTATAGGAGTCTTCGAATTTCACTCAAATCTTCTACTGATGATGACTATGAACTGATTTCGAGAAGCATCTTACAATTATTTAACTTGGAAAAAGTGAACAATAAACAATACACTTCATTTCAACTATTTAACGAAGAATGCGGAGATGTTCATTAACCAAAATTGACAAATCAACTTGATCTGTGATTTAGACAGAGGTTAATCTGTCATAGATTCACACAGTTACTGAATCTGTGATCAGCACTTTGAAAAAATAGAACTAGACAGATTTAGAAATACTCCGTGATCGACAGGCTTGATCCGATTAAAGTTTTGTGAAACCCACTGTTACTGCTTTAATTTTGTCTTCTACTTCCGAATTCAATTTGCTCAGTTTTCCAATAGAATCTACTAACTGCCAGTCTAATCACGCAGTTGCTAACCTTTCCTTCGAGAATTTTTGTTATTTCATTCAATATATCGCGAAATATTTGTAAAAACATGCTCAACCACCTCACATCAGTGTGTCATGCTAATTATTTTTCTCCTCATCAAAGTATTTCTCAAAGAACCGATAAAGAAGAATAAAATTATTATGCTTTACTATCATGGCAGGAGCCCCATCACTTGTTAATGAAAGCGTCTAATCAAGGGTAGCTAAGAGAACTGAATGCTTTGTCGCTTTTCAACTTGGCACATTTTGTGAAAAGCATTTTTATATTATTTCCTAGAATAGTGTCTACTGATAATAGCGGATAACCGTTATTAGTTGCTTTTTTTGTTAAATTAAATTCATCACAATTTTGGGAGATGAAGGAATTGATAATAATGTGTCATACTATGATGCTGATAACTTACGCTGAATTGGATGAAATGAGTTTTTGGAATTGTTATATCTGTATGAGAAGTTTTATGAAAAATCGAGAACATTTTTTCAATTAACTCTTGTTAGTGTTAAATCCAACTAATTGAAATATTCATCAATTTCTACTCTCATTGTAAACTCAACGGTTCCATTATTTTGAATTTTGGCAATTATCGATTTAAATCTGGCGGGGAAATGAGGCAGGTAAAAATTTTTTTTCCTAGGTTGGTACCACTGTCCCTAATTACTATGCCAAGCTTGAGCGGGATCTTTCAACTAGTGTGTTTGCAACAGCTGATTAAGTCAGTCGATGTCAGAGTGCGTGCCGATTTTAACTATGGGTGATTTCGTTGAGCAAAGAATTGTTTAAAGTTTTGTGTTGCAAATGAATTTTCGTGTGCCGATGCATTGAAAATGTTGCAAAAGGCCTTTGGTGATAATGCTCTATCGAAAACTCGTGCATATCAGTGGTACAGAGCCTTCAAGGACGGTCGTGAAGTGGTCGCCCATCGACGGCTTCGATCGAAGATAACGTCGATAAAATTAAGGAAAGGGTGCTGGAAAACCGTCGTAACAGCTTGAGAGAGATAGCACATGATCTTAAGATATCCTACGAGTCCGCACGTACGATTTTGATTGATATTTTGGGCATGAGAAAGGTGGCCGCACGACTCGTACCGAAAGACCTGAATTTTCTTCAAAAACGTCATCGCGAACAGGTTGCTTCAGACATGCTGGATCGCTGTAATTCCGATTCTACATTTATGGAACGCATTATAACTGGTGATGAGACCTGGATCTACGAGTGCGATATGCAAACAAGCCAGCAATCATCGGAATGGGTGGCAAAAAATAAGCCGAAACCGGAAAAACCACGCCAAAGTTGCTCGAAAATGAAGGTGATGGTCATTGTTTTCTTCGATATCCGTGGCGTGGTGCACTACGAATTCATTCCAGAGGGTCAGACGGTAAACAAGGAGTATTACCTAGGCGTTATGAAACGTTTGCGTGAGCGTATCCGTAAGAAGCGGCCAAATTTGTGGGCGAACAGCTCATGGATTTTGCATGACGATAACGCGCCTTCTCACCGAGCTACGATTGTGACTGACTTTCTCGCCAAAAACTCAACAAACGTGCTTCAGCGACCACCGTATTCGTCGGATTTGGCTCCCTGCGACTTTTTCCTCTTCCCAAAACTAAAATTGCCCCTTCGTGGCACACGTTTTGAGTCGATTGAAGCCATAAAACAAAATTCGACGCGAGAGCTAAAGTCCATCCCGGAAAGCGCCTATAAAAAATGTTTCGATAATTGGAAGTGCCGTTGGCATAGATGTATTGGAGCAAATGGAACCTATTTTGAAGGCGACCCAATAAATTTTGACGATTAAATGTAAAAATGTTGTTTTAATTGAAAATTCCCGGTACTTTCTTGACAGAGTAGTAACTGTCTACTGGTACCTTCAAAGCATACCATTATGTCATCCACACTTGTTTACGAATAAACAATTCTGGTAGAGATTGTATTCTTATTTTCATTAATAGTTATTTCTAAACTATGAAAAAACTTTTCAGCCAAAAGTGGCCTTCTTACACTGTTTATAAAATTCGCTATTCAAATTAAAATAATTCTGAATTAATGAAATTGTTACTGAATGTTATGAATAATATCTGATTTTATTATCGAATGAGACTTATTTTGAGTTCGATGGAAGGTGTCGTAAGGACATAACAAGATCTAACCAGAACACAAATGAATCCCCAACTTGCATAAGCTATTTAAAACTTCTGAAGGATCTTCACAGACAAAATTTGAATATCAAAACAGATTTAATCTGTTAGTCTTCTACAATTTTAATTTCAAAAAATTTACTTAAGAAACTTTAGGAAAATTTTTTGAAATTAAAATTGTAGAAGACTTAACAGATTAAATCTGTTTTGATATTCAAATTTTGTGATAATCCTTCTATCAAGTAAAAAACCGTTCCTTATTATTTTATTCTTCACAGACAATCAAGGAGTATCAGGATAATATGAATAAATAACTAATATATCTTTTTATCCACAAACCTGAAACTCCAATATTTATCCTTTTCTATATCTGCATCGAAATCAGAATGTTTCGTGGAGAATGCAGTTCCTCTATTGTTAGGTAACCAGACATCGAATCCATTGTTAGCTAAATAATAAGCAAGACAGTTGCTATCAACAAACATAGCAGAGCTGCATATCATTCCATGCGAAATCACAACAGCTGGTCTAGATCCGATATTACTGCCTCCATTCTTCCCATGACGTATTCTATATATATTATTTATGTAGCCATCTTTAGTGGTGACTTCAAATTTCTCCAGGGGATATCCATCTCGTCTCACCCGTTCTTCCTGTAACAAAAAAGTATTCAAACTGATTTTTTTTAATTCATAGTACTGCTATTAGTAATTACAATTGACGGTTGGGGCATGTAGCCTAAGCATCATTGTAGAAGCTCAAATAAGTTCGTGCGGTTTCGATAACAGATGTCGTTACTAGTTTATTTTTCCATTGGTTCATCTGGCAACACCTTCATTTTGAAGTATCATCATTAGGCTTTCTTTCCAGTATCTATCATTTCGCTGAAGTGTAAACAACAACGTATCTGTGTGCTCCGAAAAAGTCAATTTTTGTACCGAAAAATGTGTTTTTACGGGCAGTTTTACTTCGTAATTTAAACATGAAGAAACCGAAAGTCGTCGTATTTTAGTGGATATTCATGGTGACCATGCAACAGCGGAACGAACGTGTCCGAAATGGTTTGCCGATTAAAAAGTGGCAATTTTGATTTGGAAGAGAAACAACGACTCGGAGCGCCACCAAAGTTTAAGGGTGAAAAATTTTCCATCACTCAAAACAATGGGAAGTATCCGAAAGGTAGAAAATTGTATGGTGCTGTATGAACTGAAGCCAAGGGACGTTGAACGCCGTTTTTTCACAGGTGAAGAACTGATACGACAGCAAAAAAAAACGGTTTTTTGTATCGAATTGTGATTTTTTATGAAAAATGGGCCCATTGCGATAATCTGAAACGTCGGACAACGTATGAATGCCTCATTATCGACTGTCAAACCGAATATTCATGGCGAGAAGAGCATGCTGTGTATTTGGTAGGACCAGCTGGTTGTGGTATAGTACAATCGGCTACAATCGAACTAAAGTATCACAGGGGAGGTATACTGACGACATTTGACGTGTTTGAGCCTAGCATTGCCAGAAAAACGGCTGTTGTGTTGCCCGTTAAAACGTACTCAAATGGGAAGTTCTATCCCACCCGCCGTACATCCCAGACATAGCTCCTTGCGATTACCATATCATCCAATCGATTCAACATGATCTGACCGACCAGCACTTCTCCAATTACGATGAAATCAAAAAATGGATCGGCAGGAATAGCGGACAATGAGAGGGCCATTTTTAGGGATGGAATCCGTGAATTGTCCGAAAATTGGTGAAAAGAAGTGGCTAGCGACGGACAATATTTTAAAATTTGAATGTATAACCAATTTTTTACAATAAATCTTCAGTTTTCGACAAAAAACCGAACGACATTATTTATACTCCCAATAATCATTATTATTATTATAATGGTCAGCTTTGTCATTTGCGGTCCTTGGCCCAATATGATCGTATTGCTACGTTTCTAATAATTACATTTATAAAATGATAAAAAGTGAATTTTGATTGATAGAAGAATTATTACGATATTTTAAATAACATACAGATGTATTCTATTAACTGAATTGTTTCAGCCGTTACTGTTTGGTAGTTGATCATAATTAAAACAAATTGTAGAAATTACTATGTTTTACTACCAATAAAAATATATATTACACATTTTCTTGTGACTCGAGTTTCGGGAAATGAACTATCCCATCATCAAACAACTGAAGACCTAACAGTGGTACAGTGGTATTTAAACAAAAGTGATAAATATTTTGAATATTTCAACAGATTCTAGGTAACACCTAATAGTGGTACAGAGGTTTACAATCGGAACGTGATAAAAAACCGGGTAAAAAAAAAGGGACCTTCTAACAGATATCGGAATGTCGGTAATCGACAAAGAAGGTTGTTAAACAAATGGTACCCATTTGAATATCTCAAATAATTTTTGGGGTTACATACCTCCGTACAGTCATTCATTATTTTTACATTCTTATTATTGTGAACTGATTTGAAAATTTGGGAAGAAACTCGATTATCTAGAATCTGTTGAAATTTTCAAATTAGTTCACAATAATAATATTGTATAATAGAAATAATGAATGACTGTGCGGAGCTATGTAAATCGAAAATATTTGAGACATCTGTTTAGAACCTTTTTCAACGTACATAAAATGAATTTAATGAAAAGTAAACAAAAATTCAACTTTTGCCACTCATTCTTCAGAAAACAGTAATTCCTTACGGCAAAAGAAAATTTTAAGAAAATTTTACATGTACATCCACAAGAAAAGAAACTTGATTATTGAAATTTTCAAATTCACAATAAAATTAATGTAGAAAATAATGAATGACTGTATGGAGCTTTGTAAATTCAAATATTTGAGATATACAAAAAAATAATGAAAAAATAATGAATGACTGTACGGAGCTATGTAACCCCAAAAATTATTTGAGATATTTAAATGGGTACCATCTGTTTAACAACCTTTTATTTCGATTGCCGACATTCCGATATCTGTTAGAAGGTTTCTCTTTTTTAACCCGATTTTTTATCACGTTCCGATTGTAAACCTCTGTACCACTATTAGGTGTTACCTAGAATCTGTTGAAATATTCAAAATATTTATCACTTTTGTTTAAATACTACTAAATCACTGTTAGGTCTTCAGTTGTCTGATGATGGGATAGTTCATTTCCCGAAACTCGAGTCACAAGAAAATATGTAATATATATTTTCTGGTAGTAAAACATATTACAGTAATTTCTACAATTTGTTTTAATCATTCTATTAACTTATACAAATTTTAATCCCAAAGTTTTTATTTTTATTCAGAAACTTTTTAGAATTAAATTAAATAAATGTATTAGAAAACACAGTTTCAATTTAGTAGCATATACAAATAACACTCATCACACAATACCAAAAGGAATGAGAGAATTACAAGAAATATAAACTATTAATTAAAAATATTGAATAAACACTTCAAGGATACAAAATTTTGTTTCTTATCTTATATTATGAAAACCAAATCCCTGTCTAAAATGTTTTGCATTTTTGGAATTCTTTTTTTTATTCCTTTTGATACTGTGTAATGAGTGTTAATTCTATAATATATGTCTCTACTAAATTGAAATTGTGTTTTCTAAAAAAATGTTTTTTGGAATTAAAATTCATAGAAGTTAAAAGAATAAATCTGAATGATTTTTAAAATATTATAATTCCATTTATCGCTGATGGCTTTTGGCCCAGGGATTAGAGCTATTATTTTTAACGCAGTAATCCACTTCATATATTTTCGATTGGCAATTTTGTTAATTTAGTTCTGTGTAATAGTCATATAGCGTGCCATCATGCACAGTGATCCGAGAAATACATTTGTTATCATCGAGGGCTTCTAGTTTTTCCTCATGTCTTCATCGTACTTGTGGTTCATCTTATTCTTAGATAAGCAAAGCTAGTGCCATGATAGCGGGCTATTCAACTTCTTATTGGAAAATCCTTCAGTACTCCCATGAAGAGTGTCAGTCTTTTATAATTCTTGTTGGCGGAATAATTCGTTATAACTTTTTTGGTTTTGTTTAATATGAGAATATTTCTATCTAATGGCGTCATATTTACTTAGGATACATATACAGAAACTCAAAAACTTCGGAATACAATCACATGTATTTGAGTTTCTTTGAATAAACTGCTTTAATTTTTGGACCGATTTTGTCACTTCCTTTGCAGTATGTTTCTTTGATCTTTAATGTTTTCCTATTTTTGGCATAAACAGCATAGAATTTTCCATCCATATACTTGCGTACACTGGATTTTCACATATATCACACGAATAGAATAAAATATAGGCGGAAATAATGAATCTTTTTTACATTTAGTGAATACAATTATTTGAAGCAGAATAAGTTAAAAATTAGATTCCCTTCTATATCCAATTTCTGACGTCAAAATCCAAGAGGTCCAAGTAGAGTTTAGGCAAAAATGGAATTAAGTGCATAATTCCATATTTAATATTTATTTATACTCAACGTCATCCATCTGTAAAAAGTTCAATTACTTACTATATTTGTAGATTTAGTTAGAGCGAAACGGTTCTAAGCTTGCTTGGATCTTTTTGCCACCCACCTTCAATATTATTGCGCCGACACAAATGTTGTGATTTTTGAAATCTTGATTGAAGAGTAAATTCCAAAATGATTATTTCTGAAGAAGAAAAGGCAAGTTTTGTTGGTATTAACAGCATCTTCATCTGATAGGAAAAGCGTTACGAAAATTATTTTCCGGAATTTGCTCTTTATCATCTATCAATATTTCTTGATATTTTTGAAATATTGTAGGTTGTGAAGTAAAGATCTTATGGATCTTTTCCATTACTTTTTTTTTTGAACATTAAAACAGATTTAATCTGTTAGTCTTCTACAATTTTAATTTCAAAAAAATTTTTATTCAAAAAACCTTTATAATTAAATTAATGTATACAATAGGCACCGCTTATATTTAATAGACGTATATAACCAATACTCAATATATAATGTCAAATGGAATAAATAAACCAACAGATATAAAAAAAGTCATTAAAATTAATAAATAAATATTTAAAGGAGACAAAATTTTTGTTTCTGATCTTACCATTAAGAACACCAATTGACTTTCAAAAACATGAACACAACTTAAGGACTTATCAAAAAATATAATTTATTTGAAATATTTAATATATTTAAATATTCAAATAACTTAATTCAGAAATATCTCAGAACATGCACTATATCTTCAAAAAACAATTATAATTCTAGTAATCTCTTCATCGGCCCTAAATAATATTCCAAATATCAAAATCAAATAACTATCACTTTATCTCACCTCACACGTGTTTAACAGGATGATTGCTTCAAACAGACTAACTTTAAAAATCAAGATAGTCTATGTTCTTAACAAAATCACAGAAAAGTGTAAGGTGTTATGAGGTTATATTTAAATCATTGACATTCCATAATGAGATTTATTAAAGCCTGTTGAATACGTGTGAGGTGAGATATAGTGATAGTTATTCGATTTTGATATTTGGAATATTATTTAGGGCCGATGAAGAGATTACCAGAATTATAATTGTTTTTTGAAGATATAGTGCATGTTTTGAGAGATTTCTGACTTACCTTATTTTAATATTTGAATATATTAAATATTTCGAATAAATTATATTTTTTGAGAAGTCCTTAAGTTGTGTTCATGTTTTTGAAAGGCAATTGGTGTTCTTAATGGTAAGATCAGAAACAAAAATTTTGTCTGCTTTAAATATTTATTCATTAATTTCAGTTTTTTTATATCTGTTGGTTTATTTATTCCATTCGACATTATATATTGAGTATACTATTAGATTAAATCTGTTTTGATATTAAAATTTTGTTATATTTCTTCTATCAAGTAGAAACCCTTTTTCTATTTTATTTTCCATTACATTATTGTTTGCTGACAGTTTCGGTATAAATAGAGTTTTTGTTTACTTTAGTAGCCGTAGTTGTGACGATGAAGAATCTTAAGAAGCTGAAAAATTATTAAATAGTAGCAAAGAATATGTTGTACATAAAGGTGAAGTGCATTGCGCTAAATCAGTGAAGGCTTATGCTCAGACGTGCAAATACAAGAGGAAATCAGGAACGGAATATTCGTCGATTTTTGAAAACTTGGAAAGAACCCCAGTGGTTGGGATCTACATACTGGATTTAAGGGTAAATGGGGTCATGGGAGCAGCGGGCGGTGAGGGCCACTACAATTTACACAGAGAAAATCGTAAAAGTCACCATAGTCTAAGAGCCGGTAAGAGATCGACCTTCACCGAGCTGATAACCAGATGAGACGTATTTTTTATCAACTATATTTTATGAACAAATATGCCTATAATTACTTGCCTATCCAAAAGTGCTCAAGGCTATTTTTAATTAAATTAACTTTAATCGATTTTTTCATCACTTTCATTCTATTGATAACCAAATGAATTTTATTTTACTGATAGTTTTTAACACACAGAATAAGCCTAGGTAGGCTTCCCTACTCATTTCTGTGTATGGCTACCTGGCAAGCAGATGTGAACAGGTAAGTCAATATAGGTGACTTCATCGATCTGCTAACTAATCGAAAGTTATATCAAATTTTAGATTATTTTATTACAAAATCAGTCACATATACTTGCCTGCAAAAAATCGTATTTAAAGTACTATTGCCAAGCTAAAAACTTTTAGAGTTTTAGCCACTTGATAGGTACGAGAGAGAAAGTAGAGCGTCAGAGGTCCATGCGGTAGAACAGGTAACAACATAACACATAAATTTCAATATTTTTTGATCAATTCAAATAATGTAAGAGAATTTACTCATTGCTAAAATGTTTATTTATATTAAATTTATCAATCAATGAAAATAACTTTCACAAAAATCAAATATATAGCTACAACAAATTTTTTAAATTTTAATGATATTGAAGTTAGCTGTCAGAGGTCAATTTTAAAAATTTTTATACAAAATTAATTAGAATAAAGAAATGCTTCAAAAATTTTCACTTGTAATTTTTATTGATTGTCACATATGAAATTTTTATTGAAAATTTTTTTTAAGTAATTTTATGGACACAAAATTCTAAAAAAGTTTGTAATGTCTGTCAACTTCAGTGTCATAAATTTCAAAGCAGAATTTTAATAAAAAAATAAGTTTACATTCACAAGAGTGACATATTTGAAATGGAATATTTGGCTTTTTTTTAAAGCATTAATCGATATGAAAAAAAGTGAGTAATTGTAAATTTTTAATTAGTATAAACAAAAACCTCTACTTACTTCATAATTTTTCACAAAATTTTCGAAATATTCTTTATATTTTTTTTTCATTACTTTAACTTTGTTGTAAAACGTGTAATGATAACCAACTAAATCCGACGACTCTTTGCTTAATTGAATATCTCCATGCTTAATCTCCATACGGAAAGCCAATTTTAAATGGCATGTTTTAAATGAATTTCATTAAAGTCAATAATTTCTTTTTTCTGACCACACAAAAAACACTTTTTACTCATTTTAAAATAACAATCAATATTAAAAAAATGTATACGAGACAGTTATATATTTCCACAAAAATTTTTGTAGTACTACAACAATTGTTTCACCACGATGTGGCTTCTTCAGGTATGACATTGTACTGTCTGATGGTATTCAGTATAACCGAAATTAAATACATTTTTAGGTACGTGACTAAATAATGGAGGCACAAGTCATAAAAACTCTAGGTGTTTATTGGAGTTTGCCGCTAAAAATGTCATTAAAGAAAAATTATCAGTAATGGAGAATGATCGACATCTGTTTGTTCGTTCAACAGAATTTTACGGACATTATACCTGCTGATTTCAAGAAATTCTAAAAGTGTTAATCTAGAACTGTTGCTTTCAACGTGGATAATTTCATAATTATTGTTGAAATTATGCCTGAATTCCTTAAGATGATTAGCATATGTCGAATGTACAGAATTGGATATATAACCTCTTTGGTGTTCTTGGACACGTTTCTTGAATGATCTACCAGTCCGGCCAATGTATACTAAGGGCAATCTTTGCAAGTCAACGTGTAGACTCCGGATTTATTTTCTTTATTTGTACGATCTTTATTGTTTTTTATGTAGGTACTAAGGTTATTAATTGTCTTAAAAGCCGCGCTATAATTGAAATAAATAATCCATTGACATAAGATAACGAAAAATATTTCTGTGTATTGTCATCTTTTATGATTGGGTACGCGAGATTTAATGCCATTTTCTTTTGTTTATTGGATACCATTTTGTCTATAAGGAAGGGATTGTAACCGTTGTCTGACGCTATTTGTTTCATAATATTTAATTCTTTCATATATAATTTAAAGGGACATTCAATAATCTATGGATAAAACTATTATATGCTGACATCTTTTGGTTGGTGGGGTGGTTTGAAGTCTTATGTATTGTGATGTCTGTATGTGTTGGTTTGTGAAAAATACTAAAATCATGTAAATTATTCAATCTTGTTATAGTGAGGTCAAGAAAATTAATACTTTGATTCTTTTCTTCTTCGATTGTGAATTTGATTTTTGGGTGGACTTTATTAATGAAATTCGTGAAGATATGGAGTTGTCGGTCGGTGCCTTTGAAACAACAAAAAATGTCATCTACATATCTGTACCAAAATGTATATGAGACAGTAATTAATTTCCACAAAAATGTATGTACTACTACGAAAATTGTTTCACCACGATGTGGCTTCTTCAGGTATTACATTGTACTGTCTGATGGTATTCAGTGTAACCGAGTTTAAATACATTTTTAGGTACGTGACTAAATAATGGAAGCACAAGTCATAAAAACTCTAGGTGTTTACTGGAGCTTGCCGCTAAAAATGGCATTAAGGAAAAATATTCAGTAATGGAGAATTATCAACATCTGTTTGTTCGTTCAAAAGAATTTTATGGGCATTATACCTGTTGATTTCAAGAAATTCTAAAAGTGTTGATCTAGAACTTTTGCTTTCAACGTGGATAATTTCATAATTATTGTTGAAATTTTGCCTAAATTCCTTAAGATGATTAGCATATGTCGAATGTACAGAATTGGATATATAACCCCTTTGATGTTCTTGGACATCAAGAATCTTGAATGATCTACCAGCTTGGCCAATGTATACTAAAGGGCAATCTTTGCAAGTCAACTTCTAGACTCCCTTTCTTATAGACAAAATGGTATCCAATAAACAAAAAAAAGGGAATTGAATCTCGTGTACCCAATCATAAAAGAGGACAATACACAGAAATATTTCTCGTTATCTTATGTCAACGGATTATCTGAAAATATTTCTAAATATTTCAAAAGTTGTTTCAATTATAACGCGGCTTTTAAGACAATTAATAACCTTAGAACCTACATAAAAAACAATAAAGATCGAACAAATAGAGAAAATAAACCCGGAGACTACAAGTTAACTCACTAAGATTGCCCTTTAGTATACATTGGCCAGACTGGTAGATCATTCAAGAAACGTGTCCACGAGCACCAAATGAGTTATATATCCAATTCTGTACATTCGACATATGCTAATCATCTTAAGAAATTCAGGCATACTTTCAACAATAATTTTGAAATTATCCACGTTGAAAGCGAAAGTTCTAGATTAACACTTTTAGAATTTCTTGAAATCAACAGGTATAATGCCCGTAAAATCCTTTTGAACGAACAAACAGATGTTGATAAGTCACAATTACTGAATATTTTTGCTTAATGGAATTTTAGCGGCAAACTCCAATAAACACCTAGAGTTATTATGACTTGTGCTTCCATTATTTGGTCACGTACCTAAAAATGTATTTGAACTCGGTTACACTGAATACCATCAGACAGTACAATGTTATACCTGAAGAAGCCACATCATGGTGAAACAATTGCTGTAGTAGTACAAACATTTTTGTGGAAATAAATTACCTTTTCGTATACATTTTTTTAATTAAAATGAGTTGCCACCAAGTAAAGACCGAATCAATCAAATATTCACAATTAATATTATTTTCGACTATACACGAACATGCGCATTCGGATACATTCAACGGTCAGGTAGCGTGCAGCTGTTATGTTGTGTCCTGTTTTACCACACGGACCTCGGACGCTCTACTTTCTCCCTCGCACCTATCAAGTGGCTAAAACTCTAAGTTTTTAGCTCGGTAATGGTACTTTAAATACGATTTCTTGCAGGCAAGTATATGTAACTGATTTTGTAATAAAATAATCTAAAATTTGATATAACATTCGAATAGTTAGCATGTCGATGGAGTCACCTATATTGACTTACCTGTTCACATCTGCTTGCCAGGTAGACATACACAGAAATGAGTAGGCAAGCCTATCTAGGCTTATTCTGTGTGTTAAAAACTATCAATAAAATAAAATTCATTTGGTTATCAATAGAATGAAAGTGATGAAAAAAATCGATTAAAGTTGATTTAATTAAAAATAGCCTTGAACACTTTTGGATAGGCAAGTAATTATAGGCATATTTGTTCATAAAATATATTTGATAAAAATACGTCTCATCTGGTTATCAGATCGATGAAGGTCGATCTCCCACGGCCTCCTCTACTACCAGTAATCGATATGCACGGCTTCGGGAATGTTTGGTTATATCACGTTACCGCTACAGGTGGACTCAGTATGCTTCTCATAGCAGAGATGAGCAGGCATCAGTTTTGCTATACATCGTTATCTAAAATTGAAAAATCTCGCAACCGAAGTAAGTATCTAAACTGTTATTATTTTGTGTTCATTTGATACAATATTTCATTACTTTCAAGATAAAAGTGGAATATGAATTATTTCGCTATGTGTTTTTGTGGATAGTTTAATTATATTGCCATGGTCACCATTCAGGTAATAGGACCCACTCTCGCTCCTAGTACCCTGCAATGGCTCCTATTACCCGTTTCGCGAAAATAATTCAGTAGTGAACCGGAAGAAATAATTGTTAGCCACATCTTCACATGTGTAATACGTTTTATCGTCTAACAAGCATTCAACAACTAGAAAATATGCTATAATATGGCGGTGGAATATGATGTGAAAAATAGATTCAATAGTGAAAACAAATTGCTGGCAAAGATTGGTTATACGTGTTCATGAAGCGACACCCTGAGCTTAATATGAGGAAGCCAGAAGTATTAACATAATTTTGGGCTTTAGTAAGATTAAAGTCACTCGTTTCTTCCATAATCTTGAATCTCTTATGACTAAATGGAAGTCTGAGCCTCAAAAAATATTCAAGATGGACGAGACAGGATTTTCTACTTTCTACGAGCCAGAAAACGTTATTGCTCTCAAAGGACGGAAGCTTGTTTGTGGAGCCACATCATGGGAGAGAGGAAAAACTGTTACGGTAATTTCTGCTATAAGACTCATAGTATGAGTGCTACAGGCATTTGTGTGCCCCCACTATTCATTTTTTCGCGACAAAGGCACTCTCCACAACTAGAACGTCATGAATCGCCGGGAGGTGTCTATGCCTGCTAAAAAGATGGGTAGACTAATGAGCAAATATTCCTACTATAGCTAAAACATTTCATTAAATTACGAAACCCAATGAAGGAAAACAGATTTTACTTATCATGGACAATTATAGTAGTCATGCTACACTAGAAGCATACGAGATGGCCTAAAATAATTATATAACTATGTTGAACATCTCTTTACATTCATCACATCGTTTACATCCTTTAACTGTGATCTTTTTCGGTCCTCTGAAGGCAGCTTCCAAGAGGGAATTAGAGTACTCAAGAATAGCATCTTCAGGAATATCTGGCTTTGAAGGAACTGGAATATTTCCTATGGATCCATCTGTTTTTACAGATGAAGATTTCATTGCCCTTGACCAAAATGAAAATGACCACAACATAACTAATGATGGTAATCCTGTTCGACCTTCGGGAACAGTAGCTTCAGTTAGATTTACTTCATAGATTATTGTGTTAAATATATTTGTGTATTATTTCTTTTATATGTTTTCTAGTTTTTCTATCAATTATATCAAATTCAATAGAATGTAGTCTATAAGTTAACTCAAGAATTTTTACGTTTTATTACTTATTATTGATATCCATCTGGTGGAATTGTTGTTTAATATCACCCTTCTGTCATGTCTTCACACCTTGTATTTTACCCCTTGTGGACTGAAGGGCTATGATTTTTTATTTTTAGTTCGATGTACTTCGGAATTAAGTTAAAATGTTGCCTAAAATAATTATATAACTATGTTGAATATCTCTTCACATTCATCAAATCTTTTATATCCTTTAACTGTGACCTTTTTCAGTCCGCTGAAGGTAGCTTCCAAGAGGAACGCGACATGTATATTAAATCAAGAAACACGATTAAAATAACTCCATATGAAATAGCTGGATTTTTTACTAAAGCGTACTCAAGAATAGCATCTTCAGGAATATCTGGCTTTGAAAGAACTGGAATATTTTCTATGGATCCATCTGTTTTTACAGATGAAGATTTCATTGCCTTTGATTAAAATGAAAACGATCACAACATAACTAATGATGGTAATCCTGTTCAACCTTCGGAAACAGCAGCTTCATTTAGAGTTACTTCACAACCGAAGTCTTCCTTGAATATATAAAAACCTTTGAAATACCACTTGTTTTATTCCTGTTAGAAATTGTAGTAAGAATTTTAAACTCAATTACTATTTTCTCAATAATAAAAGAATGAAAGGAAACGAAACAATTTCCTCGTTCCAATGTTGAGGATGAATTAATTATACAAAAAAAATGTCGGTAGTTTTTGAACATATTGGAGCTGTCCATTACCATTAAGATTTTAACAACTTCAAAAATTAAAGGTCATAAGGGCTATTACATAAATTTAATGGAGTGCCTTGAAATAGACAAAATCCGTAAAGATTCCGATATTCAAACAATGAACACTCAATTAGAAATGAACTCAGTCACCAACATGTAAAACCACTCCCAACATAAAATGATTTCATATATATTTCTCTTTACACTCGACAATGATCTAGAAATCGAAAGCGGTTGTATTTCACACTATTAATGAATAAATTGTGAAAACTAGATAAAATATAGTGTTTTATTTCCCAACATATAATTATTCTTTATGAAATAAAGAAGTCATTAATATTATCTATCACTCCCATAAGCTATACAGCATGCTTTAATCTTCTACTCCTGACTATCTTTCCTTATATTTTCACTAAAATAGGTGAGTATTCAACCAAGTCACTAATTTTCTTCTGAAAATCACCCCGCAGAGTTATACATTTCTGAAATGTAAGCATTCAATGAATAATGAATTCACAAATTTTTCAAGTGTTCTGCTGATATGCCCTTCTTCATGAATACCGATAGCTTAATGGTATAGAGGCGTACTAGAAACCTAAAGGTTTAAATTTAAGTCCCGCCTGACTAGAAGAGAAATTTTCGGGTCAGATGGTTTTGGCAACGATTTCACAGTTGTATCAAAAATGAGCAACAATGTGCCCAAGGTGGCGTGAGTACAGGGTAACAAACCAAACCAGAACACAGCTGAACTCCTAATTCACACTAGCTGTATAAGTTTCTGAGAGATCTAGGTACCAGATGCGAAAACTTTATGAAACATCAAAAGGTTTCTGAATAAAAATCACCATCTTCTTGATATTCTCTCAACAATCAGTAGCGCACCTAAAAGAGTGTTTGAGGGGAAAAATATCACCCTGTAGATTTTTACCTGCAATTAGCATACCATTTGATGTGAGCCTTGAAGTATAATATTTGAAAGACTTGCTCAAAAGAAAAATGTTTGGAAAACTTCAAATTTTAAATCTATGATTGTTTCGGTCTTTACTTGACGGAAATTCATCTTGAAAATATGAATAAAAACAATATTCTAATTTCCGCTAATGTTTTATTAACACTACGATCGTTACGTCATACCATGACTTCTTCAGGTGAGTATTACAAGATACTCTTGTAATATATCTTGTAATACTCACCTGAAGAAGTCATGGTATGACGTAACGATCGTAGTGTTAATAAAACATTAGCGGAAATTAGAATATTGTTTTTATTCATATTTTCAAATTTCATTACCCTGTATCTCGAAAAAGAAGTGTCTGCAGCCCATGTTCATGAGACTTTTATTCTTGAATGTTTAATTGAATCAGTTTTTACTTGATGAAAATCCATATTGAATAAGGTTATTCTGATTTTCACAATTTTTTATTGTTATTTCGTACAACAATTGTTGCGCCATCATAGTAGCATCTTCAGGTAGGTTCGCATTTTGAATGAGTTATTTAAAATATAAACTTACCTGAAAATGCTACTGCTATAGCGAAACACTTGTAGTATTAAATAACAATAAAAATTTGTGAAAATCAGAATTATCCAATATTATTCTATTCTTGATATCATCCAAGTAATCATCCAAGTGATTGTACCTTTAATTGAAGAACATCCTATATAGAAAATTTCCAAAACAAACGTCCAACTAAAAAAATATCCTCAACACCCTGGTGGATATATAAACATTTATGAAATTTTTGTTTGAATGTTCATAAATTTTTCTGGGGACCGTGGATAATAAATTGAATTTATTTTCGAAAATGTAATATTCACTGCAAAGCCCGTGAGCACTGATGAAGCTGAAGGGTTTTTGTAGTCAAATAATAAATATACTAGAAAAATTTGTAAATAAAAAACTAGTACTTACCATGTGAGATACTGATTTCTCACGATAGCTATCTTGAAGAATCCACATCTTAGAAGTATAATATGTTGAACAAAAACCAAGACACCAAAAATCATATACTATGGCCACCTCAAGAACATCACCACACTAAAAATGAAAGATTTCATGTCAATAACACAAATATATCATCTCTTGTTACGCGTAGGTAATTCGAAAAAAAATGCATGCACAAGACGAACAAAGTTCTTTGTTATTCTTGAGAAGGTCGAACAGTAACATGGTTTTACAATTATTCGTGGTGATTTGAATCATTGTTACAATAACAATTTTAATAGGTATTCCGATTACATGACGAGGAAAATATTCCAAAAGCATGCACCTTCGAAATTTTCCCTTCAATTTACTTCCAAAAACAACAAATGAATCTTATGAAACCGTACTGCTTCCAAAATGTCATCCTGTCATGTGCATCTCGTGAAAATGTCTTTAATCATTCGAATGATTATTCTGTAATGAATTTCATTTTCAGAATTCAGAAAAACCTGAAAAAAGAACGTCCCATAGTAAATGCATATTTTTATGCGTTTGCTCCATCAAGCTATCGTGTTGCTCAAATGTGTCTCAAACTACTAGGTTGAACACACTGATCAAGAATCTGAGGTCAAAAATTCTGCCTGATCCGATCAGTTCGCAAACACTTCAACCTTATAAGGAAAAAGCTAAGAACCTGAAATTTTCAGGGTATATTTGGGGCCTTAATATCTCGGTTACATTCGTTTAACGGCCGAATCAGTTCAATTATTCCAGAATAAATTTCATAAGGTTTTCATTCATCTTTTTATTCTTTATAAGATTTTCGAAATTATACTTCCGATCGATCTGAAATTTTGCGTTTGGGGGTATAATAATGATGCGCAAATTTGGGACCGTTGGCTCTGCATGATTATAGAAAGTTTCTGATAAATTTGGCTCAACACTTGTTGATTTCAGATTCAAACACGCCTCAAAATTTTAATTTGTTAGTTGGCTTCTTACGACTCGTTAGCCATTTGGCTACCTGACCTATCAGAATTTGTCAGTATTATTATAGATATAACTGCTCGTTTCAAAGTTTAAAAAATTAGCGTTATTCATATTCACAAAATGAGCCTTCGCATTATTATTTCAAATCCAAATACTGAATTTCAACTCTATGCGATTTTTATTCTCGAAAAATAAAATTTCAGACTTTTATAACTTAGCAACCTCTGTCGTCGTCGTTTTTGGTACAAAAGTGATGAATATACCATAGTTCTACCGCGAGTATTTGGCGAATAATCATAACTAAAAAGGGATATTAGAAAGTTCTATGTTATACTACCAAAAAATTTGAAGTTTTTACATTGTTTGAACCTCCATTTTCGAGGCATTATTACTTTATTCTTAGGCAATTGAAAAATTGCCCCAAGTAGTTGTTCTACGCGTCCACAAACGGAGGAAGATTTCATTTCAAATTTAAAGACAATGTCTTTGTTTGATATCATCAGCCAGTGTAGATTTCGTAAAACAAAGGTGTGATGAACTGAAAAAATGGGGTAATGGAAGGAAATAAAATGGCAGATGACAGAAGACAGTTAAGCTTTAAGTGACAAAGGGAATTCTGATTATTCCTCTAAGCGGTTTTTTCTCAAAAGATCAATTCCCTGTAATAACTTAAAATAATGTATAACATCAAAACAAATTCCAGTATTTACCTTCGAAATTTTATCCAGTCAATTTATACAATAATTCAATTCACTGCAACTAAAAATGATTTTGATTTTTTAGGTCACTGTAGATTTTCTTATTTGAAAGTTAGCATGCTGCGAAACAAATCATTAATATTGATACACTGAACTTAGTACATAATCACAGCCGAAATGAAAAGATCTACTTAAGCGGATTTTAAATAGCGTAAAATTGGTACTTTCTTGTATTTCAAGAAGAATAGAATTATCAGTTTCAAATAAGATCTGTTATAAAGTATTATTTGAATCATACAGATAAACACTCATTATGTATGCGTTTTTGCAAATGATTTCTCAAATCTATTGTTAATTCCACGTAGTTAGCCACTTTGAGGAATTATACTTAAATTTTTTAAATGACCTTTTAATTTAGTAATTTCAGCAAACAATTGTGGAATAAAAAATAAACGATTTTTATTTGTGACTCTTTTTGCATATATTTGATGAAACTGTTGATCAAGATTGTTTGAAATATTCAGTTTACTCATCTTAGAATTTGCATACTTATTGATTAACGTTCAATCAACCGCTAAAGAAAAATTAGAAAAGGTATATAAATATGTCAAGCCATTACTCCACACATTTAGTACAAACATCTGCCTAAGAGAAAAATATCTATAAGAGAGAAAACTGTCATGTTAATATTAAACTGAGTAGGCTGTTATTTTGTGATTGTTCATATCGAATAGAATAAGAGAACTACATGCTTTAAATTAATTTTATTTTATGGGTTATACAATGACTCGAGTGTTGAGACATTAACACTAGGAAAATCGGATCCTTTTATGATCGATGCAGTGAAAAAAAAGAACGCAAAGTAATTTTCCTATTCCATTCATTTAGATAACTGACATCATTTAAATGTGTAATTGAAAGTACTATGTCCAGATGGAAAAAACCGATTTGAAAATTTTTCCATTTATTGGCGGTTTGAGCTAATTGGTAACTAATTCAATGCTTTACATTAAATTTGATGGCTACTGAAATAATGAAACAATTTAATATAACCACTATGATCAAAGAGTGTAAGACCACACATCAAAACGAAAGAAGCTATAATAAAACATTCTTAATAATTAGGTGAAGCACCCCAAGTTTATCAAACAAATTTGGTACCATAACTAGGCCTTATTGAGTGAGTGTTCATTATGATGATTATTGTTCTAAAATTTAAAAATATGCGTAATAAAAAACACTTTCAATAAGTATAAATATACATTTTCAATGTATTTTATTGTGTTCTGTACACTCCTATTTACTAAAATTTTTCTGCCCGGAGACATTGTGTGATGAAAAATACAAATTTAGAATTTATAAACAATAAAATGAATGTTTGTAAGATGCAGTAATTCCTGAATTTTACTGAATTTTCTATGTTTTGTCAATACTTAATTTTATAATATGCCAGCAGATATTTTTTACCGGTAAGGTTACTTTTGCGAATGAATAATGGACCTATTTAATATAATTTAAACTGAAACTCAAAAAATCAAATGAATAGTTAATATTAACAAATATCTTGCAACTAATGTTACCTTACTTCCAGAACTCCCCATTTAAATTATAAACAGAAAACAAATATAGTGATGTTTAATTTAATCCGTCTTCACTTGATGAAAATCCATATTAAAGAAGGTTTTTTTGAATTACTATATATATATATATATATATATATACATTCTGTCAAGAAAGTACCAGGAATTATCGATTTAAATCTGGCGGGGAAATGAGGCAGGTAAATTTTTTTTTCCTAGGTTGGTACCACTGTCCTTAATTACTATGCCAAGCTTGAGCGGGATCTGTCAACTAGTGTGTTTGCAACAGCTGATTGAGTCAGTCGATGTCAGAGTGCGTGCCGATTTTTACTATGGGTGATTACGTTGAGCAAAGAATTTGTTTAAAGTTTTGTATTACAAATGAATTTTCGTGTGCCGATGCATTCAAAATGTTGCAAAAGGCCTTTGGTGATAATGCTCTATCGAACACTCGTGCATATCAGTGGTACAGAGCCTTCAAGGACGGTCGTGAAGTGGTCAAAGAATTTGAAGATAACGTCGATAAAATTAAGGAAAGGGTGCTGGAAAACCGTCGTACCAGCTTGAGAGAGATAGCACATGATCTTAAGATATCCCACGAGTCCGCACGTACGATTTTGATTGATATTTTGGGCATGAGAAAGGTGGCCGCACGACTCGTACCGAAAGACCTGAATTTTCTTCAAAAACGTCATCGCGAACAGGTTGCTTCAGACATGCTGGATCGCTGTAATTCCGATTCTACATTCATGGAACGCATTATAACTGGTGATGAGACCTGGGTCTACGAGTACGATATGCAAACAAGCCAGCAATCATCGGAATGGGTGGCAAAAAATGAGCCGAAACCGAAAAAACCACGCCAAACCAAAACAAAGCCACTCGAAAATGAAGGTGGTGCTCATTGTTTTCTTCGATATCCGTGGCGTGGTGCACTACGAATTCGTTCCAGAGGGTCAGACGGTAAACAAGGAGTATTACCTAGGCGTTATGAAACGTTTGCTTGAGCGTATCCGTAAGAAGCGGCCAAATTTGTGGGCGAACAACTCATGGATTTTGCATGACGATAACGCGCCTTCTCACCGAGCTACGATTGTGACTGAGTTTCTCGCCAAAAACTCAACAAACGTGCTTCAGCAACCACCGTATTCGCCGGATTTGGCTCCCTGCGACTTTTTCCTCTTCCCAAAACTAAAATTGCCCCTTCGTGGCACCCGTTTTGAGTCGATTGAAGGCATAAAACAAAATTCGGCGCGAGATCTAAAGTCCATCCCGGAAAGCGCCTATAAAAAATGTTTCGATAATTGGAAGTGCTGTTGGCATAGATGTATTGGAGCAAATGGAGCCTATTTTAAAGGCGACCCAATAAATTTTGACGATTAAATGTAAAAATGTTGTTTTAATTGGAAATTCCCGGTACTTTCTTGACAGAGTAGTATATATGTTAAACGTATCTTATTAACAGCTAAAAATGATCGATGAGCAGTGGGCGGGTATAAAGAAGAATGGATATGTCTGCTTTCAATTGATTTATAAATTGATTAAATTTTTACTTCACTTCACTTACCATAGACAGATCATATAATAAGATATTTATTTCAATGGGTATTTACTTGATCAAAATCCATTTTAAATGAGGTTATTATAATTTCCACATATTCCCTTTAAATACAACAATTGTTCAGCTATCACAAAATCATCTTCAGATGTTTTACATTTGTAATAATTAAGCATTTCGCGAAAACATTCGTTTTAATATATTAAATATTTTACAAAATTTCTTAAAAACTTCTCAAAATTATATTAAATAAATGCCCGTAGATGAACATAGAATGCGAATGTAAACCGTTAAAACAACATTCGAGTTCTATCTTAGTTTAAATGTCGCAAGGTCGTTGTGTGTATGATAGATAATTTTTATTGGTACTTTTTATTTTGCTGGCATGAAAACGTACTGAAGATTATCGGCGAGTATCTCAAACCGCCCTATTGAAGATTTGCTACATATATTTGAAGAGTTTTTCGAAGGATCTTTTTATAGAGAGGTTCTTTCGAATAATTTCTCGGGTTCATGTTGAGCATTTTTAGAGTATTTGTTTTTCACAAAACCACTGTGAAACAGTGCTGTTTTCACTAAATGTTCGTTGAATAAGTTCGATTAATATTCTATAGTTTCTTTGGATATAAGCACTGTGTATTTTCTGTGGACGAACGTAGAATGCGAATAGTAACCGTTAAAAATCCATTTGAGTTCTATCTTAGTTTTAAATGTCGCGAGATCATTGTAAGTATGATAGATAATTTTTATTGGTTGTTTTTATTCTGTTGGCATGAACATGGACTGAAGATTATCGGCGAGAATCGCAAATCGCCTTCTTGAAGATTTGCTACATATTATGAAAGAGATCTGGAAGTTTTTCAAAAAGAGGTTGTTTCGAAGAATTTTTTAAATTTATGTTGGGCATATTTATAGCGGAATTTGTTTTTCATAGCACCACTATGAAATAGTGCTGTTTTCACTAAAAGTTCGTTGAGGGATATTCTATATATTGTCTTTGGATTCTTTTATCTCCTTTTTATACTGAAAACGAAATAGTGTTTTCTGAGGCATTTATTCAGTTTAATTTTGACATTGCAAGGAAATTAATCTTAAATAATATAAGATCGACGTGAAATAAACACTGCTGGATAATTGCAATTTTCACGAGTTTTTTGCACAATACATTAAATAAGCCTTTTATTTCGGTTTTATTTTACATTGAATGGTATTTTTGTTTTTATTTGTTTCAGCTGATCAATCCTCCTATACTTCAATATGAGGTCTCAAAGAATTACTAAAAATATTATTATTATTTGCCCGTATAATGTTTATATCTCAAGAAGCTACATCGTAGTAAAATAATTGTTGTATTATAAACATTTTTGTGGAAAGTAAAATACTGTCGAAATAAAATAATAAGAAGAGATTTTTTACTTGATAAAAGGAATTATTACAAAATCTGAATATCAAAACAGATTTAAACTGTTAGTCTTCTATAATGTTAATTTTAAAAAATAAATAAAAAATTTTAGACAAAAACTTTTAGAATTAAATTAATTTCTTAAAAGCGCTGCTTTTACCAAAACCAAAAAATATAATCTGTCAATTAAAATAAATAAATAAATATTTGAAGAAGCGGAGTTTCGTTCTGAGCATGCGCACCTGAACTCTTCAGAAAGGCGTGGTGCGCTTATATGCCTACGACAAATTTTTTTGTTTCTGATCTTATATTTATGAAAACCGAATATTTTTCAAAAATACGGAACATAATTTCAAGAACCTCTCCAAAACTAATTTATTTGAGATATTTAAATAAGTTACTTCAAAATTCCTCGAAAAACAATTATAGTTAAGATAAGGTCAGTCCAACTTCACATTAAAAGATAAATAAAATCAATTAACAATAAATAACTCATCCCTAAGACCTAGTCCTAGTTTGAACAAACACTAAAATTGGAGACCTTTAAAAATCGAACTATTCTATGGTCAAGGATACCACGAGGTCTTAGGGGTAAGTTATTTATTGTTAATTGATTTTATTTTTCAAATTTGAAGTTGGACTGAAGAAGACCTTATTATATAAGTAATTATATAAGTATATTATAGGAGTTAAAAAAAAAATGTATATGAGACAGTAATTTATTTTCACAAAAATGTTTGTACTACTACAACAATTGTTTCACCACGATGTGGCTTCTTCAGGTATAACATTGGACTGTCTGATGGTATTCAGTGTAACCTAGTTCAAATACATTTTTAGGTACGTGACCAAATAATGGAAGCACAAGTCATAAAAACTCTAGGTGTTTATTGGAGTTTGCCGCTAAAAATGCCATTAAGGAAAAATATTCAGTAATGGAGAATGATCGACATCTGTTTGTTCGTTCAAAAGGATTTTACTGGCATTATACCTGTTGATTTCAAGAAATTCTAAAAGTGTTAATCTAGAACTTTTGCTTTCAACGTGGATAATTTCATAATTATTGTTGAAATTATGCCTGAATTCCTTAAGATGATTAGCATATGTCGAATGTACAGAGTTGGATACCCTTTGGTGTTCTTGGACACGTTTCTTGAATGATCTACCAGTCTGGCCAATGTATACTAAAGGGCAATCTTTGCAAGTCAACTTGTAGACTCCGGATTTATTTTCTTTATTTGTACGATCTATATTGTTTTTTATGTAGGTACTAAGGTTATCAATTGTCTTAAAAGCCGCGTTATAATTGAAACAACTTTTGAAATATTTAGCAATATTTTCAGATAATCCATTCACATAAGATAACGAAAAATATTTCGGTGTATTGTCCTCTTTTATGATTGTGTACACGAGATTTAATGCCATTTTCTTTTGTTTATTGGATACCATTTTGTCTATAAGAAAGGGATTGTAACCGTTGTTTGATGCTATGTTTAATAATATTTAATTCTTGGTTGGTGGGTCAAACCACCCCACCAACCAAAAGATGTCAGCATATAATAGTTTTATTCATAGATTATTGAATGTCCCCTTAAATTCAGAAAACTTTATGAAAGAATTGAATATTTTTAAACAAATAGCGTCAAACAACGGTTACAATCCGTTTCTTATGGACAAAATGGTATCCAATAAACAAAAGAAAATGGCATTAAATCTCGTGTACACAATCATAAAAGAGGACAATACACAGAAATATTTTTCGTTTATCTGAAAATATTGCTAAATATTTCAAAAGTTGTTTCAACTATAACGCGGCTTTAAAGACAATTAATAACCTTAGTACCTACATAAAAAACAATAAAGATCGTACAAATAAGGAAAATAAATCCGGAGTCTAGAAGTTGACTTGCAAAGATTGCCCTTTAGTATAGATTGGCCAGACTGGTAGATCATTCAAGAAACGTGTCCAAGAACACCAAAGGGGTTATATATCCAATTCTGTACATTCGACATATGCTAATCATCTTAAGGAATTTAGGCATAATTTCAACAATAATTATGAAATTATCCACGTTGAAAGCAAAAGTTCTAGATCAACACTTTTAGAATTTCTTGAAATCAACAGGTATAATGCCCGTAAAATTCTTTTGAACGAACAAACAGATGTCGATCATTCTCCATTACTGAATATTTTTCCTTAATGGCATTTTTAGCGGCAAACTCCAATAAACTCCTAGAGTTTTTATGACTTGTGCTTCCATTATTTGGTCACGTACCTAAAAATGTATTTAAACTCGGTTACACTGAATACCATCAGACAGTACAATGTAATACCTGAAAAGGCCACATCGTGGTGAAACAATTGTTGTAGTAGTACAAACATTTTTGTGGAAATAAATTACTGTCTTATATACAGTTTTTTCATTAAAATGAGTTTCCACCAAGTAAAGACCGAATCTATCAAATATTTATATGAGTTATTTGAATTTCAATTATTTTTTGAGCGTGTGCTACATGTTCTGAGAGATTTTGAAGTATAGAGATTTGAATATAGTAAATATTTCAAATAAATTAGTTTTGGAGAAGTTCTTAAAATTAATTGTGAATTTTTGAAAAAGTTTTAGAACTAGGTGCAAAGAAGGTTTCATAACAATTTGATAACTAAGAGGGTTGATATTTTCATAACACATTTCATAAGAATTTGGCTTCCAATGCGGGGAATTTCTTACCATGAAATAAATATAAGTACCCTCGATAGAAAGTAATTCAATATGAATCATTAAAATAAGAGTCTTTCTGAGAGAACGATTTATAATTTCACTTATGAAATCACTTACAAGCCAAAACTGGCCTGTTTGGAGTAAATGTTAACTACTCGATTAAAAATTCTTAAAATGTGACTCAAAACTAGAAAATTTTTCGAATAATTTAACCAGAACTAAAAAGGAAGTACTCAGTTTACCATAATTGATTATTTGAAAGAGCCAATGATTCAATAAATCAAAGTAGTTTGAATTTCAGTGATTTATTATAAAGATATAGAAAAAAATTATTGAAAACATTATTATTTTCATGAAAACTATGTTACCTTCAAGGAAAAATTAAGGATATAATGTGAGCTCAAATACGAATTATTAATTAATCATGAATTTAACGGAAGAATGTGACTACGATCAATGACGTAGAAAATTGTATACGAAATCTATGGTCCAAGATACTTTCGTCATGGATAAATTTAAAATGCTGAAGAAATGTAATCAATTTTATAATTGAATGCTAGTAATTATTGAGTTAGGAGCATTGAAAGTTGAAAAAAATTGAAACTTGTAACATCTAAATGAATTTCAGGTGAATATTGTAACTGAAACTTATCCGAATTCAGAAAAAGTTGCATCAAAATTTAGATAAAAATTCAGCCAAATTTTTTGGGGGAGTTTTAGATCACGATAATTTGTAATTTCAAGAAAATATCATGAACATCATTTTGGAGAATTTTGACATTTTTCAAGTGAGATTTGGAACATTCGATATTCTCAAGAATATATCAACATTTCTGTATCAAATCCACCAAGGCAGGAAGCAGGTCGTTCCAGTTAAAAAAAATCCTTCAAAGTAATTACTTCTTTAAATATAAAATAAGATCAAATTGTTAAAGGGAAATGATATCAAAAAATACTCTACCTTGAACATATAAGTGGTAGAATCCAGAATAAATGGAAATTCCTCTGGAGCAAAATGCGGAAGATAATTAAAGAGGAACATTATTCAAGTGAAACTGATACTCACCAAGAAGATATTTTATTTTATGAAATTTTTTTTGATGTGCCCATTCAATGTTTTGAATAAAATGTAAGGTTAGTTCAAGTCGTAGAATATAGCTGTAGATCAATTTATCTCCATTTTCATAGCACATCTCTTTTCTTTTCATTGAAGAGACATTACAGAGAATAACTTCAATAATCTAAATAGAAACCCTCTCCATAATGTTGAATTGTAACTTTTAAAGATGAATAAAAAAACACTCATGATGTAAAACGACAGCCTAAAATGCAGAACCGTATACAAGGATAAGAAGACAAAATTTTGAACCGAAATTTTACGTAGGCATTTCTTAATAAACAGTACCCTATCAGCTTCGTGCTGCTAACGAAATTCTTGAAAAATTTTAAATTTCATAAATCCATTTCATAATAAATGTGGGGCTAACATAGAAAATCATATACTTCCTTCAAATCAATATCATAACAGGATACTCACTTTACCAGATGGGGTAAAATTATATTATAAAATAGAAAGGCTTTTTACTTGATAGAAGAAATATAACAAAATTTGAATATCAAAACAAATTGAAATAGGTTTATCTTCTACAATTTTAATTTCCAAAAGAATTTTTTTATTCAAAAAACTTTTAGAATTAAATTAATGTCTAAAACAAGCACCGCTCACATTTAATAGACGTTTATAATCAAAACTCAATATACAATGTCAAATGAAATAAATAAACCAACAGATATACGAAAGTAATTAAAATTAATAAATAAATATTCGAAGGAGACAAAATTTTGTTTCTGGTTTTATCTTTAAAAATACTACTTGCCTTATAAAAACATGAACACACTTAAAGGACTTCCCAAAGAATATAATTTATTTGAAATATTTAATATATTTAAATATTCGAACAAATTATTTCAAAAAACTCTAAAAAATGTGCACTATATCTTCAAAAAAACAAATATTATTCTAGATAATCCCGTCTTCAGCCCCTTTTCAATATTACAAATATCAAAATCAAAAACATAACCTACATCACTCACGTGTTAAAAGACTTAAGCTTCGAACTACAGATCAACTATATATTCAAGATTGATCTATGTTCTAACAAAATCAAAGAACAAAGTGAGTTATTTTAAGGTTTACTTAAATTCATTGACATTCTATAATGAGATTTATTGAAGCCAAAATATAATTATATATTATATATAAAATAAAATAGAAAGGCTTTTTACTTGATAGAAGAAATATAACAAAATTTGAATATCAAAACAAATTGAAATATGTTTATCTTCTACAATTTTAATTTCCAAAAGAATTTTTTTATTCAAAAAACTTTTAGAATTAAATTAATGTCTAAAACAAGCACCGCTCACATTTAATAGACGTTTATAATCAAAACTCAATATACAAAGTCAAATGAAATAAATAACCCAACAGATATACGAAAGTAATTAAAATTAATAAATAAATATTCAAAGGAGACAAAATTTTGTTTCTGGTTTAATCTTTAAAAATACTACTTGCCTTATAAAAACATGAACACACTTAAAGGACTTCCCAAAGAATATAATTTATTTGAAATATTTAATATATTTAAATATTCGAACAAATTATTTCAAAAAACTCTAAAAAATGTGCACTATATCTTGATGTAGGTTATGTTTTTGATTTTGATATTTGTAATATCGAAAAAGGGCTGAAGACGGGATTATCTAGAATAATATTTGTTTTTTGAAGATATAGTGCACATTTTTTAGAGTTTTTTGAAATAATTTGTTCAAATATTTAAATATATTAAATATTTCAAATAAATTATATTCTTTGGGAAGTCCTTTAAGTGTGTTCATGTTTTTATAAGGCAAGTAGTATTTTTAAAGATAAAACCAGAAACAAAATTTTGTCTCCTTTGAATATTTATTTATTAATTTTAATTACTTTCGTATATCTGTTGGGTTATTTATTTCATTTGACATTGTATATTGAGTTTTGATTATAAACGTCTATTAAATGTGAGCGGTGCTTGTTTTAGACATTAATTTAATTCTAAAAGTTTTTTGAATAAAAAAATTCTTTTGGAAATTAAAATAGTAGAAGATAAACATATTTCAATTTGTTTTGATATTCAAATTTTTTAAAAATTATATTACACCCATTGCAGATCAAATCAAAAAAGAAAAATCTAATCAGTAGATTCAATTGCATTATTGATTCGAATCTATAATCGCTTCTATATCCGCAACCACATTACCCAAATTCCGTTACAATGAAGGGATTACACGAAACTGGCCATTGATCCCGGTTGTTCAACCTGAGATTACGCCCGAAACTTTACAGAAATTACAAACGGCAACTTCGGCAATTAATCACGATCTTTATCTTCTAGTGAGGGTTGGCGAAAATTCTATGTTATAAGGCAAAGAGATCTCATTCCTTTATCAATTTACTATACCGCGGGCTAGGGACGTAACCAATTTGTGTACGCAGCGATAATTCATCCTGCCCTCATAGAAGGGTTAAATTCAATTTCTGGGTCTAAGCTGGGCTTAACGTATAACATACACATAGAAAGGAGGTATGAAGATGGACTCCTCTGTACTCTTGGATAATCTGCGACTATTTCATTTTGTTCAAATATGGCCTTACCTATTATTAAAACAAATTATAGAAATTACTATATTTTACTACCAAAAAATATATATTACACATTTTCTTGTGACTCGAGTTTCGGGAAGTGAACTATCCCATCATCAGACAACTTAAGACCTAACAGTGGTACAGTGGTATTTAAACAGAAGTGATAAATATTTTGAATATTTCAACAGATTCTCGGTAACACCTAATATGTGTATTTTATTCTTGATATCGAAGTTATCACCCCGAGTCGTTTGTTCTTCCAATACATGAATATCCTGTATATAATGTTGTAGTAGAAATATAGTAAACTGGACAGTTTAGAGGGTATATCTTTAACACATGTATTGTTAGACAATGGGTAAGGCAGTGAATTGTTTCAGCCGTTACCATTTGGTAGTTGATCATTGTAGAAATTACTATGTTTCACTACCAAAAAATATATATTACACATTTTCTTGTGACTCGAGTTTCAGGAAGTGAACTATCCCATCATCAGACAACTTAAGACCTAACAGTGGTATTTAACAGAAGTGATAAATATTTTGAATATTTCAACAGATTCTCGGTAACACCTAATAGTGGTACAGAGGTTTACAATCGGAACGTGATAAAAAACCGGGTTAAAAAAGAGGGGCCTTCTAACAGATATCGGAATGTCGGCAATCGACGAAGTTGAATTTTTGTTTACAAAAGTAAACAAAAATTCAACTTCTGCCACTCAGTCTTTAGCAAACAGTAATTCCTTTCGACAAAAGAGAATAAAAAAAAAATTCTACATGTAAATTCAAAAGAAAAGAAACTTGATTATTGAAATTTCCAAATTCGTTCACAATAAAAATAAAAATAATGTAAAAAATAATGAATGACTGTATGGAGCTTTGTAAATCCAAATATTTGATATATAGAACAAAATGATGTGAAAATAATGAATGACTGTACGGAGCTATGTAACCCCGAAAATTATTTGAGATATTTAAATGAATACAATCTGTTTAACAACCGTCTTTGTCGATTGCCGACATTCCGATATCTGTTAGAAGGCCCCTTTTTTTAACCCGGTTTTTTATCACGTTCCGATTGTAAACCTCTGTACCACTATTAGGTGTTACCGAGAATCTGTTGAAATATCTCAAATATTTATCACTTTTGTTTAAATACCACTGTACCACTGTTAGGTCTTCAGTTGTCTGATGATGGGATAGTTCATTTCCCGAAACTCGAGTCACAAGAAAATGTGTAATATATATTTTTTGGTAGTGAAACATAGTAATCTCTACAACGATCAACTACCAAATAGTAACGGCTGAAACAATTCACTGCCCTACCCATTGTCTAACAATACATGTGTTAAAGATATACCCTCTAAACTGCCCAGTTTACTATATTTCTACTACAACATTATATACAGGATATTCATGTATTGGAAGAACAAACGACTCGGGGTGATAACTTCGATATCAAGAATAAAATACACATAAACATAGGTAATTGTTTCAAAGTTTTTTCCTCATAGCACCTGCACTTCGCAAGATATTCAGCTGAATATTATATATTCAAATTAATTTATTCGGCTGATCTTCACCAAATATCATTAATAAGTACATCTATATAAAAATTTAACACTCAAACAAACCCAACACGGTTTTGCTGATCACTGGGGCACAATTGCAGACATGCGCACGTTTCGAACTTGTGAGTTCTCGTCAGTGCAAAAGTCAGCAACCACAAACCTTTCAAGCATCTACATTCACTATACACAGAAACACTAAGTTATAAGTCACATACAAGCGCCATCTAGAGCATGTAAACACACTTACAAGACATACCTTGGAGTCAATTCAAGCAAAGAAATGTATTCTCCTTATTTCACGTTACAAACGCAGTAAAAACTCTCGTCATGCCCAAGTGAGACCTTAATATGTCATAATGCTCATAATTAGCATATACCTATTCAAATAAATTACACTTCGAGATTTACCTCATAAAACGTGCCAACTGCCTGTGAAAATCACCGGTGTGTTATTTTTTTTGGAGAACTTTTCCAGGACAGTGGTGTGCCATTGAAAGTTGGATAAAAATGTTTGTTTCATTTGGGAAATTTTTAATTTCCTTCAATATTTCACATCTATTGCCATTTTCTACAATTCTGTCGCCAGTAACATAAAAAGTTTCAATACATTTCAGTAGGCTCTGGTATATTTCGATAAATTCATGATTCCATTAAAGGTTTCGACAGATCAAATGATGTGGTTAGTAATGCCGTGTTCAAATCCTGTTTTGATACCAATCTAAAGATGGCAATTTTCTCTCTAAAATGGCTGACAATGGCTTTGTAAACAGAAAGACAAAAGAGTCTTAGCGTCCCTACACAAAACGTTTTTCAGTTTAAGTGGTACCCGGTTATGGAGTTTTTTCTTACATTTCCAGACGTCTTTCACAAACTGGATTTTTTTCAATAAAAAAACCAAGTCAGGTAGACCAAAAACTATTAAAACACCACAAATTGAAGAAACGGTTTTGAAGGAAATAGAAGATTATCCCAGAACTAGTAAAAGAAAAATTATTGTTATTTTAAATAACAATCAAGTTGTTCGGCGTATTTTACCTAACTCATTGCCATCATCGCCTCTCACGTCCAGAGGGACAGGTATTTCATCCGCAAGATGTTAGTGCAAGGATTCATATTTGTCAGTGGTACCTCAGAAAGCTGATAATTGATCCTCATTTTGATTGCTTATGTGGGCGGACAGCTCAGTAGTATATCATTGAACTCGTGAACGGAAGGTCTGGGTTCGAATCCTGTTCAGGTAGAAACTAAATTTTCTAGTTGGACGAGTGTCCGCTACCATTTAACTGTTGGGTCAAAAACTAGTAGTGCTGTGACCTAAAGTGGCGCATGATCGCAGTAACAAAGCCTTCCCAGAACACAACTGAACTCCTAACTCCCACAAGCTGAAGAAAAAGCTTCTGTGGGATCTTCACAGAAGACCTAGGAGTATCAGGATAATAATGATAATTGTAAAGTCTTCTCCACTGACAAAACGTGTTTAGCAAGAACTTAAGTCATATATTTTCCCAATGGACACATATGTGATGAAGAGAATCATTTCTGCAGAAAAAATATCACCCTTTACATTTTTACAGCAAATTGTTACATCAAAGTGTGAAATCCTCGCCAAATTTTAGTTGAAAATTTATAGGAATGCAGATGCTGTGAAAAAAACTGAAAAATTAAACTTTCAACACCCTGTATCTCGAAAACGAAGTCTACGTTGACCCATCATTATAATACTTTTATTCTGGATATCATCCTCTTTGTTTGTACCTCCATTTAGGAAAACGCTGCATTTCATTGTTGAAAGGAATATACGTGCTCAGAAATAAAATGGATGATATAAATAAAAAACGATTCTTTTTGAATTGGTATACATTTTTCTTCCCCAAATAATTTTTTTCAGGAAGGAAAATAAAATTGAGAATTAACACCAAACTAGAATGTCAAAAATATACCACGAATCGGTCATTGAAGCACAAAATAGGTATTGTTCATCCAAATCTATTGTATCGCCTTCAAAGTAAACTCGCTCTGAAATAATGAACGATCCAATATCAACACAGGTTTTCTGGAATCGGCGCGAATTCTATTTCTTGCTTTTTTTATTGACTGAAAAGAGATACACTAGTTGTTCGATAAGTTTTTAACCAGAGATTCGTTCCCAATGACAGCCTTGTTAGATGATTAATTAAGTGGCAACACGTTCCATACCCAAATAATCGCTAAAAAATAGTATGAATTGATTCGTGAGGCAGAAGTTTCAACACCTATTTCTTCTAGACTTGACCAGCCATTTTTAATCGCCATTTTAGCGATGTTAAGTAGAGTTCAAGATTTTGATGGCCAGCCAGTGCGAGGCAAATCTTTCACTACATTTGTATCGCACTATACCACTCATAAGCGCTAATTTTTGACGAAGTAGAATACTTGTACTTGTATAATATTTCCAATGCTATCTCACAGGAAATTCTGTTTGCAATGCAAAACTTAGGACAGAATTTTTGATTGATTTTTTCTCCATTTTTGAAATCGCAAAATAGGAACTGAACAATTGCAGCATTATAAACAAACTGAATAACAGGTTATGGCTGCCGTATCTGTCTGCGACAAAGAAAGATTCCTTGGAATCTAACGGCCTGTGGTTATTTCACTGGAAAATAGGTAACCTAAATTCTCTGTTCCAGGTACTTTATTCACCATAAACGAAGTGTGAACAGCTGTTGATAATTTTGTTTAAAGATATTTACATATCTCACAAAAATAGCCTGTTTACTAAATACCGATACATTGATAGCTGCTCAAGGTTTGACATGAATAAAAACAAATATTCATTATCGGTAATACCTTTGTTGTCTCTCAAAATATTCTCCATTGAGAACAATACACTTACATGCGTTGGAACCAATTTTCTAAATACTTTTTCCACTCCAATTGAGCTACCTCCAAAACATGTGATTTGAACTATTTCAGGTGTTAAAAAATGATCACCTCCCAATTTATTTTTTTAACTGTTGGAAAAAGAAAAAATCATTGAGCATCAAACAAGGACTGTACGGCGATGACCCAACAGTTCGATGTTCTAACTGCTCAAAGCGTTTTTGTTTAAGCACATGTTTGCGATTTGCAATGTCGTTATGAAGTGATTCGTCATGGATTTTCTGATTTTTTTGACAGTTCTGGAAAACATATGCTGGTGTGATATTCAGTATTGACCTTTCTACATTGCTCTAGCGGAATTGTGGCAACATGCAAAGCAAAAAAGGTCTGAAAAAAGAAATAAAAAAACTAGATTGATATTAAATATGATGCATTTAACAAACCATTTATCTGATTGTCCTCTCCTCCTCGATCGCAACTTTTTCATTTGTATAATTTTTGTGCTTGTTATGTTGTGTTTGTGTTTTTGCAGATTTCTGGGTGATATTTGTGTATCCTGAGAAGTTCACAACACAAGCATTGCTTAGGTAACATCTTATGGATATTTAAATGTTATTACACTACCTATACCATCTGAATAAGTCATCTATCATAATTTTTCTTTGTCCAGTTATTACGAAGAAAAAAGGCAATCATTTGCTTTTGCGCGAACAACTCTTGTTGGATCGTCGAAAAAAGCCATGTAGTCGACTGTTATTTAGTTTTGGGTTCGTATGTATATACTGTAAAACCTCTCTTGGCGGACACTCCTCATAAGTGGACGCTCCCCTCAAACGGACAATTGCCCTGGAACCGAGAAATTTTCTTGTAATATTATACTCACGAGCGGACACCTCAACCGACGGATAGGACACCATAATTTTCTCAGCAGTGCCGAAAAACCTCCCAGATACGGACGCGGAATTCTGAAGAACGGCTAAATGCGAATACGTACGTATCTACGTGTTCATAGAAGATTCTCGTAGTTATTTCTTGGTTTAACCGCGCAAAAGAAAACTTCGTGGAATCCCCTTTATTTCGTCGCAAGAAATACAGTTCTCGCTATTAGTGAACGCTCGCTAGTAGTGAAACGTATGTTTATTGAACCATGGCACCAAAGAAAAGATTTTTGACGTTGAAAGAGAAGATGGAGCTTATAAATATGTCAGAGAAAGATAATTCATCAGTTCGCAAATTAGCAGAAAGGTAAGTCAATCATTCGGAAGTTATTTTGATTAGTTTTTGAATTTATTCTTGAATATTTTCAAATTCAACATAGGAAAAACTCAGGCCACAGCAATTTTGAAACAAAAGGAGAAAATTCATGATATGTGGCAATCTGGTGATAATCTGCAGCAAAAACTGTGTAGACTGAAAAACATTCCAGAAAAAATTGATAGGGAATGTCTAGATTGGTTTTCTCGAGTGAGGAATCAGAATATCCCAGTGTCGGACCATTGATAAAAGCGAAAGCGAAAGAAATTGCCAGCAGGTTGAATTATGAAAAATTCAGTGCTTCTAATGGTTGGCTGCAAAAATGGAGGACGAGACATAATATAAGTTTCAAAGCTATATCAGGTGAGTCTGCAGATAATGATGTAGAAAATGTAAAGGAATTTTTGGAAAAATTGCCATCACTTCTTTTGGGATATAGACCAGATGATATTTTCAACGCCGATGAAAGTGGTTTATACTTTCGAGCATTACCAGATAAAACAATGGCACTCAAAAAGAGAAATGCGTTGGCGGTAAAATGTCAAAAGATAGGCTCACTATTTTATTCTGTGCAAGCATGACTGGAGAAAAGGAAAAATTATTAGTGATCGGAAAAGCCGCCTGTCCACGCGCACTCAAAAATATTCCAATAAAAAATCTGCCAGTTACATGGAAATCAAATTCCAAAGCATGGATGACTGGTGTCATAACGAAGGAATGGCTCTTAGATATGGACAGACGAATGAGGTTTCAGAAGAGGAAAATATTATTGTTTTTAGATAACGCTGGTTCACATCCTAAGGACATAAACCTAACAAATATATAATTATGCTTCTTACCTCCTAATTGCACTTCGGTGTGCCAACCCTTAGATCAAGGCATAATCAAAAATGTTAAATTTTTGTACCGAGACTTGATTCTGAAACATGTTCTATCAAAAATGGATAGTGCTTTGTCGGCATCAGAATTAGCTAAATCAATAAATGTTCTAGAAGCACTTTATTTCATCAAAACAGCTTGGAACAACGTTTCCCACAGGATCAAAATTGCTTCACCAAAGCAGGATTCAGTAAGGATAGGCCTTCTTCGAATATCTTAGAGGAGGCATATGACGAAGAGGACTACATGCCCCTATCAATACTTGCAACTTTTTCGAAAAATTGTGAAGCAGTGTGCAACACAGTGAATAATAGAGAATTCATTGATTTGGATGAAGGAATATCTACAGAAGAGCATTCTGATTTCAATCATGAAAATGGAGAGGAAGATGAAGAACAGGAGAGCGACGTAGAAGGAAGCACTATTACTGAAAGCACCAAAATAAAATCTTACAGGGAAGCTCTGAATTTCATAAAAGAGTTGAAAATATTTGCCCAAGAAGACTTTGTGGCCTTTCAACACCTTAAAAATCCTGAGACCCACTTCCAAACTAGTCTACTGATAGAAAAAAAGAAAAAATGACACAATCCAAAATAACCGATTTTTTCTAAATTATGCATTTCATAATGTGAATAATTTCGTTTTGTGTAATAGATCAATATTCCTGTATTTAGTTTTCCTTAATAAGTTTATAAATGTTTTTCAATAAATAATTCGTGTTTTTGTTTCCAATTCTCTTTTTATTTATTTTGCACCTTCCGACAAGCGTACATCTCCCACGTCCGGACAAAAAAGCTGGAACCAACGGTGTCCGCTCTTGGGAGATTTCACTGTATTCATTATTCGTCCTCTGTAGAGCTCTTACAGAGTTCTTCTGAAGCAGCGCGATTAAATGTTTTGGAAGTTTCTTTGCACCAACTGACATTTTCTGAACGATTCTCAAATTATGCGGTATTCAAAGCTAATATATCTTGTTGACGGCCGAATGTTCATGCAATATTAAATTAATGCCCAAGTATGCCCCAATCTCACGTCATCTTACATGATGATCTTGCAATATCAGTTCATGCACAGCATCGATTTTTTCTGCCACATGGCGATTTTAGATGACCTTAACGAAATTCGTCCCGTTGCGAAGTGCGACCAAGATAGAATTCGGAAAACCAGCGAAACACAGTGGCTCCAGATAGTGTTTCATTACCAAATGTCGAAGCGGGTTTATCGGCACTCTGCTGTTGGTTCTACGTCAAAAATTATGAAAAATGATCTCATGAAAATGTTCATGATTTAGTTCAATTTTTTGACTAAGATTAATGTTTAGAGTATCTGTGGGAAAAAGAATTAACACTATTATGGCAACTCGTTCTGAGTACATTCATCATTGAAAATGTCAAACTATACGAACAGTCAGATTTAATTATTTGACTTTTGACTCGTATCAGTGTTGCTTCATCTCAAAATTTAAGTAGCAATCCTCCCACGGGTTAGGCTGACAGGTAATTACCTGGCGGCATCTCATTGTTGAAATAGAAATGTATTTACTAGGACGAAACAACATTAACATCAATTTATAACACTATAATTTTATGTGAGCCTAATAAATTTCAAAACAAATATATAATATTCTACCAGCTGCGCCATCTGATATAAAGTAACTGTTATCATTTTCGTACCGCATAGTCGGTAGTTATTAAATTAGAAGACTCAGAAACATTTTGAGACGCCTACATGAATTTTGGATAAATATTGTATCTTAAACGCAACCAAATTAAAACAGTGATATCAAAATGTTCATACAAATTCAGGTTCATTTTCTAGAATAGTTTCAAATCGTGACAAAAATCGTCAAATTTTTTAAAAAACTGTAATTAGGAGAGACTCAGCCAAATTAATTTTAATACCAAAATCACCGTTATCAGAAGCACGTCGATTCGTTTAAAAAATTTGTCGAAAAAACTCACTTCATATAGCCTAAAATAAGATGAAGTTATTCAAGTAAAATGATATTACGAAATACGTTGCCTAGAGCATTAGATGAAAAAGTTGAACATTTAGGTCGAGAATAAATAAAGAAAATGAATATGAATGAATGAATACAGTGAATACAAATCTTTCTAGTAGGAAACAGTTGAAGGTTAAACTAGCAAAAATTGTTGATTCCAAAGTGAATGAAAACTTCCCTAGAGCAGAATGCAAAATCAAATGGATCAATTGAGTGAAATTGGCACTCACTGAAAAGGTACGGAAAACTAGTTTGTATAATTTTTCCTGGTAATTCATCATTCATATTTGGGACTGGAATTTACTTAGGTTAGAGTTGGTCTAGGTGAATCCATGTGAGTAGAGCGTAGGATTTAATAATTTTTAATGTCTTCAGAATAAAAATGAAAAACTTGAATTACCTTCAACTCATAATTAACAAAAGTAAAATCCAAATCACAATTATAAAATTAACACAATTACTAAGTCAGTTGACCAAAAGTATACCCCAAAAGCAATGATTTAATAAAAAATAAATATATTTTATTAACATACTTAGGATCAAAAAGTGTAAAGGTGACTAAATATTTAAAGGTGATATCTTTAACATTTCTTACAATACCATTAATTCATTAGGAAAATTAATAAGGAATTACAAAGAAAAAATATCTAAGAAAAGAAATCAAGTGTTCGTAAGCTAACTTGCGGTACTTGCCAGTTTGTATATGTTGGTCGAACAGGAAGATCCTTCCAGACAAGAATAAAGGAACATGAAAAATGTTATGCTACAACAAAAGGAATTTAACTTATGCAGAACACATATTGGACACAGGACATATTTTTGTAAGTTATTTTGAAATTTTACACGTTGAAAACCTATTAGAAAGTTTAGAAATTGATAGATATCATAAAAAAAAGTTTTATTGAATGACCCAACAGAATTAACCAGATCCTCTTCATTGAACATTTTTTGAAAAATAGACTTCCTTCAACCTCTCTATTTTCTGTTATGCAAGCAGTACTATATACAGGGTGTATATGAATAGTTGCGAAAAAATTTACGGGGTGGTTCCTTGTCAAAAAATGGGGTCGGCCTTTTTTATAAACTTAATTTTTTTGAGCCCCCCGTGCTTAGTTACAGCCCCCTAAAGATAGCGCCCGAAAACAGTTTTTAATTTTTTTCTCCAAAAACCCAAAAACTGACAAGAATAAAATTAAACAGACATTTCATGCGGGCGAGAAGGCACTCAAAAAAATTTGGTGGTGTTCCTCTATGATTGCAAGAGCTACAAAAAGCCACCCCTAAACCTTCTTTCGCAAGGAACTTTTTTCCATATACCTATTACACAATAAGAAAATTAATTTTGGATAACTTGATCCATTATTAACAAATATGGTCTCTTGTGAATACTTGCTGAATTTCGAGGTTTAATAGATAATAAAACTTAATCATCGTGATATCGTGAGTCGTAGAGACTGGAATTATTTCCGAACAAGTATTTATCTAGTAAGCGGATGTCATTTTGTTATAATAACTGATTAGTTTTGATTAACTTTGATTCAGTTGCAATTATTGTCAGTTTTATGATTAAAAAAAAAATGAAAACTGTTTCTCGGTCGCCATCTTTAGAGGGCCGTATCTAAGCATGGGGGGCTCCAAATAATTAAGTTTATATTAAAGACGCACCCTAATTTTAGACAAGGAATCACCTCCTAAATTTTTTCGCTTATATTCATATACACTTTATATAGATATTTTCGAGCATTGTATGATCTGTATCTTGTAGTACTCACCTGATGAAGTCATGGTATGACGAAACAATTATTGTGAAATAAAATATTAGCGGAATAATAATAATAATAATAATTGTTTATTGATCCTTTTAGACAAATACATGTATATGATAGGTCAAAATAACAGGTTACAATAAATCAGAGAGATATTCATGCACATTATATTAACTTCTCTCCAGTAACAAAGATTTAATAGATAACATACAAATACTAAGAGACCTAACACTCTGTGGAAGATGATTATATAAAACAATACTCTGATACAATGGGGACATCTCAAATCTAGATGTTCTATGTATCGGAATGTTTAATATACCCTCATTTCTGGTCTTGTAAGCATGAAAAAAAATTTTTGTATATTTTGTTCATTCTATTTAATATAAATTAAACATCTCAATATGAAAATGGATGCTATTGTAAGAATAGCATGTTCGTAAAATAGTGGTCTACGTGAAGATCGGGGAGATTTGTTGAACATCATTCTCAGAGTTCGCTTCTGCAAAACAAAAACTCTACCAGCATAGGTTGAGTTACCCCATAACATTATATTGTACGATGACTATACATCAAAACTATAGTGAATGTTGAGTGATTGATAGCATAATAAGAGAAAATTTAATTTCTTGCACAAAACGTCGATATGTGTATTGCATTTCAAATTCTTATCAATGTGGATGCCAAGAATCTAGCAATATCTATAGACGCGTTGATAATGTCGAATGATCAGTTTCCGATCATTATTCCCAATTGAAAAGTGGATGCAAACAGTCTTATCAGCATTTAGCATTAGCCTATTTGCATGACACCACTTCCTAAGCTTTGCACCAGTAGTTCACAACGGATTTGAAGCTCATCGAAGGTACTGGCCGCAACCGCCACTGAGATGTCATCAGCAAACGAAACTATTTTAAATTTCGGTGACAGAGATTGAAAGGCAAAACCAGTGATAAAATTGATGAGTATCTTCCGCAAATTTACGGGAAGATCATTAACAGTAAATTAACAAAGTAAAAATAGAAGTGGTCCCAGAACGGAACCCTGAGGCACTCCTAAATCTATATTGCGCTCAGCAGAGAAAGAGCTCTGGACCTTGACAGTCATAGATCTACCTTCCAGATAACTGAGTAGCAAGTGTGAAAAAAACCCCTGAAACCCAGGTTATAACACACTGAAATGGTAAACAACCGAATGACCGGGGCAGGTCGGAAAATAAAACGGCGATATATGTACCGTTATCGAGACAATCATATACGAACTCTACAAAACTTATGGTTGCCGTTTGAGTCGAGCGACTTGATCTAAAGCCATGCTGCGCAGGTTCTAGAATGTTAAACTTGTCAAGGTAGTTTTTCATTCTATTGAAAACAATTCTCTCAAACACCTTAGAGACGTAACTTGAAGTGGAAATGGGTCTATAGTTGATCATGTTATGAATATCATCTTTTTTATGTATGGGAGCAACTATAGCCTTTTTGAGAATGGAAGGAAACACACCTAAGCTAATAGATAAGTTCATACATTGCGTGAGAGGCTGCGCAATTTAGGAACCTATCAACTTTAAAATTCTTGAAGAGATGAAATCAGTTGCAGTGCTCTTATAATTTTTGAGTAGTTTTATACTCTACATGGCTTCATTCTCTATAACAGTATAAAAGAAAAAATCACTATCTAACATACCACAAGTAGTACACGAGCAAGATGAAGAGCCTCTATAATAAAGGTTTAGTGAGGTCTCAGTTATAGTGGAGAAATAATCGGTGAAGGTTTCAGCCAATTCACTGTCCCCACCAAATGAAACCCCATCTACTTCAAGTGCAATGGGTTCATGTTTTCCACTCTTCCGGTCAGTCAGATACAGTCCATACCGTTTTATTTTTATTTTTAGAATGATCAATAAGATCACCATAAAACTTCAATTTTGTATTTCGACTGAGCGAATAATAAGATAGATTAGCTTTTCTGCACATTTCCTGAGTTGACTGACATTTTATGTTGTATTGTAGCCAATGAAGATGCATCAAATTACGCTTAGCAACAACAATTTCAGATGTGACCCAAGTTTTTCATCGATTCAGGTAACAGGTGAATTTCACGAGAGGACAACAAGATTCAAATAGGTTTCGTATAAAACCTATAAATGCTTCAAAGCGTTCATCAACATTTGGATATTCATAAATATTCTTGAAATCACAATGTGATATTTGAAAAATAAAATTATCCAGATTACACTGACTCAATCTTCTGACCATTTTATATTGCTGTTTGGTATTAAGATGTGAACCAGCATGAAATTCCAGAGAAATAGGCCGATGGTCACTAACATGAGCCTCATAAACCTCCACACAGCAATCCGATCTTTCGAGATTGAGGTATGGCAAATATTATTAGTAAATATCCTGGTGGGATCTTTAGATGTCACACTAAAACCGTGACATTCGAGCATATCGATAAACAATTTACGATTGGTACAGTTAATTTTCAAGAGATCAACATTAAGATCTCTGCATATGAAAATGATATCAATTTTAGTGAAAAAATAATCTAGTGCGTATGATAATTTGTTAAGAAAAGTCTCAAAATTATCGGACGGAACAGGGTCGGTAAACACTAAGAATGCCCAGACGTAACACTCACCATAGTTCCACATATTTCGCACTCCATTTCATGGGAAAATGAAGAAACACACAAAATTTTCACAGTGACACCAGTTTTGACGTAGATCATCGATCCACCGTGTGCACGATTTGGACGACAGTAGTGGTCAGCTTGCAAATAACCAGATATTACCATAAACTTCACGGTATCAGGATTGCACCAGTGCTCAACAACACTCACAACATCAGGAGTTTTTTCAGATAAAAGCAACTCTAGGATATCCATTTTGTTGGAGATACATTGAATATTAAGCTGTAGGAGCTTCAATTTTCCATATTTGGTCGTGAGAGAATTGTTATCCATAGAGATATTCAATTTGCCGGATGGTTCACCGACTTTGTCTGAAAAAACCGATGAATGCTAGCCGTGTTCGGCCATTTGGACCCATCAAAAACTTTTTCGTATTCAGAGCTAGGTATAGGCACTTTGAATGATGAATAGCTCTCTGGATATCTTGATGTGATCTTTTCACATTTTACATTGGAGAAATTTTGCCCAAGAAAATTCTGCAAATCTGCTACTGTTGTTTCTGGCTTAGGACTTATGACATGAAGTGCTCTGTATTTATCGACACCTTCAACAGACCGATTTCCAGTATTATTACCAACTACTAGTGTTCTATTTCTTTTACGAACTGATCTTTTATAAAAAACTGCCTTCCATTCAGCAGTGTCCGTATTGTTCCTTTCATTATTAATATTTTTTGATTGACTTTTGTCAATTGATGATAAGAAGGGGACACTTCTTACTTTATCAAGGATAAAAGAAGCATCTGCATTGTTTACACTTATGTTTGTTTACTTTAATCGGAACCGTGGGAGCAGTAGAAGTACGCGCTTCCGTAACTGCAGTCGGGGGAACGCAGTTGGCTATTTGCCGCTCAGGCGCATCCGTTGCAGCACGCGATGCCCGCTTATTATATTATGTTATTTAAGGCGAACGGGCGTCTGTCCACCCTACCACTGCGTCCGCACGGACTATTGTGGTTCATCCCTAATTTATATCCCCCCGACGAGATCAAGTTTTTGGATAAAACCAATAATCTTGTTCAGGGGTAATTTTTTCAGTTCGCTGTGGGCTATAAAAGTATGGCCAAAGACCTCGAATCTGATGCGACTCACCGCTGGACACTCTGAGACGATGTGCCCTGTTTCAGTGTCCTCAAGACACAGCCTGCATTCATCGTCTTCAGCCAGACCGATTTTGTGCAAATTCCGACAAGTGTCCCTAGTTTGGCCCTATCCAGACCTAGCGCTAGGTTCGCCATCTTTTTATTCGGAGCTGTTCCAAGGAACAAATTCGAATGTTTCAGGCCAGAATGGCTCGGCCAGAAAGACTCTAGCCTTGAGTTCATTCTGCCTGTTAGCCACGTCATGCGGTATTCCCAGGAATGGTTCCGGTTCTACCAAAAGCAGCCCAGCTCCAGCAAACGCCAGCCAATCTGCCTCCTCGTCACCCAAATAGTTTGAGTGGCTCGGTATCCAAACCAGAGTGACCCCGTTATGCATACCGTGCCTGTTTAAAGCCGTGCGGTAACTCCAGACTGTTCTTGTGGTACAAGAGCTGGATTCCAAAGCTTTTAGTACTGACTGACTATCAGTAAATATTTTCATTTTACCGTGGTGGATTTGCCGTTTTATTAGCAGTTCAGCCGCGGTCTCGATGGCAAATAGTTCTGCCTGGAATATGGTTGCGTTTTGACCGAGACTCAATGAGATGATAATTCTTGGTTTGCTCTCATAGACTCCCGCTTCTATTCCGTTCGTCGTTCGCGAGCCGTCTGTGAACAAGCCAAGGTCGGTTCTCAAGAGAACCTCAGCATGCTGGGTCCATTCGTCCCGGCTGGGGACGATTACATTGAAATTATGTTCCTGACTCGTAATTTTTGACATTAGATCCGAAGGCATCGATAGGATACTGTTCGTTAAAAGCTCGTCCAGCAGTCCTGAGCCTCCCATCACTATTGCCTTTGGCCTGTCAATCGCCAGTTGATATAGTTTGTATGTGGTTCGTTCCGCCTCCCTCTGCACGGGCAGGTGCAGGGGTGGTAGATTTAGTAGGACCTCCATGGCTGCCGTGGCTGTGGTGCGAAACGCACCTGTAATTGCAAGGCAAGCCTGTCTCTGTAGTCGGGTGAGCTTTTGTTCGCCAACCGTTTGTTTGTCTCCCACCACGCTACAGCGCCATACACTATCTGTGGTTTAATAACAATAGTGTATAGGCAGTACATCTCGGTGCTCTGTATTTATCGACATCATCAACAGACCGATTTCCAGTATTATTACGAACTACTAGTGTTCTATTTCGTTTACGAACTGATCTTTTATAAAAAAAACTGCCTTCCATTCAGCAGTGTCCGTATTGTTCCTCTCATTATTTATATTTGTTGATTGACTTCTGTTAATTGATTATAAGAAGGGGACACTTCTTACTTTATCAACGATAGAAGAAGCATCTGCATTGTTTACACTTATGTTTGTTTACTGTAATCGGAACCGTGGGAGCGGTAGAAGTACGCGCTTCCGTAACTGCAATCTGGGGAACGTAGTTGGCTATTTGTCGCTCAGGCGCATCCGTTGCAGCACGCGATACCCGCTTATTAGCCAGGACCGAGGAATATGCATTGGTAGGAATGTTATCTGCTCTCTTATTTACATTCCTGTGAACATAAATTTTTTTGTTGGGATTGTTAATATTATAACACTATTTTTGCTGATTATTTCATTCTCAAGTACTGAAATTTTATACTTCAACAATGAATTATTCCCAATCAGCACAGAGTTTTTAGCTTCTAACTCGTAGATTATTTTGAGTAGTAGTTCATGATGTGTAGATACAACACCAATGTTTTTATGAATACCGTTCGACATAGGCGATAACTCGACGGTATTAGCACCACTCGTTACAAATTCCACATCACATAACTTCTTAGTTTTACCGGCACAACCAGGATGGTAAACTTTCGTACAATTAGTACATTTTAAATGATTTGAAGTAAAACACTTTATTTCCGCTTATTTTTATTTTTCAACGACAATTGTTTCGTCAATTACATATTGCCTTCGTCAGGTGAGTATGGTTACTCACTCAGTAACCATACTCACCTGACGAAGTCAATATGTAATTGACGAAACAATTGTCGTTGAAAAATAAAAATAAGCGGAAATAAAGTGTTTTACTTCAAATCATTTACGATGAATTTCCGTCAAGTAGAGACCGAAACTATCAAGAATTAGTACATTTAATGAAATTTTTCATTAAAGTTCGCTTGCAACAACCCCATTCGGAAATCACAATTTGCAGAGACTCACTCGCACCAACCTTTTTACACGACGACATCTTGTAATATCTACAATTGACCCAATAATGTAATTATTTCCAGATAATCAGCTGGATCAATCCAAGTTTTCAAACTTGAAGTCGATGGCTTATTACTGATTTTAATATAAGAAAAATAAATGTTAACTTCCGCTATCTTATTGATTTATACGACAATTGTTTCGTCATACCATGACTTCATCAGGTGAGTATTTAAACTGAGGTATACAATGCAAAACATGACCTTAAATACACAGCTCTGGTACAAAAAGTAGAGGAGTGGAAAGAGTTGATATACAATTAATGAAAAATATTAAGTAGGGGGGATCTGTTTGAATCTATTTGATCATTCAATAAAATTTGTTTTTGATTATATCTATTGATCTCTAAAGTTTCTAACAGTTTCAGTTTCTGACTTTTGTTTTCGATATGTAATATTTCGTAGTTCATATTAAAATTATGGCTAGTCTCTAATAAATGGTTGGCATAAGTTGAATTCGGTTTATTATTACTATAACATTTTTCATGTTCTCGTATCCTTGTTTAGAATGTCTGTCCCACATATACACATGGGCAATCACTACATGTTAACTTGTGAATTCCTGATTTTTTGTTTTTAGGAATGACATCTTCATTATTTTTTATTAAGCTTCCTAAAGAATTAATGGTTTTAAAAGAGATGTTATATTTTTCGTTTTTCTTTAAATATCTAGCAATCTTTTTAGATTTTTGGCCCATGTAAGTTAATGAAATAAATTTGGTTTCGTTTGAATTTTGAAATTTTGGATATACAAGTGATATTGCTTTCTTGTAATTTATTTAATCAAGTAAATTGTCTACAATTAACGGATTAAAATATAGGCCAAAAATCTGAAAAGATTTTTAGATATTTAAAGAAAAAAGAAAAATATAAAATCTCTTTTAAAACCATTAATTCTTTAGGCAGCTTAATAAAAAATGATAAAGATGTCATTAACAAATAATGCTTTATTTGGACATGATAAAATTAGTTATGCAAATATTGGACTTGCTCCACTTCTTTGCGATAGTCGAGTGAATTACTTTGTTTTCTATCTTTATTAAATAGGTATATAGTGGCTCGAGTTGGTTGGTGTTATATTTTCAAACTATAGATAACCACTGGTATGAATACTATGTTTGAAGGATGTTTATTTTCCTGAGAACTTCTAGATGTGAGGAATTCCATCGGTTGTTGTGTTATTTATGGCGAGCGGGCGTCTGTCCACCCTACCACTGCGTCCGCACGAACCATTGTGGTTCACCCCTAATTTATAACACCCCGATGAGATCCAGTTTGTTTTTGGATAAAATCGATAATCTTGTTCAGGGGTAATTTTATCAGTTCGCTGTGGGCTATAAAAGCCTGACCAAAGACCTCGAATCTGATGCGACTCACCGCTGGGCACTCTGAGACGATGTGCATGGCTGTTTCAGTGTCCTCAAGACAGGGCCTGCATCCATCGTCTTCAGCCAGACTAATTTTGTGCAAATGCGCTTTCAGTCTGCAGTGACCTGTCATAATTCCGACAAGTGTTCTTAGTTTGTCCCTATCCAGACCCAGCGTTAGGTTCGCCATCTTTTTGTTCGAAGCTGTTCCAAGGAACAACTTCGAATGTTTCAGACCAGAATGGTTCCGCCAAAAAGACTCTAGCCTTGAGTTCATTCTGCCTGTTATCGCTTCGTTAGTCACGTCATGTGGTATTCCCAAGAATGATTCCGGTCGTACCAGAGGCAGCGCAGCTCGAGCAAACGCCAGCCGATCTGCCTCCTCATTACCCAAATAGTTTGAGTGGCTCGGTATCCAAACCCGAGTGACTCCGTTATAAGTACCGAGCCTGTTTAAAGCCGTGCGGCAACTCCAGACTGTTCTTGAGGAACAAGAGCTGGATTCCAAAGCTTTTAGTACTGACTGACTATCAGTAGATATTTTGATTTTACCGTGGTTGATTTGCCGTTTCATCAGCAGTTCTGCCGCGGTCTCAATGGCAAATAGTTATGCCTGGATATGGTTGCGTTTTGACTGAGACTCAATGAGATGTTAATTCTCGGTTTGCTCCCATAGACTCCCGCTCCTGTTTCGTTCGTCGTTCGCGAGCCGCGAGTTTGTTGATTCCATAGGTAGTCTGATGCATAAGGAGGTCGATGATTAGGTTATTACTGATCTTAAAAACATATATTGATTCCAAGATGTATAGTTTTTTGCTTAAGCTTCAGATGTAGGATTTCAAGATTATGTAACACCAGGAAGACATGTTTGGTGGGTTTGATGTCCTTGAATTCCTACATTTGGAATGAAAAAGCGAAAATATAGACATCTTGGAATCAATAGAGCTTTCAAACATTTTGAAGCACAGCGATAACCTGGTCATATTACTCTGAAATGAACAGACACACCAATGGAATTCCTCAAGATGTTCTTAAGAAACAAAATATTCCTTTACTGTAATATAAACTCCCTACAAAATTACATTTGACTTCAGATTCTTTATCAAGAAGTGTGTCCAGCTTAGTTGTATGAGACCATTTTCGGCTCAATATTCGAAAATTACAGACATCCCTGCAAAACGATAATGATGAAAAACACTATCCTGAAGTCAGAAGATTTAACGCGTTTGTTCAATAGTCCAGTTTTCCTAAAATTTTCAAATCTGTGGAATACCTCTTGAATGAGCTTGATATGATGAATAAAAGTTCTGTGTTCTGTCATTCCAAAGTCAAATGAACATTATTTCTGCATGCTTTTTTCTAGGAAACGGGTCTCAAACGTCAAGACTGGACTCTCTGATGAAGAATACTAGCTGAAAAGCAATTCTGTCTCATTCTCTAATCAAAAGAAATACTTGAAATTTTCGTAGTATATTAGGGGCTAAGTTCGGTAGTGCGCAAAATCGTTCTAACAGTTCCCTTCGAAATTTGTTTTAGTTTTTTTCAATATTTCCGAAACCTCACATCCGATCGCTCTGAAATTCAGAATTTCAAGATTCTTTCAATAGAATATTCACAAAATAAAATTTTGTGCAGGACCGCATCAAACGCTATCCGAACTATAGCTACAGTGCACCGATCGGGTTCAAATACAGCATTTAGATGTTTGGTAAAAAAATTGAAGAGAACAAGTGCGTAAAGCTCCCGATCAAGCATCATTCCCTTCACTATTTCTTGCAATTTAAAACTTGTTCTTCTAAGGTAACGGAACATCTCATAAAAATTAAAAATACTGGGTTAAAAGTCTCCATCCTTCTTCCTTCTATATACGTCATTGTATATTTTCACGACAGAATTTAAAAAGAATGCATTGCAGAAAGATTCATTTATTGCCAAAATCAGATAATAAAAAAAATCCAAAAAATTCGCGCAGCGCCTCTATTCGAACCTTGGTTCAAAACTTCGAAAAGAGAGATGTTAGCCATCTATCTACTAGGGCTATCAAAATTTGTCCCTTTTTATAGATACATTTACAGAATACAAAATTCCATTTTTACAGATTTTAAAAATTAAAAATTTCTCGAAATATATCTTCGCGAAATTATGGGCCTTTGCGTTGTTATTTGACAGCTACAAACTAAATTGAAACTCGATGGAATTTATAGTTTCTAAATAATTAAAAAAAAAGAATGTCAAACGTTAATAGCCATTGAGTCAATTCTGTTCATTTTTGAATACAACTGATATATTTAGGCTCCAAACCTATCCTAAAAATAATATATAAATAATAGGCTTCTGGTTTTCCATTTGGAAATCATAATTCTTACCTCCAATCGTCCGCCCAGACATGCAATCCTCACAATATTTGTCATAAATCTTAAACTCAAATTTATTTTCAATCATATACTCGTGATTCGAAATTAGTAGAAAAATATGTGAATGTTTCAAATGTGTATAACTGTCGAACCATCCAACCAATTTCATCCATAAACATACTTAACCGAGATATCTACCCTGAAAGTATTAAGTACCTAGCTCTTTCCATTCGAAAGAGCCGACCAAACTGGCCGGGAAGAATCACTTGTGATCTCAGATTCTTCTTTAGTAAGTCCGACCTAGTCATTTGAGACCGTTTTCAACTAAATTTATAAGAGCAAAACTATAGCATGATGTCCCCTAGAACAAGCGAGTACAAGTGCATTGAATTTATCATCAAAGGAATTTCGGATATATTCATGAACTTCAACTTGTAGTACCTAAGTATTACATGTCAGTGAAATGTGTTGAGCAGCCAATTAATATAATTAATGCTTTTACTAATTACTATCAACTGCAACTGCAACCTACATGAATATGTAATATGTGATTATAGGAAGTAATACTAATTCGTCATGAAAATTATGAGTGACATAGAATTACATTTAAGGAAAATTGTATAAAGATGATTTAACAACACCTTCGTACAAAATATTGCAATGAGACAATAAGAGCGTAATTCGTGAAATTTATCCTCGGATTTAATGGTGTAAATATGTATATTATGCAATACTTTTGCATCCTCACATCCAATCAAAGTAGCAATAAGGAAGTTATAACAAAATAGAAAACTTCGTGAAACTTACCTCCATATTTGTTCTAGATGAGAATGTGAAATTGATACCTTTTTTTGTCTAATTTCCACTTTTATCTAATTTCGTACTACATTAAGTTCTACTGATTCTGACTTTCGGATCATTACCAAAAAAAAGGTGCTCTGCGTAAGAACCTTCTTGTGTTTAGAGTTCAGTATTAATCAGATAATAAATTACATTTATTATGAATTTTCATAAAATCGCAAAATCACCTATATCGCTTAAACCCATACTAATTATTATTAATATTTTCTATTTTTTTCCTTGTGCTTTTTCTCACCGAAAACTGGCGATAAATACAGGAAAATATTCTTTATCCTCAGTTCTGCTTATCAAGGTTTGGACGTTAATGTATGTCCAAATCCTAATAATCTTCATTCAGGACATTTGTCTTGTGCCTGGTCCTCGTTTTCTCTCCTTCGTTCCTTTAATAACTAGTTATAATAACTTGAAAATAGAATGAAAAAAATTAAAATTTGTTATTTCTGAATATATACATGAGGTTGAAAGTCAACAAATTTTAAATATAAAATAGAAAGGCTTTTTACTTGATAGAAGAAATATAACAAAATTTGAATATCAAAACAAATTGAAATATGTTTATCTTCTACAATTTTAATTTCCAAAAGAATTTTTTATTCAAAAACTTTTAGAATTAAATTAATGATCAATCTTGAATATATAGTTGATCTGTAGTTCGAAGCTTAAGTCTTTTAACACGTGAGTGATGTAGGTTATGTTTTTGATTTTGATATTTGGATTATTGAAAAACGGCTGATGAAGGGATTATCTAGAATTATATTTGTTTTTTGAAAATATAGTGCACATTTTTTAGAGATTTTTGAAATAATTTGTTCGAATATTTAAATGTATTAAATATTTCAAATAAATTATATTCTTTGGGAAGTCCTTCAAGTGTGTTCATGTTTTTATAAGGCAAGTAGTATTTCTTAAGATAAAACCAGAAACAAAATTTTGTCTCGTTTGAATATTTATTTATTAATTTTAATTACTTTCGTATATCTATTGGGTTATTTATTTCATTTGACATTGTATATTGAGTTTTGATTATATACGTCTATTAAATGTAAGCGGTGCTTGTTTTAGACATTAATTTAATTCTAAAAGTTTTTGAATAAAAAATTCTTTTGGAAATTAAAATTGTAGAAGATAAACATATTTCAATTTGTTTTGATATTCAAATTTTAAATATACCGCATCCACAATGTGTGAAGCAAGTCACCGTTGAGTTGTCTTGTGTTGTAGATAAAACATTTTCTCCTGCCATTATCTCATTAAAAAAGCAGAAAATATTATTGTGAAGAAAATTAATAGCAGTCTGCCGCTAACAGAAGTTTTTGATTGTCTCGGTCTTTACTTGACGGAAATTCATCTTCAATATAAGAAAAACAAATGTTAACTTTCGCTATTTTATTGACTTACACGACAATTGTTTCGTCATACCATGACTTCATTAGTTGAGTGTTTAAACTGAGGTATACAATGCAAAACATGACCTCAAATACAAAGCTCTGGTACAAAAAATAGTGGGGTGGAAAGAGATGGTATACAATTAATGAAATATACTAAGTGGGGATGATCTGTTTAAATCTATTTGATCATTCAATAAAATTTGTCTTTTTTCATATCTATTGATCTCTAAAGTTTCTAACAGATTTAGTTTCTGATTTTTGTTTTTGATATGTAATATTTCATATTGAAATTATGGCCAGTTGGCATAAGTTGAATTAGGTTTATTATAAATGTAACATTTTTCATGTTCTCGTATCCTTGTTTGGAATGTGTCCGCCCCACATATACACATGGGCGATCAATACATGTTAACGTGTAAACTCCGGATTTTTCGTTTTTAGAAATGACGTCTTTATTATTTTTTATTAAGCTGCCTGAAGAATTGATAGTTTTAAAAGAGATGTTATATTATTCTTTTTCTTTAAATATCTAGCAATCTCTTCAAATTTTTGGCTTATGTAAGTTAATGAAATAAATTTGGTTTCATTTGAATTTTGAAATTTTGGATATATGAGTGTGGATAGCTCAGCGGGAGAGCATCGGACTCGTGACCGGGAGGTCCAGGGTTCGAATCCTATTCAGGTAGAAAAGAAATTTTCTAGTTGGACGGGTATCTGCCACCATTTCACTGTTGGGTCAAAAATTAACAGTGCTGTGACCTAAAGTGGCGCAAGATCGCAGTAACAAAGCCTACACAGAACACAACTGAACTCCTAACTCGTACAAGCTGAAAAAGCTTCTGAGGGATCTTCACAGAAGATCTAGGAGTATCAGGATAATAATAATAATAATAATAATAATAATAGTACAAGTGATATTGCTTTCTTGTAATTTATTTTATCAAAATAAGTGTCTACAATTAATGGATTAAAATCATTATTGAAAGCTATTTGTTTAATGGTTTTATACTCTTCGTCAAAATTTTCTTTCGTCATGGGTATGTTAACCAATCTATAAAGCATACTATTAACATACCCATGACGAAAGGAAATTTTGACAAAGAGTATAAAACTATTAAACAAATAGCTTTCAATAATGATTTTTATCCATTAATTGTAGACAATTTACTTGATGAAATTAATTACAAGAAAGCAATATCACTTGCATATCCAAAATTTCAAAATTCAAACGAAACCAAATTTATTTCATTAACTTACATAGGCCAAAAATCTGAAAAGATTGCTGGATATTTAAAGAAAAAAAAAATAACAACTCTTTTAAAACTATTAATTCTTTAGGCAGCTTAATGAAAAATAATAAAGACGTCATTCCTAAAAGCAAAAATCAGGAGTTTACAAGTTAACATGTAGTGATTGCCCATATGTATATGTGGGACTGACAGGCCGTTCATTTCAAACAAGGATACGAGAACATGAAAAATGTTACATTAATAATAAACCGCATTCAACTTATGCCAACCATATGTTAGAGACTGGCCATAATTTTAATATGTAATATGAAATATTACATAACGAAAACAAAAACCCGAAACTAAATCTCTTAGAAACTTTAGAGATCAATAGATATAACAAAAGACAAATTTTATTGAATGATCAAATAGATTTAAACAGATCCCCCTACTTAATATTTTTCATTAATTGTATACCATCTCTTCCCACCCCTCTATTTTTTGTACCAGAGCTGTGTATTTAAGGTCATATTTTGCATTGTATACCTCAGTTTAAATACTCACCTGATGAAGTCATGGTATGACGAAACAATTGTCGTGTAAATCAATAAAATAACGGAAGTAACATTTGTTTTTCTTATATTGCTAACAGAAGTTTCTAGAAGAACTAGTAGATCTTTATATCCTATACTACAGTGTGAACAGGCATAGATACGAGAAGCTTCGCACGTCCGAGGAAAAGCAAACAGCGCCAAGATCGCCAATTGAAACTTATGGCGCTTTGAAGCAGATTTAGTAGTATCTAGGCTATAACATTTTTATGGTTTCAAGAGCAAGATAGGATGATTTCTATGCATATAGTATACAACCGAATACGAAGTATTAGTCTCTTATATTATCGTTCACGCTGGGTACTACCTCTCATTATTGAACATCAACAGAATCATCTCCTCTGATGTTTGAAGAGAGTTCAGTGCGACCAGGAATGGAATACGGTAATCTTTAGTCACGAGATTCGTTTCTGTCTGGAGATGAATGATAGTGGCGTAAAGGTGAAAAAACAACGTGGCTTCTACTGCATATGATATCAGATCACCACTGGTTTTCATTATAGGCAACAAGAGAGACAAACACTCCATTCAGTAAATATAGGACCCTTACTTCCACAGGATGCTAGTTTTCAATTAGATGATGCCTGCGAGAGGACAGTCTTCATTTCTTTCTTTATTTCGAACAAATAAAGATAATAAATCCGGAATCAACAAGTTGACTTGCAAAGATTGCCCTTTAGTATACTACATTGTATAGTACATTGGCCAGATTGGCAGATCATCCAAGAAACGTTTCCAAGAACACGAAAGGGGTTATATATCCGATTCTTTACATTCGACATATGCTAATCATCTTAAGGAATTCAGGCATAATTTTAACAATAACTATGAAATTATCCACGTCGAAAGCAAAAGTTCTAGATTAACACTTTTAGAATTTCTTGAAATCAACAGGTATAATGCCAGTAAAATCCTTTTGAACGAACAAACAGATGTTGATAATTCTCCATTAGAGAATATCTTTCCTCAATGGCATTTTTAGTGGCAAACTCCAATAAACACCTAGAGTTTTTATGACTTGTGGTTCCATTATTTGGTCGCGTACCTAAAAATGTATTCAAACTCGGTTACACTGAATACCATCAGACAGTACAATGCAATACCTGAAGAAGTGGTGAAACAATTGTTTTAGTAGTACAAACATTTTTGTGGAAATGAATTACTGTCTCATATATATTTTCAAATAAAATGAGTTTCCACCAAGTAAAGGCCGAATCAATCAAATACTTACTCAATTAAATTAGGTTAGCCTCGAATTAGATCCCCCCGAGAAGATATTAACCATCTCATTATAATCGAGTACAGGCGAATCAATTAGTGCATTGGAAATTGCGGATGGTTAAGACAATATTGTTGTATTTTTCAAAAAATTCCATTCATTTACTAGATGAGCAAGAGGCAATGAACATGTGCGCCAAAAATTATCGAAGTCGGTGCAGTATGTTTGGATATTTTTGTGTTGTGTTTGTATTTATTTGTTATAGTGATGACCATTATTCTCGTAATAAAAAGTAGAGTTGCGCAAAATTTATCCAGATCATCCACACTAAATATATCATAACAAAATCGGACCTTAGTGGCTCAAGTGATTAACAACACTGCGAAGATAGGGGTTGTGGGTTAAGAACCCGTCTTTACCCATGAGTGTGTAGTATTTATTAGATGTTAGTGACGTATGAAGTATTGTAAGTATAGTTTGGAACCTGCCTGTATAGCCTAAGGAAATTCAAGATCATTAAGACAGATTCAACGAAACAATTTTATGCATTTCAAGTTCTTCAAAAAATCTTCACCAGAACAGAAAATGATTGCTATACTTGTCTGATATGCATCAGCAGAGACTAAATTCGAGACACGCACTTCTGATACCAATCGTATGAGCCAAGTTAGGTGGAAATAAAATGAAGCACACCATACTGGAGTTGCCAGAGCGACAAAAAAACTAATTGCCGTCCATTAGGAGCGAGATTGGATTCGGTGAAAAATCACATTTTATTCTTATTTATGTGAACGGGCTCGAAAAGGGCTTTTATCGACGTATATATTCGATTCTTCTGTTCCCAAGGAGTTGAAGGTAATATTTTTTCTGTGAAAATTTGTAGACTGTGCGGTTTCGAACCGACAAAGCGAGAAAGATTCTACTGTCTCTGTAAGATCACATAATTAATTACTAACGATGTTTTTCTGAACTCAGTTGCAAATCTTTTAGGTTCCTTTATGCAAAAAATATTACTGAGATTTTGAATTTGAAATTTCATGATAAATTGAATACTCATTATTTTACCAAAAAATTATTTGTGGCTACAGCTTCGAAAAATTACCTCATCAACTTCAAAATATGTACGGGTTATTTATGTACAACACGTTTATAGAACGATAACAAGCGTTACCAAATATTGGTATAGTAAAAGGTGTGGTCAACAAATATTCTTTTTATTAGGGATCAACAGAAAAATTTCACACAATTCTAAAGAATTAAGCCTCCCGTAACTTCATTTTTCATGTAAGATTTTTAAATTGTCAATTTAAGGACAATATTCCATATTTAGACAGAGTTCATTGAAAGGTGTAACCAGAAATTGTAGAATGTGATTTTAATAAATTATGAATTATTACTAAATAAGTTGCAAAAGTGGAAGCTTGTTTGTTTTTTATGAAACCATTCGAATGTCCAATGAATTGGTTTTGAATGAAGATCTTGTCTGACTTATATACATTGCTGAGCATAAGATAAGGGTCATCTCTATTTGTACATTATTATGGAAATTTTTGCCTTTTCAGGATTTTTACGGTTGCAATATAATTGATTAATTATATGCAATAATTGTCGTAATTGCTCAAATGAAAGAAGATATTGTCGTTCTGTTAGAAGATTCTTGAAAATAATAAAAAATATAAATAGTATTTGATATTCTTTTCTAACCATGAAAAAAAAAACAAGAATTTCCGTATCTCTTCTTGCGGTAATAACAAGGTACTCTAATAACGTCTAAGCATCTCATCTCGACTATATCTAGACTAGAGTAGCCCAAACAAATCTCATTATTTGAACCTAGTCAAGATGAGCAGAAACCATCCGAGCAATGTGAGGCCGAGCATTATAAATAATTAATGTTCATCAAAAACCTCTGTCATGTATCAAGAAGATGAAAAAGTCTAATTTTGGATGAAGACTAACTCCGTGCGAGCTTCAAAAGATAGCCATACCTAGATTTCAACCAAATTCAAGTCACTCGGAAATTCACACTCAAGCATATCTTTCACCATGTCGCCATACGTCTGTCTGAACCCATAAGGCAAAACAGCGATTCTTTCATTTATATTTTTATTTATATAATATAGATAAAAATATAAATGAAAAGATACGCCTAGATCTCCTTGGATGATCTCCCGGAAGCTTTTTCAGCTTGTGCGATTTTTTTTTGGAAAAAATACGCTATTGTCCAAGCTAAATGTTCTGGTGCAAAATGTATTTTCACAGATAATTTCGAAGGCAAACTGTCGTAAGCATTCTGTTTCTTAAAGCACTATTAACGAGAAAAGCGGTCATATCTAGCCGTAGTAGTCATTTCTTGTCCTCTGTTGAAGAACCCAGTCTCTTCTTGACGTTGTAATACTAGTTGCTTACTACAGAGACTAACACAAAGTTTTCTCACAGTTTTGTGTTGACCACAATCATATTCTATAGGTGCCCCAATTAGTGCCGCAACAACAGAATTCAAAGTCACTTACAACAACCAAACAACTCAATCAAAAATTTAGCAATAGACAAATAAATGCAGTGAAACAAAACATTTGTCAGAATTGGTTTTTAATGATATAGATACGAGACTCTTTTTTTTTATCAAACACTTATCGCAATAACAACTTTTCATTTGAGCAATGAAGATAAAATCATTCCGCATAGATAGAAAACTATATAACTGGAAAAATAAAATATTTCTAAAATAAATGCAAATCAAGGTTTGAACCTAATTTTATTCTTCGCTGTATATTTGCTATTGCACGTTGAATATTCAAACTCATAAACTTCCTCATCAGTAAGGAGTATGAGCTATAGTACTCGTAACAGATAGTACTTAAAATCGAGACAGTGCAACATACATCTGTATAACAAAAACTCAAAGAGCTCGATCAACAAAGCCTAATTGGACTTGTTTGAGTTTTTTTTTTATACAGATGTACGTATACAGAGTATGAGCTATGGTAATAGAAATTTCTGCAAATCGATGGAGGTAGATATGATGGACCGCGATAACGATTATTTTTGAGTAGGGCTCTTATCGCTCGTACCTGGTCTCTTAACATAGATAATTCATATGAGTTTACAATATTCTATAGAGCAGCGGACCCTTCCTGGATAATGGCCTCGACACAATATTCTGCCATTAAACAGATAATATGCGTTTGCTTACTAACGCCAAATCGACCACAACAATCTTTGAGGATAAGTAGTCTTCTATACAGCAACTTTCAGTACCACCGACCTCATCCATGCAAAAACCCGTCTTTTCCAACTCCAACGTTCAGCCTTTCCCATTAGGGTACCACTATCCTTCAAGCTGGGTCTGTATAACGGAGTCACTCTGGTTTGGATACCGAGCCACTCAAACTATTTGGGTAACGAGGAGGCAGATCGGCTGGCGTTTGCTGGAGCTGCGCTGCCTCTGATAGGACCGGAACCATTCCTGGGAATACCACATAACGTGGCTAACGAGGCGATAACAGGCAGAATGAACTCAAGGCTAGAGTCTGTTTGGCGGAGCCATTCTGGCCTGAAATATTCGAAGTTGTTCCTTGGAACAGCTTCGAACAAAAAGATGGCGAACCTAGCGCTAGGTCTGGATAGAGCCAAACTAAGAACACTTGTCGGAATTATGACAGATCACTGCAGACTGAAAGCACATTTGCACAAAATATGCCTGGCTGAAGACGATGAATGCAGGCTGTGTCTTGAGGACACTGAAACAGCCATGCACATCGTCTCAGAGTGCCCAGCGGTGAGTCGCATCAGATACAAGGTCTTTGGCCAGGCTTTTATAGCCCTGAACAAGATTATCAGTTTTTTCCAAAAACTGGATCTCGTCGGGGAGATATAAATTAGGGGCGAACCACAATAGTCCATGCGGACGCAGTTGTATGGTGGACAGACGCCCGCTCGCCATAAATAATATAACCCCTATCCTTTCCTTTGATTATTATAACAAGATAGTCTGCACTTTGTCTTCATAGGGCAATCTCAGGACACCATTATATAGTAATACCCCTAGTCTGAGAGCCTTGACACAACCCAATAGGTCATCCATGGGGCATTTTTACTTAACAGAGCCCAAAGCCACCCATTTATCTCTAAATTAGTCCTCCACGATCTTCACCAAATACTCCGAACACTCAGGTTCTCGTAGTTATCAATAACTAATATTGTTTTATCTCGTCGTGTTGAATGCATTTTTGACATCTGTTGTGACAATCACTACCCATCTATTATGAGTTTTCTTGACATGTAGCTTCAGCCTGAGCACTACTGTTATCGTGGGCTTTTTTTAAATAAAACCATTTTGGCTTTGTCATAGGCGCCTCTTTACACTAGTTCTTCATTTGGTTTTCCGACCGAATTGATTGAACAAATTGCTCAGAACGAGGAAGAGGAACATATTCATCGTGAGTCATAACTATTGGGACACAGGTTATTTTTACCTGAATATGGCGATTGAACCAAATATGCCTTAATAAAATATTGCGGTGAACAAATGACAGGGTATTATAATAACAATAAAAATTCGTTAAAATCAGAATAACCTTATTCAATATTATTTAATATGGATTTTCATCAAGTGAAGACAAATTCAATTTAATGTTGAAGATAGGGGCTATTAAACTTGAATTATTTTTCGTTTTTTTCTAATAATTTCAATGTTTATTTTCTTAATGGCTATCAAAATCGACACAAAGGCATAGCTTTGGACGAGGAATATTATTATATATATAACTCCACTTTTTCTTACAGGGGCTCGTCACGTGAATCATTCCTGATGATAAAATTGAGAGAAGCTTTTAGGCGAAATTTGATAGTGATTTTGGTTAGAAAATACGACGTAAAAATAATTTTTACGTAATAATGGTTTGACTACTAATAATGGTTGACTACGATTTCAACGGTTTTTAAGAAAAATGCAATTAAAAAGTTTATTGTCTCAGAAGGGGATTTCAAATAACAGACAATAAAGAAACTCGTAACGTAAATCTTCTATTGGAATAGCAAAGAAGAATTTTAAAGAAAATTACATAAAAAGAGCAAACCTAAAGTGAAAGTTCTACCTGGCCTCCTCCGACTTCTACGTTTTTTCTAATTATTATAATAAAAAACATTATTCTTTTTTTTCATAAAATTAGCCTTATTTTGTATTCTTCTCCAGAGTTCATCTCGTGAATTAATTTCATGGGCTTATGTCCCCAAACAAAAAATCGATAGATTATAATCAGGACCACTTTTTGTATTATTTGGACATTACAGGGCAGTGACGATTGAAACCAATAAGATCAGAAACGTGCGCCTGTCTGCTACTTAAATCTAACCTAATCGGACTTGTTTGAGTTTAGAATTGTTATACAGATGTATATTGCACTGTTTCGATTTAAATATATTTCTAATACCATAGCTCATACTATTCATTAATAATATTCAGTACTGATTATAAGCCAAATTGATTCATTGGAATATAAATATGGTAATTATGAGCATTACGTCGTAACAGGATCCGACTGGAACGTGAGGAAAGTTTTCTGACTTTGTAACTTGAAAAAAAATCAGGAATACAGTTATTTGCTTGAATTGACTCGCTAGTGTATGTTGTGCTTGTATATTTGCGTTCACTAAATGGCGCTATTGTATGCTAAATACATTGGTGTTCCAGTGCAGAGCGAATATAGGTCTTCCGAAAGTTTCGGAATGTACGCATGTCTTATGTCTCAGTGATCAACAAAACTAATCGGGCTTGTTTGAAATGTATGTTGCACTGTCTTGATTTCAAGAACTTTTTATTACCATAGCAAGTACTGTTTACTATTGACATTTGGTACATATTATCAGCCGAGTTAATTTATTTGATAAAATAGAAAGGCCTTTTACTTGATAGAAGAAATATAACAAAATTTGTTTTAATATTCAAATTTTGTTAATTTATTTGAACATAAAATCATATTTCGGGTCCAAAGTTATGCCTCTCTGCAGATTTTGCTGACAACTGAGAAATAAACAGTGAAATTTTCACCAAAAACCGAAAAAAAGTTACAAATGTAATGCTCTGTATCGTTTCCACAGCACTATTTATTGAGGCATATTTGGGCTGATCGTTATATTCTTGTTACAATAATCTGTTCCTAGCCTAGGTCCCAATTTTAAAATGTTTTCGATATTTGATGATATATACCTAATTAAAAGAATGTATAGGAGACATTAATTACTTCGTGGAAACTCATTTTAATAAAAAAAAAATATATAGGAGACAGTAATTTATTTCCACAAAAATGTTTGTACTACTAATGGAAGCAGAAGTCATGAAAACTCTAGGTGTTTATTGGAGTTCGTCGCTAAAAATGCCATTAAGAAAAGATATTCAGTAATGGAGACTTGTCAACATCTGTTTGTTCGTTCAAAAGGATTTTACGGGCATTATAACTGTTGATTCCAAGAAATTCTAAAAGTGTTAATCTAGAACTTTTGCTTTCAACGTGGATAATTTTACAATTATTGTTGAAATTATGCCTGAATTCCTTAAGATGATTAGCATATGTCGAATGTACAGAATAGCATATATAACCCCTTTGGTGTTCTTGGACACGTTTCTTGCATGATGTACCAGTCTGGCCAATGTATACTAAAGCAATCTTTGCAAGTCAACTTGTAGACTCCGGATTTATTTTCTTTATTTGTTCCATCTTTATTGTTTTTTATGTAGGTACTTAGTTTATTAATTGTCTTAAAAGCCGCGTTATATTTGAAACAACTTTTGAAATATTTAGCAATATTTTCAGATAATCCATTGAGATAAAATAGTGAAAAATATTTCTGTGTATTGTCCTCTTTTATGATTGAGATTGATATAAGATTTAATGTCATTTTCTTTTGTTTATTAGATTCAATTTTTGTCTATAAGAAAGGGATTGTAACCGTTGTTTGGCGCTATTTGTTTAATAATATTTAATTCTTTCAAAAAGTTTTCTGAATTCAAAGGGACATTCAATAATCTATGAATAAAATGATCTTTAATATGATTAATATATAATAATATGTAATATGATTAAAAGTTCCAGATTAACACTTTTAGAGTTTCTTGAAATCAACAGGTATAATGCCCGTAAAATCCTTCTGAACGAACAAACAGATGTTGATAAGTCTCCATTACTGAATATCTTTTCCTAATGGCATTTTTAGCGGCAAACTCCAATAAACACTTAGAGTTTTTATGACTTGTGCTTCCATTATTTGGTCACGTACCTAAAAATGTATTTAAACTCGATTACACTGAATACCATCAGACAGTACAATGTAATACCTGAAGAAGCCACATCGTAGTGAAACAATAGTTGTAGTAGTACAAACATTTTTGTGGAAATGAATTACTGTCTCCTATACATTTTTTTTAATTAAAATGAGTTTCCACCAAGTAAAGAACGAATCAAACAAATATATATATACCTAAGTTATTCCATCTGAAAGAACGCACTTTTCATAATTTTCGTATATATCGGTAAAATCACGAATATTGAACCATCCTGTTTTAATGGAGAACGAATTTTCTAATATATAACTGATGTGTAAGACATTGGTATACTACCATCAAAATATCAGTTGTCTACGAATCCAGATTCTGCAGTAACAAACAATTAATTGAGGCAAAATTTTGCACAGTGTATCATTTGTCTATTACTCGCTAGGAGATTGAAAAGTTATATATAAAATATTGAAACTATTTCCCAAAGTACGCTTATTAATCATGGGTACAGCCAAAACAACTTTTCACTTTCCCTCTCTTGATTCTCGCCAAAACGAAAATTGTGACCAAAAATTCTTTCTCATCTCTTTTCTCCAGTTTTTCGAAATTAGTATTAATCAACTCCATTATCCAGTGAAAAATTAACTTTCATTCTACAGTGGAGATGCATCATTTCGATCTTGGTGAGTTAAGTCGCCGGAAAAGATAACTGTTGAACGCAGATTTCTCGGAAATGCTGAAATAGAAAAAGCTCCGTACGGCACTGTTCTTGTTCACTTGTAGGAACTTAATTAACTGAAGTTTGAGTTGCTACCCTCAAGCGATGACCTAAACTTTTTAATGAACGATTATTTGGTTTGTTTGATGTTTAATCACCCCCCCATATTCCAAACGTTGTCTCCGAACACTTGCAGATATTCCGGTCGACGCGACTTGTAACTCATTCCAGGATGCCAAATCAAGAAATTTCAGAGAATTGATCATTCAGAAAGCTCGCTTGAAGAAATTGTCGAAATTAATTTTGTTGCAATTTTCGCACAACTGTCCTCTATAACCGCTCGATATTTCAGCGTTAGCTGTCGTTTAGTTTATTAACAGTGCCCCATTTTCTTGAATCTTCTCAAGTGTATTTTGAAATTTTCACAATGTACAAAATATAGAACAACAATTAAAATGAATTTTCATGAAGTAATGACTGATTCAATTCTTGATTGAATTAGGCTTAACATATTGTTTATAAGTGTGCGCTCACGAAATGATAAGAAATGCATATTTCCCTAGTTTCCGAAGTGTATTGCAGTAAAGTGTTCTCCTAGGGAGGTGTCTGAGGCTTTCAGAGTATACATTCTGCAAATGGAGACCATGTATGGAATTAATAATATTTAGTCATATGAGCTAGCTCATAAAAGATAAGATTCCACCTTTTCATTACTTTATATAAAATAACGAAATATGTGCACCTGAATCGAACCAGCATGCCGCGAAATGGAGCATACCACTTATTTTTAACACAAAGATGACCTGATTACTCCGTTGCCTACAGTCAAGAATATCAAGAATTTCTAGGTCTACTGGAGAATAAGAATATTTAACAGATTAGCAGCATAAATAATAGAGTAATGATGACGAGAATGATTGAGTCTAAGTTTTCTAGTTTCAGAATTTCTTGCAATTATTCCGTTGACAAACCATGTATATAATAAACATGGACTGAATGAGAAATTACGTTGACCTTTATTACCATTTTATCATTGAGGATACAATGACCCGATTTTCGTAGTGTTACTAACTACCTTAAAAAAATTAATAAGTTTTATTTCAAAAGTATTTGATATTTCTTCTGATTCTTTATTAGTTAATTTCCACTACATATGCCTATAAAGTGATTCAATGTATTTAGGACATGTTTTAAAATTTAATTCTACATGTTTTCATGAGATTCATTCAGATTAAAATCTGTAGAGGTTCTGGAGAATTAATTCCAGCTATTTTTCTGTAATATGCAAATACTTCTTTATAGTAATTTTCAATTTATATATATTCATGTTTTGTATTTCAAACTACCGTGGTGCAAAAAAAGTATATGTGCACCTAAGTGCTAAACTAAGAAAAACATGCTTATTTTACTGAAATTTTGAAATGGTATAATACAGTGTCGTTTCATATAAATCTATTTTTAAATGCTGAAAATACAGCCTTTTATCCATTTGCTTGAAATTTACGATCAGAAAACGATAACCCAATGCATAGCAATATGCTAATGCTGCCAGCTGCGAGCAAGCGTTTATATATAAAAATAATAATATATATTATAAATGGTGACCGAAACCCGTCTAGCTAGAAAATTTCTTTCCTACTTAGATGGGGCCCTGAACCCGGGTTCCTAGCCCAGGGCTCTAACCACAGAACTATTGGCGCTCCCCTATTCAAGAATTTTATCTAAAAATCAGATTGAAAATATTCCTTCATTTATTACCAAAAAGAGTGTTGAACATCTCGAAAACTTAAGGACTTTTACCAAATATAAGATTTATCCTCCTCAACCAGCACGATGTCCCATTCTCGGAGTTACCTATTATCCATACATTACGCTGCAACCTGTATATAATTGGAATATATGTAAGACTGAAATACAGAATATGCATACACTAATACTAATTGAATACTATTATTTTGTCAAAGATACAAAATATTTTGTTTAAATTTGTGTTTTCCAACAACTTTTATTAAGATCGATTTTTTGATAAAATAATAAGATGCAATTTTTTACTTGATAGAAGAATAATAACGAACTTTGAATATCAAAACAGATTTAATCTGTTAGTCTTCTACAACTTTAATTTCAAAAAATTAAAAAAAAAAACTTTAGGATTAAATTTATGTCTTAAATAAGCACTGCTTATCTTTAATAGACGTATAGAATCGAAATTCATTATAGAATATCAAATGAAATAAAAAAAACACAAAAAAATTAATTATTAATTGAAATTAAAAATAAGTAATAACGAATATTTCGTTCCAAACATACGCATATGAACTCGTCAGAAAGGCACGTGGTACGTATGTTTTGCCCTGACAAACATTTGTAAACATGTTCAGTTTCTGGTCTTATATTTATGAAAACTAAATTTTCTTCAAAAATACACAACATAATTTTAAGAACTTCTCCAAAACTAATTCATTTGAAATATTTAATATGTTTAAATATTTAAATAATTTACTTCAAAAACTCTCAAAATCATATAGCACATCCTCAAAAACAATTAAAAATTCAGATAAGGTCAACTTTACATTCATAATATAAATTCAATTAAAAATAAATGCTTATTTAAGACATTAATTTAATTCTAAAATTTTTTTGAAATTAAAAATGTAGTAGACTAACAGATTAAATCTGTCTTGATATTCAAAGTTTGTAATTATTTTTCTATCAAGTAAAAAAACGCAAGTTATTATTTTATTTTATATATAATATATAATTATGTTAGGTTTTTGAATAATGAAATTTATTATACAGTTTCCATTGGTTAAATGAAGGCCATGAAATGCCTTACAATCTTTATGTGATTTCTGTGTTTAGCATAAAACATAGATAACCTTATATATTAGATGAACCCACCTAGTTTATTTGCCTTCACAGATTTTGCAGAAATTACAAGTTTATTCATTTTTAATTGAATGCATATTATAAATGTAAAGTTGAACTGACCTTATCTGAATTTTTAATTGCTTTTGAGGATGTGCTATATGATTTTGAGAGTTTTTGAAGTAACTTACGAAACATTCGATATTACTTATTTTTAATTTTAATCAATAATTTATTTTTTGGGTTTTTTTTTATTCCATTTGATATTGTATAGTGAATTTCAATTTTATAGGTCTATTAAATATAAGCAGTGCTTATGTAAGACATTAATTTAATTCTAAGAATTTTTTTAAAACATTTTTTGAAATTAAAATTGTAGCCGACTAACAGATCAAATCTGTTTTGATATTCAAAAAAAAACCGATTTTTTGGACCCAATATAAACATTCTTATTGGAATGCTTGCCTTTTCAAATCTCTCAAATTATTTCAAGATGAAAAGGAAACTAAATGAAATCAACAAATAGCTATAAATAATCAGATCAAATCAAAATCCCTTTATTCTCAAATCAATGTATAAACAGATACATGAAGAAGAACATGTCAAAAATAAAGAAAAACAAAATACAATTATAAAAATCACCTACGACTATAGCGATCCAAATACTCTTGAACATTATAAGGTACAGTTTCAATGAGAAATTTAGTTATCTCTGTTTTAAAATTTTCGAAATTCTCAAATTGTTGAAGCTTTCTTGGTAAACAATTATACAATTTTAGGAAAGTCTACTTTCCTTGACAATACTCTCATTGTATAAAGGACTGAGTACAGACTTTTCCTTATGTTCAATACCTGAGAACTACCAACTTTCTGGGTATTATCCTTGATAGGATCAACTGATCCTATCAAGGATAATACCCAGAAAGTTGGTAGAAGGCTGCAACATAATTCTACCACCATTCAGGGACACACCATCAGGAAACGTCAATCTTGAATGATGTTTCGAAAATAAGACACACTCCGTCTTCTCCGAATTCACAATTATTTGGTTATTCTCACACCATTTCAAAACAATTTCATATTTAGCCCTGCTATCATTCACTGCGTCATCTAATTGTTTTCTAGACACTGTGATATTTGTGCCATCCACATACATTAAAAGCCGACTGTTCAGAATACCATCAGGAAGGTCATTTATGTACAACAGAAATAGTAAGTGACCAAGAATACTTCCCCAGGAAACCCAATCTCTATTTTCTATCCAGCTGAGAAGTAGTCTCATCTCAATCTCCACCTTCTGAATCCTGTCCCAAAGATAGCTCCGGATCAGTTCCAACTGCTTGTCCTTGATCCCATATTGAAACAGCTTTTTAAGAAGCAAATCATGGTTGACGCATACAATGCCTTACTGAGTTCCAAGAACATGCCATTTAAAAGATAAGCATTCTCTAATTCTGAAATTATTGTGTCGACCATTTCAAATATTGCAGTCTCTGTATTATTTCCTTTCAGAAAACCATGTTGACTATTCGCAAAGATATTATATTTGCGAACAAACTTAATTATTCTCATTGAGAGAATTTTCTCGAATATCTTAGAGAATGCGCTCAGAAGACTGATAGGTCTGTAATTTCCAATATTGTTAACATCTCCTTTCTTATGAATAGGAACAAGCATAAATAATCTCAGACAGTGGTTTTGCTATCAAATGAATTAACCGTCAAAGGTATGTCATCATAAAAAATTAACTTTTATTCTTCATCATTGTGACGGTATAAGCAACTTCATCCTCAGTAACATCAAAGACGATAATCGACTTTGCCTCGGATTTAAGAGGGCTGAAATTTTTCCTTTGAGGATTTTGCGTTATTTTTTGGCAACATTGATGAAATTATCGTTGAAATTCTCAGCATGATGCTGGGGATTGTGTTATGATTGGATTGAGGGACGTTTTACTCCTACTAGTCATATCACAGACTATCTCCCAAACTTCCTTTGGTTTGTTAAGTGAGTTAGTTATAATTTTGTGAAAATGTTCTTGTTTCAGTTTTCCTAAGAGTGTCTCATATTTAGTTTTTGTCTTTTTATAAAGATCTAGGTACTCACTATGTTATGAGAAATAGTGCATAGAATGTCCAGATGGCCTTTCAACTCCCTCAACTCATCAGAATCTGCAATAACATTTTTCGACCTATATTCACTTCTTCTGGATCAGACTACCGAAAAAGCCTGTTCCAAATGAGCCCTGTAAACCGCAAAAAACTGATCGCATTATCGATCAGCTGAAATGCCTGGAGTGACCACATCACACCAGTCTATAGGTGCTAACAAAGACGTTTACGCTTCTTACGCTCTACCATTCTCTGAAATAAAAATCGGAATGAGAATTTCTGAGCAGTATGAAACGAAAGGTGAGAACTATAGTTGCTTCTCCGTTTACCAAATTAATAATTATATTGTCAATTCAAGTGAAGGAATTTGATGTGATGCTAGTTGGTTCATTTTAAGTAAACCTAGCATCAAATCCTTCGATGAGTGAAAACAATTTTCTACTTTCTTGCATTTGAGAAAGTAAATCAATATTATAATCTCCAGCTGAAATATACTTTTTACCCTCTAATGTTAGTATATTAAGAAGTTTATTTAGGTTTTCAAAAAATAACACATTATTTCCAGTTGGCGGGTGGTAAATACATACTATTACGTACTTTGACGATCCTAACTGTACCTGTATTGCAGAGCATTCAACGCTGTTTACAAGAGATATTAGACCTACAGTAAATTGCACTGCCTTCCCTCACTCGGACAATAAAAGTAAGACATTAGTTTCCATCCTTGAATGACATATGCTGGTAGTTCATCTTCACTCTTCCAGTGTTCCGTGATAGCTACGAAGTCTGAGCGAACATTGTTTACAAACACTTCAAGTCTGTTCAAACTGTTTCCTATGGATTGAACATTCTTATGGACTAGAATACAAACCTAAGTGTTTAAATTTTCACATTTCGGCGAGCAAGACGAATCAAAAAATCATTTATAAATGCATCCTCGGGCCACGTTTCAAATTTTTTAATTTTGAAAGTCACTCTCCGGTACATAGATCTTGAGTGATGAATACTCTTCCAGTCTATTGGATTCTAGTTTTTCGCACTTAATGTTTTCAATATAATTTTTTTTCAGATACGTAGTCAGTTCTTCAGTTTCCAAAATTTGAATATCAAAACAAATTGAAATATGTTTATCTTCTACAATTTTAATTTCCAAAAGAATTTTTTATTCAAAAACTTTTAGAATTAAATTAATGTCTAAAACAAGCACCGCTTACATTTAATAGACGTATATAATCAAAACTCAATATACAATGTCAAATGAAATAAATAACCCAGCAGATATACGAAAGTAATTAAAATTAATAAATAAATATTCAAACGAGACAAAATTTTGTTTCTGGTTTTATCTTAAGAAATACTACTTGCCTTATAAAAACATGAACACACTTGAAGGACTTCCCAAAGAATATAATTTATTTGAAATATTTAATACATTTAAATATTCGAATAAATTATTTCAAAAAACTCTAAAAAATGTGCACTATATTTTCAAAAAACAAATATAATTCTAGATAATCCCTTCATCAGCCGTTTTTAATAATCCAAATATCAAAATCAAAAACATAACCTACATCACTCACGTGTTAAAAGACTTAAGCTTCGAACTACAGATCAACTATATATTCAAGATTGATCTATGTTCTAACAAAATCAAAGAACAAAGTGAGTTATTTTTGATTATATACGTCTATTAAATGTAAGCGGTGCTTGTTTTAGACATTAATTTAATTCTAAAAGTTTTTGAATAAAAAATTCTTTTGGAAATTCAGTTTCCAAGGTTGGATGTAACTTACATACATGTAGATGACCCTTTATCGTGATTTTTTCAGGTTCACCTATAGCGATAATTCTCTTAGTTGAGCGTCGAGATTTCTTTTTGCTTTCTACTAATTTGAATTCTTCGTCAGCAGATTCAGTTGAAATTGGTTGGAATAGTACACTCGAGACACTTTTTTGAATTGAGGTAGATTCAGCCTTATTTTCTTCAGTACCCTTGTTCTGTATTATCATGGTGTTGTTTGATGATTTTTCTTTAGGTTGATTTGGAGTAGGGTGAGAATAATCCATTTTTATTCCATTTTTCAATTTATAATAATAATAATAATGACTTTATTTTCATAATTTATAAATTTTATAATTTATAATAACAATTACATGAAATAATATCTAACGTAATTAGCTATAACCCAGTTGTGAAAAAAGGCGGAGTCCAGTCATGCACATGCATATCCTGGTTCAACTCAACCCAAAAAAGACAAACAAAAAAAAATTACCTATAAATTTCTATTTGAAGGGCGTTCTGCGTTTACCGTTTGATTAAAAAAGAAACCACCTTGTTTTAACACAGGAAAATCAGCACTCATTTTGTTTTCTCAAGTAATATTCTAAGATGCCAATTTTGAATTTTTTCATATTCAAAAGCTTGAGGTTATATGGAAGTGAATTGTAGACCTTTGCAATGTTATGTGTGACACTTCTTCCGAATGTTTCATACGAACAGGACAATCATAGAAAGAATTCTCGGGAGAAGGGAAAAAGCTATGGCTTTATATATACAGAGTCAGGAGGGAAACAACAAATGAAATGATAAAACAATACCTAGCCATAAAAGAAGGATTTGTACAAGCGGAAATAATGGTCAGGGAAATACCTTCAGTAGAAGAAAGATCGAAAAGGTTTTTAATTACTGCCCCTTTTGAAAAGAATGATGAGATGTATAAACCAGAATTCTGGCCGACAGAACAATTAAAATAACATAAAGACAATAAACCTGAATTGTTTCAGCCGTTAATATTTGGTAGTTGATCATAATTAAAACAAATTTTAGAAATTACTATGTTTCATCACCAATAAAAATATATATTACACATTTTCTTGTGACTTGAGTTTCGGGAAATTTACTATCCCATCATCAAACAACTGACCCAACAGTCCTAACACACCTAATAGTGGGACAGAGGTATTTATCACTTGTGTTTAAATACCTCTGCACCACTGTTAGGTCTTCAGTTGTCTGATGATGGGATAGTTCATTTCCCGAAACTCGAGTCACAAGAAAATGTGTAATATATATTTTTATTGGTAGTTAAACATAGCAATTTCTACAATTTGTTTTTACAATATACCTATTAGACCAGTAGTTTCATTCATCACAGCACCTTCATATAAATTATCGAAAGAACTAATCAAAATTATTCAGAATAAAACAAACTTTCATCCAAACATTTATATAAATATATATATATATATATATATATATATATATATATATATATATATATATATATATATTTATATATATATATATTCCGAATGATGCTAAACTCATTTCTTTCGACGTGCAAAATTTGTTCCCTTCCATATCAGTTAAAGAATAAAAAAATCTGATAGAATTGCTATTAGTAAGAAATAGAACTAATCCGGTTATAAAACAAGAGATTATCGAAATCTTAAAGGTTTGTTTGGACCAAAACTGTTTTTTATTTAATGGAATATTTTGCGAAGCTAGTGATGGTCTCACTCTGGGAAACCCACTTAGTCCGATATTATCCGAAATATTTATGGACTTCCTGGAAACCAAAATCCAAGAGAGCCCCTTATTTAAATATTTCATTTATTGGTATCGTTACGTGTATGATATTTTATCTTTATTCACCGGTACGAGTAGACAGCTTACGATATTTTTAGAATTCATAAAATAAAACTTACCAATGAAATAGAACAAAACAACAGCATCAATTTTCTTGATTAAAAAATTTCAAAAATTAACAATAAACATGACTTTTCAATTTTCCGGAAACCCACTCATGCAGATAATACGATCCACTCAAATTCTAATCACCCACATTCTCAAAAGCTAGCAGCTTATAATAGCATGATATTTAGATTAATCAACATACCTATGACACAAGAGGATTTTGATAGAGAACTGAATATAATAAAACAGATTGCATTTGACAATACAAATTTAACAATTTTCCTATATTAATGGTTTCAATCAGTTCATTATAAATAAATTATTGATACGAATACAATTCAAACAGTCAATATCACTTGTATATCCAACAATAGCTATTGATACAAAATATATTTCTTTAACGTACATAAACAAAAAGCCCAAAAAAATAGCAAGATATTTGAAGAAAAAGAGTAACTGCAAGATTTCATTCAAAACAAGAAACACGTTAGGAAATTTAATAAAAAATAATAAAGATTTGATCCATAAAAACAAAAAGTCTGGAGTCTATAGGTACTTGCCCATCTGTTCTGCGGTACTTGCCGATCTGTATATGTGGGTCAGACAGGTAGATCTTTCGGCACTAGGATACGTGAACACTAGAAAGCATATCTTGGAAAAACCGGAAATTCAACATATGTTGACCATCTTTTGGAGACAGGATAATAGTTTGACAATAACTACAAAATCTTACACTTAGAAAAAAAAACCTCAGGTTGAACTACCTAAAAGCCCTCGAAATCAACAGATACAATAAAAAACAGATTCTCCTAAACGACCGGACGGACCTCAATAAATCCCCCTTACTTGACCTTTTCTGAAACTTTGTGAAATAATAAAAAAACAAATTACTGCAAATTCCCACTACCTACTTTTCTGTACATTTTGAATATTTAAAGAACTCAATATCAAATATGTAGTTAGTACCATACTCACCTGACGAAGTCATGTTGTCATGACAAAACAATTGTTGTGAAATTAAATAGATTAGCGGAAATTAATTTGTTTTACTTTAATCATCAAGATGTATTTCCGACAAGTAGAGACCGATACAATCAAACATTTAAATGGTCATCGTATGGTTAGCGTGTATGTAGGACAAACCTTGAATTCTTTCAATAAAAGTTCAAAGAACATCAATCATTATTCAGAAACCAGAAAGATGACACTAATTTCGCTAAATTGTTTTCCGAAATAAATCATATCTTCCCAGAATCAATATTGAACCATTACATCTAGCAAAAGGCATAAAAGTAGACATCTTGGAATCAATAAAAATATTCGAGAATAAGCAAGTTCTGGAAATACAACTGCTAATTGAACAGACAAACCTTTGGCACGTTTTGCGCGAGCCGAAGTCTCCAATGAATATAAAAAAATTTGTTGCCTGTAAAGTCGGTATACGGGCGAAAGTTTTACGTGACAACGACTTTGAGTGGTAAAATAATTTTAATGTGAATATTCATTCGTATAGTAGGAAGAAGGATGAAATAATAGTAACAATTTAAAACATTTATTTATACAAAGAATTATATTTAAAACATTAATTTATACAAAGAATCTCGCACTGAATTTCATATTAACAAAATTTTATTTATCAATCAGTTGTTATAAGTTATTAATAAATTTAACTTGTTTTACATTGTTATAAATATAAAAACTAAATTTAAAAGTTAGAACATTTATTTAAATCACATTAATTGTTAATATCAATCGATTTTAATTCAAAGTGTATTTTCTAAAAGGTGAAAACTAATTCACATTTGATCTTTGAATTTGTAAATCGCGCGCTTACGACCTTGCGCAGTGATTAGTCGTCTCGGTTTGAATGTTTGAAAGTTTCGATTTGACAGGTTGGAGGTTAAACATTGTTATTTAAATTTTTTACATAGCAAGTCGCGCTCATTTTTTCAAGTTAAACAAATTATTATTGGTTGAGAAACGATTTCTACTACTTTTTTGATTGAAAACTACCACAACATTGTGATTACTACAACATAACCTATTCACTTATGTCTTAGTCATTTATTTCATCATGTTATATTATCAGTCTGAAATTATTTACCTTTGCTGTTTGAATTGTTGCGATGGACGAAACTACCTTCACATTATCACTACACAATCGTTTTACAATTAACTGGCAACGTGTAAACTTGTATGCAGGCGCCCAAGCGAAATAGAAGCGCAAGACATGAACCGGTGTGTATGCCTATCTCTCTCACTCTCTCTCTCTCTCGCTCTGTCTCTCTTGCTCTTAGGCGGGCTAACTGTGCTCGAGTGGAAGGGACGCGTGCCTTTCACTTTTTATGTCTGTCTCTCTCGCTCTTAGGCGGGCTAACCATGCCCGAATGGAAGGGACGCGTGCCTCTCACTCGCTCTCATTGTGAGCGTATAACGTGAGCGGAGCGTAACGCAGTTTCTTGAAGTGTCACCCGGCAAACCAATTTATAAGACGTTGTCACGTCAAAAACTTATGAAATACAATTTGTTTATACAATTTGGAACTGTGGTAAACTTTTAAATGCTCGAGTCATTATATATTCAGTGATGACAAGTAATAGAAAACGAAGTATTGTCTTATTTCATTCCATTTCAGAATGAATTTTCACCAAGTAATGGACTACTCCATCCTATACCTGAGTAAGGTTAACAAAAATACCGAATTTTCCTGAATCACAAAAAGAAATTGTAAATATTTCATTTCAAGTTATTTCTGTTCCTTCATGAATTAATTGAAATATTGCGGTTTCAAACGTATAAATACTTGAATTATAACGTTTCATTCATCTTTTTCGGAATTGGAAAATAAATTCATATTCAAGTAATCCCAGCCGTCTTTAAATCCAGAGGAATAACCCTCATTCATTTCCTCTCCGATATTTTCGCCAACAAAGGTAATAAACCCGGCCAAATCCCCGAAATTTCCCCGCATCTTCCACATAAAACAAATAATTCTTTCATCTGCCCAACCGACGTTTTTGAACAACTCATTAAGATGTTCTAAATTACCGTGAAAGGAGAATCAGCGCCTTAAAAAAAGCATATATATTTGAGGCGATATTCCCAGCCTACGCGGACTCCTAATGAAAGTGGTCGCAATAAAGGGGGTTGGTTGTGTAAATGAAAAGAGAAGTGTTCTTGTGTTAATAATGACTGCTTTCTTGAACAAGATAAGTCTGCCTTGAACTCCGCTGCGGCAAGGTTGGCATACAAATGGATTCGGTACCGCGGTTGCGTGGATGGAGTAAACGTTTTAGGAATACGATTAGAGTTAGATCGCTGGATTGCCTTTGGAAAATAGAATTCAGTATATTCAAAATACTGGGGAAATCACTTTCCGATCTGAATGTTTTCTCCAACCGAGTTGATATGTAAAGTCACGCACGATTTGGAATCATCGGACGAGTAAGGTACAAACTAATACGAGAGCAGTTTCACAATTCAACGATATTTTGAATGAATATGCAATGCAAGCCTGTAAATATGAATACAAAAATCTCATTTGCACAGAAAATGTTCATAATTTTGAAGGTCCGGAAATATAGATTCTTCACATGTTTGTTTTCTTGCGTTTTATTTCTTAATAAGTAGACGAATATCTACATATACTACTCTGTCAAGAAAGTACCGGGAATTTTCAATTAAAACAACATTTTTACATTTAATCGTCAAAATTTATTGGGTCGCCTTCAAAATAGGCTCCATTTGCTCCAATACATCTATGCCAACGGCACTTCCAATTATCGAAACATTTTTATAGGCGCTTTCCGGGATGGACTTTAGCTCTCGCGCCGAATTTTGTTTTATGGCTTCAATCGACTCAAAACGGGTGCCACGAAGGGGCAATTTTGGTTTTGGAAAAAGTCGCAGGGAGCTAAATCCGGCGAATACGGTGGTTGCTGAAGCACGTTTGTTGAGTTTTTGGCGAGAAAGTCAGTCACAATCGTAGCTCGGTGAGAAGGCGCGTTATCGTCATTCAAAATCCATGAGTTGTTCGCCCACAAATTTGGCCGCTTCTTACGGATACGCTCACGCAAACGTTTCATAATGCCTAGGTAATACTCCTTGTTTACCGTCTGACCCTCTGGAACGAATTCGTAGTGCACCACGCCACGGATATCGAAGAAAACAATGAGCATCACCTTCATTTTCGAGCGGCTTTGGCGTGGTTTTTTCGGTTTCGGCTCATTTTTTGCCACCCATTCCGATGATTGCTGGCTTGTTTGCATATCGTACTCGTAGACCCAGGTCTCATCACCAGTTATAATGCGTTCCATGAATGTAGAATCGGAATTACAGCGATCCAGCATGTCTGAAGCATCCTGTTCGCGATGACGTTTTTGAAGAAAATTCAGGTCTTTCGGTACGAGTCGTGCGGCCACCTTTCTCATGCCCAAAATATCAATCAAAATCGTACGTGCGGACTCGTGGGATATCTTAAGATCATGTGCTACCTCTATCAAGCTGGTACGACGGTTTTCCAGCACCCTTCCTTAATTTTATCGACGTTATCTTCGATCGAAGCCGTCGATGGGCGACCACTTCACGACCGTCCTTGAAGGCTCTGTACCACTGATATGCACGAGTTTTCGATAGAGCATTATCACCAAAGGCCTTTTGCAACATTTTCACTGCATCGGCACATGAAAATTCATTTGCAACACAAAACTTTAAACAAATTCTTTGCTCAACGTAATCACCCATAGTAAAAATCGGCACGCACCCTGACATCGACTGACTTAATCAGCTGTTGCAAACACACTAGTTGACAGATCCCGCTCAAGCTCGGCATAGTAATTAAGGACAGTGGTACCAACCTAGGAAAAAAAATTTTACCTGCCTCATTGCCCCGCCAGATTTAAATCGATAATTCCCGGTACTTTCTTGACAGAATGTATGTATCATATGAGAGTGCAGTATGTGAATCATATGAGAGTGCAGACGTGTATTCGTGAATTGCTGCAGTTTCGATATTTTTGTTGTTTTTTTTTGGCTTTGATGAAAGTGACCCAAATAATACGTATATAACATCCAGCGGTACCACGCTGAGGATTTCTGTCGGTTCCCAATTTTCCAGTGATTGTTGTTGACATAATCAAACAGTTGATTCTAATAATTTAGATGTTGTCGGAGTTACAGAAACCTGGTTCGACGATGACGTGAATTCGACTGATGTGTCACTTCCTGATTTTAAGTTGATCCGTAGCGATAGGGTGGGTAGAGGAGGTGGTGTTTGTATGTTTGTGCGGGAGCGTTATAAAGTTAAAATAGTTGATTTTGACTTCGAATTCGAGAGTCCTGTTGAGTGTCTGTGGATGCAGCTGGGTATCAGGAAATTGATAGACTTCCAAGTCGAGGAAAGCGTGAATCAAGGCTCAATTCATTTGTGAATGCCATTGATTCGATGTTGAATTATGTGTGTCCTATGGCTGATTGTGTTTTTTGTATTGGTGACGTCAACGTCAACCTGTTGAATTCATCGAACCCATTGTCTGAATGTTTTTCCTTCTATAGATTTGATCAAATCAGCCAGGAAGCCACAAGGGTTACTGAAAGATCGAGTTCACTATTCGATCCAATTTTTGTGAGGTGTCCAGCCGACTTCATTGGAGCGGGTGGCGTGAAGAAGTGATCATTGTTTGGTGTTCTGTAAGTGCAACGTACCTAGTCCAAAGAGTGTGCAAAGGTATATAAATTATAGGGATTTTGATAGTGGCGCTTTTCTTTCCGACTTGAGGTCGGAGCGGTGGCACTTACTCACCCGTGAACCTAATATCGATAAAAAAGTGCAAATTTTCAATGACATCTTACTGAGTATTTATGACCGTCATGCTCCTGTCAGACGAAGGAGAATTTCTAAACCGAAAGCGTAATGGCTCAGGGGGTTGATGAGAAGGCGTGACTGCGCTTTTGCTGCATTCAGGCGGTCTGGTTCTGCGGAGGATTGGAGTGAATATAAGAGGATGAGAAATGGTACTCTGGCTGAGGTTAGGCGTAGCAAAAAGTCATATCTGTTGGCTGCTAGTTCTGATGGAAGGAAAGCTGCCTGGAGGGCTTTAAAATCTCTGAGGGTTACCAAGGTAAATGCAAAGGCTATACCAGATGGTTCAAAGGACGCGGAATCTATTAGTGATTTTTTCTCAGCATTCAATGGTACAGCAAATGATGGTGTGTGTTCTGATAAGATTTCGTATTATAATAACAATGTTTATAGAAGTGAGTTATCATTCCACTTCAGAATTGCTTCGCTCGAACAGATAGGGACCCTAATGACTGGCATTCGAACTAGGGTCGTAGGTGACGATGGTGTGACGCTGGATATGCTCGTTCATGCGTTTCTAGTTATAGAGTCATATGTTCTGCATCTTGTGAACAACTGTATAGTGGCCAATGTATTCCCTGTGCAGTGGAAGTGCGCTGTTGGTATTCCGCTCCCGAAGACAATAGAGCTTGCATCTTTTTCAGATTTGAGGATCATCAGTATTCTGCTACTTTTATCTACGGTGTTCGAGAAAATTTTGTCAGACCAGATTTCGTAGTACTTCAATGATTTTAGCTTACTACATCGTACCAGTCTGGCTTTCGGAGAGATCACAGTTCTGCTAACACTCTTGCATCGGTCACTGATAGAATATTCCATGATCTAGATCGGGGTTATTCTGTCCTTCATGTTTTGCTTGATTTTTCGAAGGCATTCGACACGATTAATCATTCCCTCCTGTGTGCCAAGCTGAAGTATTTTGGTCTCTCTGTCTCGGCTGTTTCTATGATAAGATCGTTCCTAGCATTCCGTAGTTTGAAGGTATTGGGGGACGGCAGATGTGCGGCACCGAAATCAATCCGGGCAGGCGTTCCGCAGGGCTCCATATTAAGGCCATTGTTGTTTATTATTTATGTGACGGATCTTTTTTCTCACTTAGATTACTGCAGTGCTGAGGCATTTGCTGACGATGTTCAGTTGTTGTTCCGGTTTAGCACGTGCGAGTCGAACTTGATTTCTGTTAGAGTGAACCGGGATCTTGAGACGATTCTGCAAATGTGTAAATCTCATAATCTTTCGATAAACACGGCTAAAACCAAATGTATTGTATATTTAAAAAAAAAAGAGAGACATAATCACAACTAGCTTAGATCTCAGTCTCAACGGAGATAGGTTGGATAAATGTGATGGTGCCAGGAATCTGGGAGTCTTTTTTGATGAGGATTTGAGATTTCGCAAGCATGTTTCAACTTTGGTTAGGTCGGTACTTTATAAGCTTAGAATTCTTTATTCGGCAAGTAAATATTTTACCTTTCAGATGAGAAAAAATCTGTCAGAGGTGTTAGTTTTGTCAACCTTCAACTACTGTGACATAATTTATGGACCCTGTTTGGGCGGTTTTCATAAAAGACGGATTCAGCTTGTGCAGAATTGGTGTTGTAGATTTGTGTTCGGTCTTCGAAAGTTTGATTATGGGTCTGGAGGGATCAAGGATCTGGGTTGGCTGAGGATGGAAAATAGGGTCAAGCTGCACATGGGATGTTTTGTGTTCAAACTCATGAAGAGTCCCATAGATAGTAGAATCATGGATCATCTGGTTCCTAGGTCAAGTGTTCACTCCGTCAACATCAGATACCCGTACAGGTTAATAGTTCCCGCTCATCGATGGGCTGGGTTTCAAAGGTGTTTTTCCTTTAATGCTGCAAGGGTGGTGAATACATCTGATTTCGATCTTAGAAATTTCACATCATTTTTGGCGTTTAAGTCTCAGCTGAAGTCGTTTCTATTTACTAGAGAGGGAATTTTTTCCTGATTGTTTTCCGTAAAATGTGATATTTTTCATTATATTTAACTAAAACTTTTTTTTTCTTGCATCGAGCTAAATTGTTTTTATTTTCTTGGGGCTGTTGGTTGTCTATTCTACTGTAGTGTCAACCGATTGTGCACTCTGTGTATATGAAATTTTCATTATTATTTTGAATTTTTATTATTATATATGAATTTTTTGTTGTTATATTATTTTGTACAATATCATAGGGAAGTCGGCGGAGTTAAGTGTAAGAGTAGTCTTTGCGACTAAACTTCGCTCCGGCGATTCTTCTCGATTCCTTGAAGTTGTATGGTTAATTTTTTCTTACTTGTTGAATTGGGTTCATAAAGTCTATTTTATTTTTATTTCACTCTTCAAAAATTGAAGTGGATATTTCGGAGAAAACTGTCTTTTTTCACTTGTATCAAATTTTCACGATTGCTGTAGGTGTAGCGAGGAGTAGGTTTGCGTATTACATAAATAAAAAATATGGTCTTCATGAAACTGAATGGCATAATTACAAAAAACTCATTTTACACGCCCCCCATTGCATTATAACTTGACGCGCTAGGGGTGCTTGTCTGAACTAGGACCCTGGTTTCATCCCGGTGAAATGGAGAGTTAAGTCTTGATGCCTAAAGTAATGGCGTTCGCGCCAGTCACTGGACCCGTGTGGTGGAAGATCGACCGAATAGAGCCCTAGTTTCAAAGTAAAGATGAAATGGAGGGCTGAGCCGCGTTGAACAACAATGTGACAAAGGAGTCCGTCGCAGCAAAGGGCCTCTCCTTCAAAACTAACGTACTCTACCCTATTGAAGTAAATCTACGGATTTTTTTGGTCCAACGGTCGGATGCATTATGTAGCATTACCTCGGAAGGGTGGAGGCCCTCGGGAAGTATTCGTATGACCTGGCCGCCCAATTGGTATTGGACTCGACGGTTCGACCGGCCTCGTCCTGAACCAGGATCGATTGCGAGACGTTTCTTGGGTTTGTGGATCTCGACGATTCGGTTATACCGTTGGTGCTTGAAGCCAGGATCAATTGAAATACTTCACAAGGATACGTGGGTTTTGCGTACAGGCCGGATTGACGGTGCTCGTATCAATTGAGGCATCAATTTTGAGACTATCTTGGTTTATGGAACTGCATTCGGATGGATGGATAAGAAGCCCCTTCGGCGTGTGAGTTGCGTCCCAATCAGCTCGGGTGCTGACCATGCAGAGTCAATAAAAGTTGGATTGTGCTTCGCTGCAACTAGTCACCCGGGTGTAGGTTTTCGAACTGAAGCCCAAACTGGAAGCTGGTGGGTTAAGCTCTTGTATTTGAATTTGTTACATGTGCGATGATAACCCTTATCACACTTTCTGCCTCTTGGGGCTGACTGTGGAGATTACTAGTAGTCACTTGGTGAAAGAGCTATGCTCACATGCCAATTCACTAACTGGTTGAATTCACGTATTCACGGATACGTCCAGATTCAATCTGTATCAGCCTGATGGACGAATATTGGTGTGGCGAAAACATATAATGAACATTTATGACGCCAACAACTCTTTTCGGTGGCGGCTGAGTGTGCGTTTGGGGAGGCATTTGTTTTAATGGGTACACAGATCTTATTATCTTTATTAACGCAACCATGACAGCGCTCCGGTATCGTGATCTGATTGTAGAACCAGTTATTGTTTCTCTTGCGGCAGCCATTGGCGAAAATTTCACGTTAATCGACGACATGTTCGTCCACACCGGGCCAGAATGATCGCATAGAAATACATGGCATCAACCGAATGGATTGGCCCGGTGTATCTCTTGAGCAAAATTGTGTCACATCAGTATTTATATAGCTTACTTGACCCACCTCGGACATTACAACAGCTCGCCAATGCTTAGAAAGACATTTGACAAAACATTCCTTAATATTTCATTGATAATCATATTGACCTAATGCTGAATGAAGTAAGAGCACTACTGAGAGCTAGAAGAGTCCCCACCCGATATTGAACCGTGATTTCATGGTGTTCTCATTAGAAGCAACCTATTTTTGAGCTTCCAGACTCCATCAGTTCAGAATCTTCATTTTATCTATTTCTCTACTACGTTGTCGCTCTAAAACGGTCTTGCTTACTGTTGCTTAATCGTATGTTGACTCCTAACTAATCACATCAGTACATATACGAATTCAAAATCGCTTTTTTATTTCCCTTTATATCTTATTTTACATTCTGTCAAGAAAGTACCGGGAATTATCGATTTAAATCTGGCGGGGCAATGAGGCAGATAAATATTTTTTTTCCTAGGTTGGTACCACTGTCCTTAATTACTATGCCAAGCTTGAGCGGGATCTGTCAACTAGTGTGTTTGCAACAGCTGATTGAATCAGTCGATGTCAGAGTGCGTGCCGATTTTTACTATGGGTGATTACGTTGAGCAAAGAATTTGTTTAAAGTTTTGTGTTGCAAATGAATTTTCGTGTGCCGATGCATTGAAAATGTTGCAAAGGCCTTTGATGATAATGCTCTATCGAAAACTCGTGCCTATCAGTGGTACAGAGCCTTCAAGGACGGTCGTGAAGTGGTCGCCCATCGACGGCTTCGATCGAAGATAACGTCGATAAAATTAAGAAAAGGGTGCTGGAAAACCGTCGTACCAGCTTGAGAGAGACAGCACATGATCTTAAGATATCGCACGTACGATTTTGATTGATATTTTGGGCATGAGAAAGGTGGCCGCACGACTCGTACCGAAAGACCTGAATTTTCTTCAAAAACGTCATCGCGAACAGGTTGCTTCAGACATGCTGGATCGCTGTAATTCCGATTCTACATTCATAGAACGCATTATAACTGGTGATGAGACCTGGGTCTACGAGTACGATATGCAAACAAGCCAGCAATCATCGGAATGGGTGGCAAAAAATGAGCCGAAACCGAAAAAACCACGCCAAAGCCGCTCGAAAATGAAGGTGATGCTCATTGTTTTCTTCGATATCCGTGGCGTGGTGCACTACGAATTCGTTCCAGAGGGTCAGACGGTAAACAAGGAGTATTACCTAGGCGTTATGAAACGTTTGCGTGAGCGTATCCGTAAGAAGCGGCCAAATTTGTGGGCGAACAACTCATGGATTTTGCATGACGATAACGCGCCTTCTCACCGAGCTACGATTGTGACTGACTTTCTCGCCAAAAACTCAACAAACGTGCTTCAGCAACCACCGTATTCGCCAGATTTGGCTCCCTGCGACTTTTTCCTCTTCCCAAAACTAAAATTGCCCCTTCGTGGCACCCGTTTAGAGTCGATTGAAGCCATAAAACAAAATTCGGCGCGAGAGCTAAAGTCCATCCCGGAAAGCGCCTATAAAAAATGTTTCGATAATTGGAAGTGCCGTTGGCATAGATGTATTGGAGCAAATGGAGCCTATTTTGAAGGCGACCCAATAAATTTTGACGATTAAATGTAAAAATGTTGTTTTAATTGAAAATTCCCGGTACTTTCTTGACAGAGTAGTATGTACCTAAATCATCCCCTCAAAGGTTTGAGCATTATAATTATGCGCATAAAGATACAAAAAGTTTTGTGAAATGGGAGAAGCTTCTGTTATAAGTGAAATTGATGATTTTTCTATTTCATGGAAATATATTATGATATTTGGTCTATTTTCCACTAAAATCTTTATTGCTCTCGAGCGATTTTAGCTGTTAAGTCATATTCAAATGATACCGATGGTTTCAAGTTATACTATAGTAAGTATTCATGCTTAGAGTATCCGTGGATGAGGTTGTGGGTTACCAATTAAAGTTATAATAGGGGTGAGTTGCTCCTGTCTATTTGGTTATGAAATTTCCAATTTTTGCACAGTTTATTCATTACAAGACATTCTTCGTTTTTCTCCGTTTAACGCAGATCTGTAAAATTTCTAGAATATGAAAGGATATTGTATGATTTTTATTATCGATGATTTAAGTAAAACAACCTTCTGTATCACTCGAAGATGACGTAACAGTTAAAACAGGTTGTGAGCAATGAAGTTTTTAGTGGAAATTAGACGAAAGTGTCTTCTTTAAATTCATAATGTATTTTCATTAATTAGAAAAATTATTAGTTTCACTGATAATAAAAGTTTTTTTATAATACAGTAATCTTATCTTCATGCACATCATTATCATACACTGCTCAAAAATTGAAGTGGATAATTTGCGACATCTAATAGTATGTGATGGTAAATAAAAAAGGGGTTTTGTATATGTACTGATGTATTAAAATTATAACTTGAGATCGTCTGTATCACGCGAAGATGACTTAACAGTTGAAAGCGATGATCAATGAAGGTTTTTCTTTCAATCCAAAAGGTTTTATATGTTTCAAACTGAATAAGAATCAATTTAAATGAATAATCTTTCGTAGGGAGAATGGATGTAATTTTGGACCGGGTCTTCTTTGGAGCAGAATTCTCTAGCATAGCTTTTTCATGTCGGTTCTTTAGGGTAAAATTCCTACCCACGTCCAACGTATTCTGTTTCGTCCATTCAATTACATAGTCATTTTCTTTGAATTCGTTTTCCTATATCAGATTTTTATCTGTTTTAACTTCATCCTGTCTTTTGATGTAATTCTTATACTGCATGAAGAAGCTAAATTGTTTATCCAATAACAGAATCCGTGGCTCTATCGTTTCAGTGAGCTGATTCAATAATGAGTTCTGGCAATATTGAGAATTTTCTCCTAATACAGTCAAGTTCTGTAGCACTTTATTCAGAATTATTCCCATTGCTTGGTTGATTCAGTTGCTCACTTCTTGTATAGTATTTTCGTGAACTTCTTCTTTTATTTGAGAAATTCAAATGTTTTGTTCTCTTATTTTTTGTTGCTCTACTATTTGAGCAAGTTTTTCGTCTTCGTCCTGTGGGGGTGAATGATTATTTCATTTTCGTTAATTACATATTCGTAATGTATTTTTTGCCTTCATATCACCTTTCATATTAAGAAATCGCTGTTCGTATTCGAGCAATTTCTTGTTTACGTTCAATAAATGAATCCAAACATGATCAGAGTATCAACAATTGTGTTATCATTGACTTCTCGTTCTACGGCAGCTAATTTCAACGCATATAAACTACCTCCAGGTGATCTGCAGATATTGAAGGTCAGCGCATTAGTCGGCAGTCTATCGAAGATTATACGAAGTAGTAAGTAGTAAACAATGGACCTGATTTTGATGGAAAATCATCCAACTCCGATATAATCCATATACAACAAACAACATTTATATAAAAACGTCTTTAATTAATTAATCTGAATTAAAATTGTCAGAGAACTGAATTTATCTGGCAAGAAACAAACAAAACAAACCACATATTAGAAAATTCGTTTTAGAATTTAGTAGAACTAATGCAGACGTAGAAACTGTCCCCAGATTTAACGCTCTTCATGTATCTTATCGTACACATACTACTCTGTCAAGAAAGTACCGGGAATTTTCAATTAAAACAACATTTTTACATTTAATCGTCAAAATTTATTGGGTCGCCTTCAAAATAGGCCCATTTGCTCTAATACATCTATGCCAACGGCACTTCCAATTATCGAAACATTTTTTATAGGCGCTTTCCGGGATGGACTGTGTGACGAATTTTGTTTTATGGCTTCAATAGACTCAAAACGGGCACCACGAAGGGGCAATTTTAGTTTTGGGAAGAGGAAAAAGTCGCAAGGAGCCAAATCCGGCGAATACGGTGGTTGTTGAAGCACGTTTGTTGAGTTTTTGGCGAGAAAGTCAGTCACAATCGTAGCTCGGTGAAAAGGCGCGTTATCGTCATGCAAAATCCATGAGTTGTTCGCCCACAAATTTGGCCGCTTCTTACGGATACGCTCACGCAAACGTTTCATAACGCCTAGGTAATACTCCTTGTTTACCGTCTGACCCTCTGGAACGAATTCGTAGTGCACCACGCCACGGATATCGAAAAACAATGAGCATCACCTTCATTTTCGAGCGGCTTTGGCGTGGTTTTTTCGGTTTCGGCTCATTTTTTGCCACCCATTCCGATGATTGCTGGCTTGTTTGCATATCGTACTCGTAGACCCAGGTCTCATTATTATTATTATTATTATTATTATATCATCATATATATATATATATATATATATCTATATATATATATATATATATATATATATATATATATATATATATATATCATATATATATCATATATATCATCACCAGTTATAATGCGTTCCATGAATATAGAATCGGAATTACAGCGATCCAGCATGTCTGAAGCAACCTGTTCGTGATGACGTTTATGAAGAAAATTCAGGTCTTTCGGTACGAGTCGTGCGGCCACCTTTCTCATGCCCAAAATATCAATCAAAATCGTACGTGCGGACTCGTGGGATATCTTAAGATCATGTGCTATCTCTCTCAAGCTGGTACGACGGTTTTCCAGCACCCTTTCCTTAATATTATCGACGTTATCTACGATCGAAGCCGTCGATGGGCGTCCGGAACGAGGCAAGCCTTCGACCACTTCACGACCGTCCTTGAAGGCTCTGTACCACTGATATGCACGAGTTTTCGATAGAGCATTATCACCAAAGGCCTTTTGCAACTTTTTCAATGCATCGGCACACGAAAATTCATTTGCAACACAAAGCTTTAAACAAATTCTTTGCTCAACGTAATCACCCATAGTAAAAATCGGCACGCACTCTGACATCGACTGACTTAATCAGCTGTTGCAAACACACTAGTTGATAGATCCCGCTCAAGCTTGGCATAGTAATTAAGGACAGTGGTACCAACCTAGGAAAAAAAAATTTTTCTGCCTCATTGCCCCGCCAGATTTAAATCGATAATTCCCGGTACTTTCTTGACAGAATGTATATAATAGTGTAACATGAAAACATGAAAATTTGATATGCTTCTCAATAATTTGGAACTGTTTCAACCTATATATATATATATAGTATAACATCTTTGTTTGTTACAATGTATTAGAACACAATATTAATTTCATCCTTCAGATTTATCCTTCAGTCTCCAGAAACAACGTGAATTACGAATTATATTCTAGTGGTCAAATTATGTGAATGAACCTTTTAAGGCGAGGATGGACTCATTGAAATAAATCATTGCACGAAAAACTCCTACATAAAAAATATAGGATGAAGAGCTAAGCCGTTTTAGGTTTGCCATTATTCCTCAATTAATTTAAGGTCGGACCTGTCCCCATACCTTCATTAAATAGCTGCCAAAGGTCAGTGGTTTTTATTTATGGCTGAACTTTAGGAGCGAAGTTCGGTAATACCTGAACAGGATTCAAAAAGAAATGAAAGCTAATTCTATTAATATTATTATCAAAGAGAGAAGGAATAAAATATTCACGGTTAATCGTGTTTTGCGCTTGTTCTAGGAAACATCGTGCTTTGTTGTTTCCAAGTGTCTGTGATTTTGAATTTTCCAAGAATATCGCGATTTTTATCAACACAGTAATTCAGTCATCCTCAATTGCTTAAGTATTGATAAATTAATTATATTTTTTCTTAGTGTAAAAATCATACTTTCAACTTGATATCATTCACAGTGATACAAGAATATATTTACTTTTGTCACAAGTGTTCGAGTTTTCTCCACTACCTCATCGTCGTTGTAGTTTATCTTAGTATTAGATGAAGGAAGCTGGTTCATCAGTATAACTCCATAAAAAGTGCTTTTAAGTTGAACCCTGTCGCAGTAGATCAGATTCAATGCACATCGACACAGTGTAATTAATCATTGCGATTAATTTCACCATTTCACCGTTGGGTCGAAAATTAACAGTGCTATGACTTAAAGTGGCGTAGTATCGCAGTAACAGAGATTTAAAATTTTCTTTTATATTAGGAAACACCATATTTAAAGCTATTTTATTATTTTTATTCATCAATAATTTGTCTATCAACTTTGGATCATATTCATTATTAATAGCTATTTGTTTAATTATGTTAAGTTCTGAAATATAATTTTCTCGATTCATGGGAATATTAACTAATCTATGGATCATACAATTAAATGCTGATAATTTTTGATATGGAGGATGATTTGATTTATTGTGTATAATAGAATCCGTATAGGTTGGTTTGTGAAATATTGAAAAATCATGTGAACTATTTATTCGACTAACAGTTACATCAAGAAAATTAATAGAATTATTAAGTTCGGTTTCCATAGTGAATTTAATTGAAGGATGTATTTCATTGATGAATAAAAAGAATTTTTTCATAAGTCTGTCTGTACCTGTGAAGCAACAGAAATATAGACATATTTGATATAAAAGAAAATTTTAAATAGATTTCCTTAAAATACACTAAAGGTATTTCTGAGAAAATTGCTAGATACCTCGAAAATAAATATAATTTGAGAACTTCATTTAAAACTAATTCAAACTTGAGTAAATTTATCAAAAATAATAAAGACTACACACATAAGGATGATAAATCTGGGGTTTATAAGTTAACCTGCGGTGATTGCCCTAAAATTTAGATAGGTCAAACTGGAAGAACTTTCCGTCATAGGATGTGTGAACATTTGAAGAGTTTCCTCAATAATAAAAGCAATTCTACATATTCCAACCATTTGTTAGAAACAGGACATAATTTCAACCATTACTTTGAAATTCTACATATAGAAAGCAAAAGTTATGCCTTAAATCTGTTAGAATCCCTAGAGATAAATAAACATAATAAAATTGGAATATTACTCAACGAACAAATAGATTTAAATAGCTCACCTCTGTTAAATATATTCAGATAAGCTGGAATTTGCAGGGACTCTTTTTTGGGTTTTAGTGCTCAATAAAAATTTTTTGTAGTTACTGTAATATAAATAGCCACGGATTTCGGAAACAAGCTTAGTTATTCAAAATGTGATCTTGCCTGATGATGCTACTATGATAGCGAAACAATTGTTTGTGAGTTTAACAATAAAAATTTGTGAAAATCAGAATAACCTTATTTCAAATTATCAAATTAACTAACAATTTTCGGGAATAAAGATAAGAAAAACTTATGCAAAAGGGGTAAAAATAACTATCAATTCACAGAAATACCAACGAAGAAAAATATGCGAAAAAATGGTATATAAATAAACATAGAATATATTGGGGCCAATTATCGGAAATCTCTCACTTAGTAAAAACTTTTGATTAAACAACATTGTTGAAACAAATTGTAGAAATTACTGTTTCACTCCCAATAAAAATATATTTTCCACATTTTCTTGTGACTCGAGTTTCGGGAAATGAACTATCCCATCAGACAACTGTTGTCTGATGATGGGATAGTTCATTTCTCGAAACTCGAGTCACAAGAAAATGTGTAAAATATATTTTTATTGGTAGTAAATTATAGTAATTTCTACAATTTGTTTTAATTATGATCAACTACCAAATAGTAACGGCTGAAACAATTCAGTATCTAAATAACATTGATCGGGTAAGAAGAAATGATATTTTAAATAGTCCGTAGATTATCTAGAACAAAACTATTTTCAATTCATTCCTTCCATCATAGATGAACAGGCTATTTTGGTAATCTGTGCCTGCTATTTATAGTTCAGATGAAGGATTAATTAGGACAAATCCAATAAGTCCAATTTCAGCAAAATTTTTCATGGATAATTTAGAAAGAAAAATTCACTTAAATCCCTTGAGCAAATGTTTTCTTTATTGGTGATATGTGGACGACATCATTTGTGCGTTAATGGAATAGATAGACAGCTCTGCAATTTAAATTATTTCATCAATAAAATTAATTTTTTTCAAGTATTAAACTAACTTTTGAGTAATAGAAAAATTCTAGTATAAATTTTCTTGATCTTACAATTTTGAGAAAAGATGATTTCCATGAATTTAGTATTCTTCGTAAACAGTACATATATAGATATCACAAATTCATCACACATTGTAACTTTTTTATCGAACTGAATATGACTGGGTACATTGAATTCAATAACTGCTATAGTCCAATTATAATAGACAAAATTTTAAACAAAAGAAAATAGCATTGAATTTAGTTTATCCTGCTACAAAATATTTGACTCAAAGATACATTTCCATTCCTTACTTGAATATAATATCGGATACTATTGCCGCGTATTTCAAAATAGAATTTAACTCGAATGTAGCTTTGAGAATAATTAATAATTTAGGAATTTATATAGAAAATAACAATGGTAGAACAAATAGAAACAGTAAATCTGGATGTTTGATTGATTCGGTCTTTACTTGTGGACACTCATTTTAATCAAAAAATATATGTGAGACAGTATTTTAATTTCCACAAAAACGTTTATAATACAACAATTGTTTCACCACAATACGGCTTCTTCAGGTATCTACATTCTACTGGCTAATAGTGTCCAGTGTAACCGAGTATAAATATAGTGTTAAGTACGTGAAGAAATAATGGAAGAACCAGTCATAAAACCTCAAGGTGTTTATTGGAATTTGCAGCTAAAAAATACAATTAGGGAAAGATATTCCGTAATGGAGACTTATCAACATCTGTTTGTTCATTCAAATGAATTTTACTGGATTTGTACCTGTTGATTTCAAGGAGATTCACAAGAGATTTAATACCATTTAATAGCATTAAATCTCGTGTGCCTAGTCATAAAAGGGAATACACAGAAATACTACTCTGTCAAGAAAGTACCAAGAATTTTCAATGAAAACAACATTTTTACATTTAATCGTCAAAATTTATTGGGTCGCCTTCAAAATAGGCTCCATTTGCTCCAATACATCTATGCCAACGGCACTTCCAATTATCGAAACATTTTTTAAAGGCGCTTTCCGGGATGGACTTTAGCTCTCGCGCCGAATTTTGTTTTATGGCTTCAATCGACTCAAAACGGGTACCACTAAGGGGCAATTTTAGTTTTGGGAAGAGGAAAAAGTAGCAGGGAGCCAAATCCGGCGAATACGGTGGTTGCTGAAGCACGTTTGTTGAGTTTTTGGCGAGAAAGTCAGTCACAATCGTAGCTCGGTGAGAAAGCGCGTTATCGTCATGCAAAATCCATGAGTTGTTCGCCCACAAATTTGGCCGCTTCTTACGGATACGCTCACGCAAACGTTTCATAACGCCTAGGTAATACTGCTTGTTTACCGTCTGACCCTCTGGAATGAATTCGTAGTGCACCACGCCACGGATATCGAAGAAAACAATGAGCATCACCTTCATTTTCGAGCGGCTTTGGCGTGGTTTTTTCGGTTTCGGCTCATTTTTTGCCACCCATTCCGATGGTTGCTGGCTTGTTTGCATATCGTACTCGTAGACCCAGGTCTCATAACCAGTTATAATGCGTTCCATGAATGGAGAATCGGAATTACAGCGATCCAGCATGTCTGAAGCAACCTGTTCGCGATGACGTTTTTGAAGAAAATTCAGGTCTTTCGGTACGAGTCGTGCGGCCACCTTTCTCATGCCCAAAATATCAATCAAAATCGTACGTGCAGACTCGTGGGATATCTTAAGAACATGTGCTATCTCTCTCAAGCTGGTACGACGGTTTTCCAGCACCTTCTCCTTAATTTTATCGACGTTATCTTCGATCGAAGCCGTCGATGGGCGTCCAATTCACGACCGTCCTTGAAGGCTCTGTACCACTGATATGCACGAGTTTTCGATAGAGCATTATCACCAAAGGCCTTTTGCAACATTTTCAATGCATCGGCACACGAAAATTCATTTGCAACACAAAACTTTAAACAAATTCTTTGCTCAACGTAATCACCCATAGTAAAAATCGGCACGCACTCTGACATCGACTGACTTAATCAGCTGTTGCAAACACACTAGTTGACAGATTCCGCTCAAGCTTGGCATAGTAATTAAGGACAGTGGTACCAACCTAGAAAGAAAAATTTTTACCTGCCTCATTGCTCCGCCAGATTTAAATCGATAATTCCCGGTACTTTCTTGACAGAATGTACATTTCGTTATCTTATGTTAATGGAATATCTGAAAATATTGCTAAATATTTCAAAAATAGTTTTAATTACAACGCAGCTTTTAAAACCATTAATAACTTTAGTATTTACATAAAAAACAATAAGGATCGAAGAAATAAAGAAAATTAATCTGGAGTCTACAAGTTGACTTGCAACGATTGCCTCTTATTATACATTGGCCAGACAGGTAAATCATTCAAGAAAAGAATCCAAGAACAATGAAGGAGTTGCTTATCATCTTAGGGAATTCAGGCATAATTTCAACCATAACTATGAAATTATCCACATCGAAAGCAAAAGTTATAGATGAAAACATTTAGAATTTCTTGAAATCAACAGGTACAATGCCCGTAAAATCCTTTTGAATGAGCAAACAGATGTTGACAAGTCTCCATTATTGAATATATTTCCCTAATAGTATTTTTTAGTGGCAAACTTCAACAAACACCTTAAGTTTTTATGACTTGTTCTTCTATTATTTTGTCACGCATTTAACAATGAATTCAAACACGGTTACACCAGACACCACCAGCCAGTAGATACCTGAAGAAGCCACATGGTGGTGACATAATTGTTGTATTATGAACATTTTTGTGGAAATTAAAATACTGTCTCATATATATTTTTTAATAAATCAGAAATCTATAGGTTGACTTTCATATGGCATATATTGGTCAAACAAGAAGATTCATTAAGAAAGGAATTCATGAGCACCAGTGGAGTTAAACGTCAGACATCTCGCCTTCAACATGTGCCATTTATTTGAAAGAATTTCGACATAATTTCAACAATAACTATGAAATAATCCATAGGGAAAATAAAAGCACCACACTCACGCTTTTCGAAGCAGCAGAAATTAGTAAGTACAAGAACCTCAAAATTCTTCTCACTGATCAACCAGATGTCGCAAGATCCTAATTCTTGATTATCTTCTCATAGTGATTTATTTCCGATAAAAGGCCTCAATATATTTTAGGGTAACACAAATAGAGGTTAATTCTTTATAGAAGGTATATAAAATTATTTAAATATTTTAATATTAGCCTTCTACATATTTAATTATATTAAATATAATTTTTTGAAATCAAATATGTAGAAGGCTAATATTAAAATATTTAAATTATATTTTATGGTTATTTATATCCCGCTTTAACGAATATTTTCTTTGTCGTTATTTCTGTGAATTGATAGTTATTGGTATCCCTTTTTGCACATGTTTTTTTTTCTTTATTAACGAAATTTATAAGTTAGTTGTACTGCTACTTTTTTCAAGTTTCTAGCTATATCAGAAGTGAATGTATAATTTCAAGAGTTATAATAGTTCAAGATGTAAACTCCACGAAGCCAGTGTTAACGAAAGTAACTTAGTAAATTGTGAAAATAATCTATATTATTATATTAGATTCGAAATAATAGATAAGGGTCCCATCGGTCTGGTTTTTTTCAAATTTTGTGAGGTTCATATAATAAGAAGATTAAAAAAAATATATTTTGTGAGCATAGCAGCATTGAGCGTTATAAGAACCATAGCAACAGACCTCCCAGAATCGAGTTTAAGTTCAGAATTCAGATGTAAAATAATGACAAGAAAGCTAATAAAAATTTGGTGAGGATCACAAAGGCTCCCTATTTCACGTCAGTGCTTTTGACCATTTTAATTAAGTAATGCCCCGCACTATTTTTCCAAACATCTGACATTTTTTCTGGTTCATTGTATCAACGAGCCAGATCTTTCGCCAATTTTAGCTTATGTCCGAGGAGTGAAGTACCTTTCATGTGGTAGGTAAACAACTACTTTCAAAACTTCCATCGCCATTATTCCGAAACTTTATAACCTAGAATAAACCGAGAAATGCTCCAGAATAGCAGCAGTATATCACCGAGAGCGTTTCAAAGTGCACCTTACGTAATCTGGAAGCAATACCACACACACTTGAGAAGGATATGTCGTATAAATCTTTTCATGCAACATTTCCATCCAAGCCTTAGTCATTTTGACCAATCAGATTGGCTATTTCTGGCAGGAAAGAGAATTGTTTATGGTCCGTTTTTCACTCTCTGGTTCTCTTTAGTATTTTCGCTGAGGAAAAACCGTCGAAACCAGCAACTTCGGCACATTCGAAAAAATTTATATTCATTTGATCTTTCTTAGGCCAGAAAGTGATGGGGTTCAACTGAAATTAAATGTTAAGACTCCGAGAAGAGCGAGTGATTTCGAATAATAAATGAACTTTCATCAACAGAATAAGAAAAGTTCCGGTTGCGCGGAAATTGAATTAACCGAGTCGATTTATTCCCGATTGAGGTAGATGAAACGTGACAGTCACAGTTAACACAGAGCACGGTATATCGACAATGCCATTGTGCAAACTTGAATAAAAAACATATTTAGTTGTTTGCTTTGACGTAAAAGCAGTCGGACCTGTCACGTATCGATTGAGGTAACAATTTTCTCCTATTTCTTGATGGTTTGGATTGACATGAATATCAGTATTGTAGACGTACTTATATTTAAATTTTCAAGATGGTGTTAAGTTTTTAATGAGGATTCATTCGTCATAGAATTATTTCTAGTGTTAAGACACGTATGATCGAAGCAAATAAAATGAGTTAACCATTTTGGTGATAAGGTGAATAAAAAAACGTGGCCTAAGTTTCAATAATGATAATAATAATATATAGTTTATTGAAAAAGTACAGTTTCTATAAAAATCAATCAATACATATTCAGAAATATAGTTTCAATAAACCGCAAAAACTCACTAAGGCATATTGCCTGTGCGTGAGTTGTTAAGATTTAGGATATTGGTTTGTTATACTAATACTAATTTTATTTTAAAAACAGTGTATAGATAAAATGAAGACAAGGTATAGACAAATACAGATAAAAAATGTAGAAGTACTAGTTATATAAACAAATAAAATGTATAGATAAAACATCATATATTGATAGAGTGTGTACAGCTAAAATGGTGTATTAATGAAGGTATGCATGCATATAACATAAAACATAGAAGGGAGCATCATAATTCAGTGTCACAAATATTTATTTTCGCGTGTCTATTATTTTGACAAGTTCATCTCTCGGGTATTTTGTAATAAATTCATTCAATTTTTTCTTGAAATGGCGTAGATTATGAAGTTCTGTCAGATCTTTGGGTAGAATCTGATACATTCTCGGTGCCAAATGAGCAAAACTGCGCTGGCCAACTGTCTTCGTTGAAAATGGAATTCTGTAGCAAGTTCTATGTTTCCTCGTATTATACTGATGTGTTAGAGATCGTAGATTTGATTTATTTTTGAATTGATATACCACAATGGAACGATAAAACGATTGCTTTATGTCGAAGATCTTTGTTTCTGTGTAGAGATTATCTGTCGAATAGGTATGAGGTCTCCTTAATATTATTTTCAAGATTTTTTTCTGTATTATACTAATTTTTTTGAGGTGTGTGTTCATTGCTCCACCCCACCCTATGATACCATAGTTCAATCGTGAACCTACCAAAGCATGATAAACCATTTTCAGTTTGGTTGTGTCTAGAATGGTTGTCAGAAGCTTAAATTTAAAAATTAAACACCTGAGATTCCTGCTGAGGTTTTCTATATGTTTATCCCATCTCAAATGTTTATCCACAATAACACCCAAATATTTGATATAGTCGGTTCTTTTGATCACACAATTCTCATCAATTTCCAGTGTCTCATAGTCTGGTAAGTTTCTATCTAAGCAAGTGAATGTGATATATTTGGTCTTTTCGAAGTTCATTGTCAATAAATTATAATCCATCCAATCTTTGATAGATTTCATGTCGTTTTCAGCTTGTTCTCTGAGTTCTTCCCAGCTATCAGCTTGATATAAAATGGCTGCATCGTCTGCGAAACTAATTATCTTCCTCTGGCTATTCAATTCAAGTAGACCATTCATATAAATATTGAATAATATAGGTCCCAGTACGGTTCGTTGTGGGACTCCAAACTTAACCTCGAAAGCGTCACTTATACAGTCTCCTATTTTGACATATTGTTGTCTGCTAGATATATAGCTCTTTATCAGATTAAGCACATTGCCCCTTAAACCAATGTCTTCCAAGGCCTCGAATAATTGTGGGTGGCTTACAGCGTCGAAGGCTTTTGCTAAGTCTAAAAAAACGCACAGAGTTGGCTTACTTCTATCTAAAGCCTCATAAATGTTTGATACAAGCATAGAAATCGCATCCTCAGTGGACTTGTTTGGCTGAAATCCAAACTGTCTATTTGAGATAATATTTTTATCTAACACATATTTCTCCAATCTCTGTTTTATAACTTTTTCAAAAATCTTTGCTACATTTGAAATTACTGATACGGGTCTATAGTTCACCATTTTAGTCTTATCTCCGCTTTTGAATAGAGGCTTTATTATTGCTTCTTTGAGACTTTTAGGCCATTCTCCCATTGAGATGCTTTGATTAATGAGGTAGGCAAGTGGTTCACAGATGTGGCAAGAGATACATTTCAAGGTTTCTGCCCTCAGCCCGTCCAATCCAGGTGTTTTATTATTTTTTAATGTTTTTATAATTGCCTCTACTTCATGTTTATTAGTTGGTTCCATGAACATTGTATTTTGATTAATATGCCGTAGTGGATGCGTCGAGGGTTTTATTATCTTGTTAGCGAGACTCTCTCCTACATTTCCATAATATTTGTTGAATTCATTGCTCATAATGGCGGGGTCTGTTACTATCGTATTATCTTCTAGTTTTACCTCGTTAATTATAGTATTTTTCTTTCCGTTATTACTGATTTCATTTATTACGTTCCATAGTTGTTTTGAATTACCTTCACTTTGTACAATCCTGTTAGTGTAATACTGTTTTTTTGCGATCCTGAGTAGGACCCTCAGTTTGTTTCTGTAGCTGATAAATCTGGACTTCAAAACTTTATTTTGCTGATCTCTTTGTGAAAGTACATAGAGCCTTTCTTTTTCTCTTATACTCTTTATTAATGCACTAGAAATCCACATCTGTCTTTTTTTTCTTTATGATGAACTTTTTTTGTTACAGTACTCTCCTCTATTGCTTCATTCAGTTGATTCACAAAAAAATCAACTCCTACACTCACGTTTTGGGCCTCATATATAGGTGCCCAGCAAATCTTTTTAAGTTTTTCTCTTAGTTTTGCATTATCTGTGTATTTTTTAAATGAATCAACAGGATGAGTTACTTCTGAGGATTTTTTCTTGAAGGGTATTTTCAGTATAATTGGAAAATGATCAGTTATGCAAGGTTTAAGAACTATATGAAGGCATTCTTCAATACAGTGTTTCGTTTTCAGGAACATATGGTCTATGTAGGATTTTGAATTGTTACATATTCTCGTATATGAGTTAATCATAGGTATGAAATCAAACTCACTCATTAGGTCAAGGTATTCGTTGGTTATTTCATTGTCAAGTTTTATGTTTATGTTAATGTCTCCAACAAAAAGGTTATAGTCAAAATTCCCTGTTCCATATATGTTCATATAGCTCCTTAGGCCATTCAGGAAGTTTATTTTTGATGTTGAGGGTGGCCTGTACAAAGATGTAATCAAGAATGTTTTTTTGTTCATATATATTTCTGTTTGAATTATCTTGCATTCATCTATGTTCATAACCTTACACCCATGGTTCAGTGAATCCCGAATATAAATAACTACACCATCATTTTGATTTACGGAGCCATAATTATAAAATACATCAAAACCATCTAAATTATACAACGCAATGTTCCCAATGTTCCATGTTTCCGACAGTATGATACAGTCAAATTTCGTGCTGAATTGTTGAAGAAATACCTTCAACTCATCAAAATGTTTACCCATGCTTCTAATGTTCATATGGATTACATTCATAAATTCAAATTCATGTGTGCTAATGAGATCTAGCTCGCCAGAGAATATTTCCCTGGTATTTACTAGTATATAATTTACGTCTCTGAGATACTGATCCATTTTCAAATACGACACAACAACAGTATAATTAGCCCAAACCAAGCAGGAACAACAACAAAACAACCATAACAAGAATACTATTTCCCGGCTAAACTGCGTGTTTTCATTTTCAGTTTTTCACCTACCTCTTTTGAAGTTCTCTCTATTGGAGTGTTGGTTTTTTGCTGTATGTTTTTGATTGTTTGCTGAGGTTTTGTTGTCTGTTTTGGAAGTTCTCTATTCGTTGTTGCTATTGGTGTACCTGGAGCACTCTCTGGTTTTTCTGTGGTATTGTTTTCAGCTTCCTCTTGACTCTCCAACTCCTCCGCTGTGTATGTTTTACCATCCACGTGTAATCGGTTTCCTCTTATATAGCAATTACCCTCTCTGTTTCCCTTTGCTAGGTTTAGATGTTTCCTCAGAATGCTGTTCTCGTGTCTTTGTTTGATTGTGAGGTCACTAGCAATGGAGATCCTGGTGCCTCTCAAGTTTCTTGCGTTTTTAAGTATTGCGGCTTTTTTTAGAAATGATGTGAATTCGATTTTAACAGGCAGATTGTTTGTTTTTCCAAGCGGATAAAAGTTGTTGAGGTCACTTTCAGCGATGTTCACATCAACCAATTTCTTTATTTCCTTTCTGATGTAGTCTACTGTAATTTCTTTTGGTTCTGTGTTGAGTCCGAAAATGATAATGTTATTTTCCTTAGATTGCCTCTCTAGATTCTCGATTTTATTCATTATTTGCTCATTTTGTATTTCTAGTTTATCTAGTTCTCCTATTTAAATCTTCGATTTTCAAAGTTAATCTCACCTCTATAGCTTCCACTAGGGCTTTAAGTTCTTGTTTGCTTCTTATTATTTCCTCTAGAATGTTTTCATTAGTAATGGACATCTTTACTTCTGTTCTCTGGTATATATTTATGGTAGTATGTGTTTCCCTTTAGAATGTGGAGTTCCCTGATAAGGAATATCTCGCTTCTTCAGGCACCTGTTCAATCATTTAGCATTTCCCTCACTTTTTTATGTGAAATGTTTTGTCCTTTCAGGTTATTTGCAGACGAGATAAATGTACAAACATGCGAACCTCACAATTTTGATTTTATAATTAGGTAGAGCATACTTTATACTTCCCTCTGATATCAAAAACGTTTTTTAAATTTACTTTCTACCACTTATTTTCACAGTTAACTAAGAGCCCACACTCACACTCATATGTCAACAGATATAAATAAAAAGATATGTTAACTTAAGCCATCTATTTTTATTTACCTTATCAATTTAAAATGTTCCACCAAGTAATATAACAGAAATCAATATCAAATGGTGATATCTACACAAAATATATGAAAGACTCATATTTTTATTACATAAAGAGTTCATGGTTTTGTTGGTCAACTATGTTTCCAAATGAACTCTCGTTTATTGATTTGCAAAAATCCATATGAAATATTCAAATGAAATTATATTCACAAAATTCATCATTATTCTTCAGTCTCAACGTTTGCAAAAGAAATATTTCATTTGATCGTGAATATACTGTTTATTGTGTAATCGTATTGTTTTATGATTTTTCACATTTTTAATGAACTTTTGAAATAATTATTCATAAATAGTATATAAATGCAGTATATTATGGTGAAAACATATTTTTTTGTAACAAACCGTTCTTTCCGAGTTAGGATCGAAAAGTTTTTCTTTCGGAGGATAAACCAGAAACATCGGATATACTCCAGGAATCTCTTCTCGGCCCAGTCCTCTTTATATTTTGCTCTTGTGATCTTCCTCGTTTTACATCAACCTGCTCTATGGACCGACCATTTGTGCTTGGTATGACGATTAGCTCTTGCCTTTGAATAGATAAATGTTGTGTCATTCATACTGATGACAGCAATCCATATCAGGATCACATTTTATATGGAAACATTCTTGCAAGAGTTTTCAGTCACTGTGATCTTCGGGGGACAGTTATTGAAGATCTTTGTTAGTCAGATCACGTCAGTATAGCTAGCTTTAAGGCCAGACAGATGACGAAAGTCTTCAATGGCTGCGATATTCTCACGATTCAATTTTTCTTATGGGTGGTCCATATACACGTAATACATTCTTGTGAATATTTTCGAAGTATGAGTTTCTCCAGAAAACGCCGAGACAGGACAATTTGTATATAAAGCGGGACATCTTTTGATCGTAAATTCGTGGATCTAAGAATAGGAGTAGCATTACTCTCGAGAATCTTAAAGGGTAATATCCTAGTGTGCGAATAAAGTAAGACATTGTTGTAAGGGGGAATTTTCGTCTTCAATTGATAGTAATACTGGTGCTATTTCTCTGACGTCCGATACTACGAATGAAAATATATCCAGTGAATCTACCCAACGAGAGCTTCTATTGAGCTAGCCTCGAGTTAGAAGCGAAAAACTCATTACTGATCGAGAATTATCAACTTTTGAAGTTTGAGATTTCTTCTCTCGTGGCTGTAGTTCAAAGCAAGAATGCTGTGATAGAAAACTTCAACAAAAAACATCAACACGCACAAGATAACTGGTAAATCCTGGTCAAATGAACAATCTGCTGAAGTAAGTAAGAAGACGGGCACGAGTGTTCCAACTGATGTTGATGAACTATGAAACCATCTAAAAGAAATGTCGACATTAAATTTATCAACAAGAAGTAAAAACAAGTAAAAAATTTCACGGTGGTACAACGTGATGATAGTCGAGCAACAACTTCAGTCATCGAACAAAATGAGGAATGGAGTGTTGTTTCCCATAAAAGAATAGCTCGAAAACGCGATCGAAAACTAGTCGTTGGAAGTTGTTCAGGTAATTCATCCGTTGAGGGTATTGAAAAAATCAAGATTTTTCATGTTTCTAACCTTACTTGAAACAACAGAGGAAAACTTACATAACTTCCAGAAAAATAACTTATCTTCCGTGCGATGTGGGCAACTCACGTCCACGTACCCAGAGAGTTATTCGTCGTTTACATTACTTATACCAAGCTCTTCTTCTTTTTCTTCTTCTACTTATATTAGGCCCTGGGCCTGTTCTTCACGATTTTTTTTATCCTCTCGTTTAGTTCTGCAGCCGTATTTGTGATGTGGACTGCCAACTGTCTCGCTATCTTTTGAAGGGACGTCCTGGTGGTCTTTTTCCAGTTGGTTTCAAATCCCTCGCTATTCGGGCTAATCTTTGAGGGCTCATTCTGCTTACATGCTGGTTCCACTCTCTTCTCCTCTGTCTTCCCCATCGCACAACATCCTGAACATTACATCGCTCTTTTATTTGACTGTTTGGTATTCTGTCCAGTAATGTTTTCCCAGCTATTGCTCTTAACGTTTTCATTTCCGTGGTCCTTAGAATCCTCTTCGTCTCCGCTGTATCGGCTCTCCTCTCGATACAATATGTCATAATAGGCCTAACACATGACTTATATACGCGGATTTTCCCGTCCAATGTCAGATCTTTATTCTTCCAAATGACATCCCGTAAGCATCCCGATATATAAGCTGCTTTGTTGGCTTGTTTGCGTACAGTTGTTTTCAGGTCTCCGCAACTAGAAACTTCCACCCCAAGGTATTCGCACTTCGAAACTTGTTCGATTATTTGATTGTTTATTACAATTTTACATCTTATGGGTTCCCTTGCGACAACTAAAGATTTGGTTTTAGCTATTGATATGCTCATATTGTACTCTCTTGCTGCTAGTTCGAATGCATGTGCCATTCTCTGTAGGTCGTCTTCGTTGTCCGAAATCAATATTGCGTCGTCTGCATTTCTTACTTTCTCCACAATTTTGTCCATTATTATGCTAAAAAGTAGAGGGCTTAGACTGTCTCCTTGGCGAATACCAGGTGTTATATTCACCTCTGCTGTGAGTTCATTGTTTATCTTGATTTTAGTTTTGTTGCTAGTATTGAGATCTCTAATAAGCTCTACTATACTGCTGGGTTGATTTTGTTTTTTCAGCAGTTTCAACACATCTTTCAGTCGGACGCGATCAAAGGCTTTAACAAGGTCTAAAAAGCACATGTAAACAGGTTTGTTGAACTCAGTAGCCCTTTCTGCGATTTGCCTCACTATGAAAATTGCATCTGTTGTTGATCTATTATTTCGAAACCCATGTTGCTCTTCACTAATCTCATTGGCCAAAATCTTAGTTAGCAGCTTGAGCGATGTATTCAGCAATGTGATGGTACGGCAGTTATCAGGATCCTTCTTATTTCCCTTCTTATGTATTGGCACCGTCATACTTGATTTCCATTGGTCTGGTACGCTCTTTGTAGTCAATATCTTTTGGAAAAGAACATGCATATTTTCTACTGTCATGTCACCTCCATACTTCAGCAGTTCGTTCCGTATGCCGTCGGGTCCTGGAGCTTTTCTATTTTTTAATTTTGTAATGTTAGTCCTTAGTTCTTCCATCGATATTTCTATACTTATACCAAGCTCTGAATACGAAAAAGTTTTAGATGGTTTAAATTGGCCTGATTGGGCCAATGTTCATCGTTTCAGAGTAACCCATCATAAAGCTCTAAAGTTGAGACTTCTGAAGTCGAATTTCCAATGTATTTCGTTGGATAATCTGGAATTGCATTTGGCTGAAAATAGTCCTGATATTGTTAGCATTGTTGAGCACTGGTGCAGACCTGACAGTATCAAAACAGAGACTATACCTGGTTACCAATTGCCTTATTATTATTGTCGACCTTACCGAGCACACGAAGGTTCAATGATTTACGTGAAAACTGGTGTGAAAGTGAAAAATTTGTGCATGTCATTTTTTCCGATGAGATGCATAGTGAAATATGTGGAACAATTGTGATGACCAAGAACCACCGGCTAAGCATCATAAGTGTTTACAGGCCTTGTTCCGGTAATTTTGAGATATTCTTTATACACTTTGAGTCACTGTTCAAAATTGGTAAGGTAGTTAGAAACTTGAGTCGGCAAAATATCACTAATTTTGGGCTTCATAATTCAAAAGGTGATTTGCAGGATATTTAAGAAACTGATGATATTGACAAATGTGTCGATCCATTAATTAACAAAATTCGAAGTACACTTGGATTTTGTTGTCCTCTTATCAGTTTGAACACTAGTAATAATCATGTTAAAGGGTGGATCACCCCTGAAATAATTCTTGCTAAACGAGAACTTATGAATCTGCATTGGTTACGTTCAAAAGTAAAATGCGGAAGTACGTGTGGTTCATATAAAATGCCAAATAGTCCTATGTTTCAATGATAAGGAATGCGAAACTGAAATATCATAGTAAACTCATTGATGTGTCAGACACTAAAAACAAAACGGTATGGTCTATGGTGAATAATTTAAGTAACCGAGGGAGACAGAGAAATGAACCCATTGAATTAGTTATTGATAGTATTCTACAATTTGTAAATTTGTGAACATTTGAAGAGTTTCCTCAATAATAAAAGTAATTCTACATATTCCAACTATTTGTTAGAAACAGGACATACTTTCAACCATAATTTTGAAATTCTACATATAGAAAATAAAAGTTATGCATTAAACCTGATAGAATCCCTAGAGATAAATAAACATAATAAAATTGGAATATTACATAACGAACAATTAGATTTAAATATCTCACCTCTGCTAAATGTATTCAGATAAGCTGGAATTTGCAGAGACCCTTTTTTGCTTTTTTGGGTTTTAGGGCTCAATAACAATTTATTGTACTAACTGTAATATAAATAGCAACGTATTTCGGAAACAAGCTTAGTTATTCAAAATTTAAACCTGCCTGATGATGCTACTGTGATAGCGAAACGATTGTTATAAACAAACCAATAAAAATTTGTGCAAATCAGAATAATAGATACTGGACAGATTGGGAGTCACTTGCATCATAGTTCCGAAATTGATGATCAGTCAAAATCAAATATAGAACTTAAGTGTACAATGATAACACGTCCATTTATGCCCACCTTGTGAGGATCTGCCATCCAGACTGATGACTTGAGATGAAAATGCAAATTTTTGAGACCTAGAGATTCGAAATTTTCTGGTTTATATATATATATATATACATTCTGTCAAGAAAGTACCGGGAATTATCGATTTAAATCTGGCGGGGCAATGAGGCAGGTAAAAATTCGAACTTGGTGACTGGATTTTATGTTTAAATATCCACCAAGTCAGTGAATGCTAGTGTCGAATTTTGTTTTTACCAGCTTTGCGTTCAGAATTATTAACTTCTCTTCCAGCGGTATTTAGTTTAACGAAATCCATAATGATGATTTGAATATCGAAACAGATTCAATCTGTTAGTCTTCTACAATTTTAATTTCAAAAAAAATTTTATTCAAAATACTTTTAGAATTAAATTAATGTCTACAATAAGCACCACTTATATTTAATAGACGTATATATTCAAAACTCAATATACAATGTCAAATGGAATAAATAAACCAACCAATATAAAAAAGGCAATTAAAATTAATAAATAAATATTTGAAGGAGACAAAATTTTGTTTCTGATCTTACCATAGTGATCCAATTCCTTTTCAAAAACATAAAACACAACTTATGGATTTCTCAAAAAATATAATTTATTTGAAATATTTAAATATTCGAAAATCTCTCACAACATGCAATATATCTTCAACAAACAATTAGAATATTATTGGATATTATATTAATTCTAAAAGTTTTTTGAATAAAAATTTTTTTGAAATTAAAATTGTAGGAGACTAGCAGATTAAATCTGTTTTGATATTCAAATTTTGTTATATTTCTTCTATCAAGTAAGAAGACTTTTTCTATTTTATTTTATACATAATATATGATTATATTTAGGCTTGAATAATTCTCATTATGGAATGTCAATGGTGTGAAGAAGACCATAGAATGCCTTACAGTTTTCTGTGATTTTGTGACGAACTGACTACCTGGTTTTTTAAAGTTAGTCTCTTTCGAACAAGTCACGTGTTAAGGTCTAAGGTGAGATATAGTGATGGTTAGTTGATTTTGATATTTAAATGTTATCTAGGGCCGATGAAGAGATTATCCGTATTCTAATTGTTTTTTGAAGATATATTACATGTTTTGAGAGATTTTTTAATTAACTTATTTGAATATTTAAATATATCGAAAACTTCAAATAAATTATGTTTTTTGAGAAATCCTTAAGTTGTGTTTTATGTTTTTGAAAAGGATTTGGTTTCACTATGGTAAGATCAGAAACAAAATTTTGTCTCCTTCAAATATTTATTTATTAATTTTAATTGCCTTTTTTATATTGGTTGGTTTATTTATTCCATTTGACATTGTATATTGAGTTTTGAATTTACATTCTGTCAAGAAAGTACCGGGAATTATCGATTTAAATCTGGCGGGGCAATGAGGCAGGTAAAAATTTTTTTTCCGAGGTTGGTACCACTCTCCTTAATTACTATGCCAAGCTTGAGCGGGATCTGTCAACTAGTGTGTTTGCAACAGCTGATTAAGTCAGTCGATGTCAGAGTGCGTGCCGATTTTTACTATGGGTTGAGCAACGAATTTGTTTAAAGTTTTGTGTTGCAAATGAATTTTCGTGTGCCGATGCATTGAAAATGTTGCGAAAGGCCTTTGGTGATAATGCTCTATCGAAAACTCGTGCATATCAGTGGTACAGAGCCTTCAAGGACGGTCGTGAAGTGGTCACCTATCGACGGCTTCGATCGAAGATAACGTCGATAAAATTAAGGAAAGGGTGCTGGAAAACCGTCGTACCAGCTTGAGAGAGATAGCACATCATCTTAAGGTATCCCACGAGTCCGCACGTACGATTTTGATTGATATTTTGGGCATGAGAAAGGTGGCCGCACGACTCGTACCGAAAGACCTGAATTTTCTTCAAAAACGTCATCGCGAATAGGTTGCTTCAGACATGCTGGATCGCTGTAATTCCGATTCTACATTCATGGAACGCATTATAACTGGTGATGAGACCTGGGTCTACGAGTACGATATGCAAACAAGCCAGCAATCATCGGAATGGGTGGCAAAAAATGAGCCGAAACCGAAAAAACCACGCCAAAGCCGCTAGAAAATGAAGGTGATGCTCATTGTTTTCTTCGATATCCGTGGCGTGGTGCACTACGAATTCGTTCCAGAGGGTCAGACGGTAAACAAGGAGTATTACCTAGGCGTTATGAAACGTTTGCGTGAGCGTATCCGTAAGAAGCGGCCAAATTTGTGGGCGAACAACTCATGGATTTTGCATGACGATAACGCGCCTTCTCACCGAGCTACGATTGTGACTGACTTTCTCGCCAAAAACTCAACAAACATGCTTCAGCAACCACCGTTTTCGCCGGATTTGGCTCCCTGCGACTTTTTCCTCTTCCCAAAACTAAAATTGACCCTTCGTGTCACCCGTTTTGAGTCCATTGAAGCCATAAAACAAAATTCGGCGCGAGAGCTAAAGTCCATCCCGGAAAGCGCCTATAAAAAATGTTTTGATAATTGGAAGTACTATTGGCATAAATGTATTGGAGCAAATGGAGCCTATTTTGAAGGCGACCTAATAAATTTTGACGATTAAATGTAAAAATGCTATTTTCATTGAAAATTCCTGGTACTTTCTTGACAGAGTAGTATATAGATAGATAGATTTGGAGTCTGAATATGAAAGTTTTACTCAAAAATGGACATAATCAGCTTAATAGTTCAAAAGTAATTCTCATTGAAAATTTTGTTTTAAAAATAATTTCGGAAGTAAAAATCCGATCTTGTCAAAATTTAGTATTTTAATGTTAAATAATGACACGAGGGCTCATGAATAATTTCGTGAACCTAAATCACGAGAATGCTCCTAATTTTCAAATCTTTAGTTAGCCAACTTGCTAATGGATCATACTTAAATTTCTGATTCAGGCGCAGCGTGATTTTTTTTAGAGTTTGTCTTCTCTGAAAATGTACGAAAAGTATATGAACTTTTGTTCAATATATTTTTCCATTCTTTCTTGTCAACATGTGATGATGCAGGTTAGGGTGAGAAGGATAGAGCCTCTTAATCAGGTTGATATTGAGATATTGGGTCTTTAATCGTATCTTCTTTTTGATATTTTTCTGTTGAATAATCTAGCTTTATGAATGGTTCTTAGTAAGCTGAACACATTTATTTAAGTACGCTTATAAACATGATAATTAGTAAATGAAGGTATGTAGATATATTTTTCGTGGATTGTTTTTATTTGGCTTCCAAATAACTTCCCACTGATGAGAAAATGAATAAGAATTTCAAATGCTTTTTCAGGAGAATGTGCTATAATATTTATATATTTTTTTGAATAAAAATGTTTTCTTTTAATTCTATGGGGAGCATTTTTTAGTAATGGAATTCGTCATTTTCGAATAATATCAAATAGGGTTATTCTGATTTTGACAATTTTTATTGTTATGTTTACAACAATTGTATCGGTATCACAGTTGCATCATTAGGCGGCAGACTCACATCTTGAATAACTAAGCTTGTTTCCGAAATCCGTTGCGACCTATATTACAGTAGGTACAAAAAAAATTTTATTGAATTTTTTTGTATCTACTTTAATAGCAACGGATTTCGTAAACAAGCTTAGTTATTCAAAATGTAAACCTGCCTGATGATGCTATTGTGATAGCGAAACAATTGTTGTAAACATAACAAAAAAAATTGTGAAAATCAGAATAACCTTATTCAATATGGATTTTCATCAAGTAAAGACTGATTCAATTCTATATTTATTTACGAATATCCAATCGAAACAGGCTGTCTTGAATGGTGTTTGCTGTGTGATCCTGATCAATATTTTCTTTTGATTCTTCATTGGTTGACTGCCGCGTATGTGTTGATAATGCTCAACAGTGCGACATTTCATTTTAAAAAGTTTTTAGGACGTTTTTAGATTAAATTTGTAGAGGTTTTGAAGAGTTATTCCAGCTTCTTTGTGGAATATTTGACAAACCCTTCAAGGTAATTTTCAATTCAAATGTGTTGATAAGAATCATAATTTGTATTTTCACACATGCAATGGCAGTTTTCAGATATCGAGTCTATGATCGTATATTCTTTTCAAGATTTTTTTGTGGAAGCACCTAGTTTTATAATGGTAATCAGTTCGCAGAACGCTAACTGAGTTCGTTTCTAAAAAGGATACTTGGTTAATGCGGACATATTTTTTTTATTGTTTGTTTATTTTGCATTCAAATAGATTACGATCGATTAAAATATGAATGATAATTTCTAATGCTTTCTCTAGAAAACATGATATGAAATTTTTGAAAAAGGGAAATTAAGTGACTTTTTTAAATTCAATGTTTTAGTAGTGGAATTTGTTATTCCTGAATATCCGATCAAAACATGCTGCCTTGGATAATATTTGTTGTATGATCAGAGTCAAGGTTTCATATTTTGATTCGACTTTTTATTGGTTAACTGTGGCGCATGTGTGTTGATAATTCTATGTCTAGAAAGAGAAAAAGTGTTTCTAAGACATTTTATTCAATTAAATTTCAAAAAGTTTTCAAGTAATTTTTCAGGTTAAATATACAGAGGTTTCATAGAATTGATCCAGTTATTGTCTACAATATCTTAATCATCTATTTTCCATTTTCGTGAGATTTTCCGTTTTTTCAGGAGAACAGTTCTCAGATAGCGACAAATAACGTTTGTTGACTTTGGGATGCCGAAGTGTAGAGTTTTATGTTTTAGTTCATAATATTCACTTCCTTTGAGAAGTTATCCAGGAATTTGAAAATTTTAGGTGGAATTGAATGTTGAACAAGCGAGCAAACGCTTCCAGTATCATGTCAATGGTTTTCACTATTTTTCGTCAAATACTTTTCGAACAACAACTTTTTTATTCAAGCAATTACGATGAAAATCATCGTATACAGATATTTAATCCTGTGACAACCGAAAAAAAAATTCTTAAATTGATATAAATTACGGCATTACCTTTTTTCATACTCGGCAATATTAATGTATGAGAGTTCCAGAACTAATTATGTCCGATATCATTATGAATTTTCAACAGATGAGCCGCCAGATGGAGGCAATGAAGCCTTTGTTTATACTGGTTGTAATTCAATACTGTTTATCCAGAATCAATATTTTAACAAACGAAAATTCTGTTACTTCCATGAACGAAAACCCACATCTCAGCTCCTAAGCCTTCAAACGTGACAATAGAAAGCATCCTGCAAGGCACAAGGACCGGTTGAAGTATGATACGCCAAAATCCCTATTCTCGCCTCATTGTTTCGAGGAAACCGAAGGACAGGAGAGAAAAGATGAAATAAGTCGCTACCTATCGGTCCCATTAATGTTACAGATATATTTTGACTGCTGAACAAATCACTGGATCGTGGCGTACAGCCGCCATTGTTTCTCTGGTCGAAACAAGGTAGATAAAGCGCATATCTTTCGACGTTACCTACAGGCACTGATGCCAGGAACAATGAGGAGTGATATAATAAAGTTGGATTGTAGAGCGGCGGTCTCGGAAACGCTTCTCTGCATGAGATGGGAGAGGGACTCGGTTGATCTGGAAACCCAGATACAACTACGGAGTTTTTTCCTTCCTATGTGGCGAGAAACAACGGATTTCTGTTGTTTATGATCAATTTTCAAATTTGTTTGCTTGTGGAACCTGGTCAAGTGGTGTTTTTTTGGATATATCATTTTTGAACGAGTAATTTTATCTACAGGGTATCTCATGAAAAACGCGTCAATGTTAAGGAGAATAGAAGAGAAGCTTACTTGCTGAGTAAAATCAACATTATAATAGTCTACCGATTCAAAGAAATAATCATATTATAAAACTTTGAAATTTTGTTTTTTTTCTTAGTAGTTTTTCTGTACTGGTGGTAAAGGCAGATCCATTATCTAATGTTTGCATTTTGAAGTGGTGCTTAATTCGAGTCTGGCTAAATTTCTGGCATTCATATTTTGGCAAAAAGTTAAGTTAATATTTGATACTAACAAAATGGGTCCATTTACGCTTAAAACACTGTAAAATATCAATACTTTATTTGATAAGTAGTGAATCTATACAAACTTTCAGAAATTTACGTGGAAAATTTGATAGAATTCGTAAATCTGGATCGCTATTTGATGAAGTAAGAATATGTCTTGGCATCCATCAATATCAACTCGTCATCGTGCTCAAGAAACATTTCTCGCTCTTCTCTGAGGAGATTCTTGTAAGAAAAACCTCGATATGAAGGCTTACAAAGTACAACTAGTGCAGGAAGTGAACCCTCGTGACCATCCGATGCGTTTTCACTTCGTTCAATGGTTGGATCACATAGCCGAAGATGGGCATTTCCTCAGAAAAATCATCTCTAGCGATGAAGCTCATTTTCACCTCGAAGGTCTCCTTTTTGTGGGGATCTGTTGAAAATAAGTGTTACGCAAGCCATCCAGAAACGATTAATGCTTGAAATATGCCTCCCATGGCATTATAGCTTGACCCGCTGGGGGCACTTGCCTTGACTAGGACCCTAGTTTTATCCCGGTGAAATGGAGGACTGACCCGGGTTGATCAACTCAATGACAAGGCAATCCGTCGCAGCACATGGCCCTTCCTAAAGACTAACGTACTCTACACTATTGCAGTAAACCTCCGGATTTTTCTGTCTAACGGCCGAGTGTGTTATGTAGCATACTGCATTACCTTGGGAGAGTGGAGGCCCTCGGGAAGTACGACCTGGCCACCAAATTGGTATTGGACTCGAGGGGGCAATGGTTGACATTCCGCATGCTGGGTATTCCTTCTATCTGTTGGCAGCATCTCATGTTCAGGATGTCTCGAGAAATGCTTCAGTGTTTAGCGGGACTTGACGGTTCGACCGGCGTCGTCCTGAACCAGGATCAATTGCGAGACGTTTCTGGGGTTTGTGGATCTCGACGATACGGCTAGACCGCTCGTGCTTAAAGCCAGGATCAATTCAAAGACTCCACAAGGGTCTTGACGGTGCTTGTACCAGGATCAATTGAGGCATCAGTCTTCGTTTATGGGACTGCGTTCGGATGGGTGGATAAGAAGCCTCTTCAGAGTGTGAGTTGGGTACTGACTATGTAGAGCCAGTAGAGGTTGGATAGTGCTTCGATACCATTCACATGGTTGTTGGTTTTCGAACTGAAGCTGAGACTGGAAGGTGGCGGGTTCAGCTCTTCGGAGTGGTTCTCGCCATGCGCGATGATAAGGCTAACTCTTATCACACTGTGGAGACTGCTAATAGTCACTTGGTGAAAGAGCTATGCTCACATGCCAATACACTAATTGGTGGAATTCACGATGATGACCTGAAATACGAAATCAAAGTTACCATTTATGTGATTAAGTCCCACAAAATTGACAATATATTGAAAAATTTGGGTTGATTTGATAGCCAGTCATTGCGGTCATTTGAATAATATTATTTTTCGTTCGTAAATGTCAAGGTTTCACCTTCATTCATAACTTATCATAGCCGATCAAAAATGCCAATATCAAGTGGACTACACGCTATAATTCTACCAGAGACATATTAGATGAAACTGAATTGTATACATTTTGTTGTGACGCCAACATTAAATCGGAAAATATTAAATTCGAGTGTAATCTGTTCCATTACTAAAGCCCTTCTTATTAGATGAGTCATTTGAGAAAATGTTTTCTTTTAAAACCATCATTATCGTTAAAGTTTCACAATTATTAATCTTAAAAAGCATTATTTATTTATGAGTTTCTCACAGTTGTCCTATCAGTATTTTATCCTTTTGAGTTACGTGAAAGGACCGATAAAATATAATAAACATTTTTCTATTATGATAATACAATGCTCAGGAAATTTCTTGCACACAAGTGGCAACCCTGCAAATAAAAGGGCTCGATCACATGAGTTTGTTTCCCTCCTCAGCTTATTACATATAACGTTGTCAAGCCAAGTTCCTTCGTGTTTTCTTCAACTATCAGTACGTGAATTCCCGAGCTAGAATATTTATTTTGAATTTTTCACTCTTTTGGCTGAATTCAGTAAGAATTTGTGGACAGCATGATTTATCAATGTTAAATGTTAAAAAAAGGTCAGAATTTCCATCCTGATTTATTCTATCATAGGTAAGTAAATACATATCATATTTCAGTGGCGTAGGTATATCAAAAATAAATGTAAATAAAAGTTTCAGAGATTTTTACACAAGTCCCAATAGAATAACCTTCATTATGGTTTTGTAATGGGACATATGTATAATGTTAAAGATTTGGGCCCGCTTCTTGGGTTCGAATACATTGATTTCACGAAGAAATATTGGTACCCATATGTTTTTGTTTATACAAATTCGACTCAAACGACATTGGTATATGGTCTTATTAAACTTAATTCCTTCAACCAGGTTTCTTTATCAGTCAGCCTTCTAGATTCCCTTTGACAGGTAATACGATTTCCAAGAAATATATTATTTTTGTGCTTTAAATCCATATAATCAATTGCTATTAGAAATCATTTTGTTGCGACAATAGTTGAAACTATTATTTTTCAACGAGTTGATAACATTTATCAGTTCAAACCAGACAATTTCCGCTCAGGAAGTCATTCATTGTAGACCAGCTATAGAAACAAAGTTCTCATGATATAAGTTCTTTAGTTATTGTGTAATTTTTTTTAATGGTACGTGACGTTCTACGGACGACAATTATGCGCAGAAAATTTTTTTTGCTTCCATCAAAGATCAAAGCATTTCTGGTTCGTTTTATAAATATGCACCAAATAACTTATTTCTATAGCATCCTTTATTCAGTTTGCACTTCAAGAACATTTGAAATTGCACCTGAAATGGATGATAAAGAAGACCTGTCTTCATACTTTTACTGTTTCTTCTTTAATGAATGTCACCGTCCAAGTTAGTTTTTATTGAGCTGTTAACCCAAACTTTTCCAAGAAACAAAAAAGTTATTTCATGGAGTGTTTATTGTCTAAACGTGAATTTGGGGAATATATTTTGATTTCATTGAATATTCCTTGTATTATTGAATATAAACCCCTAGTTTATTCATTAAAAAAGGAGGTGCTATTTTGATGACATGTCAAGAAATATTTGTAGACGCCATAGATACATTAACTAATCTATATAACATACTATTGTATGCTGCTAATTTTTGGGACAAGGGATGATTTGAAGAAGAATGTGTTGTGCAGTCTGTGTGTGTTGGTTTACGGTTAATTACGGAAAATTATGTCTATTATTAATTTTAGTTATTTTCAAGTCTAAAAAATTCATGCTATTATTTGGTTCTTCTTCGTGAGTAAATTTTATCGTAGGGTATACCTGCTTGATAAATTCTAAGAATAACGAAAGTTGTCTAGACGTACCGACAAATAGGCAAATAATATCTTCAACGAAACGGTACTAATAAATAAAATACTTGAAGAAGGGGTGATCTTTCATTTTGTTTTCTAGGAAATCCATAAATATTTCAGCTAATATAGGACTTAGTGGATTTCCCATCGTAAGGCTTTCGTCATCCTCGTAAAATATTCCATTAAACAATAAATAGTTCTGTGCAATGCATAAATTAAGAATATCCATCATTTCTTGTTTAATTACCGGGTTTGTATGATTTTTTAATATAAGCATTTCTACTAATTTTGTTGTTTATTTTACGGGTACGCTAGTAAACAGGTTTTTCACGTCAAGAGAGATTGAACAATGCTAAATTGATCTCTTTTGACGTAAAAAGGGAGTATTATTTACACATTTAGGGTAATTTTCTTTTTTTAACATTTTTCGGTGGTTAGAATCTCAGCGTGCTTGTTGTTGAAATCGTGATTTGTCGTTCTTTTATGTTTGCCTATTGCTGAGAGCAAACTTTCGCATACTTGTGCCTCTCAATTTTTTTCACAAGTATTGTGATGTTTGTCCAATATATACTCAATTACATGAGTGCTGTCTGCAAGGAATTTAATAGACTACATAGATTTTCTCGTTTTAGGGTATTTCCAGATTAGAGAAAATTGTTTTTTCAAGTGAATTGTGTGCCCTTAATACAAAATAAATGTGATAATATTTTAGAGTGTTAGATAGTCCTTCTGAAAGTCCTTGTACATATAGTTTTCTTATGTGTACTTTTTGGTTAGTGATTCCGTTCCTATTTCTGTTTAAATTATTGTAGAAAATGTTGACTCTCATTGCGCATATGGCATTTATGTTAAGACAAATTCGAAAATGATGAACAGGAAGTTTTTCGAATCGGGACAATGCAACTTATATCTGTATTAGTCCTAAACTTAAATAAAGCCGAATAAGATTTTGTTGATCATCGGGCTTAAGCAGCAGACTGCATGTTTCATTGCTTTTTGGCTACTACTGTATATGTGTATTTGCGTGTTTTGAATGGCGCTGTTGTTAGGAAAAACAGTAGAGTCGCTACGCAGGGAGAATAATGAAGCGTGCCTGTGTTCCATTTTGCAATTATAGCAATGCTCTGATGAGTTGTCAAAAAGCTATTAAAATAAAATAGAAAAGCTATTAGACATGCATGTCTGCTTCTTATATTTTACAACCAACAAAACCTATTCAGCTTTATTTAAGTTTCGAACAGTATTACAGATATAAATTGCACTGTCCCAATTCGAAAAACTTTCTATTTACCATTCTCAATTTCGTGTTTCTTATTCGTAATAAATATCCGCCGATTCAATTCATATATGGTTTTTATTATATTTATTTCTTTCAAAGTATTTTTGTATTCTTATAGCCGTATGTCAGACTTTTTGATCGGAAAGGAAGAATGCTCCTTCTATTGAGCTTGTTATGACAAATTTCTTCTGGGTTATGGGACGAGGCGCAAAATTGAAATATTTTCTTGACCAAGTATCTTTCGTTTACCATTTTGTTGTTATTGCCTATCATATAAGCAATCTCGATATCTCGTAAAGTGTCGACTAAACAATTTGAGATTTAGGTACGTTTCTTACTGGGGATGAGTCACCCTCTCCAATTATATATAATATTGCAGCTCAAACCGTTGCCAACCCTGAACTTACGAACAGGAAGGTTTTACTGTGCATTTGATGGGACTGAAAAGAAATAATTTATTATGAATTACTTCCACATGGCCAAGCACTTAATTCGTATAGCTACTGTCAACAACTGGACCGTTTGAAGCTAGCGATTGACAAGAAATGTCCCGAATTGACCAACAGAAGAGATATTGTGCTCCATCAGGACAATATCAGGCCACACACGTCTGTAGTGACTCGCCAGAAACTCCGAGAGCTTGTATTGGGACTATCCCGGTCCGGCCAATACAGTAGATTCATTAAAACTTCCCAACCAAGCACCCGCAGTTTCTGTCGAGTCACTGCGAACGGGTGTGGCCTCGCGTTGTTTTGATGGAACACAACACTTCTTCTGTTGTTGAATTCTGGCCGTTTCTGGTCAATCGCTAGCATCAAATAGTGCAGTTGTTGACAGCAGAGATATGAATTTGGTGTTTGGCAAACATCGAAATTCTTCTTGAATCCAGCTTTTCGCAAATGATACAAAACTATTTTATGGTCGATTTTCAGCTCCCGGGCGATGCTGCGACTACTAACAACTTCGATTATTCCTGTGATTTTATCGACATATTCGACGTCAGATCTGTCTGTGCAAGGAGCATTTTCAACATCAAATATACCTGAAGGGAATCGACCAAACCGAAATTACAAGTAATTAGCTCTAAGACTATAGGGACCATAAGTACCATACATACAGTTTCAGTCGACTGGCTTGTATTTTCGCCTTTATCATATAAAAACTGTGAAATCATCGATAAACAGCAACTCAATGCAATTATTTTCTTGTCCTTCATTTTCATCAAAAATATAAATGCACTTCCACGGCAAACCATCCAATTACAGCAAAATCAATTACCTATTCCCTACTTACAATGTAACCTAACCTATTTTTCATTCTCGTGGTAGTTTCTGCTTTGACCTACTTAATTTTATATCACGAATGTAACTCAAATATAAACGAAAGCAATTCATTTCCCGGGCGTCTTATATTTGCACCCCCTCCCCAAACTTCCAAATTACCCCCAATATTTCACAATTCAGAAACATGCAGCTATCATAATGTTTAGTTCCGCTAAATCATTGCGCTCTATTCTACGTTAAAATTGATTTTCTTCATCACTTGGCACGGAAAGTAGGTTTGGTTGGCGCTACTGCGAGTGCAACGACTCTTTCAAACGCGAACAATGAAGAGAAAAAGGACCGGAGACTGACGTCAGATCCTTAAGATGATGAATTCCGAACATCCACGCAAGTGCACTCTCAGAGTTCATTAAGAACTCTTCATTTCAAATGAAGCGTAGTCATCAGGTCTTCCTCGGTTTATGGCGGATTTTTCCGCTTGCGAGAGCTCCGTTTGTTGGAAATGTAATCAGATTTAGCGTTGTAAGTAAAGTAACCTAATCCATTTTTCAGATTGGAAGATCTATGGGCTGCGAGTTTTTCACGACTTTTATTCAAATATTGTTCGAGATCATTTATTCCGGTCATTTCTCTCCGAAGGAACGTATACCATGGACTTACATTACAGAAGTAGTCCATAAAATTCGTGTTGAACTCCAGTAGAAATTATACAGGGTGTTCCAGAAGTCGACGACAAGCCGGAATCGGGTAACAGACTGAGTCATAGTAGTCAACAGAAAAATATTTAAATATATATTTCGAGAAAATGCACCCCCTATGATAATTTTTGAACTCCCGTTGCTACAATTCTTTTCCTTTCTTCAAATTTTATTTTTCCTATGTTATCCCGAATAGGGCTTCTGTAACCTATGATTATCAATTCTGAGCCAATTACTCCAGCTTGGAAAATAATGTCACTTTTTGCCGAATCAGGTATTCAAAATTAATATTTCGCACAATTTTAACTGAATTTACTGAAAAAAGAATGTACTACATCAGTTTGGCAAATTACTTTGAAAATTAGCGCCTTTATTAGGGATTCTAAAATGGTACTACACTTACCACATTATTTCTTATATCAGTCAAAAACAACGGTCTTTCCTAAAGAAACACAGTTTCGAACAATTTCTTCGAACTTTCTTAAAACGATTCTACTGCATCCAATACTTCAAGAATATGGTTTTAATGAGATGTGTTGAGTCCTTCCATAAAGTGTGAGTGAGACAGATAGTAACGCCACTATTTGGTATTGGCATACGTAAACGCAATAAAGATCAGTACGCTACGCCCCTTGTCTACTGCGCATCTGATGATGTATTTGATCGCGTTGTTTGTGTACTTACGACTTTTGGCTTCGTTTATATTATTGTTTGCTTGTGATTTGGATAGTTTTGATTTATTTACGACGAACTTTGATTTTATCTGGACTAACCAGTGATTGTGTATTGCCATCATGTCTGTGTATACCACTTAGCAATATGCCAATATGCACCACATTTATGAAAGACACCCTAATGCTGATCGTTATCCAGATCATCGAGTTTTTACGAATGTGCACCATCTATTCTGCACAGCAGGCCGACTTCCAAACAAAGTGAATGGTGAAGAAAGAATTTCCTTACCTTCAGACGATATTGTGCTTCAATCAGCTAAGAAAGATCCAAGTACTTCGCTACGTGAAATTCAGCGAAGCAGAAGTGCCCAAAAGTACAGCTCACCGACTATTGAAAAAACATAAGCTCCACCCATATCATGTACAGCGAGTACAAGCTCTGTTACCTCGAGTTGCGTTTTGTCAAACCATGCTACAAAAGAATCGACCCACAATTCTTAGAAATTTTTTTTTATATGAGTGGCATGTAAAAAATCCGAATTTCATGAGACAAAATAGATCTCAATATCATTTTAAACTGAACATATGGACTGTAATTTTGAAAGGAAGGGTCATAGGACGTTTTGAATTACCAGAGGTTTTAAATGCTGAAATTTATTTAGATTTTCCACTAAATCAGTTGCCAAATTTACTTGAGGACGTATTTTCCAGTGAAATATGGTTTCAGCAAGATGGCTGCCCAGCGCACTGTGCCCTCTTAGTTAGAGAATATTTAAATGAAGAATGTCCGTGCAGATGGATAGGGCGATCTGGTACAATTTCGTGGAAAGCCCGTTCACCGGATATGAATCCCTGAGATTTTTTTCACTGGGGAACAGTGAAAGAAAAAAATTATTCAAGACAAATTGAGAGTGTAGCTGAGCTTTGGGAAAGAACTAGAGGAGTGATGAAATTCGTTAGTAACGGAAGATTTTCCTGTCTGATATCCCGATCTTTTTTAAGAAGATGTCGTGCATGTATTCCGGCTGAAGGAGGGTAGTTTGAACATCTTTTGTGAATTTATTAAATCTTGTCATAAAATGACACTGAATTTCTTTAAGAAAATACTTTCTTTGTTCAATCTAAAAAAGAATATGGTTAGCGTTATAGCATTTTAGAATCCTTATTTAATGTGCTAACTTTTGAAGTAACTGGCCAACCTGATATAGTACAATTTTTTTTCGGTACAGTCAATGGAAGTTGGGCGAAATTTTAATTTTGAATACTTGGTTCGGCAAAAAGTGTCATTATTTTCCAAGCTGGACTAATTGGCTTAGAATTTAAGGTAACAGGTTATTGAAGCACTATTTTGGATAACATAGGGAAAATAAAGTTTGAGAAAAATAAAAAATTGTAGCAACATGAATTAAAAAATCATCACAGGGTGTTATTGTCTCATACAAAAAGTGAATTTTGAACAGAGGCCACATCAGAAATCTCATAGTGACAGGAGAATATATGTTTAATATTCTATGATAAGTTGACATCCCTAGTGAGACGTCCAGTTCTCATTCTCTCTCGCTTCAACTCTGGTCCTGTTCGGTCAATACTCGACCATGTCGACAATCGGCATTCATTTTGTACAGTTATAACCTCAAATTTTCATAACCTGCATTTGTATCATATAAGCAAATAAATTGGTGTTAACACTCAAGTGTTTATAATCAAAAATTAGGAGATAACTCCACATTTGGTCCATTCGAACCGCATTGAAACCAGTAAGCAGATATTCACAGTCCATTCAACACCGATTTGGAAGCAGAAAAAAGCAGGTACTTAAAAACTTATATTGAAACCAGCAAGCAGATATTCACATACACACATATTCAATTCAATCAAGGAGAAGAATTGTAATACGAATTTATCAAGTAACAATACACAAGAGTCCACAGAAGAGTCGAACTGAACAAGAAGCATTTCATCAAAAATCAACACACACGTGGGTCAGAGAGGAAAATTCCAAGAGCAGAGCAAGAATATCAAAGGTCAGGTCAGTTTTCGTTAAGCAAGCTTCAATTTTATATATCATGAGTAAATTAAAGGACTATCTCTAAGCTGAGGATGTTTTGGTCTCTAAAATAACGGGATTTCAGGCATTCTTGGGGAAGTTAATACAAGACAATAGTCAAATGAATCAATTACAACGAAGACTCGATAGAATTCAAGATACTTTGAATGAATTTAGTATCCTTCACACAAAATGTATTTCGTTAGATCCAAGTAAGATAGATAAATATAATGCAGAGTTGGAAGAATTTGAAGAACTATATTTCTATTCAACTTCTTCTGTTGCTGATATGTTAGAAACGTCCAGACAAATGAAAACGTCCAGACAAATGAAAACGTCAATAACACAAATCAAATATGATAATTCGCAATCTAACTCCATAAACTTGACTCGAATTGATCTTCCTACTTTTTCAGGAGATGTTAATCAGTGGTAAGAATTCAATGATACTTTCTCATCGCTAATTGATAACAATGAGACTTTGAGTAATGTTCAGAAATTCTATTACCTGAAGTCTTGCTTGAAAAGGACGCAGAGGCAGTGATTCACTCATTAAATGTTTCAAACAAAAATTATACAATAGCATGGCAATTACTTAAAGAAGGATATCAAAATGACAAATTTAGTGTTAACAGTCATGTTCGTTCATTGTTCGAGTTAGCATCAATTCCAAAAGAATCCTCCCATTTGTTGCGGAAATAGTTAGATGATGTCAAACGCATACTTAGGGTTTTAGATAGCTTTAAGCAGCCAGTTGATGAGTGGGATTTATTACTCATACACTTGTTGTGTGGAAAGTTAGATTTTCCAACAAGAAAGGCATGGGAATCAGTTAACGTTACATCAAGACTGCCAACCATGACGGAATTTCTTAAATTTCTCAACGATAGGTGCGTCTTGTTAGAAGCATTCAGTAGTAATTCAACAAACGAAGTCAATTCAAAAAATGATAAGCCACACAATTTCAAACAAAGGTTCAGAACATTGATTACAAAAAACAAACTTAACAAACAAAACTGACAATTATGTAATGAGGATCATTTATTGTTTCATTGTAGGAAGTTTTTGGGATTATCTGTAAATGCCAGGCGAAATGAAGTGAAACGTTTGAGATTATGCTTCAATTGTTTCGAACCAAATCATCGAATCGACTCGTGCACTTCAGTAAGTTGCAAGAGTTGCGGTCAGAGGTACAACAGCCTGTTATAGATTAACGACAAACCTGAAGTAAACGTAGCGCTTCAGAATGCAAGCATAATGATGAAACATCATCCGAAGAAGACAAAACCAATTTTGTCTCAAAATGTCGTCGTCACACTCGAACGTAGTGATACCAGCTACAGCAATTGTTGATTTGATTGACTGGAGGGGAAACCGTGTTCAAGCTAGAGCCTCACTGGATTCAGGATCACAGTCTAATTTAATCACAAACGAGATGGCAGATCGTTTGAACTTGTCTAGAGAAAGGGTCAATATTCCTGTAGTTGGCATTAACCAAGGGTGCATTAATGTCAAGGAATTGACAAGAGCAAAATTGAAGTCCAGGTTCATCTCAGGTCAATTCCACATTTTTGATTTTGAATAAAATTGCAGGAGATATGCCTACAACTAAGGTACACTTCAGCATACCATCAAACATAACATTAGCAGATCATCAGTTTTACCAACCAGGAAAAATTGATCTTTTGTTAGGAGCCTCTTTGTTCTTCTATGAATTTATATGCATTGGACAGATCAAAGGAAAGTTAAATGAACCCATTATTCAGAAGACTAAATTGGGATGGATCATATAGGGAAATAGCGATCACGGAATGAAAAACCAACTCAGCAAGAGATGTATTTTAGCAAGAGACTTGAACTTCCAGTTACAAAAATTTTGGGAACTAGAGGAAGGTTCAGAGGAAACTCTTGTAAGCAAGGAAAACAAGGAATGTGAAGAGGAATTTCAGGAAAATTTCAGCCAAGATGATAGGACTGGACAATTCACAGTTCTTTTAATAGTGAAGGGGAACCTTGAAGACTTAGAAGACACATATGAATGTGCTCTTCGAAGATTCAAGCAATTGAAAAGGAGATTTACAAGGGATAACAATTTAAAAAACCTTCATGTCAAGTTCATGAAGGAGTACAAAAATCTGGGACACATGGATTTAGTTCAGCAACTAGATCCAATAGAAAGGATCATCAATTATTTGACCCACCATGGAGTTTGGAAGGATGACAGCACGACTACAAAATTGAGAGTAGATTTTGATGGCTCATGAGTATCAAGTACTGAAGTTTCTTTAAATGATAGATTGAAGGTCGGTTCTACTCTTTAACAGGATCTCTTTTCGATACTCGTCCGTTTTAGGAAATATACCTTTGTGATAACTGCGTATCGTCAAGTCCTCGTTAAGAAAGAACATCAAGACCTATAGAGAATTCTATGGAGGCCTAACCAAGATATAACAATAAGACAGTACAGATTGCGTACTGTTACATATGAAACTTCAATAGCTCCATACCTAGTAACCCGTTGTCTTCGACAAGTGGGACTGGACGCAAGGAAGATCAACTCAAGGATAGCCAAGATAATCCTTGAAGACTTTTATGTAGACGACCTGCTAACTGGCGCCAACACCATAGAAGAGGGTGTGCAATTGAGAATACACTTAGAAGAAACATTAAAGAAGGGTCACTTCAACCTTCGCAAATGGACCTCTAACAAACAGGAGGTATTAGGTTTTGGACACAACCCTCCTAACGAGCACTCAATTGGTGATGATGGAATTAAAAGGACGCTAGGACTTATTTGGAATCCTGGAGAAGACATGCTTCACTTCACGATTGACCAGATTCCTATTGAAAAAAGGGTAACAAAGAGAAAAATCCTTTCGACAATAGCTAAAACCTTCGATCCTTTGGGATTGGTAGGTCCATGACTTATCAAGACTAAATTAATAATGCAAACCCTGTGGAGATTGAACCTGCCATGGGATGAATCAGTTCCCATTGACGTTCACACAGAATGGCTGCGATTTCAAGAAGGTTTAGAGGCTCTGAACAACATCCGTGTACCAAGACAGGCAGTCAGCACTACTGCAATGAAAATTCAAATTCATGGCTTTTGTGATACATCATAACGTGCCTACGGTGCTTGCGTATATGCAAGATCTACCAGTTCCGTTGGTAATCACTCAGTGAACCTAATTTGTGCAAAATCGAAGGTGTCACCTTTGAAATGCATTTTGTTACCCAAACTGGAATTATGCGGGGCAGTTTTATTAGTCAGGCTGGTAAAATCTGTAGTAAAGACACTGGACATCGACATAAGGGACATAACCTATTGGTGTGATCCACAAATTGCACTTGCTTGGATCGCAGGAGAACCTTGTAGATGGAAGGTTTTTGTTGCAAACAGAGTTGCTGAAATTCAAACCCTCTCGACTCACAATCAATGGAGACATGTAGCAGGGAAAGAGAATCCAGCTGACATAATTTCCAGAGGCCTTGAACCTGAAAAATTAGGTAATTCGACATTGTGGTGGCATGCTCCACCGTAGCTGACCCAGGACAAGGAATTTTGGCCAGAACACAGCCTCACAACAATTGATGAGATCCCTGAGCAGAAAGGAGAGGTTGTTAATTTAGTAACGCCTATCAACAAAGGGTCAGATATCTTCGATAAATATTCTTCAATATCAAAATTGAAAAGAGTCATAGCCTACGTATTCAGATTCATCACTAATTGCAGGAATAAGATAAGGTCAACAGGTTTTCTAACAGTAGATGAAGTGAATAGATCAATATCATATTTAACAAGGTTAGCTCAAGCTGAATCCTTCGGTGATGAGATCGACACATTGTCAATAAACAAAGAAATATCATGACAGTCGAATCTTATCTTTGAATCCTTTTCTGGATGATGACAAGGTTCTCAGGGTTGGTGGTAGGTTAAGAGACTCCACGGAATTGCAGTTTACCCAAAAATTTCCAATAATCTTACCTCACGGGCATAAATTTACGGAAATGCTAATTCGAACAATGCATTATCAAAAATATTGTCCGATCGCGGAGAAAAATACGATAAAGTCTTTTAAGGAAATGTGTAGTTTGTTTTCGCTCGAAACTCCTCACTATGCAACAACTGATGAGGAATTTACCCAAAGAGCGCATTACTGAATCTCGCCGTTTTTTGTACTGTGGGACAGACTTTGCTGGGCCATTTAATGTTAAGGCAAATAAATTACGAAACACCAAAATCATCAAGGTGTATTTATGCATCTTTGTTTGCTTCACTACCAAGGCTACTCATTTAGAAATGGTGAGTGAGATGAGCTCTGATGAGTTGTTTCAAACGTTCATTAGCAGACGAGGCAAACCTGTTAAGGTATTTTCAGATAATGGCACAAACTTTATTGGTGCCAACACTGCATTAAAAAATTTTTTAAGGGTTCTAACTAAGGACAATGATAAAATAGGCAGAATCCATAACGTGGATAACATTCCAAGTAGATCTCCTCATCAAGGTGGTAACTGGGAATCGGCTGTAAAGGTAGCCAAATTTCATTTGTATAGGGTCATTAATGTAAACTTCACTCCTACCTCAGATGTATTTCATACCATTATTGTACAAATTGAAGCTTGTCTTAATTCAAGACCTTTGACCCCTATCTCAATCGACCCACAAGATTTCCAAGTACTCACCCCAGGACACTTCCTCATTGGTGCCCCCCTAACAGCAATACCAGAGCCTAATCTAGAAGAAACTAGAACCAATCGCCTGACTCAATACCAACAGGCTACTCAAATGATACAGCGATTCTGGTCTAGATGGTCTCTTGAATACATATCATCACTTCAACAACGTTCCATGTGGAAGACCAGAAGACAAGAAGAACTGAAACCAGGAGCACTAGTACTTCTGAAGGAAGATCACCTTCCTCCTTTGAAATGTAAGATGGGCAGAATACTGAAGTTGTTCCCTGGTTCCGACGGACTCACTCGAGTAGTGTCAGTGAGAACTCAAAATGGTGAAATGCTACGTGCTATACAAAAATTGTGTGTTCCAATCGATAACTGATTCAGTGAACTATTTGTATCCTGTATATGTCGTTTTAAGTGTTTCATTTTCATGTCTATAATTTGTTTCATTTTCATGTTGTTAATTTGTTTCATTTTCATGTTGTATATTTGTTCCATTTCTATATCATTTATCCTTACACTATATATTAAAACAGTAATTTCCATGGCAACCAACCATCGATATTATCGCCATCACGTAGTGCTAACTTCCAGACGCATAGGATCCCGACGGGCGAAGCCCGTCGCCTGGATATCGGTGCGGACCGAAGGTCCGCACTTCCCTCCAGACAGTAGTACCGTTCCCTTTCCCGGATGCCCCTCCGTTTCCGAGATACGAGCGGATAAAGTTCGAAAATTTCGGGACTTTTCCCGCGCACTCCATTTGTAAGCAAACAGGCCCCGCCCACCGCGATCTCGAACCGTTTCTGTGGTGTACGTATAGGGGCGATCCGCGAAGTTAAGTACGGAGACCGTCCGGAAATTTTCGGACCGTCGGAAGAAATCGATATATCTCGCGACGGGCTTCGCCCGTCGCGAAAATGCCCATTCGGACCGAAGGTCCGATAGACCCGCTACCCGCGAAAGCCCATATATTTCGCGGATGACTTTCCGTCGCGACGAAACGAGCGGACGAAAATTTCCATTCTTTTCCGGCGCTCGCCAAACGGTCACCGCCCTACGCGTATGCCGCGTAGGGATGACCAAACGGGGGTGACCAAAGACGGAATTTGAACGAAAAGTAGATCCCACCTAAAATTATTGAAAAAAATTGACTTCTTCAAACCGGATCGATCGAAAAATATAGATCAATCGACTCTACTCGTTTTCTATTAATGTTTCATGCATGACGAATATTCCGGTCTCATTCTTTGAAACCAGGAGGTTTCAAGCTGGGCGGAATGTTATTGTCTCATACAAAAAGTGAATTTTGAACAGAGGCCACATCAGAAATCTCATAGTGACAGGAGAATATATGTTTAATATTCTATGACAAGTTGACATTCCTAGTGAGACGTCCAGTTCTCATTCTCTCTCGCTTCAACTCTGGTCCTGTTCGGTCGATACTCGACCATGTCGACAATCGGCTCTCATTTTGTACAGTTATAACCTCAAATTATCATAACCTGCATTTGTATCATATGAGCAAATGAATTGGTGTTAAAACTCAAGTGTTTATAATAAAAAATTAGGAGACAACTCCACACAGGGTGTGCATTTTTTTGAGAAAAAGAAAGTACGATATAATTCGAAAAATTCAGGACCTGGATTTTCTTTTATATTTCTCTGATGACTATGATGACTGTTATCTGAATCCGGCTTGACGTCGACTTCCAGGACACCTGTATATTTATTGACTATTTTGGTGAACTGAATTTTTTTCGACTTTAACAATATTATTTACACTAGGCGAAAGTATTAATGATTAGTCCATTGATTCTTATCCCAGCTGAAATCTTCATAGGTTTTAATTCAAGTATAAAAATAGAACTTTTTTCAGCCTTTAAACATTTATTTCGGAAAAATTTCATTAATATAATAATTAATAGGAAACTATCGTAAGTTTCTAGTTCAAATCGGCTCCGACATGTTGAGTGAAGTGGGGCCGCTTGACAGACTAGTCATAATAATAGGTTGGGGAAAAATCCATTATTTTTGTGTGAATTTTAAGACTATTTAATATGTTTCGGATTGTCCGATTTGGGTCAAGTATGCATCGTTTCGTTGTTGTCATTTTGATGGTAATATTATTATTATTTATGGCGAGCGGGCGTCTGTCCACCCTACCACTGCGTCCGCACGGACTATTGTGGTTCACCCCTAATTTATATCTCCTCGACGAGATCCAGTTTCTGGATAAAACCGATAATCTTGTTCAGAGGTAATTTTTTCAGTTTGCTGTGGGCTATAAAAGCCTGGCCAAAGACTTCGAATCTGATGCGACTCACCGCTGGGTACTCTGAGACGATGTGCATGGCTGTTTCAGTGTCCTCAAGACACAGCCTGCATTCATTGTCTTCAGCCAGACCGATTTTGTGTAAATGCGCTTTCAGTCTGCAGTGACCTGTCATAATTCCGACAAGTGTTCTTATTTTGGCCCTATCCAGACCTAGCGCTAGGTTTCTTTTTGTTCGAAGCTGTTCCAAGAACATTACATTCTGATGGTAGCTTCATAGTGACTCTCTCATAAAAGTCTTGTTCCTTATTGACGAAAAAATCTAGTAATCGATTTTCACAATCTTCTCTTGATGCCAATTTCTTATCACTGAGGAAGTTTTATATTTAACAATGCATTTAAACTTCCCAATCAAACATCCCGAGTTTATAGCGAGTCTCTACAGATGTGTGAGGCGTAGCGTTGTCCTAATGAAATACAACTCCTCTTTTGTTACTCAGTTCTGGCCGATTCTGGTCAATCGCTAGCTTCAAACGTTCCAGTTGTTGACAGTAGAGATACCATTTTGGCGTTTGGTAATATTAAAGTAACTCATAATAAATTATTCCTTTTCAGTCCTTCCAAATGCACAGTAAAAGCTGTCTGTTTGTCCTGATTTGACCACCGTTTAAGCTACTTCACTGCACTTTGGCCACGATCGTTTTCACACAATATTGTCGTATGTGACCCATTTCTCATCCCCAGCCAGCATCTGTTCAAAAAACGGGTTGATTTCATTCCGTTTAGCCAAGGCTGCGCAGATGGAAATTCGATCCATCATTATTATCGGTGTGGCACACAAACATCGAGCTTTTTTTGAATCCGCTTCACTCAAATGGTTTAAATTTTTTTTTTTGGTGGATGTCTGGCTCCTGCGACTACTAACATGCCGATAAATTTCGAAATTTTTTATAATTATAATTTCTATGATTTTATCGATATTTCCGACGACAACAAAATCCTTCCGAATATTAAATTGTTGGTATCCCCAGCGATTTGAATGGAAGCGCAATTAAATGTGATTCAAACCACTGGAACTTGTTACCATAGTGAAACCAATTTCGTTTCAAAAACATGAAACACAACTTAAGGATTTCTCAAAAAATATAATTTATTTGAAATATTTAATACATTTAAATATTCAAATAAGTTAATTCAAAAATCTCTCAGAACATGTAATATATCTTCAAAAAACAATTAGAATACGGATAACCTATTCATCGGCCCTAGATAACATTCAAATATCAAAATCAACTAACCATCAGTATATCATACCTTACTTAGAATGTAACACGGGACTTGTTTGAAACAGAATAACTTTAAAAATCCAGGTAGTCAGTTCGTTACAAAATCACAGAAAACTGTAAGGCATTCTATGGTTTTCTTCACACCATTGACATTCCATAGTGAGAATTATTCAAGCCTATTATCAAGTAAAAATCCTTTTTCTATTTTATTTTATACATAATATATAATTATATTTAGGCTTGAATAATTCTCATTATGGAATGTCAATGGTGTGAAGAAAACCATAGAATGCCTTACAGTTTTCTGTGATTTTGTGACGAACTGACTACCTGGATTTTTGAAGTTAGTCTGTTTCAAACAAGTCCCGTGTTACATTCTAAGTACGGTATGATATATTGATGATTAGTTGAGTTTGATATTTGAATGTTATCTAGGGCCGATGAAGAGATTATCCGTATTCTAATTGTTTTTTGAAAAGATATTGCATGTTTTGAGAGATTTTTTAATTAACTTATTTGAATATTTGAATATATTAAATATTTCAAAGAAATTATAATATATTTTTTGAGAAATCCTTAAGTTGTGTCTTATAGTTTTGAAAAGGAATTGGTTTCACTATGGTGAGATCAGAAACAAAATTTTGTCTCCTTCAAATATTTATTTATTAATTTTAATTGCCTTTTTTATATTGATTGGTTTATTTATTCCATTTGACATTGTATATTGAGTTTTAAATATATACGTCTATTAAATATAAGCGGTGCTTATTATAGACATTAATTTAATCCTAAAAGTTTTTTGAATAAAAATATTTTCGAAATTAAAATTGTAGAAGACTGACAGATCAAATCTGTTTTGATATTCAAATTTTGTTGTATTTCTTCGATCAAGTAAAAAGCCTTTTTCTATTTCATTATCTCATTTTTATTGCAAGTTGAACATGTTAACTCATAAACTCTTATTAGTAAATTTGATTTTGGATCCTTCGCATTGAATCCATTAAATTAAAAACATTTCAAAATCACTAGCAGCAAGAATAGCCACTAGATGTGCCGAAACAATATGGTTCAAAGAGGAAACAAAACTGATGTACAGGAAAATATATATTATCCAGCATTTTTATAAAGGTAAAGCACTCTGAATTTAATCATAAACTCCATCCAATTGAATTTGATATTTTTTATGACAATATTAGAAATGATATCAGTAAACTTACACACCAAAAATACAAAAAGCAGAAAATTCAAACAAACTTCAAAAGTTCAGAAATGGAACAAATTATATAAACCAGAATAACGTTAATTTCAAACCCACTAAACGAATAATCAATTCATCAGAAACTGACTTTTCAATTGTAGAACATAATTTTCTTGAAAAAGGACACAAAGTTTCACCGAATATCACTGAGACACTTGAATAAAAACATAGACATGATTACCCCCAAAATTACCAAAACTTATAATTTCACCCCTAAGACAGACCCCAATCGTTTCAAAATACTAAAATCTTCAAAAGAAAAAATTAAATTCAATGAACTCACGATCAAAAATGTAGATGAATCAGATGCCACTGCTATACTCCCAACATCGAAGTACATAGAGAAAATGAATAATTTTATTTAAACTCAAGAATTTATCGAAATTACCGTTGATCCAACACCTACAATTCGAAAAATCTTTAAATCAACTCTTAACGACATAACTTCTCTGATTTCACACCAAAATATACCATAAAAAACGCCGTAGAATTGACAGAAAAATTAGAAAATATCACTATGCCCAACAAATCATATTTATTGAGTCTTGATGTGAAGAATATGTTTCCAAATATTCGGAGAAAAGAGACGATAAATTTACTTTCGGAAATATTAGAACACTCACACGTGAATCCACTGATCACTATGAATTCATTTTACTTTTGGAACTTTGTTTATAAAGAAACTATTTTCAGTTCAATAACAAAATATTTGTACAACTAATCGGTCTAGCTAAGTGCTCACCCCTGAGCCCATTTCACGCAGATATTTTCATTAATTATATAGAAAAGAAAATTTTCACTTCAAAACTACCTAAAGTAATACACTTTTGGTACAGATTTGTAAATGATACTTGAACAATTTCTAGACAACTTGACAACTTGAACAATTTCTAGACTCGATAAATAACATTCACCCAAAAATAAAATCCAAGTTAGAAAAAGAATTGAAAAAAGCCATATAGCATTTTTAGACCTATCAATATCACATTTAAACCGAAAAATTTAATTTAACGTATTGGATGGAGTAGTCCGTTACTTTGTAATAATTCATTTTAATTGGAATTAAATGAAAAATTAATTTGTTTTCTATCACTTTTCAGTTTAAAAATGTAGTATCGCTACAAAACTCGAGTCACTGTATAATAATATAAGAATTTCATCATAAAACTATCCTACTTAGAATATTCAATATTATTGGATATCTAAGTTACTTTCTATAAAATCTCAAGATATGTAAAAACATTACTGAAAAACAAGTTTTAAGAGAGGCTTTGCTTCGTCAGTATTCAAATAATTCATATTCAATAAAATATAACATCAATAAACAATAAATATTTACTCACCCTTCAACAATTTAGAAAACTTCTGGTAAATGAATACTGAAAAATTTAAACGGAGTAAGGTTAACTACAAATAAATAATTCTGTGGTTTACCCTTGATCTGAAAGATTGAAGGACAATTTAGCGGCCTCTGTAATAGCACAAGGACTATCTGTATAAATAATATTAAGGAAACCAAATAATTATATATCCTGAATAAAATAACATATAAAGAGGTTAAAACTTGATTGAAGGTATATAAAATTATTTAAATATTTTAATATTAGCCTTCTACATATTTCATTTCAGAAAATTATATTTAATAATTATAACTTCTGAAATTCAATTGAAATAATGTCATTCAAGTACCACTTATATCAAATGACATATAAAAAAAATTGTCTTTCAATCTTTTAGATCAAGGGTAAATCACAGAATTATTTATTTGTAGTTAATCTTACTCCATTTAAAATTTCCAGTATTCATTTACTAGAAGTTTTCTAAATTGTTGAAGGGTGAGTAAATATTTGCTGCTGATTGATGTTACATTTTATTGAATATGAATTATTTGAATACTGACGAAGCAAAGTCTCTCTTAAAACTTGTTTTTCACTAATGTTTTGACATATCTTGAGATTTTATAGAAAGTAACTTAGTTAGACATCCAATAATATTTAATATTCTAAGTAAGATAGTTTTCTGATGAAATTCTTAAGATTATGTTAAACATTTTTGAAAGATATTTGATTTCATAAGATTGATCAGCAGAAACAAAATTTTGTCTGTACAAAATATTTAATTTATAGGATTTTGGTTAACAATTTTTATTTATTGTATTTTGTTATATCATTTGGATGTCTTATAATGAATGTTTATTTTATATGTCGTTTGATATAAGTGGTACTCATGACATTATTTTAATATAATTCCTGAAGATATAATTATTAAATATAATTTTTTGAAATTAAATATGTAGAAGGCTAATATTAAAATATTTAAATAATTTTATATAACTTCTATCAAAAATCAACCTCTATTTGTGTTATTTAATTCATAATATATAATTATTTGGTTTGCTTAACATTCTTCATACAGATAGTCCTTGTGCTATAACATAGGCCGTTAAATTGTCTTTCAATTTTTTAGATCAAGAGTGAACCTCAGAATTATTTATTTGTAGTTAACCTTACTCCAATTAAATTTTTCACTATTCGTTTAGCATAAGTTTCCTAAATTGTTGAAGGGTGAATAAATATTTGTTGTTGGTTGATGTTATATTTTATTGAATATGAATTATTTGAATACTGAAGAAGCAAAGTCTTTCTTAAAACTTGTTTTTCAGTAATGTTTTGACATATCTTGAAATTTTATAGAAAGTAACTTAGTTAGATATCCAATAATATTGAATATTCTAAGTAACACAATTTTATGATGAAATTCTTGAGATTATTACATTTTTGAAAGATATTTGTTTTCATAAGATTGATCAGCAGAAACAAAATTTTGTCTATTCAAAATATTCAATTTATAGGATTTTGGTTAAAAATTTTTATTTATTGGATTTTGTTATATCATTTGGATGTCTTATAATAAATGTTTATTTTATATGTCGGTTGATATTAGTGGTACTTATATGACATTAATTTAATTCCTGAAGTTATAATTATTAAATATAATTTTTTGAAATCAAATATGTAGAAGGCTAATATTAAAATATTTAAATAATTTGATCTACCTTCTATCAAGTATTAACCTCTATTTATGTTATTTTCTTAGTAATATGTCATACAAACTTAATAATTTTCTCCTCTATTTCCACCGAATTTTTTATAGAGAATTCTGTTATTCTTTGAAAAAAATGTGTTTTCTATGACAGACTTCTTGAAGAACGGTTGTTTTCATGAAAATTTCAATTTGAATGGTTCTTTTGAGTTATACCTAAACTGTTTCATTATTTAAATATTATTATTATATAATATTAGCCTTCTACATATTCAATTCCAAAAAATTATATTTAATAATTATAACATCTGAAAATAAATTAAAATAATGTCATTTAAGTACCACTTATATCAAATGATATATAAAATAAACATTCATTATAAGACATCCAAATGGTATAACAAAATCCAATAAATAAAATTTGTTAACCAAAATCCTATAAATTAAATATTTTGAACAGACAAAATTTTGTTTCTGCTGATCAATCTTATGAAAACAAGTATCTTTCAATGATGTCTAACATAATCTTAAGAATTTCATCATAAAACTATCTTACTTAGAATATTCAATATTATTGGATATCCAACTAAGTTTCTTTATATAAAAACTCAAGATATGTAATAACATTACTGAAAAACAAGTTTTAAGACAGACTTTGCTTCGTCAGTATTCAAATAATTTATATTCAATAAATATAATATCAATCAACAACAAATATTTACTCAGCAGATATTCTTAGTAAGCTAGTTTTATGATGGAATTCTTAAGATTATGTTAGACATTCTTGAAATGTATTTGTTTTCATAAGATTGATCAGCAGAAAGAAAATTTTGTCTGTTCAAAATATTTAATTTATGGGATTTTGGTTAACAATTTTCATTTATTGGATTTTGTTATACCATTTGGATGTCTTTTAATGAATGTTTATTTTATATGTCATTTGATGAAAGTGGTACTTATATGACATTATTTTAATTTATTTTCAGAAGTTATAATTATTGAATATAATTTTTTGAAATTAAATATGTAGAAGGCTAATATTAAAATATTTAAATAATTTTATATACCTTCTATGAAGAATTAACCTCTATTTATGTTGAACTGTTTCATTTAAATGCATTTCATTTCCATGATTTATAAGGAATTAGTTCTTTAACGAGTCATCAGATATCAAAAGGTAGGTTGTTTTCAACTAATTCTTATTTTTTTAGTTGGTATTTTCTAACCTACCAGTTCTATTATTTAATGTAAATGATTTCATTATATAGAATCTACAAGAATAGACAGTAGCATCCTCAAAGTTCTCCATAAATAACACAAAAGCTTTCAAATATTTTGGTTTGAGTGCTTGGAAATGAGCAAAGTGCATGATGCACCCGATTTTCAAACTCTAAACAACCACTTTAGTCCGGTCTATTTAAGCCTAAAATCAGGAGGAAGGTTACATAAATTCCCATAAAGCTGAATATTGGCATAGGTGTTCAAAACATCATTATAAAGAAAATCTCAAAAGTCCTCATCGTTCCGAGGTGTGCTAAAAATTTGGCACGGGGTCAAAGGTCAAAAAAATGAGTTTTTTGCGATTTTTAGCGAAACGGTGAGTTTTTTCGCAAAATTACCCCAGTACAAAATTGTAGATCACGAAATTCTCTACAAAAAATATATTAATAATTTTTTTCCTAAAAGCCACCATTTTGGAGATATAACGTTCCGAAAAGTTGGATCAGTCGTAATCCCTCTATTTTGCACACGTACGCCACATATGAAAGTCACTAAAGGTGTAATAGAACTAAAATAAGTTCGCTATTATTTATTGTAACTTGCTTATGTAAAATATAAGTTAAACTACGAGAATCTCAGGTATAATGACTGTTTTGTTCCCTGGCATGCACACACTGTCAAGGCCGATCATGCTCGAATGTTGAGTCACCAACTCTTGAAGATTCGTTTGATACCGATCAGGAATCGCTATTGGGGCAGTTTACGTGTGAAATAGAACAAGAAGAAGAAGAAGAAGAAGAGGATGAACAGGAAGAAGAAGGAGAAGAAGATCAAGAAGAAGAAGAAACAGAAATCTTGGACAGTTATGAATCAGACGACTAACTTTTTATTTTAAGTATTTTATTTAATTACACCGCCGTTGTTTTTGCCCACTATAATATATAATATTATTTTGCAATAGTTTTAAAACATATAAAATCTCAGCAGACCCGTGGAATAGGCCTACTGGGGAAACCACGTTAAAAAAAACGCGCTTTGTACACTACCTCATAGGTGGCGTGGAAACGTGTGCAAAATAGAGGGATTACGACTGATCCAACTTTTCGGAACGTTATATCTCCAAAATGGTGGCTTTTAGAAAAAAAATTATTGATATATTTTTTGTAGAGAATTTTGTGATCTACAATTTTGTACTGGGGTAATTTTGCGAAAAAGCTCACCGTTTCGCTAAAAATCGCAAAAAACTCATTTTTTTGACCTTTGACCCCGTGCCAAATTTTTAGCACACCTCCGAACGATGAGGACTTTTGAGATTTTCTTTATAATGATGTTTTGAACAACTATGCCAATATTCAGCTTTATGGGAATTTATGTAAACTTGAATGTGTAAATAGACCGGACTACTTTGAAATCAACCATTTCCCACTCGAAGCATACCTGACATACGCTACCGTAACCTGATGGCCTATATATCTTAATGAATCCTCTAATCCTTTACACTTGACAATTATATAATAATAGAAACGCGTCGTGTATCAAATTCTCAGTGAATATATTGTGAAAATTCGATGAAATATAGTATTTTATTCTTCAATATCAAAAATGTTCAATATGGCCTTCGATAAAACAAAAGGAAAACAGTCTGACATTAAATGATGTCATAGCAATTGTAGTGGCGATCTGTGTCCACCGGAGGTAGTAAGATGTCAAAATTTATGAAAGTGAAAACCCATAATAATGGATTTTCATTTGAGACATTCAATGAATATTGACCCTTATCCATTCGAAATGAGCAATAATATCTAAGTCATATGATATTTGAGTTTTGACTGTCGTTATGAAAATATTTATTTATTATTATGAGATTATTTATTCATTTTGAATTCTTTGGTCACTATTAATTAAATATTTTCAGCGCCGCAACTTTCTTCGAAATAATTTGTTCCATCAGTGAAACATTTATAAACAACAGTTGAATGATTTAAGGGAGATCAACAATCATAATGGGTCGACTAACAAATATGTCAAAATCTCGCCACGTTAACACCGACGTCCCCTGCTCTGTTATACCACATCACCCATCATGGCCGAAAACACTCAAAAAGACGCATATACTCGTATATACGGCAATTACACAACCGCACTAAGCAGCAACGACTGTTTACACTGCCGAAATGAAATGCAGTTCCGGTTTCGAACCACAGAAATTTGCGATGGAAATACAGGCTTTTGTAGGTTTGCTGTTTATTTATCATATCAATTTTCCTATCTGTATCACGTACCAGTGGGGAAAGGCTTCAAAGTGTCGCGATTTCGGCGAGAGAATTTCTCTTTTGGTTTTTTATTTTCTCATATAATAAGCCTACACACGTGCTCCTAATCCAGACTATTGTAAATACTCATAAATTAACAATTTCAATTTCAAACAGGGTTGGGTACTGTTATAAGGAACAATTACAGCGGATCTCTGAATTGTTTCGATAAATAAAAACAGAAAAATGTAGAACGAATAAGACAGGAAATTGAAAGATATATTTTATCATGTGGCTGTCAGTTATTGTGCGGTAAAAGTGTTCCCAAATCGCTATTGAAAATATGCCAAGATGCCCATCCAAAGAACGAGATTATCTAGCTTTTCTTAGGGATTTCATTGCTGGATTGGTGAAGTCTAAGAAAAAGTTGTTCCCAATTATAAAAATGATCTAGTTCCCTATGCATATTCTATTGAATTAAGATCCGGTCACTGTGGGAGCCTGTTTAATAACGTCGCATTATATGTCACGTATTATGTTGCTGTTCATGCTGAGGCATTATTAGGCACGAGACAAATATATGACCCGAAAACTTTCTGCTAACGTTAAAAAATATTCCTCATACATTCTGTCAAGAAAGTATAAAAGCATATATAAAATACAAAGCATATAAAATAATTCACATGGTAGTTTACACAGCAAATTCAAATATTATCATTATCAAATAGAAATTGAAAGCAGGAGAAGCCACCTAAGCTAGGCTTGAGTTGTGGAGCTATCTCCCGCCAACAATTTTCAACAACGGAAGAAAAAAAAAAAAAAAAATTGAGGGACCACAGAGAGCTCCATACATTGCACGCAGCTTTAGAGTTCAGAATTATGCATACTTCAAGGAGACGGGAAAAAACAGGCAACCATTATCATTTTTATTTTTTTTTCATTTTTTTTTTAGTTTTCGACTATATTTAGCAATAATTCCCGGTGAGAAATCACGAACTGTTTTATTTCTTCCCTCCGCTTCCTCTTAAAAGTTAAACGCTTTATATCAGAAGGAAGCAGATTATATAGTTTGGGACCGTGGTAGGTGATGAATTTTTGGGTATGAGTCAGCCTACAGTGAGGAAGATTGAGCGGTTGACGAGCCATTCCGCGAGTATTATACGCTTGCGAGGCATAGTCATGCGGACCATCTGAAGTCCATAAGATGCATTGGTATATGTATAATGTTCTCAAAGCGAGAACTTCTGATTTTTCATATATCTCATTTGTGGAAAAACGTTTATTTTTTTTCAGTATGATTTTCAACAAGGTATTTTGTATTATTTCCAGGTTGTACAGAGCAGTCTTAAATGTACCACCCCATACAACCAAACAGTAGCGTAGAACAGACTCGGCCAATGCATTATAAACCATCAACAAGTTTTTGGTGTTCAATATATTTCTAAGCTGATAAAATTTGTATATGAGTTTTCTCAATCTTCCAACCGTATAGCTGATGTGTTCGTTCCAGCGCAAGTGTTGATCGACCATCACACCGAGATATCTTATCGAGTTAGTTTTACGGATTGCTAGACATTGGCAATTAAGAAAGTTTTGACAGTCGTGCCTATGAAGCAGTAATTTATCTTTGAAAGGCTGGTCTTTGGCCGTAGATGAGAAGGTGATAAATTTAGTTTTTTCAATGTTGACGCTCAGCAGGCTGCTATTGAGCCAGCTATACAACCTCTGCATTCCAATCTCAGTGTTTTCATAAGTTTCAGACCAAGTATTCCCAGTAAAAATGACCGCTGTATCATCCGCATATGAGACCAATCTACCATGAAAGTTTGTTATCGAAAACACATTGTTAATGTACAGTAGAAATAGAACCGGCCCCAGCACTGTCCCTTGTGGTACGCCCATGTTTATTGGCAATGGATCACTGAATGTGTTTTTTATTTTAACAACCTGCACTCTGTCTGTTAGATAATCTTTTAACAAGTCTAATACAGTCCCTCTGATACCAAGCAGTTCCAAACGTTGAAATAAAATTTCATGATTTACGGTATCAAATGCCTTTGCTAGATCTAGGAATACTGTTATGCATTTGTTATGTTTTTGAAAAGAGTCAAATATAGTGTTCGTTAACTCAAATACCGCATCTTCGGTTGATAGTTTTTCTCTGAACCCGAATTGTGAGTTTGAGAAGATATTATTACTATCACAATAATTCAATATTCTATTTTTGATGCACTTTTCGAATATCTTGGCAAAATTATTTATAATAGTTATGGGTCTGTAATTTGTGGATTGTTTTTTGTCACCTTGTTTAAATATAGGGATTGTTACGGAGTTCTTAAATTCTCTTGGAATTGTACCCTTTGTTAGTGACAGATTTAAAATGTGACATAAGGGTTCTACAAGGAATTCGTGATATTTTTTTATGAAGTGAACGGTAATTTTGTCCGGGCCGGAGGATGTGTTATTTTTCAGTGAAGATATGATAGAAATTGCTTCATTTTTTGTTATGGGGCTAAGGAATAATGAGTTTTTCGTCCTAATGATAGTTTCCGGGATCGGGATTGGTGGTTTTTCAATTTTATCTGCCATTTTAGATCCAATACTGGAAAAGAAGCAATTAAAATGATCCGCGATCGCCCCTTCGGAGTTCAGAATTTCACTATTTTCACTTACTATATCATAGTTATACGGTTTTTTTTTAATATTTTTATTTGTTATCTCGTTTATGTTCTTCCACATTTTTTTTACATTTTTGTGGGATTCTTTAAGTTGTTCTTGATAATAATCCTGTTTGCATATTCGTAATAGATTACATAGGAAATTTCGGTATTTTTTATATGCGCTTTTGTTTTCTTCCGTACTATGCTTGATGAATTTTTGTTTTAGGAGATCTCTATACCTGATGGAATTAAGTAAGGCTTGTGTCATCCAGGGTTTCAGTTTTTTGTCAGTTTTTTGTTTTTTAATTTTTTTAGTCTTTGTACATGCCGCAATGTGCTCCCTTATAATATTGGAAAATGTACCAAAACCACCATCCGGATCCTTGCATTGATAAACCGCGAGCCAATTTTCTTCCTTGAGTTTTTTACCCAGATTATGTTTATTTAGATAAGTGTAGGACGAATCTTCTGAAATTATATTATTTACCTTAACGTCCATATTGATGGATAACATTAGGGTATAGTGGTCAGTGATATCAGTCTTGAAGATGTAAGAATTGAAATTAATTTCCTTTCGAAGTTTGTCACTCTCGAATCTGATAAATATGTGGTCAATTAGACTTGAGGAGTATTCTGTTGATCTCGTGGGCTTATTTATACACGAAAAATAACCAAAGGTGGCCATGAGACAGACATACGTGTTCGATTTTGGATCAGATGTATTCAGAATATTTATATTAATGTCTCCCATGAATATTTTCACATCTGAAGGTGAAGAGATTGAGAGAAACTTTTCGATGTCAGTTAAATATGTATCAATGTTTGTGGATGGTGGTCTATAAGAGGCGATTATGGAAAATGTTAACATGTTCACTTCAAAAGTGATATTTAATAAATTTGTTTCTGACAGTTGATGTAGAGAGACACTATAATCAATCTGCCTTCTAACAAACACAATCAGACCATCGTTCTGATTGAAGCGGGACTCATTATAGATTATGTCAAAATCTGGAATAGAGAAGTTATTTATGTCTTCAAGAACCCATGTCTCAGACAGGACGACTATTTGGATGTTATTCAATTGAAAAGTTTCTAAGTAAAGGAGAAATTCATCAAAATTTCTTCGTAGGCTTCTAATATTAAAATGTAGTACATTCATAAATTGCTCACCAGAAAATTCACCCACATTATCTCTTATATTCTCACATACTATTGTTTCTCTCTCCTCGTATGCTTCCAACTCATCGAAAAACTCCAACATAACCGAACCAAAAACAATAAGTTTGTGTGGAATGATTCCGTATTGTAAATTAATATGATTCTATGATGTCCCAGCCTATCGAAAATTCTGAACAAAGACAGTACAATAGTTACAAAAATTACTAATTTTTTGTTTACAAACATATAAGTAGGGATTGTAGAATAGAGTTCACAAAATATATAAATTTAATTTTCAGCGTACCCTAGTTGCTAATGCAGTTGCTTTATCTATTTGAAGATCGCAGTCTGGTTTTTCCATTAGAAGCTAGTTCCCCTGTTTTTTTCTTGACTATACCAGAGTTCGCAGCAATAGTTGACTTCTCGGTAGCTTTATTTCTTTGGTGGGACGACGATTCCTGTGTAACTGAGTATGGGCTGATTGTATCATCAACAGCCACTGAATGATCGGATTCAGTTACCGAAGTATATTCTTTTTTTCTAATGTTTGGTGTAGGAGGAGCGCTATTGTGTTTTTCGTAATGTGGGTCCTCTACGGCGTTTTCAAGTTGTTCCGCTGTGTATGCAGTATTATTGATGTAAAGTCTGTTTCCCCTTATATACGCTATATTATCTTTGTTTAGTCTGGCTCTCTTCAGGTTTTCACGTAATATTCTATTTTCTACTCTTTGTTCAAATGTCAAGTCCTGCAGGATTGATATATTTGTTCCCCTCAGCTTCTTGCAGTTTCTTAGAATCTCCCGTTTTTTCACATAAGATATCAGCTCTACTTTCAGTGGTTTATTTCTAATATTTCTTAATGGATAAATATTGTTTATGTGTTCTTCGGTGATACTGACTCCAAGAGAGTTTTCCAATTCTGTGCAAACACCGGTAGTAGTAATATCTCCTGTTTGGTCCAAGCCAAATATCAAGATATTATTTTTTTTCGTTGTTCTCTCCAGCAGCTCGACCTTCTTCTTTAAAATTTGATTTTCCTTTTCCAACAGGCTCACTTTATTATTCAGTTCCTCGAATCTCAGCAAGACTCTTGCTTCACTAGCTTCTATTGCGTTTTTTATCTCTTTTCTATTTCTAACAATCTCCCGATGAAGTTCTTCCATATTCCAATAAATTGCTTGAGTGTTTAACGGGCCTGGGCACCTTTAGACAAATCCTTATCATTCAACTGATAAGAACAGAACATTTGTTTACAGTTTTTCCTGGACGATCTCTTCTTTCGGTAGACCTTCAGGATTAGTTTTCGACTATTTGGCAGAGATTTGGTGAAATTTTTGTTCAAGAATTTGTTCAGAACAATTTATTCTCCAAGTTACTCCGTATTTCACAATTTTCAATTCAGTTGTTCACATGCCAAGACTGAAATTCTGATGAGCTCTCTTATTCCGGTCACCTCACTTAATTACCTCCGGGAATTATCGATTTAAATCTGGCGGGGCAATGAGGCAGGTAAAAGTTTTTTTTCCTAGGTTGGTACCACTGTCCTTAATTACTATGCCAAGTTTTAGCGGGATCTGTCAACTAGTGTGTTTGCAACAGCTGATTAAGTCAGTCGATGTCAGAGTGCGTGCCGATTTTTACTATGGGTGATTACGTTGAGCAAAGAATTTGTTTAAAGTTTTGTGCTGCAAATGAATTTTCGTGTGCCGATACATTGAAAATGTTGCAAAAGGCCTTTGGTGATAATGCTCTATCGAAAACTCGTGCATATCAGTGGTACAGAGCCTTCAAGGACGGTCGTGAAGTGGTCGAAGACTTGCCTCGTTCCGTTAAGGAAAGGGTGCTGGAAAACCGTCGTACCAGCTTGAGAGAGATAGCACATGATCTTAAGATATCCCACGAGTCCGCACGTACGATTTTGATTGATATTTTGGGCATGAGAAAGGTGGCCGCACGACTCGTACCGAATTTTCTTCAAAAACGTCATCGCGAACAGGTTGCTTCAGACATGCTGGATCGCTGTAATTCCGATTCTACATTCATTGAACGCATTATACTTGTGATGAGACCTGGGTCTACGAGTACGATATGCAAACAAGCCAGCAATCATCGGAATGGGTGGCAAAAAATGAGCCGAAACCGAAAAAACCACGCCAAAAACGCTCGAAAATGAGGGTGATGCTCATTGTTTTCTTCGATATCCGTGGCGTGGTGCACTACGAATTCGTTCCAGAGGGTCAGACGGTAAACAAGGAGTATTACCTAGGCGTTATGAAACGTTTGCGTGAGCGTATCCGTAAGAAGCGGCCAAATTTGTGGGCGAACAACTCATGGATTTTGCATGACGGTAACGCGCCTTCTCACCGAGCTACGATTGTGACTGACTTTCTCGCCAAAAACTCAGCAAACGTGCTTCAGCAACCACCGTATTCGCCGGATTTGGCTCCCTGCGACTTTTACCTCTTCCCAAAACTAAAATTGCCTCTTCGTGGCACCCGTTTTGAGTCGATTGAAGCCATAAAACCAAATTTGGCGCGAGAGCTAAAGTCCATCCCGGAAAGCGCCTATAAAAAATGTTTCGATAATTGGAAGTGCCGTTGGCATAGATGTATTGGAGCAAATGGAGACTATTTTGAAGGCGACCCAATAAATTTTGATGATTAAATGTAAAAATGTTGTTTTAATTGAAAATTCCCGGTACTTTCTTGACAGAGTAGTATAATTTTTGGCCGTCAAAATGCAAAACTTATATTTGAACATTTACTGTATATGCTAATTTCATTTTTCGGCCTGCGGTACCCCCCAATGCTAACTCTTCTGGAATCTCTTATACTCTTTGTCAAAATTTTCTTTCATCATGGGTATGTTAACCAATCTATAAAGCATACTATTATAAGCTGACAATTTTTGTGAAAATGGATGGTTTGAAGTATAATGAATCGTACCATCTGTATGTGTAGATTTTCTGTATATGGAAAAGTCGTGTCTATTATTAATTTTAGTGATTTTTAAATCTGAGAAATTCATGCTATTATTTACTTCATCTTCCTGTGTGAATTCAATTGTTGGATATAATTTATTGATAGACTCTAAAAATGAACAAAAATGTCTATTTGTGCCATTAAATAAACAAATTATGTCATCTACATAGCGGTACCAATAAACGAAATCTTTGAAATATGGGAGTTTTTGGATATTGGCTTCTACGTGATCCATGAATATTTCTGATAACAAGGGTCTTAATGGGTTCCTCATTGTTAGACTTTCTTCGTCTAGATAAAATGTGCCTTTGAACATAGAGTAATTCTGATCTAGGCAAACGTTTAAGGAGTCTAATATTTCTTAGATTAGTTCGTTTTTGGTGTAATAAATCATCAACTAATTTTATGGTTTCACTGACCGGTATAGATGTTTCCTTTGATGTAAAAAACTTATTTCCTAGTATACCGGTCAGTGAAACCAAAAATTAGTTGATGATTTATTTCTCAAAAAACGAACTAATCTTGTTGTAAAAACAGAAATATTAGACTCCTTAAACGTTTGCCTATGTAGATTACATAATTTGTTTATTTAATGGCACAAATAGACAACTCTGTTAATTTTTGGAATCTATCAATAAATTATATCCAACAATTGAATTCACACAGGAAGATGAAGTAAATAATAGCAACAATTTCTTAGATTTAAAAATCACCAAAATTAATAATAGACACGACTTTCCATATACAGAAAACCTACACAAACAGATGGTACGATTCATTATACTTCAAACCATCCATTTGCACAAAAATTGTCAGCTTATAATAGTATGCTTTATAGATTGGTTAACATACCCATGACGAAAGTCAATTTTGACGAAGAGTATAAAACCATTAAACAAATAGCTTTCAATAATGATTTTAATCCGTTAATTGTAGACAATTTACTTGATAAAATAAATAACAAGAAAGCAATATCACTTGTATATCCAAAATTTCAAAATTCAAACGAAATCAAATTTATTTCATTAACTTACATAAGCCAAAAATCTGAAAAAATTGCTAGATATTTAAAGAAAAAAGGAAAATATAACATCTCTGTTAAAACCATTAATTCTTTAGGCAGCTTAATAAAAAATAATAAAGACGTCATTCCTAAAAACAAAAAATCGGGAGTTTACAAGTTAACATGTAGTGATTGCCCATGTGTATATGTGGAACAGGCAGGCCGCTCATTCCAAACAAGGATATGAGAACATGAAAAATGTTATTCTTATAATAAACCGAATTCAACTTATGCCAACCATTTGTTGGACTGGTCATAATATTATTATGAACTATGAAATATAACATATCGAAAACAAAAGTCAGAAAATAAATCTGTTAGAAACTTTAGAGATCAATAGATATAATAAAAGACAAATTTTATTGAATGATCAAATAGATTTAAACAGATCCCCCCTACTTAATATTTTTCATTAATTGTAAACCATCTCTTTCCACCCCTCTATTTTTTGTGCCAGAGCTGTGTATTTAAGGTTATGTTTTGCATTGTATACCTCAGTTTAAATACTCACCTGATGAAGTCATAATATGACGAAACAATTGTCATGTAAATCAATAAAATATCGGAAGTAAACATTTGTTTTTTTATGTTTCTCCCTTATGTTTTCACTTTGACAATAGCGATTCCAAAAATGAGGAATAACGCTTTGAGTAGTCTCCGAAGCAATGGCAATATAGCTAGACGCTTTCTCGCGCCAATCATTCCCGAGGCTCGTAACATATCGTTTTGTGCTAAGTGACGTCTTGTCATGTTTTTGATAAAAATTTCTGAATTCTTTCACTGAACAATAGCTAAACACAGAACGATAATACATCGGTTTTTCAAGTTATTAGTTATTCACTCCATTCCAGTAATCACATTCTTTCTGCATTATTATGTCTTTCTTCATCAAAATATTTCGAATTATCAAATTTTTTCGGTTGTAGGATAGTGAAAAAACATTATGGAGTGATTTTGTCGAGATTGTTTGAATAGATAAGTTTTTTTGTTCGTTCAAAATGATGAAAACTGAAAATTTAATTTGCTGTTTGTGGACCGAGCAAAAATATTCAGAACTTCAGTAGATAGTATTCCCTAGCAGCTTAATAGCTTGCAATTGACAAGGCATGCCTTGGATCAGATTCTGGATCTAGCATTGAGGAATATTCTTCCATTTCTGCATAAGACATCACCACACCTAATATCAAACGCGTTTCATAGGATTTGAATCTATACTTCGAGTAGGTCAAACAAATCTCGTGATTTAAGCCTCATCAAGATAAGCAGTAACTATCCGAACAAGTGGGGCTATGCATACATAAAGATTGCGTCCCCTCCTAAAATATTCACTATTGTGTAAACTTAGAATTTTTGGTGGCAAAATATAGTAATTTCCAAAAATTACTTCTAGTTATGCTCAGGTACCAAATAATTACGGCCGAAGCAGTTCAATTTCCCTGTTAAATACTTTCAATTTATCAATTTTTATCTGTAAAATTTGAATATCAAAACAGATTTAATCTGTTGTCTTCTACAATTTTAATTTCAAAAAATTCTTTGAAGAAACTTTAAGAATTGAATTAATGTCTTTATAAGCACTGCTCATATTTAATAGACGTATAAAGTCAAAATTCATCATACAATATCAAATGGAATTAAGAAAAACCAACGAATATAAATTGTCAATTGAAATTAAAATATAAATAAGCAAACATTTTTTGTTTCGTTCCAGACATGCGTAATGAACTCTTCAGACAAACTTACGAAGCCCTGTTTGTTACAAAATGTATTGTTTTCTGATCATATATTAATGAAAAATAACTCTTTCTCAAAAATTTATATAATAATAATATTTTTGAGAAAGAGTTATTTTTCATTAATATATGATCAGAAAACAATACATTTTGTAACAAACAGGGCTTCGTAAGTTTGTCTGAAGAGTTCATTACGCATGCCTGGAACGAAACAAAAAATGTTTGCTTATTTATATTTTAATTTCAATTGACAATTTATATTCGTTGGTTTTTCTTAATTCCATTTGATATTGTATGATGAATTTTGACTTTATACGTCTATTAAATATGAGCAGTGCTTATAAAGACATTAATTCAATTCTTAAAGTTTCTTCAAAGAATTTTTTGAAATTAAAATTGTAGAAGACAACAGATTAAATCTGTTTTGATATTCAAATTTTGTAATAATCCTTCTATCAAGTAAAAAACCGTTCCTTCTTATTTTATTTTTATCTGTAGCTATAAGTAGGGGAACATACAGGATGGCCCACATATAATTGTTTAGCGGGATATTTCCGTAAGTATGAATTTTTCCGGAAAACTCCGAGAAAAGTTAATGTGCATTTGGTGGGGGACATCTTCTAATTCCAAATTAGTGGGTGTATCATCATCGCCTTAAGCGATGTGTCAACCCGCTCAAGAATCTCATACAGAAATAGGGTTTAAGTCACACATAATTTTTAAGGTTTTGCAATTTTGTAGATGAATGTGCTGAATAAATTCTGTATGGCGTTCGTTTCGTTGTGAAAAACAGTTATGGTAAGTGATGGTTGAAGTGGATTGAGTGGTCAAGTTTCTGAACGAGCAGGTATTGAACTATTAAAATTATTGTAAATACAAATTAATTCGGTCCGTTTTTTGCTCAAAAATGCATTTATTTCAGAAGATAATTAAGTAACGAAATAATCAAATTATGGTCCATTACTGCTCATATATGAGATAAATTATAAAATGTGGGTTTTTATACCTGTTAGAAGGTTTTATCAATGTCTTGAATATCAAACAGAGAAATTGTGAAATGCCTACTACAAATCTAAATTTTATAAAATTTCTTAGAAAGTTTTAACATTAAAATGAATGAAGGCCTTAGAGAACACTATTTACTTTTTATTATGCATAACAATTAACACTTATCACATAGTATCAAACGGAGATAACAGCATCTAAAGAGAATACAGGATATTGATCGAACTTATTCAACAACAATTTGCTGGAGACAGTTGTTTCATATCAGTATTATGAAAAAACAAATTCCACTCTAAAATTGTCCAACATATAATCAACAAATTATTCGAAACAACTTCTCTTTAAAAAACTTCTTTCAAAAAAATCCTTCAAAACTATGTAACACATCTTCAAAAGGACATTTGAAAAAACTCACCGGTAATCATCAGTCCACCTGCAAATCCGCCAAATAAAAACAATCAATAAAAATATCTTCAGTACCTAAATGCGTCGGGTACCTAGAAAACCTACTTAACTGAACAACTATTCACATTCTATGATTCATACTCAGAACATATACGGTTTTCAGTTTTTCTCAAAAATCTGCCACATCCATGCAATACTGTATGCATAAGTGAAAAAACATATTGTAATTATCATATATAATATAAATAATAAAAAGGGGTTTTTATACTAGATGGAAGTTTTTTCAACATCTTAAATATCAATAAAAAAATTCTAAAATACCTACCAAAAATTTTAATTTTATGAAATTTTCTAAAATCTCTTGACATTAAATTGAATAAATGCCTCAGAAAGCACTATTCACTGTTTAAAAGACATAATAATTAACTCCAATGATTATTGCTTTTCTAGACACACCAGGCGTATAGGTATTGAAGATAATTTCATCGATTGTTTTTATTTGGCGGGTTCAAAGGTGGACTAATGCTTACCGGTGAGTTTTTTCAAATCTATTCTTCAAAAGATGCGTTGCATAGTTTTGAGGCCTTTTTTGAAAGAACGTCTTCAAAGAGAAGTTATTTCGAAGAATTTGTCAATTTCATGTTGGACATTTTTAGAGTGCAATTAGTTTTTTCAAAATACTGATATGAAACAGCTGTCTCCACCAAATTTTTATTGAAACGAGTTATAGAAATTACTATGTTTTATTACAAATAAATTGATATTTCACACATTTAATTGAGACTCGAGTTTCGGGAATTGATTATTAATTAAATGTTTAAAATTTAAATTTATTGGTGGAAAAAGATAGTAATTTCTGCAACTTGTTTTAATTATGATCAACAACCGAATAGTACCGGCAGAAATAGTTCAGTATCTGAAATTTTTAATGAGTAAGTTCGATCAATATTCTTATTTTCTTGAATGGTGGAGGTCCTCACTTAATGGAAATCCATTTTCATTTAATTTAAAAGGGATTAAATAAAAACATATTTAATAAAATTTCCACATTTATTGTGTTTCAACAATATTGTAACACTACATTTGCAACAATTGTTTCGCCAAATTCTTGGCTTCTTCAGGCGAGTTCGATGTTAAACTACTCTAAAAATTTATTTTTTCTCCTTATATATTTCTCAAGATGGAAGAGGGGGGAACGGTATTCTAAATGCTTCTGGGAATTTTTATGGCATGTTTATCAATGGTGATCTGTTGACATCGGTTTGGTCATTAAGTAAGATATTCTGCCTGTTATATCTGTTAATTTCCATTGCTTCTAGAATATTAAGTCTTCTACTTTTGTTTTCTATGTGTAGAATTTTGTAGTTTGAATCAAACATATGTCCCTCGTCTAAAAGATGGTTCGCATAAGTTGAGTTCTGTTTTTTATTCAGGAAACTACTCAAATGTTCTTTAATCCTCTTCTTGAAGTTCATTCCTGTTTGTCCAATATATACTTTCTGGCATGAACCACAATTCAACTTATATACTCCCGATTTTTTGTTTTTATCTAATTTGTCTTTATTATTTTTGATTAAATTACTTAAAGTATTATTGGTTTTGAATGCTATATTGAAATGCCGTTCGTTTTTCAAAAAATTTGCTACTTCTATTGATTTTTTACCTGTGTAATTTAGTGTTATATATCTATTCTGTTCTATTTTTTCGCTTTTGGGGTATATTAATGTTAGAGCTTGCTTTAATAAGAATTTATTCAATATTTGGTCCACAATGTCAGGTTTGAAACCATTATTAACAGAGATTTGTTTTATAGTATTGAGCTCACAGTCAAAATTCTGTTTTCTCATAGGTGTTTTGATTAGTCTATGTACCATGCTATTGAATGCTGCTAGTTTTTGTGAATATGGATGATGTGACTTTGAATGGATCGTTATGTCGGTGTAGGTTGGTTTGCGATAAATTGCAAAATCGTGTTTACTATTGATTTTTGATACTGTTAAATCTAAAAAAATTATTTTACCATTTTTTTCCTCTTCATACGTGAAATTTATATGAGGTGAAAGTTTATTGATGAAATCTAAAAATAGGGTCAACTGTCTAATTGTTTCTATGAACAAACATAAAATGTCATCTACATAGCGATACCAATATATGAAATGTTTAAAATATTTACTTTTTTCTATTGCTTGTTCCAGGTAATTCATAAAAAATTCGGCTAGTAACGGACTAAGGGGATTACCCATTGCTAAATTTTCTGTATTCATATAAAACGTGTTGTTAAATGTGAAATAATTTTGCTTAAGGCACGTATTCAGGCATTGTAAAATTTCATCTTTCAAAACCGGGTTCGTTTTATTTCGGTCTATTGACTCTTCTACTATTTTTATTGCTTCCTTCACTGGGACGCTAGGAAACAGAAAATCTGTTTCCTAGCGTCCCATCAAAGGATATGAATTTTGCATTACCTGGAATTTGCACGTTTTGAATTTTATCTATGAGGTCATATGAATTCTTGATTGCGAATTTTGGTTTGAATTTGGTTTCTTGTATTATGATATTTATCAATTCTGTTGATAGTTTGAATGCTGGAGCTGTGATGAAAGATAATACAGGTCTAATGGGGTGATTTTCTTTATGTAATTTGATGAAGGCGTACATTCGTGGTATCTGAGGATTCATTGATATCAACTTAAAAGTTCTGTTGGGGTTAAAATACAAAATAAAATTTTAACTAATAATTTAATAGTCACCAGAGCGGACAAAGGTGATACTGTGATAGTAATAGACAAAAGAAAATATATTGAAAAAACAATTTCATTTCTAGAATCAGAAAAATATACAATTCTGAAAAAAGATCCCACGGATAATTTCCAATCTGAAATAAAAACAATAATTTCAAACTCCCCAGGCCTTTTTGACCCCAACAGAACTTTTAAGTTGATATCAATGAATCCTCAGATACCACGAATGTACGCCTTCATCAAATTACATAAAGAAAATCACCCCATTAGACCTGTATTATCTTTCATCACAGCTCCAGCATTCAAACTATCAAAAGAATTGATAAATATCATAATACAAGAAACCAAATTCAAACCAAAATTCGCAATCAAGAATTCATATGACCTCATAGATAAAATACAATACAAAACGTGCAAATTCCAGGTAATGCAAAATTCAAATCCTTTGATGTAAAAAATCTGTTTCCTAGCGTCCCAGTGAAGGAAGCAATAAAAATAGTAGAAGACTCATTAGACCGAAATAAAACGAACCCGGTTTTGAATGATGAAATTTTACAATGCCTGAATACGTGCCTTAAGCAAAATTATTTCACATTTAACAACACGTTTTATATGAATACAGAAAATTTAGCAACAGAATTTTGACTGTGAGCTCAATACTATAAAACAAATCTCTGTTAATAATGGTTTCAAACCTGACATTGTGGACCAAATATTGAATAAATTCTTATTAAAGCAAGCTCTAACATTAATATACCCCAAAAGCGAAAAAATAGAACAGAATAGATATATAACACTAAATTACACAGGTAAAAAATCAATAGAAGTGGCAAATTTTTTGAAAAACGAACGGAATTTCAATATAGCATTCAAAACCAATAATACTTTAAGTAATTTAATCAAAAATAATAAAGACAAATTAGATAAAAACAAAAAATCGGGAGTATATAAGTTGAATTGTGGTTCATGCCAGAAAGTATATATTGGACAAACAGGAAGGAACTTCAAGAAGAGGATTAAAGAACATTTGAGTAGTTTCCTGAATAAAAAACAGAACTCAACTTATGCGAACCATCTTTTAGACGAGGGACATATGTTTGATCCAAACTACAAAATTCTACACATAGAAAACAAAAGTAGAAGACTTAATATTCTAGAAGCAATGGAAATTAACAGATATAACAGGCAGAATATCTTACTTAATGACCAAACCGATGTCAACAGAGCACCATTGATAAACATGCCATAAAAATTCCCAGAAGCATTTAGAATACCGTTCCCCCCTCTTCCATCTTGAGAAATATATAAGGAGAAAAAATAAATTTTTAGAGTAGTTTAACATCGAACTCGCCTGAAGAAGTCAAGAATTTGGCGAAACAATTGTTGCAAATGTAGTGTTACAATATTGTTGAAACACAATAAATGTGGAAATTTTATTAAATATGTTTTTATTTAATCCCTTTTAAATTAAATTCTTATTTTCTTTAGATTTTATTATCTCCGTTTGATATTGTGTGATTAGTGTTGATTCTTATGTCTATTAAAAGTGAAGAGTATTCTCAAAGGAATTCATTTTATTTAATTTCAACAGTTATTAAACCATTTTATGAAATTAAAACTTGTCATAGGTATTTCAGAATTTCTCTGTTTGATATTCAAGATACTGTTTCCCACCCCTCAGGTTATTTCCGATTTCTTCGAAAGTAGTAGAGCGGTGTTGCAGCCACACAAGCAGCCAGTAATTAGACGGAGATATGTCCGGAAAATACGGCATGTTCGGCTAGGTATTCTATTTGATAGTTTATAAATATTTTTGATAACTTTTGCGATGTGATCCCGAGCGCTATCCTGCAAAAAAATAACTAAGCAATGTCTGTTCCGACCGTTTTTTTCATAATGCAAAGTTCGAACGAAGTATTTGTATTCTGTACCGATCACACCTAAGGGAGTCACCAGGTTTTTGGCAGTTCGCAGTACAGAACGACCTTTTGGTCCCACCAGATACACCACATAACTTTCGAACCATGAATCTTCGGCTTTGGCGTTAATGTTGAGGTTGATATATCTAGGATTTCCCGGGAAAGCGTTTTATTTTTTATTGAGAACCACTTTTCGTCACTATTTACTACATGGTTTGAAAACCCATTTGTTGCCTTTGAAGCAGCGGCTCACAAGAAAATAATTATCTTTCTAGATCTCCTCAATTCAATTCATGAGGATGCTTTTGAATTAGGCTCGTAGATTTCAAATGTATAGACACCGTTTATTGATTAATATCTAACGTAAGTAAAAACTCATTTTGCATTATACTTGGATCTTTATCGAGAATTGTCTATAATTGCTATAAGTGCCAAAACCATTCTTTACATGACTTGTCAGTTGGAGCATTGTCACCGTAAACATTCATAAGCATACGATGAGCTTCAGCTACACCTTTTTCCAATTAAAAAAAAATAAATATTTTCTATAAATGCTGTTCAGTTATCAAAAAAATCTGATATTTTCAACAACGTAACAAAAAATGTTAAACTCAAAACAATTCAAAACTCAAAACAATTCAAACTGGATGTTTTTGGCAGATCTCCAAACTGTCTGAAACAGTGACAATCAGCTGTTACTATTTGAAAATTTAGTGTTTTTAAAACCATCTTTAGAAGACGGACCGAATTTATTTCACTACCAATATTTATCATTTGATTCTAGGCAATAATTATTTTCCTATTACAAGTATTTATGAACATTTCAGGTGTGATCAAAGAATCAACAATAACAACAAACTTTACAACTGCACGATGTGTTTTTATAATCGAATTCTGATAAGGTCCAATATGTTTTAAATATTTTACAGGTTCTTTTCACTATAGTTCAAAAATCATCAGATATTGAACTTATTAATAATAGTTTTATTTTGTCATTTTATGCTCTTTTCGAACAGTTGAGTGAGCATCGTTCACACAATTGCACAGGGAGCGGAAAGAGTCTCCATTTAAAAAAAATGAGAATATTAAACAGACAGCGAAAATTTTTAATAAATGAAATGGTAATTATTTCAACTTCCCAATTTATGAACACCAGGTCCGTTTCCCAAAGACAAAACGTGAAATGCTGCAGAAATTGCAGTTCCCCGTCATAGTACCAGAAACTTGGCGGAAATAAAATAATAAAAATGCGGTTTTTTACTTGATAGAAGGAATATTAAAAAATTTGAATTCAGAATAGATTTAATCTGTTAGTCTTCTACAATTTTAATTTCAAAAAATTTATTCAAGAAACTTTAAGAATTAAATTAATGTCTAATAAGCAATGCTTATAATTAATAGACGTACAAAATCGAAACTCATTATACAACATCAAATGGAACTAAGAAAAAACCAACGAATATAAATTGTTAATTACAATTAATAAATAAATAAATGTTTTTTGTTTCGTTCCAAGCATGCACACTGAACTCTTCAGACAAGATGTAACGCAGCTTTGCTTGTTACAAAATGTTTATTTATTGTTAATTAATTTTATCTTTTAAATGTGAAGTTGAAATGGTCTTATCTGAATTCTAATTATTTTGTGAGGATTTGCTACATGTTTTGAGAGTTTTTGAAGTAATTTATTTGAATATATTAAATATTTCAAACCAATTTGGTTTTGAGAAGTTTTTAAAACAATGTTGTATATTTTTGAGAAAGATTTAGTTTTCATTAATATGAGATCAGAAAACTAACCATTTTGTAACAATCAAAGCTGCGTTACCGCTTGTCTGAAGAGTTCAGTGCGCATGCTTGGAACGAAACAAAAACCATTCATTTAATTATTAATTTTAATTGACAAATCATATTCGTTGGTTTTTTTCTTAATTCCATTTGATATTGTATAATGAGTTTCGATTTTATATATCTATTGAATGTAATCATTGCTTATTAGACATTAATTTAATTCTTAAAGTTTCTTGAATAAATTTTTTGGAATTAAAATTGTAGAAAAGACTAAGATATTAAACCTGTTTTGATATTCAAATATTTTATTAAAAAAAAAACTTGGGAGAAACTTCAGAAATTGCAAGAATAATTATTCGGAGGAAGTTAAAGGAGGGAAACTTCAGGTTTACCACAAGGAATAGGAATAGTCAAAAGTCCCAATCAGTCCCATGTGCGTTAAGGGACTTATTCGGGGCCCAAGGTCAAAATTTTAGGATTTTTGGATATTTCTCGAAAACGGTAAGTTTCTATCGAAAAAGCACTTCGGAGCAAAGTTGTAGATCTTAATATTCTCTATAAAAATAGTTCTTTTTTCTCTAAGACCCACTATTTCCCAGATATTGCGCTTGTTAGAATCACGTTCTACATAATATGCACACATTTCCACACCACCTGTAAGGTAGTATACTCGGCTCGTTTTTTTTAACGTGGTATCCCCGGTAGGCCTATTCCATGAACCTTTATGACGTTATTTTCAGGAACAATAATTATTTAATAGTATGAAGATTATTGATATGGGTTACTGAGTTTAACTGTCGTTCTAACTTTTTTTTATTACTTTAATCTGACTCATACTCTTCATATTCAACTTCAACAATCATGTTTTCTTCAATTTCTTCTTGTTCTTCTTCTTCTCCTTCCTGTGGATGAATGCTTAGAAATTGTTCCAATGAAGATGAATCAGTTGTCTCTTCATCAAAATCACATGAATCTTCCTCTCTTGTATTTAATTGAACATTTGAGCAAGAGACACCTTGGCAATTGATACACGCTGGAGAACACTGCAACCCTACTTTTTCACAGCCACATTTGGCACTACAACCTTTCTTGCAATTGCAAAAAATAGTATTGAGAAGTATTTCTGGAGCAGGGGGCAGTAAAGTCCGAATCGGTCCTAAAGTATTATTTATCAATTTCCAATCCCAGTCTTGAGAGTTCAGTTCATTGCCTTGCCATGTTTGAACTTGATAGTACACTCGAAACAAATGTTGAGTAGCAGATGCCGATGTTGGAGGAAGACAATATAGTTGTTCTTGCTTTTTGTTTCGTGTATTTTTTACAAATGTTAAATATGTGTACGTATCCATGCAATCAATTTTTTTTGGAGCTCCATAAACTGCAATAAGAACCGAATTCCTTTAGTAATTAGTATTTGAGGTGAAGATTTCTTTTTAATATTGATCAGCACTAACTACAATAGTAGACGCTTGTGATAAATACGTATAGTCACTTCAACTGCTCGTTCAACACTAAAAGAAGCAGGTATACGTGAACGATACCACACGGACAAAAGAATAGGCAGATGTTATTCAAGTAGAGGGGATTCGTTAAGGGACCGGCGGTCTTTTTAGAGTAAATTTTCTTAGAATAGTATAATGTATACATAAAAGAGACACGAGTAGGCATTTTTGCTTGCTTGAGTACCTAAATATGTATATACGTGGCATATGTGTGCATATTATGTAGAACATGATTCTTACAAGCGCAATATCTGGGAAATAGTGGGTCTTAGAGAAAAAAATCATAAGGACCATTTTTATAAAGAATTTCAAGATCTACAACTTTGCTCCGAAGTACTTTTTCGATAAAACTTACCGTTTTCGAGAAAAATCCAAAAATCCTAAAATTTTGACCTTGGGTCCCGAATGAGGTCCTTAACGCACATGGGACTGATTGGGACTTTTGACACTTTATTCCTTTTGGTAAACCTAAGGTCTCTACGAAGGTTTGGCTCTGTCGGAATTTTATTTATTTCAATTGTCTAAATTGACCGGACTATAAGATTCACCTTGTTCAAGAATTCCATGTAGACAATCCTGATCAGAGATTACAATATAGTGAACAGATAAGTGGAAAAATTTCGAATGATCCTAATATTTTATATTAAGTGTGCTTCTCTGGTGAATGCTCAATTTCTTAATGATAATGTCGGCAGATAATACTGTAGATACTACAGTAATTAAAATCCTAAATTTATGAGAAAACACACACAGTGTCCAGAAAACTTAAATTTCTGGTTTTACAGAGAGGTATTGGGTAGCCTTCTGCGAAGCAAGACATTTGTTAAAAAAATCACGAGTCGAACAGTACTCAGGTATTGCCCCTATAGGATTTACGACTCTGGTGTCCTATACACCACATATACCTGCGATCAAATCTCTTCAAAATTCCATTTCCAATGTAAAAATAGAATCAACGGAGAACACATCTGAGGAAGTCGAATAAATCAGTCGACAATTCACTTGACGCGACGTATACAGGTCGTAAAAACTTAAAGGGAACGTTTGCCCATGAGGATATTTGGTCAAAACACCGTGGTTCGAAACTCCCATTGTGCCAGATATTGCAGCTGAATTACGAAACTTCTTGTTATGGAATATTCAGGACGATTTGTTATCGAAACAAAATAGATTTGAATATTATCTCTTGACCTCACTTCCAAATCCGTAGAAAGTTTGATTATGTATGTACAGGGTACATGTCGTCTGAGGAAAATTACGGCGATCTTGTTATACGGATCGAAACACCTACGAGTGTTTACAAACACACATTTTGAAATCCTGGGCCACTACGGCTAATGCAAAATTCAGCAAAGTAGCCTGCGAAGAGGTGTTCAGGCACTGAGTTACGTGAGGCATAGTTATTCTTTTGATAATTCTAAGAGGAAAAAGAAGATTCATAAGTATGAGCTGAGTAAACCAGATTTGGATCATGCTCACAAAATAATTTTAAGGCCGACTCAGTATGCTGCTTCTAATTATGAATTCTTTTCGTTGAAACCCAACGAAAATATCCATAATAAGTCTCGTCTCGGTTCATCTGAGCCCTTCAACAATGAGTATTTCTACTTAAAATAGACGGTGCATTATCATCTGTCGAATGTAGCTTCTCCTTCATTATAAATTATAATTTTCGATAATCAAAGTTGTGGTATGTAGCTAATGCAATGTCTCCGGATAGTCAAACTCGTTGCTTGTGAGATTTTGGTTCAAGCTATGGCGATTACTATTGTTAATGAAGTAAACCATAAACTGTCAATGACCAAAGTATTGACAAATTCATAACATTTGTTTTCAGTGTAATAATCGTACCTTTTGACTTGGTTTATATGCAGTAAACCAAGAATTATAGTTCGTTGTTGTCATAAGTGTTCAAGTGTTTTACTTCAGTTTCTTATCATCTTCGTTGGTTTATCTTATTAGATAAACATAGCTAGTTCATCATCGAAATAACTATATACAAGTGCTCTTGAAAATAAATTCTTTGCTAGACTGCGTCAAATACAGTCCAGTAAACCCATCTAAATTAATCATTGCGATCAATGAGCGTGGACAGCTCAGTGAGAGAGCATCGGGCTCGTAACCGGGAGGTCCGGATTCGAATCCTGTTCAGGTGGAAAATAAATTTTCTAGTTGGACGGTGTCTGCCACCATTTCAGTGTTGGGTCAAAAATTAACAGTACAGTGACTTAAAGTGGCGCAAGATCGCAGTAACAAAGCCTGCTCAGAAAACAACTCGCACAAGCTGAAAAAGCTTCTGAGGAATCTTCAAAGAAGATTTAGGTGTATCAGGATGATAATAATAATAATAATGCTGGAATCGGAAAGATAAAGAATATATTTCGACAGATCTATCCTTACAGAAAAAACAATCCCTTATAATAGACCACACATTGAGTATACGATAAACAGCTTAAAGCTGTGTACTTGATAGATACAGCTATTCCTAACACCCACAACGTACAAAGTACAATAGCGGAGAAGAAGGCAAAATACCTTAGCCTCGCAAAGGAAATAAAAAAGTATGGCGGTTAGAAAACGTTATAATAGTTCCCATAGAGATATCAGCCACTGGAATAATACCGACCAGTTCACACAATTCACTAGAAAAATTGGAAATTCAAAATTCATACTCCTGCAGAAAGCGATCGTGCTGAACACCACTCGCCTAGTGCGAAAATTCCTGGCTTAAATGTAGATGAGAATGTTTTGACGCAGTCTGCATCTCATTGAAAACTAAAAGTAAAGAATTAAAAAAAAATAAATAATAATAACAATAATATTAATAATAATTAATTTGCAATTCTCTGTTATTTCTGAATACTGAAATAGTTGGTAAAATACTGCGCTAAACTAACCGTGGTACGACACAGAGCATATTTATGTGAAGAATTGCAAATCCTACAGAATTATGTATCTCTCAATCCCTATTGCAACTAAGATTCTTGATTGTTACCCAGCTTAAAGGGATAATCATATATCCACTAATTTTCAATCAAAAGGTATGCCCCTTTAAATAAAATTAATCTTTAATCTGGGATATTATTCAGAAAACAAGGTCTTTAAAGAAGCTATAGTACAAAAGAAACACTAGTTACATTAAAAATAAATATGCAGAAATATTACTGATTACGGCTGAAACCGTTCATTACTGATTCCATCGAAATCGATTTCTGCCAATTAAAAAGCTATTCAGTTAAACATTCAATGGATATGATAAGCCTCACCTTACAAAAGCTCGTTCTCATTCAGCGAAACGTTAGATTATTCTTTTTTTCACTCATATCTTTCAAAAAGATAATCTTGTATAAAAATCAATTGCAAACATGAAAAGAGAAATGACAAAGTCTATTTAATCTAATAGCTTCATTTACAAAGCGGTATGAGAGGTGTTAAATACTTTCATATGCAACCTAATAACCAGTATATGACAGACAATAGAGCGTAGTTTCATGAAATAATAAATGCACCAGGACCTCAATCCTATTTGTATTCATAGGGTTCTAAAATTCACCGCGTATCATGCTTATATTATTTTCTGGTTAGTCGAAATTTATGTTCAGGTTCTTGCGGTGAAACTTGTATTTTATGTCGGTCATAAATTCCCCTAAGCAAAATTGTCTACACATATCGTCGCTTAATATTGTCTTGGATGAGCCAAGAAGTTGCTTTTCTCACCCTGATACAGTCATAATTCAGCCTGCACCAATAAATTTGTTTATCCTGTAGAAATTGGAAGTCTGGTAACTTCGGGATTTTAAGATACATTCTAGGTATCTAGACATCTTTTATCGTTCACGCTGGTTCTATTCCTGAATAGAGAAATTCCTTCGCGAATGGAGTAACATACCGGAAGTGATTAAATAATAAATATACTCTCAAGGTGTTTTCGAATATTTGCGTTGAAAGGTACGACAAATCCTTCTGTTGAAAATATGTACTGTAACGAACCACTGTTAGTTTACCGCAGTATTTTGCCTATTATTTCAGTATTTTGAAATAACAGGCGATTGCAATTTAATTAATCTCTCTGATTAATTTCGATGGGTTTGAGTGGACTGTAATTTTGGAAAAAATTAGCGAAGAGTTTCACTTCAAGGGCACTTTAATGTAGTTATCTCGATGATGAATTACCTTTGTTTATCTAATAAGATAAACCAAAATGATAAGGAATTAAAGTAAAACACTCGTAATACATTATGATAACAACGAACTATAATTCTTGGTTTACTGTATATAAACCAAAAAGATATGACTATCACACTAAAAACAAATTTAAAGAATTTGCCAATACTTTGGTAATCGACTTAATTACTATATTAACAATAATAATCTTGGACCGAAATGTCACAAGCTACGTACGACAAATTTGACTATCCGAATGATAGTGCATAATGTAGCGAAGGCTATATGCGACGAGTTTGACTATTACTAGAATAATAATTTCACAGTCTTTTCAAAGACTAAACTTTAGAGGTGCTCGATGCATGCCTTCTAACAAAAAAAGGAAATTAACGTAATTGATTGGAAGGTCCATTTGGAGGTGGACTGAATGAACGAAATGAACCTTCTTATTGATTACAGAAAAATTCTGAGACTGATGCAAGTAGAGAAGGATAGAATCTGTTTGTAGTTCTGATTGCTGTGTCATGTAAAATTAACAGGCATAAATATATCAAAATCTCCAAATGACTTTGCATGTTTTCTAAGGCGTTGTATGATAATTAGAAACCAAATAAGCAGAAGTGTCGAATAACACTTCAGTTCGTATGGCGCAGCTGAAAAACTGCTACATCGAAATCAATATGAAAAACCTAAGTATCGATGACAAAATAATTTAGAACGACAGGGCGGTCTCTAATGAGACGGAACATGTACCTTTTGTTATTCTGAATATTCAATTCATCATCTGTGGAGGCTTGTTCATCATTCGCCTAAGGTCTTGGTTGATTTTCAAATGCTTAATATTTCTTCTTTATTCGTACTTGTATTTATCAGAAAACCTGTATTGTATATGAGTATACTTGCAAATAAAGGTGGGCCATTTAGAGTTCGCATTTTGAAGTGGTTATTCGAGTCTGGCGACGCTTCTGTCATTCACGTTTTGGGAGAAAGTTAGTTTAATATTTGACATTATCGAAATGGGTCGATTAATCCTAGAAAACTAGGAAATACTGAAAACTTAATTCTGAAGTGGTTCAAATGACCTCACGGCAATTCGTGGAACAATTTGTTCGTAAAAACTGTATCGTTATTTAATGAAACAACTCCCTTCACGTACTTATCTAGTAAGCATACCTGAAAACACTGCTTCTGTAGTCTAGAATGTGGCTGAACATTCATCAACATCAACTCGGTCATCGTTCTCAAAAACTAAGCAATTCTCGTACTTCTCTGAGATGATTGTCCATAAAGACCTCACTATTAAGACTTACAAAATTCAACTAGTGCAAGAAGTGAAGACTCGTGACCACCCACTTCTCTCAATGGGCTATTGATCACATGGCCGAATATAAATATTTTTCCAGAAAAGTCACTTTAAGCGAAAAAGCTCATTTTGATCGCAGAGGACAAGTTTTTGTTAAATATCAGTGTTGCACTAACCATCCAGAAACGGTTGATGCCTTTAAACACGAAATGAGAGTTGCCAATCTCAGATTGAACCCCACACAATCGACAATGTACTGAAAAATTGGATTTATCGGGTAGGATGCTGTAGCTAGTTGTGGCGGTCGTTTGAATTATACTGTTTGCCATTACTAAAGGTTCAACCTTTTTAATGAATCCATAACATTGAGAAAATATTAATCGGTTTTTTCTTTAGAGCCGATCAAAATGGCCCACCTCTTATTCACATAAATATCTGAACATATTTTTCTCTAATATAATAGGTGTTATCACAATTGAACTTCCAGAAATTTACTCTCGGAAGCTTTCTTCTTTAATGTCTCTAAATCTTCTAAATGCCGCGTACCGTTGCTTTGACCCGCCACCGTCTCTGTACCAGCTCTTTGTTGTCTGGCCTTAACAGACTCTTCTCCTTAATTAGCTGTTGTTTCTTTCCTTGTGTTCCGAAATCCAAGTCTCCCCCGATCACCTTAGGATCTTTAGGATAGATCAGGAATCTACTCTCAAATTCTAGAAAACGGTATGATTCATGCTCGAGTTAATTAGTTCCTATCATAACTAATTTTTTAGTCTGAGCAACATCTTCAAGTATTAACCCAAAAGAAGTGTGAAAAAACAAATTGAAACTTTCGGAAATCACAGGTATAATCATCTGTATTCCAAAGCATACAGTGACTATAGTCGAGAGAACTTGTTATTCAATTCGAAAATGTAGTGAACAGAATTAAACTCCAGTTACTGTATATGCAGTATTGAGAAAATGATAGAAAAAGAAAGAAATAGTTCATTTATATATTACAATCCAATTCATCCTAGTTTCTGAAGAAGACTTTCATGATTATGATGGCTTTTTAATATGCCCAGTGAACATTGATTACAATTAGTTTCATTTATTTGTTGCGGTTTAAGGATATTTCTGGGAAAACATGCCGAATATACATTAAGTATATACTAAGCAAATCACAAAAATATATTTTTGAATTAATGAGCCTCATTTTTTTCAGGGAACGCTGTTATGAAGTTTAAATCAACTTCGAATAGGATTAACACCGATACCATCAAGGTAAATATATCATTTATTATGTTCAGATATTATATTATTAGATATAAAATTTTAATTTTTTGTCTTATCCAGCAGACCTCAGCCTCAAAATGTTTAACATCACAGTGTATGGTTCAGAGAAGCTGGTTATTTTTTTGGCGCAAAAAGTTTCATCTTCCTGACCAAAGAGTTTATTTAAAAGTTGAGAAATATCTGATTAATCAATTTAAATTGCAGAATCAGGCTTGAAACAATAAGTGAATTTACAAGATATCACAAATAGAAAAAAATTCATGAAAAAAATATTTTCTTAAGAATAGTTCTTTAAATTTTATGAAAAACAATCAGAACATTATCCAAAGGAGAAAATGCAATTTTTAGTGTAGTACTCGCAAGATTTCCTAAATGAAGAAACTAATAAAAGTAACTGTTGCTCGTTTGTGAATTTCGTGGCATTTAACGTTCGCCACCAAAAATATGCAAGAAGTTGGTTCGAATAATACTTTTCATGATAAGACAAACACTACTTGTAGACTAGCTAGTACTAGATGATGGCAGTCAGTCAGTATCTAAGCAGAAGAATCTCAGACGCGTACACCGTCACTTTCATAGTGATTACACAGGCAGCTATACAAAAAGGGCATCCAGACCTATATGTACTTGCTGGTATTGTGTAAGTGTGAGAATATCGGTCTTCCCAGTCACATGCTGCCACCTAATATTAACAGGAGTAAATCTCTTGGGTTACCACAAGTTTTATCTCGTCGGGAAAGCACTGTCCTCGGTTGGTCCTTGCGGATCGGTCCCGCTAGTACTACTGCCTGCATAGTCTGCCTCTACCTGTGGTACCCTTGTTTACTATCGAAATGGAACCGAAGGGTAACGGTTGCCTGAAGGAAGCTATCTCATCTCGGATACTAAGAGTCGTGCCCAAGCATAGAGCTCCGACACCTCAAACATTGAATTCCCGAACGGTCAGCACGAATCTAACTCTGATGAACTCGTATTACTCCTTTACACAGACTCCCACAAGATCGTATACTATAAAGAACCATGCCAGTTCAATGGATAAACTCTCTGTGTGCTGCAATGTTTATCACATAATATTGAGAATATTATAAAAGTACTCGATCACATTATGCTCACGTCCATTTATATCATGTAATTGAATGCCATCTTACATTTCGGGTAATTATACCTACTATTGACGAAGAAGCCTCCAGATAATTCCGAAAAAATGGAAACTTATTAAGAAATATATTAATTACGAAAATTATCATCAGTAATTATGATGAGGACAGTAAAACGAGAGATGACAATTCATTCCAAAAAAATTAAATACACGTCCATTAATTCCATCCATATATAAAAATATCTGCAATTATAATCCCAAAATTTTACATATTGAAAACAATATTTATATTTTTTTTTAATGATGTAAATGAATAAATTCAACCTATATTTATATTTAAAATATCATACAGATTTATTCTGTAAACCTCCTACAAATTTTAATTTTAGAAAAATTTTCATTCAAAAACTTTTGGAATTAAGTTAACTGAATATCTTATGAACACTATTTCAATTTAGTGGACCTTTAGAATTAACACTCATTCTAGTGTACCAAATGGGGATTAATGAATTCAATGTTATATAAATCATTAAGTAAATTTACTAAATAAATACATAGTAGTATACAAAATTTTGTTTCGTACCTTGTTTTATGAAAACCAAATCCCTTTCTAAAAATGTAAAACATAACCTCAGGAACTTCTTCAAAAACATTTTGCTTATAATAAGAACCTTCAAAAAAATTCCTAAAACATGCAAAACATCTTTACAAATCAATTTGTTATTCCCATAACGGGAAACTCATCAGCCCTACTTCATATTTGAAAAATAAAAATAATTAAGAAAAAATAATTTGAAATAAGGTTATTCTGATTTTCACAAATTTTTATTGTTAAACTCACAACAATTGTTTCGCTATCACAGTAGCAGTAGCATTAGTTATTCAAAATGTGATCTTGCCTGATGATGCTACTGTGATAGCGAAACAATTGTTGTGAGTTTAATAATAAAAATTTGTGAAAATCAGAATAAACTTATTTCAAATTATTTAATATGGATTTTCACCAAGTAAGGATTGATACAATTCAATATTTAAGAAAAAATATCCTACCAGACAAGCTGAATGTATTCGTCTGGACAAAACACTAGAATGAAGTGAACTTTTAAAAATCTACTGAATTGTTTCAGCCGTTACTATTTGCTAGTTGATCATAATTAAAACAAATTGTAAAAATTACTATGTTTTACTACTTTTGCCACTCATTCTTTAGAAAACAGTAATTCCTTTCGGCAAATGAAAATCTTAAGAAAATTTTACATGTAGATTCAAAAGAAAAGGAACTTGATTATTGAAATTTTCAAATTAGTTCACAATAAAAATAATGTATAAAATAATGAATGAATGAATGTACGGAGCTATGTAAATCTAAATATTTGAGATATACAACAAAATAATGTAAAAATAAGGAATGACTGTACGGAGCTATGTAACCCCAAAAATTATTTGAGATATTTAAATGGGTACCATCTTTTTAACAACCTTCTTTGTCGATTGCCGACATTCCGATATCTTTCAGAAGGCTCCTCTATTTTAAACCGGTTTATTATCACGTTCCGCTTGTACACCACTATTAGGTGTTACCTAGAATTTATTGAAATATTCAAAATATGTATCACTTTTGTTTAAATACCTCTGTACCACTGTTAGATCTTCAGTTGTCTGATGATGGGATAGTTCATTTCCCGAAACTCGAGTCACAAGAAAATGTGTAATATATATTTGTATTGGTAGTAAAACATAGTAATTTTTACAACTCGTTATAATTTTAAAAATCTGTCGTATTCTATCTTCGTCACAGAAATTACACAAAGTTTGTAAGGTATTTTATGGACTCCTTCAAAACCAAATGATAATATGCAATAATCAGCAAAAAGGTAGATGTATAGCCCACGAAAATTTTTGATTGACTAATATTTGCATATACATCTATCTAATAACAATATTATCGAAATACATATTCATTTAAAATAAAGTCTGTCCCAGAAGGCGACGTCAAGCAGGAATCAGAAAACAGGTTAAGTCATAATAGTCATCAGAAAAATATAAAAGAAAGTTCTGTATTTGCAATACTTGGATCTTCCTCAACTGCTTGAAGCACAATATCGTCGTAAGGTAAGGAAATTCTTCCTTCACCATGCACTTTGTTTGGAAGTCGGTCCACTGTGAAAAGTAGGCGGGTGCACATTCGTAAAAACTCGATGATCTCAATAACGATGAGCATTAGGGTATCTCTCGCGATACATTCTCGAAGCTGCACTAGCGTTAGATCTGCATTTCCCCTAAATGAGGTTCATGTTGGCATATTCCTGTGTGGTATACGTAGACATGATGGCAATACACAATCACAAGTTAGTCCAGGTAAAACTAAACTTCGTCACAATAAACCTAATAAACGAAGCCAAAAGTCGTATCAAATACGGAAATATGAGCAGTAGACCAAGGGGCGTAGCGTACTGATCTGTATTGCGTTTACCTCTTCATTACTTTGTAGATTAACATTCTTTGATTATATCCAGATTATTTCCTTCGCAACTTCGTGCCAATACCAAATAGTGGCGTCACTATCTGTCTCACACACAGCTTATAGAAAGACTCACCCCATCTCATTCAAACCAGATTCTTAAAGTATTGGATGTACTAGAATCATTTTTACAAATTTTTCGAAACTGTATTTCTTTAAGAAAGACCGTTTTTTTGACCGATCTAAGAAATAATGTAGTAAGTGTTATACTTTAGAATCCCTAATAATTGCGCTAGCTTTTAAAGTAATTTGCCAAACTGATGTAGTACAGTTTTTTTCAGTACAGTCAAAGTTGTGCGAAATATTAATTATGAAATTAAATAGAAAGGCCTTTTACTTGATAGAAGAAATATAACAAAATTTTAATATTAAAACAAATTGATATATGTTTATCTTCTACAATTTTAATTTAAAAAATTTTTATTCAAAAAACTTTTAGAATTGAATTAATGTCTAAAACAAGCACCGCTTACACATCTATTAAATAATAGACGTATATAATCTAAACTCAATATACAATGTCAAATGGAATAAATATACCAAAAGATATACGAAAGTCATTAAAATTAATAAATAAATATTTAAAGGAGACAAAATTTGTTTCTGGTCTTGCCTTCAGAACGCCATTTGCATTTTAAAAACATGAACACACTTGAAGGACCTCTCAAAGAATATAATTTATTTGAAATATTTAATATATTTAAATATTCGAATAAGTAAATTCAGAAATCTCTCAAAGCATGCACTATATCTTCAAAAAACAAATATAGTTCTAAGCAATTCCGTCTTCAGTCCTTAATTCAAAAATTTTGAATTTTGAATAAAAATTTTTTTAATTAAAATTGTACAAGATAAACATATATCAATTTGTTTTAATATTCAAATTTTTTTATATTTCTTCTATCAAGTAAAAGGCCTTTCTATTTTATTTTATATATAATATATAATTATATTTTGCCTTCAATAAATCTCATTATGCAATGTCAATGAACTTAAGTAAGCCTTGAAAATAACTCACACTGTTCTTTGATTCTGTTAGAGCATAGATCAATCTTGAATTATAAAGATGATCTATGTCTCGAAACATTATTCATTTACACGTGGTGAGTTGTTTGATGTAGGTTAGTTTTTTGATTTTGATATTTTGAATATATTTCAGGACTGAAGACGGAATTGCTAAGAACTATATTTGTTTTTTGAAAATATAGTCCATGCTTTGAGAGATTTCTGAATTTACTTATTCGAATATTTAAATATATTAAATATTTCAAATAAATTATATTCTTTGAGAGGTCCTTCAAGTGTGTTCATGTTTTTAAAATGCAAATGGCGTTCTGAAGGCAAGACCAGAAACAAATTTTGTCTCCTTTAAATATTTATTTATTAATTTTAATGACTTTCGTATATCTTCTGGTTTATTTATTCCATTTGACATTGTATATTGAGTTTAGATTATATACTTCTATTAAATGTAAGCGGTGCTTGTTTTAGACATTAATTTAATTCTAAAAGTTTTTTGAATGAAAATTTTTTAAATTAAAATTGTAGAAGATAAACATATATCAATTTGTTTTAATATTCAAATTAATTATGAATACTTGGTTCGGCAAGAAGTGACATTATTTTCCAAGCTGGAGAAATTGGCTTAAAATTGAAGATCATACGTTATAGAAGCACTATTCGGGATAACATAGGCAAAATAAAATTTGAAGAAAGTAAACGATTATAGCAGCAGGAATTCAAAAACCATCACATGATGTGCATTTTCTGGGATAATAAAAAATGCAATATAATTTGAAAAGTACACGACTTAGATTTATTGTCGTCGACTTCTAGTACACGCTGTATAAATTCCGCAGACAGATTTCTCACTAGCTAAAGAATTGCTTTATCAGAAAGAACGAATAAAAATTCGAATGAGTTCATTATTGTCTAGTATTATAATTAATTTGGGACTAGTTAAAACTGATTCATTGATTAATATTTATAGTATTCATATATTTCATCCGTAGGTGTCAAGCTGATAGACATTTCATTAAACATATTATCATTATACAGGTTACTGCAATAATGCGTTGTGCTTCCGTAGCTGCCGAACCAGACATCTCAGATTTCGTTGGAAAGCAGGCTCCTTGTACTTTCATTTCTGCATCTCAGGAAATTATTTTCTAATATACAGGAAATAAAATAGAAAAAGGTCTTTTACTTGATAGAAGAAATATAACAAAATTTGAATATACATTCTGTCAAGAAAGTACCGGGAATTATCGGTTGGTATTATCCTAAGTTGGTACCACTGTCCTTAATTACTATGCCAAGCTTGAGCGGGATCTGTCAACTAGTGTGTTTGCAACAGCTGATTGAGTCAGTCGATGTCAGAGTGCGTGGCGATTTTTACTATGGGTGATTACGTTGAGCAAAGAATTTGTTTAAAGTTTTGTGTTGCAAATGAATTTTCGTGTGCCGATGCATTGAAAATGTTGCAAAAGGCCTTTGGTGATAATGCTCTATCGAAAACTCGTGCATATCAGTGGTACAGAGCCTTCAAGGACGGTCGTGAAGAGGTCGCCCATCGACGGCTTCGATCGAAGATAACGTCGATAAAATTAAGGAAAGGGTGCTGGAAAACCGTCGTACCAGCTTGAGAGAGATAGCACATGATCTTAAGATATCCCACGAGTCCGGACGTACGATTTTGATTGATATTTTGGGCATGAGAAAGGTGGCCGCACGACTCGTACCGAAAGACCTGAATTTTCTTCAAAAACGTCATCGCGAACAGGTTGCTTCAGACATGCTGGATCGCTAAAATTCCGATTCTACATTCATGGAACGCATTATAACTGGTGATGAGACCTGGGTCTACGAGTACGATATGCAAACAAGCCAGCAATCATCGGAATGGGTGGCAAAAAATGAGCCGAAACCGAAAAAAACACGCCAAAGCCGCTCGAAAATGAAGGTGATGCTCATTGTTTTCTTCGATATCCGTGGTGTGGTGCACTACAAATTCGTTCCAGAGGGTCAGACGGTAAACAAGGAGTATTACCTAGGCGTTATGAAACGTTTGCGTGAGCGTATCTGTAAGAAGCGGCCAAATTTGTGGGCGAACAACTCATGGATTTTGCATGACGATAACGCGCCTTCTCACCGAGCTACGATTGTGACTGACTTTCTCACCAAAATCTCAACAAACGTGCTTCAGCAACCACCGTATTCGCCGGATTTGGCTCCCTGCGACTTTTTCCTCTTCCCAAAACTAAAATTGCCCCTTCGTGGCACCCGTTTTGAGTCGATTGAAGCCATAAAACAAAATACGGCGCGAGAGCTAAAGTCCATCCCGGAAAGCGCCTAAAAAAAAATGTTTCGATAATTGAAAGTGCCGTTGGCATAGATGTATTGGAGCAAATGGAGCCTATTTTGAAGGCGACCCAATAAATTTTGACGATTAAATGTAAAAATGTTGTTTTAATTGAAAATTCCCGGTACTTTCTTGACAGAGTAGTAAATACAAATTGAATATGTTGGTCTTCTACAATTTTTTTGAAATTAAAATTGTAGAAGACTAACATATTTAATTTGTTTTGATATTCAAATTTTTTTATATTTCTTCCATCAAGTAAAAGGCCTTTTTCTATTATATTTTATTTAATATATAATTATATTTTGGCTTCAATAAATCTCATTATGGAATGTCAATGAATTTAAATAACCTTAAAAATAACTTACACTGTTTTGTGATTTTGTTAGAACATAGATCAATCTTGAATTTTAAAGTTGGTCTGTTTCGAAGCATTCATTCTTAGCACGTGTTTGTTGTGATATAGTTGTAGTTTTTTGATTTTGATATTTGGAATATTATCTAGGACCTAAGAAAGGATTACTTAGAATTATATTTGTTTTTTGAAGACATAGTGCATGTTTTGAGAGATTTCTGAATTAACTTATTCGAATATTTAAATATATTGAATATTTCAAATAAATTATATTCTTTGAGAAGTCTTCAAGGTGTGTTCATGTTTTTGAAAGGCAGTTGGTGTTCTTAAAGGTAAGATCAGAAACAAAATTTGGTCTCCTTTAAATATTTATTTATTAATTTCAATGACTTTCTTATATCTGTTGGTTTATTTATTCCATTTGACATTATATATTGAGTTTTGATTAAATACGTCTATTAAACGTAAGCGATGCTTATTTTAGACATTAATTTAATTTTAAAATTTTTTTGAATAAAAAATTTTTTGAAATTAAAATTGTAGAAGACTAACATATTTAATTTGTTTTGATATTCAAATTTTGTAATATACAGGATTTTCCAAAAGAATTTCAACATGTTCAAATGGATCACCCCGTATACTTTAATATATTTTCAATGTTGTTCAATATCTCTATCATGGCCCAAAATATTAGAGATATTTGTTCAACGGTACAGATCTTATTCAGAGAAAACTCCAAAAACTTGAGGAAACACTAGTTCGCTAAAAGTCCTCCACCGATTGCTAGAACCAATCGTATCACGAATTTAATCAGAAATTTTTTTAACCGAAAGATTTACCTAGTCATCATGCCTTAATGCGGAATCTGTCATTATCGTGAAAAAAATACAGGATGTAACATTTGATGAAATGGACAAATAACCATTAGAAGTTTTTCATATTCAGCAATTACTAGCAGACACAATGTAAATGACAGGTTGATCATTTAGAAATGATGAATAGGCAAATCTTTCAGTTAAAAAAATTTCAGATCAAATTAGTGTTACGATTGCTTCCGGCAATCGGTAAAGGATTTTCAGCGAACTACTGTTCCCTCAACTTTTTGCAGTTTCCTCTGAATAAGATCTATTCTGTTGGAAATATATCTCTACTATTTTGCGTCATAATAGAGATATTGAACTCCATGGAAAATATATGAAAATATACGGGCTGATCCCTCAAAAGAAATACCATTTGTTAATTTTCTTGGAGCGCCCTCTATATTAGAATATAATTTTCTTAGATGCAAAAAATTAAGTACAAGGAACCTGCTTTCGAACGAAATTTCTGATATTCCTGATTAGACAGCTATGGAAGCGTAACGCACTATTGCATATTATTCTTATTGAATATGAATTTGATTAAATGGACACTGGAAGCAAGACAAATGAAAATTATTATCGGCTTTAATTTCAAACGTGAAATCTCGAACAAGAAATCTCCTTAGAATTTACGTGAGCTGAACTAGAGATATATCCGGCAGAAATAAATTTTAGGGGATTATCTCGAACCCCCCTGAGAACTGTGCGGTTCAAAGTACCCGAATATGCCTGAGATGCTCGATATCTCTGGAATTTCGACGTAAGTGCACTCCAATAACCGTTACATAAGCATTCTTATATTTGACCTTTGCGTACATCCCAGGAGATCCCTTTATTCTCAGGCTTACGGAAAATAGAAATGAGAGATATTTCCGTCGAACAGGAGAGTTTCCTCGTTTGAGACATACCCCTGTAGGATTACCCGTAAAAAATATTCTCCAATTTTTATGATTTATATTGTTCGGTTCCGAAAAATATTGCCTTATAGGAAATACCGAAGTATTGCAAATCCCCAGTGCATTCATCGAACAACAGAATTGATTTGTGTAAAAGTAATATGAATCTGAATGCATCTCAATACATGTTATTCACCAGAATACAGAGTGTCTAGTAACAAGTGGGATATGGTTCAAGAGGGAAAATTGACGATATTGTTAATCAGAAAATAACAGTGAAAACAGAGATTTTATAAAATAAAAATAAATTTAATGAGTTCATTCTTCTTGAATCAATTACGTTTGATTTATACTTTCTTACAAGTTAAAATAATATAAATATTTAAAAAAAATTTTTTTTAAAATTTTAAAAAATTAGCCTTCTACATATTTAATTCCTAAAGATTATATTCAATGATTATAACTTCTGAAAATAAATTAAAATAATGTCGTATAAGTACCACTTATATCATGACATAAAATAAACATTCATTATAAGACATCCGAATGGTATAACAAAATCCAATAAATAAAAATTATTAACCAAAATCCTATAAATTAAACATTTTGAATAGACAAAATTTTGTTTCTGCTTATCAATCCTATGAAAACCAATATCTTTCAAGAATATCCAACACAATCTTAAGAATTTTATCACAAAACTATCTTACTTAGACTACTCAATATTATTGGATATCTAACCAAGGTACTTTATATAAAAACTCAAGGTGAGTTGAATATATATTATTAATTGATGTTATATTTATTGAATATGAATATTTGAATACTGATGAGCAAAGTCGATTTTAAAACTTGTTTTTCAGTAATGTTTTGCATATCTTGAGTTTTTATATAAAGTACCTTGGTTAGATATCCAATAATATTGAGTAGTCTAAGTAAGATAGTTTTGTGATAAAATTCTTCAGATTATGTTGGATATTCTTGAAAGATATTGGTTTTCACAAGATTGATAAGCAGAAACAAAATTTTGTCTATTCAAAATGTTTAATTTATAGGATTTTGGTTAATAATTTTTATTTATTGGATTTTGTTATACCATTCGGATGTCTTATAATGAATGTTTATTTTATGTCATGATATAAGTGGTACTCATACGACATTATTTTAATTTATTTTCAGAAGTTATAATCATTGAATATATTCTTTTGGAATTAAATATGTAGAAGGCTAATTTTTTAAAATTTTAAAAAATTTTTTTTAAATATTTATATTATTTTATATACCTTCTATCAAGAATTGACCTCTATTTATGTTATTTTATTCATAATATATAATTATTTGGTTTCCTCAAACATTCTTTATACAGATAGTACTTGTGCTATAGCAGAGGCCGTTAAATTTGTTTTTCAATCTTCTAGATCAGGTTGAACCACAGAGATATTTCTGTGTGTAGTGAAAACCTATTTAAAGGTCTCATTTAAGTAGAACTTTTTCTGGAGAGTGAAAGGTGAGTTGAATATATATTATTAATTGATGTTATATTTATTGAATATGAATTATTTGAATACTGATGAGCAAAGTCGATTTTAAAACTTGTTTTTCAGTAATGTTTTGCATATCTTGAGTTTTTATATAAAGTACCTTGGTTAGATATCCAATAATATTGAGTAGTCTAAGTAAGATAGTTTTGTGATAAAATTCTTAAGATTATGTTGGATATTCTTGAAAGATATTGGTTTTCATAAGATTGATAAGCAGAAACAAAATTTTGTCTATTCAAAATGTTTAATTTATAGGATTTTGGTTAATAATTTTTATTTATTGGATTTTGTTATACCATTCGGATGTCTTATAATGAATGTTTATTTTATGTCATGATATAAGTGGTACATTATTTTAATTTATTTTCAGAAGTTATAATCATTGAATATAATCTTTTGGAATTAAATATGTAGAAGGCTAATTTTTTAAAATTTTTAAAATTTTTTTTTAAATATTTATATTTTTTTATATACCTTCTATCAAGAATTGACCTCTATTTATGTTATTTTATTCATAATATATAATTATTTGGTTTCCTCAAACATCCTTCATACAGATAGTCCTTGTGCTATAGCAGAGGCCGTTAAATTTGTCTTTCAATCTTCTAGATCAGGTTAAACCACAGAGATATTTCTGTGTGTAGTGAATACCTATTTAAAGGTCTCATTTAAGTAGAACTTTTTCTGGAGAGTGAAAGGTGAGTTGAATATATATTATTAATTGATGTTATATTTATTGAATATGAATATTTGAATACTGATGAGCAAAGTCGATTTTAAAACTTGTTTTTCAGTAATGTTTTGCATATCTTGAGTTTTTATATAAAGTACCTTGGTTAGATATCCAATAATATTGAATAGTCTAAGTAAGATAGTTTTGTGATAAAATTCTTAAGATTATGTTGGATATTCTTGAAAGATATTGGTTTTCATAAGATTGATAAGCAGAAACAAAATTTTGTCTATTCAAAATGTTTAATTTATAGGATTTTGGTTAATAATTTTTATTTATTGGATTTTGTTATACATTCGGATGTCTTATAATGAATGTTTATTTTATGTCATGATATAAGTGGTCTTTACACGACATTATTTTAATTTATTTTCAGAAGTTATAATCATTGAATATAATCTTTTGGAATTAAATATGTAGAAGGCTAATTTTTTTAAATTTTTAAAAAATTTTTTAAAATATTTATATTATTTTATATACCTTCTATCAAGAATTGACCTCTATTTATGTTATTTTATTCATAATATATAATTATTTGGTTTCCTCAAACATTCTTTATACAGATAGTCCTTGTGCTATAGCAGAGGCCGTTAAATTTGTCTTTCAATCTTCTAGATCAGGTTAAACCACAGAGATATTTCTGTGTGTAGTGAATACCTATTTAAAGGTCTCATTTAAGTAGAACTTTTTCTGGAGAGTGAAAGGTTAGTTGAATATATATTATTAATTGATGTTATATTTATTGAATATGAATATTTGAATACTGATGAGCAAAGTCGATTTTAAAACTTGTTTTTCAGTAATGTTTTGCATATCTTGAGTTTTTATATGAAGTACCTTGGTTAGATATCCAATAATATTGAATAGTCTAAGTAAGATAGTTTTGTGATAAAATTCTTAAGATTATGTTGGATATTCTTGAAAGATATTGGTTTTCATAAGATTGATAAGCAGAAACAAAATTTTGTCTATTCAAAATGTTTAATTTATAGGATTTTGGTTAATAATTTTTATTTATTGGATTTTGTTATACCATTCGGATGTCTTATATTGAATGTTTATTTTATGTCATGATATAAGTGGTACTTATACGACATTATTTTATTTTATTTTCAGAAGTTATAATCATTGAATATAATCTTTTGGAATTAAATATGTAGAAGGCTAATTTTTTAAAATTTTTTAAAATATTTATATTATTTTATATACCTTCTATCAAGAATTGACCTCTATTTATGTTATTTCTTACAAGTTTCTCAATTTGTCCGCTGTTGTTACACGGAAGAGGGTGCTATCGTTTCAAAACTCTGTAATTGTCGAATTTCGAGCCACAAATCATCTGAAATGACTAAATTGGACTCTATGAAGAATACTAGGTCTAAGATTGATTCCGTTCGGCCTGAGATAAAGACTTGAAGCTTCCGGGAGGTAGGTTTGGGGCCTGTATATCTCGGTTGAGTATGTTAATGGACAACATCAGTTGAATAATTTCGCAGCTATTTCTATTAGAAATGTGCTGATATTTTTCCCAATATTTTCTACAAATCCAATTGAACTTAAATTCTATTCTTAGGAGAAGAATGATAACATACGTATAGGTAGATTCAGAACAATTGGCATACTAATGATAACTGCTATATATGTGCAAGAGTGCTTTATGTACATTTTCAACAACAAACACATTTTCAGAGATCTATTACCATTACGGTTTCACAATACAATAATGGTGAACTATTCATTTCCTAAACACAGTTTGACGAGGTACGTGAAGGGTGCATTTTATAGGTGTGTAGTACTTTTCAATTGATTATCATCAGAGGTCAGGTTAGAAAGTAATAAGAAGCTGTACAAGCAGAAAATTATTGAACTGTTAATGACCATAGAGCCATAGAGTCTTGAAGAATTTATGATTGCTTCACTATGAATACCATCTCTGAAAATGACTTTCTATAGAAATGTAATAAATGTAACATGACATAAACTTGTCATGTAACATATTTGAATAATTGTATGTAATTTTTCTTCTTTTTCTCTCAATTTTATGGATGGTATTTCTATAAGATGTGTAATGCATATTCTGTTTAAAATGAAGGTTATTATTATTCGTGCAAATTCCGTAAGAATAGTATTATATGAATATTAGAGAAAATAGTGAGCGAGGCAGCACTGAGCCTTATGTAAACGATAACAACAGTCCTACAACCGAGTTTAAATTAAGCATATAGAGCCGATCGATCACAAATTTTCAAATTTGAAGAAGAATAACGACGCGCATGTACGGGAATTTCGTTAGGATGCTATAATACGGCTTGCTATAAAGTTTCAATTTAGTATTGAGGTGTAAAATAACGACGGGAAGGTGAAATTTTCAGATACTGAATTGTTTCAGCCGTTACTATTTGGTAGTTGATCATAATTAAAACAAATTGTAGAAATTTCTATGTTTTACTACGAATAAAAATATATATTACACATTTTCTTGTGACTCGAGTTTTGGGAAATGGAAATAGTACCCATTTAAATATCTCAAATAATTTTTGGGGTTACATAGTTTCGTGCAGTCATTCATTATTTTTACATTATTTTGTTGTATATCTCAAATATTTGGATTTACGTAGCTCCGTACAGTCATTCATTATTTTTTACATTATTTTATTTTTTTTTTACATTATTTTGATTGTGAACGAATTTGAAAATTTCAATAATAAAGTTCCTCAAATTCGTTCACAATCAAAATAATGTAAAAAATAATTAATGACTCTACGGAGCTATGTAAATCCAAATATTTAAGTTATACAACAAAATAATGTGAAAATAATGAATGACTGTACGGAGCTATGTAACCCCAAAAATTATTTGAGAAATTTAAATGGGTACCACCTGTTTAACAACCTTTGTTGTCGATTGCCGACATTCCGATATTTGTTAAAAGGCCCCTCTTTTTTAACCCGGTTTTTTATCACGTTTAGCTTGTAAACCTCTGTACCACTATTAGGTGTTACCTAAAATCTATCGAAATATTCAAAATATTTATCAGTTTTGTTTAAATACCTCTGTATCACTGTTAGGTCTTCAGTTGTCTGATGATGGGATAGTTCATTTCCCGAAACTCGAGTCACAATAAAATGTCTAATATATATTTTTATTGGTAGTAAAACATAGTAATTTTTACAATTTATTTAAATTTTAAAGTAATATTTGCTTAGGAGCTGTAAGGATGAGCTGGCCACCTGGAGATAAATAAGTTAACTCTCGAAAAACCTAACCTAAAGAATTGAAATTCTGAAGGTACGTTTGGATCCCAAATATATAACTTGGGTTCAAATATGTATATGCGAAATCTGCCCAAATCTTTTCGAAAATACAAATTCGATATAGGTAAAATTTTACATTTGGATTTTGAATAACGACACGAAGTATCATTCAATATTTTGTGAGAAAAATTAGGACAATTTTTTCGACTTTTGAAGCTATGAAAGTTGACGTTTGAAATCTTCCAATAATAAAATGTAGAAGGAAACGGACAAAGCCTAAGTGGCTTCGCAAGTAAAGGCACAGTAGGACTGTGGTCTTTGACAATTCAAAGTGCAGGTTTGAATCCAGAAGTTTAGAATTGATAGTATTTCTATTTTTTTTTGCAGTAAGCCATTTTTATATCAAGTTTTAATAAATGATACGAAAAGTTGAGATAATTGAGGTTTATAATTGTTTTTGTTCATTTAAATCAAAAAAAAGATAGTCACATAATGGAGGAATAATACAGAAGCAACAACACTCTTTGATATTTCCATTGTTATTGATGTAGACAATTTCAGTGACAATGAAAAAGTACAAATGATGTGTGAATCGTATATGTATTCTGTATGTGAAGGAATCTTATATTTTAATATCTCTAAAGTATTGAGAATCTCAGAAATGTGCAGCAAAATCATATTTTGAATTATTAGTATAAGAATTAATCTGTCCGACCTGTCCGATCGTGAACAATTCCGATTTCGAACGGAAATAGCCAGAGAATTGAAAGTTTTAAAGTATGTTTGAGACATGAATTTGCTCTTACAAACTTGATCAACTGTAAAATCGGTCCAACAGTTCCACAGTTATTCATGATTTAAATTTATTTTTATTTCACCCAATAATTTCGGTAGCACGGATTCAAACGATCTGACACTTACTGCTTAGAAGTATAATAATGATGCTCAAATTCTTGCAAGATTTCATGAGAATCATATTATTAGAAGATTTAAAAATAATGGTAGCAGAGCAGCGTTGATATGAACAAGCGTGCAAAAGCTTCGCGTCAGTTCTTGTCACCAATTTTTATAGATTCTCTCCTATTTCGGAATGTTATACGATGTTAAAGAATTTCAAAAGTCAACCTAAATGAAATTTCAGTTTTTCTTTGATATTTGAATTCGATTTTGTTTCTCATTGAATGAATTATCTAGTGGTCTTGGATTATCCTACTAGAATCACTTTTCATCACCAGTCACAATTCGATGCAAAAAACCTCTTTATTTTTTGCTGTTGGAGCAGTTGTTCACACGTGAAAAAACGGCGTTCAACGTCTCTTGGCTTCACTTCTTACGGCATCCAATTTCCTACCTTTCAGATCATTTCAAATGCTTTTAAACGATGGAAAATTGCTGGTTGAGTAATTCCAAGTATTTATACGAATTTCACTTGCGTTGGTGATGGATCATCATCGAGTCTTGTCTCTATTTTTTCATCATAAACTTTGGTGGCGCTCTGGGTCATTTTTCGTTTTCCAAATCAAAATTACGATTTTTAATTTCGGCAAACCACTTTTGACACGTTCGTTCAGCTAGAGCATGGTCACCATAAGCATCCACTAAAATGCGATAACTTTCGGCAGCCTTTTTCTTCATATTGAAGTAATGAAGTAAAACTCCCCGCTTGAACACATTAATTTCTACAAAAGTTGACATTTTCCGAGCACACAGAAACTATGTTGTTTACACTTCGGCGAAATGACAGGTACTGCAAAGAAAGCCTAATGATGAGACTTCAGACTGAAGGTCTTGCCGTTTCAGTATGTCCTTATAAAAAATCTAAATTTCAATATAATGTTCCAAGTTCACCACTTAGACTAAACCATCTGTTAGGACATACACTGTCATGTTTGATTGATATTTTCAGAAAGATGTGAAAGAATGGTTCTCAAGTAGTTATCTAAATATAACCATTTGATCTTTGTTAAAATTAGTGAAGATGTATGAATCTATTGTAGTGAATTCCATACCAAACATTTACACAGAATTGTCTTTAATATTATTTCTCTACAAGGATATTCTAGTTACCACAGATATATAGTATATCAAGAGAATTTTTCAGATACTGAATTGTTTCAGCCGTATTGGTAGTAAAACATAGTAATTTCTACAATTTGTTTTAAGAGAATTTTTAATAATTAAATAAGGTTATTCTGATTTTCACAAATTTTTATTGTTATGTTTACAACAATCGTTTCGCTATCACAGTAGCATCATCAGGCTAGATTACATTTTGAATTGATATTGCACCTTATTAGGAGCTTATAATACCATAGGACTAAAAAAACCTGATTTCAGCTTGTCTTAAATATTGAATTTGAATTTAATTCAAAATGTAATCTTGCCTGATGATGCTACTGTGATAGCGAAACGATTGTTGTAAACATAACAATAAAAATTTGTGAAAATCAGAATAACCTTATTTAATTTTTATTTAATATGGATTTTCACCAAGTAAGGACTGATTCAATTCAATATTCAAGAGAATTTTTGTTCCAACTCTTGTAAATTGTATCTTTTCAATGAACAGTATTCATTTGAGATCTCCTTTGTGGTATTTTATCTATCTGAAGAATATTTTTTCGTACTACTTTATCACTTCTTGGTAATGATACGGTTGTATTTATTATATTTAAAATACTTGGCCATAATATTACCCATAATTTTTAAATAAAATTTGACTCGAATTCTACTTCTAGAATGGATAATAAAGTTAGAATTCATATGAAATACAACAAAGATCAAACAAATAAAGAAAATTAATCTGCTGACTACCAATAATTGCCCTGTCGCAAATTTTGATGAAACATGTAGATCATTGAAGAAAATAATTCACAAACACCAGCGAAGTTACACGTCAGACATCTCGCACTCAACATATGCCGATCATTTTAAATAATTTGGATACAATTTGTACAACAACTATGAAATTATTCATAATAAAATTAAAGGTACTCTCACTTATGAACTTTAAGATTCTTCTCATTGACCATACAGATGTCGCCAGAACTCCATTGCTCGATATTTTTACTTAGTGTGTTTTTTTTTTCGATAATTGGCTCTAATATATTTTGTGGTTATTTATTTCCCTTCCTAGCATAATTTTTTTCATCGGTATTTTTGTAAATGTATGCTTACTTGTATCACATTTTGCCTCTTTTCCAAATTTTTTGCTATATAAGAAGTCTAGGTGTAATTTTCAGAGTTAGTTCAGAATGTAAACTTGGAGAAGCCATAATGGTGGCGAAATAATTGTTAAGCAACAGTAATAATAAATTGTGGAAATATTCTTCATTTTTTTTAATTGAATTTCCATCAAATAACGTCGGATTAAATTAAAAAAACAATGTTAACATATGCTTTATTTATAATTATTGTTCACTACTATATTGTTATCTGTCTCTACATCCAGTTTTTAGCAGTTTTTTTAAACTGAATGAAAAATGTCTATCAACATGAGTCATCACATTAACAGGAGTATATAGAATAAATAGTAATATGTATAGTGTTAAGGCGCAAACTGCCGCCATAACATGTAATCTCAAGCGCAAAGTGTTTGCGCATGTACATTCTATGGTATTTCAATATTGTTGTATGAAGCATAATCTTTCTACCGTGGTTGCTTCCAATTTTACTTAATTTCTCTATAAAAGAAGAATAACCACAGAAACCATAGACGAAATTTCGAGTAATTCTTGATGTACCAAGTCAACTATTCAGAAACACAAACCACTATTCAGTATTCCCAAACGGTTCCACTACACCGGTGGCTTCCAACACGCACAGTCTCCCAGAAACTATGGGACATAGCACACACAAAAGAAGTACAGTAAGTTAATTTTGTATACATTATCATTTTATGACATTTATTTTTTATATACTTGTAGTATTCTTTCAATCCCTGAAACCAAGCTCAACATTTAATACAATCCACTTATCTCTCATCTAGTTTGTTGCTCTATATTATTAGTTATTATTATTATTACATAAGTGGTAAGAGTAAAGGTAAACCTATAAACTCAAAAAACAAAAATAAAATGAAACTGAGAAAGTACTCTAGAAGTGAAACAATTAAGTGGTGAATGCAATGTAATGGAAGTAATTATTGAACCCGTGTAGACCATCCATCCAGAGCGTTCTTGAACGAATTCACCGATGGCGATGACACAACTTCAGCAGGGAGCCGATTCCACGCCTCGAACACTAGTAAATGGTACTTCTGCTGCTTTGTTTTCATAGGAATTTGCTTCATCCTACAATGGAAGGGTAGTGACTGAGTTTCAATCAATGCAACATTTTCCAATTAATTGAACATCAACAAGTAGTACACTAACCTGCTAGAAGGCCAGATTTATTCCCGCTGTATTATTTTCATTCGAAGTTTTTCTTGGTGATGCATTTTGTGGGCCGTAATTTACTCGTGCAGTGAACAATATAATAAATGACAAAAATAATATTACCTCGTGTGCTTACTTCCAACAAAAAAGCAAATTCTATGTTGCTAGAGAGATTATTCGAGTATAACTTCAGGTTTTTGTTTCGTTTCGCTTTGGACAATTGATAAATTCTGTCATCAACTACATAATTCATATCATTAATCGACCCCTACAAAGAATGACATTCACGTGCAAATTTCCGAATGAATAATAGACTATTTTGAAGGCCAGTATTTTTCGCCCGCAGTCACTTTTCATCTGCTGTGGCCACTATGAAACGGTGCGAAAGTTTGCATAATTTTCGTGAATCCAACAAAGACGCCTCTGATAATAACTGTCATTTGCTGTTGTCAAATTAATTATTCACGAAATCCACAAGATTATACTTGTGAATAAGACCGTGTAACGTGCTTATATCCATAAACGTTATGTAGAGATAAACGAAAAAATGTAATATGTACCTCGGCGAAATACTGTCTCTTGTCTCGTCTGCTTACTATTACTATTAATTTGCAGGCTCGACTGTAATAGACAGTTCTCGTCCTTGGTACATAAATAACTATTATTTACCCCTATTTTGTTTTATATTACATTCTAGTGAAGATTTTCAAAAAGAAGGAATTAACAAATTCGTCGTCGCATCTTTCGAAATCAAAATTTTTCGTAGGCCATAAAAGTGTTGAAAAATAACATGAATAATTCAGGACTGTGAAGGGTTTTTCAATGGGAGGTTTCATTTTGAGCAGCTGCCAATTTTGAAGCTGTGAACTCTAGACATTTAACGAGTAAGCACTACACCCAATGGAACGACACACGCTTCAACAGCGCACTGGAATTGTTGAAATACACTACAAAAATGGGGAAAATTTTGCTATCACAGTTCGCAAGAAGCACTTTTGGGTCATTGTGAAACCCCTTCTCGGCCTGCAATAGTGAAACTGGTGAGCTGTTGGGACAAATTTATGATGTGAAGAACTGAAACAATATGCTTTGCTCAATAACAACTGAAAATATTGCTACAGTAACCCATAATGTTAACAAAAAGCTAGGATTGTCGATCTTTGGAATTATGAATTCCACAAACGACATTTCACCATATTTCGTATAAAGGCTTAGGTCAGTTCAGTTGACACAAGAACTCAAGCCGATCACCAGCAACAAAGATTCTTCACTGATGCGTTCAAATGATCCGGATTTTCATCGAAAAATATTTTTTGATTATAAGGGCCATTTTCACCCCAGAAGCTAGGTTAATAAGCAGAATTGTCTCATTTGGTGGTCAAAAAAACCAAAAATAATTGTTGAAAGACCTCTTCATCCTCAACTTGTCACTGTTTGGTGCGGTTTTTGAGCTGGCAGTGTGATTGGACCTTACTCGATAGAAAATGAGGCTCGTGCAACTAATAAGGTGAATGGATTGTGCTGCAGAGCTATGATTAATGCTTTTTATGGCCGCAATTGGCATATAAGTCAAGATGGCGACGATGTCGAAAGCACAGTTAGCGAGTGAGCTGAATAAGTGGAAAAAGGATGAACTCATTGAGTACATAGTCTATAAAAAGTTGCCAAACGGTGTAAAAACAAATAGCGTTTTAAGTGCAGCACTCGTTTCAGAAAAGACGGAGGTCTGTGAAGAACTAGCGGCAGAAGGTGATTGCACGAATAACCAATGTCGAAAATATCAGATGGAGAAATTGAACCTGGTGAGGTCTATTGAATTGATAGAAAAACTACAACATCAGATCGAAAAGAGAACAGGAGAACAGGATAGTTGATTAGTATTCTTGAAAAAATGAAACAGTCTACAAACCAATAATGTCAAAAAGAGGGGTAGGTTATCCTAAACAAAACAGAAGCAGAAAATGGCGCGCAAACATCAGATGACGTCATTGACGTCGACATAAGTGACAGCAAATACGCAAAGGGAGTTCGTAGTAGGTCCAAGTCCACATCAAACGCTGGAACAACACAAGTCACTCAGTCATGCCTAAAACCAGTGGCGGAGATGAAAAGAGATGAGAAAACTCAAAATGGTAATAATGGTACTGAAAGTCAATGAATGTTAGCACCAAAGAGAGGAAATGGTATCACAATAGGCAAAGCGAAGATAAGTAATGATGGTATTTTTAAGGGCGCATCTAGAAAAGCATGGTTTTATATTGGTAGAGCTTCAAATGACTCAAATCCTACAAAAGTGAGTAGATATTTAGAATCCTTATTTCCAAGTGAAAAATTTGAAGTGGAGGAATTACAAAAACATGAATCTAACACAAAAAAAATATATCTTTTAAGCTGGAATGTGCTTATTCCATGCTTAATAGGATTAACGATCCCGAGACTTGGCCTGAAAATATAATCGTGCGGCCTTTTCGATTCTTTCATTGCACAAAAACAGGTGCAAACCAATTCTAATTTTGATAACAACAAAGTGTTCTCCTTATTAAACTATAATATACAATCTGTACTAATAAAAGTTCAACAGTTAAATTTGCAGGTGTGCAAGTATAAAATAAATATAATTTGTTTGACAGAAACTTGGCTACATGAAGAACAGTTACAGTATATTAATTTAGATAATTAAAACATAGTATCACATTATTATGCAGCCAAAAATAAACACGGAGGCATATTAATAGCAGTAGGAGAAAACTGGAAGGCAATTTCATTGGAAACGGTAAAAGAGCTATTGAAAGAGAAGCTGAATTTACAGGTATATTCTTAGGAAACATTAATATTGTTATAGTGGGAGTATACCGATTACCATTGGGCTCAGTGGACATATTTGTAGATGGTTTATCAAGTTCTACGATACTTGAGATAAAACTATGGTGAAAAGAAAATATTGATATCGGGAGATTTTAACATATTTCAACTCAAATAGTAAGGAGGCAAAAACAATAATCAATTCATTCAAGGACTTCGGTTTCAACAGAAGTTTTTATGAGGCATCTAGAAAAAGTAATATAACGGAAACATACATCGACAATATATTTATCAACACAACTTATCATGACACTACAACACTGGAACTTCACATCTCTGATCATCTGGCACAGATACTAACTTTTTCTGCTTCGGATAATGAACCTGAAAAAAATGCAAAAATCATAGAAAGGAGGGATATAACAGAAGAATATACTTACCTATTAAAGCAGGACATATCTGATATATCTTGGGAAAATTTGTTACACCAAAAAAATGCAGAGGAAGCATTCTCAGTTTTTCATAAGTACATAATGAAGGTGCTTCATCAGAGAATTCCATTAAAAGAGAAGAAGGTGAAAAACTCTTTCGACAGAAAAATGTTATGGAAAAAAATCACTGAAATGAAAAATACCCTTGAGGCATTATACAGAGTAGCAAAAGTAAAAGGAGACGACTCCTCATTTAGAGCTTATAAATTGCATAAGAAACAATATTGTATTGAAATAGAAAAAACAATAAAAGAAAAATATGAAGAATACTTGACCAAGGCGGAAAATAAGCCGAAAGCACTATGGGAAATTATAAGGAGCAACAACTCGAAGACAACATAGAAAAATGTAAGCACAGACCTTCATGCTGATTCACTAAACAACCATTTTGGAAGTGTTGGCCAAAAAATCTGTGAAGAGTTAGGAACTAAAAGTTATGAATCTAGTGAGATACCACAAAATAAATTTTTGAATAATTAAAAATCTTGCTTTTTCTTCGAGTGCACTGTAAATGAATTAGAAAATAATAACTTCTTTTAAACCCAAAACAACAGTTGATATTTACAATATTACCGTAGACGTTCTGAAAAATATTAGTGAAGAAATTGCCAATCCTATTTCTATCATAATAAATAAATATTTCCGAGAAGGTTATTTTCCAGAAGAACTTGAAATTGCAAAAGTTATTCCAATCAGCAAAGAAAAAAGAGAAAAAAACGACTGTAATAATTATCGACCCATCGCAATTCTTATCTGTATATCGAAAATATTTGATATTGGATGGAGAAGAAAAATATTTTAAACAAAACCCAGCATGGATACAGAAAAGGTCGAAGTATAACTACTGCACTAATGGAATTGTTGAATAATGTGATAGAAGCTATGGATGAAGCAGATTTTGTAGAGATGATAAATTTTGACTTAAGTAAAGCTTTCGATGCAGTCTCACATGTGACCCTGCTTAAGAAACTGAACGCCTGCGGTTTCAGAGAAAACATCCTAAAACTTAGAATCGTACATGGAAAAAAAATTTCAGGAAGTACACTGGAATGACATTATGTCAACAGAAAAAAAATTAAGGTATGAAGTACCTCAGGGCTCGATACTGGGACCTGTATTGTTTTTGGTGTATTCGAATGATATCATTATCGAAAATTGTAACTGTCTATGCTTGTACTACGATGAAGCCTCCATAATAGTGAAATCGAATGATGGAAAAAATTTCACAGTCAGGTTAAAGCTCGCACTGATTGAAGTGGAAAATTGGTTCTCCTTGAATGGGCTCAAATTGAATACAGAGAAAACAGTTGAGTTAGCATTTGGAAGTAGAGGGAACCCAGCGAACGCCAGATTTTTGGGTGTAGTCCTAGATACCAAATTGAGTTGGGCCGCTCATATTGATTACACTTGCAACAAATTGTCCAGTGTGCTATATCTTCTTAGGAGATTGAAAAAGTATGGTGCTCTGGAAATGAGCAGAACTGCATATTTTGGGAACTTTCAAAGTTTGCTATTATATGGAATACTTCTGTAGGGAAATGCGTCTAATGCTACCAGGATATTTCTTCTACAAAAAAAGCTCTCCGAATTATTTATGGAATAAGTCACCGAGAATCTTGCAAGCCGACTTTCATGAATAGTGGGATACTTACCTTTCCATCCCTTCATATAAAGGAGTGTCTCAAATACGTGCACTACAACAGATCCAACATACTAAAAAATGGGACACATCACTTATTTAACACCAGATATAAGAATGATTTTATTGCACCATTGCACAGGAAGAAAAATACGCAAAATTTCTCGCATTACTGGGGTATCAAAATGTTCAATAAATTACCTACAGAAGTGAAAGATTTACTAGAACGTGTTCTTGAAAAGGGGATTCATAATATCATGGTTAAAAATGCATTTTATTCAGTAGAAGAATTTTTGAGTTTTTGACTTTAAATGATTTATTATTGAAGAACCATGTAAGATTGATGGCAATGAATTATTATTATTATTTTTATTATTATTATTATTATATTAATGTATACGACGTTTATATTCAGCAAAACGGCGCAACAGGCTACACCAGAAACGAAACATCTACAATTCTGCAAGAAATGTTTCCTGGCCGTGTTACTTCTCGAAGAGGTGATTACAATTGACCACCGAGATTTTGTGATTCAACACCTTTAGATTTTTTCTTTGTTTTTCTTTGAAACCACGTGCTCCATAATTTATTCAAGACCTTAAAGAAGGAATTCGTGAAGTTATCGAGGACATACAACCGCAAATGTGCCAATGGGTCATGGAAATTTTCATAAAAAGGATATCGTGCTGCAAACGTAGCCGTGGCAGCTATTTAGCTCATATCGTTTTTCATTGTTAATAGCATATCTTCTTCTTTACAATGAAATGGACATGTATTGATTTCTTTCAAAATAAACTTGTTTTTTCCTAATATCAAAAGGAAACCTCTCACTGTAAAACACTTATTTTGTTGTTTTTTATTCCTGTATGCGAAACTTATAATTTGAAATTTGACAATATTTCTTGTAATGGAAAAAAAGTGAGCATGATGCAGTGTTCGTTCTTCATTTGAATTAGTTAAAAAAAAAACATGAAATTTGGAATTTTCCTGGATATTTCAGGAAGCAGTGATACCTAGTTCTAAAGGGTACAAGAGCATGTGTCCAACTAATCACCAAGTTAACGGGGGAAATTTCAAGAATTAGAATTTCAGAATAGTCCTCGCAGTTCGTTTAGTTGATTTAATAAAGACGCTATCAAACTTCCGGTCGCAGACGCTGCAGGTCATACAGCGCTAATGCAGAACTAATTTTCAGGAAACTGGTTTAGGACATCTTCGCAATACGCAATTATATCCTGATTTGGGGCACATTTATACCTGTCTTCAGTGAATGTCTCATAATTAGTCGACGTTTTATTAGAGTTTCGTGTGAATTTTATATTCTAGTGCACATAGATTAAGAGTTAATAGAATTGGAACATAAAATCAGGTACAACGAAGATATGGCTATAAATCATTTTATTTTACGCTCACGAATCATGATTCCATGTTTTGAGGAGCTATTACTTCGCGTTACAAAAACCCAGTTATTTATATAGAATTTATCAACCTACAACCGAATTGGATCGCGTGGAAGATTCACAAGATGTTTAAAAACTATTTAGAAAGAATTAGTAGATGCAATATTGGGAAGTCACAAAAGAAAAACATTAAAGGAAATCAAATCTGCAAATTTCATTGCTTGGTTATCCAATAAAACAATTTGTGAACGCTGTTTATCCTTTCTTCCTAGGCCGGATGAACATAAAACAGAAGTATTGACGAAAACGTTGCTGAGTGAGTTTATGACTCTTTTAACTTCTCCTGCGGCTGAAAACAAAGAGTTAGTAACTCAAAGTTGGTATACATTCTGTCAAGAAAGTACCGGGAATTATCGATTTAAATCTGGCGGGGCAATGAGGCAGGTAAAAATTTTTTTTTCTAGGTTGGTACCACTGTCCTTAATTACTATGCCAAGCTTGAGCGGGATCTGTCAACTAGTGTGTTTGCAACAGTTGATTAAGTCAGTCGATGTCAGAGTGCGTGCCGATTTTTACTATGGGTGATTACGTTGAGCAAATAATTTGTTTAAAGTTTTGTGTTGCAAATGAATTTTCGTGTGCCGATGCATTGAAAATGTTGCAAAAGGCCTTTGGTGATAATGCTCTATCGAAAACTCGTGCATATCAGTGGTACAGAGCCTTCAAGGACGGTCGTGAAGTGGTCGCCCATCGACGGCTTCGATCGAAGATAACGTCGATAAAATTAAGGAAAGGGTGCTGGAAAACCGTCGTACCAGCTTGAGAGAGATAGCACATGATCTTAAGATATCCCACGAGTCCGTACGTACGATTTTGATTGATATTTTGGGAATGAGAAAGGTGGCCGCACGACTCGTACCGAAAGACCTGAATTTTCTTCAAAAACGTCATCGCGAACAGGTTGCTTCAGACATGCTGGATCGCTGTAATTCCGATTCTACATTCATGGAACGCATTATAACTGGTGATGAGACCTGGGTCTACGAGTACGATATGCAAACAAGCCAGCAATCATCGGAATGGGTGGCAAAAAATGAGCCGAAACCGAAAAAACCACGCCAAAGCCGCTCGAAAATGAAGGTGATGCTCATTGTTTTCTTCGATATCCGTGGCGCGGTGCACTACGAATTCGTTCCAGAGGGTCAGACGGTAAACAAGGAGTATTACCTAGGCGTTATGAAACGTTTGCGTGAGCGTATCCGTAAGAAGCGGCCAAATTTGTGGGCGAACAACTCATGGATTTTGCATGACGATAACGCGCCTTCTCAACGAGCTACGATTGTGACTTACTTTCTCGCCAAAAACTCAACAAACGTGCTTCAGCAACCACCGTATTCGCCTGATTTGGCTCCCTGCGACTTTTTCCTCTTCCCAAAACTAAAATTGCCCCCTCGTGGCACCCGTTTTGAGTCGATTGAAGCCATAAAACAAAATTCGGCGCGAGAGCTAAAGTCCATCTCAGAAAGCGCCTATAAAAAATGTTTCGATAATTGGAAGTGCCGTTGGCATAGATGTATTGGAGCAAATGGAGCCTATTTTGAAGGCGACCCAATAAATTTTGACGATTAAATGTAAAAATGTTGTTTTAATTGAAAATTCCCGGTACTTTCTTGACAGAGTATTATTTTACAAAAAAGACCTGCTGGTCAAAAGTTGAGGGTATTGAATTCATTTGTGTTTTCTCTACAGAAAGACCTTTTGAATTAGTGAATAACTGCTGTTGTAATCGATAAACAAAACATGGGTAATGATCTAACAAGCAAAAAACATCAAAACGATTGAAAAAAAACTTCAAATGAAAGACCAAGACAAAAAAACAAACGTACTCTAGTTGTTGGAATGTCGACTAAAAATCACTCTCTGGAAAGAGTTGATAGAATAATAACCCTTCATGTATCAAGTCTGAAGCCATCTGCAACGGAAAATGAGTTACAATCAGTGCTGATAGAAACTCTTTAAGAAGTGAAATGTGAAATATTAAAGGCTCGAATTTTACTCATCTTTCAAAGTATCGATACCAGCAAGTGAATATGAAAAACATTAGTGGCTGAAAACTGGCCGAATAAAGCCTATGTAAGGAATTTTTTCTATCGCAGGAATTCACAAGATCTAAATCAGAAAGGATGATTGATAAAATAGGATCTCGCTTCAAGATTCAACAACTAAAATGCCCAATGAATGAATATTAAAGTGAATGCCCTGCTGGACGATCAGAAACTAGATGTGGTCAGTGTTGTCGAAGACGGGTACGTTGAGGACGGTATTTTTTGCACTACCCCACTTGGATATTGGTGTGCAGCCTACTTCTGCAGAGTGAACCATACACATGATGGAACTGCTATACTACTCTGTCAAGAAAGTACCGGGAATTTTCAATTAAAACAACATTTTTACATTTAATCGTCAAAATTTATTGGGTCGCCTTCCAAATAGGCTCCATTTGCTCCAATACATCTATGCCAACGGCACTTCCAATTATCGAAACATTTTTTATAGGTGCTTTCCGGGATGGACTTTAGCTCTCGCGCCGAATTTTGTTTTATGGCTTCAATCGATCAAAACGGGTGCCACGAAGGGGCAATTTTAGTTTTGGGAAGAGGAAAAAGTCGCAGGGAGCCAAATCCGGCGAATACGGTGGTTGCTGAAGCACATTTGTTGAGTTTTTGGCGAGAAAGTCAGTCACAATCGTAGCTCGGAGAGAAGGCGCGTTATCGTCATGCAAAATCCATGAATTGCTCGCCCACAAATTTGGCCGCTTCTTACGGATACGCCCACGCAAACGTTTCATAACGCCTAGGTAATACTCCTTGTTTACCGTCTGACCCTCTGGAACGAATTCGTAGTGCACCACGCCACGGATATCGAAGAAAACAATGAGCATCACCTTCATTTTCGAGCGGCTTTGGCGTGGTTTTTTCGGTTTCGGCTCATTTTTTGCCACCCATTCCGATGATTGCTGACTTGTTTGCATATCGTACTCGTAAACCCAGGTCTCATCACCAGTTATAATGCGTTCCATGAATGTAGAATCGGAATTACAGCGATCCAGCATGTCTGAAGCAACCTGTTCGCGATGACGTTTTTGAAGAAAATTCAGGTCTTTCGGTACGAGTCGTGCGGCCACCTTTCTCATGCCCAAAATATCAATCAAAATCGTACGTGTGGACTCGTGGGATATCTTAAGATCATGTGCTATCTCTCTCAAGCTGGTACGACGGTTTTCCAGCACACTTTCCTTAATTTTATCGTCGTTATCTTCGATCGAAGCCGTCGATGGGCGACCACTTCACGACCGTCCTTGAAGGCTCTGTAACACTGATATGCACGAGTTTTCGATAGAGCATTATCACCAAAGACCTTTTGCAACATTTTCAATGCATCCTCACACGAAAATTCATTTGCAACACAAAACTTCAAACAAATTCTTTGCTCAACGTAATCACCCATAGTAAAAATCGGCACGCACTCTGACATCGACTGACTTAATCAGCTGTTGCAAACACACTAGTTGACAGATCCCGCTCAAGCTTGGCGTAGTAATTAAGGACAGTGGTACCAACCTAGGAAAAAAAAATTTTACCTGCCTCATTGCGCCGCCAGATTTAAATCGATAATTCCCGGTACTTTCTTGACAGAATGTATTTCTAAGAAATGGTCTTGAAGCGAATGATCTTCATTTTTCTGGATACTCAGATAAGATGCATTGTGAATTTACTGCAGTATGTCTCATTTCACAATAATAAACTTGGAATTGTAAGTTGCTATCGTCCACCTAACGGTAACTTCGAATTATTTCTGAATAAATTCAACTATATACTTTTGCATTATATCAGATGGTCTAGATTTCCGTTTCGCTGTAGAAATTTCTATGTGAATTACTTAAATGAACTTTGCATCAGAAGAAAATGGTTCCCGGATTCAATTACGGCTTTTGAGCTTAGGGTTTCCTCTCTGCAGCTCACACGTGTCGGTTCTACTTATTACTCTAAGATTGATTATATATTTACTAATGCACCATTCAAAGATTGAGCTAGGGTTTTTGATTCTGGTCTGAGTGACCACAGTATCATCCTTTTGAATTTAGACTTGGAGGTGAGGTTGATGCGTGTGAAGCGAACGCTGCAGTTAAAAACTGTGAGAAACTTTTCTGCTAGTAATCTGGAGAATTCAAACATGGTCTGTGAGCAGGCAGATTTTGAGGAAATATTATATATTCTGATATAGCTGATACGGATTCAATGTTTTCAACTTTTCACAATATAATTGAACATTCGATTGACAGTTATTGTACATTATCCAAAATAAGTCTTAATAAAAGAGCCAATGCTGACTGGGTTTCACCCTGGATTTTGGAGGCTGGTTATAATTTATGAAACTTATTTTGATTGCGGAAAAGCTCTGAAAAAATGGATTTGTCATACAATAATAAACTGATGAAACTGAATCGTGATAGAACACTGAATATAAATGGAGGGTTAATCTCAAATTCTACTGAGGTGGCCGAAGTATTGGGTGAATATTTCGCCACAGTAAATAAAAGGAGTCTTCGAGCCTGTTATGGTAGTTTGATGTCATCAAGCTGTGCTGTATAAAAAATGTTCAACTCCAACGTCTAGATGATGGTCTCTATGTGGCTGCATTTTTTTCGACTTATCGCCCGATTTTGATTCCTTACAAGTAGTATTTATTATTGACAGTTATCTCTCTGATAGATTATTCACTGTTAAGGTGGCTGACTCCTGTTCTGGTGAGTTTAAAACGAACCTGGGCGTACCTCAGCGTTCTGTACTGGGATCTTTAATTTTCATTATCTTCAAAAACGATTTGCTAGAACACTTAAGGGCAAGTATAGTGATCATTGTTGTTGACGACGCGTCAATAGCGATTTCCGCGCATAACCTTGAGGAGTTGGGAGTGAAATGTGAGATGCTAATGAATTGTTTCTTTACACATCAAGCTGAATAAATGTTTGAAAGATCAAAATTTGCAAATTATACCAAAGAGCGCAACAAGATTTCTAGGGCTTGATTTGATCGAAATATATTGCTGTGGTCTCTGGTAGGCTTGGTAAATTCTTTTATATGGTGAATGGACTGAAGAGCTGCTTTCCCTTACAGCCCCTTTTAGACATTTACTTTAGTTCGGTATATAGCCATATAAATTATGACATAATCTTATGGGCCTGTTCTAGCGAAATCCAAAGAATTTTTATATACCAAAAACGAATTTTAAGAGCAATTTTCGATCCAAAGCGGCGGTTCCTACGTATTCGACGACTATCAGAAAAACGTGCATATCTGGTCTCATTCATAAATAGTAAGTCCCGCTTCATTGCCTCTAATCTTTGACGCATGTGTCTCCGAGTTTCTGAAACTTTTCTTAATAAGTGTTAGATATAAGATCGACTTCACAGAGATTTTTCCTGAGTGTGCTTAGAGAAACTGAAGCATCTCAAGTGCTCTGTTGGCATCGTCCTCGGAAAAAACTTGTCTTGGTATATTGAAAATTCAATTTTTAATCTCGTACACATAGAACCGTGCATTTCCAACACACATGGATTAAAACTAATTAAACTTGAGAAAAATTTGTCTCGCAACGAACCAGAAGATGTTTCCAAAATCGTTTAAAGTTTACGTAAAAAAAAATTAGACGATACGAAAAATATGAATCTTCGGAAAACATCCTTCAATTTTGACGAGCCATTTGCTTCCACGCGCTTATTTCATTTAATTTTACACGTATCAGGTTAAAAATAAGAATAAAAACAATATTCTAATTTCTGCTAATATTTTATTAACACTACGATCGTTACGTCATACCATGACTTCTTCAGGTGAGTATTACAAGATACTGAGTATACCATGAACAAGAACTTCATTTTATAGTACATGGATATAACAAAAATAGAGGGGGTGAAGAGAGTTCTATAATTCTATTGGGAATCTGAAAAATGATTCAAAAAAGATTCAACAAGAATCATTTTTCAGATTCCGAAAAGAATTGTAAAACTCTCTTCACCCCCTCATTTTGTTATATCCATGTACTATAAAATGAATTTCTTGTTCATGGTATACTCAGTATCTTGTAATACTCACCTGAAGAAGTAATGGTATGACGTAACGATCGTAGTGTTAATAAAATATTAGCGGAAGTTAGAATATTGTTTTTATTCATATTTTCAAGATGAATTTCTGTCAAGTAAAGACCGAAACAATCATAGATCGTATCAGTTTAATTCAACTTTTGTTCATTACGTTCAGTAAAATTAAAGAGTTAAATTTTTTTTAGCAAATTTGCTGACGTTCTCATGTTTCTATTACAGGATGCCAAAAGGGATGGTAAATCTTGATATCAATGTAAACACAACATTGATCATCACGATTCTTTCAAAGAATGTGTAAACAAAAATCAATAGGAAAGTGGAATATATTCAGTTACTATTAGTGTAGCAAGTAGTTTGCTGAAACATAAAAGTTTCCCAGAATTTCTCTACTACTGGTCGGAAATATTTCATTCCATCATGCCTCATGTTGAAATATCATTTATACAGATTCAAATGCGGGGAGCTATAAGAGCTCAAATGCCAAAGGGAATTAAAGAATTCCAACGGCAAGTAATTACGATTAGAAATTTAACTGACAATGACAATCAGGAGAGTGATAATGAAGAAACAGCTAGGAAAGGACAGAAAGCGTCTAATGCAGAATTTTGATATAAGAGAACTGTAATTTCAATAAGAGTATGTACCATTATTTTGAGCCGATTTGTTTTTAGAGATCATACAATCGTAGCAACATTATTTAATATTCAATAGTTCAAACCTTAAAAATACGCATCAATCAAATAATACATCTTGTACCTACCTGCCTGCTTAAATACTCTGTACCTTTTGTTTAGCTTTCAGTAGTTTGAAGATGAGGTAAAACTTCTAAAGTGCAGTCACAAAAAAATTGTGATTTCTTAATTTTCCTGGCAAGAAAACAGTATTTCCTGAAAACCTGTTTCAAATATGAATTGACCTCAGGGCGACACAATCCGCACCTGGGGTTGTGCAAATTGGTTAACAGATTTGGAAATCAACGAAATATAAAAGCATCTCGCGAAACCGTCCGTATGTCACTGAAAAGACAAGACATATCAAGGAAACCAAAAAATCCCTAAAATGACTTCTTCACAAAAGGGATAAAGGATAGATTTTTGTCAACGTTTTCAAGAAAATTGTTTCCAACTTGATGGAAATCACTTAAAAATCCTATCAAAACAACCTGTTGCCGTTAAAATTTCCAAATATCGCACCAAATAATGGTTTGGAGAGCCATATCTCAGCGTGGTGCTACGCCTCTCTGTAAAGTTGATGGTACCATTAATAGTGAAAAGCATTGTGGCATTCTAAACGATTTTCTTCGTGAAACGGCGCATGCTTTATATCCAGAGGGGTGGAGTTTTCAGCAGGATAATGCAAGATGCCATACTTCAGCCTATACTCAAGCTTGGATGCAATAACACGCAGTGACAACCATTTCATGGCCAGCAGCTTCACCCGATCTTAGTCCCATTGAAAACATATAGGAACTAATGAAGATTGAAGTTGAGCGAGAAGCGACACGAAATAAAGATGATTTAAATAATATTTAAATAAGGTTATTCTGATTTTCACAAATTTTTATTGTTATGTTCACAACAATTGTTTCGCTATCACAGTAGCATCATCAGGCAAGATCACATTTTGAATAACTGAGCTTGTTTTCGAAATCCGTTGCTATTTATATTACAGTAAGTACAATAAATTTTTATTGAGCACTAAAACCCAAAAAAAGGGTCTCTGCAAATTTCAGCTCATCTGAATATATTTAACAGATGTGAGTTATTTGAATCTATTGGTTCGTTAAGTAATATTCCAATTTTATTATGTTTATATATCTCTAGGGATTCTAACAGATTTAAGGCATAACTTTTGCTTTCTATATGTAGAATTTCCGAGTTATGGTTGAAAGTATGTCCTGTTTCTAACAAATGGTTGGAATATGTAGAATTACTTTTATTATTGAGGAAACTCTCCAAATGTTCACAAATTCTATGACGTAAAGTTCTTCCAATCTGTCTTATGTAAACTTTAGGGCAATCACCGCAGGAAAACCTATAAACCCCCGATTTATCATCTTTATGTGTACAGTCTTTATTATTTTTAATAAATCTACTCCAGTTTGAATTCGTTTTAAATGAAGTTCTCAAATTATATTCATTATTGAGGTATGTAGCAATTTTCTCAGGAATACCTTCAGTGTATTTTAAGGAAATGTATTTAAAATTTTCTTTTATATTAAGAAACACCATATTTAGAGCTATTTTTTATTTTTATTCATCAACAATTTGTCTATCAACTTAGAATCATAGTCATTATTGATAGCTATTTGTTCAATTATGTCAAGTTCTGAAATATATTTTTCTCGATTCATGGAAATATTAACTAATCTATGGATCATACACTTAAATGCTGATAATTTTTGATATAAATAAAAAAAATCGGGGGGTTATAAGTTAGCCTGCGGTGATTGCCCAACAGTTCACATAGGACAGACTGGAAGAACTTTCCGTCATAGAATTTGTGAACATTCGAAGAGTTTCCTCAATAATAAAAGTTATTCTAGATATTCCAACCATTTGTTAGAAACAGGACATCCTTTCAACCATAACTTTGAAATTCTACATATAGAAAGCAAAAGTTATGCCTTAAATCTGTTAGAATCCCTAGAGATAAATAAACATAATAAAATTGGAATATTATTTAACGAACAAATAGATTTAAATAACTCACCACTGTTAAATATATTCAGATGAAAAACCAATTTCAATGTGAGTCAATACGTGATAGAAGTAAAATTTAAATGACTTTAAATTCAGAATTATATTTTATTACTTCTACATTATATACTGAAACTATGTTAGTAGCTATTATTTAGCTTTAAAGTATCCAAAATAAAACAGAAATGATCAACGTATTGTTACGTATAACCTATAACTATTTGTACTCGGAACACAATACATTCCTCAATTATTTATTATTTTTGAAATTCTGGTTATTTTTCTTATCATGGACATTATTTGGGATGAATAAGTTTTGTTATTGTTTTTCTGTGTTCCGAGTACAAATAGTTTTAGATTATACATAACAATACGTTGATCATTTCTGTTTTATTTTGGATACTTTAAAGCTTACTTCAAGTTTATTCGTTCCATGTTTTATCTTATTTTGGTAAGTTGAATTTTGATCTTGTTATATATTTGAATTTGAATTCGATACATTTCTGATGAGGCCATATAGGCCGAAATAGCTATCAAATGTTCGAGTTCTCATTCAATTATTTCTATTTGATCCTTTATTTTGATAATTTTAGATAATTTTGGAATAGTGGATTTTCTTGTATTTGTATGTTAATATACATACTTATATAGTTTTTGTTAATACATTTGTATTAATACATTTCAAGTCGGGATGTTGAAAGGTTTTTTCCGAGACATTGAAAAATATTTTATGTTGATTATATATAAGGATATCAATTTGATAGTTTTTGTATATAGTTTCAATATATAATGTAGAAGTTGGAATATATAATTCTGAATTTAAAGTCATACTCAGATAAGCTGGAATTTGCAGAGACCCTTTTTTGGGTTTTAGTGCTCAATAAAAGTTTATTGTACTTACTGTAATATAAATAGCAACGGATTTCGGAAACAAGCTTAGTTATTCAAAATGTGATTTTGCCTGATGATGCTACTGTGATAGCGAAACAGTTGTTGTGAACATAACAATAAAAATTTGTGAAAATCAGAATAACCTTATTCAATATGGATTTTCATTAAGTGAAGACAGTTCTTGACAGTTTAAATTTTCTCTTATCTTTATTACTTTCTTCTAAACTACGAATCCTATTGATGTCAAATTGAGGGTTTAGAATGATAATGATAGGCGAATGTTTTTTCAAAATTTCATGAAAATCGTATGATCAAAATATTCAACAGCTTTGTGCTTTAATAAACCCATACCCACAGTCCCATGATGGAGTTCAAATTTAGCATTTACAGGTAAAATAATGTCAAGAATACTACTACTACTACAAAATTTCGAATTTTTGGGAAGATGGTATAATACGAAGACTAAAAAAATAAATACTTCACGTTTCAGCTTTTTCGGATTAATTTTAGTGAATTACTTTCCTACGCTCATGAAGGTGAAAAAATGTTTCAGTACGTATAATACAGGGGGAATCTAAATTACAAACACCGGAAATGTTTAGAATGAAACTCCGGTCCTGACTTTTTAATTTCAGAAATAATAGACAAAATGAATATTGTATCTGCAAACTTTGAAGGCTATAAGTGGATTTGTTCAATATTTACTGAATATTGAAATTTCACTCAATATTCAGAAAAAACTACATCCAACCAAAGCCAAGGGCGATTAAAATATCTGGATATGTGTTCAGCTATATGGCCAGAGTTTGTGGTTTAAATTTAACGCATTTCTTCCGGCACACCTTTGTATCATTCAGATTCTTCTGTTCCATAATATATAGAGTGTTTCAAAATTTATTCCTTAGCGGTCGGATATATATTTTATAGTCAAAATAAAGACAAAAATAAAAAATGTCAAGAACGAGGTCGTTTTAGAGAGATATAAAAAGGAAAAGTCGCATCATGAATTTTTCATTTGATCTGAATAAACACAAATACACTAAAAACATTAAAACGCATGAACCTTCTGAAATGTTTAAGCAACAACTAGCTTCTTTTAAGTCCACTATTGCTATGTGAATCCGAGCAATAATATTAGAATCTGGCAGGAGCAATACAGTACATATTTCCTTTCATGTATCCTCAGAATCAAAAATCTACTGCTGTCAGATCTTGAGACCTTGATGACCACTTTATTGGTCCTCTATGATAAATCCATTTATTAGGAAAACAGCGGTTCAAAATATCCCGTACCTGTGAGGAGACTAAAATAAAACTTCGATTCTGTTCCTAGAAATATTCCTGATAAGTTGCAAAAAGGTATTAAGGAAAATGATGATGACATAGAATAAGAAATTACTTCTTTTTCCATGACAATTTATTATTGAAGGTACACGTGAATTCTACCAGGTTTCCGTATTGGCATAACGAGCATGGCTTTCTCACCAAGTGACTACTCAGCAGTCTCCACGGTCCACCCCTAGAGATAGAAAGTGTGATAAGGATTACGCCATATCATCGCGCAAAGTGAGAACTCCCCGAAGGGTTGAACCCACCAACTTTCAGTTTGGGCCCCGACTCGAAAGCCGGACCGTCTGACTGGTAGCAGCGAAGCACTATTCAACCTCTATGGCTCTGAAGGTAAGTACCCGAGTTGGTTTGTGACGCAACTCGCCCGCCGGAAGGAATTCTTATCCAAGCACCCGAACGCAATCCCATGAATTAAGATAATCTCAAGATTGATGACTTCTATTAATCCTGGTACGAGCACCGTCAACCGGCCTGTACGTCTTGACCCACCGAACTCATGTGAAGTCATTTGATTGATCCTGGCATCAGGCACTAACAGCTAAGCCACTTCGTCAAGATCCGTAAACCCTAAAAAGTTACGCATTGATCCGGGGCCAGGAAAAGGCCGGTCGAACCATCAAGTCCCGTTAAACCCCGAGTCATTTCATGAGAATATCCCGAACACGGGGGTCTGTGAACAGATAAATGAAATGCCTCCTTAGTCCAGCATGCAAACTTTCAACCATTGCCCCCTCGAGTCCAACACCAATGGTGTGGCCAGATGGTACAACTAAAACACCTAAGGGCAATCCATCCCCCCGAGGTAACGCAGTATGCTACATAACGCACTCGGCCATTACACAGAATCCGGAGATTTATACTGCGATAGGGTAGAGTACGCCAGTTTTAAGGGAGAAGCTACGACAGACTCCCTGTCACTGAGTTAATCAACCAGCTCAGCACTCTATTTCACCAGAACGACAAAACTAGGGCCCCATTCGGAGATCTTCCACCATACAGGTCCAGTGACTGGCGCGAATGGCATTACGTTAGGCACCAAGACTTAACCCTCCATTTCACCGGGATGAAACTAGGATTCTAGTCTCGACAAGCGCTCCCATCTCGTCAAGATCTAATGCCGGGGGGCCTATTGAAGATACAGTGACTCCAGCTTCGTAGTGTTTACTTATGTTTGTTTCAGGTATTATATATTCATTAAAAGCTTCGCCTTGTGGAAAACTAAGAGAAGTGGAGTGCGCGAAAGGTCCGTGTGCTCGTTCAATAGCTTTTTGTATGAAACGTGTTTATTCTTGAATATTTCGATCGATTCCAGGATGTCAAGTCTTTTGCCTTTCTCGTCCAAACTAGACACCCTGGAGTTGATAGACATACTCAAGATAAGCATGTTTTGGAAATGAAACTATTGAACAATTAGTTGAACCCTTGACACATTCCACTTCTCGATGTTTCGCACAGGCCGATGCCTTCACCTTTGAAATACAATTAAGAAGTGAATTCATTTCTCTTTGTTTTCCATTTTCAAAATGAACTACTAGAAAGTATCACACTACTGCCTCCATTATTGAAAATGGTGATGTTTGTGAGGATTAATATAACCTAAATGGTTCTTCGTTTTTAATAATTTCAATACCTTTTAGTGTATTTATTATTTTGGATCAGATGAAAAATTGATAATGCGATCTTCTTTTTCTATGCTTCCAAAAATTACCTCTTTGTCTACATTCTGATATTCCTTATTTTTATCGTATTTTAAATTGTAAGATACATTTATGATCGCTGGGTAGTCAAATTTGACACACCTTGTATATGGATAACCAAACTGCGTAACATTATTTCTATTTCCAAATTGGGAATCTTATGAGTTGAACTTTAGAAGATACCTTTCAGTGAAACAAAACAAAGAGTCAACTCAAATCAAACTGTTGGCGAGAAATTGCGCCAAATTGCGCAAAGGCGTCATACAATCGCGATTATTGCGAATAACTGATTCATACAAAAAGAAAACATAAAAATCGACGAAACTTCACCAAAGACATTAGAGAAGCGAGCTTAAATGATAAAAATGAAACTAAAAAATTCAATTTCCTCATCAGTAACTCCGCAAAACCCTTGGATGGTCCGTTCAAGGCAAAACTCACGAAAAATGTATATGAAAACCCCAAGCACGTCCGATCGTTCTATCAGCAACAGGGCTGCAAAATTCAGCAATTTCCCACGTATCAATACGTTTCCCGGAATCAATGAAGTCTGAAGTCGCTTTTATGTTATTCGCACATCTCCATTCGGATATGATTCCACATTTCCTCCGTGAAGATGTTTCGATTAAATTGATACTTATGGACCCTTCGGGGATCTATTTCTTGACTTGGGGCCTATGGAACATTCTTTTTATGACTGGAAATACAGCCTTCTGTCGACGGGGAGTTAACATGAATATAAAATTGTATGTAGGGATACAGGAGGAATTTGGAGGAGTTTGAGGAAAAAAATATTTTATATAATGGATGAAAAAATATTATTTTAACAGAATTAAAATGATGAAAAATTACATTTAAATCTTAAATTTAATTTCTGAGATCTTTCTGAATAACTTCTATATAATATCGAGAATTTTTGTGGTTTTAGTTTATTCTGAAGAAATCAACGAATATGGAAGAAAACTACGTCATATCTGATGAAATGTATTGAAAACAGAGTAATAATTTATTGAAAATATCAACTATAAACAATTTCTACCAAGCATCAGCAAAATCAATCCATTTTTTAATGAACATATATTCAGGAAAAATTCAAGAATGATCAACAAAAACTTAACTAGAATTCATTTTAGAAAATAGCTATGGAATTACTTCGTTCTATCATGACTCCATGTTTACCTCTTGTTTCAATTAGGTTTTTCAATTTTTGCCTTTCAATTCCTTTTTCTGCGAGCATTGTTGTTTCAAATTTTTTAACACGAAAATATAATTCTAGGAGGGGTCAATAACTTTGAATAATTTTCTTCAATTCTACATAGAATCATGAATATTTTACATCGGTTGTTGTTTTTTATAAATTATTAGATTTTCCTAACTATCGTAGAACTTTTTCCGATGTGGCTTTACCAATATTATTTTCTTTTAAAAATTTACTCGAAGAAATACGTCAAAAATAACGAATCTAAATTTGCACTTCCGAACAAATTAAAACATATCAATAATATTCACGAATTAAAACGAATTGTAGAAATTACTATGTTTTACTACCAATAAAAATATATTTTACACATTTTCTTGTGACTCGAGTTTCGGGAAATGAACTATCCCATCATCAGAGAACTGAAGACCTAACAGTGGTACAGAGGTATTATATTTAAACAAAAGTGGAAAATATTTTGAATATTTCAATAGATTCTAACACATAATAGTGTTACAGAGGTTTACAAGCGGAACGTGATAAAAACCCGGATAAAAAGAGAGGCCTTCTAACAGATATCGGAATGTCGGAAATCGACAAAGAAGGTTGTTAAACAGATGGTACACATTTAATATCTCAAATAATTTTTGGGGTTACATAGCTCCGTACGGTCATTCATTATTTTTACGTTATTTTGTTGTACATCTCAAATATTTGGATTTACATAGCTCCATACAGTCATTCATTACTTTTGAAATTATTTTTATTGTGAACGAATTTGAAAATTTCAATAATCAAGTTTCTTTTCATTTGGATCTACATGTAACATTTTTCTTAAGATTTTTTTTTGTCGAAAGGAATTACTGTTTTCTAAAGAATGAGTGACAAAGTTGAATTTTTGTTTACTTTTCATTAAATTCATTTTATGTTCGTTGAAAAAGGTTTTAAACACATGTTACTTTTTGAATATCTCAAATATTTTCGATTTACATAGCTCCGTACAGCCATTCATTATTTTTACATTATGGTTATAGTGAACTAATTTGAAAATTTCAACAGATTCTAGATAATCGAGTTTCTTCCCCTTTGATTCTACATGTAAAATTTTAAGATTATCAATTCAGTATCTAATAAGTTCAGGAAGTTATGTTATACTGCCAAAAATTTCAAATGGATATAAATTGAAAGGTACATAATTTCGAAGAAAGTTGGTTCCAACTTAATATCAAAACATGCCGAATTTCAGGAATTCCGATATATCCTCATCACATTCAGAAGGTGCAGGCGTTCCTGCCTCGAGATTTTCATCCCAGGATTATTTTTTAGTAGTTATTAGTAGTACCTCAAAAGACTATTCAAAAATCCTCATTTTAACTACCAAATCATTGTCAATGATAAAGAATTTCTCAAGAATTTCAATTATAAATTTTTATAATGAATACTTAGGGGCAGAGGAGAATCTCCACATGAATTTGTAGAAACTCGTTCTTCAGTTTTGAATAGGGAGTATTTGAATGAAAATTATGTACATGAAATTGTAGAGACTCATTTTTCAGTTTTGACTAGGGAGTATTTGAATGAAAATTATGTAAAATTATGAATTGGACGCGGTGGAAATCAGTCATGGCCCGCCAGATGCCCAGACTTGAATAGTTTAGATTTTTTTTAAGGGGCCATCTGAAATCTATTGTGCACTTAACGTCAGTGAACTCCGAGCTGAGAGATTATATAATAAACTGGTAATATTCCGAGGGTGTTTAAAAGAGTTCGTTTGTCTATGAGAAGAAGAGCAGAAGCTTGTATAAGGGATGGAGGACATTTTAAACAATTGGTTTAGTTCAGTTACTTTGTTGTTAATTAGTTTTTTGTTATGATTAATTTTTGAATTTAACGTTTCTTGCACTGATGCATTTTTTGTGATGATTATACGAGTTTATCGAATATTCATGAATAATGGCTACATATCGGGAGAATAACCACAAAAGCAATAATGAATTTATTACCGCAGCTTCTCCACTGCATTTTTATGACCATTAAAATTTCACTGGGGATTGCGAGAAAATGGTTCAAAGTTTTCTTCTCCAAAATTGGTAGCAGATACAAGAGACCATATAGTTTAGTATAGCAACAAAGCTTCTTCATACAATTTTTCAAACTAACCGGGGCTCACCAGAAAAAACAGTAAAGAGTAATACAGGGGACACTGTTCCAGAAAAAATATCACCCTGTATATTTGCAATCAAAACTGGCATGTCACAAGTTATAAACTCTAAATTGTAATAACTGTGCAGATACTATGAGAGAAAAACTTGAAAAAAATTCAAACTTCAACTTCAACTATTTCGATAACAAAACATTTGTTTATGGGACTTTATTCTTAAAATTATTCAAGAAATCTTTCTTCTTCGATTGTACTTTCAATTAAGAAACATCCTGTAAAGTAATGTTGGATAAGTAATAATAATAATATAATAATAAACTTTATTTACCTAAATCAGTACATGAAATGGAGTGTCAACAGAGAAGAAACAATTTTACAGACAAAACCGCGTAAGTTTGAACTTGTCTGCAATAATGCCTACAAAAATATCATTTTAAAGACGAAGGTGAAATTAGTACAATGAAGCAGCATATAGTCAGAAGAAAAACTCAAGTAGGAGGAAATCGTACCACTTTCAGAATTTAAGCTATTTAGATAATCCAGTGAAAGTTGTGATTTATAAAAAATGAGACTCTCCAAAACACATGTCTAAATCATGAATTCATCATCAAATAATTAGAGGGACAGATTAAAAAGAATAATTTGCTGAACGCTGCAAACGGTAGGATTTGCCCAATTTTTTCGTTGAATGGCTAAAGTGTACTCATTATTTAAGATGAAAATACAAATTTTAGATTCATTCAAATTCAAGAAAAATGTACTTTTTGTATCATCTCTCTTTTCAGAATAAATTTTATGGATCCCACCGCAAGCAACATCCTAGCACCAAAACGTATTTTCAATCAGGGCTTCTTAATAAATAAAACAGTATCAACTAGTTTTATTCACATCTAGTTCAATATATTTCATCATATTGGTACCGCCATGCAATGAGTTTCGGTATAATATTATTGATCGGCATCATAAAATGAATATTTTGTTGAACGACCAAACAGATGTGAACCGTTCTCCGTTGTTGAACCTTTTTTAATAAATTCCTTGTAAACTTCATTTTATCACGTATTTTTAGTGAAACTTGTATTTAAGGAGAAAGATTTTGTAAAAGTACTTAGTTAGCATACTCACCTGACGAAGTCAATTGAGGAAACTATTGTCGTTGAAAAATAAAAATAAGCGGAAATAAAGTGTTTCACTTCAAATCATTCTCGGTATAATAGCTACCTCCACTTCAACGTTTGTCATTAGTTCTTGTGACGGTTTTGACGTGATAGCTTTGGAAATATCTGATTTATTCTTCATAAAACACTTGATGAAGTTTCACTCAAATTACGCATTACTCTTAGGGCTTTTTGTTGAAATTTTCATCTCGAGTTTGGTCGTATTTTTGACGTTCTTCTTCTCGAGCTTTTAACTTATTTTTATATGAAGTACTGCTCCAAACAACAGCAGGCTGACAAAACTTAAGTTTCATTGCATTGTAAGAAATTTTTCGAAGAGGAATAATCTCTTGCACAAATACATTATTTGTTGGTTCTGATCCTACATCCTTGTCAGAATTGTCTATTTCTAGTTTAATTATTTAATATACTAGATGACTTACTATCAACTGTCCTGTTCTGATCATCAGTTGTAGTATTTTCATTATCTTGTGAAGCTTCAGCATCTACAAAATTGGCATTACTAAGGACATATCTGTCAACTGGTCACTAGCTGGTAATTATTATGGTTTGAGGTCGAGAATACTCATCACACAAGATTTATCTGTCATATACATTACGAGACAGTAATTCCATGGTTTGTCCTAAATCATTTCTGTATTTCTTGTATAAAATAACTCTCCATGGGGTTTTAAAAAATACGTCTAATGGTTGAAGACGATGAATGGTCTGTCCAGGCAATAGTAAAGATAACGGCGTTTTTTTTGGTTGATAATATAGCATCCTTTCGACAACAACAAAAATTTAATTTAATTTGAACATTCAACATACTTAATAAAGTGATTCAGCCCCTCCACGAAACGGTCCGCGTTTTGTATCCTGTACTAATTTTAAGTTTATGAGCAATATGCTTAATATGGAATCCAGCTGATTTACATCCAAAACAGTTTGGAGTTGCCGCGCGGCTTTAAACAGGCTCGGTATGTATAACGGAATCACTCTGGTTTGGATACCGAGCCACTAGAAACTATTTGGGTAAAGAGGAGGCGGATCGGCTGGCATTTGCTGGAGCTGCGCTGCCTCTGGTAGGACCGGAACCATTCCTGGGAATACCACATGACGTGGCTAACGAGGCGATAACAGGCAGAATGAACTCAAGGCTAGAGTCTTTCTGGCGGAGCCATTCTGGCCTGAAACATGGAACAGCTTCGAACAAAAAGATGGCGAACCTAGCGCTAGGTCTGGATAGGGCCAAACTAAGAACACTTGTCGGAATTATGACAGGTCACTGCAGACTGAAAGCGCATTTGTACAAAATCGGTCTGGCTGAAGACAATGAATGTAGGCTGTGTCTTGAGGACACTGAAACAGCCATGCACATCGTCACAGAGTGCCCAGCAGTGAGTCGCATCAAATTCGAGGTCTTTGGCCAGGCTTTTATAGCTCACAGCGAATTGAAAAAATTACCCCTCAACAAGATTATCGGTTTTATCCAAAAACTGGATCTCGTCGGGGAGATATAAATTAGGGGTGAACCACAATAGTCCGTGCGGACGCAGTGGTAGGGGGGACAGACGCCCGCTCGCCATAAATAACATAACATATGCTTATGTTTTCCGATTATCATGTGTGGCATTCACCTCAGGCCTTCCCACAGCAAATAAATGATGTACCCAAACCATATTCTCCACTAGAAATACCCTCGAACACCATGCTTTCCGCTGTAAATACCATGTACCTGACATTTCTTCTTTGTACATTTGAAAATCCACTTCTATCAACATTATATATAGTCAAGGCTTTGGAGCCACATGCAGTCATCTCAAGAATTTCAAAATTTTCCTAATTGAATGATATGGGTAGCATGAAATTTCAAGCTTTGCTAGCCATACCTTTTATTATGTTAAAAGTATGAGGAATAATATTTCGGCTGGTTAATTAAAAAGCACTTACAGTGTTACATGAGCGCGATATTCTATTTCGTTATTTGCTTTTGAATTTATACATTTCAGGTTAATTGAAACCGTTTTTTGGAACGTTTTTGTTACATATCTCTTTTTGTCTCATATCTTCTTGAAATCCTTGGCTACGTTTTCCATTAGGAGGCATTATTTTTTTTACATATAGATTCGCAAGAAGGCGAACAATGATAATGTTCATTAATCCTCCTGTCTTTACTGAAAAATTCTTTGCAGTGCAATTTACGGATTCAGGCCTTATTTTTTCCTACGAATATTTTGATACATTAAAGAAGATTGACTACAACATATCGGGTGTTTTTCTTAGATTGATAAAATTTTCGGGATACCTGTGATTTGACACAAGGTAGAAGCCATGTAGTTTTGACATTTCTGTTCAGTAAGCATTGACAAATTATCATGGAAAGACTCATGCCGCAACAACGTTTACAAATTGTTGAAATTTATTTTCAAAATCAGTGTTCTATTCGCCAAACTTATAGAGTGCTTCGTGTAATTTATGGTTTACATAATCGTCCATCAGATCAGCTTATTCGTCGAACTATGGAGAGATTTCGGACAACATTTTCTCTACTCGATGCAACAACAACAAGACAAAGAACTGTACGTACAGAAGAAAATATCGCTGCTGTAAGTCATAGTGTTAATTATGATCCAGATTTGTCTATTCTCGACGTTCAAAACAAGTTGGACTCTGTGCATCCACTACATCGAAAATTTTGCGTGAAGATCTTGGTCTACACCCATAAAAGATCTAACTAAAGCCACTTGACCATATAAGCGCCGTTTGTTTGCTGATTGAGTCCTAGAAAAGCTTGAGGTTGATCCACATTTTTATCGTAAAATTGTGTTTAGTGATGAAGCTCATTTCTTGTTGTAAATAAGCAAAATTGCCGTATATGGAGTGAAAACAGTCCTCAAGAAATTCTGCAGGTTCCATTGCATCGTGAAAAATGCACTGTGTGGTGTGCTTTACACGTTGGAGGCATCATCGGACCATATTTCTTAAAAAAAAAGTATTTTAGTTCCAACAAGATGGTGCTACACCTTATGCTGCTAGCGTTACTATTTATTTACTGAAAGAAAGATTTGGGGATAACATTATTTCGAGAAATGGTCCAATTAATTGGCCTCCAAGATCATGGGACATAACTCCACTGGATTATTTTCTTTGGGGTTATGTCAAGTTATTGATTTATGCTGATAAACCAGAAACAATAGACACTTTGGAAGCCAATATAACTCGTGTTATTGATTAAATAAGGCCTGAATTACTCGAAAAAGTGGTCCAAAATTGGTCTCGTAGAATGCGGTTCCTCAGAGCTAGTCGTGGTGGACATATGCCAAAAATTATTTCTAAAATATAAATGTCATGAAATTATCTTTCAAATAAAAAACATTTGGCTTCAATCTTAATTTAAATGTGTTTTATTTCAATTTAAAGTTCTATCACTATAAAAAAACACCCGATAGTTGAATTGAGATAGTGCTACGTTTCACTTCTGAATTATTCAAAGGTTAGACATGTTTTGTGGCTATTTTGAGTTTTTGATCTTCTAGAAAAAGTTTAAAATAGGTACAGAATAAGTAATTTCTAATAACTTGATTTAATTATGATCAACTTATCAATATCAACGATAGAAACAGGTCAATCAATAATTGAATTAGAACCTCAACATGTTCAGTTTTATTTATCAATAAACGTAATTTTCTCCTTAATGAGCTGATGATTTCTCAAAGAATTGAGTGCCTGCTTTCTAGATTGTTGAATAAATTTCGCTGATTCGTAACTCTCATAATACCAAGTAAACTTCACCTACCTACCATTCAAACATTCAGATAAAAATATGTGGTATTCATGTCTTTTTATTTTGTAAAAATCAAGTTTAAATTCGGAAGAAACCTTACACCGTACCCCTTTTTCCCCTTTTTTGAGCTTTTATTTAAACCTTCTTTATTGGCCTGAAGTCAAATCTCGCAAACTGATTTTGGGACAGTTATCCACAACCAATCGCATCAAAATTTTGTATACTTGCCGATCCCTGGTGAAACTGCATTCCTTAAAAAAAACAGAAGCCGCTTCATCACCTTTGTGGGATAAAAATCAAAGGTACTATAGAGCTGGAAAGTCCCTTGTCTGCTCCCAAATTATGTCGTAACCACCCCTTAAATGTACATTTGATAAATTCGAGGAGAACAAGCGGATATATTAACTAAATATACATGAGTATCCTATGGTACCTATTAGACAGTTCTTCGAATCGAAACACTGCAACTTATAATTGTCCAATAATTCTCAACTCAAATCCACTCGAATAGTTAGATGATATATTCGCCGGTACTCCAATTAATTTGTACTATACATATGCTAAATATTTAGCATCCCTGGCATGACAGGATATGCTTCAAGCATGAAGAAAGTTTCTAGAATCATTAACTGTAGAGATAATCGTAAGTATAGGTCGTTACTTCAGTGGACTTGGTGAGGTTGGTGTGATGTAAATTCGCATGTACAGATTATTTATTTATTTATTTATTGGAACATTCGAGATACAACGGGATGACACCCATAAATGTTATCTACAGATACATTGATAAAGTACAACTTTGATATATGTACTACAATTGAACTAAACTCTAAACTTTCTGACAATCTCATATACCATAAAAAATAACACACAACCTAATTTCAATAAACAAAAAAATTATAATGATAATTAATATGGACAAAGATTCACAAAAGACTCATTCTTTGAAACACGCTTCGCCACCGCCAGACTCACGGCAAAAATGTCCAAAACGCCCGGACAATTATTAGCGTGTCTCATGACGCTGGCTGGTAGAGAATTCCAGGAGCAATTCGTTCGCTTGAACGGAATATGAAATATTTGATTATTTCTTAGATTTCTTGTCGGAGCGTTAATTTCTATCTCAGTCAGCAATTCAGGACACTGAATAAATCCCTGCAAAATTTTAAGCAGAAACAGGACATCCGAGACAACCATCCTATTCCACACAAATCTGATCTAAGCCCTGTTTCTAAATGAGTGTGAATAACTCAGCGAGAGAGAAACGGGCTCGTGACCTGGAGGTCCGGGTTCGAATCCTGTTCAGGTGGAATAGAAATTTTCTAGTTGGACATTTCAATGTTGCGTCAAAAATTAACAGTGCTGTGACCTAAAGTGGCGCAAGATTAGGAGTAACAAAGCCTACCCAGAACACAACTGAACTCCTTACTCGCACAAGCTGAAATCTTCTGAGGGATCTTCACAGAAGATCTGGGAGTAGGATAATAATATTAAAAATAATAAAAAGATCATCGGTATCCACTTGAAAACTATCGGGTACCCTAAAGACCGAAACGTCGTAAAACACATTAAATAATCTAGTTGTCGTGGTCGTGGTCAGAGCATATTACGAAAATGGTAAAAAAGGCGAATAGCAGGCTCTTCATGTTAAAGAAATCGTTCCGAAAAATATCATTAAAATCATGGATACGATAATACTCCAGTTACGTAAGACCATTGTTGGAATATTGCGGGCCTGTGTGGAATGCTGATTTAGTGCGTGATCAACAGTGCTTGGAAAAACTCTTAGATATCGGTTTGTGAGGTGTTATATATACTCGGTGTTGTTGTATGGCTGTGAGGCATGTACTCTAAAGGAAGGCACCAATAATATAATAGAGGCTCTTGAACTGTGGGTACTTCGAAGACTTCTCAAATTACCCTGGACACAACTAGTCGACCCGATCAAAAGGCGAAAAACTGCCTATATGGGATATGTAACTCGTGGAAATAGATATGAACTCTTAAAACTGATAATGGTGTGGAATATTGAAGGCAAGTAGGGCATAGGTATAAGGAAACATTCCAGGATAAGAAACATCAAAGACTGGACAGGTATGGATGCTCACTCTATATTTCGGGCTGCCCAGGATCGACAGACGTTCGTCGAGATTGTTGCCAACTTTCAATGAGATCAAGATGCTACTAGAAGAAGAAGCCGACTACAAAAGGTATTATCTTAATTAGAAAATTTCAAATAATAGATAAACAGGAAAAGTTGCTGGAATATCCACTTTGGATATTCGCTCTTATTTCTGCTTCTTGATCTAGATTGTTATTAATCTTTTATATTTTCCTACCACTTCTATTCGTTTTCAATATATTTTGATATCAATTGTTGCCTCTAGGTTTTTTGATATTATAAGAATTTTGATTTACTCCTAGAGCCCTACCATCTCCGACTGCATGAGTTTGGTTTGATAAACGTTGCAGGGCTTCGAGGCTGTCCGTTATTATGGCAATGTCATTCATCATCATACCTGATATTTAGCGTTTATCGTTGATTCTAATTCCGTCACTTGTCTCCTCAAAGATACTACTCTGTCAAGAAAGTACCGGGAATTTTCAATTAAAACAACATTTTTACATTTAATCGTCAAAATTTATTGGGTCGCCTTCAAAATAGGCCCCATTTGCTCCAATACATCTATGCCAACGGCACTTCCAATTATCAAAACATTTTTTATAGTCGCTTTCCGGGATGGACTTTAGCTCTCGTGCCGAATTTCGTTTTATGGCTTCAATCGACTCAAAACGGGTGCCACGAAGGGGCAATTTTAGTTTTGTGAAGAGGAAAAAGTCGCAGGGAGCCAAATCCGGCGAATACGGTGGTTGCTGAAGCACGTTTGTTGAGTTTTTGGCGAGAAAGTCAGTCACAATCGTAGCTCGGTGAGAAGGCGCGTTATCGTCATGCAAAATCCATGAGTTGTTCGCCCACAAATTTGGCCGCTTCTTACGGATACGCTCACGCAAACGTTTCATAACGCCTAGGTAATACTCCTTGTTTACCGTCTGACCCTCTGGAATGAATTCGTAGTGCACCACGCCACGGATATCGAAGAAAACAATGAGCATCACCTTTATTTTCGAGCGGCTTTGGCCTTCATTTTCGACCGTCCTTGAAGGCTCTGTACCACTGAGATGCACGAGTTTTCGATAGAGCATTATCACCAAAGGCCTTTTGCAACATTTTCAATGCATCGGCACACGAAAATTCATTTGCAACACAAAACTTTAAACAAATTCTTTGCTCAACGTAATCACCCATAGTAAAAATCGGCACGCACTTTGACATCGACTGATTTAATCAGCTGTTACAAACACACTAGTTGACAGATCCCGCTCAAGCTTGGCATAGTAATTAAGGAAAAAATTTTTAGCTGCCTCATTGCCCCGCCAGATTTAAATCGATAATTCCTGGTACTTTCTTGACAGAATGTATGTTCCGAGTATAAATTAAACAATATCGGTGACAAAATATAGCCTTGTCAGAGACCTTTCTGAATGGTTGCAGTTCCAGTTGTTATATTGTTATATCTCACCACAGTTGTTTTATCCCAATACAGATTTTTGATGACCATAACATCGTTTGACTTGAGGTTATCTTCTGCATTTTTGAAAGGGAATTTAGGTTTCATAAAACAAGGAATGAAACAAAGTTTTGTACTCTTCAAGTATTTATTCAATAATTTTTAGTTGACAATTTATATTTCTTTGAATTTCTTTCATTTCCTTTGGTACTGTGTAATAAGTATTAATTCTATAAGTCTCCTAAATTGACATGGTGTGTTCTAAAGACATTTATTTTATTTAATTCTAAAAAGTTTTGAATAGAAAATTTTTTCAAATTAAAATTTGTGAAAGGTTTACGGAAGAAATATGTATGATATTTTAAATATGTTTATTTCTTAAAATCATGACTTCCTCCCATGACTGCATTCTTCTTCGTACACTTCGTTCTTCTTTCATTATTATTTTCAGAAGCTCGCGTCGATCTACTTTCATAGTGTGTCCTAAATATCGTAGTTTTCTAGTTTTAATATTTTGCTTATTTTACGATCTTCTCTGCATTTGTATTTCTTTGTTCAAAGAAATTTCTTGAATTCATCGAAGGATTGCAACCTGTCAAGATGTTCCTGCTTCACAATGTCCAGCTCTCCAATCCATACAGCAAAACACCTAACATCTTGTGTTCTATCCCTTTATTTCAGTAAGGGGATTTGCAAGAATAGTTTAATATGTAACTCAAATGATATCGATATCTTTACCCTGATACTCCTAGATCTTCTGTGAATATCCCTTTGTATAGCTTGTGCGAGATATGAGATCAGTGGCATTCATGTGGCATTTATTGTATCCTTACTCCATTTTTTGCACAGCACTGTTAATTTTTAAGGCAAAAATGAAATGGTGACCGAAAAAATCTCTATATATTTTTTTTCTTCTACCCAAAGTAGACTTAATATCTCATCTTTCGTTTTCTAGCTAAAGGCTCTACCACTGAGCTATCGACCCTCATTTTAGATATGACATGAGGATCCAGAGTGCTCATTTCATTCATAATTTTCTTAGTAAATATTGTTAAAATAAGACTTATTGATGATATTGTACTGGCTTACGTGGTCTGTCATCTTGAGTTTTTACGATAATTGAATTTTGTATGTGTTCAACAATAGGATCTTTCGTCACTATTCGATGCACAGTAGACAAACAGAATTCCAGTGCTGTATGTCGAAGAGAGATGTTTGGGTTCTTGACAACCTCCTACCTTAACAATGTTTGCGACTGAACGTCCTCCATGAGCACGTATTGTCTTCATAACATCTGCTATAGACCCACTTTTTGAAATTTCTTCGCAATTTTTCCATTATCATTTTTGGTTGGTCCATTTTGCAGGCCAAAATATTACGAAATGCACTTTTACTTGAGCGTACATTTTCGGAAAAGGCTTCAATTAATTCAACACATTGTTGTATTTTCAATATTTCCACGATTCAAATTGTAAAAATAATAAAATTTGTTAATTCGCAAAAAATTACATTATAAAAATGGAAAAAGTCAAGGAAGAAAATTGAAAAGAGCATTAGCACTGATTTGATCACAATTTCATACAATATTCTCTGAATCCACTAATACTGTGAAGTTAACATTTCAAATCTAAAGCATGTAAATGTTCTTTAATTTTATTGGATATGGAATTATATTATAGTAAATAAGTCAATTGCCATAAATAAAAAAAAATTTTGAGCACCGTTTTATGAACTGGTACCGAGAAAGGATACTTTCCTTTTGTACAATTTACATTTTGATGAAACTCAAAATATTGGCTATGCTAACTGAAGAAAATCAATAATCTATATACATACAATCCATAAGCATCTGTAAGGTTTATTAGGAGACGGTCCTGCTTGTGTTATCGTAACTCATTATTGTTTGTTATTGCAGGTGGCCGTGAAAGCACTTAAGCCTTCCATGTTGATATTTCCAATCAACTTTGTTAATTTCCCCCCTTTTTGTCTTGATGCAATAAATTAATTCTCCCCTTCTCCAATAATACCTACAATACAAGTAAGGTCTCATTATTAGTCTCATAATACTTAAATTGGTTTTTTGTATGTCTTACAACATTATCACGATTACTACAAACGTAGTAATCCACCTCACATTTGTTCGAAGTGTAATTGTCATTACTTCAGCTTGGTATCGTATACAGTGATACCAAAATATAATCGGTTTTTGTCAAAAGTGTTTTACTTCAATTCCTCATCGTCGTTGTGGTTTATCATTATTAGATAAAGGAAGTTGGAAACCACTGCACACAGAGTGTTCATAGAAGTTACAATCACCGCTTCTCAACAAAGATACAGTCCACAAACTAATCGTAATTAATCATTATGATTAATTAATTTGCAATTGTCTGTTATTTCAACAGAATAATAGGCAAGATACTGCGGTAAACAAACCGTGGTACGAAACACCATATTTACACAATTTTCTAAATCCTACGTGAAGCATGGTTCTCAACGCACTCTTCTTTATAACATTTAGGATATTCAAAAACGATTATCAGCCTAAAAAATTGCCATGGTGAATGCTCTTCAGCAAATAAAATTCTAACTGACTTCTCAACATGAAAATCATATACATGTAGAATTAAACTTCGTATCGTGCTGGACTTTACTTGATAATAAGAGAAAGCCATTGTACACTTTAATTAAATGAAACACATTTATGTAGATTACTATTTATTACCTGGAGTTGTTCACATGCCACGTTTCCTCTGCACAGTTTACTTCTTCAGAACAATTTGAGTTGTCTGTAAGCATTTGAAGAAGTTGATTATGTTAACGGTGACTCCTTGTCAAAAAATAGGGTGGGTCTTTCATATAAAGTTCATTTTTTGACGCGCCTCTGCTTAGTTACAGCCGCTGAAAGATATCGCTCGAAAAACATTTTTTGATTTTTCCTAAAAACCAAAACACTGATAAGAATAAATTAAGCAGACATTTAATGCGGACAAGACGGTGTTTCTCTATGATTGCAAGGGGTATAAAAAGCCACCCCTAAACCTTCTTTCGCACGAAACTTTTTTCCATGCTCCTATTTTACAATAAAAAAAGTAATTTTGGATAGTCTCTTCTATTTTTAGCAAATAAGGGCTCTTGTAATTTCTTGTTAAAATTCAAGGTTTTTGAGAAGAACTTTATCAACATGATAGCGGGAATCGTAGAGGCTTGAATTATTTCCGAACTAGAATTTATCTAGTAAGCGGATGTGATTTTGTTATGACAACTGACTAGTTTTAATTAACTTTGATTCAGTTGAAATTGTTGTCAGTTTTTTGGTTTATAAAAAAAATAAAAACTGTTTTTCGGGCACCAACTTCAGGGGGCTGTGACTAAGCAGTGGGGGCTCAAAAAAATAGAGTTTATATAAAACACCCACCCCATTTTTTGACAAGGAATCACCACCTAAATTTTTTGCAATTATTCATATAACTAAAATGAGGACTTAAATCTATCCTTAAGTTCTATTCTATAAGAACTCTATTTAAGGTATTCATAGAGTACAATTTCCAAAAATGTAATACTCTAATTATTAACAATGATCTCGTCTCCCAAGATAGTTTTTGATTCAAGGTAGTTTAATTTACAATTCTTTCACCTCATAAAAACATACGTGTGATCTTAGCTATGTTAAGGATCAGCGTATGATTACATAAACAACCTCTCGCTGAAACCAGTCCTTTTTTAGATTCATTTATAGCAGATGAAATACATGGCAAAGCAAGTATCCGCAAACATTCCCGACGAAAATTGCGTTGAACCTGCTTCTGTGGGTAAGCCACTTACATAAAGAATGAACAGAGCAGGACGCGCAATACTTCCCTGAAGAATGCAACTGGTTCTCTCTCAACTGAGGTCAATACTTCATCATTCACCTCCATAATAACTATCTGTTTCTCTATCAGTTCAAAATAATTGTCTATTTTCCTAGAATCCTCAAGAATTTTCAGTAATGGAAGTAAGATGATGTACGAGGGGCGTTCAATGTGTTCTGAGTACCTATAGACATGAAAGAAAACTGAGAAAATTTTGGAAAAATTCTATTTTTCAATGTAGTCCTCTAAAACAGCAATACATTTGTTAGATCGAGAAATAAGCTTCTCTAAACCTTGTTCAAAATATTCTTCCGGTTTCTCTTCAACAGAGGTATTAATTGCTATCTTGAGTTCTTCATTGTCGGAAAATCGCTTTCCACGAAAATAATTTTTCACATTTAGTAGTACTCAAAGGGGGCTAAGTCTTGACTGTGAGGAGGATGAGTAATTTCTTCGAAGCCACATTCCCGCACAGCAGTCTTAGCCACGCGGATCTTGTAAAGTGTTCCGTGAAACAGCAACACCCCCGCTGTGAGTTTTTCTTGCAATTTTTCTTCAATTGCTTCTCTTAAATTACGTAAAGTGGTTGCGTATGAGGCTTTTACCCTTTTTAGTGTATTCTATCAATGAAATTCCTTTAGAATCCCAAAACACCTTAGCCAATATTTTTCCAGCAAATGGGGTGGCTTCAAAGTTCTTTGGGGCTGTGCAGCATTTTTATGTCACTGCAGGCACTCTTGTTTACTCTCAGAGTCATAGTGATGAACCCACGTATCCCCAGTAATCAGCACAGAGCTCTGAAAACTACCTACAGCACTCGACTCACACTTGCTTCTGAGGTGCGGTAAGCATTCTTCGTACCTACCTTGCACTGACCTTTGAAAGTTTAAAATGGTCATGCAGGATAGCCTGTAGGATAGCTACGGATAGATTTGTCATCTCTACTAACATCTTAATTTTCATTAATCTTAAAGTGCCAGCTTTACCAATCTTTTCATATTTTCTTCAGTGGTGCCGCTAATGGGCCCGCCCGAGCGAGGTCATCTTCAATGCTTTCTCTGCCTCACTTGAACACCTTTGAAAGGTGGATAACGACAGGACACAGTCTCAGTAAACAGCAACTTCATGAATGATTTTTTGACTTTTTCCCTGCTTAGTGCTTAGGAAATTTATAACGGCGCGATACTCAATTTTCTTCGTTATTGTGGGGTCAGTCATTCTGGTCGTCTTTTACAGAGAATACCTAGAAAACTAATAATAGTAAATTAGTGAAATTTTATTATATACCCCCAGATATAGTCAATAGCACATGAGATAATTAGATTACTCGCATTATTAACAAATCACCCCGATACCGAAAATATATTGAACGCTCCTCGTATGAGTATATAGTCGAAGGCATTTATCAAATTCAAAAACAAAGCTGTCAACTCCTCTTCTTGCTTCATAGCAATAGCAACTTCACTGATGAGTTCAAATTTTTACTTTTCACGAATTCATGCTAACGTTCTGAGATGACATCGAATTCATGAATTTATAAAAAAAAGTAGTCTGTTGGACAAATGGCCAAAATCTCCGAAGATTCCAGAGAAAGAAGATAAAATAAGAAGAAAAAAAAAAAAAAAAAAAAATATATATATATATATATATATATATATATATGTATTTATATATATTCTCTTCTCTCTCTCTCTCTATATATATATATATAAATATATATATATATATATATATATATATATATATATATATATATATATGTATATATATTTATATATATATATATATATATATATATATATATCTGTACAAATAATACTGTTATTTTTAGGGAAAATAACTTTGTAATTTCTATGTTCTATGATCTATGTTCTCTGTCCAAGATTTCAACCTAAAAGTGTCACATGTTTATTCAGTTAGTTGTTAGAAATGTGAATTTAGAAACCCGAAGAAATAGCATTGTTTTTGATTTCTTCCAGGTTAGAAAGCTATTTTTTTATTCATTTCTTTTTATTTCGTTGTATTTCTTTGCATTATTATTTCATTTTGTGTATGTTATTCTGTTATATTTTAAAGTAAAGAAAACAAAATCTTCCAGAATCATGACATCAAATCGTCTTTTTCTTGAATTATAAAAATAAGAATTGATTACATTCTTATAAATCAAAAACGTAAACTCTAATGACGACATACATGAAGATTTGCATCGCTTTGGAAGCATCCAATACTGATAAGAAGAAAAATACATACAAATTCAAATGGATCCAAACTACGGAAACGGAAAATACATATTATGCAATACCAGAGGACAAACAGGATATATCTGACCATCATGAAATTTTGGCTCTACCGAAGGTGAAGATTATCTTGAAATCGATTAAAGTAAGAGGTTCATTTCGTACGTGTCATTTCATTAACTCCGGAATTGAAAGAAATATATTTTGATGCAGAAGAAGATGTGATGTTTAAGAATGAATATTTACAACTGATTTATTCACCCGCATACGTAAGAACATTATTTGGACAAGAATCACCAAAACCACAGTATACGGTAGAACTTTCAAGAAAAAGCAAGGATTTCAAGAGGATAAAGGTCGATTTTGTGCTGAATAATTTTGATGATAAGAGTGTTTCAGTGAATTTATGGTTAAAAAAATTCGAGACGGTATGCACGCGTTGTGAAAGAGAAGAAGATAGAGACAAAATTTTGATTTAACGGTTGTTTCTAGATGGAATAGCGAAAGATTGGTCTGATTCTAAATTAATTACATTAGGTTTAGACAAAAATTTTTAAATATGGAAAGATAACTGCTTAGGGAGTTTTTGTGAAACGAGTTGGTATTAATATAGAGAGGCCTATTCATTTAGGTATATAGAAGAAAGTTTAGTTGACTACGCTTTTGGGAAAGAAAATTTGTTGTTGAATCTCCGAAATAATTTTCCAACTGACATATTACTTGATTTAATTGTGACAAGTTTGCCAAATATTTTACAAGATAGAATTGATCGATCAAATGTAACAACTTCCGAGAAATTATTGGGTGAGTTGCGAAAACTGGAAAAATTAAAAAAATATGACAACGATCGAAATGAATGAATTCACAGAATGACTAAATCTGCCGAACAAATTCCTTCCTTTTCACGAAGAAATAGAAAACCAGTTAATAAGGATCCATGCTCAGTTTGTGAGAAGAATGGTTTTTCAGGTAGATTTCATCCGGAGACTTTATGTCGGCTAAGGTATAAATCCAATAATTTTGAACAAAAGAACGTACCCGGTAACATAAAAACTGTAAACAATGTTGGGGTACAGGATGAATTAAATGAGGCCATTTCAAACCAAAAAAACTAAGACTGCTGCCATTGATAAAATTGAAGGTGTTTATAAAAAATATTGAATTATGTGGAAATTATGATTCGGGCTCAAATGTTAGTCTTCTGAATTCCAAAGCAGCAGAAATGTCGACGCACTGAAGAGAATAGAAACACGTTCAAAACAGTCAGTGGCAGGGCAAAATTTTCAGGAAAAATAATTACAAAAATGAGAATCACTAATATCAAAAAAGAAATTGTACTTTTTGTAGTTAATGAGAAAAATTTCGAGTATGATATTCTACTCGTACTAGATTCTATTTCCAATTTTCAATTAATACAAGGTTTTGATTTGAATATTTATCAAAGATTAGATATGAATGAAGAGAGAAAGATCGATTGTGTCCATAATAATAATAATAATAATAATAATAATGATAACAAAGATTACACCATCAATTTTAATTAAGGAATACCAATAGAACTTTTCGAAGCAAAATTAGACCATTTGGAAATAAATTAGAGAAATCAAATTGAAGTTTCAATAAATATGACCATATTTTTGCAAAACACAAGTTTGATATTGGTCAGGTCCAAACTAATGAGGCACATATAAAACTTTCAGAACACAAATTTATAGCAAAAAAACCATACAGATGCACAATGAACGATCAAAAAGAGATAGAATTCCAAATAGGAAGATTGTTGAAAGCGAATCTGATTAAGGAGTCCTCCTCACCTTTTGCATCACCAGTCACTTTAGCATATAAGAGAGATGAAGGATCTAAAACCAGATTATGTGTCGATTTTCGTGAACTCAATAAATTAATTGTTCCCGAACCGCAGCATTTCCCATTAATTGATGAAATCTTAGCCAAGATACGAAATGCAAAATTCTTCACTACATTAGATGTAAATTCTGCCTTTTGGTCGATTCCTATTCGTATCAAAGATAGATATAAGACTGCTTTTGTGACACAGAATGGTCACTGGCTATGGAAATGTTTACCCTTTGGATTTAAAACATCCCCGGCCATATTTCAACGTATATTGAATAATATTATCAGAAAATATAACCTAAATTTATTATGCCCAAATTACATAGAGGATATTTTAATATTTTCTTCATCATTTGACCAACATATAGAACATTTGGAGAGTCTCTTGAAAGCAATATGTAATGAAGGATTCAGACTTAAATTTATCAAGTGTAATTTTGCAGAAGAGGAAGTCAAATATTTGGGACATATTGTAGGAAACAATACAGTACGACCTATAAATGAGGCAATTTTTGGGTTAAGTTAATTTTTATTACAAATACCTGAAAGATTCAGCCAGATTATTAGAACCGTTGCATAATTTACTGAGAAAAGATGTAAAATTCGATTGGTCATAAGCTTGTCAGGAAGCTTTCAATAAGGTTAAGGACATCCTTTGTTCTGAGCCAATTCTTGCCATTTTCAATCCAAGTGCCAATACTACTACATATACTGATGCCAGTATTCAAGGAGTAGGAGCTATTCTTAAACAAAAACAGATTAATGGTGAAATGAAACCTGTAGTGTAATTTTCTAAAAAACTAAATAAATATCAAAAGAACAAGAAAGCAATATTCCTAGAATATCTGGCAATTAAAGAGGCAATTAAATTTTGGAAATATTGGATAATATGAGTCAAATTTATTGTTGTTACTGACCGTAAGCCATTAGAAGGGAAAGAATTTCGTACAAGACCAGATGAAGAGCTGGGTGACATGATGAATTTTATATCAGAATTTGATTTTGAGGTTAGATATGAACCACGAAAAGAAAACTAGGGCATGGACGAAAATAGCCGATTAATGTATTGAAGAATACAATAGAACAGACGGATATAGCCCAGAATATTTACGTTGTGGCAGAACTGATCCCATTGCTCCAGAAGAACTTATTGAAGCGAGAAATTTACCAAAAGATAAGGAAATAACATATAAAAATTCTTTACGCTAGCATGAATACAATAAAAGACTGATCGACAAGAATAGGAAACATTATGATTTTAAAATTGGAGACTATGTTTACGTTGAAAATAAATCAAAATTGAATAAAAAAAATTGATGAAATAAGAACAGGACCATTTGAATGAATCGAGAAACCCGAAGAAATAGCATTGTTTTTGATTTCTTTCAGGTTAGTAAGCTTTTTCTTCATTTATTTCTTTTTATTTCTTTGTATGTTATTATTTTATTTTGTGTATGTTATTCTGTTATATTTTAAAGTAAAGAAAATTACATCTTCCAGAACCATGACATCATATCGTCTATTTCTTCAATTATAAAAATAATAATTGATTACATTCATATATATATATATATATATATATATATATATATATATATATATATATATATATATATATATAGGTATATATATATATGTATATATATGTATATATATATATATATATATTTACAACATTTACAAAAACGATTTTTAGGTTGTCTCGAAAAATCGTCTCTCTGAAAGAGACGGATAATAAAAGGAAACGATGGACAAATCATATCAATCGACAATTTGAAAATTCTCACTGGTAATTTATCAAAACCTGACGAAAATTGATTTTGCGAAGATTTAACAATTATGAATACTTCTTGCTCTGAAAAATCAAAAATTAAAGAAGATCCGTGACACCTATCCGAGCATTAATTGTAGACTCTTTTAACTTTTCAGTCATTCTAATCGGAAAGCCGACCAAACAAATTGTTGGAAATATTCGAAGTTCTACCATAATTTTTATATTTCTTGAGATAATTAATGATTCTCCAGGAGCTCTAAAACTTATTTTTGTAATTGATAATGAAAACACTGATATATTTTTTCACATCTGATGAAAGAAAATTATACTCAAATAAATGATTGAATATGTCAAAACAGAAAGGTAATCGAAAATTCAATTAATGCTTAAGTTCTGTCCATATTTACATTCTTAAATTATTGTGACAAAAACTACAAATCTAAAAACGTGTTTATATTCAAGTATACTGAATGTCATTTTTTTTGTTAATATTTTTCATTCAAATATCTTTAATAATTCATAGAGTAATTCAGAGTGCATTCAATTATCAATGAGTGGGTTTTCGGCTCTCTAATAGATCTATTCATGGACACCATATTTGGGACAGTCAGTATACACATTTCATAAATTAGTTGTTGATATATCGAAGCCCTATTGATTTCGAACTGGTGAATAATTGCTGAATTTATTTGAAAATACATCATTACGGTAAATTCATTATCGTTTCAGCTTTGTTCTCTCAAATGAGGAAAGCAGCGAAAAGTGGTATTATGTTACCTCGACAATTTAAACTGATTCTGGTATGTAACTGCACTCGACGTTTAATGAAGTGTATTTGAATAATGGGGGTATAGTATTTGATGATTAAACTGATACCAAGGATCAATTTTATTGGCAGAAATGAATAATTCTTCAGCTTCACTTTTCAATTGGGCAATTATTTGAAACCATAGTTAAAAATGAGCAAAATACAGACATTAAACGGAATCAGAGGATCCCGATAAAGGAAGGCGGAAATTTACAGTACAAATGTATCATTTCACGACGAGGATACTCTATTTTCTTTCATTCTGTCCGCATCTCTTGAATTTTAAATTCGTGAGCTTGATCTAGGAAACAGCGTGCCATCATTTTATTCAAATGTCTGTTATTTTAGAATTTTCAAAATGTTCGAAAATGGTCTCAGTCGTACAGGTTGGACTCACGGTTAGAGAATCTGAGGTCAAAAGAAATTCCGTATAGATGGTTCGATCTGGACCTCCTAAAACACTCCAACTTTCGAAAAGAAAGATTTAAGATCTTAACCGTCAAGCAGAGATGGTATATCTTTGTAAGAATTTCAATTTCTTTAATTCCTTAAAAATAAAAAAACATTAAATCAAATAAATGTCTCAGAGACTCTGTTTCTTTTTAGTGGACATATAGAATTAACACATATCGCACAGCTTTATAAAGAGATCAAAATAATCCAAAGAAAATATAGAATATTCATCGAATCTTCTTAATAAATGCAGCACTGTTCCGTACAGGTATTGTGGAAAATAAATTCTATTCCAAAAAAGCCTAAAATGAAGTCAAAAAATTCTTCGAAAAAAAAGTCTTTTTGAAAGGCTCTTTCAACAAACTATCCAAACTTATGTAGCACATCTTCAAAAAGACGTTTGACACTTTCGTCGATCATTGTCAGTCTAATTTTCTGAAAGTTAAATGAAAATATAAAAAATAATAAAAAATATATCATACTTTACCACACAGCACACTCGGACAACGAAAGAGATTCCACAAACAAAACAGAAAAGTACAATTTATATTGAAAAGACGTTTCGTCCTCAGTTGAGGACATTCTCAATTTTATTAGCAAATAAAGTAAAACTTTCCAGTCTTTCGACAAGTCTTAGCAGAAAATTAGTATTATCTCGAAGTTAAAAGTTAAAACAATGATTTATTTTTCGCTGGTACGCAGTATCGTCTATGTGTTAGTAGGTTGTTATATAAGAATCTATAACAACTTACTAACACATAGACGATACTGCGTACTAGCGAGAAAAATATATAAATATGGAAGTTGACGAAATAAAAGCTTTTCGGGTGGATTTGGCATCCATATATCCCGGTTAAATTCCTTAATTGGCAGAATTGTTCCAATGGTTTCGCGGTTATTCACATCTGAATGTTTTTGTCATTTTTACAATGGTTTCGGAAATGCTCATCTAATCAAAGTCAAATTTGGCATTTAGGTGTATAAAAATTATAGGAAAATTTTTGCCAAATTTCATGAGGATCGCCCGTCCGGCGGACAACTGAAGATGAAAATGCTAATTTCCGAACGGAAAGATCTAACCATTGCAGTTTTCAGGTTTTCAGTTGAAAGATATTAAAAAAAAAAAAAAAATTGTTTATTGTCTAAACAGGAGGAATCCCAATTACAAGACAACATATTAATATATGGTACAAAGCCGATGAATATTGCAAAATTAAATACTAACTACATCAATGATGCAGAACAGAAAAAGGAAAATTTACAAAAACTCTTTCAATCTATAGGCAACTTTGCCTAAGATGCAGTAGTTCCCTCAGTTTCAGTTTAAAAATTCGTAAACCATCGCTGCAGACATCAACATCAACACATATCCTATTGAACTGCTGACACATAACATATATTGGTGATCTAATCATCGTGTTCGTTCTGGGTTTAGGGAGGTATAGCATCTGTTCAAGTCGACTACCATTGCGAGGAATGCGAAAGCTCAGCCTGGCCAGCAAATCAGGACAATCTATATAGAAATTAACCAGCTTGTAGACGACGAGACACAAGTAGTAGACCCTCCTGTTCTCCAATGCCAAGCATGCGAATCTGTTCAGAAGAGTGCGATGGTCAAAACCCTGGGCCGGGTACACACCATCTAATTTGAATGCTAAAAATTTCAAAAACTGCCTCTGAACAGACTCTAGTTGGTTGATGTGTACGTTATACGTTATATATTGGACCCCAGACAGGACTGGCGTACTCAAGTTTTGAACGGACAAAGGAATTGAACAGGGTAATGAAACAGTTGGGATCCTTGAAGTCTCGACATACCCTGAAAATAAAGCCAAGCATTCGCTTCGCAGCAGCTGTGACATTTCCATAATGCGGTACAAATGTTAACTTATGGTCAAATTGAACTCCCAAATCTTTAACTTGATGTACTCTCTCTAAAGCTAGATGGCTTATAGTGTAGTCGTACAAAATGGATGCGTTCCTCAGGGTGTAAGTTATGGTCTTACATTTATTAATATTCAATGGTAATTTATTCACAGTACACCAATTGCTCAGCCTATGAAGATCCTGCTGAAGCAGCCAACAGTCATGAACGGTAGATATGGTCCTGAACAGCTTGAGGTCGTCAGCAAACAATAGAGAGCAGCATAGCAGATTTTCTCCGACATCATTAATAAAAATTAGGAAAAGTAGTGGAGCCAAATTACTACCTTGAGGGACACCGCTGAGCGCCGGGAAGGAACATGATCTATGACCCCTAAATTCCACAAATGCAATACGATTAGTGAGGTAAGAGAGGAACAGCAGGAGCAGCCGACGATCGAAACCAAAGTGTTCCAGCTTCCGCAATAAAATTGAGTGATCTACCCTGTCGAAAGCTTTCGAAAAGTCAGTGTATACTGCATCAACTTGCAACTGATTGTCTACAGCCTCACAGACAGATTGTGTAAATATTGTTAAGTTGGTAGTGGTAGATCTTTTGTGAATAAAACCATGTTGACTATCCGATATGAGGCTCCTGACTGGGGAAAATATTCTGTTATATATACACATCTCAAATACTTTAGCAAAGTTGGATAAAAGGGAAATAGGTCTATAATTAGAAATGTCATCCATTTTTCCGGATTTAAAGACTGGGCACACCACAGAGGTCTTCCATAAGTCTGGAAAGCAACTATTCTCCAAGGCTAAATTATAAATGGTCTGCAGTGGTTTGGAAAATACATAAGCACAGTCCTTCAGAAGAAATGCTGGAATACCATCAAAACCATTGGTAAATTTTGGCTTTAGTGCCTTAAGGCAATACCGGACTTCGCATTCATCAAAGGACCTCAATGAAATAATTGGATTGTCGTTGTCTGAGATTGGGTTAGGATTAGGAGCAGAATTATCAGCTGAGCTTTCAATATATGCGCTTCGGAAAAAATCAGCAAATGCATTGACAATCGCAGAAGGATTATTGTACTCTACATCATTCCACCGCAAAATACTTGGAATTCTTGAGGTTCTCTTTTTATTGTGGAAATAACTCCAAAAGGTAGAAGGATCGCTTGTTATAGAACTTTCCGATCTGCGTTTGAAATCATCATAGGCGGCTGCAACTTTGGTCTTAATCAAACTTCTCAGTGATTTGAATTGAGCTCTAAAGTGTTCGCTATTACAGGTCTTCAACTTTTTGAACATTCTACTTTTCTTCCTAATAAGTTCAATTATTTCTCTACTATACCATGCTGGATATTTACTATTGAAATTTTGTTTAAGCGGGACACATTCATTAAAAATGTTGAAGAGGGTGTTATAAAATAATTCTACTGCTACGTTAACATTATTGCAGTTCTCCAAGAATGTCCAATCTGTGTCCACAATCATAGAGTAAAGAAGTGGAAAATTGGATCTTGCAAAATCGAACTTTACTATTGATTCGTTAAATGTGATACTAGAAGCTGGCCCGGGACAAGTTAATGTTATATCCAGAGCCGGATGATATCCATCCTCTGGGACAAATGGAACTTCACTTTGATGGACATAGCAATCAATATTTGAGAAAACCAGATCCAGAAGTCTGCCCGAGTGGTTCAGGATGGAATTGAACTGTTCTAAGCTATAAAAACCGGCAAACTGATCCAGCCTGGTCAAAATATCATTATACCTGTTTGCATCACCACCGAAATCAGGCTGATTGAAGTCACCAAGAACCACCAAGTTCCCTCCGTATAGGTATTCTAAAGATTCCAGCATTTCAAACAGATTAAAAATGTGTGACAAATTAGCTCTAGGAGGTATATAGACAACAAATATGTAAATGAGTTTATGCTTATAATGTACCTTGCAGCCAATCACGTCAATGGAACAGAAACTATAACGAAAACCCGACAAGTCAACTTCGGCAACCTCACAGTCACCTCTAACACCCACCAGCACTCCTCCACCACGAGAAACCGAACTGGCCCGCAAGTTTCTGTCACTTCTGAATACGGTATAATTGCCGGAAAAAAGTTCCATGCTGAACACATCAGGTTGAATCCAGGTCTCAGATACAGCTACAATATGGTATTCACCGACCGACACAGACTTGAAGAAGTCATGAGTCTTAGTATTGAGTCCTCTAACATTTTGGTACTAGCAACGAAGATTCAGCCCTGCCTGTTTAGACCTTTTAACTAGTTTTTCTGAATTATTCTAGGCTCACCATGTATATATTTAATTATCAGGTTGGCTTCACCCTTAGCAGTACGATCCCTGAGCTCAGTCCTAATTCGGCGGTATTGTTCCATTTGGTGAGGCGTCTTGTCCGAAGTAATGAAGAGATTCTTGAATTTCTCCATCCTTCTCACCTCTTTCGACCGATAAATCATCTCATCAGCAGGAGCCGCAGACCGAAAAATGATCTTCATCGGTCTTGGCCCGGCTGAACCCTCGCTAACAGCACGACCAACACGAAAAAATCTGTAGTGCCTCAGCTCAACTTCAGGGTTAAAAAACCTCACCAACTCGCCAACAGACTCCCTCTCATCAGCCAAAACCTCCGGCAGATTGAAGATCATCACATTCTTCTTCCTGATTTCTCGCTCCGAGATCTCCTCCACTACACGACCAAAGTTCGCTTCATCTGAAACCTGAAGACCCGATATAACATACATTCAAAAATAAACAGAATCGGATCGATGGTTCTGGAGTGATTCTCATTTGAATTTTAAACTTCAAATATCTTCGAAAGAACGAATCCCATCCAGTTCAAATTTACTTTTCATATGTGAATTAATGACACAAAGGCTCCTGCATAATTTCGTGGAGGTAATGTACGTTTTGACTTTTTTATGTAATTTAGGCCAAAAGTATAACAAGTTTATGAAGTTTTGTGTGATACATTCTTTTCCCACTTTTTCTTGCCAATATATAAACACACAGATCGCAGGGATAAGGGTGGAGCCTTTAAATTACGTATTTCATATTCTCAGAAGATGTTTGTTCCTTCAAGTAAAAAATTCTGAAATTAAAAGAAATAACGTTTATTTGATTTTCATCTGACAGAACATAGAATTTTGTATTTTTATTCATCATATAAAGCTTCGTCAAGAAGTTCTTCAAACATTTGAAATTTTCAAGGAAACCGACTATTGAACAAGGACGAAAAAGCTTTTGGACTTCACTAATTTTCACGATTTTTCAGAATCACTTTTGTTACTTCTCGAGAACAAGGAACTATTCATTTAAAATTTCAGGAGAAATTAAAATAAGTTTTGGGAAATCATTGTTTCACTAACAAAAGTTCAAACTTAAAACAAATTGTAGAAATTACTAAGTTTTACTACCAAAAAATATATATTATACATTTTCTTGTGACTCGAGTTTCGGGAAATGAACTATCCCATCATCAGACAACTTGTTGTGAAAATGTGTAATATATATTTTTTGATAGTAAAACTTAGTAATTTCTACCATTTGTTTTAAATATGATCAACTACCAAATAGTAACGGCTGAAACAATTCAGTATCTGAAAAGTTCAAACATTTTTGTGACTTCAGTTTCGCAGTGTAACCTCATCATCGGACAACTGAAAATTCAACATCAATTACAATGTAGTTGAGCAGATCAGGTACAAAGAATGAAAGAAAGGATACAACTGTTATAAAATATCAACAAAGTAAAGAGAAATATTGTACAGATATTATTTAAATATCTTGAATATTTTAGATTTACACAGATCCGTATCGTTATTTGAATATTATATTTGGATTATTTTGCTATAAATTCATTTGAAAATTTCAACAAATTCCAAATATTCGAATGCGTTACCTGATTCTAACAAAATTTTTTATAATATTGCAGGAAAAAGGTGATCATTTTCAATGCAACGGGTTCTGAATAGGGAAGTTTGCTAGTTTCTTGTGAATTTTATTTTATATTCATTGAATCTAGCATTGAATAACTGTCTGGGTAAAGTACATATTTGTTTCAATATGAGAATGATTGCTCATAAATTCCCGATTAATGAATATTTGGGTCTATCGCATTAGATAATGAAGATGATGTCTAGTTTTGCAGTTAAAACGCGACATAAGTATTTAATTTTGGAAGGTTTTTGATTACTCTTTCACTTTTGTGAACGAATTACGATGAAGAAATGGTTTTTTGAATTATTTGGTATATGTATTTCTTCACCGTACTTCGGTGACACAATCGAAGAAGTATTGGTCTTTCAAAATTTACTATTAATATCGTCTTGAAACCGCAAAACAAAATATCATCCTTTATTATTAAATGAGAAAGACCCAAGGCAAATATGTATTAAAAAGCGAAAATTGAGGAAGAAATTCCGTGCATAATGGACTAATCGCCAAAAAAAAATAGAAATTTCAGCAAATCTATCAGTGAATGATATATAATATTCCATTGGGTTTATAAAAGCGGATGTTTCAATTTATTACTAGAAAATCTGCGATCGAAGAAAAAACTCATGTTGAAATTTTTTCCTCACACAATCTAATTTTTTGAGCTCAATAGTAATATATCTACCGAGGGTTCGAATAGACATTTATGCTCTATCGAAAATTCTTGAAATAATAATGAAAATATGAATTTGAGGGAAATGATATATTAATTGAACTTTGATCATTTGAAGTGCCCTATTGAAATATCCATCTGCTTTATTGTAACACACCATTTAGCTGTACATGATCTACTCAACTGAAATATTTGTGATGAAACAGCATAACCACTTCAACCAGAAGAAAGTTCCAACTTCTTTTCATATTTTCTTATACCCATTTGCAATTGTTATTATATTAATGACTTTAGCATTCTCGGGGGTATGTTTGAGGTTATATCAGATAGGTGCCCCATATCGAAAGAACAAATTATAATTATTATTCACAAAATTGAAGTGAATTCAAAGAGTATATTTTTGAACGAGGATTTTTTCAATATTTCAAATACTTAGCAGAATTATTCTGTAAACTCTACAAAATTTCATTCAATAAATTCCATAATTTCTTTCATTAAATCAAAATGTCTTAGAAACACCCTCATTTTACATAATTTGAAACACCCCATCTCTACGTGGATGCCATATTTGAGTTTTTTTAGAATTCCTGAAAAAACGAAAACTCACATAACATATAAATGTAAAATACGCAGTTTAAAGGCTCCATTCTTCTCAATTCGATCTTCATCGATACATATTGGCCAGAGAGTGGAAAATGAATATACTGAACAAAACTTCTTACACTTTTGATACTCATTTCCTACACCAAATAAAAAAGAAATCCTAAAAGTTCTCGGAACTAATCTCAATTATGAATGAGCATTCTTAGTATTCTTGAGCCAATTATGCAATCTACAATCTTTTCAAGAAAACTGCACCAGCTAGCTCTTTTTCTATTTTATAATTTACATAAAGGATTTCTCAATAAGAAAATGAAAAGCCCGCTACCATTGCAGCTGTCACCATTGAAGCTGTTATCTTTTGACATTCGATAAGTGAAAACTACGCCATTAGTAAAACGATAAACGCTTCAAAAATGTAACAAAATTTTTAAAATTCACTACAAATATGGTGAAAATTTTGCAGTCACAGTTCGCAAAACAAAAGCACTTTTGGGTCGTCGTGAAGCACCTTCTCGACCGGCAAAAATGAGACCGGTGGACAATTTTGAGCTGTTCGGATGAGTTAGTGATGTGCGTCGCAAGAGAAAAATTTAGAATATGGCTGCTGTAGTCCGTAGTGTTGACGAAAACCCCGGTTTGTCGATTCCTCGTCGACCTTTGAAATTAGGCATTCCACAAAAGTCATAACACCGTATTTTGCATCAAGACTAAGGTATTAAGGCTTTTAAAGGTCAATTATTTCAAGAATTCAAGCCGGTCGATCACCGGCAACGTTGTATAATTGGGTCCTTGAAAAGCATCAAAATGATCCGGAATTTCATAGAAAAATCATATTCGCTGATACATTTTCACCACGATGGCTACGCTAATAAGCAGAATTGTCGCATTTGGGGCTCGGAAAATTCAAGAATTATTCTTGTCTCTCCATCCTCAGGGTCACTCTTTGATGCGGTTTTTGGGATGGCGGTATGATTGAACCTTAATCGAAAATGAGGCTAGTGCAACGGTTAACGGATGCCGCTACCGAACTATAATTAACACTTTTTATGCACGGAATTGGGAGGCGAATTGGACGACGTTTTCCATTGTTAATGGCATACCTTCTTCTCCACAATTAAATAAACATCTTTTAATTTGTCCTAAAATATACTTGTTTTTTTCAATATTGTATTGTATTTGTTTTAATATATTTATTTCTATTTCAAAATTCTCCTGTGATATATATATTAACTAGTCTATACAACGTACTATTGTATGCTGCTAATTTATGGGACAAGGGACGATTTGAAGAAGAATGTACTATGCAGCCTGTGTTTGTTGGTTTACGGTAAGTCAAAAAATTATGTCTTTTGTTGATTTCAGTTATTTCAAGTCTAAAAAATTTATGCTATTATTTTGTTCTTCTTCGTGAGTAAATTTTATCGTAGGGTATACATGGTTGATAAATTCTAAGAATAACGAAAGTAGTCTAGACGTACCGACAAATAGGCAAATAAAATCGTCAACAAAATGGTACAGATAAACGAAATACTTGAAAAGGGAATGTTCTTGTATTTTGTTTTCTAGGAAATCCGTAAATATTTCAGCTAATATAGGACTTAGTGGATTTTCCATCATAAGGCTTTCATTATCCTCCTAAAATATTCCATTGAACAAGAAATAATTTTGTGCAATGCATACATTGAGAATATCTATTATTTTTTCTTTAATTACCGGGTATATATGATTTTTGAATAGAAGCATTTCTACTTAATTTATTCTTTTTTTACAGGTATGCTAAAAAACAGGTTTTTAACGTCAACAGAGATTAATTTAGCATTGTTTGGAATCTGTATATTTTTGATTTTATCTTGTAGATGATATGAATTTTTTTATTGATAATTTTGCCTGAAAGTTGGTTTCTATTTGAATAATTCTTATCAATTCTGTAGAAAATTTATATGGCGGAGCTGTGACAAACGAAACTACTGTTCTTATTGGTTTGTTTTCTTTATGTAACTTAATAAGTGGATACAGAATTGGTGGTTGAGGGTTCATTTGCAATAATTTATAATTTATAGTTTTTTCAAATAGTGCTGATGAATTTTTTACTACTGTTTTCACTTGGTTTGGGTATTTTGTAATAGGATCTTTCTCAATAATTTTGTATTTATTAAGATCTAAAAATGGGGTTGTTTGTTTATATATTCATTTCTATTGATTGCAATCACTGTATTCTCTTTGTCAGATCTAGTAAAATCTACATTATTTTCTAAGGTTTTTTTCCGTATAGTTGCTACCGTAGCGTTATATGTGTTTTTATATGGCGTTGTTCTTTTTTTCAATATACTCGTTAAAGTATACCTATCTATATCTGAATTTTGATAACCGTCTAATGCATTTTCTGAATCTACAGCTAGATATTATTCGAATTTTTGTTTATTACTATATAATAAATTAAATTTATAACCTTTTTCGAATAATTTGTTTTCATCTTCAGTAAATTTTGCATTGTACAAATTCATGAATTTAGGAAAAAAGAGGTGATCCGAAAATTTTGTGTAACTTTGCTACTTTGAGTTTTGATGTTTGTTTTTGGCTAGTAAATTCTTTAATTTTTTCTTATGCGTAAATATTTTTTGTGAATGATGGTGTTGATATTATGTCTAACATTTCTATCTAAATGATAGAACATATTATGGTGGCTACAGGTCAATTCTGAATGTACTACCTTAAGGTATACGTTGGATATGTATCTTATCTGGTATTGTTGTTTCATTTGTACTTTCAGCCAAGTTTTCATTACCGCTATTCTTCCTTTCTCTGATAATAGGCTTGTATTCTTGGTTTTGAGATTTATGTAGGTAGGGATGACCTCAAGTTCTAAGCATTTGGTGAACAAAACTTAAAGTTGCAAACTAAAACAAAATTTTCGGATCACCCCTTATTTCCTAAATTCATGAATTTGTCCAATGCAAAATATACTAAAGATGAAATCAAATTATTGGAATGTCTAGCTGTAGATTCAGAAAATGCATTAAAGTACTATTGAAATTCAGATATAGATAGGTATACTTCCACAAGTATCTTGAAAAATAGGACAATGCCATATAAAAAAAACATATAACACTACGGTAGGAATATTATGAAAAAAATCTTCAGAAAATAATGTAGTTTTTACTAGAGCTGACACAGAAAATATAGTGATGGCAATCAATAGAAATGAACATATAAAGAAAATAACTTCATTTTCAGATCCTAATAAATACAAAATTATTAAGGAAAATCCTACTAGAAAATAGCAAAACCAAATGAAAACAGTAATAAAAAATTCATCAGGGCTATTTGAAAAAACTATAAATTATTGCAAATGAATCCTCAACCACCAATTCTGTATTCACTTATTAAGTTACATAAAGAAAACCAACCAATAAGACCAGTAGTTTCCTTTGTCACAGCACCGTCATTTAAATTGTCTGAAGAATTAATAAAAATTATTCAAATAGAAACCAACTTTCAGGGCAAAATTATCAATAAAATATTTATATCATCTAATAGAGAAAATAAGAAAATATAATGATTCCAAACAATGCTAAAATAAGCTCTTCTGACGTAAAAAACCTGTTTCCTAGCATACCTGTAAAACAAACAATTAAATTAGTAGAAATGCATCTATTGAAAAATCATACAAATCCGGTAAAAGAAGAAATAATGGATATTCTCAATGTATGCACTGCACAAAACTATTTCTGGTTTAATGGAATATTTTACGAGGATAACGAAAGCCTTATGATCGGCAATCCACTAAGTCCTATATTAACTGAAATATTAATGGATTTCTTAGAAAACATAATACAAGAACACCACCTTTTAAAGTATTTCATTTATTGGTACCGTTTCGTTGACGATATTATTTGCCTATTTGTCGGCACGTCTAGAAAACTGTTTTTATTCTTAGAATTTATATACCAGGTATACCCTACGATAAAATTCACTCACGAAGAAGAACAAAATAATAGCATAAATTTTTTGACTTGAAAATAACTGAAATTAACAATAGACTTAATTTTTTGATTTACCGTAAACCACACGTACAGCCCAATACATTCTTCTTCAAATTGTCTCTTGTCCCATAAAATAGCAGCATACAATAGTATGTTGTATAAACTAGTAAATGTACCTATGTTACAGGAGAATTTTGAAATAGAATTAAATATAATAAAACAAATTACAGTAAATAATGGGGATAACCCATCAATCATTGACAAACTATTGAATAAAATCAAACTTAAGCAATATATGTCAGTAGTTTACCCACAAATCAGAATAAAAAATGAAAAGTTCATTTGCGGTATGTACGGTAAACATTGGACAAAAATCTGAACAGATGGCTAGATTTGAAGAAAAATCAAAATTTTAATATTTCATTCAAAACAATAAATTCTTTAGGTGAACCAATAATAAATAATAAAGATATCGTCAATAAGAACAAGAATCAGAACTTGGAATTTCTTGAATCCTGTTATTTAAAGTAAAATTAGGATTTTGAATTCCACAAATAAAATAAAAAAGTACTATGAATATTAAAAAAACGTTTCGTCCTCGGTTGAGGATATTCTCAATTTTACTAGTATACAAATTAAAATCTGTGACCATTCTGAAAAAAGATATTACAATCATAAAAATATATAAAATAGGACTAAGAGGTGACGTACCCCAGCAGAAAATTATTATTATTTAGTAGCTCAACATTCAGAAACAATCTACCTTCCACTGGTATGCAGCATCGTCTATGTATTGGTTCACAATTATTCTCGAATGACGCGGTCTGCCGTGAAATATCAGGTGTTTTTAATATTTTCGCTTGATATCTCCGTATGTATTTCAAAGGAAAACATCATTGGTTATAGAGGATGGTCGCGAACATAACGATTGGTGATGGAATATTTTTTGAAAAATGTTAGGTCTTGTATCTACATTTAGAATTTTTCTCTATAGGATGGTTTTATATATCTGGCTAAGGTTTCTTATATCTGTTCTCTCGTTCATGTCGTTTTTGTTTTTTTTTATATAAATCATTTCCTTTATGCCTCTCTTATCGTTATTAATTTCAAAAGCAAGGATCTTCGTATTTTGGAAGTCTGGGTTTTGGTCATCTGTTAAAATATGTTTGTTAAGTGCTATGCTTGAGTTTTTCAAGTATTTGTGCCCATTTAACCTATTGTTCAACAATTGTGATGTCATGCCTATATAATTTCCTACAATCTTTGCAGGGAATGCTGTATATCAAATTTGACCTTTTCATTGGTGGAATTTCACCAATGCTGTATATCAAATTTGACCTTTTCATTGGTGGAATTTCACTTTTTAGCGGAGTAAACGCATAATAATTTGAAAAAACTGTTGACTCCGCTAAAAAGTGAAATTCCACCAATGAAAAGGTCAAATTTGATATACAGCATTCCCTGCAAAGATTGTGAAAAAGTATATATAGGCATGACATCACAATTGTTGAACAATAGGCTGAATGGGCAAAAATACTTGTAAAAATTCAAGCATAGCACTTAACAAACATATTTTAACAGATGACCACAACCCAGACTTCCAAAATACGAAGTTTCTTGCTTTTGAAACTAATACGATAAGAGAAGCATAAAGGAAATGATTTATATAAAAAAAAACAAAAACGCCATGAACGACAGAACAGATATAAGAAACCTTAGCCAGATAAATCACAGCACGATGACAAGTTGATGTTGAATATTCAGCCACATTCTTGGCTATAGATGCAATGTTTTCAGGTGTACTCACTTGTCGGGTTGTTTTATTAAATAAAGATTCAGTTTCTCGAACTTGCTTCACAAATTGGTCCTCAAATTAGAGGACATTTCATTTCTATTGAATTTGCCACGTAAACAATTTGGATAGAAGATTTAATACTTTTCAAATAAATTTTCAATATTTTCCAGTTTTGTTCAAGCGTTTATCGATTCATTTCGTCAATTTCAACTATAAGACTTACTTTCTGTCAAAACGTGAATGACAGAAGTTTTTCCAGACTCGAAATGACCACTACATCAAACTCTAGATGGACCATCGTTTTTTTAGTCGCAAAACCTACTCTAGACGTTTCAAGCCTCCAGCTCTTTCTGTTCGAGAATTGGAGTATTGGAGAGAATTGCTTTTGACCTCGGTGTCTTCATCAGTGAATACAAACTAGCCGTTTGAGACCATTTTCACCTGAAAATTCGTCATTACAGATTTTCTACTAAAGCGAAGTTACGATGTTTCTAAGAACAAGAGCGCCAAAATGCAAGCTCTGTGATCGAATGATAAGCGCACTGAAACCAGTACGTCAGATTTTCAGATAGGTCGTGTCTGATACGCCAGAAACGTCCAGAAGACCGTCATAGTCAAAGTCCCGCGTATTTACCTACATTCAACCTGGGAAATTCATTTAATATCGGACTCAATAGAAATGTTACAATAATGACACTTTCCTGATTGGATTCCCAGAATCCAACTAACTCGTCAATATCTCATGGGCTTATCAACCGTGCGGAGTACATCAGCATGGAGAGTAATCAGTCTTGTCACAAATTTTGACTAATTGTTCTATGCTGAAACGATTTTCTCTACTATAATATTTAACATCAACATGTGTTGCGAAATTGAGGTCGTTTCTGTAATTGGATTGCCGACTTCAAATATTGGTTCACATCAGCGGTGGGATTAAGGGAGTGGGTGGCAGGATGTTAATCTGCAGCACTCCAGATTGGAAGGGTGGTGGTATCCTCTTATGGGAGTTTCTTGAATTTTGGACATGAGTAGCTCCGGTAGGGACGTAGAAGTTATATATGTTTTATGGTTTCTCCAAATGGAAATTTTGATCACACTCGATAAATATGTGTATGTTTACTCGTGGTTATAGTTTCTCGCGAATATCGACAGTGTGTTGATGAGTTAAATTATAGTAAGATTTGAATTGGCTTATACGTGCATATACTATGGATAAAAAAGCGAAAATAGAGATTCTTATTGAATTTTTTATTGGGTAAAACACGTTTCTATATACAATGTAGTCTAAAATAGAAAAAGGCTTTTTACTAGATAGATGAAATATAACAAAATTTGAATATCAAAACAGATTTAATCTGTTGGTTTTCTACAATTGTAATTTCAAAAAAAAAATTTTAGAATTAAATTAATGTCTACAATAAGCACCGCTTATATTTAATAGACGTATTAAATCAAAACTCAATATATTATATAATGTCAAATGGAATAAATGAACCAACAGATATAGAAAAAGTCATTAAAATCAATAAATAAATATTTGAAGGAGACAAAATTCTGTTTTTGATCTTATCATTAAGAACACCAATTGCCTTTCAAAAACATGAACACAACTTAAGGACTTCTCGAAAAATATAATTTATTTGAAATATTTAATATATTTAAATATTCAAATAAGGTGAGATATAGTGATAGTTATTTGATTTTGATATTTGGAATATTATTTAGGGCCTATGGAGAGATTACTAGAATTATAATTGTTTTTTGAATATATAGTGCATGTTTTAGGAGATTTCTGAATAAACTTATTTGAATATTTAAATATATCAAATATTTCAAATTAATTATATTTTTTGAGAAGTCCCTAAGTTATGTTATGTTTTTAAAAGACAATTGGTGTTCTTAATGGTAAGATCAGAAACAAAATTTTGTCTCCTTTAAATATTTATTTATTAATTTCAATGACTTTTTATATCTGTTGGTTTATTTATTCCATTTGACATTATATATTGAGTTTTGATTATATACGTCTATTAAATATAAGCGGTGCTTATTGTAAACATTAATTTAATTCTAAAAGTTTTTTGAATAACTAACAAATTAAATCTGTTTTGATATTTAAATTTTGTTATATTTCTTCTATCAAGTAAAAGGCCTTTTTCTATTATATTTCATTTCATATATAACATATAATTATATTGAGGCTTTAATAAATCTCATTATGGAATATAAATGACTTAAATATAACCTTAAAAACACCTTACACTTTTCTGTGATTTTGTTAAGAACATAGACCACCTTGAATTTTAAAGTTAGTCTGTTTGAAACAATCATCCTGTTGAACACGTGTGAGGTGAGATATAGTAATAGTTATTTGATTTTGATATTTGGAATATTATTTAGGGCCGATGAAGAGATTACCAGAATTATAATTATTTTTTGAAGATACATTCTGTCAAGAAAATACCGGGAATTATCGATGTAAATCTGGCGGGGCAATGAGGCAGGTAATTTTTTTTCCTAGGTTGGTACCACTGTCCTCAATTATTATGCCAAGCTTGAGCGGGATTTGTCAACTAGTGTGTTTGCAACAGCTGATTAAGTCAGTCGATGTCAGAGTGCGTGCCGATTTTTACTATGGGTGATTACGTTGAGCAAAGAATTTGTTTAAAGTTTTGTGTTGCAAATGAAATTTCGTGTGCCGATGCATTGAAAATGTTGCAAAAGACCTTTGGTGATAATGCTTTATCGAAAACTCGTGCATATCAGTGGTACAGAGCCTTCAAGAACGGTCGTGAAGTGGTCGCCCATCGACGGCTTCGATCGAAGATAACGTCGATAAAATTTAGGAAAGGGTGCTAGAAAACCGTCGTACCAGCTTGAGAGAGATAGCACATGATCTTAAGATATCCCACGAGTCCGCACGTACGATTTTGATTGATATTTTGGGCATGAGAAAGGTGGCCGCACGACTCGTACCGAAAGACCTGAATTTTCTTCGAAAACGTCATCGCGAACAGGTTGCTTCAGACATGCTGGATCGCTGTAATTCCGATTCTACATTCATGGAACGCATTATAACTGGTGATGAGACCTGGGTCTACGAGTACGATATGCAAACAAGCCAGCAATCATCGGAATCGGTGGCAAAAAATGAGCCGAAACCGAAAAAACCACGCCAGAGCCGCTCGAAAATGAAGGTGATGCTCATTGTTTTCTTCGATATCCGTGGCGTGGTGCACTACGAATTCGTTCCAGAGGGTCAGACGGTAAACAAGGAGTATAACCTAGGCGTTATGAAACGTTTGCGTGAGCGTATCCGTAAGAAGCGGCCAAATTTGTGGGCGACAACTCATGGATTTTGCATGACGATAACGCGCCTTCTCACCGAGCTACGATTGTGACTGACTTTCCCGCCAAAAACTCAACAAACGTGCTTCAGCAAACACCGTATTCGCCGGATTTGGCTCCCTGCGACTTTTTCCTCTTCCCAAAACTAAAATTGCCCCTTCGTGGCACCCGTTTTGAGTCGATTGAAGCCATAAAACAAAATTCGGCGAGAGAGCTAAAATCCATCCCGGAAAGCGCCTATAAAAAATGTTTCGATAATTGGAAGTGCAGTTGGCATAGATCTATTGGAGCAAATGGAGCCTATTTTGAAGGCGACCCAATAAATTTTGACGATTAAATGTAAAAATGTTGTTTTAATTGAAAATTCTCGGTACTTTCTTGAAAGAGTAGTATAGTGCATGTTTTGAGAGATTTCTGAATGAACTTTTTTGAATATTTAAATATATTGAATATTTCAAATAAATTATATTTTTTGAGAAGTCCTTAAGATGTGTTCATGTTTTTAAAAGGCAATTGGTGTTCTTAATGGTAGGATCAGGAACAAAATTTTGTCTCCTGTAAATAATTATTCATTAATTTTAATGACTTTTTTTATATCTGTTGGTTTATTTATTCCATTTGACATTATATATTGAGTTTCGATTATACACGTCTATTAAATATAAGCGGTGCTTATTGTGGACATTAATTCAATTCTAAAAGTGTTTTGAATAAAAAATTTTTTGATATTAAAATTGGAGAAGATCAACAGATTTAGTCTGTTCTGATATTAAAATGTTTTTATAATATCGTCGTCAGGTCCTAAATACGAACAGAAAGGTTTCTATTTCTATACTTTCATCAAGGTGAGCAGGTTCAAAATATCACAAATTACATTTCAAATAAATTAAATGTTTCTTGAAGGCACACATTGAGATACATATCATAAACTAATTAAACAAATTTCATATTGGTGCATCGACGATCGCCATCTAATTAGTCATTGAGGAGATTAGGAGAAAGTTATTTCTTTTTATTTTGCGAGCTTCCAAGAATCTTTCTGATGAAATTTCGACATGTAGAATATCAAAGTTTACATTGACTATGTGGTTTTCTGTTAAGAGGTGGTTTGAGTATTTGGATTTCGTTTTATTGTTAATGAAACATCGAAGTTTGTGTTCACGTATTTTAATTTGGAATTTCTAGAGGTTCTTCCTACATAAAATCTATTGCAGTCAGGGAACGTTAATTTACATACGCCGGATCTCTTTAATTCAACAATTTTCGATTTGTTGTTTTTATATGTTTGCTTAGGTGTTTATTTGTGAGAGATGTTTGAATTTTGTTTACTCAGAAAAGAGGACATTTCTATTGATAGAGGTCTGAAGTGAGTTATAGTATTGTATTTTAAATGATGTAAGTTATTCGTAGGGAAAATTTTGTTCACGGCTGTTGTAAATTTTCTATTATTCATTATGTTATCTGTTATCTATTTCAGGTTTCTTTCCTCTAGAAAATCCATGAAAATATCGGCTAAAGGAGAATTCAGAGGGTTACTCATAATTTACCCTCGTTACTTTCGTGAAATTCCCTATTAAAGCAAAACTAATTCTACAATATTTCACAAAACTACACGAACAGATATCACAATACACAACACTTCCGCACACCCATATTCCCATAAGAGCATTCAATAGTATGGATTATTGGCTCTTAAATATTTTCCTTTCGAACAATAATTTTGAAAAGGATACTACATCATAAAATAAATTGAAACAAATACGGGATAAGGTCATAACATAACACATAATATGACGAAAAAAAACATGTTTTATTGATTCGGTCTTAACTTGGTGGAAACTCATTTTAATTAGAAAATATATAAGAGACATTATTTTAATATTCACAAAAATGTTTACAAGGGAACAATTGTTTCACCACGATGTGGCTTCTTCGGGTATCTAAATTCTACTGGCTGATGGTGTCCAGTGTAACCGAGTGTAAATGCAGTGTTATGAACGTGACAAAATAATGGAAGAACAGGTCATAAAAAGTCAAGGTGTTTATTTAAGTTTGCCGCTAAAAAATGCCACTAGGGAAAGATATTCAGTAATGCAGACATGTCAACATCTGTTCGTTCATTCAAATGGATTTTGCGGGCATTGTATCTGTTGATTTCAGGAAATTCTAAAAGCGTTAATCTAGAACTTTTCTTTTGACGTGGATAATTTCATGGTTATTGTTGAAATTGCCTGAATTCCTTGAGATGATTAGCATATGTCGAATGTTCGGAATCCGATATGTAACTCCTTTGGTGTTCTTGTATTCTTTTCTTGAATTATCTACCTGCCTGGCCAATGTTTACTAAAGGGCAATTGTTGCAACTTGTAGACTTGATGACAGATTTATTTTCCTCATGTGTTCGATCCTTTTTGTTTTTTATGTAAGTACTAAGTAATGGTTTTTAAAGCAGCGTTATAATTGGAAATATTTTTGAAATATTTAGCAATATTTTCAGGTAATCCATTGATCCAAAATAACGAAAAGTATTTCTGTGTATTGTCCTCTTTTATGACTGGGTACGCGAGATTTAATGCAATGTTCTTTTGTTTATTGGATACCATTTTGTCTATAAGAACAGGATTATAACCATTGTTTGACGCTATCTGTTTAATAATATTTAATTCTTTTAAATACTTATCTGAAATGAAAGAGACATTCGATAGTCTATGAATAAAACTATTATATGCTGACATCTTTTGGTTGGTGGGGTGATTTAAAGTTTTATGTATTGTAATATCTGTTTGTGTGAGTTTGAGAAAAAAACTAAAATTATGTAAATTATCCAGTCTTCTTATTGTGAGGTTAAGATAAATAATGCTGTGGTTGTTTTCTTCTTCGATAGTGAATTTGATTTTGGGTGGAGTCTATTAATCAACTTCGTGAAGATTTGTAGTTGTCGGTCGGTGCCTTTGAAACAACAAAAAATATCATCTACATATCAATACAAATAAAGGAAATATTTGCTTATCGAATTTAGGTGTATTTCTGATTCTAGATCATCCATAAAAATTTCAGCTTAAATTGAACTGAGTGGATTTCCCATTATTAAACCTTTTGTAGAAGTATAAATTGTTCCGTTGAATTGAAACACTGTATTTACATTCGGTTACACTGGACACCATCAGTCAGTAGAATGTAGATACTTGAAGAAGTCACATCGTAGTGAAACAATTGATGCATTATAAATTTTTTTTTTGGAAATTGAAGTAGTATCTCCTATATATTTTTAATGAGAAAGAAACAATTTGAATTAACCGTCAACAAATTTTTCCTTACAAATAATTCATGAAATCAATACTTTTACTACATCGTTTGATTATCTACAGAAACGTTTTAATTCCTGAGTAAATATAATTTCAACATCTCTTACAGAACAAATAATAACATAAGCAAACATGTCAAAATCAACAAACCAAAATTAGATAAATTATAGGAATCCGGTGTATATGAATCAACATGACCTGATTGCCATAAATGTTATATAGGTAGAACATCCATAAATTTCAAAATTAGAATCAGTTAACACAAACGATGTTTCATTAACAATAAAATAGAATCCATCTACTCAAACCTTCTCTTAACCGAAAACAACATAGTCAATGTAAACTTTGATATTCTACATGTCGAAATTTCATCGCAAAAGATTCTTGGAAGCTCTGGAAATAAATAGAAAAAAACTGTTTTATTAGTTTAAGATATGTATCACAATGTTTGCCTTTGAGTAATATTCAATTCATTTGAAATGTTTTCCTCATTTTATTTAACATAAATAGAGGTTAATACTTGATAAAAGGTATATGAATATTATATCAGTATTAGCCTTCTACATATTTAATTTCAAAAAAATATATTTAATAATTATAACTTCAGGAATTAACTTGAAGTCATATAAGTACCACTTATATCAAACGACATATAAAATAAACATTCATTATAAGACATCCAAATGATAAAACAAAATCCAATAAAAAAAATTGTTAACCAAAATCCTATAAATTAAATATTTTGAGTAGACAAAATTTTCTTTCTGCTGATCAATCTTACGAAAACAAATGTAAAATAGAAAGGCCTTTTACTTGATAGAAGAAATATAACAAAATTTGAATATTAAAACAAATTGAAATATGTTTATCTTCTACAATTTTAATTTCAAAAAAATTTTTATTTAAAAAACTTTTAGAAATAAATTTATGTCTAACAAGCACCGCTTACATTTAATAGACGTATATAATCAAAACTCAATATATAATGTCAAATGGAATAAATAACCCAACAGATATACGAAAGTAATTAAAATTAATAAATAAATATTTAAAGGAGACAAAATTTTGTTTCTGGTCTTACCTTTAAGAACACCAATTGCCTTTTAAATACATGAACACACTTAAAGGACTTCTCAAAGAATTTAATTTATTTGAAATATTTAATATATTTAAATATTCGAATAAATTATTTCAAACATCTCTAAAAAAATGTGCACTATATCTTCAAAAAACAAATATAATTCTAGACAATCCCGTCTTCAGTCCTCTTTTAATATTCCAAATATCAAAATCAAAAACATAACCCATATCACTCACGTGTTAAAAGACTTAAGCTTCGAAATACAGATCAACTATATACATTCCGTCAAGAAAATACAGGCAATTATCGATTTAAATCTGGCGGGGCAATGAGGCAGGTAAAAATTTTTTTTCCTAGGTTGGTACACTGTCCTTAATTACTATGCCAAGCTTGAGCGGGATCTGTCAACTAGTGTGTTTGCAACAGCTGATTAAGTCAGTCGATGTCAGAGTGCGCTCCGATTTTTACTATGGGTGATAACGTTGAGCAAAGAATTTGTTTAAAGTTTTTTGTTGCAAATGAATTTTCGTGTGCCGATGCATTGAAAATATTGCAAAAGGCCTTTGGTGATAATGCTCTATCGAAAACTCGTGCATATCAGTGGTACAGAGCCTTCAAGGACGGTCGTGAAGTGGTCGCCCATCGACGGCTTCGATCGAAGATAACGTCGATAAAATTAAGGAAAGGGTGCTGGAAAACCGTCGTACCAGCTTGAGAGAGATAGCACATGATCTTGAAATATCCCACGAGTCCGCACGTACGATTTTGATTGATATTTGGGCATGAGAAAGGTGGCCGCAGGACTCGTAACGAAAGACCTGAATTTTTTTCAAAAACGTCATCGCGAACAGGTTGCTTCAGACATGCTGGATCGCTGTAATTCCGATTCTACATTCATGGAACGCATTATAAGTGGTGTGAGACCTGGGTCTACGAGTACGATGTGCAAACAAGCCAGCAATCATCGGAATGGGTGGCAAAAAATGAGCTGAAACCGAAAAAACCACGCCAAAGCCGCTCGAAAATGAAGGTGATGCTCATTGTTTTCTTCGATATCCGTGGCGTGGTGCACTACGAATTCGTTCCAGAGGGTCAGACGGTAAACAAGGAGTATAACCTAGGCGTTATGAAACATTTGCGTGAGCGTATCCGTAAGAAGCGGCCAAATTTGTGGGCGAACAACTCATGGATTTTGCATGACGATAACGCGCCTTCTCACCGAGCTACGATTGTGACTGACTTTCTCGCCAAAAACTCAACAAACGTGCTTCAGCAACCACCGTATTCGCCGGATTTGGCTCCCTGCGACTTTTTCCTCTTTCCAAAATCAAAATTGCCCCTTCGTGGCACCCGTTTTGAGTCGATTAAAGCCATAAAACAAAATTCGGCGCGAGAGCTAAAGTCCATCCCGGAAAGCGCCTATAAAAAATGTTTCGATAATTGGAAGTGCCGTTGGCATAGATGTATTGGAGCAAATGGAGCCTATTTTGAAGGCGACCCAATAAATTTTGACGATTAAATGTAAAAATGTTGTTTTAATTGAAAATTCCCGGTTCTTTCTTGACAGAGTAGTAATTCAAGATTGATAATCATAATATGTAATTGCTTGTATGTAATTGCAACATGTATGTTGCCTACAATGCAAACTTTGATTTCTCCTCCTGGTTTTGGCACCATTACCACTGGGAAGGTCCAGGGAGTATTACTTTCCTCTACAATTCCTTTTTTCAGCATTTCCTCCACTTCTGCCCGAAAAATCTTGGTTTTCTCTGCCGGCAGTCGATAAGGAGGGGCGGCTACGCGCAGTTGATCTCCAGTATCGTTGACGTGTTCGGTAGCCATCGTGAGTTGATCCATTTCAGAAAATACCTCTGAATACCAGACTGGCTCTGGGTCTCCATATTTCGGCAGGAGTTACACCTTGGCAGGCTTTCGTGGTGTAACGATTTTGAGCTATGGTATTCGGGATGACGCCTGCTATTTCAGGTCTTCTTCAGTCTTCCTACCTTGCACCATTAAATCATCCTCGTTATCAACCCTCGGGCCATTTTGAATCCCTGTTTGTGCCTTATTAACCCAAATACCATATCCAGCTGCATGTAATAATTCGTGGCGACTTCTGGAATTTCTGCGAGTAAAGCTCGCTTTTTATAGATAAATTCATCTAGAGGCTTCTGCTCTGCTTGTGGGGACTGAAATATCTTCAAATAAATCTTGTATGATGGTCTTATAGGGGCAAAACGTCTCTCTAAGTAGGTCCAGTGCATCTTCCCAGGAAGTTACCTGTTTTTGTTATCCCATCACCATGTTGCTGCTATTCCTCCCAGTAGCAAGGGTAATCCTTCAAGGGCATTTTCGTCCGTGATTTCCTCGATGGATTTGAAAAGGCTCACCTAGTTCAGAAACTCGTTCACCTTAAAAGCATCATTTTCCCTATTGAACTGGACCGTACACGGGGAAAAGGTTTTGGTGACCGCGGTATGTAGTGCACTATGTACCGAAAGTAACACTTGTTCGAACTGTTTGCGTGTGAGTTGCACTGTTTCCGCTATTTTTTCTTTTAGTCTTTCACTTCGATGTGCTTGGTTCATAAACTGATTTATTGTCCTTAGTTCTCTTTCGCGGATCCTATATTATTATCGATCTGGACCTTATAGTTCTGTCAAACTCCCGGCCTTTTACGTTGGGTGCCACTTGTAACTTGTGTTTTCATTAAAACAACTGGTTTGGTTGAGTTTTCTAAATAGAAAACTATATATATATATATATATATATATATATATATATAGATATATATATATATATATATATATATATATATATATATATATATATACTACTCTGTCAAGAAAGTACCGGGAATTTTCAATTAAAACAACATTGTTACATTTAATCGTCAAAATTTATTGGGTCGCCTTCAAAATAGGCTTCATTTGCTCCAATACATCTATGCCAACGGCACTTCCAATAATCGAAACATTTTTTATAGGCGCTTTCCGGAATGGACTTTAGCTCTCGCGCCGAATTTTGTTTTATGGCTTTAATCGACTCAAAACGGGTGCCACGAAGGGGCAATTTTAGTTTTGGGAAGAGTAAAAAGTCGCAGGGAGCCAAATCCGGCGAATACGGTGGTTGCTGAAGCACGTTTGTTGAGTTTTTGGCGAGAAAGTCAGTCACAATCGTAGCTCGGTGAGAAGGCGCGTTATCGTCATGCAAAATCCATGAGTTGTTCGCCCACAAATTTGGCCGCTTCTTACAGATACGCTCACGCAAACGTTTCATAACGCCTAGGTAATACTCCTTGTTTACCGTCTGACCCTCTGGAACGAATTCGTAGTGCACCACGCCACGGATATCGAAGAAAACAATGAGCATCACCTTCATTTTCGAGCGGCTTTGGCGTGGTTTTTTCGGTTTCGGCTCATTTTTTGCCACCCATTCCGATGATTGCTGGCTTGTTTGCATATCGTACTCGTAGACCCAGGTCTCATCACCAGTTATAATGCGTTCCATGAATGTAGAATCGGAATTACAGCGATCCAGCATGTCTGAAGCAACCTGTTCGCGATGACGTTTTTGAAGAAAATTCAGGTCTTTCGGTACGAGTCGTGCGGCCACCTTTCTCATGCCCAAAATATCAATCAAAATCGTACGTGCGGACTCGTGGGATATCTTAATATCATTTGCTATCTCTCTCAAGCTGGTACAACGGTTTTCCAGCACCCTTTCCTTAATTTTATCGACGTTATCTTCGATCGAAGCCGTCGATGGGCGACCACTTCACGACCGTTCTTGAAGGCTCTGTACCACTGATATGCACGAGTTTTCGATAAAGCATTATCACCAAAGGCCTTTTGCAACATTTTCAATGCATCGGCACACGAAAATTCATTTGCAACACAAAACTTTAAACAAATTCTTTGCTCAACGTAATCACCCATAGTAAAAATCGGCACGCACTCTGACATCGACTGACTTAATCAGCTGTTGCAAACACACTAGTTGACAGATTCCGCTCAAGCTTGGCATAGTAATTAAGGACAGTGGTACCAACCTAGGGAAAAAAAATTTTACCTGCCTCATTGCCCCGCCAGATTTAAATCGATAATTCCCGGTACTTTCTTGACAGAATGTATATAAATATATATACTTTATATGTATTGTAGATGTAAGGATGTAAATACATCCTTACATCTACAATATACCTATAGTTTAAATTCAAGTTTCACGCACTGGCAGAGTATACACGGCACAGCGCTACTTTTCACGCACTAGCGAACAGGTACGTCCGTTTCGGATACTACTATCGTCGCTGGAACGTCTACTTGAGGCGACCTCCTACCCCGCGGAGCGCTGGCGAACTAGTTTCGGGGTGTTCGTCTTACAAGAGGAATTTCTAAATTTGTTAACAGAACATATCGCCAAATCGAGCAGGTTTGATATCAAATTTAATTATTCAGTTGGCTTTTTTCAGTGGATCACAGAGTATAGGAAAACGATGAATTGAAATTCACTGGCGATGGAATCAACAATTACCGTAATTTTTGACCTATAGTCTGTGAAAAATTTGATGAAAGATGTTTTTTCAATTGATAATTTTACCGATAAGTTCAAGATTTATTGAACTATAATATTTCGCTCATAAGGGAATGTTTATTAATCATCCTATGTGACGGTGTCAAGCATAGATTTAACATTTTTATTATGATTTAATTCTTTGTGGTGACGAAAACCAAAAATATATCAAAATGTTCACGTACATAGTGATCCAATATTCACGAAAATAAAAAGAGTCTAAAATTTCCCTAGTCCGGATATGATTTATTCAATTTGAGAAATATTGAAGGAAGGTAATAGTAAAGGGTGACAAAATTTTAAAATTTGAAATTATTCTTTCAGTTCAAGAGTTATGGAACTGTCAAATTTCAACCATAAGATGAACATCAACCTACATTCTGTCAAGAAAGTACCGGGAATTATCGATTTAAATCTGGCGGGGCGATGAGGCAGGTAAAAATTTTTTTTCCTAGGTTGGTACCACTGTCCTAATTTACTATGCCAAGATTGAGCGGGATCTGTCAACTAGTGTGTTTGCAACAGCTGATTAAGTCAGTCGATGTCAGAGTGCGTGCCGATTTTTACCATGGGTGATTACGTTGAGCAAAGAATTTGTTTGAAGTTTTGTGTTGCAAATGAATTTTCGTGTGCCGATGCATTGAAAATGTTGCAAAAGGCCTTTGGTGATAATGCTCTATAGAAAACTCGTGCATATCAGTGGTACAGAGCCTTCAAGGACGGTCGTGAAGTGGTCGCCCATCGACGGCTTCGATCGAAGATAACGTCGATAAAATTAAGGAAAGGGTGCTGGAAAACCGTCGTACCAGCTTGAGAGAGATAGCACATGATCTTAAGATATCCCACGAGTCCGCACGTACGATTTTGATTGATATTTTGGGCATCAGAAAGGTGGCCGCACGACTCGTACCGAAAGACCTGAATTTTCTTCAAAAACGTCATCGCGAACAGGTTGCTTCAGACATGCTGGATCGCTGTAATTCCGATTCTACATTCATGGAACGCATTATAACTGGTGATGAGATCTGGGTCTACGAGTACGATATGCAAACAAGCCAGCAATCATCGGAATGGGTGGCAAAAAATGAGTCGAAACCGAAAAAACCACGCCAAAGCCGCTCGAAAATGAAGGTGATGCTCATTGTTTTCTTCGATATCCGTGGCGTGGTGCACTACGAATTCGTTCCAGAGGGTTAGACGGTAAACAAGGAGTATTACCTAGGCGTTATGAAACGTTTGCGTGAGCGTATCCGTAAGAAGCGGCCAAATTTATGGGCGAACAACTCATGGATTTTGCATGACGATAACGCGCCTTCTCACCGAGCTACGATTGTGACTGACTTTCTCGCCAAAAACTCAACAAACGTGCTTCAGCAACCACCGTATTCGCCGGATTTGGCTCCCTGCGACTTTTTCCTCTTTCCAAAATCAAAATTGCCCCTTCGTGGCACCCGTTTTGAATCGATTAAAGCCATAAAACAAAATTCGGCGCGAGAGCTAAAGTCCATCCCGGAAAGCGCCTATAAAAAATGTTTCGATAATTGGAAGTGCCGTTGGCATAGATGTATTGGAGCAAATGGAGCCTATTTCGAAGGCGACCCAATAAATTTTGACGATTAAATGTAAAAATGTTGTTTTAATTGAAAACTCCCGGTACTTTCTTGACAGAGTAGTATATAACCCAATCGAACGCACTCAAGCGATTGAAACCTCTTGGTAGGAGTCCAGCCAGATGACGTTAATTCATTATATCCGTTTGTCGCTTTCTTCCCGTATATTCTATATTTCTACCCCGTATATTCTGTATTTCTACCCCGTATATTCTATATTTCTACCCCGTATATTCATATAACGAAATAATTTTTACCTTATATTCTCATGAAGTCCGTTCAAGTATGGATGAAACATACGTCAGTACCATTGAAATAAAATAGAAATAGAAACATGTGCCTGAGTAATAAGTCAATTACGAATAACTTCTACCAAGCATCTCATTTCTACAAAACCAGTCCAATTCAAGAAATTAATATCTTTGTCATAATCCACATGAAAAACGGTACGTTTCTAACTATTGGCATTTGCTTTTCATTTCGAAAAGTTCTATCAGAAATGTGCACGATAATTATATTTTTCATGCTCCCTCGAAGGAGTATCTAATTCATCTCTAGAGAAAACAATAACTCAGTTTTCGGTTAACCAAAATAGACACAAAACTGGAGTGAAAGGAAAAAAACTAATTTAAAACCACACAATTTGACTTGCGCGGTTGTTCTAGGAAATGGAATGCTAATTTTCGAATTTTGAGCCAAAAATACTCTGAAACAGCTAGGTTATGAAGAATCCAATGTAAAATATAATTCCATACGGCCCACTCGGTCCGTCCGTAAACACTTTCGAATGGAAAGAGCTACAAACTTGAAACTTTCGGGGTAAGTTTGGAGCCTGGATATCTCGGTTGATCGATTAAATGGTTCAGCAATTATTCATAGTTGAACTTCTTTTATTTTCCCAATATTTTAAGACTTCTGATCTAATTGAAGTATTCAGTATTTGGAAGTATAATAACGACGCTAATAATTATGCGGAACTTTGATCGGCCGTCCAGGAGGACGACTGAAGATAATTTACAAACGAATTGACCTAGAGGCTTTAAATTTTTGTTAAAAGATTTATAGACCAAACATGTCAGTTGTGTTCTAAAATGAACATAATCAGCTCGACTGTTCGTGAGCTATTATCATTTGAATTTTTTCCTTTCGAAAGTACTGATCCCTTCGAGTTAAAATTTAGTATATTACTTGAACAAACAAGTAAAATTGATTTCGTACAATTAAAAATTTTCTGCGCTTAATGGGACAATTTCAAGCTAGTAAAAAATAAATAATGATTTTAAAACTTTTAAAAAGGACAATGAACTTTAGTGTTTCGGTCAGATATTCCATAATTTCTGTTAATAGATTCAGTTAATTTTATTTTATTATCCTATATTTCTACCAGCGGCTAACTTCAATAATTTTTATTATCATCTATGTTCAGTTACTTTTATTTTCTTATCTTTCATTCTTACCAGCGGCCAATTCTAATAACATTCATTGCCACATTCGGCTCTTTTTATCTTCTTCACGTAGTTCGGAATACCTATAATCAACCCCAATTAAGCCCCTTTTTCTTTAGCATGTACCTTCTTATATATAAAATCCATACTCAATTAGTTCATATGAAGAACTTGGTGACGAGGTTGTTGTTCTTGAATAAATAGTTTTTGGGAATTTAATGTAATTTCCTATTTATTTTCCCTAACAAGTTTAGCTCATTGTGTTGGGAACACTAGTTACATTGCTTCTTGGATCGAAAAAAGCAATATATTGATAGGAACCAAATATTTACGGCAAAACTGCATGTCTATGATTGTTTTGGTCTTTACTTGACGGAAATTCATCTTGAAAATATGAATAAAAACAATATTCTTATTTCCGCTTATATTTTATTAACACTACGATCGTTACGTCATACCATGACTTCTTCAGCTCAGTATTACAAGTATCTTGTAATACTCACCTGAAGAAGTCATGGAATATTGTTTTTATTCATATTTTTAAAACTGCATGTGTGAACAATTTCCGTCAAATATTCAAAAATTGTTTTCATGAGTATTTGTTAACGTAGTGTATTATTTCGAAAGCTATTTTATTTTAAGGTGATCTGGTGAATTCGGATGAATAACACATATTTTGTGTGTCAATGAGCTATTCCTGGTAATCTTTTTGGCTTTCTGTTATTATACATACTTGATATGATGAGCTGGTAGCAACATTTCCTAACATTGACTGACTATCTACACTTAGAGCAACATCTTCTGAAAGTACCTCATTGTTGATGCTAGGATTAGAATGTCCAGAAATGCACTGATTATCGAGATTTGGAGAATTTCCTGATGTTGTTTGACTATTTGAACTTGAAGAAGCAACCTCACAAGCGATTTCTCTGCTTGACTTTTGAGTTACGTTGTTCGTAATATTTTCAGGATTACTGGTACAATCTATTTCTGAAGAAAAATCACGATATTTTGCCATTAAAGCTGTAAAACCACTATAACACCGTCTATGATATCCATCTATATTATTTATTTGTGTAGACAGCTGAATGTCACAGTATTTTAATTTATATTTAACACGTATACTCAAAACTTCCTTGCATTTATTTAATTTATCACTCACAAAAAAGATTAATTTATCTTTATATCCTTTACAAAAAACACATTTAATTTTATCATTAGACATTGTAACACAATTAATAAATAAACATTAAAAACAACACAAATACAAACATGTGACTTTAGACTGACGCCATATTGTGTACTTGCCGGTGCGCCACCGTCATTATCTATCTCTCTTGCACTCTCTCTCTCTCTCTCTCTCTCTAACAACCAGCATCATACGGTAACACTTTCCATGAGTTTTTAATTTTTATTCAAGATTAACAACCGAATTAACGTTTGGCAAATTAATTTTAGACTTTTTTATCTTTAAAGAACATAAAATAAAAATTACAAACATTAAAAAATACTCAAAATTTTTTATAAAAAAAAATTAAAAATTGGCGTCTGGCACATGATTAACAATAATATTGGGAGTACAAATAAGTTTCCGCCGTTTTATAGTAGATGGCGCGGCACGGAGTTTCGGTTAGCTTTCGCAGATGATAACCGGCTTAAAAAATAGTTTGGACATTCAAGAACAACATAACCTATTAATATCATTGATTTTATATTGGTAAAATAAAATTTTTATAAGTTGAAAATGTCAAAATTTGAGCCAAGTAAGCGTCATTTGCAGGAAATATTAGTTTACTTCTTTAATTTAAAGAAATCTGCTGCTGAGGCGCATCAATTGCTCGTAGAAGCATATGATGAGTGCGCTCTGAGTGAGAGAACGTGTCGAGAGTGGTTTCAAAAGTTTAAAAACGCTGATTTCGACGTAGAAGACAAAGATCGCAGTGGAGGGCCAAAAATTCACGAGGATGCAGAATTGGAGGAAGATTCATCTCAAACACAAAAAGAACTTGCTATAACATTAGAAGTCACCCAGCAAGCAGTCTTACATCGTTTAAAATCATTAGGAATGATTCATAAACAAGGAAATTGTATTCCGTACGAATTAAAGCCGAGAGATATTGAACGCCGATTATGCTCAAGTGAAATGCTGCTAGCTAGACATAAAAAAAGGGTTTTTTACATCGTATCGTAACTGGTGATGAGAAGTGGATAAACATTATGATAATCCAAAAAGAAGAAAATCATGGGGATTACCTGGCCACGCGTCAACATTAACAGTAAAACCGAATATTCACGGAAAAAAACTTATGTTGTGTATTTGGTGGGATCAGCTAGGTGTAGTGTATTATGAGTTTCTTAATCCGAGCGAAACAATTACTGGAGCCCTGTATCGAACACAATTGATGAGATTGAGCCGAGCTCTGAAGGAAAAACGCCCTCAATACTATTCTAGACACGAAAAAATTATTCTTCTGCATGACAATGCTCGTCCACGTGTTGCGGCTCCCGTGAAAAAGTACTTGGAAACACTTGATTGGGAAGTGTTACCCCACCCGCCGTATTCACCAGACATTGCACCGTCCGATTATCTCCTGTTCCGGTCCATGGCACATGCTCTGAAGGCGCAGCGGTTCACATCTTATGAGGATACCAAAAATTGGGTTGATTCGTGGATAGCCTTAAAAGACAAGGAGTTCTTCAGACGTGGGATTCGAATACTGCCTGAGAGATGGGAAAAAGTGGTTCCAAGTGATGGGCAATATTTTAAATAAATTTATATTACCGTTCTTCTATAATAAATATTTAATTTGTGTTAAAAAACGGCGGAAACTTATTTGTACTCCTAATATTATAAAAATGTCTGGCAATAAAAAATTTATGTCTGGTAGACCTATTTAAAGGCCAAAATATGAAAATTAAGTTTTTAAAAATTGCTTAAAAATCCAGGATTATTATCTGTACAGGTAGGATGCGTAGTAATCAATGCAACTGCTACCGGCAGACAGATGGCCTAGACTCTAACCGAAAGAGTAAGAAGGACAACATATCAGAAAACCAGCTAAACTAAAATTCTCGTTTTCTAAACGTTGCCAGCTCCCGTACTATGATGTTTTGATGAAGGACCGATCCGCCATCTGTGATGGATCCGTAAGTTGTAACAAATCAGAACTAACCCAACGATTAATTCAACCATCGCTTCAAATTTTACATTCTTCGTTTCCGATCAATGAGACAAATATAACCTCGCTGAACAAATCGTGGTGCGAACAGATTCTCATAAGTTAAAAATTTTATCAACACTGCCTGAAACAGTTTTTCAACTCACTTCTAACTTCAAATTTTACCTTATATTCCGATCGATATACGAAGGGTAAAGAACTCATCCAACTTCCACTAGAGTACAGATTATACGAAATGTTTCTTGTACACTCTGAAGTTCGCGAAATTTACAGCGATACTAGACATCTGCGATGTCTAGGATGTTAGAACAAATGCGGGACAACAAGTTGAGATAAGTTGGAAGTGACGGCCGCTTAGTCCGATCCGAGAATTCACAAAACGGGGAGCCCTCGAGAGTGCCAACGATCTACGACAGCCAGTAATAAAGAGCTGAAACGCTTCCGAAACTCTTCACTTTTTACTGGAAGACTTCACATTGCAGAGTGGAAAGTCTAGTATTGTCGTCGCGGTCAATTGTACAAATTTACACCTTATAGAGACGTATTTCATGATTGTTCCGTTGGAATGTTTCATTTTCTAGAATTCATTTGCTAAATTAGTCACTAGAATTTTCAAAATGTACGATTCATATCAAAAAAAAAAAAAAATTAGAGAACCTGCATGCATAAATTGAGAATGAAATAAAAGAGATTTATCCATTACGTTCTGATTTATCTGAAATGTATATGTAAATGGAATTTACTTTATTTTTATCCCTCTATTTTATTATTGAGGATAGAGTCTCGTAATATCACATTTTCAAAATGCTGCATAACAAGTTGTTTTTCGAAAGTTTCTATATGTTTAAAGCCTCGTTTTGTGTAGAAATTCGAAAACATCTTTCTCAAAATTATATTTATTTTTTCGATGCTTATATGATACTTGACATTCTTTAATAAAATAATAAGAAGAGGTTTTTCACTTGATTGAAGGATTATATAAAAATTTGAATATCAAAATAGATTTCATCTTTTAGCCTCCTAAAATTTTGAATTGAATCAGTCCTTACTTGGTGAAAATCCATATTAAATAATATTTAAATAAGGTTATTCCGATTTTCACAAATTTCTATTGTTATGTTTACAACAATCGTTTCGCTATCACAGTAGCATCATCAGGCAAGATTACATTTTGAATAACTAAGCTTGTTTCCGAAATCCATTGCTATTTATATTACAGTAAGTACAATAAATTTTTATTGAGCACTAAAACCCAAAAAAGTTTCTCTGCAATTTCCAGATTATCTGAATATATTTAACAGATATGAGTTATTCAAATCTATTTGTTCGTTAAATAATATTCCAATTTGATTATGTTTATTTATCTCTAGGGATTCTAAAAGATTTAAGGCATAACTTTTACTTTCTATATGTAGAATTTCAAAATTATGTTCGAAAGTATGTCCTGTTTCTAAAAAATAGTTGGAATATGCAGAATTACTTTTATTATTGAGGAAACTCTTCAAATGTTCACAAATTCTATGTCGGAAAGTTCTTCCAGTCTGTCCCATGTAAACTTTAGGGCAATCACCGCAGGTTAACTTATAAACCCCTGATTTATCATCTTTATGTGTACAGTCATTATTATTTCTAATAAATTTACTCAAGTTTGAATTGGTTTTAAATTTCTTAAAAATAATAAAAACTGTACACATAAGGATGATAAATCAGGGTTTATAAGTTAACCAGCGGTGATTGCCCTAAAGTTCACATAGGACAGGCTGGAAGAACTTTCCGACATAGAATTCGTGAACATTTGAAGAGTTTCCTCAATAATAAAAGTAGTTTTACATATTCCAACCATTTGTTAGAAACAGGACAGACTTTCATCCATAATTTTGAAATTCTACATAAAGAAAGTGAAAGTTATGCCTTAAATCTGTTAGAATCCCTAGAGATAAATAAACAAAATAAAATTGGAAGATTACCTAACGAACAAATAGATTTAAATAACTCACCTCTGTTAAATATATTCAGATAAGCAGGAATTTGCAGAGAACCTTTTTTGGGTTTTAGTGCTCAATAAAAATTTATTGTACTTACTGTAATATAAATAGCAATGGATTTCGGAAACAAGCTTAGTTATTCAAAATGTAATCTTGCCTGATGATGCTACTGTGATAGCGAAACGATTGTTGTAAACATAACAATAAAAATAAGAATAACCTTATTTAAAACTTTTGATTCAAAGACCTTTAGAATTAAATTAATGTCTTATAGGCACTGCTTTTATTTAATACACATATAGAATCGAAACTCATTATATAATATCAAATGGAATAAAAAACCCAATAAATACAAATTAATAAATAAATATTTCAAGGGGACAAAATTTTGTCTCCTTCAATTATTCATTTATTGATTTTAATTGACCATTTTTATTTGTTGGGTTTTTTTATTCCATTCGATATTATATGATGAGTTTTGATTTTATATGACCTTTAAATAAAAGCGGTGCTTATAAGACATTAATTCAATTCTAAAAGTTTTTGAATAAAAATTTTTTTGAAATCAAAATTATAAAAGGTTAACAGATTTAATCTATTTTAATACTCAAATTTTGACATTCTTTGATCCTCTTTGTTAACCTTTTCCCAATATGTCCTACATTCAGGCAACCGCACTCATGGCAACTCAATTTATAGAGTACGCTTGTTCTTGTACTTAGCTTTAAATTAAATTGAGTATTAAATTAAACTGAGTTTTCATGAGTGCGGTTGTATATAGAATACACCGGGGGAACTTCAACAAAAATTTTCAAAGAATATCAAGCATTATTGAAGCATCGAAAAGATAACTATATGTGAACATTTTACCGATTTAAGTCATGTTTTCCCAGGATGAAACAAAATTAAAATATAGTCCTTCTAGAAAGTATCCGGAATTTATTATTTTTCATAATTTCAATATACTCCTTTTTTAAACATTCTAAGACAAACGTAATGTATAAAATAGGTTGTGCTAGTCGGCTATGACTAAAGTTGCATTTCTATTTTTCAAATATTGTTGATTGTCAACAGGTATAAACAATTTATGAAATAATGTCGCAACTAGAAAAAAGAAAACAGGTAGAATATTTGTATAGAAGTGGTTTTCGAAACGTTGAAAAATTAGTGCAATTAATTGCACTGGGAAATTTTCAGGAAGACCGCTCGAGATAAAAAGAAACAATTTAAACGCTTTATTGGCCTTAGTACGACACGATTCGCGCATATGGTTTCGCAAATTGGCTAATAGATTCAACGAAATTTAAACTAATGTTCAGAAACCGTCCATATGTCACTGAAAAGACAAGGCTACGTATCAAGAAAACCAAAAAAAATCCGTATAATGACACCTTTACAAAAGGAACAAAGGATTTTGTCAACGTTTTCAAGAAGATAATTTTAATAATGTCTTTATATCTGATGAAAGTTGTTTCCAACTTAGTGGAAATCACTTAAAAATGTTACCGTTCAAATTTCCCACCAAAATAATGGTTTGGGAAGCAATACCTCAAAGGAAGCGTGTTGCTACGCCTTACTGTATAGTTGATGGTACCATTAATAGTGAAAAGTATTGTGGCATTCTGAACGATTTTCTCCTTGAAACGGTACATGTTTTATGTCCAGAGGGGTTGCGTTTTCAGTAGGATAATGCAAGATGCCATACTTCGGCCTATACTCAAGCTTGGATGCAAGAACACCAAGTGACAATGATTTCATAGCCAGCAGCTTCACAAGATCGTAGTCCCATTGAAAATATATGGGGGTTAATGAAGATTGGAGTTGAACGAGCAGCGCGACGAAATAAAGAATGATTTAATTCAGTCCGTTTTCCAGTCCTGGACTACCATTACCGAAAATTATGTAGGCGTAGTTCCGGGTTTACCTCGACGTTTAGTCAAGTGTATACAATTAAATGAAGGTTGTATAAGTAAATAAGACGAATATTTAGTTATAAGTTTCTGATTCAAGAATTGAAAATATTTACTAAATAATTACAATTGAGCTTTGTTTTTTCCGGATACTTTCTAGACGGACTATACTACTCGAAATTAAAAGACAAGAAGCCTGGCATCCTTAAATCCATAGGAATTCATGAAAATTATCATGATTAAGCAGTAAATCAAGCAGATAAGACATGCTGAAAGGCCGGTGCACCTCGCGACGTAATATTTAACAACAAATATATGAGCAAAAATTTGAAAACTAGGATCTACGAAACGTGTGTCCGACCCATCATGGTAAACGTCATAGAAACTCCAGCGGATAACAAAAGAAGTAACTCCATCCTAAGAATTACGGAAATGAAGATACTAAGAACCATATCAAGGTACGAGCTGAGGAATAGCAACAGAATCACCGTAATTCGAGAGGAATGTCAAATTCAGAACATTGTCAAATGGGGAAGAAAATGGAGACGATATTAGAACGATCACGTCAGCAGAACGACCGCAGACAGAATAACTAAGATTGCCGGAGACGGAATTCCAAATACTAGAAGACCAATTGGTAGACTCCACAAACGCTGAAAAGATTCCTGGGTATCTACATCCACCAAGGATAAAAGTAGAATTTACAAGTCCCAGGCTTAAAATAAGATGAAGAAGGAGAAGAGCAGTAAATCTACTGAACGAGCACCATGGTGTTCCTTATTTTCCAAAGTTTTACACGAACCGAAGCTTTCTTTAAGTATATAAAAATTTTGAAATATATCTTTTCATACACCAGTTTGGAAATGTGGTAAGACTACGAATCCTCAATAATACATAGATAGAAAACGAGGTAATTCTCATTTATTCTAGTTTTAAAATGAACTTTCACGAAGCAACGGACTACTCTATCCAATATTTGAATACGTTGACCTACGTAAGTAATAGCAGTTAACAATTATTAGGAGTATCAATAGGTTCGAGCGGTTTTGATAACATATGTCGCTACTAGTTTATTATTCCTTTGTTTCATCTGGCAACACGTTCATTTTGAAGTGACATCACTAAGCTGTCTTAAAAGTATCTGTCATTTCGATAAAGTGTTAAAAACATAGTTTCTGCGTGCTCTGAAATTGTCTGCTTTCGTACCAAATATTGTTTCTGCGGGAAGTTTTACTTCATCACTTAAATATGAAGATAAAGGCTGCCGAATTTCATCGTATATTGGTAGATGTTCATGTTTAACATGCTCTAGCTGAACGTGTAAAAAGTGCTTTGCCAGATTTAAAAATGGCAATTTTGATTTGGAAGACGAAAAACGACCCGAAACGTCAGCAGACCTTGAGGATGAAGAATAAGATGCAAGGCTCAATGAAAATCCATCACAGACGCAAGAGGAAGTCGCAAAAACACTTGGACTCACTCAACTAGTCATTTGCTATCATTTAACCTTTTCAAGACGATTTTTTTTTTTTGGAAAAACAGAGAACATTTTATAACTATTTCTTGCTCATTGATCAAAATTAAGTTTTTTTTTTCGGAAAATATATTTTTTTTTCTCATAGGGGAGGGGGAAGTACTGGTACATATATGTATCAATGGTATTTCAATGTGGTTCACATATGTTCCAATAGTCTTATTAAAATAAACATCAAATACTTTGAGTAAATATATATAATACACGAACATAATTATATCTGTAACTTCGTGGTAAGCCATGAAACAGATTTTGCATAAAGGTACGTCACAGTCCTGGCACATTATTTTGGTTCGTGTTTGTATTTTCTTCTCGGCACAATTTCTGCATCTTCTTCTAGTTATTCCCTGAATGAGTAGATAAAGAGGCACTCTAGAGAGACGTTTTCGCTTCTTGGATACCCTTCCATTTCTCGAAAACCTTTGTATAGCTGTCGTTTTTTTTCCTTCGCAAATATTTTCTTCAGCCAAAGGGATCAAAAATTGCAATAGAGGAAGTTTTTTTTTATGCACTTGGTTATGGATTATCCACGAATTCACAAATGCCATCATTAGCAAACGATAGAATGTTTTCTTCCACCACTTGGTCGATTTACGATATTTTGTGGTTTTTTTGATAGTCACAATCTCATTATTATGGTAGTTACTTGGCATCAGGACTTCTTTAGTATGTTGCCATTTTACGAAAGTCAACGAAATCTAATTTTTCTCGAATTTTAGGAATATTTTCACGATTCTGGTTACAAGTACCGAGCGCAGCAAATCCCAAATTTTGAAGTAAGGAAACCAAGAGAATAAACGAACGAGGCAAAACGTTTTATCATTTCTTTGACTGTCGCAACAAGTTTATAGAGTACACGCTCTTCTAGTGTACCGCCGAATTGTTCAGTTTCTCTTCCTGTGTAAATATTGTCATACTTGTAGCCAGTTTCGGATTCAGATCTGAGCCACATTTTTATACCCCTTTTTACTTGGGAAGAAGTGAATTATGTGGTTAAGTGAAGAGAACAAAAGGATTAACACAAGGGACACCTATTCCAGGAAGCAATGGAGAGTTCGAAACATGACACGAAGATTCTTCATGCTGAATGTCGATCTCTGACTCCGATTCAACAACATTTGCATCAGATTCTTGCATAGAGTCGCAGGCATTTAACTCTGAAACATTATCTAGAGGCTCATAGAGATTATCACTATCACCCGATTGAGAAAAAAAGTCTGACAAACTTTCTGCCACCTCTTCTAGTTCAGCTTGAGTGAGGGGCCTTTTCCTATTAATATCTGGAATCAAGACGATAATGTACTCTTCTGTACTACCAGTTCATTGAAGTACCGTTCAATGAGAAGGATGATACATATACGTACCAGAAGCCTCTTCATTCATTTCAACACTATTGCAAACGGTTAAATAAATAAAGGAGTACTTACCAAATGATTACATATATGAATACAGCCAACGAACACTTTTTGATATCAAAACACCAATTTTAGTGGAAATATTCTATAAAACAGTTAGAATGATATATATCTCTAACAATACGATACGATAAATAAACACAAAATAAGGTTATGTGATCTATCTTGTATGATTTATAACAAGATACGCGTTTGAACTCAGTGGTATAAATATGGAAGCTTTTGAATAGTGAAAAATCCTTTCAGTCCTCTGAGTCAAGTTGGTGGTACATATGTGAACTCGTAGTCGCGAAAGAGTTAAGAGTAATGGGAAGGATCCGAAAGGTAGGAAATTGGGTGCCATATGAACTACAGCCCATTAAAACGTACTTAGAAAGGCTCAAATGGGAAATCCTACCCCACCCATCGTACAGCGTCGTACATTGCTCCGATTACCATCTCTGTGCATGAACAACTGCTTCAACGGCAAAAAAGGGGTTTTTGCATCGAATTGTGACTAAAGATAATCCAGAACGTCGGCTAACGTATAGATGCCTCTTCATCAACTGTCAAGCCGATTATTCATGGCGAAAGAATCATGCTGTGTATTTGATGGGACCAGCTGGGTTTAGAGTAATTTGGACTGCTACAATCGAACGAAATGATTACAGGAGGGTCTACCGACAACAATTGATGCGAGAAAAACGGCCGCAGTACGCCGACAGAGACAACAAAGTCACGGCCACATGTTGTGTCGTCCATTAAAAGTACTTAGATAACACAGAAATATTGTCAAATGTTTTCTAATCACTAAAAGATTAGAAGAAACTGATCTACCAGGTGCGGCAATCCCATTCATACTTTCATAGTGAAATAAAATAGAAAGGCCTTTTACTTGATAGAAGAAATATAACAAAATTTGAATATTGAAACAAATTGAAATATGTTTATCATCTACAATTTTAATTTCAAAAAAATTTTTATTCAAAAAACTTTTAGAATTAAATTTATGGCTACACAAGCACCGCTTACATTTAATAGACGTATATAATCAAAACTCAATATATAATGTCAAATGGAATAAATAACCCAACAGATATACGAAAGTAATTAAAATTAATAAATAAATATTCGAAGGAGACAAAATTTTGTTTCTGGTCTTACCTTTAAGAACACCAATTGCCTTTTAAAAACATGAACACACTTAAAGGACTTCTCAAAGAATATAATTTATTTGAAATATTTAATATATTTAAATATTCGAATAAATTATTTCAAAAATCTCTAAAAAAATGTGCACTATATCTTCCAAAAACAAATATAATTCTAGACAATCCCGTCTTCAGTCCTCATTTAATATTCCAAATATCAAAATCAAAAAACTAACCTATATCTCTCACGTGTTAAAAGACTAAAGCTTCGAGTTATTATATTATATATAATATATAATATATTATATTATATATAATATATAATTATATTTTGGCTAGAGTAAATCTCATTATGGAATGTCAACGAATTTAAATAAATCTTAAAATAACTCACACTAATCTTTGATTTTGTTAGAACATAGATCAATCTTGAATTATATAGTTGATCTGTATTTCGAAGCTTTAGTCTTTTAACACGTGAGAGATATAGGTTAGTTTTTTGATTTTGATATTTGGAATATTAAATGAGGACTGAAGACGGGATTGTCTAGCATTATATTTGTTTTTTGAAGATATAGTGCACATTTTTTTAGAGATTTTTGAAATAATTTATTCGAATATTTAAATATATTAAATATTTCAAATAAATTATATTCTATGAGAAGTTCTTTAAGTGTGTTCATGTTTTTAAAAGGCAATTGGTGTTCTTAAAGGTAAGACCAGAAACGAAATTTTGTCTCCTTTAAATATTTATTTATTAATTTTAATTACTTTCGTATATCTGTTGGGTTATTTATTCCATTTGACATTATATATTGAGTTTTGATTATATACGTCTATTAAATGTAAGCTGTGCTTGTGTAGACATTAATTTAATTCTAAAAGTTTTTTGAATAAAAATGTTTTTGAAATTAAAATTGTAGAAGATAAACATATTTCAATTTGTTTCAATATTCAAATTTTTTTTTTCATAGTGAAGTCCACACTAATACAAACAATATTTCTGTATTTAATTTTCATTTCACTGAAGTTTGAAATGCTTTATTATCAACAAACTGTTTTCAAAAATATTATAAAGATCTAAATGCAAATGCATCGCTGAAACGTAACTCTGTCGCCGCCAGTGACTTATCCCATAATGTCCATTTTAATCTGAAATTCCATTCGCTAGTTCCCTTTTTGGGGTGACGTGGTTGCTTTTAATGAATTAATCACATTTCGAAAGGCTCTTATGCATCAAACCTACCCGACAGAACGCCAGAAAGAGACACATAAAATGGGCTGTAAATCTGGCCAGGCGATAATTCCATTTGTAAAACATAAAATAAGCTGGAAATGGCACTCTGGACCGGTTCCAACCTGCAAACGAATTCGCTGGATAAAATCGTCTGGTCATTTTTCAGCGGTGTAGTTGGGGCGCTTTGTGATAATGGTCATTAAAAATTGGGGCTTGTTCTTTAATCGCCTACGAATAACCTTGACGAGGGAACATAATGGAGATAAACAAAGAAGATGTAGTTACGTAATTTATGAACACCGGTGGGAAAACGAGAAAAGAATTAAAATATCCCCATGATTCCATCAAATGTACGCTTAATGAATTCGTTTATGCTATACAAAAGATTTGAACTCAAATATTCCCAGAGCCTGGCTGGAAATGAGCGGCAATTTAGAGTGAAAACTAGTGAATATTTATAAAAAACGTCAGGGATTTTTGCGCCCTCATGTATTTTTAATTCATTGATTTAGATATGTATTACATATTATAAAAATATTGAAATGGTTGTATTTCAATGCTGAAAATATCATGAAATGTTTTATAATTTTTTTTCAATATTTTGTCATATGGTATGCTTTTATACAGTCCACCCAAAAAAGTTTAAACTTTGGCAGAAAATAATTTTGAGGGTTAAAAAATACATAGGAGACAGTATTTCAATTTCCACAAGAATGTTTATAATACAACCAATGTTTCACCACGATGTGGCTTCCGCAGGTATCTACATTCTGCTGGCTACCTGTAGATACCTGAAGAAGCCATATCGTGGTGAAACAATTGTTAAAATACTGTCTCCTCTATATTTTTTTGATTAAAATGAATTTCCACCAAGTGAAAACCGAATCAATCAAACAATTTTGAAGATTATTCATATAAAAAATTATCTACCCCTCTGATGACTCTTTCAATGGGGCTGGAATTTTCGACCCTAGACAACTGTTTAGTCGAAGGTTCCTGTTACAACAATGGGAAAAAGAACAACCAACCACAAATTTCAGGCAAAATATGCCCTCAAGACACACTCAATACTGAGAATGTTGAAAACAAGGGGACAAATGTGTTACACATACTTGCCCCACATATTCTATCCGGAAATATGGAAAACACATTCACCTTATTCAGGAACATTAAAAATTGGATATTCCTCCAATCACGACAAGCTGTAACTGATCTATTTCATTTAAAAAATGCTCCTATCAAGTAAATGCCTTCCTATATCTCACAAGTTTCAAACGTTGTTAATGTTTGTTTCAAACGTTTTGGCCTTCCGTCTAGAACTCTTTTTTGAGTGTAATTTATTTATCAAACTAGTGTTCTTTTACTAGATGATCTATTTCTTTATATATATATATATATATATATATATATATATATATATATATATATATATATATATATATTCCTATGTATATACATATATATATATATATATATTTTTTTTTTTTTTTTTTCACCGACAACCGGGTTGGAATCCAAGGAAAACCGGGCCATTATTGCAGCCAAGGTTATTCTGTATTATATATAAATATATACTAGTCTGTCAAGAAAGTACCGGGAATTTTCAATTAAAACAAGATTTTTACATTTAATCGTCAAAATTTATTGGGTCGCCTTCAAAATAGGCTCCATTTGCTCCAATACATCTATGCCAACGGCACTTCCAATTATCGAAACATTTTTTATAGGCGCTTTCCGGGATGGACTTTAGCTCTCGCGCCGAATTTTGTTTTATGGCTTCAATCGACTCCAAACGGGTGCCACGAAGGGGCTATTTTAGTTTTGGGAAGAGGAAAAAGTCGCAGGGAGCCAAATCCGGCGAATACGGCGGTTGCTGAAGCACGTTTGTTGAGTTTTTGGCGAGAAAGTCAGTCACAATCGTAGCTCGGTGAGAAGGCGCGTTATCGTCATGCAAAATCCATGAATTGTTCGCCCACAAATTTGGCCGCTTCTTACGGATACGCTCACGCAAACGTTTCATAACGCCTAGGTAATACTCCTTGTTTACCGTCTGACCCTCTGGAAAGAATTCATAGTGCACCACGACACGGATATCGAAGAAAACAATGAGCATCACCTTCATTTTCGAGCGGCTTTGGCGTGGTTTTTTCGGTTTCGGCTCATTTTTTGCCACCCATTCCGATGATTGCTGGCTTGTTTACATATCGTACTCGTAGACCCAGGTCTCATCACCAGTTATAATGCGTTCAATGAATGTAGAATCGGAATTACAGCGATTCAGCATGTCTGAAGCAACCTGTTCGCGATGACGTTTTTGAAGAAAATTCAGGTCTTTAGGTACGAGTCGTGCGGCCACCTTTCTCATGCCCAAAATATCCATCAAAATCGTACGTGCGGACTCGTGGGATATCTTAAGATCATGTGCTATCTCTCTCAAGCTGGTACGACGGTTTTCCAGCACCCTTTCCTTAATTTTATCGACGTTATCTTCGATCGAAGCCGTCGATGGGCGACCACTTCACGACCGTCCTTGAAAGCTCTGTACCACTGATATGCACGAATTTTCGATAGAGCATTATCACCAAAGGCCTTTTGCAACATTTTCAATGCATCGGCACACGAAAATTCATTTGCAACACAAAACTTTAAACAAATTCTTTGCTCAACGTAATCACCCATAGTAAAAATCGGCACGCACTCTGACATCGACTAATTTAATCAGCTGTTGCAAACACACTAGTTGACAGATCCCGCTCAAGCTTGGCATAGTAATTAAGGATAGTGGTACCAACCTAGGAAAAAAAAATTTTACCTGCCTCATTGCCCTGCCAGATTTAAATCGATAATTCCCGGTACTTTCTTGACAGAATGTATAATTAAATGTTTATGTATGCCTCACCTCAAACAGAGCCCAGAAAGAGTCACACAATATCTTTATTAGATTCTTCAGTAAATAGAACTCCAGAAGTCAAAAAAGTGAGATGAACAGTTCAGCCGTAAAGGAGGTTGTTGCGAAAATTGAGGAGCAAATGTAATTTGAACTTGTCAAGAGAGATATTTCTATACTCAAATTTTAATTCATTCATAATTTTGGCCACTTGGTAGGAAGATGATCTCGTGAACAAGTCAGTTGAATGTTTCGGCGTAGAAATGTTACATTTAGGGCGAATATGAACACTAGATCGGAACAAAACTTTGTTGAAAAGTCTTATCGGTACTCCTTCGTTGATAATCTCGAAAAACAGAACCGACGAATGAAAATTCCGCCCATGTTCCATGTTGAGCCATCCTGTCTTCTTGAGGGTATATGTTATTGGATCTCGTCTTCGAATTCCGTGAATGAATCTCAAACAACGATTCTGAGGCATCGATTTTTATCAAAGACTGTTAAGTAAGGAGTGTAGTGCTGTTGCAAACATCATAGTTGACAGATCCCGCTCAAGCTTGGCATAGTAATTAAGGACAGTGGTACCAACCTAGGAAAAAAAAATTTACCTGCCTCATTGCCCCGCCAGATTAAAATCGATAATTCCCGGTACTTTCTTGACAGAATGTGTATATATATATATATATATATATATTTATTCAGAATAAATATAATAACAAAATTTCTTGAAAAATATATGACATCGTGCAGCGTAAACTATAAGCCTGTGTACTACACGGTATCCTATTTCTACTGAATAACATTTATTCCACATAATTAAAACAAATTGTAGAAATTACTATATTTTACTACCAATAAAACAATCAGTTGTCTGATGATGGGATAGTTCATTTCTCGAAACTCGAGTCATAAGGAAATATGTAATATATCTTTTTATTGGTAGTAAAACATAGTAATTTATACAATTTGTTTTAATTATGATCAGCTACCAAATAGTAACGGTTGAAACAATTCATTCCACATGATATTCATCTACAATATAGTGAACGGAATCAAAATAAAAAATCTGTAAAAAGAGCATACAGAACATAAATGAGTGAGGTATGTGCACATCGAAAGCTGAAAGGGAGCATAAACTTCTACAAAAACAACCAATTATCTGCTACACCAGGCAGGTTCTCTTACTATACTCAGTTATAATATTACATAAACAATATTCGATTATACACCGAGTCACGAGACATAGTTCGCGAAGTCAGCTCGAGTGGTGTTTCGCGAAATGCGTCGAGTGAAGAGGTTCGTATCTATAATCGGAATATATTGACGATGCTCAAGTTGGTATTCGTTACAATTATATAACGAATAATATTTCAGCACTAGAACTATAACCAAAGCGCTGCATTTTGAAAAATTTTACGAAATTTCTTTGAGCTCGACTTTCATTTTATTTGGCGAATGTCCAAGACCGTTACTATGGAAATGATCACAATATGGCAGAAGGCGAAACACCAAAACGATTATACCACGTCGTCAAGGGTATATTCACTTATCAATACCCCATAACTATGGGAAATTCAAGGATTTTATTGGTTCTTCAAAACATGAGTTATATAATCATAGTTATGCGCAAAACTATATTCTATTCCAAAATTTTTGTGAACTTATTGTAATTTTCTCTTATGTATGCAGCTAACTCAGGCCTACGGCGTTTGCTTCCAATTTTTTTCCTTTAAGGATTGAGGCAGGATATTGAGGAATCTGGGACCGAAAAAATAAACATTTTTCTGGAGATCTGATCTCTTAGCTAAGTGCCTAGTGAAGTACTCATGTATAAGATATGCGTTTTTAGCTTTTATTTGATATAAAATACACTCCAATATATTTATATTTAGTTTATTCGAAGTTATAAACAGTTTTTTTGAGCTATAGCTTTTTTTGACTTTGAGTATGATTTTCAAAAAATACTTTTATATTATCTGCAGATCTTCTAAAGCATTGAAGAATAGACCACCCCAACTGATTATACCGTATCTTAATATCGAGACGACTAATGCTTCATAAACACGGAACCTACACGCTTTGGTGGCAATTTCTCGAAGGTTGTAGAAGACATGTAGCATAGATCGGTCTCTAATGAACTCGGTATGAATATTCCATCTAAGATGCTGGTCAACATAAAGTCCCAAGTACTTTGCCGAATATACTTTTTTAATTTTTTGATATGAACAAACGGAGTCAGTGCGATCAGGGTGGTGCACGGGAATCGCTATGAAATCAGCTTGACCAGTTTTTGTCAAAGAAAACGTTAAGAATTGTGACTTTGTAGTGTTGAGATTGACCTTGTTCTTATATACATACATTCTGTCAAGAAAGTACCGGGAATTATCGATTTAAATCTGGCGGGGCAATGAGGCAGGTAAAATTTTTTTTTCCTAGGTTGGTACCACTGTCCTTAATTACTATGCCAAGCTTGAGCGGGATCTGTCAACTAGTGTGTTTGCAACAGCTGATTAAATCAGTCGATGTCAGAGTGCGTGCCGATTTTAACTATGGGTGATTACGTTGAGCAAAGAATTTGTTTAAAGTTTTGTGTTGCAAATGAATTTTCGTGTGCCGATGCATTGAAAATGTTGCAAAAGGCCTTTGGTGATAATGCTCTATCGAAAATTCGTGCATATCAGTGGTACAGAGCTTTCAAGGACGGTCGTGAAGTGGTCGCCCATCGACGGCTTCGATCGAAGATAACGTCGATAAAATTAAGGAAAGGGTGCTGGAAAACCGTCGAACAAGCTTGAGAGAGATAGCACATGATCTTAAGATATCCCACGAGTCCGCACGTACGATTTTGATTGATAGTTTGGGCATGAGAAAGGTGGCAGCACGACTCGTACCGAAAGACCTGAATTTTCTTCAAAAACGTCATCGCGAACAGGTTGCTTCAGACATGCTGGATCGCTGTAATTCCGATTCTACATTCATGGAACGCATTATAACTGGTGATAAGACCTGGGTCTACGAGTACGATATGCAAACAAGCCAGCAATAATCAGAATGGGTGGCAAAAAATGAGCCGAAACCGAAAAAACCACGCCAAAGCCGCTCGAAAATGAAGGTGATGCTCATTGTTTTCTTCGATATCCGTGGGGTGGTGCACTATGAATTATTTCCAGAGGGTCAGACGGTAAACAAGGAGTATTACCTAGGCGTTATGAAACGTTTGCGTGGGCGTATCCGTAAGAAGCGGCCAAATTTGTGGGCGAACAACTCATGGATTTTGCATGACGATAACGCGCCTTCTCACCGAGCTACGATTGTGACTGACTTTCTCGCCAAAAACTCAACAAACGTGCTTCAGCAACCACCGTATTCGCCGGATTTGGCTCCCTGCGACTGTTTCCTCTTCACAAAACTAAAATTGCCCCTTCGTGGCACCCGTTTTGAGTCGATTGAAGCCATAAAACAAAATTCGGCCCGAGAGCTAAAGTCCATCCCGGAAAGCGCCTATAAAAAATGTTTCGATAATTGGAAGTGCCGTTGGCATAGATGTATTGGAGCAAATGGAGCCTATTTTGAAGGCGACCCAATAAATTTTGACGATTAAATGTAAAAATGTTGTTTTAATTGAAAATTCCCGTTACTTTCTTGACAGAGTAGTATGTATTTAGTATCTAAAAACCCCTCTCTGTATATATAGACTTCATGTCATATACGTCCCTCAAACTAGTATCGTTAGCATATGGCACAATAAGGCTCTTTGGTATTTCCAGCGATGTTATTTGATTTCAAATAAAATAAATGGAAGTTTATACTTGATAGAAGGTAAATAAAATTTTTCAAATATTTTAATATTAGAAGATATATTCTGTTAGCCTTCTACATATTTAATTTCAAAAAACTATATTTAATATTATAACTTCAGGAATTGAAAAAATGTCATATAATATAAGCATTGGTTATATCAAACGAAATATAAAATGAACATTCATAATAAGACATCCAATAAATAAAAATTGTTAACAAAAATCCTATGAATTGAATATTTTGAGTAGACTAAATTTTGTTTCTGTTCATCCCTCTTATAAAAACAGATTTTTTTCAAAAGTGTTTAACATAATCCTTAGAATTTCATCATAAAACTATCCAAGTAAGTTACTTTTTAGAAAATCTCGAGATATGTAAAAACATCACTAAAAAACACGGTTTAAAAGAGACGTTGCTCGTCAGTACCCAATCACATTAAAAAAATACAACATCAATCAACAAAAAATATTTACTAACCTTAACAATCTAGAAACATTTTGGCAAATGAATACTGAACATTTAAATAGTGTCCTATGTGACCTCCAACAAATAGTTCTGTGGTTTACCATAGCTCTTAAAGATTGATCGGCAATTTAACTACCTCTGTTATAGCACAAGGATATCTGTATAAATAATGTTAAGGAAACCAAATAATTATATATTATGAATAAAATAAAATAAATGGAAGTTCATACTTGATCGAAGGTATATAAAATTTTTGAAATATTTTAATATTAACAGATATATTAGCCTTCTACATATTTAATTTCAAAAAATCATATTTAATATTATAACTTCAGAAATAAAATTGATGTCATATAATCACAGCTTATATCAAACGACATATAAAATAAGCATTCATTATAGAACATCCAATAAGAGTAGACAAAATTTTGTTTCTACCCATCCCTCTTATGAAAACAGATATCTTTCAGAAATTTTCAACATAATTCTAAGAATTTCATCAGTTATAATATTAAATATAATTTTTTGAAATTAAATATGTAGAAGGCTTAGAGAATATTTCTGTTATTATTAAAATATTTAAAAAATTATCTGATTTATAGAAATAAGAAAAATAATGGGACCTATGACAGTTCCCTGAGGAATCCTGATATTTATAGTTTGAGTATCACTAATTTCATCTCCCACTTTAACTATTTGTATTCTTTCCGTCAAATAGTCCCTGATAAGTTCTCATCATCTACCCCTTATCCCCACCGAATCAAGCCTTTCCAGCAACAAGTCATAAGAAACGGTGTCAAAAGCTTTCGTTGTATCAAGAAATAGGGCCATATATTTCTTTCCTTCATTCATAGAATGTGCAACTGATTGGATGAATCGGTCCATAGCGTCTTGAGTTAAAATAGAAAAAGGCTTTTTACTTGACAGAAGAAATATAACAAAATTTGAATATCAAAACAGATTTAATCTGTAAGTCTTTTACAATTTTAATTTCAAAAAAATAAATAAACCAACAGATATAAAAAAGTCATTAAAATTAATGAATAAATATTTGAAGGAGAAAAAATTTTGTTTCTGATCTTACCATTATGAACACCAATTGCTTTTCAAAAACATGAACACAACTTAAGGACTTCTCAAAAAATATAATTTATTTGAAATATTTAATATATTTGAATATTCAAATAAGTGTATTCAAAAATCTCTCAAAAACATGAACTTTATCTTCAAAAAACAATTATAATTCTGATAATCTTTTCATCGGCCCTAAATAATATTCCATATATCAAAATCAAATAACTATCATTATATCTCACCCCCACGTGGTAACAGGATAAATTGCTTTAAACAGACTAACTTTAAAATTCAAGATAGTCTAAGTTCTTAACAAAATCACAGAAATGTGTTAGGTATTATAAGGTTATCTTTAAACCATTGACATTCCATAATGAGATTTATTCAAACCTAAATATAATCATATATTATGTATAAAATAAAATAGAAAAAGGCTTTTTATTTGACAGAAGAAATATAACAAAATTTGAATATCAAAACAGATTTAATCTGTTAGTCTTCTACAATTTTAATTTCAAAAAAGTTTTAAGTTTTAATATTCAAATTTTGTTATAATTCTTCTGTCAAGTAAAAAGCGTTTTTCTATTATATTTTATATATATTTATATATATATATATATATATATATATATATATATTATATATATATATATATATATATATATTTATAAGTTGAACTTTGTTAAATTTTGACACTTGAAATACTTTACGGATGAAGAACAAGACTGTTCTTTTTAACATACATCAAAATGTAGTTTAGACAATAGGCTAATTTTCAACAGTAATTTCAAGCCAAGAAATATTCTTCATTTTGTAAAATCATCAGAAGCATCATTTTTCAATAATTTTGACAGAAGCTAGTAAACTTTGAAATTAAATTTTTCGTGAAAACTATAAATAGGGAAGACACGAAAGAAATCAATCAGTCTTGAAATTACGAGAGCAGAATTCATATCGGTCTGTCTCAAAATAGAACATTTCTCTCTTCAATTATCCAGTTCCAAAACCTAAAAATAAATTAATATCATTAATGTGAATGGAAATGTAATATAAAAATTTCGTAACCTGAGTATTGTGAATGGAAACATCCCTAATAACAATCAAGAATTCATCAATTTATATCCATAAGAAGCAATCAACTAAGTGGGCTGGGAGATCCGAACATTCCGGAAATATTCTACAGGAACAAAAACAAAATCCTGAAATAGAGCAAAGCCAACATCAAAGGAACATTGTTAATGGATAATTAAACTTACCAAAGGTAGAAATAAGTTTATTTATGTAAAGTTTTCCAATGTGAATTCAAAAACAAATCATTGCTTGTTCACGTTAGAATTACGTTACGATATTTAGATAGGATAAGGTTAGAACGTAGAATTAGAATTTAGATAATTAATCACTGATTATCATATTTCAAATTAGTTTCATATAATATATAATTTGAAAATTTAACTTATTAAGAATTCAAATTGAACCCTCCATTTGAAAACAAATCAAAATTTAATTATATTACAAATCTTCAATAAAAATTATATGAACTATAGAGCTAGCTGGGAACCCTGGAGCAGATCACTTAATACAGGGGTGATCTAAGATTCATTCGAAACTGAGAAATTTTAAAACTAAATTGCATCATCTTAAGTGGAATTATGGATTAAATAATCAAAATAAAAAAAAAAAATATATATATATATATATATATATATATATATATATTTTATTTAAATATATATATATATATATATAAATCTATTACCTTGTTTTCGGGAATGTGGTCTGTATATCAAGAAAACTCCAATTTTCTTCAAATATCTCAATATTTCGTTGATATAATTTTCAACATCATCAGGAGATAAACTGAAAACAGCAAACAAAAAAGGGCAACATCATTTACAGGAAACAAACAAAGATTTTTTTATACAGCACTTACAAGATCAGAGCTTCACTTCCAAAACACAGAATCAAACATTACAAAATTCTTTACTCGAAAAATCAAACATCAAAAATCAGCAACTATATTACATTCATACTTTTGAATGTAATATAGTTGCTGATTTTTGATGTTTGATTTTTCGAGTAAAGAATTTTGTAATGTTTGATTCTGTGTTTTGGAAGTGAAGCTCTGATCTTGTAAGTGCTGTATAAAAAAATCTTTGTTTGTTTCCTGTAAATGATGTTGCCCTTTTTTGTTTGCTGTTTTCAGTTTATCTCCTGATGATGTTGAAAATTATATCAACGAAATATTGAGATATTTGAAGAAAATTGGAGTTTTCTTGATATACAGACCACATTCCCGAAAACAAGGTAATAGATTTATTATTAGTCTGGTCGACAACCTATACTACGCTATATATATATATATATATATATATATATATATATTTTATTTAAATATATATATATATATATATATATATATATATATATATTTTTTTTTATTTAAATATATATATATATATATTTTTTTTTATTTAAATATATATATATATATATATATATATATATATATATATATATATATATATATTTATTTAAATTTTGATTTCGATTATGTAATCCATAATTTCACTTAAGATGATGCAATTTAGTTTTAAAATTTCTCAGTTTCGAATGAATCTTATATCACCCCTGTATATAAGTGATCGGTGACCTGTGACATTAATTATGTAATTATTGGCAATTCTAGTTGAATGGAGTTATTATTATTATACTAATATGACATAAATGGTTTAAATAGTTTCGTCGTCTGCAAGTAAATGCTATTATGGTAAGCAAAAATGTTGAACCTGTGTTATACGTCTCTAGGGGCAAATAGGTTCCTTCGGAAATAAATAATGGTTCCTACAGAAACACTTCTCCACTAACTGGTTCACCCGAAAGTCGAGATATATTTCATTCTTCGATCTCGGTGCAAGCAAATCTCAAACTAACGAAGCGCCGTCTGCGGAAAATGTATATCGATTCATTTCAGAGAAGGATCGCTCCACTACCCGGAAAAGTTGGACTCATTAAAATCACCATTGTTGAAGTTACCATCTATTACGTTAGTACGACAAAGTAGACCGGAAACTTTTTCATTTGGGATTTTCTCGCTTCCCATTGCTCTTTTCACTTCGTGGCTGAAAATTGCAAATTTCTTTTTATATAATATATATTTGTATCTTTCATGTTTGATAATATTCTCTCCATAATATGAAATGTATATTTTTATGAAATAAAGATCACTATTACTTATGTTTCCAGTTATAACTATTATCCCATTTTTGAATTTGTACGAACAAATTTTTCGAAAATATTTAATCCACATTGCTATTTTTTATTGAATAAACATACTGGCCAATTCGGAAGTGGTATTTGAGAAAACTTGCCACGAGCTCAGTGCATCGGATCATAAGATGTATATATCAGTCAGTTTAAGAAAAACAAATGTTAACTTCCGCTATTTTCTTGATTCACACGACAATTGTTTCGACATACCATGACTTCATCAGGTGAGTATTTAAACTGAGGTATACAATGCAAAACATGACCTTAAATACACAGCTCTGGTACAAAAAATAGAGGGGTGGAAAGAGATGCTCATACTTTTCAGATGTTTGGATAACATATCCATCCGCCAACACTTCAATGGTTTCATTAATATTGGATGGAGTAGTCCGTTACTTTGTGATTGTTTATTTTTAAATGAAATAATTGGAGTAGTTTCTTCTTTCGTTTCATTAATATGTGACTGAGAAAATATATAATAAAATATGAATCATGTTCAAAAAATTTCAGAGCGCTAGAAGTACACTGCCGAGCCTAAAATGACTGATTTTTGATTGTCTCGGTCTTTACTTGACGGAAATTCATCTTCAATATAAGAAAAACAAATGTTAACTTCCGCTATCTTATTGATTTACACGACAATTGTTTCGTCATACCATGACTTCATCAAGTGAGTATTTAAACTGAGGTATACAATTCAAAACTTGACCTTAAATACACAGCTCTGGTACAAAAAATAGATGGGTGGAAAGAGATGGTATACAATTAATGAAAAATATCAAGTAGGGGGATTTGTTTAAATCTATTTGATCTTTCAATAAAATTTGTCTTTTATTATATTTATTGATCTCTAAAGTTTCTAACAGCTTTAGTTTCTGACTTTTGTTTTCGATATGTAATATGTCATAGTTGATATTAAAATTATGGCCAGTCTCTAACAAATGGTTGGCATAAGTTGAATTCGGTTTATTATAATTATTACATTTTTCATGTTCTTGTATCCTTGTTTGGAATGAACGGCCTGTCTGTCCCACATATACACATTGGCAATCACTGCATGTTAATTTGCAAACTCCTGATTTTTTGTTTTTAGGAATGACATCTTTATTATTTTTCATTAAGCTGCCTAAAGAATTAATGGTTTTAAAAGAGATGTTATATTTTTCTTTTTTCTTTAAATTTCTAGCAATCTTTTCAGATTTTTGGCCTATGTAACTTAATGAAATAAATTTGGTTTCGATTGAATTTTGAAATTTTGGATACAAGTGATATTGCTTTCTTGTAATTTATTTTATCAAGTAAATTGTCTACAATTAACGGATTAAAATCATTATAGAAAGCTATTTGTTTAATGGTTTTATACTCTTTGTCAAATTTTTTTTTCGTCATGAGTATGTTAACCAATCTATAAAGCATACTATTATAAGCTGAAAATTTTTGTGAAAATGGATGGTTTGAAGTATAATGAATCGTACCATGTGTATGTGTATATGTGTATGTATATATGAAAGTTTTTGGATATTGGTTTCTACGTGATCCATGAATATTTCTGATAACAAGAGACTTAATGGGTTTCCCATTGTTAGACTTTCTTCGTCTAGATAAACTTATTTACTGAATATTTTTTATTAATTGTAATTGTAATTGTTAACCTTCTCTTTCCACCCCTCTATTTTTTGTACCAGAGCTGTTTATTTAAGGTCATGTTTTGCATTGTATACCTCAGTTTAAATACTCATCTGATGAAGTCATGGTATGACGAAACAATTGTCGTATAAATAGCGGAAGTTAACATTTGTTTTTTTTATATTGAAGATGAATTTCCATCAAGTAAAGAACGAGACAATCAAATATATCAGTCAGTTCTTCTAATAAAATTTTTAATTTTACGTTTCTTATCCCTTTGGCTTAAACAATTTCTATGTAATAATCCGAAACGAATAAATTGGTGGGGTCTCTAAACGTTTGGGTTAAATGTTCTGCTTTCAAAATGAAATGGAGTGCCGTCAGTGATATTTCTACACGCTTACATGTTTAAATCGCAGCTGACTCCCCTACCGAAACGCGAAGAAAGATTATAATTTTTTTGTAACTATTCAACAAGAGAAAACTGTACTACCTGCTCTTATGAAAATTGCATTACCTGCATAAAACTGCATTATCGATGCTTGGCGCGAATGTTCGAATTAGCTTGTTTGAGATTTTACTAAGAAAAAAATTAAACAAATATTCAGAAATTACTCTTTTAGGCTTGCAGATTTTTGTGACTACAGTTGTTGTTTTTATCTTCGGACAACTGCACAGTAAATACATTTCAATTTTTGTAAGTAAATCGTAATATAGTAAAGCCCGATTATAGGGCTCCGCGGGACCGAGCCTTTGCGGTAATCGAAAAACAGAGATAATAAAAAAATTCAGCTTTAATTTTTTGTAACACTTAGTCAATGACTGTACTATGTTATAAGAAATAAATAAGCGCTATACTACAAACCAACATCTGAATAAAAAAAAGTTTATATATTTATGAATGATGAAGCAAACTACATACTAGGTGGAGAAAATCACTCAAAAAATTAATAATTTTGGTTTTTTTGTGATTCGTAACTTCCACTCCTCATAATTTCCCGCATTTTTCTGAGCTGAAGCAGATAAATGCCATCAGTTTCAGGCTGTTCTTGGAAATATTGGATAAGTACATTTCCTTCATCTGTCGCTTCTAGATGACTTGTTTTCATGACGCTATTATTCTCATTGTCATCATCACTTTTGTCAAAACTTTCATCATAATTTGATGAAAGCCATCTTTTGCGTTGTCGTATTCAATTAATTCCGGCATTACTTTGTTGTCTATTCATTCCTTATTTTCGATCGATAACTCACATGTTCCCATCTGCTGATCTCAGTTGCTCTGCATCGGGATGCGATGGCTTATTATCCAGTAATAGTACAGCCTTGCATGGAAGATAATTTTCTTACAGATAAGTGTTAACTTGAGGTACAAATTTTTCGAAAAATAATTTTTTGAAAATAACGTGATCCATCCAAGCTGCCTGCTGATTATAATAATCAACAGGCAGTGTTTTACATTTTTGAAATGACAATTAACCTAAGCTTATGAGTTCCCGATGCATTAGCACAGCGTAACACTTTCATACGGTCTTTGCTCACTTTGGAACATAAATAAAAAATTACTTTAAAAAAAGGTATAAAAATATGTGCCTGAAGATAACCTGGTGCACTTTTTTCTGAACCTGCAGCGAGTCTTCTTTTCGGCATTAATTTTCAATAAAGTCCAGTTTCTTCTTCATTATACACTTGCTTAGGTTTTAGATTGTACTCTGTTATAATATTTACAGAATCGTAGCAAAGTTCTACCATAGCTATATCATCAGCACGTAATTTCTCTCCTTGAGTAGCTAATTCACGTATTCCGTGAAGTTTTTTGTATCTATATAGCCACAAGAAGTTGCTGAAAAGTTTCCATTGATTTTTAAAACTTCGTGAAATTTTGGGCTTGTCTGGCATACATAGGTCCTGATATAGGAACCCCTTCTGACCTCTTCTGTAAGATCACTTGGTCATAGCACCATCCATTTCTCGAAACGTAGACCATTTCAGAGATTTTCTTTCAGAAATGGCTCTTGCACTATTAGCTTTATCTGCAAAGCTGTGTAATTCGGCTTTTTTCTTCACCATATCACGAAATGTTTGCTTTCCAATATTGCATGTTTCAGTCAACATGGTAACGCTTTTGTTATTCTCAAATTGTTCAACTATTTCTATTTTTTGATCAATAGTTATGCAGTGGCGGCTTGTCCTATGAATCAGGCGAGGCAGTGCCTCACCAAATATATTCTAGAAATTACACGTATTAATCGAATACTTTATTAATCCATTTCATCCTCAATTTAACATCATACGGTACGGTACTGTGTCTCTGTTCCATAATATCCATCCTCAATGTAACCATTCTTGTACATTCATCTCACTTCTTCTTCAATATGTTAACGGTTCGAGGCATGCATCACGCGCTTACTTATCTAGCGCGTTTTCTACATCGATGCAACTAGAAATCGTGAATTTTCCTACGCCTTTCAAGGCGGCCTCTGAAGATAAATTTGAGGTATGCCTCGCCGAAGGGCGAACTGCAATTTCGAAAAGAATTTTCATTTCGTTAATCGACTTAATTAGTACCCGATGGCGAAATTAATTTAGCAGGACCAAGTACTTGTGTGTAAATTTTTTAATAAATCAGCAACATTTTTGAGGCCATTCCTATGAGTATAAATTATACATAATGAAAGAAGTAAAGCAACCTGTTCTAGATCTAAGTAAATGTCGTGTGACTATGGGTGGGCTCGAAAAATTAATTCGGGGTTTCAAAATACATGGTATGAAAAATATGATTGGCTTACTGACAGTATAACTTTAAATAAATTTTTTTGTTGGCCGTGCATTTTATTCGCAGCAACTAATACAAATTCCGACAGAGTTTGGTCAAAAAGTGCTTATAGCGATTTGAAAAATTTGTCCCGGGGTCTATTGCTACACAATAAAAGTACTGAACATATTTAATCAAATTGCGAGCTTAGCCTTATAAGGAATCAAATACAAAATATCGCCCCAGCAATAAACAATCCGCGTCAAATTAAAATTCAAAATTTTAATGCTAGAGTCAAAGAAAATCGACTAACTCTAAAAAATTTGAAAGATAATTCGGTACCTCTGTACGCAAGACTTACCTTTCAAGGGGACCGAAGAATCTAATGAATCTTTAAATCGCGGGAATTTCAAGGAATTGGTTATTCTAGTTAGTAAATTTGACACTTATTTAAAAACCTTTTTAGAAAATGATATTTACAGTAGATCAGTTTTTCTGACACATCTAAAACCATATAAAATGAATTAATCAATTCGGTTGTTTCTGTTGTGAATAAAAAAATTGAGGACGAAATTTTAAAATCCTTGTTTTTCTTCCTGGCAAGTTGATGAAGCAACTGACATAAGCTGCCATTCACAATTATCCGTCATTTTCCGTTATGTAATAAATGACCTCTGGACGTTCTGCTGAAGATGCTGAAAATTCGAAAAATTTGACTTGCATTCAAAATTAGTGGCTCAAACATACGATGGGGCTAATGTCGGGAGAAGTAACCGGTTTACGGGCAAAAATAAAATATATTGCATCACAAGCAATGTTTGTTCATTGCTATTGAGAAATATGGCAAAAATTTCAATTGAAAAGAAATTTATAAAATCACAGGATGAGAACATTTTTATAGACGAGGTAATAGATCATTTCGGGGAACAGAAGAATCTCAGAATTCCTGTGGTGTATTAAAAATTCTAATTTTTAGAACTCACGATTTCAATTTAGAATTAATTTATTTTTTAACTTTCAGAATATATCCTATTTTATACGCAGAGGTAGTTTTTAATTTGGTTAATTTAGAAAACAATTTGAATGTGAGTCAATACTTGATGGAAGTAAAATTTAAAAGACTTTAAATTCAGAATTATATATTCAAACCTCTACAATATATATTTTATTTGAATCTGAATTCAATTCATTTCTGATGCGGTCAGATAGGCCGAAGTAGCTATCAAATATTCGAGTTCTGGTTCAATTATTTTTATTTGATCCTTCATCTTGATAATTTTAGATAATTTTGGAATTTTGGATTTTCTTGTATTTGTATTAATACATTTCAAGTCGGGTCGTAAAAAGGTTTTTTCCGAGACATTAAAAAATATTTTATATTGATTATATATAAGGATATCAATTTGATAGTTTTTGTATATATTATAGTTTTAATATATATTGTAGAGGTTTGCATATATAATTCTGAATTTAAAGTCCTTTTGTTAGTTTAAAGTTTATTTTATTGATTTAGAGTTTATTTTTTTATTTTAGAGTTCATTTCTTTATTTTAGAGTTTATTTCCTCAAAAGAATATGTTATTTTAAAATATTCGATCTTCATCTAACCCGTTTTTCTTTATTTCCATCATATTCATCCCTCACCTAGCAAGAATGCTCTACAACCCCACGTTTGTGCGTGCTGGACAGCTGTATAATAACGATCTCCATATTAAGAGCAATGCAACATGCCGAGAAAAAATCACCTATTGGGGTTGATACCGAAGGTTTTTTTTAAACTAAAGTTAAGAATAAATTTGTCAATATAGCCATAATATGATGATAATTTGTTTTGGGATTCAATAATTCAAATCATTAGTAAAAACATTTTTATAATGGTTATTATGCAACTGAAAAAGTAGGGTTCACTAAATAAACTTTGTCGCTAAAATTAAAATACATATACGTTACAATAATATTTTTTTCTGATGTGCCTCACCATCTCACACTGTTACGAGCCGCCAATGTATTTAGGACATTGCGTTTACGTTTTTCAATAGCACCGGTACGGTGCATTGTGTCTTCTCACAGTATTTCATATAACTAGTTGGTAGGTAGTTGGCGAAAATAAGCACATAATATGTACTCAAATGTTGATGAGGATTCCCCGAGACGAACGTCTGCATAGTTGGTTCAGCGTTTTTGTGCGCCAACCCCTGATCTAACCGCCTGCCACGGATAAACCACGTACGGTTGATCAATATAAAATACCGCACGGAGAATCCGCCGGCCGAATAAAGCGCACACGAATAATCAAGGTTCTGCTGTAATTTCTAAAAACTTGTTCAAATTATGATCGATAATCAGACCACCGAACCCACTACTTGAATAACATGTTTACAGTTTTATTTATTCATATATAAACTACTGAAGAGCTATATATATCTAATAGGAAACAAGTTGTGGAGATCGGAGAATCCAGAAGCTCAGAGCACATTATTACATAGGAAGTACCGCAGGGTACCGTGCTTGGACCGATTATGTTTCTTATTTACAAAACAGTCTCCTAAATATGAAAGAAACAGAGGACGCAATTTGTTTTGCAGTCGATTTGTTAATTCAGTATAAAAGAAAGTCTTGGGAAGAAGGAAAGGGTGCGAATAAAATTTTCAATAACATGAATAGAGGTTAATACTTGATAGTAGGTATATAAAATTATTTAAATATTTTAATATTAGCCTTCTACATATTTAATTCCAAAAAATTATATTTAATTATATTAACTTCAAGAATTAAATTAAAATGATGTCATATAAGTACCACTTATATCAAACGACATATAAAATAAACATTCATTATAAGACATCCAAATGATATAACAAAATCCAATAAACAAAAATTGTTAACCAAAATCCTATAAATTAAATATTTTGAATAGACAAAATTTTGTTTCTGCTGATCAATCTTATGAAAACAAATATTTTTCAAAAATGTTTAACATAATCTTAAGAATTCCCATCATAAAACTATCTTACTCGGAATATTCAATATTATTGGATATCTAACTAAGTTACTCTCTATAAAACCTCAAGATATGTAAAAACATTATTGAAAAACAAGTTTTAAGAGAGACTTTGCTTCGTCAGTATTCAAAAAATTCATATTCAATAAAATATAACATCAATCAACAAAAAATATTTATTCACCCTTCAACAATTCAGAAAACTTCTGGTAAATGTATACTGAAAAATTTAAAAGGAGGTTAACTACAAATGAATAATTCTGTGATTTTCCCTTGATCTTAGATCAAGGGGGTAATTTTTGAAAGATATTTGTTTTCATAAGATTGCTCAGCAGAAACAAAATTTTGTCTATTCAAAATATTTAATTTAAAGGATTTTGGTTAACAATTTTTATTTATTGAATTTTGTTATATCATTTGGATGTCTTATAATGAATGTTTATTTTATATGTCGTTTAATATGAGTGGCACTTATATGACATCATTTCAATTTAATTCCTGAAGTTATAATTATTAAATATAATTTTTTGGAATTAAATATGTAGAAGGCTAATATTAAAATATTCTAATAAAATTTTCAAAAGTTAAAAAATGGCTGAAAAATAATAAACTCACCCTGAATCCAATTAAGACGAAATATATGGCTTACAGTTCATACACTCCTAATCTACCAACTTTAGGAAACCCAATAATAACAAAAACAAGAAATATTGAATATTTGGGAATTACGATTGACCAGCAGTTAAAATGGTAAAAGCAAATATGAAATCTTGTGAACAAAATAAGAGGATTGCTTTTCAAATTTAGATACTTACGTAAACATCTAAACATAACAAAAAAATTCGACAATATTCTACCAAGCCTGGGTGGAATCACAGATCGGCTTGGGATAGTTGAATGGGATGGTGCTTATCAAACCCACATAAAATCATCTTTATAGGTCATACAAAAATTGCTCTCAAAAATAATTCATCAAAAGAAACGTAATTTTTCGAGTCCGCAGTTATTTGAAGTAGCAAATGTGCAAAATGTGAGAATTATAAGCTGGAAAAATTCTTTCAAACTTTGCTTCGAGGAAAATGCGTGTGGATACATTTAAACATGAATATGCAACCAGAGGAGGAGATAATACTTACCAACTACCAAGATGTCACAACAAAATAGGACGAAGATATTACACTTATTTTGCAGCAAAAATTTTAAACATTGTTCCCGAACATCTGAAAAATATAAAAACGTCGAAAAAAAATTATATCCTGACTGAATAGTGACACAAGACTAATTATTAATACATAATTTGATGATTTTAAGTTGAAAACATTACTATCCCATTATTTTGAATGAAGACACAATAAATTGATTTTCAGTAAATGATGGAACTTTGAATAAAAATCAATCTTATACTTACTTGATTTGAGACACGTACTGTCCGATTATGACATAAGCTTACCCGATTTGAGACATATATGTTTTTTTTTCCTGATGAAGGCAAACACTAGCCCGATTCGAGACGGGAAGATGGAAATGGAGATCTTATCCTAGGTTATTTCAATTTCCTGGGACATTGTTCTGGAGTTCTTTGGTTTCTCACATGTTTCATATATTTTATTTGTATATAAGAATTAATCTGTATTTTGCTTCATTTTTATAGAACTTGTTTTTCGATAAAATTGGGTTTAATGTCACGTACAGGTTATAATACCTATTATGTACCTCAGTGATATAATCTGTTTGTAAAGAATCACAGTTAGTTTACCGCAATATCTTGACTATTATTTCAGTATTTTTGAAATAACAGGCAATTGCCGTTCAATTAATCTACGTATTTTGACGTGGTTTAAACAAGAGTTTTACTTCAAGGGCACTTGTTTTCATCTTGATGGTGAACTAGCTTTGTTTATCTAATAAGATAAACCAACGGAAATGAAGTGAGGAATTGAAGTAAAACACTCGTAATACAGTATGATAAGAACGAACTATAATTCTTGGTTTACTGTATATAAACCAAGTCAGAAGGTATGATTATTACACTAAAAACAAAATTAATAAATATCAATGTTAATATTTCATTTGCACGTTTCGATCATTTACTTAAAATTTTCATTGAGTTGGTTTGACTTGAGCTTCTCTGGAATATGTGAATGAGAAAAAGACTTTGTATTTCATAATTTCTTGAACAATTCCGACGCTTAGCGAAAGTTTTTTTTGTTGTCTACTTTTTAATGGTTGCGAGTACAAAAATATCGCAAAACTCAAAAGTATTGGCTCAACCTGAATATTTTGGCGTTCCCGAAAATTTCCTGGAACCCGAAAACTTTCGAGAAGTCGACACTTTGAACGCTGTACAAATCTGTTAACGCCTGTCGGAAAGATTACACCATTTTCTCGCAACGCACTGAACATCGATGTTCCCAGAGAATGAAAATATTGGAGAGGCTGTGAATGTTGTCGATTCTCTTAAGGTAAAATTTGTTTTTCATTAATTTGTTATCACACAACTAAGCTCATAAATCAGTCAATGTAATAACTTCTGAAATAAGATCTGGTGACTATAGTATACTTCAAGTGTTTCAATATTTGCCTTCTATTGTCGAATCACCAAGAAACACAAAGTGTAACTTATCTCGTAACACACATTCACATAATTGGCGTCCAACGTGAAGAAACCTTTTTTTCTTACTTTTTTATGTGTCTGGGTTGTTTCGATAAAACTGATCTGATCCTGAGCCACTTGAGTGCATAAATCCTTGAAGATTTCAATTATTCTTGAAAATATCCGCTCCAAATTATGAACAGTTCACTTCAATATCCATATTTTCATATCTATGATTGTTTCGGTCTTTACTTGACGGAAATTCATCTTGAAAATATGAATAAAAACAATATTCTAATTTCCGCTAATATTTTATTAACACTACGATCGTTACGTCATACCATGACTTCTTCAGGTAAGTATTACAAGATACTGAGTATACCGTGAACAAGAAATTCATTTTATAGTACATGGAAATAATAAAAATACAGGGGCTGAAGAGAGTTTTACAATTCTTTTGGAAATCTGAAAAATGATTCAAAAAAGATTCAACAAAGGGGAGTTACTTAATTCTGTTTGGTTATTCAATAATACTTTTCTTTTATGATATCTATTAATTTCTAAAGTTTCTAACAAGTTTAATCTAAAACTTTTGTTTTCTGGGTGTAAAATTTCAAAGTTACTATTGAAACTATGTCCTGTGTCTAGAAGGTGCTCTGCGTAGGTTGAATTTCCCTTTTTGTTGCAATAACATTTTTTATGTTCCCTAAGTCTCGTCTGGAACGATCTTCCTGTCTGACCAACATATACAAAATGGCAAGTACCGCAAGTTAACTTATAAACACCTGATTTCTTGTTCTTAGATGTTTTATTTTTATTATTTTTTATTAGTTTTCCTAGGGAGTTATTCGTTTTATAAGAAATTCTAAAATTGTGATTCTTCTTTAAATATCTAGCTACCTTTTCTGTTTTTGGTCCCAAATATGTCAACGAAATGTATTTACTTTCAATTGGATTATTATTTATGGGATATACTAATTTCAAAGCCAGCTTTAATTGTATTTTTGTGAAAAGATTCTCAATAATCGGGACGTTGAAACCGTTGTTCAACGCAATCTGTTTGATTATGTTATATTCTTTGTCAAAATTCTCACGTGACATGGGTATGTTGGCTAATCTATATAACATGCTATTGTATGCTGCTAATTTTTGTGAGTATGGGTGGTTTGATGTGAAGTGAATTGTGCTATCTGTATGGGTTGGTTTCAGGTATATTGAAAAAACGTGTTTATTATTAATTTTTGTGATAGTTAAGTCTAAAAAGTTTAAACTATTGTTTTTTTCTCATTCATAAGTGAATTGTACGGTTGGGGATAATTTGTTTATGAAATCCACAAACAAAGGAAATTTTCTATCAGTGCCATTAAATAAACATAGAACGTCGTCGACATATCTGTACCAATAAATGAAACAAATAGCCCTTATTTTAAATGTTTCATTTATTGGTACAGATATGTCGACGACGTTCTATGTTTATTCAATGGCACTGATAGACAATTTTCTTTGTTTGTGGATTTCATAAACAAATTATCACCAACCATACAATTCACTTATGAATGGGAAAAAAACAATAGTATAAACTTTTTAGACTTAACTATCACAAAATTAATAATAAACACGTTTTTTCAATATACCGGAAACCAACCCATACAGATAGCACAATTCACTTCACATCAAACCACCCATACTCACAAAAATTAGCAGCATACAATAGCATGTTATATAGATTAGCCAACATACCCATGTCACGTGAGAATTTTGACAAAGAATATAACATTATCAAACAGATTGCGTTGAACAACGGTTTCAACGTCCCGATTATTGAGAATCTTTTCACAAAAATACAATTAAAGCTGGCTTTGAAATTAGTATCTCCCATAAATAATGATCCAATTGAAAGTAAATACATTTCGTTGACATACTTGGGACCAAAAACAGAAAAGGTAGCTAGATATTTAAAGAAGAATCACAATTTCAGAATTTCTTATGAAACGAATAACTCCCTAGGAAAACTAATAACAAAAAATAAAGAAAAAACATCTAAGAACAAGAAATCAGGTGTTTATAAGTTAACTTGCGGTACTTGCCATTTTGTATATGTTGGTCAGACAGGAAGATCGTTCCAGACGAGACTTAGGGAACATGAAAAATGTTATTGTAACATAAAGGGAAATTCAACCTACGCAGAGCACCTTCTAGACACAGGACATAGTTTTAATAGTAACTTTGAAATTTTACACTCAGAAAACAGAAGTTTTAGATTAAACTTGTTAGAAACTTTAGAAATTAATAGATATCATAAAAGAAAAGTATTATTGAATAACCACACAGAATTAAGTAACTCCCCTTTGTTGAATCTTTTTTTAATCATTTTTCAGATTTCGAAAAGAATTGTAAAACTCTCTTCACGCCCTCTTTTTTTGTTATATCAATGTACTATAAAATGAATTTCTAGTTCATGGTATACTCAGTATCTTGTAATACTCACCTGAAGAAGTCATGGTATGACGTAACGATCGTATTGTTAATGAAATATTAACGGAAATTAGAATATTGTTTTCATTCATATTTTCATATTTTTATATCAGATTTTTTCCTTTCTTTATCCAATCATTTCTCTTGTTATCACGTAGTTTTTCATTACGAAGTATAATGCAACCACACCTGATGCTGATTATGGCAACTATATAGATTAATTATTTTCTTGCCTTTTTAATTTTTCTGTTCCAATAATTATTTCATTTTTCTCTTTATCCATAAATACATACTTATTTGCCCGCCCCCAAGACATTATAAGTTGACGCGCTGGGTGCCCTTGTCTTGACTAGGATCCCAGTTTTATCACGGTGACATAGAGGAGATTAAGTTCTTCCTGATGCCTAGAGTAATGCCACTCGCGCCAGTTACTGCACCACAATGAGGCCCTAGTTTATCCGTTAAGGTGGAATGAAGGGCTGAGCCGCGTTGATCAACTCAGTGGCAAGGGAGTCCGTCGCAGTACAGGGCCTCTCCCTTAAAACTGACGTACTCTACCCTATTGCAGTAAATCTTCGGATTTTTCTGTCCAATGGCCGAGTGCGTTAAGTAGCATACTGCGTTACCTCGGAAGGTTGGAGGCCCTCTGGAAGTATTCGTACGACCTGGCCACCCAATTGGTGTTGGACTCGAGGAGACAGTGGTTGACAGTCCGCATGCTGGATTAGAAGGGTATTCCATCTACCTGTTAGCAGCAACTCATGTTCAGGATATTTCGTGAAATGCTTAAGAGTTTAGCGCGACTTGACGGTTCGACAGGCCTCGTCCTGAAGCAGGATCGACTGCGACACGTTTCTGGGATGGGTGGATCTCGACGACACGGCTAGGCCATTGGTGCTTGAAGCCAGGATCAATTGAAAGACTTCACAAGAATTCGTGGGTCTTGACGTACAGGCCGGATTGACGGTGCTTCTACCAGGATCAATTGAGGCATCAATCTTGGGAATATCTTGGTTCATGGGATTGCAATCGGGTGGGTGGATAAAAACTTCCTCGGCATGTGAGTTGCGTTCCAAACAACTCGGGTACTGACCATGCAGAGCCAGTAGAGGTTGGTTAGTGCTTCGCTCCTACCAGTCGCAATGTAGGTTTTCTAACTGAAGCCGAAACTGGAAGCTGGTGGGTTCAACTCTTCGGAGTGGTTCTCGCCATATGTGATGATAAGGCGTAACCCTTATCACACTTTCTGCTTCTTGGGACAGATTATGGAGACCGCTGATTAGTCCCTTGGTGAAAGAGCTATGCTTACATGCTAATGAGCTAACTGCTAGAATTCACTTAATTGCCTTAATTTGAGGGTACAAAATTTAACTTAAAATTATTGACAATTTTGTATATACGGTATATCTCTTTTCACTATTTATTATCTCTTCATCTTTTTCATTATATCTGTTTACCCTATCGAGGATAGATTATATTTATCTTGTTCGTTGAACTTCACGATTTTTTAATAGTAAAGACCATCTAATTAAATTCTGTAAACTGTCTCAAGCTCATTACTGTTATGTAGTATCTTGATATGAATGTATGCATAGCTTGTGATTTGTTTTATAGCTTATTGAATTTGGAGTCTCTCAAAGATTTGTTAATCTATCCCTTCTATTTTTGTTAACTCTTGCTGGCTCTGTGTCTAGATGAAGAATATATGTATACGGAAATAACAGTGTCGACCACTCAGTGGCAAGAGCATAGGGCACGTAACCGAAAGGTCGCGGTTTCGAATCCTGTTCAGGTGGGAAAGAAATTTTCTAGTTAGATGGGTGTCGGCCACCATTTCACTGTTGGATCGAAAAAGAACAGTGCTGGGACCTAAAGTGGCATAAGATCGCAGTAGCAAAGCCTACCCAGAACACAACTGAACTCCTTCCTAAATTGCACCAGCTGAAAAAATTTCTATATATATATATATATATATATATATGTATATATATATATATATATATATATATATATTTATATAATGATATAAAATATCTCCATCTTACAAGGCTGGTGCCCTTTCACCTTATTTCTTATCATACCTTATCCCTTTTTCCTTATCTCGTATAACTTCCCTATTACATTAATTTATCTGTAGGCCTAACTGGACAATTTTATTCAATTTTTAGCTCACTTTATTGTGCTTGGTGGTACCTTGTCTACTGGGACTTAAGTGCAATGTATTTTTAATTTGCAACATAAAGTGTAACCTACAAAAGGAAAAAGAGCAAGCTTGTATAATATTTTCAAAATGAAAGGTTCTAAAATTTCATCATATTTTATATATTCACTGTTGAACATCTGAAAAACAGTACATTTAGGAAGAAATGACGGGCAGTGATTCAATTGTTAACGTGATTGAAAATTAAATTAAAACAAGGCGGAGATTAAAAATCTTTTTACTATTAATAAAAGATGAATGAATCTCCGACGAGTGAATACCGAGACAGCAAATATTTGATAAAAACTGATACAAACAAATCGCATTGATCCCGACATCATATTTTATTAAGGCCTACATGAAAATGATCAATATGTCTACAATATCGAAATTTTATATTTACGAGGTAATATATCGATGACCTACAAATCCAGGGGAATGAACAAACAGAACCCAGATCGTTCATCATTTTGCCAAATACAGCTTTCGGCTTTCACGTACTACACAAACAATGGAGAAGGGGGAGAAGGCAACCAAAACGATCCAACGAAATAACCTTCTTTATTGGTTGGGATTATTGGTAGCGTTCAGTCGTAGCTTTATTAGTGGCAAATGGTGCTTTTTTCCATTTGTCGTGGCGGTGACAGAAAAATTATTTGTCTTGCGCCTATTTTTTGATCGTGCTTATGTAGGTTCTATTAAATTTCTTACAAATATGAGAGCAGGCTGATAAATCACTGACTTTTTGTACACCTAGTAACTTCAAATGGAACCATGCTCCTGAAAACCACCATTTCATCATCAGACTTATGCAAAATTTTCTTCGTCATTTAGTTCTGACTGATATTCAATGATAGTGGACAAGTGTAGCGTTTTTCTGTTTCACTACGCTAGTTACTTCATTTCTGATGTTTTGTTCTGCACACTGATGCCAACAGTACCGACATGGTTTGAATTTAGGAATTTCTTGCATTTTCTTTTGTTATCTGGAGGCGAAGGTGAATCGGCATTGCTACAACTTTTGGGCGTGATTTCAGGGAATGCTTTTACCATACTAATCAGATTTTTAATTATGGTGTGATTTGACGATCACGGTAAGTTTAATAATAATAGTTTATGCATCCTTTGAGACATAACAATTTATGTATAGGACAAGATATATTTGTATAATATGTATATATTCACAAATAAGGGGTTTTTGAATAAGTGGTTTCATTTTGATAAAAAAACACGAGTATATTTCAAGAGGAAGGTATGCCCTTAAAAATGGAAAATGTTATCAGCCAAATGGCCTCCATGGCTACAGTAGGACTCCATATCTTTTTCATTCAATTTTCAAAGGCCAATTCGCACATTTGCTGCTGTATGTCCTCGATGACTTCACGAATTCCATCTCTAAGGTCTTGAATCATTTGTGAAGTATTGACATATACTTTTTCTTTCACGTAACTTCATAGAAAAAGTCTAGATGTGTTAAATCACCAGTTCTCAGTGGCCATTTGTGGTCATCTCCTCGTAAAATAACACAGGCAAAAAACTTTTCTTGCAAAATTTCAACTGTTTGTTTGCTTGTCTGACACGTTGCAGCGTCTTGTTGGAAATAAAGGGCGTTCACATCAATATCTTCCAATTCCAACCATAAAAAATCATCAATCATAGCTCTGTAGCGCAATCCATTCATCGTAACTGTAGCACCAGCCTGATTTTCGAATAAGTAAGGTACAATTATACTGCCAGCCCAACACCAAAAAAAAAAACAATTTCCACCCTTTTTGTAGTGACAAATTTCAATGCGTTGTAGAATCATGTTTCGTTCCATTTTTAGTAATGGCGTAATTTTTACTAGTCAAATGTCAAAAGATGACAACTTCAGCTGCCCCAATAGCGGGCCATTCAAAATGAAACCTTCTGTTGGAAAACTCTTTATAATCCGCATTCTTCAAATTTATAGCAGTTATAATCCTAAACACTATACAAATAGTCTTTCAATAATGAATCCTTAACTAACTTTTAAATATTTTTATATAAATATTTTCTATGCATCGTGGAAGATGATTGAAAATTTTGACAGTTTGATTATTTGGAGACATTTCAAACTTAATAGTTTAATGCATGAGAAAATATAATTTATCCTTATTTCTCGTATTGTGTGAATGAAAACTAGAGAGTTTCACAACACTGTCCTCATTTTTTTTCACATACATAATGCAATTGAGTATAAATAAAGGGGCCAGTGTGAGAACTCCATTTTCTTTGAAGAGGGGTCGGCAAGAGGATCACAGATGGCATTTAAAAATCAAACGAAGTATGCATTGCTGAATAATAAAAACTCAGTTAACATCCGAAGAATTACCCCATAGCAGAATGTTGTATGATAGGTGACTGTATACCAAACAATAGACGTCAATCAATGTTTGTAGCGATCTACACGTCGAATTCATTCGCTGGTATCCCACTTTTAACGAGAAGACCGGTGAATGAAGAAATTGGGATATCTGTCCGTCAATGTGTCGTCATTGATATGAAGGAATTTTTTTCCCGGTTCACGATGGCAGAGTAAAGTTGTTTACAATCTGAATGTCATAAAATTTATTTTCTCGTTAATTAATTTTTTCTTGAAGATTAGAAGTAAAACCCCTCAAAGAAGGGTTTTTTTTGGACAATCTTTTCCCGGATTTTATTTTGGAATATCTTTTTCTGGGTTTTTCTTTGGAATATTTTTCCTGGATTTCTCTTGGATTATTTCCCTGTGATTTGTTCTTGGAGTTTGGAAGTTTTCTTGGTGAGGAATAGTTACACGTACACTGGTTGCCCGAAGACGTTGAAGCTATTAAGTTCAAAGAACTACATAACAGCCTGCTTGAGACGACCTACAAAACCACCACCTGTTTTGATTGGCAAAACATCAGCCTGTATTCTAAACCAATCATGGAAGTAGCATTGAGAAATTTTGTATATATTCGTATCACATTAAGGAACTTCAGATTTTTGTATATATTAATAATAACATTTCCATTTTATATATATATTTTTCTACTTTTATCAGTAATAATATTATTGAAACTTACTCTAGTGTAAGATAGTAAATTGTATATTTCTTCTAAATGTGTATATGTAATTTGTAAGAAAAATTATTTGTAGTAAATTAAACGAGTGTTTGTCAGGGAGTCGTGTCTTTTCATTTTGTGGAATTGTGAGATCAGGCTCACGACCCAGTTAAGCCGACTGGGCTCGGGCATTTTAAAATATAAATGTATAATAGCTGGATTGTTACATAAATCATGGCGCCCAACGTGGGGCCCTTGAATTCCTTTATCGGATTTCAAATAAACTTGATCTCACTATTTCCGGGTGGAAGTGACTTTGGGTTCCTGGTCAACCAAGGTGCTCGTTTCGGGTAGTTGTAAGTTTCTTTGGGTCATTGTCTGCAAGATTTTTCAATCGGGTTTCATTTTTAATTTTTTTCCGTAATATATAAAATCATTAAATTATTTCTTCATTTTTGGCATAATGGCGATTAATCCACATTTTCTAAATCAAAATGAACTTGCTTATGAGATTGCGATGGGAGGAATCGAAGTTCCATCATCAGTAGATGACAAACGTAAAATTTTAAGGGGTTTGCTATCCCAAGAATCCTCTGATCGTAGTTTCATTATCTTATCTGATTCTTTCTCTTTTGAAGAAAATGTCGGGGGCATTAAAGAAGGCTTGACAGATTTAAGGGAGATTTGTGCGAAGTTCGACTCAGGTTCCTCTCAAGTTTATCACAAGCGTATACTCACTCGCTTAACTCATGTGACTGGTAGATTTCCACGGTTATCCTGATTTAACCGAATATTATCCTGATGATGATTTGAATGTCTAATCTCAATGACTCAAATACTGTTCTTTCACGTATCCTTATTAATAGTCTTATATCCCCGCCACTATTCATTGCACCGTCCTCATTCCTTATATATATATATATATATATATATATATATATATATATATATATATTACAAATTCATTGACTTCATTTCACATAATTTTTATTTGAAGTATTAAGGGGTAATTATCTTACTTTTCCTTTTCTCTTCTTAGCTGAGAGCATTACCTTCCCGCAGTGGAGAGACAGTCTCTATTTCTCTTGTCTTGCCATTATGGTTATATTTATCTTCTGCTCTGGCTAAATTTCTCCCTTAACCCCTAATGTAGACTTCTACCTCTTTTCGGATCAACATACAGTTATACGGTATCTGTATGAAGTGCTGACATCTCTCTTTCGTGTGGTTGTTTAGTTGGTCTGGAATTCATAAATCTTTTGTGTCTTTTAGATGCAGTTTTAGTCTATTTGAAGTCATTCACCTGTATTTTTATCTTGTGATTCATAAATCACTGGCGCCCAACTTTTCCTGTGTATTTTTAACTTTTTGCAAAAAAAAAAATCTCTTTGTGACAAGATTTTTTTGGGGGGAATGGAGGGTAGTGTAGCGATCTACACGTCGAATTCATCCGCTGGTATCCCACTTTTAACGAGAAGACTGGTGAATGAAGAAATTGGGATATCTGTCCGTCAATGTGTCGTTGATATGAAGGAATTTTTTTTTCCGGTTCACGATGGCAGAGTAAAGTTGTTTACAATCTCAATGTCATAAAATTTATTTTCTCGTTAATTAATTTTTTCTTGAAGATTAGAAATAAAAACCCTCAAAGAAGGGTTTTTTTTTGGACTATCTTTTCCCGGATTTTTTTTTGGAATATCTTTTTCTGGATTTTTCTTTGGAATATTTTTCCTGGATTTCTCTTCGATTATTTTCCTGTGATTTGTTCTTGGAGTTTGGAAGTTTTCTTGGTGAGGAATAGTTACACGTACACTGGTTGCCCGAAGATGTTGAAGCTATTAAGTTCAAAGAACTACATAACAGCCTGCTTGAGACGACCTAGAAAACCACCACCTGTTTTGATTGGCAAAATATCAGCCTGTATTCTAAACCAATCAGGGAAGTAGCATTGAGAAATTTTGTATATCTTCATATCACATCAAGGAACTTCAAATTTTTGTATATATTAATAATAACATTCCCATTTTATATATATATATATATATTTATATATATATATATATAAAATGGGAATGTTATTATTAATATATACAAAAATTTGAAGTTCCTTGATGTGATATGAAGATATACTATACTATACTACTTTTATCATTAATATTATTATTGAAACTTACTCTAGTGTAAGATAGTAAATTGTATATTTCTTCTAAATGTATATATGTAATTTGTAAGAAAAATTACTTGTGGTAAATAAAACGAGTGACTTGTTTGTCAGGGAGTTGTGTCTTTTCATTTTGTGCAATTGTGAGATCAGTCTCACGACCCAGTTAAATCGACTGGGCTCGGGCATTTTAAAATATAAATGTAGCTGAATTGTTACATGTTTTTAACGGAAGCGTACTTTTAACTCTACTTAACGCGTACAACTCAATTAACTGGTAAAGTTACGACCTATTCCTATTCAATATAATTATCTAAGAGATCGCGTCCACCACTTGGTTTAACAACACAGGATGTGATTAACAACTAAGAATAAGAATTCTATTTAAAATGACGCTTCATTTGTCATTTTCGGTAAACATGACATCAGTGTCAAATTTTTAATTACGACGTAATTTTTGCTGGCGTGAAAGAAATGTTATGGGAAAATTTTATGGTGAAATTAACCAGTTAGTTGAGTTGTATGAAATTTTGAATAAGTTGTCTTAGTGAGGATGAGACGAAACTGAATAGAAAGTTTTATCCGTCTGTATTATTTAAAAAACATTAGGAAGCAATCACGCTATATATATGTTAGTCTTGTTACTGTAGCCCGTTATTGTATTGATAGTAATTTTGTTTAAATTACAGATACTTGAGAAAGGTAAAAAAGTTTACCGAAAGCTTGGATGGTATAAGAGTGTTTCACGTGTTTTAGACCGAATATCCTAAAAACTTTTCCTGTAGAGTAAATTGCGGTCAATAACCAATAATCAGATTAAAATTAAGTTGAAGATATACTTCAATAAAATCCTACGCAAGATTTCAGCAATTTCACGATTTAAAGTTTCCTTAATAATTGTGCATTTCATTATTAAATTTGAAATTTTTGAAAAGACTTGTTTCACTTTGAAATTGATCATGGACAGTTACATCCAATACTTGACGATCAGTTAGCGAGTAATGTTATTATTTGTTATCAATTCGTGGTTTCCAGATTCCATTACCAATTTAATTTCACTCACATCCCTCCAATTATTCCGCATGCATCAACTACGAGGGGATTTTCCTTCGAATTACCTGAAAAAACAAGTATTAAAACAGTTTATTCCGATACTATTGACCCAAAACCCACATAACCATATTGTGCAATCATCCTGCAGCTCAAAATACAATAATTCAATTTTGGGGGTTCAATTCGAGAAGATAATATGCCGTCGGTGCTGCTCCCATTCGATGCGAAATCAAAATTCGACGTAACTTTAAGTCCTACACTCTCCTTCCTCCACTAACTAATAGACGCAAGGATCGGCAACGGTTTGTACCCAAATATTTACTGGAGGAAGTTTGTTCGCCGTTAAAGTCTAAAACTTACAACTGAAAATCGTCCAATTGGATCCGTTCAGTTTGCGTGTCAGTGAACAACACAAGGCGACCGCTGTGCAGGAATTTTCATTTCTCTGCGGAAATAGTTGAATAGGGAACAAAACAAATCGGCGAAGAACTCAGGTATAAGAGGATTTCACTTTAGTCAAGATTATTGCTGCAGTGGTACTTACCAGTTTCTTTATGAAATATTAAAATTCCATCAGACTGTGCGCACGAAGGCTTCCTCATGAAACGATTTCGAACTAAGACGGAATAAGTCTTGTGATGTTGGGGAAATTGATCCGCGTGAATTTACGGAAGTTCGAATTCGTGATGTTAATACTTTGGTGCAGGTTCCGTAATGCCTAGGGGAACATTCGAGTTCAATTACTTAATTCATCAGGATTGTTGTTAAGACAGATCAATTATTTCTTGTGAACATTTTTCATTTAGATATTGACTTGGAAATTCCTTTCTGGCGATTTGTTGGTCCCTTTCGTTGATGTATTTAATTAAAAAGCCTCTAATTAAGTGTATAAATCAGTTCCTGTGGTTTTTTGTCGAAAATTGAAGCTTTATTGTGAAAAAATGGTTATACATGCAAAGTTCAAAGTACTGTCCGTAGCCAACCATTACTTTTTCCCATCATTCTGGCGGTTCTTTGGCCGCTATCCATACTTTGATTTTATCTTACTTGGAGTACTTGGACTGGTTAACCAGTCCATATTGCATCGATCGGAAGAGAAGGTACTCGGAAGGAGCAATGTCCGTGTTGTACGGCGGGTGAGCTAGGACTTTCCATTTGAGCGTTTCTAAGTACGTTTCAACAGGGGACGTGTGGTCGTGCATTGTCAATAACTTTGTCGTGTCTGTCGGCGTATTGCGGCCGTTTTTCCCGAAATGTTTAGCTGAAACGCATCAATTGTCGTCGATAGTCCTCCCCTGTGGATATTTCTTTCGATTGTAGCAGCTCATAATACGTGCTGATCTTCTCGTCATTAATATTCGGCTTGACAGTTGATGATAAGATATCCATACTTTGCTCGACGTTTTGAATTATCGTAATGGACTCACTTTTAATTTCTATTCACATTTCGATGCAAAAACCCCTTTCTCCTTTGCAGTTGGAGCAGTTGTCCATACGTGACAAAACGGCGTTCGACATTTCCACATAAACTGAAGCTTAGAAACGTCGAAGGCTGTTTCTTGACTTCAGTTTATATGTCCTACCTTTCGGTTTATTTCCATTGCTTTTAAACGAAAGCAAATGGCTGACTGAATGACTCCAAGTGATTTTGCGAGTTCCTCTTGCGTTTGTGAAAGATTCTCATTGAGTCTTGCCTCTAATTCTTCATTCTTTACCTTAAGTATCCCTCTGGGTCTTTTTCCAAATCAAAATTGGAACTTTTGAATTGGGCAAGCCACTTTTGACATTTTCAGCTAGAGCATGGTCACCGAAAACATTATCTAAAATTCGATGACTTTCGGCAGCCCTTTTCTCCATATTGCACTAATGAAGTAAAATTCACCGCAAAAACATATTCGGTATTTATTTTATTATTATCCTGATACTCCTAGAACTTCTGTGAAGATCCCTCAGAATCTTTTTCAGCTTGTGCGAGTTAGGACTTCAGTTGTGTTCTGGGTAGGCTTTGTTACTGCGATCTTGAGCTACTTTAGGTCACAGCACTGTTAATTTTCGACCCAACAGTGAAATGGTGGCAGACATCCATCCAACTAGAAAATTTCTTTTCCACCTGAATAGGATTCGATCCCGAACCTCCCAGTCACGAGCCCGATGCTCTCCCACTGAGCTATCCACACTCATATATGTATGAAAAATGACATGTAACAGATTTTTATCTGACGACATGTCCTAATGACAACGTTATATCACTCAATTTTGATAACATAAGGAAGCTCATTATGGTACGTTACGTACAACGGTTAATTTACCCCAGTATTTTACCTATGATTTCAGTATATTGAAATAACAAACAATTGCAAATTGATTAAAAAAACATGTATATGAGACAGTAATTAATTTCCACAAAAATGTTTGTACTACTACAATTGTTTCACCACGATGTGGCTTCTTCAGGTATTACATTGTACTGTCTGATGGTACTCAGTGTAACCGAGTTTAAATACATTTTTAGGTACGTGACCAAATAATGGAAGCACAAGTCATAAAAACTCTAGGTGTTTATTGGAGTTTGCCGCTAAGAATGCCATTAAGGAAAAATATTCAGTAATGGAGAATGATCGACATCTGTTTGTTCATTCAAAAGGATTTTACGGGCATTATACCTGTTGATTTCAAGAAATTCTAAAAGTGATAATCTAGAACTTTTGCTTTCAACGTGGATAATTTCATAATTATTGTTGAAATTATGCCTGAATTCCTTAAGATGATTAGCATATGCCGAATGTACAGAATTGGATATATAACCCCTTTGGTGTTCTTGGACACGTTTCTTGAATGATCTACCAGTCTGGCCAATGTATACTAAAGGGCTATCTTTGCAAGTCAACTTGTAGCCTCGGGATTTATTTTCTTTATTTGTACGATCTTTATTGTTTTTTATGTAGGTACTAAGGTTATTAATTGTCTTAAAAGTCGCGTTATAATTGAAACTGCTTTTGAAATATTAGCAGTTTCAATTATAACGCGGCAGTATTCTGCCAGGTTTTTCAAAAATATTCGAACTGATAATGTGCTCCAGAATCACCGAATTTCTGAATAGTTGTAATTTTTTAGTAACACACAACACGGATTTCTGAAAGGAAAATCTACCTAAACAGCCAAATTTGAAATAACAAAGAACATATTGGAACTGTTAGAAGGAGACAACTCAGCACTGACCATATTTTTGGATATGTCAAAAGCATACGACTCAGTAAACCAAGAACACCTGATAAAGAAACTTCAAGCTTATGGGATAAGAGGAAAGCATTCAAGTAGATTGACGATTCATATATATGCAAACGAAAACAATAAGTGAAAATCATCAAGAAAGGAGAAAATGCTGAATCCGCTGAGCTGATAAATAGAAGAGGGATAGTACAGAAGGTGTATTGAGGCTACTTCTATTCCTAATATTCCGGAATGATTTTGAAGATATAGCAGAGGAAGATGAAAAATTGATCTATTAGGTATATGGACGACACCAACCTATTGGTAGAAACAAAAGATGAGAATACATTCATTCGTGCAGGAACCAACTTCTTCAATAAGACACATAAATGCCTACAGAAGAACGAATTGAGCCTAAATGTTGAAGAAACCAACCTGCTAGTTTTCAGTACTAACTCAAGTAATAAAAGCAAACCAACCAGCATTACCTTAGAAAATATTATAAGTTTATAAATATTGAAGACAGTACTAAATTTCTGAGACAGTACTAAATTTATGAATTTAAGAACACATTCATGAATTTTAGAACACATTCATGAATTTTAGAACACAAGTGGAACATTTAAGTCAGAAATTGAGTCAGATTAATTTTTCAATTAGAATAAACAATAAACAATGAACAACGAGCAATGAAAAATGAAGAATGAACAATGAAGAATGAACAATGAACAATGAAGAATGAGCAATGAACAATGAACAATGAAGAATGAACAATGAACAGTGGACAGTGAACAATGAACAAGAAACAATAACTTTATTCTCAGAATCATTGTTCACAAGGAAATGAGAAATCGTCAAAAGAAAATAAATATATGGAAAAAGAACTACATTCTGGAAATTTCAAGACAATGATTAAAAAATTCTAAAATAGAATATGATTCATTATCTATAATTACATTGGTAATTTGTTGTTTGAACTTTTTATGATTTGTAATATCTTAATAGAATTTGGTAATATATTATGAATTTTGATACACATATACTTCGTGTTTTCTTCTGTTAATGTAAGACCATGTTTAGGAAAATGGTGAGGAACTGTCCGCCTTGTTTTATTCATATTACGCAGATGTGACGTAATGTGGATTTTTTCTCAAAAATAGAGCACACTCTATAATGTATTATATCCTAATAAATATCGGAATTTTATTTTGTCGAAATCTTCCCCTACATTATTCTCGATAATTAAGCCCATACATTGACCTCACAGCAGATTTCTGAAGAATGAATATTCTTTCGGCTCTAGTGATGCCACCCCGCATATCTGGAAAATACCTGAATGATAAATCATTAAAAATTTTATATTATGCAAATTTTGAATTTAGATCTAGAAATGGAATTACTTTTTGGGGAACTAAAAGAAATTTGGAGGAAATGTTTAAAATACAAAAAAGAGCAATAAGGCCAATTATTAAATAACATAAATAGAGGTTAATAATTAAGCTGAAATAGAATGAAACTTTTGGAGAATTGTTTGAGCAAAACAGCTCTTCACAGTTTATGGTTTGTATATTTACGAATGTACTGTATTCGTGCATAAAAACAGAGAAAAATTCATTCTATATAATAGCAGTAAAAGTTACAATACAAGAACACAAAATTTAAATTTTCCACTACACAGATTAACCTTAAGCGAAAAACACCCCACATATAATTGTATCAGAATATTTAATCATTTACCAAATAACATTAAGAAAATAAATAATTTAAGAGTCTTCAAAAACTGGGTAAAATCTCTGATTATTAAACTTGAGCGTTATGAGCTAGGAGATTTTTTTAATGTCACCTTAGAGAGCTAACCAATTAATTTTATTTAGACACTATTTCACTTCAGGCGAGCATCTTATCTGTGAACCTTATTTGAAATAAAGAAGTATTTATTATTATTATTATTATTATCATTATTATCATTATTATCATTATTATCATTATTATCATTACTATCATTATGATCATTATTATCATTATTATCATTTTTATCATTATTATGATTATTATAATTATAATCATTATTATCATTTTCATCATTATTATCATTATCATCATTATTATTATTATTATTAGATTTTGAAACAATTAGAAATTCACATAATTTGCGGCAAAGATGAAACTAATCAAAACAGTAAATCTTATTAGTCGCATTGTAATTATTGCTCTTTGGTCGAACGGGTACCTCCTTTAGGAAAATGATTCATCAATGCCAGAGAAGTTATACGTCAGACATCTCATACTCAACATATGCTAGTCGATTGAAATAATTTGTACATAATTTAAACAACTATGAAATTACTCCTAATGAGATCAAAAGTTCGGGATACATACTATTGCAGGGGGTCGAAATCAACAAGTACAGGACCCTCAAATTTCTTCTCAATGAGAAAACACATTTCCGTAGATCTCCCTTCTTGCTTAGTTAGGTATTTTCGTTTAATGTCCCAAATATATATTCCATGGTTATTTGTATCCCTTTCAGCATATTTTCACTTATATGTTTTTCTTAAAATTGAATTTCACTTGTACTCTCCTCTTTTCAAGTTTTTACTTCAGTCATACCTACATAATATGTGAAGTTGTTATTTTTTAGAGTAAGTTCACAATAAAATAGAAAGGCCTTTTACTTGATAGAAGAAATATAACAAAATTTGAATATTAAAACAAATTAATATATGTTTATCTTCTACAATTTTAATTTAAAAAATTTTTATTCAGAAAACTTTTAGAATTAAATTGTTTTGAAGGCAAGACCAGAAACAAATTTTGTCTCCTTTAAATATTTATTTATTAATTTTAGGGACTTTCGTATATCTTTTGGTTTATTTATTCCATTTGACATTGTATATTGAGTTTAGATTATATACGTCTATTAAATATAAGCGGTGCTTGTTTTAGACATAAATTTAATTCTAAAAGTTTTTTGAATAAAAATTTTTTAAATTAAAATTGTAGAAGATAAACATATATTAATTTGTTTTAATATTCAAATTTTGTTATATTTCTTCTATCAAGTAAAAGGCCTTTCTATTTTGTTTTATATATAATATATAATTATATTTTGGCTTCAATAAATCTCATTATGCAATGTCAATGAATTTAAGTAAGCCTTAAAAATAACTCACACTGTTCTTTGATTCTGTTAGAGCATAGATAAATCTTGAATTATAAAGATGATCTATGTCTCGAAACATTATTCATTTACACGTGGTGAGTAGTTTGGTATAGGTTAGTTTTTTGATTTTGATATTTTGAATATATTTCAGGACTGAAGACGGAATTGCTTTAAACTATATTTGTTTTTTGAAGATATAGTGCATGCTTTGAGAGATTTCTGAATTTACTTATTCGAATATTTAAATATATTAAATATTTCAAATAAATTATATTCTTTGAGAGGTCCTTTAAGTGTGTTCATGTTTTTAAGATGCAAATGGTGTTTTGAAGGCAAGACCAGAAACAAATTTTGTCTCCTTTAAATATTTATTTATTAATTTTAGGGACTTTCGTATATCTTTTGGTTTATTTATTCCATTTGACATTGTATATTGAGTTTAGATTATATACGTCTATTAAATATAAGCGGTGCTTGTTTTAGACATAAATTTAATTCTAAAAGTTTTTTGAATAAAAATTTTTTAAATTAAAATTGTAGAAGATAAACATATATTAATTTGTTTTAATATTCAAATTAAGTTCACAATGTTAACCTGACGAAGTGACAGTTTTAGTAGAACAGTTCTGCTGAATTCAATGAGTTGTGAAAATAATCTTTCTTATTTTATTTCAATTGGAAGAATTTCAATCAAGAGAGTAGTAAAGCAGTTGAATGACATCCAGGAATAACTTCGGCGATTGTTTAACTCAATTATTTTATGAGAACTATAACTGACCCCAAAATCAAAGCAAATCCTAACAATATATAAATAATAAAACTGAAATGTTCACAAGCCGTAGAAATCAAGATACCGCAACAACGCGATTGTTTATATTGCTACGATGGCTCTGAGCTCAAGCGTTTCAACACAAAAGTAAACTGTTCGAATATTCGCAAGAGCAACATTAATTTCCTTCCTCCTAAATCGACATTCAATCGCTTAGAGTTCGCACACTTGGATCTCAATTCTGCCATTAAAATAACAAAGGCTGCCTGAAGACTCATGTGAGCAGCTAGGAAATAGTGGGCTTGTCTCCAAGAAACGCGAACTCTGTCGGAAACGCGAAGACGAGGAAATGCCCCCGTTTGTTTTCTCTCATTGCACGAACAATAATTGCGCCTGGTATCTCTAATTTGCACCCAGCGAGTACTCTTCTCTCATTAGAAACTATTTCGAGCTAAGTTTCAAACAGTCGGAAGTAATGAATTCGGATTCCGAAGTCGAGTCGCCCGCTTGGATGTCTCAACTAATTCCCAGTTATTTCCACGTCGTCTTATTAATATATATATATGAACAATGACAGGGAGTGACTGGAAGCGTTTTTGATTTCGATTACAACTGGAATAAGAAGCGATTCTATGTTTCTTGATGGTGATGTGATAACTGTTTGCACATCTCTAACTAGGTGATGATTATCTTCATTTGGTTCATTCAGAAATTTCCTAGGGGCGTTACTATACTTCAGCTAATGATGATACGAAGGATGCCAGGAAGAGCTTACTGCAGATAAATGGAGAGGCTGAGTGGGAAAGAGTAGTAGTGAAAACTGAATCTTTAAATGTTTCTGATTGAACACAACAAAATATGATCGAAACAAGTGAGCTCTCCATTCTAGAAAATAATGAAGAGATGATTGTTAAACGGAGAGAAAAGTTCTGCGCTTAGTTTAAAATATCTGAAAGAAAGACCATTATTATTAAGATGAAGATTGGCGATCAATTAAGCACACCATCATTTGTCATTGTTGGAGTACAGCAGGGAACGTTTTTAGGTCCTACCTTATTTCTGGTTTACATCAATAGTTTAACACAGATAATTAATTTCCAGGGACATATTGTATGTTATGCAGATAACACAGCCATTATATTCAAGGAAAGATCTTGGAGTGAAGTTCGCAATACTGCAGAGACTGATATGCAGAAATTACAGTGCTGGATGAATAATAGTCTGTTAAGCTTGAATGTGTATAAAACAAAGTATATGACATTTTCTCTAATATCTAGCGAGCACCCTACTGAGATCAAATTCCGTATACATAAACAAAGCTGCAATAGCAATAACAGAAATTGTTCCCATCCTTCTATAAAAAAACTGAAACTATAAATTATCTGGGAATTTTGATTGATCAGCACTTGCGGTTGGATAAACATACTTCCAGTGTTGTTGAGAGATTACGACTTCTCCTCTACAAATTCTTCAAGCTAAGAGATATTCTTTGTAGGAAAATCTTATTGATTGGATACAAATCATTGGCTGAGCCAATTGCATTGTGGTGTAGGGTGGTACTTTCAATAATTCATAGGATATTTGCAAACTACCCAGAAATCAATAATAAAAATCATACTACTCTGTCAAGAAAGTACCGGGAATTTTCAATTAAAACAACATTTTTACATTTTATCGTCAAAATTTATTGGGTCGCCTTCAAAATAGGCTCCATTTGCTCCAATACATCTATGCCAACGGCACTTCCAATTATCGAAACATTTTTTATAGGCGCTTTTCGGGATGGACTTTAGCTCTCGCGCCGAATTTTGTTTTATGGCTTCAATCGACTCAAAACGGGTGCCACGAAGGGGCAATTTTAGTTTTGGGAAGAGGAAAAAGTCGCAGGGAGCCAAATCCGGCGAATACGGTGGTTGCTGAAGCACGTTTGTTGAGTTTTTGGCGAGAAAGTCAGTCACAATCGTAGCTCGGTGAGAAGGCGTGTTATCGTCATGCAAAATCCATGAGTTGTTCGCCCACAAATTTGGCCGCTTCTTAAGGATACGCTCACGCAAACGTTTCATAACGCCTAGGTTATACTCCTTGTTTACCGTCTGACCCTCTGGAACGAATTCGTAGTGCACCAAGCCACGGATATCGAAGAAAACAATGAGCATCACCTTCATTTTCGAGCGGCTTTGGCCTTCATTTGCGACCGTCCTTGAAGGCTATGTACCACTGATATGCACGAGTTTTCGATAGAGCATTATCACCAAAGGCCTTTTGCAACATTTTCAATGCATCGGCACACGAAAATTCATTTGCAACACAAAACTTTAAACAAATTCTTTGCTCAACGTAATCACCCATAGTAAAAATCGGCACGCACTCTGACATCGACTGACTTAATCAGCTGTTGCAAACACAGTAGTTGACAGATCCCGCTCAAGCTTGGCATATCAATCAAGGACAGTGGTAGCAACCTAGGAAAAAATTTTTTTACCTGCCTCATTGCCCCGCCAGATTTAAATCGATAATTCCCGGTACTTTCTTGACAGAATGTATATAGGAAAGAAAGGCTTTTTCAGCGTTACTCAATGTGAGATCTATAGATAGTTAACAATACCTTATATGGACAGTAGCTTCCCAAAAAGTGGAGAGGAATTTGTATTGATAGATAAGAGTTCAGATAATCAAAAACATTTTTCGACTCAGAAAACATTGAACATGAAGATAGTGGTGAACAGGTGGATATATTTGTTGGAGAAAATATTGAAGCTTACATCGGAGTAGAAAATATTGAGCTGATTGATGGGCTAAAGATTGATAATATGACTGACAGTGAAGCTTAAAAGAGCGGAGTTACAAATTTCGAAGTAGATGATTATATTTCAGGGGAATCTAGAATAGCAAAACATCAGAAAAGATGGAAGATAGTTCACTCGTGTGCTCATTTCAAAGGTTATCACTGGAAATTTGAATTAACTACATTCTCCCAGTAGGACCAAGCACCTCAATAACTATATTTTTCCAGTAGGAATGAGAATTGAACGATTTTCAATGTCACCTGATGTTTATTTAATTACAACTATTGTTTCGTTATATCATGACTTCATAAATAATTAATAAAACCGTAACCCTATTTGATGACGTTTTGAAGCGTAGATAGTCGTTGATAAACCTACAACCACCCTTTTTGTATTTTTTAATTAAACTACATAACGAGAATTACCTCATTAGGGTTTTTGTTCCATTTGTCACAGCCTCATCATACAAATTATCAAAATCACTAACAGAAATTATTCAAACAAATACCAAATTTCAGAAGTTGAATGTTGGTGGCATTTGTTTGATGTAAATCCATATCAAATGAAATTTATTCCGGATAATGCTCTTTCAGTGTACAAAATCTGCATTCTGTTCGCACAGAGTTTAGTATATAAGAGCATCTCTCTGAATTATAGTCAGTAATACTACTGACCTGACACATTCAAGGTATGACGAAAGAATTGTTGTAATTAAATATATTTTAGCGGAAATTGTAAATCGTTTCATTACCAAATTCAAGATTTGTCCTCAAATAAAAACTGAAACAATCAAATATTTTTCCAGCAGTAGTACCCTGCACCTAGGCGCTAGTATTGTTCAATCATTGTCATCTCTTTGTTTCCTACCCAGTATTAATATGCCGGAATATATTTTAATTATTATTGAATTGAATCAGTCCTTACTTGGTGAAAATCCATATTAAATAATATTTAAATAAAGTTATTCTGATTGTAATGTTTACAACAATTGTTGTATCTATGTGTATTTAAATAAGGTTATTCCGATTTTCACAAATTTTGATTGTTATGTTTACAACAATCGTTGTAAACAGGTGATTTTTCTGTTTGAATAATTTTTAAGTTACCCCAGTAGATGAAAACGTATTTTTTATACTTTAGAGAAGGTTTTTCAATATCTTAAACATCAAACAGAAATTTTGAAATACCTACTATAAATTTTAATTCAATAAAATTTCTCAAAAAATTCTAGAATTGATTAGAACAAGTTGTAGAAATTACTATATTTTACTACCAATAAATTGCTATTTTACACATGTAATTATGACTCGAGATTCAGGAATTAACTATCCCACCTTCAGACAACAAACAGGAATAACGGAGTTGTCTGAAGATGGGATAGTTAATTACCGAAAGTAGAGTCAGTTTACATGTGTAAAATATCAATTTATCGGTAGTAAAACATAGTAATTTCTACAACTTGTTTTAATTATGATCAACTTCCAAATAGTTACGGCTGAAACAGTTTAGTATTTAAAATTAAATTGATTTAATGCCTTAGAGAACACTTTTAAGTAGACATAATTTTTTTTTAATACCGATATGAAACAGCTGTTCCCACCAAATTTTTGTTGTGTAGGTTCGATCTATATTCTGTATTTCCTTTGGATTCTGTTATCTCTGTTCGATACTGTGTGGTTAGTGTTAATTCTTATATTTAATAAAAGGCGAACAGTGTTCTTTAAAGCAGTTATTCAATTTAATTTTCAGAGTTTTTGAGAAATTTTATGAAATAAAAGTTGTAATCAATATTTAGGAATTTCTCTTTTTGATATTTGAGATATTGAATTAACCTTCTATCAAGTTTAAGAAACACCTGTTTATCATTTATTTTACATATAATAAAAGAAATTGTTTTTTCACTTATGCACACATTATTGTTTGGATATGGCAGATTCTTGAAAATTACTTTATATAACTTCTGTATATATTCTGTGGACAAATCATAGAATAAAAATGACTGTTTAGTTAAGCCATTAAGTGGACTGTTCACATTCTTACTTTTTTAGATACGCGAAGCATTTAAGTATTGAATTTATTTTTATTGATTGTTTTTTATTTGGCGGATTTGAAGGTGGACTGACGATTACCGGTCAGTTTTTTCAAATGCCTTTTTGCAGATGTGTTACATAGTTTTGGAGGATTTTTTGCAAAACTTTCTTGAAGAGAAGTTGTTCTGAAGAATTTGTTGACTTTATATTGGACATTTCTGGAATGGGATAAAACAGGTGTTCTCACCAGAATTTTTGTTGAATAAGTTCAACCAATAATCTGTATTTTCTTTAGATTATATTAACTCTTAAATCCATCAAAAAGCGAACCGTGTTCTTGAAAGCATTTAATCAATTTAATTTTGAAAGTTTTCAAACTATATTATAAAATCAGAATTGTTGTAGCTAGTTCACAACTTCTCTGTTTTATATTTAAGACACCCTAGAAGAGTCTTACATAAGAAATCCGTCCGAAACCGATACATCATTAAGTAATCACAGAACAGGGTAACCTAAAAATCACCCCTTAAGTTTTTTCTGCAAAACTAGGATATACTAAAACTTTTCCGAATATCAGAATCTCTTCCTAAGATTAAGAGAATCGCTTTTCTTGCAATAGACTTTCTGAAATCACCTCAAGAACTCCAGAGCATTGTTCAAGTCATCGCATTTCATGATAATCAGTTTGTTGTCAAAAAATAAAGATATACAAATTATTTCTGCAGGATATTAAATTTCTAATGTCACCGAGTATATTACAACCCTACCGTCTACCATTATTTCCGTAGCGTTCAATTAGTGAAGACTGTCTTTTCACATTAACCATATTACAGATGCACTCATAATTCAGCATATATGTTTGCTCCACTCATCTCCGAATCGCAAGAATTTCATCCAATATCACCGCCATAATGCACTGATATTGAATCCACTCGAGACCAGAACAAACGCGAACGGATGCATCCGCTCCAACGCCCTCTCGATGTTTCACTTTCAATTGGAGGAACGGGCTGGAATAATTGACATAATAATGAAAATCCTAGAACAGGGGAAAATGTAATTTGTCTGGACCTTTTCAATAAAGCGGCGCTCAGCCTGTACGTCCGTAGCACACCCGCAGTTTTCACAATGGCCGACATAATCCATTATCTTTCAAATGAGACCTGTTATTGTCCAGCGACCGGTATGGGGTTAATCCCAGGAGTGCCCGGTGTCCGGCTGATTTTGATTGGACGTGACAGGAATAACAAAATTATATCTGGGAATAAATGAACCAGGAATAACAGACAGAGTCAATTTGCCACATATGTTTTGTTCATTAATTTCGATTATGACAACTATTAAATTGGGGGATTTATTTGTTCAGCTAATAGGAGATCAAGGGTTTGTATACAGAACACGAGAACGGTGTTTTTTTCAGGGGCTTTGGAAGGAAATTATTTTGCTTTTTTCAGGCTTTTTCAGAGTAGGTCTTCAGTTTGATAAAATGAGACTCTGTCATTAAGGAATTTTCATAAAATGACTCGAATTTCATACATTATTCCGTTATTTTCTTGAAGAATCACATCTTTCTGTTCAGAAATTTAGACATAAATAAATAATCTTTATCGCTTCTGCGTGCTTGCTTAGGGAAACAGCATGCTATCGTTTTGCCCAAATGTTATTTTAGAATTTTGAGCTGAAAATGGTCTCATGGAAGCTCAATGGAAGCTTTATCATGAAAAATTGTACATACATTAAAGGTTCATATTATTTTCCGTTGCTAGCCACTAGTCTTCCCATCTTTCTGACAAATGACGAATCCCATCGCGAAAAAAGTCCGACTCGTCCGCTATCCATGCATCGATTCATTTTTTGACTTCATCGTAATTGAAGAAATGTTGGTCAGCCAGTCATGTTGCCTCGATTGAAGATGGTAATCCGAAGGAGCAATGTCTGTGCTGTAAGGCGGGTGGACTAGGACTTCTCATTTGAGCGTTTCTAAATACGTTTTAGCGCGCGACGCGACATGTGTCATGCTGCAAAATAACGTCGTGTCGGCGTATTGCAGCAAATTTTCTTGCAATGCTTGACACAAACGCATCAGTGTAGACCTCTTTTGTGATCCTTTCGTTCGATTTTAGCAGCTCATATTACACCACATCTAATTGATCCCACCAAATACACAGCATGATCGTTTCGCTATGAATATTCGGCTTGGCAGTTGATGATGAGGTATCCATACTTTGCCCGATGTTTTGAATTATCGTAGTGGACCCATCTTTTATCGGCAGTCATAATTCAATGCAATAATCTCTTTTTCTTGCCGCCGAAGTAGTTGTTCATACGTAAAAAAAGCCGTTTTTCCTTGGCTTTGATTCATCCGGCGACTAATTTCCTACCTTTCAGATCATTCCCATTGCTTCTAAACAATGGCAAATTGCTGGTTGACTGACTTCAAGTGTTTTTGCGAGTTTTTCTTGCGTTTGTGATGCGTCTTAATCGATCTTTGCCTTTAATTAAACTCTGGTGGCGCTCCAGGTACCATATTACTTACGTTCGATTTCTACGAACTTTCTCTTTCTTAAGTTTAACCTAAAATTTTTGAACACGTTGCATTAGGTGTTGATTCTTTTTATTATAAGGTGTGTTCTGCTGAGTTTTCAAATGTGAAATATTCAAATTTTAAATAACACAGTTGACTGAAAAGTTGTTCCAGTAAGGACAAAACAAAGTTGTATAAGTTTGTATTTATTTCATCCAAAGTTTTCAGTTTCTTGAATTTTTGTGAGGCTTGATAAATTGTTAACCAAAATCCTATATATTAAATATTTTGAATAGACAAAATTTTATTTCTGCTGATAACTCTTATGAAAACCAATATCTTTCAAATATGTTTAACACAATCTTAAGAATTTCATCATAAAACTATCTTACTTAGAATATTCAATATTATTGGACATCTAACTAAGTTATTTTCTATAAAATCTCAAGATATGTAAAAACATTACTGAAAAACAAGTTTCAAGAGAGACTTCGCTTCGTCAGTATTCAAATAATTCATATTCAATAAAATATAACATCAATCAACAAAAAATATTTACTCAAACTTCTGGTAAATGAATACTGAAAAATGTAAATGGAGGTTAACTACAAATAAATAGTTCTGTGATTTACCCTTGGTCTTAAAGATTGAAAGACAATTAAACGGCCTCTGCTACAGCAAAAGGACTATCTGTATGAAGAATGGTACCAACCAAATTTTTATTTTGTTATATCATTTGGATGTCTTATACTGAATGTTTATTTTATATGTCGTTTGATATAAGTAGTACTTATATGACATTATTTTTTATTTAATTCTTGAAGTTATAATTATTGAATATAATTTTTTGAAATTAATTATGTAGAAAGCTGATATTAAAATATTCAAATAATTTTATACCTTCTGTCAAGAATTAACCTCTATTTAGGTTATTTTATTCATGACATATAATTATTTGGTTTCCTTAACATTCTTTATACAGATAGTCCTTTTGCTATAGCAGAGGCCGTTAAATTGTCTTTCAATTTTTCAGATCAAGGGTAAATCACAGCACTATTTATTTGTAGTTAACCTCCATTTAAATTTTTCAGTTACCAGAAGTTTTCCTGATTGTTGAAGGGTGAGTAAATATTTTTTGTTGTTTATGTTATATTTTATTGAATATGAATTATTTGAATACTGACCGAGCAAAGTCTTTCGTAAGACTTGTTTTTCAGTAATGTTTTTACATATCTTTAGATTTTATAGAAAATAACTTAGTTAGATATCCAATAATATTGAATATTCTGAGTAAGATAGTTTTATGATGAAATTCTTAAGATTATATTTTTGAAAGATATTGGTTTTCATGAAATGATCAGCAGAAACAGAATTTTGTCTATTCAAAATATCTAATATATAGGATTTTTGTTAACAATTTTTATTTATTGGATTTTGTTATATCATTTAGATGTCTTATAATGAATGTTTATTTTATATGTCGTTTGATATAAGTGGTACTTATATAACATTATTTTTAATTTAATTCTTAAAGTTATAATTATTGAATATAATTTGTTTAACTTGAATATATAGAAGGCTAATATTAAAATATTTAAATAATTTTATATAGCTTCTATCAAGAATTAACCTCTATTTATGTTAAAATTGTATGAATTTTTCTTGGACATTTATCAATTTTGATATGAATCACTTCGTAGAGATTTCCAGAATTATTATATTTGATTTGCTTCTAAATGTTTAAGATATCTAATAGAATGCTGACATACAAGAAAATGTGTAAGTATTCGAGGAAAAACAGACGCTTCTGTATATAAAACTTCAGATGTTGTCTTTTCACTATTGTTTGTTTTTCCCGTATAACATGGCAGAAACCAGACAATAACATTAGTAGATCCTTTACCGTCTCATTCAGTTCCATCAACTTTTTCCGTCAATCCGAAAAAGAATAGCCAAAACTTCTTGGAAATCTTGTTTTCATCGTACAGAAATGTCCTCACACAAAATTGAGCACGTTTTACTTCCCAAAGTGACATAATACTTGACTTTATTTCCTCATCAGCGAAATATGAAGACATAAGTCGAAAGATCCATCGTGCGGAGAAAAAATACGCAACAATCGGACGATTCCAAACGACGTCTTCTGTCTCAGGCTTCCTACGTCTTGTGATATCCGATGAAAAACAGCCGTCATCAGCGTCATATTTTACGACAATCGTTAGGGTTCGAGTATTTATTTTTGACAATAACTCTTTCCGGGACCATAAATAAAGGGATATAAAGCGAAGGGATGATATTCCCGGTTCTATCGTTACCGGTCTCTGAAATCCTCTAGATGACGATATGTTCCAACGAGTGAATGGAATCGCTGGAATATCAGTTTTAAGGATCATTTGAATCGGTTCGGGGATTTTTGAGCAAATAACGCAAACGAGCCGAACTCAGATATAGAAATTTATTGGTATATCTGTAAGGTTGAACAAGAAATGTATCTGCAGCAACTCCTGGATTTTTCCGTAGCATAAGGGTAGAGATTTGAAGTCGTTTTATTGTTTTGGATTTCCTTTCAATATATACACGACGTCGAGTTTTTATTTCACAAAGAGAACTGTTATGACATAGGTTATGCTAACTATTAATTAACATTACCGCATTAGGCGACAATTATTACTGTATACTTTTTAGTATTGTATAGTATTGTTTCAGCCGTTACTACTTGGTAGTTGATCATAATTAAAACAAATTGTGGAAATTACTATGTTTTACTATCAAAAAATATATATTACACATTTTTTTGTGACTCGAGTTTCGGGAAATGAACTATCCCATCATCAGACAACTGAAGTCCTAACACTGGTACAGTGGTATTTAAACAAAAGTGATAAATATTTTAATATTTCAACAGATTCGCGGTAACACCTAATAGTGGTACAGAGGTTTACAATCGGAACGTGATAAAAACCGGGTTAAAAAAGAGGGGCCTTCTAACAGATATCGGAATGTCGGCAATCGACAAAGAAGGTTATTTTTTACATTATTTTTATTGTGAACGAATTTGAAAATTTCAATAATCAAGTTTCTTTTCTTTTGAATCTACATGTAAAATTTTTCTTAAGATTTTCTTTTGTCGACAGGAATTACTGTTTTCTGAAGAATGAGTGGCAAATGTTGAATTTTTGTTTACTTTTCATTAAATTCATTTCATGTTCTTTGAAAAAGGTTTTAAACAGATGTTACTTTTCAAATATCTCAAATATTTTCGATTTACATAGCTCCGTACAGTCATTCATTATTTTTACATTATTGTTATTGTTAACTAATTTGAAAATTTCAACAGATTCTAGATAATCGAGTTTCTTCCCTTTTGATTCTACATGTAAAATTTTAAGATTATCTATTGTGGGAAAGGAATGACCGTGTTCTAGACATGCGTGGCAAAAGTAGAATTTTGTTTATTTTTCCTGAAACTCATTTTATGTTCGTTGAACCTCGTCTTGAAGGCACGTCCTGTTTGTCCTATGTATTTATTACTGCACGTAGAACAAGATAGCTCATGATAGCTCCTGATTTGTGTATGTTCGGAGTAGGGTCCTTTGCGTTAAATAATACCGATGATAATTTGTTTTGCGTTCTGAATGCAATATTGACATCTGATTCTGAAAAACTATTGGCCACTTTTTGACTTATGCTACCAAAGTACGAGAGAGAAATGAATTTTTCATTTTTCTTCGGTTTTTATGATGGGATAAATTTGGCTCAAAGCTATTTCAGATAGTTTCTGTCGAATTAGATCATCTATTATATTGGGGTTGAAACCGTTGTTCGCGGCTATTGATTTTATAGTTTGGACTTCGCGGTCATTTTCTGATAAGGGTAATGCGAAGACTCTATAGATCTTCGATTGATACGCTGACATTTTTTGTAAATATGGGTGATTGGAATCAATAGGAATACCTATATCAGTGGATGTGGGTTTTCTGAACACGTTGAAGTCTATTTTTCTATTTGAGTGTGATATCGAGAGGTCTAACAATGTAATACTGTTCTTCGATACTTTTTCTAATTTGAATTTAATTTTTGGGTGAATATTATTCAAGAAATTCAAAAATTGACTCAGTTGTCTGGATGTTCCAGAGATACACGTAAGAATATCGTCTACGTATCTGTACCAGAAATGAACATTTACAGGTAGTTTCGAATTGAAGGTTTTATTTTCCATTTCTGACATAAATATGTCTGGCAAGGAGTGGACTTAGTAGTGAGTCCATAGCTAGGCCGTTTAATTGTTCGTATATTTTATTATTAAATTGAAAATAGTTTTTGTGCAGGCATTGTTCTAAAAGGGCAATGAAATCACCGTGTATCACGGGATTTACATGTGATTTTTCAAGGATTTCTGAAGCTAAATGAATGCTATCATTTCTCGGTATATGTGGAAACATATTATCCACATCCAGGCATACTAGGTAGGAATTATTTGGTAAAGAAAATTTTTTTAATTTTGTTGTTAATTCTATGGAACTTAGCCTTTTGAACATTTCATTTAATTTTTTCTCTATTTTATAGGTAGGGCTGCTAATAAAGGAAACGACTGGGCGAATTGGTGCATCTTCTTTATGAGTTTTTATAAGACCGTAGAGTTTTGGTGGGCTAGGATTCATATTTATGAGATAATAGTTTGATTTAAATAAGGAGATGTCTGAAAAAGTTTTTCTCAATGATTTTTGAATTTTAGTCGTCGGGTCAACGGGAGTTTCTATGATATCTTGATTTGTAATGAAATCATTCATTTTCTCTATGTACTTCGATCTAGAAAGGATAACTGTGGCATCTGATTTATCTGCTTTTGTGACGGTAAGATCATCGAATTGAATTTTTTCTTTTATGGATTTGATTGTATTCAAAATATTATTATTAGCTATGTTTCTGTTGTTTTTAAGGGTTTTTGAAATTTTAGAGGTAATTTTATCCATCTCATCCGTATATTTAAGTGCAATTGTGGACTCAACAGTAAGAATTTCTTTTACTTTTTTATTTTTAATTGTTGGGGCAAATTAAGAAAAATTTTAGTTGTAGGTTCAAAAGAAAAGAAACTTGATTATTGAAATTTTCAAATTCGTTCACAATAAAAATAATGTAAAAAATAATGAACTCCTGTATGGAGCTTTGTAAATCCAAATATTTCAGATATACAACAAAATAATGTAAAAGTAATGATTGACTTTACGGAGCTATGTCACCCAAAAATTATTCGAGATATTTAAATGAGTACCATCTGTTTAACAACCTTCTTTGTCGATTGCCGACATTCCGATATCTGTTAGAAGGCCCCTCTTTTTTAACCCGGTTCTTATCACGTTCCAATTGTGGACCTCTGTACCACTATTAGGTGTTACCAAGAATCTGTTGAAATATTCAAAATATTTATCACTTTTGTTCAAATACCACTGTACCAGTGTTAGGTCTTCAGTTGTCTGATGATGGGATAGTTCATTTCCCGAAACTCGAGTCACAAGAAAATGTGTAATATATATTTTTTGGTAGTGAAATATAATAATTTCTACAATTTGTTTTAATTGTATACTTTTTATTGAATAAAAAACATCACAGCTTTGTGTAACCAATATGGCATAAAATTTTGTTTGCTTAACCTTGTATATATAGGTTGTCAAATCATTCAGTGACTCAGGCTGGGTAGCGTAAATCTTGGATATCAGGTGATCTCATAGAAAAAAATCCAGTAGAGCCAGATCAGGTGATCTGGGTGGCCAATCAATATGTCCCCTTCTTCCAAACCAGGCGTAAGGAAAATTTTCATCTAGTAACTGACCTACCGGTTGAACGAAATGAAGTGGTGCGCCATCTTATTGGAAAATGATCGTTTCATGGTCTTCCACATTCTCCAATACTTGCACGAGGGTTGGATAAATATCATTTTCTAATAGATCTAAATAAATTTGGCCAGTTAGATTACCGGGTATAATGAAGGGTCGATTATGTATGTGATTTCCATAAATACCCGTCCAAACATTAAATTTTTGGGACGCTGAAAATGCACCTCACGAAATACTCTTGGATTTTCATCTGACCAATACCGATAGTTATGCCACGTCCCTCGCTTCGTTTCTTTCAGGCATCCTCTTTTAGTTTTCGACTGAACTAGTAGCGTCAAATTTGGCAGCCAGTTGCATAACGTAAGCAGCAGATACATTTTTTCCAGGATGTCGTTTGTTAAATGAGGCCGCTGTTGTTCGCACAGAGTCGTTATTTCTACCAAATAATTATACCATAAGCGCGGACAGTTCAGTGGTAGAGTATCAGGCTCAAGACCGGAAGGTCCGAGTTCGAATCCTGTTCAGGTGTAAAAGAAATTTTCTAGTTGGACGAGTGTCAGCCATCATGTCACTGTTGGGTCAAAAATTAACAGTGCTGTGACCTAAAGTGGTTCAAGATCGCAGTAAGAAAGCCTACCCATAACACAACTGAACTCCTAACTTGCACAAGCTGAAAAAGCTTCTGAGGGATCTTCACAGAAGATCTAGGAGCATCAGGATAATAAAATAAAAACAATAATAATCATTTCCACCCTTTTTTCTACGGAATACACCATTTTAATTCTACTTCAAATTTACAATCGCTTTGATTTGTAATGTTCCCAAAAATTCACGATAGACTAAGGTAAATCAAAAAGATGGGCTATCTACTTTTTTAGACAAAAAATTAATAACATATCTACTAAATACTATTGAAATGTGTCGGATGCGAATAATATTCTCGAGATAAATTCCACATTGCCTCCTTCGCTCTTTTCGCTGTTATTTCAATATCGATGGATATTTTGAAGCGAAATTTTTGGGGTCAGATAGTACTCAATATTAGTTGACGTAACTTCCATCATCCTTATTCAAAATCAAGGGGTTGTGCCTCCCTGTTACGGAGTTACAGGGATGAAAAAAGCGAAAAAGTTGTTCCTCCTCGAATCAGAAATTGATGGGTCCGAGCGATTTTCCACATTTTCATTTTAAAGTCGGAAAATCGAGGTGTTAAGTTTTCGTTGGACCACACTGTATACACATATCGATTTCTTTATGAACAACTTAACAAGTTTAGAAGCATTTGAAGAACACGTCATATGAGCAACTCTTAAAAGTAAATAAATATCAATTTTTAGTTTTAAGGTGAGCGTGTTATCATCATCCGCCGAAAATCGTGTAAAAAGTTTCTGGATCAAACCAGCTATTTAGAATGCCGTTATTGTATTGGATATAATCTATAGGCTTCCAAATAGAAATTTAATTGAAATAGAAAGGCCTTTTACTTGATAGAAGAAATATAACAAAATTTGAATATCAAAACAAATTAAAATATGTTTATCTTGTACAATTTCAATTTAAAAAAAATTTTTTATTCAAAAAACTTTTAGAATTAAATTAATATCTAAAACAAGCACCGCTCACATTTAATAGACGTATATAATCAAACCTCAATATATAATGTCAAATGGAATAAATAAACCAACAGATATACGAAAGTCATTAAAATTAATAAATAAATATTAAAAGGAGACAAAATTTTGTTTAAGGTCTTAAAGGTAAGACCAGAAACGAAATTTTGTCTCCTTTAAATATTTATTTATTAATTTTAATGACTTTCGTATATCTGTTGGTTAATTTATTCGATTTGACACTATATATTGAGTTCTGATTATATACGTCTATTAAATGTAAGCGGTGCTTGTTTTAGACATTCATTTAATTTTAAAAGTTTTTTGAATGAAAAAAAATTTTTTTTTTGAAATTAAAATTGTACAAGATAAACATATAGAAGTTTAATTGATTTCATGAATCATATGGAGGATACACTGTGTGCAATGTACCCAGCGCACGAAAACATTTACTTGGGGGATTTCAATATCAGTTTGCTTAACAAAGTGTTAAAAGGTAGTACATTACTTGTGTCATTATAACATAAATAGAGGTTAGTACTTGATAGAAGGTATATAAAATTATTTAAATATTTTAGTATTAGCCTTCTACATATTTAATTTCGAAAAATTATATTGAATAATTATATTTTCAGGAATTAAATTAAAATAATGTCATATAAGTACCACTTATATCAAACGACATATAAAATAAGCATTCATTATAAGACATCCAAACGATATAACAAAATCCTATAAATAAAAATGCTCAACCAAAATCCTATAAATTAAATATTTTGAATAGACAAAGTTTTGTTTCTGCTGATCAATCTTATGAAAACAAATATCTTTCAAAAATGTTTAACATAATGTTAAGAATTTCATCATAAAACTATCTTACTTAGAATATTCAATATTATTGGATATCTAACTAAGTTACCTTCTATAAAATCTCAAGATATGTGAAAACATTACTGAAAAACAAGTTTTAAGAGAGACTTTGCTCCGTCAGTATTCAAATAATTCATATTCAATGAAATATAACAGCAATCAGCAACAAATATTTACTCACCCTTCAATAATTTAGAAAACTTCTGGTAAATGAATACTGAAAAATTTAAATGAAGTTAGGTTAGGTTAGGTTAGGTTAGGTATAGTAACTCACCCTTAAATAATTTGGAAAACTTCTGGTAAATGAAAACTGAAAAATTTAAATGAAGTTAGGTTAACTATAAATAAATAATTCTGTGGTTTATCCTTGATCTAAAAGATTGCTAGACAATTTAACAGCCTCTGCTGTAGCACAAGGACTATCTGTATAAAGAATGTTAAGGAAACCAAATAATTATATATTATGAATAAAATAAAATAAATAGAGGTTAATACTTGATAGAAGGTATATGAAATTATTCAAATATTTTAATATCAGCCTTCCACATGTTTAATTTCAAAAACTTATATACTTATATATACTTATTATTATATACTTATAATTATAACTATTTTAGTTGGAATATCGTGTATTCAAGAAAATTTATCTGTAAAATTTTTTTCTCGGTCACAAGGTATTTTTGAATAAAATGATGGAAAACTTTCCTATATGAATCTTATCGAATTTCCACGAGGAATTACGTCACTTGCGATGTGAATAAATTGTGTTCTTACTATAAATTGATGAAATTTCTCTTCCAAAAATGCCGGTAATAACACCAAGTTTCTCATTACATTCTTTATATATTGAAGATTCCAGTCCATCAGCGAATAAAATGAGAAAATCCTGTCAATCTTTTGCTAACTACAGCCTTGCACACAATTTCTTCATCCGCATTCACTCAATTCTGAGCAAAACTGTTAATCTATTTCTGTCTGCGTTTTATCTGCTTTTCCACCTGTCGTATCCCACGCTGGGGCAACCAACCTGAGCTTTCAAGCCTGTATCATTACAATGACCCAACTTATTCGGTTTTGTTTTGATTGCTCACGAAGGACTCCTCGGTTGGTTATCGGAACGTCAGTGTAGGATGACTGGAGAATTAACCCACAACCAAGATTGCGACAGTGTTTTAATGTTATTTTTAACAATATCATACTGTGTAATAGCCTTTCTTGAAAGCATATAAATATCATAGTAGCCATTAAATAATTTTTTGATTTTTCGATCTTCACTTTGAGAGATCCTAAGAACACACGTATTTCGACAAAAACAATACTAACTGTCATGAAAAGAGAGACAAAGAGAAACTTGCCAAATTCCTGAACAATTTTTTTTTCAATTTCAAAAAATCGACTGACAACTTTTTATATTTTTTGGCAGCAGATGCCGACACAGTAACGTTTATCAATATTCAGTGTAAATGGTTCAAAGTTTCTAATAAGGTACACCGTTTTTTATTGTCTTAATTCCTGATGTTTTCAGTTATGTCTGTGAACGTTTAAATCGGAATGGGAAAAATATTCAGGTTAGCTTAAATGAGAATACCCCTCAAGTTTTTTAATTATATTTGATGAAATTACTATCAGTAATTTGCACATTTGCGGCTGTATGTCCTCGATAAGTTCACGAATTCCATCTTTAAGGTCTTGAATCGATTACGGAGCATTGTCATAATGATAGAGTTTTATTCAGAAAAAGCTACAAAAAAACTCAGAATTTACTGTAGAGTTGGCAAAAAAACACCGCAAAATTCTTTATAATTCAATCAAACCACTCTAACGTGTGCTTCATCTCAGACATGTAAATATAGGCATTCAATGTCACAATCATGTAAGTGTCAAATTCCAGTTTCTTCATTGCCAAATTCAGCTATTTATTTCATCATTGATTAATCATCTGATGTAATTTAGTTCTGTCATAATCTATTCATCCACTTATTCCATGCTTAATAGAATTAACGATCCCGAGACTTGGCCTGAAAATATAATCGTGCGGCCTTTTCGATTCTTTCATCGCACAAAAACAGGTGCAAACCAATTCTAATATTGATAACAACAAAGTGTTCTCCATATTAAACCATAATATACAATCTGTACTAAACTAAGTTCAACAGTTAAATTTGCAGGTGTACAACCATAAAATAGATATAATTTGCTTAACAGAAACTTGGCTACATGGAGAACAGTTACAGTATATTAATTTAGATAATTACAACATAGTATCACATTATTGTAGAGGCAAAAATAAACATGGAGGCATATTAATAGCAGTAAGAGAAAACTGGAAACGGTAAAAGAGAAGCTGAATTTACAGTATATTCTTAGGAAACATTAATACTGTTGTAGTGGGAGTATACAGATCACCATTGGGCTTCAATAGCATATTTGTAGATGGCTTATCAAAACGTTTACTGTACTTGACAGAAAACTATAGTGAAAAGAAAATATTGATATCGGGAAATTTTAACATCAATTTCAACATAAATAGTTAGGAAACAAATACAATAATCAATTTATTCAAGGCCTTCGGTTTCAACAGAAGTTTTTATGAGGCATCTAGAAAAAGTAAAATAACGCGAACATGCATCGACAATATACTACTCTGTCAAGAAAGTACCGGGAATTTTCAATTAAAACAACATTTTTACATTTAATCGTCAAAATTTTTTGAGTCGCCTCCAGAATAGGCTCCATTTGCTCCAATACATCTATGCCAACGGCACTTCCAATTATCAAAACATTTTTTATAGCGCTTTCCGGGATGGACTTTAGCTCTCGCGCCGAATTTTGTTTTATGGCTTCAATCGACTCAAAACGGGTGCCCGAAGGGGCAATTTTAGTTTTGGGAAGAGGAAAAAGTCGCAGGGAGCCAAATCCGGCGAATACGGTGGTTGCTGAAGCACGTTTGTTGAGTTTTTGGCGAGAAAGTCAGTCACAATCGTAGCTCGGTGAGAAGGCGCGTTATCGTCATGCAAAATTCATGAGTTGTTCGCCCACAAATTTGGCCGCTTCTTACTGATACGCTCACGCAAACGTTTCATAACGCCTAGGTAATACTCCTTGTTTACCGTCTGACCCTCTGGAACGAATTCGTAGTGCACCACGCCACGGATATCGAAGAAAACAATGAGCATCACCTTCATTTTCGAGCGGCTATGGCGTGGTTTTTTCGGTTTCGGCTCATTTTTTGCCACCCATTCCGATGATTGCTGGCTTGTTTGCATATCGTACACATAGACCCAGGTCTCATCACCAGTTATAATGCGTTCCATGAATGTAGAATCGGAATTACAGCGATCCAGCATGTCTGAAGCAACCTGTTCGCGATGACGTTTTTGAAGAAAATTCAGGTCTTTCGGTACGAGTCGTGCGGCCACCTTTCTCATGCCCAAAATATCAATCAAAATCGTACGTACGGACTCGTGGGATATCTTAAGATCATGTGCTATCTCTCTCAAGCTTGTACGACGGTTTTCCAGCACCCTTTCCTTAATTTTATCGACGTTATCTTCGATCGAAGCCCTCGATGGGCGACCACTTCACGACCGTCCTTGAAGGCTCTGTACTACTGATATGCACGAGTTTTCGATAGAGCATTATCACCAAAGGCCTTTTGCAACATTTTCAATGCATCGGCACACGAAAATTCATTTGCAACACAAAACTTCAAACAAATTCTTTGCTCAACGTAATCACCCATAGTAAAAATCGGCACGCACTCTGACATCGACTGACTTAATCAGCTGTTGCAAACACACTAGTTGACAGATCCCGCTCAAGCTTGGCATAGTAATTCAGGACAGTGGTACCAACCTAGGAAAAAAAATTTTACCTGCCTCATTGCCCCGCCAGATTTAAATCGATAATTCCCGGTACTTTCTTGACAGAATGTATTTATCAACACAATTTATCATGACACTATAACACTGGAACTTCACAAATCTGATCATCTGGCACAGGTACTAACTTTTCCTGTTTCGGATAATGAAGCTGAAAATAATACAAAAATCATAAAAAGGAGGGATATAACAGAAGATGTTACTTACCCATTAAAGAAGGACATATCTGATATATCTTGGGAAAATTTGTTGATCATGAAGGTGCTAGATCAGAGAATTCCCTTAAAAGAGAAGAAGGTGAAAAAATCTTTCGACATAAAAATGTTATGGAAAACCCCAAAAATCACTGAAATGAAGAATACCCTTGAGGCACTATACACAGTAGCAAAAGTAAAAGAAGACGACTCATCATTTAGAGCTTATAAATCGTATAAGAAACAATATTGTATTGAAATAGAAAAAACAATAAAGAAAAAATGAAGAATACTTGAACAAGGCGAAAAATAAGCAGAAAGCACTATAGGAAATTATAAAAAGCAACAACTCAAAGACAACAAAGAAAAATGTAAGCACAGAACTTCATGCTGATTCACTAAACAACCACTTTGCAAGTGTTGGCCAAAAAATCTGTGAAGAGTTAGGAACTAAAAGTTATGAATCTAGTAAGATACCACAAAATAAATTTTTGAATAATGAAAAATCTTGCTTTTTCTTTGAGTGCACTGTAAATGAAGTGAAAAAAATAATAACATCTTTTAAACCCAAAACAACAGTCTATATTTACAACATTACCGTAGACGTTCTGAAAAATATTAGTGAAGAAATTGCCAATCCTATTTTAATCATAATAAATAAATGTTTCCGAGAAGGTTATTTTCCAGAAGAACTTAAAATTGCATAAGTTATTCCAATCTACAAAAAAGAAGACAAAAACGACTGTAATAATTATCGACCCATCGCAATTCTTCCCTGTATATCGAAAATATTTAAGACTGTCATTAAAAACAGAATGTTGAAATGAATGGAGAAGAAAAATATTTTAAACAAAAACCAGCATGGATTCAGAAAAGGTCGAAGTACAACCAGTACACTAATGGCATTGTTGAATAATGAGATAGAAGCTATGGATGAAGGAGATTTTGTAGAGATGCTAAATTTTGACTTAAGTAAAGCTTTTGATGCAATCTCACATGTGACTCTGCATAAAAAACTGAAAGCCTGCGGTTTCAGAGGAAACATCCTAAAACTGTTGGAATCGTACATGGAAAAAAGATTTCAGTAGGTACACTGGAATGACGTTATGTCAACAGAAAAAGAATTAAGATATGGAGTACCTCAGGGTTCGATACTGGGACCTGTATTGTTTTTGGTGTATTTGAATGATATCATTATCGAAAATTGTAACTGTCTATGCTTGTACTGCGATGACGCCTCCATAATAGTAAAATCGAATGATGGAAAAGATTTCACAGTCAGGTTAAAGCTCGCACTGATTGAAGTGAAAAATTGATTCTCCTTGAATGGGCTCAAATTGAAAACAGAGAAAACAGTTAAGTTAGCATTTGGAAGTAGAGGGAACCCAGCGAACGCCACATTTTTGGGTGTAATCCTGGATAATAAATTGAGTTGGGCCGTTTATATTGATTACACTTGTAACAAGTTGTCCAGTGTGCTATATCTCCTTAGTATATTGATAAAGTATGGTACTCTCGAAATGAGCAGAACTGCATATTTTGGGAACTTCCAAAGTTTGCTATTATATCGAATACGTCTGATGCTGCCAGGATTTTTCTTCTACAAAAAAATTATCGAATTATAAGTCACCAAAAATCTTGCTAGCCGACTTTCATGAATAGTGGGATACTTAACTTTCCATCCCTTTATATAAAGGAGTGTCTCAAAAATGTCCACTATAACAGATCCAACATACCAAAAAATGGGAAACACCACTTATTTAACACCAGATATACATTCTGTCAAGAAAGTACCGGGAATTATCGATTTAAATCTGGCGGGGCAATGAGGCAGGTAAAATTTTTTTTCCTAGGTTGGTACCACTGTCCTTAATTACTATGCCAAGCTTGAGCCGGATCTGTCAACTAGTGTGTTTGCAACAGCTGATTAAGTCAGTCGATGTCAGAGTGTGTGCCGATTTTTACTATGGGTGATTACGTTGAGCAAAGAATTTGTTTAAAGTTTTGTGTTGCAAATGAATTTTCGTGTGCCGATGCATTGAAAATGTTGCAAAAGGCCTTTGGTGATAATGCTCTATCAAAAACTTGTGCATATCAGTGGTACAGAGCCTTCAAGGACTTTATATTCCGGACGCTCATCGACGGCTTCGATCGAAGATAACGTCGATAAAATTAAGGAAAGGGTGCTGTAAAACCGTCGTACCAGCTTGAGAGAGATAGCACATGATCTTAAGATATTCCACGAGTCCGCACGTACGATTTTGATTGATATTTTGGGCATGAGAAAGGTGGCCGCACGACTCGTACCGAAAGACCTGAATTTTCTTCAAAAACGTCATCGCGAACAGGTTGCTTCAGACAGCTGGATCGCTGTAATTCCGATTCTACATTCATGGAACGCATTATAACTGGTGATGAGACCTGGGTCTACGAGTACGATATGCAAACAGGCCAGCAATCATCGGAATGGGTGGCAAAAAATGAGCCGAAACCGAAAAAAACACGCCAAAGCCGCTCGAAAATGAAGGTGATGCTCATTGTTTTCTTCGATATGCGTGGAGTGGTACACTACGAATTCGTTCCAGAGGGTCAGACGGTAAACAAGGAGTATTACCTAGACGTTATGAAACGTTTGCGTGAGCGTATCCGTAAGAAGCGGCCAAATTTGTGGGCGAACAACTCATGGATTTTGCATGACGATAACGCGCCTTCTCACCGAGCTACGATTGTGACTGACTTTCTCGCCAAAAACTCAACAAACGTGCTTCAGCAACCACCGTATTCGCCGGATTTGGCTCCCTGCGACTTTTTCCTCTTCCCAAAACTAAAATTGCCCTTTCGTGGCACCCGTTTTGAGTCGATTGAAGCCATAAAACAAAATCCGGCGCGAGAGCTAAAGTCCATCCCGGAAAGCGCCTATAAAAAATGTTTCGATAATTGGAAGTGCCGTTGGCATAGATGTATTGGAGCAAATGGAGCCTATTTTGAAGGCGACCCAATAAATTTTGACGATTAAATGTAAAAATGTTGTTTTAATTGAAAATTCCTGGTACTTTCTTGACAGAGTAGTATTATAAACACGCCCGACTTCAGGTCTAACCTTCCATCGATCTCCTTTCTCGGTTGATTAAATAACAGAGGAATTGCACTCTTTAATATCCGATCCTCTTCTTTCTTTGACTTGATATCTTGGTATTGGATCCTCAAATTTCTTCTTTTGGGATTCTCCAGGATTTTCATTATTTCCCAAAAATTTCGTCTTTATTGCAAAAAGCATCCAGTGGTTATTATAATCGCAGTTTCTCAATTCATTTTCGTACAACCTCTTTGAACACAGTGTTAGGTATTTGAAAATGAAAACTCCCGGTACTTTTTTGACAGAGTAGTAAGAATGATTTTATTACACCATTGCACGGGAAGAAAAATACGCAAAATTTCTCGCCCTACTGGGGTATCAAAATGTTCAATAAATTACCTACAGACGTGAAAGATTTACCAGGACGTGTTTTTAAAAAGAAGATTCATGGTATCTTGGTTAAAAATGCATTTTATCAGTAGAAGAATTTCTGAGTTATTCACTTCAAATGATTTATTATTGACGAAATTGATGGCAATAAATGATTATCATTATAATATAATTATTATAATATTATTATTATTATTAATTCCCTTTGGAAAGATAATTTACATCTCAAATTGTTCACTTACTGGGGTAGTAAAGGGAACAGCCTCGGGACTATATAAGTAGAATATCTCTGTTCTATCCTTTTCGACGATCTTGGGCGCTCAAAGTTATCTTTAGCAGCTCTTGTTTCATATTGATGATCCTTTGATCTAATGTTGATTTTACCTTCATAGGTGTTCATGATAATTTTTTGTGCATATATTTGTCTGACATCAGGTACTTGGGCCAATTTATAGTTCTTCAGTAGGGAAGGTAATTTTCTTTTGTGTATTATTTCAAACTACTTTTGCAATACATTCAATTTTTTTTATGAGAGTCCATTACTCCGCCCCAACCAATTATTCCATAGGATAGCTGGAGTTGTATGAGTGATTTATTTAAGATGTTGAGGTGTTTTAAGCTTCGAATGCTCTTTCTTATATATTTGAATCTATATAAGATACCCGCAGCTTCCTTGTTAAATAGATCATGTGTTCATCCCATTTCAAATGCTGGTCGACCATTATGCCAGGTTACTTCACGGAGACTGATTTCGCAATTTTTAACTCGTCGTTGATATGCAAGTTTCCAAGGTCCTCTGCTCCAGCTTTACTTGACGTGAATTGTAAGTCTTTTGCATGGACCTTATCTTTCACAAGATCTCGGTGTCCAATTGTAATCACCTCTTCAATAAATAACACGGCCAGGAAACTTTTCTTGTAAAATTTCGATTGTTTTCTTGCTTCTGTGGCACGTAGCGGTATCTTGTTGAAAATAAACATCGCCCACATCAATATCTTCCAATTAGGCCATAAAAAAGCATTAATGATAGTTCGGTAGCGCAATCCATTCACCATTGCACCAGCCTCATTTTAGAATAACTAAGGTCCAATCATACCGCACCAGACAGTGACACGTTGAGGATGGAGAGGCATTTCATCACCCACTCTTGGTTTTTCCGAGCCCCAAATGCAACAATTCTGCTTACTAACGAGGTTGTTCGAATTTTACATCGAACAAGGAGTTTTTAATTTACTGAGCGGGTACATAACAATTATGATTTCCGAGCCAGGAATCTAGGTCTTTCAATTAATTCATTTTCATTTTTTCCTAGAAAACTTTTAGCCTAAACACCAATTAAGGACTGAAAATATTTGTCCTTCTCATTTTTCGTAGAAATGCATTAAAACCGACTCCGTTTCGAGACGAAGAGATAGAATTTTCTCTTCCTGGGCCACAGAGTCTCTCATTTTGTCAGTTACCCACAAAGCAGCGTTGAAGAAACATTCCCTAAGAAGTCGTTCATTAGCACTTGGCCTACAAAGACACCGCATTTTTTCCCGCTGTCTTTCCGACCAGAAGGTCATGCAATACACTCTGTATAAACAAGAATTCTCTAACCATATATTTCCCTTTGTCTCAACTCATAAATTAAAACACACATATTTCTCTGCTCTTCAATGAGCTTACATCCGCTTATTCACCTCAACCTTCTAAGGAACACGCTTTCTTAATAATCCATAACGCACTAAAGGCCTGTAAGTGAATGTATTATCCATATTATTTGTAATTAGATAGTAATTTGTGAGAAGTGAAATTAGTAAAAGTGGAATCAGTGCAAATAAACAACGGTGAAAAAGCTCAAGAAACTATTATTCCACGCACAAGATAGTGTTTTCATCGTAATTATAGTTCATAATACACGAAAACAACTTCCTCAATTTGGGTAAAACAATTCCAAAATTGCGCATTTATAATATATGTATTTAGGCTGCTAATAAACCATGAAGCCAATTATACATCCCTTTCTTACACCCCATTTTGAAGTTTGCTCATATTGGAATTTGCATACTAATTGATTGACATTTATCAATTACTAGGAAGAATTCATACAGGTATCTCTATATACCATGCAATTCTTTCAGATGTGAAAATGGGCCTAATCACTGAAGATGAATTTTCGATGAAAATAAAGATCATTTTGATTTCTTGTGTTAATTTTTCATATTTTTGATTCTGAATTCAAATTTTCATTACACCAAATTCATAATTTAGATAATAATTCAATATTTTCTGTAAATCAGCTCCCTCCGATATAACTTTTTGTCAATTTAAGTTTGAGTTCATCAAATTTTTCAGGTAAAATTTGAATATCAAAACAGATTTAATCTGTTAGTCTTCTACAATTTTAATTTCGAAAAAATTTTTTATAAAAACTTTCAGAATTAAATTAATGTCTTATAAGCACTGCTTATATTTAATAGACGTCTAAAATCAAAATTCATTTTACAATATCAAATGGAATTAAAATTGTAGAAGACTAACAGATTAAATCTGTTTTGATATTAAAAATTTGTAATAATCCTTCTATCAAATAGAAAACCGCTTCTTATTATTTTATTTTTCAGGTAGTTAGATACACCTTGATATTTGAATGCATATAGCATACCATAACCTTTACTTCCAGATTTCCATTAACTAAACAAAGCTCGGTATGTATATACATTCTTCGAACAAAATCCATTAAATCCTGTAAAAAATAACATTTAATTTAAAAAACATTTGATAATATTTACAGTTCATCAAGAAATTAATCTAATTAGATGCACTCGCATAAAATAATTTTATATGTTTTCTTTTTCGGTTAGAAGATATTAACTTTTTTGTACTTTATGAAAACCTTTTAGATTGATGAGATATAATACGATGAACTGAGTGAAAACAATTTAAAGATAACAAATCTATGGCATGTATCTCAATTATTATCTCCAATTGAGTGCGGACAGCCAAGTGGTAGAGCTTTGAGCTCGGGACCGAAAGGTCCGGGTTAGAATCCTGTTGAGGTGGAAAAGAAATTTTTTCACATGGAGGGGTGTGGTCACCATTTCACTGTTGGGTCAAAAATTAACAGTGCTGTGTCCTAATCAAAGTTGTGCAAGATTGCAGAAACAAATCCTATCCAGAACACAACTGAACTCCTAACTTGCACAAGCTGAAAAAGATTCTGAGGGATCTTCACAGAAGATCTAGGAGTCTCAGTATAATAATAATAAATAAATTTGAAACAATCCGGGCTTCAAGAAGGATATTCTTTTCAAGTATGGTAAAATCCCAATCCAGAAGACACTTCCCACTCTAAAAAGAAATTCCCTCAATCTGAATAGAATAGATAAAATGGTGAATTTGAAAAAAGTAAGAATTGAGGAACTACATCTAAAAAACTTACGATGAGAAACAGATAACATTCATGCTCAGTATGTATGAATTAAACTAATGAGAAAATGATAAGCACTTATCAGGAATCAATATTATAATTCTTTCTCAAATACAGAAAAAAGGTCAATTCAAAAATTTGAAAACATTGCAAAATGAACTACATGTACCTGTCGTTCGGCATACATATCATATTCAATTTATATAATATCGCCTAATTTTATAACGGGACATAATTCTGAGCAATATAATACTTTCAATAATCGGTTAATATAAACTTGAAATTAAATAATAAGGCAACAAAAGTAGGATAAGAAGATACGAAATTTAGCAGTATATTTTGAGGTGGATCTTTAAAGTTGAAAGAATCGATTAAAATTCACGAGACTGAAGGATTTGACATATTTATGAGGTATATACAACCTAAGAGTAAATTCATTCAATTATTTTTTTCAAAGAATATTTTATTACCTTAATTTTGGAATCATTTTTTCATTTGGGATGTATGAGTGGAAACAGAAAACATCTTTGTCTAATTTCCACTGAAAGTAAACTGAAAAATTTACAGTCGAAATTTCCTCAAAACAATACAACCATCTGTATACATTATCGATGTCGCAATTAAACGAATTTCATTTTACTCTTTTTTTTTCAGATATAGACATCGACTGCTAGGCCATTAGCCGTTCAGTTAATATAATTAAATACAGTACATAATTATATTCGATAACATATACAATGTGAAATACACACACCTTCAGTAACGATAATTTTACTCTTTGGCGAGTGATATATTTGAAAGGACAGCATCTTTAATCTCCAGAAAATAACATAATCTGTCAATTGAAGAATTTACTCTGTTCAGTTTAACTTAAACATTTTTTTTTGATAATTTCGTATTTATTCAATCAGACTATTTAAGTTGACGGTTTTTCATCCAAACAGGCAATTTCCAAAGTACTCTTGTCTACAATCGGTAAATATGTGGAACATGGAATTATGTAATCTCAATTGATTAAGTAATTAACATACCATGCAATATTAAAATAGCTGAATTGAGATAGTTTTCACATCCATTCATCAATCTTTGAGAAATGCTAAATTTTGAAACTTTTTTATTGGAGAAAATTGATTTTTTGACATTTCAAAATTTTAGAAAACACAAAAATGGTCTTAGTCTCTTATAACACATGCTTGATTAATGTCGCCTTTCGAAGGTAAAAGTTTGGGGGAAAAGAAATCCACTATTTTTTCCGTAGATGGCTCTAGTTATCGATATCTCGTATAGTATGCATCAAACAATTTCCGAATTGACTCGTTGTCAAGGTCACATTTCACACAAAAAAAATGTGCTGTTTTTTACTTGGTCCATTCAACAGTGAGTTACAGGATGTTAAAAATGGAAGTCAACAAACAGAAAATTCGGTAAATTTTACAGTTTTTCTTTGATGAAGGCATAAATGCAAGCCAGGCGGCTGAAAGTGTGAATGATGTTTATGGTCCCGATACTGTAACAATTAATTACGTGTAATTTTGGTTTCGTAGATTCCGTTCAGATAGGAAGCATAGGCAGGTCTGCCGTCGAAAATGTCAATAAAATCACAGAAATAATCAAAGTTGACAGGCATGTTAGTTGTCGTAGCATCGCCAAGGAGCTAAATATTGACAATAAAACTGTTTTAAACCAATTGCGCAAAGCTGGATTAAAAAAAAAGCTCGATGTTTGGCTTGTTTGGGTGCGACACCAATTAACACCAAGAAATATGATGGATCGAATTTCCATCTGCGGAGCCTTTACCACACGGAATTAAATCGAGCCATTTCTCAAACAGATGGTGACTGGAGATGAGAAATGGGTCATATAAGACAATAAAGTGCCTAAATGATCGTAGTCAAACCGCGACGTAGTGGCCGAACTAAGAGTAACGGCCAGGAAGGTATTACTGTGCATTTCCTTATGTTTGTTTATATTATGTAAATTTGTAATGCAGGTATCTTTTGTGAATAAACGATGATGATGATGATTATTTGATGGGACTGGAAAGTAGTCAGAAACGACTAGAATTGACCAACAGAAGGGTTGTTGTGTTCCTCAAGACAACGCGTCCACGAACGTTTGTAGTGGTTCACCAGAACCTCCTGAAGCTTGGTAAGGAAGTTTTAATGCATCCACCATATAGTCAGGACCTGGTACAAAGCAAATGCCTCCTTTTTTCTCCCACTGAAAAACTTCCCGAGTGATAAAATATTGGCATCAAGAGAAGATTGTGAAAATCGATTACTAGAGATTTTAGATAATAAGCACGAAGACTGTTCCGTTTCATTGGAGACGGCCCTGTCCTTCGAGATCGTTGTGTCATCGATATTTAAGCCTTTTTATGTTCATATTTCGATCTAGCATTTTTTCAGCTGCACCAGACGAACTGAAGTGTTATTTGACACAACTGTTTATTTGTTTTATAATTATTATATATGGCTTTAGAAAACATGAAAAGTATTTTAGTGATTTGACATATTTATGCCTGTTAATTTCACATGACACAGCATTACAAATTATAAACTGATTTTATCCTTCTTTTCTTGCATTTATCTCGTAATTCTTCTATAGCCATTAAGAAGGTTTATTTTGTTCATTCAGTCCACCTCCAAATGGACCTTCCAACCAATTATGTTAATTTCCCTCTTTTTGTATTAGAAGGGATGCATCGAGCACCTCTAACGTTCAGTCTTTGAAAGGAAGGAAAAATCATTATTCTCCGAATAGTCAACTTGTTCGATTGTAATTGTACAAGCTTAACGCGATTGCTGTAAACGTAGCAATCCACCTTACACTTGTTTGTAGTGTAATTGTCATCACATTAGCTTGGTATTATATACAGTGATACCAAAATATATTAGTTGTTTGTTATAAGTGTTTTACCTCAGTTCCTCATCATCGTTGTTGTTTATCATTATTAGATAAAGGAAGCTGTAGACCACCGCACATAGAGTGTTCTTTGAACTCAAAATCACCGCTAATAATCAAAAATACAGTCCACTATAAGCCATCGAAATTAATCATCGAGATTAATTAATTTGCAATCGTCTATTATTTTAAAATACTGATATAATAGGCAAATACTACGGTAAAGTAACCGTGGTACGAAAGACTTATGAAGCAATATTCAAAATGGAACGAATTATAGAACAAAACGGTGCATATTCGACTGAAATCAGACAATCCAAAACATGGCAAAAAAAGTCTTGAATTTCATGCAAATATATTGAATTTTTTACCCAACCTATTACATTCATGCTGATATTTCACCAATTATCATATTTGAACAGTTTAAACCAAATTGACGATGAACGAGTGTCTAGTCTAACTTGCATTTTTATTGTGTTAGCACCTTTTTTTACTCCATGAAAAACAGTATATTTAAAACATGATAATTTAATTTAATCACAATGTTTCCTCAATTATACTCCCATCCTTTGAGTTTTTTTAACCCTGTGGGCAGATGTCCGGTTAAATCTCCAAAAAATGAACCTACTTTGCCCCTTTCGTCCCAGCAATCCTCTAATGTATAAAACAGAGGTGAATCTTTGCCATATTAATTATGAGTTAGTCTAACCGCAAGCGGCTCTGTTAATTTCTTAGTTATTGCTGTGTGCTTCCGCGACGAAAACTATTTGCTCCACATTGCTGCGAACCATTAACGAAATGGTATTACACTCTGTGTTTCATTAGCGATGAAATACTGCTGTTGGATTTCTTATTTTCCGGCAATTTCTCGGACAGTTTGCCCCTGTACATTCCCGACATGTTTTTCGAGTTTTGTAATGAATAAGCTCCCTATGTCTGTGAGAAGAGATGAGGTCCGAATTAATGGAACTATTTGGAGAGTGCACGACAAATTTTTTAAATTAACCCTTATATACAAGCCGCCAAAGGGAGCTGAAAATATAAAACGTCTAGAGTATAAAAACAAACTCAGTTTCCACAAAAATTTTTGTGGAAATGAAATACTGCCTCCTATTTATTTTTCTAATTAAAATGAGTTTGTACCAAGTAAAGACCGAATCAATCAAATATTTACAAATCTTGGTTTCAATCGTATTCAGATTCTAGAAGAGTATGCATTTGGAGAATACCGGATGTCAGAGAATGAATTATTGTGTGCTATATCGCTTTTTGATGGCCAACGATTATATAAGGAATGTTATTGTGCAGAAATTTATCTAATGCATGATTATGGCTCTCCACACACGCCAAGAATTACGAGGAACCTCCTGGAAGAACAACTGGTCCCCTCAATCACCAGATGTGAGAATAGAACAAAATAAAATGCATGAAATATATTTCAAAGGCATGTCCTTAAGAATCAAATCCATTTCCGAAATCGAAAAAAATTCTTTCCATTGCATCAGTAATCCCGAAATTAAATTCTTCAAAAACAGTTGGATTTTATCATCATAAGGATTTTTTTATACTTGGCATGTAATGCCTTGACCTCCTTTTACTGAATAATAGCTTAAGATCAAATGAAAACACAACGATCTTGAATAACTCAACTAGTTATTTAACTATTCAACAAAAATTTTTGTAGAATAACATTTAATAAAATGTCTCAGAAACGCTGTTTGTTTTTATAGACAGATAGAATTATATATTTTATTTAAAAAACAATCTATACAAGTCAGATCTTATAAGCGATTTTTTCACAATCTCAAAAATCTCACAAAAACCTTGTAAAATAAAATTGAATGAACTGTCTCAGAAACACTGTTTCTTTTGTAGACATATAAAATTATATATGTCATTAAAAAATTTCTGTACTAAATAGATCTCATGAACTGTTTTTCACAAGAAACTGAAAATAATATATGTTCAATATGGTTATCGCAAAAACTTGTGACGTTTCTTCAAGACGAGGTTCAAAGAATATAAAATGAGTTTCATAAAAAATAAACAAAATTCTACTTTTGCCACTCATTGTCTAGAAAACGGTCATTCCTTTCCCACAATAGATAATCTTAAAATTTTACATGTAGAATCAAAAGGGAAGAAACTCGATTATCTAGAATCTGTTGAAATTTTCAAATTAGTTAACGATAACAATAATGTAAAAATAATGAATGACTGTACGGAGCTATGTAAATAGCAAATATTTGAGATATTCAAGAAGTAACATCTGTTTAAAACCTTTTTCAACGAACATAAAATGAATTTAATGAAAAGTAAACAAAAATTCAACTTTTGCTACTCATTCTTTAGAAAACAGTAATTCCTTTGGACAAAAAAAATCTTAAGAAAATTTTACATGTAGATTCAAATGAAAAGAAACTAGATTATTAAAATTTTCAAATTCGTTCACAATAAAAATAATTAAAAAAATAATGAATAACTGTATGGAGCTATGTAAATCCAAATATTTGAGATGTACAACAAAATAACGTAAAAATAATGAATGACTGTACGGAGCTATGTAACCTCAAAAATTATTTGAGATATTTAAATGGGTGCCATCTGTTTAACAACCTTCTTTGTCGATTGCCGACATTCCGATATCTGTTAGAAGGCCCCTCTTTTTTAACCGGGTTTTTATCACGTTCCGCTTGTAAACCTCTGTACCACTATTAGGTGTTAGAATCTATTGAAATATTTAAAATATTTATCACTTTTGTTTAAATACCTCTGTACCACTGTTAGGTCTTCAGTTGTCTGATGATGGGATAGTTCATTTCCCGAACTCGAGTCACAAGAAAAGGTGTAAAATATATTTTTATAGGTAGTAAAACCTAGTCATTTCTACAATTTGTTTTAACTTGTAACGTTTTTACCATAGAATGCTTCAGGTTGTCTTTCAGTTAACAAAAAATCAAATTGAAAAAATGATTCCTTCTTAGTGTAACATTTCTAATCTCACTGGATAACGGGTGTTTTTTTAGAGTGATAGAACTTAAAATTTAAATAGAACACATTTAAATTATGATTGAAGCCAAATATTTTTTAATCTTTGAGAGATAATTTTATGACATTTATGTTAAAAATAACTTCCGGCATATGTCCACCTCGCCTAGCTCTGACGCATTCGATCAGACCAATTTTGGATCACTTTTTTGAGTAATTCAGGCCTTATTTCAGTAATAACACGAGTTATGTTGGCTTCCAAAGCGTCTATCGTTTCTGGTTGATCAGCATAAGCCAATGACTTGACATAACCCCAAAGAAAATAATCCAGTGGAGTTATGTCGCATGATCTTGGAGGCCAATTAATTGGACCATTTCTCGAAATAATGTTATCGCCAAATCTTTCTTTCAATCAATTGTTACGGTAGCAGCATGAGGTGTAGCACCATCTTGTTGGAACCAAAACACTTCTGGGTCGATACCATTCAAATTTTGAAACAAATAATCATTGATCATCGATCTGTAATGAGCACCATTCATTGTAACATTAGCTCCAGCATCGATTTTAAAGAAATATGGACCGATGATGCCTCCAGCGTGTAAAGCACACCATACAGTGCTATTTTCAGAATGCAATGGAACCTGCAGAACTTCTTGAGGATTGTATAACTCCATATACGGCAATTTTGCTTGTTTACATAGCCGTTCAACCAGAAATCAGCTTCATCACCAAACACAATTTTACGATAAAAAAGTGGATCAACTTCGAGGTGTTTTAGGGTCTAATCAGCGAACAAACGATGTTTATTATGGTCAATTGGCTTTAGTTCTTGAACCAGTTGAATCTTTACGCAAAATTTTTCATGTGATGAATGCACTGAGTCCATATTGTTGTGAACGTCGACGAATAGACAAATCTGGATCATCATTAACACTATGACTTACAGCAACGATATTTTCTTCTGTACGTACAGATCTTTGTCTTATTGTTGTTGTTGCATCTAGTAGAAAAAATAATGTCCGAAATCTATCGATAGTTCGACAAATAAGCTGCTCTGATGTTCGATTATGTAAACTATAAATTTCACGAAATGCTCTATAAGTTTGGCGAGTAGAACACTGATTCTGAAAATAAATTCCAACAAGTTGTAAACGTTGTTGCGACGTGAGTCTTTTCGTGATGATTTGTCAATGCTTACTGAACAGAAATGTCAAAACAAAATGGCTTCTATCTTCTGTCAAATAACAGTTATCCCTAAAAAACACCCGATATACAAACTATTATTTTGAATTGGGTTTCTTTGGTGCCATTTGTGTGATTATAGTGTTAATGGGAAAAGTGAAGTGAATAAAACATTAACAAAGAAAGTCTTTATCTTTTGAATTCGAAAGAGTTCGAATTGTGATACATAAGTTGATTTTCAAGTTTTGAATATAACAAAAGGTGAAAAGCACTAACCTGAATTCGGAAGATCTTGCGCCTTTGTTTAGCCCCAAATTTCAAATTTGTGAATGATTTCTAAAAGAAGCAACATAGGATGAATATAATCTTAGAATCCTGTATATTTTTATCCAAAATTGAAATAAACGACTCATCAATACATTTCGGCGAAAATAAGGGATATGTATTAAACATCAGATAATTTTGAAAAATTTCGGCGACATCAGATGAAAATTTTTTTTTCAAGTAACGCTGAGGCTGAAGTCGAACAATGGTTAGCCATTTGGCTACCCAAACTATTAGAATTTATCGGTTTCTTTATAGATAAATGCGCAAGTTTTGAAAATCTATGTTTCAAGATTTAAAAGTTAAAGAGTTCACGAAATTTTGCGTGACTCATTGTTTCACATCTAAAACCTACATTTGAATTTGATAAAAAGTTTTGGTTATTATATTCTCTTTTCACTCTTTCTTCAATATGTGATGATCCAAGGAGAAAGAGCCTTTTAACCATGCATTTATGTATTTCATAATATTTTCAGTTTCTTCAGGGGAATAGTTCGTAAATTGCACAAATTGATATTCACTCGACTTCCGGATGACAAATAAAAACAAAAATGAAAAACGAAAAATAAAAACAAAATTTTTTATTCATTATACAGGATGTTTCAAAAAGAAGTGAACCCGTTTCTAGGATAGGTGCAAAACTGAAAAATTATTGGGATGTTGACTAAAAAAATTTTCGTAACGTCATCCGTATTCAAGATATTGTTGAAGAAAAAAATTATACACATTTTTTACGATTTTGCCGAAACTACTGGCGATATTGTAATGAAATTTTATACGAATATGTTTTGAAAGCTGATACATCCCATAAATTCGTTTTTATATCTGACTCTCATAGAGGGCGCTAGTTATAGGGTTCGTACCAAGTATTATTGAACATAACTTTTTTGAGGTTAAATTTATTAATCAAAACTTCAAGTGAACGTAAGCATCATTCAAGTTTACTTTTTGGTGTAAATTTAATGATGTTTGAGTTCACTTGAAGTTTGGATTAATAAATCTGACCTCATAATAGTTATATTCAATACTACTTGGCACGAACCGCGTAACTTGCGCCCTCTATGAGAGTCAGATATGAAAACAAATTTATGGGATGTATCAGCTTTCAAAACATATTCGTATAAAATTTCATTACAATGTGGCTAGTAATTTTGGAAAAATCGTAAAAAATGTGTATAATTTTGTTTTCTGCAACGCCCTTTATCTTGAATACGGATAGCGTTACGAAAATATTTTACTGAACAAACACCAATTAGTTTTCAATTTCCTACCTATTCTAGAGACGGTGTCACCTTATTTTCAAACACTCTGTATTTAAATAATATTGATTTCTCGCATATCACTTGGTGAAGCATTTTTAAATTAATAAAGTAAAGTAAGTCACACCTATTCACACTGAAATCTTGTGTAAAAGAATTGTCAAAAAACGGTGAGAAACACTGACGGGAAAGCTTTTGCTCACTTGTTCAACAATTCATTTCCCCGAAAATTTCAAATGTGTGAATTACTTTCTAAAAAGCTAAATACAGGGTTAATAATGTAAATAAAAACAACTTGGTTTAAGTTTCACAATTTATTTTAATGTCTGTTGACATATAATTCGGGTTTTAGCCCATTTTCAAACCTGAAGAGAACAAAATTTAAAATCTTATTTATAATAGGATTTCAAGTTTTTTCCTCTTCTGTTTTGAAAGTGTGCTAAAAACCGGAAACATATATGTCAACAGACATCAAATGAACTGTGGAACTTAAGCCAAGTTGTTTTTATTTACTTTAATAACCCTTTATTTAGCTTCTTTAGGAAGTAATTCACATATTTGAAATTTTCGGGAATATGAACTGTTGAACAAGTGCGCAAAAGCTTTCCCGACAGTGTTTCTCACCGTTTTTGACAATTCTATTACACAAGATTTCTGTGTGAATAGGTGTGACTGATTTTACTTGAAAACTTATGTTGAATATTGTGATTGGAGAATATCCTTCAGTTTAACCCTAATAGGGGGTGAAGTCTTAATATGGATAACCTGTAGTTTACGATGTTATTTTTCCCTTACTTAAATTTCTTTTTGAATCACTTTAAAAAGATCAAAAGGATATGACCACGAGTTTCGTACAATGCTTTCCATTCGTGGTCAGAAAAAATTATAAGAGTCCATTTTCTCTTCTCTCTTTTTTTCTCTCTCTCTCTCTCTCTCTTTCTCTCTTACGTTGAATACTCGTGTGTTAAGTTAAACGCTGTTTACACAAGTCAAAATAGAGTACAAATTTCACTATTGATAACATATGCATACCACCAGAAAGTGTCAATGGCCAAATTCTTCAAAATTATAATTGATACAAACAAACTTGAAACCTATCTAGAGTATTGAAAGAGGAAACTAAAATAACGTACTGTTTTGGAATCTATTAGTAGAAGAAATAAATATATTCAATTGACATGGAACATTTTAACCGTTGAAAATAAGTTGACTCGTTTAGAGAGTAATTTGATCTGATTCATTGAAATGAGATTTATTCCGACAAAACCATTGCAATACAACTTATGAAAACACTTGCAAGTCAAATTTTAGAGAAGTATTTTTGGAGTAAATGTATCACTATTTGATTGGAAATTCTTAAAAACGTTGTTAGTCAAAATCAGAAAGTCCATAAATACTTTGTGCTCTTTGTTTCGTTTCCAATTTTTTTGAAGATGAAGTGATATTTTGGAACTAGAAATGTGAACTTTTAGTCTTCGCGAGAATGACAACTTCTCTTTTTTTTTCAGTAAGATATATATATATAAATATATATAAAAATAAAACTGTTATTTTTAGGGAAAACAACTTTGTAATTTCTACGTTCTATGTTCTATGATCTATGTTCTATGTCTAAGATTTTAACCTAAAAAGTGTCACATGTTTATTTAGTTAGTTGTTAGAAATGTGAATTGAGAAACCCGAAGAAATAGCATTGTTCTTGATTTCTTCCAGGTTAGTAAGCTATTTTTTTAAATTTATTTCTTTGTTTTTCTTTGTATGTTATTATTTCATTTTGTGTATGTTATTTTGTTATATTTTAAACTAAAGAAAATAAAATCTTCCAGAATCATGACATCAAATCGTCTATTTTTTCAATTATAAAAATAAGAATTGATTACATTCTTATAAATCAAAAACGTAAAACGTATAATGTCGACATCCATGAAGCTTTGCATTGCTTTGGAAGCATCCAGGACTGCTAAGAAGAAAAATACATACAAATTCAAATGGATCCAAACTACGGGAACGGAAAGTACATATTATGAAATACCCGAGGACAAACAGGATATATCTGACCATATCTGAACTTTTGGCTCTAACGAAGGTGAAGAATATCTTGAAATCGATTAAAGTAAGAGGATCATTTTGTACGTGTGTCATTTGATTAACTGATGATCTCATTATATGTGGGGACTTCAATTTACCATGAATTAATTGGCAATATGACAGTGTGAATAAAAATTGTATCCCATTAGATTTCACTGATGTTCATACAAATTTATTTGTTGATACTATTTCTAACTGTGGTCTTTTCGCAATTTAATCGCTTTGTGAACACCTCTTGGAACACTCATGAGTTGATATTGAATAATAATTTTTCGGTTGGGGATGTTAAAATTTCTGAATCACCCCTCGTGGCTGAGGATAAATTTCATAATACTCTGGAATTCGAATATGTAACTCAGATTGGTTTCATTGCTGCTAGAGGGAAGGTTAACGGTGGTTTCAACTATTCTAAAGCTAATTATCGGGAAATAAGTAGAGAATTGGGTGAGGTTGATTGGGACAACGCTTTTAAGAATAAAAATATCGAACAGTGTACTGAAGCTTTTTATGGAAGTATTTACGAAATAATTGAAAAATATGTTCCTGAATCATGCAATAAATCATCAAATTTTCCATGTTGGTTGAATTCAGCAACAATAAGGGTAATAAATGAGAAAAAGAGGGTTCACCGCAAGTGGAAACGGTATAAAAATTTGCTAGACTACCAAGAATTCAAAATTTTGAGAGGCCGGTCAAAATTTCTGATAGAGTCTGACTACAGTAATTATATAGACTCAGTTGAATCCTCAGTCATTTCCAATCCGAAAACCTTGTGTCAGTTCACGAAAAGTAAAAGAGGAAATCCTGTCGTGGTGTCGATCAGAGATAAAAACTCTGGTAGTGTTTTGGCGGATCATCAGAGCATTGCAGAGGAGTTTTCGAATCACTTCATTTCTGTGTTCAATCCGCCTCATTCTGTCAATGTTGCCATGCCTATGAACAATAAATGTAGTTCACACCCTATAAACTTGAGCAGTATCCTGTCTGAGGTTGTTATGAGGAAGATTAATGAGTTGCCCAGTAAGCCTCCTGGACCAGATATGCTGCCAACATGCCTGCTGAAAAATTGTGTGCATGTCCTCGTTAAGCCAGTACACAAATTGTTCAATATATCTTTGAGAGAGGGTTGCTTTCCACAAATATGGAAAACTGCATTGGTTGTTCCAGTAAATAAATCAGGCAACAAACAACTATTAGAGAACTACAGACCTATATCTAAACTATGCATTATTGCCAAAGTTTTTGAATCGATTATTTTCGATTTTTTTATACAATGAGGTTAAAGGCATTTTAAACATTGAGCAGCATGGGTTCATGAGGGGGCGATCTGTTGAAACCAACTTATTTTTGTACACTCAGTTTCTGCTTGAGCAGATGGACGTGGGTTCCCAGGTTGATGCCGTTTATACTGATTTCAGCAAGGCTTTCGACAAAATTGATCATGCTATCTTGATACGGAGGCTTGCTGGTGTTGGTGTGCACGGTGCTTTGCTTGATTGGTTTGCTTCTTACTTGGTGGGTCGGCGTCAGTCGGTTGTGATCAGTGGATGTTACTCCTCTTATGGTGATCTCACTTCTAGTGTGCCACAAGGGTCACATTTGGGTCCTCTGCTTTCCAACCTTTATATTAATGATATCGCAGGCTGCTTCAGATTTGCCAAATGTTCAATGTACGCTGATGATTTGAAGATCTTTGCTGTTGTTTCTTGCCTACGAGATTTGATCGAGTTTCAGGAGGATTTAAATAGACTCCATGAATATTGTCACGAAAACTTTCTGTATCTCAACCTCAGTAAATGTCACCACATAACTTTTTCACGAAATAAAAACATTTTTAGTACTCAATTTAACATCAACAATTGTATTCTGACTAAGGTATCGCTGGTGAAGGATTTGGGAATAATTTTTGACTCAAAGCTTATCTTTGACAGCCACATCGCTTATATTTCGAAAAAGGCTCACGGTATGCTGGGTTTCATCATTAGAGTTTGTGAGCATTTTCGTAAGCATCAATCCCTTAGAGCATTATACATAGCTTATGTCCAGAGTGTGTTGAGCTACGGATCGATAATTTGGAATCCTTATTACAATATCTATATTAATCGACTGGAAAACATTCAGAAAAAGTTTATTAATCATGTCAAGAAAAAATGTTATAAACATATAACTGATGATCGGGATCGAGTTATGAGGGAGTTAGGGTTAACTACTTTGGCTGACCAGAGAATGTTGAGGGACGCAAAGTTTATTTACAAGACTATTAATTCTCTCGATTCCACTGAAATTGTGAATATGCTCAGTTTCAATGTACCTAAATATTGCACAAGAAATAAGTTTTTGTTCCATATAGATCAAAGTTCTTTCAGTTATCACCTGAATTCACCATTGATGAGATGCTGCAAAACTTATAATACACTATCTAATCTCGCTGCCGTTGACGTTTTTTCTGATTCTTTATTGGCCTTCTCTTGCACTTTGAAACGATTTCTGGGAAAATACTGAATTTTGTTTCATATTTGTATTTTTTTTAATTTATGGTTCAGAGGAATTTACTGTTTTCGTTGTTATTGGTTTTTAAGTAACATTGTGATTGGATTCTTAGTGAATACATAATTTTGGGTTCGTCCCGTCTTGTATTCCTTTGAATAAATAAATAAATAAGTCCTGAATCGAAAGAAATATATTTTAATGCCGAAGAAGATGTGATCTTTAAGAATGAATATTTACAACTGATTTATTCACCCGCATACGTGAGAACAGTATTTGGACAAGAATCACCAAAACCACAGGATACGGTAGAACTTTCAAGAAAGAGCAAGGATTTCAAGAGGATAAAGAAAGATTTGGTGCTGAAAAATTTTGATGGTAAGAGTGTTTCAGTGAATTTTTGGTTCGAAAAATTCGAGACGGAATGCACGCGTTGTGAAGTAGAAGAAGATAGACACAAAATTTTGATTTTACGGTTGTTTCTGGATGGAACAGCGAAAAAATGGATTGATTCTAAATTGATTACATTAGGTTTAGACAAGAGTTTTCAAATATGGAAAGATAACTGCTTAGAGAGTTTTTGTGAAATGAGTTGGCATAAATATAGAGAGGCCTATTCATTTAGGTACATAGGAGGAAGTTTAGTTGACTACGCTTCTAGGAAAGAAAATTTGTTGTTGAATCTCCGAAATAATTTTCCAACTGAAATATCAGTTGATTTAATTGTTCCAAATATTCTACAGGATAGAATTGTTCAATCAAATGTAACAACTTTCTAGAAATTATTAGGTGAGTTGCGAAAGCTAGAAAGTTCAAAAAAATATGACAACGATCGAAATAAAGGAAACCATAGAATGAATAAATCTGCCGTACAAATTTCTTCCTATTCACAAACAAATAGAAAACCAGTTTAGAAGGAACCATGCTCAATTTGTGAGAAGAATGGTTTTTCAGGTAGATTTCATCCGGAGACTTTATGTCGGCTAAGAAATAAATCCAACAATTTTAAACAAAAGAACGTACCCAGTAACATGAAAACTGTAAACAATGTTGGGGTACAGGATGAATTAAATCAGGCCATTTAAAAAAAAAAATAAGACTGCTGCCATTGATAAAAATGAAAGTGTTCATAAATAATAATGAATAATGTGGAATTTATGATTCGGACTCATATGTTAGTCTTGTGAATTCCAAAGTAGCAGAAAAGTTATGTCTACGCATTCAAGAGAATAGAACCACATTTGCAGGAAAAATAATTACAAAAATGAGAATCAATAATATCAAAAAAGAAGTTGTACTTTTTGTAGTTAATGAGAAAAATTTCGAGTATGATATTCTACTCGGACTGGATTTTTTTTACAATTTTCAGTTGAAACAAGATTTCGATTTGAATATTTATCAAAGATTAGATATGAATGAAGAGAGAAAGATCGATTGTGTCCATAATTTTAATTTCCATTAGGAATTTTTCTCCACCAGATACTCGAAAGAAGATAAGGCAATTTTTGGGTAAAGTTAATTTTTATCACAAATATATAAAAGATTCAGCTAGATTATTAGAACCGTTGCACAATTTACTGAGAAAAGATGTAAAATTCTATTGGTCATTGGCTTGTCAGGAAGCTTTTAATAAGGTTAAGGGCATCCTTTGTTCTGAGCCAATTTTTGCAATTTTCGACCCAAGTGCCTATATTACTATATATACTGATGCCAGTTTTTAAGGAGTAGGAGCTGTTCTTAAACAAAAACAGATTAATGGTGAAATGAAACCCGTAGAGTATTTTTCTAATAAACTAAATAAATATCAAAAGAACAAGAAAGCAATATTCCTAGAATGTCTGGCAATTGAAGAGGCAATTAAATTTTGGAAATATTGGCTAATAGGACATAAATTTATTGTTGTTACTGACCATAAGCCATTAGAGGGGAAAGAATTTCGTACAAGACCAGATGAAGAGCTGGGTGACATGATGAATTTTCTATCCCAATTCGATTTTGAGATTAGATATGAACCAGGAGAAGGAAATGTAGAAGCAGATTGCCTTTATAGAAAGCCAATTCTGGAAGAAACGGAGAATATGGAACAGTTAATTTGCTGGAATTAAATGAAATAAAAACCGAAAGGAAAACTAGGGCATGGACGAAAATAGCCGATGAATGTATTGAGAAATACAATAGAAAAGACCATTCTACAACTGGATATAGCCCAGAATATTTACTTTGTGGCAGAACTGATCCCATTGCTCCAGAAGAACTTATTTAAGAGAGAAATTTACCATATGATAAGGAAATAGCATATAAAAATTCTCTACGCTTTCATGAATACAATAAAAGACTGATCGACAAGAATGGGAAACATTATGATTTTAAAATTGGAGACTATGTTTACGTTGAGAATAAATCAAAGTTGAATAGAAAAAAACTTGATGAAATAAGTATAGGACCTTTTCCAATAGTGAAAAAAATTTCTAACACTATGTATGAGATAGATATTGAAAATAAAAGAAAGGGCAATAACTATTTTCATGTAACTAAGTTGCTCCCATGTGAACACGCAAACATGTAATGAGGGGTGCATACTTTGTGTGGGAGGATGTAAAAATAAAACTGTTATTTTCGGGGAAAACAACTTTGTAACTTCTTTGTTCTATGATATATGTTCTATGTCTGAGATTTTAACCTAAAAAGTGTCACATGTTTATTTAGTTAGTTGTTAGAAATGTGAATTGAGAAACCCGAAGAAATAGCATTGTTTTTGATTTCTTCCAGGTTCGTAAGCCATTTTTTTTTTATTTATTTTTTTTTATTTTTTGTATTTCTTTGTATGTCATTATTTTATTTTGTGTATGTTATTCTGTTATATTTTAAACTAAAGAAGATAAAATCTTCCAGAATCATGACATCAAGTCGTCTATTTCTTCAATTATAAAAACAAGAATTGATTACATTTTTATATATTTATATTTATATATATATATATATATATATACATATATATATATACATATATATATATATATATATATATATATATATATATATATATATATATATATCCAGCGTACAAGGCTGCATCCCCCCATGTAAAATTACCGGTATAGATGGCATCCGAGGTAAGGTGGCATCCAATATACGGATGCCAACTTACCAACACGAAGTGACATCGGTAAATGATATAAGGGAACATCCTTTATCATTTGCGCTAATTTTCAGCAGGATGCCAACTTGACCCTTTTTGGACCTATCTCGACTGCCGTGGATACTTTAGGTTCACTGAGTTTTATCATGGTGGCGCTCGGGTCGATTTCGTGTATACTTTGTATATCATGGGGCTATCTAAACAACGGTTCACTTGGCATCCAGTACATTTGACAACGTGGATTTGTTTACTTTGCAATTATCTTGCATTCTTTCTTGGAATTCATAAGAGTAGAAGGTGAAGATGTTTTTTTTTCCGTTCGATCGATACGTAAGCAGACTGTGAACAGCTGTGGCTTCCTGAAAGAGCGAATTGTTATTTAGCGCTACGTTGGACATTAATTCGTATTGATGTTGAGGATTATTATTTTATTATGGATTTTTTTGCGTGCATGTTCTAGGTAATATCTTGCTATCTTTGAATTTTCAAGGTAGGTTTGGAGTCAAAATATTTTTACTGGATTCATTAATAAGCAATTTAGTTCTCTTGATTTCGAAGTTATTGATATTCGAAATTTTTTCTTATTTTTTACAATATTTTCGAAACTGCAAATCTTTTCGAATTGCAATGTGGTATAAAATAGTAAAATTATAACGTATACGTTTGTGACAAATTTCGTCATGTCACATAATCTGAAAATTCAAAAAAATATATTCAAATCAAGGTTTTCCCCTAATATTTCATATCAGTTCATATCGATTTTGTGTAACTGATTATACATTTTCGTTGATTTCGTTGAAATGTTTATGCGTTTAAGCAGCTCAGTAATTGAAACTTTAGGAATAATCCACTCGGCTGATATGTAAACTTTTGGGATTGGAGCGGTATTCGAATTAGAAATATATTGGATTGCGTTAAATTCATGAAGTTTTTTTTCTCATTAATCGTTTGAATGAAAACAAGCGTCTTGTATCGGTTTTATAGAATACATCATTTTTTTCTGTAAAATGGTAGTTTGACGTGATTCGGATGACTTTAAGACAAGTGGAAGATAATTATCGCTGTTATCGAAAGTTTTATTCGTTCATGCAGCTCGGCGATTGAATTTGATTGAATAAACTGATTCTATCAATGCAATATTACGTCTCACCTTCGAAGTTAAGGAGTATTTTTCACCAAAGGTACTTTATTTATTTAACAATTCAATATTAAGATTTTTATTTATTCCGCAGACTCCTAATATCCTTTTCTGAAGAAAAATTTTCTCTCGAATAGTACCAACTTGGTAATGACTATTATTCGCCACGACTATAGAATTTGATTCGAAAATTTGAAAGCTATATTTCAAGTTTGAACAAACATTCATTTCTACAAAGAAATCCTCTTTTCGTTCCAATTTTGATGCGTCACCATGAATCTCATAGCCAATCCTTGCACATAGTTTTTTTGTGTATCCCAATTCTATGAGCATTTTGTTTGAGTAAATTTGAGCAAATGAATTCATATATATATTTTCTTCGTAATATTCTTGCCAGCGCCTGGCCTAATGGACTTATACCGTAACGTTGAAAGTTCGAACCCAGGGCCAAGAAAGAAATTTTCCGGTTTCGGGGGACCGTCTGACCATTCGCTATTGGGTAAACAATTAAGGGCACAGTTCCTAAAGTGGTATAAAGAAAACAGTAACGAACGTAGAACACACGCTATCTCCTAACTCGCACAATCAAATGGAAAAATAAAAATACAAAAAAAAATATTTCCTCGAATAATAAATAATATTGGTAGATTAGTCAAAAAAAAGTGAATAAGTAAAAATGAATTCAATGGAAAGAACAAGAGTAGTAAGTTTCCATTGTAATATTTCCCTCCTGTTATCCTGTTATCCGATTTAATTTATTTCATTTCCATACAATGTGATAATGATGAAAAGTAATAGTTAACCAGAGGAGATGAATGATCATATCATTTTTTCTGACTACTCATAATATAATCTATCACTTCATCAAAAAATATTTTCAACTCGCTCAATATCTGCTATTAAATGTTTGAATAATTTCCAAAAATATTTGCAGATTTTGCATTGCCCATTTAGACTTGAAATCTACGTGAAAATTTGAAATTTCTGAACTAATTCCTAATAATAATAATATTTATTCACTTAGTTATCTATATACATTCGATAAAAACGTCTTCAAGCACTGCCATTTTCCAACGACTGTTTCATTGAATTAACACGAAGGAAAATATTGTCAATCATAAAAAAAAATAAAAATCTATAAGAATATGGATGCTTCGATTTGAATTTTTTTAATTCCTGTAAAAATTCCTAATACAATCTGAACGAATCATCCAACCTTTGTGCAATCAATAATGTTTCACATATGACATGGAATGTCCTTTCTGATTCGGCGTCAAAATAAATAGTGCTGAACATAATTTTTTTTTAAAAGCACTGACGTGAGATCACTAGCTTCCATGCGCTTGTTCATCCATGAAGAAATTCGTAAACGGCGGGTAAACGGCTGGTGTAATTTTTCCAATATCTCATAAAACAGAGATCCATTCAAATTAAAGTTTGACAAGAAGTTAAAGAATGACGGCTTTTTCAAATTTTTTCAAATTTTGTTATGATCCACATGAAATTCTGCATAAAATTTTACATTTACTCAACTAAAATGGCTTACTCAAAATGTTTTTGCGCGCATGTTTCAGGGAACAATGTTGTGTTCAAATATCTGGAATTTTGGAATGATCAGCTGAAGAGAGTCTCAAACAGCTAGGTTGGACGTACCCATGAAAAATTAGTGGTTAAGTGATTATATCCTGCCGAATGTAAAGACAGCAACTTAGGAATGAAAAAACCCAGATTTTTAAAATTTCAAAGCATAAATATGTATCTCGGCTGAGTTCGTTGGGCAACACCCGTCGAATAGGTTAGGAGTTATTGACATTTGAAACTTTATTTTTCCCGTATTTTTAAAACTAATGATCCGGTCGATGTGATATGGGGTAAAGATGAATTTCGTGAGAATCGTATAATTATGAAATAAAAAAATAAATAAAATAGAAAGGCTTTTTACTTGATAGAAGAAATATAACAAAATTTGAATATCAAAACAAATTGAAATATGTTTATCTTCTACAATTTTAATTTCCAAAAGAATTTTTTATTCAAAAACTTTTAGAATTAAATTAATGTCTAAAACAAGCACCGCTTACATTTAATAGACGTATATAATCAAAACTCAATATACAATGTCAAATGAAATAAATAACCCAGTAGATATACGAAAGTAATTAAAATTAATAAATAAATATTCAAACGAGACAAAATTTTGTTTCTGGTCTTATCTTAAGAAATACTACTTGCCTTATAAAAACATGAACACACTTGAAGGACTTCCCAAAGAATATAATTTATTTGAACTATTTAATACATTTAAATATTCGAATAAATTATTTCAAAAAACTCTAAAAAAATGTGCACTATATTTTCAAAAAACAAATATACTTCTAGATAGTCCCTTCATCAGCCGTTATTAATACTCCAAATATCAAAATCAAAAACATAACCTACATCACTCACTTGTTAAAAGACTTAAGCTTCGAACTACAGATCAACTATATATTCAAGATTGATCTATGTTCTAACAAAATCAAAGAACAAAATGAGTTATTTTAAGGTTTACCTAAATCCATTGACACCGTATAAAGAAATTTATTGAAGCCAAAATATAATTATATATTATATATAAAATAAAATAGAAAGGCTTTTTACTTGATAGAAGAAATATAACAAAATTTGAATATCAAAACAAATTGAAATATGTTTATCTTCTACAATTTTAATTTCCAAAAGAATTTTTTATTCAAAAACTTTTAGAATTAAATTAATGTCTAAAACAAGCACCGCTTACATTTAATAGACGTATATAATCAAAACTCAATATACAATGTCAAATGAAATAAATAACCCAGTAGATATACGAAAGTAATTAAAATTAATAAATAAATATTCAAACGAGACAAAATTTTGTTTCTGGTCTTATCTTAAGAAATACTACTTGCCTTATAAAAACATGAACACACTTGAAGGACTTCCCAAAGAATATAATTTATTTGAACTATTTAATACATTTAAATATTCGAATAAATTATTTCAAAAAACTCTAAAAAAATGTGCACTATATTTTCAAAAAACAAATATACTTCTAGATAGTCCCTTCATCAGCCGTTATTAATACTCCAAATATCAAAATCAAAAACATAACCTACATCACTCACTTGTTAAAAGACTTAAGCTTCGAACTACAGATCAACTATATATTCAAGATTGATCTATGTTCTAACAAAATCAAAGAACAAAATGAGTTATTTTAAGGTTTACCTAAATCCATTGACACCGTATAAAGAAATTTATTGAAGCCAAAATATAATTATATATTATATATAAAATAAAATAGAAAGGCTTTTTACTTGATAGAAGAAATATAACAAAATTTGAATATCAAAACAAATTGAAATATGTTTATCTTCTACAATTTTAATTTCCAAAAGAATTTTTTATTCAAAAACTTTTAGAATTAAATTAATGTCTAAAACAAGCACCGCTTACATTTAATAGACGTATATAATCAAAACTCAATATACAATGTCAAATGAAATAAATAACCCAGTAGATATACGAAAGTAATTAAAATTAATAAATAAATATTCAAACGAGACAAAATTTTGTTTCTGGTCTTATCTTAAGAAATACTACTTGCCTTATAAAAACATGAACACACTTGAAGGACTTCCCAAAGAATATAATTTATTTGAACTATTTAATACATTTAAATATTCGAATAAATTATTTCAAAAAACTCTAAAAAAATGTGCACTATATTTTCAAAAAACAAATATACTTCTAGATAGTCCCTTCATCAGCCGTTATTAATACTCCAAATATCAAAATCAAAAACATAACCTACATCACTCACTTGTTAAAAGACTTAAGCTTCGAACTACAGATCAACTATATATTCAAGATTGATCTATGTTCTAACAAAATCAAAGAACAAAATGAGTTATTTTAAGGTTTACCTAAATCCATTGACACCGTATAAAGAAATTTATTGAAGCCAAAATATAATTATATATTATATATAAAATAAAATAGAAAGGCTTTTTACTTGATAGAAGAAATATAACAAAATTTGAATATCAAAACAAATTGAAATATGTTTATCTTCTACAATTGAATATTTATTTATTAATTTTAATTACTTTCGTATATCTACTGGGTTATTTATTTCATTTGACATTGTATATTGAGTTTTGATTATATACGTCTATTAAATGTAAGCGGTGCTTGTTTTAGACATTAATTTAATTCTAAAAGTTTTTGAATAAAAAATTCTTTTGGAAATTAAAATTGTAGAAGATAAACATATTTCAATTTGTTTTGATATTCAAATTTTGTTATATTTCTTCTATCAAGTAAAAAGCCTTTCTATTTTATTTTATATATAATATATAATTATATTTTGGCTTCAATAAATTTCTTTATACGGTGTCAATGGATTTAGGTAAACCTTAAAATAACTCATTTTGTTCTTTGATTTTGTTAGAACATAGATCAATCTTGAATATATAGTTGATCTGTAGTTCGAAGCTTAAGTCTTTTAACAAGTGAGTGATGTAGGTTATGTTTTTGATTTTGATATTTGGAGTATTAATAACGGCTGATGAAGGGACTATCTAGAAGTATATTTGTTTTTTGAAAATATAGTGCACATTTTTTTAGAGTTTTTTGAAATAATTTATTCGAATATTTAAATGTATTAAATAGTTCAAATAAATTATATTCTTTGGGAAGTCCTTCAAGTGTGTTCATGTTTTTATAAGGCAAGTAGTATTTCTTAAGATAAGACCAGAAACAAAAATTTTGTCTCGTTTGAATATTTATTTATTAATTTTAATTACTTTCGTATATCTACTGGGTTATTTATTTCATTTGACATTGTATATTGAGTTTTGATTATATACGTCTATTAAATGTAAGCGGTGCTTGTTTTAGACATTAATTTAATTCTAAAAGTTTTTGAATAAAAAATTCTTTTGGAAATTAAAATTGTAGAAGATAAACATATTTCAATTTGTTTTGATATTCAAATTTTGTTATATTTCTTCTATCAAGTAAAAAGCCTTTCTATTTTATTTTATATATAATATATAATTATATTTTGGCTTCAATAAATTTCTTTATACGGTGTCAATGGATTTAGGTAAACCTTAAAATAACTCATTTTGTTCTTTGATTTTGTTAGAACATAGATCAATCTTGAATATATAGTTGATCTGTAGTTCGAAGCTTAAGTCTTTTAACAAGTGAGTGATGTAGGTTATGTTTTTGATTTTGATATTTGGAGTATTAATAACGGCTGATGAAGGGACTATCTAGAAGTATATTTGTTTTTTGAAAATATAGTGCACATTTTTTTAGAGTTTTTTGAAATAATTTATTCGAATATTTAAATGTATTAAATAGTTCAAATAAATTATATTCTTTGGGAAGTCCTTCAAGTGTGTTCATGTTTTTATAAGGCAAGTAGTATTTCTTAAGATAAGACCAGAAACAAAATTTTGTCTCGTTTGAATATTTATTTATTAATTTTAATTACTTTCGTATATCTACTGGGTTATTTATTTCATTTGACATTGTATATTGAGTTTTGATTATATACGTCTATTAAATGTAAGCGGTGCTTGTTTTAGACATTAATTTAATTCTAAAAGTTTTTGAATAAAAAATTCTTTTGGAAATTAAAATTGTAGAAGATAAACATATTTCAATTTGTTTTGATATTCAAATTTTGTTATATTTCTTCTATCAAGTAAAAAGCCTTTCTATTTTATTTTATATATAATATATAATTATATTTTGGCTTCAATAAATTTCTTTATACGGTGTCAATGGATTTAGGTAAACCTTAAAATAACTCATTTTGTTCTTTGATTTTGTTAGAACATAGATCAATCTTGAATATATAGTTGATCTGTAGTTCGAAGCTTAAGTCTTTTAACAAGTGAGTGATGTAGGTTATGTTTTTGATTTTGATATTTGGAGTATTAATAACGGCTGATGAAGGGACTATCTAGAAGTATATTTGTTTTTTGAAAATATAGTGCACATTTTTTTAGAGTTTTTTGAAATAATTTATTCGAATATTTAAATGTATTAAATAGTTCAAATAAATTATATTCTTTGGGAAGTCCTTCAAGTGTGTTCATGTTTTTATAAGGCAAGTAGTATTTCTTAAGATAAGACCAGAAACAAAATTTTGTCTCGTTTGAATATTTATTTATTAATTTTAATTACTTTCGTATATCTACTGGGTTATTTATTTCATTTGACATTGTATATTGAGTTTTGATTATATACGTCTATTAAATGTAAGCGGTGCTTGTTTTAGACATTAATTTAATTCTAAAAGTTTTTGAATAAAAAATTCTTTTGGAAATTAAAATTGTAGAAGATAAACATATTTCAAAAAAATAAATATCATGTTAGTACAGCAACGTTAGTAGAGAAAATCGAATGCTACCAGAACCTTCATGGGTGAGGGCACGTCAGCGCCTTCGAATTGAAATTTCGTATTTGGATATAAAATACATAAAAACAAGTTATTAGAAATTACTGTATTACTACCAATAAATTGATATTTTACACATTTTTTGTAACTCAAGTTTAGAGAAATAAATATTCCTTCTTCAGACAACTGAAAACTTAACAAGCAGGACAGAGTATTTATGCTTGTACAGGTGAAACAGATGATGAAAAGAGGTTAAAAAGAAAATAAACCCTTAACAACTATTGTTATGTCAACACGCAAAGAAGATTCGTCAACAGATGTGACTTATTTGAATTCACCTTTTTTCGAGAATATTTTTTCGTCAGAATTCGAAATTTAACAACGTTTGAACGAAAAACTAACAAGTTCTGTGACGTTGGAAACCGCGAAAAAATTAAATTCAAAATTGTAATTACTTAACAGCGGTTTCGGAAATCTATCAGAAATCATAATCTTCTGGCGATATCGATATCGCCTAGTCTGCGATTCAAAATACATCGAAACCACGCACCGGACATCTCATACAGAGTAGACTCCTTTCGACAACAACGGCCAAGTCTGAGATTTGACGTGCATCGAACATTCTCACTAGTTTTCGATTACTTCATCAGATTTCTGCGGAAAATCAATTAGAAAAACTGCTGGTTATTCATTTTCGGACCCTCTCAAATAAAAGACATCTAAATTTTAACTGTAAAATCTAAAATGAAATGTAATTTCTAATTTGAAATATTGTGAATTGTAAATAACGACGAATTACACTAAGCTCGTATTCAGGAATTATGGAGAAAAATTCTAATATGCACTGATGTGACTTTTAGGAGCTTTTGACCGCTTTCTTATTCATATGTCGATTTAAACTTCAAATCTACTCTAACAATTTCAAATCTGTCAGTAACTTCTTGAAAAAAGCTCATATGATTAACAGTGCCATCTCCCACCAACTGATCTCATCCTCAAACCTGAAATATATCATAAAGTGAAAAAACCTTTGAGTCGACAGGAATGTCAAGGAATCGAATTGAAACTTAACCTTGTATTTTTTTTATGTGATTCTCCGTTTTTTCAGAAAAACAATTCTAAATTTGCAAAAATGTTAATCATCGAAAAAATCTAATTAGAAGTTTCAATTCTGATTTTTCTATAGCGTTACCCGTGCAATTATTCGCTTTTGGGTAAACAATCAACGCTGTTTCTGAAGTGGCGTAAGGAAACAGTAACAAGACCCACACAGACCACAACCGATCTCCTAACCATTTCACCTAGAGCCAACCGTAAACTCCATTCATCTCATTAATAGTATATTTCATTATCAGTCCTAAAAGTGAGCTTTTCCCGTGCGCGATCGATCAAGTCTACTAACCATGGTTGAAGCCTTTCTGAACAATATTTTTCGTTATATCATTCATATTTAAAATTTATTTAACAAGGAAAATCAGTAATAATCAATCACAAAACCTTGTCGAGTTTATTTGAGTATAGAATTGTTATACAAATGTATGTTACACTGTCTCGATTTCTAGAGCTTTCTATTACCATTATTCATACCCCTTATTAACAATGAAAATTAGAGGAAACAAACTGTTTTCTTTAAATCATATTCAAAGTTTCTGGTAGCTAATGTCAAAACCTAATTACAATTAATAATTGAATTTTCGGTTATTATTTGCAATAACGGTGATAGAAATGTTAGTAAGACTTGGTTCTAATTTTAAAATTCCTTTTGGGTCATATATTTCTGGTAGTCATGCTCAATGAAATCATTTTTGAGGCAACTGAAAAGATCGGACCACAAGAACGAAATTAGATACTTTCGATGAGATATAATGAAAAAAATAATAAGAAATCTGTGTTTTGCATATTACAGGTGGTCGATTTTATAGCCATTATACCATATAAATGACATTAACTTATCATTGAATTCTAATAAAAGTTACATAAAAATTTTTTTTTGAATTTATAACGATTTGATGCCTATGGTTAAAGTTTACTAGTTGAAATATGACATTTCAGGAAAATGACCAATTTTTCAGTATGAGGTATTAGTATTTCTCCAAGAAAACATAAATTTTAAGTCCTATACTCGAAATTTTTGTAGAACGTTTTTATCGCGTGATTAGTGATATTTTTCTTCATATTCTACGCACAGGTTCCTCATTACGCAAAAAATTTAACCTATGAAACAGTAAGTTACAATAGCATACTGTGGTATAGGTACTTTTATGATGATCCCGAAATTCTGCTAGAATAAACGACTCGTTCATTCGATAAGTGGAAGTGGATTTCAAAATCTCAATTTCATCAGATCGGTATTTCCCTCTCATATTTGTATCTACATATACCTACAAACCTTTTCCGTTAAAACGTACCCTTAAAATTTCCACTATTCAATTTATTCCGTTCGAGTTTTTTATTGCTCGTGCACCAACACGACAGGTTTTTATTTGATCAAGGATTATTCATCTTCGTCTTGTGTTTATAATCTTCTAATCGTTTGAGACCGTCTATCCGATACTCGCGATATATAGACATTTGGCGCCTTGGAAGGCGCCTGCTAAACTATGTAATAATTTGAAATAAGGTTATTCTGATTTTCACAAATTTTTATTGTTAAACTCACAACAATTGTTTCGCTATCACAGTAGCATCATCAGGCAAGATCACATTTTGAATAACTTTTTGAGTTATTCAAAATGTGATCTTGCCTGATGATGCTACTGTGATAGCGAAACAATTGTTGTGAGTTTAACAATAAAAATTTGTGAAAATCAGAATAACCTTATTTCAAATTATTTAATATGGATTTTCACCAAGTAAGGACTGATACAATTCAATATTTATAAACTATGTAATATTTAACACGTATGGAATGATACTTATTCGCTACTAGGACAATCATTTCATAATGGATTCACAAAATAAAAATTAGTTCTTTCCAATTACTCAAAAATATTCATATTATTGTAGATCGGTATTATATATTTTTTTTATTCCTGCAATAAAAATGTTTGTTCGGGCGATCCAAAGTTATTTCGAAACATCCGTTTTATTGGAATTCGAAATGGAATATTTTTCAAATGTGGAGCGATTTAACACAACGCAACAAAATTGCGGAATAGGATTGTGAACAAAATATCAATATAATTTGATATATTCTTCAACTTTTTTCTCTTTTATCTTTTTCTACATTGAATGATGTTAAGCTTCCAATTCTTCAATGAAAAATTAAAGTTTCCATTAGGATGGTATCGGTACTTCAAGTCGAACACGGAAATATTCAGGATTTATACACAAGCTAGCACAAAAAACCTTTGAAGTCGACTGAAAATAAGAAAGTTAAATTCTGAGGAGAATCTTTCATTTTTGATCAGTGTTACATTCATCTTGTCGTTACGAAAAAACTTTTCACTTCCTTAATAATGAAAGATGTGTTTAAAAACTAATCTTCTATTGGGAATATTGTTCATTTTGGAGAAGGATCAACAAAAAATTTATCATCAGCAGACTTAACTTGAAAACACGTAATTTTTGGCAATTCTTGAACTCTTCTTGTAATGAAACATAAAATCTCAACAAAATAAAGAATCCACATTTAAAAGGCTCCACTTTTCCGCCTCTAATCAATACATTCAAACAGAGAGAGTTTTGAATATGAGAATATGGAAAAATATACAAGGAAAAAGATTAGATTAAACTATGTGATAAAATTCTAAAAAAATATTAATTCTTCAATAATATTCACGAGAAATTCTATTGATCAATCAATTCAATAATTCACAATAATGAACCATCAAAACTCGCGTACCGTATGACTTATCCGAAGCAACAGAATAACAGCGAACCCTGAAAAAATCCCCTTCATGCCAGCAATCGTTCTGTGTAATATTTACCGTTTGAGTATTACCATTCATTACACCAGACAAATACGGCAGTATGGCAACATCTCAGTGTGCCACCTTGGCTGGTACTAAATTATACGGCAGCCAACTTGTACCATTATAGGTAAAAATGTATACGGATGCCAACTCGACCGCTATCTATACCGGAAGTCATCTTGTGCGGAAAAAAAACTCCGAATATACACGAAGTATACACGAGGATGCAGGCCGATACCCTTTTTGTACGGATGCCAGCTAGTTCGGCAGATGTATATATATATATATATATATATATATATATATATATATATAGATATGAATTGATTACAATCTTATATATATATATATATATATATATATATATATATAAGAATGTAATAAATTCTTATTTTATCTTTTATATATATATAACATATATATATATATATATATATATATATATATATATATATATATATATATATATATTTTCAAAAATAATTTCAAAGTGAAATAAACATTTATGTCGTTTAGCACTGTGAAATTGTCCTGGTGGATGTAACTTTCAAAGGAATTGTAGTCAAGGGATTTTGGGTTCATAAATATTTTATTTTCATTAAAAAATGTATATGAGACAGTAATTTATTTCCACAAAAATGATTGTACTACTACAACAATTGTTTCTCTACGATATGGCTTCTTCAGTTATTACATTGTACATTGTAGACAGTATAATGTAATACCTGAAGAAGCTACATCGTGATGAAATAATTGTTGTAGTAGTACAAATATTTTTGTGGAAATAAATTACTGTCTCATATACATCTTTTCAATTAAAATGAATTTCCACCAAGTGAAGTCCGAATCAATCAAATATTTTATTTTCAGTTTCTTTTTCTCTCATCTTGGGGCAAACTCATCTGGGTGAGGAGCTTGTTATATCATACTTAATTTTTGAGCTTTTCAATACTTATCCTGAAGAAAATTTTTTGGACAGCTTTAGATTACATAAGTCCTTGTCTTCATTACGTAAACTGATAATTTTAGGTTAAGTTGCAAACACTAATTCGATATCTGATTTATTTCGGTCTTTTATATAGAGATAATAAATAATAACCAATAGTAATAATGCGCTCATTCGCTTTATTCGTACCTACTAACTCGATCACTCAACTGATAGGTACTCAGTAGATAGTTGTAGGCCAGTTGCGATTGTCAATTTTCAACTTGGATCGGACATCAAGAACTACAATCACAGTTCTAGAAGCAGTTACTGAAATGTTCACCATTTAGATAAATTTACGTTCGAACGACTAGAGATAAAATCGAATGAGGGACATAAAATGTTGGCTGAAAATATATGACAATAATAAAGTTTTGATTCTTAGTCCAGGGGTCATTCCACAGTAATTTATAGGATAATTTCTATAGTTGGGACGTACAGTGATGTGAGCGCGACTAAAAATTTCATTTGAATTTTATACTTACGTCGTATTCTTTGAAATAAAGGATTATTTCAGCATTGATGAAAACGAACTCGTAGTTCGCCAAGATAAGCTCATCAATCCAACTATAGTCTAAGATTCTCATGATATTATTATATGAATATTATATAAATATAATATATATAATAATATTATATGAATATACATATATTAATAACTTTTAACAGAAGCTGAATATGAATGACAGGATTCCATATATTTTTCACATTCAGTCACAAAATTTAACTTTGTGAATTGTTTCTTAACGCAGCTACATATGATGAATAAAAATATAAAATTTTGTGTTCTATCATCCTTAAGTCGAAGAAACCTCGACGTCCATTTTTTGGCATTTCAGAATTGTGGTCCTGGAGAAACGGAACATAACAATTATGCGTTTTAAATGCTCCATCCTTCTTTCTTCCATCTCTATCTTAACATACGAGTATCAGCAAAAGGATGTTGGAATAGAACATATTGTACTGAACCTCATATACTTTTTAACTTTTTAACCAAAAAAATATATATATATATATTTTTTTTTTTTTAAATAATAGTACTTTTATTCAGTCCACAAAAACTCATTGTAATTAATCATTTTGATAAATCAATTTGCAAGTAAGTGTATGTATATATTTTGTTATCGCTTAAAAGGAGGCAAGGTGAAGTCACAACTGCGACTTATTTTTCTTTTCCTTGCTGCCTATAACTCAGGATAATGCGAATTCTATGGTTTCTTCAATGAATACTCTGTGGAAGAAATTCTAAACTTAGACATAAAAACCAAGAATGAAATATCTCTTCTCTTCTCGTCGGATCTTTTTCAAGTTTGTTCTGATAACAACTAATGCCACTTGAGAACATTTGTTTCTAGGAGGTATTTTTATAATACGTTGATTTCCACTACAGAAATATTCAGAACTGTGCTTAAGGCTAGAATGTGCAGTATGAGTGTGTAATTCAAGATAGAAATTATTCAAGTATATTTGTTTCAGCTTCATTCGAGGTCGACAGGTAATTCAAGCCAGAAATTGCTCAAGTATAGTGTCAATCAACATAAAGCGTTAGTGTCAAAGTGGGTAAAACAACTAGTTTATAATCAAAAAGAGGAGCCGCGTATATTTATCTCTTAAGGGTGAATCACGCCAACATCAAATAACTCTTACTTTTGTCCTATTCACTTACCAGCACATGTGTGAAATATATCCATCTCAAACAAATTACAGTCCGTAATCCAAGGTAGATAGAACTGCGAATAATCTGAACATTTTCCAACATTTTATGATTCCTTATGCCGAATACAACACAGGCATAACTACAAGGTGAGATAAAACTAGTAAAAAATTCTATAAATATGTAAAAATATCAGTTCTTCAATTCTAAGTAAACTACAGTAAAATTGATCACCCTAACTCCAGAACTATTTGAAGGAAAACTCAAATGTGCAAGACAAAGTCATGCCGTCCAGATATCACCAGTCATTATTAGCTGCAGACAGGGGAGCACAATAATTCTCAAAACTTCATGGAGCAGATCGAACAATATTCGCGTAAATATTTTTGTTTCAGATTTCTCAAAAGTGTATCGTTGACAATTCACAAATATGTTATGAAAATTAAAAATTATATGAGAGACAGTATTTTCATCTCCACAAAAATGTTTATAATACAACAATTATTTCACCACGATGTGGCTTCCTCAGGTATCTACATTCTACTGGCTAAACAATTAATAATAATAATAATAATAATAATAATATTAATGATAATAATAATAATATTAATAATAATAATAATAATAATATTAATAATAATAATAATAATAATAATAATAATATTAATAATAATAATAATAATAATAATAATATTAATAATAATAATAATAATAATAATATTAATAATAATAGTAAGTTCATTCGCCATAAATTATCAAATTACAATATATTACTACAATAGCAAACAAACCATGGACCACCCCAAGGAAGCAAATCCGCGCGGGGCTGTTGGCCAGTGTTTATGCTCAAAATTTAGTGTATAGGTATATGCACAAGTAAATACATACACATGGTGAAGCAATTGTTGTATTATAAACATTTTTGTGAATTTTTAAAATACTGTCTCTTATATATTTTTTAATTAAAATGTGTTTCCAACAAGTAAAGACCGAATCAACTGAACATGTTATAAAAAATTCAATTTCGAGTTGATCATCTGTGTGAATCAAATAAATTGATTAAAAATACTGGAAACGTAGATTTATTACACGTGTCCACTTAAATATTGGAATAATAATATTTACCACATGACTTACCATTCTACAAATTATTTATTATTATTATTCATTACTTATTTTATAAATAACTGAAAGTGTTCCTGCTGGGGAAGTACTTGTGAATTGCCCTGTTGTGTCTCTATACAGAATTGTCTTCATGTAATATTTATTTGATATACCATGACTTTTTCAGGTGGGTGCTACTGGATAGTGATTTTACAATATTCGAGAATTTCTATATATAGTGCAGGTTCATAACAAAAAACAGAGGAGATAAAGAATGTTTTACAATTATTTGGGAATTCCGAAAAAATATTCAAAACAGATTTAGTATGGGGGAGTTACTTAATTCTGTTTGGTTGTTTAATAATATATGTTTTTTATGATATCTATTGATTTCTAATGTTTATAATAGGTTTAATCTGAAACTTTTTTTTTCTATGTGTAAAATTTCAAAATTACTATTAAATATATGTTCTGTGTCCAATAAGTGTTCTGCATAGGTTGAATTTCTTTTTTTGTTACAATAACATTTTTTATGTTTCCTTAGCTTCGTCTGGAAAGGTCTTCCTGATTGACCAAGATATACAAAATGCATGTACCGCAAGTTACCCTATAAACAATTGATTTCTTGTTCTTAGATGTTTTATCTTTATTATCTTTTATCAATTTTTCTAATGAATCATTAGTTTTGAAAGAAATTTTAATGTTGTGATTGATCTTTAGATATCTAGCTATCTTTTTTGTTTTTAATCCTAAGTATATTAATGAAATGTATTTATTTTCAGTTAAATTATTGATTTTGGGATATGATAATGACAGAGTCAGTTTTAATTGTATTTATGTTAATTGTATTTGTTCGAAGAGATTTTCGATAATTAGAACATTGCATAATATTCAAATAAGGTTATTCTGATTATCACAAATTTTATTGTTATGTTTACAATAATCGTTCCGCTATCACACTAGCATCATCAGGCAATATTACATTTTGAATAACTGTGTAATCTTGCCTGATGATGCTACTGTGATAGCGAAACGTTTGTTTCATAATCATAAGAATTAAAATTTGTGAAAATCAGAAAAACCTACTTTGAATAATATTTAATATGGATTTTTCACCAAGTAAGGACTGATTCAGTTCATTATTTAGAACATTGAAGCCGCAATCTGTTCATTGAAATATTTTAATATTAGCCTTCTACATACTTGATTTCAAGAAATTATATTCAATAATTATAATTTCCAGAATCAAATTAAAATAATGTCATATAAGTACTACTTATATCGAACGACATATAAAATAAACATTCATTATAAGACATCCAAATGATATAACAAAATCCAATAAATAAAAATTGTTAACCAAAATACTATAAATGAAATATTTTGAGTAGACAAAATTTTGTCAAATTTTCATAAGATTGATCAGCAGAAACAAAATTTTGTCTACTCAAAATATTTAAATGCTGTGTAGAGCTGAAAGTTTGTAATGGGAAGGTTTGAGGATTATGCATGTTTTGCGTATTGTTCTGCATCTTCTTTCCTGGAATGCTTACATCAGATGCGATCCAAGTTATGTTCATAGAGATCTCATTGTTGACCTTGAGTTGGTGGTATCTTTCCTGAATTTTTTGCTCTAGAGGGTTTCTCAAGTAAATGTTGGCTACCGACTGAATTGAAGATAAAGAGTCTGTGAATATCGCAATTTGATGATTATTGGGCTATAAAAGGATTTATAGATTGCAAACAGTTCGCCAGTATATTGAAGTATGAAGTATTGAAGTTGTTAATGAATGAACAGGCAACTCCGTGTTCATCTTTAGTAACGTCGGTGTAAAATTCCTCATCATATCTCTCATAAGCTTTCAATTCATGGAAGGATTATTTCAGAATTGTACCATATGTTTCTTGTTTACTGCACATATGCAGGGTGATATTGAGCTTTGGTTGATGTCTGGACCAGGGGGCATGTTTTGAAAAACTCATGGGAACTAAAGAAGTGAAATCTATTGATTCTGAGCATTGTTGGAATAGTTGTGGTATTGAAAGCAACGTCATAGGATGTACAGTGGTGGGATACTTTGATGTTCTGATCAGATGATGGACTGGGTGGTTCGGAATAGCTGACACTTTTGAGGCATAAGAAATGAGAATTTGCTGCCTACGAAGATTAAGAGGGGTTTCTTGTGCTTCTACATGAAGGCTTTTGGATGGACTAGATCTAAATGCCCCAAGAAGGATGCGTAGTATTGCGCTGGGTATGGTATTCAATAACTTCATATTCGTTTCACTTGCTGTGGAATATTGTATACTTCCATAGTCTGACTTTGACCGAATTACTATTCTGTAGATTCGAAGCAAAATTTCTTCATCGCATCCCCAGTTATGGTGAGATAACTGAGCATCTAGAGCATTTTGTAGTAGTTTGCCCGTATTATTTGTGTTTTTGACCGAACAGAACAAAAGGAGTTCATCAGCATAAAGAGCTAGTCTGATAGGGGCTCTGATAATATTGCATATATCATTAATGGCTAGTATAAATAAAGTGCCACCATATTTGTGGGAAACTGAGCTCACCTTTCTACGCTATTAGACGCATTAGAGATTCACCTCCCTTTGACGCAATTCTGAATGTATATTATAGTTTATGTTACACTCATATGGCCTATAATATTTTGGTGTAGAGAAATTCTGTTGAATTCAAGAGTTTTTCTATCACAAAAGAGAATAGTAAGGATGATGTTCACACTAGGTTCTCGAGATCACTGCACTGTATTTATTGCAAATGGTATTCTGAAAGTACCTTGTATCTTTATTTTTGTCTTTGCAATATGTTGAAGAAAATGAGTCACTATTTGTCAAATTGTCTAGCTTTCACAACTACTGTACAAGAGGCTCTGAAACTTCAATTTCCATTATACCAATTTATGAACTTTTCAATCATCTACCTGATTCTATTAAAATTATGGATAAATTGAAATTTAAAAACACTATTGAATCAGTAATGCTCTGTAGAGTATACTATATTATCAGAGAATATTTGGATGATGATTCTTTTTTGTGATTGAATTTACAATAATTGACTTGTCCTAATCATGTTATGTCTTACAGGATCAATAAATATTATTATTATTATTAATACGGATCTTTGGGGAATGACGTTCTGGGTGACGTAAATTTTCCGTTTGAAGCATGACAAGATTATCGGTAGTGCTGCGATTCTGTCTGAAGCTGGAATGAACTGAGTCCAATAGGTTGTTCTTCTCAAGGTACCATATTAATTTTCCATTCACCATTTTTTCAAGTATTTTGCACAGGGTACAGGTCAAAAAAATGGTCTAAACGTGTTGGGTGAGGATCCTGATTTGCCTATCTTTTTCATAGATATAATGTGGGATTGTCTCCAGTGAGTGGGAAATCGATGGTTGTTCCAAATGTCGCTATACAGTTCCGCATGTTGTTTCTTGAGAAATGTCATGGGGATGTTGTCCGGGCCTGCTGCTCTGTTCTGGAGAAAAGGGCAAAGTTGAGTTCTTCTAAGGTGAAGGCTCTACTTATAGGAGTCTCAAATTCGTTGGTGTTGGTTCTTTCTCAAAGCTTCTTGTTCTTGGGTTCACTTTTTTTCATAGTAGTGTTTAGCTAGGACATTTGCCATGTCTTGACTATTGGTGAAAGGTTCGTCGTTTTCGTCTTGTATTGAAGCTATTCTGTAGTTTTTATTATGACATTTTATTTGTTTCATTTTCCTTCATATTTGACTGGGTGGGGGTTCAGAGAGATTATAGAGATAAATTTCTTCCAGGATTCTTGCTTGCTCTCTTTCAATACTCTTCTGGAAATTGCCTTGAGTTAAAAAAATAAAAAGCGGTTTTTCACTTGATAGAAGAATAATTACAAAATTTTCATATCAAAACAGATTCAATCTGTTAGTCTTCTACAATTTTGATTTCAAAAAATGTATCAAAAAAACTTTTAGAATTAAATTGATGTCTAATAAGCACCGCATTTATTTAATAGACGTATAAAATCAAAACTCATTATACATTATCAAATGGAATTCAAACCACACCAACAAATATAAATTGTCAATTAAAATAAAATAAATAAATTTGAATATTGAAACCGATTCAATCTGTCAGTTTTCTACAATTTTAATATAAAAAAAATTTGCTCATATTTAATAGACGTATAAATTCGAACCTCATTATACAAAATTTGAATATCAAAACAAATTGAAATATGTTTATCTTCTACAATTTTAATTTCCAAAAGAATTTTTTATTCAAAAAACTTTTAGAATTAAATTTTTGATCTATGTTCTAACAAAATCAAAGAACAAAGTGAGTTATTTTAAGGTTTACTTAAATTCATTGACACCCTATAATGAGATTTATTGAAGCCAAAATATAATTATATATTATATATAAAATAAAATAGAAAGGCTTTTTACTTGATAGAAGAAATATAACAAAATTTGAATATCAAAACAAATTGAAATATGTTTATCTTCTACAATTTTGATTTCCAAAAGAATTTTTTATTCAAAAAACTTTTAGAATTGAATTAATGTCTAAAACAAGCACTGCTCACATTTAATAGACGTATATAATCAAATCTCAATATACAATGTCAAATGAAATAAATAACCCAACAGATATACGAAAGTAATTAAAATTAATAAATAAATATTCAAAGGAGACAAAATTTTGTTTCTGGTTTTATCTTTAAGAAATACTACTTGCCTTATAAAAACATGAACACACTTAAAGGACTTCCCAAAGAATATAATTCATTTGAAATATTTAATATATTTAAATATTCAAACAAATTATTTCAAAAATCTCTAAAAAATGTGCACTATATCTTCAAAAAACAAATATAATTCTAGATAATCCCGTCTTCAGCCCTTTTTCAATATTCAAAAATCAAAATCAAAAACATAACCTACATCACTCACGTGTTAAAAGACTTAAGCTTCGAACTACAGATCAACTATATATTCAAGATTGATCTATGTTCTAACAAAATCAAAGAACAAAGTGAGTTATTTTAAGGTTTACTTAAATTCATTGACACCCTATAATGAGATTTATTGAAGCCAAAATATAATTATATATTATATATAAAATGAAAAAGAAAGGCTTTTTACTTGATAGAAGAAATATAACAGAATTTGAATATCAAAACAAATTGAAATATGTTTATCTTCTACAATTTTAATTTCCAAAAGAATTTTTTATTCAAAAAACTTTTAGAATTAAATTAATGTCTAAAACAAGCACCGCTCACATTTAATAGACGTATATAATCAAATCTCAATATACAATGTCAAATGAAATAAATAACCCAACAGATATACGAAAGTAATTAAAATTAATAAATAAATATTCAAAGGAGACAAAATTTTGTTTCTGGTTTTATCTTCAAGAAATACTACTTGCCTTATAAAAACATGAACACACTTAAAGGACTTCCCAAAGAATATAATTCATTTGAAATATTTAATATATTTAAATATTCGAACAAATTATTTCAAAAATCTCTAAAAAATGTGCACTATATCTTCAAAAAACAAATATAATTCTAGATAATCCCGTCTTCAGCCCTTTAAGTCCTTTAAGTGTGTTCATGTTTTTATAAGGCAAGTAGTATTTCTTAAAGATAAAACCAGAAACAAAATTTTGTCTCCTTTGAATATTTATTTATTAGTTTTAATTACTTTCGTATATCTGTTGGGTTATTTATTTCATTTGACATTGTATATTGAGATTTGATTATATACGTCTATTAAATGTGAGCGGTGCTTGTTTTAGACATTAATTTAATTCTAAAAGTTTTTTGAAATAAAAATTCTTTTGGAAATTAAAATTGTAGAAGATAAACATATTTCAATTTGTTTTGATATTCAAATTTTGTTATATTTCTTCTATCAAGTAAAAAGCCTTTCTATTTTACTCATTATACAATATCAAATGGAATTAAAAAAGCAACAAATATAATAATACATTATTATATTAGGTTTTTAAATGAAGAAATTGATTATGCAGTGTCGAGTGGTTCAACCAAGACTATAAGTGCCTAACAAACTCTGTGTGATTTTGTTATGAGCCTAGAACACAGAGTACCTTGGATATTAGATTTACCTAGTTTCAATGTTCAACAAACAGATATTCCTAGAGATCGTATAGGTAAGTTTATTTATTGTTAATTGATTTTATCTTTTGAATGTGAAGTGGAACTGTCTTATCTGAACTCTACTTATTTTATGAGGCAGTTCTAGATGTTTCGAGAGTTTTTGAAGTAACTTATTTAAATATATTAAATATTTCAAATAAATTAGTGATTATCTTTAAATTATCTTGTATATTTTTGAGAAAGATTTGGTTTTCCTCAATGTAAGATCAGAAAACAAAACATTTTGTCACAAGGAGAGCTGTGTACGCTTGTCTGAAGAGTTCAGTGCTCATGAGTGGAACGAAACAAATAAACATTTATTTCTTCATCAATTTTAATTGACAATTTATATTTGTTGGTTTTATTTGAATTCCATTTAATATTGTATAATGAGTTTTGATTTTATACGTCTATTAAATATAAGTAGTGCTAATAAGACATTAATTCAATTCTGAAAGCTTTTTGAATAAATTTTTTGAGATTGAAATTTCAGAAAACTAACAGATTCAAACGGTTTTGATATTCAAATTTTATAATAATCCTTCTATAAAGTAAAAAACCGCTTCTCATTATTTATTTTATATGTAATATATAATTATATTAGGTTTTTAAATGAAGAAATTCATTATACAGTGTCGAGTGGTATAACCAAGACCATAAAGTACCTTACAAACTTTGTGTGATTTTGTTGTGAGCATAGAATATAGAGAACCTCAGAGCTCTTTTGATTTCTTTAACAGCTTCTCTGCAGGATTCATTCCACCAAGGTAATATTTTCTTTTTTGTATCTAAAGGGAACTTACCAATATATTTTTCGGCAGCTGAAATCAGGATGTTGGTGAATTGATCAAAGGTTAAGTCAATGTCTGTAGAGAAATCTGTTAGTATCACCTGAGATTTTCAACTTTGTGACGCTTTCTATGGTGTGAGCATTTCTATCGTTTATCGTTGTCGTAAAGGCTACCCAAAGTGAGTCAGGTTAAGTGGGTTGCTGTCACAGGATCACACAGGCTAAGATATATTGAAGAAAATGTACCAGTGGATATATCGAATCGAACTTTCTCCAGTATTAAGTAGGTTGAGATCTAGATTTGTTATCACATCTTCAATCATCCTTTCTCTTCCAAATGTTTTTTTGGAGCCCCATATAGTGTTAATCGAGTTGAAGTCGCCAACTAAAATGAATGGTGCAGGCAACTGGTTCGCAATATTGATAAGTTATGAATAATTGAGGTTGTAATTTGGTGGTAGATAGATGTTTCACATAATGGGTTTTCGAGGACACCAGGTGGTGACGGCAACGGCTTCGAGGGGGGTGTTGAGAGAGATTTCTTCATAGTATAGATTAGGTGAGATGAATATAGATACTCGACCACTGGCTATAATGTTTGACTTTCTGATAAGGGGTGACTTGCATAGTTTTTCAGATTTAGTTCGTGGCTGAGTTTGAAATTTTTTTCTTGCAGGCAGAAAAAATTTGGTGAAGTTTCTGATATTAATTGCTGGATTCGCTCTAGACGTGGATAAAACCGGTTACAATTCCATTGAATTAATATGAAAGCAGGTTGAGAAATGGATTATATGCGATTTATTCTGGGATAGTTGTTAAGAGTTATCAGAAAAGTCGTCATCATTAGTGGTGATATCAAAGCTGTTTAGACTATAGCCTCGTCTCTAAGTTTGCTCTTGATTTTTTTTAGAAATCCTGGTAATTCTGTTTTTGTCGATCTTTCTACGTGTGGGTAAATATTATGAAGATCTTGAGGTAATAATTTTACATTTGCTGTAAATTTTTCTGCTTCAGTGTATGGGGTGGGGCTACCATAGGAGCTTTCTAGAAATTCAATGATGTTGTCATACGAGAGATGAAAAGATTCGGTATTTTCTTGATATGGTCTTGAGATTGCATTTTTGGTGAGTTCGGTTAAAGCATGATCTACTGGTGAATATGTTCTTCATTTTTTCTTAGCCCGTTTGCTATTAGAAACACTCATTACCAGTGTACGTGGGGAAGGCAGGGGGACTCCTCCATGGTGTCAGTGTCGTTGTGAATTTTTGATTGACTAGTTTGGTCGCTCGAGGATAAGATCCCTGATAACCCTCTTTTGAGAGCGGGTGTTTCGCTTGCTGGAGCTATCAGTGAAGGTGAAGTGTGAGCTTGTATATCTTCCGTTGAGGTTTTTGTTGTCGCTAGGAAGTCATTTGCTTGGTGTGGTTGCGGATTGGGACAGTTTGATGCTACATGACCCATCTTGTCCGCTGATAGGAATATCCTGTTGTCATTACCGTCGTATTGGATTAGAGTTGATGTCTCCAGTTCGCAGTTATCGGTTGGGGGAAAGATGTAGGCTTGACTTCGGAAACTGAGGATATGCGAGTACTCCTCTCCAGGAATTCCAGCTTTAAGGAACGAGACGGGAGAAGCGAGTTTCGGCCCGAGATTTTCTACAACTTCGATAACTCGTTCATGGGGAATACACGGTGATATATTCGAGGGCACTATTCTATTGGTTGGGGAATCTAGGCTTCTTATGCTTAGATTTATATCTTCTATACAGTCGAGTGGGTTTTGATCATCTGATCCACAAGTTTTACGGAAGTTAGATATATGCATATCCTGTTGTTCGAAATTCCTAAAAGGAAGCAAATGATTTTCGGCTGGATAATTTTACCAATTGCTTGAACGTAGTCAAGAAGTTTGTCTTCGGCATGAAGTACAATGACTTGTTCTCTTTCAGTGAAATTAATTTTGGGAATTGCTTTGGCCGCGGCTATATATGAGGTTTTCTGAAAGGTTGGTGACATTTGTTTGTAGACATTGTTTTTGTAGGAATAATTGAACGGTTAGATGTCATAATTTACGCCCTTGTACTCAAGAGCGTTTGAAGTACCGATTTGTGAGGATCAGAACGCAGGCGCAACACAATACACCATTGTATTGTTGCTTGCCTACACGAGGGCGAACGAAACGCTGCGCTGTGTTGTTTTGTGTTTTCAACTATAAGATAGATAGGAAAGAAGTTTACCAACTTACCGGAGATCGAGCAATATCGATTGTTAAAAGATTCGAATTCACAAAGTTACTCGTAACCGGGATGGTCCGGGTTCGAATCCTATTCAGGTGGGAAAGAAACTTTCTAGTTGGAAGGGTGTCGGCTACCATTTCACAGTTGGGTCAGAAATTAACAGTGCTGTGACAGTGGCGCAAGATCGCAATAACAAAGCCTACCCAAAACTCAATTGAACTAACTCGCACGAGCTGAACAAAGCTTCTGAGGGGATCTTCACAGAAGATCTAGGAGTATCAGGATAATAATAATAACTATGACGTTCCATTCGTAAAGTAAGTCAGTAATTTCGAATTCATAAACTCGTTGGAACTATTTACTTCTGAGTGAGAAAATAATTAACTAGTATGAAATATCAAGCGATATGTACACCATAAGCTCGCGAATCCGATACTTAGGATTAAAAACAGAAAAGATAGCTAGATACTAAAGATGAATCAGAACTCTAAAATTTCTTTCAAAACTAATTATTCATTAGGATAATGAAGATAAAATATCTAAAAATATGAAATCAAGTGTTTATAAGCTAACTTGCGGTACTTGCCATTTTGTATATGTTGGTCAAACAGGAAAACCTTTCCAGATGAAACTGAGGGAACAATGTTTTTGTTACAAAAAAAATTCAACCTGCAGAATATCTATTGGATGCAGGTCATATTTTTAATAGTAATTTTGAAATTTCACACTTAGAAAATAAAAGTGTCAGATTAAACCTATTAGAAACATCAGAAATTAATAGTTACCATAAGAAACAAATATTATTGAACAGCCAAACAGAATTAAGTAGCTCCCCCAATTGAAACTTTTTTGAAAAATTTTTCTGAATTCCCAAATTATTGTAAAACTTTCTTCATGCCTTCTATTTTTGGTTTTGAAACTGCACTATATATATCGGGCGGTTTTTTTAGAGTGATAGAACTTTAAATTGAAAAAAAACTAATTTAAATTAGGATTGAAGCCAATTTTTTTTTTATCTCAAAGATAGTTTCATGTCATTTATGTTTTAAAAATAATTTCCGGCATATGTACACTACGACTGGCTCTGACGAATTGCATTCGACCAGACCAATTTGGGATCACTTTTTCGAGTAAATCAGACCTTATTTCATCGATAACACGAGTTATGTTGACTTTCAAAGCGTTTCTGGATTATCAGCATAAATCAATGACTTGACATCATTACCCCGAAGAAAATAATCCAGTGAAGTTATGTCGCATGATCGTATGATAATGTTATCGCCAAATCTTTCTTTCAATAAATCAATTGTTACGGTAGCAGCATGAGGTGTAGCACCATCTTGTTGGAACCAAAGCAATTCTGGTCGATACCATTCAAATTTTGAAACAAATAATCATTGATCATCGATCTGTAATGAGCACCATTCACTGGAACATTAGCTCCAGCATCGTTTTTAAAGAAATATGGACCGATGTTGCCCCCAGCGTGTAAAGCACTCCATAAAGTGCATTTTTCAGGATACAATAGAACCTGCAGAACTTCTTGAGGATTGTTTTTCCTCCACATACGGGAATTAGGCTTGCTTACATAGCCGTTCAACCAGAAACGAGCTTCATCACTAAACACAATTTTACGATAAAAAAGTGGATCAACTTCAAACTGTTCTGGGGCCCAATCAGCAAACAAACGACGCTTATTATAGTCAAGTGGCTTTAGTTCTTGAACCAGTTGGATCTTGTATGGGTGTAGACCAAGATCTTTACGCAAAATTTTTCATATGGTGAATGCACAGAGTCCAACTTATCACAATTTCACGAAGTGCTCTATAAATTTGGCGAATAGAACAATGATTTTGAAAATAAATTTCAACAATTTGTAAATTTTGTTGCGGCGTGAGTCTTTCCATGATAATTTGTCAATGGCTACTGAACAGAAATGTCAAAACAACATAGCTTCTACCTTCTGTCAAATCACAGTTATTCCTATCGAAAGTTCTATCCCTCTAAAAAAGCACCCGATAGAAATTCTCGAATATTGTAAAATCAGTATCCAGTAGTACTCACCTGAAGAAGTCATGGTTTGACGAAGCGATTGTAGTGAAATAAAATATTATCGAAAATAGAATATAGTTTTTTTATAATTTTAAGATGAATTTGCGTCAAGTTAAGACCGAAACAATAATAGATTTACTGAATAGATTTTATATCTTGAATATCAAGCAGAGTAGGTCTGTTACACCTCTCTACAAATTCAAATTCAGAAAAAAATTTTAATTGAATTATATAAGTATCTTAGAAACTTTTTTCTTTTTAATATACATATAGAATTAACACACATCATACAGCATTAGCAAGAGATTATAGAATATTGACTGAATTTAATCAAAAAACGTATTCAGAAATATGCAGCACATCTCCAGAACGGCGTTCGAGTCGTTCACCGATAATCGTCAGTCTATTTTTCTGGAAAGCTGAAAAAAAAACAGTTAATGAAAAAATATATAATACTATACCTCTTCCCTTCTCGTCTGATCTTTTTCAAAGTTGTTTTGATAAGGATGTTGTAACAACATGTGTTGAGTCTCCTTATAGGAATATACAGAATTGTGTTTCAAGTTCAAGTTCAATCTAACTGTTTCGATGGGGTAATTCAAGATAGAAATTATTCAAGTATTGTTGTTTAAGCTTCATTCAAGGTAATTCAAGTACGAAAGTGCCCAAGTGTAGCGCCGATTAACATACTACTCTGTCAAGAAAGTACCGGGAATTTTCAATTAAAACAACATTTTTACATTTAATCGTCAAAATTTATTGGGTCGCCTTCAAAATAGGCTCCATTTGCTCCAATACATCTATGCCAACGGAACTTCCAATTATCGAAACATTTTTTATAGGCGCTTTCCGGAATGGACTTTAGCTCTCGCGCCGAATTTTGTTTTATGGCTTCAATCGACTCAAAACGGGTGCCACGAAGGGGTAATTTTAGTTTTGGGAAGAGAAAAAAGTCGCAGGGAGCCAAATCCGGCGAATACGGTGGTTGCTGAAGCACGTTTGTTGAGTTTTTGGCGAGACAGTCAGTCACAATCGTAGCTCGGTGAGAAGGCGCGTTATCGTCATGCAAAATCCATGAGTTGTTCGCCCAAAAATTTGGCCGCTTCTTACGGATACGCTCACGCAAACGTTTCATAACGCCTAGGTAATACTCCTTGTTTACCGTCTGACCCTCTGGAACGAATTCGTAGTGCACCACGCCACGGATATCGAAGAAAACAATGAGCATCACCTTCATTTTCAAGCGGCTTTGGCGTAGTTTTTTCGGTTTCGGCTCATTTTTTGCCACCCATTCCGATGATTGCTGGCTTGTTTGCATATCGTACTCGTAGACCCAGGTCTCATCACCAGTTATAATGCGTTCCATAAATGTAGAATCGGAATTACAGCGATCCAGCATGTCTGAAGCAACCTGTTCGCGATGACGTTTTTGAAGAAAATTCAGGTCTTTCGGTACGAGTCGTGCGGCCACCTTTCTCATACCCAAAATATCAATCAAAATCGTACGTGCGGACTCGTGGGATATCTTAAGATAATGTGCTATCTCTCTCAAGCTGGTACGACGGTTTTCCAGCACCCTTTCCTTAATTTTATCGACGTTATCTTCGATCGAAGCCGTCGGCGTCCACTTCACGACCGTCCTTGAAGGCTTTGTACCACTGATATGCACGAGTTTTCGATAGAGCATTATCACCAAAGGCCTTTTGCAACATTTTCAATGCATCGGCACACGAAAATTCATTTGCAACACAAAACTTTAAACAAATTCTTTGCTCAACGTAATCACCCATAGTAAAAATCGGCACGCACTCTGACATCGACTGACTTAATCAGCTGTTGCAAACACACTAGTTGACAGATCCCGCTCAAGCTTGGCATAGTAATTAAGGACAGTGGTACCAACCTAGGAAAAAAAAATTTTACCTGCCTCATTGCCCCGCCAGATTTAAATCGATAATTCCCGGTACTTTCTTGACAGAATGTAAGGCGTTCGTGTTAAAATGGATGCAATGTAAAACAACTAGAGTATATTCAAAAATAGAAGCCACGTGTATTCATCAGTATGGATTGAATCATGTAAACATTGAACAAAGCTTTCAACTGATACATGATACATACATCTTTAGAAAAATTGAAGTTCACCTTTCTGGTGATTTCCGCATCACTTCCAATAATTGAAAACTATTTTTTTCTCAATAGAATTTAATATTTAAGAATTTGTTTTAGCATTGTTGATTCAGTTTTAGGATTCGCCTGATGAAATCATGGTATAATGAATCAAATGTTCGTACATAGGTAGCAAAGTTCAAATTATTTTCAGTTGATAAACCTTAAAATGAATTTCCGTCAAGTAAAAGACCAAACAGTTAAAGAATACTTTCATTCATATTCATTAGAAAAAAAAATCAACTTTATCTTCGAATAGCCCAAAAGAATACAAGGATAGAAGGTAAGCAAGCAAGACTGAGGATAGCAGCAAGTTAGTGCGACTATTCATGATCGACCATTATCATGCCTAATAGTTGCATCATCTCCAAGAATAATCATAAATGGTACATCATGTAATTCTAGAGTAGTAAGGTGCCTATGAGCGATCATAGTTACATTTTGGATAAATACTAACTCCGTACAATCTTCAAAAGATATGTCTCTCCTGTTATAATTGAGGCTCTACTAAATAGAATTCAAGCTCAAGTATATTTCTCGCCTTGTCGCCACACTCTGGGATGTCTGTCTAAGCCTATTACGGCGAGTTTCATAAACGAAATTAAAGCCTCCTTTTTCCCAAAAAGTCTCCCTTAATGATAAAACGTGTTTCATAAGCAAATTTTAAGGTTAAAGGAAACTTAAAAGCGTCCCCTATCTTAAAGTGAGAAAATCGGCCCTTTACTGCTGGAAAAGGATCCTTTAACGAGAAACTCGACAGTGCGCAGGTGCTCGATAAACACGAAAACAGTGGACATAACCTTCCTCTGTCACATTTGCCCATTTTGTTTGATTTTAGCGTACTACGAACTTCAAACCGTGTGTGATTCAGACTTGAGAATCAGAATTATTGTAGCTAGATGACCTGGCTCAACACATGATCAAACCATCTTTAATAACAGTGTCTTGAAGAGACAATTTAAGAATGGTAAATTTGGACGGTATTTGTTACTTGGTGATAGTGGTTATAGTTTGCAGACTTATCTTATGACAAAGTTATCGGAAGCTATAACTGCAGCTGAAAATTTATATGAGCAGTCAATTATACGAACTAGAAATGTGGTGGGGAGAAAGTATGAAGTTTTAAAACGTCTTTTTCCTATACTTTCTAAAGGAATGAGTGTTAACGACCATAAGGGGTATTATTGTTGCTACCGCTGTTTTGCACAATATAGCTGTAGATATGAACGAAATATTTCCAAATGAATGATTGCAAGAGAAAGAGGACTTTAAAACAAATTCAACTAATGTTAATGCAGCTCGTCAAGTGAGAGTCTATTATTAATAAACATTTTGCTAATTTACAATTTATATTTGTGTGATAATTGAAAATAAATTTGCTTGTCACTTGTCTTCATATTCAATTTGTATCTTCAACATGACATAATTTCATATAATTTTTATTAATTATTTTATTTTAAGATTTTACAAGGTATGTATTTAGATAGGTTTCTATGTTTGTATTTTTGATTCATTGTTTTACTTCAGGTAACATCTGAAAAAATTTCAAGTGAAACTAAAGAAATAAAAATATTATGTGTTATTGAAATTTCTGTCTTCAATTCAAATTTCAGAGGATGTCATAGTCTGCAGCAATGCTGATAGAATTCTAATACCGCTTTTCCCAGAAAGTGCTTTCAAAATAAAAAAGATTTAATTATTATTATTTAATTTTCTCTCCATCTCCGTATTTGCAAATCTAATATTTTAAGCTTCGAATGCTCCTCTTCTTTTCTTCTATTCTCTTCCTTGATAGCCACTATCTGAGCTTCTACTAGAGCTATATTTTTTAAAATACATCTCTTTCGCTTCGACAAGTGGGTTCGTAACAGTTGGGCTCAACTGTTGCCTCCCTCAATTTCAATGGAGCCCCATCACCAGTCCCTTTAATATGACTGCGTTGAGCAGCTACCATTTTTCTAGTTTAAGTTTTTATATTGTCATATTTGGATTTGAGCTGGTCCCCATCTCTCCAATGGAGAACTGTTGCATTGAAAGCAGTTGCTATTCTCTGCCAGACTTTATCCTATAATATTAAAATTCTCTTTTTCAATCAATTCCAAGATACGTAGTTCCTTCTCAGGTTTTAAAGTAATACTTTTTTCTCTCTTTTCTTCCATATTCATTTATATAACTCACGTTTACTTAAATATAGCAATTCGCACGTAATAATGACATAAATTTCAATATACTGTCTTGTGCACATAACCATGTTTATGCAAAGACTGATTTATGCTTCTTTTCCTTTTCTTTTTACAAGTTTCAACGCATAGCTCACAATTTTTACAGAATATCACCAACTATATTCGTAAAATCACTAGTTCTCAGGATAGCCAACAGTCGGAAACATATGACCGGCGCATTAAAGGAAGCTTTAAGTGAAGGATGCTCCATGTACGTTTATGAAACTGATGGTCCCATTTAAAGGATCCTTTTTCATAAAGGGACTTTATCATAAAGGAGCCTTTTGATGTTGTTTATGAAACTGGCCGTTTATAAGATAACATTGCGATGAAGCAGAAAATACTGCGCGACTAATCCTCTATTGTCCAAGCCAAATGTTCTTGTACAAAATTCAACATTGCAATCCGGTGTTCACGTATAAGTGGCAGTCCAATAGCCCTTGTTCGAGAAGATAAGAGCAGCATGAAATCGCTTCCGTACTGTCCATCGACTTATATTTCTCACTTTTTGCTGATGATATCAAAGGGAAACTGCCATAATGATTAGGTTTCTGAGAACGCCTTGAACAAGGAAATGGTTATCTTTAGCTATTGTAGTCTTTTCTCGTCCTGATCTAGAGCTTATAGGGAGCAACCGGGTCCCTTTGCAACGCTGAATTACTCCTTGCACACTAGAGAGGTTTACACCAAATTTTCTTGCAGTTTCACGGTCATCCTCTATAGCCGCCACAACTTGTGTATATGTAGCCATTTCAATACTCGCAATTGCAACACAAGTCAATCAAACAATTTTCAATAGATAGATAAAACCATTCAAACAAAACTTAATCTGATAATGATTTTGGGAATTCAGGTGGAAGAACATTTTTTGTCATACACATATCTTAACAACGTTTTATATTGAAGCAATTACGACTTAATGAACCTAATGCCCTAATTTCATGCTCGGCAGTGTATTATGTGTTACAAAATAATTTCAGAATCTATCCATTGAGAACCCTGGTTTTTTCTTTTTTCGCTAGGCCATAGTTGACATCAATAAGGCAAGCTTGGATGAACTGTACTCAATAAATTTGGCGGGATTCTCTCAGATCTTCGGTCCTTTGCATTCTGAAATATTTGCAGGAGCCAAATTGAATATTTCACCGAAACATCTGGAACTGAATAGGGAACTGGAATTTATAGGGAGAATCTGGCAGGAGTATACGCTGGAACTGTGAACTTTCGCTGTTATAAAATATCCGGGATAGACGAACACGGTTCTGACGTATTCGGGAATAATATGAAGCTCATGGGAAAAACAAACAGTAAGCTGTGGGGAGAGTTTCTAGGACAAAATTGTATGTTTGCGGAATAGCATGGCCATAAAGTTGGTTCGCTATGAGTTTTTGGTCTTCCTATGAAGACTTGTTAAATGTTGGCATATAATGTTGTAATTTTTGCGTTAATTGATATACTTGTTAGTTTGCTTTAACTTTCTCTTGATTGCAGGCAATTTATTATGTATATCTATGAGAGCTCTATATTTCTCGATAATGTGTAAACCCTCAGAACTGTTTTTATGTGTTTCAATATAAGGTCAATGAATAAACTAGAATATACTACTTTCAGTAAATATTGAAAAATAATTTTGGGCTCTAATATATAATCTATTTTCATAATGTATAATATATTTTCATCAAAAAAGTAATCAATATTTTCTAATAGAAAATAACTCATTGTACAATAGAAAAAGGCTTTTTACTTGATAGAAGAAATATAACAAAATTTGAATATCAAAACAGATTCATTCTGTTAGTCTTCTATAATTTTAATTTCAAAAAAATTTTTATTCAAAAAACTTTTAGAATTAAATTAATGTCTACAATAAGCACCGCTTATATTTAATAGACGTATATATTCAAAACTCAATATACAATGTCAAATGGAATAAATAAACCAACCAATATAAAAAAGACAATTAAAATTAATAAATAAATATTTGAAGGAGACAAAATTTTGTTTCTGATCTTACCATAGTGAAACCAATTCCTTTTCAAAAACATAAAACACAACTTAAGGCTTTCTCAAAAATATAATTTATTTGAAATATTCAATATATTTAAATATTCAAATGAGTTAATTAAAAAATCTCTCAAAACATGCAATATATGTTCAAAAAATAATAAGAATACGGATAATCTCTTCATCGGCCCTAGATAACATTTAAATATCAAAATCAACTGACCATAGGTATATCATACCTAAGAATTTAACACGGGACTTGTTAAGAACAGACTAACTTTAAAAATCCAGGTAGTCAGTTCGTCACAAAACCACGGAAAACTGTAAGGCATTCTATGGTTTTCTGCACACCATTGACATTCCATAATGAGAATTATTCAAGCCTAAATATAATTATATATTATGTATAAAATGAAACACAAAAAGGCTTTTTACTTGATAGAAGAAATATAACAAAATTTGAATATCAAAACAGATTTAATCTGTTAGTCTTCTACAATTTAAATTTCAAAAAAATTTTTATTCAAAAAACTTTTAGAATTAAATTAATGTCTACAATAAGCACCGCTTATATTTAATAGACGTATATATTCAAAACTCAATATACAACGTCAAATGGAATAAATAAACCAACCAATATAAAAAAGGCAATTAAAATTAATAAATAAATATTTAAAGGAGACAAAATTTTGTTTCTGATCTTACCATAGTGAAACCAATTCCTTTTCAAAAACATAAAATACAACTTAAGGATTTCTCAAAAAATATAATTTTTTTGAAATATTTAATCTTTTAAATATTCAAATAAGTTAATTCAAAAATCTCCCAAAACATGTAATATATCTTCAAAACATCATTAGAATACGGATAATCTTTTCATCGGCCCTAGATAACATTTAAATATCAAAATCAACTAACCATCAGTATATTATACCTTATAATTTAACACGGGACTTGTTTGGAACAGACTAACTTTAAAAATCCAGGTAGTCAGTTCGTCACAAAACCACAGAAAACTGTAAGGCATTCTATGGTTTTCTTCACACCATTGACATCCCATAATAAGAATTATTCAGGCCTAAATATAATTATATATTATGTATAAAATAAAATAGAAAGGCCTTTTACTTGATAGAACTTGATAGAACAATTTGTTTTAATATTCAAATTATGTATAAAATAGAAAAAGGTTTTTTACTTGATAGAAGAAATATAACAAAATTTGAATATCGAAACAGATTTAATCTGTTAGTCTTCTACAATTTTAATTTCAAAAAAATTTCTATTCAAAGAACTTTTAGAATTAAATTAATGTATTAATATAAGCGGTGCTTATTATAGACATTAATTTAATTCTCGAAGTTTTTTGAATAAAAATATTTTTTTGAAATTAAAATTGTAGAAGACTAACAGATTAAATCTGTTTCGATAAACAAATAACTCATTGTGTTTATTTTCTTAAGGGATTTAGGTAGTCACTTGAACAGTGAAAATCTATATTGTGAATAAATTAAATATTATCATGATCCAATCAGTTTCTTAGATTGAATTCTACAATTTTTCTCATTGTTCCAGATGAAAGAACGGCAGCCGCAGCCATAATGTCAGCGATGATGTCATGATGGTGCTCCATGGCACCAGGACTACACTTCTCGGATGCTTCCTGGGCCTATTCACCCTCGCATCACTCACAGCAGACAACTCGAAATGTCCCAGCTTAGCAGCTAACCCATCTTGTCCATGCTTTCACTTCGAGGATGGAATATTTCTGGAATGTCCAGCAGCAACCGTGAATTCCTTACGATCGGTTCTTCAGATAATAGAAGGACCAATACAATCCCTTAGTATATACGAGTTGGATAAGTCCTTAACGAAATTAACTTCAAACTTTTTTCCAAATAATACTACAGTGAAACATCTGCAGATATCTCAGTCTCAACTGACTGAATTAAACGATGACAGTTTGGCGTCACTTAAGAAAGATTTGGAGTCATTGAGTTTAGTATCCGGTAAATTGAAAGAGATACCGGAGAAGTCGTTCAAGGGTTTGACGAAACTCATAGCTCTGAATCTGGAATCCAACGAAATCACAGATTTACCAAGCTATAGTTTCCACGGTTTGCACTTAGTGAAGTTGAATATTAAAGGCAATCAGGTCCAGAAAGTTTCCGAGTACGCTTTTGCAGGGCTGGAAAGTTATTTATCCGAGTTAGACATGGCTGAGAACAAGATACAAACTTTTCCAATGTTGGCTTTAAGGAGGCTGGATCGCTTGAAGCTGCTCCGACTTGCCTGGAACGAAATAAAAACATTGCCAGATGACGGTTACTCTCGTTTAAACTCGTTAGTATTTCTCGATTTGAGCTCCAATAATTTCGAGAAGTTAACGGAGAACTACTTCAGACCATGTCCGTCCGTTAAAACGTTGTCTTTATATTATAACGTGATAGAGTTCGTACATCCTGACGCTTTCGTATCCTTAACGAACCTAGAATCGTTGGACTTGAGCCACAATAAAGTTGTATTCCTTGAAGCCACAACTTTCAGGTACAATAAGAAGTTGAGAAGTGTTGATTTGAGTCATAACCACGTGCATCACATAAGTGGAGTGTTTGCCTATCTACCCGAGTTGAAAGAGTTGTTTTTGTCCGAGAATAACATATTGGAGATCCCTTCAGACGCCTTTACGGACTCCTCCAATCTGTCCGTCATTTACCTGCAACAGAACGCCATAAGGAGGATAGATCCGGAATCCCTCCGATCCCTGTTCAATTTATCCCAGCTTCATTTGAGCTCAAACTTTGTTCCGTACATTCCCGGCGATTTGTTCCGGGAGAATCGTAATTTGACTTCCCTGAGTTTAGACAGCAACTGGATCAGGGATCTCGAGCCGGGCACTTTTGAAAAGACGTCGAATTTAAGGGAGATCCGTCTACATAACAATAAGTTGAGGCACATCTCGAGAGGGGTATTCGATCCGTTGCCGGCCCTGTTGGAATTGCATCTCCAGAATAATCGGATCGCTACCATAGAGACGGGCGCTTTCCGGACATTGCAAAGTTTGCAACACGTCAACTTGCAGGTAAGATACTGCGGCTTGATTTTATTACCGTGGAGGTGAGAACTGGGTTGCCATTTTAATGGGTTGGAGTTTATTTGTCGGAAAGATAAAGTAGGAAATTGTACTTGTTACAAAGTTAGAATTTGGAACAAAGTTAAGTGTCGTTGGATGCAACTGATAGCAATTCTAGTAATCGAGATAAAGTTAGCAGATATTTAAGCCTTTTTCATTTAACTTCATATGCTCAATAAACGGTGACAATTTTGACTCTTGAATAAAAAAACTGAAAATGAGTCACATTCCTGAAAATTGGGATAAAGTTGAAAGTATACAAGCAGTGAAACGCAACATGATTCAAATAAAAATGCACAGAATGCTGAACTTAAAATAAATCACTTTTTTTCCGGAAATATCATAAAAATGTCTTCTCGTCCTCATTTTACATCTACATGCTTAACTTAAACTTAATCGTCTAATTTTTGTCATTTTTCGATCATACGATCCTGACATAATTGGCCATTACCCCTCGTGTCGTTATTTCACATCAAGTGCTTAATTTAAACACGATCATAGGACTATTGCTATGGTTCCGCTATAGCTCAACGCTGCTCTGCTCACAAAATATTTCTTTTTGAATTTTCCGATGATACGATCATCACAAAATTCCACACCATTATGTGTGTCCTTATGCACCTAAATACTGAATTTAATTTATTTCGGATCAGTAGTTTCGGCATTATTATTTAAAAGGTAAAAAAGACTTTCAAATGTAAAAAACTGGGAAGCTATCGAACCCATCCCTTCCATTAACGAACTCAAACGAAACCTACACTAAAAGCTTCAAATTTCTATTTCTTTCCTTTCGAGAGTTATGAGGTTTACGGATGGAATTATTCTTGACCTCGAATTCTTCATCGGTGAGTTAAAACCAGTTATTTGAGAGCATTGTCAACATAAAAAATTCGAAAATTGCAGATATTTCGAAAAAAAATATAGTATTCTATCTCCTAGAACATGCGTACAAAAACTGAATACACAAAATAACTATATTAATGAAAAAGTTTCATTGCTTCCTTGATTAGAATAAAATATGAACATTAAATAATAATCGAATGAGTACGAAATATAATTTCGAATATGCCCCACGTTTTTAATATTTTCACTGTCATAGAAATCAAATAGAATTCTATAAATCTCAAATTCTCTCTACATTTTCGGGGTCATTGAAATTTACTCGATAACAATGGAAATATCAAAGAGTATTGTTGCTTTTGTATTATTTTTCTGAACTGTGATTAGCTTCAATTAGTTAAGTTTCACTTATTATCCGATATAAATCGGACAAAATTACTTTTACCTCGGAGTCTAGTAATAGAGATAAAGTGAGCAGATATTTAAGTCTTTTCATTAAACTTCGTATGCTGAATAAACGGTCACAATGTTGACTCTTGAATGAAAAAAACTGAAAATTATTCAAATAATATTTAAATAAGGTTATTCTGATTTTCACAATTTTTATTGTCATGTTTACAACATTTGCTTCGCTATCACAGTTGCATCATCAGACAGGTTGAATAACTAAGCTTGTTTCCGATATCCTTTGCTATTTATATTACAGTGAGTACAATAAATTTTTAATGAGCACTAAAACCCAAAAAGGAGTCTCTGTAATTTTTAGCTTATCTGAATATATGTAATAGAGCTGAGTTATTTAACTCTAATTGTTCGTTAGGTAATATTCCTTTTTTATTGTATTTATTCATCTTTAGGGATTCTAACAGGTTTGAGGCATAAATTTTAATTTCTATATGTAGAATTTCAATATTATGGTTGAAAGTATGTCCTGTTTCTAACAAATGGTTAGAATATGTGGAATTACTTTTCTGAGAAAATTGCTACATTCCTCGAGAATAAATATGATTTAAGGACTTCATTCAAAACCTATTCAACCTTGAGTAAATTTATTAAAAATAATGAAGACAGTACACATAAAAATGATAAATCGGGGGTTTATACGTTAACCTGCGGTGATTGACCTAAAGTTTACATAGGACAGACTGGAATAACTTTCCGACATAGAATTTGTGAGCATTTGAAGAGTTTCTGCAATAGTAAAAGTAATTGCACATATTATAACCAGTTGTTAGAAACAGGACATACTTTCAACTATAATTTTGAAATTCTACATAGAGAAAGTAAAAGTTATGCCTTCAACCTGTTAGAATCCCTAGAAATAAATAATCACAATGAAATTGGAATATTATTTAACGAACAATTAGATTTAAATAACTCACCTCTCAAATATATTCAGATTAGCTGAAATTTACAGAGACCCTTTTTTGGGTTTTAGTGCTCAATAATTATTAACTTTATTTACTGTAATATAAATAGCAACGGATTTCGGAAGCAAGCTTAGTTATTCAAAATGTAACCTGCCTCATGATGCAACTGTGATAGCGGAAAAAATGTTGTAAACATGACAATAAAAATTGTGAAAAACAGAATAACCTCATTCAAATATTATTTAATATGGTTTTTCGTTAAGTAAGGACTGATTCAATTCACTACAAAATATTTCTTTCTGAATTTTCCGATGATACAATCCTCACCAAATTCCACACCAATATGCATGTCTTTATGCACCTAAATACTGAATTTCATTTCTTTCGGGTCAGTAGTTTCGGCATTATTATTTAAAAGGTGAGAAAAAATTTCAAATGTGAAAAACTGCGAAGCTATCGAACCCATCCCGTCCATTAACGAACTCAAACAAAATATGCAGGCAACAAACCTACACTAAAAGCTTCAAATTTCTATTTCTGGCCTTTCGAGAGTTATGGGGTTTACGGATGGAATTATTCTTGACCTCGAATTCTTCATCAGTGAGTCAAAACGAGTTATTTTAGAGCATTGTCAACATAAAAATTCGAAAATTGCAGACATTTGATAAAAATATAGTATTCTATCCCCTAGAACATGCGTACAAAAACTGAATACACAAAATAACTATATTAATGAAAAATTTTCATTGATTCCTTGATTAGAATAAAATATGGACATCAAATAATAATCGAATGGGTACAAAATATAATTCCGAATATGCCGCACGTTTTTAATATTTTCACTGTCACAGAAATCAAATTGATGAATGAATCTCAAATTCTCTCTACTTTTTCGGTGTCATTGAAATTGACTACATCGATAACAATGGAAATATCAAAGAGTATTGTTGCTTTTGTATTTTTTTTCTAAACTGTGATTAGCTCCAATTAGTTAAATTAAGGCATCAACTATTGTAATTTTCATTGACCTTCCTTTCGCGTTTCATTAATTATGACTCAATATTAATCAGACAAATTTAATTTTTACCTCGGATTTTTAATCAGTGAGTCGAACCATTTTGACCATTTTTGGCTGAAAATTCTTAAATTACAGACATTTCGGCGACATGACAGGACGCTGTTCCCTAAAAATTTCACAATCTTCATGAGGTTTTAGGAGCTATTTGTTAAGTTCATTCCAACTTTAAACTAAATATCATAACTCATTTCTGTGTTCTTTGTCCCTAGATGAATTGCTTATAGTTTTAAGGTAATCTCATTTTTCAAGCTGCAGTTGTCATTGTGATGAGCGGGATTTTATGGTGAATATGGTATGAATGATAGATTTCCAATTTAAAAGTAAAACGCACGTATTATATTTGTTGTTTCAAACTATTGCCTGAATTTTTTTATTTTGAAATTATATGCTTGATAGAATTTTAAATCAACTCTTGAATGTTCATATTCCTAAGTGTGATGCAAACCTCTTAAGAATGATGAATGGCTGAATGACATCCTTCTGAAGGTATTTGGTCTTCACGAATTTTCCGTTTTAATCTAGAAGATGACATATTGAAAGGTTTTTCAGTTGTTTCTATGGGCTTTCACATAATCCCCATTTCCTATTTCAACATTCACAAAATATAGCCACCCACTCAGAGATTGTTAATGGTTTGAATTTTTAAAGATACCTTCTGCCCAATCCGATGTAATAATGAGGGCGCAACTGTTTAATCAGTTGAAACAAATGATATTAGATATATACAGGTGTCCCATAAAGAATAAATATGTTTGAATCGCCCTCTAGTGATGTAGTCAAAATTAAGTATAATAGTAATATAATATCTAAGACATGCAAAAGATAAAATCATTTCACACTTCTTTGCGTTACTGCATAAGTCACAAATGAATTAAAATAACAAGATATGTGAATCTATGAGTAGGTTACAGAAAAATAGCTAGAATTAATTCACCAGAAACTCTACAGATTTTAATTTAAATAAAGCTCATAAAAACATTTAATGATATTTTCACAAACATGTCCTAAATACACTGTATCACTTTGTAGACATATATATATATATATATATATATATATATATATATATATTATATTATATTATATACTATATATATTTTCACATCCCCCCACACAAAGTATGCACCCCTCATTACATGTTTGCGTGTTCACATGGGAGCAACTTAGTTATATGAAAATAGTTATTGTCCTTTCTTTTATTTCCAATATCTATCTCATATATAGTGTAAGAAATTTTTTTCACTATTGGAAAAGGTCCTATTCTTATTTCATCAAGTTTTTTTCTTTTCAATTTTGATTTATTCTCAACGTAAATATAGTCTCCAATTTTAAAATCATAATGTTTTCTATTCTTGTCGATCAGTCTTTTATTGTATTCATGATAGCGTAAAGAATTTTTATATGCTATTTCCTTATCTTTTGGTAAATTTCTCTCTTCAATAAGTTCTTCTGGAGCAGTGCGAACAGTTCTGCCACAAAGTAAATATTCTGGGCTATATCCAGTTGTAGAATAGTCTGTTCTATTGTATTCCTCAATACATTCATCGGCTATTTTCGTCCATGCCCTAGTTTACTTTTCGTTTTTAATTTCATTTAATTCCAGCAAATTAACTGTTCCATATTCTCCGTTTCTTCCAGAACTGGGTTCCCAGAAAGGCAATCTGCTTCTACATTTCCTTTTCCTGGTTCATATCCAATTTCAAAATCGATTTTTGATAGAAAATTCATCATGTCACCCAGCAAGATGTTCTAGGAATATTGCTTTCTTGTTCTTTTGATATTTATTAAGTTCATTAGAAAAATACGCTACGGGTTTCATTTCATCATTAGTCTGTTTTTGTTTAAGAACAGCTCCTAATCCTTGAATATTGGCATCAGTATATATAGTAGTATAGGCAATTGGGTAGAAATTTGCAAGAATTGGCTCAGAACAAAGGATGCCTTTAACCTTAATGAAAGCTTCCGGACAAGCCAATGACCAATTGAATTTTACATCTTGTTTCATTAAATATGCAACGGTTCTAATAATCTAGCTGAATCTTCTATATATTTGTGATAAAAATTAACTTTACCCAAGAATTGCCTCATCTTCTTCCGAGTATCTGGTGGAGAAAAATTCCTAATGGAAATTAAAATGTCACTTATAGGTCGTACTGTATTGTTTCCTACAATATGTCCTAACTATTTGACTTCTTCTTCTGCAAAATTACACTTGGTAAATTTAAGTCTGAATCCTTCATAACTTATTGCTTTCAAGAGACTCTCCAAATGTTCTATATGTTGGTCAAATGTTGGAGAAAATATTAGAATATCATCTATATAATGTAGGCAGAATAAATTCAGGCTATATTTTCTGATAATATTATTCAATATACGTTGAAATATGGGCGGGGATGTTTTAAGTCCAAAAGATTTCCATTGCCAGTGACCATTCTGTGTTACAAAAGCAGTCTTTTATCATCTTTGATACGAATAGGAATCGACCAAAAGGCAGAATTTACATCTAATGTAGTGAAGAATTTTGCATTTCGGGTCTTGGCTAAGATTTCATCAATTAATGGGAAAGGCTGTAGTTCGGGAACAATCAATTTATTGAGTTCACGAAAATCGACACATAATCTGATTTTAGACCCTTCATCTCTGTTATATGCTAAAGTGACTGGTGATGCAAAAGATGAGGAGGACTCCTCAATCAGATTAGCTTTCAACAATCTTCCTATTTGGAATTCTATCTCTTTTTTTGATCCTCCATTGAGCATCTGTTTGGTTTTTTTGCTATAAATTTGTGTTCTAAAAGTTTTTTATGTGCCTCATTATTTTGTACCTCACCAATATCAAACTTGTGTTTCGCAAAAATATGGTCATATTTATTTATTAAATAAATATATGGAAATATCTTTCCATATTTTAGAATTTTTGTCTAAACCTAATGTAATTAATTTAGAATCAAACAATTCGTTCGCTACTCCATCTAGAAAAAACCGTAAAATCAAAATTTTGTCTCTATCTTCTTCTACTTCACAACTCGTGCATTCCGTCTCGAATTTTTCTAACCATAAATTCACTGAAACACTCTTACCATCAAAATTATTCAGCACAAAATCCTCCTTTATTCTCTTGAAACCCATTTTATTCTTCTTGCTTTTTCTTGAAAGATCTACCGTATCCTGTGGTTTTGGTGATTCGTGTCCAAATACTGTTCTCACGTATGCGGGTGAATAAATCAGTTGCAAATATTCATTCTTGAACATCACATCTTCTTCGGCATCAAAATATATTTCTTTCAATTCCGGAGTTAATGAAATGACACACGTACGAAATGAACCTCTTACTTTAATCGATTTCAAGATATTCTTCACCTTCGGTAGAGCCAAAAGTTCATAATGGTCAAATATATCCTGTTTGTACTCTGGTATTTCATAATATGTGTTTTCCGTTCCCGTAGTTTGGATCAATTTGAATTTGTATGTATTTATCTTCTTATCAGTATTGGATGCTTCCAAAGCGCTGCGAATCTTCATGGATGTCGTCATTATAGCTATTGTTTTCTATTTATAAGAATGTAATCAATTCTCATTTTTAAAATTGAAGAAAGTTATTATTATTATTATTATTATTTGATGTCATGATTCTGGAAGAAATAAAAAACAATGCTATTTCTTCGGGTTCCTCAATTCATATTTCTAACAACTAACTAAATAAACATGTGACACTTTTTAGGTTAAGATCTTAGACATAGAACATAGATCATTGAACATAGATTATAGAAGTTACAACGTTGTTTTCCTTAAAAATAAATATTATATTTTTACATATATTATCATCACATGTGGTGGAAATTAACTAATGACGAAACAAAAGAAATATAAAGTAATGATGAAATTATTTAGACATCACCAAAATATGTTCAACATATAATTATTTAAAATTTAATTCTAAATATTTTCATGAGATTTATTTAGATTAAAATCTGTAGAGGTTCTGGTGAATTAATTCCAGCTCTTATTCTGTAATATTCAAATACTTCTTCGTAGTTTTCAATTTATTACTCTGTCAAGAAAGTACCGGGAATTTTCAATTAAAACAACATTTTTACATTAAATCGTCAAAATTTATTGGGTCGCCTTCAAAATAGGCTCCATTTTCTCCAATACATCTATGCCAACGGCACTTCCAATTATCGAAACATTTTTTATAGGCGCTTTCCGGGATGGACTTTAGCTCTCGCGCTGAATTTTGTTTTATGGCTTCAATCGACTCAAAACGGGTGCCACGAAGGGGCAATTTTAGTTTTGGGAAGAGGAAAAAGTCGCAGGGAGCCAAATCCGGCGAATACGGTGGTTGCTGAAGCACGTTTGTTGAGTTTTTGGCGAGAAAGTCAGTCACAATCGTAGCTCGGTGAGAAGGCGCGTTATCGTCATGCAAAATCCATGAGTTGTTCGCTCACAAATTTGGCCGCTTCTTATGGATATGCTCACGCAAACGTTTCATAACGCCTAGGTAATACTCCTTGTTTACCGTCTGACCCTCTGGAACGAATTCGTAGTGCACCACGCCACGGATATCGAAGAAAACAATGAGCATCACCTTCATTTTCGAGCGGCTTTGGCGTGGTTTTTTCGGTTTCGGCTCATTTTTTGCCACCCATTCCGATGATTGCTGGCTTGTTTGCATATCGTACTCGTAGACCCAGGCCTCATCACCAGTTATAATGCGTTTCATGAATGTAGAATCGGAATTACAGCGATCCAGCATGTCTGAAGCAACCTGTTCGCGATGACGTTTTTGAAGAAAATTCAGGTCTTTGGGTACGAGTCGTGCGGCCACCTTTCTCATGCCCAAAATATCAATCAAAAGCGTACGTGCGGACTCGTGGGATATCTTAAGATCATGTGCTATCTCTCTCAAGCTGGTACGACGGTTTTCCAGCACCCTTTCCTTAATTTTATCGACGTTATCTTCGATCGAAGCCGTCGATGGGCGACCACTTCACGACCGTCCTTGAAGGCTCTGTACCACTGATATGCACGAGTTTTCGATAGAGCATTATCACCAAAGGCCTTTTGCAACATTTTCAATGGATCGGCACACGAAAATTCATTTGCAACACAAAACTTTAAACGAATTCTTTGCTCAACGTAATCACCCATAGTAAAAATCGGCACGCACTCTGACATCGACTGACTTAGTCAGCTGTTGCAAACACACTAGTTGACAGATCCCGCTCAAGCTTGGCATAGTAATTAAGGACAGTGGTACCAACCTAGGAAAAAAATTTTTACCTGCCTCATTGCCCCGCCAGATTTAAATCGATAATTCCCGGTACTTTCTTGACAGAATGTATATACTATGGGTAGGTGTGCTAGTTTTTTGCAAAAAATATTCTCAACTTCAATGTTCATCTTCAAATGTGCTTAATATTTGTTTGTGTGAAACCCTTATCATACGTGGTGAAGAAAATTAGTTGAAGTCTGAGTTGATGTCTACATTTATTGTATTTCCATTTATTTATTTATTCAAGTATTGCAAGTGAATAAGAACATAGGGAAGGCAAAGCTCATAAAGCAGACTTCTACTAAAAACCACAATATGCATGGTAACAAAACTCACTGATTTATTATGAATAAAAATATTTTTCGCTACACAAAGTGACTGTTATATATATATATATATATATATATATAATTATAAACAAGTTATGAAAATGAAATTAAATAGCAACTTTTTGTGGTTCTATAGCTACCTAGTGTACTTTGCGTAGGTTGCGTCATCACAAAGATGGTAATGGTGCTTTTTAATATAACCGTTCATCCAAGAGGTTTTATTATAATAGATGATTTTTAAGGCCAAAATTGGGGTTCCCTTCTGAACGGTCTGAAGTCCAGTTAGCGAACTCACGGCATTGTCTATGGTCACAATCTTTGAGCTCCTGGATCATTTGAATCTTGTACGGATGTAGATTCTCAAAAGGGCCAGGTTTGTATGCTAGACAAGGAATTAACTGCCTTGGGTTGTTATACTGCACTCTTTCAAATAATGTGGTGTTCTTCGACGTACGGGTGTCAATTGATTGTTTAGTCAATCGATCCCCTCAAACGTTGGAGGTCGACTTTGAAAGCCACCGCGTCTACTGTAAAATGAGCATAGTGTGCGCAACATCTGCAATAACGAACTTTTATGTTGGTGAAAAAGTCTTATCATTTGGACCTTGAACTTTTTCTGGTTTCTGATGATAAGGGCTTCATATAAAACAATCTTACACGTGAATAAATGAGAAAACTTTTATTCGACTGCTGTCAAAACAAATAAAATTATGTTTATAATCAATCATTCCAATCAAATTATTCTTTAATAGTTTAAATTTAGCATTCACATGCAGAATAACGACACGAAGGTTAATGCTAAAATTATTTATCAGCCACCAAACTGAATGGAAACATGGTCCTTTGCGAAGGAAAAAATCTACAGACTTGAAATTTTGAGGGTACGTTCAGGGAAGTTTTTTTCAACTCTTGAATCTATAAAAACTGAAGATTAAAATGTTCTAGTGGAATAGGTAGAAAAACAACGACAAAGCTACCAATTGCGTCGGTGGCCACGCAAGAAAAAGCGTAGGATTGTGACCTTTACCAATGCAATGCATCTCTATGCTGTAGGGTTTGAACCCAGAAAATGAATAATAATGGTGCTTAAGTTTTCGCAAAATAATTGATTTGTATATCAAGTTGTGATAAATGATGTGGTAAATTAAGATGAATGGGAATAATAGTTGTTTGTGCTTTGTTTTAATCAATCTCAGCTGAGTCACAAAATAAAGAAACAGGAGCCTCAACACTCTTTGATATTTTCATTGTTATCAATATAGCTAACTTCAGTGCCATTGAAAAATTATAAGGAGTTTGAGAATCCCATAATTTTGTGCTAAGCATGGGAATATTATATTCTAATATACATTCTGTCAAGAAAGTACCGGGTATTATCGATTTAAATCTGGCGGGGCAATGAGGCAGGTAATTTTTTTTTTCTAGGTTGGTACCACTGTCCTTAATTACTATGCCAAGCTTGAGCGGGATTTGTCAACTAGTGTGTTTGCAATAGCTGATTAAGTCAGTCGATGTCAGAGTGCCTGCCGATTTTTACTATGGGTGATTACGTTGAGCAAAGAATTTGTTTAAAGTTTTGTGTTGCAAATGAATTTTCGTGTGCCGATGCATTGAAAATGTTGCAAAAGGCCTTTGGTGATAATGCTCTATCGAAAACTCGTGCATATCAGTGGTACAGAGCCGTCAAGGACGGTCGTGAAGTGGCCGCCCATCGACGGCTTCGATCGAAGATAACGTCGATAAAATTAAGGAAAGGGTGCTGGAAAACCGTCGTACCAGCTTGAGAGAGATAGCACATGATCTTAAGATATCCCACGAGTCCGCACGTACGATTTTGATTGATATTTTGGGCATGAGAAAGGTGGCCGCACGACTCGTACCGAAAGACCTGCATTTTCTTCAAAAACGTCATCGCGAACAGGTTGCTTCAGACATGCTGGATCGCTGTAATTCCGATTCTACATTCATGGAACGCATTATAACTGGTGATGAGACCTGGGTCTACGAGTACGATATGCAAACAAGCCAGCAATCGTCGGAATGGGTGGCAAAAAATGAGCCGAAACCGAAAAAACCACGCCAAAGCTGCTCGAAAATGTAGGTGATGCTCATTGTTTTCTTCGATATCCGTGGCGTGGTGCACTATGAATTCGTTCCAGAGGGTCAGACGGTAAACAAGGAGTATTACCTAGGCGTTATGAAACGTTTGTGTGAGCGTATCCGTAAGAAGCGGCCAAATTTGTGGGCGAACAACTCATGGATTTTACATGACGATAACGCGCCTTCTCACCGAGATACGATTGTGACTGACTTTTTCGCCAAAAACTCAACAAACGTGCTTCAGCAACCACCGTATTCGCTGGATTTGGCTCTCTGCGACTTTTTCCTCTTCCCAAAACTAAAATTGCCCCTTCTTGGCACCCGTTTTGAGTCGATTGAAGCCATAAAACAAAATTCGGCGCGAGAGCTAAAGTCCATCCCGGAAAGCGCCTATAAAAAATGTTTCGATAATTGGAAGTGCCGTTGGCATAGATGTATTGGAGCAAATGGAGCCTATTTTGAAGGCGACCCAATAAATTTTGACGATTAAATGTAAAACTGTTGTTTTAATTGAAAATTCCCGGTACTTTCTTGACAGAGTAGTATCTATGGTAATGATAATTTTATATATTTGTATCAAATTCTAAATTATATTTGGTAATTAATCGTTAACTATATAATGTTCACATTGTATTTATTTATGGCAAAGGGAATATAAAAGAGATTAGCCCATTAATAGTATTCAAAAATTAACGCAAAAACTAATCACAATGAACAGTAGCAAAAGGATTGAATAGAAAATTAATACAAATGGAGAGAAAACAAAAGAAAAAACAACATTGAAGGAAAATGTCTTTGAGGAGCAATTTCAGCCCCAAATTATTACAGTGCAAAATGTCTAAAATTTTGGTAGCTCATTTGTTGATTTTTTCATAGTTTAAACTGTGAAACGTGAAAACTGTCTGAATTTTCTGTTTGAATAAAATTGTTATAATGTTTCAACTAGAACCAACCGCATACTACATTCGTTTAATTAAAATTCGGTGTTCAGAAGTAGAATATTAACGCCCATATTCTCGCAAATTGTTGTGAGAATTACTTGATCAGAAGATTTTTAAAAATGTTGGAAGCGCATTGTTAGCGTTACCAAAACCATAGCAACAGTCCTACATTTAAATTAAGCATTCAGATGCAGAATGACGACAAGGAGACTATTGCAAAATTTCGTGAGGAATATGGGTCATATGATCAAGCGCCCAAAAGCTCCTGACTTGACGTCAGTGCTTTTCAAGAAGTTTTGAATTTTATTAACAGCCTTCATGAAGTTCGTCTAGCAAAATATAATATCGATTTTTTTAGCACAAATACAAATTTAAGGCCAATTCGATTTCCTAAAATTCTTAATAAGCGTAGAAAAAAATATGATCATGACAAATCATAAATTTAGAGGGTTTAGTATATGAAGATAGTTTCTGTATTAAACTGAGATTTGAATCATTTTCAGTGTCTACACCATAAATTAATTTTCAGGGATTGATGCTAGAAGAGAATCTTTATTTGAAGACATATAAAAATATTCACTATTTTTGAATCGGGAATGATCATTAAATAAGTGAAACCAAACGACGAAATAATCATAAATAAAAAATAAATATTCCAGTGATACTTGATGATTGTTTTTGAAATATAATCAAAATCAGAGAATCTTTTAGAAACCTTTTCAATATATTTATTCCGTCTTATTAGAAACGGTCCCGTCTACGTAAAACATAATTCATTATTTTGTTATCAATAGGTAGCTCTTTCATGTTGATATTTCGATCTAGCAGTTTTTCAGCTGTGCCATACGAACTGTTAAGTGTTAGTCGTTACTTTAGCGTATTTGTTTTCTAATTATGATATATGGTCTTAGAAAACATGGAAAGTATTTAGACCATTTTGATATAATTATTTCTTATAAACTCACCCAGACATTCACATAACACAGCATTCGGAATTATGAACTGTTTAATTCTATTCTTATCTACTAGCATTGATCTCATTAAATCTCTTTAACCAATAAGAAGGTTTATTTCATTTATTCAGTCCACCTACAAATAGGTAATAAAAGATGTCGCATGTAGCTGTTGCTACATTATATACTGTCTCCGGATAGTCAAACTCGTCGCTTGTGACATTTCGGTTCAAGCTATGGCGATTATTATTGTTAATATAGTAATCCGTATATTGTCGGTTGGCAAAGTATTGGCAAATTCATAACATTTGTTTTTAATGTAATAATAAAATTTTTTGACTTGATTTATATACGGCAACCAAGAATTATAGTTTGTTGTTATAAATGTTCAAGTATTTTACTTCAACTCTTTATCATCTTCGTTGGTTTATTTCATTAGATAAACGAAGCTACATATCGAGATAACTACATGAGAGTGCTCTTGAAGTTGAATTCTTCGCTACACTACGTCCAATAGAGTCCACTAAACCTTTCGTTATTAGTCATTTAGATTAATTAGTTTTCAATTGTCTGTTATTTCAAAATACTGAAATAATAGACAAAATATTGCGATAAACTAACCGTTGTACGATAAAATGTTAAAAAATATATATTTAAATATTTGAAATGTATAATTATATATTTGATTGATATAAATTTTAAAATACCTTCATTTGCTTTGTGATAAAGGGTAAATCCATATAAAGTAAAACATGCATAGATATATATCCACCTTTTCAAAATTATGAAAAAATTTTCAAAAGTAAGGAAAGAAAACAATAAATAAAACTCAGCACAAACTATGAGGGGTTTTGATCTGATGGATATTGTCGGGTTGATATTTGAATAAATCAACAAATGCTGACTTACCAATTCAAAAAAATTCAGACAGAAATGCATCCTATTATGCACTTCACAGTAAGACTATATCATGACAGAGACCTTAAAAACCAATCATACCATATAACCAAATCCAGAAACGTTAAAACAGATAAAATTTTTTTTTCGAACAAATTCACACAATAAAATAAATATAGCTAGTATTTAGAGACTTCCAATTTTTATATTATTATACATTTTTGATATTTCATTATATATTATTATATATTCCTTAGTTTGAATATTAAAACAGATTTAATCTGTTAGCCTCCTATAATTTTAATTTATAAAAATTTTATTCGAAAACTTTCAGAATTAAATTAATGTCTTATAGGCACTGCTTATATTTAATAGGCATATAAAATCAAAACTTTGTACAAATGTTTTGTAGAAACTCTTAAAATTATGTTTTGTATTTTTGAATAGGATTCAGTTTTCATGAATATAAGATCAGAAACAAAATTTTGTCTCCTTCAAATATCCATTCATAAATTTTAATTGACATATATGTTGGGTTTTTTTATTCCATTTGACCTTATATAATGAGTTTTGATTTTATTTGTCTATTAAATATAAACAGAGTTTATAAGACATTAATTTAATTCTAAAAGTTTTCGAATAAAATTTTATGAAATAACAATCGCAAATTAAATCTGTTTTTATAGTCAAATTTTGTAATAATCCTTCTATCTAGTAAAAAACCTATTCTTATTATTTTATTTTTCATTCCTTTGTATTGATTACAAGGGTTTCCAAAAGGTTTTGTATTATTTATTCTTTAAAAAAATTGTTTAGGGTTTTAATTGGCATATTTTTAATTCCTTAAATTTCATGAAACTTTCTGTACATTTATAGATGCTTTCAAATGTAGATTCTTTCCTAGGCAAAAGAGAAAATTATATTTTAAAACCAATCGACTTGGTATAAGAATACAGAATAATCTGATTTTCAACCCAATTACAAAAAAAAAATAAAGTCTCATATTTTTCACCGTCAAAATCCTACGATACTGCTAATTAACTCAGTGAACGAATAAACACAGTTATCCCGTAACCCTCTCTCAAAAAATCGTTAACTCAGTTTCCACCGTCCATGAAAACAACCCGCTATTCCCATTTACTACGTAAACGGATAGACACATCGTTCCAAACCTCGCGAAACCGCAGATATCAGATTGCCAATTAACTCGACTGTTATTTTCCAGGGAAACGTTATCTCTGAATTGGACGACGTGTTCATGCACGAATCCTCGTCTCTAGTCTCCATCCAGCTGGACTCCAACAGCATAACATCCCTGCACAACGACTCCTTAAGGGGGCAATCAAGCGTCCTCATAATGTGGCTGGGCCATAACAGACTGAAAAGACTGGACCGCTCCCTCTTCAGCGACCTCCTCCTCATCGAGAGAGTCTACCTTACCAACAACAGCATCTCGTTCATCGAAGAACACGCTTTCGAACCCATGCAAGCTTTACAGTTCCTGGATTTAAGTATGAATCTCCTCACAGAGATAACGACAAAGACTTTCGCCGAGTTACACGAACTCGAAGAGCTTAACTTATCGCACAACTTAATTAGACGCATCGAGCCTAAAGCTCTGACCAACTTGAAGAAATTAAGGATTTTAGATTTATCCTTCAACACTCTGATTGTTATCCACAATGCCGTCCTCCAGGAAGGATTACCGATAAGAGTCCTCAATCTGAAGAATTGTTCTTTATCCAGAATTGAACCAGGTGCTTTCAGGGGTCTCAACAATCTTAACGAACTTAATCTTGTGGAAAACCAGTTGACATCGAAGGATTTACATCACTTAGATATTCCGGGTCTCAGAGTCCTACAACTCTCCAGTAATAACTTCAGCGATTTATCCCACAACGCGCTAAGCGGCCTCCCTTCCTTGCAGATCCTCCACTTAGATAAATGCGGAATATTAATATTGCCAGATTCCATCTTCTCCAAAAACAAAAATCTGCTCAGGATAGATCTGAGCCACAACCTCCTAGACGAAATAAAGCACTCGATTTTCCTAAGCCTGAACGTATTGAAGGAACTCCGACTAACCGGAAACTTATTCAAGGATCTACCGTACAAAGCGCTCCTCAATATCTCCACAATGGAAATGTTATCCTTCTCGTTCAACAGGATGAGCAACCTCGAGATATCCAGATTGAACGGATTACCGAATTTGAAAGACCTGGATTTGAAGGGTAATATGATATCGTCTTTGTCCGGATTTGCATCGGCTAATTTGACACAATTGCTGTCCGTCGATCTGAGTGATAATTTGTTGGTTGCTTTACCGGCGAATTTTTTCTTACATTCCCCTCTTTTAAGAAGGATGGATCTATCGTGCAACAAGTTTCGACAAATACCGACCTCTGCGTTGTCTGAGAATACTTTGCCCGGTTTACGATGGTTGAATCTGACCGGAAATCCTCTGATAAGAGTGCACGATCTGGCATCCTCACATCGATATCCATCTCTGGAAGAAATACACATCAGTTCGACAAATCTCACAATTGTTACTAGTAAAGACTTCGAAACATTTCCAGCCCTGTTGCATGTCTATTTAGGCCAAAATAGAATATCCCGAATATCCCCTGGAGCCTTTGGGAGCTTACCTCATTTACAAACATTAGATTTGGGTATAAACGAGCTCGAATTGTTGCCCCAGGAGCGCTTGCAGGGTCTGAATCACTTGCGAATTCTGAATTTGACCCACAATAGGTTAAAGGAATTAGAAGAATTCCCCACTGACCTCCGGTCGCTCCAAATACTGGATATTTCGTACAATCAAGTGGCGAGGATCGTGAAGTCTACTTTCCAGAACCTGGAGAATTTGAACGAGTTATATCTCTTCGGTAACTGGATATCGACGGTGTCCAGCGATGCTTTCAAGCCTCTGAAGAAGTTGCGGACATTAGATCTGAGTAGAAATTACCTAGAGAATATTCCTTTGAACGCTTTCAGGCCACTGGAGACTCAGATCAGAAGTTTGAGAACAGAAGGTGAGTACCGTTTCAGGACTTTATTTTCCTTGTTCATATGCAATTGATGTTGAACTGATTAATTTTATTTGTAAATCTAACAAAATCGAAATTAATGAACAATTGTTATTGCGATTTTATTGCCATTTTCGTTGATCGAGAACAATTTTTCCTCGAACCTGGTAAATTAAACCTTTTAAATTTCAATGATTTCTGAAAATATTGAGAAAAAAGTCATGCTCAGTGACCTCTATTTTACGAAAGCTCCTTCAAATAATTTAGCAATTTTTTTTTATTACAATCCTGATACTCCCAGATTTTCAGCTTATGCGAGTTAGGAGTTCAGTTGTGTTCTGGGTAGACTTTGTTACTGAGATCTTGCGCCACTTTTGGTCACAGCACTGTTAAATTTTCACCCAGTAGTGAAATGGTGACCGACAACCGTTCCACCTGAACAGGATTCGAACCCTGAGCCGTTCGCGCTCATTCATCAATTAATATAACATATTAAATATATTTGTCTGGAAATCTTTCCTCATAAATCTTTCCGTTTCCAAAAACTATATTGGAATTTTGTCACTAGAAAAGAATATATCAATTATTTCTTTTTAATTCAAAATATATTTCAATTAAATGAATTCATTGAATTTGATAAACGTTAATAATTTAAATTTTTTGTATAAATTTTCGCCAAAACCCTCACAAGTTATTATTAACATTAATAATAATAAATAATGTGAATGTGTAATTCAGATATATGTTCAAACATGAAGTAACAATAATTTCTGAAATTCTGTGAGAAACATAAACACGTGGTAAGAAGGATTTATTAGGAATCGTCAAAAACCAAAATTGGTTTTACACAAATTATTTGATTGAAAAAATAAATTGAATAAACGTATTGAATATAAACTTGAAAAAGGTTTATAGTTTACAATTTCATTAATATGAACATCAAAAATATAGAGTGAATTTATTGACTTTCTGAAATGATTTGTGTAACAATACAGATTGGAATGTTTTTGCATGGTTGTTCCAGGAAATAGCGTACTATCGTTTTGCCAAAAAGTCTGTAATTTTCTAATTTTGAGCTGAAAATGGTATTGTGCGACTGGGTTAGACTCACTGAAATTTTCGTGGATAATTAACAAATAAGAACAAACGTTCGAAATCTTCAAAAGTATCTAGCAGTAAACAAATCTACCAAATGGCCATGCTGTAGAAGCAACGGCCTACATATTCGTCCTCTAAATTGCATCTTTATGCGGTGGATTCGAACCCAGACGTAGAGTAAAAGTTTTTCACAAAGAGATTCATATTTGTTCGTGCCTTGTTTTAATCAATCATAGAGGAATCAACATACACCAGTCATTTGAAATGATTTGGACATAATTCAACAACCATGAATTTATCCATAATGAGACTAAACAATTTTTCTTAATTATTTAAATATTTTAATATTAGCCTTCTACATATTTTATTCCAAAAAATCATATTTAATAATTATAACTTCAGGAATTAAATTAATGTCATATAAGTACCACTTATATCAAACGACATATAAAATAAACATTCATTATAGGACATCCAAATGATATAACATAATCCAATAAATAAAAATTGTTCACCAAATTCCTATAAATTAAATATTTTGAGTAGACAAAATTTTGTTTCTGCTGATCAATCTTATGAAAACCAATATCTTTCAGAAATATTTTACATAATCTTAAGAATTTCATCATAAAACTATCTTACTTATAATAGAATATTCAATATTATTGGATATCTAACTAAGTTAATTTCTATAAAATCTCAAGATATGTAAAAACATTACTGAAAAAAAAGTTTTAAGAGAGATTTTGCTTCGTCAGTACTGACGAAGAAACACTGTTTCTTTTGAGTGAACATATAGAATTATCGAACATTACACAGTACCCAAAAAAAATTGAAGAATCTAAAGGAAATTCAGAATGTTGATCGAAATTACCCAACAAACTTCATCAAAAAAAACTGTTTCATATGAACCTTATAGATAACAAATTTCATTCCAGAAAATGCTCATTATAACTGGATGTTACCGAAAATGATCAATAAAAACATATAATATACCTTCCAGTCACCTCATTGTTGGCTAAAAACATACTGGAACAAATAATCCGGGGCTAAACCTAAAGCATTTATAACACTATATGCTCCTCCACAGAAAAATCATGGTTACATATTCAATTATAAATTGTAAATTTATCAGAAATGTGTGAAGAGGCAAATCATAATTATTATTCATTATTCACAAAATGGAAATAAATTGAAAGAACATGTTATTTCGAAGAGGGTTTTTTCAATATTTTCAATATAAGGCAGGATAATTGTTTGAAACCTTTACAAATCTCAATTTAAAAAATTTCTTGAAAACTTAAAAATATTAAAATGAATAAAAGTGTACAGAAAACACTGATTTTATGTTATAGCATCATCAAATATTGCACAGCACTCAAAAAAAAGAATCTAAGCAAAATATAGAATATTAACTGAAATTACCTAGCAAACTTTATCCAATACAAATGGTTAACAATACCCATGGTTAACAAATTTCATACCAGAAAATGATCTATATGATTTTAAAATGTCTTTTTTAATATTTTTTAAATATAGTCGATTCTCCAGAACATCGTTTGAAACTTCCACGCATTTTCGCAGTCGGATTTTTTGGATGTTGAATGAAAAAAACCAATAAAAATATACCACTTATATTTGGGTTGTCTCACTCCTGCTCTAGAAACAGAGAATTTGTTACCAGATGGAAACAAACCATTAGGGGCTAACCTTAAAGTATATATTAAGCTCTATGTTCCTCAACAGAAAAATTCTTTGTTACTCAATTTAATACGAACGAATTTCCTTCAAGTAAGGAATGATTCATTCAAATTCACATATGAGTAAGATCTCTTCTGTAAAAATGATTTTAGACTCTTCAAAACCATTTTTAGTGAAAAAATTTGTAAACAATTTGTATTTGTGGATTTGTTGAAAATTGGTGAGACTTGATTCCACTTAATTCCACATATGTTACTATTTAGAATATCAAAAACAATAGGTTCTTTATTGCATATAGTCCAATTATACTTATTATAAGGGACATTTTCCCGATATAATTATTCATTAGTGATATTATATTATCCTGATAATACTATGTCTTCTATAAAAATCCCTAAAAAGTTTCTTAGTTGTGCGAGTAATTTAGTTGTGTTCTGGTTAGGCTTTGTTACTGTCCCCTCACGAGACCTTAGGCACAGCACTAATGCATTGTCATGCATTGTCCATAACTTTGTCGTGTTTGTCGGCGTATTGCGGCCGTTTTTCTCGCAATGCTCAGCTCAAACGTATCAATTGTCATCGGTAGAACTCCCTTGCGATTCTTTCGTTCGATTGAAGCAGTTAATAATACACCAGACCCAGCTGGTTCAACCAAATACACAGCATGATCTTCTCACCATGAATATTCGGCTTGACACTTGATGATGAGGCATCCATATATTGCACAACGATTTCAATTACCGTAGTACACTCACTTTTCTCCACCAGTCACAAATTGATGCAAATACCCTTTTTTGCCATAAGAGCAGTTGTGCACACGTGGAAAAAGGTGTTCGAAAAATGAACTAGTAGCAATATCTGTTATCAAAACCGCACTAACTTATTTCTACTCCTAATATCTAGACACCTTCAACTTCGGTGCTTCTAATACTAAAAACCGACTTTTCTTTCAATTACGAATGCAAAGAAATATAATCTCTCCTCTCGTGTTTTTAGTACGATTAAATTTTCATTCAGAGGAGAAATTTTTCACTTTTTTCGAACTCCAGTCAGGAAACTTAATTCCATTTTCACGTATAACACTTTTTGTCTTCTCTAAACAAAACCAACCGCCGGCGAGGGCGAAGAAAATCGAGTTTTAATAGAACGACTGAAATCTACCGTGAAAAAACTCGATATTGCAATCACGATCTAACGATTGCACCTCAGTTCATCTCTTAATTTTCAAACGGATCCGATTTCTCGCGGAAAGCGCTAAAAAAAGCATGACAGTGAATACTTCAATTTCCGCCTAAATCTGCTGCGAGACGTAATCATCTTTTGTTCTTCAGTTTCGGTCTAGACAAGAAGCGTATTTCGAAAGCGTAATTCTGCTGAATGTTAGTCTGATAAAAAACGAAGCTAAAGACGTATTTAACCTACTTAGCGTCAAGAGTTTCAATTCCTTCATAGAGTAATATTTTGATGAATTTCGTCGATTTAAGTTTGAATCGTTTACCCAAATAGAGAGAGTTGTTACGGTGTGATTTTGACTCTAACTACTATTACAAGTAATGTAGATGATACATTCACTTCCAGGCCTTTAGTGTGTTATGAGTTACTTATATAGAGTGTTTCTTGGAAGGTTAGAGTGAAATGTGAATATAAAATAACTCAGTAGTAAAGAGAGATGTGTGTTATAATTTAAGAGAACGTAAAACTAGCGGGCGGTTTATTTTGTGCTTTTTGGGCAGCGACAAAAATGCGACTTTTAGGAAATGTGTTTTCAACGGTGTTTTTTGGAAACTCAAATGAGAGAACTGTTTCATTATAACTTGAGAGACAAAGAGAAATGTGATTAGAACTGAATTCTATAGAAAGTGTGGGATCAGAACTTAATGTTCGAATAGTAGAGAATATTGCGTGACCGTTTGGTCGAAGCACGAAGAGAGGGCAAACGAGCGACTTCGTGGGACGTTTTCAACTGAAACTCTTTTAGCTAACTGGCAGAATGAGAGACTATTTTAAGGCTCGAAATGTGGTCAGGTAAATTCCGAAACGACATTCTACTATTGTCGTCTTGAAACAGTGTTGGTTCTAATGGGTTTATAAGAAAACTGTGAAGAAAAGATATTTTCGGTCCATAATAGGCCCGATGTTCTCTAGGAAAAAATGAGAAATATTTGAAAGGCCCATATTCCTGACTCGGGTATCATAATTGTTATGTACCTGCATAGTAAATTCAAAGTTACTTATTCGATGTAAATTCGAACATAAGTCTCCCGGATTAGACGCTTGGTTCGAATACACAAAATGATAACTTCCGACGATTTTGCGTGCGATTAAAAGCAGTGTAAGAAGAAAACAAGGGAGAAATTAAATACTCGCAAAGGGAATCTTTATGGAGGCAGAGCAGTACGTATCTTCCATGGCCATTAGTGATATATTCTTCAATAAATTTTTGATATTCAAAAAATTGGGGTGGGTCATATTTGAAATATATTTGACGGCCAGTAAGCGACTTTTGGCTGTGGAAACTGCATTAATTAGCGGAGAGCATAAGGGAGATAATCTGCATGATTTCATCATTTGGGGCCTTAACATTCGCTTTGAAGTCCTATTGAAAACGTTTTTTTCATGGACTTAGGATTCTTTGTGTTGGAAAGTCCTCTTTTTCCCAAACGTTGGAGAGGGGTGAATCTAAATGTTCAGCATTTGTAGAGTCTGCTGAAGAGTGAGCACGGACTGATAGAGTTTGTTCCTTTGATATTTGGTGTAGTTTGCAGATGATCTGGGAAAGCACTGCACCTGTCGGATCAAATGATGAAATGTTTGGGGGCATTTGATCAGATACTGAATTTGATCAATTCGTTGGACGATAGCGAATCTTGAATATTTGAGCTCTGAGGGGGCAGTGATGCTTCGTTACTTTGTCGATGTGAATTGTGGGGGATCGAGGGTTGCTGGATAACTGGGCTCTGATCCCGAATATTATTCCCATTTTTCTGTGATTTTCAAATAATTTGATGCCAGTGATGTTAAAATTTGACCGTGTGCCCTTGCTTGGAAGTGAATGTATTATCTACATTATTATGTAGATAATATATTCGCTTCCAGGCGTTATGGGTTACTAAGAGAGAGTGTTTATTGGAAGGTTAGAGTGAAATGCGAATATAAAATTATTCAAAACTAGAGATAGATGTGTGTTATAACTTAAGAGAACGTAACACTAGCGAACGGTTTATTTTGTGCTTTTTGGGCAAGCGACAAAAATGCGACCTTTAAGGAATGTGCTTTCAACAGTGCTTTTTGGGTAACTCAAATGAGAGAACTGTTCGATTATAACTTGAGATACAAAAATAAATATGATAAGAACTAACTCCTAGAGAATGGGTGTGGGATCAGAACTTGATGTTCGAAGAGTAGAGAATATTGCGTGACCGTTCGGTCGAAACACGAAGAGGGGGCCAACGAGCGACTTCGAAGGATACCTTCAACTGAACTTTTTTTTGAACTGGCAGAATGACAGACTCTCTTAGGGATCTAAATGTTGCCAAGTAAATCCCGAAACGACATTAGACTGTTGTTGTCTTGAAACGGCGTTGATTCTAATGAGTTTCGAAGAAAACAGTGAAGGACAAATATTTTCGGTTCTTAACAGACCCAAAAATTCATATGGAAAAATGAGACATATTTGAAAGGCCTAGTTTCCTGACTTGAGGATTATAATTGTTATGTACCTGAACATTTCTGTTTAGTAAGTATTGACAAATTATCATGGAAAGACTCACGCCGCAACAATGTTCACAAATTGCTGAAATTTATTTTCAAAATCAGTGTTCTATTCGCCAAACTAATAGAGCAATTTGTGAAATTTATGGTCTACATAATCGCCTATCAGAACAGGTTATTCGTCGAACTATCGATAGATTTCGGACAACATTTCCTTTATTCGATACAACAACAACAACAAGACGAGAAACTGTACGTACAGAAAGAAATATCGCTGCTGTAATTCATAGTGTTAATGATGATCCAGATTTGTCTATTAGTCGACGTTCACAACAAGTTGAAATCAGTACATCCACCACATGGAAAATTTTGCCATACAAGATCCAACTGGTTCAAGAACTAAAGCCACTTGACCATAATGAGCGTCAATTGTTTGCTGATTGGGCCCTAGAATAGCTTCAAATTGATCCACTTTTTTATCGTAAAATTGTGTTTAGTGATGAAGCTCATTTCTGGTTGAACGGCTATGTAAACAAGCAAAATTGCCGTATATGGAGTGAAAAGCATCCTCAAAAAGTTTTGCAGGTTCCATTGCATCCTGAAAAATGCAATGTATGTGTGCTTTACACGCTGGAGGCATAATTGATCCATATTTCTTTAAAAACTATGCTGAAGCTAATGTTACACTGAATGGTGCTCGTTACAGATCGATGATCAATAAATATTTGTTTCAAAATTTGAATAGTATCGACCTAGAAGTGTTTTGGTTCCAACAAGATGGTGCTACACCTCACGCTGCTACCGTAACACTTGATTTATTGAAAGAAAGATTTGGTGATAAAATTATTTCGAGAAATGGTCCAATTAATTGGCCTCCAAGATCATGCGACATAACTCCACTGAATTATTTTCTTTAGGGTTATGTCAAGTCATTGGTTTATGTTGATAAACCAGAAAAAATAGACCCTTTGGAAGCCAACATAACTCGTGTTATTGATGAAATAAGGCCTGAATTCTCGAAACAGTGGTCCAAAATTGGTCTGGTCGAATGCCTCTGAGCTAGTCGAGGTGGACTTATGCCGGAAATTATTTTTAAAATATAAACGTCATAAAATTCTCTTTCAAATAAAAAAAATTGGCTTCACTCCTAATTTAAATGTGTTTCATTTCAATTAAAAGTTCTATCACTCTGAAAAAAAACCGATACATATAAAATAACTGCGGAAAAAAGCCAAGAACATTCAATTCAATTTTTTCAGAAAGTTTTCAGAGTTAATCTTTTTTTGAGTTTATAAATAATGAAATATTTCAGTATTTCAAAATTTCCTAAAAAAATTCCGACGCCTACCAACATTATTTCTTCGATATTTGCTTTGAAAAAAAAGATTCAGTTATATTGAAATCTTAAATTTTAATGAATAGAAAAATGGCTGCACAAGTTTTTGCTCTGTAAAAACATGTTTAGTTTCAATGATTTAGGAAGCATTCTTTCTCTTGATATGAAATTGAGTAGATGGTTTGAATTGACAATATTTTGGCGAGGTAAAAGAAAACCTGAAAAGCAGTACAAAACTTATTGAATCGTTCAATTAAATTATCTCATGAAAAAAATTTTTGAACATTCTGACCAAACGTTAATCATAGTCGTATCCTGCGAAGGCTACTTACCTTATTTAATAAATCTCAAAATTGTACTAGATCCAATAACACTTTATTTCGAAGAAACTTAAACCATTATACCTTCCTTGATTCATACAACTTTTAATCCACTTATTAACTTGTGAAAGGTTTTTTCATTTCACTCATTGAAGGATATTCACAGAATATTTATTCTGTCCTAAATATTTTTCAAAGTAATGATTTATATAATAATATTCATATATCTAATATACATTCTGTCAAGAAAGTACCGGGAATTATCGATTTAAATCTGGCGGGGCAATGAGGCAGGTAAATTTTTTTTTCCTAGGTTGGTACCACTGTCCTTAATTACTATGCCAAGCTTGAGCGGGATCTGTCAACTAGTGTGATTGCAACAGCTGATTATGTCAGTCGATGTCAGAGTGCGTACCGATTTTTACTATGGGTGATTAAGTTGAGCAAAGAATTTGTTTAAAGTTTTGTGTTGCAAATGAATTTTCGTGTGCCGATGCATTGAAAATGTTGCAAAAGGCCTTTGGTGATAATGCTCTATCAAAAACTCGTGCATATCAGTGGTACAGAGCCTTCAAGGACGGTCGTGAAGTGGTCGCCCATCGACGGCTTCGATCGAAGATAACGTCGATAAAATTAAGGAAAGGGTGCTGGAAAACCGTTGTACCAGCTTGAGAGAGATAGCACATGATCTTAAGATATCCCACGAGTCCGCACGTACGATTTTGATTGATATTTTGGGCATGAGAAAGGTGCACGACTCGTACCGAAAGACCTGAATTTTCTTCAAAAACGTCATCGAGAACAGGCTGCTTCAGACATGCTGGATCGCTGTAATTCCGATTCTAAATTCATGGAACGCATTATAACTGGTGATGAGACCTGGGTCTACGAGTACGATATGCAAACAAGCCAGCAATCATCGGAATGGGTGGCAAAAAATGAGCCGAAACCGAAAAAACCACGCCAAAGCCGCTCGAAAATGAAGGTGATGCTCATTGTTTTCTTCGATATCCGTGGCGTGGTGCACTACGAATTCGTTCCAGAGGGTCAGACGGTAAACAAGGAGTATTACCTAGGCGTTATGAAACGTTTGCGTGAGCGTATCCGTAAGAAGCGGCCTAATTTGTGGGCGAACAACTCATGGATTTTGCACGTCGATAACGCGCCTTCTCACCGAGCTACGATTGTGACTGACTTTCTCGCAAAAAACTCAACAAACGTGCTTCAGCAACCACCGTAGTCGCCGGATTTGGCTCCCTGCGACTTTTTCCTCTTCCCAAAACTAAAATTGCCCCTTCGTGGCACCCTTTTTGAGTCGATGGAAGCCATAAAACAACATTCGGCGCGAGAGCTAAAGTCCATCCCGGAAAGCGCCTATAAAAAATGTTTCGATAATTGGAAGTGCCGTTGGCATAGATGTATTGGAGCAAATGGAGCCTATTTTGAAGGCGACCCAATAAATTTTGACGATTAAATGTAAAAATTTTGTTTTAATTGAGAATTCCTGGTACTTTCTTGACAGAGTAGTATTATTACCCTTAGAGCCCAGAGCCTAGCTTTCCATGTATCGGGCAGGCGTTTGTTGTCATCGCGTTTGTTGAGGAAGTTTGGTCTCTTTTCAATTTCGAGGGCTTCATGAATAATGCGACTCATTAGCATTTTTTCCGTTGCAATAGATTTGCAACTATTAAAGTCAATTTTGTGACTTCAACCTGCGTGATGTGTGAATAGGGCAGAGAATGGATCAGTTTTACGGACAGCAAGGTGTTCCTATACCCTGTTAGCCACTCGTCTATTAGTTTGACTTATGTATGACCTAGTCAAACTAATAAACTAATAGATGAGTGGCTACCAGAGTATATGAACACCAACTTGCTATCCGTAAAGCTGATCCATCCTCTGCCCTATTCACACATCACCCAAGTACAGGTCACAAATTTGACTTTAATAGTTGCAAATGAATTGCAGAGAAAAAATGCTGACAAATCGTACTATTCGTGAAGCCCTCATAATTGAGTGGAGACCAAACGCCTACCCGAAACATGGAAACCTGTAATATGTAGTCTTCCCATAGCAACAGTTCCCCCCGAAGGCTTTTCCCCACCACTTCTAACCCTACTCCTGTCCCAGCTTCACCACGTATAAACACGCGCACTCGTTGCTGTACAGACCAGTTCGTGAAAGTGAGCGAAGACACTATGATCTACGTGACTACTGGGATGATAACTGGGAAGTGGGCAGATTGAGGCCCCGGTGTTGAATCACTAAATTCAACTATTGTTCTTGATAATGGCTGCAAAAGCTGAGCCGAAACGTCGAACTCGTAAATTCTAGAGACGGTCCACGATCCATCCCGGATTCTCCATATTCCTAATATGACGAACCGCGGAAACTTATCCGAACACGACGCTTTTCGACTCCTAATTGCCATTATTCTCTGTTTAACCACATATTTTCTCGTTCCCTTTTCCTTCTGCCCTGTGGTTTCCAAGTTAAGATCTGTTTTGGTACTCTATTATCGGGCATCTTCTGTACGTGGCCACAACATATTAGTCGTTTTATTTTTATGTCATAAACAATTGTGTGTTTGGATCCCGTTGTTTTCCGGATTTTTTCATTTTGAACACGACCAGAGATACATTAACCAATCTTTGGGTCATGTAGACAGATGGTTCGATAGGTGATGATAGTTATATCTATCTCTTTATATGGGTTTACGTAAGTACACAGTGTTTGCGTAACAATTGTTGTTAAGCAATCAATTGTGGAAATATTCTTCATCATTCTCTTTAATCAAAATGAATTTCCATCAGGTAAGGACCGATTCAATCAAATTCTGAAAATATGCATTCTCTTAAACGTAAATTCTGACTATTTCAGGTGGAGTAGGAAGCATGTTTTCGCTGCACGATTGCAAAGCTCCGTTGTTTGAGAGAATTATGAAACAATCGAATCAACTCAAGAAAGCACGCTTTCATAATACGCCACTGCCCCATTTTCGGCAGATATCGCAACGGGAAAATCGATGACGGGACAAATCATTAAGTATGGTATGGAAATTCACTGTCTCCGATGTCGTTTTGTTAAGATCCGACTGATCTGAGGCCCCTTAAGATCCTGCGAAGGCTGCTCGTGATCGAAGGACGACAAAGCGGAATGGCTCATTTATGGGAATTCCTGGATAGTTTGATTGTTATCTCATTCGGGACGAACTGAACGAGATATAGAAATGCATCAATGATGCGCTTATAAGGGATTTAAATGAAGACTTTGAGCTGGCTGAGCGCCGTCGTAAAAATCATTTTATTGGAGATTCACAGCTAGAAACACTAACCGGTTTAGAAATCGGATTTCATGGTGATTAATGGCGTTGTCAGCTGAACATTGTTCGATGAGTTATACGGAAGTTCTTTGTCCTCCGCGTCATTGTTAGAATGGTTATTGATAACATTTAATTAGATTCCATGCTGTTAACAACGGTGTTTAAAAGCGATTAGGAATTTTTGTTATGAGATCTGCTTTTAGTGCAAAGAAGATGGGAATTAATTAAAATTTAAATCTTATCATTCTGCTGAAAGTATTGGGTAGTAGATGTTCAGTTCGCTGAAATTTTGCTACCAAGTACATTAGTTGAAAGACATTCAGAAATATATAGTAGGGTGGGTCAAAAAAATCGATTATTTTTTTTCACAATTGACACGGAAAAATGGGTTGCTAGACACCTAAAAAAAATTCTCACCAAGCATAAGCTCTTAATTTCAATAGGAAGATCCTCTGCATCGCATTTTTGTATTTTTTTCTCAGTCCAATAGAAAAAATTCATACCTCATCATTTATCGATTGAACAGAAAAATGTCTAAGAGACTTTTCTAGGATATTTAATGCTCTACAAAAAAGGTATCTTATATTTTTTCCGTAAACCTCACCATTTGAAAGATATTGAGGATTTTATTTTGATTATGTTGAAACAAATTTCATTTTTGCTTATGAATTTCATAACTCGACAATAAATGACTTCTACAAAATGCGCAATACAAACTTTTGTTGGAAATTAACTGCTCTATAAAAATGGTTTCTAATGTTTTGGCGATGAAATTAACCGTTCAAAAGATATTCATCATCAAACTTTCATGTGGACCGATTTTAAAAGTTTTTGATTAGATATTCGAAAAATTTCAATTTAATTTATAAATTTTATATGAATTTCATTTCTTGTCATTAATATGAGTATTATTTGAGTTTTATTTTCGAAATTATCAAAATTTTTCTTCAATTATTCTAAACATATTATTTTTAATCATTAGAAATCACGATCCTAGGAAAAATTTCTCCTCTAGAGAATTTTTGTTTTGTATTTTATTTCATCTGTTTGAATTGTGAACTACCCACTTTTTCCTTTATCGTTATGTTGTCGTTGATTTGTATAATTAAATGTTGTAAATACTTACGACTTTCATCTACTTCCATCATAGTCATAGTTCTGTTTGATTTATTTGGGTTATTAGAAAAAATTTCTTTTCGGGTATCACTTTTTTGATTTGAATATAACTCTTGAATATCATTACCAAGCAGTTTTAATGACTTATTATCGACAATATCAAATAATGCTGTAGGTTCATTCTGAAATTTTATTTCATTTTTGTATCGTGCTGATGATTTTTTTCGCACAAAAGATTTTTGCAATTTCAACCATCGATTATATAATAATAATTATAATAATAATAATTTATTCACTGACTACATTACAACATATATACACAGTAAGAAAATACAAAACATGAGTGGAGAACATAAATGCTCACATAATAATAAAATCATGTATTATAACAAATAAAGGAGTGAATAAAGTGTTAATCACAGAAGCTTTAGCTACGAAAGCTATTGCTTGTACGTGATATAATCAACCTAGATTTAACTATCCTCCATTGACAAGTGAACGAACAAACTCAAAATACACAACAAAACGAGAAATATTTCTGCTTCCTGTAGTTCCACCTAGAACAGCCTTTGGCTGATCAGAGCAATCAATCCTGATCTTCCGATAGATACTATCCACTTCCTTGACATCTTTCTGAACAAACTTAAACTGTTGAGTTTCCTTATGTACGAGGGTAGCTGATTGAAAATTTTCGGAGCAAGGTAGTTACAGCAGCGCTGTCCTATATTCTTTTCACAACGGGGTATGCTTAAGGAGCTTGATCTATTTCTGGTGTTATAACAGTGGTCAACTGGATCGGAAGTAATTTTCGACTTTTTCATATTTATTAGCATACTGAGACAGAAGAGTTGTCTTATATCAAGCATCCCGGACTCCCTGTACAAACTATCGTTGGAGAACATGAGTGGTTTACCGTAAATAATTCTAAGTATCCATCTTTGCATTACATTTAAGTTCTCCAAATGATTATCATTCACGCCGCCCCAACCAATAATTCCATACGACAATTGTGGCTGCACTAATGCAAAGTACAGCAATTTCAGGTGTTTCAAGTCGAGGTAGTCTTTTAAATATTTAATTTTATCTAAAATGCCTCTTAGCTTGTTGACGATACTTTTGATATGCATGTCCCATTTAAGGTGTCTATCGATCGTTATACCCAAATATTTGATGGAGTCCGCTTCCGGGATATGTAAGTTCGGTGTGACCATCAGGGGTCCAATATGTGGTAATCCACTCGAGTACGATGCGAATGGTAAATATCTCGTTTTCTCCAAATTTATCGTCAATTTATTGTACCTGAACCACATATCCAGATTACTGAAGTCCTTCTCGGCCTCAGCTTTCAGGGTGTTCCAAGAATCTGACTCACAAAACAACGCCACGTCGTCTGCAAAACAGAGAACTCTGCCTCTTACTCTGACACTCAACAAACTGTTTATATACAGTGTGAATAAAAGGGGTCCAAGAACCGTGCCCTGAGGCACCCCGTAATTTACATACATTGCTTCACTTAACTCTCCATTTACACTTACTTTTTGTTCCCGATCCATCAAATAACTTCTCATCATGTTGTAAATTTTACCTCTGAAACCGTATTTTTCCAATTTATTGAGTAGTTTTTCATGGGAGACTGTATCAAAGGCCTTAGAGAGATCGATAAATACACATAAGGATTGTTTTTTCTTATCTAGTGAGTTGTAAATACAGGATGTCAGGTGTCTGATTGCATCTTCGGTTGATTTTTCTTCTACAAAGCCATATTGAAATTGTGAGATAATTTTATGTTTCGTGCAAAATTTTATAATCCTCTTTTTCAATATTTTTTCCATAACTTTTGCTATATTGCTGATCAACGATATTGGCCTGTAGTTCTTCATTTCCAATCTACTACCTTTTTTGAATAGAGGTTTTATAATACCTGTTTTTAAACTTTTCGGGAAATATCCCTCATCAAAGCAACAGTTTATTAGGTGAGTCAGAGGTGCCTTTATCTCGTCAGATATATTCTTTAGAGTTTCCGCTCTTATGCCATCATATCCCGGTGCTGTTCCCTGCCGCAGTTTCACAACCGTCTCGTGGACCTCCTCGATGTTCGCAGGGGTGAGAAACAAGGAGCTTCTTACTGTTTTTTCATGTTCTCTATAGTTTTCCGGAACACTTATTTTTTCTGCATACGTCTGACCTAAGTTAGAGTAGTATGCATTAAGACTGTCACAGATCCGTTTCCCAGACTCCACCATTGTTCCATCTGCCGATACAATCTTTTCAATCTTTGTCTCAGGCTTCGAACGATTGCATATGTTATTTACACTGTCCCAGAGTGCCTTGGACTGGTTAACATTGTCCTTTATTAGCTTTCGTGCATAATTCTTCTTCGCAACTTTGATTAACTTTGCCAACTTACCTTTATAAACGTGGTATTCTGTCTTCAGAAGTGAATTATTCGGATCCTTTTGTAAATTTTTATACAGGTGCTGTTTTCTATTTATCGATGTGAGGAGCGCGGAAGTAATCCACTTCTTTTTAATATTTTTTTGTTTTTTTAACCTTATATTTTTAGTTGTTTTTTCGATATATGCATTTATTCTGTCAACAAATTCATCAGCCATTTCATCTATATTATGGACAGAATAAAATTTTTCCCACCTCTCCTCTCTCAAGTTTGTCTTTAGTGCTGCGTAATCTATATATTTTTTATTTCTAGAATCGGAATTGGGCTGTCTCGTTGATGTTGCATCCAAGTCCACAGTTAATGCAATAGGATAGTGATCGGTAATAATATGTTGAAAGACGTACGATTGAATTGGAATAGAAACATTTTCTTTCACATAGAAATGATCTATGCAAGTTTTACTTTCTGGTCGAGTGTAGTCATTTATGTGCGATTCATATCCGTATGTGTTCAAGATATTCTTGTATTCCTCAGAAAAATCTGAATTCGACATAAGATCTATATTTATATCTCCTGTTATAACATGCATATCGCTCCCTTCAACCGTTTGAATATATTGCTGTAAATCAATGTTGAATTTTTTTGGACATGTACTTGGGGGTCTATAGACGGCTGTTAAAATAGCTTTCTTAGATCCAAACTGTGTTGAAACTTCCAGAATGTTTATATTTCCTAGTTTCTTTATTTCGTGTGAAAAACTGATTTCATTCCTAATATAAACCAACACTCCATCGTTCTTATTGAGTGAACCCTCATTGTATAAAATGGTATACCCTTCAATCTGCAGCAAATTCAGGTCATAGACGAAATACGTTTCGGTGAGTACAATAATTTGAATATCGAGCGCAAGTTTATTCAGAAACAAAACAAATTCGTCCATATTTTTCATCGCACTTCTAATGTTAAGATGTAAGATATTAAGTGGTGTTTGTATAGGTGGCAAAAAATGATCTATGTCAGGTATAATCTTAGCAATGATTGGTTCGTTCTTATATTCTCTAATGAATGGATCCATTTTGTAGCAGAAAACCCACAGAAAAAGCCAAACAACTTAATAGCCCAACGCAACAAAAATAAACAACAGGACAAAATACAACAAAATCAACTATTTCAAATCCTTTCTTTGTACGTTCAAGCGCAATCTGGTTACTCTTTCTGGCTTTACAATTTTTCTAGCAGTGTTTTCAGCTACTGGTGTGCTTTGCAATCGGTCGAGAACCGAGATCTCCTCGATATTTTCAGGAGGTTGAGCCTGAGTTCGTACTTCTTCCGGGTTATGTATTAGGGACTGAGTCGGGGTCGCCGGGTTGCTGTTAGTCCGGCGGACAGTGGGATGTTTTCGAGCTTCTTCTAAATCGTGGAGTGTATACTCTTTATTGTTGACTACAAGTTTATTTCCTCTAATATGACAAGTTTCTCCTTTTTCTCTTTGCTCGATCAAATATCCCCTAAGCACTCGATACTCGTTCCGCTGCTGTTCCGTCAGATCGTCTCTGATGGCAATACCACTGCCCTTCAATTTTTTGCAATGTCTGATAACCTCAATTTTCTTGAGATAGGAAACAAACTCAATTTTTACTGGGCGATTCGACTTTTTTCCTAGGCAATAAAAATTATTTATATCGCTTCTACCAATTTCTACCCCTAGCAGGCTATTCAGCTCATTGCAAATGAAATCCGAAGTAATATCATCATTGGGCTCTGTCCATCCAAAAACCACGATGCTATTTTCGTTAGATTTTCTTTCCAGTCGGTCTACTTTATCCCTCAGAGCCACATTCTCCCGCTCAAGTGTACGAATCTTGAATTTCAAGTTTTCAAGTTCAAGTAATATATTAGATTCCGAAGCTTGTATGCTGCTCTTAATTTCAGTTTTACTGTTCTCAATTTTTTCTAAAATATTTTGTACGGTTTTATCATCCATTATGTTCAATTGATAGAAAAAATTTTATGTAATAGTTCTGTATTAGGCAACTACCATAGCAGGGACACAAACCGAAACAAAAAATGAGGACGTAAGGGGAGACTCACTTCACTTCCTTGGGCCTTTAAGGAAGACTTGTAGCACAGAAGGTAGGCCACGGAAAAGTTGGAATCGGGAAATTTGGTGCGATATGGAAGGTCAGATTATTCTGTTTTCTCGTCCCGATAACGATTCATGCAGCGAACATACTACACCTGCCGAACGTACGCTGGCCGTCTAGACTTAAGCAAAAAAGACTCGATATCGAGAATGTATAAACAATTATCCGTTTTATAAACTATTCAGTTAGCTTCTTTTCCAAAAATATTAGTGTCTATGATGACCAGTTTTATTCTGTTTTCAACAATATCAATCCTTATCGAAATTCATCAATAACTCACTGAATTCCCTCACTTAATCGGAGCACTCAACAACACACGTTCACCCGCAATGAACTACAAGGTAGATATTCATATTATGATAGCAAAGATTTTTTTTATTACATTAGTCGATTCACTAGTCGGAATCTGGTTGGTTTTCCATAATTCAACAACTTGATCAGTTGCATTTTTGGTACTTTGTTTGATAGAACATTTCAAAACTGTGAGCTGCTGAAAAAAAACACTCATAATCTGTTTTGCGCAGGTTTTCCGATCAAATGAATTTCCTTATCCATATTTTCTATAAATATCAAGTTAATTCAAGTAGTAATCGCGATATTTGTAAATAATTAATCGTTCGATGACATATACGAGATCATAAACTTTGGAAACACTAAAAATGATGTAGAAATGAATGTATACAAACCAACGACAACATAAAGATAAAGGAAAAAGTGGGTGGCGCTAGTTCACAATTCAAACAGATGAAATAAAATACAAAACAAAAATTCTCTAGAGGAGAAATTTTAAAAAATTTGAATATCAAAACAGATTCAATCTGTTAGTCTTCTACAATTTTAATTTCATAAAAATTTTTTGAAGAATTAAATTAATGTCTTTATAAGCACTGCTCATATTTTATAGACGTAAAAAATCGAAATTCATCATACAACATCAAATGGAATAAAGAAAAACCAACGAATATAAATTGTCAATTAATATTAAAATATAAATAAACAAACATTTTTTGTTTCGTTCCAGGCATGCGTACTGAACTCTTCAGACAAACGTACGAAGCCCTGTTTGTTACAAAATGTATTGTTTTCTGAAACTATATTTTTGAAAAATAACTCTTTCTCAAAAATATAAAACATAATTTCAAAAACTTCTCAAAAACTAATTTATTTGAAATATTCAGTATATTTAAATAAATTACTTCAAAAAATCTCAAAACATGTAGCACATCCTCAAAAAATAATTAAAATTACGATAAGATCAGTTCAACTTTACATATAAAAAATAATAAAATCAATTAAACAATAAATAGACTTACCGAATGCAATCTTCAGAAATATATGATCTTCAGAAACATGCACATAGGTACATTTAATTTCCAAGGTACTCTATGTTCTATGTTCACAAAAAATCATACAAAGCTTATAAGGCACTTTAATTGTCTTAGTTAAAACCATTCAACACTGTATAATGAATTTCTTTATTTGAAAACCTGATATAATTATATATTATATCTAAAATAAAATTTGATTTCAGGAGAAATTTTCCCTGGGATCGTGATTTCTAATGATTGAAAATAATATGTATAAAATAATTGAAGAAAAATTTTGAAAATAAAACTCAAATAATACTTTTATTGATGACAAGAAATGAAATTCATATGAAATTTATAAATTAAATTGAAATTTTTCGAATATCTAATCAAAAACTTTTAAAATCCGTACACATGAAAGTTTGATGATGAATATCTTTTGAACGGTTAATTTCATCGCCAAAACATAGGAAACCATTTTTATAGAGCAGTTAATTTCCAACCAAAATTTGTATTGCGCATTTTGTAGAAGTCATTTATTGTCGAGTTATAAAATTTATAAACAAAAATGAAATTTGTCTTAAAATAATCAAAATTAAATTCTTAATATCTTTCAAATGGTGAGGTTTACGGAATAAATATAGGATACCTTTTTTGTAGAGCATTGAATTTCCTGAAAATTTCTCTTGGAAATTTTTCTGTTCAATCGATAAATGATGAGGTATGAATTTTTTTCTATTGGACTGAGAAAAAAATACAAAACTGCGATGCGAAGGATCTTTCTATTAAAATTAAGAGCTCATGCTTGGTGAGAATTTTTTTAAGGTGTCTAGCAACCCATTTTTTCGTGTCACTTGTAAAAAAAAAAATCGATTTTTTTGACTCACCCTAATATATAGTTGAACACAAAATGAGATGGATAATTTCTATTCATCATTCTCTTATATACAGGTGTTCCAAATCGTTTCCGAATCTTATCATCGAGCAGTTACATTTCGTACCAGTTCTGACACAAATAAGAATAAAACCTTCCTCTTATTTATGTGAAAATGGTGGGATTTTCAAAACGTAGATGATTCTTATTATGGTTACAAAATCCTAATATAATAATGGGTTGAAACCTGAAACATATATAATATATCAACAACATTAATTAAATTTTTGTGCAATTTGAGCCAAGTGTATTTGTCTACCTTATTAATATTCAAAATATTTTCAATAAGTGATTTGCGAGAAATCAATATATTCACAGAAATCTAATTTTAAACTTGTAATGCAAAATAACTTTGCTTTTATCATAGACATAAGGAAACAATTTATGTTACTTTATGTGACGAAACAGTTTGATTTATAGAAAAATAGAGGAATCAACTTTAATTTTTTACTCTTAGGTTTGCTATTAATATTTAATTGCCTGTGAAATTAAGAAATGGTGAAAAGCACTGACGTGAAGTCAGGACCTTGAACGCGCTCATTCAATAATTATAATAATAATAAAACTGAGAAAGGGGTAACCGTAAATAATAATGATAATCATAAAAAAGTTATACTAAAATAATAATAATAAAAATAATATTTCCCATGCACTCGATAAGAAACACAATCAAAGCCTTAGCACAAGCGCTAAGTGTAAAAGCGAATAATTATAATAATAATGATCCCCTGTCCCCCACTAGGCGTCTCACCAAGTAGTCAATAGGGGAACACTCTGCAGATATGCAGTGAACCGGGGTAAACCCGGGGCTGACCAAATCATGAAAAACCTGTCCATAGGTATGAAACGCTCATAACCCAATAAAATGGTGAAAACAAGAAGTACTAAAGTATAAATGCTACCACCTGGGGCAATCAGAGCATGTCTGGTACTAGACGATAATATGCGAGCCACCAGTTTGATTAGGATTAGGCTAGTCACTCCCGGGTCACCGGTAGAAGCTATAGCCGATTACGACCAGTCGTCAGATTAAACTAATGTAGGTCAGACTCCAACGAGACTTACCAGTGAACAGCAAGCACCTACAGCTGCAGCTCTCACTCAAGCTGGTCGGCGAAGACAGCGCAGAAAGTGGACAAGTATAAAGACGAAGCATTACTACGCAAATACTATCGAGCAACTCTCTTATAAACTGATCTCACCGGATGCCGAACAAAGCAACACTCAATATTAACAGAAGAACATAGAGATTATAACGTGACCGAACAAAGACTTGCCGATCAGGTGCGTGTAATCTAACGAAACAATCTGATTTCGGAAACAAGGCAAAATATAATAAAAAAAGAAATTGTCGCGGAACTCAATAAACATTTCTCTATCGAAGGATAGTGTACCTGTCAACATTGGTCAAAACATCATCAACACAGCAGCCAATCAAACGATCAATGCGAGAAATGCTGCTAACACCAACAATACTCGAACAAGGGATACTTTCTTTGATGTATACTCTCTCTATGGTAAAATAAATCCTACAAAAACGCCTGCTATTCCTAGAATTAACTCATCTAGGAAAGTATGTACCATACTGAAAGACCCCAATAAAAATATACTACCCATCTCGTAAGAAGCATCAATGACACAGAAAATCTACAGACGCTTGTATACTGTGCAGCCATTAATGTAGCCATGAGAGTAGGATTTAGGATTCAAACAATAAACAAGATGAACGATCGCGAGTTGGAAAGGACCCGCCATGGTTGAAGCGACTACACAAGAATTTTACAGAACTAAGGGGTGACATTTCAAGGATAAGAGAATACCTTAAGATGAACAATCCTTCTAGAATGAGCAAGCAAAAACCAATACAATTTTCAAAAAATATCAGACACATTCCATTCCAATAACGAAAAACCGTACAGAGTATTCGACACCTTTGAACAAAAACTGGCTGTACAAGTTCGGAAAAGAAGGAAATATATCACATCTTATTAACAAAAAAAGTAACCAACATCTGATAACACCGATTCTCAAGTATTTCCATCTATAGAACGAATAAAAGAGTATTGATATGGTCTACTGGAGAGAACTAGACTAATGCACAATGCATGAAAGATGAAGAAACAAACCACAAAAAAATACCTTAGATGCGTTTCACTGAAATAACGACCCAACAGCTAACGAATGCACTAAAAAAGCACACAACTGAACGGCTACTGGATCCGATAGAATCCAAAACTTCTGGTATAAATATCTCACGTGTACCCATTCAAAAATGGTGGAATTGTTTAGCCAGTATCTACAATGCCCAAAGCTTTTCCCAGCGTATTTGACTATGGGCATAACACATACCTTTTGCCAAAAAATAAATTCAATGATAAGCCACGCAAGGAGCGGCCGATTACATGTTTGAACACCATAAACAAATTGATGACATCGTGTATAAGCAACGCCATATACGATCATCTGACGACGCATAATATAATGGCAGAAGAACAGGAAGGGTGTATCAGAAACGTGAAGAGATGCAAAGAACAGTTAACAATAGATCAGGTGATACTTGAACAGGCACCCATAATTCAAGGAATCTCCATGCCTACTACATCTACTACCAAAAATGCTTCGATTCGCTTCCTCATTCATGGCTCCTAAAAGTCCTATCTATATGCAAAATGACTATAATAAAGTTCCCCCAAATTCATAATGAAGAACTGACACTACAATAAGGGAAACCGACCTACTACAATGGGCCAAACTTCGTCTACAAGTACCCTCAGAACATCTAGAACCAACCCTAAATGAATTGAAAGGGAATTTTTCAAGGTGATTCTCTGAGTGCGTTATGGTTCTGTATGGCACTAAATCCTTTGAACTGAGAACAACAAATATTTGATTAAACATAAGATCAAACTGAAAACCAATCTTTAGAATAAATCATCTGAAAAACACGGACGATCTTAATCTCTACGCTGCGAATAGAAGCCAAATTGAAGCAACGATATAAAGATGGAGTTCGGAATAGAAAAATGCGGAACACTTGGAATTCTAGCTGGTAAAATTATGAACCCAACAGAACCGGAACCTATATCAATACAAGGAATGAAAACTGATGATCTCTACAAATAACTTGAAATGATGCAGAGTAAACAAATAACACAGACTGAAATGAAACGAAGACTTCAAAACTAATTAAAAGCCGCCTTCATATACTTTTAAAGTCTGAACTCAATGGAAAAAATCTGATACAAGCTGTAAATACTTCTGCAATCCCTGTCATAAATTATAGATTTGGAATCATAAAATGGACGCAAACCGTCCATCACCTAAAATCTTGTACCGAGAGAATGACACTTCTACGTAGGCAAGGCGGCAGAGGATTGCTTGACTTTCAGCTACTACGTGACAGGTATATTGAGAGTCTCAGATAGTATTTCACCGTGAAGTCAGAAACATAAGATCTCATTAGAGCAACAGTGGAAGCAGATCAGCGACTGACCTTTAAACCTTAGCTCTGGAGAATTTCAACCATCTGGTCTTACGATTCAGGAGAAAGAAAACAGGTTGCCACAAAAAATCCTTCACGCCAGATATCACCACTCCCTTCACGACATAAATGTTGACTAAGAATTGTCAAACAAATGGTTGATGACTGGTGGACTCTTTGCCGAGATGGAAGGATTTATGCCGGCCATACAAGATGAAGCATTGCCACCCGGAACTATGAGAAGCATATAATTAAAGATCCAAATGCACCAGACTACCTCAAACGGCACAGCAATGTGGCAAAAATGATACATCTAGAACTACTCAAATACTTTGAACTGTCAGAAAGCACAGACCGTTAACACAACAGACCGAGAACACAACAGACCAGACATTACTGTGATTGCCAAAAAAACAAAGTCCGCCATATTGATTGATGTCTCCATCTCGCTAAGCCGCAACATAACGAGAATTATTCACGAGAAGATTTCCAAATACTTCGAGCATGCAGTAGAGATAAAAACAATGTGGAAACTAAACAGTGTACGGATAGTCCCTGTTGTGTTATCCAGAATCGGTCTCATTCCAAAGAATCTGGCTTCACTACATCTGAAACCTGAAGTACTGAACAGAATGCAGAAGGCTGTTATCATAGATACCTACCACATAGAAAATTTATTGTAGATTTGTGGAACCAGCCGGACTTAGGTCTTTGAGCCACAACAGACAGACCACAAAAGATGCGTGAAGATCTTGAATAATAATAGTAATAATAATAATAATAAGCTCTTAAAATCTCCCAGTAACCACTTGTGTTATGTTTCTGTTTCATGACTCGAAAAAAGTTTTTTACGATGAATAAGTTCATCTCATTTGTCCATTTTATTCTCCGAAGTGGTTATACTGCGGTGGTCTCGAATGTATCACTCCGTGAAGCACTTACAGTAGTTTCAACTATTCTTCTTGTTCTTTAGTTGATTCTGGTATGGTTGTTTGGTGAAGGCCCCAAACCACTTTGAGTTTGTAGAGTCTGCGATCTTGGTTGGCTCGTTAAGAATATGGCGGACTCTTCTTCCTCCTCCAGATTCTATGGATGGGCTATAATTTGTTTTGTAACAGGACCCGCCTCTTCAGTCTCCTGGCTCTGACGTCCCGCATACTGTCATGTCCAGCATCGGCTCCAGACATGCCCTCCGAGGCATCGACATTTCTCCGAGGCAGCGACATTTCTCCGAGGCATCTTCCACTCCTAGTCTCCATACTATTGAGGTAACTCGGTTCCGTGGGGCTGTCACTCCCCATGCAGTTAAAGTACACTGTGGCAAAAAAGGAAGGAAGATATACCCGATGATTATTTCGCAGTAGTAAATTCTAACAACATGGAGAAAACCAGAATACACAAAATAGCGAATTACCAGCAACTATCGTATGAGATTAAAGCACTCTGGAATGCAAATGAAGTCTTCATCTTATCTATCGTAATGTTCAAACTATGATTGGTGCCCGAACACCTAATCTAAACAGTAAGACATATTGATATCCATCGAAACGTCATCTGTAGACTCCAACATGGTGTTCTTCTGTCTACACCACATATACCCTGAATATTAATTAGGTACAATATCCAGAAGAATTTAATGAAAATCTACTACTGGAGGTCTCCAAAAAAAGTTTGTGATAGAAAAAGATAATGATAATTATAACAATAATGATAATAAGAATAATAATAATATATAACATTTTTTGGCGTTACATTCTTAGTCTGAAACGTGATTCTGAGTTGAACACCTTTTTTCTATAAACTACTAAAAGAACATTACATTTTTCAAAAAATGTAACTTCAAAACAAAAACTGTGTACCTTGTTCCGTGACAAAGTCCTTCAAAATGGACGAAACGTACATATAAGTATCATCAAAATACAGCAGAAATAGAAAGATGTGCTTCATTAATAAATCAATTAGAAATTATTTTTACCAATTATCGCCAAAATCTATCCAAATTCAAAATGTATTAGTAGTATTGTATGAAACTTTCTAAACCTAATCTCAGATTTAAGGTAAAAAACTTTGACAGCGTGTCATGCCATCATTTGAATAACTTCTGAATTCTTTTATATTCGGTTTTCCATCAAAATCATGTATTTCTAGAAAATCGTGAATAAATATGGGTCATTTAATCAATGATTTCGTAATAACTCACTTGTTATTTCGAGGTCGCCGGAAAAAATAATTGAATATTATAACCAAAACACTTGAGCGACAGTTCATTCGAGTAATATTAGTGACAATGTATTGAAATTCAGAACTTAACCCCAGCTTCAACATCTTGACATCAATGACCTACTTATTATTACTGTCTCATCTCTACTTCCCCCATCTCGATAACTCAATTACGATTCCTTTTGCAGAAAATCCTCTATCTTGTAGCTGCGACTCTCAGGAACTGTGGGAATGGCTACGTGATCACCAGAAATTGGTAAAGAGGACTTCCACCTTGGAATTACGTTGCGAACATCCTCCGGAGCTCAGAGGTAGGATATTCCTGGAACTAGATCCTGAACAATTCTGCGATCAGCCACTGGTCGTCAAGCTGGGCATCCAAGATATACAACCCTTCTCGGTGTTAGTGTCTTGGCAAAGCAGAAACCACTCGGGACTACATGGCTACCAGGTGCTTTATTATTCTTTGGACACAATCGATGATGTGAGTATAAGATCTTTTTTCCATATTGTGAACCTGCAGAAGCCATATTGTTGGCGAAACAAATATTGTTCATCAATAAATTTGTAGAAATTGTTCTTCATTATTTCATTCAAGTGGAGTAAATCAATTAAAAAAGTTAAAAAGCTCGTAGAATCTGTTCACGGTAAGGACCGATGTTTGTGAGTATTTTAAATTCTATAATAAAGATTTCAAAATTGTGTTTTTGGTTTAAGATCTACCGAAAAAATGGAAGTCTTTGCTGAATTGCATAAATTTCAAAAATAGCGTAAAAAATCGTTACATCGGCCATATGCAGTCCGTCATCTTCATATTCATTTTTATTATTAGGAAAACACAAAATACACATTGAAGAGAAATCATTAAATATGTCTGATCCACATGAACAAAAAATAATTAATGTAAGATATACCACCTACCTGAAGATGCCACTGTGTTAACGAAACGATTGTTGTATTATAAAAATAATAAAAATTTGTGAATTTTCTTATTTAATATTATTTAATATGGGTTTTCATCAAGTGATTGATTCAATTAAATATTCCAGTTTGAACATTGTGTGAACGGATACTAAACTTAAAATTTAAAAAGTAGATAATCACTGAACAGTTTCTATAAAGCTAATTTTTGGTTTGATCGCCTATTATAGGCATATGTTAATTTTTGTTTTCTTTTTTGTTAATTTACTGTTTCAACAATTTATTGATGAGTTGAAACAAAACTTTTTCAATTTGTCACTGATATTTGTATTTAATTAATCCTTAAATTTCAACACTCGACTGTAGATTATTGGCGGATGAACGCTAGATACTACGTGATTTTTCAATAAAGTATCACAAAAATTTGAAGTAGTATGAAAATATAGGTCTAAAGTATTTGACTGATTCATCCGTTACTATTATTTAGTTGATCATAATTGAAACACAAGTTTTGTGGAAATTACTATTTATTCACTACCAAAAATTGTTTTTGAGTGATTACATTATTATTTTTATTGTTATTATTATTATTTTCTTTTTTCACATAGTTTACATTTATTTCTATGGTCTTACTTTTGGGAAGTGCCGGGTGTACACCGTATACTTGAGGTATTTCCCTCATGAATGTCCTTATGTTGATATGTCCATAGCACTTTTCATACTATATGAGCAGTGCCAACACAATGGCTTTCTGGAGAGTCAACAGGTTGTGGTTTCCAGGAAGTTATTTAATTGCTTCGCAGGTAGTGTGTGATATGAGGCCTGTTACTCAGATTACTACTGGAATCACTACAGTCTTCATGTTTCAAGGACGTTGGGTCTCAATTTGTAGATTTTTATACTTCAAATGCTTTTCTGCCTCCTTCTGTATAATGTTATAGTCAGAAGGGACAGCCACGTCTATTATGATACAAGTCTTCAGCTTTTTGTTTTTGAGTATGATGTCCAGTTTATTCGCTATTATAGTGCGGTCGGTTTCAACTTGCATGTCCCATATCAACGTGATGTCGGGGGTGTCGATGACAGGGTCTGGACTGTGCTCATATCACTTCTCATGAACTTCTATGCCAAATTGTTTACAAATGTTCCAGTGCAGTTGTGCGGCGACTGTGTTATGGCGATCAAGGTATGCTTTCTTGGCCAGGATAGGGCACCCAGATACAATATGGTGGATGGTCTCAAGATATGCTCGACAGAGTCTACATTTGAGATCGACGTCAGTTTTCATAATCCTAGCCTTCATATAGTTTGTTGCTATGGCCTGTTCTTGGCATGCAGTAATTAACGCTTCTGTCTCTGCTTTCAAGTTTCCAAGGGTGAGCCACTTCCATGTTTCATTGTTGTCAATAGTTTCATTTCAGTCTCATTAAGGATCTGTCCATACATGCTTTTTTCTTTCCATTTTTCATTTCGTTCTTTTCTCTTCATTTGGTTCATTTCTTCTTTAATAATTTTTACTTTCTTTGTGTCAGGTATGTTTGTGCAGGCTCCTTCAGTCTTGTCTTCTGAGTTGTCATCTTCATATCTGTTCTTCAATTGACGTCGGGTAATGCTAATGTATTTACCATTACTTTTCAGCTTCAAGTAGGTGTTTAGTCCTTTGATGGCGATGGCGTGGTTGATCTCCAAACTGTGCATTCCCCTCCCTTCTTTCTTGGTAGATAAAGCCTGTCTATGTCAGTCCAGGGCGGAGTGCACCGTACATGTAAATCTTTGGGCAATCTGGGCAAGTGAGTTTGTATACACCTGATAATTGAAGTTTATCCATACTGTTTTTATTGTTTTTGATGTATTTGCTAATAGGATTATTTGTCTTGAAAGAGACTTTAATATTTCCTTTTTTGAGTAGGTTTTTTAGTTGAATACTAATGTTTCCGAGATATGTGAGGCTAACGTATTTGTGTTCAGATAGATCAGATGTTACTGGATAAATTTCTTTTATTGTGTTTTTGTGTATACGTTGGTTAATTAAATAGCTTACAAGAATGGATATAATACATCTCTAATAGATAAGTTAATTAACCAACGTATACACAAAAACACAATAAAAGAAATTTATCCAGTAACATCTGATCTATCTGAACACAAATACGTTAGCCTCACATATCTCGGAAACATTAGTATTCAACTAAAAAACCTACTCAAAAAAGGAAATATTAAAGTCTCTTTCAAGACAAATAATCCTATTAGCAAATACATCAAAAACAATAAAAACAGTATGGATAAACTTCAATTATCAGGTGTATACAAACTCACTTGCCCAGATTGCCCAAAGATTTATATTGGTAGAACAGGTAGAAATTTCGGTACACGCCTAACCGAACATAAAAGAAGTTTCGATAAAAATAAAAAAGATTCACATTATGCTAAACACCTTCTTGAAAATAACCATTCTTTCACAAAAGAAATAGAAATTCTACATGTTGAAAATAGAGGTCTAAAATTGAACTTATGGGAAATTTACGAAATAAATAAACATAAAAACAGCAATAACCTAGTAAATGAACAAATAGATTTTTATTACACCCCTCTATTCAATATTTACAAGGGATCGAGTGAACACGATTCTGAAGGGAATATTCTTTGAGAAAACCAACCCGACGAACAATTAAAAACACATGTACACCTTCTGTAAAAAATCTTATAAATTCATTGTACAACAACTGTTACTTCGTATTCTGATGAAGTCTTTCTAGCAAAGACGAAACGTACGTCAATACCAAAAATAAAGTAGAAAATGTAAACAAGTGTTTTATTTTATAATGACAAAAAACAGTAATTTCTACAAAACTTGTGTTTCATTTAGAGGTAGGGCTGACAAATACTTCCATTGTTCAAAAGCTTTGTACCTGAACACAAAAACTGTGCAATTCCGCAGATTATTCCGTGTATTAAAATAATAAATAAGCTTCGCGAAAATTGAACTGAAAATGGCACAAAAAACATACTTGCCCCAAGAGAAAATTCTTCAGTAAAATGATTTCCTTCTTATTTACCGTTCAGTGATATACCAAATGCGGCAATAAACGTGGAAGTAAACGGATGCTGGTAGCTTTATCCGGAATTATCTTTGTCGGAACATCCTCTTAATAGTTCCCATTTAATTAAACCCTTTTCGAAAAAGCGGATATTTCTCCAACATTCACAATAAGAAAATCATTCCAAGCGGAAGAATCAGACCGTTCCTAACTCGAAACTCCAGAAATATTCATAGGCTCACTCAACTGAAAATATCTCGCGTAAACGCGTCACGAACGGTCAACATTTCCCTAAAATCTAGGACTTCTCGCCAGAAATCACGTTCGGTAATACGGTCACGTATTTTTATGGGATTTACGTAACTTCTTCGGAACTTTTCCGAAGTTTGTGGTGCATTCAACGTTGTATTCCGGACCATAATACTTCACGAAGTCGCCGAGCACAAAATTTATGCATATATAAATCTCATTAAGATGCATCCCGAAAAATAACGAAGCAAGTGTGGATTTCTTGCATTTCCGACTGTTTGGGTGCAGGAAGCGTGAAACACTTTCCTAATGGAGAGCTCTGTAGTTGAAAGAAAGGACAAAAAGTGGAGAACTTCAACGTGGTGTTGGAAAGAGAACCCAGATGAATCTTCTAATTGAATTACTGGGATATTTGACACTTTTTAGGGGGAATAAAAGTAGTGTTTAAATAAATGCAGGCGAGACTTTCGGAGAAAAATCGTCAATATTATTGAACTGAGTGTTTGTACGTCGTGTTTAATGTTATTTATACTTTAATTATTCGATGGAGTATTCCGTTACTTTTTATTATATTATACAGTTAATTTTGAAATCGAATAAATTAGGAAATTGCTTCATTTTCTGTCACTTCTTGGTACTAAATATACAGTGGCTCAAGTTTCATGGTGTTTTCTACATTTTCAAACTGAATAATCAATAAAAAAAACTGGTCAAATTAACATAAGTTGGACCGATCTCGCAAAATATATCTCAAATTATTTCAAAAAGTAATATTAAAATAGCTTTCAAACCTTCACATAAAATTTCCAACCTCCCTCTAAAGCTAAAGACAAAAGCAACCGGCATCATAAGTCCGGAGTTTATAAATTATGTTGTCAACAGTGCGGCATCGTATATGTAGGACAAACCGGAAGATCTTCCCGAAAAAGGTTCAAAGAACATCAATCATCATTCAGGAACCGGAAAGGTAACTCTAATTTTGGGAACGAAACCAGTTAGATCTTCCCAGAATTGGACAAACTTGAAATAGTACATCTGGAAGCGAAAAGCAAAAACTAGACATCCTGAAATCGTTAGAAATATTCATTATTAATTATTAGAAATTATTTATTATTTAGAAATGAAAATATTAAACTAGCAGAAGAACCTCTGGCACACTCCACTTCTCAAAGATTTGCACAAGCCGAAAGCCTTCAATGAATATATCGAGAGTTCAGATTAATTCGGTCCGTTTTCAAAAGATAGCTCTAAATACATTAAAATTTTAAATAAAAACAGCTGACTATCGGGGTTTTGTCAGATTGGACATCTACCGACTACATCCAGTTTGAATTGTTTCGAGTTTCATACAAAAAGTTTTTTGTTTGCTGTTGAAAATCTCAAATTTTGTTGTTCGCTGTTGAAAATCTCAATTTTTTTGATAACTGAATAGCATTTGCGAGAAGTAATAATTTTCTGTTTTAATTGAAAAATAAGTTCAGCTGAAACTCATAGTATGCTTGTAAAAATTCACGTGACAATGCTCCAAATGACAAATTATGTAGGGAATGGTTTTGAAGCTTTAAAATTGTTGATTTCAGCGTTGAAGAAAGACCTCGCTCGGGACAACCGAAAAAATTTGAATACGATGAATGATAGACATTTCTCGATGAATATCCGAGTTTAATGCAAGGCGAATTTACTTTAGGTTGGAGGTGAACGAAAAAGCAGTTTCTGTAGGTTTGATATCCATAGGCCTTATTCAAAAACAAGGCAGTTGGCTTCCTTATAAATTGAAATCAAGTAATCTTGAAAGGCGATTATTTTTTGTTGTATAATCATTGAGAGACAATTCGTTTATTTTATTTGAAAATGCAGTAAACACTAGCAAACAAGAGTTACTTTATATTCAGTAAAATGAGTGATAGAAAACGGAATAATTTCATTTTTTCATGCCATATTTATACTTCAGTAATGATTATTCTCAGCTGATTTGATCGACAAAGATTAACATTGTTTCATAACATAGTAGCTCACAGCTCAATAATAATAATAATGTTGGTGTATTCTAAGCGTCACTCTTCGTTTTCATTGTTTGCTCAACTTTAAATCCTGACATTATATTTTTCAAATGATCTTATCCGCTGCACAATGATTAACTATTATTAATACTTAAATATATGACAAAATATTCCCTTAATCTTTAGTGTTTGGAAAAATGCATTTTGACATTGAACAATGCGGTTATCATTGATATTAAAGCTATTATTTTGTTCCAACAGTAATAACTCTATCATGATTATTTTCAGAATTCTTCCAATATATTTCATTTAAAAGGGGTCTAAATTCAATTTTATTTGGTATTCTTCAAGGTTCCAGTTTAAAAGAAATTCAATAAAACTTTTATTTTAATTATGTTTATGTCTGTAGATAGCTTCTCAAAGTAAACTATATTATTATCAATTGAATCGGTCATTATTTGATGGAAATTCATTTCAACTGAATAAATAATATAGATTATTTCACCCAATAAAACTATGTTTTACGTTATACTCCATTCACATTATCTCTAATTTACGAACGTGGTGTGTCACATTTTGAAAGGATGTGACCAGGTGTCCAATAATTTCAATTTTTTGAGTATGATAACATCTCCCCCTCCTTGAATTCTTAACTTGTTTGAGAATTTCTGTCGTAATATATTTTTAATTAATTCAGATAATTGTCTATTTCGTACAACTTTGTCAAAATCGATGTTGGAGTTTTATTTGACATGTTTGCTAGAACAGGTGAACTAGTAACATGCGATTCTTGAGCAATTTTGAGAATGATGGATTAATATAAGCGAGTGGAGTATTTCCATATTTCAGTATCGCCTTATGAATATCAGTATGTTTAATTGCACTGTCTTAAAAGGATTTTGTAAATTCCTACAGCTCTTTCTGTACATTCGTCCATACTGAATTAACGATTCACTTATTGGTTTCCTAGCAAATTCTGAATATATTCTTTATTCATGGAAAGAAATAAGAAATTGCTTTGTTTTCTATCACTTTTCATTAACTGAATATACAGTGACTCGAGTTTTGTAGTGTTCATCACATTTTTAAACTGAATAAAAAAAATTATATCTCAACTAATATATATATATATATATATATATATATATATAAGTTAGGTGTGCCTTAGGTCCGTCTGCTCATTTAAAAGTCATATTAACAGATCGTATTTTTGTGTTTAAATATTTCGATGGTTTCCAGGATGTCTAGTTATGATTAGTTTCAAGAAAATATTTCGCAAAATTAGAGTTATCCTTTCGGTTCCTAAATGAGGATTGATGTTGATGTTTTTTGTACTTTTTTGTGGAAAGATCTCCCGATATATATATATATATATATATATATATATATATATATATATATATATATATATATATATATATATATATATATATGCTACTGCACTTTTGACAACTCAATTTATGGACTCCAGAATCATTCTACCGGTTGTTTCTTCCTTTTTCATTAAAAAAGAAGTTGGAAATTTCTTGTGAGGGTATAAAATCTATAACTATGTTAGTTTTTTAAATTATTTAAGCTTTTTTTTGCGAAATTGGTCCAAAATATGTTAGTTCCATAAATGTCTTGTCATAATTATCTGTTTCGGAAATGCGGTATCATTGTTGTTTTAGTTTTTTATTTATGGGAGAATTTATGGTTTTTGTTTCGAATTGATTGTTTGTGGCTATTTGTTCAGTTATATTCAGTTCCGTTTTCAATGTGATATCTATGTATCATTGATCTGTAGGTAGCGAGTTCATGAGTGCTCGAATGGTTTAAAAACTTGGGTATGTATGTATCTGTCCTTGTGAGTTTTCTGAATATTTCAAGGGAAATTTCATCATTATTCTTAATTAAAGTTAGGTCCAAAAAATATATTATGTTATCACATCGTGAATTTGACCTTATGGTGCAATCCATTAAGATGATATTCTAGTGTGTTTTCTAATTCTAAATGTGTTCCGCAGAAGCAAGCCAATATTTCGTCTACATATCTGTCAAAATATCCTTTGCGTGACTGGATCTAAGAATTTTTTTTTCGAAAAAGGGCGTAAAGATTTCAGCGAGTAGTGGGCTGAGAGATGAATCCATGGCAAATCCATCTTTCTGTTCGTAAAATTCACTACTGTATTTAGAATAATTTTCTCACACGCAAAGTTCAAAATGGTTAAAATTTCGTTTTTTTATGATCGGATCGATGTTATTTTTCGTTTATATTCATATATTCTGCATTTGGTATAATCGGAAACATATTAACTACATCAAACAAAACTAGAATACTTCTATGTGAAGCAGTAATATTTTTCAGTTTTTTTGTGAGTTAAATCGAATTTTTTATTGAATAGAGTGAGTTGAAGTGTGTTAGTTCTTCAAAAAAAAAATGTTTCCCAAATTATATGGCCTTATTAAAATCCATAATGATAATTCACCAATACGTGTGATAGAAAACGAAAAAATTTTTTATTTCATTCTAATAAAAATGAACTATCGCAAAGTAACGGACTACTCCATCCAATATATTCTATATTCAGTTATGAATTAAAAAATCTGGCTTACTAATGGGCATGACATTTATGGATAACTTAGAAATTCCAGAACATCAGTTAAACTTTTTTGGTTTCTGGCTTAGAAACTTAGAAAATAACATAATTCCAAAACATCAGTTAAACTTTTCTGGTACTTTTTGGTGTACATACGTAGAAGATATAATTTTTGATTTAACCGGACAGACCGAAAAATTCATAGATTTCTGAGCTGTAACCATCCCAAAATCATATTCCTTTGAGTGGTTCCAAAATTTAAAGTGGTACTTTTGAAGTGAGACACTAGAAGCATGGCAAACCACCGAAAATTTTCGCGGACAATGAATTACAAGCATGTGACGCATAAATCGGCATCCATCCTGAAAAAATTTCTTGGAATGTAGGAATACCTTTTTGAATTCTTCCTAGTAATTAATTACGTCAATCAATTAGTATGCTAATTTAAGGATTAGCATACTTCAAATGGGGTGTAATATAGGGATAATATAATTGAGTTTAATGGTTTATTTGCAGCCTAAATTCATGTTACAAATGTACAATGTTGGAATTGTTTTACCCAAAGGTTGAGGTAATATTCTGTGAAGTGTGAAATATAATTGCGGTGAAAACACTATATTACTCGTAGAGGAGTATATCGATGAGGTTTTTCACCGTTATTCACTTTCGCTGAGTTCACATTTAATAGGTTCACTTTTACTGGTTTCGATTCACTTTACGCTTTAACTATCCAATTACAAACAAACAATGGAGATAATACATTCACTTCCAGGCCTTTTATTGAGTAACTGTGTTATAATGAGTAGGTGTTTCTTGGAATGTTAAAGCGAATGCGAATATAAACTTATTCAAAAGCAAGGGGAGAGATGTGTGATTATAACTCGAGATATGAAAAAAAGAGGAAATGTGATTATAGCTTACTTGTTTATACAGAGTGTGTGTAGGTGTATTGCGTGACTGTCTGGTCGAAAAGACAGAGGAAAAAAAATCGGTGTGTTTGTAGGACTAGTGTTAACGAACGACTTTTAAGGCTTCGTGAGTAAGTGGAAAAAAATGAGACTGCGTTAGGAGTCAACATATGGCGCAGGTAGGATTCCGAAACCACCTTTACCTATTTTCGTTGCTACTGCCCCACTTAGGTTTCTAGGAAGAAAGAGACAAACGTACCCGCCTAGTAAAACTTTCTTGTTTGATGTAGAATTCGAATACATTCGTTTGAAAGCTATGGAAAAGATTCGGAATTTGGGAAAATGGATTCCATAAAACTGAATGAAAGCCAATAACATAATAGGAGAAACTACTTATGAAATACAGCTCGACAAATACAGAATGAGACATTTCTCGGGAAAATCATAAAAAGTGATAAAAATGGACAAATTTTGAGAATTCTTAGCATCTTAAATCATGGATGAATTCAAGAGAACTATCAGAATCCACTGCAAAACCATATTGTTTTAGAAAGAAGACATTTCCTCTGTTTTTAGTGGGATTAGAAGGGTGTAATCCAATGTTAGATGGTAAAATCCGGTAAAACCATTGACACTGATGGCTACCAATAGCATATTATCGAAATTAATAGGCCATTGCATGAAGATGACCGGAATATGGAAACAGGCAACATAAAGTAATTTTAATCGCCCATGATAATACTACATCACACACAACAAAGGCTGTTGAGAATTATTAGTGCATGCGGCTGATTCTCCAAATTTGACTCCATCAGATTATCATCTATTCGCATCATAGTTTGGATAGAAGATTCACCTCTTTGGAAATGAGTTTTTAATATTTCCCAGTTTTGTTCAAACATAAATCGAATCATTTCGTTAATGACAAATATTGAAGTAACTTTTTGCCAAAACTCGATGGCAAAAGATTTGCCAGACTCAAAATTACCACTTCTTCAAAAGAAAAACTCAATATGGCCCATCTTTTATAATTAATGAGACGGATGAGGTATGGTAATAGAAAGTTCTTCGGAACAGTGCAACATACATATGTATGACAGTACTAAAATCAAACAAGCCAGAATAAGTTTTGATCGCCGGCATATAAGCAGCAGCCAGCACATCATTAGCTTGCAGGCTGCAATTATCATTGAGCAGTAATGTCCAACGAATACAACTCAGCCACGCTCCTATATTCACCCTGCATGGGAACAGTAATGTTCTATCAAACACTAGCGCCACCTAATGAACGTGAATATTCATTCACAGGAGCGAGTTAATTCAAGCAATGAACTGATTTTTTTAACATTACTAACTTAGAAAACATTCCTCGTGCTCAAGTCGTATCCAATTTGGCAGTAATTCTCATAAGCAGCATTTATATTCTAATTAATTATAATAAATATAAGTAATAAGGAGTATGGGCTATGATAACAAGAAGTTATTCGAAGCGGGACTGCAACATTCATCTGTATTTTGTTTTGAAGTTATAAGGTTAGTTTTGAATCGTTATAAGGTATGATGCACTGTTCTGACTCGAAAAACTTTCTGTTACCATAGCTTATACTGCTCATTAATTATATCCACTCCTTAACATGTGAAAGCTGCACCATAAAATTTCATGGATCTCTTTCCTTGCTTTATGGATATGAAGACTATAAATGAATTCGATAAATTTCAATTTAAATTATTAGTTTCAGGAAAATTTACATAAATTTAAATTTCTATCATAAAAGTCACTTTCTTCTTTCACTTTTGATAACTTACGTTCAGTGAGTTTTTGCACAGGTATACCGATAAAATGTATTTCGTTATTCATTGTAGAATTATTGATAATAAATAAATTTATATGATCAGAAAATGACTTATTTCGAAAAAATTGTTTTTATCATGTATACAAAATGATGAGATTTTGGATCACTGAAAATGTAGTGATAAACGAGTAGACAACGAAGATAGTTAAGAAAAAAACATAGGTGGCGTTAGTTTTAGAGTACCAACAGAAGAAGTAATGTAATTCAGAACAAAAAAATTTATGTATAAGTGGAAGAATAAAATTTGAAAATACATACTAAACAACCGTAATAATATGAAATGCCAATCCAAATGACATTTTAAATTATTACAAATAAAGCTTACAAAAAATATCATTAGAACAAAAACTTCTTATTGAATTTTTGAACAAATAACTCATGAAGGAGTGACTTTAATGATAGAAATTTACATTTATGTAAATTTTCCTGAAACTAATAATTTAAATTGAAATTTATCGAATTATTGATCAAAAACTGGAAATATTGATATTCGTTAATGTTTGACGATGGATATCTCGTAACGGCTTCACTTAATCGAAAAATCATAAGTGACCATTTTTGTAGACCAGTAAATTTCCTACAAAATTATGTGTTCCGTAATGCGAAATAATTTTTTTTTCATCGACTTATAAAATTTATAATAAAAACGAATATTTTCCTTAAAATAGCCAAACTTCAACTATGAATATCTTTTAATCGGTTGAGTTTTTGAAAAAATCATAAGAGACCTTTTTTGTAAAGCATTCAATTTCATACAAAGTCTATGCCACGTAATATTTTTCCAAGCAGTTGGAAGCGAGATATAGTTTTTTTCATCTGATTATTAGAAAAAATAGAAACCAGCAAAGCGGAGGACCTTCCCGTTATAATTAAGAGCTCATACTTGGAGAGAATTCTTTTTAGGTGTCTACGAACCTATTTTTCAGAGCATAAAGTCAAAAATAAATTATTCGATTTTTTTGACCCACCCTACCCCGTATGCTCTTCCACAAAACAATTCGGAGTCAACGTTCGGAAAATAGTCGCCTGACAAAACTACGATTTCCCTTTCACAGAACCAAAAGCGGCCGTTTCCAAGCCAGGTACAAATCCCGCTTTCCACCCCAACTATAAAAAGGCAGTTTTCAAAGTCATTAACAATTAAGCGGCCTAGTTTACGAGCCAGGTGAGCGGCCAGAACTTTCAATCGGGAAAACTTCTAACGATCTTCGCGCATGGCCAGGCCGAGAATTAATTGCAATTACGAAAATTTACATTCGTTTTACCCGGTTGTATTTCGTTCATAATGCCACGAGGAATGGAAAAACTTCTCTGATTTATATTTGGACAGAAAATTTAACGAGTGGAGAACCGGATAGCAGCGTTTTCACCGAGGATTATGCTCGCTTTTCAAGCAAAGTGCGTTTCCCTGTTATACTTCCGCGTTTTCGAGGAGTTCGATATGAAGTTGATAAGGTCTATTCGGGGAAAACCGTTGACTGAAATGAAGCTTGGATTTTTTGCTGACTCGTGCTCAGGTAGCAATATCCATAGAATAAAGAAAATCGTAGCAAGCGATGTGTATTTCTGCTTGGGAACGCACTTCAATAAATCACTGACATTTTGAATTGCCCCCTAGTAATTTCAAACACTTCTTCTGTCAACTTATATCAGTTAGGATTTTTTTCTACCATATCGGTATGGGGACGATAAGATCGATTCGGGCCAAACTGTTGGCTGAAATAAAGCTTGGAACTCTTTGCGTACTCAAGATATATATTTAACAGACAATCAAAAGAGTGATTTGTATTACTACTAAAAGACAGTTCGATAAATCAGTGACTTTTTGAATTTTGCGCCCATTGACTTCTAAGGCATGTTCTGTCAAAATCAGCTTGGAATTTGTTGACTCATGCTCAGCTGACATATTAATATGAAGTTTATTTATTCATTCAAACAGACTTGCCATTTTACAACAACAAGAATAACACACTGTTCTGCAGTGAACACAAACTGTATAAAATATAATAAACAAATCATCGAAAATATAATCATATGCATTGGCCAAAAAATCAATTTATTCGTACATTCAATTGAACTCGATTTCTTTCCAAGTATTTTGTGATTGAAAATATAGATGACAAAAATGAATCAGCATGAATTGACCTTAAGGCCTTGTCTATAGGATTAATGAAACTATAATTAGTTGGTCAAAATCTGACTGTAAACAAAATTCTAGGTTTCTCAGGTTTACAGTGTTATAATTCGATTTAACATTTTCTTAAAGATATTTATAATCTAGAAAATTATTTAAGACTTTATATATGACCATAAGGTCAAAAATTTTTCTTCTGTATTCTAATCAAATCAATCCGAAATTCCGCTGCATAATTGTATAATTTACATTTGAATATCAAAACAAATTGAATATGTTGTCTTCTACAATTTTAATATCAAAAAACTTTTATTCAAAAAACTTTTAGAAATAAATTAATGTCTAAAATAAGCACCGCTCACGTTTAATAGACGTATATAATCAAAACTCAATATATAATGTCAAATGGAATAAATAAACCAACAGATATATGAAAGTCATTAAAATTAATAAATAAATATTTAAAAGGAGACAAGATTTTGTTTCTGGTCTTACCTTTGAGAACTCCAATTGCCTTTTAAAAACATGAACTTTAAGGACTTCTCAAAGAATATAATTTATTTGAAATATTTAATATATTTAAATATTCGAATAAGTTAATTCAGAAATCTCTCAAACATCCACTATAATTCTAAGTAATTCCTTCTTCGTTCCTAGATAAAATGCCAAATATCAAAATCAAAAAACTAACCTATATCACAACGCACACGTGTTAAGAATGAATGCTTCGAAAACAAACCAACTTTAGAATTCAAGATTGATCTATGTTCTAACAAAATCACAGAACAGTGTAAGTTATTTTTAAGGTTATTTGAATTCATTGACATTCCATGAGATCTGATTTCTGAATTAACTCATTTGAATATTTAAATATATTAAATATTTCAAATAAATTATATTCTTTGAGAAGTCTTTAAGGTGTGTTCATGTTTTTGAAAGGCAATTGGTGTTCTTAAAGGTAAGACCAGAAACAAAATTTTGTCTCCTCTGAATATTTATTTATTAATTTTAATGACTTTCGTATATCTGTTGGTATATTTATTCTATTTGACATTATATATTGAGTTTTGATTATATACGTCTATTAAACGTGAGCGGTGCTTATTTAAGGCATTAATTTAATTCTAAAAGTTTTTTGAATAGAATTTTTCTGAAATTAAAATTAAAGAAGACAACATATTTAATTTGTTCTGATATTCAAATTTTGTTATATTTCTTCTATCAAGTAAAAAGCCTTTTTCGATTTTATGATTCACATTGGAAAGCGGAAAACCGCTATGTTATAAGTTTATACATTGTTATCATTATTTAATCACTTATTAGGATGGTTAGGAACAACTGGAATAATTAATTATAATACTAGTTTGACCAGACCTTTATTAACACTCTCAGTTCTTTATACATAATAATCGTGGGCATGTATGACTTCCTGCATGCGCACGAGTACCAAATAATCAATCGTATTCTATCCTCCTTTTTTGAAATTTTTTATTTATTTATATACATATATATATATATATATAAATAAATAAAAAAAAAATATATATATATATATATATATATATATATATATATATATATTTACATAGCTATCTTCATATCACTTACTTTGTATACACAGTCGATCAGGAGGTCTCACTGCCCTGCCATATCTAGTTCTATATACTATATACTATATATGTATACCGTCATTATTTTCTTCAGACTTCAACAAATTAAATAAAAGGAACGGTTTTCTTCAACAAATTATCTGTTGAATTTTGAGGATGGACATCATATCTATGGCAGGTGTCATTTGATCTGAATTTCAAATGTATTCTGTTTCTGCGGTATTTCATCCCGTTTGTATCTTGAATTATATAAGATCTCTGACATTTCAATCTTTCTTTGACTGTGACTGGGCACCATTCAGATTTTTTATGTTTCTTAAAATGTACATGACCATTGGGGTGAAGAATAAGGAAATGATGTTGTATTATTATCATAGTAATATTTTTGACTATTTTGAGAATCTTCAATTTTATTTTTGTATATTTTGAACGTGACTATTTTAGGTTTTAATTTTTTCGTTGAAATTGGTAGATTATTTCTTCTGTTTCACGACATTAGTAGTTGAGCAGGTGAAGGCAAATTCGATTTTGGAGTAGATATGTAGTGTAATAAAGACAAATAGGGATCAGTTTCAGATTCTTTAGACTTTCTGAGTCTAAATATATTTAAATATTCAAATAAGTTAATTCAGAAATCTCTCAAAACTTTCTCTATATCTTCAAAAAACAATTATAATTCTGGTAATCACTTCATCGGCCCTAAATAATATTCCAAATATCAAAATCAAATAACTATCACTATATCTCACCTCACACGTGTTTAACAGGATGATTGCTTCAAACAGACTAACTTTAAAATTCAAGATGGTCTATGTTCTTAACAAAATCACAGAAAAGTGTAAGGTGTTTTAAGGTTATATTCAAATCATTGACATTCCATAATAAGATTAATTAAAGCCTAAATATAATTATATATTATATATAAAATAAAACAGAAAAAGGCTTTTTACTATATTTTTACTATATATGTATATATATATATATATATATATAACAATATTTGAATTCAAAAAAATTTTCATTCAAAAAATTTTAGAATTAAATTAATGTCTACAATAAGCACTAAGACTAAGATTAAAATTCAAGATTGTCTATGTTCTTAACAAAATCACAGAAGACTGTAAGGTGTTTTTTTCTATTTAATTTTATATATAATGTATAATTATATTTAGGCTTTAATAAATCTCATTATGGAATGTCAATGATTTAAATATAACCCTAAAACACCTTACACTTTTCCGTGATTTTGTTAAGAACATAGACCATCTTGAATTTTAAAGTTAGTCTGTTTGAAGCAATCATCCTGTTAAACACGTATGAGGTGAGATATAGTGATAGTTATTGGATTTTGATATTTGAAATATTATTTATGGCCGATGAAGAGATTACCAGAATTATAATTGTTTTTTGAAGATATAGTGCATGTTTTGAGAGATTTCTGAATGAACTTATTTAAATATTTAAATATATTGAATATTTCAAATAGATTATATTTTTTGAGAAGTGCTTAATTTGTGTTTACGTTTTCAAAAGGCAATTGGTGTTCTTAATGGTAAGATCAGAAACAAAATTTTTTCTCCTTTAAATATTTATTTATTAATTTCAATGACTTTTTTATATCTGTTGGTTTATTTATTCCATTTGACATTGTATATTGAGTTTTGATTATATTCGTCTATTAAATATAAGCGGTGCTTATTGTAGACATTAATTTAATTCTAAAAGTTTTTTGAATAAAAAATTTCTTTGAAATTAAAATTATAGAAGACCAACAGATTAAATCAGTTTTGATATTCAAATTTTGTACCTTTAATCCTGATATTATAATTTTATTTTCCGAAACTCTTCGTTTTATCAAGAACTCACTCTCCACCTTGGATAACCTCTCCTCACACAATTCGACTTGAATTTTCGTAGTCGATTTCAGCTGTTTGATCTCCTCTACCTTTGACAATTCCTCTTTCAGGATACTGTTCTGCTTGATAAATTCAGTTTTCATCAATTTGGCTATTTCTTGATGCATATTATGACTATTTTTTGGTGTTGGCTCATTTCATATTCTAGTGCTGAACATTCGATTACCTGTGTAATAGTCATTTCCCTGTGGAATAGTCAGTCTATTGAAATCTTTTCTTATGTTGCACTTATTACTGAGATTATTCTTAACATACATATATATGGCGCTCTATCTATGCACTTTCATGTTCCTGCAAAAACTTGAGATCAGTTCGTATCCATAGAGTTTATAAGCTGCTAGTTGTTCATATGTCTGCCAGTATTAAATCAATTCAACTGATTTATTGTTCAATAGTACTTCTAGACCATTTATGGATGCTGATATAGAATGTATATTTAAGTGTATCAGCTTGTAATTAGCATTACATGTTTTTTTCAACTGATTATTTTAGATAGTTGTTTTATTCTGTGTTGGTGCTAGGTCTTTGGAATAAGTTTCGAAACGAAAATTCCCTCACAACAGCACCTTATGGCCATACTTCGGGATTGCTCATTGTACTATTATACAGTTCCCCTGTGTAGATGCCAACGCTAAATGCCAAATTATTACCTTGTGTCTCCAATTTTTCACCTCTATTTCTAAATTTTTTCATTTATTCAAGATAATCTTTGATATGATGTTCAAATACATTACTTTACTGTATTTTACCTACGTAAATCCATCTCCGTTTGGCACCTTCTTTTATAATAGAATTATTAGTTTTCTTTGTACCTGTGCATATTACATTTTTTTATTTTTGTTTATAGAACTAGTAATTATTTTCCATTCATTATCTTGTTGTGCTAATGTTTGCTCTTTGTTTTGTTTGATTTGATGTTTAACATTTCTATATCGTATTTGACATATTTCTGAGTCATTATTAGTGACATTTGTGTGGTTAGGTGTGGAAAATAGTAGTCCCAGTGTTCCTTGAGCTGTTGTCGCTGTCTTTTCTGCATGAGTTCTTTTACTAAGTATGTTTTTTCTGTTTTTGTACTCTGTCCTTGTTTACTTTATTCACTTCTTTCCCTTGTTCTTGATGGCTGTTTTTTCTTCTTTGTTCACTGTTTGCACCTTGATTAAGTTTTTGTGTTTTTTATAATTTCTTGATCCTTCACTTTTATTTCATCCATGAGTAGAGCGTTATTCTGTATTCTGTTCTTTTCTTGTGATTCCTTCAGTAATTCTCGAAGGTGTGTTACTTCAATTATAACTCTGACGTACTGAAATACTTTTTGGTACCTGCTTTTCTATTATATTTTTTATTACTTCATAAAAGATTGTAAATGCTCGTATGAATATTATTACCTTACAAAGGATCCCAGTTGGATTTTGTAAATTATCTATTATGGATCCGAAATCTGCTATTTTGAAGGCAATATAAGTGAGCCTTTTTTAACGATCTGTTATATTAGTTTCTACATTTATGCTGAAATATAAGGCAGGATGGTGCGAGTCACAACTTACTAATTCATCTTTTGAAATTGAAATATTTGAATCCTCAAATGTCGAGAATATCAGATCTTATATGACATATTGGCATTTTTATTGTATTTAATTGGGTCATATTCAACATAGAAAAGGTATTGAAGATCAAGGTCTGAATTTTATTCATCGAACAAACTTTTGTCTCATTTTAATCAAGCCAACATTAATTTGGAGTATTAAAGTCTCCCAAGCATATAAGATCTACCTCAGGTAACTTATCGGCAAGCAATTACGAATCGTCACAATAATTCACTTTTTGGGGGAAAACACACAGAAGATATTGATGTTTTCTGTGAGCCAAGACTTAACAGCACACATATATGCTTTTAATCTACATTTTCTACGGTTATTATTCGATAGGTAAATATTTTGTGTATTGCTATCAGCCCTCTTCCTCCTATTGATTTAGAACTTGTATCGGGTGTTTTTTAGAGTGATCGAACTTTCGATAGGAATAACTGTGTTTAATAAAAGGAAGAAGCCATGTTGTTTTGTTATTTCTGTTCAGTAAACATTGACAAATTATCATGGAAAGACTCACGCCGCAACAACGTTCACAAATTGTTGGAATTCATTCTCAAAATCAGTGTACTATTCGCCAAACTTATAGAGCACTTCGTGAAATTTATGGTTTACATAATCGTCCATTAGAGCAGCTTATTCGTCGAACTATCGATATATTTCGGACATTTTCTCTACTCGATGCAACAACAACAACAAGAAAGAAAAAGAAAAAATCGCTGTTGTAAGTCATAGTGTTAATGATGATCCGAATTTGTCTATTAGTCGACGTTCAGAACAAGTTGGACTCTGCGCATCCAGCATATGCAATTTTGCGTAAAAATTTTGGTCTACACCAAAATCCAACTGATTCAAGAAATAAAGCCACTTGACCATAATAAGCGGCGTTTGTTTGCTGATTTGGCCCTAGAGCAGCTTGACGTTGATCCACTTTTTTATCGTAAAATTGTGTTTAGTGATGAAGCTCATTTCTGGTTGAACGGTTATGTAAACAAGCAAAATTGCCATATATCGAGTGGAAACAATTCTCAAGAAGTTCTGCAGGTTCCATTGCATCCTGAAAAATGCAATGCTTTACACGCTCGAGGCATCATGCTGGATGCTGGAGTTAATGTTACATTGAATGGTGCTCCTTACAGATCCATGATTAATGATTATTTTGTTTCAAAATTTGATTGGTATCGACCCAGAAGGGTTTTGGTTCCAACAGGATTGTGCTACACCTCATGCTGCTACCGTAACAATTGATTTATTGAAAGAAAGATTTGGCGATAAAATTATTTCGAGAAATGGTCCAATCATTGTCAAGTCATTGATTTATGCTGATAAACCAGAAACAATAGACGCTTTGGAAGCCAACATAACTCGTGTTATTGATGAAATAAGGCCTGAATTACTCGAAAAAAATAGTCCAAAATTGGTCTGGTCGAATACCTCTGAGTTAGTCGTGGGGGACATATGCCGGAAATTATTTTTAAAACATAAATGTCACAAAATTATCTTTCAAATAAAAAAAATTTGGCTTCAATCTTAATTTAAATGAGTTTATTTCGTTGTAAAGTTCTATCACTCTAAAATAACACCCGATATAAGAATCTCTATCCTTACGATAAACATTGAACCCTTTGAAACCTAGCCCTGAATCAATGAAATCGGCCTTTAGCCAAGTTTGTGTTAAACAAATTACATCGTTATTTGAACTTAATAGAGAATGAGAAATATATTTCAACTTTGTCCTTAGAACTCTCACATTTTGGTAATAGATTAAAATCTCTTTAGAATATAAAGAGTTGATAAAAATGCTTCAGGGTAAACTGTTCGCTGACAGAAAGCTTGAAATGTTTTTCTGAATTCTGTATTGCCCATATTACCATGATAGTAATATATCAACAAGCCAAGAAATTAATTTGATATTGTTGGCAAGATAGAAGAAGAAAAATTCATTGAATAGAATCCATAATGAAATGTTAGGATACACTGCGATAAATCATAATTAGAATTGCAGCAATTTAGTCCCCCTAAGCTTAAGAAAATAGATGTTCAAAAATATGCTGGAAAGTTCTTCCTTTAGATTTTTGGGCTTGCCAGCAATAAGAAGTTATTAGTTTTCTTCATCACTGATCACTCTGCAAGAAACAATAATGTAAAAAAAGTTATCCAAAGGTGTTTTGTTTTTGTAGTACATTGCCTCTGCACACAAATCGCATATTTCCATACAAACAGTTTATGATTTAGGGATCGATCACTCGACAACCTGGCTCCGCTCAACTAGCATATCTTTCCTCGATTGAAAAAAAATTAAAATGGACGTTAAATTTCCTCCAACAGAGTATAAAACCTGGTTTACTGAGCAAGATGAAAAATTATTTTCAATGAGTCTTAGGGGCTTTTAAGTTCGATGTAATAAATATATTCAATTTAGAAGAGAATATATTGAGTAATGAAATATTTTTTTCGAAGTTTAATTTCGTCTATAGTCAGCTAAGAATTCCTCAATATATGCACTCGTATATTGGTGAAACATGAAGATCTCTTCAATATTACAACCGTATTTAATCAAGTGGCACTTTATAACTAATTAAAATATTTTTCAGATACGAGGGAAGATGTTAGACCGCTCCTCCCGCTCAATGAGGCTACACAAGCTCCTTCCAGGGACGAGATACCTCATCTGCGTCTTGGCGTTGGGCAATTGGGCATCGCATAGTCGTGAGACTGCAGAATCTTACTTGTCAGCGCGCGTGCGGTCGGACACCAATAATTCGATGGAAGTGTACAGTGACGCGATGTTACCGCTTCTGGCAGACTCTCCCACGAGTAAGTGCTCCGAGGTTGTCACGTTGAGCATGCCGGATTCCATGCATATCGGGGTAGGTTCCCCGGAACACGGTATAGGAGGACCACCCTCCATACTTACCCGTAGACTTGGACTCATTATAGGTTGTTGCATGGGCTTCATTGTTTTCATAGTGTTAGTGTCCATTTTGGGATATCTGAAGATTAAAAAGCAGAGACAGGCAGTGAAAAGGGATCAGCCTGGTGTACCTCCTGAGTATATTTCGTACAGACATTTTTCGATACAAAGTGGAGATGCTAGCGCTCATCACAGTACTACAGGAGGCCATCCGCATTTCATAACGAATATGAACACAACAACCATTAACTAAGGATGGTACGGCTAATCTCTCCATTTTTTACCCATTTGTCATATGTTTGTATGTTTCAACACGAATGAATATTAAAGTGTACCTTCATTAATTAACTTAGATACATGTGCACAGTGTGTCCCCCACAAATTAAAATTTTTCCATATGAAAAAGCACGACACAGGGGTAAACACTGAATCAGAGCTATACTTACTCTTTTGCTTAATTTCCAATATATAAGAGTGGTGCATGAAGTATAAGACAACCGTCGAAACTAATCAGATCTCATCAAATCTAATCAAAATCATAGTATACGTTTCTGAAATGGCTTTACTTCTGAACGAGATGACACCTGATTTGCCTTTCCCAATAGGATACATTTGAATCAACAAACAACCAAAAACAGCATCTGTTTAAAATTATGCGTAATCTCAAGAAACGACGGGTGATGAAACCTTCACATTCAACCTTTCTCATATATATATATATATATATATATATATATATATATATATATATATATATATATATATATATATATATTATATATATCAATTTGATCAAATAAAAACCCAGACTGAAAAAATGGAGTAAGTAACTTATGAATAAAGGCTTGTTCAGCAATTACTTAGTTGGCCATCGTGCTGTATTTCTTATTCAATATTCGTACTTATTCCCCGGAAGACATAAAACATCATAAAATAAATGAAAATACTCAGTTACTGACCTCATTCATTTTATATTTGTTTTTTAGCAACGTTTATATGAGCTTTCGCTAATATAGAAACCCATATCATCGTTGGGATTCAGTTTCAAAATTATGTATGTCATACTAGTTTCAGTGATTTTATTGTTAAGTAACCAACTTCATAAAAGTGTACTATATTATACCAACTACATAAAATTCACTTTTCGTCCACACATTATGGTATTAAATTTTATTTTCACGAGGAAATCAACTGAACTACCCGAAGAGTCCAAAGATGCTAATAAAATAAACAAATATTTTATTGACTCCATTCCAAGAGTTCTTAGGGATCATGATCTTCTTGAAACCTCCAACAGAAACACTAAGGATTCAAATATGGTCAGTTTTACATTTCGGGAGGTAGAAGAAGCCGAGATCTCCAAGGTAATCAATGGGATCAGGAGCGGGGCTACAGGTCACGATGGCATCAATATATCTACAATTAAATTGTGCATTCCTTTCATTCTTCCTTATTTGACGCATGTTGTCAATTTTTGTCTGAAAAACTCTGTTTATCCCAGCTCTTGGAAAAAAGCTTTGGTCGTCCCCTTGCCAAAACACTCCAACCCATCTTCTTTAGATGAAATTCGACCTATTAGTTTGTTACCAACTTGATCTAAAATAATTGAAAGGGTAATGCATGGGCAACTGCAGGATCATCTAGAGAAAAATAAAATAATTCCTGCCTCACTATTTGTTTTTAGACCTGGCCATGGCTGTTGTACTGCTCTGCTCAATGTAACAGATGAAGTTTTCAATTCTATTGACCAAGGAGACCTTACCATCTTAACTTTACTCGACTATTCGAAAGCTTTCAACTCTGTAGATCATGAACTTTTAGTTGCTATATTGCATTACATTGGTGTATCACGGAAAGCTACGGCATTGTTGGCTGATTATGTTGAATGTAGATCTCAGGCAGTAGTCATTGATGATAAAACATCAACATACTTGAGACTGAGCTGTGGAATTCCACAGGGATCTATCTTGGATCCGCTACTTTTTATAATATATATCCTGCTTCGCTAATGTCTGCCTTTCAGCAAATTCTTTTTTTTACGCTGATGATAGTCAGCTAAAACTTTTTTTCAAACCTCATGAATGTCGACAGGCAGTGGCGGCCCTTAATTTCAATTTGAACGTCATATACGAGATATCAGTGAAACATTGCCTTCGTTAAAATTCTAATAAATCCATGTGCCAACTCTTTGGGAGAAAAAATCAACGAAAAATATTCTTGCAAAATTGTGGTCAGAGCATTAAAAGGAATGGAAACGTTGTTCGTTTTGTGGATAGTGCCAAGAATCTGGGTTTGACAATTGATACTGACTTACGATTTACGAGGCATATATCCAATTCGCTGAGCAGAGCTTACTTGAACCTAAGACTCTTATATCAATACAGAACCTACCTCAATAGATCGGACAAGATATTGCTTTGTGAATCCCTAGTACTGTCACATTTGAATTTTTGTGATGTTGTCTACAGTCCTTGTTTAACAGTCTTTGATAAGAATCGAATACAGATGTTTCAGAATCGTTGTTTGAGATTCATTCACGGAATTCGAAAACGAGATCCAATAACATATACCCTCAAGAAAACAGGATGGCTCAACATGGAAGATAGGCGGAAATTTCATTCTTGGGTTTTGTTTTTCAAGATAATCAAGAAGGGAGTACCGATAACACTTTTCAACAAAGTTTTTTTCCGATCTGGTGTGCATTCTGTGAATATTCGCTCTAAATGTAGTATTTCTATACCGAAACATTCAACTGACTTGTTCACGAGATCATGTTCCTACCAAGTGGCAAAAATTATGAATGAATTAAAATTTGAGTATAGAAATATCTCGCTCGATAAGTTCAAATTACGTTTGCACGACAATTTTCGCAACGATCCACTGTACGGCTGAACTGTTCATCTCTCTTTTTTTGCTTCTGGAGTTCTGTTTACTGAAGAGTCTAATAAAGATGTTGTGTGACTATTTCTGGGCTCTGTTTGAGGTGAAGCATACATATACATTTAATTATACAATCTGCGGCATTGTTGAAGTTGTTATTTCTTAGTTGAGTATGCTCGGATTTCTTTAATTTTCGTTTGTGTTTTAAATTGTAGAGGGTTAGATAGGAGAATAGACGTATGACTTCAGGTGGTTTTCAACAAGTTACTGTATTATTTTCTGGCCTGGGGTCATGCGAACTCAATCTCGCCCTCAGATAAGTAATTTTTTGCTTTGTATATTTTGTATTGGTAAATAAAGACCATTTATTATTATTAGTATTATTATTTGAATGTTTTATTCAACATGATTCAGTCGAATTTCCATGAAATTAGAGATTCTCGGAGCATCCTGTAATAGTTAATATACATTCATTTCATAATTTCAATCATTTTTTCAAGATATGTTGTCCCCTAAATATCCTTTAGCGACCGACGTACTCCTCCATCCATCGTGACGCTTCAACATGATCATACTGACTCCACCTCTTGCAGAAGGGTTGCCGATGTTCGAAGCATGCCGTATACTTTTCCAACCCATGCATTTCGCAATGATCAACGTGAATTTTCCAAGTTTATTTCTTCCAATTGACTGAACAGTGCATCGACCTTGTTTATTGGTCATAAAAAGTATTTTTTCTGAACGAACATATGCCCTAAAAATATGTTATTCCTTATCTAATCTAACTAATCATTTTACTTTACTCAATGATGACCAGAAAGCGCTTTTTATCAAATTTTATCTCTGGTATATCCGTAACTAGTAAATTCACAAGTTTTTGTCGTCGACATTCACCAAATATGCTTTTTTAGTGGAATTTTCTTCTTTAAAAACATCTTATTGGATGCCTTCATCTCAAAGGCAGAATTTTAGTATCTAATAGCTGATATCCTCTCAGTTGTGGTTTGAATATTTTTTCAATTTATGGTAATTAGAAATTTTAAAGTTATTATTCATCAATAAAGTCTTCTTTATCATTGGATATTTGGACAGTAGAGAAATCGGAGAAAATGTTTCAGTTAGATCGCGAAAGTAATATAATAATAATAGTTTATTTACTCCAAAAATAAAACAAAAGTAATGAACATAACATGCAGTATTCATGTTAATAAACAATAAATAATCCATGTAGCACCGTTTCCAGTGCTGTCTATGGATGTACATGATTATTATGACTCCGACATAATATCCATCATCTTCCAAACTATAGAAATATTCATTTCACAATATCTCAAAAGAAAAACAAAATAAGTCTTAAATACTAAAAAAAAACAAAGAAACGTATGTAGCATACTGAAAAAATTTGTCTGTTACATCCTGCAGGACATCAGTTAGCGGATCAAACAATGAGTAACACCTCTAGAGTATGTCAAGTATTGAACAACAAAAGCCTCTACCCTTCCGAAGAATCCATGCTTTCATTTCTTTTTTAAACCTACATTTTGGTCGTATATCTTTTATACTCTCAGGGATAAAGTTGAAAGTTCTAGGCGCAATATATGTGAAGGATCGTTGATCAATTGACTTTTTGCCCTTAGTAAGCAAAGATTATCCCTCAGTAATCCAGATGTATTATATGGGTGATCTAGCCTGCTGTGATAAGTTTCACCCTCATTGACAAATATAAACATTGTCCTGACAAACAACTGTCGCATATCCAGAATGCTAAGATCCATGAATAACCGATTGGAGTCATAAGGAGGCGGTTTAAATAATATAATTTTCAAAAGTCTCCTCTGGACTACCATTAAAGGTTCAAGTATAGTTTTCCTCACTCCTCCCCATCCAATGATCCCGTAGCAAATGATTCAGCCAAGGCATAATATAAAACTTTCAGCTGCTGCAAAGGAATAACATATCGTATTTGGTAGAATTTATGAAGTAGAGACCAAATTTTTTCTTCAGATATGGAAAATTTATGTCCCATCTCAAATAAGAGTCAAAGTATCTGAGTAACACAGTTACATATATTTTCTTTAGTGTTTTGTGTCATCCAAATAATAAATTTTTCATATTCAAAGTCAAAGTTGATTTTTTTTTCATAATTTCGTTAGAAATTTCATAATGCTTATTCACTTCAAAGTTTTAGCTGTAACACATAAGAATTGAATCATAAGCATTCACCTAGCAGCGATAGTTTCTACTAATGACAATTATGCTGTCTGTTTACGACTAATTCAATAAAACCGATAACACCGACTAGCTCCTAAGTGCTCTATGGACGCCACCCTTTCTGAAATGAAAGTGAAGGAAGGAATATAGGTCTCAGAGAGTAGGGTAAATCGATATCGAGGTGAATGGGAACAAACTATGATTTTAGCAACACAAGTATCGCAAGGTTGGCAGATATTAGAGGACAAAAAGAAATACTTACTGGAAAAAACTACTTTATGCGTAAATTCACCCTAGAATTACAAACATCCACAGTGGGGACAGATAAACATCCATCAATTACTCACGGACTTGATGGCCCTTACAAAGAGATGCCACTGTTCCACCTAAATATCTTCCACTGCAAGGGCTCCTCAACTGATGTTTTTTCCTGTCAGCGATTTCACGATGTAATTCTCACTTCCACAACCAAGTACAACCGAACTCCTAGTCTGATAGCTAATCTTTCCCAACAACGGGACTTCAATACTGTTCCCATTAATATTGCCAAAAAACTTCTACACCAACACGAATACTAAACTTAATAAACTCCAGGCATGGTGAAATACATTTAAGGATCGAAAATTTCCATCTGGATTAACATGCTAAAGTTTTAAATATTAACATTCGGAATCGTACTCTAGTAAGAGGAATGAATTTCGAGAAGTTTCTTATGTGCGAGAAAGACTCTGAACAACCGTCAACGATGATATGAATACTGGACCAACAGATTTATTTTTTCTCAAACTAAAAACTCCCTTAATTCAATCTCATACGACTTCATCCAAATTCACAAAGGCCACCAGAAACTATCATCAGTTCGTAGAACCGTCCAGAACGATTTATATCGATCAAGTGGAAATGAAGTCTCTAGACTGGAAGATCAAATGTCATTGACTGAGGAGAAATTGGAAAAATCGTTAGAAATTTGCTCAGCAAGCCCATCCATCAAATAGAATTGAGGACATTTCCAACGCCATTTTGAAACCGCAATACTGCTGTAATAAAATAAGAATATTACTTCAAATCAAACCGAATATCCTAATTTCTTAATTTTTTCTATGTTTTGGATGCAACAACGAAATAGTATGACATGAATTTTTGTGCAAACCTCGGGTATAAAAAGTGAGGAAGGACTGTTCCTTAAGTGGTAATACAATTATGTTTAATAACAAAATGAAAGAGATAACTACTCGAAATCGCATGCGTTTTGTTTAGAATAGTTCGTCTTGAAAAAGATTCGATTTCGATATTAGAGACATAAAGTTAAACTAAATTCAGAGCTGACAAATGTAGAAATATATAGGCTGTTTATATGGAAAACAGAATTGCTATCATTTCCTAAGAATAAAAAAAATACTTTTGGTGACTATATTTATGGATATCATCAAAACTTGGAATGATCCATGTCTGGACAAGCGGAGGATCAACGTAAAAAGTCAAATATATTTCAGCTGGATTCGAAAGCTTAAAAAATATTGATAAAAATCTCATTGTTGCCTTATTCAAAAGTATATTTCGATACAATTTTTGATGAATTGGAGTGTGTTGAAAAAAAATTCTTAAGAAAGTTTTTAAGAACTCTATATCTATGAGTATCTCCTATATACAGACATTAATCTGAGAATCCGCAATCGTTCTTCATTGTCAAAATCGTACATGATCTTACTAATGGGACACCTATGTATGCAGTCGCTCACTGATATATCGACATTAGCGTCATCATTCACTGACCATGCACATATTCATTAAGTAGAATACTTAAAGCCATTTCAATTGTTCGTTGACTATGCATAAACACACTGCCCTAAATTAATCTCCAATAGATTTTGTATTAATTAAACAAATTCGGACAAGTATTGAAAATGATAAATGATTGAACTTTCATTCGTGAATTCTTATTTTACTCGTAAGTCTTAAATTTGAAACAGATTACATTCTTTCTCACTTATCCTTTTTTTAGGATGCCAGATAAAGGCATGATTTTTGTTAAAGTAAAAGTAACTTTATTATGGCAACCCACAGATGAATCAACATACTTTTTTCTGATTTCTCTTAAGTTTTTATATCTTTCTTTCAGTTTCTGAAGATTTATTATCAAATAGATCTTTTGAACATATTGAAAACAATTCGTAATTTAATGGTGTACCTTCTACGACAGAATCAAGTATTTCGAATAATACTTATTTTTAATCGTTCGATTCTAATTCAATGAATGGACAATTTAGAAAGACACTTATAATATCAACAACTGGTTGAAAAACCTTATTTTATTATGTTATGAGTAAGAAGTTCCCGTATGACCCTGCTATTTTTTTTTCATTAAATTTGCCTAAGACATCAAATAGATATTTTCATTTTTATTTGTTTGATTGAGATGCTTAGGAAAATAAAGTGAATAGTGTCCAAACAAGAAGACTAATGATTCAAGTGTTCATAATATTTTAATGTTACTCTAAAAATTTTTATTTTTAATACTGGTCTATACATTCTTTAAATATAATATATCAATATTTATATTGATATATTCAAATTAAATGTTTGCTCTTCATTTTCGTATTTATTTGATATATAATTTTCCAAAAAAGTTCAAAAAGATATAAAAAAATATTAATTCAAAAAATTTCAAATCACGTTCATATTGCAAATGTGTTTAAGTTTCCACGGGTTTGAAAAAATATTTCATTTCAATTCGTTTCTTGGTTGTGTCAATTTTTTGATAAGATGTCCGACACTGAAAAAAAGCAATATTTTATTCAGTAGCTCATATCTCCAAAAGCAAAGGTTGGATGAAGTAAACTCTAAGAGTTTTTATCCTTTGAGTAATTATTTTAAAACACTTTGTCGCCAGCCTTCAATTATATTCTTTAATAATTATAATGATAATAATCAATTCAAACAACTGCAGAAAATTAATTTTCATACTTTTCTTTAAACGTAAAGTAGTAGTAACGACTACTACAATTTCTTCACGAATATGTATGGCATAATGCAGACAAATTTTCTGGCAACTTTATATGCCTCAAATAATTAATAATCGAATTGAACCATCGAACTTTTAAAAAAATAATTATAGTAATATACATGTATTGGAGTACTGTACATGTATAATATATAGTTCACAAGAATTTAGTGAAGTCCTGTCAAAAAATGTATCTTCTTCACAATTTCACATCACAAAAATTTAATTTTTTTTCCTCACTATTTTCAGAATATTTCATAAAACTACTCTGAGTCAGTCGTACATGTGATATGATTTGGTGTTGATTTTTAATATTTTCATTGAGTTTATGTAAAATAACCATTAATTTTAAATCTTCCGATTGGAATTATTTGTTGAAACGCATGAAAATAGTATCAAGAGTAAAGTAAATTATTGAGTATTTTTCAATACAGGTATTCTATTCATAGATTAACATTATTCGATAAATAGAAAATACTAAAGATAAGTAATGTCTGAGAATCAGCAAACCATGCCAGAAATGGTTTACTGTTGAGAATTTAAAAAAAAATTGCCATTCCTTTATACTTTGACAATATCGAGGCAAGAAATACGATTTCAAATTTCAATATTTCAGTATGTTTTTCTAATCAGATTTAGCTGTGATTCAAATGAGAATAATTTTGTTAAAATATCATAAATTATTAAACGTGAAGGCTTAAATGAATTGTCATAATTTCCCAGAGAAATTGTGAAAATCATTGAAAAATAATGATGTTTTTTGTGAGAACTAAAAATTCATGTTAAGTTTTCAATATGTTCATAGTTGTAATGTTATAGTAAATTGGTGCTATAAATAGTTGAAAATTACCACTGGTTGTATATGACTTTTGAAATTTTATTAGCAGTAAATAAATTACGAAGTTGTATTGCATATGGAACACCTTGTATATAATGAAATAGTCATGTTAAACTTACACATCATTAGATATTCAAAATGAATAATATGGACGTGAAAAATGTTGTAGTCTAAAAGATGAAATAATATAACCCCAAAGAATGATTGTTATAATTTCACCAGAATATTGTTATACTTTTGTAAATATATATTATATCAACACGAATTCATTAAATGTATAGAAATCATTGGAATTTATTATTCAATTTCATTCCCTAATCTCCTCTTGAAAAATATCGACCAAAGCTCAGTAGAAATTGCTGAATAAAACAAATTTTAAAAATATAACTAACTATTCAGGTTGAGTTATTAAAACGATGCAGTTCAATAGCCGAATTGCTACACTAAGAAAATTTGTTTTAAAAATATCATTTCAAAAATCAAATAAATCATAGATAAAAAAACTGAAAAAACAGGCCATAATAGTAAATCGAATTTGAACGTAGAAACTTCACTCCGAAGAAATTATTCTCATCCCAAACGGATGGAGTTTTCCTGAACCGCATGGAAATCAACCAAGAAGTTTCAGAGATTAAAACAAAGATCAAAAACAAACATGCAGAAGGACAGACAGATTCTTTTGGGTTCTTTAACTATCCTTTTATAAATCATAGTTGAAAAAACCTGAAAAACAGGCTTTACCATATCCAATCAATTTCCAGCAAATATAATCAATATACATCCTTTCCAAAATGTTCGGTACGGTAAGGAAAAATGCTGTGCCGCAGTGAAATCGTTAGATTTTCACTATCTTGCACATTTTGTTTAACGACAGCATTCTTATTCAATATTTGATTGTCGGTCTTTACTTGGTGGAAACTCATTTTAGTCAATATATATATATATATATATATATATATATATATATATTATATATATATATATATATATATATATATATATATATATATATATATATATATATATATATACATTCTGTCAACAAAGTACCGGGAATTATCGATTTAAATCTGGCGGGGCAATACGGCAGGTGAAAAAATGTTTTCCTAGGTTGGTACCACTGTCCTTAATTACTATGCCAATCTTGAGCGGGATCTGTCAACTAGTGTGTTTGCAAAAGCTGATTAAGTCAGTCGATGTCAGAGTGCGTGCCGATTTTTACTATGGGTGATTACGTTGAGCAAAGAATTTGTTTAAAGTTTTGTGTTGCAAATGAATTTTCGTGTGCCGATGCATTGAAAATGTTGCAAAAGGCCTTTGGTGATAATGCTCTATCGAAAACTCGTGCATATCAGTGGTACAGAGCCTTCAAGGACGGTCGTGAAGTGGTCGCCCATCGACGGCTTCGATCGAAGATAACGTCGATAAAATTGAGGAAAGAGTGCTGGAAAACCGTCGTACCAGCTTGAGAGAGATAGCACATGATCTTAAGATATCCCGCGAGTCCGCACGTACGATTTTGATTGATATTTTGGGCATGAGAAAGGTGGCCGCACGACTCGTACCGAAGGACCTGAATTTTCTTCAAAAACGTCATCGCGAACAGGTTGCTTCAGACATGCTGGATCGCTGTAATTCCGATTCTACATTCATGGAACGCATTATAACTGGTGATGAGACCTGGGTCTATGAGTACGATATGCAAAGAAGCCAGCAATCATCGGAATGGGTAGCAAGAAATGAGCCGAAACCGAAAAAACCACGCCAAAGCTGCTCGAAAATGAAGGTGATGCTCATTGTTTTCTTCGATATCCGTGGCGTGGTGCACTAAGAATTCGTTCCAGAGGGTCAGACGATAAACAAGGAGTATTACCTAGGCGTTATGAAACGTTTGCGTGAGCGTATCCGTAAGAAGCGGCCAAATTTGTGGGCGAACAACTCATGGATTTTGCAAGACGATAACGCGCCTTCTCACCGAGCTACGATTGTGACTGACTTTCTCGCCAAAAACTCAACAAACGTGCTTCAGCAACCACCGTATTCGCCGGATTTGGCTCCCTGCGACTTTTTCCTCTTCCCAAAACTAAAATTACCCCTTCGTGGCACCCGTTTAGAGTCGATTGAAGCCATAAAACAAAATTCGGCGCGAGAGCTAAAGTCCATCCTGGAAAGCGCCTATAAAAAATGTTTCGATAATTGGAAGTGCCGTTGGCATAGATGTATTGGAGCAAATGGAGCCTATTTTGAAGGCGACCCAATAAATTTTGACGATTAAATGTAAAAATGTTGTTTTAATTGAAAATTCCCGGTACTTTCTTGACAGAGTGGTATATATATATATATATATATATATATATATATATATTGTCATGGTATTTACAGTTAAAATAAATAATTACATAAATATATTAAGGAAAAGACTCACCTTTGTATATAAGTTGACTCGTTAGAGTATAACTAGAGCAAAATTCATTAAATAATATCCTTTTTGACAGAAATATTAATAATTCAATTCGTAAAAACACTCACAAGCTAAAATTATGAAGAAAAAGCATATTCAGGATACATAACGACTAGTCGAATGAAAATTCTTTGAACGGTAATTAAAAAACAGTAATCTTGTTGACAGTTTATAAAAAGAATTCACAGGGAGATTTCAATTTACAATTATTCAATATAAAACCAGCCAAAGTTGCAATAAATAGAAGTAATTTGAATTTAGATATCCAATTTGAAATTGATGAAGACTTTGTTGAAAAGATTTGTTATTATAATGAATCACATATAAACTTTAGTGGAATTGTTGACAAAGAACAAGCTAAATTAAATATAACTCACCAGAATGATGTAAATAGGACAAATTTGATCAAAATTCACTTAATTCAATGAAAGATAGCATCTACGTTAAATATTTCCAAATGATTAATGTAAGAGATATCCTTGAAAATGTTTAGGCATCAATAGTATTGTAATAGCATCTAAGCTAAAGAAATTCAATCAATTTTATAAGTAATATTAAGTATTTTATAAGTTATAAGCATTAGAAGTTAAAATTTTTTAAATTTTGACACTTGAAATACTGTACGAACGAAAAGCAAGACTTTCACTGTTCTGTTTAACATGAAACATACATCAAAATGTAGTTTAAAAAATAAGCTAATTTTCAAAAGTAATTTCAAACCAGGAAATATTGTTAATTTTGTAAAATCATCAAAAGCATCATTTTTATATAATTTTGACAGAAGCTAGTAAGCTTTGAAATTCAATTTTTCTTGAAAACTATAAATAGGGCAGACACAGAAAAAGTCGGCAGTCTCCAATTATATGCAGAGTAGAATCCTTGTCGGTCCATAATTAAAAAAGTGCCAAAAAAGTAACATCATCTGAAAAAAGAAGATTATCTGGTTATTGTGAATGGAAATTGAATCCAGAAAATACATTACCTGAATGTGTATGGAAAAATATCACATAGGAATCAAGTTTCAAACGAATTGGATATATTGAAGAAAATCAACAAAGTAGCCTGTGAATTTCAGAACGTTCTAGAAGTGTTGTTTCCAACGAAACCAATATTACTCCTGAAACGAAGGGACAATAAAAAAAAGAACAATTGATAAATTGAAGAACAAACTTACCAAAGGTATTAAAATTCAATCCTGTTAATATTTCCAGAAAGAAATTAAGAAATAGCAATCATTGTTTACATTAGTATTACGTTAGGATATTTAGATAAGGTTAGGTTAACATAGAATTAGATTTAGGTTATTGATCAGTGATTATAATATTTCAAATTACTTTCATAAAATATAATTTAAAAATTCAATCTTTTAAAATTCAAATTGAAACCTCCCTCAAATATCAAATCAGATTTAATAATATTTTAATTTCAATTATTCAAAATTATAATCTTAAGAGCTAGCCGGAAACATAGAATACATCACTTACATACAAGGGTGATCTAATTAGTATACATATACTAAAATTTCTTTAATATAATTCCATAACAAATTTCTTTAATATAATTCCATAACAATATATATATATATATATATATATATATATATATATATAAAACAGTAATTTATTTCCATACATATATTTTCAATTCTTATTCAATGATGAATAGGTATAAGGACATCTGTAATAGCAGTCTCTTTCTACATTTTTCCTCAGTGCTCTCTGATGATATAATATGTAACATATAATACAAATGACATTAAAATAGACATACATATGTGATTGAAACTTTAATATCAAAATTTAAGCAATTTTTTTTAATTTAGCTACAATTCTTTCGCCAATCCTGCGAATTCGTCAAGTTTACATTCGGAACTTACTCTTGAAATTACACATTCACTGTAGAGGCAAATATAATATTAATAATATTCATTAAAATCATCTGAACATAAATTCTAAAATATAATATTCATTAAAATCATTTGAACATGAATTCTTAAATATAATATTAATTGTCATTATAAAATAAAACACTTGTTTACATTTTCTACTTTATTTTTGGTATTGACGTACGTTTCGTCTTTGCTAGAAAGACTTCATCAGAATACGAAGTAACAGTTGTTGTACAATGAATTTATAAGATTTTTTACAGAAGGTGTACATGTGTTTTTAATTGTTCGTCGGGTTGGTTTTCTCAAAGAATATTCCCTTCAGAATCGTGTTCACTCGATCCCTTGTAAATATTGAATAGAGGGGTGTAATAAAAATCTATTTGTTCATTTACTAGGTTATTGCTGTTTTTATGTTTATTTATTTCGTAAATTTCCCATAAGTTCAATTTTAGACCTCTATTTTCAACATGTAGAATTTCTATTTCTTTTGTGAAAGAATGGTTATTTTCAAGAAGGTGTTTAGCATAATGTGAATCTTTTTTATTTTTATCGAAACTTCTTTTATGTTCGGTTAGGCGTGTACCGAAATTTCTACCTGTTCTACCAATATAAATCTTTGGGCAATCTGGGCAAGTGAGTTTGTATACACCTGATAATTGAAGTTTATCCATACTGTTTTTATTGTTTTTGATGTATTTGCTAATAGGATTGTTTGTCTTGAAAGAGACTTTAATATTTTCTTTTTTGAGTAGGTTTTTTAGTTGAATACTAATGTTTCCGAGATATGTGAGGCTAACGTATTTGTGTTCAGATAGATCAGATGTTACTGGATAAATTTCTTTCATTGTGTTTTTGTGTATACGTTGGTTAATTAAATTATCTATTAGAGATGTATTATATCCATTGTTGTAAGCTATTTGTTTAATTATACATTTTTCTTTTTGGAAATTGACTTGGTTTAGTGGAATGTTCAATAAACGGTATATCATACTATGGAGAGCTGCTAGTTTGTGTTGGAATGGATGAAAAGAATTACGGTGTATAATGGTATCTGTTTGTGATGGTTTATGATAAATTGCGAAGTTATGTTTATTGTTTTCTCTAGTTATCGTGAGGTCAAGAAAGTTGATGGATTCATTATGTTCTATTTCTGAAGTGAAAACTATTTTTGGGTGGAGATTATTTAGAAAATTCTCAAATGTTGATATTTGTCTGTTAGTACCTACGAAACATGCAATTATATCATCCACATACCTATACCAATAAAGGATGTATTTTTTGAACGGATGTTTATGAATTTTGTTTTCTAGGAAATCCATGAAGATTTCCGCGAGTAAAGAGCTTAGTGGATTTCCCATGATTAAACCTTCTTCGCTAGTATATAAAGTATTGTTAAATTTGAAGAAATTTTGGTTTATACAAATATTTAATAAGTGTATTATTTCTGATTTGATGACGGGGTTTACTTTGTTATAATTTAAAAGTTCTTCTATCAGAAATTTATCCAGTAACATCTGATCTATCTGAACACAAATACGTTAGCCTCACATATCTCGGAAACATTAGTATTCAACTAAAAAACCTACTCAAAAAAGAAAATATTAAAGTCTCTTTCAAGACAAACAATCCTATTAGCAAATACATCAAAAACAATAAAAACAGTATGGATAAACTTCAATTATCAGGTGTATACAAACTCACTTGCCCAGATTGCCCAAAGATTTATATTGGTAGAACAGGTAGAAATTTCGGTACACGCCTAACCGAACATAAAAGAAGTTTCGATAAAAATAAAAAAGATTCACATTATGCTAAACACCTTCTTGAAAATAACCATTCTTTCACAAAAGAAATAGAAATTCTACATGTTGAAAATAGAGGTCTAAAATTGAACTTATGGGCAATTTACGAAATAAATAAACATAAAAACAGCAATAACCTAGTAAATGAACAAATAGATTTTTATTACACCCCTCTATTCAATATTTACAAGGGATCGAGTGAACACGATTCTGAAGGGAATATTCTTTGAGAAAACCAACCCGACGAACAATTAAAAACACATGTACACCTTCTGTAAAAAATCTTATAAATTCATTGTACAACAACTGTTACTTCGTATTCTGATGAAGTCTTTCTAGCAAAGACGAAACGTACGTCAATACCAAAAATAAAGTAGAAAATGTAAACAAGTGTTTTATTTTATAATGACAATTACAACTGATTTCTACCAAGCAACGGCCCAATCTATCATAAAAAATAATATTAATTATTTTTATAAAAACTGTATGAATATAAATTCCCAAAAGTTCTGTAATCAGAACACAGAAAGTATTTTTGTATGGTTAACGAAGAGACAAGATTTCTCTTCTCTGTCTCTTCTCTCTCTTTCTCTCTCTCTCTCTCTGACATTGACATTTAAGTAAGTTTGTAAATATAGCCTGTGAGTATGTTTTGAAAAAAATGTTTTGTTAAATCCTACCCAAATCCGAAATAATGTATGTTAAATAATTTTCAGTACCGGTATACCCGAGTACCAAGTAACAAATGAACTAACATTCTTCACCTTTTATATAGCTGAAAAATTGCAGGTAGAGACGGTACAACCAACTAATAATTTTCATAAATAAGATAAGAACAACATATGCACAAAGGGATACAAATAACCATCAATTTACAGAAATACCGATAAGGAAAAATATGTGAAAAAAAAGGGATATGAATAACCATTAAAATATATTGGTGCCAATTGTAGGAAATACCCTACTAAGTAAACATATTCAACAATAGGAATCTTGCAATATCTGTTTGACTGCTGAAAAGACTTTAAAAGTTCTGGTACATCCTACTTTCTACTGCTTCCAAAAGCATGAGTCTGGTACTTTTATTTTCATTAAAGATGATTTCATAGTTGAAATTATGTCCAAATTCTTTCAATTGACTGCCATATGTTGGATGAGAGATGTCTGAAGTCTAACTTCGCTGGTGTTCCTGAAGTCTTTCCTTGAAGGATTCTTCTGTTTAACCAATATACACTAGGATAGAATACACTTCATCTTATAGACTCCAGATTTATGGTCTTGATTTGTTTGATCTTTTTTAATTTTTATATGAATTCCTAAGCTATTAACCGTTCGAAAAACTACATTTGAGTCAAATTTTATCTTAAAATACATGGCAATGTTATCTGATATTTTATTCACGCAAGAATGAAAATGTAACTTTTAGTCAAATCCTTAGAATAAGGTTAAATGAATTCAGTGCAATTTTCTCTTATTTTTTGTTTAAAATTTTGTATATAATAATGCTACATATCACAGTATAATTAATAGATTAGTTTACAATAAATCTATTAAATAATTGAATATGATTAGGTAAATTAAATTCAATAACAACTATAGTCCAATTATAATAGAAACAATTATAAATAAATAACAAAATAAAATACTATCAAATGTAGTTAGCCTGTTACAAAAGATATGACTAAAAGATACATTTTTATTCCTTACGTGAATAGAATATCACATAATATTGCCAGGTATTTTAAAATGAAATTCGACTCGAATGTAGCTTTTAGAACGCATTCAACATATATCATTTGGAATAATTTGGGCATAATTTCAACAATAACTATGAAATTATTCATAATAAAAATGAAAATACCATACTCACGCTTTTAGAAGCAGTAGAAATTACTAGGTATGAGAACCTTAAAATTCTTCTCAAAGACCAAACAGATGTAATCTCTCCATTGTTGAATATTTTTACTCAGTTATTTCCGATAATTGATATATTTTATGGTTATTTATATCCCTTTCTTAAAAATGAGATTACCTTAGATTCAAATCTGTGTAGGTTCCGAAGAATAGATTCCAGCTATTATCTGTAATATGCAAACACTTCTTCATAGTAATTTTCAATATATATATATATATATATATATATATATATATATATATATATATATATATATATATATATACTTTCTGTCAAGAAAGTACCGGGAATTATCGATTTAAATCTGGCGGGGCAATGAGGCAGGTAAATTTTTTTTTACCTAGGTTGGTACCACTGTCCTTAATTACTATGCCAAGCTTGAGCGGTATCTGTCAACTAGTGTGTTTGCAACAGCTGATTAAGTCAGTCGATGTCAGAGTGCGTGCCGATTTTTACTATGGGTGATTACGTTGAGCAAGGAATTTGTTTACAGTTTTGTGTTACAAATGAATTTTCGTGTGCCGATGCGTTGAAAATGTTGCAAAAGGCCTTTGGTGATAATGCTCTATCGAAAACTCGTGCATATCAGTGGTACAGAGCCTTCAAGGACGGTCGTGAAGGGGTCGAAGACTTACCTCGTTCCGGACGCCCATCGACGGCTTCGATCGAAGATAACGTCGATAAAATTAAGGAAAGGGTGCTGGAAAACCGTCGTACCAGCTTGAGAGAGATAGCACATGATCTTAAGATATCCCACGAGTCCGCACGTACGATTTTGATTGATATTTTGGGCATGAGAAAGGTGGCCGCACGACTCGTACCGAAAGACCTGAATTTTCTTCAAAAACGTCATCGCGAACAGGTTGCTTCAGACATGCTGGATCGCTGTAATTCCGATTCTACATTCATGGAACGCATTATAACTGGTGATGAGACCTGGCTCTACGAGTACGATATGCAAACAAGCCAGCAATCATCGGAATGGGTGGCAAAAATGAGCCGAAACCGAAAAAACCACGCCAAAGCCGCTCGAAAATGAAGGTGATGCTCATTGTTTTCTTCGATATCCGTGGCGTGGTGCACTACGAATTCGTTCCAGAGGGTCAGTAGGTAAACAAGGAGTATTACCTAGGCGTTATGAAACGTTTGGGTGAGCGTATCCGTAAAAGCGGCCAAATTTGTGGGCGAACAACTCATTGATTTTGCATGACGATAACGATTAAATGTAAAAATGTTGTTTTAATTGAAAATTCCCGGTACTTTCTTGACAGCGTAGTATATATATATATATATATATATATATATATATATATATATATATATATATAATTATTTATTTTATATTATAGTATATATATATATATATATATATATATATATATATATATATTATAGTATATATATATATATATATTTATATTAATTATATATTATAGTATATATATATATAGGTATATATATATATATATATATATATATATAGGTATATATATATATACCTATAATTGTTGATTGAGACTTTCGAACTGTCGTTTTTTTAAACAATGCTTGGTCTCAATGAACCTAATTTCAACATAGTATAAACTTCGCAATATGATAATTCGTCACTTTTTCGTATCTCCATTGAATAAACCTCGTAAATAAAGAGATACCACAATAACTGCAAATGCAAAATTGCTTTCCTGAAAAAAGCATAATTTTTAAAAAATATATAATATAAAATAAAATCTACAAAAACTACCAGAAAAGATCTACAGCTGTTCACCATTTTCATTCAAGTTCTCAAATAATCGACCGATAATTCCAATGACTGAAGAAAAATTCAAGCCTACAATTTACATTTTGATGTTTGTATATTTCAGAAATCGATTGGAATAAATTCGTCTACATGCCATTCCAAGTTTTTCTACTGAACTGTTGAACAGAAATTCGCTAAATTTTGTATCAGAATTATGTGCTGTCCAACAAAGATTCTTGAAGGTTTTCAGTTAAATTAATTCATTCTGTTAAACTTTTACTTGGTAAAAAATAAATCAAAATGTTTCATGAAAGCTAGGTTTCCATTTGAGTAAACTTATAGAATATTCAAATAACGTACAGCGCTCCAAAATATTTCAATTTCAATTAATTGACTACAACTATTTAATATAAAAATAAATTAATCTATAGGAAATAAAGAGAATTGACAGAAATTGAAAAACTAAGCAGATATGGTAAACTCTTCCATATGAACACAATCTATACAAAAAAGTTCCCTAGAAAAATTTAAAAATTTTAAATATGTGGGCGAAACTGATCCCTGAAGCAAAATATAGCACATTCTCCGAAACACCGTTTAAACTCACATTCATAATGGTAAGTCGGCTTTTCAGAATGATACATACCAACTATCATAAAACCATATTAAATGGTTGGGAACAAAGGAATACATTGTTTTTTTGGTAGATGGCTTTAGTGATCTAAATCTTGTAAAGTATCGGTCAAACAATTTCAGATTTATGCTCGTTGTCAAGTTGATATTTCACATTAAAAAAGTTATGTTGCTGGTTTTTTGTTTGATCCATTCAGTTGAGAGTTACAGGGTGTTAAAAATGGAAGTCAACAAAGGAAAAATTCGGTACAGTTTTTCTTTAATAAAGGCGCAAATGCAAGCCAGGCGACTTAAATTGTGAATGGTGTTTATGTTCCCAAAACTGTAACAGCTAATTCTGTGTAATTCGTCGAAAGTGTCGATAAAATCACAGAAATAATTGAAGTTGACCGGCATGTTAGTAGTAGTAGCATCGCCCAGGGGATAAATATCGACCATAAAGTAGTTTTAAACCATTTGCGTAAAGCTGGATTCAAAAAGAAGCTTGTTGTTTGGGTGTCACACAAATTACCACAAAAAACATGATGGATCGAATTTCCATCTACGAAGCCTTGACCAAACGGAATGAAATCAACCCATTTCCTAAATACACTGGGGATGAGTCCATCCCCAGTTATACGATAATATTGTGCCAAAACGATCATTGTCAAAGCGCGGTGATGCAGCTCAAACAGTAGCTAAATTACGATTTATGGCCAGGAAGGTTCTACTATGCATTTTGTGGGGCTGGAAAGGAATAATTTAATATTAGTTGCTTTCATATGGTCAAACACTAAATTCATATTTCTACTGTCAACAGCCGGACCGTTTGAAGCAAGCAATGGACCAGAAACGGTCAGAATTGACCAATAGAAGTGGTTCCATCAGAACAACTCCAGGTCACACACGTCTGTGGTGACTCAACAGAAGCTCCTGAGTGATAAGAAATTAGCATCAAAAGAAGATTGTGAAAATCGATTACTACAGTTTTCCGCCAATAAGGACCAAGACTTGTATGAGAAAGGCGTTATGAAACCAAAATCGCTAACCCACCACAGCGAAAGCTATGATAAAAAAAGAAAGGTTATTAAACTAAATTACTCTAATTTTTTAATTTGAAAGTTTTAGGTCTCATCAACCACTTGGGTTATTAGAGACAATTTTAATAAATTACATTTTGTATAATAAATTTATATCCAGTAAATAATTTTCAACTAGTTATATGTCACATATAGAACGTTAACTGTTTTTGATTTTTCCTACGTTGTGTCGGTCACGAGACTCCTGATATCTGGTGCAATCCATTGAGAGGTGGTTGATTGTTAGAACTTCATCACATTCTGGACATTTCGTTCTGTCATTTTTCTGGAAGATGTGTTCGTGTTTTAAGCAGGTATGTCCTATTCTTAGACGATTTATTGAGACTTGGTCTGAGCGGTTGAAATTTTCTTTCCAGTATTTAATATTGGGTTTGACTTGACCAGTTATCGGTTGCTTGTTTTCTAGTTTTCTTCCCATATGGAAGATATAAGATGTTTCAGATATATTTTGAAGTCCCCGTTTGAGATCTGGTTATCACATATGTTATTGTGCGAAGTGTTGTACTTCAATTCTTCCTGATCAGCCCTATTGTTTCCCCGAATACCCACGTGAGATAGGACCCATAAAAATTTGACAATTGTGTTTTCCGATTTCAAAGTGAAAAGTAAATCTTTAATATGTTTTAGGAGAGGGTTCTTAGGATATAACTGTTTAAGACCCAATAAGCTATTCAAGGATTCAATGATAATTAGATATTTGTTGTATGCTCCGTGTTCGGCATATTCTAAGGCTTTTCGGATGACTGATAATATGGTGTTATGTGGATTTAATTTGGGGCATATCGATTCAGTTGGGGTTATCAATGCTGCAGCCACTGCAGATTCACTCTTGGTCGCATCAGTGTATATTTGCTGAAATTCTGGATACTTATCGAGGGTTTCATAGAAAGCATTTAAAATTGTGCTACCTGGTGTAGTTTCTTTATAATAAACTAATAAATCTAAATTTCAACATGGAGCTTCAATTATCCAAGGTTGAGATTCAATTTATTTATCATCTATGGTTGGGAGAACTCCAGGTGTAATTAGTTCTTATGCATTTTAATTCGTTGATAAAATGGGAGAGATATCATTTTTCGTTCATTGAATAATTTATTGAAGTGGGTATGATTGTGAGCTTGATTTGATTTGTTCGCATTGAGAGAGGATGCATAAGTTAAGTCTCGGTATTGTGTTCTTTTTTCTAAGGGAAGTTTCCCAGATAAAACATGTAAGCTTTCTATTGCACTGGTTCGGTGACCTATTGTGGCTGTTCTCAAGGCTGTATTTTGGATCACCTGGACTGCTTTTATCAGTGAGCCGTCAGCAGAGCAGTACGCCTGGGATCCATAATCTATTTTTGATTGTATCAAGGATTTATAAATGTTCAATAGGGATTTTTGGTCAGCTCCCCATGAACGATGAGATAGACATTTCAAGAGGTTCAGTCCGTTTTGACATCTCAGTATCAGATTTTTCAGTTGCAAATTTTAATTAAGCTTAGTCTCTAATGTCATTCCCAGAAATTTTATATGTTGCGCTTGTTCAATGGGATCACCGCATATTTCCAATGTGGTGGATAGTAAGTAGATTGGGTTTCTTCAAAAATATAATACTTTTTGTTTTACTTGGATTGAATAAATATTCAGATGAATTTGACCATTTTTCTAGTTGATTCAGGGCATCCTGCATTGAAGAATGTAAGATATCCCATTCATTTACCACGATTTACTAGATCATCAGAATAGAATAATGCTTTAACCGAGGGGTCAATATTGAGCAGTAATCGTTGATTGCAGTTAAAAAAGTGTGACGCTGATTACAGTGCCAAGTGGGGTGCCATTTGTCTGGATTTTTTCTGTCGATAGTTGATCGTTTACTTTAACTCGAATGAATTCTTGACGAAATAGAATACATTTCCCGAGATACCCCATTCTTGTAAGTCATTTAATATATCGTAGTCATATCGTAGGCTTTGTTCACATAAAAATACACGTTTAGACATTGCATACCAGTCGCAATCGATTCATGGATTTCAGATCGATACATATGAAATTATCGAGTATGGATCGTTTAGAACGGAAACGTGCTTGTTCTTCAAAAAGAATATAATTTTTCCATAAGAACCACACTAATCTCTGATTAATAATCATTTCGACAATTTTACACGTGACACATGTGGGCGATATCGGTCGATACTAGTTTGGATTTACTTTCGTTTTATCTGGTTTCAATATTCGAATAATATGGCTTCTTGCCATTTTTTGGGAAATTTCTTCTGAGTCCATATGCAATTGAATGCGTTGAATGCTGGTGAATATTTGAAAAATATTGCAGGTGTGCCGTCAGGACCTAATTTCGATTTCATATTAATTTTACTCAGGGCATCTTCCAGTTAAATTATTATTCAATACATTAGTGAAGTGAAATTTTCTGTTATCCTAGGAATTGTCCTCAAAAAGAGTATTTCTTTTTTCCTCCTTTCTTATAATATTTCCATCATTTTCGAGAAATTGAATGTTAGAAATACCTCCTTTACCCTCCATTCTGTTAATTTTATTCCACACTTCAGTGACCAGTGTATTTGTATTTAGAGAAGAAACATATTCGTGCCAGGACTCTTTTCTGCTCTTTTTAAGTATAAATCTAGCTCGAGCTCCCATTTTTTTGACATATAGGAAGTTTTATGTTGTCTTGTGTCTCTTATATATTTTATAGGCATGTTTATATGATTTGGTTGCACTTTCACTCTCATTATTCCACCATGTCCCGATTTGGTGGAATGTTGACATTGCAAATATTATCTCTGTGGAGATTTTTCACGGCAACTGCTAGGACTTCAAGAGTAGTGTTTATTAAGAGTTTTTTGTACTCTAAAGCATCTGAGACATATACTGCTACACTATCTGATGCTTCAGTAACATTTGTTGGATTTTTGTGAAAACAGGAGAAGTTTTTTAATTCAACAATCTTGTCTGCTTTAAAATGGATTTCTTGTAGACATATGATTTTTGGCCCTAATTCGTTAATGAGTACCTTCAATGCTTCAAGATGAGTCAAGTAACCGTTAATGTTCCACTGTATTATGGTCACCATTTTATTGTGTGAATGAGTTGTCGCTTTCTGAAGCAGATGTGATGTTGCTATTTGGGGTCATCAGTTGTTTACTGAGTCAATTTCTTATTTTAGTACATTGGCTTTTCATTGTTTTATCTTTAATATAGGGATAAATAAGCGTCAGCATTTTTATGAGTTCACTGATGTCATCCGTGTAGCTAAGTGTGTCAGTGGTTTTTAGAGTGTTGTCAAAGAAGTTCAGTAGCTGTTCGTAGGTCAGAACAAATGTCCAAGTTTCAATTATTTCTTTAGGGTGAATCAGCTGATTGTTTAAATTTTTAGACGTGGGTCAGTATTCTTCGGCCTTCTGTTTTTTCGAGGGTTAAGGTTTCGTAAAGTTTATCTCAGGTATGTTGATTTCAGGAGGAGGTGTTGGGGCTTCTGACAGAAGACGTATTTGTCTTAATCTGCTATCTTCATCGATATTTTGTGATTTTTCAGACTGAGGTTCTGGTCCCAGAATTACTCGTTATTACTGTGGCTTGATTATCATCAGTTATTGCTTTGAGAGGATATTTGGATGCTAAATGTCCCGTCTTGAATTTAAAGGAGGCTGCATTGTCCAAAGACAGAAATACCCGATATTAAGTATCATCGAATTCAACCACCAGAGGCTCCGGAATTTTGACCAAATCCTGTGGGCTTACATAGATGTGTCTTCTGAAATTCATCACATGGGAATAATCGGGTTCCGGGATGTTCATTTTCAGAAAATTCATAGGAGAGATAATATTGAGTCCTACCTCTTTCAGTTGTTTTTCCAATACGTTAGAGAGAATCAGTCTTTGTGCTGGAGTTATCAGTATTCTTCCTGGAAGAACCTTATTGACGATTCTAATTGACCCAAAGGAGGACATATAGTTATTCACAGATTCTTCGCTTGACAAGTAGATACATTCCCTATTATTAGATTTTTTCGAGGCATATTTTAATTTTTTTGGTCCTATTTGTTTCCCCACTGCTAGTTCGTATTCGAAGGTTGGTACATCTTCTATGGTATTGAAAACTATTTCTTGATGGGAATTGTTGTTGGTTAAGTACTGAAGAGTAGGTGATTGATTGAGATTTTTGCAACTGAGGTAAGTTTTCTGTAGCTGAACTGTGACCAGCACCGCTTTCAATACTCATTCCTATGTGACTGGAGGAAATCGTGTTTGGATCATTCATATTCAACTTCTTAGTCAAGAATTATCATACCCTAACTTAATCCGGCCCTACCCCAAGTAATTTCTTTCCACTTGGGATTTACGTAATGATGAGGATAAGTTGACTCACAGTTTTTAATGGGTGCTGAATTCAACACTTCCACTGCTCCACTGCATTCTTGATTAACACTGAGTATCCTATGTTTCCGACTGTCTTTTCCATACATGTATAACATAGTGTATACATTAGATGAAATATCCAGAACATAGGAATAAGGGCACATTACTCAATCAGGAGCATGAGAAGGGAAATTAAATGCATAATATCATATAAAGCAACATGTTAAACTATGTCACCTGCAGAGAATGAAATGAATCAAAAATAATAATTGGCATTCACAAAAGCAGAAAATATTTATCGCAATCTACGTATTACTTACCGCCTTCTGATCAGACGTCTTATAAGAAACAATAAAAATTCAATATTTCACGATTTTCATGGATTAGGTACGTTAATTCGATAAAAATGCCACAATGTGTGTTATCGTGTAACCTCACAATACGAAAAGAAAGAAATCTCGGAAATTCTACACTTCTTGAAAACAATGCAACTCTCCACCGCACGCGATAACAACGTCGATTTTCATTGCGGAAACTCCAAACTTCTTAATAGTCTCAGTTTAATCACATTATTTTAGCGATTTTAATTCAAATCAACAGTGGAGCATTTTTAACGTTACAAAGCTACGTAAAGTACCAAGAAATTATAAAATGAAACGGACTATCCGAAACATGTTAACTGAAGTCTTGAAGTTTACGCAAAAATAATGAAATTTCTCCTCAACCTATTACATTAATGCTGATGTTTCACCAGTTGTCACATTTGAAGCATTTAAATCAATTTGACGATGAATGGGTGTCTAGAGTAATGTGCATTTGTATTGTGTTAGCAGCTTTTTTTACTACATGTAAAACCTATTATAAATTCCTCAAACTTGGAATTGAAATGTGTATGTCTGAATGGAAGAAATTAACTATAAATGAATTATTAATTCTCTTATTTACTCTATAACGCAAATAACTAATAATGAATATTTCCTGTCCAGTCCCACCAAATGCACAGTAGAAGCTTCCTGGCCGTTAATCCTGAATTGGCCGCGCTTTAACCACAATCGTTTATGCACAATACTGCCTTATGTGACCCATTTCTCATCCCCGGTCACTATCCGTTTAAGAAATGGATTAACTTGTTCTCTGATGTAAATTAATTTCGCACTCAAACATTGAGCTTCTTTTTGAATCTTGCTTTGCGCAAATGATTTGAATCTCTTATGATCTATATTTAGCTCCTGAATGATGCCATGGGACCTAACAGGCTGGTGAACTTCGGTGACTTCCATTTTGAACACCCTGTAACTCACAACTGAATGGACCAAACAAAAATCAACAAAAAAATATTTTTAGTGTGAAATGTCACCTTGAAAATGAACATAAATCTGAAATTATTTGATCGATGCTTCACAAAATATCGTTCACTACAACCAACTATCGAAAAAATAATGGATTTCTTCCTCCCCAACCTTTTTTAGAAATTGTGTTCTTCAAATATATTCGGAAGATCAATTCCGACCGAATTTAGTATTCAAATGTAAAGAAACGATACGAAGGCATAATGAAAAATGAGAAATAAGGTACAGATACATAACAAAATTCTTTTAAATTTTTCTTATATGATTACGGATAGTATAACAAACATTTTGAACAACAGCTCCCAAATTGCAAAAATTTTCGCTTATTTGACTTTCAGATGACAGAACACATGCTGTGCTTTGCGCGCCCGTTCTAGGAAACAGCGTGTTATCGTTTTGGCCCAATATCTGTAATTTTCCCATTCTGTGCCGAAAAGATCAATTCAGTTCGACTCACCTATGAAGAATACGAGCTCAAAAAATCTGTGTGGCCGGTCCGTCCTTAAACACTTTTACTTTCGAGCAATAAGAAATTATGGTATTGATTTCTCGCATATCACTTGGAGAAACATTTTTAAATAAATGAAACAACTTGACTAAAGTTTCACTGTTTATTTGATGTCTGTTAACATATATGTTTCGAGTTTTTCACCCATTTTCAAAACTGAAGAGAACAAAACTTAAAATCCTATTTATAATGGTAGGGTAGATCACAGGTACAATTTTGAAGAGTGTAAAAATATGGTGTTACTTCGGTTTTGAAAATGGGCTAAAAACCCGAAAATTATATGTCAACATACATGAAATAAACAGCGAACCTTAAGCCAAGTTGTTTTCATTTACTTCATTAATTGAAAAGAGCATAGAGATTTGAAACTTTCAGAGTAGAATTGGGGCATGAATCTCTGTTGAATTTATTAATAGACAAAATCGGTTCAGCAATTACAATGTTCTTCTATTTTACCCAAAATTGCAGATACAATCGATCTGAAATTTGTTATTTAGAAAACAAATAACAAGGTTCGTGTTCGTGCAGAATTTCGTGAGGATACAATAATTAATATTATGCCAAAATTTGTATTAGCCGACTGACTGAGAGTAAACATGCTTAATTTGAACGAAATGACTTGAAGACTTGGAATTTTGAGGATCACTTTAGGGCCTAAATATACTACTCGGGTTTGAATATACTCGTAGTCAAAATCAGCTCAATTTTCTTATAATCATTTGAAATCCATTTTTCAAATATTTTCGAAACGCCAAAATCAATCTAGTTCAAATTTTGTATTTGGATGTAAAATACCTACAGGATGAACAATGCAGTATTTTTGACGAAAAATCACGAGAATTTTCTCAAGTTTTGAACCGATGAAAGCTAGGGTTTGAAATGTTCAAGTAATATATAGAAAGAAACGAACAATGCTACGAACTACCTTGGTGATCGCGCAAGTAAAGGCGTATGACTGTGGTCTTTTCCAATGCAATACAATAAAATAGAAAGGCCTTTTACTTGATAGAAGAAATATAACAAAATTTGAATATTAAAACAAATTGAAATATGTTAATCTTCTATAAGTGAATTTTAATTTAAAAAATTTTTTTTTTTTGATATCTTTTGATTTTGGAATATTAAATGAGGGCTGAAGACGGGATTGCTTAGAATTATATTTGTTTTTTGAAGATATAGTGCATTTTTTCAGATATTTTTGAATTAACTTATTCGAATATTTAAATATATTAAATAATCCAAACAAATTATATTCTTTGAGAAGTCCTTTAAGTGTGTTCATGTTTTTAAAAGGCAATTGGTGTTCTTAAAGGTAAGACCAGAAACAAAATTTCGTCTCCTTTAAATATTTATTTATTAATTTTTTTATATATTTATTTCATTTGACATTATATATTGAGTTTTGATTATATACGTCTATTTAATGTAAGCGGTGCTTGTTTTAGACATAAATTTAATTCTAAGAGTTTTTTGAATGAATAATATTTTTGAAATTAAAATTGTAGAAGATAAACATATTCCAATTTGTTTTAATATTCAAACAATGCAATACACCTTCATGCTGTGGGTTCGAAACCAGGAGCTGGATAATCACAGTATTTTTGAATTCTTCCATGAAATAATTGATCTTTACATCAATTTGAAATTAATTGTACGGAAAATCAAAGATAAATGAGATTATAATTTTGTCTGCTTATTTTAATCGATCAAAGCGTAGTCACAGATAGCAGAAATAATGCAGAAACAACCACTATCTTCGATATTCCCATTGTTATCAATTAAGTTAACTTAAATGACTATGAAATAGTACAACTATGTGTGATATGAGAAGCATAGACTTTTGAATTCTGTGGTGAGAATCTCAGAAATGTGTATCAAATTCGAAATTTTCTTTTATGCTTATTCGGTGAATATTTAATGTTCATATTGTTCCATCTTATTAGAGGCGGCCCTGTCTACGTTCGATATAATTTATTCTCTTTGTTCCGTCTCATTAGAGACGGCGCTGTCTATGTTCCACATATTTAATTCTTTTTATTGATACTTAGGTCTTTCCATGTTGGCAATTTTAGTTTAGCAGTTTTGAGTTTTGTCATTCGAACTTGAAGTGTTATTTGACACTGTTGGTAGTTGAAATAATACATCATTGTTCTATGACAGAATGTTCTATGATTTTCTATGACTGATAATGTCATTCGAGTTGTCTAGGAGAATCGACAAATGGATATTAATGGTGATTCTCATGTGTTCTAATTAAATAAGAATAAATACTTATTTTACTGTATTCGAGTTTACATAATCCACTGGTATGAAATCAAACCTATCTAACAGGTTATGTGGCCAGCGCCAGCAGTGTTTAGTGTTTTGCAAGAGTTAAATATTGCAAAATGGAAACTCGTGTAAATTTTTTGTGGTACAGTAAAAAAATGGAAGTACACCACAATATATCCATCGAAAATCTGAAGGGCAAAGAAAATTTTGAGTAATGAAGATTCGAAATGAAGAATTGTCTCATTCATGAAAATTTATGGTCCTGCATTATAAGTTACCAACCTGATGAGAAAACCGATGAAAATGTTCGGAATCGGAGAGATGAAAAAGCTTTGGCAAGAATAAATTTGAAATAAAATAATGAGGAGCTGTTTTTTACTTGGTAAAAGGATTATTACAAACTTTGAAAATAAAAACAGATTCAATCTGTTAGTATCCTACATTTTAAATTTAAAAAAAAAAAATTTTATTTTTATATTAGGAGTACAAATAAGTTTCCGCCGTTTTTTGTTGAAGGCGCGGCACGGAGTTTAGGTTAGTTTTCACAGATGATAACCGGCTGAAAAAATAGTTTGGACATTCAAGAACAACATAACCTACTAATATCATTGATTTTATAATGGTAAAATATAATTTTTATAAGTTGAAAATGTCAAAATTTGAGCCAAGTAATCGTCATTTGCGGGAAATATAAGTTTACTTCTTTAATTTAAAGAAATCTGCTGCTGAGGCACATCAATTGCTCGTAGAAGCATATGGTGAGGGTGCTTTGAGTGAGAGAACGTGTCGAGAGTGGTTTCAAAAGTTTAAAAACGGTGATTTCGACGTAGAAGACAAAGATCGCAGTGGAAGGCCAAAAATTTACAAGGAGGCAGAATTGGAGGAATTATTGGAGGAAGATTCATCTCAAACACAAAAAGAACTTGCTCTAACATTAGAAGTCACTCAGCAAGCAGTCTCACATCGTTTAAAATCATTAAGAATGATGATTTGTGTTAAAAAACGGCGGAAACTTATTTCTACTCCTAATAATTAAATCAATGTCTCATAAGCACTGCTATTTAATAGACATATACAATAAAAATTCCTTATGCAATATCAAATGGTATGAAAAATCCATTAAATATAAATTTTTAATTAAAATTATAAATGAATAATTTTTGATTGTTTCGTTCCAAGCATGCGCACCTGAACTCTGCAGACAGCCGTGGTGCGTATGCCTGCTTGAGACAAAATGCTTTGTTTCTGATCTTATATTTATGAAAACTGAATCATTTTGAAAAATACACAACATAATTTCAAGAACTAATTTATTTGAAATATTCAATATATTCAATTAATTTACTTCAAAAACTCTCAGAACATGTGGCACATCGTCGTAAACAAATAGAATTCAGATAAGGCCAGTTCAGCTTCACATTTGCAGGATGAAATCAAATAACAATAAATAAACTTACCCATACGACCTCGTGGACTCTGTCTGATCAGCATTCAAACTAGTGAAGAGATCCGTATCCTCTATGATCATACGAGTCACAGAGTCCCTCATAGATTATATAAACACCACCATTATATCATTGTATTTACCTGCGTTATTTATGTGTCAAATATACTGTGTGGCACGGTAACTTAACACGTATGTGATTGGTGACAATAACAAAGGAGAACAATGTCCTTATAGCATTTCCATGATATTTTGAAGCGGCCATGAGGAAGGTATTTGGAAATAAACCTCCAGAGCAACGTAGTAACATACTTGACATAATAGTACTCATAACAATTCCTCTTGGTAACGCTTAGTAAGTAAACTTCTTTTGAATGCTTCTGATAAATTGCATGCTTTACATTTTTGAATACAACCTTAGTGTTAATGTGAAATTAATGATTGTACGCTCGTTCATTGTACTTCATCGCTTTTTATTCTTGTATTTTTGCTTCAGTGTTATTTAATCCGACCGAACTGTTTTAACTAAAATGCATTGCCTTTGTATATAACTAAAGTGGCACGACCCTCATAAGTTATCTGTTTATATTGTATACTTTCTCTCGGTGCCTAGTTGTTTTTTTGCTGTATTTGTAAATAGGGGTTCTTTATCTGCGTAATACTTGCTAATAGGGATTTTGTAGTAACTGTTCTTACTAATTGCAGTGCTTGATATGTAACTGATATGCATGTACTCTTGTGTGATTCACCGGATACATATTTCTTTGTTTGTTCTTATTGTAACGTTCATTAGCACGCCTAGGTGATGGGGTACTGCCTCTATTTTATAATAAAATTAGTTTAAGTTACTTATTTGTCATATGCACGTGCCCGCTTACTTCGAGGGATTGTATTCCTTGTAAACCAGTGGCGTTCTTTAGGGTAAATTGCTGAGTAGTCCTGGTAGAGGACGACATATCGAATAGAGACAGTAAATAGCTCCGGATATCCACCGTTATTGTGAGGAAGTGTGAGTGATTGCTAGATCATTGTTCCGAGGTATTGTGATATCCCCAGGAATTAGTTTGCGTGACCTTTCAGGTAGTGTTCGCTTCGTTCTTCAGTACTATCGGAGCCTTCCTGGGCCTTTGTCACCCGGAAGAGGCCAGATGCAGTTCATTTTGATAGTAACTTTTCCGGTCGACTCAAATTATGTTAGATCCCCTCTTCAAGGACACTTACCTTACTGGCTATTTAAACTTACCCCTTGTAATGGGAGGTTATGCACTGGTTACCGGAAGTGCAGTTGTAGGTGCTGCTGACTGTATCCTGTCTCTTCTAACCCCTTTCGCTGCATAAGAATGATATCTGATTTGTAACAGAAGCTTCAGCACTGGTTACCGGAAGTGCAGTTCAAGGTGCACGCTGACTGTATCCACTTTTCCTGCATAACTCTAACCCCTTACGCTGCATAAGAATGATATCTGATTTCAGCGAGTTACCGACCTAACGATATGTAGTAATGAGTCATTCAGACCCGAGGAGCTATTGGGTTCACTGGGACGCTTTGTGAATCACTGCGTAGAGTAGATTTAACCACAGGCTTTTTCGAACATGCCCAACATAATTTTATCAATTTCTGCAGAACTAATTTATTTGAAATATTTAATATATTTAAATATTTAAATAAGTTAATTAATTCATTTGAAATATTTAAAATATTTGAATAAGTTACTTCAAACACTCTCAAAACATGTAGCACATCGTCTAAAACAATTAGAATAAATTCAGATAAGGCCAATTCAACTTCAAATTCAAAAGATAAGATCAAATAACAATAAATGACCTTACCATACGACCTCGTGGTCTCTCTGTTTGATCAATATTCAAACTAGGTACATCTAATATTCAAGGTACTCTATGTTCTATGCTAACCACAATAATCCCACAACGTTTGTAAGGCACTTTATGGTCATGGTTAAACCACTGGACACTGTATATTGAATTTCTTTATTTAAAAAGCTAATATAATTACATATTATAAAATATATATAAAATAAAATAATAAGAAGCGGTTTTTTACTTGATAGAAGGATTATTACAAACTTTGAATATCAAAACAGATTTAATCTATTAGTCTTTTACAATTTTAATTTCAAAATATGTTTCTTTAGAAACTTTTAGAATCAAATCAATGTTTTATAAGCACTGCTTATATTTAATAGACGAATAAAATCAAAATTCATTATACAATATCAAATACATAACAAGTAAAAATTATTAATTAAAATTATAAAATAAATAATATTTGAATGTTTCGTTTCAAGCATGTGCACCTGAACTCTTCCGACAGGCGTAGTGTGTATGTCTGCCTGTGACAAAATGTTTTGTTTCTGATCTTATATTTCTGAAAACTGAATCTTTGTCAAAAATAAATTTATTTCTAAGAGTTTTGAATATTTTTTTTTAATTAAAATTGTAGGAGACTACAATTTTAAATCTGTTTTGATATTTAAAGTTGCCTACGAGGACAAATGGTCAAATCGTCGTCTTCAAATACTGAGAATGCTTTGTCTGATACGCCTAGAAAAATTTGATTCCATGGAAACGTACGTGAATGAAATCTTAAGTTTATCGGAATAACTAACTGCAATAGATAAACCTCTAGATGATGAATTTTTGGCTGTAATAATGTTAGCAGGGCTCTCAGAAACCTATGAACCAATGATAATGGCTTTGGAAAATTCGAATACTAAAGTCAACAGTGATTTAATAAAAATAAAATTACTACAAGACAACAAGTATAATTACAGTTCTCATACAGATACAGCAGTGTTTACTGGTCACAAACATATGCAAAATAAGTCACTATGTTATTTTTGTATAAAGCATGGTCATTTTAATAATCAGTGTTTTCTTTTCAAGAAACAGAACAAAGGTAATGAGAAACAGAATGCCGACAAAAGTTTAAAAAGGAGAATACAATATTGGCAAGTACAAATCATTCAAGAATTTCAGAGGAATGGTTTTTAGATAGTGGAACTAGATCACATGACTGAAAAGAAAGAACTGTTTTACTATTTTCAATCAGAAGTAAATGGGAAGAAGATTCCTGTTGCTAATAATGATGCTATACACTATCAAGTAATTGGAGACATAAAAACAATTCTGGAAGGCAAGGAGAAAACGATCTCTAAAGTGATGTTCCAAACCTTTCTGCCAATCTACTTTCGGTGAGTTCACTTGTTAGAAAAGGATATGAAGTTATCTTCTATGAAGATGGTGCTCGTATAGTAGACAGCAGTGATAGAAGTTTTTCCGAGGAAAAAGTTGCAACTGCAATTTTGAGAAATGGTTTATATGCAATTAATGGCTACAAGGAAATCTGCATTTATTGCCATTCAGGAAGAGACCCCAAGTTTGGCATTAACGTCGTGCACACTTAAATCATTTGAGTATGAAATTACTTAGCCAAGGGTTTGTTGAATCTGTAGAATCTCTCAGTGGTGCTCTGTTCACAATGATTGATGATCATATAAGGAACGTATTTTGCTATTTCTTACGAAACAAAAATCAAGTTACAGAAGTGTTTGAAGAATTCAAAGCAAAGGTATAAATTTAATGTGATTCAAAATAAAAGAGGTACTTTCAGATAAGGGAGGAGAATATGTGAATGATTATATGAAAAAAATTTTCAAGAAGAATGGAATTGAACGTAAATTGACAATTCCATACAATCCTCAACAAAATAGTGTTGCAGAATGTTACAACCGAACCATAATGTAAAAGATTCGAGCTATGATAGAAGAAGCTGAATATAGTCAACGATTTTGGGCGGAAGCAGCAAACACAACGGTTCATCTGATAAATCGATCTCCTACTAAGAAAATTCCTGGATCAGCTCCTGAAGAAAAATGATCTGAAGTGAAACCACATCTTGATCATGTAAGAGTATTTGGTTGCTCAGTTCCTGATTCTCACAGAAGAACACTAGATCCAAAGAGTGAAGAATGTATTCAAATCTCAAGAAGAAGTTGCAGTGAAATCTGAAGAGGTAGCTACAGTTCCATCTGTAGAGAAGAGGCTTTCCGATTTTGGTGACAATGAAACGACTGAGAATGAAGAGTTCTCTTCTGAACCACCCGATGGAAATGGACACAATGAAGATCCAGAATTCTCATCACAACAACAAAGAAGGTACCCTTCAAGATTTAGAAAGCACATGAATTTTTCTGATTATATATTAGACTGATACCGAATATGTAATATTGTCGTGTGTTGATGATGGTGAACTCAATTCAATTTCAGAAGCTTTATGTAGTGTAGATTCTAAATTTTGGAACAAGCCATTAAGGCTGAATTAGAAGCATTTAATTTGAATAATGCTTCGGATCTTGTTGATGAACCATCAGATAAAAATATCATTGAGAATAAATGAGGATTCAAATTAAAGAGAGACACTCAAGGTAACATAATTAAATATAAAGCTCGACTAGTAGCTGAAGGCTGTTCTCCAATACATGAAACATATTATAATGAAACTATCAGATTTTTTTATTGTCTTTTTCTGAATATAATGATTTTTACAATTGTCCTTGATATATCTCAGTGTAAATACACGACTTGATATTGCATTTGCTACTACATTTCTGAGTCAATTTAATGTTAGTCATTCAAAAGAAAACTGGCTTGCTGCAAAACATGTTTTAAAATATTAAAAAAAAAACTATAAAAAGTGGAATTACTTATAGAGTGTCTAATGATGAACTGTTAACAACTAAATGTTGAATCTGATTGAGAAGGAGGCCATAATGATAATAAGTCATTTTCTGCTTTTAATATTATGGATTTGCAATCTCTTGGGAATGTAAAAAACAAAAATGTGTAGTACTCTCATCTACTGAAGCCGAATATATTGATATTAATGAAGCCTGTAGAGAAGCTGTATATTTGAAAGGATTGAATCTTGAGATCTTCGGAAATAAAAATAATGTTGATAATTTTGATAATTACATTGAAATTGTTAATGATAACCAGACCGCACAAAAATCGGCTCTGAATCCTATAAATCATAAAAGAACGAAACTCATTAATATCAAGTATAACTTTATTGAGGAGAAAATAGAGAATAATGAAGTTTATTTAAATTACTTGACAACTGAAAATATTTTAACTGATATTTTTACTAAGGCTCTCAATTAGTTTTGTGTAGAAGCTTTAGGTATTCAAAGTAATTAAATTTATTGTATGAATTTGTTTTTAATATACATGATGTATTAAGGGGGAGTGTTGCTAGTTCAAATAATATACATTGTTCTATGACAGAATGTTCTATGATTTTCTATGACTGATAATGTCATTCAAGTTGTCTAGGAGAATCGAAATAATGTAAATGGTGATTCTCATGTGTTCTAATTAAATAAGGATAAATACTTATTTTCTTGTATTCGAGTTTATATAATTCACTGGTATAAAATCAAACCTATCTAACAGACAATTCAGCTTATTTGTTTTCTAATTTATATGTTGCCTTAGAGAAGTTTTTTAGAGCAATTTGATATATTTCTGCCTGTTAATTTCACATGACACAGCATCGGAATTATAAACTGTTTCTGTCCTTATCTGCTAGCATTGATATCATTGTCTTTCAATAACCAATAAGTTTTATTTCATTCATTCAGTCCACCTACAAATGAACCTTCCAATCAATTTCGTTAATTTCCCTATTTTTGCTAGAGAGATACATGGAGCACCTCTAACATTCAGTCTTTGAACAGACTGTAAAATTATTATTATTTGTGGAATCAAACTTGTCACATGTAGCCTTTGCTGTAGCAAAGGCCTTCGCTGTAGCAAAGGCTACATCCAGTCGATTGCCAAAGTATTGGCAAATTCATAACTTTCGTTTTTAGTTCAAACATCATACTTTTGAGTTCGTTTATATACAGTTAACCAAGAATTATAGTTCGAAATTTCAATATCAAAGCAGATATTCATTTATACAATTTAGATAACAATTATTTATTTATTAATTTCAATTGACAATTCATATTCCTTGGGTTTTTTCTCAATTCCATTTGATATTGTATAATGAGTTTTGATTTTATACGTGTATATATATAAGCAGTGCTTATTAGAAATCAATTTAATTATTAAAGTTTCTTGAATAAATTTTTTGAAATCAAAATTGCAGAAGACTAACAGATTAAATCTGTTTTGATATTCAAATTTTTTTATTGACAGTTATATTTGTCAATGTCTAACTTTTAATCATGGAAAGGTACACACTCCAGACAATTACAAGTAATCAAAGTCATTATGAATAATCGCGATCTATTACTCTAACTATACGTTCTTCAACTCCAATTTTTGGTCGTGATAATCGTCTGAATAAAAGAACAGTTGAACGTTTAGTGAAGAAGTTTGAAACAAATTTCACACTTCATATTTTTACAGTGGCAGTGAGACAAAGAAATGCAAGAAGTGAAAAGAATATTGCTGCCTTACGAGAAAGTGTTTTTGAAGACCAAAATTTATTGATTTCTGGACGTTCACAAGGACTAGGCATCTGTCAGACGTCTTTGTGATGAATTTTACGAAAAGACCTTGGTTAACATCCATACAACATTGTTTTAACTTAAGAACTCAAAACAACATTATTGAAAACAAAATTCGGTCATTGGACCATTTCAAGAAATGGACCGATAAATTATCCGCCTCGTTCTTGCGATTTAACTGCATAGGACTTCTTTCTTTGAGGTTACATTCAGTCATTAGTTTACAGCAACCATCCAGCATATTTAGACGATTTACAGATCAATATTGAACGAGTAATTGTTAACATATGACCTGATTTGTCTGAGAGGGTCATGGAAAATTGGGTTCAACGACTTAATTCCTGATTGCGTTTTCGTGGTGGATATTTAAATGATGTTTTGTTTTATAACTAATGGTATCCATTGTTCTTTATAATGAAATAAAAGTTTCAATAATTTTCAAATAAATAATGTGTTTTGTTTACAAAACAAATCGGGCGCTGTTAGTGAAAGGTCCTTTATATACACGGCACGTATCGTCAGAGGAAAATAACGGCAATCTTGTTATACTGGTTCGAACGCCAAACGAGTGTTTACAAACACACCCTTTGCACCCTAGCCTACTACTAATAATGCAAAATTCAGCAAAGTGGCGTGCGAAAAGGTTTGCAGGCACTGATCAACGTGAGGCACGGCTATTCGTTCCTTTCAAATTTTCTAAGAAGAAACGGAAGAAACATATCGAGCAGCTGATTAATCCAGATTTGGATCATGATCAGGAAATAATTTTAAGACCGGCTCAATATGCAGCTTCCTATGAAGAAATCGATTCTTGTAAATCTAACGAAAATATCCATAATAAATCTCATCTGGATTCCCCCGACTATTTCAAGAATGTGTACAACATACGTAAAATGGACGGTGGATTATATCACACTTTACTAGCTGAGGGACTACGATACCCCATTCTGTTGCCTCCCGATCGCGCTGTAGAACTTCGTTTTGTCATTCACATAGAGCAATTGCGATTTGAATATACTGGTATATGTCCAAAGCTGTTTTGGCATCGGCATAAATGTAAAGTAAACATGGAGTTATATCTGTACAATTATAGAACTTCTGATCAATTATTAATGGACAAATTTTTCCAAACATTCTCCGTTTTCATTAATCGACTATTTTTTCGAAAGGTAAAATACTGCCTATTTTGTTTTGGGAATTCTACCTACCTTGTACTTGACAATCAATTACATATGAAGTTCTATTCGTTAGCTTCGCGATGTCAGAGCCTGCAGACCGTAATAAACAGGTTATAAATACGGTCAAACAAGTCTACTCGATATGTAACAGACCTGCATTGTATAACACAATTAAAATAAAATAGAAAAAGGCTTTTTACTTGATAAAAGAAATATAACAAAATTTGAATATCAAAACAAATTAAAATATGTTTGTCTTCTACAATTTTAATAGTTTAATAGACGTATATAATCAAAACTCAATATATAATGTCAAATGGAATAAATAAATCAACAGATATACGAAAGTCAATAAAATTAATAAATAAATATTTAAAGGAGACAAACTTTTGTTTTTGACCTTACCTTTAAGAACACCAATTGCCTTTGAAAAACATAAACACACCTTAAGGACTTCTCAAAGAATATAATTTATTTAAAATATTTAATATATTTGAATATTCGAATAAGTTAATTCAGAAATCTCTCAAAACATGCACTATATCTTCAAAAAACAAATATAATTCTAAGTAATCCCTTCATCGGTCCTAGTTAATATTCCAAATATCAAAAAACTAACCTATATCACAACGCACACGTGCTCAAGAATGAATGCTTCGAAACCATATATAAAATAAAATAGAAAAAGGCTTTTTACTTGATAGAAGAAATATAACAGAATTTGAATATCAAAACAAATTTGAAATTAAAATTGTAGAAAACAAACATATTTTAATTTGTTTTGATATTCAAATTTTGTTATATTTTTTCTATCAAGTTAAAAGCCTTTTTCTATTTTATTTCATATATAATATTTAATTATATTTTGGCTTCAATAAATCTCATTATGGAATGTCAATGAATTTAAATAGCATTAAAAATAACTTACACTGTTCTGTGATACTGTTAGAACATAGATCAATCTTGAATTCTAAAGTTGATCTGGTTTCGAAGCAATCATTCTTAAGCACGTGTGCGTTGTGATATAGGTTAGTTTTTTTGATTTTGATATTTGGAATATTATCTAGGACCGATGAAGGGATTACTCAGAATTATATTTGTTTTTTGAAGATAAAGTGCATGTTTTGAGAGATTTCTGAATTAACTCATTCGAATATTTAAATATATTGAATATTTCAAATAAATTATATTCTTTGAGAAGTCTTTAAGGTGTGTTCATGTTTTTAAAAGGCAATAGTTAAGATCAGAAGCAAAATTTTGTCTCCTTTATATATTTATTTATTAATTTTAATGACTTTCGTATATCTGTTGGTTTATTTATTCCATTTGACATTATATATTAAGTTTTTATTATATACGTCTATTAAACGTAAGCGGTGCTTATTTTAGACATTAATTTAATTCTAAAAGTTTTTTGAATAAAAATTTTTTTTAATTCAAAATTGTAGAAGACACATATTTTAATTTGTTTTGATATTCAAATTTTTAATTTTAATAACACAATTAAATGCAGTTCGTGTGAAATTTTACTTCATCGTTCATGTTATGAAAAACGAGATTACTTAATTCCTGATAATTTGTTTGTTGTAAGGATGACACTGAAGACATTTTCCTCGGCAGTGTCTGGCATGGAATGAATGACTTGGATCTTCTAAAACAAAGAGTGAGTTTCCTTGAGATTATTTAAAACAAAAGGTGAACATAATTATCAACCAATGCAATATAATTGCAAATAAAGAAGAAAGAATCAATTTACTGCAGGATACATTTAATGCACGATTTATTCAGTATGGAACAAAAAATAATGATTCACAAGATGACGTGAAGAAAAAAGTGTATGATCACTTTTTCTTTACGTCATCTTGTGAATATGTATAAATTACAAAGATATATAGATAGATACCTTTTTTCAAATATTCCTTGAAAATACATAAAGAAGAAATGAAATAGTGTCAACAGTAGATAACTAAACTTAACTAAACCCAACTCAGCTAAAAATTTTACAATCTTTCAAAATAATCATTTAAACCATACACCTGAAAATCTATCAGGAACTTTTTAGTTTTTGACTTAAATTGTCTATAATTTTGTATTTATTTGATATTTTGTGGCAAATTATTGAAAATGCACATATAAGAATTGCACTTTTCGGAGATAGTCAACCCATGGATATTGGCTATTTTTGTATTGTAGGTGAAACTTGTATTATTCTGAAGAAATTCAGCTTTATTTTTATGAAGATACAACAAAAATTCATATAAGTAAAGAACATATAACGTTAATTTTCCCAAGGACCTAAATTTTCCCCTACACGATTCCCTATATTTCAAGTCCAAAAGTATTCTTACTACTCTCTTTTGTATAATAAATACCGACTGCACTGGTACACTGTGTCCCCAAAAAATTATTCCATATCTAATCAAGGATTCAAAGTAAGAAAAATTTAGAATTTGTCTAATTTAGAATTTGTCTAATTTTTTCGTCCACATATTCATTTACTATTCTTTGTGCATCACACCAAGTTGTTTATATGTGGGGTCCATTTTAAAAACTCATCATTGACAATTCCGAGGAATTTGGTATTTTCTTCTGTGTTTACGGTGAAGTTGTTAAAATTTATTGGGTACGGTTTAGGTTTTACATTACTTGCCCGAAGTATTACTATTGGTTTTAGTGGTATTCAGTATAAAATTAATTTTTTAAAAATCACTGTTCTACACAGTCGTAAATTATGGCACAGTTCTGTTCCAGCTGATTGGAGATCAAACCTGCCAATAGAAGATTGGTATCATCTGCATATCTGGTTATATCAAAATCTTCTAGCTCATCTACCGAAGAAAATAAATCATTTATCATTATCAATAATAGGAGCGATGCCAAAACACCTCCTTGTGGAACTCCAACCGCATTTTGCAACCAATCTCACAACACAGCAGTGTTGTTTTTACTAATTTTTACACAGATCTGATACAAAAGAGACAAACCGGCTCAGAGCATTTCCCGCAATTCCATATTTCTCTAAGTTGTGTATTTAAAGTTCTCTACCAACGCAGTCGAAAGCTTTAGAGAGATCTATAAAAATTCCAGCAGCTATTTCATCTTGTTCTAGGTATTTCAGAATATTGTATATGAACTATTCGACCGCACTCTAAACCGATCTGCCTCTCAAATATCCATGTGGTGATGGACTCATAAGATCACAAGTTAGTAAATATTCATAAATAAAAATAACAAATGGGACTATTTAGATCTGAGTGTATGCCCTGAAACGCATGCCCAAGGTGCCTACGCAGTCGCAGCCACAGTTGGATGAGAAAAAGTTGGAGGAGATTCTAGACAGAATATAAAATCCTTTGTGGAAGGTTCCCAAGATGTAGGTTGCAGAAAGAAGAGATGTAACGCCCGAACAAGGATGGATAAAATTTCGGCGTAAGGCCGGTCACAGAAATAACACTAACTAGAGCTTAAAGAAAGCTAATGGAAAATTTTACATGGACATAATAAAGGGATCAACAAATAGTTCTGGGACCGTCTTGAGAATTGTTCGTGGTCTGGCAAAAAGGAGTCGTTTTCGGGAGATCCCTAGCACGCTAGGTGAAGAGAAAGGCAACAGACATTTTGCTGAATCTATTGCATCAATTATTAGTAATTCACCTCATACCAACTTAAAACCGGATGATATTTTCAGGATTTCTGTTTCTGATAAGTTGCATTTTCAGTTTAGAGAGATGTCATATAATGAAGTAAATCAACTGATTACTATGGTTCATCAATAGCATTAGTAAACAGAAATTTGAATTAAATTATCTTTCCCTTAACCCGTTTGATTAATGGATGTCTTGTCAAGGAAATTTTTCCTGACTGTTTGAAAATATCTAAGATGATACCTGTCCATAAAAGGGGGTATAATGATGTGTTTCCAATTATTGCCCAATATCTGTGGTTTCAGTATTCTCTAAGATAGTAAGCCAATTTGGTTTCATGAGGGGACGGAATGCAGCATCAGCTGTTCTGAATTTTGTAGAGTCGACTTTGGAGTGCTTTGAGCTGGGTTAGTACTCGATGACGGATTGTGTGCAATACGATGTGCTGCTTCATAAACTCGAGAAATATGGACTATATAACTTTTTCTTGAATTTGGTTATATCCTTTTTAACTGATCAGCGCCAGCTGGTTCATGTGGATGGGGCGTGCTCGGGTATAAAGCCCATGAGCCCAATTTTATTTGTGCTTTTTATTAATGATTTGCCTCAGCATGTGAAGGGTTCGGTTCGCAGATGATACCACGATCTCGGTGCGATCTTGTGAGTTTATTAAACTAGGTGGGGCGTTTGGGGGGGGGGAGGTTCAGTGGTTTGCAGCTAATAAGCTTAGTCTGAATGAGGACAAGACACAAAGTCTACTTTTCAGCCTAACGGCCAGTTTCATAAACAACATCAAAAGACTCCTTTATGCTAAAGTCCCTTTATGTAAAAGTATCCTTTAAATGGGATCATCAGTTTTATAAACGCAGGACTGTCCTTTACTTAAAGCTTCCTTTAATGCGCCGGTCATATGTTTCCGACTGTTGGCTATCCTGAGAACTAGTGATTTTACGAATATAGTTGGTGATATTCTATAAAAATTGTGAGTTATGCGTCGGAACTTGTAATAAGAAAAAGAAAAGAAGCATAAATCAGTCTTTGCATAAATATTGGAATTCATATCATTATTTCGTGGGAATTGCTATATTTTAGTAAACGTGAGTTATATGAATGAATATGAAAAAAAAGAGAAAAAAAGTATTACTTTAAAACCTCAGGAGAAACTACGTCTTTTGGAATTGATTGAAAAAGAAAATTTTAATGTTATAGGATAAAGTCGGGCAGAGAATAGCAACTGCCTTCAATGCAACAGCTCTCCATTGGAGAAATAGAGACCAGATCAAATCCAAATATGACAATATAAAAACTAAAACTAGAAAGGTGGTAGTTGATCAAAGCAGTCATATTAAAGGGACCGGTGGTGGGCTCCATTGAAATTAAGGGAGCCAATTTCCAAACAGTTGAGCCCAACTTTCACGAACCCACTTGCCGAAGTGAAGGAGATGTATTATAAAAAAAACAGCTCTAGTAGAAGCTCAGATAGTGGCTATCAAGGAAGAGAATAGAAGAAAAGAAGAGGAGCATTCGAAGCTTAAAATATTATTAGATTTGCAGATTATGGCGATGAAGAGAAAATTGAAAAATAATAATTAATTGGAATGAAATGAGAAATTACTTTGTATCCTATCTCTTTATTTACGATTATACAGTGACTCGAGTTTCGTACTGATACTACATTTTCAAACTGTAAGTGTAGTTAGAATCTTTTAGACAGGATTTAACTGACGTATGCAAGCATATATTGTAAAACATGAAAATAAATAACTTACATATTTTATTTACTTTTGGCTATCATATGAATCACATGAAATTCTCTTGTCATGTTTATATGTTTCATATCTCCTCATTTTGGAGGAATGAGGGAGATACGTTAGAATCATTCACAATATTAATTAGTTAGAGTCGTTAGTGTTCCAACACAAACATTCGTGCACTTTAAAATGTTTACAAGTGAAAGAAACGCAATCAATTGAAAAGATCCACCCATTTTTGTAAAGTAAAATTAGGCGGGAAGAACCACCTAGGGAATTTTATGCCTACTTGTCCCTGTCGATGCCAGGAGTAAGAGTCTGTAGTCGGTTTGTAAACTTGCGCGGGCGTCTGAAAATGTAAACATAACCCCAGGAGATGATCGTTTGGTTCGCTCCAGAAGATTGATGGTAATCCTCCGTAAATGAACGTCCAGTTTTCCTTTGTTAGAAACAGAACGCCATTGTCCATTGTTCATTGAAAGTTGTAACAATTCAGCTACAATTATAGTTTAATATGCCCGAGCCCAGTCGGTTTAACTGGGTCGTGAGCCTGATCTCACAATTTCACAAAATGAAAATACACAACTCCCTGAAAAACAAGTCACTCGTTTAATTTACCACAAGTAATTTTTTTTTCAAATTACATATATACATTTAGAAGAAATATACAATTTACTATCTAATACTACAGTAAGTTTCGAAAATATTTTTAACGATAAAAGTATAAAAATATACAGAAAATTACAGTTTCTCAATGTTATTAATATATACAAAATTTGAAGTTTCTTAATGTTACTTCCCTGGTTGGTTTAGATTACAGGCTGATGTTTTGCCAATTAAAACAGGTGGTGGTTTTGTAGGTCGTTTCAAGCAGGCTGTTATGTGGTTCTTTGAAGTTAATAGCCACAACGTCTTCGGGCAACCAGTGTACGTGTAACCAAGAAAACTTCCAAACTCCAGGAACAAATAACGGGAAAATAATCCAAGAGAAATCTAGGAAAAATATTCCAAAGAAAAAATTCAGGAAAAGATAATCCAAAAAAAATCCAGGAAAAGATAGTCCAAAAAACCCTTCTTTCGGGGTTTTTTACTTCTAATCTTCAAGAAAAATTAATTTACGAGAAAATAAATTTTATGACATTCAGATTGTAAACAACTTTACCCTGCAATCGTGAACTGGACAAGAAATAATTCCTTCATATCAACGGGCACATGAGAACACATTGACGAACAGATATCCCAATTTCTTCATTCGCCGGTCTTCTCAGTAAAAGTGAGATATCAGCGAATAAATTCGACGTGTAGAACGCTACAAAGTAAGGGTTGGACACTAAGGAAAGTCGACTGAGCTGCCCTAACATATAAAGTTATTGTGTTGTATTGAATTACCTAAGGTCAACGTGAGTGTTATTTGTATGATGTATTCTTATTCCATTGGTGGATTTCACTGAATTGATGCTCCAGCTAGGGGCGACCTGTTTACTTTAATCTGAATTGACCATTTGAAATATTTCATACATGTAAGTTTTTATCTACATTTTATTTATTGGGATCTAAGAGGTTAACAATGGTACTGCTTGAGAATTCAGTGTTCAAAGTGAATGAAATGTGGATCCACGATATCCACGATAAATACTGACACAACAACCCTGTGTCTTTCAGAAAGGGCCGCAACAAGGCCTTTCTGAACAACTTTCATTAGATATAAATATTATAATGAATAGGTAGTTAAATAAAAGACACCACAACTTCTGTGTCTTTAGAATGTCGCAACAAAACATTCCTGAACAACGATATTATGCGCCCAGATTATAATAATCTAATTAAACTATCTCGAAGATCTTTGTTGTATGTTCCTATTGCCAGGATATGTGTGTTCACTCAATTGATTGCTGTATTTACCTTTGTGCACACTAATTATGTTTTAGGATATTAGAAAGGTTGTCGATCTCTGGAACTTTAATTTTATGAATAAAGAGAAGGACAGGGTTGAAGAATCTATGGGAGCTAAAGAGAGGTCAAGGTTTTTTATCCCTGACTCTTCTTTTTGTCCTAAAGTATAACCTCGCTCTCATACACCGAGTCAGATGCGGGGCCCTGCCTGTGGCAAAAAATATTGTATTTTTACTTATCCTTGCATTCTGAACTTTCCGTCACTGTTTTCTCGTTCTCGTTCAAGTGTAACTTGCGTTGTCTACACAACGTGACGTCCTATTCTCCCGCCAAAATTTGATCAGGAAAAAAAGGTTAGTGACCCTTAGAGTATTCCGTAAAATCCCAGATATCTTAGAGTACTCCGTAATATCCCAGATATCTTAGAGTACGTCGTAAAATCCCGGATATCTTAGAGTACTCTTTAAAGATTGGGATAGCTCACAATTTTCAATTCGCGTTTCTTATAACCTATGTTTTTGGAGTCAGATGAGCACCATTATATTCATTATTATTTTCTTATCGGTGATACATTAACATATTTTTCCACAAAAGGATTTTGTATACATATCCTCAAATTCTTGTCGACTTTCTAACTTTTCTTATTGACAATGGTACAGAAAATGTGTGAACAAATTTTGTTCTTTTTACATTGTATGAACAACAATTGTCTCTCTGCCATTTATGTATTTCAGCTATTGATTTACTTTGTTGTTTGTAATTGTTTTATTACACTGCCATTTATATATTTCATGTATTGGTTAATTTTGTTTTTCGTAATTGTTTTATTTAGCTATTGTTTTCGAGGGAACTTCATCCTTTAAGTTTTTGAAAGTGATCGTTCAAGGAAGAGAGTATCCGTGTCATTAGAGACGGCCCTGTCCACGTTCGATATAATTCATTCTCTTTAATCCGTCCCATTAGAGTCGGTCCTGTCTACGTTCGAAATATTCCATTCTTTCTTATTGCTACTTTAAGTCTTTCCATGTTGACAATTTCGGTCTAAGAGTTATGAATTTTGTCATTCGAACTTGATGTGTTATTTGGCACTTCATCTTATTTATTTTCTAATGATTATATCTGGCATTTTATTCATTCAGTCCACCTTCAAATAGAGCTTCCAATCAATTTCGTAAATTTCCTCCTTTTTGTTAGAAGGCACTTCTAACGTTCAGTCTTTGAACAGACTGTAAAATATTATCAATCGGGTAGTCAAACTTGTCCTATCTAGCTTCTGCTACATTATGCATTATCATTCGAGTATTCAAACTTGTCGCATGTAGCCTTTGCTACATTAAGCACTATTTCCGGATATTCAAACTCGTCGCTTGTGACATTTCGGTCCAAGCTATCGGGGTTATGAGTGTTAATGTAGTAATCCAGTCGATTGTCAATGTATTAGCAAATTCATTACATTTATTTTTAGTGTAATAATCATGCCTTATGACTTGGTTTATATACAGTAAAGCAAGAATTATAGTTCGTTGTTATAGTGTATTACGAGTGTTATACTTTAATCCCTTATCAATTTCGTTGATTTATCTTATTGAATAAAGAAAGCTTTCTCATCATCGAGATAAATACATACCCCTTGAAGTAAAACTATTCCCTAAAGTACATCAAATTACAATCCACTAAACCCGTCGAAATTATTCACTGTGATTAACTAAATTGCAATTGCCTGTTATTTGAAAATACTGAAATGATAGGCAAAATACTGCGGTAAACTAACCGTGGTACGAAACACATATTTTATTCGAATTATAGAATAGTTGTGTATTTTTTGGGCGTTGATTCTAGAGAACATGAAGAATGCGAACTCAAAACTCATTATGTGCAGCCGCGGCACATATGAACGCTCTAACTTTCGAGAGGAAGGAGCTAGAGACTTCAATCTTTTTGGTCGTTTGAGGCCTGAATTTGTTCTGCTCAGTTCAAAAAAGGGCGTAATCAGTATAATGGTTCCACAGTTATTCACCATTTGAAATTTTTTCAATATATTCCTGGCTACTTGTCTGATCGATCTGAAATTAAATCTTTGGAAGTAAAATAATGACTCGCATGTTCTTGAAAAATGTAGTAAGAATCGCAAGAGCAGGAGATTAGATGAAAAAAATATTAAAAACATTTTATTTAGATCAACCACAAAAAAAATAAGAAAATATTCAAAGAGAAATCTTTTTATTGTAAAGAGCAAGGTATGCCATTATTAATGGAAAACAATATCAACTACATAGCCGCCACGACAACAGTTGCAGAACTTTATACTTTTCATGAAATTTTTCATGATCACGTCACGCATTTGCGGCTGTATGTTCTCGATAACGTCACGAATTCCATCTTTAAGGTATTGCATCAATTGTGGAGCATTGGCATAAATATGCCTTATCCTTCACGTGACCCCAAAGAAAAAGTCCAAATGTTCTTGCAAAATTGCTTCGTTGCCTGTGTGGCACGTTGTACAGTCTTGTTGAAAATAAGCGTCGTCCACGTCAATATCTTCCAATTCCGGTCTTAAAAAAATCATTAACCATTGCTCTGTAGCGAAATCCATTCACTGTAACAGTGCCTCATTTTTGAAGAAGTAAGGTTCAATCGCACCGCAAGCCCAAAAACCGCACCAAACAGTGACACGTTGAGGATAGAGGCTTTTCATTCTTTGATTTTAAAATTCCCAAATGCGACAACTCTCTTCATTAACGTAGCCTTCAAAGTGGGCTTCACTACTGAAGATGATTTATCGATTAAAATCTGGATCATTTTGATGCATTTCAAATACCCAATCAGCGAAGATACGATGTTGCTGGTGATTGGCCTGCTTGAGTTCTTGTGTTAATTGAGCTTTAATAACCATAAGAGAAGACAGTGAATCACTTATGTTCAAAATAAATCTCAAAGCCTCCCATAGAAAAGATAGAAATGAAAGATGGCATAATTCAGGATCCAACGAAGATGGTGACAACCTTTAACGAGTATTTTGTTAACATAGGACAAAAATTAGCAGAAAAAATCTATTATAGCGGAAATCTCCAAAACACTAAGATAAATTACATAAGGAGTAGTTTTTATCTATTATAACATCAATCGATCCAGAAGAAATAAAAAATATTATAAATAACTTAAAATCGAAGAAGAGCGCTGGGATCGACGGTATTTTTAGTGAAGTTTTGAAAGTAGGTATTGAAGGGCATACACGGCCAATAGCAAGTTACATGTTGGAATCCCCCTGTACTTCTCTATAAATCATCGTTTGATGACTAAGTTATACTTAGTCCAAAAATTATCCCATAAGTATGGAAATACTAGTTTACTTCCTATGCTAATAAAATTACATAAGGCATTATTGTTCTGAATGTTGTAACTTTAACATTGTCCACTTTAGTCAATAGTCAATGAATCTTTTTAAAAATCAAAATCTAGTGATTACAAACATAGGTTGCGCAGTCTGTAGGATACCCAAACCTTTTTTTTTCGACCAAAATCGCAGATTAAAGTGTTTTCGTATCAACCATTAGTTGGGTATTCTGAAATCTTCAACGAACCTTGGCCCCAGAATCGACCAAGTTCAATACAGTGGTACAGCAATACCAGCGAGTGGAAGTCAACATCGCGGAAGCTCATAGTTAGGACAACCAAACAAAGTCATCAGCTTTCAAGTGGAGAAATTATATGTGCCCTGAAGTAAGAGCAAAAAAACAGGAGAAATCTTTATGAAGCCAGTAGCGTAAGTTTCACATCCTTTCTCCCAAATTTTTCATACATATTTATACCCTTTCAACAATTTTTTTTTTCTTTTTCATTTCACTTGAATACTTGAATTTTTTTTGTGAATCCATTACACTATAGTATAAATATATTGTAGAATATTTCTACATGAACAACGAGATCAGAGATCGTAGTCCTTTAAGAAGAGAAAATAGACAAGCAATAATAATAACAGCCACACAAATTCAAAAGCATCATATTGATTGCGTCCCAGAATACGACAGAAACCCTGCAATCTTAGCTATTTTCATAAAGTCTAGTGAATATTTAATCAGTAATTTTTCTGATCCTAATAATTTAGCAAATCCACAAAATGAATTTCTTGTACGAGCAATAATTGGAAAGCTAACAGGTAGAGCCTTAAATTTAGTAGGTAGTAGAGGAAATCTAAAAAACTGTTTATCAATTAAAAACTTGTTACTTCAGTTTTTCTCAGACAAACGAGACGAGAACTGCTCAGTTGGTGACTTGATGCATTTGAAACAAGGGAAATTTGCAAGCCCAGTAAACTTTGGCTACAGATGTCAGGATCTCTTGAATTTATATATATGGGAGTGAACAAGTAAATACATATTGAATGGTGCTCCTGTGTTTTCGGTGATATCTGAGCGAACTTTGAAATTTCAATACTTTTGTGATTCAGTGGTGCTTCAGCAGTTTATGGATGTCAGGATCAAAGTGAGCTGGTTGTCAATCTGCATTATACCTTATTTAAAATAATTGATATATTTGAACTATATTCAGTTTTACTTCCTCTAACTGAAGTAAATCGAGTTTAACCATCTGTGTTCGCATGCATATGATGATAACGAGTGTGATATTGATAAGAATAATATAATTTACATCGGCAGTGTCCCAGACTTCGGACCGGGGATTCCATCTGTCTGACCTCTTGTTTTGTTTTCCTTTTTTGCCGCGGCCTACCCGTGTTTTTGTTTTGGAAGTCTCTTACATGGGCCCGTAGGAGTGAAGCGAGTGTTTCTTTTCCTTCATTCCTGCTATCTTGTGAGAATATATCCTTCCCCGATTTTGAGTTGTTTTTTTCTTCATTATATTATTTAATCTCATAAGGACCAATAATATTTTCTGAAAATTTTACCGATTTCCGTTATATCAACTATGAGTGAAATAACATTAGAAAGGATACTACATGAAATGAACAAAAGTAAAGAAGAGTTAAAAAACACTATACTAGCTAGTGAAACAAGGCTGCTCGTGGAAATTGAAAAATTGAAGAGCAAGATTACCTTTCTAGAGACGGAAAATGAGAGTTTGAAAAATAAGGTCGAGTCATTGGAGAGGCATCGGAGATCTAATAATATAGTAATCTTCGGATTGGATAGAGAGCCGGAGGAGATTTCGGAGGTGGTTGTCCTTGAAGAGCTGAATAGGGCCTTAAAACTAAATCTGAATAAAAAACAATTAAATAACATCCATTCCCTGGAAAAAGCAAAGAATTGTCCGGTAAAAGCCTAGTTTGTTTCTCATTTCACTAAGAGGGAAGCATTTCGAAGCGTGAGACATCTTAAGGGAACAGGTATATCCATTGCGCACGATCTCACTAAAATCCAACAAGAGGAACTACGAATATTGAGGAGACATTTGCGCGGCGGGAGACAAGAGGGAAAGGATTGTTTTATTAGGGGAAATAAGCTCATGGTGGATGGTGTCGAATTATCTGTAGATAAATTGTTGCAGTTGGAGAAAAGTCAACAAAGTTCAAACAGAAGACCAAGCAGCGTTCCATCGACCCCAACTCAAGAGCCATTTTACCTGCCCCATAGAAAAGAAGAAGCTTTAGAACTTTCCAAACATAACCCGAAGAGTACAACACCGTGTTCAACTGGGGTAGTGGGGAAGACTTTGAAACCACTCGATACATTAACACAAAGGGCAGCTAAAACTCGTTTAAGGTCAAATCGTTAACAATAGACTCCTTGTTTGTTTACTTAAAATTCGTTATTTTGCTGCATTTTGTTCATAGTTTAAATTTGGTCCTTAGTTCGGCAATTATACTCCATTGATTTTACATTTTGTTAGCTTTTTCAATACTTTTTTTATACTTTTTTTATACATTTTTATAAATTTCTTATACATTATTTATATATATATTTTAAAATTTTTTTTACACATTTTTCTATACATTTTTTTTATACAGTTTTTATACATTTTTCATACATCCGTTATACATTTTTTATTTATTCAATTTGTAATCTCTGTTAATTTATTTATACATTTGTGTATTCATTCAAATTTTGGTCACTATTTATATATTCGTTCATTTTTTGATCTCTTTTGTATATTTTTTTTGATATTTTGTTTGTCTCCCTTGTTTTCTCCTCTTTTGTATTCTCGACAGGATGAATCGGTACATCAGAGATTCAAGCCGGAAGAGTATCAGACTGAAGTTGTAGATGGAGAGCATTTCAAGAATATTTTAGAATCCTCCAATAAAAAATGTTCAAAATTTTTCAGGGTACTGCACTCTAATATCAGAAGCATAGCCAAAAACTTCGATGAGTTGAGAATATTCTTGAGAAAATACCAAGAAGAAATTGATTGCGTGGTTTTGACTGAAACATTCAGGATACCCGATACTGATATATACCGAATAACTGGCTATGACTTGTTGTATAATTCAGGGGATGTAAACAGAAATGATGGTACAATTATATATCTGAGAAACTGTATTACTTTCACCTCCAACATTTTAAAGATTGGCGAAATTTCTTCGGTTGACCTCATCTTGAGACTAAATAGAGTGAGCATTGGTATTACGGCGATTTATAGATCTCCTTCCCATTGTCCACTAAGATTTAATGAAAACCTGAACTGTTTTCTGCAAACCTATAAACGGAAGTGTACAATTGATCTATTAATAGGAGATATAAATATTCATATTCTTGAAGACAGTAATATTGCAACTGAATATTTGAATATTTTAGGTGAATATGGCTACTTGCCTGGTATTAACAAGCCTACTAGAGATTCATCTTGCCTGGATCACATAATGATTAAGAGCGATCTAGAAATGGGTAAATTCTTCCCAGCGGTTATAGAATATCCATTAACCGATCACTATCCTGTTTTTCTGCAGACGGCCCTTTCTGAAACTGAACAAATAAAGGACAAAAGGATATATCATTTGAAAAAAATTGATTTCAATCTACTGAGGAACCAATTATGTAAAGAGCAGTGGAGCGACGTGTATAAAGCAACGAATGTAGACGATGCGATTGATTCATTCAGGGGAAGGTTGCAAAAACATGTAAAAGAGTGTACTAATATGATTAAGCTCAGAAGAAATGCAGTTAAGAGAAAAGATTGGATTACAAACGGATAGGTGAAGTCGACACTGGAAAAGAATAAATTGTACAAAAGAATGAAGAGAGAACCGGATAACCCCATATTTAAAAGAGAATTCAATCAGTACAATAAAAGGTTGAAAAATTTGAAGGAAAAGGCCAAAAACGATTATTTCCGCGAAAAAATGAATAAAAATCAGAATGATTCAACTTTGCTGTGGAAAACTATGAGGGAGCTGGGACATAAAAATAAAGAGAATATCGAAGTCCAAAAAATAAAAGGTCCAGATGGCCATGAGGTTTCAGAGTCAGGCGAAATTGCGGAAGTTTTGTCAGATTACTTTTCAGGGGTGGGCGAAGGCTTGGCGAGGAAATTCAGAGGAAAGCCCATGGAGCATCGATATCGTCGACTCCCCAATTCAATAGTGTTGCTTCCTACTTCTGAAACTGAACTGGGGGATATTATAAGTTCCTTGCAAAAGAACAAAGCTCCTGGAATTGACTGTTTAATATCTGAAATAGTGAAGGAAACTGCAGAATTCATAGTCGCCCCACTCTGTTTTATTGTCAATAACAGCTTGCATGAAGGCTACTTTCCAAAGGTGCTGAAAGAGGCGGTTATAAAACCTGTTTTTAAGTCGGGAGACAGTTTAGATCCGAGCAACCATAGGCCTATTTCATTGATGTCGGTGCTGTCGAAGATATTTGAGAAGGTCATAAAAAATAGATTAACTGCTTACCTGAATCGTTATGAAATATTGTCAGATAAACAATACGGATTCAGGGAGGGTAGATCAGCGCAGGATGCTATCGCATATGTAACAGCCAAGATTTATAACGCATTAGATGAGAGGAAACCAGCAATCGGTGTATTCGTTGATTTGTCGAAGGCTTTCGATACGGTGAGTCATCCTGACCTTCTGGAGTCTCTTGAAAGGATTGGTATGAGAGGAAATTGTTACAACTTGTTGAAGAGCTATCTAGACGAGAGAGTCCAGTATGTCAAAGTTGAAGAAAAGCTAAGTTCGCCAAAGCATGTAAAGTATGGTGTACCACAGGGGACTGAAAAAAAAGTGGAAAATGATTTTGGCAGGGTAATTGATTTTTTCAATGACAGAATACTCACCATGAACAGCGCCAAAACTCATTTCTTACCATTTACAAGTTATTCCAGTAATTTGCCCAGGTTCAAAACACTAAATATAGTTGCCACCGATGAAACCATAGAAATAACAGCGAAGTCAGAGATAAAATACCTAGGTGTACACATTGACTGTCATCTTAATTGGAGTGTACAGGCGAAAATATTGTCTGGGAGGATCAGAAGCCTTATACCCAAGTTTAACTTATGTCGAAAAATATGCGATATCAACCAGTTGAAGGTTTTATACTTTGCATTGGTTCAGAGTCAACTGACCTACGGGATAGTTGCATGGGGTGCAGTTAGAAATAATTACCTGAAACAAATAGAAGTGTCGCAGAAGTGGATAATTAAGGTAATTTTCAACAGAGAGCTGAGATATCCCTCTGATCAGCTGTTTAGGTAGAGTGGTTTCTTTGGCGTTAGACAGTTGTACTGTCAAGCCATATTGGTCCAAAAGTTTAGGGATGGAAATACCGAGAACTTAGAACACACATACAACACAAGATATAGGCAGGGTTCAGTACACGTTCCTAAAGACCACAAAAGTATAGGACGGAGAAACCATCGATTTCTGGGTGCTAGAATCTTCAATATGTTGCCAATTGACATAAAATTAATTAGTTCATACAACATATGGAAGTCAAGAGTGAGGAAATGGATTGCTGCGCAGACTAAGGAAAGGGTTGATGGACTGGTAGAGGTGGAGAATTTGTGGAGTTGAATCGAGTAGAGGATAAAGGGTGATACGTTGCCGGCTCATGAATTTTGTTTTATTTATTTATATATTTTTTGTTCATTTGGTCTTGTTGTGTATTTACTTTGATGAAGTTTTTTTCGTATTTACACGTATTTGTGTCTACATCTGCTTTTTTTTTCTATATTATATGTGTGTATATATCTGTATATGTGTGTATGTATTTTTTTTGTGCATATACCTATACACTGAATTTTGAGAATGAACACTGGCCAACAGCCCCGCGCGGATTTGCTTCCTTGGGGTGGTCCATGGTTTGTTTGCTATTGTAGTAAAATATTGTAATTTGATAATTTATGGCAAATAAACTTATTATTAATATTATTATTATTATTATTATTATTATTATTATTATTATTATTATTATTATTATTATTATTATTATTATTTCCTTATTTCTCAGACTTTCCATCTGGTTTTCAGCATTTGACCACCGGTGCTACACACAAGGTGTCAAGCCTTTAGCTATTCTCTACATCTCCAAGAACCCTTCGTATGATGTTGCATGTCCTGAGTAGTATGGCTTTTTGTATTGGCAAATACACTTCTTCCCTGATACCGATTTCAGCTAAGTTCTTCTTAAATGTTTTTGGTACCTCGCCCGTCACACCAGTCACAATAGGGACAACCCTCACCTTGTTCATCTTCCACATTCTTGTCATCTCATCTGCTAGTGGTAAGTATTTACTTATTTTCTCATTCTGAGTCTTACAGATATTCGAGGGGAGTGGTACGGCTATGTCAATAATGTATATTGTTTTTTCCTTTTTTAAAGTGAACACGATATCCGGGATATTATTTGGAATCGTTTTATCAGTTATGATCGGTCTATTCCAGTACAGGCATATTTCTTCATCTTCACATATTGCTGGTGGGTCGTACTTTTAATAGGGCGTTTCTGTTTCTAGTCCCATGTACTTATTTCGTAGCTTTTGGTGGATTATTTTAGCCGCATCATTGTGTCTGTCTAGATAGGATTTTGGTGCGAGGACAGAGCATCCGGCCATGACATGGTCTAGTGTTTCTTCTTTCTCCCCGCATAGCCGACACTTGACGTTCTCAACCTCTTGTTGCAGAATTCGTTTACGGTACGATCGTGTGGAGATAACCTGGTCCTGGATAGCCAGCACAAATCCTTCCGTTTCAGGGAATAGGTTTCCGTAATTGAGAAATCCCAACGATGCCTCTTTATCTATACTTCCACTCTCGATTGTAGCTAGGTATTTGCCATGTAATGGTTTACTTCGCCACTCTGCCTGAAGTTCTTCGGTGGCGATTATACTCGGAGAGTAGTTTAAATCAGACAGTTTTAGCGGTGTCAGATTTCTATCTTCTTTAACTGCCATCTTATGAAGCACACTTGTCTTAGCTTTTTCGTGGAAATATTTTCTGAGGTTTTTTATTTGTTGGCCATGTCTGTTAACTATTCTTGGCACTCCTCTTCCACCTTGAGACCTTGGTAAGTGAAATCTTTGTACAGCTGAACCTGGGTGGTGCTTTCTGAATTTTCTGAACTCAGATCTAGTTTTTGAGTCCATTTCATTCAGTTCTGTCTCTGTATAATTTAAGACACAATAGACATAATATTATTATTATTATTATTATTATTATTATTATTATTATTATTATTTTTATTTTTATTTTTATTATTATTATTATTTTTATTTTTATTTTTATTATTATTATTATTTTTATTTTTATTTTTATTATTATTATTATTATTATTATTATTATTATTATTATTATTAGTATTATTATTATTATTATTATTATTATTATTATTATTATTATTGTTATTATTATTATTATTATTATTCTTATTATTATTATTATTATTATTATTATTATTATTATTATTTTTATTATTATTATTATTATTATTATTATTATTATTATTATTATTATTATTACTGAATAAAATTCAATTACCGAAGTCGATCCGAATATCATAGAATTAAAAAGGAACCTGTATGAAAACCAAGCACGTAATGCCTTTCTTAGAGGTCTTCACTCTAATTTACCTATTAGATTAAGAAATCCACGAAATTTAGAACAAACCATCTCATTTACGATAGAGAAAGAGAATTTCATGTATGCCAGACGGAATATAACATTTACTCATTCTATCAAACCTCCGAGTCCTCAATTCAAAACTTCTTCACCTTGGAAACAAAATGTACAGCGTACTCTGCATTAAAATTCAAGTCCTGTTAATCAGATGCCGTTCACACAAGTTCATCAAAATCCCACTCATTCAAATCAAAATAATACTAGAAGCGTTCAAATTAGAAATCTCCCTCAAATACGACAACAACCGGTGCCTATGGACACGTCTACAGCGAATACAAGATGAACGGAACGACCGCAAAGTAGAATTTTGCAACCTAATAGACTACGAAATCCAAGAAATTTCATTTCCGAAGAACTCTTCCAACAAGAAATTCAGGATGGAACCGAAATGCACTCAAGAGGCACTCTCAAAACAGCATTCTCTACAGAACGAGGTCATTATGAATATAAAAGACTTCCTTTTGGACTAAAAATGCACCCAGAACATTCGAAAGAGTAATGGATAACATTTTGAGAGGTATTATGAGCAAAACCTGCTAGTTTATTTAGATGATATAATTATATTTTCAACATCACTTCAAGAACACATTGAAAAACTGCACAAAGTTTTCGATCGTCTCAGAGCAGCAAATTTAAGAATTCAAATGAATAAATCTGAATTCTTAAGGAAAGAAGTTCAATTCTTGGGTCACATCATAACACCAGAAGGTCTTAAACCTAATCCTCTGAAGATTGGTGCTATTTTACGCTACCCAGTCCCCAAAACATCTACTGAGTTGAAAGGATTTCTTCGACTTAAAGGATATTACCGTAAATTTATAAAATATTATGCGAAAATTACAAAACCACTAACTGTTTGTCTAAAAAAGGGAAGAAAAATTGTTCATTCAAAAGAATTCATGAAATCATTCAACAAATGTAAAGAAATACTCACTTACCCTCCAGTTTTACAATATCCAGATTTCAATAAAAATTTTATAGTTACTACGGATGGATCAAATATAGCAATTGGAGCTATTTTATCACAAGCTCCCATTGGTTCAGACAGACCAATAAGTTACGCATCAAGAACTTTAAACCAATCGGAAGAACACTACAGTACTATCAAGAAAGAACTCCTGGCAGTAGTCTGGGCTCTTAAATACTTTAGACCTTACCTATATGGTAGAAAATTCATACCGACCATCGACCTTTAATTTGGCTCGATAAACTCAAGGAACCTAATTCAAAATTACAGAGATGGAAAATACGATTAGAAGAATATGACTACGAACTTGCGTACAAAAAAGGGCCCTTTTTTTTTACCCGGTTTTTTATCACTTCCCCTTGTAAACCTCTGTACCACTATTAGGTGTTACCTTGAATCTATTGAAATATTCAAAATATGTATCACTTTTGTTTGAATACCTCTGTACCACGGTTAGGTCTTCAGTTGTCTGATGATGGGATAGTTCATTTCCCGAAACTCGAGTCACAAGAAAATGTGTAATATATATTTTTATTGGTAGTAAAACATAGTAATTTTTACAATTTGTTTTAATTATGATCATCTACCAAATAGTAACGGCTGAAACAATTCGGTATCTGAAATGTCAGAATCAGAATTAAATGAAATATTAGAAAAACTTGATACCACGGAACAGGGGCATGATAAACACTCAGAAATCAGTCAAAATACAATACACTCTTTAAATACGGAGACGGAAAACTCATCACCGATTAGAATATCAAACGATATCATTGACTATAAACCAAATCACTATTTTGTTCAAGAAGTATATAATAACCTGAAACCTGTGGGAAAAGAATCAGTGGAAAACATTAAAAAATTCTATGTACAAATCAGCACCTCGAATAACGAAGCCAAGATCATCAGATTCCTGAAAGAGTACACAGTAGATAAGAAGAGATATTATTTCCACTTCGAATCCGATAACACGTTTAGAACTTTTAGCAACGTTGTAACCAAACTGTTCAACAGAAACGGACCAGAGATAATATATTATACTGAGAGAAGTAATTCGAGATGAAGAACTTATCATTCAGGCGATAAAATTCCAACACGAAGGAAAAACACATCACCGAGGTGTAAATGAGACACTTAGGCAACTTCAGCGTAAATATTTCTTTCCGTTAATGAAAGAACACGTTTTGAACTACATAGCTAATTGCGAAATTCGCAAAAAAAATAAATAACAGAGAAATCCCCCAAGAATCGATATGATGCTAACAGATACCCTTTGTAGACCTTTTGAAAAAAATACATCTAGACATTTATACACTGGAAAATACAAAATGTCTAACTATTGTTGACGCATTCACAAAATTAGGCCAAGCGATCGAATTAAAATCTAAAAATTCAGTCGACATATTCCATGCATTAATAGAATATTTTTCTTTTTACGGGACTCCTTTACTCATAAGCTCGGATCAAGGTATGGAATTTTTCGGACATGTTGTAAAAGAACTCTTAGAGACACATAAAATAAATATTCATTTCACAACAGCACATCCCCTGATTCTGATGGAATCATTGAGAGATTCCATTCAACAATAGCGGAACATTATATAATCTTGAGATCCCAATCCAAGGAGCCTATAGGAATAATTATTAAACATGCCATTATAGGCTACAACAATTCTATCCATTCTACACCGAAACTAACCCCACTTGAACTTACATTCGGTCATACAAAATTGAAAGATCCTCTAGACATCCTTTATGACAAACAAATGTACAGTGACTATTTACAAAAACATAAAGAGAAACTGGCACTTGTGTATGATAAAGTTAATGAAAATATAATTTTCCATAAAAACAAAATTGTCAGAAAAATTAATGAGAATACAAAAAATCCTTTCAAAGTTAGGTAAACAGTTTACGAAAAAGCTATAAACACGCACGTTACAAGGGAGGGCCGAAATTTAGCGGACAATTTATTATAACAAAAATATTACCAGGTAATAAAGCCCTTTTTCAAAAATTAGAAGGTAATAAATCGAAACAAAATGTTGGTCGGACAATTTATTTGAAAAATCTAAGACAACCTATTATTACAGGATCATCACCCTCACAACAATCTGCGTGACTCTCATCCCAGAATGTACAGAAGTCAAAATAACGAAAATCACAGATAATCCCGGCATGTTGCCGATGGAAAGGGGATTATCCCAAATTATTGTAAATCATTGCATACTCATACAAATCCTCGATTTATCCAACATAATGTCGGAATTTCATAAATTAATATAAAGTTATCAGAACATGAATTTTCACAGTTCAAAACACGTCAAAAGCTATTTACAAGAAATTTCCAATCATAAATATATCTTAGATTATAAAATCGATGAAACCCATAAAAAACTAAGGCAATTAATATCAAACTCAAATACGAGTGAAAAAAGAGGCTTGATCAATGGACTAGGTTCCATATGGAAATCAATAACGGGAAATTTAGACCAAAGTGATACTGATAAATACGATGAAGCTACATAATCTAAAAGACTCGCAGCAGAAGTTAATTGATGAGGCAAATTCACAGATCAGTTGAACAGAAAATTCAATAAACATTTTTAATAATTCTATGAGCAAGTTGCAACATAATCAAGTACTTTTGGAAAATAAAATCGAACAAATTAATTTCTGGATGAACACATCAGCTATGGATTCATGGGATTACTTCAATTTAATTGTTCTTTACTCAGTCGTCACACATATTACTTTAGCAGAAAAGAGAAACTCTTAAAAACTGGAAACAAAGTTCATCCAGAGTAAAGATAATTCAACTTCCGAACATTAAAATTGATTAAATGAATTATCCAACTGAAAAAATTGATCAAGTTCCTATAGAATTAGACAATATCGAATTTGATGACATAAGGCATATTGGACTACAAATAGAACATTGGAAGAAACGAATACTTTCAATGAAGAGTCCAATTTTTCACGATGACAACTTTAGTCTTTATACTCTAATAACATATCTAGTACTAGTTCTGATAATTTTGTTGTTATTAATCAATGAGTTTAACATAATAAAATTAGAAACACTTTACACTAAAAAAGGTAAAAATAATCCCTTGGAGGATATTGAGCTAAAAAATTAGAATTGAAAAAAAAAACCAATTTTTTCTCTTAGGCGCGGAGGCGTTACATGTTGGAAATCCCCCGTACTTCTATAAATCATCGTTTGCTGAGTAAGTTATACCTATTCCAAGAATTATCCCATAAGTAGGGGAATAGTAGTTTACTTCCTGTGTTAATAAGATTAGATAAGGCATTATTGTACTGAATGTTGTGATTTTAACATTGTCCACTTTAGTCAATAAACCTTTTTAAAAATCAAAGTCTTAGTGATAACAAACATAAGTAGCACACCTGTGTAATAAGATCATTCAAACAGGAATATTTCCAGAGATTCTTGAAACGGCTGTTGTTGTACCCCTTCACGAGGGGGGAGACTGAACGCTCTGTTCCAATTAAAGACCAAATTCACTAATATCAACCATTTCCAAAATAATAGAAAAAGTCATCATAACTAGGCTAACATCTTACCTAGAAGGAAAAGGACTTTTATCCATAGCATATCTAACAGGAACCATTTATGAAACACTTGATAAGAATAATGCCTCTCTCTGTATATTTCTTGATTTGGCGAAAGCCTTTGATTCAGTGGATCACGGAGTCTTGTTGGATCGTCTGGCGAAATTGGTGTCACAGGATTGGGTTTCAGTTTATTTGGGAGCTACTTAATCAACAGAAAACAAGTCGTGAGGATCAAGTATAGTGACGTAAAATACTTAAGATATGGAGTCCGCAGGCGACGATCCTTTGGCTAATTCTCTTTACATCAATGAGTTATTGGAAATGAACACGAAGGGGCAGATTCTTGGTTATGCAGACGACATGGCAATACTATATAGTGCACACAATTGGACAGATATGAAGATGACGGTTGAGGAAGATTTTTTACAGGTCTAACAATGGATTGATCAGAATAACCTCACAATAAACTTCAACAAGACTCATTATATTCCGTTTGGACCACTTGTGATTCAAGATGAAGAAAATCATATCCAAATACTGTCCATTTATCAATGTAAATACTTGGGTGTTTCTTAGGTGGGATGAGCATGTAAATTAACTAGTTTGAAAGTTTAGAAGTCTGGTTTCTAGGGTCAAGTATTTGGCTGGGATTTTGAATGTTAGACATATGTTGATTTTGTACCATTTTCTTGTTGAATCCCAACTGGGGTATGGTATATAGCTAGGGAGCTTATAAAAAAGAAATCAACAGACTAATTGTTCAACAAAAATGGATTCTGAAGATAATTTTCAAAAAGGATATCACCTTTCCTACTGAAGAACTGTATAAATTATCAGGTGTATTGGATATATATATATATATATATACACAGAACACAACTGAACTCCTAACTCGCACAAGCTGAAAAAGCTTCTGAGGGATCTTCACAGAAGATCTAGGAGTATCAGGATAATAATAAATAAAATAAAAATAAATAAATATAAAATGTATTGTTACACAGTTTTTATTTATATGAAAGTTAATCTAAAGCCGGAACAACTCGTGACCCACAATCTTGATACCAGATACAATTCGTTTATACTTACCGTGCCAAGAATGAATAAGACCTTAACTCCAACTGAACTTCCGACTGAGATTAAATCAGCTGGCAGCATAAGAATTGTCAAACGAAGACTGAAGAAGTGGATACGAACAGTAGAAAGAACCTTCATCATGCAGTTAATTGATAGAAAAAATTGCTACTTCTGCCGTCGTCGTTAATTTATGTTTCTATTTTATTCGAATTCATTTATTGCTTTAAAAAAAAAGAATGAAAAAAAAACTTGTTTTGAGCCAACATATAAAGTACTCACCACAGGTGCTACTTTTGTAAGTCTATATTTTCTTTTGTATATTTTTCATGGAGCAAATGTTAAAACGATTGTCCACCTTATACATTTCATATATGTTTTGTAGCTTTAGTAATAATATGATGTAATGAAATGATTTATGGGAAATATATACTACTCTGTCAAGAAAGTGCCGGGAATTTTCAATTAAAACAACATTTTTACATTTAATCGTCAAAATTTATTGGGTCGCCTTCAAAATAGGCTCCATTTGCTCCAATACATCTATGCCAACGGCACTTCCAATTATCGAAACATTTTTTATAGGCGCTTTCCGGGATGGACTTTAGCTCTCGCGCCGAATTTTGTTTTATGGCTTCAATCGACTCAAAACGGGTGCCAAGAAAGGGCAATTTTAGTTTTGGGAAGAGAAAAAAGTCGCAGGGAGCCAAATCCGGCACGGTGGTTGCTGAAGCACGTTTGTTGAGTTTTTGGTGAGAGTCAGTCACAATCGTAGCTCGGTGAGAAGGCGCGTTATCGTCATGCAAAATCCATGAGTTGTTCGCCCACAAATTTAGCCGCTTCTTACGGATACGCTCACGCAAACGTTTCATAACGCCTAGGTAATACTCCTTGTTTACCGTCTGACCCTCTGGAACGAATTCGTAGTGCACCACGCCACGGATATCGAAGAAAACAATGAGCATCACCTTCATTTTCGAGCGGCTTTGGCGTGGTTTTTTCGGTTTCGGCTCATTTTTTGCCACCCATTCCGATGATTGCTGGCTTGTTTGCATATCGTACTCGTAGACCTAGGTCTCATCAGAAGTTATAATGCGTTCCATGAATGTAGAATCGGAATTACAGCGATCCAGCATGTCTGAAGCAACCTGTTCGCGATGACGTTTTTGAAGAAAATTCAGGTCTTTCGGTACGAGTCGTGCGGCCACCTTTCTCATGCCCAAAATATTAATCAAAATCGTACGTGCGGACTCGTGGGATATCTTAAGATCATGTGCTATCTCTCTCAAGCTGGTACGATGGTTTTCCAGCACCCTTTCCTTAATTTTATCGACGCTATCTTCGATCGAAGCCGTCGATGGGCGACCACTTCACGACCGTCCTTGAAGGCTCTGTACCACTGATATGCACGAGTTTTCGATAGAGCATTATCACCAAAGGCCTTTTGCAACATCTTAAATGCATCGGCACACGAAAATTCATTTGCAACACAAAACTTTAAACAAATTCTTTGCTCAACGTAATCACCCATAGTAAAAATCGGCACGCACTCTGACATCGACTGACTTAATCAGCTGTTTCAAACACACTAGTTGACAGATCCCGCTCAAGCTTGGCATAGTAATTAAGGACAGTGGTACTAACCTAGGAAAAAAAAATTACCTGCCTCATTGCCCCGCCAGATTCAAATCAATAATTCCCGGTACTTTCTTGACAGAATGTATATTATAATGTAATTAATTCTTATTTTTATAATTGAAGAAATAGACGATTTGATGTCATGATTCTGAAAGAATTTATTTTCTTCAGTTTAAAATATAACATAATAACATACACAAAATAAAATAATAACATAGAAAGAAATACAAAGAAATAAAAATAAATAATTTTAAAAAATGGCTTACTAACCTGGAAGAAATCAAAAACAATGCTATTTCTTCAGGTTTTTCATTTCACATTTCTAACAACTAACCAAATAAACATGTGACACTTTTTTAGGTTAAGATCTTAGACATAGAGCATGGAATATAGAAGTTACAAAGTTGTTTTCCCTAAAAATAACAGTTTTATTTTTACATCCCCCCACACAAAGTATGCACCCCTCATTACATGTTTGCGTGTTCACATGGGAGCAACTTAGTTACATGAAAATAGTTATTGTCCTTTCTTTCATTTCCAATATCTATCTCATATATAATGTTAGAAATTCTTCTCACTATTGAAAAAGGTCCTATTATTATTTCATCAATTTTTTTTCATTCAATTTTGATTAATTTTCAACGTAAACATAGTCTGCAATTTTGAAATCATAATGTTTCATATTCTTGTCGATCAGTCTTTTATTGTTTCCATGATAGCGTAAAGAATTTTTATATGATATTTCCTTATCTTTTGGTAAATTTATCTCTTCAATAAGTTCTTCTGGAGCAATGGGATCAGTTCTGCCGCAAAGTAAATATTCTGGGTTATATCCAGTTGTAGAATGGTCTGCTCTATTGTATTTCAATATATTCATCGGCTATTTTCGTCCATGCCCTAGTTTTCTTTTCGTTTTTTATTTCATTTAATTCCACCAAATTAACTGTTCTTATACATTCATCCATATTCTCCGTTTCTTCTAGAACTGGGTTTCTAGAAAGCAATCTGCTTCTACATTTCCTTTTCCTGGTTCATATCTAATCTCAAAATCGAATTGTGATAGACAATTCATCTCACCCAGCTCTTCATCTGGTCTTGTATGAAATTATTTCCCTTCTAATGGCTTATGGTCAGTAACAACAATAAATTTGTGTCCTATTAGCAAATATTTCCAAAATTTAATTGCCTCTTTAATTGCCAGACATTCTAGGAATATTGTTTTCTTGTTCTTTTGATATTTATTTAGTTTTTTAGAAAAATACGCTACGGGTTTCATTTCACCATTAATCTATTTTTGTTTAAGAACAGCTCCTACTCCTTGAATACTGGCATCAGTATATATAGTAATATAGGCACTTGGGTAGAAAATTGCAAGAATTGGCTCAGAACAAAGGATGTCCTTAACCTTATTAAAAGCTTCCTGACAAGCCAATGACCAACTGAATTTTATATCTTTTCTCAGTAAATTATGCAACGGTTCTAATAATCTAGCTGAATAATAAAAATTAACTTTACACAAAAATTACCTTATCTTCTTCCGAGTATCTGATGAAGAAAAATTCCTAATGGAAATCAAATTGTCATTTATAGGTACTGTATTGTTTCCTAAAATATGTCCTAAATATTTGACTTCTTCTTCTGCAAAATTAGACTTGATAAATTTAAGTCTGAATCCTTCATTACATATTGCTTTCAAGAGACTCTCCAAATATTCTATATGTTGGTCAAATGTTGAAGAAAATATTAGAATATCATCTATATAATTTAGGCAGAATAAATTCAGGTTATATTTTCTGATAATATTATTCAATATACGTTGAAATATGGCCGCGGATGTTTTAAGTCCAAAAGGTAAACATTTCCATTGCCAGTGACCATTCTGTGTCACAAAAGCAGTCTTATATCTATCTTTGAAAACAATAGGAATCGACCAAAAGGCACAATTTACATCTAATGTAGTAAAGAATTTTGCATTTCGGGTCTTCATCAATTAATGGGGAAGGTTGCTTCTATTTGGAATTCTATCTCTTTTTGATCCTTTATTGAGCATCTGTATGGTTTTTTTGCTATAAATTTGTGTTCTAAAAGTTTTATATGTGCCTCATTATTTTGCACCTGACCACTGTCAAACTTGTGTTTTGCAAAAATATAGTCATATTCATTTATTAAAACTTCAATTTGATTTCTCTGATTCGTTTCCAAAAGTACTAATTTTGCTTCGAAAAGTTTTGTTGGTATCCCTTGATTTAAATTGATGGTGTAATCATTGTTATCATTATTATTATTATGGACACAATCGATCTTTCTCTCTTCATTTATATCTAATCTTTGATAAATATTCAAATCAAAATCTGGTTTCAGTTGAAAATTGGAAATAGAATCTAGTCGTAGTAGAATATCATACTGGAAATTTTTCTCATTAACTACAAAAAGTACAACTTCTTTTTTGATATTATTAATTCTAATTTCTGTAATTATTTTTCCTGAAAATTTTGCCATGCCACTGACTGTTTTGAATGTGTTTCTATTATCTTTCTGCATTGGAATTCAGAAGACTAACATTTGAGCCCGAATCATAAATTCCACATAATTCATTATTATTTATAAACACCTTCAATTTTATCAATGGCAGCAGTCTTAGTTTTTTTTGTTTGAAATGGCCTGATTTAATTCATCCTTTACCCCAACATTGTTTACAGTTTTTATGTTACCGGGTACGTTCTTTTGTTCAAAATTATTGGATTTATTCCTTAGCCGACATAAAGTCTCCGGATGAAATCTACCTGAAAAACCATTCTTCTCACAAATTGAGCATGGTTCCTTCTTAACTGGTTTTGGTGATTCTTGTCCAAATACTGTTGTCACGTATGCGGGTGAATAAATCAGTTGTAAATATTCATTCTTAAACATCACATCTTCTTCGGCATCAAAATATATTTCTTTCAATTCCGGAGTTAATGAAATGACACACGTACGAAATGAACCTCTTACTTTAATCGATTTCAAGATATTCTTCACCTTCGGTAGAGCCAAAAGTTCATGATGGTCAGATATATCCTGTTTGTCCTCTGGTATTTTATAATATGTATTTTCCGTTCCCGTAATTTGGATCCATTCGAATTTGTATGTATTTTTCTTCTTATCAGTCTTGGATGCTTCCAAAGCGATGCAAATCTTCATGGATGTCGTCATTATAGTCATAATTCTGGAAGAATTTATTTTCTTTAGTTTAAAATATAACAGAATAACAGACACAAAATAAAGTAATAACATACAAAGAAATAAAAAGAAATAAATAAAAAAAATAGCTTACTAACCTGGAAGAAATCAAAAACAATGCTATTTCTTCGGGTTTCTCATTCCACATTTCTAACAACTAACCAAATAAACATGTGACTAAAATCACATGTGACACTTTTAGGTTAAGACATAGAACATAGATCATAGAAGTTACAAAGTTGTTTTCCCTAAAAATAACAGTTTTATTTTTAAATATATATTATTATTATTATTAAGACCTAAGTCTTTATGCAGAATACGGTGTAATGTCGTTTGTGGAATGCCTAATTCCAAAGATCGACGCGGTAGCGACAAACCTGGATTTTTGTCAACACTACGGGCTATAACAGCAATATTCGCAGTTGTTCTTTAGCGACGCACACGGTTTCGATTCTTCGCATCACTAATTTATCCCAACAGCTCAAATTTTTTCACTAGTTTCATTATTGCCGGCCGAGAAGGTGCTTCACGATGACCCAAAAGTGCTTTAGGTTTGCCAACTTTGGCTACAAATTTTTACCATTTTTGTAATGAATTTCAACAATTTCAATGCGTTTTTGAAGCTTTTATCTTTCATTATATTTATCTCCGAGCTCCTCAAGAATTTACAAATTTTGAGCGTTATTGAGGTGGAAAATTGTTGAACATCTTTTCTGCTATTTTAAAAAGTGATAAGAAAAGAAAAAAAACATATCAACATAATGGGTACAAGCAACAAAATAAAAGCCGACCTTGAGAAGAACTTACAAAGTCAGATAGAGAGTTTGAAGAAAAACTGAAAAATATCCAAGAACCTGTTGGTACTGGAACATCTAAACGCACACTTTCTATAGAAACACTAAAAATGGAACTTGAAACATTCAAGCTTGAAATTAATGGAAATTGGAGAATATTTTAGATGGGATGGAACAGAAGACTCTCTCGAAAAATATTCTCATCTATGGAATAAGGGAGGAAACAGAGGAAGACCTTTGCCCCCATCTTGCGTAGATAAAATTCAGGGCATATAACACCTCAGAATTATTTGATTATTTTTCATTTTATTCATATTTATTTCCTTTTGTTAATAAGTTTTGAGAATAATTTGTTTGTATCGAATTTGATGGAAGATTCTTATTTATAACTTTTATAAGTGAATGCCTCATTTTAGCAACCTCCTTTAAAATAGAATTATATAAACTACTCAAACATATAGATGGATATGCTCAAGATAGTTCACTTAAATATAAGAACTTTGATTGGACATTAGGTCACAGATTTTAGGAAAAGGTTATTGTGTAATACTTTTGACATAATGCTTCTGAATGAAATAGAAAGGCCTTTTACTTGATAGAAGAAATATAACAAAATTTGAATATCAAAACAAATTAAAATATGTTTATCTTCTACAATTTTAATTTCAAAAAATTTTCATTCAAAAAACTTTTAGAATTAAACTAATGTCTAAAACAAACACCGCTTACATTTATTAGACGTATATAATCAAAACTCAATATACAATCTGTCAAGAAAGTACCGGGAATTATCGATTTAAATCTGTCGGGGCAATGAGGCAGGTAAAAATTTTTTTCCTAGGTTGGTACCACTGTCCTTAATTACTATGCCAAGCTTGAGCGGGATCTGTCAACTAGTGTGTTTGCAACAGCTGATTAAGTCAGTCGATGTTAGAGTGCGTGCCGATTTTTACTATGGGTGATTACGTTGAGCAAAGAATTTGTCTATCGAAAACTCGTGCATATCAGTGGTACAGAGCCTTCAAGGACGGTCGTGAAGTGGTCGCCCATCGACAGCTTCGATCGAAGATAACGTCGATAAAATTAAGGAAAGGGTGCTGGAAAACCGTCGTACCAGCTTGAGAGAGATAGCACATGATCTTAAGATATCCGACGAGTCCGCACGTACGATTTTGATTGATATTTTGGGCATGAGAAAGGTGGCCGCACGACTCGTACCGAAAGACCTGAATTTTCTTCAAAAACGTCATCGCGAACAGGTTGCTTCAGACATGCTGGATCGCTGTAATTCCGATTCTACATTCATGGAACGCATTATAACTGGTGATGAGACCTGGGTCTACGAGTACGATATGCAAACAAGCCAGCAATCATCGGAATGGGTGGCAAAAAATGAGCCGAAACCGAGAAAACCACGCCAAAGCCGCTAGAAAATGAAGGTGATGCTCATTGTTTTCTTCGATATCCGTGGCGTGGTGCACTACGAATTCGTTCCAGTGGGTCAGATGGTAAACAAGGAGTATTACCTAGGCGTTATGAAACGTTTGCGTGAACGTATCCGTAAGAAGCACCAAATTTGTTGGGAACAACTCATGGATTTTGCATGACGAAAACGCGCCTTCTCACCGAGCTACGATTGTGACTGACTCTCTCGCCAAAAACTCAACAAACGTGCTTCAGCAACCACCGTATTCGCCGGATTTGGCTCCCTGCGACTTTTTTCTCTCCCCAAAACTAAAATTGCCCCTTCGTGGCACCCGTTTTGAGTCGATTGAAGCCATAAAACAAAATTCGGCGCGAGAGCTAAAGTCCATCCCGGAAAGCGCCTATAAAAAATGTTTCGATAATTGGAAGTGCCGTTGGCATAGATGTATTGGAGCAAATGGAGCCTATTTTGAAGGCGACCCAATAAATTTTGACGATTAAATGTAAAAATGTTGTTTTAATTGAAAATTCCCGGTACTTTCTTGACAGAGTAGTAAGTTAACTTGCGGTACTTGCCATTTCGTATATGTTGGTCAGACAGGAAGATCGTTCCACTCGACTTGGGGAACATGAAAAATGTTATTGTAACAGAAAGGGAAATTCAACCTACGCAGAACACCTTCTAGGCACAGGACATAGTTTTAATAGTAACTTTGAAATTTTACACACAGAAAACAAAAGTTTCAGATTAAACTTGTTAGAAACTTTGAAAATTAATAGATATGATAAAAGAAAAATATTATTGAATAACCAAACAGAATTAAGTAGCTCCTCTTTGTTGAATCTTTTTTCAGAATTCCAAAAGAATTGTAAAACTCTCTTCACTCCCTGTATTTTTGTTATATCCATGTACTATATAATGAAATTCTTGTTCATGGTATACTCGGTATCTTGTAATACTCACCTGAAGAAGACATGGTATGACGTAACGATCGTAGTGTTAATGGAATATTAGCGGAAATTAGAATATTGTTTTTATTCATATTTTAAAGATATTATGTGACTATTCCTAGGCTCTGATTGAGGTGAGGCATACATAAACATTTAATTATATAATATGCGGCATTGTTGAACTTTTTATTGCTTACTTGGGTATGCTCGTATTGCCTTAATTTTCGTTTGTGTTCTAATTTGTAGAGGGTTAGAAGGAATAATAGACGTATGACTCAAGGCGATTTTCAACAAGCTGTATTATTTTTTGGCCTAGGGTCATGCGAACTAAATCTCTCCCTCATATAAGTATTTTTTTTCCTTTTATATCATAGATAGGTAAATAAAGACCATTTATTATTATCATTATTATTATTAGTAATCGCAATGGATAGCTTCAAAAGTGACAGCTAGCAGATACCTATTGAAACCTATTATTGGCACCCTTTTAGTATTACATCGACAGAAACCTTTCAAAATCTTCAACTCTAGGATCTCTTGATTGTTATAGTGTGTAGATCACAGGATATGGACATGATATCTTTGGCTGAAATTTTTAGATATTGGAGTAGATTAGTAAGTTATGATTTCTAAATCCTCTACAAAGTTCATGATTCCCCGAATTTGTGGGCGTGCTAAATTATGACGCTCTCGAAATATTTTTCAGAACAAATACGCATTCTCCGTTCTGTGTATCCGATAAAAATAATCTGTTTCCAGGGTATCGAATATAATATCACGAATCGAGTCAACTACACGTTCGGGGTATAAAAAAGGCATATTTAAGCCACGGTTATCTCTTACCAACAAACAACGTAAACGGTATCATTTGTTTCAACTTTTATGATTATAAATTAGCGGTCGCGAGGGAAGCAGTCTAGCGGATGCTGCTCTGCATACTTCCGGATAAAATCTGCGCTCTGTTAGGCGAGATTGTCTAAAGTTCGAAACGGTGCAGGGGTGGCCGTGTTTCGTTTTGTTTATTGCCTTTTTTAACGCCGTCTGAGCCTCAAGTCTGCGTTTGCAATTAGGATATCAAAATATTTTCGTTCAAATCTCACAGAAAGTTTATTATTACAAAAATTGAGCTAGAGATTTTAGTATTTTATTTATTGAATAGTTATGAAAAAATTTTCATGTTCTGAATTCCTTCATTCAAGATGTATCTAACGAAACCAACCGACTATTGCTAGTTTGATGTTATTCCAGTTCGCATGCAGTTCAAATAATTTTAAAAAACTGCGGTAAATTTACGTGAAAAATTCGATAGAAATGAAATACTCTTGTGGATCAATCACAGAGTTCGTGAAACTGAAATATATTATGGATCTTCAGACTCTGTATAAATTTAATTCATAATTTAAAAATTAAATCAAAATGTGAGTCAATACTGGATAGAAGTGATTTAAATGACTTTAAATTCAGAATTATATTTTTCAACTTCTGCAATATATATCGAAATTATAAACAAAAACTATCATAATTAAAAAAAAATTGTAGAAATTACTATGTTTAACTACCAATAAAAGATATATTACACATTCTCTTGTGACTCGAGTTCGGGAAGTGAACTATCCCATCATCAGACAACTGAAGACCTAACAGTGGTACAGATGTATTTAAACAAAAGTGATAAATATTTTGAATATTTCAATAGATTTTAGGTAACACCTAATAGTAGTACAGAGGTTTACAAGCGGAACGAGATAAAAAACCGGGTTAAAAAAGAGGGGCCTTCTAACAGCTATCGGAATGTCGGCAATCGACAAAGAAGGTTGTTAAACAGATGGTACCCACTCAAATATCTCAAATAATTTTTGGTGTTACATAGCTTCGTACAGTCATTCATTATTTTTACATTATTTTGTTGTATGTCTCAAATATTTGTATTTACATGGCTCCGTACAGTCATTCATTATCTTTTACATCATTTTTATTGTGAACGAATTTTGAAAATTTCAAAATTCTAGTTTCTTTTCTTTTGAATCTACATGTACAATTTTCTTATGATTTTCTTTTGTCGAAAGGAATTACTGTTTTCTAAAGAATGAGTGACAAAAGTTGAATTTTTGTTTACTTTTCATTAAATTCAATTTATGTTCGTTGAAAAAGGTTTTAAACGGATATTACTTTTTGAATATCTCGAATATTTTCGATTTACATAGCTCCGTACAGTCATTCATTGTTTTTACATTATTGTTATTGTGAACTAATTTGAAAATTTCAACAGATTGTAGATAATCGAGTTTCTTCCCTTTTGATTCTACATGTAAAATTTTAAGATTATCTATTGAGGGAAAGGAATGACCGTTTTCTAGACAATTAGTGGCAAAAGTAGAATTTTGTTTATTTTTCAGGTCTAGAAAACGGTCATTCCTTTTCCACAATAGAAAATCTTAAAATGTTGATAATTGAAATATTCAAATTCGTTCACAATAAAAATAATGTGAAATATAATGAATGACTGTACGGAGCTATGTAAATCCAAATATTTGAGATATACAACAAAATAATGTAAAAATAATGAATGACTGTACGGAGCTATGTAACCCCAAAAATTATTTGAGATATTTAAATGGGTACCATCTGTTAAACAACCTTCTTTGTCGATTGCCGACATTCCGATATCTGATAGAAGGCCCCTCTTTTTTGAACCCGGTTTTTTATCACGTTCCGCTTGTAAACCTCTGTACTACTATTAGGTGTTATCTAGAATCTATTGAAATATTCAAAATATTTATCTCTTTTGTTTAAATATCTCTTCACCACTGTTAGGTCTTCATTTATCGGATGATAGAATAGTTCACTTCCCGAAACTCGAGTCACAAGAAAATGTGTAATATATCTTTTTATTGGTAGTAAAACATAGTAATTTCTACAATTTGTTTTAATTATGATCAACTACCAAATAGTAACCGCTAAAACAATTCAGTATCTAAAAACTTTTATGTTGTTTTTTGATATACATACTTATATAATTTTGTTATTACATTTATATTAATAATACGTTTCATTTCGTGAAGTAAAAAAGTTTTTTTCTGAGACATTGACAAAAATTATATATGGATATCATTTTGATAGTTTTTGTTGTGATTTCTATAGATATTGCAGGAGTTGAAAGATATAATTCTGAATTGAAAGTTATTTAAATTACTTTTATCAAGTATCGACTCACATTTTAATTTGTTTTTTAAATTATGGATTAAAATTATATAGAGTACAAAGATATACAATATATTCTGGCTCATTACTTTTGAAATTCTGGATATTTTTCTCATCATTGAACATCATTTGTTGCGAATAATATTTGAGGGGTTTTTCTGTGTTCCAATCCAAAATAATTAATGATTGATGGTTTACAACTCGCTTCTAATGTCTCTCGTACTTTGAAATTTACTTTGAGTTTATGCGTTTAAATTTTTTTTTTTGGTAAGATGAATTTCTATTTCGAAATATATTTGAATCTGAATTCAATACATTCCTCATGAAGTCTAGAGACTGAAATAGACACAACTATAAGATGTTGGAGGTCTCGATTAGTTATTTATTTGATCCTTCATTTTTAGAATTTAAGATGATTTTGGAATAGTGGATTTTTTGTATTTATATGTTAATATACATACTTATATAGTTTTGTTAATACATTTGTATTAATACCTTTCATGTCGTGAAGTAAAAGAGTTTTTTCGAGACATTGAAAAATATTTTATATGGATTATATATAAGGATATCATTTTGATAGTTTTTGTATATGATTTTAATATAAATATTGTAGAAGTTGGACGATATAATTCTGAATTTGAAGTTATCAAACTCATAATGTTGAAAAAATATTTATCAGTTTTTTATTTACAGCCGATCAATAATGCAAACTTTAAATGGCTCACCCGCTCGTTTATAATTATTTTTATATTGATATATTATATTATGCTGATACTTCTGGATCTTCTGTGAAGATCCCTCAGAAGTTTTTTTTAGTTTGTATGAGTTAGGAGTAATGTTGTGTTCTGGTTATAGTACGGGAGCTGGCAACGTTTAGAAAACGAGAATTTTAGGTAAGCTGGTTTTGTGATATGTTGTCCTTCTTACTCTTTCGGATAGAGCCTGGGCCATCTGTCTGCCGGTAGCAGTTGCGTTGATTACTACGCATCCTACCTGTACAGGTAATAATCCTGGATTTTTAAACAATTTTTAAAAACTTAATTTTCATATTTTGGCCTTTAAATAAGTCTACCGGACATAAATTTTTTATTGCCAGATATTTTTATTATTGTTAATCATGTGCCAGACGCCAATTTTTTATTTTTTTTTATAAAAAATTTAAAATATTTTTTAATGTCTGTTATTTTTATTTTATGTTCCTTAAAGATAAAAACGTCTAAAATTAATTTGCCAAACGTTAATTCGGTTGTTAATCTTGAATAAAAATTAAAAACTCATGGAAAGTATTACCGTATGATGCTGGTAGTTAGAGAGAGAGAGAGAGAGTTTAAAGTGCAAGAGAGATAGATAGTGACGGTGGCGCACCGGCAAGTACACAATATGGCGTCAGTCTAAAGTCACATGTTTGTATTTGTGTTGTTTTTAATGTTTATTTATTAATTGTGTTACAATGTCTAAAGATAAAATTAAATGTGTTTTTTGTAAAGGATATAAAGATAAATTAATCCTTTTTGTGAGTGATAAATTAAAGAAATGCCAGGATGTTTTGAGTATACGTGTTAAATATAAATTAAAATACTGTGACATTCAGCTGCCTACACAAATAAATAATAAAGAAGGATATCATAGACAGTGTTATGGTAGTTTTACAGCTTTAATGGCAAAATATCGTGATTTTTCTTCAGAAATAGATTGTACCAGTAATCCTGAAAATATTACGAACAACGTAACTCAAAAGTCAAGCAGTGAAATCGCTTGTGAGGTTGCTTCTTCAAGTTTAAATAGTCAAACAACATCAGAAAATTCTCCGAATCTCGATAATCAGTGCATTTCAGGACATTCTCATCCTAGCATCAACAGTGAGGTACTTTCAGAAGATGTTGCTCTAAGTGTAGATAGTCAGTCAACGTTAGAAGATGTTGCTACCAGCTCGACATTCGATTTAAGTATCAATGAAACTGACGTTTGTGATGATACTTCCGACATAAACATAGCAGAGATTGAAACAGATCGACCACCTAAAAATGTTTGCTTTTATTGTAATAAAGATCGTAAACAAAATAAAGGTAAACAACAAAATCTTCACTCAACAAACGATACAAAAGTTTATGAAAAAATTATTGAGTGGATGGAAAAACTTAATAATGAAGAGCTGTTACACAAAATAAATCATTTAAAATCTGTTAATGAAACAATTTTTTACCATCATCTTTGTGAATTGAATTATTTAAATGAGTACAATAAAATAGTTTCTGACATTCCTCATACTACGTGGCATAAAAATCGTCACATCCATAAAGATATTTTCAATCATATTGCATCAACAATAGAAGAAGAAGTTATTAAAAAAAGGAATTGTGTATCATTATCATCTTTATGTGATAGGTATAATATTGAGTTGAGTTATGAGCAGAAACTTCAGCCTCAGGCTGGTATTAATTTAATAACTAATCATTATCTGGAAGAGAAAATCCAAAAACATTTTAAAAAACTATTAAATTTATATTCAAACAAAAGAAAAAAATTATCATTCGTAAAGATTGTAGTTTAGTTGAAGATGATTTTAGCAAACTTGAAGAAAACGATCTTATAGATAAAGTTGCATTAATCTTGCGAGATACTATTTTAAAAATTGAGAAATCTAAACTACCATCAAAAATTAAAACAACCGACTTAATTGCGGGTGAATGCGTGGTTCCAGATAAATTAGACCGATTCTTCAGAGTATTTATGGGAGGAAAGGACATCAGACGTAAAGATGGTATAAATTGTAAAAGACTGAGTTCCTCAATGGCTGCTGATGCAATTTTTTGTGTAAGTAATGGTAATGTAAAACCATCTAAACACATAACTCTTGGTATGACTATAAAAAGTTTAACAAGTAGTAAAAAATTAATAAATATTTTAAATAGATTAGGACATTGCTGTAACTATACGACTCTAGAAGAATTGGAAACAGAAGCAACCATCTCATCGGTAAAAAGTTCACAAGTTTGTCCTCCAGACATCATTCTAAAACCTTCGCTATGCACCGGAGTAGCCTTTGATAATTTTGACAGATACATCGACACCTTGGATGGAAAGGAAACTTTACACGACACTGTAGGAATTATTTACCAAAACATTGATAGCAATGATTCTCATAGGGAACTGAACCAAGATACTAGCAATGCCGATTCAGATTTATCACCAACAGGACCACGACAAAAAAGAAAACGATCTTTAACAGAAATAACTCACGACATTGTTCCTTATGGTAAGCGAATAAAGATGATAGGTCGCTTAACACCTGTTGAAATTGATCAATCACCACTTTTACCCCAAAATTTTTCATCTTTACAAACCATTGATCTACTACATATGCTTTCAAATTTTTTTCACGTACCAAACACCCCGTCATGGACAGGATTTAATTGTAGAATTATCGATGACAATAGTCCGAAGCAAATTATATCTTATCTAACTCCTATCAATTCATCACCAACAAATGTATCAGTCGTAGCATACACCATGGAACAAGCACAAAGAGTTGGTCAAGAATGTGGTCAAACTTATGTACAAGTAACTTATGACTTAGCAATAGCTAAAATAGCTTATAAAATTCAAGCAATTGAAGGTCCCAAGTTTAGTAATCTTTTTATACATCTTGGCTCGTTTCATTTAATGATGGCTTTTTTTAAAGCTGTTGGTACTTTCATCGATGAGTGCGGATTATCTCACATGATGATTGAGAGTAAAATCATTGCTTCTGGGTCTGTAAAAGGAATTATTGAAGGTAAACATTTTAATCGATGCAAACGTCTGCATCCGTTAATGGCATTAGGCTTACAGATGTTACATTTTGACCAATTTTTAAAATGTAAAAGTGACGATTACGATTTTGTGAAAGGACAAGTTTATGAAGATCTTTTAGAATATCAGGACAAAAAAATTTCATTTATATCTTCATCGGAAACTAATTTATTACCTAATCAAATTTTATCGCGGCTGCTGGATTCTTATAAAAGATATGTAGCAAAGACCAGAGAAGGTAGACATGGAAAGACAGCACAGTTCTACATCATTTATATAAATATATATATATATATATATATATATATATATATAAATATGGGTGTGGGTAATCATCAGCGATACATAAACGTCAACGAACTATACCGAATTCTTGGTGAATCTTTGTCAAAAGCATTACCGTGCTTCCACGCACTTACCGGGTGTGATTATACTCCAGCATTTTTTAGAAAAGGCAAAGTTCGGTCTTTTAAAATGTTAGAAAAATCAAACGAGTACCAATTAGCTTTTAAAAATATTATTACGAATGACGACAAAATACTTGAAACTACGTATGGTATTCTTGAAAAATTTATTTGTGAGATGTATGGAAATAAAAATTCTTCGCATGTTAATGATGTTCGATTTCATCTATTCTCGAGTAATTTTCAGTCTAAAAAATCCGATGAGAACTTTGCTAAAAAATTTAAAAATTTCGATTCATCCAGTTTGCCACCTTGTAAAGCAGAATTGCTCCAGCATTTTTTGCGAGTTCGCTACGTAACTAAGCTATGGAGAAATGCTCACTCAAAACATCCAACATCTTTATCTCCTGTTGCTTCTAGTTGGACAGTCAATGATGACAAATATGATTTTGTCTGGTTCGTAGGAGATCAATTACCGTCATCAGTTGCAGATGTAATAATTCAAAGTAAGTATAGAATATACCATTTATCAATAAAAACTAAAATACTATATAGCGAACAAGAATTACACTAATGTTAATTTTCTTTTATTACAGATGATAGAGTATTAGAAGACGACGACAATTCCCAAGAAGATGATGTGAATGATGCAGTCAATGAGACTGACGACGAAGATGACTATGAAGATGCCGCCTTTTATTGTGACACTGTTATAGACTGAACAGTTTTTTTTAAATAATAATTCTTTAACAATTTATTCTAAATGTATGTAATTCTCGTGTGTAAACCACTGCATTTTTAATAAAAAAAATATTATTTTTGAAAATTGATGAAGCATTTTTAATTCACTTATTGATAACTTATTCAGATTTTATTTTCAGTTTTATGTTACAAATTTTCCGTTTAAACTTGTCCTTACTGTGATGAGTGAGTAATGTATCTTTGCTATCATTTTCTGTCTAATTTTCGGTAATATTTTGTAACTGTCTCTCTCTGACTACCAGCATCATACGGTAATACTCTCCATGAGTTTTTAATTTTTATTCAAGATTAACAACCGAATTAACGTTTGGCAAATTAATTTTAGACGTTTCTATCTTTAAGGAACATAAAATAAAAATTACAGACATTAAAAAATATTTTAAATTTTTTATAAAAAAAAATAAAAAATTGGCGTCTGGCACATGATTAACAATAATAAAAATGTCTGGCAATAAAAAATTTATGTCTGGTAGACTTATTTAAAGGCCAAAATATGAAAATTAAGTTTTTAAAAATTGTTTAAAAATCCAGGATTACTACCTGTACAGGTAGGATGCGCAGTAATCAACGCAACCGCTACCGGCAGACAGATGGCCCAGACTCTATCCGAAAGAGTAAGAAGGACAACATATCACAAAACCAGCTCACCTGAAATTCTCTCTCGAAAACGTTGCCAGCTCCTATACTATTATGCTTGGTTACTGCGTCCTTACGCCACTTTCGGTCAAAGCACTGTTAATTCTCGACCCAACAGAGAAATAAATGATGGCCGAAACCCCCTAACTTAATTGAATCGGACTTGAACCCGGGATCTTTCGCTTCCCAGCCTCTAGCCACCTAGCTATCAGCACTCAATACTAGTTCATAACTGTATTTTTGATTAAACAGTTTACTTCAAAATTGCCACACATGCCATTCATTGAAAAAAGGTAAGAATTAATATAAACATTAAATGAAAATGAGGCACTCTCTCAAAATCTTTTATATATAGGAGTAGGAATTTTTGGGCCATTTTCTAGGGAACAGGATGGTTTCATGTAGCCTGAATGTCTGTAATTGTCGAAGTTGAAGCCAAAAATGTCAAGACTGTGGTCACTAGTGAAGAATAGGAGGTCAAAATCAATACTCTCTCGTCGGTTCGGCTGATCCTATTCAATTAGTCTCTAAAAATTCCAACTTTTTAACGGAAAAGCCGGAGAAATGAAATTTTCACTATAGGTTCATGGTGTAAATACCTCGGTTACCTTCGTTAACGGGCGGAATCTGTCCGATAGCTCTGCAGTTATTCACATTTGAACCTTTTTCCTATTTGCTCGATACTTACGAAATAATTGATCCAATAGGAATTGAATTTGGTATTTAGGTGTATAATAAAGACACGAATATTTGTGTCGAATTTTGTGGGAATGGTTAAAGAAAAAATGCTACTTTTGAAATGAAAAAACTTAAAGAATTTATATATCTAGGAAAGATTTTGAGTATATACATATACAAATATATGTAAGCGGGTTTTTCAAAACTAGTGATCTCGTCTATGGGATAAGTAGAAAACTGAAAAATAATTGGGGTTTGTTTGTTAAAACATTGTCGTAACATCATCCGTATTCGAGATACAGCGCGTTGAAGAAAAAAATTCATACACATTTTTTACGCTTTTGCTGAAACTGCTGACAACATTGTTATGAAATGTTATACGAATATGTTTTGGAAGCTGATACATCCCATGAATTTCTTTTCATACCTGACTCTCAAAGAGGGCGCTAGTTACACGATTGGTACCAAGTAGTATTGAACATAACTTTTTTATGGTAAGATTTAACAATCAAATTTTCAAGAGAACTTAAACATCATTAAATTTCACACCAAAAATGTACTCTTAGTTAAACTCGATTCTGTGTACCAGTTTCGAAATGGAAATGATGCTAAAAGTAGGAAATTTGGTGCCGTATGAACTGAAGCCAAAAGATATCGAACGCCGTTTTTCACGTGTCAACTAACAACTGCTCCAGAGTCAAGAAGAAGAAAGAAGCTTTTTTATTGAAATGTAAATGGTGATGAAGAGTGGGCCCATTGGGGTAATTCAAAACGTTGGGCAACGTATGGATACCCCGATTAGCCGAATATTCATGGAAAAAAGAGCATGCTGTGTTTTTTTTTCTGAAAATGCAAACTTTGTAGTAGTAGTATTAATGTTATGTTATTAATGGTGAGCGGGCGTCTGTCAACCCTATCACTGCGTCCGCATGGACTTTTGTGGTTCACCCCTAATTTATATCTCCCCGACGAGATCCAGTTTTTGGATAATCCGATAATCTTGTTCAGGGGTAATTTTTTCAGTTCGCTGTGGGCTATAAAAGCCTGGCCAAAAACCTCGAATCTGATGCGACTCACCGCTGGGCACGATGTGCATGGCTGTTTCAGTGTCCTCAAGACACAGCCTGCATTCATCGTTTTCAACCAAACCAATTTTGTGCAAATGCGCTTTCAGTCTGCAGTGACCTGTCATAATTACGACAAGTGTTCTTAGTTTGGCCCTATCCAGACCTAGCGTTAGGTTCGCCATCTTTTTGTTCGAAGCTGTTCCAAGGAACAACTTCGAATGTTTCAGGCCAGAATGGCTCCGCCAGAAAGACTTTAGCCTTGAGTTCATTCTGCCTGTTATCGCCTCGTTAGCCACGTCATGTGGTATTCCCAGGAATTATTTCGGTCCTATCAGAGGCAGCGCAGCTCCAGCTAACGCCAGCCAATCTGCCTCCTCGTTACCCAAATAGTTTGAGTGGCTCGGTATCCAAACCAGAGTGACTCCGTTACACATACCGAGCCTGTTTAAAGCCGTGCGGCAACTCCAAGCTGTTCTTGAGGTACAAGAGCTGGATTCCCAAGCTTTTAGTACTAACTGTTTATCAGTAAATATTTTGATTTTACCGTGGGGGATTTGCCGTTTTATGGCAAATAGTTCTGCCTGGAATATGGTTGAGTTTTGACCGAGACTCAATGAGATGTTAATTCTTGGTTTGCTTTCATAGACTCCCGCTCCTGTTCCCTTCGTCGTTCGCGAGCCGTCTGTGAACAAGCCAAGGTCGGTTCTCAATAGAACCTCAGCATGCTGGGTCCGTTCGTCCCGGCTGGGGACGATTACATTGAAATTCCGTTCCTGGCTTGTGATTTTTGACATTAGATCCGAGGGCATCGATAGGATACTGTTCGTTAAAAGCTTGTCCAGCAGTCCTGAGCCTCCCATCACTATTGCCTCTGGCCTGTCAATCGCCAGTTGATATATAATTGTTTGTATGTGGTCCGTTCCGCCTAGTAGTAGTAGCATATTAGTATATTTATTCGCCATCAATTTTAAATTTTACATTTAAATATAATTACATGGCACGTCAAAAAAAGTGAATGAAATACATAATAATAATCTTTACAACTAAATACCTACTTTTACGGTCATCTGTAAAATACACGTTACTTGAACCTTTATACACTAACAAAAGTACATTTGAGGTATCGAGATGTTCAGGTAAAATCCGCAGTTAGGAATTCATCCACTATGTAAAAGTTTGTTTCTAACAGCAACTTCTCACTTGCCTGTACAAACCGTAACACTGGTAAGTCCTCGAGTCTTTGAGGTATTTTGTTACAAAAATTGAGACACCAACAATTTAGAGAAGTTTGTGTGTTCTTCAATCGGTGACAGTTTATTACTAGGTCGTCTTTGTGTCTGGTGTTATACGAGTGGAGATCAGTATTATGCGTGAACACATCCCAGTTATCGTGCGCAAACTTCAGGCTTGCCAAGATGTATACCGATTCGATGGTAAGTATACGGTGTCTTTTAAAAATTTCACGACAACTCGATCTCTTTGGCTGATGGCTTTCTTTTATTTCAGGAGGACTCAGTACTAGTTCCCCACAGGATAATCCCATAACTAGCGATGGATCGAAAGTTTGAAAGTTTATTAAAACAACCTTACATATTTCCTCTGAGACAACATCTTTCATCCTTCTCATCATCAAAGCTTTAGACAACATTTTGGTAACCCCTGTTATATGTTCCTTCCATTTGAGATCTTTTGAAAATTTCATATTCTTTGTTTCATTGACATTCAGCTTTAAACCATTGACATTAAGCCATTTTTCAGCATACTTTATTGTGTTTTCGAACAGGTGGTCCAGCTAGTCTCGTGATTGGGATTGATTCAAGAAACTGACGTCGTCTTGGTCCTTACTTGGTTGAAAATCCATATTAAATAATATTCAAATAAGGTTATTCTGATTTTCACAAATTTTTATTATTATGTTTACAACAATCATTTCGCTATCACAGTTGGATCATCAGGCAGTTTTACATTTTAAATAACTAAGCTTGTTTCCGAAATCCGTTTCTATTTATATTACAGTAAGTACAGTAAATTTTTATTGAGCACTAAAACCCAAAAAAGGGTTTCTACAAATTCCAGCTTATCTGAATATTTTTAACACAGGTGTATTATTTATTATTCAACGAACAAATTTATTACTTAACGAACAAATAGATTCAAATAACTCACCTCTGTTAAATATATTCAGATGAGCTGGAATATGCAGAGACCCTTTTTTGTGCTCAATAAAAATTTATTGTACTTACTGTAATATAAATAACAACGGATTTCGGAAACAAGCTTAGTTATTCAAAACGTAAACCTGCCTGATGATGCTACTGTGATAGCGAAACGATTGTTGTAAACATAACAATAAAAATTTGTGAAAATCAGAATAACTTTATTTGAATATAATTTACTTATACCGAGGTAATGATGATCTAGAATCACCGTAGAACAGCTGCCTTCCTTTACCATGTGTTGCAATAAATAACAATAAACCGTTTTCTTGACTGATGATATATCCATCTAGGCTTCACGAAAATGCAAGTTATAATAAAAACGGTTATCAGCCTCCGACTCCAAGTTTAATAACTTGGATTGATCGAGTTGATTATCTGGAAATTGGTGATTCTTATATTAATTGTTGAAATATAAAAGAGAACATACATACTTGTGATACGCGATTAGTCTTTGATGAATTCAAAGTATGCATATTGCAAGAAAATTTGGCCAAAATTAGCATAAAGTGTACTATATGTACTAAGGTATATCACAACAGTTGTGTAAAATTGGGAAAATGCTGCGAACAGGAACTTGCTGTATCGCCTTCGTGTTCTGGACTGAATGAAGACAAATTTACATTTTCCGTCTCAGTGAATGAGAAAATCAGTGAATTCGGTGTAAACAATGAAAATCTACTACGCAAAATTTATCATTGAAAATTATATCCGAGATGGAAAGCAAGAATACAATATTAATGGAAAATAATAAATTATTGGAATACAAATTTTCAGTATTGGAGGAAAAAGTGGCTGAAAACAATCAGATAATATCAAATCTGTCGGACAATAACAATGACTATTCCGAGATTATCTATTACGGAACCCCGTGATGAATCAAGAGATACGACCAAGCATGTAAACTAGAGTACAAATGTCAAAAACGAAATGAAACCTTCAACGAAACAAAATGCAGGGGGTGAAATCGATTGGGCACAGGTTTCTCGTAAAATATCGAGGAACAGGGATCAGCGTGCTTTAGTGATTGGATCGTAAGCTGGCGACTTAAATATAGAAGGTGCGAGGAAACTCCGAGCTCTTCATGTATCTAACCTCAAACCAGATACAAAACTGGAAGATCTACAATCTGTCTTGCACGGAAGTGAAATGTGAACCTTTAAAATCCCGATACCCTGATAAGAGTGCCGGACATTATAAGTGTTGTGGAGCACTGGTGCGACGAAAATAGCTTAGGCTCAATTGTGATCCCAGGATATACAAGAGCGGCCTCATTCTGTAGATTCATACATGACCACGGAGGTTCTGCAATCTTCTTTAAAAGTGATTTTGAGTTTAATGTGGTAAATGTTGCGAATTTAGCAGAGAAAATGATGTGCGAATGTTGTGCGATCAATTTAAATTTCGGCGGGCGTCAACTTATTGTTATGAGTGTGTATAGACCATCATCGGGAGTTTTGGGTGACTTTCTGGATAGGTTGACAAGCTGCCTTCAAATCTGTTTGGATCATACCAGGTATTCCTTTTTGTGTGGTGATTTAAATGTAGATTACTTGCAGGCAAATTCTAGAAGTAAGCTTCTGCTAGATGATCCCTTTATCTGCTTCCTTCTGAAAACTACGTCAAATATTCCAACTCGTGTATTTACCAATATTTCTGGTCATTCATCAACAACTAAATTGGATTATATAGCTACAAGTATAGACCTGAGGGAGTGTCTCACCTAGGTTTTTCCACCCTCTTTTGGTGATCACAGAGCACTTCAACTGGACTACCATTTTAATTCTACAGATAAGGAAAATAAAAGTAGCAACAGGAAAATCTCTTACAGAAATATATGTGATGAAAATTTATCCAGGCCTGCTGTTGAGATTGCAATCACTTCGTTTTCAAAAATTTATAACATTGCTGATGTAAACCTTAGTTTTCCATTATTTATTGATACTACTAAGGCATTAATCGAGTATTATTGTCCGCTAAAATGTCGATCTAATGAAAGTAAACAGGTGAACTATTGGATCACTCCTAAAATAAAATCGGATAGTAGAAAACTCAAAAATTTATATTAGATTCAAGCTTATATAAGAACTAGTCAGGCTATAGCATTACACAAACGAGCAAAATCAGAATACAGTCAATTATTGAGAACTACAAAATTAGCATATCATGTCAACCTCATCGATAACTCAAACAATAAATGTAGTACCATATGGAAAATAGTAAATCAGGAATCTGGTACAATTAAAAATATCGGCAAAATACAATTAAGGGTAAATGGAATAACTTATGGGGATCCTTATAATGTAGCTAATGCCTTTGCTAGATATTTTTCTAATATAGGACGAAGTTATGACTGCATTGCGACGTTTGAAGAATAAAAGGTGTACTGAGCCAGATCTTCTTCCTGTAAAAATTCTTAAAATGTCATCAGAGATCCTATCTGAGCCTCTGGCTCATCTTATTAATGAGTCTGTGTGTTCTGGAGTTTTTCCAGATAGTCTTAAGCTTGCAAATATGATTACGATTTATAAAAAAGGAGATGATTGCGACATGGCTTACTACCGACCTATTTCTCTGACTAGTATATTCTCGAAGATTGTAGAGAGGGTGGTTATTAACCGACTGATGAGATTTCTAGAAAAATTTGATTTAATTACTCATAGCCAGCATAGATTTAGAACTGGCCGATCAACCCGGAAAGCTGTCATTGAATTTTTCTAGACAATACAGAATTAATTGGGGATTTCTGGTGGGTGGTCTGTTTTTTGATATGTCGCGGGCTTTTGATGGCATTGACCTTAGGTTTCTTGAAAGTAAATCATATAACTTGGGCTTCAGGGGCAACTTTCTCAAGTGGATTCCCAAGTTTCATATCAGAAAATTTTAATTAAAGTTGATAACTGCTCTTCCAATGAGTATGGCTTAGACCTTGTTGTTCCACAAGGTTCTGTTCTGGGACCACTCTTATTTATTCTCTTCATAAGCGATCTACCTAGATATTTAAAATTAGAGAAGGTTACAATTTTTGCTGATTATAAGTCATTTCTAATAACATCTTCAGAATTGAACGAACTGAAAAAACTATCTGAACAACTCATTAATTGTTTCAATCAATGGTGTAGGGATAATTCTCTTGTAATAAACCAAAGTAAAACTGTTTGTATAAAATTCGAATTAAGTAAAACTACCCCCCTAACTCTGAACAACCTTCATAACCACACTAGTATCATGCCACTCAACTAAGTTGGGGTGTTTGTGGATAGTGGCTTGAGATGGACGGACCATGTAGAATATATTAGTAAAAAACTTAGTTCCTCTTTCTATGCCATCAGCAGATTGAAACATCCCTAACCTGTGAATGCTTTAATTGGAGTGTACTATAGCCTTGCATATAGTCATATTGCGTATATATTGAGACTTGGGGTGTTTCTGCAGAGTTCAACGGAATCTTTGTAACTCAGAAACGTATTATAAGGATGATTTTTGGATTAGATCCGCGTGATACTTGTAGGCGTATTTTTAGGAAGCATGAAATATTGAACGCTTCTTGGATCTTTGTTTATAAATGCCTTGTATACACTGAAGAAAATGTGCAAAAATACAACAAACTTTCTAGTTTTCATGACTATGATACTAGAAATAAGGAAATTCTATCTGTACCGAGACATAATATTTGTAGGTTTGAAACATCAACTACATATAGATTTATAATTCTTTAGAACAAATTGCCTGAATGTGTAAAATCCTTGAGCACTAAGAAATTCTGTAAATCTGTGAAATCATTGTTACTTGGTAAAGCTTACTATAGTGTTGACGAGTATTTGTTAGATAGGTTTTAGTATTAGCTCTATGAATCATGTAAATATTCTCTGTTTCTTTTGTATTATTGACATGTCCTATACATTGTAGAAAAGTCTTGCAGGATGAATAAAGATTATTATTATTATTATAGACAGGTCATGCTACAAGGAACATTCTCCTGTAGATAATTTGGGTATAAGACAAATAGTATAGGTCCAAGTATTGATTCCTGTGGGATTGAAACTTTGATTTTGCTGACTTCAGATGTTTTATTCTTTTAAGTTACAACTTGTTCCTTTCTGTAAGATAGGACTTAAAGATGTTCAATGCGGTATCTCTAACACCATAGTATTGAAACTTATTCAATAATATTTCTCTAATGACGCCATCGAAAGCTTTACTCAAGTCTACTGTAAGAACCTCCGGAAACTGATGCGCATTCATTGCCTCTGTAATCCTCTCAATGACATCAATTAAGGCAGTTGTTGTAGATCTTTTTTCCCGAAAACCATGTTCGGCTTCATTAATGGTATCGTATTTCATTAAGAAAACCAGTCTATTCTTGAATATCATTTCCATTAGCTTAGATATAGTCGGCAGAATTGAAGTTGGCCTTTAATTTTTGGTTAAATTGATACTTTTTATGTATCAGGACGACTCTGGGAACGTTCAGCATTTCCGGAAATCTCCCCTGTACCAAACACAAGTTGAACACATCACAAAGAGTGGCAGAGACAAATGGAAATATTCTCTTAAATAATGTAGCATTCAATCCGTATATACTACTCTGTCAAGAAAGTACCAGGAATTTTCAATTAAAACAACATTTTTACATTTAATCGTCAAAATTTATTGGGTCTCCTTCAAAACAGGCTCCATTTGCTCCAATACATCTATGCCAACGGCACTTCCAATTATCGAAACATTTTTTATAGGCGCTTTCCGGGATGGACTTTAGCTCTCGCGCCGAATTTTGTTTTATGGCTTCAATCGACTCAAAACGGGTGCCACGAAGGGGCAATTTTAGTTTTGGGAAGAGGAAAAAGTCGCAGGGAGCCAAATCCGGCGAATACGGTGGTTGCTGAAGGACGTTTGTTGAGTTTTTGGCGAGAAAGTCAGTCACAATCGTAGCTCGGTGAGAAGGCGCGTTATCGCTCAACGTAATCACCCATAGTAAAAATCGGCACGCACTCTGACATCGACTGACTTAATCAGCTGTTGCAAACACACTAGTTGACAGATCCCGCTCAAGCTTGGCATGGTAATTAAGGACAGTGGTACGAACCTAGGAAAAAAAATTTTTACCTGCCTCATTGCCCCGCCAGATTTAAATCGATAATTCCCGGTACTTTCTTAACAGAATGTATCTATGGTCTCTTTGTTTTTTATTCCTTGCACAATTATTGTCATTTCTTCTTCTGTTATGGGGGTGAGAAACATTGATGTCTACTCGGTTGATATTTCATCTCTGTAGTTTTTGTTCTTCTTTATAGCTTCCTCGTTTGTAATTTTTCTTCTCTTTCTGAAGAGTAATTATGCAATTTATTATTTTTTAGCACTGGTACGTTCGGTATTTTTTTTTATTTTTCCTGTTTCCTTATTGATGACATTCCAGATTGCTTTCGATTTATTCTCGGCTGCGTCAATAGTTTTTGTTTCTTTAAGTTTCCTGTGCTCTGTGTACGACTTCCTCGACCGCTGCTTGAATGCATGTAATAGGTTTCGAGAAACTTCATCCCTTCTGACTCGGTATATGGTTTATGTCGCTTCGATTGCTTTTATGATTTCCATCATTTCTTTTTCTTATATGTGTGAAACTTATTAATTTATATTGATTTTTATTTCCGGAAAACAATTCTCAAAATTGCGTTGAAACATCTCATGAAAGTTTTCGTAGTATTCATTTTTCAGTTGGTCCCAGTTCATGTCCCGCAGCTGTGCCTCAAAATTTTGAATGTATTCTTCTTTTAGGGTATATTTGATTTCAGTGTCCTTGTTTTTGTTTTCGGGTATATTTAAGTCCAGTGCTACCAGTTGTGTCAGATGATCAGACAGATATGGTTCTGTTGTATTTTGATAATAAGTATTCTTTTCCAGGTTAACGAAAACATTATCAACGTTTGTGTCCCACTCGCCACAAGGTTAGATACAAGCCGTATGACATGAACAGTTCTATGAGTTCATTTTTATCACGACTTTCAGATAAAAAGTCAATGTTAAAAGCACCAGCCACGCAAATATTTCCACATCCCATGTTGAATATCTCCTCCATTACCTCGTAAAGCTGACGGATGAAGTCAACAAAATTTCCTTTTGGAGGCCCATATAATGCCATTATTATCAAACTGATTATAGCAATTTTTATCACGCACATTTCTATATCACCCTCTATAGAACTAGTATTAACGGCATTTATTTTCTTGAAACTTATATTTTGTTACGAAAATTACGGCTTCACCATAACTTCCAGCAGCTAGTGAGGAGCAATCTCCCATCATATAATTCTCTACATTCTGTCAAGAAAGTACCGGGAATTATCCTAGGTTGGTACCACTGTCCTTAATTACTATGCCAAGCTTGAGCGGGATCTGTCAACTAGTGTGTTTGCAACAGCTGATTAAGTCAGTCGATGTCAGAGTGGGTGCCGATTTTTACTATGGGTGATTACGTTGAGCAAAGAATTTGTTTAAAATTTTGTGTTGCAAATGAATTTTCGTGTGCCGATGCATTGAAAATGTTGCAAAAGGCCTTTGGTGATAATGCTCTATCGAAAACTCGTGCATATCAGTGGTAAAAAACCACGAAAAAACCACGCCAAAGCCGCTCGAAAATGAAGGTGATGCTCATTGTTTTCTTCGATATCCGTGGCGTGGTGCACTACGAATTCGTTCCAGAGGGTCAGACGGTAAACAAGGAGTATTACCTAGGCGTTATGAAACGTTTGCGTGAGCGTATCCGTAAGAAGCGGCCAAATTTGTGGGCGAACAACTCATGGATTTTGCATGACGATAACGCGCCTTCTCACCGAGCTACGATTGTGACTGACTTTCTCGCCAAAAACTCAACAAACGTGCTTCAGCAACCACCGTATTGGCCGGATTTGGCTCCCTGCGACTTTTTCCTCTTCCCAAAACTAAAATTGCCCCTTCGTGGCACCCGTTTTGAGTCGATTGAAGCCATAAAACAAAATTCGGCGCGAGAGCTAAAGTCCATCTCGGAAAGCGCCTATAAAAAGTGTTTCGATAATTGGAAGTGCCGTTGGCATAGATGTATTGGAGCAAATGGAGCCTATTTTGAAGGCGACCCAATAAATTTTGACGATTAAATGTAAAAATGTTGTTTTAATTGAAAATTCCCGGTACTTTCTTGACAGAGTAGTATGTTGGATCCTTGAAGAGCGTCTTCAGAGATCCAAAGCTCTGTAATGCAGACAAGACCAACATACTCCTCATTCATGTAATCAGCTAGCATATGAATTTTAGTTCATACTGAGTTGTGATAAAAAAATTTTTATTCCTTTCTGAAGTTGTATTTTTAGTTCGATTACACCATTCATTTTCTTTCGCGAAAAAAACTGAAACTTTTACCTCTACATTCCTGAGCCAGTTCTCACTCTTAAATAGGTCTTCTATTGAATCGACATCAGCGCCGACCTTGAAGAATTTTGTGGTGGCTTGTTCTTTTTGTGGTAATTGCTCCACAGTGAACTTTCTTTTGGGAAATTTGACTTCTAGATGTTTCATCACCGTTTCTTCGGTTGTTTGCAATTTTATCCTTCCTAAAAATATCCAGGCTTTCTTTCATATCAGCGTCCTCTAATAAACTGGACGTGTCCGTACCCTTTATGATATTTCGTTTCTTTTTATTTTGGTTCACCATTGTAGATACATCAGGTGTTTCGGTGATCTCCTTCAGTTGAGTAGAATTCTGTGTATTCTCTTTGGCGGTCTTGAAGGTGTCGTAAAATTTTGTAGTATCAGCAACTCTGCTTTGAGTTTTTACCTTCCCTGCATTATGAGGTTCCGTCAATAATTGTTTATGTAGGTCTATGATTTATTTTTGATATTCTGGTATGTTATTGAGGCTACTTATTTGTTGTTCAGCTGCGTCTGCTTTTGTTGTGAGCACCTCCATTTCACATTTCAGTTTAAGTAAGTGTACGTCTTTATTTAGGTTAGGTGGTTCAGATGTACCTGATCCATCATAATATTCACCTTCAGACCACGAATTTATTTTTTTCCTGACACTTTCACTTATTGTAATAGAATCCGATATTCGTTTTTTGTATATTATATCGATTAATTTACTTTTATTCAATCTATTCCGCTCGTTCAAAAACTCATCGTTTACCACCATGTTGTATGTATACGAGATGGAGAGCAAATAAATCAGAATCAAATAGTAAATAATGTTAATAGTAGCTCAGTTTTCGTTTTCCATATTACCAATAGAAAGGTCATCAATATAGTGAATAAGATGAGGAATACAAACTCTTCTGGGTACGATGGTATACCGATACATGTTATTAAAAGTTTCGGGGCTGTTGGTTCATATTATGTACCGCTCATTCAGTGAAGGGATATTTCCGTCTGCCCTCAAAATAGCTTCAATCAAACAAAGGAAATCAAAGGAAATGTATATGATATCCATAATTTCCGTCCAATTAGATTACTCAGTTTTTTCGCAAAAATATTCGAGAAAATTTTGGTCGGCGATGTACATTCTGTCAAGAAAGTACCGGGAATTATCGATTTAAATCTGGCGGGGCAATGAGGCAGGTAAAAATTTTTTTTCCTAGGTTGGTACCACTGTCCTTAATTACTATGCCAAGCTTGAGCGGGATCTGTCAACTAGTATGTTTGCAACAGCTGATTAAGTCAGTCGATGTCAGAGTGCGTGCCGATTTTTACTATGGGTGATTACGTTGAGCAAAGAATTTGTTTAAAGTTTTGAGTTGCAAATGAATTTTCGTGTGCCGATGCATTGAAAATGTTGCAAAAGGCCTTTGGTGATAATGCTCTATCGAAAACTCGTGCATATCAGTGGTAAAGAGCCTTCAAGGACGGTCGTGAAGTGGTCGCCCATCGACGGCTTCGATCGAAGATAACGTCGATAAAATCAAGGAAAGGGTGCTGGAAAACCGTCGTACCAGCTTGAGGGAGATAGCACATGATCTTAAGATATCCCACGAGTCCGCACGTACGATATTGATTGATATTTTTGGGCATGAGAAAGGTGGCCGCACGACTCGTACCGAAAGACCTGAATTTTCTTCAAAAACGTCATCGCGAACAGGTTGCTTCAGACATGCTGGATCGCTGTAATTCCGATTCTACATTCATGGAACGCATTATAACTGGTGATGAGACCTGGGTCTACGAGTACGATATGCAAACAAGCCAGCAATCATCGGAATAGGTGGCAAAAAATGAGCCGAAACCGAAAAAACCACGCCAAAGCCGCTCGAAAATGAAGGTGATGCTCATTGTTTTCTTCGATATCCGTGGCGTGGTGCACTACGAATTCGTTCCAGAGGGTCAGACGGTAAACAAGGAGTATTACCTAGGCGTTATGAAACGTTTGCGTAAGCGTATCCGTAAGAAGCGGCCAAATTTGTGGGCGAACAACTCATGGATTTTGCATGACGATAACGCGCCTTCTCACCGAGCTACGATTGTGACTGACTTTCTCGCCAAAAACTCAACAAACGTGCTTCAGCAACCACCGTATTCGCCGGATTTGGCTCCCTGCGACTTTTTCCTCTTCCCAAAACTAAAATTGCCCCTTCGTAGCACCCGTTTTGAGTCGATTGAAGCCATAAAACAAAATTCGGCGCGAGAGCTGAAGTCCATCCCGGAAAGCGCCTATAAAAAATGTTTCGATAATTGGAAGTGCCGTTGGCATAGATGTATTGGAGCAAATGGAGCCCATTTTGAAGGCGACCCAATAAATTTTGACGATTAAATGTACAAATGTTGTTTTAATTGAAAATTCCCGGTACTTTCTTGACAGAGTAGTATGAATTAGTATGTGATATTGTTGATGCTTTGAAGAGTGATGAAGTGCTGGTTGGGCTTTTTCTAGTTTTATCTGAGGCATTCGATATCGTGAATCATGAATGCCTTTTGAAGAAACTCTCTTTATGCGGTATTCGCGATTGTCAACTGGAGTTGCTCGTGAGCTACTTGTCTGATCGAGTTCAGAGGGCTTGTATTTATAGTGGAGGACTAGTTTTTATGTCAGAGGATAAATATGTCAACATAGGAGTTCCCAAAGAAGTAATCTGGGACCCTTTTTATTTCTGATATATATCAATGAACTCGACCTATTGTTCTTTGTTGACGATGAGAGTGATTTTCTGCGTAGCAAGAATCTTAAAATAACGTAAATAGAGGTCATTCTTGATAGAAGGTATATAAAATAATATAAATATTTAAAAATATTTTAAACAATTTTAAAAAATTAGCCTTCTACATATTTAACTCCAAAAGATTATATTCAATGATTATAACTTCTGAAAATAAATTAAACTAATGTCGTATAAGTACCACTTATATCATGACATAAAATAAACATTCATTATAAGATATCCAAATGGTATAACAAAATCCAATAAATAAAAATTATTAACTAAAATCCTATAAATTAAACATTTTGAATAGACAAAATTTTGTTTCTGCTTATCAATCCTATGAAAACCAATATCTTTCAAGAATATCCAACATAATCCTGGGAATTTTATCACAAAACTATCTTACTTAGACTATTCAATATTATTGGATATCTAACCAAGGTACTTTATACAAAAACTCAAGATATGCAAAACATTATTGAAAAACAAGTTTTAAAATCGACTTTGCTCATCAGTATTCAAATATTCATATTCAATAAATATAAAATCAATTAATAACACATATTTAAACTCACCCTTCGTCTTCGAGAAAAAGTTCTATTTAAAAATGAGAATCTTAAATAGGTATCCAATACAGACAGAAATATCTCTGTGGTTTAACCTGATCTAGAAGATTGAAAGACAAATTTAATGGCCTTTGCTATAACACAAGGACTCTCTTTATGAATGTTTGGGTAAACCATATAATTATATATTATAAATAAAATAACGTAAATAGAGGTCATTCTTGATAGAAGGTATATAAAATAATATAAATATTTTAAAAAATTTTAAACAATTTTAAAAAATTAGCCTTCTACATATTTAACTCCAAAAGATTATATTCAATGATTATAACTTCTGAAAATAAATTAAACTAATGTCGTATAAGTACCACTTATATCATGACATAAAATAAACATTCATTATAAGATATCCAAATGGTATAACAAAATCCAATAAATAAAAATTATTAACTAAAATCCTATAAATTAAACATTTTGAATAGACAAAATTTTGTTTCTGCTTATCAATCCTATGAAAACCAATATCTTTCAAGAATATCCAACATAATCCTGGGAATTTTATCACAAAACTATCTTACTTAGACTATTCAATATTATTGGATATCTAACCAAGGTACTTTATACAAAAACTCAAGATATGCAAAACATTATTGAAAAACAAGTTTTAAAATCGACTTTGCTCATCAGTATTCAAATATTCATATTCAATAAATATAAAATCAATTAATAACACATATTTAAACTCACCCTTCGTCTTCGAGAAAAAGTTCTATTTAAAAATGAGAATCTTAAATAGGTATCCAATACAGACAGAAATATCTCTGTGGTTTAACCTGATCTAGAAGATTGAAAGACAAATTTAATGGCCTTTGCTATAACACAAGGACTCTCTTTATGAATGTTTGGGTAAACCATATAATTATATATTATAAATAAAATAACGTAAATAGAGGTCATTCTTGATAGAAGGTATATAAAATAATATAAATATTTTAAAAAATTTTAAACAATTTTAAAAAATTAGCCTTCTACATATTTAACTCCAAAAGATTATATTCAATGATTATAACTTCTGAAAATAAATTAAACTAATGTCGTATAAGTACCACTTATATCATGACATAAAATAAACATTCATTATAAGATATCCAAATGGTATAACAAAATCCAATAAATAAAAATTATTAACTAAAATCCTATAAATTAAACATTTTGAATAGACAAAATTTTGTTTCTGCTTATCAATCCTATGAAAACCAATATCTTTCAAGAATATCCAACATAATCCTGGGAATTTTATCACAAAACTATCTTACTTAGACTATTCAATATTATTGGATATCTAACCAAGGTACTTTATACAAAAACTCAAGATATGCAAAACATTATTGAAAAACAAGTTTTAAAATCGACTTTGCTCATCAGTATTCAAATATTCATATTCAATAAATATAAAATCAATTAATAACACATATTTAAACTCACCCTTCGTCTTCGAGAAAAAGTTCTATTCAAAAATGAGAATCTTAAATAGGTATCCAATACAGACAGAAATATCTCTGTGGTTTAACCTGATCTAGAAGATTGAAAGACAAATTTAATGGCCTTTGCTATAACACAAGGACTCTCTTTATGAATGTTTGGGTAAACCATATAATTATATATTATAAATAAAATAACGTAAATAGAGGTCATTCTTGATAGAAGGTATATAAAATAATATAAATATTTTAAAAAATTTTAAACAATTTTAAAAAATTAGCCTTCTACATATTTAACTCCAAAAGATTATATTCAATGATTATAACTTCTGAAAATAAATTAAACTAATGTCGTATAAGTACCACTTATATCATGACATAAAATAAACATTCATTATAAGATATCCAAATGGTATAACAAAATCCAATAAATAAAAATTATTAACTAAAATCCTATAAATTAAACATTTTGAATAGAGAAAATTTTGTTTCTGCTTATCAATCCTATGAAAACCAATATCTTTCAAGAATATCCAACATAATCCTGGGAATTTTATCACAAAACTATCTTACTTAGACTATTCAATATTATTGGATATCTAACCAAGGTACTTTATACAAAAACTCAAGATATGCAAAACATTATTGAAAAACAAGTTTTAAAATCGACTTTGCTCATCAGTATTCATATATTCATATTCAATAAATATAAAATCAATTAATAACACATATTTAAACTCACCCTTCGTCTTCGAGAAAAAGTTCTATTTAAAAATGAGAATCTTAAATAGGTATCCAATACAGACAGAAATATCTCTGTGGTTTAACCTGATCTAGAAGATTGAAAGACAAATTTAATGGCCTTTGCTATAACACAAGGACTCTCTTTATGAATGTTTGGGTAAACCATATAATTATATATTATAAATAAAATAACGTAAATAGAGGTCATTCTTGATAGAAGGTATATAAAATAATATAAATATTTTAAAAAATTTTAAACAATTTTAAAAAATTAGCCTTCTACATATTTAACTCCAAAAGATTATATTCAATGATTATAACTTCTGAAAATAAATTAAACTAATGTCGTATAAGTACCACTTATATCATGACATAAAATAAACATTCATTATAAGATATCCAAATGGTATAACAAAATCCAATAAATAAAAATTATTAACTAAAATCCTATAAATTAAACATTTTGAATAGACAAAATTTTGTTTCTGCTTATCAATCCTATGAAAACCAATATCTTTCAAGAATATCCAACATAATCCTGGGAATTTTATCACAAAACTATCTTACTTAGACTATTCAATATTATTGGATATCTAACCAAGGTACTTTATACAAAAACTCAAGATATGCAAAACATTATTGAAAAACAAGTTTTAAAATCGACTTTGCTCATCAGTATTCAAATATTCATATTCAATAAATATAAAATCAATTAATAACACATATTTAAACTCACCCTTCGTCTTCGAGAAAAAGTTCTATTTAAAAATGAGAATCTTAAATAGGTATCCAATACAGACAGAAATATCTCTGTGGTTTAACCTGATCTAGAAGATTGAAAGACAAATTTAATGGCCTTTGCTATAACACAAGGACTCTCTTTATGAATGTTTGGGTAAACCATATAATTATATATTATAAATAAAATAACGTAAATAGAGGTCATTCTTGATAGAAGGTATATAAAATAATATAAATATTTTAAAAAATTTTAAACAATTTTAAAAAATTAGCCTTCTACATATTTAACTCCAAAAGATTATATTCAATGATTATAACTTCTGAAAATAAATTAAACTAATGTCGTATAAGTACCACTTATATCATGACATAAAATAAACATTCATTATAAGATATCCAAATGACAACAAAATCCAATAAATAAAAATTATTAACTAAAATCCTATAAATTAAACATTTTGAATAGACAAAATTTTGTTTCTGCTTATCAATCCTATGAAAACCAATATCTTTCAAGAATATCCAACATAATCCTGGGAATTTTATCACAAAACTATCTTACTTAGACTATTCAATATTATTGGATATCTAACCAAGGTACTTTATACAAAAACTCAAGATATGCAAAACATTATTGAAAAACAAGTTTTAAAATCGACTTTGCTCATCAGTATTCAAATATTCATATTCAATAAATATAAAATCAATTAATAACACATATTTAAACTCACCCTTCGTCTTCGAGAAAAAGTTCTATTTAAAAATGAGAATCTTAAATAGGTATCCAATACAGACAGAAATATCTCTGTGGTTTAACCTGATCTAGAAGATTGAAAGACAAATTTAATGGCCTTTGCTATAACACAAGGACTCTCTTTATGAATGTTTGGGTAAACCATATAATTATATATTATAAATAAAATAACGTAAATAGAGGTCATTCTTGATAGAAGGTATATAAAATAATATAAATATTTTAAAAAATTTTAAACAATTTTAAAAAATTAGCCTTCTACATATTTAACTCCAAAAGATTATATTCAATGATTATAACTTCTGAAAATAAATTAAACTAATGTCGTATAAGTACCACTTATATCATGACATAAAATAAACATTCATTATAAGATATCCAAATGGTATAACAAAATCCAATAAATAAAAATTATTAACTAAAATCCTATAAATTAAACATTTTGAATAGACAAAATTTTGTTTCTGCTTATCAATCCTATGAAAACCAATATCTTTCAAGAATATCCAACATAATCCTGGGAATTTTATCACAAAACTATCTTACTTAGACTATTCAATATTATTGGATATCTAACCAAGGTACTTTATACAAAAACTCAAGATATGCAAAACATTATTGAAAAACAAGTTTTAAAATCGACTTTGCTCATCAGTATTCAAATATTCATATTCAATAAATATAAAATCAATTAATAACACATATTTAAACTCACACTTCGTCTTCGAGAAAAAGTTCTATTTAAAAATGAGAATCTTAAATAGGTATCCAATACAGACAGAAATATCTCTGTGGTTTAACCTGATCTAGAAGATTGAAAGACAAATTTAATGGCCTTTGCTATAACACAAGGACTCTCTTTATGAATGTTTGGGTAAACCATATAATTATATATTATAAATAAAATAACGTAAATAGAGGTCATTCTTGATAGAAGGTATATAAAATAATATAAATATTTTAAAAAATTTTAAACAATTTTAAAAAATTAGCCTTCTACATATTTAACTCCAAAAGATTATATTCAATGATTATAACTTCTGAAAATAAATTAAACTAATGTCGTATAAGTACCACTTATATCATGACATAAAATAAACATTCATTATAAGATATCCAAATGGTATAACAAAATCCAATAAATAAAAATTATTAACTAAAATCCTATAAATTAAACATTTTGAATAGACAAAATTTTGTTTCTGCTTATCAATCCTATGAAAACCAATATCTTTCAAGAATATCCAACATAATCCTGGGAATTTTATCACAAAACTATCTTACTTAGACTATTCAATATTTAAAATATTTATATTATTTTATATACCTTCTATCAAGAATGACCTCTATTTACGTTATTTTATTTATAATATATAATTATATGGTTTACCCAAACATTCATAAAGAGAGTCCTTGTGTTATAGCAAAGGCCATTAAATTTGTCTTTCAATCTTCTAGATCAGGTTAAACCACAGAGATATTTCTGTCTGTATTGGATACCTATTTAAGATTCTCATTTTTAAATAGAACTTTTTCTCGAAGACGAAGGGTGAGTTTAAATATGTGTTATTAATTGATTTTATATTTATTGAATATGAATATTTGAATACTGATGAGCAAAGTCGATTTTAAAACTTGTTTTTCAATAATGTTTTGCATATCTTGAGTTTTTGTATAAAGTACCTTGGTTAGATATCCAATAATATTGAATAGTCTAAGTAAGATAGTTTTGTGATAAAATTCCCAGGATTATGTTGGATATTCTTGAAAGATATTGGTTTTCATAGGATTGATAAGCAGAAACAAAATTTTGTCTATTCAAAATGTTTAATTTATAGGATTTTAGTTAATAATTTTTATTTATTGGATTTTGTTATACCATTTGGATATCTTATAATGAATGTTTATTTTATGTCATGATATAAGTGGTACTTATACGACATTAGTTTAATTTATTTTCAGAAGTTATAATCATTGAATATAATCTTTTGGAGTTAAATATGTAGAAGGCTAATTTTTTAAAATTGTTTAAAATTTTTTAAAATATTTATATTATTTTATATACCTTCTATCAAGAATGACCTCTATTTACGTTTTTTTATTTATAATATATAATTATATGGTTTACCCAAACATTCATAAAGAGAGTCCTTGTGTTATAGCAAAGGCCATTAAATTTGTCTTTCAATCTTCTAGATCAGGTTAAACCACAGAGATATTTCTGTCTGTATTGGATACCTATTTAAGATTCTCATTTTTAAATAGAACTTTTTCTCGAAGACGAAGGGTGAGTTTAAATATGTGTTATTAATTGATTTTATATTTATTGAATATGAATATTTGAATACTGATGAGCAAAGTCGATTTTAAAACTTGTTTTTCATTAATGTTTTGCATATCTTGAGTTTTTGTATAAAGTACCTTGGTTAGATATCCAATAATATTGAATAGTCTAAGTAAGATAGTTTTGTGATAAAATTCCCAGGATTATGTTGGATATTCTTGAAAGATATTGGTTTTCATAGGATTGATAAGCAGAAACAAAATTTTGTCTATTCAAAATGTTTAATTTATAGGATTTTAGTTAATAATTTTTATTTATTGGATTTTGTTATACCATTTGGATATCTTATAATGAATGTTTATTTTATGTCATGATATAAGTGGTACTTATACGACATTAGTTTAATTTATTTTCAGAAGTTATAATCATTGAATATAATCTTTTGGAGTTAAATATGTAGAAGGCTAATTTTTTAAAATTGTTTAAAATTTTTTAAAATATTTATATTATTTTATATACCTTCTATCAAGAATGACCTCTATTTACGTTATTTTATTTATAATATATAATTATATGGTTTACCCAAACATTCATAAAGAGAGTCCTTGTGTTATAGCAAAGGCCATTAAATTTGTCTTTCAATCTTCTAGATCAGGTTAAACCACAGAGATATTTCTGTCTGTATTGGATACCTATTTAAGATTCTCATTTTTAAATAGAACTTTTTCTCGAAGACGAAGGGTGAGTTTAAATATGTGTTATTAATTGATTTTATATTTATTGAATATGAATATTTGAATACTGATGAGCAAAGTCGATTTTAAAACTTGTTTTTCAATAATGTTTTGCATATCTTGAGTTTTTGTATAAAGTACCTTGGTTAGATATCCAATAATATTGAATAGTCTAAGTAAGATAGTTTTGTGATAAAATTCCCAGGATTATGTTGGATATTCTTGAAAGATATTGGTTTTCATAGGATTGATAAGCAGAAACAAAATTTTGTCTATTCAAAATGTTTAATTTATAGGATTTTAGTTAATAATTTTTATTTATTGGATTTTGTTATACCATTTGGATATCTTATAATGAATGTTTATTTTATGTCATGATATAAGTGGTACTTATACGACATTAGTTTAATTTATTTTCAGAAGTTATAATCATTGAATATAATCTTTTGGAGTTAAATATGTAGAAGGCTAATTTTTTAAAATTGTTTAAAATTTTTTAAAATATTTATATTATTTTATATACCTTCTATCAAGAATGACCTCTATTTACGTTATTTTATTTATAATATATAATTATATGGTTTACCCAAACATTCATAAAGAGAGTCCTTGTGTTATAGCAAAGGCCATTAAATTTGTCTTTCAATCTTCTAGATCAGGTTAAACCACAGAGATATTTCTGTCTGTATTGGATACCTATTTAAGATTCTCATTTTTAAATAGAACTTTTTCTCGAAGACGAAGGGTGAGTTTAAATATGTGTTATTAATTGATTTTATATTTATTGAATATGAATATTTGAATACTGATGAGCAAAGTCGATTTTAAAACTTGTTTTTCAATAATGTTTTGCATATCTTGAGTTTTTGTATAAAGTACCTTGGTTAGATATCCAATAATATTGAATAGTCTAAGTAAGATAGTTTTGTGATAAAATTCCCAGGATTATGTTGGATATTCTTGAAAGATATTGGTTTTCATAGGATTGATAAGCAGAAACAAAATTTTGTCTATTCAAAATGTTTAATTTATAGGATTTTAGTTAATAATTTTTATTTATTGGATTTTGTTATACCATTTGGATATCTTATAATGAATGTTTATTTTATGTCATGATATAAGTGGTACTTATACGACATTAGTTTAATTTATTTTCAGAAGTTATAATCATTGAATATAATCTTTTGGAGTTAAATATGTAGAAGACTAATTTTTTAAAATTGTTTAAAATTTTTTAAAATATTTATATTATTTTATATACCTTCTATCAAGAATGACCTCTATTTACGTTATTTTATTTATAATATATAATTATATGGTTTACCCAAACATTCATAAAGAGAGTCCTTGTGTTATAGCAAAGGCCATTAAATTTGTCTTTCAATCTTCTAGATCAGGTTAAACCACAGAGATATTTCTGTCTGTATTGGATACCTATTTAAGATTCTCATTTTTAAATAGAACTTTTTCTCGAAGACGAAGGGTGAGTTTAAATATGTGTTATTAATTGATTTTATATTTATTGAATATGAATATTTGAATACTGATGAGCAAAGTCGATTTTAAAACTTGTTTTTCAATAATGTTTTGCATATCTTGAGTTTTTGTATAAAGTACCTTGGTTAGATATCCAATAATATTGAATAGTCTAAGTAAGATAGTTTTGTGATAAAATTCCCAGGATTATGTTGGATATTCTTGAAAGATATTGGTTTTCATAGGATTGATAAGCAGAAACAAAATTTTGTCTATTCAAAATGTTTAATTTATAGGATTTTAGTTAATAATTTTTATTTATTGGATTTTGTTATACCATTTGGATATCTTATAATGAATGTTTATTTTATGTCATGATATAAGTGGTACTTATACGACATTAGTTTAATTTATTTTCAGAAGTTATAATCATTGAATATAATCTTTTGGAGTTAAATATGTAGAAGGCTAATTTTTTAAAATTGTTTAAAATTTTTTAAAATATTTATATTATTTTATATACCTTCTATCAAGAATGACCTCTATTTACGTTATTTTATTTATAATATATAATTATATGGTTTACCCAAACATTCATAAAGAGAGTCCTTGTGTTATAGCAAAGGCCATTAAATTTGTCTTTCAATCTTCTAGATCAGGTTAAACCACAGAGATATTTCTGTCTGTATTGGATACCTATTTAAGATTCTCATTTTTAAATAGAACTTTTTCTCGAAGACGAAGGGTGAGTTTAAATATGTGTTATTAATTGATTTTATATTTATTGAATATGAATATTTGAATACTGATGAGCAAAGTCGATTTTAAAATTTGTTTTTCAATAATGTTTTGCATATCTTGAGTTTTTGTATAAAGTACCTTGGTTAGATATCCAATAATATTGAATAGTCTAAGTAAGATAGTTTTGTGATAAAATTCCCAGGATTATGTTGGATATTCTTGAAAGATATTGGTTTTCATAGGATTGATAAGCAGAAACAAAATTTTGTCTATTCAAAATGTTTAATTTATAGGATTTTAGTTAATAATTTTTATTTATTGGATTTTGTTATACCATTTGGATATCTTATAATGAATGTTTATTTTATGTCATGATATAAGTGGTACTTATACGACATTAGTTTAATTTATTTTCAGAAGTTATAATCATTGAATATAATCTTTTGGAGTTAAATATGTAGAAGGCTAATTTTTTAAAATTGTTTAAAATTTTTTAAAATATTTATATTATTTTATATACCTTCTATCAAGAATGACCTCTATTTACGTTATTTTATTTATAATATATAATTATATGGTTTACCCAAACATTCATAAAGAGAGTCCTTGTGTTATAGCAAAGGCCATTAAATTTGTCTTTCAATCTTCTAGATCAGGTTAAACCACAGAGATATTTCTGTCTGTATTGGATACCTATTTAAGATTCTCATTTTTGAATAGAACTTTTTCTCGAAGACGAAGGGTGAGTTTAAATATGTGTTATTAATTGATTTTATATTTATTGAATATGAATATTTGAATACTGATGAGCAAAGTCGATTTTAAAACTTGTTTTTCAATAATGTTTTGCATATCTTGAGTTTTTGTATAAAGTACCTTGGTTAGATATCCAATAATATTGAATAGTCTAAGTAAGATAGTTTTGTGATAAAATTCCCAGGATTATGTTGGATATTCTTGAAAGATATTGGTTTTCATAGGATTGATAAGCAGAAACAAAATTTTGTCTATTCAAAATGTTTAATTTATAGGATTTTAGTTAATAATTTTTATTTATTGGATTTTGTTATACCATTTGGATATCTTATAATGAATGTTTATTTTATGTCATGATATAAGTGGTACTTATACGACATTAGTTTAATTTATTTTCAGAAGTTATAATCATTGAATATAATCTTTTGGAGTTAAATATGTAGAAGGCTAATTTTTTAAAATTGTTTAAAATTTTTTAAAATATTTATATTATCAAGAATCTTAATTCAAGTACTGAACAAACTAGATTAGCCCGTACAGCATTTGTGCACTCAAAATGAGTTACTTCTCAATATCAGTAAGACTGAGTGTGTGATTTTTAGAACGATTCAGTCTTAAAATATGTATCCTCATTCAATAACTCTGGATAACACCCAGATCAGATTTTTGTGTTCGTCAGAATTATTTGGAGTTTCGTTCGATTGTCACCTGAAATGAAATCATTATGTGAGTCAGGTCAGCAAAAAACTCAATGAAGTTTTGTACATGATCAGAGTATTGTCACAGTGACTGGACTGGATTATTCATTCTGCAGAAGTACGCCTTAAGGGCAATAATAGGATATAAAGAATCATGTTGAGGTCATTTTAGAAATAATTTCATGCTCACACTTCCGGGACTATATTTTTGGAATATCTGCTATATGTGAGAAAACATACCCATTATTTTAATTATCTGTTGAATAAAAACAACACAGAACGTACTGTTCCATACCACTTTCTGAGGCATTCTTTAACACTTATATATATGTATAAGATTTTTCAGTGTACTACCTAAGGAATTCATCAATCTATCTAATTCAATAAAATTCAAAATCGAAATAACTAAAATTATTGTAGATATAGAATCTTTGATAGATTCGGTCTTCACTTGGTGGAAACTCATTTTAATTAAAAAAATGTATATATGACAGTAATTTATTTCCACAAAAATGTTTGTACTAATACAACAATTGTTTCACCACGATGTGGCTTCTTCAGGTATTACATTGTACTGTCTGATGGTATTGAGTGTAACCGAGTTTATATACATTTTTAGGTACGTGACCAAATAATAGAAGCAAAAGTCATAAAAACTCTCGGTGTTTATTGGAGTTTGCCGCTAAAAATGCCATTAAGGAAAAATATTCAGTAATGGAGAATGATCGACATCTGTTTGTTCGTTCAAAAGGATTTTACGGGCATTATACCTGTTGATTTCAAGAAATTCTAAAAGTGTTAATCTAGAACTTTTGCTTTCAACGTGGATAATTTCATAATTATTGTTGAAATTATGCCTGAATTCGTTAAGATGATTAGCATATGTCGAATGTACAGAATTGTATATATAACCCCTTTGGTGTTCTTGGATACGTTTCTTGAATGATCTACCAGTCTGGCCAATGTATACTAAAGGGCAATCTTTGCAAGTTAACTTAGAATAGAATAGAATCATATTCGATTAGGGAATTTATGGAATATTCTTTCAGATCTTATTGAAGTTGTGATATTTTTTGACGGTTTTCTCTTTTCATTTGTATGATTGCATTGATTATGAGAATAAAGTTTATGTTATGTTATTTGATGGTATCAAATGGGTATGGTATATTATGAGTTGCTACAACCGAAGAAAAGGATTACAGTGAAGGTCTACCGACGACAGTAGATGTGATACGCTTGCGCCGAGTATTCCAATAAAAACAGCCGCAACATGCCGACAGATACGACAAAGTTATTTTGCAGCATGGAACATGTTGAGTCGCTCGTTAAAACATACTTAGATACGCCACTCACCGTATAGCCCAGACATTGCTCCTTCCGATTACCATCAATTCCATTCGATGTAACATAGCCTGACTGACCAACACTTTTCCAATTAAGATGAAGAGTCAGAAATGTATTGATGCATGGATAGCGGCCAAAGAGCCGGCCTTTTTCTATGGGATCCGTCAATTGCCAGAAATATGGGAAAAGTAGTAGCTCACGAACAATACTCTGAACTTTGAATATATAACTAATTTTTCAAAACAAAGCTTAAATTTTCCACAAAAACAGCACGAACTTATTTATGCTCCTACAGTTCTGAATATCTGTGATTGTATGAAGTTCTCATGACCTTCAGCGATCGAAGCACCGATATTTTTTAAATTACTTTACGTCAGTGCTTTTCAGCATTTAGATCACTGTAGTTTGTTTCTTCCCTGGATAGGTCTTTATATTTCGAGAGTAAATTATTTTGAACAGCGTACACGTTATATGAAATTGATCATCTGAAAAACGTTCTGTGGAATGAGATTCTGATATGATCCGATAACGTAGGTTAAGTGAGTAAACATCAATCTTGTAAGATATTTTTCATCAAATATGGAGGTGTGATCAGATCTTATTATAATGATAAAAGGAGGCAGTGAGCAATTTTCTTCAATCTTCAATCGAAAGCGATTTGGCACCTTGTAACTCATTACTTATACGATGGCAGGGGTTCATTCTCTAGATGAACCTGAAATAGGATATTCAGGCACATTGAATGCTTTCATCTTAGGAATCATGGCAGGGACATATACAGGTCTTAAAATTAACTTCTCAGCGGTGGGATACGATAGCGATTAAAAAAACAAAAATAAAGAATATTAAAATTCCAGAAACCAAGTAGTTTTGGGAAAAAAGAAAATGTCGCTTTATGAATGTTTCATTTGATCTGAATAAATCCAAATACATTAAAAGTTAGTAGTAGTAGTATATTAAAAACAAAGTACCTTCTAGGTCATGTTATCACTCAAAAACAACACCATTTTAGTTAATACGTTTTTGCAACCTATCATAAAATGTTCTAGCGATAGAATGGAATTGAGTTTTGTTCAAGTTTCCTACTGCTTCTTGAATCAGGGCAAAAATATCAGCCAGTCAAAACATCTAGTTGCTAGAACATTTTATGTTAGATTGTAAAAATGTATTAACGAGGATGATGATGTTTTTGAAGCTAAATATAACCTAAAGAGATCTTATCTTCTTTATTATTCCTACTGACTTTTAGTCAGTAGTTCAGATCAAATCAAAAATTCCGAATCCAAGTTTTCTTTTCAGTATTCTCTGAAAACGAAATCTCTTTCAATGTTTCGGTATTTTTTTTCTATTTCACGAATTTTTTAATCCATTTGTTTCATACGTTTTTAACAGGTTCAGTTTCAGACCCTTATTTTTTTATGCAGGATCTTAAAACGCCCATCAAAATCATGTTTCTCCTTCATTAAGATGTTGCGCATACGTAGAATCCAATATTTCATGGAGGAAAGAGTGTCGGTGTGCCTATTATCAAAAGTCCTTACAGTTTCTCCAATTCAAATTTTAGGGAAGGTGGCGCATTATAGATGCGATTTATTTAAAATAAAATAGAATAGAAAGGCCTTTTACTGGATAGAAGAAGTATAACAAAATTTGAATATTGAAACATATTGAAATATGTTTGTCTTCTACAATTTTAATTTCAAAAAATTTTCATTCAAAAACTTTTAGAATTAAATTTATGTCTACAACAAGCACTGCTTACATTTAATAGACGTATATAATCAAAACTCAATATATAATGTCAAATGGAATAAATAACCCAACAGATATACGAAAGTAATTAAAATTAATAAATAAATATTTAAAGGAGACAAAATTTTGTTTCTAGTCTTACCTTTAAGAACACCAATTGCCTTTTAAAAACATGAACACACTTAAAGGACTTCTCAAAGAATATAATTTATTTGAAATATTTAATATATTTGAATATTCGAATAAGTTAATTCAGAAATCTCTTGAAACATGCACTATATCTTCAAAAAACAAATATAATTCTAAGCAATTCCTTCTTCAGTCCTGAATAATATTCCAAATATCAAAATCAAAAACTTATTATTAATAACTTATTCGAATATTTGAATATATTAAATATTTCAAATAAATTATATTCTTTGAGAAGTCCTTTAAGTGTGTTCATGTTTTTAAAAGGCAATTGGTGTTCTTAAAGGTAAGACTAGAAACAAAATTTTGTCTCCTTTAAATATTTATTTATTAATTTTAATTACTTTCGTATATCTGTTGGGTTATTTATTCCATTTGACATTATATATTGAGTTTTGATTATATACGTCTATTTAATGTAAGCAGTGCTTGTTGTAGACATAAATTTAATTCTAAAAGTTTTTGAATAAAAATTTTTCGAAATTAAAATTGTAGAAGACGAACATATTTCAATATGTTTCAATATTCAAATTTTACGATTTATTTATTTAGGGTTTAAAATTTTCTCAAATCATTCCTAATAAATTATTGTTTCGATCCATGTCATTGAGGAATTTTCTTCTTTGGTTAATCATAGTATGTGATCTAATGGTACATTTTTTCTGTTTTCAGTTAAGGGTATATTGTCGTTTATTGAATTGGTGGAAGCACAATATTATAATAAGTCTGTTTGTGAAAAATTAACACGTGGTTTAACTAAAGACTACATTTTAAACAGTATGTACTTCGGGGGAATTTACTATCTATATGAAAAGGGGAAAGAATAACTGAACTCAACCATAGACCTCAAATCTCGGTCACAGAAAATGTGCAGAACGTAGAGTGAGAAGTTCTTCTTCAAACTTTTGGGATACCTTCACAACACCTCCACTTAACAAAAGTTTACAATAACAGTAATCAAATAGTTCTCCCTATTCTAATTCCCAGCCATTGTTTTGCTTCATCTAAATTTTTTACTTCAAATTGATGATTAAGATTTTCATAAATAAAATCAATTTCATTTTGATCCGCAGAGAAAACAAAGAAATCGTTTACATACAGAGTGGTAATCGACAATTTATCCCTATTTTACCTTATATGCAAACATGGTTAAAACATTGTCTACTCTTTCATTTCATGCCTGACTAGCCTGCTTCAAAGCACATATGGCTTTCTTCTGCTTGAGAAACATATTACGGTATTCCTTTGAAATAAAACCCTCAGGCTGTACTATGAAAAAGTTTTCTTTCAAAAAACCGTTAAGAAATGCAGTTTTCACATCTGAGTGTTATTTAAATATTTTAAAAATTTTAAAAAATTTTTAAAATTAGCCTTCTACATATTTAATTCCAAAAGATTATATTTAATGATTATAACTTCTGAAAATAAATTAAAATAATGTCGAATAAGTACCACTTATATCATGACATAAAATAAACATTCATTATAAGACATCCGAATGGTATAACAAAATCCAATAAATAAAAATTTTTAACCAAAATCCTATAAATTAAACATTTTGAATAGACAAAATTTTGTTTCTGCTGATCAATCCTATGAAAACCAATATCTTTCAAGAATATCCAACACAATCTTAAGAATTTCATCACAAAACTATCTTACTTAGACTATTCAATATTATTGGATATCTAACCAAGGTACTTTATATAAAAACTCAAGATATGCAAAACATTACTGAAAAACAAGTTTTAAGATCGACTTTGCTTCTTCAGTATTCAAATATTCATATTAAAAAAATATAACATCAATTAACAAAAATTATTCACTTACCCTTCAGTCTTCTAGAATTGGTTCTACCGAAATGAATCTTTTAAGTGTGGTGAGTAATGGTTCACTAAACACAAAAATATATCTGTGGTTTACCCTTGATCTAGAAGATTGAAAGACAATTTAACAGCCTCTGCTATAGCACAAGGATTATCTGTATAAAGAATGTTAAGGAAACCAAATAATTATATATTATGAATAAAATAACATAAATAGAGGTTAATTCTTGATAGAAGGTATATAAAATTATTTAAATATAATAATCATTAAATATAATCTTTTGGAATTAAATATGTAGAAGGCTAATTTTAAAATTTTTTTAAAATTTTTAAAATATTTAAATAATTTTATATACCTTCTATCAAGAATTAACCTCTATTTATGTTATTTTATTCATAATATATAATTATTTGGTTTCCTTAACATTCTTTATACAGATAATCCTTGTGCTATAGCAGAGGCTGTTAAATTGTCTTTCAATCTTCTAGATCAAGGGTAAACCACAGATATATTTTTGTGTTTAGTGAACCATTACTCACCACACTGAAAAGATTCATTTCAGTAGAACCAATTCTAGAAGACTGAAGGGTAAGTGAATAATTTTTGTTAATTGATGTTATATTTTTTTAATATGAATATTTGAATACTGAAGAAGCAAAGTCGATCTTAAAACTTGTTTTTCAGTAATGTTTTACATATCTTGAGTTTTTTATATAAAGTACCTTGGTTAGATATCCAATAACATTGAATAGTCTACGTAAGATTGTTTTGTGATGAAATTCTTAAGATTGTGTTGGATATTCTTGAAAGATATTGGTTTTCATAGGATTGATCAGCAGAAACAAAATTTTGTCTATTCAAAATGTTTAATTTATAGGATTTTGGTTAATAATTTTTATTTATTGGATTTTGTTATACCATTCGGATGTCTTATAATGAATGTTTATTTTATGTCATGATATAAGTGGTACTTATACGACATTATTTTAATTTATTTTCAGAAGTTATAATCATTAAATATAATATTTTGGAATTAAATATGTAGAAGGCTAATTTTAAAATTTTTAAAATATTTAAATAATTTTATATACCTTCTATCAAGAATTAACCTCTATTTATGTTACATCTAATTGTATAATATTTAGATTTAATCTATCGGCTAATCTTAATAAGAGTCTAAGCATTGAGTGTCTCACAACTGAAGCACTATAGTCAATGCCTTCTTTCTGCGTATAACCTATGGCTATAAGCCTTGCTCTGAACTTCTTTTTATTCTCACGATCACTCTTCACTTTAAAAACTCACTTTCAGTTTAGCACTGTACTGCCGTCTGGTGGATTTACTAGCTCACATGTGTCATTCTCATGGAAAGACTGGATCTCTTCCTTCATAGCTTGCATCCACTGATCTACACTCGGCCCTAAAAGCGCATCGCTCACTGTCTGTGGAATTTCTATTGATTCTAGAATTCCATCAGAATCGGATGAACCATTGGTATAGGTGACGAAATCTTCAAACCTTTTCTTCTTTGGTTTTCTCTGAGATTTCCGTACACCCGTTTCTACTTGATTATCTAGCATTTGGTTAGGAATACATCCAACATCAGATGAATCAAGATCATGTGGTGAAGTAACATCTGTTTCGGAAGAACATGATTCAGATTCTTCTCGCACTGAACCTGGATTTTCTTCTGAAATTTCTTCCTGATGTGATTCTTCTGTTTTTTTCAGATTTCGTTCAATAATGGTAACATCACGGCTGACGATGACCTTCCTACTGACTGGACTGAAGCACCTGTAACCCTTCGTTGTCTCCTTCCAATCTATGCTTTACTGATTTCTGGTCCCATTTCTTCCTATTTACCATAGGTACATGAACCATCTCTGTGCTTCCATATAACCTCAAGTGGCCAAGATTCGGTTTTCTTCCGGTCCACAATTCATAAGGCGTTTTTGGTAACCTTGAACTAGCAGAACGATTCTTTAAGTAACAAGTCGTATTGCAAGCTTCAGCTGTTATCTATAGATAATTATTATTAATATGACCTAGTCTTCTATACCAGCTGAGCTTGAAAACATAAAAATGTTCAATTTGTATGCATTTTTTTCAGGTTTGCTGTTGCAACAAGTATTCCTTGACGGTTATAAATCTTACAACCATTCTCGTCAACCTGTACTTTATTTCCATTTTTTATTAATTGCGAACCGATAAGTGATTTGTAGTTAAACCTGGTACGTACTGTACTCCTTGTAACAGTATATCATGATTCTCATTTGTCAACCTTTGAATTTTCACATCGCCAGCACATTCAATTGCAATTTTGCTCGTAGTTGCTATAGTCGGAATTCCTGGAGTTAATTATCCATTGTTTATTAGCTGTCAAATGAGCACTTGCTCCGCTAGCAACATACCAATCTGTGACATCAAAGTCACCTATCTAGAACACAGATCTGTAACCACCATCGAATTTACTTGGACATTTTGACATATAATGTCCATTCTTCTTATACTTATAGCAAATAAAATTGTTGAGATCCTTCTGGTTTGAATTCGACCGGTGTGTCATTTCTCGAGTAGAATTATCATATCCTTTAACATCACGTCGTTACGATTTTTATATGCGCTCTCTTTCGACTGCTTACTGTAATTAAACTTTCTATTTACAGCGAATGCACCATTATTACCGTAGTAACACTATCTGTCAGCATATCTAGGAGTTTTGTAATAGTCATATCTAAATGCTCAACGCCATTATCATGGGAGCAAACTTATCAGGGAGACCAGCTAACAATAGAGATCCTACCCAGATTTCATGCATGTCAAATCCCGTTCTTCTTAACTTCTGGGAAGTTTCGACTATTTGATTGATGTATGACTCTATACTTCTATGATTTTCTAATCTGGCGGATATCAGCTTGCGTGAAAGACCTATTTTTCGCATGAATCCGCTGTCATCATAAAGTTTCTTCGGACGAGTCCATACCTGTTCTGCTGTCTTGGAATCCTTCACATGTGGAAACAACGATGGGTTAATGGTTAGAACTAGCTTTGCCTTTGCTTTGATTATAGACGAAGCGTCCGTCTCACTACCGTCGATGCATTTGTGCAAGCCTTCAAGTACAAATACATTCTCGACTGCGAAAGCCCACTTATCAATTCTCACGTCCTAAAAGTTTCGGTACGCTCAGGAGATAACTGGCGGCCATTGCTTTTCGTGAAATTAACCTACACGACACGATACTGTTCTTTTTAAACTATCACAAACACCCCAGTAACTTTAATAATATTGCACTAAGAGTCCTGGTCCCATAACCTGTTGTTTATTAAATTGGTGGAAGCACAATTTAATAATAACTCTGTGAATAAGCGAACACGTGGTTTAACTAAACATTCAAGAGTATTTGTACATCAAGCGAAGTTACTATCTATATGAGAAGGGGAAAGACTAACTGAACTCAAGCGTAAACCTTAAATATGGGTCATAGAAAATGTACAGAACGTAGAGTGAGGAATTCTTCTTCAAACTTTTGGTATACATTCGCAACATATATTTATGCATTTTTATATTGTTTTCTGGCTATCATTATGTCTTTTATCGATGACAAATAACCATTATTAGTTTCCATTTGTTGAATTGAATTCAAATGTTAACTTCCGCTATTTCATTGATTTACACGATAATTGTTTCGTCATACCATGACTTCATCAGGTGAGTATTTAAACTGAGGTATACAATGCAAAACATGACCTTAAATACACAGCTCTGGTACAAAAAACAGAGGGGTGGTAAGAGATGGAATACAATTAATGAAAAATTTTAAGTACGGGGGATCTGTTTAAATATATTTGATCATTCAATAAAATTTGTCTTTTATTACATCTATTGATCTCTAAAGTTTCTAACAGATTTAGTTTCTGCCTTTTGTTTTCGATATGTAATATTTCATAGTTCATATTAAAATTATGGCCAGTCTCTAACAAATGGTTGGCATAAGTTGAATTCGGTTTATTATTAATGTAACATTTTTCATGTTCTCGTATCCTTGTTTGGAAAGGAAGGAGATGTAAATGGTTTACAGGCAAAAATCAAATATATAGCAGTGAAAGAAATGTAACTCATTGCTATGTACACGTATTTAATTTGGTTTTAAGTAATGCGTGCAGTTGAATTCAACAGGTTAAAATTTTTTCTCAACCCTTTCAGAATTTTCATCATATTTCATCAGTTTTTAATAACAAAGTTAAATTACTCAAAATTTTATTTTATTATCAATAGTAGTAGTTGCAATTTTGATCAAAAATCAGTTAGAGAAGCGGTAGGTTCAAGAAATTCTTCAGAGAATGCTCATAATATATTGTTTGCAGGAACATTTGTATTATAACATAAATAGAGGTTAATACTTGATAAAAGGTATATAAAATTATTTAAATATTTTAATATTAGCCTTCTACATATTTGATTTCAAAAAAATTTATTTAATAATTATAACTTCAGGAATTAAATTAAAATAATGTCATATAGGTACCCCTTATATCAAATGACATATAAAATAATCATTTATTATAAGACATTCAAATGATATAACAAATTGCAATAAATAAAAATTGTTAATCAAAATCCTATAAATTGAATATTTTGAGTAGACAAAATTTTGTTTCTGCTGATCAATCTTATGAAAACAAATATCTTTCAAAAATATTTAACATATTCTTATGAATTTCATCATAAAACTATCTTACTTAGAATATTCAATATTATTGGATATCTAACTAAGTTACTCTCTAAAAAATCTCAAGATATGTAAAAACATTACTGAAAAACAAGTTTTTAGAGAAACTTTGCTTCGTCAGTACTCAAACAATTCATATTCAATAAAATATAACATCAATCAACAACAAATATTTACTCACCCTTGAACAATTTAGAAAACTTCTGGTAAATGAATACTGAAAAATTTAAATGGAGTGTAATGTTAACCACAAATAAATAATTCTGTGGTTTACCCTTGATCTAAAAGATTAAAATAAAATTTAACGGCTTCTGTTTAAGCACATAGACTATCTGTATAAAGAATGTTAAGGAAACCAAATAATTATATATTATGAATAAAATAACATATACCTTCTATTAACCTCTATTTATGTTATTTTATTCATAATATATAATTATTTGGTTTCCTTAACATTCTTCATACAGATAGTCTTTGTGCTATAACAGAGGCCGTTAAATTGTCTTTCAATCTTTTAGATCAAGAGTAAACCACAGAATTATTTATTTGTAGTTAATATTACACTCCATTTAAATTTTTCAGTATTCATTTACCAGAAGTTTTCTAAATTGTTGAAGGGTGAGTAAATATTTGTTGTTGATTGATGTTATATTTTATTGAAGTCTCTCTTAAAACTTATTTTTCACTAATGTTTTTACATATCTTGAGATTTTATAGAAAGTAACTTAGTTAGATATCCAATAATATTGAATATTCTAAGTAAGATAGTTTTATGATGAAATTCTTAAGATTATGTTAAACATTTTTGAGAAATATTTGTTTTCATAAGATTGATCAGCAGAAACAAAATTTTGTCTGCTCAAAATATTTAATTTATATAATTTTGGTTAACAATTTTTATTTATTGGATATTTTTATATCATTTGAATGTCTTATAATAAATAATTATTTTATATGTCGTTTGATATAAGTGGTACTTATATGACATTATTTTAATTTAATTCCTTAAGTTATAACTATCAAATATAATTTTTTGAAGGTAAATATGTGGAAGGCTAATTTAAAACATTTGTATTAAATAAAATAGAAAAAGGCTTTTTTAATTAAAAAAATAATTTGTATTAATTTTTAATCAAACAGATATTGTTTTTTCTATTTTAGAAAATAGAAACATAGATATTCTGAAGGCGAGAAATGTACTGCAGATAACACTGAGTAAAATAAGTGAATTTAGGAGTAACAGCCTTCATTTTACTACAATTTATAAAAAACTGGATATCGCAGATTCACACTCAGAACGTCGCAAGGTAGTTGAAATGGCAGATGAAGCACAACAATTGAGACATGTTTTTTTAAATTCTAGAAATGAGAGTGACTCAAATGGAGGTTACGGTTTGCAATATTGAAAAACTACATTTCAATTTAGTTGGGTCTGTTAAATGATTCAAAATTCTCCATTTATGGAAAAAAATTTCGTCATGAATTTTTGAAAGACCTGATAACGCAATATGATATTTTTGATATAAATCAACTAAAAAGTGAATTAACTGTTCTATACGGAAACGATATAAATAATAAACGATATAAATGAAAAATTGCACAAACCCTTATGAAATGTTAACTTTTTTTGACGGTACTGACTTAAAATTTTGTATGCCAAAACTCTAAATTACTATATCTTGTTCTTGTTTTGCCAGTGAAAACTGCTTCTGTACAAAAAGAGGTTTCTCCGCGTTGAAAAGATTTGAAAATTAAATTAGAAATACAACTGAACAGTCGCGATTGAGTAATATGCCAAAGATTTAAATTGAAAAAGAATTTATAAAATAACAGGATGAGAATATTTTTATAGACGAGTTAATATATCATTTCGCTGAACAGAATAATCCCAGAATTCCTATGGTCTCTAAAAAATTCTAATTTTTAGAACTCACGATTTCAATTTAAAATTAATATTTATATAATATATCCTTTATTATACGCTGATGTCGTTTTTTCATTTTGTTGATTTGGAGTTTATTTTATAGATTTAGTGTTTATTTCGTTGATAGTATATCACTATTTTAAAATCTTCGATCTTCATCTAACCCATTTTCCTTTATTTCTATCATTCCCATCTCTTACCTGACAAGAATACTCACACACCTCCACGTTGGTTCGTGCTGGACAGCTCCATAATAACGGTTTTTTCTATTTAGAGCAATGCAACATGTTGGATAGAAACTCAAAAGTCATCTGTTGGGGCATTAATACCAAAGGATTTTTTTTATTGAAGATAAGGACAAATTTCCTAATATAGCCATAATAGAATGAGAATTTGTTTTCGGATTCAATAATTCAAATTATTAATAATAAAAATTGTATATAATGATTATTATGCAACTGACAAAGTAAAGTTCACTAAAATAGAATAGAAAGGCCTTTTACTGGATAGAAGAAATATAACAAAATTTGAATATTAAAACATATTGAAATATGTTTATCTTCTACAATTTTTATTTCAAGAAATTTTTATTCAAAAAACTTTTAGAATTAAATTTATGTCTTCAACAAGCACTGCTTACATTTAATAGACGTATATAACCAAAACTCAATATATAATGTCAAATGGAATAAACAACCCAACAGATATACGAAAGTAATTAAAATTGATATAATTATATTTTGGCTTCAATAAATCTCATTATGGAATGTCAATGAATTTAAATAAACCTTAAAATAACTCACACTGTTCTTTGATTTTGTTAGAACATAGATCAATCTTGAATTATATAGTTGATCTGTGTTTCGAAGCTTTAGTCTTTTAACACGTGGAGAGATATGGGTTAGTTTTTTTATTCTAATATTTGTAATATTAAATGAGGACTGAAGACGGGATTGCTTAGACTTATATTTGTTTTTTGAAGATATAGTGCACATTTTTCAGAGATTTTTGAAATAACTCATTCGAATATTTAAATATATTGAATATTTCAAATAAATTATATTCTTTGAGAAGTCCTTTAAGTGTGTTCATGTTTTTAAAAGGTAATTGGTGTTCTTAAAGGTGAGACCAGAAACAAAATTTTGTCTCCTTTAAATATTTATTTATTAATTTTAATTACTTTCGTATATCTGTTGGGTTATTTATTCCATTTGACATTATATATTGAGTTTTGATTATATACGTCTATTAAATGTAAGCAGTGCTTGTTGAAGACATAAATTTAATTCTAAAAGTTTTTTGAATAAAAATTTTTTGAAATTAAAATTTTAGAAGATAAACATATTTCAATATGTTTTAATATTCAAATTTTGTCATATTTCTTCTATCAAGTAAAAGGCCTTTCTATTCTATTTCATTTTACATATAATATATAATTATAATTTGGGTTCAATAAATCTCATTATGGAATGTCAATGAATTTAAATAAACCTTTAAATAACTCACACTGTTCTTTGATTTTGTTAGAACAAAGATCAATCTTGAATTATATAGTTGATCTGTGTTTCGAAGCTTTAGTCTCTTAACACGTGGAGAGATATAGGTTAGTTTTTTGATTTTGATATTTGGAATATTAAATGAGGACTGAAGACGGGATTGCTTAGACTTATATTTGTTTTTTGAAGATATAGTGCACATTTTTCAGAGATTTTTGAAATAACTCATTCGAATATTTAAATATATTAAATATTTCAAATAAATTATATTCTTTGAGAAGTCCTTTAAGTGTGTTCATGTTTTTAAAAGGCAATTGGTGTTCTTAAAGGTAAGACCAGAAACAAAATTTTGTCTCCTTTAAATATTTATTTATTAATTTTAATTACTTTCGTATATCTGTTGGGTTATTTATTCCATTTGACATTATATATTGAGTTTTGATTATATACGTCTATTAAATGTAAGCAGTGCTTGCTGAAGACATAAATTTAATTCTAAAAGTTTTTTGAATAAAAATTTTTTGAAATTAAAATTGTAGAAGATAAACATATTTCAATATGTTTTAATATTCAAATTTTGTTATATTTCTTCTATCAAGTAAAAGGCCTTTCTATTCTATTACATTTTACATATAATATATAATTATAATTTGGGTTCAATAAATCTCATTATGGAATGTCAATGAATTTAAATAAACCTTAAAATAACTCACACTGTTCTTTGATTTTGTTAGAACATAGATCAATCTTGAATTATATAGTTGATCTGTGTTTCGAAGCTTTAGTCTCTTAACACGTGGAGAGATATAGGTTAGTTTTTTGATTTTGATATTTGGAATATTAAATGAGGACTGAAGACGGGATTGCTTAGACTTATATTTGTTTTTTGAAGATATAGTGCACATTTTTCAGAGATTTTTGAAATAACTCATTCGAATATTTAAATATATTAAATATTTCAAATAAATTATATTCTTTGAGAAGTCCTTTAAGTGTGTTCATGTTTTTAAAAGGCAATTGGTGTTCTTAAAGGTAAGACCAGAAACAAAATTTTGTCTCCTTTAAATATTTATTTATTAATTTTAATTACTTTCGTATATCTGTTGGGTTATTTATTCCATTTGACATTATATATTGAGTTTTGATTATATACGTCTATTAAATGTAAGCAGTGCTTGCTGAAGACATAAATTTAATTCTAAAAGTTTTTTGAATAAAAATTTTTTGAAATTAAAATTGTAGAAGATAAACATATCTCAATATGTTTTAATATTCAAATTTTAAAGTTCACTAGATAAACTTTGTCCGTAACCTCATTATTTCACAATAAAAATAATTTTTTTGCGATGTGCCTCACCATAGTGTCAAGATCCTCCACTTCTATATACAATAACTCGGCGAACTCTGTTCCGCCTTAAAGGCAATAAATAAGCAGATTTTTGAATTTATTAAATTTTTTTTTCATTAAAAAATACAAAAAAAATTAAGTGCTTACATTCATCATTCATTATTGTTTCTGTATTTTAAAACATAGGTTGCTCTTCACTGAACCTTGTGATACACGACATTTTTTGTTTTATTATCAGGCGCAAAAAAAACAACGCAGATGTTCTTCCGATACGTGAACATGCCACATATAATTGACCATGGGAGAAACATAGATATTCTAGATTCAAACCACAAACTTTTAAGGATTGGCCTTGTGATTCGTTGATGGTCATGACAAATGCAAGACGGATCGGAAATTGAAGTCTTTTAAATTCAAACAGCATATCGGTTGGGATCATCGGGATCCTCGAATGAGAACTTCCTAACCTTTGAAATTTCCTTTCAGTATCGTCGCGTAAATCAATTTTCTAACCACCAAACGCGTACCGTTGCACAGTTTTGTTTGGTTTATGTTTCGAAGCATGATTACTACGAAGCCAACCTTTGGGCGTAAATTGTGCGGTGGTAAGCCAGACACATCCAAAAAGTTTCAAAATTCAGTTCGATAGTTGATGGCTTCATCTTCATTTGTGACGCAATCAATAGATTTCAATGAATGCATTGTTCCAATGATTTTATTTTGAATTAGGTAGTTCAGGTCGTCTACATCTTTATTCTTAGCCGCTAAAATTGCTCGCTCAATCAACCATTCATTATTTTTGCAGTTAGAAATAATGTTTGGAAATACATTGTTGATAAGTTCGTTTTTTGATGGGACAAAATTACCGAAATTATTTAAAAATGATATCAATCCGTTCGATTCATCGACAGGGACCTCACCATTACCGAGAAATCTTCAGCAGATGTACCATTAAGCAATGCAACTCTCATGTTTGTTGTCAGCTGCAGTTTCTTCACATAGCGCCATAGATTCGAGGATTTGAGGCAAGCGTTCATTTCGTCGGCAGCCGTAGATCTTGGAGTTACTGGCAGTGTTTGGTGGAAATCGCCAGACAGTAAAATCATTGTTCCTCCTCAACATCTCGAGTCATTGCGTAAATCTTTCAATGTTCGGTTAAGTGCTTCTAATGCACGTTTATGCGCCATTGTGCATTCGTCCCAGAAGATGATTCTCGATGCCGATAAAACTTTGGCCATTGCTGAGTGTTTTTGCAATATTACACGTTGGTTCTTCGATAGTTTGAAGATTTAACGGTAATTTTAATGCTGAATAAGCCGTACGGCATTCTTCTAACAATGTGGCTGCTATTCCAGAAGAAGCAACTGCAACCGCCATGTTGGATCTCGCACGAACAGTGGCTAAAACTACTGACATGAGGAATGTCTTACCACTTCCACCAGGGGCATCTAGGAAATATAAACCACCATTTTCATCATCGATTGCCTTCATTAAAGTATCATAAGCTTCCTTTTTTTGGGAATTCAACAAGGGTACATTCGTTTGAACTACTAAATCTAATTCCTGGTGATTCAAAACTCAAATATTCAACCAAAATTACTTAGCTGTTCGAGATGCGCGTTTTGTTATTCCAAGTCTGATGCGTTTTTGGTTTACCACCTTTTATAGTTCACTTCACTTTTTATTTAAATATGCAATGGCTTCATCATTACATTATGATTGTTATTTATTTAATAGAAATAGTTTTAATATTGATTTTTTACAAAAATCAAATTTATAACCATAAATCCATTACTTAGCTGTCATTTGTGTTTTGTTATTCCAAGTCTGTTGCGTTTTTGTTATACCGCGTTTTATAGTTCACTTCACTTTTTATTTGAATGGGCAATGGCTCCATCATTACATTATGATTGTTAATTATTTATTTAATAGAAATAGTTTTAATATTGATTTCTTACAAAAATCAAATTGTCATCCATACGTCCATTACATAGCTGTCATTTACGTTTTGTTGTTCCAAGTCTGATTCTTTTTTGTTATACCACGTTTTATAGTGACTGATGTTTTATGTCAAGTCACACGGGAACGCTGTCGAACGGGATAAACAGTATCCTATGTCCGTCTCCTAGCTCTAAGCTACCTACCCACTAATTTTCAGCCATATCGTTACAGCACTTCTTGAGTTATAAATAGTGTAACTAACACGACTTTCTGTTATATATATAATAGATTATTTATTTCCTTGGGAAATACAAATTACTTGTGAAAATAAATCCATGAGAATAAATGCAAATCTGTGATTCTAAAACAACATTCAATAGACTCGATTTATATATTATATAATATATACCCAATAATTCATATGTTATTACGCTTAGATCGAATAGCCAAATTTGAAAAATAGAGCGGTCGAATAATTGATTGTAGCATTTTATTACCATGATTCTAATGGATTACTGAATTTTAATTGGTAATGCAAACTCATTAAAACCTCAGTTTGAGTTATATTATATTCAGCCAACCAAATGAATTGCTTTCAATTTGTGTTGTTTGAATTCCGTTCAACTTCATGAACATGGTGAGTAATAAGTTTGGCAAATCTATGAACTTTGTTTCTATTTCACCACAAATATTTATTGCCCTCATTTGCCACATTTTTTATGCTAGTTTTCGATGAATAGTCGTTTCCATCATTATATTAAATGCGTAGATTTGGCTACAAATGGTGCATATATGCTAAGAACACATTACACCCAGAAGGAATAATATCTTTTGCTTGACTTTTTTAGCAATGTAGTAATATTGCATTAAGAATTATTAAAGAAAATTTGTAAAAAAAATTTTAATATATTTTAATATTTGAATACATTTCCATACTCGTTTAGACATCAATAAATTGAGGTGGGTTATATCTGCTAATTTCACCTCCTTTCTAGCAACTTGAACTCTGTTGGCTAACTCTGTCAAGGTCTATGAATGATTGGGCGAATGTCAAGGTCTACGAATGATTTGCGACTATAGACGAGATAAAATCAGTTGTCTTGGATCTTCGTTCGAACGCTCTGGGGATTGATTGTATATCTGCTAGAATGCTTAAATTATCCCTCGGTGTTACTCTGCCCTTCATGACGCACATTGTTAATGTTTGCATTGAGTCTGGTTATTATCCGTATGATTGGAAGTACTCTATTGTGAATCCGATACCTAAGATCCCTAGTCCTGAGAGCTTATCTGATTTTCGTCCGATAAGTGTGCTACCAGCTCTGTCAAAGGTTCTGGAGAGGATATTGTTTCTTCAGGTTTATAAATACGTCACCGACAATGGAATTCTCACTGCGCGGCAGTCGGGTTTCAGGGGGGGTTACAGTACTACCACTCTTCTGCTAAACATCAATGATGATATTTTGCGATCTTTGGATGGGGGACATGCCTCAATTCTCACCTTATTGGATTTCGCAAGGGCATTCAATACCCTGGACCATGAGCTGCTTTGTGCTAAATTAACTTATATTGGTTTTGATGAAACTGCTCTGAGATTTTTCAAGTCTTACCTTTTTGATAGGCATCAGTGCGTTAAATTGCGTGATACATGTTCAGATTATTGCCCTATAACTTCAGGGGTGCCACAAGGGTCTGTTCTTGGCCCTCTGATTTTCCTTATATATGTGGCTGACATGCATAGAGTGGTCAGCTTCGCATCCACCCATTTTTATTGTGATGACACTCAGGTTCGCCTCTCTTTTCATCCCCCCTCTGTTTCTCAGGCTGTCGAGCGGTTGAATGAGGATTTAGACTTAATTATGCGTTATTCCCAAATGAATAATTTGAAGATAAATGTTAAAAAATGTTTTTATATATGCTTTTTTGCTAGGACATTTCAGGGTGTGGTTGAGATCAAGATGGGCGGTGAAAGAATTCCGTCCTCCACCTGCTGTAGAAACCTGGGAATCTTTTTCGATTGCCAGTTGAGATTCAGGGAGCATGTCTCGTTGCTGTTGAGGAATTCTTTCCTTGCATTGCGCCTTTTGTATCGGCAGAGATATTGTTTGGATTTTCAGTCACGCAAGTATCTCTGTGAGACTCTCGTTTTGTCCAAACTAAATTATGGATTAACGGTTTTTTACCCTTGCCTTGATTCCGTGCAGAGGCGCAGACTACATAAAATGCAGAATTCATGCTGCCGGTTTGTTTTCGGTTTGAGGAAATATGACAGTGGAATAAGGGACGGAATTAACAGCTTGGAATGGCTTAGGGTTGAGAATGTTTTCCGGCTCCACCTGACGATTATGGTTCATCGAATTTTACGTTCTTGTCTTCCACCGTATTTAAAGGAAAAGCTAATTTTTAGACGTGATGTTCATTGCGTGGACGTTAGACATGGTCATAGGCTCATGCTGCCAAGATTTGATTCAGCCATGTTTCGGCGCTCCTTCACCTTCAATGCGGTGAAGTTACATAATGAATTTTTAGTTTCGTGTGAAGGCGTTTCTTTGGGCTCACTGAGAAAAATTTTGAAGTCAAAATTCTTGACGAGCCAATTATAAATTAGGAAAATTTTATGAATATGAAATATGTTTTGTTTACTCACAATGGAATTGATTCGTTAATTTTATTTTTTTTTCGCTTATTTTTGTTTCTATCCTTTCGTTTTTTTTCCCTTTTTGTTTTTTTTTCAGGGTTGAGTGAAGTAGCTTTAAGCTAGACTTCGCTATGTTTATATATTGTAAATGTATGAATAAAGGCACTATTATTATTATTATTATTATTATTATTATTGTATGAAGTCGACAGTCTCTTCCTCATCGTGTCCTTGTTCCATTGAATTTAAATCCGGTGAATGGAATGACCACAATTCACATCAGGTAAATACAAAACGGAGTTCGACAGAGCAAGAGGAAAAAGATTTTAGATAAAACCTTACAGAATTCTTCGGCAGAAAGCCATAAATGGAGGCTGAATATTTTGAAGTGATTATAAAAAATTATTGATTTTTTCAGTCTGTACTTGACGAAAAAAAACCATATACCCTACAATAAAATTTACCCACGAAGAACAAAATCACAGCATAAATTTTTTACATTTAAAAATAACCAAAATTAACAATAGACATGATTTTTCGATTTACCGCAAACAAACTCAAACAGACATTCCTCTTCAAATCACCCCTTATCACATAAATTAGCAGCATGCAATAGTATGTTGTTTAGGCTGGTTAACGTACCCATGTCACAGAAGAATTTCGAGATAGTGTTAAATATAATATTATCAAATGAATTGCAGCAAATAAAGAATATAACCCATGAATTATTGACAAACTATTAAATAAAATTCAACAAAAGCAATGTCATTATTTTACCCACAAATTAAAATAAAATATGAAAACTATATTTGAAGAAAAATCGAAATCTTACTATTTCATAACACCATAAATTCTTCAGGAAAATTAATAGCAAATAATTAAGATATCGTCAATAAGAACAATAGATCAGGAGTATATAGGTTAACCTGCAGTACAGGTCCATATGTATACATTGCCCAAACAGGCAGGTCTTTCGAGAATAGGATCAATGAACATCAGAATTCATTCGTTAAAAATAAATCGAATTCTACCTATGCTAACCACCTACAAGAATCAGGACATGATTTTGTCCATAATTTCGAAGTTCTCTAAATCGAGAACAAATGCAATAAACTGGACCGTTTAGAAGCACTAGATATATACCGTCACTCAACCCCGTTCGGTTGTCTTTTCTTAAGAATTCACACAAAAAAAATAAAGTGCAGAAGAAAAGCAGAACAAAAAAAAAGAAACAAGTTATTCATTCATCTAAGAGAGAGCTTTTCATATATAGCTTGTTTTCATATGCAGCTCGTACTTTTTGGTTCCTGTTGACCCTGGAGAAATACAGTATATTATAGGGCAGATTAAATCAGGCAAAGATTCAGGTCATGATTCAATTAAATCTGAAACGCTAAAAGAGATTCAAACAGAAATATCGACACCCTTGGCATATCTAATAAACAGCTGATTCGAAAAAGATTGTGGCACCTTCCAAATATGGATAATTAAGCCAGTCTACAAAAGTGGTGATCGTTCACGTATAAATAACTATAGGCCTATCTCTGCAATATCTAACTTGGCAAAAATAATTGTAAAAGCTCTGAAAAAGCGTATTGTCAACTATTTTAAGAAAAACAACATTACTGATGACAAGCAATACGGATTTATGGAAGGTGAATCCACAGAAGACGCAATAAGAGTATTAACGGGTAGACTATATGAATGTCTCGATAAAAAATTCCTTCTTTGTGTATATATATATATATATATATATATATATATATATTTTGCACAAATCAATATATATATATATATATATATATATATATATATATATTGATTTGTGCAAAATATTCGACACTGTGTGTCATACTCGATTGCTTGAAAAACTTGAGAGATTTGAATTTAGAAAACCTATTTATAATATACTGAAGAGCTATTTATCAAACAGGAAACAAGTTGTAGAAATAGAGCATACCAGAAGTTCATCGGAGTTCCACAGGGGACCGTATTAGGGCCAATCCTTTTTCTCATGTTCATGAATGATCTGCTGAAAATGAAGGAGTCTGATGCACTTTGTTTTGCCGACGATGCGGTCGTCCAATATCGAGCTAATACATGGGAGGAATTGAAGGAAAAGGCGCAAACAAAATTCCTTGAAATAAATGAATGGTTCAGGAGCAATAAACTTACCCTCAATGTTGAAAAGACAGAATACTTGGTCTTCAGCTCTGCAACTCCAAATCTGCCGAAGATGGGAAATTTGGAAATTGATTGTGAAACATCGAAGGAACGGAGAATATAAAATACTTGGGAATCACTATTGATCAACAGCTAAGATGAAATAAGCACATAAAAAAGCTTGTCACTAAGGCCTACTTTTCAAGTTTAAACCACTTCGTAAAAACATTAGTGACATGAAACATTTGAAAGTATTTTACCAAGACTTAGTTGAATCCCAAATTAGCTATGGAATACTTGGATGGGGTGGTGCCTAACAGAATCAGATAAAACCTCTGGAAGTCATACAAAAATGGATTTTGAAAATTATCCACAAGAAAAAGCGCACCTTTTCCAGTCAGCAGTTATTCGATATAGCAGAAGTCCAGGATGTGAGACAGTTATATGCTCTTAAACTCCTTATTTACATAATCTCAGAAAAACAATCGTAAATACATTAGAATATCAATATACAACGAGAGGAAGAGATCATACTTACCAACCACCGAGATACAATAAGAGTATAGGGACAAAGAAGTCACACCTTTCTAGGAACAAAAATTTATAATATAATTCCCGATCAACTGAAGAAGTTGAAAAATCTGAGATCACTCAGAAAGCGTTTAAGAGCTTGGTTGGATGGTAAAAATAGAAAGATGATCACCGACTTAATAAATAATAATTGGCCAGAATTCTGAAAACGAATAAGGACATTTACTTACCAATTTATGACATAATATGCACAACAAGGACGACTACAATACTTACCTGATTATACAAACTAATTTGAAATATAGTCATCAGTGATTAATAATCTAAATTCTAATTCTATGTTCTAAAATAACCCTATCTAAATATCGTAACGTAATTCTAACGTAAACAAGCAATAATTTGTTTTGAATTTAAAATTTGGAAAACTTTACAGAAATAAACTTTTTCTACCTTTGGTAAGTTCAATTGTCCACTAACAATATTCCTTTGATGTTGGCTTTGCTCCATTTCAGGATTTTGTTTATTTCCTGTAGAATATTTCCGGCATGTTTGGATCTCCCAGCTCATTTAGTTGATTGCTTCTTATGGATCTAAATTGATGAATTCTTGCTTGTTATTGGGGATGTTTCCATTCACAACACTCATGTAACGTATTTTCTGGATTCAATTTCAATTCACAATATCAATAGATGATGATACTTTTTGGAACTTTTTTAATTATGGACCGACAAGGACTCTACTCTGAATATATGGAGACAATTTTTCTGTGTCTGTCCTATTTATAGTTTTCATGAAAAATTGAATTTCAAAGCTTACTAGCTTCTGTCAAAATTATTGCAAAATGATGCTTTCCAGGATTTCACAAAATTTACGATATTTCTTGGTTTTAAATTACTGTTGAATTACTGTTAAATATTTTTTAAACTACGTTTTGATCTATGTTTCATGTTGAACAAAATAGTCAAAGTCTTGCTTTTCATCCGTACAGTATTTCAAGTGTCACAATTTAACAAATTTTAACTTCTAATACTTATAACTTGTAAATTATTCAAAATTACTTATGAAATTGAATTTCTTTAGCTTAGATGCTATTACAATTCTATTGATGCCTAAACATCTTGAAGGATATCTTTTACATCAATAATTTCAGAATATCTGATGTAGATGCTATCTTCCATTCAATTAATTGAATTTTATGATAGATTGGGCCGTTGCTTGGTAGAAATCAGTTGTAATTGTCATTATAAAATAAAACACTTGTTTACATTTTCTACTTTATTTTTGGTATTGACGTACGTTTCGTCTTTGCTAGAAAGACTTCATCAGAATACCAGGTATTCTGATGAAGTCTTTCTAGCAAAGACGAAACGTACGTCAATACCAAAAATAAAGTAGAAAATGTAAACAAGTGTTTTATTTTATAATGATAATTGAATTTTGTTCAAATTTGTCCTATTTACATCATTCTGGTGAGTAATATTCAATTTAGCTTATTCTTTGTCAATAATTTCACTGAAGTTTATATTTGATTCATGATAATAACAAATCTTTTCAACAATCTCTTCATCAATTTCAAACTAGATATCTAAATTCAAATTACTTCTATTTATTGCAACTTTGGCTGTCTTTACATTGAATAATTGTAAATTGAAATCTCCTTGTGAATTTTATTCATAAATTGTCAACATTACTGATTTTTTATTACCGTTCAAAGAATTTTCATTCGACTAGTCGTTATGTACTCTTAATATGCTTTTTCCTAATAATTTTTGCTTGTGAGTATTTTCTTATGAATTTAATTATTAATATTTCTATCAGAATTGATATTATTTAATTAATTTTGGTCTGGTTACACTCTAACGAGTCAACTTATATACAACAATGAGTCTTTTCCTTAATATTTATTTGTGTATTTATTTATTTTAACTGTAAATAACACATATATATATATATATATATATATATATATATATATACTATTCTGTCAAGAAGGTACCGGGAATTTTCAATTAAAACAACATTTTTACATTTAATCGTCAAAATTTATTGGGTCGCCTTCAAAATAGGCTCCATTTGCTCCAATACATCTATGCCAACGGCACTTCCAATTATCGAAACATTTTTTATAGGCGCTTTCCGGAATGGACTTTAGCTCTCGCGCCGAATTTTGTTTTATGGCTTCAATCGACTCAAAACGAAGAAAACAATGAGCATCACTTTTATTTTCGAGCGGCTTTGGCGTGGTTTTTTCGGTTTCGGCTCATTTTTTGCCACCCATCCCGATGATTGCTGGCTTGTTTGCATATCGTACTCGTAGACCCAGGTCTCATCGCCAGTTATAATGCGTTCCATGAATGTAGAATCGGAATTACAGCGATCCAGCATGTCTGAAGCAACCTGTTCGCGATGACGTTTTTGAAGAAAATTCAGGTCTTTCGGTACGAGTCGTGCGGCCACCTTTCTCATGCCCAAAATATCAATCAAAATCGTACGTGCGGACTCGTGGGATATCTTAAGATCATGTGCTATCTCTCAAGCTGGTACGACGGTTTTCCAGCACCCTTTCCTTAATTTTATCGACGTTATCTTTCGATCGAAGCCGTCGATGGGCGACCACTTCACGACCGTCCTTGAAGGCTCTGTACCACTGATATGCACGAGTTTTCGATAGAGCATTATCACCAAAGGCCTTTTGCAACATTTTCAATGCATCTGCACACGAAAATTCATTTGCAACACAAAACTTTAAACAAATTCTTTCTCAACGTAATCACCCATAGTAAAAATCGGCACGCACTCTGACATCGACTGACTTAATCAGCTGTTGCAAACACACTAGTTGACAGATCCCGCTCAAGCATGGCATAGTAATTAAGGACAGTGGTACCAACCTAGGAAAAAAAAATTTTACCTGCCTCATTGCCCCGCCAAATTTAAATCGATAATTCCCGGTACTTTTTCGACAGAATGTATATATATTTATATGTACCTCTGTGATTTAAACTGTTTATTCATGAAATAAACTTTATTATTATTATTATTATTATTATTATTATTATTATTAATTGCTAGTAGGTAAGATCGAAAAGACTACTGTCCACATTGTTTAAAAACTTTACCGCATTGTATGAGAAACATCTTTAAAACTCAGCAGTACTATGTTCAGGAACTGTAAAGGAAAATGATCGTCTTATATTCACCGAATGCACCACATTTTTAGGGGTGAGCCTATCATAAAGAGCAGCACAAGGAGTCTATAAACGAAACAGCGGAAATGCAGCAATCTGCTGTCATTCATCCTCAATCAACCCAACTCACGAATTCTATGAGAAACAGCAACACCAGTTTTGAATAAGTGGAGTACGATTTTTTTTAGCCTTAGGCGATGAAACGCGGTCTTCAAAATACCTGCCACATGACTAGAAAAAACAAGGTCACATTCGAAAACTACAGCAGCACACAAGGTGAGAGGCTGATCGTGAACGTACACTTGCAGACTGTCCTTAACTATAGGGTACTGACGAGAGTTCGAAAAAACAAAATATTTGCACTTGTTGATATTTAACCTCAAATTATGGGAAGCTGTAATATTACAAACACTCTCAAGGTCATAATTAATATGCTGGGAAGCCACACTCAGATCACTCATATCGAACTAATAAAGGAGGTGTTTGTCCTCCGCATAAGCCTGTGCAGTACAAAACTTTGAAACATCCATCAAATTAGCGATACAAATCAAAACAAGAAGTGGCTCCAAAATTGACCCCTGCGGAACTCCAGACCGAAGAAGCACCGACCCAGACACACAATCATCAATCTCAACCACTTGACTCCGCAGCGACAAATAAGATTAAATCTGAGCAACAGCATTCGGAGTAAAACCGTAAAATTTTAAAGTTTGCACACAATAAACGATGATTAATTGTGTCAAAATCAGTCTTGGGCGAAGGCCGACTGACTGCACACTTCCAAGCTGCAGTATAAGAACCCGACAGAATACAGCTATTAATCAAATGAACTTTGTATGGAGCAGTAACTGGAGCAGAGAGAGCATCTAAGCATCTTCACAGAAATACCATCAGAGCAAACCGCATCTGAGCTGGTATGATGTAATATTCTTTTTACATCAATGGTGGAAACCATCTTAAACTCAAAAGAGAGGGAACTGTCATATCTCTCTGCATTATAGTAATCGATCAAATTCGCGCAGTCCTCATGACCAGAGCTACCATTAAACTGACTCCCGAACTGATTAATTGAAACCGGATCCGATAATTCCTCAGGAATGGTGAAATCAGCGGATCCGGTCACCCTAAGTTGAAAAAGGGCGCGCCAAACGCGACGACCATGCATCATACCCACTTCCGGGAACAGATACATTCTTTTGGATTTTCGAACCATAAAAATTTGCACACTTGGCGTACACGAGTGTGAAAAGGCGCAAGTGTACGTCCATTCACATAATACGACTAAAGAATAGCAGTTACTTAAGGCAAATTATAACTATTATAATAATAAAAATAATAAGAAGAAGAAACACCATGTGTGGAGAAGTAAGGAGCTCCATGGAGGCATCCGCACGATCTCGACCAACTACACGTCGAAAAACAAGCGTCGAGCGAATGGCTGAGAACGGATGAACTATTGCCAGAAATGGAGGGCTTTCTGCTAGCAATCTAAGATCAGGTGGTACATACTAAAAGTTACCAGAAATATATAATCAAGGAACCGGGAATGACAGACGACAAATGTAGTAAATGCAACACATCACGGCAGCATGCAGCATATTATCGCAGAACGACTACTTACACCGTCACAACCAAGTCACAGCTATCATACACCAGGAAATATGGCACAAGCCGGGAATACTGAGCGAAGCACGCCAAACACTCTACTAAGAATACGAGCCCAAAGCAGTAACACAAAAAGACCACCTCACAGTATTACGATCGATCCCTCATCACAGACCGAACCACCACCTCTAACAAACCAGACATAGTAGTGAGAGACAGAAGACAGAAGGAAGTCTTCATTATAGATATAGCCGTCCCTAACACACAACCTAATGAACACAATAGCAGAAGAGAAATGTAAATACACCGACATTGCAGACGAAATAAAGAACAGAATGGATCCTCAACAAAGTGACCATTGTTCCCTCCACCACTGGAGTCATACCAAAAGACCTACACAGAAGCTTCAACACCCTGGCACTAAAAAACAACCTTTATAAGCTCCTGCGGAAAGTGGCTGTACTGAATACAGTCCGAATTGTTCGGAAATTCTTGAGTCAAGAATAGACGGGAGTGCTTGGCAACCAACCCTTATCTCGTTTAAGGAAATATAAACCAGGGATCAACCTGAGAAGAACAGAATAATAGCAAGTTTATTCACAACCAATTAAGAGAAATTCACACTAACATTTTAATATTTCTTAACGTAAATACAACACTGGCACAAAGATGTTATACATATATGTCTCCTCGAACGTACAATGAATTATCACTTGAAACAAAAGAGACAAATTCAATTAATTTGTTCAAAAAATATGCCATAAATTGGATTTTAAACTCACCGCGATCCACGGTTTACGCTTATATTGATCTGAAGAACAACTAGACTTTCCTTACACGTATTTTAAAATAGCTGTTTCCAATATATGTTGATTGACAGTTGACAGAATATTTTATATATGATTACAACAAATTGTAGAAATTACTATGTTTTACTACCAATAAGAAGATATGTTACACATTTTCTTGTGACTCGAGTTTCGGGAAATGAACTATCCCATCATCAGACAACTGAAGACCTAACAGAGGAACAGAGATATTTAAACAAAAATGATAAAACCTAGAGTAAAAAAGGACGGGGTAGGAGCCTTCTAACACATATCAGAATGTCTGCAATCGACAAAGAAGGTTGTTAAAACAGACTCCCGTTCCCATTCAGCGAAGACGGCAACAAGATGCGCAGAAAGAATCTGGATCAAGGAAGAAACTTACTCATTCTACCACATAGATGAACAAGACTATATAGATGGGACACTGACTGTAAAAAGTCTGAATCAAGTTTGTCACTTTCATTGTAGCGACTGGTGCGTGAAACAAATTCAACTAGAGAAAACTGTATTACCAACTCTTAAGAAAACTGCATTACCTCTGCTTTTAGAATACTGCATTATCGACACTTGGCGCGAATATTTAAATCATCTTTCAGTTTTTCCTAGTGCTAAAATTAAACAAGTGCTCAGAAATTACTATGTTTTACTACCAAAACATTGAAATGCTTATATTCACACAACTTTACAGCAAAAATATTTCAATTTTTTGGTAGTAAAACATAGTAATTTCTGAACACTTGTTTTAATTTTAACCCTAGGTAAGACTGAAAGAAGATTCAAATATTCATTTCAATCTTCAAACTTACTATTTGAATAATAGATACAAGTTTGAACTATCATTATTTATTCATTATAAAAAATAGAAAATATTTAATAAGAAAACGGATGAAATTAACGTTTGTATTTACAATATTTACATTTAATTTTTCTGTTGTATAACATACTAATTTCCAAAAACTTGTTTCAATGTTCAAACTCACTATTTGAATAACATAATTATGTTTGAACAATAATTATTCATTGGTTATAAAAAATAAAAACTATTAAATAAAAAGGATAGATAAAATTAATATATTGAAAGTATTCCTAGGTGTTAAGACAAAAATTGAACCTTGAGAACATTAATTTCTTTAAAATTACATTATCTTCTTTGAAATTCAAAATGTCTTTTAGCTTGGTCCTCAATCGGGTTAAAAAAATTCCTTCTCTGGATTACTGAATAAAAATTTTGAATCATTTCTGGTTGCTATTTTATTCACTTGCTTTCACCACCAGAATAGAGAACACTTGAAGAGTTAGGCATAATATTTGATAAAGATTATGTGATGCACACTACATAATTTGAAAATTTTAATTCTCCAATATGATATTTTCAAAACATTTTGAGATTTTTCTCCTCTCACAAAGTCAGGGAATGAAATGAAAGAGATAATTAAAACACTGATTAAATAAAAAGTAAGTATAGTGTCCCAGTTTCATCAAATTACCAAATTGACATTTCCTACACTCAATAAAATGTAAATCTTTCAACGACTCACTATGACCAAGTAAATTAATCCTACAGATTACACAGTTTCTAATAGATAAATCGTTTGATATAATTTTACAAATTGCACCACTTAACCTGAAGAAGTTCTTTTCCTATCAACATTTGGCACTGATCCGGAAACTGGCCCATACCATTTCAATATCTGTTACCTCAGGAAAATCACCTAGAGAAAAAATAATATTATTAGATCACCCAGAGCAATTTGTTGGTGTGTTGCTTAGCATTGATTTATATTTTAAACTAACCACCTAAACATAAAAATAGTCTAGACGACTACATAGTAAATGAAAATTAACCAACATGAAGAAATTATATTCCTTTCAATATTTGATGATCTGATAATTTGTGCCAATCAGCCAACTGATTGGCACAAATTATCAGATATATTATAATTTCAATCCACTTCTTAAATAACTTGGGATCTCTCTTGGGAAAACGATGTCTAGGGCTGGTTAGATCTTGACACCCATGTACACAACATTTCTTAGTATATCCCACTGTCAAGTACTGTATTGAACTCACTGTTTGAAAATACACTAGTTTAGATGCACTAAACTGTTTTGAACTTAACTCTTGTTAAAACAGATGGTGTTTATTGAAATATCTCAAATATTTCTGGGGGTTATATAGCTCCGTACGGTCATCCATTATTTTCTCGTTATTTTCATTGTATATCTCAAATATTTAGGATTTACATAGCTCCGTACAGTCATTCATTATTTTTTACATTATTTTTATTGTGAACAAATTTTGAATATTTCAATAGATTCTAGGTACCACCTAATAGTGGTGCAGAGGTTTACAAGCTGAACGTGATAAAAACCGGGTTAAAAAAGAGGGGCCCTAACAGATATCGGAATGTTGGCAATCGACAATGAGGTTGTTAAACCGATTGTACCCATTTAAATATCTCAAATATTTTCGATTTACATAGCTCCGAACAGTCATTCATTATTTTTACATTATTTTGTTTTATATCTCAAATATTTGGATTTACAAAGCTCCATACAGTCATTCATTATTTTTACATTATTTTGTTGTATATCTCAAATATTTGGATTTACAAAGCTCCATACAGTCATTCATTATTTTTTATATTATTTTTATTGTGAACGAATTTGAAAATTTCAATAATCAAGTTTTTTTCTTTTGAATCTACATGAAAAATTTCCTTAAGATTTTCTGTTGTCGAAAGAAATTATTGTTTTCTAAAGAATGAGCAAAAGTTGAATTTTTGTTTACTTTTCATTAAATTCATTTTATGTTCGTTGAAAAAGGTTTTAAAATGATGTTACTTTTTAAATATCTCAAATATTTTCGATTCACATAGCTCCGTACAGTCATTCATTATTTTTAAATTATTGCTATTGTGAACTAATTTGAAAATTTCAACAGATTCTAGATAATCGAGTTTCTTCCCTTTTGATTCTACATGTAAAATTTCAAGATTATCTATTGTGGGAAAGGCATGACCGTTTTCTAGACAATGAGTGGCAAAAGTAGAATTTTGTTTATTTTTCATGAAACTCATTTTATGTTCGTTGAAAATCGTCTTAAAGGAACGTCCTGTTTGTCCTATATATTTATTACTGCACGTAGAACAAGATAACTCATAAACTCCTGATTTGTGTATGTTTGGAGTAGGGTCCTTTGCGTTAAATAATATCGCTGATAATTTGTTTTGTGTTTTGAAGGCAATATTGACATCTGATTTTGAAAACCTATTGGCCACTTTTTGACTTATGTTACCAAAGTACGATAGAGAAACGAATTTTTTATTTTCTTCAGTTTTTATGATGGGATAAATTTGGCTCATAGCTATTTTAGATAGTTTCTTCGAATTTAAGTACCACTTACATCATGACATATAAAATAAACATTCATTATAAGACATCCGAATGGTATAACAAAATCCAGTAAATAAAAATTATTAACCAAAGTCCTATAAATTAAATATTTTGAATAGACAAAATTTTGTTTCTGCTAATCAATCTTATGAAAACCAATATCTTTCAAAAATATCCAACATAATCTTAAGAATTTCATCATAAAACTATCTTACTTAGACTATTCAATAGTTTTAGTTTTATGATGAAATTCTTAAGATTATGTTGGATATTTTTGAAAGATATTGGTTTTCATAAGATTGATTAGCAGAAACAAAATTTTGTCTATTCAAAATATTTAATTTATAGGATTTTGGTTAATAATTTTTATTTAGTGGATTTTGTTATACCATTCGGATGTCTTATAATGAATGTTTATTTTATATGTCATGATATAAGTGGTTATTTTAATTTATTTTCAGAAGTTATAATCATTGAATATAATCTTTTGGAATTAAACATGTAGAAGGCTAATTTTAAAATTTTTAAAATATTCAAATAATGGTGCATCTTTTTTGTGATTTTTTATTAGACCGTAGAGTTTTGGTGGGCTAGGATTCATATTTTTGAGATGATAATTTGAATTAAATAAGTAGATGTCTGACAAAGTTTTTGTCAATGATTTTTGAATTTAAGTCGTCGGTCAACTGGAGTTTCTATGATATCTTGATTTTTAATGAAATCATTCACTTTCTCTATGTACTTCGATCTAGAAAGGATAACTGTGGCATCTGATTTATCTGCTTTTGTGACGGTAAGATCATCGGATTAAATTTTTTCTTTTATGGATTTGATTGTATTCAAAATATTATTGTTAGTTATGTTTCTGTTGTTTCTAAGGGTTTTTGAAATTTTCGAGGTAATTTTATCCGCCTCATTTGTATATTTAAGTGCAAGTGTGGACTTTAAAGTAAGAATTTCTTTTACTTTTTCATTTCTAATTGTTGGGACCTTTTTCGAGTAAGTCTAGTTCGTTATTTGAAAATTGGGATTCTGACATATTAATGACGCGATCATTTGGTCTATATATTATATTTTCACTTCGTTTAATAAATTTGGGTTCTTGAGTTTTTTCTAATGTATTTAGTTCTTTTAACTGTTTAGCATATTTTGAAGAAATAAATTCACTAATTTCTTGTCTAATTTTATCATCCAAAATATAAAATTTTATTGAACGGAGTTTATGAGTCAGTTCTTCATGCAGTACCTTGACATAATGTTGTACAGTGTCTCGCTTCTGATAGAACATAGATTAACAATAATATATAGATTGGACACTTCCCTACCCCCCCCTAAAACTGAGTTTTTAGTTGATGCACCAGTCAATGCTAACCATCAACTTATGCTTTTTGATTTCACCATCCCTTAACCATTGTTGTAATAATGGGCATATACTACTCTGTCAAGAAAGTACCGGGAATTTTCAATTAAAACAACATTTTTACATTTAATCGTCAAAATTTATTGGGTCGCCTTCAAAATAGGCTCCATTTGCTCCAATACATCTATGCCAACGGCACTTCCAATTATCGAAACATTTTTTATAGGCGCTTTCCCGGATGGACTTTAGCTATCGCGCCGAATTTTGTTTTATGGGTTCAATCGACTCAAAACGGGTGCCACGAAGGGGCAATTTTAGTTTTGGGAAGAGGAAAAAGTCGCAGGGAGCCAAATCCGGGGAATACGGTGGTTGCTGAAGCACGTTTTTTGAGTTTTTGACGAGAAAGTCAGTCACAATCGTAGCTCGGTGAGAAGGCGCGTTATCGTCATGCAAAATCCATGAGTTGTTCGCCCACAAATTTGGCCGCTTCTTACGGATACGCTCACGCAAACGTTTCATAACGCCTAGGTAATACTCCTTGTTTACCGTCTGACCCTCTGGAACGAATTCGTAGTGCACCACGCCACGGATATCGAAGAAAACAATGAGCATCACCTTCATTCGAGCGGCTTTGGCGTGGTTTTTTCGGTTTCGGCTCATTTTTTGCCACCCATTCCGATGATAGCTGGCTTGTTTGCATATCGTACTCGTAGACCCAGGTCTCATCACCAGTTATAATGCGTTCCATGAATGTAGAATCGGAATTACAGCGATCCAGCATGTCTGAAGCACCTGTTCGCGATGACGTTTTTGAAGAAAATTCAGGTCTTTCGGTACGAGTCGTGCGGCCACCTTTCTCATGCCCAAAATATCAATCAAAATCGTACGTGCGGACTCGTGGGATATCTTAAGATCATGTGCTATCTCTCTCAAGCTGGTACGACGGTTTTCCAGCACCCTTTCCTTAATTTTATCGACGTTATCTTCGATCGAAGCCGTCGATGGGCGACCACTTCACGACCGTCCTTGAAGGCTCTGTACCACTGATATGCACGAGTTTTCGATAGAGCATTATCACAAAAGGCCTTTTGCAACATTTTCAATGCATCGGCATACGAAAATTCATTTGCAACACAAAACTTTAAACAAATTCTTTGCTCAACGTAATCACCCATAGTAAAAATCGGCACGCACTCTGACATCGACTGACTTAATCAGCTGTTGCAAACACACTAGTTGACAGATCCCGCTCAAGCTTGGCATAGTAATTAAGGACAGTGGTACCAACCTAGGAAAAAAAAATTTTACCTGCTTCATTGCCCCGCCAGATTCAAATCGATAATTCCCGGTACTTTCTTGACAGAATGTATTTCGAAAAGAGTGGTTTTGTTTACGTTTTGTTATGGCCAAACGTCGATTACATCTCATATTTCTTTTTGATTAAATTTCGTAAGAGTTAAGTTCAAAACAGTTTAGTGCATCTAAACTAGTGTATTTTCAAATATTGAGTTCAATACAGTACTTGAAAGTGGGATATACTAAGAAATGTTGTGTACATGGGTGTCAAGATCTAACCAGCCCTAGACATCGTTTTCTCAAGAGAGATCCCAAGTTATTTAAGAAGTGGATTGAAATTATACAGCCAACTGATTGGCACAAATTATCAGATCATCAAATATTGAAAGGAAAATAATTTCTTCAGGTTGGATAATTTTCATTTACTATGTAGTCGTCTAGACTATTTTTATGTTTAGTTGGTTAGTTTAAAATATAAATCAATGCTATGTAAGACACCAACAAATTGCTCTGGGTGATCTAATAATATTATTTTTTCGCTAGGTGATTTTCCTGAGGTAACAGATATTGAAATGGTATGGGCCAGTTTCTGGATCAGTGCCAAATGTTGATAGGAAAAGAACTTCTTCAGGTTAAGTGGTGCAATTTGTAAAATTATATCAAACGATTTATCTATTAGAAACTGTGTAATCTGTAGGATTAATTTACTTGTTCATAGTGAGTCGTTGAAAGATTTACATTTTATTGAGTGTAGGAAATATCAATTTGGTAATTTGATGTAACTGGGACACTATACTTACCTTTTATTCAATCAATGTTTTAATTATCTCTTTCATTTCATTCAAAGAGTTTGTGAGAGAAGAAAAATCTCAAAATGTTTTGAAAATATCATATTAAAGAATTTAAATTTTCAAATTATGAAGTGTGCATCACATAATCTTTATCAAATATTATGCTTGACTCTTCAGGTGTTTTTTATTCTGGTGGTGAAAGCAAGTGAATAAAATAGCAACCAGAACTGATTCAAAATTTTTATTCAGTAATCCAGAGAAGGAATTTATTGGCCCGATTGAGGACCAAGCTGAAAGACATTTTGAATTTTAAAGAAGATCTCATAAATTAATGTTCGCAAGGTTCAATTTTTGTCTTAACACCTAGGAATACTTTGAATATGTTAATTTTATCTCTTTTTTTTATTTAATAGTTTTTATTTTTTATAACCAATGAATAATTATTGTTCAAACATAATTCTGTTATTCAAATATTGAATTTGAATATTGAACGTAAATATTGTAAATACAAACGTCAATTTCATCCCTTTTTTTATTTAATATTTTCTATTTTTTATAATGAATAAATAATTATAGTTCAAACTTATATCTGTTATTCAAATAGTAAGTTTGAAGACTGAAATGAATATTTGAATCTTCTTTCAGTTTTACCTAGGGTTAAAATTAAAACAAGTGTTCAGAAATTACTATGTTTTACTACCAAAAAATTGAAATATTTTTGCTGTAAAGTTGTATGAATGTAAGCATTTCAATGTTTTGGTAGTAAAACATAGTAATTTCTAAGCACTTGTTTAATTTTAGCACTAGGAAAAACTGAAAAAAGATTTAAATATTCGCGCCAAGTGTCGATAATCCAGTATTCTAAAAGCAGAGGTAATGCAGTTTTCTTAAGAGTTATTAATACAGTTTTCTCTAGTTGAATTTGTTTCACGCACCAGTCGCTACAATGAAAGCGACAAACTTGATTCAGACTTATACGGTCAGTGTCCCATCTATATAGTCTTGTTGATCTATGTGGTAGAATGAGTTAGTTTCTTCTTTGATCCAGATTCTTTCTGCGCATCTCGTTGCCGTCTTCGATGAATCGGAACGGCAGTCTGTTTTAACAACCTTCTTTGTCCATTGCAGACATCCTGATATCTGTTAGAAGGACCCTTCCCCCTTTTTTTTTCTAGGTTTTATCATTTTTGTTTAAATACCTCTTTAACACTGTCAGGTCTTCAGTTGTCTGATAATGGGTTAGTTCATTTCCCGAAACTCGAGTCACAAGAAAATGTGTAACATTTTATTTTTATTTTTTATTTTATATCTTTTTATTGGTAGTAAAATATAGTAATTTCTACAATTTATTTTAATTATGATCAACTAACAAATAGTAACAGCTGAAACAATTCAGTATTTTATATATGCTATCACTAAGGAATACCTTCGGAGTTCCACTTTTAGTTTTGGGGAAAAGTTGTTCAACTGTGTTGTCAGATTTAAATGCTACGTTTATGTTTATTTTGGTGAACATTTTTTCAATTCTTTCTGCCAAATTTTCCATGTTAACTATTTTGAAATATTTTTGGGCTTCCTTTTCCTCTGGTTGTTGGCTTTGCGAGTTACTTATTTGTTAAGAATTTTCTTCATGAACTTGGTGGTATAGTCATTATTTTCTAGGATTGATTGTATTTTAATTATGTTATTTTTGTGAAATTCGCTATCCGAAAGTCCTAAAGCTCTATGGTTCAAATTATTTATGATGTTTATTTTTTGTGTCATATTATGATTTGAATGAAAATTCAGAATTCTTCCAGAAAATGTTGGTTTCTGGTACCGGTCTGTTATTATTTTGTTTTTCTTTCTTAATAGTAGTATATCTAGGAAATGTAATGAATTGTTCTGTGTTTCTAATTCAATGGTGAATTTTAAGCAGGGATGAATGCTGTTGAAAACTGTTTAGATTTCATCTGCTCGGTCAGATGGAATAGATGTGACAATGTTATCAACATATATTTTGAAAAATGGTAATTTAAAGCTTCATTTTTCAATAGCTTCATTCTGAACTACCACCATTACTATGTCGGATGTTATCGGTGCCAAATTATTTCCCATATCTAGTCCAAAAATTTGTTTGAATATTGCATCCTTAAATACAAAATAACTATTTTCGATACAGAATTTGAAAAGTTGTAAAAACTCCCGAATTGACATAGCTGTGCGAAGTTCAATTTTTGCCCAATTTTTTTTAATTATCGTTATCGCCAAATCAAGTGGAACATTAGTATAAAGGGAAACTACATCTAATGAAATGAGTATGTAGTTTTCTGGAATGGTGACAGTTTTCAGAAAGTGTACGAGCTCGAAAGAATTTTTTGTGTATCTATCATCCTTCTCAAATGCATGGTTTAGAAGTTCTGCTAAAAATTTGCTAAGATCATATAAGTGGCGTCCAATGAATTAAACTATTGGTCTTAGTGGGTTATTTACCTTAGGACATAAACCATTGTTACATTTTAAACGTTTGTAAGTGCTGACTTCAATTTTCACCTTTATATAAGTTTGTTATGATTTTATTAAGTTTCAAAATTATTTACATAGAAAATTTGGCAGAAAGAATTTTAAAAAATGTTCACCAAAATAAACATAAACGTAGCATTTAAATCTGATAACACAGTTAAACAACTTTTCATCAAAACTAAAAGTGCAACTCCGAAGGAATTCATTAGTGATACCATATATGAAATATACTGCAACGACTGTCAATCAACATACATTGGTCAAACTGGTCGGTATCTAAAGGACAGGATCTCTGAATACAAAAGAGACTCCATGAATATCCTTAATCCACTGAAAAACAAACAAAAATAACACCGCTTTAGCAGAACATGTGAAAAACACCCTTCATTCCTACCATTTCGATCCTGAATCTATCAAAATTTGAAGCAAACAAAAAGAATTTAAAAAAACGTTTAATGCATGAGATGATATCTATCAAGCAATAGTAGAGGAGACCTTGGGAGATCGACCTTCACCGATCTGATAACCAGATTAGACGTATTTTTTATCAAATATATTTTATGAACAAATATACCTATAATTACTTGCCTATCCAAAAGTGCTCAAGGCTATTTTTAATTAAATTAACTTTAATCGATTTTTTCATCACTTTCATTCTATTGATAACCAAATGAATTTTATTTTACTGATAGTTTTTAACACACAGAACAAGCTTAGGTAGGCTTGCCTACTCATTTCTGTGTATGTCTACCTGGCAAGCAGATGTTAACAGGTAAGTCAATATAGGTGACTCCATCGATATGCTAACTAATCGAAAGTTATATCAAATTTTAGATTATTTTATTACAAAATCATTCACATATACTTACCTGCAAACAATCTTATTTAAAGTACTACTGCCAAGCTAAAAACTTGTAGAGTTTTAGCCACTTGATAGGTGCGAGAGAGAAAGTAGAGCGTCCGAGGTCCGTGTGGTAGAACAGGACACAACATAACAGCTGCACGCTACTGACCGTTGATTGTATCCGAGTGCGCATGCTCGTGTATAGTCGAAAATCATTTATTAGTGACAACACGTGCTAAATAATATTAATTGTGATTTAAAAAATGAGTAAAAAGTGTTTTTTGTGTGGTCAGAAAAAAGAAATTATTGACTTGAATGAACATTCATTTAAAACATGCCATTTAAAATTGGCTTTCCATAAAAAACAAAGCTTTAAGTATGGAGATATTCAATTAAGCAAAGAATCGTCGGATTTAGTTAGTTATCATTACACGTGTTACAACAATGTTACAGTAATACATTAAATATAATAAAAAAAATATATAGAGGTCGAAAATTTTGTAAAAAATTATGAAGTAAGTAGAAGTTTTTGTTTATACTAATTAAAAATTTACAATAACTTATTTTTTTCATATCAATTAATGCTATAAAAAACCTTACATTACATTTCAAATATGTCACTCTTGTAAATGTAAACTTTTTTTTTATTGAAATTTTGCTTTGAAATTTATGACACTGAAGTTGACGGACATTACAAATTTTATGTCAATAAAATTACTTGAAAAAAAATTTTCAATAAAAAATTCCACATGTCACAATCAATAAAAATTAAAAGTGAAAATTTTTGAAGCATTTCTTTATTTTAATTAATTTTTTATGAAAAATTTTAAAATTGATCTCTGACAGCTAACTTCAGTATCATTACAATTTAAGGAATTTGTTGTAGCTATATATTTGATCTTAGTGAAAGTTATGTTCATTAATTGATAAATTTAATATAAATAAACATTTTAACAATGAGTAAATTCCCCTACATTATTTGAATTGATTAAAAAATATTGAAAATTTCATTCTCATTATACAACTATTTTTATTTAATTTTTGTAGCTCCCAACAACCTAAGAAGTCTTAATTCTAGTGATAATGAACCTCCAGAGACAACAGCTCTTGAAGATGACGAAAATAATATAAAAAATATTGCAAATTCTGAGGATTTTAACGAAGTAATGAATTATTATTTGCTATTGGATCATTTAAACGCGCACTCGGATACATTCAGCGGTCAGGTAGCGTGCAGCTGTTATGTTGTGTCCTGTTCTACCACAAGGACCTCGGACGCTCTACTTTCTCTCTCGCACCTCTCAAGTGGCTAAAACTCTAAAAGTTTTTAGCTTGGCAATACAACTTTAAATACGATTTTTTGCAGGCTAGTGTATGTGACTGATTTTGTAATAAAATAATCTAGAATATGTTATAACTTTCGATTAGTTAGCAGATCGATGGAGTCACCTATATTGACTTACCTGTTCACATCTGCTTGCCAGGTAGCCATACACAGAAATGAGCAGGCAAGCTTACCTAGGCATACTGTGTGTTAAAAACTATCAATAAAATAAAATTCATTTGGTTATCAATAGAATGAAAGTGATGAAAAAAAATCGATTAAAGTTAATATAATTAATAATAGCCTTGAGCACTTTTGGATAGGCAAGTAATTATAGGCATATTTTTTCATAAAATATATTTGATAAAAAATACATCTCATCTGGTTTCAGATCGATGAAGATCGATCTCCCACCGGCTCTTAGACTACAAGACCCAAATTCGATTAATAAGAGAACCGACATTGAAAGTCTAAACAGGGCGTATTGTTATTTAATAGAACATATAGGACATAAATAAAAATAAATATAAAAAAATAAAACAATTTCCCAAAAAATATTTGAACCCATTATTCTTCAACTCCATCGTGCCATCGTTATACACGCTTCCTCCGAAAGCCGCAGATTATTCCACCTCAGTCTTTCGATAGTCCCCCATGCGGCCAATAGTTGCCATTTCCAAAATTTTTCATTTTTCATACAACCAAAACCAAACGAGATAGAAATGTGAGTTGAAGAAGTTTATTTGATCCGTCAACAAAAAACCAGAAAATTTTCCTCACTTATATTAAAAAAAAATGATATTTGTTTTGTATTGATTTTAAAATTGTATTGTAATATCTTAACTTCAGGCAAAAAAAAAGTATTTTGTAGCTGTGGTTCATGTTTTTCATTTCAGAGCGCTGTTGAAGATTTTGTAATAAAATCGAAACTAGTTGACCTTTTTCTCAAAAAGTTGGTGTTACTATAACCCTGTACCTAGAACCTGTCAAATAATGATTGAATTGTTACGGAATATTTCTGTTTTTGTGAGACGAGATGTTAACTCAGTCTTTACTGCACAACCCTTTGCTCTTCTCAAGTAGTATATATTCTTAATATTTGATCTTTCCAGGTTCATCTGCAACAATCCGTTCAGTTTTCCCACAACGAAGTCAGTTGTGATTTCCTTGGGCTCCCTATTTAATTCAAATACTACGATAATTTTAGCTCTACGGTTTCTGTCCAATGATTCAACTCTACACTTCAGACCCATATTATCCTCCTATTCGGCCCTTCAAGCCTTCAATTCCCACTAGCAATCTTGTCTCGCTGGCCAATATGGTGTTTCTCAGTTCTTCTCTATTTCTGCTTACCTCCTGTGAAATCCTCTCGACAGCACTCTCATCCATGGTTAACTACACTCCCAGCAAACAAAAAACGGCCATTCCTTGCTTTGAACTCTAGGAAAACATATATTTTCTGAAAATATGAATAAAAACAATATTAATAATATAAATATTTTAAAAAATTTAAAAAATTAGCCTTCTACATATTTAATTCCAAAAGATTATATTCAATGATTATAACTTCTGAAAATAAATTAAAATAATGTCGTATAAGTACCACTTATATCATGACATAAAATAAACATTCATTATAAGACATCCGAATGGTATAATAAAATCCAATAAATAAAAATTATTAACCAAAATCCTATAAATTAAACATTTTGAATAGACAAAATTTTGTTTCTGCTTATCAATCTTATGATTTTTTAAAATATTCATATTATTTTATATAACTTCTATCAAGAATTGACCTCTATTTATGTTATTTTATTCATAATATATAATTATTTGGTTTCCTCAAACATTCTTTATACAGATAGTCCTTGTGCTATAGCAGAGGCCGTTAAATTTGTCTTTCAATCTTCTAGATCAGGTTAAACCACAGAGATATTTCTGTGTGTAGTGAATACCTATTTAAAGGTCTCATTTAAGTAGAACTTTTTCTGGAGAGTGAAAGGTGAGTTGAATATATATTATTAATTGATGTTATATTTATTGAATATGAATATTTGAATACTGATGAGCAAAGTCGATTTTAAAACTTGTTTTTCAGTAATGTTTTGCATATCTTGAGTTTTTATATAAAGTACCTTGGTTAGATATCCAATAATATTGAATAGTCTAAGTAAGATAGTTTTGTGATAAAATTCTTAAGATTATGTTGGATATTCTTGAAAGATATTGGTTTTCATAAGATTGATAAGCAGAAACAAAATTTTGTCTATTCAAAATGTTTAATTTATAGGATTTTGGTTAATAATTTTTATTTATGATAGATTGGGCCGTTGCTTGGTAGAAATCAGTTGTAATTGTCATTATAAAATAAAACACTTGTTTACATTTTCTACTTTATTTTTGGTATTGACGTACGTTTCACATCTCTAATAGATAATTTAATTAACCAACGTATACACAAAAACACAATTAAAGAAATTTATCCAGTAACATCTGATCTATCTGAACACAAATACGTTAGCCTCACATATCTCGGAAACATTAGTATTCAACTAAAAAACCTACTCAAAAAAGAAAATATTAAAGTCTCTTTCAAGACAAACAATCCTATTAGCAAATACATCAAAAACAATAAAAACAGTATGGATAAACTTCAATTATCAGGTGTATACAAACTCACTTGCCCAGATTGCCCAAAGATTTATATTGGTAGAACAGGTAGAAATTTCGGTACACGCCTAACCGAACATAAAAGAAGTTTCGATAAAAATAAAAAAGATTCACATTATGCTAAACACCTTCTTGAAAATAACCATTCTTTCACAAAAGAAATAGAAATTCTACATGTTGAAAATAGAGGTCTAAAATTGAACTTATGGGAAATTTACGAAATAAATAAACATAAAAACAGCAATAACCTAGTAAATGAACAAATAGATTTTTATTACACCCCTCTATTCAATATTTACAAGGGATCGAGTGAACACGATTCTGAAGGGAATATTCTTTGAGAAAACCAACCCGACGAACAATTAAAAACACATGTACACCTTCTGTAAAAAATCTTATAAATTCATTGTACAACAACTGTTACTTCGTATTCTGATGAAGTCTTTCTAGCAAAGACGAAACGTACGTCAATACCAAAAATAAAGTAGAAAATTTTTATTTATTGGATTTTGTTATACCATTCGGATGTCTTATAATGAATGTTTATTTTATGTCATGATATAAGTGGTACTTATACGACATTATTTTAATTTATTTTCAGAAGTTATAATCATTGAATATAATCTTTTGGAATTAAATATGTAGAAGGCTAATTTTTTAAAATTTTTTAAAAATTTTTTAAAATATTTATATTATTTTATATACCTTCTATCAAGAATTGACCTCTATTTATGTTATTTCAAAAACAATATTCTAATTTCCGCTAGTATTTTATTACACTACGATCCTCCGTTATACCATGACTTGTTCAGGTGAGTTCTACAAGATACTGAGTATACCATGAACAAGAATTTCATTATATAGTACATGGACATAACAAAAAATAGAGAGGGTGAAGAGAGTTTCACAATTCTTTGGAATTCTGAAAAATGATTCAAAAAAGATTCAGCAAAGGAGAGCTACTTAATTCTGTTTGGTTATTCAATAATATTTTTCTTTTATGATATCTATTAATTTTTAAAGTTTCTAACAAGTTTAATTTGAAACTTTTGTTTTCTGTGTGTAAAATTTCAAATTTACTATTAAAACTATGTCCTGTGTCTAGAAGGTGCTCTGCATAGGTTGAATTTCTCTTTTTGTTACAATAACATTTTTCATGTTCCCTAAGTCTCGTCTGGAACGGTCTTCCTGTCTGACCAACATATACAAAATAGCAAGTACCGCAAGTTAACTTATAAACACCTATTTCTTGTTCTTAGATGTTTTATCTTTATTATTTTTTATTAATTTTCCTAGTGAGTTATTCGTTTTATAAAAAATTCTAAAATTGTAGTTCTTCTTCAAATATCTAGCTACCTTTTCTGTTTTTGGTCTCAAGTATGTCAACGAAATGTATTTACTTTCAATTGAATCATTGTTTATGGGATATACTAATTTCAAAGCCAGCTTTAATTGTATTTTTGTAAAAAGATTCTCAATAATCGGGACGTTGAAACCGTTGTTCAACGCAATCTGTTTAATGATGTTATATTCTTTGCTAAACTTCTCACGTGACATGGGTATGTTGGCTAATCTATATAATATACTATTGTATGCTGCTAATTTTTGTGAGGATGGGTGGTTTGATGTGAAGTGAGTTGTGCTATCTGTGTGGGTTGGTTTCCGGTATATTGAAAAACCGTGTTTATTATTAATTTTTGTGATAGTTAAGTCCAAAAAATTTATACTATTGTTTTATTACAATTCATAAGTGAATTAATGGTTGGGGATAATTTGTTTATGAAATCCACAAGCAAAAAAATTTGCCTATCAATGTCATTGAATAAACATAGAACATCGTCAACATATCTGTACCAATAAATGAAACATCTAAAATAGGGGCTTTTTATTATGCTAGTTTCTAAGGAATCCATAAAAATTTCGGATAGTAACGGACTCAAAGGATTTCCCATAGTGAGGCCATCGTTATCTATGTAAATCTTGCCGTTGAACGTGAAATTATTTTGTTGCAAATATTGAATTGTATCAGTCCTTACTTGGTGAAAATCCATATTAAATAATTTGAAATAAGGTTATTCTGATTTTCACAAATTTTTATTATTCAAAATGTGATCTTGCCTGATGATGCTACTGTGATAGCGAAACAATTGTTGTGAGTTTAACAATAAAAATTTGTGAAAATCAGAATAACCTTATTTCAAAATTTTGTTGCAAGCAAACTGTCAAAAAATCCATTATTTCTTGTTTTATTACCGAATTGTTTCTTTTTTGGAGTAGGAGGTTATCTACTAATTTTATGGTTTCCTTGACTGGTATGGACGGAAATAAATTCTTCACATCAAACCATATAAGCTCTGCATTATCTGGAACACGTACATCTTTTATGTTATTCACCAGATGGTATGTATTGTTTATAAATAATTTTGCTTCAAAATTTGTTTCCCAGAGTATGATTTTAAAAAGTGCCTTAGATAATCTATTTGATGATTCCTTCTACTCAGAACTTACACTCAAAAATTGTCAAAATTCAAATAAAGATAAATATGCATTGGCTAATATAAATAAAAAAATGTAAGTGCAAGTTCTTCCTACTCAGAATTTGCACTCAAAAATTGTCAAAATTCCATAATAAAATCTATAAAAATTAAAATCTTCAAGGTTCGGTTTTCCATTTATATTGCTGGGGCAACTGTGATATATAACTTTTAGAGAACTGCTGCCAAAATCGCTGATGCATTTGTTGAACGTCCTGTAATATTGAAACTCCACAGACTTTAGTATCAGTCCAGTCATAGTCAGGGATGGAAGTAAGGATGCGACCTATAAGAAAATGGAAAGGAGAAACAGGTGTAAGATCATTTGGGTCATTCGACATTGTAAATAATGGACGCGAGTTTGAAACATCTTCTATTTGTATGACTAATGTGTTGAGTTCTTCCAAAGTGTAAAGAATTGCTTGGTATGTAGAGATACCTTTTTGAATTCTTCGAAAGTAATTGATTAAACGTCAACCAATTAATATGCAAATTATTGGTTGAGCATACTTCAAATGGGGGTGAAAGAGGGATGTATATTAGACTTTAATGCTTTATTCACAGCCTAAAATACATATAATACAAGTTCAGAAAGTTGAATTATTATGATTACCCAAATTGAGGGAGTTGTTTCGTGACCAGATGTAGACTGTAATCCAGCTCGTAGGGACCGTGTAGAGACTTGTCAGCAGAGGGACATATAATACAAGTGTACAATTTTGAGTTGTTAACCCAGATTGAGATGGATACACTATCTTGATCCTGGAGCAGTTCTTCCTCGAGTTTTTTCTATTGGTGTTCACGACTTCAATTTTATTGGTTTCACTTTTGAGTTCACTTTTCACAACTTAATATCTAATTACAAATGAATAATGTAGATAATACATTGACTTCCAGGCCTTTAGTGCGTTATGAGTAACTGAGAGAGAGAGAGAGAGAGAGAGTTCCTTGGAAGTTTAAAGTGAAAAATGCGAAAATAAAATAATTCGAGCGTAGATATACAAATGTTTCACAAGTTACGATAGCTTACTTCAAGAGAATGTGCGTGGGATCAGAACTTGTCTTCAACTGAACTTTCTTATCGCGTGACCTGCCGCGTAGGGGATGTGTTCAACTGTACCTTTCCGCTAACTGGCGAATGAGAGAGTGGGTTTGGGTCCGAAAAGGTGGCTCAGGTAATTCCGATACGATAATAGTCTTGAAACAGCAAAAACGGTTCTAATGGGTTTCTAGGAATAATCTAAGGGAGAAATATCTTCGTTTCTTAATTGGTGTTTAGGCCCGCTTAGATTTCTAGGAATTAATCTAAGAGAGTAATATCTTCTTTTCTTGATTGATGTTCAGGCCCGTTTAGATTTCTAGGAATTAAATGATTCATATTTGAAAGGCCTAAATTGTTGAACTCTGGGGACGTAATCGTTACGTACCTGCAAAGTGAATTAAAAATTCTTTGTTCAAAGTAAATTTGAACACAAAGTAACATTATTATTTAGAGCAGTTCTTTTCAAATGAAATTTTGTGCTTTTGAGTGCACATTTCCATAGTCCAGTGTGATTAGGTGTATATGGTGGAATCAATTTCCATTTTATATTTAATTTAGATGTTGAATAAAGAATATTTTTTGTGCTTTGAACATAAAATTGCCTAATTCACGCAATTCGTTGCTAGGCTTCAACAAAAGTGCTACCGTTATCGGAGTAAATAATGTAAGGAATACCTCGCCTGGAGGTGAATCGTCGTAAACATGCTGAAAACTTTCTGTCATTAAATCAGTTATGCATTCAATGTGAATTTGCTCCGCCAGGATCTCCAAGTGATTCTGTTTGAATATTTTAGATATACACGTGCTAAGGTTAGCCCACAGGGTTTCTACATAACGAATTAAGTCTGTTTCCTTAGCATTTCTGTAGTATTCTAATGGTCTAGGATCTTTTTATGCTGAAGAGTATATGCCTATGATTTGAACATGATGGTTCAGTGGATACCGTCCAATCGAAAATCTTATTGTTAATAAAATTAGTACTCATAGTGAGGTCTAAATCCTCCTGTCTATAAGGGCTAAGAAAAGTTGGTTCGTTACCTTTATTTACTACTGTTAATCCCTCTTAAAGTAAGTAATCTAGAAGTGACTCTATGGTTGATGTCCGTACTGCCCCAAACTGTGTGGTGAGCATTGGCATCACATCCAATTATCAGCTTGATATTTTTCTTTCTACAGTGGCGGACTAAATCCCGCACGGCTGTTGGTGGGGGTCTTTCGGCAGCTCTGTCTCCAGGAAAGTACGCAGAACAGACAATAAACTCGATCGCATTCCTTGCCTCATGGCTGCGGACATGAATGGATGTCATGTCCCCCGTGCAGAACTCTGAAAGAACGAAATAGTTCATCTTTTTCCTTACAACTATACAGGATCTCAGCCTCCCAACTGAGACCCCGGTCACAATAGTTCCTGGAATTCCTCCGAGTCCACGTACCTTACCCGAGGATGATATCCAGGGTTCCTGTATTAGTGCAATGTCTATCTGCTCCTCTATGAATATCCTGCCAAGGATGAACAATGCAGTCTTAGCATGCTGAAGATTGACCTGTATACAGCGTATGGCCTCCTTTTCTACGCCGGCTACGACGACCGTTTGCCACCTTCCCCTTGGCCGCTGGCCAACTTCTTAAGGAGGGGTTTTCCAGGGATGGATTCACCCCTACCTTGGAAACCTTGCCTATCTTGTTTCAGGACCCTGGAAGTGGGATTTACCCCGCCCTCCTTCGAGCCCTTTTTAATTTTTACTCTTACCGACTCGGGCACTGGCTTTGAAGAAGACGTGGCCTCCTCCCCACCCTGACCGAGGCAATTCGTACCCCAGACGAGGATTCTGATGTCTCTGCCACTCCGAGCCGGTTTTTGTGCCACCTTAGTGGCCTTTGTCGTCCGGAACTGGACTCTTCCGAACCCAAAGTAGGGTTTGTAGTCCAGGTCCTTCAGAGCTTCCATAGAAATGTCATTCATGGCCAGAATTGACCTGGCCTTACAACTAGCTACGTAGAATACTCCACTCACGAGTCCTCAGGGTATGTTCATTTTTCTCAGTCTGTTGAGTATCAGACTGAAATCTTTTTTCTGGGTCTTCATCACGATGAACACCGAACAGATAATAGGTTCGGGAAGGTCCCCGCCCTTTACGAGCTTGAGGTCTGCTTCTTCCCATGGTTTGAGGGAGGGAGTCGTCTCCTCGAGCCACCTCACACTTTCCTCGTCGGTACAGGTAATTTGCAGCCATCCAGGTCGATGTGAACAGCCATGGAATCTCACCTGGTCCCCCAACATTGAGACGGCGGGGTAACCAGAACATAGCAAGCAAACCCTGATCCCCCTCGCCACCACAACGTAGGAGATTTTAGGTCGCTTTGGGATCCGCTCTGGTGTGTTACCCTCGGATCTGAGCCTTTTGCCACCGACCTCTGTTTCCGAGAGGGATTTATCCCCCTTTTCAACAGTCGGCAGCTTGGACTCTTCGCCCAGGATTATTTTCAATGCGGCATCGTACGATGTACCGCTCTTGAAGAGTTTGTGGAGTCGTTTTCTCTTCGAACCAGTCTGTCTCGCCTTCCTTTTTGGTTTGTCGTCTGAGACTGGGGATTCCGCCGTATCGGATTCCCTGTCTGAATGCACTGAAGTGGTCTGAGTAACCACCTCCATGAGCTCCTCAGTCACCTGAGGAACAAGGGATTGTCCTTGCTTGTCAGGGTTATTTTTATTTATTTGTGTTTCCATATATGGTCCCACGAGTAGCAAGGGATATAAGATGTCCATCCGAGTAGAGCCCCGTGGTGCTGAGGTAAGGCTAGTGAAACCAGAGGTCGCCCGGTGTCTGGAGTTCGCCTATAAAGGACTGATCTACCCATCAGACATGCAGCTCCAGCAAAGGCTGTTCCACCTTGTCTTGGGGGAAATTTTATTGTGTTTACCCAGCACTTGATCCAGACAATTAAGCCTAGATGCCCACTGAGGGGATGTCCGCTAGACATGAGAACTGACAACATCCGATCAGCGGTATAACAGTTGAGATATTTAACTGGTATCGTTTCCCCTGTGCAATATCCTTGGCGTAGATTGTTCGCCGTTACAGTATAACGTTGCCCAGTGTGCACCACTTGGAGGTCAATCTACCACACCCCCACAATACAGATAGACGTATAATTGTCCAAAGAATCGCAGCAACGAATATAAATACAGGCGCCATATGTTGTTTGAGACGCGTCACAAAATCCATGTAATTCTACGGATACAGGGTTAGAGCATGGTGCTTGTCGAGGTATTTTAAAGGGTTTAGATAATGTAGTTGTGACTTGTAAGTAGACCACGCTGTATGCAAATCACTAGCGAAAGATTCATCTCAAGATAACTTGAGCTTCCAAATTTCTTGAAGTATGACCTTGGCTGTTATATTAACAGGTAACAAAAGTCCGAGTGGTTCGAAGATTTGAGCAGTATATGACAGAATTTGCCGTTTGGTAATTTTGGAGTTATGTAAGGAAATATTAATGGAATATTGCAAGGAGTCATTTGTTGGATTCTAAAGTAATCCAAGAGTTTTACTTTAATCACTGTCTCCCAGGAACATTTTCAAAAAGGAAGCCTTTAGAATTTCATAATCAAATAAAAATTTTGATATATTTTTCTTGATGTAATTAATTTCCTTAACATTGTAAGCCCCGGTAGGAAGGTCATCTACGTAAAACTCATGTGAGATAATATCAGAAATTTCAGGTAAATCATCTTTATGACGATATGCATTTTCTTAAAGTGATCTTATCGCGAGAAATGCCGAAAAGGCTAGTCCATATTTTATGATTTTCAGTACGTAAATTTCGATCTCACTCTCAGGTTTGGAACAGCACAGTATTTTTTGAAGATTACATTCTTTCTCATTTACAAGTATCTGGTGATTTGGTGATCTCGGTGGCATAGTGAGTATAGACGCACACTGTGGTATCAGAGATTGAAGGTTCGAATCCAGCTGCGCCCATGGGTGGCTTGTAACATCACTGCTGGGCCTAAATACATCCAACACTCGTGAATAAAAAAAAAGTATCTGGTGGTACATTTTCGTTATGTCCGCACTCAAAACATAGTTATGCTGTCGAAATCTTTGTATTATGTAACACAAATTGTCCTGAATGTTTGAATTTACCATCATGATATTATTGAGTGAGATTCCAGATGTAGTTTTCGTCGAGCCGTAAACACTACTCGTAGTTCGGTTGTTGTGGAATCCTTTAAAACGCAGTGATGAGGAAGAAAGAAACCTGAATTATCATTCTGATCTTCAGCAAGAGTCATGTGAAATACTTCAATATATTCGTCAATGAATTGATGATATTGCGATTTCAATTTGGCATTTTTCTCGAGTTTTCTTTCGATGTTAAGAAATCGATTAGTCGCGATATTTCTAGATTTTCCAAGTACAGGCAATTGTTGTTTTAAAGTAATGGTAACGATAAAACGACCGTCGGCATTTCGACATATTGTATTCTTGGTAAAGGCTCTTCACAGTTATTTTCTTCTTGAGATAAAAACTGTGTCTTAAGATACTCATCCAATTCCCAAATTTTAGAAATCTGTTTTTCTAAAAGATTTGTTGTGACAGCGCAGTGATGTGTAATTTTTGCTCTTTACGTATAACGGACCTAATAGCAAACAACCTATTTTTGTTTTTTCTAATATAGGCAGACCGTCACCTAATTTGACTCAACCAATACTTTAAAGTTCCAAAAATGTATAAGCCAGACCCTTCAAATGAATCTATAGGAGACGGTTTGTCAAAATTCGTGGTTGAATAATGCAAAAAATAGTTTTTTCAAAATCATTGATATTTGATTTGAATTTCATAACATAACATTATAGTAGAGGAGACCGTGGGAGATCGACCTTCACCGATCTGATAACCAGATGAGACGTATTTTTTTTTACAAAAAATATTTTATGAACAAATAGGCCTATAATTACTGGCCTATCCAAAAGTGCTCAAGGCTATTTTTAAGTAAATTAACTTTAAACGATTTTTTGCATCACTTCATTCTATTGATAACCAAATGAATTTTATTTTACTTATAGTTTTTAACACACAGAATATGCTTAGGTAGGCTTGCCTACTCATTTCTGTGTATGTCTACCTGGCAAGCAGATGTGAACAGGTAAGTCAATATAGGTGACTCCATCGATATGCTAACTAATCGCAAATTATATCAAATTTTAGATAATTTTATTACAAAATCAGTCACATACACTTGCCTGCAAAAAATCGTATTTAAAGTACTATTGTCAAGCTAAAAACTTGTAGAGTTTTAGCCACTTGATAAGTGCGAGAGAGAAAGTAGAGCGTTCGAGGTCCGTGTGGTAGAACAGGACACAACATAACAGCTGCACGCTACTGACCGTTGATTGTATCCGAGTGCGCATGCTCGTGTATAGTCGAAAATCATTTATTAGTGACAACACGTGCTAAACAATATTAATGGTGATTTTAAAAATGAGTAAAAAGTGTTTTTTGTGTGCTCAGAAAAAAGAAATTATTGACTTTAATGAAAATTCATTTAAAACATGCCATTTAAAATTGGCTTTCGGTGAAACACAAAGCTTTAAGTATGCCACTTTTGTAAATGTTAACTTTTTTTTTATTAAAATTTTGCTTTGAAATTTATGACACTGAAGTTGACAGACATTACAAATTTTTTTTAGAATTTTATGTCAATAAAAATACTTAAAAAATTCCACATGTGACAATAACAATTACAAGTGAAAATTTTTGAAGCATTTCTTTATTATAATTAATTTTTCATAAAAATTTTTAAAATTGACCTCTGACAGCTAACTTCAGTATCATTACAATTTAAAGAATTTGTTGTAGCTGTACATTTGGTTTTTGTGAAAGTTATGTTCATTAATTGCTAAATTTAATATAAATTAACATTTTAACAATGAGTAAATTCCCTTACGTTATTTGAATTGATTGAAAAATATTGAAATTTTCATTCTCATTATACAACCATTTTTATTTAATTTTTGTAGCTCCCAACAACCTCAAGAAGTCTTAATTCTAGTGATAATGAACCTCCAGAGACAACAGCTCTTGAAGATGACGAAAATAATATAAAAAATATTGCAAATTCTGAGGATTTTAACGAAGTAATGAATTATTATTTGCTATTGAATCATTTAAACGCGCACTCGGATACATTCAGCGGTCAGGTAACGTGCAGCTGTTATGTTGTGTCCTGTTCTACCACACGGACCTCGGACGCTCTACTTTTTCTCTCACACCTATCAAGTGGCTAAAACTCTAAAAGTTTTTAGCTTGGCAATAGTACTTTAAATACGTTTTTTGCAGGCAAGTATATGTACTGATTTTGTAATAAAATAATCTAAAATTTGATATAACTTTCGATTACTTAGCAGATCGATGGAGTCACCTATTATTGACTTACCTGTTCACATCTGCTTGCCAGGTAGCCATACACAGAAATGAGAAGGCAAGCCTACCTAGGCATATTCTGTGTGTTAAAAACCATCAGTAAAATAAAATTCATTAGGTTATCAATAGAATGAAAGTGATGAGAAAAAATCGATTGAAGTTAATTTAATTAAAAATAGCCTTGAGCACTTTTGGATAGGCAAGTGAGTATAGGCATATTTGTTCATAAAATATATTTGATAAAAAATACGTCTCATCTGGTTATCAGATCGGTGAAGGTCGATCTCCCACCGGCACTTAGACTATTATACCTAGTTGTGGATTTGATTCACGCCATTGTTAGCAATATCAAATTTAGGATATTCCACACTTTATCTGAAATGAAGTCAACCTGGCTGCCGTTATCAAGTAGTACTCTGCATTGGTGGGAGGTCCAAAGACTATCGTAAACTTTAATTACTGCTGTGGAGCGTAGAATTTGTGACGGCATAGACAAGCTGATTGTGAGCGTGTACTGTGAAGAATCTTTTGGCATATGCATATTGTGAACCGCTGCTATTAGTAGAAATACTCGGACTACCTACACAGCTAGCTTATGTGCCGCTTTCGTTCGATTCGTTATTTCGAAAGTTATGCATACTATAATGCATTTTGCATTTTACCGTCTGCATGATCCGATTTTCAATCATTCGTGCAATGGTTGAACACTAGACAGTTTATACATAATTGCAATTGCTTCGCAGTATTAAGTATTTCCGTTGCTGTTAATTTATTGAAATCTGAATATGGGTACACTTAATGATTATCTTTGCATAACACGTAGATAATTTTTTCATAGTTGTGGCGAATGATTTGGGATGTTTTGTTGTGGATTGCGTAGATATACGATTTTTATATCATTCCCCATCTAAGCGTGGCAAAATTTAACAGCGCTCTTTCAAGAGCTGTAATAGATTTTTAGTGGTTGGAATTACTTGTGAATTAGATCGAGATTCCCATTCCTGTTTTGTGGTGTTATCAAATTTTGTCGTAACGAGATGAATGATTAGATCATCCGATTGGTCAGTAGGGCGCTCCAAAATTTTCTATGAGTTCATGTTTTTTCCATACCGTCTTATATTATATTCAAACCTCTGTAAGACTTTTTCCTGTGTATAGGAAGTTCAAAAAGTGCCTTTACGTGTAATTTGATTAGTGCCTGTTTATTTTCAAACCGATCTTCGAGCAATTTCCAAGCAATTCCATAATTATTTTCACATACTTTCAATAATTTAATTTTATCTGCTGTACTACTTTGTAAAGTTGAACGTGGGTAATGAAATTTTTGACATTGCAGAGTTTTCATGGATAATAGACCTGAAACTGTCTCTAAAATATAAACACTTATGCAGGTTCCCGTCAAATAGGTAGGTTAATTTTTGGCATGGCAACGTTGAATAAATTTGCACGATTTAAAACATTGGATTATTGTGAATTCCTCGAAGTATGCTTTTGTATTTTTGTAAGAATTAATTTTTCGACAGCAGAGATAATAGCAGATAAAATATCTCCAATTTTTTTTCGGAGAGTGAATTGTTGAATAATTTGCATCGAAATCGTTGTCCTTGGTTTCAATCGCAAGTTGAGCGCAACTGAATTCTTCAAGAAGTTTCCAAGCCGATCTTACAAATCGGCGATATCAATGTCATCAGAGTTTTTAACAGATTCGAAATGATTTCTGAATCCACCCTTTGCAGAAGTACGTTTGACCTCATTAGCGTCCAGCATGTTGTATAAAATTTCAGAACGTTAAGTCACCAAATATATTCGAATATGAAGTTGTGGGTAATCTCAAATAACATTGTGATTATGTTTTAAATTATGAAATATTGAATCAAGTTGAATGAATTGTGTTTGAATAAAGGAGTGAAGCAAAAGGAAGGCACTTAACGGCCAGTTTCATAAACGAAATTAAAGCCTCCTTTTTCCCAAAAAGTCTCCTTTTATGATAAAACGTGTTTCGAAAGCAAATTTTAAGGTTAAAGGGAACTCAAAAGCGTCCTTTATCTTAAAGTGAGAAAATTGTCCCTTTACGGCTGGAAACGTATCCTTTAACGTGAAGCTTGACACTGCGTAGGTGCTCGGTAAACACAAAAACAGTGTACATAACCTTCCTCTGTCACATTTGCCCATTTTGTTTGATTTTAGCGTACTACGAAATATGTTGCACCAAATGTTAATTGCTGATTCAAGCTCTAGCTCTTCATCAGACGATGAAGAAATAATTGTAAAAAGACCAAACATTTAGAGAAGGAGGGAACAATATTTTTCCATGTTATATGATCTAGATTTCTTCGATCTTTTTCGCCTGACAAAACCAACAATTTCATCTTTGCTTCAAAAAATTACAGATCAATTGTACTTCCCATCTAACAGGTAAACAAATTTCGATTTATTATTTTGTTGATATAATTCTATCTATATATGATTCTATGAAACTGGAAATATGCTGATAACAAACAGCCGGAGATTTCATGGAAATTTCTAAACATTCTGCTTTTAGAATTAGTCGAGGAGTTTCTTTTGCAATCGCATCCCTGTGTCCACATAAAGATCTGTGGAGGTGATCATGAAATGCAGCAGAAAAGTTTTATGCAATTGCTAGTTTTCCACGTGTCATTGGTGCCATAGATTGCACATTAATTAAAATCACTTCTCTGGGTGGTGATGATGCAGATATCTTTCGATGTCGCCAAACCGTATCTGATTCAGACTTGAGAATCAGAAAAATTGTGGCTAGATGACCTGGCTCAATACATGATCAAACCATCTTCAATAACAGTGTCTTGAAGAGACAATTTGAGAGTGGTAAATTTGGACCGTATTTGTTACTTGGTGATAGTGGTTATAGTTTGGAGACTTATCTTATGACAACGTTACCAAAAGCTATAACTGCAGCTGAAAATTTATATAAGGAGTCAATTATACGATCTAGAAATGTGGTGGAGAGAAAGTATAGAGTTTGGGAACGTCGTTTTCCTATTCTTTCTAAAGGAATGAGTGTTAAGTTAACGACCATACGGACAATTATTGTTGCTACCGCTGTATTGCACAATATAGCCGAAATATTTCCAAATGAATGATTGCGTAATGTGCAGAAGGAAGAGGACTTTCAAACAAATTCAGTTACTGTTAATACAGTTCGTCAAGTGAGACAGTCGATTATTAATGAACACTTCACTACTTTATAATTTATATTTGTATGATAATTGCTTTACTTTAGGTAACACCTGAAAAAGTTCCACGTGAAAATAAAGAAATAAAAATATTATGTGTTATTGAAATTTCTATTTTTAATTCAAATTTGACAGGATTACATATTCTGCAGCAATGCTGATAGAATTCTAATACCACTTTTCCCAGAAAGTGCATTCAAAATAAAAAAAAAGATTCAATTATTTTATTTAATTTTCTCTTCATCTCTGTAATTTGCAAATCTAATAATATTTTAAGCCTCCAAGCTTCTCTTTTTTTCTTCTATTCTCTTCCTTGATAGCCACTATCTGAGCTTCTACTAGAGCTGTTTTTTTATAATACATCTCCTTCGCTTCGGCAAAGTTCATAAAAGTTGGGCTTGAATGTTTGGAAATTGGCTCCCTCAATTTCATTGGAGCCCCACAATCAGTCCCTTTAATATTAAAGGGACTGAAACGCAGTCATATGACTGCGTTGAGCAGCGACTCCTTTTTAGTTTTAGTTTTTATATTGTCATATTTGGATTTTATCTAGTCCCCATTTCTCCAATAGAAAGCTATTGCATTGAAAGCAGTTGCTATTCTCTGTCCGACTTTATCCTATAACATTTAAATTCTCCTTTTTAGTCAATTCCAAGAAACGTAGTTCCTTCTTAGGTTTTAAAGTCATACTTTTTTCTTCTCTTTTCTTCCATATTCATTCATATAACTCACGTTTACTAAAATATAGCAATTCGCACGTAATAATTATATAAATTTCAATATACTGTCTTCTGCATATAACCATGTTTATGCAAAGACTGATTTATGCTTCTCTTCTTTTTACAAGTTCCGCATAACTCACAATTTTTACGGAATATCACCAAGTGTAAAATCACTAGTTCTCAGGATAACCAATAGTCAGAAACACATAACCGGCGCATTAAAGGAAGCTTTAAGTAAAGGACCATCGATGTGCGTTTATGAAACAGATGGTTCCATTTAAAGGATCCTTTTTCATAAAGGGACTTTATCATAAAGGAGCCTTTTGATGTTGTTTATGAAACTGGCCGTAACTGTGTTTTGAAGAAGTGAGTATGTAGCATCCATGTTGAAATATTCAGCTTTTCAGGTGGATGTGTTTTCTGTTCGTGCTGTAGAATTCAGAATAAGTTGTGTTTGCTCCCTAGTGTAGAATGAATTTTCATCCGTTTCGAAGAACCAATATTGTATGCATAGGGTGAATGATTTTGGAATTTAACGTAGGTTGTTTAATTTATGTGAAAATACAGTATTGTCTAATCTACTAATTTTTGCACCCAAAACCATTCTACAAAATATCATCGAGCCGAAGATACTGAAATACCCCCCTATAGTCCGGATTTATCACCCTGCGACTACCACATGTTTGGACCACTGAAAGAAGCCCTCGGAGGTCAAAAGTTCAACACCGACGACCTAGTAGAGGAGTTCGTGCGCACCTGGCTGTCCAAGTTGCCTAAGGAAGTTTTCGATACCGGCATCAAAAAAAATCCGAAAACGATGATAGCATCGAAGAAAACATGAGTTAAAGTTGTTTCCGAATAGTTCAAATTTATGCGGATTATTATAGAAAACAATTACAAAAACAATATCAGTGGGTGTAGAAAGTGTCCTTCAGTCGAGTAAGACTAGTTGTGAGTGATTTCATTTACCTTTTGATATACTAAATTCTTTCACCTAAAGAAATCAACAAACATAAACACATACCTACCTTATCAGCTCGAGATAAACGAGCCGACAGGGTCGCTCACAGGAACACATGACGTGAATCATGGAAGAATCTATCGATACAGAGAACACTGTTTACAGTGGTTCTCAAAATGCATCATCCCAACAACAACTCTCTTACGCATCTGTCATCTCATCACCTAAGTTTCCAAGTAAGAAACAAGCTATAATTTTCAACTCTATTGACAACACCAAACTAGAAGAATACTTATTCGCTCTAGGAAAAATCATCCAACCAAAGCATATCATCTTCTCCTCAAGAATATCCAACAATCGTGTGTGCATTTACCTGTCAAGTGAGAAATTAGTCGAAGATTTCATAGTCAAACATAATGGACTGATAAACATCGGAAATTCATCCCTCCAAGCCAGAAAATTAATCAACCCTTACGAAAGACTAGTGATCTCAAATGTTTGCCCCTCTATTCCTCACTCCATCATCGAAGACGAAATACAAAAGCACTCCATCAATCTGATGGCCCCCATAACGTTTCTCAGAATAGGTACATCCAATCCAGAATTCAGACATATTCTAAGTTTCCGTAGACAATCATACATCTCATTGCAGCCGAACACCACCATTCCCGAGTCCATATTAGTAACCTTTGAAGAAACAACATATCGCATATTTTTATCACTCGATGACCATATCTGCTTCAAATGCAAACAAAATGGCCACATTTCATCTAAATGCCCCAACACAATAACACCTGCTCTAGACACCACAAACACAATCGCACAAACCCCAGCCAACCCTACATTTCTCCCAATTCCAACCGCTTCATCCAATCAACCTACAACAATGACATGCTCTAACATACCATCCGAAGATCCAAATGACTCGTCTAGCAAAACCCCTGGAAAAAGAACAGCTTCTGAAATCCTCACACCCCCCCCTACTACTAAAGAAAGCCAAATTTTCTTGACTCCCACTCCTATCTCCTCCACGAAAAAAACCAAAACGGACTCAACATCCATTCAGAAGTTGATGGAACCCGCAAAGATTGTATTCCTGGATAGTAAAAAAACACATGTACTATCATTCGACGAGATCACAGACTTCTTTGAAAATGTTCAAGGCTCACCAGATCCACTCAGTATAGCAAAAACATACACAGAAAATATAGATGGATTACTCGAACTGTTACAGGAAATATACCCCTACTTTACTGAAAAAAAGATGAAAAACAGATGCACAAAGATTAAAAATAGACTGAAAAATCAAATAGAACTACAAAGTGGAATAGAAGACAGTGACTCATCACTGGATCAATCTCGTTAAGCATTAAATTCAAATCAATACTACAGTGGAATATAGGTGGGTTCTTCACCCACCTGAACATGCTACAAAAAATTTTATTAATTAAATATTAAATATTTAAGCGTAAAACATTTCTTGATTGAGTGTCCGCTATACGATAACGAGAGGGGTAAATATCATCTTGGAAACGACCTCAAGCAAATACTTGGTGAAACATCAAACCATGAAAACCTACTCAGTTTCCTCAACGACATAGACATTCTTTGCGAAATATAAAGTGCAATATACCAATCATTCTGTATGTGTCAATTAACGTAAGATATTATGTAAATCATGCCACGATCGTCTTCAGCTAATAACCCTTAGTGGTTGATGCTTAACTTAATAAAAAAAAAAAAAAAAAAAAAAAAATCCGGAAAGGTGGACAAAATGTGTGAATAGTGAGGGAATTATCTAGAAAAAATGTGATTTTTTGTAAATTTTTCGATAATAAATAAACGTGTTAGAGTATTTGTCTCAATCATATTTAAACCACCGTCGTATTTTTTTTATGTGACATTCTACGACAAAACTTATGTAAAAAATTGGTTGTGCAGATTGTCGGCTATGGCCAAAGTTGCATGGTAACACCATTGTCAACAGCTATACAATTTATGAAATAATATCGCATCTAGAAAAGAGAAAACAGGTAGAATATTTGTATAGAAAAGATTTTGGAAACGTTAAAAAATTAGTGCAATTGACTGAACTGGGAAAAACTGTTATATAAGACAATAAAGAGTATAAAAACTGGCATGGATATGATGCATAGACCAGTTTCAGGAAGACCGCGTAAGATTGAAGAAAATAATTTAAACGCTTAGACTTAGGACAACACAATCCGCGCCTGGGATTTTGCAAATTGGTTAACAGATTTGGAAATCGATGAAATATAAAAGTATGTGAAGAAACCGTCCGAATAACACTGAAAAGATAAGGAAACCAAAAAAAAATCCCTATAATGACATCTTTACAAAAGGCACGAAGAATATAATTTTGTCAACGTTTTCCAGAAGATAATTTTAATAATTTCTTTATATCTGATGAAGTTGTTTCCAACTTGGTGGAAATCACTTAAAAATCCTATCAAAACAACCTTTTACCGTTCAACTTTCCCACCAAATTAATAGTTTGGGGAGCAATATATTTACGTGGTGCTCGCCTCTCTGTATAGTTGATGATACCATTAATAGTGAAAAGTATTGTGCCATTCTAAACGATTTTCTTGAAACGGAGCATTTATATCCAGGGGGGGTGGCGTTTTCAGCAGGATAATGCAAAATGCATAGTTCGGCCTATACTCAAGCTGGGATGCAAGAACACCAAGTGCCAGCAGCTTCACCAGGTCTTAATCCCATTGTAAACAAATGGTGACTAATGAAGACTGAAGTTGAACCAGCGGCGACACGAAATAAAGATGATTTAATTCAGTCAGTTTTACAGTCAGTCCTGAACTACCATCGCCGAAAATTATGGAGGTGATCTAGTTTCGTGTGTACCTCGACGTTTAGTCAAGTGTTTACAGTTAAACGAAGGTTGTATAAATAATTAAGATTAATATTTTGTTATAATTTTCAAATTCAAGAATTATAAATATATTTACTAAATAATTACAATTGAGCTATATAAGCGTTTACAGACCACTGATTATCTCGAAATATTCTTTGAAAAAATGTTTTGTATACTGTACAGATGTTTCAACGATGTTGATTATATTTAACTCTGCGGAGATTTAAATATTGACAGTCTAGCTATAAACCGTAACAAGTGTTAATTGTTGAATGACCAGATTGATTCTTTTGATCTGAATATTACTTCTGGAGAAAATAAAATAGAAAGGCCCTCTACTTAATAGAAGAAATATAACAAAATTTGAATATCAAAACAAATTAAAATATGTTTATCTTCTACAATTTTAATTTCAAAAAATTTTTTATTCAAAAAACTTTTAGAATTAAATTAATGTCTACAATAAGCACCGCTTATATTTAATAGACGTATATAATCAAAACTCAATGTCTAATGTCAAATGGAATAAATAAACCAACAGATATAAAAAAGGCATTAAAATTAATAAATAAATTTTTAAAGGAGACAAAATTTTGTTTCTGGTCTTACCTTTAAGAACGCCAATTGCCTTTTAAAAACATGAACACACTTAAAGGACTTCTCAAAGAATATAATTTATTTGAAATATTTGATATATTCAATTATTCGAATAAGTTCATTCAGAAATCTCTTAAAACATGCACTATATCTTCAAAAAACAAATATAATTCTAAGCAATTCCTTCTTCAGTCCTGAAATGTATTCCAAATATCAAAATCAAAAAACTAACCTATATCAAACAACGTACCACGTGTAAATGAATTATGTTTCGAGACACAGATCAACTTTATAATTCAAGATTGATCTATGTTCTAACAGAATCAAAGAACAGTGTGAGTTATTTTTAAGGCTTATTTAAATTCATTGACATTCCATAATGAGATTTATTGGAGCCAAAATATAATTATATATTATATATAAAATAAAATAGAAAGGCCTTTTACTTGATAGAAGAAATATAAAAAAATTTGAATATCAAAACAAATTAAAATATATTTATCTTCTACAATTTTAATTTCAAAAAATTTTTTATTCAAAAAACTTTTAGAATTAAATTAACGTCTGAAACAAGCACCGCTTACATTAAATAGGCGTATATAATCAAAACTCAATATATAATGTCAAATGGAATAAATAAACCAACAGATATACGAAAGTCATTAAAATAAATAAATAAATATTTAAAGGAGACAAAATTTTTTTTTTTTAAATTTACTTCTAAAGAGGCCACCAGAGTGACAATCTCTGTTCTGCACATCAGATGAATATTTTCCTCTATTTCAACTGCAATATATTTGATAGAATATCTTTGTTTGTTACTCTTTGCTTTATGCAGTATGAAACAAAATAAGAAAAATGAGAAAAAATTACCACCTCTTCTTTCAATCAACTGCCCAATTCGCCTAGGCATCCCACGAATCAAGTCATTAATGAAATTTTCAGGCATATCGTTCCATTCTTCCTGAAGGACTAAGCTCAGTTCCTGCAAAGTTGAAGGTGGGTTTTGGCGATTGGATATTGTTCTACCTAAGTAATCCCATACATGCTCAACTGGATTCATGTCTGAAGAGTTTGCTGGCCAGTTCATTCTCTGGATATTGTTTTCTTGAAGAATGTTTTGAACCCTTAGTGTGCGGTGTTATCATCCTGATAAATTAAACTATCCCCAAATTCGTTGCGCAGAGGAACAATGATTGGTTGAATGATTTCTTCTACGTAGATGGCACCAGTCATTGTTCGTTCAACGATAATAAGAGGGATACAGCGCCCGAACATTATACCCCCCTAGCACATTATTGATCCGTCTTGAAAGAGCACAACTTTCCAGGAGAAATTGAGTCACTCTAGTCTGCCTAGACCTCTGTAAATCCTTTTCCGTCGACTATCTCTTTGTAAACAGAATCATGACTCGTGCAAAAAAAGTACGTTGCGCCATTGTGGTAAAAGCCAGTCTTGGTGGTGTTCTGCCCATTGCCAACGGGTAGCTCTATGTCCATGTGATAGCCGAGGCACTCTTAAAGGTCTTCTTGCCCTTGAATTTGAGGAATGCAGCCGTCTCCTTATGGTACTGGTTGAGACTACCCGTCTAAAGGTCCTCAAAAAATTACTTCGAAGGGCTGTTACAGATACCGTTCGATTCCTTCGAGTAAAATTTGCAGATGTTACTCTGGGTCGACCAGGTACCGGTCGCCGGGCAACGCTGCCGGTTTCCAAGAAAAGGGCCACTCTGCGCCTTACTGAATTCCGTGGAATATTCAAACATTGCGTAATCTGGTTATTCGACAAAACTTCTTGATGTTGGGCTACTATTCTTGCATGGTCAAACTGAGAAATTGGATATCCCGGCATTTTTCACGGAATATTCTCAATATTACAACTCTCGTTATTCGCTGAAAACTGATTAACTTCGAATACACATGTATTCCCCCGAACGAGAAACATTTTTTGCTGATTTATTGTTTTCATTTAATTGATGGGATAGTGAAGATTCCACACACAAAAAATTGTCATGTTACATTCAACAAGTTAAGAGTTGCCAGAGTGGGAGGCAAGACTTTTGACGATGTGTATATAAGATATACAAGAGACAGTATTTTAATTTCCGCCAAAATGTTTATAATACAACAATTTTCTCACTACGATGTGGCTTCTTCGGGTATCTTCATTCTACTTTTTAATTAAAATGAGTTTCCACCAAGTAAAAACCGAATCAATCAAACATATATTACAGTTCTGCTATAACTAATTCAGAGAACAAGAATAAAGTGGTTTAGAAGATTGAAAATGCTTATACTGGAAAATCTGACAAATGTAAAATTCCCATTAATATTGTGGTTGATGGCACGACATATGAAGAACCCGAACAAGGAGCTGATTTATTCGGCTAATATTTCTCCTCGGTGACAGAAGAAAAATTGAACACATATTATGGTGACGATATTTCGCTCTTCTGTACGGTTTTTCCATCAACAATAAGTAATTTCGTCTTTCATTCAGTTCAAGATATCAAGATTGAAAAGACTTTTCGTATCTGATAACACCAACCAGAGTCCTTAAAAAAATTGCTCCAGTAATCAGTGAATATTTTGCTCACATTATTAATGAATTCATTACGCCAGGAGAATTTCCAAGTTTTTCAAAGAAATCCCTTGTTATACAGATTTTAAAAAAAGTAAATAACCAACTATCCGCCAATATCAATTCTTAAGGTTCTATCCAAAGTTTTTGAGGGATCGTTTTCACGAATATGATGTTCTATTTCAGCAAATTCAATATACTCAATAATGTCCAGCATGGTTTCAGAAACAGTTGCTCTACTAAGTCAGTCGCAGTTAATTTTGCAGAATCAACTTACGAGTGCTTCGTTAAAGTCGACCTTTCTTGTACTTTTGACACTCTTTGCTTTCAGTTCAGGTATCTTATCGCGTTACCATACCGCTGTATTTTGATTATTGTTTCAGTATTTTGAAACAACAAGCAAGAGCTAATTAATTAATCGCAATTTCTAATTTCAATGCATTTTTGTGAACTGAATCGAAGTACTGTGATGATGTTTAACCTTAAGATGCACTTTACATGTAATAGTTTCGATGATATACTAGCTTCGTTTATATAATATTGGACAGGGTGATGATGATGAGGAAATGAAGAAAACTTGAAGACATTAGCGATAACAAATATTTTTCTTGGTTTACTGTATTCCCAAAAAACAAAACCAAAAGGTAGGATCATTACCTGAGAGTAAATGTTATAAATTTGCCGACACTTAGGTAAACGACAATATCCGGATCAATATGTTGATAATATCGGTGATAGTCTTGGGCCAAAGAGGCCGCAAGTGACAAGAAGTAATTACCAATATGGTGATTAGTTCCTCAGGAATCTGTGTTGGGACCTCTACTATTTTTGTTATTTATAAATCTTGTCTAATTATTTGACGTTGCAAATATTATTTGCTACCTATCGTTTCATACTTATTTCAGCTCGGAGTTATGAGAAGCTCTAGCAAGCTTGCGAAAGGCTAGTTGCTGAGTTCATGATATGGTGTCATTCCCATAATGGTGCGTTTCGCACCACACCCACGGCAGCCATGGAGGTCCTAATAAATCTACCACCCCTGCACCTACTTGTGCATAGGGAGCCGGAACGGACCACATACAAACTATATCAACTGTCGATTGACAAGCCAGAGGCAATAGTGATGGTAGGCTCAAGACTGCTGGACGAGCTTTTAACGAACGAATCACGAGCCAAGAACGGAATTTCAATGTAATCGTCGCCAGCCGGGACGAATGGACCCAGCATGCTGAAGTTCTATTGAGAACCGACCTTGGCTTGTTCACAGATGGCTCGCGAACGACGAACGAAACAGGAGCGGGAGTCTATGGGAGTAAACCGAGAATTAACATTTTGACCGAGACTCAATAGTCTCGGTCAAAACGCAACCATATTCCAGGCAGTAATATTTGCCATTGAGACCGGGGCGGAACTGCTGATAAAACGGCAAATCCACCACGGTGAAATCAAAATATTTACTGATAGTCAGTCAGTACTAAAAGCTCTGGAATCCAGCTGTTTTACATCCAAAACAGTCTGGAGTTGCCGCACGGCTTTAAACAGGCTCGGTATGTATAACGGAGTGACTCTGGTTTGGATATCGAGCCACTCAAACTATTTGGGTGACGAAGAGGCAGATCGGCTGGCATTTGCTGGAGCTGCGCTGCCTCTGGTAGGACCGGAACCATTCCTGCGAATACCACATGACGTGGCCAACGAGGCGATAACAGGCAGAATGAACTCGGATGGCGGAGCCATTCTGGCCTGAAACATTCGAAGTTATTTCTTGGAACAGCTTCGAACAATAAGATGGCGAACCTAGCGCTTGGTCTGGATAGGGCCAAACTAAGAACACTTGTCGGAATTATGACAGGTCACTGCAGACTGAAAGCCCATTTGCACAAAATCGGTCTGGCTGAAGACAATGAATGCAGGCTGTGTCTTGAGGACACTGAAACAGCCATGCACATCATCTCAGAGTGCCCAGCGGTGAGCCGCATCAGATTCGAGGTCTTTGGCCAGGCTTTTATAGCCCACAGCGAACTGAAAAAATTACCCCTGAACAAGATTATCGGTTTTATCCATAAACTGGATCTCGTCGGGGTCAAATGTGAAAGGAAATTAAAATATGAAATTGCTTCATGTTTCAAATTTAAAACCGAACACTGAGGCGAAGGATTTGTTGTCATTCAAAAAAAAACTTCTCAAATAATGTGAAATGTGAATCATTAAAATCTCGGTTTCCGGAAAGCTACTCCTCCTTATAACATCAAATTAGCCAAATCGTGCAAGTATACGTTATTTTTTTCAAGCAGACCGACCAAACCGTCGGGTTAGTATCCAAAAATGATAGTACGTTGAATTCTTGTCGCCTAAAAATTTTACAATTGAATATTCAGTGTATTTCGAACAAGATTATTAATCTTCAAGTTTTCTTAGCAGAAGAACGATATTCTGAGTATCGTTGAACGGTGATGGTTCTCCCAGGATACGTACAAGTTGCGTATTTTTTCCATCTTTCACACTGAAATGGAGGCACGGCATTATACGTTAAAAATTGATTTAAAATCATCGAATATTAATGTTTCCAATTTGCCTGAAAAAATGAATTGTGAGATATGTGGAGTGAAAATTATAGTCAATAACCTCAAATTGGGGGTTTCCAGTATATACAGGTCACCAATGAATGACATTCTCCCACTCCTTAATAAACTCACTTATGCCTTACAGCAGTGCATGAATAGAGTGGATTCAATGTTCTTTTGTGGAGACTTCAATATTGACGTCGATCAAATTGATTCAAAAATTAAAAATCTTTTTCTTGATTTTATGAATTGTTTCATTTTAAAAATTACATGTTTTGAACCGACTAGAGTATTCACCGATATTTCTGGTAGAACTTCTAGTTCACTTATTGGCTATATCTTGACAAATACAATTCTAAAATCCTGTGAACAACACGCGTTTTCGAGGCAAATCTTACTGATTATAAAGCCATATCGCTTGATCACTATTACGTTTCAGCTGGGAAAAATAAAGATAATAAAATACAATATGTAAGGGATATTTCTCAGAATAATTTGGATAAGTTCAATATGCCTATGCTTGATACGGAATGAAATAAGAAATTAATTTGTTTTCTATCACTTTTAATTATAACTGATTTACAGTGACTCGAGTTTCGTAGTGTTTACTACATTTTCAAACTGAATGAACAAATTAGATCTCAACTATTATATATGCTGATTGTAGGCTTCGGCAGAGCTTCGAAGAGAGGGGTTTTCCAAAGTTCCGTTTGTTCGTTAAGTAGGTTTATTATTGGTACGTGCCTCTTATATTTTTCAATTTCTATGGATTCCAGGATGTCAAGTTTTTTCCCTTTCGCTTCCACGTGCAAGGGAAAAAAGGTGAAAGGGAAAAAACTTGACATCCTGGAATCCATAGAAATTGAAAAATATAAGAGGCACGTACCAATAATAAACCTACTTAACGAACAAACGGAACTTTGGAAAACCCCTCTCTTCGAAGCTCTGCCGAAGCCTACAATCAGCATATATAATAGTTGAGATCTAATTTGTTCGTTCAGTTTGAAAATGTAGTAAACACTACGAAACTCGAGTCACTGTATATCAGTTATAATTAAAAGTGATAGAAAACAAAGTAATTTCTGATTTCATTCCATTAAAAAAGAACTATCACAAAGTAACGGACTACTCCATCCAATATTCTTGATACATTGTTTGCGGATGTATCCGGTGAGCCTGATATAGATGTTTGTTTTCAGACTTTTTGAAAACCATCAGATGCGTTTTTGAGGAATGTTGTCCACTCAAGCGCGTTTGTGGTAAAAGAGATTATTCAAGAGGTTGGATAACGACTGAAATTAAAGAGAGTAGCCTTCGGTTGAAAAATCCTTACTGGTTACATACAATTTGAAAAATTATGTTTCTTTGCAAATATATTAATCTGCGGAAGATTAATATAATCAATTACTCAATGACACAAAAACCAATTATTATGCTTAACTAATAGAAAATTCAAACCAAAAAAATAAAATTGTTTGGAATCTGGTCAACCTTGAAACGGGAAGAACTAAATCAAAAGATTCTAAAATCTCTTTACTTCTGAAAGAAAATTTATGTACTGATGCAACTTTAATTGTGAAATTTTTTGCTGAATATGTTTCTACAATAACATCAATGAAGCTATATGAATGAATACTTTGGAAAAAATCTGTGTTTATCATATACAACTTCAGAAATGCTGAGTTCAAACTTCTTTTTCTATCCTGTTTCGAAGAATGAAGTTATGAATGCAATTAAACGGCTCAACAATAGAAAAGCACAGGTATCGATTATATGTCGACAAGACTCTTGAAGGCTATAAATGATTTCTGAACATTTTGACAGTTTGATCAATTTATCTGTATCTACTGGAAAGTTTCCAGATCGTTTAAATAAAAGTAGGATCACTCCTATTCATAAGAGAGGTGATCCGGATGACATTGCTAATTATCGCCCAATATCTCAGTAACTTTTCGAAGATATTTGAAAAGATAGTATGCTACAGAATGCTCGATTGTTTAAATAAGTTCAATGTAATCACTGACTCTCAACATGGCTTCAGACTGGCACGTTCAACTGAGACAGCGGCATATTCATTTGTCGAAATTGTCTACAGACGTTTGGATGAGGGTATGTGTGTCGCGGGGTTATTTTTCGATATGTCTAGAGCTTTTGACTCCTTGTGTTTCTCCTTCATGTTAAGTAAGTGTTATAATTTTGGATTGGGGGGTGTTTATTTGAATTCATTGAGAAATTACATGACTGGTCGAACAATGAAAATCAGGGTGAATGGTACTAATGGTACATAAGGAAAGTTGTCCCATCAGACCAGTTATGTCATTTATTACAGCGCCATCATATAGATTATTTAAGGCACTCATTAAAATCATACTCTCGGAAACAAATTTTGAAGCAAAATTATCTATAAAGAATACATACCATTTGGTGAATAACATAAAAGATGTACGTGTTCCAGATAATGCAAAGCTTATATCGTTTGATGTAAAGAATTTATTTCCGTCTATACCAGTCAAGGAAACCATAAAATTAGTAGATAACCTCCTACTCCGAAAAAGAACCAATTCGGTAATAAAACAAGAAATAATGGATGTTTTGACAGTTTGCTTGCAACAAAATTATTTCACGTTCAACGGCAAGATTTACATAGATAACGATGGCCTCACTATGGGAAATCCTTTGAGTCCGTCACTATCCGAAATTTTTATGGATTCCTTAGAAACTAGCATAATAAAAAGCCCTTATTTTAAATGTTTCTTTTGGATTTCATAAACAAAATATCCCCAACCATACAATTCACTTATGAATGGGAAAGAAACAATAGTATAAACTTTTTAGACTTAACTATCACAAAAATTAATAATAAACACGTTTTTTCAATATACCGGAAACCAACCCATACAGATAGCACAATTCACTTCACATCAAACCACCCATCCTAACAAAAATTAGCAGCACACAATAGTATGTTATATAGATTAGCCAACATACCCATGTCACGTGAGAATTTTGACAAAGAATATAACATTATCAAACAGATTGCGTTGAACAACGGTTTCAACGTCCCGATTATTGAGAATCTATTCACAAAAATACAATTAAAGCTGGCTTTGAAATTAGTATATCCCATAAATAATGATTCAATTGAGTGTAAATACATTTCGTTGGGACCAAAAACAGAAAAGGTAGCTAGATATTTAAAGAAGAACCACAATTTTAGAATTTCTTAAAAAACGAATAACTCCCTAGGAAAACTAATTAAAAATAATAAAGATAAAACGTCTTAGAACAAGAAATCAGGTGTTTATAAGTTAACTTGCGGTACTTGCCATTTTGTATATGTTGGTCAGACAGGAAGATCGTTCCAGACGAGACTTAGGGAACATGAAAAATGTTATTGTAACAAAAAGGGAAATTCAACCTACGCAGAGCACCTTCTAGACACAGGACATAGTTTTAATAGTAACTTTGAAATTTTACACTCAGAAAACAAAAGTTTTAGATTAAACGTGTTAGAAACTTTAGAAATTAATAGATATCATAAAAAAAAATTTTATTAAATAACCAAACAGAATTAAGTAGCCCCCCTTTGTTGAATCTTTTTTGAATCATTTTTCAGAATTCCAAAAGAATTGTAAAACTCTATTCACCCCCTCTAATTTTGTTATATCCATGTACTATAAAATGAATTTATTTTTCATGGTATACTCAGTGTCTTGTAATACTCACCTGAAGAAGTCATGGTATGACGTAACGATCGTAGTGTTAATAAAGTATTAGCGGAAATTAGAATATTGTTTTTATTTATATTTTCAAGATGAATTTCCGTCAAGTAAAGACCGAAACAATCATAGATTTGAATGGTACTAATTCGGATGAATGTGGGGTTGTTCTTGAGGTTCCTAGGGATCGATTCTGGGACCATTACTATTTTTACTGTTTATAAATGATTTACCCGAACTAACTACGCTGTTAGCTGATGATACCTCGATACTTGTCACGGCTCGGAACCCTGAGGAGCCCACAAAGTAGACCTCATATATAATCAAGTTATTCACTGATTGGTGTAGAATGAATAAATTAAGGGTTAACGTTGAAAAAACTGTTTTTGTTCATTTCGGGTTGAAAATTTGGAACAGAGGCCGTATTTCTGTATTTTATGGGGACATCTCACTGACATCAAAATATTGGACTAAATTTCTAAGACTCTACATGGACGATGGTATAAGACGCTCATATCATATGGATATATATGGTGTGCAAAAAGTTGAATTCTTCCTTTTTCGCTACAAATACAATAAATAATTTGTTTCCACTATAGTCTATTCTAGATGTACATTCTGTCAAGAAAGTACCGGGAATTATCGATTTGAATCTGGCGGGGCAATGAGGCAGGTAAAAATTTTTTTCCTAGGTTGGTACCACTGTCCTTAATTACTATGCCAAGCTTGAGCGGGATCCGTCAACTAGTGTGTTTGCAACAGCTGATTATTTGTTCATAAAATAAATTTGATAAAAAAATACGTCTCATCTGGTTATCAGATCGGTGAAGGTCGATCTCCCAAGGTCTCCTCTACGATTGCTTGATAGATATCATCTCATGCATTAAACGTTTTTTTTTAAATTCTTTTTGTTTGCCTCAAATTTTGATAGATCCAGGATCGAAATTAAAGGAATGAAGGGTGTTTTTCACATGTTCTGCTAAAGCGGTGTTATTTTTGTTTGTTTTTCAGTGGAATAAGGATATTCATGGAGTCTCTTTTGTATTCAGAGATCCTGTCCTTTAGATACCGACCAGTTTGACCAATGTATGTTGATTGACAGTCGTTGCAGTATATTTTATATATGGTATCACTAATGAATTCCTTCGGAGTTGCACTTTTAGTTTTGATGAAAAGTTGTTTAACTGTTTTATCAGATTAAAATGCTACGTTTATGTTTATTTTGATGAACATTTCTTTAAATTCTTTCTGCCAAATTTTCTATGTAAATAATTTTGAAACTTAATAAAATCATAACAAAGTTATATTAAGATAAGAAAATTGAAGACAGCATTTACAAACGTTTAAAATGTAACAATGGTTTATGTCCTAAGGTAAATAACCCACTAAGACCAATAGTATAATTCATTGGAAGCAACTTATATGATCTCAGCAAATTTTTAGCAGAACTTCTAAACCATGCATTTGAGAAGGATGATAGATACACAAAAAATTCTTTCGAGCTCGTACACTTTCTGAAAACTGTCACCATTCCAAAAAACCACATACTCATTTCATTAGATGTAGTTTCCCTTTATACATTCTGTCAAGAAAGTACCGGGAATTATCGATTCGAATCTGGCGGGGCAATGAGGCAGGTAAAAAATTTTTTTCCTTTTCGCTACACTGTCGTTAATTACTATGCCAAGCTTGAGCGGGATCTGTCAACAAGTGTGTTTGCAACAGCTGATTATTTGTTCATAAAATATATTTGATAAAAAATACGTCTCATCTGGTTATCAGATACGTGAAGGTCGATCTCCCAAGGTCTCCTCTACGATTGCTTGATAGATATCATCTCATGCATTTAACGTTTTTTTTAATTCTTTTTGTTTGCCTCAAATTTTGATAGATTCAGGATCGAAATTAAAGGAATGAAGGGTGTTTTTCACATGTTCTGCTAAAGCGGTGTTATTCTTGTTTGTTTTTCAGTGGATCAAGGAGTCTCTTTTGTGTTCAGAGATCCTGTCCTTTAGATACCGACCAGTTTGACCAATGTATGTTGATTGACAGTCGTTGCAGTATATTTTATATATGGTATCACTAATGAATTCCTTCGGAATTGCACTTTTAGTTTTGATGAAAAGTTGTTTAACTGTTTTATCAGATTGAAATGCTACGTTTATGTTTATTTTGGTGAACATTTCTTTAAATTCTTTCTGCCAAATTTTCTAAGTAAATAATTTTGAAACTTAATAAAATCATAACAAACTTATATAAAGATAAGAAAATTGAAGACAGCATTTACAAACGTTTAAAATGTAACAATGGTTTATGTCCTAAGGTAAATAACCCACTAAGACCAATAGTTTAATTCATTGGAAGCAACTTATATGATCTCAGCAAATTTTTAGCAGAACTTCTAAACCATGCATTTGAGAAGGATGATAGATACACAAAAAATTCTTTCGAGCTCGTACACTTTCTGAAAACTGTCACCATTCCAAAAAACCACATACTCATTTCATTAGATGTAGTTTCCCTTTATACAGTATATGTATGTATAGTATATTACTCTCTAAGTTATCCATACATGCCTATAGTATTTTATTATGGGGGAGCCCATCAGATTTATACAGAGTTTTTATATACCAAAAGAAAATAATAAGGATGATCTTTGATATACACACACGATCCTCCTATCGACCATATTTCATTGAGAATAAAATCATGACAGTGACTCGTATATGCATATTCAAATGTTTCCTTCATATCAAGAAAAATTTAAATTCTGTTACCAAATTATCTGATTGTCATCGTTATTCCACAAGAAACACAAATGTTCTAACTGTGCATAAGTATAGAACCTCCCGATATAAACGTTCACCATCTTATCAGGGCATAAAATTATTTAACCATTCCAGACTCTTTCAAAAGCCAAAATCAAATAAAATTCAAAAATTTATTGAAAAAATTGTTGTTAAATAAATGTTATTACTCGGTTGCTGATTATTTTGGCGATGGATCGTTGGCATTATGGTCTTGTAGAATTGAGTGATACCATTGTTTTGAGCAATGGTAATGTGCCAATGGATTAAAAATTATATTAATTATGGCCTGTCGTATACTTTCATAGTCACGAAGGATCAATAAATATTATTATTGTTATTATTTTCAATAAATCAACTTGCCTATATTTCGGTTTGTGAAACTATGAAAAACATCTTTCAAAAATTGCCCAGAATTTAGAAGAATTCAGGCACAATTTCTACATCTCTGAATCACCCAATAGGAATTTAAAGGTACCAGACTAAAATATGTTAGAATCATTCGAAATTAACGAATCCTTGAAATTTTTTGGAATGAGCAAAATGATGTTGATAGACCTCCTTACTATTTAAATTCAATGTATAATATTTCAGGTGTATAATTCAAATGAGGTCTAGAATAATTTGAAAAAATTGAAAAAGGGCAACTGTTCATATCTCTTTGTTCATTGAATAAAATTTCATTTATTTTATTTATTTATAGTTCTTTCAACAAGGTGAAGGAAAAACTTTCATTTTCAACGCGCAAAATTCCACAATTTTGGTTAAAATCGTGTCCGGCTTTCTATAAGTAGAATTATTTTTTCGTTGAAAAATCTTTGTAAATGATCTTGAATCCCTTTTCGAAAAGCTCTACCATTCTCTGAACCTTTCGGAAGTCATTATCTTTATCGCTGCGATTAATTTATGAATTCCTGATTTTTCATCTTTAAAAGTAAAAACTTTTTTAATTTAAATGAATTTACTGAATTTCAAATGAGGTTCTTCAGTTATTTTTATACCTAAAATATGAAGTAATCTTCTCAGAAATATACCTTTGTACATGTCAATGAAATTTTCTTGAATTTCTCTTCTACTTTAGGGTATACGAAATTTATTGCTATTCTATGATTTTTCTGATCTATCAATAGTGGATGGTAGTCACTATTAATTACTTTTTGTTGAATAATATTCAATTTGGAAATGTAATTTTCTACATTCATTGGAATACTAAATAGTCTGTGAATCATGTTACTGGAAGCTGATAATGTTTCATCAATAAAGTAAATTGATTTATTACGTATAATTGCATCAGTATATGTGGGCTTCTGAAATATTAAAAATTCATGTGAATTGTTATATTTACTGATGACTATTTCGAGAAAACAATTAGTTTTATCAGACTCAGTTTCACGCTGAATGATAATACTAACGGATGTTAATCTTTGAGCAACAAAAAAACTTTTAATTGTCTGCCTGCACCTATAACGCAACATATGATATTGTCTATACCAATATTAGAACTATTTCATTCAAGGATGTTGTTGGATTTTGATTTCAATGTTGTTCCTAAATATTCCAGCTAACAAAGCCTAAAAATTTCTCCGTGATTTGAGGTTTTTCGTATTTATATATTTTGAATATCTAATAATATCAAATAAGTTTTTTATAATTTTCACATTTATTTAATTTAATTTAATTTTACTTGTTATTATAATAAAATAATTGTTTCGTTATCACAGTAGCATCTTCAGGTAGGTGGTATCTTATATTTTTAAATAACTAAATTCGTTTTCGAAATCCGTTTCTATTCAAAAAATTTGAATATCAAAACAGATTTAATCTGTTAGTCTTCTACAATTTTAATTTCAAAAAATTTTTATTCAAGAAACTTTAAGAATTGAATTATTGTCTTTATAGGCACTGCTTATATTTAATAGACGTATAAAATCGAAACTCTTTATACAATATCAAGTGGAATTGAGAAAAACCCAACGAATATAAATTGTGAATCAAAATTAATAAATAAATATTTTTTGTTTCGTTCCAGGCATGCGTACTCAACAAATCAGACAAGAGTACGAGCCTTTGTAACAAAATGTATTGTTTTCTGATCTTATACATATGGAAACAAAATCTTTTTCAAAAATATACAACATAATTCTAAGAACTTCTTAAAAACCAAATTAATGAGATATTTTCTTCAAGAACTTTCAAAACATGTAGCACATCCTCAAAAAATAATTAGAATTCAGATAACCAGTTCAACTTCACATATAAAAGATGAAATCAATTAACACAATATAGACAATAACACTGAATGCGATCTATAGGAGTATGTGATTGTTGAACATTCAACTAGGTACATCTAATATACGTATGAGCAGGGCTCGTACGCTTGTCTGATGAGTTCAGTACGCATGTCTGGAACGAAACAAAAAAATATTTATTTCTTTATTAATTTTAATTGACAATTTATATTCGTTGGGTTTTTCTTAATTCCATTTGATATTGTGTAATGAGTATCGGTTTTATACGTCTATTATATATGGGCAGTGCTTATAAAGACATTAATTTAATTCTTAAAGTTTCTTGAAAAAAAAATTTTTGAAATTGAAATTGTAGAAAACTAACAGATTAAATCTGTTTTGATATCCAAATTTTGTAATAATCCTTCTATCAAGTAAGAAATCGTTTCTTATTATTTCATTTTATATATAATATATAATTATATTAGGTTTTTAAATGAAGAAATTTATTATACAGTGTTGAATGTTTTTAACTAAGACCATTAAAGTGCCTTATGAACTTTGTGTGATTTTGTTGTGAGCATAGAACATAGGGTACCTTGGATATAAGATGTACATAGTTGAATATTCAACAATCACCTATTCATAGAGATCGCATTCAGTAAGTCCATTTATTGTTAATTGATTTTATCTTTTAAATGTGAAGTTGAACTGGTCTTATCTGAATCCTAATTATTTTTTGAGGATGTGCTACATGTTTTGAAAGTTTTTGAAGTAATTTATTTAAATATATTAAATATTTCAAATTAATTGGTTTTTGAGAAGTTCTCAAAACTATGTTGTATATTTTTGAGAAAGATTTAGTTTTCATGAATATAAGATCAGAAAACAATTCATTTTGTTACAAGCAGTGCTCATACACTTGTCTGATGAGTTCAGTACGCATGCCTGGAACGAAACAAAAAATCTTCATTTATTTATTGATTTTAATTGACAATTTATATTTGTTGGGTTTTCCTTAATTCTTATACTTATAAAGACATTAATTTAATTCTTGAAGTTTCTTGAATAAAAATTTTTTGAAATTAAAATTGTAGAAGACTATCAGATTAAATCTGTTTTGATATTCAAATTTTGTAATAATCTTTCCATCAAGTAAGAAACCGTTTCTTATTATTTTGGTTTCTATTTATATTAGAGTAGATACAAAATTTTTATTGAGCACTAAAACCCAAAAAAGGGGGTCTCTGTAAATTCCAGCTCATCTGAATATGTTTAACAGGGTTAAGTTATCTAGGTCTAATTGTTCGTTAAGGACTATTCCAATTTTGTTGGATTCATTTATTTATAGTGACTGTAATAGATTTAAGGCATAAATTTTACTTTCTGTAGGTAAAATGTCAAATTTATGGTTGAAAGTATGTTCTGTTTCTAACAAATGGTTCAAATATCTGGTATTGATGAAACACTTCAAATTTTCACAAATCCTATGTCGGAAAATTATTCCAGTCTGTCCCAGGTAAACTTTTGGGCACTAGAGATGAATGAATACAACAAAATTGGAATAGTACTTAACGAGCAATTAGACCTCTCTCATTCCCGTTAAACATACTCAGATAAGCTTGAATTTACAGAGACCCCCTTTTTTGGGTTTTAGTGATCAATTAAAATTTTTATTCCTACTCTTATATAAGTGGAAACTGATTTCGAAAACAAATTTAGTTATTAAAAAATGTAAGATACCTCCTTCCTGAAAATACTGCGATAGCGAAACAATTGTCCTATTTTCAAAACAATAAAATTTCTGAAAATCAGAATAACCTTATTATTATTATTATTGAAGAAAGAAGAGTCGAGGTCTAGGCCTATAAAGGATCAAATAACATAATGTAACACAAGTGAGTTCGAGAAATAATAAAATATCATACTCAAAATAAAAATATCCCAAGAATAATTGAAAAAAACAAAAATCTCACGAGCTTTGGTTCACCGCTCCGAACCCCGAATTGAGAAGCTCTTATATCCATTCTTGAACGAATTGACACTAACAGCTTTCACAATATCCGGCAGGCCATTCCATCAATCGAAAATTCTATTTCATAGAAAATTTTACCGGGTCGGTGTTTGGAAGACATTCTTGGCGAGTTTAATGCTGTGACCACGCAGATTTACACCAGAGCTCAACGAAACATCTGAGAAAAATTGACACCAAACAGATTGTGGAGAGCTTTATATGTTACGATAAGATCTCCACGCAGCCGGCGATCACACAGTTGGCAAGGAGAAAATTTGCAGATCAGGTACCAAACAGGTCCAGCGAACTCCAGGATGGGTCGGATATACGACTTATGCAGAAGGGTGCAAGTTGAAATGTCCATACATGAAAACGATTTATAGAATATGTATAGCATCTTCTTTGCCTTGGATGTAGCAGAGATTATATGATATGATCAGGTTAGCGTCTTGTTCACAGTAAAACCCAAATCTACATGAGAATCCGCAGACTGAATCAAGGAGTTATTCATGTAATATGATAGGAGTTAGTTCTTTTTTCCTATGTGGAGAACTCGACATTTAGGGATATTCAATGACAGCAGCCACTCGCTGCACCAATCGACAACGATTTTAAAGTCGTTCTGTAGAGTCGAAATAATTGAACTCATGATCGACCGCCATGGAGCCAGGTCAGACGTAGCAAGAATCGATTCCGCCACCAACCATCATCCCCGAGTAGCAACGTTGGCTCGTGCGACAACAGACGAGTACGTCTGAAGCCTAGTAAATTCATATTGTGTTAAGACTTTTGATCCGTAGAAGCTCAAAAAACTATCATTGCCACCTTTGACTACACAGGATACGGCCTTAGAGGCGTCCAAGCATAATCCTACGGATGGTAGCTTCGCACCACCGCCCTCCTGAGCGAGTGCGTGAACCAAATTTCCGAACCTGCAGTTCCTCTTGTACTGAGCAGGATTACTTTCGCAACGACGAATCAGTAGAGTAAAACTAAACTGTCTCATGAGGGTAGATATTCGATTGACGGTCAATATTTGAAGTCGAAGTCGAAAGATATTTCAAGGTTATTGTGACATATCCACTTCTAGATAATTAAATAGTAGACTGTTTTGCAATTTGGGGTGAAATGGCCAGCTAAATACCAGAAGAGCATATCCGCCATTTTATGCATTTTAAGTTTCGCAAGGGTACTAATGAAACAGTTGCAACCAAAAAATTTCCGATGTTCATCCAAGTATATTAGACGTTCGTAAATGCCAAAGATGGTTCTCTAGGTTCAGATGCGGTAATTTTGATCTCTCTGACTCCTATCGAATATGAAGAGCAACAACATTAGACAAAGACATGCTAAGGGCAGAAGTGGAAGCAAATCTATGACAGACAATCGAGGAACTCTCAAATATCTTTAACCAATCGTGGTCGACCATCCAAGAACATTTGCAGCAGACTGAAAAAATAAGCAAAGCAGCTGTTTGGGTCCTCCATAATATGTCCGAAGAGAACAAAGCCAACTGATCCATCACATACAACTTACTGCTTCAACGGCACCATACAAAACCATTTTTTGATCGCTTGATCACTGGAGACGAAAAATAGGTCCTATATGATCCATAACGCAAAAGGCAGTGGGTCTCTCCAAATGAATAACCACGAAGTACTGCGAAGCCAAATTCGCATTCCAAAAAGGCGCTTTTGTGTGTTTGGTGAAGTAAACGCGAAATTGTTCATTTTGTGCTGAGACCTGGACAAACTGTTAGTGCAGATCTTTATTGTAAGCATTGGGATCGAATGAACCAATTCTTAATCGGAAAGTATCCGGCGAATGTCAACAGAAAAGGCGTTATTCTGCAACACGACACTGCAATACAGCACTGTGCAAGACGAACCTTGAAAAAATTTGATTAATTGGGATGAGAGATACCGCTTCATACTCGCCCGATATCACACCCTCAGATTTACATTTACTCCGATCGCTACAACATTTTCTAAGTGGCAAGAAATTTGAAAATTTTGATGATGTCCAAAATGCCACCTCGAGATATTTCACTCAAAAACCAATTTATTTTGATCGGTCCGGCATTGAAAATTTGCTCAATAGATGGCAAAAGGTTATTGATAACGAAGCTGAATTATCATTTGTTGATAGTTTATTCGTTTGAATTTAATTTAAAAAAGCGACATCACTTTCCGGTGCACCTTATATATTTAATTGAAATACATTCTGTCAAGAAAGTACCGGGAATTATCGATTTAAATCTGGCGAGGCAATGAGGCAGGTAACATTTTTTTTTCCTAGGTTGGTACCACTGTCCTTAATTACTATGCCAAGCTTGAGCGGGATCTGTCAACTAGTGTGTTTGCAACAGCTGATTAAGTCAGTCGATGTCAGAGTGCGTGCCGATTTTTACTATGGGTGATTACGTTGAGCAAAGAATTTGTTTAAAGTTTTGTGTTGCAAATGAATTTTCGTGTGCCGATGCATTGAAAATGTTGCAAAAGGCCTTTGGTGATAATGCTCTATCGAAAACTCGTACATATCAGTGGTACAGAGCCTTCAAGGACAGTCGTGAAGTGGTCGCCCATCGACGGCTTCGATCGAAGATAACGTCGATAAAATTAAGGAAAGGGTGCTGGAAAACCGTCGTACCAGCTTGAGAGAGATAGCACATGATCTTAAGATATCCCACGAGTCCGCACGTACGATTTTGATTGATATTTTGGGCATGAGAAAGGTGGCCGGTCGACTCGTACCGAAAGACCTGAATTTTCTTCAAAAACGTCATCGCGAACAGGTTGCTTCAGACATGCTGGATCGCTGTAATTCCGATTCTACATTCATGGAACGCATTATAACTGGTGATGAGACCTGGGTCTACGAGTATGATATGCAAACAAGCCAGCAATCAGCGGAATGGGTGGCAAAAAATGAACCGAAACCGAAAAAACCACGCCAAAGCCGTTCGAAAATGAAGGTGATGCTCATTGTTTTCTTCGATATCCGTGGCGTGGTGCACTACGAATTCGTTCCAGAGGGTCAGACGGTAAACAAGGAGTATTACCTAGACGTTATGAAACGTTTGCGTGAGCGTATCCGTAAGAAGCGGCCAAATTTGTGGGCGAACAACTCATGGATTTTGCATGACGATAACGCGCCTTCTCACCGAGCTACGATTGTGACGGACTTTCTCGCCAAAAACTCAACAAACGTGCTTCAACAACCACCGTATTCGCCGGATTTGGCTCCCTGCGACTTTTTCCTCTTCCCAAAACTAAAATTGCTCCTTCGTGGCACCCGTTTTGAGTCGATTGAAGCCATAAAACAAAATTCGGCGCGAGAGCTAAAGTCCATCCCGGAAAGCGCCTATAAAAAATGTTTCGATAATTGGAAGTGCCGTTGGCATAGATGTATTGGAGCAAATGGAGCCTATTTTGAAGGCGACCCAATAAATTTTGACGATTAAATTTAAAAATGTTGTTTTAATTGAAAATTCCCGGTACCTTCTTGACAGAGTAGTATATAAAAGGTATTTTATGTTTAAAGAATAAATATAATTTAGGAATCTTATTTAAGGAAAACCTCAGTGAAATCCTTAAAAATGAGTGATGCACACTTCTATTGTAGGAATTCGATCAATAACATCACTAACGGAATTTCTAATATTTGCTTCATTTTCTTCAAAGAGAAAAGTATATCATCAACACACGCTCAAAAATCAAAACTCATGTGAGATTAAAAGTTTCAAGCGCTGCTTATATTGCAGATCCAATCTCTCATAAGCGACCGTATATAGAGTTTTCACACGAAGAGGTGAACGGAGAATGGCGTGGCTGTTTGTAGTCTTTACAGAACACTGATGTTCCTCATATAGATTATTATGAGCAAACGTATTGTCATAATGAATAACATAATTGTTTACCAAACAGTTGGATCTTGCTCAACTGCTAAAGGGCTAAGGTTATCCACTCTCAGAACTTTATAAATTTTGAGGCAGTTTTTGAAAAATTCTAACAATACAGATGTAGAGAAACTACTGGTAGTTCTGCAGCTCCGCAGCACATGGGTAGAAACCGACCCCGCAACAAGAAAACATATAAGTAAACTAACACGCTGAAAATCTCCTTAGATTGCTACTTAAATGTTGGTGTATGGCAACACTGATGTAAATATGTCAAATCATTGTCATCGCAAAGTTTGACATTGTCAATAGTAAACGTACTCAGAACCTGTTGTCACACGAGTGTTATTTACCGATATTTGAAACATTCATCATGGACAAATTATGGAACTAAGTCGTAAATATTTTCGTATGACTTTCGAAGTGGATTAAATCAGCAGTAGTGTGCCGATCAACTTGCTTCGACTTTTAATGATGAAGCTCCATCTCGAGTCATCGTGTTTAGCTGGTTTTCCGAATTCAATCGCGGTCGCATTTCACTACAGAACGAATTTCGTTGAGGACACTTGGGCATTCGTTCTACTCACATACATTTAATATTGCATGAACATTTAGCCATCAAAAAGATTTATTACCAATTGATACCGCATAATTTGACAATCACTCAAAAAAAAATCTCGTTTCAATTGGCGCGAAGAAATGTGAAGAAAATTCAATCGCAGAGCTTCAATGAAGTCAAGTTCGTGCCATCGTTTTGCCCAAATGTCTGTGATTTTTTAACTTTGAGCCAAAAATTATCTTTAACGACTTTGTTGGACTCACTAATGAAGAAACCGAGGTCAAAAGTAATTATTTAATTACTGAAATTTTCAGAGGATAGTTCTCTGAAACCTCTACAAATTTCAAAAAAAAATATTTTACAATTGAATGAAATAAAATTTCTTTGAAATACTGTTTCTTTTAGTAGACATTAGACATGGAATTATCAAACATATACGTATCAATCAACTGCTAAAAGAATCAAAAGAAAATATAAAATATTGACCGAAATTACTTAGCAAACTTCATGTGATACAGCTATTTCACATAGACCTCATGAATATCAAATCATCTTCCAAAAATTGCTCCATAAGAACTTAGACAGTCTTCTTCTTTTTTTCGCAAAAAATATAGTACATAAAAACAATCAATATGAAATATACTACTCTGTCAAGAAAGTACCGGGAATTTTCAATTAAAACAACATTTTTACATTTAATCGTCAAAATTTATTGGGTCGCCTTCAAAATAGGCTCCATTTGCTCCAATACATCTATGCCAACGGCACTTCCAATTATCGAAACATTTTTTATAGGCGCTTTCCGGGATGGACTTTAGCTCTCGCGCCGAATTTTGTTTTATGGCTTCAATCGACTCAAAACGGGTGCCACGAAGGGGCAATTTTAGTTTTGGGAAGAGGAAAAAGTCGCAGGGAGCCAAATCCGGCGAATACGATGGTTGCTGAAGCACGTTTGTTGAGTTTTTGGCGAGAAAGTCAGTCACAATCGTAGCTCGGTGAGAAGGCGCGTTATCGTCATGCAAAATCCATGAGTTGTTCGCCCACAAATTTGGCCGCTTCTTACGGATACGCTCACGCAAACGTTTCATAACGCCTAGGTAATACTCCTTGTTTACCGTCTGACCCTCTGGAACGAATTCGTAGTGCACCACGCCACGGATATCGAAGAAAACAACTCAATGAACAAAGAGATACAAACAGTTGCCCTTTTTCAATTTTTTCAAATCCAATTCCTAGTAGAGCCTTTTTTCCAAATTATTCTAGACCTCATTTGAATTATACACCTGAAATATTATACATTGAATTCAAATAGTAAGGAGGTCTATCAACATCATTTTGCTCATTCCAAAAAATTTCAAGGAATTCGTTAATTTCGAATGATTCTAACATATTTTAGTCTGGTACCTTTAAATTCCTATTGGGTGATTCAGAGATGTAGAAATTGTGCCTGAATTCTTCTAAATTCTGGGCAATTTTTGAAAGATGTTTTTCATAGTTTCACAAACCGAAATATAGGCAAGTTGATTTATTGAAAATAATAACAATAATAATATTTATTGATCCTTCGTGACTATGAAAGTATACGACAGGCCATAATTAATATAATTTTTAATCCATTGGCACATTACCATTGCTCAAAACAATGGTATCACTCAATTCTACAAGACCATAATGCCAACGATCCATCGCCAAAATAATCAGCAACCGAGTAATAACATTTTTTTAACAACAATTTTTTCAATCAATTTTTGAATTTTATTTGAGTTTGGTTTTTGAAAGAGTCTGGAATGGTTAAATAACTTTATGCCCTGATAAGATGGTGAACGTTTATATCGGGAGGTTCTATACTTATGCACAGTTAGAACATTTGTGTTTCTTGTGGAATAACGATGACAATCAGATAATTTGGTAACAGAATTTAAATTTTTCTTGATATGAAGGAAACATTTGAATATGCATATACGAGTCACTGTCATGATTTTATTCTCAATGAAATATGGTCGATAGGAGGATCGTGTGTGTATATCAAAGATCATCCTTATTATTTTCTTTTGGTATATAAAAACTCTGTATAAATCTGATGAGCTCCCCCATAATAAAATACTATAGGCATGTATGGATAACTTAGAGAGTAATATACTACTCTGTCAAGAAAGTATCGGGAATTTTCAATTAAAACAACATTTTTACATTTAATCGTCAAAATTTATTGGGTCGCCTTCAAACTAGGCTCCATTTGCTCCAATACATCTATGCCAACGGCACTTCCAATTATCGAAACATTTTTTATAGGCGCTTTCCGGGATGGACTTTAGCTCCCGCGCCGAATTTTGTTTTATGGCTTCAATCGACTCAAAACGGGTGCCACGAAGGGGCAATTTTAGTTTTGGGAAGAGGAAAAAGTCGCAGGGAGCCTAATCCGGCGAATACGGTGGTTGCTGAAGCACGTTTGTTGAGTTTTTGGCGAGAAAGTCAGTCACAATCGTAGCTCGGTGAGAAGGCGCGTTATCGTCATGCAAAATCCATGAGATGTTCGCCCACAAATTTGGCCGCTTCTTACGGATACGCTCACGCAAACGTTTCATAACGCCTAGGTAATACTCCTTGTTTACCGTCTGACCCTCTGGAACGAATTCGTAGTGCACCACGCCACGGATATCGAAGAAAACAATGAGCATCACCTTCATTTTCGAGCGGGTTTGGCGTGGTTTTTTCGGTTTCGGCTCATTTTTTGCCACCCATTCCGATGATTGCATATCGTACTCGTAGACCCAGGTCTCATCACCAGTTATAATGCGTTCCATGAATGTAGAATCGGAATTACAGCGATCCAGCATGTCTGAAGCAACCTGTTCGCGATGACGTTTTTGAAGAAAATTCAGGTCTTTCGGTACGAGTCGTGCGGCCACCTTTCTCATGCCCAAAATATCAATCAAAATCGTACGTGCGGACTCGTGGGATATCTTAAGATCATGTGCTATCTCTCTCAAGCTGGTACGACGGTTTTCCAGCACCCTTTCCTTAATTTTATCGACGTTATCTTCGATCGAAGCCGTCGACGGGCGATCACTTCACGACCGTCCTTGAAGGCTCTGTACCACTGATATGCACGAGTTTTCGATAGAGCATTATCACCAAAGGCCTTTTGCAACATTTTCAATGCATCGGCACACGAAAATTCATTTGCAACACAAAACTTTAAACAAATTCTTTGCTCAACGTAATCACCCATAGTAAAAATCGGCACGCACTCTGAGATCGACTGACTTAATCAGCTGTTGCAAACACACTAGTTGACAGATCCCGCTCAAGCTTGGCATAGTAATTAAGGACAGTGGTACCAACCTAGAAAAAAAAAATTTTACCTGCCTCATTGCCCCGCCAGATTTAAATCGATAATTCCCGGTACTTTCTTGACAGAATGTATAGCTGACCAGAAACAAATAGAAATAAATAAACTCTGTGAGGTTTGATGATACTTTATAATTATTGATATTTAAAATAATGAAAACAAAATTCTTTCAAGTAATATTCAATTCATATTGATTTATAATAATTATAATTTCAGTTTGTTTCTGGTCAGATGTTCATTGAGCAGTTGGTATGTGATATATTTTATATTGATTGTTTTTATTCAACATTCAAATGAATTCCGACTGCAGAGAATAGGGTTTTAAATTTCCATGTAGAATTTTTTGGAATAGAATTTGATACTCATAAGTTCCATTTGGAACAGCCCTATCGGCTGGTGTATAATTTTGGTCAATATTCTATATTTTCTTTTGATCAATATATCGGTGGATTGCCACGCATATGTTTGATAATTCCATGTGTCCACTCAAGAAACAATATTTTATTTTATTTAGTTTCATACAACTTTCAAGAGATTTCTCAGAATGAAATTTGTATAGATTTCAGAGAATTATTCTGATTATCATGTAAAATATTGGAAAAAAGCCCTTCCACAGGTCCCTTTTACAGAAGGTTTGAGTCTTCATAATTTTTTCGAAAATACATAATTGATCAATCTGAAGTTCAGCGTACAAAAAAAGAATAATAACGCAGATCAGCGTTGAACGCTACCTTAGACACTATAACTTTTGAACGGAAAGAGATGAAATCATGAAATTTTTAGGGTAAATTCCAAGTCTGAATATCCCTGGTGAGTTTGTTATTGGGCAGAATCAGTTTGAAAGTAGGAAAGCAGGAATTTACATTTGAAATTTTTTTCCATTTTTATCAATACTTTCAAAACTACAAACTCAATTGATCTGAAATTTAAGTTTTAGGAGGACAATTGTAACGCCCTAATGTCACAGAATTCCATAAAGATCGTAAAAACTACGACAAAATTCTCGTGATCGCAGCAGCTTTGGGCGCTTAAGGAACCATAGAAAAAGTCTCACAATCGAGTTTAAATTAAGCATTTACATGTGAAATGACGACAGGAAGACCAAATCGAAATTTCTCAATTAGAAGACCAAAAATTTATTTTGTGAAAATCGTAGGTAATAAGAAACGGTGCTTTACAACCTTTCTCGTATGAATCCGAATCTAAACAACAACGAGTGTACGATTTTTTTGAAAACGAGCCAAATCCAATAAAGGTTCTGCGCACTTTAAGCTCTTCGAAGCATATGGTCGCCTGTATTTTGGGAATAACCGGATCCAGAGTTCCATTAGTGCAACATAGAACGGTCAATTCTGAATGATTCAGCCGCATTTAGTTGTCAGAAATACTCGAAAAAAGCAGGGAAACCAAACACAGAAAACGAACCATTGTCCACCACGACAATGAAAACTCTCGCACATCAGCTCAAACAAAAACGTTTTTGAGCAGTCAATACATGGAATTTATAGGTCATCCGCTCTACAGTCCTTGTTTGGTAGACAATGGTTTCTTTTCATTCCCGCAGATTAAAAATAAATTGGAGATCAACATTATTGGACACCTGAAAAAGCAGTTTATGCCTTCAAATTACACGTTTGGGAGGTACGTCAATCGGAATGGAAGAAGTGCTTCCAGAATTGGTTGAAACATTTACAGAAGTGTATTCATCTTAATAGAGAATATTTTGAAAATATTAAAGCCATTTTCGACTGAAAATATTTAATGAAATTAAAAACAATAATTGTTGATTTACACTTTTTATAGAGGGACTGATGACGCGTTTCGTTTTACATTGTAACTTCTTCAAATCATACAAAATATCAAAAGAATATATGTGTGTATTTGCCTATCTCAAAACTGAAGTAACAGCCCTCGTAGGTAACTGTGTTCTTTTATTAATATGTAAGTGTTCAGACTGAAGTTTATGCTTCTTATAAAATTGAAAATAAAAGTGGTTGCATCCAATTTTTTTTTTCTTTTGATTAAGAGTATCGTATGTGAGATGACCTGAAGGTAAAACAATTTTCCCTCGACAATTTTGTTTCCCATGACATCAAAATATGTCAGTTGCAAAATTTCAAGTATAAATAACTAAGAATTCAATTACATCATAACAAAAACTGCAAAACATTTGAATATCGGCTTACTGCAAATAGACAATTGATTTGACTTGCACTTTTCATATTATCATTGAGTCTACAAGTATGAAATAACTGATATGAACCTATTAAACAAAATGGTGATGTTGCGATTAGTGATTGTGATTGTATTATTTAACGGTAAGAAAATCTTCAGTTTAATCAACAATATTAATTCACATTTAAATTGATTTTTATCTGTAGCCTGAATATAAAAAATAATAGTAAGATACTAACTTAAAAATCTTTTATTAGATGCTTTCTCCAAATATTTCTGAATTCTTCATCAGCCATGAAAACGCTTCAAAATTTACTCAGGTTCATTATTTGAGAAAAAAAAATTAAGATAGTCGACAAATTTTTTGATTGCCTTTTTTTTTAATTGCAACCCCAAATTTGTTATCGTTAGAGGGAATAATTCAGACTAAAAACTCTAACGAAGTCCTTTAAGGTGAACAAAACGTACGTAAGTACTAAAATAAAGTAGAAATAGAAATATATGTTTCATTGATAAATCTACTTGAAGTATGTTTGCCCGAGAGCACTTGTACCAAGTTTCATTCATTTACTTAAAATTTCAAATTTTCCGAGGGAATCTGAAAGTAAAAAGTGTATGGCAGGTGAACTGCTGTTTTTTTATTCGAATGATGAAATTTATCAAGTTTTAAAGGCGTCTTAATTTTTTTCGGTCCGATCGCAAATAATGGAAACTTAAAATTTTAATTAATGTATCGAAAAAAACACAAATATTATTTTTCGAAACAATATGAAATCTGTCATTAAAGATTCTCCTTTTTATTTCTCATTTACTCACTGATATCTTAACCTGGAGTTTGCTGAACTGATATTATGAAATTATAAATTTCATCTTGATGTTGAAGATTTCTTAATGAATACTTTATTCGTTTATACTTTGGAAAAATTTTGGATCTTGAATTCGAAATAGATCAATGACTAACTAACTCACGAAGTTATAAATTTCAAACGAAACCTCTGAATATGACAAATCATTGACAGTATAGCAAACTAAAACTCTCACACAAAATTAGGTATGAATTTCTGAAATGTTATTGTTCCAGATAATAATTTTTAATCATGAAGAGTCAAAGTAGAATATGTGACAACCATTTTTCCAACAAGATTATTTGCTTTGATTTTGAAATTTACTGATATATTCAAAAGTATATGTCATGAAAATGAATGAATGTATTCATAACAGGTTTATTCTACGGAAGCGATAGTTCAATCAAATAAAGAATAATTTTCACGAATTAATTCATGAACCACAATTTTGCTTTCCACACTGTGTTTATACTTTTAACTAACTAAAAAATAACATCACATCTTGAATAGTAATGGTTACAGCTAACCTCGACAAGCGAAAAAATTATAAAACAGTGAATTTTCTCTATATTTACAGAATTATTTTTGAAAACCTTTATAATTGATTATTTTGAGAAATTAAATCAAAATAACATAAATAGAGGTTAATACTTGATAGAAGGCGTATAAAATTATTTGAATAACCTTATATTACATTTAAATTTCTCAGCACTCATTTACCAGAAGTTTCTAAATTGTTGAAGGGTGAGTAAATATTTGTTGTTGGTTGATGTTATATTTTATTTAATATGAATTATTTGAATACTGACCAAGCAAAGTCTCTCTTAAAACTTGTTTTCCAGTAATGTTTTTACATATCTTGAGATTTTGTACAAAGTAACTTAGTTAGATATCCAATAATATTGAATATTCTAAGATAGTTTTATGATGAAATTCTTAAGATTATGTTAAACATTTTCGAAAGATATTTGTTTTCATAAGATTGATCAGCAGAAACAAAATTTTGTCTATTCAAAATATTTAATTTATAGAATGTTGTTTAAATAAATTTAATTTTTATTTATTGGATTTTGTTATATCATTTGGATCTCTTATAATGAATGTTCATTTTATATTTCGTTTGATATAAGTGGTACTTATATGACATTATTTCAATTTAATTCCTGAAGTTATAATTATTACATATAATTTTTTGAAATTAAATATGTAGAAGGCTAATATTAAAATATTCAAATATAATGATTCAGTTATAAGTGTTCAATTTTATAACAAAATTATCGCGATTCTTATGTACGTTAACTAATCAGTGGATCATACTGTAATATGCTGCATTTTCTGGATGGTGTGAACTTTGATGAATAGTGTTGGCGGTATATACGTAGGTTCATGAAAAATACTAAAAATCATATAAATTGGTTTGTCTGGAAATTTGAAGATTTTGTCTAGAAATTTGAAGAAAAAATATATACTAAATTTATCGTTTTTAAAAGAGATCTTAACAGCTGGGTGGATTTTACTAATTAACTCATTAAAATTCCATAAATCAAACAACAAATGATGTGATTCATAACAGATCTGCACCAATAAGAAAAATATTTCCTCGAAGGATATAAATAAATTATTTCACTTAAAAGTGAAAGATGTATTAAAGTATAAAATTAGTATAAATTTTCATGTTCTTCGAATTTCGAGACAAATTAATGATCATGATTTAACTATTTTTCACAAACTTATGTATAGGAAATCTTGTTACTAAATTTTGAGAAAGGGTGAATTGTATGATTTCACAAACCCATGTATAACAATATCACTATTCATCGAACTATAACAAGAGAATGGCAACATATCACAGTATGATACAGAGACTTTCAAATGAAATAATAAAGAATATCTTTTACAATTCATAAAATTCACAAAAATTACTTCACCAACATTGTGGCTTCATCAGGTTTTCATTTTGAAGAAACAAAAAATAACATAAGATCTTATGTAAGAACGGATTAGAAAAAATATGAAATATGCGTATAAGACAGTCAATAATCGAGTAAAAATATGCAAAAGAGCGATACAAATAACCGTCCAATATAAAGGCGACAATTATAGAAAAAATCTAACTAAGCAGAAATTCAATAATTCTAGGTTCTAGGTCCAGAGTTACAATAATACCAACTTTTTAAGAAAAAGCCCAACCAGTTCCGATTTTATTACAAAATGTTCATCAGGGCTCTGAAACGAATAACATGAACTACAGTTACAAAATCCTTTTGAGTTGCCTGAAGTTACGACAATACACTACAATTTCAAAATACAAGTAAATACAAAACGAATATAAAATTTATAAGTGGGGAACATTTTGTTTTTTGCTGATGGATCAAAAAGACTTTTTCAACTTAAATTTCTTCCTCGTTTGATTTTTGTCGCATGGAAAATGTAAAATTTTGGAAATGACAACTCCTGGCCGCATGAGAGACTGTCGAAATAGTTGTCATTTCCAAAATTTTACATTTCAGATACTGAATTGTTTCAGCCGTTACTATTTGGTAGTTGATCATAATTAAAACAAATTGTAGAAATTACTATGTTTTACTACCAAAAAAAAATATATTTTCATTTACATTTTCTTGTGACTCGAGTTTCGGAAAATGAACTATCCCATCATCAGACAAGTGAAGACCTAACAGTGGTACAATGGTATTTAAACAAAAGTAATAAATATTTTGAATATTTCAATAGATTCTAGATAACAACTAATAGAGGTACAGAGGTTTACAATCGGAACGTGATAAAAAACCGGGTTAGAAAAGAGGGGCCTTCTAACAGATATCGGAATGTCGGCAATCGACAAAGAAGTTTGTTAAACAGATGGTACCCATTTAAATATCTCAAATAATTTTTGGGGTTGAATAGCTCCGTTTCATTTTCATTATTTTGTTGTATATCGCAAATATTTGGATTTACATAGCTCCGTCATTCATTATCTTTTACATTATTTTTATTGTGGACGAATTTGAAAATTTCAATAATCAAGTTTCTTTTCTTTTGAATCTACATGTAAAATTTTTTTTAAGATTTTCTTTTGTCGAAAGGAATTACTGTTTTCTGAAGAATGAGTGGCAAAAATTGAATTTTTGTTTACTTTTCATTAAATTCATTTTATGTTCGCTGAAAAAGGTGTTAAAGGGATGTTACTTTTCAAATATCTCAAATATTTTCGATTTACATAACTCCGTACAGTCATTCATTATTTTTACATTATTGTTATTGTTAACAAATTTGAAAATTTCAACAGATTCTAGATAATCGAGTATCTTTCCTTTTGATTTTACATGTAAAATTTTAAGACTATCTATTGTGGGAAAGGAATGACCGTTTTCTAAACAATGAGTGGCAAAAGTAGAATTTTGTTCATTCTTCATGAAACTCATTTTATGTTCGTTGAACCTCGTCTTGAAGGAACGTCCTGTTTGTACCATATATTTATTACTGCACGTAGAACAAGATAACTCATAAACTCCTGATTTGTATATGTTTGAAGTACGGTCCTTTGCGTTAAATAATACCGATGATAATTTGTTTTGCGTTTTGAAGCCAATATTGACATCTGATTTTGAAAAACTATTGGCCACCATTTGACTTAAGCTACCAAAGTACGATATAGAAATGAATTTTTTATTTTCTTCACTTTTTATAATGGGGTAAATTTGGGTCATAGCTATTTTAGATAGTTTCTGTCGAATTAAAATTCGACAGAAACTATCTAGAATAGCTATGGTATTATTTAACGCAAAGGACCCTAGTCCAAACATACACAAATCAGGAGTTTATGAGTTATCGTGTTCTACGTGCAGTAATAAATATATAGGACCTACAGGACGTTCCTTCAAGACGAGGTTCAAAGAACATAAAATGAGTTTCATGAAAAATAAACGAAATTCTACTTTTGCTACTCATTGTCTAGAAAACGGTCATTCCTTTCCCACAATAGATAATCTTAAAATTTTACATGTAGATTCAAAAGAAAAGAAACTTGATCATTGAAATTTTCAAATTAGTTCACAATAAAAATATTGAATGAATGTACGGAGCTATGTAAATCCAATATTTGAGATATACAACAAAATAATGTAAAATAATGAATGACTGTACGGAGCTATGTAATCCCAAAAATTATTTGAAATATTTAAATGGGTACCATCTTTTTAACAACCTTCTTTGTCGATTGCCGACATTCCGATATCTGTTAGAAGGTCCCTCTTTTTTAACCCGGTTTTTTATCACGTTCCGCTTGTAAACGTCTGTACCGCTATGAGGGGTTAGCTAGAATCTATTGAAATATTAAAAATATTCAACATTTTTGTTTAAATACCTCTGTACCAATTTCTGCAATTTGTTTCAATCAAAAGGATTTTGTAACTGTAGTTCATGTTTTTCGTTTCAGAGCCCTAATGAAGATTTTGTAATTAAATCGAAACTAGTTGGCCTTTTTCTTAAAGGTGCTATTAATATCAAAAAGACGTTTCGTCCTCGGTTGAGGACATTCTCAATTTTTTTATTAAACAAATTAAAATTCTCTCAGTCATTTGACCATTAATAAAATAATATATTGATTTGATATTTTTCATTTTGTTATCAGTTCAAAACTATTCTCAATTTGATATGAGCAAAAAATTTTTCATTTGTTTGGATAATTGAAATTAAAGCTTAGGACAATTCAACACTAGGAGAAAAATTATGAGACGCTTATATGTTAGAATATTCTGAAAAATGCTTGCGGATTGATTTTTTTTTGGTTTGTTTTTACAAGTATGTTTCAGTACTTTCTATAACATATTGTTTTCTCTAAATAGATATAATTCTATTTTATTTAAAGTAATTCACATAGTTTTTTTGTTTCACAATTTATTCAGAATCCTGACACGTGTTTCCGTCTTCGACCATCTTCAAAGGAGTGAAAAGCGAACTAAACTCAAAATTGAAAAAGGTTCTTCTATAACACTTAGGACATCTCTGTATTTTTATGGCGCATGGAAATAACAGCATTCAATATAGAGGTGTTGTAATAGTATTTGGGAATTTGTTGAATTCTCCTTTTTCTCAAAGGCTTTTTTGGTTAAAAGAATCTCCAAATAGTCCATCAATTCACCCTTATTAACATTATATAGTAAAGTGATATCTTTCTCTTCAGAAAAATGATTATTTTCTATACAATGTTATGCAAGACCAGTTGATTTCTGGTTTTTCAAAATAGACATCCTGCGTTCTTTGATTCTATGCTATAAATATCGACCTTTATGTTCTATATATGTAACATTACAATCATCACAATTAATTTGACAAAAACCCGATTCGGAAAAGTTGGGGTTCCTTTCTTTTTGTTCACCAAAATCTTAGCTGAATTGTTTCTTTTAGTAATAGCTTTAGCAGTAGCTAAAGAATCAATTCCCATTTTATGAAGATCATATTATCTTTTCTTCATAAGGATCATTTATATTGATATAAAATGTTTTTTAAATATTGTGATAAGTTTTCTTATTAATCATTTTGTCAATGATGCCATTGTTCACCAAAACTATAGTTTTAATTATATTGACTTCTTTCCAAATTTGCCTCAGTTCAACGACATGCTCAAATGTCTACGAATGAAACTATGGAATGTTGATATTTAAATTTGCCATGACTGATTGGATTTTGAATGGATTATGGTATCATTAGTGATAGGTTTTCTAAAAACGTCGAATTCGAACTTTTTATTACTATGACTTATATTGAGATCTAAGAAGTTGATTTAAGAAATTGTCCATTCATGTTGTCAATTTAATATTTTCATTTATGTTATTCAGATAATTCAAAAAGTGTAGCCTGTCAGTTCCAGTCCAAATGCAAAATACGTCATCTACATATCTAGCCTAAAAGTGAACTAGTTTTACAAACTTATCATTTGTAGTGTTAGCGAATAATAATTTCTCAAAGCAAGACATAAATAATTCAGCTAAAAGTTGACGTTGAAACCAAACAAGCCCTCTCTCGTACCCAGGCCATCTCGGAACCCAAACTGAGTCCTCCCCAGATATTACTGGCATTTCTTATAAATACGTTTATGTATGATCTTCAGAAAAATCCATAGTAAATGACACGTTAAACTTATGTTTCTGTAATCGTCAAATGCTCTAGCAGTTGATTTATTGAGCATCGTCACCAATGTTGATTCCAACCATTCGTTGGGTATTTCACCACTCAGATATACATTCTGTCAAGAAAGTACCGGGAATTATCGATTTAAATCTGGCGGGGCAATGAGGCAGGTAAAAATTTTTTTTCCTAGGTTGGTACCACTGTCCTTAATTACTATGCCAAGCTTGAGCGGGATCTGTCAACTAGTGTGTTTGCAACAGCTGATTAAGTCAGTCGATGTCAGAGTGCGTGCCGATTTTTACTATGGGTGATTACGTTGAACGCAGAATTTGTTTAAAGTTTTGTGTTGCAAATGGATTTTCGTGCGCCGATGCATTGAAAATGTTGCAAAAGGCCTTTGGTGATAATGCTCTATCGAAAACTCGTGCATATCAGTGGTACAGAGCCTTCAAGGATGGTCGTGAAGTGGACGCCCATCGACGGCTTCGATCGAAGATAACGTCGATAAAATTAAGGAAAGGGTGCTGGAAAACCGTCGTACCAGCTTGAGAGAGATAGCACATGATCTTAAGATATCCCACGAGTCCGCACGTACGATTTTGATTGATATTTTGGGCATGAGAAAGGTGGCCGCACGACTCGTACCGAAAGACCTGAATTTTCTTCAAAAACGTCATCGCGAACAGGTTGCTTCAGACATGCTGGATCGCTGTAATTCCGATTCTACATTCATGGAACGCATTATAACTGGTGATGAGACCTGGGTCTACGAGTACGATATGCAAACAAGCCAGTAATCATCGGAATGGGTGGCAAAAAATGAGCCGAAACCGAAAAAACCACGCCAAAGCCGTTTCAAAATGAAGGTGATGCTCATTGTTTTCTTCGATATCCGTGGCGTGGTGCACTACGAATTCGTTCCAGAGGGTCAGACGGTAAACAAGGAGTATTACCTAGGTGTTATGAAATCTTTGCGTGAGCGTATCCGTAAGAAGCGGCCAAATTTGTGGGCGAACAACTCATGGATTTTGCATGACGATAACGCGCCTTCTCACTGAGCTAGGATTGTGACTGACTTTCTCGCCAAAAACTCAACAAACGTGCTTCAGCAACCACCGTATTCGCCGGATTTGGCTCCCTGCGACTTTTTCCTCTTCCCAAAACTAAAATTGCCCCTTCGTGGCACCCGTTTTGAGTCGATTGAAGCCATAAAACAAAATTCGGCGCGAGAGCTAAAGTCCATCCCGGAAAGCGCCTATAAAAAATGTTTCGATAATTGGAAGTGCCATTGGCATAGATGTATTGGAGCAAATGGAGCCTATTTCGAAAGCGATCCAATAAATTTTGACGATTAAATGTAAAAATGTTGTTTTAATTGAAAATTCCCGGTACTTTCTTGACAGAGTAGTATCATACTAATAGTCTAGTCAACAAGTGCCTTTTGAGTCAACTTTTTTCAGCAGTCTCCGAAAATTATTATCAAGGTGTCATTCGATTCGGAATGGCATCTAGATGATTTTTGAAAAAAATGAAGTTCCGCTTGAAAAAATTGCAAAAGTTATTAACAATTAACTAAAAAAAAGAGGGGTTTAGTTTTTTGTAAATATCTCAAAAACTAATGAAGATTTTTCAAATAAAAAAAATATACAAAAAGAGGAGGAAATTTCCCAAAAAAAGTGTCGACTCCCGGAATTGTAATCCCAATATTAATAATTTTCCCAGAGGAATGAAAATACGGCCAAAAACTCTGGCTTTCGTAAGCCTTTGGACACTTTATTAATAAAAATTATTTTACCAGATTAAATATGAAATTTAATAAATGAAAAAATTCAGGGGAATACTGGATAGATGAATGAATAATAATCCGACAAAAAAAATTTATCTCAATTTTTCAATCAGTTTTTTTTCTGCTTGGACATGAACATTGCAAGTGTGATAATTGTTAAACTATTAACTTGAGATTTTTTTCCTCTCTTGGAGCAATTTTTGGAAGATTTCAGAATAGGTCCCCGTTGAAAAAATTTAAAAATGTTTATTTTTCAGTTTTTATCAACAATTTTCCTTGTTGCAAAATTAAAAACCTAGATTAATTATGGAAATTTTTTTTTTTCAAAATATTATTAATGGTCTGTTTTTATGTTGTAGGAAGCTACATAGAAATATTTTTCTTCAACTTTTATCTCTTATTGTTTAAAAAATTGTTATAAACAAATGCGTTGTTTTTAAAATATTATAATTGAAATTTTTTTGAGGAATATCAATCTTTGATGCAAGTAATGATTTTAAAAAAAAATTTTCTTTAAAAAAATTTTTTTATTGCTTAAAAACGCTTTTGTTAATTAACAATCGTTTTCTTCCACTTTTAACTAATATTAAGGAATCATTTTTTCTTTAAAAATCATGATTTACTTTTCTTTTCCATATTAAAAAAAAATTTCGTTTTGTTTAATTTTCCATTGTTCATATAATAAACAATTTGTTATAAACAAATAAATTTTCACTTTATATTTTTCCCTATTCTTCTTTCTGCCACAAATACAGACATGTTTTTTTTATTGATGTTTTTATTTTTTTTTTTATTTTCAAATATGTTTATTAATGAAAAAAATCATGTATTTGTGGCAGTTAGAAGAATGGGGAAAAAATATAAAGTAAAAAAATATTTGTTTATAACAAATTGTTCATAATATAAACAATGAAAAATTAAACAAAACGAAATTTTTTTTTATATGGAAAAGAAAAGTAAATCATGATTTTTGAAGAAAAAATGGTTTCTTAATATCAGTTAGAAATAGGAGAAAACGATTGTTAATTAACAAATGCATTTTTAAGCAGTAAAAAAAAATTTTTAAGGAAAAGTTGAGTTTTTAATTTTGCAACAACGAAAATTGTCAATAAAAAACTGAAAAATAAACATTTTTAAATTTTTCCAACGGGGATCTATTCTGAAATCTTCCAGAAATTGCTCCAAGAGAGGAAAAAATCTCAAGTTAATAGTTTAACAATTATTACATGTCCAAGCAGAAAAAAATCAATAATTAACTATTGCATAACTAATTGAAAAATTGAGATTTTTTTTTTGGCGGATTATTGTTCATTCATCTATCCAGTATTCCCCTGAATTTTTTCATTTATTAAATTTCACATTTAATCTGTTAAAATAATTTTTATTAATAAAGTGTCCAAAGTAGGCGTGGCTTACGAAAGCCAGAGTACCCGTTTTCGGCCGTATTTTCATCCCCCTGGGAAAATTATTAATATTGGGACTACAATTCCGGGAGTCGAAATTTCTTTAGGGAATTTCCTCCTCTTTTTGAATCTCTTTTTCTATTTCAAAAATCTTTATTAGTTTTTGAGATATTTACAAAAACCTAAACTTTTAGTTAATTTGTTAATAACTTTTGCAATTTTGGCAAGCGGAACTTCATTTTTTTCAAAAATCATCTAGATGCCATTCCGAATCGAATGACACCTTGATCATAATTTACGGAGACTGCTGAAAAAAGTTGACCCAAAGGCACTTGTTGACTAGACTATAAAGACTGTTATTTTATGAGAGGTCTCATCGGAAATCATCAGTTTGTATATTTCGGTGGGTACACCATCTGGTCGAACTGCCTTTCAACTCTTAAACAACTTAATGGTATATTTTAGAATATATTTTAGAAGTCGAGACACTGTAGCGTGCATTCGAAATCTGCTCCTCTTTAAGTTGTGATTTATACTGTGTATTCAGTATAATTGTTAAAACTTATATCGTTCGACTTGTTTTTTGTGTGTGTAAATAATTTTTTAATTGAAGTAGTGATGGCTACATGTGTAACTTGTACGAATGCCTTAACGAAGAAATCGCCAGGTTTACAGTGTAATGGAAAATGACATGGTTTTTTCCACGCCAATGACAGATGCTCGAACTTTGCAAGAAATCAGTTAGCGACGATATCAAATTTACCGGGAAGAAACTGGTCGTGTTTAGATTGCCGAGAGCCGGGCATCCCTCGAAACATGGTAGTCTCACCTGGTGCCGACGATCCAGAGGCGGAGGGATAAGCGGGCGAGGAGGCGCACGGTGGTATCTGTCAGGAACGAAATGGTGGCTATGAAAAATTAAATTGTTAACCTTCGATCATCGGTTGATTTTTGCTCAGCCAAGGTATCCGATTTCGAAGCTAAATTGGCCAAGTAAGATCAAGGAATAAAAGTAACCTCTCAGCTCAAAACCGAAAATGAACGGCTTAAAAAGGATATCTCTGCTGCTAATATTAAAATACATAACCTTGAGCAAAACATGAGAAATAGTAACGTCGAGATTGTGGATGCTGAGAAAAAGGACGAAAATCTCATAACTACTTTCAAGAAGATTGGAGATTTTCTGAAACATGAAGTAAAGGATACCTCAATTGATTTTATAACTCGAGTACCAACTAAGCTTGAAGTGTTGACAATGGGTGTGCAGATATTATAGATGCTTTGAATTTTTCAGAATTGATACGGTTTAATCATATTCAAAATTCCCGTAATCGAATTCTGGACTTAGTTTGTGTAATAAGCATAAAATAGTTAATTTGGCCAAATGCGATAATCCTTTTGTAGCGGAAGATGCACATCACCCGTGTTTGGAATATTTTTTAGATGTAAATTATGATTCACAACTAAGAGAGGGTTAAATGTGCCAGTGTTGAATTTTAAACGGGCAGATTAGGATCTACTTAATTTTAAGTTGTCTCAAATTGATTGGCGATCTATTTTGGATCACGGGAATACGAATGAAAAAGTGGAGACTTTTTATAGCGTTCTGGATAAATTTATTGGGGAAAATGTCAAAAAATTCAATATTAGTGGGAAGTTTCCCTCATATTTTGGAAAAAAATTTAAAAATTGATCAAACAAAAAAACTATTATCATAAAAAATGGAAAATCTATGAGAATTCGGGCGACTTAGCTCAGTTCCGATATCTCAGGCGGATGTCAAAGACATCGATGGCGTCTGATTACCTAAGCTACATTCAACATTGAAAATTGAATTTCAAATAACTCAACAAATTTCTTTAAATTTGTATCTCACAAAAATAAAAGAGGCAACTTTCCATCTAAAATGAATTATGAGAACAAGGAAGCTGCGACGCCCGAAGGCGTTTCTGGACTTTTTGCAGAATTTTTTAAAAGCGTGTTTGAGCCGCAGAAAGTTTTAATTCATGATTTGAATGAGATACAGAGTATTTACAGTAGCAATTATTTAGGTAACGTATCATTGAGTGAGGAAGAAATATCGTTGGCTCTTAGAAATTTAGATCTTTCGAAGGGCCCTGGTCCTGACGGAATTCCTCCTATTTGAAAAAAAAATGTCATAACAATCTTAGCGCTCCACTTTTTATAATTTTCAACAGCTCACTATCGACAGGTATTTTTCCTGACTTATGGAAAACTTCTTCTATTATTCCGATTCATAAAGATGGTCAGAGGAACCTTATAACAAACCATTAGCATTATTTCGGCAATACCTAAATTATTCGAATCATTAATTTATAAGTGTCTGGCTAGTCATCTCAGGCGGATTATAATTGACCAGCAGCACGGTTTTTTGAAGGGAAGGAACATTGAAACGAACCTTCTCACTTTTTTGAGTACCTTCAGGAAAGTATTGAGAACCGTTGTCAAACTGATGTTGTTTACTTCGATTTTCAGAAAGCGTTTAATAAGATTAGTCATTCTATATTGACGTGTAGACTCGCTGAAGTTGGAATTTGTGGGAATTTGCTGCGTTGGCTGAAGTCTTATATCTCGAACCGGAGTCAGTTTGTTACGATAAATGGAATAAGATCGAATACGTTTTACAATACTTCTGGAGTGCCACAGGGTTCACACCTGGGGCCTTTGCTCTTTTCAGTTTACATTAATGATATTTTGACTTGCTTTCATCACACGCAGTTTTTACTTTATGCCGATGATTTGAAGTTTTACCAGAGGGTGATTGGCTTGGATGATTATTTAAAAATTCAGAGCGATCTTGATCGACTCTCCGACTACTCTGAGGCGAACTCTCTCTTTTTAAACTTGGAGAAATGTCACGTGCTATCTCTCACTAAAAATTTCAATATAGTTAATCTTTCGTATGTCATTCACAATCGTAACCTTAAGCGTTTAACTAGTATAAGGGATTTGGGAGTCATATTTGATTCAAAGTATTATTCCACGAACATATAGAGGAAGTTATTATGTCTAGCTATAGAATGCTCGGGTATGTTTTCCGCCATGGCCGTTCCTTCAAATAAAATGGGATTCTCACTACGCTGTATTATTCCTTCGTCTTTAGCAGGTTGAATTTCGCGTTCGAAATATGGAATCCTCAATATAATTGTTATACAAGAAGACTTGAAAGCGTACAAAACATATTTCTTAAAATTATTTAAATATTTTAATATTAGCCTTCTACATATTTAATTTCAAAAAATTATATTCAATAACTTCAGGAATTAAATTGAAATAATGTCATATAAATACCACTTATATCAAACGACATATAAAATAAACATTCATTATAAGACATCCAAATGATATAACAAAATCCAATAAATAATAATTGTTGACCAAAATTCTATAAATTAAATATTTTGAATAGACCAAATTTTGTTTCTGCTGATCAATCTTATGAAAACAAATATCTTTCAAAAATGTTCAACATGATCTTAAGAATTTTATCATAAAACTATCTTACTTAGAATATTCAATATTATTGGATATCTAACTAAGTTACTTTGTGTAAAATCTCAAGATAGGTAAAAACATTACTGAAAAACAAGTTTTAAGAGAGATTTTGCTTCGTTAGTATTCAAATAATTCATATTCAATAAAATATAACATCAATCCAAAACAAATATTTACTCATTCTTCAATAATTTAGAAACTTCTGGCAAATGAGCTGGGGAGAAATTTAAATGTAATATAAGGTTATCTCACAAGTAAATAAATAGCTCTGTGGTTTACCCTTGATCTAAAAGATTGAAAGACAATTTAACGGCCTCTGTTATAGCACAAAGACTTATCTGTATAAAGAATGTTAAGGAAACCAAATAATTATATATTATTAATAAAATAACATAAATAGAGGTTAATACTTGATAGAAGGTGTATAAATATCATTTAAATATTTTAATATTAGCCTTCTACATATTTAATTTCAAAAAATTATATTTAATAACTTCAGGAATTAAATTGAAATAATGTCATATAAGTACCACTTATATCAAACGACATATAAAATAAATATTCATTATAAGACATCCAAATGATATAACAAAATCCAATAAATACAAATTGTTAACCCAAATTCTGTAAATTAAATATTTTGAATAGACAAAATTTGTCTATTGAATACAATTTTTTGAAATTAAATATGTAGAAGGCTAATATTAAAATGTTTAAATAATTTTATACACCTTCTATCAAGTATTAACCTCTAAATTTCTTAAATTTATCTCCCTTATGCAACATAATAATTGAGAATCATGATTACACGGAAGCTCGTGAGAAATTTAATATTATAAGACTTTCAGACAGAATAAAATTGACTGACATTTTATTTTTATTTAACATTTTGAATAACTGTCTTCAGGTGTCACATATTCTTCAGCAGATACCGTTTTCGGTGCCGGATCTGAGATTGAGACGTCAGGATGTTTTCTATCTTCCTTTTAAAAGAACGAATGTCTCAAAAAATTCGCCACTAACTAGAATGCTAACAACATGCTTAAGATATGTAGATAATATCACTTGTTGCTTCAAGGGAACAGATAGACTCCATAATTTTAATGAGTTTTTTCCTAAAATCCATCCAAATATTGAATTCATTTTCGAGGAAGAAAAGAATTTTAGTATACATTTCTTTACTCTTGAAATTTTGAGGAAGGATGATTTGAATGAGTAGTATTTTTCGTAAACCGGGTATATAACCACGTATACCGACATCATTATTCATCACATATTTTGGTAACCAGAAAATGGCATATTGATGTCCATAGATTAGTTGACGTAACTATGAATCCTGATAACTTTTTCATAGAATTGAATGGTATTAAGCAAACTGCATCCAATTGTAATTATGAAAATTGAAAAAAAGAAAATTGCATTTAATCTAATGAACCCTGTTATAAAAGATTTAACTAAAAATACATTTCTATTTCTTACGAACACATAAAAACCGCAATGAACCATAATACAGATTTACAGAGAATAACACGAAGAGAAGCTAAGGAACAATATTTATTAGATCAGTACCAAGAAATTGAAGATTTGGATAAGAAATACGACACCTTTAACGTGCATAAAAGGGTATAAGAAGCAGCAGGAATGTACAAAAACAAGAAAACAGGACAGTTATACGACTAATAAGGAAAAATTATATTTGATGTAAATGATTAAATAAAAAAGTGGGAACGATACATAACCGATTTTGTCATCGATAGACCTATTGAGTATCTTGAGTCAGCACATTAAAAGAACCAATAATAACAACTGACGAAGTAAAATTTATTTATTTAACAACAAATGAATACAAACAGGTGTAAACCCAAAAACAGCATTCAAAAATTCAAATGCCATTATATTGTGTGCAACGAGAAACTAATCTATCAACATTATTATATATGTGACACGCATATTCTTCAGCAGATACCGTTTTCGGTGCCTGATCTGAGATTGAGACGTCAGGATGTTTTCCATCTTCCTTTTAAAAGAACGAATGTCTCAAAAAATTCGCCACTAACTAGGATGCTAACAACATGCAATGCAGCATGTCATTCTTGTGCCATTGATTTGTTTAGCTTCTTTATTGGCCGTCTAAAAAGAAGGTTGAGGGAAGGCTTTTCGTTGGTGGCATCATGATAGGATGGTACTGTTGGGGAAGATATGTCTCTTTTTTGTTTTTCCTTGGATACATTGTGAAATGTTTTGATGATTGTATGCGTTTATGTGTATATATTTTTTTAATTATATTATAAATAATAATGTTGATAGATAAGTTTCTCGTTGCACACAGTATAATGGTATTTGAATTTTTGAATACTGTTTTTAGGTTTACTCCTGTTTGTATTCATTTGTTGTTGAATAAATAAAATAAATTTTACTTCGTCAGTTGTTATTATTGGTTCTTTTAATGTGCTGACTCAAGATACTCCATAGGTCTATCGATGAAAATATCGGTTTACAAAAAATACTACAGTCATTCAAATCATCCTTCCTCAAAATTTCAAGAGTAAGGAAATGTATACTAAAATTCTTTTCTTCCTCGAAAATGAATTCAATATTTGGATGGATTTTAGGAAAAAACTCATTAAAATGATGGAGTCTATCTGTTCCCTTAAGGCAACAAGTGATATTATCTACATATCTTAAGCAAGTTCAAATTAAAATTGGAATTTGAAATATTTTTAATTGCAATTTCTAGATCAACGACTAAGTACTCTAAAAGTTTGTAACGTACCATATAATACTTTTTCTAAACGATTGATCTCATCATCATTCAATTTAACAGTAGAAAATTAACGAATTTCAGATAGAGCTATCAGTTCCACTAATTATTATACAGGTATAGGAAATTCAATGTTAAACTAGAGGATGACCAGCGCCCAGTGAAGCAGTAGAAGATCAAAACCTCAGCGCGACGCGATGATGAATAAACGACTGTTCTCTCTCAATGACAGTGGCGAGTGGGAGAGCTGCTTCGATCCAAACAGGGTTCTGCACTCTGCTTTCAGCAATCAGAATCATTCGCACTTCAAACGTGAGAAGCGTTAGTCCATATCAGTAGAAAATAAAGTAAATCATAAAATGGTACTTTGGTGGTCAATCATTTCAAGAGACAATAAATTAATTTATTGTTGCCTTTGAAGATAGGCCGATTCCTTAAAGTTCGAATATTTCTAAAATATTTGAAAAATTCGAGAAATTTGGGTGGTAACGAACATGCAGGCATTGCGAGATTAATAAACCACCAAAAACTATCAGTAAAAATCATCTGAGAAAAGAAATAGATGTGTGTGGTACTGTTGAGACCATAGCACCTTGTTTGAGTAAACAAATTGCTGAACAAGTTGATACAAGCGTTAGAAGTGTTCGGAATATTTTGAAAATTTTAAAAAGGAATGCTTACCGATGTTATAAGGTTCAAATTACTCAGAAAATTTTCCAGAATTATATACCAGAATATCAAACGAATGGAATTTTGTGAAACTAGGATGGAAAAGGTAAACGAAAATAGTTAATTCCTTAACAATCTTTTAATCCTTGAATAGAAAACATAACCCATCAATAGTAAGATATTGGTCTAGGAAAAATAAGCATCTGAGAATTTCTGTGCGTTCCCAGTATCCCTGAAAACTTAATGCTTGGACAGAAATACTGGAACATTACATCATGAGGCCATTTTATGCAGCAATGGTAACCTAAACGCTGCCAAATATTTGGAGCTCTTAGAAAATCAAATTATTCTGACAGTTCGATAGCTACCAATTATTTTCGATGATGTCTGGTTTCAACAGGATAGCTGTCCAAGTCACAACGCAAGAGTAGTCGCACAATATCTCAGGACGACTTTTTAGAACCGTGTCATTTGTACAAATGGCCTCCCACATCAACAGATTTATCTCCCAATGATTTTTTCTTTGAGGATATCTGAAAAATTTGGGCATGAAATTGATAGAGCGACAAATATTAATCAATTAAGGTTCCAAAATAGCAACTATGCTGAATCTGCTCAGAGGTATGAGATTATTTCTTTATAATATATTTGGCTACCGTTTGGATCGAACTCTTTCAAGCACTTCCAGAATATTCCTAACTGTACCAAACGCGCCTATTATACGATCTCAGTTTCTCTATGGTGTTCACTGGCGTTAAGTACATTAGAGATTTCAGATGGCCCCATAAAAAAAATCTGAGCTATTTAAGTCTGGGGATCTGGAGGATCACGACAGATATCCACTCCTTCCAATCCACTTGGTTTCCTAATGTTCGTTCAAATACTCCCTAACCAAAATTAAAAAAGAGCAAGAGCACCGTCATACATGAACCAAAAACACATTTCACGTCCTAGCATAAGAGGTGAATCATCCAATAACAAGGGCAAATCGTTTTCCAAAAAATTTCTGAATGATTGACCAGTAAGTCAACCCAGCAAGAAGAAAGGCAATTAAATAATCGCTAATATTACCACCCAGCACATTTAATGAAAATTGCTATCAAATTTGTATGAAATCAGATACTGAATTGTTTCAGCCGTTACTATTTGGTAGTTGATCATAATTAAAACAAATTGTAAAAATTACTATAATTTACTACCAGTAAAAAGATATATTACACATTTTCTTGTGACTCGAGTTTTGGGAAATGAACTATCCCATCATCAGACAACTGAAGATCTAACAGTGGTACAGAGGTATTTAAACAAAAATGATACATATTTTGAATATTTCAATAGATTCTAAGTAACACCTAATAGTGGTACAGGGGTTTACAAGCGGAACGTGATAAAAAACCGGTTTAAAAAAGAGGGGCCTTCTAACAGATATCGGAATGTCGGCAATCGACAAAGAAGGTTGTTAAACAGATGGTACCCATTTAAATATCTCAAATAATTTTTGGGATTACATAGCTCCGTACAGTCATTCATTATTTTACATTATTTTGTTGTATATCTCAAATATTTGGATTTACATAGCTCCGTACATTCATTCAATATTTTTATTGTGAACTAATTTGAAAATTTCAATAATCAAGTTTCTTTTCTTTTGAATTTACATGTAAAATTTTCTTGAGATTTTCTTTTGTCAAAAGGAATTACTGTTTTCTAAAGAATGAGTGGCAAAAGTTGAATTTTTGTTTACTTTTCATTAAATTCATTTTATATTCGTTGAAAAAGGTTTTGAACAAATGCTACTTTTTAAATATCTCAAATATTTTCGATTTACATAGCTCCGTACAGTCATTCATTATTTTTACATTATTGTTATCGTAAACTAATTTGAAAATTTCAACAGATTCTAAATAATCGAGTTTCTTTCCTTTTGATTCTACATGTAAAATTTTAAGATTATCTATTGTGGGAAAGAAATGACCGTTTTCTAGAAAATGAGTGACAAAAGTAGAATTTTGTTTATTTTTTATGAAACTCATTTTATGTTCGTGAACCTCGTCTTGAAGAACCTGTCTTCAGTTGTCTGATGATGGGATAGTTCATTTCCCGAAACTCGAGTCACAAGAAAATGTGTAATATACATTTTTATTGGTAGTAAAACATAGTAATTTTTACAATTTGTTTTTTTGTATGAAATCAGTTCTGAACACCCTGGCACCAATCCATGTCTGGGCCTGTGTTATATTAATAATATTGAATGTGATGAATATATGAATCGTATCAGAGTTAGAAACCGAAAAAACCGAAATGAACTTTAGGAAAACGGAATTTAAAATTCGTTATGTTTGAATTTCCCGTTCTTTTGCAAGAAATTCAGAATTTAAAGTCTGTGTCTGCTAGAAATATAGGCTTGTTTATCGAGGGAGTTTGATCTTTAAACGCCTCATACTTCGTCTTTATTCTTGCTTTTATCAATTAGAACATCTGAACTGTTGAATTATCCAATACAAATCAGTGGTACGATAACTTAACTCCGAGAATTTTACTCTCGGAAGCTTCCGCTTTAACTTCTAAACTCTAAAGTACCACGTACCATCGCTCTGACCGGCTATTGTCTCTAACACAAATCTCAGCTGACTACCATCACTGTCACGATTCTTGACTGACTGCCGTCTCTAACACTACTTTCAGTTGACTTTGCTTCAGTGACTACCGTTTCTCACCATGTGTTCCGAAGTCCACGATTCCCCCCTCCCCCCTTTAGAGTGGACAATGCCTTAAAATGTCTAATTGGAAAAGCGATAGACTTCAGAATAATTCAAGAATCTACTTCCAAATATACGAAATTATGGGAAACTGTTTATGATTCATGCTAGGGTGAATTAGTTACTCCAAACTGTATATTTTTTGCTCTACTAAGGCCTCAATATACATCAGTACTAATAAAGTATATAAGAAGCAGAACCATGTATTATATTTAGCACGTCAATTCAGCAAATTAGTCAAAATTCAGCATTTTCTCACTGTCAGTTACCTGAAGTCGTAATGAAACAATTTCAGTAACTTCAACAATTTTCAGCGAACTTTAAGGATACAAAATTTGAATATTAAAACAGTTTTAACCTGATAGTCTTCTACAATTTTAATTTCAAAAAAATTTTTATTAAAAAACTTTTAGAATTAAATTAATGTCTACAATAAGCACCGCTTATATTTAATAGACGTATATAAACCAAAACTCAATATACAATGTCAAATGGAATAAATAAACCATCCAAAATAATAAAGGCAATTAAAATTAATAAATATTTGAAGGAGACAATATTTTTGTTTCTGATCTCACTATAATGAAGCAAGTTCCTTTTCAAAAACATATAACACAACTTAAGGATTTCTCAAAAAATATAATTTATTTAAAATATTTAATATATTTAAATATTCAAATAAGTTAATTCAAAAATCTCTCAAAACATGCAATATATCTTCAAAAAACAATGAGAATACGGATAATATCTTCATCGGCCCTAGATAACATTTAAAATATTAAAACCAACTAACAATCAGTATATCATACCTTCGAATTAACACGGAACTTGTTTGAAACAGACTAACTTTAAAAATCCAGGTGGTCAGTTCGTCACAATATCACAGGAAACTGTAAGGTATTTTATGGTTTTTTTCAAACTATTGACATTCCAGAATGAGAATTATTCAAGCCAAAAAATGATAATAAAATATATTATGAATAAAATAGAAAAAGGCTTTTTACTAGATAGAAGAAATATCACAAAATTTGAATATTAAAACAGATTTAATCTGTTAGTCTTCTACAATTTAAATTTCAAAAAAATTTGTATTCAAAAAACTTTTAGAATTAAATTAATGTCTACAATAAGTACCCCTTATATTTACTAGACGTGTATAATCAAAACTCAATATACAATGTCAAATGGAATAAATAAACCAACCAATATAAAATATGCAATTAAAATTAATATATAAATATTTGAAGGAGACAAAATTTTTGTTTGAATAAATTTTTTTTTTAAATTAAAATTGTAGAAGACTAACAGATTAAATCTGTTTTAATATTCAAATTTTGTTATATTTCTTCTATCTAGTAAAAAGCCTTTTTCTATTTTAAGTATACACACTAATACCGGCTTTCAAATATATCCAAAAGTTTTCGTGGAGTTATTTACAATTGTTTCATTTGAAAGAAATATTAAACTTTCACGAAAAGTCAACCACGCTATTTTTAAGTGTTATAAGTCGTATCACTAACTTTAATAATTTTTTGCAGGATATTGCAGTATCGATTGTAGGATCATCAACACCGCTACAGATAATCATCATGCAAATAATGTAATCGATAAAGATGAATATAATAGAAACACTACCACTGAAATTTTACTTGATGGTCTCTCCAATGTCGTAGCCACAAATTCTGGGCAGACTCAAAGCACAAAAAATGTTGGAAAAGAAAAAGAGCGGTCGGCCCAAATCAAAACATCTATGAAGATAACTATACCATCATCAGCCCATAATAAAAAAATGTTAACTTCAATCGTGCACCCTCTTCCAAGAACAATGCATGACATAATGCCAAGAGAACCTTTCCATCCCACATTTGTAGATCAAAAAAAATCCCATGATGGTTTCCTTAAGCATGAAGTTCCGAAACTTCAAAAAAGACTTCATCATCATTATACCGTCGAGGAACTGCGTCAAAGAAGGAAAGACCTTAAAGAAAAATGGCAAGCAAGACATAATAAATTTCCACATGCTACGCAACATGGCCTGCATGACAAGCACGATGTCCACCATAAGGTAGTAAAGGACCCAAAATTGCAATGTGTCACGGAAACAGAATCTGCAGAAATAAATTCTCCATTGCAAACAAGGACAAGAAAGAAAAGTTTGGTCAATAAAAATCCCGAAAATTTTGAAAAAAATATCGAAGATATGTATGACCAAGTGACTTCTCGTACAAGGAGAATACTCATACATAAAGAAGAAGAACAATCTATGGGAGAGAGCTCGAAATCTTCCCCTCCTTCGAAGATAAAATATCGTTCCACAGCTAAACTGTTTCATCGAACAACTTTACCAACACTTCTAACAAGGAACGATCATACAGATTTTACTCAGCCTGAGAAACAATCAGTTTTTCAATTCAATAATGTAAAAAGGAGTATAGTTCCTGAAATATCAGAACAAATTAAAAATAGTGTAAAACACACTACAGAAAGCCTTTTCAATCCTGCACAATATGCACCTTACCCATATATATTTGAGGCCCACGTCACCCCTCTACATGATGTTCTACATTGGTGGACAAGTGCAGTTCCAGAGTATATACCACATTCTGCTTCCAATTCTCCGGGAACAAAGGTGGAAAAAACTTCCGAAAATACTATTAAGAATCCAACAACAGCGCGTTCTATTGTGCAAGTGATTTCAGACACTTTAGATATTATTAACGAAGATGAATTTCCTGAATTTTCAAGGATGAAACGATTTAATGCTTATAGGAACTCAGCAGAAGAAGTGGGAGATTTTATTGATGTACACCCCGGTATAGAAAATGAGCAAGTTACCGTACCTATTGATACTCCACCTTACTACAGAAACCTTACATACCACGAGAAGATTCTTATCCAAAAACCAATATTCAATGGTAAATCCGCAGATGAAGTAGTGGGAGATTTTATTGATGTCCATCCTGGTATAGAAAATGAACAAGTAACTGTCCCTATTGATACACCACCTTATTACAGAAACCTTACATATCATGAGAAGATTCTCATCCAAAAACCGATATTTAATGGCAAATCTGCAGAAGTAGTGGGAGATTCTATTGATGTCCATCCTGGTATAGAAAATGAACAAGTTACTGTCCGTATTGATACTCCACCTTATTACAGAAACCTTACATATCATGAGAAGATTCTCATCCAAAAACCGATATTTAATGGCAAATCTGCAGAAGTTGTGGGAGATTCTATTGATGTACATCCTGGTATAGAAAATGAACAAGTTACTGTCCGTATTGATACTCCACCTTATTACAGAAACCTTACATATCATGAGAAGATTCTCATTCAAAAACCAATATTTAATGGCAAATCTGCAGAAGTTGTGGGAGATTCTATTGATGTACATCCTGGTATAGAAAATGAACAAGTTACTGTCCGTATTGATACTCCACCTTATTACAGAAACCTTACATACCATGAGAAGATTCTCATACAAAAACCAATTTTTAATGGCAAATCCGCAGAAGTAGTGGGAGATTTCATTGATGTACATCCTGGTATAGAAAATGAACAAGTTACTGTCCGTATTGATACTCCACCTTATTACAGAAACCTTACATATCATGAGAAGATTCTCATTCAAAAACCAATATTTAATGGCAAATCTGCAGAAGATGTGGGAGATTCTATTGATGTACATCCTGGTATAGAAAATGAACAAGTTACTGTCCGTATTGATACTCCACCTTATTACAGAAACCTTACATACCATGAGAAGATTCTCATTCAAAAACCAATATTTAATGGCAAATCTGCAGAAGATGTGGGAGATTCTATTGATGTACATCCTGGTATAGAAAATGAACAAGTTACTGTCCGTATTGATACTCCACCTTATTACAGAAACCTTACATATCATGAGAAGATTCTCATCCAAAAACCGATATTTAATGGCAAATCTGCAGAAGTTGTGGGAGATTCTATTGATGTACATCCTGGTATAGAAAATGAACAAGTTACTGTCCGTATTGATACTCCACCTTATTACAGAAACCTTACATATCATGAGAAGATTCTCATTCAAAAACCAATATTTAATGGCAAATCTGCAGAAGTTGTGGGAGATTCTATTGATGTACATCCTGGTATAGAAAATGAACAAGTTACTGTCCGTATTGATACTCCACCTTATTACAGAAACCTTACATACCATGAGAAGATTCTCATACAAAAACCAATTTTTAATGGCAAATCCGCAGAAGTAGTGGGAGATTTCATTGATGTACATCCTGGTATAGAAAATGAACAAGTTACTGTCCGTATTGATACTCCACCTTATTACAGAAACCTTACATACCATGAGAAGATTCTCATACAAAAACCAATTTTTAATGGCAAATCCGCAGAAGTAGTGGGAGATTTCATTGATGTACATCCTGGTATAGAAAATGAACAAGTTACTGTCCGTATTGATACTCCACCTTATTACAGAAACCTTACATATCATGAGAAGATTCTCATTCAAAAACCAATATTTAATGGCAAATCTGCAGAAGATGTGGGAGATTCTATTGATGTACATCCTGGTATAGAAAATGAACAAGTTACTGTCCGTATTGATACTCCACCTTATTACAGAAACCTTACATACCATGAGAAGATTCTCATACAAAAACCAATTTTTAATGGCAAATCCGCAGAAGTAGTGGGAGATTTCATTGATGTACATCCTGGTATAGAAAATGAACAAGTTACTGTCCGTATTGATACTCCACCTTATTACAGAAACCTTACATATCATGAGAAGATTCTCATTCAAAAACCAATATTTAATGGCAAATCTGCAGAAGTTGTGGGAGATTCTATTGATGTACATCCTGGTATAGAAAATGAACAAGTTACTGTCCGTATTGATACTCCACCTTATTACAGAAACCTTACATATCATGAGAAGATTCTCATTCAAAAACCAATATTTAATGGCAAATCTGCAGAAGTTGTGGGAGATTCTATTGATGTACATCCTGGTATAGAAAATGAACAAGTTACTGTCCGTATTGATACTCCACCTTATTACAGAAACCTTACATACCATGAGAAGATTCTCATACAAAAACCAATTTTTAATGGCAAATCTACAGAAGTAGTGGGAGATTTCATTGATGTACATCCTGGTATAGAAAATGAACAAGTTACTGTCCGTATTGATACTCCACCTTATTACAGAAACCTTACATACCATGAGAAGATTCTCATACAAAAACCAATTTTTAATGGCAAATCCGCAGAAGTAGTGGGAGATTTCATTGATGTACATCCTGGTATAGAAAATGAACAAGTTACTGTCCGTATTGATACTCCACCTTATTACAGAAACCTTACATATCATGAGAAGATTCTCATCCAAAAACCGATATTTAATGGCAAATCTGCAGAAGTAGTGGGAGATTCTATTGATGTCCATCCTGGTATAGAAAATGAACAAGTTACTGTCCGTATTGATACTCCACCTTATTACAGAAACCTTACATATCATGAGAAGATTCTCATTCAAAAACCAATATTTAATGGCAAATCTGCAGAAGTTGTGGGAGATTCTATTGATGTACATCCTGGTATAGAAAATGAACAAGTTACTGTCCGTATTGATACTCCACCTTATTACAGAAACCTTACATACCATGAGAAGATTCTCATACAAAAACCAATTTTTAATGGCAAATCCGCAGAAGTAGTGGGAGATTTCATTGATGTACATCCTGGTATAGAAAATGAACAAGTTACTGTCCGTATTGATACTCCACCTTATTACAGAAACCTTACATACCATGAGAAGATTCTCATACAAAAACCAATTTTTAATGGCAAATCCGCAGAAGTAGTGGGAGATTTCATTGATGTACATCCTGGTATAGAAAATGAACAAGTTACTGTCCGTATTGATACTCCACCTTATTACAGAAACCTTACATATCATGAGAAGATTCTCATCCAAAAACCGATATTTAATGGCAAATCTGCAGAAGTAGTGGGAGATTCTATTGATGTCCATCCTGGTATAGAAAATGAACAAGTTACTGTCCGTATTGATACTCCACCTTATTACAGAAACCTTACATATCATGAGAAGATTCTCATTCAAAAACCAATATTTAATGGCAAATCTGCAGAAGTTGTGGGAGATTCTATTGATGTACATCCTGGTATAGAAAATGAACAAGTTACTGTCCGTATTGATACTCCACCTTATTACAGAAACCTTACATACCATGAGAAGATTCTCATACAAAAACCAATTTTTAATGGCAAATCCGCAGAAGTAGTGGGAGATTTCATTGATGTACATCCTGGTATAGAAAATGAACAAGTTACTGTCCGTATTGATACTCCACCTTATTACAGAAACCTTACATATCATGAGAAGATTCTCATTCAAAAACCAATATTTAATGGCAAATCTGCAGAAGTTGTGGGAGATTCTATTGATGTACATCCTGGTATAGAAAATGAACAAGTTACTGTCCGTATTGATACTCCACCTTATTACAGAAACCTCACATACCATGAAAAAATCCTCATCCAAAAACCAATATTCAATGGCAAATCTGCAGAAACAGAGGATTCTTCCATTAATCAGCAGCGGAAAGGGCAACTTAGAGAAGCAGTGAAACAAAGATTGAGAAAGTTCAGACGCGATTCTGCTGAAGAAAGACTTTTATAAATATTTGGCTTCAATCATCTCCATGCCTAGATTTTTTTATATTTGTAAGACCACTTTTTCTATTTGTTCTTTTTTGTGACAATTAAATAATTCGAAATGATTGTGAATCTTTTTAAATGTATGCACAAGAGAGATTTCCCTCGACAAACATGACTAATAAATATTAATTTGGGGATCTCGGTGGTATAGTGGACACAGATGCGCGCTATGGTGCCAGGGATTGCGGGTTCGATTGCCGTTGGGCCCATGGGTATGTTGTACGTCAGATAGTGGGATCTGGCTAATAACAACAGCTGATTTCATCAAAAAAATATAATAGAATTTTGACTTAAATATGGATGTGTGAATTTCAAACAAAATTTTTCTCTGATGGCACATATATTCCATTTGTAAGGAACTAATTATTCGACTCTTTCTTTGCAAGATTTTTATATATTAGTAGTATAAATGAATTGGTACGGTTTCGATATCGCTACTAGTTTATTATTCCATTGTTTCATCTGATAACACCTTCATTTCGAAGTATCATCATTAGGCCTTCCTTTCCGTATCTGTCACTCCGCTGAAGTGTAAACAACATAGTTTCTGCATGCTCTGAAAATATCGGGTGTTTTTTTCATAGAGATGGAACTTTGAATTGAAATAAAACACATCTAAATTAAGATTGAAGCCAAATTTTTTTTATTTGAAATATAATTTTATGACTTTTATGTTTTGAAAATAATTTCCGGCATATGTCCACCACGACTAGCTCTGAGGAACCGAGTTCTACCAGACCAATTTTGGACCACTTTTTCGAATAATTCAGGCCTTATTTCATCAATAACACGAGTTATGTTGGCTTCCAAAGCGTCTATTGTTTCTGGTTCATCAGCATAAACCAATGACTTGACCTAATCCCAAAGAAAATAATCCAGTGGAGTTATGTCGCATGATCTTGAAGGCCAATTAATCGGACCATTTCTCGAAATAATTTTATCGACAAATCTTTCTTTCAATAAATCAATTGTTACGGTAGCAGCATGAGGTGTAGCAACATCTTGTTGAAACCAAAACACTTCTGGGTCGATTCCCTTCAAATTTTGAAACAAATAATCATTCATCATCGATCTGTAACGATCACCATTCACTGTAACCTTAGCTCCAGCATCGTTTTCAAAGAAATATGAACCGATGATGCCTCCAGCGTGTAAAGCACACCATACAGTGCATTTTTCAGGATGCAATTAAACCTGCAGAACTTCTTGAGGATTGTTTTCAGTCCATATATGGCAATTTTGTTTGTTTACATAGCCGTTCAACCAGAAATGAGCTTCATAATTGAACACAATTTTACGATAAAAAAGTGGATCAACTTCAAGCTGTTCTAGGGCTCAATCAGCAAACAAACGATGCTTATTATAGTGAACCAGTTAGTTTTGAATAAGTTCTTTAGTTTTTGAACCAGTTGAATCTTGTATGGGTGTAGACCAAGATCTTTACGCAAAATTTTCCATATGGAGGATGCACAGAGTCCAACTTGTTGTGAACGTCGACGAATAGACAAATCTGGATCATCATTAACACTATGACTTACAGCAGCGATTTTTTCTTCTATATGTACAGTTCTTTGTCTTATTGTTGTTGTTGCATCGAGTAGAGAAAATGTTGTCCGAAATCTATCGATAATTCGACAAATAAGCTGCTTTGATGGACGATTATATAAATCATAAATTTCACGAAGTGCTCTATAAGTTTGGCCAATAGAACACTGATTTTGAAAATAAATTTCAGCAATTTGTAAACGTTGTTGCGGCGCGAGTCTTTCCATGATAACTTGTCAATGCTTACTGAACACAAATGTCAAAACAACATGGGTTCTACCTTCTGTTAAATCACAGTTATCCCTATCGAAAGTTCACTCTAAAAAAAACCCGATATCAACTTTTGTATCAAATAATGTGTTTTTGAGGGGAATTTCACTTCATTACTTCGATATGAAGAAAAAGGCTGTCCAAAATCATCGTATTGTAGTGGATGGTTTTGGTGACCATTGTTTACGTGAAAGAACTTATCAGAAGTGGTGTACCCGATTTAAAAGTGGCAGTTTTGACCCAAAGCGCCACCAAAGTTTAGGGATGCAGAATTAGAGTCAAGGCTCGATGAAAATCTATCTATCACAAACGTAAGAGGAACTCGCAACAACAGTTGGAGTCACTCAACCAGGCATTTGCCATCGTTTAATAGCAGTATGAATGATCTGAACAGCAAAAAAGAAAAGAGTTTTTGGATCGAATTGTGACTGGCGATAAAAAGTGGGTCAATTACGATAATCCAAAACGTGGGGGTTGCCCCACGTCAAATATCCTTTTCTTTTTTTCCATACCTTGATATGGATACCTCATCAACTGCCCAGCCGAATATTCATGGTAAGAAGATTATGCTGTGTATTTGGTGGGTCCAGCTTGATGTAGTGTATTATGAGCTGCTACAATCGAACGAAAGGATTACAGGTGAGGTCTACCGACTACAGTTGATACGATTGAGCCGAGAAAAACGGCCGCAATATGCGTACAGATACCATGTCTTTTCATTAAGTTTTACCAATAAATTAAAGCAAATTAAGCTTTTATTTTTCAACTTATATTATTCCAAATTAAATGCTCCCTACAAAATTCCAAGATTTTGAATTTGAACTGAGTCACTAGTGAATTTTATCTCTACCAAAATGCAGCGAATGTAATGCTTAGATGGATTTTTATGGTATATTATTTGTTAATTCTACGTTAAAAACGGTTGCCATAAATACACTTATAACGCCCTAGGGCCTTATGAGCGGGCGTTATGGATCATAAGCCCGCTCATTGTATAAGGAGCAAAAGCTAGAACAAAATTATTTATTTGGAAGAATTTTAATACTAGTACAAGCGACAACTCAACAAACAACAACAAAGTTTTAATTAATTGAAATTAAAAGGGTTATTTTCGAATTTTCCGGAAAAATGATGGAACGGAAATTTCCGGATTTTTTTTAAACCTCAGAAGAGAAAACTTTACCACTACCGCTAGTACTTGGAAGTTCTTTCATAGGAGAGAAGTGCCATTGTTGACACTTTGTTCTTAGAGAAAATGACCTGTTCTATGTAAACTTCCGCCACAGATGCACTCTTCCATTTTCGGTGCATTTTCTTGGGTAAATTCGTATTCATTTCCATTATTTCTATGAGACTACACAAAGAAAGCAGCAATGACATTCACTAAATATAGTGAGGACAAATGCCGTAGTTACTACCAGAAAAATGGAAAGAAAATCCTAGGAGCAATGGATTGATTTTAAAATCGATTTTTTATTATAATATTAGGAGTACAAATAAGTTTCCGCCGTACGGAACCCAATTTCCTTGTTTATGAATCATTCCTAATGATTTTAAACGATGTGAGATTGCTTGCTGAGTGACTCCTAATGTTAGAGCAAGTTCTTTTTGTGTTTGAGATTAATCTTCCTCCAATAATTCCTCCAATTCTGCATCCTCGTAAATTTTTGGCCTTCCACTGCGATCTTTGTCTTCTACGTCGAAATCACCGTTTTTAAACTTTTGAAACCACTCTCGACACGTTCTCTCACTCAAAGCTCCCTCACCATATGCTTCTACGAGCAATTGATGCGCCTCAGCAGCAGATTTCTTTAAATTAAAGAAGTAAACTAATATTTCCCGCAAATGACGCTTACTTGGCTCAAATTTTGACATTTTCAACTTATAAAAATTATATTTTACCAATATAAAATCAATGATATCAATAGGTTATGTTGTTCTTGAATGTCCAAACTATTTTTAAGCCGGTTATCATCTGTGTAAGCTAACCGAAACTCCGTGCCGCGCCATCTACAATAAAACGGCGGAAACTTATTTGTACTCCTAATAAAATAATTTTTCGCGAAAAATTAAATCTTGTGTGCACCATGAGCGTTACTAGATCCTAACGCCCATCGGGCAACATCAATCCCTGGGGCCAAAGGCCCTCGGGCCGAATGTTTCCCCCCGGGCGTTAGGATCTAAATTACTCACTTGGTAAAAAAATAACTATTGAATCACAGCAAGGTTAATTATTAGAACTATTTCTAAAGAACATTTTTTCGGTAGAGAATATACTTTTTTCTACATTTTTAGCTAAAAATGCAATTCATTTTTGATCTGGAAGATTGTTCTCATAAGTTGATTAGGATCATAATAATTCCATCAACTCATTACTGCAATAATTTTTTTCTGTTACGAAATCGAATAAATATGAACTACTGAGAAATTGTATCATAACAATGTTAGGTTATTTCGAATCAATTTCGCAACCTGAAAATTTGTGGAGCTTGCACCTTTAATCCATCTCCCATTCGTTTCATAGAGGTATTGTGCGTTGCTGTGCACTCCTGTATCAAAAAATGTTTGTTCGACTAGCAATTGTTTTTGCGCTATTGTATGGTAAGGAATAAGTTATTCACATGGTATTTCAAAAGTTATTTATAGATTCCTTATGATTAGATAAGTTTGTAGCAGTGATAAAGTTACAATTTCATTCAAAAAATACTTGGTATATCTATTTTACAATTTATTCGGAAACCTGATACATGTTTCTTTTTTTATTTTTACGATATCTCAAATTGCAAATCCTAAAGTTGGAGAGGCTTTTTATCTGCATACATTTGAACTTATATTTTTTTTGGCGCATAATATATGCAATATGAGGGTACTTTGGAAGAATAAATTCGGTTAAATTTGCTTTATTCTCCTTAAATTTTTTGCATCGAGATTTTCAAAATATCCATCAACTTCTTTTCGAACTTTATACATGGTGAATCTTAACTATTGGAACATAGGGTAAGGACAAGTTATTTGGTCCAAAATATGGCGTTTGGGCCAAATATGCATTAATAAAATATTGATGTGGAAAAGGATAGATTGAATTCTTTTTCATGTTCTACTAATAATTACACTGTTTATTCTCAAATGTTATCAAAATCGGTACAGACGCATAACCTTGGGCGAGGAATATTATTTTATGTATCACCTGTTACAGGGGGCGCCATCTGATGATGAAATTATTTGCTAACTTTTTTTTGACAAAACTTGAGTGATTTCGATTAAAAAATACGATGTAAAGATCAATCCTACTGGTACTCTTGTTTGAATACGATAATTTCACCTGTTTTTGAGAAAAAAGCAATTGAAGCATTGTTTCAGAAGGGGATTTCAAATAAGGGACAATAAGAAACTTGTGACGTAAGACTTCTGTTTCAACAGTAAAGAGAAATTCGAAACAATTCAACATGAAGAGAGCAAACTAAAAATAAATGTTCTATGCGGCCTCCTCCAACTTCTGTGCCTTTTCTAATTCTTGTAATAAAAGACTTGTGGATGTCAAAGAAGCATTATTCTGTCCCTTATAAAATTAGCTACATTTGATATTGTTCTCTAGAATTCATCTCGCGAATTAATTTAGGACTTCATATGTCCCCAAATATAAAATCGACAGGAGACTTCTTGCTAACCATTCAAAATCACTTGCTTTGTCAATCCATCGATGGAAAAATATGTCACTAAGCTAATTTCTAACAATTAATGGAAAGTGGGTTGAAGTTCCATCCTGCATATACCATGTTTTTCTTCCTACATATTGTGACAATTCGTTCAAAATATCTCTTAAAGTATTTTGCATAAAAATAAATAAGAATCTCCATTTAAATTTGGAGGAAGGAAGAACATATGGCTCTAGTAGTTGTTCGCCTATAATGCAACACCATATATTCAATTTGAACTCATGTTGAAAATGTCTTCCTTCAACAGCATGCGGATTTTTTCTTTCCAGTAATGACCGTTTCTCCAATTAAATACCCCACGTTTGTTGAAAGTCTTTTTATCGATGAACCTAATATTCTCAATAAAATTTTAGCTATCACTATACTTGTTGAGAATGCAATGAACTCTTCAATTGGATTTTTCTCGAAAACGAATGAAATTATCGTGTTCAAACAAAACAACCAATAAAAATGATTTTAACATGGAATTTTCTAATCAAGAGCACTATCAAATTTCGTCACTTAATTTCATCATAACGATTTCTTCACGTGGCGCCCCCTACAACAAAAAGTGAATTTTTTTTTGAATATTTGAATATTAACAGATATAATCTGTTAGCCTTCTACATATTTAATTTCAAAAAATTATATTTAATATTATAACTTCGGGAATTAAATTAATGTCATATAAGAACCGCTTTTCTCAGACGACATATAAAATAAACATTCATTATAAGACACCCAAATGAGATTACAAAATCCAATAAATATAAATTGTTAACAAAAATCCTATAAATTAAATATTTTGAGTAGACAAAATTTTGCTTCTCCTCATCCCTCTTATGAAAACAGATATCTTTCAAAAATGTTTAACATAATCCTAAGAATTTCATCATAAAACTATTTTACTTCGAATATTCAATATTGAAGATATGAATAAAAACAATATTCTAATTTCCGCTAATATTTTATTACACTACGATCGTTACGTCATACCATGACTTCTTCAGGTGAGTATTACAAGATACTGAGTATACCATGAACAAGAATTTCATTATATAGTACATGGACATAACAAAAAAAAAGCGTGGGTGAAGAGAATTTTCCAATTCTTTTGGAATTCTGAAGAATGATTAAAAAAAGATTCAACAAAAGAGAGCTACTTAATTCTGTTTGGTTATTCAATAATATTTTTCTTTTATGATATCTATTAATTTCTAAAGTTTCTAACAAGTTTAATCTGAAACTTTTGTTTTCTGTGTGTAAAATTTCAAAGTTACTATTAAAACTATGTCCTGTGTCTGTTTCCGGTATATTGAAAAAACGTATTTATTTTTAATTTTTGTGATAGTTAAGTCCAAAAAATTTATACTATTGTTTTTTTCCAATTCATAAGTGAATTGTATGGTTGGGGATAATTTGTTCATGAAATCCACCAACAAATAAAATTGTCTATCAATGCCATTGAATAAACATACAACATCGTCAACATATCTGTACCAATAAATGTAACATTTAAAATAGGGGCTTTTTATTATGCTAGTTTTTAAGGAATTCATAAAAATTTAGGATAATAACGGACTCAAAGGATTTCCCATAGTGAGGCCATCGTTATCCACGTAAATCTTGCCGTTGAACGTGAAATATTTTTTTTTTTGCAAGCAAACTGTCAAAACATCCATTATTTCTTTTTTATTACCAAATTGGTTCTTTTTCGGAGTAGGAGGTTATCTACTAATTTTATGGTTTCCTTGGCTGGTATGGACGGAAATAAATTCTTTACATCAAACGATATAATATAAGAAAAACAAATGTTTACTTCAGCTATTTCATGGATTTACACGACAATTGTTTCGTCATACCATGACTTCATCAGGTGAGTATTTAAACTCACCTGATGAAGAATGATGGATGTGTATGTGGAGAGATTGAGAGTTGGAGCCATGTCCTGTATGAATGTACAGAGTACTTGGAAGAAATCATTGTGATATTAGAGAGAATGATGAGAGGAGCAAATGAAAGTGTATATGATACAAGCTGGATGATAGAGACTTATGAAAAATTTTAAAGAATGGAAAGCTTTTAAGGGCAGTCTTCTCAAAGAGAAGGTATAGACTCATTGAAGTGTCTCTTTCGGGGTGATCTGAGGCTGAAGGAGTTTCTCGTTACTTTGGGACGAGATTAGAGTTGGAGTTGATGGGTGGTGGTGGTCGCATGCAGGGCTGTCACTGTGGGTTGAAAGGTCGATATTCGGGGCTCTGGTGGTGGTGTTATTGGAATTTTACCCTGGCGGGGCGTTTTCAGGACCCTAAATTTGCAAAGGAATGCGTTCCTGAAGCAAGTCTCAGCAATGACGCGATGATTGCTACCACGGGATAGCGGATGCCCACAGGAGTAATCCTGGTCGCTTCACTAGGGGATAGGTTTCGTGGTGGCTGTGATTGAAAGCCTGCATGCTGGGCTAGAGAGGTTCCGTCTCCTCGACATGTGAGTTGCGTTTTCCAACTCGTGAGCTAACCTGTATAGTTAGAAGAGGTTTAAATAGTGCTTCGCCCTATGCCAGTGGAGGCCTAAGTCTTGGAAACTAAAGCCAAACTGGAAGTTACGATCCTATCGTAGCGCGTTGATTCGATGTATCCTAATCCCGCGCCCATGGAGGCCTTGTCCATAGGCCTGAGGTCACATAAAGCAACCTTTACTTCCTTCCTTCTTTCCTTCACCCTGTATAATTTTCATTGAAAAAATTATTATTTTTTATACAATGTTTTGCTGAATCTAAAGATTTTTGGCTTTCGAAGACAGATATCCTATTTTTTATGATTTTTTTCGTGAACATTGGGCTGTATGAAGTACCAAGGAGCGGCTAAATCGATACTATAATTTTCGTTTTACTTTAATGACATTTATTCAAGAAAACATAAAATGGCCTTTATGCATTGTATAAAATGTACCAGTTGTGAAATTTCTAACGTCTAAGGTTTCTAAAATAAGAATACATTCTGTAACAATAAAAAGGAATACTTAAGCAGAAATTTGTGTTAAAAGTAATGAAAGGAACCCCTACACCAGGGATATATCAATTCAAATGCGTGATGCAACGTATACGTTGTTAACAAGATACAGTCAAAGCACACACGATGTCTATATTGAAAAGCCAGAAAGCTCCTGATCCTGCAGAACATTTTGTAGAAGAAAATCATTTTTTCAATTGAATGAAATAGCTATCAAATTCACCAACCGCAAACACCAATCATTTTATTCTAGTGGAAGGTATTTTTATTCTCCTACCACTGAATCTGCACTGAATCATTCGGAAAACTTTTTTGACATCAAAACCTAGTTTTTCGGAGTGTACATGAAATACGTTTGTACTGAACACTTGTATTTTATCATATAAACTATCATTTCATTCTATAGTTATAATTTAGAATCCTAGGCAACGTACTCAAGCGAAGTATGTATTCGACTAACCTGCTAGTTAGTGACTTATTAATTAAATAGTAATACTAGTAATAGTATCAATATTAAACAACTTTTTTGATAGTAATCTGGTGTTCGTGAACTCTTCCCTCAAAGGATCTATCTGTTTGATCAATATACAGCATAGGGTAATCATTGCAAGTCAACTCATAAACTCCAGATTTATTGCCTTCATTTGTGTGATCTTACGTTCATTAAAACAATAAAGCAATAAATCTGATGCCTATAAGTAGACTTGTAATAATTACCCTATGGTGCCTGTTGGTGAAACAGGTAAAACCTTCAAGGAAAGAATTCACGAACACCAGCAGAGTTACACGTCAGACGTTTCGCACTCATCATTTGGAAGAATTTGGACATAATTTCAATAAAAACTATGAAATTATCCATAATGAAATTAAAAGAATCACACTCGCACTTTTGGAAGCAGTAGATATAACTAGATACAAAAACGTTCAAGTTATTCTCAACAACCAAACAAATGTCGCAAGATCTTCATTGTTGAAACTTGAAAATTTCATTTCTGAAAATTGATGGTTAGTCTTATCCCTTTTTGCATATATTATTCTTATCTGCAATTCTGAAAGATGTTAGTTATTTGTACTTCCTCTTTTTTCAATTTTTTAAGTATTTAAGGAGTGAAGGTGTAATTTTCAAAGTTAGTTCAAAATGTAAATTTGAAGAAGCCACAGTATTGGCTAAACAATTGTCTTTAATCAATAAAATGTGGAAATAGTCCTCATTATTTTATTTAATTATAATAAATTTCAATAAAGTAAGGACCTATTCAGTTAAATTCAGAATTTTTTGATGCTTTAATATTTTTCAAATTGAAGAATTGATTTAAAAAGATAAATTCCATATTTTTTTGTGTCTTGTTTTTTTCTCCTAAAATTGTCAGTTCAATTAAAAAATAATAATATATAACTAAAACCTCTTTTGCAGAAATTCACACAGAAGTTATAATTTGTTTATGAAATTAAGTAAGCAGCTGTCAAATCTATAATGACAAAAAATTTATTGTTATCATCTTATCTTCTTGAGTTTTCAATGGAAACACAGAGAGTAAAAACGCAAAATATACAGATGCTGATATGCATTTCAGCTATGGCCGTGCTAATGAAATTGGATTGAAGCTCGTAGGCCTTACGCTGATATATATTCAAAAAAGACATTACCCATTATATCGTAGCATATTTTCGAGCATTCGTCAATGTCTTTTAGAAAAAGGAAATAAGATTAATCTGCCTGATGCTCGGTAGGAATTAATCATAATTGATGCGGTAATGAAATAGATGTTTCCATTCATCAGAGTGCTCTGACGAAATCCTTTGAGATGAACGTACGTTAGTGTACTATTAAAATCAAGTAGAAGTGCAAACATGTTTCAATAATAAATCAAAAAGGAAATGTCTTTAGTAGAACCATCGATAGTGGACCTTCTCGAGAAGTAAGAACTGTGTTTCCAAAAGAAGCTGTTCTCAATTTAATCGAATAATCTCCCGAAACAAGCACCAACAAACTTCCACATGTCTGAAATATAAGCCATTCCTGCGTATTTACTGTTCTTAAAGAGTAACTGTTGTACACCTATCACATCTAACGAGTCCAAGAGCTCTTACCTAGGGGTTTTATATTCATCTCGCTCAGTTTTTCGACAGTGGATATTTCAAATGATTACCCAAGAAGTTCCGCCAGTTTTAACTCTGATTTTGTTAACTCACCTGTCAAGAGAATCTATTAGGAATTTCCATAATAATCCACATAGGGCTGAGGAAAATCCTTACCAATTTCTCAAATTCAGGCTTTAACAAACACTTTTAGCTATGTGTGTGACAGGTGTCATTATCATTTAGTTGGGTCATATTTTCTTTCACTAAGATTGAATGGACATGCGCACTACCCTCTCACAGAAGAGTTGCTAATACTTCTTGAAGATATTCCTCTACAAATCAGATAATCATGCATCATGCATAATGGTGCTCCAGCCGAATTCGGCATTTAGCTTCTCTAAAGCATTCGATAGGTCGGGAAGGTCCGTAAAATTGACTCGGTCTCCAGACTTAAGTCCCTTGTATTTTGCATTAGGAATCTTTCCAATTTCAATGAAAATATAGATGATTAAAAGCATTCTATCACTGCATCCTGTGATTACACCCAAAGTATTTCAAAGAATACGAAATTCTTTTCAACTAAGAGTCATGCATTATTTCTCAAGAGGACGATTTTGAAGATTTATGGCAATTTTAACCTTTCTCTTGTTTTCATTTCAGTTTGTTTTCATTGTTTGTTCGTTATTTATTTCTTTCAACTTAATCAAATAATTTTTATTATTTATGGCAATTTTGACCTTTCTTTTGTGTCTATTTCAGTTTGTTTTCATTGTTTATTAATTTTTTTTTGATTGAATCAGATAATAGCATTTATTTTCACAGAAAACCCCCAAGATACTGTTGCTGTTGTTGTTTATTGGGGAATAACAAACAGCCATAGCTCAATACTTACAATAAAAAATGTTTAGTTAAAATTATATTATATTATAAAAGAATATTAGGACTTTATGTGACATCAACCTACTTGATAGCAGGGTTGACTGTAAGAGTAATCTAATGTCAAAACTCCGCCTAGACTTGCTTACACTTACATCTATTTAGCTTATATAGCTGTGTACAGTTAACATAAAAATAAAGTCAATTTATTTTTATTACAAGTTACTATTAAAAGATACGGCTACTTTCGAGAACAGGCTAGTTGATTTTTTCAACAAATTAAACGTCTGTGTGTTCATGCGAAAAAAATATCAATAACTATAATTTTACAATTTTATGAGAAAAGTAAAGATATAAAAAGTGGCGTATTGCATTTTTTCTTCGAATTTTTTTTATATTGAATTGTATCAGTCCTTACTTGGTGAAAATCCATATTAAATAATATTTAAATAAGGTTATTCTGATCTTACAATACAAATTTTTATTGTTATGTTCACAACAATTGTTTTGCTATTACAGTAGCATCATCAGGCAAGATTACATTTTGAATAACTAAGCTTGTTTCCGAAATTCATTGCTATTTATAGAAAGTTACAAGTTGCTATTTACAGAAAGTACAATGAATTTTTATTGAGCACTAAAACCCAAAAAAGGGTCTCTGCAAATTCCAGCTTATCTGAACATATTTAACAGAGGTGAGTTATTTAAATCTATTTGTTCGTTAAGTAATATTCCAATTTTATTCGGTTTATTTATCTCTAGGGATTCTAACAGATTTAAGGCATAACTTTTGCTTTCTATATGTAGAATTTCAAAGTTATGGTTGAAAGTATTAACCTGCGGTGATTGCCCTAAAGTTCACATGGGACAGACTGGAAGAACTTTCCGTCATAGAATTTGTGAACATTTGAAGAGTTTCCTCAATAATAAAAGTACTTCTACATATTCCAACCATTTGTTAGAAACAGGACATACTTTCAACCATAATTTTGAAATTCTATATATAGAAAGTAAAAGTTATGCCTTAAATCTATTAGAATCCCTAGAGATAAATAAACATAATAAAATTGGAATACTACTTAGGGAACAAATAGATTTAAATAACTCTTTAATTTTAACCTCTGTTAAATATATTCAGATAAGCTGGAATTTGCAGAGACCCTTTTTTGGGTTTTAGTACTTAATAAATATATTGTACTTACTGTAATATAAATAGCTACGGATTTCGGAAACAATCTTAGTTATTCAAAATGTGACCTTGCCTGATGATGCTACTGTGATAGCTAAACAATTGTTGTGAACATAACAATAAAAATTTGTGAAAATCAGAATAACCTTATTTAAATATTATTAAACTTTTTTTATTTGAAAAACGTTGAAGCATCAAAAATTTCTGATGGAAAGTATTATAGCGGTTGATTTTCTCAACCGTTTGTTAAAATATTTCTAAATGATATAATAAAAATTAGATGCATTTGGTTAGAAAGACAATTGAGTCGCTATTCAATATGTGGTTCTTTAGCAAAACTGATGGAGCTCTCCCATATAATTTTCATTCCCAATCTCATTAGAAAGGATATAATAAAAATCCTTAAAAAATGATATAATATTAGCGTTAGCGAACTATCAAATTCCTTTCTTCTAAATTTTTCCATATAGAAGATATTCAATGAAAACAAAATTTTCTCCCAATTCGAAAGTACAGTTACAGAAGGAGGGGAAGTGATTTAGAATAATTAAATTATAATAACAAAACCTATTCGAGCTTTTCCGAGTTTAAAGTTGTTATAGAGATGTATGTTACACTGTCTCAATTTTTTAGAACTTTTTATTACTATATTTCACACTCTTTAGTAATGATATTTGGTAAAGATCGGCCGAATTAATTTTTTTGAATATGATTATACTAATTATGAGCATTACGGCATATTACTGAAAAATTTTTTCTGTATTTGTATTGTTTATGAATCTGGAATACATTTCTTCATTTCAATTAGCCCGCAAAGGAATGTCGTGTCTGTATATTTGGGTGCAGTAGATAGCGCAAGTGTATGATTAATACCTTATTGTTCCTGTGCATAGCGAATATAGGTACTTGACAGATTTGTAGTCATTGTACATCGTAGTGCACTGAAGAGCGCCAAATAGTGCGAAACGTGCGCATGTCTGCAAAAATAATAACGATAATAATAATATATGTAACACTGTCTCGATTTGTAGAACTTTACATCACCAAAGCTCACAATCCTTACTAATGAGATTAGGAATGAAAATTATATGGAAGAGCTCCATTAGTTTTGCTAAAGAACCACATATTGAATAGCGACTCAATTGTCTTTCTAACCAAATGCATCTAATTTTTATTATGCATCCGTATCTTTCGAACTATAAATTTATTTCTTTTATGACACGAGCAGCAACGGCTAGAATTTTCAGCACATAGTCAATTGTGAATAATCAGTGTCCACATTAATTGAGGTAGAAGACACGAATCCTAAAGTGAAAAGTTGATTTTTTCTTTTTTTGCTTTCATTTTCGTTCGCACTCAACCAGTTGTAGATGTTACAAATCAGAAATCTTCATGTCAGAAACTCTATAAAGCTTGGACGACATATCAGTGCTTTCATGAATTTATTGATTATACGTCCTGTCAATTTATCCAATAATTTCCACGATGAGTTGGATGGAGTAGGCCAATAGTTTATTGCGAATGGAATTAGAGAATTACTTTATTTTTATCACTTTTTATCGAATAGAAATAGTGACCTGAGTGTTGTTGTGTTACCACATTTTTAAACTGTGAAATAGCTATTGAGACTTCTGATGATGTCTTTCAAGCAAAGACGAAACGTGCGTCAATACCAAAAATAAAGTAGAAAATGTAAACAAGTGTTTCATTTTATAATGATAATTACAACTGATTTCTACCAAGTAACGGCCCAATCTATCATAAATTTATATTTGTAAGTCCAGCCGGGTTGCAATAGTTTAGAGTAACCTTCAAATCTTTCATCTATCGAAATCCTATCTATATCTAATAACGAAATCCTATGTCTAATACCCAAAGATAACAACCAATATATTTTTAAACGCACCAATAAGCCAGCTATAAACCCAAATGAACAAACGAACCTGTGGAATTCTCACCTTTTGAAAGTTTTCAAGGAAATAAACATCCCTCGAATCCCTACTAATATTATAAATGCGAATGTAAGTTTGTTTGTTACGCTTTCACGCAGAAACTACTGAACCGATCATCATGAAACTTTGTACATATACTCTTGAAGGTATTAGAAGTAACATAGGGTACTTTATATTTAAAAAAAAAAATTTTTTACGAAAGATAAAACAATTGTTTGTCAAAAAATCGTCAAATTTAGCTACTTCAGTAATGAAGTTTTACTATTATTATACCCTTACCCTTTATCTTTCATACTTATTTAATGACTCCACTGCGGGCGAAGCCGCGGGTAAAAAGCTAGTATAATATAAAATCCTTCAACAGAGCTTATAATTCATAGTTTGACCATATAGCAACTGTAAAGAAATGGTTGGTATGTAGAGATACCTTTTTGAATTCTTCGAAAGTAATTGATTAAACGTTAATCAATTAGTATGCAAATTCTTGGTTAAGCATACTTCAAATGAGGGTGAAAAAGGGGTGTATATTAGACTTTATGCTTTATTCACAGCCTAAAATACATATAATGTAAGTTCAGAGAGTTGAATTATTTTACCCAAATTTCGTGACCAGATGTGGTATGTAATCCAGCTCGTAGGGACCTTGTAGAGAATTGTCAGCGGAAGTACATATAATACAAGTGTACAATTTTGAGTTGTTGACCCAGATTGAGGTGGATACACTATCTTGATCCTAGAACAGTTTTTTCTTGAGTTTTTTCTATTGTTCACGACACAAACTTCAATTTTATTGATTTCACTTTTGAGTTAACTTGTCACAACTTAATATCTAATTACAAATGAATAATGTAGATAATACATTCACCTCCAGGCCTTTAGTGCGTTATGAGTAAGTGAGAGAGAGAGAGAGAGAGAGAGAGAGAGAGTGAGAGTTCCTTGGAAGTTTAAAGTGAAAAATGCGAATATAAAATAATTCGAGAGTAGAGATAAAAATGTTTTACAAGTTACGAGAGCTTACTTCAAGGGGATGTGCGTGGGATGATAACTTGTCTTCAACTCGTAACCTGCCTGGGTGCAGGGGATGTGTTCGACTCGGTGCCTTTTTGCTAACTGGTGAATGAGAGAGTGGGTTTGGGTCCGAAAAGGTAGCCCAGGTAATTCCAATACGACAATAGTATTGAAACGGCTAAAACGGTTCTAATGGGCTTCTAGGAATAATCTAAAGGAAAAAGATCTTCGTTTCTTAATTGGTGTTTAGGCCCGTTTAGGTTTCTAGGAATTAATCTAAGAGAGTAATATCTTCGTTCCTCATTGATGTTTAGGCCCATTTAGGTTTCTAGGAATTAAATGATTCATATTTGAAAGGCCTAAATTGTTGAACTCTGGGGACGTAATTGCTACGTACCTGCAAAGTGGATTGAAAAATTCTTTGTTCAAAGTAAATTTGAACAGCAACACTACGAAACTTCACTTTGTACCTATTCAATCAATAGAGATAGAAAATAAAGTAACTTTTTATTCTATTCCACCATAAGATTAAACGAATATTATTTGAAATGCAATCTATTTTAAGATAACTTACTCAAACTAAATTCTTATAGGTAGTTGCTTTGTCGATTCCATCGTAATCGATTTACCAGAGAATTATCCTGTCCACACCAGTACAAGCAAACAGGAATACGCCAACAAGACTACTGCTGCCGGAATATCAGCGGATAGTCATATTAAGGCCAAAAATAATCAACCATTTCATGATCCAATATCGAGAGATGATAATATCGAAGAAAACCGATCAGAACACTTCCAAACCCCCATGAAGTTTACGATACCACGTCCTCACAATGAAAGACTGCTAACAAGAATCGTTCATCCTCTTCCAAAGACCATGCACGATATGATGCCGCAAGAATCTTTCCATCCAACTGCTTTGGATCGCAAAAGAGCACATGAAGATTTCCTCAGATACGAAGTTCCTACACTCCAAAGGAAACTTTATCAACACTATACCGCCGAAGAGCTCCGCCAGAGGAGAAAGGAACTCGAAAATAAATGGCAAAAAATGTACGATAAATTTTCACATGGACTGCTTGACAAAAATAAAAACCATCTGATTTTGGCGGAGGATCAATTGAAGACACATTATGTTCTAGAAAAACGAGCTGCAGAATCGAATTCTTCGACCGATATTGAAAGCAAAGATGGACATAGAGTCAAAAATAATTCCAAATATCTTAAAGACAATTTTGCAGATATGCATATAAAAGTTGATCCGCACACAAGAAGAATACTTGAGCACCAAAATAAAGATACACAATCTCCAGAATTCCAATTTTCATCTTTCCATGACCAGACTTTTGAATCACAGTATCAAGAGGCTTCAACAACGCTATCAACTTCAAGCGAAAATACGGAATCTATCAGAATATCTGAACTACCAAACTCCAAGCACTATGTGAAACACACAACAGAAGGACATTTTAATCCTGCTAACTATATAGTATATGGTCCATATATACCTTTGATGCCAGCGATGTATTGGCCTAAGGGGACAACCACACAGTCAACGACTTAAGTCAAAGTTAAAAAATTTTCATTCACTAAATTTCACACATACTGTACATGAACAATTGTTTTTCAAATTTGAAAGTTAAAAATGCAATCCCTTCAGTTGCTGTATTTAATATAGTTTTTTATTATTAAGTTTTATCATTTGTTTCGTATATTGTGCTTCATTTTCCATAATTCAGTCACTATATATGAAAATCAAGTACCGAAATACAATTTAGATCCTTTTTTGATTTTTACACATTTTCAAGAATAAATGGTTAATAGAATTCAAAAATGAAACAATAGTCATCAATGAGGAAAATTAACGGAATTCAACGAAAAAATGGTGTAATCCGTGAAACACATATACTACTTCAGTTAGGGTAAACAATAAACAATCATTAATATTATTTGAAAAATATATAGGAGACAGTATTTTATTTCCACAAAAATGTTTGTACTACAACAATTGTTTTACCACGATGTGGCTTCTTCAGGTGTTTACATTGTACTGGCTGATGGTATTCAGTGTAACCAACTTTAAATACATTGTTAGGTAAGTAACCAAATAATGGCAGAACAAGTCATAAAAAATTAATGTGTTTATTGGAGTTTGCCGCTTAAAATGCCATTAAGGAAAGATATTCAGTAATGGATACTTGTCAACATCTGTTTGTTCGTTCAAAAGGATTTTACGGGCATTGTACCTGTTGATTTCAAGAAATTCTAAAAGTGTTATTCAAACTTTTGCTTTCAACGTGTATAATTTCATAATTATTGTTGAAATTATGCCTGAATTCCTTAAGATGATTAGCATATGTCGAATGTACATAATCGGATATATAACTTCTTTGGTGTTCTTGGACTCGTTTTTTAAATGATCTACTTGTCTGGCCAATGTATACTACAGGGCAATCGTTGCAAGTCAACTTGTAGACTCCAGATTTATTTTCTTTATTTGTTCGATCTTTATTGTTTTTATATAGATATAATATATAGTGTTAACTAAGGTTATTAATGGTCTTATAAGCCGTGTTATAATTGAAACAATTTTTGAAATATTTAGCAATATTTTCAGATAATCCATTAACATAAGGTAACAAAAAATATTTCTGTGTATTGCCCTCTTTTATGATTGGGTACGGAAGATTTGATGCCATTTTCTTTTGTTTATTGGATACCATTTTGTCTATAAAAAAGGGGTTTTAACCGTTGTTTGACGCTATTTGTTTAATAATATTTAATTCTTTCAAAAAGTTATCTGAATTCAAAGGGACATTCAATAGTCTATAAATAAAACTATTATATGCTAACATCTTTTGGTTAGTGTAGTGATTTGAAGTTTTATGTATTGTGATGTTTGTATGTGTGGATTTGTGTGATTTGTCACAGCAGAATCCTTTTACTTTGATTTCTGCATCTCATGAAATTTTGTTTATATACAGGGTATTCCCAAAAACAATTATTCAACAAATAGTAATCTTTTAAATGGATCACTCTGTATATTTCCATATGTTTTCAGTGACCTACAGTATCTCTATCATGATACTAAATATCAGAGATATTCTTCTAATGCTACAGATCTTAAAGAGAAAGCTTTTACAGAAAGTTGACGAGACAGTAGTTAGTTAAAAATCCTCTTCCTAACACGAAATTGATCAGAAATGTATTTAACTGAAAGATTTGCCTAGTTATCATTCATAAATGATCAACCTGTCCTATATAAAGTGTTCGTTATTAATGGCCAAATATCAAATGCTTATTTTGATTTTTTCTAATTTAATATGTTTTTTTTCATGATAATATAAAGAATATAATGCCTCACATTTTCTCTAAGTGTTATTTTCACTCCTGCGTTCAGCAGACACGATAAATTACATCGCAACTGAAAAGTTCATTTGAATAATTAGCCTAATAACTAACAGATATTGAAAATAATTAAAACAATGAAACCTGCAGTAGAAATTATTCAGGTAATATTCAGTACAGCACTACTCGATCAATGAATGATTTTTCTGAAATAATGCTACTTTGAAAAATTCCAAAAATGACAATTTGATGTTCTTCGTATTCGGCCATTAATAACCTCTATATGACAGGTTGATATTTCAGGAATGATGACTAGGCAAATCTTTTGCGTCATGATAGAGATTTTGAAGGCTATTGAAAATGTAAGAAAATATACGGAGTTATCCATCTAAAGAATCACCCACTTGTTGAATAATTCTTTTTGGAGGCACCCTGTATATATGAAAATAATTTCCTGATATGCAAAAATAAAAGTAAAAGAAGCTGGCTTTCGAACGAATTTCAAAGATGTCTGCTTCAGCAGCTATGGAAATGGAACGCACGATTTCAGGAAGCTGTAGTTAGAAAATTATCAACACTTGTGTGCGGCAATTAACTAATTAAAAATCAAAGGAAAATATGAAATATTGATCGTGATCATCCAGCAAACATAATCCAATGAAACTCATAAAGAACAAAATTCCAACACCTAAAAATGCTCTACAGAATTCAAAAAAGGCGTTTTTACTTCCTTTTTTAACACATTCTCCAGAAAAATCATTTGAAATACTTACCCAGATTCTCATTCACCATATATTTTGTTTAGAAGCGAACTTAAATAAAGGAATTCAGCTAACTGAGCACCATTTAAAAAACTAGGCTATTCCACAGAAAAAGTTGAAAAGAAGATACGATTATGGACTCAAGATCTGAACAATTTATATTTGTAAAAACTATATTTTGTATTATCACACATGCGCGTGACAGTTTTCGGATGTCACAACGTTTATCAGTTTTAAATACAGTGAAAAATTATTGGCTCTGGGTCCTCATGATGTGGTTCGATCTCCTCAGGTACGAACAGATATATCAGGCAGTTACCTCAACTATAAAATTCGAGTACATGAGCCATAAGGTCCATCTAGATAGGGCAGTAAGGTGGACATTATCAGCATAAAAAGCAGCTGTCATAATGTCTTGAATAAAGAGAATGGTGATTGGTCTTCGTAGCATAGTCAATAGCCAAAACATTACTCCGACGTCAAGCGGTGAAAGATTTATGATCTTAGCCAGAAACCACAGGATGATTTCATGATATGTAGATTTATCTGAAGCATGTAGCGTTCAATATCGATAACAGTATGTGTGACGAGGAATGTCCGAAGTCGAGGACTGTGCGTTCTTTCAACCATTTTGTTTTATACAGGTCGAATCCTCCCTATGGATGAATCCACTCCACTGATAAGGAGTGGAAACAGTGTGGGATTCACTACATTTCACTTTCCTGGGCTCTCCCAAACAAGCTCGAATGAACTAGTTTGCAAAACTCAACAAAAAGAATGAGTCTACCCATTTATAGTCCTGTTTTCGAGCTATCCGAGTCTTAGGCTCCTTTAGCCCGGTCGGGATAGACAATGAATAGCTTGGACGTCTGCCCCCTCTGGAGCGATTTTCAGGAGGGGGTTTAGGCAGGACTGCGAAAGGTGTATCAACCTTCCATCGGGGGGTTATTTATCAGACTCTCTTTGAAAGTTTTTGCACTAGGTGCTGATTTAGGAGAATAACTGATTCGGCAAAGCAGTGGAGCCAGTCATGCTAGCACCATTTGTCTGTTTTGGGCGGCATGGTCCAGGTGCTGGTTAAATGAGAGTCAATTATCATGAATGACACCTAAGTATTTGACTTGCGATTGCCAAGGGATATTTTCGCCGAACGTTTCGACGTGTCCTGGAGGGGGGCTACTCTGCGTGCCATGAGCAGTGAGGAACTCTTTTCAGTGTTGACTTTGATAAGTAACACTGCCTCGTGGTACACCGGCTTCGAGATCTCTAGGTAGAGATCGCGTTGGAACTTTTCGCTTGGAAGGAGCTATTGCCTAAAAAGGAGTGAGTTGGCACAAATGATATGGTAGTTTCGCTTCGTGGAGTTTGAAGACGAGGACGTCGTGCCAAACTGTGTCGAACGGTTTCGAGATATTGAGAAATATTACACCGGTTACTTGTTTCCATTCGAAACTAGTTTGGGCATGTTTTTCAACTCAGAGTAATTGTAAAGTGGTGGAGTGATGGGGTCGAAACCTGAATTGTTCATCGGGAAGAATATTATTTCTAGTGGCGAAGTCAGATAAGCGGGAATGAATAAGTCTTTCGATAATTTTCCCGATAGACGACAGTAGACTAATGGGTCGATGATTTTGAGGGAATTTATGATCTTTACCTGGTTTCGGAATGAAGATCACGGTCACTCGTTTCCATCTGGCCGGGAAATGCCGGAGATTGAACACTACATTACAGATGTCTGCCAGGGCGGATACTGCGTTTTCCGGTAACTTCTTCAGCATCTTGTTAGAGACATAATCAGGTCCTGAGGCCTTCCTCAACTTGAAGCTGGAAATTATCTGGTAGATTTAAGACGGTGCAATCGTCTCGGTGGAATCTACATCTGCTGGATCGGATTCGATAATTTTGCTCACAGCTTCTTCGACTCTTTCCATGTGATCCAAATCGGCGTCGGTTATGTTGGAAGTACATTGGAGTTGTAGACTGTCGGCAAATTCTTCGGGAGTGGTTTTCGGTCGGACTTAAGGACTTTTGACATCTTCCACAGTGAGTTATCCTCAGTGCGGATACCGTGAAGTTTTAGCTGCCATTGTTCTTCCCTAAACGTTTGCAGTGCTTTTCGTACTTCGCATTGGAGTTTGTTAACTATCGTCTTGTCGGACTGGGAACCATAATAGTGGAACTTTCTTCTTACTTCGTTTTTCTCCCTGATAAGATTCACGATTTCTTCTGGAATGATGGTTCTTCTGGGCGGTTTGTTCTGGTTCAGTTAATCAGTTGCGGCAGCAACTGAGTCCCTGAGCTTCTCTTCAAATCTTCCGACAACTCATTTGAGTTCGTCTTCATTGCTGATGTCCGCTGTATTTCGGAATTTTTTCTCGACAATGTTTGAGAATTTCTTCCAGTTGACGGCATCCTGTCGCTTTCTTTTTATATACAAAGAGTTGTTTTCTACTTGCATTAGTACAGGTTGGTGGTCTGAACTTAGTACGTGGATTGTAGTTAATCGAACTTCGCGATTAATGTTCTTCATGAAGGCGATGTCAAGAGTATCGGGACAGCCGATTGTGTAATTATGATGGGTTGTTTCGACCGGAGCCATAATTACTAGGTCTGGGTTTTGGTCTTGAAATCCTCCAGTATACGGCCACTTTGCTTCCTCCTTCGACTGTTCCATTCCGTGCTTTTTGGATTGAAATCGCCGGCCGCGTTTGTGGGAACAGAGTGAGTGAAAATTGCTTGAAGGTCTGTTTCAAACGGTGATCTGTGGATGGGTTTGTTGTAGCACAAGAAGATCCTAAGGAGTCCGTTCGTCGTGGAAACAATTATTCCGCTGGCTTCAAGCTGTTGCAGATTCTGTGTTGGGGTGGCGTGATGATTGTATCTCGAACATAGATAGCTGTTCCTCGGTACATCATTAAAGTAAATCCATATTTTTGAAGGATCCACAAATCTCAACCTCAAATGCAGGCAAAGTAATATTATAAAGTACATTAATAGTATATATAAGCATATCACTCTTCGACTGCTAGTCGTAGATGATTCCAGTAAATCTTATATATAAAGAGTTTTTCATATTCGGCGGGACGATATTGGCAGCCTGTGGGGGCCATTTTTTTTGGCACTGTCTGTCTAATCATTTTTCTTCGTTTTTCAATTGAAGATAGCATTTCAGCATGACAAAATATATGATTTCGCAGCAACTGATAAAACCTAATTAACAGAATGAGTGTTCGTTAGTTTAAACATTATGCGGCAAACGCGATGACCCTTCCAAGTCGGCTCTCCAACATTTGGCAGCCAAATCTGCTATATGACGACTGATTCAAGAGGCAATCAGCTAAAATGCGTACGTCGCAGAAATAGATCGGCCGAGAACCTTCAAGAGATGTGTGAAATTATGCAAAAGAACTCCAGGCCATCAGTTACCCCCTTGCTCAAGAACTCGAACTTTCACAGACTTCACCTTGGTGAATATTGCGTCGTGATTTAAACCTACACCCATGCAAAATTTAACTGACCCAGGAGCTCGGAGATAATGCCCATTGACATTGACAACACATGTTCGCTGATTAGCCTTAAGAACATTTGGAAGAGGGCCTTAGTTTTGCGGAAAAATCATCTTTTCTTACTAGATACACTTTTGGATGGATGACAATGTTAACAAGCACAATTGCTGTATATGGAACGACGTCAACTCACAGAAAGTGCACCAGGTGTCAATGCATCCACAAATAGTTTTGGTGCAGATTTAAGGCCAGCGGCGTCATTTCTTTTAAAAACGACGTTAGTGAAGCCGTCATCGTTAACGCTGAGTACTACAGAATAATTATAACTAATTGAACGTGGACGACATCTGATTCTAGCAGTATGGTGCTATATGGCACAAAGTGGACACCAAGATTGACATTATGCATGAATGATTTGTGAGTACTCTCTTTTTGGATAGATGACATGAATTGCCCACTAAGATCGTGCGATTTGACCCCGCAATTTTTTCAAGTGGGGGTTCCAGAAGTCACAAATCCATTCCAATAAGCCACAGACAGTTGATAGCCTTAAAGTCAATACATCCAATTCTATTACTCAAATTCAGCCGAATCTACACGGCAGTCATTGAAAATTGGACCAGTCAAAACCGTCCCACCGTTAGAAGTTGCAGCCGACCTTTGAACAATGTCATATTCCATACATAATGGCATATACGCATCTTTCAAATTGAAAAATAATTTCTTTAATACCTCCCACATTATATATTTTATTCCATTTCAGCATTCACCCGCCCTTATTGAAAAACTCTTTGTTTAAAATGAGTAAACTGTTAAATACAACGATTTCAATATCATAAATAGAGGTTAATACTTGATAGAAGGTTTATGAAATTATTTAAATATTTTAATATTAGCCTTCTACATATTTAATTTCAAAAAATTATATTTAATGATTATAACTTCAGGAATTAAATTAAAATAATGTCATATAAGTACCACTTATATCAAACGACATATAAAATAAACATTCATTATAAGACATCCAAATGATATATTAAAATCCAATAAATAAAAATTGTTAACCAAAATCCTATAAATTAAATATTTTAAAAAGACAAAATTTTGTTTCTGCTGATCAATCTTGTGAAAACAAATATCTTTCAAAAATATTTAACATAATCTTAAGAATTTCATCATAAAACTATCTTACTTAGAATATTCAATATTATTGGATATCTAACTAAGTTACTTTCTATAAAATTTCAAGATATGTAAAAACCTTACTGAAAAACAAGTTTTGAGAGAGACTTTGCTTCGTCAGTATTCAAATAATTCATATTCAATAAAATATAATATCAATCAACAACAAATATTTACTCACCCTTCATTAATTTAGAAAACTTCTGGTAAATGAATACTGACGAATTTAAATGGAGTGTAAGGTTAACTACCAATAAATAATTCTGTGGTTTACCCTTGATCTAAAAGATTGAAAGACTATTTAACGGCCTCTGTTATAGCACAAGGACTATCTGTATAAAGAATGTTAAGGAAACCAAATTATTATATATAATGAATAAAATAACATAAATAGAGGTTAATACTTGATAGAAGGTATATAAAATTATTTAAATATTTTAATATTAATTATAATTGATTATTAAATATAATTTTTTGAAATTAAATATGTGGAAGGCTAATATTAATATATTCAAATAATTAAATGATTTCAATATCTATCTATCGATAATTTTTCCATAAATTTTCTATTTTGTTGCAACTCCAAATTTTCAACTCTTTGAATTCATCGAAGCAGTGGAAAATGTAGAAAGATTATGCTTTAGGAGAGCTTGTTTCTATGACGAATTCCACAAATATCCCTTCAATAGACTACGAATACAAGGTAAATAAATCACTTGGCTTAAGTTTCACAAAAGTTTAATTTTATGTTGTTGACATATAAGTTTCGAGTTTCAACCCAGTTTCAAAACTAAGGAGAATTTACTTAACATAACAATTTATATATTTTTCGGACAACAGATGGGAGTGACGGGATTTTTTTTTAGGTTGCTAACAGTAGGTTATACCTGTTGACGGTATTTGCTTATTTTCAAAGGCACTTGTTATTAACAGATGTCAGCAATGGGGATAAATTAAATCCCAAATTATCATTTATTATCGCCAGATGTTTTTTATGAGCAAAAGAGTTTTTTAGATATTCGAGTAGGTCCAACTTTTTGCTTTCAATATCTGAGTGTATAATTTCGGTTTTACCGAAGTCTATAAAGTGGTTTTCTTTTATGTAATGAGCGGAAAAACCAGTAGATGTTAAATTTTTCAATATGGATTTTTTATGTTCGTCTACTCTAATGTTGATTGAACTTCCAGTTTGACCTGTATAAAAAGCAAGGCACTCACTAAAATGCAATTTGTAGATGCCACTTTTTTCTCCAATAGATTTTTCTTATTTGTAAAATAAGAAAAATCTAGGGTCAATTTTGGTTCAAACAAAGATTATCTGAATATTGGGGAAAAAAAGCATATACAAATTGCATTGTAGTGAGTGTTCATAATTGTTATTTTAAGTGAATTCTTGAATTTCTTGAAACATACATTCTGTCAAGAAAGTACCGGGAATTATCGATTTAAATCTGGCGGGGCAATGAGGCAGGTAAAAATTTTTTTTCCTAGGTTGGTACCACTGTCCTGTAATTACTATGCCAAGCTTGAGCGGGATCTGTCAACTAGTCTGTTTGCAACAGCCGATTAAGTCAGTCGATGTCAGAGTGCGTGCCGATTTTTACTATGGGTTATTACGTTGAGCAAAGAATTTGTTTAAAGTTTTGTGTTGCAAATGAATTTTCGTGTGCCGATGCATTGAAAATGTTGCAAAAGGCCTTTGGTGATAATGCTCTATCGAAAACTCGTGCATATCAGTGGTACAGAGCCTTCAAGGACAGTCGTGAAGTGGTCGCCCATTGACGGCTTCGATCGAAGATAACGTCGATAAAATTAAGGAAAGGGTGCTGGAAAACCGTCGTACCAGCTTGAGAGAGATAGCACATGATCTTAAGATATCCCACGAGTCCGCACGTACGATTTTGATTGGTATTTTGGGCAAGAGAAAGGTGGCCGCACGACTCGTACCGAAAGACCTGAATTTTCTTCAAAAACGTCATCGCGAACAGGTTGCTTCAGACATGCTGGATCGCTGTAATTCCGATTCTACATTCATGGAACGCATTATAACTGGTGATGAGACCTGGGTCTACGAGTACGATATGCAAACAAGCCAGCAATCATCGGAATGGGTGGCAAAAAATGAGCCGAAACCGAAAAAACCACGCCAAAGCCGCTCGAAAATGAAGGTGATGCTCATTGTTTTCTTCGATATCCGTGGCGTGGTGCACTACGAATTCGTTCCAGAGGGTCAGACGGTAAACAAGGAGTATTACCTAGGCGTTATGAAACGTTTGCGTGAGCGTATCCGTAAGAAGCGGCCAAATTTGTGGGCGAACAACTCATGGATTTTGCATGACGATAACGCGCCTTCTCACCGAGCTACGATTGTGACTGACTTTCTCGCCAAAAACTCAACAAACGTGCTTTAGCAACCACCGTATTCGCCGGATTTGGCTCCCTGCGACTTTTTCCTCTTCCCAAAACTAAAATTGCTCCTTCGTGGCACCCGTTTTGAGTCGATTGAAGCCATAAAACAAAATTCGGCGCGAGAGCTAAAGTCCATCCCGGAAAGCGCCTATAAAAAATGTTTCGATAATTGGAAGTGCCGTTGGCATAGATGTATTGGAGCAAATGGAGCCTATTTTGAAGGCGACCCAATAAATTTTGATGATTAAATGTAAAAATGTTGTTTTAATGGAAAATTCCCGGTACTTTCTTGACAGAGTAGTATATGTCAACAACACAAAATTGAACTTCTGTGAAACTTAAGCCAAGTGATTTATTTAACTTATTAATATCCGAAATGTCTCATCAAGGACTTTGTGAGAAATCAATATATTCTACGAATAAAAAAAAGTTTAGAAAGTGTTGCGTAAGAAAAGAAAATTGATAATTTTATTTGATTTTCGAACAGCTTTTATACCGTCAAATATAAAATATAATTTTCTTATATCCTTGAGATATCTATTACTCCATTTTAAAATTAATAATTCTCAATGAGAAAAAAAATTACTGCTCTGGATACTATTTCCATATTCTTTATATGGGTGCTTCTAGAAATAAGTTAGTTAATAGCTCTAATGTAAATATTGTCGAAATCTCACTAAAAATAACAGTTATAGATATTAATCTACATATTTATAAATTGCAAATTCCCTGGCATCAAATTACTCTATAACAATATTCAAAATGGAACATGGGTAAACACCTGAGAATTCAATTACATCATAACAACACTGCCAGCCATTTCAAAGGAGTTCATTGCAAACAGAAAATCTGACTGGCTTGCAATTTTTATTGAAACCAGTATTCGGTCAATAAGATGCATTAATTCATTTAAGTGTGAACGTAGTGAACTAAACAATGTCAGTACGATTAGCTATTGTTTTTCTTCTTTTTTATGGTGAGAAAGATTCGTTTCTATTGGTCTTCCAGTATGAAAATGCTGTTGTCTCATATGATTTTCCTAAAAAATTTGAAATAGGATTTTTCGATAACATCGCTTGTTACAGCTACGTTTTAGAATTCATTATGTCTGCCGAATTATGTTGAATGGAATGTTCTGAAATTATTCGAAAATACAAAAGGGTAAAAATGGAGTTTTATCTAATCCTAGAAAGTTTAGTTCAAGGATATCGTTTAGGTGGATGTAAAATTCATCTCCACTTTTTATAGTAAGGAATTTTTCAACTTGCTTTCGGTCTTAAAATTTCAAATTAACCATCTCTCCGCAAGGACGCATAAGATTCCGACCAAAGTCTATATTTGGGACCTAAAGAAGTTTTAAACAATTAGAATTTGCGATAAAATTTAATTCTTTCCAACGTATGGATGACCATTCAATATAAGCGAATAAAGCAACAACAGCCTTTAATTAAAACAAATTGTAGAAATTACTATGTTTCACTACCAAAAATGATATATTACACATTTTCTTGTGACTCGAGTTTCGGGAATAAGTAATAAGTTTCGGGCATATTTTCATATTTGAAATATTTAAAAAGTAACATCTGTTTAAAACCTTTTTCAACGAACATAAAATGAATTTAATAAAAAGTAAACAAAAATTCAACTTTTGCCACTCATTCTTTAGAAAACAGTAATTCCTTTCGACAAAAGAAAATCTTAAGAAAATTTTACATGTCGATTCAAAAGAAAAGAAACTTGATTATTGAAATTTTCAAATTCGTTCACAATGAAAATAATGTAAAAAATAATGAATGACTGTATGGAGCTTTCTAAATCCAAATATTTGAGATATACAACAAAATAATGTGAAAATAATGAATGACTACGGAGCTATGTAACCCCAAAAATTATTTGAGATATTTAAATGGGTACCATCTGTTTAACAACCTTTTTTGTCGATTGCCGACATTCCGATATCTGTTAGAAGGCCCCTCTTTTTTAACCCGGTTTTTTATCACGTTCCGATTGTAAACCTCTGTACGACTTTAGATGTTACCTAGAATCCATTGAAATATTCAAAATATTTATCACTTTTGTTTAAATACCACTGTACCACTGTTAGGTCTTCAGTTGTCTGATGATGGGATAGTTCACTTCCCGAAACTCGAGTCACAAGAAAATGTGTAATATATCTTTTTTGGTAGTAAAACATAGTGATTTCTACAATTTGTTTTATTTATGATCAACTACGAAATAGTAACGGCTGAAACAATTCAGTAACAGCCTTTAAATTTGAGGAGTTCATTTTGAGCTCAAATAGAAAGTTGAATTTCGTGAATTGACAAAATTCGCCCAATGTCACCAGGAATATACTCGTCATAAATTTTGCTTCCTTATTATCTCAAAAAGTAAATTTAAAATAAAGATACATCGAGTAATTAGATGTAAATTAACGATTTGAATACTTATACCGGAAGGCTCACATAAAATAGTCCAGTTGGATATACAGAATGTCCCATAATAAGACCGACAAGCTTCTAGTGGATATTCTAGACATTATTTTAGACACTTTTGACCCTAATCATATAATGCAAAAATACTTTGTTAAAGAGTTACGCCCCTCTGAAGATGACGTCCAGGCAACACTTTTTGTCGCATATCTCCAAAACTGTGTAACATAAAGTGTTGAAATTTTACACATTGGCTGATACCAAAAAATACGCACCGTATGGTTTGAGTGCATTTTTTTCATGTCAAACAAAAGCGTATCATTTTGAGGGGGGCGAAGGGTATTTTTAGTGACAACTCTTTTTCCATTCTTTATTTCAAAAATTTTACAGCAAATTCATACACTGATAGTTTTTCTTGAAAAAAGGTGCTCTTGTGTGATATCGCCCAGTAGCATCGGTTTTCAGAAAAATTTATTTGAAATTTTCTCTCCGTTCACTACTCAATGCTCGTCATCTAAAGAATCATAATAAAGTAAGTGAAATATCAATTTCTTTTACTTGATTTCAATTATTTGATGAAAGTTTCACCTTATGAAACAATTAATACAAAAAACGAAAATACGAAAAAAAGTGTTGCTTGGACGTCATCTTCAGAGGGCTCTAGCACCTTAACGAAGCATTTTTGAATTAAATGATTTGGGTCGAAAGTGTCTAAAATATTGTCTAGAACATTCACTAGAAGCTTGTCGGTCTAATTATGGGCAGCCTGTATAACTATTAGTTATTCTAGAAAACGCCGAGAGAGGTCAATTTTTATTCGGTGGGGGATATTTCTTGATTGCAAATTCATCATACGCCTAAGTGGGTTTCTTTGTCAAATGATCATAACCCAGATAATATTTAGCAAATTCTATTTATTTTTTAATATAACTGATAAATTTAAAATCCCACCATGAAAATTTCAAGTCCCTAGGTATATAATTCAGAAATTAGTAACTTATTCCGGAAAACGACTAGACAGATCAAATTTTATTTGAGAGGGCACATTTTTTATTACAAATTCTTGGGTGTATGACTATCTCCCCAAGCGGGGGTGCAATCCCCTCAAAAATCTTAAATGGCAATAGTGATCAAGTAATATATCATTTTGAAGGTTTTGCCTTTCTATTCATATTTATACTGAAAAAATTTTGTTGGGCGTTCTTTTCGGTATGCAAACTCGTTGAAAGGGATCGGTCCAGTTTCTAAAGGAATTAAATTAATAAGATGTCCAAATTTCCTACAGTTCATTTCTAATAGTAGTATTTTCATTCAACATTTTTGTTACATTCCAAAACATTTCAGATGTCATTTCATTAAATGATAACACTATTCACTGGCGGAAATCTTACTGGGAAGATTTGGTTGGTTACAAAGTATAAGACAGAATTATTTGAATATTTTAAAAAAATTTTTAAATTTTAAAATTAGCCTTCTACATATTTAATTCCAAAAGATTATATTTAATGATTATAACTTCTGAAAATAAATTAAAATAATGTCGTATAAGTACCATTTATATCATGACATATGAAATAAACATTCATTATAAGACATCCGAATGGTATAACAAAATCCAATAAATAAAAATTATTAACCAAAATCCTATAAATTAAATATTTTGAATAGACAAAATTTTGTTTCTGCTGATCAATCTTATGAAAACCAATATCTTTCAAGAATATCCAACATAATCTTAAGAATTTCATCATAAAACTATCTTACTTAGACTATTCAATATTATTGGATATCTAACCAAGGTACTTTATATAAAAACTCAAGATATGTAAAACATTACTGAAAAACAAGTTTTAAGATCAACTTTGCTTCTTCAGTATTCAAATAATTCATATTCTAAAAATATAACATCAATTAACAACAAATATTCACTTACCCTTCAATCTTCTAGAAATAGTTCTACCGAAATGAAACCTTTAAATATGGTCAGGAACGGTTCACTACACACAAAAATATTTCTGAGGTTTACCCTTGATCTAGAAGATTGAAAGAAAATTTAAAGGCCTATAGCATGCTATAGCACAAGGACTATCTGTATAAAGAATGTTAAGGAAACCAAATAATTATATATTATGAATAAAATAACATAAATAGAGGTTAATTCTTGATAGAAGGTATATAAAATTATTTAAATATTTTAAAAATTTTAAAATTAGCCTTCTACATATTTAATTCCAAAAGATTATAGTTAATGATTATAACTTCTGAAAATAAATTAATTTCTTGAAAGATATTGGTTTTCATAAGATTGATCAGCAGAAACAAAATTTTGTCTATTCAAAATATTTAATTCATAGGATTTTGGTTAATAATTTTTATTTATTGGATTTTGTTATACCATTCGGATGTCTTATAATGAATGTTTATTTTATATGTCATGATATAAGTGGTACATATACGACATTATTTTAATTTATTTTCAGAAGTTATAATCATTAAATATAATCTTTTGGAATTAAATATGTAGAAGGCTAATTTTAAAATTATTAAAATATTTAAATAATTTTATATACCTTCTATCAAGAATTAACCTCTATTTATGTTATTCTATTCATAATATATAATTATTTGGTTTCCTTAACATTCTTTATACAGATAGTCCTTGTGCTATAGCAGAGGCCGTTAAATTGTCTTTCAATCTTCTAGATCAAGGGTAAACCGCAGATATATTTTTGTGTGTAGTGAACCGTTCCTGACCACATTTAAAGGTTTCATTTCGGTAGAACTATTTCTAGAAGATTGAAGGGTAAGTGAATATTTGTTGTTAATTGATGTTATATTTTTTGAATATGAATTATTTGAATACTGAAGAAGCAAAGTTGATCTTAAAACTTGTTTTTCAGTAATGTTTTACATATCTTGAGTTTTTATATAAAGTACCTTGGTTAGATATCCAATAATATTGAATAGTCTAAGTAAGATAGTTTTATGATGAAATTCTTAAGATTATGTTGGATATTCTTGAAAGATATTGGTTTTCATAAGATTGATCAGCAGAAACAAAATTTCGTCTATTCAAAATATTTAATTTATAGGATTTTGGTTAATAATTTTTATTTATTGGATTTTGTTATACCATTCGGATGTCTTATAATGAATGTTTATTTTATATGTCATGATATAAGTGGTACTTATACGACATTATTTTAATTTATTTTCAGAAGTTATAATCATTAAATATAATCTTTTGGAATTAAATATGTAGAAGGCTAATTTTAAAATTTTTAAAATATTTAAATAATTTTATATACCTTCTATCAAGAATTAACCTCTATTTATGTTATAAGACAGAATGTTAAATGAAGACACTTTGAGTTAATGAGTTGATGCCTTATTGCCCATTACATTCAACGAGTTTTCTCACACCGAAACGAACGCCAAACAGAATTTGTTTAGCATATTCATAAGGAGCATTGCAAAACCTTCAAAATGATTTATCGGCCACTTATGCTGCTTAGTTGGATGATGGTGCACACACCGTGCTATCATTTTGCCGAAATGTCTGTAATTTTAGAATTTTCGACCGAAAATTATCGTCTCAAAGGACTAGATTGGGCTTATTGATGAAGAATCTGAGGTCAAGAGTCTATCCGGCCAGTCCGTCCACAAACACTCTAACTTTCGAATGGAAAGAGCTATAGACTTGAAACTTTTAAAGCCTAAGTATTTCGGTTAGGTTCATTAATGAGCAAAATTTTCCAAATTGTTCGGCATTATTTCCCACTATCTAATTCACTCATGAGTAAAAACAAAATAATAACATAAATTTTCTTGAATAAAAAGCCCCTTTACATTTCTATATCTTAAGAGTACATAAAATATAAATCTGAAAAGAATCGAAATATTTGAAGAAAGAGGATATCTGCAATATTCCACTCAAAACAAAATACTGATTAGGAAATTTAATAAAAATTAATAAAGATTTAGTTCTCAAAGAGGTCTGGAGTCTACTGATTAAACTGCGATACTTGTCCATATGTATACGTTAGTCAAACAGGAAGATAATTCGAGACTAGAATACAAAAGCCGCAGACTCAAATGGAGTATTAGAGAATATTTCCACAATTTTTTAATTCACAGTAATTGTTTCGCCAACACTTTAGCTTCTTCACGTTCACATTTTGAATCAAATCTTACATTTTGAACAGTTCAAAATGTAAACCTGAATAAACCATAGTGTTCGTGAAACAATTGTGGTAAATGAATAAACTTTGTAAATATTCTGGATTCTTTTATTCAATTTAAATAAATTTTCATCAATCAAGGACCGATTCAAATAAAAAAGAACACCAGAAAGCATGAATAAACAAAAATCAAAATTCAGCCAACTGTTGGAAAAACGGCATAGTTTCTACAATAACGCAATTCTACACATATAAAACAAGAACCACAAATTGAACTACCGGGGAGCACTTGAATAAATTGATACAATAAAAAACAGATTCTCCTGAACGACCAAACGGACCTGAATAAATTATTAATTATTTAAAAATAAAACTCTGGAATTTCCAAATGACTGTTGAAACCACACCTTTATGTACATTTTGAGTATTTAAAGAACCCAATCCCAAATATGTGGTTAGTTACTATACTCAGCTGAAGAAGTTATGTTATCATGACGAAACAATTGTTATGAAATTAAATTAATTAGCTGAAATTAAGATGTTTTGCTCTTAATCATCAAAATATATTTGCGAAAGATACTGAGATGATCGAATAATAACCTATTAAATTTCAAAATCTGCAAAAAAAAATACTTTCACGTATGCCATTATTACCCAATATTCTTTCAGTGATAATCATAAATTTGCAACACTTGATTCCATGATTCATAGGTCCTTCACAAGGATCGTAATTCCACTTGAATAAGTCAAACTGGTAGGAACGAGATTGGAAGAACATTTGACTACAAACAAAAAGTCGGCAATTTTTGAACATATTAAAGCCGTCAATCACCATATAGATATTTAAAATAAATATTTCAATACAAATCTCTGATATGATCAACAAGAAATTGTGAGTGTATTGTTGTATAGGATTAGCTAATTTTAGATTCATATATCAACGATATATAATATTGATAGTTTATTTATTAACTAATATTTTATTAGAACCTATTGTATATTGACCAGTAAACCAATAAATTTCATCAAATTTTTCAAAATTCAGTCCTAAAAATGTGATATACGGCTCGTTTCGATCAAAACATTTTTTTCAAGTGTGTAGGATTACAGAACTCAAGAAATAAATAGGGTATCTTATTAAGGACTAAGCGGATTGTGGTTACCTGTTGTAGATCAGAAAAAGTGGGAGAATATATTGAGCAGTAGGGAAGGATTGATTGTTCAGTATTTGAAGTTCGGTATCATGTATTTTCTTCATTTTCAAGCACTATAATTAATAAATTTCTGATACTTTCCGACATCTATGGACAATCTTGCTACTATCTATATGGTGATTGACAACTTGAAAAAATTAAACATCTTTCACCTTTTGTCTACAGTTAGATGCTCATTCAATCTTGTTTAGAAGTTCTTACCTACAATTGTAGTGATTTTAATGTGGGTCAAAAAATAGGAACTTCGAAGCAAAACTGAAGGAGCATCTGAATACATACAAAAAATTGACAATCGTTGAACATATTAAAGGTATCAGTTACATACAGATAGAAACAACATCAAGATCTTCCATAGATGATCGTAAGCGTCATGTATCACATTGTTAGTGATTGTGAAAATTTTTATGAAAAATATATTGTTTCATTTTTCAGTATAGATATTAACAACCTCAAAAACCTCCATGAACTCCAATAAAGACTATAGAATAAAATTGTTGGAATGCTTAGAAATAAATAAGGTCCATAAAATCCCAATCTAGAAACACTAAACAATCAATTCCAGTTAAAGCGATACCCGTTTCTTAACATCTATCTAATCTACCCCTCATCGTAAATGGATAGATTTCATATCTCAATGCATTCTATATTTCTTTACACTCAACATTGATGTAACAAACAAATTCGGTCGAGTGTCACATTATAAGTGAATAAATTGTAAAAAATTGATAGTGTTTTTTCCAATATACAATGGATTTTCATAAATTAAAAAAGTTATATATATACATATATGTATATGAATAGTTGCGAACAAATTTAGGAGGTAATTCCTTGTCAAAAAGTAGAGTGGGTCTTTGATATAAAGTTTATTTTTTGGGCCTCTCTCTTTAGTTAAAGCCCTCTAAAAATGGCGCGCGAAAAACAGTTTTAAATTTTTTCTTAAAAAGCAAAAAACTGATCAGAATGAAATTAAGCAGACATTTTATGGCAACGAGAAGGCATTCAAAAAAATTTTGTTGGTGTTCCTCTATGATTGCAAGAGGTAGGAAAAGCCACCCCTAAACCTTCATTCGCAAGAAACTTTTTTCCATATTCCTATTTTACAATAAAAAAATTGATTTTGGATACCTTGATCTATTCTTAACAAATAAGGTCTCTTGTAGTTTCTTGCTAAAATTCAAGGTTTTTGAGAAAACAAATTATCAATATGAAAGCGTGAGTCGTAGAGGCCGGAATTATTTCCGAACTAGAATTCATCTATTAAGCGGATGTCATTTTGTTTTGACAACTGACTAGTTTTGATTAACTTTGATTCAGTTACAAATATTGTCGGTTTTTTGGTTTAATTAAAAATTAAAAACTGTTATTCGGGCGTCATCTTCAAGATGCTGTAACTAAACAGGGGGGACTCAAAAAATAAAGTTTAAATGGAAAACCCACCCTATTTTCTGACAAGGAATTACCCCTAAATTTTTTCGCCCTGTATACTGATATTTCTCTTGAAAATATAACTTTACTGGTCACGTTGACAATTTTTTCATTCTATCGCTGCGTATCAAATTCTTCTTTGTAGATATTATAGATTGCATATAGCTTAGAATCTACTGGTTTCTCAAAACGAGGTAATTAAGAAATTCGAGAGAAACCAGAGACGGTTTCAGTTAACCTGAGATAGGTACCCATTATTTCGGTTATATCGGCTAATTCATTTTTTCATAGACAAACTTCACCAATGAATTAGTTATGCAAATATAAAAAACAAATATAAATACAACGTACTCTTTATATCGCTCAATAATGGAGATGAAAGCAAAAAGAGTTCAAGGAAAAATTAGAGAAATATTTACAATTCGAAAGAAACCTTTGGAAATTACTATGTTTTACTATTTCGAACTATTACTTTATCTTGAAAAAACTAATAATCCAACACCTAAGTTGAAAAAAATATGTAAACACCCAGTCTCTTGGTAATAAAACAGTTTATTGAGTATATACCTGATAAAGGTTTTAATTTTAAATTTTAGAATTATATAAAAATCAATTCTGAAATAAGCACAAAAACTTATTATTAATAATAGTAAATAATATCTAAAAAACACTACTTCTCTTTAAAGATATATGGGAATTTTAAGCATTATAGAAAGTTCTGAACCAGAAAAGCTCTGAAAAACAAATTGATAAAAATTTAATTCATTTGTGTGCACTTAAGTACTTCCTGAATAAGATTGACAGTATTAAAACTCTGGCGTCCAACACATATTTGAATTATATTTTTATCAATTTTCGAATATCAAAACAGATTCAATCTGTGAGTCTCCTACAATTTAAATTTCAAAAAATTTTATTCAAAAACTTTTAGAATTAAATTAATCTCTTATAAGCACTGCTTATATTTAATAGACGTATAAAATCAAAACCCATACAATATCAAATGGAATAAAAAACCCAACAAATATAAATTGTCAATTAAAATCAATAAATACATATTTAAATGAGTAGCTATTCAAATCATTGAAACCAATTCGGCTCTAGATTTCATTCCAGCAAATTATACTTTATACTTGAAATACATATCTTCAAACACATTAATCAAGTGGACTGAGATCTGGAGATCTCGGACGCCCAGCAATAATACTAATCTCTCTTTATGATCAAAGCGCTTTATTTGCGGATAATGTTCGTTAGCCATTGGTATCCATCAACTCAATCTTAAATCTGGAGGCAACACAAGTTCATTTTTAAACAAAAATTCAATGAGGATTTGTCGAGCCCATACGTACAACTATTTTAACTCGTATAAATCGGCATCCACGGAATCGTTGAACATGTTGAATCCTTTGATCTCTTCGAAGAGTTCGCAGTATTAATAAGATAGACAAATACACTCAGCTTAAGTTTCACAAAAATTTAATTTATGGTGTTGACATATATGTTGCTAGATTCAACCCATTTTCAATCGTTTTTGCATCGAATATTCATGGCGAGAAAATCATGTTGTGTATTTAGTGGGACCTCCTGGGTTTGGTGTATTATGAGCTTACTGCAATTAAACGGAAGAATCACAGGAGAAGTCTACCGACGACAATTGATGCGTTTCAGCCGAGCATTGCGAGAAAAACTGTCGCAATATGCTGACAGACAGGACAAAGATATTTTGCAGTATTACACATGTTGCGCCTCAAAAACGCTGAAATAGGGAGTCCCACCCTACCCTGCGTACATTGATCCTTCCGATTACCATCTCTTCTGATCGATGCAACATGACCTGACTGATCAGCACTTCTCCACGATTCTTTTGACGATGAAGTCAAAAAATGGATCGATGCATGGTCAAAGAGCCGGCCTTTTTTCGCGATGGGCTTCACTGACAATGGAATGAAATAAGAAATTACTTTGTTTTCTTTCACTTTTTATTATTACTGATAGACAGTGACTCGAGTTTCGTAGTGTTTACTACATTTTCAAACTGAATGAACAAATTAGATCTCAACTATTATATATGCTGATTGTAGGCTTCGGCAGAGCTTCGAAGAGGGGGGTTTTCCAAAGTTCCGTCTGTTCGTTTAGTAGTTTTATTATTGATACAATTTCTATGGATTTCAGGATGTCAAGTTTTTTCCCTTTCGCTTCCACGTGCAAGATAACAAGGTTGTTCAATTCTGGGAACATGCGATCTGTATTGAAGACATGGTTCGCAAAATTGGAATTATTCTTCCGGTGCCTAAAAGCAGATTGATGCTCTTTGTACCTTTTATGGAAAGGTCGGCCCGTTTGTCCTATATACACACTATTACACTCTTGACAACTTAATTTATAGACTCCAGAATTATTCAGTCGGTTCTCTTTGTCTTTCGGATTAAAAAAGAAAAATGAGAAATTTTATGGGGGGGTGTGAAAGCTGTTACTATGTTAATTTTTGACAAAATTTGAGCTATTTTTTGTGAAATTGGTCCAAAATATGTGAGTTTTATGAATTTATTGTTATTATGATCTGATTTGGAAATGGCGTAAATTTGTTTACGAATTAGTTGCTTTTGTTTTTTGTTTATGATGGAATTTATAGTTTTGGTTTCGAACTGATTTTTTGTGGCTATTTGTCTGTTTGTATTAAATTCCCTCTTTAACGTAATATTATCTAAAGGAATTGAAAATGCTCTATGTACCATTGATCTATAAGCAGCTAGTTTATGATTGATCGGATGGTTTGAAAAATTTGGTATTGTTATATCAGTTGATGTGGGTTTTCTATATATATCAAAGAAAATTTCATTATTACTGTTAATTAAAGTTGATAATTTTATAATAAAATTAATTTTCTGGACATAACTTTAATTAAGAGTAATAATGAAATTTTCTTTGATATATATAGAAAACCCACATCAACTGATATAACAACACTAAATTTTTCAAACCATCCGATCAATCCTAAACTAGCTGCTTATAGATCAATGGTACATAGAGCATTTTCAATTCCTTTAGGTAATATTACGTTAAAGAGGGAATTGAATACAATCAGACAAATAGCCACAAAAAATCAGTTCGAAACCAAAACTATAAATTCCATCATAAACAAAAAACAAAAGCAACTAATTCGTAAACAAATTTACGCCATTTCCAAATCAGATCATAATAACAATAAATTCATAAAACTAACATATTTTGGACCAATTTCACAAAAAATAGCTCAAATTTTGTCAAAAATTAACATAGCAACAGGTTTCACTCCCTCCCATAAAATTTCTAATCTCTTTTTTAATCCGAAAGACAAAGAGAACCGACTGAATAATTCTGGAGTCTATAAATTAAGTTGTCAAGAGAGTAATAGTGTGTATATAGGACAAACGGGCCGACCTTACCATAAAAGATACAAAGAGCATCAATCTACTTTTAGGAGCCGGAAGAATAACTCCAATTTTGCGAACCATTTCTTCAATACAGATCACACGTTCCCAGAATTCAACAACCTTGTTATCTTGCACGTGGAAGCGAAAGGGAAAAAACTTGACATCCTGGAATCCATAGAAATTGAAAAATATAAGAGGCACGTACCAATAATAAAACTACTAAACGAACAGACGGAACTTTGGAAAACCCCTCTCTTCGAAGCTCTGCCGAAGCCTACAATCAGCATATATAATAGTTCAGATCTATCTAGATCTATCTAGATTTTTTCATTCAGTTTGAAAATGTAGTAAACACTACGAAACTCGAGTCACTGTATATCAGTAATAATAAAAAGTGATAGAAAACAAAGTAATTTCTTATTTCATTCCATTAAAATGAACTATCACAAAGTAACGGACCACTCCATCCAATATTTTTCAATGACAATGCTTCGAACTTTGAATGTGTAACCAATTCTTTCGAAATAAATCTTTAATTTAAAAAAAAACGTACAAACTTATTTATTTCAAATATTATCCGACCTTCAGACAGAATTAGGTCGAAACAGTCAATATCATTAAATAATCATCATAAAGCACATTATTCTAAAACCTTCAAAGAGCAATTCGTGTGGATATAATCATTTAAGATCTAAAACTGATTATGAAAACAATATTCTTCAGGAAATTAACGAATTAACTTCGATAATACGGGTAAAATAACTTTCAAAACTCTTGTCTTGACGTTAAAGAGACTCGGACTTTTATAAACTATCCAGAAAGTCAGTTTCTTTCATGAACTATTCGGAAAGTTCAGCTTACTTGGATCGATTTCATTCCGTTTGGCTTCGCAGATCGAAATTAGATCCATCATATTTTTTGGTGTTAATTGTTGTGGTACCCAAACATGGAGCTTCTATTTTAATCTAGCTTTGCACAAATTATTTAAAACTGTTTTATGCTCGATCTTCAGCTCCTGGACGATGCTACGTCTACGAACATGTCAGTCAGCTTCGAGTATCGACCATAAACACCATTCACAATTTCAGCCTCCTGGATTCCATTTTTTGCATTTCCATTTTATTAACGAAAAACTGAAAAATGCACCGAATTTTTCCTGTGTTTACTTCCATTTTTAACAGCTTGTAACTCACAACTGAATGAAGCAAGCAAAACACAGCAAAAAAAGTTTTTATTTTGAAATGTCACCTTGACAACGAGCATACCTCTGAAATTATATGACTGATACTTTACGAGATATCGGTTACTACAGCCATCTACTAAAAAAACAATTCATTCATTTTTCTCTAACCTATTATACATGGTATCATCTACTTTCAAAAGGGCCAAACTTCAAGTGAAGATCATACAAGTTATTTACAACAAAAAATTTCTTATAGCACATGGTCGAAATGTTGATGGTGATTATTCAATTTACCAATTCTTGATTTCACGAAATATTCAAAGTTTTTCCATAAAATCAATTATATTTCAGTTATCCTTGCAGCCTCATAAAATTTGACCATATGTTTGGAAAAGGCTTTTACTAGAAGATGAGGAGTTCTGTGTGCTAAAAAAATTCTTATTGCGGGCGTAGTAAAGAGATTAATATCACGATTCTGAAGCTATCAAAATCGGTCATATTTTTCCAATGGTTTTATCGATGAAAAATTGTTTATTATGGCCTGTTTTCTTTTCAGAGAAAAATACCTCATTTAGTGAGCTTTCGAATGACATATCAACTTTTGTGCTAGCTGCTTGTCCTTTGCAATAATATCATGGCTAAGAAGACGACGAAAAGTTGAAATATTCCAAACCTAAATTTGCTCTATCTCGAAGCTCCTTGTGATTGAATATCAAAGTAAACATCGAATTTAAAATCTGACATTTTCTGCCGTTTAATAATTTTGGGTATTAGTACATTTTCTTGAATCTAACGAATTAAATCAATTTATAAAAAATATTCTAGAAAAAATCGAGAAAATTATGCCTGTTTTCTCAAACATCGAATATCGCGATATGGCTCTTTTAAAAGTAGACACCCTGTATAATAGGTAATGTATATCCTCACGAATTAGTAATATGTAACATAAATGGAGTATGCGGTTGGCATTATAACAATTCACAAATATTCAGAATAAAATAGAAAAAGGTTTTTTACTTGATAGAAGAAATATAACAAAATTTGAATATCAAAACAGATTTAATCTGTTAGCCTTCTACAATTTTAATTTCAAAGAAATTTTCATTCAAAAAACTTTTAGAATTAAATTAATGTCTACAATAAGCACCGCTTATATTTAATAGACGTATATAATCAAAATTCTGTATATAATGTCAAATGGAATAAATAAACCAACAGATATAAAAAAGTCCTTAAAATTAATAAATAAATATTTAAAGGAGACAAAATTTTGTTTCTCATCTTATCATTAAGAAACACCAATTGCCTTTTAAAAACATGAACACAACTTAAGGACTTCTCAAAAAATATGATTTATTTGAAATATTTAATATAAATAAATATTCAAATAAGTTAATTCAGAAATCTCTCAAAACATGCACTATATCTTCAAAAAAGAATTATAATTCTGGTAATCTCTTCATCGGCCCTAAATAATATTCCAAATATCAAATTCAAATAACTATCATTATATCTCACCTCACACGTGTTTAACAGGATGATTGCTTCAAACAGACTAACTTTAAAATTCGAGATGGTCTATGTTCTTAACAAAATCACAGAAAAGTGTAAGGTGTTTTTAAGGTTATATTTAAATCATTGACATTACATAATAAGATTTATTAAAGCCTAAATATAATTATATATTATATATGAAATAAAATAGAAAAAGGCTTTTCACTTGATAGAAGAAATATAACAAAATTTTAATATCAAAACAGATTTAATCTGTTAGTCTTCTAAAATTTTAATTTCAAAAAAATTTTCATTCAAAAAACTTTTAGAATTAAATCAATGTCTACAATAAGCACCGCTTATATTTAATAGACGTATATAATCAAAACTCAATATATAATGTCAAATGGAATAAATAAACCAACAGATTTAAAAAAAGTCATTAAAATTAATAAATTGAAGCTCTCGGGTGAATGCGGATGTTGGGAGGGAGCTTCCACCTCTTAGTTGGGGAGACGGCGTTTCGTTTCCGAGCATGCGGATCTGAAACTCATCAGACAAGTCGTGAGGCGCAGCTCTGCCTGTTACGCCGGTGACCATGCGTCCGCTTGGAACGCTGATTTTCAAACGCATTGCGTTGCTCTATTTGAACCTAGCGGGGACGGTTAGTCACGATTCTTATGACTGGTTGGGTCCTCTATCGGTATGCCGGTTAAACTACGATAAAGCAAGGCAGATTTATGGACGGGGAGCGAAGAAGTTGTTCGCTACACACTCCCACTCCAGTGAGGCAAGGATACAGTCCGCCGCTGGGCTGGTCGCGGTGCCATCTCCAGCGGGGATCTGTGGAACGAAGGAAAGGGCCATCTCGGAATTCTGATTAGGGGGCAATTAGGGCCACCTAACGCATGGGCTGGTTCGCTCTTAAAGCAAACCCTTCCAATCACGTCGGGGTCACCAATGAAGCTCTCGAATGAATACGGATGTTGCGAGGGAGCTTCCACCTCTTAGTTAGGGAGACGGCGTTTCGTTTCCGAGCATGCGCATCTGAAACTCATCAGACAGGCTTGATGCGCAGGCTCTGCCTGTTACGCCGGTGACCATGCGTCCGCTTGGAACGCTTACTTTCAAACGCACTGCCTTGCTCTATTTGAACCTAGCGGGGACGGTTAGTCCCGATTCTTATGATTGGTCGGGTCTTCTATCGGTACGCCGGTCAAACTACGATAGAGCAAGGCAGGTTTCTGGACGGGGAGCAAAGAAGTTGTTCGCTACACATTCCCCCTCCAGAGAGCGTCGATATGGTCACGGAATAGGACGTTGGGTGCAGGCAAGGATGCAGTCCGCCGCTGGGCTGGTCGCGGTGCCATCTCCAGCGGGGATCCGTGGAACGAAGGGAAGGGCCATCTGGGAATGCTGGTTAGGGGGCAATTAGGGCCACCTAATGAATGGGCTGGTTCGCTCTTAAAGCAAACCCTCCCAATCACGTCGGGGTCACCAGTGAAGCTCTCGAATGAATGCGGATGTTGTGAGGGAGCTTCCACCTCTTAGTTAGGGAGACGGCGTTTCGTTTCCGAGCATGCGCATCTGAAACTCGTCAGACAGGCTGATGCGCAGGCTCTGCCTGTTACGCCGGTGACCATACGTCTGCTTGGAACGCTGACTTTCAAACGTATTGCCTTGCTCTATTTGAACCTAGCGAGGACGGTTAGTCACGATTCTTATGACTGGTCGGGTTCTCTATCGGTACGCCGGTCAAACTACAATAGAGCAAGGCAGGTTTCTGGACGGGGAGCGAAGAAGTTGTTCGTTACACACTGCCTCTCCAGTGAGCGTCGGGTTTCTGGACGGGGAGCGAAGAAGTTGTACGCTACAAAATAAATATTTAAAGGAGGCAAAATTGTGTTTCTGACCTCACCAATTGCCTTTTAAAAACATGAACACAACTTAAGGACTTCTTAATGTGAGATCAGTGTTTCTTAATGGTGAGATCAGAAAAATTTTGTCTCCTTCAAATATTTATTTATTAATTTTAATGACTTTTTTTATATCTGTTGGTTTATTTATTCCATTTGACATTATATATTGAGTTTTGATTATATACGTCTATTAAATATGAGCGGTGCTTATTGTAGACATTAATTTAATTCTAAAAGTTTTTTGAATGAAAATTTTTTTGAAATTAAAATTGTAGAAGACTAACAAATTAAATCTGTTTTGATATTCAAATTTTGATATATTCGGAATCTTTCGACAATCATAGAAACACGTGTCAGGATTCTGAATATATTGTGAAACATAAAAACTGTGTGAATTATTTTAATGAAAAATAGTAATATATGACAAAGTGCAGTACTCTCAAGCTTGATTGTACATCATGGAATTGCTTGTTTCTTAGGTGGATACATTTTTTTTAATATTGGTTGGAGTAGTACTTTGTGATCGTTCATATTAAAATGGAACAAAATATGAAAGTACTTAGTTTTATATCACTTTTTATTACTGAAGGAGTAAAAGCAAGAAAGCTGCAAGAAGAGATTATATGGCATTGCATCCAGGTGATCCAATTCCAAGTGAAAATACATTCCTTAAAATTCACAACCGTGTAAGAGGTGCTAAAAGTTTTAAGAGAAGGAGATGTAGCGTCTTACGCAATGAGAATCTAGAACTCGACATTTTGAAGGTAATTTTATGATAATTTTTTATTGATAAATGCTGAAATTTGAATATTATTGAATTTGAAATCAACCGCACAACTTCATAAAAATTGTTTTAGAAAATCTAGAAAATCAATTAAAGGAAGCATCACGTGAACTTGCAATAAGCGGTTCGAAGATTCATAGAGTGTTAAAAAAGAACAATTATAGGCCATACAAGTCCTCACAGAAGACCAAAAGCGGAAACGCTTAGAATACTGTCAACATATGCTGCAAAGACTGGAGGAAGATCCTAATTTATTAAATTTTATAATGTGGACGCATGAATCATCGTTTTCCACAGGAGGCGTATTGAACATAAAAAATAGGCATTCTTGAGAAAACAAAAATCGAAGACAACGCAAAGTATTTCAAATTAGAAAATCTGGAATTAGTATATTTTATTACGACTCCAAAAAGTAAGCTTTTTCCGTGCTCGCACGATGAGTTCCCGTTCAGTTGCAGCCGAACACGGGAATTCGTGCTAGCACGAAAAAAACCTTTCTGGACGTGTAATGAACGATATTTTTTATTATACCATTCTGAAAACAAGAGCACGGGAATAGGTCTTTACTTAAAACTTATCATCACTCACTGTGCTAAAATTTCTTTGCTGTCGACACTTACAAAATAGTTCAAACTCCTTCTCGTATCTGCCACATGACTTAGTAGGCAGTAATTGTGCACTTATTTTTGTCGCTTCTAGCGATATTTGTTCTTCAGGAGAAAGCATTTCGATACTGTAGAACAATAATTATTTATTGAAAACACTGTCAGGATGCAATCGTTGCTATGTGTTACTAACAATAATTCATCTCAGCCATAGACAAAATACATCGTCTATGTCTCAGAGCACCGTAAAACTTTTTTTATTACTCATGCAGGGAAAGTACTATCTTTGCGCTTGCTTTTGGGGTCAAAAAGACGCTAATTGCCCACTTCACAATTACCACACGAGTTTTGAGTAAATTTAATGTCGATTTCAGTGCGACAAGTAAAGTTCTCGCACGCAAATTTTCATTGGCACACGCAAATTGACAAAATTAAAATAAGACAGTCGAACTGTCAATACTAAATAAGTGAGATTGGCATTTAAATGAAAATATTTTATACTCCCATTATCCCCGCATTCGTAATAAAAAATAGTATGTGCAACTCGTGCGAGGTTGTCCATTGTCCATTCGAACTTCACTCTAGTGGGCAATCGACAACTTCTCGCACTAGTTGAACAATATACTATTACGGTGCGCCTGCACGGAAAAGGGTCACTTTCCGTACTCTAAATTGACATGTAATGATGGGGTTTTCAGAATGGTATAGTGAAATAGTATATTCTGGACATATAATGAACGATATTTTTCATTATACCATTCTGAAAACAAGAACACGGGACGAAATTAAATCTTTACTTGAAGCTTTTATTTTCCAATATGAACGAACATATACATTCTGTCAAGAAAGTACCGGGAATTATCGATTTGAATCTGGCGGGGCAATGAGGCAGGTAAAATTTTTTTTTTCCTAGGTTGGTCCCACTGTCCTTAATTACTATGCCAAGCTTGAGCGGGATCTGTCAACTAGTGTGTTTGCAACAGCTGATTAAGTCAGTCGATGTCAGAGTGCGTGCCGATTTTTACTATGGGTGATTACGTTGAGCAAAGAATTTGTTTAAAGTTTTGTGTTGCAAATGAATTTTCGTGTGCCGATGCATTGAAAATGTTGCAAAAGGCCTTTGGTGATAATGCTCTATCGAAAACTCGTGCATATCAGTGGTACAGAGCCTTCAAGGACGGTCGTGAAGTGGTCGCCCATCGACGGCTTCGATCGAAGATAACGTCGATAAAATTAAGGAAAGGGTGCTGGAAAACCGTCGTACCAGCTTGAGAGAGATAGCACATGATCTTAAAATATCCCACGAGTCCGCACGTACGATTTTGATTGATATTTTGGGCATGAGAAAGGTGGCCGCACGACTCGTACCGAAAGACCTGAATTTTCTTCAAAAACTTCATCGCGAACAGGTTGCTTCAGACATGCTGGATCGCTGTAATTCCGATTCTACATTCATGGAACGCATTATAACTGGTGATGAGACCTGGGTCTACGAGTACGATATGCAAACAAGCCAAATTTGTGGGCGAACAACTCATGGATTTTGCATGACGATAACGCGCCTTCTCACCGAGCTACGATTGTGACTGACTTTCTCGCCAAAAACTCAACAAACGTGCTTCAGCAACCACCGTATTCGCCGGATTTGGCTCCCTGCGACTTTTTCCTCTTCCCAAAACTAAAATTGCCACTTCGTGGCACCCGTTTTGAGTCGATTGAAGCCATAAAACAAAATTCGGCGCGAGAGCTAAAGTCCATCCCGGAAAGCGCCTATAAAAAATGTTTCGATAATTGGAAGTGCCGTTGGCATAGATGTATTGGAGCAAATGGAGCCTATTTTGAAGGCGACCCAATAAATTTTGACGATTAAATGTAAAAATGTTGTTTTAATTGAAAATTCCCCGGTACTTTCTTGACAGAGTAGTATATCTTGCCTATGACCTATAGAACAATAATTATTTATTGAAAACACTGACATCTACTATCATGATGCAATCGTTGCTATGTGTTTCTAACAATAATTTATCTCAGCCATTGACAAAATACATCGTCTATGTCTCAGAGAACAGTAAAACTTTTTACGGTGCGCGCACGGAAAAGGGTCACTTTCGATACTCTAAATTGACATGTAATGATAGGGTTTTCAGAATGGTATAATGAAAAGTTACTTACGTTTCATGTGGCATTATTTATAATAAAACTGTGCGGCCTATATTTTTGACTACACATTAACACGTGAAGCATATTCCGAAAAGATACTGCCAAAGATCACTCAACTTTTGGAGCAACTGTTTTCTTCTGAAGAATTAGAGCAAATAATTTTACAACAGGACGGAGCACCCCTGCACAGAGATTTGGAAGTTCGGGAATATTTTAGTGGTCAATTTTATCTCTGGATCGATTATGGTGCACCTATTTAATGGCCACCGAATATTCCGGATTTAACACCGGTCGACACGTTTTATGGTTTCTGAAGGAAAAAATTTACTCTGGTAATAATGAAAGTGTTGAGATCATGAAAAACAAAATTGAAGCATTAATTCATGAACTCAATCAGAAGCATAATAATGCTATCACAAATAGTCTAACCAACATGAGAAAACGATATGAACTATGTATATCAAATAATGATGGCCATTTCGATCAATTTCGTTAGTTTTAACTGTTCGTTTCATACCACCATAAATTCTCATCAATGTCGAGTTCTTGATTCCCATTCGGTATGCCTGCCTCTTTCTCTGAAAACTTTTCGAATCTTTTACAAGGATGTAAGTATTATTAAATATATTTTCACTTGGAATTGGATGATCTGGATATAACGCCATATATTCTCCCCATTAAGTTTTTTTGATTTTATTGTTCTCCACATAAATACAAGATTTATTGTATTAGTAATGATATCTTGGTATGTATTAATTTTTTTAAATACATTTCAATTTATTTAGATTTTTTCCGCTTCTGTGTAATCATGTTTTAGAAATAATTTTATTGTATATCAACGTGTGTTATATTGTTAGCAATGTCGTTTGCTGATTTATCACAGCCTACCACTTGACAATCGATTATTGAGCCTGCCAGGTGGTTATTTGAATTTGAGACTTTGTAGATCTCAAAATAAGAAAGATCGATACATACATATATATTCGAAATCAGGAGAGAAAGAGGTAGCCAAAAATGAGAAAATATACGGGATGATCCATTTGAAAAATGAAGTTGCGCTCAATATCTTGTCCGCTCTGCATATATTCCATTTTGTAAAATCATTTTGAAAAAATTCAATTGATTTCGTACTGAGTTCTCCACCTCGTTCTTGGTAATAGCACAGTCTCATAAAACTCGTTCCTAAGTTTGAGTTGAAATATTACGCCTTTGTTGGGGTCGGCTATACTCGTCAGCTGTCTTGCATAAACATTGTTCTTGAGATAACCCCAAGAAAAAAATCCAATGGCGTAAGTTCTGGCGATCTAGCCGGCCACTCAATTGTATCTCTTCGTCCAATCCATTTATTGGGGAAGTTTGCGTTTAAGTAATTTCTGACCAATGAAGCATAATGGGGTGGGGTTCCATTCTGCTGGAACCAGACATTTTCATTCGGTAGGCTTGGATCTACTTTTTTCTCCTTTATTGAAATTTACGATCTACTTTTTACAAATATTATGTGAATGTGATGTATTTAAAAGACATGTAGAAGATATCAAACATATTGATACTTCTTTACAATACTTCAATTGGCCTGGTTTTCTGTAACCTTCTTCTATTGAATGGATTTTGTGCTAGTAGGTCTACAAAACTGTTCTCATGTCCTTCCAGATTTTGTTGTACGTTTTTTGATTTCATCATCAATGAAGAAGATATTCCAGTCATTATGTATTGTTCAGTTGGAAACGTACCAAGGTGCCTCTACTAGCGAGCGTAATATTTTTGATTAGAGTCTCTGTATTATTTGGATGTTTGAGGCCTTAGAATATCCCCAGAATTGGACACCGTATGTCCATATTGGTTTTATTATGGCTTTGTAAATCAATATCTTGTTTTGAATGAATAGCTTGGATTTTCGGCCTATAAGCCAATACATTTGTCGAATTTTCATGTTTATCTGTGTCTTCTTAGCTTGAAGCATGTGATGTTTCCAGGTGAGGCGTTGGTCCAAATGGATTCCTAAGTATTTGGCTTGTGTATTGACGGGAATTCGACTATCGCTTATTTTCACTGGTGGACAAATGTCTCGTTTGTTGGTAAATGTTACCTGCACAGATTTAGTTTCATTAATGGTTAGGCGCCACTGTCCATTTTCCAGCTCATTCGGATGTTCTTGCAGATTTTCAGAAGCTGTTTCCGCATTTTGATGGGTTATGTCGTCTGCAAAAGAAGCTAGTGTGGTGTTCTGATTCTCTGGGATGTCAGATGTATATATAATATAGAGAAGTGGACCCAGTATACTTCCTTGTGACATCCCCGCTTTTATTTCAGTTGATCTAGAGAGAGCATCTCCACATTTTATAGCAAAGTATCGGTCGGTCAGATATGATTTCAAAATTAGATAGTATGGTTGGGAGAGAAGCTTTTTCAATTTGTAGAGTAATCCATTATGCCCAACTTTGTCGAATGCTTGGTATGAGTCTAGGAATACAGCCGAACAGTATTTATTATCTTCAAGACTTTTTAAAATGATGTTCACCACACGGTGTATTTGATGAGTTGCTGAATGCTTTTCCTTGAATCCTAATTTATGGTAGTATTTTTCAATTCTCAATTTTCAATCTCTTGAGTAGCAGGTTTTCGAACAATTTTCCCAGAATTGGTAAAAGACTTATTGGCCTATAAGATCTCACATCGTGCTCTGGTTTGTTTGGTTTACATATCATTATTATCTCGGAATATTTCCAGATGGTCGGAAAATATGATAAACTCATCATTCGATTGAATATAGTGTTGAGTGATAGTAAGGCCTTTTGGGGCAGTTTCTTCAAAATCTCCGCAGTAATCAAATCGAAACTAGTTGCTTTCTTATTTTTTAGCTTCTTGATTTCCTGGAAAGGTTTTTATAGGGAGAGACATCTGGCAAGCAACATCTAAAAAAGACTCAACTTCCGTATCATCGTTGCCTGAGTGGAAATCATCCAGGGTGACAAGTGGGATGCGAAGATATTTGATTTCTCCTCGTCGGAGTTGGCCCAATCTCCATTTGTCTTTTAGATTGGAGGTTTTCGTATTGATTGTCTTTTGTACTTTTTCGTAGCTTTTCAGATGTTGTATTCGCTGTTATTGTCTATATTCTGAATGTGGTGTTAGAATTGAGAGTTGGAGTGCTCTTGTAGAATTCTTCTAAGCTTTTTACGTAGGCGATTATATACTGTTTTGTCCACTGGGTTACGAGATCTTTGTCATCTGCCTCTAGTTTGTCATTTTTCACTTACTAGTTCTCGAATTTGCAGAGGTAGTTTCGTTAGAGTGCTTTGCCAGGCTGCTGTCTGGATAATTTCAGTAATATACCTTGTGGCAGTTTCCAAATCTTCAGTATCTTTGAGTCTAATATCCAATCTTATATTGTCATTTAATATGAAACCACATTTAAATTTCTATTTGCTATCACCTTCATCAAGTTGCATCCTTTAGGAGTTATCAGTCGTGAACCCCAATGGGTATGTTTTGCGTTCCAATCTCCTCCAATTATGAATCTTCTCGTGAAGTTTCGGAACCTCGTGTATTGGTCTTCGGTTATATTATGCCAAGGTGGGGAGTAAATGGCTGATACATCAAAGCTCCACGTTTCCGTGAATACTGTTATACTTGTTGCTTGTATTTCTTCTGTCATGAAATTTGATAGTGCATGGTGTTTAAAATTTTTCCGAAAAAGTAGGGCTAAGCCACCGTGTGCTCTACCATGTGAATGTTCAGGTGAGTTGGAAAACTGTTCTTTCAATGAAGTGAGTTTCTGATATCAGCATAATGTCTATTTTATACAAATTTATAAAAGTAAATAATTCATCTTTGTGGTTTGGAAGGCCGTTCGCATTCCATGAAGCAATACGTATGGATTTTGCCATTGCTGAATCTAATGTAGTTCATTAACAAGTGTTGTCAGCAGATTAAGCATAATCTGATTCTGGTTCATCATCTGCGTGATCATGGATTTTAAGTCTGAAAGGAAACTTGTCATCACTGTTTCTAAGGAATTCGAGTTTTGACTCTGAGAGGGGCGTTCTTCATGTACTTCATTTTGCCGGAGTGCTTGGGCGTAAGACATCCTGTTTGGTCAAGCCATGATTTTGGTTGCTTGTTGGTCAATTTCATACCTAGTTTCTTGGGTGTTTTGGTGCCTGTTGGGCGGTTTTTGGTTGTATATTGTAATTTTTTGTTCGTATCAGAAGTTTATAGACTTGGCATCCTTTGTAGTTGGATGGATGGCTTCCTTCACATAAGGCACATCTGGCTGGAGTCGATCTAGGTTTTGTGCAGGTTTTAGAGTCATGTTGATTTCCACATTTCACGCACATAAATGGTCTATTACAATATGATTTCGAGTGTCCGTATTCTTGGTATCTGGTGCATTGTATTATTTCTCTATTTCTTTTCGGTGGTTCGATACTTATTTTCTAATTTAGAATAAATTCCAGTTGGTATATATCTTTATTGTTGTCCTTCGGTTCCAAGTCCACATAGAAGAGTGGAAGAAGATTTTTCATTCGATCTTTACTGATGTTTTTGACTTTGTAGCCGTGCTTTTCTATGTCTGTTTTTATGTCGTCTGTTGAAATGCTAGAGTGAAGATGTCTGACAACAACCCTGTAGGCCTTGTTTTGCTCAATTTGGTATGTATGAAATATTATATTTTTTCCTCGAAAGAATCTTACTAGTGTTCTGTATGTTTCAGGAATCTTAACAATAATCTTAACGTAATTGTTGAAAAGTGTTTTTGTGTAAAACTGCTCATCAGCAATAGTTGTTGACAGATTTTCAATCATTTCCTGGTAATCTGTAATTTCGTGTATAAAAATGGGTGGTGGATTAGGTATTTTCGGTGGCGTCTGAGTAATATCATTATTCTCAGTTTCGTTGTGTAGATATTGAAATCTGTTACTGGTTCCAGTTGTTGGATTTTACATTATTTCTGGCGAAGGGTTTGGAAATTTCCTTTTCTTGACTGTTTGCCGTTGAAGGCTGGTCATAATGTTGTTATGTTAGCCGCCCGCTAGGACGGCTAATCTATAAAGTAATTGGATTCAGTGTTTTATTTCTCTGAATGGAAATCAGATAAAAAATATTTATTTACATACGTTTTTAGCAGATGACTTTGAAGAGATAGTTTGGACCACTGAGATAACGCACATGTACTCCCGAGCACGGTTAAAATGCGAATTGGCTTGGATCTTTACATTAGGAAATAGGATGACTAACGCAGGAACAACTTCGTGTCTAATAAAACTCAAATATTCTTCAGCTATCAAAGTTCCATTTATAAATATAGGACTAATAATATGGTCACCTATGATACCTGCCCAAACGTTCACCTTTTGGGGATACTGCGTATGTGTCTCACGCATCCAATGAGGATTATCCGCTGACCAATATCTATAATGTAAATGTTGATTCATCAGAAAAAAGGATACTGAATTGTTTCAGCCGTTACTATTTGGTAGTTGATCATAATTAAAACAAATTGTAGAAATTACTATGTTTTACTACCAATAAAAATATATATTACACTTTTCTTGTGACTCGAGTTTCGGGAATTGAACTATCCCATCGTCATACAACTGAATACCTAACAGTGGTACAGAGGTATTTAAACAAAGTCAGTTGTCTGATGATGGGATAGTTCATTTCCCGAAACTCGAGTCACAAGAAAATGTGTAATATATATTTTTATTGGTGGTAAAACATAGTAATTTCTACAATTTGTTTTAAGAAAAAAGGATTGTACTAACAGTTATTTCGTTTATGTTTAGTTTATTCATTATTATTTCGCAGAAATGCATTCTATGATCTGGATCGTTTTCTAGGTTATTTAAAAAATACAATTATTCAACGCATGATAAATTATAAATTTTATTATTTCAGCCAGTAGTATACATAAGAGACCATGCATTCATTAGTTGAAATCAGGTTGTTAAGGAGCTTTAAAAATATACAGATATTCCATTTTAAATAAAGAGGACGGACTGTGATGGACTTGCGGGAATCACCCTGTATATTTAAATTTATGTTTAAAATAAAATAGAAAAAGGCTTTTTACTTAATAGAAGAAATATAACAAAATTTGAATATCAAAACAGATTTAATCTGTTAGTCTTCTACAATTTTAATTTCAAGAATTTTTTTATTTAAAAAACTTTTAGAATTAAATTAATGTCTACAATAAGCACCGCTTATATTTAATAGACGTATATAATCAAAACTCAATATATAATGTCAAATAAAAATAAATAAACCAACAGATATAAAAAAGTCATTGAAATTAATAAATAAATATTTAAAGGAGACAAAATTTTTGTTTCTGATCTTACCATTAAGCACACCAATTGCCTCTCAAAAACATGAACACAACTGAAGGACTTCTCAAAAAATATGATTTATTTGAAATATTTAATATTTTCAAATATTCAAATAAGTTAATTCAGAAATCTCTCAAAACATGCACTATATCTTCAAAAAACAATTATAATTCTGGTAATCTCTTCATCGGCCCTAAATAATATTCCAAATATCAAAATCAAATAACTATCACTATATCTCACCTCACACGTGTTTAACAGAATAATTGCTTTAAACAGACTAACTTTAAAATTCAATATAGTCTATGTTCTCAACAAAATCACAGAAAAGTGTAAGATGTTATAAGGTTATATTTAAATCAATGACATTCCATAATGAGATTTATTAAAGCCTAAATATAATTATATATTATATATAAAATAAAATAGAAAAAGGCTTCTTACTTGACAGAAGAAATATAACAAAATTTTATTATCAAAACAGATTTAATCTGTTAGTCTTCTACAATTTGAATTCCAAAAAAAATTTTATTCAAAAAACTTTGAGAATCAAATTAATGTCTACAATAAGCACCGCTTATACTTAATAAACGTATATAATCAAAACTAAATATACAATGTCAAATGGAATGAATAAACCAACAGACATAAAAAAGACGTTAAAATTAATAAATAAATATTTGAAGGAGACGAAATTTTTGTATGTGATCTTACCATTAAGAACACCAATTGTCTTTCAAAAACATGAACACAACTTAAGGACTTCTCAAAAAATATAATTTATTTGAAATATTTAATATATTTAAATATTCAAATAAGTTAATTCAGAAATCTCCCAAAACATGCACTATATCTTCAAAAAAAATAATCTCTTCATCGGCCCTAAATAATATTCCAAATATCAAAATGAAATAACTATCACTATATCTCACTTCACACGTGTTTAACAGGATAATTGCTGTTGAGAACATAGACTATCTTGAATTTTAAAGTTAGTCTGTTTAAAGCAATTATTCTGTTAAACACGTGTGAGGAATATTATTTAGGGCCGATGAAGAGATTACCAGAATTATAATTTTTTTTTTGAAGATATAGTGCATGTTTTGAGAGATTTCTGAATTAACTTATTTGAATATTTAAATATATTAAATATTTCAAATAAATTATATTTTTTGAGAAGTCCTTAAGTTGTGTTCATGTTTTTGAAAGGCAATTGGTGTTTTTAATATTAAGATCAGAAACAAAATTTTGTCTCCTTCAAATATTTATTTATTAATTTTAATGACTTGTTTTATATCTGTTGGTTTATTTATCCTATTTGATATTAAATATTGAGTTTTGATTATATACGTCTATTAAATATAAGCGGTGGTTATTGTAGACATTAATTTAATTCTAAAAGTTTTTTGAATAAAAATTTTTTTTTAATTTAAATTGTAGAAGACTAACAGATTAAATCTGTTTGGATAATCAAATTTTGTTATGTTTAAAAAGCGCACCATTGAATTTGAAAGTTAGCGTGTCACTGTGTTTTTTATAATTTTTCAACATAAGGACTCAGAGAATTTTTTTCATAAATGGTTTACACTGTATATTAATGTTAAGTCCAAACATCCTGTATATACATAAATGATCAATAAGCGAATTCACCAATTTCATTAAAATATTGATATTTTGAGGAAACTAACTTAAATTGGTATTTTACAGAAACTTGTGGTGTAGATTGCGCTATAATTGGCACACATACAAACCTTCATGGGAACAACATAATCAACGAAGTTGAACAAGCCAACGATATTAACTTGGCGAAAACAGCAGCTGATAATGCAAAATCTAGAATTCATAACCCAAGCGAGGGTCAAAATACAGCAAATGATAATAAAGGAGAGAAATACTCTACAAAAATCAAAACCCCCATGAAGATCATACCACTGCCTAATCTCAAAAGAATCTTGCATCCTCCTCCTCGAAACATGCATCTCTTTATTTTGGAGAAATCCACCCTGCCATCTTTTCCAGCTGACGATGATGACCTCCTGAAACTTCCCAAACCAAAAAAAAAACTATACCATCATTTTACAATGGATGATTTCATCCAGAGAAGAAAGGAACTTAAGGAGAAATGGCAAGCGCGACACAATAAAGTTTTGAATAGGGCTTCATACGGGCTACATAACAAGAAAGAGAGCCATCCCAAAACAATAGTAGAACTTCCGGAGCCTCCTCAAGTAACTGAAAAACAATCAGCAAGATGGAATTCTCCAATGCAAGCTGTGACAAAAAAGAAAAATATGGTCAACGGTAATTCACAAAACCTCAGAAAAAATATTGGAGTTGTATATGACCAAGTTACTCCTCGTACAAGAAGAATACTTGAACATAAAGAAGAAGGAACACAACGTCTAGAAAATACTGAATATTTCCGTTCTTCCAAGATAAAAAATCGTTTTTCGGAGAAATTACAACCTCCATCAGATTTACAAATATTGCCGACAAAAATCGGGGACACCAAGACAAAATCTGAAATAAGAACAGAAATTGTAGTACTCAAGAGCAGTCCAATTACAGAGGGAATTGCAAAATCTGAGATGAATAATAATAATAACACAACAGAAAATAATTTCAATCCGGCCAACTATGTATACGAATATCCCCCAATTGTAGATACATTCATGATGCCCGAGATCTACTGGCGTACAGGGATCCTTCCAACATCAACCAAATCAACGTTTTCTTCACTTTCTTTTATAACTACTTCTCCATCAACGCAAGCAAAAAGATCTTCTAATAAAGGCAATACTGCAGATTCTAGGAATGCCAACCCAAACAATCCAAACATTAAACCTTCTTCTTCAAAAACCTTAGGAGGTCAGGTTAGCGATCTGGATAAAGAGCCGGATGGTGCAGCAATGCTAAGATATGTACCTGAAAGAACTACGCCTGAAGCGACATCTTCTATTATGGATGATGTAGTGAGTGTTAAAATCAACGCTCCATTCTTCGCCGGAAATCAAACTAATCATATAAGGATCCCATTCGAAAGTATAGATTTTTTGCATGGAAAATCAGCAGAGCATGTGGGCGATCCAATCGATACACAGCGCGCTTCAGAAACCGGAAACGGTATGGTAAAAAATGAATATCAGATATCTACCCGAAAATATCAAAGTAAATCAGCAGGAGAAGAAGTTACACAGAAGTCTGTTGAAAATGATGCTCAAGTTTCCATTCAAAATACAGTTGTTCCGAAACTAACATCTAGACCACCAGAGAGTAGTGCCATGAAAATTGCGGAAGACACTCAAGTTAATCAAGATTGGAGGGACCATCTCAGGAAAGCAGTCAAAGAGAGATTGCGAAAATTAAGGCGGGATTCTATAGATTAACTGTTCAATCTTTACTTTCTTGTATTACTATGGATATTTCAAATTTATGCATAAAATGAATGATTTTTCATTTAGTTTTATTTATTAAAGTACTGTCCTCCGGGATAAAAATTAGAATTTCCATGAGAAAATTTGCAAAAAAATTCTTCTGAATCAAGCATCAATTTCCGCGGTTGAAACAAATGTTCTTCTCACAACTCCATTTATTGAAGAGTTTCTGCCTCACACGTAAGTATGGCCGACCTTATATTAAGCGTAAAAGATTGTTTCAAACGCTTAAGGAAAAATTCGGTAAAAAGTAAAACAAATATAGTCTTCATTCGTAAAAAAAATTTATTTGTTATAGTTTCTTTACTACGTACAGATAGTTTCTAAATTGAATTAGGAAAATATTTTTTTTTAAATACCCATACCAAAAAATTTAAGTTAAAATCAATACGCATAATTAGAAAGAAATTCTAACTTTACGGTATATACAGGTGACCCAAATATAATTCTTGATCCCATTCTCTTCCAAGTTACTGCCTGTATTGGAGGAAAATTTTTGTTTTTATTGAATCTTTTCTATGGAACAATTTACAAAAAGAAAATGTGGCAAATCGTTAACACTAATTTAGTGTCACTCTTTGACATTTTTATTAATTTCTAAACTTCATCATAAAGGGGTGAGAAAATGATCCACTACAATATTCTGCATCAAAACCTTTTGATGCTTCAACATTTTTCAAATTAAAAAAATTATTCGAAAAGAAAAATTTATTCTCCTTGATTTGCAAGTTTAATTCTTTAGAAAATGATTCTCCATTACCAAGATTGTTTTCACATAAACTCACACAGACTAATACGTTGATAAAATCAAGTAGACTTCTCTGAGATGTAATCATATAAATTAATATTGAGGAGGTTGGTGCCAAATAAAGTATTAGTGACAAATATTCCTATTCACCAAAATTTTATAATGACTAGAAGAATTTCTAGTTATTAAATTCTAAATAATAAATTTCAGATCAGTCTGTAGCCAGTAAACTATTGGAAAACATAAGAAAAAATATTTAATTGAATCAGCCTTTACTTGATGAAAAATAAAAATAAGGTCATTCTGATTTTCACAAATATTATTATCATAATACAACGATCGTTTCGCTAACACAGTAGCATCTTCAGGAAGGTGGTATATCTTACATTGTTGAGTTGGAATTTGTTCTCGAAATAGGCTTCTATCTATATTAGAGAGGGTACAAAATTTTTATTAAGCTTTAAATTAATGTTAGAGAATTTTCTAGAATAGAATTTGTTATTCATAAGGTCAATTTGAACCAGCTGTATCGGATAAAGTTTTCTTGGTTATTTCGGTCAATATTCTATATTTTCTATAGATTCTTTTATGTCTTTAAGTGTTGGTTGAAGCGTGAGAATTCTATATGTCTAATTTAAATTAAAAATTTGTTTCTAAGACATTTTTTTTTTTAATTTTCAAAAACTTTTCTGAGAATTTCTGAAAATTAAATTTTGTAGAGATTTTACGGAATTATTACTTGAAAAACAGTTATATATAAGGTTGTTCGGAAAATAATTTCGTTTTTCCCTACAGAGGATTTAGTTGTATTTTTTCAAACCCAACTTCACACTTGAGCCACAAAATCAATATATTTTTTTCAGAGCTGATATAGCACGTCCTGTGTGTGAAAAAGATCAATTAATTCTACAAATTCGTTTTTGGTTGGTGTCCCTTGAAATATGGAGAGTAATAAGCAGCATTTTCGTCATATTTTACTTTACTTTTACTATAGAAAAGGTGAAAATGCTGTTCAAGCCAGAAAGAAATTATACGATGTGTATGAAGATGATGTATTGACAGTAGGTCACTGCCAGAACTGGTTTGCAAAATGATCAATTTTTGAAGCGCATCATTACTGAGAACGAAAACTGTACGTAACAATGTCAAACGCAAGAGATCGTGGAGCAAAAGAGATGAACCGGCTCAAAGCATTTCGAAAGCCAGTATCCATCAACAAAGGTAATGGTTTCTTTTTGATGGGATTTTAGAGGAATCGTATTTTTTTTTAGCTTTTACGGTATAACTCAACAATTAATTCAGAAGTCTACTGTCATCAGCAGAACAAACTGATTGATGCATTGATGCAACAGAAAAGGCCAAAATTAATCAACAGGAAAAGAGTAGTGTTCCACCAAGATAATGCGAGACCTCATACAAGTTTCGCACTCGCCAAAAGCTCTTACAGCTTGAAGGGGATACACTACCACACCCACCATATTCTCCAGATGTGGCACCTTCGGGGTATTATTTGTTCCAGTCTTTGCAAAATTTTTTGGAAGGTGAAACCTTTACTTCAAATGAAGAGGTGAAAAATCACCTGGATCAGTTTTTTGCCAGCAAAGACCAAACATTTCATGAGCTTGAAATCATGCTACTACCAGAAAGTTGACGAAAAGTGTTGGACCAGAATGGCCAATATATAATTTGATAAACTATAAATTCATAGAGGTTGATACTTGATAGAAGGTATATAAAATTATTTAAATATATTAATATTAGCCTTCTACATATTTCATTTCAAAAAATTATATTTAATAATTATAACTTCAGGAATTAAATTAAAATAATGTCATATAAGTACCACTTATATCAAACGACATATAAAATAAACATTCATTATAAGATATCCAAATGATATAACAAAATCCAATAAATAAAAATTGTTAACCAAAATCCTATAAATTAAATATTTTGAGTAGACAAAATTTTGTTTCTGCTGATCAATCTTATGAAAACAAATATCTTTAAAAAATACTGAATTGTTTCAGCCGTTACTATTTGGTAGTTGATCATAATTAAAACAAATTGTAGAAATTACTATGGTTTACTACTAATAAAAAGATATATTACACATTTTCTTGTGACTCGAGTTTCGGGAAATGACAAGTGACATCAGACAACTGAGAGTTGTCTGATGATGGGATAGTTCACTTCCCGAAATTCGAGTCACAAGAAAATGTGTAATATATCTTTTTATTGGTAGTAAAACATAGTAATTTCTACAATTTGTTTTAATTCTTTCAAAAATGTTTAACATAATCTTAAGAATATCATCATAAAACTATCTTACTTAGAATTTTCAATATTATTGGATATCTAACTAAGTTACTTTCGATAAAATCTCAAGATGTGTAAAAACATTACTAAAAAACAAGTTTTAAGAGAGACTTTGCTTCGTCAGTACTCAAATAATTCATATTCAATAAAATATAACATCAATCAACAAAAAATATTTACTCACCCTTCAACAATTTAGGAAACTTCAGTATTCATTCACCAGAAGTTTTCTAAATTGATAGTGAACTGCTTTTGTGACACAGAATGGTCACTGGCAATTGAAATGTTTACCTTTTGGACTTAAAACATCCCCGGCCATATTTCAACGTATATTGAATAATATTATCAGAAAATATAACCTGAATTTATTCTGCCTAAATTATATAGATGATATTCTAATATTTTCTTCAACATTTGATCAACATATAGACCATTGAAGAGTCTCCTGAAAGCATTATGTAATGAAGGATTCAGACTTAAATTTATCAAGTGTAATTTTGCAGAAGAAGTCAAATATTAAGGACATATTGTAGGAAACAATACAGTACGACCTATAAATGACAATTTAATTTCCATTAGGAATTTTTCCCCACCAGATACTCGGAAGAAGATAAGGCAATTTTTGGGTGAAATTAATTTTTATCACAAATATATAAAAGATTCAGCTAGATTATTAGAACCGTTGCATAATTTACTGCGAAAAAATGTAAAATTCAATTGGTCATTGGCTTGTCAAGAAGCTTTTAATCAGGTTAAGGGCATCCTTTGTTCTGAGCCAATTCTTGCAATTTTCGACCCAAGTACCTATACTACTATATATACTGATGCTAGCGTTCAGGGAGTAGGAGATGTTCTTAAACAAAAACAGATTAATGGTGGAATGAAACCCGTAGCGTATTTCTGTAAAAAACTGAATAAATATCAAAAGAACTAGAAAGCAATATTCCTAGAATGTCTGGCAATTAAAGAGGCAATTAAATTTTGGAAATATTGGCTAATAGGACATAAATTTATTGTTGTTACTGACCATAAGCCATTAGAAGGGAAAGAATTTAGTACAAGACCAGATGAAATGCTGGGTGACATGATGAATTTTCTATCACAATTCGATTTTGAGATTAGATATGAACCAGGAAAAGGAAATGTAGAAGCAGATTGCCTTTCTAGAAACCCAGTTCTGGAAGAAACGGAGAATATGGATGAATGTATAAGAACATTTAATTTGCTGAAATTAAATGAAATAAAGAACGAAGAGAAAACTAGGGCATGGACGAAAATAGCCGATGAATATATTGAAGAATACAATAGAACAGACCATTCTACAACTGGATATAGCCCAGAATATTTACTTTTTGGCAGAACTGATCCCATTGCTCCAGAAGAACTTATTGAAGAGAGAAATTTACCAAAAGATAAGGAAATTGCATATAAAAATTCTTCATGAATACAATAAAAGACTGATCGAGAAGAATAGGAAACATTATGATTTTATAATTGGAAACTATGTTTACGTTAAAATAAATCAAAATTGAACAGAAAAAAACTTGATGAAATAAGAATAGGACCTTTTCCGATAGTGAAAAAAATTTCTAACACTACATATGAGATAGATATTGGAAATAAAAGAAAGGACAATAACTATTTTCATGTGACTAAGTTGCTCCTATGTGAACACGCAAACGTGTAATGAGGGGTGCATACTTTGTGTGGGGGGGATCTAAAAATAAAACTGTTATTTTTAGTGAAAACAACTTTGTAACTTCTATATTCTATGATCTATGTTCTATGTCTAAGATTTTAACCTAAAAAGTGTCACATGTTTATTTAGTTAGTTGTTAGAAATGTGAATTGAGAAACCCGAAGAAATAGCATTGTTTTTGATTTCTTCCAGGTTAGTAGCTATTTTTTTATTTATTTGTTTTTATTTCTTTGTATTTCTTTGTATGTTATTATTTTATTTTGTGTATGTTATTCTGTTATTTTTTAAACTAAAGAAAATAAAATCTTCCAAAATCATGACATCAAATCGTCTATTTCTTCAATTTTAAAAATAAGAATTGATTACATTCTTATATATATTATATGAATCATAACTATTGGGACACAGGTTAAGGACAGATTAATTGGACCAAAATATGACGCAATAAAATATTACTGTGGAAAAAGGCGTAAAACTTGAATTTTTATTTTCGTTTTTTGCTAATTATTTCACTGTTTATCTCGCAGTTCTTACTTCACTTTTTGTATAATTATTATTATTCATCAACACAGAAGGAAATTCACTGAAAAATTCAATGCTAACGAAGCTAAGATAGCCACTTTGGAAGCGTAAATTCAATTTTTGAAATCAAATGCTGATAAAAGTGAGAACACCTTCACCAATGACACACGCAAGAAACTGAGGCAAAAAGTGGATTTTCTCGAGCAGAAGACAAAAAACAATAACATCCGTCTTATCGGCATCAGGGAATCCCAAGGAAAAAATGTGTTGACTCAGGTCAAGAAACTGTTTCATGATTAACTCAGCATACCGGTCACCGATGAGATTACCTCTATACAGATCGGGTGCTGCTAATAAGAAACTACCCCGGCATCTCATTATTGTCTTCAGAGATTCAGAATTTAAGAATACAATATTTAAGAAGAAGAGACTTCTCAAATTTCGAACATAGTTATGAAGGAGGACCTAACGCATGAAAGATGGAAACTTGTCAGAGATTCACCGGAAAAATATGGTTTCAAGAATGTTTGGACGTTTAATAGAGCTGTTTTCGTTAGATCGGAGACAGGTGTTAAAAAACTGATTTCTGGTGTGTAATTACTTAGCTTAATTTTGTTTTAATGATTCGCTAGCTTTGTATTTTTTGCACTTCTATCGCGCACTGGAGGGTTTATTACGGTATGCTTTTGTTGGGTCATCTGAATGTACAATCTTTGGTTCCTAAATTTAATGATTTGAAGGTATTTATTTAGCGGAATAAATTTGACATGCTTGCACTGTCTGAGACTTGGTTAAATGATTCAGTTGATTCGGAGAGTTTAATGATTGAAAATTTTAATTTTGTTAGAGTAGACAGAAATACTGGTGCAAGAGGTTTGGGGGTTTCGTTATATATTCTTAACAGATATAGATTTGAAGTGATTGATGTTCAAAACAATTCTAATGTAGAAAAGTTATTCGTTAAAATTCAATATAATGGAATTTCCTTTGTAATTGCCGTTGTTTATAAACCACCCCTCTTGCCATATAAGCTTTTTATTGATTCTCTGGAAGCTAGTTTGACTCATGCAGTAACTTGTTGTGAGGATGTTATCTCTGTTGGCGATGTAAATGTTAATTTTCTGGATAGCAATTTATCTTCAGTAAAATATTTCAACTCTGTGCTTACCTCTAGTGGTTTGCAACAACACATTCGGGAGTCGACTCATATTACCCCAACTTCAGAATCTCTATTTAAATACTTTAATATTAGCCTTCTACATATTTAATTTCAAAAAATTATATTTAATGATTATAACTTCTGAAAATAAGTTTAAATAATGTCATATAAAATAAACATTCATTATAAGACATCCATATGGTATAACAAAATCCAATAAATAAAAATTGTTTACCAAAATCCTATAAATTAAATATTTTGAATAGACAAAATTTTGTTTCTGCTGATCAATCTTATGAAAACAAATATCTATGAAAAATGTCTAACATAATCTTAAGAATTTCATCATAAAACTGTCTTACTTAGAATATTCAATATTATTGGATATCTAAGTTACTTTATATAAAAACTCAAGATATGTAAAAACATTACTGAAAAACAAGTTTTAAGAGAGACTTTGCTTCGTTAGTATTCAAATAATTCATATTCAATAAATATAACATCAATCAACAACAAATATACTCACCTTTCAGCCATTTAGAAAACTTGTAGTAAACTGAAAAATCTTTAAATGTAGTGTAACGGTTAACTATATGTAAATATTTCTCAGTATTCAGATAATTCATATTCAATAAAATATAACATCAATCAACAAAAAATAATTACTCACCCTTCAACAATTTAGAAAACTTCCGGTAAATGAATACTGAAAAATTTAAATGGAGTTTAAATGGAGGTTAACTACAAATAAATAATTCTGTGGTTTACCCTTGATCTAAAAGATTGAAAGACAATTTAACGGCCTCTGTTATAGCACAAGGACTATCTGTATAAAGAATGTTAAGGAAACCAAATAATTATATATTATGAATAAAATAACATAAATAGGGGTTAACTCTTGATAGAAGGTATATAAAATTATTTAAATAATTTAATATTAGCCTTCTACATATTTGATTTCAAAAAATTATATTTAATGATTATAACTTCTGAAAATAAATTAAAATAATGTCATATAAGTACCACTTTTATCAAATGACATATAAAATAAACATTCATTATAAGACATCCAAATGGTATAACAAAATCCAATATAATAAAAATTGTTAACCAAAATCCTATAAGTTAACTTCTATCAAGAATTAACCTCTATTTATGTTATTTTATTCATAATATATAATTATTTGGTTTCCTTAACATTCTTTATACAGATAGTCCTTGTGCTATAGTAGAGGCCGTTAAATTGTCTTTCAATTTTTTAGATCAAGGGTAAACCACAGAAATATTTACATATAGTTAACCGTTACACTACATTTAAAGATTTTTCAGTTTACTAGAAGTTTTCTAAATAGTTGAAAGGTGAGTAAATATTTGTTGTTGATTGATGTTATATTTTTGAATATGAATTATTTGAATACTGACGAAGCAAAGTCTCTCTTAAAACTTGTTTTTCAGTAATGTTTTTACATATCTTGAGTTTTTATATAAAGTAACTTAGTTAGATAACCAATAATATTGAATATTCTAAGTAAGACAGTTTTATGATGAAATTCTTAAGATTATGTTAGACATTTTTGAAAGATATTTGTTTTCATAAGATTGATCAGCAAAAACAAAATTTTGTCTATTCAAAATATTTAATTTATAGGATTTTGGTTAACAATTTTTATTTATTGGATTTTGTTATACCAGTTGGATGTCTTATAATGAATGTTTATTTTATATGTTATTTGATAGAAGTGGTACTTATATGACATTATTTTAATTTATTTTCAGAAGTTGTTATCATTAAATATAATTTTTTGAAATTAAATATGTAGAAGACTAATATTAATTAAAACAAATTGTAGAAATTACTATGTTTTACTACCAATAAAAATATATTTTACACATTTTCTTGTGACTCGAGTTTCGGGAAATGAACTATCCCATCATCAGACAACTTATGATCAACTACCAAATAGTAACGGCTGAAACAATTCAGTGGCTAATATTAAAATATTTAAATAATTTTATATACCTTCTATCAAGATTTAACCTCTATTTATGTTATTCGGAATCTCTTATTGATGTGATATCGAGCAATGAAAACAGCATTGTTGGTTCAACCTTCTCGTGTCCATCTGATTTTTCTTTGTATGAATGTGTAGCATGTAAAATAAGAGTGGAAAAACCGAAGCTTGAACCACGGATTTTGACTGTCAGGGATTGCACAGGGTTGATGAATTGATTTTTGACGACATTGCTGGTATGGATCTTTCGAAAATATTTTACATGAACGATGTTGATGAGAAGGTAAGATTTTTTCGGAGCACAATCGGATTTGTTTGATAAACATTTCCCTGCTAGAATTATACGGATCTCGAAAAAGCATGCGCCGTGGATGACAGGTAGAATTGGGTGAGCATTATCACCAAAGGCCTTTTGCAACATTTTCAATGCATCGGCACACGAAAATTCATTTGCAACACAAAACTTTAAACAAATTCTTTGCTCAACGTAATCACCCATAGTAAAAATCGGCACGCACTCTGACATCGACTAACTTAATCAGCTGTTGCAAACACACTAGTTGACAGATCCCGCTCAAGCTTGGCATAGTAATTAAGGACAGTGGTACCAACCTAGGAAAAAAAATTTTTACCCGCCTCATTACCCCGCCAGATTTAAATCGATAATTCCCGGTACTTTCTTGCCAGAATTTATAGCTTCTTTGAAAAGTAATTCAAATACTTGAAATTTTAAGGGAACATGGACTGTTGAACATGGGAGCAAAGTTTCTGACTTCGCGTCTGTGCTTTTCTCTGGATTTTTAGAATTTCAACCTGAATTCATATGAATCTCATACAGCGGTACAAATAAACGCCTGATGTCCAGGCCACACACAATACAGCAAGCCACCTTGAAATTAGTTCTTAAACCATATAGATCAAATGGACCATTCCTGTCAATACAATGTGATGACGTGACGTACACAAATTTCACTTGTATAATACATGTGTTCATATTATTTGTTTTAAAACAAAGGCAGGATATTGAAACGACTTAATTATAATAATTAATTATAAAAATGCATTCTCATGTGCATCCCGGCGCTCCCATTCTGCAATGGTCCCCTGATAAAAACCATAGCGATCGAGAACGGTAAAATTAATACGTCGCATTGAGAGTAACTACAACTCTAAAATATGAATATTTTCCAGATGGATCTGTATCTATCCAGCATACATAAACAGCAAGAAGACTATACCGCAAGGACGTAAATTAGCAAAGGATAAATGTGTGGAGAATCCCACATACCAAGAAATTAGAGATGTGTTATCTGCCAGTGGATTTTCAGTTGGTGTTGAAAATAAATTTTATTCCCGGGAAAGAAGTAAAGAATTATTGTTTAAGGGTAGGATAAGAGTACAGTTGAAAAATGATGATGGAACTCCTGTAAATCCTACCTATCCTACAAGAGACAGCCTTTTGCTCCATTTAGGTGAAATGATTCCAAAACTGAAAACAAGAAATGTTAAAGTTGGTGGTGACCAACCAGCATCTAGCAGTTCATCTGGTAAAGGAAAAGGAAAGAAAGGTCGTCGATAAAATCTATATATATATCCAGTGTGTTCGATATTTATTTCACTTTGTAATATAAATATAAGGCATGATGAAGTCTATATTTTTATTTGAAATTTGATAAAGCAACTAGGTGAAAATCAGAAACTTCATCTTATTCTCAATATTGACCACAAGATCAAAAATTGTAAGTATACAAATATGAAGTAAATTAAAAATTTTTAAAATATGAAAATATCTTTCCAATAGTAATAGCCCTTCAGAGGAGTTAACAGAGGTTGAACCTAAAAAAATATCCTTGGAATTAAAATACAGCGTGAGCTCATTAATATGAACACAAAATGAAACAATTCTGGCTTTTCCATAATACAGGAACTGGTTATATTTGTGTAGCTTCAAATTGTGTTGACCTTAACTTGATAGAAATCCATTGTAGACTTAATTAAATAATAATTATATATGTTGATTTCTATTTATTATTCCAGAATTGAATACGTGTTGTGTTTCATTACTTCTTGCAATGCTTTTGAAAACTTGTCAAAAATTTGGTAATATACAATAATTAAATGAATTCAGTTTTGAGGGTACAATAAAGTTATTATTATTTTTATAGATTAAGAAATTCTGGGAATTTATTTAATGACAACACCGAGTAGTATAGTTCACCTTTATTGGTTGCATTCCAGACGGTAGTTTTCCCAAAAATAATAAGGACTTTATTGTACCTTTAAGTCAAAACTGAATCCATTTAAATATTGTGTGGTATCAAATGTTTGACTAGTTGCTCAAAAGCATTTGAAGACGATGAGGGGTGGACCATTTAAAATTTGCATTTTTGATCAGCTATAATTAAAAAACTAATGGATATTTTCCCAAAATTATGAGTTTATTAGAAAGGTTAAACCTTAACATTTACGAATGTAAAAAAATATCATTCAAATGACCTCCACTCTGGCTCCAGTATCCCATCTGATCAACCAAATTTTTCAGTACATTGTCGATTGTTTGGAGCTCAATCCTCAATCGTTTCTGGATGCTTAGTGTAATACGAATTCTTAATAGATATTATATATATATATATATATATATATTCTGGGCTTAACAATATGGTATATCACATATTAGTAAGATACAGCCTAGTGCCGTCTACCCAGTCCTCCTCTCCAAGCCTCGCGATCCTGTGTCAGTTCCACGTTCAACTGTCTCTGTTCCATAGATTGGTGCACTCCCTCATTCCAAGAGCGTCTCGGTCTTCCTCTTTTCCTCCGTCCTGGTGGGACCCACTCAAATAACCGCCTCGGCCATCGATATTCGGGCATTCTCATTAAGTGTCCAAACCATCTTAGACTTTGGATTTCGATTCGGTCTATTACGGTTTCTCTGGCCTGTAACCGATCCCTTATGCTATCATTGGTGACATGTTGTAGCCTTGATGTTCTTGCACTTCGTCTCAGATAGTCCATCTCAACTGCGTTCAGTCTGCGTTTTAGGTCAGCGTTAATGGTCCATATTTCACTGCCATAACACAGAGTCGATTCCACCATCGTTCTTCCTACCCGTATCTTCGTACGATTGGAGATTCCTCTATCCCACCACAAAGAGTTAAGACAACCAATAATCTTTCTTGCCCCTTGAATTCTCTGTTTTATCTCGACTCCACCAATGTCATTTCTGTCAACGACCGCACCTGAGTACATGAACTGATCTACTTGTTTAATTTTCGTGTCTTCGTCAATGAGCACCTCAAAACTTGCTTCACTGTTTACGACCAGATATTCGGTCTTTTTCAGATTCACGCTCAGGCCCCATTGTTCATATTCCCTGTACAATCTTTTGATCATATATTCAATATCAAAAGAATCCTGTGCTAAGATGACCTGATCGTCTGCAAAGCTCAATGAGTATAATTTGTGGTCCCCCACAGGTATACCCATCTCTCCGCAGCTCCTTTTCCACCTAGCCAACACCACCTCGACATAAAGGTTGAACAACAGAGGTGACAAACTACATCCCTGCCTCAGCCCCTTTGATATATTAATTGGCTTTGATAACTGTTTGCCAATTCTGATATTCTTAATAGATCCCCCCAAATAATAGTCCTCAGAGGTGAAGATTAGCCTCATCCCTAAAGATGATTTTTCTGAGAAAATGCTCATCTTTGACCATGCGATCATTAGCCCATTAAGCGAAAGTGAAAACGCATCAGATGTTCACGAGGCTTCAATTCTTGTACTAGTTGAAGTCTGTGAGCATTCATACCAAGGTGTTTATACAAAATTCGGCTCAAAAAAGTGCGAGAAATGTTTAGTTCTTGATGTTGATGGATGTTCAGCCACATTCAGGACTAGAGCAGCAATGTTTTCAGGTTTGCTCACTGGACGAGAACATGAACGGATTGTTTTATGAAAACACAATCCAATTTTCACGATCAAATTGATCCAAATTTCATTTCTATTGAATTTTCCACGTTGATTTCTAATAGTTTGGATAGAAGATTCACCACTTTGGAATTAAGTTTTTAATATTTCCCAGTTTTGTTCAAGCATAAATCGACCCATTAATTAACCGTTAATGTAAAATATCAAACCTTCCTCGAAACACGAATAACAGAAGTGTTGCAAGAATCGAAATAAACACTATTTCAAAGTGCAAACTCTAGATGGCTCATCCTTTACAATGTAATGAAACGAGTCATGTGTTCAACTCTTAAATAATAAATAAAAATCAACATATATTATTGAATGTATTATTACTGTATTATGTATATTATTGAATTAAGAATGTTTGTGAAGATCAAGGAATATGAGTTTTCCATATGTTCTCTTAGGTTTTATTTCTTAAATATCAATAATAATGATGCTCATAAAAAAACAAAAAGCTTATTTCAAGAATAGTTCTTATATCTTTGAAAATGAATAAAAGTTAAAGTGACTAATCTTTAGAGAAAAGAATGATGTTATTTTAGACTGCGTCTTCTTCGAAGTAAATTTCCCTAACACAGCTTTTTCATATATGTTCTTTATTATAGGTTAATTTTATCACATCCAAAGTATTCTGTTTTTCCCATTCAATTGCATGTTTAAAGCTTGAGACTATTTCCACATGTGAAACTTTTACTGACTGCAGAAATTTCATAGTAAGTTTTTTCAGTTTTGTAAATTCATCCTTGTTCCATTCATCAATATCTTTTGCCGTGTATTCCATAGGTTATAAGGTTTGAAGTAGGTAAACTGTTTGTCAACAACAGAATGTATAACTCTTGTCTCAGTGGGCTGTTTCTGCAAGACTGCTATTGGCAAATCCTACTCATCTAGTAAATTTTAGTCATTGTCTGCCTTGATATTCATCAATATCTTATTTTTTACATTTATTTTTTTATTTCTACATTATTTAGTAACCTGAGGACTCAACTTGTTACATGAGGCTGTTAAATTTATTATTGCCTCCCTCAATATGTTTGTTGAGGACAGATCCTTGCTGTTCATCTCCAGTGAACTAAGAAGGCAGTTCCTAGAATAATGTTTTTGAACAGAATTCACGATAAATCGTAAAATTATTCCTTCCAACGGAATAAACAAGCTCATACTGGTGAGATTGTACTATGCCCATATTACAAATGGAGTCAATACAAAAAATTCTGTGTTCATATTAGTAGGTGATCATATTAAAGTGATTGTACTGTTTTTTAAAAATTACAAAATCTTTTATGATGATTTTTACAAAGAAGTCAAGATTCCTTCCATCCCCTGCTTCAGACTCCTTAAAATCAAGCATTAAATTAGAATCGTCCCATAATTTGCATTTATTTCAGAAACCTTCTCTTTTTTCGGTTCTAACATAATTTACCAACTTTATGCAGTGTACTGATTACTTGAATAAAAAACGTTTCTATTGTTTTGTTCAAAATTTATTGAAAATGACGAGAATTAAAATTTTATTTGATATGCTTTTAGGTCAAACAAAAAAAAATTAAGAACTTCAGCAGTGTGAATTTCTTCCTCTAGCAGTGATAACAGCTCGCAAATAACAAGGGATACTTTGGATCACATACTGTGAAATATTGTCCCTTTCCTGCGCCAATATATCGCGAAGCTCTGTAAAATTTCTGGAAACCAGCACATTTCTCTGTGAATGTCTCCCCATCTCATCCCAAACATTTTCAATCGTATTTGAATCTGGACTGGATTTGAAGCAGGCCAAACAAATCTTTTGATTTGAACCTTGTCAGATAAGCAGTAATTATGTGGGGCCTTAAGGCACCTCTGTCAGGTACCCATGAGTAGTCAAGGTCCCATTGTGGATAAAAACTAATTGTGTATTAGCTTCCAAAAATAAACCTTCCCTTCCCATAACAGAGCCTACACCAAATAGAAGTCCCTCCAGAATACTCGCTTGAGCATATCTGTCATCTTGTGGTCGCCACACTCTTACCCTTCTGTCTGAGCCTGTAAAACAAAATCGCGATTCATCAGAAAATAATATGCGACTCCAATCCTCTCTTGTCTAAGCCAAATGTACTCATGCAAAATTCAACCAGCGGTCCAGTAGCCCTAGTTTGGGAACATATTTCAGTAAAATGAGGTCACCTCTTAATTGTCCACTCTCTTATATTTACATTTCTCAATGCAGATGATTTGAAAGGTCAACTGTCATGACCGTTTGGTTTCTCAAAGCAGTAGAAACAAAAAAGCGGTAGTCTCTAGCTGTTTTAATTCCTCCTTGTCCTGAACCAGGTCTTCTAGCAAGCAAACCAGTCTCTTTGTAATGTTGAAATACTCTTGATAAACTGGAGGTACTTACATCAAAGTTTCGCGCTGACCACAACCACCTTCTATAGTCTTCACAATTTGTTGCGCCACAACAGTATCTATAGCTATTTCAACACTTTCAATGGCAAAACAATGTAATAGATGCAGATGCAATTGCAATAGACAGATGAAACTACTGAAACAAAACAGACCTTGTTTTGTACCTCGGTTAGTTTACTGTAGTATTTGCCTATTGTTTCAGTATTTTAAGATAATATACAATTGCAAATTGATTAATCTCGATGATTAATTTCGAAAGGTTTATAGTGGACTGTATTTTTGATTATTAGCGGTGATTTTGACTTCAATGAACACTCTACGTGCGGTGGTCTACAGCTTCCTTTATCTAATAATGATAAACCACAACGATGATGAGGAACTGAAGTAAAACACTTATAACAAAACAAACTAATATATTTTGGTATCACTGTATATGATACCAAGCTAATGTGATGACAATTACACTACAAACAAGTGTAAGGTGGATTGCTACGTTTACAGCAATCACGTTAAGGTTGTACAATTACAAACGAACAACTTGACTATTCGGAGAATAATGCATAATGTAGCTACGGCTACGACAATTTTGACTATTACTCGAATAATAATGCATGATGTAGCAAGGGCTACATGCGAACACTTCGATTGTCACGAATAATAATGATTTTACAGTCTTTTCAAAGACTGAATGTTAGAGGTGCTCGATGCACCCTTTCTAACAAAAAGAGGGAAATTAACGTAATTGATTGGAAAGTCCATTTGGAGGTGGACTGAATGAACAAACCAAATCTTCGTATTGGTTACAGAAAAATCATGAGAATAATGCAAGTAAAGAAGGATAGAGTCAGTTTGTAATTCTGAATGCTGTGTCATGTGAAATTAAATATTATCATTAAATATATCCAAATCTCTAATTGACTTTCCATGTTTTCTAAGGCCATATATAATAATTAAAAAACCAATAATCTGAAGTGTTGAAGTGTCAGTAAAAGTAAACAGTTTGAAACAATCTCAAAACTGCTAGATCGCATATCAACATAAAAGACATAAGTATCAAATGACAAACTAATTTCGAATGACAGGGCCGTCTCTAACCAGACGGAACAGACCTTTTTTTGTCAAACACTTATCGAAACAACAACTTTTTTTATGCAAACAATCATGTTGAAATCATCCTATACAGATAGTAAACTAATAAGTTGGGGAAAAAGAATCCATTATTTTTGAGTGAACTTAAGGACTTTATTTACCATGTTTCGGATTGTCCGATTTGAATCAAATATGCATCGTTTTGTTCTATAATTTGTTACCATTTTAAAGGTAGCTTCATAATACCTCTCTCATAGAAATAAGTCTTGGTCCTTATTGGCAAAAAACTCTTGTAATCGATTTTCACAATCTATTCTTGATACCAATTTCTTATCACTCAGGAAGTTTTGCAATGTGAGAAAAAGATGGTAGCCGCCTGGTGCCAGGTCCGGACTATGTGGTGGATACATTGAAACTTCTCAACCAAGCTCCTGGAGTTTCTGGCGAGTCACTACAGATGTGCATGGCCTGGCGCTGTCCTGATGGAACACATCATCTCTTCTGTTGGTCAGTTCTGGTCGTTTCTGGTCAACCATTACCTTCAAACAGTCCAGTTGTTGACAGTGGAGATACGAATTTAGTGTTCGGCCATATGGAAGCAAGTCATATTAAATGATTCCTTTCCAAATGCACAGTAAGTCCAGTCAAGAAGTGTCTTTTGGGTCAACTCTTTTCAGCAGTCTCCGAAAATTATGGTCAAGGTGTCATTCGATTCGGAATAGCATCTAGATGATTTTTGAAAAAAATGAAGTTCCGCTTGCAAAAATTGCAAAAGTTATTAATAATTAACTAAAAAAAAAGAGGGTTTAGTTTTTTGTATAATAAATATCTCAAAAACTAATAAAGATTTTTGAAATAAAAAAAAAGATTCAAAAAGAGGGGGAAATTTCCTAAAAAAAGTGTCGACTCCCGGAATTGTAGTCTCAATATTAAGAATTTTCCCAGAGGGATGAAAATACGACCGAAAACGGGTACTCTGGCTTTCGTAACCCACGCCTACTTTGGACACTTTATTAATAAAAATTATTTTAACAGATTAAATATGAAATTTAATGAATGAAAAGATTCAGGGGCATACTGGATAGATGAATGAACAATAATCCGCCAAAAAAAAATTTTTATCTCAATTTTTCAATTAGTTATGCAGTAGTTAATTAATAATTTTTTTCTGCTTGTACATGAACATTGCAAGTGTGATAATTGTTAAACTATTTACTTGAGATTTTTTTCCTCTCTTGGAGCAATTTTTGGAAGACTTCAGAATAGATCCCCGTTGTAAAAATTCAAAAATGTTTATTTTTCAGTTTTTTATTAACAATTTTCGTTGTTGCAAAATTAAAAACTTAGATTAGTTATCGAAAAAAATTTTTTTTTCAAAATATTATTAATGGTCCGTTTTTATGTTGTAGGAAGCTATTATATATAAAAATATTTTTTTTTAATTTTTATCTCTTATTGTTTAAAGAATTGTTATAAAGAAATGCGTTGTTTATAAAATAATTAAAAATTTTTTTAGGAAATTTCCCCCTCTTTTGAATCTTTTTTTTGATTTCAAAAATCTTTATTAGTTTTTGAGATATTTATTATACAAAAAACTAAACCTTCTTTTTTTTTAGTTAATTGTCAATAACTTTTGCAATTTTTGCAAGCGGAACTTTCAAAAATCATCTAGATGCCATTCCGAATCGAATGACACCCTGATGATAATTTTCGGAGGCTGCTGAAAAAAGTTGACCCAAAAGGCACTTGTTGACTAGACTAGGTAGGACCTTCCCTGGTTTGGCCACTGTTTAAGCTGCATCACCGCGTTTTAACCACGATCGTTTTTGCACAATATTGTAGTATGTGACCAATTTCTCATCTCCAGTAACTATCTGTTTAAGAAATGGGTCAATTTCATTCTGTTTGGCCAAGGCTTCGCAGATGAAAATTCGATCCATCATGTTTTTTGGTGTTAATTGGTGTGGCACCCAAACATCCAGCTTCTTTTTGAATCCAGCTTTCTGTAAACGGTTTAAAACTATTTTATGGTCGATCTTTAGCTCCTAGGCGATGCTATCCCTACTAACATCCGGATTAACTTCGATTATTTCTGTGATTTTATCAACATTTTCAGCGACGGAATCAATGAAACCAAAATTGAACGTAATTAGCTGTAATTACACTCTTCAGAATTTCAGCGGCCTGGCTTGCATTTTCGGCTTTATTATTATGTAAAATGGACGAATTTTCTCTTTGTTGATTTCCATTTTTTAACACCCTGTAACTCACAACTGAATGAACCACACAAACAGGAAAAGATTTTTTTTTCGTGTAAAATATACCTTAACAACAAGTATAAATCTAAAATTGTTTGATCGATACTTTAGATGAAGAAGCAAGAAAGTCATTGTCAAAGTGGTAGTTATAAATCTATTCAAATAAAATAAAACTATTCTCTTATTCAATTGCGTATGTCCAAAAAGGGATATTTGGTTATTTTAAATTGATCAGAGGAAATATTTGCATCCGAGTTCACAGTTTCAATTGTTAAATGTGTATTTATATTCATATTCTTTCCAAGATTAAGCGCCACTATTTTAATATTTCTTTAATCATAATAAATCACTTCGCGACTATTCAATTCTTGAACGGGTCTAGTATTATTTTTAAGATCACAGTACGGCATTGGAGTCTTTCTCAATCTTTTCATCTGGCGACATGATATGGAGAGAGGCTCAGGCTGAACTATCCATCGAATGCCTTCCGTGCAAGGTGGATGTGTTAAAGAACCTACGTAACTGAAGTAACCTCTGGAAAAACATGGTGCAAGTAGTGACAGTGGAAGTGATTCAATCTTGTATTGGTGAAATGGTACATTTTTTGGTCCAAGATATTCCAGAATTGTGTCCAAATATGGATTGTCTATTGGAGTTACCTGAAATTGAAATGTAGGATTAAAATTCTTATTATTCTAAAGATAACGAAATTTTTATACAGATAAATTCCTCTTGAGCTACTAGTATAACTATTATATACCTACAGTTTTAATATCTAAAGATATGTAAAATAGAAAAAGGCTTTTTACTTGATAGAAGAAATATAACAAAATTTGAATATCAAAACAGATTTAATCTGTTAGTCTTCTACAATTTTAATTTCAAAAAATTTTTTATTCAAAAACTTTTAGAATTAAATTAATGTCTACAATAAGCACTGCTTATATTTAATAGACGTATATAATCAAAACTCAATATATAATGGACAAAATTTGAATATCAAAACAGATTTAATCTGTTAGTCTTCTACAATTTTAATTTCAAAAAACTTTTAGAATTAAATTAATGTCTACAATAAGCACCGCTTATATTTAATAGACGTATATTTATATCTGTTGGTTTATTTATTCCATTTGACATTATATTTTGAGGTTTGATTATATACGTCTATTAAATATAAGCGGTACTTATTGTAGACATTAATTTAATTCTAAAAGTATTTTGAATAAAAATTTTTTTGAAATTAAAATTGTAAAAGACTAACAGATTGAATCTGTTTTGATATTCAAATTTTGTTCTAAAGATATGTGCCTACAATTACAGACTTTGTGTATAATATATTTATCACTTATCTACAAAAAATTAAATAATAATAGCGATCTTCTAATTATTTGATTTTTCTTCGAAGAACCGCTTTGAAAACCTTAGAAAAAGTACCGTGCCTTATAGGGAATTTATCAACAATATGAATATTTTGTTACAAATGCATTAGAATCGTAAATACATGTATATTTTTTTTTAGCTCGGTATGCGAAAAGCGGTAGCGTCCTCTATGGAATATACTGGGATTCTGCAGAAGGATCGGTGCGCACGTCGCCGCAATATTATTTGAAATGAAAATATATGTAGAAAATCAGTCCAAATTTTAATCTAAAATTTTAAACTGTAAAAATATGGTGGATGCTCCAATTGTAAATCTATTACCACTTTCACATTTTTCAACCAATTGTATAACGCAAATTGAAATCTGGGTATTAAGTCAGGGCTTTCGAGGTATCATCTTATTTCATAATTAAAACAAATTGTAGAAATTACTATGTTTTACTACCAAAAAATATATATTACACATTTTCTTGTGACTCGAGTTACGGGAAATGAACTATCCCATCATCAGACAACTGAAGACCTAAGTGGTACAGTGGTATTTAAACAAAAGTGATAAATATTTTGAATATTTCAACAGATCCTCGGTAATACCTAATAGTCGTACAGAGGTTTACAATCGGAACGTGATAAAAAAAGAGGGGCCTTCTAACAGATATCGGAATGTCGGCAAACGATAAAGAAGGTTGTTAAACAGATGGTACCCATTTATTTAAATGTATTATTTGAGATATTTATCTCAAATAATTTTTGGGATTACATAGCTCTGTAGTCATTCATTATTTTGTTGTATATCTCAAATATTTGGATTTAGAAAGCTCCATACAGTCATTCATTATTTTTTACATTATTTTTATTGTGAACGAATTTGAAAATTACAATAATCAAGTTTCTTTCCTTTTGAATCTACATGTAAAATTTTTTCTTAAGATTTTCTTTTGTCGAAAGGAATTACTGTTTTCTAAAGAATTATTTTATTATTATTATTTTATTATCCTGATACTCCTAGATCTTCTGTGAAGATCCCTCAGAAGCTTTTTCAGCTTGTGCGAGTTAGGAGTTCAGTTGTGTTCTGTGTAGGCTTTGTTAGTGCGATCTTACGCCACGTTAGACCTAACGTGGCACTGCATTGTTAATTTTTGACCCAACAGTGAAATAGTGGTAGACACCCGTCCAACTGGAAAATTTCTTTTTCACCTGAAGAGGATTCAAACCCAGACCTCCCGGTCACGAGTCCGATGCTCTCCCGCATAGCTATCTATGCTCATCTACTCTTGCCACTCATTGTCTAGAAAACGGTCATTCCTTTCCCACAATAGATAATCTTAAAATTTTACATGTAGAATCAAAAGGGAAGAGACTCGATTATCTAGAATCTGTTGACATTTTCAAATTAGTCCACAATAACAATAATGTAAAAATTATGAATGACTGTACGGAGCTATGTAAATCGAAAATATTTGAGATATTTAAAAAGTAACATCTGTTTAAACCTTTTTCAACGAACATAAAATAAATTTAATGAAAACTAAACAAAAATTCAACTTTTGCCACTCATTCTTTAGAAAACAGTAATTCCTTTCGACAAAAGAAAAGAAAAATTTTACATGTAGATTCAAAAGGAAAGAAACTTGATTATTGAAATTTTCAAATTCGTTCACAATAAAAATAATGTAAAAAATAATGAATTGACAGTATGGAGCTTTCTAAATCCAAATATTTGAGATCTACACAAAATAATGTAAAAATAATGAATGACTACGGAGCTATGTAACCCCAAAAATTATTTGAGATATTTAAAAGGGTACCATCTGTTTAACAACCTTCTTTGTCGATTGCCGACATTCCGATATCTGTTAGAAGGCCCCTCTTTTTTTAGTCCGGTTTTTTATCACGTCGTACCTCTGTACGACTTTTAGGTATTACCGAGAATCTGTTGAAAGATTCAAAATATTTATCACTTTTGTTTAAATACCACTGTACCACTGTTAGGTCTTCAGTTGTCTTATGATGGGATAATTCATTTCCCGAAACTCGAGTCACAAGAAAATGTGTAATATATATTTTTTGGTAGTAGAACATAGTAATTTCTACAATTTGTTTTAATTATGATCAACTACCGAATAGTAACGACTGAAACGATTCAGTATCTTATTTCATTTTAAATTTCGTTGTCCTGTATAAAATTATCGGACCTTAGGTTCATTTTCAACCAAAAAAAAATTGAAAATCAGTTATTATCTCTCAGATGGTAACAGATGGATATGAAGAAATATAATATGTTGAGAAAATTATGAGTATTCTTAAAATAGTATTATATACAGGAGTTATGTTTCAAATAACAATGTTGAAACCTAATTTCAGCATAACCGTAAGTCGCAAATTGTCAATATTTTATATAAAAAGGATTAAGCGAAGCTGCCCAATCTGTAAAATTTTATAATTATTTTATATAACTATAATGGCACTACCGTGTAACAACCTTATCGATTGGTATGTCTATTGTATAGAATACATTGAGTAATTGGACAAAAACATTTCCTTGGGTACCTAATTCCAGTTAATATAGGAAAATCAACAGTGATTTTTTTTTTGTTATACACCCAGACTTTAAACTATCTTCTGCTTAAGTATTAGCTAAAGTAAGGCAATAAAAGACACTTCTTTATCTTGTATAACCAGGGTCGGACTGGACAGGTCGGCAGCTCGGCAATTGCCGACGGGGCCAAATGGCAATTAGGGGCCAGGAGGCCAAATCCAAAAATAAAATATTTAAAACAAATCAAATCGAAGCAAGATAAAATGAAAAAAACGTCAAAAATAAATATTATATCTTTTATCTTTTTACAACTGGACGCCAAACACTACGGCCGAAGTCTATCATTGTAGGCGCAATTAACATTGCCGAGCAGAAAAACCCCGGATAGTTCGGGGAAGTACCTAGGCTCGGATTGGCACTCGCCGCCATCCAAGATGCAACCTTATTTACAAATATAACAGATAGCGAGCGTATTTCGGCAGAGTAACAGTGTAAAAATGTATATACTGTGGGAATTTGTTTTTTATTAGTGAATCATTGATAAATTTTCATAAAAAGGTAAGTTTATTTTAGCATATACTTTCATACAAAATATACTTGATTTTTATTTGATTAATATAGTTTCGCATGGTACTAGTACTACATGATAATAATAGACTTGATATTTGACAATTTGACAGTTCTTGTAATATGATCAAAGTCAACGGTTGAGAATATTTTTTTTTCATATTTTAAGTTATATGGGCCTTTGGTAATTTTCGAAAAGTTTTAAAATTAAAAGAAGTTCGAATATCTTTTAAGCTGTCTTCTGTTCTTAAAAGTACGTATTATATGGAAATTTTTTATTTTTGATTTTGACATTGGTTTGTGTTTCATTCAAATTCAATAAAAACTGATTTTTTTTCCAAAAAAGTGCCAAAATGGTAATATTTCTGGGAATTAAAGAAAAACGTTATTTGAAGAACTGCTCCATAATACAATTAGTACCCATGAGCGAAATTTGACCCATAATTTATAATATTAAAAAAAAATTCAATTGTGCAGATTAGGATTACTTATATAGGAGTACAAATAAGTTTCCGCCGTACGGAACCCAATTTCCTTGTTTATGAATCATTCCTAATAATTTTAAACGATGTGAGACTGCTTGCTGAGTGTCTTCTAATGTTAGAGCAAGTTCTTTTTGTGTTTGAGATGAATCTTCCTCCAATAATTCCTCCAATTCTGCATCCTCGTAAATTTTTGGCCTTCCACTGCGATCTTTGTCTTCTACGTCGAAATCACCGTTTTTAAACTTTTGAAACCACTCTCGACACGTTCTCTCACTCAAAGCACCCTCACCATATGCTTCTACGAGCAATTGATGCGCCTCATTAGCAGATTTCTTTAAATTAAAGAAGTAAACTAATATTTCCCGCAAATGACGCTTACTTGGCTCAAATTTTGACATTTTCAACTTATAAAAATTATATTTTACCAATATAAAATCAATGATATCAATAGGTTATGTTGTTCTTGAATGTCCAAACTATTTTTTAAGCCGTTTATCATCTGCGAAAGCTAACCGAAACTCCGTGCCGCGCCATCTACAATAAAACGGCGGAAACTTATTTGTACTCCTAATATAATATTATATTATCGCTCATCGTCCGTTGTAGACTTTGAAATTTCCAAAACATATACGGAAATTGCAAATAACATAACAGTGTAAATGTCTTGTAATAGATATTTGATAGATTCGGTGTTTACTTGGTGGAAACTCATTTTAATTAAAAAAATGTATATGAGACAATAATTTATTTCCACAAAAATGTACTACTACAACAATTGTTTCACCACGATGTGGCTTCTTCAAGTATTACATTGTACTGTCTGTAGACAGTACAATTGTTGTAGTAGTACAAACATTTTTGTGGAAATAAATTATTGTCTCATATACATTTTTTTAATTAAAATGAGTTTCCACCAAGTAAAGACCGAATCTATCAAATATTTATTAAAAGCTGAAACCAGCTTTTTGGTCTTATGGTATTTCAAGCTTCTGTTGAGAAGTAAGAAGAATACCCAAAATATTTGGTTTTTTACCAAATGCAAGACAGTACAATGTAATACCTGAAGAAGCCACATCGTGATGAAACAATTGTAGTAGTACAAACATTTTTGTGGAAATAAATTATTGTCTCATATACATTTTTTTTAATAGTCTTGTAATAGGTTTGGTGGCACATAGTTTATTTTCATTTTTTACTTTCTGGAAATGAAAAGCGGTAAATTTTTTGCAGATGGATCAGCCATCAAAAAAGGCAAAGAGAATTTATAAAACTGGAACTGAGAAACGACAAAAAAATTGTTGGAGCAAGCTGCTGGTTCTTCTGATAAAAGTAATATAAAATCTTTTTCCAATAAAAATCGAAATAAGAACTTTAAAAAAAAAAACGTCAATTTTGAAAGATGTACTCGACTTCGGCACTTCTTTCTTGACCTCTGATTCTTCTAAAGTAACTAGAGATTGTAATGAAATACTAGCTTATATTCCAGATATTAGTATGACAACTGAGAAACGGGCACAGCGACAAAAACGAACTAACATAGCGACAAAAACGACTATTCCAAAGAAATTTTCTCTACCCATTTACTTGTGCTTAAGAAAATAAGTTGAGGTCCGGAATTCGACAGAAGAACAAGTTCAGAAGCTCCGAGTCTTCTAGAAAATTTTACCAAATATGAAACAATACTCATTTCATTCATGGTGATGAAAATATTCGAATATGTTACACCAAATTATCTTCAAACTGAAGGTATCGATTTCTTGCAGGCTTATCATATTGTAAATAATACAAAAGATAACATTAATAATATGTACAATAACTTTCTCCTAATTGTCGAAAAAAAACACAGCTTTGTAAAATACTTGATGGAGAATGAGACAATCATCATCGCAGATATTATAATTCAAGAAAAGCTTCCCCAGGAAAGATCTAGAAAAAGAAAAGTGATGGCTGGAGAGCACACTGAAAATTTTGTTGTTGTCGACCCATTAAAAGCAATTGAAGTTAATATTTATAAGACAGTTGTTAATCAAGCAGTTCGGAGTATAAAGGACAGATTTGAACAAAATAGCAAACTTTATGAAGATTTTTCTTAACTTGATCCTACAAATTATAAAAACTATGATCTAGGTACTATTCCTACCGCATTGAAATCTATATCCGAAAAACTTGAAATTGATGACTTGAGTTAAGAAACGAACTTTCCAATTTTGTGAAATTATTCAATTCATTAAAAAATGATAGTTTACTAGATTTATGTGTAAATAAATCGGATAAAAATAAATGTTTGAGTTGTATTCACTATAATTTTAAGATATTGAGGGAGCACAATATGCATATATGTACCTTTACAAATTTATACATTGTGTACAAATATATCCTTTCTCTTTCTTGTACACAAGTCGCATGCGTATTTTCACTTTTGAAGGTAATTACAAACCGACTAAGATCGCTTTTAAGTCAAGACTTATTACAATTTTCAATTATAATAAATATTGAAAAAGACTGACTGAAAAATATTGACTATGATTTAATAATAAACAAATTGGCAGGTTCTAGTAAATCTTATTACAATATTCTAACATTGTAATTTAGGACTAAAATTAGGATAAAAATGTTAGAATTACCTTTGATACTATTTTATGATTAAATACTCGTTGTTATTATCTAATTTACTATAATATATTTGACTTATCTTTCTAAATATCTTTCTTTTTCTACTTTATTACCTTTTTTTGATTTGTTTAAATTTTTTTTTACCTGGATATAAGATTCGTATTCTATGTACCTAAATAAATGAAAAAATTAAAAGTAAAATTCTTCTCTTTGATTCACTGATAAAATACCCATATTCTGAAGACCGATTTTTATACAAAGGGGTCAAATTTGTCCTTTTGCCGACGGGGCCAAATCAAGCCAGTCCGACCCTGTATATAACAGACCTGAAAGCAACAGATCTCATGTTTCCGCTCGGGGCACAAACTAGGTGACATAGGATTCCTTTTCCTCAGGCGGTCAAACATGAAGGAGTAGAAATTTGTTCTGCTTCTGTAGCTAGGGCTTCTCAAGAAATATATATTACCATAGATTTAATGAATAATTGTAATATTAATGCAAGTAATTGATTTAGTACATTATTGGTTTATTACAATTTATCTATAAGCTTGCTGCATAGTTAAGTGGCCTGCTAGATGTTCGAATTGGTGAGAAAGTACTCATTATTCTATATTTCGTAATAAGGTAGTTTTCCACAGAATAAGTACCTCCAAAACTTTTGGAGTTTGAAGTAATCTTTAATTAAATAATATACTAGTTGAATGTAGGTGGCTTTTACTTGGTGTAAATCCATATAAAATGAAATAAAAACAAATAATTGTTTCATTTAATATACTAGTTGTTTATAAGCATTAGAAGAAGTTACTATGTAAACGAAAGGCATCATGTGAGCAACTTACAATAATAAATAGAAATCAACACATATATGAGTATGAAAGATTGAAACTGTAGCAATAAAAACTTTTGATACAAGTACAAGAAGAAATCAATTATCTCAATTAAAAAATAGTTTCAGGAATAAACAAAATAATTTCAAAACAAAGAATTGTGCTAAGTGGGATAACTTACTGAAATACGTGAAATACGCGTAGTAGCAATGCTAATATTTTTTGAGAAACTTGCTATTTTATTATGCCATTATTTATTTGGGTTAATAGATCGGCTAGACGTTTCGATAAATCGTTGAGTCTTTTCATCGCTTCATCTGGCAGTCATAAATATAAAGATAACTGATAAAGCCCACATTCTGTTTTGTAGTTCATTAATCAGACATCAGGTGGCACAACTTGTTAATACTATACTCAATTTATCATCCTTATTGCGTATACTGCCCTTCTACAACTTGCATAGTTCAGCTTTGCGCAGAGGCAATATCGTAATCAATGACGTTTATCCGAGATGCGATTATTGCTAGTTGAAAACTTTAACCAATACCCCGCCACGTGCACGTGAAATACCGTGCGCTACGGCAATTTTTGGAGGCCTCGAAAGGGGCCGATCTAAGTAATGAATTTAAAAATTGTCAAACTCTACTACTGGTGTTGCATAAGTAAATTTGTAGGCTTATATAATTATAATTTAAATTGTATCTTAAGCTAATAATAGTTAACTCTTCTTGAAACTGAATTTTCAATATAATAGCTGCAGATAATACACGAAGGTATATTAATTTACATGATATAATATAAATATATTTGTTTATGAGTTAGCCCTTCGGACAATGCTAATTTTAGTCGACTAGCAAGTAATTTAGTAACTCGTCTCTATCAATTTTTTGGTGTTTCGGTTACTAAATTAGTGGTTACTCGACTAAAACTACAAGCAGGTTTTTAAATGAATTTTTTCCTGCAGATATACTTACTTCAAAAAATCTCAAAGTAAATAACAAACTTTATAAAAAGTAATAAGGCATTTAGCCAAAATGAATTTCACTGTATAGTAAAGCACTTAGTATGTAGGAACTATTGTATACACAAAGACATAAGAATAATATGGACTCTGTATTATATGTGTATCATATCCAAGAACCAATAAAGATCCTTGAATTGAATTGAATTGAAAATTGAAAAGGATTATTTGTTTAATAGGTTTGGACTCACTGATGAAAAATGCGAGGTCAAAAGTAAATCTTTCTGATCCACCCCCAAAGACTGTAACTTTCAAACTGTTATTTAAACCACCAAATTATCTCTATCGAGTATCCTGATATTAGTGACGCATTTGTTTGGGGTTTTACTTTCTCGTTTAGATTTTTAGTACTTATAATGTGCATAATCTATGAAAAATTTCGTGTAGATCTGCCGTCCGGGCATACGACTGGAGGTGAGAATGCTCATTACCGACCGAAAACACCTAAAGACTTGAAACTCTCAAGTTAGGTTTGCTAAGTCTAAATATGTCAGTTCAAAAATGTACAGTTTCGATTGAATAATTCCTTAGTTAATTTTAATCCATTGAAATTTTATCTCTCAAATATTTTCGAAATTAGCAGTCCGATTGATTGCAAATTTAGCATTGGGATGTGAAATAACGACACGAGAACACATGTATAATTTTGTAACGATAAATTACGAGAATTTTACAAATATTTCTCTTATTGGATTTCGGCAAAATGTATGAAGAGTATTTGAAGTTTTGTTTAATATATAATTCTTTTTCCACTCTTTATTGCCAGTATATAGCTAAAGATGCAATTCGAAGAAAAAAAGATTGAGCCTGTCAACCGTGAATTTTAAATTTTCTTTGAAAACTTTTGAAGAATTTAACGTTTTGATTAAACGTTCAATAAGATCATTATATACGCCGCTAAAAATTAAAAATTTTCCGGTATCACTGAATAGTTTGGCTCATCGAAAAACTCCGCATATTGGATTACATTAGTTTCTACAAAATCTGGAAAAAATAGTCACTAAAATACAGGTGTATGGGGTTAGGATGCAGGCCTATAATTCCAGCATGGGGGCGTTTTAAAACACCTTCTGAAACAATGTAAAGTACGAAAAAAATATTGTTGGGTTCCATTTGAGAATTTTGACTCTTTTTCAGTACACGTGTACAAGGTGACTATATTTTTGAACTATCTGTATGTGTAACGCAAATAAAAATTTGGCTCTGAACTCGGGATGCTGCCAGTGTGATCTCATCTTATTTAAAATTATCCATACTGAATTGTTTCAGCCGTTACTATTTGGCAGTTGATCATAATTAAAACAAATTGTAGAAATTACTATGTTTTACTACCAATAAAAAGATATATTACACATATTCTTATGACTCGAGTTTCGGGGAGTGAACTATCCCATCATCAGACAACTGAAGACCTAACAGTGGTACAGTAGTATTTCAACAAAAGTGATATATATATATATATATATATATATATATATATATATATATATATATATATATATATATATTTTAGCTTGGTATGCGAAAGGCGGTAGCGTTTTCTATGGAATATACCGGGATTCTGCAGAAAAATCGGTGCATACGTCGCCGCAATATTATTTGAAATGGAAATATTTGTAGAAAATCGGTCCAAAATTCAATCTAAAATTTTAAACTGTAAAAATATGGTGGATGCTCCAATTGCAAATCTATTACCACTTTCTCATTTTTTAACCAATTGTATAACGCAAATTGAAATCTGGGTATTAAGTCAGGGCTTTAGAGGTATCATCTTATTTCATAATTAAAACAAATTGTAGAAATTACTATGTATTACTACCAAAAAATATATATTACACATTTTCTTGTGACTCGAGTTTCGGGAAATGAACTATCCCATCATCAGACAACTGAAGACCTAACAGTGGTACAGTGGTATTTAAACAAAAGTGATAAATATTTTGAATATTTCAACAGATTCTCGGTAACACCTAATAGTGGTACAGAGGTTTACAATCGGAACGTGATAAAAAACCGAGTTAAAAAAGAGGGGCCTTCTAACAGATATCGGAATGTCGGCAATCGACAAAAAAGGTTGTTAAAAAGATGGTACCCATTTAAATATCTCAAATAATTTTTGGGGTTACATAGCTCCGTACAGTCATTCATTATTTTTACATTATTTTGTTATATATCTCAAATATTTGGATTTACAAAGCTCCATACAGTCATTCATAATTTTTACATTATTTTTATTGTGAACGAATTTGAAAATTTCAATAATCAAGTTTCTTTTCTTTTGAATCTACATGTAAAATTTTCTTAAGATTTTCTTTTGTCGAAAGCAATAACTGTTTCCTAAAGAATGGCAAAAGTTGAATTTTTGTTTACTTTTCATTAAATTCATTTTATGTTCGTTGAAAAAGGTTTTAAACAGATGTTACTTTTTGAATATCTCAAATAAATCGAAAATATATAGTTAATTTTCAAACAGAAAAATTGAAAATCAATTATTATCTCGACTAATTTCATCAGATGGATATGCAGAAATATGTAGTTGACAAAGTGATAAAACAATGAAATAATATTATTCACAGGAATTCCGATTGAAATAACGAAATTTATGCCCATTTCCGGTATAACTGTAAGTCAGAAATTGTTGTCAATATTTCAGAAAAAGATTATTCACTGAAACTGGAAAATTTATAAAATTTCAATAAAAATCTGAGAATTACTACTCATTAATAATTCTGATGACAATTCACGTGTAACCATTGTATATTAGTCTATTAGGTACTGGACCAAAATTGGGGAATTCTAGGTATAGGAAAATCCGACTCTAAACAGTCTTCTGCTTAGGTATGATTTCATGGATTTGAAGTAAGTAGAAGAAACTTTTTTTCTTTGTATAATAGACCTGGGTGTGAAGGATTGGTTCACATCCAGAACTATTGAAGAAGTTGAACCTTTGGTAGCCAGTTCTTGTTGAAAAAAAAACGGAAATGTATTTTAAGCAAAGATTTAATGAGTCATTATAATAATAATTCAAATAAATAATTTATTACGTACTTATCTATATGTTTGCTGCATAGGTGAGTGGTCCAAAAGAAATTAGGAATGGTTAGAATGTACCCATTGTTCTATATTAGGATCTGTGAAGCTTCAGAACTTTTGAAGTAATGTTCGTGAAACTAATGAGATAATAGACAGTTTGATGTTTGCCAATGCAATGCACTGATTTTCTTCAAAGATTCTTTTAAAGATTTTAAAGTATTTAGTCTATTTCATAAATTATTCTAAAATTTAGATGGTCTCTACTTGTATTTGTAGTAAGAAATTTTAATGCTGCTATTTTTGACATACTCTGAATAATTCACTTTCTATTTCATTATTGATTTGGGTGAATAACTTGGCTAGACGTAAATGATTACGTCTTTTCACCGCTTCATCTAGCAGTCGTAAATATAGTTTGTTAATCTGCCTTCTAGGTGGCGTTCTCCACTAATACTGCAACTGTAACTGTACTCAACACATCGTTCCGTTTCCGAATACCACCCTACTATGAAAGGCAAATATCAGCTTTGCGCAGAGGCAATATCGTAATCAATGACGTTTATCCGAGATGCGATTATTGCTAGTTGAAAACTTTAACCAATACCCCGCCACGTGCACGTGAAATACCGTGCGCTAAGGCAATTTTTGAAGGCCTCGAAGGGGGCCGATTTAAGTAAATAATATAAATATCTTCTCTGATTGATACTACTATTATAAATGGATTCATAATGGTTAAGTGGATTAATATTCCGATTTCATGATAATTGCTGCAGATATAACACGTAGTTATATTAATTTACGCGAGTTTATATAAATATATTAATTAATATATGTTAGTATATAAGTTTATGAGTAACAAGTATTTATTACCTCTACTTGACCAAATTTACTCGACTAAAAGAGGAAAGGAACAGTGGTGCAATACCACTCTCAAGATAAAATAATTTTGTGATGTGAGACAGTCTAATAATAGCCTTTGAACATAGTATCAGGCGTCTACTAAATTATTAAGATAAGAAGTCAGCACCTTTGTCAGAATACCTGACATCATAAAACCTTTTTTCTCGAGAGGGGTGCTTCGTAATGCTGACAACCAAGTGCACCTTTAATTGCGCACACGTTTTGAGGAAGAGCTATCGTTGGTAGAGTCTGTAGTTTTCGAATTCGAAAATATTCTCAAACGACTAGTTTTTAGACTCACCGATAAAGAATCTTAATTCCGGTCTGTCCACAAATGCTCTACGTTCGAACGGAAATAATAAATATGATAATAATAAATATGAAGATAAAGTGCAAATTCTGCTCTGTAGTTTATTGATCAGCCCCCAGGTGGCTATCTCCTTTAGTACTGTACTCAACTCCCTCTTCTCCGTTCCGTACAACCCTATTCTTTGATAGGCAAATATCAGCTTTGCGCAGAGGCAATATCGTAATCAATGACGTTTATCCGAGATGCGATTATTGCTAGTTGAAAACTTTAACCAATACCCCGCCACGTGCACGTGAAATACCGTGCGCTACGGCAATTTTTGGAGGCCTCGAAAGGGGCCGATTTAAGTAAATAATATAAATATCTTCTCTGATTGATACTACTATTATAAATTGATTCATAATGGTTAAGTGGATTAATATTCCGATTTCATGATAATTGCTGCAGATATAACACGTAGTTATATTAATTTACACGAGTTTATATAAATATATTAATTTATATATGTTAGTATATAAGTTTATGAGTAACAAGTATTTATTACCTTTACTTGACCAAATTTACTCGACTAAAAGAGGAAAGGAACAGTGGTGCAATACCACTCTCAAGATAAAATGGTTTTGTGATGTGAGACAGTCTAATAATAATAGCCTTCGAACATAGTATTAGGCGTCTACTAAATTATTAAGATAAGAAGTCAGCACCTTTGTCAGAATACCTGACATCATAAAACCTTTTTTCTCGAGAGGGGTGCTTCGTAATGCTAACAACCAAGTGCACCTTTAATTGCGCACACGTTTTGAGGAAGAGCTATCGTTGGTAGAGTCTGTAGTTTTCGAATTCGAAAATATTCTCAAACGACTAGTTTAGACTCACCAATAAAGAATCTTAATTCCGGTCTGTCCACAAATGCTCTACGTTCGAACGGAAATAATAAATATGATAATAATAAATATGAAGATAAAGTGCAAATTCTGCTCTGTAGTTTATTGATCAGCCCCCAGGTGGCTATCTCCTCTAGTACTGTACTCAACTCCCTCTTCTCCGTTCCGTACAACCCTATTCTTTGATAGGCAAATATCAGCTTTGCGCAGAGGCAATATCGTAATCAATGACGTTTATCCGAGATGCGATTATTGCTAGTTGAAAACTTTAACCAATACCCCGCCACGTGCACGTGAAATACCGTGCGCTAAGGCAATTTTTGGAGGCTTCGAAAGGGGCCAATTCAATTAATCAATTCAATAACACATTGAGTAATCTAGTAACCATATTATACCTGTATATTTTAGTTGGTTGCTGCAAATGATTTTAGAAATTTAATTCATTAGCATCAACTAACAGTTATAATGAAAATATAACAGATAAATTAATTTTCAAAAAACTGCATAAAATATCATCAACATCCAAATATCCGCCTCTTCAAGAAAAAGAAAAATTTTACATTATCAACTATATTCCAAAAATTAGTACCCAAATTTGCAATACTCAGAAAAAACAACATCAACACCATATGTACAAATAAGAAAAATCTAGGGTCAATTTTGGTTCAAAACAAAGATTGCTTCAATATTGGAGAAAAAAGTGTCATATACAAATTGCATTATAGTGAGTGGTGTCCTGCTTTTTACATAGGCCAAACTGGTCGTTCAATCAACATAAAAAATCTATACTGCAAAATAAAACAGCTACTGGTTTTTTTGCTCATTGCTGATATCTGTTAATAACAAGTTATAATATAATAATCTTAAAATTTTACATGTAGAATCAAAAGAGAAGAAACTCGATTATCTAGAATCTGTTGCAATTTTCAAATAAGTTCACAATAACAATAATGTAAAAATAATGAATGACTGTACGGAGCTATGTAAATCGAAATTATTTGAGATATTTAAAAAGTAACATCTGTTTAAAACCTTTTTCAACGAACATAAAATGAATTTAATGAAAAGTAAACAAAAATTCAACTTTTGCCACTCATTCTTTAGAAAACAATAATTCCTTTTGACAAAAGAAAATCTTAAGAAAATTTTACATGTAGATTCAAAAGAAAAGAAACTTAATTATTGAAATTTTCAAATTCGTTCACACTAAAAATAATGTAAAAGATAATGAATGACTGTACGGAGTTATGTAAATCCAAATATTTGAGATATACAACAAAATAATGTAAAAATAATGAATGACCGTACGGCGCTATGTAACCCCAAAAATTATTTGAGATATTTAAATCGGTACCATCTGTTTAACAACCTTCTTTGTCGATTGCCGACATTCCGATATCTGTTAGAAGGCCCCTCTTTTTAACCCGGTTTTTTATCACGTTCCGCTTGTAAACCTCTGTACCACTTTTAGGTGTTACCTAGAATCTATTGAAATATTTATCACTTTTGTTTAAATACCTCTGTACCACTGTTAGGTAGGTCTTCAATTGTCTGATGATGGGATAGTTCACTCCCCGAAACTCGAGTCACAAGAAAATGTGTAATATATCTTTTTATTGGTAGTAAAACATAGTAATTTCTACAATTTGTTTTAATTATGATCAACCACCAAATAGTAACGGCTGAAACAATTCAATAACTGAACAAGTTCCTTTGAAAATATGCAATATTTGAACTTTCTCTAAAATTAGTAGTCACACAAAAAATACCCCCTGAACAAAATTCCGAAACCGCTCCCGGTCAATGTTCATAAATTATTTAGCCCTCATTCTGCACATTTCGATCCTAATTTATCTGACATATGAATCGAGTTATTGACAACAGCTAAAAACAATTGTGTGAGTCTATTAGAATAAGGTCATCAACATGAACACAATAAACAATATACAAAAGATCTATGTCTGTATGGCCCCTTATGCCTTTATTATAATCAAAACAATTTGTAGAAATTACTATGTTTTACTACCAATAAATCGATATTTCACACATTTAATTGTGATAGTGGTTCGGGAATTAACTACAGTTTTCTGAAGATCGTATAGTTAATTCCCGAAACTGGAGTCACAATTAAATATGTAAAATATCAATTTATAGTAAAACATAGTAATTTCTACAACTTGTTTCAATTATGATCAACTACCAAATAATAACGGTAGTGTCATTATTATATTTTGCAGGGAAAGATTATTCTATACTCTATATTTCATTGAATTTTATTTATATTAATGTTGAATATATAAATAAATATATAATCCGTAATCACATACACTGAAAAGAACCAGCAAATATTCAATAGTTTTCTTTAATCGTTGCAGATAAAACTAGAGATAGATTTATGTCACAATTTGATTCACTTTCTTCCCACCGAAACTTGAGCTATGGTGCTTAGATTAACCTCAATCCAGAGATTTCCATTGATCAACAAGACTATATTATATTATTGTTAATCTATGGAGATTCCTTAAGGTGTTGATGGAAAGAAAGTGAAATAATTTATTGTAGAAATCTGTCTGCAGCTGTCGGTGTCTTCGCTCTCAACCGGTTTCTCCAATCTTCGGGCAATCCAGTCTTCCACTTCGTCTTTGAAGCTTCTTCTCTCACTTCAGTTTCATCCGAATGGTTCTATTCTATCAATATCTACGAAGAAGAAACAAATTGTGATAAAAATCACAAATTGTATAATTTAAATTTATTTGCAAAATTTTATTGATGTTTGAATCAGATCTTAGGTATGGATAGAATAGAATTCTGTAATCGAAAGTGATGAGACAGATTTCTGTAATAATTCATTCATGGCGTCTCACTCATGTTTACAAAACTTGGCACTTTATTGATTGTTCTTATACAATTTTGGCATCGAAATTAAACATAATTTTTCTGTCAGAAACTTATATCACGGCCGGTTTTTCTTTTGTTTTCAGCACATGTTTCATCATAATAATAAATGAGGTTATAGTGCTATTTATTAGTTGGGACATGTTTCAACAAACTTAAAGTGGATAACACATTCCATTAACAATGTTCCTGCAAACTACGCATGATGTAGATTCCTACTATATTTTATCGATTTTCTACTGCTCCAGTATTCCATGGTTAGTTCGGATATTTGTTATTTCTATATAAGCCTCCAGGTGGCGCCGTAAAATTTAATGTAATATTATTATACTCTACTCATCTTCCCCTCTCTGTATAACCCACTCCTTTGATGGTTGAACTTCAGCTTTGCGCAGAGGCAATATCGTAATCAATGACGTCTATCCGAGATGCGATTATTGCTAGTTGAAAACTTTAACCAATACCCCGCCACGTGCACGTGAAATACCGTGCGCTAAGGCAATTTTTGGAGGCCTCGAAGGAGGCCAATTTAACTAATAAAAACACAATGAGTTTTTCTCTATCCTGTATAGTGTAGTGTTACATTGTTTCAATAGACTCACATAGCGGCACTTTATGCTATACTAGCAGATCTTATTTATTAGATGTGACTCAGTTCTACGTAAACGTGTGTGTTCGGTGCAAAATCTTATTTGTTGTTTTTTCGAAAAATAAATGATGACTTCATTTATGAAGAGTGATATGTCGCTTATTCATTCTTAATGATTTTGAACTAACAATGGTATAAGAACCAATTTCTTCATCATTTGGTGCCAAAAAAGTTATCGTTACCGGAGTACTTTACCAAAATCGTAATTTTTATTTGATCCCCTGAAATTCTTCATTCTTAGTAACCAGGGAAATTTTTTTCTGCATTTTACGTCTTTTCAGTTAGAAGTTGACCATATAGGTAAAATAAAATGACAATTTTATCTCATAATTCAGACAATTAATTTTTGTGTAAAATTTTGACTAAATGAGTTAATATTTAAATAACTGTTAAATGACTGTTTTAATACCAGAAGTTAATTTTTTGTGACTGCACTTTCGATATATAGGGTGCCCATTTAAAATTTGCATTTTGGATTGGCTATAAATAAAAAAGTAATGAATATTTCTTTAAAGTTTGAATTTATTTGATGGATAACATGAACAGGTTTTTTTTTACAAATAACGATCCAAGTTCACGCACTCGCATCACAAATTGATACACAAATTCCCGTTTGATTTCTATCGAATTTTTCATGTGAATTTCTAACAGTTTGGACAGAAGACTTTGGGAAAAAGTTTTTAATATTTCCCAGTTTTGTTCAAGCGTAAATCGACTCATTTCGTTAATGTCAAATATTAAACTAACTTTCTTCAACTTCAAAATACGAATGACAGAAGTGTTTGTCAGACTCGAAATAAGGATTACTTCAAAATGTAAAGTCTAGATGGCCCACACTTCATAACTCCATCTTCTTAAGCAGGCCCGGATTACCCATGGGGCAAACCTAGGCCATGACCTTGAATGCAAATCAGGGATCTTAGTTTTCATGTGATTGGAGGAATATCGTTCCAGAGTAAATTTTATATGTCATAATACCTTCAATCCCGCAGGCTTGATTGAATGGAGGTAAACCTGTCCGCATCGCGGAACAATGAGTTATAAAATAAATTTATATTTTACTGCCATGCTGCAAAAAGTCGCCGCTATGTGAGCTGTAGGCAAACACACGTGATGTCGAGTAGGACAACTGCTGCCACGCTTCAACTTGCATCTATGCAATAGATTTTACAAATGGCAGTAATGATACGTACCTATATTCGCACCGCATCAGAATACTAATATTTCATCAAACAGGAGCCGTTTGAATTCATTTGGATATGAATGCTAGTTTTTGCCATAACGGCTTTTTTAGATATGACTTCAGCATGAGGAAGTTACTACACGTTAGTAAAGCAGGACAGTTATTTTGATTTTTTCATTCTTTAACAGTTGTAAAATGTAATGTTGTTTTTGAATAAACATTATTATTAATAAAATAACATAAATAGAGGTTAATTCTTGATAGAAGGTAAATAAAATTATTTAAATATTTTAATATTAGCCTTCTACATATTTAATTTCAAGAAATTATATTTAATGATTATAACTTCTGAAAATAAATTAAAATAAGGTCATATAAGTACCACTTATATCAAATGACATATAAAATAAACATTCACTATAAGACATCCGAATGGTATAACAAAGTCCAATAAATAAAAATGCCGATCAATCTTATGAAAACAAATATCTTTCAAAAATGTCTAACAGAATCTTAAGAATTTCATCATAAAACTATCTTAATTTGAATATTCAATATTATTGGATATCTAACTAAGTTACTTCATATAAAAACTCAAGATATGTAAAACATTACTGAAAAACAAGTTTTAAGAGAGACTTATATGACATTATTTTAATTTATTTTCAGAAGTTATAATCATTAAATATAATTTTTTGAAATTGAATATGTAGAAGGCTAATATTAAAATATTTAAATAACATTATTATTATAATCATTTGGTGGCGCAAGTGTTTGATAAAACATTAGTGTTTTTATGCGGTGCGAATATAGGTGCGTGGCTGATTTTTATTGTTGTACATTATAGCGCACTGATGATTGAAGCCAATAAGCTTCGAAACTATTGTTTTTTAAAGAATAGTTTTGTTCCACTTAATCGAAAATGAGCAAGATATTATCGAGCTTTACTCAGTAGATATAAAAATGCTCGCATTTCGCTTTCTGCGTTCTTTCTCTGTTACAATATTGTAACTATGGAAGAAAGCTGGTAGCAAAGGCAACTTTCTAAAATTACATTAGTTTTCGCAGAAAGCGACTTTATGGAATGCCGTAAGTTTTCGTAGAAATCTTCATCCGATATCAGTCACCTCAAAACCAGTTAAACAACAATTGTTTCCCGAATCAACCACCCCAGTTTGTTGAAGAATTTGTGAAGTGAACTCAGTGACCACAAGCCTATCATTCTATTCCTCTACGAACAGTATAGTATTTTCGCCACAACCATAGTTAAATACTCCATTGTAATAATTCTCGTAATTCGACTTCGTGAAAACCCAAAATTATATAATTTTACTCTGTAATATATAGACTACTTCAAAATGCAAAGTCTAGATGGCTCACCCTTCATAATGAATGAGAAAGTTTATGTCCTTTATTAAGTCAACCCACAAATAGAATTTTCAAACAATTTCGTTGTTTTCCTCCTTTCTGTTAGAAGGGATGCTTCGGTTTTTGAACACATGTAAAATAATTATTATTGTGACAGTCAATCTTGTCGCTTGTGGCCTATCAGTTCAAGATATTGCATTATTACCCCGGTAGTAATCAACTTTGTCGCTTGTTGCTTCTTATTGCATTAATTATCAATTTGATAGACAACTTGCAACGTTACCACATTTAGTAGATTTCTACTTTTTTGGAAGATTTCCACTAAATCCGTCCAAAATTTAGTAGTCAACTAAAGTAAACTAGTAGGAGTTTAGCTCCTGATGAAAATGCTGAATAATCGCCCGACCACAGAGTCTGTGGCATGGGGACCACAGAGTCTGTGGTATAGAGACCACAGAGTCTGTGGTATTTGAACCACAGAGTCTGTGGTATTTGAACCGCAGAGTCTGTGGTATTTTGACCCCTGACCACGGAGTCTTTGGTCGGTCAACTGTGATCTGCTCTGTGACAAATTGTCTCTCTACCACAGAGCAAAGACAGAAGTAATAGTCAAGTCACTTGTCGTTTGTCTTTGTCTCTCTTCTATTCTGTTGTGTGTTCTGTTACTTGCTAATAGAGACTGAACACTTTTTTGATCTTTGGCAGCTTCATTTTTATTGAGATAAATCTCAGATTATTTATATAATCATTGGTCGTTTTATTTTTCTGCTATCATTTGTTCATATTATTATAATAATTTTTTATTATTGTTGCTATCTAGTAGAACAAACTTATATTTCTTCTGTATTTGGTAGGTCAATTTGGTGTAGAACTCTGTAAGGGCATGAAATTATTGCAGATATAGGTTACTGATATACTTTTTTCAAAGGTAGAATTACTAGAGTTAATTCTAAAGTGCCTAATTTTCAATAATAGATCACATTTCTATTATTTCAGTCAATCTCAGTTCTTTCAACGACTCGGTAGATTTTTTGGTAGATTCTGAAAGTTGTTTAGTAGATTTTCGGTATATTTTTGGCGGATAGTTAGTAGATTCCTTGAAAAAAAGGTGGTTACGCTGACAACTTGTCGCTTGTGGCATTTAGGCGTAAGATTATCGAGATTATTTTTGTAAGCATAGTAATCTACATAGTGTCGATTGCTAAATTATTGGCAAATTCATTACATTTTCTCTCAGTATATATATGATAATTGATTGATTTGGTACGGGCACGTAGAAAGAATGTGCGATGAGCGTCTACCAAAGATGATTCTGAAATGGACACCACCAGAAAGAAGAAAGAGAGGAAGGCCCAAAAAAACATGGTTTGAGGGAATAGAAAAAGCTATGTCCGAACGAAATCTACATCCAGGGGACTGGCAAGATAGAAAGGCTTGGAGATTAGGAACCGGAAGCCTAGGACGCTATAAACCCGGATATATATATATATATATATATATATATATATATATATATATATATATATATATATATGATAATCATATCTTTCAACTTGGTTTATGTACAGTAAATCAAGATTATATTTCGTCTTTTGTTATAAATGTTTGAGTTAGCTTCACTTCCTTCCTCTCGTTGGTTTATCTTATTAGATAAACTAGTTCAAAATCGAGAGTACTACATAAAAAACTACTACTACATAACAACACCACAAAACCAATTGTGATTAATCAATGCGATTAATAATAATAATAATAATAATAATAATAGAGTTTATTGACAGTTAGTTGAAACTATGACAATTTAACTCAATTAACTGTGAGTTACTCGCTCCGAGGAGCTGATAACTGTGTACAGCTTTAATAAATTAATATTCACATTCTAACGGCAAAATGAACTAAATGTTATTATCTAAATAAAGGTGTGGATACTCCACGATTAACAAAAAAAATACTAAATAAATATTAAATTCACAATGTTGCTGATAATCCGGGAGAGTTGTCTTCATTGGTATTTTATGTCATGGTTGGTAAACTGTCTTCATCAATATTTTAGGTCTAAATCGGTAGTTGAATTGTCAAATTTCAGGGTTCACTTCCTCAAGCGGTCGCCAAGGTCAGTATTTTTGAGTCATTACTCTTGGATGTTTATGAGTTGCTTAGATCACTATTTTAGTTTGTTTTCTAGCATGAATTTATTATTTTATGTATCAGTGTTCGATCTCCTTCAATTAACCATTTTTTCAATTTCATTTTGAATTTTTGTTTACTTCTTGTCTCCTTTATTGTTGTGGGTACAATTGGGTATAACCTTGAGGCAATATATCTACAGCACCTTTGTCCTATTCTTTTTTCTGCTCTCCACGTTTGAAATTCATTTTGTTTTGCTCTCGTTGGATAATTGTGTTCTCTCGGTGTAACTGATATTTTGTTTTGATGGATACATGTTATTATTTTTTGAGCATATATTTGTCTTATATCTAGCACTTTTGATATTTCGTATAATTCGTCGCTAGGAAAATTTCTTTTTTTTCCGTGTATGACCTTCAAAATGAACTTCTGCAGAATGTCTATTCCTATTTTATGGCAGTCTAATACACCCCCCCATCCAGTTATTCCATAAGAAAGTTGAGACTGCACCAACGCGTCATAAAGTATATGCAGATGTTTTTCTGAAGTTAGGTTTTTTTTTATATATCTGAATTTATACAAAATACCTCTTAGTTTTTTAGAGAGGTAGAGCATATGTTCGTCCCATTTTAAGTGTTCATCTATATAGACACCGAGATATTTGATAGAATGCGTATTAGGGATATGTAGTTGGTCATTGATTTGTAAATCTCCTAGTTTTGGAAGGCTTGCCTTACTTGATGTGAAGTTTAGGTATTTAGTTTTATCAGCGTTCAAGGTTAATTTATTGAGTTGAAACCATCTTGATAAGATGGCGAAATCCTCTTCGGCTTTATTCTTCAGATCTTCCCATGAATTATCCTCATACATGACTATAGTATCATCCGCGAAACCTATGACCTCACCTTTGCTCTTAACTTCAAATAGACTATTTATGTATAAATTAAATAACAAAGGTCCGAGTACAGTGCCTTGTGGCACTCCATAGGTGAGTCCTCTTTTTTTACTAATTTTTCCGTTCAATGATACCATTTGTGTTCTACCTGATAAGTAGCTTTTTATTAAATTATACATTTTTCCTCGGAATCCATAATTCATAAGTTTTCCTAGCAGTTTTTCATGGCATACGGTATCAAATGCTTTTGCTAGGTCGATTACGACTGCCAGAGATGGTTTGTTTTTATCGATGTTGTTATGTACAATCTCCGAGACTTTTCTTATTGCATCTTCCGTCGACATACCCTCACGGAATCCAAACTGATTACTCGACAAAACATTATGTTTATCAATGAATGCAATCATACGCGCTTTAATAAGCTTTTCGAAGATTTTAGCTATATTTGATATAAGAGTAATAGGTCTATAGTTAATCATTTGCGTTCTGTCACCTCCCCTGAACAATGGTTTCACCACTCCTGATTTTAATATGTCCGGGAAAAATTCTTCTTCGAAACATTTATTTACTATATAAGAAATAGGTTGTGATATCTCCTGTCTAACTTCCTTCATTGTTTCCGCTCTTATTCCATCATGCCCAGCTGATTTTTTTGATCGAAGACTACTTATGGTTTTTTCTACTTCGTCTGAGTCAGTAGGAAACAAGAAGAATGTCTTATCCAGTTGGATGTTTTTCTCTGTGTATTCGTTGGGGGCTGCCACCCTGTTTGCATAACTTTCGCCTAGTTGGCTATAATATTCATTAAAAAGCTCACACATTTCTTGATCGTCTTCGATTTTAAGGTTATCCTTATTCTTAATATACTTTATGTTGATTTCTGGTTTTGAAGTATTTGTTATCTTATTTACATAATCCCATAATGTTTTTGCTTCACCCTGATTTTTCATTACACTCACTTGGAAATACTGCTCTTTGGCCTCAGCTATTTGTTTACGTAGGTTGTTTTTACATTTAGAGTATTCAGTTTTCAACTGTATATTGTTGGGTTCTCTTTTTACTTTATTGTACATATTTTGTTTTTTATTTATCTCTTGCAATATAAATGGAGTAATCCATTGTTTTCTGATTCGCCTTTTTTTATTTATGTATATTGTAGTTGTACTTTCTTCTATATGTTGTTTCAAAATGCTTATAAAGTTTTCAGTTATTTTATCTGTATCAGTAAAATCGTAGACTTCTTTCCATTTCTCATTCTTTAATAAGTTTTTTAATTTTGTATAGTTTATATATTTTTTTTGGTGATCTTTTTCACTGGGCTTCCTTTTCATTTTCAAATTTGTGTACAATAATATGGGATAGTGGTCCGTGATCAAATTGTGTAAAATAATACCACCAACATTTAGATTTTCCGAATTCATTCCTTTAACGAAAAAGTGGTCCAAGCATGTACGACTGTCTGGACGTGTACACTTATTTATAAGTGATGTAAACCCATAGGAATACATTACATTTTTATATTCCTCCATAATGTGTTCGTTGGATAATAAATTGATGTTAATATCGCCTGTTATGATATGTATGTTACTATGTTTTTTTTCCTCTAGATAAAGTGACAATTCATCATTGAACTCGGTAATGGAATATTGAGGGGATTTATATATGGCGGTTAATTTGAGTTTTTCACCTTCGCTTTGAACATTTAGTTCCAACGCTGTGATTCCTCCTATTTTAACGATAGAGTGATCAAATTCCATATTACTTTTTACATATACTATTGTTCCGTCATTTCTATTATATTTTGCATTATTGTATATTAGCTCATAACCATTTAAATTAAACAAGCCCACATCCTCCACTTGAAAAGTCTCACTCAATATAATCACGTCAAAATCGACAGATATTGTCTCAAGGAACAGTTCAAAATCATTGAAGTTTTTTTGCATACTTCTTATATTCATTTGCATAATCTTGACTTGACTTAATTTCATGGTATCTAGATCATTGATATCTTCAATAACAACAGTATCATAGTCTTCATTTTGATAGGCTTTTATGTAATTATCCATATTTATTGATTTTTGTCTTCTTTTTCTTTCTGTATAAAATGAGCTGTAAAATAACTAAAATAAACACAAAATTACCTTCAACCCCCCCAGCCTTCTTTAATTACTTTTTGTCTGTCGTGGATTTATGCCGAAGCCTCATACCAAATACATCCTCCCTTGGGGGTGATCTTTTTTTATTAGTGTATACCTTTTTGTGTGTTGCCAAATATGGCGTAAATAATTTCTTGTCTCGATTATTTTTCGCCTGCTGCAATAATCCTTGCACAGATTCTATCCTAACAGCGTCAGAGTTACTCACTGATGGTCCTGGTCCAGATTCCAACACAACAGTGTCCGAATCAATCTCTGTGGCAGTATTCTTATGTTTTGTTATTGTGGGTGTATTCGGAGCACTATTTGTTTTAACATCTTCTTCACAGTTTTCTAGTTCTTCCAAGGTATACACCCTTCGTCCCACCACCAGTCTATTATTCCTTATATATGACTTTTCAGATGTACCCGCTCTGGCTTTTATCAGAAAGGGCAACAACCTCTTATTTTCATGACGCTGCTGTACAGTTAAATCATTAGTAATGGATATTTCAGTACCTTTCAATTTTTTAACATGTTCAAAGATAAGTTTTTTACATCGATGTGACACAAATTCCACCTTCACTGGACTGCCTTCCTGATTACCCAATGTATAGAGGTCACTAATTTCAGATAATTCAACTCGCACTCCCAACAAACGATATATTTCCTGACAGAGAAACTCCGCAGTTATATTTGAGCTTTTTTTCAGGCCAAAAATCACAATATTATTCTTGTTACACCAGCGTTCTGTTTTTTCGAGCCTTTCTTTCAAGTCTTTGTTCTCTCTCTCTAGTAGACCATTCCTATTCCTCAGTGCCTGAACCTCCAACAATAATCTCGCCTCCGACGCAGATATTGAATCTTTTAACTCCCTCCTGGTATCCTGGATCTCCTCCAACAGACGCCTCAAAGTAACCTCAACCTCTCCATCTGTCATCATCAAACAGATATTCTATGGTATGGTACCCTTTAGAATTTTTCAAATTAGAATTACGTATATCAGAATATTCTCCGGTCTTGCTCCAAGGAGAAATAAACAAGGACACACGCTTCACTCCACTGAGACCGACCAGGGAGACTTAACTTTGGAACAGAGACAGGGAGGCCTAGGTAAAGCAAGGTAAAAACGACAAAGGAAAACAACAGAGGAAAGCACTATAAGTCGTGTAGGGTATGGAATCCTATAAATTAAACAGATCACAATGTGTTCTGTTACATATGAGTTGCAGATAAGCAACAACTCAAGCGAAATTAGACCATAACCACTCTCGTACCAAACGTTGACAGTATTTTCTCTCTTCGAGAATTTAGCGAAATAAATTCGCACTATATCCAAATTTTATTCTCAATTCAGCCGCTGAATCAAAATAATGAAGAACTCACGTTAATAATCCCGGCTGACCAAGCTTTTCCAGAGTAAAAACAACTTCACACCAGCCAAAAATGTAAACACCTCACACCTTCAAACGCCGCAAACACAATGACAAGCAATTATATTGCTTTTTGTTGTGAATTTATACCAAAAGTTTGAAAAAGAACTCCTCACTCTACGTTCTGTACATTTTCTGTGACACAGATTTAAGGTCTACGCTTGAGTGCAGTTATTCTTTCCTCTTTTCATATAAATAGTAAGTTCGCCCGATTTACATACACTTTGAAATAAAGTCTTTAGTTAAACCACGTGTTCATTCATTCACAGTGTTATTATAAAATTGTGCTTCCACCAATTTAATAAACAACAGGTTATGGGACCAGGGCTCTTGTGCAGTAATATTAAAGTTACTCAGTTGTTTGTGATATTTTAAATAGAACAGTATCGTGTCGTGTAAGTTAATTTCGAAGAAAGCAATGGCCGCCAGTTACCTCATGAGCGTACTAAAACTTTTAGGACGTGTGAATTTTGATGAGTGAGCTTTCGCAGTCGAGAATGTATTTGTACTTGAAGGCTTGGACAAATGCATCGACGGCAGTGAGACGGACACTTCGACTATAATCAAAGCAAAGGCAAGGCTAGTTCTAACCATTGACCCATCGTGGTTTCCACATGTGAAGGATTCCAAGACAGCCGAACAAGTATGGACTCGCCTAAAGAAACTTTATGATGACGGCGGATTCATGCGAAAAATTGGTCTTTTACGCACGCTGATATCCCCCAGGATTAGGAAATCATGGAAGTATAGAGTAATACATCAATCAAATAGTCGAAACTTCCCAGAAGTTAAGAAGAACGGGATTTGACATTAATGAAACGTGGGTAGGAACTCAATTGTTTGCCACATGATAATGGCCGTTGAGCATTCAGGTATGACCATTACAACAGATTCCATTTAAACAAAACTCCTAGATATGCAGATAGATGGTGATACCAACGATAATAATGGTGCATTCGCTGTAAATAGAATGTTTAATTACCGTAAGCAGTTGAAAGAGAGCGCAGGTAAAAATCGTAAAGACAAATCATCTGATGCTAAAAGATATGATCATTCTACTCAAGAAATAACACACCGGTCGAATTCAAACAAGAAGGATCTCAACAATATTATTCGCTACAAGTGTAAGAAGAATGAACACTATATGTCAAAATCACCAAGTAAATTCGATGGTGGCTACTGTTCTATGTTCGCGATAGGTGACTTTCATGCCACAGATTGGTATGTTGACAGCGAAGCAAGTGCTCATTTGACAGCAAATAAACAATGGATAATTAACTCCAGGAATCCCGATTTGAAAGAAATTACTCTAGCAAATAGGACCAAAATTACAGTTGAATATGCGAGATGTGAAATTTCAAACGTTGACAGCTTAAAAGCATGATGTAATGTTAAAAGGAGTACAGTACGTACCAGGTTTAACTACAACTACTTATCGGTATCGCAATTAATCAAACATGGAAATGAAGTACAGTTTGACGAGAATGGTTATAGGATTTATAACCGTCAAGAAATACTTGTTGCAACAGCCAACCTGAAAAATTATGTGTACAAATTGAACATTTGGAATAATCATTCTTTATGTTTTTAGGCAGTAAGCTCAAAAACCTGACAAAGAAGACTTGAAGTATGTTGCAAAGGAAAGCAGGCCAGGTTACCATTTCCAAAAGCAGGTTCTCGTGCAAAAAATGTTCTTGAAATTATTCACAGCGATTTATGTGGGCCAAAGGAAACCACTTCATTAGGAGGAGCAAAATATTACATCTTTATTTATGATTATTCAAGAATGTGCTTCATTTACTTTTTGAAGACTATGGACGAGGTGTTTGAAATTTTCAAGGCTTGGTGGAAAATCAGCAGAACACCAGAATTAAGGTGCTGAGAAGCGTTAATGGGACCGAGTATTGCAATAAAGATTTTGATAGATACTTGCAACATTCCGGCATCATTCATCGAACAAATAGCCACACTCCTGAACAAAACGGATTGGTTGAAACATTCAACAGATCGGTTGTTGAAAAGGCGAGATGTCTTTTGTTTGATAATGATTTATGCAAGTCCATTTGGGCCGAAGCTTGCAATACGGCTTGTTACTTAATCGTTCTGCTAGTTCAAAGATACCAAAAACGCCTTATGAACTGTGGACGGGAAGAAAATCGAATCTTGGCCACTTGAGGTTATATGGAAGCACAGCGATGATTCATGTGCTTAAGGCAAATAGAATGAAATGGAACCAAAAATCAGTAAGTAAGTAAGTAGGTAAGCATACATTGGTAGGATACAACGAGACAACGAAGGGTTACAGGTGCTTTAAACCAGTCAGTAGGAAGGTTATCGTAAGCCGTGATATTACCATTATTGAACGAAATATGAAAAACACAGAAGAAACACCCCAGGAAAAAATTTCAGAGGAGAATCCAGCTTCAGTGGGGGAAGAATCTGAATCATGTTTTTCCCAAAAAAGATGTAACTTCACCACATGATTAATCTGATGTTGAATATATTCCTCACCTTGACAATCAAGTAGAAACTGGTGTACGGAAATCCCAGAGAGAACCAGAGTAGAAAAGGTTTGAAGATTTCGTCACCTATTTCAATGCTTCATCCGATTCTGATGGAATTCCAGAATCAATAGCATATAGATATTAAGTATCATTTTTTGAGAGATGCAGTTACTGAAAATAAAATTAATTTGATGTATATACCAACTGATGAGATGGTTGCTGATATATTGACAAAGCCGCTGAAAAATGTTAAAAACTCTAAGTTTTTGAAATATTTAGGTCTGAGTGACAACTAATTGATTATTGTTATTGTGAACTTTTGTTAAGTGGGGGTGTTGTGAATGTATACAGAAGTTTGAATAAGAACTCCCTACTCTACGTTCTGTACATTTTCTGTGATCGATATTTAAGGTCTACGCTTGAGTTCAGTTACTCTTTCCCCTTTTCATATAGATAGTAAGTTCGCCCGATGTACATACAATGTAGAAATATAGTCTTTAGTTAAACCACGTAATCATTTATTCATAAACAGAGTTATAAAATTGTGCTTCCAACAACACTTTTGTTTCAAGATACTGGAATAATAAACAAAACGGCGGTAAACACAACTGTGATAGTTTCTTCTAGTGTTATATACGAGGAGCGTTCGATTTATTCTCGGTATAGGCATGAAAGAAAATTCTATTTTTCAATGGAGTCCCTCAGATTTTCAATACATTTGAAAGATCGAGAAATAAGCTTGTCTGAACCTTATAAAATATATTCTTCCGGCTCTTCAAAATAGATATTAATTGCTACCCTCAGTTCTTCATCGTCGGAAAATCGCCTTCCACGAAGATATTTTTTCACATTTGGAAATAGGTAGTAGCCACTGGAGGACAGGTCTGGACTGTACGAAGCCATATTCCCACACAGCAGCCTTCGCCACGCGGGCCTTGTGAACCGGCGCATTGTCGTGTAGCAGCAACACCTCTGCTATGAGTTTTTCTCAACTTTTTCCTTTAATTCTTCTCTTAAATCACGCAATTTAAGCGTAGTGTATTCTTTTATTTCCTTTTTTAGAATCCCAAAAGACCTTAGCCATTATTTTTGCAACGGATGGGGTGACTTTCAACTTCATTGGCGGTTGTGCACCCTTTTCAATTCAATGCATGGACTCTGGTTCACTCTCAGGGTCATAGTGATGGACCCACGTCTCATCCCCAGTAACCAGCCAGCTGAAAATAGTCGATGGGTCTTCTCCACAGAGCTCTAAAAACTCCTTACAGCACTCGAGTCGCACTTACTTCTGAGGTGCGTTGAGTATTCTCGGTACCCATCTTTCACTGACCTTTGAGGGGTTGTCGATTTAAAAAAAATATCCCAATAACTACATAAATGTTTTTCGCATTTTTCGGAATTTTAAATGTCTACTTAAAATAAACTGTTCGTCAAAAGTTAAGGATATTGCTTTAGTTTTGTGTTTTCTCTTCAGAAAAACCCAATTTCCTTTTGAAATATGTATATGTTTCAGTTTAGATTAATAAGATTTTAAAAAAATAATATTTTCACAATAACAAAGATACAATTTCACCAAATACCGAAATTCTGAAAATTTCAAAAATTCATACTTGCGTATGATGGTATGACCACCACATGCATCAATAATTGCTTGGCATCTTCTCTGCATATTTTCCGCCAAAAGAGTGGGAATATACTATTCAATTTATTGTCAAAGTTTTGGCAAAAGATCTCAGCGCGATTGAAGCGTTTTCGGCTGTGAATTAGGACCATCAAGGGTTCTTTCGATTAAGGTCAGGGTATCTTGAAGGTAAGCTACATGTGGAATACCCTGGGTTCTCTCTTGATAGAGATGATTACTGATGTAATCATCTGGTGCGGTCTGTGTGGCATTATCATCCAGAAAAACGAAATTTTCGCCAGTTACTGTGATAAATTGTGGGACTAGTCTATTGATAATTTCATCAACATATGTTTGAGATGTCATGGTTCTTGGAAGTACTAATAAGTCAGTTATGTCTTCGAAACAAACTTCATCCCAAACTATAATTGTGCTTCTTCGAAAAGGATGAACTTCTTGACCAGAACGACGGTTCCTTCATATGAGTGGACATGTCCACACCAGTATTCGCCGACTATCACGAAAACGTCGATATTTGTACTAGTCAGTAAAGAGTGTGCTCCATTTTCCACTCTAATCTTTGACGGTAGTGTTCGCGAGTTAGTGGAACACTTCTTAACAAGCGTCTCGATGTTGGACTGACTTCATGAAGACATCTCTTCATTGTGCTTAGGGAAACTGAAGTTCCTTGGCATCCCGAAGACGTTGAGTTGCTATTCTGGACGTGCTGGACGTCTTCTCACTGAAAGCGTTAAAAATGGTCTTCTACTGGTGTTGTATCAAGTGGTCTACTACTTCTGGGTGATTGACGGACAGTTATAGTGGCAAAGTATCGCGCCATTAAATGTGATTTTATACTTTGGCTAACATTGAATAAATTAGCCATTTACACTTGTCTTTAACAGATTGAAGCATCCAAAAGGCTCTGGTATCATCCTTGGATGAAATTTGTCCTGCTATAATGAAAATTCAATTTTTTATTGCGTAGAACCGTTTGATCTTATCGAAAACGAAATAGAGACTGAAGAGAATATTATTTAAATGTGTATTTCTGACATGAATGGAAAAGAATAAATATAATAAACACTTGCTTCACGATGAACCAGAAGACATTTCTACAATCGTTGTTAGTTTATGTTATTGAAAAACCAATATTAAGATGATATGGAAAATACATCTTCGGAAAACATCAATATCCTTAATTTTTGATGAGCAGATTAGTTTTCAAGTAACGAATAAAATTATTCATTATTCCATAAATTTTACTATGAGTTACCTCGTAAATGTACGCTACCATGATGGCATCGCCAGCATCAGCTGCAATATACTTATTCCTATGTCCAGGTTTCAAATAAGTTATTTGCATTTCCATGGTGAACCTTTTGTTGTCCACCATATGTTCAGTACCTTCTTCGTTATTTGGACCCCAACGTATATTCATGCTATGTAAATCATATATTCCATCCAACGGTCCTCCAAAAATTTTAGAAACGTTGCAATCTGCGTACTCCGGATACAGATTAACTAAAAATAAAAGTATCAAAGTAAGTACCTTACCAGTACCAATTTTGCGAAGGAATTAGAGAACGGAAAAATTTTCATTACTACATGGATCCTTGTCATCCAAAATCTTCATAATATGGTTGTTCCGAAACTTGTCCAGAAATCTCGATAAGTAATGACAACATTGCGTATTTTAGTCGGGGATTCCCTGTTAGGTATCTATACTCCGATATACCAAACTAATCATACCAGGTTACGAAAATCATTTGCGGAATATAGGATTCATCATGCATTTTCAAGAAAACCTCTATTTATGTTATTTTATTCATAATATTTAATTATTTGGTTTCCTTAACATTCCTTATACAGATAGTCCTTGTGCTATAACAGAAGCCGTTAAATTGTCTTTCAATCTTTTAGATCAAGGGTAAACCACAGAATTATTTATTTGTAGTTAACCTCCATTTAAACTCCATTTAAATTTTTCAGTATTCATTTACCAGAAGTTTTCAAAATTGTTGAAGGGTGAGTAATTATTTTTTGTTGATTGATGTTATATTTTATTGAATATGAATTATTTGAATACTGACGAAGCAGAGTCTCTCTTAAAACTTGTTTTTCAGTAATGTTTTTACATATCTTGAGATTTTATAGAAAGTAACTTAGTTAGATATCCAATAATATTGAATATTCTAAGTAAGATAGTTTTATGATGAAATTCTTAAGATTATGTTAAACATTTTTGAAAGATATTTGTTTTCATAAGATCGATCAACAGAAACAAAATTTTGTCTATTCAAAATATTTAATTTATATAATTTTGGTTAACAATTTTTATTTATTGGATTTTGTTATATCATTTGGATGTCTTATAATGAATGTTTATTTTATATGTCGTTTGATATAAGTGGTACTTATATGACATTATTTTAATTCAATTCTTGAAGTTATAATTATTAAATATAATTTTTTGAAATGAAATATGTAGAAGGCTAATATTAAAATATTTAAATAATATCAATTTTATCCGCAATTTGGCGGCTGGAACAAGGTTCACTGGCTTCAATAGCGGCATATACATCAATTTCTCTACTCAGTCGAACTTCACTTATTGATTTTGGTGTTTTGTCAGTATTCTTGCACTTTCTGCAATTCTGTACACAACCATATTTTTCTTACATGAATAATTAGAAAAACTGTGGGTTATGAAGGAATTTGCCTATTTTCGAAAGCAACAACAAATACATTTATTGTCTTTTGAATCGAGTGCCCCTCAAAACAATTCAACATTTGTGCAAAGCGATGAATTTTCCCCCACTCTGACTCTGGGCAGTTGGAAAGAGTGGGGAAATATTCTGAGAGCAGTCCAGTTGAATATTCGTTATCATTTATCACACGTAATGAAGTCTTGTGCTGAGTGACTGGCAAAACAGCTTCACTTGTTAATGAATGGTGAATACTAAATTCCGCAAAGGATAATCCTTACCTGTACATCTCTTTTTGACCTCGTATTTAAGAAAAAACTGACTTTTTATAGCTCAACACTCTTATGAATTTTTGTGTGTCGTGATTACTGATATAACTTTGTAAAATTTTGATACTTGCCTAATGCTAGATCATTATAAATTTTGGCATGAAAATACACTTACTTGTGTGTCCGTCATTTATTAGAATCAACTCATTTGGGGGTAAACCATACTCTCTAGAAAATTCCAAAGGATTAAGAAGAGTTTCCACGTGAACTACTATGGCACATGAAGACTGTAAATTAACAGGGCTCTGATTTTGTCCACAAGAATTTGGGAAATGTTCTTTCCATGTGTGGGGCCCTGAAAAGTAAAGGGAATTATTCCAAAGCAAAACCGAAACAGAAATAAAAAAAAATAGTCTTAACTGCGCCAAAAGAGGTAAGGAAGATAATAAATTCTTAATCTATTTCAAACCATGTCTGGTGCTGTTCAACAATTGTTAATATAAGGGATGAATCATAACTATTGAGACATTGAGTAAGGACAGGTTATTTGGACCAAAAGATGGAAATTGGACCAAATATGCCTCTATGGAATATTGCTCTGTAAAAAGGTACAGGGCCTTGAAGTTGAAATTTTTTCTTTTTTGCTAAAAATTTCACTGTTTATTTCTCAATTGTTATCAAAATCGGCACAGAGGCATAACTTTGAAAGAGGAATACTATTTCATGTATAACATCACTTTTTGTTATAGGGGACGCCACCTGAATCATGTCTGATGAGGTAGCTCTTTTTGGCGAAACTTGAAAGTGTATCTCTATCTTTTTCCACAACAATATTTTAATAAGGCTTATTTGGTCTCCAATCGCCATATTTTGGTCCAACTAACTTGCCCTTAATCTATGTTCCAATAGTTATCATTCATAATGAACTGAATATTTTTTTCTTATCTAAAAATTTTCCTTTGCTCTAGGTTTGAATATTTTTGCGTGCTTGTTTCAGGAAACAGCGTGCATCCATTTCGCCCAAATGTCTTTAATTTTCGATTTTGCCAAAAATGGTCTTAAATACTAGGTTGGACTCATCGATAAAGAATCCGAGGTCAAAAATAATTTGAGTCTGTCCATAAACAACCTAGCTTTCGAACGGAGCTAGTGCCTTGAAACTTTCAGCGAAGTATTTCAACTTCGATAATGGACAAAATCAGTTTAATAATTTTGCAATTATTCACGTCACGTTTGAAAATGTTTGATATTTTTACCAATATTTCCGAAACTACAAATTTCATCGATCTAAAATTCAGCGTTTAGGAGTAGAATAATAATCGCATACTCGTGCGTAATTTCGTAAGGATTGTATGATTAAAAGTGTAAAAAATATAGTTTGTGAGCGGATCAGCGTTGAGCGAGCGCTACTTTAAACACTATAACTTTCGAACGAAGGGAGATAGAGACTTGAAGCTTTGTGGATAAATTTGCGGCCTGAATATCTCGGTTGAGTTGGTTCTTGCGTAAAATCAGTCCAATAGTTTCGCAGTTATTCACATTTGAAATTTTCTTCCATTTTCATCAATATTTTCCATACTACTGATCCGATTGATCTGATATTTTTTGGGCTCAGAATGATAATGATAACTTACATATTCTTGCTCTTTCATTAGGATCATTAGGATTAGAAGATGCAAAACAAAAACAGAAATGTTGTGAGCCGTGCAGCGTTAAGCGCTGAAAAAACCATACCAACAGTCCACAATCCAGTTTAAATGAAGCATTTAGATGTAAAATAACGACACGAAGGCTAAAGCAAAATTTCGAGAGAATCGTATAAGAAAATTCAAAAATAATGTGAATCAAGCAGCGTTTAGCTCTACCAAATCAATAAAAACAATACGATTGAGATATTATACGAGGGTGGTTCAAATATGATCGAGACAAACTGTAGATGGCGCACATGTATAATATGTTTCGAAGGTCGTGGCTTGAGTATGTGGCATTTGTTTTCGTCGGAACACAATCATGAGTGTACGACAAGTGCCGACTGCGTTGCGCAACGTATTATCATTCATTTTTCAGTGGGAGAAGATGTTAAAAACACGTATATTTTTGTGCATTTGCAAAAGCAGTTCGGTAGTGAGTGCCTGAGTAGGGCTGCCCTGTTAAAATGGGCCAAAACATTCAAGGAGGCCATGAAACCGTCGAGAATGAGCCACATGATCGTCGACTGCGAACCAGCGTCACACCAGACAACATTCGCCGCGTAGAATAACTCATTTTGGAGGACCGTAGGATGAATGTTCGAGACATTTCGGCTGAAGTCGACATCAGTATCGGTAGTGTAGAGTTTATTATCCACGAACACCTTCAATATCGCAAAATAACGGCACGATGGGTTCCTAAACTGTTGAACTGTGAGCAAAAATTAACGCGGTTGGAAGGTTGTCGCCGCTTACTGACGCGATACGAGGCGGAGGGGGACGGTTTTTTAACGCGAATATTCACTACAGACGAAACATGGGTACACTATTACACTCCCGAAACCAAGGTGTCAAGTAGAGAGTGGAGGAAGAAGAAGGAAGGGGCGCCAGTCATAGCGAAGACAACCTGGTCCGCGGGTAAGGTAATGTGTTCCGGGATCGACAGGGCGTGCTGTAAGTCGATTTCCTACGCAATCAACGAATCATCAATGCTGCATACTACTCTAACCTTCTGAAAACACACGTGAAACCCGCTTAACGCTCGAAACGGAGGAGCATTCCAGCACGAAGTGCGATTCTCCTCCAGGATAACGCGTGCACTCATACCGCGCGTCTCACGCTCGATACAATATCGGAATTGGAGTGGAAGGTACTGGAGCACCCTCCCTACAGTCCGCATTTATCGCCCTGCGACTACCGCATGTTTGGACCACTGAAAGAGGCCAAAAGTTCAACACCGACGACAAGATAGAGGGGTTCGTGCGTACATGGCTGACCGAGTTGCCCAAGGAGTTTTTCGATACCAGCATCAAAAAACTCCCGGAAAGGTGGACAAAGTGTGTAAATAGTGAGAGGAATTACCTAGAAAAAATTTGATTTTTTGTAAATTCTTCGATAATAAATAAACGTGTTAGAGTATTTGTCTCGATCATATTTGAAACATCCGCGTATATAAATAAGGTCAAGAAGGCCAGCAAAATTTGAGGAACGTGGGTGATACCACGAACCAAGCGCGCAAAAGCTTCTGACTTCAGGTCAGGGCTTTTCACATTTTTTCAGTTTAAGAAAAATTTTCATCGTATTTGATAAGTTGAGTTCAGTTATTGTTTTTGATTTCTGCCGTCAACTTGGTTTCCAGATTTAAGTGTTTAGTTTCCTAATAATGCCTAGACGTTAACTACGTGCAAATGAAGGCAGTAGATTGGTTTCATCAGGGAATGAGTGATTTCGAGAATCATCCATTGCTTTCGAGCGCTAAGCTTAAAAGTACACGCTCAAGATGTACCATAAGTGTACAAGATCGGTTTCTGAGAGTGTCTATCCATAAAGAACCATTAGGTACTTGGCGGATTGAGTAACAGTGGCTTCTGCATGCTAGTGTTGCGATTTCAACCGAAACGGTACATCGTAGACATTATTAGGTTAATCTACGTTTAGGATGATTGTTGAGATGCTTTCCACTTACTCATATAAGCACAAAGTCGTGTTCAGTTGGCATGGACACAAGAGAGGACATGAATTGGAAGGGAGAATGAAGGTCCGGCTTTTTACAGATTAATTAAGGATATGGAGGGTTTTGGATTGTCGACGTGTTCAGGTAGGGACCCTTTCTCTGGTACCAAGAAAACATAGATTGGAACAAGAAGTTCATCCGTTTGGATGTGGTACAGTTGCTGTTTGGGATAGTGTCTGTTTTAATGGAAAGAACTGTTTGTACTTAGTGAGAACATTTATTCTCGGATTCACATGGACAAGTTCTCAACGTTCACGTTTATTTTATGCTATAGGGTTAATTTTTTTAGAAGTTAATACCCGTACTGATCTAGAATTGTCCATGATGCCATAGAACATCATGGTATTCCATACTTGGTACTGTTACTGATTACCATGGATTTGGATCAGTCACTGCAACAACCTGATTGACATTATACCAGTTTAATGATGAAATAATATTGTGTTTTGGTTCATGTAAAGTTCATAATTTTCGGAATTTTTTTGATTATAGAATGTAAAATATATTCTCAATATAATTTTTCCGAGACATAGTCTCAATGTTAATATGGATCATTTGTTAAGGTTTTTCAAAATTTTCTGATTTTTAATTTCAAGCATGCATCTTATGCATCAGTATACAATATGAAATGCTTTGATGTATTCCTCCGGTTTGTTACTCACTTTTTCATTTCATTTTTCACAGGTTATGTCATTGTTTTTTATTGATTTTAGTGGAATCTTTTTTTTCATATATATTTATGTACTTTTTGAATCATTTGTGTTTTATATTTTGTTCTTTTACTTTAATCTTCTACTGGGTATGTTATTATCTTATAACTGATTTGTAAGTAACTGTTTTTTAGGTAAAGTGCATTCTCCTTATTCAATCGAAGATAATAAAGATCATAAAAATCCTTTTTTCATAATCTAAAAGTGTTTCTTTTAATTGAATTCTTGATCGATATTAATTCCTAAATATTCGTCTTATTTTTACCATGAAATTTTTTTCATTTACGAAATATACAGGTGGTCAATTTTTTTATAGAATAACTTTAACAGTCGATAGAATATTCAATTTCAAGACAAAAATAACCTGTGAACATGGAATGGTAATCAGAATTTCATATTCTTTATATTTTATATTTCTCTGCAGATCAGATTCCTCTATTGCATAAAGCCCATATCAGACCAGAACTCGGATACTGCTCTCATGTTTTGGATTCCATCTAGAAAAGAGCAGTACGATTGATTGACTGTCCAACTAAAACAACCAGTTTGCAGTAGTTTAGTTGAAATTGTATTGATGTTGTATAGATATTATCACGGTCAATGCTCTACGCAACTGAAGGAAATGATGCCAGCTACCGCCAGATTTGCACTCGGTACTAGGGCTGCGTAACGAGTAATTATCGATGTAGTTGAATTTCAAACTTCTGTTTATCAGAAGCCTTTTTTCAAGGTTACTCTCTTTAAAAAAATTTTTGTATCTTGTGTTTTTTTCGGATTCGAGACAAATTACAAGAAAAATCATAAAAAACCGTATGCGTCGAAACTCTTTAGGAAATTTTGAAATACAAAATTATTTAATTATTTGCATATTCCAAGAAAACTTTACGTTTGTGCGGATGCAATATCATTATGATTTCTGAGTTCTGTATATGGATTTTGAATGCGAACAGCAAGTTCTTTCCTTGTTTTTGCAGTAACCGTATACATAGACCTTTACTTAAGTAGCAGCGAGCTTTAGATGTAGAGTAAAAAATTGAGTTTTTTCTATGGAAGAAGTCAAATATGTTTGACTGATCAAATTTTATCAGTAAAAAGTACGAGTATATCATTGTTTTGTTTTTCATTGTTGTATACATTGTTATTGTGTGCTCTTGGATTTTTATTTTGATTTCGAAAATGGGCTTAAACGACTAGGTAGAACTCACTGATGAAGAATTCGATAAAAAGTCTTTCTGTTCGGCCGTGAACACGCTTAATTTCGAACGGATAAAGCCAGCGTCTTGAAACTTGAAAGTTAAGGGTTAGTTCGTTAATGGGCAAAATCGGTTCAATAGTTTCGCACTTATTCACGTTTGATAATTTTCAATATCTTCGAACTTACTAATCTAAGAGATCAGCGCTGGGCGGTACTTAAAACACTATAATTTTTGAACGGAAAGAGATAGAGTCCTGAAAATCTTGATGGAGAGTTATTTCACAAAATCAGTATATCAACAGTTTTTCATATTTAAAATTTTCTCTTATCTTTATTAATATTTTCCAAATCACAAATTCGATTGATCTGAAATTTGGGGTTTAGAGAGACAATGATAACAAACATGTTCCTGCAAAATTTCACGAGGATCGTATGATAAGGAGAGTAAAAACAAAAAAACTAAAATTTTGTGAGCGAAGCAGCGTTGAGTGCTAAAGAAACCATATCAATAATCCCACAATCAAATTTAAATTGAGCATTTAGATGTAAATTAATAAAATAAAAATTAATGAAAAGTTTCGGGAAAATCGTATAATTGGAAGACCCAAAAAAAGATATTGTGAGCAGAGAAGGGTCGTGCAGTCGTACAATTGGGTTTAAATTTAGAATTTATATGTAAAATAACGACAAGAAGGCTAATGCAAAATTTCGTGCAGATCGTGGCTAATATGAATGCGCACAAAAGCTCCTGACTACACGTCAGTGCATTTAATAATATTTTTATTTTTATATTTCTACAATCAAAATGCCTATCTGACTTACAAATCACGAACAAGCCGATATCCATTTCTGCTATGGTATTGCAAATGGGAACGCTGCTGATGCGTCTAGAGGATACAACAGATTTCTTAATAGACGCCATCCCATTCGTCAGAATTTATGAATATACACCAACAATTTACGACACAAAGCTGCCAGACCTGATGAGAGGCAGTGATAAAAAAACTCTAGTTTTGAAAAGAGATCGCAGACATGCTTATCATCTGCAATATGTGCAATATTTGCACGAATTAAAAAATATATAAGAGACAGTATTTTAATTTCCACAAAAATGTTTATAATACAACAACTGTTTCACCACGATGTGGCTTTTTCAGGTATCTACATTCTATTGGCTGATTGTGTCCAGTGTAACGGAGTTCAAATACAGTGTTAGCTACGTGACAAACTAATGGAAGAACAAGTTATAAAAACTCAAGGTGTTTATTGGAGTTTGTCGCTAAAAAATGCCATTAGGGAAAGCTATTCAGTAATCGAGGCTTGTCAACATCTGTTTGTTCATTCAAAAGAATTTTACGGGCATTGTACCTGTTGATTTCAAGAAATTCTAAAGGTCTTAATCTAGAATTTTTGCTTTCGACGTGGATAATTTCATAGTTATTGTTGAAATTATGCCTGAATTCCTTAAGATGATTAGCATAGTCAAATGTACGGAATCAGATATATAATTCCTTTGGTGTTCTTGGATTCTTTTCTTGAATGATCTACCTGCCTGACCAATGTACACTAAAGGGCAATCGTTGCAAGTCAACTTGTAGACTGCGGATTTTTTTTTCTTTATTTGCTCGATTCTTATTGTTTTTTGATGTAGGTGCTAAGGTTATTAATGATTTTGAAAATTTCGTTGTAATTGAAAATATCTATGAAATATTTAGTAATATTTTGAGAAAATCCATTAACATAAGGTAACAAAAAATATTTCTGTGAAGTGTCCTCTTTTATGATTGGGTACACGAGATTAAATGCAATTTTCTCTTGTTTATTTAATACCATTTTGTCTATAAGAACGGGGTTGTAACCGTTGTTTGACGCTATTTGTTGAATAATATTTAATTCTTTCAAAAAGTTATCTGAATTCAAAGGAACATTCAATGGTCTATGAATAAAACTATTATATGCTGACATCTTTTGGTTGGTGGGGTGATTTGTAGTTTTATGTGTTGAAATATCTGTGTGTGTGGGTTTGTGAAAAATACGAAAAATCATGTAAATTATCTAGTCTTGTTATTGTGAGGTCAAGAAATTTAATACTGTGATTATTTTCTTCTTGGATTGTGAATTTGATTTTTGGGTGGATTTTATTAATCAACTTCGTGAAGATATGTAGTTGTTGGTCGGTGCCTTTGAAACAACAAAAAATGTCATCTACATATCTATACCAATAAAGGAAATATTTGCCATCCATGATCATCCATGAAAATACACCTAAATCAGATAAATCCGGGTAAATATTTCCTTTATTGGTATAGATATGTAGATGACATTTTTTGTTGTTTCAAAGGCACCGATCGACAACAACATATCTTCACGAAGTTTATTAATGAGCTCCACCCAAAAATCAAATTCACAATCGAAGAAGAAAAGAACCACAGCATTATTTATCTCGATCCCACAATAATAAGACTAGATAATTTACATGATTTTAGTATTTTTCTCAAATCCACACATACAGATATTACAATATATAAAACTTCAAATCACCCCATCAACTGAAAGATGTCAGCATTTAATAGTTTTATTCATAGACCATAGAGAAAGTTTCTTTGAATTGAGATAACTTTTTGAAAAATATAATATTATTAAACAAATAGCGTCAAACAACGGTAACAACCCCTTTCTTAGAGACAAAATGGTATTCAATAAATAAAAGGAAATGGCATTAAATATCTACCTAACCATAAAAGAGGACAATACACAGAAATATTTTTCGTTATTTTATGTTAATGGATTATATAAAAATATTGTTGAATATTTAAAAAATATTTTTAATTACAACGCAGCTTTCAAAACCTTAGTACCTACATAAAAAACAATAAAGATCGAACAAATAAAGAAAATGACGACGCCCTTTAGTATACATTGGCCAGAAAGGTAGATCATTCAAGAAAAGAATCCAAGAACACCAAAGGAGTTATATATCTGATTCAGTGAATTCGACATATGCTAATCATCCTGAGAAATTCAGGCGAAAGCAAATATTCTAGATTAACACTTGTAGAATTTCTTAAAATCAACAGGTGCAATGTTCGTAAAATACTTTTGAACGAACAAACAGTCTCCATTAGTGAATAGCGTTCTCTAATGGCATTTTTTTAGCGGCAAACTCCAATAAACACCTAAACTTGTTCTTCCATTATTTTGTCATGTACCTAACACTGTATTTAAACTCGGTTACACTGGACACCATCAGCCAGAAGAATGTAGATACCTGAAGAAGCCACGTCGTCGTGAAACAATTGTTGTATTATAAACATTATTGTGGAAATGAAAATAAAGTCCCTTATATATTTTTTAATTAAAATGAGTTTCCACCAAGTAAAGACCGAATCAATCAAACATTTATTTGTATGAAAGTGATCAAGAAGGCAGATTGCACTTTCGCAAATGGATTCCCAATAAAATATAATAAACAAAATAATTTTTTCTGAGTAACATATTATGGACGGACGAAGCCTGTTTTACTCGTCGGGAAAAAGTGAATTATCATAAAAAGCATGCATTGGTACACGGAACATCCCCATGTATTAGGCCTAGTCGAATTTAATGTGAATGTTTGGTTTGTCGTTTACAACTATCAATTATTTGGGCATTCCTGCCAAATCATGGTGCAATGGTGGATTATTTTTTTCAATTTCTATTAAAAAAGCATGCCAATATCGTAAGATCGAACTTAAAATTGATGGTGGTCCAGCACATTTTTATACAAATGTCAGATACTAGCTAAACAATAATTTTCTAGAGAGATGGATAAGGCGTTGGAGATCGGTATTTTGACTTGCACGTTTCCCTGATCTAACTCCTTTGTATTTTCCATTTGGGGTTATTTGAAAGATAAGGTTTATACCATAGTTTTTCAACCTTTTTATACCCAGCGCGCACTTTGGGGGAATGTTTTTTCTAGCGCCCCATCTCCGTTTCACTTAGAATCTGACGTGAATTTAAAACATATGGTGAACAATAATGACTTCTGAGAATTTGTTGAAAACCCGTTAAAAATATGTACAAAAAATGACTAAATTAATGGAATTCACAAAAAAATATTGTTTCACTTTGTTAGAAATTAAAGTTTATATTGTATGAAAATTCGCAAACACCATGAACACATTGCAGATTAAAAGTCAGAAATAAGGAACTCTATCCCAGATACAAATACGTTATAAAATCGTGTCAAGTAAGTACATTTTGATAGGCAGCGCACCTCTGTGTGAAGCAGCAAACAGTTGAAATTTTCGTCATTGGCAATTGATTGACTAATCAATCTGTCATGCAAAGAGTTACTTCTGATTTTATTAACTGATTTGAAAACATACCACAATTATATATGGAGACGTTGACTCAGATTTTTCGCAACCAAATGCTGCCGCAGAGCGCAGCAAGCACATCAGGTACTTTATTTTTTAAGCACGCTATGAAGCCTTTTTGGCGGCCTGTCATAGCCGGTGTGCTATACGTAGCAAATGACAGAATATTCTTCAAAGGAATTTCCTTTTCATTACAAATTATTTACAATGTAGAGAATAGAGTCGGCCCCTTGGCATTAGATCTTGACTAGATGGGGGCGCTTGTCATGACTAGGACCCTAGTTTCATCCCGGTGAAATGGAAGGTTAAGTCTTGGTGCCTAACGTGATGCCATTCGCACCAGTCAATGGACCTGTATAGTGAAAGATCTCCGAATGGGGCCCTAGTCTTGCCGTTCTGGTGAAATGGAGGGCTAGGCCGGTTGGTTAACTCAGTGACAGGGAGTCTGTCGTAGCTTCTCCCTCAAAACTGGCGTACTCTACCCTATCGCAGTATAAATCTACGGATTCTGTGTAATGGCCGAGTGCGTTATGTAGCATACTGCGTTACCTCGGTGGGTGGATTGCCCTCAGGTGTTACTTGTACCACCTGGCCACCCCATTGGTGTTGAACTCGAGGGGGCAGTGGTAGAAAGTCCGCATGCTGGATAGGGAGGTATTTCATTTATCTGTTCGCAGACCCCCATGTTCGGGATATTCTCATGAAATGACTCGGGGTTTAACGGGACTTGACGGTTCAACCGGCTTGTCCTGGCCCCGGATCAATGCGTAACTATTTAGGGTTTGTGGATCCCGACGAAATGGCTTAGCCGTTAGTGCTTGACGCCAGGATCAATAAAATGACTCCACATGGGTTCGGTGGGTCAGGACGTACAGACCATTAGACAATGCTCGTAACAGGATCGATAAAAGTCATTAATCTTGAGATTATCTCAGTTCATGGGACTGCGTTCGGGTGCTTGGATAAGAATTCCTTCCGACGGGTGAGTTGCATCACAAACCAACTCGGGTACTGACCTGCAGAGCCAGTAGAGGTTGAATAGTGCTTCGCTGCTACCAGTCAGATGGTACTGGCTTTCGAGTCGGGGTCCAAACTGGAAGCTGGTGGGTTCATCTCTTCGGAGGGGTTCTCCTCAGTAATCCTTATCACACTTCCTTCCTCGTAGGGTGGACTGTGGAGACTGCTGAGTAGTCACTTGGTGAAAGAGCTATGCTCGTCATGCCAATACGAAAACCTGGTGGAATTCACGTGTATAGCATATAGTTTTTCCTTTTGTATCTTTTTACAAATTTGTAGCGAACAAAAATACCTGCCATTTTTTCCATCCCTAATGAACCTCACGTAGGACAATAGTTATTGGTGACTAAAGTGGACTCATCCAAACGAAATTTCACGTAATTCTTGATGTACCAAGTCAACTATTTATTCAATATTCACTACATAATTCACAATTCAGTATCAGTATTCACAAACGGTTCCACTTCACCGGTGGCTTCCAACACACACAGTCTCCCAGAAACTATGGGACATAGCACACACAGAAGAGGTAAAGTATGTTAATTTTGTATATATTATCATTTTATGACATAAATTTTTTATACTTCAATATATTTTCTATACTTGTAGTATTCTTTCAATCGTTGAAACCAGGTTCAACATTTAATACAATCATTTAATACTGTCCACTTAATTCTTTTCTAGTTTGTTGCTCTATATTATTAGTTATACCTAATAATAATTCCAACACCAAGTCTACACACAGACTACTTATATTGAATTTATGATAGATTGGGCCGTTGCTTGGTAGAAATCAGTTGTAATTGTCATTATAAAATAAAACACTTGTTTACATTTTCTACTTTATTTTTGGTATTGACGTACGTTTCGTCTTTGCTAGAAAGACTTCATCAGAATACGAAGTAACAGTTGTTGTACAATGAATTTATAAGATTTTTTACAGAAGGTGTACATGTGTTTTTAATTGTTCGTCGGGTTGGTTTTCTCAAAGAATATTCCCTTCAGAATCGTGTTCACTCGATCCCTTGTAAATATTGAATAGGGGGGTGTAATAAAAATCTATTTGTTCATTTACTAGGTTATTGCTGTTTTTATGTCTATTTATTTCGTAAATTTCCCATAAGTTCAATTTTAGACCTCTATTTTCAACATGTAGAATTTCTATTTCTTTTGTGAAAGAATGGTTATTTTCAAGAAGGTGTTTAGCATAATGTGAATCTTTTTTATTTTTATCGAAACTTCTTTTATGTTCGGTTAGGCGTGTACCGAAATGTCTACCTGTTCTACCAATATAAATCTTTGGGCAATCTGGGCAAGTGAGTTTGTATACACCTGATAATTGAAGTTTATCCATACTGTTTTTATTGTTTTTGATGTATTTGCTAATAGGATTGTTTGTCTTGAAAGAGACTTTAATATTTTCTTTTTTGAGTAGGTTTTTTAGTTGAATACTAATGTTTCCGAGATATGTGAGGCTAACGTATTTGTGTTCAGATAGATCAGATGTTACTGGATAAATTTCTTTTATTGTGTTTTTGTGTATACGTTGGTTAATTAAATTATCTATTAGAGATGTATGTAACCAACGTATACACAAAAACACAATAAAAGAAATTTATCCAGTAACATCTGATCTATCTGAACACAAATACGTTAGCCTCACATATCTCGGAAACATTAGTATTCAACTAAAAAACCTACTCAAAAAAGAAAATATTAAAGTCTCTTTCAAGACAAACAATCCTATTAGCAAATACATCAAAAACAATAAAAACAGTATGGATAAACTTCAATTATCAGGTGTATACAAACTCACTTGCCCAGATTGCCCAAAGATTTATATTGGTAGAACAGGTAGACATTTCGGTACACGCCTAACCGAACATAAAAGAAGTTTCGATAAAAATAAAAAAGATTCACATTATGCTAAACACCTTCTTGAAAATAACCATTCTTTCACAAAAGAAATAGAAATTCTACATGTTGAAAATAGAGGTCTAAAATTGAACTTATGGGAAATTTACGAAATAAATAGACATAAAAACAGCAATAACCTAGTAAATGAACAAATAGATTTTTATTACACCCCTCTATTCAATATTTACAAGGGATCGAGTGAACACGATTCTGAAGGGAATATTCTTTGAGAAAACCAACCCGACGAACAATTAAAAACACATGTACACCTTCTGTAAAAAATCTTATAAATTCATTGTACAACAACTGTTACTTCGTATTCTGATGAAGTCTTTCTAGCAAAGACGAAACGTACGTCAATACCAAAAATAAAGTAGAAAATGTAAACAAGTGTTTTATTTTATAATGACAATTACTTATATTGAGTATATCTTAGGGATTCAAATCCTTCGTTGATTCCGAAATACGCAGGCTATTTTGATATACTGTCAATATTTCAAACCAGCTACAAATCTTAGGCAATTTCGATCACACAGAAATTCCATTTGCAATAAACTCATTGCAAAGTTACACATATGTTATAGTTTCTTAGGATTGATAATTTTAATCCACTGCCTCTTCTTCCGAAATTTATGAATTTTCGCACGTGGTAAAAATAATCACAAAACATACGCTCATACGATGACGAAAATTGAACGACAATAATTCTTCCTTTTTATTCGTACGTGATTACCGTGTATTTTCTTGTCTTTATTAGAAAATCTCAATCTACCACCTATGCCTAGAGCAGTGAAAACTTAGGACACAAAACATTAAAAAAAGAATGATAAATGAGATCATACTATAAAAAATGGTCCGTAGTGTACGTCAATAAGGTTCTAGAGTTCAAAAGGCAGAGTAACCTTGAAAAAAGAAGCATCCTAAAGTTCATCATAAAAATTCTATTTAAACCACAAAAAAACACAAGTTTGATCCATTTTTATTGAATTTATTGCCATTTTTATTCATTAATTTTTTTCAAATATACTTTCAAGCTAATTATTATAAGAAAAGGATGTATTCCAAAAATAATAAAAATAACAATAAATTAAAAGGCGCCTCAGATGCCCCGCATTTCAAAATTCCATTTCAACAGGAAGTACCCTATAGATAAGGAGCAGATACAACTCCCTACTTCGAAGAACTGCGTTCATCGACATTATCATTCTACCTGAAATTAGAAGACCTGCTTGCTCGATATGTCTCTTATCTCTTAATTTGATTCTTTTGTCACCAGGGAACCTGAGTATTTGAACTTGGAACTTTTTCGATGTTTTCTTTTTCTCAAGTTTTTTAAAGTAAATATTGAGAATACTGTATCATTAAACAATCTCACTTTGCATAGTATCTGACATGAGGTGTTTGGAAACATTTAGCCTTATTTAATGGAGCTTCGAATAGATTAGTATGTTTTTCTAAAAATATTCAATGTTTGAAATTTATTACTTACACTTACTGTTGGTGCGTATCAATATTTATAGCTTTATGCCAGAAATTATTAGTGGTACTGCTTACACGGTAGTTGTTCTACTTATCAAATTCTCACTTTTTATAATCATTGTGAAATTAATATAAACACAAATGCGAAATGATCAATTAGCTACTAATATATAAATCTGCTTTTTCTTGTTAGCTCAGATTGAATATTATAATTTCAAATTATTATCTTTACCATCATATTCTCCGTATCCATACGATCCTATTGTCTGAGCTTGTTTACAGGATGTTGATCTGTCACTAATGTATTCGCAATACTCAAAAACTGCTAGATAGATCAAAATGAAAATTCCAAGGAGAATGTAGAAAAAATCTAAGCAATATGAATCCAACATAACAGAAATTTTAGACAGTTTGAAAGACACTTTACGACTTTATGCGAAATGTCAGTTTAATTGATTTCTCTAAATAGAGAACATAGAAACAGTCAAGAAATAGAGTAATTTTTCGAATCAATTCAGTTTCGTTTAGATTTTGGTATCTTATGAGTTTTCGCCCAGAAATTTCAAGGAACGATTACAAAACACCCAAAAAAGGTTAAAAGCACTGACGTGAAGATCCTGACGTGAAGTCAGGATCTTCTGCGCGCCAGTTCATATTAACCACGATCCTTAAAAAATATATTTTTTGTGGTCATCTAATTTTACAATCTTCATGAAATTTCGTATTAGCGTTCTGTCCGTTGTTTACATGTAAATGCTAAATTTAAACTGCATCCTTGGACTATTATTATCGTTTCTCTAGCGTCAACGCTGCTCCGATCACAAAATTTTCATTTTTGTTTTGAATCTTCTAATCATAAATTCCTCATGAAATCTGCCAGGGTTGTTATTATATCTCTAAGACCCAAATTTCAGATCAATCGGCTTTGAATTTTGCAAAATATTAATAAAAATATTAGAAAATTTCAAATGCGAACAACTGCGAAACCATTAGACTGATTTTGCCCAATACCGAAATTAACTTAGATATTCAGGATTTAGATCTACCTCGAAAGTTTGACGTATTTGTCTCTTTCCGTTCCAAAGTAATAGTTTTTAAGATAGCGATCAACGCTGACCCGCTCACAATTTTTTTTTGGAATTTCTAATCATAGGATCTGCGTGAAATGTCACACTATCTTATTATCCTCCTTCTAAATATTGAATTTCAGAATTCCAATCGATCGAATCTGTAGTTTCGAAAATATTAGGAACATTATGAAAAATTTACAAACGTGAATAACCGCGAAACTATTCAACCGATTTTTCTCATTAATGAACTTAGGCGCAGCATTTAGACCCCAAACCTTTTCTAAAAGTTTCAAGGCTCACTTTTGACGTCAGATTCTTCATCAGTGAGTCCATCTTAGCCGTTTTAAGATCATTTTCGGTAGAAAATTCGAAAATTACAGACATTTAGGCCAAAAGAGTAAGAAATTCTGGAAATTTATTGAATGACCAGAACGAGTTATCCAACTCTATTGGGCGTATTCTCGTAGAGACTCGGCGGTTTTTCCAAAAGTAATAAAAACTGCATTGCTCTCTTCTTTCAAAACTAAATCCATTCAAATATTGTTGATTAGTTTTTTAAAAGCATTTGAAAAAACTGCAATGTAGCGAAATGCTTCATGTGTTCAACTCATGATAATAAATAGAAATCATATCGCAGTATGATCATATGAATCGCCATAATTTTTATAAAGAATTTAATTTCATTGAACAGATTGCATCCAATAAAGTTTATAACCCAATAATGATAGAAAAAAATTCAACAAAAAAAAAAGAAAATTACAGTGGATCTTGTGTACCTACCCCGTTGTAAAAAATTTGAGTAAAAATATATTTCTATTCCTAAACTGGATAGAATATCCTAAAATATTGCCAAGTATTTTAACGAAGAATTTTATAACGATTATATAATATATAAATTATATTTCATAACTTTTGTCTATTCATCAGTGCGTTGCTCTATTACCAAGCACTTATATGAGCGCCATCTAATGTGTAACGCAGTGGCGACTCGTCGTATAAAGCAATTGAGGCCGGGCCTCACATGTAAAAATTAATAAACTGTGAAATTTTTGACACATTATTTATTTGAATATGAAACGATTTTAACTAATTTCCAGTCACCGAAATAAATTATCAAAACATCGAATTACCATCAAAGTTGAAAATATTACCTTTCAAATCAAGCGCGTACCCCTTTCCACTATCCAACTTTAATTCTAAACGCTGAAATCGTTGCCCGACCGCATAATAATATTATAGTAACCCCAGAAATTTGAGCTTCCCATACGTCACAAATCGCTAGTCGAACGTCCTGGTAGCTGCCACGCACCCCCACCGCTTTAGTAGCACATGGCGGGAATAATACGGGAATTTTCGAACGGATTGAGGCCCATGAAATTGGGCTTACTGCGCGCACATCACCGAGATTGCACCACTGTTTGACATCTGTTTGACACGATTTAAATTTTCTTTCGTTCTCTTTCGTAGATTCTTCCAAATCTACTGAATGTACAAAGAATTTTCCCGATAAATCATTTAAATCTTTGTTAAAAGTGTATCCTAATGTCTTCGAAATAGATCGGCTGAAAAACGAACTTAGTGTTTTATACAGGGACGAACAATTTTATAATCTAGACGTTCAGCAAATATTAGAGATTATATACAAGAAATTTAAAATTAAACATACAAGATGTTTTGCCTAGTTTTAACTGTTCCTGCAACAAGTGAAGAAATTTTTCGAGTCTTAAGCGCATAAAAACGAAACAAAAAATGTTTATTAATTTTAATTGACAATTTATATTCGTTGGTTTTTCTTAATTCCATTTGATATTGTATAATGAGTTTCGATTTTATACGTCTATTAAATATGAGCAGTGCTTATAAAGACATTAATTTAATTCTTAAAGTTTCTTAAATAAAATTTTTGAAATTAAATTTGTAGTAGATTAACAGATTGAATCTGTTTTGATATTCAAATTTTGTAATAATGCTTCTCTTCTATCAAGTAAAAAACCGTTCCTTAATATTTTATTTTATATATAATATATAATTATATTAGGTTTTTAAATAAAGAAATTTATTATACAGTGTTGAATGTATTTAACTAAGACCATTTAAGTGCCTTATAAACTTTGTGTGATTTTGTTGTGAGCATAGAACATAGAGTACCTTGGATATTAGATGTATCTATGTGAATGTTCATAAAATCACGCATTCGCATTCGTTTAGTCTATTGTTAATTGATTTTATAATTTTTTCATATGTAAAGTTGAACTGATCTTATCTGAATTTTAATTGTTTTTTGACGATGTGCTACATGTTTTGAGATTTTTTGAAGTAATTTATTTAAATATACTAAATATTTCTAATAAATTAGTTTTTGAGAAATTCTTAAAATTACGTATTATATTTTTGAGAAAGAGGTAGTTGTTCATAAATATAAGACCAGAAAACAATACATTTTATGACAAACAGAGCTCGTACGTTCGTCTGAAGAGTTCAGTATGCATGCCTGGAACGAAACAAAAAATGTTTATTTATTTATTAATTTTAATTGACAATTTATATTCGTTGGTTTTTCTTAATTCCATTTGATATTGTATAATGAGTTTCGAATTTATAAGTCTATTAAATATGTGCTCATAAATACATTAATTTAATTCTTAAAGTTTCTTAAATAAATTTTTTGAAATTAAAATTGTAGAAGACTAAGAGATTAAATCTGTTTTGATATTAAAATTTTGTAATAATCCTTCTATCAAGTGAAAAACCGTTCCTTATTATTTTATTGCATAAAAACGTATTTAAGAAATAGGACGACACAAGGGCGTCTAACAGATTTGTCAATCTTGGCTATAGAAAAAGGAATAGTACAAAGTGTTAGAAAGAATCCTCAATTTTATGAAGATATTATACATAAATTTGCAATTTCAAAAAACCGTCGAAAAGACTTGATATACAAAAAAGTAAAAATTGATGAAACATGTTTTTATATCGGTTTGTTTTTTATTAAGTAAAAAAAAAATACGCAGCAATCTGTTTATTATTTTGGCCTCCTTCTTCGTTACTTATTATTATTTGTTTATATGTACATACGTATAAATAATAAAGAAATTATTTTGTGTTTTTTAACTTTTCATTCTACTCCGAAGAAGCAGAAAACGTTATATTTATTAATTTATTATATTCACAATGTTATGTTTTTTAATTATTAGTTCTTGTTGATAAATGAAAGTTTATAAGTATTTTTATGATTTTAGTAGGGCTATTGGCGATGAACTCCACATAAAAGTTCAACGCGTCAAAGAATAATACCTGTGTCTAAGCACCAAGGTGGCCTAGAAATTTATTCCTACTTCGGGCCTCACCTGTTTTAGGTACCACAAGCCACCACTGGTGTAACTTGAAGGTTCTTGTTTATAGATAACTATAAATAATAACTGGTTAGTAACTAACTTTATTTAATATTAACTTTCTACATTTTACTTACATGTGTATCTGAATTACAACTGTTGTAGAGAGGTTATATTGTTGCCTAGATTCATAGAATATAATAATAAATAAAGAACAGGTGCGTTCCACTAATACCCTAACATCTCCCTTCACAACAAATATCTAGTCAATTATTTATAGATTAAAGATCCAGTTTTCTTGGAGGCCTGACCATCCTTCCTGATGTGGTTTTTCTTTGACTTAGCAACTCATTACTGGGACTTGGTTCCAACTCAGAACTGGTAGTCAAGCCTACATTTTTAGGACTTACATTTTCTTTTGTACTTTCATTAATATTTCAGTTTCTTTTATTTTGTGTGTCCTCAAAAATATTCTTCTATCTCTATATAATACTATACATTTTCTTTTGAATTAACTGGAGAATAGTGTTCTACCCCCCCAGAAGTTATACCACATGGTACAATTTTTATAAATTTTCCATTTCTGTAAAGTTTTCCACCAATATTCAGTTCAATTCTATAGACCCTATCTCTTAACTTTTCTATTCAAATACCAGGGGTCCAACTTGATTTTGGTTTGATCTGTACATAAAATTTTGTATTAAGAGGAATTTCTGGCAATTTTTCAATGCATTTATTATAGTATTTTTCTTGTACGAGACGAGTTTTTTCTAATTTTTTATTCACATCTTTAGCTATCCTAGGTTGATAATAATTTTGATTACCTCAACTCTTTCGAATAAATTGAATTTTTCACAATCTTTTGAACCTAGTATTGATTGAGAACTATTATTCAAAATGTGAAACATTATATCAAATACATGACCACGTTTTTGACACCTCAATTTATTACACCTTTTACATCCAAAAAATCATCTGTATAAGAAGCTAATATTTTTGATTAGGTTTTTCAATTTTCTAAACATCCGATATGGTAAAACATTAACCATGGCTCCTGTGTCTACTTTGAAATTAACTATTCTATCATTTACTTTCATTTCTGTAATCCATTCATCCCTTATTAAATTTATTCTTTCCACATTTCCAATAAAAAATGAATTCGAATTGTCCGTACCTGAAACTTATATCACTTCTTTGACCTATTGTTCGACGTTATTCACTCTTCTGGTGTTTTTTTATTACAGCAACTGGAGAAATGATTTTTCTTCTTGCAGTTGAAGCACTCTTTACCATACGCTGGACAATTGTTAATCGCATGGTTTCCTCCGCATCTCTTGCATAACTTAATGTAATTTCTATTTTTTTTTATGATAGATTGGGCCGTTGCTTGGTAGAAATCAGTTGTAATTGTCATTATAAAATAAAACACTTGTTTACATTTTCTACTTCATTTTTGGTATTGACGTACGTTTCGTCTTTGCTAGAAAGACTTCATCAGAATGCGAAGTAACAGTTGTTGTACAATGAATTTATAAGATTTTTTTTAGAAGGTGTACATGTGTTTTTAATTGTTCGTCGGGTTGGTTTTCTCAAAGAATTTTCCCTTCAGAATCGTGTTCACTCGATCCCTTGTAAATATTGAATAGAGGGGTGTAATAAAAATCTATTTGTTCATTTACTAGGTTATTGCTGTTTTTATGTTTATTTATTTCGTAAATTTCCCATAAGTTCAATTTTAGACCTCTATTTTCAACATGTAGAATTTCTATTTCTTTTGTGAAAGAATGGTTATTTTCAAGAAGGTGTTTAGCATAATGTGAATCTTTTTTATTTTTATCGAAACTTCTTTTATGTTCTGCTAGGCGTGTACCGAAATTTCTACCTGTTCTACCAATATAAATCTTTGGGCAATCTGGGCAAGTGAGTTTGTATACACCTGATAATTGAAGTTTATCCATACTGTTTTTATTGTTTTTGATGTATTTGCTAATAGGATTGTTTGTCTTGAAAGAGACTTTAATATTTTCTTTTTTGAGTAGGTTTTTTAGTTGAATACTAATGTTTCCGAGATATGTGAGGCTAACGTATTTGTGTTCAGATAGATCAGATGTTACTGGATAAATTTCTTTTATTGTGTTTTTGTGTATACGTTGGTTAATTAAATTATCTATTAGAGATGTATTATATCCATTGTTGTAAGCTATTTGTTTAATTATACATTTTTCTTTTTGGAAATTGACTTGGTTTAGTGGAATGTTCAATAAACGGTATATCATACTATGGAGAGCTGCTAGTTTGTGTTGGAATGGATGAAAAGAATTACGGTGTATAATGGTATCTGTTTGTGATGGTTTATGATAAATTGCGAAGTTATGTTTATTGTTTTCTCTAGTTATCGTGAGGTCAAGAAAGTTGATGGATTCATTATGTTCTATTTCTGAAGTGAAAACTATTTTTGGGTGAAGATTATTTATAAAATTCTCAAATGTTGATATTTGTCTGTTAGTACCTACGAAACATGCAATTATATCATCCACATACCTATACCAATAAAGGATGTATTTTTTGAACGGATGTTTATGAATTTTGTTTTCTAGGAAATCCATGAAGATTTCCGCGAGTAAAGAGCTTAGTGGATTTCCCATGATTAAACCTTCTTCGCTAGTAATTTAATTTCCTCTGTTTACTGCATCGACTTCCACAGGGTAATTTTGACCTTGTTTGTTTGGATGATTCTATTATCTGACATATGTGGATAGCTTCTTCTAGAGTCATTTTGTCGTCTTTATCTTCCTGTAGTAATTTCTCCCTTGTAGAGGTGTTCAGCATACCACAGATAAGGACAGTTTTCGTTAAGCTTTTCTGAAGGCTTCCCAATTTATATTTCATCGATGCTTCTTTCAAACTTGTTACAAAACTTTCCAGTGATTGGTCACATTGTTGTCTACTTGAAAAAAATTTGTACCTTTCATAATTAACATTTTCCTTTGGTGGAAAATATTGTTCAAATTTTTCGATTAGTTTCGACAGTTTGTTCTTCTCATCTTCTTCAAATGTGAACGTCGTATATATTCGAAAACATTCTTCTCCAAAATAGTGTAACAATTGTGCACATTGTGTGGACTTACTTTTAAGGTTAATTTCACTGGCGACCAAATGATTTTTGATCGGCTTCTCCTTATTTTCCAGTTTTCAGCCACGTTTCCTTCCAACTTCATTTGAGATAGTGATGGGTGATAATGGGTGATACTCGTGGAAACGATTATCACCCATTATTTTGAATTATTTAATTACCAATGCTTAAACTGTTCGCAGCGCCATGCAAAGTGAAGATTCTTGTTTATAAATAATTTTTGATAAGCACTGGTTAACAACTAACTTTACTACATTTTACTTACACGTGTATCTGAATTACAACTGTTGCAGACAGGTTATATTGTTGCCTCTCTGTCCTATATTCATAGAATATAATAATAAATAAAGAACAGGTGCGTTCCACTAATACCCTAACATAATGCACGCGAAAATACATACATAGATAGCGCTGTTGTTTGGAAAAACAGTATGGCCGCTATGCAGGGCAAATTTAGGTGCGTGGCTGTGTTGTATTCGTTGGCATTAGAGCAATGCACTGATGAATAGCCAAAAAGCTATGGCACATGCATGTCTGCTGCTTATGCCCGATGATTGACAAAACCTATTCGACTTTATTTAAGTTTCGAACTGTAACACACATTTGCGTTGCACTGTCCTGATTCGAAAAACTTCTTATTTAACATGCGTTATCATATTTATACTCCAACAGCTGTTAAGGATAGGAAGTCCGTATCTTGAATGATAATATCTCATAGTTCTTGTGTCATATTTTGTTTTATTGTATTTGTACTGATAAAATAGTTCTTTTTATGGAAGAATTCGTCCTTTACGAAATACTTCACTGTATGACTGCATGTATTTCATTCCATATAATATTCTTATTGCTCTTTCTGGGGGATAAATAAGGAAGAAATGTTTTCCGAGCCATAAAGTATCAGTTCATTTATTGCATGGTACAAAGTTTTTAGTACACTGCAACCTTGTATCTATTTTAAAGGCAAATATTGATGATCTCAGCTTTCGCATGTGATACTTCATCAATGTAGACACCTAAGAATTGGGAACATTGTGATAGTTCTAATTATCATATGTTTTGAAACTTCCATGCGAAAGTTTATAGGGTGGAATAAGGGTAACTTAGTTTTTGATTTATTTAGTACCAAGCTATTATTCTCTAACAATTCTTCTGTATAGTGCATTATCTCATGTACAAGATCAGGCAACAAGGATTGTGCAGCCAATATCGTTGGTATCGTCGATAAAGTACCCTGAGCTGTATCCACCTTGCGTTTAGTCTGAAATCATTAATTAATGAAAAAGAATAGTAGTCCTCTTCAACTAACCTGTGATATTTCAAGTTCTAACTATTTTTGGTGGGAACGAATGTAGCTGTCATTTATGTATATTTCAACCAATTGAGTTGTGAAATTATGACATAAAGCAATTGAGAGCAATTTTCAACTCCAGAGTTATTTAATTTCTCAGGAAGTATATGTGGATCCAGACAGGCAAAAGCCTTTGAGAGTTCCAGGCGTCAACGACAAATCTCCATCTTGCAATTATTTAAATATTTTAATATTAGCCTTCTACATATTTAATTCAAAAAAATTATATTTAATGATTATAACTTCTGAAAATGAATTAAAATAATGTCATATAAGTACCACTTATATTAGGAGTACAAATAAGTTTCCGCCGTTTTTTAACACAAATTAAATATTTATTATAGAAGAACGGTAATATAAATTTATTTAAAATATTGCCAATCACTTGCAACCACTTTTTCCCATCTCTCAGGCAGCATTCGAATCCCACGTCTAAAGAACTCCTTGTCTTTTGAGGCTATCCACGAATCAACCCAATTTTTGGTATCCTCATAAGATGTGAACCGCTGCGCCGTCAGAGCATGTGCCATGGACCGGAACAGGTGATAATCGGACGGTGCAATGTCTGGTGAATACGGCGGGTGGGGTAACACTTCCCAATCAAGTGTTTCCAAGTACTTTTTCACAGGAGCCACAACATGTGGACGAGCATTGACATGCAGAAAATAATTTTTTCGTGTCTAGAATAGTATTGAGGGCGTTTTTCCTTCAGAGCTCGGCTCAATCTCATCAATTGTGTTCGATAGAGAGCTCCAGTAAATGTTTCGCTCGGATTAAGCAACTCATAATACACTACACCTAGCTGATCCCACCATAATACACAGCATAAGTTTTTTTCCGTAAATATTGGGTTTTGCTGTTGATTATGACGCGTGGCCAGGTAATCCCTATGATTTTCTTCTTTTTGGATTGTCATAATGTATCCACTTCTCATCACCAGTTACGATACGGTGTAAAAAACCCTTTTTTTATGTCTAGCTAGCAGCATTTCACTTAAGCATAATCGGCCTTCAATATCTCTTGGCTTTAATTCGTACGGAACCCAATTTCCTTGTTTATGAATCATTCCTAATGATTTTAAACGATGTGAGACTGCTTGCTGAGTGACTTCTAATGTTAGAGCAAGTTCTTTTTGTGTTTGAGATGAATCTTCCTCCAATTCTGTATCCTCGTAAATTTTTGGCCTTCCACTGCGATCTTTGTCTTCTACGTCGAAATCACCGTTTTTAAACTTTTGAAACCACTCTCGACACGTTCTCTCACTCAAAGCACCCTCACTATATGCTTCTACGAGCAATTGATGCGCCTCAGCAGCAGATTTCTTTAAATTAAAGAAGTAAACTAATATTTCCCGCAAATGACGCTTACATGGCTCAAATGTTGACATTTTCAACTTATAAAAATTATATTTTACCATTATAAAATCAATGATATTAATAGGTTATGTTTTTCTTGAATGTCCAAACTATTTTTTAAGCCTGTTATCATCTGCGAAAGCTAACCGAAACTCCGTGCCGCGCCATCTACAATAAAACGGCGGAAACTTATTTGTACTCCTAATATAAAATATTATATTATATTCATCAAAGACATCCAAATGGTATAACAAAATCCAATAAATAAAAATTGTTAACCAAAATCCTATAAATTGAATATTTTGAATAGACAAAATTTTGTTTCTGCTGATCAATCTTATGAAAACAAATATCTTTCAAAAATGTCTAAAAAAAAAGTTACTTTATGTAGAAACTCAAGATATGTAAAAACTCAAGATATATAAAAACATTACTGAAAAACAATTTTTAAGAGTGACTTTGTTTCGTCAGTATTCAAATGATTCATATTCAATAAATATAACATCAATCAACAACAAATATTTACTCACCCTTCAACCATTTAGAAAACTTCTGGTAAACTGAGAAATCTTTAAATGTAGTGTAACGGTTAACTATGTATAAAAATAAAAATTGTTAACCAAAATCCTATAAATTGAATATTTTGAATAGACAAAATTTTGTTTCTGCTGATCAATCTTATGAAAACAAATATCTTTCAAAAATGTCTAAAAAAAAAGTTACTTTATGTAGAAACTCAAGATATGTAAAAACTCAAGATATATAAAAACATTACTGAAAAACAATTTTTAAGAGTGACTTTGTTTCGTCAGTATTCAAATGATTCATATTCAATAAATATAACATCAATCAACAACAAATATTTACTCACCCTTCAACCATTTAGAAAACTTCTGGTAAACTGAGAAATCTTTAAATGTAGTGTAACGGTTAACTATGTATAAAAATAAAAATTGTTAACCAAAATCCTATAAATTGAATATTTTGAATAGACAAAATTTTGTTTCTGCTGATCAATCTTATGAAAACAAATATCTTTCAAAAATGTCTAAAAAAAAAGTTACTTTATGTAGAAACTCAAGATATGTAAAAACTCAAGATATATAAAAACATTACTGAAAAACAATTTTTAAGAGTGACTTTGTTTCGTCAGTATTCAAATGATTCATATTCAATAAATATAACATCAATCAACAACAAATATTTACTCACCCTTCAACCATTTAGAAAACTTCTGGTAAACTGAGAAATCTTTAAATGTAGTGTAACGGTTAACTATGTATATATAAATATTTCTGTGATTTACCCTTGATCTAAAAGATTGAAAGACAATTTAATGGCCTCTGTTATAGCAAAAGGACTATCTGTATAAAGAATGTTAAGGAAACCCATAATTATATATTATGAATAAAATAACATAAATAGAGGTTACTTCTTTATTTTAATTCATTTTCAGAAGTTATAATCATTAAATATAATTTTTTGAAATTAAATATGTAGAAGGCTAATATTAAAATATTTAAATAATTTTATATACCTTCTATCAAGAAGTAACCTCTATTTATGTTTTTTTATTCATAATATATAATTATTTGGTTTCCTTAACATTCTTTATACAGATAGTTCTTGTGCTATAGCACAAGGATATCTGTATAAATAACGGCCTCTGTTATAACACAGGCCGTTGAATTGTCTTTCAATCTTTTAGATCAAGGGTAAACCACAGAAATATTTATATATAGTTAACCGTTACACTACATTTAAAGATTTTTCAGTTCATCAGAAGCTTTCTGAATGGTTGAAGGGTGAGTAAATATTTGTTGTTGATTGATGTTATATTTATTGAATATGAATTATTTGAATACTGACGAAGCAAAGTGTCTCTTAAAACTTGTTTTTCAGTAATATTTTTACATATCTTGAGTTATTGTATAAAGTAACTTAGTTAGATATCCAATAATATTGAATATTTTAAGTAAGATAGTTTTATGATGATATTCTTAAGATTATGTTAGACATTTTTGAAAGATATTTGTTTTCATAAGATTGATCAACAGAAACAAAATTTTGTCTATTCAAAATATTTAATTCATAGGATTTGGGTTAACAATTTTTATTTATTGGATTTTGTTATACCATTTGGATGTCTTATAATGAATGTTTATTTTATATGTCATTTTATATAAATGGTACTTATATGACATTATTTTAATTTATTTTCAGAAGTTATAATCATTAAATATAATTTTTTGAAATTAAATATGAAGAAGGCTAATATTAAAATATTTAAATAATTTTATATACCTTCTATTAAGAAGTAACCTCTATTTATGTTATTCCATCTTGCAAGCTGAAAAAGCTTCTGAGGGATCTTCACAAGGATCTAGGAGTATCAGGATAATAATAATAATAAAAGACAATGTGGGGACTTGAAAAAGTGCGAATGGTGCCAATTGTATTGTCATATACTTATTGACCTCCACACAAGTCTCGCGATCCTTAGGCTACACAACGACCTTTTCCAACTGCTGCAGAAGGCCGTGATCCTGAACACAACACGGATTGTCAGAAGATTCTTGAGCCGAGAATAGGCGAGAGTGCTTGTTATATATTATGCCCGTACCTAGTCAAAATACCAGGAAGAATAACCTGAGAACTACTGGAAATAATAATAATAATAATAAAAAAAGCATTTGTGATTCTCCTCAGGAAGTGACATACTGGTATAGTTTGGTCTGTTTTGATTTTTCTTTCAAACATTCTTGCTGACTTTTGCTGAAAAAAGCATTGCACGTGAAAAATTCCAATAATTTGTTTGCAATATGTCAACTCGAATGATTTTGAGCAAGATGGCGGTATGTTTATTGGTTTAGTTTCCGTAAATGTCCGGATTTCCAGCCTTGAAGATTGGTCTGACCTCTGTTATTTTGAGTTTAGTTTGGAAAATTCCTGTTTTCAGAGAATTATTCATGTTGAAAAGTTAGCGTATCTTTTATTTCATTGATGGTTTGTTTGATCGTATGATTTGGTATTATATCTATACCACTTGTGTGTTTATTTTTTAGCTGTTTAGCCAATTTTATGAGTTTTTCTGTGGTTATCGCACGAATGCAAAAGATCTCTGATAGTGTTCAGTGTAATATTTTTTTAAATTTCTAATAAATTTTGGAGTTACATTTATGAAATAATCATTAAACTCATTGGCTATTCTTCTGATGTTTCTGTTTTGGCGAAGTTCAATACTCCAATTGTTCTGCTTTAAGTCTCATGAATGCGGTAGTTGTTTTATGACCAAATAATCGTTTAAAATGGTACGAATTAGTTCGTGAGACATAGAAATGTCCACAATTTTTTCTCTCAGGCTTGAATGATATATAGAATAAAATAATAAGGAACAGTTTTTTACTTGATAGAAGGATTATTACAAAGTTTGAATATCAAAACAGATTTAATCTGTTCGTCTTTTACAATTTTAATTTAAAAAAATTTACTTAAGAAACTTTAAGAATTAAATTAATGTCTTAATAAGCACTGCTCATATTTAATAGACATATAAAATCGAAATTCATCATACAATATCAAATGGAATTAACAAAAACCAACGAATATAAATTGTCAATTAAAATTAAAAAATAAATTAACAAACATTTTTTTGTTTCGTCCCAGGCATGCGTACTAAACTCTTCAGACAAACGTACGAAGCCCTTGTGAGCATAGAACATAGAGTACCTTGGATATTAAATGTACCTATGTGAATGTTCATAAAATCACATATTTCTGGAGATCGCATTCGGTAAGTCTATTTATTGTTGATTGAGTTTATTATTTTTTATATGTAAAGTTGAACTGATCTTATCGTAATTTTAATTATTTTTTGAGGATGTGCTATATGTTTTTAGATTTTTTGAAGTAATTCATTTAAATATATTGAATATTTCAAATAAATTAGTTTTTGAGAAGTTCTTGAAATTATGTTTTATATTTTTGAGAAAGAGTTATTTTTCATAAATATAGAATCAGAAAACAATACATTTTGTGACAAACAGGGCTTCGTAAGTTTGTCTGAAGAGTTCAGTACGCATGCCTGGAACGAAACAAAAAAATGTTCGTTTATTTATTTTTTAATTTTAATTGACAATTTATATTCGTTGGTTTTTCTTAATTCCATTCGATATTGTATGATGAATTTCGATTTTATACGTCTATTAAATATGAGCAGTGCTTATTAAGACATTAATTTAATTCTTAAAGTTTCTTAAGTAAATTTTTTTAAATTAAAATTGTAGAAGACTAACAGATTAAATCTGTTTTGATATTCAAATTTTTTAAATGATATATTCCATTTTCTTTATTTTAAGGATGTTAAGATCAATTGAAAATGTTGATGATCAGCAAAAGCGAGACAAATCTTCCATAGTATCTCGACCGTTTCTGAATGTAATGCGCCAATTTTTTTTGATAAATTCGATTCATCGTGAGCATTCGATTCATTTCAGCATTTTCATGAAATTCCCTTTGCAATGCAAAATTTAAGACATTTTTTGTTAGATATGTTTATCCACCCCGTTTCCCAGAACAAGCGCGGTAAAAATCAAAGTAATGAATTGCATAGACCACAAATAGAGAAAATTTACGCTTTTTCACATTTCTAGGAGAATCTAAAAAAAAATCCAGTTTCCATTGTATCTGATGGGAAATTTAACCGTATTCTGTTGTCATATCTTTTTGTAGTGATTGATGTTCTTCAGAACTATGTGGTTAACCGTCAGATACAACAGTCTCTGTAGTCAATTCAATTATTTTCGCCGCAAATGAAGGTTGAATGGAAATGATTACATATTTCAATTCAACAGACTGGTTTGACCGAATTAAGAAGTCGACCGACAACGTTGTCATGTGATTGCTTCATGTGATCTAGTAAAATGAATTGTTATTAATGCTAGAGCAATTTGTAACTTACGTTAATTACTTCCGAATTGGTTAATGGAAATTTAATAACTAGTTGCTTACTTTGTCCGGTAGTCATGAGTATTCAATTTAATTCAATTGAAAAACAAAAACGTAAATTTCTATTGATGACCGATAAAACACACCAACATATCATTAACCACCGTTATAAGTAACTTTGGAAACCAGAATATGCGAAACTAATGGAACGCTTTCCTCATTTTGTAATAAGGTGTTGTGACATTTTCTGTACTGAAAAATTTAAATGTTTGATGTCGGGCTTAAAAAAATATAATCTAGAGCCTACCGATTTTTCGGTATTTCTAAATAATTTAAACACTTCTGGAGACTCTAAGTCATTTATTATTTAATCTAAATGTGCGATGTATACCGCCCTGCGGAAATACTCTTCAGCAGATTGAGCAAGATGTTTATTAGCTCTGTGAGTTTGTCGTGATACTATTCTGAGGCATTTAATTTCTGTATCTAGTTGCTCGGCTACTTCTTTGTCCTCTTCAAAAAGCTGTCGGAAAATTGTGTCAGCCTTTCCCTTTTTATTGACAGTGATTGTATCTTTTATGGCGCCCGTAGCCCTTTTTAAATCAATTGACAATACTCTGTTTAGGGATACTGTTGTACCTGAAAAATATTAAACTACACTTCGGCTCTTTACGTGATATAAACGGTAATTACAACTGCCTTTGATAAAATGCTCAAAGGTTACTAATAAAATAAATTATTCAGATCTTACGTTCATGAATTAGTATCTAAGAATAAAAAACAGAATATTTAGGCACCTAAAACATCACTCAAGCAGATAGGTGATAGGATGAAGTCCAAACTGCGCAACGTTTGCAGTAAGCAGTTTTGTGATATTGCCAAGTAGAAATCTTTTCCAGATTGCTAAAAATTTTCACTAAGTTGTCTCCTTGAATTTGAAGATGCCCATCATTCCTCTCGCATTGTCACTCCAAGTTTTTTTTCTTTAATTTGATGTCTCTTAGCGGATTCATTGGCAAATGCCACAATTTTTCTCATCGAACCCGAGGTGTTGCGGCAAGAAATAACTTTGGATGACGTAGCTAATGTATTATTGAGAACGTAATTGCTGCACGTGCAACGTTTGGTATATACAACTTTTTTTGAAAACTCCTGTACAGCACCCTTTGTATCTGAGGCCATAATCGAGCAGCTGTCAGTCCCAATATTCACCCACACATCATGTTAAATCTATATTTAATTTGAGACAGAGATTTTCAACGATTTTCGCCAGTGCTACCTGTCAACCGGGGCTCTATAACTTCTTTATTTTTATCCACTTCGTCACATCTAAAAGTATCGTATGTATCACAGAAAGTCACAAAATCTGCTTTTATGATACCATTGTGAAGATATCTAAATGATGGGCTCAGCTGTGAGATATGTGATGTATCTGTTGTTTCATCGAATAAAGTTAAAAAGTATTTAGCTTCCTTCTGTGTTTAGCTCTGTATTTAGCTCTGTATTTAGCTTCCTTTCTGTGATACTGTTTCCTGAATGATTTCCTGGCAAACATCCATCAACTCATTTTGCACAGTTTTGCTGATGTACATTCTGTCAAGAAAGTACCGGGAATTATCGATTTAAATCCTGCGGGGCGATGAGGCAGGTAAAAAATTTTTTTCCTAGGTTGGTACCACTGTCCTTAATTACTATGCCAAGCTTGAGCGGGATCTGTCAACTAGTGTGTTTGCAACAGCTGATTAAGTCAGTTGATGTCAGAGTGCGTGCCGATTTTTACTATGGGTGATTACGTTGAGCAAAGAATTTGTTTAAAGTTTTGTGTTACAAATGAATTTTCGTGTGCCGATGCATTGAAAATGTTGCAAAAGGCCTTTGGTGATAATGCTCTATCGAAAACTCGTGCATATCAGTGGTACAGAGCCTTCAAGGACGGTCGTGAAGTGGTCGCCCATCGACGGCTTCGATCGAAGATTACGTCGATAAAATTAAGGAAAGGGTGCTGGAAAACCGTCGTACCAGCTTGAGAGAGATAGCACATGATCTTAAGATATCCCACGAGTCCGCACGTACGATTTTGATTGATATTTTGGGCATGAGAAAGGTGGCCGCACGACTCGTACCGAAAGACCTGAATTTTCTTCAAAAACGTCATCGCGAACAGGTTGCTTCAGACATGCTGGATCGCTGTAATTCCGATTCTACATTCATGGAACGCATTATAACTGGTGATGAGACCTGGGTCTACGAGTACGATATGCAAACAAGCCAGCAATCATCGGAATCGGTGGCAAAAAATGAGCCGAAACCGAAAAAACCACGCCAAAGCCACTCGAAAATGAAGGTGATGCTCATTGTTTTCTTCGATATCCGTGGCGTGGTGCACTACGAGTTCGTTCCACAGGGTCAGATGGTAAACAAGGAGTATTACCTAGGCGTTATGAAACGTTTGCGTGAGCGTATCCGTAAGAAGCGGCCAAATTTGTGGGCGAACAACTCATGGATTTTGCATGACGATAACGCGCCTTCTCACCGAGCTACGATTGTGACTGACTTTCTCGCCAAAAACTCAACAAACGTGCTTCAGCAACCACCGTATTCGCCGGCTTTGGCTCCCTGCGACTTTTTCCTCTTCCCAAAACTAAAATTGCCCCTTCGTGGCACCCGTTTTGAGTCGATTGAAGCCATAAAACAAAATTCGGCGCGAGAGCTAAAGTCCATCCCGGAAAGCGCCTATAAAAAATGTTTCGATAATTGGAAGTGCCGTTGGCATAGATGTATTGGAGCAAATGGAGCCTATTTTGAAGGCGACCCAATAAATTTTGACGATTAAATGTAAAAATGTTGTTTTAATTGAAAATTCCCGGTACTTTTTTGACAGAGTAGTATGTTGTGTTAGCTTAATCAATGAGAACAGAGAAATTATATTATATTATTAACCATGTATTTTTTATTTTCTTAAGATTTTGCGTTTCTTCACAAAAACAGTTCTAAATATACAAGAAATGACTTTTTTTTTAACATAGGGCTGACACTTCACCCATGTCTTCATTCATCATATGTAGCTTCTTCAAGAAGTAATTCACAAATTTGAAATTAGAGAAAATTGAGTGTTGACTAAGCGGGCAAAACCTTCAGACTTCACGTCAGTGCTCCTCACCATTTTTTGATACTCATACGCACATATTATAGATGTAGTCGATTCAGAGTAATCCTTATATAAAATTTTCAGCCTTTCTACACAGGAAATGTTATTTGTTATGTGAAATTGAAGACGGATTCTCAGTTGGATATTTGTGTCATTTGAAAAAGCCGCAAGACACACTTGAGATTAGCTCACAAGATGGAGCACTGCAAAAAAACTAAATAACAGAAAACGCTCGAAGCTGCGTGAGTATAGAAGACAGAACTACCAACTCTGCATCAAATTTAATTTCGACAATCCCCTTGAGAAGTTTTTGAATGATCAATCATCGGTACTTTTTTAAAATAATATTAAATCTATTCAAATTCATATTTATACTGAACTTTCAGCATTTCCCTGTTTCAGTTCCTTATCAGTGAAATAATTCATTCGTGACTAAGATAACATTTTTACGAATCAGTTTGTTCATTAAAGGATTCATGACTTTCAGTGAATGTAACTCTCCAAGTATGTAGTAGTAGTTTCGTCGACTGACCCATATATTTCTTACAAATCATGACTAATATCTCTTTTAAGCAATTAATAAGTAATATGAACACCTGTTATTTTTTAATGAAAAGTAAATAAATAATAGTTAACTATGTTCAATGAAACTTTGTCAAAAAAATCATTTCTTCCATATTGCGACCTTGTATTCGATCTTATGAAAATTGACTTGCAATTACAATCTCACCTGTTCAGCTCTCCAGGGTTATTGCCAAGGTTGGAGATAAAAATGTGATATTATACCTGCTATCATTGTTTTCAAATATTCTTTCATTATATTGAGGAAGTGCCTAATTATGTGCACAAAAAGTCTAATACTTGGTGTAATGACAAATCCCGGTTTATCTTAGGAACGTGACTATGATTTGGATAGTTATACAGATTTACAAAAAGGAAGAAAACTTGTTTCTTTTGATGAAGCAAAAAATAATATTGAAAAAATGCTATTCTTGAAATGAAGTAAAAGATAAATTGTAAAACCGATGTGTTAAGCTCTTGTGTAGTGAAAGTGTTTACAAATCGATATTGAAACAATACAAAGAGTGATAATGAAAAAAAGTTGTTCTCAATTTTGGAAATGGTTTTGATCTCTGAGAAAGTATCTCAAAAGCATATCTCACGCATGTTCTATTGGATTCAGGTCGTGTGATTGAGGGGGCAGTCAAAAGCCGGGAAATTATCTTCTTCTTGTTAGAGGTTCGTGATTCTTGCTGTGACTTGGGGCATGAAACAATCATTTGACCCAAGGAAATGTAAGTACGGAAGCACCACAAGGTTAAGAACATTCCTCATATTTTTGTTGGCTTCAAAAAAGAGTTTATTTATTTATTAATAAGTATACCGCTTAGCAAATTCATTAGCGGGATTGTACAATAAATTATTTACAAAATATTTAAATAAATGAAAATGTTGTTCATTGAATTGGTGGAAGTGCAATTTTTTAATAAAACTTTTTGTGAATAAATGGTCGTGGTTTAACTTAAGACTATATTTCAAAGTGTACATCGGGCGAATTTACTATCTATATGAAAAGGGGAAAGAGTAACTGAACTCAAGCGTAGACCTTAAATCTCGGTCACAAAAATGTACAGAACGTAGAGTGCAGAGTTCTTCTTCAAACTTTCGGTTTACATTCACAATACCTCCACTTAACAAAAGTTAACCTCTCAAAGGTCCCTGAGAGTGAACCAGAGTCCATACATTGAATTGAAAAGGATGCACAAGCGCCAATGAAGTTAAAAGTCACCCCATCCGCTGCAAAAATAATGGCTAAGGTCTTTTGGGATTCTAAAAAAGGTATTTTAAAGATAGAATGCACTAAAAAGGGTGAAAGCATCACAGCATATGCAACCACATTGCGTGATTTAAGAGAAGAATTGAAGGAAAAAGGTAAGGAAAACACATAGCGGAGGTGTTGCTGCTACACGACAATGCGCCGGTTCACAAGGCCCGCGTGGCGAAGGCTGCTGTGTGGGAATATGGCTTCGTACAGTCCAGACTTGTTCTCCAGTGGCTACTACCCATTTCCAAATGTGAAAAAATATCTTCGTGGAAGGCGATTTTCCGACGATGAAGAATTGAGGGTAGCAATTAATACCTTTTTTGAAAAGCCGGAAGAATATTTTTTACAAGGTTCAGAGAAGCTTATTTCTCTATCTTTCAAATGTATTGAAGTTCTGAGAGACTCCATTGAAGAATAAAATTTTCTTTCATGCCTATACCGAGAATAAATCGAACGCTCCTCGTATATCACACTAGAAGAAACGATCATATCGTACCACAGTTTTGTTTACCGCCGTTTTGTTTATTATTCCAGTATCTTGAAACAACAAACAAAAGTGTTGTTGGAAACAAAATTTTATAACAACTCTGTTTGTGAATAAATGATTACGTGGTTTAACTAAAGACTATATTTCTACATTGTATGTACATCGGGCGAACTTACTATCTATATGAAAAGGGGAAAGAGTAACTGAACTCAAGCGTAGACCTTAAATATCGATCACAGAAAATGTACAGAACGTAGAGTAGGGAGTTCTTATTCAAACTTTTGTATACATTCACAACACCCCCACTTAACAAAAGTTTACAATAACAATAATCAATTAGTTGTCACACAGTCCTAAATATTTCAAAAACTAAGAGTTTTTAACATTTTTCAGCGGCTTTGTCAATATATCAGCAACCATCTCATCAGTTGGTGTATACATTCTGTCAAGAAAGTACCGGGAATTATCGATTTAAATCTGGCGGGGCACTGAGGCAGGTAAAAATTTTTTTTCCTAGGTTGGTACCACTGTCCTTAATTACTATGCCAAGCTTGAGCGGGATCTGTCAACTAGTGTATTTGCAACAGCTGATTAAGTCAGTCGATGTGATTACGTTGAGCAAAGAATTTGTTTAAAGTTTTGTGTTGCAAATGAATTTTCGTGTGCCGATGCATTGAAAATGTTGCAAAAGGCCTTTGGTGATAATGCTCTATCGAAAACTCGTGCATATCAGTGATACAGAGCCTTCAAGGAAGAATACGAAGATACGAAGATAACGTCGATAAAATTAAGGAAAGGGTGCTGGAAAACCGTCGTACCAGCTTGAGAGAGATAGCACATGATCTTAAGATATCCCACGAGTCCGCACGTACGATTTTGATTGATATTTTGGGCATGAGAAAGGTGGCCGCACGACTCGTACCGAAAGACCTGAATTTTCTTCAAAAACGTCATTGCGAACAGGTTGCTTCAGACATGCTGGATCGCTGTAATTCCGATTCTACATTCATGGAACGCATTATAACTGGTGATGAGACCTGGGTCTACGAGTACGATATGCAAACAAGCCAGCAATCATCGGAATGGGTGGCAAAAAATGAGCCGAAACCGAAAAAACCACGCCAAAGCCGCTCGAAAATGAAGGTGATGCTCATTGTTTTCTTCGATATCCGTGGCGTGGTGCACTACGAATTCGTTCCAGAGGGTCAGACGGTAAACAAGGAGTATGAAACGTTTGCGTGAGCGTATCCGTAAGAAGCGGCCAAATTTGTGGGCGAACAACTCATGGATTTTGCATGACGATAACGCGCCTTCTCACCGAGCTACGATTGTGACTGACTTTCTCGCCAAAAACTCAACAAACGTGCTTCAGCAACCACCGTATTCGCCGGAGTTGGCTCCCTGCGACTTTTTCCTCTTCCCAAAACTAAAATTGCCCCTTCGTGGCACCCGTTTTGAGTCGATTGAAGCCATAAAACAAAATTCGGCGCGAGAGCTAAAGTCCATCCCGGAAAGCGCATATAAAAAATGTTTCGATAATTGGAAGTGCCGTTGGCATAGATGTATTGGAGCAAATGGAGCCTATTTTGAAGGCGACCCAATAAATTTTGACGATTAAATGTAAAAATGTTGTTTTAATTGAAAATTCCCGGCACTTTCTTGACAGAGTAGTACATCAAATTAATTTTATTTTCAGTAACTGCATCTCTCAAAAAATGATACTCAATATCTATATGCTATTGATTCTAGAATTCCATCCGAATCAGATGAAGCATTGAAATAGGTGACGAAATTTTCAAACCTTTTCTACTTTGGTTCTCTCTGAGATTTCCGTACACCCGTTTCTACTTGATTGTCAAGCAGTTGGCCAGGAATATATTCAACATTAGATGAATCAAGATCATGTGGTGATTCTTCTGTGTTTTTCATATTTCGTTCAATAATGGTAATATCACGGCTGACGATAACCTACCTTATGACTGGTTTAAAGCACCTGTAACCCTTCGTTGTCTCGTTGTATCCTACCAATGTATGCTTACCTACTTACTTACTTACTGATTTTTGGTTCCATTTCATTCTATTTACCTTAAGCACATGAACTATCGCTGTGCTTCCATATAACCTGGCCAAGATTCGGTTTTCTTCCCGTCCACAGTTCATAAGGCGTTTTTGATATCTTTAAACTAGCAGAACGATTAAGTAACAAGCCGTATTGCAAGCTTCGGCCCAAATGGACTTGCATAAATCATTATCAAACAAAAGACATCTCGCCTTTTCAACAACCGTTCTGTTGAATGTTTCAACCAATCCGTTTTGTTCAGGAGTGTGGCTATTTGTTTGATGAATGATGCCGAAATGTTGCAAGTATCTATCAAAATCTTTATTGCATTACTCGGTCCCATTATCGCTTCTCAGCACCTTAATTCTGGTGTTCTGCTGATTTTCCACCAAGCGTTTGAAGGTCTTGAAAATTTCAAATACCTCGTCCTTAGTCTTCAAAAAATGAATGAAGCAATTCTTGAATAATCATCAATGAAGGTGAGGAAATATTTTGCTCCTCCTTAAATCGCTGTGAATAATTTCGAGAACGTTTTTTGCACGAGCCTTTTTTTGGAAATGGAAACCTGGCCTGCTTTCCTTTGCAACATCCTTCAAATTTATCGACCCTATTCTGGCTTCTGTAGTTGATCCCATGTACTATTTTGGCTGTCATCTGTAGAATATAACCAAGTCATCTATGCTAGGTTTTTGAGCTTACTGCCTGAAAATATAAAGAATGATTATTCCAAATGTTCAATTTGTACACATAATTTTTCAGGTTAGCTGTTGCAACAAGTATTTTTTGACGGTTATAAATCCTATAAGCATTCTCGTCAAGCTGTACTTCGTTTCCATTTTTGATTAATTGCGACACCGATAAGAGATTTGTAGTTAAACCTGGTACGTACTGTACTCCCTTTAACAGTACATCATGCTTCTTTTCTGTCAACGTTTGAATTTTCACATCTCCAGCATATTCAACTGCAATTTTGGTCCCATTTGCTAGAGTTATTTCTTTCAAATTGGGATTTCTGGAGTTAATTATCCATTGAATATTTGCTGTCAAATGAGCACTTGCTCCCCTGTCAACATACCAATCTGTAACATCAAAGTCACCTATCGTGAACATAGAACAGTAGCCACCATCGAATTTACTTGGATATTTCGACATATAGTGTTCATTCTTCTTACACTTGTAGTAAATGATATTGTTGAGATCCTTCTTGTTTGAATTCGACCGGTTTGTCATTTCTCTAGTAGAATTATCATATCCTTTAGCATCAAATGATTTGTCTTTACGATTTTTACCTGCGCTCTCTTTTGACTATTTACAGTAATTAAATTTTCTATTTACAGCGAATGCACCATTATTACTGTTAATATCCATCATCTATCTGCATATCTAGGAGTTTTGTTTCAATGAAATCTGTTGAAATGGTCATTCCTGAATGCTCAACGGCCATTATCATGGGGACTAACTTATCAGGGAGACCAGCTATCAATAGAGATCGTGCCCAAGTTTCATTAATGTCAAATCCCGTTCTTCTTAACTTCTGGGCAGTTTCGACAACTTGATTGATGTATGTACTCCATAATTCCATGATTTTCTAATCTGGCGGATGTCAGCGTGCGTAAAAGACCTATTTTTCGCATGAATCCGCTATCATCATAAAGTTATCTCAGGCGAGTCCATACCAGTTCGGCTGTCTTCACATGTGGAAACAACGATGGGTCAATGGTTTGAACTAACTTTGCCTTTGCTTTGATTATAGACGAAGCGTCCGTCTCACTACCGTTGATGCATTTGTCCAAGTCTTCAAGTACAAATACATTCCCGACTGCGGAAGCCTACTCATCATAATTCTCACGTCCTAAAAGTTTTGGTACGCTCATGAGGTAACTGGCGGCCATTGCTTTCTTTGACATTAACTTACACGACACGATACTGTTCTATTTAAACTATCACAAACAACTGAGTACCTTTAATAATATTGCACTAAGAGTCCTGGTCCCATAACCTGTTGTTTATTAAATTAGTGGAAGCACAACTTTATAATAACTCTGTTTGTGAATAAATAAACACGTGGTTTAAGACTATATTTCAAAGTGTATGTACATCGGGCGAACTCACTCTCTATCTGAAAAGGGGAAAGAGTAACTGAACTCAAGCGTAGACTTTAAATCTCGGTCACAGAAAATGTACAGAACGTAGAGTGGGGAGTTCTTCTTCAAACTTTTGGTATACATTTACAACAGAAAACTTCAAAATGATATTTAACAAAATAAACTCACAGTCAGCAAAGTGTGTGTAACGAATGCAGACGTGTTGAACAATATCGCCAGCTTATTTAAGTATTGTGAATACGACAGTAATAAGCCACCGACTCCGGGTATAAAAACCCGGATTGATCGAGCTGATTGCTAAGTTTAAGATGTCTCAGGCAAGCGAAAGTGTATCCGAAACGAAAGAAAAAAATTACGAAGACAAATCCACCTTCCAAAAAAGTTGACGACAAAGCATCACCTGAAATTAGATTAGAACAGCCCGTTCTAACAGCGAACACAAAAATTCAAACAACAAATAATCAGAACGACCAACAGAAGATTCCATCTACATCGGCCGGCATGGAGATATACGACGGCGAAAATCAAACACACTCACATCAAGAATTAAAATACGGAATCAAGACCAACATTTGTTTCATGTAAAAACACGGTTTAGCATATCAAGAATTAGTTTAATAAATTCCTGGACAAACGTGTTTCCAAATAATTCAGATATTATTCTTCCAACTAAATACGACTTTCTAATTAAATCAAATAATGATAAAAAGTTTCCAAAAAGTGCTCTTGACCACCTGAAAACAAATGCCACATTCACGGAATATGCTGAAACAACCGATAACACGATTCAAAAAAATCCATACAAAAATACACAGAGACGTACTCTACCTTTTTAGAAATCGAAATAGATCAAAAAGAGATCATTGAAGTTCTAAACAAAAACAGAATAAAGCACAGATATTGCAAAAGAATTGTATCGAAAAAAACTAGTAATCCTCCCTTGTTTGTAAGAATTATTACTGGAGATATTTAGTCTTATGAAAGACTAATTAATGAGGGACTCTTCTATAAATGCAAACACTACAATATTAAACCAAGATTTCCACCTGACCCACTTCCAGTTCCCTGTACAAAATGTACACCATTTACCCACAAAACGGAGGACTGCAAAGAACTCATTAAATGTAACAAATACGGAGGAAAACACAAAGACGCGGAATGTGAAACAAGCCTGCCACCTGAATGCAGTGCATGCGGATCTACGGAACTTGTACCATGGTCGACTAAATGCCCAAACAGACCTTTCAAACCAATAGAAGGTATTCCGAAGGTAAAAATTAGATCGATCAACAAAAAAAGTGCAGACATTTTCAAAACTATGAAGATGACCTTATTATTGAAACACATATAAATAAGATGAATAAGCCTAAACATATAGACAATTACTTCTGCAAAAACTACAAAGAAGATTCATCGAAGCGTTTCCAATAAATACCATTCCAAACTTTGTCGGGACAGATTGTATCGCCTTATGTTTGACATGGAAAAAGCAGCAAAAACAGTTGACACGGAGCACACAGAGGGAATACAATTATATAAAGACATTCAACATTAAAATGATATATGCAAACATCTACAGCATTGACAACAAGAGAGAGTTAATCATTATATAGAAAACAACGGAATCAAATGTGAAATGTTCGTCGAGACAAAATTGAAAGAATCTAATACCGTGGACTATAGGGATTGGAATACAATACGTGAATACGAAAATATAGCAAATACGATTACAAGAGGAGGAGCGCTAGTGCAGACCGAGAAAAGTCTTTCAATTGGAAAAAGCAACCCACCTCTCTTCAGAAACCTTTGGAGTCATGTTCTTCATTTTACTATTCCATTCAACTCCGAAAAAATACTCTTTTCACTTGTGTACATCTACCACTCCAGCCAACAAATTGAAGCAAGCCTGTTCATAAAGGCATCGCAATACATGTACTGTATGATTTTGGGAGACTTCAATATTAATCCTTGCAAAGGGACGCAAATTAATAATTGCATAAGTAATTCATACTTCACTAGAATAGAGACACTACCAACGTTTGTAATGAAAAAGAACCAAAACACAACACCTGATGTGGTTCTTTGTACTAGGAATATAAGAGATAACATACGAGATATTATAAAATTTGAAAATCAAAACAGATTTAATCTGTTGTCTTCTACAATTTTAATTTCAAAAAATTCTTTGAAGAAACTTTAAGAATTAAATTAATGTCTTTATAAGCACTGCTCATATTTAATAGACGTCAAAATTCATCGTACAATATCAAACGGAATTAAGAAAAACCAACGAATATAAACTGTCAATTGAAATTAAAATATAAATAAGCAAACATTTTTTGTTTCGTTCCAGGCATGCGTAATGAACTCTTCAGACAAACTTACGAAGCCCTGTTTGTTACAAAATGTATTGTTTTCCGATCCCATATGAATGAAAAATAACTCCTTCTCAAAAATATAAAACATAATTTCAAGAACTTCTCAAAAACTAATTTATTTGAAATATTCAATATATTTAAATAAATTACTTCAAAAAATCTCAAAACATGTAGCACATTCTCAAGAAATAATTAAAGTTACGATAATCAGTTCAACTTTACATATAAAAAATAATAAAATCAATTAAACAATGTATAGACTTACTCAGTGAATTAATTATATTAGGTTTTTTAAATAAAGAAATTCATTATGCAGTGTTGAACGGTTTTAACTGAGGCCAAGTGCCTTATAAGCTTTGTATGATTTTCTGTGAACTTGGAACATAAGTACCTTGGATATATAAAGGTGTTTACTTATATATCTGTTGAGGACCGTGTATTCCTAAGATTCACTGAGTAAGTCTATACATTGTTTAATTGATTTTATTATTTTTTATATGTAAAGTTGAACTGATCTTATCGTAACTTTAATTATTTCTTGAGAATGTGCTACATGTTTTGAGATTTTTTGAAGTAATTTATTTAAATATATTGAATATTTCAAATAAATTAGTTTTTGAGAAGTTCTTGAAATTATGTTTTATATTTTTGAGAAGGAGTTATTTTTCATTCATATGGGATCGGAAAACAATACATTTTGTAACAAACAGGGCTTCGTAAGTTTGTCTGAAGAGTTCATTACGCATGCCTGGAACGAAACAAAAAATGTTTGCTTATTTATATTTTAATTTCAATTGACAGTTTATATTCGTTGGTTTTTCTTAATTCCGTTTGATATTGTACGATGTATTTTGACGTCTATTAAATATGAGCAGTGCTTATAAAGACATTAATTTAATTCTTAAAGTTTCTTCAAAGAATTTTTTGAAATTAAAATTGTAGAAGACAACAGATTAAATCTGTTTTGATTTTCAAATTTTATAATAATCCTTCTATCAAGTAAAAAACTGTTCCTTCTTATTTTACGAGATATTACTCTTACTCCAGATCTCGGCTCTGATCATCTGGGCATAGAATTCAATTTAGATATTAAAAGTAAACCATTAGAATATACTGAGGAAAACAAGCTACAATACAATTTGTGATATAGAGGCGGTAAACTCCAAAACGCAACATGTGATAAATCCGGATATAGAAGTATCACCAGAGTACATAACAAATTTTCACGATAATCTAATAAGAATAGTTAGAAATCAATCGCCAAAATCAAAAATAAAATACTACAGCCAAACTCTTCCCCCATACATCCTGAAACTTATTAAAGTGAAAAAACAGATATACCGAGAATTTCAAACAAATAGTGATGCAACCTATGATTGTTTCGGTCTTCACTTGACGGAAATTCATCTTGAAAATATGAATAAAAACAATATTCTAATTTCCGCTAATATTTTATTAACACTACGATCGTTACGTCATACCATGACTTCTTCAGGTGAGTATTACAAGATACTGAGTATACCATGAACAAGAATTTCATTTTATAGTACATGGATATAACAAAACTAGAGGGGGGTGAAGAGAGTTTTACAATTCTTTTGGAAATCTGAAAAATGATTAAAAAAAGATTCAACAAAGGGGAGCTACTTGATTCTGTTTGGTTATTCAATAATATTCTTCTTTTATGATATCTATTAATTTCTGAAGTTTCTAACAAGTTTAATCTAAAACTTTTGTTTTCTGTGTGTAAAATTTCAAAGTTACTATAAAAACTATGTCCTGTGTCTAGAAGGTGCTCTGCGTAGGTTGAATTTCCCTTTTTGTTACAATAACATTTTTCATGTTTCCTAAGTCTCATCTGGAACGATCTTCCTGTCTGAACAACATATACAAAATGGCAAGTACCGCAAGTTAACATATAAACACCTGATTTCTTGTTCTTAGATGTTTTATGTTTATTATTTGTCATTAGTTTTCCTAGGGAGTAATTCGTTTTATAGGAAATTCTAAAATTGTGGTTCTTCTTTAAATATCTAGCTACCTTTTCTGTTTTTGGTCCCAAGTATGTCAACGAAATGTATTTACTTTTAATTGATTCATTATTTATGGGATATACAAGTTTTAAAGCCAGCTTTAATTGTATTTTTGTGAAAAGATTCTCAATAATCGGGACGTTGAAACCGTTGTTCAACGCAATCTGTTTAATAATGTTATATTCTTTGTCAAAATTCTCACGTGTCATGGGTATGTTGGCTAATCTATATAACATACTATTATATGCTGCTAATTTTTGTGAGTAAGCAGTCATCCTTCGTCTCAAATTCTCCCTAGCTCTTTAAAAATCTGTTGTTTTGGGCAATGAAATATGTACTTCGAAGGACTTGTTTGATTTGTCCAAAGACAAGGTGAAAAGCACTGACATGAAGTCAGGAGATTTTTCGCGCTGGTTGATATCTTGCACGATCCTCACAAAATAATTTTTTTTGGCGTTCTAATTATGCCATCTTTTTATATTATCCTTGTTGTCGTTATTTTACATGTAAAGGCTAAATGTAAACTTGATCGCGGGACTATTGCTATGGTTTTTTTAGCGCTCACAAATTTTTTGGGTTTGTTTTGAATCCTCTAATCATACGATCCTCATCACATTTTGCAGGAACATATAAGGTATTATTATTCTTCTTAACCCCAAATTTGAGATCAATCGGATTTTTGGTTTGGAAAATATTAATAAAAATAAGAGAACATTTCAAATGTAAATAACTACAAAATCATCAAAATATTTTGCCTAATAACGAACTAAACCGAGATATTTGGTCCTACCACGAAATATTCGAGTCTTAATTTTTTCATATTTGAAAGTTATAGTATTTAAGGTAGCTCTAAACGCTTATTGGCTTGTTCCCACTGTTGGTAGCAGCGCTGAAAGTCTTCAACTGATATGGTCTTCAGTATGTCCGTTATGGATGTTTTCTGAAGTAATAAAATTTCTTCTTTGAGGACCTTTTTCAGTTTAGAAAAATGAAAAAAGTAAGGAAAACCGAGGTCAGGTGAATAAGGGGACTAGGAACCATAGGAATTTGAGCTCAAAAATACTGTTATGGAGAGAGTATTGTGAAATGGGTCTTTGTCATGATGGATCATCCATTTATCTGCAATGTCTGGTGTCACGCGAATCACCCTTTTCAAGGACGTCTATAAAAACCTTGGTTAACAGTTTGTCCTAGGGGAACAAGTTCGATGATTTTGTCGGTTTTCGAAGAAAATCTAACTTAAAAGGTTACACATCTTCAATGTGTTCTCTGCCTTCCAAAAATGATTTGTGCCAGCGAAAAACTTGAGCACGGAATGAAGAATATTCCCCATAGACTTGTTTTAACTTTTCAAATGTCGCACTTGTCGATATTCCAAGCTTAGCCAAAAATGGCACAACGTTGCTCTAATTTCCGCTGTTCCATTTTGCGTGACGCAAAACTGAAACAGAACTTCATTAATAGTAGTCACAAACATTACGTTAACGGAAGGACTTAAAACTCGCAATGAGCTATGGGAGGGTACTGATACACGTGGTCTATCAAGGGCAACAACGCAACTTTGCCAGATGACTTGCAGTGTTGCCAGTCTCATTACTTTTTTGCCACACCTTGTACATATATCGAATTTTATGAATGAACATGTTCAACATGAAATAACAAATGTACCGGACGACCCACATTAACAAGACCAGTATGAGTTTTTCCAAAAAATTCTTAGTCAGTCAATTTTTATTTGGAGAAAGACATCTTTTGATTGCATATTTGTGAATGTACGATCATCCACCTCAAGAATCTTAAATGCCAATAGGGGTCGAGTGACACATAATTTTGAAGGTTTTGCATTTTTTTCATGAATATGCTGAAAAATTCTGTTTGGCGTTCATTTCGGTGTACGAATAACTCCTTGGAAGTGATGGGTTAAGTGAATTAGAAGTTAAGTTTCTGAACAAATTTTTATTAATAAGATGTTTAAATTGCATACCGTTAATTTCTCAACAGTAAAAGTGTCTTTATTTATCATTTTTCTCACCATAAATTCATTATGCAGCTACAAGCTGACCTGAAATTAAGATCAGTGCATCAGATAATTAGGTTTAAAAGGAAAAAGTCCTCAATTATATTATTGGAAATATTTCCTTAAAAATGCTAAGAACATATTATTTCATAGGTCTGAAGAACACGTTAAAGTAAACCGATCGATATACGGCTTTTCAATTTCTATAAGTTTTTCGAACAGAAATCATATTAAATTTATGCTTTAGATTCAAATTCCATATAAAAGTTTCTGTTGTGATTAAGTTCTAGGGAAAGAACAGGATGAAGTTCACCTCTTTTCCAATTCTCAACGACGCCTATGGACGGTTTGAGCCATCCTTTAATCATTAGTACTTACAAGTAGCAACTAATTTACATTTTATTACGCGTACTTCTAATGAAGAAATTATAATTAGATTCCGTTGGCAGTCATTATAATTCACTCAGAGCTCAAATTTAAGAAATTATTACTGATCAAAAGTACAACATAACAAATATTTGAGAGAGTGCGAAGAGGCCAACAGCTGACGTAAAACGATAAATTTGAATCTAAATATATGAATAATGATTAACCAATGTTAACTCATATCTTATCATTTCACCTGTGTAAATGTTATTCATTAAGGTGCGTGAGTACATTTACTATGAATTTAATATATTTTGAATATTTGGTCTGTGTTACTTCTATTTGGATATCTAATCTTTTTCATTTCAACTTTACTTCATCTATGGATGTTAACTGAGGATTTGCATAATACATTCATGTAAAAAATGAAAATATTCTTTTTTAGTACTTCATTCTAATCTAAAAATATAAAGGAAGTTTCAATGGCTATATATACCGGGTGTTAAAAACAAAAGTACAGTATTTTGGGAGCTGATTATAGACCTCAAAATAAGTGAAAAATTTCATATAAACATGGGTCCGCAAATGAGCCGTTTTGAAGATATAAGCGATTTTCGGTTTTCAAATTAGCTACTGGCGCAACCAAATACGATATTCGATTTATTTTCATCTTTCAGATGTCTTCTTCACTGAACTTGCATTCAAAATATTTTTCAGTCGGTTCATTAAAAAAAATTACAGCTGGCATCAAACATTTGGTTTTCATATGACATTTACGTACTTTTATTGAATGTTTTGCATCCGATTCGAGTTGTTTACTTTCTTTCACTTTGTAGTTAAGAAAAAGTAATTATTCCTGAATTTGAAATTCCTTAATCTAATATTGAAATGAATGATATGGTTTTCATGTATGGCCGTGCCAATCGAAGTGATCCTGAAGCCTTTATGCAAGGTTTATACCCATCGTCAACTTCCTTCTCATGTAACGTTCAATCAAGTTTTTAGACGATTGAGGGAAAATGGTTCCTTAACAAAACCGCTCGTGATATTGGACGTCCATGACCTGTAAGTACTCCAGAAGTTGAAAAGCAAATTTTAACTATTGTGACTGAAAATCCCGGTACAAGTGTAAGAAGAGTTTTATCGGAAGTAGGAATAAGTAACCCCCTTGTCTGGAGAACTATGCATCAACAATTTCTGTGTCCATTCCATATTCAACGCGTGCAAGCTCTTAATCCTCCTGATCATCAAGCCAAAAGGACATTCTGTCCATGGGTTTTAACAAATACTGCTAAACATCCGCATTTCACTTCTAATATCCTTTCCACTGATGGAAAGGCATTATCAAAGATGGAATTTTCAACTTTCATAACAGCCATATTTGGGAGGATGAAAATCCACAAGCCATTCATGAATCCAGGCATTAACAGCGTTTCAGTATAAATATATGGCTATGTATTTTAGGAGATCGTTTGCTAGGACAAGTTGTTTTACCATAGAATTCAACAAGAGCCGCATACCTTAACTTTTTTCAAAATACCTTGCCCGATTTTCTAGACGTGTTACCTTTAAATCAGTGGATGAATATTCGATTTATGCAAGATGGAGCCTCCTACATTATACACTTGCTGTTAGAGAACATTTAGTTCAAACATTTCCCAAAAGATGGATAGGACGAGGAGGCCATGGCCCGCTAGATCTCCTGTTCTGAAACCTTTGGGCTTTTGTATTGAGGTTATCTGAAAAGTCAGTGATTAACATCGAAGAGTTGCAACATCGGATTGAACTATCCTGTCAAACCATCCGAACACAACCAGGTCTTTCCGAAAGTAATTCCTTCATGCGACGATGTACTTCCTGCATTGGAATGGACGGTAGTCATTTTGAACATCTTCTGTAAAACAATAGAAGTCAAAAATAAATCGAATATCTTCTGTGATTGATCGTATTCGGTTGCGCTAGTAGTTAATATTTTGAAAACCGAATATCGCTTATATCTCCAAAACGGCTCATTTGCGGAGCCATGTTTACTACTCTGTCAAGAAAGTACCGGGAATTTTCAATTAAAACAACATTTTTACATTTAATCGTCAAAATTTATTGGGTCGCCTTCAAAATAGGCTCCATTTGCTCCAATACATCTATGCCAACGGCACTTCCAATTATCGAAACATTTTTTATAGGCGCTTTCCGGGATGGACTCTCGTGCTCTCGCGCCGAATTTTGTTTTATGGCTTCAATCGACTCAAAACAGGTGCCACGAAGGGGCAATTTTAGTTTTGAGAAGAGGAAAAAGTCGCAGGGAGCCAAATCCGGCGAATACGGTGGTTGCTGAAGCACGTTTGTTGAGTTTTTGGCGAGAAAGTCAGTCACAATCGTAGCTCGGTGAGAAGGCGCGTTATCGTCATGCAAAATCCATGAGTTGTTCGCCCACAAATTTGGCCGCTTCTTACGGATACGCTCACGCAAACGTTTCATAACGCCTAGGTAATACTCCTTGTTTACCGTCTGACCCTCTGGAACGAATTCGTAGTGCACCACGCCACGGATATCGAAGAAAACAATGAGCATCACCTTCATTTTCGAGCGGCTTTGGCGTGGTTTTTTCGGTTTCGGCCCATTCCGATGATTGCTGGCTTGTTTGCATATCGTACTCGTAGACCCAGGTCTCATCACCAGTTATAATGCGTTCCATGAATGTAGAATCGGAATTACAGCGATCCAGCATGTCTGAAGCAATCTGTTCGCGATGACGTTTTTGAAGAGAATTCAGGTCTTTCGGTACGAGTCGTGCGGCCACCTTTCTCATGCCCAAAATATCAATCAAAATCGTACGTGCGGACTCGTGGGATATCTTAAGATCATGTGCTATCTCTCTCAAGCTGGTACGACGGTTTTCCAGCACCCTTTCCTTAATTTTATCGACGTTATCTTCGATCGAAGCCGTCGATGGGCGACCACTTCACGACCGTCCTTGAAGGCTCTGTACCACTGATATGCACGAGTTTTCGATAGAGCATTATCACCAAAGGTCTTTTGCAACATTTTCAATGCATCGGCACACGAAAATTAATTTGCAACACAAAACTTCAAACAAATTCTTTGCTCAACGTAATCACCCATAGTAAAAATCGGCACGCACTCTGACATCGACTGACTTAATCAGCTGTTGCAAACACACTAGTTGACATATCCCGCTCAAGCTTGGCATAGTAATTAAGGACAGTGGTACCAACCTAGGAAAAAAAAATTTTACCTGCCTCATTGCCCCGCCAGATTTAAATCGATAATTCCCGGTACTTCCTTGACAGAATGTATATGAAACTTTTTACTTATTTTGAGGTCTTAAATTAGCCCCCAAAATATTGATACGTTGTATTTAACAACCAGTAGAATAATTCTGAAAATCACTACAAAAAGGTTAATATCATTACTGTTTAGAAAAAGGTTTTTTCATTAAATAACTTCTATGGCATGATAAACAAATAGACTTCATTTTCATATATTAAGTATACACAGACACATAAACTAACTAGTCAGAATAGGCGAATACATTTAAAAACACTCAATTAAGCCAGAAAAAATCAATCATTTGAGAGAGAACTCTTCATTTTATATAGGTTTAAACCAAAAACAACATTGTCCATATTGTTTCGAAATTTTACCGCATCGTATGATAGAGACTTTCTAAATTTAGCACAATAAAAATTATTTATTTGATGCTTGTTATTGATGTTCCTCAAAGAAGTCCATAATAGAATTATATAGTTGGGAACGGTTCCCAGAAACTACACTCACTTAAAGACTATAAATGATCAAGTTGTTTTTTCTATATTTCTTCTCGAAAACCTCTACTACTTTTTCAACTTCAAATTCTCTTCCTCGAGACAGAAGATCTTATTTCTGGCTTCTTTCAGTTCGTTAGTTAATTTCACAATAACATAATCATGGTCTCTTCATATCGTCACGTGAATCAGGAATGGCTTTACGCTATGTCTCAATTTCACTTGGGGTCATTGTAAGAAATCAAGACTCACTGTGCGCTACAACCCTTAGACAAAAGACGTCTTCTCAATATACAGCACAACATTATTGAACATATTGACATAGACGAATATCGAATTATTATCATATCAATTATCCAATATAATCAATAACAATCAATAAATTTAAAAAATAAAAGCCTTAAAAAAATCAAAAAAGCAAAAACCAGTGTTTCGTTTTTGCTCAATGAGTCCAAAGTGTTACATAGAAAATCTAATGGGCAAAAATCTATATTTGATGCTGGAAGTGCACGAAAATAGACACACATTATTATTATTATTATCCTGATACTGCTAGATCTTCTGTGAAGATCCGTCAGAAGCTTTTTCAGCTTGTGCGAGTTAGGAGTTCAGTTGTGTTCTGGGTAGGCTTTTTTACTGCGATCTTGCGCCACTTTAGGTCAAAGCACTATTAATTTTTGACCCAACAGTGAAATGGTGGCTGTCACCCGTCCAACTAGAAAATTCCATTTCCACCTGAAGAGGATTCGAACCCGGACCTTACGGTCACGAGCCCAATGCTCTACCACTGATTCTTCATGATCACTTGATAAGTTTTATATTATAGTATTCATAGAAACAAGTTTCAAGAATTACTAGGAGGCCATTGTTTTGGTGAAATGAAGGCTGGAACATTGTTTTGAAGCCATTAGACGTTGTGCTGCTCTCTGTGAGCTGGTGCAGAGTTCTGCTGGAACACCCATCGTTCTGATTTGTATTACGCACTTGACCAAGGCTTCAAAGAACATTCCAAGGCTAACTGTCTATAGATTGGAGCATTAACTTTTAAAAATAGCTCACACTGTTCTTTGATTCTGTTAGAGCATAGATAAATCTTGAATTATAAAGATGATCTATGTCTCGAAACATTATTCATTTACACGTGGTGAGTGCTTTGGTACAGGTTAGTTTTATGATTTTAATATTTTGAATATATTTCAGGACTGAAGACGGAATTGCTTTGAACTATATTTGTTTTTTGAAGATATAGTGCATGCTTTGAGAGATTTCTGAATTTACTTATTCGAATATTTAAATATATTAAATATTTCAAATAAATTATATTCTTTGAGAGGTCCTTTAAGTGTGTTCATGTTTTTAAGATGCAAGTGGCGTTTTGAGGGCAAGACCAGAAACAAATTTTGTCTCCTTTAAATATTTATTTATTAATTTTAGGGACTTTCGTGTATCTTTTGGTTTATTTATTCCATTTGACATTGTATATTGAGTTTAGATTATATACGTCTATTAAATATAAGCGGTGCTTGTTTTAGACATTAATTTAATTCTAAAAGTTTTTTGAATAAAATTTTTTAAATTAAAATTGTAGAAGATAAACATATATTAATTTGTTTTAATATTCAAATTTTGTTATATTTCTTCTATCAAGTAAAAGGCCTTTCTATTTTATTAACTTTTACTCCTTAAAGTATGAAAAACAGAGGAGAACATCCACCATCGTGTGATTTCTGCCTAAATCATCACCGAAGTCGGCTTTTGCTTTTGATATGTTAGATTTTTCGATTGAGGGAAGAACGATCACTCAAACAAATAGGATCGTTTTGTTTATTCACAACTGCTGTTCTCATGCGAGAACAATATTAGGAGTAAAAATAAGTTCGTACGGTTGTGATAACATATGTCGCTAAGTTAAGGATGAAGAAGAAAAGGCAAGACTCGATAAACATCCATTACAAACGCAAGAGGAACTCACAAATACACTTGGAGTCACTCACTCATCTACTTGCCATCAATCAAAAACAATGGAAATGATCCGAAAGGTAGCCAATTGGGTGCCGTATGAACTGAAGCCAAGAGACGTCCAACGTCGTTTTTCACCTGTGAACAACTGCTCCAACGGCAAAAGAAAGGGTTATTTGCATCGAAATGTGACTGGCGATGAAAAGTGATTCCACTACGATAATCCAAAACATTCTTCAACATATGGATACCTCATCATTAACTGTCAAGCCGAATATTTGTGGTGATAAGGTCCTGCTGTTTATTTGGTTGGACCAGCTGGATGTGGTTCATGATGAGCGGTCACAGTCGAACGAAAGGTTCATAGAGAAGGTCTACCGACTACAGTTGATGCGATCGAGATGAAAATTGCGAGAAAAAGGTCACAATACGCCGACAGATTCGACAAAGTTATTTTGCAGCATGATACTTTCGATTAACATCTCTTCTGATCGAGGCAATATGGCCTGGCTAACCAGCACTCATCCAATTTCGATGAGGTCAAAAAATGGATCGATGCATGGATAGCGGCCAAAGAGTGTGGGATCCGTCAATTGTCAGGAAGAAGGGAAAAAGTAGTAGCTAGCGACGGACAATACTTTGAACAATTTTTTACAATAAAGCTTCAATTTTCGAAAAGAAAACCCCATGTACTTATTTTTACTCCTAATAAAATGTTCAACCCATAATGTGCGACCTCTTTTACGCTTACGTTCGATAGATTATGTTGTTTGATAGTACGATAAAAAAATTTTATGTTTACATTCCAATGTTCTAGCCCCTTCACTATCTCACTAGTCTATTTTTTATTAAAAAATAAAGCGACTATTGCATACTTTTTACTTTCGAACCCATAACTTCTAATTTTGTTGATTGATTTTTACAAATAGATGCGCGTTTTAAAGGATATTGAATGAAAAATAAAGAGTCAAAAGTCTAGTATTCTAGTGCCATATCTCATGTCTGTCAAAAGTGACAACGAAGTGGAATTTGGGAAAAATTCCGTGTCTAACTCTGTATGTTTACAACCAAATATTAAAAAATTTTTCGTGTATTTATTTACTCCATCTCTAGATAAACCGAAAATTGAACAAAACGTACAAATTATTCAAAATTTAAAATATCATACATATTTCTTCTGCAAACCTTCTACAAATTTTAATTTAAAAAAATATTTTTATTCAAAAATTTTTAGAATTAAATTGAATAAATGTCTCAAGAACACACCGTGTCAATTTAGAAGACATATAGAATTAATACTTATTACACGGTACCAAAGGGAATGAAAGAAATATGAATTATCAACTAAAAATTATTAAATAAATACTTGAAGAGTATAAAATTTTGTTTCACTCCTTGTTTTATGAAAACTAAATTACCTATCAAAAATGCAAAATACAACCTCAAGAACTTCTCCAAAAATAACCTGCTCAAAATAAGTTCCTTTAAAAAAATTCCTAAAACATGTAGAACATCCCTAAAAAACAATTCAGAATTATAACAACGGAAATCATCAGCTCGACTCCATATTTAAAATATAAAAATAAGTAACAAAGATATCTTACCGAACTGACTATATGCTATTTATTGCACAAACATAAGTGAACTTATAAACATCCTTAATATTCTATGTTTGTCACACAAATAACATAAAGTATGCAAGGTATTTTATGGACTCCTTTAACCAAATAATATGTAATAAGCGTAAATCAAAATATATAATTATTATATTTACAATAAATTAAATAAAAAGAGGTTTCTTCTTGATAGAAGGATTATTACAAAATTTAAAATATCATACAGATTTCTTTTGTGAACCTTCTACAAATTTTAATTTCAAACAAATTTTTCATTCAAAAATTTATTCAATTTAATTCTAAAAAGTTTTTAATAAAAAGAAGTAATCCTTCTATCAAGAAAAAATCTCTTTTTATTTAAAGTATTTAAAGTAGGCAGGTATAAATTATAATAGCAAGAATGCGAGTGTTGTAAAATCTTGACACAGTACAGAGATGTTCTCAACAGATGTTATTTAAATATATTCGTTTTATGCTCATTGTTTCTAAGTTCGAATGGAAGTTCGTTCTGACCTTAAAGAGTTCATTATTCATAAACAATTTTACAATTATTTTCACTGTTAACATGTTGAAGTAACTGTGAAATTAAAAAAAATCCAATAACATTCCCGGAAGAATAAGAAACCTTTCATTCTAATATGCATGCGATGGGATCCTAGTCAACTCAGATAATTTTGAAAGCAGTAATAATTCGAGAACGTCATAGCACTATGATGATAAATTCTGTAAATGAAAGACACATCCACCTACTTAGTATTTTCAAGGGCATATGTCATATTATCAAGGCTCAACAAATATAATTAACTAAATATATCCATCATGTCAAAAATTAATTGACTCATGGAACATCTGGATGGAAATGTATCAAGTTGCTTTGCTACAAGGGCAAACCATATTTTATATACTCTACTCTGATCTCATGAGTAGTGAGAAAAATTGAAAGAAATATATATTCCTGATAATTATGTTCCTATTAATATTTCATTTTGTTCTATCTGAAATACAAAGAAAGACTTATTTACACATTTTAACTTGTCATCAGATGTAGAATGTAGAATGTTCATTACATTATGGGAAGCAATATTCACAAATAAGTTGTTAAAATGATCCACAATTATTTGTGAGTCACCAGAAGGAATTGTTTACTTTTTTGAATGACATTGACCAGTTAATGAATTTATCAAACTCCGAGTTGTCTCAGTTTTGTTGTCCGAGTTTATAAGTTTATTGGCTATAAATGTCTGCTTCAGTTCTGTAATTTTTTTCATCATATTGTCCCTTAGTTTTTTCATATTGTTGTAAATATTCAGGCTATTTTTTTAACACCATATATATATATATATATATATATATATATATATATATATATATATATATATATATATTATTATTTTGTATATATAGTCGTATATATAGTCGGTTCGGTAAGATATCTCTGTGCTTATGAGAGACATTGATTCAATTCTAAAATTTTTTGAAATTGAAATTATAGGAGACTAACAGATTAAATCTGTTTTGTTATTAAAATTCTGTAATGAAAGAAAATAATAATAATATTATATAAATATATATATATATATATATATATATATATATATATATATTAATAATTAATTTGAAATGTTTAATATATTTAAATAAGTTACTTCAAAAATCTCTCAGAACATGTATCGTATCTTCAAAAAACAATTAGAATTCTGGTAAGGTCTTCATCGGTCCTACTTCACATTTAAAAAATGAAATCAATTAACAACTTATATAACTCACCTCATAGACCTCGTGGTATCTTTGCTTGAACAAACTAACTTTAAAATCCAAGATATTCTATGTTGGTCACAAAAATCACACAAAGCTGTAAGGTATTATATGGTCTTCTTTAAACCACTTGATATTTCATATTGAGATTTTTTATTCAAACCTAAAAATAATTATATATCATATATAAAATGAAATAGTAAGAATAGGTTTTTTTACTTGATAGAAGGAATATTACAAAATTTGAATCTGAAAACAGATTTAATCTGTTAATCTCCTATAATTTTAATTTCAAAAAATTGTATTCAAAAACTTTTAGAATTAGATTAATCTCTTATAAGCACAGTGTAATAAGCCATCTCTTTATGGGAAGTGGTTGGATGGAAAATATTACTAGATTGACTTATTTACGAATGGGGTGCGAACCAATCCTAGTTGAGCGGTCCTAGGAAGGGCACGGCCTTCGCAAAAATGAATGGTCTTTGATGTTAATAAATTTTCTCTGTGATAATGAAAATGGTAATGAAACTCAATTATGGATTTTAAGAAGAATAATGATAAAGTGTGCCAGGATACAATAGTTTTATCAATCCTAAACTCAATAAAATTTAAATAAGATGACACACTGAATAATTAAGGAGAGAGCGATGCGGATCCCTCAAGCACTACGAATAGTATTTTTATATAATTTTTAATATATAATTCTTAATTCATTTATATATTTCTTAATTTATATCATTTATATAATTCTTAATTCTGTTTAAATTCTTCAAACATAATACCCCTAGACTCCATGACCATAGATTCAAAACAAAACTGGGCACAGGTGATTTTTTACAAGAAACGACATATTTAACACGAACAATAAACGATAAAGAACGACTACTGGTACTTTTTAATTCCTTGGTCCCGAAACTTAGCACTATATTCAATTTCTCTAATTCTTCCTACTCAATTCTTAAAGTTAAAAAAAAATTACTAATATCACTCAACATAATTATAATAATGTTAAATTCTGAGACCAATTCGAGCCTTGCACCGCGATATTTTCTAGACGATCTTACTAGTTTTTCCGACGTGTCAAGGCTCAAACTCTTTTTTGGCCCCATATAATACCTCGTACGCGTCGGTTTTCTCCTTCCGAATTTTGGGTCCGTTCACCCGCTCGAAATTGCATCTTAGCACTTTTCAAAATTTCAGTTTTTTGTCAAGCCACACGTGTTAATTTCGACGTCAGCGTTTTTCTCTTAAACTTTCCGTTCCTAAACACATCTGAAGGAATATGTTGACGTTTCGTACAATCAGCTCTTATGAACTTTTTAATCTGTAGTTTGTTATTATAATATAAAGGCCAGAGTAAAATATTTTTCTTTCATGAAGCCGCCGTTCGCGCGTGCCTCGAAAGCGAATTCGTAAGTTTAACATTAACTGGTCTGGAGATTAGAATAAACAAATTAATTCAGGAGCATTGAACCTCGCGTTGAAATTGCTATTGTCCAGTGAATTAATCCTTGTATCATTACAGAATAAATTCTAAAGCTTGTTGGTTTTCCACAACAGCTTATATTGGATAGACGTATAAGATCAAAACTCAATATATGGTAACAAATGGAATAAATAACCAAACAAATATAAATTGTCTTTTAAAATTTATAAATAAATATTTGAAGGAGACAAAAGTTTGTTTCTGATCTTACAATTATGAAAACTAAATCATTTTTAAAAATACAAAATATAATTTTAAGAACTTCTCAAAAAATATAATTCATTTGAAATATTCAATATATTTGAATAAGTTACTTCAAAAATATCTCAAAACATGTATCAAATCTCCATAAAACAATTAGAATTCTGATAAGGTCTTCGTCGGTCCCACTCACCTCATAGACCTCTCATGGTATTCTCGCTTGAACACACTTGCTTGCTTGCACTCGCTTGAACACCAAGATATTCTATGTTCGTCACAAAAATCACAGAAAGCTGTAAGATATTATATTCTCTTCTTTGAACTACTTGATATTTCATGAGATTGTTTATTCAAACCTAAATATAAAAATATTATATATTTTATATAAAATAAAATAATAAGAAGAGGTTTTTTTACTTGATAGAAGGAATATTAATATTCCTTCTATAGGATATAGTATAGGAAGGAATATTAATCTTCTGATCTTCTGATTATACGGTTTTTACGAAATTTAGCAGAATCATGCCCGTTATTAGTCTATGCCTAAAAACCAAATTCCATATTGATTGCATCTGTGGTCTTAAGAATATTGGGAAACATGAGAAAAATTTTTCAACTCAAATAGAACGGTCAATTTGGACCATAAAGTGTCAAAAGTCCCAATCAGTGCCATGTGCGCTAATTCGGTGCGCTTAGGTTTATCACAAGGAATAAAGTGTCAAAAGTCCCAATCAGTGCCATGTGCGCTAATTCGGTGCGCTTATTCGGGGCCCAAGGTCAAAATTTTAGGTTTTTTGGGTTTCTCTCGAAAACGGTAAGTTTTATCGAAAAAGTCTTCAGAGCAAAGTTGTAGATCTTAAAATTCTCTATAAAAATGGTCCTTATAATTTTTTCTTTAAGACCCACTATTTCCCAGATATTGCTCTTGTAAGAATCATGTTCTACATAGTATGCACACATATGCCACGTATATATATGTTTAGGTACTCAAGCAAGCAAAAATGTCTACTCGTGTCTCTTTTATGTATACATTATACTATTCTAAGAAAATATACTCTAAAAAGACCGCCGGTCCCTTACCGAATCCCCTCTACTTGAATAACATCTGGCCTTGAATAACATCTGCCTATTCTTTTGTCCGTGTGGTGTCGTTCACGTATACCTGCTTCTTTTAGTGTTGAACTATTGTAGTTAGTGCTGATCAATATTAAAAATAAATGTCACAATTTTGCTTTATTTGTATTAAACTTTGGACTGAAGATGAAACTGTTGTGGTCAGTCGTGAAATGCCAACTTTAATCGATGCAAGTGTCGCGAGAAGTGATGAGTTTGCTGATTATGTAAGAAGCCAAAAGTCCGTTACAATTCACGTGGATTGCAGAAAATCATACACCCGGAAAACTTCAATCTCTGCATCAAAAAGACAACGTGAGGAAGAACAGGCCAGTACTTCAAAAGTAAGTCCACCTTATACTAGAGCGCAAATAAGTGAATCCAGCTTTTGTTTTAAAACACACTCCTTATTTTGCGATGAAGCGGATGAAGAAGCAGAAAAAAAGAAAGCGAAGAATTATCGCCGAAAAATTTATAAAGTTTCTACACTTACATTCAAAGATTCCATTTAAAAATTAGCTAAAGATCGTTCTGATGATGTGTCAAAAGCTGTCTTTGCGCGTATTAATTTTCAGTATGATTTACTTGCTGCTGACGCTAAATACCATGACAGTTGTTACAAATCCTTCCTGAGACCTAATACTGGCGGTAAAATTGGCCGTCCTCAAAGTGATACTCTAAACTCTGCAATGGAGGAAATTTTCAATTTCATTGAAAGTAGCGATGACTGCCAGTTTTCGTTAGATGAACTGAAGAATGTTTGCCAAAATGTAGATTTAGAAAACGGGATTATAAAAATACGATTGAAATTAAACTATGGTAGTAGAATTATTATTACAGAGAAGCCTGGAAAATTAACATTTATTTGTTTTGTAGACAATTACCAAGAAATTTTTAGTCAAACTTGGTCTGATAAAAAAAACTTGAATGAAAAAGAAAAACGGTGGAAAACTTTAAAAGCTGCGGCAGAGATTATTCGGGAAGATATTCAATCTTGTGTGTTTGATAATACTATGTACCCGTCACCGGGTAGAATGTTTGAAGATATAAATAACGATATTCCCGAATCATTATATTTTTTTTGGAACAAATCATTCTTAAAAACAAGCGTCATAATTTGGATCATTTAAAGTTAGTTTGCACAAATATTAGTCATAGCATAAAAACTGCTGTTCGGCCTAGATCCTTCAAGTCTAAATTACAACTGGGTCTTTCATTTTTTTCCAACAAGGAGAAATTGAAGAAAACATGATTGTTGAAGTTGAATATGAAAAGTATGAGTCAGATTATAGCAATAAAAAAAAGTTAGAACGACAGTTAAACTCAGTAACCCATATCAATAATCTTCATACTATTAAATGATTATTGTTCCTGAAAATAACGTCATAAAGGTTCGTGGAATAGGCCTACCGGGAATACCACGTTAAAGAAAACGCGCCGAGTACACTACCTCCCAGGTGGTGTGGAAATGTGTGCATATTATGTAGAACGTTATTCTTACAAGCGCAATATCTGGGAAATAGCGAGCCTTAGAGAAAAAATCATAAGGACCATTTTTATAGAGAATTTTAAGATCTAGAACTTTTCTCTGAAGTACTTTTTCGATAAAACTCACCGTTTTCGAGAAAAATCCAAGAAACCTAAAATTTTGACCTTGGGCCCCGAATAAGTCCCTTAGCGCACATGGCACTGATTGGGACTTTTGACACTTTATTCCTTGTGGTAAACCTAAGGTTTCTACGGAGATTTGGCTCTGTCGGAATTTTCTTTATTTGATCACTATTTTTATGTCTAAATTGACCGGTCTAAAATGAATGCGGAACTATTAGACCGAAGCTACCCTCTCACCTAATTTTCCGTATAATTCATTACAACTTGATTGCGAAAAAATTCAAACTGTGGTCATTATAACTGTAATTGTGAATAAAGTTATTATTATTATTGATTGAAGTGAGCATTACGTCCTTGAGTTCAATTATTATTTGAGTTATTATTATTGCATTGGCAAAGATCACAGTCCTACGCCTTTACTTGCGCGACAGTTGTGACAGTTGGTAGCTTTAGCTATAATACATATATTATTTGAAGATTTCGAGGTTCAACTTCTATTGATTTAAAAGTTGGAAAGTTATGGTAATTTATCCCTACAAAATATTGCGTGATTCTTCTTGTAGTTATTTTACATCCTAATACCAAATGTGAAATAAATTGCATTTGTACTCGTAGTTTCGAGAATATTGGAGAAATATAATTTCAAATTATTATAGCTATAGAAAAATGGAGCCACTTTTGCCTATATGTAGTATGTTTGGCCCCGAGCGTACCCTCGCTTAGGGCTTTTCGTTCGAAAGACTGCTTCTTTCATCCAGTCGGCCACCTGGCATTAACTTTCGTGTCGTTATTTAACATCTAAATGCTGAATTTAAACTCGATAGCAAGTCTGTTGCTATGGTTTTGGTACCGTTTAACACAGTTCTGCTCACAAAATATATTTTTTAGAGACTTTTAATTACAGGATGCTAAGAATATTTCATCAGGTGAGTTGAAATACTCACCTTATGAAGTGATGGTATGACGAAACATTTGTTTTTCTTATATCAATATCTTAATGTCTCTGTGTATAGCGAATATAGATACTTGACAGATTTGCAGTCACTGGCATACATTGTACTGATGAAAACCAAACTAGTTTGAAACGTGTGCATTCTGCAATTTGACCCTATGATCAACAAAAGCTTATCGAGTTTGTTTGAGAATGGAATTCTCATACAGATTATGTTAGACTGTCTCGATTTTTAGTACTTTCTATTACCATAGCTCACACTCCTTATAAATGATACTAAATTTGAATTCGCTCATATATATATATATTTTGAAAACATAACGAAAATAACTCAGAAACTTCTGAGCGCAGTTTGTCAGTTTTTAAACATACGAGTAATTGAAAATTTCATTTACATTCGAAAGTATTCATGCCGGACAAAAATTATTTTTGACCTCGGATTCTTCACTAGCTGGCTCAAAATTTGATGAAAAATAGAAATATCTGATTGGATAGTTGCTTCTATATTGTCATTCATAGCAACTTGATATGAAAATAAATTATTGCGCAAAAAAAAACTTTAACTCCGCACCTGGGTTCGAACCCATCGCGAGCATTATTAGAGTATAGATTAGATAAAATAGAAAGGCCTTTTACTTGATAGAAGAAATATAACAAAATTTGAATATTAAAACAAATTGAAATATGTTTATCTTCTACAATTTTAATTTCAAAAAGATTTTTTATTCAAAAAAACTTTTAGAATTAAATTTATGTCTAAAACAAGCACCGCTTACATTTAATAGACGTATATAATCAAAACTCAATATATAATGTCAAATGGAATAAATAAACCAACAGATATACGAAAGTAATTAAAATTAATGAATAAATATTTAAGGGAGACAAAATTTTGTTTCTGGTCTTACCTTTAAGAACACCAATTGCATTTTAAAAACATGAACACACTTAAAGGACTTCTCAAAGAATATAATTTATTTGAAATATTTAATATATTTAAATATTCGAATAAGTTAATTCAGAAATCTCTAAAAAAATGCACTTTATCTTCAAAAAACAAATATATTCTAAGCAATTCCGTCTTCAGCCCTCAATAATATTCCAAATATCAAAATCAAAAAACTAACCTATATCTCTCAACACGTGTAAAATGACAAAAGCTTCGAAACACAGATCAACTATATAATTCAAGATTGATCTATGTTCTAACAAAATCAGAGAACAGTGTGAGTTATTTTAAGGTTTATTTAAATTCATTGACATTCCATAATGAGATTTATTGAAGCCAAAATATAATTATATTTACCTGATAGAAGAAATATAACAAAATTTGAATATTATTAGTTTTTTGATTTTGATATTTGGAATATTATTGAGGGCTGAAGATGGAATTGCTTAGAATTATATTTGTTTTTTGAAGATGTAGTGCATTTTTTTAGAGCTATCTGAATTAACTTATTCGAATATTTAAATACATTAAATATTTCAAATAAATTATATTCTTTGAGAAGTCCTTTAAGTGTGTTCATGTTTTTAGAAGGCAATTGGTGTTCTTAAAGGTAAGACCAGAAACAAAATTTTGTCTCCTTTAAATATTTATTTATTAATTTTAATTACTTTCGTATATCTGTTGGTTTATTTATTCCATTTGACATTATATATTGAGTTTTGATTATATACGTCTATTAAATGTAGGCGGTGCTTGTTTTAGAGATAAATTTAATTCTAAAAGTTTTTTTGAATAAAAAATCTTTTTGAAATTAAAATTGTAGAAAGATAAACATATTTCAATTTGTTTTAATATTCAAATTTTGGTATAGATTAGAGTCTCTGTTTTAACGTCTCACCGAATGCTGTGGGACTGTGACTAGTCAGTTCTATACTACATATATTCGAAGATTTCAAACGTAACTTTTTGATAAAATAGAAAAAGGCTTTTTACTTGATAGAAGAAATATAACAAAATTTGAATATCAAAACAGATTTAATCTGTTAGTCTTCTACAATTTCAATTAAAAAAAAAAATTGTATTCAAAAAACTTTTAGAATTAAATTAATGTCTACAATAAGCACCGCTTATATTTAATAGACGTATATAATCAAAATTCAATATACAATGTCAAATGGAATAAATAACCAATGTGAATTTGCAATGAGTTTATTGCAAATGGAATTTCTGTGTGATCGAAATTGCCTAAGATTTGTAGCTGGTGGAAAATATTGCCAGTATATCAAAATAGCCTGTGTATTTCGGAATCAACGTAGGATTTGAATCCTCAAGATATACTCAATATAAGTAGTCTGTGTGTAGGCTTGGTGTTGGAATTATTATCAGATGTGACTAATAATATAGAGTAAAACTAGATAAGAGTTAAATGGACTGTATTAAATGTTTGAACCTGGTTTCAGGGATTGAAAATATACTACAAGTATAGAAAATATATTGAAGTATAAAATATGTTGAATTATAAAATATGTGTCATAAAATGATAATGTATACAAAATTAACTTACTGTACTTCTTCTGTGTGTGCTATGTCCCATAGTTTCTGGGAGACTGTGTGTGTTGGAATGCTGAATACTGAATTGTGTAGTGAATTGTATGAGTTGTAGGAGTTTATTTATTCCATTTGACATTGTATATTGAGTTTTGATTATATACGTCTATTAAATATAAGCGTATAGACATTAAGTTCATTCTAAAAGTTTTTTGAATAAAAAATTTTTTTTAAATTAATATTGTAGAAGACTAACAGATTAAATCTGTTTTGATATTCAAATTTTGTGACTTTTTGAAGTTTTGAAAATTTATTATGCACGATCCCTATAAAATTTTGTATTAACGTTCTTGTCGTTATTTTATATAATAAAACTAAATTACAACTCAACCGTACAACTGTGGTTATAAAGTTTCTATAAAGTTAAATGCTGCTCTGCTCAGATTTGTTTATCTTTCAATTATATTATCGTCACGAAATTTTGCTTTAGCCTTTATGTCGTTATATAACCTATATATAATTTAAACTCGATCGTGGGACTGTTGCTATAGGTTCTTCAGAGCTCTACGCTGCTCCGCTTACAAAAATTCTGTTGCTGTTCTGACCCTTCGATTCATACAATCCGCATGAAATTTTCCAGGAATATGTTTGTTATCGATCTCCTTCTAAAACCGAAATTTCAGATCAAACAAATTATTAGTTCCGAAAATATTGATAAAAATGAGATAAAATTTCAAATGTAAATAACTGCGGAACCATTAGAATATTTTTGCCCAATTACGAATTCAACTGGGATATTCAGGCCTTAAACCCTTCCGAAAGTTTCAAGTCTCTATCTCCTTCCGCCCGAAAGTTATAGTGATTAGGGTAGCGAGCCCTAAACGCTGATCCGCTTACAAATTTTCGTGATTTCTAATTATACGATCCTCAGGAATTTTCGCACGAAAGTCTAATACTAAATGCTAAATTTAGTAAAATCGATCGAAAATATTGGGAAAAATATGAACATTTTCGAATATGAATAAGTGAAAACATTGAACCTATTTTGACCATTAATGACCTTATCCGCGCTATGAAGACACCAAACCTTTCCTGGAAGTTTAAAGCCTCTAGTCCTTTCTGTTCCAAAATTCTGTTTACGGACGGCCAGCCGGTCTGACAGTATTACTTTTGACTTCGCATTCATCATCAGTGAATCCAAACTAGTCGTTTAAAACCATTTTTGACTCAAAATTCGAAAGCTACATTTGGGCGAAACGATAGATGGCTGTTTTCTGGAACTAGCGCGCAAAAATGAGCATTAGGTTTCCTATCTGTCTCAATATCTTCAAGATAATTTTTTAGAATCTTAAATAGATAAAAAGACACAAACGCGGAAAATATAAATTCACATAGACGAATACATTTTGTCGTTATCTCAGTACCAAGTACGGAGATTTTTAATTTTTTTTTAACAGAATGGCCCGGAAAACGCCAAGGCAGAACAATTTTTAATTGGAGTGGGAGATCTTTTGATTGCAAATTCGAGGTGTACGATCATCCCTTCAAGCGGGTTGCCAACCTCTCGAGAATCTTTAATGGCAATAGAGGTCGAGTAACATATTATTTTGAAGGTTTTGTAATTTTATTTATGAAAAGAATAAAAAATTTACATTTGTCATTAGTCATTAGTTTCAGTGTAAAATATAAGCGATGGGTAAAGTGCATTAAGGGACCGAGTTTATTTAAATTGCCTACCGTTTATTTCTTAGCATTCAGCATTTTCTCTTTCGTTCTGTATCAGTTCACGTGTTATTTCAGTACTTGCTTAAATTATTCTTTGGCAAAGATCTTCTAGAGAAGAAGGTACTGTCGCACACGACACTCTTTAAATGAATCCACAAATAAGCCTACAGGTGTTGGATCAGGACCTCTCTTCCAATCCAATTCTAGGCAATTCTAGGCCAATTCGGGCTGCATAGTGTGACGCAGCACCATCTTGTAGGAAAAATTGTTCTTATAGGGAGCGACTACTTCTACACTCTCTGCAGTCATGTCAACCACGCAGACTTAAATAGTTCGAAAAGAGCAAAAAATCACATTTTTAGATACTTTCAATATCTGATAAAAATTTAATTAGAATGAACGAAACCTGTAAGATCTGAAGACATATTGGACCTAATAAAGAATTCGATTATGAAAAACATTTCTTGCAGTTAATGAGTTTTTTGTTATTGATGATCCTTTCATCACAGTTGAAATGCTACAAGCAAATGATAATCACTTTCAACATCTCAATACTTGATCATTCAGAAACTCGACCACCTGACGCACTTAAGGCCAGTTTCATAAACAACATCAAAAAGCTCCTTTATGATGAAGTCCCTTTATGATAAAGTCCCTTTATGAAAAAAGATCCTTTAAATGTGACCATCAGTTTCATAAACGCACATCGACCGTCCTTTACTTTAAGCTTCCTTTAATGCGCCGGTCATATGTTTCCGACTGTTGGCTATCCTGAGAACTAGTGATTTTACGAATATAGTTGGTGATATTCTGAAAAAATTGTGAGCTATGCGTCGGAACTTGTAAAAAGAAAAAGAAAAGAAGCATAAATCAGTCTTTGCATAAACATGGTTATGTGCAGAAGACAGTATATTGGAATTTATATCATTACTACGTGCGAATTGCTATATTTTAGTAAACATGAGTTATATTAATGAATATGGAAGAAAAGAAAAAAAAATTACTTTAAAACCAGAGGAGGAACTACGTCTCTTGGAATTGATTGAAAAAGAGAATTTTAATGTTATAGGATAAAGTCTGGCAGAGAATAGCAACTGCTTTCAATGCAAAAGTTCTCAATTGGAGAGATGGGGACCAGCTTAAATCCAAATATGACAATATAAAAACTTAAACTAGAAAGGTGGTAGCTACTCAACGCAGTCACATTAAAGGGACTGGTGGTGGGGCTCCATTGAAATTGAGGGAGCCAATTTCCAAACAGTTGAGCCCAACTGTTACGAACCCACTTGCCGAAGCGAAAGAGATCTATTATAAAAAACAGCTCTAACAGAAGCTCATATAGTGGCTATCAAGGAAGATAATAGAAGAAAAGAAGAGGAGCATTCAAGCTTAAAATAGAAGATTTGCAAATCATGGAGATGAAGAGAAAATTGAATAATAATAATTAAATCTTTTTTATTTTGAATGCACTTTCTGGAATAAGCGGTATTAGAATTCTATCAGCATTGCTGCAGACTATGAAATCCCCTCAAATTTGAATTAAAGACAGAAATTTCAATAACACATACTATTTTTATTTCTTTATTCTCACTTGAAACTTTTTCAGATGTTACCTAAAGTAAAACAATGAATCAGAAATACTATATTATTAGAATTAGTAAATTAGAAAAAAATTAGAAAATACTATATTATTATTATTAGTATTAGAATTCTATCAGCATTGCTGCAGACTATGAAATCCCCTCAAATTTGAATTAAAGACAGAAATTTCAATAACACATACTATTTTTATTTCTTTATTCTCACTTGAAACTTTTTCAGATGTTACCTAAAGTAAAACAATGAATCAGAAATACTATATTATTAGAATTAGTAAATTAGAAAAAAATTAGAAAATACTATATTATTATTATTAGTATTAGAATTCTATCAGCATTGCTGCAGACTATGAAATCCCCTCAAATTTGAATTAAAGACAGAAATTTCAATAACACATACTATTTTTATTTCTTTATTCTCACTTGAAACTTTTTCAGATGTTACCTAAAGTAAAACAATGAATCAGAAATACTATATTATTAGAATTAGTAAATTAGAAAAAAATTAGAAAATACTATATTATTATTATTAGTATTAGAATTCTATCAGCATTGCTGCAGACTATGAAATCCCCTCAAATTTGAATTAAAGACAGAAATTTCAATAACACATACTATTTTTATTTCTTTATTCTCACTTGAAACTTTTTCAGATGTTACCTAAAGTAAAACAATGAATCAGAAATACTATATTATTAGAATTAGTAAATTAGAAAAAAATTAGAAAATACTATATTATTATTATTAGTATTAGAATTCTATCAGCATTGCTGTAGACTATGAAATCCCCTCAAATTTGAATTAAAGACAGAAATTTCAATAACACATACTATTTTTATTTCTTTATTCTCACTTGAAACTTTTTCAGATGTTACCTAAAGTAAAACAATGAATCAGAAATACTATATTATTAGAATTAGTAAATTAGAAAAAAATTAGAAAATACTATATTATTATTATTAGTATTAGAATTCTATCAGCATTGCTGCAGACTATGAAATCCCCTCAAATTTGAATTAAAGACAGAAATTTCAATAACACATACTATTTTTATTTCTTTATTCTCACTTGAAACTTTTTCAGATGTTACCTAAAGTAAAACAATGAATCAGAAATACTAACATAGAAACCTATCTAAATACATACATTGTAAAATCTTATAAAAATTATATGACATCTTGTCATGTTGAAGAACCAAATTGAATATGACGAATAGATTCACAAATGACAAGCAACTTTATTTTCAATTACCACACAAATATAAATTTTAAATTAGCAAAATGTTTATTAATAATAGATTCTCACTTGACGAGCTGCATTAACATTAGTTGAATTTCTCCTGAAATTATTCATTTGAAAATATTTATATAAGTTGTCTGATGATGGGATAGTTCATTTCCCGAAACTCGAGTCACAAGAAAATGTGTAATATATCTTTTTTGGTAGTAAAACATAGTAATTTCTACAATTTGTTTTAATTATGATCAACTACCAAATAGTAACGACTGAAACAATTCAGTATCTGGAAATATTTCGTTTATATCTACAGCTATATTGTGGAAAACAGCGGTAACAACAATAATTGCCCTTATGGTCGTTAACTTAACACTCATTCCTTTAGAAAGGATAGGAAAACGACGTTTTAAAACTCCATACTTTCTCTCCACTACATTTCTAGTTCGTATAATTGACTGCTTATATAAATTTTCAGCTGCAGTTATAGCTTCCGGTAACTTTGTCATAAGATAAGTCTGCAAACCAAAACCACTATCACCTAGTAACAAATATCGTCCAAATTTACCATTCTCAAATTGTCTCTTCAAGACACTGTTATTAAACATGGTTTGATCATGTGTTGAGCCAGGTCATTTAGCTACAATAATTCTGATTCTCAAGTCTGAATTACACACAGTTTGAACGTTAACATATTTCTTAGTTCGCTAAAATCAAACAAAATGGGCTAATGTGACAGGGGAAGGTTATGTCCACTGTGTTCGTGTTTATCGAGCACCTGCGAGCAACTTTTTGGGAAAAAGTAGGCTTTAATTTCGTTTATGAAACTGGCCGTTAGTCCATCACTTCCAACGAGTTTTTTACACGGCAAAGAGAAATTTTTTAGCATATTTACAAATTAAATTACAAACTCTTCACAATGATGTGTCATTCGATTCCTTTTACCATTTATGATTTCCTCATAAGGAAGAAAAAATGCCTCCAAATAAAAATTGATTCAACTCGGTATCTTTCGGAAAAACTCAAACTTACGGAAATATTCGGCTGGTCTTTTTTATGTGAGTCACCCAATATTTATCTTGTGAGATATCTATCAGTCGCCTTAAGGTTAACTTCTCTGCGATTAAATAATTTGAAATAAGGTTATTCTGATTTTCACAAATTTTTATTGTTAAACTCACAACAATTGTTTCGCTATCACAGTAGCATCATCAGGCAAGATCACATTTTGAATAACTAAGCTTGTTTCCGAAATCCGTGGCTATTTATATTACAGTAAGTACAATAAATTTTTATTGAGCACTAAAACCCAAAAAAGGGTCCCTGCAAATTCCAGCTTATCTGAATATATTTAACAGAGGTGAGCTATTTAAATCTATTTGTTCGTTAAGTAATATTCCAATTTTATTATGTTTATTTATCTCTAGGGATTCTAACAGATTCAAGGCATAACTTTTGCTTTCTATATGTAGAATTTCAAAGTTATGGTTGAAAGTATGTCCTGTTTCTAACAAATGGTTGGAATATGTAGAATTGCTTTTATTTTTGAGGAAACTCTTCAAATGTTCACACATCCTATGACGGAAAGTTCTTCCAGTCTGACCTATGTAAACTTTAGGGCAATCACCGCAGGTTAACTTATAAACCCCAGATTTATCATCTTTATGTGTGTAGTCTTTATTATTTTTGATAAATTTACTCAGGTTTGAATTAGTTTTAAATGAAGTTCTCAAATTATATTTATTTTTGAGGTATGTAGCAATTTTCTCAGAAATACCTTTAGTGTATTTTAAGGAAATGTATTTAAAATTTTCTTTTATATTAGGAAACACCATATTTAAAGCTATTTCATTAATTTTCAATAATTTGTGTATCAACTTTGGATCATAGTCATTATTAATAGCTATTTGTTTAATTATGTTAAGTTCTGAAATATAATTTTCTCGATTCATGGGAATATTAACTAATCAATTAAATGCTGATAATTTTTGATTTAGAGGATGATTTGATTTATTGTGTATAACCACCAAGTAAGGACTGATACAATTCAATATCTCTGCGATTAATGTTTATTGCTGTAGTTTTCTCAGAAAAAACTATTATTAAAATCATTATTATGTAGTATTATAGCTAATTACTTATTGGAATTGAATCAAAATAAATTACTCAGTTCCAAGAGCGAATTCTTCAGTACGAGTTATAAAGCCTTTAAGTTCACAGTATAAGGCTTGAGAAATATTAAGAATTTCAGTTATTCAACAACCTCTCAGCTTTATAATGCCTTTGTTAAACTGCAGCTTAAGAATGCTTGGAAAATTTGGATATCTTTTACACGCACTAATAAGAATAAAGTAGAAAAGGTATAAAAGGTAGTTTTAGGATATTTTGATTAAAAAAATATGAAGAATATCATTCCGTGAACTGTCGGTCTATGCTTAAAGATTGAATAAATAAGGAAATATGAGATTACTTGCTGAGAGAATGTATTTAAAATTAAAAATCAAAATCTTGTTCTTATTCTTATAAAAATTTCATTATATTTATATAATAGCTATTTGTGTATTAAGAGCGCAGAATGATATAATGTCGATTGAAAGATACATCTCTTGAAATCTACAAAGAATTTGCGCTCGAATTACACACAAGATTTTTTCTACAATCGAGCAGTTCACATATTTTCAAGAATTTATTTGATTTGATGAATGAAAATTAAAAGTACAGTTTTTCCCCAAATGAAAGATGTCATTTACTCGTTGTTATTGGATACTCTGAGCAATACATATTTGATTTATTGTCGCTTATAAGCGACAATCCTCAAAAAGATGACTTTTGCGTTGTCAAATACGAGCGCAAATGCCTACGTTGGATAGCGATTGTAGAAAAAAGTTGTATATGAGATTAATATAAAATTAATCCTTGTCTAGAAAATCCTCTTTTCCAATTTTTGACATCGTGCACATAATGTATGTATACGTAAATTTATCCAGTGATGTAAAATTTTGAAAAAACACAAAAAAACTGAAAAATTAACATACAATGCTACGAAATGGAGGAATGAATGAAAGAAGTTTTCTGGACAATTATTATTTTTATATTAATCTCATATATATTTTTGCCAGTTTGTTACAGGTAACAACGTGCTACCGTTTAGCCCAAATGTCTATCAGGTCGGCCGTCCGTAAACACGATAACTTTCGAACGGAAAGAGCGGGAGACTTGAAACTTCCCGGTTAGAATTGATATTCAGTAGTAAAATAAAATGCGCATTTTCGTGCAGAATTGCGTCGGAATCGTATTATTAAAAGTTGAAAAAAAAATGATGAGTGGAGAGAGAAGCTTCCAGAATAGATCAAAACCTTAAAGTATCAGTGGAATTAATGGGCAGAACTAGTCCTATGGTTTTGCCATAGAACTTTTCTTCTCATATTTCCTATTATTTCCTGAACTACAGGGTCGGTCTATCTGAAATTTGGTATTTAGAAATGATATTTTTACTCACCTTATAGGGCAAATTTTCGTGAGGATTGAATGATTAGAAGATTCAAAATAAAAAAAATTTTGTAAGCGGAGTAGAGTTGTGCTCTACAGAAACCATAGCGAGAGTTTGGTTTCCTTGATATGTAGCCTTGTCTTTTCAATGACATACGGACGATTCATGGACATACTTTTATATTTCGTTGATTTACAAATCTGTTAATTTGCGAAACCCCAGGCGTGGATTGTTTCGTCCTAATGCCAATAAAGCGTTTGAATTGTTTCGTTTAATCTTACGCGGTCTTCCTAAAATTGGTTTATGCCTCATATCCATGCTATTTGTATCCTCTTTATTGTCTCATAAACAGCCCTTTTTCCAGTTCAGTCAATTGCACTCAATTTTCAATTTTTCGAAAACCCTTTCTATACAATTATTCCACCTGTTTTCTTTTTCCTAGTTGCGCCATTATTTCATAAATTGTATACCTGTTGACAATCAACATTATATGACAAATAGTGTTGCCATGCAACTTTGGCCATAGCCGACTATCTTCACAACCTATTTTATACATAACTTTTGTCTTAGATTGTTATAAAAAAGAAGTATATTAAAATTATGGAAAATAATACATTCCGGATACTTTCTACACGAACTATATATCCAATTACAATCGCCTTTGAAGCATAGAAATAATATCTCTATGGTTTTGAGTCCTAAGTAACAGAACAGACTTGATATTTTCTGAAATTTGAAGGTTTCGAATTGAACTCAACAGTTTGGTTAACTGTGTCCTCTTCAATATTTTATATAAGCAACTTTGGTTGAAATAGTTTATTTCGACGAGTTTAAAAAAAGTCACAGAATTGAAAACACCCTGTTTAGTTATTCTCCAAAAAAAATGTATGAGTAAATGCAATTTGCAACGCCTATATGTCATAAACCTATAAGATCTAGACTTTATGCTCTGTTGCTGAGATAAACGACGTCCAGGAATTACGGAAACGAAATTTACTGGTTCGAAGTTCTCATGCAATAAGTTCCAGAATGAATTCTTGATATATTTCCAAGATAAAAGAAATGCAAAAAATATAGATAACTATGAACTTCAGTTAAGTACCTTAATTCAGATGCATCAACTCTAAATTACGTTGGTAGTTAACACGATAAAATACCAGAAAAGAAAATACTAGTTTAGTTTTGTATAAGTTTACCTAGCAGGAATGAGGATAAGTTTTTTTTGCTTTAATTCGAATTTAATTTTTTGCTCAATAAATCTTAAATTTAATAATCAATGACCTTAATCAAGTGGCGTCGTAAAATAGCGACAAAAGAGATAAACTCGAATATGCATCATAGAGCAAAAAATGACTGTGTGGTTTTGGAAAGCTAGACCAGAAAAATAAGGGCTTATAAACTCGTGTACATTATATTAGGGGTACAAATAAGTTTCCGCCGTTTTATTGTAGATGGCGCGGCACGGAGTTTCGGTTAGCTTTCGCAGATGATAACCGGCTTAAAAAATAGTTTGGACATTCAAGAACAACATTACCTATTAATATCATTGATTTTATATTGGTAAAATATAATTTTTATAAGTTGAAAATGTCAAAATTTGAGCCAAGTAAGCGTCATTTGCGGGAAATATTAGTTTACTTCTTTAATTTAAAGAAATCTGCTGCTGAGGCGCATCAATTGCTGGTAGAAGCATATGGTGAGGGTGCTTTGAGTGAGAGAACGTGTCGAGAGTGGTTTCAAAAGTTTAAAAACGGTGATTTCGACGTAGAAGACAAAGATCGCAGTGGAAGGCCAAAAATTTACGAGGATGCAGAATTGGAGGAATTATTGGAGGAAGATTCATCTCAAACACAAAAAGAACTTGCTCTAACATTAGAAGTCACTCAGCAAGCTTCCTTCTATAATAAATATTTAATTTGTGTTAAAAAACGGCGGAAACTTATTTGTACTCTTAATAATTATTTTGGAACTCTGATACCAGGGATCCCACTTGTGTATTTGGCTATCTAGAATTTATATCTTGAAATTTTTAGTACTTAGAAAATCTTTAAGGTATTTTTTTTCGTTTCGAGATACGTCCACCAAATTTTGATCATCTAAACCATCCCTGCAGCACCCTGTTCATACTTGATTGAAATTTGTTCCGGATATTTTGGGACCTTAGCCTAAGTATTGAAAATTATTGATAAATGCGATTCATACTCAGCTATGCGCCTTCATAATCTAGTCAACAAGTGCCTTTTGGGTCAACTTTTTTCAGCAGTCTCCGAAAATTATGATCAAGGTGTCATTCGATGATGAACTGTCAAGATGGCGGAGAGTGAAGGAGAGTTGTCCGATCGCTCTGTTAAATCTGGCAAAGAAATGAGTAGAAGTGAAGTAATTTGTGCCCACTGTACCAGGAAAGTGGTTGATTTCGTGACGTGCATAAAGTGTATAAAACATTTTCATCCTGGATGTATGACATCGTCGTCCAACAAAAAATCGGCGTTGTGTATGCATGAAGCAGCAAAAATCATCTCTGATGATCAACAAACAGAAATGCTCATGATCAAAATACGAAACGAGTTTCTAGAAAAGCTTATCATCGAGGTCCAAAGTAAAAATGATATTCTATTACAGAATAATCAGTTACTTATTGAGAAAATGAAGGTTATGGAGATGAATAATTTAGATAAGGAAAGAGAAATAAACAAACGACAACAAGGTACAAAAAATTCAAATATGAATAAACATCATAAAGCAGATGGTTCGCATGCGCAAACCGCAAATCAAGCAGTCCATCAGAGAAATGTTAATCAAGAAAGTCAGGTTACATTACCCAGAACATTCAGTTCTGTGGTTCACAATGAAAATAAAGTAACCTCTAACCCTACCGATGTCAATCCGCAATTAGTTGATTGTAAACAAATGGAATCAACAACAACTATAACTGGGATCTCAAACAATACACAGGAATGGATTGAAGTAAAAGCAAGGAAAAACACGAGGAATCGTAGAAAGGGGACTATTTGTAGTGGATCGGCAACTGTAAATGCCTTGTTCTCGGGAGTTCCTCCTAAGAAATGGATTTATCTGGGTCGAGTTGTTGGTGCGGATGTAGAGGAAGACACAATCAAGAATTTTGTTAACAGTGCTTTAAAATCACATAATGTGGAAGTAAAGAAACTCATCTCAAAAGGTAAAAATTCAGCTTTCAGTATTGGGGTACCAACAGGAAATTATGAACAAGTAATGGACAAGAACTTCTGGCCAGAGGGTGTGCTGATACGTGATTTCGAGGTTTTTTTCAGAGAGGCCAGAATATATTGAAGCCGCCAATATTGACACAGTGAAAACATATAAAGTTAAGAACTATATTAGGACTAAAATTTAGGGAGTCATGTAGGGGACATTTCAGGGAACAAAATATTTTAACACTGTGTGGTCTTTATATATATAAGGTATTAATTTTCATGAAACTTCATCCACAGTATTTTGAGAAATTCAAAAATGTTAATCAAACCAGAAGAAAAGAACCATTTTTCTATCCTTATCATTCCTTAGCGAAGACCGAGTGTTCTCCTCTGTATTTTGGGATAAAATTATTTAATGCTCTTCCTGATAAGTTAAGAATGTTGGGTAATGTGGGGATTTTCAAGAGCAGTTTGTATAAATTTATTGTTGTTGGTGAACCGTATACATGCTCAGAATTTTTTGATTTGTGTAGAGGGTAATGATATGAGTTTGACGAATTTCAATTTTATTGTGTATACAATAATTCATGAATTAAATATTATTATTATTATTATTATTATTATTATTATTATTATTATTATTATTATTATTATTATTATTATTATTATTATTATTATTATTATTATTATTATTGTTATTATTATTATTATTATTATTATTATTATTATTATTATTATTATTATTATTGTTGTTATTGTTGTTATTATTATTATTATTATTATTATTATTATTATTATTATTATTATTATTATTATTATTATTATTATTATTATTATTATTATTATTATTATTATTATTATTATTATTATTATTATTATTATTATTATTATTATTATTATTATTATTATTATTATTATTATTATTATTATTATTATTATTATTATTATTATTATTATTATTATTATTATTATTATTATTATTATTATTATTATTATTATTATTATTATTATTATTATTATTATTATTATTATTATTATTATTATTATTATTATTATTATTATTATTATTATTATTATTATTATTATTATTATTATTATTATTATTATTATTATTATTATTATTATTATTATTATTATTATTATTATTATTATTATTATTATTATTATTATTATTATTATTATTATTATTATTATTATTATTATTATTATTATTATTATTATTATTATTATTATTATTATTATTATTATTATTATTATTATTATTATTATTATTATTATTATTATTATTATTATTATTATTATTATTATTATTATTATTATTATTATTATTATTATTATTATTATTATTATTATTATTATTATTATTATTATTATTATTATTATTATTATTATTATTATTATTATTATTATTATTATTATTATTATTATTATTATTATTATTATTATTATTATTATTATTATTATTATTATTATTATTATTATTATTATTATTATTATTATTATTATTATTATTATTATTATTATTATTATTATTATTATTATTATTATTATTATTATTATTATTATTATTATTATTATTATTATTATTATTATTATTATTATTATTATTATTATTATTATTATTATTATTATTATTATTATTATTATTATTATTATTATTATTATTATTATTATTATTATTATTATTATTATTATTATTATTATTATTATTATTATTATTATTATTATTATTATTATTATTATTATTATTATTATTATTATTATTATTATTATTATTATTATTATTATTATTATTATTATTATTATTATTATTATTATTATTATTATTATTATTATTATTATTATTATTATTATTATTATTATTATTATTATTATTATTATTATTATTATTATTATTATTATTATTATTATTATTATTATTATTATTATTATTATTATTATTATTATTATTATTATTATTATTATTCGATTCGGAATGGCATCTAGATGATTTTTGGAAAAAATGTAGTTCCGGTTGCAAAAATTGCAAAAGTTTTCAACAATTAACTAAAATAAAAAAGGGGGTTTAGTTTTTTGTAAATATCTCAAAAACTAATGAAGATTTTTGAAATTAAAAAAAAAAAAATTCAAAAAGAGGAGGAAATTTCCTGAGAAAAATGCAACTCTCGGAATTGTAGTCCTAATATTAATAATTTTCCCAGAGGGATGAAAATACGGCCGAAAACGGGTACTCTGGCTTTCATAAGCCACGCCTACTTTGGACACTTTATTAATAAAAAATATTTTAACAGAATAAATATAAAATTTAATAAATAAAAAAATTCGGTGGCATACTGGATAGATGAATGAACAATAATCCGCCAAAAAAAAATTTTATCTCAATTTTTCAATTAGTTATGCAATAGTTAATTAATAATTTTTTTCTGCTTGGACATGAACATTGCAAGTGTGATAATTGTTAAACTATTAACTTGAGATTTTTTTCCTCTCTTGAAGCAATTTTTGGAAGACTTCAGAATAGACCCCCGTTGGAAAAAATTAAAAATGTTTATTTTTCAGTTTTGTATAATTTTTCATTGTTTATATAATAAACAATTTGTTATAAACGAATAAATTTTTACTTTATATTTTTTCCCTATTCTTCCTACTGCCACAAATACAGACATGATTTTTTTGATTAATTTTTTTATTATTTTTTCTTTAAATACAAAAAATTTAAAAATTAATAAAAAACATCAGGTCTGTATTTGTGGCAGTAAGAAGAATAGGGAGAAAATATAAAGTAAAAATTTATTTGTTTATAACAAATTGTTGCCACAAATACAGATATTATTTTTTTTATTATTTTTTTAATAAAAAAAAAATGAACAAATTAATTCAAAAAAAAATCATATCTGATTTGTGGCAGTAAGAAAAATAGGGAAAAATTATAAAGTGAAAATTTATTTGTTTATAACAAATTGTTTATTATATAAACAATGAAAAATTAAACAAAACGAAATTTTTTTTATATGGAAAAAAAAGTAAATCATGATTCCTAAAGAAAAAATGGTTCCTTAATATTTGTTAGGAGTGGGAGAAAACGATTGTTAATTAACAAATGCGTTTTTAAACAAAAAAAAAATTTTTTAAGGAAAATTTTTTTTGAAATCATTAGTTGCATCAAAGATTGATATTCCTTAAAAAAATTTTCAATTATTTCATAAAAAATTTAAAAAAAATATTTCTATGTAGCTTCCTACAACATAAAAACGGACCATTAACAATATTTTGAAATAAAAATTTTTTCGATAATTAATCTAAGTATTTAATTTTGCAACAACGAAAATTGTTAATAAAAAACTGAAAAATAAACATTTTTAAATTTTTCCATCGGGGATCTATTCTGAAGTCTTCCAAAAAATGCTCCAAGAGAGGAAAAAAATCTCAAGTTAATAGTTTAACAATTATTACACTTGCAATGTTCATGTCCAAGCAGAAAAAAATTATAACTAATTGAAAAATTGAGATAAAATTTTTTTTTTGCCGGATTATTGTTTATTCATCTATCCAGTATGCCCCTGAATTTTTTCATTTATTAAATTTCATATTTAATCTGTTAAAATAATTTTTATTAATAAAGTGTCCAAAGTAAGCGTGACTTAAGAAAGCCAGAGTACCCGTTTTCGGCCGTATTTTCATCCTCTGGGAAAATTATTAATATTGGGACTACAATTCCGGGAGTCGACACTTTTTTTATTAAATTTCCTCCTCTTTTTGAATCTTTTTTTTTTATTTCAAAAATCTTCATTAGTTTTTGAGATATGTACAAAAAACTAAACCCTCTTTTTTTTAGTTAATTGTTAATAACGTTTGCAATTTTTGCAAGCGGAACTTCTTTTTTTCAAAAATCATCTAGATGCCATTCCGAATCGAATGACACCTTGATCATAATTTTCGGAGACTGCTGAACAAAGTTGACCCAAAAGGCACTTATTGACTAGACTATTTAGCCCAATTTCTGACCCTGGTATATTCTATTGAAAAGATATACTCTTCCATTATGATTTAACATCCCACAAGAAAAAAATGCCCTAAGGGGAGGAAACATGTAAAATCAATCATTTTATCATGAACGCCATCGATTACCATACCTCCCATACTACGGCACTGTTTGTTGTGGTAACAATAACTCAGCTGAAGATTTAACTCGGTTAAGTACCATAAATAAGCGACAACACGCCTTAACCTTTTCGCGACTGCGTCATTCAGCCAACGCTCTTCATAAAAGTTGCAGGCAGAGTAGACGAGTCGTTCGACCAAATCATTCAAATCATTCGCTATAAACATAGAGTCCAACCTCTGAACAGCAGTTAGTTCGGTTCTGTTTGAGAGAGAGAAACCTGTAACAGTTGCGAGGACGTTCTTTTCGATTGTCTATAGATACACCGGTGTTTTGTTTACTTTGTGTGTTGATTCGATTGCTATGGCTACACTCGTGCTCACGCCGGGGTTGAAGAAGAACGATTGCGTTTGCGAAGAGGAAAGGCCTACATCTGCTACCCCTCCAGGTAATACAATGAAACCTGTTCGGTATTTTTGCAGATAATTAATGTAAATAATATTTTTGTCTCATAACAGGTTACTTACTTATAACTAACTTTATAAAGTGTATTTTTTGTCGGCCATAAGTATGAAAAAGACACATTGAACTATTATTTTATGGGAGTAATTGTTATATTTTATTATCATTCGAACATATATATTTATTTATTCAACATAAAGATAAAAAAACAATAAATTTTTATCATTATTTCAAGCTTTCAGCAGGTAAAAAATAATTGTAGGATCGAACTTTATTTTTGATTCTAAAACTAGTAGCTCAGTCTATCTAGTAATAATGTTGATTATAATATGAAATAACATAATCGCAAAGTAGTAGGAACAGTTTATGGGAGCAATTAATATATTATATTATATTTTCAAGAACAAACGTTTCAAGAAATTTGTTTGTACTTTTGCTCAGTTAACTACTATAAATAATGATTAAACTTTATTTTAGTCCCAATTGGTTGCAAGCCTTAGCTCGGAATAAAGAGCAATATCGTTATCTAGAAATACGAAAAGAACACCAAAAAAAGTGAGATTAATTTATAGATTAATTGTCATGTTTCCAACAAAAATCAATATTTTTTTGTGTTTTTGTACTTCTTGCAGCTAATTCAGCTTGATGTGAAGGATAAATTAACGTTCGAATATTAGTCTAGTCAACAAGTGCCTTTTGGGTCAACTTTTTCCAGCAGTCTCCGAAAATTATGATCAAGGTGTCATTCGATTCGAAATGGCATCTAGATGATTTTTGAGAAAAATGAAGTTCCGCTTGCAAAAATTGCAAAAGATATTAACAATTAACTAAAAAAAAGAGGGTTTAGTTTTCTGTAAATATCTCAAAAACTAATAAAGATTTTTGAAATAAAAAAAAAGATTCAAAAAGAGGAGAAAATTTCCTAAAGAAAAAGTGTCGACTCCCGGAGTTGTAGTCTCAATATTAATCATTTTCCCAGAGGGATGAAAATACGGCCGAAAACGGGTACTCTGGCTTTCCTAAGCCACGCCTACTTTGGACACTTTATTAATAAAAATTATTTTAACAGATCAAATATGAAATTAATAAATGAAAAAATTCAGGGGCATACTGGATAGATGAATGAACAATAATCCGCCAAAAAAAAAATTTTATCTCAATTTTTCAATTAGTTATGCAATAGTTAATTATTAGTTTTTTTCTGCTTGGACATGAACATTGCAAGTGTGATAATTGTTAAACTATTAACTTGAGATTTTTTTTCTCTCTTGGAGTAATTTTTGGAAGAGTTCAGAATAGATCCCCGTTAGAAAAATTTAAAAATGTTTATTTTTCAGTTTTTTATTAACAGTTTTCGTTGTTGCAAAATTAAAAACTTAGATTAATTATCGAAAAATTTTTTTATATTATATTACTTATATTATGGTACAAGGCTAACTCGTAATAAAATGTAATGTTTGTAATAATTAAAAAACAATGGAAAACTAGGGATATTTTTTTATGTTAGCTCAGTCTAACACGTTAAACTGTTTGTTATAATATGAAATAGGTGCAGAAAATTAAGAACAGTTTATGTGAGTAATCGAGCAATTATTATATTTCTAAGAATAAGGTTTCCAACAAATTTGTTCACCTTTTTGCGCTTCATGCAGGTAACTGATGCAAATAATGATTAAACTTTATTTTTATACCAAATGGTTACAGGAATACTGGGAATAAAGTATACTGTTCGTTACACATACGGAAAGGAGACAAAAACTAGGAACAATTTATAGGATTAATTGTTGTTTTCAACAAAAATCGTGAAAATTTTTTGCATGTTTGCTCGTCCTCCAGCTACATTATATTCGTGTGAATAATGAGTTATTTTGGTGCAAGGTCTAACTAATAATAAATATATTGCTTATCAGAACTAAATAAACGATAAAAACTAGGGATATTTTGTGGGGGTAATTGATTCTTCCAAGAAAAAATCTAACATTTTGTATACTTTTGGAGTAGCAGTTTTTCATATGAATAATGAAAAAACATTCAAGCTTTGTTTGATGTAAGGTGAAACTCTTGATGAAGTATATTAGTAATATTAGTAATAATTCAAATTCAAATTCATTAGCTACCCTCAAAATTTTACAGGGATTGTCAAAGAAATATATGATAATGTACATCATAAAATAAAAAATTGTAAATATGTCATACTAAAATATTTTAACTTTAAAACCTACAACAATCAATAAAAAACAAACTATTACACCAAGATATATAATATAGCATGAATGCCAAAAAGTAGGAATGGATATTTTAGTAAATTAATCATTACATCTCAAAAATATAACAAGAATTCATTTATTTTTGCATCTTTTTCAGGATTGACTATTGATCAAAATGAATTTTTTCCCAAAAATGATAGTGAGGCGTGAATAAGTTTACCATTCGTCAAAATTGTGAAAACAGAACTAAAACTTTAAATACTATTATATTTGCAACAAATATTCCATTAAAATTTTTGAATTTTGCACTTCTTTGGGGTATTTGTTGTTAATGATGAATTAAAAATCAAACAAATTCTATTTGAGGTCTCGAATAGTTTCAAGACCTAATTCATTTTGAAGTACATTACTTTTTTATAAATATGAAAATGACGCAAATAACTATGGACACTGTATGAACAGAATAATTTTTCCTTCAAAACATGCAGTGAAGGTTTCTGTATTTTTGCTTGAAATTATGAGAATACTAAACTAATCATCGAACTCTCAAAATTTTTCGCAAGGCCTAGACTGTTACAAAATATACTGATTGTTATAAATACGAAAAAGCCCAGGAAACTAAAAACTGTTATGGGAAACATTATATTCGCAACGAAAAATTATCAACAAATTATTCTGGAATACTCTCCATATGATAATATATGATAAATACAACATAAAATATGATAGTATATATTTCATTCTCCAATATTTATTGTCATTTGTTAAACTCACGACGATCAGAGTCGAAGAATACAAATTAGAGTTAACTTGACTTAACTTTTATTTACCGTTCTCCCATTTTGGTTAAAACAAAAATTATTCAGTTTTAAAATGCACTAAAAAGTTGTCTATGAATGGTATTTAAGAAAAATCAATTTGAAGAAATTTAGAAAAGCACTGACCTGAAGTCAGAAGCTTTTGCGTGCTTCTTCAACAGTACATTTTCCCTGGAAATTTCAAATATCTGAATAGCTTCTTGAAAAAGTTATATATGATAAATAAAAATTTTGTATCAGCCTTTGTGTCATTAATTTACATCTAGTTGCTAAATTCAAACTCAATCGTGAGACTGTTGCTATAGTTTCTTAAGCGCTCAACGCTGTTCACAAAATATTTGTTTTTGTTCCAAATTTTCTAATTATAAGATGCTCATGAAATTTTGTACGAACATATTAGTTATCATCATCTTTCTAAAACAAATGGAAACGTTCAAATAACTGAAATGTTACAGCATCTTTTTGAAGTAACTCTCTATTAGTAAACAAGCAAATAACCAATTTTGTTAAGAAATCTAAGTTTTTTCGACTATTACAAATTACTTCCTCAGTTAAATTCATTTCTAGAATTTTCATTAGGAAGTGGATGTTTCCAATAAAGTATCAAAAAATCTCTGCGAACTTAAAGGCTAACTTATTTCTTCTTAGAATAATCGTGCTTGAAAAAGGAATCACATTTAACTCTGAATTATTCATGAGTAAGTCGACTATATGTGTTTTCTTATTAACCTACCATGCTTACGTATTATAATTCTATGAAATAATAAAAAGAGGTTTTTACTCGATAGAAGGATTATTAAAAATTTAAATATCTATAAATTTTAATTTCAAAAAATTTTATTCAGAAACTTTTAGAATTAAATGAATGTCCTACAAGCACTGCTTAAATTTAGTAGACATATAAAATGAAAACTTATTTCATAATATCAAAAGGAAATAAAAAACGAAATTGAAATTGTCAATTAAAATTACTAAATAAATACTAGAAGGAGAAAAAATTTTGTTTCCGATCTTGTATTTATGAAATCCAAATCTTTTTCCAAAATGCAAAACATTATTTCAAGAATTTCTCAAAAACTAATGTATTTGATATTTAATATATTTAAACATTTAAATAAATATGCACCCCTCATTACAACTTAGTTACATGAAAATAGTTATTGTCCTTTATTTTATTTCTAATATCCATCTCATATATAGTGTTAGAATTTTTTTTCACTATTGGAAAAGGTCCTATTCTTATTTCAAGTTTTTTTCTATCCAATTTTGATTTATTTTCAACGTAAACATAGTCTCCAATTTTAAAATCATAATGTTTCCTATTCTTGCCGATCAGTCTTTTATTGTATTCATGATAGCGTAAAGAATTTTTATATGCTATTTCCTTATCTTTTGGTAAATTTCTCTCTTCAATAAGTTCTTCTGGAGCAATGGGACAGCTCTGCCACAAAGTAAATATTCTGGGCTATATCCAGTTGTAAAATGGTCTGTTCTATTGTATTCTTCAATACATTCATCGGTTATTTTCGTCCATGCCCTAGTTTTCTTTTCGTTTTGTTTGCATCTTATTCTGTTCACTAATGTCTGATTTAATCGTTCATTCAGACCATTAGAAAAAGGACAATCTGCTGTTGTGAAAATCAATTGTATATTCAAACTTCTCATATGTTGTCTGAATTTTCCCGAATTTATTCCTGGGTATTGATCTGTTAATGGTGTTTTCATTGGTCGTTTTTTATTTTATTTTATTCCACCAAATTAACTGTTCTTATACATTCCTCCATATTCTCCGTTTCTTCCAGAACTGGGTTTCTTGAAAGGCAATCTGCTTCTACATTTCCTTTCCCTAGTTCATATCTAATCTCAAAATCGAATTGTGGTAAAAAATTCATCATGTCACCCAGCTCTTCATCTGATCTTGTACGAAATCCTTTCCCTTCTAATGGCTTATGGTTAGTAACAACAATAAATTTATAGCCAATATTTCCAAAATTTAATTGCCAGACATTCTAGGTATATTGCTTTCTTTGTCTATTGATATTTAATACGCTAATATAATATATATATATATATATATATATATATATATATATATATATATATATATATATATATATATATAATATATACGCTATACCATTAATCTGTTTTTGTTTAAGAACAGCTCCTACTCCTTGAATACTGGCATCAGTATATATAGTAGTATAGGTACTTGGGTCGAAAATTGCAAGAATTTGCTCAGAACAAAGTATGTCCTTAACCTTATTAAAAGCTTCTCGACAAGCCAATGATCAATTGAATTTTACATCTTTTCTCAGTAAATTATGCAACGGTTCTAATAATCTAGCTGAATCTTTTATATATTTGTGATAAAAATTATCTTTATCCAAAAATTGCCTTATCTTTTACCGAGTGGAAAAAAATTCCTAATGGAAATCAAATTGTCATTTATAGGTTGTACTGTATTGTTTTCTACAATACTACTCTGTCAAGAAAGTACCGGGAATTTTCAATTAAAACAACATTTTTACATTTAATCGTCAAAATTTATTGGGTCGCCTTCAAAATAGGCTCCATTTGCTCCAATACATCTATGCCAACGGCACTTCCAATAATCGAAACATTTTTTATAGGCGCTTTCCGGGATGGACTTTAGCTCTCGCGCCGAATTTTGTTTTATGGCTTCAATCGACTCAAAACGGGTGCCACGAAGGGGCAATTTTAGTTTTGGGAGGAGGAAAAAGTCGCAGGGAGCCAAATCCGGCGAATACGGTGGTTGCTGAAGCACGTTTGTTGAGTTTTTGGCGAGAAAGTCAGTCACAATCGTAGCTCGGTGAGAAGGCGCGTTATCGTCATGCAAAATCCATGAGTTGTTCGCCCAAAAATTTGGCCGCTTCTTACGGATACGCTCACGAAAACGTTTCATAACGCCTAGGTAATACTCCTTGTTTACCGTCTGACCCTCTGGAACGAATTCGTAGTGCACCACGCCACGGATATCGAAGAAAACAATGAGCATCACCTTCATTTTCGAGCGGCTTTTGGTTTTTTCGGTTTCGGCTCATTTTTTGCCACCCATTCCGATGATTGCTGGCTTGTTTGCATATCGTACTCGTAGACCCAGGTCTCATCACCAGTTATAATGCGTTCCATGAATGTAGAATCGGAATTACAGCGATCCAGCATGTCTGAAGCAACCTGTTCGCGATGACGTTTTTGAAGAAAATTCAGGTCTTTCGGTACGAGTCGTGCGGCCACCTTTCTCAGAGCCCAAAATATCAATCAAAATCGTACGTGCGGACTCGTGGGATATCTTAAGATCATGTGCTATCTCTCTCAAGCTGGTACGACGGTTTTCCAGCACCCTTTCCTTAATTTTATCGACGTTATCTTCGATCGAAGCCGAAAAACGAGGCAAGTCTGCGACCACTTCACGACCGTCCTTGAAGGCTCTGTACCACTGATATGCACGAGTTTTCGATAGAGCATTATCACCAAAGGCCTTTTGCAACATTTTCAATGCATCGGCACACGAAAATTCATTTGCAACACAAAACTTTAAACAAATTCTTTGCTCAACGTAATCACCCATAGTAAAAATCGGCACGCACTCTGACATCGACTGACTTAATCAGCTGTTGCAAACACACTAGTTGACAGATCCCGCTCAAGCTTGGCATAGTAATTAAGGACAGTGGTACCAACCTAGGAAAAAATTTTTTTACCTGCCTCATTGCCCCGCCAGATTTAAATCGATAATTCCCGGTACTTTCTTGACAGAATGTATGTCCTAAATATTGCAAACTTACACTTGATAAATTTAAGTCTGAATCCTTCATCACATATTACTTTCGAGAGACTCTCCAAATGTTGTAAATGTTGGTCAAATGTTGAAGAAAATATTAGAATATCATCTATATAATTTAGGCAGAATGAATTCAGGTTATATTTTCTGATAATATTATTCAATATACGTTGAAATATGGCCGGGGATGTTTTAAGTCCAAAAGGTAAACATTTCCATTGCCAGTCACCATTCTCTGTCACAAAAGCAGTCTTAACCTTTGATACGAATAGGAATTTACCTAAAGGCAGAATATACATCTTATGTAGTAAAGAATTTTGCATTTGGGGTCTTGGCTAAGATTTCATCAATTAATGGAAAAGGCTGTGGTTCAGGAACAATTAATTTATTGAGTTCACGAAAATCGACGCATAATCTGGTTTTAGACCCTTCATCTCTCTTATATGCTAAAGTGACTGGTGATGCAAAAGGTGAGAAGAACTCGAAATTTTTCTCATTAACTACAAAAAGTGCAACTTCTTTTTTGATATTATTGATTCTCATTTTTGTAATTATTTTTCCTGAAAAATTTACTCTGCACTGACTGTTTTGAATGGAGTTCTATTATCTTGAATATGTAGACATAACTTTTCTGCTACTTTGGAATTCAGAAGACTAACAGCCCGAATCATAAATTCCACATAATTCATTATTATTTATAAACACCTTCAATTTTATCGATGGCAGCAGTCTTAGTTTGTTTGGTTTGAAATGGCCTCATTTAATTCATCCTGTACCCCAACATTGTTTACCGTTCTTATGTTACCGAGCACATTCTTTTGTTCAAAATTATTGGATTTATTCCCTAGCCGACATAAAGTCTCCGGATGAAATCTTTTCACAAATTGAGCATGGTTCCTTCTTAACTGGTTTTCTATTTGTTTGTGAATAGGAAGGAATTTGTTCGGCAGATTTATTCATTATATGATTTTCTTTATTTGGATCGTTGTCATAGTTTTTTGAACTTTCTAGCTTTCGCAACTCACCCAATAATTTCTCGAAAGTTGTTACATTTGATCGATCAAATCTATCTTGTAAAATATTCGGCAAACTTGTCACAATTTGATCAATTAATATGTCAGTTGGAAAATTATTTCGGAGATTAAACAACAAATTTTCTTTCCTAGAAGCGTAGTCAACTAAACTTCCTCCTATGTACCTAAATTAATACGCCTTTCTATATTTATGCCAACTTGTTTCACAAAAACTTTCTAAGCAGTTATCTTTCCATATTGGAAAACTTTTGTCTAAACCTAATGTAATTAATTTAGAATCAAACGATTCTTTCGCTTTTCCATCCAGAAACAACCGTAAAATCAAAATTTTGTCTCTATCTTCTTCTACTTCACAACGCCTGCATTCCGTCTCGAATTTTTTTAACCATAAATTCACTGAGACACTCTTACCACCAAAATTATTCAGCACAAAATCCTCCTTTATCCTCTTGAAATCCATTTTATTCTCCTTGCTTTTTCTTGAAAGTTCTACCGTATCATGTGGTTCTGACGATTTTTGTCCAAATACTGTTCTCACGTATGCAGGTGAATAGATCAGTTGTAAATATTTATTCTTAAACATCACATCTTCTTCGGCATCAAAATATATTTCTTTCAATTCCGGAGTTAATAAAATGACACACATACGAAATGAACCTCTTACTTTAATCGATTTCAAGATATTCTTCACCTTCGGTAGAGCTAAAAGTTCATGATGGTCAGATATATCCTGTTTGTCCTCTGGTATTTCATAACATGTATCTCCCGTCCCCGTAGTTTGGAGCCATTTGAATTTTTATGTATTTTTCTTCTTATCAGTATTTGATGCTTCCAAAGCGATGCAAATTTTCATGGATGTCGTCATTATAGCTTACGTTTTTGATTTATAAGAATGTTATCAATTCTTATTTTTATAATCGAAGAAATAGACGATTTGATGTCATGATTCTGGAAGAGTTTATTTTCTTTAGTTTAAAATATACCAAAATAACATACATAAAATAAAATAATAACATACAAAGAAATGAACAGAAATAAAAAAATATCTTACTAACCTGGAAGAAATCAAAAACAATACTATTTCTTCGGGTTTCTCAATTCAAATTTCTAACAGCTAACTAAATATAACATGTGATAGTTTTAGGTTACAATGTTAGACATAGAACATAGAAGTTGGAAAGTTGTTTTCCCTAAAAATAACAGTTTTATTTTTACATATATATTTGCTGGACCTTCCATTTTATATGTAAATGCGTTCATTGCTGGACAAAATTTTCACCATGTTGCCACGGCGCCTTCGTTATACGTTATATGGGAAAAGTGGGAAATACGGAAATGGAATAAGGAGGCAGACAAAATGAAATAATTTATATATATATATATATATATATATATATATATATATATATATATATATATATATATATATATATATATATATATTTATTTATATATTTATTTCTTGAAAGTAGGTAAGGATAGAAGCTTTTGAGTCCTTCGTTTATTGTTCGAAAGATAGAATTCAACATTGTGTTAAATTATCAATTATCTGTTGTTCCTATATTCTTTATGGTGAATTATTCCCCATATTTATTTATAAAAAAAATGACCAGAAAAGCATTCAGCAGCTCGAATGAACGGATTCCGCGAAAACAAATCATTGATGATATCATTCACGTCTCCATTTAATCAATTCCTGGAGACATAACAACGGTATCGATTGATTTCAAAGTGTAATCCATCACACACAATATAGACACAATAAAATATCAGAAATTCAATACCAATTCATAAAGCAACGTTTCTTTTTCTTATTGAATGCGTAATTAGGTAACTTGATCGATTTTATATCAATGTGCATGCGAAAATATAATTCATTGTAACCGTACATGAGAATCCTAGATTAATTAAAAATGCTTTGTTTCGTTATCTTTATAATTCACGTCTTGGTTTATGAATTGGATAAAAATTAGCGCTAATTTTACATTTCCTTGAAAAATATCGTACCACCGATAAAATCATAAAGCGGATTATTCTAACGGGACTCTTATCATGTTCATATAAAAGTATTAACTATTACTTCACAGTAGGTAAGGTGATATTTTTAGAATTTTATATTCAAGAAAAATACTGTTCGTACCCCGATTAGTTTACCGAGATATTTGTTTGTTGTTTCAGTTTTTGGGATAACAAACAACAGCAATTTATTTATCGCAATGATTTCTTATATTGTAATGCAGTGAATTGAGTCGATCGCAGTGTTGAAAGTTGATTAATTTGCTCAGACTGTTCATCTGTGAATCAGATAAACCACGAAAACGATAAGGAAATGGAAGAAAAACTCGTTTAATAAAGACCAAATGTACTTATAATTACGGAAATACACAATAATGAAATATACTTCTGGTACAATTACATGGATAATATAGTTACTTACACTTTCGGAACATCCAGGCAACTAAGCCAACTTCTGAATTACTTAAACAGTACGTACCATAAAATTACTAATATTCGAAAAGGAATCAAATAAAAGAATAACATTTTTAGACCTTCTATTTCACATTGAATAGAATTAAACTCGTGTTCAAAAAACCCACTTCCACTAATATATGTATTGGCGCAGACGCCAATCATCCAAATTCACAAAACATTTCATTATATCATTGATTGATAGAGCTTTCTCCTTACATTTATCAAAAATAATGCCAAAATTGAAATTAAAGCTAATAATATCAATAGTTGCTAAGAACGCTTTAAATCAAAGTAGATAAGTCAGTTCTTTTTTTTGCTAAGGACAAAAACAACCGGCAGATTTATAAATAAAATTCTCATTATTGCGGTAGCGTATATGTAGGTCAAACCGGAGGAACTTTCTAAAAAAGGTTCAAGAACATATATCAATATATCGGAACTGAAAGGATAACGCAAATTTTGCGAAACATTTTATCAAAACCAATCATTTTTTCCTAGAATCAGAAAATCTTGCAATATTACATCTGAACGCTAAAGGCAAAAAAATAGACATCCTGGAATCGGTAGAAATATCCAAGCGTAAGCACGATTTAGAAATGAAACTATTAAACGAGCAGACTGACTTTTGGCGTACCACACTTCTCAAAGTTTTGCACTAGCCAAAGCCTTCAATGAATGTATAACCGTTGAAACACAATTTGTTTATTCGGTTTGAAAATTAGTGAGCACTACGAAAATCGAGTAATAAAAAATTATAGAAATGAATTAATTTCGTATTTTTAATGCTATTTGTTTGATTGTATTCAGTTCCCTTTTCAGCACCGTATTATTTTAGGGAATGGAAAATGCTGTATGTATCATTGATCTTTAGGCAGAGAATATTGAATTGTATCAGTCCTTACTTGGTGAAAATCCATATTAAATAATTTGAAATAAGGTTATTCTGATTTTCACAAATTTTTATTGTTAAACTCACAACAATTGTTTCGCTATCACAGTAGCATCATCAGGCAAGATCACATTTTGAATAACTAAGCTTGTTTCCGAAATCCATGGCTATTTATATTACAGTAAGTACAATAAATTTTTATTGAGCACTAAAACCCAAAAAAGGGTCCCTGCAAATTCCAGCTTATCTGAATATATTTAACAGAGGTGAGCTATTTGAATCTATTTGTTCGTTAAGTAATATTCCAATTTTATTATGTTTATTTATCTCTAGGGATTCTAACAGATTTAAGGCATAACTTTTGCTTTCTATATGTAGAATTTCAAAGTTATGGTTGAAAGTATGTCCTGTTTCTAACAAATGGTTGGAATATGTAGAATTGCTTTTATTATTGAGGAAACTCTTCAAATGTTCACACATCCTATGACGGAAAGTTCTTCCAGTCTGACCTATGTAAACTTTAGGGCAATCACCGCAGGTTAACTTATAAACCCCAGATTTATCATCTTTATGTGTGTAGTCTTTATTATTTTTGATAAATTTACTCAAGTTTGAATTAGTTTTAAATGGAGTTCTCAAATTATATTTATTTTTGAGATATGTAGCAATTTTCTCAGAAATACCTTTAGTGTATTTTAAGGAAATGTATTTAAAATTTTCTTTTATATTAGGAAACACCATATTTAAAGCTATTTTATTATTTTTATTCATCAATAATTTGCCTATCAACTTTGGATCATAGTCATTATTAATAGCTATTTGTTCAATTATGTTAAGTTCTGAAATATAATTTCCTCGATTCATGGGAATATTAACTAATCTATGGATCATACAATTAAATGCTGATAATTTTTGATTTAGAGGATGATTTGATTTATTGTGTATAATAGAATCCGTATAGGTTGGTTTGTGAAATATTGAAAAATCATGTGAATTATTTATTCGAGTAACAGTTAAATCAAGAAAATTAATAGAATTATTAAGTTCGGTTTCCATAGTGAATTTAATTGAAGGATGTATTTCATTGATGAATAAAAAGATCTCAAAAATAAATATAATTTGAGAACTTCATTTAAAACTAATTCAAACTTGAGTAAATTTATCAAAAATAATAAAGACTACACACATAAAGATGATAAATCTGGGGTTTATAAGTTAACCCACGGTGATTGCCCTAAAGTTTACATAGGTCAGACTGGAAGAACTTTCCGTCATAGGATGTGTGAACATTTGAAGAGTTTCCTCAATAATAAAAGCAATTCTACATTTTCCAACCATTTGTTAGAAACAGGACATACTTTCAACTATAACTTTGAAATTCTACATATAGAAAGCAAAAGTTATGCCTTAAATCTGTTAGAATCCCTAGAGATAAATAAACATAATAAAATTGGAATATTACTTAACGAACAAATAGATTCAAATAGCTCACCTCTGTTAAATATATTCAGATAAGCTGGAATTTGCAGGGACCCTTTTTTGGGTTTTAGTGCTCAATAAAAATTTATTGTACTTACTGTAATATAAATAGCCATGGATTTCGGAAACAAGCTTAGTTATTCAAAATGTGATCTTGCCTGATGATGCTACTGTGATAGCGAAACAATTGTTGTGAGTTTAACAATAAAAATTTGTGAAAATCAGAATAACCTTATTTCAAATTATTTAGGCAGAGAGATTATGAAAGTTTGGAAGGTTTGAAAAGTTGGGATATCTGTAGTTATGGGTTCTCTAAATATATCAAAGGAAATGTCATGATTATTCTTAACTAAAGTTATGTTCAGAAAATTTATTTTAATATTAGATTAAAGAAGTCATCAACGTATATGTAATGAGTGCAGACGTGTTGAACATTATCGTCAGCGTATTTGAGTATTGTGAAGACGACAGTAATAAGCCACCGACTCCGGGTATAAAAACCCGGATTGATCGAGCTAATTGCCGTAAATATAGAAATCGCAAGGAGTATTTATTCCTGTGGGAATATTTAGAACAATATTTTTACAATTTATTATTCTTTAGAATGAAAATTTTGAAAAAAGATATCTCTTATCTGTCCAGATGATAAATGAATGAGATAAGCACAGATAGCGTTAATCAAAACAAGATACTCATCTATAAAAGTGATAAAGCCTATATGGGTATATGGATCGAGCTCTGGGGGTGTAAAAGCAATTCAAATATATCAATAATTCAGGGAAGCCAATCAAAAATACTCCGAATGATAGCAAATGCTTCGTGGTACGTAACTCATCAAACCCTACAAGAAGATCTACTACTACTCAGGCTCCATACTTAGTAAATTAGCTTATAGAATGTGTCTATTCCTAATAAATGTATTATAATAAAAATAATATCAGATTGTAGCTCCATAGTAAATTTGATCTTATGGTTTAATTTATTGAGATATTTCAGTGTGTTTTCTAGTTCTGAATGTGTTACACAAAAACAAACCAATATGTCGTCTGTACCAAAATATGACGTGCCTTTGTGTGTGAATTTTAGAAGTTTTCTTTCGAAGAAGGGCATACAGATTTTAACTCAGTTTTTTAGTTCAATATCAATCTTTATAATTTTTACCCACATTGAGAAATGGTAATCGGTGCAATATGATGTTTACCTCTACTTGTCACTTTATGCGCTCAATTTTTACAGTTTATTATTATACTGACTTCAGCATAACTACATTTACATTTATATGTAACCCGTAGACCGTAGACATATTGAAGTAATAGAGAAGGTCTATATCGAAAGTTGATTGAAATATTCCGGCTAGAAACTTTTGTACTGAATTGATGATTAAAAGTAAAACAACTTGATTTATTGAGATATTTCAGTGTGTTTTCTAGTTCTGAATATGTTACACAAAAACAAACCAATATGTCGTCTCTACCAAAATATGATGTGCCTTTGTGTGTGAATTTTAGAAGTTTCCTTTCGAAGAAGGGCATACAGATTTTAACTCAGTTTTTTAGTTCAATATCTGTCTTCATAATTTTTACCCACATTGTGAAATGGTAATCAGTGTAATATGATGTTTACCTCTACTTGTCGCACTCAATTTTTTCAGTTTATTATCTTCAGCATAACTACATTTACATCTATGTGTAACCCGTAGACCGTAGACATATTGAAGTAATAGAGAAGGTCTCTATCGAAAGTTGATTGAAATTTTCCGGTTCGGAACTTTTGTACTGAATTGATGATTAAAAGTAAAACAACTTAATTTCCGCTAATTTATTCAATTTCACAACAATTGTTTCATCATGACAACATAACTTCGTCAGGTTAGTATGGTACTAACTACATATTTGAGAGCTCAATCTCACCTGACGAAGTCATGTTGTCATGACGAAACAATTGTTGTAAAATTGAATAAATTAGCGGAAATTGAGTTGTTTTACTTTTAATCATCAAGATGTATTTCCGACAAGTAAAGACCGATACAATCAAACATCTGGTAGTGAAATTTGTATTTCAGAGTTATAGGAAACATTATATCTCATATAATTGTTCTCAATTTTGAATTTTTTTGTTTCATTAATTGGCTGTTAATGCCACATTATGTTTAATATTTAATTTTGTGAAAAAATGAAGTTGTTCGTTATAGATGTTTTCTGATGGTCAATAACGTAGTCGCCATTAATAATGGATAGTATCCTCGCCAAAGAATAGTATAAAAATGCTATCTACATACTTTACCTCAAGTTGAAACCCAAAAACATTAAATTCTTCAACTACTATGGTGAACTAATTCTGAAAATAAACCAGTTCCTTCAGAACCAATAATTCTTCGGGAAAAATTTTAAAAAAACTTAACCTAAAATAAATAAATCACGTTATCAGATGTTTACCATCAAATTATATCAACAAAAAACAATCCGGAAAGTCCGTTAATGCCAGAATAAATGAATTTAGGTGGTTTAATCCCCAAAAGAAGTTAGATTCTATGTATCCAGAACATCTTATAAGAATAAAAATGATTTTGATCAGCGTTGTAAGATTTTGCATGAGGAAAATCAGGGCCTGGAGCTGAATGTTTACAGTTAAAATTATTAAGAATTGCTGGGAATTAGCTGAATGACCTGACAAAATTATTGAGTTCACATCTATTGGCTCTATTCTCGTAGGAACCCGGTGTTTTTTCAAAAAGTAGAAATAACTTTATTGTACCTTCATCTCAAAATTTCGGAACCAATTGAATATTATATGTTACCAAATTTTTGACTAGTTTTTAAGAGCATTTGAAGTAGGCAAAGCGTGGTATTTTTTCTTTCAGTTGTCGAAGAAGATCCACCTTTCGTCATCAGTCACTTCCCAGTGTAAAAAAACTTTCTTTTTTGCCTTCAAAGCAGCTGTTCACAATAAAATAATCACCTTTCCAGATCTCTTGGTTTCAATTCATAAGGAACCCAACTGCCCTGCTTTTGAATTAGACCTATAGATTTAAAATGTAAAAACACGACTTGTTGGGTCATCCCCAAAATAAGTGCAAACTCGTCTTGCGTTAGACTTGGATTTTCATCGAGTAAAGTCTTAAATTGTTTTGATTCTTCCGAGCGAAGTCTAACTTCAACGCTGAAATCACCAGTTTTGAAGCGCCGAAACCATTCTATACATGACTTCTCAGTTGGAGCATTGTCACCGTAAACTTTCACAAGAATACGATGAGCTTCAGCTGCACTTTTTTCCAATTGAAGCAAAAACGAAGACTTCTTGCAATTGCTGTTTAGTTATAAAAAAAATTAGACATTTTCAACAGCGTAACAAAAAACGTTTTATATGAAACACAAAACAATTCAAACTGAATGTTGCCGGCAGAGCCCAATCTGTTGCGGTAATCAGTTTTTAATAATTAAAAATTTAATAGGTTCAAACGGACCGAATTAATTTGTAGTCCCAAAACTATAACATACTATACATTGGTATTTGAAAGAATATTTCGTTCTGAATTCGATAAATTCGGAAAGGGTTTTAATTGTTTGAAAATTATTTTTCTTATAGCGTTGCCAACGACGTGCTGTCAAATTTATTTATCTTTGTCGCACTCATTAAATAAAATGAAATAGATTATTTCCACAATTTATTGTTAACAACAATTGTGGAATTATTTAAATATTTTAATATTAGCCTTTTACATATTTAAATTCAAAAAATTATATTTAATAATTATAACTTCAGGAATTAAATTAAAATAATGTCATATAAGTACCACTTATATCAAACGACATATAAAATAAACATCCAAACGATATAACAAAATCCAATAAATAAAAATTGTTAACCAAAATCCTATAAATTAAATATTTTGAATAGACAAAATTTTGTTTCTGCTGATCAATCTTATGATAGTTTTATGATGAGATTCTCAAGATTATGTTGAACATTTTTGAAAGATAATTTTTTTCATAAGATTGATCAGCAGAAACAAAATTTTGTCTATTCGAAATATTTAATTTATAGGATTTTGGTTAACAATTTTTATTTATTGGATTTTGTTATATCATTTGCTTGTCTTATAATGAATGTTTATTTTATATGTCGTTTTATGTAAGTGGTACTTATATGACATTATTTTAATTTAATTCCTGAAGTTATAATTATTAAATATAATTTTTTGAAATTAAATATGTAGAAGGCTAATATTATAATATTTAAATAATTTCATATACCTTCTATCAAGTATTAACCTCTATTTATGTTATTTTATTCATAATATGTAATTATTTGGTTTCCTTAACATTCTTCTTTATATAGTCCTTGTGCTATAACAGAGGCCGTTAAATTGTCTTTCAATCTTTTAGATCGAGGGTAAACCACAAAATTATTTATTTGTAGTTAACCTCACTCCATTTAAATTTTTCAGTATTTATTTACCAGAAGTTTTCGAAATGGTTGAAGGATGAGTAAATATTTGTTGTTGATTGATGTTATATTTTATTGAATATGAATTATTTGAATACTGACGAAGCAAAGTCTCTCTTAAAACTTGTTGTTCAGTAATGTTTTTACATATCTTGAGATTTTATAGAAAGTAACTTAGATATCCAATAAAAATGAATATTCTAAGTAAGATAGTTTTATGATAAATTCTTAAGATTATGTTAAACATTTTTGAAAGATATTTGTTTTCATAAGATTGATCAACAGAAACAAAATTTTGTCTATTCAAAATATTTGATTTATAGGATTTTGGTTAACAATTTTTAGTTATTGGATTTTGTTATATAATTTGGATGTCTTATAATGAATATTTATTTTATATGTCGTTTGATATAAGTGGTACTTTTACGACATTATTTTAATTTAATTCCTGAAGTTATAATTATTAAATATAATTTTTTTAAAGTAAATGTGTAGAAGGCTAATATTAAAATATTTAAATAATTTTATATAGCTTCTATCAAGTATTAACCTCTATTTATGTTAACAATTGTGGAAATAATCTATTTTATTTAATTTAATTAAAATGAATTTTCATAAAGTAATCGATACAATTAAATTCTTGTCGCACAATTCGTTTTTCTCAAAAACATTCTGAATGTTGGTCTCACAACAAGATTTCAATGAAGGATGTTTGGTCTTCTTAGGTTAAGAAGTCTATGTGGTATCAGCCACTTGCCCGTTATCACCTAGACGTTGATTTTCAGTACAGAGATAAACGTTGCATGTTTAGGGTACAATGAAGCATAAAAATCTTCCCAGAATTTTTCGAATAAAAAAACTACATCAAACTTTGCTTATGGAAAATCTTCTTTTGTCTTCTAAGAAATTAATCGAACGATTCGTCGTTTGATTACAATATTATATTTTTATAACTGAAAAGTCATTATAAATTCAATTATTTGAAGATTATTATTATTTTAGCGGAAGATGAGGACGCCCATATAATCATACCAGAATGGCGATTACAAAAGGTTCAGTCGCCTATTCAATTGACGCACGATGACAGCAACGCATACGACCATTTCGAACCTTTGGAGTTTCATGGACATTGGGATCAAGGTGGCAAGGCTTCTTTCACTAATAATGGATATACCGGTGAGTAAATTACGTCTACTGTGTTTGTTATTTATGTTCTATTGTGTTTATAATTAGTGATGTAGTGTTGTTTTTATTTAGAATGTATAAACCAATAATATCATAAAACTTCAACACACACAGGACAGAAAATGAAACGAATAAGAACGATTTATTTCGATAACCTCATAAAATTTGAAGAAAACAGACTTATCAACAATTTTTGACCGAACTAGCATTATACATTTTCGTCCTCGATTACGTAAATGAAAACACTTTGCCTTTCTTAATTAATTAATAAAACACAGTTGTTAATAAGGTAGATAAATATACTTGGCTTAAGTTTCACAAAAATTTTCGTTCTGTTGTTGAGATACATGTTTCGGATTTCAACCCATTTTCAAATTTAAGGAGAATTTACTTAACATTACAATTTATATTTTTTATTTGAGGTTGTTAACAGTAAGTTATACCTGCTGACAATATTTGCTTATTTTTCAAAGAAACTAGTTATAACTGATCAATAATGGGGATAGATGAAATTCCAACTGATCGTTTATTACCGGCAAATATTCTTAATGAGCCGAAGAGATCTCCAGATATTCGAGTAGGTGCAACTTTTTGATTTTGTAACCTGAATGTAGAATTTCGGTTTTATAGAAGTCAATGAAGTGAAATAGAAAAAGGCTTTTTACTTGATAGAAGAAATATAACAAAATTTGAATATCTATTTTATTTTATATATATATAATATATAATTATATTTAGGCTTCAATAAATCTCATTATGGAATGTCAATAATTTTAAATATAACCTTGAAAATACCTTACACTGTTCTGTGATTTTGTTAGAACATAGACCATCTTGAATTTTAAAGTTAGTCTGTTTGAAGTATTCATCCTTAACACGTGTAAGTTGAGATATAGTCATAGTTATTTGATTTTGATATTTGGAATATCATTTTGGACCGATGAAGGGATTGCCTAGAATTTTATTTGTTTTTTAAAGATCTGGTGCATGTTTTAAGAGATTTCTGAATTAACTTATTCGAATATTTAAATATATTAAATATTTCAAATAAATTATATTCTTTGAGAAGTCCTTAAGTTGTGTTCATGTTTTTAAAAGGCAATTGGTGTTCTTAAAGGTAAGATCAGAAACAAAATTTTGTCTCCTTTAAATATTTATTTATTAATTTTAATGACTTTTTTTATATCTGTTGGTTTATTTATTCCATTTGATATTATATATTGAGTTTTGATTATATACGTCTATTAAATGTAAGCGGTGCTTATTGTAGACAATAATTTAATTCTAAAAATTTTTTGAATAAAAATTTTTTTTTTGAGATTAAAATTGTAGAAGACTAACAGATTGAATCTGTTTTGATATTCAAATTTTGTCAATGAAGTGGTATTCTTCAGGAGATCTTTTCGGCTCATAAAAATTAATGGCGGATAACGAACGATCAGTTGGAATTTCATCTATCCCCGTTACTTACATCTGTTAATAACTATAATAGTTACTTTGAAAAATAAGCAAATATCGTCACTGTTAACAACCTCATATAAAAAAACCTCGTCAGTTTCATCTGTTGTCTGAAATATATAAATTGTAATGTTTAGTAAATTTTCTTAAGTTTTTAAAATGGGTTGAAACACGAAACATATGTCAACAACATAGATTAAAGTTTTGTGAAACTTAAGCCAAGTGTATTTGTCTACCTTATTACTATCCAAAATGTTTCATCAAGTGATTTGCTAGAAATCAATATATTTAAAACACAGTTGAGTGTGATGAACATGATTTATTTATTAGTAGTATAAAAAATTCGAGAGAAGCACTGACGTCGGGTCAAGAGTTTAATGAAATCACAGCTTATGAATTCAATATTTGAAAGCTACGTGATCAGAATGAAATTTGACGGTCCGCATCGTTTGCGAATTTATATCAATATAAATGATCCTTCTGAAGAAAAGAAAATATGGTTTTCAATGGCTTATATAAAAGGTGTCAGCAGTAGGACTTCATAAAATGGGAATTAATTCTTTAACAGTAAATAGAAATAATTTAGCTAAGATTCTGATGAACAATTTATTGTTCACCACAATCTCAGCTGAATTATTTGGGGGTTGGGGTTCCTTTCTTTAGAAAGGAACCCCAACTTTTCCTAATCGAGGATTTATCAATTTAATTGTGATGACTGTTTATGGCATAGAATCAAAGAACATAGGATGTCTATTTTGAAAAACCAGAAATCAACCGGTTTTGCAGAGCATTGTATAAAAAATAATCAATTTTTTCATGAGAAATATGTCACTTTACTATATAATGTTAATAAAGGTAAATTGATGGACTATTTGGAGATTCTTTCAATCAAAAAAGCCGTTGAGAAAAATGAAATGTAACAAATTCCCAAATACTATTCGGCAACACTCCTATATTGGATGTTGTTATTTCCATGCGCCATAAAAATACAGTGATGTCCTAAGTGTAATAAAAGAACTTTTTGCAATTTTGAGTTTAGTTCCTTTTTTTACTCCCTTGAAGATGGTCGAAAGACCGAAACACGTGTCAGGATTCTGAATAAATGGTGAAACATAAAAACTGTGTGAATTTTTTTAAATAAAATTGTTTTAATGTTTCACCTAGAGCCAACCGTATACTCCATTCACGCAATAAAATGAGATGTCCCAGCTTAGTTAAGATACAGTCTCAGCCATATCAAGCACTGATTTTTCGGATCGTCAAATAATATTTCATGGATTTTATTTACCACATACGTCGTAAAGCCCTGTTGTGATTTGTGACAGCGGAATTCTCAACCATTGGACTCGATGATGCAGAATCTATAGTGTTTACCAAGCCTCTTTTTGGTTTCGGTGATGATTTCTTTACGCAAAAATAATGCTTGATGAACACATGAAATCCCTTGTTTTCTCATCTTCGTCAAATTGCTCATCTTATTGGACATACCCCAGGGTTCTCACTTTATTTATGTTGAGTCAGTTGAGCAGATTACTTTTATATAGTGTCCATGAGTTTCTTTTGAATGTCTAAACATTCTATTATTTTTTCAAATATTTAACAGAATTCTTCTTCTTCAGGTGCCCTCTCCATTTAATGAAGGTTGACTACAATTTCGACATACTTATTGCGGTCCTGTGTAGTACGAATTAAAGATGATGTGTTCATACCAGCCCAATCGTGTATGATTTCAACTATGAATGTTGCCTCCGACCAGGACCACGTGTTCTTTCGATTAGTCCTTCTATTATCAATTTCAATATATCATACTTGGTGTTACGGTATATGTGACCCAGATAAGGGGTCTTTTTTCGTTTAATTCTTGTAAGTAATTTTCTTTCCCTTCCCATACGGCTAAGCCCCCTTCATCGTTTAGTAATATGTTGAGTTCATGATATTTTAATAGTCTACGGAAGATCCACATTTCAAAAGCCTAAAGTCTGTTCATAGTATCCAGCTTCAGTGTCCATGTTTCTGTTCCATACAAAAGAACTGAGTGAACGTATGCCTTTACAAAACGGTATCTTAAGTTTAAGTTCATGTTTGCGTTACATAATAAGTTTTTCATCTTCAGGAATATGGCTCTGGCCTGTTCTATACGTAATCTTACTTCGACATCAGGGTCTACATTTGTTGTTATGCAGCTGCCAAGATATTTAAATTTCTCAACTTTCTCTATTGTGGTGTCATAGATGTTTATATTCAGTTGTGGGTTTGGAAATCTTGTTATGACCATTACTTTTGTTTTTGTTACATTAATTTTCATGCCTAGTTGATCTCCCACTACTACCACTTTGTTTATTAGGCGTTGTCATTGTCTGCAATGATAACCGTGTCGTCTGCATAACGTATATTGTTCTCAGAGTACATATTAAACAGTATTGGTGACAGAACACAAGCCTGTCGTATCCCATTTTCTATACACACCGGTTCTGATGTCGTTTGTCTACATCTAATCGTTGCTTCTTGCTTCCAGTTAAGATTCCTAATAAACTTGATGTCTTGTTTGTCTAACCCTTTTTTCTGTAGTAATGTCAGGAGGACGGTGTGATCAACTCGATCGAAGGCTTTAGTAGTCTATTAAACAAGCATAGACATCTTCGTTTCTCGTATCTCGACATATCTGGAAGAGTATTGATAAGCTGTCTAGTACCTCCCTTGTTCCCAGACCTAGATTCTAGCTTGTATAATTTTAAGTAGGATCTTAAGCACTTGGCAAAACAAGGTTATCAGTCTGAACTCATCACATTTCTTGGCTTTTGATTTTTTAGGGAGAGGAATAAATACGGAGGTAAGCCAGTCGTTTGGAATATTACCTAACAGTAGTAGCAAATTTTCTTCTTCTAACGGTTTTATCATTTCTATCTGGATTTCGTCTGGACCTATTGCTTTTCCGTTTTTATTCAGTTTAAGTGCTTTCTTCATCTCTCATTTTAGAATTTTTGGAGCCCGTTCACATTCATTATTCCTGTCATATATATCCGTGGCGTATCGCTAGCGAATGTTTTCTGTACATATCTTTGCCATACTTTCAATAATTCTGGCTCTTCTGTTACCATTTCATTATTTTCATTTAGTATCCCTAATACGGTTTGGTTTTTGTTTGAATGCGTTACCTCTTTTATTTTCTTATGAACTCCGTGGTTGTCCTGTTTATTCTGAAGTAATTCAATCTCCTCGCATCTCTCTTTCATCCACTCTCCTTTTGCTATTCAGATTTTCTTTCTCATTTCTCTATTTATTTGTTTGTGTTTTTCGATGTTTTTATGTTTGTGTATTCTCCGATTGTCCGTCATTAGTAGAATCTCCTCTGTCATCCAGATTTAACAGAATAATTCACAAAATTGAATTGAAAAAAATACAAAAATTAAATCAAAATGTCTCAGAAACATTTTTCTATTTAATAATATAAATATTTTAAAAAATTTTAAACAATTTTAAAAAATTAGCCTTCTACATATTTAACTCCAAAATTTTTAAAATTGTTTAAAATTTTTTAAAATATTTATATTATTTTATATACCTTCTATCAAGAATGACCTCTATTTACGTTATTTTTCTATTTAAGTAGACATAAAGGAATCTATAGAAAATGTAGAATTTTGACCGGAATCACCTTGTAAATTTAACTGATACAAATGCTACAAATGAAGCTTATGACAAACAAATTATTTTCCAAAAAATGCTCCATATAAATTCAAATAAATTTTAAAAAATATAACAAATTGTCCACCATCGCCACGCGAAATTTTTTGAATGATGAATAACAACAATCAATAAAATATATCACATACTTGCTCTAGCATATAACCACACGATTTAAAAATAGATACGAAAAGAATGTTTGAATTTAACCATAAACGTTTGTCTGATTCTATGTTAGTACAGAATTTCTTGGTAGTATAAACTAATTCTATCAGCTTTCAGAAGATGGCTCTAAAAACATAAAATTTTTGAATAAAAACAGCTGATTCCCACGGTTTTAGACAGATTGGACATTTGCCGTTAACATCCACTTTGAATTGTTTTGAGTTTCATACAAAACGTTTTTTGTTACGGTGTTGAAAAGTCAGATTTTTTGATAATTAACCAGCATTTGCGGAAAGTTCTAATTTTTTGTTTCAATTTGTAAAAATGTGCATCTGAAACTCATCATATGCTTGCGGAAGTTTACGCTGAAAATGTTCCAACTGACAAGTCGTGTTGAAACTTGTCTCGGCGCTTCAAAAGTGGTGATTTCAGTGTTGAAGATAGACCTCGCTCGGGACAGCCAAAAAAATTCGAAGACGATGAATTACAGACATTACCCGATGAAAATCCGAGTCTTACAAATTATGTTGGGGTTTACTCAGCCACTGTCTATTACGTTTGAAATCTATGGGTCTGATTCAAAAGCAAGGAAATTGGGTCCCCTATCAATTGAAACTAGGTTTTTTACATATATATTTGAATATATATATATATATATTTTCAAATATATATGTAAAAATAAAACTGTTATTTTTAGGGAAAACAACTTTGTAACTTCTATGTTCTATGATCTATGTTCTATGTTTAAGATTTTAACCTAAAAAGTGTCACATGTTTATTTAGTTAGTTGTTAGAAATGTGAATTGAGAAACCCGAAGAAATAGCATTGTTTTTGATTTCTTCCAGGTTAGTAAGCTATTTTTTTCATTTATTTCTTTATATTTCTTTGTATGTTATTATTTTATTTTGTGTATGTTATTCTGTTATATTTTAGACTAAAGAAAATAAAATCTTCCACAATCATGACATCAAATCGTCTATTCTTCAATTATAAGAATAAGAATTGATTACATTCTTATTATTATTATGTTTTTAGATTTTTTCGAGTTATTAAATGTTTGTCTACTTAATTAGAAACAGTGTTTCTAAGACAATTTGACTTAATTCACGATTTTTTTTTTGTAGAGGCTTCACGCATTAATTCGGTTTAATATTTGAAATTTTCTCAATATCCTCTTCCAAGGAATATCTATACATTTATTTTTCTTCTAATTGATATTGTGGTTAGAACAATTTTCAAAATACTTGAATTCATATAACGCACCTCAACAAATTTAGTTTTAAGTCTAATTTACTTCTTTTTGTTGGAAATACTTTGGTATATGTTATTCCTATCTGTTCTCTCTTCAATCCTATGCGACTAGTGTGTTCTAAGAACAGAAGAAGATAAATGAAAGATTGGATTGCCCTAAGTTTTCATATGAATAAAAGGAACATTTTTAGTTCACGTTGCCTTATTCTCAAATCAAGATTTAATAAAGTTGATGCATTGAATAAAATAGAAAAAGGCTTTTTACTTGATAGAAGAAATATAACAAAATTTTAATATCAAAACAGATTTAATCTGTTAGTCTTCTACAATTTTAATTTCAAAAAAATTTTTATTCAAAAAACTTTTAGAATTAAATTAATGTCTACAATAAGCACTGCTTATATTTAATAGACGTATATAATCAAAACTCAATATACAATGTCAAATGGAATAAATAAACCAACCAATATAAAAAAGACAATTAAAATTAATAAATAAATATTTGAAGGAGACAAAATTTTGTTTCTGATCTTACCATAATGAAACCATTTCCTTTTCAAAAACATAAAACACAACTTGAGGATTTCTCAAAAAATATAATTTATTTGAAATATTTAATATATTCAGATATTCAAATCAGTTAATTCAAAAATCTCTCAAAACTTGCACTATATCTTCAAAAAACAATTAGAATTCGGATAATATCTTCATCGGCCCTAGATAATATTTAAAATATCAAAATCAACTAACAATCAGTATATCATACCTCAGAGTGTAACACGGAACTTGTTTAAAACAGACTAACTTTAAAAATCCAGGTAGTCAGTTCGTCACAAAATCACAGAAAACTGTAAGGTATTATAAGGTTTTCTTTAAACCATTCACATTCCAGAATGAGATTGAATCTGTTTCGATATTCAAATGTTGATGCATTGGATCCTTCCTTGGATTAATTTTCTGAAATAATTGAATTTTTCCCTACTTTGAATATCTAAATAGAATCGATGGTGTTGTTAGGTTAAATATTTTTTATTAGATGAAACAGCGAAGGAGGAGGAATGATTGACTAACAGTAGGAACTGATCTTCAATTTTTTTTTATCTCTAATTATACGAGTATATAAAAAAACATCACTGATTGATATATTACGGTACTATTTTGTTACATCATTATATTTTTGAAGAATCAACAATTGAAATTTTTCAGTTACTCTGAGATTTCAAGATAGAGAACTTCCTGTTCTACTTGGCGGACCTCTCCACAATGACCAATACGTGTTCGAACAATTGCACTTTCATTGGAGTGATGATGATCATAGTGGATGTGAACACATTTTCGAAGGAAAAGCGTGAGTTCCATTAATATATTAATACTCACGATAAATCGCACCTACGCGTTATTTAAGTGTCGACTTTCACAAAATGATGCAGTCTTCCTTTTAGTATATACATATTTGAATACCTGTTAATTTACTTTTATCACATCACAAGTTTCAGCCTTTATATTATGATTAACTATCGTTTGTTCAAACTATTAGTGATAATTTTACAGTTTCATAATCTAATTTACTTCTGATGTGAACCAGTTAAAGTTCGTATTACGTCATTTCTTTAAATGCGAACTTTTGTTCTTAATCTAATAGATACAGATCGGCATATTCACCTACAAAATTCATAACAATGTAAAAAAGATAACCGTTTGTGGCATTGAAACTTATTTCACATTCTATGTTGGACTATTGGTTTCCATGACCCTTTAAACCCTTTTGAGATGAATATTTACCTGACTAACAAAAACTTTCTTAAGGTTATACAATCACAGTTCGAATGGTAGATGGAAATTCCATCAAGTAAGGACCGAAAAATTTGAGTTGATTTTCAATAATAATTTTTGAACCATTCTTCTAAGCCTCAAAAATTGAAATGAAACTCTCGGTATTATATTGGATGGAGTAGTCCGTTACTTTGTGATAGTTCATTTTAATGGAATGAAATAAAAAATTACTTTGTTTTCTATCACTTTTTTATTATAACTGATATACAGTGACTCGAGTTTCGTAGTGTTTACTACATTTTCAAACTGAATGAACAAATTAGATCTCAACTATTATATATGCTGATTGTTGGCTTCGGCAGAGCTTCGAAGAGTGGGGTTTTCCAAAGTTCCGTCTGTTCGTTTAGTAGTTTTATTATTGTTACGTGCCTCTTATATTATATTATTATATTTCAATTTCTATGGATTCCAGGATGTCAAGTTTTTTCCCTTTCGCTTCCACGTGCAAGAGAACAAGGTTGTTCAATTCTGGGAACGTGTGATCTGTATTCAAGAAAAATTTTCTGGACATAACTTTAATTAACAGTAATAATGAAATTTCCTTTGATATATATAGAAAACCCACATCAACTGATACAACAATACCAAATTTTTCAAACCATCCGATCGATCATAAACTAGCTGCTTATAGATCAATGGTACATAGAGCATTTTCAATTCCTTTAGATAATATTACGTTAAAGAGGGAATTGAATACAATCAGACAAGTAGCAACAAAAAATCAGTTCGAAACCAAAACTATAAATTCCATCATAAACAAAAAACAAAAGCAGCTAATTCGTAAACAAATTTACCCCATTTCCAAATCAGATCATAATAACAATAAATTCATAAAACTTACATATTTTGGACCAATTTCACAAAAAATAGCTCAAATTTTGTCAAAAATTAACATAGTAACAGCTTTCACACCCTCCCATAAAATTTCTAATCTCTTTTTTAATCCGAAAGACAAAGAGAACCGACTGAATAATTCTGGAGTCTATAAATTAAGTTGTCAACAGTGTAATAGTGTGTATATAGGACAAACGGGCCGACCTCTCCATAAAAGGTACAAAGAGCATCAATCTGCTTTTAGGAACCGGAAGAATAATTCCAATTTTGCGAACCATTTCTTCAATACAGATCACACGTTCCCAGAATTGAACAACCTTGTTATCTTGCACGTGGAAGCGAAAGGGAAAAACTTGACATCCTGGAATCCATAGAAATTGAAAAATGTAAGAGGCACGTACCAATAATAAAACTACTTAACGAACAGACGGAACTTGGGAAAACCCCTCTCTTCGAAGCTCTGCCGAAGGCTACAATCAGCATATATAATAGTTGAGATCTAATTTGTTCATTCAGTTTGAAAATGTAGTAAACACTACGAAACTCGAGTCACTGTATATCAGTAATAATAAAAAAGTGATAAAAAACAAAGTAATTTCTTATTTCATTCCCTCAGTATAATATATAACAAATGACATTATCTGCCAAAATTTCTTAACTATAACCTCTTGAACAGGCACATTGTACGTGATCCATGCTTTTGGTTTGAATCTTAAATTTCTTTTCATATATGTTTAAAATTTACAAATTTTCAGGACCATTCGTATTGAGTTAGTAATCTACGCCAGATGTTTGATTGTATCGGTCTCTACTTGTCGGAAATACATCTCGATGATTAAAGTAAAACAACTTAATTTCCACTAATTTTCAATTTTCCGGAAACCCACTCATACAGATAATACGATCCACTCAAATTCTAATCACCCTTATTCTCAAAAACTAGCAGCTTATAATAGCATGATATTTAGATTAATCAACATACCTATGACACAAGAGAATTTTGATAGAGAACTTAATATAATAAAACAGATTGCATTTAACAATGGTTTCAATCCCTTCATTATAAATAAAATATTGAAACGAATGCAATTTAAACAGTCAATATCACTTGTATATCCAACAATAGCTATCGATACAAAATATATTTTTTTAACGTACATAAACAAAAAGTCCGAAAAAATAGCAAGATATTTGAAGAAAAAGAGTAACTGCAACATTTCATTCAAAACAAGAAACACGTTAGGAGATTTAATAAAAAATAATGAAGATTTGATCCATAAAAACAAAAAGTCTGGAGTCTATAGGTTAAACTGCGGTACTTGCCCATCTGTATATGTGGGTCAGACAGGTACATCTTTCGGCACTAGGATACGTGAACACGAGAAAGCTTATCTTGGGAAAAACGGAAATTCAACATATGCTGACCATCTTTTGGAGACAGGACATGATTTTGACAATAACTTCAAAATCTTACACCTAGAAAAAATGAACTTCAGGTTGAACTACCTAGAAGCCCTCGAAATCAACAGATACAATAAAAAACATATTCTCCTAAACGACCAGACGGACATCAATAAATTCCCCTTACTTAACCTTTTCTGAAACCTTGTGTAATAATAAAAAAACAAATTACCGTAAATTCCCACTATCTTCTTTTCTGTACATTTTGAATATTTAAAGAACTCAATCTCAATTATGTAGTTAGTACCATACTCACCTGACGAAGTCATGTTGTCATGATGAAACAATTGTTGTGAAATTAAATAAATTAGCGGAAAATAAGTTGTTTTACTTTAATCATCGATCCTACACCAGGTTAGGAAAAACTACTTTGTACAGTTCGATCAATTTTAAACATGTGTTATATATTTCTTGTGCCTTTAAAGATATATTTTCTGAATATTCAAATAAAGCTATATTTTATTAGATTGATTCAGAAAGATTGCAGAAATTTTTTTTGGATTTTATATTTCTTTAGCAAATTCGAACAGATTCCAAAAGAAATTTTCGATTTAGTATTCAATGTTTGAAATTGAAAGGAAATGTAGCTGGATGGCAAACAATAAAGAGCGAATTTCTTGGAAAACATAATTTATTATTCACCTGTATAATTTGAAACATATATTTCCAAAGATTCCGAGAATTTATTATTAGAAATCAAAATAGCGAACAGTAGTCTTGAAATATAACATATAAATTTCAATTCGTTTCAGTGAGATTTTTTTTCTGGAATGAGATGCTTGTGTTTCCATTTTTTTCATTTATTAGTTTCACTTTTACAACTTTGATACATTACAACTTTGATACATTATTTCATTGATGTTTTTCATTTGTTGGTGTCAAGTGTGATAGCTTTCTTTGTGAATGATTGTGTTTCGCTTTGATCTTTAAGAATTTATTGTTTGTTATATAAAGAAATTTTAACTTTAAATTTTTTGATATCACAACATCCCCTCCCTGGCTTTTCCGCTTCAACAGACCCTTACCCTTACAAAACAAAAGAGTTATCAATAATATAAATTATCGTGCTATCGTTTTGTAGAAATATCTGTAATTCTCTAATTTCGAGCCGAAAATAGTTTCAAATGAGTAGATTGGACTCTCTGATGAAGACCGAGGTCGAAAATAATTTCGTCTTGCCGATCCGTCCCGGTTCGTAAACTCTCAAAGTTTCGAATGAAAGCCCTAAAACTAAAAAAATATATAATATAAATATCTCTGTTAATTTGGTTAATGGACAAAATCGGTTCAATGGTTTTGCAGTTATTCACATTTGAAACTTTTTCTATTTTCTCAATAATTCCAAAACTACTGATCCGGTCGAAATTATATTTCGGTGTATAAGAATAACACGAAGATTTGTGCCAAATTTCATGAGGATCTGCTGTCCGGGTAGCAACTGAAGATAAATATGATAATTTACGAACGAAAGGAGACTTGAAAATATCAGGTTTTGGAGTCTAAATATAGCAGTTATGTACAAAAATGAGCAGTATTAGCTCAACAGTTATTCTCATTTGAAATTTCATTTCTCAAATATTTTGCAAAGTACGAATCCGATCGTATTGAAATTTAGCACTAGATTTTGTGAAGATAAATGACGTCAGTGCTTTTCACCATTGTAAACCTTGTTTATGTGAAATTTTTCAGTTAACTTGAAATATTTGAATATTGTAATATTGTACAAATCAATTCGGTTTTCAGAAGGTGGCTCTAAAAATATTAAATTTTCATAGTAACGGCTGATTGCCGCGGGTTAAGACAGATTGGACATCTGCCGATAACATCCAATTTGATTGTTTTGAATTTCATACTTGGGAAAGAAGTGCAGCTGAAGCTCGTCGTAAGCTTATGAAAGTTTACGGTGACAATGTCTCAACTGATAAGTCATGTAGAGAATGGTTTCAGCGCTTCAAAAATTGTGATTTCTGCTCGAGACTGCCAAAAAAATTCGAAGGCAAAAAGAAAGAGGTTTTTACACCGAATAGTGACTGGTAAGGAAAAGTGGATCTTCTACGACAACCCCAAGAATAAAAATACTAGGCTTAGCCTGACCAATAGTTGCCATCTACCTAAATATCAACACCAAAGCTGAACATTCATAGTTCGAAAGTTATACCGTGTATATGGTGGGACCAATGGGTTTTGTGCACTACGATCTGCTGAAACCTGGTGATTCCATTACAGGTGATCGGTACAAACTCCAATTACATCGTTTGTACCACGCATTCCGTTAAAAACGGTCGGAAAATAAGGACAGACATGATAAAGTTTTTTTTTTGTATGACAATGTTCGGCCTCACGTCTCAAATGTTGTCAAAAAATATTTAGAAACGATCAAAATAACGAATACTTGTCAGATAGAAAGAGCCACATATAAGGAATATGGATTTTTTTGCTTGATAGAAGATTTTTTCAATATCTCAAATATCAATTAGAGTATTTCTGTTATACTTCACTACTATTTTTAATTTCATAAAATTTCCTAGAAAGTTTATAAATTATCATTATTTATTCATTAATACAGCATCAAAACTAGATGAAAGAATCCAAAGAAAATATAGAATATTGATCGAACTTATTCAACAAATATTCAGTGGAGTAAGTTCGATCAATATTCTATATTTTCTTTGGATTCTTTTGATGTTCTATGATTAGTGTTAATTCTTTATGTCTATCAAAAAGAAGCAGTATTTCTAAGACATTCATTTAATTTGATTTTAGTGTTTAAGAAATTTTATGAAATTAAATTTTATAGCAAGAATTACTCTGTTTGATATTTAACAATAATTTAATATGTAGTGAGTACACCCTTATAGAAAACATGTTCTCTGATAGTCTATAATTTTCAGCGGAAAATCGCAATTAGATCATGTTACTATTTTGAGCCGATTTCGTTAGATAATTAGATCCATAACAATCGCTGCCCTTAAGGCTGGCAGGTAGTATATTTTGTTACACGTTCCAATTTAATTAGGCGAAAAATAATTGCAATACAATGGAAATCCCATGAATTCTTCGATCATGACCACGAATATATTTTACTGCTATTGAGGTATAATTAATCCTTTTATTACGCCTACAATAGTATGCATGCATTGTTCAGATAATGACATGACCTTGGAAATTTTCATGGGTTGATTTTAGATATTTTAATGGTACGTTTTCTGGTTGAAAGAGAACCATTGTTTTTATTTGAAACTATATCAGATTGTAGGTCGTATATTGAAAAAATAAGAAATAATTTTTTTAACTTTTGAAGGAAGCTAAAATATTCAAATATTTCTTCCCAATTCATGTGATTCGTCGATGTGGCCCTTTTGAGAATAGAAGTCTCTTAGAGATGTTAATTAATGTATGCTTATAATTCAGTTTAAGGGTAACGTAAATTATAAGTATTATAAGATGTTTTATTGATTCGGTCTTTACTTGATGGAAACTCATTTTAATTAAAAAAATTTATATGGGACAGTAATTTATTTCCACAAAAATGTTTGTACTACTACAACAATTGTTTCACCACGATGTGGCTTCTTCAGGTATTACATTGTACTGTCTGATGGTATTCAGTGTAACCGAGTTTAAATACATTTTTAGGTACGTGACCAAATAATGGAAGCACAAGTCATAAAAACTCTAGGTGTTTATTGTAGTTTGCCGCTAAAAATGCCATTAAGGAAAAATATTCAGTAATGGAGACTTATCAACATCTGTTTGTTCGTTCAAAAGGATTTTACGGGCATTATACCTGTTGATTTTAAGAAATTCTAAAAGTGTTAATCTAGAACTTTTGCTTTCAACGTGGATAATTTCATAATTATTGTTGAAATTAGCATATGTCGAATGTACAGAATTGGATATATAACCCCTTTGGTGTTCTTGGACACGTTTCTTGAATGATCTACCAGTCTGGGCAATGTACTACTCTCTCAAGAAAGTACCGGGAATTTTCAATTAAAACAACATTTTTACATTTGATCGTCAAAATTTATTGGGTCGCCTTCAAAATAGGCTCCATTTGCTCCAATACATCTATGCCAACGGCACTTCCAATTATCGAAACATTTTTTATAGGCGCTTTCCGGGATGGACTTTAGCTCTCGCGCCGAATTTTGTTTTATGGCTTCAATCGACTCAAAACGGGTGCCACGAAGGGGCAATTTTAGTTTTGGGAAGAGGAAAAAGTCGCAGGGAGCCAAATCCGGCGAATACGGTGGTTGCTGAAGCACGTTTGTTGAGTTTTTGGCGAGAAAGTCAGTCACAATCGTAGCTCGGTGAGAAGGCGCGTTATCGTCATGCAAAATCCATGAGTTGTTCGCCCACAAATTTGGCCGCTTCTTACGGATACGCTCACGCAAACGTTTCATAACGCCTAGGTAATACTCCTTGTTTACCGTCTGACCCTTTGGAATGAATTCGTAGTGCACCACGCCACGGATATCGAAAAAAACAATGAGCATCACCTTCATTTTCGAGCGGCTTTGGCGTGGTTTTTTCGGTTTCGGCTTATTTTTTGCCACCCATTCCGATGATTGCTGGCTTGTTTGCATATCGTACTCGTAGACCCAGGTCTCATCACCAGTTATAATGCGTTCCATGAATGTAGAATCGGAATTACAGCGATCCAGTATGTCTGAAGCAACCTGTTCGCGATGACGTTTTTGAAGAAAATTCAGGTCTTTCGGTACAAGTCGTGCGGCCACCTTTCTCATGCCCAAAATATCAATCAAAATCGTACGTGCGGACTCGTGGGATATCTTAAGATCATGTGCTATCTCTCTCAAGCTGGTAAGACGGTTGTCCAGCACCCTTTCCTTAATTTTATCGACGTTATCTTCGATCGAAGCCGTCGATGGGCGACCACTTCACGACCGTCCTTGAAGGCTCTGTACCACTGATATGCACGAGTTTTCGATAGAGCATTATAGAACTTTAAACAAATTCTTTGCTCAACGTAATCACCCATAGTAAAAATCGGCACGCACTCTGACATCGACTGACTTAATCAGCTGTTGCAAACACACTAGTTGACAGATCCCGCTCAAGCTTGGCATAGTAATTAAGGACAGTGGTACCAACCTAGGAAAAAATTTTACCTGCCTCATTGCCCCGCCAGATTTAAATCGATAATTTCCGGTACTTTCTTGACAGAATGTATACTAAAGGGCAATCTTTGCAAGTCAACTTGTACACTCCGGATTTATTTTCTGTATTTGTTCGATCTTTATTGTTTTTTATGTAGGTACTAAGGTTATTAATTGTCTTAAAAGCCGCGTTATAATTGAAACAACTTTCGAAATATTTAGCAATATTTTCAGATAATCCATTGACATAAGATAACGAAAAATATTTCTGTGTATTGTCCTCTTTTATGATTGGGTACGGGAGATTTAATGCCATTATCCGTTGTTTATGACAATGGTTTAATAATGGGAAATTCACTCAGTTCAATTTTAGCTGAAATATTCATGGACGATATGGAATTAAAAATACACCTGAATCCTATAAGCAAATATTTTCTTTATTGGTTTAGATATGTAGATGACATTTTTTGTTGTTTCAAAGGCACCGACCGACAACTATATATCTTCACTAATTTCATCAATAAACTCCACCCAAAAATCAAATTCACAATTGAAAAAGAAAAGAATCAAAGTATTAATTTTCTTGATCTCACTATAACAATATTCAAAACAGTCTGGAGTTGCCGCACGGCTTTAAACAGGCTCGGTATGTATAACGGAGTCACCCTGGTTTGGATACCGAGCCACTCAAACTATTTGGGTAACGAGGAGGCGGATCGGCTGGCATTTGCTGGAGCTGCGCTGCCTCTGGTAGGACCGGAACCATTCCTGGGAATACCACATGACGTGGCTAACGAGGCGATAACAGGCAGAATGAACTCAAGGCTAGAGTCTTTCTGGCGGAGCCATTCTGGCCTGAAACATTCGAAGTTGTTCCTTGGAACAGCTTCGAACAAAAAGTAGGCGAACTTAGCGCTAGGCTGGATAGGACCAAACTAAGAACACTTGTCGGATTTATGACAGGTCACTGCAGACTGAAAGCGCACTTGCACAAAATCGGTCTGGCTGAAGACAATGAATGCAGGCTGTGTCTTGAGGACACTGAAACAGCCATGCACATCGTCTCAGAGTGCCCAGCGGTGAGTCGCATCAGATTCGAGGTCTCTGGTCAGGCTTTTATAGCCCACAGTGAACTGAAAAAATTACCCCTAAACAAGATTATCGGTTTTATCCAAAAACTGGATCTCGTCGGGGAGATATAAATTAGGGGTGAACCACAATAGTCCGTGCGGACGCAGTGGTAGGGTGGACAGACGCCCGCTCGCCATAAATAATAATAATAATAACAAGATTAAATAATTTACATAATTTTATTATTTTTCACAAACCAACACATACAGACATCACAATACATAAAACTTCAAACCACCCCACCAACCAAATGATGTCAGCATATAATATTTTTATTCATAGATTATTGAATATCCCTTTGAATTCAGAAAACTTTTTGAAAGAATTAAATATTATTAAACAAATAGCGTCAAACAACGGTTACAATCCCTTTCTTATAGACAAAATGGTATCCAATAAACAAAAGAAAATGGCATTAAATCTCGTGTACCCAATCATAAAAGAGGACAATGCACAAAAATATTTTTCGTTATCTTATCTCAATGGATTATCTGAAAATATTGCTAAATATTTCAAAAGTTGTTTCAATTATAACGCGGCTTTTAAGACAATTAATAACCTTAGTACCTACATAAAAAACAATAAGATCGAACAAATAAAGAAAATAAATTCGGAGTCTACAAGTTGACTTGCAAAGATTGCCCTTTAGTATACATTGCCCAGACTGGTAGATCATTCAAGAAACGTGTCCAAGAACACCAAAGGGGTTATATATCCAATTCTGTACATTCGACATATGCTAATCATCTTAACGAATTCAGGCATAATTTCAACAATAATTATGAAATTATCCACGTTGAAAGCAAAAGTTCTAGATTAACACTTTTAGAATTTCTTGAAATCAACAGGTATAATGTCCGTAAAATCCTTTTGAACGAACAAACAGATGTCGATCATTCTCCATTACTGAATATTTTTCCTTAATGGCATTTTTACCGGCAAACTACAATAAACACCTAGAGTTTTTATGACTTGTGCTTCCATTATTTGGTCACGTACCTAAAAATGTATTTAAACTCGGTTACACTGAATACCATCAGACAGTACAATGTAATACCTGAAGAAGCCACATCGTGGTGAAACAATTGTTGTAGTAGTACAAACATTTTTGTGGAAATAAATTACTGTCCCATATACATTTTTTTGATTATAAAATGTGTCAACTGTACCTTCATATCAAAGGAAACGTCTACGATGAAATGTGTATAATCCAGGCACATGCGAATAAAAGGGGTCAGTTTAGGAATGACAGATAATAAGATGAAAACTGTATGCCTGCATTTTGGGATTCTAAAAATTATCTCAAGAGTTTCATAAAATCTTGTATCTGCGTCGTTAATTATTCAAGATCAAAATTTACAACAATCATCCATTTCTGAAACGAAGACCATACATACCGTTATGCAAGGTCAACCGTGAATCTCTGTGAATAATGACATAAATATATTGAATAATTTAAAAATCATTAACAGTGAATATTTTGTATCATTCATTAGTTAATACATACTCTTGTTCTTGTCGAATCGTTATAATAAAAAGCAACTTATTGATGTATCCATTGAAAAAATAAAGTGTGTAAATATCACAACAAAACAAGCGAGAGATGATGTTGATGTTCTCATCATACAAACTGCTATCGATAAATCTAAACATAAAAGGACTGACGTCATCATAGGAGAAGATGTAGATTCGCTTGCTATTTTAATTAGTGCATCAAGAAATTTTGTTTTTTCAAAGAAAGTTGGAAAAGGTTATGTCAAAACAGGAATCTATTCATCAAATGGTTTTAAAAAATATTTCCTTTCTAAAAATCATATTTTATTTTTATATGTATTCCAGTGGTTAGATGATCTTTGCTATGGAATCTAATCAGTGGAATTATTTAACGTTTCAAGTTAATTAAATAATAAACAATCATATTCAATGACTCGCCTCCATACTTCAACTGTTACGGTTGGCTTCTTTAAAAATGCCCACACCAATAGGTACACACGAAATCTGTATCTCAATATATTGTAACAGGGATGAATTCATAAATAATTTTAAAAGTTCATAAATAAAACATGGGGAAAAACACTGACCTGAAGTCGAAAACATATGTGCTTTTGAACAGTTCCTTTCTCGTGAAAATTTTAAATCTGTGAATAACTTCTCGAAGAAACTACATAAAGGCTGGGCCATCTAGAGTTTTCATTTGGAAGTACTGTTTATTTCGGGTTTTGCCACACTTCTGGCCCTTTCCGTTCGAAAGTTAGAGTGCTGAACCGGATCGGCTGGCTGAACATTACTTTTGACCTCTGGTTCTCCATCAGTAAGTCCAACGTAGTCGTTTAAGGCCATTTTCGGCTTAAAATTAGAAAATTACAGACATTTGGGCTTATCGATAGCACGCTGCTTCTTAGCACTTCAATTTATCTTCATAATTCACGTATGTCCAACCTTGTCCTGTCACTGAAAATGGAATAACGTCATTTCTGACATATTATTTTTCCTATGATCATGTTTAGAGCTTTGGTTGTTTTATTTTTATTTATCATAACAACAGAAAACTCCAATATGAAATATACAAGAAATTTTGAGGAGACCTCAAAAGAAACATTCAAGAGAGATGCTTCCAGTAGAAAGAGTTTGGAGGCTATTAATTTCTTAATATCTGAATTGATTACCAAGTTGAGAGAATATAGAGTGAAGAGGGAAGAACATGGAAGATTCTGAAAATTTGATTTTTAAGTTAGGAAATATCGACATGGAATATATGAATTCTAAAATAAAAAGAGGTTTCATTTTGTTGATACTTAACCATTGAAATATCGCAAACATGGCATTAAATTTGCACACAAAATATTACCTTGGTTTATTTCCCCAAAATTTTTCTAGGTTAGTTCAGCTTGACAATAAATTTAGATATTAAATTAGCTCGAAAATGAACCTGTTAATAGTAATATATCATTGTTTCCAACTAATGGGTGAAACCAGAAATTAATTGAAAAAACTATTATATTTAACCACATTATATTCTATATAAGAAAAACAAATGTTAACTTCCGCTATTTTATTGATTTACACGACAATAGTTTCGTCATACCATGACTTCATCAGGTGAGTATTTAACTGAGGCATACAATGCAGAACATGACCTTAAATACACAGCTCTGGTACAAAAAATAGAGGGGTGGAAAGAGATGGTATACAATTAATGAAAAATATTAAGTAGTTTAAATCTATTTGATCATTCAATAAAATTTGTCTTTTATTATATCTATTGATCTCTAAAGTTTCTAACAGATTTAGTTTCTGACTTTTGTTTTCGATATGTAATATTTCGTAGTTCATATTGAAATTATGGCCAATCTCTAACAAATGGTTGGCATAAGTTGAATTCGGTTTATTATTAATGTAACATTTTTCATGTTCTCGTATCCTTGTTTGGAATGAACGGCCAAATTTGCAATAAAAAACTCTTATCAACTTATACAAAAAATTAAGCATATACATATCCCAAACCATGCCAAATTTGTTTACCTTGATGTGAAAAACTTAAAATTAGTTGATGATTTATTACTCCAAAAACGAAATAATCTTGTTGTAAAAACAGAAATATTAGACGCCTTAAACGTTTGCCTAGATCAAAATTATTTTATGTTCAACGGCACGTTTTATCTAGACGAAGAAAGTCTAACAATGGGGAACCCATTAAGCCCCTTGTTATCAGATATATTCATGGATCACGTAGAAACCAATATCCAAAAACTCCCATATTTTAAAGATTTCGTTTATTGGTACCGCTATGTAGATGACATAATTTGTTTATTTAATGGCACAAATAGACAACTTGGCTCATTTTTGGAATCTATCAATAAATTATATCCAACAATTGAATTCACACAGGAAGATGAAGTAAATAATAGCATCAATTTCTTAGATTTAAAAATCACCAAAATTAATAATAGACATGACTTTTCCATATACAGAAAACCTACACATACATATGGTACGATTCATTATACTTCAAACCATCCATTTCCACAAAAATTGTCAGCTTATAATAGTATGCTTTATAGATTGGTTAACATACCCATGACGAAAGAAAATTTTGACAAAGAGTATAAAACCATTAAACAAATAGCTTTCAATAATGATTTTAATCCGTTGTAGACAATTCACTTGATAAAATAAATTACAAGAAAGCAATGTAAATCCAAAATTTCAAAATTCAAACGAAACCAAATTTATTTCATTAACTTACATAGGCCAAAAATCTGAAAAGATTGCTAGATATTTAAAGAAAATAAAAAATAACACCTCTTATAAAACTATTAATTCTTTAGGCAGCTTAATAAAAATAGACGCCATTCCTAATAACAAGAAATCATGAGTTTACAAGTTAACATGTAGTGATTGCCAATGTGTATATGTGGGACAGACTGGCCGTTCATTCCAAACAAGAATACGAGAACATGAAAAATGTTACATTAATAATAAACCGAATTCAACTTATGCCAACCATTTGTTAGAGACTGGCCATAATTTTAATATGAACTATGAAATATTACATATTGAAAACAAAAGTCAGAAACTAAATCTGTTAGAAACTTTAGAGATCAATAGATATAATAAAAGACAAATTTTATTGAATGATCAAATAGATTTAAACAGATCCCCCCTACTTAATATTTTTCATTAATTGTATACCATCTCTTTCCACCCCTCTATTTTTTGTACCAGAGCTGTGTATTTAAGGTCATGTTTTGCATTGTATACCTCAGTTTAAATACTCACCTGATGAAGTCATAGTATAACGAAAAAATTGTCGTGTAAATCAATAAAATAGCGGAAGTTAACATTTGTTTTTCTTATATTGAAGATGAATTTCGGTCAAGTAAAGACCGAGACAATCAAAAACATTATATTCTGAAAAAAATTATAATTCTGCTCTTCTGTTGAATATTTAGAGAACAAAGTATCTAATGGTCTTATTTTCGACCCCTTTCGACGAAAACTTCTTTTCATATGGCAAAACCCATTTTGCACATTTTAAATTTTTAATATTCTTAATTGTGACTAACTTGCGATCGAGTGCATAATTCATCAAGTTACCTAAATACTCGATCAAAAGAATACTCTTATTCCAAAAACAGATTTCGACAACAATCCTCAATTACATAAATTATTGCAAAATCCTTTTAGAGCTGTTTCAAATATTCTATCGTGAGCCTCAATATTTTCAGATATTCAATGGAAGCACATGCCGTTCACTACAACAAAAAATATAAAGATTTCAAAGAAGCTCATGATAAACACGATGGATTAGCTGTTGTTGCATTTTTTATCCATGCCACTGATGACGACGAGCATCCATGTTTTAACAAGATCACGGAGGGTGTCAAGAAGATTCAGAAGATAAATATGACCACCGAGGTCGCTTCAGGTGAGTACTCAATGAAGACCGGATGATTTTTTCTATTATTTGACATACATTTTGACTGACTGAAACTCTAGCTAAACACCAATAAAGCTATCTGAATTTTTGAAAAAATTTTAACCAAAAACGGAGAATATTTTCGCATGTAAATATAAAATGCTGAGAATTTTTTTTGATTGTCTCGGTCTTTACTTGACGGAAATTCATCTTCAATATAAGAAAAACAAATGTTAACTTCCGCTATTTTATTGTTTCGTCATACCATGACTTCATCAGGTGAGTATTTAAACTGAGGGATACAATGCCAAACATGAACTTAATACACACCTCTGGTACAAAAAATAGAGGGGTGGAAAGAGATGGTTTACAATTAATGAAAAATATTGAGTATATCTTGTATATCTCGATAAAATAAATTACAAGAAAGCAATATCACTTGTACTACTCTGTCAAGAAAGTACCGGGAATTTTCAATTAAAACAACATTTTTACATTTAATCGTCAAAATTTATTGGGTCGCCTTCAAAATAGGCTCCATTTGCTCCAATACATCTATGCCAACGGCACTTCCAATTATCGAAACATTTTTTATAGACGCTTTCCGGGATGGACTTTAGCTCTCGCCCGAATTTTGTTTTATGGCTTCAATCGACTCAAAACGGGTGCCACGAAGGGGCAATTTTAGTTTTGGGAAGAGGAAAAAGTCGCAGGGAGCTAAATCCGGCGAATACGGTGGTTGCTGAAGCACGTTTGTTGAGTTTTTGGCGAGAAAGTCAGTCACAATCGTAGCTCGGTGAGAAGGCGCGTTATCGTCATGCAAAATCCATGAGTTGTTCGCCCACAAATTTGGCCGCTTCTTACGGATACGCTCACGCAAACGTTTCATAACGCCTAGGTAATACTCCTTGTTTACCGTCTGACCCTCTGGAACGAATTCGTAGTGCACCACGCCACGGATATCGAAGAAAACAATGAGCATCACCTTCATTTTCGAGCGGCTTTGGCGTGGTTTTTTCGGTTTCGGCTCATTTTTTGCCACCAATTCCGATGATTGCTGGCTTGTTTGCATATCGTACTCGTAGACCCAGGTCTCATCACCAGTTATAATGCGTTCCATGAATGTAGAATCGGAATTACAGCGATCCAACATGTCTGAAGCAACCTGTTCGCGATGACGTTTTTGAAGAGAATTCAGGTCTTTCGGTACGAGTCGTGCGGCCACCTTTCTCATGCCCAAAATATCAATCAAAATCGTACGTGCGGACTCGTGGGATATCTTAAGATCATGTGCTATCTCTCTCAAGCTGGTACGACGGTTTTCCAGCACCCTTTCCTTAATTTTATCGACGTTATCTTCGATCGAAGCCGTCGATGGGCGACCACTTCACGACCGTCCTTGAAGGCTCTGTACCACTGATATGCACGAGTTTTCAATAGAGCATTATCACCAAAGGCCTTTTGCAACATTTTCAATGCATCGGCACACGAAATTTCATTTGCAACACAAAACTTTAAACAAATTCTTTGCTCAACGTAATCACCCATAGTAAAAATCGGCACGCACTCTGACATCGACTGACTTAATCAGCTGTTGCAAACACATTAGTTGATCCCGCTCAAACTTGGCATAGTAATTAAGGACAGTGCTACCAATCTAGGAAAAAAAATTTTCCTGCCTCATTGCCCCGCCAGATTTAAATCGATAATTCCCGGTACTTTCTTGACAGAATGTATATCCAAAATTTCAAAATTCAAACGAAACCAAATTTATTTCATTAACTTACATGGGCCAAAAATCAGAAAAGATTGTTAGATATTTAAAGAAAAAAGAAAAATATAACATCTCTTTTAAAACCATTAATTCTTTAGGCAGCTTAATATAAAATAATAAAGATGTCGTTCCTAAAAACAAAAAATCAGGAGTTTAAAAGTTAACATGTAGTGATTGCCCATGTGTATAGGTGGGACTGACAGGCCGTTCATTCCAAACAAGGATACGAGAACATGAAAAATGTTTTATTAATAATAAACCGAATTCAAATTATGCCAACCATTTGTTAGAGACTGGCCATAATTTTAATATGAACTATGAAATATCACATATCGAAAACAAAAGTCAGAAACTAAATCTGTTAGAAACTTTAGAGATCAATAGATATAATAAAAGACAAATTTTATTGAATGATCAAATAGATTTAAACAGATCCCCCCTACTTAATATTTTTCATTAATTGTAAACCATCTCTTTTCACCGCTCTATTTTTTGTACCAGAGCTGCGTATTTAAGGTCATGTTTTGCATTGTATACCTCAGTTTAAATACTCACCTGATGAAGTCATGGTATAACGAAACAATTGTCGTGTAAATCAATAAAATAGCGGAAGTTAACATATGTTTTTCTTAAATTTTGAAATAAATACAAATTTCTAATGGCCATATTTCTCGAACCGATGGATGGATTTTGTCTACTAACAAATTTGAAATTCCTGTTTTGGTTTAAATTTTACACTGCAATAGTCTCTAAGTTGTTTCTTTCGAAAGTTAGCGTGCCCACACACGGACGGAAAAAATTAAATTTGACGAATCATCTGTAGGTCGGACGTAATTTCTCAAGACCTTTCGAAAAATATAGAAATTGTGATGAAATAATAGGCGCACTAGAAGGAGCAACAAACTGCCAAAATAAAAAAAAAATTAAAATTTACATATATTTATTGGGTACTACCTAACAACACTATTTTCTCGATATGGAATCGAATAATGAATTTTCAGAATAATCTACATTTCATAGCAAAAAATAATAATATTTCAGAATTTGAAATGTCTGGTTTTGTATTGATCATATTTTCATTAGAAAAATCTTTGCAGATTGTCTTACATGGATGAGTGAAGCAGCTCAATGCAAAGGATATTATACCTACCAAGGATCTCTAACAACAGAACCTTATACTGAATCAGTGACCTGGATTCTATATCCTAAGCCAATACATGTTAACAGAGAACAGGTGAATATTGATTGCATCATACATTTGATTTATAACTCAGCTCAAGTTTGTAATTTATCTGTAATCTTTAGAATTATTGGGTTGTTCGAAAAGTAATTTCGATTTTTCTTGGTAAAATGAAAGACAATTTTCGTATATGGAATAAATATTTTATTAAATTATATATTGGCCATACTGGTCCAACACCTTTTGCCATCTGTTTCTGGTAGTAGCAAGATTTCACGCTCATAAAATTTTTGGTCTTTTCTGGCTAGCTGATCCAGGTCATTATTGACCTCTTCATTTGAAGTAAAGGTTTTACCGTCCAAAAAAATTTTGCAATAACCGACACAAATAATAATCCGAAGGGGCCAGATCTGGAGCATATGGTGGGTGTGCAGGATATCCCATTCAAGCTGTAAAACCTTTTACCGAGTGACCCAACTTATAGGTGGTCTCGCATTATCTTTCGATCTTTTCTGTCGATTAATTCTGGCCTTTTCTGTCGAAGTACATCATTCAGTTTGTCCAGCTGATGACAGTAGATTTCCGAATTAATTGTTGTGTTATCCGATATAAAGGCCAAAAAAAAAAGATTCTTTTAAAATCCCACCAAACAGCATCACGTTTTTTTGATGTATATTGGCTTTGAGTCGGTTCATCTCTTTTGCTTCATGATCTCTTGCATTTGACATTGATATATACAACCCATTATTTGTCTCCAGTAATGAGGCGCTTCAAAAATGATTCATTTTCGTGACGTTTGAGAAGCGAATTTCAGACGTCAAAGCGACGCGACGACATTCCTATTTTTTTTTTTCGTTGTGACTTGTGGCACCGACTGCTGTGGTCATTAGCCATACCCCACCACCTGACGTACACAAATACACCTATGGGCGAAGCGGAAATCGAACCCGCTAGGGATGGCGGGTTCGATTATGATGCTAGGGATAGCACCATAGATCAACAAGACTATATAGATGGGACACTCACTGTAAAGTCTGAATAAAGTTTGTCGCTTCTTTTGTAGCGACTGGTGCATGAAACAAATCCAACTAAAGAAAACTGCATTACATCTGCTTTTAGAATACTGCATTATCGACGCTTGGCGCGAATATTTTAATCTTCTTTCAGTTTTTCTTTGGGCTAAAATTAAACAAGTGTTCAGAAATTACTATGTTTTACTACCAAAACATTGAAATGCCTACATTCACCCAACTCTACAACAAATACATTTCAATTGTTTGTTAGTAAAACATAGTAATTTCTGAACAGTTGTTTTAATTTCAACCCTAGGAAAAACTGAAAGAAGATTCAAATATTCGTTTCAATCTTCAAACTTACTATTTGAATAAGTGATACATGTTTGAACTATAATTATTTATTCATTATAAAAAATAGAAAATATTGAATAAAAAAAGAGATGAAATTAACATATGTTTTTACAATATTTACATTTAATTTTTCTATAGTACAACATAGTAATTTCCAAAAACTTGTTTCAATGTTCAAACTCACTATTTGAATAACAGAAATATGTTTGAACAATAATTATTCATTGGTTATAAAAAATAAAAACTATTAAATAAAAAAAAGAAATAAAATTAACATATTTAAAGTATTCCTAGGTGTTAAGACAAAAATTGAACCTTGAGAACATTAATTTATGAGATCTTCTTCAAGATTCAAAATGCCTTTCAGCTTGGTCCTTATTCGGGTCAATAAATTCCTTCTCTGGATTACCGAATAAAAATTTTGAATCAGTTCTGGTTGCTATTTTATTCACTTGCTTTCACCACCAGAATAAAGAACACCTGAAGAGTCAAGCATAATATTTGATAAAGATTATGTGATGCACACTTCATAATTTGAAAATTTCAATATGATATTTTCAAGACATTTTGAGATTTTTCATCTCTCACAAAGTTTTGGAATAAAATAAAAGAGATAATTAAAATACTGATGAAATAAAAAGTAAGTATAGTGTCCCGGTTTCATCAAATTACCAAATTAATATTTCCTACACTTAATAAAATGTAAATCTTTCAACAACTCACTATGACCAAGTAAATTAATCCTACAGATTACATAGTTTCTAATAGATAAATCGTTTGATATAATTTTACAAATTGCACCACTCAACCTGAAGAAGTTCTTTTCCTTTCCACATTTGGCACTGATCCATACCATACCATACCATACCATTTCAATATAGTTACCTCAGGAAAATCATCTAGAGAAAAAAAATAATATTATTATATCACCCAGAGCAATTTGTTGGTGTGTTACAAGCATTGATTTATATTTTAAACTAACCAACTAAACATAAAAATAGCATAGACGACTACATAGTAAATGAAAATTAACCAACCTGAAGAAATTATATTTCTCTCAATATTTTATCATCTGATAATTTGTGTCAATCAGTTGGCTGTATAATTTCAATCCACCTCTTAAATAACTTGGAATCTCTCTTGGGAAAACGATGTCTAGGGCTGGTTAGATCTTGACACCCATGTACACAACATTTCTTAGTATATCCCATTTTCAAGTACTGTATTGAACTCAATATTTGAAAATACACTAGTTTAGAATCACTAAACTGTTTTGAACTTAACTCTTACGAAACTTAATCAAAAAGAAATATGAGTATAAGTTGATGGTTAGCGCCAACTATTGACTGGTGCATCAACTAAAAACTTAGTTTTAGGTGGGGATAGGGAAGTGTCCAATCTATATATTATTCTTAATCTATGCCTAGCACCATAGCCAGCATATATGCTCACTATGCCACCAAGATCTCCCATTCTTAAATTATATTTATTTTTAAGATATATAGCAATCTTCTCTGAAATAAATTTTTCATATTTCAATGAAATATAGTTTAATCTCTTTTACATGGGGATATACCATATTTAATATTATTCTAAGATTTTAAGTCATCACCAACTTGGCTACCAATATAGGATTGTAGTAATTTACATGACTATTTGTTTGATAATATTTAGCTGGGGAATGTAATTTTTGATTTATTGGAATGTTGAGTCTGTTAATCATGTTGTTGAAAACTGATAATTTTTGGTTTATAGGTTAATAGGGTGGTTTTATTTATGAGGTATTCATTGTATCTCTATATGTGAGTTTGTAAACAATATTAAATTGATGTCAACTGTGTAATTTGCTGATAGTAAAGTGTAGAAAATTAATATTATTGTCAGATTCATTTTCCATGGTGAATAATATTGACGGATGTAAATTATTGATGAACAGAAGGAACTGTACCTAATTTAATTCTGACGAAAGCTTAAGTTGCAACCGATTTTAGATGGCTACTTTTCATGCAGTGTCAGAATTGAATATTTTAAAATCAACAACAGGTGGCGACCTAATAAAATATCGGTGGTTCGGATTCTTATACATGAGACGTGCTCTTATATTCCTTTACCCTATGTGCGATTCGTAAAGTGTGTCCAATTATTGGTAGAAATAATGTTTTGACTTTTTCTGTTGTTAAGATAATAATGGACAAATTTATGAATATTCGAAGCATCAATAAATCATGATTCACTGAGAATCTATTGGTTGAAGATAAAGCACATCTGGAATTTTTTTTTTGCCCAAAACTACCCTCAAAGTTCCAAATCTCTAGCTCTCTCAGTTCGATAGTTTGCGTGTTTACAGGCGAACAGATCGAATTACTTTTGACGTAGTATTTTTTAGGAGTGACCCTAGTCGTTTGAGATCTTTTTGTGCTCAAAATTTGAAAATTACTGACATTTGGGCCATAGAACAAGCGCGCAAAAATAACGGAAATTGAAAATTGCTTTCTGTTATCAAATGAATTGGAATTGACGGATAAAATAAATTATAGCAAAATCTATTCCCATTTTCGAATTAAAGTGTACCAAGAACAATATGATTACAACACGTCGCTTTCTATTAAAAATATTTAAATTAACAATCTATCCGTTACAAATAATGTAAGATATTGAAAGTGTGAAACTGGTAGTTCAGATCATACTTATTTCATGTTAATTGATAATTTTTATGTACCGGTGGTTATATTGTCTGAAAATCTGATAAATAACGAGCTGTTGAAACACATCACAGTATTTCCCAACAAGATTATGCAGGCAGTGATCATTTTTAATCGATGCCTTATAAATACACTTTCTTGAATGTTGAACATATTTTCACCAGTTGTACCCTCGACATTCTTGCAATAAATTCTTAATAGTTATTGTTGATTTTCGTAGTCGCTCTACACTGACAGAATTTTAATGAAATATATTATTTTCCAGGTGGCACATTTCAGAGAATTGAAATCGACCCCTTGTGAAAACTTCAATATTCTGAAGAACGTCCGACCAGTCCAAACACCACCACCACACAAGAAGCTGGATATTATCTACGCCAGATCACATAAAATGAGTGATTAATTCCTTTATATTTTCATTACTCCTAATTAGATTTCAATTGAACTTCGATACTCACACCTATAGTTTATAGTAAATTAATAAGAATGGTGAGAAATTCGGTTTTATGTCAACTATTATTTTTATATTAAAAATAAGATTTAGATTATTTTTGATAAAAGTGATGTGCCGTGTATATTTAGATTATTTTTGAATATGTTGTGCTCCTATTATATTTTATAGAAGAAAAATTTAATGAACAATCTATTTCGTATTCTTACATTGTATGTCAGTGCGTTTTCCCTATTCAATCCAAGGCTGTCGATTAGGGTGGGTCAAAAAAATCGATTATTTTTTGTTACAAGTGACACGGAAAAATGGGTTACTAGACACCTTAAAAAAAGTCTCACCAAGCATGAGCTCTTAATTTTAATAGGAAGATCCCCCGCATCGCAGTTTTGTATTTTTTTCTCAGTCCAATAGAAAAAATTCATACCTCATCGTTTATCGATTGAACAGAAAAATGTTCCAAGAAATTCTCTTGGAACATTTTTCTTTTAGGGAATTTAATGCTGTACAAAAATAAAACAATAAAAATCATTTATTGTCGAGTTATAAAATTCATAAACAAAAATGAATTTTGTCTTAAAATAATCAAAATTAAATCCTTAATATCTTTCAAATGGTGAGGTTTACGGAAAAAATATGATACCTTTTTTGTAGAGCATTAAATTTCCTAAAAAATTCTCTTGGAATATTTTTCTGTTAAATCGATAAATGGTGAAGTATGATTTTTTTTCTATTGGACTGAGAAAAAAATACAAAACTGCGATGCGGAGGATCTTCCTATTAAAATTAAGAGCTCATGCTTAGTGAGAATTTTTTTAAGGTGTCTAGCAACCCATTTTTCCGTGTCACTTGTAAAAAAAAATAATCGATTTTTTTGACCCACCCTACTGTGTCCCATAAAAACTATACTGTGTCCCATAAAAACTTCCTAAACCTTACCCAGAATGAAACAAACAAAATGGGTTCAAAAACTTATCAATTCATTAAAATAGATGAACATTTTATAGAAAGGAGGTTTTCTCGAATTTGAAATAACTGAAGAAACAGTACTGGAGTCGTCCGTTTTATTCATCATAGGAGATGTGAAAAATAAAAAAAATAATTCTGAAAAAACCAAAGAGTAGTTTCTGTAGAATATGCTTTCATTCTTCCATGGCAGCCACAATAAGTTCTTGGGTGTTGCTGGGTGGATTACTCAATTTAAAATGGACTTTGATACTCAATCTCATATATACTCTATCGGATTCATGTCAGGCGACATCGCAGGCCATTACAACTTTGTGATAATGTGGCTTCTTGAACACCTCTGGTGCGATGTGACTTTGCATGTCATCCATAAGGACAAAGTGAGCTCCCAATTTATTACGTAATTGTACAATAATGGGGTTCATGATGTTTTGAAGATAATATGGGTCTATTATAGTGCCTGACATATGAATAAGAGGAGTTCTTCTATTGAATATTATATCTCTCCAAAATATTTGGGTAAGGAGCAACTGGTTCCCTCCACACTCTAACGCAATAATTATCACTTACTAAACCAATTCGCGTTTGGTCACTGAAAAGCAAATTTCTCCGTCAGTCTCAATGATCTCTTAATGCATTAACCGTCAGTTTTGATGATCTCTTACCACTGCAAACGAGCAGTTTGGTGAAGATGTTGTAAAAAAGATACTTGTAAAGGTCTTCTGGACTGCGATCCTGATGCCAAAACCCTTGTATTGGATTATAGCCAGGCGCGAATCTAGCCGTCAAAGGAGGTGGTCACGACCTCCCGAAAATAGTCCGAGTGCAAGACAACCAGTACATTGCATTCTACCACAGGGGCATAGCTTGGTTGGGACTTGTGGGCTAAATCCCAAAAAAAAAAATCAAAAAGGCATGATGAAATCTGAGTTACATAGTGCTAGCAAAAGGCAGTAAGTGTTGATCGACGTTTTATCATGTTGTTATTGAAGAGATCCGTATTCTCTAAGTTTCATACCAGTAATAGAATCCCTAATAGATTATATAAATTACATCATTACATCACGGTATTTACCCGTGTCAAATATTCTGTGGCACTGTAACTTGGCACATATGCGATTGGTGACAATAACAAAGAGAAGAGCGTTCTTATGGCATTCTCATTGCACTTTGAAGCGGTGAGTTATTGCACGTTCGTTTATTTGTACTTCCACTCATCGCTTTTCATTCTTGTATTTTGCTTCAGTGTTATTTAATCGTACCGGAATGTTTTAAATAAAATGCATGGCCTTTGTATATACATTCTGTCAAGAAAGTACCGGGAATTATCGATTTAAATCTGGCGGGGCAATGAGGCAGGTAAAATTTTTTTTTCCTAGGTTGGTACCATTGTCCTTAATTACTATGCCAAGCTTGAGCGGGATCTGTCAACTAGTGTGTTTGCAACAGCTGATTAAGTCAGTCGATGTCAGAGTGCGTGCCGATTTTTACTATGGGTGATTACGTTGAGCAAAGAATTTGTTTAAAGTTTTGTGTTGCAAATGAATTTTCGTGTGCCGATGCATTGAAAATGTTGCAAAAGGCCTTTGGTGATAATGCTCTATCGAAAACTCGTGCATATCAGTGGTACAGAGCCTTCAAGGACGGTCGTGAAGTGGTCGCCCATCGATGGCTTCTATCGAAGATAACGTCGATAAAATTAAGGAAAGGGTGCTGGAAAACCGTCGTACCAGCTTGAGAGAGATAGCACATTATCTTAAGATATCCCACGAGTCCGCACGTACGATTTTGATTGATATTTTGGGCATGAGAAAGGTGGCCGCACGACTCGTACCGAAAGACCTGAATTTTCTTCAAAAACGTCATCGCGAACAGGTTGCTTCAGACATGCTGGATCGCTGTAATTCCGATTCTACATTCATGGAACGCATTATAACTGGTGATGAGACCTGGGTCTACGAGTACGATATGCAAACAAGCCAGCAATCATCGGAATGGGTGGCAAAAAATGAGCCGAAACCGAAAAAACCACGCCAAAGCCGCTCGAAAATGAAGGTGATGCTCATTGTTTTATTCGATATCCGTGGCGTGGTGCACTACGAATTCGTTCCAGAGGATCAGACGGTAAACAAGGAGTATTACCTAGGCGTTATGAAACGTTTGCGTGAGTGTATCCGTAAGAAGCGGCCAAATTTGTGGGCGAACAACTCATGGATTTTGCATGACGATAACGCGCCTTCTCACCGAGCTACGATTGTGACTGACTTTCTCGCCAAAAACTCAACAAACGTGCTTCAGCAACCATCGTATTCGCCGGATTTGGCTCCCTGCGACTTTTTCCTCTTCTCAAAACTAAAATTGCCCCTTCGCGGCACCCGTTTTGAGTCGATTGAAGCCATAAAACAAAATTCGGCGCGAGAGCTAAAGTCCATCCCGGAAAGCGCCTATAAAAAATGTTTCGATAATTGGAAGTGCCGTTGGCATAGATGTATTGGAGCAAATGGAGCCTATTTTGAAGGCGACCCAATAAATTTTGATGATTAAATGTAAAAATGTTGTTTTAATTGAAAATTCCCGGTACTTTCTTGACAGAGTAGTAAATAAAGCGACACGCCAATAATAAGTTATCTATTTGTATTATATACTTTCTCTCGGTGCCTGATTGCTGTTTGTTGTGGTTATTTATTGTGTACTGTTCATGTTATTCGCCGAGCCTGATGTGTACATGATTTGCATGTACTCTTGTGTGATCCCCCGGTTACCCATTTCTTTGTTTGCTTTTATTGTAACGTTCATTAAGACGCACAGGTGATGGGGTACTGTATCTATTTTATAATGTCCTCTTCAGTTTATGTTACATATTTGCCATATGCATGCGCCTGCTTAATTTGAGAGATTATATTCCTTGTGAACCGGTAAATAACTGAGTAGTCCTGGTAGAGATAGATGTATCGTATAGAGACAGTAAATAGTTCCGGATATCCAACGCTACTGTGAGTGATTGCTAGATTATTATTCCGAGGTATTGTGATATCCCCAGGATTAGTTAGCGTGTTCCTTCAGGTAGTGTTCAGTTCGTTCTTCAGTATATCTGAGCCTTCCTGGATCTTGGACACACCGAGGGGGCCAGATACGGCCCATTTGATAGTAACTGTTCCGGTCGACTCGAATTATGCCTATTGAACAAACTCACAACGAAAAAGTTCAAGACTACGTTGCAAATTACCTAGAAAATTTGAATGATATTTCGAAACGAATTGAACAATTTAGGCAGAAAAATATTGGAGGTTAAGAGAAAACAAATGAAAAAAGAGGTGCCAAAGATAATCACCCGCTGAATCAAAATCCCGCCTACGTTAAAAATCCTAGAACGCGTAAACTTGATCCTGTGTATAAAAGAATAGATGCTCGAGAAATTGATTCACATCGTATTCAAGATAATAAAAATAAGCATATTTATCACAAGAAAATACTAAAATAACGCAAAGACTAATTCAAGATTTTCTTTTAGATTCAAAATGACACCTGTCATAATTCTCCTAACTTTGTTAAAATTAACTGTGATAACAATAACGTTGGAAATAATACCATTAGAAAATAATATACTACCCGTCCTATTAGGAAAAGCCTACATCACAAGTAGAAATTTACAATTGATCTATCACATTGATCTGAATAAGATAGAAGAAATAATTTTCAAATATCAAAAAGAAATTGAAGACCTTAAAAGCAACAATTAGGTTTCGCTCAAACAGCAAATCATAGGAATTTACAACATTCTAATGAAATAAATTTTAAAGCCCAGAAGTGATTCTTAATGAAAATATTAGAACTAAAAGGGGACTAGTTAATCTCGGTGGCAAGATTTCAAAAATATTATTCAGAACCTTAGATTCTGGTGATGAGGAATTGTATAGGATTTATTTTAATAGTATAGAGAAAAATGAGAAAGTACTCATGAGGAATCAGAAGCAGATAGCTACTGTCGTTAATGACCTTAAAAATAAATACATTACTAAATTTCAAAAACTGAATGAAAATTTGAAATTATTACAAATTGTTCCACAATTACGTGATGTCCAACAGATGCATCTCATGAAGTTTGAACTTAAAGATATTAAAAATACGATTGATGAAATCCAAACAGCAATAAGCTTTGCAAGATTACATCTTTTACATGAATCTATTTTACCCTATCCTAAATTTGCTGAATTGATAAGAAACGTCACTATTATACGTGTTCATCATTTGAAAGACTATTATCAATTGTCGTACGAAGATTATCTTATAATTATTATTATATTGTATATATATATATATATATATATATATATATATATATATTTGATAGATTCGGTCTTTACTTGGTGGAAACTCATTTTAATTGAAAAAATGTATATGGGACAGTAATTTATTTCCACAAAAATGTTTGTACTACTACAACAATTGTTTCACCACGATGTGGCTTCTTCAGGTATTACATTGTACTGTCTGATGGTAGGGGAGACTGGGTAACAGTGAATCATTTTTTTTAAAGAAGTGTTACTCCGTAGTTTATGACAAAATGATACATCTCTGAAATTAAATGATAATGTGAATATCTAATCTCTAAAATAAAAGACATTTCATGGCGTGTGTTATACAAATTTACAAGGTATAGGCACTTTTAAAAAAAATGACAAATGATCCACTGTGACCCGGGAACGGGTCACTTTGGATCACTGCAAGGGTGACAGTGAATCGGCTGGGGCACACAGGATCAATTGCAAAGAAATATTAAAAAAAACATAAATTTTCATATTATTATAATATTTTTATTTGTACTAGGTACTAGACAGTCTTTTACGTCGAAATAACCTGATGAAAAATTAGCAATCACTTTTTAATGAACTTAAAAATATAATATAATACCTACCGTATTCCTATACCTAAAATGAACAAACTATTAAACTTCCTTTAACAGTAATATGTGATTAAACTTGAAAAGAAACATAAACTTAACGTAAATTCGCTTCAGAAAAAATAATTGCACACAAAACATGTAAATACTTATTTCTTTTTATAGTACTAGACAGTCTTTTATGTCAAAAGTTTTTATAGTCCTATAAAAAATATCAATCACATTTTGATAAACCTAAAAATAGCCTTTCTTAAGATCTAACAATTAACAAACATAAAATCGTTTTTTCAACTGTAACAATTCGAGAACACACATACAATTAACGTAAATCAATTTTTGAAAAATCTAGGTCAAAGTTATACATACACTGTTTTCTCTTTGTGTTACCAGAACATTTCGGTTTTGGTAAAATCATCTTAATGTCATGTAAGGCCTTTGGCTGCTTAAACTTTGGCACATTTTTGCACCGTCATAGTATTTGTTTCGTCTAAATTGAATACTCTGGTGCCATTTCCAAAAGAAGCATGTCTAGCCATGACATTTTCTAAATTATCGAAGAACAAACCAACATTATGGCGATTGAAAGACGTTGCTCTGCTCAAACTGCAACCCTCTGGAGCCCGCAACGATAATCGATTATCTCTTTTTCTGAGATTATACAGATACTCGATACCTGCGAGTTTAGTCTCATGCCATTTATCTGGTAATTTTATACCATTCAACATCGCTACTTCGTAAATCAATCCTCGAACGTCTATGATGGTAAGTCCATAGAACATTTGACTGCACTTAACAATGTAATCGACAATATTTCTTTCTTGTTCATCAGTAAATAATTTATGAACTGCATAGTTAGGTGTAAGCCTTATTGGTTTTTCGGGATCAGGGTTGTTTTTAACTTTCTTATGATATCTGTATAACGCTGTAAATGGAATCCCAGTCGACCTAGCAACGGCTCTTATTTATCCGAAATAAGTTTTAGAGCGTTACTCATCTGTTCTTCAGTATGAAGTCCGATAGTAGTCTTTCTTACTCGATTGCGAGGCATTTTTACCTAAAACATAAAGTAAAAATAAATCTTAGCTTGTTGGGTTACAATGGATCAACAGTTCACTGTGACCCAATACATAATGATTCACTGTGACCCATTGACCGTTATAGAAAAAGAATATAAACCAAAAAAAAAACTATCTATCTTGAGGACAAATCAATATGTATTACAACGGATCTAAGGTATGACAAGTATACGTCATCGTAAAAACATCAACATTTCTTATTCAATTAGGAATTAAATAAATTTAAAAATCTCCTAATAAAATAGGTTAGGTACTTACGTAGGGTCTGGAGTGAAGCAGCACGTGCTCCCGCTTCGATAGCGCGCCGGCGACTAGTGCGACGCAAACAGGTATACACGAGCGGCAAATAAAGGTTTGTGTGCGTGAGTGCAACACATGCTATATTATTGTACATTATCCACTGTGACCCGCGATTCACTGTATCCCAGTCTCCCCTACTTAGTGTAACCGAGTTTAAATACATTTTTAGGTACGTGACCAAATAATGGAAGCACAAGTCATAAAAACTCTAGGTGTTTATTGGAGTTTGCCGCTAAAATGCTATTAAGGAAAAATATTCAGTAATGGAGAATGATCGACATCTGTTTGTTCGTTCAAAAGGATTTTACGGGCATTATACCTGTTGATTTCAAGAAATTCTAAAAGTGTTAATCTAGAACTTTTGCTTTCAACGTGGATAATTTCATAATTATTGTTGAAATTATGCCTAAATTCCTTAAGATGATTAGCATATGTCGAATGTACAGAATTGGATATATAATCCCTTTGTTGTTCTTGGACACGTTTCTTGAATGATCTACCAGTCTGGCCAATGTATACTAAAGGGCAATCTTTGCAAGTCAACTTGTAGACTCCGGATTTATTTTCTTTATTTGTACGATCTTTATTGTTTTTTATATATTTTTTATCTAAAACATCCCATAACTGTCCCATATACATTTTTTAATTATAATTATTATTATATAATAAAATATTATTTTTGATATCAATTCCCACTATTTATGAAAAAGGATATAACTTATACAAGTTTTACTTCCTACCCCAAAATAATTTGACCATTTCCCATACCAATTCCTATATGCTCTCGCAAGAAAAATTACTAGAATGGTCAACAAACCAGTGCCATCCAATTGAAGCAGATTTCTTATGTGATCAAGAATCTCTGAATAAACCTTCAGAACTATGTAATCCAAAGTGCATCCAATGATGAAGAAATCAAGAAAGAAGACGTTCCTGATATTGTGTTAGAACTTACAACAATGGAATGTTCGATCTTTCAAAATTTCTGTATTATTTATCGTAATGCTCATTTTTGTAATAATTATAATTACTTTTGCTTTCAGACATTTTAGAAAAAACGTATTCTCTAAAGCTACACCTTCAGGTGATACCTTTCTCCAAGAAGGGGAGGAATTACCTAATCGTAACCCTTATTTATTGAATGGATCTTTTCCAATACTCCATAAGACCTGTATATTAGCATGTATTTTATTGCAATTCAGCATTTCTTTCCATGAATTATATCTTAATTCAGATAAGGACAATTATAAATACCATTGTAACTGTTTATCCTTCAAGAGATTTTAATTACAGCTTAGACGTATTCATCATTGTATTCAAATATATATATACATTCTGTCAAGAAAGTACCGGGAATTATCGATTTAAATCTGGCGGGGCAATGAGGCAGGTAAAATTTTTTTTTCCTAGGTTGGTACCACTGTCCTTAATTACTATGCCAAGCTTAATCTGTCAACTAGTGTGTTTGCAACAGCTGATTAAGTCAGTCGATGTCAGAGTGCGTGCCGATTTTTACTATGGGTGATTACGTTGAGCAAAGAATTTGTTTAAAGTTTTGTGTTGCAAATGAATTTTCGTGTGCCGATGCATTGAAAATGTTGCAAAAGGCCTTTGGTGATAATGCTCTATCGAAAACTCGTGCATATCAGTGGTACAGAGCCTTCAAGGACGGTCGTGAAGTGGTCGCCCATCGACGGCTTCGATCGAAGATAACGTCGATAAAATTAAGGAAAGGGTGCTGGAAAACCGTCGTACCAGCTTGAGAGAGATAGCACATGATCTTAAGATATCCCACGAGTCCGCACGTACGATTTTTATTGATATTTTGGGCATGAGAAAGGTGGCCGCACGACTCGTACCGAAAGACCTGAATTTTCTTCAAAAACGTCATCGCGAACAGGTTGCTTCAGACATGCTGGATCGCTGTAATTCCGATTCTACATTCATAGAACGCATTATAACTGGTGATGAGACCTGGGTCTACGAGTACGATATGCAAACAAGCCAGCAATCATCGGAATGGGTGGCAAAAAATGAGCCGAAACCGAAAAAACCACGCCAAAGCCACTCGAAAATGAAGGTGATGCTCATTGTTTTCTTCGATATCCGTGGCGTGGTGCACTACGAATTCGTTCCAGAGGGTCAGACGGTAAACAAGGAGTATTACCTAGGCGTTATGAAACGTTTTCGTGAGCGTATCCGTAAGAAGCGGCCAAATTTGTGGGCGAACAACTCATGGATTTTGCATGACGATAACCCGCCTTCTCACCGAGCTACGATTGTGACTGACTTTCTCGCCAAAAACTCAACAAACGTGCTTCAGCAACCACCGTATTCGCCGGATTTGGCTCCCTGCGACTTTTTCCTCTTCCCAAAACTAAAATTGCCCCTTCGTGGCACCCGTTTTGAGTCGATTGAAGCCATAAAACAAAATTCGGCGCGAGAGTTAAAGTCCATCCCGGAAAGCGCCTATAAAAAATGTTTCGATAATTGGAAGTGCCGTAGGCATAGATGTATTGGAGCAAATGGAGCCTATTTTGAAGGCGACCCAATAAATTTTGACGATTAAATGTAAAAATGTTGTTTTAATTGAAAATTCCCGGTACTTTCTTGACAGAGTAGTATATTGTATATATTGTACATATATTGTAATGGAATTAATTAATGAAATTTTTGAATGAATACTAATGAGATCACCCTTGTATGTAGTTAATGTATTCTATGTTTCCGGCTAGCTTTTAAGATTATAATTTTGAATAATTGAAATTTAAATATTATCAAATTTGATTTGATATTTGAGGGAGTGATTAATAACCTAAATTCTAATTCTATGTTAACCTAACCCTATCTAAATGTCCTAACGTAATTGTAATGTAAACAAACAATGATTATTATTTCTAAACTTCTTTCTGGAAAGATTAACAGGATCGAATTTTTACTACCTTTGGTAAGTTTGTTCGTCAATTTATGATTGTTCCTTTTAATTGTCCCTTCTTCGTTTCAGGAATAACACTGGTTTCGTCGGAAACAACATTTTAGAACATTCTGAAATTCACAGGGAACTTTGTTGATTTTCTTCTTACTTGTATTCAGTTTATCCAATTCGTTTGAAACTTGATTTCTATGTGGGATTTTTCCATTCACATCCAGGTAATGTATTTTCTGGATTCAATTTCCATTCACAATAACCAAATAATCTTCTTTTTTTAGATGATGATACTTTTTGGAACTTTTTTAAGTATGGACCAACAAGGCATCTACTCTGCATATAATTTGAGAGTGCCGACTTTTTCTGTGCCTGCCCTATTTTTAGTTTTCAAGAAAAATTGAATTTCAAAGTTTACTAGCTTCTGTCAAAATTATGGAAAAATGATGCTTTTGATGATTTTTCAAAATTTACAATATTTCCTGGTTTGCAATTACTGTTGAAAATTAGCCTATTTTTTAAACTACATTTTGATGTATGTTTCATGTTGAACAAAACAGTGAAAGTCTTGCTTTTCCTTCGTAAAGTATTTCAAGTGTCAAAATTTAACAAAAGTTAACTTCTAATGCTTATAACTTTTGAATTATTTAAAATTACTTATGAAATTGATTAAATTTCTTTAGCTTAGATGCTATTACAATACTATTGATGCCTAAACATCTTGAAGGATATCTCTTACATTACAATAATTTCAGAATATCTGACATTGATGTTATCTTTCTTAATTAAGTGAATTTTGATCAAATTTGTCCTATTTACATAATTCTGGTAAGTTATATTTAATTTAGCTTGTTCTCTGTCAATAATTTCACTAAAGTTTATATGTGATTCATGATAATAACAAATCTTTTCAACAAATTCTTCATCAATTTCAAATTGGATATCTAAATTCAAATTACTTCTATTTTTTGCAACTTTGGCTGTTTTTACATTGAATAATTGTAAATTGAAATCTCCCTGTGAATTCTATTTATAAACTGTCAACAAGATTAGTGTTTTTTGATTACCGTTCAAAGAATTTTCATTCGACTAGTCGTTAAGTACTCTGAATATGCTTTCTCTTCATAATGTCAGCTTGTGAGTGTTTTTATGAATTGAATTATTAATATTTGTAGCAGAATGGATATCATTTAACTAATTTTGGTCTGCTTACACTCTAACAAGTCAACTTATATACAACGGTGAGTCTTTTCCCTAATATATTTTTGTAATTATTTAATTTAACTGTAAATTCCATGACAATATATATATACATATATACATGAATGTCACATAAACAGTGCTCAAGAGAAATCAATAGTTTTTATTATTCGCAGGAAACCCCCGCTATTTTCATTAGATGAACTATATATTATCATCAAACCAACCACAACTCGAGAACTTTTTGTGCTGTAAATGATTGCTGGAAACTCAGGAATATTCAACTTCAAAAAAATTGAGATGACTATAATTCCTTCTTTTTTTGCGACTCATGGAGCTATTTTTGCCCGTTTATTATAGGGAACAGCGTTCTATCTTCCAAAAATTTCTAAAAACTTTTTTTTTGTATTATGATAAACAACCAAATAGTAATGGCCGAAAGTTTTAATATTTTAATCAATTTAATAGTAGAGTTTAATAGGAAAGTTATGTAAACTTTCAAAACAATTTAAAAATCTAATCTACGACAAAAAACTTTATTCACAATTTATATAAAATACACGTACAATTAATTCATTACATTTACCCAGACTCAATCTTGAAATCCTTATTTCCTACCATTGGTGTTAATTTGAGTGTTTCTTCATTGCAAAGATGGAGAAGAGCAGCAAAGGCAAGAGAACAACTGAGTTCTTTTTTCATGGCTGGTGGGAGAACAGTTGGTAAGTCAGCATAAATTTGCGAGAATGTTGTTGGAATAACTTCTTTCGATAACTGAAAATTAATATATTGTTCTAACACAAGGTGAAAAGTAATTTGCATAAAAAATTGATATTTTGTAAACAACAAAAATTTTAATTTTCAAATTCAAATGGGCTATTTGACACTGAAAAATATAAAATAAAATAGAAAAAGGCTTTTTACTTGATAGAAGAAATATAACAAAATTTGAATATCAAAACAGATGTAATCTGTTAGTCTTCTACAATTTTAATTAAAAAAAAAAAAAAAAATTTTTATTCAAAAAACTTTTAGAATTAAATTAATGTCTACAATAAACACCGCTTATATTTAATAGAAGTATATAATCAAAACTCAATATATAATGTCAAATGGAATAAATAAACCAACAGATATAAGAAAGTCATTAAAATTAATAAATAAATATTTAAAGACGGACTTCTCAAAAAATATAATTTATTTGAAATATTTAATATATTTAAATATTCAAATAAGTTAATTCAGAAATCTCTCAAAACATGCACTTTATCTTCAAAAAACAATTATAATTCTGGTAATCTCTTCATCGACCCTAAATAATATTCCAAATATCAAAATCAAATAACTATCGCTATATCTCACCTCACACGTGTTTAACAGGATGATAGCTTCAAAGTTTTTTGAATAAAAAAAATTTTTTTATTTTAAATTAAAATTGTAGAAGACTAACAGATAAAATCTGTTTTGATATTAAAAAAAAACTGAAAAATATTATTATATCTTTTTTATTTACATCTATCTCTCGTACCAAAATATATAAGTTTATAATGTTTTAAGGGTCCCCTCCAAACGACAAGTCAAAAAAAAATTTTTTAAGGGTCACTCCAAATTTTTAAAAATTTCCAAAATCGTCAAAAATCGATTTTTTTTAAATTATTTTTTCTCATTATTTTATTTTTTCCTACAAGAAAAATGATAAAGATCCTGAAAATTTCAAGTCGAAATTTTAATATTTAAAGGTCGCTCCAAATTTTTCAAGGTTTCCAAGACGAGTACTTTATATCTTTTTGAGCTACTTCTGAATATGAATATCAACGAACTTGATATTTTTTTCTTACATTTGACATACCAAAGAATGGAATTAAAGCACGAGAAACAAAAAAAAAATTGAATAAATTTTTTTTACGATTATAGTGTAATAGTCAAAAAATCATAATTTTTTTAATTCTTTAAATTTATTTATTTTTCAAAAATAAACATTTTAATTAAATTTTTATAACTTTTTATAACATATTTATAAACTTTAAACACAAAAATAGTCGATTATTATTGTGTTCAAAGTTGATAAAATGTTTTAAAAATTTAATTAGAATGTTTATTTTTGAAAAATAAATAAATTTAAAGAATTAAAAAAATTATGATTTTTTGACAATTACACTATAATCGTAAAAAAAATTTATTTAATTTTTTTTGTTTCTCGTGCTTTAATTCCATTCTTTGGTATGTCAAATGCAAGAAAAAAAATATCAAGTTCGATGATATTCATATTCAGAAGTAGCTCGAAATGATATAAAGTACTTTTACCTTTAAAAATTTGGAGCGACCTTTAAATATTAAAATTTCGACTTGAGATTTTCAGGATCTTTATCATTTTTCTTGTAGAAAGAAATAAAATAATGAGAAAAAATAATTTAAAGAAAAAAAATCGATCTTTGGCGATTTTGGAAATTTTTAAAAATTTGGAGTGACCCTTAAAAAATTTTTTTTTGACTTGTCGTTTGGAGGGGTCTTAAAACATTAGAAACTTACATATTTTGGTACGAGACTCGAAAAAAAAAAATTTTCGTTTTTTTTTGGGCAACCCTAATCTACATAGACTAGGGTTTCAAAAGCAACATACAGTAATTTCAAATCTATGAATTAATTCTTCAGGTTTTTTAGTTTGGAGGATTATCCTCGTTTGTCAAGTTGGCATGGATTACTAGAGATTTATTCTGAATCAGATTTCTCATCAGCTTAAAATTCCAAACTGCTGGGTTATATTTTTTAATTCCAGTTCTTTATTTTTTCTTTTTATTATTTCAGCATTTTTTCAGTTCTCAATCACTATTAGACTCTTTTGAATCAACTGGAACTCTCTCTTAATTAATTTAGAGTACATTCTAAAGATCTTGATTGAATTAAAATATGATTTTTAAATTTCAACTTTTCTTCAAGAATTAATGATGACTCGTTCACATTAAGGTTTTTTTAAGTATATTTTTTTAGTTTCTCTTCCTATCATATTGTAGAAAAGTGTTTTTCATTAATAAGAATTGAAATATTATCGAAAATGCCCTTCCTTACAACACTCTAGTTCCCTCGTGTCATACAACACAAATTTTAGTGTTGGCAGTTCTCTGATAGTTGTAGAAATAACCACTTTTAAACTAATTAACAAAACTGATTCATTAATTTATGATTGAATTAATATGAAACTGAAACAAGGGAAATAATTAAATCATTGAAAAATACTCAAGTGGATATGGTGAGATTTTATAAAACAAACAGCTGAAGAAATAACGAACAGTTGAATTATATCATCAATAACTCATTCAGGTATGGAATTTTCCCAGATAAATTAAAGGCTGCAGTTGTCAATTCAATTACAACAATTATAGACCCATAAACATTTTACCAAGTTTCTCCAAAATCATAAAAATGGCCTACTGCAGACAAATCATGGGATATTTTATTCAGAATAATATCCTCTAACTGGTATTTACATTAGGGTTATGATGATGAGTTTTCAATAAAATTCGTATCCTTCATAGTTAGCAGGATGGGCATCTTCATATAGAGCAGATTTTGCTGATGTTTCTTTGCTCTTTTTGCAGCTAAGTGTACGCCTCCACGTTTGACACAGACATAAGGTCTACAACAGGTTCTGGAATGCCCATATTATTGATATGTCATGCAGAGCTTTTCTACATTGCTTTTCTGGGTGGTCCAATTTGGATTGACCTATTTTGAAGATATTGAATTTCGAAGACTTCTTTATTATTTTCTGCTGGTTCTAAATTGACCAAGAAAATATACAGAGATTCTTAGGTCACCTTATGCCTGCAGTTCAGGATGTTCTTGACTTTAGGCCTGTTTTCGCCTAGTTCTTGCCTGATTTCATCTGTATCGGAAGTATGGTGAATATATTTTAGCACAATTCTAAATGCTTTTTCTTCTTTTGGTTGGTAGGTGTGATTTATCACATTGTTATCCTGCATGTATTTAATCAGGGTTCTGTAGGTATCTGGCAAGTCACAGTTTATTCTGATTATGTTGTCAGGAAGACACTGTGACGTTTCCCAGCTTGCACTGCCCTATAGATTTTTTTGACCATTCCCCCTATAAACAAATATTGGCGGTGGTTAAGATGTTTTATTGCTGTTCCACCGTTATTAAGATTTGCCTGAGTTTTTCCATTGCTCTCACATAGAGCACGAAATCAGTTGTTAGCTGCAACTGTAGCTGTGGTGTTTAAACTAATTTTTCCATTTAGTACCGATTTTGTCTTGATTGCCTGACAAGAAATTGTTCACACAATCCCAAAACTCCTCGGTTCTTTTTGAGGATAATCTATGAAATTGAAGATCACCTTGTTGTGTTTATTTGTTGCTCCACATGTAGCTGGTGCTGATGTTTTGTTTAACCCTATCTGCATTTATCTTATCCATGTATCATCTGGCCAGATAAGAAATATGTTTTTACAGAATGCTCATTGGATCCTCCCGAATTATAAAAGAATTCACAGCAATTATCTTGATCAATCTGGGTTTTTATACCTGGAGACGGTGGCTGATTAATGCCGTATTCATAATACTTAAATGCGCTGGCGATAACGTTCAATACGTCTGCATTCATTCAACATACGTTGATGACATAGACCTATTGTATGATGACTGAATACCTCAATGTGACATCGGCAACTCCAAGTTGTGCTAAATCACATTCGGCCAATTATTTGAATTGTACTTTTTTATTTCCAATTTTTTTTGGAAAAATCTTCATGATAAGGATCAAGAGTAACCACTATTTGTGAGCTTAATAAACACCACAAACTAATTTGAGATTGTTCCGTCCCATTAGAGACGGCCCTGTCGTTCGAAATTATTCTGTCATCGATACTTGGGTCTTTTACGTTGCTATGCGATCTAGCAGTTTTGAGATTGTTTCAAACTGTTTATTTTTACTCGACACTTCAGATTATTGGTTTTTTAATTATTATATATGGCCTTAGAAAACATGGAAAGTTAATTAGAGATTTGGATATATTTATGCCTGTTAATTTCACATGACGCAGCATTCGGAATTACAAACTGGCTCTATCCTTCTTTACTTGCATTATTCTCATGATTTTTCTGTAACCAATAAGAAGATTTGGTTTGTTCATTCAGTCCACCTCCAAATGGACCTTCCAATACATTACGTTAATTTCCCTCTTTTTGTTAGAAGTGGCGCATTGAGCACCTCTAACGTTCAGTCTTTGAAAAGACTGTAAAAGCATTATTATTCGTGATAATCAAAGTGTTCGCATGTAGCCTTAGCTACATCATGCATTATTATTCGAGTAATAGTCAAAGTAGTCGCATGTAGCCGTAGCTATATTATGCATTATTCTTCGAATAGTCAACTTGTTCGTTTGTAATTGTACAAGCTTAACACGATTGCTGTAAACGTACCAATCCACCTTACACTTGTTTGTAGTGTAATTGTCCTCACATTAGCTTGGTATCATATACAGTGATACCAAAATATATTAGTTTGTTTTGTTATAAGTGTTTTACTTCAGTTCCTCATCATCGTTGTGGTTTATAAGTATTACATAAAGGAAGCTGTATACCACAACACATAGAGTGTTCATTGAAGTCAAAATCACCGCTAATAATCAAAAATACAGTCCACTATAAGCCATCGAAATTAATCATCGAGATTAATTAATTTGCAATTGTCTATTATTTTAAAATACTGATATAATAGGCAAATACTACGGTAAACTAACCGTGGTACGAAACAGAGATGATTTTCAGAAACCAGTTAAAGAGCAGTTTATTATCGAAAAAATAGAAAAACATACCCCTAGTGAACTTTGAGTCAATAGTTGCCAGACAAAACCCTTCAATTTTTTTATGTCCATTTTTTTCGCTTGTAGAGCATACGGAATATATACTTTAGCCACCTGTAACAGAAATAAGTGTATGAGATAAATGAAAATGCATTAAATAATAAACAAAATGACTTACATATTCTGGAGCATCTACTAAATTGTCACCCATGAAATTTTTTTCTCTATTTATTGCAATTTCATCCTCTTCATTCATCATATCATTGCCTTGATCATTATCATTATCCATACCATTATCTATATCGGCATCATTGTTCTGAAAAAAGCCTATTCTTGAATATGCCTCAATGAAAGTGTTTCATTTTTAAATTTAAATGAAAATTAAATTTTTATAAGCACAATCATAATAACAATTTTGTATTTTAAAATAACAAAGATCCCACAGGGTCGGGCATAAAGTAAGGATTGTTTTCAAAAATTATAAAATCAGTAATTTCTATTTAAAAAACAAGCATTTACAACTACTGCCTGAACACTGGCAATTTAGGAATGGAATAAAGGAGGAAGAGCATCGTTTATAACAATTCACAAACATACCTCAGACCAGTTATCCGTCCAATCAACTTCTTTATAATTATAGGGAAAACATTTGAGAAAATTCTGAAAATGCGGCTTGAAAATTGAATAGGGCATAACATTCCCCAATTCCAATTAGGATTCAAGAAAATTATTGTTTCGAAGATGACGACTAGTGAGGATATAGTTCAAGATCGCTCCGCGATTTGTCAAAATATAAGTGAAAATGTTGAGAATTATTGTTAAGATAATAATAAGAATATCATAGACTTCGTTCGGAGTGCTAAATACACAGAAAATTTTTCACCCATCCTCCCTGAAAATTTCAAGTCTCTAGTTCTTTCCGTTGGAATGTCAGTGTGCTTACAAACGGATCGACTGGCAAGTTGACAAAAATAGAAATAGGCGCAAATGAATAATGTCATCCCAAATAACACACAAGATAAAAGTTTCTGGAAGGTAGTTAAAAGTACTACTAGCTAGCATGTTCTTGTGCCTACTTATATCACATAATCTATGGCCAAATCTAATACCTCACCACAAAAGTCAATATCAGAACGTAAACATTGGAAACGTGAAGACTTCAAATGACAAAGATAATAACTGAACCTAAGTTGAAAAGAAAACTAGTGATAAAAAATTAGTCAATAAGATTACGAAAGTCTGTAATGAAACAAATATATCCACCAAAAATTCATTAGTTCAAAGAGCAATTAGAAAGCAGTGGCTCTATGTGGAAAAGGTTCAGACCATAGGTATATACTCTTCAGTATAAAAACAGGTCCTAGATCATTAGAATACTACAGAAATGCTAAGGAAACAGACTGGATTGGTTATGTAGAAACCCTCCGGGCTAACCTTAGCACGTGTATATCTAAAATATTCAAACAGAATTACTTGGAGATCCTGGCAGAGCAAATCAAAAGCGCCATGGTCTCCGCTTATCACGAAAACTACCCACTAAGATGTAAAATGGATAACCGAAATTCATCTTGGTGGAATAACAACCTAAATAAACACAGAAAGGAGGTTCGAGATTATTCAACCGAGCCAAAGTGACCGGCCAATGGGACAAATACAAGGAAGCTCTCTAACCTTCTACAATAAGAGCATTAGGAGGGTCAAGAGGGACTTGTGGAGCAAGTTCCGTGAGGGTATAAAGGATGCCCCCGGAACTGCCAGAATACACCAGATTCTCTCTAGAGAGCCAGTGACAACTGGTTCGCTCAAACGACCGGAGGGTGGTTTCACTGGTTCCAGAAAAGAAACATTGGAGCTCCTTGTGAATAAACACTCCCCTGGATGTCAAAACTTGGAAGATACAATAGCCAGATCCAACCAAGTGTTCAAAGTTTCAATTCAACCTGTAGTCTTAAATTGGGTAAAATTTACGTTAAAAGATTCCGTTACATAGATAGATACATACCAGGTGTAGAAGTACAAAACCGGATTTTTTTTGTGAAAACTACACTTGTAGTTTGAAAATGATAAAAAATATTTTATTCAAAATAATTTCCATTGCTATTTATATACTTTTCCCGCTTCTCGGATACTTTATGAATGCCACGTCAAAAAAATAGTTCTTTTGAAGCAAACCACTTATGGAGCCATTTTCATACATACGAATTTAAGCGATGTTCAGGGAGAGCGTGTTCCAATGATGCGAACAGATAATGAAAAGAGAGTCTGAAGAATAAGCCGCGTATGCTATTATTTCTCAACTGAATACCTGGATTGTTTCTCTGACCCATTTTGCTGTGTGAGATGGGGCAAAATGACTTTGCGTTGGGTTTTTTCATATTCCTGTCGCTTTCACGCAATGCTCGTTTTGAATCGATCATTTGCTGTTGGTAGCGATTAGCGTTAAGGGTTTCACCAGGTTTGAGCAGCTCATAATAGAATACAACCTTCTGATCCCACCAACCCAGAGTATTGTCTTCTATCCAAAGAGATTCGGTTATGCAGTGGATGTCGATATCACCTAGATTCATCCATGACAGGACGCTTAGGATTCTCAAAATATCATTTTTCATAACCTTTTTGTACAGTTGAGCAGCATTTCACAGTTTTTCTATTTTCTTGCTGCCTTTCATTCAGTTCACTCAGAAGCCATTTTCTCACTTTCTGAATCTTTCCCATAGTTTTCCAACAAATATATATAGTTTCTGCGGCACATTCAATTGATCCACATATTCTTGTTCAGTTTGAGTATATTCTTTATTCAATAAAGCTTGCAATTTTTTGTCTGCGAACTTCTTCAGTGGTTCCCCATTTTCTTAATTTTTCATTCAAAATCACCACTTTTGAATTTTTTGAACCACTTGAAACACTATATTTACCAAAAGCATTTTTACCGTAAGCTTTGGCAAGCATTTTTCTTCAAATGATAACAGAATACCAATACTGTCCATAAATCATAGTTTGTAGATACAAAACTCAACATGTTTAAAGTTACTTAGTTGGTTGTTGGGGATGATGGCGCTGCAAAAGAGGTCGTATGGTCCCTAAACTGATGGCTAGCACCATCTTTAGGGAAATTCCAGTTTTATACTTCTACACCTGGTAGAAATGAAGCTGATAAAAGCCTGTTGAAAAAGGTGCTATTGGACAATACTGTTAATGATGTGCTGCTTTATTTGTCATAAAGCATTAATTTTCATGGCAAACAGAAAGAACTTATTAGAAATCTTAATGAATAACTCACTTCTGCTTCCAGATGACCCATAGCATTGAAATTTTCTTCTCTATTTTCCACTCTGACTGTCGAATCATTTTTGGCCACAGGGACAGTTCCAGGCTTAATCATCAAATCATATATATCATTCATTGTAGAACGGCATGATGCATCAGCCAGAGGCAAAGTTATTTTACTGAAAATAATTAATTTAATCAATTGAAATAATCTACCAAATACCAAAAAACATTAAATCAACTGACTTACTTTGCAGGATATATCTTCTTCTTTATCTTGATCCTTTTCAATGTTTCAAGCATCTTCTCTATTCCTTTACATTTATCTAGATCTATTGGTTCTGGTTCTTTGATTTTCAACTTTTTCTTTGTTCTTGTGACTGTTTGAGCTTCTACTTTTCCTGAGAACCTTGCTTTGCTTCTTTGCAAGAATTTGAGTTTCCAATGGCTAGGTCCTGCCCATATTTGATCAATGATCTAGAAAGATAAAATGAAGATGGATTAAGTTCTAAAAGCTTCCCAATCTATAAAATATAAAAAATTACAATTGTGTACTAAAGAGTACACAACTAAGTATTCAAAATTAATACTTCGCCCAATTACAACTGTTTGAACGCTAGCTTGGCAAGTAACTTTAAAAGTTGGCACATTTAATAAGGATTTCAAAATGGTACAACACTTGCTAGCAGTTTAGTAGGTTTCTTGGATATTCTTTTTGTTAATAAACCCAGTTTTGAACAAATTTTACTTGCTGGCTGTTTTCGAGAAGTTTTAAGTGAAACATCAATTTTTGGATTCTAAGATTTATTACACTATAGCAAATGTTCAAACTACCTTCCTTCAGTCGCATTACACACTCAACATCTTCCATAAAAAGACAGGAATATCCGATGGGCGAATCGTCCTCTATTTACAGAGTCAACAGCTAAAAGTTGCTTCTTTCAATGTTCCCCAGTAAAAAAAATCCAGCAGGTTTAGGTCAGGTGAAGAGGCTCGCTACAAGATAGTACTAGAGAGCCCTATATCCGTCTGCCCAGGTATCCTTCATCAAGATATTTTCTAACTGAAGGAACATTGCTGGAACCGCAGATCTCTGTAAATGCTTAAACGCATCTTCCCCTAAATTTAGTGATTGATATTGTAAAAAATCTAAATAAACTTCGCCATTTAAGACCTCTAGCAGCCAAATAGATCCAACGATTTTTCCATTTAAAATTCTGATCCATGTGTGTACTTTGAAACAATAATAATAATCTTTGAATATCAAAACAGATTCAATTTGTTAGTCTCCTACAATTTTAATATTTTTTTTATTCTATTAGATATTGTATAATGAGTTTTGATTTTATACGTCTATTAAATATAAGCACTGTTTATAAGACATTAATTTAATTCTAAAAGTTTTTAAATAAAATTTTTTTAAATTAAAATTGTAGGAGACTAACAGATTGAATCTGTTTTGATATTCAAAGTTTGTAATAATCCTTTTATCAAGTAAAAAACCGCTTCTCATTATTTTATAAAATAATAATAATACAACTTTACTTCTAGTAAATAGATTATACATTTCTCCTTTCCCGAATTACGACAAAACCCTAATATGAACTACTCGAATAAGTCAAACTAAACCGGACTAGACCAATATAACCAAGAAGGACCTCTCCTAAGCGCATTCACATAAGTAAATTATTATGTTTGCATATGAATCAATTTATGACAATTATTGTATAGGTATTAATTTATTATTATTAAGGTATTATCACACACAAGCTCAAAGCTTCAGTGATTTATCATGTTTATTTTACTATTCTAATTCTATCTGTTGTTCTATTACATTCTGTAAATTGTTGGAAAATAAACATTATTATTATTATTATTATATGGCATACATGGTATAATATGAGTGCGGGCAGCTCAGTAGTAGAGCATTGGGCTCGTGACCGGAAGGTCCGGGTTCGAATCCTGTTCAGGTGGAAAAGAAATTTTCTAGTTGAACGGGTATCAGCCACTATTTCACTGTTGGGTCGAAAATTAACAGTGCTGTGACCTAAAGTAGCGCAGTAACTCCTCGCTCCTAATTCGCACATGCTGAAAAAACTTCTAAGAGATCTTCACAGAAGATCTAGAAGTATCAGGATAAATAATAATATTAATATACATTGTAGTACCCTGAAAAGAAACATTGTCAAAAAAAAAATATACATATAAATGTAGTTACTGTACAATACCCTAATCTAAATATTCTTTCAGTGAATAGGGTTCTCTTTCCAGTAACATCTTAAATATTTCTTACTTGTACCACCTCAAGTTAGATACCATTATTATTGAAAAGAAAAAGCTAGCCTTCTTGTATAATGTCCCATGCCTAGGATTCTTTTCAAGGTTCTTTTATGCAATCATGTTATATATTCCATCCTTGATGAACTGCCATAGAATATTGCACCATGCTTAATACTAGATTCAAAAACTGCTTTATAAATTGACTTTAGTGCTTTGCTGTCTAGATATCTGCTGAGGACATAAAGAGAATAGCATATATTTGTCAATTGTCTACATAGTTCAGAGATGTAGTCTTCCCAGTTCAATGACTGATCTACAAACATTCTGACCGATGGTGAATAGGAAAGGCTTCCAGCTTCCAAACTCTTGTGAGGTATCAAAACCAGCATGACTTGTCTTAAATAAAGCAGCCATGGTTTTATCATTCATGGATAGGCCATTCATCAGGAACCAATTCCTAGCATCTGTCACAATAACATTAGCCAGCCACACAATTTTTAGGATAGGTTAAAGCTCTTATTAGTAGATTGGTGTCATCGGCATAGTTAATCATAAAAAACATTATTCGTAATAATGCTATTAAGATCTATCATGAAAATTATTGAGAGCACCGGACCTAGGATGCTGCCTTGGGGGTACTCCACAATTAATTTTCGCTGGCTCTGATCTCATTTCTGTTGTGTTGTCAGAAATAAGCACTCTTCACGAACGATTCATCCAAAACGATTTGAATCATTTCAAAGTGTTCCCTTTTATTCCATATTTACTGAGTTTATTCACAATCAACTCATGACTGAGTCCACAAAAAGCTCTGAGGCTTCTATGATGGCTTTGATGAAATCAAAGATTGCAGTTTGTGTAGACCGACCCTTCATATAACCATGTTGGGAGACAGCAAATAAACCATTTTTGTGGAAGAAATCTACCAACTGTTCACAAACCACCATCTCAAACATCTTGGAAAAAGCACTTAGCATACTAATATTTCTGAATTGTTTCAGCCGTTACTATTTGTTGATCATAATTAAAACAAATTGTAGAAATTACTATGTTTTACTACCAAAAAAAAATATATATTACACATTTCCCAAAACTCGAGTCACAAGAAAATGTGTAATATATATTTTTTGGTAGTAAAACATAGTAATTTCTACAATATATTTTAATTACTAATATGTCTGTAATTACCTATATTATTGATATCACCTTTTTTCATATAATGGCTGTCTCCTTCAAAATATCCGGAAAAATTGCATGCTCTAGCAAGTTGTTGATTATATATGTAATAGGCTTGCATATTTCGTCCATGCAGAATTTAACTGCAGAAGTAGGTATACCATAGGTCCAGCACTTTTTTATTCTTAACTCTCCTATAACTTGAAGAATCTCCAACTCAGTGACTTTATTGAATATGAATCTTTCATTATGTTCAGGTATATGATGAGTATACTAACTTTGATTATTTATTAGATTGGTGACAGCTGGATGTAAACTGCTTATTGAAATTGTTAGCAAGTTCTTCCAAATTATCAAACAAATGTGGCAATTTGTGTGTTTCTTTTGTGCCCTTTTATGTCTCTAATTGTAGCCCACACACTGTTGCTTTCATTATCAGATTGCAAAATATAGTTCGGATACATTCTGCTTCTTACTTCATTAATTAGACCATCATACTCTTTCTTCGTATTCTTATAGGCATCTTTGAATATTGTGATCTATCTTCTCTCATCAAATGTCTTCTACATGTCACTTGTGTAAATTGTGTAGATTCTTGCAAGCATCTTTTTTTAATGTAGACTTATCATTTTTTCTGAGAATCGCGGATCTTCCTGTTGTCTTCGTATCATCATTTGACAAAACACAACTCTTGAGTATTCCTCTGCTTGCTTCAATTGCACATACTGATGTACTTGGATCTTCTTCGACTGCTTGTAGTACAAAAGGAAATTCTTCCTTTACCACATGGTGCATATTGGTAAAAACTCCATGATCAGGATAACAAACAGCATTTGGGTACCTCCCATGATAAAGTCTAGGGGCATTATGTCTGCATTCCCCATAAATGATGTGAATGTTGGCATATTACCGTGTGGTTTACACTGATGATGACTATACAATCACTCAATTAGCCATATTCCAGGGGAAGGTAAGGATCGTCAGAAAGGGAAACTAAGTAGTCGAAATCGAAATCACAAGCACTTAAGGAAGCAAAAAGTGGTAAGTACGATGAAGGGGTCCGTATCGTCTAAGGACCATACGGGTGGCCAAAGACAGCAGTTCTGATGCAAAATTCAGCCCCCTACGTCACAGTTTATATCCACCAGACCCGCCTATATCTATGCAAAGCACCACTTCTATAATGCCACACTTGCGCTCTATGGAACAGGGACATGGTCAGAGGGAAGACAATGGAAAGCTTTTTTATTCTGAACTGTCAGCGAATCAGATTGTGAGAAATAAACCTCCTGAACAACTGAAAACAGATTATCATACCTATAACAGTCCCCTTGGTAGTTCTTGTTAAGTAAACTTTTTTCTAAATGTTTTTGATTATTTTCATGTTCTAGTCTTTCGAATGCCTTAGTTTTTAATGTAAGCAGTTATTGCAAGTTGTTTCATTTTAATTTCATTTCATTTTCATTTTTGTATAATCGTTTCAGTGATATTAATTCGAATGCCCACCTTAGGTTTTGATGTAAAATTCTCAGTTATTGCACGTTCTTTCATTGTAATTCCATTCATTGCTCGTATCATTATCATTTTTGTATTTTTGCTTCAGTGATATTAATTCAATCGGAATGTTTCACTGAAATGCATACCTTTGTATATAACTAAAGGGGTACGACCCTCACAAGTTACTTATTTATATTGTATTTTTCTCTTGGTGCCTGGTTGTTGTTTCTGATATTTATTAATAGTGGTTCTTTATTTGTGCTTTTCATGTTATTTGCAGTGCCTGGTACATAACTGATTTGCATGTACTATTTTGTGATACCCGGCTACCTATTTTCTCGTTTTCTTTCATTATAACGTTCTCCAACACGTCTAGTGATGTGGTACTGTATCTATTTCATAATGTCCTAGTCAATTTGTGTTATATGTTTGCCATATGCATGCACCTACTTACTTTGATAAATTGCATTTCTTGTGAACCAGGGTCATTCTTTAGGGTGAATCATTGAGTAGTCCTGGTAGAGGACAATATATTGTACAGAGACAGTAAATAACTCTGGATAAAATACGCTGCTGTGAGAATATGTGAGTTTCTGATGAATCATTTTTCCTGAAGTATTATGGTAGTCCCAGGATTAGTTCGCGTGTCTCGAGTTATGTTAGATCTCCTCTTCAAGGTGATCTCCTGGGCATACAACATTATCCACCTTTCTGTCCATCCAGATCCCATCCTGCGCAGCCCTGCTGACTGAAGGTTCGGAACTGGCTTCAGGAGTTACAGTTGTAGGTGCTGACGCTGGTAGTCACTTATACATGCTTATTTCTATTTTTCAACGACAATTGTTTCGTCAATTACATATTGACTTCGTCAGGTGAGTATGGTAACTAACTACTTTTACAAAATCTTTCTCCTTAAATACAAGTTTCACTAAAAATACGTGATAAAATGAAGTTTACAAGGAATTTATTAAAAAAGGTTCAACAACGGAGAACGGTTCACATCTGTTTGGTCGTTCAACAAAATATTCATTTTATGATGCCGGTTTATTTCCATTGCTTCTAAAAGGTCCAATCTATTGCATTTGTTCTCAAAATGGAGAACTTCAAAGTTATGGTCAAAATCATGTCCGGATTCTTGTAGATGTCTGGCATACGTGGAGTTTGATTTATTCTTAACGAATGAATTCCGGTGTTCCTGGATCCTACTCTCAAAAGATCTACCCGTTTGACCAATGTATACATATGGACATGTACCACAATTTAACCTATATACGCCTGATCTTTTGTTCTTATTGACGATATCTTTATTATTTTTTTATTAATTTAGCTAAAGAATTTATTGTTTTATATGATATATTGACATTTCGTTTTTTCTTTAAATATCTAGCTATTTGTGCAGATTTTTGTCCTATGTATGGTAAGCAAATAAACTTTTCATTTTTTCTGATATCTGAATAAACTAATGATAGATTGTTTCAGTTTAATTTTACTCAATAGTTGATCAACAATTGATGGGTTATGCCCATTATTTACTGTTATTTGTTTTATTATATTCAATTCTATTTCAAAATTCTCTTGTGACATAGGTACATTAACTAGTCTATACACCATACTATTGTATGCTGCTAATTTATGGGATAAAGGATGATTTGAGGAAGAATGTATTGTGCCGTCTGTGTGTGTTGGTTTGCGGTAAATCGAAAAATTATGTCTATTGTTAATTTTAATTATTTTCAAGTCTAAAAAATTTATGCTGTCATTTTGTTCTTCTTCGAGAGTAAATTTTATCGTAGGGTATACCTGGTTGATAAATTCTAAGAATAACGAAAGTTGTCTAGACGTACCGACGAACAAGCAAATAATATCATCTACAAAACGGTACCAATAAATAAATTGCTTAAAAAACGGGTGCTCTTGTATTTTGTCTTCTAGGAAATCCATAAATATTTCAGCTAATATAGGACTTAGTGGATTTCCCATCGTGAAGCTTTCGTTATCCTCATAAAATATTCCATTAAACAAGAAATAGTTTTGTGCAATACATATGTTGAGGATGTCCATTATTTCTTGTTTAATTACCGGGTTTGTGTGATTTTTCAATAGTAGCCTTTCTACTAATTTTATTGTTAGTTTTACAGGTACGCTAGGAAACAGGTTTTTCACGTCAAAAGACATTAGTTTAGCATTGTCTGGGATATGAATATTCTTTATTTTATTTATTAGATCATATGAATTTTTTATGGATAATTTTGCCTGAAAATTGCTTTCTTTTTGAATAATTTTAATTAATTCTTTAGACAATTTATATGACGGAGCTGTAACAAAGAAAACTACTGGTCTTATTGGTTTGTTCTCTTTGTGTAACTTGATGAGTGAATATAGAATTGGTGGTTGAGGGTTCATTTGCAATAATTTAAAATTTGGAGTTTTTTCAAATAGTGCTGTTGAATGTTTTATTACTGTTTTCACTTGGTTTTGGTATTTTGTAGTAGGATCTTTCTTAATAGTTATGTATTTATTAGGATCTAAATATGAGGTTGTTTTGGTTATATAATCATTTCTATTGATTGCAATAACTGTATTTCCTTTGTCAGCTCCAGTAAAAACTACATTGCTTTCTAAAGTTTTTTTTTGTATTGTTCCTACCGTAGTATTAAATGTGTTTTTATATGGCGTTGTTCTATTTTTCAACAGACTAGTTAAATTATACCTATCTATATCTGAATTTTGATAACCTTTAATTGCGTTTTCTGAATCTACAGCTAGATATTCAGAGAATTTCTGATTATTACTATTTGAATTAAATTTAAAACCTTTTTCCAATAATTAAATTTCATCTTTAGTGAACTTAGCATTAGATAAATTCCTGAATTTAGGATAAAAAACGTGATTCGAAAATATTGTTTTTGTTTGCAAATTAGAGATTTGATATTTCTTTTTGGTTACTAAATTCTTTAATTTTTTCTTATGCGTCAAATATTTTTGATGTTATGTCTAAAATAAGCGGAAATAAAGTGTTTTACTTCAAATCATTTACGATGAATTTCCGTCAAGTAGAGACCGAAACAATCAAGAACTTATACCTGCGGCGCTATTAGGCTCACTCTGTATCTTCCCGAACCACTGAGCAAAGTAAATGTACCAGCAGGCTGATAAATGTTTGTTTGATTGTATCGGTCTCTACTTGTCGGAAATACAACTTGATGATTGAAGTAAAACAACTTAATTTCCGTTAATTTATTTAATTTCACAACAACTGTTTCCTCATGACAACATGACTTCGTCAGGTGAGTATGGTACTCACTATATATTTAAGACGGAGTTCTTCAAATATTCAAAATGTACAGAAAAGAAGGTAGTGGGAATTTACAGTAATTTCTTTTCTCATTATTAAACAAAGTTTCAGAAAATGTTAAGTAAGGGGGATTTATTGAGGTCCGTCTGGTTGTTTAGGAGAATCTGTTTTTTTATTGTATCTGTTAATTTCGAGGGCTTCTAAGTAGTTCAACCTGAGGTCCTTGCTTTCTAGGTGTAAGGTTTTGTAGTTATTGTCAAAATCATGTCCTGTCTCCAAAAGATGGTCAGCATATGTTGAAATGTTGCAGTTACTCTTTTTCTTCAAATATTTTGCTATTTTTTGCGACTTTTTGTTTATGTAGGTTTCAGAAATATATTTTGTATCAATAGCTATCGTTGGATATACAAGCGATATTGACTGTTTAAATTGCATTCGTTTCAATAATTCATTTATAATCAGTGTGAGAAAGTCGTTATCAGTGTGAACACGTATTTGAAAACGCTCGTCAAAACTAGAAATTCTTTGCTATAAAAGTAAAAATAAATTCATGAAAATAGTTTCACCAGGTGGTTAAATATTTGGTGATTCTGTGAAGTGAAAAAAACAACTGAAAATCTCCCGTAAATCGGGAGTTTTTTTCCCGAACTCGATTCCATTTCATATATTGAGAGGATATTAAAATCCGGAAAATATATCAACAAAAAACTGTTAATCCTTATTAGACCAGATGACGTATGAAAGAGATAAACGGTAAGGGAGTTGAAGTAAACATGAATTCATCACCAGATTTCAATATCAGAGATCTGATAAGTAAACAGAAAACTATACAGGATGCCCAAATGAGAGACACTATACAAAAAATAGCCTCAGCCTCAAACAACAACTGCTGTAGAATGTCATCTACTAGTGATGGAGAATTTTTAGGGTTCCCTGCAAATGAGCAAGCAAATAATTCATGGCAGACAGTAAGGACCAAAACCACCAAAAAGAGAAAAAATAGTTCTAATAACTCTGTTCCAACAACAATAAACAACAGATATAACGTGTTGGGAGAAACAAGTGAAAAGATAGATACAATTGCTGAAAACATGGATAATACCAATAAAATACCCAAACCTCCACCTATATTCGTTTATGGTGTGATTAATTATGGAGTTATGGAGAAGAAACTGGGAAGTATAGCAGAAGATGGAAAATACATTACAAAATGCCTAGCAGACAATACAATAAAAATCAATTGTGAATTGGCAGAAACTTATAGAAAACTCATAAGATATATGAAAGATAACAATGTGATACATCATACATACCAAAGAAGACTGTGCATACAGGATTGTTATCGAGCATCTCCATCACACTATCGATGCTAAAGAAGTGAAACAAGAATTGGTCAAAAACTGACACCAAGTTAGGAATATCCTTAATTGCAGACAGAGGGTTTCAAAAGAACCCCTAAATATATTTTTCGTTGACTTAGAACCTGCCAGCAACAATAAAGATATCTATAAAGTCCAATATCTGCAGAATAGATCAAAACAAATAGAACCCCCAAGGAAAATCATAGGAATTACACAATGTACAAGATGTCAGCAATATGGACATTCCAAAACATATTGTAATAGACCATGTTTGTGTTAAATGCGGAGAATCTCACAACACTACAGCCTGCAAAAAAAATAGACACCCCAGATAAATGTGCATTACGCGAAGGAGCCCATCCAGCCAACTATAGAGAATGTGAATTATATCATAGCCTCATGAAGAAAAATAATGGATATAAGAAAAACAAATGCTAACTTCCGCTATTTTATTGATTTACACGACAATTGTTTCGTCATACCATGACTTTATCAGGTGAGTATTTAAACTGAGGTATACAATGCAAAACATGACCTTAAATACACAGCTCTGGTACAAAAAAATAGAGGGGTGGAAAGAGATGGTATACAATTAATAAAAAATATTAAGTAGGGCGGATCTGTTTAAATCTATTTGATCATTCAATAAAATTTGTCTTTTATTATATCTATTGATCTCCAAAGTTTCTAACAGATTTAGTTTCTGACTTTTGCTTTCGATATGTAATATTTCATAGTTCATATTAAAATTATGGCCAGTCTCTAATAAATGGTTGGCATAAGTTGAATTCCGTTTATTATTAATGTAACATTTTTCATGTTCTCGTATCCTTGTTTGGAATAAACGGCCTGTATGTCCCACATATACACATGGGCAATCACTACATGTTAACTTGTAAACTCCTGATTTTTTGTTTTTAGGAATGACGTCTTTATTATTTTTTATTAAGCTGCCTAAAGAATTAATAGTTTTAAAAGAGATCTTATATTTTTCTTTTTTCTTTAAATATCTAGCAATCTTTGATCTTTCTGATATTAAAGGAAAAAAAACTGACAACTTTTGTTTTTTGTAAAAAAAAAATATTTAACATACCAGAAGAAATAAAAAAAAACTACTACAGAAAAGAAAAGCCAGAAGGGCATGACACCAGACACATTCTCCTTCAGACAAGAAATTCCTTAATAAAATAGCAAATCAATTGAAATACAAAATGAGAGAACACAAAGAAAATTCATTCAATAACTATGTCCCTGGTCTGAATAGATATGATAATTCAGTGTGGAAACCGATCAAAAATTTGAGAAAGCCAAAAATGCATATACCTCCCTTACACAATTTGAATGGGTCAGAAATGATGAAGAGAAAGCTAAAACATTTGCTGAACACCTAGCTCAAGTGCTTAAACCCAACGATGATGGAGTGATACCGAAGTTGAACGGGACCTATCAGATATTCCTTCCACCACAACACCTATTAAGAAATTGACCATAAGAGAAGTTCAGAATGAAGTAAAACACCTAACTATACGAAAATCGCCCGGAGTGGACAGAATAACACCTAAAATGATTAAAGATATGCCAAAGAAGGGCGTATTGATAATGACATATATATTCAATGCAATATTGAAGCAAAGTTATTGGCCAGAACAACTGAAAATTGCTGAAATAATTCTCATTTTAAAACCATGTAAAGACCCAAAAGCTGTAACCTCATATCGACCTATTAGCAGCGTTTTGCCAGTTTTATCAAAAATTCTTGAAAAACTCTTGCTTTGAAGACTAAAAGCTGATCTCAACACAGATGAATGGATACTTCAACATCAGTTCGGATTTAGAACGAATCACTCCACTATACAACAGACTCACAGAATAAGCCATGAGATAAATAAAGCCCTGGATCACAAAAAGTGCTGCACATCTGTTTTCCTAGATGTAAGTCAAGCCTTTGATAAAGTCTGGCATCCTGGCCTTCTTTATAAAGTCAATAAATATTCGCTAATATGTTACTTTAGGATAATGAGATCCTACCTTACTAAAAGTTCATTCGTAGTACGTGTAGATGATAAGGTCTCTGATAAGCATCCAGTCCAATCTGGAGTTCCCCAAGGAAGCGTTCTTGGACCCCTACTATATATATTGTACACAGCAGTGCTCCCCATGAGGAGGCATCCAACAAATTACAGTGTCATCTCCATCAGATAGAAAAGTGGCTTCATAAATGGAGAATCCAGATCAATGAAACAAAGTCAGTACAGGTAAACTTCACCCTTCCTAAACAGCAGTGTCCCCCCATATACATGAATAATATCAGAATACCAGATTCCCCGTCCACCAAATATTTGGGTATACATCTGGATAATAAATTAACTTGGAAGGAACATATTGTTAAAAAAAGGAAACAAATAGACTAAAAATGAAAGAACTCAACTGGCTTATAGGTAGGAGATCCAAGCTCTCACTAGAAAACAAAATTCTTTTATACAAGACAGTTATAAAACCCAAATGGGTGTATGGAATTGAGCTCTGGGGATTTTCAAGTAAATCGAATATAACCATAATACACAGAAGTCAATCAAAAATTTTGAGAATAATAACCAATGCTCCTTGGTACGTAACAAATATATAACTCTACATGAAGACCTAAAAATACCGTATGTGAAGGATGTCATTAAAGAAAAAGGTGGAAAACACCACATCAAACTTGAGGCTCATGTAAACAACATACTACATCCACTAATTCAACCCTTGAACTGTAGAGGACTCAAAAGGAGCTGGCCAGTAGACCTGAAGTAGGGTGGAAGGGGTTCTCTCAATGGAGAAGACCTTTTAAAGTTCCTTAAGGGCACATTGCTCTTATAGATAGCAAATAAGCTTATGTATTGAATTGTATTAGTCCTTACTTGGTGTAAATCCATATTAAATAATTTGAAATAAGGTTATTCTGATTTTCACAAATTTTTATTGTTAAACTCACAACAATTGTTTCGCTATCACAGTAGCATCATCAGGCAAGGTTATTCAAAATGTGATCTTGCCTGATGATGCTACTGTGACAGCGAAACAATTGTTGTGAGTTTAACAATAAAAATTTGTGAAAATCAGAATAACCTTATTTCAAATTATTTGATAAGCTTATGGAAATATTGTATTTTTGATTGCTAATAAATAATGAATAAAAAAAGTTATAATCAACGGACAATGGTTTCAATACTCATCAAGTAAGCAATAAAAAAAATATTCAAGAAACTTGATAAATTACTAGTGAGTGTTAAACTATTATCCTTATTGAATGCGCCAATTTTTAAATTTTTAAAATAACTTGCCAAGCTACATTTTTTCAGTACAGACAGTTAAAATTGGGCAAGATATTAATTTTGAATATTGAGTGGGCAAAAGGTGACATTTTCTTCCAAGTTGGGGCAGTTGTCTTTAAATATTAGGCAACAATCTATAGACGCAGTATTCAGGATTACATAATAAAAATAAGATAAAAATTTGTAGTAACTAGAATTGATACATTAATTTTTTTTCATTTGATATTTATTACCCTCTTTATAATTGATAGAATTTTTTCTTATTTGGAAGTGTCAGGTTGTTATCAAAAGTTGGTTCAGTCTCTAGTTTAATAAACGTTTGGGAGAAACTCTCCTTCAGTAAAAAATTAACAATGTGAATAAATTTAAAACTGTATCTTCAATTTTACATAACTTAATTACAACCTGACACTTCCGAATTAGAAAAATTTCTATCAATTATATATACAGTAGACTCGTACTATTATGAACACACGTCTATGTGAACAAGAAATTATTCTCAATGTGAAAAACCCACGATCTAGTTAGTGTGACTTACTACTCTCCTGTTTCAACTTGTTGATAAAATTTGAATGATACGACACCGTGAGAACTGTCTTTTAAAGTTAAATATGTAATTGTCATTATAAAATAAAACACTTGTTTACATTTTCTACTTTATTTTTGGTATTGACGTACGTTTCGTCTTTGCTAGAAAGACTTCATCAGAATACGAAGTAACAGTTGTTGTACAATGAATTTATAAGATTTTTTACAGAAGGTGTACATGTGTTTTTAATTGTTCGTCGGGTTGGTTTTCTCAAAGAATATTCCCTTCAGAATCGTGTTCACTCGATCCCTTGTAAATATTGAATAGAGGGGTGTAATAAAAATCTATTTGTTCATTTACTAGGTTATTGCTGTTTTTATGTTTATTTATTTCGTAAATTTCCCATAAGTTCAATTTTAGACCTCTATTTTCAACATGTAGAATTTCTATTTCTTTTGTGAAAGAATGGTTATTTTCATGAAGGTGTTTAGCATAATGTGAATCTTTTTTATTTTTGTCGAAACTTCTTTTATGTTCTGTTAAGCGTGTACCGAAATTTCTACCTGTTCTACCAATATAAATCTTTGGGCAATCTGGGCAAGTGAGTTTGTATACACCTGATAATTGAAGTTTATCCATACTGTTTTTATTGTTTTTGATGTATTTGCTAATAGGATTGTTTGTCTTGAAAGAGACTTTAATATTTTCTTTTTTGAGTAGGTTTTTTAGTTGAATACTAATGTTTCCGAGATATGTGAGGCTAACGTATTTGTGTTCAGATAGATCAGATGTTACTGGATAAATTTCTTTTATTGTGTTTTTGTGTATACGTTGGTTAATTAAATTATCTATTAGAGATGTATTATATCCATTGTTGTAAGCTATTTGTTTAATTATACATTTTTCTTTTTGGAAATTGACTTGGTTTAGTGGAATGTTCAATAAACGGTATATCATACTATGGAGAGCTGCTAGTTTGTGTTGGAATGGATGAAAAGAATTACGGTGTATAATGGTATCTGTTTGTGATGGTTTATGATAAATTGCGAAGTTATGTTTATTGTTTTCTCTAGTTATCGTGAGGTCAAGAAAGTTGATGGATTCATTATGTTCTATTTCTGAAGTGAAAACTATTTTTGGGTGGAGATTATTTATAAAATTCTCAAATGTTGATATTTGTCTGTTAGTACCTACGAAACATGCAATTATATCATCCACATACCTATACCAATAAAGGATGTATTTTTTGAACGGATGTTTATGAATTTTGGTTTCTAGGAAATCCATGAAGATTTCCGCGAGTAAAGAGCTTAGTGGATTTCCCATGATTAAACCTTCTTCGCTAGTATATAAAGTATTGTTAAATTTGAAGAAATTTTGGTTTATACAAATATTTAATAAGTGTATTATTTCTGATTTTATGACGGGGTTTACTTTGTTATAATTTAAAATTATCAGGTGTATACAAACTCACTTGCCCAGATTGCCCAAAGATTTATATTGGTAGAACAGGTAGAAATTTCGGTACACGCCTAACCGAACATAAAAGAAGTTTCGATAAAAATAAAAAAGATTCACATTATGCTAAACACCTTCTTGAAAATAACCATTCTTTCACAAAAGAAATAGAAATTCTACATGTTGAAAATAGAGGTCTAAAATTGAACTTATGGGAAATTTACGAAATAAATAAACATAAAAACAGCAATAACCTAGTAAATGAACAAATAGATTTTTATTACACCCCTCTATTCAATATTTACAAGGGATCGAGTGAACACGATTCTGAAGGGAATATTCTTTGAGAAAACCAACCCGACGAACAATTAAAAACACATGTACACCTTCTGTAAAAAATCTTATAAATTCATTGTACAACAACTGTTACTTCGTATTCTGATGAAGTCTTTCTAGCAAAGACGAAACGTACGTCAATACCAAAAATAAAGTAGAAAATGTAAACAAGTGTTTTATTTTATAATGACAATTACAACTGATTTCTACCAAGCAACGGCCCAATCTATCATAAATTTAAATATGTAGTTAAAATGGCTAAATTTTTGAGTCTGTATTAAAAATCGAAGATCTTGGAAAATCACCAGAAAGGCATGAGCGTAACATTGGTTTAAAAAAAATATGGAATTGCGAAATCAAAAACAGACCAAAATCATGAGTGTTGTGAACCAGAGTTTTAAGCCAAATAAAATTAAAAAATGCGCTTCGAGTGTAGCTGAATATCCGAAAATCGAGGAAGCCTTCAACAGATGGAATTAAATTTGCCTATAACAGGGAGAATTATGAAGCTTAAAGCTCTTCAGCTTAAAGAAATCTTGAAAAGTGGAAATGAAAAATTTACCGCGAGTGATGGATGGCTGCAAATGTACAAGGTTTGCTATGGTCTAAAATTTTTGAAAAGTTTTGGAGAAACACTATCATCAGAGATGCATAATATTAGCCCATTCAAAATTGAATTGGTGCAATTAATAGAGAAAACCCTCTTTTTATTGAATTTATGCTGATGAGACTGGATTGTACTGGAAAATTATGCCTGATAAAACCTATGTAATGAGTTCTAAAAAAACTGCACCTGCTCTCATAATATCAAAGCAGCGAATTACCATCTTGGGTTGTGCAAACGCATCACGTTCCAACAAACTCACGCCATTGATTATTAGCAAAATCTCCAAGAATATTAAAAAATTTCATTATCTCTATATCTACAAAAATACAAAAAATGCTTGGATGACAAAGGAAATTTTCAAAAACTGGTTCTTCGAATGCTTCGTACCAGAGGTAAGTGTTAATGAAATGTGAGCAAATGAGAATTTTTTGTAAGTAGAGCAATTTCTGAAATGTTCAAATCTTTCGGGAAAGGCAATGCTTCTTCTAGATATGACACCCTCACATCCATCAGCTGAAGAGTTGAGAACAGAAGATAGCAAAATATTTGTGATGTTTTTGTCTCCTAATATTACTCCCTCAATTCAGCCAATGGATCAAAATGCCTTGAAGTTAACCAAACTGTAGTACAGAATAAATCTTGAAAAACTAACAGAACCAGACTAAATTGCTCGAAATCAAATTCAAATGAAAGGGATTGAAAAAGTCTCCACTTTCAAAACAACCTGTATTTAAACATAGTTACCTTTCCATTTCCAACAGTGATGACATTGTTGTAGGAATATTCAGATCTCTGGAGTTCTGATTGTGTTTTCATCAAATCCACCACATGTGCTACTTCATGCTGTATTTGTTGAGCCCTAAAGTCTTCTGTAGGCAGATCATCGTCGTCGTCTTCTGCTACTCCCTCTGAAATTGTGCATATTAAATAAGGCCGATTTTTCCGTACTTCAGACAATACCATCATTGAATGCGTCATGAATAGAGCCATCCAGTTCAGCCACAGGAAATCCCGTATCGTCATAAACTACTATGTCATCTCTCAATGGATCATTTCTTCCGTTTCTAAAAAAATACAAATTGGTATCACCAGTCATTCAATCTGTCTATAAAGAAAGCTGACGCCATAATGTTCATATTAAAATATTGGATGAAATAGTCTGTTACTTAGTGATAGTTCATTTCAACAGGAATAGGTATACAGTGACCAGAGTTTCGTAATGTTACCATATGTTTAAACTGTAAATTACAATTTATGGGTTTTATATTACAGACCAACACATGATACAATAATAATACAATCGGTGCGAACTAGACATGTGTGTATTGCTGCGCAAATTGAAAGCTATAACTCTGGGAAATCTTCACTAATCTTAAGGAAACCATCTCAATAATTTTCCTTCAACATTCATAAGTGTGCTATACTTTCCTTCGTTTAGTTGATATATGTAATTATTATTATTATACTAAATTATTAATTTAGTTGTGTTTACATTTCTTTCGAAGTGGAATTCACATCACGCGACCTTGAGCTAGCAGTGCCGCTATATTCTTAAGGTGTGTACCTGTTGACCGGCCACCTCGTTCTGGTTGTCGCTATTGGGATATTTTTTGTTTTTTCAATTCATTGTCATCCCGTCTTCTCCCTTCCTTCTCCTAACTGTGACCTTTCTATTATGTGTAAGTGCTTCTTATAGGTCCAAGAAGATGAAAAGCCTATCCATTTGCATTTCATTCTCCCCAAAAAAAATGTAGTTTGATTATTCCGCGCGTTTGTGCTGCTTGCAGCGGGGTGGAATCGAGTTCTGTTCCGTTGATTCAGTGCTCCAAGTGTAAGAAACACTTTCACCATGATTGTGTCAATCTAACGGAGAATAATGTTGCATTTATGAGGGGGGAAGGGAATGGTCGTGCTCCCCGTACACTTCCGGTGAAAGACTTCTTCGTAGCAACTCTCAAGGTCAATGTCAGATCTATCAATCCGTGGCTGCACGCTTGGATAGGGGTGCTGGGGGTACGGTGATGACAGTAAAGCATTTCGAGGTACTGATGGAGCAGATGCGCAGTTTGAGTAAAGGAAAACGCCAGGATAACCTTTTTCTGCAGTTATCCAACTGTTCTAACCACTCCAAAACTCTAGCTGACCATGATTCTGCGATACAATCTTGCGAATCTGAGATTTGTGAGCTCCGGTTGGGTCAGGTTGCATTGTCTGATAATTTAACCTCTCTCATGAATAAAGTGGATGGCCTTAGGTCCTTTTCTGCTAGTACCGGTGCTCCTTCAGATGTTGCTGCCCCTTCAGCATCGGAAATATTGGATAGGGTTAAAAGATCCTATAATATAATTCCTTAACATAATAATGCAGGACGATAAAACCAAGTCCCAGATAGCCACACTAAACACAATCAGGCAAGAATTGACAGCGTGGCGAGAAGGATTTAACCATCAAGTATGTCAACCATGTTCCTATGATTGTAAGCTGCCCACGACAGTCTTCTCACTTCCAGAGACCAAAAAACTAGTCGACCTTACCTCCTGGCCAATTTTATATACCAACATCCAGTCATTTCCTTCAAGGTTCGATTAACTTTTTGCTTACACCCAATTACATACACCATTATTTTCATCACTTATCACAGAGACTTAGTTGCAACAATCAATCATCTACTCTGACATTTCTATTTCAGGTTATTCTCCCATCTTATGAAGATCGTCTATCTATCTATGGTTTACCTAGTTTTGCCGAGCGCCGAAATAGGGGCTACCTGATATTCACATTTAGAGCACTAAATGGACATTTCGGTGAGGATAACAGGGCAATGTATCCTTTGAATACGAACAGTTTGCGAGGTCATCACTATAAGTTGTCAAAGGAGACCTTTAGATGCTTCTCTTATAGGTCATCACTATAAGTTGTCAAAGGAGACCTTTAGATGCTTCTTGGAATCAGCTGCCAACAACTGGTCCTTCTGTGAACGTTTTTAAAAACAGACTGGATGAATGACTCCTACCTTTATAACGGTGTTTCACTTATTTAATTTTTGCACAATATTTAATTTACAGATTCTTTTCTTTTTAAATGTATTTTCTTGTTGGGTTCACCATTTGTTAAATAAATAAATGATCTACTCATTGGCGACTATAATTGCAATAGAAGGAAGAATAAACAAATCCGACAATTTCTAGAAAACTCTGACTTCGCTCAAATAAAAATCCCACTAACATTTATCATGAGTAATAATCCACCTAATACCCCACTTAACCATTCAGATCACACTAACTTTTCCTAACCAAATACCACACATAACAAAGGATGTCTATTTGAATCTAGATAAAATGTACATGCAACATCGAAAAAGTCAGTGATCAGATGGGAAACATCATCGCCGAAACTCTAACAGATGAATACGTAAGTGAATTCCAAAACAGACTAGCAGATCTAGTAAACAAACATACAGCAAGACTCAATAGAAAACACTTTCTGCACACATCACCACCACACGTACAAACGACAATGAAAAAAGGACACTAGTCAGTAACCATATTCATGGACATTAAGAAAGCATTTGATAGTGTGTGACACGAAGGTCCAGCAATCGAACACCCCAGTTTACCTACAAAATATTATTGGAAACATCTTAACGGACAAAAGCATGAGGTTTAAAATCGAAAAAACATTTAAAGTGTACTACAAGGCTCTCCATTGTCACCACTTCTATACAATATTTACGTATACGATATCTACAAAGCAACAGCAGAACTGAACAGTTACATCCTCCAATTAGCTGATGACAGAGCCTCAGAACACACAGCAAGAATCTGAAAGACATAATGGGAAAACTACAAAATCTATATAACAAAATCATGACAGATGAAATAATGGAGAATGGTACCAAATCCTGACAAATATAAATTAATAATATCTGGCCACAAATTATCAGATAACTCACCAACCATCAGAATGCCAATCCAACAGGCTAAATATCTAGTAATCTAGTATCTAATAAGAGCAACTTCAAAATACTTTCCTATAATAAAAGAAGGAAATAATTGCTGGGTCAAAACACTTTCGATCCTTTACATTGAAAGACCGCAGCATAAACCACACAACAAGTTCAAGAATCTACCAAACTATATGCAGACCGATAGTAGAATATGCATACTAATATGTAACAACTGCAGAAGACCCACCCTTAATAATATCGAAGTAGCAGAACGCAGTAGCTTGACTAAAATACGCTGTCCAGGAAATCACTCCATAATTCACCAAATGACCTCTGTGAAAAAATGAAGATAGACCCGAACCTAAGCCTCAGGACCCACCCTTAATAATATCGAAGTAGCAGAACGCAGTAGCTTGATTAAAATACGCTGTCCAGGAAATCACTCCATAATTCACCAAATGACCTCCTCTGTGAAAAAATGAAGATAGACACGAACCTAAACCGCAGGAAAGAAATTTGTGAGCAGACCACATAACTTCCAAATCCTCCAGCCTGTTGTTCTACAAGATCCGAACCAAGAACAAACAAAACAAAAATACATAATCAAACCCCTAATGAATATAATGAGGGACCTTTCTGATATGGGCGATAAATAACAACTTCACACTTTAGATTTTCTTTCAATAATTATCTATACTTCCTTTAAAAAAAGGATCTAAAAATGTATTTTATACTGGCAGAAAGACGCAAGTCGTTACCATTTGCTAGAGCAATAAATATCTTTTCTCTTTCTAATGAACTAAACATTACAATTTCATTAGACAAATGTATAGATTAAACAAAAATACTTTTAATATTATACAAATATCAATGTGACATGTATAAAAAGATAAAGAACTTATCAATAAAAATAACCATTTATTGAAAACTTCAGAAGCTTCTCTTCCATGAAATTCTTGAATGTAAAAGGGTCTTTCATTAACAGCGCCCCATTTTGTTCTGTAAATAAAACACATTATTTATTTGAAAATTATTGAAATTTTTATTTCATTATAAAGTACAATGGATATCATTAGTTGTGAAATAAAACATCATTTAAATGTCCACCACGGAAATGCTGGCAGGAATGAAGTTGTTGAACCCAATTTTCCATGACTCTCTCACACAAATCAGGTCGTATGTTAGCAATTACTCGTTCAACATTGATCTGTAAATCGTCTAAATTTGCTGGATGATTGCTGTAAATCAATGACTTAATGTAACCCCAAAGAAGAGTTAAATCGCAGGAACGAGACGGTCCATTTCTTGAAATTATCGAATCACTGAATTTTGTTTTCAATAAAGTCATTGTGTCATTGGCAGTATGACAAGTAGCACCACACGTTCTGCAAATCAAGACTAACCAATTCAGGCCATAAAAAATCAGTCAATATTGAACGATAACGATTTCAACTGGCAGTTCCAGGATAAAATCCACACCAAACAGTAAGTTTGTCATAATGTAATGGCAGTTCTTGATATTCTTTAGGTTTATTACCACTCCAGATGCGGAAATTCTGCTTGTTAATATAACCATTTAACCAGAAATGTGCCTCATCGCTGAGAATGATTCAAAATCATTGGATTAGAACTTTACCATAGCTCATACTCCTTATAAATGATTTCTTATGAAAATCTGCATCATTTCCGATTTTTTCTAAGCACCAATTCCTGAATACACGACGCTTTCAATGATCTATTGGTTTGACGTCTTTGGTTAAAACAATTCTGTATAGATGTAAACCAAGGTCTTTTCGTAAAATTCGCCACAAAGACGTCTGGGAGATACCTAGTTCTTGCAAACGTCGAGAAATCGATAAATTTTGGTCTTCACAAACACTTTCATTTACGGCACCAATATTCTCTTCACTTCTTGCATTTCTTTGTCTCACTGGCACTGTAACATCATGAAGTGTAAAATTTGTTTCAAACTTCTTCACTAAACATTCAACTGTCCTTTTATGCGGACGATTATAACGACCAAAAATTGGAGTTGAAGCGCGTAAAGATCGCGATTTTTCATAATAAATTTGGATTATTTGTAAACGTTGTTGGAGTGTGTACCTTTCCATGATTAAATGGTAGATTTTGATAAATACTACTGTCAATATCACAAATAAACAATGGCTGCCATGTGTGAGAAATGTAAATTTCAAAATGGAGCGTTCCCATTGAAAGACCCTTTATTGTGGGACAGTCAGTTTTTAAACTTCAGCAGTAATCTGCCATCATGTGCATATCCCATTTTCCTTGGTAACGTTCCTACATGGTTTTTATATCATGATGAAATTTTTCAACTTGTTTCTCACCGACATCTCAGAAATTCTAAGGAAAACGACCTATGTGTGTAAATAGTGTACTTTAATGCTCATGTTACTACACCCTAGAGTTAACCATTTCGTTTATCAGTTCAATATAATTTTCAGCTCTGCAGTTGCCCAGAAAATTTTCCACAACTGCAACAAATGAGGTTCCAGGCTTTTTGATCAGTTTCACTCATTGATCTTCCGAAATCAGGATCCCTAAAGAGTCGTCTTCTTATTTGAGGATATTCCTGCTTTAATTTTTCCAGACAGAAGCGTCTTTTTCCTATGTATGCAAAGCATGCTCCATTCTTATCGAGAGCCTTCACAAACTGCTTCATAAGTATTTGATAGATTCGGTCTTTACTTGGTGGAAATTCATTTTAATTAAAAAAAATGTATATGAGACAGTAATTTATTTCCACAAAAATGTTTGTACTACTACAACAATTGTTTCACCACGATGTGGCTTCTTCAGGTATTACATTGTACTGTCTGATGGTATTCAGTGTAACCGAGTTTAAATACATTTTTAGGCACGTGACCAAATAATGGAAGCACAAGTCATAAAAACTCTAGGTGTTTATTGGAGTTTGCCGCTAAAAATGCCATTAAGGAAAAATATTCAGTAATGGAGACTGATCAACATCTGTTTGTTCGTTCAAAAGGATTTTACGGGCATTCTACCTGTTGATTTCAAGAAATTCTAAAAGTGTTAATCTAGAACTTTTGCTTTCAACATGGATAATTTCATAATTATTGTTGAAATTATGCCTGAATTCCTTAAGATGATTAGCATATGTCGAATGTACAGAATTGGATATATAACCCCTTTGGTGTTCTTGGACACGTTTCTTGAATGATCTACCAGTCTGGCCAATGTATACTAATGGGCAATCTTTGCAAGTCAACTTGTAGACTCCGGATTTATTTTCTTTATTTGTACGATCTTTATTGTTTTTTATGTAGGTACTAAGGTTATGAATTGTCTTGAAAGCCGCGTTATAATTGAAACAACTTTTGAAATATTTAGCAATATTTTCAGATAATCCATTGACATAAGATAACGATTAGCGGCAAACTCCAATAAACACCTAGAGTTTTTATGACTTGTGACGTTATCTTATGCCAATGAATTATCTGAAAATATTGCTAAATATTTCAAAAGTTGTTTCAATTATAACGGGGCTTTTAAGACAATTAATAACCTTAGTACCTACATAAAAAACAATAAAGATCGTACAAATAAAGAAAATAAATCCGGAGTCTACAAGTTGACTTGCAAAGATTGCCCATTAGTATACATTGGCCAGACTGGTAGATCATTCAAGAAACGTGTCCAAGAACACCAAAGGGGTTATATATCCAATTCTGTACATTCGACATATGCTAATCATCTTAAGGAATTCAGGCATAATTTCAACAATAATTATGAAATTATCCACGTTGAAAGCAAAAGTTCTAGATTAACACTTTTAGAATTTCTTGAAATCAACAGGTATAATGTCCGTAAAATCCTTTTGAACGAACAAACAGATGTCGATCATTCTCCATTACTGAATATTTTTCCTTAATGGCATTTTTAGCGGCAAACTCCAATAAACACGTAGAGTTTTTATGACTTGCGCTTCCATTATTTGGTCACGTGCCTAAAAATGTATTTAAACTCGGTTACACTGAATGCCATCAGACAATACAATGTAATACCTGAAGAAGCCACATCGTGGCGAAACAATTGTTGTAGTAGTACAAACATTTTTGCTTCATAAGGCCCAGCTTAACATGCAGCAGAGAAAAATTTATTGTCTCCTTTACAACTAAAGGGTACTTAATGACATTTTGTTTCTCTATTAAGCTACTCTTTTCTAACCCACTGGTTTGTTCTGTCCCTGCTGCTTTATTATCTTTAAAACCTTAAAACCAAAGCTATGATGTCATATTCTTCTTTCATATTTGTTGAGTGACCAATAGGTATTGAACTATATTACATTATTATTATTATTAATCCTTTAGGAATTCTTCAACAGCATACATTCTGTCAAGAAAGTACCGGGAATTATCGATTTAAATCTGGCGGGGCAATGAGGCAGATAAAAAATTTTTTTCCTAGGTTGGTACCACTGTCCTTAATTACTGTGCCAAGCTTGAGCGGGATCTGTCAACTAGTGTGTTTGCAACAGCTGATTAAGTCAGTCGATGTCAGAGTGCGTGCCGATTTTTACTATGGGTGATTACTATGGGACGATAACGCGCCTATAATAAATGTTTCGATAATTGGAAGTGCCGTTGGCATAGATGTATTGGAGCAAATGAAGCCTATTTTGAAGGCGACCCAATAAATTTTGACGATTAAATGTAAAAATGTTGTTTTAATTGAAAATTTCCGGTACTTTCTTGACAGAGTAGTAACAACACAAAGACTGGATTTGTTTTATATGGTTTCGGAAAAAAGTATTGAAGGTATATGAAGTTCTGTTCGATTTATTCTTTTCCACTATTTTTACCAACATATAACGATATAGATGAAAAGGGGAAGAGTGGAATTATTTTTCATAATATTCAATAATATTTAAATAAGGTTAATCTGATTTGAATATTATTTAATCTGGATTTTCACCAACTAAGGAATTCAATATTATTTTTCATCTTCATGAAATTTTTCGTTTCTTTAGTCCTGAAATTGCGAAAAAATGCTGTTTATTCGACTTTCCAATGACAAAACCCAGGATCCTCTTTTTTTACTCATCCAATGGAGTTTCTTTAAGATGTCACTCACATATTTGGAATTTTCAGGTCAAATGGACTGTTGAACAAGTGGTCAACAAGCTTTTGACTTTACGACAGTGATTTTCACCATTTTATTTATAAGAGAATTTTTAAGGTATTCTCCGGTACGATTATTTCTAGCTAATTATTCAGGATCATCTTCTAGATCAATGATGCCTAAAGTACTTTCAATTCCATAAAATTTGCAAGAAATAATATTAAAATAGTTTTCACTCCAACTAATAAAATTTCGGATTTATTCTTCAATGCTAAAGACAAAAACAACCGGCTGTTTCATGCATGTACAGGTGTCCCAGAATGTTGAATTTGCTCATGGCGTAGTATAAATCATTATTCAGAAAAAAAAGATATTTCTATTTATATTTTTCATTTCACTATGGTCGTTTAAGACTATAACTTTTTCTAAGTAGACATCTTCTACTTGGCAAATGTCCTTGTCATAATATGCCTTATCTCTACTTTAACTGTATGTTCTATATTTTGTATATTTTTGTATGTTTGTTCTATCTTTTATTGTACATTGTTTTATTGGGGAGGTTTCCCATCATTCCTATTCAATGCAGTGTTAATAAATAAATAAATTTTCAATCATAACTTTTTTATGAACTTTTAAACAATATTTTAGAGCATGGAGTAAAAAAAATTACATTGAACCTAACAAAGCCTGTACAGATGTCAAGTTTCATGTCTCTTTATATGGAGGAGTGTTTTCCAGAGCATTGATTTTTTTCAGTTTCCCTCCTCAAATACCAAGGTTGCTACTCAAGTTTTGACAAAAACAAATATTTATCATCCGAAATGGCTTTATTGTTCTCCAAAATTTCTCCATGAAGATCAATCCACTTTTGCATGCGTTCGAACCAATTTTCGAAGACTTTTTTCCATTCTAGTTGAGTTACCCCCAAAACATGTGATTTAAACGCATCAACCACTTCTTCAGGCTTCGAAAAACGTAACCGTGCAATTTGTTTTTGATCTGCAGAAATAAGAAGTTACCGAACAAGGACTATACTGCGGATGACCCATCAGTTCGAGGTTTTGACTTTTTTATATCACTGTGGAGAATGATTTGTCATCAGCCATTAATTTCCTTGATTTTTCTGAATACTTTTGGCAGATTGGTGTACCATTTAGAACTGACCACTCAACATTGCTCTAACGGAACTGTGGTGACATGTCCAGTTATTTCAAAAAAATGGACAATTATTTGCTTGGAAGTGCTTCGTGCAGGAACAATGTATAGATCCACGATTTGTCATTTATAAAGACTCATAGAGGTCTTTTAAAGCATCGCAATTGAAATTTTTTAACATTTCTTTGCACCAATCGACAAAAGCTTTTTTTTTTGAGCGATTGTCAAATTATGCAGTATCAAATGTGAACAAGTCTTTTTGACACCCTAATGTTCATGCAATAATGAATGTATGAGGGTGGAACTAATGCCTAAGCATACCTCAAGCTCATGGTGTGTCATATGAGGATCTTTCAATAGTAGTTCAAGAACCAATGTTTTCTGGACGACTTCCGCGAAATTCCTAGTGAATCTCTAGCGAAATGCGATCAGGATTAAATTAGAAAAACCAGCAAAACACAGTAGCTCAAGATGTTGCTCTATCACAAAAAGTCGAAGTGAAATGATGGGCAAACTGCTGATGGTTTAATCCACTCCAAAAGTAACAGAAAATCATCGCACGAAAATGTTCGCGATTTAATTCCATCCTTTGACCCAGACAAATGTTTCAAGTATTTGTAAACAACACAATTAGCAGTCATGTGACAAAACATGTTCACCATTAAAAATGTAAAATTTTACAATGACAATCTCAGATTTGATATATTCATATCAAACAATATTTAAATAAGGTTATTCTGATTTTCACAAATTTTTATTGTTATATTCACAACAATTGTTTCGCTATCACAGTAGCATCATCAGGCAAGATCACATTTTGAATAACTAAGCTTGTTTCCGAAATCCGTTGCTATTTATATTACAGTAAGTACAATACATTTTTATTGAGCATTAAAACCCAAAAAAGGGTCTCTGCAAATTCCAGCTTATCTGAATATATTTAAGGTGAGGTGAGTTATTTAAATCTATTTGTTCGTTAAGTAATATTACAATTTTATTATGTTTATTTATCTCTAGAGATTCTAACAGATTTAAGGCATAACTTTTGCTTTCTATATGTAGAATTTCAAAGTTATGGTTGAAAGTATGTCCTGTTTCTAAAAAATGGTTGGAATATGTAGAATTACTTTTATTATTGAGGAAACTCTTCAAATGTTCACAAATTCTATGACGGAAAGTTCTTCCAGTCTGTCCTATGTAAACTTTAGGGCAATCACCGCAGATTAACTTATAAACCCCCGATTTATCATCTTTATGTGTACAGTCTTTATTATTTTTAATAAATTTACTCAAGTTTGAATTTGTTTTAAACGAAGTCCTCAAATTATATTTATTTTTGAGGTATGTAGCAATTTTCTCAGAAATACCTTTAGTGTATTTTAAGGAAATGTATTTAAAGTTTTCTTTTATATTAGGAAACACCATATTTAAAGCTATTTTATTATTTTTATTGATCAACAATTTGTCTATCAACTTGGGATCATAGTCATTATTAATAGCTATTTGTTTAATTATGTTAAGTTCTGAAATATAATTTTCTCGATTCATGGGAATATTAACTAATCTATGGATCATACAATTAAATGTTGATAATGAATCCACAACCTCCAAAAATGTATTCTTTGATTAAATTACACAAGGAAGATTATCCTATTAGACCGGTTGTTTCATTCGTAAGTGCACCTTCATTTAAACTTTCGAAAGAAGTTATTTAGATTATTTTAGAAGAAACTAAATTCCAAGCTAAATACTCGATAAAAAACTCACTACAGCTAATAAATAAAATAAAGAATATCCACTTACATTATCAACATTTAATTGTATGATCCATAGATTAGTTAATATTCCCATGAATCGAGAAAATTATATTTCAGAACTTAACATAATGAAACAAATAGCTATTAATAATGACTAGGATCCCAAGTTGAAGGACAAATTGTTGATGAATAAAAATAATAAAATAGCTTTAAATATGGTGTTTCCTAATATAAAAGAAAATTTTAAATACAGTTCCTTAAAATACACTAAAGGTATTTCTGAGAAAATTGCTACATACCTCAAAAATAAATATAATTTGATGACTTCATTTAAAACGAATTCAAACTTGAGTAAATTTATTAAAAATAATAAAGACTGTACACATACAGATTATAAATCGGGGGTTTATAAGTTAACCTGCGGTGATTGCCCTTAAGTTTACATAGGACAGACTGGAAGAACTTTCCGTCATAGAATTTGTGAACATTTGAAAAGTTTCCTCAATAATAAAAGTAATTCTACATATTCCAACCATTTGTTAGAAACAGGACATACTTTCAACCATAACTTTGAAATTCTACATATAGAAAGCAAAAGTTATGCCTTAAATCTGTTAGAATCCCTAGAGATAAATAAACATAATAAAATTGGAATACTATTTAGCGAACAAATAGATTTAAATAACTCACCTCTGTTAAATATATTCAGATAAGCTGGAATTTGCAGAGACCCTTTTTTGGGTTTTAGTGCTCAATAAAAATTTATTGTACTTACTGTAATATAAATAGCAACGAATTTCGGAAACAAGCGTAGTTATTCAAAATCTTGCCTGATGATGCTACTGTGACAGCGAAACAATTGTTGTGAACATATCAATAAAAATTTGTGAAAATCAGAATAACCTTATTTAAATATTATTTAATATGGATTTTCACCAAGTAAGGACTGAAACAATTCAATATTCATATCAGTATTGCCATATCTCAAAACTCAAGTAACAATCCTTGAAGAGTAAAAATACTAAAGGATTATTTGCAAATGTTATATTTATTTAGTATCATGTTTCACTGACTGTTCTACAATAGTTTAGGAATTGATTGTGGGCAGTTTTTATGCGAATTTTGAATGCATTATTAAGAATAATAAACCGATATTGAACAGTCATTCATGCTATAAAAATTTGTATTAAATAATAAAAGAACACCTACTGTTCTTCCTCTTCAGGATTCCACTGGTTTAAAACAAAGTTTTGGAAAGGTACACAAATATGACCATCCTTTGGGAGTAAATCTATATCGAAACTTTTTTGTTCTTCGAGACCCACCACAGCTTCATCTGGTCCTGTCGCCCATGCTTTCTCTTTGCCCCTAAAAAATAATAAAGACTCTGTGAATAATGATAACTCTTTGAGAAATGAATATAAATAAAAAAATATGCTATCTATTTATTACTATGAATTCAATTACGTATTAATATGGTATTGAATAAATAACCATAGTAGTTCTGTGTGGTTGTGAGACATAGCAGTTAACATTAAGGACAATGCAAAGCAGCTCGGATTTCTAGACTTCAACATATACCGAACATCAAGATTATTATTATTATTATTATTATTATTATCCTGATACTCCTAGATCTTCTGTGAAGATCCCTCAGAAGCTTTTTCAGCTTGTACGAGTTAGGAGTTCAGTTGTGTTCTGTGTAGGCTTTGTTACTGCGATCTTGCGCCACTTTAGGTCACAGCACTGTTAATTTTTGACCCAACAGTGAAATGGTGGCAGATACCCGTCCAACTAGAAAATTTCTTTTCTACCTGAATAGGATTCGAACCCTGGACCTCCCGGTCACGAGTCCGATGCTCTCCCGCTGAGCTATCCACACTAAGATAAGGGAGATAATGAACGCAAACACCACTATAATCGATGATATGAAGATCAAGCAACTCAGTTGGTGGCCATGATGTACAGAGAATGGACGAAGGCAGAATCCCGAAACAAATTATGAATTGGAGTCCATTGGAGCGGCGAAAACAGGGAAGACCGAAGATGACCTGGATACAGGGAGTAAGCAAAACAATGTCCAAAAAAGATCTTAGTCCAGGAAATTGGGAGAGTAGGCAGGAATGGAGACTGGGCACCTGAAGGCGTAGAACGCTGTAGAGCGGACATATATATATATACCATAATTAAACAAGTTTTAGAAATTACCAAAAAATTTGAAAGTGTACACACTATTGTGACTGAAGTTTTTAAATATTATTTCATCTTCAGACTAGGTTATGCAGGTTCAGAAACAACAAAACCATTAGTTTATTTGTTTTATAAAATTTTTGGTGAATAGAGAGAAGTAGGAACAGATGTCGTTTAGATATATTGAATACTTTAGATTTACATAAATCTGTATGGGTCATTCATTATATTCGGGATATTTTCATTATGAACTACTTTGAAAATTTCAACAGAGTTAAATTGAATGAAACACATATATACAGTTTAGTTAAATGAAACGCATATATATGTACATTTTTATTTATTATCTTGAGTTGTTCACATGATGCGTACAAAAGGTTTGATTATGGGGAGCCCCTTGAGCCCATCTTTAGCTGATATCTTCATGGATAGTTTGGAAAAACTATTCATGAAAATAAAAGTACAATCGCTAACAAGATAGTTCATTGATATGTAGATGACAACATTATATGCTTTAATTTTTGATTGTCTCCGTCTTTACTTGACGGAAATTCATCTTCAATATAAGAAAAACAAATGTTAACTTCCGCTATTTTATTGATTTACACGACAATTGTTTCGTCATACCATGACTTCATCAGGTGAGTATTTCAACTGAGGTATACAATGCAAAACATGACCTTAAATACACAGCTCTGGTACAAAAAATAGAGGGGTGGAAAGAGATGGTTTACAATTAATGAAAAATATTAAGTAGGGGGGATCTGTTTAAATCTATTTGATCATTCAATAAAATTTGTCTTTTATTATATCTATTGATCTCTAAAGTTTCTAACAGATTTAGTTTCTGACTTTTGTTTTCGATATGTAATATTTTATAGTTCATATTAAAATTATGGCCAGTCTCTAAAAAATGGTTGCATAAGTTGAATTCGGTTTATTATTAATGTAACATTTTTCATGTTCTCGTATCCTTGTTTGGAATGAACGGCCTGTCTGCCCCACATATACACATGGGCAATCACTACATGTTAACTTGTAATCTTCTGATGTTTTGTTTTTAGGAATGACGTCTTTATTATTTTTTATTAAGCTGTCTAAAGAATTAATAGTTTTAAAAAAGATGTTATATTTTTCTTTAAATATCTAGCAATCTTTTCAGATTTTTGGACTATGTAAGTTAATGAAATAAATTTGGTTTCGTTTGAATTTTTGGATATACAAGTGATATTGCTTTCTTGTAATTTATTTTATCAAGTAAATTGTCTACAATTAACGGATTAAACGTTAACAGGCCATTAATTCCAAACACGGATACGAGAACATGAAAAATGTTACATTAATAATAAACCGAATTCAACTTATGCCAACCATTTGTTAGAGACTGGCCATAATTTTAATATGAACTATGAAATATTGAAAACAAAAGTCAGAAACTAAATCTGTTAGAAACTTTAGAGATCAATAGATACAATAAAACACAAATTTTATTAAATGATCCAATAGATTTAAACAGACCCCCTCTACTTAATAATTTTCATTAATTGTATACCATCTCTTTCCATCCCTCTATTTTTTGTACCAGAGCTGTGTATTTAAGATCATGTTTTGCATTGTATACCTCAGTTTAAATACTCACCTGATGAAGTCATGGTATGACGAAACAATTGTCGTGTAAATCAATAAAATAGCGGAAGTTAACATTTGTTTTTCTTATATTTATATGCTTTAAAGGTACCAGTAGACAACTTGAAGGTATTCTTTATCACTTGAGATCGTTACATAAAAATATTTAGTTTACATTGGAAGTAGGAACTGAAAACTCATTAAATTATTTGGATTTAACAATAACTAAAGTCAATAAGAAACATAATTTTTCTATTTTTCATAAACCTTCTGTTACGGATATAATAATTCCCAAAAACACATTTCATCCAATGTAACATAAATTATTGGAATGAAATAAGTTACTTTGTTTTCTATCACTTTATTTACTGTTTATACAGAGACTTGAGTTTCGTAGTGATACTCCATCCAACATAAATTATCACAGCATGACAAAATTTGAATATCAAAACAGATTTAATCTGTTAGTCTTCTACAATTTTAATTTCAAAAAAAAATTTTATTCAAAAAACTTAGAATTAAATTAATGTCTACAATAAGCACCGCTTATATTTAATAGACGAATATAATCAAAACTCAACATATAACGTCAAATGGAATAAATAAACCAACAGATATAAAAAAATCATTAAAATTAATAAATATATATATATAAAGGAGAAAAAATTTTTGTTTCTGATCTTACCATTAAGAACACCAATTGCCTTGCAAAAACATGAACACAATTTAAGGACTTCTCGAAAAATATAATTTATTTGGAATATTTAATATATTTAAATATTCAAATAAGTATAGTCTGTTTAAAGCAATTATCCTGTTAAACACGTGTTAGGTGAGATATAGTGATAGTTATTTGATTTTGATATTTGGAATATTATTTAGGGCCGATGAAGAGATTACCAGAATTAAAATTGTTTTGTGAAGATATAGTGCATGTTTTGAGAGATTTCTGAATTAACTTATTCGAATATTCAAATACATTAAATATTTCAAATAAATTATATTTTTCGAGAAGTCCATAAGTTGTGTTCATGTTTTTGAAAGGCAATTGGTGTTCTTAATGGTAAGATCAGAAACAAAAATTTTGTCTCCTTTAAATATTTATTTATTAATTTTAATGACTTTTTTTTTATCTGTTGGTTTATTCATTCCATTTGACATTATATGTTGAGTTTTGATTATATACGTCCATTAAATATAAGCGGTGCTTATTGTAGACATTAATTTAATTCTAAAAACTTTTTGAATAAAAATTTTTATTTTGAAATTAAAATTGTTGATGACTAACAGATTAAATCTGTTTTGATATTAAAATTTTGTTATATTTCTTCTATCAAATAAAAAGCCTTTTTTATTTCACAGCATGACAAGTAAATTATCAACAATTCCTTTATCTCCGAATAATTTTAATCAAGAATTGAGTTTAATTAAAGTAATAGCAACTAATAACGGTTATTTGTCATTAATAATAGTCTGTATGATTACCATAACAGAATATAAAAATGCTATTAATGAAATATACCTATGCTAAAAACCGGGGAAATACAATTCCCTCACTTACTATGAAAAACCATTATTAAAAAAAATCCTCAACAACATAGGTATGAACATATCTTATAGAACTAAAAATTCATTAGTAATTGTTTTAAAAAATGCAAAACCTAAAAGGAACAAATCACATTTGTCAGGAGTTTACCAATTATCATGCGGTACCTGCTCAAAATTTTATATTGTTCAAAAGTAGACAATGAATTAAAGAAAGAGACCGAGAAAGCTGAAGATGATCTTCGCTCAGTGCTCACCGCACTTCAGAAGCGAGTGCTGTCAGGAAATTTTAGAGCCCTGTGGAGAAGATCCATGGACTATTTTCAAACTGGTTGGTTACTGGGGATGAGACATAGGTTCATCACTATGACCCTGAGAGTAAATAAGAGTCCAGGCAGTGCATTGAAAAGGATGTACAGCCCCCAAACAAGTTTAAAGCTTGAATTTTGAATTTAATCCGTCCTTACTTGGTGAAAATCCATATTAAATAATATTTAAATAAGGTTATTCTGATTTTAATTCTACATATTCCAACCATTTTTTAGAAACAGGACATACTTTCAACCATAACTTTGAAATTCTACATATAGAAAGTAAAAGTTATGCCTTGAATCTGTTAGAATCCCTAGAGATTTTTTTTTTTTTTTTTTTTCTCCTTTATTTATCAGCAATCAGAAATTTACAATTCTATGGGCTAATTTGATGGTTATAATTAGAGTGGAATATACATATGGAGCTTGAGGAGGCTTCCTCCACTGAGGAGCTCTCGTAAAAAAAAATCATATTAGATCAGCTGGCCACCGCCTTCGTAGTCTTCTTGGTTCGTGGATCTCCAGCAGGGGCTGTAGTAGATCATTTGGATGCCCTTCTAGCTTTGAAAGATGTTGTTGGGTTCTCCGCTTTATAACTTCTACAATGTATGGGACTGAGAGGTCATCGTGTAAGGTTTGGTTGGTGACATACCACGGAGCATTGGCTATTATCCTCAGTATTTTGGACTGGCATCTTTGTATCAGAGCAATATTGGATTTGCTTGCACAACCCCAAATTTCTATACCATATGTCCATATCGGGGTGATAATTGTTTTGTAAACAAGGATTTTGTTTTCCAAAGATAATTTTGACTTTCTACCTATCAGCCACAGTAGCTCTCTGGTTTTCAATTCCATTTGCTTCCTTTTTTTTATTATGTGTTCTTTCCAGGTAAGCTTGGAGTCCAAGTGGAATCCAAGATATTTCGCGCATGTAGTTTGGGGTATTGTTGTGTTGTTAAGTCGAATATTTGGACAACGTTCCTTCCTTAGTGTGAAGTCAACTTGCTTGGATTTGGTCTCATTTATTTTGATCTTCCATTTATTCATCCAGTGTTGTACTTTGTCCAGATGTTTCTGGACGAGTTCTGCGGCGATTGATGGATCTTCGTCTATGGCGAGAATAGCTGTATCATCTGCAAATGTTCCTAGTACAGTTTTGGTGGATGTGGGTAGATCTGATGTGTACAATAGATATAGTACAGGGCCCAGGACGCTACCCTGAGGAACTCCAGCTCGGATGGGGTAATTTTCAGAGATTTCTTGTCCAATTCTGATTCTGAATTTTCTATTCGTCAGATAGGATTTCAGAAGGTGGAAGTACTTTAGGGGGAGGATAATTTTTATTTTGTGAAGTAGTCCTGCGTGCCAAACTTTGTCGAAAGCTTGGCTTACATCAAGAAAGACTGAAGTACAGTATTTTTTCTCTTCAAAGGCTTGGTTGATGACTTGTGTGATTCTGTGAGTTTGCTGGACTGTTGAGTGACCTTGTCTGAATCCAAACTGATGATTTGGAATCCATTGGTTGTTGGGGATGTCGGTGTCGATTCTTTTTAGGATAAGTCTTTCCAGTACTTTGGAGGTTATGGGAAGCAGGCTTATAGGTCGGTATGATGATGTGTAGTTAGGATTTTTTCCTGGTTTAAGAATCATTAGGATCTCTGCAGTTTTTAGTACTTCAGGCCAGTGTTTCAATCTTATTATGGCGTTGAAAATGTTGGTTAAGAAGACCACTCCTTTTCTAGATAGTTCTTTTACCATTCTTGAAGTTATACCATCAAATCCAGGAGCTTTTTTAGTATTCAGAAGGTTGATTTCCGCATATACCTCTTTTGGTGTTAAGAATTTTATGTTTGATGTATCTTGTGGTGTGTTGGAAATGCTCTCCTCTATGTTGTTGTCTACCGTTTGATCGTTTGGGGTGAATACTTCGGCAAGGTACTCTGCAAATAAGTTTGCCTTTTCTTGTTCGCTTCTGGCCCATTCGGCATTAGGTAATGTCGAGTTTTTGATTGGTGGGATTTGTTCTTTCGGTTTACTCTTGGATTTTATAGGCCTCCATATAGAATAATCAGATCTCTTCAATCCTGTTATGTATTCTTCAAAGGATTTGTCTTGTAGCTCCCTAAGTCTACTCTTGAGCCTATTGGTATGGTAGTTTAGGTTGGTTTTGTCAGAAGGTGCATGTGTGAGTTGCCATCTGGATTTAGCTTTTCGTTTTGCGGCTATCAACTGCTTGATCTCTATGGGTATAGATCTAGATTTATCTTCCTCTTTCCTAATCTTTGGAGTACTCTGAATAGCAGCCTGTTTCAAGATATTGGCGAAAGTTTCTACTGCTTCATCAACTTCTCTAGGTTCTTTCAATCTCATCGACAGGTTTACTTGTTGATCCAAAAGTCTACGATACTCGTCCCAATTGGTTCTGCTGTTGTGTAGTTTTTGTGGAATTTTTCTGTTGATTGCGTATGTGCTTATTGTTGCTATTATAGGGGAGTGGTCCGAAGACAGGTCATAGCTCATTGTCACATCCATATATGTGCCTGATATCCCATTTGTAATGAAGAAGTCTAATAGGTCAGGTGTTTTCTTTGGATCGGTGGGCCAATATGTTGGGCTTCCAGTGGATAAGAACGTGTATTTTTTCTCTTGCAGTAGTTTAGCCAATTCTCTACCCTTAGTAGTTGTTAAACGGGAGCCCCAAAGTGTGTTTTTGCTGTTAAAGTCTCCACCTACAACAAATTTGCAACCCAATGTTTCGAAAAAATCTCTGTATTGATCCATTTTTAGATTATGCTTAGGAGGACAGTAAACTGCAGAAATTGTCAGATCGTATGACGTCATTTTTACCTTCAGGGTAGTGGCTTGAAGATGTTCTTCTTTATATTGGTGCATTTCAAAGTGACTTATTGTTTTTTTGATGAGTACAGCAGCTCCGGCATGTGCAGTGTTATCGGGATGGTTGGTGCAATAAGTTATGTAATCTGGGATTTTAAAATAGGATTTTTCAGTGAAGTGTGTTTCACTTATCAATAAGATGTCTATAGCATTGTGGCGAAGAAAAGTTTCTACTTCATTTTTGTGCTGTAGGAGGCCATTGGCGTTCCATTGGGCTATTCTGATACATTTAGCGAATTTTGGTGATTAGCGTGGATAACATGTTTAGTATCATGTTGTTCTGTTGAACTAGTTGTTGGAACATTCCTTTAAACTCGAGCAAGAATGTACTCAAGGTAGTTGGGGAGTCTTCATTGTATTGTGTAGGCACGTTGTTTGATCCTCGTAAGGCATCTGAGTATCTTCGTTTATGTGGTTCCTGTTCTGGCAACTGAGGTCTAGTGTTCTGGTTGAGGGGACTTGGTACTGTTCTTTGTTGTAGGTTCAGTCTGTTGTTCGCGTTGTTGGGCTTCTTTATAAGGGTATGGTAGAATTCACAGCCTTTATAGTTGGCAGGATGGGGACCATTACATAATACGCACTTTGCAGGCGTGTTAGCGCTTTTTTTGCAGTCTTCTGTTTTATGTGCTTCGCCACATTTGACGCAGACATATGGCCTATTACAGTAGGCCTTAGTGTGTCCATACTGCTGGCATCTCATGCATTGGGAAATACCTCTTATTTTTTTTGGAGGTTCGATAATTACCACTCTGTTTTGTATACCTCTCAACTTGTATATCTCCTTATTGTTATCTGCTGGTTCAAGGTCGATAAAAAAAAGGTTAAGTGGCTCTTTTGTCAGGCGGCTTCTTCCATTATGAATGTTTCTCACATTGTGTCCTAATTTGTTGAGCTCTTCCTTTATTTCTGCAACAGGCGTTGAATAGTGTAGGTTTTTAATCACTATTCTGAATGCTCTCTCCTCCTTTGGTTGGTATGTATGATGTATAATCTTTGTGTTTTTCATGTGTTGGATTAATTTGCGATATTCTTCTGGTGTGTGGGTATTTATTTTTATTGTGTCGTCTGTTAGCGTTTTTGTTGTGAATTGGTCTATTTTTATGACCTGGTTCAAGTTGGTGATCATTTCTTTATAATTTGTTACTCCGTATACATAAATTGGCGGCGGTTTCAGAGTTTTCATAGTGGCATCGGCTGCTCTGTTGGAGCTTTCATCTTTCTCTTCACTTAAGTGGCTGTACCTGTTGGTTATTACTATTTCATTCTCGTTGACATCATTGATTTTCCGTTTTTTTGTTGTTCGTTTTAAATTCTGCCAGCAATGGCAATTGTTGCCTTCGGGATCGTTGCTGAATCCTCGGAAATCTTCATCGCTTGTAGATGACGTTCTGTAAGATGTTGACAGTGGCCCAACCTGTATTTCAGTACTTGTTTGGTTCATGTTAATCTGTGGGAAATTCCCAGCTGGCAGTTTTTTTTTGGGTCCGATATTTATAAACACTTTTAAGATGTTATCACTGTTTCATATGTTTAGTATGATAAATACTGGGAACAATTGTTTTAATTTATGGATGATCCGATATTTCCGCGATTTCCGCGGAAATATTAGTAATGAAGGAATTTATTCCTTATGGAAGTTTTTGTAGAGTCTCTTTCTCAAATTGATTATAATTCACTATTTCTTTAATTTCTCTAGATACACATTGATTCAAAAATAACTCCCGATTCACTTTAGCATGTGCACTCACGTGTCTCGGTTGGCGAATGATCCCTAGAGATAAATAAACATAATAAAATTGGAATATTACTTAACGAACAAATAGATTTAAATAACTCACCTCACCTTAAATATATTCAGATAAGCTGGAATTTGCAGAGACCCTTTTTTGGGTTTTAGTGCTCAATAAAAATTTATTGTACTTACTGTAATATAAATAGCAACGGATTTCGGAAACAAGCTTAGTTAAAAAAATTTATATGAGACAGTAATTTATTTCCACAATTCCACATTTTCGTGGAAATAAATTACTGTCTCATATACATTTTTTTAATTAAAATGAGTTTCCACCAAATAAAGACCGAATCTATCAAATACAAGCTTAGTTATTCAAAATGTAATCTTGCCTGATGATGCTACTGTGATAGCGAAACGATTGTTGTAAACATAACAATAAAATTTTGTGAAAATCAGAATAACCTTATTTAAATATTATTTAAGTTTAAAGCCGCCCCATCCGCTGGAAAAATAATAGTTATGGTCTTTTGGGATTCTAATGGTATTTTGTTGATAGAATACACTAAAAAGGGTGAAAGCATCACAGCAGCATTATACGCAACCACTTTACGTAAGTTAAGAGAAGCAATTGCTGCTTAATGACAACGCAATGGTTCACAAAGCTCGCGTGGCGAAGGCTGCTGTGCGGGAATATAGCTTTAAAGAAATTACTCATCCTCCGTACAGTCCAAACTTAGCCCCCAGTGACTACTACCTATTCCAAAATGTGAAAAAATATCTTTGTGGGAAGGGATTTTCCTGAATAACTGAAGGCAGCAATGAATACCTATTTTGAGGAGAAGCCGGAAGAATATTTTTTACAAGGTTTACAGAAGCTTATTTCTCGATCTAACAAATATATTGAAGTTCTAGGAGACTACACTGAAAAATAGAATTTTTCCAAGTTTTCTTTCATGCCTATACCAAGAATACATTGAACACCCCTCATACCATAGTGATATTGAGAATACATTTCTTTACTTGAATTAGTTCGCTATGATATGTCGTGTATGTATATTTGCGTGCAATAGATTGCGTTAGTGTATGATTAATACCTTAGTGTTTCTGTGCATAGCTAATATAGCTACTTCACAGATTTGTGGTTGTTGGACATTACAGTGCACTGAAGAAGAACAAACAAGTTTGAAACGTGTGCATCTCTGTACTTATGTCCCAATGATCAACAAAACCTTATCAGGCTGGTTCGAGTTTAGAATTGTTAGAGAGATGTATGTTACACTGTCTTGATTTGTAGAATTTTCTATTACCATAGCTCACACTTCTTGTTAATGATATTTGTTACAGATCAGCCGAATTAATTTATTTGAACCCTGTATATCTAGTGGTGTTGTGAAAATGTATCACTATATCCATAGTCATAACCAGGAAACTTCGCAAAACGTACAAAATTGGGATTGATTCATTAGATTCAGTGCTGAATAATTAAAACAAAAATTTAAGGTGACCCATAAATTGAATGAATCGACAGGGCTGCAAAAAGGCAGAAAGAAATAGAATTTAATTCACAACTGCCTGATCAATTCATAGATTCACAATATTTCAGTACGAATGAAAAATATGATATTATTAAAGAAAAAAAACTTACAATGCCAATAATTTAAAACATGATTTATCCATTGGCAAACTGTTGGTAAACAGATTATCTACTGTACTCAAATTTGAATCTATCCTGTTTGAGAAAAATACAGACTCTAATTCTGGAATTGGAGCAAGTAAACTATTACGATCTTTCACAATGGTATTTTTCACCCCTTGAGTGTATCTCAATTTTTTCTTCTTTTTTTTTGTAGGCTGAGCAGCATCATCATTATTTTCTTCATTGTTACCATCATCTCCATTATCTAGAAAAATAGTTCTGTAGCTAAAATTTTCAGTTACTCTTGTGAAGCATGTAGAAGTCGAATATTTAATAAGAAAAAAATTATTTGTTATATTTATTATTATTTTTATATGTTAAATTCACAAAACATGCTGCTTGTTTTGTGAATTTAACACAGTTACTATTGTGAATATTAAATAAGAAAAAAATTATTTGTTTGCTATCCAGGTCTTTTCCCTAAAATTCATTAAATTAAGAGTTACATGATACCACTCACTGCAACTTATTGAAATAATGAACCCTATTGTAAATTTTGCATTGTTACATCTTGAAATACTTTAACAAAATTAATATAATATAAAATGATATACTGCACCTTTATCTTGAACTTGATTTTTTTCTGCAAATCTTGCCATTGAGTTAGCCAATTTTAAACCTTCAGCATGTACATCGTCAACTCTTATACCATATACTTTAGCTCCAATATCTAAAGAAGTACTAGCAACTTGTAGTGTGTTACTATTTTGTTTTTTGGACACAACTCTCAATAAATCAATAATTTGAAGCTGCCATGCTACTCCAACTGTTATTTTCTAAAAGAAAGTAATTTTACACAAGACTGCTACGAATAAAAAAAACATACATTCTCCGTAAAAAGTTTAGAACAAATTTGGAAATGATCCTTTATTTCTTGTTCTCCACTGAATTTAACAGAATCATTTAAGGCAGGACTTTGTGTCTTCTTTTGAATTTCAATAATACTACGTCTCGAAGATCTTTCAGATTCATCATTAACAGGTTCCTGAAAATAAACAGTATATGAAGTAATACTGTATTCTTTAAATATTATACTATTACTGATGTTATTGGTGTATCAACTAATTTCATCAAGGTCCTCCTTCTTAAATTGCTTCCTTTACTACTTATAGGAGTTGAAATTTCCATGATTTCTTTATGATCCTTTATTCTTCTTTGTAATTTTCAAAAGTCCTGATAACAATTTCTCATTAATTTATTCAAAGCCACCTTGAATTCTAATAAAACACATACAAAAAATAATCAAAATACAACGGTTTTCAGATATGAATTCGAAATGTCAATTTTGAATCTGCGTGAATTCTTCTTTTTCTTTTGCCCAATCTCTATTTTTTTCTCCATCCGCAATAAAATCAATATCACCAAGAGAGAAGGCTTAACTACTTCTTTGATCAACAGGTCAAAACGATGCTGAAACTGCTAGAAATTCTTGGTAGCAAAGTAATGATAATTTCTTCTTCTTCTTCTTCTGTCAAGGCTACCCTTATTGAAAGGGCAATTTGGGCTCAACCGGAGGTCATGTACCCAGTCACTATATTACTATTTCTCCCCCTGTTCCCAGGGTTGGAAAGGATATTTGACGTACACAGGGCTAGAACAACACATACATAATGTTAGTTACATATAAACTTACATTCGATTGACTACAATTTCAACCCTGAAGCTTCTAAAAAACTAGTCAAACACTCTATAATCTTAATCGACTGGCTAAAAACGACATCGTTCACACTAATTGGTCATTCCATTCCCAATTGTGTTAATTTATAGTATAATATATCACAGTTGACCCTGTTCAGCTGACAATTAAAAAGTATATGTACAATATCTCCGTATTCTGCACATTGACAATTAGATTTTTTTTTTATTATTTTAATTATTATTTTTTATTATTATTATTATATTATTATTATTATATTATTATATTATATTATCATTATATTATTATTATTATTATATATTATTATTATATATTATTATTATTATTATATTATAATTATTATTTAATAGATTTTTTTTTTATTATTTTAATTATCTAAATTGATTTCCATATCGTCTTCCTCGTCATTTTTAAACTCGTCTGTTGTCTGATGAACGATTGCTGTAGCTTGTATTATTTTATAATCTTGATGTAGTTGAATTTTTCTATTGTTACTATTAGGTGAATTTTTAAAATAACGAGGAAGGAGATAATCTATTTGCGCTGATTTTTTTGGTTGTGAGTTGTTTGAATCGTTATCTATCATATTAAAATTTTCTTTTCTAGCATTACTTTTTAATTCTTCCCAATCGTAAGGAATATTATCATTACATTGTGAATCTATTAAACATTTTTTGTGTTCTTCATGATTATATCCCGGTATTTGTGGGGGTGGTCTTTTTCTTTGAATGGGTGTGCTGACTCTGCGTGTGTTGTTGACGATTTGTGTTTGTTTTTCTTTAACTTTCTGAGCGTACGATTGATTGTTAATGGTAGCTGGTGTTCGTAAAATAGTTTCATCAATTCTGTTATTTTTTGTTAGATTTGGAAATTCTTTGTCATTCGTGTATAAATTTCTACTATTGTTTTTCAGAATAATATTGGCTTCAAAGTAAGTGTATTTATGAACTGCCATCGCCTCTTTTATTATTTTTTGTCTATCGAATTCCGGACAAATTCTATCTACTGCAGAATGGTTTTGACTACAGTAAATACAAATTGGTTTTTTTGCTTCGCATTCTGTCTCTTCGTGCTGTGAACCACAATTTCTACACCTTTTTTTACCTCTACACTGTTTTGCTGTGTGTCCATATCGCAAACAATTATAGCATTGAATTACCGGGCTTATATATTGGTCTACATAGATTATGTTGTGAAATAGTTTGATGTTATTTGGTAAATTTTTTCCGCGGAATGTAATCACACATGACTTCGCGTCTACGTAAGTCGTTTTACCGTCTATTGTTTGTCGTCTCTTTAAACGTCGTACCTTTATAATTTCAGATGTTGAATCTGCGTATTTCATAATGTCTTCCTCGGAGATGCTTAATCCGATATCTGAAATGACCCCCATACTTGTTAACAAATATGAAGATATGAAAACATCGTAATCTACGAAATTATTTTTTTCCACAAATAAATTTGCCTCGCGTGGATTAGCAAAGTCTACACCAATTCGATTTCTTCCCTTCCTAGCTATATTCTTTATATTAAAATTGAAATCATCGTTATCGAAAAACATCTTTCCCAACGATAATGGATCGAGGTTTCCAATATTTCTTGATTTGCTTTGTATGAATACTGTGTAAGGTCCCTTATCGGACACCGCATATGTAAAGGATTGTTTATTCGCATTTTTTTTTTGTTGCTATTATGTTTTGGCTGAGAGATTGAATTTGTGATAACATTTCATGATCTCCTTCTTCTGTGGCTTGTTTTTTTAAAATTTGAATTTCATTGTTCAACAATGCTAAGTCTGCAAATGAGAACTTATTCTCGTCTTTCAAGTCATTAATTGTTTTGGCTGTTTTAGGGGTAACTGATCTCATTATCCGGGGAAATATCACCGGATCTTGTATGCTCATTTTTTATGATATTATGTCTTTTTTTTTCCGTCAATATAAGAAAAATTCAATATATTTATTCAAATATAGTCAATCAAATATTAGTTTTCACTCACCACCAACGATAACACTGAGGATTAAGTTATAAAATACTTAGGGCTCACTTCGATCTTTCCACCGCATCGAATCTCACTGATCTCTAATGATAATTTACAAGAAATAAAATACACTGAAAATTTTGTCCTTGACGTTCTATGTTCGCACCTTGACGTTGACAAGTGATAAGTGATGAAAACAATGTTTACAGTACGTACGATTAGAGATGATCTAATCCATAGACAAATTATTAATATAAACAGTATTGAAGAGATCCACATATTTTTATAAAGGAAGATTAGGCGGGAAGAACAACTTAGGGTATTTTATGCCTACTTTTCACTGTCGATGCCAGGTGTAAGAGTCTGTGGTTGCTTCGTAGATTTGCGCGCGCGTCTGAAAATGTAAACATAACCCTGGGAGATGATCCTTTTGTTCTCCAGAAGATTAGTGCATAGATTAACAAGAATATATTCTTTTATCTATGGATTGGTGGTAATACTCCGCGACTGAACGCCGGTTAGAAATAGAACACCATTGTCCATTGTTCATTAAAAGTGAAGATTAAACACAAAGGGAAGTCGACTGAGCTGCCTTAACATGTAAAGTTATTGTATTGGATTACCTGAGGTCAACGTGAGAGTGAGGTCGCTAAGGGCGACCTGTTTACTTTAATCTGAATTGACAATTGAGCTATCCCGTGCTATATGGAGTACTCTAAAAGATTCGGGAGTTTACGGAGTACTGTAAAAGATCAGGGAGTTTACGGAGTACTCTTAAGAGCGCTAACCTTTTTATCGTGATACTCTAGTGGCGGGCGAATAGGACGTTACGTTGTGTAGACAACCCTAATTATAACTAACTAACCCTAATTACAACTAACGGGAGCAAGGAAACAATGACGGGAGGTTCAAATATTCGAAACACAGTAGTACCAGAATAATATATTTCTATTAGTAATGTTAAAAAGCAACGACCCTCAATGAATGGAAAGACATTTATCAGCCTCAAGTTTAATCTACTCTACGCACTGGTTCATAAAGCGCCTCAGTGGACCTAATAGCGCCCCGGGTCCAAATGACTTATTACTACATATCATTAGGTCGGCAACTCGCTCAAATCAGATATCATTCATATGCAGCGAAAGGGGTTAGAAGGAAAAGGGGATACAGTCAGCATTCGCACCTTCAACTGCACTTCCGGTAACCAGTGCTGAACCTTCCGTTACAAGGGGTAAGTTTAAATGGACAGTGAGGTACGGGTAACTGTGGCATGCCCAGGAGATCTCCTTGAAGAGGGGATCTAACATAATTCGAGTCGACTGGAGAAGTTACTATCAAATGGACTGTATCTGGCCTCCTCGGGGTGACAAGGCCTTGGAAGGCTCAGATACTACTGAAGAACGAACCGAACACTACCTGAAGGGTCACGCAAACTAATACCTGGGGATATCACAATACCTCGGACCAATTATCCAGCAATCACCCACACATTCTTACAGAAGCGTTGGATATCCGGAGGTATTTACTTATACGATATGTCGTCCTCTACCAGGAATACTCAGCAATTTACCCTAAAGAACGCCACTGGTTCACAAGGAATACAATATCTAAAAGTAAGTGGACACGTGCATATGGCAAATATGTAACACAAACTGACTAGGACATTATAAAATAGATACAGTACGTTACAATCAAAGCAAATAAAGAAATAGGTATCCAGGGGATCATACAAGAGTACATGCAAATCAGCTACATATCAAGCACCGCAATTAGTATGAAGAGATGATAAAATCCCTTTTAGCAAGTATTACGCAGATAAAGAACCACTATTTACAAATACAGCAAAAAGCAATCAGGCACCGAGAGAAAGTATACAATACAAACAGATAACTTGTGAGGGTCGCTTTAGTTAAGGCAATTAAAGGCAATGCAATTTAGTTAAAACATTCCGGTCGGATTAAATAACAGAGAAGCAAACATACAAGAATGAAAAGCTATGAATGGAAGTACAATGAACGAGCGTGCAATCATTAATTTCATATTAACAGTAAGGTGGTATTCAAAAATATACAGCATGCAATTAATCAGAAGCATTTAAAAGAAGTTGACTTACTAAGAGTTACCAAGGGGAACTGTTACGAGTACTATTATCTCGAGTATGTTACTTAGTTGCTCAGGAGGTTTATTTCCAAGAACCTTCCTCTCAAATGCTTCAAAATATAATGGGAATGCTATAAGGACATTGTTCTCTTTGTTATTGTCACTAATCACGTATGTGTCAAGTTACAGCGCCACAGAGTATTTGACACAGAAATAACGCGGGTAAATACAATGACATAATGGTGGAATTCATATAATCTATGAGGGACTCTGTGACTCGTATCATACTCGTTCATACATGTAAGCGTCTTTATCTTCATTTCATTTATTGGGATCTAAGAGGTGGTTAACAATGGTACTTTGTTTGAGAATTCAGAGTGTTTAGAATGAATGAAATGTGGAATACACAATTAGATATTGACACAACAACCCTGTGTCTTTTCGGAGAGCCGCAACAAGGCCTTTCTGAACAACTATTATTAGATATAAATATTATAATGAATAGGTAGTAAAATAAAAGACACCACAACCTCTGTGTCTTTAGAACATCGCAACAAGACATTCCTGAACAACGATATTATGCGCCCAGATTATAATAATCTAATTAGATAGTAGGTGTGTGAATGGGGAATTCCTGACCAAAGGGTTATTGTTAAATTACCTCGAAGATCTTTGTTACATGTTCCTATTGCCAGGTTATGTGTGTTCACTCAATTGATTGCTGTATTTACCTTTGCATGCACACTAATTATGTTTTAGGATATTAGAAAGGTTGTCGATCTCTGGAACCTTAATTTTATGAATAAAGGGAAGGACAGGATTGAAGAATGTATGGGAGCTGAAGAGAGGTCAAGGTTTTTTATCCCAGACTCTTCTTTTTGTCTTAAAGTATAACCTCGCTCTCATACACCGAGTTAGATGCGGCGCCCTGCCCTTTCGCAAAAATATTGTATTTTTACTTATCCTTGCATTCTGAACTTCCCGTCACTGTTTCCTCGTTCTCGTTCAAGTTTAACTTGGGTTATCTACACAACGAAACGTCCTATTCTCCCGCCACTAGATGATCACGATGAAAAGGTTATCGTTCTTTAGAGTAATCCGTAAAATCCCAGATATCTTAGAGTACTCCGTAAAGTCCCGGATATCCCGGAGTACTCTTTAAAGGTTGGGATAGTTCAGTATACAGTTTATCTATGAGATAATCCATACCATCCTTACTTTAACAATAGTGCTATCATTAGATTACCTAGTAGAACGACCTCTATGTTAAAATCATTTGATGAGATTTCGACCATAGATCAACGAGACTGTTGTATTATTCAGTAATCTGCGATTTCGACCACTATCCGTGCGTTCCACTAGACGACCAAAACGCTCACACACACGTTCACGGCCTTTTTCGTTCCACTAGCTTTTAAGAAGCCTGCGAATGTTTGTGATGTTTTTGTTGGCATTGCAAGTGGAACGGGTATTGTGAGCGAATAGCGATGACAGATGAATGACAATTCGTAGGTTATGGTATATTTGAAAAACAATGGATGAAACGTGAAAATAATGAAAAATAATATATATAATAATCATTCTTTGCCCTCTTGTACATGTCTTGCATGCTCTGTAGATACAATTACTTCCACCAAAAGGTCCAAACATAATTTTCAACCAATCAGATTGTTTGAATTTTAACACACGATGTATTTTAGTGAGAACCAATCCATTCTTCAAAGCTTGCTTCAAATTTTTATAGTGAATAATATACTTCTTCTTTTGATGTAAAGTGACCATAAGTTTTGCATTCTGTCCTCAGCATTACAATTTTAAGACTAGAACGTCCTGTTATGCTTCTCAACAGAATGCAAAACTTATGGCCAGTTTACATCAAAAGAAGAAGTATATTATTCACTATAGAAATTTGAAGCAAGCTTTGAAGAATGGATTGGTTCTCACTAAAATACATCGTGTGTTAAAATTCAAACAATCTGATTGGTTGAAATCCTATATTGATCTAAATAGGAACTTGAGGAAAGCAGCTAGGAATGAGTTTGAGAAGAATCAAATTAATGAATAATGCTGTCTTTGGTAAGTTCATTTTTTTGATCTTATAGTCAAATATAAGATCCTTATGACATTATCATTGTTACAGGAAAAACGATGGAAAATATCAGAAAGAGAGTGAATGTTCATCTTATGACGAAATGGGAAGGGCGCTATGGAGCGGAAGCTTATATTTCCAAACCTGAATTCAATAATTCCGTTATTTTCAATGAGAACTTGGTAGCAGTTGAACTTCGGAAACTTGAAGTGTATTTAAATAAACCGATTTATGTGGTAATGAGTATACTGGATTTAGCTAAAATCACCATTTACAATTTCCACTATGATTATATGAAAAAAGCTTTCAGTACTGGTTGTACCATCTTATATACTGATACTGACTGTCTCATATATGAGCTATTAGAAGATCCTTATGAGGTGATGAGAAGAGATTGTCATACACGATTTGATACCTCAGATTATCCCGAGAATAACTTATATGAAATCCCTCAAGTAAATAAGAAGATATTGGGGATGATGAAGGATGAGAATGGGGGAGTTCCGATGACTGATTATGTAGGACTTAGATCCAAACTGTATACAGTCAAAAATTCCAATGATGAAATTGATGTGAAGAAACGACAATGGGAGAAAGAAGAGTATGACTCTGAAGAAATCGAATCCATGTGTCGAAATTATGGTGTTACCAAGAAAGCTAAGGGGATTAAAAAATCTATTGTGAAGAACAAAATAAGTTTTAATGATTACATAGAATGTCTGGAAACTTGGAAGCATAAGATTATTTCACAAAATTTAATTAAAGCTAAAGAACATCATGTGCATTTGCTGACGCAGGAAAAAATAGCTTTAAGTCCAGAAGATGACAAGCGATATTTGGTACATGAAACGTTCGAAACACTACCTTGGGGACACTATTCGCTTGATAAACGGAAGAATGACGAACTCGAAGAACCAAGGAAGATGTCAATATAATTAACTATGTAATAACAATGATAATAAAATGATTGATTTCTCGTTTTCAATTCTACACACCTGTAGAATATTCATCAACCTCATATTAGTTACAGTTGATAGTTCGAAATAGCAGATACACAAAGCATTATATATTCCCCATCATTAAAAATATTATTTAAGATATCATAAAATTGAAAGATATTCAATCTATCTCACTTCAGAATGTATCTTATTCGAAAAACAACAAATAATCCACTTAATCAAATTATCATCACACCTCAAGTATTTTCCTTCCAATAAAGACAACAGCCTTCTACCAACATAATCCAACTAATTAATCCATCATTCAATAACAACAATCTTATCCACCCCCAAGCTATCCACTACAGATAATCATCCCACCACGATAAAACCGATAACACTAATTAACACTCCGACAACAGCATCCAAAACACATCATCTCTGGACCTTGAAAACCCTACCCTACACGTATACACCTCAGCCTCCAACCCTCATTCTCCAACCCCTCAGCATCTAACTCCAGCATCCCTTGACCTTGAAAACCCTGCCCTACACGTATACACCCTCCAACCCTTATTCTCCAACCCCTCATCCTCAAACCCTTCAACCGAATGACTTTGAAAACTCACCCTACACGTCTACATCCTAATGATATTGAAAAAACCCAACCTACACGTCTACACCCTCCCAACCCCCGTGGGACTTAGAAAACATTTCAAAAGGAACAAATAATTAGAAAATCGACTGTAGAATTTAGTAGGGGAATTTACATGTGTTTGTGCTGGAAAGTGTGACGAAACCGCTGTTGCTAATCTACTGGCCTCTCTATATTTATGCCAAATGCCATGTGTTTGTGCTGGAAAGTGTGACGAAACCGCTGTTGCTAATCTACTGGCCTCTCTATATTTATGCCAAATGCCATGTGTTTGTGCTGGAAAGTGTGACGAAACCGCTGTTGCTAATCTACTGGCCTCTCTATATTTATGCCAAATGCCATGTGTTTGTGCTGGAAAGTGTGACGAAACCGCTGTTGCTAATCTACTGGCCTCTCTATATTTATGCCAAATGCCATGTGTTTGTGCTGGAAAGTGTGACGAAACCGCTGTTGCTAATCTACTGGCCTCTCTATATTTATGCCAACTCGTTTCACAAAAACTCTCTAAGCAGTTATCTTTCCATATTTGACAACTTTTGTCTAAAACTAATGTAATCAATTTAGAATCTAACCATTCTTTCGCTATTCCATTCAGAAACAACCGTAAAATCAAAATTTTGTCTCTATCTTCTTCTACTTCACAACGCGTGCATTCCGTCTCGAATTTTTCGAACCATAAATTCACTGAAACACTCTTACCATCAAAATTAATCAGCACAAAATCCTCCTTTTTCCTCTTGAAATCCTTGCTTTTTCTTGAAAGTTCTACCATTTCCTGTGCTTTTGGTGATTCTTGTCCAAATACTGTTCTCACGTATGCGGGTGAATAAATCAGTTGTAAATATTCATTCTTAAACATCACATCTTCTTCGGCATCAAAATATATTTCTTTCAATTCCGGAGTTAATGAAATGACACGTACGAAATGAACCTCTTACTTTAATCGATTTCAAGATATTCTTCACCTTCGGTAGAGCCAAAAGTTCATGATGGTCAGATATATCCTGTTTGTCCTCTGGTATTTCATAATATGTATTTTCCGTTCCCGTAGTTTGGATCCATTTGAATTTATATGTATTTTTCTTCTTATCAGTCTTGGATGCTTCCAAATCTTCATGGATGTCGTCATTATAGCTTACGTTTTTGATTTATAAGAATGTAATAAATTCTTATTTTTATAATTGAAGAAATAGACGATTTGATGTCATGATTCTGGAAGATTTTATTTTCTTGAGTTTAAAATATAACAGAATATCATACACAAGATAAAATAATATACATACAAAGAAATAAATGAAAAAAATAGCTTACTAACCTGGAAGAAATAAAAAACAATGCTATTTCTTCGGGTTTCTCAATTCACATTTCTAACAACTAACTAAATAAACATGTGACACCATGTGACAACATGTTAACATAAAAATGAACATAGAACATAGATCATAAAACATAGAACATAGATCATAGAACATAGAAGTTACAAAGTTCTATTTAGTATTTTGCGAGTCGATGATTGTGCAGAATGTATTTTGTCTGTAATTTGATGCATCCAGTATTTTCATGTACAGCAACTTTCTCATCGCCAATATCTTACACTTGTTTAGAGAAAATTTCGGCGGATGGATCCTGAAACATTTGAACGTGCATGTTCATCGTCAGTTGTACTCTTTTAACATTACGCCAGAGTCGCGATGATTTTAAGCAAGTGTTGATTTCATCAGCGTACGTAGAAAGTGGAAAAACGGGAAGTGTTTGTCTAAAATCACCTGAAATTAGTAACAGAGTGCCACCAAATAGTTTATCGTTGTTTTTTATATCCTTTAATGTCCGATCCAATGCCTCAAAGGAATGTTTGTGTGCCATAGTGTATTCATCCCAGATAATAATTTTACATTTTTTCAGCACTGTGGCCATAGACGATTGTTTTTTTATGTTGCACACTGCATCTGGATTATGTTGAATATTCAATGGCAGCTTAAATGCTGAATGAGCTGTTCTGCCTCCATCTAATAAAGTTGCTTTAATGCCAGAAGATGCAACGGCCAATGCGATGGCATTTTTTGATCGTATCTCGGCAAGAATTAGCGAATTAAGGAATGTTTTACTAGTTCCACCTGTACTGTAGTTCACGATTCATATCTGTTTTAAGTAAATCAGATGCACTTCGATTCGGTGAGCTCATACCGAAATTACTGATTGGTAAATTCGCAATAGCAATGCAAATATCATCGATAGCAATCAATGATTCATTGTACATTGCATCACTGAATGATATCGTTAGATCGTCGTACCTTGTACGATATCCATTCAAAATGTCATTGAATCTTTGTGATTATTCCACATTTGCGCTCGGGCCGGAAAACATGTAGTCAGTACTATAGCAAATAGTAGACGAATTTGTGTTCCTGTGCAGTTTAATGCTGCTTCAGCAAGCATACTGTCCCACTGATTGTCGTCTTCTAGCAAGCCTAGTGCAAGGCATGCATCTATATACGTTGGATACTGTTGTCCAGCTGCCTTGCGTATATCTTGAAATGACAATGGTCCGGTGACATTAACCAACAGTAGTCGCAGATAAAAACACTCAGTTTGCCTTGGATTGACTGTATACATTCTGTCAAGAAAGTACCGGGAATTATCGATTTAAATCTGGCGGGGCAATGAGGCAGGTAAAAAATTTTTTTCCTAGGTTGGTACCACTGTCCTTAATTACTATGCCAAGCTTGAGCGGGATCTGTCAACTAGTGTGTTTGCAACAGCTGATTAAGTCAGTCGATGTCAGAGTGCGAGCCGATTTTTACTATGGGTGATTACGTTGAGCAAAGAATTTGTTTAAAGTTTTGTGTTGCAAATGAATTTTTGTGTGCCGATGCATTGAAAATGTTGCAAAAGGCCTTTGGTGATAATGCTCTATCGAAAACTCGTGCATATCAGTGGTACAGAGCCTTCAAGGACGGTCGTGAAGTGGTCGAAGACTTGCCTCGTTCCGGACGCCCATCGACGGCTTCGATAGAAGATAACGTCGATAAAATTAAGGAAAGGGTGCTGGAAAACCGTCGTACCAGCTTGAGAGAGATAACACATGATCTTAAGATATCCCACGAGTCCACACGTACGATTTTGATTGATATTTTGGGCATGAGAAAGGTGGCCGCACGACTCGTACCGAAAGACCTGAATTTTCTTCAAAACGTCATCGCGAACAGGTTGCTTCAGACATGCTGGATCGCTGTAATTCCGATTCTACATTCATGGAACGCATTATAACTGGTGATGAGACCTGGGTCTACGAGTACGATATGCAAACAAGCCAGCAATCATCGGAATGGGCCGAAACCGAAAAAACCACGCCAAAGCCGCTCGAAAATGAAGGTGATGCTCATTGTTTTCTTCGATATCCGTGGCGTGGTGCACTACGAATTCGTTCCAGAGGGTCAGACGGTAAACAAGGAGTATTACCTAGGCGTTATGAAACGTTTGCGTGAGCGTATCCGTAAGAAACGGCCAAATTTGTGGGCGAACAACTCATGGATTTTGCATGACGATAACGCGCCTTCTCACTGAGCTACGATTGTGACTGACTTTCTCGCCAAAAACTCAACAAACGTGCTTCAGCAACCACCGTATTCGCCGGATTTGGCTCCCTGCGACTTTTTCCTCTTCCCAAAACTAAAATTTCCCCTTCGTGGCACCCGTTTTGAGTCGATTGAAGCCATAAAATAAAATTCGGCGCGAGAGCTAAAGTCCATCCCGGAAAGCGCCTATAAAAAATGTTTCGATAATTGGAAGTGCCGTTGGCATAGATGTATTGGAGCAAATGGAGCCTATTTTGAAGGCGACCCAATAAATTTTGACGATTAAATGTAAAAATGTTGTTTAATTGAAAATTCCCGGTACTTTCTTGACAGAGTAGTATACACGACCCAAAGTATTTGATTTAAATAAACCGGTGCACGCATTAACTGGTGTCCCTTGCTTGCGGGGCATCCATTTCTTCGATTGAGCCCATGTAAAATATCGTGGAACTTCAGAATAGAGCAGTGTTTCTTCGAAGGCACCAAACGCATCCGCACGATTGCACAGTTCAAAAAATTCGGTGAACGTAGTTTTTGGTGGATTTATAGCACCATCAAGTGCTGTACCGTGTCCGTGAAATATACACGCTGGCCGTTTTCAAGATGGACAGCTAAATTGATAACTGCTGGACCCCGTTCATGAATTGAAAAACTGAAAATACGCCAGACAGCTTTATTGGAACTGATATACCGGCCAATTTGGTAATTCGTAATTTGATCATTTTGATTCAACGGAGGAGCATTTACATTAGTATTTTCAATTCTAAATATAGCCGTATCACTTCCTTTATTAACATATTTGCAAATATATTTTATTGAATGCAAAAAAATATTTATTAAAGTTGTCTTCAAGGAAATTAAATTATTAATAGTTAATAAATTCTTCTATCAGTGTATTGGTAAAAAACAGTGACTTAATATTGTATTCGTTTGCTTATTATTTGACTTACCTTTCACAATAATGAAACAGGTATATTTATTAAACACGTACACGTTTTCGTTTTGATTTAAAACTATTTCCAAAAAACGTTAAGTACGATATATACAGGTACGGTAACGGCCGTTGTTGGCAGGAGATCACAACACGTGTTTTTTTACATGAGATCACTTAATTAACAGAGAGTTAAAACTGTCTTTATCAGTTATTAATAAATTGAGAATAAATAATTATTGCACTGGAAATCAATAATAAATTTACGATGAGGTGAAATTAACATGGGAGATGCACAGAAAAATTAAAATAATACCTATAACAGTCACAGCTACGATCGATACACAGATAAAACAAAAAGAAAATGGCCGAAAACTGTATAGTGGATAAAATAGAAAAAGGCATTTTACTTGATAGAAGAAATATAACAACATTTGAATATCAAAACAGATTTAATTTGTTAGTCTTCTATAATTGAGTTTTGATTATATAGGTCTATTAAATATAAGCGGTGCTTATTGTAGACATTAATTTAATTCTAAAAGTTTTTTGAATAAAAATTTTTTTGAAATTAAAATTGTAGTTTTGATATTCAAATTTTGTTATATTTCTTCTATCAAGTAAAAAGCCTTTTTCTATTTTATTTTATACATAATATATAATTACTAGCTGACCCGGTGAACTTCGTATCACCTAGTTCGTTACTTACAACTTTTAATTTGTGATTACTGGTTGCACTATGTACGTTAAAGATGTTTCGTTATTTACTGAAATTTATTGATAAGTAAAAAAAAAAATATTTGGAAAACAGTCGACTTGACCAGGGGGCCATCCCTGCAACTTCCCTTTTTTTTTGGACATTAAGTGCATACAATTTTGTGAATTTTATTGCTTTTTACCTCGCAAAGCTTTTAATTAAAGAAAAACATTATTTTTTGAAATTTTTAATTTAAATAAGCTGACTCGGCAAACATTGTTTCATCATTTATATTATTCCTAGGAAACATTTTTTAGTTCAATAAAAATAACTATCTACCATGAGTGTGCGAGGATGTACTTATAATCGAAAGCGTTATAAGCAATAAAAGTATGCTTTATTTAGGTTAATAAATTAATATTTATTAATGTAACGAATATATTTTGAATTATTTATATATATTTTTTTTTATTAACGTGTCTCGGCATCTAGGCCATTGACACGAGGTACAGTGGATGTTCACAATATTTGGTAAGTACAAATAAACCTAGAAGGAGAAGAAGCAAAATCTCCAAATATAAGAACATGCAGAATCATATGCGATTGTAAAGTTGACATTCTTTGAGAAATTTAAGAGCTAATTCAATTTGACAATCTGATTTGAGAATTTCTCTGAAATCTTCTTTTAAATTCAGACGAAGTCGATGCTCTTCGAAATGGGGACAACTAGATAGCAGGTGTTCGACAGTTAGACGGGTATTGTAGCACTATTCGCATTCGGGTGGATCTTCTGAGGTCATTAGATAGCTGTGGGTTAGTCTAGTGTGTCTTATTCGAAGTCTTCCAGCCGTTTTATCCCTTCTGCCCAGTCTAATTTTTGGTGAATTCCTGATTTTGGGTTGAATCGTGTTTAAGCTGGTATTGTTTACATCCCATTCGGCTTGCCATTCCTGGAAATTCCTCAGTTTTATAGCGTTTTTACAGTCTATGTCTAGTTCAACCTGGATCATTGGGAGGTCGGTTGTTCGTGCTTGATTTGCATGCTGGTCCGCAGCTTCGTTTCCTAGTATACTAATATGTGATGGGACCCAGATTAGAGAGGAAATATTCTGATTGGACTTGAGAATGTGGCATCTTTCTTGAATTTGACAGACGAGTGGATTCTTTGAATAAATGTTTGCCATGGATTCGATTGCAGACAAAGAGTCTGTGACCACTGCGATCATCTGGTCAGGGGTGAATGATCTGCAGAGGGATTTGTAGATTGCAAAGAGTTCTCCAGTAAATATGCTACGAATAGTTGGACGTTTGTACGCTACTGGGACATCAATTATGGCGCATGCTATTCCCTGGTCATCTTTCGAGGCATCAGTATATAGTAATATGTCGAATATTTCATGATCAATAAGTTAAAGAAAATTTTGTTCGATGATCATTCCTGATGTTTCTCGTCTGATATAATATCTATGCAAAGAGGTGTTCAGTGTTAGTTAATGTCTTGTCCATGGGGTGTGTTCCGAGAACGTGATAGGTAATGACAAAGTGAAGTTTGTCTCTCTCATTTTCTGCATTGCCATTCTTGGGATTGTGAGCACCGTCATGGGTTTTATAGTAGGCTGCTCTTGTGAATTTTTGAGTAGTGGGTCAACTGGGTGGTTCGGAAAAACAGACACCCTGGAAATGTAGGTGAGGAGTATTTGCTGCCGGTGGAGGTTGAGCGGAATTTCCTGTGCTTCAACATGTAGACTTGTTGTTGGGCTAGATCTGAATGCTCCAAGAGAGAGGCGTAATGCAGTGTTGGGTATGGAGCTGAGAAATTTCAAATTCGATTTGCTAGCAGTGGAATACATCATGCTACCATAGTCCAGTCTTGGTCTAATGAAAAGTAGTATATACTCCCACTAAGATTGATGTCATGTAACTTGCTCATTATAGCTTCTCGACTAGTGGTGTCAAAAGCACTGTCAATGTCTATCAGTGCAGCTATGAGATCTTCTTTATTTGCGAAGGCATAGGCTATTTCTGTTTGGAGTATGACGAGATTATTTGTTGTGCTGCGATTTTCTCTGAAGCCTGATTGAGCGGGATGTAAATGATTGTATTTTTCTATATACCACATCAGTCTCGCATTTACCATCTTTTCAAGAACTTTGCACAGTGTACAGGTCAATGAAATGGGTCGGAATGTGCTCGGAATGGGTTTAGATTTGCCTGGTTTTTTAATGGGTACAATGTGTGATAGTTTCCATTGCTTGGGGAATTGGTGATTTGTCCAGATGTTGTTGTATAAATTCAGCAGTTTGGGCAGTGTTCCATCGTGAAGTTGTTTCAGAAAAATCATTGGGATTTCGTCTGGGCCTGCTGAAGTGTCCTTCATGGAGGAAAGAGCTAAGAGTTCTTGTATAGTGAAAGGATAATTGATAGTCTCTTCAGTTTTTTCTATGTTTGTTTGCTTCATAGGGCGTTGTGTTATACTTGGGTTGACTGATTTATTGTAGTTCAGTGATGGGATCGTCTTTCTCGTCAAAGATGTGAGGAATGTTGTAGGTTGTGTTCTGACCTTTAATCTGTTTTATTTTAGTCCAAACTTGAGTAGGTGAAGTATTTTGAGAGATTGAGGATACGTAATTCATCCAAGATTTCCGTTTGTTGTCCTTTAGAACTTTTCTTGAGATCGCCTTGAGTTTTTTGAAATTGATCAAGTCTTCTTGCTGGCGAGTTCTTCTGTACCTGTTCAGTGCCCTTTTGCACTGTTTCACGGCTGTTTGGCATGCTTCATTCCACCAAGGAACTATCTTCTTATTGGTTTTTATGTTGGTTCGTTCGACATGTTTTTCTGCTGCTGAGATTATAATACTTGTAAGTTGGTGTACGGCTTGGTCTATGTTGTCCATTAAATCTGTTGTCGTCACCTGGAAATTCACTTCTTCTGTGAACGATTCCCAATAAGCACTAGATATCCTCCATTTAACGACTTCTTTAGGCGGATGCGAGTTGCTATCAGTTATAGCAATGGGAAAGTGATCACTGTCGTATAGAGTGTCCAGAGTGAACCAGGGGACATTAGCTGCTATGACTGAGTCACACAAAGATAGGTCAATTGATGAGAATTTTCCAGTAGATATACCGAAGTAAGTTTTTTCAGCCGTATTGAGAATGTTGAAGTCAAGATCTGTTATCACATTTTAAACCACTTTTCCTCTACCAAAATTCATTTCGGAGCCCTAGGCGATATTATGTGCGTTGAAGTCTCCAACTAGGATAAATGGGGTTGGTAATTGTTTTACAAGGTCCGCTAGTTCAGAGTGATTCTGGCTTTGGCATTTGTTCTTCTAATGAAGTGGTGACCTGAATAGTTTTTAAGGTATGGTTTGTGATCGGTATTGAAGTTCGTTTCTTGCAGATAAATTATATTAGGAAGATTATTAGAGACAAGTTGTTGTATCCGTCCCAAGCGAGGGTAAAACCCTTTGCAATTCCACTGTATTCATTTGAAGATGACTTATTTTTGGAAGGGTGTAGTTGACTGGAGGACATTTGGGAACAACTGTCGGATGTGTCGTCGTCCTCTGTAGATACGTCAATGCTGTTTATGCTTTCGACTTCAATCTCTTCGTCTTCGAGTTTACCTCTAATTTTTTTTTTGAAATTCTGGTGATTCTGTTTTTAGTTGCTTTTTCTACGTAAGAGTAAATATTGCGCAGGTCCTGTAGTAGTGATTTTACGTTTGTTGTAAATTTTTCAGCTTCGTTATACGGTGTTGGGCTTCCATAAGAATTTTCTAAAAATGCGATGAGGTTGTCATACGGTATGTGAAAGGATTCTGGGTTTTCTTGATAAGCTATTGATATTGCGGATTTGGTGGATTCGCCTAAGGCGTGGTCCTCATGTGCTTCTATTTTACGCTTCTTTCTGGCTCTTTTGTTGTCAGGTGGCAACTTTATTGGTGTTTCTGGAGGCGGCATGGAATTCTCACTTACAGGGTCAGTCTCGACGGTAGGCTCTTGCTGAGTGGTTTGATCGCTTACTGATAGGATTTCTGATAATTCCCTTTTTTGAGCAGAAATCTCACTTGAGTGTGGTATTATAGACGGTATAAATGGGAATGAGAAGTGACCTTGGGTATTATTGGTTGGTTCTTGTGTCGGTACTTGAGAGTCATTTACTTGTATTGACTGTGAGTTTGGACAGTTCGATGCTGCGTGTCCAGTCTGACGACAAATGAAGCACTCCATCATGTCTGTTGAGAGGAATATCCTATATTCATTACCGTCGTATTGGACTAAGGCAGATGTTTGCAGTTCGTAATTTTCGTTGGGGCTTGTCTACGAAAGCTGAGTATGTGGGAGTACTCGTCTCCAGGTATTCCAGCTTTCAAAAATGAGACAGGGGATGCTAACTGTAGTCCAAACTTAGTAATGACTTCTGCTACGTGTTCATGAGGAATACATGGAGAAATATTCGAAATCACTATCTTTTTTGTTGGTGAAACTAGTCTTCTTACATTCAAGATTATTTCGTTGATAGTCACGGTTGGGTGAGTTTTTATAAGTTGATCCACTAGTTCTATATTAGCTAGGTATATGCAAATTCTGTTGTTAGAAATTCTGCAGACAAAACAGATATTTTTTGGTTGAATTATGTTTTCTATGGCTTGTACATAATCGTACAGTTTCAGGTTATCCTCTGCATGAAGTACGATGGCCTGTTCTCTTTTGGGAAAATTTACTTTGGGAATCGTTTAAGCAGCAGCAACGTAAGTTTGGGACTTTCTAACATGATCAGTGTTTTTCAGTATGGTGGAATTATTATCAGTAGGATTGGTCGACGACATAATTATCACCCTTGTACTAAAAAGTGGTCGATTTGAAATTTGTAATTACTTTCTTTCAAGTTAAAGGTGGTTTTAAACACATTATGTATTACTGGTTGCCTACCAGTAGACAGTGAGGACTTCGCTTATGATTTCCGCCGTATGTATTCGTCGACAGAATGAAGTGGAAAAAAAACTCGTTTGTTTACGAGGTTGAAAGTGAAAAAGTCTCTCAAATAGGCGTTAGAATTCGCAATGTGAGAATCACTTACGTTCAATATTATATTACACTCGTTATCAAACATTTAATTCGTAATTTATAAATTCCATTGGTAACAGGTGAACAGGTGAACACCTTGAGTATAAACTCGCGACTCAATTATAATTTTTGATAGTTATCTAAACATCAAAAATAATTATTTATATTTTTACTATCAATTATGGCAGTTGAAAAAAAAATTAATCTCTCAGCGCAATAGATTGTACAATATTCTTGGTTAGTCCGTCTTTAGCCAACACAAACAAACTGGATGGTTTTCCCACGCGAGAACATGCCACATAGTGGTCCGTGGGAAAAGCATGGTGTTTCCAAATCTAAGCCACATACAGACAATGTCTGGTCTTGTGACTTGTTGATTGTCATAGCGAATGCCAATCTAATTGGGAATTGAGTGCGTTTGAATTCGATTGGCATATCTGTAGGAATCATAGGGATTCGTGGCAGCAACACATTTTCGCCTTGAAACTTGCCATTCAAGATGATCGCTTCAATAACGTTTTCATTAATTTTTTAATGACTAATCGTGTGCCATTACACAGCCGTGGTGGGTTTAAATTGCGAAGCAGAATAATCGGAGATCCAACCTTCAATTGTAAATGGTGTGGAGGCATGCCTGGCAAATCCCATGAATTTAAAAACTCAATTGGTTAATTTACAGTCTCGTTGGTATCACAAACTGCATCTATAGATTTGTATGACACCAAATCCCCAGGCATATGTATCTTTAAATTTAACCCATCGACGTCCACAGTTTTAGCAGCCAAAATCGCTTTTTCTGCCAGCCATTTAGGATTTGCATATTGTGTGTGTACGTCGGGAAATACGTAATCGATAAGAATATTTTGTTTAGGATTTGCATATTGTGTGTGTACGTCGTGAAATACGTAATCGATAAGAATATTTTGCGAGTCGATGATTGTGCAGAAGTCGGTCTGTAATTTTATGCATCCAGTATTTTAATGTACAGCAACTTTCCCATTTCCAATATCTAACAGTTGTAAATATTGAATTGTATCAGTCCTTACTTGGTGAAAATCCATATTAAATAATTTGAAATAAGGTTATTCTGATTTTCACAAATTTTTATTGTTAAACTCACAACAATTGTTTCGCTATCCCAGTAGCATCATCAGGTAAGATCACATTTTGAATAACTAAGCTTGTTTCCGAAATCCGTGGCTATTTATATTACAGTAACTACAATAAATTTTTATTAGGCACTAAAACCCAAAAAAGGGTCCCTGCAAATTCCAGCTTATCTGAATATATTTAACAGAGGTGAGCTATTTAAATCTATTTGTTCGTTAAGTAATATTCCAATTTTATTATGTTTATTTATCTCTAGGGATTCTAACAGATTTAAGGCATAACTTTTGCTTTCTATATGTAGAATTTCAAAGTTATGGTTGAAATTATGTCCTGTTTCTAACAAATGGTTGGAATATGTGGAATTGCTTTTATTGTTGAGGAAACTCTTCAAATGTTCACACATCCTATGACGGAACGTTCTTCCAGTTTGACCTATGTAAATTTTAGGGCAATCACCGCAGGTTAACTTATAAACCCCAGATTTATCATCCTTATGTGTATAGTCTTTATTATTTTTGATAAATTTACTCAAGTTTAAATTAGTTTTGAATGAAGTTCTCGAATTATATTTATTTTTGAGGTATGTAGCAATTTTCTCAGAAATACCTTTAGTGTAATTTAAGGAAATGTATTTAAAATTTTCTTTTATATTAGGAAACACCATATTTAAAGCTATTTTATTATTTTTCTTCATCAATAATTTGTCTATCAACTTTGGATCATATTCATTATTAAAAGCTATTTGTTTAATTATGTTAAGTTCTGAAATATAATTTTCTCGATTCATGGGAATATTAACTAATCTATGGATCATACAATTAAATGCTGATAATTTTTGATTTAGAGGATGATTTGATTTATTGTGTATAATAGAATCCGTATAGGTTGGTTTGTGGAATATTGAAAAATCATGTGAACTATTTATTCGAGTAACAGTTAAATCAAGAAAATTAATAGTGTTATTAAGTTCGGTTTCCATAGTGAATTTAATTGAAGGATGTATTTCATTGATGAATAAAAAGAATTTTTTCAAAAGTCTGTCTGTACCTGTGAAGCAACAGAAAATATCGTCTACATATCTATACCAATATAAAAAATATTTCTTAAGGGGATTTTGGTGAATTTTAGTTTCAATATTGTCCATGAATATTTCTGCTAATAAAGGACTTAAGGGATTTCCCATAATCAAACCGTTTTCGGATTTATAAATTTTATTTTTAAATTGAAAATAATTTTGTCTAGTGCAAATATCTAGACATTCTAAAATATCTTCTTTGATAATTGTATTGCATCTATTGTTGATTAATAGATTATCTACTAGTTTAATTGTTTCGTTTGGTGGTATACTTGGAAATAAATTTTGTACGTCAAATGAAATGAATTTAGCATTATGAGGTAAGTGGATATTCTTTATTTTGTTTATTAGCTGTAAGCTGCAAGTTATGCCTTAAATCTGTTAGAATCCCTAGAGATAAATAAACATAATAAAATTGGAATATTACTTAACGAACAAATAGATTTAAATAACTCACCTCTGTTAAATATATTCAGATAAGCTGGAATTTGCAGGGACCCTTTTTTGGGTTTTAGTGCCTAATAAAAATTTATTGTAGTTACTGTAATATAAATAGCCACGGATTTCGGAAACAAGCTTAGTTATTCAAAATGTGATCTTACCTGATGATGCTACTGTGATAGCGAAACAATTGTTGTGAGTTTAACAATAAAAATTTGTGAAAATCAGAATAACCTTATTTCAAATTATCTAACAGTTGTTTAGAGAAAGTTTCAGCGGATGGATCTTGAAGCATTTGAACGCGCATGTTCACCGTCAGTTGTACTTTTTCAACATTACGCCATAGTCGCGATGATTTTAAGCAAGCGTTGATTTCATCAGCGTACGTTGAACGTGGAATAACGAGAAGTGTTTGTCTGAAATCACCTGAAATGATTAACAAAGTGCCGTCAAATAGTTTATCGTTGTTTTTTATATTTTTTAATGTCCTATCCAATGTATATGATAGATTGGGCCGTTGCTTGGTAGAAATCAGTTGTAATTGTCATTATAAAATAAAACACTTGTTTACATTTTCTACTTTATTTTTGGTATTGACGTACGTTTCGTCTTTGCTAGAAAGACTTCATCAGAATACGAAGTAACAGTTGTTGTACAATGAATTTATAAGATTTTTTACAGAAGGTGTACATGTGTTTTTAATTGTTCGTCGGGTTGGTTTTCTCAAAGAATATTCCCTTCAGAATCGTGTTCACTCGATCCCTTGTAAATATTGAATAGAGGGGTGTAATAAAAATCTATTTGTTCATTTACTAGGTTATTGCTGTTTTTATGTTTATTTATTTCGTAAATTTCCCATAAGTTCAATTTTTGACCTCTATTTTCAACATGTAGAATTTCTATTTCTTTTGTGAAAGAATGGTTATTTTCAAGAAGGTGTTTAGCATAATGTGAATCTTTTTTATTTTTATCGAAACTTCTTTTATGTTCGGTTAGGCGTGTACCGAAATTTCTAGCTGTTCTACCAATATAAATCTTTGGGCAATCTGGGCAAGTGAGTTTGTATACACCTGATAATTGAAGTTTATCCATACTGTTTTTATTGTTTTTGATGTATTTGCTAATAGGATTGTTTGTCTTGAAAGAAACTTTAATATTTTCTTTTTTGAGTAGGTTTTTTAGTTGAATACTAATGTTTCCGAGATATGTGAGGCTAACGTATTTGTGTTCAGATAGATCAGATGTTACTGGATAAATTTCTTTTATTGTGTTTTTGTGTATACGTTGGTTAATTAAATTATCTATTAGAGATGTATTATATCCATTGTTGTAAGCTATTTGTTTAATTTAATATAATACATCTCTAATAGATAATTTAATTAACCAACGTATACACAAAAACACAATAAAAGAAATTTATCCAGTAACATCTGATCTATCTGAACACAAATACGTTAGCCTCACATATCTCGGAAACATTAGTATTCAACTAAAAAACCTACTCAAAAAAGAAAATATTAAAGTTTCTTTCAAGACAAACAATCCTATTAGCAAATACATCAAAAACAATAAAAACAGTATGGATAAACTTCAATTATCAGGTGTATACAAACTCACTTGCCCAGATTGCCCAAAGATTTATATTGGTAGAACAGCTAGAAATTTCGGTACACGCCTAACCGAACATAAAAGAAGTTTCGATAAAAATAAAAAAGATTCACATTATGCTAAACACCTTCTTGAAAATAACCATTCTTTCACAAAAGAAATAGAAATTCTACATGTTGAAAATAGAGGTCTAAAATTGAACTTATGGGAAATTTACGAAATAAATAAACATAAAAACAGCAATAACCTAGTAAATGAACAAATAGATTTTTATTACACCCCTCTATTCAATATTTACAAGGGATCGAGTGAACACGATTCTGAAGGGAATATTCTTTGAGAAAACCAACCCGACGAACAATTAAAAACACATGTACACCTTCTGTAAAAAATCTTATAAATTCATTGTACAACAACTGTTACTTCGTATTCTGATGAAGTCTTTCTAGCAAAGACGAAACGTACGTCAATACCAAAAATAAAGTAGAAAATGTAAACAAGTGTATTATTTTATAATGACAATCCTATCCAATGCCTCAAGCGAATGTATCTCAGCAAGAAGTAGCGAATTAAGAAATGTTTTGCCAGTTTCACCTGGTGCATAAAAAAAAAGAATCCTCCTTGTCCTGACGAAACTGCCAGCATGATGCGGTCGTAGATAATTTTTTGTTCATCATTTAGTAGTGGAACATTGCGACTAACAATGCCTGCCATTTCTACAGTATCGTACTGTAGTTCACGATTTATATCTGTGTTGAGTAAATTAGATGCACTTCGATTCGGTGAACTCATACCGAAATGATTGATTGGTAAATTCGCAATAGCGATGCAAAGATTCTCGATAGCAATCAATGCTTCATTGTACATTGCATCACTGAATGACATCGTTAGCTCGTTGCACCTTGCACGATGTCGATACAATATATTATATCATCAGTCATTGAATCTTTGTGATAATCCCACAACATTTGTGCTCGAACCGGGAAATATGTAGTCAGTACTATAGCAAATAGTAGACGAATTTGTGTTCCTGTGCAGTTTAATGCTGCTTCAGCAAGCATACTGTCCCAGTGATTGTCGTCTTCTAGCAAACCTAAAGCAAGGCATGCATCTTTATACGTAGGATACTGTTGTCCATCTACCTTACGTATATCTTGAAATGACAATGTTCCGGTGACATTAACCAACAACAGTCGCAGATAAAAGTACTCAGTTTGTTTTGGATTGACTGTATATACACGACCCAAACTATTTGATTTGAATAAACCTGGGCACGCATCAACTGGTGTCCCTTGCTTGCGGGGCAATAGGGGTTGATCGTAGATAGGCGAAAAATTTAGAGTAATATGAATTTTTTTATTCTAAGTCATGATAAAATAAAAAAAAATCCTTGCAAAAAAAAATTGAGATTTTAATTGACAAATAAAAAATAGGGGTTGATCGTAGAAGGGCAAAAATTCACAGTAATATGAATTTTTTTATTCTCAGTCATGACAAAATTGAAAAAAAAATTAAATTTTTTAATTGACAAATAAAAAATAAGGGTTGATCGTAGAGGGGTGAAAATTTAGGGTTGTATGTATTTTTGTATGCTATATCATAAAAAAATGTTTGTCCAAAAAATAAAATCTAGTGGTGGAACACCCCTAACATTTAGGGGGATGAAAAATAGATGTTGTCCGATTCTCCACCCTGGCCGATATGCATACCTCGAATGACAAAAATTGGTCCAGCCGTTTCGGAGGAGTAGAATTACAAACATCGTGACACGAGAATTTTATATATTAGATATACATTCTGTCAAGAAAGTACCGGGAATTATCGATTTAAATCTGGCGGGGCAATGAGGCAGGTAAAATTTTTTTTTCCTAGGTTGGTATCACTGTCCTTAATTACTATGCCAAGCTTGAGCGGGATCTGTCAACTAGTGTGTTTGCAACAGCTGATTAAGTCAGTCGATGTCAGAGTGCGTGCCGATTTTTATTATGGGTGAGTACGTTGAGCAAAGAATTTGTTTAAAGTTTTGTGTTGCAAATGAATTTTCGTGTGCCGATGCATTGAAAATATTGCAAAAGGCCTTTGGTGATAATGCTCTATCGAAAACTCGTGCATATCAGGGTACAGAGCCTTCAAGGACGGTCGTGAAGTGGTCGCCCATCGACGGCTTCGATCAAAGATAACGTCGATAAAATTAAGGAAAGGGTGCTGAAAAACCGTCGTACCAGCTTGAGAGAGATAGCACATGATCTTAAGATATCCCACGAGTCCGCACGTACCATTTTGATTGATATTTTGGGCATGAGAAAGGTGGCTGCACGACTCGTACCGAAAGACCTGAATTTTCTTCAAAAACGTCATCGCGAACAGGTTGCTTCAGACATGCTGGATCGCTGTAATTCCGATTCTACATTCATGGAACGCATTATAACTGGTGATGAGACCTGGGTCTACGAGTACGATATGCAAACAAGCCAGCAATCATCGGAATGGGTGGCAAAAAATGAGCCGAAACCGAAAAAACCACGCCAAAGCCGCTCGAAAATGAAGGTGATGCTCATTGTTTTCTTCGATATCCGTGGCGTGGTGCACTACGAATTCGTTCCAGAGGGTCAGACGGTAAACAAGGAGTATTACCTAGGCGTTATGAAACGTTTGCGTGAGCGTATCCGTAAGAAGCGGCCAAATTTGTGGGCGAACAACTCATGGATTTTGCATGACGATAACGCGCCTTCTCACCGAGCTACGATTGTGACTGACTTTCTCGCCAAAAACTCAACAAACGTGCTTCAGCAACCACCGTATTCGCCGGATTTGGCTCCCTGCGACTTTTCCTCTTCCCAAAACTAAAATTGTCCCTTCGTGGCACCCGTTTTGAGTCGATTGAAGCCATAAAACAAAATTCGGCGCGAGAGCTAAAGTCCATCCCCGAAAGCGCCTATAAAAAATGTTTCGATAATTGGAAGTGCCGTTGGCATAGATGTATTGGAGCAAATGGAGCCTATTTTGAAGGCGACCCAATAAATTTTGACGATTAAATGTAAAAATGTTGTTTTAATTGAAAATTCCCGGTACTTTCTTGACAGAGTAGTATATACCGGGGATATATCGATAAGGCTGATTCATATGAAAATAAGTCTCATATAAAAGTTACACGGTAGCAAAAAGGCCATGTTTTGGAAATAGTTCCAGATGCACAGGGTGTTGCATTTTTTCGTAATAGTAAAAACAATATATTTTTTAAATGGAACAACCAGTTTATTTTTTGTCGTTCCCTATTCAGCACTGAATTTTTTTTCAGCCTCAATGCGTCGGTACCAAGTTATTAATTTTTTCGACAAAATGGGGAGTGATGCAGACTCGGAATGAAATAACGGCAATTAAGCTGTTTCTTCAAAGATCAGAATTTTGTATGGTGAAGTGACGTAGAAAATACCAAAGTAGCTGGTATTGTTCTGATCATAATGTATGTTCATAAAGGGTGCCTCAATGTTACGTTCATTTTCGTCCACATCGATTTGAGTTTATGCGATTTTTTCAAATGGAACATTCTGTATATTAGTTTGTCTTCGCATTTTACATGAAATTACCTATCTGAGGATACCAACATGTTATATGTTATTTCTAACAGTTTTTTGATTATTTGTGTTTTTCGAATTATTTTTACGTTTTGAAGAAATATGTTTAATTTCCTGAATGCAAAACAAAAGCAAAGACAATAATTACACAACAATACATGTTCAAAATGTCTTCCATCCTGTTCCATACATTTTCTCAATCTCTTCATGAAGTTTGTTCTCACGCTGGTCAAATGAAAAGGCATAATTTTTTGAAATGCCTCACGAATTCTTATTTTCATGTCCTCCTATGTTGTAGCAGCTGTACGATACACCTCCGATTTCACTGTTCTCCAAAGACAAAAATCCATTGATGTTAGGTCCGGCGACCTCGGCGGCCAAGGAATAGGTCCTTCTCGTTCTATCTCGTACTTCTCCCAAAAAATGTGCTGGTGCCCCACCTAGCTGAAACCACATTTCATTTTTAATGTGATTAGGTAGGGGTTCGGTCAATCTGGGAAAGTCTTCTCTAAGAAATCGAAGAAACTCTTGTCCATTTAATTTTTGCTCGAAGAAATATGGTCCGACAACATAATTATCCACAATACCGCCCCATACATTAGGCTCCATCTATGCTGATAATCGTTAACATGGGGTTTATGCGGATTTTCGGTACTATCATAATGATAGTTGTGCCTATTAACGAATCCGTTCCTGTGTGGAGGTACTTTCGTCGGTGAACATAATTGTAATAAAGGGCCTTTGTTTTACTTAGAAATAGGGAAATAAATTTTGATCCAAAGAATTCTATTATAATAAAGCTCGAGGACCGATAAGCGGTATTAATTATTTGAGGTAGAAATGTAGCCTAAACAACGGGCGATAATTCTAAAAGCAACAATGTATTAATCAATAGATCGATTCATTTAAATTTCAACGAGGAGGTCTTGGGAACGGAAGTTCGCGATTATGATTTTAGTGCAGACGATACAAAGGACTTCAAGGCTAAGATTGGGAATTCTCAGTAAAGTCGAGATAAGAAATCGACAAGTCAAAAGATCTGGATGGTCTAGACGTGTGGAGGCGTTGAAACGATGGGAACTTAGTAAAATTTCGGTAGGAGGATATAAGCCAACGTTTTGGAAGTTCTAAAAAAAAGAGAAGAGTCGTCGTCAGGCATTGGTGACAGACAGTCACTAATCGGTTCGTGATCGAGATAGTTTAGTTCAATTCAGGTTGAAAAATGATGGGCTAAATTATAGTGTTGGCTCCTGAAGGGATGTTGTGCCTTTGGGTTAAGGCCAACACCCCTGTGTAGAGGGTTCAGCTATTGAACATGGTATCGGGTTTTGTGGATCGATGTCCCGAAAAAGGTAGGATTTTTTTTGTAACTTCACTAAAATATTTTTATTAGTTTTGAATATAAATTGTTCATAAGCGCGAACGAGAGTAAGACTTATAAAATTGACAGTCCAGGGTCCTGAAGTTTTCCAAAAATTGATTTGAACAATTATTATAATTTGATTTTAGAATATCGTTTTACATCAATTGCTTTTCAAAAGACTGAAAATTATTGAATATTAAAATTTCTATTGATTGACACCATAATAGTTCATTATATGTGATATCTCATTCAAATGTGTTATTTTTGCTCTATCCATCTCCTCAGAAAATACTTTTAAAACAAAAGACTTGTCTTTCGTGCGACGAGCACGAACCCAAATTCTTTCCAAAAAGAGAGTTTAGTAAAGTAAGTATATGATTTGATATATTTTTGAGTTGGGAACTAGATTCAGGAATTAGGAGTAGAATGTAGATAGTAAATGGTGACAGTGGTAAGGGTTAATAGTCAGAAAAAGGTTTATATTAGGTATTATTTCGTTTTTTTGCATGTTTCATTATTTAAAAATTGGAATTAACTTTATTTTTATTGAAAGTAGGAAATATAAAAAGTTTCACACAAATTACCCTTTTTTATAATGAAATAAAAAACCTTATATATCAAAGGAATCGACCCTGAGTGGGTTATAGATAAAGTGGTATATTACATAATGATCTTCAAAAATCTTTCATTTTCTATAATTTTATTTTGCATCGTCATGGTGTAGTTGCACGTGGTGAGGGTGAAATTTGTTAGATTTTAAACTCCTGGCAACTGAAGATTTCGATATCTCTATATCTCTGCTTATTTCTCTAACACTCAACTCAGGATTTTCTACCACCGCAAGACTAATAGCTAATTGGTTTTCATTGGTCAATATTGTTTTAGCACGATTATTTTTTTCGTATTCGACGTGGCCTGTTCTCTCAAATCGTTCCTTCAATATTACAAAACTTTCCACTTGTGGATGCTTTCTATCAGGATATTTTGCAGCATACTACTCTGTCAAGAAAGTACCGGGAATTTTCAATTAAAATAACATTTTTATATTTAATCGTCAAAATTTATTGGGTCGCCTTCAAAATAGGCTCCATTTGCTCCAATACATCTATGCCAACGGCACTTCCAATTATCGAAACATTTTTTATAGGCGCTTTCCGGGATGGACTTTAGCTCTCGCGCCGAATTTTGTTTTATGGCTTCAATCGACTCAAAACGGGTGCCACGAAGGGGCAATTTTAGTTTTGGGAAGAGGAAAAAGTCGCAGGGAGCCAAATCCGGCGAATACGGTGGTTGCTGAAGCACGTTTGTTGAGTTTTTGGCGAGAAAGTCAGTCACAATCGTAGCTCGGTGAGAAGGCGCGTTATCGTCATGCAAAATCCATGAGTTGTTTGCCCATAAATTTGGCCGCTTCTTACGGATACGCTCACGCAAACGTTTCATAACGCCTAGGTAATACTCCTTGTTTACCGTATGACCCTCTGGAACGAATTCGTAGTGCACCACGCCACGGATATCGAAGAAAACAATGAGCATCACCTTCATTTTCGAGCGGCTTTGGCGTGGTTTTTTCGGTTTCGGCTCATTTGCCACCCATTCCGATGATTGCTGGCTTGTTTGCATATCGTACTCGTAGACCCAGGTCTCATCACCAGTTATAATGCGTTCCATGAATGTAGAATCGGAATGACAGCGATCCAGCATGTCTGGAGCAACCTGTTCGCGATGACGTTTTTGAAGAAAATTCAGGTCTTTCGGTACGAGTCGTGCGGCCACCTTTCTCATGCCCAAAATATCAATCAAAATCGTACGTGCGGACTCGTGGGATATCTTAAGATCATGTGCTATCTCTCTCAAGCTGGTACGACGGTTTTCCAGCACCCTTTCCTCAATTTTATCGACGTTATCTTTGATCGAAGCCGTCGATGGGCGACCACTTCACGACCGTCCTTGAAGGCTCTGTACCACTGATATGCACGAGTTTTCGATAGAGCATTATCACCAAAGGCCTTTTGCAACATTTTCAATGCATCGGCACACGAAAATTCATTTGCAACACAAAACTTTAAACAAATTCTTTGCTCAACGTAATCACCCATAGTAAAAATCGGCACGCACTCTGACATCGACTGACTTAATCAGCTGTTGCAAACACACTAGTTGACAGATCCCGCTCAAGCTTGGCATAGTAATTAAGGACAGTGGTGCCAACCTAGGAAAAAAAATTTTACCTACCTCATTGCCCCGCCAGATTTAAATCGATAATTCCCGGTACTTTCTTGACAGAATGTACAAACGGAAAGCCAACAAACAATTTTCTTCACCAGCGCCCAATGCATACACCATTCCAATTAACTCTTCCTTTGTATATATAATTCATAATCACAGTTTTCAAGCAAATCACCGAACAGACTCTGAACAAATGTCACAATTTATTATTTCCTTTTTGGCGATATTTGAAATCATAGCCAACTTCAGTTTTTACCGTTTGGTAAAACATTACAGAACAACGCGTGTAATGGAAGATCTCTAAAGCCGGGAATAGACATGAGGTATTCAGCAATTCCCAAATACCAATTAATCGCTTTTCGGCAAGTAGCGACTAATGTGTGTACGGTTTGCCGAAAAGCGGGAATTGCAGAATACCGCATGTCTATTCCCGGCTTTATAGTCCCGATCAGTAAATGTATTGAACAAGGTGGAAGACATTTTGAACATGTATCTTAAGTGTGAATATTGCCTTTCCTAGTTTTACATTTGAAAAATTAAACAGATTTTTCTTCTATTGTTTAAGAATAATTCGAAAAAACACAAATAATCAATATGTTAGGAATAACATATAAGATGGTGGTATCCTTAGATAGATAATTTCATGTAGAATGCGAAGACAAACTAATACACAGGCTTTTCCATTTGAAAAAATCGCATAAACTTAAATCGAAGTGAACCAAAACATTTGAGGCACCCTGTATGAACATACATCATGATCAGAACAATACCTGCTACTTTGGTATTTTCTACGTCACTTCACCATACAAAATTCTGATCTTTGAAGAAACAGCTTAATTACAATTATTTCATTCCGAGCCTGCATCACTCCCCATTTTGTCGAAGAAATTAATAACTTGGTACCGACGCATTGAGGCTGAAAAAAAATTCAGTGGTGAATAGGAAACGAAGGGACCATTTCAATGACAAAAAAATAAACTGGTTGTTCTATTTAAAGAATATATTATTTTTGCTATTACGGAAAAATGCAACACCCTGTGCACCTGAAACTATTTTCAAAACATGGCCTTTTTAGTGCCGTGTAACTTTTATATGAGACTTTTTTTCATGTAAATCAGCCTTATCGATATATCGAGTAAATGCTCACTGTTGGGACGTAATCAATTCTTACTTTTTATAATTGAATTTGATGTCATGATTCTGAAAGAGTTTATTTTCTTCAGGTTAAAATATACCAGAATAACATACACAAAATAAAATAATAACATACAAAGAAATAAAAAGAAATAAAAAAATATCTTACTAACCTGGAAGAAATCAAAAACAATGCTATTGCTTCGGGTTTCCCAATTCACATTCCTAACAGCTAACTAAATATCACATGTGACAGTTTTGGGTTAAAATCTTAGACATAGAACATAGCTCATAGAACATAGAAGTTACAAAGTTGTTTTCCCAAAAATAACAGTTTTATTTTCACATCCCCCCACACAAAGTATGCACCTCTCATTACATTTTTGCTTTTTCACATGGGAGCAACTTAGTTAAATGAAAATAGTTATTGTCCTTTCTTTTATTTCCACTATCTATCTCATATACAGTATATATATATATATATATTTTTTTTTTTTTTTTTTTTTTTTTAATAATCACCATTATGGGAGTTTCCTCTAGAAGGTCCGGGTCTTAACGACCAAGGACCTTCTAGGCAGCTGTGAGGAACATTCTAACATATATATATATATATATATATATATATATATATATTTATATATATATATATATATATATTTATATATATATATATAGTATTATAAATTTTTTCACTATTGGAAAAGGTCCTATTCTTATTTTATCAAGTTTTTTTTCTATTCAATTTTGATTTATTTTCAACGTAAACGTAGTCTCCAATTTTAAAATCATAATGTTTCCTATTCTTGTCCATCAGTCTAATATTGTATTCATAATAGCGTCAAAAATTTTTATATGCTATTTCCTTATCTTTTGGTAAATTTCTCTTTTCAATAAGTTCTTCTGGAGCAATGAGATCAGTTCTGCCACAAAGTAAACATTCTGGGCTATATCCAGTTGTAGAATGGTCTGTTCTGTTGTATTCTTCAATATGTAGCGAACAACTTCTTCGCTCCCCGTTCAGAAACCTGCCTTGCTCTATTGTAGTTTGACCGGCGTACCGATAGAGGACCCGACCAGTCATAAGAATAGTGACTAACTGTCCCCGCTAGGTTCAGATAGAGCAAGGCAATGCGTTTGAAAGTCAGCGTTCCAAGCGGACGCATGGTCACCAGCGTAACAGGCAGAGCCTGCATCAGCCTGTCTGACGAGTTTCAGATGCGCATGCTCGGAAACGAAACGCCGTCTCCCTAACTAAGAGGTGAAAGCTCCCTCACAACATCCGCATTCACCCGAGAGCTTCAAATACATTCATTGGCTATTTTCGTCCATACCCTAGTTTTCTTTTCGTTTTGTTTGCACCTTATTCTATTCACTAATGTCTGATTTAGTCGTTCATTCAGACCATTAGAAAAAGGACAATCTACTGTTGTGAAAATCGATTGTATTAGGAGTACAAATAAGTTTCCGCCGTTTTTTAACGTTTTTTGTTTATGAATCATTCCTAATGATTTTAAACGATGTGAGACTGCTTGCTGAGTGACTTTCAATGAACAATGGATAATGGTGTTCCATTTCTAACAAAGAAAAACTGGTCGCTCTGAAGCAGGTATTTAGTCGCCGAAGAACAACAACAACTCTGGAGAAATCAAACGCTCCTCTACGGGGTTATGTTTACAAATGCGCGCAAGTCTATGAAGTGACCATAGACTCTTACTCCTGGCATCGACAGTGACAAGTAGGCATAAAATTCCCTAGGTGGTTCTTCTCGCTTAAAATCTCCTACTAAAATATATGGATCTCTTCAGTATTTCTATTAAAACTTGAATTCCCTTCACTGTTTTCTTGCCCTAGTTTAAGTGTAACAGTTGTCTACGCAAGAAACTACCTGAAGTGCAGTGTGGTAATCCAACAAGAAATAGAATTCATAAAAGGGCTGTAATGATACAGGGGTTAATCAAGTGGAGAATAGCAACTTAAAGAAATAAAAATGGTTGATATAGGAGACTTTCTTAAAGCGAAGTTCAATGCTCCTGAATGAATAAGTTTCTCATCTCCAGACCAGTTTCTGATTAATCTTAGGAATTTGGGTTGGAGGCACAAACTAACAGCTTTATGAAAAAAAAACTCTTTTACTCCGGCCTATATATTGCAATAATCAGCTACAGATTAAAAAATTAAACAAGAGCTGCTTGTACAAAATGTAAATATATTCCTTCAGAATGAGTTACTGACGGAAAAGTGTATTGGTTTGAGTGGGCGAACGCTGACGTGTGAATCGACACGTGTGGTCCGTTAAGCAACCGACGCTTTCGAAAATTGTTGAGTAGGAATTTTGAGCATGTGAACGAACTCAAAAATTTGGAAGGAGAAAATTGACTCGTACGAAGTATTAAAAGGGCCAAAACATAGTTGGTCGGGGGGGAAAAACTAATAAGATCGTCGAGGAAAGATCGTGGTGCGAGGCTCGAATTGGTCTCGGAATTTAGTATGATTATAATAATATTGAGGGAGATAATTAATTTTTTTTTGAAGTCTAAGAATTGAATCAGAAGAATTAGAGTACCATCCTCACCTGACGAAGTCATGTTGTCATGACGAAACAAATGTTGTAAAATTAAATAAATTAGCGGAAATTAAGTTGTTTTACTTTAATCATCAAGATGTATTTCCGAGAAGTAGAGACCGATACAATCAAACATTAGAATTAAAGAAGTTGAACAGGAAGTGCCAAGTTCCGGGACCAAGGAATTAAGAGTACTGGTAGTCGTTCGTTGTCCCGTTGTCAGTGTGAAAATGGGCGTTTCTCGTAGAGAATCGCGTGTGCCCAGTTTTGGTTTGAATTTGTGCTCTTGGAGTATAGGAGTAAGAAGTATTGGAGAAATTCAGGTTGAAATTATCTAACTAACCTTGAGTTGACATATCTTTTTGTCACTATTCTGTTCGAAGAATTGAAAAGAATCAAGAATTATATACTACTCTGTCAAGAAAGTACCGGGAATTTTCAATTAAAACAACATTTTTACATTTAATCGTCAAAATTTATTAGGTCGCCTTCAAAATAGGCTCCATTTGCTCCAATACATCTATGCCAACGGCACTCCCAATTATCGAAACATTTTTTATAGACGCTTTCCGGGATGGACTTTAGCTCTCGCGCCGAATTTTGTTTTATGGCTTCAATCGACTCAAAACGGGTGCCACGAAGGGGCAATTTTAGTTTTGGGAAGAGGAAAAAGTCGCAGGGAGCCAAATCCAGCGAATACGGTGGTTGCTGAAGCACGTTTGTTGAGTTTTTGGCGAGAAAGTCAATCACAATCGTAGCTCGGTGAGAAGGCGCGTTATCGTCATGCAAAATCCATGAGTTGTTCGCCCACAAATTTGGCCGCTTCTTACGGATACGCTCACGCAAACGTTTCATAACGCCTAGGTAATACTCCTTGTTTACCGTCTGACCCTCTGGAATGAATTCGTAGTGCACCACGCTACGGATATCGAAGAAAACAATGAGCATCACCTTCATTTTCGAGCGGCTTTGGCGTGGTTTTTTCGACCGTCCTTGAAGGCTCTGTACCACTGATATGCACGAGTTTTCGATAGAGCATTATCACCAAAGGCCTTTTGCAACATTTTCAATGCATCGGCACAAGAAAATTCATTTGCAACACAAAACTTTAAACAAATTCTTTGCTCAACGTAATCACCCATAGTAAAAATCGGCACGTACTCTGACATCTACTGACTTAATCAGCTGTTGCAAACACACTAGTTTACAGATTCCGCTCAAGCTTGGCATAGTAATTAAGGACAGTGGTACCAACCTAAGAAAAAAAAATTTTACCTGGCTCATTACCCCGTCAGATTTAAATCGATATTTCCCGGTACTTTCTTGACAGAATGTACATGATTCGTAGTGCTTGAGGGATCCGCATCGCCCGCTCCTTAATTATTCAGTGTGAGTGTCATCTTTATTGAGATTCAATTGAGTTGAGGATTGATATTGATAAAGCCATATTGTATTAAGGCCTACCTTTTCATTATTATTTCTAAAAATCGATAATTGAGTTTCATTAGCATTTTCATTATCACAGAGAAAATTTATTAACTTCAAAGATATTCCATTTTCGCGAAGGCAGTACCCTTCCTAAAACCGTTCGAGTAGGATTGTTTCGCACCCCTTTTGTAATTAAGTCAATCTAGTGATATTTTCGATCCAACCACCTCCCACAAAGAGGTGGCTTATTACAGAGAAACAGTAGATACAGGAGACCGAATTATATTTCAACTATAGTTATAATTAGTGATTGGTAATATTCCGTACTTTAAAGAAAACTCACTACTTCGTCGTGATCGTCTAATTTAGGAAGTGAAAGATTCTATGTTGAGTAGAAAACCCTAATTAACACTGGTCTACAGTGGTTTTGTTGCCCTAGATATGAAAATGATTTTGGGTCCATTCATGCATACAATTCATGAAATTATCTATGATTTTGTTAGATTTGCTCTGATTTTTTTTGAATCTTCATTTCCATTTTACATTACAAAAATCAAAAAACGAGAAATTAAATAAAAGATATATTTATAATGTCAGTAAAGTTTGAGAAATTAGGATACATCGAAGTAAATAAAGAGGAAAATGTCGAAAATATATTAGGAGTACAAATAAGTTTCCGCCGTTTTTTAACACAAATTAAATATTTATTATAGAAGACTGCTTGCTGGGTGACTTTTAATGTTAGAGCAAGTTCTTTTTGTGTTTGAGATGAATCTTCCTCCAATAATTCCTCCAATTCTGCATCCTCGTCAATTTTTGGCCTTCCACTGCGATCTTTGTCTTCTACGTCGAAATCACCGTTTTTAAACTTTTGAAACCACTCTCGACACGTTCTCTCACTCAAAGCACCCTCACCATATGCTTCTACGAGCAATTGATGCGCCCCAGCAGCAGATTTCTTTAAATTAAACAAGTAAACTAATATTTCCCGCAAATGGCGCTTACTTGGCTCAAATTTTGACATTTTCAACTTATAAAAATTATATTTTACCAATATAAAATCAATGATATTAATAGGTTATGTTGTTCTTGAATGTCCAAACTATTTTTTTAGCCGGTTATCATCTGCGAAAACTAACCGAAACTCCGCGCCGCGCCATCTACAATAAAACGGCAGAAACTTATTTGTACTCCTAATATATTTCAACTTGTCTGTCTGAATTTTTCCGAATTTATTCCTGGATATTGATCTGTTACTAGTGTTTTTATTGGTCGTTTATCTTGAATTTTATTAATTAATTTGATGAAATCTGTTTGTTGTTTGGTGTTTTGAAGTGCTCGCAAATGCACATCGAGTAAAATGATCCACTAGGAGATGAAGGTATCTTTTTGAAGAGCGGTTTCCAGCACAACCTCCAATTGTGTCTAATGACATTATTTCAAATGGTTCCTTTGCTGGGTCCAATTGAGAAAGGAGACCATACTTTTGGCCTACTCTCGTTTTGTTTTTAAACAAATGTCACATGATCCACAAACTTCTTTTGTCAGTGAATCTATATTCTCAATGTAATAAAACTTCCTGATTTTACTATTTATCTTACTAGCACAAATATGGCCATAATGCCTGTGCACTTTTCTGATTAACTCTTCGAAATCATTGGATAAAATTATTTTTTTGTTATTTTTGTGCAATTTGTAATGTATCTCTTTCTGTACAACAATTCTTCCCATATTTTTTATCTTTAAGAGATTATTCTGTAGATCGTTTTATATTTCATTTAATTCCACCAAATTAACTGTTCTTATACATTCGTCCATATTCTCCGTTTCTTCTAGAACTGGTTCCTTTTCCTGGTTCATATCTAATCTCAAAATCGAATTGTGATAGAAAATTCATCATGTTACCCAGCTCTTCATCTGGTCTTGTACGAAATTCTTTCCCTTCTAATGGCTTATGGTCAGGAACAACAATAAATTTATGTCCTATTAGCCTATATTTCCAAAATTTAATTGCCTCTTCAATTGCCAGACATTCTAGGAATATTGCTTTCTTGTTCTTTTGATATTTATTCAGTTTTTAAGAAAAATACGCTACGGGTTTCATTACACATTAATCGGTTTTTGTTTAAGAACAGCTCCTACTCCTTGAATACTGGCACTTGGGTCGAAAATTGCAAGAATTGGCTCAGAACAAAGGGTGTCCTTAACCTTATTGAAAGCTTCCTGACAAGCCAATGACCAATTGAATTTTACATCATTTTGAAAATTAAATTGAATATATTAAATATTTCAAATAAATTATATTTTTTGAGAATTATATTTTTTGAGTATTTAGGGCCGATGAAGAGATTATCAGAATTCTAATTGTTTTTTGAAGATAAAGTGCATGTTTCGAGATATTTTTGAATAAACTTATTTGAATATTTAAATATATTAAATATTTCAAATAAATTATATTTTTTGAGAAGTCCTTGAGTTTTGTTCACGTTTTTGAAAGGCAATTGGTGTTCTTAATGGTAAGATCAGAAACAAAATTTTGTCTCCCTTAAATATTTATTTATTAATTTTAATGACTTCTTTTATATCTGTTGGTTTATTTATTCCATTTGATATTATATATTGAGTTTTGATTATATACGTCTAATAAATATAAGCGGTGCTTACTGTAGACATTAATTTAATTCTAAAAGTTTTTTGAATACAAATTTTTTTGAAATTAGAATTGTAGAAGACGAACAGATTAAATCTGTTTCGATATTCAAATTTTGTTATATTTCTTCTATCAAGTAAAAAGCCTTTTTCTTTTCTGTTGAATTTTACATCGTTTCTCAGTAAATTATGCAACGGTTCTAATAATCTAGATGAATCTTTTATATATTTGTCATATAAATTAACTTTACCCAAAAATTGCCTTATCTTCTTTCGAGTATCTGGTGAAGAAAAATTATTAATGGAAATTAAACTGTCATTTATAGGTCGTACTGTATTGTTTCCTACAATATGTCCTAAATATTTGACTTCTTCTTCTGCAAAATTATACTTGATAAATTTAAGTCTGAATCCTTCATTACATATTGCTTTCAAGAGATTCTCCAAATGATGAAGTTTCAAGAATTTATTGAATTATGAAGGAATTAGATGATAGAATATAATTCATTATGATATTAGAAGTTAAATGAAATCAGAGGAAGGCCGTTACAAAGATGATTAGAGTTTAATTCAAATCCAGGTTTAACATATTTTTACTTTACAGTATTACGAGTGCACTCGAATTCAGGCATTTACTCAATAAAGATGCAAATCAGATTAAACTAGATTTAAATTCAGCTACGAATACAGACATGTACTCAATAAATATGCAAATCAGCTTAAACTAGATGTAATTTCAGGTACAAGTACAATTGAATGGAAGTATGTACTAAGGTGTAAATTAGATGTTAAGTGAATCTAAATAGATATTTAAATATAGTAAAATCGAGGCATCAAAATCATTGATGTTGTATTCACGAAAGATGAAAATTAGATGTTAGGTGAATCTAAATGGGTATTTAGATTCAGTAAAATCGAGGTTCAACATCATAGCTGATGTCCTCAGTAAAGATGAAAATTAGACGTTAGGTGAATCTAAATGTTTATTTAGATATAGTAAAATCGAGACATCAACATCATAGAAGATGTAACCTAACTGAAGATACAAATTAGATGTTTAGTACTGGAGAAATTATCGTTATAGTAAATGTTCAAAGATAATCTTCAGATGTTTAATGATTCTAGATGAAGAACGCTCGATAGAGCAGAATACTTAGTATTGAGCTATTCCGTACATTACGGAGTACTCTAAAAGATCTGGGTGTATTCTAAGATCGGGGATTTTACGGAGTACTCTTAAAGATCTGGAATTATACGAAGTAATCTGAAGAGCGCTAACCTTTTTATCGTGATCGTCTAGTGGCGGGCGAATAGGACGTTACGTTGTGTAGGCAACCCAAATTACACCTAACGAGAGCAAGGAAACAGTGACGGGAGGTTCAAATATTCGAAACACAATAATACCGGAATAATATATTTTTATTGATAATGTTCAAAAGCAACAACCCTCAAAAAATGGAAACATTCATCAGCCTGTGGTTAAATGTACTCTACGCAGAGGTTCGCAAAGCGCCCTAGTGAAACCAATAGGGCACCGGGTCTAAATGACTTATTACTACATATTGTTAGGTCGGTACTCGCTCAAATCAGATATCATTCTTATGCAGCAGAAAGGGTAAAGTTATGCAGGAAAAGGGGATACAGCCAGCATGCGCACCTTCAATTGTACTTCCGGTAATCAGTGCTGAACCTCAATTACAAGGGGTAAGTTTAAATGGACAGTAAGGTAAGGGTAATTGTGGCATGCCCAGGAGATCTCCTTGAAGAGGGGATCTAACCTAATTCGAGTCGACCGGAGAAGTTACTATCAAAGGAACTGTATCTGACCTCCCCGGGGTGACAAGGCCCAGGAAGGCTCAGATATTACTAAAGAACGAACCGAACACTACCTGAAGGGTCACGTGAACTAATCCCTGGGGATGTCACAATACCTCGGAGCAATTATCTAGCAATCACTCATACATTCTCACAGTAGTGTTGGATATCTGGAGTTATTTACTTTCTCTATACGATATGTTGTCCTCTACCAGGACTACCCAGCAATTTACCCTAAAGAACGCCACTGGTTCACATGGAATACAATCTCTCAAAGTAAGCGGGCACATGCATATGACAAATAGGTAACACAAACTGACTAGGACATAATAACATAGATGCAGTACCCAATCACCTAGGCGTGTTAATGGACGTTACTATAAGAACAAACAAAGAAATGGGTATCCGGGGGATCACACAAGAGTACATACAAATCAGTTACATATCAAGCACCGCAATTAGTAAGAAAAGATAATACAATTCCCTATTAGCAGTTATTACGCAGATAAAGAACAACTATTTACAAATACAGCAAAAAGCAATCAGGCACCGAGAGAAAGTATACAATACAAACAGAAAACTTGTGAGGGTCGCTTTAGTTATGTACAAAGGCAATGCAATTTAGTTAAAACATTCCGATCGGATTAAATAACACTGAAGCAAAAATACAAGAATGAAAAGCGAAGCACAATGAACGAGCGTGCAGTCATTAATTTCACATTAACGCAAAGGTGGTATTTAAGAATGTAAAGCATGCAATTGATCAGAAGCATTTAATAGAAGTTTACTTACTAAGAGTTACCAAAGGACACTAATAATTACTATTATCTCGAATATGTTACTAAGTTGCTCAGGAGGTTTATTTCCGAGAACCTCTCTCTCGAATGAATTCAAATACAAATGGGGACGCTATAAGGACCTTGTTCTCCTTTGTTATTAATCACATGCGTGTCAAGTTATAGCACCACAGAGTATTTTGACACAGAAATAACGCGGGTAAATACAATGACATAATGGTGGAATTTATATAATCTATGAGGGACTCTGTGACTAGTACGATCCTTAGAGGATCTGAATCTCTTCAGTATATAGAAACCCCTAAGAAGGTGGTACAACAAGAATGGTTGATCACACAAATTAACATAAATAGGAGAGTCACTAAATAACTTTTACGATAGGCATGAATCTGCCTTTGGGGTATATGACCTCTGATTTCGTAACAGATTCCACTATCATTATTCTTGTAATAAATTATCATTAAATGAATGGGAGTATGCGGTTGGCTCTAGGGGAAACATTTATACAATTTTATTTAATAAAAAAAAATATAGATTTTTATTAGTTAGATGATAAAACCTTCCCTAAATGACTTTTCTGATAGGTTTGAATATATCCTCAGTGAGTACAAAACCAGTGTTTTATGACAGACTCATTGATCATATAAAATGATCAATTGAACTTGAGTAATTTTAAGAAGTTAGATGAGAGAACAGTCAGCAAATGACTTCTATATTAGGTATGTATCATCAAAGAAGACGAAATTTGCAAAACTTTTATTAGTTTTGTGGCAAATTCCAGTGCCACTGATTGTACAGTAAATAATCAGTTGGCTTCGAGTTATTGACAAGTGTATTTTAAGAGAAATCACTGGATGTTTATTTTAATGTGAAGAGAAAGGTATGCCATGAGGAGTTAGATGGCAAAACGATTATGAGTACAAATGACAATCAAATCGCAATATTGAAGTAGTTGGTAAAATGATATTATATTATATACAGATCGATTGAGAATGAGAATTCACAACTGTTGTTAATGTACTCACAGCTTAAGATGTGTCTGAGAAATTGTCATCCCTTTGTAAGTTGAGTAGGTTCAGAACTTGAAATTTATTTAGATGTTTTAGAGGGAGAATAAAATAATCCCAACTGGATTATAAACTAAATAAAATATTAAGTGATTCAATTCTAAAAATTTTGAATAAACATTTTTTGAAATTAAAATTTGGAGAAGGTTTACAGAAGAAATCTGTATGATATTTTAAATTTTTGATTATAAACTTCAGAGTTGAAGCCGAATAGATTCAGTTTAACAATAAGTAGAATATGATCATTATTGTTGCAAAAAATTAATGAGGATAGAGGATGAGATGCCTGTACAATCACAGATATCTAATAAAGATGGAGAATTATTAGAGTGGGAGGGAGAAACCTATGAAATGGATGAAACCTATTCTGCGATTGGGAGGGAGGAAGAGAAACATCTCATTTCTTCTAAAGGTAAATTGATTGTTCTAACGTAAACAAGCAATTGACTGTAGAGTAACCAAAAAGAATATTGATGTACACAAGAAGATGTAGATCAATAAAAGAATCAGAAATAGACTAAACAAAATGTCGAAATGAAAAATAAAATAACTCATTAGATGAAGACCTTAAGTTTCAGTTATTATAAATACATTGAGATAACACTTTAGATGAAAACTTTAAAGAGTCAGTTATTTTAAACGCACTCATGTTTTAGATAACATTACAGATGAAAAACTTAAGAGTGTTAGCTTATGCTAAATACATACACGTTTTATATAAACTTTTTATTATAATAGTATAATTATTATTTATAATACTTAGATAATAGTCTAGATGAAAGCATTAGGAAAACATCACTACGAGTGATGTATGCCAAGAATTTATTTCTTTGGATAAAGTTTTTCACATTACTGTAGGAAAAACTCTATTTCCCATTACAGTTTGGTTCGATAATCAGTTTGTAGGAGATTGCACTAAGAATGGTGGCAATCACAAACTGAAGATGATTGACGCTTAATTAGATGTGATACATGAAAGGGAAGATACCAAGATGGCGTCGAATGAAAGTGACGCGGATGCGAGCTCCCAGAGAGACGGGGAATTTAACGATGTTAAATGTTCGTATTGTGCTAAAAAAGTGAGAGATTATGTGAAGTGTGGAAAGTGTTATAATAATTTCCACAAATCATGTCTTGTACGAGCAAGCAATTTGGAAAATACTATATGTAAACATGAGAGGTTAGAAAATCATGAAAGTTCAACAGAATTCAAAGATGCAATTGTTCAGAATAAAATGCTGGAATTGGAAAACAACTATCTAAAACAATTGATCAAGGAAATAACCGAAAAGAACCAAATCCTGATGCAAAACAATATCCTTTTATCAGAAAAAATACAGCTCCTGGAAGATAATGGAAAATACGAAATGAAAACATATTCGAAAGCAACGCAAAAAACTGAATCCTCAACTGTAAACAAAGTACAGTAAGTCACAAGGAGGTTATATAATAACACGAAACAAACTACTGCAGAAACATCCAAAGAAGATAATGGTACATCTGAGCTACCACCTATAACCAAAAATGACAGACACAAAAGTAACCTACAAATTACTCAAAGAAATGTCAACAATCCAGTTATTTTGATTTCAAAACCAACTACGGAAAAAGATGAAATGGAACAAGAACTCTCGCCTAAACCCACATCGGAAGAATTCATTACTGTTAGATCAAGAAGGCATAAGAAACCAAATGTTGGTACAGGACCACTGGAAGATACAACATTTAAATCTATAAAAGCAGACAAGCAAGAGAAGAAATTATGGCTATTTGTATCCCAAATAAAAGCAAATGTACAGGTTGAAGTAATAAAAGACTATGTAAGAGAAAAAGGTAATTTAGAAGAAAATGAAGTAAGCGTAAAACAACTGAACACAAAAAACCAAGAAAATTTAACCTATAAATGTGTTTTAGTAAGTGTTCCTCTAAAAATGAAGGAGGATATTTACAAAAATGATTTTTGGCCAACAGGGATAAAATATTCAAGATTTGATTTCAGAAGAGGGGAACATTTTTTAGAGAAAAAATCTCAAAATATATAACATGCTTCCAAAAAATATAAAAACTATAAAAAATATGAAATGTTTCAAAAGAAGATTATTCGAATATCTCATTGAGCTAGAACCATACAGTTTAGATGATTATATCATGTAATTCTTATTTCTGACACTATTCTATTTCATCTTCATATTATTATATTTATATGTGTATGGATGTGATCGAGAATAAAGAGCTATTATTATTATTATTATTATTATTATTTAAGAGGTAACGAGAAGTTTACTGAGTAGCACAATACAAGACATGACTAGATATTAGAGAATTCTTGTAATTAGGACTACATTTGAAATAATAAACAAGCTTGATTTGTGGTTGTATTAACTGGATATTAAAACAGCTTTCCTGAATGGAATATTAAGATGGATTAGAGATAGATGTCAAAATTTGAGAATAAAGTATTTTTGATTTGATTTCAAATTACCGAAGCCATCATAAAATTTGATGGAATTAAGAGATTCATTAAATTGAGATATATTCTGGTTTTTGAAAATATTTCCTTCCAGACAATCAATAGGCAAGACAGAGGTACATTTCCGACAAAGGGAGGGAATGTAAGAATTTAGCTTTGTCTGAGACGTCAACATATGTTCACGGAAGATAACTGAGCTACCATTCTGTCAACTATCTGTGATCTTCTGTAGGCACAAGCCTACAGATGATAGTGTCATTCAATGCTAACCCTAGTCAATTGCTCTTAGCGTAACTTAGATATGTGTACCTACGAGTACTTTTAGATGAATTACATGATCTGGTTTAGATTTGTATAGAAGTGAGAACTATTAGAGATGGCAGAATTTGGATTGGTTAACTATACAAGCACAGCCAGTTCAGATGCTGAAAACTCCAATACAATGATGGATGATGAATATGTGAGAGGACAAGACTCATCGTTAGAAAGAGGTAGCTATAAGTCACAAGGTAGGAAGTTTAAAACACTTGAGAGAAATACCCCTTACATTTATTCATATGGTTCTTTTTTCTGCCAATTAAACTTGAAAAACTGTAAAATATGTGGATGATAAATATTTTGAGTACAATGAAGAGACTAGATGATAGAATATATTTCATGATGAAATTAGATGAATTCAGATGAAGATGTAGAGTAAAGGACAACAAAGATTACACATTGAACATAAAACCCAGGTATAACATAGCCATAAGTCCCAAGCACAATCGATTGAGAAAATCAACAACTTGGAAGATGCACTCATCAAAGTCGCTGAAAAAAGAAAAAAAATTCAAACGAAGTTGCCTCCGAAGTTACGAATGTCTTAAAAGACATTATAGAGAGTGCCAAGTAAGTGGTGGAGGGGCTAACGCAGATATCGAAGAACACTCTAGTAGCCGAGATAACACGGCTTAAAATTCTTACTGAGATAAACTATGCACGTGCCCATTCCAGCCCAAGAAAGCGCAAATTAGATGTTGAGGAGAAGATAGAACCCTCTGAAACCAAGAAGACTAGAACCCTAAAATTGTCTTCTGAGTAAGGTTCTAAAGAACAAAACACCTAAGAAATAGAATCCTTTAAGAAGTTGGTACAGCAGGAATTGCTGACCACAGAATTTAATATGAAAAGGAGAATCTGTAAATGATTTTTGTGATAGATTCGACTCTATTGTTAAAGAGTATAAGAACTGTGGAGACGTCATCGAACTCACAACACTGGAGATGAGGTCTGCATTTTACCCGGCCTTTTCATCCGTAATACCGGAATCAAGAAACGCTGACCTGATAAAAAGGCAAAAAACGATGAAGGAGATGACGTTGGAAGAGATAAAATCCTTCCTATATCAATTAGAGGCTGAGAAAAACTCAGCAAGCAAAAAGGTCAAACTCAAGCTCCAAAGAATAACAACACACCGAAAACAAGATGTTTGCGATGTAAAAAAAAGGACACAAATCACATGAATTGTGCTAAAGCAGCAAAACAAAGTTTTGCTATTATTGCCAGGCAATTAGAAGTCACAAAGGTGACAAATGCAGAAATGTCCCTAACAGGAAAAGGTTTGCGGTTGAGCAGAGAACCACAAACAAAAAACAAAAAAAAGGAAGATTTGAGCGGAACAGGGTGAACAGAAGAGAGGAAATAAGAAGAGCACAGATGAAGGCTTGTAACATTTCAGGAGGAGCTTTAAAAAACTCAGAAAATCGTGAGACAAAATAGAAATAGAATTCTTGCAAAGGAAGGGAGTGTTAGAAGTTTGCTTTGCCATTGGGATGCAACCAACAATACCCGCAAGTGTTTTGTTGGATATGGGCCAGGTCAATATCAAATGACAATTCCCGTCCTAATAAAGAAGACGCCTATGCCGCCCTCCTCTCTGTGGCTCCCGTTCGGTGGTCAGCCGAGTAAGCGTCCATAAAGTCTCTCTAACCTCGATCGAACCTCTTGCGCTGTAGTTATACTTACATAGAGATTTACTACTAACTACCATTGTTAATAATGAAGTGAATAAAGAGTTATGTAAATTCAATTCTGTTTAGAATATCCACGCTTTGCCCAGTGATATAAATTCCAACAACAATCACTATAAAATATTTTTCAATATCTCGAAAAAAACTTTTTACATCCCGACATGAAACGTATTAATGTAAATGTATTAACAAAAACTATATAAGTATGTATATTAACAAACATATACAAAAAAATCTAATATTCCAAAATTATCTAAAATTCTCAAAATAAAGGGGCCAAAAAAAATAATTGAACGAGAATTCCAACATGTCATAACTATATCGGTCTCTAGACCTCTTCAGAAATGTATTGAATTCAGATTCAAATGTATCAGAAGATCAAAATTTAACTCGCCAAATAAGATAAAACCTTGAACGAATAAACTCGAAGTAAGCTTTAAAGAATCCAAAATAAACAGAAATGATCAACGTGTTTTTACGTATAACCTATAAATATTTGTACTCGGAACACTTTTTCCGAGACATTAGGAAAAATTTTATATTGATTATATATAAGAATATCAATTTGATAGTTTTTGTATATAGTTTCAATATACAGTATATGAATAGTTGTGGAAAAATTTAGGGGATGAATCCTTGTGAAAAAGTAGTTTGGGTCTTTCATATAAACTTTAATTAAAATTAAAAACTGTTTTTCGTGCGCCACCTTTAGAGGGCTGTAACTAAGCAGGGGGGCTCAGAAAATTAAGTTTATAAGGAATACCCACCCTATTTTTTGATGAGGAATCGCCCCCTAAATTTTTTCGAAACTATTCTTATATGTATTGTGTATATTGTTGAAGTTAGAATATATAATTCTGAATTCAAAGTCATTTAAATTTTATTTCTATCAAGTATTGACTCACATTTTTAAATTATGAAATAAATTCATAAAGAGTCTAAATTTCCACAATATATTCCTTAATTATTTATTATTTTTGGTTTTTGATAAACTTGAATCTGAATTCAATATATTTCTGAAGAGGTCTTAAACCCTAAATAGCTATCAAATGTTGGAATTCTCATTCAGTTATTTTTATTTGATCCTTTATTCAGAGAATTTTGGAATAGTGGATTTTCTTGTATTTGTATGTTAATATACATACTTATATAGTTTTTGTTAATACATTTGTATTAATGCGTTTCATGTCAGGATGTAAAAAGTTTTTTTCCGAGACATTGAAAAATATTTTATATCGATTATATATGAGGATATCAATTTGATAGTTTTTGTATATAGTTTCAATATATATTGCAGGAGTAAGAATTTATAATTCTGAATTTAAAGACGATTAATATATTGTGGCTTTAAGATTCTCAACCGTTGTTTATGCTAACTTTCAACTACAACTATAAACGCCGCTTATCGGCTACGATCCTCAAGTCACCCAGTTTTATTTAATAAACTTCTTTAGATGAAAATTTATTCTGGTGTTCCTAAGTATAACATAGACCCTTTATAACATTACTCTCCTTAACGAAAAAGTTTTGGCATTACATACCCATAACTTTTCCTATTTTCATGAATTCACATGAGAATCCACGAGTCTATTCGTCTAGGTATCTTATAACAACCAATAAAGAAGTAATGTTCAGTTAATCTATCAGTTGAGGTAAGGTAGTAGTTATGTTCTGGAAAAATGGAATATAAATTATAATCATAATCACGACCAAAAATTAACATGACCTAACTAAACTAAGGTAAAATAATCAATGATATTGATTTCTGGCATATCAGTTGATGAAACATTTTTAAATTAATAAAGTAAATAAAAACAACTCCACTTAAGTTTCACTGTTTATTTGATATCTGTTGACATATATGTTTCGGGTTTTTAGCCCATTTTTAAGACTCAAGGGAAAAAAAAATTAAAATCATATTTATAATGGTAGGGTAGATACAGATACAATTTTGAACTGTGTAAAAGTGTGGTGTTAGTTGGATCCTTATCTTTTACAGATAAGAGCAATGGTGATGAATTGAATTGAAGTTGTTCATTTGTAATTGGTAGCTTCTTACCATGTACTAAACAAATTTCCTAACTTTCTAAAAGATCCATTCTTCTGCTTTTATTATCTACGTATAAAATCTAAGTTCTACTGAAATCTATGAAATGGTTGTTATTTATACAATGTTCCGAAAAAACAGATGTTATTTTATTATGTAATATACTTTTTTTTGTTCTTCTACCCTTATGTTTATAGATGGTCCTGTCTGACCTATGTAAAATGCAGGACATTCGTTGCAATATAATTTGTATATACCGCTTTTTTCACACGTTTCACGACAGTCTTTGCTATTGACTAAGAGTGACCTAAGTTCTTCTTAGTTGTACAAATAATATTAATATTATTCTGTTTTAGTCGATTGCAAATTTTGTAACTTATTTTTGGTATGAAATTTATGCTATAGAATTTTTTTCTTCGTCCTGAAGAATAGGCTAAAGAGAAGATACAGCTTTTTTATGCATATATGTCAACAGACATCAAATAAACAGTGAAGCTTAAGCTAAGTTGTTTTTATTTACTTCATCAAATTGAAAAAGGCAACAAATAATTACATAATGGAAATTCAAGAACGAAACAATTTACTCAGTTGCTGTAACTATCACATTCAAATTCAGTAATATTCTCCCATACACCAATAGCTTTTCGTTCACAGTAACTATTCGTATATTCACTTTCAGAGCATCTCATTATCGGCACTCTGGGAAACACCTTCTGCTCTGGTAGTTTGGAGGTTACCGGTGCTTCTGGATTTGAAAATTGAATCTCCTTGAAATTAACCTTTAATTGTAAAGATGGCCTTTCATCTCAGGAATAATCTTCTAAAATGTGGCTCTCAGGAGTTACCAATATATTACACAGCCGTATATTTATTTCAATGTTCAATGAAATAGATTTCTCAATAACAAATATCCGCACGGCACTGCTCTATAAATAATATAGTCCGTTCGTTGCTTGTAGTAAGTCAAATTCTGCTTAGCGCATACTAATTGTCGTGCACAAATTGTCCAAACACAGCTTTTTTTCTGTCCAGTGGCGAAGACTAAGAATATCAACAAGGTTGATTCTTCAAATCACGTCATATCAATCTTCTCTATACTTATTTCAGAGACAGAAATGGAATTATCTCGAACATACTCAGTCGAAAATAAGACTAACACCAGGCTTACTGTCAAATAATCTCTAATAAAACGAGCTCACCAATTTCGAAGCTTTACTTTGTCCCATTATATACTACAACTTTTTTTGATTGTCTCGGTTTTTACTTGACGGAAATTCATCTTCAATATAAGAAAAACAAATTTTAACTTCCGCTATTTTATTGATTTACACGACAATTGTTTCGTCATACCATGACTTCATCAGGTGAGTATTTAAACTGAGGTATACAATGCAAAACATGACCTTAAATACACAGCTATGGTACAAAAAAATAGATGGGTGGAAAGAGATGGTTTACAATAAATGAAAAATATTAAGTAGGGGGGATCTGTTCAAATCTATTTGATCATTCAATAAAATTTTTCTTTTATTATATCTATTGATCTCTGAAGTTTCTAAAAGATTTTAGTTTCTGACTTTTGTTTTCGATATGTAGTAATTCATAGTTCAAATTAGAATTATGGCCAGTCTCTAACAAATGGTTGGCATAAGTTGAATTCGGTTTATTATTAATATAACATTTTATGAAAAATGTTATATTAATAATAAAATAAAAATAAAAATAATAATTGCCCATGTGTATATGTGGGACAGACAGGCCGTTCATTCCAAACAAGGATACGAGAACATGAGTTCTCGTATCCTTGTTTGGAATGAACGGCCTGTCTGTCCCACATATACACATGGGCAATCACTACATGTTAACTTATAATTTCCTGATTTTTTGTTTTTAGGAATGACGTCTTTATTATTTTTTATTGAGCTGCCTAAAGAATTAATAGTTTTAAAAGAGATGTTATATTTTTCTTTTTTCTTTGAATATCTAGCAATCTTTTCAGATTTTTGGCCTATGTAAGTTAATGAAATAAATTTGTTTTCGTTTGGATTTTGAAATTTTGGATATACAAGTGATATTGCTTTCTTGTAATTTATTTTATCAAGTAAATTGTCTACAATTAACGGGTTAAAATCATTATTGAAAGCTATTTGTTTAATGGTTTTATACTCTTTGTCAAAATTTTCTTTCGTTATGGGTATGTTAACCAATCTATAAAGCATACTATTATAAGCTGAAAATTTTTGTGAAAATGGATGGTTTGAAGTATAATGAATCGTACAATCTGTATGTGTAGGTTTTCTGTATATGGAAAAGTCATGCCTATCATTAATTTTGGTGATTTTTAAATCTAAGAAATTGATGCTATTATTTACTTCATCTTCCTGCGTGAATTCAATTGTTGGATATATGTAGTTCAGTTGAGTCATGTTGATTTTTGTTCATGATTATGATTATAATTTATATAACTTTCAAATTCAGTAATATTTTCCCATACATCGTTAGCCTTTCGCTTACAGTAACTATTCGTATTTTCACTTTCGGCGTAAAACAAATGTTCTTTTTTTAATATATTTAAATAACATATTTCACCAGAAAGGCAGTGGGGAAATTGTAGGCTTTGCAGATGATATGGTAATCATGTACGAAGGAACAACTTGGGATGATCTGAAACAAAAGGCAATAACGGACATAACGATTCTGAAAAAATGGTTTGAAACTAATAAACTTACCTTAAATCAGCAAAAGACTAAATATCTGACCTTCTCATCTAACCAAGTAGGACTACCAAACTTAGGAACCCTCCAAGTGGACAATCAATTCAAAATCTTAAATACTAGTTGCACAAAATATCTGGGCATATATATTGATCAACACTTAAAATGGGATGAACATATGAATTACTTGATAAAAAAGCTAAGAGGTATCGCATATAGATTCAGAGAAATACGGAAGAAGGTCCAGTCCATACGACATCTCCAAATACTCTATGATGCATTGGTTCAGTCTCATCTCTCATATGGCATTATTGGATGGGGAGGAGTATTGGATTGTCATAAAAAAGGCTTGGATATTGTACAGAAATATATACTGAAAATTATGTATGGAAAAGAGTATACATTTCCTAGTCGAGAAATTTATGACATATCCAAAGCATTAGATGTAAGACAACTCTATGCGAGTAAGATTCTAATTAGTGTTCATCAGAAGAAGATACCTCTGGTACTGAGAGAACACAATTACTCGACCAGAAGGAAAAGTTGTAGCTTTGTAAGAACTAAAGCAGAGAAGAGATTGGGCCAGAGAAGCTGTACATATCTAGCTTCAAGACTTTACCTCAAAATTCCCAGGCAAGTAAGGGAAATGAAAAGTACAAAAAAATTCAAGATAGCAATAAAGAACTGGTTGATTGCTGGAGACCGCACGCTAATTCATCGAATTATAAATTCCGCATAAAAATAAGACAAGAGAAAGGAAGTGAAAGAAAAAATACCGACCGTGACAAAAATTCCTGAACGTGACAAGATTAGCCCAACTAAGACTAAAATTCTCGGATATGACTACAAGCCCAATGAAGACTAAAAAGAGAAACCAATTGTGACAATGAATGATGTATGAATTATTGTTTTTTTTTTCAATTTTGCTGTCGTTAGAATCAAACTTATTTTTTACAACTGTAAACAGTTATATTAATAACTCACAGTTTTTTCTAGAGTTTATAACACTTTGTATAAATGTTGAATAAACTCATATCTATCTATCTATCTCATTCTCGACACTTGCGGAAACACAGGTAGTTTGGTGGTTACCGGTGCTTCTGGATATGATCTCCTTGAATTTGTGAAAATGGTGAAATAATCTTCTAAGAGTGGCTCAGTACCAATTTGGTACACAACCGTATATTCAATTCATTGTTTTCAATGAAATAGTTTCCTCAACAACAAATATCTGCATGGCAAGTCCAATTCTGCTGAGCGCGCACTAATTCTCGTGTACAAATTGTCCAAACACAGCTGCTTTTCCGTTCAGTGGCGTAGACCAGGTATGTCAAACATGCGGTCCCCTTCGTATTTTCCTGCGAAATTGAATTTCCTGTGAAATTTGAAAATGCAAAGACGAACTAGCGAAGATATCTCAATTTAGGTCGAGCAGCTTCATATAATACAAAATCAAACCAAAGGTAACACCAAAATGCAAAAATATCAAAATAAATTCACCTGCGAAAAATATATCAACCATATACGCGTAATTTTCTCAAGAAAAAAAAGTTCATTAAACAGAAAAAAAAGTTGACTCAACACCTGACACCAAATCTAATAAGTCACCTTTTTGTGGGAGGAGGTTGGATGGAAAATATTACTAGATTTACTTATTTACGAAAGGGGAGCGGTCTAATCCTTGTCGAGCGGTCCTCAAAAGTGGACTTTGATGTTAATAAATTTTCTCTGTGATAATGAAAATGGTAATGAAACTCAATTATTGATTTTTAGGAGTATAATGATAAGGTGTGCCAAAATACAATATGGTTTGGTCAATATCAATCCTCAACTCAATAAATCTCAATAAAGATGACATACTGAAGGAGAGGTCGATTCGGATTTACGGAGAAATATTTCAACCTACCACCTAGTCCTTAATTTTTGATTCAACTTCAGTTAGATTATTTTAAATCTGAATAATATATAAAATTCTTAGATACTTCTCACCCCTAGACTCCAAGACCCTAAATTCAAACTAAAATAAGGCATACGCGATTCTTTACGAGAAACGGCCCATTTCGCAGGAATAACGATAACGATAAAGAACGACTACTGGTACTCTTAATTCCTTGGTTCCGGAACTTAGCACTATCTGTTCAATTTCTCTATTTCTTCTGACTCAATTCTTAAACTTCCTAATTTTTAAGTTCGTTTACACGTTCAATGGCAATTTTCGAAAGCTTCGATTCCTTATCGGACCACACGTGTTGATTCAGTTAACGTCTGCGTTCGTCAACTCAAAAACAATACACTTTCTGTTCAGTAGCTCATTCTGAAGGAATTTATTTACATTTTGCACAATCAGCTCTTGTTAACTTTTTTTATCTGTAGCTTATTATTACAATATATAGCCAAGTGTAAAAGAATTTCTTCTCATGAAGCAGGTCGTTCGTGCATCGAAAGCGAATTCCTAAGTAAAACAGTAACTGGTGTGGAAATAAAAATGAAGTTATTAATTCAGGGGCATTGAATCTTGCTTTAAATTTGCTATTGTCCACTAGACTAACCCCTGTATCATTACAGCACGTTCATGAATTCTATTATTTGTTGGATTACCACAGTAGTTGTTTTCAAATCTACCAATTTTCCGAACGTTCATAACTATCATAACTTTTGAATAAAACAATTTATGAATTTGAAATTTGGAGTAAATTTCAAGCAAAAATGTGAATGGCAAGATTTTCGATCAACAGGCCCCGGATAAAAGCCTATTAGAAATTTTATTTTTTTTTAATTTTAGAGAATAAAAATAATTACTGATTAGAAAAAATATAGTAAGGTAAATATAAAGATTTTGATCTTTTGCTGAATAGATCATGGTTATATTTATTATAATCAGTCTAAAAATGGTTTTCGGTTATTAATGCTGATTTAAGTATAAGTTTGTGAAGCAAAAACCCCATCGCATTTAATGACCAAAAAAAAAAGAATTTGAAAAATGTTAGACGGCTGTCTATAATGTAATTGTAATGTAACTAATCAAAGATATGCTGGTAGCGCGGCAAAGCTCTTTATATTAAGAAAGTGCTTTCATTCATTTCAATTCTACAACTCTCATGTATAAATTTATTATATGAAATATTTTATTTCGATGAATTATTTTTTATAATCTTAAATTCGAAAATAACAGACTTGTAACTCCATGAAGCCTTCAATAGTGAATGCAATAATACTTCAGGTTTCACATTTTATTACAATTCAAATAAATGCTGACACACTTTCGGTGCCAAATACATTCTATAATGGCAAAAATCGGAAATGAATTTGATAAGTCTGAAATTTATTTTTTCATTTCATCCATCTCTTCTAATTCGCTTTTCGAACATTGTTTCTTGGTCCATTCTTTGAGCAAAGAAACTGATTGCCTCAATATTGTTGGCCGTCTCTTTGGCGTCTCTTTCTGAATCACTTCATCTGAAGAGTTCTCTTGGGCTCCTGGAGTTATATTCTTTCCAGGAATAACTTGGCCGTCAAATATCTCGTCATCGGAGTAATAAAACATATCAGAGGGGGATGAAGGAGAACGTCTGAACTCCGAGGGACACTCGCATATATTCTTGCTACTGAAGGATATTACTTCGTAGTCGTATGTTTCTGTATTTGGTATAGTCTGTACTTCACGTTCTTCAAAATAAATCTCATCTGGCACACGTTCGCACAGAGAAAATATCGACGGGACGTCTGGTACGTGGGGTAGTTCTTTCTCCCCGCTCCAAAAAGTAACCGGATGACGTTCTTTAGTCACCGGTTCAGTTTTGCCACAAATTAAGTACTGACCAGTCACTTCATTCAGATGTGCCTTCAGTATCTTCTCGAAATAATCACGTTCTTCGGGATTCGTGAAAGGATTCACTGAGCGTTCTTTATCCCTCGATTCTCCTTCTTCGATGAATAGTTTGAAACAAGCCTTTAGCTGCTCAAGGTTCAAATGGGGTACTCTGTATTCTTTAGCACCTTCTAGAGTATCAACCATCGTGTCTATAGCTTTTGATAGATAAGTATAGATTGTTATGTGAATATTAAGAGATTCAGTCTTGCTCAATTTCTTTTCGGCCACATCATCAACTTTCACTTCCTCTGGTACTGAAAATGGACGTTTCATGGGAACCATCGGAGGTATTTCTTCGTAAGGATCGAAATCTAAATCCACCAAACCCATTTCTTCAAAAGTAATTCTACTTACGTTTGATGGGAGACGGCTCGGTTTGCTTTTGGACATCCTTATATCCTCTTGTTTAGTTTTTTTCTTTGTAGATTTATCATCTAGCTTACTCCTGTCTTTATCAAAGATGAATTCGGAGGAAGGATTTGCGAAATACATCTTGTGCATTTTCTGCACGTCTGATACAGATACATCTGACAATTTCTCAGGCTTGGGCTGAGCGGTCATGTCTTCTTGAAAAGACCTTTTGGTACGAATCAACTGTGTGTCATCGAATTTTTCGAAAATGAGCCGTTGACAATTTTCTTGATGATCCTGACGTTTTTGGTTCACTGAGAAGGCTTTTATGGAATAGAGTTCTAACGCCATGAGAGTGAAGTAAGCACAGAATATTGAATAAATTTGAAAATATTTCACTCTTTCCTCGTTTAAGGTGATGCTAGGTGGTGCCAATCGCCACAGTAATTTCATCAACTGCCCATACCTAGTTTCTTTGATCTGAAACAGATCGGACTGTTCGTCATGCTCAGAAGCCGATGATATTTTGCTCTTTGTCGACTTGAACTCCAAATTGCTTTTACTCTTTTTTTCTTCGATTATTTCAGTTCGAGAAGCCATCATCACTCTGTATTGGCTAAACTCGGCAGTTCTTATTTCTGCGTATTCTATTAAATCCTTCACCCTTGCCAGAACTTGTAGGTCCCAAACATTTAAATTCCAGGTTTTTGGATGATAAGTCTGCCTGACCTCTGCATAGAACTTTTTCAGCTGCTCAACAATAAACTTATCATACAAATATTTTGGTTTTCGCATCGGCTCTGAGTCGTCAAAATTCATGGCTTCGAACAATTCAGGTTCATAATATGAATAGTCAATATTCTTATAGTTCTGATACTTAGTCTTCTTGGTTGAGTCTTCTAATATTTCCTTGATTATTCTCCATTTAACTTTCAGATTTATATTCGACTTTATTGTTCTGATTCTCTTCATGAAATTTTCTATGTGAGTTTGAGCTTGAAGCACGAAGAACACTCTAATCATATCGGGCCAGAACTTTGGCACTGTGGTAATTTCCCATGTTTCAACCACTGTGCATACCTTGTTTGTTTGAAACCAAATAGGAAAGTTGAATACTTGACCCGGGACAAGTATCAACATGTTCTTATCGAAACAGAAGAATTCCGTATTATTCGTCTTTGAGATGCCTCTAAACAACTTGAATTTCTCCATTTTATGCCAGGTTAATCTTATAGTAACTCTACCAACATTCTCAAACACTATGTATTGTGTTTGCAACGGCAAACTTTGGACGTCATACTCGAAGAGAACATGAAACTTTCTCGATGTGGACAACGACTGGGAGTTTTCGTAAAAATATACACCATTAATTTTTAAACAACAGTTCAAAGAAGAGTCGTAAACACTGGTTTTCCTCCTGGCTTCATTGAAAACACTGGAACTTCTGTAGTCGGAAGTTGTAGTCTGTGTTTCTTTTTGTTTGTTTTGGACATTTTTACCCATTACAATCAATCGATCGAAATCAGGCTTGTGAGGTTCGATGTTCTCAAGAAGTGAAGATAACTCCTGTATTCTCTTCTTTCGGTAATTTGAATTTTGCCATTGTTCATATACATTTCTGAAAGAATAATTGATCAAAGTCATCTCAAAAGTAATCTTCTGAATCTATAAACATTTATGAATAGAATGATTTGCAATCTGTAAAGAAGAATTTACAGTAATTAAACCTTACTATCGAGACATAAAAGAAGACTCTATTGTCCTTTCAAGTTCTATAAAATGTTTTTATTTCCATGTAGCTATTTAATGTCTTCATCGTTGGCAGTATCCTTCTGCAGCATCGTGCAGCCAGTGAAATACCAACGTGAAATATTTGAGTGAGAAGTATAAGATACAAATTCGAATGAGTTCAGATTTAGTATTTAGATATGAAATTAAGAAACGAAGGCTCATGTACAATTTCTCGCAGATAAATTACGAGAATTTTCTCGATATTTTTCCTATCTGATTTCGTAAAAAGTTATAAAAATTATGTGAACTTTCGTTCATTATATTTTTTCACTTTGTCTTGCCAATATGTAAGGACGCAGAACGAAGAGAGAAGAATGGAGCTTTTCAACTCATTTACATGATAAAAATAAAATAGAAAGGCCTTTTACTTGATAGAAGAAATATAATAAAGTTTGAATATTGAAACAAATTAATATATGTTTATCTTCTACAGTTTTAGACATTAATTTAATTCTAAAAGTTTTTTTGAATAAAAATTTTTTAAATTAAAACTGTAGAAGATAAACATATATTAATTTGTTTCAAATTTCATTTACATGAGTTATCCCGTTTCTCAGGAGAATAGTTCCACAATTGCAACAAATTATTCTTATTTCATATGCGGATGACAGAACACAGATTACTGTATTTTTATTCATCATATGTGGGTTTTTTAGGAATTAATTCACAGATTTGACATTTTCTGAAAAAAATTACTTTTGACTAAGGGCACAAAAGCTTTCAACTTCGCATCAATGTTCAAAACTTTTTGTGGAAAAATAAACAGTCGACAAAATGTTCAATTTCAAGACAAAAATGCCCTGTAAACATAAGTCCGCTTCTTAATCCACAGCTACAGGGCATTTAAGTTTCAGTTTTTCCGTTTTTGTTACAAATATTTTTTTGAATGAATTGCGTGGTATGTAGATATAGCTTTTTGAATTCTTCTTTGTGATTGATAACGTTAATCAATTATTTAAATATTTTAATATTAGCCTTCTACATATTTTATTTCAAAAAATTATATTTAATAATTATAACTTCTGAAAATAAATTAAAATAATGTACCACTCATATCAAATGACATATAAAATAAACATTCATTATAATACATCCAAATGGTATAACAAAATCCAATAAATAAAAATTGTTAACCAAAATCCTATAAATTAAATATTTTGAATAGACAAAATTTTGTTTCTGCTGATCAATCTTATGAAAACAAATATCTTTCAAAAATGTCTAACATAATCTTAGGAATTTCATCATAAAACTATCTCCCTTAGAATATTGAATATTATTTTATATTTTATTGGATATCTAATTAAGTTACTTTATATAAAAAAACTCAAGATATGTAAAAACATTACTGAAAAACAAGTTTTACGAGAGACTTTGGTTCGTCAGTATTCAAATAATTCATATTCAATATTATAACATCAATCAACAACAAATATTTACTCACCCTTCAACAATTTAGAAAACTTCTGGTAAATGAAAAATTTAAATGTAATATGAGGTTAAGTTACAAATAAATAATTCAGTGGTTTACCCTTGATCTAAAAGATTGAAAGACAATTTAACGGCCTCTGTTATAGCACAAGGACTATCTGTATAAAGAATGTTGAGTTAACCAAATAATTATATATTATGAAGAAAATAACATAAATTGAGGTTAATTCTAGATAGAATTCATGTTAATTTATTCATAATATATAATTATTTGGTTTCCCTAACATTCTTTGTACAGGTAGTCCTTGTTGTATAACAGAGGTGGTTAAATTGTCTTTCAATCTTTTAGATCAAGGGTAAACCACAGAAATATTTATCTATAGTTAACCGTTATACTACATTTAAATTTTTCAGTATCCATTTACCAGAAGTTTTCTAAATGGTTGAAGGGTGAGTAAATATTTGTTGTTGATTAATTTTATATTTATTGAATATGAATTATTCGAATACTGACGAAACAAAGTCTCTCTTAAAACTTCTTTTTCAGTAATGTTTTCACATATCTTGAGTTTTTATATAAAGTACCTTAGTTAGATATCCAATTATATTGAATATTCTAAGTAGGATAGTTTTATGATAAAATTCTTAAGATTATGTTAACCATTTTTGAAAGATATTTGTTTTCATAAGAGTGATGAGCAGAAACAAAATTTTGTCTACTCAAAATATTTCATTTATAGGATTTTTGTTAACAATTTTCATTCATTGGATTTTGTTATATCATTTGGATGTCTTATAATGAATGTTTATTTTATATGTCATTTGATATAAGTGGTAATTATATGACATTATTTTAATTTATTTTCAGAAGTTATAATTATTAAATATAATTTTTTGGAATTAAATATGTAGAAGGCTAATATTAAAATATTCAAATAATTTTATATACCTTCTATCAAGAATTAACCTCTATTTATGTTAATCAATTAGTATGCCAGTTCTGGTATACGCATACTTCATTGGGACAGAAGAGTTATATTAGAATTTAATTTGTTCATTGACAGCCTAAATATATATTTTAGAAATGTACAAGCTTGAATTGTTTCACACAAAACTGAGGGAATTGTTGCAGTGTAGTTTTGAAATTGAATTACGGTGAAAACACTTGTTTGAGGAGGAGAGAATGTTGAGTGACCGTTTGGTCGAAGCACAACTAGAGTATGTGTCGGTGTACAGGTAGAGTTCTACCCCAAATTGAAGCAACATTTGGCTATTTTCGTTTCTAGTACTACCGCGCCATTTAGATTTCTACGAAAAAATGAGCTTTTTGAGGGCCTTAGATTAGATAACTGGAATCTGGGAAAGTCATTGTGAGGGACCTGCCTAGTAAATATCAATTATTTATTTTCGTAGAAATCGAACAATTTTATTATATATGTATCCCAAGAAAATTTAATTTTGAAATTAATGTGTAACATTAAAAAACGCTTCACTGTTGATTTGAATTTCGATCGCTGAAAAACACTTCAATAGTGTTAAACTAAGACCATTGAAAAGTTTTGAGTTTTCTAAAAGAAAGTCGACCTTGCTACCGCATGCGCTGTAAAGTTGCATTATTTTCAAGAAGTGTAGAATTCCCCAAATTCCATTCTTTTCTTACTGTGAGGTTGCACTGAAGACCTACTGATTAAATGTAGAATAGTAACTATAGTTGGAGAAAGCACTATTACTCCGGCACCTTGGAAAGCAATATTCCAGGAAAACCTCAAAGATAAGTCCTTATGTAAATCTCGGATATCAAGCTAACTATAAAACTGTATTATATTGTAAATAAGAGTCACATAGCCACGGTTGCCCAATTGACTTCATTTTGTAAAAGAATTGAGGATATTCTACAACTAGGTGGTCTCCAAAAATTTATCGATTGCCGAAGTCTCTCTTGTTCGATGTTGGAATTGTGGTGTCACAGGACACAAATATAGTGAATGTAGAAAACGTAGAGTCATTTTCTGTTATGGTTGTGGTAAGCGAGGCATTGTAAAGTCAAAGTGCTAATTTTGTTCAAAAAATGTAGAGTTGGTCATCAGTTGGCAGGATAGGTGACAACCCTCTCTTAAAACCCTCAATTAATAATCCCGTTAGCAACAATAAGTTTACCTCTGATGATCTTAAAGTTAATTCCGTATGTTCACTATTGTTGCGTAAACAAGATAACAATAGACTATATATTAATATTGATATTTCTGGAGAGAAAATGTTAGCACTGCTTGCTAGCGGAAGCAATGTCTCTATTCTTAGTTCCCCCACTCTATTCCTCTTAAAGAGATTAAAATTATCTTTGAATTACGACGTATCCATTCACTTGACTACAGCAGATGACCAACTGCAAAGTACATTGGGATATGTTTGGTAACCTATCAATTTGAATGATTTAACTAAGACTTTGAAATTTCTTGTTGTACCTACAATCTCCCATCGTATGATACTTGGATAGGATTTTATTAAGACCCTTGATATTGCAGGTGATTTTTCAAATTTTTCTTTAAATTCCTTAGTTATTTCTATAGCTGCACTACATGCTGTTAAAACAGCAGATAATCTATCAAATTTACAAACGGAGAAACTGCAACAAATAGTAAATTTATTTAAGACCATTGGCCCTAAAGATAAAATTGGCAGAACACATTTGTTAACTCCTTCCTTTAGGATTGAAGGTCCATTTTGAACAATCAGATTGATGAGATGCTAATACTAGATATCATCCGACCAGTCACTTTTTGTTCTGCATGGTGATCTCCTCTTTGGCTTTTTAGCAAAAAGGATGGAACATTCAGAGTTTGTTTTGATGGTAGAAAGTTAAATTCGTCCAAGATTCATATCCCATGCCATTCATAGATACGATCGTAAGTAAACTGAAAATGCTTCATACCTGTCATCTATTGATATAAACTCTGATTTCATTCAAATTCCGCTCGAGGAAGACTCCAAACTTAAGACCACATTCTCAGTCCAAAGTAGAGGTTTATTTTGTTTCAACGTTCTGCATTTTGGTTTGAATAATGCCGCCCAAGCTATGTGTAGAGTTATTGACGTTGTCATAGTTCCTTCCTTTGTATTTTATTACCTTGATAACATAATCATTGTTACACCTGATTTTGAGACCCATCTTATAGTATTGAAGGAATTGTTCAAGCGTCTTAATGAGGCCAATTTGACAGTTAATTCCGTCATCCTTCGTTAAAATTCTTAGGTTTTCTCGTCGATGAACAAGGTCTAAGAACTGACCCTGAAAAGGTTGAATCGATCCTTAATAATCATGTACCCACCAATACGACCCAAATGAATTGCTTAATTGGCTTAGTAGGCTAAAATTTCAAAACATTTCGCTATAGGTTCAAGATCATACATCGTACCGGTTCACTGAATACCGCTGCAGATTTACTATCTCGTATTACTGAATCTGTAGAGACTTCTGTTTTGGACTTTGGTGTATTGAGGCCTGACAGTTGGTATCGTTAGATGCTGGAGAATGTAACAAATAGTCCTCATCAGAGTAGATGGAAACCTGCTGTATAAACATGTAGCGACCTTCCCCATCCGGAATTCTGCTCTGCTCTCTTTTCCGGCGTAGCATATAGAGGATACGTCTAGTCTTAGCAATACCTGACTGACCGTCCCCGTCGGGTTCAAGTAGGGCAAAGCACATAGCGTTCAACGACTATTTCAACGAAGATGTCTTACCGTTAAGAACACCATTTGCATTTTAAAAACATAAACACACTTAAAGGACTTCTCAAAGAATATAATTTATTTGAAATATTCAATATATTTAAATATTCGAACAAATTATTTCAAAAATCTCTAAAAAAATGTGCACTATATCTTCAAAAAACAAAAATAATTCTAGACAATCCCGTCTTCAGTCCTCTTCTAACATTCCAAATATCAAAATCAAAAACATAACCTATATCACTCACGTGTTAAAAGACTTAAGCTTCGAATACAGATCAACTATATAATTCAAGATTGATCTATGTTCTAATAAAATCAAAGAACAGTGTGAGTTATTTTAAGGTTTATTTAAATTCATTGACATTCTATAATGAGATTTATTGAAGCCAAAATATAATTAGAAAACGGGATTGTCTAGAATTATATTTGTTTTTTGAAGATATAGTGCACATTTTTTTAGAGATTTTTGAAATAATTTGTTCGAATATTTAAATATATTAAATATTTCAAATAAATTATATTCTTTGAGAAGTCCTTTAAGTGTGTTTATGTTTTTAAAATGCAAATGGTGTTCTTAACGGTAAGACCAGAAACAAAATTTTATCTCCTTTAAATATTTATTTATCAATTTCAATTACTTTCGTATATCTGTTGGGTTATTTATTCCATTTGACATTATATATTGAGTTTTGATTATATACGTCTATTAAATGTAAGCGGTGCTTGTTAGACATAAATTTATTTCTAAAAGTTTTTTGAATAAAAATTTTTTTGAAATTAAAATTGTAGAAGATAAACATATTTCAATTTGTTTTAATATTCTAATTTTATTAAGTTTATTGAAACCCAGGTCTTTTTAATCTTTGGTGTTCCTCAGATAATTGTAGTTGATAACGGAGCACAGTTTATTTCTAACGAGTTTAAGAATTTAATGAAACAATATATTGTCCAAGAGATCTGGTATAATGTAAGGTATTTTAGGCAATGTCCCCAAAAATAAGTCGCCAGTACTCCCAGACACTTTCCGTCGGCCATATTGCTTTGCAGACGCTTTGAAGCTCCCAAAGTAATAACTTAACATGAATTCTGATGTCCGCCAGACAATTATTTGAAAGCTTTGTACAAGAAGACAGACCGATCCAAGGGGCCAATCATCCCCTAAACTCAATTTTAATACCTCTGTGGGTAGAAGCGCGAGGGCATTATCCACGGGCATGAGACTTCTCTCTCTCTCTCTCCCTCTCTTCCAACCTCTTACAGTTTATTCATATCAATTTATTATTAATGTTTAAAAAAAATTAGCTAAAAATTGAAAAATCAGGTAAATAATTAATGATTTACTTTTAAAAAAGTGCTCATTTAACCACAATAATCCTAGAATTTTATCCTGTAAGCTGTTTTGATAAATTCGAGGAAACTTCATTTTTTTTTAATCAAACGTCAAAAACTCTAAAGTGTTAGCAAATTTGTTAAATAACAGAAATTTTTTTCAAGTAATTATTTATTGGGAATTAATTAACAAAAAAACAAAGTAGAAAAATAGAAGTTACTCAACATTTCTGAGTAGTGCCTTTAATCTTCCTTATAATCATCATTGAAATTAGACAATTCATCATCTACCCAATCTTGATATTGATATTGAATCGTCATTGTCCATGACAACTGTGCCTATAGCTTTGAAGTTAGCCATCATTATATGAAACGGCCCCAAATATATGAATAAATTGTCAAGATCTGGTTTGTAGATAGCTTGCATTTCCAAGGCTACTTTTGCAATCGCTAGGTCCCTCAAAAGTTCCCCGCCTCCTTTTTTTCAAATTCAAAGTTACTTTCTCATTAGCATCAGAGATATTTATTAATTTTAATTCACCTGGGGTGTTTGAATCAACATTTACGTATATAATACCAACGGTATCGTGTAAAGTATCCTTACCAGTCTTTGTTTCCTCAAAACGATCGAAATTGTCGAAAATAACGCCGGTACACAGATCTGGTATTTTTTTTTATTGTTTCAGTGCATACACTTGATCTTTTTAGTGAAGTATGTGTTGCTTCTGTTTCGAGCTCTTTCACTCCTAGATAACTGATGCAATGCCCATATCTATGTATTATATCAATAATTTTGCGGCTACACGTTAGACTTTTTAAAGCCATTCCGAGCATAATGTGTTTTGATGTTTTTATTTTTCCATTGTAAATACCGTAGACGACGTCTTCACAGAATGAATTAACTTGACGGATACACTTAGGATTATTTTTACGTTTTCCATTATTACTGTATATCAAAGTGAAGTAAAATTGCAGTAGATCTTGTGGCACAGATATTTCTCCTTTTTCCAAATTTTTCGCAGTTATATTATTTGTAATTTTTTTTTTTTGAACTAGCAAAATTGATTTTTGCAATAATAAAGCGGCTTTAAGTAAAATATCATCATCTTTTGGACTTTCAAAAGATTGCTCATCAGTAGCTTCTAAATTTTTCGGTGCTAATAATTTCTCATTTTGAATGGTGAAAATTTTTATTTTTTTACCGAATTGTTTTTTGATTTTGGATTCTAAAATGTGTGGTTTGAAGTCCCCTCCAATTTCTTTGCAATTGTTTTCTTCAGTTTCTTCTAATATTCCCATATGACACCGAAAAATATAGTCAACAAAAAACAGCGAAATAATTTACAATTTTATCAATAAACTACGTATGATTTTCATTTTGTTTTTTTTTACTTTAGATAGATAAACTTTATGGTCAGCGGAAACTAGAGGCAATCTTTTAGACTTGTGCTTTTTAGTTTTTTGGTCACAGTATATACAAGTAAGACTTGTTTTGAGTATTACTTACATCAGTATCAACCTCAATATTACTGTCAGAAAGTAAATCAATATTTTCCAGGTGCTCAATATGGTCTTTTACATTTGAAGAAACTGGTTCGACTAACTCAGATAAATAGGGCTAGGTATTGTTGTATGGTCAGGTATAACAGTGGTTCCTGAATTGAAATCTTGTAGACAGGGCCGTCTTTAAACTATTTGAGGCCCTGGGCACATTAGGATCATGGGACCCCTATGACCTTGAGAAAACACTATTTAGTTACAATAGATAAAGAATGGGGCCCCCTAAGGGGGCCCCATTCGATCGCGGGGCCCTGGGCACGTGCCCATAGTGCCCAGTGGGGAAGAGGGGCCTGCTTGTAGATGCTTCTGGCTCAACTCTTTATATGTCTAATTCAACTGTCGTTGAGGATTCTACAGATGAATTTTCAGCAATATCTAATGATTTTTTTCTCAAGTAGAAAGCAGACGTCTTTAAATTTTGAGTTATATTCTATTCTATGTTTTAAAACTACTCCAACTCTTTCGTGAAAAGTATTAAATTTAGATTAGATGTTTTATAAAAAACACAATTTGATGGAAAAGCCATTATAATTTTTTTTCACTGCAAACATTTTTATTTTTGTCACACACGTTGTTACTGCTCTCAACAGACACAGTAGATCACTGAATACTTTTCTTGTGAATGAATTTAGCTGTTAGCGCGAAGAGGGCCTTGACATCGCAATCTGTCTCACTCAGTCTCATAATAATACATTTATTCCCAACAGGTTTACACCCAATTACAGAGAAAATATCAAAATAAAAAATACAAAATGGAAAAACAAATATATATAAAAGACAACTATGCTAACGTAATGAAGAAAATCATGTATGTAAATCTATGTATGAACATACTAACATAAACATATGCACATATAAATCAAAATATTATCCACGGCTCAAACACGTCCACACAATAGAAATAAATAATAAAATAGAAAGGCTTTTTACTTGATAGAAGAAATATAAGAAAATTTGAATATCAAAACAAATTGAAATATATTTATCTTCTACAATTTTAATTTCCAAAAGAATTTTTTATTAAAAAAACTTTTAGAATTAAATTAATGTCTAAAACAAGCACCGCTCACATTTAATAGACGTTTATAATCAAAACTCAATATACAATGTCAAATGAAATAAATAACCCAACAGATATACGAAAGTAATTAAAATTAATAAATAAATATTCAAAGGAGACAAAATTTTGTTTCTGGTTTTATCTTTAAAAAATACTACTTGCCTTAAAAAAAAAAAACACACTTAAAGGACTTCCCAAAGAATATAATTTATTTGAAATATTTAATATATTTAAATATTCGAACAAATTATTTCAAAAATCTCTAAAAAATGTGCACTATATCTTCAAAAAACAAATATAGTTCTAGATAATCCCTTCTTCAGCCCTTTTTCAATATTCCAAATATCAAAATCAAAAACATAACCCACATCACTCACGTGTTAAAAGACTTAAGCTTCGAACTACAGATCAACTATATATATTCAAGATTGATCTATGTTCTAACAAAATCAAAGAACAAAGTGAGTTATTTTAAGGTTTACTTAAATTCATTGACATTCTATAATGAGATTTATTGAAGCCAAAATATAATTATATATTATATATAAAATAAAATAGAAAGGCTTTTTACTTGATAGAAGAAATATAACAAAATTTGAATATCAAAACAAATTGAAATATGTTTATCTTCTACAATTTTAATATTTTTAACACGTGAGTGATGTGGGTTATGTTTTCGATTTTGATATTTGTAATATTGAAAAAGGGCTGAAGAAGGGATTATCTAGAATTACATTTGTTTTTTGAAGATATAGTGCACATTTTTTAGAGATTTTTGAAATAATTTGTTCGAATATTTAAATATATTAAATATTTCAAATAAATTATATTCTTTGGGAAGTCCTTTAAGTGTGTTCATGTTTTTATAAGGCAAGTAGTATTTTTTAAAGATAAAACCAGAAACAAAATTTTGTCTCCTTTGAATATTTATTTATTAATTTTAATTACTTTCGTATATCTGTTGGGTTATTTATTTCATTTGACATTGTATATTGAGTTTTGATTATAAACGTCTATTAAATGTGAGCGGTGCTTGTTTTAGACATTAATTTAATTCTAAAAGTTTTTTGAATAAAAAATTCTTTTGGAAATTAAAATTGTAGAAGATGAACATATTTCAATTTGTTTTGATATTCAAATTTTAGAAATAAATAAAGAAAAAAAATCTACAATATCCCAGTGTGCCGTTCTAAATGGCATGTTAAAATTAAAGATAACTTATAAAAATGAATATCACATTGACTATAATATCGATCATATATAGTACACGTAAAAGTTATAGGAGAACGTAACATAACCTAAATGTAATCAACATAAAAAGTATAACTCCGCCTCAGACCAGGCCTAGATACGTGAAAATTTATTTTGCTTAGAAAAAATGGCGAGTCAATAGTACCATGCAAAATCCTGTAAAGGAAAGTCAAGGCGAAACGTTCACGTCTCAACCTCAACACCTCAACTCCGAAATTAATGGTGAGGACAGAGTGGTCGAATCCTCTCACAGTATACCTCCCATAGCATCTGAAATAAATATATTTCAAACACTGTCTTTGAACAGCCTCCAAGTCGACGACAGAATTATTATATAGTGGAGTCAAAATCATAGAGGCATATTCCAACTTACTACGTATGAAAGAATCGTACAGCGTTTTCATCGTGCAAGGGTTCACAAAGCCACTCCAGTTTCTGACAAAATAACCCAATGTTTTAGAGGCTGACGCCGTTATCTGACCTATATGCTCCGAAAAGGAAAGCTTATGGTCAAAAAAAACTCCCAGATCCCTGAACCCAACACATCTGTCCAGGATCTGACCATCCAACGTCCTATTCATAATGAATAGGATACAGTTTGCGAGAGAATGATAACACTCTACACTTACCAATATTGAGTTTAAGTCCGTTGCTAGAACACCATGAATTGACCCTATCTAAGGAAGATTGTAACCTGAGACAATCGCAACGATCACCAATCTCAGCATATATCTTCAAATCATCAGCAAAGAGCAAATGCATACAGTCAAGTTGAAGAGAGAGATCGTTGATATAAATGAGAAACAATAATGGGCCCAAATTGCTCCCCTATGGCAGGATAGGGTGCAGATTCACATCCCCATACTCAACATATTGAAGACGATCCGAAAAATATGACTGCATCAACACCAACAACTGGTGCGAAAATCCAAGAGACCTAAGTTTCAACAACAATAATTTATGATCAATCTGGTCAAAGGCCTTTTGAATATCTGTGTAAATAACATCCATCTGACCACGGTCATTCAATGATTCAGACAGCGACTGAGTAATACATTCCAAATTAGTAACAGTTGAGCGATTCTTCATGAATCCATGCTGAAGAGGTGAAATAAGTGGACGAACTGAACGATATATAGTGTCATATAGAATAATTTCAAAGATTTTAGCAAAGTTGCACGAAACAGCTATGGGTCTATAGTAGGTTATAAGGGCAGGATTGCCAGATTTTAAAACCGGACAAATTTTAGAAAATTTCCAAATTTTCGGAATATGCATACTCCTCAGAATAATATTAAAAACTATGGAGAAAGGTTCGGCAAAGGAGTAAATGCAGTCTTTGACCAAAGAACTAGATATTTGGTCGACGCCAGATGTAAATTTATCTTTGAGTTTCTTAGAAGCCCTGATTATGTCAATCTCAGAAATAGCCGGAAGAGAAATGGGAATGTGATCGGCGTAAAGTCTATCGTAATGCTAGGGAGAAAAATCTACGTCAGAGGCAGTAAAGACACTAGAGAAACTGGAGAATCCGTCAACAATACTCTGAGAATCATTAAGCTCAACATTCTGGTAGCTCACACTTCCAGGAATACGGGATTTAGCTTCTTTGTCTGCACAAAAGATCAGAAGCTACTTGGGTCTTCACGAACTCTAGCCCCCATCCACCTAACATAGTTCGAAAAAGATGCATTTATTTTCCGTTTGATTTTGCCACGCAGTGTTTTGAATTGATTGTAATCACAACCACGTTTATACTTCTTATATAAGCCATGATAATGATTCTTAAGCCGTATATCATATTTAATCTCATGCGTAAACCAAGGAGGATAACAATGATCACCAGAAGTATAAAGTGGCACACAAGTGTCAAAGATATTATTGAGCTTTGCATACATTCTGTCAAAAAAGTACCGGGAATTATCGATTTAAATCTGGCGGGGCAATGAGGCAGGTAAAATTTTTTTTTCCTAGGTTGGTACCACTGTCCTTAATTACTATGCCAAGCTTGAGCGGGATCTGTCAACTAGTGTGTTTGCAACAGCTGATTAAGTCAGTCGATGTCAGAGTGCGTGAAGATTTTTACTATGGGTGATTACGTTGAGCAAAGAATTTGTTTAAAGTTTTGTGTTGCAAATGAATTTTCGTGTGCCGATGCATTGAAAATGTTGCAAAAGGCCTTTGGTGATAATGCTCTATCGAAAACTCGTGCATATCAGTGGTACAGAGCCTTCAAGGACGGTCGTGAAGTGGTCGAAGACTTGCGAAGATAACGTCGATAAAATTATGGAAAGGGTGCTGGAAAACCGTCGTACCAGCTTGAGAGAGATAGCACATGATCTTAAGATATCCCACGAGTCCGCACGTACGATTTTGATTGATATTTTGGGCATGAGAAAGGTGGCCGCACGACTCGTACCGAAAGACCTGAATTTTCTTCAAAAACGTCATCGCGAACAGGTTGCTTCAGACATGCTGGATCGCTGTAATTCCGATTCTACATTCATGGAACGCATTATAACTGGTGATGAGACCTGGGTCTACGAGTACGATATGCAAACAAGCCAGCAATCATCGGAATGGGTGGCAAAAAATGAGCCGAAACCGAAAAAACCACGCCAAAGCCGCTCGAAAATGAAGGTGATGCTCATTGTTTTCTTCGATATCCGTGGCGTGGTGCACTACGAATTCGTTTCAGAGGGTCAGACGGTAAACAAGTTATGAAACGTTTGCGTGAGCGTATCCGTAAGAAGCGGCCAAATTTGTGGGCGAACAACTCATGGATTTTGCATGACGATAACGCGCCTTCTCACCGAGCTACGATTGTGACTGACTTTCTCGCCAAAAACTCAACAAACGTGCTTCATCAACCACCGTATTCGCCGGATTTGGCTCCCTGCGACTTTTTCCTCTTCCCAAAACTAAAATTGCCCCTTCGTGGCACCCGTTTTGAGTCGATTGAAGCCATAAAACAAAATTCGGCGCGAGAGCTAAAGTCCATCCCGGAAAGCGCCTATAAAAAATGTTTCGATAATTGGAAGTGCCGTTGGCATAGATGTATTGGAGCAAATGGAGCCTATTTTGAAGGCGACCCAATAAATTTTGACGATTAAATGTAAAAATGTTGTTTTAATTGAAAACTCCCGGTACTTTCTTGACAGAGTAGTACATAACTTCACACGCCAAGTCACTATCACTCATCTGTCGAATAACCGACCAATCAATAGAATTAAACAATTGATACATGAGAGGAAAATTGGCCTTCTTAAAATTATAGACTTTTTTTTCATGGTTATACACAAAATTAGTACTAGGAATTTCAGATGTCAAATTGAATGAAAAAGTTAGAGCAGGGTGATGAGCATCCTCTTTAACCAGGGGGTGAGCATCACGAGCAACATTGCAAGAAAAGTTGGCAAATATTAAATTCAAAAGTCTATTATTCACATTAGGAAAACTGTTGTGTTGCTGGATATCCAAAAAACCACACATATTTCCCAAAACCTCACACCTTCCATCACCCACCTCCAAGCCATAGGCTGGAACATTAAAATCACCACAAACTAAAATACTTTCGTGAGCGAAGGAACTAGCGAAAGTTTCAAGGGAATCAACAAAACGTTCAAATTCATCAAAAGTGACAGCTGGAGGTATATAAATATTAAAAACCACCAACTTAAGACTAAAACAATTAATCTTACATACAACAACATCTATAATAGGAAATAAATCTCTTATCGATTTAACATCGACAAAAGTAGTTTGTAATCTACTTTTTACAGCAATAAGTGAACCACCACCCTTAGATAACCCTGTAAGAGCCAAATCGCGATTGCATCTAAAAATCACATACTGACAAAAGAAAAGTTCCGAACTGCATACACTATCAGAAAGCCAAGATTCAGTTAAACATATGATGTCATATTCACACAGCAAAATGCTGTTGAAAATGTCGTAACCTTAGAGTTAAGGCCACGAACATTCTGACAATATGCCTCGAAACCTTCTTTACAATAATTGGGTGGAGCTAGTGGTTTAAAACAATAGTAGTAATTTAGTATTGTTTTTAGTTGTCGATAATATTCAACCTGTATAGGAGTTCTATCATAAGATAGAAATACACTTTTAAAACGTTCCTTAGCTTTAATTTCCTTCTCATGCGCGTGGATAATGCCGTCGCGCTCCTACCCACAAGGATATTGAAATTGAGTTTAGGGGATGATTGAACCCTTGGATCGGTCTATCTTCTTGTAAAAAGCTCTAAAATAATTGTCTGGCGAACATATGTAGAAATGGAGCATCAGAATTAAGGAGAAGTTATTACTTTGGAGCTTTAAAGCGTCTGCAAAGCGACTTATTTTTGAGGACATTGCCTAAAATATACGTGAAAATCAGCTTGGAGAATTAACGTGAGGTAAGTAATGTATTTGTGTTCCTTGATTACCTGAGATTACCAGAGAACTGGCCGTCTAAGCAAGCTAGCAGGTAGGCATGCGTTCTTAGTACCTTAGTATCTTAGTATCTTAGTACATACCAACACTACTCAATCGTCCACATTTCGTTCGTCAGAAAATACGTGACGTCTGGTGGCCCTGGGATCTTAGTCTTTAAGTTTGTGAATCTATTTGTTGAGTCTGTTGTAGAGAGTCCCTCAGGTCAATGTCATTGTGGATCTTCTTTGTAATTGATTATTTGCGAAATCTTTTGAATTTCATGTGTCTTTTGATTCGAATTTCATTTCCCACCAGCGACCAAATATACCCCCACAAGTTTTTTTTAATAGCAAATGTGAGTCGATTTATACACCATTGTATATAGTTCTGTGGTCTTAATCTTCGATTGAAAGCACTAAAATTATCTGAGGAAATTATGCTTCAATTTAAGGGAAAGAGACACCTTCAATCTCCTCTAGTTAAGAGATCTTTCGACGAAAATTTTCTTGAAAAATGTTTATCTGACCAATAGAAAAATGGTAAGAAGGACTGACATGTGGTCAAGAACATTTAAGCTCTTGTTCGTATCATCCATGATACTCACAAAACTGTGTATCAATCTTGTTATTTTACATCTAAATGCTAAATATAAATTCGATCGTAAGACTGTTGCTATTGTTATGTTAGCACTCAACGCTGCTCTGCACACCAACCTATCTTTTTGAGGTCATTTTCTCCTCGAAATTCGGAAATATCAAACATTTGGGTAAGCCGATTAGCATAGTATTCCCCAGGAAAAAAGCACAAAAATAACACAAACCAGAAACTGTAGATTTTTCTCAAGTGAACCAAAGTATTCCTTAGAGCTTTTTAGTCGTATAAAATTGATGAATTAAAATGGATGTTTGAGGAAAGTGGATGAATGCTATTCATATAGGCTCCCCAAAGTATTCGACGATAATCTCAGATGCAGATTTAGATATCTATCTATCTTTGTATGTGGATGACGTTCATTTTCAGCAGAACGATGCATAATTTTAAAAATGCCCAATTCTAAAGATTAATTTATGAAAAATTCTGAACAAAAAAGGGAAAGATGATTAATTCTTGTAGTTTGAGAATTACCTGGTTCTAGGAAATATCTTTTTCTCGTTGTTCCTAATAAAATATGGTACTCCCACCTTTTTTATTTTGGGTATTATATTTTTTTGTTCTTCGGTTTTTTGATAGAAATAAGTTACTCTATCCCTCCTATGAGTGCATTTGTCGTGCAACCCAGGCGGATATTCCCACCACTCTGGATTTCCTCTGTACTTGTCGAAATGTTGGGGTATTCTGGTATACTCCAAGGCTTCCTTTTCTTCTTTAACTTGGTTAGATTCATCTCCCAAGTTCATGAGAAGCTCTCCAGATTGTCGGTATAATTTTTTCCCGAGTTTATTGTGAACTGCATTTCTTTTTTCTAGCCAAGTGGTGTAATTAGCGAGAGCTTTCTTGTCATCTATGTGATGGCATGGTTGCGCGTTTTTCACAAACAGATCACTCAAATGTTTTCCTTTGTTTTTATTAGAAGTAGTTTTGAAATATTTGTTCATTCTGTTTTTGTCGTGTATTTGTGTCAAACGGGACAGATGAAAAGTAGAAATTACTATGGTACGTTCCACTAGGCGACCACGCCCATAACGCTCGTGTTCTTCAATTGCAGATAACGGTCGTTGCGAGCATTCTTAAAATGTCATTAATGACGTAATTTATTTCGACCTCGACAAGCCCGCGAACACCCATGTTTTGACGTCCGTCGATGTATTTGGTTACATATTTTCCATAATGGCGACGCAATCAGCTCTGGTTTGCTCGGAGAGGGACCTTTTGGTGGAAGTAATTGTTTCTACGGAGGATGCAGGACGTGCACAAGTGGGCAAATAATGATTATTATTGAAGAGATCCGGATCCTCTAAGGATCATAAGAGTCACAGAGTCCCTCATAGATTATCTAAATTCCACCATTATGTCATTGTATTTACCCGTGTTATTTCTGTCTCAAAATACTCTGTGGCGTTGTAACTTGACACGTATGTGATTAATGACAATAACAAAAGGAGAAGAATGTCCTTAGAGCGTCCCCATTGTATTTGAATTCATTCGAGAGGATGGTTCTTGGAAATAAACCTCCTGAGCAACTTAGTAGTCTACTCGAGATAATAGTATTTATAACAGTATCCCTTGGTAACTCTTAGTAACTAAACTTCTTTAAAATGCTTCTGGTTAATTGCATGCTACATTTTTTAATACCACCTTTGTGTTAATGTGAAATTAATGACTGCACGCTCGTTCATTGTACTTCGCTTTTCATTCTTGTATTTTTGCTTTGCCGTTATTTAATCCTACCGGAATGTTTTAACTAAATTGCATTGCCTTTATACATAACTAAAGCGACCCTCACAAGTTATCTGTTTGTATTGTATACTTTCTCTCGGTGCCTAATTGCTTTTTGCTGTATTTGTAAATAGTGTTCTTTATCTGCGTAATACTTGCTACTAGAGATTTTATATTATCTGTTCTTAATAATTGCGGTGCTTGATATACTACTCTGTCAAGAAAGTACCGGGAATTTTCAATTAAAACAACATTTTTACATTTAATCGTCAAAATTTATTGGGTCGCCTTCAAAATAGGCTCCATTTGCTCCAATACATCTATGCCAACGGCACTTCCAATTATCGAAACATTTTTTATAGGCGCTTTCCGGGATGGACTTTAGCTCTCGCGCCGAATATTGTTTTATGGCTTCAATCGACTGAAAACGGGTGCCACGAAGGGGCAATTTTAGTTTTGGGAAGAGGAAAAAGTCGCAGGGAGCCAAATCCGGCGAATACGGTGGTTGCTGAAGCACGTTTGTTGAGTTTTTGGCGAGAAAGTCAGTCACAATCGTAGCTCGGTGAGAAGGCGCGTTATCGTCATGTAAAATCCATGAGTTGTTCGCCCACAACTTTGGCCGCTTCTTACGGATACGCTCACGCAAACGTTTCATAACGCCTAGGTAATACTCCTTGTTTACCGTCTGACCCTCTGGAACGAATTCGTAGTGCACCACGCCACGGATATCGAAGAAAACAATGAGCATCACCTTCATTTTCGAGCGGCTTTGGCGTGGTTTTTTCGGTTTTGGCTCATTTTTTGCCACCCATTCCCATGATTGCTGGCTTGTTTGCATATCGTACTCGTAGACCCAGGTCTCATCACCAGTTATAATGCGTTCCATGAATGTAGAATCGGAATTACAGCGATCCAGCATGTCTGAAGCAACCTGTTCGCGATGACGTTTTTGAAGAAAATTCAGGTCTTTCGGTACGAGTCGTGCGGCCACCTTTCTCATGCCCAAAATATCAATCAAAATCGTACGTGCGGACTCGTGGGATATCTTAAGATCATGTGCTATCTCTCTCAAGCTGGTACGACGGTTTTCCAGCACCCTTTTCTTAATTTTATCGACGTTATCTTCGATCGAAGCCGTCGATGGGCGTCCGGAACGAGGCAAGTCTTCGACCACTTCACGACCGTCCTTGAAGGCTCTGTACCACTGATATGCACGAGTTTTCGATAGAGCATTATCACCAAAGGCCTTTTGCGACATTTTCAATGCATCGGCACACGAAAATTCATTTGCAACACAAAACTTTAAATAAATTCTTTGCTCAACGTAATCACCCATAGTAAAAATCGGCACGCACTCTGACATCGACTGACTTAATCAGCTGTTGAAAACACACTAGTTGACAAATCCCGCTCAAGCTTGGCATAGTAATTAAGTACAGTGGTACCAACCTAGGAAAAAAAAATTCACCTGCCTCATTGCCCCGCCAGATTTAAATCGATAATTCCCGGTACTTTCTTGACAGAATGTATAACTGATTTGTATGTACTCTTGTGTGATCCCCCGGATACCCATTTCTTTGTTTGTTCTTATTGTAACGTCCATTAACACGCCTAGGTGATGGGGTACTGTATCTATGCTATTATGTCCTAGTCAGTTTGTGTTACATATGCTTGTGCCGGCTTACTTTGAGAGATTGTATTCCATGTGAAACAGTAGCGTTCTTTAGGGTAAATTGCTAGGTAGTCCTGGTAGAGGACAACATATCGTATAGAGAAAGTAACTAACTCCGGATATCCAACGCTACTGTGAGAATGTGTGAGTGATTGCTAGATAATTGTTCCGAGGTATTGTGATATCCCTAGGGATTATTTTACGTGACCCTTCAGGTAGTGTTCGGTTCGTTCTTCAGTAATATCTGAGCCTTCCTGGGTCTTGACCACACCGAGGAGGCCAGATACAGTTCCTTTGATAGTAACTTTTCCGGTCGACTCGAATTATCTTAGATCCCCTCTTCAAGGAGATCTCCTGGGCATGCCACAATTACCTTTACCTTTGTGTCCATTTAAACGTACCCCTTGTAATGGGAGGTTCAGCACTGATTACCAGAAGTACAGTTGAATGTGCGCATGCTGGCTGTATCCCCTTTTCCTGCATAACTTTAACCCTTTCCGCTGCATAAGAATGATAACTGATTTGAGCGAGTACCGACCTAACAATATGTAGTAATAAGTCATTTAGACCCGGGGCCCTATTGGTTTCACTGGGGCGCTTGGCGAACCACTGCGTAGAGTAGATTTCACCACAGGCTGATGAATGTGTTTCCATTTATTGAGGGTTGTTGCTTTTGGACATTATTAATAAAAACATATTATTCTGGTATTACTGTGTTTCAAATATTCGAACCTCCCGTCACTGTTTCCTTGCTCTCGTTTAGGTGTAATTTGGTATTTGATATTTGTAACTTTGCTAGTTACCTGTATTCACTCAATTGACTGTTGTATTTAAATTTTTTGCACACTAAGTATGTTTTAGGATATAAGAAGGTTGTTGATCTTAATTTGATCAATAACACCCTCTCAGCCACGCATAGAATCAATTACGTGACCATATCTGAATATTGTATCTTTATTTAACCTTTTCCCTTCTCGCCACTATTTTCTTGTTCTTGTTTAAGTATAACACAGCTCTGCAAAAAAAAAAGTTTTGATTTGTTGCCCTAGATATCATCGCAAATTTTTGCGTTTTCAAGTGCCTAAGTTACGAATCTATTCATGAAAGTTCTAAATATGCTCATATTCTCATGATTTTTGCATATCTTATATTTTGAACAATTATCGGTTTGTTAAAAATAAAATTTTATTTTCCAGTCATAATTAGGCTTCTGCGCAACTTTTTCGCGCATACAAACATCACGTGATCCCCACTCTCAGACCCCATGCTCCACAGAACAGCTGAGATCTCAGTTATTTGACAATATTGAAGTACGTACACGTGAGTTTGGATAACTTGTTATGGATCAATATTTTGTTTCAATTACTGAATGTCCATTAATATATTTGTCTTGTCTTCGAAAATACGTCACGAAGAAAGTGTAAATATTCTAGTGATTTATTTTCTTATATTTGCGGTGTTTATATATAAAAGAAAGAAATACCACAGACTGCCAAAGAAACTTATGTTTAATATTTCGGTTTAAAAATTCACAAATTAGGTAAGCCATGGTTTTCTAATAAAGCTTGTAAGTCCTGTGTTGAGTCCCTACGGTTATGGAAAAAAGGAGAACGTTCTGGATTAGATTTTGGTATTCCTATGATCTGGATGGAGCCTACAAATCATTTAGATGATTGTTACTTTTGCGTAGTAGATGCTAAAGGTTTTAATCGAAATCAAACGTGGAGATACCCAGACTTAAAGTCTACAAAATGTCCGGTTCTTTACAGTGAAAGTCTCCCTCTGTCTATTTACGTCTCAAAAGTAATTCGCACACCCTCAGAAACCATGATGTTGCCAAATTCTTAGAAATTGGGACCATCTACCAGTGGAAGTGAATGGGAGGGTGAAACATCTACACCAAAATTATTTTCTCAAAATGAACCCAATGATTTAATACGTTTTATTTTTTTTATTTATTTATACAATTTATCAACACAACAATCAGAACTATTGGCCTCAAGATTGAAGAAAAAAATTTATTGGCTCCAACAGTAACAATTACAACATACAGAACGCGAGAAAAAGAGTTATTAGAATTTTTTAGTAAAAATGAAGGATTGGTGTATTGTAATGATATCGCGAAGCTGCTTCTAGACATGGGTGTAAAAGACTACAAATCTACTGAATGGCGCCTTTTTATTGAAAGTTGTAAAAGAAGTTTAAAATGCGTCTTATTGCACAATGGAAATAAATTTGCATCAATTCCAATTGCCCATTCAACGAAACTCAAAAAAGAATATGAAAATGTAAAATTGGTTTTAGAGAGAATTAAATATTCGGAGCATCAATTTTTTACTTGGCCAACAAAGTGGATACACAAAATACCCTTGCTTTATTTGTATGTGGGACAGTAGAGCAAAGCAACTTCATTGGGTACAAGATGTTTGGCCTGTAAGAAATTCATTAACTGTCGGTTAATCCGATGTAATAAGGGAGCCGCTGGTGAGCAGAGACAAAATCATACTTCCAGCATTACATGTTGAGTTAGGTGCGATAAAGCAATTTGTAAAAGCGTTGAACAAGAACGGAGATTGTTTTAATTACATTTGCAGAAAATTTCCAAAGCTTAGTACGGAAAAATTGAAGGGTGGAATATTTGATCGTCCTCAAATACGGCAATTGATGAAAGACTCAGATTTTATCAAAGTTATGACTGTTCCGGAAAGTAAAGCTTGGAAAAGTTTTGTGTTGGTTGTCGAAAATTTCCTAGGTAACCATAAGGCAGCAAATTATGAAGAAATTGTGCAAAATATGCTGCCAAACTTTGAGATTTAAGGAGCAAATATGAGTATTAAATTATACTATCTCCGCAATCATTTAGATAAATCTCCGGATAATTTAGAAAATTATAGTGAGGAACAGGGAGAGTGGTTTCATAATGATCTGAAAGTGATGGGGGACGGATATCAGGGTCGATGGGATTGTCACATGATGGCAGATTACTGCTGGTCTTTGAAAAGAGATTGTCCCTCGAACAATTATAAAAGAAAAGCCCATAAAAGGCGTTTTATGGAAATATAAAATATTAGGAGTACAAATAAGTTTCCGCCGTTTTATTGTAGATGGCGCGGCACGGAGTTTCGGTTAGCTTTCGCAGATGATAACCGGTTTAAAAAATAGTTTGGACATTCAAAAACAACATAACCTATTAATATCATTGCTTTGAGTGAGAGAACGTGTCGAGAGTGGTTTCAAAAGTTTAAAAACGGTGATTTCGACGTAGAAGACAAAGATCGCAGTGGAAGGCCAAAAATTTACGAGGATGCAGAATTGGAGGAATTATTGGAGGAAGATTCATCTCAAACACAAAAAAAACTTGCTCTTACATTAGAAGTCACTCAGCAAGCAGTCTCACATCGTTCTTCTATAATAAATATTTAATTTGTGTTGAAAACGGCGGAAACTTATTTGTACTCCTAATATATTTTCGACATTTTCCTCTTTGTTTACTTCGATGTATCCTAATTTCTCAAACTTTACTGACATTATAAATATATCTGTTATTTTATTTCTCGTTTTTTGATTTTTGTAATGTAAAATGGAAATGAAGATTCAAAAAAAATCAGAGCAAATCTAACAAAATCATAGATAGTTTCATGAATTGTGTGCATGAATGGACCCAAAATCATTTTCATGTCTAGGGCAACAAAACCACTGTAGACCAGTGTTAATTAGGGTTTTCTACTCAACATAGAATCTTTCACTTCCTAAATTAGACGATCACGACGAAGTAGTGAGTTTTCAGAAACTCTTTAAAGTACGGAATATTACCAATCACTAATTATATCTATAGTTGAAATATAATTCGGTCTCCTGTATCTACTGTTTCTCTATAATGAGCCACCTCTTTGTGGGAGGTGGTTGGATCGAAAATATCACTAGATTGACTTAATTACAAAAGGGGTGCGAAACAGTCCTACTCGAGCGGTTTTAGGAAGGGTACTGCCTTCGTGAAAATGGAATATCTTTGAAGTTGATAAATTTTCTCTGTGATAATGAAAATGCTAATGAAACTCAATTATCGATTTTTAGAAATAATAATGATAAGGTATGCCATAATACAATATGGCTTTATCAATATCAATCCTCAACTCAATTGAATCTCAATAAAGATGACACTCACGATGCGGATCCCTCAAGCACTACGAATCATGTATATAATTCTTGATTCTTTTCAATTCTTCAAACAGAATAGTGACAAAAAGATATGTCAACTCAAGTTTAGTTAGATAATTTCAACCTGAATTTCTCAAATACTTCTTACTCCTATACTCCAAGAACATAAAGCCAAACCAAAACTGGGCACACGCGATTCTCTACGAGAAACGCCTATTTTCACACTGACAACGGGACAACGAACGACTACCGGTACTCTTAATTCCTTGGTCCCGGAACTTGGCACTTCCTGTTCAACTTCTTTAATTCTAATGTTTGATTGTATCGGTCTCCACTTCTCGGAAATACATCTTGATGATTGAAGTAAAACAACTTAATTTCCGCTAATTTATTTAATTTTACAACATTTGTTTCGTCATGACAACATGACTTCGTCAGGTGAGGATGGTACTCTAATTCTTCTGATTCAATTCTTAAACTTCAAAAAAAATTAATTATCTCCCTCAATATTATTATAATCATACTAAATTCCGAGACCAATTCGAGCCTCGCACCACGATCTTTCCTCGACGATCTTATTAGTTTTTCCCCCCCGACCAACTATGTTTTGGCCCTTTTAATACTTCGTACGAGTCAATTTTCTCCTTCCAAATTTTTGAGTTCGTTCACATGCTCAAAATTCCTACTTAACAAATTTCGAAAGCGTCGGTTGCTTAACGGACGACACGTGTCAATTCACACGTCAGCGTTCGCCCACTCAAACCAATACACTTTCCCGTCATTAACTCATTCTGAAGGAATATATTTACATTTTGTACAAGCAGCTCTTGTTTAATTTTTTAATCTGTAGCTGATTATTGCAATATATAGGCCGGAGTGAAAGAGTTTTATTTTCATGAAGCTGTTAGTTTGTGCCTCGAACCCGAATTCCTAAGATTAATCAGAAACTGGTCTGGAGATGAAAAACTTATTCATTCCGAATCATTGAACTTCGCTTTAAGAAAGTCTCCTATATCAACCATTTTTATTTCTTTAAGTTGCTATTCTCCACTTGATTAACCCCTGTATCATTACAGCCCTTTTATGAATTCTATTTCTTGTTGGATTACCACACTGCACTTCAGGTAGTTTCTTGCGTAGACAACAGTTACACTTAAACTAGGGCAAGAAAACAGTGAAGGGAATTCCAGAATTCAAGTTTTAATAGAAATACTGAAGAGATCCATATATTTTAGTAGGAGATTTTAAGCGGGAAGAACCACCTAGGGAATTTTATGCCTACTTGTCACTGTCGATGCCAGGAGTAGGAGTCTATGGTCACTTCATAGACTTGCGCGCATTTGTAAACATAACCCCATGGTACTTTAAAGCATTCAAGAGGAAGGTTCTTGGAAATAAACCTCCTGAGCAACTTAGTAACATACTCGAGATAATAGTACTTATAACAGCACCCCTTAGTAAGTCTTAGTAAGTAAACTTCTTTTAAATTCTTCTGATTAATTGCATGCTTTACATTTCTGAATACGACCTTATTGTTAATGTGAAATTAGTGACTGCACGCTCGTTCTTTGTACTTCCATTGATCGCTTTTCCTTCTTGTATATTTGCTTCACTGTTATTTAATCCGACCGGAATGTTTTAACTAAATTGCATTGCCTTTGTATATAACTAAAGCTGCACGACCCTCACAAGTTTTCTGTTTGCATTGTATACTTACTCTCGGTGCCTGGTTGCTTTTTGCTGTGTTTGTGAATAGTGGTTTATCTGCGTAATACTTGCTAATAGGGATTTGTATTATCTGTTCTTACTAATTGCGGTGCTTGATATGTAACTGATTTGTATGTACTCTTGTGTGATCCCCTGGATACCCATTTCTTTGTTTGTTCTTCTTGTAACGTTCATTAACACGCCTAGGTGATGAGGTACTGTATCTTTTTTATTATGTCCTAGTCAGTTCGTGGTACATATTTGTCATATGCATGTGCCCACTCACTTTGAGAGATTGTATTCCATGTGAACCAGTGAAGAGATCCGGATCCTCTAAGGATCATACGAGTCACAGAGTTCCTCATAGATTATATAAATTCCACCATTATGTCATTGTATTTACCCGCGTTATTTCTGTGTCAAAATACTCTGTGTTGCGGTAACTTGACAAGTAAGTGATTAGTAAGAATAACAAAGGAGAACAATGTCCTTATAGCGTCCCCATTGTATTGGAATTCATTCGAGAGGGAGGTTCTTGGAAATAAACCTCCTGAGCATCTTAGTAAAATATTCGAGATAATAGTAATTATAACAGTGTCCCTTGGTAACTCTTAGTAAGTAAACTTCTTTTAAATGCTTCTGATTAATTGCATGCTTTACATTTTTGAATACCACTTTTGTGTTAATGTGAAATTAATGACTGCACGCTCGTTCATTGTACTTCGCTTTTCATTCTTGTATTTTTGCTTCACTGTTTAATCCTAACGGAATGTTTTTAACTAAATTGCATTGTCTTTGTACATAACTGAAGCGGCCCTCACAAGTTTTCTGTTCGTATTGTATACTTTCTCTCAGTGCCTGATTGCTTTTTGCCGTATTTGTAAATAGTGGTTCTTCATCTGCGTAATACTTGCCAATAGAGATTTTATATTATCTGTTCTTAATAATTGCGGTGCTTGGTATGTACTGCTTTGCATGTACTCTTGTGTGATCCCCCCGGCTACCTATTTCTTTGTCTTTATTGTAACGTTCATTAACCCACCTAGGTGATGGGGTACTGTATCTATTTTATAATGTCCTAGTCAGTTCATGTTACATATTTGTCGTATGCATGTGCCCGCTTACCTTGAAAGATTGTATTCCTTGTGAACCAGTGGCGTTCTTTAGGGTAAACCGCAGAGTAGTCCTGGTAGAGGACGACATATCGTATAGAGACAGTAAATAGCTCCAGTTATCCAACATTATTGTGAGATGGTGTGAGTGATTGCTGGATATTTGTTCCGGGTACTGTGATATCTCCAGGGATTAGTTTGCATGACTCTTCAGGTAGTGTTCGGTTCGTTCTTCAGTAATAGCTAAGCCTTCCTGGGCCTTTGTCACCCCGAGGTGGCTAGATACAGTCCATTTTGATAGTAACTTTTCCGGTCGACTTGCATTATGTTAGATCCCCTCTTCAAGGAGATCTCCTGGGCATACCACAGTTACCTTTACCTTACTGTCCGTTAAACTTACCCCTTGTAACGGAAGGTTTAGTACGGGTTACCGGAAGTGCAGTTGAAGGTGCAGGCTGGCTGTATCCCCTTTTCCTGCATAACTTTAACCCTTTCCGCTGCATAAGAATGATATCTGATTTGAGCGAGTACCGACCTAACAATATGTAGTAATAAGTCATTTAGACCCGGGTTGCTATTGGTTTCACTGGGGCGCTTTGCGAACCACTGCGTAGAGTAGATTTCACCCCAGGCTGATGAATGTGTTTCCATTTATTGAGGGTTGTTGCTTTGAACATTATTAATAAAAATATATTATTCTGGTATTACTCTGTTTCGAATATTTGAACCTCCCGTCACTGTTTCCTTGCTCTCGTTTAGGTGTAATTTGGGTTGCCTACACAACGTAACGTCCTATTCGCCCGCCACTAGACGATCACGATAAAAAGGTTAGCGCTCTTTAGATTCGTTCGTATAATTCCAGATCTTTAAGAGTACTCCGTAAATCCCTAGATCTTTTACTCCGTCACACACTAGATCTTTTAGAGTACTCCGTAATGTACGGGATAGCTCAACAGTAAAAATGAACTTTTATTGAAGTTCCATATAAATTTCCATACTAAGTCAAACCTGTGTACACACTACGGTTTTAATCTCAGTTGTATAGGTTCCCTTTAAATTTCAAGTGTCAATTAGATTCCAGTTCAATGAATAGTGTTCGTTGTATATGTGTCTGTAACTGCCGCTCGAAGTTTAACCGCCTTCTGATGGATGGAACTCCACTCAAACTTAAAGTTTCATTCAAACAATTGCTCACTAATTCATTCAGATAAAGCGAGAGCAAGGAAATAGTGGTGTGAGGTTTCAATATTCAAAGCACAGTAAAGCCAAGATAATATATTTATATTAGTAATATTAATAAACAAACATTCATCAGCCTGCTGGTAAATTTACTCTACTCAGTGGTTCGTGAAGCTACAGAGTGAACCCGGGGCGCTATTACCCCGGGTGTGACTAACATATTGTTAAGACGGTAACATTACGTTCTCGCAAAGTATATCATTCTTGTACAGCGGAGTTACATACTTCGTGTAACCAATGCAGAACCTCAGCTACAGGGCCCGAGGATGGGATTTGGATAGTCAGAAAGGTGCATGTGGATAATGTGGTATGCCCAGGAGAATGCCTTGAAAAAGAGATCTAACATAAATCTAATCTACTGGAAAAGTTACTATCAAGAGTGCTGTATCTGGCCTCCTCAGGCTGGCCAGACCCAGGAAGACTATTACTATGGAACAAACCGAACACTGCCTGAAGGGTCACGAGAACTAATCCTGGGAATATCACCTCAGGTACATCGATTACTCACACATTCTCACAGTAGCGTTGGATATCCGGAGTTATGTACTGTCTCTCTACAATATGTTGTCCTCTACCATGAGTACTCAATGGGTAACATTATCTGGTTGAAATATTATGTTCAACCATTGTCAGCTGTTCTTTTTTTTTGATGGTGAAGGAAGTCGATGAAATATTATAGCAACTGGGATTAATTAAAATTTTCACTCAGTTATCTAAGGAAGGAATTGATTGACCTTAGCTTAATTCATTTTGAAACTAAAAGAAGATCTCGTAAATAGATGTTTTCATCAAGGTTTAATTTTTGTCGAAACATCTAGGAATATTGTTATCATCTTCACTTCGTCTCTTTTGGTTATCTAAATTTTTTTATTATCATTATTATCATCCTGATAATCCTAGATCTTCTGTGAGATCCTTCAGAAGCTTTTTCAGCTTATGCGAGTTAGGAGTGCAGTTGTGTTTTGGGTAGGCTTTGTTACTGCGATCTTGCGCCACTTTAGGTCACAGCACTGTTAATCTTTGACCCAACAGTGAAATGGTGGCCGACATCCATCCAACTAGAAGATTTCTTTTCCACCTGAACAGGATTTGAACCTGGTCCTTCCGGTCACGAGCCGATTGCTCTATCACTGACCTGTCCGCACTCATAATTTTAATTTTAGTATAATGAAAGAATAATAATAGTTAAAACATGTGTCTGTTATACAAAATAGTGAGTTTGGAGATTTAAACAAGTTTTTGAAAATTTCTATGTTGTACTTCCAAAAAATTTGAATGTGTTTTTGTTGTACAGTTGTCTGAATGTAAACATTTCAATAATTTGATAGTAAAACATAGTAATATCTGAACATTTGTTTGAATCTGATCGTAAGAAAAACCGAAAGAAGATAATTTAAATATTCGCGCCAAATGTCGATAATGCAGTTTTTTTAAGCACAGGTAACGCCGTTCTCTTGAGATTAGGTAATACAATTTTCTTTGGATGAATTTGTTTCATGCCCCAGTCGCTATAAAAAACGACAAACTTGTTTCATGTTTTTACTACGGGAGTGTCCCATGTATGTAGTCTTCAGTAATCTGTGAGTCTACTTCCTTTATCTCAGTAACCTGGAATTGCAGATAATGTCAGTATGCAGGGGGTATGCTTTTTAGTTTTGCATAAGGAGGCTGCTTTTTGGGGAAATGAATAGAGAAGGATAAATTTTTGAAGTTTTAATAAATCGTTTTCTCGGAAAAATGAAAACTATAAGGAATTCAAGTGCAAATTTTATCATATTCATGTGATATTCTGCTTTATAGTGAATATAAGTGAAAAAGTTACAATCAACAATATCTAGATAAGAAGATAAATAAAATAATTAAGTCAATGGTTTAATAGCTACTAATCATAAAAGAAAAAAATGGTAAAAATGAAATTATGAAAGGAATTCTCGTTATATAATATTGACAACTTATTTACTTTTTATGAATACCCATCGTATATTAGAGAATAAAATGAAAGGTCTTTCATTATGCACTTCCTGTCTTTAAATTTTAAGTAAATAATGTGTGTGTTGTATATTGAGTCTTATGATGTAAAATGAAGAATCGTTGTTCTCTGTTAGCAGCTCTATGGTCGAGGCTAGCCTGCGCATATCTATATCTGTCCATGATGAATAAGCAAAGCAGACTGAATGAATAAAAACGAATTCAATAGATATAGCTTCAACAATACGACTGCTATTAACTGTCAATTGGAAGACTCATTACTATTTTCTATCGAATTTTCGCAATTTATCCACTAAGAATGTTATACATGATGCAATGATGTAACAATTGAAAAGCGTCGTGTTTCACATTCTTAAAGAATAATCTGTGGAAATTTAATGAAGCATAGTATTTTAATCTCTAACATACAAATTCTCATTGATGAATTCATAATAGATCCAGTGGAAGTAAGCAATATGTGCAAAGGACATGTTGATATGTGAGTGATAAATTTTCTTATACTACTTATTCTATTCTCTTTTTAACTGAAATTCACACAGACCTACTCTTCAGGAACATCAGAAATGAATATGATCCTTTTAAGACCTAAAACAAATCATTATAATAAAAGTTCGAACATTTTTTATTTACTCAATAATTTTTGAGATGTCTATAACCTTGTGAACGCCTTGTGCCTGTCTGAATATAATTAAAAAAAAAGAGAAACATCCTCATGTTAGATTTCGAGAGCATATGGTAACTTCAGATGACATTCATATTGTTTACTATGGCGCCCAAATCTATTTCTCCGAATTGGGTCATTACCCTTTTTGAGATTATATCAAATCGGACAGCAACAAATTTAAAACATCTCAACTACAACCTATTTATTGAAATATTTTCATTATACCTATAAAAATATATGTGAAAATAAAACTGTTATTTTTAGGAAAAACAACTTTGTAACTTCTATGTTTTATGATCTATGTTCTATGTCTAAGATTTTAACCTAAAAGTGTCACATGTTTATTGAGTTAGTTGTTAGAAATGTGAATTGAGAAACCCGAAGAAATAACATTGTTTTTGATTTCTTCCAGGTTAGTAACCATTTTTTTCATTTATTTCTTTGTATTTCTTTGCAAGTTATTATTTTATTTTGTGTATGTTATTCTGTTATATTTTAAACTAAAGAAAATAAAATCTTTCAGAATCATTACATCAAATCGTCTATATCATCAATTATAAAAATAAGAATTGATTACATTCTTATAAATCAAAAACGTAAGCTATAATGATGACATCCATGAAGATTTGCAGCACTTTGGAAGCATCCAATATTGATAACAAGAAAAATACATACAAATTCAAATGGATCCAAACTAGGGGAACGGAAAATACATATTATGACATACCACAGGACAAAAATATCTGACCATCATGAACTTTTGGCACTACCGAAGGTGAAGAATATCTTGAAATCGATTAAAGTAAGAGGTTCATTTCGTACGTTTGTCATTTCATTAACTCCGGAATTGAAATAAACATATTTTGATGCCGAAGAAGATGTGATGTTTAAGAATGAATATTTACTACTGATTTATTCACCCGCAAACGTTAGAACAGTATTTGGACAAGAATCACCAAAACCACAGGATACTGTAGAACTTTCAAGAAAAAGCAAGGATTTCAAGAGGATAAAGGAGGATTTTGTGCTGAATAATTTTGATGGTAAGAGTGTTTCAGTGAATTTATGGTTAAAAAAATTCGAGAAGGAATGCACGTGTTGTGAAGTAGAAGAAGATAGAGACAAAATTTTGATTTTACGGTTGTTTCTGGATGGAATAGCGAAAGAATGGTTTGCTGAAATACTGAAAACATAATTTCTGCTTCATGTTTGAACAACCTCCATATACACTAAAAGAAAAACTTCTAGAGGTGTCCCTCCAATGTTTCAAACAAAATAAGATCAAGGGACATAGCAGGCTTCTAGACATTCTCATAATTTCAATATATGTTCCGTGCTTTTCATATTTTAAATTGGTTTTTGTTAGTTTTGGTATAAACTCAAAAGTTGGCCATGACAAATTTCGGTAAAAGCGATGTGAGCGCCATAAGAATTAATTTGAATGCCATATAAAGTTCTTGTAATATTTTTCAATCCTTTGTTTAGTACCTTACATTCACAAGTATACCATTGATATGTGCAGCACTGCACATATCAGTATTATAGACATCTTAGTTTAAAGAAATCTAGTGCCTCTTTGACAGATAAAGGCATACCTTCATTAGAAATTCGTAATTCAGGTGGATCATCGGTCTTGCTTCAAAATGTAATGGCATTTGCATTTTTGCGAGAAACAGGGTGAATGTTGTCCTCAATTTTACTGGTAGTTTGTACCAAGGTGTCAAGTATAAGTTAGTGGCCATTGTTTCTCTCTAGATTAAGAACACAGACAGAAAATATATTTTCAATTCACTACTGCTGTATCGGCGGCACACAATTACAGATATTTGTTATGTGTTTGCTGATTTATTAAATGTACATATCTTATTTACAAAGTGCTATGTGTGATTACCAATTTTTCGAAATACGCATAAAGAATTTGCGTGAAAAATATGGATATTGCAAATTTAAATAAACTCATTGAATCAGCAAATATACTGGCGAGCAGAAAAAACGGGTCACTTTATCATGTCTGTTCAAATAACCCTTTCGGTTAAAATTTTTACGAGATACATGAAATTTCTGAAATGGTAGGGAAAAGAGAATTGCCCAAAAAAAATGAAACTTTTATTCGATTTGTATAAAAATAATAAGCTTTTTTTTAAGAAATTAAAAACTTCGAAATTGAAAAAAGTATCGTAACTGTGAAAATTTCGGTATCAGTATCTCTGAGAAGTTCCGGATTTGTTGCAGGTCTGTTTGGTTGTAAATTTGATTCTGAGGGATGTCGTCTTACGGTCCATTTACTTACGTTTACCTGACGTACCTCCATCAATCGATTTCGAACTTCAACAGCTGTAAGATGGCGATTTTGAGGACTTGTGGAAACCATGAATCTGTTTATCCCTCAACGATCTGCACCGTCTTATTTCAGATTCAGGTCTTCTGGTCAATCTGCCTGTCTCCTGATGCCTTGTCAATATTCTTTGGACTGTAGATAGGGTAACATTCATTCTTCTAACAATTAATCTCTGGCTCAGCCCATTCTCAATAAGTGCCACTATTATTGCACAATCTTCAATTAGTAAACTCATTTTATGAAATTGTTTCTTTCAGATAGTGGAAACCAAATTTTTCAAAGATGAACGCAACTGGTAAACGATGAAATTAATCATGAAAAATTATTCGAAGATGATAACTTTTATCAAGTTTTTTAGCCCAGCCCATACGTCTACATTTTACGCATATTAACATTCTGTCAAGAAAGTACCGGGAATTATCGATTTAAATCTGGCGGGGCAATGAGGAGGTAAATTTTTTTTTCTAGGTTGGTACCACTGTCCTTAATTACTATGCCAAGCTTGAGCGGGATCTGTCAACTAGTGTGTTTGCAACAGCTGATTAAGTCAGTCGATGTCAGAGTGCGTGCCGATTTTTACTATGGGTGATTACGTTGAGCAAAGAATTTGTTTAAAGTTTTGTGTTGCAAATGAATTTTCGTGTGCCGATGCATTGAAAATGTTGCAAAAGGCCTTTGGTGATAATGCTCTATCGATAATTCGTGCATATCAGTGGTACAGAGCCTTCAAGGACGGTCATGAAGTGGTCGAAGATAACGTCGATAAAATTAAGGAAAGGGTGCTGGAAAACCGTCGTACCAGCTTGAGAGAGATAGCACATGATCTTAAGATATCCCACGAGTCCGCACGTACGATTTTGATTGATATTTTGGGCATGAGAAAGGTGGCCGCACGACTCGTACCGAAAGACCTGAATTTTCTTCAAAAACGTCATCGCGAACAGGTTGCTTCAGACATGCTGGATCGCTGTAATTCCGATTCTACATTCATGGAACGCATTATAACTGGTGATGAGACCTGGGTCTACGAGTACGATATGCAAACAAGCCAGCAATCATCGGAATGGGTGGCAAAAAATGAGCCGAAACCGAAAAAACCACGCCAAAGCCGCTCGAAAATGAAGGTTGCTCATTGTTTTCTTCGATATCCGTGGCGTGGTGCACTACGAATTCGTTCCAGAGGGTCAGACGGTAAACAAGGAGTATTACCTAGGCGTTATGAAACGTTTGCGTGAGCGTATCCGTAAGAAGCGGCCAAATTTGTGGGCGAACAACTCATGGATTTTGCATGACGATAACACGCCTTCTCACCGAGCTACGATTGTGATTGACTTTCTCGCCAAAAACTCAACAAACGTGCTTCAGCAACCACCGTATTCGCCGGATTTGGCTCCCTGCGACTTTTTCCTCTTCCCAAAACTAACATTGCCCCTTCGTGGCACCCGTTTTGAGTCGATTGAAGCCATAAAACAAAATTCGGCGCGAGAGCTAAAGTCCATCCCGGAAAGCGCCTATAAAAAATGTTTCGATAATTGGAAGTGCCGTTGGCATAGATGTATTGGAGCAAATGGAGCCTATTTTGAAGGCGACCCAATAAATTTTGACGATTAAATATAAAAATGTTGTTTTAATTGAAAATTCCCGGTACTTTCCTGACAGAGTAGTAGTTGATTGTCTAATGAAAGATAGATGATGAACAAAATATCGAATCAATTTAAGCACGTGAGTCTATTGAAAAACACAGTATAAAATCTTAGTGACCCGTTTTTTTTACTAGCCAGTGTATTTATTACGAAATATGATAACGACTATGAGCATGGTAAATAGGAAGTTTTTCGAATCGGGATGGTGCAGAATACAGCCGTGTTACAGTTCGAAACTTAAATACAGCCGATTAATTTTGTTGGCATAAGCAGCAGACATGAATGTTTCATAGCTAATCTTCAGTGCAAATCTCCAATGCCGACGAATGTAACACAGCTACGCAAATATATTCGCACCTGCATTAGAGCATTGCAGTGAAGAGTAGCCAAAAAACTATGAACATGCATATCTGCTGCTTATGCCCGACGATCAACAAAACCTATTCAACTGTGTTTAAGTTTCGAACTGTAACACAGATGTATGTTGCACCATCCCGATTCAAAAGTCTGCTTATTTACCATGAGTGTCGATAGATCAGTGGGCAGAGATTTGGGCTCGTAACCGAGAGGTTGCGGATTCAAATCCTGTTCAGGTGGGAAAGAAATTTTCTAGTTGAACGGGTTTCAGTCACCATTTCACTGTTGGGTCGAAAATTAAAAGTGCTGTAACCTAAAGTGGCGTAAGATCGCAGTAACAAAACTTACCCAGAACACAGCTGAACTCCTAGTTCGCACAAGCTGAAAAAGCTTCTAAAAGATCTTCACAGAAGATCTAGGAGATCAGGATAATATGAATATGAAAAAATAAATATTAACCACGCTCATTCTCGTTATCATATTGCATATTTAATGCTTTCAAGAATGCTCACTTCCACCACATTTCATTGAGCAATAACAATCAGCGATTTGTAAAAATACTTTCTTGCAAAATTTCGCATATTTTGAGAATTTATTAGAAATTGAAGAAGTGATTGTAGTTCTAATTCAGTTAATTCAGAGTGAAGATCAAATTTGCACGAAGTGAGGTGTCCTGTGAAAGAATGCTCAGACATTTTAAGTCAGTATGCTAGCAAAGGGTACATATTCCTTTCAATGTGCTTTGAAATAGCTTAAGAATATAAAGGGTGAGCCATCTTCAGTTTGCATTTTGAAGTAGTGGTTATTTCGATTTTGGCAATTTTTCCGTCATTCGTGTTTTGACAGAAAGATAGTTTAATATTTAACGTTAATGAATTGGGTCGATTTGCGCTTGGACAAAACTGTGAAATTTGAATATTAAAACAAATTGAAATATGTTTATCTTCTTCAATTTTAATTTCAAAAAAATTTTTTATTCAAAAAACTTTTAGAATTAAATTAATGTCTAAAACAAGCACCGCTTACATTTAATAGACTTATATAATCAAAACTCAATAAATAATGTCAAATGGAATGAATAAACCAACAGATATACGAAACTCATTTAAATTAATAAATAGATATTTAAAGGAGACAAAATTTTGTTTCTGGTCTAACCTTTAAGAACACCAATTGCCTTTTAAAAACATGAACACACTCAAAGGTCCTCTCAAAGAATATAATTTATTTGAAATATTTAATATATTCAAATATTCGAATAAGTTAATTCAGAAATCTGTAAAAACATACACTATATCTTCAAAAAACAGATATAATTCTAAGCATATCCTTCTTCAGTCCTCAATAATATTTCAAATATCAAAATCAAAAAACTAACCTATATCCAAACCCTCACCACGTGTAAAAGGACTAATGCTTCAACACAGATCAACTTTATAATTCAAGATTGATCTATGTTCTAACAAAATCAAAGAACAGTGTGAGTTATTGGATGGAATGTGAATGAATTTAAATAAGCCTTAAAATAACTCACACTGTTCTTTGATTTTGTTAGAACATAGATCAATCTTGAATTATAAAGTTGATCTGTGTTTCGAAGCATTAGTCCTTTTATACGTGGTGAGGGTTTGGATATAGGTTAGTTTTTTGATTTTGATATTTGGAATATTATTCAGGACCGAAGAAGGGATTGCTTAGAATTATATTTGTTTTTTGAAGATATAGTGCATGTTTTGAGAGATTTCTGAATTAACTTATTCGACTATTTGAATATATTAAATATTTCAAATAAATTATATTCTTTGGGAAGTCCTTTAAGTGTGTTCATGTTTTTAAAAGGCAATTGGTGTTCTTAAAGGTAAGACCAGAAACAAAATTTTGTCGCCTTTAAATATTTATTTATTAATTTTAATGACTTTCGTATATCTGTTTGTTTACTTATTCCATTTGAAATTATATATTGAGTTTTGATTACATACGTCTATTAAATGTAAGCGGTGCTTGTTTTAGACATTAATTTAATTCTAAAAGTTCTTTGAATAAAAAATTTTCTTGAAATTAAAATTGTAGAAGATAAACATATTTCAATTTGTTTTAATATTCAAATTTTGTTATATTTCTTCTAACAAGTAAAAGGCCTTTTATTTTATTTTATTAAAACTGTGAAATATAAAAAACTTTTTTCCAAAGCGAAAAATCTTCCATCCAAACTGTTACATATTTACGTGAAAAATTCAATACAAATGAAATGCTCTCACGGCTTCAATTTGTGCAGTGAGTTCGAAAAACCGGATCGTTATTTGATAAAATAATCTGTTCGCGTCCTCGTCCAGTGAGCACACCTGAATACGTTGCTGCTGTAGCCCAGAATGTGGCTTAACATTCATCAACATCAACTCGTCATCGTGCTCAAGAACGGAACATTTCTTGCACACCTCTGAGGAGATTTTTCCATAAGGAACTCGTTATGACGGCTCAAAAAGTTCCCAGAAAAATCAACTTCAGTGATAACGCTCATTTTCATCTCGGAGGATTTGTTGTGGGGATCCGTTCAGGATGAGTATTACGCTAACCATCCAGAAACGATGCCTTGAAATATGAAATCGAAGTTGTAATTCATGATATTGAGCCCCAAACAATCAACAATGTACTGAAACGTGCGTTGATTGGCTAGGGTACTGTAGTCAGTCGTGGCAGTCACTTGAATGATGCTGTTTTTCATTCGTGAATGTCAAGATTAAACAAGGGCAACAGGACACGAAGCTTTCTAATGAACTCAATACTTCGAAAGAATATTCCACTTCTTCATTTATAGTCGATCAAAAATGCAAATTTTTGATGGCCTATCCCTTATTACGATAAAAGTACAATAGATCCAGAGAATCTCTTTGTCTATGACAAGAAAAGGAGCACAAGTTTGAACAGTCTGCAGAGATTTCTTGTTCAAAATCCGAACCACTGGCAACTTTGTATATTTCTTGCCGATACAAAAATATATCTAATTACTAATATTTAACACATACTACTCTGTCAAGAAAGTACCAGGAATTTTCAATTAAAACAACATTTTTACATTTAATCGTCAAAATTTATTGGGTCGCCTTCAAAATAGGCTTCATTTGCTCCAATACATCTATGCCAACGGCACTTTCAATTATCGAAACATTTTTTATAGGCGCTTTCCGGGATGGACTTTAGCTCTCGCGCCGAATTTTGTTTTATGGCTTCAATAGACTCAAAACGGGTGCCACGAAGGGGCAATTTTAGTTTTGGGAAGAGGAAAAAGTCGCAGGGAGCCAAATCCGGCGAATACGGTGGTTGCTGAAGCACGTTTGTTGAGTTTTTGGCGAGAAAGTCAGTCACAATCGTAGATCGGTGAGAAGGCGTGTTATCGTCATGCAAAATCCATGAGTTGTTCGCCCACAAATTTGGCCGCTTCTTACGGATACGCTCACGCAAACGTTTCATAACGCCTAGGTAATACTCCTTGTTTACCGTCTGACCCTCTGGAACGAATTCGTAGTTCACCACGCCACGGATATCGAACAAAACAATGAGCATCACCTTCATTTTCGAGCGGCTTTGGCGTGGTTTTTTCGGTTTCGGCTCATTTTTTTGCCACCCATTCCGATGATTGCTGGCTTGTTTGCATATCGTACTCGTAGACCCAGGTCTCATCACCAGTTATAATGCGTTCCATGAATGTAGAATCGGAATTACAGCGATCCAGCATGTCTGAAGCAACCTGTTCGCGATGACGTTTTTGAAGAAAATTCAGGTCTTTCGGTACGAGTCGTGCGGCTACCTTTCTCATGCCCAAAATATCAATCAAAATCGTACGTGCGGACTCGTGGGATATCTTAAGATCATGTGCTATCTCTCTCAAGCTGGTACGACGGTTTTCCATCACCCTTTCCTTAATTTTATCGACGTTATCTTCGATCGAAGCCGTCGATGGGCGACCACTTCACGACCGTCCTTGAAGGCTCTGTACCACTGATATGCACGAGTTTTCGATAGAGCATTATCACCAAAGGCCTTTTGCAACATTTTCAATGCATCGACACACGAAAATTCATTTACAACACAAAACTTTAAACAAATTCTTTGCTCAACGTAATCACCCATAGTAAAAATCGGCACGCACTCTGACATCGACTGACTTAATCAGCTGTTGCAAACACACTAGTTGACAGATCCCGCTCAAGCTTGGCATAGTAATTAAGGACAGTGGTACCAACCTAGGAAAAAAAAATTTACCTGCCTCATTGCCCCGCCAGATTTAAATCGATAATTCCAGGTACTTTCTTGACAGAATGTAAACATCATATTTGTAGTTTCAGATATCGATATTTAAAAATACGACATTTTAATAGTCCAGTGTAATTTATTCCTAATTGATCTCATTATTTTTTATTGTTATTGTATATGTAATGTATATGTAATATTGTATATGTAATTTAAATTTAGACACAAAAATATATGTGAGTGCATAATTTTATTGATTAATAAATACTAAGAAGATAAAACTTCAAACTTGAAGGTTAGTTTGTCGAATGTTCGAATATTGTACTTTATTGATGTCGTTACTGTATTCGAATTTTAAATTTGAATCTTATGGCATCGACCATTGTGGTTATAAGCGATACCCTACTACACAAACACACCAATGGTGGCAGCGGATTCGAACCTGCAATCCCTGGCACCACAGCGCGCATCTCGGCCCACCATGTCACCGACATTTTGCGAATCCTTGAGCAGTAAATAAATTTTGATTACCTCATTTTCAATATTTTGGCCGGCGGAACATACCATAAATTCACCAATCAACCATATGAGAAGTTCTGCTAGTCCTGCAAGGTCGAATGACTGAAAAATACGCATAAAAACCATGAGTAACCCTAAAACATAGTAGTTGTCCATATGAGCTATTTAAAAATACCGTTTTTTATTTAATCAAAATTAGATTTTTGAAAAGATCCCTTTCTTACTACTATACATTATACTATATAGTCTAGTCAACAAGTGTCTTTTGGGTCAACTTTTTTCAGCAGTCTCCGAAAATTATGACCAAAGCGTCATTCGATTCGGAATGGGATCTAGACGATTTTGATTGAAAAAAACGAAGTTCCGCTTGCAAAAATTGCAAAAGTTATTAACAATTAACTAAAAAAAAGAGGGTTTAGTTTTCTGTACATATCTCAAAAACTAATAAAGATTTTTGAAGTAAAAAAAAAGATTCAAAAAGAGGAGGAAATTTCCTAAGGAAAGTGTTGACTCCCGGAATTGTAGTCCGAATATCAATAATTTTCCCAGAGGGATGAAAATACGGCCGAAAACGGGTACTCTGGCTTTCGTAAGCCACGCCTACTTTGGACACTTCATTAATAAAAATTATTTTAACAGATTAAATTTAATAAATGAAAAAATTCAGGGGCAAACTGGATAGATGAATGAACAATAATCTGCCAAAAAAAAATTTTTATCTCAATTTTTCAATAATTTATGCAATAGTTAATTTTTTTTTCTGCTTGGACATGAACATTGCAAGTGTGATAATTGTTAAACTATTAACTTGAGATTTTTTTACTTTCATGGAGCAATTTTTGGAAGACTTCAGAATGGATCCCTGTTGGAAAAATTTAAAAATGTTTATTTTTCAGTTTTTAATTAACAATTTTCGTTGTTGCAAAAATAAAAACTCAGATTAATTATCGAAAAAAATTTTTTTTTGAAAATATTATTAATGGTCCGTTTTTATGCTGTAGGAAGCTACATAGAAATATTTTTTTTTAATTTTTCTCTCATTGTTTAAAAAATTGTTATAAACAAATGCGTTTTTTATAAAATAATTGAAAATTTTTTTGAGTAATATCAATAAATATCAGTAAATAATGATTTTGAAAAAAAACGTTTTACTTAAAAAAAATTTTTTTCATTGCTGAAAAACGCATTTGTTAAGTAACAATCGTTTTCTCACACTTCTAACTAATATTAACGAACCATTTTTTCTTTAAAAATCATGATTCACTTTTCTTTTCCATATAAAAAAATTTTTTTGTTTCGTTCAATTTTTCATTTTTTATATAATAAACAATTTGTTATAAACATATAAATTTTTACTTCATATTTTTTTCCTTATTCTTCTTACTGCCACAAACACAGACGTGATTTTTTTATTTATTTTTTATTATTTTGATAATAAAAAAATTTATTAAAAAAAATCATGTCTGTATTTGTGGCAATAAGAAGAATAGGGAAAAAATATAAAGTAAAAATTTATTTGTTTATAACAAATTCTTTATTATATAAACAATGAAAAATTAAACGAAACGAAATATTTTTTATATGGAAAAAAAAAGTAAATCATGATTTTTAAAGAAAAATTGGTTCCTTAACATTAGTTAGAAGTGGAAAAAAACGGTTGTTAATTAACATATGCGTTTTTAAGCAATAAAAAAATGTTTTTAATGAAAATTGTTTTTTTAAAAATCATTATTTGCATCAAAGATTGATATTCCTCAAAAAAATTTTCAATTATTTTATAAACAACGCAATTGTTTATAACAATTTTTTAAACAAGAAGAGATAAAAATTTCAAAAAAATATTTATATGTAGCTTCCTACAACGTTAAAACGGACCATAAATAATATTTTGGGGAAAAATTTTTTTTCGATAATTAATCTAAGTTTTTAATTTTGCAACAACGAAATTGTTAATAAAAAACTGAAAAATAAACATTTTTGAATTTTTCCAACGGGGATCTATTCTGAAGTCTTCTAAATATTGCTCCAAGAGGAGAAAAAAATCTCAAGTTAATAGTTTAACAATTATCACACTTGCAATGTTCAGGTCCAAGCAGAAATAAATTATTAATTAACTATTGCATAACTAATTGAAAAATTCAGATAAAATTTTTTTCTTGGCGGATTATTGTTCACTCATCTATCCAGTATGCCCCTGAATTTTTTCATTTATTAAATTCCATATTTAATCTGTTAAAATAATTTTTATTTAAAAGTGTCCAAAGTAGTTGTGGCTTACGAAAGCCAGAGTACCCATTTTCGGCCGTATTTTCATCCCTCTGGTAAAATTATTAATATTGGGACTACAATTCCGGGAGTCGACACTGTTTTTAGGAAATTTCCTCCTCTTTTTGAATCTTTTGTTTTTGATTTCAAAAATCTTTATTAGTTTTTGAGATATTTACAAAAAACTAAACCCTCTTTTTTTCTTTTAGGTAATTGTTGATAACTTTTGCAATTTTTGCAAGCGGAACTTCTTTTTTTTCAAAAATCATCTAGATGCCATTCCGAATCGAATGACACCTTGATCATAATTTTCAGAGACTGCTGAAAAAAGTTGACCCAAAAGGCACTTGTTGACTAGACTAATAAAACTGACCCAGTTTCTTTTGAACCAATCGATACAAACGCATGTAGGAAACTCTCTCTTACCTAGAAATGAAACGTGTCTGACCAACTAATTTGAAGCTCAGAGAAAAAAGTGAACACAGAGATGGTTTAAAGCATTTGTTGAAATCACTGTTCAAAATATTTTTCCATCAAAACTTCATAAAAAACAGTAAAAGAAACAAATACATAAAAGTATGTAGTTCCTAGCGTTATGGATTGCAAAATAACATGTTTCTACTAGTAACTGAGCACGATTAGGAGAAATTGTTGGTAAATTTTTAAAAACAGTTTGTGGAACTCATTCAGCATTTATGATTATTTATAAAGTAATAGTCAACAAATCTGTCTCTTGTATATTATCTGAATAAGTAATAAGTTATTTAATGAAATTAATTTTTTCCTTCAAAATATTATTCCCTTTTATTCACTCAAACTTTGTATTTTATTTGAATATCGATTTTTATAATAATAAGCTCACACATGTAAGGGAACCCTTTCACACTTCTGTGAAATGTGTTGTGTACTGCACCGCTACTTTTTAATTTTGCTCATTAATTTTTTATCCTACTCACTTATTGTCATACTGGTACAGACTATGCAATCTTACTTCAGAAACTTATAAAAATTCCAATTTTTATTCCTTTGATAATCTACCGCTTCCATGGACGTACCTACGCATTAGGGTACTAATATTCAAAATCATGCTGTTGTGAATATAATGATTTCTAATGTAGATCCTTTCAGATAATTCGCAAAGTTAAAAGTTCTTGTGGACACGTCGCTCACACTAATAGTATGTTCATAATCTTTGATGTTAATGTTACAACACGCAAAGATGGAAAAAGAGCCATTCTGTTTCAGTAAAAGTTTTTTTTCTAGCCATGTAAAACTGATGAAACGAGTAGAGGAAAGTCAATATTGTGGTCCACATTGAAGATTTCGGAAAGAAGAAATTTCAGAACGGAATTATTTCAACAAAATTCAAGTAAAGCCTTGATTTTCGACGGAATCCTAGTTAAATTTCACGAAATGTTTGACGTCGGGGGTGGATTTGAATATGAAAAATTTTAGAGAAGCACTAACGTTGGGTCAGGAGCTTTTGCGCGCTTGTTCGCCCATAGACATAATAAAATCACAGCTTATGTGTCCAATATTCGAAAGTTACTTTCCTACTCCTGACTCGACTCATTCTGCTAATTCACGAATTCAACTTTTGCTCTGCCAAAGATTAAATAATTAATTCCTTTGAGTACGTGAAAAGACTAACAATCGTCCGATAGCTTAAAACTTATGTGTAGCATGTCTACAAGGTTGTACATACTGACGAACTTTATAGCATATTTTTGGTTGTTCTGTGTTCTTTCTTTCAGCGAGTACACGGATTTGTAATTTCGAGATTTTTCAGAAAAAAAGAGACGAAATTCTAAAGTGAATAACTCCGGAACCAATGAACCGATTTTTCCCTATTTTCGAACCTATGGAATGTCGTACAAAAAAATTTTTTTTTCGAATCTTCTAATCATACGATCTTCATAAAAATTCGCGAAAATTCTCGCATTCAAAATCTACTCCTAAATGCTAAATTTCAATTCAACAAAATTATTAGTTTCGAAAATATTGAAATATTGCTCTGCTCATATATTTTTTTTTCAATCTTCTGATCTTACGATCTCCATAAAATTTTGCAGTCATTAGCGCATCACTAATTCACATCTATATATGTACTGAATTTTGAATCAATCGGATGTGTTGTTTTGGAAATATTGAAAAACATAGGAGAAGTATTCCCTGACAATAAATCCGTAACTTACTAACCGATTTCGCCCACTAACAAACTTAAACGAGATAGTCAGATCCCAAACCTATCATGAAAACATCAAGTTTTTAGCTGTTTCCCTTCGAAGGTTATGAGTATTCATATCCAGATCAAATGGCCAGATTTTTTTTTTGGAAATCTTCTAAAAATACGATTCTAACGAAATTAAGCGAAAATATGTGAGCCTTTGTCTTAGTTTGACATTGATCGGATTTGTAATTTCGTTAATATTAAAATAACAATTAGATGAAGTTTAAGTGTGGGTAATTCCAAAAGTGATGGTCCGATTTTGCTCTTTCACAAAATCAACCCACATATGGAGTTCTCAATGCTAACGTGAAAATTTCAAGGCTATTTCCGTTCGAGAGTTACAATGACCAGAAATTTGACGGTCCGCATCGTTTGCAATCTCTACAGACAAAATACTTTTTTTTAATTTTTGATCATACGATCCTCACGAAATTTTACACGAATTTGCGCGTTATTAGTATCCTTCTAAATGCCAAATTTTGAATTGATCAGATATGTGGTTTCGGAAATTTTGAGAAAATAATGAAAAATTTGAAATGTCAATAACTCCGAAACTACTGGACCGATCTGGTCCGTTAACGAACTTATCCGTAACCCAAGCCTCCCCTCAAAATTTAAGAGCCCTAACTCAATTCTTTCAAGAGTTATCGTGCTTACGGATGAACGGTCGGATAGAATCACTTTTGACCACGGATTCTTCATTAGGAAGTCCATCCTAGTCGTTTGAGACTATTTTCGGCGAAAAATTCGAAAATTACAGACATTTGGGCAAAACGATAGCACGCTGTTTCCTAGTGGAACAAGCGCGCTAAAATAAGATTTTTTTGATCATTTAAATGAAAACTAATTTAAACGGTTCAGAATGAAAGAAAATTGAAGATGAAAGTTGATATTACCTAATTGTCAAAGCTATTCTACAGATTTCAATACGTGAATCTTGAAAATGCTGGATCGATTACTTAAGAAATCTCTTCGAAATATCAACCAATAGGAGAATTCAGAAACATCAATCATTTAATGCGCAATTTTCTGCGTTTGATGTGACAGAATTAACTCTGAAAGAAAGTACTGCCGTTCTATTTAAATCGTTAAAATTGAAAAACATTCGACAGGAATAAGTTCTTCTTGGTCTCTTATATTATGTCAAAGTTATAAGCCAACATTTACAGAGTTTCGCCTCTTTGGAATAGTTTCTAAACAATAGAGATAACCTAAAAGATTAGTGCTTATTGACGATCAAAAGATCAATTTTGGTAACGTAACACTGTAGAGGAAAACCAATGCTGGATCTTCATGAAGAAGCTATCAACTCGAAACAAAATTACAACCTTATTATGAGAAAAATATAGTCGATTAAATGGTTACTGAAAGATAAATTAATTCGGCTGATTTCTACCAAAAATCATTAATAAGAAGTATGAGCTATGGTATTGAAATTTCAAGAAATCGAGACAGTGTAACATACATTACTATATTAACATCAAAACGAGTCACACGTGTTTCTATTGCTTCGATATATTAATGTATTTGAGTGATTGCAATCCAAATATACCTACTACTTAATTATTAAAGGATATCGTGTGAGTCAACTTAATTATTTCTATCTACTTGTTGTTTTTCTGGAAGCTACAAATTTGATCTGCAATTATGGTGGTCTGCAAATTCTGCACGAAACAAGTATCTAAAAACAATCCAGCTGTTGAGTGTGGCGGTTTTTGCCGTCAATTCTTTCATACGAATTCTTCATGTTCCGATGTTTCCAAACAACTGGGTCAAATTATAAATCATCCCGGTGCACGTTGGATATGTGCTGGCTGCCGCGTATCGGCCCTGTCATAGATTAACAATAATATATAGATTGGACACTTCCCTACCCCCACCTAAAACTAAGATTTTAGTTGATGCACCAGTCAATAGTTAGCGCTAACCATCAACTTATACTTTTTGATTTCGCCGCTAGGTACCGTAAGCCGTTAGCCATTGTTGTAATCATGGTCATATATTTTGAAAAGAGTGGTTTTGTTTACGTTTTGTTATGGCCCAACCTCGATTACATCTCATATTTTTTTTTGATTAAATCTCATAAGAGTTAAGTTCCATCTCTTTTTATATTTGATAGTTTTTATTTTTTATAACCTATGAATAATTATTGTTCAAGCATTATTCAAATAGTGAGTTTGAAAATTTAAACAAGTTTATGGAAATTACTATGTTATACATTTCTTTGTAAATTAAATATGTATTTAAGGAGAAAGATTTTGTAAAAGTAGTTAGTTACCATACTCACCTGACGAAGTCAATATGTAATTGACGAAACAATTGTCGTTGAAAAATAAAAATAAGCGGAAATAAAGTGTTTTACTTCAAATCATTTACGATGAATTTCCGTCAAGTAGAGACCGAAACAATCAAGAAAATGTTCTATTTTCGCTTTTTTCCTATTTCATTACTCCAAAAGACTCCGTTTAAACATGAGATAAGACTGTAATATCAAATTCAACCCCCAAGTATGTGTAGCTAGTGCAGGAAGCGATTTCTTCTGTATCGAGTTGAATGTTTGCTAATTCCCCTCCGATGGGAAGATATTTGGTCTTTTCGGTGTTAAGTTCTAGGCCCCATTGTTTATACTCTTCCTGCAACTTTCAGGTCATATATTCCAAGTCATCCTTTTCACTAGCAATTATGACTTGGTCATCAGCGAACTGGAGCGTAAAAAGACAAGTGTTGCCCAGGTCTATTCCCATTCCCCTACATTTTCTCTTTCAAAGAGCAAGAGCTCTGGCAACATAGATTTTGAAGAGCGTGGTTGATACACAGCAGCCTTGACGCAATCCTTTGCTGACCGGAAAACTTCTTGATATTCTATTACCTACTTTTATTCTTGATTCTGAATTCTCATAAAGATTTTGTAGGGCCTTAATAAGAGTGTGATTAATATTCGACTCCTGTAATACATTCCATAGTTTTTTAACGGGTACTGTATCATACGCTTTGTGAAGGTCTATGAACATAAGATGCGTTTCTTGGTTTGTGCTCAGTCGTTTCTCTACCAGTTGTTTCAAGCAGAAAACGTTATCCGTGCATGTTCTACCAGCTCTGAACCCAGACTGTTCCTCTTCCTCTTGACAGCTGTATTCGGATTCTATAAGATCTCTGAGTATCTTTCCATAGAGGCGACTCATCGTGCTTGTCACTGAAATGCCCCTATAATTAGCACAATTTTGTTTAGTCCCTTTTTTATGGATTGAGGAAATGTAGACTACTCTCCATTGTTTCGGTACTGAAGCGCCATTCATGAACTTATTCATGCACCAGGTAAGAGCCTCGAAGAGTTTTCTTGTTCCACATTTTATAAATTCTGCTGGTATTCCTTCTGGACCTGTCACTCTGCCATTTTTCAACTTTGTTACAGCTCTTTCAAGTGTGGCAAGGTTGATGTTTATTCCCTCTCCTTCAATCAGTATTTCTGAGGGTGTAATCGAGGAATATTCTGTCCTGTTTTCTGTTAGCAGTTGTTCGTAATGGCCTATCCATGTTTTTATGGGTATCATCTCTATGCATGCATGATTTCTTCCACTAGATTTAACCTTTTTAATGAATTTCCATGCCTCAGAACACTTAGTTTCCCCCAGGTGTGCCTTGATCTCCATGCATTTTTTTATCCCGCATTTGCCTTTTTGCGGCTGAAATGGTTCGCCTAGTTGATCTTTTCACTTCCATATATGCTCTTTTATCGTCTTCGGATTTTGTACTAATCCATTTTTGGTACAGTTGCTTCTTCTCTGTTACCAGTTCTTCCATTTCATCATTCCACCAAGGTTCATCATTTCGAAATCTAGTCTTAACATCAAGAGATTCCTCCGCTGCTTTTTGTATACTATTTATTATGTTCTCGTATACTTCATTCACAGATTTCTCAGCTGGATCTTCAAGTTTTTGGTTCAATCTCTGTTGGTATACTGTTCGTATGCTGTCGTGTATCAGGCTTTCTGTATTATATTTTTTCGTCGTTATTTTTTCTGTCTCCCCAGTTATCGGTGTTTTATTAGGATTCGTATGTCTGTATTGAAAAAACATTTTGGCCCTAACTAGGTAGTGATCTGACCCACATGTAACACCTCTGTACGCCCTGACATCGTTCACTTGTACTCCACTGTTCTGTTTTGTTATTATATAGTCAATTATAGATCTTAAATTTCTCGTATGTTGTACCCAAGTATACGTGTGAATGTCTTTGTGTTTGAAAAATCCATTGAGTATTTCAGTTGGTGACTCTCGCTATTAGCCTTTCTCCATTATCATTCTGAGTTGTTTCCCCATATGGACCAACTACTTTGTCCTGTATTTTTCGTCCTACTCTACTATTCAGGTCTCCAAGTATAATGACTTCTCTGGTTTTTCCTATCTTATATATTTCATCATTCAGTGTTTCGAAAAATTCTTCTTTAATATTCGATGACTCGTCATTGGATACTGCATATACGCCTAATATTGTCACCGGAGTCTGAAACAGGTGCATATTGATTCGAATGATATTCTCACTTACCGGATCAAAATCTGTTATTTTATGTTTGTGTTTTTTATGAATCAATAGTGAAACTCCTCTTTTGGCTCTTTGGTCCTTGGACACACCACTGAATATGTGTACATAGTTATTCATCATTTCTGAACCTGTTCCTTTCTTTTTCGTCTCCGTCAAGACAGCAATGTCGATCTTCAGACTGTCACATTCTCGGGAGATTTCAACCACCTTATCTTTCATTCCTTGTACATTGCACGTTCCAATATTCAAAGTACTTTTCCGTAGCTGTTTTCGTTTACCAGTAAGTCCATCCGAAATTCCGAGGCATGTATTAGGCTTTTTGGTATTATCAATGTTTTACAAGTGACAGGGAACCAACCTGACGCCTAAACCCCCAACCTGGGGGACCAGGTGATTTTTATTCAAGGTTGTCTTCCTTTAGATTAGTTGTCTTTCTGGACTTAAGAGACCAATCCTCCCTTCTTCTGGTTCATCCGCTGTTCAAAAAAACCTTTCTGACCACCGTTGACCATATCTTCACCTGTATCCTAGGCAGGACCCCTTACAGAGTGCTATCCTCCGGGCCAGATGAACCCTGGTTTTTTAACGAGGTTGATACTCCTCCCCTCACCCTTTTTCAACCTGGCTTGGGACAGGCTTCGGCGGGCATGAATATATTGTAAATACATTGTAAATACATACGTTAATTTCATCCTTTTTTTATTTGATACTTTCTATTTCTTATAATGAATAAATAATTATAGTTCAAACTTGTATCTGTTATTCAAATAGTAAGTTTGAAGATTGAAACGAATATTTGAATCTTCTTTCAGTTTTTCCTAGGGTTAAAATTAAAACAAGTGTTCAGAAATTACTATGTTTTACTACCAAAAAATTGAAATGTATTTGCTGCAAAGTTGTGTGAATGTAAGCATTTCAATGTTTTGGTAGTAAAACATAGTCATTTCTGAGCACTTGTTTAATTTTAGCCCTAGGAAAAACTGAAAGAAGATTCAAATATTCGCGCCAAGTGTCGATAATGCAGTATTCTAAAAGCAGAGGTAATGCAATTTTCTTGAGAGTTGGTAATACAGTTTTCTCTAGTTGAATTTGTTTCACGCACCAGTCGCTACAATGAAAGCGACAAACTTGATTCAGATTTTTTACAGTCAGTGTCCCATCTATATAGTCTTGCTGATCTATGAAGAAGTGGTGGTTTTGTTTACGTTTTGTTATGGCCCAACCTCGATTACATCTCATATTTTTTTTTGATTAAATCTCATAAGAGTTAAGTTCAAAACAGTTTAGTGCATCTGAACTAGTGTATTTTCAAATATTGAGTTCAATACAGTACTTGAAAATGGGATTTATTAAGAAATGTTGTGTACATGGGTGTCAAGATCTAACTAGCCCTAGACATCTTTTTCCCAGAGAGATCCCAAGTTATTTAAGAGGTGGATTGAAATTATACAGCAAACTGATTGGCACAAATTATCAGATGATCAAATATTGAGAGGAATATAATTTCTTCAGGTTGGTTAATTTTCATTTACTATGTAGTCGTCAAGACTATTTTTATGTTTAGTTGTTTAGTTTAAAATATGAATCAATGCTATGTAACACACCAACAAATGGCTCTGGGTGATCTAATAACATTATTTTTTCTCTAGGTGATTTTCCTGAGGTAACAGATATTGAAATGGTATGGGCCAGCTTCTGGATCAGTGCCAAATGTTGATAGGAAAAGAACTTCTTCAGGCTGAGTAGTGCAATTTGTAAAATTATATCAAACGATTTATCTATTAGAAACTGTGTAATCTGTAGGATTAATTTACTTGGTCATAGTGAGATGTTAAAAGATTTACATTTTATTGCGTGTAGGAAATATCAATTTGGTAATTTGATGAAACCGGGACACTATACTTACTTTTTATTTAATCAGTGTTTTAATTATCTCTTTTATTTCATTCCAAGACTTTGTGAGAGAAGAAAAATCTCAAAATGTTTTGAAACTATATTGAAGAATTTAAATTTTTAAATTATGAAGTGTGCATCACATAATCTTTATCAAATATTATGCTTGACTCTTCAGGTGGTCTTTTTCTGGTGGTGAAAGCAAATGAATAAAATAGCAAACAGAACTGATTCAAAATTTTCATTCAGTAATCCAGAGATTAAGGACCAAGCTGAAAGACATTTTGAATCTTGAAGAAGATCTCATAAATTAATGTTCTGAAGGTTCAATTTTTATCTTAACATGTAAGAATAGTTTAAATATGTTAATTTAACCTCTTTTTTTATTTAATAGTTTTCATTTCTTATAACCAATAAATAATTATTGTTCAAACATATTTCTGTTATTCAAATAGTGAGTTTGAACACTGAAATAAGTTTTTGAAAATTACTATGTTGTATTACAGAAAAATCAAATGTAAATATTGTAAATACATATGTTAATTTCATCTCTTTTTTTATTTAATAGTTTCTATTTTTTATTACGAATAATTAATTATAGTTCAATCATGTATCTGTTACTCAAATAATGAGTTTGAAGATTGAAACGAATATTTGAATCTTCTTTCAGTTTTTCCTAGGGTTAAAATTAAAACAAGTGTTCAGAAATTAACATGTTTTACTTCCAAAAAATTGAAATGCATTTGTTGTAGAGTTGTGTGAATGTAAGCATTTCAATGTTTTAGTAGTGAAACATAGTAATTTCTGAACACTTGTTTAATTTTAGCTCTAGGAAAAACTCAAAGAAGATTCAAATATTCGCGCCAAGCGTCGATAATGCAGTATTCTAAAAGCACAGGTAATGCAGTTCTCTTGAGAGTTGGTAATACAGTTTTCTTTAGTTGAAGAATTTGTTTCATGCACCAGTCGCTACAAAAAAGCGACAAATTTGATTCAAACTTTTTCCAGTGAGTGTCCCATCGATATAGACTATATAGATCTATGCTCGTTACCAGAGTCATTCCGAGGATCTGTGGGTGTCGTTAATTGTGAACAATACTCGTGTGCTCGTGTTGTGTGTATTTGCCGCCAGATCACGTGTCAGCAAGCGAACGAATTGCTCCTTGAATTCTACACTGGCTAGAATCATGGGACACGCTAATAATTTTTCGGACGTTTTGGACATTTTTGCCGTAGGTCCGGCGGAGGCGAAGCGTGTTTTGAAGAATGAGTTTTTTGGTAATCTTTGTTCATATTAGTTATTATTAAAAAAGAAAAAAATTTATTTCTGTTTATTGAAATTATATTGTGTGTATATAAAGACGTTTACTTTTATTTTTATTATCATATGATTTCTTATGGCATATGAGTTTGTCAATACAGTTTAGATTTTAGTTCAATTGTAGTGCTTATATCGAAGTTGTATTTTTTTTCAATGTATTTGTGGATAACATTCATGGGTTTCTTTCCGTTGTATTTCAATTGTTCCAATAAATAAATACATCTGTATCACAACTCTATATTCAAACAAACTCTATAAGGTTTTGTAGATCACAGAGGCAAATTGCAGACATGCGCACGTTTCAAAGTGATCGGATTTCATCAGTGTAATGTATGGTGGTGACTCCAAATCTGTCAAGTATTTAAATTCGCTACACTCAGAGACTTCAAGATATTAATAATACACTAGCGCCATCTAGAGTATACAACAAACATACACAGAGACTCTAAGATATTAATAATATTATAACGTGATCTAGAGTATGCAAAATACGTTGAAGAGATCTGTATCCTCTAAGGATCATAAGAGTCTCAGGGTCCTTCATAGATTATATAAATTCCACCATTATGTCATTGCATTTACCCGACTTGACAAGTATGTGATTAGTGACAATAACAAGGAACAATATCCTGATAGCATTCCCATTGTATTTTGAAGCGGCCAAGAGGAAGGTTCCTGGAAATAAACCTCCTGAGCGACTTAGATACATACCTAGATAATAGTACATATAACAGTCCGCCTTGGTAAATATTAGTAAGTAAACTTCTCTTAAATGCTTCCAATTAATAGCATGCTTTACATTTTTGAATACCACCTAAGTGTTAATGTGGAATTAGTGATTGCACGCTCATTCATTGTACTTCCATCGCTTTTCATTCTTGTATTTTTGCTTCAGTTTTATTTAATCCAACCGGAATGTTTTAACTAAAATGCATTGCCTTTGTATATAACTAAAGCCTCACAAGTTATCTGGTTGTAAAATAGAAAGGCCTTTTACTTGATAGAAGAAATATAACAAAATTTGAATATTAAAACAAATTGAAATATGTTTATCTTCTACAATTTTAATTCCAAAAAAATTTTTATTCAAAAAACTTTTAGAAATAAATTTATGTCTAACAAGCACTGCTTACATTTAATAGACGTATATAATCAAAACTCAATATATAATGTCAAATGAAATAAATAACCCAACAGATATACGAAAGTAATTAAAACTAATAAATAAATATTCAAAGGAGACAAAATTTTGTTTCTGGTTTTACCTTTGAGAAATACTACTTGCCTTAGAACATAGATCAATCTTGAATTATATAGTTGATCTGTAGTTCAAAGCTTAAGTCTTTTAACACGTGAGTGATGTAGGTTATGTTTTTGATTTTGATATTTGGAATATTGAAAAAGGGCTGTAGACGGGATTATCTAGAATTATATTTGTTTTTTGAAGATATAGTGCACATTTTTTAGAGATTTTTGAAATAATTTGTTCGAATATTTAAATATATTAAATATTTCAAATAAATTATATTCTTTGAGAAGTCCTTTAAGTGTGTTCATGTTTTTATAAGGCAAGTAGTATTTCTCAAAGGTAAAACCAGAAACAAAATTTTGTCTCCTTTGAATATTTATTTATTAATTTTAATTACTTTCGTATATCTGTTGGGTTATTTATTTCATTTGACATTATATATTGAGTTTTGATTATATACGTCTATTAAATGTAAGCAGTGCTTGTTAGACATAAATTTATTTCTAAAAGTTTTTTGAATAAAAATTTTTTTGAAATTAAAATTGTAGAAGATAAACATATTTCAATTTGTTTTAATATTCAAATTTTGTTATATTTCTTCTATCAAGTAAAAGGCCTTTCTATTTTATTTTATATATAATATATAATTATATTTTGGCTTCAATCTCATTATAGAATGTCAATGAATTTAAATAAACCTTAAAATAGCTCACTCTGTTCTTTGATTTTGTTAGAACATAGATCAATCTTGAATTATATAGTTGATCTGTAGTTCAAAGCTTAAGTCTTTTAACACGTTAGTGATGTAGGTTATGTTTTTGATTTTGATATTTGGAATATTGAAAAAGGGCTGAAGACGGGATTATCTAGAATTATATTTGTTTTTTGAAGATATAGTGCACATTTTTTAGAGATTTTTGAAATAATTTGTTCGAATATTTAAATATATTAAATATTTCAAATAAATTATATTCTTTGAGAAGTCCTTTAAGTGTGTTCATGTTTTTATAAGGCAAGTAGTATTTCTCAAAGGTAAAACCAGAAACAAAATTTTGTCTCCTTTGAATATTTATTTATTAATTTTAATTACTTTCGTATATCTGTTGGGTTATTTATTTCATTTGACATTATATATTGAGTTTTGATTATATACGTCTGTTAAATGTAAGCAGTGCTTGTTAGACATAAATTTATTTCTAAAAGTTTTTTGAATAAAAATTTTTTTGAAATTAAAATTGTAGAAGATAAACATATTTCAATTTGTTTTAATATTCAAATTTTGTTATATTTCTTCTATCAAGTAAAAGGCCTTTCTATTTTATTTTATATATAATATATAATTATATTTTGGCTTCAATAAATCTCATTATAGAATGTCAATGAATTTAAATAAACCTTAAAATAACTCACTCTGTTCTTTGATTTTGTTAGAACATAGATCAATCTTGAATTATATAGTTGATCTGTAGTTCAAAGCTTAAGTCTTTTAACACGTGAGTGATGTAGGTTATGTTTTTGATTTTGATATTTGGAATATTGAAAAAGGGCTGAAGACGGGATTATCTAGAATTATATTTGTTTTTGAAGATATAGTGCACATTTTTTAGAGATTTTTGAAATAATTTGTTCGAATATTTAAATATATTAAATATTTCCAATAAATTATATTCTTTGAGAAGTCCTTTAAGTGTGTTCATGTTTTTATAAGGCAAGTAGTATTTCTCAAAGGTAAAACCAGAAACAAAATTTTGTCTCCTTTGAATATTTATTTATTAATTTTAATTACTTTCGTATATCTGTTGGGTTATTTATTTCATTTGACATTATATATTGAGTTTTGATTATATACGTGTATCAAATGTAAGCAGTGCTTGTTAGACATAAATTTATTTCTAAAAGTTTTTTGAATAAAAATTTTTTTGAAATTAAAATTGTAGAAGATAAACATATTTCAATTTGTTTTAATATTCAAATTTTATCTGGTTGTATGTATACTTTCTCTTGGTGCCTGGTTGCTTTTTGCTGTGTTTGTAAATAGTGGTTCTTTATCCTCGTAATACTTGCTATTAGGGATTTTTTATCATCTGTTCTTACTAATTGTGGTGCTTGATATGTAACTGATTTTCATGTACTCTTGTGTGATCCTCCGGTTACCTATTTCTTTGATTGTTCTTATTGTAACCTTTATTATCACGCCTAGGTAATGGGGTACTGTATCTATTTTATAATATCCTAGTCAGCTTGTGTTACATATTTGCCATATGCACGTGCCCGCTTACTTTTAGAGATTGTATTCCTTGTGAACCAGTGGCGTTCTTTAGGGTTAATTGATGAGTAGTGCTGTTAGAGGACGACATATTGTAAAGGGACAGTAAGCAGTTTCGGATATCAAACGCTATTGTGAGAATGTGTGAGTGATGCTAGATCATTGTTCCGAGGTATTGTGATATCCCCAGGGATTATTTTGCGTGACCCTTCAGGTAGTGTTCGCACGTTTCAAACTGAAAACGAATCAGTTTGAAATGTCCACATGTCTCGAATATGGAAGGCCAAACTGTTGAGAACGGCGACGAATCGACACTTCACGGTCTACGCGTACACTCTCCGCTATCGCCCCTATATTTTTTTCACTTCGTGCTGGATGTGGTCTGTTTGGTCAAGTATTATCCAATAATGAAAATTGGGTCTCAAACTTACGGATGGTAGAGCCAATTGTGAGTTCGGTAGGCCGATTATGTGGACCATAAGTTGCTCTAAGCGCCCGACATACCTTCCCGTAGAACGCCCATTTTCGTAATGAATTTGTACAATTTGTAGACGCTGTAAATGGGCTAAATCTTTCCATTATGAATTGTCAAACACTGCTGAACAAAAATGGCACTTCAGTTAACATAAAGCATGCGCAATCTTCAATTAAGTCCCCACCACAAAAAGTACCTCTAAATGAATCACCCTTCACCCATTCAGTGCAAACAGTGGTTCTCAAGTTCCCAATCCATTGCAAAATCTAAACTGTGTTTTACCTATATTTTCTTCACATTTATTTCTTATTATATTGTGAATTATTCGTAAAAACACTTTCAAAGAATGGCTCATAAGGCTTATCAGTCAATAGTTACTACATTTTTTTGGACATGATTTCTTTGGTAAGATGATAAACTCTGACTTCAACCAATCTTCTGGTAATTCGTCAGTTGAATAAACATGTTTTTCTCGTCTATAAGTTTTAAAATCTCTATCGGAATGTCGTCGAGACCAACAGCTTTTTAATCCTTTGCTACCTTGGAAGGATGTAGTACCTCTGACTGAAAATATGAAGCATCTAAACTGTCATTCAAACAGTTTGCGGACTTCGTAAAAAATCACTAGCAAAGAACATATTATTTAATTTTGAATAATTTTATCGTGAAATACCGTTTCACGTTGAGGAAAGTGTACATGATGCAAATTTAACATTGAACAGTAATTTAATTAGTTCGTGGTGAAGAAAAGTGAAAATATTAACCTAGTGTTTGTTTACATTTCCCGCTAATTCTAGTGCAAAACACAATGATAACATTGAATCCTTAACCCAAACAGGTTGCCGACTTTCCACATTTTGCGTTTTTTGGGCTTATTCTGAAACTTATGAATACTTTTTCTGGTGTTTTCATGATAGTATTTGTGCACCCTGTCACTAAACAACATTTGTACATTTTATTTCTCTGGTAATACTCGTAATATCAGTAAATAACAACAAAATTTAACTCAACCTCTATTTGAATGCATGATTACTTCAATGTGACGTTACTAACGCCATGTTGTGCAAAACATTTGAGTTGTTCTTTTCTGAATGCTCTATTTATTGGAGAAATATTATAACTACTTTTTCCGGACTCAATAAAATCCACTAAATTATTTTAGATGGATCCCAAAAACCATTGAAAAATTCTGTTACATCACAAACCACAGGATTAAAAGGTAAGTGTTCTGTATACAAACAGCTTTCAAATTCGTTAGAGCAGTATCGAAATGATCAATATTTACATTACGTTTGGAGTGACCAACAGAATTGCTAAATTTGTTAGTAGTTATTGGAATGTTCAGGGCTCCAATATGAATCTGAAAGAAACAGTTCAATAGCGCTCGGAATTTAAGAGAGACTAATCCTTAAAACAAAACAAATATCTAGGCGAGTCCTATAAAATTGAGATGCAATCTTCGAATGTTTTCAAATATTTGAGGATTATATTGAAAAAGCGAATTTCATCAAATTGATTGAATGCATTATTATGCGGAACTGTACGAAAACAAGTTTTCTTTGCAAAAAGCAGAAAATACCACAGTGTCAAACTTACCACTGTCAATCCAAATACACTTATAGCTATAAATGTTGCCACCAAAAAATATTGACATACGTGACAATATCCCATACTATTGTTCATCATCTTGATCAAACTGAAAATTGAAAAAAATTATTAAAGTATTCGCCTGGAGTCGGGACTTTTGAAACACTTCGTCTTTTAAGCATGTATAGGAGACGTTTATACGATGTAAAAATATAGTACTCTACGTGTAAAAGCTTTTTATGTAAATATAAATATATATTCTGTTAGCCTTATACATATTTGATTTAATATATATTAGGAGTACAAATAAGTTTCCGCCGTTTTTTGACACAAATTAAATATTTATTATAGAAGAACGGTAATTTAAATTTATTTAAAATATTGCTCATCACTTGCAACCACTTTTTCCCATCTCTCAGGCAGCATTCGAATCCCTCGTCTGAAGAACTCCTTGTCTTTTGAGGCTATCCACGAATCAACCCAATTTTTGGTATCCTCATAAGTTGTGAACCGCTGCGCCGTCAGAGCATGTGCCATGGACCGGAACAGGTGATAATCGGACGGTGCAATGTCTGGTGAATACGGCGGGTGGGGTAACACTTCCCAATCAAGTGTTTCCAAGTACTTTTTCACGGGAGCCGCAACATGTGGACGAGCATTGTCATGCAGAAGAATAATTTTAATGATTTTAAACGATGTGAGACTGCTTGCTGAGTGACTTCTAATGTTAGAGCAAGTTCTTTTTGTGTTTGAGATGAATCTTCCTCCAATAATTTCTCCAATTCTGCATCCTCGTAAATTTTTGGCCTTCCACTGCGATCTTTGTCTTCTACGTCGAAATCACCGTTTTTAAACTTTTGAAACCACTCTCGACACGTTCTCTCACTCAAAGCACCCTCACCATATGGTTCTACGAGCAATTGATGCACCTCATCAGCAGATTTCTTTAAATTAAAGAAGTAAACTAATATTTCCCGCAAATGACGCTTACTTGGCTCAAATTTTGACATTTTCAAATCATAAAAATTATATTTTACCAATATGAAATCAATGATATTAATAGGTTATGTTGTTCTTGAATGGCCAAACTATTTTTTAAGCCGGTTATCATCTGCGAAAGCTAACCGAAACTCCGTGCCGCGCCATCTACAATAAAACGGCGGAAACTTATTTGTACTCCTAATATAAATATATATATATATATATATATATATATATATATATATATATATATTAATATTATATATATATATATATATATATATATATATATATATTTAATTTAATAACATAAATAGAGGTTAATTCTCCATAGAAGGTATATAAAATTATTTAAATATTTCAATATTAGCCTTCTATATATTTAATTTCAAGAAATTATATTTAATGATTATAACTTCTACAAATAAATTAAAATAATGTCATATAAGTACCACTTATATCAAATGACATATAAAATAAACATTCATTATAAGACATCCAAATGGTATAACAAAATCCAATAAATAAAAATTGTTAACAAAAATCCTATAAATCAAATATTTTAATTAGACAAAATTTTGTTTCTGCTCATCACTCTTATGAAAATAGATATCTTTCAAAAATGTTCAACATGATCTTAAGAATTTATCATAAAACTATCTTACTTAGGATATTCTATATTATTGGATATCTAACTATGTTACTTTTTATGCAATCTCAAGATATGTAACAACATTACTAAAAAACCTTTTTTTGAAATTAAATATGTAGAAGGCTAACAGAATATATCCGTAAATATTAAATATTTGAATAATTTTATATACCTTCTATCAAGAATGAACCTCCATTTATTTTATTTTATTCATAACATATAATCATTTGTTTTCCTTAACATTCTTTATACAGATTGTCCTTGTGCTATAACAGAGCAACTAACCTATATCAACAAACTCACCACGTGTAAAGGACTAATGCTTCGAAACACAGATCAACTTTATAATTCAAAATTGATCTATGTTCTAACAAAATCAAAGAACAGTGTAAGTTATGTTTAAGGCTTATTTAAATTCATTGACATTCCATAATGAGATTTATTGAATTGTTAGAACATAGATCAATCTTGAATTATAAAGTTGATCTGTGTTTCGAAGCATTAGTCCTTTACACGTGGTGAGTTTGTTGATATAGGTTAGTTTTTTGATTTTGATATTTGGAATATTATTCAGGACCGAAGAAGGGATTGCTTAGAATTATATATGTTTTTTGAAGATATAGTGCATGTTTTGAGAGATTTCTGAATTAACTTATTCGAATCTTAAATTAATTAAATATTTCAAATAAATTATATTCTTTGAGAAGTCCTTTAAGTGTGTTCATGTTTTTAAAAGGCAATTGGTGTTCTTAAAGGTAAGACCAGACACAAAATTTTGTCTCCTTTAAATATTTTTTTATTAATTTTAATTACTTTCGTATATCTGTTGGTTTATTTATTCCATTTGACATTATATACGTCTATTAAATGTAAGCGGGCTTGTTTTAGACATTAATTTAATTCTAAAAGTTTTTTGAATAAAAATTTTTTTTTTTAATTAAAATTGTAGAAGATAAACATATTTTAATTTGTTTTGATATTCAAATTTTGTTTATTTCTTCTATCAAGTAAAAGGCCTTTCATAGATCAATCTTGAATTATAAAGTTGATCTGTGTTTCGAAGCATTAGTCCTTTGCACGTGGTGAGTTTGTTGATATAGGTTAGTTTTTTGATTTTGATATTTGGAATATTATTCAGTACCGAAGAAGGGATTGCTTAGAATTATATTTGTTTTTTGAAGATATAGTGCATGTTTTGAGAGATTTCTGAATTAACTTATTCGAATATTTAAATATATTAAATATTTCAAATAAATTATATTCTTTGAGAAGTCCTTTAAGTGTGTTCATATTTTTAAACGGCAATTGGTGTTCTTAAAGGTAAGACCAGAAACAAAATTTTGTCTCCTTTAAATATTTATTTATTAATTTTAATGACTCTCGTATAACTGTTGGTTTATTTATTCCATTTGACATTATATATTGAGTTTGGATTATATACGTCTATTAAATGTAAGCAGTGCTTGTTTTAGACATTAATTTAATTCTAAAAGTTTTTTGAATAAAAAATTTTTTTGAAAGTAAAATTGTAGAAGATAAACATATTTCAATTTGTTTTGATATCAAATTTTGTTATTTGCTACAACTCTAAGAATGGCAACTATATGTCCAAATGTCCAAGTAAATTCGATGGTGGCTACAGTTCTGTGTTCACGATAGGTGACTCTGATGTCACAGATTGGTATGTTGACAGCGGAGCAAGTGCTCATTTGACAGCAAATGAAGAATGAATAATTAACTCCAAGAATCCCGATTTGAAAGATATTACTATAGCAAATTGGATCAAAATTGCAGTTGAATGTGCTGGAGATGTGAAAATTAAAACATTAACAGATGAAAGGCATGATAAACTGTTAAAAAGGGTACAGTACGTACCAGGTTTAACTACAAATTTCTTATCGGTGTGTCAATTAATCAAAAATGGAAATAAATAACAGTTTGACGAGGATGGTTGTAAGATTTATAACCGTCAAGGAATAATTGTTTCAACAGCCAACCTAAAAAATAATGTATACAAATTGAACATTTGAAATAATCATTTTTTATATTTTCAGGCAGTAAGCTCAGAAACTGGCATAGAAGACTAATTATCTTTAGATGACCACCAAAATAGTAGATGGGATCAACTACAGAAGCCAGAAAAGGGTCGATAAAGGTGAAGTATGTTGCAAAGAAAAGCAGGCCAAGTTACCATTTCCAAAAGAATGGTTTTCGTGCAAAAAAATGTTCTTGAAATTATTCACAGCGATATATGTGGGCCAATGTAAACTACTTCATTAGGAGGAGTAAAATATTTTCTCACCGTCATTGATGATTATTCAAGGGTGAACTTCATTTACTTTTTGAAGACTAAGGACGAGGTATTCCAAAAATTCAAGCCCTTCAAAGGCTTGGTAGAAAATCACCAGGACACCAGAATTAAGGAACTGAGAAGCGATAATGGGACCGAGTATTGCAATGAAGATTTTGACAGATACTTGCAACATTCCGGCATCATTCATCAAACAATACAAACTCCTGAACAAAACGAATTGGTTGAAAGATTCAATACAACGCTTGTTGAAAAGGCGAGATGTCTTTTGTTTGACACCGATTTAAGTAAGTTCTAGTTCAAAGATACCAGAAACGCCTTATGAACTGTGGACGGGAAGAAAACCGAATCTTGGCCACTTGAGGTTATATGGAAACACAGCGATGGTTCATGTGCCTAAGGAAATAGGAAGAAATGGGACCAAAAATCAGTAGAGCCTATATTGGTAGGATACGACGAGACAACTGACCAAATGCTTGACAATCAAGTAGAAACGGATGTACAGAAATCTCAGAGAGAACCAAGGAAGAAAAGGTTTGAAGATTTCGTCACCTATTTCAATGGTTCATCTGATTCTGACGGAATTCCACAGAAATTCCACAGACAGTGAGCGATGCGCTTTCAGGACCGAGTGCAATCAGTGGATCCAAGCTATGAAGGAAGAGATCCAGTCTTTCCATTAGGATGACACAAGGGAGCTCGTGAATCCACCAGACGGCAGTACAGTGGTGAAGTGTAAGTGGGTTTTTAAAGTGAAGAGTGAAGGTGAGAATAAAAAGAAGTTCAGAGTAAGGCTTGTAACCACAGGTTATACACAGAAGGAAGGCATTGTCTATAGTAAAACCTTTGCTCCAGTGCTGAGACACTCGACGTTTAGACTCTTATTAGGATTAGCCGTTAGATTAAATCTAACAATTATACACTTAGATGTGAAAACTGCTTTTCTTAACGGTTTTTTTAAAGAAAACGTTTTCATAGAACAGTCTGAGGGTTTTGTTTCAAAGAAAAACCCTAATATGGTTGCCAAGCTGAAGAAAACCATATAAGGTTTGAAGCAGGGTAGTCGGGCATGGAATGAAATAGTAGATAATGTTTTATCAGAAATCGGTAACAAAAAATCTAAATTTGAACCATGTTTGTGTATAAGGCAAAATAGGGATAAATTGTCTGTTATCGCTGTGTATGTAGAGACAGACGATTTCTTTGTTTTTTCTGCGGCCCAAATTGAAATTGATTTTATCTAAGAAAATCTAAATCATCAATTTGAAGTTGAAAATTTAGATGAGGTAAAACAATGTCGAGGAGTTAGGAGTCCCTTAATTTTGATAATTTTGGAACAGTGGATTTTCTTGTATTTGTATGTTAATATACATACTTATATAGTTTTTGTTAATAAATTTTTATTAATACATTTCATGTCGGGATGTAAAAAAGTTTTTTCCGAGACATTGAAAAATATTTTATATTGATCATATATAAGGATATCAATTTGATAGTTTTTTATATAGTTTCAAAATATATTTTAGAAGTTAGAATATATAATTCTCTTCTATTTAAAGTCACTTGAAGACAAAATCATTCTGCAAAACTCTACATAATCTAATTTTTGGAAAATTAACTGGAAATGTCTGTTTTTAAGTAAACACTTAAAATACTTAAATATTGTACAACACTCCAAAATATTTAGTTTGGTTCATCCAACTTCTATCTAATTATGAGTTCATTATAATCTAGTAATATCGTTGGTTAGAAATCTCTTGTTTCGACATACTTGTACTGAATGATCTCACTTGTAGTGTTAATAATAATAATAATAATAATAATAATAATATTTATTGATCCCATAAGATTACATATAGGCACTGGACATACAATGTAAAAATGGAACAAGTCAGAAATAACACGTGGTACAAAAATACATAACTACTTTTTGCAGTATTCTTTAAAATCGCATATATTATATGGTTCACAGTTCAAAATCTCTGGATATAAAGCTTTCTTAAATTTTAAAGTGTCGGGAATATTGCGTATTCTAGAAGGTAAGATGTTGAATAGACTTATTGCCATATATTCTACGTTTTTTTCTCTTAAAGCAGTCTTGTGAGCTGGTAAATGATATGGAAACATTCTCCTGGTAGCGTTAAGATTTTTGTAGGGCTCGAAATAATGTTTGTTTTTACTGAAAAAAACCAATAGCTTATATATAAACAATCCGTAGATGGTAAGAATATTATTGCCTTTGAAGAAACCCCTGCAAGATTCCCTATATCCCAAGTTTAACATGGTTCTCAATGCTCGCTTTTGAACGACAAATAAATCATTCACATAGGAAGAATTACCCCAAAAAATTATGCCATATGATAGAATTGACTGAAAGCTGGAGAAGTATATAATCTTAAGCAGATCAAAATTTACTTGCTTTTTTAACATAAAGAGCATGTAGCATACAGAATTGAGTCTACCTCTAAGCTGTTCGGTATGAGGTCCCCACTTCAAGTGTCTATCAACTACAATTCCCAGAAAAGTAACCTCTTCCCTAACCATGACATCTCTACCCGAAAAGTTCATTGATAAAGGAAAGTGCATCTTGGATCTTTCACTATAAAAAAATAAACATTGTGTCTTCTCGATGTTTAAAATGAGATTATGGTAGGACAACCACTGGCTCCCAGACTTTAGTACTGTCCGTGCATTTTCCATAGCTGCTGCAACGCAAGGGGATTTAAGCAGATAGTCGGTGTCATCAGCAAACATACCCATACTGTACTTTGTTGGAACTCTGGCTTTCGGTAATTTATTAATGTAAAGAATGAACAGTACAGGACCTGGGATGCTTCCCTGCGGAACGCCCATAGTAGGCTCTCTCTCGTCTGACATCAATACTTCACCATCCACTTCAACAGCAACAATCTGTCTCCTGGCTGACAGGTAACTCTCCATTAATTTCAGCTGGTTGTCTCTTATTCCACATTCTTCAAGAATATCAAGCAGAATTATTATTATTATTATTATTATTATTATTATTATTATTATTATTATTATTATCCTGATACTCCTAGATCTTCTGTGAAGATCCCTCAGAAGCTTTTTCAGCTTGTGCGAGTTAGGAGTTCAGTTGTGTTCTGTGTAGGCTTTGTTACTGCGATCTTGCGCCACTTTAGGTCACAGCACTGTTAATTTTTGACCCAACAGTGAAATGGTGGCAGATACCCGTCCAACTAGAATATTTCTTTTCTACCTGAACAGGACTCGAACCTGGACCTCCCGGTCACGAGTCCGATGCTCTCCCGCTGAGCTATCCACACTCATGCCATGGTCCACACAGTCAAAAGCCTTGGTTAGATCTAAAAATAGTCCCATGGGTACCTCCCCCTGTTCGATAGTAACCAGAATCTCCTCGATTAGTTCAAACGTGGCAGTTTCGGTATTTTTGTTCTTCACAAAGCCATGCTGATGCGTTGAGATGACATTGAATTTATGGAAAAAGTTCAGCAGTCTATTGGATAGAATCTTCTGTTATGATGTAATTTCATATTTATTATGTCTGAGAAAAACTGAGGGTCAGGAATGTTTCGTTTCGACATATACTGAAGTACTTAGTTATTGTGCTATAATTTAATCATGGATCCACTCTAAATATGAAATTTATTATAGCTAATCCAAGAAAACAATATATCGATAAAACTATGATTTTTTAAACTCAAAATAATTACCAAATATTCTACCAAAAACAAACCAAAATAGTAATAAATCAATCCATAGGCATTGTTCAGAATATTCCAACATAAATAAGCTCAGCCTAATGAACCTACAGAATCCGAAACTTTAATATTTGATAAAACATCACAAAAATAATCCAATAGTACCAGTAGTTTCTTATATTACTTCGGCTATCGTTAAATTATCCAAAGCTTCAATAATCCTAATAAAATCAAAACTTCTTACTTAATATTTAATTGAAAATAGTTTTGAACTTATCGACAAAACGGAAAATATCAAATTACCAAAAAATTCTAAATTTCTTCCATTTGATGTACAGAATTTATTTCTAGTATTCCTCCTAGAGAAACATTATTGAAAAACTTTTGATTAGAGATAACGGTGATCCCATAATTAGACATTAATAATATTTTAAATGGTCTGGAAATTTATCTAAACCGAAACTATTTTCATTGTAATGATACTGTAGTAACGTGCCACGTCTTTGTTTAGAATTCCGTTCTGCTGCAGCTTCCAAGCGTATTCCATAAAGGACACTACTGCTTTCCGATAATACCTAGCTCACCGCCCTCGTCGTTTCCAAGTAGAGCAGAGTGCGAGCGTTTCGACAACCGACGTTCCGACGTGGAAAAGGGTCACAGGCGTCATTGGTAGACTTGAACCCCAGCTAATCTGAAGAGTTCAGGAGCTGCTAGTTGGAACGAAACGCCTACCTTCCGAAATTAAGTGGTTTTAAGTTCCCTCATAACACTGCATTTTTAAAGAGCTTCAGAACTATTTACTTCCGAGATGCAGGTTTAATTATAATAAATAAAATAAGTCCGATTTTAGCAGAAATTTCTATGGAAAATTTAGAAAGAAAAATTCATCTATATCCCTTGAACAAATGTTTCCTTTATTGGTTTAGATATGTGGATGATATGATTTGTTGCTTTAAGGGAACAAATAGAGAACTACGTAATTTTAATGTGTTTATTAACAAGATCCATTCAAACATTAAATTCACTTTCGAGAAAGAAAATAATTGCAGGATAAATTTTTTTGATCTTAAAATTGTGAGAAAGGGTGATTTCCATGACTAGTATTTTAGTGGGCACAAGTAGCTTAAATTTCTACTCAACGATCAAACAGATGTCGCCAGATTTCCCTTGTTCAATATTTGCACTTAGTGAGCCATTTCAATTTTATTTTTACATATATATATATATATAGGTTAAGTTTATATATATGAAATAAAACTGTTATTTTTAGAGAAAACAACTTTGTAACTTCTATGTTCTATGTCTAAGATTTTAACCTAAAACTATATAAACTTAACCTATATATATATATATATATATATATATATATATATATATATATATATATATATATGTAAAAATAAAATTGAAATGGCTCACTAAGTGCAAATATTGAACAAGGGAAATCTGGTGACATCTGTTTGATCGTTGAATAGAAATTTAAGCTACTTGTGCCCACTAAAATACTAGTCATGGAAATCACCCTTTCTCACAATTTTAAGATCAAAAAAATTTATCCTGCAATTATTTTCTTTCTCGAAAGTGAATTTATATATATATATATATATAATTTATATATATATTATATATATTATATTATAATTTATATATATATTTATATATATATATATATATATATATATATCCCTACTAATCCCTACTTCCCTACTTAATCCCTACTATAATATTATAAATGCGAATGTAAGTTTGTTTGTTACGCTTTCACGCAAAAACTACTGAACCGATCATCATGAAACTTTGTACATATACTCTTGAAGGTATTAGAAGTAACATAGGGTACTTTATATTTAAAAAAAAAAAATTTTTTTACGAAAGATAAAACAATTGTTTGTCAAAAAATCGTCAAATTTAGCTACTTCAGTAATGAAGTTTTACAGTCATGAAGTTTCAACCCTGAATACTATAATACCGTCCCATTGTGTTACCGGCGGTAACGAAATTATCTAATTCAATTGAATATAGTTTCAACTGTTTATAATTTTTCTATACTTATTGTGACTTTCTTCTGTCGTTACATTTTTCTAAAGTTATTGTGACTTTCTTCTGTCGTTACATGCAGTATAAAACTATTCCAATTTTTGAGGTTATCCGTAATTTTTGTGGTTAGCTGTTACTTTATTATTTTAGATCTTACTCGCTGATGTTAATTTTTACTCTGCTTTTTTTTTAAAATGCCTCGAAAGCGGAAATCTGGCCTATCCAAAAATTCATCGCGGGCCCGTGCCGCAAAAGTTGCACGAAATCAAGAAACTTCGGCCCACGCAGAGCTGAGAAGACAACAACAAGCGGAGCGAAGTAGATTTTAAAAATTGTTGATCTCAGCCAAACAATAAAATTTAGTTATCATATTGACTCATTACTATTATTATACCCTTACCCTTTATCTTTCATACTTATTTAATGACTCCACTGCGGGCGAAGCCGCGGGTAAAAAGCTAGTAATATTATAAATGCGAATGTAAGTTTGTTTGTTACGCTTTCACGCAAAAACTACTGAACCGATCATCATGAAACTTTGTACATATACTCTTGAAGGTATTAGAAGTAACATAGGGTACTTTATATTTAAAAAAAAAAAAATTTTTTACGAAAGATAAAACAATTGTTTGTCAAAAAATCGTCAAATTTAGCTACTTCAGTAATGAAGTTTTACTATTATTATACCCTTACCCTTTATCTTTCATACTTATTTAATGACTCCACTGCGGACGAAGCCGCGGGTAAAAAGCTAGTATGAAATAAAACTGTTATTTTTAGAGAAAACAACTTTGTAACTTCTATGTTCTATGTCTAAGATTTTAACCTAAAACTATATAAACTTAACCTATATATATATATATATATATATATATATATATATATATATGTAAAAATAAAATTGAAATGGCTCACTAAGTGCAAATATTGAACAAGGGAAATCTGGCGACATCTGTTTGATCGTTGAATAGAAATTTAAGCTACTTGTGCCCACTAAAATACTAGTCATGGAAATCACCCTTTCTCACAATTTTAAGATCAAAAAAATTTATCCTGCAATTATTTTCTTTCTCGAAAGTGAATTTATATATATATAATTTATATATATATTATATATATTATATTATAATTTATATATATATTTATATATATATATATATATATATATATATATATATATCCCTACTAATCCCTACTTCCCTACTTATAATATTATAAATGCGAATGTAAGTTTGTTTGTTACGCTTTCACGCAAAAACTACTGAACCGATCATCATGAAACTTTGTACATATACTCTTGAAGGTATTAGAAGTAACATAGGGTACTTTATATTTAAAAAAAAAATTTTTTTACGAAAGATAAAACAATTGTTTGTCAAAAAATCGTCAAATTAAGCTACTTCAGTAATGAAGTTTTACTATTATTATACCCTTACCCTTTATCTTTCATACTTATTTAATGACTCCACTGCGGGCGAAGCCGCTGGTAAAAAGCTAGTATGAAATAAAACTGTTATTTTTAGAGAAAACAACTTTGTAACTTCTATGTTCTATGTCTAAGATTTTAACCTAAAACTGTCACATATTATATTTAATTAGTTGTTAGAAATGTGAATTTAAAAACCCGAAGAAATAGGATTGTTTTCCAGGTTAGTGAGCTATTTTTTTATTTCTTTGTATTTCTATGTATGTTATTATTTTATTTTGTGTATGTTATTCTGGTATATTTTGAACATAAAAAAAATAAACTCTTCCAGAATCATGACCTCAAATCGTCTATTTCTTCATTATAAAAATAAGAATTGCTTACATTCTTATAAATCAAAAACGTAAGCTATAATGACGACATCCATGAAAATTTACATCGCTTTAGAAGCATCCAATACTGATAAGAAGAAAAATACATACAAATTCAAATGGATCCAAACTACGGGAACGGAAAATACATATTATGAAATACCAGAGGACAAACAGGATAAATCTGACCATCATGAACTTTTGGCACTACCGAAGGTAGTTCAAGAATATCTTGAAATCGATTAAAGTAAGAGGTTCATTTCGTACGTGTGACATTTCATTAACTCCGGAATTGAAAGAAATATATTTTGATGCCGAAGAAAATGTGATGTTTAAGAATGAATATTTACAACTGATTTATTCACCCGCATACGTGAGAACAGTATTTGGACAAGGATTACTAAAACCACAGGATACGGTAGAACTTTCAAGGAAAAGCAAGCAGAATAAAAAGGATTTCAAGAGGATAAAGGAGGATTTTGTGCTGAATAATTTTGATGGTAAGAGTGTTTCAGTGAATTTAGTGTTAAAAAAATTCGAGACGGATTGCACGCGTTGTAAAGAAGAAGAAGATAGAGACAAAATTTTGATTTTATGGTTGTTTCTGGATGGAATAGCGAAAAAATGGTTTGACTCTAAATTAATTACATTAGATATTGGATGGAGTTTCTTCGAAAGATATTGGATGGAGTTTCTTCGAAACTAACTATACCTTCCCAGAATAAGATAATCTTGAAATCCTACATTTCGAACCGGAAGGAAAGAAACTAGATATCTTGGAATCAATAGAAATCTACACGAATTCCTGGACTATTAAACTATTAAACGAGCAGACAGACCTGTGGGCCTCCCCACTCTTCGAAGTCTTACACCAACCGAAGCCTCCCTTAAAGATATATAATTCCTCAACAACTTGATATACACCAGTTTGAAAATGTAATATAATCTACGAAACTCGAGTCACAGTATCCTCAAATAAAATAGTGATAGTAAACAAAGTAATTTCATTTATTCTATTATTAATTACATTAGTTTTAGTTAAAAATTTTCAAATATGGAAAGATAACTGCTTAGAGAGTTTTTGTGAAACGAGTTGGCATAAATATAGAGAGGCCTATTCATTTAGGTACATAGGAGAAAGTTTAGTTGACTTCGCTTTTAGGAAAGAAAATTTGTTGTTAAATCTCCAAAATAATTCTCCAACTGACATAATAATTGGTTTAATTGTGACGAGTTTGCCAAATATTTCACAAGATAGAATTGATCGATCAAATGTAACAACTCTCGAGAAATTATTGGGTGAGTTGTGAAAGCTAGAAAGTTCAAAAAGATATGACAACCATCGAAATCAAGAAAATCATAGAATGAATAAATCTGCCGAACAAATTCCTTACTATTCACAATCAAATAGAAAACCAGTTAGGAAGGAACCATGCTCAATTTGTGAGAAGATTGGTTTCTCAGGTAGACTTTATCCGGAGACTTTATGTCGGCTAAGAAATAAATCCAATAATTTTGAACAAAAGAGCGTAACCAGTAACATAAGAACGGTAAACTATGTTGGGGTACAGGATGAATTAAATGAGGCCATTTCAAACCAAAAAAACTCAGACTGCTGCCATTGATAAAATTGAAGGTGTTTATAAATAATAATGAATTATGTGGAATTCATCATTCGGGCTCAAATGTTAGTCTTCTGAATTCTAAAGTAGCAGAAAAGTTATGTCTACACATTCAAGATAATAGAAACATATTCAAAACAGACAGTGGCAAGGCAAATTTTTCAGGAAAAATTATAACGAAAATGGAAATCAATAATATCAAAAAAGAAGTTGTACTTTTTGTAGGTAATGAGAAAAATTTTGAGGATAATATTCTACTCGGACTAGATTCATTTTCAATTAAAATAAGATTTCCATTTGAATATTTATCAAAAATTATATATGAATGAAGAGAGAAAGATCGATTGTGTCCATAATAATATTAATAAAGATAACAATGATTACACCATCAATTTCAATGAAGGGATATCAACAGAACTTTTCGAAGTAAAATTAGACCATTTAGAAAAAAATCCGAGAAATAAAATTGAAGTTTTAATAAATAAATATGACCATATTTTTGCAAAACACAAGTTTGATATTGGTCAGGTGCAAAACAATGAGGCACATATAAAACTTTTAGAACACAAATTTATAGCAAAAAACCATACAGATGCTCAATGGAGGATCAAAAAGAGAATTCCAAATAGGAAGATTGTTGAAAGCGAATCTGATTGAGGAGTCCTCCTCACCTTTTGCATCACCAGTCACTTTAGCATATAAGAGAGATGAAGGAGCTAAAACCAGAATATATGTCGATTTTCGTGAACTCAATAAATTAATTGTTCCCGAACCACAGCCTTTCCCTTTAATTGATAAAATCTTAGCCAAGACCCAAAATGCAAAATTCTTTACTACATTAGATGTAAATTTTGCTTTTTGGTCGATTCATCCGCGGCCATATTTCAACGTATATTGAATAATATTATCAGAAAATATAACCTGAATTTATTCTGCCTAAATTATATAGGTGATATTCTAATATTTTCTTCAATATTTGACCAACATATAGAATATTCGGAGAGTCTCTTGAAAGCAATATCTAATGAAGGATTCAGACTTAAATTTATTAAGTGTAATTTTGCAGAAGAAGTCAAATATTTAAGACATAGTGTAAGAAACAATACAGTGCGACCTATGAATGACAATTTAATTTCCATTAGGAATTTTTCTCCACTATATAGATACTCGGAAGAAGATAAGGCAATTTTTGGGTAAAGTTAATTTTTATCACAAATACATAAAAGATTCAGCTGGATTATTGGAACGTTGCATAATTTACTGAAAAAAGATGTTAAATTCAATTATTCATTGGCTTGTCAGGAAGCTTTTAATAAGGTTAAGGACATCCTTTGTTCTGGGCCAATTCTTGCAATTTTCGACCCAAGTGCCTAAACTACTATATATACCTATGGCAGGATTCAAGGAGTAGGAGCTCTTCTTAAACAAAAACAGATAAATGGTGAAATGAAACCCATAGCGTATTTTTCTAAAAAAAAATAACAAATATCAAAAGAGCAAGAAAGCAATATTCCTAGAATGTCTGGCAATTGAAGAGGCAATTAAATTTTGGAAATATTGCCTAATACATAAATTTATTGTAGTTACTGACCATAAGCCATTAGAAGGGAAACAATTTCGTACAAAACCAAAAGAAGAGCTGGGTGACATGATGAATTTTCTATTAGAATTCTATTTTGAGATTAGATATGAACCAGGAAAAGGAAATGTAGAAGCAGATTGCCTTTCTAGAAACCCAGTTCTGGAAGAAACTGAGAATATGGATGAATGTATAAGAATAGTTAATTTGGTGGAATTGAATGAAATAAAAAACGATCAACAGAATAATCTCTTAAAGATGAATAATATGAGAAGAACTGTTGTACAGAAAGAGAAATGACAAATTGCACAAAAATAACAAAAAAATAATTTTATTCAATGATTTCGTAAAAGAGTTAATCAGAAAAGTGCACAAGCATTATGGCCATATTTGTGCTAGTAAGATAAATAATGAAATCTGGAAATTTTATTACCTTCGGAATATGGATTCACTGACAAAAGAAGTTTGTGGATCATGTGACATATGTTGTAAAAATAAAACGAAAGTAGGGCAAAAGTATGGTCTCCTTTCTCAATTGGGCCCAGCAAAGGAACCATTTGAAATAATGTCATTAGACACAATTGGTGGTTTTGCTTGGAACCGCTCTTCAAAAAGGTACCTTCATCTCCTAGTGGATCATTTTACCCTGTGGCGGTAGCCCAAACGGTATCCAATTCCGCCAAAAGATGGCGCCCCCTATCCATCGTTCCGAGATGGCCCTTTCCTTTCTTTCCGCATATCCCCGCTGGTGATGCACCGCGACCAGCCCAGCGGCGGACTGTCTCTTTGCCTGCTTCCAACGCCGTATTCCATGACCTTTATCGACGCTCACTGGAGGGGGAGTGTGTAGCAAACAACTTTTTCGCTCCTCGTCCAGAAACCTGCCTTGCTCTGTCGTAGCTTGTCAACAGATTCCTGACTAACCGTCCCCGCCAGGTTCAAATAGAGCAAGGCACTGCGTTTGACGATCAACGTTCAAAGCGGAGCGCATGGCCACCGGCGTCACAGGCAGAGCCTGTGTTTCACGCCTTGTCTGATGAGTTTCAGATGCGATGCTCGGAAACGAAACGCCGTGTCCCGAACTAAGAGGTGGAAGCTCCCTCGCAACATCCACATTTCACCCGAGAGCTTCAACTCGATATGCATTTGCGAGCACTTCAAAACACCAAACAACCGAAGATTTCATCAAATTAATTAATAAAATTTAAGATAAACACAAATGAAAACACTAGTAACAGATCAATAACCAGGAATAAATTCGGAAAAATTCAGACAACATATGAGATGTTTGAATATACAATTTATTTTCACAACAGTAGATTACCTTTTTTCTAATGGTCTGAATGAACGACTTAATCAGACATAAGTGAACAGAATAAGGTGCAAACAAAACGAAAAGAAAACTAGGGCATAGACAAAAATAGCCGATGAATGTATTGAAGAATACAATAGAACAGACCATTCTACAACTGAATATAGCCCAGAATAATTACTTTGTGGCAGAACTGATCCCATTGCCTCAGAAGAAGTTATTGAAGAGAGAAATTTACCAAAAGATAAGGAAATAGCATATAAAAATTCTTTACGCTATCATGAATACCATAAAATACTGATCGACAAGAATAGGGAACATTATGATTTTAAAATTAGAGACTAAGTTTACGTTGAAAATAAATCAAAATTGAATAGAAAAAAACTTGATGAAATAAGAATAGGACCTTTTCCAATAGTGAAAAAAATTTCTAACACTAGATATGAGATAGATATTGGATATAAAAGAAAGGATAATATCTATTTTCATGTAACTGAGTTGCTCCCATTTGAAAACGCAAACATGTAATGTGCATACTTTGTGTGGGGGATGTAGATATAAAACTATTATTTTTAGGAAACACAACTTTGTAACTTCTATGTTCTATGTCTAATATTTCAACCTAAAACTGTCACCTGTTATATTTAGTTAGCTGTTAGAAATGTGAATTCAGAAACCCGAAGAAATAGCATTGTTTTTGATTTCTTCTAGGTAAGAAAGCTATTTTTTTATTTCTTTGTACTTCTTGGTATGTTATTATTTTATTTCGTGTATATATATATATATATGTATATATATATATATATATATATATATATATATATATATATATATATATATATATATATATATATATTTCTCCTTATCGGTAATTGCGAAAATTGATGGTCATTTGAATTCGTTTTTTGTATTTGTTTTCTTATCAGTATTTCCCAAAATTGCTGGTTATTTGTAGCCCCCTTTTTGTCAAGTTTCAATAGCTATATAAGAAGTGAAGGTGTTATTTTTAGAGAAACTTCAAAATGTGAACCGGGAGAAGCTACAGTGTTGGTGAAACAATTATTGTGAATTAATAAATTATGAAAATATTCTTTATTATATTATACAGTAGTACGATATTGTTGTACTTACTCCCAAAGCTCAGAGTGATACTTGATACATTCCAAGAGTTGTTTCTTGACCACCACATCGTTTCCTTCGAAATCAAGATTCTCTAACATAAGTATCATTTTTTTCATTCTCAAAACAATCAAGTCGGAAACCGCCAATACGATGAAATAACACAAAACTGCAACAGGTATATAAACGACATGTGCCAAATCGCTACCTATGAAAACCCAGGACTTCAATAGGATATTAATCTTGAATGGAAACCAGCAAGGTAGCAGTAAACCACAGATGTACCTTTCATCGTTAAATTTCTGTTTAGCCTCACAAAAACTATTCTTAAAAAAGTTGAAGGCTATTCTTCCTAAGAAAGTAACTTGCGAAAAGTAAAAAATGAAGTTTGAAATTTGGTCGTGTTTTTTGTATACTTCCGCTAAGCCTTCTGGTTCGGAAAATTTATGAATACCTAGATGATAGAAGAATTGGAGAAGTTTATTTCCATAAAAAATTCCAATGAAGCCAGTCCCACTTGCCACTAACATCTCCACATCCACGCGTAAACCTTCCAACATCCCTGCCAAGGAGATTGTATCTGAAACAAGTTAAAAACTTATATTTGAAACTAGCCGTACCCGATTACTTGTTGGTGTGATTCAGTCTAATTCGGTATAAAAGAAAGAAAATAGAAAGCATCTGTTTCTTACATGTTTATTGTCATGATGATTGTAGATTCAAGAATATTTCTTGATGTTTCAATTTCTGGATGAGTAAAAAAATAATTAGTTAGTGGTTCTAATACACGCACCAGTCAGAGCCTTCTTAAACACAACTTATTATGGGAGTCCTAAGTTTATTCGGCATATCAGGTATTTTTTTAGAGTGATAGAACTTTCGATAGAGATAACTGTGATTTGATAGAAGGTAGAAGCCATGTTGTTTTGACGTTACTGTTCAGTAAGCATTGACCAATTATCATGAAAAGACCCACGCCTCAACAATGTTTACAAATTGTTGCAATTTATTTTCAAAATCATTATTCTATTCGCCAAACTTATAGAGCACTTCGTGAAACTTATGGTTTACATAATCGTCCACCAGAGCAGCTTATTTGTCGAACTATCGATAGATTTCGGACAACATGTTTTCTACTCGATGCAATAACAACAACAAGGCGAAGAATTGTACGTACTGAAGAAAATATCGCTGTTGTAATTCATAGTGTTAATGATGATCCAGATTTGTCTATTCCTCGACTTTCACAAAAAGTTGGACTCTGTGCATCCACCACATGGAAAATTTTGCGTAAAGACCTTGGTCTACACCCATACAAGATCCGACTGGTTCAAGAACTAAAGACACTTGACCATAATAAGCTTCGTTTGTTTGCTGATTGGGCCCTAGAACAGCTTGAAGTTGATCCAGGTTTTTTATCGTAAAATTGTGTTCAGTTGAAGCTCATTTCTGGTCGAACGTCTATGTAAACAAGCAAAATTGCCGTATATGGAGTGAAAACAATCCTCAAGAAGTTCTGCAAGTTCCATTGCATCCTGAAAGGTAGATGTGCTTTACACGCTGGAGGCATCATCGGTCCATTTTTCTTTAAAAACGATGCTGGAGTGAATGGTGCTCGTTACAGATCGATGATCAATGATTATTTGTTTCAAAATTTGAATGTATCGACCAGAAGTGTTTTGGTTCCAATAAGATGGTGCTACACCTCATGCTGCTGCCATAAATTATCTTTCAAATGAAAACAAAATTGGCTTCAATCTTAATTTCAATGTGTTTTATTTCAATTCAAAGTTCTATCACTCTAAAAAAAATACCCGATAGCTTCCCTATGTTATATCACAAATGGTCGTATTATTATAGAATACACGAAATATTTGAAAAAGAGCGTATTTTGAGGAAAAATATCTATATAATGTATGTATTTGTGATTTTTTCTTTCATATTCGTACAAACGAGGTTCAAAATATATATACAGGGTGGTCAAACGAAAACTGGACTCCTCGATTTTTCGACTTTAACATAAAAATGTGGAAAATCGGTCGGATCCGTTAATTTCTGATACGAGGGGAAACAACTTTTCCGCTTTTTTCATCCTTGTAACTTCAACCCCCGTTAGGGGCACAACCCCTTGATTTTGAGGAGTGTTGCGATAACTTATTTCGAAGATCGTATCGAGTACTATCTGACCCTTAATTTTCGCTTCAAAATATCCATTGATAATGAAATAACAGCGAAAATAGTGAAAGAGACAATGTGGAATTTATCTCGAAAATATTATTCGAATCCGACACATTTCGAAGGTATTTGGTAGTTATGTTGGTAATTTTTTGTCCAAAAAAGTATTAATTTCTTGTCCAAAAAAGTAGACCATGTTTTTGATGTACCGAATTTTGAAGAACATTACAAGTGTGTTGAAGCGATTGTAAATTTGTAGTAGAATTAAAATGGTGTATTCCGTAGAAGAAAGGGTGGAAATGATAAAATTATTTCTTAGAAATAACGACTCTGCGCGAACAACAGCGTCTTTATTTAACGAACGACATCCTGGAAAAAATTTATCCGCTCCTTAAGTTATGCAACTGGTTGCCAAATTTGAGACTACTGGTTCTGTCGGAAACAAAAAGAGGGTGCATGAAAGAGACGAATCGAGAGACGTGGCTGTCTTAGGTCATGTAGCAATGGATCCGACCTTGAGTACTAGGAAATTGTCCGATGCATCTGGTATTTCACGCACAACAATCATGAGAATTCTGAAACAATCTAAATTCCATCCTTATAAGATAAGTTTGGTTCAGGAACTAAATGAGGATGATCCCGATCACCGACTTCAGTTCTGTGAAGTGGACAGTGATCAAGGAGTTGTACTCAACCTCGTTAGGGGAGTTAAGGGGTTGCAGTTACGGGGATGCGAAGAGCGGAATTAGAAATTGACGGGTCCGAGCGATTTTCATATTTTCATTTTAAAGCCGTGAAATCGAGGTGTTAAGTTTTCATTGGACCACACTGTATTGCAGAAAATATTACTGGTCATAATTTCGACCGAAAATAGATTCGTCTTTTGTTTTGAAGGATAACAAAAAGTAGGTTCCACAACACCTAGTAGGTACATTCCTGTAGCGTTATTTTTTCATGAGTACTTTTCCAGTAATCCTAGTAGTTAACTAGTGGTTTTTAAGAATTTTAAAAAATATGAATAACAAAACATCCACCCTAAAGTTACTATATGAATAAAGATACTCTATTTCATACATATCATATAACAACCAAGTGAAAATCTGTTTATATTATATGGAGAGTATGCAATTTTGGTTTTTTTGTTACTTTGTATATGCATCTTTTTGGGTTCAGGTTTTAAGTTGATTCTTTCTTCTCACTAATCATTTAAAATGATGATAGTGAAGCTCTCGAGTGGAAATGTGATGGTGCGAGGGAGCTTCAACCTCTTAGTTCGGGAGACAGCGTTTCGTTTCCGAGCATGCGCATCTGAAACTAGTCAGACAGGCTTGATGCGCAGGCTCTGCCGGTGATCATGCGTCCGCTTGGAACGCAGACTTTCAAACGCAGTGCCTTACTCTATTTGAACCCGGCGAGGACGGTTAGTCATGAATCTGTTGACTGGTCGGGTCCTCTATCGGTACGCCAGTCAAACTACAACAGAGCAATGCAGGTTTCTGGACGAGGAGCGAAGAAGTCGTTCGCTACACACTCCCCATCCGGTGAGTGTCGGTAAAGGTCACGGAATAGGGCGTTGGGAGCAGGCAGGGATACAGTCCGCTGCAGGCCTGGTCGCGGTGCCATCTCCAGCGGGGATCTGCGGAACGAAAGGAAAGAGGGCCATCTCGGAAATATGCTTAGGGCCACCTAATGAATGGGTTGGTTCGCTCTTGAAGCAAACCCCCCCAATCACGTCGGGGTCACCAATTGTGGGTGGTGTTGTGAAAAAACAATCATCCAACAATATACTTTATTATAAACACAATAGATATGAAATAACAAATAAATAACAGGGACATAAAAACATGCAACACTACAACATCAAATAAGTGATAGTAACACTCTGTAACACAATCTATATCACGACTTAAATAACATGTATAAAGATATACAACAAGAGCAACGCTGTGCTGTCTCTAGTTTCTTCCCAGGTTTTAGCTCCTTCCGAGAGTTTGAGTTCGGTTGTTTGTATTTAGTGCTGTCATCTATTGGTCCATATTTCGCTGCCGTTTTTTCCCTGGGTATCTCTTTAGATGATTCCTACCCTATGCTGCACATTTAGTGGACGCCATCTTTTGGCGGAATAAGATACCGTTTGGGCTGCCGCCACAATAGTAAATACTGATAGCAAATAAACAAGATTTTTTCATAGTCTTCTCCACATATACAAGTTTCTTAAAATACTTCAAGTAAGTATTCTGACTGAATATTCAGAAGTATTATTTTCCACGAAATATTAAATGAGAAAGTTTATTAATTTCTTGACATTCCAACAGATTCATTTTTCTTTCTTTGTCGCATATTTAAGATTTCAAGGTTATCTTAGGATGCTGTATGTTTTGTATTGGTGATATGTTCGAAAAAATTGTATTTATTTTCAGTTTTTTATGTTCTTTGAAACGCATTCTGAAATTACGTCCAATCTGTCTTAATTCTAAGGACAAAAACAACCGGTTGAATAATTCTGGAGTTTATGATTTAATTTGTTAACAGTGCGCTAGCTTATACAGGTATGGAAAAGATAGTCGGACACATGGGAAACTCAATGCTAATCTATAAACAACGTCGGTTCCAGTGGAGCAGCAAAACCTCATCACGATGCGTTGACGAATAAATCACTGTTCTCTCTCAATGGCAATTTCAAGAGGGAGGGAATGCGTCGATCGAAACGAGGCTCTTCACTGCTCGTTTTGATCGAAGCATCCCCCCCCTCATTCCCAATGAGAGAGAACAGTTGTTTATTCGTCATCGGATTACGATGTGGTTTTGATTTTTTCACTGCCCCATTGGACGGACATCAGCCTATAGATCAACATTGAATTTCCTATGTCTCCAACTGACTTTTTTATACCTGTATATAGGACAAACCAGCAGATCTTTCCAAAAAAGGTTCAAAGAATATCAAATGTCATTTAGAAGCCAGTTAGGAACTCAAATTTTGCGAAATATTTTTTCGACACCAATCAATCATACCTTCCTCGAATTGAGCAATCTTGAAATATTACACCTGGAAGCGAAAGGCAAAAAACTAGACATCCTGGAATACATAGAAATATTTAAGCGTAAGCACGTTTCAGAAATAAAAGAATTAAATAATCAGACGGACATATGGCACACCCCATTTCTTGAAGTTTTGCATAATTCGACTCCCTCAAAGTATGTTGGATAAGGTATGTTGATTAAAAGAATTGCTTACTCCTTATTCATAGCCAAGCTTTCGAAACTGTCTATTTCTTCTTCAGGACAACTGTAATTACAATCGAAAGTATAATTTTGTTTGAACGATTTTGAAGTCAAACTTTTATTAGATCGTCTCAAACTTTTTGGTCTGTGTGTTGCATGTCGCGTGACAGTCGGCCGCGGAGTAGAGATAAAGTGAAAGGCGCTCGCCAGAGCAGCCTAAACGGCCAGTTTCATAAACGAAATTAAAGTCTCCTTTTTCTCAAAAAGTCTCCTTTAATGATAAAACGTGTTTCATAATCAAATTTTGAGGTTAAAGGGAACTTAAAAGCGTCCTTTATCTTAAAGTGAGAAAATCGGCCCTTTACGGCTGGAAAGGATCCTTTAACGAGAAGCTCGACACTGCGCAGGTGCTCGATAAACACGAAAACAGTGGACATAACCTTCCTCTGTCACATTTACCCACTTTGTTTAATTTTAGCGTACTACGAAATATGTTGCACCAAATGTTGAATGTTGATTTTAGTTCTACTTCTTCATCAAATGATGAAGAAATAATTGTGAGAAGACCAAAAAAAAAGGAGAGACTTTTTCCACGTTAGATGATTCAGATTTCTTCTATCGTTTTCGCCTGACAAAACCAACTGTTTAATCTTTACTTCAAAAAATTGCAGATCAAGTGTACTTCCCATTTAACAGGTAAACAAATTTCGATTTATTATTTTGTTGATATAATTGTATGTATACCAAATCATTAAATTGACAATTTTCAGAGGCAGCTGTATTGAACCGATGAACCAACTACTTTTGACATTGAGATTCTATGGAACTGGAAATATATGATCAAACCATCTTTAATAACAGTGTCTGAAGAGAAAATTTGAGAGTGGTAAATTTGACGGTATTTGTTACTTGGCGATAGTGGTTATAGCTTGCAGACTTATCTTATGACAAAGTTACCTGAAGCTATAACTGCAGCTGAAAATTTATATAAGCAGTCAATTAAACGAACTAGAAATGTGGTGGAGAGAAAGTATGGAGTTTGGAAACGTCATTTTCCTCTACTTTCTAAAGGAATGAGTGTTAAGTTAACGACCATAAGGGCAAGTATTGTTGCTACCCCTGTATTGCACAATATAGCTGATATGCTAGATATGAACGAAATATTTACAAATGAATGATTGCATGATGTGCAGGAGGAAGAGGACTTTCAAACAAATGCAACTATTGTTAATGCAGCTCGTCAAGTGAGAGAGTCTATTATTAATGAACATTTTGCTAATTTACAATTCATATTTGTGCGATAATTGAAAATAAATTTGCTTGTCACTTGTGAAACTATTCTTCATGTTCAATTTGTATCTTCAACATGACAAGATTTCATATAATTTTTATAAGATTTTACAAGGTATGTATTTAGATAGGTTTCTATGTTTGTATTTTTGATCCATTGTTTTACTTTAGGTAACATCTGAAAAAGTTTCAAGTGAGAATAAATAAATTAAAATATTGTGTTATTGAAATTTCTGTTTTCAATTTAAATTTAAGGGGATTTCATAGTCTGCAGCAATGCTGATAAAATTTTAAGACCGCTTTTCCCAGAAAGTGCATTCAAAATAAAAGATTTAATTATTATTATTTAATAAAATAGAAAGGCTTTTTACTTGATAGAAGAAATATAACAAAATTTGAATATCAAAACAAATTGAAATATGTTTATCTTCTACAATTTTAATTTCCAAAAGAATTTTTTATTCAAAACTTTTAGAATTAAATTAATGTCTAAAACAAGCACCGCTTACATTTAATAGACGTATATAATCAAAACTCAATATACAATGTCAAATGAAATAAATAACCCAATAGATATACGAAAGTAATTAATTTAACAATTTAACAATTAAATTGTAGAAGATAAACATATTTCAATTTGTTTTGATATTCAAATTTTGTTATATTTCTTCTATCAAGTAAAAAGCCTTTCTATTTTATTTTATATATAATATATAATTATATTTTGGCTTCAATAAATTTCTTTATACGGTGTCAATGGATTTAGGTAAACCTTAAAATAACTCACTTTGTTCTTTGATTTTGTTAGAACATAGATCAATCTTGAATATATAGTTGATCTGTAGTTCGAAGCTTAAGTCTTTTAACACGTGAGTGATGTAGGTTATGTTTTTGATTTTGATATTTGGATTATTGAAAAGCGGCTGATGAAGTGATTATCTAGAATTATATTTGTTTTTTGAAAATATAGTGCACATTTTTTAGAGTTTTTTAAAATAATTTGTTCGAATATTTAAATGTATTAAATATTTCAAATAAATTATATTCTTTGGGAAGTCCTTCAAGTGTGTTCATGTTTTTATAAGGCAAGTAGTATTTCTTAAGATAAAAGCAGAAACAAAATTTTGTCTCGTTTGAATATTTATTTATTAATTTTAATTACTTTCGTATATCTATTGGGTTATTTATTTCATTTGACATTGTATATTGAGTTTTGATTATATACGTCTATTAAATGTAAGCGGTGCTTGTTTTAGACATTAATTTAATTCTAAAAGTTTTGAATAAAAAAAAATTCTTTTGGAAATTAAAATTGTAGAAGATAAACATATTTCAATTTGTTTTGATATTCAAATTTTATTATTATTTAATTTTCTCTTCATCTCCATAATTTGCAGATCTAATATTTTGAGCTTCGAATTCTCCTCTTCTTCTCTTTTATTCTCTTCCTTTCTAGCTACTATCTGAGCTTCTACAGAGCTGTTTTTTTTATAATACATCTCTTTCGCTTCGGTAAGTGGGTTCTTAACAGTTGGGCTCAACTGTTTGTAAATTGGCTCCCTCAGTTTCAATGGAGCCCCACCACCAGTCCCTTTAATGTGACTGCGTTGAGCAGCTACCACCTTTCTAGTTTTAGTTTTTATATTGTCATATTTGGATTTGAGCTGGTCCCCATGTATCCAATGGAGAACTGTTGCATTGAAAGCGTTTCTATTCTCTGCCAGACTTTATCCTATAACATCAAAATTCTCTTTTTCAATCAATTCCAAGAGACGTAGTTCCTCCTCTGGTTTTAAAGTGATACTTTTTTTTTTCTTCCATATTCATTCATATAAATCACGTTCACTAAAATATAGCAATCCGCACGTAATAATGATATAAATTCCAATATACTGTCTTCTGCACATAACCATGTTTATGCAAAGACTGATTGATGCTTCTTTTCTTTTTCTTTTTACAAGTTCCGACGCATAGCTCACAATTTTTACAGAATATCACCAACTGAATTCGTGAAATCACTAGTTCTCAGGATAGCCAACAGTCGGAAACATATGACCGGCGCATTAAAGGAAGCTTCAAGTAAAGGACGGTCGATGTGCGTTTATGAAACTGAGGGTCCCATTTAAAGGATCCTTTTTCATAAAGGGACTTTATCATAAAGGATCCTTTTTCATAAAGGATTTTTTCATAAACAACATGAAAAGGCTCCTTTATGATAAAGTCCCTTTATGAAAAAGTATCCTTTAAATGGGACCATCAGTTTCATAAACGCACATCGACCGTCCTTTACTTAAAGCTTCCTTTAATGCGCCGGTCATATGTTTTCGACTGTTGGCTATCCTGAGAACTAGTGATTTTACGAATATAGTTGGTGATATTCTGTAAAAATTGTGAGTTATACGTCGGAACTTGTAAAAAGAAAAAGAAAAGAAGTATAAATCAGTCTTTGCATAAACATGGTTATCTGTAGAAGATAGAACATTGGAATTTATATCATTAAAACGTACGTATTGCTATATTTTAGTAAACGTGAGTTATAAAAATGAATATGGAAGATAAGAGAAAAAAAGTATTACATTAAAACCTGAGGAGGAACTACGTCTCTTGGAATTAATTGCAAAAGAGAATTTTAATGTTATAGGATAAAGTCTGGCAGAGAATAGCGAACGCTTTCAATGTAACAGTTCTTCATTAGAGAGATGGGGACCAGCTCAAATCCAAATATGACAATATAAAAACATAAACTAGAAAGGTGATAGCTGCTCAAAGTAGTCATATTGAAGGAACTGGTGGTGGGGCTTCATTGAAATTGAGGTTGCCAATTTCCAAACAGTTGAGCCCAACTGTTACGAACCCACTTTCCGAAGCGAAAGAGATGTATTATAAAAAAACAGCTCTAATAGATGCTCAGATAATGCTATCAAAGAAGAGAATAGAAGAAAAGAAGAGGAGCATTCGAAGCTTAAAATATTGTATTTGCAAATCATGGAGACGAAGAGAAAATTAAATAATAATTAATTAAACCTTTTTTATTTTGAAAGCACTTTCTGGGAAAAGCGGTATTAGAATTCTATAAGTATTGCTGCAGACTATGAAATCCCCTCAAATTTGAATAAAAAGCAGAAACTTCAATAACATAGAATATTTTTATTTCCTTATTCTCACTTGAAACTTTTTCAGATATTACCTAAAGTAAAACAATGAATCAGAAATACAAACATAGAAACGTATCTGAATACATACCTTGTAAAATCTGATCAAAATTTTATGAAATCTTGTCATGTTGAAGATACAAATTGAATATGAAGAATAGTATCACAAGTGGCAAGCAAATTTATTTTCAATTATCACACAAATATTATACATTAGCAAAATGTTGATGAATAATTGACTCTTACTTGACGAGCTGCATTAACATTGAATTTGTTTGAAAGTCCTCTTCCTCCTGCAATCATTCATTAGGAAATATTTCGTTCATATCTGTTATATATATTGTGCAAAACAGTGGTAGCAACAATAATTGCCCTCCTGGTCGTTAAATTATTACTTATTCCTTTAGAAAGTATAAGAAAACGGCGTTTCCAAACTCCATACTTTCTCTCCACCACATTTCTAATTCGTATAATTGACTGCTTATATAAATTTTCAGCTGCAGTTATAGCTACCGGTAACTTTGTCATAAGATAAGTCTGCAATAACTACTATCACCAAGTAATAACCAATACCGTCCGAATTTACCACTCTCAAATTGTCTCTTCAAGACACTCTTATTAAAGATAGTTTGATCATGAGTTGAGCCAGGTCATCTAGCTACAATAATTCTGATTCTCAAGTCTGAATCACACACGGTTTGAACGTTAACATATCTTGTAGTACGCTATAATCAAACAAAATGGGCTAATGTGGCAGAGGAAGGTTATGTCCACTGTTTTCGTGTTTATCGAGCACCTGCGCAGTGTCGAGCTTCTTGTTAAAGGATCCTTTTCCAGCCGTAAAGGGCCGATTTTCTCACTTTAAGATAAAAGACGCTTTTAAGTTCCCTTTAACCTTAAAATTTGCTTATGAAACACGTTTTATCATTAAAGGAGACTTTTTGGGAAAAAGGAGGCTTTAATTTCGTTTATGAAACTGGCCGTAAGCCGCGTCACTGGTTTAAACGGTCTTTACATCGTGTCAGAAGATGGCAACAAAAAATTTTATCACACTGGTTGTCGAGTTACTGAACAAATACAAGACTTGAGAATAGAATTAGAGCGACTTTCGTTTAATCCACTGATTACTATCACCGATGAAATCTCGAATTTCATTATGGGTCGACGGAGTTTTTCGATGATATCATTCAATGTACAAAGCTTACGAACTCATTCTGAAGATATTTCTGTCAACTTGGTGAAAACAGAAAAGTCGTAATTGCGTCAATATATATTAAAGTAAATAAAAAAATAGAAGATGTAATGGATTTTCTAGGTTTTCATCTAGCTCCATTTGCTACGTCATCGGCACAAATCTTCCGTTCTCGAGAAATATATTCACGGATGCCTGTTATTTTGTCTGGTGATTTTAACACAGACTTCAAGAAAGAAGAATCTGCTCCACTTATAGAATACTTGAGAGAAGTATTTAATCTTGAAATGATAAATGATAGAAATATACCCACCACAGATAAGGGACAACGATCGATGCAGTTTTTACTAGATACATTGAAAAAATCGAATGTAAGTCACTGTTCACGTATTTTAGTTACCATAAAATATTGGTTACATTTATAAACTGTGAAACTTATTATGAAGATGAAATTGATAATAGAACGATTGAAAATGATTGAAAAACGGATCAAAATGACTCAACGATAATAAAATATTGTTTTCAGTTTTTTAATATGTGTATATAATCTAAATAATTGTTAAGTATTATGTATGTCGTACTCTAAGGCACAGTTCAATAAAAATATTAGTTGGAGATTTAGTCTACTTTTATCATTTCTCATTATCATTCCAATTTTCCAAGTGTAAAATTAAGATTGATAAAGCGATTTTCATACCCTTAATGGAATATTTTCCAAAAATTTTTAGTTAAATGTCTATAATGTGAAAAAAAGTTTCACTTTTACCGTGGTTTCATAAAACCACACAATCTTTTTTTAATTACTTACTGAACTTTGAGGTTAAAGTTGACGAAAAAAGGAATATGAACAAATGGCATTGTGTTTAAACAAATCAATTCAAAACTGGTGTTGAGACAATCATTTGTATCAAAAATATACCTGTGGAAAGAACTAAATAAATAAAATCCAAACAAAAAACGCATAACACATAGTCAAAGGTAAACAGTGAGATAAACAGGTTTTTAGTAGCTACGTCAAATTCTTCCGAAAAATCAAAACCAAAGATTTCAAAAACAGTCTACCGATTTCCCAGATTGCAAACTGACACATTCACGATTATTCATCTAAGGGACCGTCGATAAATGGTGTGCGGGCATACTCTAGTAAGTAGGACTATATGTTTTCTTGTTAATCGCGCTTTCTCGAGTTTTTATGTGGATCATTTCTAGTATACATTCTGTCAAGAAAGTACCGGGAATTTTCGATTTAAATCTGGCGGGGCAATGGGGCAGATAAAAATTTTTTTTCCTAGGTTGGTACCACTGTCCTTAATTACTATGCCAAGCTTGAGCGGGATCTGTCAACTAGTGTGTTTGCAACAGCTGATTAAGTCAGTCGATGTCAGAGTGCGTGCCGATTTTTACTATGGGTGATTACGTTGAGCAAAGAATTTGTTTAAAGTTTTGTGTTGCAAATGAATTTTCGTGTGCCGATGCATTGAAAATGTTGCAAAAGGCCTTTGGTGATAATGCTCTATCAAAAACTCGTGCATATCAGTGGTACAGAGCCTTCAAGGAGGGTCGTGAAGTGGTCGCCCATCGACGGCTTCGATCGAAGATAACGTCGATAAAATTAAGGAACGGGTGCTGGAAAACCGTCGTACCAGCTTGAGAGAGATAGCACATGATCTTAAGATATCCCACGAGTCCGCACGTACGATTTTGATTGATATTTTGGGCATGAGAAAGGTGGCCGCACGACTCGTACCGAAAGACCTGAATTTTCTTCAAAAACGTCATCGCGAACAGGTTGCTTCAGACATGCTGGATCGCTGTAATTCCGATTCTACATTCATGGAACGCATTATAACTGGTGATGAAACCTGGGTCTACGAGTACGATATGCAAACAAGCCAGCAATCATCGGAATGGGTGGCAAAAAATGAGCCGAAACCGAAAAAACCACGCCAAAGCCGCTCGAAAATGAAGGTGATGCTCATTGTTTTCTTCGATATCCGTGGCGTGGTGCACTACGAATTCGTTCCAGAGGGTCAGACGGTAAACAAGGAGTATTACCTAGGCGTTATGAAACGTTTGCGTGAGCGTATCCGTAAGAAGCGGCCAATTTGTGGGCGAACAACTCAAGGATTTTGCATGACGATAACGCGACTTCTCACCGAGCTACGATTGTGACTGACTTTCTCGCCAAAAACTCAACAAACGTGCTTCAGCAACCACCGTATTCGCCGGATTTGGCTCCCTGCGACTTCTTCTTCTTCCCAAAACTAAAATTGCCCCTTCGTGGCACCCGTTTCGAGTCGATTGAAGCCATAAAACAAAATTCGGCGCGAGAGCTAAAGTTCATCCCGGAAAGCGCCTATAAAAAATGTTTCGATAATTGGAAGTGCCGTTGGCATAGATGTATTGGAGCAAATGGAGCCTATTTTGAAGGCGACCCAATAAATTTTGACGATTAAATGTAAAAATGTTGTTTTAATTGAAAATTCCCGGTACTTTCTTGACAGCTCTTAGGTCATTGTTTGTATCCAGTGTCTCTCCTGTCAGATGATGAAAACAAAAGTTTGTTTAGCATTGTTTTGGGTTTTGAATTTTCCAATAAAATCTTGAATAATTTTTCAAGTTGTTGTCTAGGAACATTGGATATTCTTTTTATTAGAGCCTTTTGTTCTCTTATGAAATCCACTTTTGTGTTTATTGGATGGTCTGATAGGAAGTGTATGAATCTGCCTGAAGAGGTTTCCTTTCATACACTTGCTATCAGACCATCCAATAAACACAAAGTGAATTTCATAAGAGAACAAAAGGCTCGAATAAAAAAAATATGTGGCCCAATGTTCCTAGACAACAACTTGAAAACAATTTTTCAAGATTTTATCAGAAAATTATATTAAATTATAATTGTAATTAATAATCAGTCTCACGTTTTGGGTGCCAATTTATTATGAAATAAATATATGATTTTTTTTATTCTTATTAATTGGCAAAGTTTACTATTGAGTGGGTTAAATTTACTTATCATGTAATTTTACCTTTTTTAAGTTTGAGAATGTATACTTGTTGAATCACCCTTGTATCTAAGTGAATGATTTCTGTGTGCGCCAGCTATCTCTTGAGATTATAATTTTGTAATTGACATTGAAATCTTAATATTATTAATTTTGATTTGTTTTATTAGGGAGGGTTCAATTTGAATTTTTAATGAGTTTATTTTTAAAATATATATTGAATCTAAGTAATTTGACATATAAAAATCAGTGAGTACTGAAAAATGTAATAGGCGTTTAGATCGTAGACAGGGCAAGATATCTAGGTTTTTTCAGAGTGTTAAGAACCTGATTTTTTCCCTTGTTTGTGGTGTTTTGTGAGTTTTTCCTTTATCCTGGTGAGTTTATTTTACCTATAGAGAGTGCTGAACATTTTCTTTTGAAATTGCAGCCCAAGGCCATTGTTTTTGATAGATAGTTTTTTTTCTAACCTTTTTCAGAGTTTTTGTTAATTTTTTACATATTGAAGAACAAGCTTGTTATCTCTCATAGTTTTTTAATATGAGTCAAACAGATCCCGAAGCTTGGCCTCGGGTTTGCTTTATCTCCGAGAGCTAATCTTGGAACTCTATAAATATTGGATTATTGAAGGAAGAATTTACGGATATCAGAGCTGAAGCTCAGCGTAGAAATAATGAGTTGATAGTAAGCAAGATTGATGATATTTTATATAGGATTAGCCAAGGAGGCTCCAAAATTAAAAAAGTTCATTGTTATTATTCATCAAAGGAGAAAGGTCCATTTGAAGTGATAATTGAGAGGTCTAGTAGTGAAATAAAGAATCTTAATCCCCTAAACATTAGTAAAATAATATTTAATAGTAAAGATTATAAGGATTATAATATAGTTAATATTAACAGAAAGGGTCTTAAAAAAGTAGGAGTAAGATCTGCAGAACAGGCAAATGCTTTGTCAAATATATTAAGTTCAACCCAAATAACTATGAAGTTTATATTCCGGGCAGATTTGTTTCGGTGATGGGTATTGTGAGAGATGTTGGACAGGAGATTACAGACGAGGAAATTTTGAGCCTGGGAAAAGGTTTAAATCTGGATGTCAGGGTAATTAGAGTAAGGAGGTTTAATAGGAAAAGGGCCACTGAAGGTGGTAATATTTTCATCAAAACTAACACATGTGCTATTACTTTTGAGGATACAGTACTTCCCAAATACTTTGAATTATACTCAATTAGACTTCCGGTTGAATTGTATATTCCTCCGGTTGTTCAATGTCTGAAGTGTTTGAGGTTTGGTCATGTAAGAAATCTATGTAGAGGAAAATTTCGCTGCAGTGTGTGCAGTGGAAATCACGAGGATGAACAAGTATGTGATTCTGAACCACGTTGTATCTATTGTGGTAAATCTCACGTTGCTACTGATAGGATTTGTCCTGAATATACCAGACAAGTAAAAATGAGGGAATTTATGGCCTTACATAATATTTCTTTGTATGAAGTTGATAAAGCCTGTAGAAAGCAAATTTCTCCATCTCCTTCAGACTTTCCCTCTTTGAAAAATAAGGTAGCTGAAAGGAATGCAATTGGAACTCGATCCTATGCAAACGCGCTTACTCGTTCTACCATGGAGACATCAAATATTTCCGCTCCTGCTCGCAGTAGACAAAATAATAAAAGAAAAGCATCTTCACAATCTGATTATGATAAAGATGCACACAATGCGTGTCTTATTCCTTATAGAAGCAACTCTCCTTTAATAGATGCCCTATATCATCATCTCCACATAAAAAGGGGGCATCTCCCTGCCTTGATGCTGAGACAGCAAATAGTCAGTATTTTTTTCAGTCTGAGTTTCTCTCTCAGGATAGTGCATGTGCATAGTCACCAAATTGGAACGAATAGTCATTTTCACATGAAGAGAATACAACAAGAAAAAGAATTATATATAATGAGATTATTTACAATATAAATAATCCTTCAACTTTATTGTTGTGTTCATATAAGTGGTTCACTCTTGTTTTGACTTTAGTTTGTTTTTTTTTTTGTTTTCTTTTCTTCCTGGGTTTATGGGTCCCTTTCCTTCTCACTTGATCGGTTTGGGTATTGTAGATGATGCTAAGATTCTTCAATGGAATATAAGATCTTTGTTTGCAAATTTTAATGATCTCAAAATTTCAATTGAAAATTTGGAACCTGATATAATATGTTTAAATGAAACATGGTTGAGCGCTTATTAAAGCTTGTCCATATCAGGCTTCAAGTTGGTGAGGTTGGATAGAGCGGATGAATATGGAGGAATTGCTATGGCGGTTCGTAAAAGTTTGACCTTTTGGGAAATGGATTTGGGTACTTCAAGCCTTCTACCTGGAATGCAAGCCATGGGCCTCAACTGTTCTGGATATAAAATTATTTGTGTATACGTTCCACCAGATGTTTCCTTCTCAGTTCCTGTCATCGAGCAGTTCCTCGTGTATACTGGTAGAACATGTCTTTTGCTGGGTGATTTAAACGCGCAGAGTCCCCAATGGGGATCTGGGATTCTTAATCGGAATGGTAGTACTGTTCAAGTGTTTTTGAGAGACAATGATTTCGTTTTGCTCAATGATGGTTCCCCAACAAGGTTGACCCCTCCCCAAACAAATCCTAGTGCGTCAGATTTGACAATATGTACTGGAGAATGTCTGTTTTTTGTAAGTGTGTGACAGTTAAGGACACAGGACCCAGTGATCATTTTCCTATAGTTGTCAAGATTGATAGGGGCTCTGGAAAGACCCCAGTAGAAAAAGCATCTCTTCGAAAATATAAAACTAAACATGCTGATGGGAATTTGTTTTATAGGCAGGTCTTTGATCAGTTTGACAGCTTTCAGGTGAATAATGTGGCGGAATTCGTAAATGTCATTCAGACGGCTGCTGACTCCTTTCTGTCCAAGCACAAAAGACACAATTCTACATATAAGGTTTATTGGTAGGATAAGGAGGTTGCAAGGGAGGTCAACTTGAGAAGATCTCATCTCTCAAAATACAGGTGCTCATCTAATATGAAAAATTACACAGGGTACAAGAGACAGGTCGTGAAAGCCAGAAAATTAATAAGGGGCAAGAGAAAAGAATCATTTAAGCAGTTTTGCGAGAACATTTGGAGCAGACAAATCTCTTCTGGGGCATAATTGTAAAGTTCTATGGTCGGTCTTCTGAGAGTGGTTATCAGGCTGTCTCGGATTCATGCTGCGGGGAAATTCTTCGTAGATTGTCGAGGCCGGTCTCATCCTCTCGTGTAGAGATGAGATATCAGGACAATACGAGAGAGTTTTCTCTTAACGAATTGATGTTTTCCTTGAGGTTGAGAAAGGACTCAGTCCCAGGCTTTGATGGTATTGATTATAGAATATTCGTTCACCTTCCATTGTCTGTGAAAATAAGCCTCTTAAGTCTGTTCAATCGACTCTTGCGTTTTGGCTATCCTCATCTTAATATGAAAACATCAGTCGTAGTTCCCATCTTGAAGGATGGAGCTTCGGTAAATATGGGCAACAGTTATAGACCTATTTCAATTTCTCCATGCATTACAAAAGTCCTGGAAAGAATGTTAAAGGAAAGAATAGAGCGGAAAATAGAAGAACAACTTGGACCCTTGAGCTTTGGTTTTCGAAGGGGCAGGTCCATTTTGGACTGCCATACTCTCCTTACTGCCCAGATTCATTCGGCCTTTGATAAAAGACATTTTTCCATATGTGTTTTCTTGGATATAGCGGCAGCATTTGATAGTGTGGATTTAAATGTGTTGTGGAGAGACATGATTGCTTGCAAAATTCCTCACAATGAGGCAAATTTAATATATGAGCTCTTTTTTGGACGTAAGGTGACATTACAGGGCGATTCAGGATCTGAGTTTGAGGAAGTTCTTTACAGTGCACCCCTTTCAACTTGTTCCACAGACTTTGCTGGATCAGAGGATTCTTCTCTTTCAATATGCGGATGATTTTTCAGTGTTTTGCTCCGGAGAAGATATAGAGTAAATAGTTGAATACCTCAATTTTAATCTAGACAGATTTAACAAGTGGCTCCTAGAGCGTTGTCTCAGGATTAATGTCTGGAAATCGGCGGCAGGGATCTTTGCAAAGCATATTCTCCCTTCTCCGTCATCATAGGTGGCTTTAGATGGACAAACAATTCCCTGGAAACAACAGGTCAAGTATTTGGGAGTAGTATTTGATCAGAAACTTAAATGGAGAGGGAATATAGATCTCAAGTGCTCAAAAGCCATCAGTCAGCCATGTGTAGACCATCGTGGGGCTCCCATCCCTCTACGCTACTTAGTGTGTATAAGGGCTTAGTTAGACCTTATCTTGATTTTGGCGGAATATTATATGGTAGATGCGCGAAGGAAAATCTTAGAAAGGTGGATGTGGTGCAGTTCTCTGCTTTGCAAATTTGCTTAGGACTTATGAAATCAACGCCAACAAATATTGTTCTGTCTGAGAGTGGAGAGCTTCCGCTGGAGTATAGAAGAAGATGGCTAGCTTTCAAGTATGTGACAAAGATATATAGATTTTCTTGCCATCCCCTGCTTGAGGTTTTTCATAACCCCTCAAAATATGATCATCTATGGTACAATAACACGGTTCCAGGCTATGTTCAGGCATTGAAGTTGGTTCGTAATTACAGATCGCAATTATGGAGATCAACTGACCCTCCATATTTTATGACAAGTGTTGAAATTAGATCAGAGAGGAGATCAGTGTACAAATCTAATATCACTAAGGATTCTTTAACCAACACTCAATAATTTAATTGCTTGATGAAGAGGGAGTTTTCAGGTTCCATTCAGGTATATACAGATGCCTCTAAGTCTGCTTATGCAGATTCAGTTGGCTATTCAGTCTGGATACCTTCTGAGGGACTAAAGGTCTGTGGAAAATAGCCTGATCATTGGTCAATCTTCTCAGCAGAGATGTACGCGATCTATAGAGCTCTCCAAGTTATTATGGAGAAAAGAATGTTGAACTCGGTCATAATTACGGATTCTATGGTAGTGGTTGATAGGTTGGGTGATGAGAAGTTGGATGCCAGATTGGACATAGGAACAGCCAGTATAATAATCATGTTATCGAGGGTTAAATCGTCGGGATTTCATGTTACCCTGATGTGGGTGCCTAGTCACTCTTATATTGTCCATAACGATATGGCAGATATGTTGGCTAATCGGGGTAGTGCTCAGGGGTGATCCCCGTGAACTTTGGTCTCGGTATAGAAAGGAACTTTGGAAAGAGTTGGATAGAGAATTTTGTGGACTGGGTCAGAACAAGGGCAGCATTTATTCGGAAATGGTGCAGCCGAGTCGTTATAGGAAGAGTACTTGGTTTGGGAGGTTGAAATTGCTCAGGAGAAATATAGTGACGCTCATTCGCCTGAGGTCTGGTCATTGTTGCTTCCCTGCTCATATGGCTAGAATTGGGATCCACGAATCCCCCTCCTGCATTTGTGGGGAATATGGGGATCTGAGACATCTCTTTTTTTCGTGCAGACTTAATAGACATAACATGGATGAATTATATATTGCACTTTCTTTCCTACAATTCTCGAAGCCACTTTGTTTTTGCGTATTCAGCATTTAATTTTCCAAATTCCTGTCCTTTCAGAGTCAACCAATATATGTGTCATTCCTGTGTACTCCATGGGTATGAGTAGTTGTTGTCAACAAGCCTAAATCTAATTTATAAAGTTAAAGCAACATTGATACCAGAAGAATACGTCGCAGTCTGGTATAGATACGATCTAGACTCCTGCACCCCCAGGAACCAGGCTGTTAGCTGTTAATCTGTTACAATGAGAATGGATGCATAGCCCATTGGCTGTTCATGGTATTCAGCATCCTCATCTAGGGGGGTAGCCTAAGAGGAAGCTGTTTTACTGAGAAGAAGAAAAATGTAATGACTGAGCCTATCTGTGTTCTATGCTAACCTAACCTTAATTGTAAAAATCGTAACTATAACGTAAACAAGTAATGTTTTGATTTGAATTAGCAAGTTTTCCATGAAAAAACTTAATTCTACCTTTGGTAAGTTTGGTCATCGATTTTTTTATCTTCCTTTCAATGTCCTTCCTCCGTTTCAGGAATGTGTTTGATTGGAGAATGATATTTTTGGAATGTTCCAAGATCACAGCCAACCTAGTTGATTTCTTCTTAACATTCAATTTGTTTTATACCTGATTTCTATTTAGGATTTTTCCATTTAGAACACTCAGGTTATGTAATTTATATTACATTTTCATTCACAATAATAATAATGTTAATTTCCTTTAGGATTTGGGCCTAGATTATTGAAGAGAGAAAGGTTCTATTTTGAGACAAACTGATGTGAACTCTGCTCTCGAATTTTTTAAACTGATTCAGTTTTTCCGTGCTTTCCCTATTTATAGTTTTCACGAAAAATTTAATTTCAAAGCTTACTAGCTTCTGTCAAAATTATTAAAACGATGATGCTTTCACTGATTTTACAAAATTTATAATATTTCTTGCTTTGAGATTACTGCTGAAAATTAACCTATTTTTTAAACTACATTTTAATGTATTTTTCATGTTAAACAGAACAGTGGAAATGTTGCTTTTCACTCGTAAAGTATTTTAAATGTAGAATTTTCCCAAAGTTTAACTTCTAATGCTCATAACTCATGAACTTATTAAAATTACCTATGGTTTTGCTCACATTACTTTAGCTTATATGCTATTACATGTTTATTGATGCATAAACATCTTCAAGGATATTTCTTACATACTTATTTTCAAAATTTCTAACGTTGACACTATCTTTCATTGAATTAATTGAATTTGATCAAATAGGTCCTATTTGCATAATTCTGGTGAGTTATATTTAATTTGGCTTGTTTTTTGTCAATAATTTCACTGAAGTTTATATGTGATTCATGATAGTAACAAATCTATTCAACAATTTCTTCATCACTTTCAAACTAGATATGTAAATTCAAATTACTTCTATTGATTAGAACTTTGGCAGTCTTCACATTGAGTGATTGTGAATTGAAATCTCACAATCAATTCGTGCGGAACAAGTGCGCTCGAATCAGGTCGGAATATCGAATATCTACCTCTATTTCTCGTGCCCAGCACTCGCCTTTTTTTGAATGTCTGCGTCAATTACTGCGTGCCATTGTTCATTAAGGAGGAGCGTTTCAGGAACCGCAAAAAACTCAAGATTTTCACTGCAATAAATGTTTGCACGGTCACTAAGGCGGTTCATCTCGAATTGGTTAGTCATTTTTGTCCTGAGGCTTTCATAGCTAGCTTCAAAAGATTCTTCCTTCGAAGAGTTGAAGTGAACTTGTCACTTCATGCCGTCAAAATCACCACAAGTTGGTAGCTTTTGGAAAGCTACCATAAAATCTTTTGAATACCATTTTGTTCGTACTGTAGGAAACATATTAAACTCACGTCCCATATCCCCTCCTTCATCTGACCCCAACGACCTTATTCCTTCAACTCCCAGTCATTTACTCGTTGGTGGGCCATTCTCTGCTCAGCTGGATCTCCGAGAAGTTTCAAATTCTCACCTATCCACCTGGCAACATGCCCAACAGATGAAGAATCATTCTTGGACACGATGGCAGAAGGAGTACCAGTACCAGTTGATCACCCGAATTAAATGGCAATTTCCTGAACATAGCATAGCAGTGAATAGCCTAGTCTTGATAAATGAAGATAATCTACCACCTCTCAAATGGTCCGTCGGCAGAGTCACAGAACTGCATCCCGGAGAAGAAGGAATTTTTCGAGTCGCATCTGTGAAGACCTTACATGCTGAGTATGAGCGAAGTGTGAAGAAAATATTTTTTCTTCCATTCAATGAGGACACAGGACCATTGAACAAGACCATGTGCTAGCCAAGTTTCTACATACGACGGTTTGATATTTAACTTTGTTTTGCCCCTTTATTCGTTATCAATATCTCTCCTATTCATATATCATAATTTATTATATTTTTTTGTATTGAAATTGATTTTTGAACGCCGGGGAATATGTTAAGGCGTAAAATACCGCCAACGATGTAATCACATGTGCAAATCACTTTGCGCATGTACATTCTGTAATATTTCAATATTGTTGTATAATGCATAATCTGAATACTATGGTCAGTTTCAAATTATCTAAGTTTCTTTATGAAAGAAGAATAACACAGGAACCATAGACGAAATTTTATATAATTCTTGATATGCCAAGTCAATTCTCTCTTGAACATTCTATTCAAACTATTAGTATTGTATTCCAAAACGGTTCCACTCACTAGTGGCTTCCAACACACCTCGAGATAATGGGACAATAAGTCAATTTTGTATACATTATCATTTTATGACACATATTTTATACTTCAAATATATCTTCTATACTTGTTCAAGTGTAGTATTCTTTCAATTCCTGAAACCAGGTTTATCCATTTAATACAACCATTTATTACAATCCACTTATTTCTAATCTAGTTCATTACTCTATGTTATTAGTTATTATATGTCTAATAATAATTCTAACACCAAGTCTACACACAGACTAATTATATTGGGTATATCTTAGGGAATTCAATTCGCAACGTTGATTCCGAAATACATAGGCTATTTTGATATATTGGCAATATTTCCAACCTGCTACCAAATCTTTAGACTATTTCGATCACACCGAAATTCCATTTGCAGTAAACTAATTGCAAATTTTGAACCCCATTCCGAAAAAATTCATACAAATTTTATATATAAATAGAATATCCGAAGACATTGCCAATTATTTCGAGAAATATTTCAATTACATAACAGCTTTCAGAACCATCAATAACATTCATAAATATATTAAAAAAGATTAAGATAAATCAAACAAAGATAATAATTCAGGAGTCTATAAGTTAACTTGTAAGAATCGCCCAATATTTTATATTGGCCAGATTGGCAGATCATTTAAGAAAAGAATACATGAACATCAACAGAACTATAGTTCAAATTCAGTACATTCCGCATATGCGAACCATCTAATAAAATTTGAACATAATTTCAATGACGAATATGAAATTAAGCATATCGAGAGTAAGGGTTCTAGATTAACATTATTAGAATCACTTGAATTAAGCCAATATAATTCTCAGAAATTTTCTCCTGAACGAACAAACGGACACGAAAAAGTCACTTTTATTGAATATCTTCATGTAATTTGGGAAAATCAACGACTACCCCAATAACTTTTATTACAATCGTTATCTCTCCACCTAATTGAGAATGCCCTGATAAATACCATTCTACTTGTAGTCCCACTTCCTTTAATACCTGTCAATAGGTTTATAAGAATCTATGTAAGTTTTCACACAGTATCGGTTCAAATGTAGAATATGACTAAGTCACAGTGTGGCGAAACAATTGTAATTTGTAATGGAAATTGAATTTTATTTATTACTAGTCTAAATGTTTTCATGAGATTTAGTTCTAAATCTATAGAGGTTCTAGAGAATTAATTCCAGCTATTATCTGTAATATCAATGCATTAGTTGGATGAATAATTATAAACAAACCTTCAGTCAATATCCTCCACATATAAAATATGTTCCCAAACACAGTTGCCAGGGTCCCAATAGTAATCAAAAGGTAAATTCTGAGAATGAAGAACTTGGTCATCTTATGTCCATTAGGAGGAAAAAGTCGATATTTCTCCAAAAGCTGAAGCGCCCTTTTGAAAACCACAATTTTTTTCATTTTCTTAGTGATAGTAACTAATAGTTTTTCAGTATACGATATTTTGTCAATACTGTGAAGGAAAAATAAAAAATGAGTGATAATTGGCTCCATTTGAGTTACTTATAATTTGACCAATCGATCATTCGAACGAATTTCATTTTAACTTTGTTTTTCCAATATTTGAACTCGTTCTAACTACTTCGTAATACCTGCTATCAGTATGCAATTTAAACTTCTCAAAATTTATCAATTTTTCTTTTGTTGACTAAAAAAATTATCTAACTATAATATCAACACTATTGACATTCATATAGCCACCTATTTTTTCATCATTTTCAATAATAATTCGCCGAGCCAATAAAATATTTTTCAATTTCTCGGTTCCTTAAGTTTAAGTTTTACAAGATCTGAGTCAAAATCTGTCCGTTCGGCAAAAAAGTTATCAAATACTATTGGGACAAATCTTGCAGAAATTACGATAAGTAGCGGGTGGGCCATTTAAAATTTGCATTTTTAATCAACTATAAATAAAGTTATATATTCAAAGTAAAATCCTTATATATGAAATAGCCGGGGTATTATGGGACTTCAACTAATTTTCAATAAGATCTTAAATAATGCTCTAAGAAAAGTCGTTATAACTGTAGAGATCTGCTGTAAAACACAATTGGCGCTAAACGCTACCAATGCTGAAAAATTTGAGGTAATGATTTCGATGTGTCTAAAAGTTTGTACATAGTTAGAATTATCTTGCGACTTTCCTTTATTCTGCGCCCCCAGGCATTAGATCTTGACGAGATGGGGGCGCTCATCATGACTAGGACCCTAGTTTCGTCCCGGCGAAATGGAGGATTAAGTCTTGGTGTGTAACGTAATGCCATTTCGCGCCAGTCACTGGACCTGTATGGTGGAAGATCTCCGAATGGGGCCCTAGTTTTACTCAGGTGAAATGGAGGGCTGAGCCGGTTGATTAACTCAGTGACAAGGGAGTCTGTCGCAGCACAGGGCTCCTTCCTTAAAACTGGCGTACTCTACCCTATCGCAGTATGAATCTCCGGATTCTGTGTAATGGCCGAGTGCGTTATGTAGTATACTGCGTTACCTCGGGGGGTGGTTTGCCCACAGGTGTTACTTGTACCAACTGGCCACTCCATTGGTGTTGAACTCGAGGGGGCAGTGGTTGAAAGTCCGCAGGCTGGACTAGGGGGGTATTTCATTTATCTATTCGCAGACCCCCATGTTGCTGGATATTCTCATGAAACGACTCGGGGTTTAGCGGGACTTGACGGTTCGATCGGCCTGACCTGGTCCCTGGATCTATGCGTAACGATTTAGGGTTTGTGGATCTCGACAAAATGGCTCCGCCATTAGTGCTTGACGCCAGGATCAATCAAATGACCTCACATGGGTTCGGTGAGGCCGCTAGACGGTGCTCGTACCAGGATCAATTGTAGTTGTCAATCTTGAGTTTATCTTAGTTCATGGGACTGCGTTCGGGTGGATGGATAAGAATTCCCTCCGGCGGGTGAATTGCGTCTCAAACTAATTCGGGTACTGACCTACTGCGCCAGTAGGGGTTGGATAGTGCTTCGCTGCTACCAGTCAGACGGTTCTGGCTTTCGAGTTGGGGCCCAAACTGGAAGCTGGTGGGTTCATCTCTTCGGAAGGGTTCTCGCCACGCGCGATGATATGGCGTAATCCTTATCACACTTTCTACCCCTAGGGGTGGACTATGGAGACTGCTGTGTAGTCAGTTGGAAAAGAGGTATCCTCAAATAGCCAATAACTATTTTGGTAGAATTCACGTGTCATTTGTTCTGGTTAAAAGTTTGTACATAGTTAGAATTATCTTGCAACTGTCCCTTATTCTGCCCACAGGGATCGGTCCTGGGGCCCTCCTTGTGGAACCTTCTCCTAGATGAACTGCTAAACCGCCTCCCTACCGAGTGGGAGGAGAGTCCGGCATACGCCATTATGGTCAAATCTAATAGTCGCAAAGGCCTCGAAGTTGCGATGCAACTTTACATCCAGGAAATGGAAAATTGGCTCTCCGAGAATAAGCCTTCAATATCAATCAAGAAGACACACGTTGTTCTTCTTAAGATCAAATTGGACCGAAATCGGCCTCTTACGGTTCGTATCTGCGGGAACTCACTAAGGTGGGAAACTCAGACAACCTACCTGGGTGTAGTGCTCGATACAGGTCTCACATTAATTCCGCATATTAAATACCTACATGAAAAGGAAGATATGCTACCCCAGCGCTTGAAGTGCTAACAGGGAGCATGCCTCTACAGCTAATGGCGGAAAAATTAACTGCCGGTTACCACTTCCGCATTCACTAGGTTATGAATATAAAGGGAGAGTCATTAGACCCCCTGAGGCGACGGCGAATGAAATATCAGCTAATGAAGAAGCTGACCCAAGGAAAACACTTTGGGATATGTTACTAGTGTCCTGGCAAGAAAGCTGGGACACGAACACTACGGGCGTAACTCTCTACAGATGGTTACCCAAGGTAGACTTTGTGATCGACAATGAATCCTTTTGGCCAAACTATGCCCTCACCTGCTTCATAACAGGTCACTGGCCATTCCAGGCCAATCTTCACAGGCTAAACCTCTCCCCTACAGCATCTTGCTCCTGTGGGGAAGAGGAACAAACATCAAACCATATAATGTTCTTCTGCGAAGCGTTCAACACGACGAGAACTTCTAAAATCTTGTCACACGCATCAAGTCCTCATAATCTTCTAGGTTCAGTGGTGTTATATCACGAAGTGTCAAGTGTGGCAAAGGTGATAGTGGACTACATTTACGAAGCACTTCTCATTGGCAACAATTCAATTTAAAAATTAGATAAAATTAAATGAAATAAAATAAATGAAATGGCTAAATAAGGCAATATCGACTCTCTCTAAGAAAGCATATTAGAGAGAGATTATTCAATACAGCAGGTCGTTTCCTAATAAGTAGTTAGGAAATGTAAATAATTAAATTATTTTAACTAATAAATTCACCTGTACATTGTAGTTAGATAATATAATTACCATTTTGGTAATATACATTCTGTCAAGAAAGTACCAGGAATTATCGATTTAAATCTGGCGGGGCAATGAGGCAGGTAAAAAATTTTTTTCCTAGGTTGGTACCACTGTCCTTAATTACTATGCCAAGCTTGAGCGGGATCTGTCAACTAGTGTGTTTGCAACAGCTGATTAAGTCAGTCGATGTCAGAGTGCGTGCCGATTTTTACTATGGGTGATTACGTTGAGCAAAGAATTTGTTTAAAGTTTTGTGTTGCAAATGAATTTTCGTGTGCCGATGCATTGAAAATGTTGCAAAAGACCTTTGGTAATAATGCTTTATCGAAAACTCGTGCATATCAGTGGTACAGAGCCTTCAAGGACGGTCGTGAAGTGGACGCCCATCGACGGCTTCGATCGAAGATAACGTCGATAAAATTAAGGAAAGGGTGCTGGAAAACCGTCGTACCAGCTTGAGAGAGATAGCACATGATCCTAAGATATCCCACGAGTCCGCACGTACGATTTTGATTGATATTTTGGGCATGAGAAAGGTGGCCGCACGACTCGTACCGAAAGATCTGAATTTTTTTCAAAAACGTCATCGCGAACAGGTTGCTTCAGACATGCTGGATCGCTGTAATTCCGATTCTACATTCATGGAACGCATTATAACTGGTGATGAGACCTGGGTCTACGAGTACGATATGCAAACAAGCCAGCAATCATCGGAATGGGTGGCAAAAAATGAGCCGAGACCGAAAAAACCACGCCAAAGCCGCTCGAAAATGAAGGTGATGCTCATTGTTTTCTTCGATATCCGTGGCGTGGTGCACTACGAATTCGTTCCAGAGGGTCAGACGGTAAACAAGGAGTATTACCTAGGCGTTATGAAACGTTTGCGTGAGCGTATCCGTAAGAAGCGGCCAAATTTGTGGGCAAACAACTCATGGATTTTGCATGACGATAACGCGCCTTCTCACCGAGCTACGATTGTGACTGACTTTCTCGCCAAAACTCAACAAACGTGCTTCAGCAACCACCGTATTCGCCGGATTTGGCTCCCTGCGACTTTTTCCTCTTCCCAAAACTAAAATTGCCCTTCGTGGCACCCGTTTTGAGTCGATTGAAGCCATAAAACAAAATTCGACGCGAGAGCTAAAGTCCATCCCGGAAAGCGCCTATAAAAAATGTTTCGATAATTGGAAGTGCCGTTGGCATAGATGTATTGGAGCAAATGGAGCCTATTTTGAAGGCGACCCAATAAATTTTGACGATTAAATGTAAAAATGTTGTTTTAATTGAAAATTCCCGGTACTTTCTTGACAGAGTAGTATATTCTTATATTTACTTGTAAATAAAACTTCACCATGTAAATATAAATAAGCTTATATAAATTTCTATTTTTTGCAGGTCACCGGGCGCACGACATTGCAATGATGAGACTAGGTTATAAAAAGTGGCGATAGAGGCGTTGCCTCATAAGCCACAAATTAATCTTCTGAGCATGTCTTTTTTTCTGCCGCCCCTGTAATAAAGGGCCTATGTTTTACTTAGAAATAAGGAAATAAATTTTGATCCAAAGAATTCTATTATAATAAAGTTCGAGGACCGACAACCGGTGTTAATTATTTGAGATAGAAATGTAGCCTAAACAACGGGCGTTAATTCTAAAAGCAACAATGTATTAATCAATAGATCGATTCATTTAAATTTCAACGAGGAGGTCTTGGGAACGGAAGTTAGCGATTATGATTTTAGTGCAAACGACATAAAGGACTTCAAGGCTAAGATTGGGAATTCTCAGTAAAGTCGAGATAAGAAATCGACAAGTCAAAAGATCTGGATGGTCTAGACGTGTGTAGGCGTTGAAACGATGGGAACTTAGAAAAAGCCGACTCAGAAAAATTTCGGTAGGAGGATAGAAGCCAACGTTTTGGAAGTTCGAAAAAAAAGAGGACAGTCGTCGTCAGGCATTGGTGACAGACAGTCGCTAATCGATTCGTGGTCGGGATAGTTTAGTTTAATTCAGGTTGAAAAATAAAGGGCTAAATTATAGTGTTTGTTCTTGAAGGGGTGTTGTGCCTTTGGGCTGAGGCCAACACCCCCGTGTAGAGGGTTCAGCTATTGACCATGGTATCAGGTTTTGTGGATCGATGTCCCGAAAAAGGTAGGATATTTTTTTGTTTTTGTTACTTCACAAAAAAACTTTTATTAGTTGAATATTGATTGTTCATAAGCGGGAACGAGAGTATGACTCATTAAAATAGACACTCCAGGGTCCTGAAGTCTTCTGAAAAATTGATTTAAACAATTACTAGGATCTGATTTTAGAATATTATTTTACATCAATTGCTTTTCAAAATACTGAAAAATTGTAACTATTGGAATTTCTTTTAATTGACACCATAATAGTTCATTATATGTGATATCTCATTTAAATGTGTTATTTTCGCTCTATCCATCTCCTCAGAAAATACTTTTAAAACAAAAGACTTGTCCTTCGTGCGACGAGCACGAACCCAAATTCTTTCCAAAAAGAGAGTTCAGTAAAGTAAGTATAAATATACTTGATATACTGATATATTTTCGAGTTGGGAACTAGATTCAGGAATTATGAGTAGAATGTAGAGAGTAAGTGGTGACAGTGGTAAGGGTTGATAGTCAGAAAAAGGTTTATATTAGGTATTATTTCGTTTTTTGCTTGTTTCGTTATTTCAAAATTGGAATTAACTTTATTTTTTTTTGAAAGTAGGAAATAAAAAAGTTTCAAAAAGTTACCCTTTTTATAATGAGATAAACACACATATATATTAAGGGAAAAGACCCTGAACGGGTTAAAGATAAAGTGGCGTATTACACCCCCAAGGCCTTAGATCTTGACGTGATGGGGGTGCCTGTCATGACTAGGACCCTAGTTTCGCCCCGGCGAAATGGAGGGTTAAGTCTTGATGTCTAAGTGATTCCTGAGTTCCTACTTGAACTTTTTACCCTTTGCCTTTCTTTTGGCGATTTTCCGGAAATCTGGAAGTCGGCAACATTATGTCTACTTTTAAAATCTGACGATCGTGACATTCAGGACCCAAAATCTTACCGACCTATTAGCCTTCTGTCAACCTTGGCAAGGTTCTCGAACGGCTTATGTTGAGCCGTCTCTCTCAAGACCTTTTGGATCCGAGTAATTGCTCGCCCCTGCAGTATGGCTTTAGGCCTGGTCTATCCACTGAAGATGCTGTCTTCCGACTAGTCAGTTATGCTCGTGAGTCTAGCTACAAATACGTTGCTGCCATTTTTATAGATATCGAGGGTGTGGTCGACTCACTTTGGTGGCCAAGTATCCTCCGTCGTGCTCGAGAGTTGCCCATCCCTCAAGACCAGCTTCGTCTCTTGCACAGTTATCTTTCTGACAGAAATGTCGTTTTTATACGGCACTCCTTCTCCCGGTCTAGAGGTCTTGAAAGGCTGTCCTCAGGGTTCAATACATGGACCCTCACTCTGGAATCTAGTTTTCGATGAGTTGCTGTTTTTACTTTCGAAGGAGGAGAGCCTTGCTATCGCCTATACCGATGATCTGGCGCTTCTAGTCTGGTCGAATGGCTTCTGCGTAACAAGCTGACCTTGTCGATGAGCAAATTCGCTGCAGTATTGTTGAGGGAAAGTCTGCACGTAGGTCGCCCTCCAAGGGTATGTGTTTCGGGTGTGCCATTCTGTTGGTATCGCGAGCACAAGTATTTGGGTGTCCTAGTAGATTCGGGACTTACTTTTCTGTCACACGTGAAGGCGCTAAGTGAGAAATTAAAGGCTGTAGCTTGTAGGTTGATGCGGTTGAGACGATTCTTTGGAGGCACTCAATCTCGCTCATTCTCACTTTTATATAAGTGTATATTTCTCCTCATCATTTCCTATTGTGCTGCGGGCTGGTTCCATCGAGTTGAGCATTCCCATGTCACACGGGTTATCCTGTCTGCACAGATGCACTTCTTGCTCTTGGTTTCCCCAATGTGTCGCACTGTAGCTACGGCGACATTACAGGTGGTGACTGGAAGTATCCCGGCGCACTACTACATACTATATCGAGCAGCTCACTACCATCTAAAGAAGGGTCTTTCCTTCAATTTTGAAGACACTTCTCTTCCTGCTATTTCAATCGGTTCAGAGGATCGGTCCCTAGTGGTGCGCCGCTGCTCCGAGTCGTACGAGGCGTTATTGTCTGGTTGGCAGTTGGACTGGAAGGAGTCCGAACCCGGTTGTTGCACCTTCGGCTGGATCCCGCACGTCAGGTTTGTCCAGAACAACTCCTGGTTCAGACCAGCTTTTCCACTGGCTTGCTTTATTTCAGGTCATGGCCCATTCAGGGCAAACCTCTTCAGGCTGGGTCTTTTCGGGGATGATTCCAGTCCATGTAGTCGCTTACAAACTAGTGACCACATACTGCGTGTCTGTCCTCTATTTCAGGATCTGCGGATCAGCGTGTTTTCTCTGGGCGATCTGTCTGATCTCATCTTATCCGACTTCTGCCGGATTAGATTCAATTTCTTGGCGGTTTCTTCTTTCGCCGCTGATGCTGTCCAACTCTTGGCATGCCGAATGATTTGGGATCTGGAACGGCAATGATGATATCGTGCTAAACCGTCAGTAGAGAGTGTTTTTTACACTCAGTAACTGTCGTGTGCACTGCTCTGAGCTGTCCTTTGTTAAAATAAATTTGTTCGAGAGCTCGGTAAGTTCGTTCAGACATAATATAGTAGAAAGCCTGACGTTTCTGTGCCGAAAAAACGGAGAAAATGTAGTCAAACTCAGATGGAAAATGCAATTCAATCTGTTAGGAATAAAAACATGGGATAGTTGGTCACAGTAAAGGCATTCAATGTTGGGTTGACACTCTTTCGCCTTTGTAACACCGAAGGGCCTCCATCAACTGTTTGTAATACTAAGTTGGGAAAAAAACTAATTTTTTGGTCTGACAAGAAGTGATGTCCGATCTATGGTATTCAAACTTGCTAAGCGCAACCATGTACCGCATCCATTCTCCCTTTTGCGCGAATCTGCTGGAAAAGATTGGTTTTCTTCTTTTATGAAAATACATGGAGCAGAATTAAGTTTAAGAAAACCCAATGGAACTTCCCTGGCAAGAACCGTTGATTTCAATCCTAAGAATGCCGCTGCTTGACGTATCAAAATTATGGGAACCATCAAATATATAACATACATGAGTCGGGATTGTCCATTGTGCAATCAAGATGTCCAGACGTAGTATCGTTGAGAGGTAAACGACAAATAGGGACTATACGTCGACACAAATAGGTCCTCTGATAACTATCGTTATGTGCATGAATGCTGCAGGTTATTTTGTGTCGCTCATGATTATCTTTCCACGCAAAAAGGCGAGTGAGCAGCTGAAAAAGGGATCGTTGTTTACTTTCCATCCATCCGGGTGGATTTAAATAGATTTATTTACAAAATGGTTTAATCACTTCCTAGAAAAGACCAAACTTTCAGCAACAAACTCAATATTGCTCGTTTTAGACGATCATCACACTCGCACTCGAAACCTAGGGCTAATAACAGCTAAGGAAAACTTCGTCACAATTTTATGACCCATAAGTTGCAGCCCCTGGATAAGACTGTTATGTGTTCATTGAAGACCTTTTATACTAAAAAAGTGAGGATTTTCATGCGAACAGAAAAACGCACAGTATCACATTTTGATATTTGCCAGTTATTAGGTAGTGCATATCTGAAAGTGCAACCCGGTGAAAGAGCCATTTAAGGATATAGCGCCAATGGGATTTGTGCTTTAAGAAGGGATATTATCACTGACGAAGAATTTGCGGTGAAAAAAAAATCAAACTTCATCGGAGGATATTGCAGGTACAGATAAGGAACAGAATAAATTTCCTATTGTTCGACTTAGTGACATTGTTCCAGTACCGGAGTTAACAAAGAAAGCTGGAACTCGGAGAAGAAAATCTGGAATTTCGGAAAATAATTACGTCGACACCTAACAAGGAAGAACTAGAGAAGTCAATTAATCTTTCACGACAGAAAGTTACCCGAAAAGTATTCGATGATCCTGGTCCTAGTGGGTTACAGAACAAGAAACATAAAGTACATAAAAATATGCTCCCTCTAGTTCCTCTGACTCAAAATTTGAACCAATTATTGATGATTTCTCTGATGAAGACCTGCCACTGATTTGCTACATTAAAAAGCCAATCAATGACGAAGCCATCAAATAAAATGAAATGTCTATATTGCCAGGGAAACTTTTCCATGAGCAATATGGGTGATGTGCGTAATATGCAATGGATGGACTCACGAAGCGTGTACCAATGCAGAAAAAGATGCTTTTGCTTGCAATTTCTGCAATTTTCAGATATTGAGCGTTGTTATTGAATTGTATCAGTCCTTACTTGGTGAAAATCCATATTAAATAATATTTAAATAAGGTTATTCTGATTTTCACAAATTTTTATTGTTATGTTCACAACAATTGTTTCGCTATCACAGTGGCATCATCAGGCAAGATCACATTTTGAATAACTAAGCTTGTTTCCGAAATCCGTTGCTATTTATATTACAGTAAGTACAATAAATTTTTATTGAGCACCCAAAAAAGGGTCTCTGCAAATTCCAGCTTATCTGAATATATTTAACAGAGGTGAGTTATTTAAATTTATTTGTTCGTTAAGTAGTATTCCAATTTTATTATGTTTATATATCTCTAGGGATTCTAACAGATTTAAGCATAACTTTTGCTTTCTATATGTAGAATTTCAAAGTTATGGTTGAAAGTATGTCCTGTTTCTAACAAATGGTTGGAATATGAAGAATTACTTTAATTTTTGAGGAAACTCTTCAAATGTTCACAAATTCTATGACGGAAAGTTCTTCCAGTCTGTCCTATGTAAACTTAAGGGCAATCACCGCAGGTCAACTTATAAACCCCCGATTTTTCATCTTTGTGTGTACAGTCTTTATTATTTTTAATGAATTTTCTCAAGTTTGAATTCGTTTTAAATTTAGTCCTCAAAATATATTTATTTTTGTGGTATGTAGCAATTTTCTCAGAAATACCTTTAGTGTATTTTAAGGAAATGTATTTAAAATTTTATTTTATATTAGGAAACACCATGTTTGAAGCTATTTTATTATTTTTGTTCATCAACAATTTGTCTATCAACTTAGGATCATAGTCATTATTAATAGCTATTTGTTTAATTATGTTAAGTTCTGAAATATAATTTTCTCGATTCATGGGAATATAGATCATACAATTAAATGCTGATAATTTTTTATTTAGAGGATGATTTGATTTATTGTGTATAATAGAATCCGTATAGGTTGGTTTGTGAAATATTGAAAAATCATGTGAATTATTCATTCGAGTAACAGTTAAATCAAGAAAATCAATAGAATTATTATGTTCGGTTTCCATAGTGAATTTAATTGAAGGATGTATTTCATTGATGAATAAAAAGAAATTTTTCAAAAGTCTGTCTGTACCTGTGAAGCAACAGAAAATATCTAATTTTTACAATTTGTTTTAATTGAGGGATCCGCATAAACATATCTATACCAATATAAAAAGTATTTCTTAAGGGGATTTTGGTGAATTTTAGTTTCAATATTTTCCATGAATATTTCTGCTGATAAAGAATTTAAGGGATTTCCCATAATCAAACCGTTTTCAGATTTATAAATTTTATTTTTGAATTGAAAATAATTTTGTTTAGTGCAAATATCTAGACATTCTAAAATATCTTCTTTGATAATTGTATTGCATCTGTTGTTGATTAATAGATTATCTACTAGTTTAATTGTTTCGTTTGGTGGTATACTTGGAAATAAATTTTGTACGTCAAATGAAATGAATTTAGCATTATGTGGTAAGTGGATATTCTTTATTTTATTTATTAGCTGTTGTGAATTTTTTATCGATTATTCAGCTTGGAATTTAGTTTCTTTTGAAATAATCTGAATGAGTTCTTTCGAAAGTTTAAATAAAGGTGCACTAACGAACTAAACAACAAATTTAAACTTTCGAAAGAACTTATTCAGATTATTTTAAAAGAAACTAAATTCCAAGCTAAATACTCGATAAAAAATCCACTACAGCTAATAAATAAAATAAAGAATATCCACTTACCACATAATGCTAAATTCATTTCATTTGACGTACAAAATTCATTTCCAAGTATACCACCAAACGAAACAATTAAACTAGTAGATAATCTATTAATCAACAGCACATGCAATACAATTATCAAAGAAGATATTATTTTAGAATGTCTAGATATTTCCACGAAACAAAATTATTTTCAATTCAAAAATAAAATCTATAAATCTGAAAACGGTTTGATTATGGGAAATCCCGTAAGTCCTTTATTAGCAGAAATATTCATGGAAAATATTGAAACTAAAATTCACCAAAATCCCCTTAAGAAATACTTTTTATATTGGTATAGATATGTTTATGCGGATCCCTCAATTAAAACAAATTGTAGAAATTACTATGTTTTACTACCAAAAAATATATATTACACATTTTCTTGTGTCTCGAGTTTCGGGAAATGAACTATCCCATCATCAGACAACTGAAGACCTAACAGTGGTACAGTGATATTTAAACAAAAGTGATAAATATTTTGAATATTTCAACAGATTCTCGGTAATACCTTATAGTGGTACAGATGTTTACAATCGGAACGTGATAAAAAACCGGGTTAAAAAAGAGGGGCCTTCTAACAGATATCGGAATGTCCGCAATCGACAAAGAGGGTTGTTAAACAGATGGTACCCATTTAAATTTCTCAAATAATTTTCGGGGTGACATAGCTCCGTAGTCATTCATTATTTTTACATTATTTTGTTGTATATCTCAAATATTTGGATTTACATAGCTGCATACAGTCATTCATTATTTTTTACATTATTTTTATTGTGAACGAATTTGAAAATTTCAATAATCAAGTTTCTTTTCTTTTGAATCTACATGTAAAATTTTCTTAAGATGTTCTTTTGTCGGAAGGAATTACTGTTTTCTGAAGAATGAGTGGCAAAAGTAGAATTTTTGTTTACTTTTCATTAAATTCATTTTATGTTCGTTGAAAAAGGTTTTAAACAGATGTTACTTTTTGAATATCTCAAATATTTTCGATTTACATAGCTCCGTACAGTCATTCATTATTTTTACATTATTGTTATTGTGAACTAATTTGAAAATTTCAACAGATTCTAGATAATCGAGTTTCTTCCCTTTTGATTCTACATGTAAAGTTTTAAGATTATCTATTGTGGGAAAGGAATAACCGTTTTCTAGACAATGAGTGGCAAAAGTAGAATTTTGTTTATTTTTCCTGAAACTCATTTTATGTTCGTTGAACCTCATATTCAAGGAACGTCCTGTTTGTCCTATATATTTATTACTGCACGTAGAACAAGATAACTCATAAACTCCTGATTTGTGTATGTTTGGAGTAGGGTCCTTTGCGTTAAATAATACTGATGATAATTTGTTTTTCGTTTTTAAGGCAATATTGAAATCTGATTTTGAAAAACTATTGGCCAATTTTTGACTTATGCTACCAAAGTACGATAGAGAAATAATTTTCTTATTTTCTTCGGTTTTTATGATGGGATAAATTTCAGAAACTATCTAAAATAGCTATGAGCCAAATTTATCCCATCATAAAAACCGAAGAAAATGAAAAATTCATTTCTCTGTTGTACTTTGGTAGCATAAGTCAAAAAGAGGCCAATAGTTTTTCAAAATCAGATGTCAATAGTGACTTCAAAACGCAAAACAAATTATTATTATTAATTTTCAAATTAGTTCACAATAACAATAATGTAGAAATAATGAATGACTGTACGGAGCTATGTAAATCGAAAATATTTGAGATATTTAAAAAGTAACATCTGTTTAAAACCTTTTTCAACGAACATAAAATGAATTTAATGAAAAGTAAACAGAAATTCAACTTTTGCCACTCATTCTTCAGAAAACAGTAATTCCTTCCGACAAAAGAACATCTTAAGAAAATTTTACATGTAGATTCAAAAGAAAAGAAACTTGATTATTGAAATTTTCAAATTCGTTCACAATAAAAATAATGAATGACCTTATGGAGCTTTCTGAATCCAAATATTTGAGATATACAACAAAATAATGTAAAAATAATGAATGACTATGGAGCTATGTAACCCCAAAAATTATTTGAGATATTTAAATGGGTACCATCTGTTTAACAACCTTCTTTGTCGATTGCCGACATTCCGATATCTGTTAGAAGGCCCCTCTTTTTTAACCCGGTTTTTTATCACGTTCCGATTGTAAACCTCTATACCACTATAAGGTATTACCGAGAATCTGTTGAAATATTCAAAATATTCATCACTTTTGTTTAAATACCACTGTACCACTGTTAGATCTTCAGCTGTCTGATGATGGGATAGTTCATTTCCCGAAACTCGAGTCACAAGAAAATGTGTAATATATATTTTTTGGTAATAAAACATAGTAATTTCTACAATTTGTTTTAATTATGATCAACTTCCAAATAGTAACGGCTGAAACAATTCAGTATCGGATCCCTCAAGCTTAGGAATCATTTATATAGTTCTTAATTCTGTCTAAATTCTTTAAACATAAAAATTACGAAGAGATACGGCAACCTACCACGTACTTCTTAATTTCTAACTTTACTTCAATTAGGCAATTTCAACCTGAATAATATACCAAAATTTTTAGATACTTCTTACTCTTAGACTTCATGACCATACAATCAAACCAAAACTGGGCATACGCGATTTTTTTACCAGAAACGGCCTATTTAATACGAACAATAAACGATAAAGAACGACTACCGGTACTATTAATTCTTTGGTCCCGGAACATAGTACTACTAGTTTTACTAAATTGTTCACAAAATTTCACTTAATCTCTCTTTAATGCCATTTTTCAGAGCATTCTGTGAAGCAGAACAATTCCGTACGAGCTTAATCCTGACAGGCATAAAAAAAATTTCATTTTTGGTGATGGGTTGTGCAAAACTGATGTTCAAATCAGAATGATTACTAAAATCTGCACCAAACTTTGCTGCCATTAAAAAATTGGTTACACTACCATCAAGTGTAATTGATATGCTTACAATACAATCACTTACAATCACTTTCATTGGGGAAATTTCAGTAAGAATTAATGTTTTTATGATTTGAAAATAATAATCCCTACAATTACCATAGAAAAATCAAATTGATTAATTATCGTTATCAAAAACGTGTCACATTTTCACTGTTGACATAATTTTACAAGCCTTCAACGAAGTTATTTCATGTGAAATTCAAGTACTACACCTCATGGAGGAAGACGTGGAAGACGACATCGGTGAAGAAATAACAGATGAAGATTTTGGAGGTACGATATTAATAAAAAATTAAAACCTCGTTGATTTATTTATTTCAAGATGCACCACAATATTATCTCCTTTCTTTGGCTGATAGAGAAGCACGTTTTGAGTCGCCCATCAATATCTCCTTGGGAGTCTGCAAGGAACTAATTTTACCTCATCTCTGTTGGTATCACTTCGATAAAGTCCCGAAAAAAATGAAGGTAACCAACACTGGCCACACACGTGAGTAAATTAAGTGTAAATATTTTTTGACATTGATTGTTTCAAATAATTGAAGTGATACTGAGTGCCAAGTACTTTGAAGAAAGACCCTACCTAGCCAATGGTCCTCTGATTGGAAAATATGTATTTTCACAGCTACATTTTCACTGGGGTTCTAACAATATGGAGGGAAGTGAGCATACAATAGATGGCTCTGCTCTCCCGGGTGAAATGCATGTGGTAACATTCAAGAGTTGTTATTTAACCCAAGAATCAGCTTTAAAAGAGAAGGATGGTGTTGCAGTAATTTCTTATTTCTTCAAGGTCAGTTAATAGTTATTTTCAAAAGCACTGGAAATTCCACACAAATGTTCAATATTTCTTCATTATTATATACTCAAACTCTATTCTATGTCCACATCTATTAATTTTTCACCTATTATTTACTACTCTAACAAAAAGCGTTATCAACTTCTGAAGCAAGTTACCACTGGATAAAGATTGTCCAGTCAATAGTTCTATTTTTTTGCAATGAAATTAATGGAAAGAGTTTATTAGATGATCACCTACTGGCTCAACTCTTTATCCAGGTCAGTGCACGAAATTTGTATCGTTTCAACAGTCACAATTTAATAAGAAAGATGTATTGGATTTATTGTGACTAAGGGATAGTTTACTTGTGACTGGTTTTTTTTTGTCTTTTTCCTTCAATCTAGGCGGATCACCTGGTTCTTTGCGTCGTTTCTTTGCCTATTATACTTCCATGTTTTCGTGGGCGTTCTACACTTCTGTGACCTAACGTTGATTGAGAGGGTAATATAAAGGGTTGCAGGCAACCCTCAGTATTCCTCTTTTGTCCATTCTCCTGATGTGCTCGTTCCATTCCTCTTTTCTATTTAGAAGCCACCCATTAACGTTTTCTACCCTGTATGTTCTTCTTACATTTCCACTTATCCTTATGTCAAAAATGGTTTTTCCAGTTTTTCTGCGCAGTTCTCTCAAATCGGTTGAATCTAATAGTTCTTTAATTTACGCCTTCTCAGGTCTAGTTTCTGCCGTTTATATCATATTTGGTCTTTTGTACCTTATACATACTTTAGATACTAAAGAGATCCACATATTTTTATAAAGGAAGATTAGGCGGGAAGAACCACCTAGGGAATTTTATGCGTAATTGTCACTGTCGACGCCAGGAGTAAGAGTTTAAGGTCGCTTCATAGAATTGCGCGCGGGTGAAAATGTAAACATAACCCCGGGGGATGATCGATTTTTCTCCAGCAAAATGGAGGTAATCATCCGCGACTGAACGCTGGTTTCAGAGAGTCCAGTTTTCCTTTGTTAGAAATAGAACGCCATTGTCGATTGTTCATTAAAAGTGAAGGTTAGACACAAAGGGAAGTTGACTGAGCTGCCATAACAAGTAGATTTATTGTATTGTATTGAATCACCTGAGATCAATATGAGTGTTATTTGTATCATTTATTCTTCATTCATTGGTGGAATATACTTTATTGATGCTCCAGCTAGGGGCGACCTGCTTACTTTAATCTGAATTGACCTTTTAACATATCTCATACATGTAAGCGTCTAATCTAATTAGATTGTTGGAATCTAGAAGATTGTTATAATCTGGGCGCATCATGTCGTTGTTCAGGAATGTCTTGTTGTGGCATTCTAAAGACACAGAGGTTGTTGTGTCTGTTATTTAACTACCTATTTTTACATATAATAGTAGTTGTTTAGGAAGGCCTTGTTGCGGTTCTGTGAAATACATAGGGTCGTTGTGTCGGTATATAATTGTGGATCCACATTTAATTCACTCTAAACACATTGAATTCTCAAACAAATTACCAGTGTTAACCACATCTTAGATTTCAATAAATGAAATGAAGATCAGTATCTTCACTACTATTAGATATTAGATAAATGAAATGAAGATAAGGATCTTCACTACTATTAGATATAAAAATAGGTAGTTAAATAACAGACACCACAACCTCTGTGTCTTTAGAATGCCACAAAAAGACATTCCTGAACAACGACATGATGCGCCCAGATTATAACGATCTAATTAGATAGTAGGTGTGTATTTACACACCTACTATTCCTGACCAAAGGGTTATTGTTAAACTACATCGAAAATCTTTGTTACATGTTCCTATTGCCAGGTTATCAGTGTATTTACTCAATTGATTGCTGTATTTACCTTTGTTTGCACACTGAATATGTTTTGGGATATTTGAAAGCTTGTAGATCTCTGAGAACTTAATTTTATGAATGAAGGGAAGGACAGGATTGAAGAATGTATGGGAGCTGAAGAGAGCTCAGTAAGTTTCTATTTTTATATTCTCATTTCGCCAGAATGGCTCCGCCAGAAAGATTCTAGCCTTGAGTTCATTCTGCCTGTTATCGCCTCGTTAGCCACGTCCTGTGGTATTCCCAGGAATGGTTCCGGTCCTACCAGAGGCAGCGCAGCTCCAGCAAACGCCAGCCGATCTACCTTCTCGTTACCCAAATAGTTTGAGTGGCTCGGTATCCAAACCAGAGTGACTCCGTTATACATACCGAGCCTGTTCAAAGCCGTGCAGCAACTCCAGACTGTTCTTGAGGTACAAGAGCTGGATTCCAAAGCTTTTAGTACTAAAATGAAATAGAAAGGCCTTTTCTTGATAGAAGAAACATTACAAAATTTGAATATTAAAACAAATTGAAATATGTTTATCTTCTACAATTTTAATTTCAAAAAAAATTTTTATTCAAAAAACTTTTAGAAATAAATTTATGTCTACACAAGCACCGCTTACATTTAATAGACGTATATAATCAAAACTCAATATATATTGTCAAATGGAATAAATAACCCAACAGATATACGAAAGTAATTAAAATTGATAAATCAATATTTAAAGGAGACAAAATTTTGTATATAAAATAAAATAAGAAGGAGCGGTTTTTTACTTGATAGAAGGATTATTACAAAATTTGAATATCAAAACAGATTTAATCTGTTGTCTTCTACAATTTTAATTTCAAAAAATTCTTTGAAGAAACTTTAAGAATTAAATTAATGTCTTTATAAGCACTGCTCATATTTAATAGACGTATAAAGTCAAAATTCATCATACAATATCAAATGGAATTAAGAAAAACCAACGAATATGAATTGTCAATTGAAATTAAAATATAAATAAGCAAACATTTTTTGTTTCGTTCCAGGCATGCGTAATGAACTCTTCAGACAAACTTACGCAGCCCTGTTTGTTACAAAATGTATTGTTTTCTGATCCTATATTAATGAAAAATAACTCTTTCTCAAAAATATAAAACATAATTTCAAGAACTTCTCAAAAACTAATTTATTTGAAATATTCAATATATTTAAATAAATTACTTCAAAAAATCTCAAAACATGTAGCACATCCTCAAAAAATAATTAAAGTTACGATAAGATCAGTTCAACTTCACATATAAAAAAATAATAAAATCAATTAAACAATGGATAGACTTACCCAGTGCCATCTTACAAATGCATGATCCTCAACAAACATATAAGTAGGTACCTTTATATCCAAGGTACTCTATGTTCCATGTTCACAGAAAATCATACAAAGCTTATAAGGCACTTGGCCTTAGTTGAAACCATTCAACACTGTATAATGAATTTCTTTATTTAAAAAACCAAATATAATTATATATTATATATAAAATAAAATAAGAAGGAGCGGTTTTTTACTTGATAGAAGGATTATTACAAAATTTGAATATCAAAACAGATTTAATCTGTTGTCTTCTACAATTTTAATTTCAAAAAATTCTTTGAAGAAACTTTAAGAATTGAATTAATGTCTTTATAAGCACTGCTCATATTTAATAGACGTATAAAGTCAAAATTCATCATACAATATCAAATGGAATTAAGAAATATTCATTTATTAATTTTAATTACTTTCGTATATCTGTTGAGTTATTTATTCCATTTGACATTATATATTGAGTTTTGATTATATACGTCTATTAAATGTAAGCGGTGCTTGTGTAGACATAAATTTATTTCTAAAAGTTTTTTGAATAAAAATTTTTTTGAAATTAAAATTGTAGAAGATAAACATATTTCAATTCGTTTTAATATTCAAATTTTGTTATATTTCTTCTGTCAAGTAAAAGGCCTTTCTATTTTATTTTATATATAATATATAATTATATTTTGGCTTCAATAAATCTCATTATAAAATGTTAATGAATTTAAATAAACCTTAAAATAACTCACACTGTTCTTTGATTTTGTTAGAAAATAGATCAATCTTGAATTATATAGTTGATCTGTATTTCGAAGCTTAAGTCTTTTAACACGTGAAAGATATAGGTTAAGTTTTTGATTTTGATATTTGGAATATTAAATGAGGACTGAAGACGGGATTGTCTAGAATTATATTTGTTTTTTGAAGATATAGTATACATTTTTAGAGATTTTTGAAATAATTTATTCGAATATTTAAATATATTAAATATTTCAAATAAATTATATTCTTTGAGAAGTCCTTTAAGTGTGTTCATGTTTTGAAAAGGCAATTGGTGGTCTTAAAGGTAAGACTAGAAACAAAATTTTGTCTCCTTTAAATATTTATTTATTAATTTCAATTACTTTCGTATACCTGTTGGGTTATTTATTCCATTTGACATTATATATTGAGTTTTGATTATATACGTCTATTAAATGTAAGCGGTGCTTGTGTAGACATAAATTTATATCTAAAAGTTTTTTGAATAAAAATTTTTTTGAAATTAAAATTGTAGAAGATGAACATATTCCAATTGGTTTTAATATTCAAATTTTGCTTTTAGTACTGACTGACTATCAATAAATATTTTGATTTTACCGTGGTGGATTTGCCGTTTTATCAGCAGTTCTGCCGCGGTCTTAATGGCAAATAGTTCTGCCTGGAATATGGTTGGTTCTCAATAGAACCTCAGCATGCTGGGTCCATTGGTCCCGGCTGGGGACGATTGCATTGAAATTCCATTCTTGGCTCGTGACTTTTGACATTAGATCCGAGGGCATCGATAGGATACTATTCGTTAAAAGCTCGTCCAGCAGTCTTGAGCCTCCCATCACTATTGCCTCTGGCCTGTCAATCATCAGTTGATATAGTTTGTATGTGGTCTGTTCTGCCTCCCTCTGCATGAGTAGGTGCAGGGGTGGTAGATTTAGTAGGACCTCCATGGCTGCCGTAGTTGTGGTGCGAAACACACCTGTAATTGCAAGGCAAGCCTGTCTCTGTAGTCGGGTGAGCTTTTGTTTGCCAACCGTTTGTTGGCCTTTCTTCCACCACTCTACAGCGCCATACACTATCCGTGGTCTAATTACCATAGTGTATAGCCAGTACATCTGCCTGCCTGCCTTAGAATACCTCCCTGCGGACAGTCCTTCGCAGCCTTGAACTCGAAGACCTCATCCTGGTATGAGTTCGTTATTGTTCTGCCGCATAGCATTGCCTGTATCCATCTACAGATTAGCGGGTCGATTCCTCTCGCAGCGATAGCCTCAGCGAGAGAAGCCGGCAGCGTATTGTTAAAAGCACCTTCAATGTCCAGAAACACTATTAGTGCTATCTCTCGATTATCGAGAGATTGGTTTAATTTTCCGACCAGATTATGCAATGCAAGTTCTGCCGATTTGCCAACCTGGTAGGCATATTGATGAGGGCTAGGGAGACTGTCAATTAGCACCTTCCCCCCGATATGGACATCAATCACCTTTTCCAGACTCTTCAGCAGGAACGATGTCAAGCTTATTGGTCTGAACGAAGGGGGTCCCGGTTCTGTTCGTCCCATCTTTGGTATATATACCACTTTAGTTAGTGTCCAGCTTGTAAGGATAACCCCTCTAGCCAGACTTGTTCTAAATAATTTTAGCAGATGCAGAATCAACACATCCATGCCCTTTTGAAGAAGGGCTGGAAAGATTCCGTCTACCCCCCGTGTTTTGAAAGGTTTAAAAGACCTTATTACGTCTCTGACCGCTTGTGCAGTGACTATGTTTTTAGATATCCGTATAATCCTGGATATCTTAGAGTACTCTTTCTGGACGGGATAGCTCAATATCTTGTTAATTTTTTAGTAAGTTTATATTTTTATATTCTTATTTCGCTATATTGTGTCATTTAAGCATTCTGCTGTTTCGGTTGTCTTCGCTATATGTTCTCTTACCATCTCAACACAACTAGACATTTCTATGTCTATATACTTAAATTTCATCTCCTGATGGATAACTTTGCCCTCAGTGTGCACTTCAATGGCGTTTTTGATGTTGTAATGTATTTACTTTGATGAGCTGAAACTATTATAAGGGATGTACCATCTAGAGTTAGCAGTTTGAAGTAGTGGTTACTTCGAGTCTGGAAACACTTCTGTCATTTGTGTTTCACATAAAGTTAGTTTAACGTTTGACATTGACGAAATGGATCAATTTACGCTTGAATAAAATTGGGAAATATCAAAAACGCATTTCCAAATTGGGAATCTTCCAGCCTGTTAGAAATTTACGTGAAAATTCAATAGAAATGAAATGCCCTTACGCCAAATTATAGATCAATTTGTTCGTTAAAACTGGATCGTCATTTGATAGAACAACCCGTTCACGTTTTCATTCAGAGAGCACACCTGAAATTATAAACATCAATTCGTCATCATGTTCAAGACCTGAACATTTTTCGCATTTTTCTGAGGAGAATTTTTCCCAAAGACCTGGTTATGAAGGCTTAAAAAGTTCAACTAGTGCAAGAAGTGAAGCAAAATTATCTTTAGCGATGAAGCTCATTTTCACCTCGGAGAACTATTTTCTGTAAGGATCCGTTGAGAATAAGTGTTATGCTAACCATTCTGAAACGAATTATATCTTGAAACATGAAATTGTGGTTGCTATTCTTGATATTGACCCCAAACAATCGACAATGTACTGAAAAATTGGGTTGAGCGGATGGGGTACTGTAGCCAGTCGTGACGGTCATTTGAATGATATTGTTTTTCATTCGTAAATTTCAAAGTTCCACCTTTCTAATAAACTCATAACTTTCAAAAAATATTCATTAGTTTCTTATTTATAGCTGATCAAAAATGGAAATTTTAAATGGCTCACCCCTGCAATTGCAGTTGAATCAATGTAATAGCTAGCCGCTGTAGATCGTTTTCACTGTCAGCCACCAGAATGGCATCATCGGCGTAGTGCAGAACAATAATTTCATTCTGAACCCTCTCAGCTAACTTTTATTATTATTTTGTCCATAACGATGTTGAAAAGTAGAATTCTCTGTGAATCTCCTTGCCGAATATCACGGCACATAGCTAGTGGCTCAGTCAGGACCCCGTTTATTTTTCCTCGAATCTGATTTGACTTATATTTTCTACCGTTCACATGACGTTGTGTGGGATTTCCCTGACTTTCATATAAATCTCCGCTGATACCAATTATATAGTAACAAACTCCCTTGTTATTATCTAATAGTCCACTGTTACCAGTTTCACCAACTTATCCAGAATTAATCTAGATTCGGCCTCGCGAACGCAGTTCATACGGCCAGTTTCATAAACAACATCAAAAGGCTCCTTTATGAAAAAGTCCCTTTATGAAAAAGGGTCCTTTAAATGTGACCATCAGTTTCATAAAGGCACATCGACCGTCCTTCACTTAAAGCTTCCTTTTATGTGCCGGTCATATGTTTCCGATTGTTGGCTACCCTGAGAACTAGTGATTTTACGAATATAGTTGGTGATATTCTGTAAAAATTGTGAGCTATGCGTCGGAACTTGTAAAAAGAAAAAGAAAAGAAGCATCAATCAGTCTTTGCATAAACATGGTTATGTGCAGAAGACAGTATATTGGAATTTATATCATTATTACGTGCGAATTGCTATATTTTAGTGAACTTGATTTATATGAATGAATATAGAAGAAAAGAAAAAAAGTATCACTTTAAAACCAGAGGAGGAACTACGTCTCTTGGAATTGATCGAAAAAGAGAATTTTAATGTTATAGGATAAAGTCTGGCAGAGAATAGCAACGCTTTCAATGCAACAGTTCTCCATTGGATAAATGGGGACCAGCTCAAATCCAAATATGACAATATAAAAACTAAACCTAGAAAGGTGGTAGCTGCTCAACGCAGTCACATTAAAGGGACTGGTGGTGGGGCTCCATTGAAATTGAAGGAGCTAATTTCCAAACAGTTGAGCCCAACTGTTACGAACCCACTTGCCGAAGCGAAATAGATGTATTATAAAAAAAAACAGCTCTGGTAGAAGCTCAGATAGTGGCTATCAAGTAAGAGAATAGAAGAAAAGAAGAGGAGCATTCAAAGCTTAAAATATTAGATTTGCAAATTATGGAAATGAAGAGAAAATTAAATAATAATAACTAAATCTTTTTTATTTTGAATGCGCTCTCTGGGAAAAGCGGTATTAGAATTCTATCAGCATTGCTGCAGACTATGAAATCCCCTCTTTGAATTAAAAACAGAAACTTCAATAACACATATTTTTATTTCTTTATTCTCACTTGAAACTTTTTCAGATGTTACCTAAAGTAGAACAATGAATCAGAAATATAATACAAACATAGAAACCTATCTGAATACATACTTTGTAAAATCTTTTAAAAATTATATGAAATCTTGCCATGTTGAAGATACAAATTGAATATGAAGAATAGTTTCACAAGTGACAAACGAATTTATTTTCAGCTATCACACAAATATAAATTTTAAATTAGCAAAATGTTCATTGATAATAGACTCTCACTTGACGAGCTGCATTAACATTAGTTGAATTTGCTTGAAACTCCTCTTCCTCCTGCAATCATTCATTTGGAAATATTTCGTTCATATCTACTATTGTGCAAAACAGCGGTAGCAACAATAATTGCCCTTATGGTCGTTAACACTCATTCCTTCAGAAAGGATAGGAAAACGACGTTTCCAAACTCCATACTTTCTCTCCACCACATTTCTAGTTCGTATAATTGACTGCTTATATAAATTAATGTAACTTCGGTAACTTCGTCATAAGTCTGCAACTATAACCACTATCACCAAGTAACAAATACCGTCCAAATTTACCATTTTCAAATTGTCTCTTCAAGACACTGTTATTAAGATGGTTTGATCATGTGTTGAGCTAGGTCACTTAGCTACAATAATTCTGATTCTCAAGTCTGAATTACACACGGTTTGAACGTTAAGATATTTCGTTGTACGCTATAATCAAACAAAATGGGCTAATGTGACAGAGGGTTTGTGTGTTTATCGAGCACCTGCGCAGTGTCGAGCTTCTCGTTAAAGGATCCTTTTCCAGCCGTAAAGGGCCGATTTTCTCACTTTAAGATAAAGGACGCTTTTAAGTTCCCTTCAACCTTAAAATTTGCTTATGAAACACGTTTAATCATTAAAGGAGATTTTTTGGGAAAAAGGAGGCTTCAATTTCGTTTATGAAACTGGCCGTTATTGCCTCTACATATTTTTGGGAAATTTCAGGCGGGAAAAAATCAGGTGTACTAATTTTTACTTACTTATATTTATATAGAAAATATCAAGCTGTACAAATCGTCGCTAACAAAAGTCGACAATATATTCACCAAATTATGTTAATTTAAATAATTTGAAATAAGGTTATTCTGATTTTCACAAATTTTTATTGTTAAACTCACAACAATTGTTTCGCTATCACAGTAGCATCATCAGGCAAGATCACATTTTGAATAAAGTATTATACTTTCAACCATAAAGTATTATACTTTCAACCATAACTTTGAAATTCTACATATAGAAAGCAAAAGTTATGCCTTAAATCTGTTAGAATCCCTAGAGATAAATAAACATAATAAAATTGGAATATTACTTAACGAACAAATAGATTTAAATAGCTCACCTCTGTTAAATATATTCCGATAAGCTGGAATTTGCAGGGACCCTTTTTTGGGTTTTAGTGCCCAATAAAAATTTATTGTAGTTACTGTAATATAAATAGCCACGGATTTCGGAAACAAGCTTAGTTATTCAAAATGTGATCTTGCCTGATGATGCTACTGTGATAGCGAAACAATTGTTGTGAGTTTAACAATAAAAATTTGTGAAAATCAGAATAACCTTATTTCAAATTATTTAATATGGATTTTCACCAAGTAAGGACTGATACAATTCAATATGTTAATTTAATTTGAATAGATCGAATCCATTTCAACTGAATGAAACTTGAAATCAGATTTAATGAGGCCACAATGAATAAGATATATTCCAGAAATTATCGACTTATAAAATGACAATCATGAAAAAATATTATATGAATTTTTAGAATCAATGTTCGGGAGCTTTCAGTAACCTGGAATATATGCAATTGGGCTACAAAATGGAATATCACACGCAAAAAAAATATTAAAAGCGGGATTTTAATTATAAGACTCACAAAAAACAACGAGAAAAAACATTCTCTGTTCACGCTTCTAATGAGTTTTCTTTCATTTTTTCTACAATTGTGTAGATATCGAATTTCTAACTGACAAGTAATCCTATTACCTATATCGTATTGTAACGATCAAGCCCTCTACGCCATTGCTTGTTTTCATGAAGATCGAGAAACTCTGGATATTGCTGGAAATTCGAGAGTGTTCTAGAAACCTCGGCGCATCTCATAACCGGGCGCGACAGTCCGATGAGGCAGAGTGATACGAGTGATCATCTATAGTGACATACGATGTAGTACAGTAGAATTCAATTCTGTAAATTAACGCTGCAAATCTTTCTGTTGTATCGAGCTATCCCATATTATACGGAGTACTCTAAAGAATCCTTACCTTTTTTATCGTGATCATCTAGTGATGGGAGAATAGGACGTAACGTTGTGTAGACATTCCAAGGTGCACTTGAAGAGGAATGAGGAAACAGTGACGACAGGTTCAGAATACAAGGTTAAGTAAAAATACAATATTTGGTTGCGGACGACAGGGAGCGCACCTGACTGGATGTATGAGAGCGAGGTTGTGCTTGTGCAGAAGAGTCAGGGAGAAAACCTTGACATCTCTTCAGCTCCCATACAGTCTTGAACCCTATCTTTCCCTTTATTCATAAAATGAAGGTTCCAGAGATCGACAACCTCTCTAATATCCTAAAACATAGTTAGTGGTCTGTATTCGAAAACGTAGTCCTTGTACTTCTCTCCACAAGGATTGGATATCATTTGTGATCACAGGTTCATTGGTAATCTCTTGTCTCAAAGATTCCATCACCATGTTCTTTGGTGACCTAATGTTAACCTAAAACATACAATTGAGCTAGCATCCACATGAGGATGAGGGGATCCTCTAAATGATTCCTTCGTTCCTAGTGTTTTTGTGTCCCTTGTCAATAAGATATGACTGGTTTGGTTTACTTAAACAACTATGTCCAACAAATAAATTCAACTTTCTTGCAACATAATTTTTGAGTCAGAAAAAATTTCTACAATTATTCTGAGTCTATAAGTGATTCTTAAACTTCCACTTCCTGGTTCGTTGAAGTATTGGTCATGCGGCAACAACTGAGCTATCCCATATTATACGGAGTACTCTAAAATATCCGGTATTATACGGAGTACTCTAAAGAACCCTAACCTTATTTTATGGTGATCATCTAGTGGCGCGAGAATAGGACGTTACGTTGTGTATACAACCCAAGTTACACTTGAACAAGAAGAGTGAAACAGTGACGGAAAGTTCAGAATGTAAGGTTAAGAAAAATAACAATATTTGGTTGCGGAAGGCAGGGTCTCGCACCTGACTCGATGTATGAGAGCGAGGCTGTGTTTTAGGAGGAAAGAAATCAGGGAGAAAACCTTGACCTCTCTTCAGCTCCCATACATTCTTCCACCCTATCCTTCCATTTATTCGTTAAATTAAGCTTCCAGAGATCGACAACCTTTCTAAAATACTAAAACATAGTTAGTGTGCAAGCAAAGGTAAACACAGCAGTCATTTGAGTGAATCCACAGATAAAATGGCAATGGGAACATGTAACAACAGATATTCGAGGTAGTTTAAGAATAACCCTTTGGTTAGGAATTTTCCATTCACACACCTACTATTCAATTAGATTATTATAATTTGGGCGCATAGTATCGTTGTTCACGAATGTATTGTTGAGACATTCAGAAGACACAGAGGTTGTGGTGTACGTTATTCACCTATCTATTCATCATAATCTTCATATCTAATAATATAGTTTTTCAGGAATTCCTTGTTGCGACATGCTGAAGACACATGGTTGTTCTGTCAGTATCTAATTGTGGATCCAAATTTCATTCACTCTAAACACATTGAATTCTTAAACAAGGTACCATTGTTAACCACCTCTAGATTCAAATGAATGAAATGAAGATAAAGAAGCTTACATGTATGAAATATGTTGAATTGTCAATTCAGATTAAAGTAAACAGGTAGCCACTAGGTGAAGCATCAATACAGTAAAATCCACCCATGAATGAAGAATATATGATACAAATAACATTCACGTTGTCTTCTGGTAATTCAATACAATACAATAACTTTACATGTTAGGGCAGCTCAGTTGACTTCCCTTTGTGTCTATCCTTCACATTTAATGAACAATGGACAATGGCGTTCTATTTCTGACAAAGTAAAACTAGACGCTCCTAAGCCGGCGTTCAGCCGCCAAAGAACAACAACTCTCTGGAGAGAACAGCCGCTCCTGTCTCGGGGTTATGTTTACAATTGCGCGCAAGTTTATGAAGCAGCTATAGACTCTTACTGCTGGTATCTACAGTGACAAGAAAGCATAAAATTTCCTAGGTGGTTCTTCCCGCTTAATTATCTCCTACTAAAATATGTGGATCTCTTCAGTATAGTGAAAAATAATAATAATATAATAATAATAATAACGTTTATTTACCACAAAAGTTTCCCCTGTGCGTGGGCAGTACTCTAAAATATAAGCATCAACAACAACAACAAAAAAAGTGAACAATAAATAAACGAATTTTACTGCAAACAATAATGTTTAGATTTAGTGCATACACATATTATCACACAACATGACAAGCAACCAGTGAGTGAATGAACTCAATATGGTAGTATTACCAGAAACCATCGTTGAATTTGTCGGCGAGGAATAATTCCCTGCATGCGCCAATATATTATAATAGAGTGAATAAAATGCGGCTTCGCATTGTACAATGTATGTTTGAAATTCAACATATTTATCCGATGAAACTTGTAATTTGTCCAACAAAGAAGAAAACTTTTCCTCTATTTCATATATTTGAGAAAGTTTCACTTTGAATTGTGCTAATTTCTCCGGTAATTTTGGTATCAAGTCGAAACAATCCTGTAACTTACGCCAAAGACGTTCCTTATTATTAATGAGTTTTTTATATGATGCTCTTTCCTCCTCACTCGGAACGGACATATTTAAAAAATAATTCGCTTGAATAAACCTATAGAATATGAAACCCAGTAAACAAAGTTGCACTGCAATACGTTGTCTTTATTTATATTCAAACGCTGAATAATCAGAAACCAAAACAGAACGTTAAATGCGATGATAAATATTGAAATTCGCACGTCAATATGTGATAGATTCAAGCGATAAGAAACGTCCGTTCTCAAAATGAAAAAAAAGGTCGAATAACTGCTAATAAGTAAACAATTGAAACTAATAACAAACCACGCTCTGCTACCAATGTTTGAATCTTTAATAATGATTAAGTTTCTATTAAATATCAGTTATTCTTTTCAATGCACATGAAAATTGGAAATGAGAAGGTCATCAAAGGAAATTGGGAAAACTGACCAATGATCACTTGATGAAAACTTCTTTCGTTGATGATAATTTTCTTACTTTCCAGCAGGAACAGTATTTCCATGCACACACACACAATATCGTTCGTTCTTTTGGAACTCGGTGAGAATTTCCACGGTGAAAAATAGAAAAAATGAGTTATAATAATTACCAGCGTTCGCGTACGTTGCTCTCGGACTCCAGACGGTGAATGTCAAACTTCCACTTCTCTCCCTCTCTCCTGTCCCTCTCATATGGTCAGTTAGATAAAGACGGGAAAGGAAAAAAAGGAAACGGTGCATTGAAATATACTAAGACCAAAAAAAAAAAATACCCTAATAAGAACCGGACAATTGAGATCTGTTGAAAAATTAAAGAAAAACTTGACATACGATAACAACCATTTTATTCCTTCGACTCAAGTACATATAACCATACATTATCACATGTCACTTGGGTGAAAACATAGAACAAACTAAAAACAGTGTTTTCAATATTAATTATTCTCTGAGATATTAGCAACACGTTTTCCTTCCTCAATGCACCATTCTCACGCTCCAGAGTATCCACCCTGCACCTAAGTTCTTCAAGTTTCAGCAATATGTTTGCTTCACTTGCTTTAATAGTATTCTTCAATTCTGTTTTGATCCTAATCAGTTCTTCCAGAAGCCTCTCTGAATCAACCATAATTCAATTGTTCATTTGTTAGTTCGATTTTGCAATTTGAACAAGCGAGCAATAAATGTTAAGGTTAAGGTAAACACACTTCACTCTCCTGGGCCCATAAGAGACACTTTATACAGAAGGTAGGCCACGGATTAAAAGGAACGAGGAAAGAAACAAAAGAATCCGTAAAAACAATCAACACGAGAAAAGTTTATGCTGACCAGTATAGAATCCCAGCGCGAAAGAATCAAGGGAGACCACAGTATACAGAAGAATTTGGTTCACGTCGAGTTGTGTAGCGTCTGCTCTAGGATTTCCCTCGTGATAACGAGCTACCCGACGTAAACAAATCGTGAACAGAAACTGTTGCTTCTAAACTTTGTCTTATAGACAAAAATATCCCCCAAACTCTAAAAAAACAGAAAGGGCGTACCTTGATCAACAGGTAAATGAAAGATGGACTCAATATAATTTTAATTCTAAAATAAATTAGTATATTGGACATTAGATAATTTAATTAACGGAAAACATAACAATTAGTGTCAGGTGTGCAGTTTTAGTGTTCGACATGAGTGTTGATTAAATTGTGGACTGAAATGAGAAATTACTTGTTTTCTTTCACCTTTTATTAACTGAATAAACAGTGATTCGAATTTCGTAGTGTTCACTATATTTTCAAACTGAATCTGTTCTATAAACAAAAAATTCAGTTTCATAAGGTAGTAAACACTACGAAACTCAAGTTACTGTATATTCAGTTAATGAAAAACGATAGAAAACAGAGCAACTTAAACAAAGTAACCCCATACAATAAATTGTGAACATTATCGTAGACATTTTTGTGGATAAATTCTAATGCCAATAACGAGATTACAGCCGGGAAAATAGATCAGTCAAGCTTGGAATTTTTCAACCAAGCTTTTGAACAACTGACTATAAAAATGGAACAGAACAGTAAGTCCATGAAGGAGAACATGGAAAATAAATTTCAAGAAAACAGTAAGTTCATGAAAAAAAATGGAGGAAATATTGAGTCATTTAAAGCTGATTTGAAGGAACAAATTCAAGATAATTTATTGAAAATAAAGAAATAACTGGATTAGGAAATATAAAGGTTTGAAGATAAAATCAATAATATAGAAGGAAAATTGGATGAAAGGCTAACAAATTATTCGCTAACTGTGGAAGAAAGTCAAGCTAAATTGGATAGAAAATTTGAGAACAGAGTAAATACCCATAATCCTCTGAAAATAGATAATACTGGTGAATTAGCACAGATGAAGATTACAGCGCCCACATTTGATGGAAAGTCAACCTATCATAAGCAACTTGAGGCAGCAGCTAATTCGAATGGATGGAGCGAGGAAGATAAGGCCACGGCCTTGTGATTGTTGATTGTTTCGTTAAGAGAAGAAGCCCTGAATGTTCTTTAAACAATGCCGGTAAGCCAGCAAGGAAGTTACGAAGCATTAATAAGTAGGCTTCAGATGAGATATGGTGATGCACATCTCCAACAAGTGTATCAGGCACAGATTAAGAACCGGGTTCAGACATTTAAAGAAACCCTGCAGGAGTTCAAGGTCGATATAGCACGCTTGGTAAGATTGGCTTATCCTATAGCACCGGACAGTTTTCTGGGGCAACTTGCTCTGCAGCGTAGATGGATTGAGAGATACTGATACTCAGCTAACACTACGCTTGGCTCGACCTAGAACTTTGGACGATGCTCCGACTCATGCACTGTAGTGTAAAGCGTCGCAAAAGAATTACATCAAGGTCCGACGCTCTGCTGATGAGCCAGTGACAATTGACAGTATCGAAGAAATGGTTCGTCGAATGTTTAAAGAACATATATCCAAAGATCAATTCTCTAAAGGACTTAAGGTGCTGGAATTGTGTCGAATTAGCGCACATTCACCGACGTTGTGAGAGGTGAACCAAAGAAGATGAACTCGATAAGGAAAAACTTAAACGGGTTGGTAAGAAGGGTTGTTGGCCTCAGCCCAAAGGCACAACACCCCTTCAAGAACTAACACTATATTTTAGCCCTCTATTTTTCAAGCGGAATTAAACTAAACTATCTCGACCAAGAACCGATTAGGAAATACCCAGATCTAGATGAGCCGGTTATTTATTTGCGGATTTGCTGTTAGGGCTTCTCCGCAGGGGAAGCGGCACCCAGCCAGGCCAGAGTCCACCCAGCACGCAATCAGACAGACTCTCTTTCCTTTTTACCGCCAGAAGATCACCGCCTTGCATTAACTCCAACCCCCATCAGGGGACAAACCACCACTTTATCCTACCCATTTCCGGACAGGAACAATCTCAAAGAGTCCAACAATCGTGTTCTTCTTCTGCCGAACACAGCTCTGGAATAATTCTCCATACATTCATATCTCTCTCTCAGCTAGATTAACCAGCTCAATTAGCTCCCTTCATGCATACCTCTTGTCATTCCCTCCAGAATTACCCTATTGTCCTCCATGTACTCGACACAGTTGAATAACATATGGAACCAGGAGTCAATCTCCCCAAACAGACATCTGCCGCTCCCACTGAGGTTCGTTTTATAAAGGACTCATTCAAACTTCCATAGACCGTGAGAATATAACCCAAAGTCCAGGGGAGAACAATTAATTCTTTTCCACAAACCTTACATCCGGGATAAACCCGAATGAGATCTTCCCTTTACTACTTTCATTCCATCTTCTTTGCCATTCTACCCTCAGTGTTTTCCTCACCATATTTATTCTTTCCATGAGACCAACGTCCCTTTCACCAGCAAACTTCTGATCAAACTCATCCAACACCAAGCCCTCTCTGAGCTTGTACCTTAGATCCATCTCAACAACCACTGGTTCCCATGGAGGGACACCCATCAACACAATCATGGCTTCGGTTGACACAGTCCTGCATATCCAAGGGCATGCTCTCATCACTACCCTCTGAGATCTATTGAGCTCAGTCCTTGCATACCCATGCACCATAGATCCATACCAGGCCGGGGCCCCATACATGGCGCATGCTCGAAGCACGCCACCATATACACCGTCCAAAGCCTTCCTTTTCAGTTCCCTTCTTTCTTGAGCATCCTACCCCGGCACCCCGTCAGCTTTGACAACGTTGCTCTTACTTCCGAAAAGTGGCCAGAAAATCTGAGCTCATCCTCCACTTTTATACCAAGTTAATTAGTACCCCTCACATACTTAACAGCTTTTCCATTCAGGCGTACATTAGGTGGCCGATTTGCGGCCAACTCACCTTTCAGCAACATTCAAACTGTCTTCTTCTCGAGCGAATGAGCCTATAAGGCGGCCCATTCACTCAACAGCCTAATACAATGAGTAGCCTTTGTCTTCAATTGGAGACGACTGCCCCCCTCCAACAGGAGGAGCATGTCATCCGCATACGCAACAACCTCGTATCCCTCTGATCCATACTGTTCCAGTAGCTCATTCACACACACATTCCACACCTCGGGTCCAGCAATTGAATTCTGTAGACATCCCCTAGTGAGCATTCGCACTACCCTTTCAGATGCACTCATCACTCTCACTTCCCTATCAGAGAAGTAAGATTCCCACAATGTCATTTTCTCTAATTCCTCATCATTCAACCATTTCAGGATATAGTTATACTAACGCATGTTGTGGAGATAAGGTGTATTTACATCGCTCTCTACGAATTGCTGTTTTATTATAGTATTTTGTTACTTTTTAAAAGTGAGTTTTATATCAAACCATTCCAAAAGTGTCGGGAAATATTTTTCGCGACTCTGTTTTTGTATTTGAGAAGTTTATCGGCTGATTTCTGTCAACATTTTGATCCCGATTCCCGTGAGAAATTTCCGCCTTGAGGTGGAGAGACGGCACGCAGTTCACATCTGGAGCGCCCTGGTGTTTAGTGAGGTGGACTGTACGGGAGCATCATAGTGATATGTAACGTTTGCACCGCAGGCTTGACAAGCAAGACTCCAGGTTTGAAATGTGCAGGTTCTTGCTCATTATTTTACCATGGAAAATGTGTTGGCATGAGTAAGCAGTCTGTGGTGGATCTCCAGCTTCCTGGTGCGTCATGGCTGTGTCCTGAATGCAGATTGGTCGAAAACAAAGGTCGATCGTCCGTTGTGATTTCTCCTGGTGTGAAAGAGGATATGGATCCACCTACATCGGCGCTCACCTTGAAAATTGTTCAGAAAACCCAAGATGATATATCAGATTTGAATAAGAAACAGCGGGAAATTATTCATTCCGTCTCCTTTTGCAGTGATCAAATATCATCTTTTCAGATGATTATCAATAAGGTCAATGATAAATTGGATATAATCGAAAGATTAACACAGGAAAATATTAGTCTGAAGAAGGATGTAATTAATTTAACTAATTGAGTTGAATCATTGGAACAACAGTTGAAGTCAAATAACTTGGAAATTCTGGGTGTGCCAGAGAAGTCAAATGAGAAATTACCGGTTATTTTGCAGACGATCTCCGAAAATATTGAGTTTCCCATATCTTCAGGAGATATTGATGCCTTGTTCAGATCAAACACTAGCATCATTGGTAAGTCTAGGCCAATCATCGTCAAGTTCAATCGAAAAGTCGCTAGAGATGAATTCTTGTCCGCTGCCAGAATGAAGCGCAAATCAAATAGAACGTCGTCTCCCGGACTCAAGATTGATAACATTTCTGATCAGCTGTTCATAAACGAACATCTCACAAGATACAATAAAATTTTATTGAATAAGGTGAAGGAGTATGCACGAAAAAATAACTACAAATATATATGGGTCAGAGAGGGCGCTATTTATGCAAGGAAAGATGATAAAGCCAAAGTCTTTGATTATTCACTGAATCTGACTTGAAAAGACTAAATTAATTTACTTTTTGCTCCACTTAAAAGTTTAATTGCAGTGTTTTATGATGATACTGTCTTTTCTGTATCAGAATGTACGGGGATTGAGATCAAAATTGTCCAACATTTACAATAGTTTTTTGGCTTGCAGTTGTGATATTGTGTGCCTTGCAGGGACGTGGCTTACTGATTCAATAGTCGATAGTGAGGTTTTTTGTGATTCGTTCGAGGTGTTCCGTCGCGATAGAAATGTGTGCACTTCGGGTAAAAAGGACGGTGGTGGTGTCTTGATCGCACTAAATAAAAATTTGTGTGCTACTTTGAGATCTGATGGATGTCGGACGCCGAGGATCTTTGGGTGACTATAACTCATGGCTCGTCTCAATTTCACATATGTTGTGTTTATATTCCCCCAGGCAACTCCCATCAACTACAGACTTTTTGTTCTGAATTGGAAAAATTACTAGTAATCATCCGAGTGATGATCTCATTATTTGTGGGGACTTCAATTTACCATCAATTAATTGGCAATATGACAGTGTGAAAAAAAAATTGTATCCCATTAGATTTCACTGATGTTCATACAAATTTATTTGTTGATACTATTTCTTACTGTGGTCTTTCGCAGTTTAATCGCTTTGTGAACACCTCTTGGAACACTCTTGATTTGATATTGAATAATAATTTTTCGGTTGGGGATGTTAAAATTTCTGAATCACCCCTCGTGGCTGAGGATAAATTTCATAATACTCTGGAATTCGAATATGTAACTCAGATTGGTTTCACTGCTGCTAGAGGGAAGGTTAACGGTGGTTTCAACTATTCTAAAGCTAATTATCGGGAAATAAGTAGGGAATTGGGTGAGGTTGATTGGGATAACGCTTTTAAGAATAAAAATATCGAACAGTGTACTGAAGCTTTTTATGGAAGTATTTACAAAATAATTGAAAAATATGTTCCTGAATCATGCAATAAATCATCAAATTTTCCATGTTGGTTGAATTCAGCAACAATAAGGGTACAGTAATTATATAGACTCAGTTGAATACTCAGTCATTTCCAATCCGAAAACCTTGTGGCAGTTCGCGAAAAGTAAAAGAGGAAATCCTGTCGTGGTGTCGATCAGAGATAAAAACTCTGGTAGTGTTTTGGCGGATCATCAGAGCATTGCAGAGGAGTTTTCGAATCACTTCATTTCTGTGTTCAATCCGCCTCATTCTGTCAATGTTGCCATGCCTGTGAACAATAAATGTAGTTCACACCCTATAAACTTGAGCAGTATCCAGTCTGAGGTTGTTATGAGGAAGATTAATGAGTTGCCCAGTAAGCCCCCTGGACCAGATATGCTGCCAACATGCCTGCTGAAAAATTGTGTGCATGTCCTCGTTAAGCCAGTACACAAATTGTTCAATATATCTTTGAGAGAGGGTTGCTTTCCACAAATATGGAAAACTGCATTGGTTGTTCCAGTACATAAATCAGGCAACAAACAACTATTAGAGAACTACAGACCTATATCTAAACTATGCATTATTGCCAAAGTTTTTGAATCGATTATTTTCGATTTTTTATACAATGAGGTTAAAGGCATTTTAAACGTTGAGCAGCATAGGTTCATGAGGGGGCGATCTGTTGAAACCAACTTATTTTTGTACACTCAGTTTCTGCTTGAGCAGATGGACGTGGGTTCCCAGGTTGATGCCGTTTATACTGATTTCAGCAAGGCTTTCGACAAAATTGATCATGCTATCTTGATACGGAAGCTTGCTGGTGTTGGTGTGCACGGTGCTTTGCTTGATTGGTTTGCTTCTTACTTGGTGGGTCGGCGTCAGTCAGTTGTGATCAGTGGATGTTACTCCTCTTATGGGGATCTCACTTCTGGTGTGCCACAAGGGTCACATTTGGGTCCTCTGCTTTTCAACCTTTATATTAATGATATCGCAGGCTGCTTCAGATTTGCCAAATTTTTAATGTACGCTGATGATTTGAAGATCTTTGCTGTTGTTTCTTGCCTACGAGATTTGATCGAGTTTCAGGAGGATTTAAATAGACTCCATGAATATTGTCACGAAAACTTTCTGTATCTTAACCTCAGTAAATGTCACCACATAACTTTTTCACAAAATAAAAACATTTTTAGTACTCAATTTAACATCAACAGTTGTGTTCTGACTAAGGTATCGCTGGTGAAGGATTTGGGCATAATTTTTGACTCAAAGCTTATCTTTGACAGCCACATCGCTTATATTTCGAAAAAGGCTCACGGTATGCTGGGTTTCATCATTAGAGTTTGTGAGCATTTTCGTAGGCATCAATCCCTTAGAGCATTATACATAGCTTATGTCCAGAGTGTGTTGAGCTACGGATCGATAATTTGGAATCCTTATTACAATATCTATATTAATCGACTGGAAAACATTCAGAAAAAGTTTATTAATCATGTCAACAAAAAATGTTATAAACATATTACTGATGATCGGGATGGAGTTATGAGGGAGTTAGGGTTAACTACTTTGGCTGACCAGAGAATGTTGAGGGACGCAAAGTTTATTTACAAGACTATTAATTCTCTCGATTCCACTGAAATTGTGAATATGCTCAGTTTCAATGTACCTAAATATTGCACAAGAAATAAGTTTTTGTTCCATGTAGATCAAAGTTCTTCCAATTATCACCTGAATTCACCATTGATGAGATGCTGCAAAACTTATAATACACTATCTAATCGCACTGCCGTTGACGTTTTTTCTGATTCTTTATTGGCCTTCTCTTGCACTTTGAAACGATTTCTGGAAAATTACTGAATTTTGTTTCATATTTGTATTTTTTTAAATTTATGGTTCAGATGACTTTACTGTTTTCGTTGTTATTGGTTTTTAAGTAACATTGTGATTGGATTATTAGTGAATACATAATTTTGTATTCCTTTAAATAAATGAATAAATAAATAAATAAATAAATACTTCCATTTCAGGTGGTCAAAAGCAACATTAAAATCTACAAATATTTCCAGCACATACTTGTCTTGCGACTCTTTCACCAGTTGACCTACCTTTGGTAAAGCCAAACTGTCTCTCAGACAATCCACCAATCTTGTCCCTCAGTCTATTGACCATGGTAAGTTCTAGTATCTTCCGAAGCACCGGTAGCAGACAAATCGGCCTATACGATCCTACCTCCATCCTGGGTTTATCCAAAGACTTCAGCAGGACCACGACCGACCCCAGCCTCCAGCGCCGAGGAAAGACACCCTCATTCAGAATCGTGCTGTAGATTGACAGTACGAACTCCGCTATTCTTTGCCATCTCGAGATATATCCCACCTAGGACTGGTGCTCTACCAAGCTTTTGTAATCTCACAACTGTCTTACCTCTTCCTCATTGAGCTCTCTTACTTCATTCCCCTAAGTCTTTCATTCACTGTCATGTTCTCACTTTGACTGGGGAAGAACCCATCCAAGAGCGCCTCCAGAGTCTCTCCATTTTCTTATCACGAGTGTTCCCACTTTCACTCTGCATATCTCTGTCTTTCGCATGCATATCTTATACACCGCTCCCCATGGATTATTGTTTTCCTTATGTTCCACGAATTGCCTCCAGTCCAGATTCTTGCTCGTAAGAATCTCTCTTTTATACACTCGTTGAAGTCGGATATACTCCGATTTCTCATTTGCATCCAGTCTTCCCATCTTTCGCGCTCTCTGATATGCCTCTCTCACTCTCCTCACCTCTAATGTTCTACGCTGGAAGGTAGGGGTCGACCATGGACTTCTTCCCGGAGGTCCCCTGGGCCTCCTAAATATTCTCCCATTGACACTCGTGACCTATTCCACAAGCATTCTTACTTTCTTGTCGGAGCAGAGACCGTTGTATCGGTGCAGGCCTACATAATCAGCCTCCACTCGAACATGCCTTCTATACCTTCCCCAGTCAGCCCCTCTTATGCACCATTTATTCCCTACCTCAGTCATTTCATTGCCCCTCACTCGCCTCTCCAGAGCAATCGGTATACCATTATGATCACTGATGCTCCGGTTGGTTGCACACGACAATCTGACGTGTACAGATTAAACATCTTCCCATTCATGAGAATCAGATCGATTTCCGACTTCCCATTTGCATTACTTAGGTGTACCATTCAGACCTCTGATTCATCACAATGAGCTCTTTCTCACATACGAACTCTTCCATGCTTTCATCCCATTCAATACGCGGTCCATACGCATCCATCCCCTTGCTATGCCACAAGGTAGATGTCGCATTCGCGTCCAATCTGATAAGGACTAGACTATTCCCAATCACACCTAACATGCGTTCCACCTATCCCAAGTATGGCTCAATACTCTCACTATATCTACAGTAGACTGAAGCTACATATCCTTCATTCCTGAACCAGACACCTATCCCAGTCACCGGCACGACGTCACCATCGGGGTCATTGACCACAATGGCCGCCCCACCGTCTCCTGAGACATATACCCTCATGGCCTGCGGAAAACCACAAACCAACGCATCCCTCACATAGGGCTTCTGCAGCATACATATGCTCAACCTTTCACGCATCATGCACTCGCTCAATTTACACATGACTCCGTAGCATCTTTGCCCATTCAACTGCAGGATTTTTATTGTCCCATACACCCTAGGTCAGACGCGCTCTCATTTGCGCTTCCCTAATCTGGAACTCCGGACACCTAGTACTTGTCGTACTGTGTCCAGTATTCTTGCCTAGTGCCTTACAGATTCGGCATTCCTCCTTACCCTTGTACACCTTTGAGACATGCCCCTCTGTGCCTCACTCACACTCACAATCTTTTGGACCTTGCACTCTCGTGCAAGATGACCAAAGTCCAAGCACCTGAAGCATCTGTCCACCAACCACAAGTCTCTTACCCTACACGCCGAAAAGTGAAGTTACGGCCTCCCCTCTCTCAGCCATCATTCTTTCAACTTTTGTGGCAACTCAAGCACCACATTACCTTTTTCTCCCCTTTTGTTCTGGCTCCTCAGCCTTACACACTGCTGAAACCTGACCAGGTCAAGTCCAGCCCCATTTTTTCTGTGGAGCTCTCTAACGAGCTCCTCCTCAGACATACTCGACAGTCTGTCGTACACTAGCATATTAGGACCCAGTTTCCTGGGTCCCTACACTTTCATGCCTATGCTCTGGAGCCCCTCACATTTGCTCAGGCACTCCAGCTCTCCTGCGTTTCTCGTCTCAATGACGATACTGCCGTCCTTTCGGCACTTTCTTACGGCGTTGACTTGTACGTTCACCTCCGATGCCACCGTTGCTAGCACTTTCTTCTTCACAGCCTCGCTGTCCATTGTTCTTTCTAGGTCCTTGACAATCAAGCCTGCTCACAGGCAGTGCAGCTCGCCCAGTCGCTCCACCACTCACAACTTTCGCTACGCTGACAGATGAATTATCCAACGTCAAAAGTCATTCTGTCTGGTCGATCCGTCTGCAAACAAGCTAACTTTCGAACGGATACAGATAAAGCCTTAAAACCTTTAGAGTCGGAATATATCGGCTAAGTTAATTCATGGGCAAAATCGGTTCAATAGTTTCGCAGTTATCCTCATTCGAATATTTTTCATATTTTTTCTAATATTTTCTAAACTACAGACTCGATCAATCTGAAATTCAGCTTTTAGAGGTAGAATAATAACGCACATGTGCGTGCTAAATTTCTTCAGAATCGTGTGATCAAAAGTTTCAAAAAAATACATTTTGTGCGCGAATCAGCCTTGTGTGCTACTACACTATAACTTTCAAACGGAAAGGTCTAAACACTTGAAACTTTCGGAGTAAGTTTGGGGCCTGAAGTTCTCGGGTGAGTTTGTTATTACGCTAAATCAGACTAATGCTTTCGTAGTTATTCACATTTGGAATGTTCTCTTCTTTTAATCAATATTTTCCAAACTTCAGTTTCATGGTCGAGTTTAAATTTAGCATTTGGATGTAAACTAACGACATAAAGGCTAGTGTAAAATTTCTTGAAGATTTCAATTAGAACATCAAAAAAAATTATTTTGTGGCTAGAGCAGCGTTAAGTGCTACCGAAATCATAGCTATTGTCCTACGATTGGACTTAAATTTTGCATTAAGATGTGAACTAAAGATAAGAAGGCTAATTGAAAAAAAGAGCATGGGTGATATGAACACGCGTGCAAAAGCTCCTAACTTTACGTCAGTGCATTTCACCATTTCAATCTTTTTAATTCGGGCACCTAGAGCTTCATATGCGGCTGCTTTATATTTTTTTCAGTTTCTCTCAGGAAGCCTTCATACTATCCTCTCTTCTTGGGTTTATTTGAATTTTATCCTTAATCCATTTCGCGTAAGTTAACCTGATCGATAAGTTCCATAGTGTTTCTGTGTTTATTTTCGATTCTCGAATTGCTTGTGCTGGGCTCTTTTGAGGTTCAATTTTTATTTTGATTTTGGTAACTAGCAAACTGGGATAGCTTCCTACATCGGCAGAATTTACCGTTCTGACTCTCAGTATTTGTGTTTCTGTTATTAACAATAAGGTCAACTGTAGACCCATGGTCTTTGGTGTTAGTGAATGCGAACTTATATTGTTCGTTAAGCTATAAAATATATTGTTGATATTTCATTAAATGTGCTTATAGCGATCATAAGTTCTACATTATCTAATACGGGCTCATTGAACCTTAATTTCAGAGATTATACTATTTCCACTGCGGACGTTGAAATTTCCAAGAATTATTATTATTGGTTGGTCAGTTGCTAATGATTCAACTGTATTTTGTAGTTGTTTATAAAAGGATTTTCTTTCTTGTTTAGGTTTATTATCTTCGATTAACTAAATTGACATTTTATTTATTTTTTTATTTTCTATTTCCATTCATAAAACTAAGATTAGTGAATATACGTAATTGCATTTTTTAATATTGCTTTGATATTTCTTTTTTTTACTATACTGTAAATCACTCGGTATTCGTTGTATTGTATTCGACCCTTAACTATCTTTTTGATCTCTTGTAGGACCTATATATCGATTTAATTATCTTTTAGTTCCTTTAGGGTTTTTGGGATCTATTGTTGAATGTTTTTTGTTCCAAGTGGCGAAACGTATCACATATTTTTTCAGGCCGTTATTCTTTTTCTAGCGTGGGTCGTTATCAGCAAAGTCTTCTTCAAAGGCTGAATGTCGGTTCTGTGAAACGCAATACTTTTTTACGTCGAGTAGAAAGTTATTTTGACCCTACAACCTTCCTCCTTTTTCCGTGCTTAGGACAAACACATAAATTACAGATGATTTTATTATCCCTAATAACCACTTAGGTACTCAATCCATCTAGCGATCATGCAGTTAGATTTTCCGCTAGAGAATATATTAAGGTTTTCCAATAAGAGGTTTCATTTTGAATAGCATCTTGGCAGGTGTCACTTTTCAAACTGTCATCTTTTGAAACTTAACAAGTTAAAACTGCACCATTACTAAAAATGGAATGATACACGCTTCACCAATGCACTGAAATTGTTAATATTCACTACAAAAATGATGAAAATTTAATTTTGCAGTCAAAGTTCGCAAAACTAAAGCACTTTTGGATCGTCGTGAAGCACCTAGGCCGGCAATAGTGAAACTGGTGGAAAATTTGAGCTGTTGGGACAAGTTAGTAATGTGAAGAATCGAAACCGTATGCGTCGCTCAAGAACAACAGAGATTATTGCTGCTGTAGCCCGTAGTGTTAACGAAAACCCAAGTTTATCAATTCTTCGTCGATCTTTGGAATTAGACATTGTAATAACGACATTACACCGTATTTTGCATAAAGACTTAGGTCTTAAGGCTTTTAAAGTTAAGTTAACACAAGAACTCAAGTCGGTCGGTCACCAGCAACATAGTATCTTCGCTGATTGGATCCTTGAAATGCATCAAAATGATCCGGATTTTCATCGAAAAAACATCTTAGTGGTTAGGTCCATTTTCTCCTCGGAGGCTACGTCAATAAGCAATATTATCGCATTTGGAGCTCAGAAAATTCAAAAATTATTATTGAAAAGCCTATCCATCCTCAACGTGTCCCTGTTTGGTGCGGTTTTTGGGCTGGCGGTGTAATTGCACCTTACTTAACCGAAAATGACGCTGGTGCAACTGTTACGGTGAATGGATTACTCTACAGAGGTATTATTAATGATTTTTTATATCCGGAGTTCGAAGATATTGATGTGGTCGACGTTTATTTTCAACAAGACGGCGCTACGTGCTACACAAGCAACGAAACAATCGCAATTTTGCAAGAAAAGTTTCCTGGCCGTGTTATTTCTCGAAAAGGCGCAATTGGCCACCGAGATTTTGTGATTCAACACCATTCGACTTTTTTCTTTGAGGCCACATGAAAGATGAGGCCTATGCCAATACTCCACAATCGAAATGGAATTCGTGAATTTATCGAGGACATACATCGTCAAATGTGCAAATTGGTCATGGAAATTTTCATGAAAGGAATCTGGTGCTGCAACCGTAGGTGTGGCGGCTATTTGGCTGATATCGTTTTCCATTGTTAATGATACCTTCCTCTTCACAATAAAATAAACATCCATTGATTTATCTCAAAAAATATACTCCTTTCTTAAATATCAAAAAAATTCTTTATGGAAATTTTTTTAGTTTTGAAGCCATGGCTGCCATATTTGAAATTATAGATGTCACCAGGTATAATTTGTGTTGGGTCTAGTTTGAAAAATCATCATGATAAAATAAACGCTTAAAAAGCTTTCGGTTATCAACTAAAATAAAATAGAAAAAGGCGTTTTACTTGATAGAAGAAATATAACAAAATTTGAATATCAAAACAGATTTAAAAATCCAGATAGTCTATGTTCGTCACAAATTCATAGAAAACTGTAAGGTATTATAAGGTTTTCTTTAAACCATTGACATTCCATAATGAAATTTATTCATACCTAAATATAATTATATATTATGTATAATATAAAATAGAAAAAGGCTTTTAACTTGATAAAAAAAATATAACAAAATTTGAATATCAAAACAGATTTAATCTGTTAGTCTTCTACAATTTTAATTTCAAAAAAATTTTTATTCGAAATACTTTTACAATTGAAATAATGTGTAAAATAAGCACCGCTTATATTTAATAGACGTATATAATCAAAACTCAATATACAATGTCAAATAGAATAACGAACAAATATAAAAAAAGTCATTTAAAATCAATAAATAAATATTTGAAGGAGACAAAATTTTGTTTCTGATCTTATCATAATGAAACCAATTCCTTTTCAAAAACATAAAACACAACTTAAGGATTTCTCAAAAAATATAATTCATTTGAAATATTCAATATAGTTAAATATTCAAATGAGTTAATTCAAAAATCTCTCAAAACATGTACTATATCGTCTAAAAACAATTATATTTCGTATAATCTCTTCATCGGACCTAGATAATATTTGAAATATCAAAATCAATTAACAATCAGTATATCGTACCTTAAAGTGAAAGCGGAACTTGTTTAACAGATTAACTTTAAAAATCCAGATAGTCTATGTTCGTCACAAAATCACAGAAAACTGTAATGTATCATAAGGTTTTCTTTAAACCATTGACATTCCGTAATGAGATTTATTCAAGCCTAAATATAATTATATATTATGTATAAAATAAACTAGAAAAAGTATTTTTGCTTGATAGAAGAAATATAACAAAATTTGAATATCAAAACAGATTTAATCTGTCAGTCTTCTACAATTTTAACTTCAAAAAAATTTGTATTCAAAAAACTTTTAGAATTAAATTAATGTCTACAATAAGCACCGCTCATATTTAATAGACGTATATAATCAAAACTCAATATACAATGTCAAATAGAATAAATAGACCAACAAATATAAAGAAGTCATTTAAAATCAATAAATAAATATTTGAAGGAGACAAAATTTTGTTTCTGATCATACCATAGTGGAACCAATTCCTTTTCAGAAACATAAAACACAACTTAAGGATTTCTCAAAAAATATTATTCATTTGAAATATTTAATATATTTAAATATTCAAATAAGCTAATTCAAAAATCTCCCAAAAAATGCACTATATCTTCAAAAAACAATTAGAATTCGAATAATCTCTTCATCGGCCCTAGATAATATTTAAAATATCAAAATCAACTAACAATCAGTATATCTTACCTTAGAGTGAAACCGGAACTTGTTTAACAGACTAACTTTAAAAATCCAGATAGTCTCTGTTCGTCACAAAATCACAGAAAACTGTAAGGTATTATAAGGTTTTCTTTAAACCGTTGACATTCCATAATGAGATTTATTCAAGCCTAAATATAATTATATTTTATGTGTAAATTTGCAATGAGTTTATTGCAAATGGAATTTCTGTGTGATCGAAATTGCCTAAGATTTGTCGCTGGTTAGAAATATTGCCAGTTTATGAAAATAGCCCGCGTATTTCGGAATCAACGTAGGATTTGATTCCCTAAGATATGCTCAATATAAGTAGTGTGTGTGTAGAATTGATGTTGGAATTATTATTAGATATAACTAATAATATATAGCAACAAACTAGATGAGAGATAAGTGGACTGTATTAAATGTTGTATGAAATGATTGTATTAAATTATTTGAACCTGGTTTCAGGGATTGAAAGAATACTACAAGTACAAGAAATATATTGAAGTATAAAGGGTGTTGAAGTATAAAATATGTGTCATAAAATGTTAATGTATACAAAATTAACTTACTGTACTTCTTCGGTATGTGCTATGTCCCATAGCTTGTCGGAGCCTCCGGTGTAGTGGAACCGTTTGGGAATACTGAGTGCTTGTGTGTGTTGTCTTCGTCATCTTCCCGTTCTGTGTGTAGTCGACTTGGTACATCAAGAAATACACGAAATTTCGTCTATGGTTTCTGTGGTTGTTCTTCTTTCGTGGAGAAATTAGAAGCAACCACGGTGGAAAGATTATGCTTCCTACAACAATATTGGATGACTATAGAATGTACATGCGCAAACACTATGAGCATGAGATTACATGCTGTGGCGGAATTTTGTGCCTTAACATTATGTATAAAATAAAATAGAAAAAGGCTTTTTACTTGATAGAAGAAATATAACAAAATTTGAATATCAAAACAGATTAAATCTGTTAGTCTTCTACAATTTTAATTTCAAAAAAATTTTTATTCGAAAAACTTTTAGAATTAAATTAATGTCTACAATAAGCACCGCTTATATTTAATAGACGTATATAATCAAAACTCAATATACAATCTCAAATAGAACGAATAAACCAACAAATACAAAGAAAGTCATTTAAAATCAATAAATAGATATCTGAAGGAGACAAAATTTTTTCGAAATTAAAATTGTAGAAGACTAACAGATTAAATCTGTTTCGATATTCAAATTTTGTTATATTTTTTCTATCAAGTAAAAAGCCTTTTTCTATTTTATTTTAAACATAATATATAATTATATTTAGGCTTGAATAAATTTCATTGGGGAATGTCAATGGTTTAAAGAAAACCTTATAATACCTTATAGTTTTCTGTGATTTTGTGACGAACATAGACTATCTGGATTTTTAAAGTTAGTCTGTTTTAAACAAGTTCCGGTTTCAACGTTCCACGTCGGAACTCAGTTGGCGAACGATTGTATTCCTCTCTACTTGAACCCGTCGGTGAGTACGCTGAGTTAGGTATTATCTGAAACTGGTCGCATCCTCTATGTGATACGCTGGAAAGCTGTAGTAGAGTAAAGTAGCAATCTTGACGAGGAGCGGGACACGTGGCCATACACTCCCTTTCCAGTGAGCTTCGGTAAGGTCACTGAATTGGGCGTTGGATTTTCGCAGGAAACAGTCCACCATTGGGCTAGACGGGGTTCCATCTCCAGTGGGGTTATTGTGGAACAAAAATAGGAAAGGTACCTCGGAATGTTGGATAGAATAGTCGGGGTCACTAATGAATGGATTGGTTCGCTCTTGAAGCAAACTCGCCATCACGTCGGCGTCACCAATTAAGCTCTGAAGTGAAACGCATGTTATGTGAGAGAGCTTCAACCTCTTTATTCGGTAGGTAGCGTTTCGTTCCAACTTTTTATCCCTGAACTCATAGATAGGTGTAGAGTGCAAGTCTGCCTATGACACCAGTGACCTTGTTCCACGTCGGAACTCGGTTGTCGAACACTTGTACTGCGCTCTACCAGAACCGGGCGAGGACGGTAAGCTCGTTATTCAGAAAGCAGTGGTGTCCTCTATATGCTACACCGGAAAGCTGCAGCAGAGCGGAGCAGAATTCTGAACGAGGACAGAGCACGTCGCCACACTCTGATAATTAAATAGGATGCTTTGATGTTTGATGATCAAAGATCGATTGTATGTTTCAGAACCATCAATAATTAAGGATTTCACATTAAAAAACAACAAAGATAAAAAGGTTAAAGACAATAAATCTGGAATTTATAAGTAGACTTGAAATGATTTCGTATATTGGGTCAATTCTTTGAGAAAAGATTATAGGAACCGCAGAGAAGTTAAACGCTAGATACCTCTCAGTCAAGATATACCACTCATTTGAAATTGGGCATTATTTCAACAACTATAAAATTATTCATCAATTATTCATTATTCAATTCCGATAAGGTCTTCATCGGTCCTACTTCACATTTAAAAAATAAAATCAATTAACAATAACTCTAAGACCGCATGGTATCCTCGTTTGAACACATTAACTTTAAAATCCAAGATATTCTATGTTCGTCACAAAAATTACACAAACCTTGTAAGGTTATATTATGGTATTTAGTTAAACCACATGGTATTTATATAGTGAGATTTTTTTAACCTGATATATAATAATTATATATAAAATTAAATAATGAAGAGATCCACATATTTTTAAGCGGGAATTTTATGCATATTTGTCGCTGTCGATGCCAGAAATAAGAGTCTATGGTCACTTCGTAGACTTGCGCGCGCGTCTGAAAATGTAAACAACCCCGGGAGATGAACCTTTCGCTCTGCAGAAGATTGGTGGTAATCATTGTAGACAGAACGCCGGTTTCAGAAAGTCCAGTTTTTCTTTGTTAGAAATAGAACGTCATTGTCCATTGTTCATTTAAAGTGAATCTTAAACACAAAGGGAAGTCGACTGAGCTGCCCTAACATGTAAAGTTATTGATTGTATTGTATTGAATCACCTGAGGTTAACGTGAGTGTTATTTATGTCATGTATTCTTTATTCATTGGTGGATTTTACTGTATTGATGCTCCAGCTAGGGGCGACCTGTTTACATTAATCTGAATTGACCATTTAACATATTTCATACATGTAAGCGTCTTTATCTTCATTTCATTTATTAGGATATAAGAGGTGGTTATCAATGGTACTTTGTTTGAGAATTCAGAGTGTTTAGATTGAATGAAATGTAGATCTACAATTAGATATTGACACAACAACCATGTGTCTTCAAAAAGAGCCGTAACAAGGCTTTCTTGAACAACTATCATTAGATATAAATATTACAACCTCTGTGTCTTCAGAATGTCGCAACAAGACATTCCTGAACAACAATATTATGCGCCCAGATATATAATATATAATAATAATCTAATTAGATAGTAGGTGTGTGAATGGGGAATTCCTGACTAAAGTGTTATTGTTAAGCTACCTCGAAGATCTTTGTTACATGTTCCTACCTGCCAGGTTATCAGTGTGTTAACTGATTGCTGTTTTTACCTTTGCATGCACACTAATTATGTCTCTGGATATTTGAAAGGTGGTCGATCTTTGGAACCTTGATTTTATGAATAAAGGGAAGGACAGGGTTGAAGAATGTATGGGTGCTGAAGAGAGGACAAGGTTTTTTATCCCTGACTTTTTTTGTCCTAAAGTATAACCACAAAGTAAACCACAATACCTGGTTGCTAGTCGTAACTTATCTGTCAGTGATTACAGACCTATCGTAGTGTAGTCTACAGAGACTGGTACTTGTAGATGTTCAATCGGTCGTATTTATGCGTCGACTACTGCTGGAAAACATTGCACACTTGAAGAGTTCGGTCTTTTGGTGATATTTTCTTCATTTATTGGTTTTTGAAACTTTTATCTTCAGCAATATACTGTTTATAGGTGTTGTTATTTATCACCTGATCTTATAAACTCATTATAAGATACAAAAGTACATTAAAAATTCTCCTTATAGCAAACATAACATCAAAGCGACGTGAAAATAGCATAGATTTGGTCTTTATCATGTGTACGATTCATTTAAGGTTTCTAATCAAAGGCAATATGAAAGGAGAACGAACGAAATTTTTATTTGGCTTTTATGAAGTGCTATACATTATACTTCATGAAATTTCGGAATGAAACAGAATTGATGCATTTTTCTTAGTTCAGCTTTATGTAAAAATTTGCAGCTTTTTTTTAAAGATACATAAGGGGCTAGTCGTTCATTATAGATAACTTATTGGAAATAATAACTCATTTTTCTTTGGCAATAATTTAACTCTTACTGCTCATTAGTACTGTGGAGTTTCTATTCTAAAGAGTATAGGATTAAAATATTAAATCAAGAAGTGCTTTTTGTAGAAAATTATTTACTGGTGCAAACTTATCAATAAGGAATTCCTAGAAATATTATTATCAGAAGTTAGAACCTTCGTAACTTATTTCATTAAATATTCATTACGGTATAAATTTTACATCACTAAGTGCCGAATCGTTGCCAAAAAGTTGTTTTTTTGGTATTTTCAACAGGTTGGCTTGTGTTGAGAATGAGACTAACAATATTTTTTCGATAGTTACAGAATTCAGATAATCCAGTTCTTCAACGTCTTTTGAAGTGCATTCCAGAAGTAAAAGCAGCTAATACTTCATTCAAATTGGACACGTGGCCGTTGAGTGACATTATCATGCAATTCGATAGCGACTACATGGTATATTGGGGCTCAGTGACAGCATCGGGATGCCAACATTTTGTGTTGTGGTTCATCTGTCGATACCCCATTGGTGCAAGTCTAGAGCAGGTTTGAACAATTGAAGAAGTTTTTACTTGAAGATTAAAATATTGTATTTCCAGATGGAAGCATTTCGAGAGTTGAACGATTTGCATGAAAAACCTCTCTTGAGGAATTTTCGTCCCATAAATCCGTCGAATGATCGGCATGTCTTTCATGTAAATCCTTCGAATAATCGACACACTACCTTGTATCCCTTAGCACTGTCAAATAAAAGACAGAGAATGTAAAGTTTATCGACTATGTTTCTTACCACGATTAATTTACTGTGGAGTGTTTGCAATAATCTTGGTCATTGATCCTGGTTTTCGTGACCACTTAAATTGATCACAAATCGTTGTTTTTGGTGTTGTACTTACACACCAAATTTTGTGGACTGTATAATTGTCGATTTGTTGTATTGATTAACTCCACAGATAATCAACCAATGAAGAGGAATAGGTTTTAAGTCTAAATATTTTCTAAGAAAAACAATGTATATTTTTTGTCAACCGAGTGTATTAATTGCATGAAAACTCAGTGACGCAGTTCGACATAAATGACATATACAAAAAAAGAACTACAAGTGCTAATGATTCACAGTGTTAATTATAACAATTGAATAAGTATTTGAAACGAATCTGTGAACAAGAAAAAACAAGTAGTTGAAAAGAATGTGACACAGTATAAACCAGTAGCTGAAACGAATATTGAACAAGTAGTGAATGCACTAAAGCATGTAATGCTACTTGAACACACTGACTTGGATCCCCCTTAAGTTGAAAATATCCGGAAATTTAGTTGGTTACCGTTTTCGGGGTTAATTATGACTTAAATGTGAAATTTAAGATGTAGGCTTCCAAGAAAAGTAGCGTTAAAAGGTTGAAAAACGTTACATAAAAGAAATTTTTCTAACGGTCCAATAGAATTGTTAAAGATTTAAACAACGGGTCAAAACTGTACCTTTCTATCAGATCAAAGTATAAAACCCAAATAAGGTGTAAATACCAGGATCCCTAAATTCCGAAGACCGACAACCATTCATTTAAAATTAATTGCTTCGTACCGATAAGGGAGAAAGGTAAGGTATATATATATATATATATATATATATATATATATACTACTCTGTCAAGAAAGTACCGGGAATTTTCAATTAAAACAACATTTTTACATTTAATCGTCAGAACTTATTGGGTCGCCTTCAAAATAGGCTCCATTTGCTCCAATACATCTATGCCAACGGCACTTCCAATTATCGAAACATTTTTTATAGGCGCTTTCCAGGATGGACTTTAGCTCTCGCGCCGAATTTTGTTTTATGGCTTCAATCAACTCAAAACGGGTGCCACGAAGGGGCAATTTTAGTTTTGGGAAGAGGAAAAAGTCGCAGGAAGCCAAATCCGGCGAATACGATGGTTGCTGAAGCACGTTTGTTGAGTTTTTGGCGAGAAAGTCAGTCACAATCGTAGCTCGGTGAGAAGGCGCGTTATCGTCATGCAAAATCCATGAGTTGTTCGCCCACAAATTTGGCCGCTTCTTACGGATACGCTCACGCAAACGTTTCATAACGCCTAGGTAATACTCCTTGTTTACCGTCTGACCCTCTGGAACGAATTCGTAGTGCACCACGCCACGGATATCGAAGAAAACAATGAGCATCACCTTCATTTTCGAGCGGCTTTGGCGTGGTTTTTTGAAGGCTCTGTACCACTGATATGCACGAGTTTTCGATAGAGCATTATCACCAAAGGCCTTTTGCAACATTTTCAATGCATCAGCACACGAAAATTCATTTGCAACACAAAACTTTGAACAAATTCTTTGCTCAACGTAATCACCCATAGTAAAAATCGGCACGCACTCTGACATCGACTGACTTAATCAGCTGTTGCAAACACACTAGTTGACAGATCCCGCTCAAGCTTGGCATAGTAATTATGGACAGTGGTACCAACCTAGGAAAAAATTTTTCACCTGCCTCATTGCCCCGCCAGATTTAAATCGATAATTCCCGGTACTTTCTTGACAGAATGTATATACAGCTATACTGTGCAAAACAGCGGTAGCAACAATAATTGCCCTTATGGTCGTTAATTTAACACTCATTCCTTTAGAAAGGATAGGAAAACGACGTTTCCAAATTCCATACTTTCTCTCCACCACATTTCTAGTTTGTATAATTGACTGCTTATATAATTTTTCAGCTGCAGTTATAGCTTCCGGTAACTTTGTGATAAGATAAGTCTGCAAACTATATATAACCACTATCACCAAGTAGCAAATACCGTCCAAATTGACCATTCTCAAATTGTCTCTTCAAGACACTGTTATTAAAGATGGTTTGATCATGTGTTGAGCCAGGTCATTTAGCTACAATAATTCTGATTCTCAAGTCAGAATTACACACGGTTTGAACGTTAACATATTTCGTAGTACGCTGAAATCAAACAAAATGGGCTAATGTGACAGAGGAAGGTTATGTCCACTGCGCACACTGCGCACCTGCGCAGTGTCGAGCTGTCCTTTTACAGCCGTAAAGGGCCGATTTTCTCACTTTAAGATAAAAGACGCTTTTAACGGCCAGTTTCATAAACAACATCAAAAGGCTCCTTCATGATGTAGCGAACAACTTCTCTGCTCCTCCTCCAGAAACCTACCTTGCTCTATCGTAGTTTAACCGTCGTACCGATAGAGGACCCGACCAGTCATGAGATTCGTGACTAACCGTCCCCGCCAGGTTCAAATAGAGCAAGGCACTGCGTTTGAAGATCACCGTTCCAAGTGGACGCATGGTCACCGGCATCACAGGCAGAGCTGCGCATCACGCCTTGTCTGATGAGTTTCAGATGCGCATGCTCGGAAACGGAACGCCGTCTCCCTAACTAAGAGGTGGAAGCTCCCTCGCAACATCCGTTATCATTTAAGAGCTTCAATGATAAAGTCCCTTTATGAAAAAGGATCCTTCAAATGGGAGCATCAGTTTCATAAACGCACATCGACCGTCCTTTACTTAAAGCTTCCTTTCATGCGCCGGTCATATGTTTCCGACTGTTGGCTATCCTGAGAACTAGTGATTTTACGAATATAGTTGGTGATATTCTGTAAAAATTGTGAGTTATGCGTCGGAACTTGTAAAAAGAAAAAGAGAAGAAGCATAAATCGATCTTTGCATAAACATGGTTATGTGCAGAACACAGTATATTGAAATTTATATCATTATTAGGTGCGAATTGCTATATTTTAGTACGTGGGTTATATGAATGAATATGGAAGAAAATAGAAAAAAAAATTTCACTTTAAAACCTGAGGAGGAACTATGCCTCTTGGAATTGATTGAAAAAGAGAATTTTGATATTATAGGATAAAGTCTGGCAGATAATAGAAACTGCTTTCAATGCAACAGTTCTCCATTGGAGAAATGGGGACCAGCTCAAATACAAATATGACAATATAAAAACTGAAACCAGAAGGTGGTAGCTGCTCAACGCAGTCATATTAAAGGGACTGGTGGTAGGGCTCCATTGAAATTGAGGGAGCTAATTTCCAAACAGTTGAGCCCAACTGTTACGAACCCACTTGCCGAAGCGAAAGAGATGTATTATAAAAAAAACAGCTCTAGTAGAAGCTCAGATAGTGGCTATCGAGAAAGAGAATAGAAGAAAAAAAGAGGAGCATTCGAAGCTCAAAATATTAGATTTGCAAATTATGGAGATGAAGAGAAAATTAAATAATAATAATTAAATCTTTTTATTTTGAATGCACTATCTGTGAAAGGCGGTTTTAAAATTTTATCAGCATTGCTGCAGACTATGAAATCCCCTTAAATTTAAATTGAAAACAGAAATTTCAATATCACAATATTTTTATTTATTTATTCTCACTTGAAACTTTTTCAGATGTAACCTAAAGTAAAACAATGAATCTGAAATAAAAACATAGAAACCTATCTAAATACATACCTTGTAAAATCTTATAAAAATTATATAAAATCTTGTCATGTTGAAGACACAAAATGAATATGATGAATCATTTCACAAGTGACAAGCAAATTTATTTTCAATTATCATTAAATTAACACTCATTCCTTTAGATAATACAGGAAAACGACGTTTCCAAACTCCATACTTTCTGTCCACCACATTTCTAGTTTGTATAAATGACTCCTTATATAAATTTTCATGGTTTCAGTTATGGCTTCCGGTAACTTTGTCATAAGATAAGTCTGCAAACAATAACCTTTATCACCAAGTAACAAATACGGTCCAAATTTACCACTCTCAAATTGTCTCTTCAAGACACTGTTATTAAAGATGGTTTGATCATATGTTGAGCCAGGTCATCTAGCTACAATATTTCTGATTCTCAAGTCTGAATCACACACGGTTTGAACGTTAAGGGCAAAATAATATTTTCGATATCGAAAGATCTCTGCATCATCACCACCCGGAGAAGGGATTTTAATTAATGTGCAATCTAGAGCACCAATGACACTTGGAAAACCAGTAATTGCATAAAACTTTTCTGCTGCTTCTTTTTGGTTGTAAATTTTTGGTCTTTTTACAATTATTTCTTCATCATCTGATGAAGAACTAGAGCTTGAATCAGCATTCAACATTTGGTGCAACATATTTCGTAGTAAGCAGAAATCAAACAAAATGGGCAAATCTGACAGAGGAAGGTTATGTCCACTGTTTATGTGTACCTGCAAGCACCTTCGCAGCGTCGAGCTTCTCGTTAAAGGATCCTTTTTCAGCCGTAAAGGCCCGATTTTCTCACTTCAAGATAAAGGACGCTTTTAAGTTCCCTTTAACCTCAAAACTTGCTGATGAAACACGTTTTATCATTAAAAGGGACTTTTTCGGAAAAAAGAGGCTTTAATTTCGTTTATGAAACTGGCCGTAAGTTCCCTTTAACCTTAAAATTGGCCTATGAAACACGTTAAAAATATGATGTATAAATCATTAAAAAAAATCAACATATTAATTGAAAAATGCTTACGTAAACATGGGGGAGGGGGTAAGCGCTTTGCTTACTTTTGCTGACAAGGGGGATGGGGGGGGGTTAATAATTGTAATAAATCTGCTTACGTAATACTTGAATGGCCCCGAACACACCTAATCGTAGCCTCGAATATTTTCCTGTGCACGATTCTGCACTAAAATCATAATCGGGTCTTTATTCTCTCGATATTTCAAATTAGCTACCCTTATCTATTGTGAGAACTTCCGTTCACAAGACCTCCCGGCGCAAATGTAAATGAATCGATTCATTGATTGACCTTAAATGAATCGGTCCATTGATTGAACTTGAATGAATCGATTCATTATTGCTTTCCGATTTATCGCCCGTTGTTTAGGATACATTTCTATCTCAAATAATTAACACCGCTTGTCGGTTCTCGAGCTTTATTCAATAAACTTGTTTGGATCAAAATTTATTGCCCTATTTCTAAGTAAAACATAGGGCCTTTATTACAATACTCTCCTCAATGAAAAAATTTTGTCATTACATAGCCATAACTTTTCCTATTCTCATGAATCCGTATGGCAGTCCACGAGTCTATTCGCCTTGGTACCTTATAACAACTAATAAAATTCAGTAGGTTCAATATCACTATAAATTGAAGCAAGGTGGTATGTTCCGGAAAAATGGAATATAAATTATAACACAATCATGAACAGCAATCAACATGACCTAACTAAACTGAAATACAATAGTCAACAGTTAATTACATAAGTGATATTATGTAATAAGCCACCTCTTTATGGAAGGTGGTTGGATGGAAAATATTCTAGATTCACTTAATTACGAATAGGGTGCGAACCAATCCTAGTCGAGCGGTCCTAGGAAGGGTACGGCCTTCGCGAAAATGGAAGGTCTTTGATGTTAATAAATTTTCTCTGTATTAATGAAAATGGTAATGAAACTCAATTATGGATTTAAAGAAGTATAATGATAAAGTGTGCCAAAATACAGTAGTTTTATTAATCCTAAACTCAATAAAATTTAAATAAAGATGATACACTGAATAATTAAGGAGAGGGCGAAGCGGATCCCTCAAGCACTACGAATCATTTATATAATTCTTAATTCTGTTTAAACTCCTCAAACATTATAATTACGAAGAGATATGTCAACCTTCTTCTTAATTTTTGACTCTACTTTAATTAGACAATTTCAACCTGAATAAAATACCAGAATTTTCAGATACTTCTTACCCCTAGACTCCAAGACCATAGATTCAAAACATAACTGAGCACACGTGATCTTACAAGAAACGACCTATTTAATACGAACAATAAACGATGAAAAGCGACTACCGGTACTCTTTAATTCCTTGGTCCCGCACTATATTCAATTTCTCCAATTCTTCTGACTCAAATCTTAGACTTCTAAAAATAATTACTAATATCACTCAATATAATTATGATAATGCTAAATTCTGAGACCAATTCGAGCCTCGCACGATCTTTCTCGACGATCTTATTAGTTTTTCCGACGTATCAAGACTGCCTAACAAACTCCGATTTGGTCCTCTTAATACTTTGTACGTGTCGGTTTTCTCCTTCCAAATTTTTCTTGGTCCGTTCACCCGCTCAAAATTGCAACTAAGCACTTCTCAAAATTTCAGCTCTTTGTCGTACCCCATGTCGACGTCAGCGTGTTTCTTTGGAATTTCCGTTCCTGCACTCATCTGAAGGAATATGTTTACGTTTCATACGATTAGCTCTTATGAACTTTTTAATGTGTAGTTTGTTATTATAATATATAGGTCAGAGTAAAATAATTTCCTTTAGAAGCCGCCGTTCGGTCGTGCCTCAACAGCGAATTTCTAAGTTTTACCATCAAGTGGTCTGGAGATTAGAATAAACAAATTAATTCTGGGGAATTGAACCTAGCGTTGAATTTACTTTTGTCCAATGAATTAATCCCTGTATCGTTACAGTCCTTTCATGATTTTTAAACCTTGTTGGTTTACCACTATTAAAAACAAAACAATTTACTCAATTGCTATATCTATCACATTCAAACTCCATAATGTTCTCCTATACCTTGATAGCTTCCCTCTAAAGATGGCCTTTCATCTCAGGCATAACCTTCTAAAAGTGGCTCTCAGGTGTTACCAATATACTAGATAACCGTAGATTAAATTCAATGTTCAATGAAATAGTTTTTCCAAAAACAAATATCCGCACGACACTGCTCTATAAAACATATAGTCCGTACGTTGCTTGCATGATGACAAATTCCGCTGAGCGTGCACTAATTGTCCAAGCACAGCCCTTTTACAGTCCAGTGACGTAGACTGCGAATATCATCAAGGTCGAGTATTCAAATCACATCACGTCCATATTCAAGTTTATAACTCTTACGTCTTCTTCTCTTTTAAGACACATCGCCTATTTCTAATCAGGGCAAATACTGTCCAATCGATAATTTCATATTCTGGAACGTTTTCCCCATTCATTTCCTCTTTTTCTGACGATTCATCTTCAGGACCTCCTTTTTATTATCTCCACCTTATTCAATATTCCTATTCTTGGAACTGGGTTATCATCCCAGCAAACTCTCTCAGCATACGAAATTTCGTCATCTTCAGTTAACTTCAGTTTGTGTTCGGGAAACTAGGACAAAAATAAATTATTGTCATTTGGGGAATCAGTACGAAAAATAAATCTCTCCATCTCGTATTATTGCATCGTCATTACATGTCCTTCGTAAAGTTATACAAATTCAGACTCATGCTCTGGGTTCATCTCACATTTCTTTGGCGCTCTCTTTAAGTCTTTAACGGAAGGAATAATAATAATATTCTCCAAATTCATCCATCTGGTCAGTAAGCAACACCGCTGCATCTATAGTCACTCTTGTCTTTACCTCGACAGATTCTTCATGATTCCATATTTTCTCCCCTCAACTTTGTCCCATCATATACAACATTGAGTTCAGTGTACTTCGCGTTATCGCGAAAGATGATTGTCATTATATCGGCACTGTTACAGTTCAAGAAGACACTATTTTTTGGTAACATTTTGATAGCCCTTACATCCTTGATGATGACCAAGTATCTCATTTATTCCAGGTCCATATCTGACTGCCTTGTAGTTGATCTATTCCTATATAACATACATCAAGAAAATAAAAGCATAATTGATCAGATACGCATTCTCCCAATAAGAATAATTCTAATACATTGAATACAAAAAAGGAATTAAAACTATTACTCATGAAATCATAAATGAATATTCATAAAAGTGTTTTCCTACCAATCAATAAATATTATAATGTGAAGCCTTTGACTCAGAATTATATTCGCTTCTTAGAACCAAAAGAATCACTGAATATATCAAAAAAATCAAATACATTTTCACATTGTTACTAGCAAATTAAAAAAGCAAAACGGATACCATGAAATCATATCAATTAATTCAAATAAATAAAGTTCATATACTCAAAATTATACATAAACATAACGGAACATGACCACCTATTAAAAAAAAACTTAATTACCACAAAAACTACAATTTAAGCCTCACTCCATTATGTGAAGCGTTGTACTCGCTCTTATGTTTTCCGAGCGACCAAAACGCTTTTAATCTTATTCCCCAACTCGAAATTATCCAAATAAAACATCAAGTTCAATTTTGACTAACTTAGCATTTCTCTATAAGATAATTAATTTTCTGTCAAAATGGAACAACTGTATTTACCTAACATGAAAAATCATAACCAACTGAACCTGATACAAACATAAATTAATCTTGAATTCATATCTGAACAAAAAAATAAAAAAACCTAGGAGTCTGGAGTTTTTCCAGAACAATTAAAGCTTTCAAAATCTAAACTGAAAGTTAAAATAAATTGTAACAACTCAGCTACAACTATATTTTAAAATGCCCGAGCCCAGTCGGTTTAACTGGGTCGTGAGCCTGATCTCACAATTCCACAAAATGAAAGGACAAAACTCCCTGACAAACAAGTCACTCGTTTAATTTACCACAAGTAATTTTTCTTACAAATTACATATATACATTTAAAAGAAATATACAATTTACTATCTTACACTAGAGTAAGTTTCAATAATATTATTACCGATAAAAGTAGAAAAATATATATATAAAAATGGGAATGTTATTATTATTAATATATACAAAAATTTGAAGTTCCTTAATGTGGTATGAATATATACAGAATTTCTCAATATTACTTCCCTGGTTGGTTTAGAATACAGGCTAATGTTTTGCCAATCAAAACAGGTGGTGGTTTTGTAGGTCGTCTCAAGCAGGCTGTTATGTAGTTCTTTGAACTTAATAGCTTCAACGTCTTCGGGCAACCAGTGTTCGTGTAACTATTCCTCACCAAGAAAACTTCCAAACTCCAGGAACAAATAACAGGAAAATAATCCAAGAGAAATCCAGGAAAAATATTCCATAAAAAAAATCCAGAAAAAGATAATCCAAAAATAATTCCAGGAAAAGATAGTCCAAAAAAAAAAAACTGTCAAAAAGAGAACAAAAATGAGAAATACGTTACGTTAAAATTTTGAACACTTCCGCCTCTGGAACTTTTCCTCAAAAATGGGAAAAAACACTTGTGTATTTTCTTCGCCATTTCCGACAAAAAAAAAATGCAGAAACTTTCAAGGCAATCGTATGCAAAATTTTCCAGGACAGAAGTGTGTTTTAAAAACAAAGGAATAAATAATAAAGTTAAAATAATGTTACATTATAAATAAAAAAACGTACACGTGCATCGAGCAGAAAGTTTCATACAACCAATATAAAAAATTTGATAGAGGCATTCCAAAAAGAAAAATATATGATAAAAATACATGCTTTATATGCAGTTCAAACATAAAAACGAATGATACTTACCCCTTCTTTGAGGGTTTTTACTTCTAATCTTCAAGAAAAATTAACTAACGAGAAAATAAATTTTATGACATTCCGATTTCAACTTTACTCTGCAATCGTGAACCGGAAAAGAAATAATTCCTTCATATCAACGCGCACGTGACGACACATTGACGGACAGATATCCCAATTTCTTCATTCACCGGTCTTCTCGATAAAGGTGATATACCAGCGAATAAATTCGACGTGTAGATCGCTACACTACCCTCCATTCCCCCCAAAAAAAAAAAATCTTGTCACAAAGAGATTTTTTTTTTCTTTGCAAAAAGTTGAAGTTACACAGGAAAAGTTGGGCGCCAGTGATTTATGAATCACAAGGTAAATAAAGGTGAATGACTTCAAATAGACATAAAACTGCATCTGAAAGACACAAAAGATTTATGAATTCTAGACCAACTAAACAGCCACACGAAAGAGACATGTCAGCACATCATACAGATACCGTATAACTGTATGTTGATCCGAAAAGAGGTAGAAGTCTACATTAGGGGTTAAGGGAAAAATTTAGCCAGAGCAGAAGATAAAGATAACCGTAATGGCAAGACAAGAGACATAGAGACTGTCTCTCCACTACGGGAAGGTAAATGCTCTCAGTTAAAAAGAGAAAAGGAAAGGAAAAGGAAGATAATTACCCCTAAATACTTCAAATAAAAATTATGTCAAAAAAAAGTCAATGAATTCGTAAAATATATATATGAGGAATGAGGACGGTGCAATGAATAGTGGGGATATAAGACTATTAACAAGGACACATGAAAGAACAGTATTTTGAGTCACTGAGATTCGACATTTAAATCATCATCGGGGTCATCTTCAGTTAAATCAGGTTTTATATCTTTGATATGAAAATTTCCCAAATTCCTACCAGATAAGTCGACTAAATTGTAGACAAGTGAAGATATTATCTTATTTACTATGCAAGGGACGAATTTTGGAGCAAGCTTTGAGGTGAAATTTTTCGAAGCATCGGACAGAACAAAGTTTTTTTTCCAAACCCTATCACCGATGTTCAAACGAACATCACGTCTTCTAAGATTGTATCTACGAGCGTTGATCTCATAAGAATGCTTCAAACGTTTTCGAACGTCTTCATAAAGCTCTGGCAGCTGTTGAACCAAATTGGAATCCAAAACTCTATTCCCTATAGTGACGGCGTTATTAGCATTTTCCGAAATAAGACCATAGAATGATCCATCAGTAGCGACATTCCTAAGAAAAACTAAAAAGGAAGGACTATATTTCAAGCCCTCACTCCTAGCTAGTCTTATAGCCTGAACTATTTGGTGAATGTGCTGGTCCCAAAGTTTGTGATCACCATCGATGTATGATCTGATGGCAGTGACGATTGTCTTGTTTACACGCTCCGTTGGATTTATTTGGGGATGGAATCGAGCGTTATAAAAGATTTTTTGGACACCATATTTTTTCATCAGATTCTTGAATTCAGCAGAAACAAATTGTGATCCATTATCCACGGCAAAAATTTGAGGAACTCCGAAAATCAAGAAAATCTGATTCTCGATAAATTTCACAATGGCCCTACTAGTAGCCTTAGAAAGTGGCTGCACGAAAACAAATTTGGTGAACCAGTCAGTCACCACTAAAAGATACTGGTTACCTGTTTTGGACCGTGTATAAGGTCCCAGCAAATCAGCACTCAAGAATTGAAATGGGAAGTTAATATTTCGATACTTGCCCATTAAACCAGCCTGGGGTAGGTTTCCTGGTTTACAAGAAGCACATACCTTACAGCATCTTACATACTTAATAATTGAGTTCTTCATCCTAGGCCAGTAATATAAAGAGGAGATACGGTGCAAGGTCTTGTAAACACCAAAATGTCCAGCAACTGGCTCATCATGGAACTCCTTCATAACTTCCAGCCTGTGAGGAGTGGGCACAACAATTTTCCATTCCGGAGAGTCATTTATTATTCGGTACCTGGGCAAAATATGTTTATATAAAACACCATTGCTTACTCTAAATTCTGGATATAGATCTGGACGGTCGCTTACTTTAGTTCGCAAATTGCTATACCATTTATCGACTCTTAATTGAGAGAGATTCAAAACTGAAACTTGTAAAGTGTCAGTTGACAAACGAGAGAGTGAATCAGCCACAGTGTTGAGGGATCCGCTTCGATGAACAATTTTGAAACGATATGAAGATAATCTCATAATCCATCTAGATATCCGTTGATTGGGATTCTTCATCGAGTTGAGCCATACTAGAGAAGAGTGATCCGTTATGACGGTAAACTCAGTACCTTCGATATATGGTCTGAATTTTTCAATAGACATCACTATAGCCAGAAGTTCTTTTTCTGTAGTAGAATATTTGCGTTGGCTTTTATTCAAAATCCTACTGTAATAGGCAACCGGATGTTCCAAACCATCCTCCTCCTGAAACAAAACCGCTCCAATACCATTATCACTAGCATCGCATGCAAGACAAAATGGTTTAGAAAAATCCGGACTTGCCAAAATGGGAGCTGTTGTCAACAACGATTTTATCCTGAGGAATGCTTCATTTGCATCATCCGTCCATGCAATGGGTTGTCCTTTCTTTCTTCCCTTCAACAAATCAGTAATTGGACTACATACTGAAGCAAAATCTCTCAAAAACCTACGGTAATAACCAATTAAACCGATCAACCGACGGATCTGTGTGGTATTTTTGGGAATCGGGTAATCCAAAATATCTTGAACTTTGGATGGATCCGCTCTTAAACCATTTGCATCTACTACAAATCCCAAAAAGTTCAATGAAGGTCTACAAAACTTACATTTTTCGAAGTTAACTGTCAGATTCGCCTCCTTCAGACAATGAAACAGCTTTCTGAGGACAGCAAGATGCATTTCAAAGGTAGGGGTGCAAACGATTATGTCATCGATATAATAGAACACATAAGGCTCTAACGATGGACCAATGACCATATCCATAAGTCTTACCATTGCCTGACAAGCACAATTCAAACCAAACGGTAATACATTGAAACAGAACAGTCCTCTGCCTGGAATAGCGAAGGTTGTTTTTATCTTAGATTCCTCGTCCAAAGGAATCTGGAAGAATGCCTGTTTCAAATCTATTGAACTAAGATAACTTGCATCCCGTACTTTGCTCAAAATAGAATCAATGGGAGGCATTGGATAACTATCAGGAAGAGTAATGGAATTCAACTTCCTGGCATCGAAGACAACCCTATAGGTACCATCTTTCTTGGGGACCAACCAAAGTGGAGACAACCATGGGCTGCACCCGGAGACAGGTTTGATAATGTTGAGCCCCAACATCTTATCAATCTCCTCGTTCAAAACTCTCTGCATTGCTGGAGAAAGCGGATATTGTCTTTGCCTAATCGGCTTGGCATCTCCTGTATCAATATGATGCTCATATAAATGCGTCTTACCCAACTTATCAGACGGCGCAATTTGATTGAATAGGTCGACAACAAAATCCAGTTCGTACTTTTGCGAATCTGTCAATGACTCAGATCCAAGTAAGGCGCGAACTACAGCTACGGAGTTATCTAAAGATAGGTAAGAGGAACTATAAGTAAAATCCTTAAAATCAAGAGTTAAGTTAAATTCATGAATGAAATCCATACCCAAAATAAGATCGTGATTTATCGATGGTACAACAAGAACCTTGAGAACCTTGATCATATCGTTCAAACTTATGGGAAGGTTGACATAGCCTAGAGTATCTTGAGGCCTTCCATCAGCCGTAGTGAGATTAACCGATACGTCATAGTGTAGGCAGAGATTCAACTTTCGCAGCAGATGAATAGAAGAGGAACCCAAAATTGTAACATTGCTCCCACTATCTATTAAGGAGGATATAGGCTGACCTCCAACATGAACTGTTAGATAAGGACGATTGTCCTTTTGCCGAAGTTCCAATAGCGGATTGGTTTCCCTCAAGAGACATTCTTTCCTTTTGACTATTTTTCGAGCATTACCAGAAGATAAACTGTGATGACCATCAGATAAATCGAAGTTCTTCGCGGTTGTGGGCGACGAAGTGGTCAATTTTTCATCTGGCTTGATTTCCCTTTTCGTTTTTGAGCAGGATTTTGACCTGAAGGACCTCCAATACCTGCGGGATTGTGGACCCTCTTCTCGTTTTTTGAGCACAGAGGACAATTGGACTTGATCACGTTCTTCTGACCGCAACCAAAACAGAAACGTGTGCGTAGCTTACGACACTCGTTATAGTGGTGGTTTCCTTCTCCACAGTTCCAACATCTGGCATCAGAACGAGTATCAGCCACCCGCAGTTCTCCCAACTGATTGGAAATGCTCAGACAGAGAGCATCCTCCACTCTCTTACAAAGAGCTATCAACTGAGATATTGACAAAATATCCTGTAAAACGAGGGCTTTTACATAGTCAGGAAGTAAATTATCTCTTATAATATTGACCATTTCAAGCTCTGAAGGACAATTATTTAACCTATAAAATTGTGCCTCCATAGAATTGATATACAAGGTAACAGACTCTCGAGGATTCTGTTTACGAGATTTGATCTCATGAAGTAAAACTGAGTCATAATTACTATGCAAAAATGTGGACTTCAAAGCTTTAACGAGTTCGTTCCAATTCAGGAAACGATTTTTGATGTAGTTGTTATGCCACCAAGTCCATGCATCATTCTCGAATAAATCCCCAGCAGATTCAAATAGGTCTGAATCTTTACAACCCCTCGAAACTTTTAGGGACTCAACTAACTCCAAAAATGGGATTAATGGTTCCCTTCCGGAAAATTTCTTTAAACCCCACTTGTATACAGGTATACATTTAGAATTAGTTCCCATATTGACAGGAGATAGAGGATTGTGCAAACCTGTAGATTTCACAGGAGTTGAGGTACAAGGAGAAAGAGCCTCAGGAGAGGACATCTTTTCCGCAATATCAGATTCCAGCATGAGGACCTCCTTATAAAGACTCTGTCTGATAGCAGACTCACCATCTTTGTCAGCAGATAACCGTTGGATTCTACCAGTCACATGAGTTAGGCGAGTGAGTATACGCCTGTGATCAACTTGAGAGGAACCCGAGTTGAACTTGGCACAAATCTCCCTCAAATCTGTCAAACTTTCTTTAATGCCACCGATATTTTCTTCAAAAGAGAAAGGATCAGATAAGATGATGAAACTACGATCAGAGGATTCTTGGGATAGCAAACCCCTCAAAATTTTACGTTTGTCATCTACTGATGACGGAACTTCAATTCCTCTCATCGCAATCTCATAAGCAAGTTCATTTTGCTTTAGAAACTGTGGATTAATCGCCATTATACCGAAAATGAAGAAAAAATTTAATGACTCTATATATTACCGAAAAGAAAAAATAAAAAATGAAACCCGATTGAAAAATCTTGCACACAATGACCCAAAGAAACTTACAACTACCCGAAACGAGCACCTTGGTTGACCAGGAACCCAAAGTCACTTCCACCCGGAAAGAGTGAGATCAAGTTTATTTGAAATCCGAAAAAGGAATTCAATGGCCCCACGTTGGGCGCCAAAATTTGTGTAACAACTCAGCTACAACTATATTTTAAAATGCCCGAGCCCAGTCGGTTTAACTGGGTCGTGAGCCTGATCTCACAATTCCACAAAATGAAAGGACAAAACTCCCTGACAAACAAGTCACTCGTTTAATTTACCACAAGTAATTTTTCTTACAAATTACATATATACATTTAAAAGAAATATACAATTTACTATCTTACACTAGAGTAAGTTTCAATAATATTATTACCGATAAAAGTAGAAAAATATATATATATAAAAATGGGAATGTTATTATTATTAATATATACAAAAATTTGAAGTTCCTTAATGTGGTATGAATATATACAGAATTTCTCAATATTACTTCCCTGGTTGGTTTAGAATACAGGCTAATGTTTTGCCAATCAAAACAGGTGGTGGTTTTGTAGGTCGTCTCAAGCAGGCTGTTATGTAGTTCTTTGAACTTAATAGCTTCAACGTCTTCGGGCAACCAGTGTTCGTGTAACTATTCCTCACCAAGAAAACTTCCAAACTCCAGGAACAAATAACAGGAAAATAATCCAAGAGAAATCCAGGAAAAATATTCCATAAAAAAAATCCAGAAAAAGATAATCCAAAAATAATTCCAGGAAAAGATAGTCCAAAAAAAAAAAACTGTCAAAAAGAGAACAAAAATGAGAAATACGTTACGTTAAAATTTTGAACACTTCCGCCTCTGGAACTTTTCCTCAAAAATGGGAAAAAACACTTGTGTATTTTCTTCGCCATTTCCGACAAAAAAAAAATGCAGAAACTTTCAAGGCAATCGTATGCAAAATTTTCCAGGACAGAAGTGTGTTTTAAAAACAAAGGAATAAATAATAAAGTTAAAATAATGTTACATTATAAATAAAAAAACGTACACGTGCATCGAGCAGAAAGTTTCATACAACCAATATAAAAAATTTGATAGAGGCATTCCAAAAAGAAAAATATATGATAAAAATACATGCTTTATATGCAGTTCAAACATAAAAACGAATGATACTTACCCCTTCTTTGAGGGTTTTTACTTCTAATCTTCAAGAAAAATTAACTAACGAGAAAATAAATTTTATGACATTCCGATTTCAACTTTACTCTGCAATCGTGAACCGGAAAAGAAATAATTCCTTCATATCAACGCGCACGTGACGACACATTGACGGACAGATATCCCAATTTCTTCATTCACCGGTCTTCTCGATAAAGGTGATATACCAGCGAATAAATTCGACGTGTAGATCGCTACAAAATTCAAAACGAAAAAAAATTTTTAAGTAGGATAATTTTTCTTTACCAATATTTTAATCAATCCGACGGATACTCATTCTCTGGTACTTTCAATCTATTTTAATTTGTGGAAAATAAAATAAAAATTAATCTCTATATAAAATAAAATCCAAAATCTGCCGAAAAGTATTTTATACCAACAATAAATGAAAATTTATTTTCCTATATCATTATCACACTTAACTAAAAAAAAAATTTCAACTTTCGAATGGAAGTGGAATAATCCTCGAGAAGTCTTCTTCTACGCACCTACAAAACAAATTTTCGCCGTCCTTCTGCAGACTCTTCTCAATATAACCACACTTATTTCACCTCTCGCGAAATCCCAGTCCTTCCATGGACTCTTCTCAATAAAATACACTTATTTCGCCTTTCACGATAACCCTGCCCTCCTGCGAACTCTCCTCAATAAAATACACTTATTTCGCCTCTTGCGATATCCCTGTCCTCCAACGGACTCTTTTCAACAGGATACACTTATTTCGCCTCTTGCAAAATCCCAGTCCTTCCACAGACTCTTCTTAATAAAATGCACTTACTACTCTGTCAAGAAAGTACCGGGAATTTCCGGGATGCTCTCGCGCCGAAATTTGTTTTATGCCTTCAATCGACTCAAAACGGGTGCCACGAAGGGGCAATTTTAGTTTTGGGAAGAGGAAAAAGTCGCAGGGAGCCAAATCCGGCGAATACGGTGGTTGCTGAAGCACGTTTGTTGAGTTTTTGGCGAGAAAGTCAGTCACAATCGTAGCTCGGTGAGAAGGCGCGTTATCGTCATGCAAAATCCATGAGTTGTTCGCCCACAAATTTGGCCGCTTCTTACGGATACGCTCACGCAAACGTTTCATAACGCCTAGGTAATACTCCTTGTTTACCGTCTGACCCTCTGGAACGAATTCGTAGTGCACCACGCCACGGATATCGAAGAACACAATGAGCATCACCTTCATTTTCGAGCGGCTTTGGCGTGGTTTTTTCGGTTTCGGCTCATTTTTTGCCACCCATTCCGATGATTGCTGGCTTGTTTGCATATCGTACTCGTAGACCCAGGTCTCATCACCAGTTATAATGCGTTCCATGAATGTAGAATCGGAATTACAGCAATCCAGCATGTCTGAAGCAACCTGTTCGCGATGACGTTTTTGAAGAAAATTCAGGTCTTTCGGTACGAGTCGTGCGGCCATCTTTCTCATGCCCAAAATATCAATCAAAATCGTACGTGCGGACTCGTGGGATATCTTAAGATCATGTGCTATCTCTCTCAAGCTGGTACGACGGTTTTCCAGCACCCTTTCCTTAATTCCGAGAACGAGAATGAGGCAAGTCTTCGACCACTTCACGACCGTCCTTGAAGGCTCTGTACCACTGATATGCACGAGTTTTCGATAGAGCATTATCACCAAAGGCCTTTTGCAACATTTTCAATGCATCGGCACACGAAAATTCATTTGCAACACAAAACTTTAAACAAATTCTTTGCTCAACGTAATCACCCATAGTAAAAATCGGCACGCACTCTGACATCGACTGACTTAATCAGCTGTTGCAAACACACTAGTTGACAGATCCCGCTCAAGCTTGGCATAGTAATTAAGGACAGTGGTACCAACCTAGGAAAAAAAATTTACCTGCCTCATTGCCCCGCCAGATTTAAATCGATAATTCCCGGTACTTTCTTGACAGAATGTATTTCGCCTTTCGCGATAACCCTGTCCTCCTGCGGACTCTTCTCAATAAAATACACTTATTTCGCCTTTTGCGATAACCCTGTCCTCCTACGGACTCTTTTCAACAGGATACACTTATTTCGCCTCTCGCGAAATCCCAGTCCTTCCACGGACTTTTCTCAATAAAATACACTTATTTCGCCTTTCGCGATAACCCTGTCCTCCTACGGACTTTTCTCAATAAAATACACTTATTTCGCCTCTTGCGATATCCCTGTCCTTCTACGGACTCTTTTCAACAGGATACACTTATTTCGCCTCTCGCGAAATCCCAGTCCTTCCACGGACTCTTCTCAATAAAATACACTTATTTCGCCTTTCGCGATAACCCTGTCCTCCTACGGACTTTTCTCAATAAAATACACTTATTTCGCCTCTTGCGATATCCCTGTCCTTCTACGGACTCTTTTCAACAGGATACACTTATTTCGCCTCTCGCGAAATCCCAGTCCTTCCACGGACTCTTCTCAATAAAATACACTTATTTCGCCTTTCGCGATAACCCTGTCCTCCTACGGACTTTTCTCAATAAAATACACTTATTTCGCCTCTTGCGATATCCCTGTCCTTCTACGGACTCTTTTCAACAGGATACACTTATTTCGCCTCTCGCGAAATCCCAGTCCTTCCACGGACTCTTCTCAATAAAATACACTTATTTCGCCTTTCGCGATAACCCTGTCCTCCTACGGACTTTTCTCAATAAAATACACTTATTTCACCTCTTGCGATATCCCTGTCCTTCTACGGACTCTTTTCAACAGGATACACTTATTTCGCCTCTCGCGAAATCCCAGTCCTTTCACGGACTCTTCTCAATAAAATACACTTATTTCGCCTTTCGCGATAACCCTGTCCTCCTACGGACTTTTCTCAATAAAATACACTTATTTCGCCTCTTGCGATATCCCTGTCCTTCTACGGACTCTTTTCAACAGGATACACTTATTTCGCCTCTCGCGAAATCCCAGTCCTTCCACGGACTCTTCTCAATAAAATACACTTATTTCGCCTTTCGCGATAACCCTGTCCTCCTACGGACTTTTCTCAATAAAATACACTTATTTCGCCTCTTGCGATATCCCTGTCCTTCTACGGACTCTTTTCAACAGGATACACTTATTTCGCCTCTCGCGAAATCCCCGTACTTCCTGAAAGAGGAAAACATATCTCCCAAATTCCTGGGATCAACGTTCTCATTGCATCTGCTTTCCCATGGCTTTTTCTAATCCATTGCCTATGAAAAGAAATCAATGCAGGTCCTACTCCGTCTCTCACGGAATCTCCTATCCCCTTTCCAAACATTAATGAAAATCACACTTCTCCGGAAATATTTCGACTTCTACGGTCTCCAGCTCTCCTACGGCTCTAACTTTGCGGAATTTCCTTAGAAAAAAATTCCCTTCCTTTCAATAAAACTTAATATACTTCATCATATTCCTCTCACTCTTTCACGAAATTCTTCATTACTTCTAAAAAAAAAAATTAAAACTAAACTTTCCTCTTAAAAAAAATTTCCCTAATACATAGATAAGACCTTCTTGTAACATGATTTAGTCATTTTTCTCCAAATGTTCTATCAATAATCCCTTCATGAAATTTGTCCTTAATTGAAAAAATTATTATATACTACGTACGCTCTGAAAATTCTTACTTAATCCTCAAACCATAAAATTTTTTCTCAACATAACCAATTATCTGATATCTCTCAATTTCATATCCCTCATACTGATTTGAAAGAATCTGAATAATCTATTCTCCTAAAATTTTCACACTTATTTGAAAAGAAATATAAACTATTCTAAAATGTCTCATTAATTCTGTAAAACAATCAATTTCAACAATTTTTCCAACAAAATTTCTAATCAATTGTTTCAATTAAAATAACCTAATTTTCCAAATTTTTTTCTGAAATTTTCATATCCATTTTATCCATAAATGAATTCAATTTTCTTCTAAACTTTTCTACTCCCTTTAGATGGAAACAAACTAATAAAACCAAAATTTACTCACGAATAAAATTGCATTCTTTCATAACCGTTCTGAACATTCACTTCTAAGATATCTTTTCTCTGTCTCCCCAGAAAAATACAAAACAATCTCACAGCTCTGTCACCATTTGTAACCCACTCACGGTCGATTCCCTTTATATATAAGGTGTTTAGCTCATTATAACAGAGAGTAATGTCTGTAATTTTTTTTTATTTCCTACTTTCAAAAAAATATAGTTGAGTTAGTTTCATTTTCTAAATGATGAGACGAGAAAAAAACGATATAATACCCAATATAAGCCTTTTTCTAACTATTAACCCTTACCACTGTCACCATTTACTTCATTTTACTCATAAATCCTGAATATAGTTCCTAACTAGAAAATATATCAAATTATATATAATACTTTTTGCGAAACTCCTTTTGGAAAGAACTTGGGTTCGTGCTCGTCGCGCGAAGGACGAGTCTTTTGTTTCAAAAGTATTTTCTGAGGAGATAGAGCAAGAAATAACACATTTAAAAGAGATATCACATATAATGAACTATTAGGGTGTCAATCAATAGAAATTTCAATATTTACAATTTTTCACAGTCTTTTGAAAAGCAATTTATGTAAAACGATATTCTAAAATCAAATCATAGTTAATATTTGAATAAATTTTTGAAAGACTTCAGGACCCTAGACTGTCAATTTTAATAAGTCATATTTTCATTTTTGCTTATAAACAATTTATATTGAAAACCAATAAAGAGATGTTAGTGACGTTACAAAAAAAGATCCACAAAACCAGATACCATGTTCAATAGCTGAACCCTCTACACGAGGGTGTTGGCCTCAGCCCAAAGGCGCAACACCCCTTCAGGAACCAACACTTTATTTTTCAACCTGAATTAAACTAAACTATCCCGGCCTCGAACCGATTAGTGACTGTCTGTCAGCAATGCCTAACGACGGCTCCTCTTTTTTTTTCGAACTTGCAAAACGTTGACTTCTATCCTCCTACTGAAAGTTTTCCTACGTCGGCTTTTTCTAAGTTTCCATGCTTAAACACCTACATACGTCTAGACCCTCCGGATCTTTTGACTTGTCGATTTCTTATCTCGACTTTACTGAGAATTCCCAACCTTAGCCTTGAAGTCCTTTGTGTCTTTAGCCTTGAAGTCCTTGTTCAAATTTAAATGAATCGATCTACTGATTAATACATTGTTGCTTTAAGATTCTCATCCGTTGTTTATGCAAATATTAATGCCGCTTATCAGCCGCGGTCCTCTCAAGTCCCCGAGTTTTATTATAATAGACTTCTTTATTTCCCTATTTCTAAGTAAAACAGAGGCCGTTTATTACCGGAAGATTAGGCGGGAAGAACCACCTAGGGAATTTTATGAGTACTTGTCACTGTCAATGCTAGGAGTAAGACTATGGTCACTTCGTAGACTTGCGCGCGCTGGTAATTCTCCGCGACTGAACGCCGGTTTCAGAGAGTCCAGTTTTTCTTTGTTTGAAATAGAACGCCACTGTCCATTGTTCATTAAAAGTGAGGGTTAGACACAAAATGAAGTCGACTGAGCTGCCCTAACATGTAAAGTTTTTGTATTGTATTGAATTATCTGAGGTCAACGTGAGTGTTATTTGTATCATGTTTTCTTTATCCATTGGTGGATTTTACTGTATTGATGCTCCAGCTAGGGGCGACCTGTTTCCTTTAATCTGAATTGACCATTTAACATATTTTATATATGTAGGCGTCTTTATCTTCATTCCATTTATTGGAATCTAAGAGGTGGTTAATAATGGCACTTTGTTTGAGAATTTAGAGTGCTCAGTGTGAATGAAATGTGGATCCACAATTAGATACTGACACAACAACCCTGTGTCTTCAGAAGGACGCAATAAGGGCTTCCTGAACAACTATATTATTAGATAAAAATATTATAATGAATAGGAGGTAGTTAAATAACAGATACCACAACCCCTTTGTCTTCAGAATGTCGCAACAAGACATGGGTCCAGATTAGAATAATCTAATTAGATAGTAGGTGTGTCAATGGGCAATTCCTGACCAAAGAGTTATTGTTAAACTACCTCGAAGATCATTGTTACATGTTCTTATTGCCATGTGTTCACTCAATTGATTGTGGATCCACATTTCATTCACACTAAGCACTCTAAATTCTCAAACAAAGTGCCATTGTTAACCACCTCTTAGATTCCAATAAATGGAATGAAGATAAAGATGCTTACATGTATAAAATATGTTAAATTGTCAATTCAGATTAAAGCAAACAGGTCGCCCCTAGCTGGAGCATCAATACAGTAAAATCCACAAATGGATAAAGAATACATGATACAAATAACACTCACGTTGACCTCAGGTAATTCAATACAGTACAATAACTTTACATATTAGGGCTGCTCAGTCGACTTCATTTTGTGTCTAACCCTCACTTTTAATGAACAATGGACAATGGCGTTCTATTTCTAACAAAGAAAAACTGGACTCTCTTAAACCGAACTGAACGTACCACTACCAACAGTTACAACAACTTGTTCAGTTCCCTCTGCGCATGAGGTGCACAGTTGTCCGATCGCGAGGTTGCCACAATGACGAAGCCTGCTGCCACTCTGGGCAAGTCTTGCTTACGTTAACAATTTTCCATATTAGATGAGCACCTGTATTTTGAGAGAAGAGATCTTCTCAAGTTGACTTCCCTTGCAACCCCCTTATCCCACCAATAAACCTTATATGTTGAATTGTGTCTTTTGTGTTTGGACAGAGAGGAGTCAGCAGCCCTCTGAATGACATTTACGAATTCCGCCACATTATCCACCTGACAGCTGTCAAACTGATCAAAGACCTGCCTATAAAACAAATTCCAATCAGCATGTTTAGTTTTATATTTTCGAAGAGATGCTTTTTCTACTGGGGTCTCCCCAGAGCTCCTATCAATCTTGACAACTATAGGAAAATGATCACTGGGTCCTGTTTCCTTCACTGTCGCCCACTTACAAAAAACAGACATCTCCAGTACACATTGTCAAATCTGGCGCACTAGGATTTGCTTGGGGAGGGGTCAACCTTATTGGGGAACCATCATTGAGCAAAACGAAATCAAAAACACTTGAACAGTACTACCAATCCGATTAAGAATCCCAGATCCCCGTTATGGATTCTGCGCGTTGAAATCACCCAGTAAGAGACATGTTCTACCAGTATACACGAGGAACTGCTCGAGGACAGGAACTGAGAAGGAAACATCTGGTGAAACGTACATACATATAATTTTATAATTTTATATCCCGAACAGTTGAGGCGCATGGCTTGCATTCCAGGTGGAAGGTTTAAAGTACCCAAATCCATTTCCCGAAAAGTCAAACCTTTACGAACCGCAATAGCAATTCCTCCATATTCATCCGCTCTATCCAACCCCACCAACGTGAAGCCTGATATGGCTTTGATAAGCGCTCAACCATGTTAAATTTAAACATATTATATCCGGTTCCAAATTTTTAATTAAAATTTTGAGATCATTAAAATTTGCAAACAAAGATCTTAAGCATCATCTACAATACCCAAACCGATCAAGTGAGAAGGAAAGGGACCCATAAACCCAGGAAGAAAAGAAAACAAAAAAAAAACAAACTAAAGTCAAAACAAGAGTGAACCATTTATATGAACACAACAATAAAGTTGGAGGATTATTTATATTGTAAATAATCCTCATTATATATAATTCTTTTTCTTGTTGTATTCTCTTCATGTGAAAATGACTGTTCGTTCCAATTTGGTGAATATTGTTAAAGATAAAGATTCCCTCATCATTATTATTCTATATTCACTAAGTTGACATTCTCTGTTGATATATTCTATGTGTAGTAGTAGATGTACGAGCTCTCGTTGTTCAACTAGTATCCATCGTTATTGATATACGTTATTCACAATACGCTAAATATACAATATATAATGGAACATCTCCTTGGTTATTCCACGACTCCACATCACCTCATCAAATATGCACGTGCACTATCCTGAGAGAGAAACTCAGACTGAGAAAAATACTGACTATTTGCTGTCTCAGCATCAAGGCAGGGAGATGCCTCCATTTCATGTGGAGATGATGTTATAGGGGCATCTATTAAAGGAGAGTTGCTTCTATAAGGAATAAGACACGCATTGTGGGCATCTTTATCATAACCAGATTGTGAAGATGCTTTTCTTTTAATATTCTCTCTACTGCGAGCAGGAGAGGAAATATTTGATGTCCCCATGGTAGAACGAGTATGCGTTTGCATAGGATCGAGTTCCAATTGCATTCCTTTCAGCTACCTTATTTTTCAAAGACGGAAAAGTTGAAGGAGATGGGGAAATTTGCTTTCTACAGGCTTTATCAGCTTCATACAAAGAAATATTATGTAAGGCCATTAGTTCTCTCATTTTTTTTTTCATTTGTTCATCCTCGTGATTTCCACCACACACACTGCAGCGAAATTTCCCTTTACATAGATTTCTTACATGACCAAACCTCAAATACTTCAGACATTGAACAACCGGAGGAATATACAATTCAACCGGAAGTCTAATTGAGCATAATTCAAAGGATTTGGGAAGTACTGTACCCTCGAAAGTTATAGCACATAGTTTTGATGAAAATATTACCACCTTCAGGCCCTTTTCCTATTAAACCTCTTTACTCTAATTACCCTGACATCCGGATTTAAACCTCTTTCCAGGCTCAAAATTTCCTCGTCTTTAATCTCCTGTCCAACATCTCTCACAATACCCATCACCGAAACAAATCTGCCCGGAATATAAACTTCATACTCATTTGGGTTGAACTTAATATATTTGACAAAGCAATTTGCCTGTTCCGCAGAAGAGAATCTTACTCCTACTTTTTTAAGACCCTTTCTGTTAATATTAACAATATAATAATCCTTATAATCTTTACTATTAAATATTATTTTACCAATGTTTAGGGGATGAAGATTCTTTATTTCACTACTAGAGCTCTCAATGATCACCTCAAATGGACCTTTATCTTTGGTTGAATAATAACAATGAACTTTTTTAATTTTTGAGCCTCCTTGGCTAATCCTATATAAAATATCATCAATCTTGCTTACTATCAACTCATTATTTCTAAGCTGAGCTTCAGCTCTGATATCCGTAAATTCTTTCTTAAATAATCCAATATTTATAGAGTTCCAAATCTCTCTCTCCAACTGCGAAAGGGCAGATTTAGCTCTCGGAGATAAAGCATCCAGAACCCGAGACCAAGCTTCGGGATCTGTTCGACTCATATTAAAAAACTATGAGAGATAACAAGCTTGTTCCTCAATATGTAAAAAATTAACAACAACTCTGAAAAAGGTTAGAAAAAAAACTATCTATGAAAAACAATGGCAACAAGGGCCGCAATTTCGAAAGAATAGCACTCTCTATAGGTAAACTCTCTCTATAGGTAAACTCTCTCTATAGGTAAACTCTCTCTATAGGTAAACTCTCTCTATAGGTAAAATAAACTCACCAGGATAAAGGAAAAACTCACAAAACACCACAAACAAGGGAAGAATCAGGTTTTTAATACTCCGAAAAAACCCAGATATCTTGCCCTGTCTACGATCTAAACGCCAACCTAAAAACTCAAGGATCATCTCCCGGGGTTTTGTTTACATTTTCAGACGCGCGCACAAGTCTACGGATCAACCATAGACTCTTACTCCTAGCATTGACAGTGACAAGTAGGTAAAAAACTCCCTAGGTGGTTCTTCCCGCCTAATCTTCCTTTATAAAAATATGTGGATCTCTTCAATAAATATTTTAATGAATAGGTATTTGAATAAAAGACACCACAACCTATGTGTCTTCAGATATGTCGTAACAAGACATTCCTGAACAACGATATTATTTAATTATTATTAATTAATTAAGATTATAATAATTTAATTAGATAGTAGGTGGATGAATGAATTCCTGACCAAAGGGTTATTTTTAAACTACCTGGAAGATCTTTGAACCTGTGTTAAAAAATGAAATCCAATCCTTATGGGGAGAAGTACTACGACTACGTTCTCGAATAGAGACTTTCACGAAAGAACATACCAGAAGTCTACTCACTTTAACTCAAAATCAACAAACGCTACAGAAAAGATTAGGAACCTCATTACCGACCACCACAACCTTCATCGGCCAAACCCCAGCTACTCGACTTAGACAGGATAGACTTGTGCAGAGTGAGATGAACCCTCTTGTAACTTCTTCCAACCTAGGAGATCCACCCACCTCGAATGATGCAGGATGGCAACAGATGTTCCAAACATTATTAACTCAAAATAATTTTGTTCACAGAAAGGATCCCCCTACTTTCCATGATCCCATCAGGCAACGGCCAGCCAAATTTATGAAAGACTTGCAGGAGTATTTCTTGTTGGTTCGAATTTCTGCTGGAGATCAATTAAATGTGGCAAAAAAATTGCTACGTGGCACTGTCTTAGACTGGAGTGAATTCCACGAAACAGATTGGAAATGCTTTGCTGATTTCCATCGAGATTTCCTATCTAACTTTTGGTCAGAGGATATACAGTTTCGTACAAAGGCTTCGTTTACAGAAATACATCCCTGGGAGGAAATTCAACCTGTCCACTTATTTCATTCATCAGGTAAATAGGTATGGCCTCTTTACATTTCCATTTTTAGAAGGAATGATTTTTGAGAGAGATTATGTGGAAGTACCCTCTGGAAATTAAATCTTTGTGGGCTCTTCATTGTCACATGACGATTGCGGCTACACTCTCATTTCTTGAGAAGCAGGATGAGTTTAATGTTCGTGGTTCCACTAGTACTTCTAACATGAGGGGGTACAGTATAATAATGGCAGAAAACAGAGGAGACATACTTCAATTTATTATCAGGCTGTATGAAAATCACGTAATATGAATTCTGTGTCTTTTAATTACTACTAATTACAAAATTCTTTTCGACCATGATTCTCTTTGTGTTGTGATACTACTGAATTGATTACTTTAGGACCTTTGTTCAACTTATCAGAGGTTGACCGATTCCCTTAACGTCCTTAATGCCTGTATGTGACTTGAACTGTAAAAACGTAGAATTAGAAGGTAGTTATAGATGTAGAATTAGATACGTAGATTTGATACAGGAGTTAGGGGCGTGATAAATTCAAGGAAGTAGTTTCAACTGCTACAAGGAGCTAGGGGCGGGTGCATCCACCATTTTACATTTCTCTGTTTTCTTTTATCATTTTTGTTTTCTGTTTTTGGTTCATGAGGTGGTTAACAATGCTACTTTTTTTTGGGAATTCAGAGTGTTTAGAATGAATGCAATGTGGATCCAGAATTAGATCCTGACACAATAATCCTGTGTCTTTCAGAGATCCGCAACAAGACCTTCCTGATTTACTATTAGTATGATTAGTATGATGGTTCTTCCCGCCTATTCTTCCTTTATAAAAATATGTGGTTCTCTTCAATAAATATTTTAATGAATAGGTATTTGAATAAAAGACACACAACTTATATGTCTTCAGAATGTCGCAACAAGACATTCTTGAACAACGATATTATGCGCCCAGTGAAAGAAATGTGGATCCGCAATTAGATACTGACCCACAACCATGTGTCTTCGGAAAGAGCCGCAACAAGGCCTTCTTGAACAACTATCATTAAATATAAATATTATAATGAATAGGTAGTTAAATAAAAGACACCACAACCTCTGTGTCGTAACAAGATATTCCTGAACAACGATATTATGCGCCCAGATTATAATAATCTAATTAGATAGTAGGTGTGTGAATGGGGATTTCCTGACCAAAGGGTTATTGTTAAACTACCTCGAAGATCTTTGTTACATGTTCCTATTGGCAGGTTTTCAGTGTGTTTACTCAATGGATTGCTGTATTTACCTTTGCTTGCACACTAAATATGTTTTAGGATATTAGAAAGGTGGTCGATCTCTGGAACTTTAATGTTATGAATGAAGGGAAGTACATGGTTGAAGAATTTATGGGAACTGCAAGGAGGGCTCAGGTTTTCTCCCAGACTCTCTTTCCCTAGAGCGAACCTCGCTTTCATACACAGAGTCAGATACGGGGCCCTGCCTTCCGCAAGAAAATATTGTATTTTTACTTATCCTTGCATTCTGAATTTCCCGTCACTGTTTCCTCATTCTCGTTCAAATGTAACTTGGGTTATCTACACAACGTAACATCCTATTTTCCCGCCACTAGATGATCACGATAAAAAGGTTCGTGTTCTTTAGAGTACTCCTTATAATCCCAGATATCTTGGAGTACTCCGTAAAATCCCGGATATCTTAGAGTACTCTGTAAAGGACGGGATAGCTTACTAGTATGTCCAATTAACGTCCATTATGTTTTATATAGTCGTTATGTTCAATAGAAGTCATTGAATTACTAATGGAATTTTTAAAGGCTTCACATTTGAAAATATTGTCAGTTGAGTTATATTTTTGTATACTAACTAACCTGTACGTTTTAGTCCTGTGTCAAAACCATCCTCTACCTAGGGTACTAGGATGGGAAAAGTAAGAGACTGGGTACTTAACCTCACTTGAGCCCAAAAACCCCAAATAGTTGGGGACGAGAAAGACGAAGAAGAAAAGTGACAAAAATAATGTAATTTCTCGTCTCTGATACGGAAATCTCAGGATTTTCGGTTGCCAACGCTGATCATGGCTGAATGTAAATAATGAGGGAGTATTCGATATTCACTAAATATAGAAATTCTTAACATGAAAAATGTTTGAAACACAACGAATATTATATCTTAGATAGGGATGCAAAAATAAAGGTTCAATAATGAATTCCCATGATGCGAATGAAGTTTGTTTTGTTTGGACAAATTCGGTTTTTTTTTTTGGAAAACTGCAAGCGAGTGATATTTTTTGACTTCTGATTCGTACTCCACACCCCAAAATTAGCAGGTACTGAATTCTCTTTTCAAGTTTAGTGCTTGATCTGAGCATATTAACCTTTAACTGGCATGTAGGGGTTTTTCAGACCCCAGCACTTTATTTTTCTTGATATTTCAATTAGCTTTCAATTGTTGGTTCTATACGCCTCTGTACCTTTCAGTCGATGCACCTTGAGTTAGTAAGAGACTTAGAAATTGGCAGAGTTTGTATGGGATACGTGGAATCCCACCTTACTAATTGCATTAGTATTAGGTATTCAAAATTATCTTGTTTTGGAAATTGTAATGGCGGGTTCCGCAGAAATGGGAGTGATATGGATACAGATTATGTTCTGGGTGTTCCTTCAAGACGAGGTTCAACGAACATAAAATGAGTTTCATAAAAAATAAACAAAATTCTATTTTTACCACTCATTATCTAGAAAACGGTCATTCCTTTCCCACAATAGATAATCTTAAAATTTTACATGTAGAATCAAAAGGGAAGAAACTCGATTATCTAGAATCTGTTGAAATTTTCAAATTAGTTCACAATAACAATAATGTAAAAATAATGAATGACTGTACGGAGCTATGTAAATCGAAAATATTTGAGATATTCAAAAAGTAACATCTGTTTAAAACCTTTTTCAACGAACATAAAATGAATTTAATGAAAAGTAAACAAAAATTCAACTTTTGCAACTTTTTTTACAAAAAAAAATCTTAAGAAAATTTTACATGTAGATTCAAATGAAAAGAAAAACTTGATTATTGAAATTTTCAAATTCGTTCCCAATAAAAATAATTTAAAAAATAATGAATGACTGTATGGAGCTATGTAAATCCAAATATTTGAGATGTACAACAAAATAACGTAAAAATAATGAATGACTGTACGGAGCTATGTAACCCCAAAAATTATTTGAGATATTTAAATGGGTACCATCTGTTTAACAACCTTAGTTTTCGATTGCCGACATTCCGATATATGTTAGAAGGCTCTTTTTTTAACCGGGTTTTTATCACGTTCCACTTGTGAACCTCTACACCAGTATTAGGTGAGAATCTATTGAAATATTCAAAATATTTATCACTTTTGTTTAAATACCTTTGTACCAGTGTTAGGTCTTCAGTTGTCTGATGATGGGGTAGTTCATTTCCCGAAACTCGAGTCACAAGAAAACGTGTGAAATATATTTTTATTGGTAGTAAAACATAGTAATTTCTACAATTTGTTTTAAAAATTATCATTTGTATCCCTAAACTATACCCATAGGTGAAGTTGTAATTTTTAGAGTTAATTCGAAATGAAAACCCAACAAAGGAACACTGTTAGCCAAACAGTTTTAAATTAATGAATCGTGGATATATTCTGTTTTATTTTATCAAACTGGACTCTGCAACTTGCGAACCAGTCTATAAAATTATCTGAAAAATATTGTTCATTAGCAAACTTCTTCAAAAACTAAAATTACAAATTTGGTTAATTCAAACTTGAAATTTGGATTGAATGCCCATACGATATATAATTCAACTTTTAGGGAAAATCATGGGAAATAAATAATATTAATTATGGAGCAGTGTCGAAGAACATCTCCTTTATTATTAATACTTGGGGAATTAATTCTAATAGATGTAAATATAATACTTTCAACAATTAATTCAAAAATAGAAAATATTCTAACATGATAAACTAATAAGAACAACTATAGCAGCTTAATATCACATCTCATTAAGTCATTTTTCATTCTGTCCACTCTACATTGACTTTGTTCTAAAAGCAGCAAACTAAGTCTATATATATATATATATATATATATATATATATATATATATATATATATATATATATATTTTTTTTTTTGTCAAACAATATCCTCAATACAATTTGCTCATATATAATAATTCATTGTACAAAACTCTTTTTTTAAGGACTTCATCCAAATAATCCTATAGAGTAAAATATTTATCAAAGGCAAACATTTCTTTATATAATATAAATATGGATATTTTGAAGAACATTGCATTATTAAATTTTTCTAAACTTTAAAATAAATTCAAAGAGAGTATTTAATGTTACAATCCTATCAATACTTGAATAATAGAAAACATTTAGAGGATCGCAATTTTGATAACATCGGATTTGATGAATTATTCTTTTACTAATTTTAGATCCAAGTTTTCCTTTGTTCATTGACAATGTATATTAATCAATACATATAACATGGTTTACTATTTAAAACTGAGCAAGGCATTTGTTAAATTTAAGGTTCAAGGTTTTCACCATAGCTCATATTTAAACTGATTCTTATTTTTTATAACACTTTATTTTTTCATCATTTTATTCATCAATCATATTTTATTGACCAAATACCACAATTGCATTTAATATATGTGATGGTAGCTCTAAAATCCTTCTATAAAAATGTATCTGATAAAAATATATTTTAAAATACAATAAAAGCATATCAAAAACCAATAAAAACAGCGATCAAACCAGTGATCATAAAATTAAAAACATATAAATGTACATAAAATTATGTAAACTTTTCGAACAAGCAACAATAAAGATTTTGTAACTACAATTTAGTCATAATTTAATCACTATCTTTCTTAATGATAGGAAAAGGGTCGCTCATACCAAGTACACTAACTACCTTATCTTCTGATTGACTGAAGTACACAAGAACATAATTACCATTACATCTGCTTGGTAATTCATTGAAGGTTAAAGTATATTTTATTTGTGTTCTGTTATTATCTGCAGAATTACTGGGCACAGGACTGGAACTTTTATTGGTATAGTTATAGCAGACATAATCATCTAGACTATCAAAATTTGATTTAAAAAGGCCAATCCAATCTTCCTTAGTTTGAGGTATTTTCCATGGATTAACCCCATAGACAACTTCATTATCCTCTTCTAAATACCAACTAGAAATCTTGTCAAACTCTACAATGGATTCAGTGTAATCTGAAAATACCTTCACTGAGAATTCGGCAGTGACAGGTTTGTGATCACTCAAAGTGTACAACGGGTGATATTTATACGAAAGTTGTTCAGCTTTCAGAGTGATGTTTTCATAATTATGTGGGTTCACCTTGTATAATATCCTATCACACCACGCAGGTCGTCTCTTAAAATCATAAGAATTTGTGCCAACCTCGAATTTAAAAGTTGGTGGAAAAGGAGGAGTTTGTTCAATAAGCTCACTGAAAGCTTGCCCTTTTTTCATCACATATCTTAGCTGATCATATTTGAAGAGAGATGCAAGATCTTTCTTTAAAATAATCTTTTCAATTTCTTCAGGACTTCTTTCAAATTCTTCTAATAGGCGGAAGTTCAAGTCTCCCATCCAAAACACATAATCATGGAAAAATATCTCTGTGTGTTCAGGGACATGAAATTCATGATCCTTCACTATACTATTATAGTCTTCTACTCGGTCCTTAAGATGATCATCATGAGCGCTCAGATGTGCGTTAATGAAACACATAGAACATCCATAAATGCTAAGTCTTATACTAACAGCACCTTTGTTACCCCACATTCCTGAGAGTCCTGTTCTTGTATATTCAGACTCGATTTCTCTTATATTTAGTAAATGCTTTTTCAAGGTGAATACACTCATTATCAAACCTTGTAATCTGACGCTTTTTAATTTGATATAATTTCTTTTCTCCAATAATTCTCGGCAACAAGTAGTCCATGGATCTTCAAAAATAGCGTCTAAAAATAGATTATGGGGCTGTGCCTTTACTTCTTGAAAACTCAGAATGTAAAAATCTGGTAAAGAATGGTTTTTCTCATTCTTAAGATCCTCTGGTAATGTGAGCAAATCATGAAGTTCTTGTCCAGGTACACTTGTTCCCACATTATAAGTTGCAAAATATAATTTTATGTTCTCCATATTTTTTCAATGATGTAATATTCACTTCTATCGACCAAACTCTGAAAAAATATTGAAATGTTTTTATGACTATTTAATTCCTCGTTCCAGGGTTCGCAGCTGTCAAGGTACTTCCAATTAGGAGAATTAATTTAAACTGTTCCAAGTTTCGAGTATATTTCGAACTATATTTAGTATATAGGAATTCAATTATCGATTATTTATTATGCTTCGTAATTTGAGATGATCCGAATTTATGGAATATATACTGTGGGAATTGATCCGACAGCTGTAAAGAGAATGTACTACGATATCACTAAACAAAAACTTTCTTTCACAAATATGAAAAATCGATCAAAATACTTGAAAAAACACTTCACAGAAACTCAGAAATTGTTTTCATATTTAAAATTCTATCCAAATATTAGGAATAAACTGTCAAACTACCATCTTAGTAATGAAAGTGTTGGTTTTTTTATTTCTCTCTTTTTCTTTTGAAGAACTTTCAATTTTTAGGCCTGAGTAATTTAGACTATGTGGCCAATAGCAAGTAAATTTCATATATCTCATTTTTTAATTGAATTTATGTTCATAAACGTTAAATTCTTTCATACATCCTCACATACAACATACCCATAGCGAAAGTCGGATACGAACTCAGAATGTAATTTTTTTTTAAGATACATAAAGGCATATTATATGAAATGCATAGTCTGTCAAGTACTATGTAATTCGATGGATGCTCTGTAGTCGTGCGCAACGCCTTTTGAACTGTCGTTTGTCGTTTCTGATTTTAGGTTGACTGTTGACATGTTGTGTGTTGGTTCGTTGTGTATTATCTTCCACTTTCCTTAATTTTTCGGATCTTTATTTGTGTTTAGGAATGTTTTATTTGAGATTATACAGTTTTTCAGAATGGGAATATTAACGTAAGTTTAATTCTTCAGTTTTATTATCCTAATTGCTGGTAAAGTAGATTTGTTTGGAACCATTATCGGCTTGGTATTAAGTACATAGTTGTCTAGATATGGCGCTGGTTTTCGATGATGTTTGTGAAGTTTTATTTCATGGAAAATTCGGTTGATGTCACTGCATGTTTAATAAATTGGATACATTTATTACAGTTCGGATATTTTCGTTGGGTATTGGACAACCTCAAGTCTTTTAATTCATAATTCAATTTAAATATACACGATTAACCTTGATGTGGGATGGTCTTGTTGATTATTTAATACAAAATTTTGATTTTGATTTTCTTTTAATGATTTCAGTCCAAATATTTTTGAATTAAACATCCTTTTCTTTCTTAATCTATTGCGAAAACGCATAGCATCTTGGAAATATAGCTGTTGGAATAGTTTTCTGATTAATGTCATATGCGCTGATTTATTTCAAAAGGCATCTTTATCAAACGTAACTTTTGATAGAAAACAAGTTCTATTCAAAATTAACTAAAAGGTCTTTGAAATAAAAGGCCCTCAATATTTTTGATATTTTCTTTGTATCTATTGGTAAAAAAATAGGATAATATTTCACTAGTTGTCATTATTAACCATGATTATGAATATTTCCAAACGTGAATTCTGAAGGTTTCCGTTTTATGTTATATACAAATACAATTTAAATTTCTGAAGCATTCTTTCGGTTCTTGGGATAATTTTTATATGAAGTAATATTATAATATTCATTCATTCTTTCATATTGAAATTTCCTAATCCTTTCAATAAAAATTAAAAAGTTCATTCAGTCATATTTGAATTTGGCCATACTTGGGTGTATATACGAAAATTTTCTCTAGTACACTAGCAAAGAAAATCTATTTTAATCAAATTTTCCCATTATTTTCATCAGTGAGGGATTTCTAAATGAGTTTGCAGAATTATTTTACATATTTGTGGATTTCCAACTGCGTGCTCCATAAAATTTATCAGCTGAATTTAATCACGCTTTTTTCTAGAAATATTTCAGACATAATCATAAAAATGAAATGAAATAAGAAATTAGTTTTCTATTACTTCATAATATAAGTACAAATCATCTTTCTATTTCATTAATTCCATCGGTGCCAATCATATAATGATGCCATTGCATCGAATATCTTTTTTAAGCTATAATTATATCAGTATAATTCGGGATATTTATATATCTAAAAGAATACATTTGATACTTGACTTTACTGTACCAATACCATACTCCGTAATAACGAGCACAATGTTCTATTTAAACAATGACAGGTATATACCTAGCTAACACTTCCTTTTAATTAACCTCAAATAAGTCTCTCACACTAATATTTCTTTAAAGTTTCATTGTATCAATACTATGAGGTGTAGATACATTTTAATAACAGAATAATACTATAACAAAGTATATATCTAACTGGAAGGAGTAGTCCGTTACATTGTGATAGTTCATTTTAATTGGAATGAAATGAGAAATTACTTTTTTTCCTATCACTTTATTTATAATTATACAGAGACTCGAGTTTCGTAGTGAGACTACATTTTCAAATCGAATAAACAAATTATGTCTCAACTATTATATATATATATATATATATATATATATATATATATATATATATGTATTTCTTCATCGCTTCTCCAAAACTTCAAAAAGTGGGGTTTGCCACAGGTCCGTCTGCTCATTTAATAGTTTGATTGTTGGTACGTACTTTTTGTATTTGTGAATTTCTATGGATTCCAGAATGTTCAGTTTTTTCCTTTTGCTTCCACATACAATATTTCGAGATTATCCAATTCTGAGAAGGTATGATCGGTTACTAGAAAATGTTTCACAAAATTGGTGTTATCTTTCCGGTTCCTAAAGGCAGATCGTAAATAAAGTGATAGGAAAAAAAGTAATTTCTCATTTCATTCCATATATCTAGCTAGTAATTCCTTCAACTAATCTCAAATAAATCACACTCATTTTCATAAATTTTGTGATATTTTCATTACATCAATACATTGAAGTATCTGTACTTTTTAATAACATTGAGAATGTTGTATTTATATAACATACCTATATCTAAATTAAAACGAATTGTTTTAATTATGATCAACTACCAAATAGTAACGGCTGAAACAATTCAGTATACCTATATTTAGCTAACAATTCATTTTAACTAACCTCAGATTAGTCACTCATTTTTAGATGTCATAAAATTAATATAATATCCATAACATATATATATATATATATATATATATTCACTTTTCAATAACATGAATAATGTTGTATTTTTGCAATGACAAGAAATTCATTGAATCAATTTCAACACCATCACATACTTTTTAATAACAAGGAGAATATTGTATTTATCAAGGACAAGATACATATCTATACCTAACCTCAAATATATAATATTTTATTAAATTTGTAGTATTTTCTATGTTTTAATGCCATTAAATATTGATACTTTTTAAAAACAAGGACAATGTTGTAATCATACAAGGACAAGATGTGTATCTAATTAATCTCAAATAAGTCATTTAAACTGATGTTTTATTAAATTTGTAGTTGTTTTTTATCAGATATTGATACTTTTCAATAACAAGGACAATGTTGTACTTACACAATGACAAGATGTATATCTAGCTAGTAATTCTTTTTAACTAACCTCAAATAAGTCACCCATGTTCCATTAAATTTGTAGCATTTTCATTGAATCAATACCAGAGGTATATCAAGTTTTCAATAACAAGTACAATGTTGTTTTTATATGATGACAAGATATATATATATATATGATCTATAGAGATATATATATATATATATATATATATATATATATATATATATATATATATCTACTTAACAATTCATTTTATCTTACTTTCAAAGGTTTCATTAAATTTGTAATATTTCCATCACTAAAGATCTCTCACCTTTTACAAATAGCAACAATTGGTTCAACTTCTTGAAATTAACTCAAATGTCACTTCTGGGTGATGTGTTCATACCTTGAAGGTCTTGCTGCTTTATAAGGTAGTATTACCAGAACTGCACGCATGTAATTTAAAATGGTAATGAATTTACAATGAAATACTGTCGTAAGCTTGAATGTTAGTTTTAAGTTTTTGATATAGTACACACAACGTTTTTTTATCTCTAAAAATGTTGAGTTTTGTGCCCAGAAAGGAGTATCTAAGCTGGGACACACAAGAAACGACATGCACAGGTTGTTTTTCGATTCTTCAAAAATAATGATCTTTGAGATTAAGGATGTTCGTGTGCACCGAAAAAGTTTGGAAACGAATAATGGGAGGAATTACTAATGAGGACCCTTTTCACCTGCAAAATAATTATGAGTAGATGGGACAACATTTTCGAAACATTTCAAAACATTAGTAATGATCGAACAGTGCTTTCTCACTTGTGAACTATTCCTTCACTAGAAAAAACAAATTTTTTTTGCATATTATTGTAATTGGCGATGAAAAGTAGCTAAACCTAAGAGATACCCGGCTATACATGAACATTGTCTGCAACGCTAAATATCTTTAATTTCAAGCATCTCTTCTACATTTGGTGGGTTTATATACGATATGGAAGTCAACAAAGAGAAAATTCTGTACAATTTACAGTTTTTCTTTGATGAAGGCGAAAATGCAAACCAGGCGGCTGAAATTGTTATTAGTGTTTTTGGTCTCGATAAACTAACAGCTAATAACGTGCAATTTTGGTTTCGCCGATTCCCTTCAGGTATTTTTGGTGTTAAAGATGCACTTCACACAGGCAGGCTCATCGTCGAAAATGTCCATAAAATCACAGAAATAATCGAAGTTGGCCTGCATGTTAATAGTCTTAGCATTTTAATTAAAGCAAGTTTTAGAAATTACTATGTTTTACTACCAATAAATTGATATTTTACACATTATATTGTGACTCGAGTTTCGGGAATTAACTATCCCATCTTCAGACAACACAAAAACTAAAGTTGTCTGAAGATGGGATAGTTAATTCCCGAAACTTGAGTCACAATTAAATGTGTAAAATATGTTTTTGAATTGTCTGAAGATAGGATAGTTAATTCCCGAAACTCCAGTCACAATTAAATGTTTTAATATTCAATCTTATGAAAACAAATATCTTTCAAAAATGTCTAGCATAATCTCAAGAATTTCATCATAAAACTATCCTACTTAGAATATTCAATATTATTGGATATCTAACCAAGTTACTTTATATAAAAACTCAAGATATGTAAAAACATTACTGAAAAACAAGTTTTAAGTTTTTGATTGATGTTATATTTATTGGATATGAATTATTTGAATACTGACGAAGCAAAGTCTCTCTTAAAACTTGTTTTTCAGTAATGTTTTTACATATCTTGAGTTTTTATATAAAGTAACTTAGTTAGATATCCAATAATATTGAATATTCTAAGTAAGATAGTTTTATGATGAAATTCTTAAGATTATGTTAGACATTTTTGAAAGATATTTGTTTTCATAAGATTGATCAGCAGAAACAAAATTTTGTCTATTCAAAATATTTAATTTATAGAATTTTGGTTAACAATTTTTATTTATTGGATTTTGTTATACCATTTGGATGTCTTTATAATGAATGTTTATTTTATATGTCATTTGATATAAGTGGTACTCATATGACATTATTTTAATTTATTTTCAGAAGTTATAATCATTGAATATAATTTTTTGAAATTAAATATGTAGAAGGCTAATATTAAAATATTTAAATAATTTTATCTACCTTCTATCAAGAATTAACCTCTATTTATGTTACAATTAAATGTGTAAAATATCAATTTAATGGTAGTAAAACAGTAATTTCTACAACTTGTTTTAATTATGATCAACTACCAAATAGTAACGGCGGAAACAGTTCAGTAACTAGAGGTTATGTTGGTTAGTTGGTAAATTGCTTAGTTGGTTCATTAGTTAGTTACTTAGTTGAATAGTGAGTCAGTTAGTTTTTTTTTATTATTCATTATATTAGTTGGTTAGTTAGGTAGTGAGTTTTTTAAATTATTTATTATATCAGTTGGTTAGTTAGTCAGTTAATTAGTTAGTTAGTTACTTAGTTGCTTAGTTATTTACTAAGTTAGTAAGTTAGTGAGTTGGTTAGGTTCTGAGTTTTAGTTTTCTTTATTTATTATATTAGTCGTTTAGTAGGAGGTTTTTGTATTTTTGTATGTTCTCAATTTGATTAACAAAATAGTCTGAATTTTTTTTTATTTATTAGCTTATATTGTAGCTTTGAGGGCACTTCTAATCTCAATCATGTGACTTGAAATTCGGTATATTTGCATATTTGTTAATATAAACATTCATATAACTATTGGTTAACCAATCTCTCTGCATGTAATTTGAATACAATTTTATGTCTGTTATGGAAGATGTAAAATTTACGAATGATAACATATATGAGCTATTTAAATGATATATAGTATCAACATAATTTGTGCAGTAATTGAAATAATAGCTCATATTCCTTATTAATGATTTTTGGTACAGATCAGCCGAATTAATTTATTTGAATTAAAATAATGTGGTTAGTACTAGAATATGATCTATAACAAGAATACACTATTATATAACAAAAAAAAATCTTCCTGCGTACGTAAAGAGTTCATCACAAGTTTGTTGAACAGTGTATAATTTTGTACCTTTCTTCACTAAAATTTTGATTGATTAACTTCCAAGAGATAACAGATATTGTTTTAATTATAACTTATATGAAACAAATGTACAGCGTTAATTTTCTCATTTTCTTGAATAAGGAAAGTGTCATTGGACCACTGCTATACATGCTATACACAGCTGAGACTTACTTACAAATCATATCATATTGGGAACCTTCGCAGTGGGTCATTCGCACTTCAAACGTGGGATGCGTTAGACCATATCGGTTGAAAATGAATACGACAATCTTATTCCGTTGTATACGGCTATTAGAAATAGCCGAACTTGAAGGAATCGGCCTATTTTCAAAGGCAACATTAAATGAATTTATTGTCTCTTGAATTGATTGACCACCAAAGTACCATTTCATGGACTGAATTTTTTTTTCTACACTGAACATTTCTACTTGCTTTATTTTCAACCGATATGAACTAACGCATCTCACGTTTGAAGTGCGAATGATTCTGATTGCTGGAAGCAGAGCGCAAAGCCTCGTTTCGACCGAAGCATCCCCCCACTCGCCACTACGTCGTTAATTCGTCATCGCATTGCGCTGAGCTTTTGATTCTTCCACTGCTCCACTGGACCTTGATCATCCTCATCATTGAATTTCCTACGTTTCCAACTGTCTTTTCCATACATGTATCGGGTGTTTTTTTTTAGAGTGATAGAATTTTAAATTGAAATAAAACACATTTAAATTAAGATTGAAGCCAATTTTTTTTATGTGAGAGATAATTTTATAACATTTATGTTTTAAAAATAATTTCCGGCATATTTCCACCACAACTAGCTCTGAGGAACCGCATTCGACCAGACCAATTATGGACCACTTTTTCGAGTAATTCAAGCCTTATTTCATCAATAACACGAGTTATGTTGGCTTCCAAAGCGTCATTGTTGATCTTGGAGACCAATTAATTGGATCATTTCTCGAAATAATGTTATCGCCAAATCTTCCTTCCATTATATATCAATTATTACGGTAGCAGCATGAGATGTAGTACCATCTTGTTGGAAACAAAACACTTCTGGGTCAATACCATTCAAATTTTGAAACAATAATCATTGATCAACGATCTGTAACGAGCACCATTCACTGCAACATTAGCTCCAGCATTGTTTTTAAGAAATATGGACCGAAGATGCCTCCAGCGTGCATTTTTCAGGGTGCAATGGAACCTGCAGAACTTCTTGAGAATTGCTTTCACTCCATTTACGACAATTTTGCTTGTTAACATAGCCGTTCAATCACAAATGAGCTTCATCACTAAACACAATTTTACGATAAAAAAGTGGATTAACTTCAAGCTCTTCTAGGGCCCTATCAGCAAACAAACGACGCATTATGGTCAAGTGGCTTTGGTTCTTGAACCAGTTGGATCTTGTATGGGTGTAGACCAAGATCTTTACGCAAAATTTTCCATGTGATGGATGCACAGGGTCCAACTTGTTGTGAACGTCGACCAATAGACAAATCTGGATCATCATTAACACTATGACTTACAGCAGCGATATTTTCTTCTGTATGTACAGTTCTTTGTCTAATTGTTGTTGTTGGATCGAGTAGAGAAATTATCTAAAATCTATTGATAGTTCGACGAATAAGCTGCTCTGATGGACGATTATGTAAACTATATTTCACGAAGTGCTCTATAAGTTTGGCGAATAGAACACTCATTTTGAAGATAAATTTCAACAATTTGTTAACGTTGTTGCGGCGTGAGTCTTTCCATGATAATTTGTCAATGTTTACTGAACAGAAATGTTAAAACAACATGGCTTCTACCTTCTGTCAAATCACAGTTATCCCTATCGAAAGTTCTATCACTCTAAAAAAACACCCGATATACTACTCTGTCAAGAAAGTACCGGGAATTTTCAATTAAAACAACATTTTTGCATTTAATCGTCAAAAATTATTGGGTCGCCTTCAAAATAGGCTCCATTTGCTCCAATACATCTATGCCAACGGCACTTCCAATTATCGAAACATTTTTTATAGGCGCTTTCCGGGATGGACTTTAGCTCTCGCGCCGAATTTTGTTTTATGGCTTCAATCGACTCGAAACGGGTGCCACGAAGGGGCAATTTTAGTTTTGGGAAGAAGAAAAAGTCGCAGGGAGCCAAATCCGGCGAATACGGTGGTTGCTGAAGCACGTTTGTTGAGTTTTTGGCGAGAAAGTCAGTCACAATCGTAGCTCGGTGAGAAGGCGCGTTATCGTCATGCAAAATCCATGAGTTGTTCGCCCACAAATTTGGCCGCTTCTTACGGATACGCTCACGCAAACGTTTCATAACGCCTAGGTAATACTCCTTGTTTACCGTCTGACCCTCTGGAACGAATTCGTAGTGCACCACGCCACGGATATCGAAGAAAACAATGAGCATCACCTTCATTTTCGAGCGGCTTTGGCGTGGTTTTTTCGGTTTCGGCTCATTTTTTGCCACCCATTCCGATGATTGCTGGCTTGTTTGCATATCGTACTCGTAGACCCAGGTCTCATCACCAGTTATAATGCGTTCCATGAATGTAGAATCGGAATTACAGCGATCCAGCATGTCTGAAGCAACCTGTTCGCGATGACGTTTTTGAAGAAAATTCAGGTCTTTCGGTACGAGTCGTGCGGCCACCTTTCTCATGCCCAAAATATCAATCAAAATCGTACGTGCGGACTCGTGGGATATCTTGAGATCATGTGCTATCTCTCTCAAGCTGGTACGACGGTTGTCCAGCACCCTTTCCTTAATTTTATCGACGTTATCTTCGATCAAAGCCGACGATGGGCGACCACTTCACGACCGTCCTTGAAGGCTCTGTACCACTGATATGCACGAGTTTTCGATAGAGCATTATCACCAAAGGCCTTTTGCAACATTTTCAATGCATCGGCACACGAAAATTCATTTGCAACAGAAAACTTTAAACAAATTCTTTGCTCAACGTAATCACCCATAGTAAAAATCGGCACGCACTCTGACATCGACTGACTTAATCAGCTGTTGCAAACACACTAGTTGACAGATCCCGCTCAAGCTTGGCATAGTAATTAAGGGCAGTGGTACCAAACTAGGAAAAAAAATTTTACCTGCCTCATTGCCCCGCCAGATTTAAATCGATAATTCCCGGTACTTTCTTGACAGAATGTATTCAGATTGTTAATAAATGAACTATAAGAAAAAACATTTCTTGAATGCAACAGACATTATTTACATATAATTGAATTTCTAGGGAGTTACTATGCAATACTTGACACATTTCATTCTTCTCATTTTATTTGTGTAAATCAGTTTATTGTAAGAATGAATATATTATTGGAATAATTTCTATAGTCAATTTTCTTTGATATCTTCTCAATATGAAAATGTTCCTTTTCATTTATTATATTCTAACAACAAATTTATAATTGTTCAGAAAACTTGTTTTCAATAAACAATATGCTTAACAACTTAGGAATGTGTGTTATTTTCGAATTTCCAGAAAGTAGATCATGGATGACCTGACATCTGGGCTTGACCCAGAGATGCTGATGGACCTGGATGATCCAGAAGCATCAGAGTTAGAGGACGAAGATGAGGAATTTGTCGAGGAACCTTTACCTTCACCACTTCAACTACCTTCTTCTGGACCTGGATCAACTGCTACTTCTATTACATCTTCCCCGCCAAATAATGATGATTTTTTGCCTCCTTTCAATTTTACTGGCAAACCACTTAGTTCTATCAGAAGGGGACGGGGCAGGCCAAGAAGGGAAGGGGGTGAGTAACCATTTAGTTCATTTAAATTAAAATCTCATTCACAGTCAAGAATTTTCTACAAAAATAAAATGAAAATGAACTGAATTAACATATAGTTAGCAATAACTGTTATTCAATATGTAAACCTGCCTGATGATGCTACTGTGATAGCGAAACTATTGTTGTAAACATAACAATAAAAATTTGTGAAAATCAAAATAACCTTATTTAAATATTATTTAATATGGATTTTCTCTAAGTAAGGGCTGATTCAATTCAATACAATATGTATTTCTTTCGTTCAGGTAAGCCTTTGCCCCGCAAACAACCTATCAGCAACAAAGTGAGGAAAACAAAACTTTCTGGCTCTGGTCGTGGAACAGGTCCCAAACGGGTGAAAATAGACAGAGATTATGAGTTTGGTATGGGACTTTCAAACGATGATGTCGGAATGTTGGATCCCGAAACTGGAGCTTTTATCTACAATGATAAACCGGCTATCCCAAGTATTGATGACATTCCGTATGCTCCTGAAGCTTGGCCCGGAAAAGTTTGTGCATTTTGCAATCTGGGTGAGAGAAGTCAATTGGGCCAAGGGGAATTTTTGAGACTCAGTTGCCCAGAAGGATTCATCCCTCAAAGAATGGTACAGTATAAATCTTTTATTTCGAATTTTGGTATTGAATTACTTTGAATTTGGAACATGATAATGACTTCATGTTTAAAATTGTCGATTAGGAATTAATCCCAAACTTACAGATCGATACCAAGAGTAATGATTCCATTTTTTAAAACTGTTTTATTTTTTAAGATCAAGGAAACCTATAAAAAAGTTATTACGATTCATAGGTAGGTCATAGTAGGTGGATCGTACTGTGATATGCTGCCATTATCTGGTTAATAGGATGCGAGAGCCGAATAATCTGACGAAGCCAAGTCTGGAGAATAAGCTGCATGCGCTAGTATTTCTCAAATTAACGCCTCGATAGCTTCCCCTGACTTGTTTGGCTGTGTGTGGTTGGACTTTATCATGGAGCAAAATGACTTTGTAGTGCTTTTTTCCATATTTCGGTCGTTTTTCAGATAATACTCAATTTAAATCGATCATTTGCTGTTGGTAGAGATCAGTGTTGATTGTTTTACTAGGTTTTAGCAACCCATAATAGATTACACCCTTCTGATCCCACCAAACACATTCTGAAGCAATTTGGTTTTGCAGAGAATGTTGATGGTTCGCTTGGATTCATCCATGATTTATGATGCTTAAGTTTCTCAAACTATATCCAATTTTTATCACCTTTTACGATTCAATGGACAAATTACTTTTCTTATATCTGTCAAGTAGCATTTCACAAGTTGTTTTTCCGATTTTCTGAGTTCTTTCCATAGCTTTCAAACAATTTGAGACTGCTTTCTTTGTTAAATTCAATTGATCCGCGAGCTCTTGTTGAGTGTGAGTATCATCTTTATCCAATAATCTCACAGTTAGATGTCTGCGAAAATTTTCCATGCTTTCCCACGCCCTTTGCTTCTTACGTCACAACTTTTGAATTTTTAGAACTACTAAAAACACTGTTTTACCAAGAGCATGTTCACTGTAAACTTCGACAAGCAATTGATGCGATTCTGCAGCAGTTTTCTTCAAATGATACCAGAAAACCAATGCTGTCCGCAATTCGTAATTCATAGGTACAAAAATCGTTTAAAAAGGTTGTAAAAGAATATACTGGTGTATGGAACTTGGGTTGTTGTGTGTTAAAAATCTTTGTCAACTGTTAGAGGGAGATTATGGCAGTCCCTAAACTGATGGTTAATGCTATATATAAGGAAATTCTTGTTTCATGCTTCTACCTGGTATGTAATAGCGTGAAAAATGACAGATAAACATATGCTTAAAGCAATGCAGAGAAGAACATGTGTTATCGTCTGTAACTATCAAAATGTCTCTTATAATGATGTAACACTTCTCTCTGAAAACTTACTTTTTATAAAATAAGAAGGAACGGTTTTTTACTTGATAGAAGGATTACTACAAAATTTGAAAATCAAAACAGATTTAATCTGTTGTCTTCTACAATTTTAATTTCAAAAAATTCTTTGAAGAAACTTTAAGAATTAAATTAATGTCTTTATAAGCACTGCTCATATTTAATAGACGTCAAAATTCATCATACAATATCAAACGGAATTAAGAAAAACCAACGAACATAAACTGTCAATTAAAATTAAAATATAAATAAGCAAACATTTTTTGTTTCGTTCCAGGCATGCGTAATGAACTCTTCAGACAAACTTACGAAGCCCTGTTTGTTACAAAATTCTTGAAATGATGTTTTATATTTTTGAGAAAGAGTTATTTTTCATTCATATGGGATCGGAAAACAATACATTTTGTAACATTTTGTAACAAACAGGGCTTCGTAAGTTTGTCTGAAGAGTTCATTACGCATGCCTGGAACGAAACAAAAAATGTTTGCTTATTTATATTTTAATTTTAATTGACAGTTTATGTTCGTTGGTTTTTCTTAATTCCGTTTGATATTGTATGATGAATTTTGACGTCTATTAAATATGAGCAGTGCTTATAAAGACATTAATTTAATTCTTAAAGTTTCTTCAAAGAATTTTTTGAAATTAAAATTGTAGAAGTCAACAGATTAAATTACTTTTTATGTTCACTTATTATGCAAACAGTAACACGCTCTCATGAATTTGTTGTGATAAAGCGACCAGTTGTGTGAAAGAATGTCTTGGAGAACATGTGGTATCGCCTGTTAGAACGCAAATGATTGAAATATATTTATTTTTTGTAACTCCGACAAGATGATAATCTCACAGCAATTAAATTGTATTGGAATAAGTTGGAACAGTCTCAGTATCAAGTAATAACGAGTAATTTTTTCCATCTCTTCACACTTTACAACGATGGTATTTTTTACATTACCTTTCTTTTTGAACAACAATCTATACATGAGGTTGAGTTATTGATTTTATTTACATGGACTTAATTTGGAGTCTTGATACCTAACATTTAGCAACAAGTTAATTTTGATGTCTCTTCAAGGTGACTAATTCGCCCAGTACGTCTGCTTCAAATCCAGAGAAAGAAACAGGCGATAAGAGTCCCAGAGGCCCAGTTACCTGTAGAAGACAGAAGAGTTTCAATAAGTGCAGACACCCTTCTATGACTAGTGAATATATAGATGAATTGACAATTATCGGTTATACCGATGAGCCTGAAGTGTCTCAGTTATATGAGCAATCGGGTCACTTCTATGTCCATAGGAGTTGTGCTCTGTGGTCTCACGGAGTTATAAAAAATGGTGAGTAGATCTCTGAACTTTCGCACAACAATTTCTGATTTTTCCTCTTAGTAAATCCAATTTTTGATTTATATTACATTTTATGGGATAATATAATTGTAGGTAATTTTTAGACATTGCTGGCTGACTAGACCGGTTTAAATTGCTCCCTGAAGGAGTGGAACATCAAACTGCTCTAAATGTACAACAAATAATATAAATTTTGTTAATTTTTCAATCACCCCCTTACACTCATTTGGGCAGCTATACTGTGCCATGCCCCCTGTCCATGATGTGATTTTTGTTCCCTTCAACAGTTTATCCCATTATGCAAAAAAACTTTGGAAAGTAATATTTCCTTATCTAGATCTATCCTATTAATATTAGAAAAAGAACATAAATAAAACAAATTGTAGAAATTACTATGTTTTACTACCAATAAAAATATATATTACAAATTTTCTTGTGACTCGAGTTTCGGGAAATGAACTATCCCATCATCAGACAACTGAAGACCTAACAGTGGTACAGTGGTATTTAAACAAAAGTGATAAATATTTTGAATATTTCAACAGATTCTCGGTAACACCTAATGGTGGTACAGAGGTTTACAATCGGAACGTGATAAAAAACCGGGTTAAAAAAGAGGGGCCTTCTAACAGATATCGGAATGTCGGCAATCGACAAAGAAGGTTGTTAAACAGATGGTACCCATTTAAATATCTCAAATAAATTTTGGGGTTACATAGCTCCGTACAGTCATTCATTATTTTGTTGTATATCTCAAATATTTGGATTAACAAAGTTCCATACAGTCATTCATTATTTTTTACATCATTTTTATTGTGAACGAATTTGAAAATTTCAACAATCAAGTTTCTTTTCTTTTGAATCTACATGTAAAATTTTTCTTAAGATTTTCTTTTGTCGAAAGGAATTACTGTTTTCCAAAGAATGAGTGGCAAAAGTTGAATTTTTGTTTACTTTTCATTAAATTCATTTTATGTTCGTTGAAAAAGGTTTTAAACAGATGCTACTTTTTAAATATCTCGAATATTTATACAGTCATTCATTATTTTTACATTATTGTTATTGTGAACTAATTTGAAAATTTCAACAGATTCTAGATAATATTTTCTACATGTAAAATTTTAAGATTATCTATTGTGGGAAAGGAATGACCGTTTTTTAGACAATGAGTGGCAAAAGTAGAATTTTGTTTATTTTTCCTGAAACTCATTTTATGTTCGTTGAACCTCGTCTTGAAGGAACGTCCTTTTTTTCCTATATATTTATTACTGCACGTCTAACAAGATAACTCATAAACTCCTGATTTGTGTATGTTTGGAGTAGGGTCCTTTGCGTTAAATAATACCGATGATAATTTGTTTTGCCTTTGAAGGCTATATTGACATCTGATTTTGAAAAACTATTAGCTACTTTTTGACTTATGCTACCAAAGTACGACAGCGAAATGAATTTTTTATTTTCTTCGGTTTTTATGAAGGGATAAATTTGGCTCATAGCTATTTTAGATAGTTTCTGTCGAATTAGATTATCTATTATATTGGGGTTGAAACCGTTGTTCGCGGCTATTGATTTTATAGTTTGGACTTCAGCTTCGTGGTCCTTTTTTGATAACGGTAATGTGAAGGCTCTATGGATCATTGATTGATACGCTGACATTTTTTGTGAATATAGAATTGGAATCAATAGGCATAGATTGGAATCAATAGGAATACATATATCAGTGGATGTGGGTTTTCTGAACACGTTGGAATCTATTTTTCTATTTGAGTGTGATATCGAGAGGTCTAAAAATGTAATACTGTTCTTGGATTCTTTTTCTAATTCGAATTTAATTTTTGGGTGAATATTATTCAAGAAATTCAAAAATTGACTCAGTTGTCTGGATGTTCCTGTGATATCGAGAGGTCTAAAAATGTAATACTGTTCTTCGATTCTTTTTCTAATTCGAATTTAATTTTTGGGTGAATATTATTCAAGAAATTCAAAAATTGACTCAGTTGTCTGGATGTTCCGGAGATACACGTAAGAATATCGTCTACGTATCTGTACCAGAAATGAACATTTACAGGTAGTTTCGACATGAAGAACATAAATAACGAAGACCACAATCTGATGTATCAAGTGGGTGAAACGGCATGTGGAAAAAAGCCAATCATTAATTCCGGTGAAACTGGGTAAAAGCCGATTGAGGCTATTGAAGCAATGCTTACATTTCCCTGTCCATTTTTTCCCGCTAGTCTGCCGCGATAAAGCAAGAAGTGGTTAACTATGGACATATCCCAACTTTTCTCTTTTATACCATCATACATTTTTTTTTGGGATTTTAGACCATTAGTATAAAAGGCAAAAAATATTGCAGTTCTAGAATTTGCAGCATATATCTAATAATAAAAATAACAATTATTATCATTAATTTACAACACATTATTTTTCAGAGCATTATGCGTTGGAAAATGTGGGTGTAGTTGTACTACAAAGTTCTTCCAGAAAGTGTTCATTTTGTAATCATTTTGGCGCAAGCTTAATATGTAAGGCAGATGCTTGCAATAAAGTATATCATTATCCATGTGCCACTGCTGCTGGTGCCTTCCAAGATTTGCCAACGTTGACTACATTTTGTAGTAACCACCTCAATCAGGCATCTTATTGCGACTGTGAGTATATTTGAAGAAATTTTAGAAATTAAATGTTTACTGAAATTCTTTTCCAGCTTCTGTTTGTTACACTTGCAAAGCTGCAGGTGATATTGCAAATTTAGTTTATTGTTCCTCGTGCTGTGAACACTACCATGGAACATGTGTCGGTTTGGCCCAATTACCAGGTTAGTAAGAACATTTGAATTGTTTAAAAAAATAAATTTCATATTTCATGAAATTTCTCAATTTGTATTCTGAATAGAGTAATGCTAAAAAAAATGATGAACCAAAAGAATTTCTATTTTTGTGCCCTTGTACCGGAAGAGCCAAAAGTGTTTTCTCAAATGCAGACCTGTAGATAAAAAATTTGTATTCAGCTATATACCTCCATTTGCTGATGAAGTAAAATGACTTTCAAGAGAAACGAGATTTGCAGGGTAGACTTGAGCCCAAATTGGAACATGAAGTTTAGGAACGGACAAAATCTGCCAATAGTTTTGCATTTGCACTATGCCCATTACATTTTTGTTTTTTCGAAATCTCAAAATCAAACATAATTATGGATTACAAAGAATACAGGAATTTTGTTGTAGATTATGACGTCATTTACTAGGATTTCTTAAAAAAAATATTAGGAGTACAAATAAGTTTCCGCCGTTTTATTGTAGATGGCACGGAGTTTCGGTTAGCTTTCGCAGATGATAACCGGCTTAAAAAATAGTTTGGACATTCAAGAACAACATAACCTATTAATATCATTGATTTTATATTGGTAAAATATAATTTTTATAAGTTGAAAATGTCAAAATTTGAGCCAAGTAAGCATCATTTGCGGGAAATATTAGTTTACTTCTTTAATTTAAAGAAATCTGCTGCTGAGGCGCATCAATTGCTCGTAGAAGCATATGGTGAGGGTGCTTTGAGTGAGAGAACGTGTCGAGAGTGGTTTCAAAAGTTTAAAAACGGTGATTTCGACGTAGAAGACAAAGATCGCAGTGGAAGGCCAAAAATTTACGAGGATGCAGAATTGAAGGAATTATTGGAGAAAGATTCATCTCAAACACAAAAAGAACTTGCTCTAACATTAGAAGTCGCTCAGCAAGCAGTCTCACATCGTTTAAAATCATTAGGAATGATTCATAAACCAGGAAATTGGGTTCCGTACGGCGGAAACTTATTTGTACTCCTAATATGTTTTTTGATGATTCACTCAGGTCGTAGCAGAAGTTTCAACACAACTACATGTCCAACTTATACATTCAGTGACATTAAAATGAAGCTCTCGAAGGAAACGATGGTGTAGTGAGGAAGCTTCCACCTCTTAATTCTAGAGACGGCATTTCGTTTGAAGTCTGCGCATCTGAAACTCATCAGACAGGCGTGATGCGCTGCTCTGCCTGTGACGCCAGTGACCATGTGCTCCGCTTGGAACGATGGTCGTCAAACGCTTTATGCCTTGCCCTATTTGAACTCGGCGTGAACGGTTAGTCATGAATCTTTAGACTGGTCGGGTCCTCTATTGATACACCGGTCAAGCTGAAACAGAGCAAGGCAGGTTTTCGGATTTCCCGTCGAGGAGCGAAGAAGTTCGCTACACACTCCCCCTCCAATGAGCGTCGATAAGGTCACGGGATAGGGTGTTGGGATCAGGCAAGGAGACACTCCGCCGCTGGGCTGGTCGCGGTGCCATCTCCAGCGGGGATATGTGGAAAGAAAGGAAAGGCTGTCTTGGAATGATGCATAGGGGGCAATTATGGCCTCCAAATGAATGGGTTGTTGGTTCGCTCTTGAAGCAACCCGTCCTCCCCCCCAATCACGTCGGGGTTCCTCTCGAAGGAAATACGGTGGTGCGAGGAAGCTTCCACCTCTGGATTCGGGAGACGGCGTTTCGTTCGTAGTCTGTGCATCTGAAACTCATCAGACAGGCGCAGCTCTGCCTGTGACGCCAGTGATCATGTGTTCCGCTTGGAACGGTGGTCGTCAAAGCTATATGCCTTGCCCTATTTGAACTCGGCGGGGACGGTTACACATGAATCTTTGGACTGTTACGGTTACACATGAATCTTAGACTAAATGTTAAGTTGAAAATTGTCTGGAAAAAACATATTTTCCATGTTAGATGAAAATTTTCAAATATTGTAGAATATTAAAAAATATAAATCAATCTATTGAAAATAAAGAAATTAATAGAAAACGACTCAAGTCAATAGCCATTTGCTAGAGCAATAAATATCTTTTCCCTCTCCCCCCCTCTTTTTCTCACTCCTTTCTATAACTCACTTGTGTTTGAGATATTGTTTCGCTCACAAAAACCGGCACCCTATATTATATTAAAGAGATTGATAAAGTTTGTAAGTTTTGAAAATTTTCAGGCGTTCGAGCGGGTTGGCAATGTAGAAAATGTAGGAACTGTCAGGTTTGCCGCAGTACTGGTGATGAGTCTAAGTTAATGACTTGTGAGCAGTGCGACAAAGTCTATCATGCAGGTTGTCAAAGACCTGTCGTTACAACTATCCCAAAATATGGTTGGAAATGCAGGGTAAGTTATATTGAAATTTCTAAACCTTCGTCAAATCTTTATCAATAATATATTTTTTTTGCAGTGCTGTAGGATCTGTGGTGACTGCGGGTCTAGAACACCTGGTGCGGGTTTGTCCTCTAGATGGCATGCGCATTACACAGTGTGTGATTCTTGTTATCAACAGAGAAATAAGGGATTCTGTTGTCCAATATGTCGTAGGGCTTATAGGGCTCATGCTCACAGAGAAATGGTTCAATGCATATCTTGTAATAAGTGAGTATATATCATATAATTTTTTTTTGAAAATGTTGATTTCTTATGAAATATTAAATTCTCTATTTGCAAAAATTTAAAATTATGTAGCTAGTTTCTGAAGTTCTGTACCTAACAGAGAGAAGAGCACAGAGAAAAATATCTTCATTTCTCTACAAGTTCATTTTTCTAGAAATTTTCATCAGCTTTCATCAAATAATTGAAAAAAACAAAAGTGTTATGGCAACCAACCATAGAAGAGAAATATGCCAAAATTTTTTTTGTAAACAAAAAGGCTTTCTGGTGTGGTCTGTAAAGAAGTGTGTATGGGTCGAATGTCAAAAAACCGATCTAACTAATCACCACATCTCTGAGGATTGTAATTTGTTTATATGTTCCTGCTTCAGTGTCAAACTCTCCAATCCACACAACACATAATACAACTTCAAAGTGTTCTTATTCTCATTTCCAGTGAGAGGTCATTGTTAGATAGTATTTTCTTTAGTGTTGTAAACATATCATTTACTATTTCTATTCTTGATCTTATCTCTGTAGATTGTTAGATTGTTCATTGTTTTGTGCAATCTATGTTCCTAAATATTATATTTTGTGACTTATTCCAGTTGTTTACTTTGTGAAGTTGCATTTTCTCTTACATTTTGGTTTTCAGTAATTCTAAACTTTGTCTTGATGTTTATCTTTGGTCCATATTTTTTATACTGAAAATTTAACCAGTATTTGCATTTTCTGCCGTATGCCTGTTTGTAGACAGATCTGCATAAAGCAGATATTGAAATGTGATTCTGCATGCTATTCTGTGGTGCACCAGATGTTATTGGGTACTTTGTCATTTATCCAGGTCTCTAAATTCTTTATCAATAAGGAGTGTGAGCTATGGTAATAGAAAGTTGGTACAGATCAGCCGAATTAATTTATTTGAATATGAATATGCTAATTATGAACATTACAGCAAATTATGGTCTGATTAGAGCATGGGGAAAGCTAGTAACGTGAAAATATCGAGAACACATTTCTTTACTTGAATTAACACGCAAAGGTATGTCTTGTATGTATTTTGCATACTCTAGATGGCGCTAGTGTATTATTAATACCTTAGAGCCTCTATGTATAGCGACTATAGATACTTGACAGATTTGGAGTCACTAGCTTACATTATTGCACTGACGAAAACCAATCGGTTTGAAACGTGCACATGTCTGCAATTTGCCTCTGTTATCAACAAGATCTTGTCGAGTTTGTTTGAGTATAGAATTGTTATACAGTTGTATGTTACACTGTCTTGATTTCTCGAACTTTGTATTACCATAGCTCACACTCCTTTTTGATAATTTTTGGTACAGATCAGACGAATTAATTTATTTGAATCTAAATTCTTTGTCATGCAGATACGACTTCAGCAGGCTTATTTTTTCTTTAGGACTAGATTCAAACATATCCATTGCAGGATGCATGTATTTTCTTCTGGATCATTCATAATAATAATAATGTTTTCATTGCGAAATTGTACATCTTCGTTATTTTTAAAGTTCAGCTACTGTCTTCCCTAAGTAATTTTTTGTCTTCAAAATTCTGTGTGTCAGAATGTTTTTTCCTCGAATATTACAAGACATTAATTTTTGACGTGTCGAAACAAGCCTCTGTGTGTTATTTCCAACTAAGTACGCTCATCTTATAAGTCTCAACAAGAAATCTGTGTGCTTCTGCTACAGATTTTTTTAAAATAAAAAAAGTGCAATGAAATTCTAAGCGAATACTTTTCATTTATAAAATAAGAAGGAACGGTTTTTTACTTGATAGAAGGATTATTACAAAATATGAAAATCAAAACAGATTTAATCTGTTGTCTTCTACAATTTTAATTTCAAAAAATTCTTTGAAGAAACTTTAAGAATTAAATTAATGTCTTTATAAGCACTGCTCATATTTAATAGACGTCAAAATTCATCATACAATATCAAACGGAATTAAGAAAAACCAACGAATAGAAACTGTCAATTAAAATTAAAATATAAATAAGCAAACATTTTTTGTTTCGTTCCAGGCATGCGTAATGAACTCTTCAGACAAACTTACGAAGCCCTGTTTGTTACAAAATGTTGTTTTCCGATCCCATATGAATGAAAAATAACCCTTTCTCAAAAATATAAAACATAATTTCAAGAACTTCTCAAAAACTAATTTATTTGAAATATTCAATATATTTAAATAAATTACTTCAAAAAATCTCAAAACATGTAGCACATTCTCAAGAAATAATTAAAGTTACGATAAGATCAGTTCAACATTACATATAAAAAATATAATAAAATCAATTAAACAATGTATAGACTTACTCAGTGAATCTTAGGAATACACGGCCCTCAATAGAAAATAAAAGTAAACACCTTTATAAATCCAAGGTACTTATGTTCCACGTTCACAGAATCATACAAAGCTTATAAGGCACTTGGCCTCAGTTAAAACCGTGCAACACTGTATAATGAATTTCTTTATTTAAAAAACCTAATATAATTATGTCTATTAAATATGAGCAGTGCTTATAAAGACATTAATTTAATTCTTAAAGTTTCTTCAAAGAATTTTTTGAAATTAAAATTGTAGAAGACAACAGATTAAATCTGTTTTGATTTTCATACTTTTCATTTAGCTTAGAACTGCAGAAAACAACACAGAAATTCAAGCTTATCGACAGTACTTCCTTGTAGATGTGTTACCATCCTCTTAAATTACACGCATGTACTTGAAAAGACTTATTTAAGGTCTAAATTTATCATGGGGTTACAACATTTACAATGGAGACTTTGAATGTTTGTATCAAATCATTTGTTTTCGAATAACTTTTTATTTAAGTTGTTTGAAACAAGTATTTAAAGAACTGTTAACTTTGGAATCGACCTGTATACACAAAAGAATTTTATCTCAGTTCTTGCATATGTAACATACACATTTTTTTGTTGATTACAACATATATATCAGAAGTTATGTCAAAATCAATTTATTTCCTTTCAAACCTTCAGTGATCAATGGAGCATAAACAATAAATTTTTTTTTAATTCCAATTAATGAAAACAAAGGTCTTTGAAATTTGAATATTTAAATTAAGCACCTATTTTCTGTGTCTAGTTCCATGATTGTGATTTGTCGGTTGAAATATAAAGTAGAATATTTATAGTTTGGGGTTAAATTATATTTACTGGTTCAAATGAATTGGGTAAAAAAATATATTTTTCAGATTTGTTCATGGTACTTGTGATCCTGAAGCAGAGTTGACCACATACCACCAGAAAAAGGAAACAAATCCTGAATATGAATATGTCTGTAGCTTTTGCAAAAGTATAAGCAGAACTGTCCAGCCCATTTTATCTAAACGAAACAGTAAGTTAATGTTTAATCCATGCTTTGCATGCTTGTTCTAGGGAACAGATTGCTATTGTTTTATCCAAATGCCGGTCTGTCCACCTGAGATTGGACAAAGCTAGAAGCTTGAAACTTTCAGAATGGGTGTGGGGCCCAAATATCTCTGTTGAGTTAGTTAATGGGCAAAATCGGTCCAATGGTTCTGCAGTTAATCACATTTGAACCTTTTTATTATATTTTCAAAAGTTCCGAAACTATTTCTGGTTCAAGTGTGGATCTACTGATTTTGTTAATGTCAAATATTAAACTAACTTTCTGTCGAACTGCAAACGCTCGATGGCCCACCCTTAACCTAAATCTTATAATTAATATCTTTATATCATGACAAAGTCGTCATCTACATATAAACTTTCTGTTCAAGTTAATCAGTTTTATCGGAAATTATAATTCTCATTGTCGAACTGATGTTGTTGACATATATGTTAGGGGTTTTAACCCACTTTCTAAACTGAAGGGAATGCACTTAACAATACAGTATATACTTGACATCCAGATGGAAATAAGGGGAAGGTTAAATGAGATACTGGATTAGTTAAATTTTCTATAGATAAGTATAATGGAAATAAATTGTGATTAATTAAAACAAATTGTAGAAATTACTATATTTTACTACCAAAAAATATAGATTACACATTTTCTTGTGACTCGAGTTTCGGGAAATGAACTATCCCATCATCAGACAACTGAAGACCCAACAGTGGTATTTAAACAAAAGTGATAAATATTTTGAATATTTCAACAGATTCTCGGTAATACCTAATAGTCGTACAGAGGTTTACAATAGGAACGTGATAAAAAACCGGGTTAAAAAAGAGGGACCTTCTAACAGATATCGGAATGTCGGCAATCGACAAAGAAGGTTGTTAAACAGATGGTACCCATTTAAATATCTCAAATAATTTTTGGGGTTACATAGCTCCGTACAGTCATTCATTATTTTTACATTATTTTGTTGTATATCTCAAATATTGGGATTTAGAAAGCTCCATACAGTCATTCATTATTTTTTACATTATTTTTATTGTGAACGAATTTGAAAATTTCAATAATCAAGTTTCTTTTCTTTTGTCGAAAGGAATTACTGTTTTCTAAAGAATGAGTGGCAAAAGTTAAATTTTTGTTTACTTTTCATTAAATTCATTTTATGTTCGTTGAAAAAGGTTTTAAACAGATTTTACTTTTTAAATATCTCAAATATTTTCCGATTTACATAGCTCCGTAGTCATTCATTATTTTTACATTATTGTTATTGTGAACTAATTTGAAAATTTCAACAGATTCTAGATAATCGAGTTTTTTCCCTTTTGATTCTACATGTAAAATTTTAAGATTATCTATTGTGGGAAAGGAATGACCGTTTTCTAGACAATGAGTGGCAAAAGTAGAATTTTGTTTATTTTTCCTGAAACTCATTTTATGTTCGTTGAACCTCATCTTGAAGGAACGTCCTGTTTGTCCTATACATTTATTACTGTACGTAGAACAAGATAACTCATAAACTCCTGATTTGTGTATGTTTGGAGTAGGGTACTTTGCATTAAATAATACCGATGATAATTTGTTTTGCGTTTTGAAGGCAATATTGACATCTGATTTTGAAAAACTATTGACCAGTTTTTGATTTATGCTACCAAAGTACGACAGAGAATAGAATTTTTCATTTTCTTCAGTTTTTATTATGGGATGAATTTCAGAAACTATACCTGAGTTGAAGTTTTTCATTTAAAAATAGGATTAAAAAGAAAACTACTGACGGAGGCTACATGGAAGAAAAGCCTGAACCAGGGCCATAAAAACATGTTCGTTGAGCTGAAGAAGAACTGGAGAGCAATATCTTGTTCTTTAATGAGGCACATTTTTTAGGTACAGGGGCACCAATGAAAGTTTTTAAGAAAAAGTGCAGATAATACGTTTACTTCGTTGGTACAAATTAAGAAACATCTGGCGATAAAGAAGTTTTGGGGCCGTTTTTTCTAAATGGGAAAGTTGTAAAAAAATCAATTGACTATATGATTTGAACTAAAACACTTTATTTCCGCTTATATTGACTCTATGCCAAGCAGGTTAATATTCCTTATTTAACAACATTTATATATCATGTTGATTAGCAATTCTTTTCTCTCACAATAAACAAATATTTAAATTGATTCAAGACATGATTGGCTTAATTCCTACAATACTGCATCTTTTGAAATTAAATATTGGAGAAACGTACCTGTGATAAGTGAATGGATTTATCCGCATCTATATTAGTTTTCTCTTCGTCACTGCTTGAGCTTGCCATTTCCTTTGTACTATCCAATAATTCCTTTCCAAAGAATGCCTCTTGCAGGTAAGGCGGAAAGGTTTCCGATAATTTACTCTTCATTTTTCTTCTAATCGGTTTCTTTTTCTGCTTCTCTGCATCGGTACAATTATTCGTGTTAAAGGATGGGCCAGGGATAAATTTGGCTCATAGCTATTTTAGATAGTTTCTGTCGAATTAGATTATCTATTATATTGGGGTTAAAACCGTTGTTCGCGGCTATTGATTTTATAGTTTGGATTTCAGCTACGCGGTCATTTTTTGATGAGGGTAATGCGAAGGCTCTATGGATCATCGATTGATCGAGTCACAAGAAAATGTGTAATATATATTTTTATTGGTAGTAAAACATAGTAATTTCTACAATTTGTTTTAATTATGATCAACTACCAAATAGTAACGGGTGCAACAATTCAGTATCCAAATTGTGATTGATTGCCATTATCTGTAAATGCCTTCTTTGTGCTGCACAAATTTCCAAACCTTCTAATAAGTCCGATCTTCTGTGTTTATTACCTGCATTCAGGTTTGCTGAAGTCTGTGAAATGGTTTTCATGTGCTAATAAACTAGTTGTTATTTTATTATATAATATAGATTTTTTATGTTTATGAACTGTCCTATCTGACCTATGTAAAATGCAGGGCATAACAATATAATTTGTATATTCTGCTTTTTTCACAAGTTTAAGACAATCTACCCCGTTGACTGAGAGTTGAGAGTGAGCCTAGGTTTTTCTTATTTATTCAAATGGTGCTGATGTTATTTTATTCGTCAACACCATTTGTACAAAACCTAGGGTCACTGATCAAAATTATAAAGAAGTTCAAACTTATTTTTCAACTCGCCTTGCAGGTATTGACGATGGGGCAGATTCCTTGTCAGCATCGCAAGAATCTCTATTTGATGATATGTATGACTTTGATCCCAACATAAATGAAGGGTCGGTTCGTAGCATGGGTTTGGGTAAGGGCAAACCTTATAGTGCTCTAAAATTGACCAACAGCAGGAAGCGCCTCCATTCGGGTGGTAACGGACTGCCAGGCAGACCTAAAGGTAGTGGCAAGGTGGGTTTCACGAAGAAACAGCGACTGAATGAGTTTGGACGAAAGAGAGGACCCAAATCCAAAATGCGTGGTATGTTTGGGTTTCCCGGGGTTGGATTGCAACGTCCTACCCATACGGATGGAAAGAACCACGATGACGAGCCAGGTGTTGAAAAAAAGTTGGTGCTTTGTTCAGCCAGCGATAAGTTCGTGCTCACTCAGGACATTTGCGTGATGTGTGGTGCCTTGGGTACCGATCAAGAAGGTTGCCTTATAGGATGCGTTCAGTGCGGACAGTGTTACCACCCCTATTGTGTTAATGTCAGAGTTACCAATGTAGTGTTGCAGAAAGGATGGAGGTGAGTAATTGTTGGATTTTATTTTGAAGTTCTGATATTTGCATTAAGGAATAGAAAAAAATAGCTTAAATGACTAGCATTGATTTTAAAGCTTTTTGCATGCTTGTTCTATGGAACAGTATGCTAAGGTTTCGCTAAAATGTTTGCACTTTTCGAATTTTGAGCCCAGAATTCTCAAAGGGATATGTTTGACTCACTGATTAAGAATCCAAGCTAAAAGTATTTGTCTGGTCCATTGTCAACATTAACTTTTGAACAGAAATACTTTAAGGACTTTAAACTTTCAGGATAGATTTAGGGTTGAATATCATCTTAATCATGTATTTTTCATTTTCATGAGATTTTCCCTTACTTCAGGAGAACAGTTCTAAAATTGCAACGTTTTTCAACTTTTGGATGAACATTATGTGTTCGTGTTTTGAAATTTGGGTTTTCTAAAAACAAAATACAAATTAATTCAATATCCTAATTTTTTACGAGCTGTTTATTACAAACAGATTACTGCTGCTAAGGAATAAACATTAGTTTATTATAATATTTATTTTGATTATTTGGTCTCACTGGTAATGTTTTTTGCAGATGTTTAGATTGCATTGTTTGTGAAGGATGTGGTGAAAGAAATGATGAAGAAAGACTGATTCTATGTGATGACTGTGATATTTCTTATCACACCTACTGTATGGATCCTCCTTTGGAATTTGTACCAAGGGGTACATGGAAATGTAAATGGTGTGCTATGTGTCAAAAATGCGGTTCAACCGATCCCGGTTTCAACAGTATGTGGATGTACTCTTATACAGAATGTGGACCTTGTGCTTCCCACTCCGCGTGCGCAAGGTAAGTCCCATTTTTATGAACTTTTTTACAATCTCCAGTGTCTTATTTTATATGTTATCTTTTTTATTCGGCGTTATCTTTTATAAAGACTTGTATGAGTTGAAAATCACTTTGTATTATGGTTAAACTTTGGTATCTAAACAACACGATTACTGTTATTACAAGATGGATGTCTTGAACACTGCATCAGTTACTCTCATATGTTGTAACAATTCAGCTACAACTATATTTTAAAATGCCCGAGCCCAGTCGGTTTAACTGGGTCGTGAGCCTGATCTCACAATTCCACCAAATGAAAAGACACAACTCCCTGACAAACAAGTCACTCGTTTAATTTACCACAAGTAATTTTTCTTACAAATTACATATATACATTTAAAAGAAATATACAATTTACTATCTTACACTAGAGTAAGTTTCAATAATATTATTACCGATAAAAGTAGAAAAATATATATATATAAAAATGGGAATGTTATTATTAATATATACAAAAATTTGAAGTTCCTTAATGTGATATGAATATATACAAAATTTCTCAATATTACTTCCCTGGTTGGTTTAGAATACAGGCTAATGTTTTGCCAATCAAAACAGGTGGTGGTTTTGTAGGTCGTCTCAAGCAGGCTGTTATGTAGTTCTTTGAACTTAATAGCTTCAACGTCTTCGGGCAACCAGTGTACGTGTAACTATTCCTCACCAAGAAAACTTCCAAACTCCAGGAACAAATAGCAGGAAAATAATCCAAGAGAAATCCAGGAAAAATATTCCATAAAAAAAATCCAGAAAAAGATAATCCAAAAATAATTCCAGGAAAAGATAGTCCAAAAAAAAACTGTCAAAAAGGGAACAAAAATGAGAAATACGTCACGTTAAAATTTTGAACACTTCAGTCTCTGGAACTATTCCTCAAAAATGGGAAAAAACACTTGTGTATTTTTTTCGCCATTTCTGATGATGAAAAAAATGCAGAAAATTTCAAGACAATCGTATGCAAAATTTTCCAGAACAGAAGTGTGTTTTAAAAACGAAGAAATAAATAATAAAGTTAAAATAATGTTACATTATAAATAAAAAACGTATACGTGCATCGAGCAAAAAGTTTCATACAACCAATATAAAAAATTTGACAGAGGCATTCCAAAAAGAAAAATACATGATAAAAATAACATGCTTTAAATGCAGTTCAAGCATAAAAACGAATGATACTTACCCCTTCTTTGAGGGTTTTTACTTCTAATCTTCAAGAAAAATTAATTAACGAGAAAATAAATTTTATGACATTCAGATTTCAACTTTACTCTGCAATCGTGAACCGGAAAAGATATAATTCCTTCATATCAACGCGCACGTGACGACACATTGACGGACAGATATCCCAATTTCTTCATTCACCGGTCTTCTCGATAAAGGTGATATACCAGCGAATAAATTCGACGTGTAGATCGCTACAATGTATAGGGTATGTTTGGATGTGTGATAAAAGTTAGCAGTTTTGCAGTTATTCAGAAAAATTTCACTTACTGAAAGTAAAAAAGTTTCAAAATCTTTATATGAACTTCAAATTTTTATTATCACTAATTTTTCGCATTATTTGACCCTTTGATCTAAACCTTGTCATTATAATTTTTTGTGGCGAGGAAAAGAAACGGGCCTATATTAACTTTCTACCAAGATAATTTGGTTGTACCTGAAATAACAATCGAATTACCAGAACAGAATACATTTACCTTACTATAATAAGGATGCTGAATTGATTCAGCCGTTACTATTTGGTAGTTGATCATAATTAAAAAAAATTGTAGAAATTACTATGTTTTACTACCAAAAAAGATATATTACATATTTTCTTGTGACTCTAGTTTCGGGAAATGAACTATCCAATCATCAGACAACTGAAGACCTAACAGTGGTACAGAGGTTTTTAAACAAAAGTGATAAATATTTTGAATATTTCAATAGATTCTAGGTAACACCTAATAGTGGTACAGAGGTTTACAATAGGAACGTGATAAAAAACCTGGTTACAAAAGAGGGGCCTTCTAACAGATATCTGAATGTCGGCAATCGACAAAGAAGGTTGTTAAACAGATGGTACCCATTTAAATATCTCAAATAATTTTTGGGGTTACATAGCTCGGTACAGTCATTCCTTATTTTGTTGTATATCTCAAATATTTGGATTTACATAGCTCCATACAGTCATTCATTATTTTTTACATTATTTTTATTGTGAACCAATTTGAAAATTTCAATAATAAAGTTTCTTTTCTTTTGAATCTACATGTAAATTTCTTAAGATTTTCCCTTGTCGAAAGGAATTACTGTTTTCCAAAGAATGAGTGGCAAAAGTTGAATTTTTGTTTACTTTTCATTAAATTCATTTTATGTTCGTTGAAAAAGGTTTTAAACAGATGTTACTTTTTAAATATCTCGAATATTTATACAGTCATTCATTATTTTTACATTATTGTTATTGTGAACTAATTTGAAAATTTCAACAGATTCTAGATAATATTTTCTACATGTAAAATTTTAAGATTATCTATTGTGGGAAAGGAATGACCGTTTTTTAGACAATGAGTGGCAAAAGTAGAATTTTGTTTATTTTTCCTGAAACTCATTTTATGTTCGTTGAACCTCGTCTTGAAGGAACGTCCTTTTTTTCCTATATATTTATTACTGCACGTCTAACAAGATAACTCATAAACTCCTGATTTGTGTATGTTTGGAGTAGGGTCCTTTGCGTTAAATAATACCGATGATAATTTGTTTTGCCTTTGAAGGCTATATTGACATCTATTATATTAATATTCGAAAAAGAACATAAATAAAACAAATTGTAGAAATTACTATGTTTTACTACCAATAAAAATATATATTACAAATTTTCTTGTGACTCGAGTTTCGGGAAATGAACTATCCCATCATCAGACAACTGAAGACCTAACAGTGGTACAGTGGTATTTAAACAAAAGTGATAAATATTTTGAATATTTCAACAGATTCTCGGTAACACCTAATGGTGGTACAGAGGTTTACAATCGGAACGTGATAAAAAACCGGGTTAAAAAAGAGGGGCCTTCTAACAGATATCGGAATGTCTGCAATCGACAAAGAAGGTTGTTAAACAGATGGTACCCATTTAAATATCTCAAATAAATTTGGGGGTTACATAGCTCCGTACAGTCATTCATTATTTTGTTGTATATCTCAAATATTTGGATTTACAAAGTTCCATACAGTCATTTATTATTTTTTACATCATTTTTATTGTGAACGAATTTGAAAATTTCAACAATCAAGTTTCTTTTCTTTTGAATCTACATGTAAAATTTTTCTTAAGATTTTCTTTTGTCGAAAGGAATTACTGTTTTCTAAAGAATAGTGGCAAAAGTTGAATTTTTGTTTACTTTTAATTAAATTCATTTTATGTTCGTGGAAAAAGGTTTTAAACAGATGTTACTTTTTTATTTTTTATTTAAAAGTAGCTGTAAAAGCTCCTGTACGGAGCTATGTAACCCCAAAAATTATTTGAAATATTTAAATGGGTACCATCTGTTTAACAACCCTCTTTGTCGATTGCCTCTTTTTTAACCCGGTTTTTTATCATGTTCTGATTGTAAACCTCTGTACCACTATTAGGTGTTACCGAGAATCTGTTGAAATATTCAAAATATTCATCACTTTTGTTCAAATACCACTGTACCACTGTTAGGTCTTCAGTTGTCTGATGATGGGATAGTTCATTTCCAGAAACTTGAGTCGCAAGAAAATGTGTAACATATCTTCTTATTGGTAGTAAAACATAGTAATTTTTACAATTTGTTTTAATTAAATACTACTCTTGAATAAGTTTTGCACAGTTTTGAATGACATCACGATCATCTTTTCAGTTGCATGGAATCCTATTCAGATGGTGAATTGATCCTACAGTGCGTCCAATGCGAGCGTTGGCTTCATGGCGCTTGCGACTCCGTGAAAACGGAGGAGGACGCAGAGAAATGCGCAGAAGATGGTTACAATTGCATCTTATGTCGTCCAAGGGACGTTCCGCCTCCTCACCTGGTACCAGCGGCTGTTGTTAAACCTCCCACGCCTGTGAAGAGTCCAGAGGTAAAATCAAATACTAACTACTTCATGGACGGTATATATCTCAGCGAGTCTGGTCATAATCTGATTAAGTCCTTGACTTCGGAGCATCACACGACGAGGAAGAAACGGAAAAAGGTACCAACCGTACAGGATAAGGAGGCTGGGATACTGGCTACTATCGAATCTGTTGTTGCCGGTGGCAGCACTGGTAAGTATTGAATTCTTTGTAACATTTTATTTTTTGTCTGATTCTTTGTCAGTTTTGCAAATGGCAGTTTCGCTAGTTGTCTATTCATTTAGTTCACTCATCGTGATTTAGATCATAAAGTAGCTTGAATTGTAAGGATTAACAGGACCTGGATTCGGTCAGTTCCAATCTTACTTCCCATATAAATTGAAAAAAACTGATAAAATGGAAATACCAAATTAAACGCCATTCTAGGTGTATCACATGGCAATATTTTAGGTTTTAGTTTCACAATTTTTTTTTTTACTTTCAACAAATCATATTAGTAGTGGTGGAAGAATGAAATAATTAGCTGATGTAGATGAATAATGATGCATTTTAATGTGTGAACTTGGTAATATTTTTTCAATTCTTTCGTTCTGTCGTTTATGATCACTTCATTTCAGAAGGAAATCCTTTGGATGATAATCCCAAATTAGAGATGATGGATGTAAAAGAAGAACCACAAGAACTATACAAAGAAGGTATGATATGGACAAAGGAGGATGGACCTCCACCAGAAGGATTCACAATATTTACGATGGAAAGCGGAGTGGGTGTACTGAGGCGAAAAAGACAGAGGAACCTCCAGAAAATGGGTAGGTACTTTTTTTGAATTATTTCTGTTGATGTATTGAACAATTTTTACTGGTACACTATAAATGTGCTAATTAATAATTATCTCTATAGATAATATTGGAACCTTGGAAAGAATTCTCAAAAAAAATATTTTTTTAGTTTCTACCAAGCAGATTTAAGCTATTAGCTCAAAAAATAGATCTCTTTTTTCAAAATCATTGTTAAGCTTTTGGAAAGAAGCACTCATATGGTTTTGAGAGAAAAATTAAAATAAATTAATTCGGCTGATCTGAAAGTTCTACAAATCGAGACAGTTGATCGACAAACCCTTATCGGGCTGATTTGAGTTTGGAATTATTATACAGATGTAGGTTGCACTGTCTGGATTTGTAGAACTTTCTATCACCATAGCTCACACACCTTGTTGAAAAAACAAATTACGTGACAAAACCCTAACAAATCTAATTTCATAATATTTGGCCATAAATTATCAAACAACTCACCAGTCAGTCATCAGAATGCTGCAACATATTAAACTAGTCAAACATGCTAAATAACTAGAAATCACAGTGAATAATAAGACCACCTTCAAGATACATTCCTATATATAAAAAAGAAAAATTTGCTAGATTAAAGCACTTTCGATCCCTCACTTGCAAAAACCGCGACTCAAACCACAACAGCTTCAAGAATCTACCAAACTATATGCAGATGGTATTGGAATATGGACATCTAATATACATATATCATAACAACTGTAGAAGACCCACTCTAATATCGAAGTAGCAAGTAGCTTGAGAACTTTGAGTAAAATATGCCATCTAGAAATTTCACTCCTTAACCCACCACATGACCTCTATGAAAAAATGAATATAGACTTGATTCTAAGTAGACTTCAAACCTCAGGAAAGAAATTTGTGAGCAGACCACACAACCTCCAAATCCGTCGGCTCATTGTTCTAGAAGATCTGAACCAAGAGCAAAATAAAAGAAAATACCCAATCAAGCCCCTCAAAGTTCCTTTTTGGGTCCATACCCAAAAAGGAACCTTGACAATAGATAACGTCAATTTTACACTTTGAATTTTTTTTTTTAATTATTTGTACTTCCTTTCAAGAAAAAACTGAAAAAAATTATTATTTTTTATTATTATTATTTTATAGTGAGCGGGTGTCTGTCCACCTTACCACTGCGTCCACACGGACTATTGTGGTTCACCCCTAATTTGTATCTCCCCGACTAGATCCAGTTTTTGGATAAAACCGATAATCTTGTTCGGGGGTAATTTCTTCAGTTCGCAGTGGGCTATAAATCCTGATCAAAGACCTCGAAACTGATGCGATTCACCGTTGGGCACTCTGAGACGATGTGCATGGCTGTTTCAGTGTCCTCAAGACACAGCCTGTATTCATCGTATTCTGCTAGATCGATTTTGTGCAAATGCGCTTTCAGCCTGCAATGACCTGTCATAATTCCGACAAGTGTTCTTAGTTTGGCCCTATCCAGACCTAGTGCTAGGTCCGCAATCTTTTTGTTCGAAGCTGTTCCAAGGAATACCTACGAATGTCTCAGACCAGGATGGCTCAGCCAGAAAGACTCTTGTCTTTAGTTCATTCTGCTTGTTATCGTCCGGTTAGTTACGTCATGTGGTATTCCCAGGAATGGTTCCGGTCCTACCAGAGGCAGCGCAGCTCCAGCAAACGCCAGCCGATCTGCCTCTTCGTTACCCAAATAGTTTAAGTGGCTCGGTATCCAAACAAGAGTGATTCTATTATAAATATCGAGCCTGTTTAAGCCGTGCGGCACTCCAGACTGTTTTCGATGTACAACAGCTGGATTCCAGAGCTTTTAGTACTGACTGACTATCAGTAAATATTTTGATTTTGCATTAGCGAAATATAGTAACGTTTTGACCGAGACTCGATGATAGGTTGATTCTCGGTTTGCTCCCATAGACTCCCGTTCCGTTCGTCGTTCGCAAGCTGTCTGTGAACAAGCCAAGGTCGGTCTTCAATAGAACCTCAGCATGCTGGGTCCATTTATCCCGACTGGGGACGATTACATTGAAATGCCGTTCTTGGCTCGTGACTTTTGACATTAGATCCGAGGGCATCGATAGGGTATTTTTCGTTAAAAGCTCGTCCAGCAGTCCTGAGTCTCCCATCACTATTGCCTCTGGCCTGTCGGTCGCCAGTTGATATAGTTTGTATGTATGTGGTCCGTTCCTCCTCCCTCAGCATGAGTAGGTGCAGGGGTGGTAGATTTAGTCGGATTTCCATGGCTGCCGTGGGTGTGTATAAAATAGTATATTACATAACAAGAGTTGTAAGAAGCTTATTCTAGAAGTGCATAACTCAAGTTGTGTACTTTTTCTACATTTATTTCCAGAAAAACTTGGAACTCCATAAAGTGACGAAACGTCAAAATGTTATCGGCTGCCCTCCCGGATATTCGTTTCTATGGCAACTACCTGAAGGGTCTATCTTATTGGTTATACGCCGTGCGTTTACATCACGATGCTACGGTATTGGTTCTTGATCGTGCTTTAAGTTTGCGGTAAAGTTAAATCGTACAATTTTATGTCTCACAGAGCGCAAATAGTTGGCGAGTTGTACAGATTTGGTAATTTTCTGTAAGGGGAGTAGAAAAAATATATTTTATACTGGCAAGAGGGTTGTATCGTTTTAGTTTTATACAAAAACAACTCAGTATAGTATAGTCACTTACGTTGGGTAAATTATGAGGGTTGTAATTCTCCGTCTGCTGACTTGGAACAAAAGAATTCTTGCAATGCTCAAACATCCATCTTTATTATTGTCATAGAGCGCATGTGTAGAGTTTATTGTTAAAGAATACAGATCTCTTCAATTTAGATGTTTTGCAGGTAATTAAATGCTAATGCTGGATGTTTGTGTCTGGAAAGAATAGCTGTATCATCAGTAAATTTTTCCATGATGGCATTTTTGTTTGTAGGCAGATCTGTTGTTTAAAGTTGATATAGAAATGGGCACAATACACTACCTTAAAATATTCCAGATGTTATTGAGTACTTTTTAGATAGATACTTTGTCGTTTATCGTGGTCTACTCCATCAGATACAACTTCAAAAGTCGGAAGTAGGCAATTAAACCGGAAGTTTGTGTATTTTATTTTTTCAATTAATATGATGGAAGTTGATTATAATGATATGTATTGATTGTGATCTCTAAATTGCTTATTTCTTTCAGGCATTGGCGGTTTTGTGGTTAAGGTTAGAGGATCCAGAGGTGGCCAGGAAAATGAGGAATTTGATAATCAGCTGCGTGTACAATCTCTGCAGCTTGGGCCGGATCCTGGCCCATCCTTTAACACGAATAATTGTACCGATGCAGAGAAGCAGAAAAAGAAACCGATTAGAAGAAAAATGAAGAGTAAATTATCGGAAACCTTTCCGCCTTATCTGCAAGAGGCATTCTTTGGAAAGGAATTATTGGATAGTACAAAGGAAATGGCAAGCTCAAGCAGTGACGAAGAGAAACCTAATATAGATGCGGATAAATCCATTCACTTGTCACAGGTACGTTTCTCCAATATTTAATATCAAAAGGTGCAGTATTGTCGGAATTGAGCCAATCATGTCTTGAATCATTTTAAATATTTGTTTATTGTGAGAGAAAAGAATTGCTAATCAACATGATATATAAATGTTGCCAAATAAGGAATATTAACCTGCTTGGCATAGAGTCAATATAAGCGGAAATAAAGTGTTTTAGTTCAAATTATATGGTCAATTGATTTTTTTACAACTTTCCCATTTAGAAAAAACGGTCCCAAAACTTCTTTATCGCTAGATGTTTCTTAATTTGTACAAACGAAGTAAACGTATTATCTGCACTTTTTCTTAAAAACTTTCATTGGTGCCCCTGTACCTAAAAAATGTGCCTCATTAAAGAACAAGATATTGCTCTCCAGTTCTTCTTCAGCTCAACGAACATGTTTTTATGGCCCTGGTTCAGGCTTTTCTTCCATGTAGCCTCCGTCAGTACTTTTCTTTTTCATCCTATTTTTAAATGAAAAACTTCAACTCAGGTATAGTTTCTGAAATTCATCCCATAATAAAAACTGAAGAAAATGAAAAATTCTATTCTCTGTCGTACTTTGGTAGCATAAATCAAAAAGTGGTCAATAGTTTTTCAAAATCAGATGTCAATATTGCCTTCAAAACGCAAAACAAATTATCATCGGTATTATTTAACGCAAAGGACCCTACTCCAAACATACACAAATCAGGAGTTTATGAGTTATCTTGTTCTACATGCAGTAATAAATATATACGACAAACAGGACGTTCCTTCAAGACGAGGTTCAACGAACATAAAATGAGTTTCATAAAAAATAAACAAAATTCTACTTTTGCCACTCATTGTCTAGAAAACGGTAATTATTTTCCCACAATAGATGATCTTAAAATTTTACATGTAGAATCAAAAGGGAAGAAACTCGATTATCTAGAATCTGTTGAAATTTTCAAATTATTTCACAATAACAATAATGTAAAAATAATGAATGACTGTACGGAGCTATGTAAATCGAAAATATTTGAGATATTTAAAAAGTAACATCTGTTTAAAACCTTTTTCAACGAACAGAAAATGAATTTAATGAAAAGTAAAGAAAAATTCAACTTTTGCCACTCATTCTTTAGAAAACAGTAATTCCTTTCGGCAAAAGAAAATCTTAAGAAAAAGTTTACGTGTAGATTCAAAAGAAAAGAAACTTGATTATTGAAATTTTCAAATTTGTTCACAATAAAAAAAATGTAAAAAATAATGAATGACTGTATGGAACCATGTAAATTCAACTATTTGAGATATACAACAAAATAATGTAAAAATAATGAATGACTATGCGGAGCTATGTAACCCCAAAAATTATTTGAGATATTTAAATGGGTACCATCTATTTAACAACCTTCTTTGTCGATTGCCGACATTCCGATATCTGTTATTTAACCCGGTTTTTTATCAAGTCCGCTTGTAAACCTCTGTACCACTATTAGGTGTTATCTAGAATCTATTGAAATATTCAAAATATTTATCACTTTTGTTTAAATACCTCTGTACCACTGTTAGGTCTTCAGTTGTCTGATGATGGGATAGTTCATTTCCCAAAACTCGAGTCACAAGAAAATGTGTAATAAATTTTTTTTGGTAGTAAAACACAGTAATTTCTACAATTTGTTTCAAGTAGTAATTGAATGTACTTTTGGTTTTTAATTTCGTGAATAGCAGTATAAAAATGCTATTTAGGAAATATACTCTAAGCTAAAAACCGAAAAAATATTCAATTCTCTCAGCTGCTCAAGTAAACCATCTTTAAAAATAAAGTATTTGCTAATATAGACATTCACACATATCTTTCAGAACCAATAATTCATTAGAAATTGTTTTAAAAAACTCAAAATCACATTTATCAGGTGTTTACTGAATTAAAAAAAATCATACTAAACCTCATCTCATTTTGCCTTAAGAATTGGTGTGATTTATCATATTATTTTTAATTTGAATACTTAGTTATACTGGATTTTTACTGTTTTTTACAATTAAACAAAAACAGGCCGAAGTCATCCGTCGATGGCCATTTGGATTACCAATAAATAATAATATAATTTCGTTCAGATTTTCATCACTACCATTTCATTCCATTCACGATTCTTGTAATGGGGACATTCTGATTTTTTTATAGGAGGAAATGCGGGCTGTTTCTGCAATGAATTGGAAGAAAGAGGAACCATCAACAACACAGCCTATGCCCAATAGAAATAACTTTATGAGAATGAATACCCCAAAATTGGCACCAATAATTATGAAGAAAGAAGAGGAAGATCCTGAAGAATTTAAGGATGTGTTGGCTCTGCCTGGTGATTTCATCGACAATGATTTGGTCAATACTTTGATGAGTCAGGATGATGACGAGTTGACAAAGAATACCAGCTCTTTGGATGCTTTAGCAACAGGTTAGTAATTATAGATGAACAGTTATTCCCATAAAATTCCCAAAGTATCTCTTTACAAAATAACTCCTATCACTGCAATAATATATTCGTGGGATTGAAATTTTTTAAACGTGAACCACTTTTCATGTTGGAGAACAGAACACCATTAGCCAAATGACTCTTTCAATTTACCATCAAATAGGATTATTGAGCTACCCTGTGGTCAATCTCTTTGTGCTAAAAATTCGAGGATTATTTCTTTTAAATTCTCCCAAAAGTTACCACAATCTATCCTGTTGATAGACTAATCTTTGCATTTTTGGAAATAGAAACGCGCGAAAAATTCATTGTTGTTTGATTTCCGGTTATTGACCAAATATTCCGGTTTCACCAATTGTTGAGTTTGCTATTTCTGCTATTTCCGTAGTCCTACACTGATTACTCTTCCTGTTAACTTGAGAAAAGATTATTATATGTCGTAGGTATAAATAATTTCGAATTTCAAATTGATGGATATCTGGTTTATACAAGGTGTTTTTAATTGGTTAATCTTTTTAAACAAGTGATAGAACACTTCTAAAACAACCCTTTCAACAAAAATTGCCCATATAAAACATTGAAAGTGGTGAAATTAAAATCATAGATAAAATGGATCCTAATATGACCTTATATTTGTAGTTCATAAAATCGAGAGTAACATATTTTACTTTATCCTTAGATAAATAAATCATTATTTTGACTCATTTGATTTTTGACTTTATATCAAGATGACAACAACCACACCACCTCAAGAAAACACCCACAACATCCTTTAATAAATATATTCAGAATGTAATTTTTTTTTTTTTTTTTTTGCTGTTGTTAAATACAAATAATGTATATAAAGAGGAGAAAAAAAAAAACTTGGCTGAAGGACCCAAGGTCAATGGCCATTTGCTCTGCAATAAAGAACCTTTATTATTATTATTAAAAATTTTGGAAATTAAAATGTCCGTCTGTATATTCGTTATCATATAACTTGTATATTTGGAAAATGAAACACCATATTTTATCAAATTTCAACAATTTATGTACTAACGGCCAGTTTCATAAACGACATTTTCACTTTAGGATAAAGTCCCTTTATGAAAAAGGATCCTTCAAATTGGACCATCAGTTTCATAAATGCACATCAACCGTCCTTTACTTAAAGCTTCCTTTAATGCGCCGGTCATATGATTCCGACTGTTGGCTATCCTGAGAACTAGTGATTTTACAAATATAGTTGGTGATATTCTGTAAAAATTGTGAGTTATGAGTCAGAACTTGTAAAAAGAAAAAGGAAAGAAGCATAAATCAGTCTTTGCATAAACATGGTTATGTGCAGAAGATAGTATATTGGAATTTATATCATTATTATGTGCGAATTGCTTTTAGTAAACGTGAGTTATATGAATGAACATCGAAGAAAAGAGAAAAAAAAGTATTACTTTAAAACCTGAGGAGGAACTACGTCTCTTGGAATTGATTGAAAAAGAGAATTTCAGTGTTATAGGATAAAGTCTGGCAGAGAATAGCAACTGCTTTCAATGCAACAGTTCTCCATTGGAGAAATGGGGACCAGCTCAAATCCAAATATGACAATATAAAAACTTGAACTAGAAAGGTGGTAGCTGATCAACGCAGTCATATTAACGGGACTGATGGTGAGGCTCCATTGAAATTGAGGAAGCCAATTTACAAACAGTTGAGCCCAACTGTTAAGCACCCACTTGCTGAATCAAAAGAGATGTATCATAAAAAAGAGCACTAGTAGAAGCTCAGATAATGGCTATCAAGGAAGAGAATAGAAGAAAAGAAGAGGAGCATTCAAAGCTTGAAATATTAGACTTGCAAATTATGGAGATGAAAAGAAAATTAAATAACAATAATTAAATCTTTTTTATTTTGAATGCACTTTCTGGGAAAAGCGGTATTAGAATTCTATCAGCACTGCTGCAGACTATGAAATCCCCTCAAATTTGAATTAAAGACAGATCTGGTTTATACAAGGTGTTTTTAATTGGTTAATCTTTTTAAACAAGTGATAGAACACTTCTAAAACAACCCTTTCAACAAAAATTGCCCATATAAAACATTGAAAGTGGTGAAATTGAAATCATAGACAAAATGGATCCTAATATGACCTTATATTTGTAGTTCATAAAATCGAGAGTAACATATTTTACTTTATCCTTAGATAAATAAATCATTATTTTGACTCATTTGATTTTTGACTAAAAATAAAAATTTTGTAAATTAAAATGTCGGTCTGTATATTCGTTATCATATAACTTGTATATTTGGAAAATGAAACACCATATTTTATCAAATTTCAACAATTTATGTACTAACGGCCAGTTTCATAAACAACATTTTTACTTTAGGATAAAGTCCCTTTATGAAAAAGGATCCTTCAAATTGGACCATCAGTTTCATAAATGCACATCAACCGTCCTTTACTTAAAGCTTCCTTTAATGCGCCGGTCCTAAGATTCCGACTGTTGGCTATCCCGAGAACTAGTGATTTTACAAATATAGTTGGTGATATTCTGTAAAAATTGTGAAATATGAGTCGGAACTTGTAAAAAGAAAAAGGAAAGAAGCATAAATCAGTCTTTGCATAAACATGGTTATGTGCAGAAGATAGTATATTGGAATTTATATCATTATTATGTGCGAATTGCTTTTAGTAAACGTGAGTTATATGAATGAACATAGAAGAAAAGAGAAAAAAAAGTATTACTTTAAAACCTGAGGAGGAACTACGTCTCTTGGAATTGATTGAAAAAGAGAATTTCAATGTTATAGTATAAAGTCTGGCAGAGAATAGCAACTGCTTTCAATGCAACAGTTCTCCATTGGAGAAATGGGGACCAGCTCAAATCCAAATATGACAATATAAAAACTTGAACTAGAAAGGTGGTAGCTGATCAACGCAGTCATATTAACGGGACTGATGGTGAGGCTCCATTGAAATTGAGGAAGCCAATTTACAAACAGTTGAGCCCAACTGTTAAGCACCCACTTGCTGAATCAAAAGAGATGTATCATAAAAAACAGCACTAGTAGAAGCTCAGATAATGGCTATCAAGGAAGAGAATAGAAGAATAGAAGAGGAGCATTCGAAGCTTGAAATATTAGATTTGCAAATTATGGAGATGAAAAGAAAATTAAAAAATAACAATAATTAAATCTTTTTTATTTTGAATGCACTTTCTGGGAAAAGCGGTATTAGAATTCTATCAGCACCGCTGCAGACTATGAAATCCCCTCAAATTTGAATTAAAGACAGAAATTTCAATAACACATAATATTTTTATTTCTTTATTCTCACTTGAAACTTTTTCAGATGTTACCTAATTGTGAAACAATGAATCAGAAATACAAATATAGAAACCTATCCAAATACATACCTTGTAAAATCCTTTAAAAATGATATGAAATCTTGTCATGTTGAAGACACAAATTGAATATGAAAAATAGTCACACAAGTGACAAGCAAATTTATTTTCAATTATCACACAAATATAAATTGTAAATTAGCAAAATCTCCATTAATAATAGACTATCTCACTTGACGAGCTGCACTAACATTAGTTGAATTTGTTTGAAAGAGTTCTTCCTCCCGCAATCATTCATGTTGGAAATATTTCCTTCATATCTACAGCTATATTGTGCAAACAGCGCTAGCAACAATAATTGCCCTTATGGTCGTTAACTTAACACTCGTTTATCTAGAAAGGACTGCCTCTGAAAATTGTCAATTTAATTTTTTGGTATACAGAAAATTATATCAACAAAATAATCACTCAAAATTTGTTTACCTTTTAGATGAAGAGTACAATTGATCTGCAATTTTTTGAAGCAAAGATGAAACAGTTGGTTTTTGTCAGGCAAAAACGATCGAAGAAATCTAGATCATCTAACGTGGAAAAATGTCTCTCCTTCTGTAAATTTATTTCTTCATCATTTTTTGAATATTAAAACAAATTGAAATATGTTTATCTTCTACAATTTTAATTTCAAAAAAATTTTTTATTCAAAAAACTTAGAATTAAATTAAGTCTAAAACAAGCACCGCTTACAATTAATAGACGTATATAATCATTTGCCATTATATATTGAGTTTTGATTATATACGTCTATTAAATGTAAGCGGTACTTGTTTTAGACATTAATTTAATTCTAAAAGTTTTTTGAATAAAAAATTTTTTGGAAATTAAAATTGTAGAAGATGAACATATTTCAATTTGTTTTAATATTCAAATTTTGTTATATTTCTTCTATCAAGTAAAAGGCTTTTCTATTTTATCTTCATCATTTGATGAAGAACTAGAGCTTGAATCAACATTCAACATTTGGTGCAACATATTTCCATAGATTAACAATAATATATAATCTTGTTGATCTATGCATATTTCGTAGTACGCTAAAATCAAACAAAATGGGCAAATGTGACAGAGGAAGGTTATGTCCACTGTTTTCGTGTTCATCGAGCACCTGCGCAGTGTCGAGCTTCTCGTTAAAGGATCCTTTTCCAGCCGTAAAGGGCCGATTTTCTCACTTTAAGATAAAGGATGCTTTTAAGTTCTCTTTAACCCTAAAATTTGATTATGAAACACGTTTTATCATTACAGGAGACTTTTTGAGAAAAAGGAGACTTTAATTTCGTTTATAAAACTGGCGGTAAGAATGTGATACATGACCAGTCAAGTGAGAAGAAACACAAAATGTATTGAGAAATACAAGAGTCTCAAAATTCACTCCGAAAAGGAGGCCTTTTTTGGGGAATATTGAAAAGAAAAAGTAGCCTTATAAAATTTTCATTTTATCTGAACAAATACAAATAAAATCAAATTTAGTGGACATGTAAAAACAAAGAACCTTCTAGAGGTCGTGTTAACCCTCTAAAATAACACCCTTTTCCCAGATTCATGAAACCGTAGGAGTCTTAAATAAAGTTTAATTATTTTCTGCTGCTAGAACATTTTGTGATAGGTTTCAGAAATGCATTAATGAAAATATTAACAGGATCTAGTGTAGACAGCTCAGTGGGAGAGCATCGGGCTCGTGACCGGAAGGTCCGGGTTCGAATCCTGTTCAGGTGGAAAAAAAAATTTCTAGATTTAGTAGGACCTCCATGGCTGTCGTGGATGTGGTGCGAAACGCACCTGTAATTGCAAGGCAAGCCTGTCTCTGTAGTTGGGTGAGCTTATGTTGGCCTTTCTTCCACCACGCTACAGCGCCATAAATTATCTGTAGTCTGATTACTATAGTGTGTGGCCAATACATCTGCCTGGGCTTTAAACCCCAGGTTTTACCGCAGATTCGCACTTTGTCTAGGTGTGCATTCCAACTGAGAGTTTTGTCCAGGACTATTCCCAGGTATTTTGCCTCATTAGAGAATTGGATTGTTTCACTGCGTCTGTGGTTCTAAACCTTCCAACTTCCGTTTCCTGGTGAATGGTACTATAACATAACCTTTTATGAGTTAAGAGACATATCTTCCCTTATACACCATTTGTCGATAGTGTCCAGTATCTCTTGAAGGACGGTCGATATCGTCACATCCGATTTACTTTCCACTATGATTGGCAGATCATCAGCAAATGCTTGAACTTTAGTTTAAATGATACACATATATATGTTTATTTCTATTTATTATTGTGATCACAATAATAAATAGAAATCAACATATATGTGTGTATCATTTAAACTAAAGTGTACAATGGATTTCTATCGAGTAAAGGCCAACACGATATGAAATGCTTGAACGTCAACTCCCCACAGCGAAATGATCGCTAGCAGGTCATCAACAAGAAGGGTCCACAGTAAAGGTGAGAGAATACTCTCCTGCGGACAGCCCTTTGCAGCCTTGAACTCGAAGACCTCATCCTGGTATGAGGTCGTTATTATTCTGCTGCATAGCATTGCCTGTATCTACAAATTAGCGGGTCGATTTATCTCGCAGAAATAGCCTCAACGTGTATAAGTATAAGAGCTATTAATACTCGATTCGGTTTTTGAATTGTGGACACGTGGCCTTCGCTCTGAGTGTTTGAAGTAACAGAACCAGACTTTAAATTTCACTACATCAAATTCGACATCAAGTGGTTTATTTTGATGAGTTCCACTCTCTTTAGTTTAGAATTGCAATAGGAGAATGAATTTAATTGAATAAGGCCTTACTTGATGGAAATTCATTTGAATTAAATAAAATAATTGAAAATTCTTCTAAGTTCCAAAAATTGCTTTGCAATTTATTTAAGTTAATTGAAAATAGTAAAAATATTAATTAAATTTAGAGTTTTTTTAATGGTTATTTAAATAGAAATAATTAAAAATAGTAAATAATTTAAATTAGCTATTAAATTTTTTAATGGTTATTTAAATAGAAATAATTAAAAATAGTAAATAATTTAAATTAACTATAAAATTTTTTAATGGTTATTTTAATAGAAATAATTAAAAATAGTAATATATTTAATAAATTAAATTATTACTTGAAATTTCAAAAATTTCTGTACATCTTATACTAAAATATAAAGATGAGCTAAAGAAGCTTTAAATTTCACTACATCAAATTCGACATCAAGTGGTTTATTTTGATGAGTTCCACTCTCTTTAGTTTAGAATTGCAATAGGAGAATGAATTTAATTGAATAAGTCCTTACTTGATGGAAATTCATTTGAATTAAATAAAATAATAACAATTTATTAATTCACAACATTTGTATCACCAACACTGTGGCTTCTTTAGGTTTACATTTTGAAATAACTCTGAAAATTACAACTTTCAGAGTTAGTTCAAATTGTAAACCTGAGGAAGCCACAATGTTGGCGAAACAATTAATGAATTAATAAATTATAGAAATATTCTTTATTTCCTTATTATAGAATTTATCTACTAAAACTTAATAAAATGTTTTTAAATTTTGATTTTAATTTCAAGGTGCCAGTTTACCAGATGATGCTGATATTACAGATACGCTGGGAAGTGCAGAGAATTCAAAGGATACCAAAGATGAATTGAGTGATATATTAGGATCTCATTTCGACTTAGATGCAATACCTAACATTAATGGTAAAGATGTGGAAGATATTTTCAAGGTGAGCTTCTAAATATATTCCATAAAATTCACTGAATCATTTGCTATTTCGTGTCTCTAATATTTTTTCAGGGTGTCCTCACTGATGAGTCGCAAGAATCTCAGGAGAGTAACGCGTTCTCCCTGCCTGGCGGAAACATTTTCCCGAATGGACCTTCACAGTCGGTGCTACAGCAACATCCAATACCACAGGCCCCCATTAGACCTACTTCTTTACCGACAGTACAAAATAATTTGAACTCTCCATTAAATTTCCCGGCGCAGTCTCCATATCATTCTGAATATAGCAAGTAAGAGAACAGTATTTATTTATTTCAGTTTTTATTTGCTTCAGGATTTTTTTGAAAGTTCTTGCAAATTTCGAATTGAAAAATCAATGTTCAAACATGCAAGGGATAAAACACTACGTTTTATAAAAAGTAGTTTCTATTTTAGTTGACAAATGGAATTATTAAATTTCGTACAACATTCCAAAACACAAAAGAAATAGAAAAAACAAAAATGGTTGATACAAAATATTGTTTCAACTGGGTATTTTTTTTAATTCAAAATATGCTTTTTTAAATACCCAGTTGAAATAATATTTTGTATCAACCATTTTTGTTTTTCATTTTCTATCAATTTTTTTTATTAATCATAGATTTTTTCGTGTTTGGAAATGTTTTAAAAAGTTTTGATAATTCCATTTATTTGATAAAATAGTAACTTAGTTTTCCTAAGACATTTAATATTTTAAAATTAAATACATTAAGTATAGGTTTCACAGAATATTGGAGAATGAAACACAGTTTATTATAATTTATTTATAAAGTGGTATTATTTTTATAAAATATTGTGCTTTATTCTCTACAGGATTTTCATAAAATGAAAAATTCATCAATATTATCTTTTACAAAATAATTCTGTTTTAAAAACTTATTTTCCAATCTGCTGATAAACTGACGGTTATGGTCCTTAGTACCACAATGAAACAATTTTTATTGAAACTACAAAAATTAGGAGATCGTACTATAGCATAAGAGAGTCTTTGAAGAATTTAACCAAACCCAACAAGATCCAAAGTTGTTATAGAGAACCACAAAATCAAGACCAACTATTCTTAAAACTTAAATTTGGAAATAATACAGTTACGCGAGTCACTCTCTAATAATCGTCGTGAACACATGTGCAGCAGCAGTATCTATTTATCTAGATTTCACGCGAGAAAATTAAACCAGAAGACGACTAAAATTAAAAGTTATTTTCCAAAATTTCCGATCGCTTTCCAGCAAACGCCGCGAAGTTCGAGACATTTTTCACGGAGATGTCCCAACAAAGCGGCTCAACCTCCCCCAGGGGGAGAGGAAAAATTCCAAGAAGTTACTAAGAAGAAACGAAAAAAAAGTCAACAAAAGACGCCTCGACAACAAAAAAACAGAATATGAGTAAATCACCCGACATCGTATTCAAACAACCCCAATTAATTCCAAGAAAAACAAATACAACAAACAAAAAAGTGAACTCATGGAAGTAGATAACAGAAACAATGAAATGTTAACATCTGCTAAGATAAGACAACTTGATGATTCACTTCAAGGAAACTCAAACACAAATCCACAACAAAGAATAAACTACCCACAAAAATCACTGCACAATATAAATGTATCCATTTTTTCAACAAGGATGAATGAAATTCGAAATACTGAATACAAACATTTATTCTATCTATCGGTGGACGAATCAGTAATCAAAGATAGAATCCAGATGGCAGAAGAATGGAATAAAAAATTTACCAAACTCAAAGGACATCATACTGAAAACAAAATTGGGTTATTTACTGAAATCAAATGGTAAGAAGGAAGAGCTACAAAAAGCAATAGACGAAATGATGAACAATAAAATTATAACCAAATATAATGAAACAAAATCCTATGTGAGAACAAAGGAGAGAAATATTCCACAAACAACATTTTCAGTTGTAATATCAGCAGTTGAAAAATTCATTGATGACAAAGATATGTCAGCACCTCAACAATTTAAATTTGCAACATAGATATATGTTTTTTATTATCATTTATTCATTAGAAATCAGAATACAACAATTCTATAAGCTAATTTGCTGTCTACAGAGCTTTGAGCTCTCAAATAATTTGATATGATTTTCTCCAGTGAGAAGACCATTTTAAATCTACTTCATATCAGCTGGCCAGTTCGTTTTGAGTCTTCCCATGTCTTGAGACATTTCTTTATTTTATACAATTGTCCAGAATGCCAGACTTTTTCAAAAGCCTGGCTTACATCCAAAAAAGCAGATGTGCAGTATTGTTTGAGTTCCAGGGCTTTGCTTATCTCATGACTTATTCTGTGTGTCTGCTGTATGTTGTTCTGAATCCAAATTGGTGTGGAGGAATCCATTCTTGGGTGTTGGGATCTGACTTTATTATCAATAGCAAAATTTTCTCCAAGATCTTAGATAAAGTTGGCAGTAAGCTAATTGGTCTATATGATGTTACAGCATTTGGATTCAGTATGAGGATTATTTCTGCAGTTTTTAGGTGTTCTGGCCAATAATTTTTGTCTCAGGATAGCATTGAATATATATGCCATCATTGCTACTCCTTTCTTAGGCAGTTCCTTGATCATTTTTGGTGTGACCTTATCTATTCCGGCAGCTTTTCGTGTGTTCAGGTATATTATTTCTTTTTGTACTTTTTTTATGTTATGAAACACCTTATCAACAATTTTATTGAAGAAATTGACATCCAATGTGTAATGTTTGTAGAGGCGAAAATAAAGGGAGAACATGTAATTTCATATAGAGATTGGAGCATCATAAAGAAAATAGGGAAAAAAATTAAAAACACAAGAGGGGGAAGTATTGTGCCCAAGCTTGAAAATCGGAAATGACAACCCTCCCGCAATTAACAAACTGAATTAATGCCTGCATTTCACAATGCCTTTTCAAGGAGAAAAGTTGCATTTCTTCTTGAGGAAACGATTTTTACAAAGGCTGCACTATATAAATATTCTATCATTATCGGTGACTTCAATATCAATAAAGTAACATCGAAGATATTGTCAAAAAAATGGAGGAAGCACTACAAATTCAAATAGTAAATAAACCAAAATGCTACAGAATCGGAAAAGGGCGAAACCATAATGGACAGTTGCCCATAAAAGTATGTTTTTCCAGTGAAAAAGAGAAAGATGAATTCTTGGGGGCTAGGAAGAAGGCAACGTTATCTATCTAAATCACGATTTATCAAGGGCAAATCAATATCTATTCAAGGAAGTACTGAAACACAAGAAAGAAAACAACTATAGATTTGCCTGGATAAATCGTGGGAAAATCTACATACGAAAAGATGAACACAGCCCAGTTCAGCCAATCGAAGATACTAATGATCTAAAAAACTGAAAAAATTCAATGAAATTACTAAACAAACAGCAGAATCACAACTAAAAATGTTATATACTACTCTGTCAAGAAAGTACCGGGAATTTTCAATTAAAACAACATTTTTACATTTAATCGTCAAAATTTATTGGGTCGCCTTCAAAATAGGCTCCATTTGCTCCAATACATCTATGCCAACGGCACTTCCAATTATCGAAACATTTTTTATAGGGGCTTTCCGGGATGGACTTTAGCTCTCGCGCCGAATTTTGTTTTATGGCTTCAATCGACTCAAAACGGGTGCCACGAAGGGGCAATTTTAGTTTTGGGAAGAGGAAGAAGTCACATGGAGCCAAATCCGGCGAATACGGTGGTTGCTGAAGCACGTTTGTTGAGTTTTTGGCGAGAAAGTCAGTCACAATCGTAGCTCGGTGAGAAGGCGCGTTATCGTCATGCAAAATCCATGAGTTGTTCGCCCACAAATTTGGCCGCTTCTTACGGATACGCTCATGCAAACGTTTCATAACGCCTAGGTAATACTCCTTGTTTACCGTCTGTCCCTCTGGAACGAATTCGTAGTGCAGCACGCCACGGATATCGAAGAAAACAATGAGCATCACCTTCATTTTCGAGCGGCTTTGGCGTGTTTTTTTCGGTTTCGGCTCATTTTTTGCCACCCATTCCGATGATTGCATATCGTACTCGTAGACCCAGGTCTCATCACCAGTTATAATGCGTTCCATGAATGTAGAATCGGAATTACAGCGATCCAGCATGTCTGAAGCAACCTGTTCGCGATGACGTTTTTGAAGAAAATTCAGGTCTTTCGGTACGAGTCGTGCGACCACCTTTCTCATGCCCAAAATATCAATCAAAATCGTACGTGCGGACTCGTGGGATATCTTAAGATCATGTGCTATCTCTCTCAAGCTGGTACGACGGTTTTCCAGCACCCTTTCCTTAATTTTATCGACGTTATCTTCACGACCGTCCTTGAAGGCTCTGTACCACTCATGTTAGCACTTCGGTAGAAAATTAGCAGACTGTATGTGTAAATTTGATAATGATTAGAAATACACCACAAATCTCAGATGGACACTCACCCTCATCCACTGAATTCCTGGTTAGTTGGGGATCCCCTTGTCTGGAACTCTGACACCAACACCTTGTTGAACTATCGTTCTTGTAATAAGAAATTCTGAACACTTTTTGCTTTGAAAGAATTAAAAAACTCATAAGCCGGAAAAATATCGAACGTAATGTCGATCCGTGATCATTAAGATTCTGGTCGAAGAAAAAGTCTCTCGCATGCGCACAGTGTCATCTGAAAGATGAGTGGTGCATATATGCGCAATTTCAGAAATAAATTAGGGAAACTTGAATGCTGCACTAACATAGCCGCCCACAAAAACCCCTATGGGTTTTTCTAAAGAAAACAGAAAAAAAAAAGTTTCCTCCTTTTAAAAAGAACACCATGTAAGTCACCAGAAAATTAAATTTAAATAATAGAAAAGAAAAATAATAACAAATATAGAAATACATTATTTTTATAAAGGAAAATAATTTGAAAATCAATTTCTCGGAAGTGGACAAAGCTTCACAACGGGTCTACGGAAAATACCATTAGCTGTTTTCACCGCAGCTACCTTATTGTGTCCATCCTCTCCCGGAAATAATTCCACAATGCGACCAACCGGCCACTTAAAAGGCGAAACGACATCGCTTTTGATCAAAACAAGGTCGTCGAGCTCAATTTCTTTAGCCGGCTCAGCCCACTTGAAACGCTGCTGAAGTGTATTAACATATTCCGCGAAGTACCCTTTCCAAAAATCTCGCTGCATTTTCTGTATAAGCTGCCATCTAGACAGTCTGTTTAATTTCAAATGAGAAACATCAACATCAGGAATTGTTGAATTCAAGGGTTCTAAAGTGAGAAAATGCCCTGGTGTGAGCGGAATTAAATCATTAGGATCTGAGCTCTGAGAACATAATGGCCTCGAATTCAGAACAGCTTCGATTTGACAAATCAAAGTTGTAAATTCTTCATAGGATAGTCGCTGATCTCCTACCACTCGTAGTAAATGAGATTTAACCATTTTTACACCCGCTTCGGCAAGGCCATTAAAATGTGCACCCGTAGGGGGATTGAAATGCCACTGGAAACTTAGAGTTCCAGAAGTTTCTTGAGCTAACTTCAAAAATTCATTTTGAGCTCCAATGAAATTCCGACCGTTATCGGAGTAGCACGCATGAATCATGCCACGTCGAGAAATGAATCGACGGAATGCCGCGATAAAACTACACGTAGAAAGCTCCTGCGTTAATTCTAAGTGAATAGCTTTGGTTGTAGTGCACACAAAAACGCATATATAAGATTTTAAATATTTTGCACCCTTTATGCGATGCATAGTTACGAAGAAAGGTCCGCAGAAATCAATAGCAACGTGAGAAAATGGCTTTAATTTAGAAATTCTGAAACTTGGAAGATCAGCCATTTCAGGTGGTTTGTAAGTATTTGGACGGGCACGAAAACATTGAAAACAATTAGAAATAACTTTTCTTATTGTTCGACGAGCTGATAGTATCCAATATTTTTGAAGAAGTAAATTATGTAACGTTTTTGAACCGGGATGTAAATATTGCTTGTGAACCGACTCTACAATCAAAATCGTTAATTTATGTGAGCTAGGCATCAAAAGAGGGTGTTTTGCGGCATATTCAATATAACTGGATTTCTTTAAGCGGCCGCCCACCCTGAGAAAACCTAGAGAATCTAGAAAGAGTGAAAGTTTCCGAAAGGGTTTAGGTAAAATTTTGTTTTTGTTAATAATTTCTATGATATCAGAAAATACCGAATATTGCGTATGTTTTATTAAACACATCAACGATTCATTCAACTCATGAATTGTTAAAATGCCTGTTTGTTTAAGGGAACCGGGTTTTGAAATTTTCGAAAATCGTAAACAGTAACTTAAAATTCTTTTTATTTTTTCAAGAGAGGAAAATTTATTTAAAAGGTTATCTAAATCGTCCATTGGAATATCTACATATAAAGATATACTTTTTTCTTCGGCAGAGACTACATCATTATTAAGTTCTGAAGTTTGAGCAGAAAAATTTGGCCACTCGGTTTTTGGGCTGGATAGGAATTCCGGTCCATTCCACCACATTTCGAAACGAATCAATTGCAATGGGTTCATTCCTCTAGATGCACAATCGGCAGCATTTAGAGATGAAGGAATATACATCCATGAATCGGGAGATACCAGTTCCTGAATATGGTGTACTCGATTGGCAACAAAAGTTTTCCAACGGCTCGGTGAAGCATTGAGCCAAGAAAGAACTACCTGTGAATCAGTCCAGCAAGTGATTTGATCGAATAAGAGTCGACTAGAAAATGTGTCAGTCACAAATTTGACCAAATCAGCCAAAAGCTTTGCAGCAGTCAGCTCAAGTTTAGGAAGAGTAATTGTTTTTAAGGGGGCAACTCTCCCTTTAGAACAGATTAGAAATACGTGAATAGAATCGCCTCTCTGTAATCTGAGGTAAATTACCGCTGCGTAACCTATGCTTGAAGCGTCACAAAATCCATGTAACTCACATCTCTCATATTGATCAAAGGTGATTCGCCTAGGGAGACGTAATCCAGAGAGTTCTGAAAGTTCACACTTCAATTGTGTCCATGAATTTTTAATGGACTCGGGAAGTTCTTCGTCCCAATCCTTTTTCAAGGACCAAATACATTGCATAATGTATTTTGCCTTTAAAAGAATGGGACACAGAAAACCCAATGGATCGAAAATCCGACCTATATCGGACAAGATGCCTCGTTTTGTGAGGTCTTTTGATATATTTTGGCACTTGTAAGAAAATATATCGAGAGAAGGGTACCACTGAAGACCTAGAACCTTCAGAAATGGTGGTTCATCCTTATCAAAGGACAAAGGAATCTGACAGTCAGAATGGTCTAAGGAAGAAAGCAATGCTGGAGAATTACTAGCCCACTTCCTCAACATAAAACCTCCGCGACTAAGCAGATCGATCAAATCCTTTTGAAGAGACAAAGCTTCAGAATCAGATGATGCACTACCCAGCACATCATCAATATAAGTTTGATCCTCTAGTATCTTACTAGCCATTGGAAAGTTTTCTCTCTCTAGGAGAGCTAGCTCACGAACGGTACGCATTGCCAAATACGGGCTACAATTGAGTCCGAAAGTAACTGTATTTAAGGTATACTCTGAAAGTGAATCGTTTGGATTAAAACGCCATAGAATTCTTTGGAAATTTCTATCAGAAGGAGATATTAAAATTTGTCTGAACATTTGCTTTATATCAGCTATGAATACCACTGCGTCTAAACGGAAAAGTAAAAGTAAAGAAACTATATCCTTTTGTAATTTTGGACCAGGAAGTAAAGTGTCATTTAAGCTCACACCTCTCGAGCCTTTTGCCGATCCATCCCAAACTACACGAAGTTTTGTGCTTACGCTCTCAGGCCTCAGAACACAATGATGGGGTAAGTAACAAAAATTATCATTGGGTATAGCTTCCGATGTGGCTAAAGACATATGTCCACTGTCAAGATATTCTTTCATGAAATCGGAATAAGAAGAATACAAAGATGGATTTTTTAATAAACGTTTTTCAAGTAAGAAAAATCTACGATAAGCTTGAGTATAAGTATCTCCTAGAAATGGTTTCGAATTTCTGAAAGGAAGCGAAACTATGAATCGACCGGTGGAATCACGAGTGGTCGTTTCTTTGAAAAAGGTCTCACACTTTTCATCTTCGACGGAGTAAAAATGCTTATCAGGAATTTGCTCTAATTCCCAGAACTTAGGAATACAGATGTCGACACGAACATCGGATTGAAGAAGAAAAGTTTTTGTTTCTGAACTTGTAGACGGATTGTTAACTTTACCCAAAAGAACCCAACCGAAAATAGTTTCAAGGGCGGTAGGCTGGCCTAATTTTCCAACGATACGTCCATTGAGTAAAATATGAGTGAAAAGCTCAGCGCCAATCAGAATGTCTATTGGACTTGAGAGAAAATAATTTTCATCTGCGAGAGGTAAACCCTGTAAATGGTCCCATTGTCCCTTTTTAATAGAAAAAGCAGGTATATTAGAACATAATTTTGGAACAACAATAGCATCGAAAGAAAGTACAGGGCTGTCGGAATTTGTAGGTTTGATATCGCATGCAGTAATACCTTTTGAAGAAAATGAAGTCATTTCGTTCAAACCAAAAATAGTTGTAGAAAATTGATGTCTCTGTAACCCAAGATTACGAAAACATTTTTCGCTTATGAAATTTGATTGACTTCCTGAATCAATAAGAATGCGAACACGTTGAAATGTGCCATATCTATCACGGATATCTACCGCCGCAGTAGCCAATAATACTGTATTTTGTTCGGAAAAGGTGTTACCTGATACAGTTGAAGAATGTGGAATATTTTCTATGATAGTTGAACTATTAATATGGATCAGAGAGTGATGACGGTTATTACAAGTGCGACATTTGTACGACGAAAGACAATTATTTAGATTATGCGAATGATGTAAGCAATTCAAACACAGTTTATTTTGTTTGACGAAAGAAAAACGATCATTCGGAGATTTTGACAAGAAATCAGAGCATTTCGATAATCCATGTGAACCTTTGCAAAGGTAACACTTAACATTGGAATTATAATGAGTATTTTTTGTTTGTAATGAAAAACTATTGCTGGTCTTGGAATTATATTTATTATTACACTTCTCTTTGCTTACTGCAAATACTTTATTTTTAGAAGTAGTCAAATGTTGAACGGATTCTAGGGCCTTGCATTTAATTTCAACAAAATTATAAAGTTCCTTATATTCTGGAATTTTGCTAGAATCAGTTTGAATTTCAAAATTAGTTCGAGTCTCAATATCTAGTTTCCCTAGAAGTATATAGAAAAGTAAAAAATCCCACTGATCTGTACTGAAATTTAAAGCATTAAGAACTGCCAATGATTCGGAAAAGGTATTGAGTAGAATACGAAAATCTTTTGCAGTATTGCCTTTTAGTGAAATGAAAAAAATTGAATCTAATGCATTCGAAGCTATAAGTCTTTTATTTTGATATCTGTCAATAAGTTTTTTGAAAGCGGTGTTATAATTGTCGTTATTTATGGCGATACCATTTAGTAATTTCAAAGGCTCGTCTTTTAGGAAGGAAAATAAATATCTGAACTTTTCAACATTTGAAAGATTGGAATTATCATGAATTAATTTCTCGAACAGATCATGAAAAGTTGACCAAATTTTTGGATCACCGTCAAAAGTGGGTATATTAAGAGGTGGGAGTTTTGCAGAAGCTTCAACACTAACCGACGACGAATTAGAAGTATCATTTTTACTCATGTTATGATAAATAGACAAACCTTCATAATAAAAGTTTTCAGTCTCCCTTCTTATTTTCTCATGTGTATCAAATTCCGCCTCATCCTCAATCAGCATTATAATCTCATTATGACAGTCTGAAAACCGCTCAAATAATTTTTTAATATCATCATACCTAGCCTTTAATTGCCCTCTTTTCGACGTATCAGTTAAGCTTTGCTTTGCAATAATGTAAAATTCCGAAATTCGACTAACGTATATTTTACGTTTGCTTTCAAATCTTTTGATGTTACTCATTTTTTGTGAAATATTTTATTGAATGAATGTAAATATAAAGTGATATATGTAAAGAACCAAATTATGCGAAGAAAAGATAATATAAAGAAAGTTTATTAGAACAGAAAGGGTGTCAACGAAAACTTTGGAAGTTGTAATCGTATTTGAGTTTTAATTATTTTCCAATATGAATTGAAAGAAGAAATATGCGGAATGAAAGAATATGTTTATATCGATTGAAGTGAACCTAAGTAGAACATATGGTTTTTTTGTATGAAGCGATAAGCGTATACTGTTTGTACGGATTTATCGATTTCCTACAATCGATATGAATGAAAATTAACAATAATTTGATGGTGACCTACGTGGAAATCTCGAAATGAAAAGAAAGAAAATAAGAAATCACTAGTCAACCGGTTCGAATGGACCAAAATGTTAGCACTTCGGTAGAAAATTAGCAGACTGTATGTGTAAATTTGATAATGATTAGAAATACACCACAAATCTCAGATGGACACTCACCCTCATCCACTGAATTCCTGGTTAGTTGGGGATCCCCTTGTCTGGAACTCTGACACCAACACCTTGTTGAACTATCGTTCTTGTAATAAGAAATTCTGAACACTTTTTGCTTTGAAAGAATTAAAAAACTCATAAGCCGGAAAAATATCGAACGTAATGTCGATCCGTGATCATTAAGATTCTGGTCGAAGAAAAAGTCTCTCGCATGCGCACAGTGTCATCTGAAAGATGAGTGGTGCATATATGCGCAATTTCAGAAATAAATTAGGGAAACTTGAATGCTGCACTAACAACTCATATGCACGAGTTTTCGATAGAGCATTATCACCAAAGGCCTTTTGCAATATTTTCAATGCATCGGCACACGAAAATTCATTTGCAACACAAAACTTCAAACAAATTCTTTGCTCAACGTAATCACCCATAGTAAAAATCGGCACGCACTCTGACATCGACTGACTTAATCAGCTGTTGCAAACACACTAGTTGACAGATCCCGCTCAAGCTTGGCATAGTAATTAAGGACAGTGGTACCAACCTAGGAAAAAAAAATTTTACCTGCCTCATTGCCCCGCCAGATTTAAATCGATAATTCCCGGTACTTTCTTGACAGAATGTATAAATGCACAAAGTCTCAGAAACAAACTAGAGGAACTACAGTGTCTTGTGAAGATTAAATACTATGATATATTAGTAATTGTGGAAACCTGGTTATATAATAGTGAAGTAAACCAATTCGTGATCAATGGATATTCAGCTGCCCATGCATGTAGAGATACAAGAGCCGGAGGAGTTGCAATATACATCAAAGAAAATATCAGTAACATGAATAATGTTGGTGGCGATAGTGAATACAACATGATTGGGGTGAATCTACAGATGAATGGTATGAAAATTTTAGCATTATATAGACCACCATCATTCAATGTGAAGGAATTCCTGGAAATATTAGAGGAAATACTACAGCATGAGAAAAAAACACTAATAATTGGAGACTTTAACATAAATTTATTAGAGGGTACTGTCACTTGTAGTGAATATAAAAATTGTGTTGTGTTGAATGGGTTTGAAATCCAAAATAATATCGGCATAGAATATGCAACCAGAATTACACAACACTCTCATACCATCATTGATCATGTTTTAGCAACGAGTAATATTGGAGAGTGTAAAATAAACATTGAATACGGCACAATTTCTGACCATAATCTATTAGAAATAGAATTGTATACGAAAACTAGAAAATATAATTGTAAAATTCAAAAAACATTTGATAAGCTAGATAACTCCAAATATGAGGTAAGTTTTAAAAATATATTGCAAAATTCTGTACCGGTTGATACATTCGTAACTTTGATTAAACTTATACAAGAAGCTAAAAGTAAGGCCACAAAAACAATTAACATGAAAATTAAGGAAGATAATGATTGGATAACCCCTCAGTTTTTTAGAACTATTGAAAAGAAGAGACGAATTATACAAACTAATGAAGAAATTCCCGCAAGATCAACAAATCTTATGGGATGTCAGAAAAAAAAAGAAACAAGTTGAAAATGAAAAAAGAAAATTAAAAACAATTTTTTTCAGAAAAAGATGGAATGATACCGATGGAAATCCAAAGAAACAATGGAATTTTATAAATAACTTAATAAAACATGAAAACAAACAAATTAGTGTAGATACAATAGAGGTTGAGAAAACATTAATAACTGAAAAATTAGAAATTGTAAATAAATTCAACGAATATTTCTGTGATATAGGTCAATCAATAGTCAATAAAATCAATGCAAAACTCATAAGTAACAGCACTTTCGATGAAATCAATATAATAAACTCCTTGTACTTATATAATACTAACATGAAAGAAGTAAGAGAAGTTTTGGATGAAATGAATAAAAATTCCGCTCCAGGTAACGACAAGATCAGTGTAAAAGATTTATTAACAGTGCAGGAGTCAATAATACCAATCCTAGTCGACTTGGTCAATAAAATGTTCGAAACAGGGGAATTTCCGAAGGAGCTAAAAATGGGTAAGGTTACCCCAATCCATAAATCAGGACCAAAAAATAATTTAGAAAATTATCGCCCCATCACCGTAGTTTGTGCACTGTCAAAATTCATAGAAATTCTTTTTAAAAACCGTATCATGGACTTCCTTACTAGATATGTTGAATTAGACAAATACCAATATGGTTTTCAGAAACAATCAAGCATCCAAAGCGATACGATGGACTTTCTGAATCATATTATAACTAAATTGGATGACAAGAAATATATCCTAACAGTGTTTATTGATCTACAAAAGGCATTCGATATAGTGGATCATGAAATACTAATGGAGAAATTGAACTTTTTAGGCATAAGAGGAAAAAGTGCAAGCATATCACAATCATACTTAAAAGATCGGCAACAGTATGTGTCGCTCGATAAAGTAAATAGTGAAATCGCAAATATAAATTGTGGAGTACCACAAGGCTCAGTCCTTGGACCACTATTATATTCTTTACACACCCTGAATCTCAAAAAGGCAAATCTCAAGGCTCGCTATTACATATTTGCAGATGATACCATTCTAGTATATGAAGGATCTAACATAGAAGAACTGGTAAATAGTGATCTAGAACTATATGCTAAATGGTTCCTCGCTAATAAGTTACACATAAATGTGAAAAAAACAGTTTATATGCTTTTCAAAAATAATAAAGAAAGTCAGGATCCAGATGTCAGAATTGGAGATCAGACAATACAAAAGGTCGATCATACCAAATATCTAGGTTTGGTAATCGATGACAAATTAAATTGGCACAAACATGCAGAACACATGACAAAAAAAATTGTACCAATGATTGGGGCTCTTTATAGATGCCAAAGCTATTTAAATAAAACAAATAAAATGATGATATATAATGCATATTTTCTTTCTATATTCCGTTATCTGATAACAAACTGGGGGGTATGTTCTCAAACATTATTCAATAAAATAAAAACTTTACAAAATAAGGTGGTAAAGACTATATTCGGATATGATTACAGAACAAATACAGAAAAAATTTACCATCAAACTGAAATTTTGCCTATGAAAAAAATTCTACAAATAGAACAATGTAAATTTGTTTATAAAATAACAAAAAATCAACAAAAATGCAATACAAGCATGAGCATAGTTAATGAGATACATACATATGAAACTAGAAATCAAAATCAAATTTATCTACACCAGGTGAGAACAACCTTGGTTTGAAAAATCCCTTCGCTAAATGTCTTCAAACATTTAACTCTCTGCCAAATTCTATAAAAAATAAAGATAGCTACTCCTCTTTCAAAGCTGACATGATGAGATATATTGGAAGCCATGAAATTTAAAACATTTAAATGTTCCGGTATCAGCAAATATTGCTGATTTGGAACCATGCTTTAAAAATATTTTTTTTTATACATAAGTCGTAAATTTGTCTCGAATCTCGGGAACAGGTTTTTTGTTAATATTTTCTTGTTTTAAATAGTTTTTATTGAGCCTGTCCTGAATATTCTAATTTATTGTTTATTTGTATTTTTCTATATATGTATATATTGTATGTGTCGATATATTTATGTAAAAAAATCTGTTGATTATATAGTCTGAAATATGTGATATAGGATAAGAGAAATTATGTTTATACTGTTACCTTTGTATATAGGTGAAAATAAAGCATATTTGTTAAAAAAAAAAAAAATTCACCCAACGAGCTGCTGTATAGAAAGACCAAGATACAGCCAATAACGGAAAGGCTGAAAATGATGAATGAAAGATTTTTAAAATGGCTGCAGGAACTGGATGACATATTTGGGATGACATAGGGATCCAGTAACTAAGCCACTCAGAAAGTTTCCAGTCCAGACTGTAATAGACGACCTCATGACAAATTAGAAGTGCTGTTTATTTGAGTTGAATTTTTACATGCAATAAGTTTTTTTTTGCAATCAGATGTACAGGGCTGAAGGACTTCGGTCGATGGTCTTTGGCTGTGGTGAATAAAGAACAGTTATTGTTATTATTATTATTACGCATGCAAATATGTGCAAGTAACTGAGCCTACAAATAGAAAACAATATTAATTTCAGAGCATACATTAAATCTCGAAAATAAATACCTACCACTCGAGTCGGCGATTTTAGATCTCTCACATATAAAAGTATTGTTTGTATGAGCAACAAAACAACAAGCTCAATTTACACAATGATATGCAAGCCCTTATTGAATTATGGGCACACAATATTCCTGAAGACTCCAAAAATAAACCTGAATATTATAGAAGTAGCAAAAGAACTTGTCTAAGAAAAAATATTAAATTGAGACGTAACAAAGACCCACTATACAACCCTTCCAACCAACTTTATATCTGACAATAAAAATAGAATTAATATTGGAAAAATTTAGTAAATCTGTAAAGAATTCATCATGAACCAAAACCTGCTTAGACTATGATCTACTTTCAATTCTGTTTGCAAGCGTCATAACTTTCTTAAGAAATAATAGCATGAAATTTGAAGAGTAGGTTTTAAGCTTTGTGGGAAAATCGAATAAGATTAAATTAGTAAATGGGCAAAATCAGCTTGTGGGATTCAGAAATATACCCTTTAGAAATTTTGTCTTTTCAAAATCATTTCCATATCTTAAAAAGAATTTTTTTATGTTTCTTAATGTCTTGAAAATAATCCTACAATTTTTTAAATTAGGAAATCAGACTTAGAATAGTGATTGAATGTTTGTGGAAAATTTCTTTAATTTCAACGAATTTTCAATATGTCCAGAAGAATTCATTATATTCAGCTTCTAATCTTTGTATACAATTAAGGTGTAGCAGATAAAATGAGTCATCTTATATCTTTTATATTTTTATATTTTAGCAGCCCTCAGTTCAGTCCTGCATTCTCTGAGCCTACTCAAAATGCTTGGGTTTCTTCAGTTAATGATACCTCTGAGGTAGAAACAGCAGCTCCTATTACATCCACAGCTTCTACCTATAATCAGAGGTCCTCTGAAAAAATGAAAGCTGATGAAGGTTTGGGCAATGGGGCTACTATCTCTGCCGTGCTATATGCAAATATGAACCATCCAGAATGGAAAACGGATTATCCAAACTGGAGCGATAGATATAAGCAGATGATCAAGAAGTGGAGGACATTGAGCACTGAACAAAAAGCGCCATATCTGCAACAGGCGAGAGATAATAGGTCTACATTGAGAATGAAGAAGCAGACGCAGGTATGTAATTTTTGCTTATTCATATTAACCTGGTTTTATATTGGTTCATATAACAGAAAAATTAAAGAAATATAAATGTGGCTATAAGGTATGTGTGAAATTTTTATACTCTGAACATGTTCATTCTGTATCATGGTACAAGTGTTATCTTATTATTTCGAGAAAGGGCAATCTTTTGTTTACTATTATTATTTTTATATATATATATATATATATATATATATATATATATATATATATACAGTTCTATCAAAGATCCTAGAAACACTGGTGCTTCAAAGGGATAAATTCCAACTCAAATACAGAGAAGAGGATACCAGATCATCAGTATGGATTCTGGTCAAATCATTCCACCATACAGAAAATCCATAGAATTAACCATGAAATAAGTAAGGCTCTTGGAGGCAATACACATCTGCATTATTCAACGTCAGTCAAACTTTTGAAGGTCTGCCGTATATCTTAGTAAAGGCGATTCAGAGTGCGAATTGATGAGGAATCGGACTGCATTACAATATAATCAGAAACTCCTCAAGGAAGTATCATTGAATCACTGTTGTACGTGCTATAGACAGATGACTACAAATTCTCATACCATATTGGGAAATTTCTCAGACGATACCGGCATTCTAGCTATTATGATTTAAAATAAATCACTTTATTTCCGCTAATATTAATTCATATTATATTAGCCGAAATAAAGTGTTTTATTTGAAATCATAATAGCTAGAATGCCGGTATCGTCTGAGAAATTGCCCAATATGGTATGAGAATTTGTAGTCATCTGTCTATAGCACGTACAACAGTGATTCAATGATACTTCCTTGAGGAGTTTCTGATTGTATTGTAATGCAGTCCGATTCCTCATCAATTCGCACTCTGAATCGCCTTTACTAAGATATACGGCAGACCTTCAAAAGTTTGACTCACGTTGAATAATGCTGATGTGTATTGTCTCCAAGAGCCTTACTTATTTCATGGTTAATTCTATGGATTTTCTGTATGGTGGAATGATTTGACCAGAATCCATACTGATGACGTGGTATCCACTTCTCTGTATTTGAGTTGGAATTTATCCTTTGAAGCACCACTGTTTCTAGGATCTTTGATAGAACTGGGGGCAAGCAGATTGGATGTGATGGTGTTTTCATCTTTACCTGGTTTAGGTATAAGTATAATCTCGGTTTAAGGCTTTCTCAAAATTTCAGCTAATGTCTTACAATAAATCATGCTAAAATATATGGATTGTTTGCCAATTTTTTCCCCTTTCTTGAAATATAGAAGAAAAATCTTGTACAAATATAATTTTCTAATGATACAAATACCGTTTCAATGTTTTTCCTTTTGTTTTGCTATATTTTCAATGAAAAGCTGAAAATTCATTTCCTTAATATTGAATTTCAGCTATATCTAAAAATTTTAATATTCGTTAGAGATCAATTCGCAGTATAAAGACAGCTTTGTCATTTTTCACACATATTAGTGTTTTGATGAAACTAACATTCATAAGAAAAATATTTCATGGGTGAAGCTAATTTTTTTGTTACTTGTCATGAGACTTATTCAATAATATGAAAGATGTGATTCTTTTTAAGCAATAACCATTGTGATTATTTAATAATTTTAAACTGGCTCATGATAGAATTATTTTAAATATAAATATTTTTGTAATTGGAATTGTTTCAATAAGAAATTCCAAATTCTATTTTGGAGGTATATTTTATTTATTCTGTTGAAAAATATCTAATTTATGCAGAAAAATTTTAATATTTCTTAACAACTTCAGAAATCGATTGCATTGCAAATAAGAACTATGGTAGCTTGTGCTTAGCAGCAGCTTGGAATAAAAACATCACTCGTTTAATTTTACCAGCATAAGGCACAAAATTTATTGACTGAATGCACTGAAAATTAACCATGATTGAGTAAGGTCTAACCATAAGACAGATTATTCAAGGAAAATTTTGATTCACATCTTTCAAATTTTATTCAAAGTGTAGACTTACGCCACATTTCACCAAACTTTTGATTACCTTAATTTCAAGGATAAGAAGACGGGACCAATTGATAAGTGAACCTTTTTGAAAATGATGTTATTAGTGGAAATATATTTTAAATGATGGGATTAACTATGTGTACATTTGTTTGGAATTTTGCTGAATTTTTGTGACTAACCACATGCATATATAAAATGCTAGTGTGTGTGTTAATCATAGATACAGGCATAGTCGAAACGTTTTGTAGTGCTTAATGTGTTATTCCTTATCCCTATATCACCTTTTATTCTATATGTCTATGTTGCCCCTCAGTCACAGGCCACCAAGGAATCCACCTCTACCAGCGTAACTTCCTCGACGTCCAAGGTAGCGGCTACCCCACAGCCCGCTACGACCAGCCTAACCAGCCAGCTGCAAAACGTCGTCGTGCCCGCAGTGTCAGAGGTGTGCACCCAACAACAGTCGCGACCTAGCGCGCCTGCCTTCTCACTAACCACTGCTTCCACTAGCTCTGTGTCTATTTCCCCACCCACGCAACCACGTCCCTCCCACAACCCCTCTAAGCCCGTCGTCACCACCGCCGTGCCCAACCTGACGCCCTCCACCCACCAGCAGTTCACCGTGCATGGACCCATCCTGGCGCCAGGCGATAACGGCCCCGCGCCCAACGTGACCGTCAATCCCCTCTATCAGCCTAGTCCCAACGAGATCCCGCCCCTTCCTACCCGTCTTCAGAACGCTCCGCCCTCCGCGGCGACTGCTAGCGATCAGCAAATCCGTGTACTGACCCCGTCAGAAATAATGCGTACGCTTCCCTCCCTCTGTCAAGAAAATTATGAGCCTCCTCCTCAACTGGTGAGAACCTGTTCGGTGTGTGATCACTATTTTGGATCGTTGCGCTTCTTTTGTTTTAACCTTACGTTCAGTTTTTTGACCCGGTGATTTCGGCCGTTTTTGTGCCCCATTTGTTGAAAAATCGGATGGATATCGTTTAACAAGCAGTTATCGCATGCATTCCCTGTCGGAAGAATTACCTTTCTGCTATTTATCAATTGTGGAATTGGAATGGCCATTCAATTACTGCATTACTCAATTGGACTACTTACTGCTGAAACTGAAAACTTGAATTAACTTCAAGTTTTATTTGAGAGTAAACAGTAACGCGTCATCAAATTAGATTATTATTTTTATAGACTGAACTCATGAATTTGGACAACCCAATTTTGTTTTGAGTTATAATATATAAAATTTGAATATGAAAACAGATTTAATCTGTTAGTCTTCTACAATTTTAATTTCAACAAAATTTTTATTCAAAAAACTTTTAGAATTAAATTAATGTCTACAATAAGCACCGCTTATATTTAATAGACGTATAATATCAAAACTCAATATACAATGTCAAATGGAATAAATAAACCAACCAATATAAAAAAGGCAATTAAAATTAATAAATAAATAATTGAAGGAGTCAAAATTTTGTTTCTGATCTTACCATAATGAAACCAATTCCTTTTCAAAAACATAAAACACAACTTAAGGATTTCTCAAAAAATATAATTTATTTGAAATATTTAATATATTTAAATATTCAAATAAGTTAATTCAAAAATCACTCAAAACATGCAATATATCTTCAAAAAACAATTAGAATACGTATAATCTCTTCATCGGCCCTAGATAATATTTAAAATATCAAAATCAACTAACAATCAGTATAAATATTATCTAGGGCTGATGAAGAGATTATCCGTATTCTAATTGTTTTTTGAAGATATATTGCATGTTTTGAGAGATTCTTGAATTAACTTATTTGAATATTTAAATATATTAAATATTTCAAATAAATTATATTTTTTGAGAAATCCTTAAGTTGTGTTTTATGTTTTTGAAAAGGAATTGGTTTCATTATGGCAAGATCAGAAACAAAATTTTGTCTCCTTCAGATATATATTTATTGATTTTAAATGACTTTTTTATATTTGTTGGTTTATTTATTCTATTTGAGATTGTATATTGAGTTTTGATTATATACGTCTGTTAAATATAAGCGGTGCTTATTGTAGACATTAATTTAATTCTAAAGGTTTTTTGAATAAATTTTTTTTTGAAATTAAAATTGTAGAAGACTAACAGATTAAATCTGTTTTGATATTCAAATTTTGTTATATTTCTTCTATCAAGTAAAGAGCCTTTTCTATTTTATTTTATAATGGATACTTTGGCAGTGTAAAGAAGGTAAAATATTTGCGAACCTAGAATATTTAACCTCCATGTTTTTTGAAGGGGTATGATTGAATCCATTAGTGAGAAATGGATTGAACTAATTATTTTTTGACTAGAAAGTTAATTCTTCTCCTTTAAATTATGAAAAAGGAAAACTGTAATGAGACTATAGAACTCTTATAAATTACAGTGTCCTGGCCCCATCTTTGTTAATAGTCTATTGTTCATCGGCTTTAGTTTTAATGAAATCTTCTTGTTTAACTTCAGGCTTTTGTTCAATTTTAATGAGCAACTATTGAATTTTACTATGAATGTTTTACCTTTTCATTAATGTTGCATTCAGGCAGACTGAAAAGTTATGTCATTTTCCATTTTTTCATCTAAATACGCATGTTCTCTAGGGAATACGCAGTCTGTATTTGTTTTTGGGATATGTAGGTTGAATTCACTGTTAAATATAATTTTCTCTGAAACAACATTAAATCACCAGTTTGGTTTTTTAGTTTTGAGAATTATCTTCTATTGTCAAATTTATTGAGTATGGAATACTAGAGATTTACTCTGAATCCGATTTTTCAGCAGCCTAAAATTCCAAATTGCCGGGTCATATTTTGAAATTCGATTTTTGAGCGAGTTCTATTTTTTCTTTTTATTATTTCGGTATTTTGCAGTTCTCAATTACTAGTGGTTTCTTGTGAATCAATTGGAACTCTCTTAATTAATTAAGAGAATCTTCTAAAGATCTTGATTGGATTAAAATATGATTTTTAAATTTCAACTTTTCATCAAGAATACCACTAGTAATAACGCGTTTTTCAGCATGAAGGTTTTTTGAGTACAATTTTTCAGTTTCTCTTCCTATCATATTGATGAAAAGTGTGTTTTATTAGTAAGAATAGAAATATTATTGAAAATATCCTTCCTCACAACATTCCAGATTTCCCTTGTGTCATACAGAGCTTATAGTTCGAAAATCTAACACAAAATTTGGTGTTGGGAGTTTTCTGATAGCTGTAGAAATAACCACTTTTGGATTTTACTAATCAACAAAATGGATTCATTAATTTATGATTGAAACTTCAAATTTTATACTGTGTATATGAAAAAATGTAAGATAATTGAAATTTTCTTACATTGAAAAATTGATTCTCTATAGAGTTATGTGAACTGTAGTGCTTGATATAATTACTAAATCAACAAGAATTGTCCTTTAAAAATTTCAATCAAATCATAAAAGAGAATGCATCTCACCTGTTTCGGTTTAAAAGTTTCTGTGTTTACGGACAGACCGGTCAGATATAGTTACTGTCAATAACTGCGGAACCATTAGACAAAACTTAACGAACTGAGCCGAGATATTTAGGCCCGAAACCTACTCTGAAAGTTTCAAGAGTCTAAATCTTTCTGATCGAGTGTTTACATATACCCGATAGAGTTACTTTTGACCTTGGATTCATCATCTTCATCAACTTAGTCGCTTGAGACCATTAAAAAATGGAGCAAAAGCTCAAAATTCGAAAATTATAGACATCTGGGCAAAAAGATTCATTGGTTCGCTTGTTCTCTAGAACAAGCACATATCTTTGGTTGAAAAGTTTTCCAAAATCAGCTCACTTTTTGTGCGATTGTTCTTGGGAACAATATGCTACCGTTTTGTCCAAATTACAAACATTTGGACCAAACGATGACAGGCTGCGCCGAAAATGGTGTCAAACTAAGTTGGACTCGATGATGAAAAATCCAAGGTCAAAATAAATTTTGTCTGGCCTCTGTAAACACTCGATCAGAAATATTTATACTTTTAAGGTATGTTTGGGGTCTAAATATCTTGGCTAAGTTCGTTAAGTTTTGTCTAATGGTTCCTCAGTTATTGACTTGTGAAACATTTTCTTATTTACGCAATAGTTTCGAAGCTACTAATCTGATCAAAATGAAACTAGATACTTAGGCATATGATAAGGGTACGAAGACTTATGCCAAATTTCGTGAAAGATAGGCCATTTAGGAGGATGACTGGAGGTCATTTTCGAATGAAAAGATCTAGAGAATTGATACTTTTATGAGATTCTCGTTTTCCTCAAGAGAACAATTCTTAAATGCAAAAATACGTTTAGTCGACTTTTGGATGACAGAACACAGAATTATCTGTTGTATTAATCATATGTAGCTTCTTTAGAAGTAATTCACAACTTAGAAATTTTCTGGGCAATTGGGCTGTTGAACAAGAGTGCTAAAATTTCAGACTTTATGTCAGTGCTTTTCACCATTTTTCACTATAAAGTGAATAGTTTGACATTTTATATAGTTCACAAGTTATCTTTGAAAAGTCTACACAATGTTTTTTGTCCAATTCAAAAAACTTGAAGTTATTAGATTATCGGCTCAATAAATATAAACAATCATTTGTAATATCGACAGATAAAAAATAATTTCATCTTGCTTTTCCATCATTACACAGTATAGTTAAGTATAAAGAGATGCAAAATTTTTTTATAGCCTATAACTATCGAATTCAAGTTCAACTGAAAAACCAAAGAACATTTTATTACTTTCAAACAACTCAACAAATTTCGTAACATATTTGGATATCACTTCCATATTATTTTTTATTTGTTTTTTAATGCAGTAGTTAGTTGTTTCATTTCTTCTCAGCATGGCCTGGTATATCGTTGGTACTTGTGATACCTCTTCACTTGTTTTTTGCGTCATTTGTTAGTGGCTTAACTTCAGCTGTGGTGGTTTGTTTGTAGTTTGTTTTCATCTCTAGCATTTTATTGGGAGATAATTAATAGTTATTGGATTTGAAATTAAGCAAAACAATAGCATATTCACTGTGTTCTTTTTAGGATCAGGAGAAATTAAGCAATCAGAGAAATGCAGCCAGAGAAGCTGAACAAGAGAGACAGTGGAAACAGCTGCAGGCTATGAGGCTCCAACAGGCTCAGCATCAGCAGCATGTTATTCATGAACAAAGAGCTCAAGGTTTGTATAACTCGTGTTTTCTCTTTATATTTTTGGGATTAGTGATAATAAATAAATGCGATCAATATTTACAACAGGTAATTAAACCAAAAAAATAATTTCTGGATATAGTACCTCCATACAAAGATCCTCGAATCAGGACAGTGCAACTTTACTCGTACATCTGTTCAACAATTCACAACTCATATTCAGTCAAACATGTATCATTGATTGTGGGAACAGATACAACAGACATCATGCACAAGTTGTTTCATATATAATACAGGTTGTTTCCAAAGGTTAGACTTTTTTAACAGGAAGTAGAACTCATGAAAATAAGCTATTTCACCAATAATTGCTGGTATAAAATATTCAAGAGAATTATTCAACCTATAAAGTTCAATTCAAAATCTTGAAGTTTAAAAAATTTGTAGATTTCATGTTCAATTCATTACTTCAGTTACTTTAAAAGCTTTACTGACCATAACAAGGCCATCGATTATTGCACCTTTGAAATTTTTATCCAGTGTTCTGCCATGACTCACAATTCACAATCCGAACTAAATAGATTTTAATCAAATTACTTGACTTGCTGATAAAAGTAGTCATCTTGACTAAAATATTGTATTACAAATGAGAAACACCATTCGTGTAAGTTATGAACGTGTTGAAGCATGCCTACTATAATTTGATGTACTGCACTTCTAAATTTATAAATGTTAATGCAGCATGGCAGTTTGTCAACTGTCGAAACTAAATGTCATTCAATGTAATATTTGTTTGGTTTATCATTTTATAATGTGGCAAATTTTGCTACATGTGTTAAAATTGTTAAATTCTTTGTTATTATTATTATGACATAAACTTTTCGGCAGAATCTAGATTTTTAATTTGTTTGTTCACTTTTATGTTACAAATTATAAAACCAACTATAAACTGAACATTATTTGAAACACCAGTAAAAAATTTTCTAATGTAATTTTTTTTTTATAGCTATAGCTCGAGTCCAAAGGAACATAGGCGATGTGAACCAGCAGTTCCTACCAGACCTTCAAGTCAACACAGCCATCCAAGAGATTCCTCCAGCCGCTTCCCCAAGTCCGCGCCAATTCCCATCACTTGGTATGAAATCTCCCAATTTCTCCATTCCTTCTTCACCTTCTCTTAGACCCACCACTCCTAGTCCTGCACATGATTTTTCACCTAACACTCCCGACTCTACTGATCCATACTCTCAACAACCTCCCACTCCTAAACCTCAAAATCAGGTGTTCCAAACGCGGCCCTCTGGCGACAGCTTTGTTCAACAGCCGCAAATCAGGCCACAATTCACTTTACCGCCCAGGGCTACTCCACAGGTAGGTAGAGATCTCAGGGATAATATTGGCTTTTATTTTAAGAAGTCATTAGGCATCGGCACTAAATACAATTCAGATCTTCAAGTCTACTGACATGCCTTTGTACACATTCAAATCGTTTATTTAGAGAATGAAATTTAAATTGAAAGGACGATTCAAATCAATCACGGTACTGGGTCTGAGCATGAAAATTCTATGTAATAGTAAACCCTTGCAAGAATAAGATTCCAGAGTACAAACAACAGCTATAAAATTCACCACCTCTTTCTTTTTCATTCAAGTACACAGGGCACTTAAAGTGTCTGGATCTCGGGCAACAGATATCCTTACTTCCGTTAACTAAATTAGCTTTTAAGTGGAAGAAGAGGTTGTATGTTTTTGTAATATCTGCCTTTAAACACTTAAATTATAACAATATATGATCTGGGTTCAAGCCACACTATAGTCAATGTTCTCTTTTATCTTGACATTGTAGTATTCAAAATAGGGATAATAATAATAAATTCGGTTACAAATGTCTCGATTAGATGAACAATATAATTCATTCCGTAAAAATTGTAATTCTATTAATAATTTACGAAAAATTTTCAGGTCTTACAGACTAGGCAAGATGGTCCAGAAATTAATAATCACCTCAGGGAACTGCTGCAACGCCAACAGTTTAAGAAGTTGGATGAACAAGCATTGGCAGGTAAGGGTCAGCAAAGACTTTGGCCTCCTCCGAATGATGCCCAAGATGTGGATACTCCAGTTGTCAACACTGGTGCAACAACTGCAGATGGAACTTTTAGACAGCCTTTACCTCCTCCGGGTATAGTTAGACCAAGAATGTCCAGCCCTCTACCAAATTTACAGAGACATACACTGATTGGACTGAGAATGCCACCCGTTCAAAATATAGATACCAGAATGAGAATGATGGTGCAACAACAGCACATAAAGGTAATAAAATGACAATTTTTTTACGAATATAACTGTCATTTATGTGAAAAAAATTTAAATTGCTATATTTTGAATATGATGCTGAATAGATTAAGTGTAGTGAATACCACTTTATTTACAAGTCTACAGAAACATTCGTTTTTCTTGGTGCCGAGGATTGTACAATTGATTTTCTGTAGTTGAATGGCTTCATCCAAATATGAAATTTGTTGTTCCCTATCGGCTGTCCTTTTTTAGATTCATCGTCAACATATCTGTTAATGCTTTTTCGATCAATGATTATTCCAGTATGGCGTTTCTAAAATTATTACATATAGTATGCTTAAGAAATGTCGTTGACCTTGGGACTAATGTAAATCTGCGTAGCCATAAAACATCTCAAACTTATCCCCTTTTAAGGCAACTATTATTATTATTTTTATTATCCTGATACTCCTAGATCTTCTGTGAAGATCCCTCACATCCAATTATCAGCTGGATATTTTTCTTTCTACAATGGCGGACTAAATCCCGCACGGCTGTTGGTGGGGGTCCTTCGGTAGCTCTGTCTCCAGGAAAGTACGCAGAACAGGCGATAAACTCTGTCGCATTCCTTACCCCCTGGCAGCGGACATGAATGGATGTCATGTCCCCTGTCCAGAACTCTGAAAGAACGAAATAGTTTATCTTTTTCCTTACAACTATACAGGATCTCAGCCTCCCAACTGAGACCCCGGTCACAATAGTTCCTGGAATTCCTCCGAGTCCACTTACCTTACCCGAGGATGATATCCAGGGTTCCTGGATTAGTGCAATTTCTATCTGCTCCTCTATTAATTTCTGCCAAGTGTGAACGATGCAGCCTTAACATGTTGGAGATTGGCCTTTATACAGCGTATGGCCTCTTTTTCTACACCGGCCTCAGTATGTCCTAGGGGGGCGAATTTTTGCCACCTTCCCCTTGGCCGCTGGTCGACTTCTTAAGGAGGGGTTTTCCAGTGATGGATTTACCCTTAGCTTGGAAACCTTTCCTATCTTGTTTTTCAGGACCCTGGAAGTGGGATTTACCCCGCCCTCTTTTGAGTCTCTTTTGATTTTTACTCTTACCGACTCGGGCACTGGCTTTGAGGAAGACGGCGGCCTCCCCCCCACTCTGACCGAGGCAATTCGTACCCCCCCGCGAGGGTTCTGAGAGACGCCCCGTCCGCCCCCTCTGCCCGCTCCGAGCAGGTTTTTTGTGCCACCTTAGTGGCCTTTGTTGCCTGACTTTTTCCGAACCCAAAGAAGGGTTTGTAGTCCAGGTCCTTCAGAGCTTCCATGGAAATGTCATCCATGGCCACTGTTCAGACTTGGCCCCACATCACACACCAATATATAATATTATAAGTTATAACTTTGGTATATTTATTTGATCTATAGATTTACCTAATAATACTGTAACATATATTTTTTTAAATTTCATTTTTTGAAGCTCAAGCTCTTGGACAAAAACTAATGTCATTTTCAATTCAGGGCATCAAATTTTTATAAAATCGTTTCCGCATACTCTTGCATCAAATTATGTGTTTTGTAATCTGAATATAATTTCATTTCATAGCATAGGTGATGGCATTTCATTCCCCAGTCTTTATTTGCATATAGCATTGTAGTAAAATACTTTGTAAATTTTATTTTCCCTTTATATTTTTTTAAATTTCAATTTCCCTTTGAATTTTCTAATCTGACTTTGTTTTTAACAGCAGAGGCTATCTCTGCAGAATACAAATATAGCGCAGTCAACTCTGCAGCAACCTGTTGTGCAGGGTCTTCGTTTTGCTCCAGCTCCTCCATCAGGTGATCAGTATGAACAACTCCTACAGAGACAGCATATTTTCCAGAATAAAATAATAGACACCCAACAACAACAGCAGCAGCAACAGCAAAATATTCTTAAACAGCAGCAGGTGCAGAGTCATCAGCTCATAGCTAAATTACCAGTCGGTCAACAACAGACCGATCCCAATAGTTTATTGGTGAGCAGTACTACAACAAGCGAACAAGAGATCCCAGATAATGTTACTGCAGAGTTGGAGAAGCTGGAACAGGAGACAGGCACCATGGTGGAGTTGCAAGGAGTTAGCGATATCCTAGGTGGTCTGGGAGAAGATGACGATGAACTTCTTGGTATGTTGAAATTTTTTCTTAACCACAATATGATTTTTCTGATATGTTATTAGAGTGCTGTCATCTTCTGTTCTTAGATGAAAACATGATTTGCAATAGATTTTTAGAAGCTTCAATATCAATTGACTTCATTTTTATAATATTTATATCAATGTCTATTTCAATCCAGAAAATTTATTTAGATTGTTCATCTGTCAACCACTGCTGACACCAGTTGATCAAACGTTATTGGTATACACCATTTTTAACGGTGAAGAGAATTATTGATAAGTGCCTCAATTTTTGTATTGCAAACAAAATTTCTTGTGTAAGGGTTGAATACAGCAAATGATTTATTTTAATTCAGAGTTGAAACAAACCTATACATAGGAATGGTAAAATATTGTTTAAATATCGTAAAATAGTTGAAGACATGCACCCACCTCTATCACCAAAGTGAACAGCGACACAGCAAAGAAATTGAGAGTTAGAAACCGCCATACGTACCAGCTTAAGAGGGAGATACACAATTTCCCAACATACTCGCAAGTGAATTCGAATAAAATTGAATATTTGTGAATGAGAACCATCACTGCACTGTATTAACAGACTTCAATTTTCTGTAAAAACACTACTGTAATGACCTAGATTAAATAAATTCTGATCCCACATTCATGGAAAATAATAATTGTCGATGGATCAAAAAAAATCTGAAAAGTGATTTGAATTATGGGAAAACAACTCTTGGATTTTACATTCATTTTTATTTTATGGTGAGCGTGCGTCTGTCCACCCTATTACCACTGCGTCCGCACGGACTATTGTGGTTCACCCCTAATTTATAAGGATTTTACATGACTCCATTGTTAATGATATCAAGACTGTTAACTCAATAAATATTTTTTTTTCTAATTCAACATGTGACTTTCTGTTTCTCATAATCAGTCACTCCATCGAACTCATTTTGACTTCCTCCCAGAGAGCCTAAAAAAAAATGTTGATTAAAAGAACTTTGGCATGAATAGCGTAGAAATTATCAGACATTTTTTTTTATCATTTATTCATTAGCAATCAGAGTACAACAATTCAGCTAATTTGCTGTTTACAGAGCTTTGAGCTCTCAAATAATTTGGATATGGTCTTCTCCAGTGAAAATACCATTTTAAATCTACTTCATATCAGCTGGCCAGGTCCTTTTGAGTCTTCTCATGTCTTGAGGTTGAAGCAACAGTTGTAGTAAGTCGTTCATATGACCATCTAACTTAGTGTGATGTTTTTGGCTCTGTTCCTTGATGACATCCTTCACATAAGGTATTTTCAAATCTTCATGCAGGGTTTGATTTGATACATACCATGGAGCATTTGTTAGCAATCTCAGTATTTTCGATTGGCTTCTCTGAACTAAAGATACATTGGACTTATTTGTACATCCCCAAAGTTCAATTCCGTATGTCCATATGGGCTTTATGACCGTTTTATATATCAGCAGTTTGTTTTCTAATGAAAGTTTCAATTTTCTACCAATAAGCCAATTCAGTTCTTTAGTTCTAAGGTCTATTTGTTTCCTTTTTTTTTTAACAATATGCTCCTTCCAGGTTAATCAGCTATCTAAATGCACTCCCAAATATTTAGCAGTTGGGGAATTTGGTATTTTTATATTGTTTATAAAGATGGGTGGACACTGGTCTCTTCGAAGGGTATAATTTACTTGAACTGACTTGGTTTCATTAACTTTTATTTTCCACTTATGCAGCCATTCTTTTATTTCATCAAGATGAATTTGCAATCTATTAGATGCCTCTTCGGGATCTTCATGGCTTGCAAGAATTGCAGCATCATCTGCAAAAGTTCCCATTATCGTATTCGCATTTGTGGGCATATCTGCCGTATATAGTATATCCAAAAACGGTCCCATAACACATCCTTGGGGAACACCGGAATGAATAGGATAAAAATCAGACACTTTATCATTTACCCGTACTCTGAATCTCCTTTCAATAAGTTAAGATCTCATCAGCTTGTAGTTGTATAATGGCAGACATTTCTTTATTTTATACAATAGTCCAGAATGCCAGACTTTATCAAAGGCCTGGCTTACATCCAAAAAAGCAGATGTGCAGTATTGTTTGAGTTCCAGGGCTTTGCTTATCTCATGACTTATTCTGTGTGTCTGCTGTATGGTGAAGTGATTTGTTCTGCATCCGTATTGGTGTGGAGGAATCCATTCTTGGGTGTTGGGATCTGATTTTATTCTCAATAGCAAAATTTTCTCCAAGATCTTAGATGAAGTTGGCAGTAAGCTAATTGATCTATATGATACAGCATTTGGATCCTTGCCGGGTTTCAGTATGAGGATTATTTCTGCAGTTTTTAGGTGTTCTGGCCAATAATTTTGTCTCAGGATAGCATTGAATATATATGCCATCATTGCTACTCCTTTCTTAGGCAGTTCCTTGATCATTTTTGGTGTGACCTTATCTATGCCGGCAGCTTTTCGTGTGTTCAGGTATTTTATTTCCTTTTGTACTTTTAAAAGGAGTCATATTAGAAGGAATATTTAACATTTTTCTTTCAACTTCGTAATCGTGTATGTCATCATTGGGTGTGAATACTTCAGCTAGGTGTTCTGCAAATGTTTGAGCTTTCTCATTGTCAGTCCTTGCCCATTGAATAGTTGATCCTGGTATGTTGCGTAAAGGTTTTTTTTGAGTTTTTTATTGGTTTCCACACTCAATTATCATATCTATTTAAACTTGGCACATAGTTGTTGAATGACAATTCTTTGTGTTCTTTCATCTTAAATATTAGTTCATTTGTTAATCTGTTCAAGATGGTCTTGTCTGTAGGCGAGTGTGTATGATGCCATTTCTTTCTAGCTCGTCTATTCTGTGCTAGAAGTCTTTTGATTTCCTCTGGAACATTATATGTTTTGCACTTCTTTTCAGAAGTAGGCGTGGCTTTTTCCACAGAATATTTAAGAAGATGAACAAATGATGTCAATACACCATCTATTTCACTTGGTCTTTTAAGACTTACATTCAGGCATATATGTTCTTCGATTAAACTTCTGTATTAATTCCAGTCTATTTTTCTACTATGCAATCGAGGAATTGGTTTTTTATGAATTACAACGCTATTTATTGTGGCCATGATAGGGGAGTGATCTGAAGATAGATCATAACTTGTAACAATATTCATATAGGTAGAAAAAATACCTATATCTAAATTCATTGCAGGTGGTGATTATAACATTAATTATTAGGGTGGTGATTATAACATTAATTATTATTTGGTTCACGACTCATTAAAACTAAGGGTAGAAAACTAGCGGACCTCATTCAGGAAAATAATTACTCCACACTATCAACTGGAACCGCTACTTATTGGCCAACAGATCCTAATAAAACACCAGACTTACTAGACTTTTTCATAACAAATGGTATTTCTTCTACCTATATGAATAGTGTTCCAAGCTATGATCTAACATCAGATCACTCCCCTATCATAGCCACAATAAGTAGTGTTGTAATTCATAAAAAATTGTCAGACATGAGGATATGTGCACTGATGTCTTGATTGCTTCTTGACAGAAGCGACAGGTGTCTTCTGGTATTCCTATGTTTTTGAGTATCAAAACCCTTTTAAGGATACTTGCCACAAATGTCAGGTTATTTTTGCTGAGATCGAGCAGCTTCTTGAAGTAGCTCTTTGGGTAAGAAAGGAATATCTTATCTGTGTCCTGCAACCAATTTCCAAGAAGATGACTTTCTGTTCTCCATCCATTACCTAATTACTGATGCCTGGTAATGTTTAGGGAAGCTAATGAGACCCACTGAGAGGGCCTCTTCTTTGCTAGACAGCCATTTTATTGCCATGTATCCCAAAGTGACCTGGAACCGACATTAGATTCACCCTATTAGTTTCCCCTAATGTATTTATGATATTAATATATTAATGATTGCTTGTACTCATAAGCAGATACAAGAGATTCTTTGCAGCCAATCAATATTTATATACGGGCTTTACTATATATACCCTTGTTGCATACAGAGCGCCGCATATAAGTTGCATGAATTTCGGCTTGGAATACGGTCTATCTGTAGCCTTATTCCATTGATTCTGGGGCCCATACTGCAATCTTCCATTTTGGATCGGTCTGTGTAGTACACTAGAAAACCCTTTGGGAAATGGTATTTCTTAGCCCATTTATTTTAGGTTACAACTGATATGTTGTTAATGAACAAGTAGTTTGTCATAATTATTATTGTGATCTCATTGTTTGGCACTTTGCACTCATTCAGAATATGCAACTCAGTTGTGTGACTTTCATTTTGTGTGACTTTTTGATGTAAATTGCTCACATATTCTTTTGATTGAACTTAAAATTTGGGTGCTTATAATTAATTTTACTTTCTTGACTGATGGTTATCAAGTATTTTTTGGTTTCATTGTTTTTGGTATTTTCCAGCTGAAATGGGGGCGGATTTCAATATATTGGAATATGCTGATCCAGAATTGGAGGCTTTAGCCGGCGAGAAGACTAACATTCTAGATTTAGAATTGGAAGAAGAACCCTTGAAGAAGGAAAAAGCAAATGTAGCTACTGTGCGAACTGTTCAGCAATCCCAACCTCAGCCTGCACCCGCTCCTCCAGTTCAGCAGATGCCTCCACAGATAGAGATCAAGAAGGAACCAATATCGTCCAACATTACCCCTGTTGCACAACATCAACAACAATCACCAGTCCAGAACAATTCACAGCCACCTCCGCTTGCATTACCTCAGAACACAGTGCATCAGGTGCCCCCAAGTTCTGCTCCATTATTGCAGCAGATTCATCAACATATGATTCAGCAGGTAAATGATACTGAATTGTTTCAAATCTATGATTGTTTCGGTCTTTACTGGACGGAAATTCATCTTGAAAATATGAATAAAAACAAAATTCTAATTTCCCCTAATATTTTATTAACACTACGATCGTTACGTCATACCATGACTTCTTCAAGTGAGTATAACAAGATACTGAGTATACCATGAACAAGAAATTCATTTTATAGTACATGGATATAACAAAAATAGAGGGAGTGAAGAGAGTTTTACAATTCTTTTGGGAATCTGAAAAATGATTCAAAAAAGATTCAATTTCATTTTTCAGATTCCCAAAAGAATTGTAAAACTCTCTTCACCCCCTCTATTTTTGTTATATCCATGTACTATAAAATGAATTTCTTGTTCATTGTGTACTCAGTATCTTGTAATACTCACCTGAAGAAGTCATGGTATGACGTAACGTTCGTAGTGTTAATAAAATATTAGCGGAAATTATAATATTGTTTTTATTCATATTTTTGAATTGTTTCAGCCGTTACTATTTGGTAGTTGATCATAATTAAAGCAAATTGTAAAAATTACTGTTTTACTACCAATAAAAATATATATTACACATTTTCTTGTGACTCAAGTTTCGGGAAATGAACTATCTCATCATCAGACAACTGAAGACCTAACAGTGGTACAGAGGTTTTTAAACAAAAGTGATACATATTTTGAATATTTCAATAGATTCTAGGTAACACCTAATAGCGGTACAAGGGTTTACAAGCGGAACGTGATAAAAAACCGGGAAAAAAAAATATCGAAAAATGTCGATTGCCGACATTCCGTTATCTGTTAGAAGGCCCCTTTTTTAACCCGGTTTTTTATCACGTTCCGCTTGTAAACCTCTGTACCACTATTAGGTGTTACCTAATAAAAAACACCATGATCGTTTCTTTGGGTTACACCCTAGAATTCTCTCAAATCTACATTTTCCACGGGATTGTAAACTAATGACTTGAAGTTTTCACTTGCCTATTGTGGGTAAATGTAAAATTCATTCTTAACTAGCGACCCGCCACAGTTATCGATGCGCCATTTATAGGCAAACGGCACACTTCGCGCCCGCCGACGACAGCCAACCGGGACGCCAGCCGCTGTGCCTCCGCTTTTTAAGTCTCTGATATATTCTAAGGTATCCATTTTAAAGAACTGCTCTTAATGGCAGTTTTGATCTACATGAAATGTACAACGTATGTAAAGTATTTAATTGGATAAGGAATAATATAATGTATTGTATAAAATAGCTTGGTAAATAACACAAATTTTTTTGTAATATGTAAAAGAATAGAAATAGTTACTAAGGGTTATTCTTTTGAAATAAATATATACAATCGGTAACTTTTTATCGATTTTTTTAAGATATACAATTCCGCATTACAGTAATTTGATCTATCTCGTAATGTTTAGCCAGCGTTTGTGATTTAAGGGCACAAAAATATGTTTGTTACGAAATCACATTACAAATCCTATTTTTGGGCTTTTCTGTACTCTGATATGTACGTATTATACATATAAACCTTCCTCTTGAATCACTATTTATTGCTGAAATTTTTAAAGATCTAGGTGAACAGACAACGGAAGCGACTTCATTTTATACTATGGTGAGAAGAAGCCATGACATAGACACACCTGCATATTAGGTTTTACAGATTTTATTTCAAATTTAAATCAAATACTTTGTCAAAATTCCAGTTGCATTGACAAATCTGATTACTTTGACTACAAAAAAAATGCTTATCTTAAATTTCTAATGCTGCGGAATACTCCGGTTCTCAATGCAGATCCAATATATATATATTGTATACCAATAAGTATGCAGTTTGCATACTTATTGCATAGATCATATGAATAATACAATTGGCACAAATACTAGCAAAGTGTCGGGAGCAAAGCAGAATAGAACCATAGAATATATTTCCTGTAATACAAATAAAACAATCAGTACAAACAAGGTTCTTACATATATCCCTTTCACTTAATTTGTGCTAAGAAATAAATTAAATCAAATTTTCAGTATGGAAAGAATAAGTGAAAAAAGGTTACTTAATCTTTTATAGTAGATCAATCACAAATAAAAAAATTATGAAACTTGAGCAAATACCAATCTAAAGCATAACAATTCATGCAACAGTAGAGGAATACATGACTTGAAATAATTTTGGATCAGTCAAGCAAGTGAACCAAATGGACATCAAAATCAATCAAATATTATCAGAAGAACTCACAGACTAGTTGGCTTTTTTGTGGTGATTCAATAATAGGTTGGTGAAAAAAATCCATTATTTTTGTGTGAACTTTAATACTTTATTCAACATGTTTCACATTGTCTGAGTAAGGTCAAATATCCACCATTTTCTTATATAATTTGTTGCCATTTTAAAGGTAGCTTCATAATGCCTCTCTCATAGAAAGTCTTGGTCCTTATTGGTGAAAAATTATAGTAATCTATTTTCATGAAATAAAAAAATGGCAGCATAAGTGGAAGATAAAAATGAAACCAAGTCAGTTCAAGTAAATTATACCCTTCGAAGAGACCAGTGTCCACCCATCTTTATAAACAATATAAAAATACCAAATTCTCCAACTGCTAAATATTTGGGAGTGCATTTAGATAGCAGCTTATAGGTAGAAAATCGAAATCTTCATTAGAAAACAAACTGCTGACATATAAAACGGTCATAAAGCCCATATGGACATACGGAATTGAACATTGGGGATGTACAAGTAAGTCCAATGTATCTCTAGTCCAGAGAAGCCAATCGAAAATACTGAGATTGCTAACAAATGCTCCATGGTATGTATCAAATCAAACCCTGCATGAAGATTTGAAAATACCTTACGTAAAGGATGTCATCAAGGAACAGAGCCAAAAACATCACACTAAGTTAGATGGTCATATGAACGACTTACTATAACTGTTGCTTCAACCTCAAAACATGAGAAGACTCAAAAGGAACTGGCCAGCTGATATGAAGTAGATTTGAAATGGTCTTTTCACTGGAGAAGACCATATCAAATTATTTGAGAGCTCAAAGCTCTGTAGACAGCAAATTAGCTTATAGAATTGTTGTACTCTAATTGCTAATGAATAAATGATAATAAAAAAATATTTATGTTGCAAATTTAAATTGTTGAGGTGCTGACATATCTTTGTCATCAATGAATTTTTCAGCTGCGGATATTACAACTGAAAATGTTGTTTGTGGAATATTTCTCTCCTTTGTTCTCACATAGGATTTTGTTTCATTATATTTGGTTATAATTTTATTGTTCATCACTTTGTCTATTGCTTTTTGTAGCTCTTCCTTCTTACCATTTGATTTCAGTAAATAACCCAATTTGGTTTTCAGTATAATGTCCTTTGAGTTTGGTACATTTTTTATTCCATTCTTCTGCCATCTGGATTCTGTCTTTGATTACTGATTCGTCCACCGATAGATAAATGTTTGTATTCGGTATTTCGAATTTCATTCATTCTTGTTGAAAAAGTGGATACATTTTTATTGTGCAGTAATTTTTGTGGGTAGTTTATTCTTTGTTGTGGATTTGTGTTTGAGTTTCCTTGAAGTGAATCATCAAGTTGTCTTATCTTAGCAGATGTTGACATTTCATTGTTTCTGTTTCTACTTCCACGAGTTCACTTTTTACTGAGATTGCTAACAAATGCTCCATGGTATGTATCAAATCAAACCCTGCATGAAGATTTGAAAATACCTTATGTGAAAGATGTCATCAAGAAACAGAGCCAAAAACATCACACTAAGTTAGATGATCATATAAACGACTTACTACAACTGTTGCTTCAACCTCAAGACATGAGGAGACTCAAAAGGAACTGGCCAGCTGATATGAAGTAGATTTAAAATGGTCTTTTCACTGGAGAATACCATATCAAATTATTTGAGAGTTCAAAGTTCTGTAGACAGCAAATTAGCTCATAGAATTGTTGTATTCTGATTGCTAATGAATAAATGATAACAAAGAAAAATTAAAATTTAGCAAATTCCGCTGTTGAAACGTTTTTAAAGACTTCATGAGAGAATATCATGTGAAATCAAAATGTCAGGCATTTTCTGTTCGTAAATTTTAGCTCATGATGAAGAAATGATCTGAAAAAATCAAAATTCTAGTTTTAAAGTTGTATGAGAAAGAAGAGTGTAGTTATGAGTTATATACAATTGGTATATTTTGGTTGGAATTTTGGTAAAATTAGCATTATCCTTTAAAATATATTTTCCCTCCAGGTTCAACAAGCTGCTGCCCAGAATAGACCTATGGCTCCGGGATCTAGACTACAAACTCTTGATGGAGTAACTGGCATTGTAACACCAAATAACAATGTGCAACTTCATGTTCCTCCAAACTACCAGCGGATGTTGATGACACAATGTAAGTTAAACTTTTATTCAACTAAAAGCATATATAGAATGCTTTCAAAGCTTAACTTGATGTAGAACTACTTGAATTTAACTATTAGTAAATGCAAATGTTTTCATTGTACTCAGGCTCCAAATTCAATGTTTCATGATAAACATGGTGCTGTAGTTAGCTTTCCTAAAATTTCAAATGGGTCCTTTTCGAATACATGGATGTTAAAATAGTTTATGCAGATGTTATATGTGAACAGAGCTTAAATGTCAATTGATTTTTGAGGTTAGTTTTTTGTTTTGACATTCCATTATTTACAAATTGCATTATGCAAAAGTTGAGTATAGAATGTATTTACTTAATTGAAATGACTTTTAAGTAGACACAGAATTATCAAATATCCCACATCTCAAAAAACATGAAAATATTGAAAAAATCCTCATTGAACTAATATACCCTTTCAGTTTATTTTTTAAAAATAGTGTCATGGCTACCGGCAAGTGAAAAACGCCAGAAATTTTTTTTTGTTAATCGAAGAAAGGCTTTTTCTGCCGGGGATTGCAAAAAAGTACAGGTACAGGTCAAATTTCGGAAGACCGATTTAACTAATAAAAGCATTTTCATTCCTGTACTACTTTTAGTTTATTTTTTATGAACATAAATATCTTACGGTTCATTTGATATTCTGGTTCATTTAAACTACCTGAAAAAATTTCATTGATACATTATAGGGTATTATTATTTATGTATGATATATTCTATAGTATTTCTATAGTGGTCATCTATAGCACCTATTTGATACTTCTAGAACTAGCCATCTGCAAGTAAATTTTGAAAGGCTGTTACTTGAAAATTGAAATGTTTGCAATCAGTAGTACATTCGAGGTTTTATTCTTTTCAGTACAAAATCAAAAGCTCCAGCTGAGAGTTGGACAGTCATTACCCAGAATGCTGAATCCAAACAATCAGCCTCTGCATCCAACAGGTTTACCAATAGGAGCAGCTAGAATGACTGTCCCTCCACCACCACCTCCTTATCCTGGTCCACCACCACCGTATCCGGGTTCTTCCAACAACGCTCAACCACAGCAACAACAGGTAAGGTTTTTATTTGATCTATTTTCTCTGATTTAAGGCATGTTTTCTTCGAATTTCCATTCGATAATGTCGGTGTTCGTTGGCATATTTCTGTATTTTTATTTCATTGTTGTATTTTTGTATTTTTTTTTATTTTGAATTTTTTGTGTAGCCTTGTAAACTTTGCTGCAATAAGAGTTTTAGTAGATGCTGAATATTCACAGAAGTTAACTGAAGAGGAATATTTCGTATTTTAAATGATTTTGTAAAAAACTTCTAATCTTGAAATATTTTCGAATACAATTTTATTTGATGCAGTTTTCAGAGTTGTATAAAGAAAGGAAATTATCGAAGTGAAAAGGAAATTTTTTCTCAGAAATATTTTTTACTGGGATTGAGGAAACTTAAAACTGTAAGAAATAAAAAAGAAATAATATTCCGATATTAACGCCAAAGATTGGAAAAAGTTGGTCGTCCATATTTTATTCTTGCTAGTCTAACAAAAAAATTGTTTATGGATTATTTTAAAAAATTCAAGCACTTTCCAATATAATCTTTTATGACTCTGAGGATTCCTTCTAATATCATATTGCATGAAATTTTTTAATTTATAATTTAAACATAATTCTAATAACATTCTTAAAGATTGGATTATTTTCCATTCCAACTGAATTAATTGTATGAAGTTGTTCATTGGGAAGATTTTCATGTTAACCTATGTCTCACAGATAAAAATTTTATCAACATTCACATTAAATTGACTTGAACATACCAGAGAGATTGAATTGTTAATCATTATATATGATGATATAGAAATTCCGTTCCTGTTCTAAGACAGTTGAAATGTTTAATTTAATAATAAATTCATATTAAATATGGTTATTCTGATTTTTACAAATTTTTATTGTTATTTTATTAATACAACAACTGTTTCGGTATCACAGTTGAAATAACCCATTATCTCTTAGATAAATAATATTTAAATAAGGTTATTCTGATTTTCACAAACTTTTATTGTTATGTTTACAACAATCGTTTCGCTATCACAGTAGCATCATCAGGCAAGATTACATTTTGAATAAATGAGCTTGTTTCCGAAATCCGTTGCTATTTATATTACAGTGTGTACAATAAATTTTTATTAAGCACTAAAAACCCAAAAACGGTCTCTGCAAATTCCAGCTTATCTGAATATATTTAACAGAGGTGAGTTATTTAAATCTATTTGTTCGTTAAGTAATATTCCAATTTTATTATGTTTATTTATCTCTAGGGATTCTAACAGATTCAAGGCATAACTTTTACTTTCTATATGTAGAATTTCAAAGTTATGGTTGAAAGTATGTCCTGTTTCTAACAAATGGTCGGAATATGTAGAATTACTTTTATTATTCAGGAAACTCTTCAAATGTTCACAAATTCTATGTCGGAAAGTTCTTCCAGTCTGTCCTATGTAAACTTTAGGGCAATCACCGCAGGTTAACTTATAAACCCCCGATTTATCATCTGTATGTGTAGTCTTTATTATTTTTAATAAATTTACTAAAGTTTGAATTGGTTTTAAATGAATTAAGAATGAAAAAGAATTTAAGAAAATTCTATTTATTTTTGAGGTATGTAGCAATTTTCTCAGAAATACCTTTAGTGTATTTTAAGGAAATATATTTAAAATTTTCTTTTATATTAGGAAACACCATATTTAAAGCTATTTTATTATTTTTATTCATCAACAATTTGTCTATTAACTTAGGATCATAGTCATTATCAATAGCTATTTGTTTAATTATGTTAAGTTCTGAAATATAATTTTCTCGATTCATGGGAATATTAACTAATATATGGATTAAATTAAAATTAAATGCTGATAATTTTTGACTTGAAGGATGATTTGATTTGTTGTGTGTAATAGAATCCGTATAGGTTGGTTTGTGAAATATTGAAAAATCATGTGAATTATTTATTCAAGTAACAGTTAAATCAAGAAAATTAATAGAATTATTATGTTTGGTTTCTATAGTGAATTTAATGAAGGATGTATTTCATTGATGAATAAGAAGAATTTTTTTAAAACACAGGTACAGATATACTTTTAAAAAAAATTCTTCTTATACATCAATGAAATACATCCTTCAATTAAAATCACTATGGAAACCGAACATAATAATTCTATTAATTTTCTTGATTTAACTGTTACTTGAATAAATAATTCACATGATTTTTCAATATTTCACAAACCAACCTATACGGATTCTATTATACACAATAAGTCAAATCATCCTTTAAATAAAAAATTATCAGCATTTAATTGTATGATCCATAGATTAGTTAATATTCCCATGAATCGAGAAAATTATATTTCAGAACTTAACATAATTAAACAAATAGCTATTAATAATGACTATGATCCTAAGTTGATAGACAAATTGTTGATGAATAAAAATAATAAAATAGCTTTAAATATGGTGTTTCCTAATATAAAAGAAAATTTCAAATATATTTCCTTCAAATACACTAAAGGTATTTCTGAGAAAATTGCTACATACCTCAAAAATAAATATAATTTAAGAACTTCATTTAAAACCAATTCAAACTTGAGTAAATTTATTAAAAATAATAAAGACTGTACACATAAAGATGATAAATCGGGGGTTTATAAGTCAACCTGCGGTCATTGCCCTAAAGTTTACATAGGACAAACTGGAAGAACTTTCCGACATAGAATTTGTGAACATTTGAAGAGTTTCCTCGATAATAAAAGTAATTCTACATATTCCAACCATTTGTTAGAAACAGAACATACTTTCAACCATAACTTTGAAATTCTACATATAGAAAGTAAAAGTTATGCCTTAAATCTGTTAGAATCCTTAGAGATAAATAAACATAATAAAATTGGAATATTACTTAAGGAACAAATAGATTTAAATAACTCACCTCTGTTAAATATATTCAGATAAGCTGTAATTTGCAGAGACCGTTTTTGGGTTTTTAGTGCTCAATAAAAATTTATTGTACTTACTGTAATATAAATAGCAACGGATTTCGGAAACAAGCTTAGTTATTCAAAATGTAATCTTGCCTGATGATGCTACTGTGATAGCGAAATGATTGTTGTAAACATAACAATAAAAGTTTGTAAAAATCAGAATAACCTTATTTAAATATTATTTAATATGGATTTTCACCAAGTAAGGACTGATTCAATTCAATATCTTAGATAAATGTCTTCAATTCTTACTGCACCAGACATTGCCTAAAATTTTATTTCACATGGACCTAATTAATCTGAACATGCATTTTAAGTCAAAACAGGTCGCTCTGTCTTAGTTTGGAAGTTATGGGCCTCCTAAAATCTGAATTCTCCTATCTTCTGTCACTTTTTCAACCATGATAGTACTCACTCCCCACTTTCATATAGTTCACAAATAATTTTTGAACCTTTTTCTCAACGATTTACGCTAATTTCATTGCTTAATCATTACAGTTATCAATCACCTGCTAAATTACTAGCTGATTCATTTTGTATTATTTGCCATGAATAGATTTGCTGACACATAGAGATGAAATTGGCTCTAATGGCAAACTTCAATTTGAAAAGGGATGAAATTCCGAAAATGTAACTGTCTGATATATTTTTTATTTAAAAGTATACATCAATCAGAAATTCTTTGGGCTAATGTGATAGCTCAAGAGTTTTGCAGCCATTTTTCAATTTCATTGAGAATATCTTGTAGGTAATTTATTGCTATCACTGGATATTTGTGACTGGCAAGAATACCTGTATTATCAGCAAATGTTCTCATGATGGTGTGCCTATTTATAGGCAAATCTGCTGCATAATACAGATATAGAAATGGGTCCACTACACTACCTTGAGGTACCCAGATGTTTATGATAGATTGGGCCGTTGCTTGGTAGAAATCAGTTGTAATTGTCATTATAAAATAAAACACTTGTTTACATTTTCTACTTTATTTTTGGTATTGACGTACGTTTCGTCTTTGCTAGAAAGACTTCATCAGAATACGAAGTAACAGTTGTTGTACAATGAATTTATTAGATTTTTTACAAAGGTGTACATGTGTTTTTAATTGTTCGTCGGGTTGGTTTTCTCAAAGAATATTCCCTTCAGAATCGTGTTCACTCGATCCCTTGTAAATATTGAATAGAGGGGTGTAATAAAAATCTATTTGTTCATTTACTAGGTTATTGCTGTTTTTATGTTTATTTATTTCGTAAATTTCCCATAACTTCAATTTTTGACCTCTATTTTCAACATGTAGAATTTCTTTCACAAAAGAAATAGAAATTCTACATGTTCTATTTCTTTTGTGAAAGAAATTCTACATGTTGAAAATAGAGGTCAAAAATTGAACTTATGGGAAATTTACGAAATAAATAAACATAAAAACAGCAATAACCTAGTAAATGAACAAATAGATTTTTATTACACCCCTCTATTCAATATTTACAAGGGATCGAGTGAACACGATTCTGAAGGGAATATTCTTTGAGAAAACCAACCCGACGAACAATTAAAAACACATGTACACCTTCTGTAAAAAATCTTATAAATTCATTGTACAACAACTGTTACTTCGTATTCTGATGAAGTCTTTCTAGCAAAGACGAAACGTACGTCAATACCAAAAATAAAGTAGAAAATGTAAACAAGTGTTTTATTTTATAATGACAATTATCCAGATGTTTGTGCATTCTTTTCAGACACTTTGTCATTTATCCTAGTCCTAAACTGTCTGTCACTATGATATCACTTCAGAAGTTTGAAATTGATAATGAGGAGAAACTTCTCTATTTTGAATAGCAAACTTGGATAATAAACTCTATCGAATGTCTGAGTGACGTCTGAGAATACAGATGGACATTACTTTTTGTGGCGTAAAATCTGTGTATCAATAGTTTTTACAGAATATTCCAGACAACTGAAAGCAAATTAATGAACAATATGAAGTAATCTTGCTGTGATCTTTTCCTGGCTTGGGAAAGAGGATTATTTCTGTTGTTTTCAGTTGTTATGGCCAATAATTTCGCTTCAGGATGGCATTAAAAATATAAGTTAATGACACTATTCCTGTTTTTAGTAATTCTTTAATCATCCTTGGGATTACTCCATCCATTTCTGATGCTTTCAGAATATTAAAGTATCTATTTCCTTTTTGACCTAAGCTATTCTGATTTTTTTTAATGATGGGATGTTTGGAACAGTTATGAGTTCAAAGATTATTTATGCATTATATAGAAGTGGGTAGTGATTATTTTTATGGTGGAAACAAGTGATCTGAAGGTAGAGTATTCTTAATCTTTTGGGGATCCAGAACTTCTGAACTAAGACGAAGTACCCTGTTTTTACTTGAGATTTACGTTCAGGAGATCAGTAGTGTTCATGTGAAATCGTAATATCCGGTTCCAAAATGGGCATTTAGCTACTTTTTTGCAGCAAGTAATCAAAATCCTTTTTCGGACTTAATTTAGAACTTCAAGAGAAAGTGCTAGATCTATTGATTTATTATAAGACAAACTTTATATATTATTAATGTGAATATCAACCCGATGAAACTGAATATATTATTTCATTATATTTGGTTTACTACCGTTTGCGTTATTTCAATTGATATAGAATATTTGTAGTGCAAAGTTCCAAAACTATCAATAACAGCATCTTTTTTGGTTAATGTTATTAGAATTCTCATATTGGATAGGGAATAAATTGATTTATTGGGAGAAATATATACAGATTGTAGAATTTCAAGGAGGTCATTATAGAACTTTGGTTATGATACCTTTTTATATACTTCAAGTGATTACAGTATTGTAATATTTATGAATATTATCAACTAGCGGAGATAATTTGAAAAAGGTTGCAACTTTGAGGTCAGTTGAGCTTTGAGGGCTTTAAATAGTCTAGAATCTTTCTTCGTTTCAGTGAAAACACGCTTATGAATAAAATTTCAGATAGAAAGAGGAATAAAATAGAAAGGCTTTTTACTTGATAGAAGAAATATAACAAAATTTGAATATCAAAACAAATTGAAATATGTTTATCTTCTACAATTTTAATTTCCAAAAGAATTTTTTATTCAAAAAACTTTTAGAATTAAATTAATGTCTAAAACAAGCACCGCTCACATTTAATAGACGTTTATAATCAAAACTCAATATACAATGTCAAATGAAATAAATAACCCAACAGATAAACGAAAGTAATTAAAATTAATAAATAAATATTCAAAGGAGACAAAATTTTGTTTCTGATTTTATCTTTAAAAAATACTACTTGCCTTATAAAAACATGAACACACTTAAAGGACTTCCCAAAGAATATAATTTATTTGAAATATTTAATATATTTAAATATTCGAACAAATTATTTCAAAAATCTCTGAAAAATGTGCACTATATCTTCAAAAAACAAATATAATTCTAGATAATCCCGTCTTCAGCCCTTTTTCAATATTACAAATATCAAAATCAAAAACATAACCTACATCACTCACGTGTTAAAAGACTTAAGCTTCGAACTACAGATCAACTATATATTCAAGATTGATTTATGTTCTAACAAAATCAAAGAACAAAGTGAGTTATTTTAAGGTTTACTTAAATTCGTTGACATTCTATAATGAGATTTATTGAAGCCAAAATATAATTATATATTATATATAAAATAAAATAGAAAGGCTTTTTACTTGATAGAAGAAATATAACAAAATTTGAATATCAAAACAAATTGAAATATGTTTATCTTCTACAATTTTAATTTCCAAAAGAATTTTTTATTCAAAAAACTTTTAGAATTAAATTAATTTTTTTTTTAGAAAGAGGAAACTGAGAAACAGTCTTATCTGGAATTTTCCAGGTTCTTTCCTCTTATGGGTTTACTTATAGTTTATTTTCGCTGACAAGGAGCCCTCTGTGCTGGATTTCATCACAAATCCAAAACTGGATCAGTAGTTGTAACTCAAGATATAACAATATATCATTGTTAGGCCATATGCTTAATAATGATAATAAAGGTCCCAATAGGTTCTCTCAGTTTTCTTAACAGATACTGTTGAACTGAAGAACCACTACAAGCGCACTTCAAAATTAATTTTTGTCTTTTTACCGAACCTTGAAGTAGTTTAATATATGTGTAAACGAAAATAATGATCTTCAATCGTCAAATGCCGATAGAAAAGGTGACCACAAAATAGTCTTATTATTTCCCGACTGGCCTCTTTTCAATTCTCTAATCTGTATATGCCTATGCTAACTTTGGTTGAGGTATGGTGTTTGTTACTTGCATGTGTGTGGTTAGATGGGATTGAGAATGGGGCCTTATCCGCTTCATCAGGGCGGACACGTCCATCACATACCGCCGCCTCTGCCCAGTTTTCCGCCACTCAGGAGGCCATTGCTGCTCGAGGTGAGATCACACGTTTTTTCATACCACCATCAGAACACGTGCACCACTATTGAACTTGAACCGGTCCTAAGATCAAAAGGAAATATAATTTTCTGTATCGTTTTTTAATTATCGATGTAATGTTTTAAAGGTGTTTCAATATTTACGCCATCTTTGAATTTGCCGCCACTTGTGCGGTGAAGTGTTAGCAACAAAAAAAGTTTATATCTGACAGTGAGTTAGTATTATCATTGTGTAAAAATTTTTCGAAAAAAATGAATGTCTGACGGCTATAGTTCGAAAAATTCTTATAAAATGTGGCCTGAATATTGATTTAACTTCGTCAGCTGTGAAGATAGTAATTATAAATTTCAAGAAGACTCAGATGTGCTAAACACGTTGACCGAGTATCCAATAATAATCCATTCAAGTGTCAGTATCGAAGCACTGAGTGAGAGTGTTGGTTAAAGTCTACATCAGTTTGACTTAATAGAGACATAATGAATTGCAGATTTTAAGAAGTTTTCTTTGGAGTTTACTCGTTGAAGATCTTCGTCTTTATGCTTACAAAGTTCAGTTGATACAAGAACTGACCATGCACAGCAATGAGAATTCGTTGAATCAATCACTGAGTATCAATAAGTGGATGCTGATATTATGAGGAAAGTCGTCCTAAGCGATGAAGCTCATTTTCATCATGATGGTTTCGTTAATCTTCAAAATTGCCGCCTTTAAGATTTAGAGAACTCAGACCAAAAGGCAAAAATGTTTTTTTATTCAAGCAATCATGACAAAATTATTGTTTTAAGTTAGTAATGGTCCAGTCAACAAGTGCCTTTTGGGTCAACTTTTTTCAGCAGTCTCCGAAAATTATGATCAAAGTGTCATTCGATTCGGAATGGCATCTAGATGATTTTTGAAAAAAATGAAGTTCCGCTTGCAAAAATTGCAAGTTATTAACAATTAACTAAAAAAAAAGAGGGTTTAGTTTTTTGTAAATATCTCAAAAACTAATGAAGCTTTTTGAAATTAAAAAAAGATTCAAAAAGAGGAGAGTATTTCCTAAGAAAAAGTGTCGACTCCCGGAATTGTAGTCCCAATATTAATAATTTTCCAAGAGGGATGAAAATACGGCCGAAAACGGGTACTCTAGCTTTCGTAATTGTTTATTATATAAACAATGAAATATTAAAGAAAACGAAATTTTTTTTATATGGAAAAGAAAAGTAAATCATGATTTTTAAGGAAAAAATGGTTCCTTAATATTAGTTAGAAGTGGGAGAAAACGATTTTTAATTAACAAATGCGTTTTTAAGCAATAAAAAAATTTTTTAAGAAAAATTTTTTTTTTAAATCATTATTTGCATCAAAGATTGATATTCCTTGAAAAAACATTAAATTAAACAACGCATTTGTTTATAACAATTTTTTAAACAATAAGAGATAGAAATTTAAAAAAAATATTTCTATGTAGCTTCCTACAACATAAAAACGGACCATCAATAATATTTTGAAAAAAAAAATTTTTTTTCGATAATTAATCTTAGTTTTTAATTTTGCAACAACGAAAATTGAAAACTGAAAAATAAACATTTTTAAATTTTTCCAACGGGGATCTAAGTCTTCCAAAAATTACTCCAAGAGAGGAAAAAAATCTCAAGTTAATAGTTTAACAATTATCACACTTGCAATGTTCATGTCCAAGCAAAAAAAAATTATTAATTAACTATTGCATAACTAATTGAAAAATTGAGATAAAAATTTTTTTTTGGCGGATTATTATTCATTCCTCTATCCAGTATGCCCCTGAATTTTTTCATTTATTAAATTTCATATTTAATCTCATGGAATAATTTTTATTAATAAAGTGTCCAAAGTAGGCGAGGCTTACGAAAGCCAGAGTACCCGTTTTCGGCCTTATTTTCATCCCTCTTGAAAAATTATTAATATTAGGACTACAATTCCGGGAGTCGACACTTTTTTTTTTAGGAAATTTCCTCCTCTTTTTGAATCTTTTTTTTTATTTCAAAAATCTTTATTAGTTTTTGAGATATTTAAAAGAAACTAAACCCTGTTTTTTTTAAATTAATTATTAATACCTTTTGCAATTTTCGCAAGCGGAACTTCATTTTTTTCAAAAATAATCTAGATGCCATTCCGAATCGAATGGCACCTTGATCATAATTTTCGGAGACTGCTGAAAAAAGTTGACCCAAAAGGCACTTGTTGACTAGACTATAAACTATTTTACAACCAAAAAATCCGAAAATAAAAGATTTCTAAAACAAATTAAAACTAGGGGATGATGCTATGTAAAGTTTGACAGTTTATTCCTAATTTTTCTTTAGAAATGAATATCTAAATAAGGATGCCTAAAAATCTACACTTTGTTGCTGTTAAATATTAATAAATAACAATATACTTATTAAATGATTCTTTTAGATATTATCAGGTATCTATAGTGAGTATGAACAGAGCTTCAACTATTATTGTGAGCTTAGTTTTAATGGTTCCAACAAAATGAAAAGAAAAATAGATTTTAAAATTTACAGCTGGGTAAAACATTGATCAAACACTGTAATCCCTATAAGAAAAATTGTAGTCAAGGCATCATTTACTCAATAATTAATTTGATACAGAAAGTTCTTGCTGCTCTTGGACGGTATCCTCTTATGCACTTAGGTATAGGTTTTTATATACCTACTGCACGATTTTCCACCAAGCACCAAAAGACTCCAAATGTGGAGTCAAAAAAACTGAAAAAAAAAATTCTAAATCGAAATGTTAGTTTGCAAACAAATCTCCTATCAGTTCTAGATAACGGTATTAGTTGCAGTAGGCCTTAGGAATTGTAGATACATAATTATTCTGGATATATTGTTAGCCAATTGTATTCCATTTTTGGTGGTTCTTACCCAAAAGTTAAACATAGATTAGTTTTATTCACTAAAGAAGGTTCAATATGGTTCAAAACCTAGTAACAAACCAAACACGTCTTATCTGATACAAATTTCTCCTCATTCTCAAATCTTAGTTGCATGCCTATTTATCTTTCATAATAACTATTCAATTAACAGTGAGTTGAATTTTTGTCCAGAGTACATTATTCATTCTCATACAGAAACATAGGATTGGATACAAAAAAACTAGTTTATGATTTGAAATTTTGAAACTTACAGGAACAACCACTTCTTCTGGAAGATTTATTGGAACAGGAAAAAAGGGAGCAGGAAAAGCAGAATCAGACTCATGGTGGTGTTCAGAATAATTTGGCATCTATATCTAATCCCGAGTCTGCTTTACTCAGCGATCATGATTTTGAAAGGCTCAAAGCTGATGTATTTGATAATAACTTGGGTCTAGGCCAACCTGCCCCTCAAGGTAAGGAGAATAACTTCATATTAAACTTTTGTTTGTGGATTATCTGAACCCACTAATGCTGGAAAAATACATATCTGGAATAAACAAGTTGAATTTTCCAATTCACAGATCAGGTTTTTCGATTAAGGCTCAAAATCTGGCCTGCAAATTTTAGGTTTCTTAAGTTAATTTGCGAATTAACAGATTAAGTATAAGGGTACTTCACTGAATTGTTTTACATGTTACGAATACTTAAGGGGGTTATATATTGAGGAAAAACTGAAGAGGGACACATATACAGCATATTATTGACAGGAACAGTCCCTTTGGTAGGTCACTTAAAAGATGCTCTTATATGAAGAAAACACAGCATAAACGCTTGTTTATGTACCATTTTGTACATGCTTATGTACAAAATGGTATGCCATGGTATGCCAGCCATTGCTTGCACCATCGGCTGTTAATGTAATACATAACAGACTTTGATACAAGGGTTGCTAGTTTTGGGATAGACAAATAAAAACAAATGTTTATAACCGGAATTGGCTTTATTGTTTTCAAAAATGTTCTCTATTAAGATTAATACACTTGCGCATGTGTTTGAACCAATTTTCGGAGCATTTTTTCCACTCTGAGGTACCTCCAAAACAAGGTCTAACTGATGATGCATCAGTTCTATGTTTTGACTGCTCAAAAATATTTTTGTTTGCATTGTCATGATGGAGAATGATCAATTCTGCGATTGGTTTCCTTAATTTCATTTCTGGCAAATATATGCTGGTGTAGCTGGTGTAGTTTATCAACTCGAAAAACATGTCCAGTTATTTCGTAAAACTGACGACCATTTGCTTCGAAGCCCTTTTTTTGGATTTGTTTAATTTTGAAGGACCCATACAATCGATTGTTGTTTATTTTGGCCTCATATGCATAGATCCATGATTCGTTGACTGTCACAATCTCATAGATGTCTTTTGAAGCCTTGTGATTGAATATTTTGAACATTTTTTTTGCATCGACAGAAGATTTTTTTAAGCTATTGTGAAATTATTACTTTTTAAGGGTCAAATGTTCATACAATATTGAATGTACCTAAGTAGCCATCCTCGTATTTATCAAGCTATTGAAACCTTCAATGAAACTTCACCAGATAAAGAACAAAACATCAAACAGAAATAACTCTAGTATTAAATTAAAACCTTTCCCAAGTGTTAAATACGTATGATAGGGTTTACGTTTTACCCTATGTTGTTTTGGAATTATAGATTTTATTTTTCTATAGTTAACAGACCTCACCAGTATTGTGTACTGTATTTGAGATCAAGCATGAATAAAATGAAAAAATGAGCACATTGTCCAGCTGCAACTGATACAAAAATTAGTTGTGATGCTACTTCATTTTCACACATTTTTCAACTATTTCTTCATGATGACTTTTATCCAACTGCTGATGTGCTGTAGTGGATTTAGTGTTTGAATGGCTGATAATTCTAATAAACTGATCCTCCTCGATACTTTTTTTTGTTAGTTGAGACATATTGAATATGTAGTTATCTTCGTGCTTTCTTTATTCAGACTGACTCAAATTCTTATTTGCCTGTTGCGCTCCAGGAGCTCATTGTATTCCATCCTATAGGAATATTCTTTTACCATGCTCTGTCTGACTTTCAAGAGAGTTGGATGTGGCTCAATTCCCTCTAAAAAATTGTTTATCCCACTCAGATACTAGCCAACACCCCAAGAATCTGCAAAGTGGACCTATTTAGGACAACTGTAGACTCGTTTTGCAGTTTTTTGCAGCTCATCAGTACAGTTAAGCCCAGATGGAGATCTGGAAAACTTGAAGCCAATATGTGGTAGAAGTTTAATGAAAAAACTCTATTAGCGCCACCTACGAACTCCAATCCTCTAATGCAGAAACTTTGGGTGCAGAGGCTGCGAGAAACAGCAAAACCGGTTTGCGGTTGCCATTGTCCATGATTTAATGTAATATTAGGAAATTTTTGCTATAATCTCATTTATTTTCAACACGTTGAATTTCTGCGTCTGAGAATGCACTAAGTTATTTATACATGATGAATTTATTCAATATAGCTACTCCGATTGTCACTCAAAATATTTGGCAACACAATCAGCCGAATCAGAGACCAGTACCTGCGCCTTCACCTGCCCCCGTGGTAGATGTTCAACCTAAAGTGCAACTTTTCAATGTAAACCTTATACCAGCACCGCCTTTACCACCAGAAAATATAGTTAGTGAACAGGACAAACAAACCCAAATGGTGTACGAACAATGGCTGAATCATCAGAATAACATTCTGACTCAGCAGTTGAGATACTACGAGACAGAAGTACAGAAACTTAGGAAGTTGCGTAAGGTGAGAAATTTAAAACTTGATTGTTATTTGAACTGTAAGGCAAAATTCTTTAAATCAGGTGAATACAAAATATTTTGAATTTAGAAAGTGGATCACTCCCATTTTATGAAATTAATTCCTTTTAAACCTTTGGTTTCTATATAATAATATTCAATTCACTTCTTTTAGTCTTTGAATAGCAAGCAGAGACAGTTGAAAAAATCAGGTAACTCTCTGACTGAAACTGATGCCACGGAACTTCAGAGAATATCTGCAGAGCAGTCTATTCTTCAGAAACACCTAGAATCGAGTAGAAAACAGACTCGCCAACATGGCATGCTGATACAGGTATCTATCTTTTTTATATAGGCACTGCTCCCTTTTAGATCCAGCACTATTTTTTTTATTATTTGAATAGAGAACAGAAAAGAAGAAAGCACAATTAGATTATCCCAAGTAGAAAGTTTTCAGTGTGTGTGTCTCTAAACGTAGCAATGTCTATATATTTCCACATTTTTATTGAATTTTGTATTATCCTCACTGGTCTATATGAAGGAATACCGGAACAAGCAAGCCAAACAGCATCCGACATCTCCACATATGATTAACCAACAAGGGCAGAGTCCATTGGGGCCACCAGGAAACTCGCCGATGCATCATCCCAGTACTTCCCAGTCACCTATGATGTCTCCATCTGCCTCGATGTCACCTTTAACACAGCATAACTCACCTCTTCATAGTCCAGCTAATTTGCTGAGCCATTCGCCAGGCCCTGCTTCAGTTCCAAATTTATTACAAAGTCCAAGTAATAGCATTGCCGGAAGTGGGATGTCCCCGCTGAATCCTTCGCCAAGAATCGGTACTCCACATTCTCAGAGTGATAGTCCTGTACATTCACCTTCACAGATATGCTTGCCGCCCCCAGCTGCTCCTAGAATGACATCGCCACAACACAGAAGAGTGGTAACAAGCCCAGTGGCCTATTCTAATGAAGCCAGGGCTGGAACACCCCAGATGAGATTCATAAGAGCACCTCTGAGTGAGCATTCGCCAGTTTTGCAACAGAGGATAGTAAGAATGGCTTCACCTTCCAGTTTCCAGCAGAAGCCTGGAACGCCATCTCCAATGAATAGTCCTCCAACAGGACAGATAAATCTCTCTCATCACTTACTACAGAAACAACTTCACCAACAAGCATTGCTTCAACAACAAATGGGTGAAGGAAATCAAAACGATGCTACTCTAGCTCAGTTTCAAAGAGCTACACAATTAATGAAACAAAGAAACTTGCTAAGACAACAGCAACAGCTGCAACAACAACAAATGGGACAACAACAGCAACAGATGGTCCAGCCTCAACCTCTCACGCCGCAACAACATCAATTAATGATACAACAACAACAGCAATTAGCCAAACAGCAACAACAGCATATTGCACATATGCAGGCTCAAGCTAGGTTAATGAATCAACAACAAAATAATCAGCCGCCAAAATCTCCAATGCCACCTAAAAGTCCTATGGTACAACAGCAAATCATGTCACCTCATTCAATGCCTCCTTCACCAATGCCACCTAAAAGCCCTATGATGGCTTATGGACATCAACAACAACAAAACCAACCACCTCATTCACCGATGGCGCGCAGTCCTGGTTTCCATCAAGGAATGGGACAACCACCAAGTAGTCCAATGCCTCAACAGCATCAGTCACCTAGCCCTGTACCAAGAAGTCCTATGATGAACAACCCGATTATGTCACCCATGAGTATGAGACGCCCTTCGAGCACTCCAGATATTCCTGATAGACCCATGAGTGTCGAAAGGCCTGTTAGTGTTGAACGGCCCATGAGTGTCGAGAATCCTGCTACACCAAGGACTCCTTATATGATGGATAATAGTCATAGTGGTGGAGGTGGTAACCCTAACAATCCATGCAATCCGATTCCAGCACCACCCACCATAAGATATTTCAAATTGGGACTCAGAGGAGGTTCTCCAATGTGGAATTTTGCCAGAGGGGCAAAGAGAGTGCCTACACCACCCTCAAGTAATAGCAACTCTGGTGATAAGGTTAAAGTAGAGGCAGCTCCTCAGACTTCTCGTATTATTAAGAAAGAGTCACACCTTAATAAAGTCTCAATATTAAAAAAGAGACCTGCTGGCAAATTGCACTCCTCTGGCAAAATTGGATCATTGGTTAGTAGTGACTATAATGATCTTGATGATAGCTCAAGTACTCCTCCACTTACGCCCTCACCTATAGCATCAACTAGCCATCTGACGACTCAGAAAAAAATGATAGACCAACAGGAACTGAAAGAAGATCATCAGATTGTTGTTCTGGAAACTACTCCAGATGAAATAATGGATTATGATGATGATAACAGTACAGTTCTCTCAAATGAAGTTTCTTTGAACTCTGCTGCACAAAATGATGGTGATGATGTAATGGAAACATTATCCCAGAGTGATCTGAATGATGTTATGTCTAGTCCTCTTGATTCTGCACAGATCTCTGATGAGTATCTATTGTTTCATGATAATGTTGTTGATTTGGGAGAGGAACAATTCTCAGACAAAGAAGGTATTGAAGAGTATGATGAGGAAGATGTGCATATAGTGATACGAAGTCCCACCACTAGTGATGACGAATTTCTTATGCAAGAGAAGAATAAAAAATACAGCATGCAGACTATCGCACCTCAAATTTTATCTATTTCTGAAGCACCAGAATCTCCCGAGCAAGAGGAAATTAATACAGATCCATCAGAACATGAAGAAAATGAACTTCAGAGTTTCGATGATACTAATATGGTGGTCATTGATCATTCGATGAAGATCTCAGAAGAACAAATATCTACCAAAGAAGATTTTGAAGAATTGATTGATGAAGGTTCCAGAAAGCAGAATCTCCTTAAATCTTCAATCATAAATGTGTCTGACATAAATGAATTCCATAAATATAGTTCCCAAGCTTATAGTATTCAACACCAGAAAAGTAGTATTCAAGTAATTCAAAAATCTAATACTGGTACTCATTCTAGAGGACAAATTAAACAAGCTCCTCAAAAACTTTCCATAATAACAGCACCAGTCATTCATAATGTGACCAGTGTTTCTTCCGCAGATGGAAAGATTACAACAACTCTCCAAAATAGATCAAATGTTCTTACTTTACCAAAATTAACGACTGTACAACCAGTCATTACTTTTGTTAGTGCTGGATCTTCTCAAATGAGTTCCATAATACCAGCTGGTTTTTCAGTTCCCGTTATAAGTGCAAGCGCAGTTAGACAACTAGCTAATGTGAAAGTAATAGACAAACCGTCTTCATCCCTTTCATTGAGTCATGACAATAGTCTACCAAAAAAGATATTTGAAGATGATTCTGTATCACCAGATAGTAGTTCGAACTATGATGATGACAAAAAGGATTCATCAGACGAAAAATCTAAAACAGACTCTCCTCCAGCTGAACACAACAGAAGACCTAGTTTCTCAAGGAATGAAGAGCATAAACCCGAACAAGTAAAAATATTGACGATGGACCACAGAAGACCTTCACCATCGCCATCTCCTCAACGAAGTCAAGTACAAAGAGAAGAAGAGAGGAGATCTTCGGTGTTTTCACACCAAGAAAGTTTGAAAGACAGCAAAGAAATTATACCAAAAACTGTTGAGAATGTTTTCATCACTGAAGGATCCAAAAAATCATCAAGTCCTATTATTTCCAAAGCCTTATCATCTCCTGTTATTATTCACAATACTCCAGAATTGAAGATGACTGCTCAAGTTATACAAGAGTCTCAATCGGTAAGACCTGGTAATGATAGTTTTGAATTGAGTACATCTGATGATACCAAATCAGTAGTAATATCAATTCCATCGCCTACACCATCACAGGAGCAGATGTTGGATAATCTAACTTTACAAGCCATGGAAAAAAGACGTAGGGATGGTAAGAGTGCCATCCCTAGTGAATTTGAATCATTTGAAGATGTATTAGACATGATAGAGAATATAACAGGAGAACCCCCAACTGTTCTTGAAGATATAAAAGAGAAAGTAGAAGAATCAGAAATTGAATCTAAGCCAGATACGATTAAGCAGGACAATAATGTACCTAATCTTAAGAGAGAAGTGAAGACCATTTCTGTTGTAAACGCTATGAGTAATGTTACTAAACAAGCAATGCCACAGCTTTCTCCATTGTCGCAACCAACTGAATTAACCACCAATATGGCTAATGCTTCCCAACAGTTGAGAAGCTTACTTTCTCTTCACACCACAAGTGCATCATCAAGTACTGAAAGTGTTGTAAAAACGGAATCTCAAAAAATTACTTCTTCTGTCATTATGTCAGCCAGTCCAGTGGTAACATCTAAGATTATTCAACATATCGGACAACCAACTAGTACGACTTTGAGTACAGTTATAGTTCCTAACCTTAAAACTTCTATTAATACTGTCATCAACAATGCTATAAAAACTTCAAATATTCAACTACCTAAAGTTTTCAGTGTTGTTACAAATTCACAAACACAGAATGTTGCTACTAGTGGTATACAAACTCCTCGAAGTATTTCTAGTTTCCATCTCATACCCGATTATTCGAAGTTAGCGCCAGTATCGGCTATTGCATCATCCCAAAATTTATCCATAGCACCAGCAACTTCTTCTACCTACAAAACTTCAGTTATAACTAGTGTGCCAACACAGATGGATATAAAGAAAACATCGCTGTCATTAAATGCTATGTTACAATCACATCCAGCAGCAAGCCCTACTGCTAGTACATCTGTAGAGAATATAACAGCGGCAAGTTTACTGGCCACTCCTTTAAGTTTAGCAAAAACCAATTTCAACACTTCTTTGGTTCAGGCTCAGCCAAATGTTCTGTTAGCACAAGCTACCGCTAATGCCCTGAACACTCCACCGGCAAGTAGAATAACATTGAGTTTGACTACTACAGCTCCGCCATTGATACCAACCATAAGAACTACTTCTAGTACTAATTTCCTACATACCCAATTGACTAAAGTGCTTAGAAAACCACCAGAGACCCCAAAACCAGAACTTATGGAAACAAATGAAATAAAGCAAGAAGTCAAAGAAGAACCATTTATGGCGGAAGTAAAACAGGAATTAGTGACAGTTAGTAGGCCTTCCAATCTTCCAGTTCAGCCAAATCGAAGTGAAGATTCTCAAAATGTTCTGTTAAAGAAATTATTGCAAAATACCGCTTGTGCCAGCACCCAGACTGTCGTGATTTCAACAGCTCCTTCAATTGTTAATACAGCCTCCATAATGGGGAATGTAAATACTGATCAATCTGGAATGAAACCAACACCAACACTTTCCTCGCTTTTACCAACCAGAACTGAAACTGGAATGATCCCACCGACTTCTAAACCTTTAACTATTAACCAGAAGCCAACATTAATGACTAGAGAAACATCATTTGTGTCAAACCCCATGGTACAACAAAATCAGACAACAGCATCACCTGTTGTAACTTCTCAACCCTTGCACATAGACATCAAGAAGTGTCTTCCACCAAGTAGAACCCCAAGCAGAGACGATTTGTTGTCACCTCATACACCTAGGTCTTCCGGAAGTCAGGACTCCAGTCTTCAAACGCCACCTTTGATCATGAAGAAGGATATCAATCAGTTGATACCTCAAAGTCCTGCTTCAATATCTCACGAAGTGAAGAGGGAGTTCCTAGATGAAAATTCTCAGCATTCTGAAGTGTCTGATCACAGTCGCTGCGATATTCCCATAAAAGAAGAAGTTGAACCAATGGACATCTCAGAAAAGATAATGGTTGATCCTAAGGAGGAGTTGAAAAAGCAGAAAAGGAGATTGTACCAACAGAAGAGGAGAATGAACTTGCAAAGTAAGGAAAACACAACTCAACCGAAAAAGAGACCGAGGAAAAGTTCGAAGGTTGAAGAAGACTATGATACCTATTTAGAAGGCGTTCTTGCGCAGTTACGTACTTTGCCTCCTTTGAGTGTGAAAGAACCTATCTTCCACAGGAACTATGGCATAGTTCCCGTTTATGGTTCTGGCGATTTTAGCAAGCTTGGTACTAAAGAATTTGACTCGAGATGTGGCGACTTGAGTGGGGTCTATGGCAATGCAGTATTACCTGGATGCTTGGATTACTATCAAACAAAACCCTTTGGTGACCTTGAACCGCTGCCCGATAATTTGAATGGGAACCTGTATCGCGATTTCTACGAACAAGAGTTTCCACCCGTCTTTTTTGAAAATGAAGAAAGCAATAGGTACGATTTCTTCTCTAGAGAAGATTCTCCTGATTTCGTGGAAAGAAGTTCCTCACCAGAAAATGAGTATTCTATTCCGAAGCCTTCGTCACCTGATTTCTTTGGTTTGCGGTTGAAATTAAAGGACCACAAATCGTTGAAAAAGAGGAGAAGGAGAAGAAAACCTAAGAAGCACTGGATCAAGGTGAAAGTTATCTCGCCCAAAACGATTAGGACAAAACATTCGGCAGATTTGTCGTCTAATGAGCCTGCTGAAATGGTAAGTTATCAAAAAATTTACTTTAGTGACGTTTATAGAGAGATAAAATAAAATAGAAAGGCTTTTTACTTGATAGAAGAAATATAACAAAATTTGAATATCAAAACAAATTGAAATATGTTTATCTTCTACAATTTTAATTTCCAAAAGAATTTTTTTATTCAAAAAACTTTTAGAATTAAATTAATGTCTAAAACAAGCACCGCTCACATTTAATAGACGTATATAATCAAAACTAAATATACAATGTCAAATGAAATAAATAACCCAACTTATTAATTAATTAACCCAATTTATTTCATTTGACATTGTATATTGAGTTTTGATTATATACGTCTATTAAATGTGAGCGGTGCTTGTTTTAGACATTAATTTAATTCTAAAAGTTTTTTGAATAAAAAAATCCTTTTGGAAATTAAAATTGTAGAAGATAAACATATTTCAATTTGTTTTGATATTCAAATTTTGTTTATAGAGAGGTTCTAGCAGCGAGAGTTAATATTGAAATATTTTCCATAAACATGGGTATATCAAATATTCTAGGGAATTTGGCTAGAATTGTTTCCTGACTTTGGTACTGATTTTTGCGTGTTTTTTTTAGGTATGCTATTATTTGTCTTAATGTCTATAATTTTCGAATTATAGACAAGGAAAACTTGTTAATTATATATTCGTTTGAATTTAATATAAAAAAGCGACATTACTTTCTAGTGCACCTAATATTATTATTCGAATGAGTTTTAATGAAAACTTTCTCTTTGTTCAACTTCTTGGCTGCTAGATTATTATCAAATAAAAGCAAAATCTATAAACCAAAATATGCACTCATAAGTTAAAGAAAAAAAAATCTGATTAACAATTACAAGAGCAAATATTGGCAAAAATCACAAATTCAATATTATAATAATTCATTAGGTCTATGTTTGATTGATTCAGTCTTTACATTGTGGAAACGCATTTTAATTAAAAAATATATAGGAGACCGTCTTTTATTTCCACAATAATGTTTGTAATACAATTGTTTCACCACGATGAGGTTTCTTCAGGTATCTACATTCTACTGGCTCTAGCAAACATTTTTGTGGAAATAAAATACTGTCTCCTATATATTTTTCATAAGGTCTATGGAGAAAACGGTTCTGCCTACATTTTTCAGTATGAGCAGTCAATAGAATAAAAAATAATATCTACTGAAATTCTCTTAAAAATTAAAAAAAAGTTGAAATCACTAATTCTTATTGTTTCGGTCTCTACTTGACGGAAATTCATCTTATATTATTTAAAAAGGAAATAAAATGGTTTACTTTGAATCATATACGTATCACTAAAAACATATTATTAAAAATGGCGCTGAACTCTCTGTAAACGTTTATAACAGCAAAATAGGCAGTGAAATTAGGATATTTCAATAATTTTTGGTGAATGTTGTTTTTATTTTGACAAAAAACGACGTGGCACCAAAACTGATTGTTTACTTAAATAACCATATGAAATCTACCTATACCAAAAATTATTAAAATGCTCCTAATATTTTTGGTTATTCCTATTTTAATATAACTTAGTATACGGGGTGGGGTGTCCAGCTTTAAGGTTAATATATTTCAAAAGACTTGATTCTACAGGTCAAAATATGGAAAAAAACTTCATAACAACCTACAACCTAAAATGTGTTCTATAAACCTGTGGTTTTGCAAGTTTTCCGTCAAAATTAGGCAAATAAAGCAGTGTACAGGGGTTTTTGGACGAGCCAAATTGTTTGGTGAAGATGAATCGTACTAATTTATACCGTTGGCGGAGATAATATTAATATTTTTTTTATTTCAAAATAATTCCGATTACTATAGAGAAAGGAAATGAAACAGTGTCAATAAAGACAAAGCTTGTGCAATATGCTTTAAACTTTACCGTACTATATGATTCTGTATTCAAGAAGATATTAAATTTTTTTGATTTTTGAAAATTTCATTATCAACTTTCTGAATTTCTTTTGGTAATTTATTAAAAACTCCAAACATTGATACTCTATTTACTTTTGGAAAGTTTTGAGATTAAGATGTCACAAAAAGAACCCTTTATGTTTGGAGAAAAATATTGAACATTCCTGAATATATGCATATTTAATCAAAATGCCATTCTTACTGAAGTGTCATCTACCTGACTTTAAATTTCAATCAATTCATGACTACGTTATTCTGCAATATAAACAATGATGAAATATTTTTTAATCCATATAATATCACATCAAACCTCAGCTTTTCCTCTATAGTCACATACTAAACTGCCTTCAATACTTATATTTCGTAGATTCGGTCTTTACTTGATGGAAACTCATTTTCAATAAATAGTAAACAAAATTCAATTCTCCAAACTTTTTATTAATAAACAACAATTGTTTCATCACACTATGCCTTCATTAGGTTCTGCATCTGAACTGTTTAGGTGTTCCAAACTATGTGAAAAAGATGAGAGGAACTGAATATGGTAATAAAAGTAATTGGGGTTTGCCACTGGTAAGAATATAAGATAAGAAGTTAAATGTAACTGAACATAGTATAAAAGTTATTGGGTTTCTGGTATTTCAAAATTACAGAAAGTTATTTAGTAATGGTGAACTTGTTGACATCTGTTTGTTCATTGAAGCAAACTTTTTGAGAATTATATCTATTTTAATATCATTTACTCTCGATATGTATAATTTCATAGTCATTGTTCAAATTATGTCCAAGTCCTTTCAAATGATTGGCGTATGTTGAATGTGATGTATTGGAAGTGTGAGTTCATATATTCTTTTTTTAAATGATCTTCCGATTTGACCAATATAAACTATTGGGCAATCGTTGCAAGCCAATTGATACACTCCTAATCTGATCCTTGTTTGATTTCCCTTTATTATATTTTGTGTAAGTATTCAAGCTATTTGTGTTTCGAGAAGCTGCTGTATAATTGGAATTTTTCTTGAAACAATTGGGAATATTTTCAGACGTTATATTAATATAGGTGAATGGGATGTTTTTTTGTGAGGTGAGATCTTTTAGGATGGAATAAAAATGAGTTAACACTATTTTTTCCTGTTCAGTAACTATCATTCCATGAGGGTTGGTTCAAAAAAAATAAAATTTATTTATTAATTTTAATGTAGGTTTATTTATTCCATTTGACATATATAGTTTTGATTTTATACGTCTATTAATTATAAGTGGTGCTTATTGTAGACATTAATTTAATTCTAAAAGTTTTTTGAATAAAAATTTTTTTTAAATTAAAATTGTAGAAGACTAACAGATTAAATCTGTTTTGATATTCAAATTTTGGTTCTAAAAAATTTCAAAGGTTATTTATTTAGACCGTGAATTTACTATATTCCATAAACCTACCCACACCGATATCATTATACCTAAAACCTTCAACTTTCCCTTTAAACAAAAAAAACTCAGTTTATAGTAGTTTAATCCATAGCTTATTACAAGTTAAGACCTCATCTCCCAAAAATACATACGATTCACTTATATCAATGGAATATCTTCTAGAACCACTAACAGCTTGAGACTTACATAAATAAAATACACACAAATCAAACAAAGATAATGAGAGTCTACAAATTGGCTTGCAATGATTGCCCATCAGTTTATTTTGGTCGAACCGGAAAACCATACAGAACCGGAAACCATTACAGAATTTAGACATAATGACTATGAAATTATCCATATCGAGAGTAAGGGCTCTTGAAATAAACAGATTTTCTATTAAATGAGCAAACATGTCTGCACCGTTACCAAATATCTTCATGTAATTGAAAAATACCAGCGACAAACCCCAATAACTTTTATTATTATGTTTAGTTACATTTATCTTTTCATCTTTATTCTTACCAGCAGCAAACCCCAATAACTTTTATTACCATATTGGGTTCCGTTTATTTTCTTTACGTAGTTTGGAATACCAGTGACAAAGCCTAATTAAGGCCTTTTTTCTGCAGTATGTATAGTCATATAAAATATATTATGCTTCTTTCCTTAACAATTTTTTTCCTTAAAAAATTTCTTTATTGGCAATCAGAAAGGATTACAATCAATAAGCCAATATGATGGCTGATACAATTAATTTATTGTATACTAATGGCTTGATGAGATAGAATCTAGCAATGTTTCCCTAGTTTTCCCTCTGGTCTATTGGCCATTTTCTTCCGAGTCTCCTGTTGTAAGTGGATTGTAGCAGTTGTATTCACGAATTCAATTTGCTGTGGTGTGTTGTAGTATTTGTTTTTATGACATCATTCACAAATGGTATTTTAAGGTCATTATGTTTGAAGCATACCATGGTGCATTGGACTGCGCTCTTTGGATGATTGCTAGCAATGTTTGAAGAATCTTATTTATAGAAAATTCAAGTAGGTCACCAACTCAGGAATTAGCAATCATTTTATGAAAGTACCCCAGTTATCTCCCCCACTGGTAAAATATGGTATTTTTTGTTACCACCAAACAATTTGGCTTATCCAAAACCCAGTATACAGAATCTTATTCGCATCTGCCAAATTTTGACAAAATAATCTCAAACGTGATTAAGGGTTTCTAATTACCTAGATGTGAAATTTAGGACAATTAGTTATATTTCGACCTGTGTAATCACGTCCTGAAATATATCAACGTTAAATCCAGACATTCGGTATACCCGATCGAACTGTTACATTAAAATTTCTTTTATGAATCTGATTTTCTCAGGAAAAGGAAAGTGTTGAGAAGGAACTGGTTCTCAAATCTAAAACTGAACTAAACGAAACACCTCAGAGCGGGCCACCTAAGGATAATGGAAACGTTACTGTTACTTTGACTTTGACATCTTCAGCGGCAGAGGACATAATGGGAGTGTTGAGGGATTTGGCTGATATTCTTCAAATTCCGCCGCCAACAACGTACCAAATTGTCGAGAGATCTCCCACTCCTCCTAGCCAAAAGTTGGGAATGTATAGGACCATCGGAAAGGATGGTAAGGAAGGAGGTGAGTTATTACATTTTGAATTCAACAGGTGCTCAATTCTAGCTTTTTTGCGCGCTTGTTCCAGCGAATTTTTAGCTGAAAATGGTCTTAAGTGACTAGGTTGTACTCACTGATGATGAATCAGATGTTAAAAGTAATACGCCCGGCCGATCGATCTGTAAATACGCAAACTATCAGTAGTCCAGTCATTATAGTAAGTTCACCTCGAAATTCGAGATACCCAGCTGTAAGTCTGTAAATTCTTGAATATTGACACCTCAAAAGTTGTCTCAAAACCTACATATGGTAGGGTGTAAGCAACTATTAAATTTCAAGGTCAAAGGTCACAAAAATCGGTTTTTTTTGGAAATATCTCATTTCCTACGGGTTTTTTGCTATTAGTATTTATTATCAATTTTGTAGAATACAAAATTCTCTACAAATTTTGTCTAAAAAATTTTTTTATATGATAGACGGTTTTCGAGGTAGAGGGCGGAGAGCGCGCGGTCACACCATCACTTCAGGTCAACCGGTCGAAAACGCGCCATATATAGTTGATGAACTATCGATAAATCAATGATTATAAATAATTGTCAATTTTTATCAACTATTATATTATATTTTATCATTTTTTTCCTAACCTATCTACTTTTATTCAGTATTAATTTATTTAACAACACTTATCTGCCCATGTAATTGCAGAATTGTTAATGAAAATATAGGAATTATATTTAAATTTTAACCTAATTAATATTAATAACTTCTTACATGATGAAAGAAGAAACAAATAAATTATGAATTAATCTTTTTATTAAAAAATATCATTCAATTAATTTATTTTTATTGAAAGTAAAAAAATAGAATAAAGGGTACAAAAACTACAATTTATAATTTTAATCATCTTCTTCCTCTTCATCGTCGTCTTCTGGCTGCTGATAAATTTCAAACTGGTCTTCATTATCATCTTCAACGACATTTGTCTCAAGTTCTTCCATGATTTCGGGGTCAAAGGTTCCATCTTCGTTAATGCCGCTCTGATATGGTTGAGCATTGAGACAAGCTTGCCCATTACATTGGCCACAATCTAAAGAGCATTGCAAGCCCGCTTTCCTGCATCCGCAGGACAATTATTTATAATCATTGATTTATCGATAGTCCATCAACTATATATGGCGCGTTTTCGACCGGAGGCACCGGTTGACCTGAAGTGATGGTGTGACCGCGCGCTCTCCGCCCTCTATCTCGAAAACTGTTTATCATATAAAAAATTTTTTTAGACAAAATTTGTAGAGAATTTTGTATTTTACAAAATTGATAATAAATACTAATAGCAAAAAACCCGTAGGAAATGAGATATTTCCAAAAAAAAACGATTTTTGTGACCTTTGACCTTGAAATTTAATAGTTGCTTACACCCTACCATATTTAGGTTTTGAGACAACTTTTAGGGTGTCAATATACAAGTATTTACAGACTTGCAGCTGGGTATCTCGAATTCCGAGATTCTTACCTAATTTAAGCTTAAATGACTGGACTACAGAGGGAAAGAGCTAGAGCCTTGGAGTCTAAATATCTCGGCTAAGTTCGTTAATAGGCAAAATTGGATTAATAGTTCCGCATTTATTCACGGTTGAAAAGTTTTCATATTTTTCCAATATTATCTAAACTAAAGATTCGATTGATCTGAAACTTAGAAAAGTAGGCCCATAACTCGCAAATTCGTGCGAAATTTAGTGAGGATCGTATGATTAGAAATTTCAAACAAAAATATTTTTTAAACAGATCAGCGTTTAGCGTTACACTAACTTTCGAACGCATAGAATTTTCAGGGTAGGTTTGGGGGCCTGAATATCTTCAGTTGGATTTGTTATTGGGCAGAATCAATCCATTAGTTTCGCAAGTATTGTTTGAAATTTGTTCATATTTATACCCATATTTTCCAAACTACAGATCCGATTGATATGAAATTTGGTTTTCAGAAGAAGAATAAAAACGCACAAGTTCCTGAAAAATTTCATAAGGATAGTGTGAATAGAAGATTCCAAACAAAAATAGAATAACATAAATAGAGGTCAATACTTGATGAAGGTGTATAAAATTATTTAAATATTTTAATATTAGCCTTCTACATATTTAATTTCAAAAAATTATATTTAATAACTTCAGGAATTAAATTGAAATAATGTCATATAAGTACCACTTATATCAAACGACATATAAAATAAACATTCATTATAAGACATCCAAATGATATAACAAAATCCAATAAATAAAAATTGTTAACCAAAATTCTATAAATTAAATATTTTGAATAGACAACATTTTGTTTCTGCTGATCAATCTTATGAAAACAAAAATGTTCAACATGATCTTAAGAATTTCATCATAAAACTATCTAACTAAGTTACTTTGTATAAAATCTCAAGATATGTAAAAACATTACTGAAAAACAAGTTTTAAGAGAGACCTGGCTTTGTCAGTATTCAAATAATTCATATTCAATAAAATATAACATCAATCAACAACAAATATTTACTCACCCTTAAATAATTTAGGAACTTCTGGCAAATGAGCTGCTGCTCATTTACATATTGTTGATTTATGTTATATTTTATTGAATATGAGTTATTTGAATAGTTCATTTCCCGAAACTCGAGTGACAAGAAAATGTGTAATATATATTTTTATTGGTAGAAAAACAGTAATTTCTACAATTTGTTTTAACGGCGATGTTTTTTGCAGATCTTAGGCTTCGTTGTCGTACTGTTCTTGATTCATTGTTTACTGATCCAATGGACTTAAATTTATCCATCACACTACAAATAGTCCTCTCAGTAGGACGGTTATGGCGACCGTAAAATGGCCGAATGCACGAACAGAATATCCATTTTAACAAAACAGTTTTATCATTTGCACCTGTTGTTGAACGCTAAACTGCCCATGATGATTTGGCAAAACAGACTGAATAAATAACAGCTAATTTGAGAGATGTATCTTAAATAATATGTCAACTGTCGGAAGTCCCTATTGGAAGACCTGTTATAATTAATGTCACTGAATTTATTTATACTTAGTTCAATATGTAAACCATAGTGTTGGCGAAACAATCGTTTATAAATTAATTCGTGGAGGTTATTCTTCATTATTTTGTTTAATCCTTGATTTCAAATTGGAGATTCTCTTTGTTGTCAATTTTCAGGTAAATCATAAAGACAGCTTCACACTATAGTAAAAAATATTTGTTTTGTTCAGACTGATTCAACAGACGCAAAATTCATAAGGTTATTGTTTCAAATTAAAAAGAACTTAAAATCAATTGATGGATTTGTCTTGTATCCCTGTTCCTAAATTGTTACATATAAATTGTGGACTTTTTGTAAACAGATTTTTGCTTTCTAAATACGAAGAAGTAATTGAACATCCACGTCATTAACAAAAAAAAAATTTAAATGAACGTAGTTTACAGTTGGCTGTAGGTAAAACCTGTTAACCCAAAAAATTTAAATATTTACACATTTTTGTGACTGCAGCTTTGGAGTATCAGTTCATCTTCACACAACTTGTGAAGCTGCAGCATATAAAAATGTGGGAATATTTCAACTTTTTGATAGTAATACATATCACTTTCTAAAAATACGTTTTAATTATGAATAGTTAGAACTTTTTCTTCCTCTGTATTCCATTTTTTCCACTAAAGACACAACAGCTCGTAGATTTTAGAACCTCTTGTATGGTTTAAACATTTAAAGGGTTCAATTATTTCCATTCTAAATGTGTACTAGTACCTATCTTCAAAAATTAAAATGTCTCCTTTCTGTTTCAGCTCCTATCGACATTCAGAGTATACTCAATGGTGCTGCCAAATTCTGCAAACATTGCGATATTGTTATCGATAAAGAAAAGGAGAAAGTGATTAAAAAGAAAGTCTCTGACCTTCCGTTCTTGTACAAAGATTCGGAACTGTTGGGTGATGGCGACGATCTATACTTTTGTGATACTACCTGTTATGTCCAGTTTGCTGTTATGAATAGATCGCCATTTATGCCGCAAGATAAGGTAAGCTTCATTGGAATAAATTCTGATTCGGTTTGTAATAACGATAATTTCCATTATAACTTCTTCGAATATACAACAAATGAAGTACAATTTCTCCAGAATAATTCACCTAAAAATGGAATTTTTCCGGACAACGTTCAAACATCTATATGTCAGTTAAGGTAAAAAAAAACTAAAGAACATTTGGGATATAGATTTTCAAATATTTTTCAAAAAAATGTATTACATTTAAATTTTTTAAGTTATAATTTGTAAGTCAACCTATTCCAGATTCAACTGTGAGTGCGTTATATTTTCTATCAATTTTCTTTATTTTCTATGATTTCTTTATATTTTGGAATGTTGTACAATATTTAAACATCCTGTCTAGTCAAATAGACAGTTTTGAGTAAATTTTTTTTTAAATATAATGAATTATGTAGAGGTTTACAGAATGTTCTGTTTTCGTATTGGAAATTAATTTATTAACTTTCAGCATGTTGATAAACATGGTACAAGAAGTTTCGAATCTTAAACATTAAAATCTTGAAACTTATAATCAACATACACCCATAAATGCTTCATTTGAAATATACCAAGTTTTCAAAGGAAGATAATTTTTTTCCATTGATGTGATATCTTGGTATATTTAGATCAAATATCTTTTAATTTGGCACATAATTATATTCAGTGATAATCTCATGATTCTACAAGCAACCATAGCCATAAAATGTAAAAAGTAATCAACACTGCCATGTAGAAGATCAATACAATAAAGAATATGCTCTCAAAAAATTTACCTTGCTTCTAATAATAATAATTACTAAAACAATTTTTCTATAATTGAATGAATAATCTTAGAAATTAACATTATTTTTTCCTGATTATATGTTTGAAGTGTAGTAAAGACTCAAAAGATTTAAAGTTATTATTTATTTTTAGGCTGCAGCTATTATTGATCATCTGTGTCAGAAGGATAAGTCAGATATGAAGGTTAGGAACGATCCTTTCGATACTAAGAATTTAGTTATTGAAAAAACAACTATACCGAAAGAGGACAGGATGATGTCTATGTTTGGTAGAGTATTTGATGCCAAAAATGGACATCCTAGTGATGGTCAATCTAAATGGAAGGGTATAAGGTAAGATTAACTATGTATCATTCTGTATATTTCATATCATAATCATCAGTTTTGATATATCAATAAAGTTAACTGAAAATGTATTAAACTATTGAATTGTTTCAGCCATTACTATTTAGTAGTTGATCATAATTAAAACAAATTGTAGAAACCGGGAGAGTGCAAATATAAAGGGACAATAGAAAACTATAGAGTTCAATATTCTGTTCAGTTTAATACATTATTAAAACATAATGTAGAAATTACTATGTTTTACTACCAAAAAATATATATTACACATTTTCTTGTGACTCGAGTTTCGGGAAATGAACTATCCCATCATCAGGCAACTGAAGACCTGACAGTGGTACAGTGGTATTTAAACAAAAGTGATAAATATTTTGAATATTTCAACAGATTCTCGGTAACACCTGATAGTGGTACAGAGGTTTACAATCGGAACGTGATAAGAAACCGGTTTAAAAAAGAGGGGCCTTCTAACAGATATCGGAATATCGGCAATCGACAAAGAAGGTTGTTAAACATTCATTAATGAATGACTGTATGGAGCTTTGTAAATCCAAATATTTGAGATATGCAACAAAATAATGTAAAAATAATGAATGACTGTACGGAGCTATGTAAGCCCAAAAAATTATTTGAGATATTTAAATGGGTACCATCTGTTTAACAACCTTCTTTGTCGATTGCCGACATTCCGATATCTGTTAGAAGGCCCCCCTTTTTTTAGTCCGGTTTTTTATCACGTCGTACCTCTGTACGATTTTTAGGTACTGTTGAAATATCCAAAATATTTATCACTTTTGTTTAAATACCACTGTACCACTGTTAGGTCTTCAGTTGTCTGATGATGGGATAGTTCATTTGCCGGAACTTGAGTCACAAGAAAATGTGTAATATATATTTTTTGGTAGTAAAACATAGTAATTTCTACAATTTGTTTTAATAATGTATTAAACTAATTGAACTTTTCTACAGAATATTGAACTCTATAGTTTTCTGTTGTCCTTTTATATTTGGACAATCCCTTTCCTAAAAAATTTAAAAACATACATACATAGAGTAAAAATCTGTTTAGATTTTTCTAGAATGTCATTCATCTAGGAGTTTATTGTGGTCATAAAGAAAACTTTATCTACGTAGTATCAAGAATGGCAGCTTTTTAATATGAAATCGCCACATATTCCCCAAATTTAAATTGTTAGTAATAATATCATGGACCTGTTCAATACATTGAACTTTTCATTCGCCTACTTATTTACATGAAAAATTACCATCTGTATACGAAAAAACAACTCAAACTGTTTCATAATAGGTACAAGACATTCTCGCCTGGTTGCCTTCAACCAGCCAATCGATATAAGAAACCTACCGATAAAGAGACCATGGAACTTCTATACAAGCTGGGCATAACCCTCAGTCCGCCCAGAGGTGTAGAAGACACCAGGCGGTGCTTGTTCTGCCAGGCGATTGGTGACGGTGTCGCTGACGGTCCTGGTAGGCTGTTGAACTATGATGTCGACAAATGGGTCCACTTGAATTGCGCCCTGTGGTCAGAGGGTGTTTATGAGACTGTAAATGGAGCCTTAATGAACTTGGATAATGCCTTACAACAGGGCATGGTTTCAACTTGTGTTCATTGTCATAATTTGGGAGCTACAGTTCGTTGTTTTAAAACTAGGTAAGTAATATTTTTTATTATTCACAAGCAGGGGTTTTAGCACAACTAGCCACCAATGATAAAATTAGTATTATCTAATCTGTTTCGTACCAGGGTTAGTTTACCGTAGTATTTGCCTATTATTTCAGTATTTTAAAATAATAGACAATTTCAAATTAATTAATCTCGATGATTAATTCCAATGACTTCTAGTGGACTGCATTTTTGATTTAGTTGACGAAGAGTTTTACTTCAAGGGCACTTGTATGTAGTTATCTCGATGATGAACTAGCTTTGTTTATCTAATAAGATAAACCAACGAAAATGTTAAGGAATTAAAGTAAAACACTAGTATTACACTATAACAACAGCAACCTATAATTCTTGGTTTACTGTATATAAACCAAGTTGAAGGAATGATTATTACACTAACAACACATGAATTTGCCAATACTTTGGCAATCGACTGGATTACTATGTATCAATAATAACCGCGATAGCTTGGACCCAAACGTCACAAGCTACGTACAACAAATTTGACTTTGACTGTTAGGAATAATAATACATGATGTAGCTAAGGCTACATGCGAACACTTCGATTATCACGAATAATAATGCATGATGTAGCAAGAGCTACATGCGACCGACCACTTTGACTATAACGAATAATAATGATTTTACAGTCTTTTCAAAGACTGAACGTTAGAGGTACTCGATGCACCCCTTCTAACAAAAAGAGGGAAATTAACGTAATTGATTGGAAGGTCCATTTGGAGGTGGACTGAATGACCAAATCTTCTTATTGGTTACAGAAGAATCATAAGAATAATGCAAGTAAAGAAGGATAGAGTCAGTTTGTAATTCCGAATGCTGCGTCTTGTGAAATTAACAGGCATAAATATATCCAAATCTCTAATTGACTTTCCATGTTTTCTAAGGCCATATATAATAATTAGAAAACCAATAATCTGAAGTGTGGAGTAAAAATAAACAGTTTGAAACAATCCCAAAACTGCTAGATCGCATATCAACCTAAAAGACATAAGTATCGAATGACAAACTAATTTCTAACGACAGGGCCGTCTCTAATGAGACGGAACACTAACAGTTGATCTTCTATAAGTTTCTTTATTTATCATTTCATGAGATTTTAGTTTTCATGGATAGAATCATATCAAATTATGAAAATTTCATTTATGACATATTTTTGTTTGAAAATTTTAAAAACTATAGTTTATTCATGTAACACACTCATTAATAAGATTTATTACAAATGGTACTTTAGATCAAATTTACGTTATAGTTTATGCATTTGTTCATGTTTTATAATCTTATGCAGGTTTTTTCTTGATGTATGGGTGGGGAATCATTAGTAATCCTATTATAAATATCTGAATTTAATTTATTTGCTCCTACTTGATGCAAATTAATTTTAATTAAATGAAATGAGGAATATTTCCACAAATTTTCAATTGAAGAAGCCACAGTGTTGGAGAAGCAATTGTTATAAATCAATAAATTGTGGGAATGTTCTGTATTATTTTATTTAATAGAGTGAGTCTCAGTAACGGATATCAGCTATATGTGCAACTGTTATTTCAGCTTTATCATAAAGTCAGCAAAGAAAATGTTGAACACCAGTTTTTTCTTTCAAATAATTCAGGCTAACATTTGTCATATATTTCACCCATTTTCAATCAATGGTCTCTATTCTAAGGGGATAGCTCACAAACAAGAGTGGAATGTTTAGAAAACTTCCTTATGAACAATGTTGGAATTAAGAACAGAGCTTCATGTATTGAGTTTTTTTTATCACTTCTTCCTTTTCTAGGTTTTAAATTGTTAAAAGTACCAGAGAACTACCATATTTCTTTCCCCATTTCTATTATGTTTAATGCCACCTGGTTTCTAATTGAAGCACTGATTTTTTTAAAATTTTTTGCTTTATTAGCAATTGGAATACATTTATTCTATGGACTAATGTGGTTTAAGAGCTACATACTTCTTCAGTCTTCCGTCAGGTCTATTGGACAGTTCCTTTAGGGTCTTCTACCTACCTGTGATAAAAGTAGTGTATGGGGAGAAGTATTCTTGTGTTTATGTAGTTTCCCATAGTACATTATTCTCTTTTTTTTTATGATGTCCTTCACATATAGCACCTTGAGGTCTTCATATAGGGTCCGATTAGTAACATACTTTGAAGCATTTACCATCAGACATAGTATCTTTGACACTCTTCTCTGCATGATAGTCTTATTTGACTTGCATGTGCATCCCCATAATTCTGTTCTGTATACTACTATTGGTCTGATGGCAATTTTCTATATTATCTATATTAATAGTTTGGTTTTCAGTAATAAATTGGACTTCTCTATCCATTAAAGATTTTCTCTCAAATCAATTTGTTTTCGTTTTTTGCAAACGTTTTTATCCATAAGCATTCCTAAGTAATTGGTAGATGTAGATAGACTCCGGTATATGTATATTATACACGGACACAGGTGGGCATTGATGTCTTTGAAGAGGAAAGTCTATTTTCTTAGACTTAGTTTCATTAATTTTTATTTTCCATTTCCGCAGCCATTTTTGAATTTAATTTATGTGATCTTATGGGTAATTAACGCTAGTTCTGTACGAAGACCAGTAACAAAAGGAAATTTGAAATACTTGTTATTTGAAATTCTTGAAACATTCATACAATCACGATCTGCCAAAAACGAGTATATGCACTGGTCTATGAAATTTCTGATATAGTAGTTTTGAGGTCAGTCTGGTCGTTTAGGAGAATCTGTTTTTTATTGTATCTGTTGATTTCGAGGGCTTCTAGGTAGTTCAACCTGAGGTTCTTTTTTTCTAGGTGTAAGATTTTGAAGTTATTGTCAAATGTCCTGTCTCCAAAAGATCGTCAGCATATGTTGAATTTCCGTTTTTTCCAAGATACGCTTTCTCGTGCTCACGTATCCTAGTGCCGAAAGATCTACCTGTCTGACCCACATTGACCAATAATGGAAAAACAAGTCATAAAAACTTCGGGTGTTTATTGGAGTTAATTATTATTTTATCACGTACTTAACACTGTATTTAAACTCTGCTACACTGGACAATATCAGCCAGTAGAATGTAGATACCCGAAGAAGCCACATCGTGGTGAAACAATTGTTTTAAACATTTTTGTGGAAATTAAAATACTGTCTCTTATATATTTTTTAATTAAAATGAGTTTCCACCAAGTAAAGACCATATGAATCAAACGTAAATGTTTTTAGTGTTAGCAAAATATGATGCCTACATTAAAGAAGGAATATAACATAGTTGAATTGAAATAACCCCTAATGTTCTAGTAGGTCTTGAATAGCCCGTTTTGTTTTCTATGTAGCAAATTTCGTGGACTAATTAAGACCATTTAAATATTTTTAACTTATTCCTCTATTTTTCTTTAAGATGTTCCAGTGTTTACCACCTGAACTGTGCAGTCAAGGACAATTGCGTCTTCTACAAGAACAAGACAATTTACTGCCCACCTCACGTAATTAAGAACGAGAAAGACAATGAGCTGACTACCCTCTCAGTCTCCCGACGAGTGTACATCAATCGAGACGAAAATAAACAAGTCGCGGCGGTAATGCACCACTCAGACAACAACAACCTGCTCAGGGTGGGAAACCTGATCTTCCTGAACGTCGGACAGTTATTACCGCATCAGCTCCAGAATTTCCACACTCCCAACTATATCTACCCGATCGGTTACAAAATTATCCGCTTCTATTGGAGCATGAGACATTTCAACAAGAGGTGTCGCTATATATGTTCAATACACGATGTCCTCGGAAAACCCGAATTTAGAGTGCTGGTACAAGATCCACCGGATGAAGACATAGAGTTTAGGGATAGCACACCTAAGGCAATATGGTCTAGGATCGTGGAAAGACTGGCAGCACTACGAAGGGAGAATCAATGCGTGAAGATGTTTTTAAAGTATGTCAACGGTGAAGATCTGTTCGGTCTGACTGAACCTGCAGTTGTCAGAGTGTTGGAAAGTTTGCCTGGTAAGTTTATCTGAATCAGGTGAGAAATAACGAAATACTTTATGCAAAAATATTGGTAATGAATGTTTTCACTAGAATTGATAATATTCAAACTAGTATGGTTCCTTTGTGACAAACTTCAAATATAGGAGTACAAATAAGTTTCCGCCGTTTTATTGTAGGTGGCGCGGCACGGAGTTGCGGTTAGTTTTCGCAGATGATAACCGGCTTAAAAAATAGTTTGGACATTCAAGAACAACATAACCTATTAATATCATTGATTTTATATTGGTAAAATATAATTTTTATAAGTTGAAAATGTCAAAATTTGAGCTAAGTAAGCGTCATTTGCGGGAAATATTAGTTTACTTCTTTAATTTAATGAAATGTGCTGCTGAGGCGCATCAATTGCTCGTAGAAGCATATGGTGAGGGTGCTTTGAGTGAGAGAACGTGTCGAGAGTGGTTTCAAAAGTTTAAAAACGGTGATTTCGACGTAGAAGACAAAGATCGCAGTGGAAGGCCAAAAATTTACGAGGATGCAGAATTGGAGGAATTATTGGAGGAAGATTCATCTCAAACACAAAAAGAACTTGCTCTAACATTAGAAGTCACTCAGCAAGCAGTCTCACATCGTTTAAAATCATTGGGGATGATTCATAAACAAAAAACGTTAAAAAACGGCAGAAACTTATTTGTACTCCTAATAAATTCGATTCTCTTCAGAATTTCAGCACATAACTAAGTAACAAAAATTCTTGAATTCACTTGATGTAACTTTAGCATGCTCATTGTCTACAACGTTTCTGTGAATTTTATTGTTCAATACCACTCTGAGTTCGTAATTCGATAAATACAGATAGGGATAGACATTCTGGAACGACCATGCCTTTTTGCATGAAAAGGGAGTCTACTGATGGTAGTCTTAAATGAAATACCCAAAACCAATAGTGTTCAGTGAATTTTGTAAATCATATGATTACGTTTAAAACACTGGAGGATAATTCGTGGTCAAACTTAATTTTCCTACTCCCACCATCTGTTCGTGAGCACTTGATATTAGGAAGGTAGATATCGAGCTCTCTAATGGACAAAATTCGTCGATTGAGTCTGGAAATATGACCATTTGAAATTCAGTTTTTTCATTACCATAAATACAGTTCTATCCAAATTGAAACTGTAGATGTAAAATGAGAATTACAATATTTTTCAATTCAATAATTTCTGCGATTTTCAACATTTTTTAGAATTCTTTGTTAGAAGAGCATTAAAGCAGAAATGTTGTTCGTTGAAGTTCTTAACAATAGTTCCTTTTGAAAAATTTTTTTTTTGTATTCCTCTTAGACCAGAGACTTATGAATGATATGTTATTGCATTAACATTTTTTTGCTTCTATACTTATTCACTTATTCGTAAGTTTGGATTTTCATTATCAAGTTTTGTTTTGAATATTTCCTGTCATGGAATTAAATAAGAAATTACTTTGTTGTCTATCACTTTTTATTATTACTGATATACAGTGACTCGAGTTTCGTAGTGTTTACTACATTTTCAAACTGAATGAACAAATTAGATCTCAACTATTATATATGCTGATTGTAGGCTTCGGCAGAGCTTCGAAGAGAGGGGTTTTCCAAAGTTCCGCCTGTTCGTTTAGTAGTTTTATTAGTGGTACGTGCCTCTTATATTTTTCAATTTCTATTGATTCCAGGATGTTAAGTTTTTTCCCTTTCCCTTCCACGTGCAAGATAACAAGGTTGTTCAATTCTGGGAACTTGTGATCTGTATTGAAGAAATGGTTCGCAAAATTGGAATTATTCTTCCGGTTCCTAAAAGCAGATTGATGCTCTTTGTACCTTTTATGGAAAGGTCGGCCTGTTTGTCCTATATACACACTATTACACTCTTGACAACTTAATTTATAGACTCCAGAAGTATTCAGTCTGTTCTCTTTGTCTTTCGGATTAAAAAAGAGATTAGAAATTTTAGGGGAGGGTGTGAAAGCTGTTACTATGTTACTTTTTGACAAAATTTGAGCTATTTTTTGTGAAATTGGTCCAAAATATGTAAGTTTTATGAATTTATTGTTATTATGATCTGATTTGGAAATGGGGTAAATTTGTTTATGAATTAGTTGCTTTTGTTTTTTGTTTATGATGGAATTTATAGTTTTGGTTTGGAACCGATTTTTTGTGGATATTTGTCTGATTATATTCAATTCCCTCTTTAACGTAATATTATCTAAAGGAATTGACAATGCTCTATGTACCATGATCTATAAGCAGCTAGTTTATAATTGATCGGATGGTTTGAAAAATTTGGTATTGTTGTATCAGTTGATGTGGGTTTTCTATATATATATATCAAAGGAAATTTCATTATTTACTCTTAATTAAAGTTATGTCCAGAAAATTTATTTTGTTATCAAATTGTGTTTCCATGGTGAATTTGACCTTATTGTGCAAACTATTAAGATATTCTAATGTTTCATTTAATTCTGAATGTGTTCCGCAGAAGCAAAGCCAATATACGTCTACATACCTGTACCAAAAAGTGATATGCTTTGCGTGTGTGGATTTTAAAATTTTTCTTTCAAAACAGGACAGCGAGTAATGGGCTGAGAGGTGAACCCATGGCAAGTCCATCTTTCTGTTTGTAAAATTTATTATTGTATTGAAAGTAAATTTCTTCCATACAACGTTCGAAAAGGGTTAAAATCTCGTTTTTATCACAGGATTGATGTTATTTTTTGTTAGGATATTTTCGATTATGTTCATGCATTCTGTATCTACTATATTCGGGAACATATTAACTACATCAAACGACACTAGAATACTATTAGTTGGAAGGATAACATTCTTTAGTTTTTTTGTGAGCTCGATTGAATTTTTTATTGAATAGGGTGAGGTGAATTGTGTTGTTTCTTTAAAAATTTGGTTTAATTTAGAGGCTAGTTTCGCAAGGGGGCTATTAATAGAGGATACTACAGGGCGTATTGGACAATTATCTTTATGAATTTTAATAAGGCCATATAGTTTGGGAGGTGTAGGATTCATATTAATAAGTTTGAATTTATCATAGTCTGATAAAATAATTTGAACATCTTTGAGCGTTGTTTTTAGTTTTAGTTGAATTTTTGCAGTGGGATCTCTTTTTAGTTGTATGGGCGATTCTTTCTCTAAAAAATTGTTTATTTTCTGGTCATAATCTTCTTTGGATAGAGTAACAATAGAGTTACCTTTGTCGGCTTTAGTCGTTATCAAATTATCATTTCGAATTTTGTTTTGAATTGATTTTACTATTGATTTTTCTTTTTTATTCTGTGATTCTGTATGGGTTAGTAGTAAGTTTTTTATTTTTTCTTTGGTGAAGTTTGGGTTCGGTGTTTTAATTAGCGCTAATTAGATTTCGGAAGTTAGTGTTTCAATGATATTTTTTGAGGTTATGTGGGGATTGTAATTTGAACCTTTCTCAAGAAGCCTAATTTCATCTGTAGAAAAAGTGGTATTCGAGAAATTTATGAGTCTATTATAGGGTGTTGTGTTAGGAATTGAATTTTTCTGTTCACTGTTATTTTGTTTAAATATTAGGTTCTTTAGTTTTTTTGATTGATATATTTTCCTGTCATTTTTAGGCATTGAAACCTTGACTGACTACAAATTCAAGTATGGCAGAAATCCTCTGTTAGAACTACCCCTCGCTATCAATCCTTCTGGTGCAGCAAGAGCAGAACCTAAACTGAAGATTCAGCAGCACTGGAAACGACATCATACACAAAGATCCGGAGGTTCCTCTATGAGGCCGCTGTTTGGTCCATCGCCGCCAGGCCCCTCAGTAAGCACCTTCAGTGAAGTCGCTTGTCCCTATAGTAAACAGTTTGTACACTCAAAGAGTTCACAATACAAGAAAATGAGGCAAGAGTGGAGAAACAATGTTTACTTGGCTAGGTAAGATTGTATATTTGATCTTTTTAACTCATTCATACCGATATGTAATCATTACGTTTAAGTGTGTCTGCATTTTGTGAATGTACTGCTGAAATTAGTCTTAAACTATTACATTACATTTACGGATGGAATATCAGTATAAAATTTAATTCTGTCCTTCTGCAGCAAGAGAAATTAACTTTGAGAATTATTAACTACTTGGTTGATTTCAACCTCAGGGTGAAATGGAAGAATCTGATTTGAGAATTATCAGAACCTGCCCGTTAGATATCTCCAATGAAAATTTTGTTTTCGTAATGTCTCTAAACTTCAAATCAATGAAGTTCATGCTAAATTTTTCAAAGGTCATAGAAACATGAAATATCAAACTTCAACACAGATACAATAACTCAGAATAATTAAAAGGTTGACCTAAAATCATTTAATTATATAATCATGAATATTTGAATTTACTTAGTGAAAGGAAGTTCTAATTTAAAATTAAAATCGGAATTCTGAAAAAACTTCCACCATATACATTACAAATTTATATTAGATTAATATAAATTGTATACTTGTCTAGAAAAAAACATTTATTTTTCATTTTGAAGATTTCCCTGGTATGTTGATATACGTTCTCGAATTCTTCGGTAGTAATTTAACGTTAATTAAAGGATATTAATGTATATTAAAGGATAAGCATACTTCAAGGGGGATATAGAGATGTTAATAGTCAGGAACTATATTACACAGTACATTATATAATTTTTGGTTGTTTTAGCCAAAATTGAGAGAATTACCGCGATGGAGTTTTTATCAATCGTTGTGGTAAACAAACTACAGTCGACTCTCGTTAATTCGAAACTCGAGGGACTCTTGAAATATTACGAATTATCGAGTGTTTGAAATATCAAATGGTTTGAAATTTGTGAGAGAAAATAAATAAAACTTCGAATTATTAAGTGTTGGTTAATTTTTATTTATTAATATAAAAATGACAAGAATTAAGAGGTACATTCGTGTACATACATGTGTATTCGTAATGTGAATTAATTAATCTTTCAAAAGAACTTTGTTATACTGGTTTGCTTTAAAGCACAATTCTGCTGCTCACACTGCTCAATAACTTTTTTTAAGAGAAAAAGTGCCTGAAGTGCTTTTTCATCACTTTCTTTTTGTAGACAGAAGCTTTGTAAGGTATCAAATGAGTATCTTGCTTCCTTCACTGACACCTCTGCTAAAGGTTCCGATGTATCGTCCTCATCTTCATCGTTACTTTGCGTATCTGTCGCAGATAAAATTTCGCCATCGGTTAGTGAACCTGAGACAGCAACATTTTCATCCACTTGAACAAAATCAGAAAAACTCACACCGCTGATGTCAACTAATGGTTCTATTGCTGGTTCTTCATCATCTATAAGTATTTGAAGATTTTCTTGATTTTCTTTTAAGAAACCGGATTTTTTGAAGCAGTTGAGAATCGTTAGGGGTGTTACAGCTCTCCATGCTTTGTCAATTAGTAAAATAGCTGTCAGAACCGTGATATTTGCAGTTAGCTGTTTGTCGAGAGATTCTAAAACGATCTTAACAATTTCTTTGCGATAGAACGTCTTAAAATTATGGATAATCCCTTGGTCCAATGGTTGCAATTTGGAAGTTGTATTTGGCGGAAAGAAGTAGAGTTCCACGTTAGACAATGTAGGAGGACTGTTGTGGACAGTGCAGTTGTCTAAAAATAGTAAAATTTTCCGCTTTTGTCGTTTCATGTCCCCATTAACTGTTAAAAGCCAATTGTTAAAAAGTTCTGTCCTCATCCAAGCTTTTTTGTTAGCACGATAATCAGTTGGAAACGATTTCACTCCTTTGAAACATCGCGGTTTCATTGCTTTTCCTATCACTAAGGGTTTAAGTTTTTCCGATCCATCCATATTTACTGCAAGTAAAACTGTCAACCTCTCTTTACTATGTTTTCCTCCGTGACATTTTTCATCTTTAAAAGTAAGCGTCTTGTCCGGTAAACATTTAAAAAATAGGCCAGTTTCATCAGTATTAAAAATGTCTCGGGCATCAATCAAGGTCTTCAATTTACCGTGCCAATCTAAACAAACTGCATCATCAACACTTCCACTTTCCCCACAAACTTTTTTAAAAACAACTCCATTTCTCTTTTTGAAATTTGTAAGCCACCCTTCACTTGCCGCAAAGTTTTTGATGCTTAGAGTAGACGCGAACTCTTTTGCTTTTTCCTTCAACAAGTTCCCGCTAATAGACACTTTTTGTCCTCTACACTGTCTTAGCCAAATGACCAGGCTTTCTTCCAGACGAGGAAATTCACCTTTAGTAGTTCTTTTCCGTACTCCAGCAGTTTGAGCAGCATTAATTTTCTCCTTGTGCTTTATTATTGTTGAGAGAGTACTCAGAGGAATCTTAAATTCTTTTGCAACATCACTCTGCTTCTCACCTTCTTCTACTTTTTCGATTAACTTTTTCTTTTCAGCAATCGTCAAACATCTATATTTTCTAGGGCTCATAACTAACACTAACTTTTAATCTGCATACCAACGAAAGAGTAACAGTAACTGAATAACTAAACAAACCAATTCGTAAGAAGTGTGTGCGTCAAATAGTCAAACTAATCATAACAAAAACAAAGGCTCGTGTATCTTGATACAAGTTTGAACTTGGATGGAGTAGTCCGTTACTTTGTGATAGTTCATTTTAATGGAATGAAATAAGGAATTATTTTGTTTTCTATCACTTTTTAAAGTGATAGAAAACAAAGTAATTCCTTATTTCATTCCAAGTTTGAACTTGTTGCAAAATGTACTTACAATCTTTCCGCCTCTTCTCTCTGCAACTTTGAATTGTCGAGTGTTGGACGCTGATGAGTTCGAATTAACGCGTCGTTTTGTTAAATAGCAATGATTTTTTCGTTCGAATTACGAAGTGTATGAAAATGTATTGATTTAGTTCGAAATATAAAGAATTATCGCAGGTTTGAATTAACGAGAGTCGACTGTATATTGCTTCTGGAAGAGTAGATCGATGGGCTTTTTCACTGTTCACTCAGTATTATTGAGTTCATTTCACAAATTCATTAACCTTAATTACAAGTGTATATATCATAGATAATTTCAGGCTTTCTGGTTGGGATATCACAAAAATTTTCCTTGATTGGAATGAGATAAGAAATGACTTTGTTTTCTATCACTTTTTTGTGATAGAAAACAAGGTAACTTCTTATTTCATTCCAATTAAAATGAACTATCACAAAGTAACAGACTACTCTTCATCCAATGTTTCTTGAGATTGAATTTGAGAATTTAAAAATGAGCGAGAGTAGAGTTCTTTCTGTGAGTGCATAACAATACTGTTTTTTGATTTTGTGAGAAGTAGTTCTTCAGCTTACTGGTACTAATTAAAGAGAGGAACATATTTTTAACTCGCTTGGGGTGGCTTTAATAATGGGAGAGTTATGTATTCAACTTGGTGTTGTGACTCAGTCGGGGCGACATTTGTTGTCTTATTGCTTTCGGGGTGTCTAATGTCGTATTTAGATTTTTACCCAAACTGAATTTTTAAAGTTGAATTTAGAGTCAGTCAAGATTTGTCCGAAAAGTGACGTCAATGTAACAAAGAAAAGGCTGGTGCTGCAAGGGATCATTTACTATCCGCCAAGTAAAGGTCCACAATATCTTGTTCATTTTTGAAGAAATCGAACACATGTTATGATGAATTTTAATTGAATCGGCGGATATTCTCAAATTCATTATTAGAAATGTTATAATATTGTATACATAAATTTATTCATTGGTGTGAAAAAATTTTAAAAATGTATATATGACAGTAATTTATTTCCACAAAAATGTTTGTACTAATACAACAATTGTTTCACCACGATGTGGCTTCTTCAGGTATTACATTGTACTGTCTGATGGTATTGAGTGTAACCGAGTTTATATACATTTTTAGGTACGTTACCAAATAATAGAAGCACAAGTCATAAAAACTCTAGGTGTTTATTGGAGTTTGCCGCTAAAAATGTCATTAAGGAAAAATCTTCAGTAATGGAGAATGATCGACATCTGCTTGTTCGTTCAAAAGGATTTTACGGGCATTATACCTGTTGATTTCAAGAAATTCTTGAAATCAATTTCAAGTTAATCTAGAACTTTTGCTTTCAACGTGGATAATTTTATAATTATTGTTGAAATTATGCCTAAATTCCTTAAGATGATTAGCATATGTCGAATGTACAGAATTGTATATATAACCCCTTTGGTGTTCTTGGATACGTTTCTTGAATGGTCTACCAGTCTGGCCAATGTATACTAAAGGGCAATCTTTGCAAGTTAACTTGTAGACTCCCGATTTATTTTCTTTATTTGTACGATCTTTATTGTTTTTTATGTAGGTACTGAGGTTATTAATCGTCTTAAAAGCCGCGTTATAATTGAAACAACTTTTGAAATATTTAGCAATATTTTCAGATAATCCATTGACATAAGACAACGAAAAATATTTCGGTGTATTGTCCTCTTTTATGATTGGGTACACGAGATTTAATGCCATTTTCTTTTGTTTATTGGATACCATTTTTTCTATAAGAAAGGGATTGTAACCGTTGTTTGATGCTATTTGTTTAATAATATTTAATTCTTTCATAAAGTTTTCTGAATTTAAAGGGACATTCAATAATCTATGAATAAAACTATTATATGCTGACATCTTTTGGTTAGTGGGGTGGTTTGAAGTTTTATGTATTGTGATGTCTGTATGTGTTGGTTTGTGAAAAATACTAAAATCATGTAAATTATTCAATCTTGTTATAGTGAGGTCAAGAAAATTAATACTTTGATTCTTATCTTCTTCGATTGTGAATTTGATTTTTGGGTTTCACAATCGAAGAATAAAAATTTATTGTAGTTACTGTAATATAAATAGCCACGGATTTCGGAAACAAGCTTAGTTATTCAAAATGTGATCTTACCTGATGATGCTACTGTGATAGCGAAACAATTGTTGTGAGTTTAACAATAAAAATTTGTGAAAATCAGAATAACCTTATTTCAAATTATTTAATATGGATTTTCACCAAGTAAGGACTGATACAATTCAATAGGTAAGAATATTTAACAACAGAAATTGTCCACATTCAGAGGAATTTTAAGTATTTTGTAGCTGTTGATTTCAAATGCTTCCAACACACTAAACCTGGTACTTTCAATTTTATTATGGATAATTTCATAGTTGTGATTGAAATTATGTCCAAATTCTTTCAATTGACAGTGTGTTGTTAAGTGTGAGGTGTCTGACATATAACCTTTTGGTGTTCATGTATTATTCGTTATTTGAAAAGACTGTGGCCCGTCTCAGACTTGACTCTGATTTCTGAGACACCTGTTGATACAAATTCAATTCACTGTACATATTATATTAAATTACTGGCAAATATCCATACAATGAGGTAATTTCTTATGGCACAAAATTTTATTGAAAATCTCAGACTTGCAAGAGGGACAGAATTAATTATTGGTGAGAAGCACCACATAACTTAACAAGTACGCACCTGATCACTTTAATATTCAATTTATATTCTTGGCAGATTTCAATTTTCAATTATGACAGAGAACTAATTCCATTTTCTGTTTTTTTACAAAGTGATGAAAGTGGAAGTAACAGCTCCAATAGCCCACCATCAGAAAACAACACTTTCTAAAAATTGAGTGTAGATTTGAAGCAAATTACAAATTAACTTTAAGAAAAATAGCCTTTTTAATCATTTCTGAAGAAATTTGCATGGTTATGCAAAAAGCAACATTATTGAAGGTAAAATAGAGAATTTGGGGTAACTTATACTATTGTACTGTTTTTAAAATTAATTTAACTTAGGTAGTTAATCTCTTACAGTAAAGAAATTATCTAGTAAATTATTTGTTACTACCTTCTAGTTCACAAGATTATTTCTTGTAAGTTTTTAGTTTTATTGAAGTCTTGTTTGATTTTAGATTTTCCCTTTAGTTCCAATATTTCGATTTGCAAATTTATGTGAACATATATATTCTTTAATTTTTATTATACATGGTGTTTTCAAAACAGGTTTTTATTAGGAAATTGAACTCAGCTCCTGACTTCAGGTCACACTTTTACAATTAAGAGTAATAAGAATATTTCACTGGTCTTGTCTGTGAATTCTTGGGAGCTGTTGAATTACAGATTGAAATAACAGTTAAATAACAAGAGGTGAATATTAGCTCTGCACCAACTAAAAGAGACAATTTATTTTCCTCTGTTACCAGCATCACTCATCACTGTCTGTAAGTCTGAGAAACAGAATGTTGCATAACAAGATAAACTGAGCTTCGCAGTCTATTCACTCAATTTCCAATAAAGACAATATGTTTTTAAAACATCATGCCACTCATATTTTAAATGGTAGAACTAACATTCTGTTCAATATAATTTGACAATTTATCATGACAAAATACACAATCAAATAATATTTTTGGTTATTATCCAAACATTTTATAGGAACAATTGTTAAAACAAGTAGTACAAATTACTGTTTTACTACTAATACATTGATATTTTACACATTTAATTGTGACTCGAGTTTCGTGAATTAACTATCCCAACTGAAGACTCCACAAGCAGAACAGGGTATTTATGCATATACAGAGGTAGAAGAGGTAATAAAAACAGATCAAAAAAGAGAGGACTTCTAACAGCTATTAGAATGTTAGCAAGCCAAAGAAGATTGGCAAACAGATGTTACTTATTTAAATATCTCAGATATTTTGGATTTACATAGATCCGTAGGGTCATTAATTATTTTTACATTATTTTTATTGTGAACTAATTCGAAAATTTCAACAGATTGTAAATTTTTCCCTTTTGATTCTACATGTAAAACTTTTGTCGGAAAAGGATGTCCGTTTTCTAAACAATGAGTAGAAAAAGTAGAAGTTCGTTTATTTTTCATGAAATTCATTTTATGTTCGTTGAACCTCGTCTTGAAGGAACGTCCCTATATTTTTATTCTATATATTTATTACTGCACGTCGAACAAGATAGCTCATAAACTCCTGATTTATGTATGTTTGTTTGACAATTTGTTTTGTATTTTGAAAGCAATATCAACATCTAATTTTGAAGAACTATCGTACTTCGGTAACATAACTCAAACACAAAACAAATTATCATCCGTATTATTTAACGCAAAGAACCCAACTCTAAACATACATAAATCGGGAGTTTATGAGTTAACTTGTTCGACGTGCAGTAATAAATAAATATATAGGAGAGACGGAACGTTCCTTCAAGACAAGATTCAACGAACATAAGATGAATTTCATGAAAAATAAACAAACTTCTACTTTTGCAACTCATTATTCAGAAAACGGACATCCTTTTCCGACAATAGATAATCTTAAAATTTTACATGAGAGTCAAAAGGAAAGAAACTTGATTATTTGAAATCTGTTGAAATTCTCAAAACAGTTCACAATTAAAATAACGTAAAAATGAATGACTGTACGGACCTATGTAAATCCAAAATATTTGAGATATTTAAATAAGTAACATCTGTTTACCAATCTTCTTTGGCGTGCCGACGTTCTAATAGTTGTCAGACGTCCCCTCTTTTTTAACCTGTTTTTATTACCTCTTCTACCTCTGTATATGCATAAATACCCTGTTTTGCTTGTTAAGTCTTCAGTTGTCTGAAGATGGGATAGTTAATTCCCGAAAGTAGTCACAATTAAATGTGTAAAATATAAATTTATTGGTAGTAAAACATAGTAATTTCTTCAACTTGTTTTAATTATGATCAACTACCACATAGTAACGGCCGAAACAGTTCAGTATCTGAAAAGAACAATTGTTTTCTGCTTCAAGCTCAATATAAACTTTGTAAATATAATAACCAACATATTCGATCTTCTTGTTTGTTTACTATTTGAATTGTTGAAGAATTGTAAACAAATTTCACTTTAGGTGAATAGCAATATGACAAGGTTTCAGAAGAAACTCAATATAATGAATATTAATTGTGTAAATGTAGTAGTATAATGCAACAAGAAAATTAGATGATTAAACGACATTCTCAAGAACTTGGTCTTTCGAGAATGACAACATGGTATATGTTAAAAAGAGGTTTAGTTTTTCACTCCTATATAATTTTGTTGTGTATTTGCTCAATTCTAGAGAAACTTGAAATTGATCCTGATCATTTTTTCAGATGAAGCTTGTTTTTGATGTGAAAAAAAGAATCCATTATATATTGATGTGGAGCCTTTGCATACTGAAAATGTGAATGTTTTCATGGGTGGTATGATGTCATAACTTTTTTCATGCAAATAGTGATTCAATATGCGTTTGACAACCTTTTTCTTGCATCCAGTTTACTCAAGCGCCAGTTGCAAATTTTATGCAAGGTTGCTACTCCTTGTAAGGGTTAAAACAAATTATAGAAATTACTGTTTAACTACCAATAAAAATATATATTACACATTTTCTTGTGACTCGAGTTTCAGGAAGTGAACTAACAACAGTGGTAAATACCTCTGTACCACTGTTAGGTCTTCAGTTGTCTGATGATGATGATGATAGTTCACTTCCTGAAACTCGAGTCACAAGAAAATGTGTAATACATTCTGTCAAGAAAGTACCGGGAATTATCGATTTAAATCTGGCGGGGCAATGAGGCAGGTAAAAATTTTTTTTCCTAGGTTGGTACCACTGTCCTTAATTGCTATGCCAAGCTTGAGCGGGATCTGTCAACTAGTGTGTTTGCAACAGCTGATTAAGTCAGTCGATGTCAGAGTGCGTGCCGATTTTTACTATGGGTGATTACGTTGAGCAAAGAATTTGTTTAAAGTTTTGTTTTGCAAATGAATTTTCGTGTGCCGATGCATTGAAAATGTTGCAAAAGGCCTTTGGTGATAATGCTCTATCGAAAACTCGTGCATATCAGTGGTACAGAGCCTTCAAGAACGGTCGTGAAGTGGTCGCCCATCGACGGCTTCGATCGAAGATAACGTCGATAAAATTAAGGAAAGGGTGCTGGAAAACCGTCGTAGCAGCTTGAGAGAGATAGCACATGATCTTAAGATATCCCACGAGTCCGCACGTACGATTTTGATTGATATTTTGGGCATGAGAAAGGTGGCCGCACGACTCGTACCGAAAGACCTGAATTTTCTTCAAAAACGTCATCGCGAACAGGTTGCTTCAGACATGCTGGATCGCTGTAATTCCGATTCTACATTCATAGAACGCATTATAACTGGTGATGAGAACTGGGTCTACGAGTACGATATGCAAACAAGCCAGCAATCATCGGAATGGATGGCAAAAAATGAGCCGAAACCGAAAAAACCACGCCAAAGTCGTTCGAAAATGAAGGTGATGCTCATTGTTTTCTTCGATATCCGTGGCGTGGTGCACTACGAATTCGTTCCAGAGGGTCAGACGGTAAACAAGGAGTATTACCTAGGCGTTATGAAACGTTTGCGTGAGCGTATCCGTAAGAAGCGGCCAAATTTGTGGGCGAACAACTCATGGATTTTGCATGACGATAACGCGCCTTCTCACCGAGCTACGATTGTGACTGACTTTCTCACTCAAAAACGTCATCCCGAACAGGTTGCTTCAGACATGCTGGATCGCTGTAATTCCGATTCTACATTCATAGAACGCATTATAACTGGTGATGAGAACTGGGTCTACGAGTACGATATGCAAACAAGCCAGCAATCATCGGAATGGGTGGCAAAAAATGAGCCGAAACCGAAAAAACCACGCCAAAGCCGCTCGAAAATGAAGGTGATGCTCATTGTTTTCTTCGATATCCGTGGAGTGGTGCACTACGAATTCGTTCCAGAGGGTCAGACGGTAAACAAGGAGTATTACCTAGGCGTAATGAAACGTTTGCGTGAGCGTATCCGTAAGAAGCGGCCAAATTTGTGGGCGAACAACTCATGGATTTTGCATGACGATAACGCGCTTTCTCACCGAGCTACGATTGTGACTGACTTTCTCACCGAAAACTCAACAAACGTGCTTCAGCAACCACCGTATTCGCCGGATTTGGCTCCCTGCGACTTTTTCCTCTTCCCAAAACTAAAATTGCCCCTTCGTGGCACCCGTTTTGAGTCGATTGAAGCCATAAAACAAAATTCGGCGCGAGAGCTAAAGTCCATCCCGGAAAGCGCCTATAAAAAATGTTTCGATAATTGGAAGTGCCGTTGGCATAGATGTATTGGAGCAAATGGAGCCTATTTTGAAGGCGACCCAATAAATTTTGACGATTAAATGTAAAAATGTTGTTTTAATTGAAAATTCCCGGTACTTTCTTGACAGAGTAGTATATCTTTTTAGTGATAGTAAAACAGTAATTTCTACAATTTGTTTTAATTATGATCAACTATCAAATAGTAACGGCTGAAACCATTCAGTACCTTGTTAGGGTTGTTCAATCTTTTTCTGGGTAACCTTTAAACAATTGGAATAGAGTTCTGTTTAGTCTAAGATGGTAGCAATTAATTTGTGTGAATTTCTTTCTGTAAACTGGAAAATGTTTAGTTAAGAATTAAACTTGAACATGGTCTCCATACAAATATATTACAATTCTAACATTATAATTACTGTATAAAGTTTCAATTCATACAATGTATATACATAAAGAAACATGCTGATCTACACTGTAGAATATGCAATGGCAAGCAATCATATAGTATGAAAACAAAATATAAATTACATGACAAGATTCTAGCATTTTCATGAAAGATTGAAAAAAAAAAGATGTTTCTTAATTGGTTAGTTCATAAATACTTTGTTTATTGACAAAATAGATCAATTATTTCCATCTCAAAAGCCTTCCGTTTTTGTATCTTTCAACTTGGGAAAAGAATTTTTATCTATCAATTCACTGTAGCCGGAGTTTTTATACATAAGCTAGAGAAATATTTCAAATCTGAATAGCAATAATCACTGCGTTATTTAACGCATAGGGCCCTACTCCAAACATACACAAATCAGGAGTTTATGAGTTATCTGGTTCTACGTGCAGTGATAAATATATAGGACAAACAGGACGTTCCTTCAAGACGAGGTTCAACGAACATAAAATGAGTTTCTTGAAAAATAAACAAAATTCTACTTTTGCCACTCATTGTTTAGAAAACGGTTATTCCTTTCCCACAATAGATAATCTTAAAATTTTACATGTAGAATCAAAAGGAAAGGAACTCGATTATTTAGAATCTGTTGAAATTTTGAAATTAGTTCACAATAACAATAATGTGAAAATAATGAATGACTGCTATGTAAATCGAAAATATTTGAGATATTAAAAAGTAACATCTGTTTAAAACCCTTTTCAACGAACATAAAATGAATTTAATGAAAAGTAAACAAAAATTCAACTTTTGCCACTCATTCTTCAGAAAACAGTAATTGCTTTCGACAAAAGAAAATCTTAAGGAAATTTTACATGTAGATTCAAGAGAAAAGAAACTTGATTATTGAAATTTTCAAATTCATTCACAATAAAAATAATTTAAAAAATAATGAATGACTGTACGGGGCTATGTAAATCCAAATATTTGAGATATACAACAAAATAATGTAAAAATAATGAATGACTGTAACCCCAAAAATTATTGGAGATATTTAAATGGCTACCATCTGTTTAACAATCTTCTTTGTCGATTGCCGACATTCCGATATCTGTTAGAAGGCCCCCCTTTTTTAACCCGGTTTTTTTATCACGTTCCGCTTGTAAACCTCTGTACCACTATTACGTGTTACCTATAATCTATCGAAATATTCAAAATATTTATCGCTTTTGTTTAAATACCTCTGTATCACTGTTAGGTCTTCAGTTGTCTGATGATGGGATAGTTCATTTCTCGAAACTCGAGTCACAAGAAAATGTGTAATATATCTTTTTATTGGTAGTAAAACATAGTAATTTCTACAATTTGTTTTTAAGCAAAAATCACTTCGTTACAGCATTATGGGTTAATTAACAAAAGTTTGATGAAACTTAGTAACAAAACATATCTGATGGTGTCTCATATTTTATTAATGCTAGTAAAAAATTATTAAGAAAAATTAATATTTCAGTAATAATTTAAACTAGAGGTGCTTTGAAATTGAACTTAAATAGGTGCATTAATGAAACTACGCTTTGTTTATTTCAAAAAGCCACCAAAAATTGGGATCATCAAATTTAATCCCGCAAATGAAGCTGAGGTGGACATGGAATGATTCGTGTCAGAGTTTGTACCTTAAAATAAATAAAAGTATCTTTTTTCTCCAATTGACATTAACAGCGAATTTTATCTTATCTGACAATAGACAGACTAAGAAGGTGCATAAATAACTATTACTTCCACTTAATTTGGTTTAATGTATATTTGGAAACACTGTAATTATTGTTGCAAGTCAAATGTATACGACGGTCCTCTATCTTGAACAATCCACGTTTCGTTTTTATTCAATTTGTTTGGTTATTCTGTCCTGGTATTAAACTAACAATATCTTTTTATATTTATAACATGTCAAAAATTGTGCATGTTAAAGGATTTAATGAGTTTTTTTTCATCAGGTCTAAAATCCAGGGATTGGGATTATATTCTGCTCGTGACTTGGAGAAACACACCATGGTTATAGAATATATAGGAGAGATTATAAGGACTGAAGTAGCTGAAACTAGAGAGAAAAAATATGAAGCAAAGGTGAGTCAGCGATTGAAAAATGATAATCTTAATGACTGTATTATTATAACAGTTTGGAATCATTTGTTTTTAATATTTACTACAGAGATGTATGAATAGTCTGATGTTGACAAGAAAAATTTTTCTATGATTTTGGTTCATTATTTCTAATTGAGTAATAGGAGGACAAAACTGTCCTACAATTTTTTCATTTAGATTGATTCTGGTGTTGAAACTTGTGAAAAATCCAGTTCTCAAAACATTCTCAACGCCTCTCTTTAACAGGATTCCCCAGAATAAGCTGTTGCACAAAAGTTTCAACATAAGGATATTCCTAAAATTGTCGATAACATCGATAATGCATAGGCATGGTGGAGGGGTTACATTTCTAAAGAATTCAGTCAAATTGTTCTGTGTAAAAACTATAAAAACTATCTGACGCTCGAAGTGAAAGAAATAATATCTCAATGAGTGAAACATCTTTTCTGGAAATGACAATGTATAGATCTTCTGTAACCAAACGAATCCTCGTGTTTTTATTCAATTTTCTGCAAAATGTCGCTTCCTTGGTAACTTATTGTCTTTTTATTTTAAAATACAGATGTTCCTCCATTGGAGGTACAAACGATGGATGGAGATTGATTAATTTTAAGAAAAAAAAAGTCTCGAACATGGGACTCCAATCGTTTCGTTTTCGAGATACAGTGTGTCAAAGTTTGCATTTTTTCAAGGTTTTTTTTCTCATAGTTTCTGCAATTCACAGGATATTCCACTGAAATTTGGCAGAGTTATCACAATTTAAAGTCTACACTATGCGAATTTTGATTGCAAATCTACTGAGTGATATTTTTTCTGGAACACTGTCCCCTGTTTTACTCCAGAACTTTTTTCTAGTGAGCCACTATTAGTTTGAAAAATTGTTAAAAGAAGCTTTGTTGTTCTACTAAACTTTATGGTTTCTTGTAGTTTTATTGTATCTGCTAACCATTTCGAGAAAACAATTTTGAACCATTTTCTCGAAATCTTTCGAAAAATCCAAATTGTCATAAAAATTCAGTTAGTAAGCTGTGGTGAATAAAGTCTTTGAGTTTTTATGGTTATTCTCTCAATCTGTAGCTATGATTTATAAAGATTCGATAAACTCTTATAATCATCACAAAAATGTATTATTATTTTAATTATTTGAACTAAGTTCAAAATGTAGACTTAATGAAGCAACAGTGTTGGTGAAACAATTGTCGTTAAATTAAAAAATTGTGGAAATAATCTTTATTATTTTATTCAATTGAAATGAATTTCCATCAAATAATGATCAGTTCTAAAATTTCTTTTAATTATCATATATAGCTTCTGTAAGAAGTAATTCACAAATTTAAAATTTTCAGGGAAGTAGACTGACTATTAAACAAGCATACAAAAGCTTTTTGCTGACTTTACCTCATTGCTTTTTACCATATTTCTTGCTTCATTTGGAATAAACTATCACACAGACATCTCCATTCAGTATTTTTATTTATTTTATTTGTCTATTTCAGAATCGTGGTATTTATATGTTCAGACTTGATGAAGAACGAGTTGTCGATGCCACACTTTCAGGAGGTTTAGCAAGATACATTAATCATTCCTGCAATCCAAATTGTGTGGCTGAAACCGTTGAAGTTGATAGAGACTTGAGAATTATTATTTTTGCTAAGAGGCGCATCCAAAGAGGAGAGGAGGTAAATTTATTTCTATTTTTCATCAACTAACCTATTTGAATTTTTATTTGTTGGGGGCTTGAACTCATTTGTATCGATATTTTGAGTGGATATTGAGGTTTTTCTTTGATTCAAATTGTTTACAAAACAGCCCATAATGGCGACTTGTTATATGAACAATTAACATAGATACTAATCGAACAAAATTTATGCTGGAGTTTTTTTCTAATTTGGGAATATTTTCTAAAACTATTCTTAGGTCTGGAACATTCCTAGTTGTGCCAGAAAGTAGGCATCAATTGAATTATTTTATACCGTTTCATATTTTGAGAGCTCTTTCAAAGCTGAATTCCAGATTTTTAAGAATCCTTACCTAGGGTGTATTTTTCATTTTTTTTGTTTTTGCGGCTACCATTTTGTTCCTCATTTTATACATCATATGGTCTAGAGTGATTATATTGGACCTACTGATAAATATGTTTTGTTTGGGAAAACTTTGGTTTTTAAGCCGAGCACCATCTGTGTCGCTGCATCTTCGACAAGTACTAAAGCGTTTTAATTCCAATGCTTAGCTCCAGCAGGTAGAATTCGAAACGATATTTGGCTATTTTTGTGTCCCATTTAGATTTCTGGGAAGAAATGAGACATTTTTGAGAGACTTAAAACGTACTAGTACGTACCTGTCTAGTGAAAATCTAAAATTCCTTTTTCGATTTCGTAGAATTCGAAGACGATGAATTCAATTTTTTTCGCATGTTCTTTTCGAAATTTAAAGACCAAGTGTGGTTTGGGAAGAGGACAGCAGGAATCCAGAAAAGAGTTTTAAATATGATCGTAAATTCTCTCAAGTCTTTATAAGTACTGCTCATATTTAATAGACGTCAAAATTCATCATACAATATCAAACGGAATTAAGAAAAACCAACAAATATAAACTGTCAATTGAAATTAAAATATAAATAAGCAAACATTTTTTGTTTCGTTCCAGGCATGCGTAATGAACTCTTCAGACAAACTTACGAAGCCCTGTTTGTTACAAAATGTATTGTTTTCTGATCCTATATTAATGAAAAATAACTCTTTGTAACAAACAGGGCTTCGTAAGTTTGTCTGAAGAGTTCATTACGCATGCCTGGAACGAAACAAAAAATGTTTGCTTATTTATATTTTAATTTCAATTGACAGTTTATATTTGTTGGTTTTTCTTAATTCCGTTTGATATTGTATGATGAATTTTGACGTCTATTAAATATGAGCAGTGCTTATAAAGACATTAATTTAATTCTTAAAGTTTTCAAAGAATTTTTTGAAATTAAAATTGTAGAAGACAACAGATTAAATCTTAAATTTTGTAATAATCCTTCTATCAAGTAAAAAACTGTTCCTTCTTATTTTATTCTCTCAAGTCGTTATCTTAATTCGAAATTAAATAACGAAAGAATTAAAAACTGTTATATTTCACACCTTTAGTTCTTTCATAATGTTTCAAATGAAAAATGAATTTTTCTGAATTATTGCGAAAATTAAAAATGAAATTATCAACTTGAACACTGTATATCTCTTAAATAAGCAATATGTGTATTAGGCATGTTGTATTTAATTCTCATATTTCAAGCTCGACTGTTCATAGTTTCCAGATTTCCCATTCTAAACAACTCACCCAATATAAGTAGGGTTTGTGAATATTTATTATTTATTATTATTATTAAACGACAAGAGCTGAGGCTATGCCTTGAAGCTCAGAAACAAAAAAAAAATAGGTACAGTACGTAAGTAATAAAGTAAAAAAAAGTTACACGAAAAATATATACAAATTGGTGAATTCCATACAAATCAAATCTGTTCTTGAAGGCGTTCATACTTGGAGCACAAACCACATCCACAGGCAACCTGTTCCATGTTGAAAAAATTCTATTGGACAGGAAGTTTTGTCGCTGGGTAGTCCTGAAGTTTTTTTTCAACTTGTACATGTGTCCTCGTAAGTTATTAGTATTGAGGGTGAAATGGGATGATAGGTGGACACCCAATCATATTATTGAAGCCTGGAAGCTAAATATGAGAGTACCTCTCAGTCGGCGATCTTGAAATGAGGTTGAACTGAAAATACAGAGTCTCTTCATACGAATGCGAGTAACCCAACCGCCTCCAACTGCTCCATGTCAGCCTAAAGGCCCTATCCTAAAGAATAGGGCACCAGGCTGGACCAGCAAACTTGAAGATTGGTCTTTATAAGTCATATAAGCTAGAACAGACAGTGGGAGAACAACCACGAAAACACTTTGAGACGATAAAATTGAGGCTTCTTGCCCTGGATGTTACCTTCTTTTCATGAGATCAGTGCAAGTCAGATGTGCAGATCAATCCTAGGTCCTCATGTGACTCTGTTGTAGTCTAATGTCTAACGAAAAAGTAGTGAAGCCTCGGGTTCCGCTTGCCAATATGAAGAACAACGCACTTTGAAGGCTCAGTGAAAGCAACCAATTCTTGAACCAATTGGAAAGAATATTCAGGTCCACTTGGAGCAGTTCATAATCAGGGATAGGGTTGTTAAAAAGCTTCGTGTCGTCCGCAAATTGCAAGCAAACTTGGGGGTAAATCGGCAGTGTAAACCAAGAACAGGAGAGGACCCAGAACTGTTCCCTGAGGCACCCCGCGGTCACAGGTATAAGCGAAGAGAAAGTGTTAGACACCCTAACAGAAACTCCTTCCCTGAAGAAAAGCCTCAATCCACCGCGACAAACGTCCTCTGATTCCAAAATGCTCATGCTTGCAGAATTCATTTTTTTGTAGAACATTATTTAATTTGTTGAATTTTTCGACAAAAAAAATTTTTTTCAGTTATGACACTTGCAAGGCAAATAGAGTAAATATTTTTAATTCCTGAACAGCTTATTTTGCTGTTCGGTTGTTTCATCTGCTTGATAGCTCCTAGATCCATGAATTAAAGTCCAGCACTATTGGCTCATAACCGAATCGAACACTAAGTTTTTAGTCGATATTTTTGGAGCAATAGTAAATGAAATTGTTTCAGTTCGTAATTTTATAAATAATTTAACATTTTTTCATTTTTCTTTACAGCTCTCTTACGATTATAAATTTGACATTGAAGATGACCAGCATAAAATATCATGTATGTGTGGAGCGCCAAACTGTAGGAAATGGATGAACTAAAATGAGAACACAAATAATAGTTGAATTTTTATATAGAGAATTATTTTGGCTGAGATAGATTTACATATATATTTATCAGAAAATCAATACACAATACAAAAAACCGAAATTTACACAGACTGTTAACAGTGCCATTCAGTACTGGACAATATTTAGAGATGAAACACATTCCACTTGTTATGGTCTTTAAAGTACAGGACCTGTGCTTGAATATATTTTCTTATAACGATAATTATTAGGAGATGATTCTTGTGATTCGGGTTAGGGACCAATGTTACCACCCCCACCCTTTTTTATTTTAATAAAATTCTGAAAATCCTCAATTGTTCAAGTATTATAATTTACACAATGTCTATAGTAAGAATGATAATTACTAATTTTAATATTATCAGTTGAATTGGTTTGGAATCTGTTTTAGACCGTAAAGCTTAATTGTTTTTCTTGAAAACTTCGAATTACCTGCCAGATGATTGCTGTGCAATAAATTAATGATTAGAGAAAGGTGTAATTTGTAAATAGTTCAAATGGATGTTTTATTAAGTTTTTTGTTTTTCTTCAAATTTTATACTTTTCTCGGACTTGGTCTGATTGTTACTCAGATATTTTCTGATGTATTATTGTACATTTTGTTTAAATAATTTCGTATTAATATACTTGATCATTTTCGCAATACAATATCTAGAGTGATGATTTATTTATTTTGTGTATTCAAATGTTATTGAATGTAATTTTTGTCTGTTTTATGGCAAAATGACAATCACTTGTACAAAGTTAATTCGTAATGAATCACTTACCTACCTGATAGTTTTGTTATAGTTAAGTACAAATTAAAACGAAATGTTAAGGCTATGCATTTGAGTGTACATAATAAACAATTGTAATATATTTTGTTTTTTATTTATTTCGAAACACATTGTTTAGTTATGTTTTTTCAGCTTTGAAATGAAATTAAGTTACCGAATTATATTCAGCTCAAATTATGGTTTATTTGAGGAAATAATATTAAGGTTTACTTTTTTCTCGTTCATAAACCTTTGGACTCTAATATTATTCTTAAAACTAATAATGAAGAATTTGAACTTCTGCATCATCCCATTAGAAAAATTGAACAATTATTTTTAAAATACTGAAAAAAGAGCAACACTTTCTCTGTGTTTTTAACCAGAATAATGATGAAGCTATCAAGGGTATAATAGGTGTTGATGCCATAAAGGCAACAATCTTATAAATCCAAGGGCCTCTGGTTAAAGGGTTTATTAGTCCCCAAAGGATATAAATCGCTAATATATAATCATTATATATATATATATATATATATTTCAACAATAATTATGTAATTATCCACGTTGAAAGCAAAAGTTCTAGATTAACACTCTTAGAATTTCTTGAAATCTAACAGGAGAAAGCCCGTAAAATCCTTTTGAACGAAGAAACAGATCAGTCTCCATTACTGAATATTTTTCCTTAATGGCATTTTTAGCGGCAAACTCCAATAAACACCTAGGGTTTTTTTGACTTGTGCTTCCATTATTTGGTCACGTACCTTAAAATGTATTTAAACTCGGTTACACTGAATACCATCAGACAGTACAATGTAATACCTGAAGAAGCCACATCGTCGTGAAACAATTGTTGTAGTAGTACAAGCATTTTTGTAGAAATAAATTACTGTCTCATATACATTTTTTTAATCAATAGTTTAGTATCGTTAATAGTTCTGGATCCTGACTTTTCTTATTCTGAAATTTTCAAGAGGTTTTGTTCAGAAAAAATGGTAAATTTATGACCCATTAAGTAGTACTGCTAATATAATATCTATTCCTTTATTGCCAGACATTCATGGAATATTGCTCGTTTATTTTTTGAGATTGAGTTCTTTTGAAAAGAAAAATACTGGTTTTAGTAAATTATCTTTTTGAGGTTGTTTCAAGATCCCTTCTTTTGATGCATCTGTGAAATCATTCAGGATCAGCATCTATAAGTAAATTTCTTTTCTTCAGTGCATAATCTACCATTGGTCCATGTAATGGAAATTTAGTTCAGCCCAACCTATTTCGGAAAAAGTGTAAAGAAAAGAGTTGTGCCAAAATTCGCATGGATGCGAGATGGCGTGTGTTTTCAAAAAGGCAAGGAACCAATCAGGAATCGGTCCTTCCAAAAAAATTTTCCAACGCTTCCGGAAATCGCGACTTGCCTATCTTTAAACAGTTACATTCATGCACAAAAAGTTCTAAAAATATTTTTGCGTTTTGATTTCTTCCCAAAAATTTATACAAAATAATATCCTTTAGGACTGAATGTAGGGATTTGTTTTCTAGCGGTTCAGTTTTGGAAATATGAGGTGAAGTGTGGTTGGGATAGGAGCAAGATTACTTCTTATCTAAATAAAGACCGCTAAAGCATACATTACTAGTTTGATCTATATTATTATTATTATCCTGATACTCCTATATCCCTATATCTTCTGTGAAGATCCCTTCGAAGCTTTTTCAGCTTGTGCGAGTTCCGGAAATTTTTAAGTGTCTTCATGCTCTTGATTACATTTTTTACAATGCTTGTGTCGACTAATTTTCAGTGATATTCTTTAAGTTGACACTCTGGGAATTGATGAATTGTATCGTCTTATTCTTTACAATTGTGGTTTTTGCGTCCAGGCAATCCGACATGAAATCTAGCACATGGCGATGTCATGTTTTGTTGTTGATTTGTGAGTTCTGATATCAATATCAAGGTACTGTTGCTGATGCAAGTAATATCTGCAATTTAGGTGAAAGATATTAGTACAAACATGAAGCACACTCATTACATTGTTGTTACCTGAATCAACAACAATGTACATACATTAACCATTAAGCATAGAAATATGCTTATGAAATATATATCACAAATATTATAATGATCTAATTAGTTCATTCACACTATAACGTCGTGAATAAAGATTTCCTCTAGTCTGAGAGGGAAGTATCGCTTCTTCGGTCCGTCTGCTCCTCTCTAAGGCATGTGCCGTAGGAATCGCCAGTTTGGACTACATACTACCTCAGATACTGAATTGTTTCAGCCGTTACTATTGGTAGTTGATCATAATTAAAATAAATTGTAGAAATTACTATGTTTTACTACCAATAAAAATATATATTACACATTTTCTTGTGACTCGAGTTTCGGGAAATGAACTATCCCATCATCAGACAACTGAAGACCTAACAGTGGTACAGAGGTATTTGAACAAAAGTGATAAATATTTTGAATATTTCAATAGATTCTAGACAACACCTAATAGTGGTACAGAGGTTTACAAGCGGAACGTGATAAAAAACCGGGTTAAAAAAGAGGGGCCTTCTAACAGATATCGGAATGTCGGCAATCGACAAAGAAGGTTGTTAAACAGATGGTACCCATTTAAATATCTCAAATACAATAATTTTTGGGGTTACATAGCTCCGTACAGTCATTCATTATTTTTACGTTGTTTTGTTGTACATCTCAAATATTTGGATTTACATAGCTCCATACAGTCATTCATTATTTTTTAAATTATTTTTATTGTGAACGAATTTGAAAATTTCAATAATCAAGTTTCTTTTCATTTGAATCTACATGTAAAATTTTCTTGAGATTTTCTTTTGTCGAAAGCAATTACTGTTTTCTAAAGAATGAGTGGCAAAAGTTGGATTTTTGTTTACTTTTCATTAAATTCATTTTATGTTCGTTGAAAAAGGTTTTAAATAGATGTTACTTTTTGAATATCTCAAATATTTTCGATTTACATAGCTCCGTACAGTCATTCATTATTTTTACATTATTGTTATTGTGAACTAATTTGAAAATTTCAACAGATTCTAGATAATAGAGTTTCTTCCCTTTTGATTCTACATGTAAAATTTTAAAATTGTCTATTGTGGGAAAGGAATGACCGTTTTCTAGACAATGAGTGGTAAAAGTAGAATTTTGGTTATTTTTTATGAAACTCATTTTATGTTCGTTGAACCTCGTGTTGAAGGAACGTCCTGTTTGTCCTATATATTTATTACTGCACGTAGAACAAGATAACTCATAAACTCCTGATTTGTGTATGTTTGGAGTAGGGTCCTTTGCGTTATCTTGTTCTACCTGCAGTAATAAATATATAGGACAAATAGGACGTTCCTTCAAGACGAGGTTCAACGAACATAAAATGAGTTTCATAAAAAATTCTACTTTTGCCATTCATTGTCTAGAAAACGGTCATTCCTTTCCCACAATAGATAATCTTCAAATTTTACATGTACAATCAAAAGGGAAGAAACTCGATTATCTAGAATCTGTTGAAATTTTGAAATTAGTTCACAATAACAATAATGTAAAAATAATGAATGACTGTACGGAGCTATGTAAATCGAAAATATTTGAGATATTCAAAAAGTAACATCTGTTTAAAACCTTTTTCAACGAACATAAAATGAATTTAATGAAAAGTAAACAAAAATTCAACTTTTGCCACTCATTCTTTAGAAAACAGTAATTCCTTTCGACAAAAGAAAATCTTAAGAAAATTTTACATGTAGATTCAAATGAAAAGAAACTTGATTATTGAAATTTTCAAATTCGTTCACAATAAAAATAATTTAAAAAATAATGAATGACTGTATGGAGCTATGTAAATCCAAATATTTGAGATGTATAACAAAATAACGTAAAAATAAAAATAATGAATGACTGTATGGAGCTATGTAACCCCAAAAATTATTTGAGATATTTAAATGGGTACCATCTGTTTAACAACCTTTTTTGTCGATTGCCGACATTCCGATATCTGTTAGAAGGCCCCTCTTTTTCAATCCGGTTTTTTATCACGTTCCGCTTGTAAACCTCTGTACCACTATTAGGTGTTATCAAGAATCTATTGAAAATAAATATTTATCACTTTTGTTTAAATACCTCTGTACAACTGTTAGGTCTTCAGTTGTCTGATGATGGGATAGTTCATTTCCTGAAACTCGAGTGACAAGAAAATGTGTAATTTATATTTTTATTGGTAGTAAAACATAGTAATTTCTACAATTTGTTTTAATTACATACTACCTTACATATGCTAAAAAAACAATACTCAATTAAATAAATTCATGTATAAAACCAAATCAACACTATTACACATAAGCTTATTTTTTTTGAAGATTTAATTATACGACTATCCAATATATTTTCTGAACTCTGATTATCAAGTCATCAGTAAACCCACTAAAATGTAATTATGTTTTATTGAAACAGTTATCCCTGAAATAAATACTGCTGCATTGTCTGCCCTGATTGCATCAAGTATCTTGTATGAAATTTCATCAATTCCTTTCTTATGGTTTAGAGAATAAAGAATTTCTTTGTACAATTTTTGAATTCCAGGTACTTCTTAAGTTGAAATGAATTTAACAGTTTTTTAACTGAATGAAGAAAAAACCAAAAATAAACAATTCAGCAACAATTATTTTTTCATTTTCAATTCTAAACATCCTTTATGATATTGTTATTAAATGTTTCATTTAAGAAATTCAGATTCAGTGACATAAACTAAAGAGGTATATTCTAAAAAACAATATAACAATACAAGTGTATAAAAACATGATTAACAAAAACAAAGCAAATAATATTAAAAGCTAATTTTTTGACAGCAATTTTATAATACTATCTAATTTATTCTTTTTGGACTCAGGTATTGAGTCTTCTGTAAATCCACAGAAATGTGAATTATCTTCAACTGAATCCGTTATTGCCGAAATAAATACTGCTGCATCGTCTGCCTCCTTTACATTAAGTAGTTTTTTGTTTCCACCCACTGTGCATACAGTATCTTGACCTATAAAACCAAGAACACTTTCAGGATTTTGCATATACTCGTTGTAATCATCTCCTTCACCTATCTTATCCAAGAATTCCTTGACTGATTTATGGCCTGAAAAAAATCATTTCATTTAATGAAATTTTTGAAGTACTCTAGTGATATACAGGAAGTTTTTAAAGAATAGACTTTTTTAACAGGAAGTTCATCAAAATGAAGAATTTTACCTGACATCAGCTATATAATTTACACAAATATTTTTACTTTTTTTTGATTGTCTCGGTCTTTACTTGACGGAAATTCATCTTTAATATAAAAAAAGAAATGTTAACTTCCGCTATTTTATTGATTTACACGACAATTGTTTCGTCATACCATGACTTCATCAGGTGAGTTTTAAACTGAGGTATACAATGCAAAACATAACCTTAAATACAAAGCTATGGTACAAAAAATAGAGGGGTGGAAAGAGATGGTATACAATTAATGAAAAATATTAAGTAGGGGGAATCTGTTTAAATCTTTTTGATCATTCAATAAAATTTGTCTTTTATTATATCTATTGATCTCTAAAGTTTCTAACAGATTTAGTTTCTGACTTTTGTTTTCAATATGTAATATTTCATAGTTCATATTAAAATTATGGCCAGTCTCTAACAAATGATTGGCATAAGTTGAATTCGGTTTATCATTAATGTAACATTTTTCATGTTCTCGTATCCTTGTTTGGAATGAACTGTCTGTCTATCCCACATATACACATGGGCAATCACTACATGTTGTAAACTCCTGATTTTTTGGTTTTATTTATTATTTTTTATTAAGCTGCCTAAAGAATTAATAGTTTTAAAACAGATGTTATATTTTTATTTTTTCTTTAAATATAAAAGATAGCAAGATATTTAAAGAAAAAAGAAAAATATAACATCTCTTTTAAAACTATTGATTATTAATAGAAGCAGCTTAATAAAAAATAATAAAGACGTCATTCCTAAAAACAAAAAATCAGGAGTTTTTCCTTAAAAAAAATTTTTTATTGCTTTAAAACGAATTTGTTGATTAACAATCGTTTTCTCCCACTTCTAACTAATATTAAGGAACCATTTTTTCTTTAAAAATCGTGATTTACCTTTTTTTTCTATATAAATTTTTTTTTCCATTTGTTTAATTTTTCATTGTTTATATAATAAACAATTTGTCATAAACAAATAAATTTTTACTTTATATTTTTTTCCCTATTCTTCTTACTGCCACAAATACAGACATGATTTTTTTAAAAATTTAAAAAATTTAAATTTAAAAATAAAAAAAATAATAACATAAAAATTAATGAAAAAAAATCATGTCTGTATTTCTGGCAGTAAGAAGAATAGGGAAAAAAATATAAAGTAAAAATTTATTTGTTTATAACAAATTGTTTATAATATAAACAATGAAAAATTAAACAAAAAGAAAATTTTTTTTTTATATGGAAAAGAAAAGTAAATCATGATTTTTAAAGAAAAAATGGTTCCTTAATATTAGTTAGAAGTGGAAGAAAACGATTGTTAATTAACAACTGCGTTAAAAAATTTTTTTAAGGAAAAAATTTTTTTTAAAAAATCATTATTTGCATCAAAGATTGATATTCTTTGAAAAAATTTCAATTATTTTATAAACAACGCATTTGTTTATAACTATTTTTTAAACAATAAGAGATAAAAATTTTAAAAAAAAATTTCTATGTAGCTTCCTACAACATAAAAACGGACCATTAATAATATTTTGAAAAAAAATTTTTTTCGATAATTAATCGAACTTTTTAATTTTGCAACAACGAAAATTGTTAATAAAAAACTGAAAAATAAACATTTTTAAATTTTTCCAATAGGAATCTATTCTGAAGTCTTCCAAAAATTACTCCAAGAGAGGAAAAAAATCTCAAGTTAATAGTTTAACAATTATCACACTTGCAATGTTCATGTCCAAGCAGAAAAAAATTATTAATTAACTATTGCATAACTAATTGAAAAATTGAGATAAATTTTTTTTTTGGCGGATTATTGTTCATTCATCTATCCAGTATGCTCCTGAATTTTTTCATTTATCAAATTTCATATTTAATCTGTTAAAATAATTTTTATTATAATAAAGTGTCCAAAGTAGGCGTTGCTTACGAAAGCCAGATTACCCGTTTTCGGCCGTATTTTCATCCCTCTGGGAAAATTATTAATATTGGGACTACAATTCCGCGAGTCGACACTTTTTTTAGGAAATTTCCTCCTCTTTTCGAATCTTTTTTCTTTCAAAAATCTTTATTAGTTTTTGAGATATTTACAAAAAACTAAACCCTCTTTTTTTAGTTAATTGTTAATAACTTTTGCAATTTTTGTAAACGGAACTTCATTTTCTTCAAAAATCATCTAGATGCCATTCCGAATCGAATGACACCTTGATCATAATTTTCGGAGACTGCTGAAAAAAGTTGACCCAAAAGGTACTTGTTGACTAGACTAACCTTCTGACTTAAGACGCAGAAATTTCCTCAATTTTACCTAACGTTTACGAACTTCCGGTATTAACTGATGAAGAACTCGAGAATATTTTGAATTCTCAAGACAACCGACAAATAAGCGATGACCAAAATCATCAGAACAAAGACAACAATGGTGATTCTAATGCTACCGTTCATTCGACTCAAGAAGACAACGGAAAAGTTATTCCAATCACAGAATCTTCAGTTAATATTTATCCAAATGAATTATTCGGAATATTGGCGAACAGTTCAATTTGAAATATACCAAAATCTTTCAGAAAAATACTTATAACATAACTATAAGACAAAATTTCATAAATAACGATTTTTCGAAATTTTTCGAAGAAATATTCAGGCCGAATGAATCTAACGGAATACTTTTGAGAGACAATAAATTAAGACTACCTTTCATCAGATTTTGTAAAGAATCTTTCAATTACTCCGTAAAACTTTTTATAAGTAACACTCTTTTATTAGATGTATCTTCTGAAGAAAATCAAATCAAAAATAATTTCAGAATATCATGATAAAAATCATAATGGTATTTCAGAAACATTTAACCAATTATCGAAAGAATACTATTGGCCTAAAATGAGGATTAAAATCACAGAAACCATCAACAAATGCGAATTATGTCTGAAATCAAAATACGAGAGAAACCCTTACAAATTGAAATTTTCAGGCCCTCTTTTAGCTAAACGAACCTTTAAAGTTATACACATTGATACATTTTCATTTCAAAATTCGAAGTTTTTAACAATAATTGACTTTTTCAAATACGCGCAATTGTACCTTGTTAAGTACGGCACTGCATTGACAGTTCTAAACAACTTACGTCATTATTTTTCACATCATAACATTCCACAAAAAATTGTTTGCGAAGAAGGACGTGAATTTCAGAACAAGTCATTCACAGAATATTGTTAGTTGAATAAAATTAACCTACATTTTACAAGAGTGAATAATCCGAGCTCAAATTCCCCAATTGAACGATTTCATTCAACAATTTTAGAAAAACTTAGAATTCTTAAACTGAAAAATCCGAATGAAAATCCTTCTAACCTCATGATTACCGCGACATTAATTTATAATCAATCGATACTCAGCGACTGGTTATTCACCTTTTCATTTACTTCCGTACGATACATTACCAGAATCTTGTTTGAACATGACTGTTTATGAGCAGTATAATGAAAAAAGAAAACGGGAAATTTTACCATTTTTCAACCACATTTACGAACGGAATAAAGATAAAGCTCAAAAAACGTTAATCAGATTAAACGAGAATCGAAATGATCCTTCGAATTTAGAACAAAGAGAAGTTTATGTCGAACGAAGAAGACCTAGAAAAACGAACCCACCTTCGAAAAAATAGTTGTCGAACAACAACAGCAGAATAAAATTAGAGGGTTAACTGCAAAATCCAGAGAAACCACTGCCCACATACAGAAAGTCAAAAAACTAAGAAACAACGTCTGGTTTTTTCAGGATTCCGATAATCCTCCCGATTCAGTCCCAAACCAACCAGGCCCTTCAGGTCAATGAACTAAAAAGTAATGGATACTTCGAAGAACCTTTGAGTAATGCAAAAATACTTGACGATTATCATAATTTTCTATTCTTCATAAATATCACCCATTTGATAGATAACTTGGATCAGTTAAATTATATAATATTTAAATAAGGTTATTCTGATTTTCACAAATTTTTATTGTTATGTTCACAACAATTGTTTCGCTATCACAGTAGCATCATCAGGCAAGATCACATTTTGAATAACTAAGCTTGTTTCCGAAATCCGTTGCTATTTATATTACAGTAAGTACAATAAATTTTTATTGAGCACTAAAACCCAAAAAAGGGTCTCTGCAAATTCCAGCTTATCTGAATATATTTAACAGAGGTGAGTTATTTAAATCTATTTGTTCGTTAAGTAGTATTCCAATTTTATTATGTTTATTTATCTCTAGGGATTCTAACAGATTTAAGGCATAACTTTTGCTTTCTATATGTAGAATTTCAAAGTTATGGTTGAAAGTATATCCCGTTTCTAACAAATGGTTGGTATATGTAGAATTACTTTTATTATTGAGGAAACTCTTCAAATGTTCACAAATTCTATGACGGAAAGTTCTTCCAGTCTGTCCTATGTAAACTTTAGGGCAATCACCGCAGGTTAACTTATAAACCCCCGATTTATCATCTTTATGTGTACAGTCACTAAAAATGATGATACGGATTCTTTCCAGAATCCGAGGTGACAAGTGAAGTAGACACATATTAGCTTTTAAGTTCTGTTTAGACCTTAGTCGTACATGTATGTTAGATTAATCTTTTCGGACTCTGTTCCACTCTGTTAAAATTATAAAATCATTTATTCGTAAAGATTGTGATTTGTAGTTCAAAGAAAAAAAATTCTTAATCAACCAGATATTTTATGCAGGCGAGAAGGCACTCAATTTTTTGAAGGTGTCGAAAAAACCACCCCTAAACATTTTTTCACAAGAAACTTTTTTCCATATTCAATAAAAAAAATTATTCTTTCTTAACAAATATGATCTCTAAAATTCAAGGTTTTTGTGAAAAAAAAAATAATTTATCAACATGATAGCGTGAGTCCTAGTGGCTGGAATTATTTCCAAACTAGAATTTATCTAGTGAGCGGATGTCATTGTATTATGACAACTGACTATTTTTGGTTATTGAATTGTTTCAGTCGTTACTATTTGGTAGTTGATCATAATGAAAACAAATTGTAGAAATTACTATGTTTTACTACCAATTAAAATATATTTTACACATTTTCTTGTGACTCGAGTTTCGGGAAGTGAACTATCCTATCATCAGACAACTGAAGACCTAACAGTGGTACAGAGGTATTTAAACAAAAGTGATAAATATTTTGAATATTTCAATAGATTCTAGGTAACACCTAATAGTGGTACAGACGTTTACAAGCGGAACGTGATAAATAACCAGGCTAAAAAAGAGGGACCTTCTAACAGATATCGGAACGTCGGCAATCGACAAAGAAGGTTGTTAAACAGATGGTACCCATTTAAATATCTCAAATAATTTTTGGGGTTACATAGCTCCGTACAGTTATTCATTATTTTTACGTTATTTTGTTGTACATCTCAAATATTTGGATTTACATAGCTCCATACAGTCATTCATTATTTTTATTTGCGAACGAATTTGAAAATTTTAATAATCAAGTTTCTTTTCATTTGAATCTACATGTGGAATTTTCTTAAGATTTTCTTTTGTCAAAAGGAATTACTTATTTCTAAAGAATAAGTGGCAAAAGTTGAATTTTTGTTTACTTTTCATTAAATTCATTTTATGTTCGTTGAAAAAGGTTTTAAACAGATGTTAATTTACATAGCTCCGTACAATCATTCATTATTTTTACATTATTGTTATTGTGAACTAATTTGAAAATTTCAACAGATTCTAGATAATCGAGTTTCTTCCCTTTTGATTCTACATGTGAAATTTTTAAGATTATCTATTGTGGGAAAGGAATGACCGTTTTCTAGACAATGAGTGGCAAAAGTAGAATTCTGTTTATTTTTTATGAAACTCATTTTATGTTCGTTCAACCTCGTCTTGAAGGAACGTCCTGTTTGTCCTACATATTTATTACTGCACGTAGAACAATTTGTGTATGTTTGGAGTAGGGTCCTTTGCGTTAAGAAATACCGATGATAACTTGTTTTGCGTTTTGAAGGCAATATTGACATCTGATTTTGAAAAACTATTGGCCACTTTTTGACTTATGCCACCCAAGTATGATAGAGAAATAATTTTTTTATTTTCTTCAGTTTTTATGATAGGATAAATTTGGCTAATAGCTATTTTAGATAGTTTCTGTCGAATTAGATTATCTATTATATTGGGGTTGAAACCATTGTTCGCGGCTATTGATTTTATAATTTGGACTTCAGCTTCGCGGTCATTTTTTGATAAGGGTAATGCGAAGGCTCTATGGATCATCGATTGATACGCTGATCCAATTTGTTTTAATTATGACTAGTTTTGATTAACTTTGATTCAATTACAAATATTTTTTGATCTGGCTTATCATTTGGAGATTTTTGTCACATACTCATTAAGATGGCAGTGTACACAAACACAGAAATGACGGATATGCATTTTGTTAACATAAATAGAGGTTAATTCTGGATAGAAGGTATATAAAATTATTTAAATATTTTAATATTAGCCTTCTACATATTTAATTTGAAAAAATTATATTCAATAATTATAACTTCAAGAATTAAATTAAAATAATGTATATATATTATATATATATTTATATATATATTTACAGACGAGGCTAATTTTTCTAGAGATTCAATGTCGAATTTTCATAATAACCTCATATGGGCGGAAGAGAACCTTCACTCTATTACTGTATCTCACCACTAAGAACAATTTTCTCTGAATGTACGGCTTGGATATGTTGGGGATCAGTTAATTGGTACAAAGTTTCTACTAGATTGAATGGAAATACATACGTTCAATTTCTAGGAGAACTTCTTGTACTTCTTTAAAATATCCTTTTTTGTGTCCGAAGGACAATGTGGTTTATGCATGATGGGGTCCCCGCATATTTCATTCTAGGAGCACGTCCGCATTTAAATCATAAATATTAAAATCGACGGATAGGGCGAGGTGGACCTCAGTTCTGGCCTGCCCGATCACCAGATTTAAATCCTCTGGATTTGACTTTTTGGGTACATTTAAAAACATTAGTTTACAAGACTCCTGTCCAAGATATGGAAGACTTAAGGAACCGCATTGTTCTTTCATGTAGGGTTATTCAAAATACTCCCGGATCTTTTGACCGGGTAACCCAATCTATGCGTCTAGACTCTTGTTTAACGGCTAAAGGTGGTCGCTTTGAACATTTAATAAGATCACAAATAGTAAGAAAGAAATAATCGATAGAAATCAACAAATTTATTGGTTACAATCGATGAATATTTCTTTCTTGCTATTTATGATGTGTTGCATTTGACCTTCTATCTATTTAATATGATATTTAATTTGTGAAAAATAAAATTGTTTGTTTTGTTACACTTATTCAATATTTGTACCAGTTCTCAATGAAAATGTCAACTTGACATCTGCCTAATGGATAAATTTAAGGTCAAAAATAATTCCAGCCTCTACGACTCAGGCGTAATATCTGTTAATAAATTTATTTTTTTATAAACATTATGAATTTTAACTTGCAATGATAATAGACCTTATCTGTTAAGAATGGATCAAGCTATCCAAAACAAATCTTCTTATTGTAAAATATGAATAGGAAAAAAGGTTTCTTGCGAAACAAGGTTTAGGGATGGCTTTTTCTAGCCCTTGCAATCATAGAGGAACACCACTAAAAAAATTTTTGAGTGCCTTCTCGCCCGCATAAAATATCTGGTTAATTTTATTCCTGTCAGTTTTTAGATTTTTAAGAAAAAAATAAAAACTGTTTTTCGGGCGCCATCTTTAGGGGGCTGTAAGTAAGCAGAGACTCAGAAAATAAAGTTTATATAAAAGACCCAACCAATTTTTGATAAGGAATCACTCCCTAAATTTTTTCGCATATACACCCCCTACATGTAGATTAAAAAAAAAAAAACTTGATTATTGAAATTTTCAAATTCATTCACAATAAAAATAATGAATGACTGTACGGAGCTATGTAAATCCAAATATTTGAGATATACAACAAAATAATGTAAAAATAATGAATGACTGTACGGAGCTATGTAACCCAAAAAATTATTTGAGATATTTAAATGGGTACCCATCTGTTTAACAACCTTCTTTGTCGATTGCCGACATTCCGATATCTGTTAGAAGGCCCCTCTTTTTTAGCCTGGTTTTTTATCACGTTCCGCTTGTAAACCTCTGTACCACTATTAGGTGCTACCTAGAATCTATTGAAATATTCAAAATATTTATCACTTTTGTTTAAATACCTCTGTACCACTGTTAGGTCTTCAGTTGTCTGATGATGGTTCACTTCCCGAAACTCGAGTCATAAGAAAATGTGTAATATATCTTTTTATTGGTAGTAAAACATAGTAATTTCTACAATTTGTTTTAAATATATTCTTATTCTTTGAAAGTATGTATTGCTTGATTTTTCACAACCCCAAAACCACCAAAACAATATCATCTGCAGTATAGTACAGTACCATACTCACCTGACGAAGTCATGTTGTCATGAGAAAGTAATTGTTGTGAAATTAAATAAATTAGCGGAAATTAAGTTGTTTTACTTTAATCATCCAGATTTATTATTGTTACACCTAGGCTCAGTTCTGATGAGGTGATCAATGTCTTATTGGGGTATCTCATTCTAGGCCACTCTAACTTGATGAAAAGGCACTATACAAGTCTGTAAAGTCTGCAACCAATCATGTTCCGGACATGTTCAATCATAAACAGATCAGATAGTTTTGGGGATTAAGGTAAATGGTTGATGTGATGTCAATCCATGAAGGCATTTCACTGGTAGCATATAGTCTGGAATCTTGTTGAAATGTAGAGTTTTGAATGATGTAAAGAATCAATCACATATGGTTTGATTATTTCCTGAATGTAGCCCTCGATTGTCATGTTGGCTCTAATGAAAGCAAGTGCTGATATGTTACCATATACAATAGAACCACGTCGTATGTTTACCCTTGCCTAACCAGTATTCATTTCTAGACAGAATGGAAAATTGTCTTTAAAGAACACCCGATTCCAATTCTGGGCTCACTGAATTCTCTCTGCACACCAGAGTAGACGGTCATGTGGATGCTAAAAAAGACAAAATTTTTATTCGACTGCTGTACCCATATGTTACCATGCTCCTCAAACTACTGATTTGCAATGGCCAGAGTGTTGCTAAATATTCGCTAAGAGCCAAGCAATAAGTTGTCTTAATTGGTGACTTTGGCACTGGGCTTCCTCTGCAACATTCAGAGTCCCTTCCTCTGTGTCCTAGGCCTTCTTATCTCCAGGCTTGTTTAAATTCAAGGATAGTATATAATAAAGATCTACTGATTTTTCTGCAAACTTCTGTCATCGTCAGAGTAGCTTCAAGCAACCCTATAATTCGACCCCTCTCAACTTCACTATTATTATTATAATCCTGATACTCCTAGATCTTCTGTGAAGATCCCTCAGAAGCTTTTTCAGCTTGTGCGAGTTAGGAGTTTCAGTTGTGTTCTGGGTAGGCTTTGTTACTGCGATCTTGCGCCACTTTTAGGTCACAGCACTGTTAATTTTTGACCCTACAATAAAATGGTGGCAGACAACCTTCCAACTAGAAAATTTCTTTTCCACCTGAACAGGATTCGAACCCGTACCTCCCGGTCACGAGCCCGATGCTCTCCTGCTGAGCTGTCCACACTTTACGTCACTATGGCCATGCGCACCAGGAATGCAGCCTACCATTAATGTGTTGTGCATATTAATAAAAACACAATGATTGGGAGCAGATTGTGGTCCATCTCAGCATTGGATTTATCCCGATAGTGCTGCTTCATGATCTTTGCCTGCATCTTGCATATTCACTTAACTAATCTTAGTCAGTATGCAGAATATAGCCTAATCAAAAAGTACAGTAGCCAAATAAATAGGTATCTTGTTCTTTGGGCATAGTGAATGTATTGGTAGAGATGAAATAGCGGCATAAGTAACAGTACATACAAGGTAAGAACGACTGAGGTAAAGTGGTTCTTCTCCCTCTCCTAATACCCTTCTAGCCACAGGAAGTGAGAGCAATATGCTTTACCTGTCATTCTAGGCAAAAAGGCATATCTAAGCTAAAACCAAATATATGGAGACACAAACATTCATGATAAAATTAAATGAAATTGAAAACATTCAGCTTTCCTGCAGCTATTTTGTTCTATTAGAATCAGCCTTAGGAATGATTATAATAAATAATCAAATTACTATTTAAATATTTTAATATTAGCCTTCTACATATTTAATTTCAAAAAATTATATTTAATGATTTTAACTTCTGAAAATAAATCAAAATAATGTCATATAAGTACCACTTATATCGAATGACATATAAAATAAACATTCATTATAAGACATCCAAATGGTATAACAAAATCCAATAAATAAAAATAGTTAACCAAAATCCTATAAATTAAATATTTTGATTAGACAAAATTTTGTTTCTGCTGATCAAAAACAAGCAAAACAAATTTGTTTTCATGAGATTGATCAGCAGAAACAAAATTTTGTCTATTCAAAATATTTAATTTATAGGATTTTGGTTAACAATGAATGTTTATTTTATATGTCATTTGATATAAGTGGTACTTATATGACATTATTTTGATTTATTTTCAGAAGTTATAATCATTAAATATATTATAATTTTTTGAAATCAAATTCGTAGAAGGCTAATATTAAAATATTTAAATAATTTTATATACCTTCTATCCTGAATTAACCTCTATTTATGTTAATCGAATTACTATATTAGGAATTTTCCACCTCAGAATTTTCGAAGGGTGATTATTGCAGATAATAGGCAATGAACTACTACTTTTTAGGATTATTATAAAAGCTAGAGCAGTTTTTAAAGATAGAAAAGGTAAACCAAGCAAGTGCCCTTTCAGCTTTTCAATTTATAGTTAAAAATTAAAGTATTACTCTCTTAAACATAAATTCTTCATATATTAAGTCAAACCTATTGTTACTTCCATGTTATGAAGCTGATTATTTTATAAAGATTCAGAAAAATTTTCTACAAACTAAAAGGAAATACTTAAAACAACCATAACTAGAAAACTATGTAAAACCACATAACATTCAGATACAGAAATATAAGTTAAATTTTGGACTTCGTTCAATTAACCATCCTGTACACAATTCAGGTTTGAAATAAAATTTTTACTGTTTTTATTGATACTTGTTGCATTGCGTAAGACACTGTAAATTTAAAACAAATTGTAGAAATTACTATGTTTTACTACCAATAAAAATATATATTACACATTTTCTTGTGACTCGAGTTTCGGAAATGAACCATCCCATCATCAGACAACTGAAGACCTAACAGTGGTACAGATTTATTTAAACAAAAGTGATAAATATTTTGAATATTTCAATAGATTCTTGATAACACCTAATAGTGGTACAGAGGTTTACAATCGTAACGTGATAAAAAACCTAACAATGATACAGAGGTATTTAAACAAAAGTGATAAATATTTTGAATATTTCGATAGATTATAGGTAACACCTAATAGTGGTACAGACGTTTACAAGCGGAACGTGATAAAAAACCAGGCTAAAAAAGAGGGGCCTTCTAACAGATATCGGAATGTCGGCAATCGACAAAGAAGGTTGTTAAACAGATGGTACCCATTTAAATATCTGAAATAATTTTTGGGGTTACATAGCTCCGTACAGTCATTCATTATTTTTACGTTATTTTGTTGTATATCTCAAATATTTGGATATAGAAAGCTCCATACAGTCATTCATTATTTTTTACATTATTTTTATTGTGAACGAATTTGAAAATTTCAATAATCAATAATCAATTTTCTTTTGAATCTACATGTAAATTTTTTTTCTTCTTGCGATTCTAATCTGGATTAGAGCAATATTCCGTGTAAATTTTCCGTTTCTGTTTTATTAGTTATATTATGAATTTGGGTAGCTCATGGAAGAAAGGATGTCTTGTTAGTTTTGGACAGTTTTACTTGATATTTTCTGCGACGTAATTATTGAAGGATGTGATGTATTCTTCGGTGATACTCTCTCTGTTCTATATTTTGTCTTATGATATCTACATTTTGTGTATTACACCTATCAAAGGATTATGCAGTTTTTTGGGGTTTATTGTTCACATGGCGTCGACTTTTGGCACTGGAAATGGATTTCTGGCGACGATCTGTTGGAAATTGAAGATGGAAAGAATAAGAAACGATCGAATGAGAGATGCCATCCATGTTGACAAAACAGTTATCGATAAGATCCAAGACAGCATCTAATTTGATACAGGCATATGAAGAGAATGGGTGACGAACGTTTACCAAAAATTTTACAGAAATGGCCACCACAAGAAATAAAAGAGGAAGACCTAAAGCAAGATGTTTTAGTGGAATGAAAAAGGCCGTTTCCAAGCGAAATCTATGTCCAGGTGATTAATATTTACCAAACTACAAATTCGTTTGATCTGCAATTCAGGTTCTAGAAGGATAATGATAACGCATATGTCACGTTTAATTAATTTTACATATTATTTTCAAATCTCCCTAGTGAGAGAATCCCATATCTTTACTCTTTTAATTAATGCTTAAATTTTCACTTTGGATTGATATCTCTTTATAAAACTTTTGTATGTATGAATTTTTATGGCATGGTATGTTTTTAATAGTTCTACCTCCTGTTAAAAAACTCCTCTAACATTGAATTGAATCAGTCCTTACTTGGTGAAAATCCATATTAAATAATATTTAAATAAGGTTATTTTGATTTTCACAAATTTTTATTGTTATGTTTACAACAATCGTTTCGCTATAATGAATAACTTATTCAAAATGTAATCTTGCCTGATGATGCTACTGTGACAGCGAAACGATTGTTGTAAACAACAATAAAAATTTGTGAAAATTCGAATAACCTTATTTAAATATTATCCTCTAACATTATTCTATACTTACAAAAAATCTAATAGAAGAGTTGTTTTGGAGCTTTTATCAAGTATAACGTCAAATTTAAATATTACTTACCTTCTCTCTTTGCCATAGGTGCTAAAATTCCTGTGGGTCTTTTACCTTTCCTACTTCTACAAAATGAACAATTACAAACTCCCTGACATACAAAACATGACCAATAAGGATCTAGTAAGGCATCTTTAATGTCGACTCCATATCTGTTTTTTGCACAAGGGCCACAAAATTGACCTCTTACACCAAAGCATTCCAAATTTCTACATATAGTTTTTGTATCTATTGTTTTCTGCCGACACTGGTGACAACTTGAACCTAAACAGAAATATATATGTAAGTAGAAAATTTTTTTAAAGAGATGTTATTGAATATGTTAATTCAACTTACCGTTAACCTTATCATATTTTTTATCACTCATTTTATAAGATATACTGTTCAAAATTTCAGCAGTAATTTCTTCCGGTTGAAGTATTACTCGATCTGAGGTAATCACTCCTCTAGAAAAATATCTCTCTTGTTTTGAACGTCTCAATTGTCCGTTATTGAAGAGTTTTTCAATTTCTAACTCATCAATATCGTAATTTAAATCAAATTTCGGAATTTTACCAGCTAACCGATCTGATTTCCTTTTTTCCCCGAACATAGAAGCTGCAACTTTAAATGTTTCACCATCTCCCCTCGGTTTTCTGCATTTTTTTGTGTGATTTTTATGAATCAATACTTTCTTGTCAGAATCTTTTTTTGTTGTTTCTGCCTCATTCTTAGGCTTCGTAGTGCCATATATTTCTTGCTCCAATGAATTCAATTCGTCCAATAATTTTTTCAATTGAGGGTCCACATTAATATCCCCTATATTTCTCATGATGACATCTTGCATGCTCCGTGATGTTAAATTCATGATGAAATTATTTCTGTTCTTTAAAGTATGTTTATCGCTGTATCAACAATCAAAAGACGATTTCTAGCCCTACTTTTCCTACTATTTGATTTACCGGTCATTCATAACCATAGAATTATAAGACCACAGATTACTAATGTAGGAGTCCAAACCACATGACCCAATAGTATAATAGCGGGAATTGATTCACCAAAACCCCTACAGATTTTTGTGAGAATCTTTACTGATAACACCTGTTTTTTAACATATATTTTTACACTCTCACAGTCAGTTTAACAATCGAATAGAACAGTAGGGAACTTTGTATCGCTAATTGTTAACATAAGCAAGACTTGCCCAGAGTGGCAGCAGGCTTCGTCATTGTGGCAACCTGGCGATCGGATAACTGTGAACCTCATGCGCAGAGGGGGAACCGAACATAGATCAACAAGACTATATATAGTCCAATGAAGAAAATCTTGAAATCGGGTTTTTCGCTAATAGGGCTGAATTTATATGAAAATAATCAGAAAAAAGCGTATAAAGCTGGGCGCAAAGTAAAAAAATTTTCAATTCCCGGGAAGGGGGTCAAAAAAAAGAAAAACTACCCCAAAATACGATTTTTGGGATAAATTTCGAAAATATCAAAAAAAGTTTCAACTAAAAGTTGTAGAGCATAAAATTTTAGGTCTACCTCTCTCCGACCATTTTTTCCCTAAAACGCATTCTTTTACCCCTAGGACGGTATAAAGGATTTAAAAAATAAAAATTTAATAAAAAATGTAAAAATTGGACTTTTTGAATTTTTTTTTTCATTCTCTTAAAAAAATTATGAACAACAATCGTAGAGAAAAAAATTTATTTTTTTCATCCCTTCTATTAAAACTGAAGAGGTGAAAACGGGTTTACCTCAATATTTCACTTAAAACGGGTAATATTTAAAAAAAATTTTTTCAATTGATTTTTAAATTTTTTTTATAAATTTTGATGTAATATTTATATTTCTAGATTTTTACCTGCAGGTAATAAAACCTTTTAAAGACAGGTAATTTATGTATTCGTCCGACGCCTTTGTAGAAAGAGACAGAAAATTCAGCTATTTCGTTCTCACTTACGTCCTTACGAGTAGAGTTGATTGATCTATATTTATCGATCGACCCGCCTTGAAAAAATCTATTTTTCTCTATAATTTCCTATAATTTTAGGTGGGATCTACTTTTCGTTCAAATTCCGTCTTTGGTCATCCTTGTTTGGTCATTCCTAGGCGTAAGTGGCAGAGGGCGGTGACCGTTTGGGGAGCGCGGGAAAAGTCCGGAAATTTTCATCCACTCGTTTCGTCGCGACGGAAAGTCATCCGCAAAATATAAGGGCTTTAGCGGGTAGCGAGTCTATCGGACCTTCGGTCCGAACGGGTATTTTCGCGACGGGCTTTGCCCGTCGCGAAATATATCCGTTTTTTCCGACGGTCCGAAAATTTTCGGACGGTCTCTGTACTTAACTTCGCGGATCGCCCTTATTCGTACACCACAAAAATGGTTCGAGGTCGCGGTGGGCGGGGCCTGTTTGTTTACAAATGGAGTGCGCGGGAAAAGTCCCGAAATTTTCGAACTTTATCCGCATTTATCTCGGGAACGGAGGGACATCCGGGAACGGGAACGGTACTACTGTCTGGAAGGAAAGTGCGGATCTTCGGTCCGCACCAATACCCAGGCGACGCGCTTCGCCCGTCGGGATCTTATGCGTCTGGAAGTTAGCACTGCAAGATGGTGATAACGATGGTTGGTTGCCATGGAAATTGGAAATTGGAAATGGAAAAAATTAATGTAAAACAACTCTATCTCGCTTACTTTTTGAGATAATTCCAAAAATGGAAGAGAAGATGAAAATTTTTTTTTAAATTTTTTAAAATACCTCGAAAAGTAAGGGAGATAAAATATTTAAGTAGTGGACCTTTTTTGTAGCAAATATAATTATCTACAAAACATAACTAATATAAAATAACTCTATCTCGCTTACTGTTTGAGATATTTACAAAAATCTAGCATGCTGTCATAAATGCGTGCAAGACTCTGGGAGATACAATTAGAAAAAGTGTTTTGCCGTATCATACGGTTTTCATTGAGACGGAGAAAGCAATAGATTTTTCTATCTCTTGCGCACGCATGTAAGCCATGAGTTTGCGCATGCGCGATACGGTGACCATAGCTACAATGAGTAAGAACGAAATAGCTGAATTTTCTGTCTCTTTCTACAAAGGCGTCGGACGAATACATAAATTACCTGTCTTTAAAAGGTTTTATTACCTGCAGGTAAAAATCTACAAATATAAATATTACATCAAAATTTATAAAAAAAATTTAAAAATCAATTGAAATTTTTTTTTTTTAAATATTACCTGTTTTAAGTGAAATATTGAGGTAAATCCGTTTCCACCTCTTCAGTTTTAATAGAAGGGATGAAAAAAAAATTTCTTTTCTCTACGATTGATGTTTATAATTTTTTTAAGAGAATGGAAAAAAAAATTCAAAAAGTCCAATTTTTACATTTTTTATTAAATTTTTATTTTTTGAACCCTTTATACCGTTCTAGGGGTAAAAGAATGTTTTAGGGAAAAAATGGTCGAAGAGAGGTAGACCTAAAATTTTATGCTCTATAACTTTTAGTTGAAACTTTTTTTGATATTTTCGAAATTTAACCCAAAAATCGTATTTTGGGGTAGTTTTTCATTTTTTCACTCCCTTCCCGGGGTTTGAAAATTTTTTTACTTTGCCCACAGTTTTATACGCTTTTTTCTGATTATTTTCATATAAATTCAGCCCTATTAGCGAAAAACCCGATTTCACGATTTTCTTCATTGGACTATACAATACAAACAGAAAACTTGTGAGGGTCGCTTAAGTCATGTACAAGGGCAATGCAATTTAGTTAAAACATTCCGGTTGGATTAAATAACAGTTAAGCAAAAATACAAGAATGAAAAGCGAATTACAATGAGCGAGAGTGCAGTCATTAATTTCACATTAACACAAAGGTGGTATTCAAAAATGTAAAGCATGCAATTAATCAGAAGCATTTAAAAGAGGTTTACTTACTAAGAATTACCAAGGGACACTGTTATAAATACTATTATCTCGAGTAGACTACTAAATTGCTCAGGAGGTTTATTTCCAAGAACCATCCTCTCGAATGAATTCAAATACCATGGGGACGCTATAAGGACATTGTTCTCCCTTGTTATTCTCACTAATCACTTACTTGTCAAGTAACCGCAACACAGAGTATTTTGACACAGAAAATAAAGCGGGTAAATACAATGACATAATGGTGGAATTTATATAATCTATCAGGGACTCTGTGACTCGTATGATCCTTAGATGATCCGGATCTCTTCAATAGTAATTTCCAAAAACTTTTTTCAATGTTTCTAGTTTTTTATAATGAATAAATAATTATAGTTCAAACATGTATCTGTTATTCAAATAGTGAGTTTGAAGATTGAAACAAATATTTGAATCTATTTTCAGTTTTTCCTAGGGTTAAAATTAAAACAAGTGTTCAGAAATTACTGTTTTACTTACAAAACATTGAAATGCTTACATTCACACAACTATACAACAAATACATTTCAATTTTTTGGTAGTAAAACATAGTAATTTCTGAACACTTGTTTTAATTTTAACCCTAAAAAAAACTGAAAGTAGATTCAAATATTTGTTTCAATCTTCAAACTCACTATTTGAATAACAGATACATGTTTGAACTATAATTATTTATTCATCATAAAAAATAGAAACTATTGAATGAAAAAAAGGATGAAGTTAACGTATGTATTTGCAATATTTACATTTAATTTTTCTGTAGTACAACATAGTAATTTCCAAAAACTTGTTTCAATGTTCAAACTCACTATTTGAATAACAGAAATATATGTGTATCTATGTTTGAACAACTTGGAATCACTTGGAGATCTTGGCGGAGCAAATCAAAACCGCCATGGCCTCCGCTTATCACGAAAACTGCCCACTAAGATGTAAAAAGGATAACCGAAATTCATCTTGGTGGAATAACAACCTAAATAAACAAAGAAATGAGGCTCGGAGATTATTCAACCGAGCCAAAGTGACCGGTCAATGGGACAAATACAAGGAAGCTCTAACCTTCTACAATAAGAGCATTAGGAGGATCAAGAGGGAGTTGTGGGGCAAGTTCTGTAAAGGTATAAATGATGCCCCCGGAACTTCCAGAATACACAAGATTCCAGAGAGCCAGAGAGAATAACCAGTTCGCTCAAACGTCCGGAGGGTGGTTTCAATGGTTCCTGAAAAGAAACATTGGAGCTCCTTGCGAACAAACACTTCCCTGGATGTCAAATCTTGGAAGATACTGAAGCTCTTAAATGATAACGGATGTTGCCAGGGAGCTTCAACCTCTTAGTTAGGGAGACGGCGTTTCGTTTCCGAGCATGCGCATCTGAAACTCATCGGACAGGCTTGATGCGCAGGCTCTGCCTGTTACGCCGGTGACCATGCGTCCACTTGGAACGCTGATTTTCAAACGCAGTGCCTTACTCTATTTGTACCTGGCGGGGACGGTTAGTCACGATTCTTATGACTGGTCGGGTCCTCTATCGGTACGCCGGTCAAACTACGATAGAGCAAGGCAGGTTTCTGGACGAGGAGCGAAGAAGTCGTTCGCTACACACTCCCCCTCCAGTGAGCGTCGCTAAGGTCACGAATTAGGGCGATAGGATCAGGCAAGGATATAGTCCGCCGCTGGGCTGGTCGCGGTGCCATCTCCAGCGGGGATCTGCGGAACGATAGGAAAGGGCCATCTCGGGAATATGGATAGGGGGCAATTAGGGCCACCTAATGAATGGGTTGGTTCGCTCTTAAAGCAAACCCCCCCAATCACGTCGGGGTCACCAAATTGTGGGTGGTGTTGTGAAAGAACAATCACCGAACAATATACTTTATTATAAATACAATAGAAACGAAATAACAAATAAATAACAAGGACATAAGAACATGCAACACTACAACATTAAATAAGTGATAGTAACACTCTGTAACACAATCTATAACACGACTTAAATAACATGTATAAAGATGTACTACAAGAGCGACGCTGTGCCGTCTCTGGTTTCTTCCCAGGTTTTATCTCCTTCCGAGAGTTTGAGTTCGGTTGTTTGTATTTAGTGCTGTCATCTATTGGTCCATATTTCGCTAGCGTTTTTACCCCGGGTATCTCTTTAGATGATTCCTACCCTATGCTGCACATTTAGTGGACGCCATCTTTTGGCGGAATTAGATACCATTTGGGCTGGCGCCACAATACAAACGGAGGGGCAACTGGCGAATATCCTAAAATATAGTCACTGCACAAGCGGTCAGAGACGCAATAAGGTCTTTCAAACCTTTCAAAACACCGGAGGTAGACGGAATCTTTTCAGCCCTTCTTCAAAAGCGCATGGATGTGTTGATTCCGTATCTGCTAAAATTATTTAGAACAAGTCTGGCTTAGGGGGTTATCCCTACAAGCTGGACACTAACTAAAGTGGTATATATACCAAAGTGGGACGAACAGTATCGGAACCCTCTTCGTTCAGACCAATAAGCTTGACATCGTTCCTGCTGAAGAGTCTGGAAAAGGTGATTGATGTCCATATCAGGGGAAAGGTGCTAATTGACAGTCTCCCTAGCTCTCATCAATACGCCTACCAGGCTGGCAAGTCGGCAGAACTTGCATTGCATAATCTGGTCGGAAAATTAAACCAATCTCTCGATAATTGAGAGATAGCACTAACAGCGTTTCTGGACATTGAAGGTGCTTTTAACAATACGCTGCCGGCTTCTCTCGATGAGGCTATCGCTGCGAGAGGAATCGACCCGCTAATCTGTAGATGGATACAGGCAATGCTATGCGGCAGAACAATAACGACCTCCCTGCGAAGGGCTGTCCGCAGGGAGGTATTCTCTCACTCTTACTGTGGACCCTTCTCGTTGATGACCTGCTAGCGATCATTTCGCTGTGGGGAGTCGACGTTCAAGCGTTTGCTGATGACCTGGCAAACATAGTGAAAGGTAAATCGGAAGTGACGATATCGGCCGTCCTTCAAGAGATACTGAAGACTATTGACAAATTGTGTATAAGAGAAGACATGTCTCTTAACTCGCAAAAGGTAGTTATAGTACCATTCACTAAAAAACGGAAGTTGAATGGTTTAGAACCGCCGACTATCCGTGGTAAAATAATACAATTCTCATTTGAGGCAAAATACCTGGGAATAGTCCTGGACAAGACCCTCACCTGGAATGCACACCAGGATAAAGTGTGTCATAAAGCCAGAATGGGTTTCTGGACTTGCAGGCGGATCTGTGGTAAAACCTGGGGCCTAAAGCCCAGACAGATGTACTGGCTAAACACTATGGTAATTAGACCACGGATAGTGTATGGCGCTGTAGCGTGGTGGAAGAAAGGCCAACAAACGGTTGGCGAACAAAAGCTCACCCGACTACAGAGACAGGCTTGCCTTGCAATTACAGGTGCGTTTCGCACCACACCCACGGCAGCCATGGAGGTCCTACTAAATCTACCACCCCTGCACCTACTCGTGTAGAGGGAGGCGGAACGGACCACATACAAACTATATCAACTGGCGATTGACAGACCAGAGGCAATAGTGATGGGAGGCTCAGGATTGCTGGACGAGTTTTTAACGAACAGTATCCTATCGATGCCCTCGGATCTAATGTCAAAAATCACGAGCCAGGAACGGAATTTCAATGTAATCGTCCCCAGCCGGGACGAATGGACCCAGCATGCTGAGGTTCTATTGAGAACCGACCTTGGCTTGTTCACAGACGGCTCGCGAACGACGAACGGAACAGGAGCGGGAGTCTATGGGAGTAAACCGAGAATTAACATCTCATTGAGTCTCGGTCAAAACGCAACCATATTCCAGGCAGAAATATTTGCCATTGAGACCGCGGCGGAACTGCTGATAAAACGGCAAATCCACCACGGTAAAATCAAAATATTTACTGATAATCAGTCAGTACTAGAAGCTCTGGAATTCAGCTGTTTTACATCCAAAACAGTCTGTAGTTGCCGCACGGCTTTAAACAGGCTCGGTATGTATAACGGAGTCACTCTAGTTTGGATACCGAGCCACTCAAACTATTTGGGTAACGAGTAGGCGCATCGGCTGGCATTTGCTGGAGCTGCGCTGCATCTGGTTGGACCGGAACCATTCCTGGGAATACCACATGACGTGGCTAACGAGGCGATAACAGGCAGAATGAACTCAAGGCTAGAATCTTTCTGGCGGAGCCATTCTGGCCTGAAACACTCGAAGTTGTTCCTTGGAACAGCTTCGAACAAAAAGATGGCGAACCTAGCGCTAGGTCTGGATAGGGCCAAACAAAGAACACTTGTCGGAATTATGACAGGTCACTGCAGACTGAAAGCGCATTTGTACAAAATCGGTCTGGCTGAAGACAATGAATGCAGGCTGTGTCTTGAGGACACTGAAACAGCCATGCACATCGTCTCAGAGTGCCCAGCGGTGAGTCGCATCAGATTCGAGGTCTTTGGCCAGGCTTTTATAGCCCACAGCGAACTGAAAAAATTACCCCTGAACAAGATTATCGGTTTTATCCAAAAACTGGATCTCGTCGGGGAGATATAAATTAGGGGTGAACCACAATAGTCCGTGCGGACGCAGTGGTAGGGTGGACAGACGCCCATTCGCCATAAATGAATGAATGAATGAAATGTTTGAACAATAATTATTCATTGGTTGTAAAAAATAAAAACTATTAAATAAAAAAAAAGAAATAAAATTAACATATTTGAAGTGTTCCTAGGTGTTAAGACAAAAATTTAACCTTGAGAACATTAATTTATGATATCTTTAAGATTCAAAATGTCTTTCAGCTTGGTCCTTAATCGGGTCAATAAATTCCCTCTCTAGATTACTGAATAAAAATTTTGAATCAGGTCTGGTTGCTATTTTATTCACTTGCTTTCACCACCAGAATAAAGAACACCTAAAGACTCGAGCATAATATTTGATAAAGATTATATGATGCACATTTCATAATTTGAAAATTTAAATTCTTCAATATGATATTTTCAAAACATTTTGAGATTTTTCTTCTCTCACAAAGTCTTGGAATGAAATGAAAGAGATAATTAAAACACTGATTAAATAAAAAGTAAGTATAGTGTCCTGGTTTCATCAAATTACCAAATTGATATTTCCTACACTCAATAAAATGTAAATCTTTCAACAACTCACTATGACCAAGTAAATTAATCCTACAGATTACACAGTTTCTAATAGATAAATCGTTTGATCTAATTTTACAAATTGCACCACTTAACCTGAAGAAGTTCTTTTCCTATCAACATTTGGCACTGATTCAGAAATTGGCCCATACCATTTCAATATCTCTCACCTCAGGAAAATCACCTAGAGAAAAAATAATGTTATTAGATCAGCCATAGCAATTTGTTGGTGTGTTACATAGCATTGATTTATATTTTAAACTAACAAACTAAACATAAAAATAGTCTAGACGACTACATAGTAAATGAAAATTAACCAACCTGAAGAAATTATATTCCTCTCAATATTTGATCATCTGATAATTTATGCCAATCAGTTGGCTGTATAATTTCAATTCACCTCTTAAATAACTTGGGATCTCTCTTGGGAAAACGATGTCTAGGGCTGGTTAGATCTTGACACCCATGTACACAACATTTCTTAGTATATCCCATTTTCATTTGTATTGAACTCAATATTTGAAAATACACTTGTTAAGATGCACTAAACTGTTTTGAACTTAACTCTTACGAAATTTAATCAAAAGGAAATATGAGATGTAATCGAGGTTGGGCCATAACAAAACGTAAACAAAACCACTCTTTTTGAAATATATGACCGTTATTACAACTATGGCTAACGGCTGATGGTAGCGGTACCTAGCGGCGAAATTAAAAAGTATAAGTTCATGGTTAGCGCTAACTATTGACTGGTGCATCAACTAAAAACTTAGTTTTAGGTGGGGGTAGGGAAGTGTCCAATCCATATATTATTTTCTTGATTGTTTCGGTCCCTACTTGACGGAAATTCATCGTAAATGATTTGAAGTAAAACACTTTATTTCAGCTTAATTTTATTAATTATACTCAGGTGAGTATGGTCACCTGACGAAGTCAATATGTAATTGACGAAACAATTGTCGTTGAAAAATAAAAATAAGCGGAAATAAAGTGTTTTACTTCAAATCATTTTCTCTATATGATTGTTAATCTATGAAACTGAACAAGTTGTTGTAACTTTTGGTAGTGGTTCGTTCAGTTCTGTTCATAGATTAACAATAATAGTCTTGTTGATCTATGGTTCTGTTTAAGACAAAGGACAGATAGGTCAACGTTCAAGCTATTGAGCTATCCCAACCTTTTAAGAGTACTCTAACATATCCGGGATTTTACGGAGTACTCTTTGATATCTGGAATTTTGCGGAGTACTCTAAGGAACGCTAACCTTTTTATCGTGATCATCTAGTGGCGGGAGAATAGGACGTTACGTTGTGTAGACAACCCAAGTTACACTTGAACGAGGACGAGGGAACAGTGACGGGAAGTTCAGAATGCAATGATAAGTAAAAATACAATATTTGTTTTCGGAAGGCAGGGTTCCGCATCTGACTCTGTGTATGAGAGCGAGGTTATACTTTAGGACAAAAAAAGAGTCAGGGATAAGAAACCTTGACCTCTCTTCAGCTCCCATACATTCTTTAACCCGGTCCTTCCCTTTATTCATAAAATCAAGGTTCCAGAGATCGACAACCTTTCTAATACCCTAAAACATAATTAGTGTGCATGCAAAAGTAAATACAGCAATCAATTGAGTGAACACACAGATAACCTGGCAATAGGAACATGTAACAAAGATCTTCGAGGTAGTTTAACAATAACCCTTTGGTCAAGAATTCCCCATTCACACACCCACTATCTAATTAGATTATTATAATCTGGGCGCATAATATCGTTGTTCAGGAATGTCTTTTTGCGACATTCTGAAGACACAGAGGTTGTGGTGTCTTTTATTTAACTACTATTCATTATAATATTTATATCTGATAATAGTTGTTCAAGAAGGCCTTGTTGCGGCTCTTTCTGAAGACACATGGTTGTGGTGGCAATATCTAATTGCGGATCCACATTTCATTCACTCTAAACGCTCTGAATTCTCAAACAAAGTACCATTTTTAACCATCTCCTAGATCCTAATAAATAAGATGAAGATAAGGACGCTTTCATGTATGAAATATGTTAAATGGTCAATTCAGATTGAAGTAAACAGGTCGCCCCTAGCTGGAGCATCGATACAATAAAATACACCAATGGATAAAAAATACATGATACAAATAACACTCACGTTGATTAAAAAAATGTATATAAGACAGTAATTTATTTCCACAAAAATGTTTGTACTAATACAACAATTGTTTCACGATGTGGCTTCTTCAGGTATTACATTGTACTGTCTGACCCACTCACGTTGACCTCAAGTAACTCAATACAATAAACCAACTTTACATGTTAGGGCAGCTCAGTCGACTTCCCTTTGTGTTTAACCTTCACTTTTAATGAACAATGGACAATGGCGTTCCTTCGTTCCTGGTGTTTTTGTATTCTTTGTCAATCGGATTTGACTCGTTTGGCTTTTACCTAAACAACTATGTCCAACAATTAAATTGAACAACCTGCAACATAATTCTCACGTCAGTTGAATCTCTACAATTATCAATGATTCTTAAACTTTCACTTCCTCGTTCGTTCAAGTATCCTGGTCACGCGGCAAAAACTTTCAAGAGTACTCTAAGATATCTGAGATTTTACGGTGTACTTTAAGGAAGGCAGAAAATTTTATTCATCTTCAAGTCAGATTCTGTCACGCAGTGATATTGATAATTAGCTCAAATATATTCGATTTTATCCCATGTTTCGAATTCAGATATCTTACCTCATGCCCAAGTCAGACACAGTCACTCCGTGATTCATATTTTCAGCAAAACAAATATTTTTGAATATACCTATTCGGCTCATCTGTTCCGTATATATCTAATTAGGAGTATAAACTATTGTAATATAATAATTTTAACAGACATCCGTATAACCATTTCGAACAAAAAGTAGCCCGATTTGGTCAAGTTGCATTCTCGAAAGTTCTCTGTAATATGCAACATTAACAAATCTGCAACGTACCTATATTCGCCCTGCAGATCAAAACATGTAGATTTATGTTGAAATGGGTTAATTCATTTCATGCAGAAACGCATACTTGACTTACTCTTGTGAAACTATTTTCGAAAAGAGCATTATTGCCGATTGTTTGTAACGTAACGAAGGCAGAAAATTTTATTCATCTTCAAGTCAGATTCTGTCACGCAGTGATTAGGATAATGAGCTCAAATATATTCGATTTTATCCTACGTTTCGAATTCAGATATCTTACCTCAAGCTCAAGTCAGACACATTTACTCCTTAATTCAGATTTTGAGCAAAACAAATATTTTTGAATATACCTATTCGGCTGATCTGTAACGTATATATCTAATTGGGAATATAAGCTATTGTAATGATTTCAACAGGCATCCGTGTAATATCTACCACTTGATCTTTAACCCACTCATGGCCGTTTCCTTTAATATACATTCTGTCAAGAAAGTACCGGGAATTATCGATTTAAATCTGGCGGGGCAATGAGGCAGGTAAATTTTTTTCCTAGGTTGGTACCACTGTCCTTAATTACTATGCCAAGCTTGAGCGGGATCAGTCAACTAGTGTGTTTGCAACAGCTGATTAAGTCAGTCGATGTCAGAGTGCGTGCCGATTTTTACTATGGGTGATTACGTTGAGCAAAGAATTTGTTTAAAGTTTTGTGTTGCAAATGAATTTTCGTGTGCCGATGCATTGAAAATGTTGCAAAAGGCCTTTGGTGATAATGCTCTATCGAAAACATATCAGTGGTACAGAGCCTTCAAGGACGGTCGTGAAGTGGTCGCCCATCGACGGCTTCGATCGAAGATAACGTCGATAAAATTAAGGAAAGGGTGCTGGAAAACCGTCGTACCAGCTTGAGAGAGATAGCACATGATCTTAAGATATCCCACGAGTCCGCACGTACGATTTTGATTGATATTTTGGGCACGACTCGTACCGAAAGACCTGAATTTTCTTCAAAAACGTCATCGCGAACAGGTTGCTTCAGACATGCTGGATCGCTGTAATTCCGATTCTACATTCATGGAACGCATTAAAACTGGTGATGAGACCTGGGTCTACGAGTACGATATGCAAACAAGCCAGCAATCATCGGAATGGGTGGCAAAAAATGAGCCGAAACCGAAAAAACCACGCCAAAGCCGCTCGAAAATGAAGGTGATGCTCATTGTTTTCTTCGATATCCGTGGCGTGGTGCCCTACGAATTAGTTCCAGAGGGTCAGACGGTAAACAAGGAGTATTACCTAGGCGTTATGAAACGTTTGCGTGAGCGTATCCGTAAGAAGCGGACAAATTTGTGGGCGAACAACTCAACAAACGTGCTTCAGCAACCACCGTATTCACCGTATTTGGTTCCCTGCGACTTTCTCCTCTTCCCAAAACTAAAATTGCCCCTTCGTGGCACCCGTTTTGAATCGATTGAAGCCATAAAACAAAATTCGGCGCGAGAGCTAAAGTCCATCCCGGAAAGCGCCTATAAAAAATGTTCCGATAATTGGAAGTGCCGTTGGCATAGATGTATTGGAGCAAATGGAGCCTATTCTGAAGGCGACCCAATAAATTTTGACGATTAAATGTAAAAATGTTGTTTTAATTGAAAATTCCCGGTACTTTCTTGACAGAGTAGTATAAGTGTTTTTATCTCATTATAAAAAACGTTAATATGTGTGAAACTTTTTATATTTCCTATTTTCAATAAAAATAAAGTTAATTACAAATTTTCAAATAATGAAACAAGCAAAAAAACGAAATAATACCTGATACCTGACTATTAACCCTTACCACTGTCACCATTTACTATCTACATTCTACTCATAGTTCCTGAATCTAGTTCCCAACTCGAAAATATATCAAATCATATACTTACTTTACTAAACTCTCTTTTCGGAAAGAAATTGGGTTCGTGCGACGAGCACGAACCCAAGTTCTTGTCCAAAAGGACAAGTCTTTTGTTTTAAAAGTATTTTCTGAGGAGATGGATAGAGCAAAAATAACACATTTAAATGAGATATAACATATAATGAACTATTATGGTGTCAATCAATAGAAATTTCAATATTTACAAATTTTCAGTCTTTTGAAAAGCAATTGATGTAAAACGATATTCCAAAATGAAATCATGGTAAGTATTTAAATACATTTTCTGGAAGACTTCAGGACCCTGGACTGTCAATTTTAATAACTCATACTCTCGTTCTCGCTTATAAACAATTTATATTGAAAACCAATAAAGACATGTTAGTGACGTTACTAAAAAACCTACCTTTTTCGGGACACCGATACACAAAACCAGATAACATGTTCAATAGCTGAGCTCTCTACAAGGGGGTGTTGACCTCAGCCCAAAGGCACAACACCCCTTCAAGAACAAACACTATCATTTAGCCCTTTATTTTTCAACCTGAATTAAATTAAAACTATCCCGACCACGAATCGATTAGTGACTGTCTATCACCAATGCCTGACGACCACTGTCCTCTTTTTTTTTCGAACTTCCAAAACGTTGGCTTCTATCCTCCTACCGAAATTTTACTAAGTCGGCCATCCAGATCTTCTGACTTGTCGATTCCTTATCTCGACTTTACTGAGAATTCCCAATTTTAGCCTCGAAGTCCTTTGTGTCGTCAGCACTAAACTCATAATCGCGAACTTCCGTTCCCAAGACCTCCTCGTTGAAATTTAAATGAATCGATCTATTAATCATTACATTGTTGCTTCAAGATTCTCATCCGTTGTTTATGCAACTATTAATGCCGCTTATTAGCCGCGGTCCTCTCAAGTCCCCGGGTTTTATTATAATAGAATTCTTTGGATCAAAATTTATTTCCCTATTTCTAAGTAAAACATAGGCCCTTTATTATATTACTCTCCTCAATGAAAAAGTTTTGGCATTACATAGCCATAACTTTTCCTATTCTTATGAATCCGTATGGCAGTCCACAAGTCCATTCGCCTTGGTACCTTATAACAAGCAATAAAATTCAATAAGGTTCAATCTCACTATAATTAAAGTAAGGTGGTATGTTCCGGAAAAATGGAATTTAAATTATAACACAATCATGAACAAAAATCAAAATGACCTAACTAAACTGAAATAGAATAGTCAATAGTTAATTACATGAGTGATATTGAAAACAAAACAATTTACTCAATTGCTATATCTATCACATTCAAACTCCATAATGTTCTACTATACCTTGATAGCTTCTCTCGAAAGATGGCCTTTCATCTCAGGAATAAACTTCTAAAAGTAGCTCTCAGGTGTTACCAATATACTAGATAACCGTAGATTAAATTAAATGTTCAATGAAATAGTTTTTCCAAAAACAAATATCCGTATGACACTGCTATAAATCATATAGTCCGTACGTTGCTTGTACGAAGTCAAATTCCGCTGAGCGCGCACTAATTTTCGTACACAAATTGTTCAAGCACAGCCCTTTTACAGTCCAGTGACGTAGACTACGAATATCAGCAAGGTCGAGTCTTCAAATCACGTCACATCCATATTCAAGTTTATAACTCTTACGTTTTCTTCTCTTTTAAGGCACATCGCCTATTCCTAATCAGGGAAGATACTGCCCAATCGGTAATTCCAGGAACGTTTTTCCCATTCATTTCCTCTTTTTCTGTACATTCATTTCAGGGCCTCCTTTTTATTATCTCCACCTTATTCAATATTTCAAATCTTGGAACTGGGTTATCATCCCAGCAAACTCTCTCAGCATACGACATCTCGTCATCTTCAGTAACTTATTAATTATTATTCTCACTGCTGGGGGAATCAGTGCGAAAAATAAATCTCTTCATCTCGTCATCCTCATTACATTTCAAATTGATACAAACTGACTGATTAATACAGTTGATTCCATCACATATACTTCGTAAAGCTATACAAATTCAGACTAAGGTTCTGGGTTCATCTTAATCTTCCTTGGCTCCATTCTCTCTTTAACGGAAGGAATAATACTAATATTCTCCAAATTCATCTATCTGGTCAGCAAGTAACACCGCTGCATCTATCGTCACTCTTGTCTTTACCTCGACAGCTTCATCATGATTCCATATTTTCTCCTCTATACTCATTTCAGTGACCGAAGTGGAATTATCTCGCACGTACTCAGTCGAAAATCGAACTAACAATAGGCCTACCGACAAATAAGCTCCAACACAATGAGCTCATCAATTTCGAACCTTAAATTCGTCCTTCACAACACTCTCAACTTTTTTCCATCATGTACAACACTGAGTTCAGTGTACTTCGCGTTATCGCGAAAGATGATTGTCATTATCTTCGCACTATTATCAGTTCAACAGGACACTATTTTTGGTAACATTTTGATAGCCCTTAAGAAGGTACATCCTTGATGATGATCAAGTATCTCATCTATTCCAGGTCCACCTCTGGCTGCCTTGTAGTCGATCTTCCATTCCTATATAACATACATCAAGGAAACAAAAGCACAATTGGTCAGAGACACATTCTCCCAATAAGAATAATTCCAAAAACATTGAATACAAAAAAATAAAAAAATTGTTACTTCATGAAATCATAAATGAATATTCATCAAAGTGTTTCCCTATCAATTAACAAATATTATCATGTGAAGCTTTACACTCAGAATCATATTCGCTTCTTAAAACCAAAAGAACACTGAATACATCAAAGAAATCAAATACATTTTCATATTGTTACTTGCAAATTAAAAAAAAAACAAAACTGATACCATGAAATCATATCAATTAATTCAAATAAATAAAGTTCATATACTCAAAATTATACATAAACATAACGGAACATGACCACCTATTAAGAAAAAACTTAATTATCACAAAATTTAAATTTAAGCCTCACTTCATTTTGTGAAGCGTTGTGCTCGCTCTTATATTTTCCTAGCGACCAAAACGCTTTTAATTATATTCCCAACTCGAAATTATCAAAATAAAACATGAAGTTCAATTTTGACTAACTTAGCATTTCTCTATAAGATAGTAAATTTTCTGTCTAAATGGAACAACTGTATTTACCCAACATAAAAAGTCATACCCAACTGAAAGTGAAAAAAAATTTCATCTTGAATTCATATCTAAACAAAAATAAATACACCTAGGAGTCTTTCGAGTTTTTCACGAACAATTGATACTTTCAAAATCTGAACTGAAAGTTAAAATCAATTCAAACCGAAAAATAATTTCTAAGTAGGATAATTTTCCTTTACCAATATTTTAATCAATCCGACGGATACTCATTCTCCTGTTACTTTCGATCTATTGTAATTTATGGAAAATAAAATAAAAATTAGTTATGTTCAAAATCTCTCTATGAAATAAAATCCAACTTTTCCCGAAAGTATTTTATACCAACAATAAACGGAAATTTATTTTTCTATATCAATATCACACTTTACTGAAAAAAAATTACAACTTTCTAATGAAATCATGCAAAAAATGTTAGTAATTTTATTCTACCCTTCTATCAGATATCTCAAACAATCTGAATTCAAATCTCTATTAACGTGAGTTTCAAATATTAACCGGGATTTTTCAATCCATAATTTATTTTAAATTTCTCCTAATGTACTTTGTTCACTTCTGTTCCAACTTGTAAAATAAATGTCCTGTGGGTCTTGAAGTCATTCTATACCAATAATTCACAAATGGCTACGTCAATGAGACGAATAAATTACCCAATTAAATAAACAACAGAAAACAATTTTAATTTTTTTTTCACAACATTCACCCTCGTTATTCAAGATCTGCTCATATCATACATTTTTTCGTGAAAGGTCTCATCTTGCTCTGAACAAATGATCACTGACTATATTACCAATATTATACCAATTTAATCTTGAAGAAAATATGAATATCTTTCCTTCAAACAAAAAAAATCCTATATCCTCTCCTTCCACATAAAATTCAATAGTATAAGAAAGCGGAATAATCCTCGAGAAGTCTTCTTCTACGCACCTAGAAAACAAATATTCCCCGTCCTTCTGCGGACAATTCTCAATATAACCACACTTATTTCGCCTCTCGCGAAATCCCAGTGTTTCTACGGACTCTTCTCAATAAAATACACTTATTTCGCCTTTCGTGATATCCCTGTCCTCTGCGGACTCTTTTCAACAGGATACACTTATTTCACCTCTCGTGATATCCCTGTCCTCCTGCGGACTTTTTTCAACAGGATACACTTATTTCGCCTCTCTCGAAATTCCCTTACTTCCTGAAAGAGAAATACATATCCCGCAAATTCCTGGGATCAACGTTTCCATTGCATCTGCTTCCCCATGGCTTTTTCTAATCCATTACCTATGAAAAGAAATCAATGCAGCTTCTAGTCCGTCTCTCACAGAATCCCCTATTCTCTTCCCAAAAAATAATAAAAATCACACTTCTCTGGAAATATTCCGACTTCTGCGGTCTCCACTTCTCCTATTGCTCTAAGTTTGCGGAATTTCCTTAAAAAAAAATTCACTCCCTTTCAATAAAGCTTAATATACTTTATCATATTCCTCTCACTTTCCCACGAAATTCACCATTACTTCTCAAAAAAATTAAAACTAAACTTTCCTCTTAAAAAAATTCCCTAGTACATAGATTAGTCCTTCTTGTGACATTATTTAGTCGTTTTTCTCGAAACGTTCTATTAATAATCTCTTCATGAAATTTCTCATTAATTGAAAAAATTATTTTATACTACATATACTCTACTCTTCTTACTTAATTCTTGAACCATAAACAAATTTTCTTCTCAACATAACTAATTATCTGATATCTCTCATTTTCATATCAATCATACATAAAACTGCAATTTTACACACTGAACATTCACTTCTAAACTTTCTTTTCTCTAACTCTCTAGAAAAATAAAAAACAATCCCACCTCTCTGTCACCATCTGTAATATCTACCACTTGATCTTTAACCCACTCAGGGTCGTTTCCCTTAATATATAAGTGTTTTTATCTCATTTAAAAAAAGTTAATATGTGTGAAAATTTTTATATTTCCTACTTTCAATAAAAATAAAGTTAATTCCAATTTTTAAACAATGAAACAAGAAAAAAAAACGAAATAATACCTAATATAAACCTTCTTCTGACTATTAATCCTTACCACTGTCACCATTTACTATCTAGATTCTACCCATAGTTCCTGAATCTAGTTTCCAACTCGAAAATATATCAAATCATATACTTACTTTACTAAACTCTCTTTTTGGAAAGAATTTGGGTTCGTGCTCGTCGCACGAAGGACAAGTCTTTTGTTTTGAAAGTATTTTCTGATGAGATGGATAGAGCAAAAATAACACATTTAAATGAGATATAACATATAATAGACTATTATGATGTCAATCAATAGAAATTTCAATATTTACTATTTTCAGTCTTTTGAAAAGCAATTGATGTAAACCGATATTCCAAAATGAAATCATGGTAAGTATTTAAATACATTTTCTGGAAGACTTCAGGACCCTGGACTGTCAATTTTAATAACTCATACTCTCGTTCTCGCTTATAAACAATTTATATTGAAAACCAATAAAGACATGTTAGTGACGTTACTAAAAAACCTACCTTTTTCGGGACACCGATCCACAAAACCAGGTAACATGTTCAATAGCTGAGCTCTCTACAAGGGGGTGTTTTGACCTCAGCCCACTATAATTTAGCCCTTTATTTTTCAACCTGAATTAAATTAAAACTATCCCGACCACGAACCGATTAGTGACTGTCTATCACCAATGCCTGACGACCACTGTCCTCTTTTTTTTTCGAACTTCCAAAACGTTGGCTTCTATCCTCCTACCGAAATTTTACTAAGTCGGCTTTTTCTAAGTTCCCATAGTTTCAACGCCTACACAAGTCTAGACCATCCAGATATTTTGACTTGTCGATTTCTTATCTCGACTTTACTGAGAATTCCCAATCTTAGCCTCGAGGTCCTTTGTGTCGTCTGCACTAAAATCATAATCGCGAACTTCCGTTCCCAAGACCTCCTCGTTGAAATTTAAATGAATCGATCTATTGATCATTACATTGTTGCTTTAAGATTCGCATCCGTTGTTTATGCAACTATTAATGCCGCTTATTAGCCGCGGTCCTCTCAAGTCCCCCAGTTTTATTATAATAGAATTCTTTGGATCAAAATATATTTCCTTATTCCTAAGTAAAACATAAGCCCTTTATTACATCCGTATAACCATTTCGAACAAAAAGTAGCCCGATTTGGTCAAGTTGATTTATCGAAAAATCTCTGTAATATGCAACATTAACAAATCTGCCACGTATCTATATTCTCCTACACAGCAAAACATATAGATTTATGTTAAAATGGGTTCATTCAGTTCATGCAGAAACGCATACTTGACTTACTCTTGTGAAAATATTTTCGAAAAGAGCATTATTCCCGATTGCTTTTAACGTAACGAAGACAGAAAATTTTATTCCTTTTCAAGTCAGATTCTGTCACGCAGTGATACTGATAATTATCTCAAATATATTCGATTTTATCCCATGTTTCGAATTCAGATATCTTACCCCATGCTCAAGTCAGACAGTCACTCTGTGATTCAGATTTTGAGCAAAACAAATATTTTTGAATATAGCTATTTGGCTGATCTGTACCGTATATATCTAATTAGGAGTAGAAGCTATTGTAAAATATATTTCTATATATCGGGACATTCCAACAAAGCATCCGTATAACCATTTCGAAAAAAAAGTAGCTCGATATGGTCAAGTTGATTTCGCGTAAGTTCTTTGTAATCTGCAACATTAACAAATCTGCAACGTACCTGTATTCCCTCTGTACAGCAAAACATACAGATTTATGTTAAAATAGCTTCATTCAGTTCATGCAGAAAGGCATATTTGACTTAATCTTGTGAAACTATTTTCGAAAAGAGCATTATTTCCGATTGTTTGTAACGTAACGAAGGCAGAAAATTTAATTCATCTTCATATCAGATTCTATCATGCAGTGATACTGATAATTAGCTCAAATAAATTCGATTTTATCCCATGTTTCGAATTCAGATATCTTACCTCAAGCTTAAGTCAGACATAGTCACTCCGTGATTCAGATTTTGAGCAAAACAAATATTTTTGAATATACCTATTCGGCTGATCTGAACCGTCTATCATCAATTAGAAGTATGAGCTATTGTAATACATATTTCTATATATCGGGATATTTCAGCAAACATCCGTATAACCAATTTGAACAAAAAGTAGCCCGATTTGGTCAAGTTGATATATATCTTCATAAATCTATATGTTTTGCTGTGCGGGGCGAATATAGGTTCGTTGATGATTGGTTAATGTTGCATATTACAGAGAACTTTCGAGAAATCAACATGACCAAAACGGGATACTTTTTGTTCGAAATGGTTATACGGATGTTTGTTGAAATGTCCCGATATATAGAAATATGTATTATAATAGCTTATACTCCTAATTATATATATACGGTACAGATCAGCCGAACAGTTATATTCAAAAATCTTTGTTTTGCTCAAAATCTGAATCACGGAGAGACTGCGTCTGACTTGAGCATGAGGTAAGATATCTAAATTCGAAACACGGGATAAAATCGGATATGTTTGAGCTAATTACCAGTATCAATGCGTGACAGAATCTGACTTGCAGATGACTAAAATTTTCTGCCTTCGTTACATCACAGACCATCGGGAATAATGCACTTTTCGAAAATAGTTTCACAAGAGTAAGTCAAGTATGCGTTTCTGCATGAACTGAATGAATCCATTTTAACAAAAACCTATATGTTGTGCCGTGCAGGGTGAATATAGATACGTTGCAGGTTTGTTAATGTTGCATATTACAGAGAACTTTCGATGAATAAACTTGACCAAATCGGGCTACGTTTTGTTCGAAATGGTTATACGGATAAAATAAAATAGAAAGGATTTTTACTTGATAGAAGAAATATAACAAAATTTGAATATCAAAACAAATTGAAATATGTTTATCTTCTACAATTTTAATTTCCAAAAGAATTTTTTTATTCAAAAACTTTTAGAATTAAATTAATGTCTAAAACAAGCACCGCTTACATTTAATAGACGTATATAATCAAAACTCAATATACAATGTCAAATGAAATAAATAACCCAACAGATATACGAAAGTAATTAAAATTAATAAATAAATATTCAAACGAGACAAAATTTTGTTTCTGGTTTTATCTTAAGATATCGACTTTCGATGAAAGCGATAATAATCTTCCATCTAAAGTAATCCGAATCACGTTAAACAGCCATTTCTCAGGAAATAATCATGTATTCTATAAAACCGATACGAAACGCATTCAAACGATGAATGAGACAAATAAGCTTCATGAATTTAAGGCAAAATATTTTTAATGTGAATACCGCTACAATCCCAAAAGTTTACGTATCACACGAGTGGATTGTTCCTGAAGTTTCAATTACTGAGTTGTATAAACGCATAAACCTTTCAACGAAATCAACGAAAATGTATAATCAGTTACACAAAATCGATATGAACTGGTATGAAATATTAATAGGAAAACCTTGATTTAAATATATTTTTTTAAATTTTCACATTATATGAACCCCACGAAATTTTTCATAAAAGTATGCGGTATCATTTTACTTCTATATACCACATTCCAAATCGAAAAGATCTGTTGTTTCGAAAATATTGTAAAAAATAAGAAAAAATTCCGAAAATCAATAACTACGATATCAAGAGAACTAAATTTCTTATTAATGAATTCAGTGAAAATATTTTGAATCCAAACCTATCTTGAAAATGCAAAGACTCTAGCTCCTTTCCTTCGTCAGTTATCGTGCTTACGAACCGGTAGGACAGAATTAAATTTGACCTCAGATTCTTCATCAGTAAGTCGAGTCCAGTCGTTCGGGACCATTTTCGGTCCAAAATTCTGAAATTACTTTGGGCGAAATGATAGCATGATATTACCTAGAACATGCACGCAAAAAATCCATAATAAAATAATAATCCGTAACATCAATACGAATTTTTGTTCAACGTAGCGCTAAATAACAATTCAGTGCCCAATAATATCGCCAGTCTCAAGCATAATACGGTCACTGCGCTATTTTAGGATGCCACAGCTGTTCACAGTCTGCTTACGTATCTTTGAAGCGGAAAAAACCATCTTCAGCTTTTACTCGCATGAATTCCAAGAACGAATGCAAGATAATTAGGCAAAGTAAACAAATCCACTTTGTCAGATGCACTGGATGCCAAGTGAACCGTAGTTTCGATAGCCCTATGATATACGAAGTATACACGAAATCGACCCAAGCGCCAGTACGATAAAACTCGCTGAACCTGAAATATCCACGGCAGTCGAGATAGTTCAAAAAATGGTCAATTTGGCACCCCGCTGAAAATTAGCGTAAACGATAAAGAATGTTCCTTTATATCATTCACCGATGTCATTTCGTGTTGGTAAGTTGGCATCTGTATATTGGATGCCACCTTACTTCGGATGCCATCTATACCGGTAATTTTACATGAGGGTATGCAACCTCGTGTATATATATATGTATATATATAGTTATATATATATATATATATATATATATATATATATATATTAGTTATATATATATATATATATATATATTGTTATGGAATAAATAAATAAAATTTTGTAATTTACTTTACCACACTTTTTAGTGGTGCCAATTTGATATGGTTTAAATATATAATTCCAGAATGAATACTATCTAGATCACCCTTGTATTTAGTTGCTTGTATTTAATGTTGCCAGCTAGCTCTTAAGATTATAATTTTGTTGTTGAAATTTGAATATTAACTTTTTTAATTATGAACCGACAAGGACTCTACTCTGAATATATGGAGACTGATTAAATTTTTCTGTGTCTGTCCTATTTATAGTTTTCACGAAAAATTAAATTTCGAAGCTTATTAGCTTCTGTCAAAATTATTGAAAAATGATGCTTTCGATGATTTTACAAAATTTACAATATTTCTTGGTTCAAATTACTGTTGAAAATTAGCCTATTTTTTGAAGTACATTTTGATGTATGTTTCATGTTGAACAGAACAGTGAAAGTCTTGCTTTTCATAAAGTAATAATAATAAAGTATTTCAAGTGTCAAAAATTAACAAAGTGTAACTTCCAAAGTTTATAACTTATTAATTACTTAATATTACTTATGAAATTGATTAAATTTCTTTAGCTTAGATGCTATTACAATTCTATTGATGCCTAAACATCTTGAAGGATATCTCTTACATTAATCATTTCAGAATATCTGACGTAGACACTTTGTTTTCCTTAATTATTTGAATTTTGATTGAATTTATTCTATTTACATCATTCTGGTGAGTTACATTAATTTAGCTTATTCTTTGTCAGTAATTTCACTGATGTTTAAATATAATTCATGATAGTAACAAATCTTTTCAACAATTTCTTCATCAATTTCAAATTAGATATCTAAATTCAAATTACTTCTATTTATTGCAACTTTGGCTGTTTTTACATTGAATAATTGTGAATTGGAATCTCCCTGTGAATTTTGTTAATAAATTTTCAACAAGATTACTGATTTTTGATTACCGTTCGAAGAATTTTCATTCGACTAGTCGTTAAGTACTCTGAATATGCTTTTTCCTCATAATTTTTGCTTGCCAGTATTTTTATGAATTGAATTATCCATATTTCTATCATAATGGATCTCATTTAATTAATTTTGGTCTGGTTACACTCTAAGGAGTCAACTTCTATAGAACGGTGAGTCTTTTCCGCTTCTTCAATATTTTTATGTAATTATTTAATTTAATTATAAATTGCATGAGAATATATATATATATATTTATATATATATACATATAAAAGAAAGTCGTGTTAGTTACTTCACTTATAACTCAAGAAAGGCTGAACCGATTTAGCTGAAAAATTGGCAGGGAGGTAGTTTAGAGCCAGGAGAAGGACATAGGATACTTTTTATCCCGTTCGACAGCATTCCCGTGTGACTTGACATGTAACGTCAGTCACTATAAAACGTGGTATAACAAAAAAGAATCAGACTTGGAATAACAAAATTGACGTATAATGACAGCTATGTAATGACGTATGGATGACAATTTGATATTTGTAAGAAATCTATATATATAAAAGAAAGTCGTGTTAGTTACACTATTTATTACTCAGGAACGGCTGTACCGATATGGCTGAAAATTGGTGGGTAGGTAGCTTAGAGCCAGGAGACGGACATAGGATACTGTTTATCCCGTTCGACAGCGTTCCCGTGTGATTTAACATAAAACGTCAGTCACTATAAAACGTGGTATAACAAAAAAAAATCAGACTTGGAATAACAAAACGCAAATGACAGCTATGTAATGGACGTATGGATGACAATTTGATTTTTGTAAGAAATCAATATTAAAACTATTTCTATTAAATAAATAATTAACAATCATAATGTAATGATGGAGCCATTGCCCATTCAAATAAAAAGTGAAGTGAACAATAAAATGCGGTATAACAAAAACGCTTCAGACTTGGAATAACAAAGCGCAAATGACAGCTGAGTAATGTATTTATGGTTATTAATTTGATTTTTGTAAGAAATCAATATTAAAACTATTTCTATCAAATAAATAACAATCATAATGTAATGATGAAGCCGTTGCCTATTGAAATAAAAAGTGAAGTGAACTATAAAAGGTGGTAAATCAAAAACGCATCAGACTTGGAATAACAAAACGCGCATCTCGAACAGCTAAGTAATTTTGTCTATGAATGGTTGAAAATTTGAGTTTTGAATCACCAGTAACTAGCTTTAGTAGTTCAAACGAATGTACCCCTGTTGAATTCCCAACAAAAGGAACTTTAATGAAGGCAATCGATGATGAAAATGGTGGTTTTTATTTCCTAGATGCCCCTGGTGGAACTGGTAAGACATTCCTCATGTCAGTAGTTTTAGCCACTCTTCGTGCGAGATTCAACATAGGGTTGCAGTTGCTTCTTCTGGAAGCAGCCATATTGTTAGAAGGATGCCGTACGGCTCATTCAGCATTAAAATTGCCGTTAAATCTTCAAACTATTGAAGAATCAACGTGTAATATTGCAAAACACTCAGCAATGGCCACAGTTTTATCGGCATCGAAAATCATCATCTGGGACGAATGCACAATGGCGCATAAACGTGCATTAGAAGCACTTAACCGAACATTGAAAGATTTACGCAATGACTCGAGATGTTTTGGAGGAGCAATGATTTTACTGTCTGGCGATTTCCGCCAAATACTGCCAGTAATTCTAAAATCTACGGCTGCCGACGAAAAAAACGTTTGCCTCAAATCGTCGAATCTATGGAGCTATGTGAAGAAACTGCAGCTGACAACAAACATGAGAGTTGCATTGCTTAAGGATACCTGATTTCTCTGAGCAATTGCTGACTATCGGTAATGGTCAAGTACCTGTCGATGAATCGAGCGGATTGATATCATTTCCAAATAATTTCTGTAATTTTGTCTCATCAGAAGAAGAACTTATCAACAATGTATTTCCAAATATTATTTATAACTACAAAAATAATGAATGGTTGAGTGAGCGAGCAATTTTAGCGGCTAAGAATGAAGATGTAGATGACCTGAACTACTTAATTCACAATAAGATCATTGGAACAATGCATTTATTCAAATCTATTGACTGCGAGACGAATGAAGATGAAGCCACCAACTATCCAATTGAATTTTTAAACTCCTTGGAAATGCCTGGTTAACCACCGCACAATTTACGCCTGAAGGTTGGCTCCGTAGTAATCATGCTTCGAAACATAAACCAACCAAAACCGTGCAACGGTCCGCGTTTGGTGGTTAGAAAATTGATGAACACTGTAATTTACGCGACGATACTGAAAGAAAATTTCAAAGGTGAGGATGTTCTCATTCGCGATGATCTCAACCGATATGCCGTTTGAATTTAAAAGACTTCAATTTCCGATCCGTCTTGCATTTGTCATGACCATCAACAAATCACAAGGCCAATCCTTAAAAGTTTGTGTTTTGAATCTAGAACATCCATGTTTTTCCTGTGGTCAATTATATGTGGCATGTTCAAGGGTCGGAAGACCATCTGCGTTGTTTGTTTTTGCGCCTGACAATAAAACAAAAAATGTCGTGTATCACAAGTTACTTCAGTGAAGAGCAACCTATGTACTAAAATACAGAAACAATAATGAATGATTAATGTATGTACTTGGTTTATTTTGTATTTTTCAATAAAAAATCAAAATCTGCTTATTTATTGCCTTTAAGGCGGAATAGAGTTCGCCGGGTCAGCTAGTATATAATATATATATATATATATATATAATTAACGAGGGTCACGGTTCTGACAGCTATTTTACTAATTGACAAAGCATGGAGAGCTGTAACACCCCTAATGATTCTCAACTGCTTCAAAAAATCCGGTTTCTTAAAAGAAAATCAAGAAAATCTTCCAATACTTATAGATGATGAAGAACCAGCAATAGAACCATTAGTTGACATCAGCGGTGTGAGTTTTTCTGATTTTGTTCAAGTGGATGAAAATGTCTCAGGTTCACTAACCGATGGCGAAATTTTATCTGCGACAGATACGCAAAGTAACGATGAAGATGAGGACGATACATCGGAACCTTTGGCAGAGGTGTCAGTTAAGGAAGCAAGATCCTCATTTGATACCTTACAAAGCTTCTGTCTACAAAAAGAAAGTGATGAAAAAGCACTTCAGGCACTTTTTCTCTTAAAAAAAGTTATTGAGCAGTGTGAGCAGCAGAATTGTGCTTTAAAGCAAACCAGTATAAAGTTCTTTCGAAAGATTAATTAATTCACATTATGAATACATGTATGTACACGAATGTACCTCTTTATTCTTGTCATTTTTATATTAATAAATAAAAATTAACCAACACTTAATAATTCGAAGTTTTATTTATTTTCTCTCACAAATTTCAAACCATTTGATATTTCAAACACTCGATAATTCGTAATATTTCAAGAGTCCCTCGAGTTTCGAATTAACGAGAGTCGACTGTATATATATATATATATATATATATATATATATATATATATTTTTTTTTTATTTTTTTTTCCGTTGCATTGCGGATGATCCGCCGTGGTGTGACAGAGTTTTACTTCACAAAGGGACGTAAGGTGATGAAAAAGGGAGGAAGTAAATTAGCTTCCTTTATCTGTTATAACACATGATGGTGCTCCAAACCTCGTTATCCAATTTTGGTATAAAGCTCGAGCCTGTTTCTGCTGATATGTCCTGTAAGGAAATTGCCTCAATCCAATTCGTGTATGTCAAAATATATGTTTTTCCATCTGATACAGGTAAGGGTCCAACAAGATCTATATGAATTGTTGAAAATCGTTCATTTGGTTCAGAGAACTTGGCCACCTCGGATTTCGTATGTTTGTAAATTTTATTTTTTTGGCAATTCATGCAGGATCGAGTCCGATTTCTGACATTCACTTTCATTACAGGCCAAACAAATCTGGCAGACATGTTTTTCACCGTTGCTTTCACTCCTTGATGTGCACAACTATGAATGTGGTCAAAAACTGATTTACGTTCTGTTGAAGTGTCACACCATAGAACTATTCCAGAATGAAGTTTGTGTTGTTTGAACTGCAAAGCAGTATCACTCCTTTTTAATTCCGAAAATTCGGTGTCGCTATTTTGTGTATCTGCGATTTTTTTGAAATCAATTGCTTCAATACTATCAATTCGAGACAACGCATCTGCAACGATGTTATCGTTGCCACTGATGTGTTGTATATTAGTAGTAAACTCTGAAATATATTGGAGCTGTCGCAGTTGCCTATTAGCTTTTTCATTCTTCTGACGAAAAGCAAAAGTTAGAGGTTTATGATCAGTATATACACTAAAATCTCTAGCTTGAAGTAAGTCTTTGAACTGCTTGACTGCCAAATACACACCTAGGAGTTCACGGTCATACGGACGGTAAACTTTTTGAGCTGAATTTAAATTTTTCGAAAAGAATGCAAGAGGTTTCCACTCTGATCCGTCAAACTGCTGCAAAGCTGCGCCAACTGCGCAATCTGATGCATCAGTAAATAGTGCTATTGGCAGGTTTGGATCGGGAATAGTTAATAATGCCGCATTGGCAAGATCGGATTTCCAATTTTTCAAAATCTTCTTCTAATTTTGAAGTCCAATTAAATAGTCTGGTGTCTTTTTTACGCGCACCTTTCAATAACTCATTTGAGTCAGCTTGAATGTGTGCTGCATTTTTAATATAAGGCCTGTAAAAATTTATTATGCCTAAAAATTGTCTCACTTCATGAATTGTTTTTGGACGCTTTAGATCAAGAATTGTTTGTACTTTACCAGGGAGCGGTTTTGATCCTTCCGGAGTTATAAAATATCCTAAAAATTCAATTTCTCGGACGCCAAACTGTGATTTTGAAACATTAATTCTGAGACCGAATTTCAGAAGCCTGTCAAACACTAATTTAAAATGTTCGATATGCTCTTCTTCAGAGGAAGATGCTATAGGGAGATCGTCAATACATGAAAATACGAATTCTAAACCTCTGAAAACTTCATGAATAAACCGCTGAAAAGTAGAAGGGGCGTTTCGAAGTCCGAATGGCATAACAGTAAATTCGAATAACCCGAATGGAGTTGTAATAGCAGTTTTATGACGATCTTCTTGGGCTATCGGTATATGGAAATATGCTTTATGAAGGTTAATTTTTGAAAAATATTGTTTTTTACCTAATATGTGATTGAAATCTTCGATCGGAAGGATGGGGTATCGGTCAGGAAGAGTTCTTTCATTCAATCACCTATAGTCTCCACATGGACGCCAGGAGCCGTCTTTCTTCTGAACCAAATGCAAGGGGCTAGCCCATTGAGACTCTGATGGCTGAATAATACCATTATCTCGCATAAATTGAAATTATTTTTTAGCTATAGCTAATTTTTGGTTATCAAGACGCCTAGGTTTACAATATACTGGTTGTCATGTTGTAATGATATGGTGTTTTACATTGTGCTTAATGTTGTTAAGAATAAAATATGGTCGAGTTAGCTCGGAATAATTCTTCAACAGTAAATTGAATTTATTAAGATTTTCACTGAATAAGATACTCACTAAGTCTTTTGATGAGATGGACATCAATTCACCTGTTTTTCTTAGTTTCGTGTCAACCAACTGTTGCCTCTTCAGATCAATGAATAGGTTGAATTTTCTTAGGAAGTCAGCACCTGAATACATCCTGATGTTTTGGCGATGATGAAAGGCCATTTGAATGGACGCCCTAGACCTAGGTCAATTTCCATTAATTTGGTACCACAGGTGGGTATCCTAGTACCATTAGCAGCATAAAGATAAAAATCATCGTCCTGATTTACTCGTGCTATAGGTTTCTGCTTATATGGCACAATTGATACATCTGCACCGCTGTCGACCAAAAATTGCAATCCCGTGTTCCTGTCTACCATGAATAAACAAAAGTTGCAGCAGGGGATCGAATCAGTAGCAGAATATGCTGCACTCTCTACTACTGATTGGAGTTTTCCGGATTCTTCCAAGCACAGGGGGCAGTATATTTTTCTGGGTGGCACCTTTTTCCCTATCGAAAGTGGAAATAACAATATTTACAATCAGAATTGTATTTATGCCTGGATTTTGACCCCCCTTGATTTCTGCTAGGGGTTTGACTACGCCTAGTAGGTCTTTCTCCATAATTTACCCTCATCTGCTTTATTTCTTTACTTAAGGCAGCAACTTCTAATCTCAATTCATCGAGTTCACTGGGGGCACTTTTTGTTGAATTGGAACGGTTTACAGCATATAATGTATTTGGAGGGTTCATTTCAAAAATTTTATCGGCCATATTTGCCAGCCGATCAACATCTTCTTCACTAGTGATGACTACATTTTTAATATAAATTGGAAGATTTTCTAACCACAAAGTTTTAATGACGCTCACTGATATGTCTGTACCTGCTAGAGCTTTTAATTTCCTTAAAATTTGGCTTGGTTCTAAGTCTCCCAGGTTATGTCCTGTTAATAATCTCTTTATCCTTTTTTCTTCACTTTCTGTGAATAAACTTGTTAGCCTTTCTTTAGCAAGTTGATATTTGTCGTCATCTGTACCTGTTGCTATATCCCAAATATTTTCAATTAAAGAAGGTTCTCGCTGGGATATTAATTAATATTGTTGAATCCTTCTTGATGCCATTAATCCGAAATTGGGCATCTATTTGATAAAACCAACGTTCAGCTTTTTCTGGCCAAAATGGTGGGATTTTCACAGATATTTTATTAATTTCTGGAAGATCTTGATTACTTGTAGCTAGATGGATATCCATTTCTTCTTGCATAGTTGGGGATGTAGCTTGAGTGCACTGGTTTATATGTTTATAATCACGATTAAATTGAACACGTGTGGGGGTCACCAATTGATATATCAGACTTGCCACTTTAATATAAAATTATTTGGAAATTAATATTCATATAGTTTTAATGAAATTAATTAATATTGTATTTGAATTTATGTTCAAATGATTTTAGTTAATATAATTAATATAATATTTGCCTCTACAAAACAACACATTCACAATAAAATTTCAGTCATAACTATGCTTATTAAAAAACATTGGCAGCACTATAACCATAAGATCATAACAGATCTCTTGGAAGTAAATTTTAAACAGGAGTGAAATGATAAGGGTGAAGCTTCTCTTTATTCAGAATTTTTATAATTGATGACCGACTCCCATTACAGCTCTCAGTTGACCTGAGTTCAGTTTAGTATTTTCATCTATTGTAATTAAAATTTCATCTTCTTCATAAGGTGCTATCTGTTTCGGACGACAACCCAGATTTTTACAACAAAATCAGCCAATTTCATTTAAACGATCAAATAAAATTTCACGATTTGGTCGCCTCTTTTCTTGATACAGAAATTTATACCTTCTCACTGCATAACGCCGCAAAAGTTTTCTGGTGGATATGCACATATCATGTCCCTCATTTATTCGTTTGTAAAATGATTGTAATGAGATATTTCAATCGAACAAGCTTTAAAATATACAACAATTACCTATAATCTCACAGTAAAAATAACCCACCGAGAAGAAATGACATTTACCAGCAAACTTTTTTATGATGGTTTAAAGCATACTTTTCATAAATGAAATAATATTTGAAATATCCTTCTGACATAATGAACTGTTCAATTGCGTTTTTCTCGAAAACGGGTGAAATCGTAATTAAAACAAATTGTAGAAATTACTATACTACCACGAAATATATATTAAACATTTTCTTGTGACTCGAGTTTTGGGAAATGAACTATCCCATCATCAGACAACAGAAGACCTAACAGTGGTACAGTGGTATTTAAACAAAAGTGATATATAGTCGAATTATATAATTCGACAGAAACTATCTAAAATAGCTATGAGCCAAATTTATCCCATCATAAAAACCGAAGAAAATAAAAAAATTAATTTCTCTGTCGTACTTTGGAAGTCAAAAAGTGGCCAATAGTTGTTCAAAATCAGATGTCAATATTGCCTTCAAAACGCATAACAAAGTATCATCGGTATTATTTAACGCAAAGGACCCTACTCCAAACATACACAAATCAGGAGTTTATGAGTTATCTTGTTCTACGTGCAGTAATAAATATATAGGACAAACAGGACGTTCCTTCAAGACGAGGTTCAACGAACATAAAATGAGTTTCAGGAAAAATAAACAAATTCTACTTTTGCCATTCATTGTCTAGAAAACGGTAATTCCTTTCCCACAATAGATAATCTTAAAATTTTACATGTAGAATCAAAAGGAAAGAAACTCGATTATCTAGAATCTGTTGAAATTTTCAAATTAGTTCACAATAACAATAATGTAAAAATAATGAATGACTGTACGGAGCTATGTAAATCGAAAATATTTGAGATATTTAAAAAGTAACATCTGTTTAAAACCTTTTTCAACGAACATCCAATGAATTTAATGAAAAGTAAACAAAAATTCAACCTTTGCCACTCATTCTTCAGAAAACAGTAATTCCTTATTAAAAAGAAATTCTTAAGAAAATTTTACATGTAGATTCAAAAGAAAAGAAACTTGATTATTGAAATTTTCAAATTCTTTCACAATAAAAATAATGTGAAAAATAATGAATGACTGTATGGAGCTTTGTAAATCCAAATATTTGAGATATACAACAAAATAATGTAAAAATAATGAATGACTGTACGGAGCTATGTAACCCCAAAAATTATTTGAGATATTTAAATGGGTACCATTTGATTAACAACCTTCTTTGTCGATTGCCGACATTCCGATATCTGTTAGAAGGCCCCTCTTTTTCAACCCGGTTTTTTATCACGTTCCGATTGTAAACCTCTGTACCACTATAAGGTGTTACCGAGAATCTGTTGAAATATTCAAAATATTTATCACTTTTGTTTAAATACCACTGTACCACTGTTAGGTCTTCAGTTGTCTGATGATGGGATAGTTCATTTCCCGAAACTCGAGTCACAAGAAAATGTGTAATATATATTTTTTGGTAGTAAAACATAGTAATTTCTATAATTTGTTTTAATTATGATCAAATACCAAATATAAACCGCTGAAACAATTCAGTATCTGGGTGAAATCGTGTTTAAACGAGAGAACCAATTTTACATACAAATTGTTTTTACGGATTTGCTAATCAAGATCACTATCAAGTTTTCTCAGAAAAAGCTATCGCTTAATATCATCATCAGGAATTACTCACATGGCACCTCCTACAACAAAAAGTGAAGTTTCACATAAAATAATATTCCTTGTGAATGCCTCTGTACTGATTTTGATAATAATTGAGAAATAAACAGTGAAATTATTAGCAAAAAACGAAAAAAATTCAAATTTAACGCCCTGTATCTTTTTCGACAGTCATATTTTATTGAGGTATTTTTGATCTAATCGTCATATTTTGGTCCAAATAATCTGTTCTTTGTTCCAATAATTATGATTTATTTTGAATAAATACTTACATGAATATGTGTTCTCAGAGTTCATATTTTCCTAATATTTCTTCAAAATTGTGCCTGGATACAAGAAAGCAATTGAAATTTTACACATTCAACGTGGACTAAAAAACATAATAAAGGGTGATCTTTTTTATTGTCTACAATTATTGATAAGAGGTGTGAGCTGCTATGGTAATATAAAGTTCTACAAATCATAATTCTATACTGGAAAAAAAAACAAATCCGATAAGGTTTTCTTAATCACTGGGGCATAATGTTCTCCGCATGCAGAGGTCGAGATAGTAGTGTGTTCTCCGGCTCACCCTTGTTTATTGATAATTTGATTGATATATACTGAATCCGTGTTTCGGTAAATCTGGGAGTGAAATAACATTGGATCGTTGAATTCTCCATTTTTCTCTAGTTGAATCGCAAGAATTTAGCATTTCAGAATGGTTTTAACATCCCAACAACAATCTGACGTCCGTGATATTATCAATTAATTGATAACGGACGATACCTTCTTATCAAAATTCGCTGAATGTGTTGCTAAAAAAGTTCTAGAGAAACTAGACAGGAAGATACAATGTTTGTATACGAAATCGACTGAATTAGAAACAGAGGTCGTTAAACTTAAGAGCGAAAATCTCAACCTCAAAAATCTTCTGAATAATTTAGAACAAAACCAGAAATCAAAGTCGCTCAGAATAATTGGAATTCCGCCTGAAACTGAAGAAAATACCAAGGTATTAGTCCATAAAAGATTGATTGAGAAGTTGCAATTATCAAAAACTGCTTTCGAGATAGAGCGATGCTACAGACTAAAATCAGCGGAGGGTAAGTCTGGGCTGTGGCCCCTATTAGTAACTTTTACAACTTCTGCTGATCGTGATATTGTCTATAGAAATAAATCTAAACTAAAGGGAACAGGCGTATTTATTACTGAAGATTTAACGAGAGAAAACTATAATTTGTTCAATGTCTGTAAGTCAAAATTTGGGTTCAGAAATGTATGGACTTCAGAGGGGAGAATTTTTGCACGCATTGATAATATAATACGGAGACTTCGGAATATGGATGATTTGCAGGGATATGAGGTGCAGTTGGGAGAATCAGTGCGGGTCTAAATTTTACATAATAAACGTCTTGTCTGTTGACGGTGAATGTTCCATTGAAATTGTTTATTAATTTTGTTATTATTTCATTGTGCTTTTTTTTTGATAATATAAGTTAGATGATTGATTTAATATGTGCTAATTTGAATGTAAGGTCATTGCTCTCAAATTTTCTTGAATTACGTGATGTACTTTTGTTAAATAACTTTGATTTGTTGGCGCTAATTGAAACTTGGTTGAAGGATGATCCGGATGATTCTTTTTTCATTGATGGATATCGGTTTGTGAGAAATGATAGGATAACTAGAGGAGGAGGTACTGGTATATATGTGAAGGAAGGAATCGATTATGAGGTTGTGAACTTGGAGTTGAAGCTCGAAAGTTCAACTATTTTGGTTACTGTAAATAAGGTAAAATTTTTGTTCTGTGTTATTTATAAGCCACCAAAAATTGATAATAATGCTAGTTTACAATTACTCTTGGATGATATTGAGAATTTTATGCTGAAGTCTGTAGCTATGGTCGATAAAGTTATTTTACTGGGTGATATGAATGTTGATTACTTGCAGAGTGATAGTCTTTACTGCAAGTCTTATTTGAGCACCTTGGATAACTTTGGTTTGACGCAGTTGGTAACTCAACCAACTCGAAAAACTGCCTGTCTTGATCATGTAGTCACCAACGTTCCTGATATTTTTCACTCGGTGGATGTTATTGATTTTCATGATAGTGATCATGATTTGGTCAAATTTTCCGTTTCGATTCCTGTTCATAAGTGTAGTCCTAAATTTTTACTATATAGAAATCTTAAAAAATTTTCATTGAATCTTTTTCAGAGAGATTTGGAGCTATCTCACCTGAGTAATATTTTTAAAACTAATGATGTTGATGAAAAGGTGGAGATCTTGAATAGTGTTTTAGCTGACTTGTTCGATAGGCATGTTCCTCTTGTTTCACGTCGCATTACAAAACCGCCGGCTCCTTGGCTATCTGAGGATATCAAGGAACAAATGAAGTCTAGAGATAGGGCCAAGGCAAGATTCAGAAAGTCGAAGAAGGCAACAGACTGGGTAAGATATAAAGAGCTACGCAACTTGACTACACTTAAAATACGTAACTCTAAAAGGGAATATTTTTCTTCGTTGTTTCGAACTCATAATAAGAGAGATTTGTGGAAGCAACTGAATTATATGAATATAGGTAGTAAACAACGACCTTCGATTCCTCACGGTTTAGCTGACCCTGATGAACTGAATAACTTTTTTGTCCATTCCATTCCGACTAGTCAAAATAGTTCATCTGATGAGTTTCTCAATTATTACTCTTCTAACACTTTTTGCGAATTCGAGGTGAAAACAACTTTCTCACTGGTTGATGAGGCGTTGGTCAATAAATATTTGCATGATATACAATCGAATGCCGCTGGTTCTGATGATCTGAGCATCTCATTGATTAAATTGTGTGGTCCTTCCGTTCTGAAGTATCTCGTGAATATAATAAACAGCTGCATTCTGAGTGGATACTATCCCTCAGCATGGAAAAATTCTATAGTCTTTCCGATACCAAAAAAACGTAATGTGGAGCAGCTCAGTGACTTACGACCTATCAGCATATTGCCTGCTGTCTCTAAGATATTCGAGAAGATCCTGTATCACCAGATGATTGAACATCTAAATAAGTTTGAAGTGCTTCCGGAGTTTCAATCGGGGTTTCGTAGAGGTTACAGTTGTACGACTGCTCTTCTCAAAATAAGTGATGACATTTTATTGAATTCCGATGGGGGTCTTGTAACAGCGTTGATCTTATTAGATTATACAAAAGCATTTGATACGATCTCACATGATTTGCTGATTGCTGTGCTTTCTTTCGTGGGATTGTCCGAAGATTCAGTTTCATTGCTTACGAGCTATCTTTCTAATAGAACCCAGCGTGTGAAAGTCAATGGTTCACTATCGGGTCCTCTGCCTATATCTGTAGGTGTACCACAGGGATCATTGCTGGGTCCCCTGCTCTTCATAATTTATACCCATATGTTTTGGAAATACCTTAAATTCTGTAACGCCCATTTTTATGCTGATGATGCCCAGCTTTACCTCAGTTTTGTTGCTGGTGATGTTGATGAAGGTGTTCGAAAAATAAATTATGATCTCGCGACCATCCAAGAGATATCTGAGCAGCACAATCTTTTGGTTAATCCTGGTAAGTCATGTGCGATACTTTTCGGCAATCAGTCTGTGTGTGATCAGTTGAGTGAACATGTCCATTTTTTCATTGGAGGTAATGAGATTCCCATCGTGAAGAGCGTTCGTAACCTTGGTCTGATAATGGATAATTCTTTTCGTTATAGGTTGCATATTGCGGGTTGTATTAGGCGTTCTCTCTACGCCTTGAGGCTAATTTATCCTCACCGTAATGTTCTGCCTGTTGAGGTCAAGAAAGCTGTCTGTGATTCCCTGGTGCTGTCCAATTTTAATTACTGCTCTCAGGTATTTTTCTCCTGCTTGGATCAGGCTACTTTAAACTCAGTACAAAGGATACAAAATTCTTGCTTAAGGTTCATTTTTGGAATCCGTAAATTTGAGCATATAAGTCATAAATTGGTGGATGTGAATTGGTTGAATATGCGTAACAGATTTTTGGTGGGAGCTCTAGCTCCCACCAAGCTGATTTTATTGTCTCGTAAGCCATCTTATCTGTATCGAAAGATAACGTTCAGGTCTGACGTCCATAATCTGAACACACGTAGTAGAGGGCTTATATCTCCCCCTCCTCATAGTTTGTCACTATTTGAGAGATCTTTTAGTTTCTCAATTTATAAATTCTATAACAATTATATAGTTAGTTCTCTTGCGAATCTATCCGTGATGTCCTTCAAAGCTAGGGTCAGGAATTTGATTTATAGAGATCAGTGCGGTCAGAGTGATCAGTAATTTCATTTTCATATATGGCACTTTAATACATTCTTATAATTGTTAAGGTTGGAATATCCGAATACTTTTTCTGTTTTTTTTTTGTTTGTATTTTCGCCTCGAATTGTATTATTTTTTTATATATTTTTGATCAGGGTTTGAGTGGAAGAGCAGGGGTTGCAAAGCAGATTGCTTTATGGCCATCTGAACTCCGCCCTGAGATTGTTCCTTTCAGAATTCATTATATTATCTATATATATTTTTATTTTTTGTAATAAAGTCATTATTATTATTATTATTATTATTAATGGCAGACACGCGCACGTTTCGAACTTGTTGGTACTCGTCAGTGCAACCCAAAGCCAACATATCTGTCAAGTATCTATATTCGCTAAATAGAGAAACACTAGGGTATGAATTTATCTGAATATATCTACATATGTTCAATATTTGTTTAACTATATACCAACTAATAAAAATTCTCAATCGAATGGAAACAAATTGTTTTAAACTTCTGAACATTACGCCCTTCACGTTTTTTCGAATGAAAAAAATACATGGATCGCCTATATACCGCCAACCGTTTTTGCCTCGGAATAATATATGATAGATACTCATTAAACTTCGTACAATAGTTGGATGCTGTCCGGCAATGTTCTGAGCTATCCCTTACATTACGGAGTACTCTACAAGATTTAGGGGTTTACGGAGTACTCTAAAGAGCGCTAATCTTTTTATCGTGATCGTCTAGTGGCGGGCGAATAGGACGTTACGTTGTGTAGGCAACCAAAATTACACCTAACGAGAGCAAGGAAACAGTGACGGGAGGTTCAAATATTCAAAACACAGTAATACCAGAATAATATATTTCTATTAGTAATATTTAAAAGCAACAACCCTCAATAAATGGAAACATATTTATCAGCCTGTGGTTAAATCTACTCTACGCAGTGGTTCGCAAAGCGCCCCAGTGAAACCAATAGCGCCCCGGGTCTAAATGACTATTACTACATATTGTTAGGTCGGTACTCGCTCAAATTACATATCATTCTTATGCAGCGGAAAGGGTTAAAGGTAAAAGGGGGATACAGCCAGCGTGCACCTTCAACTGCACTTCCGGTAACCAGTGTTGAACCTTCCGTTACAAGGGGTAAGCTTAAAAGGACAGTAAGGTAAGGGTAACTGTGGTATGCCCAGGAAATCTCCTTGAAGAGGGGATCTAACACAATTTGAGTCGACCGGAGAAGTTACTATCAAAACGGACTGTATCTAGCTACCTCGGGGTGACAAAGGCCCAGGAAGGCTTAGCTATTATTGAAGAACGAACCGAACACTACCTGAAGGGTCACGCAAACTAATCCCTGGAGATATCACGGTACCCGGAACAAATATCTAGCAATCACTCACACATTCTCACAATAACGTTGGATATCCGGAGCTATTTACTCTCTATACGATATGTCGTCCTCTACCAGGACTAATCTGTGGTTTACCCTAAAGAACGCCACTGGTTCACAAGAAATACAATCTTTCAAGGTAAGTGGGCACATGGATATGACAAATATGAAAGATGAACTGACTAGGACATTATAAAATAGATACAGTACCCCATCACCTAGGCGTGTTAATGAACGTTACAATAAGAACAAACAAAGAAATAGGTGACTGTGGGATCACACAAGAGTACATACAAATCAGTTACATATTAAGCACCGCAATTATTAAGAACAGATAATATAAAATCCCTATTAGCAAGTATTACGCAGATAAAGAACCACTATTTACAAATACAGCAAAAAGCAATCAGGCACCGAGAGACAGTATACAATACAAACAGAAAACTTGTGAGGGTCGCTTTAGTTATGTACAAAGGCAATGCAATTTAGTTAAAACATTCCGGTCGGATTAAATAACAGTGAAGCAAAAATACAAGAATGAAAAGCGAAGTACAATGAACGAGCGTGCAGTCATTAAATTCACATTAACACAAAGGTGGTATTCAAAAATGTAAAGCATGCAATTAATCAGAAGCATTTAAAAGAAGTTGTTACAATTACTATTATCTCGAATACGTTACTAAGTTGCTCAGGAGGTTTATTTCCAAGAACCTTTCTCTCGAATGAATTAAAATACAATTGGGATGCTATAAGGACATTGTTCTCCTTTGTTATTCTCACTAATCACGTACGTGTCAAGTTACCGCGCCACAGAGTATTTTGACACAGAAAATAACGCGGGTAAATACAATGACATAATGGTGGAATTTATATAATCTATCAGGGACTCAGTGATCCTTTGAGTATCCGGATCTCCTCAGATCTCTCAGGTTTTTAAGACATATGAATTTTCTCTTGGGATTAAAATTGAGAGTTTTACTTTAAAAATGTTCTACTCAAAAGCTTATCGAAGTTTCGATTTTTGTCTTAGGTAATAAAACTCAATGTAAAATTCGTCCTTATTTTTAACATTTATTTTAAATAGAAATAAGTAAATAAATGGATGGAGTAGTCAGTTACTTTGTGATGGTTCAGTTTTAAATGGAATCAAATAAGTAAATAAAACTTAAGAGTATAAAATATATCATATATCTAAAATAATAAACGGCGACTTTATTAATTAACTTTCTTCTTTTCAAATCAGTATTCATATAAGCTTTCATTCAGGCTTTCCTTATGATTCGTATTTCAATACAAGCATCGGTGGTTCAAACATCTGATACTTATTTTGGGATTTCAGTGTTGTGTCCAAAGTAATAGTGATGCACCTGAAGTAGCGTGGGTAATAAAATCTTACCATGAGACAACTTATATACTACTGTTTCTGAGGAATGTAGAAATATCAGGATAAAGAAAAAAAATCTAATGAATTTGGCACAACAAAAAAAATAAACATAATTTATAGGTTAGGTTTAAAATCTTTTTATGGTTGGATACTAAGAAAGAGCAAGAATTAACAGCATCATTTATGCACAATGAGGTCACAAAGTAACAGTGTCTATCCAAAACAACACATGAATTTTCTTTTCAAAACACAACTGAAAATTTTATTTGAATGATGAACATAATAACTAACGGATATTGAAAATAGTTGACATAACCGAATTAATTTATTTGAATATGAATATGCTAATTATAAGCATTACGTCATTTTGGTCTGATTAGTGCATGAGGAAAGTTTATTCTGCGTTAGTAACGTGAAACTATCGAGAATACATTTCTTCACTTGAATTAACTCGGAAAGGCATGGCTTGTATGTATTTTGCATACTCTTGATGGCGCTAGTGTATTATTAATACCTTAGAGCCTCTGTGTATAGGGAATATAGGTACTCGACAGATTTGGAGTCACTAACATACATTGCACTGATGAAAACCAATAAATTTGAAACGTGCGCATGTATGCAATTTGCCTCTCTGATCAACAAATCTTTGTCGAGATGTATGTTACACTCTCTCTATTTCTAGAACTTTGTATTACCTTAGCTCATACTTAATAATTTTTGGTACAGATAAACCAAATTAATTAATTTATTTCATTGAACTAGTTACAAAACATTAGAACATTCCCAAAGTCATATTCCCTGGGCGTCAACGTAAAAATTATAATTGTTTTCCGACTGAACATCACGTATTGATCATGTGTGTATTCAACCAATACATGTTTAAACGATACGCTGCCGGCTTCTCTCGCTGAGACTATCTCTCCGAGAGGAATCGACCCGCTGATTTTCAAATGGATGCAGGCAATGCTATGGAGCAAAATAATAACGACCTGATACCAGGAAGCGGTCTTCAAGTTCAAGGCTGCGAAAAGCTGTCCGCAGGGGGGTATTCTCTAACCCTTACTGTGACTTCTCGTTGATAGCCTTCAAGCTATCATTTCGCTGTGGGGAGTTGACATTCAAGCATTTGCTGATGACCTGGCAATCATAGTAAAAGGTAAATCGGAGGTGACAATATCGGTTGTTCTTCAAGAGATACTGGACACAATCGAGAAATGGTGTGAAAGGGAAGATATCTTAAGCCACAAAAGGTAATTATAGTACCATTCACCAAGAAACGGAAGTTGGATGGTTTAGAACCGCTGACTATCCATGGTGAAACAATACAATATGCTTAAGAGGCAAAATATCTGAAAATAGTCCAGAACACAACTCTCAGTTAGAATGCACAACTAGACAAGCTGTGTCATAAAGCCAGAATGGGATTCTGGGCCTGTAGGCGAGTCTGCGGTAAAACCTGGAGTTTAAAGCCCAAGCAAATGTATTGGCTATACACTCTGGTAATCAGACCACGAATAATTATGGCACTGTAGCGTGGTGGAAGAGGCCAATAAACGATTGGCCAACATAAGCTCACCCACCTACAGAGACAGGCTTACCCTGCAATTACAGGTGCGTTTCGCACCACACCCATGACAGCCATGGAGGTCTTACTAAATCTACCACCCCTGCACCCACTCGTGCAGAGGGCGGCAAAACAGACCACAAACGAACTATATCAACTGACGATCGACAGGCCAGAGGCAATAGTGATGGGAGGATCAACGAACAGCAACCTATCGATGCCCTCGGATCTTATGTCAAAAGTTACAAGCCAAGAACGGCATTTCTATGTTATCGTGCCCAGCCGGGACGAATGGCCCAGCATGCTGAGGTTCTATTGAGGACCGACCTTGGCTTATTCACAGACGGCTCGCGAAGGACAAACGGAACGGAGCGGAAGTCTATGGGAGCAAACCGAGAATCAACATCTCATTGAGTCTCGGTCAAAACGCAACCATATTCCAGACAGAACTATTTGCTATTGAGACCGCGACAGATCTGCTGATAAAACGGCAACTTCGCCACTGCAAAATTAAAATATTTACTGATCAGTACTAAAAGCTATGGAATCCAGCTGTTCTACATTGAAAACAGTCTGGAGTTGCCGCAAGGCTTTGAACAGGCTCAGTATGTATAACAGAATCACTTTTGTTTGGATATCGAGCCACCAAACTATTTGGGTAATGAAGAGGCAAATCGGCTGGACCTGCGCTGCCTCTGCTAGAACCGGAACCATTACATGGGGAACACCCCATGACGTAGCAAAGCGGACAATAACAGGCAGAATGAAGGCAAGACTAGAGTCTTTCTGGCGGAGCCAATCTGGCATCAATCATTCGAAGGTGTTCTTTGAAACAGCTTCGAACAAAAAGATGGCGGACCTAGCGCTAAGTCTGGATAGGGCCAAACAAGAACACTTGTGGTGTGGCTGAAGACGATGAATGCAGGCTGTGTCTTGAGGTCACCGAAACAACTATGCACATCGTCTCAGAGTGCCCAGTGGTGAGTCGCATCAGATCCGAGGTCTTTGGTCAGGCTTTTATAGCCCACTGGGAACTGAGGAAATTACCCCCAAACAAGATTATTGGTTTTATCTAGAAACTGGATCTCGTGGGGGAAATATAAATTAGGGGTGAACCATAATAGTCCTTGCGGGAAAAGGTAGGGTGGATAGACACCCGCTCACTATAAAATAATAATAATAATACTTCAGAGAAAATCTAAAACATTGAACTCTCTACATTAACGGAAAAAATAGAGGATTTGACATTTGTAAAAAATCGAAAAAATTCAAAAATAACATTATTATATTCTTCATGTTTGGCCATCAATAACGGATATAATGTATATGAAAGAATGATCGTTTAGGAATAATTAGGCAACTCTTTCAGTTAAAAAAATTTCAGATCAAATTCGTGTCACGATTGCTTCCGTCCATCTGTAGAGGACTTTTAGTGAACCACTGTTCCCCAACCCTGCAGTTATCTCTGAATAAGATCTGTACTGTTGGAAAAATATTTTTTATATTTTGCTCCATGGTGAACATATTGAAGCCTTTTGAAAATATATAGAAATATTTTATATGGGGTGTTCCATTCAAAAAATCAGCATCTGTTGAATAATTTTGTTTGTAAACAACATATATTAAAACATAATTCTCCGAGATGTAGAAATAAAAGTACAAGAAACCTGCTTTCGAACAAGATTTCTAAAATGTTTGATTCAGCAGCTATGGAAGCGCAACGCACTATTTGAGGACCCTGTATATTTGCTATGGTAAGCATTTCCACCAGTGAATTTCAAAAATTGAATTTCGCAGAAATCTATTCGTAACTATCTTCTTTAATTAAGGTAAGGAAAAAGATCATTTTATTTGGTTCAAAACATTTCTGAAATCACCTACTCGAATTAAGCAGTTCCAGCCGACTGCTTCATTAAGATTTATGGTGACGTTTTGAAAACTGACAACTCGTCGAAATTCTGCCAATTGGCCGCCTCTATGCTGTAGTTTGACAATTGGAGTATTTTTTTTTTAATATCCTTGTAGGATAATTATTCCACTAACTATCCAGAAACAACAAATCCAAGTTGCCATTCATAAAATTGAGCCCCAAACAAACTACACGAAAAATCGGGTATGATACGGCCAGACGTGGCGGTTATTTGAATAATATTATTTTTCAGTGGTAAATGTTAAGATTCAGCATTTCTAATAAACTCTGAAAAAATATTTATTAGTTTTTAATTTATGAGCATTCAAAAATGCAAATTTTAAAGGGCTCACCAGCTTATACAGAAGATGATTAAAATCAATATAAGACTAAAAATTTTGTAATTTGAAAGCAAGTTACGTTTTTGATATTGCAGAAAATATTTTTGTCTGATTTATAAGAAGATGCATTTGGGGATCTTAGCTCTCATAAATTAACTTAATTTTTAATTATTGAAAAAAAAATTATGCGGCCCATATAAGGTAAAAATGGAGCATTCTCATTATATAACCATTTAGTGATAAATATTGAATTTCAAACTGATTAAGACCTAGAACTTCACGAATTCGCGCAAATATAATTTTCAGAAATCGAGCAAATCATGTAATTTCAGCCATAATGTGATGATGTAATTTATTGTTATACAATTATAATTATTAGATAGTATATTGAAAAATTCATACTCGAGCGTAAATGAGAGAGTATCATATTTGAGTTCATTGTTCTTAAATTTTTTATCAGAAGTGTGTTTAGTGACCAATGAATTTGATCTATTTTGTATAATCGTACTAACTAAAATACATTCATCAGCAGTTTTGTTGGGTTTTACGAGAGTGAAATTCAGAATACGACACCATCAATTTCAACTTTCGATTACAACATGTCTCAAATTATTAGTTATATCTTCTATAATACAGAAATATATACCAATAATACAATATATACATATAAGTTTCAGAATAATAAAATAATTTTAATATTAAGAGTTTTTACTATTGAATTAACTTAAAATGTGAACTTTCTGCATATTTTAAGTCAATCTATAATAAAAGAACGCAACTGTAAAGTGTAGAAATTGTGGAATGAGTAATAATTTCAATGTATTCCATATACTGAAATTATATTCTCAACCAGATTTTGCTCTTCTTTACTAGAGTTTTTTTTCGTTTTCTTCTCGTGAAGAATTACAGTGAATAAATTAAAAAATTACAGAAACATTGATACTTATAATTTCTACACATCTTAAGCTAAATTCGAAAGTGGCTACTTAAGATGTGTTGAAATGTTATTTGTGTTGAAATGTGTACATCGAAATTTTCACAAAATCTTTTGTGTCCTTATGGATCTTTTGTGTGTCCTTATGGATCTTTTGTGTGTCCTTATGGATCTTTTGTGTGTCCTTATGGATCTTTTGTGTCCTTATGGATCTTTTGTGTGTTCTTATGGATCTTTTGTATGTCCTTATGGATCTTTTGTGTGTACTCATTGATATTTTGTGTCCTTATGGATCTTTCGTTTGTCCTTATTGATCTTTCGTGTCCTTACGAATCTTGTCTGTCCATTTATATATTATTTTTGATCAACTTTCACGTACTTTTTCAGTTTCTTTACAGATGGTTTCTTATATACTATTAACACATTTTTTCATTACAATTAGAAATTCGAGAATTTAAAAAGTATCTTAATTAGAAGAATTTTAAGCCGCTTTCGAAAGTAAATATTTTATTTGAATGTACAATAGGATTTTTGTGTAACTTTGTACAGTTGAAATGAGTCAAAATTCAGTGTTAATTTTTAATTATTGGTTTCATGGGTTTTCATGATTCTAGTTAGATTTATATATAAGTGCAATTCAGTGTTTCATCATTTCGTACCTCTGAAAAAATTGAAATTGAAAATTGTGAAAACCCACTTAATATTTTAACCAATTTTATACACTTCAAGACGAATTCGGAAATGAACTGCTATTGAAAATGTTTTCATATGGTTATATAAATATTTAAAAAATTTTTTTAAAAATTTTAAAAAATTAGCCTTCTACATATTTAATTCCAAAAGATTATATTTAATGATTATAACTTCTGAAAATAAATTAAAATAATGTCGTATAAGTACCACTTATATCATGACATAAAATAAACATTCATTATAAGACATCCGAATGGTATAACAAAATCCAATAAATAAAAATTATTAACCAAAATCCTATAAATTAAACATTTTGAATAGACAAAATTTTGTTTCTGCTTATCAATCTTATGAAAACCAATATCTTTCAAGAATATCCAACAAAGATATTGGTTTTCATAAGATTGATAAGCAGAAACAAAACTTTGTCTATTCAAAATGTTTAATTTATAGGATTTTGGTTAATAATTTTTATTTATTGGATTTTGTTATACCATTCGGATGTCTTATAATGAATGTTTATTTTATGTCATGATATAAGTGGTACTTTTATTATTATTATTTTAATTTATTTTCAGAAGTTATAATCATTAAATATAATCTTTTGGAATTAAATATGTAGAAGGCTAATTTTTTAAAATTTTTTAAAAATTTTTTAAAATATTTATATAATTTTATATACCTTCTATCAAGAATTAACCTCTATTTATGTTATTTTTTCATATGGAATTTGTATTGAAATGTATACGTTGAAATTTTCACTCAATCTGAACTAACTAAACATTCTTGAATAAATATTGAATTGTATCAGTCCTTACTTGGTGAAAATCCATATTAAATAATTTGAAATAAGGTTATTCTGATTTTCACAAAATTTTTATTGTTAAACTCACAACAATTGTTTCGCTATCACAGTAGCATCATCAGGTAAGATCACATTTTGAATAACTGAGCTTGTTTCCGAAATCCGTGGCTATTTATATTACAGTAACTACAATAAATTTTTATTAGGCACTAAAACCCAAAAAAGGGTCCCTGCAAATTCCAGCTTATCTGAATATATTTAACAGAGGTGAGCTATTTAAATCTATTTGTTCGTTAAGTAATATTCCAATTTTATTATGTTTATTTATTTCTAGGGATTCTAACAGATTTAAGGCATAACTTTTGCTTTCTATATGTAGAATTTCAAAGTTATGGTTGAAATTATGTCCTGTTTCTAACAAATGGTTGGAATATGTGGAATTGCTTTTGTTGTTGAGGAAACTCTTCAAATGTTCACACATCCTATGACGGAACGTTCTTCCAGTTTGACCTATGTAAATTTTAGGGCAATCACCGCAGGTTAACTTATAAACCCCAGATTTATCATCCTTATGTGTGTAGTCTTTATTATTTTTGATAAATTTACTCAAGTTTAAATTAGTTTTGAATGAAGTTCTCAAATTATATTTATTTTTGAGGTATGTAGCAATTTTCTCAGAAATACCTTTAGTGTAATTTAAGGAAATGTATTTAAAATTTTCTTTTATATTAGGAAACACCATATTTAAAGCTATTTTATTATTTTTCTTCATCAATAATTTGTCTATCAACTTTGGATCATATTCATTATTAAAAGCTATTTATATTTCAGAACTTAACATAATTAAACAAATAGCTTTTAATAATGAATATGATCCAAAGTTGATAGACAAATTATTGATGAAGAAAAATAATAAAATAGCTTTAAATATGGTGTTTCCTAATATAAAAGAAAATTTTAAATACATTTCCTTAAATTACACTAAAGGTATTTCTGAGAAAATTGCTACATACCTCAAAAATAAATATAATTTGAGAACTTCATTCAAAACTAATTTAAACTTGAGTAAATTTATCAAAAATAATAAAGACTACACACATAAGGATGATAAATCTGGGGTTTATAAGTTAACCTGCGGTGATTGCCCTAAAATTTACATAGGTCAAACTGGAAGAACGTTCCGTCATAGGATGTGTGAACATTTGAAGAGTTTCCTCAACAACAAAAGCAATTCCACATATTCCAACCATTTGTTAGAAACAGGACATAATTTCAACCATAACTTTGAAATTCTACATATAGAAAGCAAAAGTTATGCCTTAAATCTGTTAGAATCCCTAGAAATAAATAAACATAATAAAATTGGAATATTACTTAACGAACAAATAGATTTAAATAGCTCACCTCTGTTAAATATATTCAGATAAGCTGGAATTTGCAGGGACCCTTTTTTGGGTTTTAGTGCCTAATAAAAATTTATTGTAGTTACTGTAATATAAATAGCCACGGATTTCGGAAACAAGCTCAGTTATTCAAAATGTGATCTTACCTGATGATGCTACTGTGATAGCGAAACAATTGTTGTGAGTTTAACAATAAAAATTTTGTGAAAATCAGAATAACCTTATTTCAAATTATTCTTGAATAAACTTTAGTTTTCACCTCAGTTTTCCGTTTGTTATGTACAGACCTACTCGGTATATCTTCTGCCTATATCATCTTTAATTTTTTCCATTTCATCTTACAAAATTCAATTGAAATCGGTTGCAATTTGGTGTTCATTTAAATATCATTTGTTATTTTCAATTCGTTTACATTAATATTATCTTCAGTTTAATGTGAATATTCATTCCTGTAGTTTAACTTCAGTTTCTATATCATTATCTCCATATATTTCCGCTTTTCCAATTTATTTTTTAGCTTCTAGTTTCTCAACATATTACAAATTATTCCTTATATATTATTTATATTGTATTGATTCAAATGAGATATTCGAAAATATACGGAGTATTCAAATTGAAATAATTCCCACGCATTTCAAGCTAATCTCAAAAGTGAAATTTTTATTTGAAATGGGTTTGAATTTGCTGTTAATATTCAGGTACTTTTCTCATGAATTTCCATGTTTTTCATTATAATAATAATAATTTATTCCATATTTACATCTTCTTCATATTTGTATAGGCGATAAGACACCTTTTCATATAAATCATTTTTTACTGTTTCTTCTCTTTGGAAAGAATAAATTTGAAAAATTTGGAAACCCAATCAACAATTATACTTTTTTAAATTTTTACACATTTAAGTACAAATTATAGAGTGAATCGTTACTCGAAATATGTTGGAATGTCATTTTTGTTGAAATGTGTACGTCGAAATTTTTACCTAATGGGAATAATTATAGATTTTTGGATTTTGCTGCACTTTTAACTGAATTTTTTGTGTCCATCAGTTGATCTTTTTTGCGTACTTTTGGATCTTTTTTGCTTACTTTTGAATCTTTATTGGGTCGTTTTGGATCTTTTTTGTGCCTTTTGGATCTTTTTGTGTCCTTTTGGATCTTTTTGTGTCCTTTTGGATCTTTTTTTGTCCTTTTGGATCTTTTTCGTATCCTTATGGATTTTTTCATTTATATTTGGATCTTTTCAACATACATACTTTGGCTTTTTGTGTCCATTTCCTATTTTTTTTTACTTTTTTTAAACATTATATTTATAATATTTTGACCATTATGAAATATTGGAAATTTACAGAATAATTGTATTAAAAGAAATTCTACGCATTTCAAGCAGACTTTGAATATATATAGTCGTAATTGAAATGAGTTGAAATTCATTGTAAGTGGGTAGTTTAGTGTTATCATGGGCCTTCATGATTCTTATAGACTTTCCATATAAACTTTTTTGAGTGTTTCTTTTCTCCTCCATAATGTTAACTTGAGAATTTAGAAAACCCACTCGACAAATTTTTTTCATTTCACATTTAAAAAAAAATTCGAAAGTGAACCGATACTAAAGATGTAATTAAGTCGAATTTGTGTTGAAATGTGTTTTTCGAAATTTCGTTGCAATCTGCAATAAATATACATTCTCAGATTTACTCTACAGTTTTCACCTCGATTCCTTTCGTTATTTATTCAATTGTTAGTTTTTTTTTCAATACTCAATAGATGGATTCTGACATATGATAGTTTTTTGATCAGAATGAGCTATTAGGAAACACACAGACTGTTCTAATCGAAGGAATTCCCATGCATTTCAAACTATTTTTGAACCCATAATTATAATTGAAATGGATTGGAATTATTCTTTAGAACGTATGTCTTAGTGGCTGTAGCGATTAATCACATACATAAGTTATATTCTCGCTATGTATAAATATATAATTTGAGTCAATTGTAATTCGTTTCGTGTCGAACTATATTTCTTTCATAACACCCAACAATAAATATATACAATTTTAACTGATTAGTGCAGCTATTCAATGTTGATCAATTTCAAAATTCGTCTGAATTAAAAGGCTTGTAAAAAATCAGTCACTAAATCAAGTATTCAGTGAGATACATATGCTCACAGGTCTACATTTCTAATATGCTCTAGAAAAACTTTGATAATTGAGGATAGATAAAAACAGAATTTACCCGCTACATTGTAATTTTTTCCGTCAAAATAGATTAAATTTTTTTTGAAGAATATCTTTTTTACTATGCATATGTCATTGTAACGTCCTTAGAATAAATAACCTCCATGAACAAATCGTATATGATAAACACAAAGTGTTAAATGAAAATTTGAGGAATATTTTCCTTATCACGATACGAATCTTCACGAAGATTTCTTTCATTTCGTTATGCTATCTCAGATTATTCTGCAACGATTTCATCAATCGCTCACCTCTGATATTGGAATAATGAACTGAAAATATTTCTTCGAACTGATACGTTGAATGAATCCTTAGTAACATATCTTCTTAATTTTCCACCTCTTATATTCACCATTTGAAGAGAATCAGTTGAGATGAAAAGTTTAAAAGATCGATGAAACTCCAACTTTGCATACCATCTTTTAGAATTCTGTTTCAAAAATACGCAAAAACTATCTCATCTATTGTTGAAGACAACTTCCGAGATCAAATTCAATTCCATCAATCAGTCCGTTCATCGTTCTTCAATTTGTAATTGCGACAGCTTTTAAAACTCATATTATGAAGATTTTAAATTTGTAGAAGAAGTTTACGGACGAAATATGAAAATCGAATTTGTGAATAGTTAGAATGCGCCTGAGGATTTATAGAAAATAGTTATTTATTTTTCTAAAGGAGAAGCTACATAGTAATTCAAATCTAAACGTTGCATTGAGAGCAGGGAATATGGAAAATGCTTTGAAAATCTTAGTAATATGAACAAACATAAATTTATTTTTCAATGATAAAACTTGATTTGATTGAAACTTTTTATATACGTCAACTATGCAAGTCGCCCTACTTACTTAAACGCAATCTTCCTTTTGTGGGGCTATCTCAAGATCAAAGTTTGTGCAAAACAGCCGACGAGCATCGCAATCCTCAAAGAAAGAATAATGCGGAATATTTCAACTCAAACTTTGAAAAAAGTTAGGAACGTGTTTTATAGGAGACTGCGTTATTGCCAAGAATGAAATGGGAAAAATGTGAACGCTAGTTTGCACTGGTTTGCAACATTTCAATCCGGCAATTTTGATGTCGAAGATGCACCACGTTCCGCAAGGCCGGTTGGAGCCGATTATTAATTGTTTCAGTCGTTGCAAAATTTTTTTGATGGAAAAACCTTTACTTCAAATGAAGAGGTCAAAAATCACCTAGATCAGTTTTTTCCGGCAAAGATCAAAAATTTTATGAGCGTGAAATCATGCTAGTACCAGAAAGATGGCAAAAGGTGTTGAACCAGAATGGCCAATATATAATTCAATAAAATATTTATTCGTTATACGAAAATTATCTTTCATTTTTCTAAAAAAAAAAAGAGATTACTTTCCGAACAACCCAATAGTTGGAATGAATGGAATTACTTTGTTTACTATCACTATTTTATCTTGAGGATGTGACCCACGTTTCGTAGATTATATTACATTTTCAGACTGGTATATATCAAGTTGTTGAGGAATTATATTTCTTTAAGGGAAGCTTCGGTTGGTGTAGGACTTCGATGAGTGGGGGGGGGGAGGACCACAGGTCTGTCTGCTCGTTTAATAGTTGTATTGCCGGGTTCAAGGAATTCTTGTAGATTTCTATTGATACCAAGATATCTAATTTCTTTCTTTCCGATTCGACGTGTAGGATTTTAGGAGTATCTAATTCTGGGAAGGTATGGCTAGTTTCGAAGAAATATTTCGCAAAATTAGAATTATCTTTTCGGGTTTTGAAAGGATCTTTAAGTTATTAAGGATCTTTAAGAATATATAAATATACAGAGTATTCTATTTAAAATAAAGATGATGGACTATGCGGGACTCACGTGAATTATCCTGTATATGTAAATTTATGTTTAAAAAACGCACCATAGAATTTAAAAATTGACGGGTACCAGTGTTTTTCATAATATTTTAAATAAGGACATACATAATTTTATTCCATAAGCGATAGATGTGGTGGCACGGATTCAAAATGATGGTATCCACATCAAGAGTTTGAATTATTGGTGCGTTTAGTACGTTTATTTTCAAAAATTCCAATCTCTTCTGCGCATATGGAATTTGAACGAGGATAATGATCTTGCGCTTGCTGCGTTGATTGATATCGATTGATTATTGAGATTGGTTGATGGTGACCACGGACCTCTCGTATCGTGTTAAGGATTTACATAAGTTGGATTTTCGGAGTGCTAGAAAAATCGATCAGGTTTACGAATCTTGGGACACATCAAGGCTGCGTGTAACCAGGTGTTAACTGAGCTAAACAATATCCTCTGTGGTGTACTATTTTTGCTGCTTCTTGGTACCTCAAGTAAATGAATCATATATGCATTGTGTACAATTTATTTAATATTTGATCTCAGTTGCTACTATCGAATGTGTTATAATACCCCAGTGAGCTGAAACGCATTGAATATTACGATGTAGCATTATAACAAACATTTCTACCTTACTGCATGCATCACTGGTCATCAGTTCACAAGTCTTGTATATTCGCCCCCTCTACTATTGATGTTCCGTTACTAGTGATATTTTGAAAGAATTTTCGTATAAAAAGTTAGTTTTCTTGGGTTCTTCCTTCTCTACCAATATCTAACGACCTTACCGCACTTTCGCTGCCAAAACCAGAGCTGGTTCCCTTTCCCCATGGATAACACCCTATGGCCTATAGTATCCCTTATGTAGTATTCTAGAAATGATCGCTGCCATAGAATATCTCTGAGTTTGTTCATAGAAAGAAGAGTATTAGTCTTAACCAGAACACATGCTTGATTTATATGATTAATAGTTTTCGTATTTGACGGTGATTCTTTTCAATGAAATTCTAAATAACCATGAAATTATGAAAAATCAACTAACACAACATACAATTTTAGAAGAAAAAATACTGCACTTCATTAAGAAAGAAATTTTGAAATTTGGTGTATTAAGACAAAACTTCAGAATGTAACTACACTTAAAGAAATATTCAAGTTTTTTCTGTAAGAAAACGTTATTTAACAGCTACTCGAATAATTCCGACTGGTATCCCTGTCATCATTGTGTGAGCGACATGATGTAGACTAAAATAGATCGTGAAGCTATGCCGCATAAATTTATCAAAGCAGCAGATGAAAAATGAGGAAAAACAATTGAAAATTACAGAGACTATTTCAGGACATAACGGAAATATCATGTATAGCAGTTTTAGGAACAAATAACGCAATTAAAGTATATAATGTTGATGAATTTTTCCTTTTCTGAAAATCTATTGTATACTATATTGGAAAATAAACACTATATTTTATCGAATTCTCACAATTGTGCCAATTTTATGAGAATAAAATGAAAGGATCTCAAATTTCATTCAAATGTGTCACCATTTAAAATTATTTCGAATTATTTGACCTATAATAACTTACCCAACGAAAGCCTTATTTTTTAACTCTAATGGTTTGACTATCAACTGTCCCCTAGTGGCCATGTTTATTTAGGATAACATTGAGATAATGAGTACCAATGAGTAAAAATTCATTATAGTACGCAAAAATATAGTCAGGTTGCCGATGTTCGACATACTTCAACTGATTGCATTTTTGACTTGATTAAATGACGAGGATTATTTTCATCCAATCATATCCGTACTAGTATTATCTGTATTTTCGACTGATTTACGCATGACGTTGATTTCTGGAATACATGTGCAATAATATTACCGCAAGAAAAGTATTTTTTAAGAAAAACTCGATAGGTTTTCATCATTGCGAAATTATTCTGATGAAGTTTAAAAATTGAATAGAAAATCTATTGTTGGAATGTCTCGAACTTAACAAATCCGTATTCCTACTAGGTATTTACGTTGAGCGTTGACTTATGTTGATTGTAAAATCATTTGACTATCAAAGTGATATACGAATGCTTCAAAATTTCAAATGTCAAGTAGGTAGTTCTTGTACTGATGATGAAGATATGTGGACTAGTATTACTGGTATTACCAAAACCCCCAGAAATTATTTAATGGATGCCCATATCACAAAACTATTGTTCATATATTAGCGAAGCCTTGAATTGATAAGAAATCTTCCAGCTTAAACGATATAAAAATTAATATGGCACCTTTACCAATGCCATGAACGGTTAAGCGATAATGAAGACCATTGACATGTCTTCTTCAAATCAATCTCCCCTCCTATTACAAATTCCAAACGTATGTATGCACGTTCAAAAACTCAATATTTAGTTGGTTTTCAACTCGTGCTATAACTCTGATAAAATCGTAAACATATTAGCTGATTGCTTTGCTGCATCTTCCGCAAAAGACACAATCCACCCTACCCACCTGAATGACGACTGTTATTCTTCGGAGATAACCGAAACGAGTTTTCCTTCTGCAAACGTTGAAGCCTATTATGCTCCTTTCGATGTGAACTCCATGCTTAGAGCTGAAGTAATCTCTGGAATATTACTCAAGGAACTTCCCAACCTCTTTCGTATTCCCCCCCTTTCAATCACATACGCATATTCCTTTGAAACATCATGTTTGCCATTTACGTAAAGTAGATAACCTCCGAATTCAATATTCTAGAAAGGAGTACTGACAACTACCGTCCCATCAGCCTTTTCTTGATTCTGGTAAAGATTTGCTAGAAAGTTGAACGGCGTACTTCAGTTCGTATTTAAAAGCCAATTAATTGATTCCGGAGACTCATCGTAGTTTCCTTTACATTTCCTGCACATTCGGTTTTTAACTTCCTTAGTTGGTAAATTCTGGTCAGAGTCTTCATATAAAGACTGTCTAGTTAATTTAATTATTTTATCAAAGTTTTTCTCGTGCATTAGATCGTGAATCACAAAAGCTTCTTCGTCATAAACTCAAATATCGCGGAGTTCGTAGTTGCCTGCTATCTTGGATGAAGGCATTTCTTATTTTTCGAATCTTTGCGGTAGCCAATCTTCCTCCTGTATATACTTTTTACCGAAAAAAAAATTAATCTCGATGTTCACAAATCACCGATGATACCAAATTATTTCAAAACTCCAACGAACATTAAGTTCAGGAAGAAATATGCGTTTTTCTGCACTGGGGTACTCGCACAATCGACGCCGTCAATTCTTTCTGAACAATACTATCATTGATAGTACCCTCCGCGATCTTTGCAAATATGACAGAAAAATAAAATTGTTCGAACACATTTTCTACACAATGAACAAGGCCAAAATCCCTATCCAGATTCAGAAGACAGTCGGTGACTGGACGTACGCTCCATATTGGAGTTTGCGGGCCCTGTGTGGTTTCAAATATACTGGATAGAGATTTGACACTGAAAAGTGTCCAACGACATCAAACTTTACTATCTCATGTTTTTTTGCGTCTCAGCTACAACAAAAAACCATGAAATGACAGGAGGCTTCCTGGTGACCTAATCATTATTTATCCTGATTTCTATAATTTCTGCGAGGTTGATATCATCTATATTTTCAAATTAAATACTAATGTCGTCCTCGTGGTTCCAGCGGATGAACGAATATTTCTTCATTCGATTCTTAAAATCTATAAGCTTCAAAATACTATAAAATCTTTTGAAATTAGAAAATATGTTAGATTTTATATCCATTATTTAGTTATCACGTCATTTATTAATGACACTATTTTATATAATACTGTATGCAAAATAAGATACGTTCTTCAATCTATTCAGAAGAAATACATTCTCTCATTTAATAGGGAGACCGCAAAATAATTTCGTTTCTGCGCATGTCGATGCGCAGAAACAAATATTTGATTTTCATTTTTCAGCTCATTGTATACTTAAAAGTCGTGTCAAAGACATTTTAAGGTTTTTGCGACTTGCAACAGTTGCCACAAAAAAAAACTGCTATGTTTATCCAAGTGCATTAGACGTTCGTAAATGCCAAAGACGGTTTTTTAGGTTCAGATCCGCTAATTTTGATCTCTCCGACTCCTATCGATCAGGAAGATCAACAGCATTAGACAGAGACATGCTAAGGGCAGGAATGGAAGCAAATCCATATCAGACAATCGAGTGAACCAATCTTTAATCCATAAGTATCCGGCGTTTGTCAACTGAAAAGGCGTTATTCTGAAACAGGACAGTGCATGAATGCACTGTGCAACACGAACCTTAGAAAAAATTTATGAATTGGGGTGGGAGGTACTGCCTCACCCACCATACTCACCCAATAATGCACCCCCGGATTTCCATTTATTCCGATCGCTACAACATTTTCTCAGTGGCAAAAAATTTTAAAATTTGGATGATGTCCAACATGACAATTCGAGATATTTTACTCAAAAATCAACTGTTTTTTAACGGTCCGATGTTGAAAATTTGCACACTAGATGGCAAAAGGTTGTTTATAATGAAGATGATTACATTATTGATTAAAAATAACAACTTTTTTATAATTTATTCATTTGAAATAAATTTAAAAAAAGCACCATTACTTTCCACTTTACCTAATAGTTGGAATTAATATGTAAAGAATGAAATAATAAATACTCAAACAAGTTTTTATATAACGATAAATATGAGATATGCCAACCAAAAGCTGATTTCAGTGGACTAAAATTACATGTATTTCAAGAAGACATCGAATCGACACAATTAGCAATTATCAATTATTGAAAGCATTAATAGAAACATTTTAGAGATAAGCCTCTCAGAAATGGTAAGCAAAGCTCTCTATTTAGTGAATAGAGCTAGAGGAAATAATAATAAAAACTGCCATTTATTGTTGGGCATCATGGATCATGGATCCTTCAGCCTAGTTTTTCGATTTATTTGTTCTTATATTGATAACTATAATAAAAAATAATATTATAATACATTCTGTCAAGAAAGTACCGGGAATTATCGATTTAAATCTGTCGGGGCAATGAGGCAGGTAAAAATTTTTTTTCCTAGATTGGTACCACTGTCCTTAATTACTATGCCAAGCTTGAGCGGGATCTGTCAACTAGTGTGTTTGCAACAGCTGATTAAGTCAGTCGATGTCAGAGTGCGTGCCGATTTTTACTATGGGTGATTACGTTGAGCAAAGAATTTGTTTAAAGTTTTGTGTTGCAAATGAATTTTCGTGTGCCGATGCATTGAAAATGTTGCAAAAGGCCTTTGGTGATAATGCTCTATCGAAAACTCGTGCATATCAGTGGTACAGAGCCTTCAAGGACGGTCGTGAAGTGGTCGCCCATCGACGGCTTCGATCGAAGATAACGTCGATAAAATTAAGGAAAGGGTGCTGGAAAACCGTCGTACCAGCTTGAGAGAGATAGCACATGATCTTAAGATATCCCATGAGTCCGTACGTACGATTTTGATTGATATTTTGGGCATGAGAAAGATGGCCGCACGACTCGTACCGAAAGACCTGAATTTTCTTCAAAAACGTCATCGCGAACAGGTTGCTTCAGACCTGCTGGATCGCTGTAATTCCGATTCTACATTCATGGAACGCATTATAACTGGTGATGAGACCTGGGTCTACGAGTACGATATGCAAACAAGCCAGCAATAATCGGAATGGGTGGCAAAAAATGAGCCGAAACCGAAAAAACCACGCCAAAGCCGCTCGAAAATGAAGGTGATGCTCATTCTTTTCTTCGATATCCGTGGCGTGGTGCACTACGAATTCATTCCAGAGGGTCAGACGGTAAACAAGGAGTATTATCTAGGCGTTATGAAACGTTTGCGTGAGCGTATCCGTAAGAAGCGGCCAAATTTGTGGGCGAACAATTCATGGATTTTGCATGACGATAACGCGCCTTCTCACCGAGCTACGATTGTGACTGACTTTCTCGCCAAAAACTCAACAAACGTACTTCAGCAACAACCGTATTCGCCGGATTTGGCTCCCTGCGACTTTTTCCTCTTCCCAAAACTAAAATTGCCCCTTTGTGGCACCCGTTTTGAGTCGATTGAGGCCATAAAACAAAATTTGGCGCGAGAGCTAAAGTCCATCCCGGAAAGCGCCTATAAAAAATGTTTCGATAATTGGAAGTGCCGTTGGCATAGATGTATTGGAGCAAATGGAGCCTATTTTGAAGGCGACCCAATAAATTTTGACGATTAAATGTAAAAATGTTGTTTTAATTGAAAATTCCCGGTACTTTCTTGACAGAGTAGTATGTTATATTCCAAATAAATTAAGTAGGGTCGGTCTTGTATTTTATTGAGAAGTTACGGTCGTCATCATATTAGTAGAAATATCTCATCTTTATTTCAGAGTCTTTCAACAAATGTAGCAAATAATGTGTTCAGTCTTGTTCTTATGGCCTCAATGATGGAGTTCGAATACAGTAAAAATGATTTAGTCCATTTTGGAGTTTACTATTTGGATGTCTGATTCTTGTAATCAGACCTGCTCTTAACCTTGACTGATAGCATATATATTGGATGTGCATACTATAGTAACGGTAGTCAAATAGTTTTATAGATTTCGGTGAATTACCTTTCTTTTGATAGGCTAGTTTGCTGATATATTCAGACCAAAAAATAGTCTTCTTCATGTTCCTCGTGTGAAGGTTGAAATTCAATTAAAATTAATAAATAAATATTTGAAGGAGACAAAATTTTGTTTCTGATCTTACCATTACGAACACCAATTCCTTTTCAAAAACATGAAACACAACTAAAGGACTTCTCAAAAAATATAATTTATTTGAAATATTTAATATATTTAAATATTCAAATAAGTTAATTCAAAAATCTCTCAAAACATGCACTATATCTTCAAAAAACAATTAGAATTCCGATAATCTCTTCATCGGCCCTAAATAATATTCAAAATATCAAAATCAACTAACAATCAGTATATCTTACCTCAAAGTGGTAACCGGATAATTGCTTAAACAGACTTTAAAAATCAAGATAGTCTATTGTTCGAATTTACTTTGAACAAAAAATTTTTAATTCACTTTGCAGGTACGTAACAATTACCTCCCCAGAGTTCAACAATTTAGGCCTTTCAAATATGAATCATTTAATTCCTAGAAACCTAAACGTGCTTAAACACCAATTAAGAAACGAAGATATTTCTCCCTTAGATTATTTCTAGAAACACATTAGAACCGTTTTAGCCGTTTCAAGACTATTGTCGTATTGGAATTACCTGGGCCACCTTTTCGGACCCAAACGCACTCTCTCATGCGTCAGTAAGCGGAAAGGTACAGTCGAACACATCCAATGCACCAGGCAGGTCACGAGTTTAAGAAAGTTCAGTTGAATACAAGTTCTGATCCCACGCACATCCCCTTGAAGTAAGCTCTCGTAACTTGTGAAACATCTTTATCTCTACGCTAGAATTATTTTATATTCGCATTTTTCACTTTAAACTTCCAAGGAACTCTATCTCTCTCTCTCTCTCTCTCTCTCTCTCTCTCTCTCACTCAGTTACTCATAACGCATTAAAGGCCTGGAAGTGTATTATCTACATTATTCATTTGTAATTAGATATTAAGTTATGAAAAATGAAACCAATAAAATTGAAGTTTGTGTCGTGAACAACAATAGAAGAAACTCAAGGAAGAAATGTTCCAGGATCAAGATAGTGTATCCACCTCAATCTGGGTCAACAACTCAAAATTGTACACTTGTACTTCTCCTGACAATTCTCTACATGGTAATAGCATATAGTCCAATCAAGAAGATCGTGAAATCGGGTTTTTCGCTAATAGGGCTGAATTTATATGAAAATAATCAGAAAAAAGCGTATAAAACTGTGGGCAAAGTAAAAAAATTTTCAAACCCCGGGAAGGGGTTGAAAAAAATGAAAAACTACCCCAAAATACGATTTTGGGTTAAATTTCGAAAATATCAAAAAAAGTTTCAACTAAGAGTTGTAGAGCATAAAATTTTAGATCTACCTCTCTCCAACCATTTTTTCCCTAAAACGCATTCTTTTACCCCTAGAACGGTATGAAGGGTTTAAAAAATAAAAATTTAATAAAAAATGTAAAAATTGGACTTTTTAAATTTTTTTTTTCATTCTCTTAAAAAAACTATAAACTATAAATTTTTAAATTTTTTTTATAAATTTTGATGTAATATTTATATTTGTAGATTTTTACCTGCAGGTAATAAAACCTTTTAAAGACAGGTAATTTATGTATTCGTCATAGAAGGGATGAAAAAAAAATTTTTTTTCTCTACGATTGTTGTTTATAGTTTTTTTAAGAGAATGAAAAAAAAATTCAAAAAGTCCAATTTTTACATTTTTTATTAAATTTTTATTTTTTAAACCCTTTATACCGTCCTAGGGGTAAAAGAATGCGTTTTAGGGAAAAAATGGTCGGAGAGGTAGACCTAAAATTTTATGCTCTACAACTTTTAGTTGAAACTTTTTTTGATATTTTCGGAATTTAACCCAAAAATCGTATTTTGGGGTAGTTTTTCATTTTTTTCACCCCCTTCCCGAGGTTTGAAAAATTTTTTACTTTGTCCACAGTTTTATACGCTTTTTTCTGATTATTTTCATATATAAATTCAGCCCTATTAGCGAAAAACCCGATTTCACGATCTTCTTGATTGGACTAATATAAAAATTCTTTACGCTATCATGAATACAATAAAAAACTGATCGACAAGAATTGGGAACATTATGATTTTAAAATTGGAGACTATGTTTACGTTGAAAATAAATACAAATTGAATAGAAAAAAACTTGATGAAATAAGAATAGGACCTTTTCCAATAGTCAAAAAAATTTCTAACACTATATATGAGATAGAAAGTGAAAATAAAAGAAAGGACAATAACTATTTTCATGTAATCAAGTTGCTCCCATGTGAAAACGCAAACATGTAATGAGGGGTGCATACTTTGTGTGGGGGGATGTAAAAATAAAACTGTTATTTTTAGGGAAAACAACTTTGTAACTTCTATGTTCTATGTTCTACGATCTGTGTTCTATGTCTAAGACGTTAATCTAAAAGTATCACATGTCATATTTAGTTAGCTGTTAGAAATGTGAATTGAGAAACCCGAAGAAATAGCATTGTTTTTGATTTCTACCAGGTTAGTAAGCTATTTTTTTTATTTCTTTGTATGTTATTATTTTATTTTGTGTATGTTATTCTGGTATATTTTAAACTGAAGAAAATAAATTCTTCGAGAATCATGACATCAAATCGTCTATTTCTTCAAATATAAAAATAAGAATTGATTACATTCTTATAAGAATATATAAGAAAAACGAATGTTAACTTCCGCTATTTTATTGATTTACACAACAATTGTTTCGTCATACCATGACTTCATCAGGTGAGTATTTAAACTGAGGTATATAGTACAATGCAAAACATAACCTCAAATAAAAAGCTCTGGTACAAAAAATAGAGGGGTGGAAAGAAATGGTATACAATTAATGAAAAATATTAAGTAGGGGGGATCTATTTAAATCTATTTGATCATTCAATAAAATTTGTCTTTTATTATATCTATTGATTTCTAAAGTTTCTAACAGATTTAGTTTCTGACTTTTGTTTTCAATATGTAATATTTCATAATTCATATTAAAATTATGTTTACAAGTTAACATGTAGTGATTGCCCATGTGTATATGTGGGACAGACAGGCCGTTCATTCCAAACAAGGATACGAGAACATGAAAAATGTTACATTTATAATAAACCAAATTTAACTTACTATATGCCAACCATTTGTTAGAGACTGGCCATAATTTCAATATGAAATATTTTATATTGAAAACAAAAGTCAGAAACTAAATCTGTTAGAAACTTTAGAAATCAATTGATATAAAAAAAGACAAATTTTATTGAATGATCAAATAGATTTAAATAGATCCCCCCTACTTAATATTTTTCATTAATTGTATACCTCTCTTTCCACCCCTCTATTTTGTGTATCAGAGCTGTGTATTTGAGGTCATGTTTTGCATTGTATGCCTCAGTTTAAATACCCACCTGATGAAGTCATCGTATGACGAAGTAATTGTTGTGTAAATCAATAAAATAGCGGAAGTTAACATTTGTTTTTCTTATATTGAAGATGAATTTCCGTCAAGTAAAGACCGAGACAATAAAAAATTTCAGAAGAATATAGTTATACATAATTTTTTCTGCTTTAATGCAGGCTGTAGTTTCATATTAATGTCGACTACAATGGCAAAATGATCAGATACCGTAAATAAAGTCTTTTTTTAGAATATTTGATTTAATGTAGTTTTCATTTGATGATAAATCGGAAGTACTATCTTAATATTCGTCCACACCGAATGTAGAAGCTGTTTTAGAGCCTTGTTGATTCCTTTGAAGATGCTATTGATTTGAGTTAGATGCTTAATGTAGCATTTAAATCGCTAATAATTAACTGATTTCTTATTCAAAGTTGTTTTGATTAACACTTCTTCCTTTTTGCTCTTCGAATGAAATCACACCAAAAATATAAAGTATCCCTTTTTGAAAATTAATTGTGAAATGAAATACCTCATTTACTTGATTGTTGATCACTAAAGGATTATCTTTAATGGCATTTAGTGATAGACATGATATTATGCATCCTCCTAGAATATTCTGTTTCTGAGTTCCTATTTTTGTAATTGTAGTTAAGTCTTTATAATTAGTGTGGTATGATTCGTCTATTATGGCATTCTCCTAGAATATACTGTATCTGAGTTCCTATTTTTGTAATTGTAGTTAAGTCTTTATAATTAGTGTGGTATTATTCGTCTATTATGGCTTCTACGAATTAGATGATATATTGTCTGTTCATTGAAATAACTGATTAGGTGTCTGTTGGAAGTATAGTTATTGATACTCTTGTACAAAGAATCTTAATTGTCGACTTAAATTTGCCTATTAATATTTATATTTACTGGTTCAGTAGGTGATATGGTTCTCCCAAATCAAAAATTAGCATGTCGAATGGATTACCTTAGGAAACAAGTGTTGAGTCCACATAATGAAATGCTTTATGAGTTTTGTGATTCGAAACTCTTTCATTGTTCATCTTCGGATATTGAAGGTATTTGGTAAACCAGAGCAGATTTATTATTGCTTAAGCAATGCGTCATTTACTGAGAACCTTGATATTTGGAAAATTTTATCGAGTCTACAGTTTTCTGTCGTATGGTTAAATTAAAATTACTATCCACAGTTCTCGGCAGGTGAATCGGATATAGTAATTAATGACGATTCAATGAAAAGTCCATTTTTCACCAGTGTTTCAATGCATTTTTGTAATCAGTAATGATTCTAATGTATTTGTACAATCCAGCGTGTAAAGAACACCATACAGTGCATTTTTCAGGAAGCAATGGAACTTGCAGAAATTTCTGATGATTTTTCTCACTCCATATACGGAAATTTTGCTTCTTTACATAGCCGTTCAACCAGAAATGAGCTTCATCACTAAACACAATTTTACGATACAAAAATGGATCAACTTCAAGCTATTCTAGGGACCAATCAGCAAACAAACAAGGCTTATTATGGTCAAGTGGCTTCAGTTCTTGAACCAGTTGGATCTTGTATGGGTGTAGACCAAGATCTTCACGCAAAATTCTCCATGTGGTGGATGCACAGATTCCAACTTGTTGTGAACGTTAACGAATAGACAAATCTGGATAATCATTAATACTATGACTTACAGCAGCGATATTTTCTCCTGTAGGTACAGTTCATTATCTTGTTGTTGTTGTTGCATCGAGTAGAGAATATGTTGTATGAAATATATCGATAGTTGGACGAATAAGCTGTTCTGATGGATGATTATGTAAACCATTAAATCACGAAGTGCTCTATAAGTTTGGCGAATAGAACACTGATTTTGAAAATAAATTTCAATAATTTGTAAACGTTGTTGCGGCGTGAGTCTTTCCATGATAATTTGTCAATGCTTACTGAACAGAAATGTCAAAACAACATGGCTTCTACCTTCTGTGAAATCACAGTTATCCCTATCGAAAGTTCTATCACTCTAAAAAAAAACACCCGATATGTATAAAGGTTATAATATAATTTTAATTAAATTGAAAATATTACTGGTCTGTACATATTCTCCCGCAGTTCTTCTATACCAAATGAAGTCGCTTAATTTATTCTGGCCTATTCTTCCAACTAGCGTCATTCAAATTAATTAATATGAGTATCTGCTGAAGAAAATCGACAGGAAAATAACTATTGTGCTAAATTCTCACAAGTACTTACAGTTAATTTTAAACAAAAAGTAGAAGTATTAGTTTTTGATCATTCATGTAGATAATACAACTTCAAAAACTCACCTGAAGATGCAAGTCCCGTATTGATACAAACGCAAGATAATGGGGTGTTGAAACTCGGTCATCCCCTTTTTCAGTTCTCCAGGTTAATGTTGCTTTTCCGCTTCTCAAAGTCCTGTTTGTAAAAGTCACTCACCTGAGGTTGCAATTTACGAAGCAGATGTAGACGAGAAAAACCGTGTTGAAATTTGGCCACACTTTTTTCAGTTTCTCGAAATAGCGATTTCTGCTCTTCACAATGTTTAACCTGAAAAAATTGCATATTATCTTGTAGAAAAAGGTGAATTTTCAATTATGGTAATTTGATCATATTTGGTGAAATCCACTCGTGGTGAGTTAAATCTTGTCTCAAATTAATGTTCTGTCTGTCCCAAGTATATGTGTTTTGACAATTGAGTCATAAGATCCCGAATTATGCGCGTTTGCATCGAAATAATAAGAACGGGATCCATTTACTTGATAGAAGAAAATCTTGATTATCAAACATAGTACTTCTGTTATACCCTCATTTCAAATTTTAATTTCATAAAATTTCTCAAAAATTTTTTAAAATTTAATTGAATGCCTCAAAATCATCTTTTTAGAGACATTAAGTTTCAACACTAATCAGAAGTTTTTGAAAGATATTTGTTTTCATAAGATTGATCAGCAGAAACAAAATTTTGTCTATTCAAAATATTTAATTTATAGGATTTTGGTTAATAATTTTTATTTATTGGATTTTGTTATACCATTCGGATGTCTTATAATGAATGTTTATTTTATATGTCATGATATAAGTGGTACTTATACGAAGGGTTTTTTTTTGGACTATCTTTTCCTGGATTTTTTTTTGGATTATCTTTTCCTGGATTTTTTTTGGATTATCTTTTCCTGGAAATTTTTTTTGGATTATCTTTTCCTGGATTTTTCCTTTGAAATATTTTTCCTGGATTTTTCTTGGATTATTTTCCTGTGATTTGTTCCTGGAATTTGGAAGTTTTCTTGGTGAGGAATAGTTACACGTACACTGGTTGCCCAAGGACGTTGAAGCTATTAAGTTCAAAGAACTACATAACAGCCTGCTTGAGACGACCTACAAAACCACCACCTGTTTTGATTGGCAAAACATCAGCCTGTATTTTAAATCAACCAGGGAAGTAACATTGAGAAATTTTGTATATATTCATATCACATTAAGGAACTTTAAATTTTGTATATATTAATAATAACACACCCATTTTCCATATATTTTTCTACTTTTATCGGTAATAATATTATTGAAACTTGCTCTAGTGCTAGATAGTAAATAGTATATTTCTTACCAATGTATATATGTAATTTTTAAGAAAAATTACTTGTGGTAAATAAAACGAGTGACTTGTTTGTCAGGGAGTTGTGTCTTTTCATTTTGAGGAATTGTGAGATCAGGCTCACGACCCAGTTAAACCGACTGGGCTCGGGCATTTTAAAATATAATTGTAGCTGAATTGTTTCATGAATTTTGGCGCCCTTCGTGGGGCATTTGAATTCTTTTTTCCTTTCCGTAATATATAAAGTCATTAAAATTTTTCTTCATTTTTGACATAATGGCGATTAATCCACAGTTTCTAAAGCAAAATAAACTTTCTTATGAGATTGCGATGAGAGGAATTGAAGTTCCGTCCTCAGTAGATGACAAACGTACAATTTTGAGGGGTTTGCTATCCCAAGAATCTTCTGATCGTAGTTTCATCATCTTATGTGATCCTTTCTCTTTTGAGGAAAATGTCGGTGGCATTAAGGAAAGTTTGACAGATTTCAGGGCGATTTGTACCAAGTTCAACTCGGGTTCCTTCCAAGTTGATCACAGGCCTATACTCACTCGCCTAACTCATGTGACTGGTGGAATTCAACGGTTATCTGTTGACCAAGATTGTGAGTCTGCTATCAGACAGAGTCTTTATAAGGAGGTCTTCATGTTGGAATCCGATATTGCGGAAAAGATGTCCTCTCCTGAGGCTCTTTCTCCTTGTACCTCAACTCCTGTGAAATCTACAGGTTTGCACCCTCCATCTCCTGTCAATATGGGAACTAATTCTAAATGTATACCTGTGTATAAGTGGGGTTTAAAGGAATATTCCGGAAGGGAACCATTAATCCCATTTTTTGAGTTAGTTGAGTCCCTAAAAGTTTCGAGGGGTTGTAAAGATTCAAACCTATTCGAATCTGCTGGGGATTTATTCGAGAATGATGCATGGGCTTGGTGGCATAACAAATACATCAAAAATCGTTTCCTGAATTGGAACGAACTTGTTGAAGCTTTGAAGTCCACATTTTTGCATAGTAATTATGACTCAGTTTTACTTCATGAAATCAAATCTCGTAAACAGAATCCTCGAGAGTCTGTTGCCCTGTATATCAATTCTATGGAGGCACAGTTTTATAGGTTAAATAAATGTCCTTCAGAGCTTGAAATGGTCAATATTATAAGTAATAATTTACTTCCTGACTATGTAAAAGCCCTCGTTTTACAGGATATTTTGTCAGTATCTCAGTTGATAGCTCTTTGTAAGAGAGTGGAGGATGCTCTCTTTCTGAGCATTTTCAATCAGTTGGGAAAACTGCTGGTGCCTGATACTCGTTCTAGTGCCAGATGTTGGAACTGTGGTGAAGGAAACCACCACTATAACGAGTATCGTAAGCTACGCACACGTTTCTGTTTTGGTTGCGGTCAGAAGAACGTGATTAAGTCCAATTGCCCTCTGTGCTCAAAAAACGAGAAGAGGCTCCACAATCCCGCAGGTATTGGAGGTCCTTCAGGTCAAAATTCTGCTCATAAACGGAAAGGGAAATCAAGCCAGATGAAAAATTGACCAATTCGTCACCCACAACCGCGAATAACTTCGATTTATCTGATGTTTATCACAGTTTATCTTCTGGTAATGCTCGAAAAATAGTCAAAAGGAAAGAATGTCTCTTGAGGGAAACCAATCCCCTATTGGAACTTCGGCAGAAGGACAATCGTCGTTATCTAACAGTTCATGTTGGAGGTGAGCCTATATCCTCCTTAATATATAGTGGGAGCAATGTTAGAATTTTGGGTTCTACGAAAGTTGAATCTCTGCCTACACTATGACGTATCGGTTAAACTCACTACGGCTGATGGAAGGCCTCAGGAAACTTTAGGCTATGTCAATCTTCCCATAAGTTTGAACGATATGATCAAGGTTCTCAAGGTTCTTGTTGTACCCTCGATAAATCACGATCTTATTTTGGGTATGGATTTCATTCATGCATTTAACTTAACTCCTGATTTTAAGGATTTTACTTATAGTTCCTCTTACACATCTTTAGATAACTCCGTAGCTGTAGTTCGCGCCTTACTTGGATCTGAGTCATTGACAGATTCGCAAAGGTGCGAACTGGATTTTGTTGTCGACCTATTCAATCAAATTGCGCCGTCTGATAAGTTGGGTAAGACACATTTATATGAGCATCATATTGATACAGGAGAGGCCAAGCCGATTAGGCAAAGACAATATCCGCTTTCTCCAGCAATGCAGAGAGTTTTGAACGAGGAGATTGATAAGATGTTGTGGCTCAACATTATCAAACCTGTCTCTGGGTGCAACCCATGGTTGTCTCCACTTTGGTTGGTTCCCAAGAAAGATGGTACCTATAGTGTTGTCTTCGATGCCAGGAAGTTGAATTCCATTACTCTTCCTGATTGTTATTCAATGCCTCCCATTGATTCTATTTTGAGCAAAGAACGGGATGCAAGTTATCTTAGTTCAATAGATTTGAAACAGGCATTCTTCCAGATTCCTTTGGACGAGAAATTCAGGATAAAAACAACCTTCGCTATTCCAGGCAGATGACTGTTCTGTTTCAATGTATTACCGTTTGGTTTGAATTGTGCTTGTCAGGCAATGGTGAGACTTATGGATATGGTCATTGGTCCATCGTTAGAGCCTTCTGTGTTCTTTTATATCGATGACATAATCGTTCGTACCCCTACCTTTGAAATGCATCTTGCTGTTCTCAGAAAGCTGTTTCAGTTTCTGAAAGAGGCGAATCTGGCAGCTAACTTCGAAAAATGTAAGTTTTGTAGACCTTCATTGAACTTTTTGGGATTTGTAGTAGATGCAAATGGTTTAAGGACGCATCCATCCAAAGTTCGAGATATTTTGGATTATCCGATTCCCAAAAATACCACACAGATCTGTCGGTTGATCGGTTTAATTGGTTATTACCGTAGGTTTGAGAGATTTAGCTTCGGTTTGTAGTCCAATTACTGATTTGTTGAAGGGAAGAAAGAAGAGACAACCCATTGCATGGACGGATGATGCAAATGAAGCATTCCTCAAGATAAAATCGTTGTTGACAACAGCTCCCATTTTGGCCATTCCGGATTTTTCTAAACCATTTTGTCTTGCTTGCGATGCTAGTGATAATGGTATTGGAGCGGTTTGTTTCAGGAGGAGAGTGGTTTGGAACATCCGGTTGCATATTACAGTAAGATTTTGAATAAAAGCCAACGCAACTATTCTACTACAGAAAAAAAACTTCTGGCTATAGTGATGTCTATTGAAAAATTTAGACCATATATCGAAGGTACTGAACTCACTCTTCTCTAGTATGGCTCAACTCGATGAAGAATCCCAATCAACGGATATCTAGATGGATTATGAGATTATCTTCATATCGTTTCAAAATTGTTCATCGAAGTGGATCCCTCAACACTGTGGCCTATCACTCTCTCGTTTGTCAACTGAAACTTTACAAGTTTTAGTCTTGAATCTCTCTCAGTTAAGAGTTGATAAATGGTATAGCAATTTGTTGACTAAAGTAAGCGACCGTCCAGATCTATATCCCGAATTTAGAGTAAGCAATGGTGTTTTATATAAACATATTTTGCCCAGATACCGACTAATAAATGACTCTCCGGAAAGGAAAATTGTTGTGCCCACTCCTCACAGGCTGGAAGTTATGAAGGAGTTCAATGATGAGCCAGTTGCTGGACATTTTGATGTCTACAAGACCTTACACCGTATCTTCTCTTTATATTACTGGCCCAGGATGAAGAACTCAATTATTAAGTATGTAAGATGTTGTAAGGTATGTGCTTCTTGTAAACCAGGAAACCTACCCAGGTTTAATGGACAAGTATCGAAATATTAACTTCCCATTTCAATTCTTGAGTGCTGATTTACTGGGACCTTATACACGGTCCAAAACAGGTAACCAATATCTTTTAGTGGTGACTGACTGGTTCATCAAATTTGTTTTCATACTGCCACTTTCTAAGGCTACTAGTAGGGCTATTGTGAAATTTATCGAGAATCAGATTTTCTTGATTTTCGGAGTTCCTCAAATTTTTGCCGTGGATAATGGATCACAGTTTGTTTCTGCTGAATTCAAGAATCTGATGAAAAAATATGAGGTCAGAAAACTCTTTTATAACGCTCGATTCCATTCCCAAATAAATCCAACGGAGCGTGTAAACAAGACAATCGTCACTTCCATCAGATCATACATCGATGGTGATCACAAACTTTGGGACCAGCACATTCACCAAATAGTTCAGGCTATAAGACTAGCTAGGAGTGAGGGCTTGAAATATAGTCCTTCCTTTTTAGTTTTTCTTAGGAATGTCGCAACTGATGGATCATTTTATGGTCTTATTTCGGAAAATGCTAATAATGTCGTCACTATAGAGAATAGAGTTTTAGATTCCAATTTGGTTCAGCAGCTGCCAGAGCTTTATGAAGACGTTCGAAAACGTTTGAAGCATTCTTATGAGATCAACGCTCGTAGATACAATCTTAGAAGACGTGATGTTCGTTTGAACATTGGTGATAGGGTTTGGAAAAAACTTTGTTCTGTCTGATGCTTCGAAAAATTTCACCTTGAAGCTTGCTCCAAAATTCGTCCCTTGCATAGTAAATAAGATAATATCTTCACTTGTCTATAATTTAGTCGACTTATCTGGTAGGAATTTGGGAAATTTTCATATCAATGTGAATGTTGAATCTCAATGACTCAACATTCATGTATTGGATGGAATAAGATGCAGTACAATACCTAAGTCATGCTACTTAGAGTTTCAATCGATTCAATATGAATAGACGCATTATTCTGAGATTCACAGGTCCGTATTTACTATAAATTGAAAATTCCTAATATTCAATGGTTCATAAAATGATAATGCGAAGTGTGCCATTGCACACCTAAAAGCCTAATAGGCTTTTTTGAAAGAGTATTTTATTGTAGATTCTGAACAGAATTTCGCTTTTTGAAAATTGGATGTACAGAGTGTTTTAAAAGATGTGGGATAAAGAATGTAATTTTCTCAGTCCGGACGATAGCACAGGCTATCGATAAGTTATTACGGGAAAATATTTGGTATTTGCCTATAATCATTCTCTCAAGTTTTCATGAAGATCCATGCAGGCGTTCAAGAGGTATGTCGATTGAAAGTTTTTGATAAAATACATAAAACATCCTGTGATTCTTGAACGAATATAGTAAGGACATATTTGGAGCACTGACTCAGACTCATCAAAATGTCCTGCATCTGCCCTGAAATCCTGTACAATCAATCGTGAAACACCCTGTGTATTGATATTGATTACAGTAGTAATTGATTTGAGTGTAAATTCGCTTATTTCTGATAAAATACAAATCTTGTCTTGAGAGCCCTGTGTATTTTCAATTGCAGATTCATAAACTCCCTTTTTACGCGCTTGTTCTATGGAAGAGTGTGCTATCGTTTTACTGTATTCGAATATTTTTGAGCCAAAAATTTTTCCAAACGAGTAAGTTGTACTTACTAATGAACAATCTGAGGTCAAAAGTAATTCTGTTCAACGGAAAAAACTATATACTTAAAATTTATAGAATAGATATTTCTGCTGTCTTCATGAATACGCAGTCAAATGGTTTTGGAATAATCCTCATTTGAAAATTTGCCCCTGTTTTAACACATTTTTTGTGATAACTTTTATAAGAGTTTTTAGACTCTTCATGAAACCACTGCCACATAGAGAAAATAGCCACAGAAATTAAAATTATTGGGATTTTCGGAAAGTAATTTCGTTTTTTTTTGGAAAATTAAAGACACTTCTCGTATAATGAACACCTTATGGCATATTTCTGGTAGTAGCGTTATTCCACGCTCCTAAAATTTTTGGTCTTTGCTGGCAAAAAACTTATCCAGGTCATTTTCGACCTCTTCATTTGAAGTAAAGATTTTGCTGTCGAAAAAATGTTGCGATAACCGGAATAAATAATAACCTTAAGGTGCCAGATATGGAGATTTTGGTGACTGTGACAGTGTATCCCATTCAAGTTGTAAAATCTTATGGCGAGTGACCAAATTTACATGAGGTCTCGCACTATCTTGGTGGAACAAGTACTGTTGATTAATTCTGAACTTTTCTGTTGAAGTGTTTATCATTCAGTTTATCCAGCTGATGACAGAAGACTTGTAGTGTTATCCGGAAAAAGCTAAAAAAAACGATTCCTTTAAAATTTCACCAAACAGACAGCATCACCTTTTTTGATAGATATTGGCTTTCGAATTGCTTCGAGCCGGTTCATCTATTTTGCTCCATGATCTCTTTCGTTTGACATTGTTATATTCAACCCATTTTTCGTCCCCAGTAATAATGCGCTTCAAAAATGCATCATTTTCATGACGTTGAGAAGCGAATCACAGACGTCAACACTACGACACAAATTTCTTTCCGTAAGAACATGAGGAACTCGTATATCGAGCTTCGAGGTTAAACCCAGGCATTTCAAGTGGTCATAAACAGTTGAATTAGATCGATTTTACCTCTCACCGATATCACGTATTGTTATTTGCCGATTTGCATCAAGTAATGCCTTACTCATATCTTTATAAGCTTCAACGGTGCTTCCACAACGTGATGCATCTTCGATATCAAAACTGCTGGATCGAAATTTTGTAAACCATATCTGGCACTGGCGTACTGTCAACACATCTTCTCCATACACATCGGTTAATTTCTTTCTGGCTTGAACAACATTTTCACCTTTTCTATATTAAAAAAGTAAAATATTGCTCTCAATAGTTGAGGAAATCTAACGAACAAAAACCTCCTGCTGAACTTTTTCATACATAAGCCTTGCTATATCAGGTCTCAAAACATATAATGATTATGCGGCTTAAGTGTGAAGTTGGGTTCGAAAACTACAATTAAATTGTCTGTTGGGAAAAAACGAAATTACTTTCCAAACAATCTTACAGAACGATAAATTCATCTAAATATACGAGAGCATACTGAATTGATTTGAAAATGTTGGTTTTCCTAAAGACTTACAGGGAATTTTTGAACGTTTTTTTCAAAAAAGGTAGCAAATACCAAAACTTTGCACTTAATTAAAAAGTTCTTGAATGAAACAAAGATTTCTTTTACAAAATCTTCATCCTTTAAGTTATCACCCCGCTTCATTTGTAGCTCCAATTTAGGAAGATCTGTATGTATATCGACCGTATAATTTGAATGTGAAGAGAAATGTTCAATGTAAATGGTGAACATATGATGTGAAATCCCCTGGTCTCATTTATCCGTAATATAGATGATTACCATCACAAAGAGGGATCCGTTGTATATGTGTTTTCAAATGTACAAGTTAACAAGTGATTATTTGGGTATATTCAAGAAAATGACAAAGAAAGTATCAGCGCAATCAAAAAGATAAAAGCATGCATGATTTCTTCAGTTTTAAGAATTTGTTAGAGTACTGGATTTTCTATGTGAGACTTGGTAAGTGCAATATTTGAGATGAAAGACATAATCTATTATGTTGCGAACCTTTGTTTGCGTATTGTTTATAGAGTTTTAATTTCAGTTTCACGGTAATTTCTTATGGAGGTAATGAGAAGTTCCCACCGATGAAATGTTGTAATATTTCATGAAAATATGTAGTTTGATTCTATGAAAATACATATAGCACTAGTGAAGGCGCGGTATCAAAATGTGTTGAATCTAATTTTTTTTGCTCAACTATAATAATGAGTGTTTTAAAAGACTTATGTGGTTTATTCTTAATGAATACAGTTCCGAGTTATTTAGCGATTGAGTAATTTGCTTGGATGCTCGAAAAATTGAAGTTTTAGTCAACTTAGGTGTAAAAAGGGAAATAAATCCCAAACTATTTTACATAAATTCCAGTTGAACTTATTCGTACGTATACTTCCAGTTCGAAAGAAAGTACTTGTTTTGTGTAGGTGAAATGTTTGTGTTGGGAGATTTTCTGGATCTGGGAGTTGCAACATGTTAAATTATCTATGACAAGATACTTTGCACACTGTTGGCTCAAAATATAATAGTGTGTGTATATAGGGTAAAGACACAGTAACAACTGAACACCTAACTCGTCCAAGCCCTATAAAGCTTCTGGAAATCTCCACAGAAGATCAGGAGTACCAGTATGACATATAAAAAAATTAGTGGTGAGTTTAAAGCTTGAATAAAAAACCAAGTTCATGAGTAAGCAGAATCTAACCATGGACTCAAAAAAATATTTCAATCATATTACTTCATAAAAATTTTAAAAATCGAATATTATTACAGACTGAGAAATACACAAGCGGGTACTTAAAATTTTTTATAAGTTGTTGAAAATCTGTTTGAATTAATCAGAATGAGTCTTTTACAATAATTATGCTGACTTCAAAATTGGAAGATCAAATTTAAGTCGTTGACAAAATTTTTCATTTTCAATTGTTTGACGCATAGAAATATTACGAAAATCTTCAAGCGGTTTCCTCAATGACTTATAGAACGTGCGCGCCAGAGCAGTTTATGTCAAGGGGGTTATTGCATGCACGAACTTCTGAATTATTTCTTAGGTTTCGAATTGGTGCTTATATAAGAATCTTGTTTGAGATCAATAATTTTTGTGATTAGATTTCAATTTCATTATACTCACCACTTGCAAGGAAAGATATAACTATGTATAAATAAAGCATCATCTCCACTATCGAAAATTGTTTAAAACTTATCTACGCTTGGCAAAGTTGATCTAAAATCTTTCAAAAGTACCACTTTGAAATGAACACAAAATATACCGAGTTTTCCGTCAATACGAAACACTGGACCGTTCACGATGCAACACCCTCACTTTGGACTACCTCGTATAGAACTGATTAATTCTTCTTAGTTGAGAGACTACTATGAATCATTAACCTGTGATTTATGATGTTATGTAATTGAATAATACGTAATTTTCTTGAATATTTCAGACATTTTGAATTTGAAATAAATTGTTTTATACTTTTTACGATATTCAGTACATAACAACTAACAAAAACTTTTATATCGAAAAGTATAGTAAAGTAATAAGTAAGAGCTTGGATAAAAATTAAAATGTGAACACCACTAATTTTGTTCTTTAGCGAGTTCTGCAGAGATATTTGTAACATTTGGGAGGCTTAGTAGTTAAAGCTCTGTGCTTGGAAACTGAACGTCCCGTGTTCAGGTTCTTCTAATTAGAAAAAATAGTTTCTAATTATTACAATAGTTTAAATTTCAAAATTATCATCTGTAGCTAAATGCATTTAGTTCAATTTTTCAATAAATGGAAGCAGTATATAAAATGCACACAACAAAATATGTGTTGGCTGTGATACTAGCAAAACAAAATGGAAACATCTTTTTTAAGTCAAATAATAGTTTATAAATGATTATTATATTATATTATTACCTCAATTTGCAACTAATAAAAGTCCATTAAATTAAGTTCTTACTTTAGGTCATGAAAACTGTTGTAGGTACTATTGAGAAATTCCTAGTTGAACTTTCATTGTTTGATTAATAGTTCTAAGTTTTATTTCTTGGTGAACTTATAGTATTCACAAATCGAGGTAAAAATTGTGAATAACAATATCTTATCTGTTTCAGAAGAAATAGTTTCTTCGTAACATCTTCCTTAATAGTTACAACAGAAGCATTGAATACTATTGCCTATAAACTTGACGTTTTCCATAAAGGTAGATGAACCATTGGTTCCAAAATAATTGAAGAAAAACTCAAATACTCAATCTAGAAATCGAGACAGTGTAACATACATCTGTACAATAATTCTATACTCAAACAAACTCGACAAGGTTTTGTGATCAACAAAGCCTTGTTATTTAAGTGATTGATTAATACTGATTTTCCCTGTTAAATAAATTTTAAATATGAATGATATAACGAAAAATATCGTTCATTACACGTCCAGAAAGGCTTTACCCATAGTTATACGACTTTATCAATGGCGCAAGGAAAAAGCTGACTTTTAGGACTGATAATGAAATATACTATTAATAAGATGAATGGAGTTTGCGGTTGGCTCTAGGTGAAACAGTTAGGAGATCGGATGTGGCGGTGTGGGTCTTGTTACTGTTTCCTTACGCCACTTCAGAAACAGCGTTGATTGCTTACCCAACAGCGAATAATTGGACGGATATCGGTACAGAAAAATCAGAATTGAAATTTCTAATTAGATTTTTTAGACAAGTATCGGCTACTTTTTTCCTGTTGGGTCGAATACTAACAGTGCTGCTCCTACATTGGAGTAAGGACGCAGTAACAAAGCCTTGCTGGAATATAACCGAACTCCTTACACGCATAAGCTGAAAAACACAAAAGAAGTAGGAGTATCAAAATAATTTCAATATAAATAGCTGAAATTCTACACTGAATATTTCAAATCTCTTTCCGTTCGAAAGTGATAATGCTTACGAGCGCACCGGCCGGCCAAACGGTATTACTTTTGACCTCGGATTCGAGAGACAAAATTATTCCTGAATCCTCAAAGAGACATTATTATTCTTGATCCACAAAAACGATCTAGTTACGTTTATTTTCAGCAAAATCGTGCAGAACTAGATATGAAACAAAGACTTTATTGCGTGAAAGATTTCTTGGACAAGCAGTTTTTCTAGATTATTATTATTATCCTGATGCTCCTAGATCTTCTGTGAAAATCCCTCAGAAGCTTTTTCGTACGTGTTAGGAGTTAAGTTGTGTTCTGGGTAGGCTTTTTTACTGCGATCTTGCGTCACACCCGTCCAACTAGAAAATTTCTTTCCTATCTGAACGGGATTCGAACCTGGACCATCCGGTCGCGAGCCCTGTGCTCTACCACTGAGCTGTCAGCACTCTGGCGATTGACTGTGATTTAACATCGTTAGGTATTTCTTTGAGGCTACGTTAAAGAAAAGGTCACAACAATACTCAAGCTACGATTCAAGAGCTCAAAGGAAACATTAGAATGAAATGAAATAAGGAATTACTTTGTTCTATCACTAAAAAGTGATAGAAAACAAAGTAATTCCTTATTTCATTCCATTAAAATGAACTATCACAAAGTAACGGACTACTCCATCCAATATTTGGCAAGCGAAGAAAAATATCATGAGAATTCGTAATTTTGATTGAAATAGCTTCTTTTCCAATACAACTGCGTTTTTTTTTATTCAAAATGAAATCTCTTGCTGGAAAACCCATTACATAAAGGACGATTCAATCAGTGCTTTGGGATTTAAATGCAGAATATAGGCTACGTTTATACAAAAATTAATTATTCATCAAATCTGAATGTTTTCATAAATAGTCATGAAATATTTAACATCCAAACAAAGTTGCTTCATTTGCAAGATTTACTATCATATACTGGATGTCCTGGCACTACTGCTAAAGCATTCCTGATTCCTACGACGCCTCCCTGCAAAGGTATGTGCCTCCAAGTGGTACGGCCATAATTTTCTTTTTGTGATAACTTCCGAACGACTCAAACGATTCTGGAAATTTTTTGAATTTGGGTCAATACAAAATTAGTAATGATTTGTTTTCAACAAAAACATAAGTTTTCTAGATCGCCATATATAGACGAATCCTAGCACTTAATGGTCATAATTTTTTTTTGGTTGAGGATATTGGCGAAATTCCTACATTTGTGCATTTTACCATTAATTCTATAAAAAAAGGTATACCAGTGCAACTTCTCTTTCTGTGTGTGATTGTTTACAAAGAAACCAAAGAGAAACCAAAAATATGTAAATATGCATTTAATGCACAGGTTTGCATTTTGAAATGCTGTTAGGGCAACAGAGTTTTACGCGTAGCACTTCCGAAACAGAAATTTGAGAATTAAAAATACATTCAAGGCTGTAGATCAAAGACTTCGAAAAGCTGGTAAATGGTTCCATATTGGAAATTCTTACAATGGATATTTGAAGAAAACAGACAAATGGAAAATCATCACAGTCTATGTTCAATGTGTGCACCGGAAAATTCAACTATTTCCTCTGTCGCCGCAGGCATGATTTTTGCACTAGAAATATAACTTTAGGTTCATTTCTTATTCCCTCGTCATGAGCATTTATTTTTTCAATGAGCTCTTCTTGGGTGTTCACAGGTGTTTTGCGAACAAAATTTTTCAGATGGCCACACAAGAAGAAATCCTGTGGATTGATTTCTGGTAACCGAAGTGGCTACAAGCAACAGGTCTACCTCTACCAATCCATCCATTTGAGAGATAAATGAATACAACTAAATCGGAATAGTACTCAACCAACAATTAGATCGAAATAACTCTCCACTGTTAAATATTTCCAGATGAATTGGATTTTCCAGAAATCCCCTTGTTTTGGTTTTTAGTCCTCAATACAATTCTGAACCTACTCTTATATAATTTCTGAAACAAATTTTGTTATTCAAAAATATACCACCTACCTTACGGTGCTATTGTGTTAGCGAAATGATCGTTTTATCATAATAGTAAGAAAATTTGTGAATTACCTCTTTCAATATCTATTATATATAATTCCAGTGTCACGATGTTTTTCTGGGATGAACTCTAAAACTACTGAACTGATTTTAATATTTTTTTTTAATGTTTGCTTTTCTCCAACTTAAGAGATAGGATAGTTTATTTCTCGAATTTGAGATTGCGATTTTATTTATTGCGAATTAATTGTTTTTTACCTAACAAAGAGACATAGTTCGGTAAGATTCTAACAGATGACGGTATAAGGTAGTCAGTTGACTGAATTGAGTGAGTATCCAACAGATGGCACTATGTTAAAAGTACTATCACTTTAATGAATAACCTACAATTCATTAATATAACAGACCACGTGTTGCTTAGTCCAAAGTATAAGAAAAATTTTCATTATAGTAAATGAAATTCGGTGAATTTATTCTTACTTTTTTTTTAATTTTTGGTGCTTTATTGTTTAGAACTTTCTTATCAAAATAAATATATGTAAGTATTATCACATCACATATTTATATATTATAGTGTACTAGCTGATCCAGCAAACGTTGTTTCGACATATAAATTATTTCTAGGAATTTTTTTTTATTATACTTCATTTAATAATTGTTCATTATCAAAGTAATCAATATATTTTAAATTAGTTCTCTGTGTTTCTATTACTAATTATGGCAATTGAAAAATAATTGAATATCAATCTTTCATGAACTAATTGAGAGTGTATTTTCGGATATTCTTAATAATCACTTGGACCATAATTGGCTCAGTGATCGTGCAATTTTAGCGGCAAAAAATGTTGATGTCGATGAAATTAACTATCAAATACAAAGTTCATTGCCAGGCGATCTAATGACTTTCAAGTCAATTGAAACCATTGTTGATGAAAACCAGATCGTCAATTTTCCAATTGAATTTTTAAATTCTTTGGACTTTGAACCAGGAATGCCGCCACACAATCTTCGTCTCAAAATTGGTTCACCGGTCATTTTATTGCGTAATTTAAATCCACCAAAATTATGCAACGGTACACGATTAGTCATCAGAAGAATTACCGGAAACTTGCTTGTAGCAACGATATTGACTGGAAAGTTTAAAAGCGAAGTCTTTCTTTTACCTCGAATACCTATGATACCATCAGAATCTACAATTCCTTTCAAAAACAATTTCCGATACGTTTGGCGTTTGCGATGATAATAAATAAGTCGCAAGGACAAACAATGGCTATTTGTGGCTTAGACTTGGAGAACCCGTGTTTCTCCCATGAACATGCTCCCGTGTTGGAAAACCGTCGAATTTATTTATTTTGACGAAAGACAGATTAACGAAAATTATTGTTCATCGCTAAGTGCTTAATTAAATGAAAGTAGTGATTATTAAAAATTAAATTAGGTAAAATAATTATAAAATAATTATCATTTCAGTTTTAAAAAATCAGTATTATCTAAGTCATTCATTAAATCAATAAAAATTAAACATTTAGTATCAGTTGAAATTTAATTTGCACTTTTCATCATTCTTTATCAATCACTTCCTCAATAATACCAAAACAAATTGATGAAATCCGAATAACGTACATCTTAAGTCTCACCAATCTATCACTCCATCTTAAGTCTCACCAATTTATCACAACCACCCTTACTTCGAAATCTCAAATGACACTGTGGGTAATGTGATACTTTGTTTGAAAGGTATTTTTATTTCTGTAATCTATTTTGCAACATAAATAATCCAAATGTAAATATGTTCCCAATTTTGTTGAAAACCAAATTTGAACAGTTTAAATGTGATTCGTGTTAGCGTCATAGAGAAAATTTTTGAATTTTAGCATCAGTTTTGTTTTCTTTTATTGAAATCATAGAAACTGTGATTTTATTTCGTTTACTGCTGATTTTAAAATACATTCACTGTTCGTATATTCGAATAAAATTTTCATGAAATTTAAAAATACATTTATATATAGATGATTCTTTTCACAGAATCGTTTGAAAAATTGAAAGACCTTACAAACATGACCTATAGTGTCATAAAAGCTCTTGAAGTAAGAACGGCTTTCCTAGAGGGCATGAGATAAGAGGGACTTAAGATGTATTTAAATTCGATTCCTCCTCTGAATCATCGAAACGTATCTTTCATTTTTATAAGTAGAGATTATCGTTCTAGAAATTTTAGCCATTGACAGTTTTCGGTGGGACACAGTGTATTCTAAATGAAAAAATGAAGAATATTTCCAAAATACATCAGTTAATGACAACTGTTTCAACAACAATGTGGATTCTTCAAGTTTACCTGTAACTAAGTCTGTAAATTACACCTTCACTTCTTATACAGCTGAAAACTTGAAAAAAGAGGAGACAACAACAACAATCAACAATATTCGGGAATAAAGATAAGATGCAAAAAAGGATACAAATAACCATCAACTTAGAGAAATACTTATAAAGAAAAATATACCAAAAAGAGATAAAAATAACTTTAAAATATATTGAGGACAATTATTGTAGTAGTACTTACAAAGTACGAATATTCAACAATGAGATCTATTTGGTATTTGAGAAGAATTTTAAGATTCTTATACCCTGTGTGGTAGATTTACCTCCAAGTGGTGCACCCTGGGTCTCGTTACACGGTAACAGCAAACAATCTATGCCCCTACCAGCTGTGTTGTCGTGGTCAAGGGTATTGCACAGGGAAAACGATGCCAGTTGAATATATTCACTGTTATGCCGCTGATCGGATGCTGTCAGTTGTCATGTCTAGCGGGCATCACCTCGGTGGAGATCTTGGCTTACTTGTCCGGACCAAGTGCATGGAAAACAAAATAAAATTTTCCCCAAGACAAAGTGGAACAGCCTATGCCGAGGTCTGATGGGTACATCAGTGTTTTATAGGCGAACTCCAGACACCTTGCGACCTCTGGTTTTATTAGCCTTACCCCAGCACCGCGGTGCTCTACTGGGGTAGACCTCTTATATCCGTTGCTATTCGTGGGACCATACATGGAAACACAGATAAAAGAAAATTAACTTGATAAGAAGAGACAATCACTTGTTCCTCGGGCAACTGAGGAACTCATGGAGGTGATTACTCAAGCCACATCAGCCCATTCGGACCAGGAAGCCGATACGACGGAATCCCAATTGTCATATGGAAAACCAGCGAGGCTGACGGGGTCGAAAAAAAGACGACTCCACCTACTCCTCAAGAGCGGTACATCGTACGACGCCGATTTCCTGTAAGTCAGTGCCCAAGTCGGTAAGAGCATAAACCAGAAGGGACTCAAGGGAGGGCAGGGTAAATCCCACCTCCAGGGTTCAAAAACAAGATAGGAAAGGTTTCCAAGGTAAGGGTAAATCCGTGCCTGGAAAAACCCTCCTTAAGAAGTCGACCAGCGGCCAAGGGGACGGTGGCAAAAAGTCGAACCCAGAGGACACTAAGGGCCGGCCTAAAAAAGAAGCCATACGCGCCAATCTCCAACATGCTAAGGCTGCGTCGTCCACCCTTGGCAGGAGATTCACAGAGTAATCAGGAACCAAGATGTAAAAAGGATAACCGAAATTCATCTTGGTGAAATAACAACTTGAATAAACAGAGAAAGGAGGTTTGGAGATTATTTAACCGAGCCAAAGCGACCAGTAAATGGAACAAATACAAAGAAGCTCTAACCCTGTACAATAAGAGCATTAGAAGAGTCGAGAGGAACTTGTGGGGAAAGTTCTGTGAGGGTATAAATGATGATACCGAAACTGCCAGAGAATACAAGATTCTCCCAAGAGAGCCAGTGAGAACAACCAGTTTGGTCAAACAACCGGTGGCTGGTTTCACTGGTAAGAGAAAAAAATATTGGAGCTCCTTACGAACAAACACTTCCCGGATGTCAATCCTTGGAAAATATAGACGCAAAATCCAACCCTGAGCATTCAATCTGGCCCAGAAGGGGCAACTGGAGAATATCCAAAAACAGTCACAGCACAAGCGGTCAGAGACGCAATAAGACCCTTCAAACCTTTCAAGGGGTAGACGAAACCTATCCAGCCCTACTTCAAAATGGCATGAATGTGTTGATTCCGCATCTGCTAAATTTATTAAGAACCAGTCTGGCTTGCGGGGTTATTCCTACAAGCTATACATTAACTAAAGAGGTCTATATACCAATAGTGGGACGAACAGAACAGGAATGCTCATCGTTCAGAGCAATAAGTTTGATATCGTTCTTGCTAAAGATTTTGGTTAAGGTGAATGGTCGGAAAATTAAACCAATCTCTTGATAACCGAGAGATAGCAATAACAGTGTTTCTAGACATTGAAGGTGCTTTTAACAATACACTGCCCGCTAATTTGTAGATGGATACAGGCAATGCTATGCGGTGAGGTGATAACGACCTCATATCAGGATGAGGTCTTCGAGTTCAAGGCTGAAAAGGACTGTCTGCACCGTCACTGTTGACCCTTCTTGTTGATGACCTTCTAGCGATCATTTCGTTGTGAGAAGTCGACGTTCAAGTATTTGCTGATGAACTGGCAATCATAGTGAAAGGTATATCGGAGGTGACGGTATCGGCCGCACTTCAAGAGAGACTGGACACTATCGACAAATGGTGTATAAGGAAAGATATGTCTCTTAACCCACAAAAGGAAGTACCATTCACCAAAAAACGGAAGTTGGAAGGTTTGGAACCGCCGACTATCCGTGGTGAAACAATACAATTCTCTAATGAGGCAAAATACCTGGGAATAATCCTGGACAAAACTCTCAGTTGGTATGCACACCTAGACAGAACTGCAGGCGAATATGCGGTAAAACCTATTGTTTAAAACCCAGGCAGATATATTGGCTATACACTATGGTAATTAGACCACAGATAATGTATGGCGCTGTAGTGTGGTGGAAGAAAGGTCAACAAACGATTGGCAGCATAACCTCACCCGACTATAGAGACAGGTTTGCCTTGCAAATATAGGTACGTTTTGCAACACAACCAACGCAGCCATGGAGGTCCTACTAAATCTACCACCCCTGCACCTACTCATGCAGAGGCAGGTGGAATACAAACTGTATCAAATGGTGATCGACAGGCCAAAGGCAAAGATTGATGGGAGGATCAGGACTACTGGACGAGCTTTTAACAAACAACACCCTATCGATGGCCTCGGCTTTAATGTCAAAAGTTACGAGCCAAGAACGGCATTTTAATGTAATCGTCCGCAGCCGGAACGAATGGACCCAGCATGCTGAGGTCCTGTTGAACCTTGGCTTGGCAAGGGAACGGGACCGGGAGTCTATGGGAGCCAACCGAGAATCAACATCTCACTGAGTCTCGGTCAATACGTAACCATATTCCAGGCAGAACTACTTGCCATGGAGACCACGGCAGATCTGCTGATAGAACGGCAAACTCACAACGGCAAAATCAAAATATTTACTGATATTCAGTCAGTACTAAAAGCTTTGGAATATAACTGTTTTACATCGAAAACAGTCTGGAGTTGCCGCACGGTTTTGAGCAGGCTCGGTATGTATAACAGAATCACTCTCTTTTGGATACCGAGTCACTCAAACTATTTCGGTACGAAGAGGTAGATCAGCTGGCGTTTGCTGGAACTGTGCTGCCTCTGGTATACCCGGGACAATTCCTGGGAATACCACATGACGTGGATAAGCAGACGATAACAAGCAGAATGAACTCAAGATTATAGTCTTTCTGGCTGAGCTATCCTGGTTCGAAACATTCGAAGGTGTTCCTTGGAACAGCTTCGAACAAAAAGATTGACGGACCTAGCGCTAGGCCTGGATAGGGCCAAATTAAGAACACTTGTCGGAATAATGACAGGTCACTACAGGCTGAAAGCGCATTTGCACAAAATCGGTCTGGCTTAAGACGATGAATGCAGGCTGTGTCTTCAGGACACTGAAACTGTCAATCACATCTTCTCAGAATACCCAGCGGTGAGTTGCATCACATTCAAGGTCTTTGGTCAGGCTTTTATAGCCCACTGCGAACTGAAAAATGACTCCCAAACAAGATTATCGGTTTTATCCAAACACTGGATCTCGTCGGGGAAATATAAATTAGGGGTGAACCACAATAGTCCGTGCGGACTCAGTGGATGAGTGGGTAGACGCTCGCTCACTATAATAAATAATAATAATAATATACCCACTAATTTCGAAGTAAAACACTTCATTTCCGCTTATTTTTATTTTTCAACGACAATTGTTTCGTCAATTACATATTGACTTCGTCAGGTGAGTATGGTAACTAACCACTTTTACAAAATCTTTCTCCTTAAATACAAGTTTCACTAAAAATACGTGATAAAATGAAGTTTACAAGGAATTTAGTAAAAAAGGTTCAACAACGGAGAACGGTTCACATCTGTTTGGTCGTTCAACAAAATATTCATTTTATGTTGCCGCTTTATTTCCATTGCTTCTAAAAGGTCCAATCTATTGCATTCGTTCTCGAAATGGAGAACTTCAAAGTTATGGTCAAAATCATGTCCGGATTCTTGTAGATGCCTGGCATAAGTGGAGTTTGATTTATTCTTAACGAATGAATTCTGGTGTTTCTAGATCCTACTCTCAGAAGATCTACCCGTTTGGCCAATGTATACATATGGACATGTACCACAATTTAACTTATATACTCCTGATCTCTTGTTCTTATTGACGATATCTTTATTATTTTTTATATCTGATATAAAACAATAAATTCTTTGGGTAAATTAATAAAAAATAATAAAGATATCGTCAATAAGAACAAGAGATCAGGAGTATATAAGTTAAATTGTGGTACATGTCCATATGTATACATTGGCCAAACGGGTAGATCTTCTGAGAGTAGGATCTAGAAACACCAGAATTCATTCGTTAAGAATAAATCAAACTCCACTTATGCCAGGCATCTACAAGAATCCGGACATGATTTTGACCATAACTTTGAAGTTATGATCCGTAAACACTAGCTGTCGAACGGAAAGCCATCTAGACTTTTAACTTCCAGGGCAGATCTGAAGCCTACATATCTCGATTGAGTTTATTAATGACAAGTTACATAGTTATTCATATTTGAAATATTTTTTCTTATTTTTCTAGATATTTTCGAAATTATGGATCGGAGTTCGGTAGTAAGAAGTACAACAATGACGCGGATGCTTGTGCTAAATTTCGTGAGGATTTTATCATTGGAAGATTCAAAAACAGCCTAGAGCGCTACCGGAGCAATAGCAGTCAATCGGATTTAAATCAAGCGTTTGAATTAAATGAAACGACAAGAAGGCTGATGTGAGGACCGTGGGTGATATGAACAAGCTCGCAAAAACTCCTAACTTAACGTCAGTGCTTTTCCTTATTTTTCTACTTATAATATTGGAAAAGTATAGGACTAAATGTATATAAATCGACAGAATTGAATAGAAGTTTCAACATAAAAACTGCATCAATCTATTCTGATCGTTTATAAGCATTTTTGGCTTACAACTTCAAAAAAGCCACTAAACGAAATAATATGCGAACTGTAAGGGCTACACAAAAATATACATTTAAATTCCCCTCTAAAATTGTAGATCTTAAGTAATTAAACAGGAGTAGGACGGGACCTTTCAGAGTATTTTGTTCACTTCCATTTCCGATTTATTAGTCGAAATAAAACAATGATGAGGGCAACAAAAATAATTTTCATGCTACTCTGTCTCTTATTCAATTATGTTTATTTAAACATTCGAACAAGCGCACTACGGTTTGTTCATATAATGTTGCTGCCTGTAAGTTCTAAATTTTGAGTTACAGTGTTAAGTGGAATTTCACGGTGAAAATAACAATTTTATCCATCCAGCCAAAGGTCCATTTAAAGAGTACTTTCGAAAGATATGATTCATAAAGAAATTCTCTAGGAAGTAGGTGCAGAATTTGTAAATTGCTTTTACTGTTGTCTCCAAACTGATCGCATAACAGTCAATTAAACTAACATAAATAGAGGGCAATTTTTGATAGAAGGTATATAAAATTATTTACATATTTTAATATTAGCCTTCTACATATTTAATTCCAAAAAATTATATTTAATGATTATAACTTCTGAAAATAAATTAAAATAATGTCATATAAGTACCACTTATATCAAATGACATATAAAATAAACATTCATTATGAGACATCCAAATGGTATAACAAAATCCAATAATTAAAAATTGTTAACCAAAATTCTATCAATTAAATATTTTGAATAGACAAAACTTTGTTTCTGCTGATCAATCTTATGAAAACAAATATATTTCAAAAATTTCAAAAATAACTGTCTTACTTAGAATATTCAATATTATTGGATATCTAACTAAGTTACTTTATATAAAAACTCAAGATATGTAAAAACATTACTGAAAAACAAATTTTAAGAGAGACTTTGCTCCGTCAGTATTCAAATAATTCATATTCAATAAATATAACATCAATCAAGAACAAATATTTACTCACCTTTCAACCATTTAGAAAACTTCTGGCAAACTGAAAAATCTTTAAATGTAGTGTAACGGTTAACTATATGTAAATATTTCTGTGGTTTACCCTTGATCTAAAAGATTGAAAGACAATTTAATGGCCTCTGTTATAACACAAGGACTATCTGTATATATCTATAATATATCCGTATACTATCTTTATACAAATAGTCCTTGTAATATAACAGAGGCAATTAAATTGTTTTTCAATCTTTTAGATCATGCATAACATCGTGCTATCGTGCTATAACAGAGGCAATTAAATTGTCTTTCAATCTTTTAGATCAAGGGTAAACCACAGAAATATTTATATATAGTTAACCGTTACACTACATTTAAAGATTTTTCAGTTTGCCAGAAGTTTTCTAAATGGTTGAAAGGTGAGTGAATATTTGTTGTTGATTGATGTTATATTTATTGAATATGAATTATTTGAATACTGACGGAGCAAAGTCTCTCTTAAAATTTGTTTTTCAGTAATGTTTTTACATATCTTGAGTTTTTATATAAAGTAACTTAGTTAGATATCCAATAATATTGAATATTCTAAGTAAGATAGTTTTATGATGAAATTCTTAAGATTATGTTAGACATTTTCGAAAGATCTTTGTTTTCATAAGATTGATCAGCAGAAACAAAATTTTGTCTATTCAAAATATTTAATTTATAGAATTTTGGTTAACAATTTTCATTTATTGGATTTTGTTATACCATTTGGATGTCTCTGAATTTTGAATGTTTATTTTATAGGTCATTTGATATAAGTGGTACTTATATGACATTATTTTATTTTATTTTCAGAAGTTATAATCATTAAATATAATTTTTTGGAATTAAATATGTAGAAGGCTAATATTAAAATATTTGAAAAAGTCAATTAATCAATGAAAAAAAATCCAAGTAGCGTTCTTTTTCTTATTATTCAATAATTACCGCGAAACCTACTTAAATACACAAGCACTTACAAAACTAATAATTTGTAGAGAAGTTTCAAAACATTTTCCTTAATCACTCGATTTAACAATTTCAGAGTAAGCTGATGTGGTGGCTAAATGGAGGGAAGAAGTTGAATCCATAAAATTTTGGTTTTTTCATTTTTCGTCAAATTCAGTTTTATTTTCAACTGATTCTCAATTGCAATAACTTTTCCATCGGGTAAATTGAGATGTCAAACAAGGTATTACAGTCATTCAAGATTTAGAAATAAGGGTGGATAACGCTGGAGGGATAGATCGGGGGAGCTGAAAAGTACGTTATTTTAAATTCCCCTTTGAACCCCCGAAAGAAGGTTTTAAATTTTTTTTTGGAAAGATTATCATATTCAATATAGTGGCCACTGACAATGTTCGATAGAACATAGTGCAAATTAAATTGCATGCCTGTAAACTAATCCTTCTGAATTAACAACATAGATAACCAAAAGTACTTTTCTGATAAAATAAATATGGAAATAATTTGACAAATTATTTAATTTGATTCCACTTGATGAAAGCTCTAATTTAGTTGGCTTTCATACTAAGGGAAAAATTACTTATATATGTTGTATACAATGTCATATAGAGAAAAATGAATGTTCTCCTTGACAAATATTAATGTTTTATTAATATAACATATATTTTCAACATATATAGTAAAAGTTATTTAGATTTCTGATATTTTTGATTCTATGCAAATAATTATAGCAGTTTTCTAAGAAATTTATGCAAATGCTTAATTTTAGTTGAAATTGAAACCTTTGAAACTAGAGAATGTTTTCGATCACTTTTGTCGATATTCTTCAATAACTTACATAAAAATGGAGTTAGCAATTCAGAAGTAGACACGAAAACTTTGCGTTGAATTTTTGAGCAGAATGTGCACTAACACTAATTTTATAATTATGCGTACTTTGTAAAATTCTGAACATATCTTAATATGTCGACCACAAGCTTACTTATCAAATTCCGCACACAGAATGAATATTAAGAACCAGTTTTCTCACATCTGCAGCCGAGATGCGTACGACAACAAATTTTTTTCGACTTATCAGTAATCACCGAATTGAACATAACAATGTGTTAGAATGCATCTGGAAATGTATTCCAATGATTATTTTCATAAATAGGCTCAATAAAAATATATGAGTCCTACCACCAAGTGGAAATGGAAGAGATTATCCTGATTTTTGAGAAGTATGTTTTCAACACATTATAGAGGTTGCTGAGTTATACATTCTGTCAAGAAAGTACCGGGAATTATCGATTTAAATCTGGCGGGGCAATGAGGCAGGTAAAAATTTTTTTTCCTAGGTTGGTACCACTGTCCCTAATTACTATGCCAAGTTTGAGTGGGATCTGTCAACTAGTGTGTTTGCAACAGCTGATTAAGTCAGTCGATGTCAGAGTGCGTGCCGATTTTTACTATGGGTGATTACGTTGAGCAAAGAATTTGTTTAAAGTTTTGTGTTGCAAATGAATTTTCGTGTGCCGATGCATTGAAAATGTTGCAAAAGGCCTTTGGTGATAATGCTCTATCGAAAACTCGTGCATATCAGTGGTACAGAGCCTTCAAGGACGGTCGTGAAGTGGTCGCCCATCGACGGCTTCGATCGAAGATAACGTCGATAAAATTAAGGAAAGGGTGCTGGAAAACCGTCGTACCAGCTTGAGAGAGATAGCACATGATCTTAAGATATCCCACGAGTCCGCACGTACGATTTTGATTGATATTTTGGGCATGAGAAAGGTGGCCGCACGATTCGTACCGAAAGACCTGAATTTTCTTCAAAAACGTCATCGCGAACAGGTTGCTTCAGACATGCTGGATCGCTGTAATTCCGATTCTACATTCATGGAACGCATTATAACTGGTGATGAGACCTGGGTATACGAGTACGATATGCAAACAAGCCAGCAATCATCGGAATGGGTGGCAAAAAATGAGCCGAAACCGAAAAAACCACGCCAAAGCCGCTCGAAAATGAAGGTGATGCTCATTGTTTTCTTCGATATCCGTGGCGTGGTGCACTACGAATTCGTTCCAGAGGGTCAGACGGTAAACAAGGAGTATTACCTAGGCGTTATGAAACGTTTGCGTGAGCGTATCCGTAAGAAGCGGCCAAATTTGTGGGCGAACAACTCATGGATTTTGCATGACGATAACGCGCCTTCTCACCGAGCTACGATTGTGACTGACTTTCTCGCCAAAAACTCAACAAACGTGCTTCAGCAACCACCGTATTCGCCGGATTTGGCTCCCTGTGACTTTTTCCTCTTCCCAAAACTAAAACTGCCCCTTCGTGGCACCCGTTTTGAATCGATTGAAGCCATAAAACAAAATTCGGCGCGAGAGCTAAAGTCCATCCCGGAAAGCGCCTATAAAAAATGTTTCGATAATTGGAAGTGCCGTTGGCATAGATGTATTGGAGCAAATGGAGCCTATTTTGAAGGCGACCCAATAAATTTTGACGATTAAATGTAAAAATGTTGTTTTAATTGAAAATTCCCGGTACTTTCTTGACAGAGTAGTATTCACCTAAAATCATCTAAAAAAAAATTAAATTAGCGAATATAGAAAGGAGCTTTCCGCTTCCATCGTCAATATCATGAAATGGGTACTAAGAAGTGGCTTTACCTCTTGCAAACCAATATCAGGATGGTTTAATACTTCTTACAGAAAATTCTTTCTTTTATATATCTAGCATGGTAGTTGACAATGAAGTTATTTTCCGGAAGTTTTTACGCTTTATTACAAGAATTACATGTTGGATGGAATAGTCAGAATGAAAGGACAATCCTGAAACACTGAACTTGATAATTCACTAAAAACCATTAGTGAAAATTGAACGAAAAAAGAAGTAATTAAAACAAATTGTAGAAAATACTATGTTTTACTACCAATAAAAATATATTTTACACATTTTCTTGTGACTCGAGTTTCGGGAAATGAACTATCAAAAACTATTATAACAAAAAAGAAGTAGATGTTTGTGCTGCTGTTGAAATCAGTGCATCATGTTCGAGTAAACAAATTACTGAACAAGTCGATTTGAGCAATAGAAGTGGTTGAAATATTTTGAAAAGGAATGGTTATCAATGTTATAAGGTTCAAACAAACCAAGAAGTTTTTCCAGAAGACCATATCAACCGAATGGAATTTTGTGGAAGTATGATGGAAAAAGTAAATGAAAATAGTTCATTCTTTAACAATATCTTATTCACTAATGAGTCATCCTTTTCCTTGAATAGAAAACATAACCCATCCGCAGTAAGATATTGGTCTAGTTGCGTACATAGTCTCCCCAAAAATTTAATGTTTGTACAGGAATGCTGAGGAATTACATCATAGGGCCATTTTTTATCGATGCTAACCTAAACACTGCCTAATATCTGAAGCTTTCAGAGAATCAAATTATGCCGACATTTCGACTGCTACCAATTGATTTCGATGAATTAATAAATTAATAAAAACAACTTAGCTTAAATGTCACTGTTTATTTGATGTCTGTTGACATACTACTCTGTCAAGAAAGTACCGGGAATTTTCAATTAAAACAACATTTTTACATTTAATCGTCAAAATTTATTGGATCGCCTTCAAAATAGGCTCCATTTGCTCCAATACATCTATGCCAACGGCACTTCCAATTATCGAAACATTTTTTATAGGCGCTTTCCGGGATGGACCTTAGCTCTCGCGCCGAATTTTGTTTTTTGGCTCCAATCGACTCAAAACGGGTGCCACGAAGGGGCAATTTTAGTTTTGGGAAGAGGAAAAAGTCGCAGGGAGCCAAATCCGGCGAATACGGTGGTTGCTGAAGCACGTTTGTTGAGATTTTGGCGAGAAAGTCAGTCACATTCGTAGCTCGGTGAGAAGGCGCGTTATCGTCATGCAAAATCCATGAGTTGTTCGCCCACAAATTTGGCCGCTTCTTACGGATACGCTCACGCAAACGTTTCATAACGCCTAGGTAATACTCCTTGTTTACCGTCTGACCCTCTGGAACGAATTCGTAGTGCACCACGCCACGGATATCGAAGAAAACAATAAGCATCACCTTCATTTTCGAGCGGCTTTGGCGTGGTTTTTTCGGTTTCGGCTCATTTTTTGCCACCCATTCCGATGATTGCTGGCTTGTTTGCATATCGTACTCGTAGACCCAGGTCTCATCACCAGTTATAATGCGTTCCATGAATGTAGAATCGGAATTACAGCGATCCAGCATGTCTGAAGCAACCTGTTCGCGATGACGTTTTTGAAGAAAATTCAGGTCTTTCGGTACGAGTCGTGCGGCCACCTTTCTCATGCCCAAAATATCAATCAAAATGGTACGTGCGGACTCGTGGGATATCTTAAGATCATGTGCTATCTCTCTCAAGCTGGTACGACGGTTTTCCAGCACCCTTTCCTTAATTTTATCGACGTTATCTTCGATCGAAGCCGTCGATGGGCGACCACTTCACGACCGTCCTTGAAGGCTCTGTACCACTGATATGCACGAGTTTTCGATAGAGCATTATCACCAAAGGCCTTTTGCAACATTTTTAATGCATCGGCACACGAAAATTCATTTGCAACACAAAACTTTAAACAAATTGTTTGCTCAACGTAATCACCCATAGTAAAAATCGGCACGCACTCTGACATCGACTGACTTAATCAGCTGTTGCAAACACACTAGTTGACAGATCCCGCTCAAGCTTGGCATAGTAATTAAGGACAGTGGTACCAACCTAGGAAAAAAAATTTTTACCTGCCTCATTGCCCCGCCAGATTTAAATCGATAATTCCCGGTACTTTCTTGACAGAATGTATATGTTTCGGGTTTTTAGCACATTTTAAAAACTGAAGAGAAATAAACTTAAAAGCGTATTTATAATGGTAGGGTAGATCACAGGTACAATTTTGAACAGTGTTAAAATATGGTGTTAGTAGGGTCCTAATCTTTTTCAGATAAGAGCAATGGTGATAAATTAAATTGAAGTTGTTCATTTGTAATTGATAGCATCTTACTATGTGCTAAACAAATTTCCAAACTCCCTAAAAGGTCCATTCTTCTGCTTTTATTATTATACCTATGTGTAAAATCTTAGTTCTACTGAAATCTATGAATTGGTTGTTATTTATACAATGTTCCGAAAAACCCAAAAGTGGGCTGCCATAACATTGACAATTTAGTAGGTAGCTGAGTACTCAACGCCTATAGTGAGACTGCGTTATCTCCGTTGTACGTGCCGTTGAATCTGCAATACTGTTTTATGCAAATTTTCAAGCTGTACATTATTTTTTGTTCTATTACCGGGTTAGTTCGTTTCCGTAGTAATAAATCCTAAATAAGGTTTACAAATTTTTCGAATGGAATACTTGGAAAAAGATTTTGCACATCAAGGGAAATAAGTACAGCTTTATCTGGGATATATATACCTATAAAATTTCGCTAGTTGATAGGAATTTTTGGCAGATAGTTTTGCTTCCAAATTGCTTGAATAATTTCGACTAGTCTTTTCGATAATTTCTGTGATGAAACTGCAACGAATGAAGAAATTGTTCTAATTGGATCATTCTTGTATGTGATTCAATTATTTCATAAGTGTCTCTTATTTAATTTTAAAGATGGGTTTCCGTACAAATCGAGACACTGAATAAAATTATCACAATATAAAATTTGCAGCCATTTAGTTATGGACAAATAAAATTTCGTGTAGGATCCTACCTATAGTTTTGTTGCTTATTTTCATCAATATCCATGCAAAATTATTCATAATTAATTATTCATAAATTACGCATTTAACTGTGTTGAAGAGAAGTTATTTTGTCAAATTTAACACGAATGCTTATGCAGAATTTCGTGCGAATAGAAAAAGTTTTAGTCCTATCATCATTATATATTTATTTATATCATAATATCAGTAATAAATCTTAAATAAACATTTTTGAACTAACCTGAAATGATCACATCCCATTTATAACATAACAAAATAATTTTTTACATATAACTTTTGTCGTGTTGGAAAACTGAAATATTTATTTATAAGAGTTCCAAACCTTCAAAAAAAGAATTTTATTCGACTTTCAGAAAATAGAACACAGAGCTCTGTATTTTCATTCAGAATATATAACTTTTTCATGAAGTATATCATACATTTGAATTTTTCGGGATAAATAAACAGATGAATGAGAGCCAAAAGCATTTGACTCAATTCAGTTCTTTTCTCGAATTTTTTTAATAATGGAAAATCATCTATGTTAATTATCCTTTTCAATTCAAAATAAATCAATTAAACAATAATCCATTAATAATTTATGCAATTAAATACTGCTCTAAGAAATAGATTAAATCGAAGAATCTACAGCAAATGAAGTGGTACTTTTTATTGTGGATAGAGAATTCATGTAGTGAGCTTGAATGCCTAAGATCCTAAATTAGTTTTAAGAATACAAATATAAACATTTGTTAAGGCGTTTAGGCCTCTGATAATTATGAACTTTCTTTTGTGATACTTGTTCGTAAAACACATCTGTGGAATATTAATGCAAATTTATTTCAGGTGATTACTAAAATTTAGACTCTTTCTGAGAAAATAACGAATCACCGCGAAAACAAAAACGTTATATTTTTCTCATTTATCTGAACAGGTCAAGTTTTTTATATTTATCTGCTGATCTCCCCGTCGGAGTTTCTAAAAATATTTCTTAGAGTAAGAATCTTATTTCTCCATCATCTACAAATAGGAAAAAATTCAGGTGAAGTCATATTTTGTTGTAGAAAATTCTGAATCTTTGAGTACCATTGTCATTAAGTCTTTCATCTTTGGTTTTTTTTATTGTTTACTTAATAAATATTATGGTAGTCATTTAATCAACTAACCATGACAGTTGAGTTGAATATTTTTATTTCAATTAAGGTTAGTTATTTGAAAGTATGACCAATTCACTGAAACTTTCACAATAGTATGTTCCGTTATTTTTTCATTAAGAACATAAATGCTTATTTTTGTCCATTTGTTATATCCGCTATCTCGTTTTGCGCAAATATTTGTAATTTCTAATTTGAAGCCGAAAATGGCCGCAAGCTATACTGATGAAGAATCTGAGATAAAACATAATATAATTTTGTCTGGTCAGCCCGGTCTCTCCGTAAACACTCTGTCAAATGGAAAGAGCTTGACATTTGAAGTATTTATGGTAGGTTTGGGGACTAAATGTCTCCGATATGTTTGTATTGAGCGCTTCCTTAAACACTCAGTCAGATGTTGCGGTGTTGAGATTTACATTGAAATAGTGAATTCCTAATTTTAAACGTTATATTAGATTTTAATGATGATCGTTTAAGGGGATAATAGAAGAAATCAAGTTGAAGTGCAAACTTATTTAATCAGAGGTATCCTCAGTTGCCTAATATTTCACAAGGTACTGTGTCTAAAATTATAGCTGGGACTTTGACAGCCGAGAAATATTTGAGTTTGATTAGGGACGAAGTTGCTCCTGCGTTAGTCAACTTATTTACTAATGCAATAGATCGAAGAATACGGAATGAAAATCAGTGTTTCTAGCAGGATGGAACCCTCCCCGTTATGTTTCAATGGTCAGAATTTACTTAAACGCAGTTTTGTCCTATAAATGGATTGGATGAATAGGAACTATTGAGTGGCCAGCTAGATCGACAGACCTTACGCCGTTGGTTTTTTTCTGTCGGCATATCTCAAGAACAAAGTTTGTGGAACACAGCTGACAAGCATCGCAGACCACAAAGAAAGGATAACTACAGTTAAGCGGGATATTTCAACTCAAACTTCTAACAAAGTTGGGAACGCTTTTTGTAGGGGACTATGTTATTGCCAAGATCTCCTTGGAGAACATTCTGAGCATTTATTTCAATGTACTAAAATCAATTACATCATGTAATTTTAGCATTCAGATTCTTGAAAAGTTGTCTTATAAAAAAACATACATGAAATTCGTTGACAACAGGTTATTAAGGAGCTTTGAAAATATCAAAATATACTGGGTGTTCTATTTCAAATAAAGAGAACCGAATATGCTGGACTTGCGCGAATCAGCCTGTATATTTAAATTTATGCTTAAAAAGCGCACTATTGAATTTAAAAGTTGACGCGTCTCAGTGTCTTTATAATTTTCCAACATGAAGACACAAATAATTTCATTCCATAAGCGGTTTTCACACGTATGTATCAGGGAAGTTATTAATTTACTTACTGCCTCGATGGTCACGCGGGTGAGGCAGTATATACTCTATTCTTTGCATCTTTACGCGTTTGGTTTGAATCCAGACTAATTTTTTCAAATATTTTAACATTAGCCTTCTACATATTTAATTTCAAAAAATTATATTTAATAAGTATAACTTCAGGAATCAAATTAAAATAATGTCAAATAAGTACCACTTATATCAAATGACATATGAAATAAACATTCATTATAAGACATCCATATGATATAACAAAATCCAATAAATAAAAATTGCTAACCAAAATCCTATAAATTAAATATTTTGAACAGACCAAATTTAATCTTAAGAATTTCATCATAAAACTATCTTATTTAGAATATTCAATATTATTGAATCTATATAATTCTATAAAAACTCAAGATATGTAAAAACATTACTGAAAAACAAGTTTTAAGAAAGACTTCGTTTCGTCAATATTCAAATAATTCATATTAAATAAAATATAACATCAATCAACAACAAATATTTACTCACCCTTCAACAATTTAGAAAACTTCTGGTAAATGAATAGTGAAAAATTTAAATGTAGTGTGAGGTTAACTAAAAATAAATCATTATGAGGTTTACCCTTGATCTAAAAGATTGAAAGACAATTTATCAAGGGTAAACCACAAAATTATTTCTTTATAGTTAACCTCACACTACATTTAAATTTTTCAGTATTCATTTACCAGAAGCTTTCTACATTGTTGAAGGGTGAGTAAATATTTGTTGTTGACTGATGTTATATTTTATTGAATATGAATTATTTGAATACTGACGAAGCAAAGTATCTCTTAAAACTTGTTTTTCAGTAAAGTTTTCACATATCTTGAGTTTTTATAGAAAGTAACTTAGTTAGATATCCAATAATATTGAATATTCTAAGTAAGATAGTTTTATGATGAAATTCTAAGGATTATGTTAGACATTTTTGAAAGATATTTGTTTTCATAAGATTGATCAGCAGAAACAAAATTTTGTCTATTCAAAATATTTAATTTATAGGATTTTGGTTACCAATTTTTATTTATTGGATTTTGTTATACCATTTGGACGTCTTATAATGAATGTTTATTTTTTATGTTATTTGATATAAGTGGTACTTATTTGACATTATTTTAATTTAATTCCTGAAGTTATAATTATTGAAAATAATTTTTTGAAATTAAATATGTAGAAGGCTAATGTTAGAATATTTTAAAAAATTAATATGTCATTTCGTGATTTTAATATGAGAATATTTAAATAATTTTATATACCTTCTATCAAGTTTTAACCTCTTTTTATGTTATATTAACTTGTAATTTGAGACACGCAAAATTAAGTTGAATTAAGTGATTTTTTGTTATTTGTTTAAATCAATCGAAACATATAGTAATGATTCAGAAGCAACAACTTAGTTGAGATATTATCAAAACTTGTTACTGTGTAATATTGCTAGGGCAATTTCATGAGCACTTAACATGTTATATTCTATGGTTCCATCTATGATGTTCTATGTAGGTTTTTGTGACCGTTAATTTTTGAAATAAACGTTGTTAGTCGTTAGCTAAAACTCAAGTAGTTCATGTCGTTATTTCCTACACAAAAGAGTCCACACATTTTTTTATCAATAAACTTACTCTGATATTTCCATTGTTATTAATGTCGCCAATTTCAAAGACCTCGAAAAGTTACAAGGAATGCGTGACTCATAGAATCCTGTATGATTTCTAGAGTGGTGAAAATCTTAGATATATTATTTCATGCGCTTTCAGTAATGTCCATATTGTATTTGAATTATGGAATCTTTGAATAAATTTCATGAATACATAATAATCCTGTGTAATTAGTGTCTGCGCGTTTGTTTTAGAGAACAGTGTGTCATCCTAAATGATCTGAAACGACTAGGTCGGAGTCGGTGTTAAAGAATCTGAGGTCAAAAGTAATTCTGTCCAGTTCGTTCATAGACACTCCAACTTTCGAAGAGAAAAAGCTGAAGACTTGAAACGTTTAGGTTTTGTTTGATGGTGATATTAATGTGGAAACCTGTATACCTCTATTCAATAATTACTTGGATGCATATTGAAAATATGGTGAAAAATACTGACGTAAAGTTAGGAGCTCTTGTGTGCTTATTCATATCGACCACGATATTGATGAGATTTTTCTACTTCTACTTGTCTTTATTTTACATCTAAATGCAAAATTTGAATCTATTTTAATACTGAAGCTATAGTTCTGCTGGCGCTCAACGCTGTTCTGATAACAAAGGACTTCCTTTAATCTAATAATTATACAGGCCTTACAAAATTTTTCACGAGCATTCTAGTTAGATTCTACTTCTAAATACTAAGTTTCAGATCGATGGATTCTATAGCTTAGAAAATATATTATATGAAAAAAAAAAGAGAATATTTAAAATGTGAATAACTGCGAAACGATCAAACCGATTTTGCCTATCAACAAACATGGCCCAGATATTCAAGACCCTAGAGCTACCTTGAAAGTTTGAAGTTTCTAGTTATTTCCGTTCGAAAGTTATAATGTTTGGGTTCGTACCGGCTGGATAGTTTTACTTTTGATATCGGATTTTTTATCAGTCAGTCTTATGTATTCGTTTGGCATCATTTGAAGCTCAAAATTTGAAAATTGCATACATATTGGCTAAACAACAGCACACTGTTCCCTACAATAAGTGTACAAAAACATTGTGACTGAAAAATCAAATAGATGTCTTTAAATATAATGAAAAAGAATATTACCACAATTTAGTAATGCACAACAATTGTTTCGCCAACACTATTGTTTCTTCGTGATAACATTTTGAGTTTTTTTCAGTTCAAAATATAAACCTGGAGAAGTCGCAGTGTTGCCGAAACAATTGTGTGAATAAGTGGTAGAAATATAATTTTATTTGAATAAAATGAATTTCCATCATGTCAGGACAGGATTCCACAAAATAATTAAATAAACGTCATGTTTGCAACTTTAGTACTGTTCTTCAGCATAATATATCATGAACATAAAAAATGCATGGTTGAAAGACTCCTTCCTTTTGTCTTCGATCTGCATCTTCACATATTGGGAAGAAGACAGAATGGAATAATTATATGAATAGTTGCGAAAAATTTAGGGGGTGATTCCTTGTCAAAAAATTGGGTGGGTCTTTCATATAAGCTTTATTTTTGAGCCCTCCCCTGCTTAGTTACAGGCCCCTAAAGATGACGCCCGAAAAACAGTTTTTAATGTTTTTTCTTTAAAACCAAAAAACTGAAAATAATTGTACCTGAATCAAAGTTAATCAAAACTAGTCATTTGTAATAATAAAATGACATCCGCTAACTTGTTCGGAAATAATTCCAGCCTCTACGACTCACGTTATCATGTTGATGAATTATTTTTTCCCAAAAACCTCGAAATTTAACAAGTAATTATAAAAGACCTTATTTGTTAAGAATAGATCAAGCTATTAATATTTTCATTGTAAAATAGGAATATGGAAAAAAGTTTCTTGCCAAAGAAGGTTTAGGGGTGGCTTCCCGCCCGCATCAATTGGCTGCTTAATTGGTTTTCAAGAAAAAAATTAAAAACTGTTTTTCGGGCGCCATATTTAGGGGGCTGTAACTAAGCAAGGGGTCTGAAGATGGGATAGTTAATTCCCGAAACTCGAGTCACAATTTAATGTCTAAAATATCAATTTTTGGTAGTAAAACATAGTAATTTCTACACTTGTTTTAATTATGATCAACTACCAAATAGTAACGGCTGAAACAGTTCAGTGCTTTTCATCAATTTTGCCAAAATCATATAAGAAAGAGATTAAAGAATTTCTCATAATTTATCTTCACGATATGAGACTTCGTGGCGTTAATTCACTATATTTCAACTCGAGCGCATTTATACTTTCAAAAATGTTTGAAAAATATCCACCTCCATGAGTTGCGGAAGGATAAATAAGGCAAACATCTGTGAATTCATGATAAAGGAATGTAAAACATTTTTCTTGGGCATGCCAAAGATCAAAAGAGCCGTCTTACTCCCAATTGTTTTATAGCACTCCGCTCGACGTGCCTAAGACCCTACGAATTGTCAGGTTTTTTCCCACAACAAAAATTGAACATTTTCAGAGATAACTCCTAATAAATACGCAAACATATGTTCAGCAGATTCTATATTATCTTGTTTGAGAACTGCAGGAAACATCATACTGATTTTTAATTTCTCATTAAAATCAGTAATTGTCCACATTATGCGATTCGAAAAGTTAAGGACTAAGTATTTCTATTCAGAATAGTTGAACAACGGAAGGAATAATACTTATGCAATTTCAACAATATTCAGCTATATGCAGTAACAGTATTGTGATTAATTCTCTATATTTTTTATGAAGTTTGCTGGTAATAAGAAAATATTTACTATCAAAATTTTCAACAAAACGAAAGATTTCATTGAAATTAAAAACGAATTTTAGTGGAAAATACATTAAAACTAAATCGTATGAGTACTTGCATATCCAGTAACTTGTTGAACGAAATTGAGAAAAGCTAAAATATTGCATACAGAAATGAAAAATTGTCATAACTGAGTCCGTTGAATTTACAGAATTATTTCAAAAATGTTGATTTAGAGGATGATTACGGGACGAAAGATATGAGAAATATTCCACTCAACTGAGCTACTGACATGACTCCTTTCGTTACATAGTAATTTCTTCAATTGTTTGTAAGAAACTGCTCAAAAATTCGAATAGTACAAGTGACTCCCACTAATTGAAACATCTGAACTGCTGTATAATTCACCATTAAAACGGAAATAATTTTGATTTGAGCAAATTTTTAGTGAATTAATGATATCTGGCTATATTACATTATTAAATTTATGTCCGAAAAGCATTTCTGCTGTACTGACTATAACTTCTTCAGGTGGAACGTTTGGAAATGAATTCACATCGAATGGGACTGCTTCTTTTTTATTTTAAATATTTAACGGTATTTTAATATTTTCAATAAGTGCTTATAATTTTAAATTTAAAATCGAGGTTGGAAATTACAGAGATTTTTTATGATATTTACATTCTGTCAAGAAAGTACCGGGAATTATCGATTTAAATCTGGCGGGGCAATGAGGCAGATAAAATTTTTTTTCCTAGGTTGGTACCACTGTCCTTAATTACTATGCCAAGCTTGAGCGGGATCTGTCAACTAGTGTGTTTGCAACAGCTGATTAAGTCACTCGATGTCAGAGTGCGTGCCGATTTTTACTATGGGTGATTACGTTGAGACGATAACGCGCCTTCTCACCGAGCTACGATTGTGACTGACTTTCTCACCAAAAACTCAACAAACGTGCTTCAGCAACCACCGTATTCGCCGGATTTGGCTCTTTGCGATTTTTTCCTCTTCCCAAAACTAAAATTGCCCCTTCGTGGCACTCGTTTTGAGTCGATTGAAGCCATAAAACAAAATTCGGCGCGAGAGCTAAAGTCCATCCCGGAAAGCGCCTATAAAAAATGTTTCGATAATTGGAAGTGCCGTTGGCATAGATGTATTGGAGCGAATGGAGCCTATTTTGAAGGCAACCCAATAAATTTTGACGATTAAATGTAAAAATGTTGTTTTAATTGAAAATTCCCGGTACTCTCTTGACAGAGTAGTATAAGAAACTAAGGAAATTTATATGCTGTGAAATGTGAAACTACTGGTCTTATCAGGTATTCTTTTTCATGAAGTTTAATCAAGGAAAATAAATGTTGCACTTGGGGGTTTATTTATGATAGTTTTTTATATATTTCTGCCTGATTATACTGCAAGTTATTTAATATTTTGGTTTGGTTTTTTCTCAGTTTCTTTATTATGATTTCTATTATTTTTCGGTATAATGTCATATATCTATTGCAAAATTAGTATGATATTTCCCCGATTTTCTTTATATTATGTTATTTCGATTTGCTTTCTTTTTCAAATCTATTGCTATTCTCTATTCAATATTACTTACGTTTGCGTACATAAAATTTTCAATAATTTCTGAATTTTGAAATTTATTATATGAGATTATTAGGGGAGTTTCTGGAAACTACTACTGATTCTGTACCTGCATTTTCAACTCGAAATCTTTTTCAAATGTTACATTTATAAACTTTTTTCATTTTTTTTCCAATGTTATTGATTTTGTAAAATTATTTTTTTCAGTATTATAAATGTGATCAATAATTGTTTTAGATGAACGTATTCTATAATTTTCTATCCTTGAATATGATTATTATAGTTATGAATATTTGAAATATTGTTTTATCTATTAATATCCAAAATATTTTTTGAGCCTACATTGCATAAGTACATATATATTCTGCATTGCTCATTAAATTTACATTCTGTCAAGAAAGTACCGGGAATTATCGATTTAAATCTGGCGGGGCAATGAGGCAGGTAAAAAAAAACCACTGTCCTTAATTACTATGCCAAGCTTGAGCGGGATCTGTCAACTAGTGTGTTTGCAACAGCTGATTAAGTCAGTCGATGTCAGAGTGCGTGCCGATTTTTACTATGGGTGATTACGTTGAGCAAAGAATTTGTTTAAAGTTTTGTGTTGCAAATGAATTTTCGTGTGCCGATGCATTGAAAATGTTGCAAAAGGCCTTTGGTGATAATGCTCTATCGAAAACTCGTGCATATCAGTGGTAGAGAGCCTTCAAGGACGGTCGCGAAGTGGTCGCCCATCGACGGCTTCGATCGAAGATAACGTCGATAAAATTAAGGAAAGGGTGCTGGAAAACCGTCGTACCAGCTTGAGAGAGATAGCACATGATCTTAAGATATCCCACGAGTCCGCACGTACGATTTTGATTGATATTTTGGGCATGAGAAAGGTGGCCGCACGACTCGTACCGAAAGACCTGAATTTTCTTCAAAAACGTCATCGCGAACAGGTTGCTTCAGACATGCTGGATCGCTGTAATTCCGATTCTACATTCATGGGACGCATTATAACTGGTGATGAGACCTGGGTCTACGAGTACGATATGCAAACAAGCCAGCAATCATCGGAATGGGTGGCAAAAAATGAGCCGAAACCGAAAAAACCACGCCAAAGCCGCTCGAAAATGAAGGTGATGCTCATTGTTTTCTTCGATATCCGTGGCGTGGTGCACTACGAATTCGTTCCAGAGGGTCAGACGGTAAACAAGGAGTATTACCTAGGCGTTATGAAACGTTTGCGTGAGCGTATCCGTAAGAAGCGGCCAAATTTGTGGGCGAACAACTCATGGATTTTGCATGACGATAACGCGCCTTCTCACCGAGCTATGATTGTGACTGACTTTCTCGCCAAAAACTCAACAAACGTGCTTCAGCAACCACCGTATTCCCCGGATTTGGCTCCCTGCGACTTTTTCCTCTTCCCAAAACTAAAATTGCCCCTTCGTGGCACCCGTTTTGACTCGATTGAAGCCATAAAACAAAATTCGGCGCGAGAGCTAAAGTCCATCCCGGAAAGCGCCTATAAAAAATGTTTCGATAATTGGAAGTGCCGTTGGCATAGATGTATTGGAGCAAATGGAGCCTATTTTGAAGGCGACCCAATAAATTTTGAATATTAAATGTAAGAATGTTGTTTTAATTGAAAATTCCCGGTACTTTCTTGACAGAGTAGTATAATATACTTTCGAGATAATGTTGCCGAGTATATGAGTGCAATATCGTTAGAAACTGCTATGCAAAATCGGTTGTTTTTTAGTAGAATAAGCAGAAATTATTATTTCACGTATCTTGTTTTCGGAAATTTTATTAGTGATGTGATCACAAAACACAAAACACAAAAAGTTGAATTGCAACCGTCGTCTTACTGTAATGAGTACAAAATACTGAAAAATAATGCATTCAATGAGGAGTTTCTTCAATACTCGGGTAATACATTTGTGAAATGTAACATTCATTGCATTTTTGTCTGAAATATCAAAAAAAACTGAACTAGAAAAAAAAATTCAATTTTATACAACAAAAAACGAATAACAAGAATATTAACTTTATTTATTCATAATGTTTCTAATATTCTACATATTCAAATACCATTAAGCAAAACTGGAAAAAGATATCACAAAATCAAGAAAGCAAACAAAAATATAAATTTTTTTCAGTCGTTTTAATATTCTTCCGATACAGTCGATTTCATTTTTGCCCTAATGTAAGAATAAAAGCCGTTAAAACCTGTTCATTTCATGTCATTTTATGTATGTATGTAACATATTAGTAGCCTTTTTGGTTTAGATTGTAAATTTCAATCTTTTTCATTGAATTGATTGTAGAAGACTTTAGCCGATGAATCAGGTAATGCAAAAATATTACATATTTTCCAACAGAAGTGAAGTGTCATCAACAAAATTTTGTTGATATCTTCTTTCAGTATCGCAATGGTGAAAATCATCATACCAGGTACAACTGGAAAGTGTCGGCAAAGAGCGCAGCGGAGTCTTCAATAATATTGTTTTTCAGTGAAAATCGGTTGAGTATCTGTTAACCGACCTCTAGGTGATAACCTATAAGTATATAATCAATGTGGAAAGAATATCAAAGAAATTTTTGAAAATCAAAACAAGGGTAAATAATATTTTGCAGTTTTCGGTTGCCGGTTATTCCACATATCAATCTTCATATCTGCAGAAATCTGAAAAACGCCTTGATTCGGCAACGGTGTCTCAAGGTACCCTGGATTAATCCTCAGAAGACCTCATCCCCTCTTCTCAGAATTTGAGACAGGGTGTAGGCAGACAGCCTGGCTAATCCAATCACAATTGTCAAACAAGGGGTGTTTTCTCCCACCACGTAGATCTCCCTTCCATCAATGTTCCTAATGTGTATTGTTAAGCAGTGAATATTAGTGATTATTACATGTTTGTAGCCTAAATAGGTAGTGGCCGATAATTTTTGTAAGCACTGACGGTATAGTTCAGAAGTTTGTTTGTCATCTTGAAAAATTAATTGAATTACTTACGTAAGTAGACTAACATAGGATTTTCTAAATTCGTGTAAATATTTTCTGAACAATTTTCCACGAATGATCAGAATTTGTACAACAACATTTTTGCAGAAAAAAACCAACTCAAATTTCACGGACTGAAATTTATTCAGTATAAGAAAATTAAGATTCATTACAATTTTAATATTTAGTAGCAGCTTTTAGTGAATTTTCTGGATATTTAGTTGCAATCATAGATCGGTGTTTCCAAACAAACGTTTTTCCTTCTATCTATGACTACTATATTGGAGAACTCAGTTTATTTTGATTTTATACAGGTGTCAGCAAGAAATGGAAAAGTACCTTTTTTAAACGGTCTTCGAATAATCTGGTGTTTTATGCCTACAATATTACATCAATGTTTCTGGAGTGACTCTTACAGATTCATATTATAATTGTAAATTATTGTTAGAGAAGATTATACTAATTACCGTATCGAATTCATTCATCACATGTCAAATTAATAAAACATCTCTTAAGTATGAAGGGATATGAAATTTTTACGAAATTCAAATGAATCAAAATTTGCAGTATCAATATGGAGAAAATGCAGTATGATCTCGTGATGAATTCATGAAATATATGCAATTTTTTGTGAAAAATGTTCTGCTAAATCTTGCATTGAAATTAACGTCTACTAATTTATAGGAACATGGCAAAGACCAGAAGAAATTTCCAGAGCGATGAGGAAGGTGAGAATATTTTTCATTTATTAGTCATTCTTTTAATTGAACGTTCGCTTCAATTTATTTGAATAAGCGAAACACTGTCAGAACTTCAGAACTAATAATAACATTATTTACCGTTAATATTAGCAAGTGAAAAATTTGTTAAATTGTTCAAATTTTGTTTTTATTATTTGAAAAAACTTTCTACTATTTACTAATAGTAAATAATACTATTTACGAAACCATTTTATCTATCATTGAATATAAATTTTTCGCTACTCTGTATCCAAAGAAAAAATTTTGTTAATCTTTTCAGAAGAAAATATTATGAATTAATTGAAAAGAAAAAAACAAACTCCTCAATCGTTACAAATTGGTTGGAATAATGAAAAATATATCATGTTAGACCCTAGATAACATGAAACATATTGTATATGAATATAACTTCAATATTATACTTACACAATGCATGATGAGGACTAATGAATTCAATAACATAAATAGAGGTTAATTCTTGATAGAAGGTATATAACATTATTTAAATATTTTAATATTAGCCTTCTACATATTTAATTTCAAAAAATTATATTTAGTGATTATAACTTCTGATATTAAATTAAAATAATGTCATATAAGTACCACTTATATCAAATGACGTATAAAATAAACATTCATTATAAGACATCCAAATGGTACAACAATTTTATTTATTGGATTTTGTTATACCATTTGGATGTCTCATAATGAATGTTTATTTTATATGTCATTTAATATAAGTGGTACTTATATGACATTATTTTTATTAATTTTCAGAAGTTATAATCATTAAATATGATTTTTTGAAATTGAATATGTAGAAGGCTAATATTAAAATATTTAAATAACTAATGAATTCACTAAATATTGTAAGAAATATAAATGGATTTTCACTTCAATATCATCATCAATGGTTTTGTGGATGAAATTGAATGTAAGTATATTGGGTGGATAAAGCAAAGGCGATGGTAAATAGTTCGAACTTATAATCATTGCTCATAATCTGACGGATTTAGTGCAGTAACTGTGAATCCGAAATGAGTTCCGCGAACATTTTCGGCAATGTTTACCCGTGGTATTAATTAATGTTCACCATGTAATTCCCTACATAAACAGAAGAAAACATTCGTTTCATACATATTGCTTCCTTTTCGTCTTCAAACTTGAAATATTTCACCCCGAAACAGCAACCTATCTAGACATTTTCTCGAAACAAGTTTCTCACAGTCTGAACTCTCTAAAGATTAGACACATGGAAAGGTTAACCGCAACACTGAAGAGAACTATTAAGTCCGCATTGATTTCAATATATTAATGTTTTTTATATATAGGGTGTGTTCATTAAATAGAATAAAGAATACTGAATTGTTTCAGCCGCTACTATTTGGTAGTTTATCATAATTAAAACAAATTGTAGAAATTACTATGTATTACTACCAAAAAAAATTATATAATAATATTGAAATAAGGTTATTCTGATTTTCACAAATTTTTATTGTTAAATTCACAACAATTGTTTCGCTATCACAGTAGCATCATCAGGCAAGATCACATTTTGAATAACTAAGCTTGTTTCCGAAATCCGTTGCTATTTATATTACAGTAAGTACAACAAATTTTTATTGAGCACTAAAACCCAAAAAGGGTCCAAATTCCAGCTTATCTGAATATATTTAACAGAGGTGAGTTATTTAAATCTATTTGTTCGTTAAGTAATTTTCCAATTTTATTATGTTTATTTATCAGGGATTCTAACAGATTTAAGGCATAATTTTTGCTTTCTATATGTAGAATTTCAAAGTTATGGTTGAAAGTATGTCCTGTTTCTAACAAATGGTTGGAATATGTAGAACTGCTTTTATTATTGAGGAAACTCTTCAAATGTTCACACATTCTATGACGGAAAGTTCTTCCAGTCTGACCTATGTAAACTTTAGGGCAATCACCGCAGGTTAACTTATAAATCCCAGATTTATCATCTTTATGTGTGCAGTCTTTATTATTTTTAATATATTTACTCATGTTTGAATTAGTTTTAAATGAAGTTCTCAAATTATATTTATTTTTGAGGTATGTAGCAATTTTCTCAGAACTACCTTCAGTGTATTTTAAGGAAATGTATTTAAAATTTTCTTTTATATTAGGAAACACCATATTCTAAAATATCTTCTTTGATAATTGTATTGCATCTGTTGTAGATTAATAGATTATCTACTAGTTTAATTGTTTTGTTTGGTGGTATACTTGGAAATAAATTTTGTACGTCAAATGAAATGAATTTAGCGTTATGTGGTAAGTGGATACAATTATCAAAGAAGATATTTTAGAATGTCTAGATATTTGCACTAAACAAAATTATTTTCAATTTAAAAATAAAATTTATAAATCTGAAAACGGTTTGATTATGGGAAATCCCTTTATTAGCAGAAATATTCATTGAAGCTAAAATTCACCAAAATCCCCTTAAGAAATACTTTTTATATTGGTATAGATGTGTAGACGATATTTTCTGTTGCTTCACAGGCACAGACAGACTTTTGAAAAAATTCTTTTTATTCATCAATGAAATACATCCTTCAATTAAATTCACTATGGAAACCGAACTTAATAATTCTATTAATTTTCTTGATTTAACTGTTACTAGAATAAATAATTCACATGATTTTTCAATATTTCACAAACCAACCTATACGGATTCTATTATACACAATAAATCAAATCATCCTCTAAATCAAAAATTATCAGCATTTGATTGTATGATCCATAGATTAGTTAATATTCCCATGAATCGAGAAAATTATATTTCAGAACTTAACATAATTAAACAAATAGCTATTAATAATGACTATGATCCAAAGTTGATAGACAAATTATTGATGAATAAAAATAATAAAATACCTTTAAATATGGTGTTTCCTAATATAAAAGAAAATTTTAAATACATTTCCTTAAAATACAATAAAGGTATTTCTGAGAAAATTGCTACATACCTCAAAAATAAATTTAATTTGAGAACTTCATTTAAAACTAATTCAAACTTGAGTAAATATATTGAAAATAATAAAGACTGCACACATAAAGATGATAAATCTGGGGTTTATAAGTTAACCTGCGGTGATTGCCCTAAAGTTTACATAGGTCAGACTGGAAGAACTTTCCGTCATAGAATGTGTGAACATTTGAAGAGTTTCCTCGATAATAAAAGCAATTCTACATATTCCAACCATTTGTTAGAAACAGGACATACTTTCAACCATAACTTTGCAATTCTACATATAGAAAGCAAAAGTTATGCCTTAAATCTGTTAGAATCCCTAGAGATAAATAAACATAATAAAATTGGAATATTACATAACGAACAAATAGGTTTAAATAACTCACATCTGTTAAATATATTCAGATAAGCTGGAATTTGCAGGGACCCTTTTTTGGGTTTTAGTGCTCAATAAAAATTTATTGTACTTACTGTAATATAAATAGCAACGGATTTCGGAAACAAGCTTAGTAATTCAAAATGTGATCTTGCCTGATGATGCTACTGTGATAGCGAAACAATTGTTGTGAATTTAACAATAAAAATTTGTGAAAATCAGAATAACCTCATTTCAATATTATTTAATATGGATTTTCACCAAGTAAGGACTGATACAATTCAATAAAAAATTTATATTACACATTTTTTGTGACTCGAGCTTCGGGAAATGAACAATCCCATCATCAGACAACTGAAGACCTAACAGTGGTACAGTGGTATTTAAACAAAAGTGATAAATATTTTGAATATTTCAACAGATTATCGGTAACACCTAATAGTGGTACAGAGGTTTACAATCGGAACGTGATGAAAAACCGGGTTGAAAAGAGGGGCCTTCTAACAGTTATCGGAATGTCAGCAATCGACAAAGAAGATTGTTAAACAGATGGTACCCATTTAAATATCTCAAATAATTTTTGGGGTTACATAGCTCCGTACAGTCATTCATTATTTTTACATTATTTTGTTGTATATCTCAAATATTTGGATTTACAAAGCTTTATTATTTTTATTGTGAACGAATTTGAAAATTTCAATAATCAAGTTTTTTTTCTTTTGTCGAAAGGAATTACTGTTTTCTAAACAATGAGTGGCAAAAGTTGAATTTTTGTTTACTTTTCATTAAATTCGTTTTATGTTCGTCGAAAAAGGTTTTAAACAGATGTTAGTTTTTAAATATCTCAAATATTTTCGATTTACATAGCTCCGTACAGTCATTCATTATTTTTACATTATTGTTATTGTGCATTAATTTGAAAATTTCAACAGATTCTAGATAATCGAGTTTCTTCCCTTTTGTTTCTACATGTAAAATTTTTACAATCAAATCCATAAAAAGAAAAATTCAATCCGATTATCTTACCGTCACAAAAGCAGATAAATCAGATGCCACAGGTATCCTTTCTAGATCGAAGCAAATAGAGAAAATGAATGATTTCATTGAAAATCAAGATATCGTGGAGACTCGCGTTTACCCGACGACTAAAATTCAAAACTCATTGAGAAAAACTTTGTCAGACATCTCCTTAGAAGATGCACCAATTCGCCCAGTCGTTTCCTTTATTAGCAGCCCTACCTATAAAATAGAGAAAAAATTAAATGAAATGTTCAAAAGGCTTACTAATTTCACTCCGAAATACACAATAAAAAATTCCATAGAATTAAAAAAAATTAAAAAATTTTTCTTTACCAAATAATTAATAATAATTGTGGATAATATGTTTCCAAATATACCGAAAAATGATTCATTTAGCTTCAGAAATTCTTGGAAAATCACATGTAAATCCCGTGATACACGGTAATTTCATTGCCCTTTTAGAACAATGCCTGCACAAAAACTATTTTCAATTTAATAATAAAAAATAAAATAGAAAGGCTTTTTACTTGATAGAAGAAATATAACAAAATTTGAATATCAAAACAAATTGAAATATGTTTATCTTCTACAATTTTAATTTCCAAAAGAATTTTTTATTCAAGAAACTTTTAGAATTAAATTAATGTCTAAAACAAGCACCGCTCACATTTAATAGACGTTTATAAACAAAACTCAATATACAATGTCAAATGAAATAAATAACCCAACAGATATACGAAAGTAATTAAAATCAATAAATAAATATTCAAAGGAGACAAAACACATTGTATATTGAGTTTTGTTTATAAACGTCTATTAAATGTGAGCGGTGCTTGTTTTAGACATTAATTTAATTCTAAAAGTTTCTTGAATAAAAAATTCTTTTGGAAATTAAAATTGTAGAAGATAAACATATTTCAATTTGTTTTGATATTCAAATTTTTTTTAATAATAAAATATACGAACAATTCAACGGCCTAGCTATGGGCTCACTACTGAGTCCACTCCTTACAGACATATTCATGTCAGAAATAGAAAATAAAATCATCAATTCGAAACTACCTGTAAATGTTCATTTCTGGTACAGATACGTAGACGATATTCTTACGTGTATCTCCGGAACATCCAGACAACTGAGTCAATTTTTGAATTTCTTGAATAATATTCACCCAAAAATTAAATTCAAATTGAAAAAGAATCGAAGAACAGTATTACATTTTTAGACCTCTCGATATCACACTCAAATAGAAAAATAGATTTCAACGTGTTCAGAAAACCCACATCCACTAATATATGTATTCCTATTGATTCCAATCACCCATATTTACAAAAAATGTCAGCGTATCAATCGATGATCCATAGAGCCTTCGCAAACCTTCTACAAAAAATGACCGCGAAGCTGAAGTCCAAACTATAAAATCAATAGCCGCGAGCAACGGTTTCAACTCCAATATAAGAGATAATCTGATTCGACAGAAACTATCTAAAATAGCTATGAGCCAAATTTATCCCATCATAAAAACCGAAGAAAATAAAAAACTCATTTCTCTGTCGTACCTTGGTAGCATAAGTCAAAAAGTGGCCAATAGTTTTTCAAAATCAGATGTCAATATTGCTTTCAAAACGCAAAAAAAATTATCATGGGTATTATTTAACGCAAAGGACCTATGTTCGTTGAACCTCGTCTTGAAGAAACGTCCTGTTTGTCCTATATATTTATTACTGCACGTAGAACAAGATAACTCATGAACTCCTGATTTGTATATGTTTGGAGTAGGGTCCTTTGCGTTAAATAATACCCATGATAATTTTTTTTGCGTTTTGAACGCAATATTGACATCTGATTTTGAAAAACTATTGGCCACTTTTTGACTTATGCTACCAAGGTACGACAGAGAAATGAGTTTTTTATTTTCTTCGGTTTTTATGATGGGATAAATTTGGCTCATAGCTCCAAACATATACAAATCAGGAGTTCATGAGTTATCTTGTTCTACGTGCAGTAATAAATATATAGGACAAACAGGTCGTTTCTTCAAGACGAGGTTCAACGAACATAAAAAGTTTCAGGAATAATTCTACTTTTGCCACTCATTGTCTAGAAAACGGTCATTCGTTTCCTACAATAGATAATCTTAAAATTTTACATATAGAATCAAAAGGGAAGAAATTCGATTATTTAGAATCTGTTGAAAATTTCAAATTAGTTCACAATAACAATAATGTAAAAATAATGAGTGACTGTACGGAGCTATGTAAATCGAAAATATTTGAGATATTTAAAAAGTAACATCTGTTTAAAACCTTTTTCAACAAACATAAAATGAATAATGAAAAGTAAACAAAAATTCAACTTTTGCCACTCATTCTTTAGAAAATAGTAATTCCTTTCGACAAAAGAAAATCTCAAGAAAATTTCACATGTAGATTCAAAAGAAAAGAAACCTGATTTTTGAAATTTTCAAATTCGTTCACAATAAAAATAATGTAAAAAATAATGAATGACCCTATGGAGCTTTGTAAATCCAAATATTTGAGATATACAACAAAATAATGTAAAAATTGATGTACGGAGCTACATAACCCCAAAAATTATTTGAGATATTTAAATGGGAACATCTGTTTAACAACCTTCTTTGACGATTGCCGACATTCCGATATCTGTTAGAAGGCCCCTCTTTTTCAACCCGGTTTTTTATCACGTTCCGCTTGTAAACCTTTTGTACCACTATTAGGTATTACCGAGAATCTGTTGAAATATTCAAAATATTTATCACTTTTGTTTAAATACCAATGTACCACTGTTAGGTCTTCAGTTGTCTGATGATGGGATTGTTCATTTTCCGAAACTCGAGTCACAAGAAAATGTGTAATATATATTTTGTGGTAGTAAAACATAGTAATTTCTACAATTTGTTTTAATTAAAATAAAGAAGACTATTTCCACAATTTATTTATTAACGACTATTGTTGCACCAACACTAGCTTCTTCAAGTTCACATTCTGAATTAACTCTGAATATGCAACTTTTACTTATGGCTAAAAACTTGAAGAATTTCGTTGTGGATAATTTCATAGTTATTATTTGAAATGACTTCTAACTCCTCTAGTGTTCGTAAATTATTTTCTTATAGGATCTCCCTGTTTGACCAATACTCACCATAGGATAATCATTGCAAATCAATTTGTAGACTCCAGATGATTTTCTTTAGTTACTTGTTCTTTGTTATATTTTATATGAGTTCCTAAATTGTTAACTTGGCAATATTTTCTGATATTCTATTCACGTACGGAATGCAAATGTATCTTTTAGTCAAATCTTTTGTTATAGGGTAAACTAAATTCAATGGAATTATATTTTGTTTTTTGTTTGAAGTTTTTTCTATTATAATTGGACTATAGCAGATATTGGATGGAATTTGCTTAATTGAATTCTATAAAGAAGTTATAGCGATTTGTAGGTACGTTAACCAATCTATCGATCACACTGTGATATGCTGCCATTTTTTGGTTAAAGCGATGGTTTGATATGTGATGCATTGCGATATCTGTATACGCGGGTTTACGAAAAATACTTAGGTCATTTAAATCATCTTTTCTCGAAATTTCAAGAACAAGGAAATTTTTACTAGGTTTCATTATTTATTTAGATAAACATTTATTTATCTTTTTTTCTGTAGAAATATTTTTTTCCTTTTATTCTTTATATTTGTATATTAATTATGGGCAAATAAACTATTTTTATTATTATTAGGGTGAGCTTAAATGTTGAATTATTCTGAGAGATTCTAACGGATTGAATTATTACTTATTTATTACAAATTAAAGTAGTAAATCAATCCGTTAGCATTTTTCAAAATATTTCCAACATATAAGCTCACACTTATCACGTCAGACTCCAAAACTGTATTTATTCTCTGATGAAACAATAATTCAATAATTCAAGGCTTTCATTTACATTATTTATCCAAACAGAAACAAAATTTCTAGTTAAATATGCATTTCAAAATAGTTCTGAACTTATCGACAAAATTAAAAATATCAAATTATAGAATTCATTTCCAAGTATTCTACTTAGAGAAACAATAGATATTATTTACAATATCTGTCTAAAAATAACAGTAATCCAGTTAGAAGGAATAATATTTTAAATAAAATTTGAATATCAAAACAAATTGAAATATGTTTATCTTCTACAATTTTAATTTCCAAAAGAATTTTTTTTATTTATTCAAAAACTTTTAGAATTAAATTAATGTCTAAAACAAGCACCGCTTACATTTAATAGACGTATATAATCAAAACTCAATATACAATGTCAAATGAAATAAATAACCCAACAGATATACGAAAGTAATTAAAATTAATAAATAAATATTCAAACGAGACAAAATTTTGTTTCTGGTTTTATCTTAAGAAATACTACTTGCTTATAAAAACATGAATTGTAGAAGATAAACATATTTCAATTTGTTTTGATATTCAAATTTTGTTATATTTCTTCTATCAAGTAAAAAGCCTTTCTATTTTATTTATATTTTAAATAGTCTGGATATTTGTCTAGAACAATTTTTTTTTCAATTTAATACTATTTACAGTTCAGATGAAGGTTTAATTATAAGAAATCAAATTTGCAGAAAAATTTTAAGTGATAATTCAGGAAGAAAAATTAACTTAAATCCTTGAGCAAACGTTTTCTTTATTGGTATAGGATGGTTTGTGAAATATTAAAGAATCATGTGAATTATTTATTCCAGTAACAGTTAAATCAAGATAATTAATAGAATTATTGTTTGGTTTCCACAGTGAATATTATTGAAGGATGTATTTCATTGATGAATAAAAGGAACTGAATTGTTTCAGCCGTTACTATTTGGTAGTTGATCATAATTAAAACAAATTGTAGAAATTACTATGTTTTACTACCAAAAAAATATATATTAAACATTTTTCTTGTGACTCGAGTTTCGGAAATAACTGTATGGAGCTTTGTAAATCCAAATATTTGAGATATACAACAAAATAATATAAAAATTATGAATGACTGTACGGAGCTATGTAACCCAAAAATTATTTGAGATATTTAAATGGGAACCATCTGTTTAACAACCTTCTTTGTCGATTGCCGACATTCCGATATCTGTTAGAAGGCCCCTCTTTTTTAACCCGGTTTTTTATCACGTTCCGATAGTAAACCTCTGTATCACTATTAGGTTTTACCGAGAATCTGTTGAAATATTCAAAATATTTATCACTTTTGTTTATATACCACTGTACCACTGTTAGGTCTTCAGTTGTCTGATGATGGGATAGTTCATTTACCGAAACTCACAAGAAAATGTGTAATATATATTTTTTTGGTAGTAAAACATAGTAATTTCTACAATTTGTTTTAAGAGTGAAAGGAATTCTTTAACAGGTACAGAAAAACTTTTAAAAAAATTTTTTTATTCATCAATGATATACATCCTTCAATAACATTCACTATGGAAACCGAACATAAGAATGCTTATAATTTCCTTAATTTAACTGTTACTTGAATAAATAATTCACATGATTTTGCAATATTTCACAAACCAACCTATACGGATTCTATTATACACAATAAATCAAACCATCCTTTAAATAAAAAATTATCAGCATTCACTTGTATTATCCATAGATTAGTTAATATTCCCATGCATCGAGAAAATTATACTTCAGAACTTAACATAATTAAACAAATAGTTATTGATAATGACTATGATCCTAAGTTGATAGACAAATTGTTGATGAATAAAAATAACTTTAAATATGGTGTATCCTAATAAAAAAGAATATTTTAAATACATTTCCTTAAAATACACTGAAGGTATTTCTGAGAAAATTGCTACATTCCTCAAAAATAAATATAATTTAAGAACACCTCTCTCGGAAATATGTTTCCTAAAATATTGAATGGAGTAGTCCGTTAAAAGTAGACCTTAAAAATAAATCAGTAACATCTCTCTCGGAAATATTTTTCCAAATATTGAATGGAGTAGTCCTTTACTTTGTGATTGTTCAGTTTTAAATGGAATGAAATGAGAAATTTCACTTCTATTACAGTGACTCGAGTATCGTAGTGTTTACTACATTTTCAACCGAATGAAAACAAATTTTATATTATACATGCAAAACAACGAGAAGTAGGGTGTACCAAAGGACCATCTTATCCTTTATTAGTTTTATTTTTAAAATGTACTTACTTTTGCAAAAAATAGCCCAAATATTTTCAAAGACTAACAGAAAATCAGCTTTCACACCCTCACATAAAATTTTTAACCTCTCTCAAAATGCAAAAGACAAAAACAACTGGCAGAAGAATTCTATGGAAATCCTTCCATAAAAGGTTCATTTAGGAACCATAAAGATTATTTTGCGAAAGATTTTTTCGAAACCATTCATGGCTTTCCAGAATTGGACAATCTCGAAAATTCTTGCACTTGGAAGCGAAAGGAAAAAAACTAGACATCCTGGAATCCTTGAAATATTTGAACACAAGCATCATGTTTCAACAATAAAACTATTAAATGAGCAGACGGACTTTTGGCACACCCCAGTTATCGAAGTTTTGCACCATTCTTCGACGTACTACTCTGTCAAGAAAGTACCGGGAATTTTCAATTAAAACAACATTTTTACATTTAATCGTCAAAATTTATTGGGTAGCCTTCAAAATAGGCTCCATTTGCTCCAATACATCTATGCCAACGGCACTTCCAATTATCGAAACATTTTTTATAGGCGCTTTCCGGGATGGACTTTAGCTCTCGCGCCGAATTTTGTTTTATGGCTTCAATCGAATCAAAACGGAAAGAGGAAAAAGTCGCAGGGAGCCAAATCCGGCGAATACGGTGGTTGCTGAAGCACGTTTGTTGAGTTTTTGGCGAGAAAGTCAGTCACAATCGTAGCTCGGTGAGAAGGCGCGTTATCGTCATGCAAAATCCATGAGTTGTTCGCCCACAAATTTGGCCGCTTCTTACGGATACGCTCACGCAAACGTTTCATAACGCCTAGGTAATACTCCTTGTTTACCGTCTGACCCTCTGGAACGAATTCGTAGTTCACCACGCCACGGATATCGAAGAAAACAGTGAGCATCACCTTCATTTTCGAGCGGCTTTGGCGTGGTTTTTTCGGTTTCGGCTCATTTTTTGCCACCCATTCCGATGATTGCTGGTTTGTTTGCATATCGTACTCGTAGACCCAGGTCTCATCACCAGTTATAATGCGTTCCATGAATATAGAATCGGAATTACAGCGATCCAGCATGTCTGAAGCAACCTGTTCGCGATGACGTTTTTGAAGAAAATTCAGGTCTTTCGGTACGAGTCGTGCGGCCACCTTTCTCATGCCCAAAATATCAATCAAAATCGTACGTGCAGACTCGTGGGATATCTTAAGATTATGTGCTATCTCTCTCAAGCTGGTACGAGGGTTTTCCAGCACCCTTTCCTTAATTTTATCGACGTTATCTTCGATCGAAGCCGTCGATGGGCGACCACTTCACGACCGTCCTTGAAGGCTCTGTACCACTGATATGCACGAGTTTTCGATAGAGCATTATCACCAAAGGCCTTTTGCAACATTTTCAATGCATCGGCACACGAAAATTCATTTGCAACACAAAACTTTAAACAAATTCTTTGCTCAACGTAATCACCCATAGTAAAAATCGGCACGCACTCTGACATCGACTGACTTAATCAGCTGTTGCAAACACACTAGTTGACAGATCCCGCTCAAGCTTGGCATAGTAATTAAGGACAGTGGTACCAACCTAGGAAAAAAAATTTTACCTGCCTCATTGCCCTGCCAGATTTAAATCGAGAATTACCGGTACTTTCTTGACAGAATGTATGTATCAGGGAAGTTATTAATTTACTTACTGCCTCGATGGTCAAGCGGGTGAGACAGTATATACTCTATTCTTTGCATCTATGCGCGTTTGGTTTGAATCCAGACTCAGAGTAAAAATCACGAAATAACATATTAATTTTTTTAAATATTTTAACATTAGCCTTTTACATATTTAATTTCAAAAAATTATATTTAATAAGTATAACTTCAGGAATTAAATTAAAATAATGTCAAATAAGTACCACTTATATCAAATGACATATGAAATAAATATTCATTATAAGACATCCAAATGATATAATTTTTTACCTGCCTCATTGCCCCGCCAGATTTAAATCGATAATTCCCGGTACTTTCTTGACAGAATGTATATAATAGTTTGTACAATACAATTTGTTTTCATTCAGTTTGAAAATGTAGTGAACACTACGAAACTCAGATCACTGTATATCAGTGATAGAAAACAAAATAATTTCTTATTTCATTCTGTTTAAATCTTTGGCCTCCCCCAAACAAAAATTTAAAATCTACACACGCAAGGCATATCATATTTTGGTAGAATATGAAGACGATATGAATGAAGCAAATGATACTATAGATCATGAACTGCTCCTGGCTATTCTGCACTTCGCGGGCCTTCATGATGGTTCCATTTTGTTTTTCGTTTTACAAGAGGTGGGTCATTTGTCCCGTACACGACAAAGAAATGTAAGAGCGGCTCATGTTCATAAATTGTACTGCCCCAATTCGAATGTTCCACTACACCTCAATGGGGCTATCCCAAGAGGCGATCGTCGAGGATCGAGGAGAACGAAGCGGTACGACGAAGTAATGACGCTGACGAGTGACAAGACCATAGATCAACAAGACTATATAGATGGGACACTCACTGGAAAAAGTTTGAATCAAGTTTGCCGCTTTTTTGTAGCGACTGGTGCATGAAACAAATTCAACTGGAGGAAACTGTATTACCAACTCTCAAGAGAACTGCATTACCTCTGCTTTTAAGAATACTGCATTATCGACGCTTGGCGCGAATATTTGAATCTTCTTTCAGTTTTTCCTAGGGAAAATTGTGTTCAGAAATTACTATGTTTTACTACCAAAACATTGAAATGCTTGCATTCACACAACTTTACAACAAATACATTTCAATTTTTTGATAGTACAACATAGTAATTTCTGAACACTTGTTTCAATTTCAGCCCTAGGAAAAACTGAAAGAAGATTCAAATATTTGTTTCAATCTTAAAAGTCACTATTTGAATAACAGATACATGTTTGAACTATAATTATTTATTCATTATAAAAAACAGAAACTATTAAATAAAAAAAGAGATGAAATTAACATAATTATTTACAATATTTACAATTAATTTTTTTGTAGTACAACATAGTAATTTCCAAAACCTTGTTTCAATGTTCAAACTCACTATTTGAATAACAGAAATTTGTTTGAACAATAATTATTTATTGGTTATAAAAAATGAAAACTATTAAATAAAATAAGAGATAACATTAACATATTTACAGTATTCCTAGGTGTTAAGACAAAAGTTGAACCTTGAGAATATTAATTTATGAGTTCTTCTTCAAAATTCAAAATAACTTTCAGCTTGGACCTTAATCGGGTCAATAAATTCCTTCTCTGGATTACAGAATAAAAATTTTGAATCAGTTCTTGTTGCTTTTTTATTCACTTGCATCAGAATAACGAACACCTGACTAGTCAAGCATAATATTTGATAAAGATTATGTGATGCACACTTCATAATTTGAAAATTTAAATTCTTCAATATGATATTTTCAAGACATTTTGAGATTTTTCTTCTCTCACAACGTCTTGGAATGAAATGAAAGAGATAATTAAAACATTGATTAAATAAAAAGTAAGTATAGTGTCCTGGTTTCATCAAATTACCAAATTGATATTTCCTACACTCAATAAAATGTAAATCTTTCAACAACTCACTATGACCGAGTAAATTAATCCTACAGATTACACAGTTTCTAATAGATAAATCGTTTGATATGATTTTACAAATTGCACCACTCAACCTGAAGAAGTTCTTTTCCTATCAGCATTCAGCACTGATCTAGTAAATGAAAATTAACCAACTTGAAAAAATTATATTCCTCTCAATATTTGATCATCTGATAATTTGTGCCAATCAGTTGGCTGTATAATTTCAATCCACCTCTTAAATAACTTTGGATCTCTCTTGGGAAAACGATGTCTAGGGCTGGTTAGATCTTGACACCCATGTACACAACATTTCTTAGTATTTCCCATTTTCAAGTACTGTATTGAACTCAATATTTGAAAATACACTAGTTTAGATGCATTAAACTGTTTTGAACTTAACTCTTACAAAATTTAATCAAAAAGAAATATGAGATGTACCCGAGGTTGGGCCATAACAAAACGTAAACAAAACCACCACTTCTTTTCGAAATACTACTCTTTCAAGAAAGTACCGGGAATTTTCAATTAAAACAACATTTTTAGATTTAATCGTCAAAATTTATTGGGTCGCCTTCAAAATAGGCTCCATTTGCTCCAATACATCTATGCCAACGGCACTTCCAATTATCGAAACATTTTTTATAGGCGCTTTCCGGGATGGACTTTAGGAAAAAGTCGCAGGGAGCCAAATCCGGCGAATACGGTGGTTACTGAAGCACGTTTGTTGAGTTTTTGGCGAGAAAGTCAGTCACAATCGTAGCTCGGTGAGAAGGCGCGTTATCGTCATGCAAAATCCATGAATTGTTCGCCCACAAATTTGGCCGCTTCTTACGGATACGCTCACGCAAACGTTTCATAACGCCTAGGTAATACTCCTTGTTTACCGTCTGACCCTCTGGAACGAATTCGTAGTGCACCACGCCACGGATATCGAAGAAAACAGTGAGCATCACCTTCATTTTCGAGCGGCTTTGGCGTGGTTTTTTCGGTTTCGGCTCATTTTTTGCCACCCATTCCGATGATTGCTGGCTTGTTTGCATATCGTACTCGTAGACCCAGGTCTCATCATCAGTTATAATGCGTTCCATGAATATAGAATCGGAATTACAGCGATCCAGCATGTCTGAAGCAACCTGTTCGCGATGACGTTTTTGAAGAAAATTCAGGTCTTTCGGTACGAGTCGTGCGGCCACCTTTCTCATACCCAAAATATCAATCAAAATCGTACGTGCGGACTCGTGAGATCATGTGCTATCTCTCTCAAGCTGGTACGACGGTTTTGAAGGCTCTGTACCACTAATATGCACGAGTTTTCGATAGAGCATTATCACCAAAGGCCTTTTGCAACATTTTCAATGCATCGTCACACGAAAATTCATTTGCAGCACAAAACTTTAAACAAATTCTTTGCTCAACGTAATCACCCATAGTAAAAATCGGTACGCACTCTGACATCGACTGACTTAATCAGCTGTTGCAAACACACTAGTTGACAGATCACGCTCAAGCTTGGCATAGTAATTAAGGACAATGATACCAACCTAGGAAAAAAAATTTTACCTGCCTCATTGCCCCGCCAGATTTAAATCGATAATTCCCGGTACTTTCTTGACAGAATGTATATGACCATTATTACAACTAGGCTAACGGTTGATGGTAGCGGTACCTTGCGACGAAATCAAAAAGTATAAGTTGATGGTTAGCGCTAACTATTGACTGGTGTATCAACTAAAAACTTTTAGGTGGGGGTGGGGAAGTGTCCAATCTATATATTATTATTAGTCTATGCGGTGGACTGAAGCAACAATGTGTCCATAATAGTTTCTTACTTGATAAAAGGATTATTACAAAATTTAAATATCAAAAGAGAATCATTCTGTTAGCCTCTTACAAATTTTATTCAAAGACTTATAATTAAATTAATGTAATTTTAATTGATAATTTATATTTCGTTGGATTTTTTTATTTTATTTGATATTATATAATAAGTGTAGATTTTGTATGTATACTAAATTGAAGCAGTGCTTATAAGATATGAATTAAATTCTAAAAGTTTTTGAATAAAATTTTTTGAAATTAAAATTTATAAGAGGCTAGCTAAATAAATCTGTTTTGATATTTTAAAAATGTGTCCATAATTTTTGTTTGTGCTAAGCGGATAAACAAGATTTTTCAGGCTGATATGTGATAATGGATGAAACCTGGATCCATTTCTAATTCTGAATCAAAGAGATCGTTGAGCTGAGTGGACAGCAGTCCGTCAAACCCGCCCAAAAAGGTCAAAAACCCAATAGTCTTAGAAATTTGACCACCTATGTTAATGAAAGTCTATAGTTTACGCAATTTTTCTGAAAGTTGATTAAAACAAAATATCTGTGTCTATAATTCAATGACCCTTAATTTGAATATTATTCAATAAGGTTTTTAAAATTTGTGACTTTAAGATGAAGAGAATAAATCTTTGAAACACCAAAATTCCTCCTGGAAAATTTTCATTTGTTTCTTTTTTTTTTCATGTAATTTTTATTTCAGGCCTTAGAAGATCAGCACGAATTAAAGAAGCTTCCCAAAATTTCAAAAATTTGACGGCTGCACATAAAAAGGAGAAAGGTAAGTTTTTTAATATTGATATTTATTTAATTTATTTATACTTGTTAGTGTTTCGAGTGCCGATAGCTCAGGGGTCAGAGCTCTGGGCTAGGAACCGAAGGGTCCTAGGTTCATGTCCGACTAAGGTAGAAAAAAATGTTCTAGTTAAAAGGGTTCCAGTCACCCTTCCGCTGTTGGGTCGAAACTAGTTCTATGCCTAAGTGGCATAATGAAGCAGTAACAAAGTCTGACGTGAAATCAGGAAATTTTGCGCGCTTGTTCATATCCCCTACAATCATCACGAAATTTGCATAATTTTTCTTTTCGTTCTTTTACATCTATACTAAATTTAAACTCGATTGTAAGGCTGTTGCTATGGTTCCGGTACCACTGAACGCTTTTCTGCTATCAATTTTTTGAATCTTCTTGTAATAAGATTCTCTTGACATTATGCAACCACTTGTATGTCATTCTATTTCTAAACACCAAATTTTAAAATGATGGTATCTGTAGTCTCGAAAATATTGGAAGAATAAGGAAAAATTTCAAATGTAGGTCAGTAAAACAGGTTTATGCCCCAAATATACCGTGAAAGTTTCAAGTCGCTAGCTTTTTCTGTTCGACAGTTAGTGTTTACGGTCGGACTGGGCAGAGAGAGAACTTTTGATCTCAGATTCTTCATCAGAGAGTCCAACCTAGTCGTTTGAGACCATTTTCGGTTCAAAATTCGAATATTAGATAGCACACTCACTCTCTAGAATGAGCGTGCTGAAAATAATCAAAACAAATCCGTAAAACAGCTGATATGTGATTATTAAAGTCACCGACTAAGTAAAAAAAAATGTCGCATTATCCCAAGGTTTCCACCACCATAGAGTTACACAATATCACTATGCTCACCACAGAATACAGAAATCTGTGATTCCCATTTTTCTTCAACTTTTTCAGATCTTTGAAACTGGCCTAATCGATGACAATAGAAATATCAAAGCGTGTTGTTACTTCTGTATTATTTCTCTATTCTCTCACTATGCTTTAATTGGAATGAACTATCACTAAGCAACGGACTACTCCATCTAATACGCTTTGATTGCATTAGAATTCATGTAATTCATGTAACGATACAGGGATTAATTTATTGGACAAAAGCAAATTCAACGCGAGTTTCGATTCCCCAGAATTAATTTTTTTATTCTAATCTCCAGACCAGTTAATGTTAAACTTAGGAATTCGCTTTCGAGGAACGTACGTACGGCGACTTCAAAGAAGGAAATTATTTTACTCTGGCCTATATATCATAATAAGAAACTACACATCAAAAAGTTCATAAGAGCTAATTGTACGAAACGTAAACATATTTCTTCAGATGAGCTTAGGGACGGAAATTTCCAGAGAAAAACGCTGACGTCGAAATTAACACGTGCGGCTCGACAAAGAGCTGAAATTTTGAGAAGTGCTAAGTTGCAATTTTGAGCGGGTGAACGGATCAAAAATTTTGGAAGGGGAAAACCAACGCGTACGAGGTATTAAAAGGTCCAAAAAAAGAGTTTGTCAAGGGAGTCATGACAAGTCGGAAAAACTAGTAAAATCGCGGTGCGAGGCTCGAATTGGTCTCAGAATTTAGCATTATTATAATTATATTGAGTGATATTAGTAATTTTTATTTAAGTTAAGAATTGAGTCAGAAGAATTAGAGAAATTGAATATAGTGCAATGTTCCGGGACCAAGGAATTAAAGAGTAGCGGCAGTCGTTCCTTATCGTTTATTGTTCGTGTTAAATAGGTCATTTCTTGTAGAAAATCGCGTGAGCCCAGTTTTGTTTTGAATCTATGGTCTTGGAGTCTAGGGGTAAAAAGTATCTAATAATTTTGGTATATTATTTAGCACCAACTTTGATTCTTTCGGTCTCTACTTGACTGAATTTAGTCGTATAAAATTTGAAGTAAAACACTTCATTTCCGCTAATATTTATTTATATTATAACATTTTGACTTCATCAGGTGAGTGTGGTAACTAACTACTTTTTCAAAATCAGTCTCCTTGAATATATTTGCTCCAACTTGCACTTAAGGAGACCTATTTAAGTTACGAGGGGTGTTCAATGTATTCTCGGTATTAACATTAAAGGAAACTCAGAAAAAAAAAAAAAATTATATTTGTCAATGTAGTTGCCTAGAACTTCAATACATTTGTTAGATCGACAAATAAACTTCTCTTAACCTTGTAAAAATATTTTTCCGGCTTCTCAAAATAGGTATTAATTGCTATCTTCAGTTCTTCATCATCAGAAAATCGCTTCCCACGAAGATATTTTATCATCGTTGAGAATAGGTAGTAGTCACTGGGGGCCGAGTCTGGACTATACGAATGACGAGTTATTTCTTCGATTTCCTGCACAGCAACCTTAGCTACGAGAGCCTTTTGAACCGGCGCATTGCCGTGAAGCAACAATAATCCGCTGTGATTTTTCTTCGTTTTTTCCCCATTAATTGCTGCTCTTAACTTACGCAAAATGGTTGCTGTGATGCTTTCACCCTTTTAGTGTATTCTATCAATAAAATACCTTTAGAATACCAAGAGACTATAGCCATTATTTTTCCAGCGAATGAGGTGACTTAAAACTTCTTTGGGGGCTGTGCACCCTTTTCAATCCACTCCATGGACTCTTGTTTACTCTCAGGGTCATAATGAAGACCCACGTCCCATCCCCAGTAACCAGCCGGTTGAAAATTGTCGATGGGTCCTCTCCATAGGGCTCTAAAAACTCCTTACAACACTGGACTCGCACTTGCTTCTGAGGTTCTGAGAGCATTCTCTGTACCCATCTTGCACTGACATTTGAGAGGTTAAGATGGTCATGAAGGATAGCATGTATAGTACCTACTGATAGGTTTGTCACCTCTGCTGACATTTTTATTCTGCCATTTTCAAGTACCCGTTTTTGCACTTTTTTCACATTTTCTTCGGTGGTGCCGCTAAGGGGCCAGCCCCAGCGAGGATCGTCTTCAATGCTTTCTCTGCCTCTTTTGAATTCACTTGACCACTTTGGAACGGTGGATAATGACGGGGTACAGTTTTGGTAAACAGTAACCATCTCTTCATGAAGAATTTCTTTACTTTCTCCCTACCTAATGGGGAATTCTATAACGGCGCAAAGCTCGATTTTCTTCATTGTGGCGTCAGTCATTCTGGTCATGTTTCACTGAAATATCTAAAAAACTAATGATAGGAAATTAGTGAAATTTTATATTTATACCCTCGGATAGTGTCATTAGTATATGACATAATTAGATTACTCACAAAATGTGCAAATCACTCCGATACCGATACACCGAGCGTTTGATTGTGTCAACCATGAAAAGCTTCTGCATAAGTTGGAGTACATTGGCATAAGAGAGCCAGTTTTGAATCTGTTGGAGTCGTTACTTGAGGATAGGTACCAAAAAGTAGATTTGGAAGGTAAAAGGTCCTCCAAGATGTAAATTACTGTAGGCGTTTCCCAGGGATCTGTGCTTGGGGCTATTCTTTTCCTCCTATATATCGATGACCTAATATATAACGCTATGTAGATGACATAATTTGTTTATTTAATGGCACAAATAGACAACTTAGTTCATTTTTGGAATCTATCAATAAATTATATCCAACAATTGAATTCACACAGGAAGATGAAGTAAATAAAAGAATCAATTTCTTAGATTTAAAAATCACTAAAATTAATAATAGACATGACTTTTCCATATACAGAAAACCTACACATACAGATGGTACGATTCATTTTACTTCAAACCATCCATTTTCACAAAAATTGTCAGCTTATAGTAGTATGCTTTATAGATTGGTTAACATACCCATGACGAAAGAAAATTTTGACAAAGAGTATAAAACGATTAAACAAATAGCTTTAAATAATGATTTCAATCCGTTAATTGTAGACAATGTACTTGATAAAATAAATTACAAGAAAGCAATATCACTTGTATATCCATAATTTCAAAATTCAAAAGAAACCAAATTTATTTCATTAACTTACATAGGCCATAAATCTGAAAAGATTGCTAGATATTTAAAGAAAAAAGAAAAATATAACATCTCTTTTAAAACCATTAATTCTTTAGGCAGCTTAATAAAAAATAATAAAGACGTCATTCCTAAAAACAAAAAATCAGGAGTTTACAAGTTAACATGTAGTGATTGCCCATGTGTATATGTGGACAGACCATTCCAAACAAGGATACGAGAACATGAAAAATGTTACATTAATAATAAACCGAATTCCACATATGCCAACCATTTGTTAGAGACTGGCCATAATTTTAATATGAACTATGAAATATTACATATTGAAAACAAAAGTCAGAAACTAAATCTGTTAGAAACTTTAGAAATCAATAGATATAATGAAAGACAAATTTTATTGAATGATCAAATAGATTTAAATAGATCACCCCTACTTAATATTTTTCATTAATTGTATACCTCTCTTTCCACCCCTCTATTTTTTGTACCAGAGCTGTGCATTTAAGGTCATGTTTTGCGTTGTATACCTCAGTTTAAATACTCACCTGATGAAGTCATGGTATGACGAAACAATTGTTGTGAACATCGATAAAATAGCGGAAGTTGACATTTGTTTTTCTTATATTGAAGATGAATTTCCGTCAAGTAAAGACCGAGACAATCGAAAATTTAAAATTAATGATTTTGCGAAAAATTTAAAAATACTGCTGCCAAGCTACTGGGTTTTAACCAGCATAGAGATCCATTTCATTCGCAAAGACCACAATCCAACACCCTACTTTCGCGGCCAAATAGATCATTCTCCTTCAATACGTATTTTTCGTTCATTTTTCCCACAAAATATTGCACAATTCTTCGTGTGGTTGTTTTGAAGGGTGCGGTATCTAGAGTTTGCATTTTGAAGTAGTGGTTATTTCGAGTCTGGCAACACATTCGTGTTTCAACGGAAGGTTGGTTTAATACTTGACATTAACCCAATTTGTCAATGTACGCTTGAACCAAACTGGGAATTTTTATAAGCTTAATCTATGATTGTTTAGGTCTTTACTTGACGGAAATTCATCTTGAAAATATGAATAAAAACAATATTCTAATTTCCGCTAATATTTTATTAAAACTACGATCGTTACGTCATACCATGACTTTTTCAGGTGAGTATTACGAAATACTGAGTATACCATGAACAAGAAATTCATTTTATAGTACATGGATATAACAAAAAATAGAGGGGGTGAAGATAGTTTTACAATTCTTTTGGAAATCTGAAAAATGATTCAAAAAAGTTTCAACAAAGGGGAGCTACTTAATTCTGTTTGGTTATTCAGTAAAATTTTTCTTTTATGATATCTATTAATTTCTAAAGTTTCCAACAAGTTTAATCTAAAACTTTTGTTTTCTAAGTGTAAAATTTCAGTTACTATTAAAACTATGTCCTGTGTCTAGAAGGTGCTCTGCGTAGGTTGAATTTCCCTTTTTGTTACAATAACATTTTTCATGTTCCCTGAGTCTCGTCTGGAACGATATTCCTGTCTGACCAACATATACAAAATGGCAAGTACCGCAAGTTAACTTATAAACACCTGATTTCTTGTTCTTAGATGTTTTATCTTTATTAGTTTTTATTAGTTTTCTAGGGAGTTATTCGTTTTATAAGAAATTCTAAAATTGTGATTCTTCTTTAAATATCTAGCTACCTTTTCTGTTTTTGGTCCTAAGTATGTCAACGAAATGTATTTACTTTCAATTGGATCATTATTAATGGGATATACTAATTTTAAGGCCAGCTTTAATTGTATTTTTGAGAAAAGATTCTCAATAATCGGGACGTTGAAACCGTTGTTCAACGAAATCTGTTTGATAATGTTATATTCTTTGTCAAAATTCTCACGTGACATGGGTATGTTGGCTAATCTATATAACATACTATTGTATGCTGCTAATTTTTGTGAGTATGGGTGGTTTGATGTGAAGTGAATTGTGCTATCTGTATGGGTTGGTTTCCGGTATATTGAAAAAACGTGTTTATTATTAATTTTTGTGATAGTTAAGTCTAAAAAGTTTATACTATTGTTTTTTTTTTCCCGTCATAAGTAAACTTTTTAGACTTAACTATCACAAAAATTAATAATAAACACGTTTTTTCAATATACCGGAAACCAACCCATACAGATAGCACAATTCACTTCACATCAAACCACCCATACTCCCAAAAATTAGCAGCATACAATAGCATGTTATATAGATTAGCCAACATACCCATGTCACGTGAGAATTTTGACAAAGAATATAACATTATCAAACAGATTGCGTTGAACAACGGTTTCAACGTCCCGATTATTGAGAATCTTTTCTCAAAAATGCAATTAAAGCTGGCTTTGAAATTAGTATATCCCATTAATAATGATCCAATTGAAAGTAAATACATTTCGTTGACATACTTGGGACCAAAAACAGAAAAGGTAGCTAGATATTTAAAGAAGAACCACAATTTTAGAATTTCTTATAAAACGAATAACTCCCTAGGAAAACTAATGAAAAAAATAAAGATAAAACATCTAAGAACAAGAAATCAGGTGTATATAAGTTAACTTGCGGTACTTGCCATTTTGTATATGTTGGTCAGACGGGAAGATCGTTCCAGACGAGACTCAGGGAACATGAAAAATGCTATTGTAACAAAAAGGGAAATTCAACCTACGCAGAGCACCTTCTAGACACAGGACATAGTTTTAATAGTAACTTTGAAATTTTACACTTAGAAAACAAAAGTTTTAGATTAAACTTATTAGAAAGTTTAGAAATTAATAGATATCATAAAAGAAAAATATTATTGAATAACCAAACAGAATTAAGTAACTCCCCTTTGTTGAATCTTTTTTCAACCATTTTTCAGTTTCCCAAAAGTATTGTAAAACTCTCTTCACCCCCTCTTCTATTTTTGTTATATCCATGTACTATAAAATGAAGTTCTTTTTCATGGTATACTCAGTATCTTGTAATACTCACCTGAAGAAGTCATGGTATGACGTAACGATCGTAGTGGGAATAAAATATTAGCGGAAATTAGAATATTGTTTTTATTCATATTTTCAAGATCAATTTCCGTCAAGTAAAGACCGAAACAATCATAGACTTTTTCCTTAAGCTTTGGTGCCGCTTCTGACACCTTCCGTTCAGTTAGAGCATAGTCACCATAAACATCCATTAAAATACAATAACTTTTAGCAGCCCTTTTCTTCATATGAAATAAAACTTCGCAAAAACACATTTTTCGGTGAAGTTGACATTTCCAGAGCAAATAGAAAATATGATGTTAATACTTCAGCGAAATTACAGATCCTAAAAAGCTTAATGATGGCGCTTCAAAATGAAGCTGTTGCCGGATGAAACAATGGAATAATAAATTGTTATTAAAACCGCACGAACTTATTTTTAATCCCAATAAAGACTTTCATAATTTCATTTAATTTCACGGATTCATGTACTTTGGTGGATAGCTGCTATTAGTCTGCTTCAAAGAATCATGTGACAGAAAGTTGTTAAGGCAAAAATTTAGAATTAGTAGTAAGAACTAAATCATATTATCTCTTGAAATTTATGTTGAATTCAGATGTAAACTAATCTCTAATTTTAGTTTCAGACAAGAAGAATAAAAACAACCCCAGTCAGGTAAGCCTATTTTAAATTTTGCATACATGTAAATATGTGAAATATCACTATAAAAAATAAGAGCTGCAGTTGTTTTTCATTAACAGCGCCCCATTTTGTTTTGTGAACACATTATTTATTTGGAAATAATTTAAATTTTTATTTCATTATAAAGTCCAATACCATTAGTTTTGAAACAAAACATAATTCCACCACGGAAACGCTGGCATGAATGTCGTTGAACCCAATTTTCCGAGAATCTCAAACAAATCAGGTCGTATGTTAGCAATAACTCATTCAATATTGATCTGTAAATCATCTAAATTTGCTGGATGATTGCTGCAAACCAATGTCTTAATGTAACTCCAAAGAATCAAGTCCAATGGAGTTAAATCACAGGAACAAGACAGCTGCTAATTTATCGGTCCATTTATTGAAATAATCGAACCACCGAATACACGACCCTTTGAATGATCTATTGCTTTGAGGTCTGGGGTTAAAACAATTACAAAATTGTTATAAAATTGGATGTAAACAAAAGTCTTTTCGTAAAATTTGCCACAAAGACGTTTGGGAGATACTTAGTTCTTGTGAACGTCGAGAAATCGATAAATTTCTGTCTTCACGAACACTTTCACGTACGGCAGCAATATTCTCTTCACTTCTTGCATTTCTTTGTCTCACTGGCACCGTAATATCATGAAGTGCAGAATTTGTTTCAAACTTCTTCACTAAAGGTTCAACTGTTCTTTTATCCGGACGGTTATAACGACCAAAAATTGGAGTTAAAGCACCCCAAGTTAGAGTAACAGATCGCGATTTTCCATAATAAATTTGGACTATTTGCAAACGGTGTTTGAGTGTGCACCTTTCCATGATTAAATGACATTGACAAATACAACTTTCAATGTGACAAATAAATAATGCGTGAGTAATGTCAATTTAAAAATGGGGCGTTACCATTGAAAGACCCTTTATATGGTTCAAAAGTTTTTGCCTGGATGAAAAATCACAGCAAACGATAACAGACAGTATAACATGAAAATAATATTATACTAACCACGGAAATTGAACCATTTATCGAAAAAAGTGTTAGTGAAAAATGATATTTAAATAAAGAATATCACTTACTATATAATGCTAAATTCATTTCATTTGACGTACAAAATTTATTTCCAAGTATTCCACCAAACGAAACAATTGAACTAGTAGACAATCTACTAATCAACAACAGATGTAATACAAGATCAAAGAAGATATTTTAGGATGTCTTGATATTTGCACTAAACAATTATTTTCAATTCAAAAATAAAATTTATAAATCTGAAATCGCATAAATAGAGGTTAATTCGTGATAGAAGGTATATAAAATTATTTAAATATTTTAATATTAGCCTTCTACATATTTAATTTCAAAAAATTGTGTATAATGATTATAACTTCTGAAAATAAATTAAAATAATGTCATATAAGTACCACTTATATCAAATGACATGTAAAATAAACATTCATTATAAGACTTCCAAAAGGTATAAAAAAATCCAATAAATAAAAATTGTTAACCAAAATCCTATAAATTAAATATTTTGAATAGACAAAATTTTGTTTCTGCTGATCAATCTAATGAAAACAAATATCTTTCAAAAATGTCTAACATAATCTTTAGAATTTCATCATAAAACTATCTTACTTAGAATATTCAATATTATTGGATATCTAACTAAGTTACTTTATATAAAAACTCAAGATATGTAAAACATTACTGAAAAACAAGTTTTAAGAGAGACTTTGCTTCGTCAGTATTCAAATAATTCATATTCAATAAATATAACATCAATCAACAACGAATATTTACTCACCTTCCAACCATTTATAAAACTTCTGGTAAACTGAAAAATCTTTAAATGTAGTGTAACGGTCAACTATATATAAATATTTCTGTGGTTTACCCTTGATCTAAAAGATTGAAAGACAATTTAACGGCCTCTGTTATAGCACAAGGACTATCCGTATAAAGGATGTTAAGGAAACTAAGTAACTTAGTTAACCTCACACCACATTTAAATTTTTCAGTATTCATTTACCAGTGAGTTTTCTAAATTGTTGAGGGGTGAGTAAATATTTGTTGTTGATTGATCTTATTTTTTATTGAATACGAATTATTTGAATACTGACGAAGCAAAGTCTTTCTTAAAACTTATTTTCCAGTGAAGTTTTCACATATCTTGAGTTTTTAAAGAAAGTTACTTAGATATCCAATTATATTGAATATTCTAAGTAAGATAGTTTTATGATGAAATTCTTAAGATTATGTTAGCCTTTTTTGAAAGATATTTGTTTTCATAAGATTGATCAGCAGAAACAAAATTTTGTCTATTCGAAATTTTTGATTTATAGGATTTTGGTTAACAATTTTTATTTATTGGATTTTGTTATACCATTTGGATGTCTTATAATGAATGTTTATTTTATATGTCATTTGATATAAGTGGTACTTATATGACATTATTTTAATTTATTTTCAGAAGTTATAATCATGAAATATAATTTTTTGAAATTAAATATGTAGAAGGCTAATATTAAAATATTTAAAACATATGAAATCGCTTTGTTTATGGGAAATCCCCTAGGTCTCCTAGGTTGAAACTAAAATTCACCAAAATCCCCTTAAATACTTTTTATATTGGTATAGATATGTAGACGATATTTTCTGTTGCTTCACAGGTACAGACAGATTTTTTAAACAAATTCTTTTTATTTATCAATGAAATACCTCCTTCAATAACATTCAGTATGGAAACCGAACATAATAATTCTATTAATTTTCTTGATTTAACTGTTACTCGAATAAATTATTCACATGATTTTTTAATATTTCACAAACCAACCTATACGGATTTTATTATACACAAGAAATCAAACCTTTCTTTAAATCAAAAATTATCAGCATTCAATTGTATGATCCACGGATTAGTTAATATTCCCATGAATCGAGAAAATTTATATTTCAGAACTTAACATAATTAAACAAATATCTATTAATAATGACTATGATCCTAAGTTGATAGAGAAGTCGTTGATGAATAAAAATAAAAAAATTCTTTTGGAAATTAAAATTGTAGAAGATAAACATATTTCAATTTGTTTTGATATTCAAATTTTGTTATATTTCTTCTATCAAGTAAAAAGCCTTTCTATTTTATTTTATAATAAAATAGCCTTAAATATGGTATATCCTAACATAAAAGAAAATTTTAAATACATTTCCTTAAAATACACTAAAAGTATTTCTGAGAAAATTGCTACGTACCTCAAAAATAGATATAATTTAAGAACTTCATTTAAAACCAATTCAAACTTGAGTAAATTTATTGAAAATAATAAAGACTGAACACAGAAAGATGATAAATCGGGGGTTTATAAGTTAACCTGCGGTGATTGTCCTAAAGTTTACATAGGACAGACTGGAAGAACATTCCGACATAGAATTTGTGAACATTTGAAGAGTTTCCTCAATAATAAAAGTAATTCTTCATATTTTAACTGTAATATCTTCAAGAATGAAATATTCGTTTGAGTTTTTTTTTATTGTTCAGTATTGTTAACTATTTATTTTCACGTAGACAATAATATAGTTATTCCTGTTAACACGTGATAATTCTTTTACGACTCTAAAAAAGGGAACGGGCGAGATCTAACATAATAAACTTAACCTACATGCTTTCTTACGCATTTCTATGTTAATTGCATCTGTGCAGTGGGTGTGTTCCACCACTCTATTACACTCCTCCATCACAAAATTGTTTCGGAGGTCTTATTTCTCTTTTTGGACGATGCTTTACTTTTGGGGATGTTATCATTGGAATAGTCATCAATCATTTTCACTTTTTCTTGAACAATCGATTACTTCACTCTTTATATCTACATCTACAATATTTTTTTCATTAGGTACAAAAATTTATTGAGGCGAATATGCACATGTTTCATCTTCACTCAAAGATACATTTTCTTTACAAACACTATTAGACAATTTTGAAATTCCTCCTAAATCTGAATAGCATTCAGTTTCTTTTATATTAGATGGTAAGTAAGCCATATTACAAATGTCCTCATAAAAATTTCCTACTCTAACAATCTGGTCAATATGTCGTTTCCATATTAAATTTCCTTCTAATGTTTTACACACACAGTTTTGTTCAAAATAAAATGGAAAAAGGCTTTTTACTTAATAGAAGAAATATAACAAAATTTGAATTTCAAAACAGATTTGATCTGTTTTGATATTCAAATTTTAGTTAGTTAGTCTTCTACAATTTTAATTTCAAAAAAATTTTTATTCAAAAAGCTGTTAGAATTAAATTAATGTCTACAATAAGCACCGCTTATATTTAATAGACGTACACATTTTCTTGTGACTCGAGTTTAGAGAAATGAACTATCCCTATCATCAGACAACTTTCAGTTATCTGATGATTCAAAAAATGAACAAGGTTGTCTATTTGTGTCATTAAATAAACAAATTATGTCATCTACATAGCGGTGCCAATAAACGAAATCTTTAAAATATGGGAAATTTAGGAAGACCTTACAGTGGTACAGAGGTATTCAAACAAAAGTGATAAATATTTTGAATATTTCAGTAGATTCTAGATAACACCTAATAGTGGTACAGAGGTTTACAAGCGGAACGTGATAAAAAACCGGGTTAAAAAAAGAAGGGGCCTTCTAACAGATATCGGAATGTCGGCAATCGACAAAGAAGGTTGTTAAACAGATGGTACCCATATAAATATCTCAAATAATTTTTGGAGTTTCATAGCTCCGTACAGTTATTCATTATTTTCATTTTTCCGTTATTTTGTCGTACATCTCAAATATTTGGATTTACATAGCTCCATTCAGTCAATCATTATTTTTTAAATTATTTTTATTGTGAACGAATTTGAAAATTTCAATAATCAAGTTTCTTTTCATTTGAATCTACAATTTTCTTAAGATTTTCTTTTGTCGAAAGGAATTACTGTTTTCTAAAGAATGAGTGGCAAAAGTTGAATTTTTGATTACTTTTCATTATATTCATTTTATGTTCGTTGGAAACGGTTTTGAATAGATGTTACTTTTTGAATATCTCAAATATTTTTGATTTACATAGCTCCGTACAGTCATTCATTATTTTCACATTATTGTTGTTGTGAACTATTTTGAAAATTTCAACAGATTCTAGATATTCGAGTTTCTTCCCTTTTGATTCTACATGTAAAATTTTAAGATTATCTATTGTGGGACAAGAATGACCGTTTTTGAGACAATGGGTGGCAAAAGTAGAATTTTGTTTATTTTTCGTGAAACTCATTTTATGTTCCTTGAACCTCGTCTTGAAGGAACGTCCTGTTTGTCCTATATATTTATGACTGCACGTAGAACAAGATAACCCATAAACTCCTGATTTGTGTATGCTTGGAGTAGGGTCCTTTGCGTTAAATAATACCGATGATAATTTGTTTTGCGTTATGAAGGCAATATTGACATCTGATTTTTTCAAAATCAGATGTCAATATTGCCTTCAAAAAGCAAATCGGTATTATTTAACGCAAAGGACCCTACTCCAAACATACACAAATCAGGAGTTTATGAGTTATCTTGTTCTACGTGTAGTAGTAAATATATAGGACAAACAGGACGTTCCTTCAAGACGAGGTTCAACGAACATAAAATGAGTTTCATAAAAAATAAACAAAATTCTACTTCTGCCACTCATTGTCTAGAAGACGGTCATTTCTTTCCCACAATAGTTAATCTTGAAATTTTACATGTAGAATCAAAAGGGGAGAAACTCGATTATTTAGAATCTGTTGAAATTTTCAAATTAGTTCACAATAACAATAATGTAAAATAATGAATGACTGTACGGAGTCATGTAAATCGAAAATATTTGAGATATTCAAAAAGTAACATCTGTTCAAAACCTTTTTCAACGCATATAAAATGAATTTAATTGAAATTAAACAAAAATTCAACTTTTGCCGCTCTATCTTTAGAATACAGTAATTACTTTCGACATAAGAAAATCTTAAGAGAAATTTTACATGTAGATTCAAAAGAAAAGAAACTTGATTATTGAAATTTTCAAATTCGTTCACAATAAAAATAATGTAAAAAATAATGAATGACTGTATGGAGCTTTGTAAATCCAAATATTTGAGATATACAACAAAATAATGTAAAAATAATGAATGACTGTACGGAGCTATGTAGACCCAAAAATTATTTGAGATATTAAAATGGGTAGCACCTGTTTAACAACCTTCTTTGTCGATTGCCGACATTCCGATATCTGTTAGAAGGACCCTCTTTTTCAACCCGGTTTTTTATCACGTTCCGCTTGTAAACCTCTGTACCCCTATTAGGTGTTATCTAGAATCTATTGAAATATTCAAAATATTTATCACTTTAGTTCAAATACCTCTGTACCACTGTTAGCTCTTCAGTTGTCTGATGATGAGATAGTTCATTTCCCGAAACTCGAGTCACAAGAAAATGTGTAATATAAATTTTTATTGGTAGTAAAACAGTAATTTCTACAATTTGTTTTAATTCTCTCTACTCGTTCTTGTTCATATCATATCACCCATGTTCCTCACGAAATTTGGTATTAGCCTTTTTGTAGTTCGTGCTCGCTATTTTCACATCTAAATGCTTAATTTAATCTCGATTGTGAGACCGTTGATATAGTTATGTTACTATAGCACTCAACGTTGCTCCGTTAACAAAATTCTTGTCTTTGTTATGAATCTTCTAATAGGCGTTATAATTATCCTTCCAAATGCCAAATTTCAAATCAATCGAATTAGTAATTTGGAAAGCATTTATAAAAATAAGAGTTTCAAATTTGAATAACTGTGAAATCTTTGGACTGATTTGGCCTTATAACAAACTTGTTCGAAATATTCAAGCCCCAAACCTACGCCGAAAGTTTCAAGTCACGTTTTCTTTCCTTTAGAAAATGTTTAAAATAGCGTTAAAGACTGATCCGCTTAATTTTTTTTTAAACATCTGATCATACGATCCTTATTTAATTTCACCTGAATATTGGCGTTTTTAGACTTTTTATGAATGTTAAATTTCAGATCTACCAAACTGTAGTTTTGAAAATTGGAAAAAATATGAAATATTTTGAAATGTGAATAACTGCTAAACTATTGAACCGATTACACCCAGTAACGGATTTAGCCAAGATATAAAACCTACCCTGGAAGTTTGAAAGCTTTGACTTTTTCCATCTTTCCTCTTACTGTTTCATAGGTTCTAGTCCTGTTATTATTACGGACTCTCTGTGTAGTAGTTTATCACAGCCTCTGTCAAAAAATACCCAATAAATTGAAATCAACAAGGTAATAACATAAACATAAGGTAAAAAGTCACCAATTATCATAAATCATATAATTAAAACAAATTGTACAAATTACTATGTTTTACTACCAAAAAATATATATTACACATTTTCTTGTGATCGAGTTTCGGTGTAGCCAAACAAGCCGGTTTATATAGAAGACTTAGCACAAAATACAGGGTATGCTGTCAGAATATCTGGTTCAACCAAGAGTGTCTAAAAAGAAAAGTGATTCCTAATTACGTACAAGTAAAAATAAGCTCCCGTTCCGATTCAGCGAAGACGGCAACAAGATGCGCAGAAAGAATCTGGATCAAGGAAGAAACTAAATCATTCTACCAGAAGCGAGATACTGTACAACATTATGTCAAGGTACTGCATGCAGAACTGACTCATAAACTCGATTCAATAGAATTTGATATTTTTGATGATAAAATTAGACAAGACATTAGTGAATTAATTTTTTCAAAATATGCTTAACAGTTTAAAAAAACTAAATTCATTAGAAAAAACTCAAAAACCCAAATTTATTAAACGAAGTAAAAATATAGTATATATGACTTTAAATTCAGAATTATATATTCTAACTTAGTATATAGACCAAATGATCGCGTCATTAACATGTCAGAATCCCAATTTTCAAATAACGAACTAAACCTCCTCGAAAAAGGTCATAAATTTGCCCCAACAATTAAAAATAAAAATGAAAAAGAAATTCTTACTGTGTACAATTGCACTTAAATATACGGATGAGGTGGTAAAATTACCTCTGAAATTTCAAGAACCCTTAGAAACAACAGAAACATAACTAACAATAATATTTTGAATACAATCAAATCCATAAAAGAAAAAATTCAATCCGATGATCTTACCGTCACAAAAGCAGATAAATCAGATGCCACAGTTATCCTTTCTAGATCGAAGTACATAGAGAAAATGAATGATTTCATTAAAAATCAAGATATCATAGAAACTCCCGTTGACCCGACGACTAAAATTCAAAAATCATTGAGAAAAACTTTGCCAGACATCTCCTTATTTAAATCAAATTATCATCTGATAAATATCAATCCTAGCCCACTAAAACTCTACGGTCTAATAAAAACTCACAAAGAAGATGCACCAATTCGCCCAGTCGTTTCCTTTATTAGCAGCCCTAGCTACAAAATAGAGAAAAAATTAAATGAAATGTTCCAAATGCTTACTAATTTCACTCCGAAATACACAATAAAAAATTCCATAGAATTAACAACAAAATTAAAAAAAATTTCTTTACCAAATAATTCCTACCTGGTATGCCTGGATGTGGATAATATGTTTACAAATATACCGAGAAATGATAGCATTCATTTAGCTTCAGAAATTCTTGAAAAATCACAAATCCCGTGTTACACGGTGATTTCATTGCCCTTTTAGAACAATGCCTGCACAAAAACTATTTTCAATTTAATAATAAAATATACGAACAATTAAACGGCCTAGCTATGGGCTCACCACTGAGTCCACTCCTTGCAGACATATTCATGCCAGAAATAGAAAATAAAATCTTCAATTCGAAACTACCTGTAAATGTTCATTTCTGGTACAGATACGTAGACGATATTCTTACGTGTATCTCCGGAACATCCAGACAATTAAGTCAATTTTTGAATTTTTTGAATAATATTCAGCCAAAAATTAAATTCAAATTAGAAAAAGAATCGAAGAACAGTATTACATTTTTAGACCTCTCGATATCACACTCAAATAGAAAAATAGATTTCAACGTGTTCAGAAAACCCACATCCACTGATATATGTATTCCTATTGATTCCAATCAACCATATTCACAAAAAATGTCAGCGTATCAATCGATGATCCATAGAGCCTTCACATTACCCTTATCAAAAATGACCGCGAAGCTGAAGTCCAAACTATAAAATCAATAACCGCGAACAACGGTTTCAACCCCAATATAATAGATAATCTAATTCGACATAAATTATCTAAAATAGCTATGAGCCAAATTTATCCCATCATAAAAACCGAAGAAAATACCAAATTCATTTCTCTGTCGTACTTTGGTAGCATAAGTCAAAAAGTGGCCAATAGTTTTTCAAAATCAGATGTCAATATTGCCTTCAAAACGTGAAACAAATTATCATCGGCATTATTTAACGCAAGGGACCCTACTCCAAACATACACAAATCAGGAGTTTATGAGTTATCTTGTTTTACGTGCAGTAATAAATATATAGGACAAACAGGACGTTCCTTCAAGACGAGGTTCAACGATAATAAAATGAGTTTCAGGAAAAATAAACAAAATTCTACTTTTGTCACTCATTGTCTAGAAAACGGTCATTCCTTTCCCACAAAAGATAATCTTAAAATTTTACATGTAGAATCAAAAGGGAAGAAACTCGATTATCTAGAATCTGTTGAAATTTTCGAATTAGTTTACAATAACAATAATGTAAAAATAATGAATGACTACGGAGCTATGTAAATCGAAAATATTTGAGATATTTAAAAAGTAACATCTGTTTAAAACCTTTTTCAATGATTATAAAATGAATTTAATGAAAAGTAAACAAAAATTCAGCTTTTGCCACTCATTCTTTAGAAAACAGTAATTCCTTTCGACAAAAGAAAATCTTAAGAAAATGGTCTTTATTTGAGTTAATTTGAAATTTGTGTACCTAAAATATGCCTGCGGCCAGTATTCAAATTCCGTAATGTAACTGTTTATTCATTCGTCATCAGATATAAGTTAAATTATATTTAAACAAGGTTATTCTGATTTTCATAATTTTTACTGTTATGTTTACAACAAGTGTTTCGCTATAACAGTAGCATCATCAGGCAGGTTTACATTTTGAATAACTGTCTGATGATGCTACTATGATAGCGAAACAGTTGTTGTAAACATAAAAATAAAAATTGAAAATCAGAATAACTTTATATAAATAATATTTAATACGGATTTTTCACTATCGTTTTACGATGAAAGTGCAAATATTTCAAATTTATGTATTATCGAATAATAAGTAAGAAGAGAGTAGATTCGTTTCCATAATAAATGTAAACATGAATTATTTTCCCATTAAATGTTTTCTTAGAATTACCTCGTCAATTATTGGATGGAATAGTGCGTTACTTTTTGTTTAATTTGTTTTTATTTTAAAATGGAATGAAATAAGCAATTACTTGAAGGCTACAGCTTGAGCAAAACTTCGAGAAGTGAGAGTTGTCAAAAGTCCATCTGCTCCTTTATTAGTTTTATTTCTGAAATGTACTTATATATTTTTTTCTTCCACAGAATATTCTGCAAAAAGGAAAAAAAAGACAGCATAATGTTGCCACTGAGGTGAGTTTCTATTATTTATCTTTTTCGATTCTTCTTGAATTTATTCAGAATATACGTGACAGTTTTCGAATCACTGCCTTCAAAAGTAAGTCTGACCAAGATGAAGTGCCGGCGAAACAATTTAGGACATTTTGTGAAATGTGGAAATAGCCTCGACTATTTTAGTCAATTGATTTGAAGAAAATAAAGATTCATTAAACTTATATTCGTGAAGATGAAGAGGTATAAAATAGATAACTGAATGTTCATGCGGAATTTTGATAGTCTTTTTGAGAACAATGGAAAATCTATTTTCCATGATTTTACATATCTTCGATAATCTAAAGTTAGCTAAAATTGCAAAATATACAAATCAATGTCGCTAAAATGAATTATCTAAAATGAGAGAACTATAGATGTCTAACCACAAAAAACAAATTTCCAGATCTGAAATTTCGGTGCTTATTGCAATAATGTAGATGACATTGATTCGATAATTACTTAATAAAAACTATTTCAAAAAAGAATTTACTGTTTAATTATATGCGTTAAAATTCCGCAAGCATACAAAGTTTGAAATATATTATTTATTATATTTATAGATAGATCGGAACTTTCAAATTACTGATTCATGATAGTCTAATAGTTCCGGAAGAATTCTTACTTGAAACTTTTTTTTATATTTCCAAATATTTTCAAAACTGAAGATCCAGTCGTTCTGAAATTTGCTATTTGACAATAGAATGATGACGTTCATACTCGTTTGAAAATTCTTGAGGATCGTACAATTAAAAGATTCGAAAAATATTGTTTCGGTAAAGCTGTGTTGAGAACGTCAGTGCATTTCTCGAATTTTTTTATATGTTTTAAATTTATATTTTTTTGTTACAGGAGATGCCACTTGCAAAGAAGCCAAGAAGCAATGATATGAATGTAATTTTTTTATAATTTATTTGTAAGGACATATACAATATCCTCGTTTTCCATATGGAAAATCCTCTATATGTGAATATTAAGGTGGGCCAAAAATAATTTTTAATTTTTTTTTTCTTAGCTACCATGAAAATCTCATCCGGCATGAAAAAAAACAAGTTCTGGTAAGACCTGAGCTCTTAATATTAATATTAAGAGGCGCCTCATCGATATTTTCGATTTCCCATTTAAATAACACAGGAAATTCTGATTTTTTGTTTGGATTTTTAATGTACACAAACAAATAATTGTTAAGCGAGAATCAACACTTATTTTTATAGGAAATTTACCGATCTACAAAAAAGGTCTGAAACATTTTTTGGTCAACTCATTCAAAGTTATTTGTAGTTAAAGTCCAACAGAAAATTATAAAAAATGATTTCCACAATTTTTCACCTTATATAACAAATTAATGGCTAATAAATATAACAAATCATTTTTTTCGTAAAACTCATCGATTGTTTAGCGACGTAACCATAGTATTCTCAGAAAATATCGATCATCGTTTAATAAAAGCAATTTTTTAAATACTTAATTTATATATATATATATATATATATATATTTATATATATATATATATATATATATATATATATATATATATATATATAGTTATATATTTATATTTGGTTACGTCGCTAAACAATCGATGAGTTTTACGAAAAAAATGATTTGTTATATTTATTAGCCATTAATTTGTAATATAAGATGAAAAATTGTGGAAATCATTTTTTATAATTTTCTGTGGGACTTTAACTACGAATAACTTTGAATGAGTTGACTCAGCCAAAAAATGTTTCAGACCTTTTTTGTAGATCGGTAAATTTCCTATAAAAATAAGTGTTAATCCTCGCTTAGCAATTATTTGTTTGTGTACATTAAAAATCCAAACAAAAAAATAAAAATTTCCTGTGTTATTTAAATGGGAAATCGAAAATATCGATGAGGCACCTCTTAATATTAATATTAAAAGCTCAGGTCTTACCAGAACTTGTTTTTTTTCATGTCGGATGAGATTTTCATAGTAGCTAAGAAAAAAAAAATTAAAAATTATTTTTGGCTCACCTTAGTGAATATATCAGCTCATAAGCTTATTATTAAGGGGGATGATAAAACAAGTTGTATTCTCGGGACAACTCGTTTAAAAATATCTTCGCGTAAGGCGGCATTGTGAATTTCAGCAGGCACTCTCTGCTTGTTATTAAACCAACTAACACGATGGACGCACTTCTTGCGTACGGATTTGAATCATACAGGGTGTCCTAACGAAAATTTGACACCCCCTCAGAACTCTCAAACGAAGAATTTTCGAAGACTTCAAAAAACAGGTCTACTTCTGTGTTGAGGGGGACGAATTTTCATCATGAGTTTGTTCCGAAAAAACATCCCCACGAAGGTGGCAACCCCCAACATTTTTTGAATGGGGAAGAGATGTCGAGTGTCTGTTAGTTTAAAAGTTATTCATGTTCTGTACACAACCCAGTTGAAATTTTCAAAATCAGTTCATTATTCACGGAATAATGTAATATTGAACTTTCCGTCAAAAGGTGATGTTGAACAGACAGTTGAACCGCAGAAACTCAAGAACCTAATAGTTTTGAAGAATCCAAATATTATTTTCAAGTTCTGTAAGAATTTCTATGATGACATTGTTCCGAAAAAACAACCTGAGTATGGCAACCAACCAGCCATTTTTTTAGAAACATTTGAATTCCAAAGTCTATGCAACTCCACCTGAAAATTGTTTTTCGAAAATGTTAGAGGATGATTTGAAAGTAGACTAAATCATTATATGGAGGTTGGTGGTGGTCACTTTGAACAATACATACGTTAGTCCTTTGAATAGTTTCCATTTTTTTCGGAATGTTCCCTATCATTACTTACAGATCTAGTGTACTTGAATGTATTGGGTTTCTGTTTGAGATACCCTTATAAATGCTTTTTGTCTGGATGTACTATTACTTATACATCTGGTGTATTTAAATGTATTGGGTTTCTGTTGAAGTAACCCTAACTAGGATGTTCAGAGAACAAAAAAAACTTTTTAACTAAAACACATCTATTAAAAAAAAATGGGGTTTGTTGCCACCCTCAGGTGATATTTTCGGAACAATGCCGTCATAGGAATTCTTACAGAACTTGAAAAAATATTTGGATTCTTCAAAACTCTTAGGTTCTTGAGTTTCTGCGGTTCAACTGCCTGTTCAACATCACCTTTTGACGGTAAGTTCAATATTACATTTTTTCGTGCTTAGTGAACCGATTTTGAAAATTTCAACTTGGTTGTACACCAACACTCGACATCTATTTCCAATTCAAAAAAAGTTGGGGGTTGATACCACCTTCCTATGGGTGAGTTTTTTCGGAACAAACTCATGATGGCAATTCGTCTCCCCCAAAACAGAAGTTTACCTGTTTTTTAAAATCTTCGAAAATTCTTCGTTTCTGAGTTCTGGGGGGTCAAATTTTCGTTGGAACATCCTGTATAACCATAAATACTTGGAAAATAAGTATTTCCTATTTTATTATCTCGAAAAATAGAAAACAATTTGTTAGGTCAATTTTATTTCACATAAAATTCTAGTAAAGGTTACATAAGATGTATACCTTCAAAAAGCTTTTTACGACCTAATTTCATTTGTATCTGTCTGATCTTTTTAGTTTTGATTTCGCAGTATTATTTTTTCATTCCAAGTTTAGTTAGAATTAACACTACAAATATTTTTTTTTCATGTCACTGAATATAAAGTATTATTGAAGAAGAATGAGCATCTTCTCTTTAATATATAATACTTAGCATAAACCTTTCATGAAAATTTCTTGATTATCTCATTAATTCAGGGTAATTTCAGTCATTACTGCTAACTGACTCAAGTAAAAACCATCGTTATATTTATTTAGTTAAACAATAAGTATAAATCAGCATAACTGTCTTTCTTTGAGTTAGTATGAATTAAGTGTAGTTTAAATATGCCAGCATTCAAATTTCGAAAAGAGTTGATTCATGAAACACCAATTAGTAATTATCAGGCAAATTTTTAATTACCATAAAAAATGTTATAAGCTGGAACTACTCGTTTTACGATGGGAGCGTAAATATTTTTAATTTATGAATTATCAAAAAAAAGGGGAGGGCAGATTCATTTCCATTATCAATGTTAACGTGCTTATTTTCCTTCATTTTAAAATGGAATAAAATTCCATGAAGTTACTTGATGGGTGGGGCTTGTGCGAAATTTCAAGAAGTGAGGGGTGTCAGAGGTCCTTCATTAGTTTTATTTCTGAAATGTACTTTCATATATTTTTTCTTCCACAGAATATTCTACAAAAGGGAAAAAAAAGACAGCATAATGGTCTCATTGAGGTGAGTTTCTATTATTTATCTCTTTCTATTCTTCTTGAACTTATTCTGGATATTGCGACTAGTTTTCGAATCAATCACTGGCTTCAAAAGGTAAATCTGACGAAGATGCAGTGCAGGCGAAACCATTTCATTTGTCATTTGTCATTTTGTAATGAAGCTCTCGAGGACTGCGCACCTGATATAATTATTCTTAAAAAAACAAATTGTAGAAATTACTATGTTTTACTACCAAAAAATATATATATTACACATTTTCTTGTGACTCCAGTTTCTGGAAATGAACTATCCCATCATCAGACAACTGAAGACCTAACAGTGGTACAGTGGTATTTAAACAAAAGTGATAAATATTTTGAATATTTCAACAGATTTTTGGTAACACCTAATAGTGGTACGTGATAAAAAAAACCGGGTTAAAAAAGAGGGGCCTTCTAACAGATATCGGAATGTCGGCAATCGACAAAGAAGGTTGTTAAACAGATGGTACCCATTTAAATATCTCAAATAATTCTTGGGGTTACATAGCTCCGTACAGTCATTCATTATTTTTACATTATTTTGTTGTATATCTCAAGTAGTTGGATTTACAAAGCTCCATACAGTCATTCATTATTTTTTACATTATTTTTATTGTGAACGAATTTGAAAATTTCAATAATCAAGTTTCTTTTTTTTTGAATCCACATGTAAAATTTTCTTAAGATTTTCTTTTGTCGAAAGGAATTACTGTTTTCTAAAGAATGAGTGGCAAAAGTTGAATTTTTGTTTACTTTTCATTAAATTCATTTTATGTTCGTTGAAAAAAGTTTTAAACAGATGTTACTTTTTAAATATCTCAAATATTTTCGATTTACATAGCTCCGTACAGTCATTCATTATTTTTATATTATTATTATTGTGAACTAATTTGAAAATTTCAACAGATTCTAGATAATCGAGTTTCTTCCCTTTTGATTCTACATGTAAAATTTTAAGATTATCTATTGTGGGAAAGGAATGACCGTTTTCTAGACAATGAGTGGCAAAAGTAGAATTTTGTTTATTTTTCCTGAAACTCATTTTATGTTCCTTGAACCTCGTCTTGAAGGAACGTCCTGTTTGTCCTATATATTTATTACTGTACGTAAAACAAGATAACTCATAAACTCCTGATTTGTGTATGTTTCGAGTAGGGTCCTTTGCGTTAAATAATATCGATGATAATTTGTTTTACGTTTTGAAGGCAATATTGACATCTGATTTTGAAAAACTATTGGCCACTTTTTCACTTATGCTACCAAAGTACGACAGAGAAATGAATTTTTTATTTTCAAATTACAACAAATTGTAGAAATTACTATGTTTTACTACCAAAAAAATATATATTACATATTTTCTTGTGACTCGAGTTTCGGGAAATGAACTATCCCATCATCAGACATTTAAATTAATAATTTAAATTAATTATGATCAACTACCAAATAGTAACGGCTGAAACAATTCAGTATTTTTTATTTTCTTCGGTTTTAATGATGGGATGAATTTGGCTCATAGCTATGATTTTATAGTTTGGACTTCAGCTTTGCGGTCATTTTTTGATAAGGGTAATGCGAAGGCTCTATGGATCATCGATTGATACGCTGACAATTTTTGTGAATATGGGTGATTGGAATCAAGAGGAATACATATATCAGTGGATGTGGGTTTTCTGAACACGTTGAAATCTATTTTTGTATTTGAGTGTGATATCGAGAGGTCTAAAAGTGTAATACTATTCTTCGATTCTTTTTCTAATTTGAATTTAATTATTCTATATATTATTCTAATATTAAGTTAAAAAAATGTAGATGACATTGATTCGATCATTTCTTAATTGAAACTCATTAAAAAAAGTATATACTGCTTAATTATATGAATTGAAATCCCAGAAACTTGGAGAGTTTCAAATATATTCTTTATTATATTTATAGATTGAAATTTTCAAATTATGGATTCATCAATAACACGAGGTATGTTGGCTTCCAAAGCGTCTATTCTTTTTGTTTATCAGCATAAACCAATGACTTGACATAACCCCAAAGAAAATACTCCAGTGGAGTTATGTCGCATGATCTTGGCGGTCAATTAATTGGACCATTTCTCGAAATCATGTTATCGCCAAATCTTTCTTTCAATAAGTCAATTGTTACGGTAGCAGCATGAGGTGTAGCACCATCTTGTTGGAACCAAAATACTTCTGGGTCGATACCATTAAAATTTTGAAACAAATAATCATTATTTAATTTAAAAGGGATTAAATAAAAACATATTTAATAAAATTTCCACATTTATTGTGTTTCAACAATATTGTAAATTTAATTCGAAAATCACGTAGAAATCCAAAGTCGCATCAGAAACTTTACAATGATCACGTTTTCTATCCCAGATTTCAAAATCTTTCAAACACAGTATTTGACAATGATGAAATAGAACTATTCAAAAAAGGTCTTAAATTCAATCTTCCACGTAATGACAAAACATCTTCAGAATATTTGGCAGTAGATGCGGAAATAGCCTTGAGCTCATGTCAAGATTCTGTCAAAGATAAATATAGCATAAAGGAAATAATTACCAAAACAACCGTGAATAAACAGAATAATCAATTGGAGAAAACAATTAAAAGTATACAAAATAAAATTTCAACTAATAATTTAATAGTCACCAGAGCGGACAAAGGTAATACTGTGATAGTAATAGACAAAAGAGAATATATTGAAAAAACAATTTCATTTCTAGAATCAGAAAAATATACAATTCTGAAAAAAGATCCCACGGATAATTTCCAATCTGAAATAAAAACAATAATTTCAAACTCCCCAGGCCTTTTTGACCCCAACAGAACCTTTAAGTTGATATCAATGAATCCTCAGATACCACGAATGTACGCCTTCATCAAATTACATAAAGAAAATCACCCCATTAGACCTGTATTATCTTTCATCACAGCTCCAGCATTCAAACTATCAAAAGAATTGATAAATATCATAATACAAGAAACTAAATTCAAACCAAAATTCGCAATCAAGAATTCATATGACCTCATAGATAAAATTCAAAACGTGCAAATTCCAGGTAATGCAAAATTCATATCCTTTGATGTAAAAAATCTGTTTCCTAGCGTCCCAGTGAAGGAAGCAATAAAAATAGTAGAAGAGTCATTAGACCGAAATAAAACGAACCCGGTTTTGAAAGATGCAATTTTACAATGCCTGAATACGTGCCTTAAGCAAAATTATTTCACATTTAACAACACGTTTTATATGAATACAGAAAATTTAGCAATGGGTAATCCCCTTAGTCCGTTACTAGCCGAATTTTTTATGAACTACCTGGAACAAGCAATAGAAAAAAGTAAATATTTTAAACATTTCATATATTGGTATCGCTATGTAGATGACATTTTATGTTTGTTCATAGGAACAATTAGACAGTTGACCCTATTTTTAGATTTCATCAATAAACTTTCACCTCATATAAATTTCACGTATGAAGAGGAAAAAAATGGTAAAATAAATTTTTTAGATTTAACAGTATCAAAAATCAATAGTAAACACGATTTTGCAATTTATCGCAAACCAACCTACACCGACATAACGATCCATTCAAAGTCACATCATCCATATTCACAAAAACTAGCAGCATTCAATAGCATGGTACATAGACTAATCAAAACACCTATGAGAAAACAGAATTTTGACTGTGAGCTCAATACTATAAAACAAATCTCTGTTAATAATGGTTTCAAACCTGACATTGTGGACCAAATATTGAATAAATTCTTATTAAAGCAAGCTCTAACATTAATATACCCCAAAAGCGAAAAAATAGAACGGAATAGATATATAACACTAAATTACACAGGTAAAAAATCAATAGAAGTAGCAAATTTTTTGAAAAACGAACGGAATTTCAATATAGCATTCAAAACCAATAATACTTTAAGTAATTTAATCAAAAATAATAAAGACAAATTAGATAAAAACAAAAAATCGGGAGTATATAAGTTGAATTGTGGTTCATGCCAGAAAGTATATATTGGACAAACAGGAAGGAACTTCAAGAAGAGGATTAAAGAACATTTGAGTAGTTTCCTGAATAAAAAACAGAACTCAACTTATGCGAACCATCTTTTAGACGAGGGACATATGTTTGATTCAAACTACAAAATTCTACACATAGAAAACAAAAGTAGAAGACTTAATATTCTAGAAGCAATGGAAATTAACAGATATAACAGGCAGAATATATTACTTAATGACCAAACCGATGTCAACAGATCACCATTGATAAACATGCCATAAAAATTCCCAGAAGCATTTAGAATACCGTTCCCCCCTCTTCCATCTTGAGAAATATATAAGGAGAAAAAATAAAAATTTTTAGAGTAGTTTAACATCGAACTCGCCTGAAGAAGCCAAGAATTTGGCGAAACAATTGTTGCAAATGTAGTGTTACAATATTGTTGAAACACAATAAATGTGGAAATTTGATTAAATATGTTTTTATTTAATCCCTTTTAAATTAAATGAAAATGGATTTCCATCAAGTGAGGACCTCCACCATTCAAAATAATCATTAATCATCGATCTGTAACCAGCACCATTCACTGTAACATTAGCTCCAGTTTTTAAAGAAATAAAGACCAATTGTGCATTCAGCGTGTAAAGCACACCATACAGTGCAGTTTTCAGGATGCAATGGAACCTGCAGAACTTCTTGAGGATTGTTTTCACTCCATATACGACAATTTTGCTTGTTTACATAGCCGTTCAACCAGAAATGAGCTCCATCACTAAACACAATTTTACGATAAAAAAGTGGATCAACTTCGAGATCTTGTATGGGTGTAGACCAAGATCTTTACGCAAAATTCTCCATGTGGTGGATGCACAGATTACAACTTGTGAACGTCGATGAATAGACAAATCTGGATCGTCATTAACACTATGACTTACAGCAGCGATATTTTCTTCTGTACGTACAGTTCTTTGTCTTGTTGTTGTTGTTGCATCGAGTAGAGAAAATGTTGTCCAAAATCTATCGATAGTGCGACGAATAAGCTGCTCTGATGGATTCACTGTCAAATAGTTCCGGAAGAATACTTACATAAAACTTCTTCCTATAATTCCAAATATTTTCATAACTAAAGATTCGATCGTCCTGAAATGTGGCATTTGACAGTAGAATAGTGATGCGCATGCTGCTACAAAATTTTGGGAGGATTTTATAATCAAAGGATCCGAAAAAAATATTTTGTGAGCAAAGCAGCGTTGAGCACGTCAGTGCTTTTCTCAATTTTATACATGTTTTAAATTTATATTTTTTTTGTTACAGGAGATGCCACTTGCAAAGAAGCGACGGAGCAATGATATGAATGTAATTTCTTTTTATTAATTTATTTTTAAGGAGATAAACAATATTTTACCTTATGGAAAGTCCTATATATGTAACTATATCAGCTCATAAGCTGATTCTGCGAGTTGATAGAACAAATAGTATTCTCGGGACAACTCGTTTAAAAGATATCTGAGCGTAAGGCAGTGTGAGTTTCAGTAAACAAGCCACTTCATTATTCCAACAAACACGATAATAATAATAAAGTTTATTCCATGAATAAACGATAGAAGCACACCTTGCTTACAAATTTAAATCATATTGTAATAAAAACTCAGGAAACAAGTATTGCTTCAAATTGAGCTATCTTTAAAATAGATAATCATTTTAAACGTGACTTATTTTCCCATCAAAATTGTTTTTTAATTAACATTTTTATTTATTGGATAAAGTAGTCCGTTACTCATTTTGAAATGGAATGGAATAAAAATTACATGGCTACGGCTGGTGCAAAAATCCGAGAAATGAGAGGTGTCAAAGGTCCCTCTGCTTCATTAGTAGTTTTATTTTTAAAATGTACTTATATATTTTTTCTTCCACAGAATATTCTGCCAAAGGGAAAAAAAAGACAGCATAATGTTGCCATTGAGGTGAGTTTCAATTGTTTATCTTTTTCGATTCATCTTGAACTTATTCGGAATAAAATAAAAGAAATAGAGGTTAATACTTGATAGAAGGTATATAAAATTATTTAAATCTTTTAATATAAGCCTTCTACATATTTTGATTGTCTCGGTCTTTACTTGACGGAAATTCATCTTCAATATAAGAAAAACAACAGACAGACAGGCCGTTCATTCCAAACAAGGATAGAAGAACATAAAAAATGTTATATTAATAATAAACCGAATTCAACTTATGCCAACCATTTGTTAGAGACTGGCCATAATTTTAATATGAAATATTACATATCGAAAACAAAAGTCAGAAACTAAATCTGTTAGAAACTTTAGAAAACCATAGATATAATAAAAGACAAATTTTATTGAATGATCAAATAGATTTAAACAGATCCTCCCTGCTTAATATTTTTCAGTAATTGTAAACCATCTCTTTCCACCCCTCTATTTTTTTGTACCAGAGCTATGTATTTAAGGTCATGTTTTGCATTGTATACCTCAGTTGAAATACTCACCTGATGAAGTAATGGTATGACGAAACAATTGTCGTGTAAATCAATAAAATAGTTAACATTTGTTTTTCTTATATTCTACATATTTAATTTCAAAAAATTATATTTAATGAATATAACTTCAGGAAATAACATAAATAGAGGTTAATTCTTGATAGAAGGTATATAAAATTATTTAAATATTTTAAAAATTAAAAAACAAAATTAATAGATCAAGGGTAAACCACAGATATATTTTTGTGTGTAGTGAACCGTTCCTCACCACATTTGAAGGTTTCATTTCGGTAGAACTATTTCTAGAAGATTGAAGGGTAAGTGAATATTTGTTGTTAATTGATGTTATATTTATTGAATATGAATTATTTGAATACTGAAGAAGCAAATTCGATATTAAAACTTGTTTTTCAGTAATGTTTTACATATCTTGAGTTTTTATATAAAGTACCTTGGTTAGATATCCATCAATATTGAATAGTCTAAGTAAGATAGTTTTATGATGAAATTCTTAAGATTATGTTGGATATTCTTGAAAGATATTGGTTTTCATAAGATTGATCAGCAGAAACAAAATTTTGTCTATTCAAAATATTTAATTTATAGGATTTTGGTTAATAATTTTTATTTATTGGATTTTGTTATACCATTCGGATGTCTTATAATGAATGTTTATTTTATATGTCATGATATAAGTGGTACTTATACGACATTATTTTAATTTATTTTCAGAAGTTATAATCATTAAATATAATCTTTTGGAATGAAATATGTAGAAGGCTAATTTTAAAATTTTTTTAAAATTTTTAAAATATTTAAATAACTTCAGGAAGTTATAATCAGTGCTTTTCTCGAATTTTTTATATGTTTTAAATTGATATTTTTTCTTTCAGGACATGCCACTTGCAAAGAAGCCAAGGAACAATGATATGAATGTAATTTCCTTTAATTCATTTATTTGTAAGGACATATACAATATCCTATTTTTCCTTATGGAAAATCCTGTATATGTAAATATAATATGCTCATAAGCTATTTGTTAAGCGGAATGATAAAACAAGTTGTATTCTCGGGACAACTCGTTTAAAAGATCTGAACGTAAGGCAGTGTGAGTTCCAACAAGCACGCCACTTCATTATTCCAACTAACACGATAAAAATAATAATAATAAAATTTATTTCATGAATAGAAGCGATAGAAGCACACCTTGCGTACAAATTTAAATCATATAATAATAAAAACTCAGGAAACAAGTATTGCTTCAAATTGAGCTATCTTTAAAATAGATAATCATTTTAAACGTGACTTATTTTCCCATCAATATTGTTTTTTAATTAACATTTTTAATTATTGGATCAAGTGGTCCGTTACTCATTTTGAAATGGAATGGAATTAAAATTACATGGCTACAGCTGGTGCAAAAATTCTAGAAGTGAGAGGTGTCAAAGGTCCATCTGCTCCTTTAGTAGTTTTATTTTTAAACTGTACTTATATATTTTTTCTTCCACAGAATATTCTGCAAAACGGAAAAAAAAGACAGCATAATGTTGCCATTGAGGTGAGCTTCAATTATTTATCGTTTTCGATTCCTCTTAAACTTATTCGGAATAAAATAAAATAAATAGAGGTCAATACTTGATAGAAGGTATATAAAATTATTTAAATCTTTTAATATTAGCCTTCTACATATTTTTGATTGTCTCGGTCTTTACTTGACGGAAATTCATCTTCAATATAAGAAAAACAACAGACAGGCAGTTCATTCCAAACAAGGATACGAGAACATGAAAAATGTTATATTAATAATAAACCGAATTCAACTTATGCGAACTATTTGTTAGAGACTGGCCATAATTTTAATATGAAATATTACATATCAAAAACAAAAATCAGAAACTAAATCTGTTAGAAACTTCAGAGATTAATAGATATAATAAGAGACAAATTTTATTGGATGATCAAATAGATTTAAACAGATCCCCCCTACTTAATATTTTTCAGTAATTGTAAACCATCTCTTTCCACCCCTCTATTTTTTTGTACCAGATCTGTGTATTTAAGGTCCTGTTTTGCATTGTATTCCTCAGTTTAAATACTCACCTGATGAAGTCATGGTATGACGAAACAATTGTCGTGTAAATCAATAAAATAGTTAACATTTGTTTTTCTTATATTCTACATATTTAATTTCAAAAAATTATTTAATGATTATAATTTCAGGAAGTTATAATCAGTGCTTTTCTCGAATTTTTTATATGTTTCAAATTGTTATTTTTTCTTTTAGGACATGCCACTTGCAAAGAAGCCAAGGAGCAATGATATGAATGTAATTTCCTTTTATTCATTTATTTGTAAGGACATATACAATATCCTATTTTCCCTTATGGAAAATCCTGTATATGTAAATATAATATGCTCATAAGCTAATTGTTAAGCGGGATGATAAAACAAGTTGTATTCTCGGGACAACTCGTTTAAAAGATCTGAACGTAAGGCAGTGTGAGTTCCAACAAGCACGCCACTTCATTATTCCAACTAACACGATAATAATAATAATAATAATAATAATAAAGTTTATTTCATGAATACACGTTAAAAGCACACCTTGCGTACAAATTTAAATCATATAATAATAAAAACTCTTGAAACAAGTATTGCTTTAAATTGAGCTATCTTCAAACCAGATAATCATCATTTTAAACGTGACTTCTTTTCCGATCAAAATTGTTTTTAGATTATCGTTGTTAATTATTGGATAGAGTAGCTCGTTACTTCATTTTGAAATGGAATGAAATAAGAAATTACTTGAAATGTACTTATCCTTGAATAAGTAAAAGGTATGTCACTGGATCTGTTCGGTAGTTATTTGAGTTCAGAATGTGAGGATTAACAAAGCGGTTCTGAAATAGTGGAATACGGTGTTCCCCAAGGTACGGCACTAGGACCCGTACACCCGTACTCTTCAACATTATGTAGATACGTTGTTCGACTTGGATACTGTAGGAGACATTGTTGAATTCTTTGAGGATATTTTGTCAGACGGTGAATTGGTATGAATTAAGAGCAATAGCGGGAAATGATTTTAAGATCATAAAAACTTGGATAGATTACAAGCTTTTAATTAAGAAGAACAAAACAAATTATTTTCCAATAAGTTTCAATTCAAAAAAACGCCCGTCCTTTTACCTCGAAATCTCGAGTGTAGAGGAAAATTATGAAATTGAAGGTGTAACTGTTAAGTATTTAGGTGTCACCATGGACTCAAATCTGAAATGTTCAGAACATATAAAGAACTTGATCACTAAATTACACTTTTTGTCTAATGTACAAGTTTGGATTGCTACCAGTGTACTACCTAAGTTGAAAACGCTCTTGTAGGGAGTCATCTCTAATATACTTTAACTTGTTGGGGAGTGGCTATGAAAACGCATACCAAGCCAATGGAAATTCTGTAGAAGAGAATCTTAATGTTGATATTCAAGAGACCTGAGCGTTATGGAAGCGAGAGTGTTGGATTTAAGACAACTACTACTTACAAGCTACTATTAGATACCACCGGATGAGAGTTCCTGTTATCGTAGGCTATCTCGTTCACGTTAGCATGATAGGGCCCCTTTTATGCTGACGAGCTTTACACAAAGGAGTTAGCTTTTCCTTGCGCCAACTATATATAACACAATTCCAAAATTAATAAAAATGCTCAAAATTATATGTGGTTATAAATGAGAGATAAAAAGATCTATATTGTCAGTGCCGAGAGAGAGATTTCAAGATCTAACTAGGGATTTTACATTTTGAAATGTGTGGGTGCACCCGTTCTCATATCTGATATACGTGTTTCAGTGCCTTCGTTATTTTCAATGTATTTCCTATCCTGTTTAGTAATGTATAAATAGTTATGTTTAAATTAACTGTCAAACAAGAAAAATAGATTATCTTGTTAGTGTTAAATTGTGAAATTGTATAGCAAATAGCTCAAAACCAGTGTGTATTCACTTCCAGGTTTTGATGCTTTATTTTTGGCTCTATGAGAAACTTTATATCTATATAAAAGTCATATGTATATGTTGCAGACATAAAATTATTATTATCATTATTATTCCAGGATGTTTAGTTTTTTTGCATTTATCATTCAAATGTAATATTCAAGATTTTGTAATTCTCGGAAAATTTCTTTCGAAAAAATGTTTCACAACATTGGAGTTATCTTTCTGGTTCCTAACCATGGTGATGAATTGATGTTCTTTGAACCATTTTTGGAAAGATATCCCGCTATACTCCCGATATACGCTAATGAGAACAATTTAATTCATTAACTCCTGAAGTATTTCAGGATGTTTTTGTCTTTAGCAAATGTGGTTGAAAAATGTATGTGAAGGTGTAAAAGCTATTCTTATGTTAGTTTGTTAAATTTCCAACCTTTTTTTTATACAAAAAACAGAAACAACTGCCTTAATAACTGAGCAGTTTTTTAATTGAGTTGTCATCAATGCGGTAGCTAGGAGAAACTGTTTTACAACAATGTTTCAAAGAACATCAATCAGCATTTGGGGAACTTTTTTTCAAAATGAATGACTTCTCAAAATATCTTTGAATATTATATCTGGAAGCTGAAGGCAAAAAACTAGAAATTGTGAAATAGATACAAATATTCAAGCATAAGCACGTTTTAGAATCAAAACTATTAAACATGCAGACTACAATTTATTAATTCAGTTTAAAAATGTGTTACAGAACTAAACGCGAGTCACTGTATATACAGTAATAACAAAGTGACAGAAAAGTAATATCTTAGTTCATGTTCATTTTTAGTCTTTTTATAGTGGGAACCTCTATTATCAATTTATGCAGACTATTATATTCTGATTATACCTTTTGAAATAGTCATAAGCTTTTTTGGCAATGGTTCAATCGCAACTGTGAATTATACCCTAATAGGTGTACCATGAGATCTCCGGTTAATCAGATAATGAGACAGCCAACAAGATGTTCAATTTCTAATGAACTCTTATCAACCGTTCTCTCAAATATTTACATTGTCGAAAATATTAACTTTGTGATCACTTTCTATAAGCGAAAATAATGTTAATAAATAATAATATGGATTAAAGTTGTCAACTAATTAATTAATAAATATTCGACTAAACTTGAATGAACTGAAAGTGTTCCAACAATTTAATGAAATCTTTTCCTAATTGATATTATTTTCGTATTACAGGAGGCGTCAGAAAGTAGTCAAAAAGGAGGAAAGGAGAGGTTGGAGGTAATTCCTTTTATTTTGTTTCTATATATTAATCGAAATTGTAGAAATTACTATGTTTTACTACCAAAAAATATATATTACACATTTTCTTGTGATTCGAGTTTCGGGAAATGAACTATCCCATCATCAGACAACTGAAGACCTAACAGTGGTACAGTGGTATTTAAACAAAAGTGATAAATATTTTGAACATTCCATTAGATTCTCGGTAACACCTAATAGTGGTAGAGAGGTTTACAATCGGAACGTGATAACAAAAACCGGGTTAAAAAAGAGGGGCCTTCTAACAGATATCAGGAATGTCGGCAATCGACAAAGAAGGTGGTTAAAGAGATGGTACCATATCTCAAATAATTTTTGGGGTTACATAGCTCCGTACAGTCATTCATTATTTTTACATTATTTTGTTGTATATCTCAAATATTTGGATTTACAAAGCTCCATACAGTGATTCATTATTTTTTACATCATTTTTATTGTAAACGAATTTGAAAATTTCAATAATCAAGTTTCTTCTCTTTTGAATCTACACGTAAAATTTTCTTAAGATTTTCTTTTGTCGAAAGGAATTACTGTTTTCTAAAGAATGAGTGGCAAAAGTTGAATATTTGTTTACTTTTCATTAAATTCATTTTATGTTCGTTGAAAAAGGTTTTAAACAGATGTTACTTTTTAAATATCTCAAATATTTTCGATTTACATAGCTCCGTACAGTCATTCATTATTTTTACATTATTGTTATTGTGAACTAATTTGGAAATTTCAACAGATTCTAGATAATCATTGTAACAGAACAATTGTGTCAACAATAAAGTTTAGCGGAAGTTGAAATTGTTTTTTATTAGCAAATTCCAAGTATAAATTTAATAATTAAAAATAATTCTGATTTAATAAAACGAAGTTAAATCAATTACTCAAGCGATTATATTTCATTTGTTTTCAGGAAGCAAACCAACATCCGCAAAATTCTGAGGAAATTGGTAAGAGATTATCATTATTAGAGTAGTATTCATTATAGATGAAAATATTTATTTTTGGCAAGTTCTTTCTAAAATGGTTGTGAATGGTAACACATTGTACCTGCAAACCAAGATTAAATATATAACTACTCTAAGTTTTACATAACGTCTGTTTAGATTCATTATGCCATTTGTTTATTGTGCCGTTTAGCCACAACACTAAATTTCTTGTTTGTTCCTGATGGAACGACACCAGAGTTTAGCATTGCTGCACTTGAGAATGTTTAGATTGGTGAAGAAATCATTTGTCAGCCCTATAATTTTTTTCACCTGAAGTTCTTGATTTTAGGTCTCAGAAGATCAAAGAGGCTGACGAAATCACCAGCCATTCCTAATTTGGAAGCTACCACACTAGCAGAAAAAGGTAAGTTATCACTCTTACGAATATTTTAAACGAAAGTAGTTTTATTTATGTAATTTGTGAATCGAGGACTTCTAGGGAATTATTTTTGGTAAAATAATAAGATGCGGCTTTTTACTTGATAGAAGAATAATTACAAACTTTGAATATCAAAACAGATTTAATCTGTTAGTCTTCTAAAATTTTAATTTCAAAAAATTAAAAAAAAACTTTTAGAATTAAAGTAATGTCTTAAATAAGCACTGCTTATATTTAATAGACGTATAAAAATCTAAATTCACTATACAACCTCAAATGGAATAAAAAATCCCAAAAAATAAATTATTATTTAAAAATAATTAATATCGAATGTTTCGTTCCAAACATACGCACCTGAACTCGCCAGAAAGGCACGTGGTACGTATGTTTTGCCCTTGACAACATTTGGAAACATGTTCAGTTTCTGGTCTTCTATTTATGAAAACTAAATCTTTTTCAAAAATACACAACATAATTTTAAAATCTTTTCCAAAACTAATTTATTTGAAATATTCATAATAATATCTTTAAATATTTGAATAAGTTACTTCAAAAACTCTCAAAATCATATAGCACATCCTCAAAAACAATTAAAAATTCAGATAAGGTCAGTTCAACTTTACATTTATAATATAAATTCAATTAGAAATAAATAAACTTGTAATCCTACCAGACAATTTCTGCAAAATCTAAGAACGCAAATAAATTAGGTAGGTACATCTAATATCCAAGGTAATCTATGTTTTATGCTAAACACAGAAATCTCACAAGGAGTGTATGGCATTTTATGGCCTTCATTAAATCACTGGAAACTGTATAATAAATTTCATTATTCAAAAACCTAATATAATTATATATTATATATAAAATAAAATAATAAGATGCGGTTTTTTACTTGATAGAAGAAAAATTACAAACTTTGAATATCAAAACAGATTTAATCTGTTAGTCTACTACAATTTTAATTTCAAAAATTAAAAAAAAAAAATTTTAAAGAAAAAAAGAATTGAATTAATGTATTAAATAAGCACTGCTTATATTTAATAGACGCATAAAAATCGAAATTCACTATATAATATCAAATGGAATAAAAAAAACCGAAAAAATAAATTATGAATTAAAATTAAAAATAAGTAATATCCAATGTTTCGTTCCAAACATACGCACCTGAACTCGTCAGAAAGGCACGTGGTACGTATGTTTTGCCCTTGACAAACATTTGAAAACATGTTCAGTTTCTGGTCTCATATTTATGAAAACTAAATCTTTTTTAAAAATACACAATTATTTAATTTTTTGAAATTAAAATTCTAGAAGACTAACAGATTAAATCTGTTTTGATATTCAAAAATTATTTTTGAGTCGTGAATATAAGACAAATGTAATGTGAAGGTTATTGTTTATAAATAATTTATGATAAACACTGGTTAACAACTAACTTTATTTAATATTATAATAACTTTCTACATTTTACTTACACGTGTATCTGAATTACAACTGTTATGGGGAGGTTATATTGTTGCCTCTCTGTCCTGGATTCATAGAATATAATAATGAATAAAGAACAGGTGCGTTCCACTAATACCCTAACATCTCTCTTTACAACAAATATCTAGTCAATTTTTTATACATTAAAGATCCAGTTTTCTTGGAGGCCTGACTGTCCTTCCTGATGTGGTTTTCCTTTGACTTAGCAACTCATTACTGGGACTTGGTTCCAACTCAGAACTGGTAGTCAAGCCTACATTTTCAGGACTAACATTTTCTTTTGTACTTTCATTAATATTCCAGTTTCTATTATTTTGTGTGTTCTCCAAGTTATTTTTACTATGTCTATATAATATTTTACATTTTCTTGTGAATTAACTGGAAAATGGTTCTATTACAGTACCTGGGGTCCAACTTGATTTTGGTTTGATTTGTACTTAACCTTTTGTATTGTAAGGAATTTCTGGCAATTTTTTAACGCATCTATTATAGTATTTTTCTTGCACGAGACGAGTTTTTTCTAATCTTTTATTCAGATCTTTAGCTATCCTAGGTTGATAATAATTTTGATTACCTATATTATCAACTCTTTTGAATAAATTGAATTTTTCACAGTCTTTTAAACCTAGTATTGATTCAGAATTGTTATTCACAATGTAAAACATTATGTCAAATACATGATCACGTTTTCGACAACTCAATTTACATGTACCTTTTACATCCAAAAATCACCCGTATAAGAAGCTAATTTTTGATTAGTTTTTTCAATTGAGGATTCATTAAAATTCGATTTTCTAAACATCTGATATGAGAAAACATTAACTATGGCTCCTGTGTTCACTTTGAAATTAACTATTCTATCATTTACTTTCATTTCTGTAATCCATCCCTCCCTTATTAAATTTATTCTTTCCACATTTCCAAAAAAAAATGAATTCGAATTGTCTGTACCTGAATTTTGTATCACTTCGTTGACTTTTGGTTCGACGTTATTCACTCTTCTGGTCTTTTTATTACAGCAAATGGAGAAATGATTTTTCTTTTTGCAGTTGACTTCCAAAGTGTAATTTTGACCTTGAATTGCCTCACTTTTTTGTTTGGATGATTTTATTATCTGACATATGTGGATAGCTTCTTCTAGAGCCATTTTGTCGTCTTTATCTTCCTGTAGTAATTTCTCCCTTGTAGAGGTGTTCAGTATACCACAAATGAAGACAGTTTTCGTTAAGCTTTCCCAACTTACATTTCATCGATGCTTCTTTCCAATTTTTCAAAATTTTCCAGTGATTGGCCACTTTGTTGTCTACTCGAAAAAAATTTGTACCATTGTGACATTTTCCTTTGGTAGAAAATGTTGTTCAAATTTTTCGATTAGTTTTGACAGTTTGTTCTTCTCATCTTCTTCAAATGTGAACGTCGTATATATTCGAAAACATAATTTCATAGGTATTGTTGAAATTATGTCCAAATTCTTTAAAATTTTGAAATTGAGATGTCTGACGTTTAAATTCGCTGGTTTTTGTGAATTATTTTCTTGAAAGATCTTTCTGTTTGACCAATATAAACCATAGGATAATCACTACAAGTCAGCTTATAGACAGATTTATTGTCTTTATTTGTTTTATCCTTGTTATGTTTATATGAAAATTGTCAAATTATTAGCCATTGTGAAAGCTACATTTAAGTCAAATTTCATTTTTGAATTAGTTGGCAATGTTATCTGATATTTTATTCACGTAAGGAATGAAAATTTATCTTACAGTCAAATCTTTTGTAATAGGGTAAACTAAATTCAATGCAATTTTCTTTTGTTTTTTGTTTAAAATTTTGTCTATTATAGTTGGACTAAAGGAAAATTGTTTTCAATAACGGCTATAGGCCAATATTGATAACTGACCACTTTGGTCACGACGTCTGGTGGCTAAAAAAAGTACTAGTTTTAGTGTGCACTTTAATATAGAATAGTGTGTAATAATTTCAGTATTAAATAAAAAATTCAATATGAAATTTTTAATCACGATGGAAGTTATTAAATTAACGCCTCGTAAAAAAAATAAAAGTCGAGTTTATTGTGCTGTGAATGTAACAGGGTTAACTAAATTCAATGCAACTTTATTTTGTTTGCTGTTTTAAACTTTGTCGAATTAAATATGTTGTAAATTACTAACCATTCTAAAACCTACATTCATTTTTGTTTAAAATTTAGTCGATTATACTATTGAGAACTGACCAGAAGGCGTGGCTTAAAAAACATGGCTACGTATTGTGTGCAACCAAACAGTTTACCCATTAAGTTTGCATTAAGTTAGAGTGATTTTTAAGTTTATTTATGTTTTCTTTAAATGAAATTTTTGATTGGGTTGGTTCAAATCCAGCTCAAAAAAATGTTGTAAGTGCAGAAAAAATTCTAGATGCTGGCCATTTAATCAAATGCGGTAAAAGCAGTGAAAGTACAAGCGGTGATGTAAGTTTCACAGCGTTATATTTACAAAGCTCCCACATAAAAGAAAAACCCCATGAAATTCATGGGTCTGTTTCAAAAGGGAAGATTTTATCAGTGAAATGCTCATGTAGAGCTGGACTGGGCGAAAAATGTAAGCATGTGGTTGCAACTTTGTTATATTGCTATCGGTACGTAACTTTCTAACCTTAAATGTCATTTTGCAGTCAACAATTTATTATGATTTCATAAACCTTTTTTTACGCAACAATAATAATAAAAAATAAATATTTTTTTTAGGAAAGGGGACCAACTTGGTATTTTATCATGTACTGATAAAAAACGTGAATGGAAAAATAGACTTTGCGATCCATTAAATTGCACGAAGGAACGCTTGTTTTTTTTAAAGTCATCTTTTTGGAAATTATACCTGTAAAAATTATTAAAAAATAATAATTCTATTTGTAACTGGCATATTCATTATCCTTCATTTAAGGTTAAACACAGTTAACTTACCTGGTAAAACAAAATCATTTCTTTCAAAATGTAACGAACATACTCTCATGTGAGGGTTTATATTTTTTAATTTTAAAGCCCGTTGCCAAGCTTTAAACCTATCTATTTTTTCTTTTTTTCCAAATAAATTGTCGATATAAACAAAACTGCTACCTGGTTTGGGTATAGCATGAAAACTTATTTCTAAATTTTCATGTGATTTACTACCACAACATGTATTTCAAAATGAAATACTTGGCAAAATGACTTGAATGTGAATTTCAAAGCTGTTAATAATTTAGGAATTCATTTAAAAAATTAAAAAAGATAAAAACAATAATTCTGGAGTCTATAAGTTGTAGTGACCCTATGGTATATATTGGTCAAACAAGATCACGAACACCAGCGATGTTATACGTCAGACATCGCACATACAACATATGCCAGTCATTTGAAAGAATTTGAACATAATTTCATCAATAACAATGAAATTATACATTATGAAATTAAAAGTACCAAACTTTTGGAAGCAGTAGAAATTAGTAGGTAAAAGAACCTAAAAATTGTTCTCAATGACCAAACAGATGTTGCAAGATCCCCATCGTTGAATATTTTCACTTATTGAGTTAATTCCGATAATTGATCCTAATATATTTTATGATTATTTATATCAATTCTTTCGCATATTTTTTCTGGCGTAACTTACTGTTTAGGATGATTGTTTTTTATGTTTTTTCATCTGGTTTTAATTTTAATGAACTGCACTTTATTTCAAAAATTTATTTCGCAAAATAAAAAGTGAAACTTGGCTTATTAATGACAAGCCAACTATAACGAACATTGACATTACTGACATACAGACCATAGATCTTCATAGAGTATACCTATACCTTAATACACTTACTTTCAGTCAGTACTATCCTTAACACGTTGTCCTACTACTGTTGAAAATTCTTGACAAAATAAAAGGATCAATGGACTTAATTTTCTAGTACATTCTTATGTTTCAAAAAATTTGTATTATTCAATGTTTTTGTAAAACTTATTTCTTCAGTACACAAATATTCAATTTGTAAATAATTCCTTCACTTTTGTTGAAATTAGATATCTCAGAATCCCTTTAACATTACAAATAACCATGTTTGAGGAATTTTTAAAGTTTCGACCCTAATTCACCGCGAATGCGACATCAGGTCTGATTTTATTTGATAGATATAGAAGGCTACCTATTGCCTCTCAATATGGAAAATTTATTCTTTTTCCTTCTTGTTGTCATCATATTCTTAACAAATCATAGGTGTAGTTGCATGTTTTGCATTTGTCATACCAAATTTTTCCAAAATGGTCTCTTGATCTAGTTTGTAATTCTGATTCCTAAAATGGATCGACTTGATCAAATTTGTGTTCTGAATTCTCAAGTTGAGTATCAATTTCTTCTTCATTTTCTCCTACGATAAGACCAGCGTTAACGCATATAGCTAAAAATAATATACATTCTTTCAAAAAAGTTGTCAAATTTGCATTCCAAATTATAGGGGCTTAAGCCAATATAATCCCTTTTTAAAAACATACATTTTATTTTATTGTTACTCGTAACCGTCATAAAAATGAAATCGCTCCAACTGCCAAAACTTTTTAATAATGTATCCATTTTGCACTGCTAAGCTAATGAAATGGTTAATGAGCATTTGGTGACTACTGTACTAAATACTTCATCATAATAAAAATCTTTTTTTTGTTGATAACTCTTAAATACCAAACGTGCTTTATACTTTGCGTCGTCTTTTAATTTGAAAACCCATTTGTTAGTTCAAATTTTCTTAACCATTTGCCTGCTCTTAATCTACTTAGTCCCAAGTCTGGTTTTTCGCTCTTTTTCATCTTCTATTTCCTGTTTCCATTCCTTCCTGCTTTCTCCAGTTATTTCTTTTTGATATGTTTATAATGAATAGTCATCGTTTGGTTTAGGTAATTTAATCTTTCTTCCTCTTCTATCTTCCTTACCTTGTCCCAAATTCAAAACTGCTTAATCTTTTTTGATCAACTCATTTTCCATACCTATGCTGCCCATTTTCTGAATCGCAGATGTCTTCATTTATTACTTGAATATCATTTGGAATAACATCGTTGTTTTCAATCCTAATATTTATTGTTGCCGATGAATATTTATTTTCCGAATTTCAAACACAGTCATTTTTATTTATGTCCAAGCCCTTTACCATTTCACTATCATTTTTTCAGACTATTCGTATTTATATGTCCTTTATTGGTATTGTGAGTAGACTTTCTTCGACATTTTCATCTTTTTCCATGAGTTTCACCACGTTCCCTTGTACCTTCCATAATAATCTGATCATTCCTGCTAACATGAACCTTGTCTTTTTCAAACCTTACTTCTCCATTATTTTCTGTGATAGCACTGGCAGATAATAAGTTCTTTCTTAAATTTGTTACACATAAAACATCCTTTAAAGTATACATAAATCTCTATCTACTGTTCCTTTACCTTCTGACTTTATAACTGAATTTTTCTTAGCAACGCAGATTCTAAATCGTTCAATAATTCGAGGTCACTCACCACATGTGACAATGAACCTGAGAGTCAATAACAAATCCTACATTTTCATCGATGTTTTTAGAGTTTTCTGTTAAATTTACTTTCCTTTCTTATGATGTCGATATACTTGAATCGCTTGTTTATTTATATTATTTCTGAAATTGCAATTGCTTTCTGAATGATTAGACTTCCTACAGATTCTACATGTCACTGTTTCTCTATTCTCAGTTTTTCTTACATTGAAGTCTTTATCAATGTCCCATCTTACCACAATTGAAACATTTTATTTCACGTGTATTTTCTTTCAGTTTTCCTTTACAAAAATCAATGTGTCCAAATTTGTTGCACTTCAAACATACTTTCTCTGTAGTGTTAAAAGCCACCACTGTATTTCCGTCTCTCTTTTTAATTATATTTCACTGATATCGATATTAAATTTGTCAACGTTCTCTCTTTCTGTGCTGTAGAGCCCCAGGCTGTACGAAAATGTTTAACGGTTTCTGGTAACGTACTCAATATTTTGCAGCTGAACAATTCATCACACATGTCTTGGTTCAGAGCTTTTTAGTCTGCTAAATTTTCCAATTTACTAATATGTAGAGATACACTTCTTTTTTCAAACTTAAAATTGAAAAACTTCTATAATACGACAAATTTCTAGTGTTCACTGTCTTTCTTATAAATTTCATTGAATTTATCAAACATTTTTGAAGCAGTATCGCAATTCATAATATGAAGCAGTACTTTCTTGTTCACCGTCGTTATTATCACCTTTTGCGCCTTTGCGTCTTTCTTCTTCCAGAGACGCTTCTCTTCATCTTTTGTCAGGGTTTCTTGTTTATCTTCACCAATAGGTTTTCAACATAATTGTTATTTAAAAATGCCATACTTGAAAGGATTCTCCTCCATCCAATTTTTCGATCTGTTCTATTTCCCATGCAGGTATTTCCTTCTGGTTCCTGGTTTCATATAAGATGTTATTTTAGTGATTTTATTTTAGATTTCAGAATATCTCGGGCCTATAACCTGTTCAGGGCGGTTGTTTTCTATTGTAGTTGGTAATTTGTTAAATTCTCCTTTTCTAAAGAATCTCCAAATAGTCAATTTACTATATAATGTTAATGAGGGAATTGGTGGACTATTTGGAAATTCTTTCAACCAAAAAAAACCATTGGGAAAAAGGAGAATTCCCAAATACTATTCGGCAACACCCCATTGGATGCTTTTATTTCCATTCGCCATAAAAATACACAGATGTCCTAGGTGTAATAAAAGAACCTTTTAAATTTTAATTTTAGTTCCTTTTTGTACTCCTTTGAATACGGTCGAAAGACCGATACACGTGTCAGGATTCTGAATAAATGGTGAAACATAAAAACTGTGTTAATTATTTTATTCGATTTCAATTGTAATAAACTGCACTTTATTTTTCAACTTATTTGATTTCTCAAAATACAACGTAAAACTCCGCTTATTAATGACTAGCCAACTCTATAACGAACATTGACATTAATAACATATAGACCATAGACAATCGTAGGGGTAATGCCTATTTACCAGGTTGTCATTATGCCTATTTCACACTTATTTTTAATAAATATTATTCTTAATACTTGAAACTTTTGGGAGATCCTAACACTTTTAAAAATCTTGATAAGTAAAGTAGCCAAAACAGCTTCGAAAATGTAATGCAATTGTTACATTTGTTACAACCAGAATATCCGTGATTACGAATCAGTGAAGTTTGTTATTCTTTTTAGAAACTACCAAACTATCAAGCAGTATTTTATAGAAACATTAAAAAAATTCGCCTGTCAATGAAAAAATGTTCCTAACAACAGAAATAATTGGGTTCGTAAAAACAATATCATAACTTGTCGCAATGTTTAATTTAACTGAGGCAATAAAATGCCAGATTTTATTTATTATAATCTTTTCAAATGATTCAAGAATGAATTCTTTCGTTAGGAAATAAGAGCGAAAGATTAATTGCTTCAGTGGAGCTATTATGTTTAAATGAACCGTTGCAATTAATAACGATAAACGTTGTCAATATGCAGGATTTGTGGAAGTATCAAATGAGCCTTTGAAAACCAGAATGGTCCATGTCACCTGAGGTATGTGTTGAATATGAAACCCTAAAGTTAAAAGCTAAGCTGAGTGTGCGGAATATTTATTTTTCATTATATATCATTTAGAAATGTGCAAACTTGAATATTTAGGAAAGAGATAACATAAATTTTCATTTCAAATTGCTTTTTTTCCGTTATTCTGTGACTTCATTCTCTTTCTGCGTATTATTAAGGATTCTAAACTCTATATTGAACAAAAGTCTTCCCTCATCATTTTGTACAAAGCAAATGAATGTTTGGATCTACATTTCTGTATGATATACCGGTCATCTGGTACGTATTTTACTCTGTCTTTAGCATATTACTCTATCTGACAAAAATCACGATCATTTGGAAGAAAGGAATGTGCCGAAGCCAAAAATTTGTGATCAATTATTTCTCTCGGGTTTTTTTAAGGTGATAGAACTTTCGATTGACAGAAGGTAGAAGCCATGTTGTTTTGACATTTCTGTTTAGTAAGCATTGACAAATTATCATGGAAAAATTCACGCCGCAGTAACGTTTACAAATTGTTGGAATTTATTTTCAAAATCAGTGTTCTATTCGCCTAACTTATAGAACACTTCGTGAAATTTATGGTTTACATAATCGTTTATCAGAGCAGCTTATTCAGCGAACTATCGTAATATTTCGGACAACATTTTCTCTACTCGATAAGACAAGATAAAGAACTGTACGTACAGAAGAAAATATCGCTGCTGTAAGTCATAGTGTTAATGATGATCCAGAATTGTTTATCCGTCGACGTTCACAAGTTGGACTCTGTGCATCCACCACATGGAAAATTTTGCGTAAATATCTTGGCCTACATCCTTACAAGATCCAACTGGTTCAAGAACTAAAGCCACCTGACCATAATAAGCGTCGTTTGTTTGCTGATTTGGCCCTAGAACAGCTTAAAGTTGATCCACTATTTTATCGTAAATTGTGTTTAGTGATGAAGCTCATTTCTGGTTGAACGGCTATTTAAACAAGCAAAATTGCCGTATATGGAGTGAAAACAATTCTCAAGAGGTTCTGCAGGTTCCATTGTATCCTGAAAAATGCCCTGCATGGTTTGCTTTACACGCTGGGAGCATGATCGGTGCATATTTCTTTAAAACCGATGCTGGAGCTAATGTTACAGTGAATGGTGCTCGTTACAGATCGATGAACAATGATTATTTGTTTCAAAATTTGAATGGTATCGAGCCAGAAGTGTTTTGGTTCCAACAAGATGGTGCTACACCTCATGCTGCTACCGTAACAATTGATTTGTTGAAAGAAGATTATTTTCTTTGGGGTTATGTCTAGTCATTGGTTTATTGAAGGGAAGATGTGGTGATAACATTATTTCGAGAAGTGGTCCAATTAATTGGCCTCCAAGATCATGCGACATAACTCCACTGGATATTTTCTTTGGGGTTATGTTAAGTCACTGGTTTATGCTGATCAACCAGAAACAATAGACACTTTGGAAGCCAACATAACTCGTATTAATGATGAAATAAGGTCTGAATTACTCGAAAAAGTGGTCGGAAATTGGTCTAGTCGAATGCGGTTCCTCAGAGCTAGTCGTTGTGGACATATGCCGGAAATTATTTTTAAAACATAAATGTCATTAAATTATCTTTTGAATTAAAAAAAGATTTGGATTCAATCTTTATTTAAATGTGTTTTATTTCAATTTGAAGTTGTATCACTCTGAAAAAAACACTCGATGTATTAGTATCTGCAAAGAGTTTCAGCCACAATAAGCACTGCTTAAAATTACTGTTCTGGCCGCCACCTGCAGTACTGTATGCAATATTATGCTCTGTCAAAATATGTTCGCGTATACTACTCTGTCAAGAAAGTACCGGGAATTTTCGATTAAAAAAACATTTTTGCAATGAATCGTCAAAATTTATTGGATCGCCTTCAAAATAGGCTCCATTTGCTCCAATACATCAATGCTAACGGCACTTTCAATTATCGAAACATTTTTTATAGGCGCTTTCCGGGATGGACTTTAGCTCTCGCGCCGAATTTTGTTTTATGGCTTCAATCGACTCAAAACGGGTGCCACGAAGGGGCAGTTTTAGTTTTGGGAAGAGGAAAAAGTCGCAGGGAGCCAAATCCGGCGAACACGGTGGTTGCTGAAGCACGTTTGTTGAGTTTTTGGCGAGAAAGTCAGTCACAATCGTAGCTTGGTGAGAAGGCGCGTTATCGTCATGCAAAATCCATGAGTTGTTCGCCCACAAATTTGGCCGCTTCTTACGGATACGCTCACGCAAACGTTTCATAACGCCTAGGTAATACTCCTTGTTTACCGTCTGACCCTCTGGAACGAATTCGTAGTGCACCAAACCACGGATATCGAAGAAAACAATGAGCATCACCTTCATTTTCGAGCGGCTTTGGCGTGGTTTTTTCGGTTTCGGCTCATTTTTTGCCACCCATTCCGATGATTGCTGGCTTGTTTGCATATCGTACTCGTAGACCCAGGTCTCATCACCAGTTATAATGCGATCCATGAATGTAGAATCGGAATTACAGCGATCCAGCATGTCTGAAGCAACCTGTTCGCGATGACGTTTTTGAAGAAAATTCAGGTCTTTCGGTACGAGTCGTGCGGCCACCTTTCTCATGCCCAAAATATCAATCAAAATCGTACGTGCGGACTCGTGGGATATCTTAAGATCATGTGCTATCTCTCTCAAGCTGGTACGACGGTTTTCCAGCACCCTTTCCTTAATTTTATCGACGTTATCTTCTATCGAAGCCGTCGATGGGCGACCACTTCACGACCGTCCTTGAAGGCTCTGTACCACTGATATGCACGAGTTTTCGATAGAGCATTATCACCAAAGGCCTTTTGCAACATTTTCAATGCATCGGCACACGAAAATTCATTTGCAACACAAAACTTTAAACAAATTCTTTGCTCAACGTAATCACCCATAGTAAAAATCGGCACGCACTCTGACATCGACTGACTTAATCAGCTGTTGCAAACACACTAGTTGACAGATCCCGCTCAAGCTTGGCATAGTAATTAAGGACAGTGGTACCAACCTAGGAAAAAAATTTTACCTGCCTCATTGCCCCGCCAGATTTAAATCGATAATTCCCGGTACTTTCTTGACAGAATGTACATGAACCTATTTCTTGTGCACCTCTTGAAGCTATTTTCATCCTGCATACATAAAAACTATTTCCTCTTCAGCTACTTCATGTATGCCATGATTGTAAACGTACATGTTCCTTTTGTAATTAGCAATGGCAGTTTGAAAAGGCAAAGCAACGCAAACGTGAAAGCATAAACATTTCCATCGTTTAAAATTGCATTTGTCATGTTCTAAATGTTTTCTATCATTTTCAAGTTTAGCTAAATGCTAATTGTTCCGCGTTTCCCATTTCCTTTTTTCCTCTCATCGGTAATGCACTCCAATTTGCCTTTGAATAAGTCATATTTTACGCAGGTTGCCTTAGAGGGAACGTGAAATTGCAATTTAAAATAGCCGTGCAAAATTCCTGTAAAACGCTTCTGATACCGGAGTATTATTTTACGAGTCACATTTTTATTTGATTATATATTAGTCTTATGTTGAGACTAGAGTCTAGATAATTCCTATTAGGATTATTCACTGGTTTTCCTCGCAAATCTACTCCAGAAGATGACACTCGAGCACGTTAAAGGGCTCTTTCCAGTCTACCATTTGAAATTTGAAATATTTGTAAAAATATTGTTTACGTTTTGTGAAATATTTTCAACTATGACGAAATATTCATTTGTACCCGATTTTATGTTTGTTTCAATCCTTGACCGTCTTCGTTTGATGGAATTTCGTTTAACCAAGCCACAAATAAATACTGAATTGTTTCAGCCGTTACTATTGGGTAGTTGATAATAATTAAAACAAATTGTTGAAATTACTATGTTTTACTACCAATAAAAAGATATATTACACATTTTCTTGTGACTCGAGTTTCGGGAAATGAATTATCCCATCATCAGACAACTGAAGACCTACTAGTGGTACAGTGGTATTTAAACAAAAGTGATAAATATTTTGAACATTCCATTAGATTCTCGGTAACACCTAATAGTGGTAGAGAGGTTTACAATCGGAACGTGATAACAAAAACCGGGTTAAAAAAGAGGGGCCTTCTAATAGATATCGGAATGTCAGCAATCGACAATGAAGGTTGTTAAAGAGATGGTACAATTTAAATATCTAAAATAATTTTTGGGGTTACATAGCTCCGTACAGTCATTCATTATTTTTACATTATTTTGTTGTATATCTCAAATATTTGGATTTACAAAGCTCTATACAGTGATTCATTATTATTTACATCATTTTTATTGTGAACGAATTTGAAAATTTCAATAATCAAGTTTCTTCTCTTTTGAATCTACATGTAAAATTTTTCTTAAGATTTTCTTTTGCCGAAAGGAATTACTGTTTTCTAAAGAATGAGTGACAAAAGTTGAATTTCTGTTTACTTTTCATTAAATTCATTTTATGTTGGTTGAAAAAGGTTTCAAACTGATGTTACTTTTTGAATATCTCAAATATTTTCGATTTACATAGCTCCGTACAGTCATTTATTACTTTTACATTATTGTTTTTGTGAAGTAATTTGAAAATTTCAACAGATTCTAGATTATAGAGTTTCTTCCCCTGGCAAAAGTAGAATTTTGTTTATTTTACCTGAAACTCATTTTATGTTCGTTGAACCTCGTCTTGAAGAAACGTCCTGTTCTTACGTGTATCTCCGGAACATCCAGACAACTCAGTCAATTTTTGAATTTCTTGAATAATATTCACACAAAAATTAAATTCAAATTGAAACTTTTTTTTTTTAATAATTGTTCTTTGATTTTGTTAGAAAATAGATCAATCTTGAATTATAAAGTCTCTGTTTCTTAGCATTAGTCCTTTACACGTGGTGAGGGTTTGGATATAGGTTAGTTTTTTGATTTTGATATTTGGAATATTATTGAGGACTGAAGAAGGAATTGCTTAGAATTATATTTGTTTTTTGAAGATATAGTGCATGTTTTTAGAGATTTCTGAATTAACTCATTCGAATATTTAAATTAATTAAATATTTCAAATAAATTATATTCTTTGAGAAGTCCTTTAAGTGTGTTCATGTTTTTAAAAGGCAATTGGTGTTCTTAAAGGTAAGACCAGAAACAAAATTTTGTCTCCTTTAAATATTTATTTATTAATTTTAATGAATTTCGTATATCTGTTGGTTTATTTATTCCATTTGACATTATATATTGAGTTTTGATTATATACGTCTATTCAATGTAAGCGGTACTCGTTTTAGACATTAATTTAATTCTGAAAGTTTTTTTAATAAAAAATTTTTTTTGAAATTAAAATTGTAGAAGATAAAAATATTTCAATTTGTTTTAATATTCAAATTTTGTTATATTTCTTCTATCAAGTAAAAGGCTTTTCTATTCTAAATTCAAATTAGAAAAAGAATCGAAGAACATGTTATATGTTTAGACCTCTCGATATCACACTCAAATAGAAAAATAGATTTCAACGTGTTCAGAAAACCCACTTCCACTGATATATGTATTCCTATTGATTCCAATCACCCATATTCACAAAAAATGTCAGCTTATCAATCGATGATCCATAGAGCCTTCGCATTACCCTTATCAAAAAATGACCGCGAAGCTGAAGTCCAAACTATAAAATCAATAGCCGCGAACAACGGTTTCAACCCCAATATAATAGATAATCTAATTCGACAGAAACTATCTAAAATAGCTATGAGCCAAATTTATCCCATCATAAAAACCGAAGAAAATGAAAAATTTATTTCTCTGACGTACTTTGGTAGCATAAGTCGAAAAGTGGCAAATAGTTTTTCAAAATTAGATGTCAATATTGCCTTCAAAACGCAAAAAAAATTATCATCGGTTTTATTTAAAGCAAAGGACCCTATTCCAAACATACACAAATCAGGAGTTCATGAGTTATCTTGTTCTACGTGCAGTAATAAATATATAGGACAAACAGGACGTTCCTTCAAGACAAGGTTCAACGAACATAAAATGAGTTTCACGAAAAATAAACAAAATTCTACTTTTGCCACTCATTGTCTAGAAAACGGTCTTTCCTTTCTCACAATAGATAATCTTAAAATTTTAAATGTGAAATCAAAAGGGAAGAAACTCGATTATCTAGAATCTGTTGAAATTTTCAAATTAGTTTACAATAACAATAATGTAAAAATAATGAATGACTGTACGGAGCTATGTAAATCGAAAATATTTGAGATATTTAAAAAGTAACATCTGTTTATAATCTTTTTCAACGAACATAAAATGAATTTGATGAAATGTAAACAGAAATTCAACTTTTGCAACTTATTCTTTAGAAAACAGTAATTCCTTTCGACAAAAGAAAATCCTAAGAAAAAAAATAATAAATAAATAATGAATGACTGTATGGTGCTTTGTAAATCCAAATATTTGAGATATACAACAAAATAATGTAAAAATAATGAATGACTGTACGGAGCTATGTAACACCAAAAATTTTTTGAGATATTTAAATGGGTACCATCTGTTTCACAATCTTCTTTGTCGATTACTGACATTCCGATATCTGTTAGAAGGCCCCTCTTTTTTAACCCGGTTTTTTTATCACGTTCCGATTGTAAACCTCTGTACCACTATTAGGTGTTACTGAGACTCTATTGAAATATTCAAAATATTTATCACTTTTGTTTAAATACCACTGTACCACTGTAAGGTTTTCAGTTGTCTGATGATGGGATAGTTAATTTCGCGAAACTTGAGTCACAAGAAAATGTGTAATATAAATTTTTTGGTAGTAAAACATAGTAATTTCTACAATTTGTTTTAATCACTAATAAATGCATTTTGCGCCGAGGATGTGCCCATTTTCCAAAAAATTTCGAAAATATGTTTCCTATTTACCTCAGCGATTCTTTGAGAGCTTCTCTTTTTACAGCAGCAATTAGCAGTTTTTGCTTATTGCTTTTTACCAGAGGTAATTGAATATTCTCGGATTTCTTCTCTTTCTTCTAATATATTTTTTATGCTTTTCTGGTCGTTTGATATGCTCTCTTCCTAAATTTTTATTCAATTGTCCTTTCTGTTGCAGTAGTATGTGAAACTGATGCCCTATACTCCACCTGCGCATTAACTTTATCATGCTCGAATGTATCTAGATAAAAAATTTAGTTATTTAAATATTTTGATTTTTACAGATATATTCTGTTAGCCTTCTACATATTTAATTTGAAAAAAGGCTAACAGAATATATCTGTAAATGTTAAAGTATTTAAATAATATCATATACCTTCTATCATGTATAAACCCCCATTAATTTTATTTTATAAAAAATTTAGATTTTTATTTGAAAAATACAGGATTAAAGATAATTTTACCTGGAAATGGGAGTCATCGCTGAATTCTGGCTCATATTCACTAGCAGATTCAGAAACCAAATATTTATCGATATTTAGTGAAAGAAAAAATTGCTGTTTAATATGCTTTCAATACTATGTTTAACGACAGAATGGTCAAAGTTACACATGGGCCCCTTTGTGTTTCAACGCCATGATGATATTGTTACTGGCTAAAAATACTAACGAAATCTGCCACCTAAGTATGAAAACTAAGCTCCTGTTTGCCATATCGATATAGTCGGCTACGGTATTTTTTTCCTACATTTTTTTCAAATTGTAGATATCTGTACTCTTCAGGTTTTCATGCTTCCGGGACTTTCTCTTCGTCTGAAAAACCCTTACATTATTCAACTTCAATTTTGAAAATGACTGAGAAATTTGGATTGAACGCAATTAGATTATGTTATTGAAGAATAAATTTTGTATTGTTATAGTTACCTGAATTTGTAGAATCAGATTCGCTCCATTCTGAAGGCTCTACTTTTGAAGCACCACCTATAATGGGAAGACTAAAAATTATTTTGCCAACACTGTGGCGTCCCCAAGTTTACATTTTGAAGTTAAATTTTGAGTTCAAAATGTAAACTTGAAGATGTCACAGTGCCGGCTAAACAATTGTCGTTAATTATTAAAATGTAGTAATAGTCCTTATTATTTTATTTGATTAAATTGCGAACTTTAAAATATAGTGAGCTATCCCGTACATTACGGAGTACTCTAAAAGATCTAGGGTGTTAGGGAGTACTCTAAAAGATCTGGAATCATACGAAGTAATCTAAAGAGCGCTAACCTTTTTATCGTGATCGTCTTGTGGCGGGCGAATAGGACTTTACGTTGTGTAGGCAACCCAAATTACACCTAACGAGAGCAAGGAAACAGTGACGGGAGGTTCAAATATTCGAAACACAATAAAACCAGAATAATAGATTTTTATTAATAATGTTCAAAAGCAACAACCGTCAATAAATGGAAACACATTCATCAGCCTGTGGTTAATTCTACTCTACGTAGTGGTTCGCAAAGCGCTCCAGTGAAACCAAGAGCGCTCCGGGTCTAAATGACTTATTGCTACATATTGTTAGGTCGGTATTCGCTCAAATCAGATATCGTTCTTATGCAGTGGAAAGGGTAAAGTTATGCAGAAAAAGGGGATACAGCTAGCCTGCACCCTCAACTGCACCTCCGGTAATCAATGCTGAACCTCAATTACAAGGGGTAAGTTTAACGGACAGTAAGGTAAAGCTCGGGGTGACAAAGGCCCAGGAAGGCTTAACTCTTACTGAGGAACGGACCGAATACTACCAGAAGGGGCACACAAACTAATCCCTGGAGATATCACAGTACCCGGAACAAATATCAAGCAATCACTCACACATTCTCACAATAACGTTGGATATCTGGAGCTATTTACTGTCTCTATACGATATGTCGTCCCATAAAGGACTACTCTGCGGTTTACCCTCAAGAACGCCACTGGTTCACAAGAAATACAATCTTTCAAGGTAAGCGGGCACATGCATATGACAAATATGTAACATGAACTGACTAGGATATTATAAAATAGATACAGTACCCCATCACCTAGGTGCGTTAATGAACGTTACAATAAGAACAAAGAAAACTTGTGAGGGTCGCTTTAGTTATGTACAAAGGCAATGCAATTTAGTTAAAACATTCCAGTAGGATTAAATAACAGTGAAACAAAAATCCAAGAATGAAAAGCGAAGTACAAAGAACGAGCGTGCAGTCATTAATTTCACATTAACACAAAGGTGATATTCAAAAATGTGAAGCATGCAATTAATCAGAAGCATTTAAAAGAAGTTTACTTACTAAAGTTACCGTTATAAATACTATTATCTCGAGTAGACTACTAAGTTGCTCAGGGGGTTTATTTCCAAGAACCATCCTCTCGAATGAATTCAAATACAATGGGGACGCTATAAGGACATTGTTCTCCTTTGTTATTGTCACTAATCACATACGTGTCAAGTTACAGCGCCACAGAGTATTTTGACACAGAAATAACGCGGGTAAATACAATGACATAATGGTGGAATTTATATAATCTATCAGGGACTCTGAGACTCGTATGATCCTTAGAGGATCCGGATCTCTTCAGTCCCATTTAAAGGATCCTTTTTCAGAGGATCCGGATCTCTTCAATAGTATGGGGTATTCAAAATTAGGGTTCATTCAACAAGGTTAGTATTGGTATTACAGCCATTTATAGATTCCTCTCTCTTTGTCCACTGTCATTTATTGAGAACCTGTATAGTTTTTGCAAGCCTACAAACAAAAATGTAAAATTGATCTTTTAATAGGCGACATATTAATATTCTCGATGACAAATGTGTTTACTGCTGCATATTAGAATATTCTGAGTGAACATGGCTGTTTACCTAGTATTAACAAGCCTACTAGGGAATCTGCTTGCCTGGACCACATAATGATCTACAGATGGATACATATTTTCCAGCGGTTTTAGAATATCCAATAACTGATCATTATCCTGTATTTCTGAAGAGTGTCTTACCTGAAACTAAGCAAGCTGAGAATAAAAGGGTGAACCACTTAAAATAATTAATTATAAGGGACTAGAAGATCATCTACGGAAAGAGCAATGGAGCAATGTGTACGAAGCCACGGATATGGATTATGCGATTTGTTTGTTTAGGGAGAGGTTGCAGAAGTATTTGGAGGTGTCTAGTAGTACGATAAAGCTCAGAAGAAATGCAGTTAAAAGAAAAGACTGCATCACTAACGGAGTAATAAGGTTAACACAAGAAAAGAACAGAGTGTACAAAAGAATGAAGAAAGAACCGAACAACCCGATATTTAGAGGAGAATTCAATGAGAATAACAAAAAGTTGAACCATTTGAAGGAAACGGCTAAAGATGATTATTTCCTCGATAAAATAAATGAATATTCAAATAGTTCAATGATGGTGTAGAAGACTATAAAAGAGCAGGGACACAAAAATAAAAGAGGTGAGGGAGTTCGGGGTATAAGGGATCCGGTCGGGCATGCTATATCAGAACCAGGCGCAGTGGCTGAAGTCTTGTCAGATTTCTTTTCAAAAGCTGGCAAAAACTTGGCAGAAAATATAAAGAAAAAACCCATGAAGTATAAATTCCGTCGAAATTTCAGCTCAATAGTAATATAAGAAAAAAAAGGTTAACTTCCGCTATTTTATTGATTTACACGACAATTGTTTCGTCATACCATGACTTCATCAGGTGAGTATTTAAACTGAGGTATACAATGCAAAACATGACCGTAAATACACAGCTCTGATACAAAAAATAGAGGGGAGGAAAGAGATGGTATACAATTAATAAAAAATATTAAGTAGGGGGGATCTATTTAAATCTATTTGATCATTCAATAAAATTTGTCTTTTATTATATCTATTGATCTCTAAAGTTTCTGACAGATTTAGTTTCTGACTTTTGTTTTCGAAATGTAATATTTCATAGTCCACATTAAAATTATGGCCAGTCTCTAACAAATGGGTGGCATAAGTTTAATTCGGTTTATTATTAATGTAACATTTTTCATGTTCTCGTATCCTTGTTTGGAATGAACGGCCTGTCTGTTCCACATATACATATGGGCAATCACTACATGTTAACTTGTAAACTCCTGATTTTTTGTTTTTAGGAATGACGTCTTTATTATTTTTTATTAAGCTGCCTAAAGAATTAATAGTTTCAGAAGAGATGTTATATTTTCCTTTTTTCTTTAAATATCTAGCAATCTTTTCAGATTTTTGGCCTATGTAAGTTAATGAAATAAATTTGGTTTCGTTTGAATTTTGAAATTTTGGATATACAAGTGATATTGCTTTCTTGTAATTTATTTTATCAAGTAAATTGTCTACAATTAACAAAATGGGTGTACCCATTTTGTATTCTCTAATTAAGTTGCACAAAGAGAATAATCTCATCAGACCCGTTGTTTCATTTGTCACAGCCCCGTCATATAAACTATCAAAATCATTAATCAAAATTTTGTTTCTGCTGATCAATCTTATGAAACCAAATATCTTTCAAAAATGTCTAACATAATTTCATCATAAAACTATCTTACTTAGAATATTCAATATTATTGGATATCTAATTAAGTTACTTTATATAAAAACTCAAGATATGTAAAAACATTACTGAAAAACAAGTTTCCAGAGAGACTTTGCTTCGCCAGTATTCAAATAATTCATATTCAATAAATATAACATCAATCAACAACAAATATTTACTCAGCTTTCAACCATTTAGAAAGCTTATAGTAAACTGAAAAATCTTTAAATGTAGTGTAACGGTTCACTATATATAAATATTTCTGTGGTTTACCCTTGATCTAAAAGATTGTAAATTGAAGCTACGAAATATGAAAAAATTAGCTATTTACAGAAATAACTGGAAATATAATACATGAGTGCAGTAGAAATTGAGTGAAGGTATCGAGGATGGTGACAACTTTAAAACAAGTTCTCCTCAGTTTTAGTCAGGGTATTCATATGACGAATCATTCTATTTCAAAATTCGAATCTTGGTATTTGGTAGTTGATCATGATTAAAAAATTTTTTAGAAATTACTATGTTTTACTACCAAAAAAGGTTTATTACACATTTTCTGGAGTTTGGGGAAATGAACTATTCCATCATCAGACAACTGAAGACCTAACAGTAGTACAGAGGTATTTAAACAAAAGTGATAAATATTTTGAATATTTCAATAGATTCTAGACAACACCTAATAGTAGTACAGAGGTACAAGCGGAACGTGATAAAAAACCGGGTTAAAAAGAAGAGCCTTCTAACAGATATCGGAATGTCGGCAATCGACAAAGAAGGTTGTTAAACAAATGGTACCCATTTAAATATCTCAAATGATTTTTGGAGTTACATAGCTCCGTACAGTCATTCATTTATTTGATAAATTTAAATGGGTACCATCTATTTAACAACCTACTACCAAATAGTAACGGCTAAAACAATTCAGTATCTTATTGTGAATTGATTTTATCTTTCAAATTTGAAGTTGGACTGACCTTATTGAATTATAATTATTTTTGATGTGCTACATGGTTTGAGAGTTTTGAAGTGACTTATTTAAATATTAAAGATTTCAAATAAATTAGTTTTGGAGAAGTTCTCAAAATTATTATGTGTATTTTTAAATAAGGTTTAGTTTTTATAAATATAAGATCAGGTACAAAACATTTTGACACAGGCAGAGCTGTGCACCATGCCTGTCTGATAAGTCAGGTTCGCATGCTCAGAACGAAACATTCAAATATTTTGAAAAAAATTTAAGTTGACAATTTATATTTGTTGGGTGTGTCCGTTTGATATTGAAAAATTAGTTTGGATTTTATTCATCTATTAAATATAATCAGTGCTTATAAGACATTAATTTAATTCTGTAAATTTTTGAATAAAATTTTTGAAATTAAAATTGTAGGAAACCAATTTTTATGTGAGTCAATACTTGATAGAAGTAAAATTTAAATTACTTTAAATTCAGAATTATATATTCTAACTTCTACATTATATGTTGAAACTATATACAAATATATATAATACAAAAACATAATAATAGCTATCAAATGTTAGAGTTCTCATTCAATTATTTTTATTTGATCCTGTATTTTGATAATTTTAGATAATTTTGGAATAGTGGATTTTCCTGTATTTGTATGTTAATATACTTATATAATTTTTGTTTATACATTTGTATTAATACATTTCAAGTAGGGATGTAAAAAGTTTTTTCCGAGACATTGAAAAATATTTTATATTGATTATTTATAAGGATATGAATTTGATAGTTTTTGTATATAGTTTCAATATATAATGTAGAAGTTAGAATATATAATTCTGAATTTAAAGTCATAAAATTGTAGGAGACTAATAGATTAAATCTGTTTTGATATTCAAAGTTTATATATTTGTATCATTTAAGTGACGTGAAAAAATTCTCGTGCTTATTGTGTACAATATCGATAAAACAATGTTTTTCAGAACCGGATTTATCGAAAAACCTCTTCTAATTATTTTATTGAAATTAAGGAACTTTAGAAACGACCAAATATTAAATATGAGTTAGGTTTCTAGTGGTATCGAAAGGCGTTTCAATTATTTTTAAAATTTATTTCACATTCAAATTTAAACTAATTTTCAATTTTATTTTCAGTCAAGAAAAATGAGAAGAACCCAGCTGAGGTAAGCCTCTTCTTCAATTTTGCATATATATATATTAACGTCTAAAGAAACATCATTGGGTATATAGAGTGTTTCTTAATTGGAAATACAAATGAAGAGTGGTGATAACTGGGATGATATCAAGAATAAAAGTCCAATAAATATGGGTCTGCATACATTTACGAGATACAGACTACTGGAGTTTTTTTATTTTTTTCATTTCATCTGCATTTTTAAAGATATTCAGCGAAACTCGTGCAAATTATCCCACTTGAAGGTTTATATCATTTGACATGTGAATTCCCTACGAAAATCTACATGGAGATATTTTTTCGTTAAACACATGAAAAACAATATCCTATCCCTTCTTCAATTCGTGTTATTCTAATGGATCGTGCTTAACATTTAATTTTTCTGATGGAAAAGATCCAGTTTCTGAACGCCGCCTGTGAACACTTGATTAGCAGGAACAACTCTTCTATCTCAAATATTTTTCCCTATTTGTATATATTTTTCTCTTACAGAACATGAAACAGAAAGGATGCAAAAGACAACACAATGCTGCCTCTGAGGTGAGTTTATATTATTTATCTTTTTCGATATTCGTCTTGAAATTGTTCAAGATATATGTGACAATATTCGTAGAGTAATTTGAATCAATTAAATAAATTAATGAAGTATTGGCTATAATCAGCGGACAGATGGACCACTCATGCGCAAGAAGAAAGTTACACGTCAGGCAAAATTATTTTTGCATTTTGATTAAGATATCGCGTTATTCTGTTTCTCATATTTCCATCACACAGCTAGAAGAATATATTCATTATAAAATATACCCAACGTAAATGGTCTTGGAAATGATTCAACTAAAAATCGTAAATATGAACAGAAATGAAAATTTGAATGTGCATAAAGAGTTTTCCATTAGGAAGTTTCATTTTGAATAGCCCGCTATCTGGCAGCTTCCACTTTTAAAGCTGCTATCTTTTGACATGTAGAAACAACGCCAATACTAAAATTCGAACGACACAACGCATTGAAATTGTTGAAATTCACTACAAAAATGCTGAGAATTTTGCAGTCACAGTTCGCAAAATTAAAGCACTTTTTAGTCATCGTGAAGCACCTTGTCGGGCGGCAACAGTGATACTGGTGAAAAAATTTGAGCTATTGGGACATGTTAGTGATGTGAAAAATCGAAACCGTGTGCGTCTCTTAAGAAAAACTGAGAATCTTGCTACTGTAGCCCGTACTGTTGACGAAAACTCAGGTTTGTCGATTCCCTTTCGATCTTTGGAATTCGGCATTCCCCAAACGACATTACACCGTATTTTGCATAAATACTCATGAAAAATAAACAAAATTCTACTTTTGCCACTCATTGTCTAGAAAACGGTCATTCCTTTCCCACAATAGATAATCTTAAAATTTTACATGTAGAATCAAAAGGGAAGAACCTCGATTATCTAGAATCTGTTGAAATTTTCAAATTAGTCCACAATAACAATAATGTAAAAATAATGAATGACTGTACGGAGCTATGTAAATCGAAAATATTTGAGATATTCAAAAAGTAACATCTGTTTAAAACCTTTTTCAACGACATGTAGATTCAAAAGAAAAGAAACTTGATAATTGAAATTTTCAAATTCGTTCACAATAAAAATAATGTAAAATATAATGAATGAATGTATATGGAGCTTTGTGAATCCAAATATTTGAGATATTTGCATTGTATACCTCAGTTTAAATACTCACCTGATTTTTAATTATTGGATAAAGTGGTCCGTTACTCATGTTGCAATGGAATGGAATTAAAATTACATGGCTATAGCTTGTGCAAAAATTCGAGAAGTGAGAGGTGTCAAAGGTCCATCTGCTCCATTAGTAGTTTTATTTTTAAAATGTACTTATATATTTTTTCTTTCACAGATTATTCTGCAAAAGGGAAAAAAAAGACAGCATAATTTTGCCATTGAGGTGAGTTTCAATTATTTATCTTTTTCGATTCCTCTTGAACTTATTCGGAATAAAATAAAAGAAATACAGGTTAATACTTGATAGAAGGTATATAAAATTATTGAAATCTTTTAATATAAGCCTTTTACATATTTTTGATTGTCTCGGTCTTTACTTGACGGAAATTCATCTTCAATATAAGAAAAACAACAGACAGACAAGCCGTTCATTCCAAACAAGGATACGAGAACATGAAAAATGTTATATTAATAATAAACCGAATTCAACTTATGCCAACCATTTGTTAGAGACTGGCCATAATTTTAATGTGGACTATGAAATATTACATTTCGAAAACAAAAGTCAGAAACTAAATCTGTTAGAATCTTTAGAGATCAATAGATATAATAAAAGACAAATTTTATTGAATGATCAAATAGATTTATACAGATCCCCCTACTTAATATATTTCAGTAATTGTAAACCATCTCTTTCCACCCCTCTATTTTTTGTACCAGAGCTATGTATTTAGGGTCATCTTTTGCATTGTATACCTCAGTTTAAATACTCACCTGATGAAGTCATGGTATGACGAAACAATTGTCGTGTAAATCAATAAAATAGTTAACATTTGTTGTTCTTATATTCTACATATTTAATTTCAAAAAATTATATTTAATAATAATAACTTCAGGAAGTTATAAAGCACAACTTTTCTCGAATTTTTTATATGTTTCAAATTGATATTTTTTCTTTCAGGACATGCCACTTGCAAAGAAGCCAAGGAACAATGATATGAATGTAATTTCCTTTTATTCATTTATTTGTAAGGACATATACAATATCCTATTTTCCCTTATGGAAAATCCTGTATATGTAAATATAATATGCTCATAAGCTAATTGTTAAGCGGGATGATAAAACAAGTTGTATTTTCGGGACAACTCGTTTAAAAGATCTGAACGTAAGGCAGTGTGAGTTCCAACAAGCACGCCACTTCATTATTCCAACTAACACGATAATAATAATAATAATAATAAAGTTTATTTCATGAATACACGTTAGAAGCACACCTTGCGTACAAATTTAAATCATCTAACAATAAAAACTCAGGAAACAAGTATTGCTTTAAATTGAGCTATCTTCAAACCAGATAATCATTTTAAACGTGACTTCTTTTCCGATCAAAATTGTTTTTAGATTATCGTTGTTAATTATTGGATAGAGCAGCTCGTTAATTCATTTTGAAATGGAATGAAATAAGAAATTACTTGAAGACTGCGGCTTGTCCAAAACTTCGAGAAGTGGGTAATGTCAAAGGTCATTCTGCTCTTTTAATAGTTTTATTTCTGAAATGTACTTATCCTTGAATAAGTAAAAGGTACGTCACTGGATCTATTCGGTAGTTATTTGACAGAGTTCAGAATGTGAGGATTAACAAAGCGGTTCTGAAATAGTGGAATACAGTGTTCCCCAAGGTACGGCACTAGGACCCGTACTCTTCAACATTATGTTGATACGTTGTTCGACTTGTATAATGTAGGAGACATTGTTGGATTCGCTTAAGATACCGTGATGGTTTGTCAGGCTGTGAATTGGTATGAATTAAAAGCAATAGCGGAAAATGATTTTAAGATCATAAAAACTTGGATAGAATACAAGCTTTTAATTATGAATTTGAACAAAACAAATTATTTTCCAATAAGCTTCAATTCAAAGAAACGCCCGTCCTTTTACCTTGAAATCTCGAGTGTAGAGGAAAATTATGAAATTGAAGGTGTAACTGTTAAGTATTTAGGTGTCACCATGGACTCAAATCTGAAATATTCAGAACATATAAAGAACTTGATCACTAAATTACACTTTTTGTCTAATGTACAAGTTTGGATTTCTTACCAGTGTACTACCTAAGTTGAAAACGCTCTTGTAGGGAGTCATCTCTAATATACTTTAACTTGTTGGGGAGTGGCTATGAAAACGCATACCAAGCCAATGGAAATTCTGCAGAAGAGAATCTTAATGTTGATATTCAAGAGACCTGAGCGTTATGGAAGCGAGAGTGTTGGATTTAAGACAACTACTACTTACAAGCTACTATTAGATACCACCGGATGAGAGTTCCTGTTATCGTAGGCTATCTCGTTCACGTAAGCATGATAGGGCCCCTTTTATGCTGACGAGCTTTACTCAAAGGAGTTAGCTTTTCCTTGCGCCAACTATATATAACACGATTCCAAAATAAATAAAAAGGCTCAAAATTATATGTGGTTATAAAAGAGAAATAAAAAGATCTATATTGTCAGTGCCCAGAGAGAGATTTCACGATCTGATAGAAACTAGGGGTTTTACATTTTAAAATGTGTGGGTGCACCCGTTCTCATAACTGATATGCGTGTTTCAGTGCCTTCGTTATTTTCAATGTATTTCCTATCCTGTTTAGTAATGTATAATTAGCTATGTTTAAATTAACTGTCAAACAAGAAAAATTATTATTATCTTGTTAGTGTTAAATTGTAAAATTGTATAGCAAATAGCTCAAAACATGCATGTATTCACTTCCAGGTTTTGGTGCTTTATTTTTGGCCCTATAAGAAACTTTATATCTATATAAGAGTCATATGTATATGTTGCAGAAATAAAATTATTATTATCATTATTATTCCAGGATGGTTAGTTTTTTTGCATTTATCATTCAAATGTAATATTCAAGATTTTGCAATTCTGGGAAGAGTTGATTTCTTTCGAAACATTGGAGTTATCTTTCTGGTTCCTAATCATGATGAATTGATGTTCTTTAAACCATTTTTGGAAAGATATTCCGCTATACCCCCGATATACGCTAATGAGGACAATTTAATTCATTAACTCCTGAAGTATTTCGGGATGTTTTTGTCTTTAGCAAATGTGGTTGAAAAATTTATGTAAAGGTGTAAAAGCTATTCTTATGTTAGTTTGTTAAATTTCCAACCTCTTTTTTGATACAAAAAACAGAAACAACTGGCTTAATAACTGAGCAATTTTTTAATTGAGTTGTCATCAATGCGGTAGCTAGGAGAAACTGTTTTACAACCATGTTTCAAAGAACATCAATCAGCATTTGGGGAACTTTTTTTCAAGATGATTGACTTCTCAAAATATCTTTAAATATTATATCTGGAAGCTGAAGGCAAAAAACTAGAAATTGTGAAATAGATACAAATATTCAAGCGTAAGCACGCTTTAAAATCAAAACTATTAAACATGCAGACTACAATTTATTAATTCAGTTTAAAAATGTGTTACAGTACTAAACGCGAGTCACTGTATATTCAGTAATAACAAAGAGACAGAAAAGTAATATCTTAGTTCATGTTCATTTTTGATCTTTTTATAGTGGGAACCCCTATTATCAATTTATGCACACTATTATATTCTTTATATCTTTTGAAATAGTCATAAGCTTTTTTGGCAATGGTTCAATCGCAACTGTGAATTATACCCTAATAGGTGTACCATGAGATCTCCGGTTAATCAGATAATGAGACAGCCAACAAGATGTTCAATTTCTAATGAACTCTTATCAACCGTTCTCTCAAATATTTACATTGTCGAAAATATTAACTTTGTGATCACTTTCTATAAGCGAAAATAATGTTAATAAATAATATGGATTAAAGTTGTCAACTAATTAATTAATAAATTTTCAACTAAACTTGAATGAACGAAAGTGCAATTTACAATTTAATGAAATCTTTTCCTAATTGATATTATTTTCGTATTACAGGAGGCGTCAGAAAGTGGTCAAAAAGGAAGACAGGAGAGGTTGGAGGTAATTCCTTTTATTTTGTTTCTATATATTAATCGAAATTGTAGAAATTACTAGGTTTTACTACCAAAAAATATATCTTACACATTTTCTTGTGATTCGAGTTTCGGGAAATGAACTATCTCATCATCAGAAAATTGAAGACCTAACAGTGGTACAGTGGTATTTAAACAAAAGTGATAAATATTTTGAATATTTTAACAGATTCTAGGTAACACCTAATAGTGGTACAGAGGTTTACAATCGGAACGTGATAAAAAACCGGGTTAAAAAAGAGGGGCCTTCTAACAGATATCGGGAAGGTCGGCAATCGACAAAGAAGGTTGTTAAAGAGATGGTACCATTTAAATATCTAAAATAATTTTTGGGGTTACATAGCTCCGTACAGTCATTCATTATTTTTACATTATTTTGTTGTATATCTCAAATATTTGGATTTACAAAGCTCTATACAGTGATTCATTATTATCATTATCATCATTTTTATTGTGAACGAATTTGAAAATTTCAATAATCAAGTTTCTTCTCTTTTGAATCTACATGTAAAATTTTCTTAAGATTTTCTTTTGTCGAAAGGAATTACTGTTTTCTAAAGAATGAGTGGCAAAAGTGGAATTTTTGTTTACTGTTCATTAAATTCATTTTATGTTCGTTGAAAAAGGTTTTAAACAGATGTTACTTTTTAAATATCTCAAATATTTTCGATTTACATAGCTCCGTACAGTCATTCATTATTTTTACATTATTGTTATTGTGAACTAATTTGGAAATTTCAACAGATTCTAGATAATCATTGTAACAGAACAATAGTGTCAACAATAAAGTTTAGCGGAAGTTGAAATTGTTTTTTATTCGCAAATTCCAAGCATAAATTTAATAATTAAAAATAATTCTGATTTGATAAAACGAAGTTAAATCAATTACTCAAGCGATTATATTTCATTTATTTTCAGGAAGCAAACCAACATCCGCAAAATTCTGAGGAAATTGGTAAGAGATTATCATTATTGGAGTAGTATTCATTATAGATGAAAAATTTTATTTTGGCAAGTTCTTTCTAAAATGGTTGTGAATGGTAACACATTGTACCTACAAACCAAGATTAAATATATAACTACTCTAAGTTTTACATAACGTCTCTTTAGGTTCATTATGCCATTTGTTTATTGTGCCGTTTAGCAACAACACTAAATTTCTTGTTTGTTCCTGATGAAACGCCACCAGAGTTTAGCATTGCTGCACTTGAGAATGTTTAGATTGGTGAAGAAATCATTTGTCAGCCCTATAATTTTTTTCACCTGAAGTTCTTGATTTTAGGTCTCAGAAGGTCAAAGAGGCTGACGAAATCACCAGCCATTCCTAATTTGGAAGCTACCACACTGGCAGAAAAAGGTAAGTTATCACTCTTACGAATATTTTAAACGAAAGTAGTTTTATTTATGTCATTTGTGAATCGAGGACTTCTAGGGAATTATTTTTGGTAAAATAATAAGATGCGGTTTTTTACTTGATAGAAGAATAATTACAAACTTTGAATATCAAAACAGATTTAATCTATTAGTCTTCTACAATTTTAATTTCAAAAAATTAAAAAAAAAACTTTTAGAATTAAAGTAATGTCTTAAATAAGCACTGCTTATATTTAATAGACGTATAAAAATCTAAATTCACTATACAACCTCAAATGGAATAAAAAATCCCAAAAAATAAATTATTATTTAAAAATAAGTAATATCGAATGTTTCGTTCCAAACATACGCACCTGAACTCGCCAGAAAGGCACGTGGTACGTATGTTTTGCCCTTGACAAACATTTGGAAACATGTTCAGTTTCTGGTCTTCTATTTATGAAAACTAAATCTTTTTCAAAAATACACAACATAATTTTAAAATCTTTTCCAAAACTAATTTATTTGAAATATTCATAATAATATCTTTAAATATTTAAATAAGTTACTTCAAAAACTCTCAAAATCATATAGCACATCCTCAAAAACAATTAAAAATTCAGATAAGGTCAGTTCAACTTTACATTTATAATATAAATTCAATTAGAAATAAATAAACTTGTAATCTTACCAGACAATTTCTGCAAAATCTGTGAACGCAAATAAATTAGGTAGGTACATCTAATATCCGAGGTAATCTATGTTTTATGCTAAACACAGAAATCTCACAAGGAGTGTATGGCATTTTATGGCCTTCATTAAATCACTGGAAACTGTATAATAAATTTCATTATTCAAAAACCTAATATAATTATATATTATATATAAAATAAAATAATAAGATGCGGTTTTTTACTTGATAGAAGAAAAATTACAAACTTTGAATATCAAAACAGATTCAATATGTTAGTCTACTACAACTTTAATTTCAAAACTTTAAAAAAAAAATTTTAAAGAAAAAAAAAATTGAATCTTGAATTGAATTGTCTCAAATAAGCACTGCTTATATTTAATAGACGCATAAAAATCGAAATTCACTATACAATATCAAATGGAATAAAAAAAACCGAAAAAATAAATTATGAATTAAAATTAAAAATAACTAATATCGAATGTTTCGTTCCAAACATACGCACCTGAACTCGTCAGAAAGGCACGTGGTACGTATGTTTTGCCCTTGACAAACATTTGAAAACATGTTCAGTTTCTGGTCTCATATTTATGAAAACCAAATCTTTTTTAAAAATACACAATTATTTAATTTTTTGAAATTAATATTGTAGAAGACTAACAGATTAAATCTGTTTTGATATTCAAAAATTATTTTTGAGTCGTGAATATAAGACAAATGTAATGTGAAGGTTTTTGTTTATAAATAATTTATGATAAACACTGGTTAACAACTAACTTTATTTAATATTATAATAACTTTCTACATTTTACTTACACGTGTATCTGAATTACAACTGTTATAGGGAGGTTATATTGTTGTCTCTCTGTCCTGGATTCATAGAATATAATAATGAATAAAGAACAGGTGCGTTCCACTAATACCCTAACATCTCTCTTTACAACAAATATCTAGTCAATTTTTTATACATTAAAGATCCAGTTTTCTTGGAGGCCTGACTGTCCTTCCTGATGTGGTTTTCCTTTGACTTAGCAACTCATTACTGGGACTTGGTTCCAACTCAGAACTGGTAGTCAAGCCTGCATTTTCAGGACTAACATTTTCTTTTGTACTTTCATTAATATTCCAGTTTCTATTATTTTGTGTGTTCTCCAAGTTATTTTTACTATGTCTATATAATATTTTACATTTTCTTGTGAATTAACTGGAAAATGGTTCTATTACAATACCAGGGGTCCAATTTGATTTTGGTTTGATTTGTACTTAACCTTTTGTATTGTAAGGAATTTCTGGCAATTTTTTAACGCATTTATTATAGTATTTTTCTTGCACGAGACGAGTTTTTTCTAATCTTTTATTCAGATCTTTAGCTATCCTAGGTTGATAATAATTTTGATTACCTATATTATCAACTCTTTTGAATAAGTTGAATTTTTCACAGTCTTTTAAACCTAGTATTGATTCAGTATTGTTATTCACAATGTAAAAGATTACGTCAAATACATGATCACGTTTTCGACAACTCAATTTACATATACCTTTTACATCCAAAAATCACCCGTATAAGAAGCTAATTTTTTATTAGTTTTTTCAATTGAGGATTCATTAAAATTCGATTTTCTAAACATCTGATATGAGAAAACATTAACTATGGCTCCTGTGTTCACTTTGAAATTAACTATTCTATCATTTACTTTCATTTCTGTAATCCATCCCTCCCTTATTAAATTTATTCTTTCCACATTTCCAAAAAAAAAAATGAATTCGAATTGTCTGTACCTGAATTTTGTATCACTTCGTTGACTTTTGGTTCGACGTTATTCACTCTTCTGGTCTTCTTTTTATTACAGCAACTGGAGAAATGATTTTTCTTTTTGCAGTTGACTTCCAAAGTGTAATTTTGACCTTGAATTGCCTCACTTTTTTGTTTGGATGATTTTATTATCTGACATATGTGGATAGCTTCTTCTAGAGCCATTTTGTCGTCTTTATCTTCCTGTAGTAATTTCTCCCTTGTAGAGGTGTTCAGTATACCACAAATGAAGACAGTTTTCGTTAAGCTTTCCCAACTTACATTTCATCGATGCTTCTTTCCAATTTTTCAAAATTTTCCAGTGATTGGCCACTTTGTTGTCTACTCGAAAAAAATTTGTACCATTGTGACATTTTCCTTTGGTAGAAAATGTTGTTCAAATTTTTCGATTAGTTTTGACAGTTTGTTCTTCTCATCTTCTTCAAATGTGAACGTCGTATATATTCGAAAACATAATTTCATAGGTATTGTTGAAATTATGTCCAAATTCTTTAAAATTTTGAAATTGAGATGTCTGACGTTTAAATTCGCTGGTTTTTGTGAATTATTTTCTTGAAAGATCTTTCTGTTTGACCAATATAAACCATAGGATAATCACTACAAGTCAGCTTATAGACAGATTTATTGTCTTTATTTGTTTTATCCTTGTTATGTTTATATGAAAATTGTCAAATTATTAGTCATTGTAAAAGCTACATTTAAGTCAAATTTCATTTTTAAATTAGTTGGCAATGTTATCTGATATTTTATTCACGTAAGGAATGAAAATTTATCTTACAGTCAAATCTTTTGTAATAGGGTAAACTAAATTCAATGCAATTTTCTTTTGTTTTTTGTTTAAAATTTTGTCTATTATAGTTGGACTAAAGGAAAATTGTTTTCAATAACGGCTATAGGCCAATATTGATAACTGACCACTTTGGTCACGACGTCTGGTGGCTAAAAAAAGTACTAGTTTTAGTGTGCACTTTAATATAGAATAGTGTGTAATAATTTCAGTATTAAATAAAAAATTCAATATGAAATTTTTAATCACGATGGAAGTTATTAAATTAACGCCTCGTAAAAAAATAAAAGTCGAGTTTATTGTGCTGTGAATGGTTGTGGTAGTAAATCACATGAAAATTTAGAAATAAGTTTTCATGCTATACCAAAACCAGGTAGCAGTTTTGTTTATATCGACAATTTATTTGGAAAAAAAGAAAAAATAGATAGGTTTAAAGCTTGGCAACGGGCTTTAAAATTAAAAAATATAAACCCTCACATGAGAGTATGTTTGTTACATTTTGAAAGAAATGATTTTGTTTTACCAGGTAAGTTAACTGTGTTTAACCTTAAATGAAGGATAATGAATATGCCAGTTACAAATAGAATTATTATTTTTTAATAATTTTTACAGGTATAATTTCCAAAAAGATGACTTTGAAAAAAACAAGCGTTCCTTCGTGCAATTTAATGGATCGCAAAGTCTATTTTTCCATTCACATTTTTTATCAGTACATGATAAAATACCAAGTTGGTCCCCTTTCCTGAAAAAAATATTAATTTTTTATTATTATTGTTGTGTAAAAAAAGGTTCATGAAATCATAATAAATTCTTGACTGCAAAATGACATTTAAGGTTAGAAAGTTACGTACCGATAGCAATATAACAAAGTTGCAACCACATGCTTACATTTTTCGCCCAGTCCAGCTTTACATGAGCATTTCACTGATAAAATCTTCCCTTTTGAAACAGACCCATGAATTTCATGGGGTTTTTTCTTTTATGTGGGAGCTTTGTAAACATAACTCTGTGAAACTTACATCACCGCTTGTACTTTCACTGCTTTTACCGCATTTAATTAAATGGCCAGCATCTAGAATTTTTTCTGCACTTACAACATTTTTTTGAGCTGGATTTGAACCAACCCAATCAAAAATTTCTTTCAAAGAAAACATAAATAAACTTAAAAATCACTCTAACTTAATGCAAACTTAATGGGTAAACTCTTTTGTTGCACACAATACGTAGCCATGTTTTTTAAGCCACGCCTTCTGGTCAGTTCTCAATAGTATAATAGACTAAATTTTAAACAAAAATGAATGTAGGTTTTAGAATGGTTAGTAATTCACAAAATATTTAATTCGACAAAGTTTAATATAGCAAACAAAATAAAGTTCCATTGAATTTAGTTAACCCTGTTACAAAATATCTGGCTAAAATATACATTTCCATTCCTCAGGTGAACAAAATATCAGATAGGATTGCCAAGTATTTCAACATGAAATACTTGGCAAAATGACTTGAATGTGAATTTCAAAGCTGTTAATAATTTAGGAATTCATTTAAAAAATTAACAAAGATAAAAACAATAATTCTGGAGTCTATAAGTTGTAGTGACCCTATGGTATATATTGGTCAAACAAGATCACGAACACCAGCGAAGCTATACGTCAGACATCGCACATACAACATATGCTAGTCATTTGAAAGAATTTGAACAATAACAATGAAATTATACATTATGAAATTAAAAGGACCAAACTTTTGGAAGCAGTAGAAATTAGTAGGTAAAAGAACCTAAAAATTCTTCTCAACGACCAAACAGATGTTGCAAGATCCCCATCGTTGAATATTTTTACTTATTGAGTTAATTCCGATAATTGATCCTAATATATTTTATGATTATTTATATCAATTCTTTCGCATATTTTTTCTGGCGTAACTTACTGTTTAGGATGATTGTTTTTTATGTTTTTTAATCTGGTTTTAATTTTAATGAACTGCACTTTATTTCCAAATTTATTTCGCAAAATAAAAAGTGAAACTTGGCTTATTGATGACAAGCCAACTATAACAAACATTAACATTACTGACATACAAACCTTCATAGAGTATACCTATACCTTAATACACTTACTTTCAGTCAGTACTATCCTTGACACGTTGTCCTACTACTGTTGAAAATTCTTGACAAAATAAAAGGATAAATGGACTTAATTTTCTAGTACATTCTTATGTTTCAAAAAATTTGTATTATTCAATGTTTTTGTAAAACTTATTTCTTCAGTACACAAATATTCAATTTGTAAATAATTCCTTCACTTTTGTTGAAATTAGATATCTCAGAATCCTTTTAACATTACAGACAACCATGTTTGAGGAATTTTTAAAGTTTCCACCCTAATTCACCGCGAATGCGATATCAGGTCTGATTTTATTTGATAGATATAGAAGGCTACCTATTGCCTCTCGATATGGAAAATATATTCTTTTTCCTTCTTGTTGTCATCATATTCTTAACAAATCATAGGTGTAGTTGGATGTTTTGCATTTGTCATACCAAATTTTTCCAAAATGGTCTCTTGATCTAGTTTGTAATTCTGATTCCTAAAATGGATCGACTTGATCAAATTTGTGTTCTGAATTCTCAAGTTGAGTATCAATTTCTTCTTCATTTTCTCCTACGATAAGACCAGCGTTAACGCATATAGTTAAAAATTATATACATTCTTTCAAAAAAGTTGTCAAATTTGCATTCCAAATTATAGGGGCTTAAGCCAATATAATCCCTTTTTAAAAACATACATTTTATTTTATTGTTACTCGTAACCGTCATAAAAATGAAATCGCTCCAACTGCCAAAACTTTTTAATAATGTATCCATTTTGCACTGCTAAGCTAATGAAATGGTTAATGAGCATTTGGTGACTACTGTACTAAATACTTCATCATAATAACAATCTTTTTTTTGTTGATAACTCTTAAATACCAAACGTGCTTTATACTTTGCGTCGTCTTTTAATTTGAAAACCCATTTGTTAGTTCAAATTTTCTTAACCATTTGCCTGCTCTTAATCTACTTAGTCCCCAGTCTGGTTTTTCGCTCTTTTTCATCTTCTATTTCCTGTTTCCATTCTTTCCTGCTTTCTCCAGTTATTGCTTTTTGATATGTGTATAATGAATAGTCATCGTTTGGTTTAGGTAATTTAATCTTTCTTCCTCTTCTATCTTCCTCACCTTGTCCCAAATTCAAAACTGCTTAATCTTTTTTGATCAACTCATTTTCCATACCTATGCTGCCCATTTTCTCAATCGCAGATGTGTTCATTTATTACTTGAATATCATTTGGAATAACATCGTTGTTTTCAATCCTAATATTTATTGTTGCCGATGAATATTTATTTTCCGAATTTCAAACACAGTCATTTTTATTTATGTCCAAGCCCATTACCATTTCACTATCATTTTTTCAGACTATTCGTATTTATATGTCCTTTATTGGTATTGTGAGTAGACTTTCTTCGACATTTTCATTTGTTTTCCATGAGTTTCACCACGTTCCCTTGTACCTTCCATAATAATCTGATCATTCCTACTAACATGAACCTTGTCTTTTTCAAACCTTACTTTTCCATTATTTTCTGTGATAGCACTGGCAGATAATAAGTTCTTTCTTAAATTTGTTACACATAAAACATCCTTTAAAGTATACATAAATCTCTATCTACTGTTCCTATACCTTCTGACTTTATTACTGAATTTTTCTTAGCTACGCAGATTCTAAATCGTTCAATAATTCGAGGTCACTCACCACATGTGACAATGAACCTGGGAGTCAATAACAAATTCTACATTTTCATCGATGTTTTTAGAGTTTTCTGTTAAATTTACTTTCCTTTCCTATGATGTCGATATACTTGAATCGCTTGTTTATTTATATTATTTCTGAAATTGCAATTGCTTTCTGAATGATTAGACGTCCTACAGATTCTACATGTCACTGTTTCTCTATTCTCAGTTTTTCTTACATTGAAGTCTTTATCAATGTCCCATCTTACCACAATTGAAACATTTTATTTCACGTGTATTTTCTTTCAGTTTTCCTTTACAAAAACTATCAATGTGTCCAAATTTGTTGCACTTCAAACATACTTTTTCTGTAGTGTTAAAAGCCACCACTGTATTCCCGTCTCTCTTTTTAATTATATTTCACTGATATCGATATTAAATTTGTCAACGTTCTCTCTTTCTGTGCTGTAAAGCCCCAGGCTGTACGAAAATGTTTAACGGTTTCTGGTAACGTACTCAATATTTTGCAGCTGAACAATTCATCACTCATGTCTTGGTTCAGAGCTTTATAGTCTGCTAAATTTTCCAGTTGACTAATATGTAGAGATACACTTCCTTTTTCAAACTTAAAATTGAAAAACTTCTATAATACGGCAAATTTCTAGTGTTCACTGTTTTTCTTATAAATTTCATTGAATTTATCAAACATTTTTGAAGCAGTATCGCAATTCATAATATGAAGCAGTACTTCCTTGTTCACCGTCGTTATTTTCCCTTTTTGCGCCTTTGCGTCTTTCTTCTTCCAGAGACGCTTCTCTTCATCTTTTGTCAGGGTTTCTTGTTTATCTTCACCAATAGGCTTTCAATATAATTGTTATTTAAAAATACTTGAAAGGATTCTCCTCTATCCAATTTTTCGATCTGTTCTATTTCCCCTGCAGGTATTTCCGCCATTTTGCGGTTTCCTTCTGGTTCCTGGTTTCATATAAGATGTTATTTTAGTGATTTTATTTTAGATTTCAGAATATCTCGGGCCTATAACCTGTTCAGGGCGGTTGTTTTCTATAGTAGTTGGTAATTTGTTAAATTCTCCTTTTCTAAAGAATCTCCAAATAGTCAATTTACTATATAATGTTAATGAGGGAATTGGTGGACTATTTGGAAATTCTTTCAACCAAAAAAAAAGGAGAATTCCCAAATACTATTCGGCAACACCCCATTGGATGCTGTTAATTCCATTCGCCATAAAAATACACAGATGTCCTAGGTGTAATAAAAGAACCTTTTAAATTTTAATTTTAGTTCCTTTTTGTACTCCTTTGAATACGGTCGAAAGGCCGATACACGTGTCAGGATTCTGAATAAATGGTGAAACATAAAAACTGTGTTAATCATTTTATTCGATTTTAATTGTAATAAACTGCACTCTATTTTTCAACTTATTTGATTTCTCAAAATACAACGTAAAACTCCGCTTATTAATGACTAGCCAACTCTATAACGAACATTGACATTAATAACATATAGACCATAGACAATCTTAGGGGTAATGCCTATTTACCAGGTTGTCATTATGCCTATTTCACACTTATTTTTAATAAATATTATTCTTAATACTTGAAACTTTTGGGAGATCCTAACACTTTTAAAAATCTTGATAAGTAAAGTAGCCAAAACAGCTTCGAAAATGTAATGCAATTGTTACATTTGTTACAACCAGAATATCCGTGATTACGAATCAGTGAAGTTTGTTATTCTTTTTAGAAAGTACCAAACTATCAAGCAGTATTTTATAGAAACATTAAAAAAATTCGCCTGTCAATGAAAAAATGTTCCTAACAACAGAAATAATTTGGTTCGTAAAAACAATATCATGACTTGTCGCAATGTTTAATTTAACTGAGCCAATAAAATGCTAGATTTTATTTATTATAATCTTTTCAAATGATTCAAGAATGAATTCTTTCGTTAGGAAATAAGAGCGAAAGATTAATTGCTTCAGTGGAGCAATTATGTTTAAATGAACCGTTGCAATTAATAACGATAAACGTTGTCAATATGCAGGATTTGTGGAAGTATCAAATGAGCCTTTGAAAACCAGAATGGTTCAAGTCACATGAGGTATGTGTTGAGATATGGAACCCTAAAGTTAAAAGCTAAGCTGAGTGTGCGGAATATTTATTTTTCATTATATATCATTTAGAAATGTGCAAACTTGAATATTTAGGGAAGAGATAACATAAATTTTCATTTCAAATTGATTTTTTTCCGTTATTCTGTGACTTCATTCTCTTTCTGCGTATTATTAAGGATTCTAAAATCTATATTGAACAAAAGTCTTCCCTCATCATTTTGTACAAAGCAAATGAATTTTTGGATCTACATTTCAGTATGATATACCGGTCATCTGGTACGTATTTTACTCTGTCTTTAGCATATTACTCTATCTGACAAAAATCACGATCATTTGTAAGAAAGGAATGTGCCGAAGCCATAAATTTGTGATCAATTATTTCTCTCGGGTTTTTTTAAGGTGATAGAACTTTCGATTGACAGAAGGTAAAAACCATGTTGTTTTGACATTTCTGTTTAGTAAGCATTGACAAATTATCATGGAAAAATTCACGTCGCAGTAACGTTTACAAATTGTTGGAATTTATTTTCAAAATCAGTGTTCTATTCGCCTAACTTATAGAGCACTTCGTCAAATTTATGGTTTACATAATCGTTCATCAGAGCAGCTTATTCAGCGAACTATCGATATATTTCGGACAACATTTTCTCTACTCGATGTAACAACAACAACAAGATAAAGAACTGTACGTACAGAAGAAAATATCGCTGCTGTAAGTCATAGTGTCAATGATGATCCAGAATTGTTTATTCGTCGACGTTCACAACAAGTTGGACTCTGTGCATCTACCACATGGAAAATTTTGCGTAAATATCTTGGCCTACATCCATACAAGATCCAACTGGTTCAAGAACTAAAGCCACCTGACCATAATAAGCGTCGTTTGTTTGCTGATTTGGCCCTAGAACAGCTTAAAGTTGATCCACTATTTTATCGTAAATTGTGTTTAGTGATGAAGCTCATTTCTGGTTGAACGGCTATTTAAACAAGCAAAATTGCCGTATATGGAGTAAAACAATCCTCAAGAAGTTCTGCAGGTTCCATTGTATCCTGAAAAATGCACTGCATGGTTTGCTTTACACGCTGGAAGCATGATCGGTGCATATTTCTTTAAAACCGATGCCGGAGCTAATGTTACAGTGAATGGTGCTCGTTACAGATCGATGAACAATGATTATTTGTTTCAAACTTCGAATGGTATCGAGCCAGAAGTGTTTTGGTTCCAACAAGATGGTGCTACACCTCATGCTGCTACCGTAACAATTGATTTGTTGAAAGAAAGATTATTTTCTTTGGGGTTATGTCTAGTCATTGGTTTATTGAAGGGAAGATGTGGTGATAACATTATTTCGAGAAGTGGTCCAATTAATTGGCCTCCAAGATCATGCGACATAACTCCACTGGATATTTTCTTTGGGGTTATGTCAAGTCATTGGTTTATGCTGATCAACCAGAAACAATAGACGCTTTGGAAGCCAACATAACTAATGTTAAAGATGAAATAAGGTCTAAATTACTCGAAAAAGTGGTCCAAAATTGGTCTAGTCGAATGCGGTTCCTCAGAGCTAGTCGTTGTGGACATATGCCGGAAATTATTTTCAAAACATAAATGTCATTAAATTATCTTTTAAATTAAAAAAAGATTTGGATTCAATCTTTATTTAAATGTGTTTTATTTCAATTTGAAGTTCTATCACTCTAAAAAAACACTCGATGTATTAGTATCTGCAAAGAGTTTCAGCCACAATAAGCACTGCTTAAAATTACTGTTATGGCCGCCACCTACTGTATGCAATATTATGCTCTGTCAAAATATGTTTGCGTATACATGAACCTATTTCTTGTGCACCTCTTGAAGCTATTTTCATCCTGCATACATGAAAAATATTTCCTCTTCAGCTACTTCATGTATGCCATGATTGTAAACGTACATGTTCCTTTTGTAATTAGCAATGGCAGTTTGAAAAGGCAAAGCAACGCAAACGTGAAAGCATAAACATTTCCATCGTTTAAAATCGCATTTGTCATGTTCTAAATGTTTTCTGGCATTTTCAAGTTTAGCTAAATGCTAATTGTGCCGCGTTTCCAATTTCCTTTTTTCCTGATCATCCGTAATGCACTCCAATTTGCCTTTGAATAAGTCATATTTTACGCAGGTGGCCTTAGAGGGAACGTGAAATTGCAATTTAAAATAGCCGTGCAAAATGTTCCTGTAAAACGCTTCTGATACCGGAGTATTATTTTACGAGTCACATTTTTATTTGATTATACTATATTATTCTTATATATATTAGTCTTATGTTGAGACTAGAGTCTAGATATTTCCTATTAGGATTATTCACTGGTTTTCCTCGCAAATCTACTCCAGAAGATGACACTCGAGCACGTTAAAGGGCTCTTTCCAGTCTACCATTTGAAAGTTGAAATATTTGTAAAAATATTGTTTACGTTTTGTGAAATATTTTCAACTATGACGAAATATTCATTTGTAGCCGATTTTATGTTTGTTTCAATCCTTGACCGTCTTCGTTTGATGGAATTTCGTTTAACCAAGCCACAAATAAATACTGAATTGTTTCAGCCGTTACTATTGGGTAGTTGATAATAATTAAAACAAATTGTAGAAATTACTATGTTTTACTACCAAAAAATTATATTACACTTTTTCTTGTGACTCGAGTCGAGTTTCGGGAAATGAATTATCCCATCATCAGAGAACTGAAGACCTAACAGTGGTACAGTGGTATTTAAACAAAAGTGATAAATATTTTGAACATGCCATTAGATTCTCGGTAACACCTAATAGTGGTTTACAATCGGAACGTGATAACAAAAAGCGGGTTAAAAAAGAGGGGCCTTCTAATAGATATCGGAATGTCAGCAATCGACAAAGAAGGTTGTTAAAGAGATGGTACCATTTAAATATCTTAAATAATTTTTGGTGTTACATAGCTCCGTACAGTCATTCATTATTTTTACATTATTTTGTTGTATATCTCAAATATTTGGATTTACAAAGCTCCATACAGTGATTCATTATTTTTTACATCATTTTTATTGTGAACGAATTTGAAAATTTCAATAATCAAGTTTTTTCTCTTTTGAATCTACATGTAAAATTTTTCTTAAGATTTTCTTTTGTCGAAAGGAATTACTGTTTTCTAAAGAATGAGTGGCAAAAGTTGAATTTCTGTTTACTTTTCATTAAATTCATATTATGTTCGTTGAAAAAGGTTTCAAACTGATGTTACTTTTTAAATATCTCAAATATTTTCGATTGACATAGCTCCGTACAGTCATTTATTATTTTTACATTATTGTTTTTGTGAAGTAATTTGAAAATTTCAACAGATTCTAGATTATAGAGTTTCTTCCCCTGGAAAAAGTAGAATTTTGTTTATTTTACCTGAAACTCATTTTATGTTCGTTGAACCTCGTCTTGAAGAAACGTCCTGTTCTTACGTGTATCTCCGGAACATCCAGACAACTCAGTCAATTTTTGAATTTCTTGAATAATATTCACCCAAAAATTAAATTCAAATTGAAATTTTTTTTTTTAATAATTGTTCTTTGATTTTGTTAGAAAATAGATCAATCTTGAATTATAAAGTCTCTGTTTCTTAGCATTAGTCCTTTACACGTGGTGAGGGTTTGGATATAGGTTAGTTTTTTGATTTTGATATTTGGAATATTATTGAGGACTGAAAAAGGAATTGCGTAGAATTATATTTGTTTTTTGAAGATATAGTGCATGTTTTTAGAGATTTCTGAATTAACTCATTCGAATATTTAAATTAATTAAATATTTCAAATAAATTATATTCTTTGAGAAGTCCTTTAAGTGTGTTCATGTTTTTAAAAGGCAATTGGTGTTCTTAAAGGTAAGACCAGAAACAAAATTTTGTCTCCTTTAAATATTTATTTATTAATTTTAATGTATTTCGTATATCTGTTGGTTTATTTATTCCATTTGACATTATATATTGAGTTTTGATTATATACGTCTATTCAATGTAAGCGGTACTCGTTTTAGACATTAATTTAATTTTGAAGTTTTTTGAATAAAAAATTTTTTTTGAAATTAAAATTGTAGAAGATAAAAATATTTCAATTTGTTTTAATATTTAAATTTTGTTATATTTCTTCTATCAAGTAAAAGGCTTTTCTATTTCAAATTCAAATTAGAAAAAGAATCGAAGAACATGTTACATGTTTAGACCTCTCGATATCACACTCAAATAGAAAAATAGATTTCAACGTGTTCAGAAAACCGACTTCCACTGATATATGTATTCCTATTGATTCCAATCACCCATATTCACAAAAAATGTCAGCGTATCAATCGATGATCCATAGAGCCTTATCAAAAATCTTATCAAAAAATGACCGCGAAGCTGAAGTCCAAACTAAAAAATCAATAGCCGCGAACAACGGTTTCAACCCCAATATAATAGATAATCTAATTCGAGAGAAACTATCTAAAATAGCTATGAGCCAAATTTATCTCATCATAAAAACCGAAGAAAATGAAAAATGTATTTCTCTGACGTACTTTGGTAGCATAAGTCGAAAAGTGGCAAATAGTTTTTCAAAATTAGATGTCAATATTGCCTTCAAAACGCAAAACAAATTATCATCGGTATTATTTAAAGCAAAGGACCCTATTCCAAACATACACAAATCAGGAGTTCATGAGTTATCTTGTTCTACGTGCAGTAATAAATATATAGGACAAACAGGACGTTCCTTCAAGACAAGGTTCAACGAACATAAAATGAGTTTCACGAAAAATAAACAAAATTCTACTTTTGCCACTCATTGTCAGAAAACGGTCATTCCTTTCCCACAATAGATAATCTTAAAATTTTACATGTAAAATCAAAAGGGAAGAAACTCGATTATCTAGAATCTGTTGAAATTTTCAAATTAGTTTACAATAACAATAATGTAAAAATAATGAATGACTGTACGGAGCTATGTAAATCGAAAATATTTGAGATATTCAAAAAGTAACATCTGTTTATAATCTTTTTCAACGAACATAAAATGAATTTAATGAAATGTAAACAGAAATTCAACTTTTGCAACTTATTCTTTAGAAAACAGTAATTCCTTTCGACAAAAGAAAATCCTAAGAAAAAAAATAATAAATAAATAATGAATGACTGTATGGTGCTTTGTAAATCCAAATATTTGAGATATACAACAAAATAATGTAAAAATAATGAATGACTGTACGGAGCTATGTAACCCCAAAAATTTTTTGAGATATTTAAATGGGTACCATCTGTTTCACAATCTTCTTTGTCGATTGCTGACATTCCGATATCTGTTAGAAGGCCCCTCTTTTTTAACCCGGTATTTTTTATCACGTTCCGATTGTAAACCTCTGTACCACTATTAGGTGTTACCGAGACTCTGTTGAAATATTCAAAATATTTATCACTTTTGTTTAAATACCACTGTACCACTGTAAGGTTTTCAGTTGTCTGATGATGGGATAGTTAATTTCCCGAAACTTGAGTCACAAGAAAATGTGTAATATAAATTTTTTGGTAGTAAAACATAGTAATTTCTACAATTTGTTTTAATCACTAATAAATGCATTTTGCGCCGAGGATGTGCCCATTTTCCAAAAAATTTCGAAAATATGTTTCCTCTCTACCTCAGCGATTCTTTGAAAGCTTCTCTATTTACAGCAGCAATTAGCAGTTTTTGCTTATTTCTTTTTACCAGAGGTAATTGAATATTCTCGGATTTCTTCTCTTTCTTCTAATATATTTTTTATGCTTTTCTGGTCGTTTAATATGCTCTCTTCCTAAATTTTTATTCATTTGTCCTTTCTGTTGCAGTAGTATGTGAAACTGATGCCCTATACTCCACCTGCGCATTAACTTTATCATGCTCGAATGTATCTAGATAAAAAATTTAGTTATTTAAATATTTTGATATTTACAGATATATTCTGTTAGCCTTCTACATATTTAATTTGAAAAAAGGCTAACAGAATATATCTGTAAATGTTAAAGTATTTAAATAATATCATATACCTTCTATCATGTATAAACCGCCATTAATTTTATTTTATAAAAAATTTAGATTTTTATTTGAAAAATAAAGGATTAAAGATAATTTTACCTGGAAATGGGAGTCATCGCTGAATTCTGGCTCATATTCACTAGCAGATTCAGAAACCAAATATTTATCGATATTATTTAGTGAAAGAAAAAATTGCTGTTTAATATGCTTTCAATGCTATGTTTAACGACAGAATGGTCAAAGTTACACATGGGCCCCTTTGTGTTTCAACGCCATGATGATATTGTTACTGGCTAAAAATACTAACGAAATCTGCTACCTAAGTATGAAAACTAAGCTCTTGTTTGCCATATCGATATAGTCGGCTACGGTATTTTTTTCCTACATTTTTTTCAAATTGTAGATATCTGTACTCTTCAGGTTTTCATGCTTCCGGGACTTTCTCTTCGTCTGAAAAACCCTTACATTCTTCCACTTCAATTTTGAAAATGACTGAGAAATTTGGATTGAACGCAATTAGATTATGTTATTGAAGAATAAATTTTGTATTGTTATAGTTACCTGAATTTGTAGATTCGCTCCATTCTGAAGGCTCTACTTTTGAAGCACCACCTATAATGGGTAGACTAAAAATTATTTTGCCTACACTGTGGCGTCCCCAAGTTTACATTTTGAAGTTAAATTTTGAGTTCAAAATGTAAACTTGAAGATGTCACAGTGCCGGCTAAACAATTGTCGTTAATTATTAAAATGTAGTAATAGTCCTTATTATTTTATTTGATTAAATTGCGAACTTTAAAATATAGTGAGCTATCCCGTACATTTCGGAGTACTCTAAAAGATCTAGGGTGTTACGGAGTACTCTAGAAGATCTGGAATCATACGAAGTAATCTAAAGAGCGCTAACCTTTTTATCGTGATCGTCTAGTGGCGGGCGAATAGGACTTTACGTTGTGTAGGCAACCCAAATTACACCTAACAAGAGCAAGGAAACAGTGACGGGAGGTTCAAATATTCGAAACACAATAAAACCAGAATAATAGATTTTTATTAATAATGTTCCAAAGCAACAACCCTCAATAAATGGAAACACATTCATCAGCCTGTGGTTAATTCTACTCTACGCAGTGGTTCGCAAAGTGCCCCAGTGAAACCAATAGCGCCCCGGGTCTAAATGACTTATTACTACATATTGTTAGGTCGGTATTCGCTCAAATCAGATATCGTTCTTATGCAGTGGAAAGGGTAAAGTTATGCAGAAAAAGGGGATACAGCCAGCCTGCACCCTCAACTGCACTTCCGGTAATCAGTGCTGAACCTCAATTACAAGGGGTAAGTTTAACGGACAGTAAGGTAAGGGTGACTGTGGTATGCCCAGGAGATCTCCTTTATGAGGAGATCTAACATAATTCAAGTCGACCGGAAAAGTTACTATCAAAATGGACTATATCTAGCCACCTCGGGGTGACAAAGGCCCAGGAAGGCTTAACTCTTACTGAGGAACGGACCGAACACTACCAGAAGGGGCACGCAAACTAATCCCTGGAGATATCACAGTACCCGGAACAAATATCAAGCAATCACTCACACATTCTCACAATAACGTTGGATATCTGGAGCTATTTACTGTCTCTATACGATATGTCGTCCCATAAAGGACTACTCTGCGGTTTACCCTCAAGAACGCCACTGGTTCACAAGGAATACAATCTTTCAAGGTAAGCGGGCACATGCATATGACAAATATGTAACATGAACTGACTAGGATATTATAAAATAGATACAGTACCCCATCACCTAGGTGCGTTAATGAACGTTACAATAAGAACAAAGAAATAGGTAGCCGGGGGATCACACAAGAGTGCATGCAAGCAGTTACATACCAAGCACCGCAATTATTAAGAAGAGATAATATAAAATCCCTATTAGCAAGTATTACGCAGATAAAGAACCACTATTTACAAATACAGCAAAAAGCAGAAAGGCACCGAGAGAAAGTATACAATACAAACGGAAAACTTGTGAGGGTCGCTTTAGTTATGTACAAAGGCAATGCAATTTAGTTAAAACATTCCAGCAGGATTAAATAACAGTGAAACAAAAATCCAAGAATGAAAAGCGAAGTACAAAGAACGAGCGTGCAGTCATTAATTTCACATTAACACAAAGGTGGTATTCAAAAATGTAAAGCATGCAATTAATCAGAAGCATTTAAAAGAAGTTGTTACAATTACTATTATCTCGAATACGTTACTAAGTTGCTCAGGAGGTTTATTTCCAAGAACCTTTCTCTCGAATGAATTAAAATACAATTGGGACGCTATAAGGACATTGTTCTCCTTTGTCATTCTCACTAATCAAGTTACAGCGCCACAGAGTATTTTGACACAGAAATAACGCGGGTAAATACAATGACATAATGGTGGAATTTATATAATCTATCAGGGACTCTGTGACTCGTATGATCCTTAGAGGATCCGGATCTCTTCAGTCCCATTTAAAGGATCCTTTTTCAGAGGATCCGGATCTCTTCAATAGTATGGGGTATTCAAAATTAGGGTTCATTCAACAAGGTTAGTATTGGTATTACAGCCATTTATAGATTTCTCTCTCTTTGTCCACTGTCATTTATTGAGAACCTGTATAGTTTTTTGCAAGCCTACAAACAAAAATGTAAAATTGATCTTTTAATAGGCGACATATTAATATTCTCGATGACAAATGTGTTTACTGCTGAATATTAGAATATTCTGAGTGAACATGGCTGCTTACCTAGTATTAACAAGCCTACTAGTGAATCTGCTTGCCTGGACCACATAATGATCTAGAGATGGATACATATTTTCCAGCGGTTTTAGAATATCCAATAACTGATCATTATCCTGTATTTCTGAAGAGTGTCTTACCTGAAACTAAGCAAGCTGAGAATAAAAGGGTGACCCACTTAAAATAATTAATTATAAGGGACTAGAAGATCATCTACGGAAAGAGCAATGGAGCAATGTGTACGAAGCCACGGATATGGATTATGCGATTTGTTTGTTTAGCGAGAGGTTGCAGAAGTATTTGGAGGTGTCTACTAGTACGATAAAGCTCAGAAGAAATGCAGTTAAAAGAAAAGACTGCATCACTAACGGAGTAATAAGGTTAACACAAGAAAAGAACAGAGTGTACAAAAGAATGAAGAAAGAACCGAACAACCCGATATTTAGAGGAGAATTCAATGAGAATAACAAAAAGTTGAACCATCTGAAGGAAACGGCTAAAGATGATTATTTCCTCGATAAAATGAATGAATATTCAAATAGTTCAATGATGGTGTAGAAGACTATAAAAGAGCAGGGACACAAAAATAAAAGAGGTGAGGGAGTTCGGGATATAAGGGATCCGGGCGGGCATGCTATATCGGAACCAGGCGCAGTGGCTGAAGTTTTGTCAGATTCCTTTTCAAAAGCTGGCAAAAACTTGGCAGAAAAAATAAAGAAAAAACCCATGAAGTATAAATTCCGTCGAAATTTCAGCTCAATAGTAATATAAGAAAAAAAAGTTTAACTTCCGCTATTTTATTGATTTACACGACAATTGTTTCGTCATACCATGACTTCATCAGGTGAGTATTTAAACTGAGGTATACAATGCAAAACATGACCGTAAATACACAGCTCTGATACAAAAAATAGAGGGGAGGCAAGAGATGGTATACAATTAATAAAAAATATTAAGTAGGGGGGATCTATTTAAATCTATTTGATCATTCAATAAAATTTGTCTTTTATTATATCTATTGATCTCTAAAGTTTCTAACAGATTTAGTTTCTGACTTTTGTTTTCGAAATGTAATATTTCATAGTCCACATTAAAATTATGGCCAGTCTCTAACAAATGGGTGGCATAAGTTTAATTCGGTTTATTATTAATGTAACATTTTTCATGTTCTCGTATCCTTGTTTGGAATGAACGGCCTGTCTGTTCCACATATACATATGGGCAATCACTACATGTTAACTTGTAAACTCCTGATTTTTTGTTTTTAGGAATGACGTCTTTATTATTTTTTATTAAGCTGCCTAAAGAATTAATAGTTTCAGAAGAGATGTTATATTTTTTTTTCTTTAAATATCTAGCAATCTTTTCAGATTTTTGGCCTATGTAAGTTAATGAAATAAATTTGGTTTCGTTTGAATTTTGAAATTTTGGATATACAAGTGATATTGCTTTCTTGTAATTTATTTTATCAAGTAAATTGTCTACAATTAACAAAATGGGTGTACCCATTTTGTATTCTTTAATTAAGTTGCACAAAGAGAATAATCCCATCAGACCCGTTGTTTCATTTGCCACAGCCCCGTCATATAAACTATCAAAATCATTAATCAAAATTTTGTTTCTGCTGATCAATCTTATAAAAACAAATATCTTTCAAAAATGTCTAACATAATTTCATCATAAAACTATCTTACTTAAAATATTCAATATTATTGGATATCTAACTAAGTTACTTTATATAAAAACTCAAGATATGTAAAAACATTACTGAAAAACAAGTTTCCAGAGAGACTTTGCTTCGCCAGTATTCAAATAATTCATATTCAATAAATATAACATCAATCAACAACAAATATTTACTCAGCTTTCAACCAATTAGAAAGCTTATAGTAAACTGAAAAATCTTTAAATGTAGTGTAACGGTTCACTATATATAAATATTTCTGTGGTTTACCCTTGATCTAAAAGATTGTAAATTGAAGCTACGAAATATGAAAAAATTAGCCATTTACAGAAATAACTGGAAATATAATACATGAGTGCAGTAGAAATTGAGTGAAGGAATCGAGGATGGTGACAACTTTAAAACAAGTTCTCCTCAGTTTTAGTCAGGGTATTCATATGACGAATCATTTTATTTAAAAATTCTTCGTATTTGGTAGTTGATCATGATTAAAAAAATTTTTAGAAATTACTATGTTTTACTACCAAAAAAGATTTATTACACATTTTCTCGAGTTTGGGGAAATGAACTATCCCATCATCAGACAACTGAAGACCTAACAGTGGTACAGAGGTATTTAAACAAAAGTGATAAATATTTTGAATATTTCAATAGATTCTAGATAACACCTACTAGTGGTACAGAGGTACAAGCGGAACGTGATAAAAAACCGGGTTAAAAAAAAGAGCCTTCTAACAGATATCGGAATGTCGGCAATCGACAAAGAAGGTGTTGAACAAATGGTACCCATTTAAGTATCTCAAATAATTTTTGGAGTTACATAGCTCCGTACAGTCATTCATTTATTTGATAAATTTAAATGGGTACCATCTGTTTAACAACCTACTACCAAATAGTAACGGCTAAAACAATTCAGTATCTTATTGTGAATTGATTTTATCTTTCAAATTTGAAGTTGGACTGACCTTATTGAATTATAATTATTTTTGATGTGCTACATGTTTTGAGAGTTTTGAAGTGACTTATTTAAATATTAAAGATTTCGAATAAATTAGTTTTGGAGAAGTTCTTAAAATTATTATGTGTATTTTTGAATAAGGTTTAGTTTTCATAAATATAAGATCAGAAACAAAACATTTTGACACAGGCAGAGCTGTGCACCATGCCTGTCTGATAAGTTCAGGTTCGCATGCCAGAACGAAACATTCAAATATTTTGAAAAAAATTTAAATTGACAATTTATATTTGTTGGGTGTGTCCGTTTGATATTGAAAAATTAGTTTGGATTTTATACGTCTATTAAATATAATCAGTGCTTATAAGACATTAATTTAATTCTGTAAATTTTTGAATAATATTTTTTGAAATTAAAATTGTAGGAAACCAATTTTTATGTGAGTCAATACTTGATAGAAGTAAAATTTAAATTACTTTAAATTCAGAATTATATATTCTAACTTCTACATTATATGTTGAAACTATTTACAAATATATATAATACAAAAACATAATAATAGCTATCAAATGTTAGAGTTCTCATTCAATTATTTTTATTTGATCCTGTATTTTGATAATTTGAGATAATATTGGAATAGTGGATTTTCCTGTATTTGTATGTTAATATACTTATATAATTTTTGTTTATACATTTGTATTAAAACATTTCAAGTCGGGATGTAAAAAGTTTTTTCCGAGACATTGAAAAATATTTTATATTGATTATTTATAAGGATATCAATTTGATAGTTTTTGTATATAGTTTCAATATATAATGTAGAAGTTAGAATATATAATTCTGAATTTAAAGTCATAAAATTGTAGGAGACTAATAGATTAAATCTGTTTTGATATTCAAAGTTTATATATTTGTATCATTTAAGTGACGTGAAAAAATTCTCGTGCTTATTGTGTACAATATCGCTAAAACAATGTTTTTCAGAACCGGATTTATCGAGAAACCTCTTCTAATTATTTTATTGAAATTAAGGAACTTTAGAAACGACCAAATATTAAATATGAGTAAGGTTTCTAGTGGTATCGAAAGGCATTTCAATTATTTTTAAAATTTATTTCACATTCAAATTTAAACTAATTTTCAATTTTATTTTCAGTCAAGAAAAATGAGAAGAACCCAGCTGAGGTAAGCCTCTTCTTCAATTTTGCATATATATATTAACGTCTAAAGAAACATCATTGGGTATACAGAGTGTTTCTTAATTGGAAATACAAATGAAGAGTGGTGATAACTTGGATGATATCAAGAATAAAAGTCCAATAAATATGGGTCTGCATACATTTACGAGATACAGACTACTGGAGTTTTTTTAGATTTTTTTCTCATTTCATCTGCATTTTTAAAGATATTCAGCGAAACTCGTCCAAATTATCCCACTTGAAGGTTTATATCATTTGAGATGTGAATTCCCTATGAAAATCTACATGGAGATATGTTTTCGTTAAACACATGAAGAACAATATCCTATCCCTTCTTCAGTTCGTGTTATTCTAATGGATCGTGCTTAACATTTAATTTTTCTGATGGAAAAGATCCAGTTTCTGAACGCCGCCTGTGAACACTTGATTACCAGGCACAACTCTTTTATCTCAAATATTTTTCCCTATTTGTATATATTTTTCTCTTACAGAACATGAAACAGAAAGGATGCAAAAGACAACACAATGCTGCCTCTGAGGTGAGTTTATATTATTTATCTCTTTCGATATTCGTCTTGAAATTGTTCAAGATATATGTGACAATATTCGTAGAGTAATTTGAATGAATCAATTAAATAAATTAATGAAGTATTGGCTATAATCAGCGGACAGATGGACCACTCATGCGCAAGAAGAAAGTTACACGTCAGGCAAAATTATTTTTGCATTTTGATTAAGATATCGCGTTATTCTGTTTCTCATATTTCCATCACACAGCTAGAAGAATATATTCATTATAAAATATACCCAACGTAAATGGTCTTGGAAATGATTCAACTAAAAATCGTAAATATGAACAGAAATGAAAATTTGAATGTGCATAAAGAGTTTTTCATTAGGAAGTTTCATTTTGAATAGCCCGCTATCTGGCAGCTGCCACTTTTAAAGCTGCTATCTTTTGACATGTAGAAACAACGCCAATACTAAAATTCGAACGACACAACGCATTGAAATTGTTGAAATTCACTACAAAAATGCTGAGAATTTTGCAGTCACAGTTCGCAAAATTAAAGCACTTTTTGGTCATCGTGAAGCACCTTGTCGGGCGGCAACAGTGATACTGGTGAAAAAATTTGAGCTGTTGGGACATGTTAGTGATGTGAAAAATCGAAACCGTGTGCGTCTCTTAAGAAAAACTGAGAATCTTGCTACTGTAGCCCGTACTGTTGACGAAAACTCAGGTTTGTCGATTCCCTTTCGATCTTTGGAATTCGGCATTCCCCAAACGACATTACACCGTATTTTGCATAAATAATCATGAAAAATAAACAAAATTCTACTTTTGCCACTCATTGTCTAGAAAACGGTCATTCCTTTCCCACAATAGATAATCTTAAAATTTTACATGTAGAATCAAAAGGGAAGAAACTAGATTATCTAGAATCTGTTGAAATTTTCAAATTAGTCCACAATAACAATAATGTAAAAATAATGAATGACTGTACGGAGCTATGTAAATCGAAAATATTTGAGATATTTGAAAAGTAACATCTGTTTGAAACAAAATTTGAAAATCAAAACAGATCTGTTGTCTTCTACAATTTTAATTTCAAAAAATTCTTTGAAGAAACTTTAAGAATTAAATTGATGTCTTCATAAGCACTGCTCATATTTAATAGACGTCAAAATTCATCATACAATATCAAACGGAATTAAGAAAAACCAACGAACATAAACTGTCAAATAAAATTAAAATATAAATAAGCAAACATTTTTTGTTTCGTTCCAGGCATGCGTAATGAACTCTTCAGACAAACTTACGAAGCCCTGTTTGTTACAAAATGTTACAAAATGTAACAGATTAAATCTGTTTTGATTTTCAAATTTTGTAATAATCCTTCTATCAAGTAAAAAACCGTTCCTTCTTATTTTATTCTGTTTAAAACCTTTTTCAACGACATGTAGATTCAAAAGAAAAGAAACTTGATTATTGAAATTTTCAAATTTGTTCACAATAAAAATAATGTAAAATATAATGAATGACTGTATGGAGCTTTGTGAATCCAAATATTTGAGATATATAAAAAAATAATATAAAAATAATGAATGACTGTACGGAGCTATGTAACCCCAAAAATTATTTGAGATATTTAAATGGGTACCATCTGTTTAACAACCTTCTTTGTCGATTGCCGACATTCCGATAGTTAGAAGGCCCCTCTTTTTTAATCCGGTTTTTTATCACATTCCCATTGTAAACCTCTGTACCACTAATAGGTGTTACCGAGAATATGCTGAAATATTCAAAATATTTATCACTTTTGTTTAAATACCACTGTACCACTGTTAGGTCTTCAGTTGTCTGATGATGGGATAGTTCATTTCCCGAAATTCGAGTCACAAGAAAAAGTGTAATATATATTTTTTGGTAGTAAAACTCGAGAAAATGTGTAATAAATCTTTTTTGGTAGTAAAACATAGTGATTAATAATTTGTTTTAAATAGAATAAATTCTAAAAATCATAAGAAAGCCACTGACTTAGGAACAGAAGCTCACAAATTCAATATATTAAGGGTTCAAATAATTTACCTTGCTTATCGTTTTAATATTTATAGTGATCAAGCGTCCGCGGATCCGTGGATAAAACTTTTCGGGTTAAAACAAGTAGTAGAAATTATTTTATATAATTATATATTTTACTACCAATAAATGATATTTTGCACATTTAATAGTGACTCGAGTTTCGGGAATTAACTATCTTCAGACACCTGAGGACTCAACAAGCAGAACAGGGTATTTATGAATAAACAGAGGTAGAAGAGTATAATTTAAAAATCCGAAAAAAATTATTCGTGGGCAAAACAGCGTTGAGGACGTCAATCAGTGCTTTTCTCGAATTTTTTTATATATTTAAAATTTATATTTTTTTGTTACAGGAGATGCCACTTGCAAAGAAGCCATGGAGCAATGATATGAATGTAATTTCTTTGTACTCATTTATTTTTTAAACGAAAGTTGATAGAACAAGTTGTATTCTCGGGATAACTCTTTAAAATATCTGAGCGTAAGGCAGTGTGGGTTCAGCAAGCACGCACACCCTGTTTATTATTAAACAAACTGACACGATAGAAGAACACCTAGCGTACAGATTCAAATCGGTTTATCATAAAAACTTAGAAAAGAAGTATTGCTTCAAATTGAGCCATCTTAAAAATAGAGGATTTCAAAAACCGCAATTTTATCATATCGAAAAATAGAACACAATTTGTTAGTTAATGAGGTAAATAAATCACTGGGCTTAAGTTTCACAAAAGTTTAATTTTATGTGGTGGTCGTATATGTTTTGGGTTTCAACCCATTTTCAAAATTAAGGAGAATTTACTTAACATGACAATTTTCACTGAACTGTTTCAGCCGTTACTATTTGGTGATTGATCATAATTAAAACAAGTTGTAGAAATTACTATTTTACACATTCAATTGTTACTTGAGTTTCAGGAATTTACTATCCCATCTTCAGACAACTGAAGACTCAACAAGCAGAACAGGGTATTTATGAATATACAGAGATAGAAGAGGTTATAAAATCAGGTTTAAAATGAGAGGACGATTAACAATATCAGAACTTCGGCACGTCAAAGAAGATTGGTAAACGGATGTTACTTATTCAAATATCTCAAAAAATTTGGATTTACATAGATCCTTACAGTCATTCATTATTTTTGAGATATTTGAATAAGTAACATCTGTTTACTAATCTTCTTTGACGTGCCGACGTTCTGATATTGTTAAGCGTCCTCTCATTTTAAACCTGTTTTTATTACCTCTTCTACCTCTGTATATTCATAAATACTCTGTTCTGTTTCTTCAGTTGTCTGAAGATGGGAGATAGTTAATTAACGAAACTCTAGTCACAATTAAATGTGTTAAAATATCAATTTCTTGGTAGTAATACATAGTCATTTCTACGACTTGTTTTAATTATGCCCAAATACCAAATAGTAACGGCTGAAACAGTTCAGAATCTTTTCGGGGTTAATTTTTTCGGTTCGCAGTGGATGTTATAAAAGCCTGACCAAAGACCTCGAATCTGATGCGACTCGCCGTTGGGCACTCGATGTTCATGGCTGTTTCAGTGTCCTGAAGACACAGCCTGCATTAATCGCCTTCAGCCAGACCGATTTTGTGCAAATAATTACAAGTTCTTAGTTTGGCTCTATCCAGACCTAGCGCTAGCTCCGCCATCTTTTGGTTGAAAGCTGTTCCAAGGAACACCTTTTAATGTTTCGGGCCAGGATGGCTCAGCCAGAAAGACTCTAGTCTTGAGTTCATTCTGTCTGTTTGGTCCGCTTAGCCACGTCAAGCGGCTCCAGCAAACGCCAGCCGATCAGCCTCTTCGTTACTCAAATACTTTTAGTGGCTCGGTACTCAAACAAGAGTGATTCTGTTTTATATACCGAGCCTATTTAAAACTGTGCGAGAACTCCAGACTGTTGTCGATGTGCAACAGCTGGATTCCAGAGCTTTTAGTACTGACTTTCAGTAAATATTTTGATTTTTCCGTGGTCGATTTACCGTTTTATCAGCCTATCTGCTGATAAAACGGCAAAGCTTAACAATAGCCATATTTATTAAACAGAGATTATTTCACATCTCTCAATTGACTTGAATCAATGTTGCCAATGTTGAAAATTTTTCAACTTTAATTCATCAAGATTTGAAGGTCTGCCGAAGATAGGTGCTTTCAGATATCCCCATAGAAAAAATCATTTGGGTATAAATCTGGTGATCTGGGGGGCCACGAAATTGTACTATTCGTGGATATTACTGGATCAGGAAACCTGTTTTAGAGAACCTGTGTCACTTCTCTTGAGTTATGACTCAAGCAACCATCCTCTTGAAACCAAATGTCCTCAAAATTGATAGGAAGTTGACGAACTGTCTGAATGATTCGAGTTAGTAAAAGCTCCAAATATTTGGTAGCATTTAGGTTTCCATCGATAAAAAAAGGACCAATGATTAAATCTCCTGAAATGACTGTCCAAGCATTGACTTTTTTAGAATACTGAGTTTTGATGGAAATACTCCAGTGCTGATTCTCTCGAGACCAATATCGTACAACGTACAGACAGTACAATGTAATACTTGAAGAAGCCACATCGTGGTGAAACAATTGTTGTAGTAGTACAAACATTTTTATGGTGTCTCATTTATATTTTTTTTATTAAAATGAGTTTCCACCTAGTAAAGACCGAATCAATTAAATACTAATGGATTATATTTCTTTTTCTAATAAAATGATGACCCACCGGCCGGTGCAAAGCAATGAATTCTCCCCTACTCTGTGCAGTCTGGAAGAGGATACGAAGAGATACGAAGAGCAGTCCAATATTCGTAATCATTTATAACACATAATGAAGTTATTCTTGTGCTGATTGACGACCAGAATAGGTTCACTTGTTGATGCATTATAAATCCTATATTCCGCGAATAATTTTCGTAACCTGTATATTCGATTATGCTTTAACCAAAGTGTTCCAACAATTTTATGAAATCAAATTTTTCAAATTGATATACTTGTCATGTTACAGGAGGCGCTTGAGAGTATTCAAAAGAAAGGTAACGAGAGATTAAAGGTAATTTTTCATTTTTGTTTCCATATTTTAATAAAAAAATTTCCTCAGTAGTATATCGAATATAATATTAAACAAAACAAACATCACTTTATTTAGAAAAATATCCTTCGTTAATTAATTCATTTGGAAAAATAAGTATTATTATTTTTAGAAATTGTGAAAATAAGTTTCTTTTCTTAAAACGTACTAATCTATACTGAAAAAATCCAACCTAACAAGCATGTCTACATTAAATCTACAATAACTGAGGAACAGATAAAAATGAACGAAAAAACCAAAAAAAGTTTTGTAATTGGTACTCAACCGAATGTTTTCATATTGATAGTTATGTAGATAATGAAAAATATTTTTTGAATTTTCACATATCAAAATAATAGGAATTAATTTTCAAACATAACGCACATAGTGAAATTATGAATCATATATTCTGTGACATATTCTTTATCAGACATTAAACATAGAATAATTAAAATTTATGGAAAAAATTTTAATTTCCTAGTATATGGGTGAGCTTAAGAAAAGTCCGATTTTAGGCTATAAATTGAATTTTGTAAATTGACTCGGATTCGTTGATTTCTGATTCAAGGAAGACAATTCTTTTGCTTTTTTCTCCCCTTTAGCTTCAACTTTCACCGGAAGGACACACAATTACCTTATTTTAAATATGGATGAGTAGTGCAGGAGGCATCAATGAAAAAATACCACCAAAAAGACTTGTCACAATTTTGTTGGAAACTTTTGCTTAGGTTACGTATCATTTCGGGTGTAACTTTAGGCTCATCATTAGTCATTTTATTTCGTAATTCATCCTACTGGATGAATTACTATTCGGAATGTGTAACATTGGCATCCTCGACATAAATTAATTCCGAGGCTACATGTACTATGCATCTCTTCAGAATTCAGACGATCCCATTGACAGTCTGGTGGATTCTGATTACTTGATCAGGGTGGCCATTAATATGTTCCCTTCTTCCAATCCAATTTGTTTCATTTAAAAATTGTTACACAAGTGATAGAATGCTCCTCAGAAATAGCAATAAATAATTAGAATTTACTTTTCATCAAAAGGAAATAAAATTTATTTTTTTTACCAGATAAAATATATTTTTGTGATATGTTTCAATTTGAATTTAAAAACTAAATTTCAGAAAATGCGATTGATTCCAAAATGTCAATGTCAACATAATAATTGTTGAAATTATGCAAAGTACTATTTTTTCCTTTTCATTATATAAAGCGAACGGAAATTTATTATAACCGTCAGTTTCACAGTGTTTATTTTCAAATTAACTTTTTTTAATATTCAAATAAAATTTTGAAGTTGAGGAATACATTAATTCAGTTATAATGAGTAATTCTTGATTGGATTATATTGAAATTTACTGAATAATTTAACGAAATTAAAATATGTTTTATATTTCAGGAATTAAAGAAACAGCCTCAATATTCAGAGGGGATTGGTAAGAGATTATTATTACTAGATCTTTACTCATCATAAAAGAATATATGTTTTTTTGCGCTCTCGTTCTAGAGATTCTATAATTTCGTCACAATTCGAATTTGAAACCACCTTTTGTTAACTGAATCTACAGCGACTAGAGTTTTTTCAAACCGAATAAGTTTAATTGTATCACAACGATTTTATATATAATATATATATATATATATAATATTATATTATATATATATATTTATATATATATATATATATATATATTAGGATTTTGGATTCCACAAATAAAATTAAAAATTACTATGAACATTATTTGTGGAATCCAAAATCCTAAGAAAGACCAATTTTACTTTAAATAACAGGATTCAAGAAATTATAATATATATGTATATATATATATATATATATATATATATATATATATATTAGAATTTCTTGAATCCTGTTATTTAAGGTAAAATTGGTCTTTCTTAGGATTTTGGATTCCACAAATAATGTTCATAGTAATTTTTAATTTTATTTGTGGAATCCAAAATCCTAAGAGAGACCAATTTTACTATACATATATATATATATATATATATACATATATATATATATATATATATATATACATATATATATATATATATATATATATATATATATATATATATATATATGTCAAATACATGTCAAATGTCCGTCTGCTCATTTAATTGTTTTATTCCTAAAACGTGCTTATGCTCAAATATTTCTTTGGATTAGAGAATGTCTGGTTTTTTTTCTATCGCTTCCAGGTGTAATATTTCGAGATTGTCCAACTCTGGAAAGGTATGATCTTCTAAACGAAGATTAAGGTTCTTTGATCCTTTTTTGGAGAATTACCTCTCACGGCGTTCCTCGCTGAAATCTTTATCTCTTTTTTTCGAAAGAAAAATTCTAAAATCCACACAATACAAGCATATCATTTTTGGGTACAGATATTATATGTAGACGATATATCTATTTGCTTCTGTGGAACACATTCAGAACTAAAAAACACACTGGAATATCTTAATGGTTTGCATCATAAAGTCAAATTCACTATGGAACCACAATGTGATAATGAAATAAATTCGCTGGACGTAACTTCAGTTAGAAATAATGATGGAATTTGCTTTGATATATTCAGGAAACTCACAACGACAGATAGAACCATACCCAACTTTTCAAACCATCTGAACCATCTGATGAATTCGCCGCTTTCACAACAACGACACATAGAGCATTTTCAATTAGGAATTAAATACAATTAAACTACTAGCCAAAAACAATTACTTCGAAACAAAAACCATTAATTATCTCATAAACAAAAAAGAAACAACAACTCATTCAAACAAATATACCCTACTTCCAAAACAGAAAATGATGACCAAATATTTGTGAAACTGACATGTCTTGAACCAATCTCCAAAAAAATTGCTCAAAAATTTTCAGAAACTAACATCAAAACAGCTTTAACACCCTCACATAAAATTTCCAACTTCTTTTTTATACAAAAGACAAAAACAACCTGCTGAATAATTCTGTAGTCCATAAAGTAAGTTGTCGACATTGCAGTAGCGTATATATATAAAAACCCGGGAGATCTTTCCAAAAACAGTTCAAAAAACTTATATTCTATATTCATTTAGGACCCTGAAGGATAACTCTAATTTTGGGAAACAATCTTTCGAAACAAATGATGTCTTCCAAGAATTAGACAATCTTTAAATATTATACCTGGAACTTAAAGGAAAAAAACTAGACATCCTAGAATTCATAGAAATATTTAATCACAAGCACGTTTCAAAAATAAAACTATTGGATGAGCAGACGTATCTTTGCTACACTCCTTTTCTCGAAGTTTTGCAGACTGTAAAACTGAAGCCCTCAACGAATGTATATATATATATATATATATATATATATATATATATATATATATATATATATATTTGTTTCATTCAGTTTGAAAATGTAGTAAACACTACGAAACTCGAGTCACTATATACTCAGTTAATAAAGAGTAATAGAAAACTTAGTAATTTCTTATTTTATTTCATTTTAAAACTTTTATTATCTACACCAATATTTTAAAAGTACGAGAAGATGAATAGTTTCGTAGTTATAATTGTGTAACAATAACATCAATTTCTTCAAGGAATTGTAAGAAAGCCACCATATTTTAGTATGGTGTATACTGTATGAAAACGCTTAAGAGATTCCTATTCGAATCATTGAATTAGTGACAGAATTGTTTATCATATATTGGATGGAGTAGTGCGTTACTTTGTGATAGTTCATTTTAATGGAATGAAATAATAAAAAGTGATAGAAAACAAAGTAATTTCTTATTTCATTGTTTATCATATTTGAAAATCTGCGTATTATTTCTCTTTCATTATGTGAAGTTTTTCTTTTCAGGCATCAGAAGGTCAAAGAGGCAGAGGAAATCTCCTGCAATTAATCGTTGGGTTGCATCAGTATTTGCAAGAAGAGGTATGTGTTCACTCTAGTCGCTCATTTGAATGAAATTAATTGTATTTATTTAGAAAATTTGAATATTAAAACAGATTTAATCTGTTAGTCTTCTACAATTTTATTCTTTATTGTTTCGGTCTCTACTTGACGGAAATTCATGGTAAATGATTTGAAGTAAAACACTTTATTTCCGCTTATTTTTATTTTTCAACGACAATTGTTTCATCGATTACATATTGACTTCGTCAGGTGAGTATGGTAACTAACATGAACACAACTTAACTTCATGTTTTTAAAAGGCAATTGGTGTGCTTAAGGGTAAGATCAGAAACAAAATTTTGTCTCCTTTAAATATTTATTTATTAATTTAAATGACTTTTTTTAGATCTGTTGGTTTATTTATTTCATTTGATATTATATATTGAGTTTTGATTATATACGTCTATTAAATATAAGCGGTATTGTAGACATTAATTTAATTCTAAAAGTTTTTTGAATAAAACATTTTTTTGAAATTAAAATTGTAGAAGACTTACAGATTAATTTGAATATTAAAACAAATTGAAATATGTTTACCTTCTACAATTTTAATTTCAAAAAAATTTTTATTCAAAAAACTTTTAGAAATAAATTTATGTCTAACAAGCACCGCTTACATTTAATAGACGTATATAATCAAAACTCAATATATAATGGCAAATGGAATAAATAACCCAACAGATATACGAAAGTAATTAAAATTAATAAATAAATATCCAAAGGAGACAAAATTTTGTTTCTGGTCTTACCTTTAAGAAACACCAATTGCCTTTTAAAAACATGAACACACTTAATGGACTTCTTAACGAATATAATTTATTGGAAATATTTAATATATTTAAATATTCGAATAAATTATTTCAGAAATCTGTAAAAAAATGTGCACTATATCTTCAAAAAACAAATATAGTTCTAGACAATCCCGTCTTCAGTCCTCTTTCAATATTCCAAATATCAAAATCAAAAACATAACCTATATCACTCACGTGTTAAAAGACTTAAGCTTCGAAATACAGATCAACTATATAATTCAAGATTGATCTATGTTCTAACAAAATCAAAGAACACTGCGAGTTATTTTAAGGTTTATTTAAATTCATTGACATTCTATAATGAGATTTATTGAAGTCAAAATATAATTATATATTATATATAAAATAAAATAGAAAGGCCTTTCACTTGATAGAAGAAATATAACAAAATTTGAATATTAAAACAAACTGAAATATGTTTATCTTCTACAATTTTAATTTCAAAAAAAAATTTTATTCAAAAAACTTTTAGAAATAAATTTATGTCTAACTTACAGATTAAATCTGTTTTAATATTTAAATTTTGTTATATTTCTTCTATCAAGTAAAAAGTCTTTTTATATTGTATTTATTTAGATTATCTAGATTTCGGTCGAATTATTTTTCAGTGGTATATCTAGGATAAATAAAATATTTGTACTAGAAGAATTAGTTTGAACATGTACAAAGGCGATATTACTTTCATTATCTCTTCATTTTGCGAATTTTCAGTAGAAGTAGATCCCTACATGCATTTTTTTTATGTCGTCATTTAAATACACAAATACTCAAAAAATACACGATATGCTAAATATTCAAATAAAATATTACATCTACTAGGTGTCCTTGATATAATTTAATTATTCATCTAATTTATTTCATACTCGCACTGAATGAGTAAATTTCAGGTCCCAACGTTGCCTCTTTTGCGCTCTTATTCTATGTGAAACACCGTTTTGCTCAAATGTCTGTAATTTTCGAAAATTTAGCTGAAAATGGTCTCAAAAGACTAGTTTGTATTCATTGATGAAGAATCCGAGATCAAAAGTTATTCTATCCGGCCAGATTGCCGGTCCGTAAACACTTTAACTTTCGAACGGAAAGGGTTAGAGACTTAAAACCTTTGGAATGCGTTTAGGACCTAAATATCTCTGTTGTGTTCGTTTGATTAAAATCGCTCCGATGATTCCTCAATTATTCACTTGAAAGTTTTTATTATTTTCCCAAATAATATTCTAAAATAATGATCGAATTGAAGTGAAATTTGATGTCTATGTGTACAATAATGACACAAAAATTTGTACCAAATTTTTGTGAGGATCGGTCGGTCAGGTGGACGAATGTAAAAATGCTAATTTCTAATATTCGATCGAGTTCAAATTTAGTATTTGGATGTCAAATAATGATACCAAGACTAATGCATAATTTCGTGAAGCTTAATCACGAGAATATCTCGAGGTTTTTTCTCATCTGATTTCTGAAAAATTGAAGAAAAGGGGTGAAGAGAAGTATGGAGCCTTTTTGTGGTTATTTGACATCTAGATGCTGAATTTAAACAAAGCACATGCTGTGGTTCCAGTACCGCTCTGCACTCCTCTGCTAAAAAAAATTTACCACAGTTTTTGAGCATAACAGATATGTTGAGAATCCATATTTATTCAAAAAAATTCAATTTTCTAGATCTTATCTTTCAAAAGTTGGCATTTTTTCTCTAGTCGTATGCCTGGACGGTAAACTGTCCTGATACTTGGCACAAATGTTGGTGTCTTTATAACCATCAGACTCATTTTGCCTATTAACGAAATTGATTGATTGATGATTTATTCAGATGGTATAAGTTATTATTAGAAAAACATTTAATTATCTACGAGATGTCATCTAAGTAGGGTTTGTATTGTGAACATCCCAGGATACACAACTATCACCCTGAAACCTAAAAATCACAACAAGCTTTAAAATAATACAAATGAAAAAGCAACGTAGGATAATACAAATGAAAAAGCTACGAGGAATACTATTGAGGAGGAGAGGACATTCAGTTGAATAGTTTTTTAAATGCATCATAATTAACATCAATGTATTTTTTTCACTCCTTTTCTGCTCTTCATGGACTTAAGATATAAATTGAGTTTATTCACTAATTTCGGTCCAAAGTAGGAAATAAACTGCTGTGTTTGACTTTTTGTATATGGAGGAATTGTGATAGAGAGGTTAGTGATAGTTCTTGTGTTAATCAACCAAGTATTCAGGTCCTTAAGCTGCCCTAAAAGTTTCATCCCCTAGTTCTTTCCGTTCGAAAGATAGAGTGATTGCCCAGACAGATTCTTCTTCGTTTGGGACATTTTCGGCTCCAAATTCTAAATCTGCAAGCTTATATTCCATTCCTTTGTTATAGTTCATTTTGAAAATGGAATCAGTAAGAATTTACTTCTATTATATTTTCATTATTGAGGATACAGTAACACAATTTTGAAAAATTTGAATATCAAAACAGATTTAATCTTCTACAATTTTAATTTCAAAAAATTTAGTCAAGAATTAAATTAATGTCTTTATAAGCACTGCTCATATTTAATAGACGTATAAAATCGAAATTCATCATACAATATCAAATGGAATTAAGAAAAACCAACGAATATAAATTATCAATTAAAATTAATAAATAAATAAACAAACATTTTTTGTTTCGTTCCAGGCATGCGTACTGAACTCTTCAGACGAACGTACGCAGCGCCGTTTGTTACAAAATGTGTTGTTTTCTGATCCTATAATATATTTATGGAAAATAACTCTTTCTCAAATATATTAAACATAATTTGAAGAACTTCTCAAAAACTAATTTATTTGAAATATTTAATATATTTAAATACATTACTTAAAAAAATCTCAAAACATGTAGCACATCCTCAAAAAATAATTAAAATTCAGATAAGACCAGTTCAACTTTACATATAAAAAATAATAAAATCAATTAACAATAAATAGACTTACGGAATGCAGTCATGAAAAATATGTGATTTTCAGGAACATTCACATAGGTACATCTAATATCCACGGTACTCTATGTTCTATGCTCACAAAAAAATTACACAAAGTTTATAAGGCACTCTAATGGTCTTAGTTTAAAACATTCAACGCCGTATAATAAATTTCTTTATTTAAAAACCTGATATAATTATATATTATATATGAAATACACAATTTTGGTTTGTATTACATTTTCAAACAGGTATACTACTCTGTCAAGAAAGTACCGGAAATTTTCAATTAAAACAACATTTTTACATTTAATCATCAAAATTTATTGGGTCGCCTTCAAAATAGGCTCCATTTGCTCCAATACATCTATGCCAACGGCACTTCCAATTATCGAAACATTTTTTATAGGCGCTTTCCGGGATTGACTTTAGCTCTCGCGCCGAATTTTGTTTTATGGCTTCAATCGACTCAAAACGGGTGCCACGAAGGGGCAATTTTAGTTTTGGGAAGAGGAAAAAGACGCAGGGAGCCAAATCCGGCGAATACGGTGGTTGCTGCAGCACGTTTGTTGAGTTTTTGGCGAGAAAGTCAGTCACAATCGTAGCTCGGTGAGAAGGCGCGTTATCGTCATGCAAAATCCATGAGTTGTTCGTCCACAAATTTGGCCGCTTCTTACGGATACGCTCACGCAAACGTTTCATAACGCCTAGGTAATACTCCTTGTTTACCGTCTGACCCTCTGGAACGAATTCGTAGTGCACCACGCCACGGATATCGAAGAAAACAATGAGCATCACCTTCATTTTCGAGCGGCATTGGCGTGGTTTTTTCGGTTTCGGCTCATTTTTTGCCACCCATTCCGATGATTGCTGGCTTGTTTGCATATCGTACTCGTAGACCCAGGTCTCACCACCAGTTATAATGCGTTTCATGAATGTAGAATCGGAATTACAGCGACTCAGCATGTCTGAAGCAACCTGTTCGCGATGACGTTTTTGAAGAAAATTCAGGTCTTTCGGTACGAGTCGTGCGGCCACCTTTCTCATGCCCAAAATATCAATCAAAATCATACGTGCGGACTCGTGGGATATCTTAAGATCATGTGCTATCTCTCTCAAGCTGGTACGACGGTTTTTCAGCACCCTTTCCTTAATTTTATCGACGTTATCTTCGATCGAAGCCGTCGATGGGCGTCCACTCCACGACCGTCCTTGAAGGCTCTGTACCACTGATATGCACGAGTTTTCGATAGAGCATTATAACCAAAGGCCTTTTGCAACATTTTCAATGCATCGGCACACGAAAATTCATTTGCAACACAAAACTTTAAACAAATTCTTTGCTCAACGTAATCACCCATAGTAAAAATCGGCACGCACTCTGACATCGACTGACTTAATCAGCTGTTGCAAACACACTAGTTGACAGATTCCGCTCAAGCTTGGCATAGTAATTAAGGACAGTGGTACCAACCTAGGAAAAAACATTTACCGATAATTCCCGGTACTTTCTTGACAGAATGTATGAGCAAAAGGATGTTCCTTGGAACAAGGGAGCAACAAATAGCTACACTACATTGAAAAAATAGTAGAAACAGCCGAAAACAACTGAAATATTTCTGATTACAAATCAATGGAGTTCGTAAGTTTTTTTTAAATTTTACTGGCTTATAACTTTGACATCAACTACTCCTAGATGTTGCAGATATAAAATGATGTACACTAGTTTAATATTTCCACTTCTTAGAGATCATCAAACTTGTATGAAATCAACCAGTTTTTCACAGAAACAATGGTACACCAGAAAAAATTTCTTTTGCACATAAAAAAATATTACGACATGAAATATTCAGTTCGTAAATACTGAAATTTTATTTAACAACTTCAGTGGTAGTATTAGTTGAAACATTTTCACGCTACGCTTGTAATGCCACGTAATTCTATAGAAATCGATACTCAAAGATAATGAGGATTTTGAGCAAAGGCAGAAAATGACACCTTATTAATACAAAAACTTCTCAGTGATCTTTTATACTGTACAATCTATATGACTACCTATCTGAACTGTGTAAGAACCAGAAATAAATATGATTTTTTCTTGTTTAGATAGGAAGAAGCCCGTTCCCAAATATTATCGTATAGCACCTACTCTTTCTCCAGCTACCCCAAGGTTATGTTCATTATTAGAGATGAGTGCATTGGTTGGATTCTCCAGCTCAGCTAACTGCAACGAGAGCAGGGATGGTCTGTCAACAACTAATGCCGAAAGACTTTCTTCGAAAATCGAATCAGAGAACACACCGTCTATTCTAACACCTGGTAAGTTCTAGTTGAATTTTCTTCATGATTCACTTCAATTTTCGTTCATATAATGCAAAAACGCTTCGTTAAGGAGCTAGAGTTCACTGAAGATGACGTCCAGGCAACACTTTTTGTCGCATCTCCAAAACGGCGTCACCTAAAGTGTTGAAATTTTACGCATTGGCTAGTATAAAAAAATGGTTTCAGTGCATTTTTTCATGTCAAACATAAGCTTATCATTTTGGGGAGACGAAGGGTATGTTTAGTAACAACTCTTTTACCTTTCTTTATTTTACAAGTAATACATCAAATTCATAAAATATTTTTTCTTGAGAAAAGGTGCTCCGGTTTTCAGAAAAATTGATTGCAAATTTTCTCTCCGTTTACTACTCGTTATCTAAAGAATCATAATTATGTGAGTGGAATATCAATTTCTTGTACTTAATTTCAATTATTTTATAAAAGCTTCACCTTATGAAACAATATATACGAAATCATTTAATTTATTTAAAGTTCATTTTTTAAAGAACTACTAATGTGGAAAGAAGAAGCTAAACGATGAAATAGCAGAAGCAAAACAAACACAATAAAAATATCAACAATCTTGCTCTACGTTATTTTGAACGCATGAATTCATTCTTTTATGTAGATATCACTGTATTCGCGCCAAAATTCACACGTTATTTCTAATTTCATTACAGGCTTGTTGGATTGACCCCCACAGTTGGTCTCGTGTTTCTGTCGGTCTCGAATAGACCTTTGATTTTAAGTATCCCTAAATCTATAAATCGCAAGGATTCAAATCGGGGGAACTTACCGGCCAGTAAATTGAACCTCCTCTTCCTATCCAATGTTGTCCATATGCATTGTCTAAAAAATCTCGAACGCTTCTTGTGAAATGTGCACCCGTCATGCTAATACCATAGATTTTGACGAACATAAACGTTGGCATCGTCAAACAATTGCGGTAGTTTATTCTGCAAAAAAATTCAAATAATTTTTACCATTCATGCGGTTTGGTAGCTCAACAGATCCAAGTAAATAATTATCGACTAATCCTATCCAGATATTAATCGAAAATCTCTGTTGAAAATTTCATTTTATAAGGCTTTTCTCCCCAATATGCATAAGAATGAGAATTGTGCATATTGAATTCCTTCTTTAGCGAAGGTTGCTTCATCGTAGAATAAAATGGATGAAGAAAAATTTATGTTCTCTGAGTTTGCAACCCAGTGTAAAACTGAGCTGCATTAGCATGCAGAGCTTATACTTTCCTGAAATGATGGGGATGCAGGTTTTCTCTGCGAATAATGTTGACTTCGAAATATCAGGGTGCCTTGAATTCAGTCTTCTGACGCTAATCTCTGGATTTTCATCAATTGCTTGAATTATATCATCTTCGTATTCTTCTTTTTCTTTAGCATTTCGTCACGCACGGATATGTTTAGGATTTACTCATCCACTTTTTCGAAGTCCTTGGTGGATATAGGTAAATGTTGAATGATAAGGATGTGAATAAAAACAATATTCTAGTTTCCGCTAATATTTTATTACACTACGATCGTTATGTCATACCATGACTTCTTCAGGTTAGTATTACAAGATACTGAGTATACCATGAACAAGAATTTCATTATTGGACATGGACATGGACATACCAAAAAATAGAGGGGGTGAACAGAGAATTCTGAAAAATACAATTTTAATTTAAAAAAAATTTTTATTCAAAAAACTTTTAGAATTAATTCTAAAAGTATTCTGAAAAATGATTCAAAAAAGATTCAACAAAAGGGAGCTACTTAATTCTGTTTGGTTATTCAATAATATTGTTCTTTTATGATATCTATTAATTTCTAAAGTTTCTAATAAGTTTAATCTGAAACTTTTGTTTTCTGTGTGTAAAATTTCAAAGTTACTATTAAAACTATGTCCTGTGTCTAGAAGGTGCTCTGCATAGGTTGAATTTCCCTTTTTGTTACAATAACATTAATGCAAAACTTATATCGTTTGATGGAAAGGATTTATTTCCGTCCATACCAGTCAAGGAAACCATAAAATTATTAGATAACTTCCTACTCCGAAAAAGAACCAATTCGGTAATAAAACAAGAAATAATGGGTGTTTTAACAGTTTGCTTGCAACAAAATTATTTCACTTTCAACGGCAAGATTTACATAGATAACGGAAATCCTTTGATTCCGTTATTATCCGAAATTTTTATGAATTCCTTAGAAATTAGCATAATAAAAAGCCCCTATTTTAAATGTTTCATTTATTGGTACAGATATGTTGACGATGTTCTATGTTAATTCAATGGCACTGATAGACAATTTTCTTTGTTTGTGGATTTCATAAACAAATTATCCCCAACCATACAATTCACTTATGAATTGGAAAAAAACAATAGTATAAATTTTTTGGACTTAACTATCACTAAAATTAATAATAAACACGTTTTTTCAATATACCGGAAACCAACCCATACAGATAGCACAATCCACTTCACATCAAACCACCCATACTCACAAAAATTAGCAGCATTTAATAGTATGTTATATAGATTAGCCAACATACCCATGTCACGTGAGAATTTTGACAAAGAATATAACATTAAACAGATTGCGTTGAACAACGGTTTCAACGTCTCGATTATTGAGAATCTTTTCACAAAATTACAATTAAAGCTGGCTTTGAAATTAGTATATCCTATAAATAATGATTCAATTGAAAGTAAATACATTTCGTTGACATACTTGGGACCAAAAACAGAAAAGGTAGCTAGATATTCAAAGAAGAACCACAATTTTAGAATTTCTCATAAAACGAATAACTCCCTAGGAAAATTATTAAAAAATAATAAAGATAAAACATCTAAGAATAAGAAATCTGGTGTTTATAAGTTGCGGTACTTGCCATTTTGCTTATGTTGGTCAGACAGGAAGACCGTTCCAGACGGTAAGGGAACATGAAAAATGTTATTGTAACAAAAAGAGAAATTCAACTTATGTAGAGCACCTTCTAGACACAGGACATAGTTTTAAAAGTAACTTTGAAATTTTACACACAGAAAACAAGTTTCAGCTTAAACTTGTTAGAAACTTTAGAAATTAATAGATATCATAAAATAAAAATATTATTGAATAACCATACAGAATTAAGTAGCTCCCCTTTGTTGAAACTTTTTTGAATCATTTTTCAGAATTCCAAAAGAATTGTAAAACTCTCTTCACCTCCTCTATTTTTTGTTATGTTCATGTACTATATAATGAAATTCTTGTTCATGGTATACTCAGTATCTTGTAATACTCACCTGAAGAAGTCATGGTATGACGTAACGATCGTAGTGTAATAAAATTTTAGCGGAAACTAGAATATTGTTTTTATTCATATTTTCAAGATGAATTTCCGTCAAGTAAAGACCGAAACAATCATAGATTTGAGAAAGATGTCCTCTGTTTGGAAATTTTTCCGCATATCGACTCTAGCTGCTCTAGCATTAGGTACATGGCATTTCAACATATGATAAATGCATGTCGGCATATTCTTCGTTGTTATGAACCATTTTTGCGAAATAAATGTAATATTCAACGGGAACAAGAGACTCACAAATCAATTTAGTATTTCAAAACCGCCTTTGACAATCTCTTGATTTGTAAATTATTCATTTATTCTATGATTCCTTTATAATCATAGATCTACCAGTTCATTGTTCATTATTATGACAAGCGATTTCTGTGTTTGGGAATACCTACTGAAAATAATTGATGTACTTATGTCCGAAATAAGCACGAGACCAACTTTAAAAATCGATTCAACATGAATGAAAATTTTGGTGGAACACGATGACCTTAGTGTAATAGAATTAATTCATGCATTCAAAATAACGTAGACAAAGATTTTTGATATTTTCATTGTGTTTGTTATGCTTATGTTATTTCATCGTTTAGTTTCTTGTTTCTACATTAGTAGTTCTTCAAAAATGAGTATATTAAATGATTTCGTATTGATTGTTTCATAAGCTTTTATGAAATAATTAAAATTGAGCGCAAGAAATTGATATTTCACTTACTTTATTATGATTCTTTAGATAACGAGCATTGAGTAGTGAACGGAGAGAAAATTTGAAATCAATTTTTCTGAAAACCGGTGCAACTGGACGATATCACACGAGAGCACTTTTTTTCGAGAAAAAATATCAGTTCATGAATTTGATGTATAACTTGTAAAATAATCAAAGATAAAAGAGTTGTTACTAAAAATACCCTTCGCCCCCCCTCCTAAAATGTTACGCTTATGTTTGACATGAAAAAATTTACTATTTTTTTTATATAAGCCGATGTGTAAAATTTCAACACTTTAGGTGACGCGTTTTGGAAATATGCGACAAAAAGTTTTGCCTGGAAGTCATCTTCAGAGGGCTCTAGCTCTTTAACGAAGCAATTTTGCATGTCTTAAATAATGTCTAGAGCATCCACTAGAAGCTTGTCGGTCTAATTATAGAACACCCTGTATATAGTGTCCTTGGCCAATTTATTAGACGCCCTAAGGATTTTTTGTATTTACCTGTATTGCCCGGGAACGAAAGCAAAATATTTGAATATAAAATCCACAGCTTTTATCCAGGAATTTCATTATATTCTATTTTTTATTTATATTTAATGTGTGGCATTACAATGTTGACATATTGGTACCAGAGTATGAATCAGTACATTTTGTTTCCATGCCAAACATGCAGTAACATTCAATTACAATGTAGCCCAACAGTTTTCTTTACTTTATTTTTATTACTTTAACCTGAGCTCCACAATTTCTCGAAGTTACATTAGCTGTTATAATCGTTATTATCGTTATTTATGGCGAGCGGGCATCTGTCCACTCTACCACTGAGTCCGCACGGACTATTTTGGTTCACCACTAATTTATATCTCCCCGACGAGATCCAGCTTTTGGATAAAACCGATAATCTTGTTCAGGGGTAATTTTTTCAGTTCGCTGTGAGCTATAAAAACCTGGCCAAAGACCTCGAATCTGATGCGACTCACCGCTGGGCACTCTGAGACTATGTGCATGGCTGTTACAGTGTCCTCAAGACACAGCGTGCATTCATTGTCTTCAACAAGACCGATTTTGTGCAAATGCGCTTTCAGTCGCCATCTTTTTGTTCGAAGCTGTTCCAAGGAACAACTTCAAATGTTTCAGGCCAGAATGGCTCCGCCAGAAAGACTCTAGCCTTGAGTTCATTCTGCCTGTTATCGCCTCGTTAGCCACATCATGTGGTATTCCCAGGAATGGTTCCGGTCCTACCAGAGGCAGCGCAGCTCCAGAAAATGCGAGCCGATCCGCCTCCTCGTTACCCAAATAGTTTGAGTGGCTCTGTATCCAAACCAGAGTGACTCCGTTATACATACCGAGCCTGTTTAAAGCCGTGCGGCAACTCCAGACTGTTTTGGATGTAAAACAGCTGGATTCCAGAGCTTTTAGTACTGACTGACTATCAGTAAATATTTTGATTTTACCGTGGTGGATTTGCCGTTTTATCAGCAGTTCCGCCGCGGTCTCAATGGCAAATATTTCTGCCTGGAATATGGTGGCGTTTTGACCGAGACTCAATGAGATGTTAATTCTCGGTTTACTCCCATAGACTCCCGCTCCTGTTCCGTTCGTCGTTCGCGAGCCGTCTGTGAATAAGCCAAGGTCGGTTCTCAATAGAACCTCAGCATGCTGGGTTTCCATTCGTCCCGGCTGGGGACGATTACATTGAAATTTCGTCCCTGGCTCGTGATTTTTGACATTAGATCCGAGGGCATCGATAGGATACTGTTCGTTAAAAGCTCGTCCAGCAATCTCGAGTCTTCCATCACTATTGCCTCTGGCCTGTCAATCGTCAGTTGATATAGTTTGTATGTGGTCCGTTCCGCCTCCCTCTTCACGAGTAGGTGCAGGGGTGGTAGATTTAGTAGGACCTCCATGGCTGCCGTGGGTGTGGTGCAAACGCACCTGTAATTGCAAGGCAGATTTTATCCAGGAATTTCATTATATTCTATTTTTTATTTAAATTTAGTGTGTGGCATTACAATGTTGACATATTGGTACCAGAGTATGAATCATTACAGATCTCTTCCAGTCGATAACTCGCGTGCTGCAGGTTCCGATACCGATACAATCAGACATAAGATCTTTTCCCCCTGTAGGCTTCCTAACACCTTCAACGTTTATAATAATTTCGTTTCCATGCCAAACATGCAGTAACATTCAATTACAATGTAGCCCCACAGTTTTCTTCACTTTATTTTTATTACTTTAACCTAAGCTCCACAATTTCTCGAAGTTACGTTAGCTGTTATAATGAAGCATATATGTTAATATGTTAATTTGGCTGAGAAAAAACCCATTCGTTAGTCACTACTACGGCTGAGCTGGAGATTAGGAAGAGATAAATATTAAGCGTGGCTTATTACTACGATTATTCATTCTATTGTTAATTTGATTATTCTACTTTGTCCGTAACCCAGGACTGGGACTTTTTTCAGGTGATAGCTCTCCGGGTCAGCGAACCCCTGGAATCTGCATAAGGGCAAGAGTAGATTCATTTCTCCTGCGGGGTAGATAAAGGGATGTACCCCCTGCTACCCTAATATTCCCTTTATCAACATCATGTGTATCGGCCGGGCGGACCCCTCATCCTAGTAGAGCTTCGTAAAGGTACTAAATTTTCCTTCTGAATCGCTCACCAACGATTCTTCCTCCTGTTCGTTTCCATTCGATTCTCTCTCGTTTTGCTCTGATAACATGTTGTGCTGCGGAATCATCATTGAATGAAACGTTCCGGGTTCTTCCATGTTATCATCCGACCCCGTGTCACTATCTTCTTGAGATTCTCTAGTTCCTTCTTCGGCTTCTCCCATTGTCTTATCTAATCTTTGGGCTACATACCTCTTCAGCCTGTTCACATGAGGTACCTGCTCTTCTCTTCCACCACATTTCTTTATCTTACACATTGCAGGTCCTATCATTTCCGTTATCCTGTAAGGCCCATCCCAACTTTTCACTAAATTTTTCGATAAACCGCGTTTTATGTTTGTCATTTTCAGATGTACCAAGTAGCCTAGCCGGAATTGATGTTCCGTTGTGTTCATATTCTACGTTTTTATTCTAGTCTTTTATGTGTTTTGGTAAACATCCCTATATACATCATGAAGCCTCTCTAGGAGTTCTGCCGTATAATTGTCCTCGTAGTCATACCAAATTCTTCCAGATTCCAAAGTCTTTGGGAATAATTTGGTCCCCTCCGTGTAACAAGAAAAACGGGCTATAGCCTGTCGAATTCTGGATTCTTCCTCGGTAAGCCATCAGGACGAACGGTATCCAACTATCCCAATCCCGTTAGTCATTACTGATATACTGGGATAACATATCCTTCAAAACTCTGTGCATTCTTTCTATTTGTCCATTGGAAGTAGGTGCATAGCTAAAAGTTTGAATCTTCTCTATTCCTAAGATTTTACACATTTCCTTGAATAATGGTGGAAGTAAAGGTCGCTCCTCGGCCTCTTAGTAATTTTCTCGGTGCTCCATGTCTGATGATGATGTTTTCTACAAAAGCTCGAACGATGGTGTCAGTTTTCTGGACAGGAGGAGGTATTGCTTCCACATATTTTGTAAAATAATCTTGGAACGTGAGTAGGTATCGGTTTCCATTTAAAAATGTTACTAGCGGTCCTACTTTATCCATGGAAGTCAGTTCCAGAGGTTAAGTGGTAGTGGTGAATCGTTGTAAGAGGGCTTTCTTTTGATGGGGAGATGTTACATGAGTCACAACTCGTACAATTCTTTCATTTTTGGGTATCGGGATTATGTACTGTCTCAATTTTCTTCGGGTCCGAAAGTACTCCATTCTGCGTTATTATGTGTCCCAGGTTCTTAACTTCCATTAATGAAAATTCACATTTTTTGGGTTTAAGTTTAACGTTGGGTTAGCTTCTCTAAGTCGTTCAAAAACCTTTCTCAATTTTTCACGTCGATCTTCATTTCCTGTAGAGCTGAAAATGATTATATCATCTAAATAAACCATACACAACTCTCCAGTAATCCGGCTAAGATGATATTCATAAATAGTTGAAAAGTTGACGGAGCATTCTTCAGTCCAAATGGCATCTTCACATACTCGTAATAACCTTGAAAGGTACTGAAACCTGTTAAGGGAATATCTTTTTTTTCCATAACAATCAGATGATACGCCTCTGACACATCAATAACACAGAACAATGCTTCTTTTCCATTATTGCATTATTGAATTAAATCCGAGATATTCGGAAGTGGATAATATTCTGTTTTTGTTACGCTGTTTAATCCTCTGTAATCGATGCACATCCTGATTTTCTCTTCCCTACTTGGTGATTTTTTTGTCTCTCAGACGACGGGAGCTGACCATGGACTAAACGATGGTCGAGTAACCCCAGCATATAATAATCTATCAATTTCCTTCTGCAAAACTTCGCGTTGATGATATGGGATCCTATAGGGTGCTTTACAAATGGACTGAGATCTGGGTTCTAAACTTATTCCATGTTTTAGTTTATTTGTACTGGTTAATCTTTCATCTTCATCTAAAAAATGATCTTGATACCCCCGTATCAATGTAGTCGATTTTCAGAGTGGATTCGACATTTGCATGTGGATACACAGATTGTATCCACATGCAAATGTCATTTTCAAAAGTTAATCGCCCAATTAGTCCGTTATTCCGTTATTCATCTTCTCCCATAACATCCATCGCCTTAGCCAAGATTTGTCGTTTAATAAGTTTGACTTCCCTAGAAGATACGTTTACTACTCGAATCCAAATCAGTTAAATTTACCATCAAATAATTTGCTACATGTATATGCCCATTTCCTAATTTCCTTGTTTCACAAACCATAAATTTGCCCTCAATATTCTTTTTTAATATTCCTCGTATCAATGCCTCAGTCCGAGCAGGTATAGTAACTCCTGATTCCAAATGAATATGAGTCTCTCATCCCGATTCATTTTTCTTGTCGAATTTGCTGTTCGACTTTTCCTGACTCATTCTACTTCCATTAGTATTCTCTTCAACATCCTTTAAAATCCCAATTTCCCTAAATACATCCTGCGGGTTTTCCTTCACCCTTTCATCTCGTAATTCCTCAAATCCTCCTATTCTAGCAGTTCCTGTCAGTATCTTACAAGAGTATTTTCCAGTTTTACCTGTGGTTCCTCCGTTTGTGCATAAGCGTCCACCGCCTTGACCATAATTCTGACCTCCTTACTCTCACACATTTCCCTAAAAGTTTCCATTCTCACTTTTCTTCTTTATATCGTTCTTCCTTTTCTTCCATTTGTGTACCTACATCCCTACCATATTTTCCGTCACTATTACTGCTTGGACAGTTTTCTTCATTTCCATAATTTGATTTACAACGTCGTTGATCATTCCTGAGATTCTCCATCGAATTGCAATCAAGATGATCCTCTCTGCGCTTGTTTACAATAGAACCTATATCTCGAATACCCTCCTCGTCTTGTTGGCCGATTTCTTCCTTACGTATTAACTCAAATGTTCTTCCTCACATTGCAACGAAAGGTCGTTGATGATAACTTATATGTGCTTCATTAGCATAAAGTAAATCTTTTCCCAGAATCATGTGAACATTTCCCAGAGTGTTGTTATCACACACGATAGCCGTCCAGGTGGTATACAATTTCTCTCCTTTAGGTCCTATCGAAACACTAGCAGTACCCCACATTCGTAGAGTATGTCCCGTTACACTTATAAGCTAATACCTATTTACTTTCTCTGCTCCAATTCCATTCCTTGGAACTGAGCTATCCCGTACATTACGGAGTACTCTATAAGATCCGGGATGTTAAGAAGTACTCTAAGATGTGGGGGTTTATGGAGTACTCTAAAAGATCTAGGAGTTTACGGAGTACTCTTAAAAATCTGGAATTATACGAAGTAATCTAAAGAGCGCTAACCTTTTTATCGTGATCGTCTAGTGGCGGGCGAATAGGATGTTACGTTGTGTAGGCAACCCAAATTACACCTAACGAAAGCAAGGAAACAGTGACGGGAGGTTCAAATATTCGAAACACAATAATACCAGAATAATATTTTTATCACTAATATTTCAAAGCAACAACCCTCAATAAATGGAAACACATTAATCAGCTAGTTGTTAAATCTACTCTACGCAGTGGTCCGCAAAGCACCCCAGTGAAACCAATAGCGCCCCGGGTCTAAATGACTTATTACTACATATTGTTAGGTCGGTACCCGCTCAAATCAGATATCATTCTTATGCAGCGGAAAGGGTTAAAGTAATGCAGGTAAGGGGGATACAGCCAGCGTGCACCTTCCGGTAACCAGTGCTGAACCTTCCGTTACAAGGGGTAAGTTTAAACGGATAGTAAGGTAAGGGTAACTGTGGTATGCCCAGGAGATCTCCTTGAAGAGGGGATCTAACATAATTCGAGTCAACCCGAAAAGTTACTATCAAAATGGACTGTATCTAGCCACCTCGGGGTGACCAGGAAGGCTTAACTCTTACTGAAGAACGGACCGAACACTACCAGAAGGGTCACGCAAACTAATCCCTGGAGATATCACAGTACCCGGAACAAATATCTAGCACTCACACATTCTCACAATAACGTTGGATATCTGGAGCTATTTACTGTCTCTATACGATATGTCATCCTCTACCAGGACTACTCTGCGGTTTTAGAACGCCACTGGTTCACAAGGAATACAATCTTCAAGGTAAGCGGGCACATGCATATGACAAATGTGTAACATGAACTGACTAGGACATTATAAAATAGATACAGTACCCCATCACCTAGGTGCGTTAATGAACGTTACAGTAAGAACAAAGAAATAGGTAGCCGGGAATCACACTAGAGTACATGCAAAGCAGTTACATACCAAGCACCGCAATCATTAAGAACAGATAATACAACTATTAGCAAGTATTATGCAGATAAAGAACCATTATTTAGAAATACAGCAAAAAGCAATCAGGCACCGAGAGAAAGTATACAATACAAACAGAAAACTTGTGAGGGTCGCTTTAGTTATGTACAAAGGCAATGCAATTTAGTTAAAACATTCCGGTCGGATTAAATAACAGTGAAGCAAATATACAAGAAGGAAAAGCGATAAATGGAAGTACAAAGAACGAGCGTGCAATCACTAATTTCACATTAACAATAAGGTGGTATTCAAAAATGTGAAGCATGCAATTAATCAGAAGCATTTAAAAGAAGTTCACTTACTAAGAGTTACCAAGGAGGACTGTTGTAAGTACTATTATATCGAGTATGTTACTAAGTTGCTCATGAGGTTTATTTCCAAGAACCTTCCTCACGAATGAATTAAAAAACAATGGGGACGCTACCAGGACATTATTCCCCTTTGTTATTCTCACTAATCACGTACGTGTCAAGTTACCGCAACACAGAGTATTTTGACACAGAAAATAAAGCGGGTAAATACAATGACATAATGGTGGAATTTATATAATCTATCAGGGACTCTGTGACTCTTATGATCCTTAGAGGATCCGGACCTCTTCAGAACTAATTCCTTTTTAATTAGCGTCACCGCTGCACTAAGCAAAATCTTGACTTATTCACATTCAATTTAATGATTGTTGCCCCCCCGACAATCCCTAGCGAAGTGTCCTGTTGACCGCAAGAATAGCATCCTGCTTTCGGTGTGCTATCTGGTTCTTTCCAAGTAACTCGCTTCTTATTGCAGTCCTTTGTGAGGTGCCCCGCATATCCACATGATGCGCATAGATCATCATTTTCTATTGCCGATATCCTCATATTTGATACGCGTCCTTGTACCATCATGATAGTTGTTTCTTGAAGTGTTAGCAACTCTTTCGCTTTTTCCAAATCTAAATCCTCTTCTCTTAATAACATCATTCACGTCTCCCTCATTAAATCCTTGCGCAGTCCAATTTTGAACTACTGATTCAGTACCAATTCCTTATTTTTCTTCCTAATCCCTGCCTCCTCTTCCACTGTTGCTCCCTCTAAATCTTCACGTAATAGATTCGTTCCTACTAGGCGGAGTCTGGTACAAAATGAGGATACATCCTCATCATGTCTCTGGAACCGCCTTCTTAAATTCCACTGGTTCTCACCGGGCAGCCGGAACGGTGTGAATTTCTGCTCATGATATGCGAGTATATCCAATCCTCGATCAGACTTGAAACAATTATAGACCTCTCCGACAAATTTAAATTTGAGTAATTTTAAGGTTTCTTCTTCCGTCCATCCATCCAATTTAGATCTCAACTCCAATTTGTGAAAATACCTAGCCGCTACTTTCCCGGAAAAATTCTCGAGTGTTGTGGCTATCATCCCTAACGAGTTAATTCCTACACCTCGTAACAAATTTGTTACGTTAGTTTTCGACGAGGAACACCAAGAGTAGGCAACATTTTGAAACTCTTATTATTGTCCGTAATAAAAAAATTGAAATAACTGTATTTATATTATTTTATTTCCACTAAACTGGCTGAACCTTGACAAAATACAAAATAAATGAAACTAAAGGTTTTTTTATTATTCCAGAATATTCCTATCAGGATGATTATACGTTATTCTAAACAAATCAATATCAAATGAATAATTTATATCCCTTTTTGATCCGATGGAAAGAACAACAATTTATCCAGTTTATACCAACTTTAACCATGTATCTACACACAAATAAAATTCCCCAGAACAAATAACAATTAGATATAATAACCGACTCTTGAACTGACGCCCCGTAACACACAAAACAACCAACACACTATTTCAAAATAATTAAAAATGTTTTCCCTACTGATAAACTAACTAGATGTTTAAATGATATATCGTCCCATCAATTCTTATTGACACGATTTTAAACCCTACAAAATTTTAAATTAAATCATTACGACATCACTGAATTGAAATGAAACAATTAATCTTTTCTTTACTTCTTTCTTTTTCTCTATATTCAGAAAAATATTGACGAAAATCCCACCGCTCGGTCACCAGTTTGTAATAAATACGACTACTTTCTTTTTTTATAGCGATTTTGATCTTACCAGTTTCATAAACAATATCAAAAAGCTCCTTTATGATAAAGTCCCTTTATGAAAAAGGATCCTTTAAATGGGACCCTCAGTTTAATAAACGCACATTGACCGTCCTTTACTTAAAGCTTCCTTTAATGCGCCGGTCATATGTTTCCGACTGTTGGCTATACTAATGATTTTACGAATATAGTTGGTGATATTCTGTAAAAATTGTGAGTTATGCGTCGGAACTTGTAAAAAGAAAAACAAAAGAAGCATAAATCAGTCTCTGCATAAACATGGTTATGTGCAGAAGACAGTATATTGAAATTTATATCATTATTACGTGCGAATTGTTATATTTTAGTAAACCTGAGTTATATGAATGAATATGGAAGAAAAGAGAAAAAAAGTATTACTTTAAAACCTGAGGAGGAACTACGTCTCTTGGAATTGATTGAAAAAGAGAATTTCAATGTTATAGGATAAAGTCTGGCAGAGAATAGCAACTGCTTTCAATGCACAACAGTTCTCCATTGGAGAAATGGAGACCAGCTCGAATCCAAATATGACAATATAAAAACTTAAAGTAGAAAGATGGTAGCTGCTCAACGCAGTCATATTAAAGGGGCTGGTGGTGGGGCTTCATTGAAATTGAGGAAGCCAATTTCCAAACATTTGAGCCCAACTGTTAGGAACCCACTTGCCGAAGCGAAAGAGATGTATTATAAAAAAAGAGAACTAGTAGAAGCTCAAATAGTGGCTATCCAGGAAGAGAATAGATGAAAAGAAGAGGAGCATTCGAAGCTTGAAATATTAGATTTGCAAATTAGGAGATGAAGAGAAAATTGAATAATAATAATTAAATCTTTTTCATTTTGAATGCACTTTCTGGGAAAAGCGGTATTAGAATTCTATCAGCACTGCTGCAGACTATGAAATCCACTCAAATTTGAATTAAAAACAGAAATTTCAATAACACATATTTTTATTTCTTTATTCTCACTTGAAACTTTTTCAGATGTTACCTAAAGTAAAATAATGAATCAGAAATACAAACATAGAAGCCTATCTAAATACATACCTTGTAAAATCTTATAAAAATCATATGAAATCTTGTCATGTTGAATATACAAATTGAATATGAAGAATAGTTCCACAAGTGACAAGCAAATTTATTTTCAATTATCACACAAATATAAATTTTAAATTAGCAAAATGTTTATTAATAATAGACTCTCGCTTGACGAGCTGCATTAACATTAGTTGAATTTGTTTGAAAGTCCTCTTCCTCCTGCAATCATTCATTTGGAAATATTTCGTTCATATCTACATATTGTGCAAAACAACGGTAGCAACAATAATTGTCCTTATGGTCGTTAACTTAACACTCATTCCTTTAGAAAGTATAGGAAAATGACGTTTCCAAACTCCATACTTTCTCTCCACCACATTTCTAGTTCGTATACTTGACTGCTTATATAAATTTTCAGTTGCAGTTTTAGCTTCCGGTAACTTTGTCATAAGATAAGTCTGCAAACTATAACCATTACCACCAAGTAACAAATACCGTCAAAATTTACCACTCTCAAATTGTCTCTTCAAGACACTATTATTAAAGATGGTTTGATCATATATTTCCCGTTCCTCTGAAAATTGTCAATTTAATGATTTGGTATACATAAAATTATATCAACAAAATGATAAATCGAAAGTTGTTTACCTGATAAAGGGAAGTACAATTAATCTGCAATTTTTTGAAGCAAAGATTAAACAGTTGGTTTTGTCAGACAAAAACGATAGAAGAAATCTAGATCATCTAACGTGGAAAAATGTCTCTCTTGTAAATTTTTGGTCTTCTCGCAATTATTCCTTCATCATTTGATGAAGAAGTAGAACTAAAATCAGCATTCAATATTTGGTGCAACATATTTCGTAGTACGCTAAAATTAAACAAAATGGGTAAATGTGACAGAACAAGGTTATGTCCACTGCCTTCGTGTTTATCGAGCACCTGCGCAGTGTCGAGCTTCACGTTAAAGGATCCTTTTCCAGCCGTAAAGGGCCGATTTTCTCACTTTAAGACGCTTTTAAGTTCCCTTTAACCTCAAAATTTGTTTATGAAACACGTTTTATCATTGAAGGAGACTTTTTGGGAAAAAGGAGGCTTTAATTTCGTTTATGAAACCGGCCGTCATCGATCAATTCTGTTTTGATATTCAAAGTTTATAAGTTTTATATTTTGTTTCTTATGGCATTAATGAAATTAATGAAAATAACCTCTGGTGAAGATACACATAAATTCACTACTAATAAATAAATAACTGTATTTAAGGCCATTGACCTAAGTTCTTCAGCCCTTTAGTTTAAAACAATTACAATAGGTTGCAAAAAAAAATAATAATATTTTTATTTCTTTATTCTCACTTGAAACTTTTTCAGATGTTACCTAAAGTGAAACAATGAATCAGAAATACAAACATAGAAACCTATCTAAAAACATACCTTGTAAAATCTTATAAAAATTATATGAAATCTTATCATGTTGAAGATACAAATTGAATATGAAGTTTCACAAGTAACAAGCAAATATATTTTCAATTATCACACAAATATAAATTGTAAATAAGCAAAATGTTCATTAATAATTGACTATCTCACTTGACGAGCTGTACTAACATTAGTTGAATTTGTTTGAAAGTCCTCTTCCTCCTGCAATCATTCATGTTGGAAATATTTCGTTGATATCTACAGCTAAATTGTGCAAAACAGCGGTCGCAACATTAATTGCCCTTATGGTCGTTAACTTAACACTTATTTCTTTAGAAAGGATAGGAAACCGACGTTTCCAAACTCCATACTTTCTCTCCACCACATTTCTTATGACTGCTTATATAAATTTTCAGCTGCAGTTATAGTTTGTCATAAGATTAGTCTGCAAACTATAACCACAATTACCAAATAACAAATACCGTCCAAATTTACCACTTTCAAATTGTCTCTTCAAGACACTGTTATTAAAGATGGATTATGTATTGAACCAGGTCATCTAGCTACAATAATTCTGATTCTCAAGTCTGAATCACACACGATTTGAACGTTAAGGGCAAAATAATGTTTGCGACATCGAAAGATCTCTGCATCATCACCACCCGGAAAAGTGATTTTAATTAATGTGCAATCTATAGCACCAATAACACGTGGAAAACTAGCAATTGCATAAAACTTTTCTGCTGCTTGTATTTTATGATCATCTTCACACATCTTTATATATTGTGGACACAGGGATTCGAATGCAAAAGAAACTCCTCGGATAATTCTAGAAGCAGAAGGTTTAGAAATTCCCATGAAATCTCCGGCTGTTTGATATCACCATATTTCCAGTTCCATAGATCTCAATGTCAACAGTAGGTGGTTGGTTCATCGGTTCAATACAGCTGCCTCTGAAAATTGTCAATTTAATGATTTGGTATACAGAAAATTATATCAACAAAATAATAAATCGAAATTTGTTTACCCGTTAGATGGGAAGTACAATTGATCTGCAATTTTTTCAAGCAAAGATAATACAGTTGATTTTGTCAGGCGAAAACGATCAAAGAAATCTAGATCATCTAACGTGGAAAAATGTCTCTCACAATTATTTCTTTATCATTTGATGAAGAACTAGAGCTTGAATCAGCATTCATTATTTGGTGCAACAGTTTCGTAGTACGCTAAAATCAAACAAAATGGGCAAATGTGACAGAGGAAGGTTATGTCCACTGTTTTCGTGTTTATCGAGCACCTGTGCAGTGTCAAGCTTCTCTTTGAAGGATTCTTTTCCAGCCGTAAAGGGCCGATTTTCTCACTTTAAGATAAAGGACGCTTTTAAGTTCACTTTAACCTTAAAATTTGCTTATGAAACACGTTTTATCATTGAAGGAGACTTTTTGGGAAAAAGGAGGCTTTAATTTCGTTTATGAAACTGGCCGTAAGTTCCTGAATCTTTAAATACCTAGACTCTTTCTCCTTTTCAAAGGAGAAAGAATGAAGATTCGTGCTTCCTGTACTAAGAGGAAATCTTTTATGTTAATATCTCTTTTAGTGAGGAGTTGGGAAAATAGGAAAGAAACTCGACTTTACTAAAATTACAACTATATCAAAAAAAAATTATAAATACAATTTAGGGCATTCGATAAAACGATTCCTCATCAACCTTACCACCACTGACCACCACAACTCTGGCTCAATACTACTCCCAACACGCGGTTCTACTTTCGTACCCTCTCGGTTCACCAAACCTACAACTTCTTACTCCCCAATTATCGTACCCTCTTGGTACATCAAAACCAACCCACGAGCTACCGTTCGCGAGATCTAGACTGCAACTGTCATTTCTTTTTCTCTGACCTTAAAACGTCGACTTCCTTCCTTCTTACTCAAAATTTTCCTACTTCAACTTTTTTGTAGTTTTCATGCTACATACGTCTAGACCCCTCTGAATTTTTTGACTTGTCGATTTCTTATGTCCACTTTACTGAAAACACCTAATCGTAGCCTCCAATATTTTCCTTCGCGCGATTCTGCACTAAAATCATAATCCGTTCTTTATTGTCTCGACATTTCAGATTAGCTACCCTCATCTATTGTGGGAACTTCCGTTTACAAATCCCGGCGCAAATTTAAATGAATCGATTCATTGATTCAACTTGAATGAATCGATTCATTATTGCTTTTAGAATTCTCGCCCGTTGTTTATGCTACATTTATATCTCAAATAATTAACACCGCTTGTCGATCCTCGAGCTTTATTTAATAGGTGTTCCACCAATATAAAGCGAGATCTCATTCAAGTTTGGTCATTCGTCAAAAGCTTTCACAGCTCGAATGGGATACACTGGCATCCATCATATTCTCCAGATCTGGCGCCTCCGGATTATTATTTTTTCCGGTCATTACAAAATTTTTTGGACGCTAAAACCTTTACTTCAAATGAATAGGTCAAAAATCACCTTATCAGTTTTTTGCCAGCAAAGACCAAAAATTTTATGAGCGTTGAATAATGCTACTACCAGAAAGATGGGAAAAGGTGTTGGACTAGAATGGCCAATATATCATTTAATGAAATATTTATTCATTATACGAAAATGTTTATATTGATAATCTATAGGACTACCTATTTGAATTGTATGAGAACCAGAAATAAATATGATTTCTTGTTGTTTAGATAGGAAGAGGCCCGTTCCCAAACATTATCGTGATTCTCCAGCTACCCCAAGGTTATGCTCATTAATAGAGATGAGTCCATTGGATGGATCTTCCAGCTCAGCTAGTTACATTGAAAATAGCACTTCCTCGTCTTTCACTCTATCCACAACGAACACTGGATATGGAGGACTTTCTTCGATAATCGAATCAGAGAACACACCGTCTATTGTAATACCGGGTAAGTTCTAGTTGAGTTTCCATCATTATTTACTTCAATTTCTGTTATAGATTTTGGGTAAAATAATTTCTTCAGTTCTTCTCACACCTTTGAAAATTATATTCTTTCCATATAAATATGTTCTTTTTGTCAGGTATTAGATATTATCAATATTTAATAAGATGATAATCTCGAGGGAATTAGACACTACTGATTACAAAATATAAAAATAGTAAAGAGCACTGACGTGAAATCAGGAGCATTGCGCTCTAGGCCATAAAATCCACGTTCTTCACGAAATTTTGCATTAGCATTCTTGTCGTTATTTTACATCTAAATGCCAAATTTAAACTCGATCGTAGAATAAGTAAATGGTGCCGGTATGATTCAACGCTTTTCTGTTTAAAAAAAAATAGTTCGAGTTTTTGCATGGACAGAACCCTGGGTTAAGAAAAAAAACAAATAATAAAATATATAGGAGCCATTTATCGAAATACCTAAGCGTCTGGCGTTTGAAGATGATGAAACAATATTTGAGAGTTCGGAATGAATTTTCACAAGATGATAAAAATTCGTAACCACAGATCTAGAAAATCTATTTTGAGCGAATTCACCTGCTCTAATCAACTGGGTATTTCGCTGACTAGGGATGATTACTCCGTTGTAACTTGAGATGATGAAGGTTGTAAGGGAATTGACTTTGTGTTCTCATTTTCCGTATAAAGGTCGTTTTTCATGTAATGTCCGACTTGAATCGATCACTTGCTGTTGGTAGCGATCAGTGTTACCAGTTTTACCAGGTTCCAGCAGCTTTTTATAGATAACATCCTTCTGATCCTACCAAACATAGAGCATTGTTTTCTCCCCAAAGCGATTCGGTCTTGCAGTGGATGTCGATGGTTCGCCTAGATTCACATATGATGCACAGGCTATGTAGGAGTATTTGGTTATTATCAATATCAGTGTGTTAAAAATCACTTGAATTTATTAAGATGTTAATATTAACGTTTTTGGGAAATCAGTCTTACATAATTTGTGAATGGTTCACCCTTCTAATAATTTTTTTCTTTTCAGTATCGAGAAAATCTGAAAAGGTAGAAAAAAGTAAGTTGTCAATTAATTTCACAGTTATGTTTATTATCTATTGAAGTTCATGACATCATTAGCAAGAATGGAGATGTATGTAGTATTGAAGTAGAAGCTGTGGATCGTAAAAGTAAAATGAATGAAAACTCAAACTCAAGAACTAAACATTGAAGTAGAGTGAATTTGATTTCAGTTTGGCATCATTGAGTCAGTCTACCAGCATTTTGATATTTTCACTACATTTAATAATCAACAATTTACCTTTTTTTTAATAGGATTGTCCCCACCTTCCCTTTGTGGAAACAACATTCACCTAAATTTAGGAAGTCCAAAAGAAATATCGAAGAACGACTATCTACCAAACAGGGAGATGCCACCTATTGGTAAGTAAGCACTCAAGCAGTTCTCTCTCTGAAGATCTAATTTAAGCTGTGCAACTAGCAACGGATCATTGCAAAACTCAATTTTTACGTCGAGATAACTATAGAAATTTTTGACTAGTGACAGACGCGTTTGGTCACCACCTTAATTGAAAAACATCACGAAAAAAAATCACATTGTTGGAACAAATTTTTAGGTTATGAAGAGATTATTAAAATAGAAAGGTCTTTTACTTGATAGAAGAAATATATCAAAATTTGAATATTAAAACAAATTGAAATATGTTTATCTTCTACAATTTTAATTTCAAAAAAATTTTTATTCAAAAAACTTTTAGAAATAAATTTATGTCTACACAAGCACCGCTTACATTTAATAGACGTATATAATCAAAACTCAATATATAATGTCAAATGAAATAAATAACCCAACAGATATACGAAAGTAAAAAAAATTAATGAATAAATATTTAAAGGAGACAAAATTTTGTTTCTGGTCTTACCTTTAAGAACACCAATTGCCTTTTAAAAACATGAACACACTTAAAGGACTTCTCAAAGAATATAATTTATTTGAAATATTTGATATATTTAAATATTCGAATAAATTATTTCAAAAATCTCTAAAAAATGTGCACTATATCTTCAGAAAACAAATATAATTCTAGATAATCCCGTCTTCAGTCCTCATTTAATATTCCAAATATCAAAATCAAAAACCTAACCTATATCTCTCACGTGTTAAAAGACTTAAGCTTCGGAATACAGATCAACTATATAATTCAAGATTGATCTATGTTCTAACAAAATCAAAGAACAGTGTGAGTTATTTTAAGGTTTATTTAAATTCATTGACATTCTATAATGAGATTTATTGAAGCCAAAATATAATTATATATTATATATAAAATAAAATAGATATGTATTGAGTTTTGATTATATACGTCTATTAAATGTATGCGGTGCTTGTATAGACATAAATTTATTTCTAAAAGTTTTTTGAATAAAAATTTTTTTGAAATTAAAATTGTAGAAGATAAACATATTTCAATTTGTTTTAATATTCAAATTTTGTTATATTTCTTCTATCAAGTAAAAGGCCTTTCTATTTTATTTTATATATAATATATAATTATATTTTGGCTTCAATAATTCTCATTATAGAATGTCAATGAATTTAAATAAACCTTAACATAACTCACACTGTTCTTTGATTTTGTTAGAACATAGATCAATCTTGAATTATATAGTTGATCTGTATTTCGAAGCTTAAGTCTTTTAACACGTGAGAGATATAGGTTAGGTTTTTGATTTTGATATTTGGAATATTAAATGAGGACTGAAGACGGGATTGTCTAGAATTATATTTGTTTTTTGAAGATATAGTGCACATTTATTAGAGATTTTTGAAATAATTTATTCGAATATTTAAATATATTAAATATTTCAAATAAATTATATTCTTTGAGAAGTCCTTTAAGTGTGTTCATGTTTTTAAAAGGCAATTGGTGTTCTTAAAGGTAAGACCAGAAACAAAATTTTGTCTCCTTCAAATATTCATTCATTAATTTTAATTACTTTCGTATATCTGTTGGGTTATTTATTCCATTTGACATTATATATTGAGTTTTGATTATATACGTCTATTAAATGTAAGCGGTGCTTGTGTAGACATAAATTTATTTCTAAAAGTTTTTTGAATAAAAATTTTTTTGAAATTAAAATTGTAGAAGATAAACATATTTCAATTTGTTTAAATATTCAAAAGAAGAGATTATTGTTCTCATTTCAGTTAATATCTAATTATTATATAAAAAAAACAATTTTTTACGCCGACAAATTTTTAATTTCTTCAAACTATATACTGTTTTTATGATAACTGTTGCTAGCTTCTTCCAGCCAAGATATATACAGAACGTACTTTACTATCAGGGGCTTTTTTTAAGATTGATAGAACTTTCGATAGGGATAACTGTGATTTGACAGAAGGTAAAAGCCTTGTTGTTTTGACATTTCTGTTCAGTGTTCAGTAAGCATTGACAAATTATCATGGAAAGACTCACGCCGCAACAACGTTTACAAATTGTTGAAATTTATTTTCAAAATCAGTGTTCTATTCGCTAAACTTATAAAGCACTTCGTGAAATTTATGGTTTACATGATCGTCCATCAGAGCAGCTTCTTCGTCGAACTATCATTGATTTCGGACAACATTTTCTCTACTCGATGCAACAATAACAAGAACTGTACGTTCAGATGAAAATGTCGCTGCTGTAAGTCATAACGTTAATGATAATCCAGATTTATCTATTCGTCGACGTTCACAACAAGTTGGACTCTGTGCATACATCACATTGAAAATTTTGCGTAAGGATCTTGGTCTACACCCATAGAAGATCCAACTGGTTCAAGACCTAAAGCCACTTGACCATAATAAGCGTCGTTTGTTTGCTGAATGGTCCCTAGAACAGCTTGAAGTTGATCCACCTATTTATCGTAAATTTTTGGTTCAACGGATATGTAAACATGTAAAATTGCCGTATATGGAGTGAAAACAACCCTCAAGAAGTTCTGCAGGTTCCATTGCATTCTGAAAAATGCACTCTATGGTGTGCTTTACACGCAGGAGGCAATATCGGTCCATATTTCTTTAAAAACGATGCTGCATCTAATGTTACAATGAATGATGCTCCTTACAGATCGATAATCAATGATTATTAGGTTCAAAATTTTAATGGTATCGACCCAGCAGTGTTTTGGTTCCAACAAGATGGTGCTACACCTCATGCTTCTACCGTAACAATTGATTTATTGGAAGAAAGATTTGGCGATAACATTATTTCGAGAAATGGTCCAATTAATTGGCCTCAAAGATCATGCGACATAACTCCACTGGATTATTTTCTTTATGGTTATGTCAAGTCATCGGTTTACGCTGATAAACCAGAAACAATAGACGCTTTGGAATCCAACATATCTCGTATTTTTTATTAAATAAGGCCTGAAATACTCGAAAAAGTGATCAAAAATTGATTTGATCGAATGCGGTTCTTCAGAGTTAGTTGTGGTGGACCTATGCCGAAAATTATTTATTAGACATATATGACATAAAATTATCTCAAAAAAAAATTGGCTTCAATTTTAATTTAAATGTGTTTTAATTCAATCTAAATTTCTATCACTCTAAAAAAACACCCGATACTATAGTTAATTCCACTAGATCTACTAGAATATGGTCAACATTATATGTTCATATAAAATAGAATGAATTACTGCCTAATATATACCTTCAGTAAATATTTTACGATACACATTGTTTCGTACCACGGTTAGTTTACCGCAGCATTTTACCTATTATTTCAATATTTTCAAATAACAAGCAATTGCTAATTATTAATCTCGATGATTAATTATGAAAGGTTAAGTGGACTGTAACTTTTTTGAGTAGCGGTGATTTTGACTTCAAAGAACACTCTGTATGCTGTGAATTCCAACTTCCTTTATCTAATAATGATAAACCACAACGAGGATGAGGAATTGTATCATTGTATAGGATACCAAGCTAAAGTAATGACAATTACGCTACGAACAAATGTAAGGTGGATTGATTCGTTTACAACAATCGCGATATTCTTGTACAATATACAAACGACCAATTTGACTATTAAGAGAATAATAATGCTTAATGTAGCTGCATGCGATAAGTTTGATTACCCGAATGATAATGCATAAAGTAGCAGAAGCTACATACGACAAGTTTGACTACCCAAACGATAATGCATAATGTTGCAAAGGCTACATACGACAAATTTTCCTCCCCGAACGATAAAGTTTTTACAGTCTGTTCAAAAGACTGAACGTTAGAGGAGCTCGATGCATCCCTTCTAACAAAAAGAGGGAAATTAACGAAATTTATTGGAAGATCTATTTGAAGGTGGACTGAATGAACGAAATAAAACTTCTTATTGATTACAGAAAAATTATGAGATTAATGCAAGTAAAGAAGGATAGAATCAGTTTACAATTACTAATTCTGAGGTGGAAATTCCCATAGCAATAAATATATCAAAATGCCCTAAAGAAGTTTCCATGTTTTCTAAGGCCATATAAAATCATTAAAAAACATAATCTGAACTGTCTAATAACACTTCGAACGACAAATCTCAAAACTGCCATATTGCAAACTCAACGGGAAAGACCTAAGTATTGTTGGCAAAATAATGACAGGGCCATCTCTAACGAGACGGGACATACTTGGACGATCATGTTCAAAAACTGAAGAGGGGACGATTACTCGAAAACAATAGCTAAATAAAACAAATATGAAAAACAAAAAACATGAAATACAACAATTAAAAAAATGTATATGAGACAGTAATTTATTTCCACAAAAATGTTTGTACTACTACAACAATTGTTTCACCATGATGTGGCTTCTTCAGGTATTACATTGTACTGTCTGATGGTATTCAGTGTAACCGAGTTTAAATACATTTTTAGGTACGTGACCAAATAATGGAAGCACAAGTCATAAAAACTCTAGGTGTTTATTGGTTTGCCGCTAAAAATGCCATTAAGGAAAAATATTCATTAATGGAGAATGATCGACATCTGTTTGTTCGTTCAAAAGGATTTTACGGGCATTATACCTGTTGATTTCAAGAAATTCTAAAAGTGTTAATCTAGAACTTTTGCTTTCAACGTGGATAATTTCATAATTATTGTTGAAATTATGCCTGAATTCCTTAAGATGATTAGCATATGTCGAATGTACAGGATTGGATATATAACCCCTTTGGTGTTCTTGGACACGTTTCTTGAATGATCTACCAGTCTGGCCAATGTATACTAAAGGGCAATCTTTGCAAGTCAACTTGTAGACTCCGGATTTATTTTATTTATTTGTTCGATCTTTATTGTTTTTTATGTAGGTACTTAGTTTATTAATTGTCTTAAAAGCCGCGTTATATTTGAAACAACTTTTGAAATATTTATCAATATTTTCAGATAATCCATTGACATAAGATAACAAAAAATATTTCTGTGTATTGTCCTCTTTTATGATTGGGTACACGAGATTTAATGCCATTTTCTTTTGTTTATTGGATACCATTTTGTCTATAAGAAAGGGATTGTAACCGTTGTTTGACGCTATTTGTTTAATAATATTTAATTCTTTCATAAAGTTTTCTGAATTTAAAGGGACATTCAATAATCTATGAATAAAACTATTATATGCTGACATCTTTTGGTTGGTGGGGTGGTTTGAAGTTTTATGTATTGTGATGTCTGTATGTGTTGGTTTGTGAAAAATACTAAAATCATGTAAATTATTTAATCTTGTTATAGTGAGGTCAAGAAAATTAATACTTTGATTCTTTTCTTCTTCGATTGTGAATTTGATTTTTGGGTGGAGTTTATTAATGAAATTCGTGAAGATATGTAGTTGTCGGTCGGTGCCTTTGAAGCAACAAAAAATGTCATCTACATATCTGTACCAATAAAGAAAATATTTGCTTATAGGATTCAGGTGTATTTTTGATTCCAGATCGTCCATTAATATTTCAGCTAAAATTGAACTGAGTGGATTTCCCATTATTAAAGCATTGTCAGAAATATAGACGGTTCCGTTAAATTGAAAGTAGTTCTGTTCAAGACACATTTCCAGGCAATTAAGTATATCATTCATTTTGATGGGATTGGTATTATTTTCAATTAATAGTTTTCTTACAATTTGTACTGTTTCAATTGGAGGTATACTAGGGAATAAATTTTGTACATTAAAAGAAATTAATTTGGGTAATTGGATGGTTTTAATATTGTCTATAAGTTGGGTACTATTTTTAATAACGTATTCAGCTAAAACGTTTGTTTCGGTTTGAATAATAGAAATGAAAACTCTAGATAATTTTATGCTTGGTGATGTGACGAATGAAACTACTGGTCTAATTGGATTATTTTCTTCATAAAGTTTTATTAATGAATATAATTTTGAGATTTGTCGGTTCATTAAAGTGAGCAAATGTTTTTTGGGAAGTTATTGAAAAGGCTAACATATTGGTCTATTATATTTTTTATTTGTTTTTGGAAATGTTCTGTGGGGTCTTTAGTAACGGTTTTATATTTATCTGGGGTTAAAAAAGCAATAGTTTTGTTGAAATATTCATGTTTTGGAATAGCAACGATACTGTTTCCTTTATCGGCTCGAGTGAATATTAAATTATTGGTGTTTCTTTTTTCGATGATTAATTTAACTAAATTCTGTTTTATTGAGGAAGAGTGAATTTCAGTTATATTTTTGTCTTTGATTATGTCAGCAATAATATATTTATTGTAATTTGAATTTGATTGATTTTTGAGTGACTGAATAGATTTAATGGCGAGTTCTGAATCTATTGCTAAATAGTCTAGGGATTTTTGTGAATTATTATTTTCTAGGTTGAATTTAAATCCCTTTTCTAAAAGGTTGTATTCTCTACTGTTGAATTTTACATCAGATAAGTTGACAAATCTAGGGCAAAATTGATGTTCAGAGAAAAGATGTTTTTCACTTTTATTAAATTTCGGAATATTCTTTTTATTTTTATGAGTTAAATTTTTTAGTTTTTTAGTTTGAGTTAAGAATTTGGAGTGAATAAATTTGCCTACACGTTCTCTAGTATTTCTGTCAATAATATCGAACTGAATAGAATGAAGTCTACTAGTTAATTCTGTATGAATTACCTTTAAGTATACATTGGTGACATCTCTTTGGTAGTATTGTACTTTCATGTCATTCTTCAACCATGTCTTCATTCCATGTATTCGTCCATAAGTGGCTGCGGGGCTCTTGTTCTTCGTCTTGAAGTTGATGTATTTCGGGAAAACGTTCAAATGTATGCATTTGGTAAAAAACCAAATATTTTGGGTATTCTTCTTACTTCTCAACAGAAGCTTGAAATACCATAAGACCAAAAAGCTGGTTTCAGCTTTTAATAAATATTTGATAGATTCGGTCTTTACTTGGTGGAAACTCATTTTAATTAAAAAAATGTATTTGAGACAGTAATTTATTTCCACAAAAATGTTTGTACTACTACAACAATTGTTTCACCACGATGTGGTTTCTTCAGGTATTACATTGTACTGTCTGATGGTATTCAGTGTAACCGAGTTTATATACATTTTTAGGTACGTGACCAAATAATGGAAGCACAAGTCATAAACACTCTATGTGTTTATTGGAGTTTGCCGCAAAAAATGCCATTAAGGAAAAATATTCTAAATATTTCAAAAGTTGTTTCAATTATAACGCGGCCTTTAAAACAATTAACAACCTTAGTACCTACATAAAAAACAATAAAGATCGTACAAATAAAGAAAATAAATCCGGAGTCTACAAGTTGACTTGCAAAGATTGCCCTTTAGTATACATTGGCCTGGTTGACTGGTAGATCATTCAAGAAACGTGTCCAAGAACACCAAAGGGGTTATATATCCAATTCTGTACATTCGATATATGCTAATCATCTTAAGGAATTCAGGCATAATTCCAACAATAATTATGAAATTATCCACGTTGAAAGCAAAAGTTCTAGATTAACGCTTTTAGAATTTCTTGAAATCAACAGGTATAATGCCCGTTTGAACGAACAAACAGATGTCGATCATTCTCCATTACTGAATATTTTTCCTTAATGGCATTTTTAGCGGAAAACTCCAATAAACACCTAGAGTTTTTATGACTTGTGCTTCCATTATTTGGTCACGTACCTAAAAATGTATTTAAACTCGGTTACACTGAATACCATCAGACAGTACAATGTAATACCTGAAGAAGCCACATCGTGCTGAAACAATTGTTGTAGTAGTACAAACATTTTTGTGGAAATAAATTACTGTCTCATATACATTTTTTTAATTAAAATGAGTTTCCACCAAGTAAAGACCGAATCTATCAAATATGATTTACATTAATACAGATACACACATGCTACATAAAATTGCACAAAATTACATTGAATTTCTAAATGACAGTGAAATAAAACAATTACAAACAACAAGTAATTCAATAGCTGAAGTACATAAGTGACAGTGGGACAATGGTGGATTATTCAAGGTAAAGAGAATAAAATTTCGTTATAAATTTTCTGTACATTGTCACTAAGAAATACTGACATAATTACAAAGTCGAATTCTAGGATAAGTATACAAGATACTTTTGTGGAAAAATATGTCAACGTAGAACCGATAAGAAAATAAAAAATGAATATAATAGTGTTCATTTAATTAAAAAAAACATAGGTTTTAAAAAACGCGAATTGAATACTGGATCTATTTCAATTGATGACTCTAATTAATTGATGTTGTCAATTATTCTAACGTATCTTTTTCAATTCCTCCAAAATGAGGAGATATAGAATATATAAACATTACATGAGAATTTCGTGTGAATCATATGATTGCCAAAAAGTGAATAAAATATATAATTCAGAACAAGTACAAAGTTGGTAGGATTATCAAAACAAAATAGAGAATATTTTCCTTTTCGAGAAAAAAGTCGATTAACGAAACTAGGGAGTGTTAGGATAAATTTATAAATTAATTATTTATCAGAATTTCTTTCACTTTACAGGTATAACAGGTATTACTTTAAATATAGGCCGATGCTAGAACCGCTTTGGATATACTACTCTGTCAAGAAAGTACCGGGAATTTTCAATTAAAACAACATTTTTATATTTAATCGTCAAAATTTATTGGGTCGCCTTCAAAATAGGCTCCATTTACTCCAATACATCTATGCCAACGGCACTTCCAATTATCGAAACATTTTTTATAGGCGCTTTACGGGATGGACTTTAGCTCTCGCGCCGAATTTTGTTTTATGGCTTCAATCGACTCAAAACGGGTGCCACGAAGGGGCAATTTTAGTTTTGGGAAGAGGAAAAAGTCGCAGGGAGCCAAATCCGGCGAATACGGTGGTTGCTGCAGCACGTTTGTTGAGTTTTTGGCGAGAAAGTCAGTCACAATCGTAGCTCGGTGAGAAGGCGCGTTATCGTCATGCAAAATCCATGAGTTGTTCGCCCACAAATTTGGCCGCTTCTTACGGATACGCTCACGCAAACGTTTCATAACGCCTAGGTAATACTCCTTGTTTACCGTCTGACCCTCTGGAACGAATTCGTGCACCACGCCACGGATATCGAAGAAAACAATGAGCATCACCTTCATTTTCGAGCGGCTTTGGCGTGGTTTTTTCGGTTTCGGCTCATTTTTTGCCACCCATTCCGATGATTGCTGGCTTGTTTGCATATCGTACTCGTAGACCCAGGTCTCATCACCAGTTATAATGCGTTCCATGAATGTAGAATCGGAATTACAGCGATCCAGCATGTCTGAAGCAACCTGTTTGCGATGACGTTTTTGAAGAAAATTCAGGTCTTTCGGTACGAGTCGTGCGGCCACCTTTCTCATGCCCAAAATATCAATCAAAATCGTACGTGCGGACTCGTGGGATATCTTAAGATCATGTGCTATCTCTCTCAAGCTGGTACGACGGTTTTCCAGCACCCTTTCCTTAATTTTATCGACGTTATCTTCGATCGAAGCCGTCGATGGGCGACCACTTCACGACCGTCCTTAAAGGCTCTGTACCACTGATATGCACGAGTTTTCGATAGAGCATTATCACCAAAGGCCTTTTGCAACATTTTCAATGCATCGGTACACGAAAATTCATTTGCAACACAAAACTTGAAACAAATTCTTTGCTCAACGTAATCACCCATAGTAAAAATCGGCACGCACTCTGACATCGACTGACTTAATCAGCTGTTGCAAACACACTAGTTGACAGATCCCGCTCAAGCTTGGCACAGTAATTAAGGATAGTGGTACCAACCTAGGAAAAAAATTTTTACCTGCCTCATTGCCCCGCCAGATTTAAATCGATAATTCCCGGTACTTTCTTGACAGAATGTATACCCGTTTATTAAAATCGCAATTGCTCTATGCGAATGACAAAACGAAGTATAGCGCAATCGATATGTTTCTTCTTAGTAATTATGAAAGGAAGAAATAACCACGCCTCTCGTAAATCAGTGCCTGCACACCTTTTCGGAGGCCACTTTGCCATATTCATATGCATTAGCCGTAGTGGGCTAGGATGCAAAATGTGTGTTTGTAAACACTTGTCGAGCGTTTGGTCCCGTGTAACAAGATCACCGTAATTTTCCTCAGACGATATGTACCTTGTATATACAAAATCAAAATTTCTACGGACTTGAAAGTGCACTTCTATATCCATAGGTGAGGTCAAAAGATAATATTTAGTCTTATTTTGTTTTTATAGCAAATCGTCCTGAATATTTCAGAATAAAAGATTTCGTAATTCCGATGCAACGTTTGGTATTTTAAAACACAATGGGAGTTTCGAAGTACGGTATTTTGACCAAAGACCCTTATGAGCGACCGTTCCCTTGAAGTTTTTACGAACGATTTGCGTCCCGTAAATTGTCGACTGGTTTATTTGTCTTCTCAGATGCGCTCTCTGCCGATTCCAATTTTGTATTGGAAATGGAATTTTGAAGGGATTTGATCACAGGTATATGCGGTGTATGGGACACCGTGAAATCGGTTCTCACTAAATAGGGATATAATTTTATATCCTTCGTTAGACGGGCCATGCTTGGCGAATTGCTAATTTTGGGTTGATTATTCGCAGTACAGGGTTGTTACTCGTGCAGGGGAGATACCAGAGTCCTATACGTTTCGCGATATTTCAACAAATGTCCTGCCTTTGCGAAAGGCTACCCAATACCTCTCAACAAATTCATCATCCTTTTTTTTGATAATTTCAGGTTCATGTACGAGTACTTCCAACTCGGATTGAATTTCATAAAGGTATCGTACGCTCGGTCTGCTTCGCCGAGTAATTATTCTAAAAATGTAAAACAGATGTCTGCTGTTACCAAATAATTTGCAATAGAAATGAGCATTCTTATGTTTTTGCCTAATTTATTAGGGCCTAATCTCTGACATTTTATTAATGGGTCGATAAATCAATATTGAAATAGACGCAATCTTCGAAATGTAGGCAAAAATATGAGCATATGATATGAATAAAAATTAATTTGTGGTATAATTGACTTACCACTTTTAATTCTGAATGCACGTGAAACGACATAATTTCTGCGCACTTACACTTATTTCGATGAACTCTAGTAAGCACTTGATGTTGAGATCCAATGGTTGATTCTGCATTCGCTGTTTTCTCCAGGAACCATGTACCAATGTCCGTGACAGGCGATGCTTCGATATTCCAATGTTTACAGGTAGACAATTCTTATCGACTGGACCAAAATGCATCATATATCCGGCTCGAATGGACCAAATGTTTCGAAGATCCGGCTCGAAAGACCCAATGTTTCATACCACGGTTAGTTTACCGCAGTAGTTTGCTGTTATTTTCAGTATTTTGAAATAACAGTCAATTGAAAATTAATTAATCTCGATGATTAATTACGATAAGTTTCAGTGGACTGTATTTTGCTGAGAAGCGGTGATTTTAACTTCAAAGAAGTAGTAGTTTCCTACTTTATTTAATAATGATAAACCACAACGGCGATGAGGAATTGAAGTAAAACACTTATAACAAAAAACGATTATATTTTGGTATCACTATATATGATATCATACTAAAAAGACTACATGCGACAAGTTTGTTGATGAACTAGCTTTGTTCATCGAATAAGATAAACCCACGAAGATTCTGAGGAATGAAAGTAAAATATTTGTAATACACTGTGATACCAACGAACTATAATTCTTGGTTTACTGTATATAAACCAAGTCAAAAGGTACGATTATTACACTGAAAACAAATGTAATGAATTTGCAATCGACTGGACTACTGTATTAACAATAATAACATAATGTAGCAAAGGCTACATACGACAAGTTTTACTACACGAACAATAATGATTTTACAACCTGTTCAGAAAACTGAACGTTTAAGGTGCTCGCTGCATCCATTCTAACAAAAAGCGGGAAATTAATGGAATTGATTGGAAGGTCCTTTTGGAGGTGAATCGAATGATCGAAATAAAACTTCTTATTGGTTACAGAAAAATTATAAGATGAATGCAAGTAAAGAAGGATAAAGATGACAAATTTTGAATTTCATCAACTGAAATATAACAATCAAAATAAAAAGTCAGCGAAGTAATTCAATATAACACGCGTAGTCTAAATACAATATTTTATATGTCCAAATCAAACTTTAATATCCACATGTTCCTATTGAGAATCAATCCGAAAATGGTTTTCGACCGCAAGGCTATAACCTAACTTTATGTACAAGCACTAGCGCAGAGCTTTATAATAATCTTAAATATTATGAGACATTTGATATTGACCCGATTTTTACATAAAAATATAATCAATATTAAAATGAAATGAGTCTTACTATGAAAGGCTTTTATTAATATAAAATTAAATAAAATAAATTACTACGGGATAACTTTAGTAAATATCTTACGATATTTTTATATCTTACGATATTTTTATATCTTATGAGCTATCCCCAGTTATACTACAGCGTACTCTAAAAGATCCGGGATTTTACGGAGTACTCTAGATCTAGGGGGAGTTTTGCGGAGTACTCTTAAAGATCTAGAGTTATATGAGTACTCTGAAGAGCTCTAACCTTTTTATCGTGATCGTCTAGTGGCGGGCGAATAGGACGTTACGTTGTGTAGGCAACCCAAATTACACCTAACGAGAGCAAGGAAACAGTGACGGGAGGTTCAAATATTCGAAACACTAATACCAGAATAATTGTATTAATAATATTCGAAAGCAACAACCCTGAAGAAATGGAAACACATTCATCAGCCTGTGGTTAAATCTACTCTACGCAGTGGTTCGCAAAGCGTCCCAGTGAAACCAATAGCGCCCCGGGTCTAAATGACTTATTACTACATATTGTTAGGTCGGTAACTCGCTCAAATCAGATATCATTATGCAGCGGAAAGGGTTAAAGGTATGCAGGAAAGGGGGATACATTCAGCGTGCACCTTCAACTGCACTTCCGGTAACCAGTGCTGAACCTTCCGTTACAAGGGGTAAGTTTAAACAGACAGTAAGGTAAGGGTAACTGTGGTATGCCCAGGAGATCTCCTTGAAGAGGGGATCTAACATAATTCGAGTCAACCGGAAAAGTTACTATCAAAATGGACTGTCTCTAGCCACCTCATGGTGACAAAGGCCCAGGAAGGCTTAGCTATTACTGAAGAACGAACCGAACACTACCAGAAGGGTCACGCAAACTAATCCCTGGAGATATCACAGTACCCGGAACAAATATCTAGCAATCACTCACAATAGTGTTGGATATCCGTAGCTATTTACTGTCTCTATACGATATGTCGTCCTCTACCAGTACTACTCAGCGGTTTACCCTAAAGAACGCCACTGGTTCACAAGGAATACAATCTCTCAAACCAAGCGGGCACGTGCATATGATAAATATGTAACACAAACTGACTAGAACATTATAAAATAGATACAGTTCCCCATCACCTAGGCGTTAATGAACATTACAATAAGAACAAACAAAGAAATAGGTAACCGGAGATCATACAAGAGTATCTGCAAATCAGTTACATATCAATTACCCGCAATTATCAAGAACAGATAATACAAAATCCCTATTAGCAAGTATTACGCAGATAAAGAACCACTATTTACAAATACAGAAAAAAGCAACCGAGAGAAAGTATACAATACAAATAGATAACTTGTGAGGGATGCTCTAATTATATACAAAGGCAATGCAATTTAGTTAAAACATTCCGGTCGGATTAAATAACAGTGAAGCAAAAATACAAGAATGAAAAGCGATTAATGGAAGTACAATGAAGGAGCGTGCAATCATAAATTTCACATTAACGATAAGGTGGTATTCAAAAATGTAAAGCATGCAATTAATCAGAAGCATTTAAAAGAAGTTTACTTACTAAGAGTTACCAAGGGTGACTGTTATAAGTACTATTATCTCGAGTAGGTTACTAAGTTGCTCAGGAGGTTTATTTCCAAGAACCTTCCCCTCGAATGATTTAAAATACAATGGGGATGCCATAAGGACATTGTTCTCCTTTGTTATTGTCACTTATTACCTATGTGTCAAGTTACAGCGCCACAGAGTATTTTGACACAGAAATAACGCGGGCAAATAAAATGACATAATGGTGGAATTTATATAATCTATGAGGGACTCTGTGACTCGTATGATTCTCATGATGCATATTTTGTCAAAGAAGCTCTGCTCTAAAAATGACAAATTTAAAATTTTTTTAACTGAAGTATAAGAATCAAAAGTCAACAGAGTAATGGAATATAACACATATAATTTAAATACAATATTTAATAAGGCCATATTACGTTTTATTTGAAATTCCTCAGAAATATATTAATTTATTATATTAATAAAAGCCTTCAATAGTAAGTACTCATTTCACTTTAATATTGATTAAATGTTCAAGCAATGCATTTTCGAAACTCATAGTTCCAAAAACCTTCACATCAAGTTAATGAAATTGTGCATGAATTGAAAATTATTACAAATGATAGTGACTAGATTTGACAAGTCAAAAATAGCCCTGATTGGACATCCTTCTATTATGAATGATTGAAACAGGATATCGTGCAAATTCTGAAAAATCTTTCGTGAAGCACAAATATCAGCTTATTTCTGTGAACTCATTTCTTTAATAATAGATTATGTAAATTTTGAATCATTTTTTAGATATTGAAAATTGGTGAGAAATGCAAGTTTGTACTATTTGCTGATTTACTATTAATTTCTTGCTTTTAACTTGGGGTATGAATTTTTTTGGATACTGAGGAGCAAACTTCGAGGGAGATATTTTTTCATCTCCTATGAAAGAAATAAACCCATTTAAAAACTTGATACTTCCATTTGACAATAAATCTAGTAACTAATATAAATTCATAAAGCAGTGTGTTTTTATGATTGGTCTTGTGAAACTCACAAATGAAATTTTTTCATTATTTCATCAATTTTAGGAGTTCACCATCTTTTTCCGAAATTTCGTTTTCGTTTTTCATATGGATATTCAAATATTTCTCATTTTTATCTATTGTTACTAATATATTCATTTTTAGGATTGAGGAACAAATTTCCCAGAAGAGTGTTCTCCTACGAGAGTTTGTGGACTCACGGTGAGTAAACCAACTTGCTTGAAATCAACATTTATTTCCTTTTTTTACTCTGTCCCTATAATTTTCCATTAAGAAAGTCTTTAAATTGTGTTATTTATTTCAATAACATTTTTACAACTACTGCGATACAAGAATAACTGAACATTTTTGATATAAAATGAGAAGAAACGGTTTTTTTACTTGATAGAAGGATTATTACAAAATTTGAATATCAAAACAGATTTAATCTGTTGTCTTCTACAATTTTAATTTCAAAAAAATTTTTTTTTGAAGAGTTCAGTACGCATGCCTGGAACGAAATAAAAAATGTTTGCTTATTTATACTTTAATTTCAATTGACAATTTATATTCCTTGGTTTTTCTTAATTCCATTTGATATTGTATGATGAATTTTGATTTTATACGTTTATTGAATATGAGCAGTGCTTATGAAGACATTAATTTAATTCTTAAAGTTTCTTCAAAAAATTTTTTGAAATTAAAATTGTAGAAGACAACAGATTAAATCTGTTTTGATATTCACATTTTCGATATTTTCTGTATTTTCCATATAACTCTACTCTCTATACTGTAGTTGTCAAAAAGATACTTACACGCAAATAGACTGTTGTGATTGTATACCAAAAGTTTGAAGAAGAACTCCCTACTCTACGTTTTGTACATTTACTGTGACCGAGATTTAAGGTCTACGCTTGAGTTCAGTTACTTTTCCCCTTTTCATATAGATAGTAAGTTCGCCCGATGTACATACACTTTGAAATGTAGTCTTTATCACGTAAATCACGTGTTTATTTATTCACAAACAGAGTTATTATAAAATTGTGCTTCCACCAATTCAATAAACAACAGGTTATGGGACCAGGACTCTTAGTGCAATTTTATTAAAGTTACTCAGTTGTTTGTGATAGATCAAATAGAAACGTGTAAGTTAATTTCACAAAAAGCCCTTCGGTTACCTCATGAGCGTACTAAAACTTTTAGGACGTGAGAATAATGATGAGTGAGCTTTCTCAGTCAATAATGTATTTGTATTTGAGGGCTTGGACAAATGCATCAACGGTAGTGAGACAGACACTTTAACTATAACCATAGCAAAGGCAAAGCTAGTTCTAACCATTGACCCATCGTTATTTCCACATGTGAAGGATTCCAAGAACAGGTATGGACTCGCCTGAAGAAACTTATGGTGACAGCGGATTCATGCGAAAAATAGGTCTTTTACGCACGCTGATATTCGCCAGATTAGATCATGGAAGTATGGAGTCATACATCAATCAAATAGTCGAAAATTCCCAGAAGTTAAGAAGAACGGGATCTGACATTAATGTCAGATGTTAAATGTGGGTAGGATCTATATTGTTAGCTGGTCCCCCTGATAAGTTTGCTCCCGTGATAATGGCCGTTGACCAGTCATTACAACAGTTTCCATGAAAACAAAACTCCCAGATGTGCAGACAGATGGTGACACTAACGGTAATAATGGTATATTCGCAGTAAATAGAAAATAGTAAGCATTAGAAAGAGAGCACAGCTAAAAATTGTAAAAAACAATCTTCTGATGCCAAAGGATATGATAATTCTACTCGAGAAATGACACACCGGTCAAATTCAAACAAAAAGGATCTCAACAATATTATTTGCTACAAGTGTAAGAAGAATGGACACTATATGTCAAAATGTCTAAGTAAAGTCGATCGTAGCTACAGTTCTGTGTTCACGATGGGTGACTTTGATGTCACAGATTGGTATGTTGACAGCGGAACAAGTACTCATTTGAAAGCAAATAAGAATAGGATAAATAACTCCAGGAATTCCGATTTGAAAGAAATTACTGGAGCAAATAGGACCAAAATTGAAGTTGAATGTGCTAGAGATGTGAAAATTCAAACGTTGACAGATAAGAAGCATGATATACTATTAAAAAGAGTACAGTACGTACGAGGTTTAACTACAAATCTCTTGTCGTTTTCGAAATCAATCATAAATGAAAATAAAGTACAGTTTGACAAGAATAGTTGTCAGATTTATAACCATCAAGGACTTGTTGCAACATCCAACCTGAAAAATAATGTATACAAATTGAACATTTGGAATAATATTTCTTTAGTTTTTCAGGCAGTAAGCTCAGAAACCTGGCATGGAAGACTTGGTCATATTAATAATAATTACCCACAGATGACACCCAAAATAGTAGATGGGATCAACTACAGAAGCCAGAACGGTATATTTTGATGAATATGAAGTATGTTGCAGAGGAAAGCAAGTCAGATTACCATTTCCAAAAGAAGGTTCTCGTGCAAAAAATGTTCTTGAAATTATTCACAGTGATGTATGTGGGCCAATGGAAACCACTTCATTAGGAGGAGCAACATATTTCCTCACTTTCATGATGATTATTCAAGGATGTGCTTCATTTACTTTTTGAAGACTAAGAACGAGGTATTCGAAAAATTCAAGACCTTCAGAAGCTTGGTGCAAAATCAACAGAATTAAGGTGCTGAAAAGCGATAATGGGACCGAGTGTTACAATAAAGATTTTGATAGATACTTGCAACATTCCGGCATCATTCATCAAACAACAAATAGCAACACTTCTGAACAAAACGGATTGGTTGAAAGATTCAACCGAGCGCTTGTTGAAAAGGCGAGATGTTTTTTGTTTGATAATGATTTAAGTAAGTCTCTTTGCACAGAAGCTTGCAATACTGCTTGTTACTTGAAGAATAGTTTTGCTAGTTCAAAGATGCCTTATGAACTGTGGACGGGAAGAAAACCAAATCTTGGCTACTTGATGTTATATGGAAGCACAGCGATGGTTCATGTGTCTAAGGTAAATAGGAAGAAATGGGACCAAAAATCAGTAAAGCCTACATTGGTAGGATACGACGAGACAACGAAGGGTTACAGGTGCTTTAACCCAGTCATTAGGAAGGTTATCATCAGCCGTGATGTTACCATTATTGAACGAACTCTGAAAAACACAGAAGATCACCTCAGTAACAAATTTCAGAATAGAATCCAGCTTCAGTGGGGGAAGAATCTGAATCGTGTTCTTCCGAAACAGATGTAACTTCACCACATGATCTTGATTAATCTGATGTTGAATATGTTCCGGACCAACTGCTAGACAATCAAGTATAAACGTGTGTACGGAAATCTCAGAGAGAACCAAAGAAGAAAAGGGTTGAAGATTTTGTCACCTATATCAGTGGTTCATTCGATTCTAATGGAAGTCTAGAATCAATAGAACTTCCACAGACAGTGATGCGCTTGCAAGATGATGGAGGAAAGATCCATTTTTTTATGATAATGACACATGGGAGCTCCTGAATCCACCAGAAGACAGTATAGTGGTAAAGAGTAAGTGGGTTTTTAAAGTGGAAAGTGATCGTGAGAATAAAAAGATGTACAGAGCAAGGCTTGTAGCCAAAATAACATTTGGCTACAAGCCTTGCTCTGAACATCTAACACAGAAAGAAAGCATTGACTATAGTGAAACCTGTGCTCCAGTGGTGAGACACTCAATGTTTAGACTCTTATTAGGATTATAACTTTCTATTACCAGAACTCATACTCCTTATTCATGATTTTTGGTACAGATCAGCCGGATTGATTTATTTTAATATGAATATGCTAATTTTTGAGCATTACGGCAATTTATGGTCTAATCTGAGCATGAGGAAAATTTATTCTGCGTTCGTAACGTGAAAATATCGGAAATACATTTCTTTACTTTAATTAACACGCAGAGGTATGTTTTGTATGTATTTTGCATACTCTAGATGGCGTTAGTGTATCATTAATATCTTAGAGTCTCTGTGTATGTATTTTGCATATTCTAAATAGCGCGAGTGTATTAATAATATCTTTAGAGTCTCTGTGTATAGCGAATTTAGATACTGGACAGATTTGGAGTCACCAGCATACATTGCACTGATGAAAACCAATCAGGTTGAAACATGCGCATGTCTGCAATTTGGATATTTTCTTATAGTCATTCGGTACTAAAAGCTATGGAATCCAGCTGTTCTACATCTAAAACACTCTGAAGTTGCTGCACGGCTTTAAACAGGCGCGGTATATATAACAGAGTCACTCTTGTAACTCTGTTATTTTATCAAATTTCTTAGTTCATATAAAAGTCGAGTTTTCTCAAAACATCATAATGAACGAAATACTGAAGTAAAAATTTCTATATAAGACACATGTTCATTTCTTGAAATCAAGTGAGTTTTTTTATCAGTATCAAAAGAAAATGATTTGTAGTAAAACACTTTATTTCCGCTTATTTTTATTTTTCAATGACAATTGTTTCGTCAATTACATATTGACTTCGTCAGGTGAGTATGGTGTTTTACTTCAAATCATTTACGATGAATTTCCGTCAAGTAGAGACCGAAACAATCAAGAATAGTATCAAAAGAGCTGTCAAACGATGTATCACACGCATCTGTGGTGCCATTTAAAAATTCAAAGTTGATATCCAGATATATGAATGAGTTGTAACTACGAAATGAGTAAATGGATATCTACCTCAGATATTGACGTATTTTTTAATATTTTCGAAATGTTTCATTAAATGAAATAGCAAGGTGAAAAATTTCATATGAGACACCATGTAAAACGGCTGCAGCAGACTCTGCACGGCCCGACCTATTTCTCTTGAAGACTGAATACTCAATATTAGCAATAATTCCGTATTTCATTTCATGAGCTCTGTTCTGAATATAATTTTGGAAATTTGAATATTATCAACTGATATTGTAAATAATGTTACATTATAAAAAATTTTTCAGAGAAAGAATTGGAGGAAATGGGGGAGAGTTGTTGTACAACGCTTAAAAGAATGGGCAATAATTGTGGGTATCTTACGTTGCCACCACGACAGGAAGAAACCTTTGTCAATAATAAGGATATGGTAATCGAGTCGAATAAGTAGATTGAACCAGATTTCATCTTCATCTTTTTTGTAGGTTTACCAACTGATACAAGGCAAGCCTAAAGTAATCATTGGCGATGATTTGGTGAAGAAGCTACCTAGAACTATTATTGTTCCTCAAGGTAAATTCTATAGTTTTGCAATCTTCATATTCAATTCAAAGCACTCTTCTATATAACGAAAAACATAGAAACTAAAAATTCTTAGCTGTTTCGAACAAAAATAATACTATTTATTTTATAATTTCTTGATATTTATTACCTGCTTTATAATTCATTTGGAAGTGTCAGGTTTCAATTGAAAGAAGAGCCTCAACCAAATTTCAATTAAAACCTGACAATTCCAAATGAAAAAACTTCTATTATATATATATATATATATATATATATATATATATATATATATATATATTATAGAAGTTTTTTCATTTGGAATTGTATTATATATATATATATATATATATATATATATATAAATTGTATTATTTATTATAAATAATGTATTATTTTTTGTTCAAAACAGCTATGAACTTTTTGTTTCTATGTTCTTCGTTAAAAGACTCATAGAGTGCTTTGAATGGATAGTATTAATTATAAATTTGTTACCTCGGCGGCATAGTAAGTTCAAAGATGAGTATCTAAAAATGACCTGTTCACCTGCATATGTAAAAACAAAATCTGGACCAGAACTATCACAAAAGATTGACCTCATGAACATTTTGAAAAGCAAGAAGGATTTCAAGAAGATAAGAGATGATTTTGTGCTGAATAGTTTTGATGGAAAGAATATACCAATCACTTCATAGTTTTTCACATTTGAGACGGAATGTACCAGGTGTGCAGTAGAAACTGATATCGACAACATTCTTATTTTACGTTTGTTTCTCGATGAAGCAGCGAAAGAATGGTTTGATTCTAAATTAATTATATTAGGTTTAGACAAAAGTTTCGAAACATGGAAAAATAACTGATAGTTCTTGTGAAACGAGTTGGTATAAGTAGATAGCATATTCATTTAGGTATATAGGAGGAAGTTTAGTTGACTTCGCATTTTGGAAAGAAAATTTATTGTTGAATCTTAGAATAATATCCCAACATATTGACATGATTATGACGAATTTGCCAATATTTATACAGGATGAAATTAGTCCATCATACGTATCGAATTTTGAGAAATTATTGGGAGAGTTACGGAAGTCAGAAGGCTTAATTAAATATGATAAGACTCGAATAATCAAAAATGTGAAAATGAATCAAACTATCGAATAAATTCCTTAAAAAAAACTATGGCGATTAAAACTCTAGATGAAAGGAAAACATTTTGTGATAGGAATGGTTTTGCAGGGAGATTTCATCCAAAGGCTTTATGCCTCCTAAAGAAAAGAAAAAGTAATCCTGAAAAGAACATATCTGGTATCATAAGAACAGTGAACAATGTAGGGGTACAGGTTACACTGAATAATCAAAAAAATAGGTTTGCTGCCATCGATTAAATTGAGAGTGTTCTTAAATAATAATGAATTATGTGCAATTTATGATTCCGACTCAAATGTTACTCTTCTTATTTGGAAAGTGGCAGATAAGTTGAGATTACACATTAAAGATGATAGGAACACATTTGAAACAGTCAATGGCAGAGCAATTTTTTCAGGAAAACTAACTACAAAAATGAAAATCGATAATATTGAGAAAGAAATTGTGTTTTTTGTAGTTAATGATGTGAGTTAAGAAACCCGAGAAATAGCATTGTTTTTGATTTATTCCAGGTTAGTATGCTATGTTTTATTTCTTCTTATTTCTTTGTATGTTATTATTTTATTTTGTGTATGTTATTCTATTATATTTTAAACTAAAGAAAATAAATTCTTCCAGAATCATGACATTAAATCGTGTATTTCTTAAATTATAAAAATAAGAATTAATTACATTCATATATATATACATTCTGTCAAGAAAGTACCGGGAATTATCGATTTAAATCTGGCGGGGCAATGAGGCAGGTAAAATTTTTTTTTCGTAGGTTGGTACCACTGTCCTTAATTACTATGCCAAGCTTGAGCGGGATCTGTCAACTAGTGTGTTTGCAAAAGCTGATTAAGTCAGTCGATGTAAGAGTGCGTGCCGATTTTTACTATGGGTGATTACGTTGAGCAAAGAATTTGTTTAAAGTTTTGTGTTGCAAATGAATTTTCGTGTGCCGATGCATTGAAAATGTTGCAAAAGGCCTTTGGTGATAATGATCTATCGAAAACTCGTGCATATCAGTGGTACAGAGCTTTCAAGGACGGTTGTGAAGTGGACGCCCATCGACGGCTTCTATCGAAGATAACGTCGTTAAAATTAAGGAAAGGGTGCTGGAAAACCGTCGTACCAGCTTGAGAGAGATAGCACATGATCTTAAGATATCCCACGAGTTCGCACGTACGATTTTGATTGATATTTTGGGCATGAGGAAGGTGGCCGCACGACTCGTACCGAAAGACCTGAATTTTCTTCAAAAACGTCATCGCGAACAGGTTGCTAAAGACATGCAGGATCGCTGTAATTCCGATTCTACATTCATGGAATGCATTATAACTGGTGATGAGCCCTGGGTCTACGAGTACGATATGCAAACAAGCCAGCAATCATCGGAATGGGTGGCAAAAAATGAGCCGAAACCGAAAAAACCACGCTAAAGCCGCTCGAAAATGAAGGTGATGCTCATTGTTTTCTTCGATATCCGTGGCGTGGTGCACTACGAATTCGTTCCAGAGGGTCAGACGGTAAACAACGAGTATTACCTAGGCGTTATGAAACGTTTGCGTGAGCGTATCCGTAAGAAGCGGCCAAATTTGTGGGCGAACAACTCATGGATTTTGCATGACGATAACGCGCCTTCTCACCGAGCTACGATTGTGACTGACTTTCTCGCCAAAAACTCAACAAACGTGCTTCAGCAACCACCGTATTCGCCGGATTTGGCTCCCTACGACTTTTTCCTCTTCCCAAAACTAAAATTGCCCCTTCGTGGCACCCGTTTTGAGTCGATTGAAGCCATACAACAAAATTCGGCGCGAGAGCTAAAGTCCATCCCGGAAAGCGCCTATAAAAAATGTTTCGATAATTGGAAGTGCCGTTGGCATAGATGTATTGGAGCAAATGGAGCCTATTTTGAAGGCGACCCAATAAATTTTGACGATTAAATGTAAAAATGTTGTTTTAATTGAAAATTCCCGGTACTTTCTTGACAGAGTAGTATATACTTTGCATTCCGTATCCTGGCCAATATTTCATCGATGCACGGGAAAGGTTGTGGTTCGGGAACTATTAATTTATTGAGTTCCCGGTCAACACCTAATCTAGTTATGGAACCTTCATCTCATTTATATGCCAGCGTGACTGCTGCTGCGAACGGTGAAAATGATTCTTGGATCAGATGTGGCTTCAACAATTTCCCTATTTGGAACTCTATCTCTCTTTAAGCATCCATTGAGCATCTTGTAAGGTTTTTTAGCAACAAATTTATATTCTGAAAGTTTTATATGTGCTTCATTATTCTGAACTTGTACAATGTCAAACTTATGTTTCGCAAAAATATGGTCATATTTATTCAGTAATATTTCTATTTCAATCTTCTGATTTGTTGTCAAATGTTCTAATTTTGCCTCAAAAAGCTCTGTTGGCATCCCTCCATTGAAATTTATTGAGCAGTCTTGGTTATCGATGTTATGTTTATACAAATCAATTTTTTTCTCTTCATTCATATTTTCTGATAAATATTCAAATCATAATCTTGTTTCAATTGAAAATTCAAAATAGAATCTAATCCGAGTAGAATGTCATACTCGAAATTTTTCTCATTGCCTACAAAAAGTGTTGGTGATTCTTGTCCAAATACTGTTCTCACGTATGCGGGTGAATAAATCAGTTGTAAATATTCATTCTTAAACATCACATCTTCTTCGGCGTCGAAATATATTTCTTTCAATTCCGGAGTTAATGAAATAAGACACGTCTGAAAATAACCTCTTACTTTTATCGATTTCATGATATTCTTCACCTTCGGTAGAGCCAAAAGTTCATGATAGTCAGATATATCCTGTTTGTCCTGTGGTATATCATAATAGGTATTTTCCGTTCCCGTAGTTTGAATCCATTTGAAATAGTATGTATTTTTCTTCTTATCAGTATTGGATGCTTCCAAAGCGATGCAAATTTTCATGGATTGATTTATAAGAATGTAATCAATTCTTATATTTATAATTGAAGAAGTAGACGATTTGATGTCATGATTCTGGAAGAATTTATTTTCTTTAGTTTAAAATATAACAATAACATACACAAAATAAAATAATAACACACAAAGAAATAAAAAATATAGCTTACTAACCTGGAAGAAATCAAAAACAATAATATTTCTTCGAGTTTCTCAACTCACATTTGTAACAGCTAACTAAATATAACATGTGACAGTTTCAGGTTATAATCTTAGACATAGAACATAGAAGTTACAAAGTTGTTTTCCCTAAAAATAACAGTTTTATATACTTAAGATATAATTTCTGCGTTTTGGTCGATTCCAGTGTTCGTATTAAAGATAGATACAAGACTGGTTTTATAACACAAAAAGGTTACTGGCAATGGAAAATGTTTACCTTCTGGTCTTTTTTTTAATAACTGAGAAACTAATGACTGATTTTGTCCAATAAAAAACTTAGATATTCAAGCCCCAAACCTACCGCGAAAACTTCTTAATGCTGAATTTGAGATCAAACTAATCTGTATCCGTTTCGAAAATATTGGGAAAAATTACAAAATTTTGAATTTTCCAATTTTTGTTGATTAAACATAGTAATTTCCAGTAACTTGTTTCAATTATAAACAAATACCAAACAGTTACTGCTGAAACAGTTCAATATATATATGATTCGTTTTCAGATGTACGACATAGCTTCACCAACGTAGGAGACGAACCTTTGTATATTATCTACACCATCCTTATGAAATAATGTATATATAGAAGCTGACCTAAAAAGACTAGAACATTATAGTGATTGAAAACATATTGTTTTCTTAGTAGGGGCTTTGTAATACCTTCATTGTTAGGTAAGTTTTTTGTAACTATATGCATCGAGTAAGAAATCCAAATGTTTACATAAGTCTCAATCTGCTTCGAAACAACATGGAAAATTTTTGTATGTATACAGATGTACATGTAACTTTCGTAACCAATATTGAATTTTCGAGGGACTAACTTGAAAGAGATTCCATAAAAAGAATAACCATGTTTCGTGTCTATTCCTGCCTGTGGTAGGAAAAACCATTGTTGATCAGGTGAGCTTTCGATTTCTATTTATTGTTATCTGAATTCGTAACAGACAATTTCATCAGCTTTAGTTCTTATATTGGATGGAGTAGTCCGTTACTTTGCGATAGTTCATTTTAATGAAATGAAATAAGAAATTACTTTGTTTTCTATCACTTTTTTATTATTACTGATATACAGTGACTCGGGTTTAGTAGTGTTTCCTACATTTTCAAACTGAATGAACAAATTAGATCTCAGCTATTACATTTGCTGATTGTAGGCTTCGGCAGAGCTTCGAAGAGAGGGGTTTTTCAAAGTTCCGTCTGTTCGTTTAGTAGTTTTATTATTGGTACGTGCCTCTTATATTTTTCAATTTCTATGGATTCCAGGATGTCAAGTTTTTTCCCTTTCGCTTCCACGTGCAAGATAACAAGGTTGTTCAATTCTGGGAACGTGTGATCTGTATTGAAGAAATGGTTCGCAAAATTGGAATTATTCTTCCCGTTCCTAAAAGCAGATTGATGCACTTTGTACCTTTTATGGAAAGGTCGGCCCGTTTGCCCTATATACACACTATTACACTGTTGACAACTTGCCAGAATTATTCAGTCGGTTCTGTTCGTCTTTCGGATTGAAAAAGAGATTAGAAATTTTATGGGAGGGTGTGAAAGCTGTTACTATGTTAATTTTTGACAAAATTTGAGCTATTTTTTGTGAAATTGGTCCACTTTTTCCCAGTTCAGTCAACTGCACTAATTTTTTACCGTTTCGAAAACCTTTTCTGTACAAAAATTCTACCTGTTTTCTTTTTTCTAGTTGCGACATTGTTTCATAAATTGTATATCTGTTGTAAGATTGAAGCCAACTTTTTTTTTCTTCGAAAAATTATTTTATGTTTTAAACATAATTTCCGGTACATGTCCACCACGACTAGATCTGAGGAACCGCATTCGACTATACCAGTTTTGGTCCACTTTTTCGAGTAATTCAGGCCTTGTTTCATCAATAACACGAGTTATATTGGCTTCCAAAGTGTCTATTGTTTCTGGTATATCAGCATAAACCAATGACTTGACATAACTTCAAAGAAAAATAATCCAGTAGAGTCAAGTCGCATGATCTTGGAGGTCAATTAATTGGACCATTTATCGAAATAATTTTATCGCCAAATCTTTCTTTCAATAAATCAATTGTTACGGTAACAGCATGAGGTTTAGCACCATCTTGTTGGAACCAAAACACTTTTGGGTCGATACCATTCAAATTTCGAAACAAATAATCATTGATCATCGATCTGTAACGAGCACCATTCACTGTAACATTAGCTCCAGCATCGTTTTCAAAGAAATATGGACCGAAGATGCCTTCAGCGTAGCACACATACATTGCATTTTTCTGGATGCAATGGAACCTGCCGAACTTCTTGAGGATTGTTTTCATTCCATATAGGGCAATTTCACTTGTTTATATAGCCGTTCAACCAAAAATTTACGATAAAAAGGTGGATCAACTTCAAACTGTTCTAGGGTCCATTCAGCAAACAAACGACGCTCATTATGGTCAAGTGGCTTTAGTTCTTGAACCAGTTGGATCTTGTATGGGTGTAGACCAGTGATTCCCAAACTTATTTTGTCTACTGCCCACTTTGAGAATAAATATTTTTTTAGCGCCCCCATTTTTTCACCTATTTAAAAACCACTATAACTTCAAATTAAATTAATTAATTATTGTGACCTATATATGTATATTATGTATATTAACAGAGAATTCTAAACGAAACTTTTACTATAACCCGCAACTTGAAACCTGAGCGCAGTAGGTAACATACAACGGCGCTTAGGTCTCAAGTTAACTCTTACGGGCTCCACCTGCCAATAAGAATGATTATTGAAACGCAACTTTATAGTATTAAAACAGAGTATCTTTTATTAAAAATATAACTAAAATAATCAATCCTTATATAAAAACTAATGTGAAGATTGAATCTGATGCTGTTTAATAAGTTTGTTGATATCAGGTTCCAATTTACTCAAGAACAGTCGCAAATGGCCACAAGCGCAAATGGCGGTAACAAGCAAACGATTTCTCTTTTTAGTAAGCAGTGTTGTCACAGCACTAAATCCACGTTCACACAAATATGACAATGGGAATGCTATCAAGAATCGTTGAACGATTGACCACAATCCAGGGTACAATTGAGGGATCGGTTTTTGAAGCCAAAATTCTTGGTAACCATTTTTGAACTTGATTTTTATTTCCTCGTTTGTTGTCAATTCTATAAGTTCTTCTTCCAGCTGAGGTGACATTGCTATGTTGACATTTGAAAACGGATCCAACACCCAGTCTGGTATTTCCAAGTTCAAAATGTCCTGGTATCGTTCGGTGAAGTCAATGTGGAGGTTTTCCAAATGTTGGCAGTAGGCAAACAATTCGTCGTTACTGCATGATACTGATAAATTTGGAAAATTGTGAAACTCACGTCTGCCCAGATTCTTTTTGCGTAGAAGCAGTTTGGCTGCGAAAGCAGCAACGACGTTTTTTGTTTTAATTAAATTTAGTTTATCGCCTTGCAGTTGGAGATTCATGTCGTTTAACAATTTATACAGGTCTGTCATGTAAACTATATCATTCTTTGATGTTATGAGCTTGTCGTGCAATTCTGTATCTTTAGTTTCCAAGAACTCTATAACAGAGTCAAACAGGTTGTAAAATTGAGTCAGACAATTGCCTCTTGATAGCCAACGAACTTCAATATGAAACAACAAACGGTTGAAATCCTCGTCATTAGTAACACAAAGCTGATGAAATAGTCATTCAATTCAATTCATTCAAAGAGCTGTTGCGGATTTTATTGACTGCTTTGATGACATATTGCAGTGATTGAAATAGTTTTTCACTTAATATTCTAGCAACTAAATGTTGTCTATGAATAACGCAATGTACACCAAGGACATCTGGAATTTTATTTTTTAAGTACGCTATGAAGCCTTTATGGCACCCTGTCATAGCCGGAGCGCCATCCGTAGCAACTGAAATAATATTTTTCAAAGGAATCTTTTTCTCATCGCAAAACTTTTCCAATGTATTTAATATGGTTTCACCTTTTGTATCGGTCTCTAAATTTTTAGCAAATAATAGTTCTTCACATATTTTCTCATCATTAATAAACCTCACGTAAGACAACAACAATGCTTCATTAGTTGGTAAAGTGGACTCATCGAGCTGAATTGAGAATTGACTTGTCCTCAGGTGATCGCACAATGATTCTTCAATGTTTTCAGCCATTTCATCAATTCGTCTTTGCACAGAATTATTACTCAAAGGAATTTTTCGGATAATATCTGCGGCCGGTTTATGAAGCACAGTAGTTATTACTTCTTTTATTGCTGGCAATATTAACTCTTCTCCGATGTTATGTGGTTTGTCTTTTTGAGCAATTAACAAAGAGATATTGTACGAAGCTCGAAGTCCGTCGTCATCTTGCTTAGCAGCCGCCGAAAACAGTTTTACTACACTTGGCTGAGTATTATGCTTCTTCTCTAGGTCTTGAAAATATGCTACATTCTTGTCTTTCTTATCTGGATGCATTTTATTCAAATGATCTTACAGCCTTGAAGGCTTCATTGCTTCATTCGAAAATGTTTTTAGACATAGAAGACACAAAGGCGACGATCGGTTTGTGGGATTTTCAATAAATCCGAATTTAATATATTCCGCAAAGTATTGCCGTCTTTTCTTTTTTACTTCCGACATTGTTTTGCTTTGAGAAATACGTTCAACTTCGCGAGTAGAGGAGGCGTAAGTACTGCTCATCTATTGCGCGCGAGACCACAAATGAAAATAAAATAAATATTACATTGTTTATATAGGAATGCTTAAGCAGCACGCACCAACAGGAATAAAACAAACATGCATAAACTCGTTTATCTCATTCGACGCTCAATCGTACTCAACAAGTCCGAACAAGCATTCAATGAACCAGCCGACTGATACAGGAATGCACAATTCGGGTTATTTAAGAAAAACTTGTTAAAACATGATAGATATCTACGAGTACTATTAATTTTTTCTATATTCAATAAAATAGGACAGATATATGAACTACGCGAAGAGAAATATAGAACCGAGTCTGAGCAATTTTTTCATTCATATTAGTTGACGTTCACAAGTTGTTGTTGAGAGTCGAGAGCTCTTGCAGTTGTTGTTTTAGAGGCCTCTTAGCTAAATAAAGTTACAAATCACCCCCCGCCCGCCTCTACACAACGCCTCCATTTTCTTCTGGGTCTCTTACCGCCCCCCTTGAGACCTGCAGCGCCCACAAGGGGGCGTTATCGCCACTTTGGGAAAGACTGGTGTAGACCAAGATTTTTACGCAAAATGTTCCATGTGGTGGATGCACAGAGTCCAACTTGTTGTGAACGTCGACGAATAGACAAATCTGGATCATCAATAATACCATGACTTACAGCAGCGATATTTTCTTCTGTACGTACAGTTCTTTGTCTTGTTGTTGTTGTTGCATCGAGTAGAGAAAATATTGTCCGAAATCTATCGATAGTTCGATGAATAAGCTCCCTGATGGAAGATTATGTAACCCATAAATTTCACGAAGTGCTCTATAAGTTTGGCGAATAGTACACTGATTTTGAAAATAAATTTCAACAATTTGTAAACGTCGTTGCGGCATGAGTCTTTCTATGATAATTTGTCAATGCTTACTGAACAGAAATATCAAAACAACATGGCTTCTACCTTCTCTCAAATCACAGTTATCCCTATCGAAAGTTCAATCACTCTAAAAAAAAATACCCGATACATTCATTTTGATGGAATAAAATAATAGAGAATATTTATTCATTAAATGAACTACAACTGTTTCGCCAACACAGCCTATTCAAAATATAAATCTGACAAAGCCACAGTGTTGGCGGATTAATTTTAGTAAATTGTGGAAATATTCATCATTTTATTTCATTAAGTATGTTTCAAAGTGAAACAGACTGCGTTGCTCCGTGACCGCCATTATCACACATCAATATGCTTGTAAATGTTCCTTTCACAATTAGTGAGCTCACTTTTTTCTAGAAAATTCTAGTGCAACTAATCCGCATTAATGGTACTTGTAGGTTAAATTTTAAAAAAATCCATTTGTTTCAGTCTGATATTTGCTTTATTTTTTAAAGCAGTATGTTTGTCTTTCACTTATACGGACCTTTTACTTATTACTCACATTAACAATCACGAGCACATTCGTCTTTGTTGCTTGCTGAGTAGGTAAATTTAAATATTTCAGTCATGTAGATGAAATATAGAAAATAATTGGTCTCTTTCTTGCTTACTTCTTCCTTTAAAAGTTTGTCGATAAACGGTTTCGCTAAGGCTTTTATTTTGGAATTTTGATAGTTTGTACTACTCTGTCAAGAAAGTACCGGGAATTTTCAATTAAAACAACATTTTGACATTTAATCGTCAAAATTTATTGGGTCGCCTTCAAATGCTCCAATACATCTATGCCAACGGCACTTCCAATTATCGAAACATTTTTTATAGGCGCTTTCCGGGATGGACTTTAGCTCTCGCGCCGAATTTTGTTTTATGGCTTCAATCGACTCAACATGGGTGCCACGAAGGGGCAATTTTAGTTTTGGGAAAAGGAAAAAGTCGCAGGGAGCCAAATCCGGCGAATACGGTGGTTGCTGAAGCACGTTTGTTGAGTTTTTGGCTAGAAAGTCAGTCACAATCGTAGCTCGGTGAGAAGGCGCGTTATCGTCATGCAAAATCCATGAGTTGTTCGCTCACAAATTTGGCCGCTTCTTACGGATACGCTCACGCAAACGTTTCATAACGCCTAGGTAATACTCCTTGTTTACCGTCTGACCCTCTGGAACGAATTCGTAGTGCACCACGCCACGGATATCGAAGAAAACAATGAGCATCACCTTCATTTTCGAGCGGCTTTGGCGTGGTTTTTTCGGTTTCGGCTCATTTTTTGCCACCCATTCCGATGATTGCTGGCTTGTTTGCATATCGTACTCGTAGACCCAGGTCTCGTCACCAGTTATAATGCGTTCCATGAATGTAGAATCGGAATTACAGCGATCCAGCATGTCTGAAGCAACCTGTTCGCGATGACGTTTTTGAAGAAAATTCAGGTCTGTCGGTACGAGTCGTGCGGCCACCTTTCTCATGCCCAAAATATCAATCAAAATCGTACGTGCGGACTCGTGGGATATCTTAAGATCATGTGCTATCTCTCTCAAGCTGGTACGACGGTTTTCCAGCACCCTTTCCTTAATTTTATCGACGTTATCTTCGATCGAAGCCGTCGATGGGCGACCACTTCACGACCGTCCTTGAAGGCTCTGTACCACTGATATGCACGAGTTTTCGATAGAGCATTATCACCAAAGGCCTTTTGCAACATTTTCAATGCATCAGCACGTGAAAATTCATTTGCAACACAAAATTTTAAACAAATTCTTTGCTGAACGTAATCACCCATAGTAAAAATCGGCACGCACTCTGACATCGACTGACTTAATCAGCTGTTGCAAACACAGTAGTTGACAGATCCCGCTCAAGCTTGGCATAGTAATTGAGGACAGTGGTACCAACCTAGGAAAAAAAATTTTTACCTGCCTCATTGCCCCGCCAGATTTAAATCGATAATTCCCGGTACTTTCTTGACAGAATGTATATCTAAAGGGTTTTCCAATAAGAGATTTCAATTTGATATTAAAAAAACGAGCATATATTTCAAGAGAAATCACAGGTATGGAAAAGACAATCGGAAATCATAGAAATTCAAGGCTAATCTAGAGAAGCAGAAATATCAAGTTGGCAGTGAAAGAATCCAAAACCTCAGCGCGATGCGATGACGAACAAAGGACTGTTCTCTCTTAATAGCATAGATCAACAAGACTATATAGATGGGACACTGACTGTAAAAAGTCTGAATCATGTTTGTCGCTTTCATTGTAGCGACTGGTGCGTGAAACTTATTCAAATAGAGAAAACTGTATTACCAACTCTCAAGAGAACTGCACTACCTTTACTTTTAGAATACTGCATTATCGGCACTTGGCGCAAATATTTGAAGTGTTCAGAAATTACTATGTTTTACTACCAAAACCTTGAAATGCTTACATTCACACAACTCTACAAGAAATACATTTCAATTGTTTGGTAAGAAAACATAGTAATTTCTCAACACTTGTTTTAATTTTAACTCTAAACTGAAAGAAGATTCAAATATTCGTTTCAATCTTCAAACTCACTATTTGAATAACAGATACATGTTTGAACTATAATTATTTATTCATTATAAAAAATAGAACTTATTAAATAAAAAAAGAGATGAAATTCACATATGTATTTACAATATGTGCATTTGATTTTTTTGTAGTACAACATAGTAATTTCCAAAAACTTGTTTCAATGTTCAAACTCACTATTTGAATAACAGAAATATGTTTGAGCAATAATTATTTATTGGTTATAAAAAATAGAAACCATTAAATGAAAAAACGAGATAAAACTAACATATTTACAGTATTCCTAGGTGTTAAGACAAAAAATGAACCTTGAGAACATTTTGAATCAGTTCTAGTTGCTATTTTATTCACTTGCTTACACCACCAGAATAAAGAACACCTGCTAGCCAAGCATAATATTTGATAAATATTATGTGATGCACACTTCATAATTTGAAAATTTAAATTCTTCAATATATTTTCAAGACATTTTGAGATTTTTCTTCTCTCACAAAGTCTTGGAATGAAATGAAAGAGATAATTAAATCACTGATTAAATAAAAAGTAGGTATAGTGACACAGTTTTATCAAATTACCAAATTGATACTTCCTACACTCAATAAAATCTAGATCTTTCAACAACTCACTATGACCAAGTGAATTAATCCTACAGATTGCAGTTTCTAATAGATAAATCGTTTGATAAAATCTTACAAATTGCACCACTCAACCTGAAGAAGTTCTTTTCCTATTAACATTTGGCACTGATCCAGAAACTGGCCCATACCATTTCAATATCTGTTACCTCGGAAAAATCAGCTAGAGAAAAATAATATTATTAGATCACTCAGAGCAATTTGTTGGTGTGTTACATAGCATTGATTTATATTTTAAACTAACCAACTGAACATTAAAATAGTCTAGACGACTTCATAGTAAATGAAAATTAACCAACCTGAAGAAATTATATTCCTTTCAATATTTGATCATCTGATAATTTGTGCCAATCAGTTGGCTGTATAATTTCAATCCACCTCTTAAATAACTTGGGATCTCTCTTGGGAAAACGATGGTTAGATCTTGACACCCATGTACAAAACATTTCTTATTATATCTCATTTTCAAGTACTGTATTGAACTCAATATTTGAAAATACACTAGTTTAGATGCATTAAAATGTTTTGAACTTAATCCTTGCGAAATTTAACCAAAAAGAAATATGAGATGTACCCGAGGTTGGGCCATAACAAAACGTAGACAAAACCACCACTTCTTTTTGAAATATATGACCATTATTACAACTATGGCTAACGGCTGATGGTAGCGGTACCCAGCGGCGAAATCAAAAAGTATAAGTTGATGGTTAGCGCTAACTATTGACTGGTGCATCAACTAAAAACTTAGTTTTAGATGGGGGTAGGGAAGTGTCCAATCTATATATTATTGAATTTTGAATTGTATCATTAATTAAAAAATTATAAAAAACTATATATTATTTTTAATATATGCTCAATAGGTGGGGATGCAGAGCCTCGAGGCTCTGCACTGCTCGTTTCGATCGAAGCATCCCCACCACTTCAATTTTTCGTGAATCGCATGGCTCTGAGATTTTGGATTCTTCCACTGGTCCACTGGATATTCCTGCTTCTCTAGATCAACATTGAATTTACTATGTTTCCGACTGTCTTTTGCATACCTGTATATGATTATGATATCTTTTTATGAAGCTACTATAAAGCTGATTTCTTGAAGACTGATTTTGCTATTACTTCATATTCATTTCATGTTGAAACTAGAAATGAAAATTGCATAGTTGTGATGATAAAATTTTAATGAAATATATTTTCTATGTTTCTAATGTTAGGATTCTCTTTAAATTGTGCAAAATTCAATACTTTACGTCTGTCTATAGGACGCGCCATTAAAAAAGATAGAAAAAATTATCTGCGCAGTACATAATCCACACATCGATAAATTTCTTCCTGTATTTCTACGGCTTGCCACAATAAACAGGTAGATTATTTCTTCAATTTAAGTTTTACATAGCAATAAGTGATCTCCAAAATTGTAGGGTTCCAAATAAATTAACCTTTTCTTGAAAACTTTCTTGAATCGATATAAACTGTCACAACTTTTGATATAATTAGATAACCTATTGAATATTCTTATACGCATATAACCCTGACCTAACCTATCTCTATTTTTAAAAACGATAATAAACATACAGAGCATATACAATTTTAAGACATATTTCTGAATTTACCTCTGCACGAGTCTCTGTACTTAATTTTATTTCATCTTTTGTGAGCTATACAGATTCATTGGACTCTAAATTCATTTATCACTAGCTCACTATTAGAAAGCCCACAGTCAGTTTCATAATGGCTTCATTATTTTTTCGCTGATTTATTTCGCTTGAACTACTTCTATAAATCAAGATATTGATATAATCAACGTAAAGAGTAATGAAATATTCATGAAATGGTATTGGTAGATCGGTCCTGCAATATTTCCCTGGAGTTTACCTACATCAATAAAAGGTTATATAATACATTTTTTCAACAACGATTTGTTGCCGTGCCTTTGAAAAGAACGACTGATTCATGCCTTAATCTAACCTAAATCTTTCTCCATTTAATTACACAAAATATATTCAGTATCATATAATTATAAAAATCAATTGAAAATCCAGAAAATAAACAAATATCTACCATGTTAATAAATGATTTAGAAATATGTATATTATTCATGAACATCCGCACAGACAGAAGAATTATATTTAATTTTTGATTGTCTCGGTCTTTACTTGACGGAAATTCATCTTCAACATAAGAAAAGCAAATGTTAATTTCCGCTATTTTATTGATTTACAAGACAATTGTTTCGTCATACCATGACTTCATCAGGTCATTTAAACTGAGGTATACAATGCAAAACATGACCTTAAATACACAGCTCTGGTACAAAAATAGAGGGGTGGAAAGAGATGGTATACAATTAATGAAAAATATTAAGTAGGGGGGATCTGTTTAAATCTATTTGATCATTCAATAAAATTTGTCTTTTATTATATCTATTGATCTCTAAAGTTTCCAACAGATTTAGTTTCTGATTTTTGTTTTCAATATGTAATATTATATAATAATATAATAATAATATAATATAATAATATATATATATATATATATACATATATATATATATATATATATATATATATATATATATAATTTCAATATGAATTACGAAATATTACATATTAAAAACAAAAATCAGAAACTAAATCTGTTAGAAACTTTAGAGATCAATAGATATAATAAAAGACAAATATTATTGAATGATATTGATGAGTTTCTTCTCCCTAATGAAATCTATACGAAAATTTGGAATATTGATGATAGATAATATTTATCATCATATAATATCATATAATAGTGTCTTGAATAATTTGTTATGTTGCAACTCATTATATTTATAATAACCTTAAAAATTTTCTATAAAATTAAATTAAATAAATGTCTTAGAAACACTGTTTTTTTGAGTAGACATATGGTGTTAACACTTATCGTACAGAATTAAAAAGAGATAAAAAGAATCCCAAAAAACTTGTTGAAAATTGTAAGCCCCAAATAAAGTTTCTTCTATTATTTATATTAATTCTCAAAATATCTATTTCCATAATTGTGATTAAACTCATCATATGGAACAGGATGAATGATATAAAAGCATATCAATATTTCTCACATAATCGCTAATAATAATTTTGGGTTTAAATTAAATGGAATAATAAAGAATATTTCCATAATTAACTAATTCACAACAATTGTTTCGCCAACATTTTGGCTTCTTCAGGTTTAAATTTTGAACTTATTGATTATTCCTTAATCACCATCAAAATTTAGCAGCTGAGAGTTTGTTAAATATTAGTGTTAAAAATTCAAGAAACCTGCATATCGAGATTAGGTCAATTTACAGAGGAAATTTATCCGTTTAAAATTTCAATATAATTATAAGCATTGTTTTCAAATAATTGGGTCAAAAAAAACAAAAGTCAAAAATATTAATCGGAAATATTAAAAAAAATTTACACCACGGAATGAGTCAGCTTATTATGAAAATGATATCCATAATTTTCTCCTGAATTTTGTGAACTGGCGCAGGTATTCTTTTCAACAATAATTCAACACACAGTCTACTTATGCGAAAAACATATACTACTGCATGTTCCAACAAGTCTGATAAAAATTGAACATTAAGTTGTAACTGGTCCACATCTTTCGTACTCTATCGAAAAAAAATAATCCATTAGATATTTCAGAAAATTTTTTTCAAATATTTTAATCACATTTTTCTGAAGATGAAAAACGTGAAACTTTAACAATTGATTCATTGAACAAAATAAAATCTGTGTCTCAAATTCTCAATTGAGGCTAATACCATTCATTATAAGTTCGTATAGAATATATCTGAATCTTTACGTAGACCATAGATTAAGAAAACTTAAAATTAAATTTTGCCCATGAGTCCGATACTAGTCTATGTTTGAAAGAATTGTGGATTTCATAAACATATTTTGTGAAGGGTCGAATTATGACCAATCCCAATTGAGATTTGATAAATGTTAGTTAAAGGTTGTCAATATTTAATAACATACTACTACTTTTGTATTCATAAATGTGTGATTTTTCTGAGTTTGAGTGTAGATCTTGTTTATCGAAAATAATGGACATAATTTATTTATATATATTTAAACTAGAAACGATGTTTATACTTAATTTATATACCAACTGCTTCACATGTCGAGACAATTAAGTATTATATAAATGTGATTTCATTGAGATAATGTGAATTAGAAAGTGAAGATCAAATCAAAAAGTCTAAATAAACAATAGATGAAATAAAACAAAATTTTCGAGCAATCAAAATAAAACACGAGAAAAAATATCGAAAGTTCTACGAAGGCATACCTTATATTACAAATCATAAAAATTTCATTTTCGACTTTTTGCTTTGCTTTTCTATTTTCAGGCTGAATTTCAGTGTGATATTCGATATTGGATTGAAATGTTTCGAAATTTAGAAATTTCATGTTTGCTGTAATTTTCAATTTGAAATTATAATTTTAAACAAAAATTATAAGAATTACGAAAAAATATTTAGAAAGTAGCAATATATGTTTGACATTCGCTTGAAATTCTTGTTAAGTCTGGTTAATTCGAAGATGTCCTTTAATGTAAATAGGTTTCCTTATATCTATTATCATATATGTATTAAAAAAATGAACAAAAAAATAAAAAAAATAGTAAAAAAATAAAAACAAAAAATATAATGAAAATATAAAAAGATCCATATAAAATACAATGAATAGTAGAAGTAAAAGATCTGTAAACGGACACGAAAAAAAAAGTATATACAAAAGGAAATGGGCCAAAAACATGAAAAAAAAATGGTCAAAAAATATTTGAAACATTGGACAAAATATATGAAAAAAAAATGGACAAAGAAAAATATGAAACAAAAAAGATATATTTGTTAGAATTAACGATTGAACTATTAAAATGGTATAAATAATTTTTACATACTGAGATTGTTATTTGAAAACCAGCTTCAAATATATAGGAATCTTGTAGGAAATTACATAATAAGCTTAACATGTTTAGCATATTATGTAATTTCAGTTAAAATATTATATCTGTAATCAATTCAATTTATTCCTCATCGATTACGAAAATAGAAAATAAATCTCATAGTATCCGACTGAAATAAGCAGATAGTAATCAGAAAGTTGATAGAAAGATGGAAATTTTCATTGAATGTTTGAATACCTACGATGAGATATAAATTGAAATTGAAATGAATTTGTATCAGATATTTGTCTACTCAAACATCAAAAAAATAAACAAAATTTGATATTTAGGAATGTCATGTGTGCAGTTATGTTCAGTTGGAAATTATCAATTTGAACGAAAAAGTTATTAGAATTACACAAAAACAATAGAAAGTAACAATGCATGTTCGAAATTCCCTTTAAATGTCTGGGAATTCTGTAAGATTTGAAGATGTTCACTAAATGTAAATATGTTTCCTTATATGTATATCGTATATGTATTAAAAAAATAACAAACAGACAAAAAAATTTCGATGAAAATAAAAAAATATATAATGAAAATATGAAAAGATCCATAAAAAAACAAATAGAAGTAAAAAAAGATCTGTAGATGGACACCAAAAAAAATAAAAAACAATATATACAAAAATTTGGACCAAAAATAATTGAAAAATGGACAAAAATATGGAAAAAAAAATTTAAAAAATGAGAAACTGACTTCGAAAAGATATTTTTGTTTGAATAAAAAAAAAACATTAAATTGGTATATAATATAATATGTACATATTTTAACGGAAATTGTTATTTTAAAATCGGGTTCAAATATGTAGGAATCTATGAATGTTAAGTTTATTAAGTAATTTCCGTTAGAATATTAAGTCTGGAATTGATTCAATTTATACTTCATCGATTACAAATATAGAAGCAGAGTTATATAAATCGCATAGAATCCAAATAAAATAAGCAGAAAGTAAATAGAAAAATGAGAATTTTCATTCAATGTTTGAATACGATGAGATATAAATTGAAATTTGAATGTGTCAGATATTTGTCTACTCAACATCAGAAAAATACACAACATTTGATATTAATGAATAGTTATAAAATAACAAAAATCAATTGGAATTGGACAAAACATCGGCCAAGTTCACATGTTCTCTTTATCCTACATACACAAATATTAATCTAGTAGATGGTGCAATGGAAATATAATGGTAATAAAAGATATTGGACGGGTTCAGCGGTTACTGTTTGCTATTTGATCATTGTGTAAAATATCAATGTATTGGTAGTAAAACATAGTAATTTCTTCAACTTGTTTTAATTAGTAATAAAAAGTATTTTGCCTAAGTTCTTCGAATGGATCATTTTTTCAGAGAAGTGAAAGTATATGGGTCAGATTCAACTGAAAATTCAAATTACTCAAGGTAGTTCCTGTCTTTCAAGGAATAACAGGCGGTTGGACCGCGTCTGGAATTTATCAGTGTTTTGGCTCCGATTTTGGAACCATTATCCAGAACAATAGTTGAATTTAGTGATTCAACGCCGGGACCTCAATCTGCCTATTCTCCAGGTTTCATCACCAGTAGTCTGTTAGATCTCAGTGTCTCCACTCATTCTCGCGAGAATCCGGTGGTCCAACCCGGATACTTCATAACATTAATTAGTAAAGTGACTTCTTCCTCTTTGAAAAATTTATTGTTTTCTATACAATGTTCTGCAAAACCGGTAGATTTCTGGTTTTTCAAAATAGACATCGTATGTTCTTTGATTCTATGCTGTCAACATGTCGTTAACTTAATAAATTGAGGAAATAATTTATACTCTTTCATTTAATTAAAAAGAATTTCCATCAAGTAAGGACCGACTCAATTAAATTTTTGCATCAGACTGGACAAAATTATCCAATACAATGTATCAACGGGGAATAGAATATAGCCGAGGATTAGGGGCGATATAAGGGTTATCCCTGAATAAGTAAAGGAACACAGACACTTGAAGTTCTTGGAGCAAATCCAAAGAGTTCTTAATTCTACAGATAGAAGGGGAGATGAATATTTACGCAGTAATGAAATTTTTGCTGCAAGATGTCAACATATAAATGCTAGAAGAAGGCCTTGTTGAACAAGAAATAAGAGATGCCGCAGTCATCAGACAAAGGTATTCATTCCATTATTTTTAGTGAAAATACAAAATACGGAAATATTTCAATAGAAATATTGAATTCAGAAATCTTTTCGATTAGAATCCTTCAAAAGTAGCCAAAGTGATGAAAAATGATCATAGGGGTCCTAGAGACCAACTACTACCAGAGATAGAAACTACTTGTTGAATACAATGAGCATAAGTAGGAGTTCCTATGTTTTTGATTCTATGCTGTAAGCATCGGCCTATCTGTCCTATATATGTAGCATTACAATCCCCACAATCAATTTGATAAATTTCCGATTCGGAAAAGTTAGGGTTCCTTTCTTTATTGTTCACCAAAATCTTAGCTGAATTATTTCTATTTACTGCTAAAGAATAGAAAGAATAGAAATAATTTAGCTTAGATTTTTGCGAACAATAAAGAAAGGAATCGGCCTGTCTGTCCTATATATGTAGCATTACAATCCTCACAATTAATTTGATAAATTACAGATTCGGAAAAGTTAGGGTTCCTTTCTTTATTGTTCGCAAAATTCTTAGCTAAATTATTTCTGTTCTTTAGCAGTAAATAGAAATATAATAATTTAGCTAAGATTTTGGTGAACAATAAAAAAGGAACCCCAACTCTTCCGAATCGGGAATTTATCAAATTAATTGTGAGGATTGTAATGCTACATATATAGGACAGACAGGCCGATTCCTTTTCTTTTGGTCGCAAAAATCTTAGCTAAATCATTTCTATTCTTTAGCAGTAAATAAAAATAGTTTAGCTAAGATTTTGGTGAACAATAAAGAAAGGAACCCTAACTCTTCCGAATCGAGAATTTATCAAATTAATTGTGAGGATTGTAATGCTACATATATAGGACAGACAGGCCGATTCCTTTCTTTGTTGTTCGCAAAAATCTTAGCTAAATTATTTCTATTCTTTCTATTATGTAGCAGTAAATAGAAAAAATTTAGCTAAGATTTTGGTGAACAAAAAGAAAAGAACCCTAACTCTTCCGAATCGGGAATTTATCAAAATAATTGTGAGGATTGTAATGCTACAAATATAGGACAGACAGGCCGATTCCTTTCTTCATTGTCCGCAAAAATCTTAGCTAAATTATATCTATTCTTTATCAGTAAATAGAAATAATTTAGCTAAGATTTTTGCGAACAATAAAGTTCCTTTCTTTATTGTTCACCAAAATCTTAGCTGAATTATTTCTATTTACTGCTAAAGAATAGAAAGAATAGAAATAATTCAGCTACGATTTTTGCGAACAATAAAAAAAGGAATCGGCCTGTCTGTCCTATATATGTAGCATTACAATCCTCACAATTAATTTGATAAATTCCCGATTCGGAAATGTTAGGGTTCCTTTCCTTATTGTTCACCAAAATCTCAGCTAAATTATTTCTATTTACTGTTAAAGAATAGAAATAATTTAGCTAAGATTTTTGCGAACAATAAAGAAAGGAATCGGCCTGTCTGTCCTATATATGTAGCATTACAATCCTCACAATTAATTTGATAAATTCCCGATTCGGAAAAGTTAGGGTTCCTTTCTTTATTCTTCACCAAAATAAAAAGAATAGAAAGAATAGAAATAATTTAGCTTAGATTTTTGCGAACAATAAAGAAAGGAATCGGCCTGTCTGTCCTATATATGTAGCATTACAATCCTCACAATTAATTTGATAAACTACAGATTCGGAAAAGTTAGGGTTCCTTTCTTTATTGTTCGCAAAATTCTTAGCTAAATTATTTCTGTTCTTTAGCAGTAAATAGAAATATAATAATTTAGCTAAGATTTTGGTGAACAATAAAGAAAGGAACCCCAACTCTTCCGAATCGGGAATTTATCAAATTAATTGTGAGGATTGTAATGCTACATATATAGGACAGACAGGCCGATTCCTTTTCTTTTGGTCGCAAAAATCTTAGCTAAATCATTTCTATTCTTTAGCAGTAAATAAAAATAGTTTAGCTAAGATTTTGGTGAACAATAAAGAAAGGAACCCTAACTCTTCCGAATCGAGAATTTATCAAATTAATTGTGAGGATTGTAATGCTACATATATAGGACAGAAAGGCCGATTCCTTTCTTTGTTGTTCGCAAAAATCTTGGCTAAATTATTTCTATTCTTTCTATTATTTAGCAGTAAATAGAAATAATTTAGCTAAGATTTTTGTGAACAATAAAGAAAGGAATCCTAACTTTTCCGAATCGGGAATTTATCAAATTAATTGTAGGGATTGTAATGCTACGTATAGAGGACAGACAGGCCGATTCCTTTCTTTATTGTTCGCAAAAATCTTAGCTAAATTATTTCTATTCTTTAACAGTAAATAGATATAATTTAGCTAAGATTTTTGGGAACAATAAAGTTCCTTTCTTTATTGTTCACCAAAATCTTAGCTAAATTATTTCTATTTACTGCTAAAGAATAGAAAGAATAGAAATAATTCAGCTACGATTTTTGCGAACAATAAAGAAAGGAATCGGCCTGTCTGTCCTGTATATGTAGCATTACAATCCTCACAATTAATTTGATAAATTCCCGATTCGGAAATGTTAGGGTTCCTTTCTTTATTGTTCACCAAAATCTTAGCTAAAGTATTTCTATTTACTGTTAAAGAATAGAAATAATTTAGCTAAGATTTTTGCGAACAATAAAGAAAGGAATCGGCTTGTCTGTCCTATATATGTAGCATTACAATCCTCACAATTAATTTGATAAATTCCCGATTCGGAAAAGTTAGGGTTCCTTTCTTTATTGTTCACCAAAATCTTAGCTAAATTATTTCTATTTACTGTTAAAGAATAGTAATAATTTAGCTAAGATTTTTGCGAACATTAAAGAAAGGAATCGTCCTGTCTGTCCTATATATGTAGCATTACTATCCTCACAATTAATTTGAAAAATTCCCGATTCGGAAAAGTTAGGGTTCCTTTCTTTATTCTTCACCAAAATCTTAGCTAAATTATTTCTATTCTTTAGCAGTAAATAGAAATATAATAATTTAGCTAAGATTTTGGTGAACAATAAAGAAAGGAACCCCAACTTTTCCGAATAGGGAATTTATCAAATTAATTATGAGGATTGTTATGCTACATATATAAGACAGACAGGCCGATTCCTTTCTTTATTGTTCGCAAAAATCTTAGCTAAATTATTTCTATTCTTTAGTAGTAAACAGAAATAATTTAGCTAAGATTTGGGTGAACAATAAAGAAAGGAACCCTAACTTTTCCGAATCGGGAATTTATCAGATTAATTGTGAGGAATGTAATGCTACATATATAGGACAGACAGGCCGATTCCTTACTTTATTGTTCGCAAAAATCTTAGCTAAATTATTTCTATTCTTTCTATTATTTAGTAGTAAATAGAAATAATTTAGCTGAGATTTTGGTGAACAATAAAGAAAGGAACCCTAACTTTTCCGAATCGGGAATTTATCAAATTAATTGTGAGGATTGTAATGCTGCATATATAGAACAGATAGGCCGATTCCTTTCTTTATTGTTCGCAAATATCTTAGCTAAATTATTTCTATTCTTTCTATTATTTAGCTAAGATTTTTGCGAACAATAAAGTTCCTTTCTTTATTGCTCACCAAAATCTTAGCTAAATTATTTCTAGTTACTGCTAAAGAATAGAAACAATAGAAATAATTTAGCTAAGATATTTGCGAACAATAAAGAAAGGAATCGGCCTGTCTGTCCTATTTATGTAGCATTACAATCCTCACAATTAATTTGATAAATTCCAGATTCGGAAAAGTTGGGGTTCCTTTCTTTATTGTTCACCAAAATCTTAGCTAGATTATTTCTATTTACTGCTAAAGAATAGAAATAATTTAGCTAAGATTTTTGCGACCAAAAAAAAAGGAATATACGTAGCATTACAATCCTCACAATTAATTTGATAAATTCCCGATTCGGAAGATTTAGGGTTCCTTTCTTTATTGTTCACCAAAATCTCAGCTAAATTATTATATTTCTATTTACTGCTAAAGAATAGAAATAATTTATTTAAGATTTTCGCGAACAATAAAGAAAGGAACCCTAACTTTTCCGAATCGGTAATTTATCAAATTAATTGTGAGGATTGTAATGCTACATATATAGGACAGACAGGCCGATTCCTTTTTTGGGTCACAAAAATCTTTGCTAAATTATTTCTATTCTTTCTATTCTTTAGCAGTAAATAGAAATAATTTAGCTAAGATTTTGGTGAACAATAAAGAAAGGAACCCTAACTTTTCCGAATCGGGAATTCATCAAATTAATTGTCAGGATTATAATGCTACATATATAGGACAGACAGGCCGATTTCTTTCTTTATTGTTCGCAAAAATTTTAGCTAAATTATTTCTATTCTTCCTATTCATTAGCAGTAAATAGAAATAATTTAGCTTAGATTTTGGTGAACAATAAAGAAAGTAACCCTAACTTTTCCGAATCGGGGATTTATCAACTTAATTGTGAGGATTGTAATGCTACATATATAGGACAGACAGGCCGATGCTTACAGCATAGAATCAAAGAACATAGGAACTCTTACTTTATTTCAATGCTTATTGTAGTCAACAAATAGTTTATATCTCTGGTAGTAGTTGGTCTCTAGGACCCCTATGATCAATTTTCATCACTTTGGCTACTTGTGGAGGATTCTAATCGAAAAGATTTCTGAATTCAGTATTTCGATTGAAATATTTCCGTATTTTGTATTTTCACTAAAAATAATGGAATGAACACCTTTGTCTGATGACTGCGGCATCTCTTATTTCTTTCTTCTTCTAGCATTTATATGTTGGCATCTAGCAGCAAAAATTTCATTACTGCGTATATATTCTTCTCCTCTTCTATCTGTAGAATGTAGAACTCTTTGGATTTGCTCCAAGAACTTCAAGTTGTCTGTGTTTCTCTACTTATTCAGGGATAACCCTTATATCGCCCCTAATGCTTCGCTATATTCTATTCCCCGTTGATACATTGTATTGGATAATTTTGTTCAGTCTGATGCAAAAATTCAATCGAGTCGGTCCTTACTTGATGGAAATTCATTTTAATTAAATGAAAGAGTATAAATTATTTCCTCATTTTATTAAGTTAACGACAATTGTTTCGCCAACACTGGTGGTTCAAGTTAACATCTTGGACATCTGGAGTTCAATATGTAAAATTGACGGAGCCACAATGTTAGTGAAACAGTTATCGTTAACTCAACAAATTGTGCAAATCTATATTATTTTATTTAACCAGTCCGATGTTCTCATAAGTAAATTCTCTGACGCTTTCCTTTCCATTTACTCATTTGTGAGATCTTGTTTCTTTTATTTTGGTTCTCCATTATCACACAAGGTTTATCGATTTCTTTTAATAGCCTTGTGTAATTCGACATAAAAACTTGTTGTGATTGTTTGTAGGTTTTATCTTCTCCTACAACTTTGGCAATAATTTTCTCCATATTAATTAATTTATAAAAATCAGCAAATTCTGATCAACCTTCACTTGATCAATAAACAAACAATAATACGAAGTCTCGGAATTCTCTTCCACTCAGTGACATAGAAATATACCGTTTCACAATTAAAATTAATCAATAAACCTCAGGAAAATGAAAATTACTTAAATAATCCAAATAATAGGGCTACCCTTTTCTTCTACTTGAGATTCGTCAGCCAAATGTGTTACTTGAATACATCTAAACACTTCACAATGAAAATACTCACCCATTCTTCCTTGGATCAAATGCACCATTCAACTTGTTCGGACCTAAAATTCTGCATCATCTATAAAGCAGAGATTTATTTACAGAGATTCAGTAGCGCATTCACAATTTTCGGGGCCCTACTCTAGAAAATATTGGAAGACCCTCCCCCTACTTATTCAATTTCATTCGATACAATTTTTCAATGTAAACTAAGATTTGTCAAACCAAAGCTTAAAGTTTATCAATAAAATATAAAATACATCAAATCGAAAGTCAATTATAACATGTTAAAATCAATTACAAAGTGTAGACCAGGTACAAAATAGAAAAAAAAATTCTTTCTTCAAAAAGAACAAACTCAACGATGAGGATAAAATAACATATAAAATTTTTGAAAAATAAAAACAGAATACAGAGAAACTCATTCATGAGAAAACATTTGCTTCATATTTTCTAGTCTGAAATTTTGTTGCAGCATCATATATCAGATTGATCATTATATCACTTTTGATTGAAAGTATTCCTAAGAACTTCAGTCTACTTTCCGTCATAATAGTTCTATATTTGTTATTCATTGAGAAAATAAGCACTTTTCTTCGCAACTCGTTATAGGTAAAGTTGAAAACAATCTTGAAACGATATATAAATTTGAAAATACTCCTACCACCTGCTTATCGTATATCTTCTTTAACATTTCTAAGCAACTCATGTTATAAACAGGATTTAGAAGTTAGAGATATTCCTTGAATTGAGATGCTTCGCTGATAATTCCCTTCTCAAGCTCTTTATCATAATACTCTAAGGGCATTTTGACACTGTCTCTATCAATATCTTGCAAGAGATCCTCTATATCGAATGTATATTTGAATTTGATAAATACACCTCGATAGACTGAACTATGACTAAGTCGCCAATCAAGAAATCCAACAGTCTTTTTGATACCTCAATGATAAATTAATTTTTCCCAACAAATATTGGCCTTTGAATTTCTCTATCCGCTAGCAATTTTTTTCTTAGGCTTTTATTAGTCCTGCCCCATTTTCTTGAAGCTCTATCTGGTTTGTTTGTGATTAAGTTTTTATTCGAGTTTCCCGATAAAATGGCTGTAGAGTCCAATAAATGGTATCCACTATGTAGATCCAAATTAGGGGTTTGAAGTTTGAAAAAAACCTTATCAAAGCATTCTAGAATTTTATTTAAATATTTTAATATTAGCCTTCTTCATATTTAATTTCAAAAAATTATATTTAATAATTATAACTTCTGAAAATAAATAAGAATAATGTCATATAAGTACCACTTATATCAAATGACATAAAATAAACATTCATTATAAGACATCCAAATGGTATAACAAAATCCAATAAATAAAAATTGTTAACCAAAATCCTATAAATTAAATATTTTGAATAGACAAAATTTTGTTTCTGCTGATCAATCTTATGAAAACAAATATCTTTCAAAAATGTCTAACATAATCTTAAGAATTTCATCATAAAACTATCTTACTTAGAATATTCAATATTATTGGATATTTAACTACGTTACTTTATATAAAAACTCAAGAAATGTAAAAACATTACTGAAAAACAAGTTTTAATAGAGACTTTGCTTCGTCAGTATTCAAATAATTCATATTCAATAAATATAACATCAATCAACAACCCATTTACCCATTTACTCCTCCTTCAACAATTTAGAAAACTTCGGATAAACTGAAAAATCTCTAAATGTAGTGTAACGGTTAACTACAGATAAATATTTCTGTGGTTTACCCTTGATCTAAAAGATTGAAAGACAATTTAACGGCCTCTGTTATATATTCTTTATACAGATAGTCCTTGTGCTATAACACGCTTCTCTGTATAGTTGATAGTAATATTAATGGTGAAAAGTATTGTGGCATTCTAAACGATTTTCTCCTTGAAACGGCGCATGCTTTATATCTAGAGGGGTGGTGTTTTCAGAAGAATAATGCAAGATGCCATACTTCGGCCTATACTCAAGCGTGGATGCAAGTGACAACCATTTCATGGCCAGCAGCTTCACCAGATCTTAGTCCCAATGGAAACATATGAGGACTAATTAAGATTGAAGATAAACGAGCAGCGCCACGAAATAAAGATCATTTAATTCAGATAGTTTTACAGTCCTGGACTACCATTACGGAAAATTATTGGGGTGATCTAGTTTCGGGTGTTCCCCGACGTTTAGTAAAGTGTTTACAAGTGTACAAGTGAATAAGATAAATATTCTGTTATAATTTTCTAATTCAAGAATTAAAAATATACACTGAATAGTTAAAATTGAGCTTTGTTTTTTCCGGATACTTTTTAGACACATGAAAACGATACTACGATACTACGGAATCGTATATTCCAAAAAAAATTGAAAAACAAAATCCGCGATGGCATGTATTTATCTCCAAAGGATAACCCAGAGTTACCATTTTCATAAATTTTAAATATCATACAGATTTATTCTGTACTACAAATTTTAATTTCAAAAAAATTTTTCATTAAAAAACTTTTAGAAGTAAACAAAATAAATGTCTAAGGACAGACTGTGCCACTTTAGTAGACATATAGAATTAAACACTTATCACACAGTATCATAGGGGATAACAGAATTCAAGGAAATATAAATTATCAATAAAACTACTTTTCAAAAATGCAAAACATAACCTCAAGATCTTCTTCAAAATTAACATGCTCAAAAAAAGTTCCCTCAAAAAAATTCCTGAAACATGCAGAACATCTTCAAAAAGCAATTTAGAATTATTACAACGGAAACTCAATAATTAACAAAAATATATCTCACAATACAGAGTAAATGCAAAAATCTTAACAAACTCTAGAATGAAGAACTTTTAAAAATCCTACGTATTAGATGTAAGTCAGGACGGGTCGCTAGTTTTGTATAAATTTAATATGAGTATTATACAGTTCGTACAATTATTGAAATTAATTCCTGCTGTTGAAGAAGATGCAAGAGAAGAGTTTTGTCACTTGTTGATGAAACTTCAGATGAAGGTGCTCGCTCCAGTAGCACTATTGATAAAAATTCTCTGTTGGAGTGCTTAACCTATCAAAATTCGTTACGATATGTTTATTTTATTAGGAATGGAATTCTCAATATATTTCTCGGCGACTGTCGAGGATTTCCATCTTCCGTGCTGGTTTAATGACAGAATATCTGCGTCGGCATTGACCAAAACTTTGCAGATGTGCACCGATAACAATGCCCGGTGTATTCTAGTTCATTTGACAATTTTAAGTTTTTTCGATCCAGCTAGGTATCTTCGCAAATATATGCACACCAATTGCACTGTACACTTTCCTGATTTATAACTGACAAAAAAATATTATGATTTTAATGCTTCGGTGCTTGTTTTGTCGAAATATTTCTAAAGGATTTAGTTCGTCGCAAAATTTGTCTGTAGGAATAAAATCCCGCCCCTAGCCTTTTTTGAGTCTGTAATAGTTATAACAAGCGTGTAACTTGATCAGCAATATCTTTGGTTGTTATTTTACGTAGTGCGCCTCTTCAACAAGCCGCAGCAATTTCAATAATCAGAGCTGTAATCATAACAATGAATACGGCAGCAAAATGAATTAAAACATTTTGCCTTGTACAAAAGATAAGTGTATCACGAAGAAAACCCTTTATTTCTCTACTAAAAACAAAATTTTTTCGTTTTGTACACAATGCTTTGTTTTTTCAAAATTCATTAAATTTGAGTATGTTAGCGTTTTCCTTAATGGCTAATGTGGATTTTAGCATAGAGTATAATGATCATAACGTTAAAAACGATCGATTATTGCCAGCTTCAGTAGAAAAATAGCCCAGAAGAACATTTTTTGATAGATTCCCGACATTCCTGACGTCAGTTTTTGAACGTGTAAATGACAGTTATTGTCACAGGCGTGTATGTTTTTATTGAATCGTGGATTTACGAGGATGACTCGATCGCCACTCTCGTTCTGTGCCATATTATAGTCACTACAGCGGACGAAAAGTGTACGTGGACGAAAAATATTTGGCTTCGAAAATAGTCCGATTTTTCATTCGGAAATTAGTACGTAAAATGTCATCTTTTGTAGAGGTCGACGAAAAACTTCTACGAATCAATTCGTTCCTTTCAATCGGTTGTTAAGGCACGAAATTGCTTATCGCTAAACTATTGCTTAAAGACCCCAGTCACAAGTCTGTCATTGTGAACAAATATCTGGCCAAAGGCTCTTATCGAACAACCACCGTATTCTCCCGATATGGCTCTAACGTCGGTCTGAGTCTCTCTTTCCAAACTTTGAATGACCATTCCGAGGCATCCGATTTCAGTTGATAGAAGACATAAAAGGAAATTCGCGGCGGGTAAAGAAATCCATTCTCAACTGCGTTTAAAAAATATATTTCCACTGCTGTCATAGTAAGTAATTTGTTAGGACATTGATTTGATTGAAGTAAGCACTACTTACTGAGATAGCTTGGGTTACTATTGGCAACGTGAAGTAAGTGAAAAGTTACTTTCCTAGGGAAGTAAGTGAAAATAGAATCTGAACTTTATATTTTATTCATATTCATGGTACAATTTTCAAACTACCAGCTAACAAAATTAGGTGAAATTTTTTGGGAATTCGTCTCATTTCCGTTCTCTTTTTATGCAAATTATGTTGACATTATGGAGTCACCTTTATTAATAAATGATATATCTGTTTAGTTTCGGGATATATTTGATATTATGTCCGATTTATGACACCTATTGTTATACAACATTCTAATGGCCATCTTTTTTTCATTAGAACGACTGTCTGCCACATAACTTTTTGCCACGGTATCCAATTTTCAGCCCCCTTGTCTCTTTAGTGCAAGTACGTTCAGTTTTGAAAATTTCGAAATATTCATATTGTCTTCAATACACAGCGTTGACTTCAACATGGAAAATTCCCACCTTGCTGGCGACATTAACATTTGGCTCTTTTCTATGAAATATGCCATTGTTGTTTCCGATATTGAGGTTGAATTCATTTTAAGACACCACTCTTTGAAACACTTATATGTTGTTTGGTAACGTTTCTTAGACCTTTCCGATAAAAGGAATTCACATGCTTCTTGAATTTCATCTTCTTTGGAATTCATTTTAGAGAAGGAACTATAGTTTTGGCACTTTGTTTGACAGATGAAAACCTTGGTAAACCAAGCTAAACCTATATTTTATGGAAAGTAAATGAATTGCAAACTAAATTCATCAAAAGAAAAGTAATTGAAAATCAACTTTTGTAGTGAAAAAAATATATATTACACAACTCAGAAGACAAGTTTCTTGACCAGCCTTGGACTTCAATGCTTGTCCTCCTCGCTATTGCTCGGGCGCAAAATACGTCCTTGTCTAGTGAGTGTCACTTGCTTCCCTTATGGTGTAAATAACTGTGTATTATTATAAAACGTTCGCGTAAGTATATTTTTTCGCGAGAGGCCATTTTTGAGGATGGTACAATTTGCATGAATATTTTATCTCATTAAACGGGTACCGATACTTTTTTGATATTGTAATCAGATACAATATTTTTATTAGCAATTTCTGTTCGTAACCTAATCTAATTAACATGTCTGCAATTATGCGAGCAACCTGTGAAGCAGCAAATAATATAGAGTTATCTTTAGATGATGGCTAGGAATAGTTTCATTCGGCGATTTCAATATTTCCAATGTTCATTAGCCACTACATCATCTACTACTCTTCCAGCGCATTTAATTGGCAAGTCAACGTCTTCGAGATGCCACAGGTACTTCAGTTTCCCCAAGTACAGTCAGCAGACGTCTTCATGAAGTCAAACTGACATCGAGATGCTTGTTAACCTTTAACTATATACATTATTCTTTTGTTGCACTATCACGGACGTGTCGTCTCGGATCGCTGTGCTTGAAGATCGAATTCCTAAGCAAATACTTGTTTTATTGATGTGGTATTATTTTGAGTATTCTCAAGGGGTATTCAGCTTGAATTATTTATATATTTTTACCAATATTTATTCATTTTCTTCTATATTTGGGACATAAAAAATGAAGTCTCTATATGTATGGAACGACTAGAGATCGTGCTAAGTTATTCAGGAAATCACCTCTCTCTATTTCTTTGGCCTGGTTTTGATTATATAAAATGTTAGCATTGACACAGCACAAGTCAAGAACTCGATAGAAAATAACCTTCTTGTGCTTGAATAAATGGAACTTTTCTTGTATCTTTCGTCCACTCTCCCTTTAGTGGAATTTAAGTATGTATTATTATCTTTTTCAGTGTGGTCAGCAATATTGTTATGATGATGCACTGAAGATTTAGAAACTACAGTTCTGTTCGGCTTTGGGGCATGGAAATATATTGTTTCATCTTTAGTAACCTTGACGCTCGTTCTGAGCCAGCAGCGCTTTAAGTACTATTTATTGATATTATCAACTGAAATAACAAAAACAAGCAACATCACAATCACAGATTTGTTATATGTGAGACGTGGACATGTGTTCTCATAGACCAAAGTCAAATTTCGAAGTGAAATGACTCATCTCTTTGAGAGCCGTCGTCAAAATCTCTTAACTCAACAGTCGTTTCGTCACTAAACCGAAGCTACTAAGTGTTTAAGGCATGAGGAGTGGTGGGAAGGGTGTTAACACAAATACTACAAACGGCACGCAGTATGTCAAACCGCGTGTTCATAGTTAAGGGTTTAAAGTTCCTCCTCACTCGCGTCAAGTAATATAGTAGGTAATAGAGCGAGTATACTGGCGAGATGAATGGGCAAACGTACTGTTTACTGATGAGTACAGATATGGATGTTTTCCAGTTAGTCGAAGAAGAAACTGTCGCTGTGAAACTAAAATCGCTTACCCACCACAGCGAAGGCTACGATAAAAATATAAAAGGAAACTAAACCCCCTTATTTGCGCTAGCGATTTTTGTCCGTCTGCACTTGAAACATCCTACTTCGTAAAATGCCTCGTAGTGCGCCAATGAGAAGATAAATAATACTTGTATTTCCTCTTATTTGCTCTCATTTAGAATATAATACAGTTTTGCAATAAGCCTCATGTCCGAGATTTACGTAAAGACTTTGAGGTTCTTTCCTCCAAGGTGTCGGAAGTATAGTATTTTCTCCAATAATAGTTCCTATTCTGCATATAATCAGCTGGTGTTCAGTTTCAAATTGTTCCAAATGACCATTAGAGCATCCGGAAACAAGGTGGTATGGTAATAAGATACTTTAAACAGGTACAAGGAAGATTGTCTGGTGTTTAGATAATCCAAGCAGAAAGGCACTCCAGTAAGATTATTCAGCTCTAAGAACATCACGTACTAAAATCTCCGCTATTAGGATCTCCGGTACAAAGATCTCCAGTACTAAGGTCTCCGGTACTAAGATCTCCGGTACTAAGATCTCCGGTACTAAAACTGTAAATTTCAATAATTGCCATTCACAAAAACAGAAAATATTTTATCGGAATCTACGTATTACTTACCGCCTTTTAATTAGACATCTTATAAGAAACAATAAAAATTCAATATTCCACAATTTTCATGGATTAGGTAGGTAAATTTGATGAAAATACCACAATGTGTGTCTTCGTGTAAACCCACAATACGAAAGAAAAAAATCTGGGAAATTCTACGCTTCTTGAAAACAATGCAACTCTACAGCGCATGCGATAACAACGTCGACTTTCATTGCGGAAACTCCAAACTTCTTAATGGTCTTAGTGAAATCACATAATTGGGGCATTTTTTAGCGAATGTAATTCAAATCAACAGTGGAGCGTTTTTTAACGTTACACGTTCAAGAAGTCCATCCTTTTCGAGGAGGCATAACTATGGTTTGTAGTGGAGTTTGTTTCGATGTCAGAACTGACTTATTAGTACGAACCATTATATAGCCGACATATGTTGATGAAGTTATCAACGCAGAGAAATCTCACAATTTCATGGAGTTATTGGCGAAAATTTCGTTTTTCTGGATGGTAATTTACTGCCACGCAAATCCCATAAAGTGATTACGGCTAAAAAAAACTAGCCTCTGCTATAACGTCCGAGACCCCAGGACCTAAATCCAATCGAGCATGCCTGGGACCAATTACAAAAAACCTTTAATGCCCATAGAATACAGCCGAAAACACTTCCACAGCTCCTAGATTGCTTGCCGCAACTTTAGCAACAAACTGGGCAGGCTATTTTTAATAATTTGGTGGAAAGCATGCAGAGAAGATGCAGATCAGTTATTGATTCAACGGGGTGGTGATACTTTATATTTAGGGTGAATACAAGTAAGAATTTTTGAACTTTTCAGAATTTAAGTTTTTTGTATAATATATACATATTTACGGGATAAACTATAAATCTATAACTTCTTCATATCTTTCTATCTAGAGCGTCATCAGCTTCTATATCACGGACCTCCATTGCTTACTTTATTGTACCGTCCCAGAATTTCCTTGGACTATCCCTTTTTTCTCTACCGACAGGAGTCCACTGAAAAACCTGTTTTGGCAACGTATCTTCCTGCATTCGAGGCACATGTCCAAACCATTTTTGACTGTTTTCTATCCGTTGTAGTCTCATCTTCCTTCATGATGTGTCTTATTTCGCTGTAAGCTTTTCTTTCCATTCCTGATACACCAGAGCTTCTTCTGAGGTAGTCCATTTTACTGCCTGAAATTTTCTCTAAGAATGTCCACAGCTCTGAGGCACAGCATAGTACCGATGCAACCAGTGCTTGACATAGTCTTTTTTTGGTTTTGGAGGATATGTTACGATCCCACCAAAGACCATTGAGACATACCATTACATTTTTGCTATTCTGAATTCTGGTTTTTATTTTCTTCTTGCCAATGACATCCTTGTTAATTATGGTTTCTAGGTACTTGAATTTGTCAGCTTGTTGGATGTGCACATCATCGTTGATAAGTACTTCGAATTGAGCGTTAGAGTTAATATCGTAAAATATTATACTTTCTCAAATATTGTATTTGAGTTGTTGTGAATACATCATTATTTTAACCTGTAACACTCTACATATAGGAAATAGAGTTTTCTGAAGACAACTCAAATTAATTCAATATCCTGAACTTTTCACTTACAATTTAGTTTCATTGGATGATTTCAATAATTCTGACATTCATTGCTTACTTACCATCGTAGGGCATAATTCTTCCAGCGCATTTTTTGACTAAGTTCATATCACTAACCTTCAGTAGTTAATTGAATTTGATGGCAAGTTAATCTGGATTCTCTGTTTCTTTACTCGTATCTTGAGTGATGATTCAGATCTTCCACGTTTGACCAGCACCTCTCATTTGAAAAGTCTGATAACATCATTCTAATTAGTGAGTATCAGCTTGCTATTCTAACCATAGCAAGAAGAATCAAAAAAGTCATTACGGTCCTTGATTGTGTATAAGTGAGCGCTATTTCTTCAAAATCGAATAAAATGAGAAAATGATTAGAAATCTAAGTGTCAAGGAATCATGACACAAATTATCATTGTTCGTATTCGATTCATTAAATTGTCACACTTTACTTGTCCTCATTATCAACAAAACCATGAAATAGCCATGAAACATCTTTAGGATTGCAGGAAATATATTTCTATTTCCAAATATTACTTGAACCACAAAACATTACAGGTGAATTCTAATGCTTCATACACTGCCGGGCATGAAATTAAGGTCATTCCTTAATATACCTTTATTTTAGAAATCTTTCGTATTTCGCTTATAACATAGTCTACTATCTGCATGCGATGGTCGCTCGAATAAAAAAGAGTTCGATGAACCCAAATTCGAAGAAACCATTATGAAAATGTTTTGAGTGATTTTATATGTCTATTGCAAATTTTTTGACTGTTTTGGGTTGCCATAATAAGCGTTGAAGTGGTTATAAATGCTGTTGTTGCGGCACAAATTGTGACGGCAATAATAATGAAGCTCTGGGGTGAAAATGCGGTTATTGTGAGGGAGTTTCCACCTCTTAGTTCGGGAGACGGCGTTTCGTTTCCGAACATGCGCATCTAAAACTCATCAGACAGGCTTGATGCGCAGGCTCTGTCTGTGACGCCTGTGACCATACGACCGCTTGGAACGCTGATCTTCAAACGCAGTGCCTTGCTCCATTTGAACCTGGCGGGGACGGTTAGTCACGATTCTTATGACTGGTCGGGTCCTCTATCGGTACGCCGGTCAAACTACGACAGAGCAAGGCAGGTTTCTGGACGAGGAGCGAAGAAGTTGTTCGCTATACACTCCCACTCCAGTGAGCGTCGATAAGGTCACGAAATAGGGCGTTGGGAGCAGACAAGGATACAGTCCGCCACTGGTCTGGTCGCGGTTCCATCTCCAGCGGGGATCAATAGAAAAGGGCCATCTCGGAATGCTGGATAGGAGGCAATTAGGGCCACCTAATGAATGGGCTGGTTCGCTTTTGAAGCAAGATCACGTCGAGGTTACCAATGAAGCTCTCGGCTGAAATGGGGATGTTGCGAGGGAGCTTCCAACTCTTACTTCGAGAGACGGCGTTTTGTTTCCGAGCATGCGCATCTGAAACTCATCAGACAAGACGTGATGCGCAGCTCTGCCTGTGACGCCTGTGACCATGCGTCCGCTTGGAACGCTGATTTTTAAACGCAGTGCCTTACTCTATTTGAACCTGGCGGGGACGGTTAGTCCCGATTCTTATGACTGGTCGGGTCCTCTATCGGTACGCCGGTCAAACTACGACAGAACAAGGCAGGTTTCTGGACTAGGAGCGAAGAAATTGTTCGCTACAATAGATTGCCGCGATCAGCGCGAAACTGCGAGAATCTTGGGTGTCTCTTCAATGTGCATGTGATTGGGATGACCTAAAGATCAAATCATGAAATTTGTTTGGCCGGTCCGAAGTCAGGATTCAAATCCAATATGGCATGATTAGAATGAGACGGGGAGACGTTGACGCAGACATATGGCAGTTTCTAGAACTTTTATAAGGCTCCTGGTTCAGGAACGGGACGATATTCGGCAGGATTCATATACTGCGTCATTCCAAAATCTCATCCAAAACAAGAGGAAGGAATACTTGCAACCAAAGGGTTTCCCAATAAGAGATTTCATTTTCATTTCATCTTTTGACATTTGACTAGTAAAAACTATGCCATTACTAAAAATGGAATGATAAACGCTTCAACAACGCATTGAAGTTGCTTACATCACTATAAAAAAGGTGAAAGTTTTGCAGTCATAGTTCTTCTAAGGCACTTTTCAGTCGTCGTGAAGCACCTTTTCAGCCGGCAATAGTGAAACCGGTGGAAAAATTTGAGCTGTTGTGAAGAATCGAGCGTCGCTCAAGAACAACAAAGAATATTATCGCTGAAGTCCCTAGTGTTTACGAAAACCCAGGTTTGTCGATTCCTAGTCGATCTTTTGAATCGGGCATTCCACAAACGACATTACAGCGTTTTTTGCATTAAAGCTGAGGTCTTAAGGCTTTTAAAGTTCAGTTAACACAAGAACTCAAGCCAGTCGATCATTAGCAAGGTAGTATCTTCGCTGATTGGGTCCTTGAAATGCATCAAAATGATTCGAATTTTCATCGAAAAATTCTCTTCAGTGATGAGGCCCACCTTGGAGGCTACATTAATAAGCAGAATTGTCACATTTGGGGCTCGAAAATCCAAGAATGATTGTTGAAAAGCCTCCCCATCCTCAACGTGTCACTGTTTGGTACGGTTTTTGTGCTGGCGATGTGATTGGACCTTACTTATTCGAAAATGAGGCTGGTGTAACTGTTATGGTGAATGGATTGAGCTACCGAGCTATCATTAATAATTTTTTATGGCCGAAATTGAGAGATATCGATGTGAACGACGTTTATTTTCAACAAGGCGGCGCTACCGCGCTATCGTTAATAATTTTTTATGGCCGAAATTAAAAGATATTGATGTAAACGACATTTATTTTCAACAAGACGGCGCTACGTATCCTGGCCGTATTATTTCTAGAAGAGGTGATTATATTTGGTCTCCAAGACCTTGTGATTTAACTACTTCAGACTCTTTTCAGTTGGGACCACGTGAAAGATAAGGTCTATGCCAATGCTCCACAATCAATTCAAGATCTTAAAGATGGAATTCGTGAAGTTGTGCGAATTCATCATATATACAATGAAATGAACATCTGTTGATTCCTCTTAAAATACACTCGTTTGTTTTTTAATTTCAAAATGAAACCTCTCTTTCAAAGGGAAAATCCTTTACCAACACTTGTAGTGTTTTCTCGAAACCCTTTATTTCCATCGTTATTGTCCAATGTGAGGAGAGAAGAATCAAAACGAAACCTCTTATTGGAAACCCTTTAGTGTTATGTACTCTATGTAATTTCTCACAACACTTACCTTTCCATCGTTAACGTCCAATGTGGAAAGAGAAAATTTCTATGTTCTGTAGATACCCTGAAATGTACCTAAACAAGGGCAAAAAAGCACTGGCGGGAAATTCGCATATTCAAAACACAGTAAAAGTCAAATAGTCCATTCATTCTGATAACAAAAAAGTAAAATCAAACTAACGTTCTACTGGTACATTTACTCTACTTCACTGGGTTAAAAGGAAATAAAATGAACACACCGGGTACAAATGATATAATTTATCATATTGGTAGGTCGATAAATATCTAATATAGCAGGGGTGGTCAATCGGTCGATCGTTGCTATAGATCTGGTCGATCACGGCAAATTTGAATCATTTCTCTGTCGCCCACCTATCACCTTATATACCCTCTTGTTTTGCCACGAAATGACAACATGGGAAACAGGTCTTGGGTCAACAGTTTAAAAAACAGAGTTTATTGTTGCACTCCCTCATCCCCTGACTCGTGATCAGTTATAAACCAGAGCTAACGGGGTGAGGACGACGTCAACAACTGAATATATTCGTCAATGAGGATAATTTCATTCTCGTACGCAATGAATAAGTGGCTGAAGAGATGCACTGATGGAACTTCCAATGAAGAACCCAACGTTTCTGAAGGTTCATCAAATAAAGTAAGATATTCTCGTTATTGTTTCTGAAGCTTTTAAATGATAACGGATGTTGCGAGGGAGCTTCCTCTTAGTTAGGGAGACGGCGTTTCGTTTCCAAGCATGCGCATCTTAAACTCATCAGACAGGCTTGATGCGCAGGCTCTGCCTGTGACGCCGCTAACCATGCGTCCGCTTGGAACGCTGATTTTCAAACGCAGTGCCTTACTCTATTTGAACCTGGCGGGGACGGTTAGTCACGAATCTGTTGACTAGTCGGGTCCTCTATCGGTACGCAGGTCAAACTACGACAGAGCAAGGCAGGTTTCTGGACGGGGAGCGAAGAAGTCGTTCGCTACACACTCCCCCTCCAGTGAGCGTCGATAAGGTCATGGAATACGACGTTGGGTGCAGGATATAGTCCGCCGCTGGTCTGGTCGCGGAGCCATCTACAGCGGGGATCTGTAGGACGATAGGAAAGAGCCATCTCGGAAATATGGATAGGGGGCAATAAGGGGCCACCTAATGAATCGTTTGGTTCGCTCTTAAAGCAAACCCCCCCAATCACGTCGGGGTCACCAATGAAGCTCTCGAGTGGAATGTGGGTTTGCGAGGGAGCTTCTACACCTTAGTTCGGGAGACGGCGTTTCGTTTCCGAGCATGCGCATCTGAAACTCGTCAGACAGGCTTGATGCGCAGGCTCCGCCTGTGACGCCGGTGACCATGCGTCCGCTTGGGACGCTGATCGTCAAACGCAGTGCCTTTGCTCTATTTGAACATGACGGGGACGGTTAGTCATGATTCTTATGACTGGTCGGGTCCTCTATCGGTACGCCGGTCAAACTATGACAGAGCAAGGCAGGTTTCTAGACGAGGAGCGAAGAAGTTGTTCGCTACACTACTCATACAAACAAACTCGCCATTAAATTCACATTGATTTGTCTGTAATTTTTCCATTTTTCATTATCAAATCAAATTGTATTTTTTATTGACATTTACGCATGAAATTTTTGTAGGCCCTCGAAAAAAGTGCCATGAAGAAAAAATATATCACTTTCATAAAGAATGGGAACTTGACTAATTTTTTACAATGATTAAAGAAAACTGTTGTTTTTTGATAAGCAATGCATCTGTAGCATTATCGAAAAAGCGGAATTTGGAGCGACATTTCTATACATAACAAATTTCAACCTGATACTGAACTGAGAAAGAACAAGAATACCTATTAAGTAATTAAGGAATTGCTCATTTATGTACATGTTTCATAAATGAAAGTAAATGTAGTCCATCCAGAAAGTAACAGAAATTTATGTTTTTCATGATTTCAATATACCTCTTTTTGTAACATTCTAAGACAAAAATAAATTTTCTTAAGATTTTCTTTTGTCGAAAGGAATTACTGTTTTTTAAGGAATTCTACTTGTTTTCATGAGATTCATTTAGATTAAAATCTGTTTTCTAAAGAATGAGTGGCAAAAGTTGAATTTTTGTTTACTTTTTTGTTTTCTTCAGAAAACAGTAATTTCTTTCGATAAAAGAAAATCTTAATAAAATTTTACATGTAGATTCAAATGAAAAGAAACTTGATTATTGAAATTTTCAAATTCGTTCACAATAAAAATAATTTAAAAAATAATGAATGACTGTATGGAGCTATGTAAATCCAAATATTTGACATGTACAACAAAATAACGTGAAAATAATGAATGACTGTACGGAGCTATGTAACCCCAAAAATTATTTGAGATATTTAAATAGGTACCATCTGTTTAACAACCTTCTCTGTCGATTGCCGACATTCCGATATCTGTTAGAAAGCCCCTCTTTTTTTACCCCGGTTTTTTATCATGTTCCGCTTGTAAACTTCTGTATCACTATTAGGTGTTATCTAGAATCTATTGAAATATTCAAAATATTTATCACTTTTGTTTAAATACCTCTGTACCACTGTTAGGTCTTCAGTTGTCTGATGATGGGATAGTTCATTTCCCGAAACTCGAGTCACAAGAAAAGGTGTAATATATATTTTTATTGAGATTTTATTTTATGAAATAATTTCTTCTCAATATGCCTGGATGTAAAAAATATGTTCCCCAATATCACGAGAATTATATATATATATTACCTTATAAATTCAAACTGAATACCTCTATTTAGAGCGTCTTCAGCTTCTATATCAAAGGCATCCATTGTTTCCTTGGTCTACCCCGTTTTCTTTTACCGACAGGAGTCCACTGAAAAACCTGTTTCGGCAATTTATCCTCCGGCATTCGAAGCATATGTTCAAATCATGTTAGACTTCTGTTTTATAACCGTTGTAGTACTGTCTCCTCTGCTTTCCTATTGTGTCTTACTTCGCTATTAGCTCTTCTTTCCATTCTCATATACCAGCGCTTCTTATGGGGTAGTCCATCTCCACTGTCTCAATTTTTCTCTTAGTCTGCAGTAAGTGTCCACAGCTCTGAGCCATAGCACAGTATCGATAGTTGATTTAATAAGAATTGTATGAAAAATGACCGTTCATTTTTCATTGTCGGTAAACATGTGTCAAATTATTTTTAATTACGACTCAATATTTGCTGACATGAATAAATTATATGACAAGAAAATTCTCTAATGAACATTACTAATCAGTTGAGGCGTATGAAATTTGAGATTAGTTGTCTTAGTGAGAGCTAGACTAAACTGAATATAAAGTTTTATCCGTCGGTATTATTTCAACAACATAAGGAAGCTATATGTATGTTAGTCTTGTTGCTGTAGTCCCTTGTTCTATTGATGGTAATTTTGTTTAAATTACAGATCCTTGAGGAAGGTAATAAAGTTTACCGAAAGCTTGGATGATATAAAAGTGTTTCACTAATCTCTTTAAAAAAGGGTATCTTAAAAAATTTTTCTGTTAGAGTTAATTGCGGTCAATAACCTTTTAAGCTGAACACAATATATATATATATATATATATATATATATATAGATATATATATATATAGATATATATATATATATATATATATATATATATTTATATTTATATATTGCGTTTCAGGTTAGAATAAAAATATTTCAAAGAAATGATGCATTCAAAATAACAAAAATACAATAAAAAAAATTAAAAAGGTGTGTTTTCTCAATAGAAGGATTATTAAAAATTTTTAAATATAATACAGATTCATTCTGTTAACCTCCTACAAATTTTAATTTCAGAAAAATTCTCATTCTAAAACTTAGAATTAAATTAAATATTGACATGCTGTGTCAGAATAATAGCTGGAATTAATTCACCAGAAACTCTACAGATTTTATTCTAAATAAATCTCATGAAAACATTTAGACTTGAATTTTAAAACATGTCCGAAATACACGGTATCACTTTATAGACATATATTGTATCATCACATGTGGAAATTAACTGAAAAAAATTTTGAAAAATATCAGATAATCATTTTATATTTCTTTCGATTCTTAATTAGTTAATTTCCACCACATGTGATGATAATATATATCTCTATAAAGTGATGTTTCCATGAGATTAATTTAGATGAAAACGTGTAGAGGTTCTGGAATTAATTCCAGCTATGATTCTGTAATATGCAAATCCTTCTTTGTAGTAATTTTCACTTTATACACACTGTGTCAGTTCAGTAGACATATAGAATAAATACTTAATATGAATAAATAATAGAATACCAAAGGGAATGACTGAAATTCAAAGAAAGATAAATTGTCAACTAAAAGTTATTAAATAAATACTTGAAGAATAAAAAATTTCGTTTCGATTCTTATTTTATGAGAACTAAATTGTTTTCCAAAAAAGCAAAACATAACCTCAAGAACTTCTTCAAAAACAACTTGCTCAAAATAAGTTCCTTCAAAAAAACTCCTAAAACGTATAGAACATCTTGAAAAAGCAAAATATGAAGTTGAGCTGATGAGTTGCAGTTGTAATAATTCAAAATTGCTTCTTGAAGATATTCTTCATGTTTTAGGAATTTTTTTAAAGAAGCTTATTTTGAGCAAGTTGTTTTTGAAGAAGTTCTTGAGTCTACAATAATAATTAATAAAGTAAATAAAAACAAATTGGCTCAAGTTTCAATGTTTATTTGATGTCTGTTGACATATACATTCTGTCAAGAAAGTACCGGGAATTATCGATTTAAATCTGGCGGGGCAATGAGGCAGGTAAATTTTTTTTTTCCTAGGTTGGTACCACTGTCCTTAATTACTATGCCAAGCTTGAGCGGGATCTGTCAACTAGTGTGTTTGCAACAGCTGATTAAGTCAGTCGATGTCAGAGTGCGTGCCGATTTTTACTATGGGTGATTACGTTGAGCAAAGAATTTGTTTAAAGTTTTGTGTTGCAAATGAATTTTCGTGTGCCGATGCATTGAAAATGTTGCAAAATGCCTTTGGTGATAATGCTCTATCGAAAACTCGTGCATATCAGTGGTACAGAGCCTTCAAGGACGGTCGTGAAGTGGTCGCCCATCGACAGCTTCGATCGAAGATAACGTCGATAAAATTAAGGAAAGGGTGCTGGAAAACCGTCGTACCAGCTTGAGAGAGATAGCACATGATCTTAAGATATCCCACGAGTCCGCACGTACGATTTTGATTGATATTTTGGGCATGAAAAAGGTGGCCGCACGACTCGTACCGAAAGACCTGAATTTTCTTCAAAAACGTCATCGCGAACAGGCTGCTTCAGACATGCTGGATCGCTGTAATTCCGATTCTACATTCATGGAACGCATCATAACTGGTGATGAGACCTGGGTCTACGAGTACGATATGCAAACAAGCCAGCAATCATCGGAATGGGTGGCAAAAAATGAGCCGAAACCGAAAAAACCACGCCAAAGCCGCTCGAAAATGAAGGTGATGCTCATTGTTTTCTTCGATATCTGTGGCGTGGTGCACTAAGAATTCGTTCCAGAGGGTCAGACGGTAAACAAGGAGTATTACCTAGGCGTTATGAAACGTTTGCGTGAGCGTATCCGTAAGAAGCGGCCAAATTTGTGGGCGAACAACTCATGGTTTTTGCATGACGATAACGCGCCTTCTCACCGAGCTACGATTGTGACTGACTTTCTCGCCAAAAACTCAACAAACGTGCTTCAGCAACCACCGTATTCGCCGGATTTGGCTCCCTGCGACTTTTTCCTCTTCCCAAAACTAAAATTGCCCCTTCGTGGCACCCGTTTTGAGTCGATTGAAGCCATAAAACAAAATTCGGCGCGAGAGCTAAAGTCCATCCCGGAAAGCGCCTATAAAAAATGTTTCGATAATTGGAAGTGCCGTTGGCATAGATGTATTGGAGCAAATGGAGCCTATTTTGAAGGCGACCCAATAAATTTTGACGATTAAATGTAAAAGTGTTGTTTTAATTGAAAATTCCCGGTACTTTCTTGACAGAGTAGTATTTTGGTTTTATATACTTCAAAAGACATTATTTGTTGTACCAACGCTCGATCTCTCGATTTTAAGCAGTACTCTCCTACTTGAAATATTCCTCAAACAGAGTTATTTTAAATTCAACCATTGAATTTATCAACAATTAGACGACCCTCCTATGGGTTCTTCCTTATTACCACTTTTTCGCGAAATTTTATGACCCATCTTGAAAATAAAATCTTTTCTTCACAAGATAATTTGACAAAGAAAATTCTTTATTTGTAAAATATATGTGGATGATGTATTTTGCATTTGGTTAGGTTCTATTGGACAATTAGAAATGTTTCTGAATTTGTCAAATTCATTTTTCAGTTCAGTCAAATTCTCTATTGAAATCGAAAATTCCCATAAATCAATAAATTTTTAATACATTCCAGATCACAAAAAATGTTAATACCCTGGAATTTAACATATCTAGTAAGTACCTAGAACTGTTACAGTTCGCGGCAGTGGCGAAGGTCCGTCCAGCACGATCCGATGAGCCGTCCGCAGGTCTCAAAGATTTTCGCCCGAAAATGATCAGTCCATTCCGTCCGTCTTCCATCGTCGCCGTGTCGTTTGATTCAATTCGTTACGATTGAACGGTTGGACGGAAGCAAATCACGCGCTATGACGTGTCGTGTCTGCTTCTATCGATATTCCCCCGCATCGTGATGATGCCGTAGGTGGAGTTCGTCTGTCGTACGATACGATTGTGAAAAAACACGTTAGGGCGTGTCGTATCTTTCGCTCTCGATATTCCCCCGCATCGTGATGGTGCTGTAGACGGAATTCGTGTGCCGAGAAGGTACGATGGAACGTTAAACGTGTCGTATCAGTCACATCGACGTTCCCGAAGCATCTTCATTTCGCTGAGGTCGAGCTCGTCAGTTTTAGACGGTGTTAGAAGCATGCCTCACGTAAGAGCGTGTCGTATACTTCGCTTTAGAATTTTCCCCCGCTTCGTGATGGTGCTGTAGGCGGAGTTCTTCAGCCGAGAAGTTACGATTGAACGTTAAACGTGAAATTACTTGTCTAATCCGTCGGCTTTCGACGTTCCCTTCGCATCTGTATGGCGCTGTAGGTTGAACTCTTATGACGTACGATGGTACAAAAGCACAAACAATGTGACGGAAGGCGATCCATTTCTTGGACAAGGACGTCGACGTGTAAAGTTTGGGTTGATTAGCGTCGAACAATGGTTACAATACGAACGTAATCGATAAATTTATTTTTGAAAAACAGCATAAAAAAGCTCTCGCTTCTTTTTACCCTATTCTTCAGGACTAAGAAAAAGAAAAATTCCATAGCATAAATTTCATACCACAGATTAGTAATGAGCTATCCCGTACATTACGGAGTACTCTTAAAGATCTAGCGTGTTACGGAGTACTCTGAAATCTGGGGTTTTACGGAGTACTCCTAAAGATCTGGAGTTATACGAAGTAATCTAAAGAGCGCTAACCTTTTTATCGTGATCGTCTAGTGGCGGGCGAATAGGACGTTACGTTGTGTAGGCAACCCAAATTACACCTAACGAGAGCAAGGAAACAGTGACGGAAGGTTCAAATATTCGAAACACAATAATACCAGAATAATATATTTTTATTAATAATGTTCAAAAGCAACAACCCCTCAATAAATGGAAACACATTCATCAGCCTGTGGTTAAACCTACTCTACGCCGTGGTTCGCAAAGCGCCCCAGTGAAACCAATAGCGCCCCGGGTATAAAGGACTTATTATTACATATTGTTATGTCGGTATTCGCTCAAATCAGATATCATTCTTATGCAGCAGAAAGGTTAAAGTTATGCAGGAAAAGGGGATACAGCCAGCATGCGCACCTTCAACTGTACTTCCGGTAATCAGTGCTGAACCTCAATTACAAGGGGTAAGTTTAAATGGACAGTAAGGTAAGGGTAATCGTGGCATGCCCAGGAGATCCCCTTGAAGAGGGGATCTAACCTAATTCAAGTCGACCGGAGAAGTTACTATCAAAGGAACTGTATCTGACCTCCTCGGGGTGACAAGGCCCATGAAGGCTCAGATATTACTGAAGGACGAACCGAACACTACCTGAAGGGTCACGTAAACTAATCGCTGGGGACAACACAATATCTCGGAACAATTATCTAGCAATCATTCACACATTCTCACAATAGCGTTGGATATCTGGAGTTATTTACTTTCTTTATACGATATGTTGTCCTCTACCAGGACTACCCAGCAATTTACCCTTAAGAACGCCACTGGTTCACATGGAATACAATCTTTCAAAGTAAGCGGGCATATGCATATGACAAATAGGTAACACAAACTGACTAGGACATAATAAAATAGATATAGTACCCCATCACCCAGGCGTGTTAATGGACGTTACAATAAGAACAAAGAAATGGGTATCCGGGGGACCACACAAGAGTACATAAAAATCAGTTACATATCAAGCACCGCAATTAGTAAGAAAAGATAATACAAATCCCTATTGGCAAGTATTACGCAGATAAAGAACCACTATTTACAAATACAGCAAAAAGCAATCAGGCACTGAGAGAAAGTATACAGTACAAACAGACAACTTGTGAGGGTCACTTTAGTTATGTACAAAGGCAATGCAATTTAGTTAAAACATTCCGGTTGGATTAAATAACGGCGAAGCAAAAATACAAGAATGGAAAGCGAAGTACAATGAACGAGCGTGCAGTCCTTAATTTCACATTAACACAAAGGTGTTATTTAAAATGTAAAGCATGCAATTAATCAGAAGCATTTAAAAGAAGTTTACTTACTAAGAGTTACCAAGGGACACTGTTATAATTACTATTATCTGGAATATGTTACTAAGTTGCTCAGGAGGTTTATTTCCAAGAACTTTCCTCTTGAATGAATTCAAATACAATGGGGACGCTATAAGAACCTTGTTCTCCTTTGTTATTCTCACTAATCACTTACTTGTCAAGTTCCCGAGTATTTTGACACAGAAATAACGCGGATAAATACAATGACATAATGATGGAATTTATATAATCTATGAGGGACTCTGTGACTCGTATGATCCTTGGAGGATCCGGATCTCTTCAGTAACAAAATTTGCAATAGACTAAAACAGAATGAAATAAAATAAATGAAGGCTTATACTTGATAGAAGGTATATAAAATTATTTAAATATTTTAATATTTACAGATATATTCTGTTAGCCTTCTACATATTTAATTTCAAATAATTATATTTAATATTATAACTTCAGGAATTAAATTAATGTCATATAAGTACTACTTATATCAAACGACAAATAAAACAAACATTCATTATAAGACATCCAAATGGTATAACAAAGTCTAATAAATATAAATTGTTAACAAAAATCTTATAAATTAAATATTTTGAGTAGACAAAATTTAGTTTCAGCTCACCCCTCTTATGACAGCAGATATCTTCAAAAACATAATCTTAAGAATTTCACCATAAAACTATCTTACTTGGAATATTCAATATTATTGGATATCTAACTAAGTTACTTTTTAGAAAATCAGTTTTCATTTACCAAGAAGCTTTCTAAATTGTTAAAGGTGAGAGAATATTATTTCTTGATTGATGTTATATTTTTTTGAGTACTAGCGAAGCAGAGTCTCTCTTAAATGTTTTTACATATCTTGAGATTTTCTAAAAAGTAACTTAGATATCCAATAATATTGAATATTCCAAGTAAGATAGTTTTATGATGAAAATCTTAAGATTATGTTAAACATTTTTTAAAGATATCGGTTTTCATAAGGGGGATGAGCAAAAACAAAATTTTGTCTAAAATAACATAAAAAGAGGTTAATTCTTGATAGAAGGTATATAAAATTATTCAAATATTTTAAAAAATTTTTAAAAAACTTTTAAAAAATTAGCCTTCTACATATTTAATTCCAAAAGATTATATTTAATGATTTATTACTTCTGAAAATAAATTAAAATAATGTCGTATAAGTACCACTTATATCATGACATATAAAATAAACATTCATTATAAGACATCCGAATGGTATAACAAAATCCAATAAATAAAAATTATCAACCAGAATCCTATAAATTAAATATTTTGAATAGACAAAATTTTGTTTCTGCTGATCAATCTTATGAAAACCAATATCTTTCAAGAATATCCAACATAATCTTAAGAATTTCATCATAAAACTATCTTACTTAGACTATTCAATATTATTGGATATCTAACCAAGGTACTTTATATAAAAACTCAAGATATGTAAAACATTACTGAAAAACAAGTTTTAAGATCAACTTTGCTTCATCAGTAATCAGTAAATTTTGTCTACTCAAAATATTCAATTTATAAGATTTTTCTTAACAATTTATATTTATTGGATTTTGTTATATCATTTGGATGTCTTATAATGAATGTTTGTTTTATTTGTCGTTTGATATAAGTAGATTAGATGACATTAATTTAATTCCTGAAGTTATAATATTAAATATAATTTTTTGAAATTAAATATATAGAAGACTAACAGAACATATCTGTAAATATTAAAATATTTAAATAAAACATAATAATATTAATATTATTTGTACGAATAAAAAAAACGTAGGTTCACTCTTCGTCAATAGCAAAGACTGTCGTGAATCGTGTGAAAAAAGCGGTATATACAACTTATATTGTAATGAATGCCCTGCATTTTACATAGGTCAGACAGGACGATTTATAAACATAAGGGAAGAAGAACATCAAAAAAGTATATTACATAATAAAATAACATCTGGTTTTTCGTAACATTGTATAAATAACAATCATTTCATAGATTTCAGTAGAACTGAGATTTTACACGTAGGTAATAAAAGCAGAAGAATGGACCTTCCAGAAAGTTAGGAAATTTGTTAAGCACATGGTAAGAAGCTGCCAATCACAAATGAATAACTTAAATTTAATTTATCACCATTGCTCTTACCTGTAAAAGATTAGGATCGAACTAACACCACATTTTTACACTGTTCAAAATTGTACCTGTGATCTACCCTACCATTATGAATAGGATTTTAAGTTTTATTCTCTTCAGTTTTGAAAATGGGCTGAAAACCCGAAATATATATGGCAACATCAAATAATTAGAGACTTTTAAGCCAAATTGTTTTGATTTACTTTAATAATTTAAAAATGTTTCACCAAGTCATATGCGAGAAATCAATATTTATAATAATAATGATAATAATAATAAACTTTATTTACATAAATCCGTAAATGAAATTAAGGGCCAACAGAGAAGGCTATGTTTTGCTTTTGTTGTAACGCAATTTAGTTTTCATAAAACAAGGGTCGAAACAAAATTGTTTAGTGTTTATTTAATGATTTTTAGTTGACAATTTATATTTCTTTCATTCGGTTGGTATTGTGTAATGAGTATCAATTCTATATATCTACTAAATTGACAGAGTGTGTTCTAAAGACATTTATTTAATTTAATTCTAAAAGTTTTTGAATAAACATATTTTTGAAATCGAAATTTGTAGGAGGTTAACCAAATAAATATGTATGATATTTAAAAAATACAATATTTGAAAAAGTATAATATTTTACGAAAAACCGAAATTCTCATAAGTTCAAAAATTCGTACTTGTATGATTTAAAGTTAAACACTTCATTGCTGCTAATATTATTATATTAGCGGAAATAAAATGTTTTATTTTAAAATCATATATATATATATATATATATATATATATATATATATATATATATATATATACGATGAATTCCCGTATAGACCGAAACAATCAAGAATTTAATCCATACTTTCATTCACCCTAAATATAAAGTATCATCACTACGTACATCAGTAACAGCTTGGCATCTTGTCTGCATGCTTTCCACTAAGTTCTTGAGAATATCCTGCTCAGTTTGTCGTCAAAGTTGTGACAAACAATCTCGGAGCTGTTGAAGCGTTTTCGGCTGTGGTCTGTGGGCATTAAGGGTTCTTTGTAATTGGTCCCAGGCGTGCTCGTTTGGGTTTAGGTCCAGGGATCTCGGATGATGCTAGTTTTTTCTAATAGTAATCACCTTATGGACTCTGCGTGGCAGTAAATTACCATCCAGAAAAACGAAATTTTCGCCAATAACTGCGTGAAATTGGGGGACTACTCCGTTAATAACTTCATCAACATGTCTGCGATGTATGGTTCTTGAAAGTACTAATAAATCAGTTCTGACATCGGAACAAAATCCACCCCAAACCATAATTGTGCTTCCTCGAAATCGAGGAAGCACAGAGCGACTGTTCGTTTTTCGACTATCAGAAAAACATCCAAAGCTGTACTGATCAGTAAAGAGTACGTTTCGCCATTCATCTTGCCAGGGTACCCGCTCCATTGCCCTCTCTACTCTTTGACGCTTGTGTTCGCGAGTGAGCGGAACTCTTCTTAATAATGTTAATTAATGTTAGATTGATTTCATGAAGACAGTCTATTAATTGTGTGCATCTCGAAGACGTTGAATTCCCATTCTGCAAGTGCTGAGAGGCTGTCTTCTCACAGAAAAAGTTAAAAAACTGTCTTCTACATTCGTTGTAGCAAGTGGTCTACCACTTATGGGTCCTTGACGAAGAGTTCCATTGGCTAACTGCCGGGCCTGTAAATGTGATATCCTATTTTGGCTGACATTTAAGGAAGTGGCCACTTACTTGTATGTATCTTTCGGATAAAACTTGTCCTAGCATAATAATATTGATGAATAATTTAACAAAGTTTCTAAAAAGCATGAAAATAAATTTAATACAACTAGTTCAATTGAAAATAGGAGACTATTTAACTATCGTTTTAACAGGACACGATGTTACCTCGAGTATTTTGGTATTATAGATAAATGGTGGATATTACATCTGAAATCTTAAATATAATTACGGAAAAAAAACCTTATGTTCCTTGCAGACCTCGTAATTTTACTCGCAAAAGCATAATATTAATTGTGAGCTTTATTTTCATAGGTATTTCTTCAAAAAAGCGAATCACTTATTAATAGCAAGAGTTTTTTAAGAGTTTATTTTGTAAACTCTAATTCATTAGCATTCCAAGATAGATTAGCCTAAAATTTGTTCGGAATATATTAAAACACACCTGAAAAATGACGCAAAAAAATCATAATAATAAATATTAGAGGTTTAGATTATTCTAGTCATAACCGCAAGATAGCAAACACAAGTGTTTGGTCCTCCCTGATCAATTGATGATCAATTTCTCTACAACGCATGTGTTACAAATTAGAGAGGACTGTACTAGTTCTCCAAACTACTTGTAATATAGCGCGAAATATTCATATTCCAATTCAAATAGAGTATTTTTATGATACTTACTGAATGTAGACTTCGGCTAAGAGTTCATTCCAGTTTAAATTAAGTGAATATATATACACTCAATTTTTAAACCAGCTCAAACTATTGCCATGGGTGAAGGCTATATTAAGGAAAAGAATATCAATAAAAATAACTTATTCATTCACATTTCTATATCTATTACAATAGAATAAAAACAGATCAAACCGTTTTTCTCGAAAACATTCGCGAGCTTTAAATATTTTATTCGAATATGTAATAAATATCAATGATTCATACCTGTAGTGTATTAATTAGAATAAAAATAAGTATGGTTATAATTCATAATATATAATAAATATCATAATTATTGTAATAATATGAATAAATGTAATAACAATATAAATAATCATATTTGTATGACGGGTAATTAATAACTTGAAACTACAGTACAGAAAATTGTGTTAATTTTTGAATCTTTTGATAGTGAACAAAAGTAACTTCTTAAAACTTGTTTTAATTAAGATCAACCACCAAATAGTAACAACCTTAAATTCAATATCTCTGATTACTATAATTAGATATATAATTACAAATGAAATATAAATCATAATTGATTGCTACATTGCCTTAGTCTAACATATTAGAACAAGATTGAATTTCAATAGGTCTTTCGGATGAAACCAGCTTCCGTTTAAAACCCGCCAAAAGAAAATTTGATTACTAAAAAACACAACACAACATTTTATGTTGTGAGTATTCATATCAAACAGTGATATTCCCTAGACCAAACCTCGAGAGGATATCAACACATTTGTAATGTAAACAGGAATAAAAACCTGATTCTGATTCAGTATCGATGAAAAGAGTTGGTACTTAATCAATATGTAGCCTTTTTCTAAATAAATCTCATGAAAACAAGTAGAATTCTTTAGAAAACAGTAATCCCTTTCGACAAAAGAAAGTCTTAAGAAAATTTTACATGTAGATTCAAAAGAAAAGAAAATGGATTATTGAAATTTTGAAATTAGTTCACAATAAAAATAATGTAAAAAATAATGAATGAATGTACAGAGCTATGTAAATCCAAATATTTGAGATATACAACAAAATAATGCAAAAATAATGAATGACTGTACGGAGCTATGTGACCCCCAAAAATTATTTGAGATATTTAAATGGGTACCATCTGTTTAACAACCTTCTTTATCGATTTCCGACATTCCGATATCTGTTAGAAGGCCCCTCTTTTTTAACCCGGTTTTTTATCACGTTCCGCTTGTAAATCTCTGTTGAAATATTCAAAATAAGTATGTATCACTTCTGTTTAAATACCTCTGTACCACTGTTAGGTCTTCAGTTGTACGATGATGGGATAGTTAATTTCCCGAAACTGGAGTCACTAGAAAATCTATAATATATATTTTTATTGGTAGTAAAATATAGTAATTTTTACAATTTGTTTTAATTATGATCAACTCCCAAATAGTAACGGCTGGAACAATTCAGTATCTGACAAGGATATATTCCAGAATAGAAAATCCTACTTATTACATATGATCGCGTCAACAATTAACCTCAGCATTTCAGCTGTGATTCTATCGAACCCGAGTGATTTATTTGTTTTCAACTCCATAATGATTTGGCAATTTCCTGAGAATTTGTGGGTGCGAGAAAAAGGCTATGGGGTTTCATGTCTCTGACTGGTTCGAAATCAGTTTGTTTTATTTTATTTCCTAAATCAGCTCTTACATTAGTGAAATAATATAAATATTTTAAAAAATTTTAAACAATTTTAAAAAATTAGCCTTCTACATATTTAACTCCAAAAGATTATATTCAATGATTATAACTTCTGAAAATAAATTAAACTAATGTCGTATAAGTACCACTTATATCATGACATAAAATAAACATTTATGTCATGATATAAGTGGTACTTATACGACATTAGTTTAATTTATTTTCAGAAGTTATAATCATTGAATATAATCTTTTGGAGTTAAATATGTAGAAGGCTAATTTTTTAAAATTGTTTAAAATTTTTTTAAATATTTATATTATTTTATATACCTTCTATCAAGAATGACCTCTATTTACGTTATTAGTGAAATAATCTCAGAATGATCTGAGAATACCTGTACATCATATCCAATCGATTTGTCACAGATATTCAGATATTTTACACATTCATCTAACTCCAAATGGCCGCAGTATAGATAAACTACCTATCGTAGCTACATACTTGTTTATATATGGCAGTTGTGCATGAGCGTCATGATGACGTAGGCATTACGGAGACACTGTATCAGTTCTCTGAAGTAACTAAATTGAGCTGTCCCGTGTTATACGGAATACTCTAAAATAACCGGGATTTTACGGAGTACTCTAAAGAACGCTAACCTTTTTATCGTGATCATCTAGTGGCGGATGAATAGGACGTAACGTTGTGTAGATAATCCAAATTATACCTAACGAAAACAAGGAAACAGTGACGGGAGGTTCAAATATTCAAAACACAGTAACGCCAGAATAATATATTTTTATTATAATATCGAAAAGCAACAACCTTCAATTAATGGAAACAAATATTTATAAGCCTGTGGTTAAATCTACTCTACTCAGTGGTTCGTAAAGCTCCAGTGCACCTAATAGCGCCCCGGTTCTAAATGACATATCGTTAGATCGGTAAGTTGCTCGAATCGGATATCATTCTCATACAACGGAAGGGATTAAATGTACAGCCAGCATGCACCTTCAACTACACTTCCGGTAATCAGTACAAAACAGTTACAAGGGCTAATTTTGACTGGACAGTAAGGTAGGTTATCGTAACGTGGTGTGACCTTTAATCTCCTTGAAGAGGGGAACGAACATAATTTGAGATATTTAAATACCTCTGAGCAATGATCCAGCGATCACTCACATATTCTCATAGTAGCGTTAGATATGCGGAGATATTTACTGTCTCTATACGTCTACGTGATTAATTCTAAGGAACACACCCGTTCACAAGGAACTCAATCTCTCAAATTCAAATGACGCACTTGATATTCCGGGTGTGACCTTGTTCAAGGCATCTTCAGGAATCACTAATGTTTTGCGATACATTTTTTCTATATCGACTGTTGAAGCCAACTAATGTGAACTAAATGTAGTAAATGAATCGTCCTGGACGATAGGGCCGATCATAAGTGTATCATTGAGAGATACATCCGTCGAGGATTTCGGGGAACCGTCAAATACGACGCTTAATTTGGTCCTGGTACTTTTTAAGAGCCTTGGAGGTGCTTTCGTTTTTATCACAGTGAGAGATGTGGTTCTGTTCAAGGTATTTTTTCAATTGAAGAGCTACGTAACGTGATTCTCTGATTTCGCTCTTTTTATTATTGTTGCGGAATACCTCTCTCCTAGAGGCAATACCTTATGATGTGTGAATTCTTTAAATTTACTTGTATAGTGATCCAATGAGTTTATTGCTGAGTGGAATCGTAATTGCGCATGATCGCGAGCTGTGTTTATTTCAGCAGCAACAACCCATCCCAAGAGTGTTTTTTGTAGAAGGGCACCGGGTTGATATTTAATTTGACCGATGCTAAGATGTTTATAGAAGACCTTTACCTTTACCTTTAGAATTCGGGATCTGCGAAGAACATATTTTTTGGTAATTCTAACTCTGTCCTATTGATTGAAATAGGAGTATTTTTCGAGAACAGTATTAAACGAAGTGAAGCATGACTTTCGCGGAAACTGAGTGGTGTACGTCCGTATTTGCACCGAAAATGCAAGCTACTGAGAGGTTCACCGATTTTCGAGTTAATCTTAGAAGCCGGGTCATATCTTTGGACATGAAATTTGCCTGCGACCCTGAATCGAGAAAGATCCAGCACGTTCTTGTTTTACCGTTTCTTCCTTTTACATCCACTAAGGCTGCGGCAAGAAGTGCTTCTGTTGCGACATGTGACTGCTACATAATAGAAGTCTCTCTAGGCGGTGTCGCGATAGTAGTTTATTCTTGGAATTTAGCAGTGTCATTGTCGGAGTGTAACAAGGTATGATGCCTTCGATTGCATTTTCTACAGCTTCTTGATATACAATCTTTAACGACAGGATTTTTTCGTAAACAGTTGAAACAGTTAATGGAATTGATTAAGGCGCGAAAATCTTTCTATGTGTTTGGAAGATCCAGAAGAGCTTCATTAACTGGTTTCTATCTTATACGTTTTTCATTATCGTATGTCGATTTCAATAGTTCCCATGCTACTGGGTAATTATTTGACGTTAATTCTAGGGAACCTAGAATATCCGCGGCTTCACCAGTGAGTGCACTTTTGAGATAGTATAGTTTTTGAATATTTGAAATTAGCGAATCTTCGTTTATCAAAAAGTTGAATAAGTCGCGAAAATTAAGCCATTCATCAAAGTCCCCATTAAAGGTTGGAATATTCAATTTTGGTAATTTATTTAGCACGGGTGTTTGTTCAATTTTTTCATCTAATTTTGGTTCTTACTCTCGCAGTTTTTGGGCGTGGATCACTAGTGTTAACAGAATTTAACTAATTTGAAACTAACTTGAACGCATGATTATCAAAATAATAAGGATAATATATCACTGATAACTGAGGAATTCAATTGATGAGAATAAAATTATTTATTGAATAAAATAAAATAGAAAAAGGCTCTTTACTTGATAGAAGAAATATAATAAAATTTGAATATCAAAACAGATTTAATCTGTTAGTCTTCTACAATTTTAATTTCGAAAAAAATTTGTATTCAAAAAAACTTTTAGAATTAAATTAATGTCTACGCTTATATTTAATAGACGTATATATTCAGAACTCAATATACAATGTCAAATGTAATAAATAAACCAACCAATATAAAAAAGGCAATTAAAATTAATAAATAAATATTTGAAGGAGACAAAATTTTGTTTCTGATCTTACCATAGTGAAACCAATTCCTTTTAAAAAACATAAAACACAATTTAAGGATTTCTCAAAAAATATAATTCATTTGAAATATTTAATATATTTAAATATTCAAATAAGTTAATTCAAAAATCTCTCAAAACATGCTTCAAAAAACAATTAGAATACGGATAATCTCTTCATCGGCCCTAGATAACATTTAAATATCAAAATCAACTAACCATCAGTATATTATACCTTAGAATTTAACACGGGACTTGTTTGAAACAGACTAACTTTAAAAATCCAGCTAGTCAGTTCGTCACAAAATCACAGAAAACTGTAAGGCCTTCTATGGTTTTTTTCACACCATTGACATTCCATAATGAGAATTATTCAAGCCTAAATATAATTATATATAAAATAAAATAAAAAAGGCTTTTTACTTGATAGAAGAAATATAACATAATTTGAATATCTTATGCTTATTGTAGACATTAATTTAATTCAGAGTTTTTTGAATAAAAATTTTTTTGAAATTAAAATTGTAGAAGACTAACAGATTAAATCCGTTTTGATATTCAAATTTTAATTATTGAATAGAATTCTGAGAAAGAGGGTAAGATAAAGGGGATTTAACTGCTAATGATGAAACAACTAAAATCTTGAGCAATAGATCATTAGTGAAAATAGAATTTTAACTGCTTTAAATAATTGATACAAGTTGTAGAAATTAGTTTGTTTTACTACCATATTTTACACATTTAATTGTGACTCGAGTTTCGGGAATTAATTATCCCATCTTCAGGCAACAATTTACATCAATTTATTGGTAGTAAAACAGTAATTTCTACAACTTGTATTAATTATGATCAACAACCAAATAGTAACGGCTGAAACGGTTCAGTATCTGCTTTAAATAAGATGACCTTGCAAATACAATTTTGACAAAAAATATCATTTATGATAGGAGAATTTTAATTGCTTTGAATAGGATGTCCTAGCAAAAGAATTCTGAGAACAAGCGTTACCGATTAAAAAAGATTTAACGGCTTAATATAAAATGACGAATTATGAATTTTAACTACTTTGAATAGGATGACCTAGCATATAGAATTCTGAGAAGATCATCGATGATATGAGAATTTTAACTACGTTGAATGAAATCACTTAGCAAAAGAATTCTGAGAAAAAGGGATAATGAGACGGATAGTTGGTGCTGTGACCTTTGCCTGCTTTAGTGGTAATCCTGCCTGGTATGTAATTCTGCTTTAGTGGTAATCCCTCCTAGGTAGAAGTAACGTTTACTGATGGGTAATTATGGCCTTTAGGATAAAAGCTCATCATGCCAAAATCATACAAATGATTCATTATATATTCGACAATTTCTCTTCCAACTTCTGAAGCGTTTATTTGGGTGTTATTATTAAATATAATAGTGATCGAAAGAAGCATGCACAATCTTCCATTGCACAACTTCATGCGGAATTAATTTACCTCACCAATTTTCAAAAAAATTACTTCAGCTCTGGAAGACATCTTATGAATATACCGCTATCAGACCCGAATTATTTATACTGAAGCTCTTAAACGATAACGGATTTTGCGAGGGAGCTTCCACCTCTTAGTTCGGGAGACGGCGTTTCGTTTCCGAGCATGCGCATCTGAAACTCGTCAGACAGGCTTCAAACGCAGTACCTTGCTCTATTTGAACCTGGCGGGGACGGTCAATCACAAATCTGTTGACTGCTCGGGTCCTCTATCGGTACGCCGGTCAAACTACAACAGAGGCAGGCAGGTTTCTGCACGAGGAGCGAAGAAGTTGTTCGCTACACACTCCCCCTCCAGTGAGCGTCGATATAGTCATGAATTAGGGCGATAGGATCAGGCAAGGATACAGTCCGCCGCTGGACTGATCGCGGTGCCATCTCCAGCGGGGATCTGCGGAACGATAGGAAAGGGCCATCTCGGAAATATGGATAGGGGGCAATTAGGGCCACCTAATGAATGGGTTGGTTCGCTCTTAAAGCAAACCCTCCCAATCACGTCGGGGTCACCAATGAAGCTCTCGAATGAATGCGGATGTTGCGAGAGAGCTTCCACCTCTTAGTTAGGGAGACGGCGTTTCGTTTCCAAGCATGCGTATCTGAAACTCATCAGACAAGGCGTGATGCGCAGGTCTGCCTGTGACTCCGGTGACCATGCGTCCGCTTACAACGCTGATTTTAAAACGCAGTGCCTTACTCTATTTGAACCTGGCGGGGACGGTTAGTCACGAATCTGTTGATTGGTTGGGTCCTCTATCGGTACGCCGGTCAAACTACGACAGAGCAAGGCAGGTTTCTGAACGAGGAGCGAAGAAGTCGTTCGCTACACACTCCCCCTCCAGTGAGAGTTGATAAAGGTTACGGGATAGGGCGTTGGAAGCAGACAAGTAGACAGTCCGCCGCTGGTCTGGTCGCGGTGCCATCTCCAGCGGGAATCTGCGGAACGTAAGGAAAGGCTGTCTCGGGAATATGGATAGGGGGCAATTAGGACCACCTAATGAATGGGTGGGTTGGTTCGCTCTTGAAGCAAACCCCCCCAATCACGTCGGGGTCACCAATGAAGCTCTTAAATGATAACGGATTTTACGAGGGAGCTTCCACCTCTTAGTTCGGGAGACGGAGTTTCGTTTCCGAGCATGCGCATCTGAAACTCGTCAGACAGGCTTGATGCGCAGGCTCTGCCTGTGACGCCGGTGACCATGCGTCTGCTTGGAACACTGATTTTCAAACGCAGTGCCTTACTCTATTTGAACCTGGCGGGGACGGTTAGTCACGAATCTGTTGATTGGTCGGGTCCCCTATCGGTACGCCGGTCAAACTACGACAGAGCAAGGCAGGTTTCTGGACGAGGAGCGAAGAAGTTGTTCGCTACTATATCTTCACTTTAAACTGTGATTGACATATCATCATATGGAACTCATAGTGTGCACTGTTTGAAAAATAGAGATGATAAATGACTGCAGGCTTATAATTTGGTCATAGAATTATATATATCATTTTTTGATCTTAGCAAATCGAAGTGTCCAGCATAAGGGTGGCAGTTTATTGTAAACTAAATATCTATGATTTCATAGTATCATTATAATAATTTGCATGAACATTATTATTCTGTTGTAACAATTTATCATTTGTGCGAAATATTTATTGAAGGATTTTAACACATTGATATTTCTCAGTAACTTTTTCTTGTCGGTATCGATGATAATATCAAATTTCTACCTTATTTTATGACTTTAATATAAATTCCTACTGGGATTTCGGTGAAAACGCTTTTTTTCGTTATATATGAACGTTTGTTGAAATAGAGTATTTATTATCATTATTAAATTTATGTCCATAATGAAAAATATTCAAGAAATTTCATTTTGAAATGGGATCCAATAAATATTTTTATAGTCCCTGTCTATTGAAGGTTGAATACGTGCCCCATTTTTCTGTATAACTTCGATAAAATAATAATTTATAATGAAAAAAACTTCCCAAATATCATAGACTTTTTATTTGAAATGAAAAAGAAAAAAAAATTTTCCGCAACATCAATGATGGATTCGAATTATCTCTGCAATTGAATATCTGTTGCTGAAGAAATAAATAAAATTTGGATTCACCAAAATAAATCATTATTGGTATGGAAAAGACGGCCGGAAACATAGGAAAACAGTGGAAGAATCAAAACCTCGGCGCAATTTGATGACGAATAAATGACTGTTCTCTCTCAATGGCAGCGAGAGGTATGCTTCGATCGAAGCCATGGAGGGACAACAGTTGCTTATTTGTGATCGCATCGGGCTGAGGTTTTGATTCTTCCACTGATCCACCCAACACGCCCCCCAGGCATTAGATCTTGTCGTGATGGGGGTGCTTGCCTTGACAAGGACCCTAGTTTCGTCCCGGCGAAATGAAGGGTTAAGTCTTCGTATCTAATGTAATGCCATTTCGTGCCAGTCACTGGACCTGTGTGGTGGAAGTTCTCCGAATGGGGCCCTAGTTTTGCCGTTCTGGTGAAACGGAGGGCTGAGCCAGTTGATTAACTCAGTGACAGGGAGTCTGTCGCAGCATAGGGCTTCTCTCCTGGCGCACTCTACCCTATCGCAGTATAAATCTCCGGATTCTGTGTAATGACCGAGTGCGTCGTGTAGCATACTGCGTTACCTCGGGGGGATGGTTTGCCCTGAGGTGTTATTTGTACCACATGGCCATCCCATTGGTGTTGAACTCGAGGGGCCAGTGGTAGAAAGTCCGCATGCTGGACTAGGGAGGTATTTCATTTATCTGTTCGCAGACTCCCATGTTCGGGATATTCTCATTAAATGACTCGGCGTTTAACGGGACTTGACGGTTCGACCGGCTTGTCCTGGCTCCGGATCAATGCGTAACTTTTTAGGGTTTGTAGATCTCGACGAAATGACTTAGCCGTTAGTGCCTGATGCCAGGATCAATCAAATGACTTCACATGGGTTCGGTGGGTCAGGAACTACAGTCCGTTAGAGGGTGCTCGTACCAGGATCAATGGAAGTCATCAATCTTGAGATTATTTTAGTTCATGGGACTGCCTTCGGATGCTTGGATAAGAATTCCTTTCGGGGGGTGAGTTGCGTCACAAACCAATTCGGGTACTCACCTGCAGAGCCAGTAGAGGTTGAATAGTGCTTCGCTGCTACCAGTTAGACGGTTCGGTCTGGAGTCGGGGCCCAAAGTGGAAGCTGGTGGGTTCATCTCTTCGCAGGGATTCTCGCTTAGCGCAATGATATGGTGTAATCCTTATCACACTTTCTGCTTCTTGGGGTGGACTGTGGAGACTGCTGAGTAGTAACTTGGTGAAAGAGCTATGCTCATATATGCCTATACGAAAACCTGGTAGAATTCACGTGCTCCACTCAACATTGAATTTCCTATGTTTCAGACTGTCTTACATAGCTGTCTGTATATTAATGAGCTTTGTATTAGAATTTACTTTCCCAACAATGAAATGTAGTGAATGGGTTTACTTTAAAATAGGTTAATGATCGCAGGCGATTAGTTTGAATTTTTTTCTATTCAATAATATTAGGTAATTGACCCAAAAAGACATTTATATGAATAAACTAGCAGACCCGGCGAACTCCGTTTCGCCACCAGATTCGTTTTATGTAACATTTCGTTTGGTGATTAAAAGATAAAGAAAAAAAATTTTTTTGTTATATATTTGAAAAGGAAAATATTTATTTCATTTCACAACAGTAATAAATTCATTTCAATTACCTACTAAAATGAAGTGTTATTTAGTTGTTTCATTGTAGTGCTCTTTGGTAAACCACATTTTTTTGTTTTTTGTTGGCACCATTGAACCATGCAAATGATATATTTGACCTTGTATCTGTAATTGCAAATAATCATTAAAATTTGTTCATGAATACGTTGTAAATCGTGTGATGGTGTAGTGTGTGGTGTATATGCAGTTGTTATGTGTTGCAATTCATTGAGTGATTGGTTATGTGTGTTGTATCTTTTACCTTGCAAGTCGGCATGAAGCCGCCTTCTCGAATGATATTAGCTCCAAAGGAAGTCATGCGAAAGCAGTTATTGTATTCAAGGATGTGTTGAAGAAAATGGCTGGAACCGGGATCACTTCCATCAAACAATGTTTTCAGTGGCTGTGGTGGTGTAAGTAATGGATCCAGTTTGACTTTTCCACTTGCGCAGCACAATCCAACCGTTTCTCTTTTGAACTTTAACGCATTGCAATATCGGCATATAGTCGTCATTCGTCCAATATCCAAATTTTCATCATCACTGTAGTTCGCAGTGAGATCATATTGGAATGCCAAGCGATTGTATGATGCCAATGATCTTCGTGTGCTCACGCGATGTCTCAATCGGTCATTTTCTCTTATTATATTTTGTCTTTCTTCGCTTAAGTTCCTTGAATAGACTTGTTGCTGGCTTGCATGTCTTGTGCGGCGGCCGATGTTCGCACGTCGTTCTCTAGGCATTTTGGACTATGGACAGAGTGTTGAATTTAACTTCAAATGCACGATCCACATAATTTACACTGAGCTTAAATGAAATTAACTGAGCAGAGAATAATGAGTAGCTGTCAAACACTTTATCACGCACCGGCGCCATCTACTTGAAGTATTGGTTTGTAGTACATGCTATGTATGAGAGATGGCGCTGTATGTGAAAAACGATTTCCCCACTTTTCTGTTGAATTTTTCCTGAATTTTCTTTGCTATAAACCTCACGGAGCCCAAGACCTTTCCAACGAATGCAAAACCGTGGAAATCGGTTCGTGCGTTCTGGAGTTATAGCGTCAGGGAGGAAAACCGGACTTATTTTTATATAGTAGATAGAATGGTGATATAATAAAGTCCGAAAATTTTACAAAGGAACTCAATTGAAAAATTCTTCATCATGTTTATTCAATTACAATAAAGTTTTGGTGGTTATAAAAACTAAAATTTTTATTGGTTTTTTCAATGTACACAACTCAGAATTTTATTTTGGGGATTACATTCATGAATTTCTGTAATAAAATCCATCAGTTTAAAAGTAAGATATATTTATTTATTGTTAGAAATTATTTACAAAGTCATTAATATAACATTTAAAATGTAACACATTGAAATTATTAGAGAAGCATATTAAGAACATGAATTAAATCGAAAAAATCACGATGACTCAATAATGAAATTTTCTCAATACAAGCTTTCATATCGAAGTAAAGATAATCAATTTTAATAAATTTAATATTTCTTCAGGATTTCTTCGATCATTCGAAAAGGTGTGAATTTGGGTAAATGAAGTAATTCATTATTTCAGAAAATAGCTTACAATGCTGGCCATTTTACTTGCCCATACGATTCAGAAAATTCAAAATTGAAAAGAAATTATCTATATAAGCGTATGTAATAACTTCTGGAAAAATAACATCATTTTGAATGACGATAATGATTTCCACTGAATATTATTTTGGATGATTGGGACTGTGAATATCTTTTCACAGTCAGCAATTAATTATTATATTTTATTGAATATGAATAAAATGAGTACTGACGAAGTAAAGTGTCTCTTAAAACTTGTTTTTTAGTAATGTTTTTACATATCTTGAGATTTTATAAAAAGTAACTTAGATATCTAATAATATTGAATATTCTAAGTAAGATAGTTTTATGATGAAATTCTTAAGATTATGTTGAACATTTTTGAAAGATATCTGTTTTCAAAAGATTGATGAGCAGAAACAAAATTTTGTCTACTCAAAATATATAATTTATAGGATTTTGGTTAACAGTTTTTATTTATTGAATTTTGTTATATCATTTCAATTTAATTCAATTCCTGAAGTTATAATTATTAAATACAATTTTTTCAAATTAAATATGTAGAAGAAGATATTTAAATAAGTTTAATTATGTGTTTTGATTTTATCGTTCTAATTTCGGGACCTATAATATACTCGCATTCTTTCATTATTTATCGTTGTAAAGTGAACTTATATAAACTCACGAAAAAGGTTTTCGTATATTTTGAAATTTTTGCATAAAGTAATAACACTGATGAAATTCATCAGAAATTATATTGAAAATAATGAGGATGAATGGCACTTAGTTCTTCTCGTATTCCAAACATGATTATTTTCGTTATTTTCGGACTATAGGGTGGTCTAAGAGTATCTTTTTGGATTAAATAATATTCTGAATTTCCATGTTCTCAGACTTCAGGAACTCTATATCCAACTTTTAAGTTGACGTTTTCGGTATTTTATGTAAGATGGTGATGAATTCGTGAATTCTACCAGTTAGTTGTACTGGCATAACGAGCATAGCTCTTTCACCAAGTGACTACTTGGCAGTCTCCACAGTCTGCCCCCAGAGGAAGAAAGGATTACGCCATATTTTCGCGCGAAGCGAGAACCCATCCCAAGTGATGAACCTAGTTTGGGCTTCAGTTCGAAAACCTACAACCGTCTGACTGGCAGCAGCGAAGCACTATTCAACCTCATATAAGAGTTTCGATCTTATACTTCTTTTAAATATGATTAGTTCTTATAAGACATTGATTTAATTATAAAATTCTTTTTTGAATAACATTTTTTGAAATTAAAATTATAGGAGACTAACGGCCAGTTTCATAAACAACATCAAAAGGCTCTTTTATGATAAAGTCCCTTTATGAAAAAGGATACTTTAAATAGGACCATCAGTTTCATAAGCGCACATCGACCGTCCTTTTCTTAAAGCTTCCTTTAATGCGCCGATCATATGTTTCCGACTGTTGGCTATCCTGAGAATTAGTGATTTTACGAATGTAGTTGGTGACATTCTGTAAAAATTGTGAGTTATGCGTTGGAACTTGTAGAAAGAAAAAGAGAAGAAGAATAAATCGATCTTTGCATAAACATGGTTATGTGCAGAAGACAGTATATTGGAATTTATATCATTATTACGTGCGAATTGTTATATTTTATTTCGTGGGTTATATGAATGTATATGGAAGAAAAAACGAAAAAAGTATTACTTTAAAACCTGAGGAGGAACTATGCCTCTTGGAATTGATTGAAAAAGAGAATTTTAATATTATGGGATAAAGTCTGGCAGAGAATAGAAACTGCTTTCAATGCAACAGTTCTCCATTGGAAAAATGGGGACCAGCTCAAATCCAAATATGACTATATAAAAACTAAAACTAGAAGGTGGTAGTTGCTCAACGCAGTCATATTGACTGGTGGTGGGGCTCCATTGAAAATGAGGGAGCCAATTTCCAAACAGTTGAGCCCAACTGTTACGAACCCACTTGCCGAAGCGAAAGAGATGTATTATAAAAAAACAGCATTAGTAGAAGCTCAGATAGTGGCTATCAAGGAAGAGAATAGAAGAAAAGAAGAGGAGCATTCAAAGCTTAAAATATTAGATTTGCAAATTATGGAGATGAAGAGCAAATTAAATAATAATGATTAAATCTTTTTTATTTTGAATGCACTTTCTGGAAAAAGCGGTATTAAAATTATATCAGCATTGCTGTAGACTATGAAGTCCCCTCAAATTTGAATTAAAAACAGAAATTTCAATAACACATAATATTTTTATTTCTTTATTCTCACTTGAAACTTTTTCAGATGTTACCTAAAGTAAAATAATGAATCAGAAATACAAACATAGAAGCCTATTTAAATACATACCTTGTAAAATCTTATAAAAATTATATGAAATCTTGTCATGTTGAAGATACAAATTGAATATGAAGAATAGTTCCACAAGTGACAAGCAAATTTATTTTCAATTATCACACAAATATAAATTTTAAATTAGCAAAATGTTTATTAATAATAGACTCTCGCTTGACGAGCTGCATTAACATTAGTTGAATTTGTTTGAAAGTCCTCTTCCTCCTGCAATCATTCATTTGGAAATATTTCGTTCATATCTACAACGGTAGCAACAATAATTGTCCTTATGGTCGTTAACTTAACACTCATCCCTTTAGAAAGTATAGGAAAATGACGTTTCCAAACTCCATACTTTCTCTCCACCACATTTCTAGTTCTAATTGACTGCTTATATAAATTTTCAGCTGCAGTAATAGCTTCCGGTAACTTTGTCATAAGATAAGTCTGCAAACTATAACCACTACCACCAAGTAACAAATACCGTCCAAATTTACCACTCTCAAATTGTCTCTTCAAGACACTATTATTAAAGATGGTTTGATCATATATTTCCCGTTCCATAGAATCTCAATGTCAAAAGTAGTTGGTTCATCGGTTCAATACAGCTGCCTCTGAAAATTGTCAATTTAATGAGTTGGTATACATAAAATTATATCAACAAAATAATAAATCGAAATTTGTTTACCTGTTAAAGGGAAGTACAATTAATCTGCAATTTTTTGAAGCAAAGATTAAAGAGTTGGTTTTGTCAGGCGAAAACGATCAAAGAAATCTAGATCTAACGTGGAAAAATGTCTCTCCTGTAAAGTTTTGGTCTTCTCACAATTATTTCTTTATCATTCGATGAAGAACTAGAGCTTGAATCAGCATTCAACATTTGGTGCAACAGTTTCGTAGTACGCTAAAATCAAACAAAATGGGCAAATGTGACAGAGGAAGGTTATGTCCACTGTTTTCGTGTTTATTGAACACCTGTGCAGTGTCGAGCCTTTCTTTGAAGGATCCTTTTCCAGCCGTAAAGGGCCGATTTTCTCACTTTAAGACGCTTTTAAGTTCCCTTTAACCTCAAAATTTGTTTATGAAACACGTTTTATCATTGAAGGAGACTTTTTGGGAAAAAGGAGGCTTTAATTTCGTTTATGAAACCGGCCGTAATCGATCAATTCTGTTTTGATATTCAAAGTTTATAAGTTTTATATTTTGTTTCTTATGGCATTAATGAAATTAATGAAAATAACCTCTGGTGAAGATACACATAAATTCACTACTAATAAATAAATAACTGTATTTAAGGCCATTGACCTAAGTTCTTCAGCCCTTTAGTTTAAAACAATTACAATTGGTTGCAAAAAAAATATATATATATATATATATATATATATATATATATGTATGTAAATGTTTAAATGTCTACACTTGCCAGCTTCCTAGTTTTTCTAGAAGAGTGCAGGTAGGAAACTTTCTATGTAGGTGTCCCACTGGCTCGTGATGGAATTGTCCAAGAACATCTTCTGCATCCTCTAATATCTTCGAGAATCTTCCATCCAACTTCTTGATACGTTGTCTTATTGGTTTTACTTCTGTTAGGTCGTAAAGGAGATTATTTGACGGATTATGTAGGCGGTTTCTTGGGTTTCTCAACTTCGTTATCGTTCTGAGTGATGTTGTTTCAGCCACTTCTATTATTTTCCACAAGGATTCCTTGCAATTTGCATTTAGAGGATGACCGTATTCAATTATTGGTCTACATATCGTTTTATATATTTTTGTTGTCAATGACATGGTCCTTATATGTATGTATGTATATGTATACATTTGAATTGCTTGGCTCTAGTGATGGCTTTTTTCTTCATGATGTTGGCATGCGGTTTCAGGCTGGCTTTGTTGTCTAGATGAATTCCCAGTTATTTTATTGATGGAGAAGGTTTAACTTTTTTATTGTTTATAGAAATAGATGCAGAGTTTTCGTGGATGTTGTGATTGAATATTATAAGTTTTGATTTCGCTGGGTTTACTTTTAGTCTGCATCTAGCCAACCATGCTGTGATGTCATCTATACGAAGTTGCAGTTTTTCTATGCAGCCCTGAAGTGTCTTCTCGTGTGAAATAGCCATTGTGTCATCGGCATATTGTAGAGTGTATTGCCTGCTCTTTGAAGTTGTTCCAATGTCACTACAATATATATTGAATAGGAGTGGAGATAAAGGTGATCCTTGAGGTGTACCTTGCATGGGAGTAAAGAATTCTGAAAATGTATTATTTATTTTCAATCTCAATTTTCTGTCCTCTAGGTAAGCTTTGATGATATGGACAAGGTAGGTAGGGGTGTTTTTCTTGTGCAATTTGTAGAGCAAACCCTTTGTCCATACACTATCAAACGCTCTTTGGATATCTATGCTTACTGTAGCTGTTTTTCTTTTTTTAACTGAGCATTCTGTAGATTAGAACATAATAATGTGAGAGGGTGAAGTGTTGATTTATTTTTAGGAAATCCGAATTGATGGTTAAGTATATGCCTATCTAGATGTTCTTCAAGTTTTTTTTATTATTTTCTCAAATAATTTTCTCAGGACAGGTAGAAGGTTGATGGGCCTATAGTTTTCCACCTTGGATTGATCTCCGTTATCCTTTGCTATGAGGATAACAGTTCCTGTTTTCCAACATTGAGGAAATGTTATTCAGACACCATTCATACAACTCCATTATATGTGAATGAATGTTATGTTCCAACTTCTTAACGATTTTCCAAGGTATGTTATCTATTCCAGGGGAGCTGTTTCTTGAATTATGTAGTAGTTCATAAAATGTGTGTTCTCATCTAATCTTATGGGTGTGTCATTCTTCGCCTTCTTGTAGAAGTAGCCATTGTACCAGACATCTACTTGCTTTTCCGTTTTTGTGTCGAATTTTTTATCTCTGTCGTGTTGATAGGTTTGATTTAGGTGTTTAGCAAAAATTTTGGTCTTTTATTCATCAGTCCTATGTTCTTTGTTATTTGCAAGAATTGTAGGAATCTTGTGAAATTTTTCGTATCTAGACAGTTTCTTGATTTGTTGATAGAAGCTCTTTTCTTTGGATTCATTATCGAATTACAAGCTTCAGTCCAGGTATGTACTCCATACTGAAGGATCAGTCTATGTATAGCACTATTGTATTCATTGAGTTGAGTTTTGAAGTTAGGGTTGGGGTTGCGGCGGTACTCTCTATACATTTTTCTCTTATTTTTTTATCATTTTGATAATAAAGGGAGGAAGTTCATGGAGAAATGGGTGATGTTTTTTTTACAGGTGTGTATCTCAAAATGCTTGCTGAAAGTTCCTTATTGAATAGCGAAATGTACGTTTCATCCATATTTGTGTATCTGTGTGTATTGATGAATTGGGATATATCTTCATTGACCTTGTCTATTTCACATTTATCCTACTGTAGAGTTCTTCGCTCTGGAGTTGCTTCAGGTTGTGTAACCAGGTCCAGGGTGATCATCATCGCTAAGTGGTCTGAACCTAGATCTGTGACAAGTTCTATATCCTTAATGGTGTTACTGAGATTTGCAGAGTAGAAAACTAAGTCAGGAGTGCTGTCTGGGTTATTGTTCATCAAAAATGTAGGAGCTGTCACAAACCTTCTGAAGGCACCATTTTGAAGAAATTTATTGATTTGTCTTTTTTTTCTGGTTTGGTTGAAATCTCCAATGATAATGGATTATTCATACGGAGCTGCTTTTGTGAGAATTGTTTCTTCAATTTTTGAACTAGGGTGCATGTATATCAAGAATATGTGTAGCCTGTCGTCTCTAAAAGGAATTGTGAAATGTAGGGCTTCATTGAGAATATTATTCATTTTAGGAGGGTTGTTCTTACCCATTTTCATGCTTGTGTGGCACTGTACCATACATCCACCACTCGTGTTATTGACTTTGTGTCCTCCATGATGAACTGTATCCCAATCTCTGTATGTTATATTATGTTCTTCTTTTATTTTAGCTTCAACAAACTTTGTACACATTATATCGTTTTTTTCTATAAAGTTGTTTATCAGGTATTTCTTCGGGATGTAGCTGTTTATATTATTAAAATTTGAATATCAAAACAAATTGAAATATGTTTATCTTCTACAATTTTATCAGAATTTTTCATTGAAAAATTGTAGAAGATAAACATATTTCAATTTGTTTTGATATTCAAATTTTGTTATATTTCTTCTATCAAGTAAAAAGCCTTTCTATTTTATTTTGTTTATATTATTGTAAAGGATTTTAATGTTCGAATTCAACTTGACGGTTATTGTTATTGTCTGCAAGTTCGGTTGGGGATGGATCATTGGGTTCCTCCATGTCAAACATGAGTATATATACCCTGTTTCCAGAAAAGACGTTTTGTCGATTTTATATTGTTGTGTCAATTTTATAGTTCTTCCCTGTTGGGGTTTTTGGGCTTATTCAGTTTTCTGACGTATGTGTTTATTATATCATCGTGTGTAGTGATGTGTGCGTGAATTCTACTGCTTTTTTTGTGAAGCTCTTCTATCTCCCTTGACTTCCGATTCAGAGGTTTGATATTGACATTTGGTATACCTTCAATGGGCTTTTTTGGGTTCTTTGGGAACTTGGCTGACCAGGCAAGATGATCCTCTGCCCCACATGCACTACATTTTGGTGGGAGATTTGTTTTGCAATTTGCAGTTTATCTGTATTTCATTCAATTAAATAGCCAATTTTTGTTTCAATGACAATATCGAGGGAATTCGGAAATTTTCCATTCCATTTATCTGCCATTTGAATATTATCTGTTACGATGTTGCCATCCACAGTCAGGTAAAATAAATGGTCGTAATTAGTATTGTTAATTTCGTTCATTCTTGTTGAGAAATTCTTTATTGTTGTTTTGGTGTTTTTGTTATTTTGCGATTTTGTTGGGAAAATACTTTATAGTGTAGGTTTATAGATCAATTAAGTTATTTTCTAGCCATTCATCTTCCGAAGGCTTGTTACATTGTCTTTGTGTTGCAGTCATAACCTCTAATTGAGACCTGGAAGATGATTCCGTTTATTTTTTCCATTTTGTCATAATATTTTATTTTTTGTTTCAAGTTCCTTAAATGCGTTGTGAAAGTAGAAATTTATTTTGCCTTTTAGAAATAAACTTTTGTATTTAGCTTCTGGTTTTTGGTCTTTACCCTCTTCTTCTTTCTCTTCTGGTTTCTATTCCGAGAAATGGACTTCACAGCGCCCTTTTATACGATTTCCGCAAGTGAAACAGATATCCTTCATTGTTTGCATTTCTCCACGGGAAATCTTATATTTCGTGTTTATCATTGCAAAATTTAATTGATTATGATATTCTACATCTATGATTAAAAACAGTTTCAGCATCACGTATGCTACAAAAAACATGTATGAAAAAATTCCTCCGAATTGAACTGAGAACCATGATAAGAAAATCAACTTGAAAATACTGTATACGATAATTAATACACATTATGTCGATTTATTCATTGATTATTATTTATTTTTTAATTCGGTAAATGATTCGAATGATACCATGATGAGGTGATGTGGAGTCGTGGAATAACCAAGGAGATGTTCTATTATATATTGTATATTCCAGCGTATTGTGAATAACGTATATCAATAACAATGGATACTAGTTGAACATCGAGAGCTCGTACATCTACTACTACACATAGAATATATCAACAGAGAATGTCAACTTAGTGAACATAGAATAATAATAATGAGGGAATCTTTATCTTTAACATACCAACGATGAAGTTAACAATAGGTCATTCGAATGAAAGTTAAATGACCGTTTAATTCCAAATTTGGTTAATTATGCCGAATGCAAACCCTACTACAAGCCAATAACACCATAATTTGGATCAAGCGAATAAATTTTGCATTGAAATAAATCTAATGAATCAATAGAATGCTGCTTTCAATTCTTCATTTCTCATTTTCAATTAATATAGTTCAAATCGATGAAAATATAATTAGTGCTTTTTTCTTAATTTTATGACTTTAAATGAAGTAATTATTCCTCCAGAATGATGATTACGGGTGCAACACAGGCTGTTATCTTATCATTTGCAGGACATGCGTAACGGATGAATACATCAGTAATGATCTAATTCAAAAACGAGACTGAACGAGCAGTCGTGAAAATATTTTCTATTTGAATGCGAAAGTCCCACTCAGCTGGGAAATTATTGATCGAAATACTGACGCACCACAAAGATTTGTTCTCGAAAGTTTTCCTATTGCACATATTGGTCTTTTTCTTCATTCAAATGAAGCTAGTTAGTTCATTCACAAGGATATGAACCCTTCAGTACCTCAAATGCTTCCTAGAGTTTGCTGCGAGGTGAGTTTGTAATAGTAGGAGAAAATGGTGTAGTCTAATAATCTGATATTATCAATCTACCAGATTTGAGTCGTGATAGGATGAAGGAAAAATATTTCATACAGATTGAATCTCCCTATATAAATGTTGCTTGATTTCAAGTTGAGTTTAAATTTTAAGCCAAATATTCTAAAGGGTCTTTCATTAACAGAGCACCATTTTTTTGTGAATAAAACACATTATTCATTTGAAAATAATTGAAATTTGTATTTCATTATAAAGTACAATTACCATCACCATTACCATTAGTTATAAAACAAAACATCGTTTAAATGTTCACCACGGAAACGCTAGCAGAAATGAAGGCGTTGAACCCAATTTTCTATGACACAAATCAGGTCGTATGTTAGCAATTACTCGATAAATATTGATCTGCAAATCGTGTAAATTAGCTGAATGATTGCTGTAAACCAATGGCTTAATGTAACCCCAAAGACGCTGTTCCACTAGTGCTATATTGTTTTGACCAAATGTCTGTAAGTTTCGAATTTTTCGCCAAAAATGGTCTCAAACGACTAGGTTGAACTCCCTGATGAAGAATCCGTGTTCAAAATTGATTCTGTCCAGCCGTACATGAGCACGATAACTCTCGAAGGGATTAAGTTAGGGCTTTGAAATTTTGAGGGTAGGTTCGGGTCCCAAATGCCGCAGCTGAGTTCATTACTGGGCTAAATCGGCTAGTAGTTTCTGAGTTATTGATATTCAAAAATTTTCACTATTTTCCCAATATTTTCGAAACCACATATCTGATTCGTGCAAAATTTCTTGAGGATCTTATCTATTAATTATTGTAAATGAACTATTTTATGCTACGTTGAAATGGAAGAGTACTGTTTGTGAAGACAATATTTTATTATTTATAGTTAAGAACTATTTGCCGTGAAGTTCGGCTTGAAAAATTAATTAGACAGATATGCCTCGTCGGCAATTTTTACTTGAACGCAATAAAAAATGAATTTGTCACCGCAGGTAGTTTTCAATCACAGATTGGGAAAGAAAGATATAGAACCTGGCTTCGTTCTGAGAATAACCAACAGCAGGCAAATTCTTAGGACACATTGGTGTATACAGTATTAAGAGAATTTAAAAAAAATATTTTGTCTGTACAGATTGCAAACGATGCGGACCGTCAAATTTCTGGTCACTTCAACTTTCGAACGGAAATAGCTAGAGACTTGAAATTTTTACGTTAGCATTGAGAACTCTACTGTGGGTTGATTTTGTGAAAGGGCAAAATCGGATTATCAGTTTTGCAGTTACTCACACTTAAACTTCATCTAATTGTTTTTTCAAAAATTACGAAATCAATGTCAAACTTGATATTTCAAACTAAGACAAGGATACGCATATTTTCGCTAAATTTCATCAGGATCGTATCTTTAGAAGATTTCCAGAAAAAAAATTCTGACCAGTACGTTTGATCTGGATCTGAATACGAAAATGGGCGAACAAGCGCGCAAAACCTCCTGACCCGACATCATTGCTTTTCTCGATTTTTTTTAGTTTTAAATGATTTGTTGGTTTGAGTTCTTGGGTTGAAACAATTTTGTATGGATGTAAACCAAGGTCTTTTCGTAAAATTCGTCACAATGACGCGTGGTAGGTGTCTAGTTCTTGTGAATGTCGAGAAATCGATAAATTTTGGTATTCACGAACACTTTCACGTACGTAGCAATATTCTCTTCACTTCTTGCATTTATTTGTCTCACTGGTACTGTAACATCATGAAGTGTAAAATAAGTTTCAAACTTCTTCACTAAACGTTCAACTGTTCTTTTATCTGGACGATTATAACGACCAAAAATTGGGATTTTTAATAATAAATTTAGATTATTTGTAAACGTTGTTTGAGTGTATACCTTTACATGATTTAATAGTAGATATTAGAAAATACAACTGTCCATGTCACAAATAAATAGTGGTTGACATGCGTGAGTAACGTCAATTTAAAAATGGGGCGTTCCCATTGTATTGAAAGACACTATTCTAAACTGCTTTGAATGTGAGACCATCCAAAACAGAAATCGAGAATCAAAAAAGATGTAGATGGTTTCGTGTTCAGTTGAATTAAATATTCTACATCGTCTCCTTGCCATTGCATCAATTTCTGTCGTCATATATGGTATACGTTATCTTTATAATGAGATGAAATTCCACCAAAGTTGAAGTTTCTACGCAGTGTTAGATACGTCTAGAAATAATGTTGCCTTCAAAATGAAATTATCTCTTACGATTTTCCGATCGATTGTTAAATTAGTTTTAAATTTTATATTTTTCACCTTACCTAAATATCTGCTAGAAAGTTCGGTAATCCTATCACATGCTGGAATCGATGAACAGCAATGAATGTAACGAACAAAATGAATTGCCATAGAGGCAAAAGGCATTTAATTAAGAAAGGAACTCCATATTTATTATATTCTTTCCACATGCACATCAGTAGTTGAACATACATTATAAGGAAATAGTGTGAAAAATCCTTTGGAATTTGGATTTCTTACTCGATGATACTAGAATATAGTGCAAAAAATGCACTCCCATAATGTTTATCAATATTCATCACTATATGTTAAAGTTTTTTATGGTCAATTCTTGTAGTAGATTATATGAATGTTGTGGAAGTAAATAACATAAATGTTGGTAAAATTTATTATTAGTTAAAATGTTCCTTTCTAAATATTTATGAATATATACCTTTTTGTAAATATATGTAAATATGTATATAGTGTGATAGTTCAAATGAAATGAGCATTTTATGATACCAGGGTGATTACTAATTTGTCACTGGTGATGTGAAACTGCTGTTAATACTCATTTGTGAGCAGCTGTGATTTTAGCAGATCAAGGCTAACTGAAGCATTTACCTTTCTATCTTCAAATATTTATCTTTTTAACCAACAGTTTTGTTTGTATAAATTTGGCGAAGTAAAAAAAAATTAAATGCTTTTTATTGCGAACGTAAATATTGTAGATTTCAATTTTAATGAATGTTATGCAAAAAAAGACAGTCGAGAATATACGAAATTTAATGTTAATTAAGATGTCCAGACTCTGCAGTCTGCTTTCACTCCCCACTACCTTTAAGAGAGAACATCGCATCGCGCTGAGGTTTGGATTTTTCCACTGCTCCACTGGACGCCTGGATTAACAATGAATTTCGTATCTTTCCGACCTTCTTCTCCATACCTGTATCTTCAAATTTGAAAATGTAATAAGATCCATATTTTTGTTATGTTCAAGTAAGTTTATATATTTTTTAATACTTTGTTATCTAAAAGTTTTGTCCTGTTTATTTTGGTAATAAATTTGTTTTTAAACTCCAATGGAAATTCTCCATTTATTCCTAACTGGCATTGTTTGTTTATACACGGGTGCTTCCAAAGGTAACACCTTTTTCCAACAGACGGTATAACTGATCAAAGTTAACCACCTCAATATAATTAAAACAAATTGTAGAAATTACTATGTTTAACTACAAAAAAATATATATTACACATTTTCTTATGACTCGAGTGTCGGGAAATGAACTATCCCATCATCAGACAATTGAAAACCTAACAGTGGTACAGTGGTATTTAAACAAAAGTGATAAATATTTTTAATATTTCAACAGATTCTCGGTAACACCTAATAGTGGTACAGAGGTCTACAATCGGAACGTGATAAAAACCGGGTTAAAAAAGGGGGCCTTCTAACAGATATCGGAATGTCGGCAATCGACAAAGAAGGTTGTTAAACAGATGGTACCATTTAAATATCTCAAATAATTTTTGGGGTTACTTAGCTCCGTACAGTCATTCATTATTTTTACATTATTTTGTTTGTCAATTATTCGGATTTACAAAGCTCCTTACAGTCATTCATTATTTTTTACATTATTTTTATTGTGAACGAATTTGAAATTTTCAAGTTTTTTTCTTTTGAATCTACATGTAAAATTTTCTTAAGATTTTCTTTTGTCGAAAGGAATTACTGTTTTCTAAAGAATGAGTGGCAAAGTTGAATTTTTGTTTACTTTTCATTAAATTCATTTTATGTTCGTTGAAAAAGGTTTTAAACAGATGTTACTTTTTAAATATCTCAAATATTTTCGATTTACATAGCTCCGTACAGTCAGTCAATGAATGACTATACGGAGCTATGTAAATCGAAAACATTTGAGATATTTAAAAAGTAACATCTGTTTAAAATCTTTTTCAACGAATATAAAATGAATTTAATGACAAGTAAATAAAACTTCAACACTTGCCACTCTCTCTTTAGAAAACAATAATTCCTTTCGACAAAAGAAAATCTTAAGAAAATTTCACATGTAGATTCAAAAGAAAAGAAACTTGATTATTGAAATTTTCAAATTCGTTCACAATAAAAATAATGTAAAAAATGATGAATGACTGTATGGAGCTTTGTAAATCCAAATATTTGAGATATACAACAAAATAATGTGAAAATAATGAATAACTGTAGGGAGCTATGTAACCCCAAAAATTATTTGAGATATTTAAATGGGTACCATCTGTTTAACAACCTTCTTTGTCGATTGCCGACATTCCGATATCTGTTAGAAGGCCCCTCTTTTTTAACCCGGTTTTTTTTATCTCGTTGCGATTGTTTACCTCTGTACCACTATTAGGTGTTACCGAGAATCTGTTGAAATATTCAAAATATTTATCACTTTTGTTTAAATACCACTGTACCATTGTTAGGTCTTCAGTTGTCTGATGATGGGATAGTTCATTTCCCGAAACTCGAGTCACAAGAAAATGTGTAATATATATACTTTTTGGTAGTAAAACATAGTAATTTCTACAATCAGAAATATGTTTGAACAATAATTATTTATTGATTATGAAAAATAAAAACTATTAAATAAAATAAGAGATAAAATTAACATATTTACAGTATTCCTGGGTGTTAAGACAAAAGTTGAACCTTGAGAACATTAATTTATGAGTTCTTCTTTAAGATTCAAAATGTCTTTCAGCTTGGACCTTAATCGGGTCAATAAATTCCTTCTCTGCTTCTTAACGAACTAGACGTAGAAACGCGCACAGATTTTGAATTGGAGAATAGTGTAAGTAATGATATTCCTACTTATAGACAATTAGTCTCATTTTTGGAGAGACAATGTTGAGCGTTAGAGTCAGTCCAGCTTGGTACTTCAAATTTTCCTATGAGAAATGAAAGGATTCGTCAACAATCTTTTCGATCTTCCTATCAAAAAAATTTTACTTCTAAAATTTTAATATTAAAGCAGATTTAATCTGTAAGTCTCCTACAATTTGAATTTCAAAAAAGTTCTTTTTTAATTTTCAGAATTAAATTAATGTCACAGCTCATTTGATAGACGTATAAAATCAAAACTCAATATAAAATATCAAATGGAATCAAAACCTGATCAAATATGAAATTGTCAATTAAAATTAAAAAAATAAATATTTGAAGGAGAAATTCTCAAAATTATGTTGTATATTTTTGAGACAGCTTCAGTTTTCATAAATATAAGATCAGAAAACAAAACATTTTGTCACAAACAGGGCTGTGTACGCTTGTCTGAAGAGTTCAGTACGCATGCTTGAAACGAAACGAACAAACATTAATTTTTCTTTAATTTTAACTGACAATTTATATTTGCTGTTTTTTTTTCATTTGATATTGTATAATGAGTTTCAGTTTCATACGTATATTAAATATAAGCAGTACTTATAAGACATCAATTTAATTCCAGAAGTTTTTTGAATAAATTTTTTAAATTAAAAATTGTAGAAGACTAACACATTAAATCTGTTTTGATATTCAAATTTTGTAATAATCCTTCTATCAAGTAAAAAACCGCTTCTTATTATTTTATTTTATATATAATGTATCATCATATTAGGTTTTTAAATGAAGAAATTTATCATGCAGTGTTTTAACTAAGACCCTTAAAGTGCCTTATAAACTTTGTGTGATTTTGTTGTGAGCATAGAACATAGAGTACCTTGGATATTAGATGATTCTAGTTTGAATGTTCAACAAACAGATATTCCTAGATGTCGTATTGGGTAAGTTTATTAATTCTTAATTGATTTTATCTTTTAAATGTGAAGTTGAACTGGTCTTATATGAATTCTAATTATTTTTTGAGAGTTTTTGAAGTAACTTATAATATTTTAATATTTCAAATGAATTAGTTTTTGATAAGTTCTTAATATTATGTTGTATATTTTTGAGAAAGGTTTTGTTTTCATAAATATAAGATCATAAAACAAAACAATTTTTGTCACAAGTAGGGCTGTATACGCTTGTCTGAAGAGTTCAGTACGCATGCATGGATCGAAACGAACAAACATTAATTTATTTATTGAGTTTAATTGACAATTTATATTTGTTGGGTTTTTTTAATTCCCTTTGATATTGTATAATGAGTTTCGATTTTATACGTCTATCAAAAATAAGCAGTGCTTATGAGACATTAATTCAATTCAAAAAGTTTTTGAATAAATTTTTTGAAAAAACGTACATTTCGCTATTCAATACGGAACAAAAGTATAATAATTATTTTTAGATAAAAAAATTTCAAATTTATTGAAAGTAATATATTTCTAAATTTTTATAAGCAAATAAACTTAAAAACACTGATAACTTTACAAAACATACATAAAATTTCAGCTATTTTCAAGCGCAAATTATATAAAAATATTGTTTCAATAAAATAACAGCAATATTCGAAAACGAAAGATGATAGTTGTAATTTTTTTTAACTCTGAGAACTTAGAAATAAACTTTTCGTTTGTTTTGAAACCCGTAAACTTATAAATTTGAGAGTATTATAAAAAAAACAGCTGAATTGAGGGTAAGTTAAACTTTGATCTTGAATAACTTTTGACTGAATTGATTTATCAAAATTGACTTCAGACCTTTTTTGTAGAGCGTTAAATTCTCTACAAAAAAAATAAATGAGTATTGCAATACTATATATCGTTCATTAGTTGTAAAAATCAAAAGAAAAAAAAACTTTTTTCCTGTGTTATTCTTATGGGAAATCGAAAAGTGCGATGCGGACAACCTAAATATTAATATCAAGGGCTCATATTTTCAGAGGCCTATTTTGGCATTAAAACGAAACTGTTGAGCGTGGTTCCGAGGAAAAATAATTTTTTTTTTTTGAATCGCCCGAATATATATATATATATATATATATATATATATATATATATATCTATATATATATATCTATATATATATATATATAGATGAATAAAAATGTGCCAACTGTTCTTTTTTATTTGTTTATTCAATTGATAAGGTCCATGATAGGATAACATGAATAGAGGTTAATTCTTGATAGATGGTATATAAAATTATTTAAATATTTTAATTTTAGCCTTCTACATATTTAATTCCAAAAAATTATAATTAATGATTATAACTTCTGAAAATAAATTAAAATTATGTCGTATAAGTACCACTTATATCAATTGACATATAAAATAAACATTCATTATAAGACATCCGAATGGTATAACAAAATCCAATAAATAAAAATTATTAACCAAAAACCTATAAATTAAATATTTTGAATAGACAAAATTTTGTTTCTGCTGATTAGTCTTATGAAAACTAATATCTTCCAAAAATATCTAACATAATCTTAAGAATTTCATCGTAAAACTATCTTATTCAGACTATTTAATATTATTGGATATCTAACTAAGGTACTTTATATAAAAAACTCAAGATATGTAAAACATTACTGAAAAACAAGTTTTAAGAAGGACTTTGCTTCGTCAGTATTCAAATAATTCATATTCAATAAATATAACATCAATCAACAACAAATATTTACTTACCCCTCAATCTTTTAGAAAGACTTCTGCCAAACTGAAAAATCTTTAAATGTAGTGAGAACGGAAAGGAAACCAAATAATTATATATTATGAATAAAATAACATAAATAGAGATTAATTCTTGATAGAAGGTATATAAAATTATTTAAATATTTTAATATTAGCCTTCTACATATTTAATTCCAAAAAATTATATTTAATGATTATAACTTATGAATATAAATTAAAATAATGTCGTATAAGTACCACTTACATTCTGTCAAGAAAGTACCGGGAATTATCGATTTAAATCTGGCGGGGCAATGAGGCAGGTAAAATTTTTTTTTCCTAGGTTGGTACCACTGTCCTTAATTACTATGCCAAGCTTGAGCGGGATCTGTCAACTAGTGTGTTTGCAACAGCTGATTAAGTCAGTCGATGTCAGAGTGCGTGCCGATTTTTACTATGGGTGATTACTATGGGACGATAACGCGCCTTCTCAGCGAGCTACGATTGTGACTGACTTTCTCGCCAAAAACTCAACAAACGTGCTTCAGCAACCACCGTATTCACCGGATTTGGCTCCCTGCGACTTTTTCCTCTTTCCAAAACTAAAATTGCCCCTTCGTGGCACCCGTTTTGAGTCGATTGAAGCCATAAAACAAAATTCGGCGCGAGAGCTAAAGTCCATCCCGGAAAGCGCCTATAAAAAATGTTTCAATAATTGGAAGTGCCGTTGGCATAGATGTATTGGAGCAAATGGAGCCTATTTTGAAGGCGACCCAATAAATTTTGACGATTAAATGTAAAAATGTTGTTTTAATTGAAAATTCCCGGTACTTTCTTGATAGAGTAGTATATCAATTGACATAAAATAAACATTCATTATAAGACAATTGATATAAGTGGTACTTATACGACATCATTTTAATTTATTTTCAGAAGTTAAAATCATTAAATATAATTTTTTGGAATTAAATATGTAGAAGGCTTATACTAAAATATTTAAATAATTGAATGATAGGAATTATGATTATACAAGTTTCACACATTATGTGTCTCACCGACAAAGGAATATTCCATGTTCAAGAAAGAACATAGCATCAAAACAAATTGTAGAAAAATCTATTTTTTACTACCAATAAATTGATATTTTACACATTTAATTGTGACTCGAGTTTCGAGAATTAACTATCCCATCTTGAGACAATTGAAGAGTCAACAAACAGAGCAGGGTATTTATGAATATACAGAGGTAGAGGAGGTAAAAAAATAACAGGTTAAAAAAAGTTTTAAATGGGAGGACCTTTTTTACATTTTTTAACCTGTTTTTATTACTTCTTCTAGCTCTGTATATTCATAAATACCATATTATGCTTGTTGAGTCTTCCGTTGTCTGAAGAAGGGATAGTTAGTTCCCGAAACTCGAGTCACAATTGAATATGTAAAATATCAATTTATTGTTAGTAAATTATAGTAATTTCTACAATTTGTTTTAATCATGATATGGCTTAATATATGGTACTCTCAGTTAAGGGTATGAAGTAGAGATTAATTTAAATGGACAGAAGCGATTAATCCATTTCATGAACAGATGAATAAAAATATGGAGCGTGAATAGAACTTTCATTATCTTTATGAGTCAAAAAGTAACATGAAATATGTTTTATTACTGTTATCATTATTACAAAATTAAATATTTTATGGAATCGGTCTTTACTTGATGGAAATTCATTTCAAAGTGGTAATAATTAAAATTCAATTTCAACAAACTCTTTATTGTTGAATGACAATTGTTTCGCCCTACCGTGGCTTAATCATATTCCACATTTGAATTAATACCGAGTGAAAACTAACATAGGTTCTCATATATTCACAGGAATTACACGAATAAAGTTTATTATCATCGAGGTTATCTCCTCCCCTAATTGAGAATACCCTAATAAATACCAATCTACCTGCAGCCCCACTTGCTGTTATGCCTGTCAATATATATATATATATATATATATATATATATATATATATATATATATATATATATTTTTTATTAGCTACACTTATATGTTTGCTTGCTTGTTTGTAACCGACTCGTAAGGCTCGATTTTGCATTACGTTGAACGATCAGATTCAATTCAAACTTTGCACAGGTGTGCAATTATTACATTGTCATTGCCTTTGACAGGTGTCAAAGGCCGATGACAATGCAATAATTCCATTGAAATATACGATTATCCTGACTAGATTTGCCAGGATTCATCAATTTCTCTCCAAAACCTTTGCATAAGAGTAAGGGATATAGAGCTAATACGTGAACTACGCATGCGTGCGGTACAGCCATGCAACTTTTGAGAGACGGATGTTGCCATTAATCCTGAGTTGGGCATCGACCGTCCACAAAATTCGAAATTGTACAGTTGATCATGCAGTATTTATTTAGGCTCACGATTGTTTGCTGCTGGTCAAGCCTATGTAGCACTTAGTGTTGAAAGATCCTTGGACGGTATTCGAATGGAAGAACTTGATTGTTCAAAATTAGCAGGAAGGACACCATGTAACAGTGAAGCATTTAATGGAATGGTTTTATTACGTGGAGATAATCGATAAGACTTGTTCGTAATTAATGTTGCATCACTATATCTCGCTGTTTATGTTGGCAACATCGAAAGTTTTTAATATGTTTTCTAAATCGAGACGCAATTGTTAATACATCTGTTCGTATTGAAGGCAGTTGATAGATAGCAAATGAATCTAAAGAATAAAAAATAAATAATAGTTTAAAAAAAGTAAAACAACAGCCTTTTATAAAGAATCCAACTAAAAAGTGCTAGATAAATTTTAATGAGTTTGGATTAAGAATAGTGTAAATACGAAATAAATATAATTATTGTAGAAAAAGCGTGAGGTGCATTTTTTTTTAATATCAAAATGATAATTTTACTACTCATATCTGTCAATAAAATATTTATAACTATTGACACAATGCACTCCTAGCATTTTTCACAATATTATACATTTGTACCTTATTTACACTATTCTTAATTCATACTTATTAAAATTTATTGGGATGATATACAGGGCATAGAGGTGCAAAGACTTTCATAGCATAAGCACCGTTCATTTCGATATCCGTGGCTCCCAAAAACATTTTAATGAAATGCGTTGCCAATTGGATGACGTTTGCTGGATGATTGGTTTCAAGACCTTATATTTTCGTTTGATTCTTTTTTATTTAACGGACGCACATATGTTTTGATAATTCTATGAAATGAAACAGTGTTTCTAAGATATCGTTTTTAATTTGATTTTAAAAAGTTTTAAGAGATTTTTTATATTAAATTCATAGAGGTTTCGGATAATTGATACAGTTAATATCTTAATTTGATTTGGTTTGTTAAGTTTATTACAAACAAGAGTATAACAGTTCCAGTGCTGCATTGGTTAAAGTCTTTCTCGGTCTTCATTTCAGCTGTACGAACTATTTTCTATTAAAATTGAATTTAATTCAAAGATTTTCAAAACAAAATTGAAGTTCGGTTTATTTTATTTATTGTAAATAAAGTTCTAATTCATTATGAATTACAGATTAAAGAATGCAATACAAAAACTAATACAAACACATCATTACTAGCTATTTAACCTATGTGACCTAAAGTGGCGCAAGATCGCAGTAACAAAGCCTACACAGAACACAACTGAACTCCTAACTCGTACAAGCTGAAAAAGCTTCTGAGGGATCTTCACAGAAGATCTAGGAGTATCAGGATAATAATAATAATAATAATAATAATAATAATATTTATAACGTAATTTCAGTAAGGAAATTATACAAGTCAAAATTATAATAATTAAATTTTTCATATATCATATATCAATACATCTAAATTAATATTGAGAAAAACAAACAAAAATTTAAAAAAATAATATCTACTGGTCTTTGTCTAAATTCTATTCCTCACATTTCGCCTTGCTGGGAAATAACAAGTTGACCAACTCATACTTCTGATGATTCAACAGAATTTCAGAAGCCTTCGAGCATTCGTTTACGAATTTCGTTAAATATTTCTTGCTTGTATTGTTGGAAACGTTGACATCTAACTGTAACGGATCTTGAATACAAACATGCCTCTTTGGTGGTAATTTCCAGGTCAAAGGTATCGGCTTAAAATGACGAACATCTTGAGAGAATAATCGGTTTTTCCACGTAATATTTAAGGGAACTTTCTCCAGTGTAGGGACTTATCATCAATTTCTCGAAAGAAAATTCTGAAAAATATTTGAAGAAACCAGCAAGAAGATTCTTCATTGATACAGATCTTATTCTTTTCAATCTCTCTAAATCAGTTAATTCATCGATGTTCATGCTCCATTCCTTATTAAGATCGGCGACATTATTATTTTTCTGCAATTCCTCAACACTGGGAAAGTTATAGGATTGCTGCAGGTAGAATATGACAATCATTACTAAAGAATAATTCGAGAAACTGTTATATACTCCAACTAATTTGTGGATATTGGCCCAATACTTGATAAAAATCATAACATACTTCACTTTCCAGTCGAACGATAAATAGTACCGTATAAGTTTGCTATTCTGAACACCTAACATATTGCAGAAACTTATTTCGCATTCTACACCATTCTTATGAACACATTTCAATACAGGTACTGTTGTGGTGCTTATGGTGTTCACATCTCGAAATAGTTCGCTTTCGGAAAGTACTGAAGCTACCCTTCGTACAACTTCTTGAACATCTAACGAACGAGAATCCCAGTGCAAAGAAATATCCAAATTATTGGAGTTTAGCTGTAGGCAACTAACGCTTGATCCAAGCTGATATAACATGATCGATGGCAATACAGCTGACAACAAAGCATTCTGCAAATCATTTTTCACAGATGAAGATTTATTTAGAATTGTCCCGAAATTCGAAATAATAAATTCCTCAAACATTTTAACTTGTTCGTCGAAATATGGAATATCCTTCAAAATGCGTAACAACTCTTCATGTTTCATATGTTTATATGCTTCTGAATCTGAAAAAATGAAAATATCTTTTAATTCGGGTTCTGTCATTGTTATGTTAGGTGAGCTAAGGTTAGGTTGGGTCAGGTAAGGTTAGGTTAGGTTAGGTACATCAATAAGGTACTACATTATTTATGAACGACTGATTTATTCAGTATATAGGAAGATTTATAAATACAGAAGGAGAAAATAAACAATAATTTCAAATATAATTTTAATTGGAATGAAATGAATGAATTAAAATGAACTATCACAAAGTAACGAACTACTCCATCCAATAATTTCAAATTTACCTAAAAACTATAATGATATGCAATTGTGACGGTCAGTTGTTTAGATACACAATCATTATCATATAACGATCATCTATAAGTTCGAATAAGTTGAATTTATCTTTTAACTAATTCGTCAAAATATGCCATGGGAAACAACCAAATATTTTAATTCTGAATAAGCTTGTTATTAAGCAAAAATCTACTTACCCATTTTTTTCAAGTGTATATTCTTTATCGTCCTATTTATTCAACAATCTTACTCGGATACTTGGAAAGAAATTAGTTAGTTGTCGATGGAATAACCGTCTTAGAATACAAGTATATTTATATCACAGTGACAAATATATTCAATTGTAATTATCACAAATTTTATTCACAGAAATATCAGCGCGAACAGTCTACTCTGTAAGCAAATACTCAAATGAACAATAAAGTAAGCAGCAATGATATATATATATATATATACCATAGTAAGATATACCATCTAATGGTGGGGGAAGAAATGTCACGTGATAGCATAAACAATAGACTTAGGGTGGGGTAAAATGTTGATAATTGAGTAGTGGGGGTGATTCAAATCTTATTGGCTATTAAGTGTTTTCCATACAATCGCAAATATATATATATATATATATATTAGGGCGTTTCAAAAAAAAAAAAATATTTTTACTCGGAACCACGCTCAAAAGTTTCGTTTTAGTGCCAAAATAGGCCTCTGAAAATATGAGCCCTTAATATTAATATTTAGGTTGTCGGCATCCCAGTTTTCGATTTCCCATAAGAATAACACAGAAAAAAAGTTTTTTTTCTTTTGATTTTGCCAACTAATGAACGATATATAGTATTGCAATACCCATTTATTATTTTTGTAGAGAATTTAACGCTCTAACGTCAATTTTTGATAAATCAATTCAGTCAAAAGTTATTCAAGATCAAAATTTAACTTACCCTCAATTCAGCTGTTTTATTGACTTATTTGGCAAAATATTATGTTTTTAGAAAAATTGAAACCAAAACATTTCACAAAATATAAATTAGACTTCTGAAAACTGTTAATCTTTATTTCCTGCTTTATAGTTAATGTGAACAGGGTACTTGAAACGAATTATCATTGACAGTAAACCGGACATTTGAAAATTCTGGTTGTTGAAAATTAACATCAATCGTTCAATTGAGATCCTTTTTTTTAACATTAGTTTAAAAAATTATTTCAACTAAACAACAGTTTAAAAAATTCTACTTAAACATTTCTTACTAAAATAATTCACGGCAGGTGTCTTATGTAATATCAATTATCAAAAGTTTTTCTTTGATAATTAATCGATGAAAAATTTATTTAAATATGATTTAAATTTGTCAAGTACATTGGTAGTACAATTATTTTGGCTATGTAATTTCAAAATCCATAACTAGATGGCGCTGAGGGTAAATGTCATCATGTCATTAGTTTAATTTATTGTTGTGATGTTTATTTTATTTATTAAACGTATTGTTTACACAAGTTGTGGGCACTCGTGACTAATTAGTGAGTATTAATAATTTTAAAATATACATTTCTACTGTGAATTACCTTATTACGTGAAAAATGTATAAATGAATATGTTATTGATGATCCAATTGAGAATTTTATTGGACATAAACTTCCTACAATAGAAGAGGTTATAGCGGTATTTTTTTATCAAAAAAATATTCTTAAACTAGATTATAAAAGAAAGTATACGTATAACGATTGATAAACTTGATCTTATATGGTCTGAAGCTGGCATCCCAACGTGTGGGAAAAAATATGCCTTAAAAAAATTTGGAAAAAAGAGGAAAACAAACAATTGCAAAAATGTTCTCAACGTAGACGGTCTGCTACACAGAACAAAAATGAAGCAGTTTTTCATCAAAAATTGACAAAGTTATTCGATATCGCCAAAGTAAATGTGGAAAAATATCTCACTGATGATAAAAAATTGTTTTTATCCGGTCAACGTTCAAAAAGTAAATTTGGTTTGATTAATAATAGTGTTGGATTAAATCCAGAGGAAAATCCTGACGATGCTATGGACGTAGAGCCTGTTGGTAAGTTTTGAACCAACTGCTACTTTAATTATTCATTTATTAATATTATCATATACTTTGAATTAACGTTTTCAGATACAAATGAACCTGAGCGTAACGTCGCTCTAGCAACCCAAAAATCTGCAATATTTCGATCAAACTTATGAGCTACAACAACAAGTCTGATTTCGTAATTCAACTCAGCCAACCGAAACAAATTCCAAAAATTGATGTAATGACACCTGAACTCTGTGCTGCACTCGATCGATCAAACGTCAGTCATAGGAATGCCATTTTCATTTTAGCTGCTGCGTACAAAAGTGTTGGAATTGATTTGTCAACTCTAAATCTGAGTTAGAGTACAATTTATTGAGTGCGAAATAAATATAGATCAAATATTGCTGAAGATCTTAAATCAGAATTTCACAAAGACGATCGTTATGTAGTGTGCATTGGGATGGAAAAATTCTCAGCGATATTAAAGGTACAAAAACTGTAGACCTTATTGCAGTTCTCTTATCAGTTTCTGGGGTTGATCAACTTCTCGGAGTTCCAAAAGCTGACGATGGAAGTGCTCTTAAACAAGCTTCAGCTGTTATTGACACTTTGAACCAGTGGGAAGTTACTCCGTATGTAAAAGCAATGTGTTTTGATACGCCACCTGTAAATACTGGTATAATTCATTTAATGTTTACAGTATTTATGAAGCTTGGATGTTTGATTTTATCTTTGTATCTTTTTTTGATTCAGGTATTCACAAAGGAACTTGTGTTATAATCGAAAAAGCACTTGGCAGAAAAATAGTTTGGCTTCCATATCGCCATCATACAATGAAGATTATTTTGAAGGGAGTTTTTAAATGTTTTTTGAAAACGACATCTAGTCCTAATGTTCCAATATTCGTTAGATTCAAAAGTTACTGGAACGAAGTTGATCAATCCAATTATAAAAACGGAATGGAAGATGAAATTATCGCAAATACTTTGACAGGAAAAAAAGGGGAAATTGTTACTTTCATTAACAATTGCTTACAGGTACAAATTTTTTATTGCTCTTATTGAGTTTTTTTAATCCCTAACTTTCAGTTGATTATTTATTTTTTCTTTTTTTTCCGATGTCAAACCTCGAGATGATTATCGAGAGCTTTTACTCTTATGCTTAGTATTTCTTGATAGTTCTTCTGAAGAAAACTTTTCCTTTAAACGACCTGGTGCCATGCACCATGCGCGATGGATGTCAAAGGCCATCTTTAGCTTGAAAATACTTTTGTTTCGACATCAGTTCAATCTTTCAGCTCAAGAAGAGAAAAATTTTTGCCGAATTTGTATTTTTGTGATTTTATTTTATATTAGAGTATGGTATAATTCAACTTCTGCTATCCAAGCGCCGAACAATGACTTAGAGTTCATGAAGAATTTTATTCACTCTAAAAACATAGATCCACCGATGTTACAAAAAGCTTGTCAGAAAATGATTGAGCACTTGTGGTACTTAAATGAAGAATTAGTCATACTCTCATTATTTGACAGTAACGTATCAGTTGATGTGAAGAAAAAAATTGTTATGGCAATTAAAAATCGATAAAGTTCTTCACCAATGCATCAACGGTATGAAGTTACTGAAAAAAGTCTAGAATCTTTATTGCAAAAAGATTTGAGTGACTTTGTCTCCAAGAATTCCGTAGAGTTGTTCAGAAAATTCGATTTGCCATGCGATTTTTTGGAAGATGATGTTTCAACAAGGTGCAGTAATGATTCATATAAGGAATGTTTAGAACATTTTAATACCTTAAAAGTGACAAATGAAGTAGCTGAACGAGGGGTCGCTTTGATTGAGGAATACAACAACTGCCTCACAAAAGATGAAGAACAACTGCAATATTTATTGCAAGTAGTACGCGAATATCGGCTGAAATATCCCAATTATAATAAGACAAAATTTGAACATTAAAACAAATTGAAATATGTTAATCTTCTACAATTTTAATTTCAAAAAAATTTTTATTCAAAAAACTTTTAGAATTAAATTTATGTCTACACAAGCACCACTTACATTTAATAGACGTATATAATCAAAACTCAATATATAATGTCAAATGAAATAAATAACCCGACAGATATACGAAAGTAATTAAAATTAATAAATAAATATTTAAAGGAGACAAAATTTTATTTCTGGTCTTACCTTTAAGAACACCAATTGCCTTTTAAAAACATGAACACACTTAAAGGACTTCTCAAAGAATATAATTTATTTGAAATATTTAATATATTTAAAAATTCGAATAAATTATTTCAAAAATCTCTGAAAAATGTGCACTATATCTTCAAAAAATAAATATAATTCTAGACAATCCCGTCTTCAGTCCTCATTCAATATTCCAAATATCAAAATCCAAAAACTAACCTATATCTCTCACGTGTTAAAAGACTTAAGCTTCGAAATAATAATAGACATAAATTTAATTCTAAAAGTTTTTTGAATGAAAATTTTTTTGAAATTAAAATTGTAGAAGATAAACATATTTCAATTTGTTTTAATATTCAAATTTTATTAAATTTCTTCTATCAAGTAGAAGGCCTTTCTATTTTATTTTATACATTATATATAATTATATTTTGGCTTCAATAAATCTCATTATAGAATGTCAATGAATTTAAATAAACCTTAAAATAACTCACACTGTTCTTTGATTTTGTTAGAACATAGATCAATCTTGAATTATATAGTTGATCTGTATTTCGAAGCTTAAGTCTTTTAACACGTGAGTGATATAGGTTATGTTTTTGATTTTGATATTTGGAATGTTAAAAGAGGACTGTAGACGGGATTGTCTAGAATTATATTTGTTTTTTGAAGATATAGTGCACATTTTTTTAGAGATTTTTGAAATAATTTATTCGAATATTTAAATATATTAAATATTTCAAATAAATTATATTCTTTGAGAAGTCCTTTAAGTGTGTTCATTTTTTTAAAAGGCAATTGGTGTTCTTAACGGTAAGACCAGAAACAAAATTTTGTCTCCTTTAAATATTTATTTATTAATTTTAATTACTTTCGTATATCTGTTGGGTTATTTATTCCATTTGACATTATATATTGAGTTTTGATTATATACGTCTATTAAATGTAAGCGGTGCTTGTTAGACATAAATTTATTTCTAAAAGTTTTTTGAATAAAAATTTTTTTGAAATTAAAATTGTAGAAGATAAACATATTTCAATTTGTTTTAATATTCAAATTATGCAGTATTTATTTAGGCTCACGATTGTTTGCTGCTGGTCAGGCCTATGTAGCACTTAGTGTTGAAAGATCCTTGGACGGTATTCGAATGGAAGAACTTGATTGCTCAAAATTAACTGGAAGGTCTCCATGTAACAGTGAAGCATTAAATGAAATGGTTCGATTACGTGGAGATAATCGATAAGACTTGTTCGTAATTAAAGTTGCATCACTATATCGCTGTTTATGTTGGCAACGTCGAAATTTTTTACTATGTATTCTAAATCGAGACGCAATTGTTAATACATCTGTTCGAATTAAAGACAGTTGATAGATAGCAAATGGAACTAAAAAATAAAAAGTAAATAATAGTTTAAAAAAAGTAAAACAACACCCTTTTATAAAGAATCCAACTAAAAAGTGGTAAATAAATTTTAATGAGTTTGAATTATGAATAGTGTAAATACGAAATAAATATAATTATTGTAGAAAAAGCGTGAGGTGTATTCTTTATCGTCCTATTTATTCAACAATCTTACTCGGATACTTGGAAAGAAATTAGTTAGTTGTCGATGGAATAACCGTCTTAGAATACAAGTATATTTATATCACAGTGACAAATATATTCAATTGTAATTATCACAAATTTTATTCACAGAAATATCAGCGCGAACAGTCTACTGTGTAAGCAAATACCCAAAGGAACAATAAAGTAAGCAGCAATGATATATATATACCATAGTAAGATATACCATCTAATGGTGGGGGAAGAAATGTCACGTGATAGCATAAACAATAGACTTAGGGTGGGGGAAAATTTTGATAATTGAGTAGTGGGGGTGGTTCAAATCTTATTGGCTATTAAGTGTTTTCCATACAATCGCAAATATATATATATATATATATTAGGGCGTTTCAAAAAAAAAAATTATTTTTCCTCGGAACCACGCTCAAAAGTTTCGTTTTAGTGCCAAAATAGGCCTCTGAAAATATGAGCCCTTAATATTAATATTTAGGTTGTCGGCATCGCACTTTTCGATTTCCCATAAGAATAACACAGGAAATAATTTTTTTTCTTTCGATTTTGCCAACTAATGAACGATATATAGTATTGCAATACTGATTTATTATTTTTGTAGAGAATTTAACGCTCTAACGTCAATTTTTGATAAATCAATTCAGTCAAAAGTTATTCAAGATCAAAATTTAACTTACCCTCAATTCAGCTGTTTTATTGACTTATTTGGCAAAATATTATGTTTTTAGAAAAATTGAAACCAAAACATTTCACAAAATATAAATTAGACTTCTGAAAACTGTTAATCTTTATTTCCTGCTTTATAGTTAATGTGAACAGGGTACTTGAAACGAATTATCATTGACAGTAAACCGGACATTTGAAAATTCTGGTTGTTGAAAATTAACATCAATCGTTCAATTGAGATCCTATTTTTTAACATTAGTTTAAAAAATTATTTCAACTAAACAACACTTTAAAAAATTCTACTTGAACATTTCTTACTAAAATAATTCACGGCAGGTGTCTTATGTTATATCAATTATCAAAAGTTTTTCTTTGATAATTAATCGATGAAAAATTTATTTAAATATGATTTAAATTTGTCAAGTACATTGGTAGTACAATTATTTTGGCGATGTAATTTCAAAATCCATAACTAGATGGCGCTGAGGGTAAATGTCATCATGTCATTAGTTTAATTTATTGTTTTGATGTTTATTTTATTTAGTAAACGTATTGTTTACACAAGTTGTGGGCACTCGTGACTAATTAGTGAGTATTAATAATTTTAAAATATACATTTCTACTGTGAATTACCTTATTACGTGAAAAATGTATAAATTGATATGTTATTGATGATCCAATTGAGAATTTTATTGGACATAAACTTCCTACAATAGAAGAGGTTATAGCGGTATTTTTTTATCAAAAAAATATTCTTAAACTAGATTATAAAAGAAAGTATACGTATAACGATTGATAAACTTGATCTTATATGGTCTGAAGCTGGCATCCCAACGTGTGGGAAAAAATATGCCTTAAAAAAATTTGGAAAAAAGAGGAAAACAAACAATTGCAAAAATGTTCTCAACGTAGACGGTCTGCTACACAGAACAAAAATGAAGCAGTTTTTCATCAAAAATTGACAAAGTTATTCGATATCGCCAAAGTAAATGTGGAAAAATATCTCACTGATGATAAAAAATTGTTTTTATCCGGTCAACGTTCATAAAGTAAATTGAAATATGTTTATCTTCTACAATTTTAATTTCCAAAAGAATTTTTTTATTCAAAAAACTTTTAGAATTAAATTAATGTCTAAAACAAGCACCGCTCACATTCAATAGACGTTTATAATCAAAACTCAATATACAATGTCAAATGAAATAAATAACCCAACAGATATACGAAAGTAATTAAAATTAATAAATAAATATTCAAAGGAGACAAAATTTTGTTTCTGGTTTTATCTTTAAAAAATACTACTTGCCTTATAAAAACATGAACACACTTAAAGGACTTCCCAAAGAATATAATTTATTTGAAATATTTAATATATTTAAATATTCGAACAAATTATTTCAAAAATCTCTAAAAAATGTGCACTATATCTTCAAAAAACAAATATAATTCTAGATAATCCCGTCTTCAGCCCTTTTTTTTTCAATATTACAAATATCAAAATCAAAAACATAACCTACATCACTCACGTGTTGAAAGACTTAAGCTTCGAACTACAGATCAACTATATATTCAAGATTGATCTATGGTCTAACAAAATCAAAGAACAAAGTGAGTTATTTTAAAGTTTACCTAAATTCATTGACATTCTATAATGAGATTTATTGAAGCCAAAATATAATTATATATTATATATAAAATAAAATAGAAAGGCTTTTTACTTGATAGAAGAAATATAACAAAATTTGAATATCAAAACAAATTGAAATATGTTTATCTTCTACAATTTTAATTTCCAAAAGAATTTTTCATTCAAAAAACTTTTAGAATTAAATTAATGTCTAAAACAAGTACCGCTCACATTTAATAAACGTTTATAATCAAAACTCAATATACAATGTCAAATGAAATAAATAACCCAACAGATATACGAAAGTAATTAAAATTAATAAATAAATATTCAAAGGAGACAAAATTTTTTGTTTCTGGTTTTATCTTTAAAAAAATACTACTTGCCTTATAAAAACATGAACACACTTAAAGGACTTCCCAAAGAATATAATTTATTTGAAATATTTAATATATTTAAATATTCGAACAAATTATTTCAAAAATCTCTAAAAAATGTGCACTTTATCTTCAAAAAACAAATATAATTCTAGATAATCCCGTCTTCAGCCCTTATTCAATATTACAAATATCAAAATCAAAAACATAACCTACATCACTCACGTGTTAAAAGACTTAAGCTTCGAACTACAGATCAACTATATATTCAAGATTGATCTATGTTCTAACAAAATCAAAGAACAAAGTGAGTTATTTTAAGGTTTACTTAAATTCATTGACATTCTATAATGAGATTTATTGAAGCCAAAATATAATTATATATTATATATAAAATAAAATAGAAAGGCTTTTTACTTGATAGAAGAAATATAACAAAATTTGAATATCAAAACAAATTGAAATATGTTTATCTTCTACAATTTTAATTTCCAAAAAATTTTTTTATTCAAAAAACGTTTAGAATTAAATTAATGTCTAAAACAAGCACCGCTCACATTTAGTAGACGTTTATAATCAAAACTCAATATACAAATATATAAAAATGTGAGCGGTGCTTGTTTTAGACATTAATTTAATTCTAAAAGTTTTTTGAATAAAAAAATTCTTTTGGAAATTAAAATTGTAGAAGATAAACATATTTCAATTTGTTTTGATATTCAAATTTTGTTATATTTCTTCTATCAAGTAAAAAGCCTTTCTATTTTATTTTATATATAATATATAATTATATTTTGGCTTCAATAAATCTCATTATAGAATGTCAATGAATTTAAATAAACCTTAAAATAACTCACTTTGTTCTTTGATTTTGTTAGACCATAGATCAATCTTGAATATATAGTTGATCTGTAGTTCGAAGCTTAAGTCTTTTAACACGCGAGTGATGTAGGTTATGTTTTTGATTTTGATAATTGTAATATTGAATAAGGGCTGAAGACGGGATTATCTAGAATTATATTTGTTTTTTGAAGATATAGTGCACATTTTTTAGAGATTTTTGAAATAATTTGTTCGAATATTTAAATATATTAAATATTTCAAATAAATTATATTCTTTGGGAAGTCCTTTAAGTGTGTTCATGTTTTTATAAGGCAAGTAGTATTTTTTAAAGATAAAACCAGAAACAAAATTTTGTCTCCTTTGAATATTTATTTATTAATTTTAATTACTTTCGTATATCTGTTGGGTTATTTATTTCATTTGACATTGTATATTGAGTTTTGATTATAAACGTCTATTAAATGTGAGCGGTGCTTGTTTTAGACATTAATTTAACTCTAAAAGTTTTTTGAATAAAAAAATTCTTTTGGAAATTAAAATTGTAGAAGATAAACATATTTCAATTTGTTTTGATATTCAAATTTTGTTATATTTCTTCTATCAAGTAAAAAGCCTTTCTATTTTATTTCAGTTCAAAAAGTAAATTTGGTTTGATTAATAATAGTGTTGGATTAAATCCAGAGGAAAATCCTGACGATGCTATGGACGTAGAGCCTGTTGGTAAGTTTTGAACCAACTGCTACTTTAATTATTCATTTATTAATATTATCATATACTTTGAATTAACGTTTTCAGATACAAATGAACCTGAGCGTAACGTCGCTCTAGCAACCCAAATATCTGCAATATTTCGATCAAACTTATAAGCTACAACAAGTCATGTATCTGATTTCGAAAGTCAACTCAGCCAACCGAAACAAATTCCAAAAATTGATGTAATGACACCTGAACTCTGTGCTGCACTCGATAGATCAACTGTCAGTCATAGGAATGCCATTTTCATTTTAGCTGCTGCGTACAAATGTGTTGGAATTGATTTGTCAACTCTAAATCTGAGTTACAGTACAATTTATTGAGCGCGAAATAAATATAGATCAAATATTGCTAAGGATCTTAAATCAGAATTTCACAAAGACGATCGTTACGTAGTGCATTGGGATGGAAAAATTCTCAGTGATATTAAAGGAACAGAAACTGTAGAACTTATTGCAGTTCTTTTATCAGTTTCTTGGGTTGATCAACTTCTCGGAGTTCCAAAAGCTGACGATGGAAGTGCTCTTAAACAAGCTTCAGCTGTCACTTTGAACCAGTGGGAAGTTACTCCGTATGTAAAAGCAATGTGTTTTGATACGCCACCTGTAAATACTGGTATAATTCATTTAATGTTTACAGTATTTATGAAGCTTGGATGTTTGATTTTATCTTTGTATCTTTTTTTGATTCAGGTATTCACAAAGGAACTTGTGTTATAATCGAAAAAGCACTTGGCAGAAAAATAGTTTGGCTTCCATATTGCCATCATATAATGAAGATTATGTTGAAGGGAGTTTTTGAAGGTTTTTTGAAAACGACATCTAGTCCTAATGTCCCAATATTCGTTAGATTCAAAAGTTACTGGAACAAAGTTGATCAATCCAATTATAAAAGCGGAATGGAAGATGAAATTATCGCAAATACTTTGACAGGAAAAAAAGTGGAAATTGTTACTTTCATTAACAATTGCTTACAGGTACAAATTTTTTATTGCTCTTATTGAGACTTTTTAATCCCTAACTTTCAGTTGATTATTTCTTTTTTCTTTTATTCAGATTTCACAACCTCGAGGTGATTATCGAGAGCTTTTACACTTATGCTTAGTATTTCTTGATAGTTCTTCTGAAGAAAACTTTTCCTTTAAACGACCTGGTGCCGTGCACCATGCGCGATGGATGTCAAAGGCCATCTTTAGCTTGAAAATATGTTTGTTTCGCCATCAGTTCAATCTTTCAGTTCAAGAAGAGAAAAATTTTTGCCGAATTTGTATTTTTGTGATTTTATTTTATATTAGAGTATGGTATAATTCAACTTCTGCTATCCAAGCGCCGAACAATGACTTAGAGTTCATGAAGAATTTGATTCACTCTAAAAACATAGATCCACCGGTGTTACAACAAGCTTGTCAGAAAATGATTGAGCACTTGTGGTACTTAAATAAAGAATTAGTCATACTCTCATTATTTGACAGTAACGTATCAGTTGATGTAAAGAAAAAAATTGTTATGGCAATTAAAAATCGATAAAGTTCTTCACCAATGCGTCAACGGTATGAAGTAACTGAAAAAAGTCTAGAATTTTTATTGCAAAAAGATTTGAGTGACTTTGTCTCCAAGAATTCCGTAGAGTTGTTCAGAAAATTCGATTTGCCATGCGATTTTTTGGAAGATGATGTTTCAACATGGTGCAGTAATGATTCATATAAGGAATGTTTAGAACATTTTAATACCTTAAAAGTGACAAAGGAAGTAGCTGAACGAGGGGTCGCTTTGATTGAGGAATACAACAACTGCCTCACAAAAGATGAAGAACAACTGCAATATTTATTGCAAGTAGTTCGCGAATATCGGCTGAGATATCCCAATTATAATAAGACAAAATTTGAATATTAAAACAAATTGAAATATGTTTATCTTCTACAATTTTAATTTCAAAAAAATTTTTATTCAAAAAACTTTTAGAATTGAATTTATGTCTACACAAGCACCGCTTACATTTAATAGACGTATATAATCAAAACTCAATAAATAATGTCAAATGGAATAAATAACCGAACAGATATACGAAAGTAATTAAAATTAATAAATAAATATTTAAAGGAGAAAAAATTTTATTTCTGGTCTTACCTTTAAGAACACCAATTGCCTTTTAAAAACATGAACACACTTAAAGGACTTCTCAAAGAATATAATTTATTTGAAATATTCAATATATTTAAATATTCGAATAAATTATTTCAAAAATCTCTAAAAAATGTGCACTATATCTTCAAGAAACAAATATAATTCTAGACAATCCCGTCTTCAGTCCTCATTTAATATTCCAAATATCAAAATCAAAAAACTAACCTATATCTCTCACGTGTTAAAAGACTTGAGCTCCAAAATAATAATAGACATAAATTTAATTCTAAAAGTTTTTTGAATAAAAATTTTTTTGAAATTAAAATTGTAGAAGATAAACATATTTCAATTTGTTTTAATATTCAAATTTTGTTATATTTCTTCTATCAAGTAAAAGGCCTTTCTATTTTATTTTATATATAATATGTAATTATATTTTGGCTTCAATAAATCTCATTATAGAATGTCAATGAATTTAAATAAACCTTAAAATAACTCACACTGTTCTTTGATTTTGTTAGAACATAGATCAATCTTGAATTATATAGTTGATCTGTATTTCGAAGCTTAAGTCTTTTAACACGTGAGAATATAGGTTAGTTTTTTGATTTTGATATTTGGAATAAAAAATGAGGACTGAAGACGGGATTGTCTAGAATTATATTTGTTTTTTGAAGATATAGTGCACATTTTTTAGAGATTTTTGAAATAATTTATTCGAATATTTAAATATATTAAATATTTCAAATAAATTATATTCGTTGAGAAGTCCTTTAAGTGTGTTCATGTTTTTAAAAGGCAATTGGGGTTCTTAAAGGTAAGACCAGAAACAAAATTTTGTCTCCTTTAAATATTTATTTATTAGTTTTAATTACTTTCGTATATCTGTTGGGTTATTTATTCCATTTGACATTATATATTGAGTTTTGATTATATACGTCTATTAAATGTAAGCGGTGCTTGTGTAGACATAAATTTAATTCTAAAAGTTTTTTGAATAAAAAATTTTTTGAAATTAAAATTGTAGAAGATAAACATATTTCAATTTGTTTTAATATTCAAATTTTGTTTTATTTCTTCTATCAAGTAAAAGGCCTTTCTATTTCATAATGAGACAACTCTACAGCAAGATCAATTTAATGCAAATGTATAATAATTATTTTTAGATGAAAAAATTTCAAATTTATTAAAAGTAATATATTTCTAAATTTTTATAAGCAATAAAAACTTAATAACACTGATAACTTTTCAAAACATACATAAAATTTCAGCTATTTTCAAGCGCAAATTATATAAAAATATTGTTTCAATAAAATTACAGCAATATTAGGGAACGAAAGATAATAGTTGTAATTTTTTTTAACTCTGAGTACTTGGAAATAGACTTTTCGTTTGTTTTGAAACAGATGAATAAAAATATGGAGCATGAATAGAACTTAAATTTCATTATCTTTATGAGTCAAGAAGTAACATGAAATATGTTTTATTACTGTAATCATGATTACAAAATTAAATATTTTATGAAATCGGTTTCTACTTGATGGAAATTCATTCTAAACTAGTAATAAATAAAATTCAATTTCAACAAACTCTTTATTGTTGAATGACAATTTTTTCGCCCTACCGTGGCTTAATCATATTCCACATTTGAATTAATACTGAGTGAAAACTAACATAGGTTCTCATATATTCACAGGAATTACACGAATAAATTTTATTATCATCGACGTTATCTCTTCCCCTAATTGAGAATACCCTAATAAATACCAATCTACCTGCAGCCCCACTTGCTGTTATGCCTGTCAATATATATATATATATATATATATATATATATATATATTGACAGGCATAACAGCAAGTGGGGCTGCAGGTAGAATATATATATATATATATATATTACATGTCTTCCTACTGTCTATAAGATACTCACAGGAATAATCACCAAACATCTGTGGAAGCATGTAAGCAAGTACAAGATCCTTGCACGAGAGCAGAATGGCTGCAGAAGAGGTGCCCAGGGCTGCAAGGAGTTGTTAACCATCGATCATCTTATAACCAAACAGGCAAGGAAGAAGTTAAGGAATATCTCGGTCGCATGGGTCGACTACAAAAAGGCTTTCGACTCGGTCCCGCACTCCTGGCTTCTTAAAGTTCTGAAACTCTACGGTGTATCTGGAAACATTATAGGCTTACTAGAACATCTGATGACAACCTGGAGGACGAACTTAACATTCGGCAAAATAATAACACCAGAGATAAGAATCTTAACTGGCATCTTCCAAGGGGATAAACTCAGCACCCTCTGGTTTTGTCTAGCTTTAAACCTCCTCAGTAGGCTGCTCAACAACAACCGATACGGATACCTTGTGGACGACAGGTCAAACATCAAAATTACTCATCAACTGTATATAGATGACCTCAAGCTATATGCCGCGAATGAGGAGCAACTGAGGAGCCTTCTTGGGATAGTGACATCTTTCACACAAACCATCAGAATGGAGATGGGGCTGGACAAATGTGCCTCATTACACGTCAAGAGAGGAAAGTTGACACAAGGGGGAGAAATGCTTATTCAAGATGAGGTGACTATACAAGAACTAAGCCCAGAAGAATCATATAAGTACCTGGGTATACAACAAGCATTGGAGATAAGAACATCAAAACAGAAAGAAGATTTCAAAAATAAATTTTTTGCTAGAATAAAAAAAACCCTCCGCAGTAAACTGAACTCCAAGGCAATGTTTACGGCAATCAATACATGGGCAATTCCAAGTATAGCCTACTCTTTCGGCGTGATCAGGTGGTCAAGCACAGAGTTGAAGGCGATTGACACACATGTGCGAGTCCTAATGTCTAAATACGGCATCCACCATCCCCATGCATCGGTGATCAGACTTTACATGCCTAGGCACCAAGGAGGAAGGGGTTTGCGAAATGTTGAAAAGGCCCACAATAAAGCGGTAACTGAACTCAGAGAATATTTCCACTCAAAAAACTTACCGTTCTTTCAATCAATATGCCAGGAAGACCGCAACATCACGGCTTTAAATCTGGCAAGCAGAAATAACCCACCACAGACGCCATCATCTGAACAACTACTGGAGGAATGGCACGGCAAACCCTTACATGGCAGGTATCCGGAGGCACTGAAAGAAAATAGAGTTAATAGAGAGCAGTCACTAACTTACCTTAAATCCGGTTATTTATTCCCAGAAACCGAGGGACGTCTCATCGCAATCCAAGATCAGGTAGTGCCAACAAGAGCGTACCTGAAACATATAGCCAAAAAGAACATACCGACTGACAGATGCCGGAGATGCTGCCAAGCCTTGGAGTCTATACAACATGTGACATCCTCATGCCCCATTCTTGCACCCAGGGAGTACACCCAGCGGCATAATGCTATGGCAAAAATCTTTCACCAAGCCATTGCCATGAAAGTAGGACTTATACTTACCTCTCGAAGGGTACACGAATACTTACCCAAGCCGATACTTGAAAACAGTCAGTTCAAACTCTACTGGGACAACCCGATAATAACGGATAGATCGGTGCCGCACAACAGGCCCGACATCGTGATCTTTGATAAAGGAAACCGCAAAGCAACAATCATTGATATAACCGTCCCGGCAGATGATAACATAAGTAGAGCGTACACGGAGAAACTAACAAAGTACCACGACCTGGCTTTTGAAATAAAAGAGATACACCAGCTAAGAACGGTAAAGATTCTGCCCCTGATAATCTCCACGAATGGATTGGTTGAGAGCCACCTGGCAGAAAATACGGAACTCCTTGAACTGGATCAGGAGTTGATAAGTAAAGCTCAGAAGGAGGTGATCCTCTGGACAACAAGAATTGTTAGAATGTTCCTTACAGCTGCCTAGAAGGTCCTTGGTCGTTAAGACCCGGACCTTCTAGAGGAAACTCCCATAATGGTGATTATTAAAAAAAAAAAAAAAAAAATATATATATATATATATATTTTATTAGCTTTACTTGTATGTTTGCTTGCTTGTTTGTAACCGACTCTTAAGGCTCGATTTTGCATTACGTTGAACGATCAGATTCAATTCAAACTTTGCACACCTGTCAAAGGCCGAAGACAATGCAATAATTCGATTAAAATATCCTATTATCCTGATTAGAGTCGCCAGGATTCATCAATTTCTCTCCGGAACCTTTGCATAAGAGTAAGAGATATAGAGCTAATACGTGAACTACGCATGCGTGCAATACAGCCATGCAACTTTTGATGTTGCCATTAATCCTGAGTTGGGTATCGACCGTCCACAAAATGCGAAATTGTAGAGTTGATCATGCAGTATTTATTTAGGCTCACGATTGTTTGCTGCTGGTCAAGCCTATGTAGCACTTAGTGTTGAAAGATCCTTGGACGGTATTCGAATGGAAGAACTTGATTGCTCAAAATTAACAGAAAGGTCCCCATGTAACAGTGAAGCATTAAATGAAATGGATCGATTACGTGGAGATAATCGATAAGACTTGTTCGTAATTAAAGTTGCATCACTATATCTCGCTGTTTATGTTGGCAACATCGAAATTTTTTAATATGTATTCTAAATCGAGACGCAATTGTTAATACATCTGTTCGTATTAAAGATAGATAGCAAATGAAACTAAAAAATAAAAAGTAAATAATAGTTTAAAAAAAGTGAAACAACACCCTTTTATAAAGAATCCAACTAAAAAGTGGTAAATAAATTTTAATGAGTTTGGATTAAGAATAGTGTAAATACGAAATAAGTATATATTATTGTAGAAAAAGCGTGAGGTGCATTTTTTTGGAGTTTACTCCTTAAGAATCGATTTACATATATAGGCCCGGGGTATGAAAATTATGGGGACCAAAATCGTACTAGAGAGTATAGCATGTCACACGAAATGCGTTATGCGCTATAGTCTGACCATTCCCCACCACACGGTATGCTCGGCTCCATGTACTTGTATATGTTTAGTATATATCTGTGTGTGTATAATAGCATACACATTATACATGTACAGTGTAGCGCCTGCATAACTATATCAATACATTTCTAAACATTTATTTATTCGATATTAACCTACAAACACTTTGAACTTGCGGAGATATTGTTTTAAATTTTATAATTTATTTATAATCGATATAAATATAAATTTTTGTCAGTTGAATACAGTAAAATATGGAAGTTACGTATTCTAGTGAGAATGATCCGGGAGTTGCGGAACACGTGGATGCGGTAATTAAGTAAGTCTATATAATTCACTTTTACAATTAATATATAAGTTGTCCATTCACTGATAGAAGGAATTGTTTATATTTAATAAACTTTATTAATAAATGATTTTTTAACGTCAAAGAATTTAATAAGTATTTATTAACAGTTAATAAATTATTTATGAAATGCAATTTATCAAATGTATGAATAAATATTTGTTAGCTACTAAAAAAAGGTTTATTAAAAGTTAATCCATGTTTATTAAAAATAATTTATGAAGTACAAATCAAATACAAATCAACGTAATATTTATTAGTTGTTAAAAAATATTTATTAACTGTTAATAAGTATTTGTTAATTATTAATAAATACTTATTAAATGTTAATAAATATATTTTCCTTCTAAATAAATGTTAATTAAATGTAGAAAAATATTTATTAAAATTAAACAATTGCTTTCAAATAATTTAAATTATTAAATAGTTAATGAATCTTTTTATCAGTGTATATCTATACTTTTTATGTTGTGCTTTTATATTTAATTACATGCTATTAAAATAGCTATTTATTTTTTTTCTTATTATTGTTTATATTTTTTCATGGCTTCCTTATGTATGTCAAAAAATTTATTGTATAATTAATAGAATAAAAATCTACCGTGCATAATCTAAGTATCATCAAAAATGCATTCATTTATACCCGTATTCCCTTATCTATTTATTTATTTTATAATCGTTCTTGAGGAGTAAACTCCAGTCGTGCGTCGAAGCGGACACACACACTTTTTTTTATTATCAAAATGATATTTTTTCTACTCATATCTGTCAATAAAATATTTATAACTATTGACAAAATGCACCTCTAGCATTTTTCACAATATTATACATTTGTTTCTTATTTACACTATTCTTTATTCATACTTATTAAAAATTATTGGGATGATATACAGGGCATAGAGGTGCAAAGACGTTCATAGCATAAGCACCGTTCATTTCGATATCCGTGGCTCCCAAAAACATTTTAATGAAATGCGTTGCCAATTGGATGACGTTTGCTGGATGATCGAGTTCAAGACCTTATATTTTCTTTTGATTCTTTTTTATTTAACGGACGCACATATGTTTTGATAATTCTATGAAATGAAACAGTGTTTCTAAGATATCGTTTTTAATTTGATTTTAATAAGTTTTTAAGAGATTTTCTACATTAAATTCATAGAGGTTTCGGATAATTGATACAGTTAATATCTTAATTTGATTTGGTTTGTTATGTTTATTACAAACAAAAGTATAACAGTACCCCTGCTGCATTGGTTAAGGTATTTCTCGGTCTTCATTTCAGTTGTACGAACTATTTTCTATTAAAATTGAATTTAATCCAAAGATTTTCTTTCAAAACAAAATTGAAGTTGGGTTTATTTTATTTATTGTAAATAAAGTTCTAATTTATTATGAATTACAGATTAAAGAATGCAATACAAAAACTAATACAAACATATCATTACTAGCTATTTATAACGTAATTTCAATAAGGAAATTATACAAGTCAAAATTATAATAATTAAATTTTTCATATATTATATATAAATATCTATACATCTAAATTAATATTGAGAAAATCAAACAAAAATTTAAAAAAATAATATCTACTGGTCTTTGTCTAAATTCTATTCCTCACATTTCGCCTTGCTGGGAAATAACAAGTTGACCAACTCATACTTCTGATGATTCAACAGAATTTCAGAAGCCCTCGAGCATTCGTTTACGAATTTCGTTAAATATTTCTTGCTTGTATTGTTGGAAACGTTGACATCTAACTGTAACGGATCTTGAATACAAACATGCCTCTTTGGTGGTAATTTCCAGGTCAAAGGTATCGGCTTAAAATGACGAACAAAACATCTTGAGAGAATAATCGGTTTTTCCACGTAATATTTAAGGGAACTTTCTCCAGTGTAGGGACTTATCATTAATTTCTCGAAAGAAAATTCTGAAAAATATTTGAAGAAACCAGCAAGAAGATTCTTCATTGATACAGATCTTATTCGTTTCAATCTCTTTAAATCAGTGAATTCATCGATGTTCATGCTCCATTCCTTATTAAGATCGGCGACATTATTATTTTTCTGCAATTTCTCAACACTGGGAAAGTTATAGGATTGCTGCAGGTAGAATATGACAATCATTACCAAAGTATAATTCGAGAAACTGTTATATACTCCAACTAATTTGTGGATATTGGCCCAATACTTGATAACAATCATAACATACTTCACTTTCCAGTCGAGCGATAAATAGTACCGTATAAGTTTGCTATTCTGAACACCTAACATATTGCAGAAACTTATTTCGCATTCTACACCATTCTTATGAACACATTTCAATACAGGTACGGTTGTGGTGCTTATGGTGTTCACATCTCGAAATAGTTCGCTTTCGGAAAGTACTGAAGCTACCCTTCGTACAACTTCTTGAACATCTAACGAACGAGAATCCCAGTGCAAAGAAATATCCAAATTATTGGAGTTTAGCTGTAGGCAACTAACGCTTGATCCAAGCTGATATAACATGATCGATGGCAATACAGCTGACAACAAAGCATTCTGCAAATCATTTTTCACAGATGAATATTTATTTAGAATTGTCCCGAAATTCGAAGTAATAAATTCCTCAAACATTTTAACTTGGTCCTCGAAATATGGAATATCCTTCAAAATGCGTAACAACTCTTCATGTTTCATATGTTTATATGCTGCTGAATCTGAAAAAATGAAAATATCTTTTAATTCGGGTTCTGTCATTGTTATGTTAGGTGAGCTAAGGTTAGGTTGGGTCAGGTAAGGTTAGGATGGGTCAGGTACATAAATAAGGTACTACATTATTTATGAACGACTGATTTATTCAGTATATAGGAAGATTTATAAATACAGAACGAGAAAATAAACAATAATTTCAAATTTAATTTTAATTGGAATGAAATGAGAAATTACTTTGTTTCCACTCTTATAAAGTGATAGGAAACAAATTAATTTCCCATTTCATTCCATTTAAAATGAACTATCTCAAAGTAACGAACTACTCCATCCAATAATTTCAAATTTACCTAAAAACTATAATGATATGCAATTGTGACGGTCAGTTGTTTAGATACACAATCATTATCATATAACGATCATCTATAAGTTGGAATAAGTTGAATTTATCTTTTATCTAATTCGTCAAAATATGCCATGGGAAACAACCAAATATTTTAATTCTGAATTAGCTTGTTATTAAGCAAAAATCTACTTACCCATTTTTTTCAAGTGTATATTCTTTATCGTCCTATTTATTCAACAATGTTACTCGGATACTTGGAAAGAAATTAGTTAGTTGTCGATGGAATAACCGTCTTCGAATACAAGTATATTTATATTACAGTGACAAATATATTCAATTGTAATTATCACAAATTTTATTCACAGAAATATCAGCGCGAACAGTCTGCTGTGTAAGCAAATACTCAAATGAACAATAAAGTAAGCAGCAATGATATATATACCATAGTAAGATATACCAACTAATGGTGGGGGAAGAAATGTCACGTGATAGCATAAACAATAGACTTAGGGTGGGGGAAAATGTTGATAATTGATTAGTGGGGGTGGTTCAAATCTTATTGGCTATTAAGTGCTCTCCATACAATCGCAAATAATAATATATATTATATATATATATATATATATATATATATATATATATAATATATGTATAATATATATATATATAATATATTTTATATATATATAATATATATAATATATATTATTATTATTATTATTATTATTAGGGCGTTTCAAAAAAAAAATTATTTTTCCTCGGAACTACGCTCAAAAGTTTCGTTTTAGTGCCAAAATAGGCCTCTGAAAATATGAGCCCTTAATATTAATATTTAGGTTGTCGGCATCGCACTTTTCGATTTCCCATAAGAATAACACAGGAAAAAAGTTTTTTCTTCTTTTGATTTTGCCAACTAATGAACGATATATAGTATTGAAATACCCATATTATTTTTGTAGAGAATTTAACGCTCTACAAAAAAGGACTAGTGTCAATTTTTGATAAATCAATTCAGTCATAAGTTATTCAAGATCAAAATTTAACTTACCCTCAATTCAGCTGTTTTATTGACTTATTTGGCAAAATATTATGTTTTTAGAAAAATTGAAACCAAAACATTTTACAAAATATAAATAAGACTTCTGAAAACTGTTAATCTTTATTTCCTGCTTTATAGTAAATGTGAACAGGGTACCTGAAACGAATTATCATTGACAGTTAACCCGACATTTGAAAATTCTGGTTGTTGAAAATTAACATCAATCGTTCAATTGAGATCCTTTTTTTAACATTAGTTAAAAAAATTATTTCAACTAAACAACAGTTTAAAAAATTCTACTTAAACATTTCTTACTAAAATATTTCACGTCAGGTGTCTTATGTAATATCAATTATCAAAAGTTTTTCTTTGATAATTAATCGATCAAAAATTTATTTAAATGTGATTTAAATTTGTCAAGTACATTGGTAGTACAATTATTTTGGCGATGTAATTTCAAAATCTGTAACTAGGGTAAATGTCATCATGTCAGCTGAGGGTAAATGTCATCATGTCATTAGTTTAATTTATTGTTTTGATGTTAATTTTATTTATTTAACGTATTGTCTACACAAGTTGTGGGCAATCGTGACTAATTAGTGAGTATTAATAATTTTAAAATATACATTCCTACTGTGAATTACCTTATTACGTGAAAAAGGAATAAATTGATATGTTATTGATGATCCAATTGAGAATTTTATTGGACATAAACTTCCTACAATAAATGAGGTTATAGCGGTATTTTTTTATCAAAAAAATATTCTTAAACTAGATTGTAAAAAAAAGTTTACGAATAACGATTGATAAACTTGATCTTATATGGTCTGAAGCTGGCATCCCAACGTGTGGGAAAAAATATGCCTTAAAAATATTTGGAAAAATATTAGAGGAAAACAAACAATTGCAAAAATGTTCTCAACGTACACAAAAAAAAATGAAGCAGTTTTTCATCAAAAATTGACAAAGTTATTCGATATTGCCAAAGTAAATGTCGAAAAATATCTCATTGATGATAAAAAATTGTTTTTATCCGGTCAACGTTCAAAAAGTAGATTTGGTTTGATTAATAATAGTGTTGGATTAAATCCAGAGGAAAATCCTGACGATGCTATGGACGTAGAGCCTGTTGGTAAGTTCTGAACCAACTGCTACTTTAATTATTCATTCATTAATATTATCATATACTTTGAATTAACGTTTTCAGATACAAATGTACCTGAGAGTAACGTCGCTTTAGCAACCCAAAAATCTGCAATATTTCGATCAAACTTATAAGCTACAACAACAAGTCATGTATCTGATTTCGAAAGTCAACTCAGCCAACCGAAACAAATTCCAAAAATTGATGTAATGACACCTGAACTCTGTGCTGCACTCGATCGATCAAACGTCAGTCATAGGAATGCCATTTTCATTTTAGCTGCTGCGTACAAAAGTGTTGGAATTGATTTGTCAACTCTAAATCTGAGTTACAGTGCAATTTATTGAGCGCGAAATAAATATAGATCAAATATTGCTAAGGATCTTAAATCAGAAATTCACAAAGACGATCGTTATGTAGTGTGCATTGGGATGGAAAAATTTTCAGTGATATTAAAGGAACAGAAACTGTAGAACTTATTGCAGTTCTTTTATCAGTTTCTTGGGTTGATCAACTTCTCGGAGTTCCAAAAGCTGACGATGGAAGTGCTCTTAAACAAGCTTCAGCTGTCACTTTGAACCAGTGGGAAGTTACTCCGTATGTAAAAGCAATGTGTTTTGATACGCCACCTGTAAATACTGGTATAATTCATTTAATGTTTACAGTATTTATGAAGCTTGGATGTTTGATTTTATCTTTGTATCTTTTTTTGATTCAGGTATTCACAAAGGAACTTGTGTTATAATCGAAAAAGCACTTGGCAGAAAAATAGTTTGGCTTCCATATTGCCATCATATAATGAAGATTATGTTGAAGGGAGTTTTTGAAGGTTTTTTGAAAACGACATCTAGTCCTAATGTCCCAATATTCGTTAGATTCAAAAGTTACTGGAACAAAGTTGATCAATCCAATTATAAAAGCGGAATGGAAGATGAAATTATCGCAAATACTTTGACAGGAAAAAAAGTGGAAATTGTTACTTTCATTAACAATTGCTTACAGATACAAATTTTTTATTGCTCTTATTGAGACTTTTTAATCCCTAACTTTCAGTTGATTATTTCTTTTTTCTTTTATTCAGATTTCACAACCTCGAGGTGATTATCGAGAGCTTTTACTCTTATGCTTAGTATTTCTTGATAGTTCTTCTGAGGAAAACTTTTCCTTTAAACGACCTGGTGCCGTGCACCATGCGCGATGGATGTCAAAGGCCATCTTTAGCTTGAAAATATGCTTGTTTCGCCATCAGTTCAATCTTTCAGTTCAAGAAGAGAAAAATTTTTGCCGAATTTGAATTTTTGTGATTTTATTTTATATTAGAGTATGGTATAATTCAACTTCTGCTATCCAAGCGCCGAACAATGACTTAGAGTTCATGAAGAATTTGATTCACTCTAAAAACATAGATCCACCGGTGTTACAACAAGCTTGTCAGAAAATGATTGAGCACTTGTGGTACTTAAATAAAGAATTAGTCATACTCTCATTATTTGACAGTAACGTATCAGTTGATGTAAAGAAAAAAATTGTTATGGCAATTAAAAATCGATAAAGTTCTTCACCAATGCGTAAACGGTATGAAGTTACTGAAAAAAGTCTAGAATCTTTATTGCAAAAAGATTTGAGTGACTTTGTCTCCAAGAATTCCGTAGAGTTGTTCAGAAAATTCGATTTGCTATGCGATTTTTTGGAAGATGATGTTTCAACATGGTGCAGTAATGATTCATATAAGGAATGTTTAGAACATTTAAATACCTTAAAAGTGACAAAGGAAGTAGCTGAACGAGGGGTCGCTTTGATTGAGGAATACAACAACTGCCTCACAAAAGATGAAGAACAACTGCAATATTTATTGCAAGTAGTTCGCGAATATCGGCTGAGATATCCCAATTATAATAAGACAAAATTTGAATATTAAAACAAATTGAAATATGTTTATCTTCTACAATTTTAATTTCAAAAAAATTTTTATTCAAAAAACTTTTAGAATTGAATTTATGTCTCCACAAGCACCGCTTACATTTAATAGACGTATATAATCAAAACTCAATAAATAATGTCAAATGGAATAAATAACCGAACAGATATACGAAAGTAATTAAAATTAATAAATAAATATTTAAAGGAGAAAAAATTTTATTTCTGGTCTCACCTTTAAGAACACCAATTGTCTTTTAAAAAAATGAACACACTTAAAGGACTTCTCAAGGAATATAATTTATTTGAAATATTTAATATATTTAAATATTCGAATAAATTATTTCAAAAATCTCTAAAAAATGTGCACTATATCTTCAAGAAACAAATATAATTCTAGACAATCTCGTCTTCAGTCCTCATTTAATATTCCAAATATCAAAATCAAAAAACTAACCTATATCTCTCACGTGTTAAAAGACTTGAGCTCCGAAATAATAATAGACATAAATTTAATTCTAAAAGTTTTTCGAATAAAAATTTTTTTGAAATTAAAATTGTAGAAGATAAACATATTTCAATTTGTTTTAATATTCAAATTTTGTTATATTTCTTCTATCAAGTAAAAGGCCTTTCTATTTTATTTTATATATAATATATAATTATATTTTGGCTTCAATAAATCTCATTATAGAATGTCAAAATTTAAATAAACCTTAAAATAACTCACACTGTTCTTTGATTTTGTTAGAACATACATCAATCTTGAATTATATAGTTGATCTGTATTTCGAAGCTTAAGTCTTTTAACACGTGAGAGATATAGGTTAGTTTTTTGATTTTGATATTTGGAATAAAAAATGAGGACTGAAGACGGTATTGTCTAGAATTATATTTGTTTTTTGAAGATATAGTGCACATTTTTTAGAGATTTTTGAAATAATTTATTTGAATATTCAAATATATTAAATATTTCAAATAAATTATATGCGTTGAGAAGTCCTTTAAGTGTGTTCATGTTTTTAAAAGGCAATTGGGGTTCTTAAAGGTAAGACCAGAAACAAAATTTTGTCTCCTTTAAATATTTATTTATTAATTTTAATTACTTTCGTATATCTGTTGGGTTATTTATTCCATTTGACATTATATATTGAGTTTTGATTATATACGTCTATTAAATGTAAGCGGTGCTTGTGTAGACATAAATTTAATTCTAAAAGTTTTTTGAATAAAAAATTTTTTGAAATTAAAATTGTAGAAGATAAACATATTTCAATTTGTTTCAATATTCAAATTTTGTTTTATTTCTTCTATCAAGTAAAAGGCCTTTCTATTTCATAATGAGACAACTCTACAGCAAGATCAATTTAATGCAAATGTATAATAATTATTTTTAGATGAAAAAATTTCAAATTTATTAAAAGTAATATATTTCTAAATTTTTATAAGCAATAAAAACTTAATAACACTGACAACTTTTCAAAACATACATAAAATTTCAGCTATTTTCAAGCGCAAATTATATAAAAATATTGTTTCAATAAAATTACAGCAATATTAGGGAACGAAAGATAACAGTTGTAATTTTTTTTAACTCTGAGTACTTGGAAATAGACTTTTCGTTTGTTTTGAAACAGATGAATAAAAATATGGAGCATGAATAGAACTTAAATTTCATTATCTTTATGAGTCAAGAAGTAACATAAAATATGTTTTATTACTGTAATCATGATTACAAAATTAAATATTTTATGAAATCGGTTTCTACTTGATGGAAAATCATTCTAAACTAGTAATAAATAAAATTCAATTTCAACAAACTCTTTATTGTTGAATGACAATTGTTTCGCCCTACCGTGGCTTAATCATATTCCACATTTGAATTAATACTGAGTGAAAACTAACATAGGTTCTCATATATTCACAGGAATTACACGAATAAATTTTATTATCATCGAGGTTATCTCTTCCCCTAATTGAGAATACCCTAATAAATACCAATCTACCTGCAGCCCCACTTGCTGTTATGCCTGTCAATATATATATATATATATATATATATATATATATATATATAAAATATATATATATATATATATATATATATATATATATATATATATATATATATATATATTTTATTAGCTTCACTTGTATGTTTGCTTGCTTGTTTGTAACCGACTCTTAAGGCTCGATTTTGCATTACGTTGAACGATCAGATTCAATTCAAACTTTGCACACCTGTCAAAGGCCGAAGACAATGCAATAATTCGATTAAAATATCCTATTATCCTGATTAGAGTCGCCAGGATTCATCAATTTCTCTCCGGAACCTTTGCATAAGAGTAAGAGATATAGAGCTAATACGTGAACTACGCATGCGTGCAATACAGCCATGCAACTTTTGATGTTGCCATTAATCCTGAGTTGGGTATCGACCGTCCACAAAATGCGAAATTGTAGAGTTGATCATGCAGTATTTATTTAGGCTCACGATTGTTTGCTGCTGGTCAAGCCTATGTAGCACTTAGTGTTGAAAGATCCTTGGACGGTATTCGAATGGAAGAACTTGATTGCTCAAAATTAACAGAAAGGTCCCCATGTAACAGTGAAGCATTAAATGAAATGGATCGATTACGTGGAGATAATTGATAAGACTTGTTCGTAATTAAAGTTGCATCACTATATCTCGCTGTTTATGTTGGCAACATCGAAATTTTTTAATATGTATTCTAAATCGAGACGCAATTGTTAATACATCTGTTCGTATTAAAGACAGTTGATAGATAGCAAATGAAACTGAAAAATAAAAAGTAAATAATAGTTTACAAAAAGTAAAACAACACCCTTTTATAAAGAATCCAACTAAAAAGTGGTAAATAAATTTTAATGAGTTTGGATTGAGAATAGTGTAAATACGAAATAAGTATATATTATTGTAGAAAAAGCGTGAGGTGCATTTTTTTTTATTATCAAAATGATATTTTTCCTACTCATATCTGTCAATAAAATATTTATAACTATTGACACAATGCACCTCTAGCATTTTTCACAATATTATACATTTGTTTCTTATTTACACTATTCTTAATTCATACTTATTAAAAATTATTGGGATGATATACAGGGCATAGAGGTGCAAAGACGTTCATAGCATAAGCACCGTTCATTTCGATATCCGTGGCTCCCAAAAACATTTTAATGAAATGCGTTGCCAATTGGATGACGTTTGCTGGATGATCGAGTTCAAGACCTTATATTTTCTTTTGATTCTTTTTTATTTAACGGACGCACATATGTTTTGATAATTCTATGAAATGAAACAGTGTTTCTAAGATATCGTTTTTAATTTGATTTTAATAAGTTTTTAAGAGATTTTCTACATTCAATTCATAGAGGTTTCGGATAATTGATACAGTTAATATCTTAATTTGATTTGGTTTGTTATGTTTATTACAAACAAAAGTATAACAGTACCCCTGCTGCATTGGTTAAAGTCTTTCTCGGTCTTCATTTCAGTTGTACGAACTATTTTCTATTAAAATTGAATTTAATCCAAAGATTTTCAAAACAAAATTGAAGTTGGGTTTATTTTATTTATTGTAAATAAAGTTCTAATTTATTATGAATTACAGATTAAAGAATGCAATACAAAAACTAATACAAACATATCATTACTAGCTATTTATAACGTAATTTCAATAAGGAAATTATACAAGTCAAAATTATAATAATTAAATTTTTCATATATTATATATAAATATCTATACATCTAAATTAATATTGAGAAAATCAAACAAAAATTTAAAAAAATAATATCTACTGGTCTTTGTCTAAATTCTATTCCTCACATTTCGCCTTGCTGGGAAATAACAAGTTGACCAACTCATACTTCTGATGATTCAACAGAATTTCAGAAGCCTTCGAGCATTCGTTTACGAATTTCGTTAAATATTTCTTGCTTGTATTGTTGGAAACGTTGACATCTAACTGTAACGGATCTTGAATACAAACATGCCTCTTTGGTGGTAATTTCCAGGTCAAAGGTATCGGCTTAAAATGACGAACAAAACATCTTGAGAGAATAATCGGTTTTTCCACGTAATATTTAAGGGAACTTTCTCCAGTGTAGGGACTTATCATTAATTTCTCGAAAGAAAATTCTGAAAAATATTTGAAGAAACCAGCAAGAAGATTCTTCATTGATACAGATCTTATTCGTTTCAATCTCTTTAAATCAGTGAATTCATCGATGTTCATGCTCCATTCCTTATTAAGATCGGCGACATTATTATTTTTCTGCAATTTCTCAACACTGGGAAAGTTATAGGATTGCTGCAGGTAGAATATGACAATCACTACCAAAGAATAATTCGAGAAACTGTGATATACTCCAACTAATTTGTGGATATTGGCCCAATACTTGATAACAATCATAACATACTTCACTTTCCAGTCGAGCGATAAATAGTACCGTATAAGTTTGCTATTCTGAACACCTAACATATTGCAGAAACTTATTTCGCATTCTACACCATTCTAATGAACACATTTCAATACAGGTACGGTTGTGGTGCTTATGGTGTTCACATCTCGAAATAGTTCACTTTCGGAAAGTACTGAAGCTACCCTTCGTACAACTTCTCGAACATCTAACGAACGAGAATCCCAGTGCAAAGAAATATCCAAATTATTGGAGTTTAGCTGTAGGCAACTAACGCTTGATCCAAGCTGATATAACATGATCACTCTTATAAAGTGATAGGAAACAAATTAATTTCCCATTTCATTCCATTTAAAATGAACTATCTCAAAGTAACGAACTACTCTATCCAATAATTTCAAATTTACCTAAAAACTATAATGATATGCAATTGTGACGGTCAGTTGTTCAGATACACAATCATTATCATATAACGATCATCTATAAGTTCGAATAAGTTGAATTTATCTTTTATCTAATTCATCAAAATATGCCATGGGAAACAACCAAATATTTTAATTCTGAATTAGCTTGTTATTAAGCAAAAATCTACTTACCCATTTTTTTCAAGTGTATATTCTTTATCGTCCTATTTATTCAACAATGTTACTCGGATACTTGGAAAGAAATTAGTTAGTTGTCGATGGAATAACCGTCTTCGAATACAAGTATATTTATATTACAGTGACAAATATATTCAATTGTAATTATCACAAATTTTATTCACAGAAATATCAGCGCGAACAGTCTGCTCTGTAAGCAAATACTCAAATGAACAATAAAGTAAGCAGCAATGATATATATACCATAGTATATATACCAACTAATGGTGGGGGAAGAAATATCACGTGATAGCATAAACAATAGACTTAGGGTGGGGGAAAATGTTGATAATTGAGTAGTGGGGGTGGTTCAAATCTTATTGGCTATTAAGTGTTCTCCATACAATCGCAAATAATAATATAATATATATATATATATATATATATATATATATATATATATATATATATATATATGTATATATATATATATATATATATATATAATATATATAATATAATATAATATATATATAATATATTTTATATATATATATAATATATTATATATATATACATATGTATAATATATATTATTATTATTATCATTATTATCAGGGCGTTTCAAAAAAAAATTATTTTTCCTCGGAACCACGCTCAAAAGTTTCGTTTTAGTGCCAAAATAGGCCTCTGAAAATATGAGCCCTTAATATTCATATTTAGGTTGTCGGCATCGCACTTTTCGATTTCCCATAAGAATAACACAGGAAAAAAGTTTTTTCTTCTTTTGATTTTGCCAACTAATGAACGATATATAGTATTGAAATACCCATTTATTATTTTTGTAGAGAAATAAACGCTCTACAAAAAAGGTCTAGTGTCAATTTTTGATAAATCAATTCAGTCATAAGTTATTCAAGATCAAAATTTAACTTACCCTCAATTCAGCTGTTTTATTGACTTATTTGGCAAAATATTATGTTTTTAGAAAAATTGAAACCAAAACATTTTACAAAATATAAATAAGACTTCTGAAAACTGTTAATCTTTATTTCCTGCTTTATAGTAAATGTGAACAGGGTACTTGAAACGAATTATCATTGACAGTTAACCCGACATTTGAAAATTCTGGTTGTTGAAAATTAACATCAATCGTTCAATTGAGATCCTTTTTTTAACATTAGTTAAAAAAATTATTTCAACTAAACAACAGTTTAAAAAATTCTACTTAAACATTTCTTACTAAAATATTTCACGTCAGGTGTCTTATGTAATATCAATTATCAAAAGTTTTTCTTTGATAATTAATCGATCAAAAATTTATTTAAATGTGATTTAAATTTGTCAAGTACATTGGTAGTACAATTATTTTGGCGATGTAATTTCAAAATCCGTAACTAGGGTAAATGTCATCATGTCAGCTGAGGGTAAATGTCATCATGTCATTAGTTCAATTTATTGTTTTGATGTTAATTTTATTTATTTAACGTATTGTCTACACAAGTTGTGGGCAATCGTGACTAATTAGTGAGTATTAATAATTTTAAAATATACATTCCTACTGTGAATTACCTTATTACGTGAAAAAGGAATAAATTGATATATTATTGATGATCCAATTGAGAATTTTATTGGACATAAACTTCCTACAATAAAAGAGGTTATAGCGGTATTTTTTTATCAAAAAAATATTCTTAAACTAGATTGTAAAAAAAAGTATACGAATAACGATTGATAAACTAGATCTTATATGGTCTGAAGCTGGCATCCCAACGTGTGGGAAAAAATATGCCTTAAAAATATTTGGAAAAATATTAGAAGAAAACAAACAATTGCAAAAATGTTCTCAACGTAGACGGTCTGCTACACAAAAAAAAATGAAGCAGTTTTTCATCAAAAATTGACAGTTATTCGATATTGCCAAAGTAAATGTCGAAAAATATCTCATTGATGATAAAAAATTGTTTTTATTCAGTCAACGTTCAAAAAGTAGATTTGGTTTGATTAATAATAGTGTTGGATTAAATCCAGAGGAAAATCCTGACGATGCTATGGACGTAGAGCCTGTTGGTAAGTTCTGAACCAACTGCTACTTTAATTATTCATTTATTAATATTATCATATACTTTGAATTAACGTTTTCAGATACAAATGTACCTGAGAGTAACGTCGCTTAGGCAACCCAAAAATCTGCAATATTTCGATCAAACTTATAAGCTACAACAACAAGTCATGTATCTGATTTCGAAAGTCAACTCAGCCAACCGAAACAAATTCCAAAAATTGATGTAATGACACCTGAACTCTGTGCTGCACTCGATCGATCAAACGTCAGTCATAGGAATGCCATTTTCATTTTAGCTGGTGCGTACAAAAGTGTTGGAATTGATTTGTCAACTCTAAATCTGAGTTACAGTGCAATTTATTGAGCGCGAAATAAATATAGATCAAATATTGCTAAGGATCTTAAATCAGAAATTCACAAAGACGATCGTTATGTAGTGTGCATTGGGATGGAAAAATTTTCAGTGATATTAAAGGTACAGAAACTGTAGAACTTATTGCAGTTCTTTTATCAGTTTCTTGGGTTGATCAACTTCTCGGAGTTCCAAAAGCTGACGATGGAAGTGCTCTTAAACAAGCTTCAGCTGTCACTTTGAACCAGTGGGAAGTTACTCCGTATGTAAAAGCAATGTGTTTTGATACGCCACCTGTAAATACTGGTATAATTCATTTAATGTTCACTTTATTATATTTTTCAGCTATTCTGGATTTTTCATACCCAATACTTGTGGCATTAATACCTCTACAACTTGAGAAGTTGCTGACTGTACTATGAGACTTTCCTACTTTTTCTGTTACCTCAGCGGGGAAGTTCTAACGCTCATAATACGCGAGAAATTTATCTCCGACCCCTTTAACCAGTAGTCTAGTCACCTTCAAAGCCTGTGACTATGATGCCTTCTCATATTTTGTTATTATGCTACACTGATGCGCCAATATTCGAAAATATAGAAACAAGATCGAAACATGATTACCTTTCCTGATCTTTTAAGTTGTCCTCTTCGAAGCTATAGTTACTGTAAACGCGTTTCATATCCTTCTACTGTCACAGTGACGTGTTCATTTTGCAAAAAGTACTAGGAAGCAGTGCAATTATCTTTCTCGATTCTTGAATAAATAAATTGGAAGCTCTCAATTGGACTTTTACATGTAGAAGATTGATGTATTACAAAATGAAAGAAATTTGTACGAATATTCGAGAAATCCAACCATTTTTTATTGAAAATTCACCATGAAGATGTTTTTTTGAATATTACAGATAATAACTGGATTAATTCTCCGGAAACTCGACAGATTATGATCTAAATAAATCTCTTTGAAACACAATTAGATTTAAAAGCATCCTCGAGATAACACTTTATCACTTTATAGACATAAAAATTATCATCACATGTGGTGGAAATCAACTAATAAAGAATCAAAGAAAATATAAAATAAAGTTATTTATTCAATTCTTTATTAGTTAATTTCCACCACATGTGATGATATTATACGTATATGTCTATAAAGTGATACAGTGTTATCGAGGGCATGTTTAAAATTTAATTCTAAATATTTTCGAGATTTATTTAAGTTAAATTCTGTAGATTCCGGAAAATTGATCCAGCTATTATCTGTGTTTTTTTATTTTAAAAAACATCCTCCAATAGAAAAATTGAAATATTCAATTTTTGAGAAGTGCTTGTTCCAAAGAACAGCATGCTATTCTTCTGGCCAAATGTATGTAATTTTCGAAGTTTAGCTGAAAATAGTCTTGAGTGACTACGTTGGACTCGCTGCTGAAGGAACCGAGATCAAAAGTATCTCTGTTCGGCCGATACGACCGAACATTTTCGAACGAAAAAATCTCCAGACTTGAAATAAAAGTTTCACGGTAGGTTTGGAGCCTGAATATCCCGCCGTTAACGGGCAAAGACAGTCTTATGGTTCCGCTGGTATCATTTGAATCCTTTCCATATTTTCCCAATATTTTCAAATGACGATTATTCCATATTTTCAATAGTTATAATTACCTCAACCAAACAATACTAATCAAATGATCTATGCGAAATAGGTTTTGTATGAATTTTACGGTGCTTACAAATTTTAAACGTATAATTAAAAAAATGAGGATATAAAATAATGAGATTTACCTCGAGGAATAATAATTGTCCTGGGTATCTTGTTGACCTCCTTTTTGTCCATTATAAGTTTTGGTGTGCCCTGTATTAGATGATACATCTGAAAAAAGATTGTTAAAATTTGGTTCAAACTACTTATTCGAAACAATTACCATATCCCTATTGTGGACAAACCGTTCTATTTGCCCGGGAGGTATCATAAGGTACCCACAATTATTGTCCATCCTCTTTAAGGTTGTACAACACAGCTCCGATCTTGTCAGTTCTTCATCTGAAAAAATATCCTATATTATTTTATGATGTCATATTAATTATAGTGTTAGCTGAAAATACTCGCGTTATCCCTATTTTATTTCGACACAAATTGTGTGAAATTAAAAATTGACTCATTTATATTTTTATTGATCGAATAATTGTTCTTATTCCATAAAAAATCAGCCTGGCCATGTCCGAGTGTGCTGCAGCAGTTTATTCCTATATGAATGTCTTATTTAAAACCAGAACTCGTTGCTTTTTCATCTGATGGGGACATGGATTCACAAAATTACTCATATTGTAGTTTTTAACGTAAATCGGGGTATGAATTTCAAAATTTAGAGAATATCAGAATCAAGCAGATTTTGACGATTGAATAAATCGATATTCGCGACGAATTTCCACTTAAATCAAGGTAAAGGGTGGGAATACAGATTATCAAAACATTCACGCAATTCATATTTCACCAACGATTTTCAATTCTTTGAAAAGATGCTGTGATTAAGTGAGATGTCTTTCTCTACTTGTGATAAAACATGAAGATTTTTATCTCATTTCGTTCTTTATGTGGAAGATTGAATAATAAATGAGTTTCTGAGTGTGAATAATTATTTATAACAGTCAATTACAATTAACAATTAATAACAGTTGTTCGGAAAAACGCTAACAGAATGATCTCTTTTTGATTTGAAGTTGAATACAGTGGCACATTGGAACTATGAGAAACATCGAAAAATGTAATTTCTTCTCTAGTTGGAATGGCTGTGAAAATATCATCATCTCAATTTAGAGCTTTTACTGACGGCAGTTCGAAATTTATACACCGGAGAGATGAAAAATTGTGAAAATATATTATTTATAATATATATAAATGTATATTAAAGTGAATGAAGGAATTGGTGATTTTGGGCAAGTTACATTAAGAGTTGAAATAGTAGCATAAAATTGGGTGTTTCACTTACCGAGGGTCCACAAAGTTTCGTAGGAGACCTGTCTACTGTTATATTCCGTTCTCATCGCTAAAAGTAGATATGTCAGTATCAATGGATGAAAATAAAAAAAAGATTAACCGTTTCAAATAATAAAACTCCAGAAAATGATAGTGAACCTCTGAAACTTCAGAATTAATAATATGTTCACGCGTTTCTTCATGCAAATTGTAGAAACACATCAGGGTGTAGGATAGTGTTCTTAGTAGACAGTTATGAATTTTTATGTGTTCGTTTTGAGAATTTGAAGCAGATAATGATTACATTAGATTAATTAAGAAAATTCAGTCGACTGGTCCGTCAGTATTTCTGAGGTCAATCAGTTTGGGATAAAATGCTTGAAGAATTTAAATTTCTAGTTTTATTTTTTGTCAAATAGAAATATCAAGTACTTGAATGGTTTGAATTCCCCGATTAGGAGCGTAGAGCTACATTAAAATTCACATTCTCTGATAGAAAATATCAACATGCTACAAATTAAAATCAGGAGATTGATTGTAAATGATAAAATTTGAATATCAAAACAAATTGAAATATGTTTATCTTCTACAATTTTAATTTCCAAAAGAATTTTTTTATTCAAAAAACTTTTAGAATTAAATTAATGTCTAAAACAAGCACCGCTCACATTTAATAGACGTTTATAATCAAAACTCAATATACAATGTCAAATGAAATAAATAACCCAACAGATATACGAAAGTAATTAAAATTAATAAATAAATATTCAAAGGAGACAAAATTTTGTTTCTGGTTTTATCTTTAAAAAATACTACTTGCCTTATAAAAACATGAACACACTTAAAGGACTTCCCAAAAAATATAATTTATTTGAAATATTTAATATATTTAAATATTCGAACAAATTATTTCAAAAATCTCTAAAAAATGTGCACTATATTTTCAAAAAACAAATATAATTCTAGATAATCCCTTCTTCAGCCCTTATTCAATATTACAAATATCAAAATCAAAAACATAACCTACATCACTCACGTGTTAAAAGACTTAAGCTTCGAACTACAGATCAACTATATATTCAAGATTGATCTATGTTCTAACAAAATCAAAGAACAAAGTGAGTTATTTTAAGGTTTACTTAAATTCATTGACATTCTATAATGAGATTTATTGAAGCCAAAATATAATTATATATTATATATAAAATAAAATAGAAAGGCTTTTTACTTGATAGAAGAAATATAACAAAATTTGAATATCAAAACAAATTGAAATTTGTTTATCTTCTACAATTTTAATTTCCCAAAGAATTTTTTTATTCAAAAAACTTTTAGAATTAAATTAATGTAATTAACACGTGAGTGATGTAGGTTATGTTTTTGATTTTGATATTTGTAATATTGAATAAGGGCTAAAGAAGGGATTATCTAGAATTATATTTGTTTTTTGAAGATATAGTGCACATTCTTTAGAGATTTTTGAAATAATTTGTTCGAATATTTAAATATATTAAATATTTCAAATAAATTATATTCTTTGGGAAGTCCTTTAAGTGTGTTCATGTTTTTATAAGGCAAGTAGTATTTTTTAAAGATAAAACCAGAAACAAAATTTTGTCTCCTTTGAATATTTATTTATTAATTTTAATTACTTTCGTATATCTGTTGGGTTATTTATTTCATTTGACATTGTATATTGAGTTTTGATTATAAACGTCTATTAAATGTGAGCGGTGCTTGTTTTAGACATTAATTTAATTCTAAAAGTTTTTTGAATAAAAAAATTCTTTTGGAAATTAAAATTGTAGAAGATAAACATATTTCAATTTGTTTTGATATTCAAGTTTTGTTATATTTCTTCTATCAAGTAAAAAGCCTTTCTATTTTATTTTATGATTGTAAATGAGGAAATTAAAAGCTTTCATGAAAAATTTCGATAGGGTAATTCCACTGAAAATAAACATCCTTTTCAAAACATATATTTCATAACTAATCAAACGAGAATCTCAACAATGTACCTAATATTTATGCTTAACAAAAGAATTTTCCGCAATCGCATGATACCATATTTCAATCATTTATCATAGAAGACAATCCAGCCGTAGCTATTTTTGACCTATCAAATCTAATTCACTATCAATTTTTTTTTAATTTATAACGATTGGATACCTATGGTTAAAATTTACTAATTGAAATATGACATTTCAGGAAAATGACCAATTTTTCAGTATAAAGTATTAGTATTTCTCTAAGAAAACATAAATTTTAAGTCCTATACTCGAAATTTTTGTAGAACGTTTTTATCGCGTGATTAATGATATTTTTCTTCATATTCTACGCACAGGTTCCTCATTACTCAAAAAATTTAACCTATAAAATAGTAAGATAAAACAGCATACTGTTGTATAGGTACCTTTATGATAATATATTATATTATCATAATTATATAATCCCCAAATTCTGCTAGAATGAACGACTCGTTCATTTGATAACGTGGAAGTGGATTTCAATATCTCAGTTTCATCAGATCGGTATTTATATATAACGTACCCTTAAAATTTCCACTATTCAATTTATTCCGTTCGAGTTTTTTATTGCTCGTGCACCAACACGACAAATTTCTATTTGACCAAGGATTATTCATATTCGTCTTGTGTTTATAATCTTCTAATCGTTTGTGAACCTCTATCGGAGACTCGCGATATATAGACATTCGGCGCCTTGGAAGGTGCCTGCTAACTACGTAATATTTAACACGTATGGAATGATACTTAATCGCTACTAGGACAATCTTCATTTCATAATGGATTCACAAATTAAAAATGAGTTCTTTCCAATTACTCAAAAATATTTATATTATTGTAGATCGGTATTATATATTTTTTTTATTCCTGCAATAAAAATGTTTGTTCGGGCGATCCAAAGTTATTTTGAAACATTCGTCTTATTGGAATTCGAAATGGAATAGTTTTCAAATATGGATCGATTAAACACAACGCAACAAAATTGCGGAATAGGATTGTGAAAAAAATATCAATATAACTTGATATATTCTTTAACTTTTTTCTCCTTTATCTTTTTCTACATTGAATGATGTTAAGCTTCCAATTCTGTAAAGAAAAATTAAAATCTCCATTAGGATGGTATCGGTATTTCAATTCGAACACGGAAATATTCAGGATTTATACACAACTTAGCACAAAAAACCTTTGAAGTTGACTGAAAATAATGAAGTTAAATTCTGAGGAGAAACTTTCATTTTTGATCAGTGTTAACATTCATCTTGTCGTTACGCAAAAACTTTTCACTTCCTTAATAATGAAAGATGTGTTCAAAAACTAATCTCCTATTGGGAATATTGTTCATTTTAGAGAAGGATCAACAAAAAATGTGTCATCAGTAGATTTAACTTGAAAACACGTAATTTTTGGCAATTCTTGAACTCTTCTTGTAATGAAACATAAAATCTCAACAAAATAAAGAATGCACACTTGAAAGGCTCCACTTTTCCGCCTCTAATCAATACATATTGGCAAGACATACTGGAAAAAGAATATATTGAATTAAACTTTATACATATACTTTTTGCCAAATTCTGATGAGAAAAAAAGACCATTTTGTTTTCGTGGAAGAGTCAATCAAAGCATTTCACCAATATCCTCTACATTCACAAACAATTTGAGCAACTTCCGGTAAGTAATTTCCGAAATATTGACTTTTCAAAAAAAAATTTTTTTTACCTCTGGTATGCAGTTCAGCAGTTCTGCTGAATCATCGAAATGGAGTGAGACATTTAGACTATAAAACTATCTGCAAGTTTGAAGTCACTAGGTCTTTTTTTTAGAAAGTTATCGTGCTTGAGACTAGCCGTCAGACAGAATTGAATTCGACCACGAATTCATTCGGTAGGTCCAACTCGTCGTTTGAGGCCAGTCTCGGCTCAAAATTATAAAATTACAGGTATTTGGACGAATCGACAACGCGTTATGTTCATAGAATCAGAGAGGAAAAAATATTGGAATCTACTCAAACAGAGAGAGTTTTGAATATGAGAATATGGAAAAACATATAAGGAAATAGATTAGATTAAACTATATGATAAAATTCTAAAAAAATATCAATTCTTCAATAATATTCACGAGAAATTCAACTAATCAATCAATTCAATAATTCACAATAATGAACCATCAAAACTCGCGTACCGTATGACTTATCCGAAGCAACAGAATAACAGCGAACCCTGAAAAATCCCCTTCGTTCTGCGTAATATTTACTGCTTGAGTATTACCATTCATTACACCAGACAAATACAGCAGTATGGCAACATCTCAGTGTGCCATCTTGGCTGGTACTAATGTATACGGCTGCCAACTTGTACCATTATAGGTAAAAAGTATACGGATGCCAACTCGACCGCTATCTATACCGGAAGTCATCTTGTGCGGAAAAAAAACTCCGAATATACACGAATTATACACGAGGATGTATATATAAATATATATATATATATATATATATATATACATCCTCGTGTATAATTCGTGTATATTCGGAGTTTTTTTATATTTAATATTTATATATATATATATAAATTGTCATGGTATTTACAGTTAAAATAAATAATTACATAAAATTATAAAGGAAAACACTCACTGTTGTATATAAGTTGACTCGTTAGAGTATAACTAGAGCAAAATTCATTAAATAATATCCATTCGGACACAAATATTAATAATTCAATTCGTAAAAACACTCACAAGCTAAAATTATGATATGGAATTATATTTTAAAATTTTTTTAGTATTTAAATTCTTATTTAAATAATTATTAGATCACCCTTGTATGTAAGTGATGTATTCTATGTTTCCGGCTAGCTCTTAAGATTATAATTTTGAATAATTGAAAATTATATATATAATTAATTCTGATTTGATATTTGAGGGAGGGTTCAATTTGAATTTTCTAAAAAGATTGTATTTTTTTTAAAATTATATTATATGAAAGTAATTCGAAATATTATAATCAGTGAACAATAACCTAAATCTAATTCTATGTTAACCTAACCTCATCTAAATAACCTAACGTAATTCCAATGTAAACAATGATTGCTCATTTCTCAACTTCTTTGTGGAAAGATTAACAGTATTGAATTTTAATACCTTTGGTAAGTTTGTTCATCAATTTATGATTGTTCCTTTTAAGTTTCAGGAATAAAACTGGTTTCGTTGGAAACAACACTTCTAGAATGTTCTGAAATTCACAGGCTACTTTGTTGATTTTCTTCGATATATCCAATTCGTTTGAAACTTGATTTCTATGTGATATTTTTCCATTCACATTCAGGTAATGTATTTTCTGGATTCAATTTCTATTCACAATAACCAAATAATCTTCTTTTTTCAGATGATGATACTTTTTTGGCACTTTTTTAATTATGGACCGACATGGATTCTACTCTGCATATAATTGGAGACTGCCGACTTTTTCTGTGTCTACCCTATTTATATTTTTCAAGAAAAATTGAATTTCTAAGCTTACTAGCTTCTGTCAAAATTATATAAAAATGATGCTTTTGATGATTTTACAAAATTTACAATATTTCCTGGTTTGAAATTACTTTTGAAAATTAGCTTATTTTTTTAACTACATTTTGATGTATGTTTCATGTTAAACAGAACAGTAAAAGTCTTGCTTTTCGTTCGTAGAGTATTTCAAGTGTCAAAATTCAACAAATTTTAACTTCTAATGCTCATAACTTATAAAATACTTAATATTACTTATGAAATTGATTAAATTTCTTTAGCTTAGGTGCTATTACAATACTATTGATGCCTAAACCTTTTCAAGGATCTCTCTTACATTAATCATATGAAAATATCTGACGTAGATGCTATCTTTCATTGAATTAAGTGAATTTTGATCAAATTTGTCCTATTTACATAATTCTGGTAAGTTATATTTAATTTAGCTTGTTCTTTGTCAATAATTTCACTAAAGTTTATATGTGATTCATGATAATAACAAATCTTTTCAACAAATTCTTCATCAATTTCAAATTTGATATCTAAATTCTAATTACTTCTATTTATTGCAACTTTGGCTGGTTTTATATTGAATAATTGCAAATTGAAATCTCCCTGTAAATTCTATTTATAAACTGTCAACAAGATTACTGCTTTTTGATTACCTTTCAAAGAATTTTAATTTGACTAGTCGTTATGTATCCTGAATATGCTTTTTCTTCATAATTTTAGCTTGTGAGTGTTTTTACGAATTGAATTATTAATATTTGTGTCGGAATGGATATTATTTAATGAATTTTGCTCTAGTTATACTCTAACGAGTCAATTTATATACAACAGTGAGTGTTTTCCTTTATAATTTTATGTAATTATTTATTTTAACTGTAAATACCATGACAATATATATATATATATATATATATATATATATATATATATATATATATATATATATATATATATATATATATATATATATACTCTCTCGACTTCGTAAACGAAACAGCGTATAGGTAAGAACACACGCACGGCTTGCTAAATACATACGCTTTGATGTTGTAATATTAAAATAAAATTTAATTTGCTTTTAAATTTATTAGTTATGATGCGTACACTTGCTGAACACACAATAATGGAGAGATTATAACGCGTATGACTTGCTTAGCACAATAGTAAAGAGAGGTTGTAATGCGTACTTGTTAAGAATACATAAGCATTTATTATTGTCTGTATAAAATCTCTACCTACCTAACTTCATCAGCAATATCCGGAACTTGTGCAGAAACACTGTCAGGATTCATTTTTTTTTTTTTATTATTTATTATGTACAAAAAACCTGTATACACTCAACAGAAATAATCGTCGCGACACCACACTGTTTAATGCGAAAAACGAAACGCAAATAACTGGAGAGAGAGAGAGAAAGAGACAGACAGAGAAGCACGTGCACGTCGCACGGCTTGAAACTATAGCAAAAAGTGTCGTTAAAACTTATGGTCTTAATTTTTTCCGTCTAGCCCCCTTTCGCAACGCGCGATAAGGAACTATTTCAAAAGTAATAAATCATATCCCCAAGTAACCAGAATATCATTAAACATAGGAACACCAAATTAAGCTCGTATCTTAAGAGGTGAATCTCACCCTCAAGCATTTCTTGAACTGAGCAAGAGAAACCGAAAATAAATCGAGATCGCAGAATTCGACATCGAACACTGACAGAATTTTATAGACGGGAGAGTTCTGAGTCACATTCAGACGACGGAATGGTATAGCAAACATCTCCTTTGACCTTAATCTTCTCTCCGGGATCCTGAAGGACACAGCCTGGAGCATTGAGGGAACCGAAAAGACGTTGTTTGTATAGCAGACACATGTCATTCATCTTCCTGCGGATTTCTAAGCTGACTAAATTGAACACACCTTGAGCCTCTCTATAATCATGATTTACAATTTCAACTCCACTCCTGTAAGACAAATGCCTCAAGAACTTGTGCTGCACGCCCTCTATACGTCTAATGTGACACCTGTAGAAATGATTCCAGACAGGCGTCGCAAAATTCAACTTGCTGAAAACAAAAGCATAATATAACGACTAGAATGCTCTATTAGTATTAAATGATTTTCCATGACGTAGTGTGAATCCAAGCATCTTATTGTATTTTGCATACTCTAGATGGCGCTAGTGTATTATTAATATCTTGGAGTCCCTACCTATAGCGAATATAGATACTTGACAGATTTGAGGTCACTAGCATACATTGCACTGACAAAAATCAATCAGTTTGAAACGTGCGCATGTCTGCAATTTGCCTATGTGATCTACAAAACCTTGTCGAGTTTGTTTGAGTATAGAATTGTTATACAGATGTATGTTACACTGTCTCAATTTTTAGAACTTTCTATTACTATAGCTCATACTCGTTATTAATGAATGTTTAGTTCTTCTTCACTCTTCCAGTGCTCAGTCACCCCTAGTAAGTCTGCCTTATGTTCTGAGAGAAGAACCTCAGGTCTTCCTGCAGGTCCACCAATGGATCTGACGTTTTAGTGAATTAACTTAAGGTTATTTAGATTACGTTTATATGTTGTGTTTTTATTTTCTAAGATTTCGGTTGTAGTTGAGAATGATTGGGTATTCTGTGGTAAAGTAACAAGATTTAGAATTTATGAAAGAGCTGTAATGATACAGGGATTAATTCAATGGACAATAGAAAATTCAACGCGAGGTTCAATGCCCCTGAATCAATTTGCTTATTCTAATCTCCAGACCAGTTAATGTTAATCTTCGAAATTCGCTTTCGGGGCACGCACGAACGGCTTCATGAAAGTAAAATCCTTTTACTCTGGCCTATATATTTTAATAACGAACATATAGTTTAAACCTGATTAATGGTTGATCATTTTGATTTGGTGGAAATAGATTAAGAATATTAGACAAGTCGTGTACCTGTCTCTGTTCGATGTTTGTTTTGGCTTTGTGAATAAGTTTGACACTAGAGTAAGTTGTGATTATATATTTGCATCATTGATATGACCCTTTCATGATTTTTTTTAGTTGTGTTAATGATTAATTAACTAGGCTCAATGCTATTGCAAGTATTGGAGAATTTCGTATATGTGGGAGCACATCATACTAATTCAGTGGACACTAGCAAATTCAACGCGAGGTTCAATGCCCCTGAAGTAGATAGGCAACACCGCTTCCAGATCACTTTCGGTCATTTTTACATGTAAATTCCCATAAGGAATTCTAAGATCGATTCTGCACTTTTTTGTACCTCTTGAAAATTTTCTAAGTCCCACGGGGGTTGGAGGGTGTAGACGTGTAGGTTGGATGTTTTCAATATGATTAGGATGTAGACGTGTAGGGCAGGGTTTTCAAGGTCATTCGAATGGAGGGTTTGAGGATGAGGTGTTGAACGGTGTAGACGTGTAGATTTTCGGTTGGAGGGTTTGAGGATGAGGGGTTGGAGGCTGAGGTGTATACGTGTAAGGTAGGGTTTTCAAGGTCCAGAGATGATGTGTTTTGGATGGACGGCTGACCACCCCGGAGGGTGTCTGACCCCCTGGCGGCTTGGAAAGAGGGGTGAGGTTGATAATTAGAGGCGTTAGACGCACCGGCACCTTAGACGTCCCACGCCAGGTGCTAGGGGTCTCACGCCAGGCGTTAGGGACCTTAGAAGAAAACGGTAACTCAGTAGAAAACAGTAGTAGATATATCTTTGAACATAAAAAACTTCTTCGAGTACCATTTCAATATATTATTGAAATTTCATGAATTTTTCTAGTCAAATTCAGTTTTCAAAAAAAAAAAAAAATTTTTTTTAATTTCCATTCAAGGTTAATATGTATATGATTCATAATCATACAGATGAGATTTCTATGAGATGAGAGGGAAAAGATTTCATTTGAGATTATTTTGTAAGGTTTGGGTTATATTTCATGTTAGAAAAGTGTTGTGATGAAACCAATAAAAATATATAGATCATTTATTAATAACTAATACATTTTCAGATATTTCTAGATAATAGAATTATTAAAGTGAATTACTTTGCTAATAATGTTTCTAATATTGAAAGCTTCTTTGCAGGATCTTCATTCTCATAAACCAGCATTATACAGCTACAAACCAGCTTTATACAGCTCCAAAACAGCTTTATACAGCTCCAAAACAGCTTTATACAGCTCCAAAACAGCTAGCTGTTCCAGAGCTGTTTCAAGCTGAGTCACCTGTCCTTTTTTTAATTTCCATTCAAGGTTAATATGTATATGATTCATAATCATACAGATGAAATTTCTATGAGATGATGTGAAAAAGATCTCATTTGAGATTATTTTGTAAGGTTTGGGGTATATTTCATGTTAGAAAAGTGTTGTAATGAAACCAATAAAAATAAATCAATCATTTATTGATAACTAATATATTTTTAGATATTTGTAGATAATATAGTTGTTAAAGTGAATTACTTTGCTGCTAATAATGTTTCTAATATTGAAAGCTTGTTTGCAGGATCTTCATTCTCATTCAATTCGTACATTTTCCGTTTCTGCGATTTCTTCACTTCACTAATCGAATAATGACCCCAAGGTAGCGTTTCAAATGTTCCAGACACCAAATATCGTTTGTCATCTTCTGGACTTAGAGCAATTTTTTCTTGTGTTATTGAATAAACATGATGCTCCTTTGATTGAATTAAATTTTGTGAGATGATCTTGTGTTTCCAAGTTTCTAAACATTCATGTAATCATTAAAATTTATTTTGTTCTTCACAATAGATTTTTTAATCCCCTTAGCTTTCTTGGTAACACCATAATTTCGACACATGGATTCGATTTCTTCAGAGTCATAATCTTCTTTCTCCCATTGTCGTTTCTTCACATCAATTTCATCATTGGAATTTTTGACTGCATACAGTTTGGATCTAAGTCCTACATAATCAGTCATCGGAACTCCCCCATTATCATCCTTCATCATCCCCAATACCTTCTTATTCACTTGAGGGATTTCATATAAGTTATTCTCAGGATAATCTGAGGTATCAAATCTTGTATGGCAATCTCTTCTCATCACCTCATAAGGATCTTCTAATAGCTCATATATGAGAGAGTCAGTATCAGTATATAAGATGGTACAACCAGTACTGAAAGCTTCTTTCATATAATCATAGTGGAAATTGTAAATGGTGGTTTTAGCTAAATCCAGTATACTCATCCCCACATAAATCGGTTTATTTAAATATACTTCAAGTTTCCGAAGTTCAACTGCTACCAAGTTCTCATTGAAAATAACCGAATTCTTGAATTCAGGTTTGGAAATATAAGCTTCAGCCCCATATCTTCCTTCCCATTTCGTTAAAAGATGAACATTCACTCTCTTTCTGATATTTTCCATCGTTTTTCCTGTAACAATGAGAATGTATAGATATTTGACTAGAAGATCAAAAAAATAACTTACCAAAGACAGCATTATTCATTAATTTGAACAGATTCTTCTCAAACTCATTCTTAGCTGCTTTCCTCAAGTTCGTATTTAGATCAATATAGGATTTCAACCAATCAGATTGATTGAATTTTAACACACGATGTATTTTAGTGAGAACCAATCCATTCTTCAAAGCTTGCTTCAAATTTCTATAGTGAATAATATACTTCTTCTTTTGATGTAAAGTGGCCATAAGTTTTGCATTCTGTTGAGAAGCATAACAGGAAGTTCGAGTCTTAGAATTGTAATGCTGAGGACAGAAGGGAAGATCTTTATGCTTGTCATGCAATTCTTTGGGATATTCGAGATCTACTTCCAAGATATATCCCACCGGAGCATCATCAGGAATGGTGGTTATATCTTTATTTGTATCACTCCATTCAAAACCTCCATAGGGTAGATGCTGTGACATTGCCCAGCCGTACTGATTGTTAATATCAAAGTACATCAAGTAATTTCCAGGTTGAGTAGGGTCATAGTTCGAGGTATACTTATTGTTTGCATGAGCTCGTCGTTTTCCACAAACTTGACTCAGACCACCACGGATTCTTCGTTCAACAAACAAAAACATGTCAACATCTGTAAGGAGTTCCAATTCTTGCTTTGTATGTTTCAACATTGCATCCCACGTATATCCAGGTAAAGTAAAATAATGTGCAGGATCTAATCCATAAGTCTTATGGCAGCTCGATCGAAATTGTTCAAATACATCAGCCAATAGAAGGATGTCGGTTTTCATGTAAAGGTCCGAGTATTCACCCAAATTCTGGCATTGAAAATTTTTCCATACAAGCTGAGCTCGCATATAGTTTCTTCGAGGACATGGTTTATCTTCCAATTTATTATGAAACGCTTCAATTGGTGGTAGAGAAGTTTCGTTGAAACGGTCATTAGAGTCGATATAATCATATGGCATAACCCCTTTTTTCGTAAGAAGATTTATGTGTTCTTCGGGGAATTGAGATTTCAGGTTGGGAAAATCTTCCAAATATGATGATAATCGATCTAGAGAGGAAGCCATGAAACGGAAACTATCAATGAATCGGAAATTTACACAATATTCATCATAATGTTTAGTGAAACTAATGTATTTCTCTTTCGTTATTGGTAGCAAGTCAATTTTTCCTTCCATTCTTGTAGCGATATCTGCTATAACAAAGTTCGCATCATATCCACTCAGATTATGAAATACTATAGGGATCGTATGACTATCCTTATAGTTGATATTACATCCTTCGTGAGCTGCTCCGCGGTAATTGTTCTCTGCTATAATATGATTATGATCTCTAACCTTTTTTTCTCCTGGTTTGAAGATTTCCTCACAAATATGACAGTGAGTAGCTTTTTGAAGCTCAATTTCCTGTTGATGTGTCATATCGATATCGTAGGGGCATAAAAAAATTGTTTCAACATCTTCAGCAAATTGATTAATCTCATCAGCAAACCATTTCATACAATTGGGACCTCGATAAGAACGGTAGAAACTCAGAGTATCATCATATTAACACTTTACATAGTATCCGACAGCAGCAGCTTGATGTTCTTGATAGTTATTTTTAGTATTAGTAGGTTTAAGTATGCTTTCCAGGTCGGCGTAAATAATGAAGGGAACCTTCTCTTTGTTTTTATGATTTTTGAACTTGAGTGTATTGTTTCCTATCTCAGGTATTTTTATGGCAGTTTCATTCATTTTCCCACAATCCTCTGAATGATTATCAAGTTTTACTTGCGAACGGAAGTAGCGTAGACATCTATCACAAATGAATTTTTTATGTCGTTCCTTACTCAACTGACTGGATACAAGACGTGAAAGGCTTTTGATCCATACATAATGATATCGAACTGGAGTATCATCATCTGTATAGTGGTCTTGTACTAGGAGGAGGTTCACATGTTTTTTCATCTTGTTCTTGGTTAGGTAGGTAGGTAATGCAGTGAAATTCTTCTTCTCCTTCTTTAAAATGTAGACGTTGATTGATATCTGGTTCTGTTTCTCAAAATTTGGTATATGTTTCAGAGTCATCGGAAATCGTATTCCTTTCAACTTCAAAACTTTAGAATAGTGTGGATACTTGGATATTCGTTTAGGGATCATATCAACTGGATGTAATGCAGCGACCACAGCCCATGCAAAACATGCTTCATCATTGTTTTTTACGTTGATACAAGCATTCTTATTTTGAATTTGAGTAGGTAGTTTGATATAGGAGGATCCAAGTTGAGGAGTGAATTTATTTATATTTACCCCAAGGTTTACAACATTCACCAGAGCCCATCCACTATCCCTTTCTTGAAATTCTTCGAGTTCCTTCAAGATAGGTATCAAAACATTCTTATTGAACCATTCACTAATGTTTATATTTCGATATATAGGAGAATTTGATATAGTGAAGTATTTAAATTCCTTCTGAATCTTATTGGCTGTCATAATCTGAAACTCTCCACAAAACACCATATTAACCTTGACAGCTTCATCTTTCTTCAGAGCGTTCTGAATTTTTCGTCGAAATATGGCTTCACAGTCGATAAGGAAATCTTTAGGGTCTTTATGTTTGAGGTTGCTGATAACACCAGTTCGAATTCTCGATTCAAATGCAGACGTTGAATCACTCCAGTGAACTCTTTTACAAGCTGTTTCCTTTCGACTTTCGATTCCAGACCCCTTTTTCCTTAAGAACTTCAATTCAGATCTAGATGTCTTCACATGATTCAATATAGTCAGCAATTTCTGCTTCTCTCCTACTGACTTGCTTTTCTTCAATTGTTTATTTATTCTTCTTACGGCTAGAGAACACTGTTTTAATCCATCGGCAAATGTATTATCATCGTTCGTTGATATGAATAGAGCAATCAAAGACTTTATCAGCTGAAGACAATCTTCTACGTTGAACATTGTTACTGAAACGAATAAACCTTATTTTCAAACTATTCCAAACTACTCAAAAAATTATATTTATTATCGATATATGGTTACTATCGAGTATTACGTTGTCACTAACGCCATCTAGCGGAATCAGTCGTTTATAATACAAAGCTCTACATATAGGTTTTATGAAGGGATACGAAGATACACGAAGATACCCGAGGTTATGAGAATATACTCGAAGATATATAAAGATGAAAAAAAAAAACGGATACAGAACAGATATAAAACGGATACAAAGCGAATACTCAGCAGTCTCAATCTTCTCTCGAAAGAAACAAGATGTATACTTGTAGAATTTGTGACAAACAATTCACCTTCCCTAATAATTTGAGTAGGCATCTGAATATTCATAAACAAATTGACTTCAATTGTATCGAATGTGGAAAGAAATTCACACGAAGTGATACTTTGAAGAAACACATCTTCACGAAACATAATGAAATTCATGATCAGACGAGAGGCAGAGAAGATGAAACGAGCCAGCGCATCTATAAGAGATCACAGGACACAGAAGAAAGCCAACCAAACATTCATGAAGTTGATGATGACGATATAAATAATAAAGTTGATGAGTTACGCTTACTGTATGCTAAAAAATTAGATACATCTGAAAGAATTCAATATTTGATAGATCAGCTTCGAAAGGCTGAAGTTATTTATTAGGAAAAAATATTATGAACATATGTAAAATTAGTTCTCTCCAATAAATATTACTGATCTTTATTTTATCATTACAAACTATCTTGAATGCCCTAATTAATCCCCGTTAGAATAATATAAAAATCAGAGGAGAATATTATTGATTAACATTATCAGCAAAAATGGTAGATTGTTTTCACAACGCGGTTCTTTAAAAGCCACGAATGCAACAATTTCCCTACTAACACATATATACCTAGCCATAGATAGGACTAACCGACATCCTTAGACTGGTACTGGACCCTCGTAAGAGTTCTCTAGTGTGCTTTCGGAGAATCGTCGACCGCCCTTTTATACCGCATAAGCGGAACCTCGATATGTTACTATATGGAAAATCCAAATGATTTATAGCTCATAAAGCCCCTCAGGATTCTAGGACCTACACAGAGGTCTAAGGTAAGATATTTTCCATAGAGATAGTTAGTTTGAAAGCCTGGTGATAAATATATGCTAACTACTACACACCAAGTATATATCTGATACATACCTTCTTTAATGAGCTGAAGTTGAATGTAATGTTTCTTAGAATTGTGAAACCAGACTCTCCTTTTGGAAAAACTGCAGAGAAAATCAGAATGTTAGTCTGAATAATTAATAAATGAGGATAAGCAGAACTTCAACATAATTCTCAAAATCACTCTCAAGCATATAATTGAATTTGTGAAAGTTCCTGATTATTCTTTCAATTCATGATATCATCGCGTTTAATGAAATATTAAATAATAAATTAACAACCCTATAACCCCTTGTCAATTGCGCAATTGAAGTGTTAATACTCAAAGTCGTATGCACACGTTTTCTCATCGCTTTATGCTAACCGTTACAAATTTTTGTCAAAATTATTACAAGTTCATAAATCAAGTAAAATTTTTCCAAGTCCTGATTTTTCTCTAGTGTGAAATATCTTGAAAACTATCAGTTTTAGCGGAATAATAAATCGAAAAACACCCCCAACACCCCCGGCCGAATTTACTTGGCTTCTATAGGATGAGAGAATTTTTAACCCCATATCTCAACGGTTTCACATCCCCTTCAGCCTGAATCCAAATTAATTTTTCGAACGAAATTTTTTTAAGTCCTGATTTTACCTCTGATGTGAAATATCTCGAAATCTATAGGTTTTAGAGGAAAAATAAATCGAAAAACACCCCCAACACCCCCGGCCGAATTTACTTGGCTTCTATAGGATGAGAGAATTTTCAACCCCATATCTCAACGGTGTCACATTCGTTCAGCCTGAATACAAATTAATTTTTCGAACGGAATTTTTCTAAGTCCTGATTTTTCCTCTGATGTGAAATATCTCAAAAACTATAAGTTTTAGAGGAAAAATAAATCGAAAAACACCCCCAACACCCCCGGTCGAATTTACTTGGCTTCTATAGCATGAGAGAATTTTCAACCCCATATCTCAACGGTTTCACATCCCCTTCAGCCTGAATCCAAATTAATTTTTCGAACTAAATTTTTCTAAGTCCTTATTTCATCTGAAAATCGAAATATATCATAAATCTCGCATTTTAGCGAAAATTTTTTCAATAGTTCAAAAGGATATCACGGTTTTCAATATCATACCTCGAACTAACCCACTATTCAATCGAAAATATTCCAGCCAATTCCTATGATTTTACTAGAGGAGCACCCACTTCGACGACACTTCGCGAATAAGTAGATCTGAAGCAAATGTCCTTATATTTATTTCCTACGAAGTTGACGGATTTTTAACCTATGGATATGTAACATTATTACTGATTCAATTTTATGAAAATTCATCACTAAATGAGATTTCATTTACCATTTATTCAACTTCAAAGGCGGTAGCACTCAAAGTTTGAGGGTAGATTTCTTCTACTAGTTTTCCTGGAGATGTTTGCAGCATCAGAACATACCATCGCTGAGGGGTTTCATCAATTCTCCAAAAAAACTATGTAAGTGCAAGTGAAAAAATGGAAAATAAGAGGAATCGGTTCAGTGATAAACTCCATTTCATTATCAGCGCTACAGGTTTCCTGACATCATATTCACGACGTTGTCACTTTCAGAAATAAATCCTAGTAATAGCGGGCAAATTGATTGCGTCTAATATATCAGGAAACTCATATAAACATACCTTAGAGATATCAAGAATGGACATTCCTACATATATAGGTTTATCAAAAATCAACGATCGTTTTTCCATTTCAATTACAACTAAATCATCATCTAGTATCCTTCTATTTTTGAAATGTGGACTAGCAATTAAATTTTTAGCGCCCCATCTACCATCCCATTGCTTAAGTAGTCTAACAATTCGATATTTTCTAATATTCTCAATTGTCTTACCAAATACTGCATTATTCATCAATTTAAAAAGGTTTTTTTCAAATTCATTTCGAGCATTCTGTCTCAAACATGTATTTTTATCAATATAAACTTTCAACCAAGCAGATTGTTTGAATTTGAGTACTTTATGAACTTTTTTGAGTAAAAGACCATGTTTTAGCGCTTGTTTCAAATTTCTATAGTGAATAACATAATTTTTTTTTGGAAATAAAGTAGTTAACAATTTTGTTTGTTTTGAGCCAGGAGGTATACGTGTTTCAGCACAAAATGGTAGATCTTTATGCATATCATGCAATTCTCTAGGATAATCCAAATCAACTTGTAAGATATAACCTTCAGGAGCATCATCAGGTATCTCAGTAATATCAATATTTACATCAACCCACTCAAATCCTCCATAGGGAAGAAATTGACTCATCGCCCAACCATACAAATTGTTTACATCTAAGTATAGTAGAAATTTGTCTTCTTCTTTTTTATCATATTTTGATCCCATATATTTATTATTAGCATGACTCAACCTGTTCGAACAATGATTTAACCCACCTCTAATTCCATCTTCTATAAAAAGCAAAATATCAATATCTTTAACGATTTCTAAATCTATATCTGTGATTTTTAACATACAATCCCATGTATACCCAGGTAAAGTGAAGTAATGAATTGGATCTAATTCATATTCTTTGATGCTACTATCTCTAAATTGTTCAAAAATGTCTGCTAAAAGCATTATATCAGTCTTCAGATATAACATCATATAATCCTTCATAGTTTGACAGTTAAATGTAGACCAAATTTGTTGAGCATGTAGGTACTGTTCATCACTTATTCCATCGTTATTCAATTGATTATAAAATTTTTCAATAGAAGGTAGTATCATATAATTTTTCTTCACTATCAATATAATCGTAAGGAAAAACACCTTTTCTAGTTAATAATTTCAAGTTATCTTCATCGATAAATTGTTTTTTCAATTCATTAAACTGATCTAATGTTAGATATGATGCTAGATTCTCAAGTGAGCTGTTCAAAAAACGAAAACTATCGATAAACCTAAATTTAATATTAGTATTAGAATCATATTTTGTGAAGCTAATATATTTTTCCGTGTTAATCGGTAACAGAGAAACAAATCCATGTTTAGCAAGCTCTCTTATTATTAAGTGCGCATCATATCCACCAAGATTGTGAAATACTACTGGAATGATAAAGTTCTTCTTATAATTGAGGTTACAACTATTATGAGCTCGACCTCGGTATTCCCCAGTAAAATGATTATGATCTTTAACTATCTTATCACTTGAGTTGAATGCTATATTGCATATATGACATGAATCTTCATCATTACCCCAATAATTCATCGGTTGAACATTTTTAATTTTTTGTGATAAAGTATCTGCTATCTCTACTAATTTAGATGAAAACCAATTCATACAATCAACTCCAGTATAACTTTCAAAATATGAAGGTACACATTCTTCATACATACTTTTTAGATAAAACCCAGCACTGATAGGTATATGTTTTTGATATTTAGTTGAATTCAACTTTACTTCGTTTATAGGTTTCAAATATGATTCAAAGTCACAATATAAAACGAAGGGACTTCTTTGTTTAAATCGATGATTGGTAAAAGTAATATGAGACTTTTCTGGAAACATTATTTTACATGGTATATGTTTCGAACATAGTTGGGTATGATTATCTAATTTTTCTTCTGAAGCGAAGTAATTAAGACATTTATTACATATAAATTTTTTCGTTTCATGCTTACTAAGTTGATTTGATATTAACCTTGACAAATTTTTAATATAAACATAATGGTACTTAATCTCATCTTCATCAAAATTATTTTCATCAGGTTGATATTTATTTTGTATAAGTAGCAAATTCACATGTCTTGTTTTATTTACTGATGAACAAATACGTGTAGGAACTACTATAAATTTTTTTTTCTTATCCATCTGCAGTGAAAATATATTTATTGATAAATCATTCAATTTTTCAAATTTTGAAATATCTTTAATAGCTATTGGAAAATTAATAGTATCAGTATTGAAGATAGTACTAGGATGAGGATATGATGAAACTCTATTACTATTTTTTGATGGATATAAGAATGCTAGAATACTCCACATAAAACAAAGATTATCATCGTTCATAATATTTATACACGCCTTTTTAAATTGAATTTGTTCAGGTAAACGAATATAAGAGGTTCCACCATTTCCAAATTCTACCTTATTAATATTCACTTCTAATGAAACAATTGAGTGAAGAGCAAATCCACTTTCTCTTTCTTGAAAGGATTCTAGTTTCAAGTTCAATTTTTCTACTACACTTCGTTCAAACAATTCCTTTAAATTTGTACCTAAATCAATTATTTCATTTTTAGTTGAAAAATATTTGAAATCTAATAACTCATCATTGCCACTTTTTTTAATAAACTGACCACAAAAAACAGTATTCATTTTGATTACTGAAAAATTTTTTAACACATTTTTTATTCTAGTTTTCAATAGAAAAAAAACATCTTGGAGAAATTCATCGAATTTTATATGCTTTAAGTTAATTATCACACCAGTTCGTATTCTCGATTCAAAAGCTGATTGAACATCTATCCATTTTACTCGATTACTTCTTTTATTACTGGATACTGCTCCACCCTTATGAATAATTGAAGATTTCAATTGAATTTTATATCGTTTCAAATGACAAATAGTAGTTTGAATTTTAACTTTCTGACCATGGTTTACATTTTTTTTTAAATTATTCAATAAACGAATATGTTTATTTATAAGTTTAATCCAAGTATTAATTATAATAATATCTTTTTCACGAATAAAAAGTTTAAATGCATCATGAAATGAAGTGATGTTACATACCTCCATTATTTTATTTTAACAATCTCAAATAGGGGTGTTGAAATTAAGTGTGAGATTTGCTTTTCTCCGTTATATTTGAGACCAAATTCTCCAGACTGGAAACGTTCAATTTGAGGTTTTAAAATGCTGGTCATTCGTTTAGGTAGAAAGATGCTGTTCTCCTCAAGGTCCACCACAATTGATTCTCCATACAATGAATTTACTAATTTCCACTTCAAGATTGGATATATCTTATTAACTTCCAATGTTTTCATAGATACCGTTGGTTTTCCAACATCTGAAAGAGTGCTTGTCATGTTAATAGATGATAGATCCATTTTTACTAAAAAAAAAATATTATTTTATACAAATTAATTATTATTTAAAAAAATTGAAACTTACTTGGTGGTACAGATGAATAATTTCGAGATAGACTGAAGGAAAGATGATGATCACTCATATTTATATTATCATGTGGATTACTCATTGGAATAAATTATGACGTAAGAAAAATTATTTCATAGTTGACTCTCGTTAATTCAAACCTGTTCCCTACTATATTTCGAATTAAATCAATACATTTTCATACACTTGGTAATTCGAACGAAAAAATTATTGCAGAGAGAGATTGTAAGTACGACAAGTTCAAACTTGTATGGAATTCTCAATCGATGATTTCAAACTATTGTATGTAAATTATCATCGAGGACGCGAGTTACTCATTGGAATAAATTATTTCCTAGATTTTTATTTTAACATAATTTTTCAATATAAAGTCATTTGATGAAAAACATAGATGTATCATCGAGGATGTGGAATAAATTATGACAAAATGATTTCATAGATTTTTATTTCGATATAATTTTTTCAATATCATAAAGTATTTTAGGTTTGATGAAAAACATACATTCACTTAATATTAAATTCTCAATCGATGGTTTCAAACTAACAATTGATACAATCAAAGCTTCAATCGATTCAGTACTATTCTTCTTGATATCAGTTATTGTATGTAAAAAACAATTTTCATAGTAATCTCTAAAATTAATATTTATTAACATATCTAACCTAGATTTTATGAATTTATTGTGAACTTCTAAGATCTTTGATATATTTTCAGAGTTTAAATAAACATTATTAGTCATTCTTGAAATTTTTAGTATCTTGAATCCATATATAGTTGTAGTTTTCAGGCATATATCTTCAATGTATCTAATATCGTTTTCAACATCAAGTTTCAACAGCTCTATGAGCATAATCCATTGTTGATAATCAAAGGATATGGAAACTCTTTTCTCAAGAAACAAGGAGTCTTCAGTAGCAGACAGTTTCACTGATGGTTCAAATCTTCTAATACTGCTCAAACCACAATCGATGTCGTGTTCACCAATAGAGAGATTTGTATTTAAGATGAAATTTTTTTCCATATCAATTATTTTAGAATCGATGGAAGGATTAAATTGACTTTCTTGATTGAACATGCTACTTATCAAACAGTTTTCACATAACTAAATAGAATTTCAAAGTTGATTTGTCTTATTAATCCATGAGTCATGTGACTTATCTAATCCTAACCATCTTACTAGCACTTTATTTCCTTTTTTTCGTAAAATTTTTTCAAATAGATATACATCTGAATACATAACCTTCTGGAGTTCTGATTCATAAAAGGCACCTCTAATAGGATTTTCTTGTAAATCATCTAGAAGATAAGTTACTGGATTGGTTATCTGAACCTTACTTATTTTAAATATTTCAGTTGTCCAATTTGGTAGATATCCCTTGTTGAAAATGTGCTTAAATTTACTTATTCGTACCATATCACCAAGCTTAAATTTACCACGACCGGCAATTTTTATATGGTTGTATCGACTTCTGAGTATAGATTGTTCATTTGCTTTATTCACCTTAGTAGGACTAATTCCAATTGTACTATGTTTTGTTTGATTATATTCTTCAACAATTTCTGAGAGAACATCAATCCATTTGTAGGTTCCATTCAAACTGAAGTACTTGAAAAGCTTTTCTTTTAATGTTCGTATAACTCTTTCCACAATTGCAGCTTTTTTATCGCTATAGGTGTTATAATGATTAATTTTATATTTATTCATTAATTGACTAAATTTACTATTGAAAAATTCTTTCCCCTGATCAGTCTGTAAATTTTTTGGATGATTCTTTTCAAGAATTTGTTGAAATGCTTTAGATACTTCTTCACCAGTTTTTGTTTTTAAAGGAATCGCCCAAACATATTTAGAAAAGCAATCAATAACAACAAGAATGAATTTGAATTTCTTATTGAAATTAGCATACAAGTCCATCTGAGCAAGATCAGCCTGCCATAAATCAGATAAACCTTTAATGATTGTTCGTCTTCGTTTAAATTTTTTCTTAATAGGACTATGAAGTTCCTTAACTACTTGTAACTTTTCTTTAGAATACTTCATGATTCAGCGGTTGTTACATAAATATCTTTGAATTTAGCTAACAATTCATTATATAAGGATTTTAGATTTTTCAATTCAGTTTTTATAGATTCATTTTTCTCAGAGAGTTTTTCTGTCAGAAGATTTACTCGACTATTCATATCAGTTAAATCAATTTTTCTCTCAGACATATCATTAATTATATTATTCACATCTTTTGCGATGTCTTTTACTCTAATTGACATATGATTTTGTTCATCATTCAGATGTAATATATCTGATTTCGTTGTAGATAAATGATTATTTATTTCTGAGACTGATTGAATTGAATTACCCACATTTTTCATTATAACACCCATATTAATAGATATCTCATTTAATTTACTGTTTTGTTGTGATGAATCTTCACTCAACTGATGTATTTTTTCATATATTTCCAATTTAATATTTTTCAAGGTGGAATCAACATAAAATTTGTTTGCAGCATCATTAATATGTGTGGGTATTTTTAAGTTACATAATTTATGATTCGTAAAATCATATTCTCCTTCTTCTGTTAGCGGGAAGTGTTGATATTCAATATATCTACGTTTAAGATTATTTTCTCCACCAGAGGAGGTACCTCCAAACTTGCTGAGAGGCATCGTTCAAATAAACCTATACGAAACTGAAGTATTAATATATAACATTAGCTTCGCGTAGCTCTTCTATTATAGATTGTATTTCATTATCAACTGATGAATTTCCTGCTACTTTTGATGCAGTCAATAATCGTAAGCGATCTACTAATTCGTTTACATCATCCCAATATACGTACTCAATAGGTTTCTCATTATATGTCATCAAACTTCCACCTTGATTTGAAGTAAGAGGTTTTATAATTTCAGTCCATTTAAATCCATTATTTCCACGTCGTTGTTTTGAAGCATCGTAACCTCTCTTATGAACGTTTGTTAGATTTAAAATTTGTTTATACAATTGCAAATCCTCTTTGTTGTAGTCGGTAGGTTGTTTACTGAATAATAAATTATAAAGTCCAGATGTACCGGGAAATCGATATTTATCATCTATTATGATTTCACTTGTTTTAATATCGAAACCGAGAGTTTTTTTACCTAGAAACCATTTGGATATTTTATAATCATATTTTGGACCATATGTTGGATCAAGTAAAACATTTTCCTCAGGCATCCATATTGAGGCAACATAAGCTCTAGCTGCAGCTGGATATTGGTTTAAATATTCATCAATAATAGATGGATCTTTTATTTCTTCTTGTATTTGTTGAATTTCTTCCTCTTCTTTAGTTCTATCAGTTCCTTCTTCTTCTTCTTCAGTTTCGGCAATGACCGTTGAAGGTATAAATCGAGGTGATTTTGGAGGTAATTCAAAAGATAATTCAGGTTTAAAGGCAGAACTTCTTATAGGTGTTGATGATGTAAATTTATAGTTTTTCTGTTCAAATCGTTGAACAGGTGACTCAGTTTGAAACAGCTCTGGAACAGCTAGCTGTTTTGGAGCTGTATAAAGCTGTTTTGGAGCTGTATAAAGCTGTTTTGGAGCTGTATAAAGCTGTTTTGGAGCTGTATAAAGCTGGTTTGTAGCTGTATAATGCTGGTTTATGAGAATGAAGATCCTGCAAAGAAGCTTTCAATATTAGAAACATTATTAGCAAAGTAATTCACTTTAATAATTCTATTATCTAGAAATATCTGAAAATGTATTAGTTATTAATAAATGATCTATATATTTTTATTGGTTTCATCACAACACTTTTCTAACATGAAATATAACCCAAACCTTACAAAATAATCTCAAATGAAATCTTTTCCCTCTCATCTCATAGAAATCTCATCTGTATGATTATGAATCATATACATATTAACCTTGAATGGAAATTAAAAAAATTTTTTTTTTTGAAAACTGAATTTGACTAGAAAAATTCATGAAATTTCAATAATATATTGAAATGGTACTTGAAGAAGTTTTTTATGTTCAAAGATATATCTACTACTGTTTTCTACTGAGTTACCGTTTTCTTCTAAGGTCCCTAACGCCTGGCGTGAGACCCCTAGCACCTGGCGTGGGACGTCTAAGGTGCCGGTGCGTCTAACGCCTCTAATTATCAACCCCACCCCTCTTTCCAAGCCGCCAGGGGGTCAGACACCCTCCGGGGTGGTCAGCCGTCCATCCAAAACACATCATCTCTGGACCTTGAAAACCCTACCTTACACGTATACACCTCAGCCTCCAACCCCTCATCCTCAAACCCTCCAACCGAAAATCTACACGTCTACACCGTTCAACACCTCATCCTCAAACCCTCCATTCGAATGACCTTGAAAACCCTGCCCTACACGTCTACATCCTAATCATATTGAAAACATCCAACCTACACGTCTACACCCTCCAACCCCCGTGGGACTTAGAAAATTTTCAAGAGGTACAAAAAAGTGCAGAATCGATCTTAGAATTCCTTATGGGAATTTACATGTAAAAATGACCGAAAGTGATCTGGAAGCGGTGTTGCCTATCTACTCCCTGAATTAATTTTTTTATTCTAATCTCCAGACCAGTTCATGTTAAACTAGGAATTCTTTCGAGGCACGCACGAACGGCGGCTTCATGAAAGGAAATTATTTTACTCTGGCCTATATATTGTAATAATAAACTACAGATTAGAAAGTTCACGAGAGCTATTGTAAAAAACGTAAATATATTCCTTCAGATGAGTTAATGAACGGAAAGTTTCAACAAAAACGCTGACGTCGGAATTGACACGTGTGGCTCGACAAGTAGTTGAGCTTTTGAAAAGTGCTAAGTTGAAATTTTGAGCGGGTGAACAAACTAAAAATTTGGAACCGACGGGTACGAGGTATTAAAAGGGCCAAAAGAGAGTTTGTCGGGGAGTCTTGACACGTCGGAAAAACTAATAAGATCGTCGAGAAAAGACTGCGGTGCGAGACTCGGTCTAAGAATTTAGCATTATTATAATTATATTGAGTGATATTAGTAATTATTTTTGGAAGTCTAAGAACCGAGTCAGAAGAATTAGAGAATTTGAATATAGTGCTAAGTTCCGGAACCAAGGAGTTGAAGAGTATCGGTAGTAGTTTTTTATCGTTTATTGTTCGTGTTAAATAGGCCGTTTCTTGTAGAAAATCGTGAGTGCCCAGTTTTGCTTTGAATGTATGGTCTTGGAGTCTAGGGGTAAGAAGTATGTAAAAATGTTGGTAAATGTTGAAATTGTCTAATTAAAATTGAGTCAGAAATTATGAAGAAGATGGAAGGTTGACATATCTCTTCGTAATTATTATGTTTGAAGAATTCAGACAAAATTAAGAATTATATAAATGATTCGTAGTGCTTGAGGGATCCGCATCGCCCTCTCCTTCATTATTCAGTGTGTCATATTTATTTAGATGATTATTGAGTTTAAGATTGATAAAACTTTTGTATTTGGGCACACTTTATGATTATACTTCTTAAAATCCATAATTGAGTTTCATTAGCATTTTCATTATCACAGAGAAAATTTATTAACATCAAAGACCTTCCATTTTCGCGAAGGCCGTGCCCTTCCTAGGACCGCTTGACTAGGATTGGTTCGCACCCCATTCATAAATAAGTCAATCTAGTAATATTTTCCATCCAACCACCTCCCACAAACAGGTGGCTTATTATATTTGGTGTCCGCTATGGGGTTAACTTTTTTTTTCTGTGTAGTGAATTTTATTTTATTTTTTTGAGAGAATTACGCGTATATGGTTGATATATTTTGGAAGGTGAATTTATTTCCATATTTTTGCATTTTGGTGTTACCTTTGGATTTTTCTTATGCATTATATGAAGCTGTCCGATCTTAATTGAGATATCTTAGCTAATTCGTCTTTGTATTTTCGAATTTCAATAAAATAGAAGTGAAACTAAAGATAGTTCAGTTAGTCAGCTGTACGAAAATAGAGAAATCTACGGAAAATACGGAAATCTAGTTAATTAGAATTGGAACGTTGACAAATTTATATTGTTTGCGGTGTTAGATACAGGGATTTCAGGTATAAAGTTAGAACAGCTGAGCAGCAGTATATAAAAGGGTATTATTTGTGTGTTTCAAATGCTCGTTTATTGTTTGGAAGAGATAGTCAGAGTTATAAGTCAATATGTCAACCACTCCTTCCACATTTATTAACATGAATACCATTAACAATGCAGGTTCCAGTAGCAAAGCAGCAGAAGGTAGAAACCCCGTGGTAAATTCTTTCGCGGCAGGTTTTCCGATGTATTCATTAGGTATGATCGCTAGTACGGTAGAAAATTTCAGTGGAAAATATAGCGCTAGGTATTTTGATAAGTTAGAGTTTTGAGCAAAATTAGATGGATGGTCGGAAGAGGATATATTGAAATTATTAAAATTTAAATTAGTTGGCGACGCATATAATTATTTCAAATCAGATCCGCAGCTAGAGAAATTGACGTATTTCGAATTAAAAACTCAGTTGCTATCGAAAATCACACCATTTAGGCTACCTGGAGAAAATCAATTTAATTTGAGTCGATGTTATCAAAGACCGAATGAAGATGATTCATCTTTTTGTACGCGATTACGGATGATCGGAGTAATATTATTAAAAGAGGATTTGGATGGAGCCGCTGCAGATGAAGCAGTTGGAATCGGAAAGAAAAACAAGGATTTGATTATGAATCAGTTCAAAATCGGACTGCGGAAGGATTTGATGAAGTTCACAGGAATCTTGTTGTTGAGAGAAGATAAATTAGATTTGGAAAAAGCGGAAGAAATTGTAAGATCGCAGGGAACTACCATGATGCAAGGGCAACCAGACATTTGAATATCGGCGATAGAACTGGACAATTTAGTGTCACGGTGGTCGAAGCAGGTGGAATTCGAGACCCGAGTGGACAACGAGGACAACGGAATGTTTTTCCTATGGCAAGTTGGGCCATATTTCACGAAACTGCAGGGGAAGGAGGTCAGGGACCTCGAGAGGAGATACGTACCGTCTCTGCAATCAGAGAGGTTATGAACCGAGAAATTGCTCGGGAAGAAGAGTAGGAACTGCAAATAATGAACGAGAAACCGAGTAAGGGTTAGGATTCCGTGTAAATGCATCAGATCAGAGAGCTAGGGGAAACAGGCAGGTCGGATTCACAGAAGGAACAAGATTTGCAAACGGAGCACGAAACACGCGCATAGCTGTGAGCGAGAAGATTTAAACCATTCTTTAAACGACAATGGCCAAAATCCTTCTGTCTGGATGGAGGCCGCTCAACAGTAAGACGGCAGAAGTATGATAGAATTCAAGGACGTGTACATAGGGCAACAAAGAATCGGATTGTAATTCCGGAGATTAATGTAGGAGATACCGCACTTAATCAGGATGAGGGTTAATGAGGTAATATGTAATTGTTTAGTAGATATCGGTGCGGCGGTAACATTAATCAAAAATGGAATGGTTCCTAAAGAGGACATTAGCACGGAAGGAACGAATAGGTTTCAATTAACTAGTATGACAGGACACTCGTTAACCACTTGTGGGACAGCGTGTATTTCGATGGGTCCCGAAAACGGTTCCGTGGGATGCTGTTGTATGCGACGACAACGCACTAGGAAACGTGGAAGTTATAATAGGTAGAGATTTTCTTCAAAGCTGTCAAGTCCATATTGACTATGTATACGGTACAGCTGTAACAATAGAGGGGATGATCTTTAGGTTAATTTACGATAATTCGGAAAAGAAGTAGAGTAATTCTGAGAATATAAGGAAAATTTCGGAAAAGGTACCAGGCGTCACGGAGCGAAATGTTAGCACAGATAAGTTGGGGAAAAATGACGCAATTAGTCATTCAGCAGGAATAAATAGAAAAGCGAGTGAATGTAAATTTGAGAATGAATTCTCACAAACGCACGATTGTAATGAACGATCACGCAACAACGAAGTAATTAGCGGAAAAGAGAGCCGAAAGCATGTGGTAAATGGAGAAATTGAAGAAAAAAGGGCTATGCAGAAGTCGAAGATCACAGGAAAAAAATCCGGATATATAAACACAATACGGGATAATGACAAAAGTAAACATGAAGGGCCAAGGTCAAGGAACCTCTCGCTTAACCAAACACAAGAATTCCAGCGAGTGAAAACTCATCCGATACATACGGTACGGGAGATCAAGGCGATTTCGCAGCATAACTGGGAGACGTATGTTATCTCGGAACGGAAAGTCAAGATTCCGGTGCGTACAGAAGCGTTAATACAGGTGAAATTGAAATCGGCAATAAAAGGAAAATTTATGATATGCGAGGCGAATAAGCTTATAAACGCTCAGGCAATGGTTACAAACTGTGTAGTGAAAAATGCAGATAGGATTTGGATACGAATAACTAATATTTCCAAGGGGGAAGTAACTTTACTAAAGGGGCAGAATGTAACAAAAGCCGTATCGGAAAAGCTATACGAGAATATAGAAAGAACAAAAGCGGCAAGAGTAAGGAAACTTAATGAGAAAACCAGTTATTCTAACTTAAGTCCGAGGGATCGAGTCTACCGTAGGAAAAAGGGGGTATCGAAAAAATTTATCAAACCATGGGTAGGACCTTATAGGATTTTGGAAATGCTTGGTCCGGTAAGCTGTAAAATCAGAAAATGTGAAGGTAAAGATGAACAAGTAGCTCATGTACATAGGTTAAAGTGGTACAAATCGAGGATACAAGAGAATATCTCAGAGGACGAGAGAGAAAGTTCAAAAATGCTTTTCAACGACCGCGATTCAGGACCAAGAAGTGTCGCGGAGGAGACAGAGTTGCCGTATCCCTTAATAATTCCACAGTGGATAGGAGTCGCCGAGGAAATATCGAGTGCAGAGTCGCAAATTAGCCACGATGAGGAACCAGAAGCACGAGATAGAAAATCATGGAAATTTCTAGAAGAGGCATATATTCAACATTGGATGTCAGAGGGCTGAAGAGAGAGGGATAGATGGCTGACTTACACCTGTTGCTGCTGCCAGTTGACGTGAACGCACTTTTATCTTCTTCATTAGGTGATCTTTGTTTTGGACAAAGATCCAGTTTTATTACGAAATAGTCCAGTTTCAAACGATGAAGTAAATTTGCAAAAGTCTTATGATTTGGTCGCCTCTTGCCTGGATATGAACATTAATACCTTCTAGCGGCAGAGCAACCGCAAAAGTTTTCTTGTGCAGGAACATAAATCATATCCTTCATTTCTTCATTTATCAAACGATTGTGAGGAGGCATTTCAATCGAAAAAGATTTGAAAAATACAACAATAAACTATAATCTCACAAAGATTATAGAGATTATATATGTTACCAGCAACATTTTCATCACAGTCCAAAGCACACTTTTCATAAATGAAATAATATTTGAAAACCCCTTCCGAGATAAGAATTATGAATAAAAAAAATATTCTATATACGCTAATATTTTATTTCACTACAATCGTATCGTCATACCATGACTTCTTCAAGTGAGTACTACTATTATATTGTTTTGATTCATAATTTCAAGATGAATTTCCGTCAAGTAAAGACCGAAACAATCGTAGATAAACTCTTCAATTACGTTTTTCTAGAAAACTGGCGAAATGATCGTGTTTCAAAAAGAGTGCCAATAACATAAAGATGATTTTGACATCGTATTTTCTGAACAATATTACTATTAAGTTTAGTAAAAAAGCTATTACTTAATTTCATCATCAGGAATGATTCACGTAATGCCCCCTATAAAAAAGTGAAGTTGTACATAAAATGATATTCCTCGTCCAAAGTTTTGCCTCTGTGCCGATTTTGATAACAGTTGAGAAATAAACAGTGAAATTATTGGGAGGGCACAAAAAAAATTCAACTTTAACGGCCGGTATCTTTTTCCACAGCAATATTTTATTGAGGAATATTTAACTCAATCGTCATATTTTGGTCCAAATAACCTGTCCTTAACCTATGTCCTAATAGTTATGGTTCATTATGTATTATAATGAAATATGCAAATTTATGCCAAACTTCTGAACGATCTACTGTACAGGCGGGGATATCGAGATGAGAGAACAATTGGACTTGAAGAGTTTAAAATATCAGGATGAGTTTGGATTCTGAATATATCAGTTATGTTTAAAACTCACACAAAATAGTGTCGGTGATTCGTGACTTATTCTTACTTGAAATTTTGTTTGTCAATTACTCTCGAAAATACGAATCCCATCGAGTTCAAATTTAGTATTCAGTTATGAATTATCGATACGAACGATTGTGATTAATTTCAGGAAGACAAATAACTAGAATTTCTTTAATTTTTTTATGTGATGTCTTCAAAAACTATGACAAACAAAGAGGAGTTCTGAAATTACAAAACGTTTATTTAACTTTCGGATGACAGAATACAGAATTCCGTCTTTGCTGCGCTTGTTCTAGGGAACATCTTTTGGCCATATGTCTGCAATTTTGTAATTCTGAGCTTAAAATGGTCATAACGACTAGTTTTGGCTCACTGATGAAGAATCCAAGCTCGGAAGTAATTTTGTGCGGCCGGTCCGTACTCTAACCTTCGAATAGAAAGGGCTAGATATTTGAAACTTTTAGGGTAGATTTGGGACCTAAATACCTCAGTAATCTTGTGAATAAACAAAACCGGTTCAATGATTTTTTTTATTTTTCCAATATTTTTGAAAATATAGATCCTGTCGATCTGAAATTTGTTATTTAGAGGAAGAATAATGACCCTATCGAGTTTAAGTTTAGCATTTAGATATCGAATAATCATACAAAGGTTAATTCCAACTGCTGAATAGACGTAAACAAGCTAATTTTTAAACGAAAAGACCTGAAGATTTGAGTATTATAAGGGGACGTTTGGGGTCTAAATATATCATTTAGGTTTTAAAATAGGCGAAAACGACATAAGTTTTCCCAAGTGAAGAACCATTAAAAATCCCATTTTTCGAATATTTCAGAATTTACAAATTAAATCTGCTTGAAATTTCGTATTTGGATGTAAAAGAACTATGCGAAGTACTATAAATTTTTGTATCAAAAACTTTACATATCCGAAGTTATGGAAGAAAGCCCTTCTGATTCCGAAACCAAAAGTAAACATGCCTAGTGAGTATAAAGATCTTAGACCCATCAGCATTCTTCCATGTCCATCTAAAATCCTAGAGATGGTAATTAATGAACAACTTTTAAATTAGATAGTTTTCAATAACATCCTACCAGAAACGCGGTCTGGATTTCGTAAGGACCACAGCTGTTTTACTACTCTATCTGATATTATAGATGATAATCAGTATACTACCATGCTAGTTTTATTGGATTACATTCGAGCATTTGATACATTAAATCGCTCAGTATTGTTAGCAATGCTCCACTATATTGGACTAGATGAAAGTGCAATCCAGTTTTTCAGAAGCTACTTTGAGGGTACATAACATAGAGTAATGATCGATAATACCGCATCCCAAGATCTAATAAGCACAACCGGCGTAATGCAAGTTCAATCTTGGGTCCCGCTTTATATGCCATTTATACCTCAGAGCAAAACCGCTGCTTCAAAAAAATCAAAAGTTCATTATTACGCTGACGATACTAAAGTATACTTATCATTTAGAAAAAAAAAATCATGACACATGTGAAACAATGAATAGCGAGCTCGCTGAATTGAGAGAATACTCATTACATCATAATTTGTTTCTAAACCAGGAGAAATGTCGTGTTATGTTATTCGGCCCAAGGAGTCACTTTCAAGTTATCAAACGAATATTAAATATAAAAAAGGAGATAAATTGCTGAGAATAGAAGACACCAAACGAAATCTAGGACTTTCATTAGATAGTAATTCGAGGTTCGCTAAACATGTTTCGAGTTATATTCAGCGTGCTCACTATAAACTAAGAATATTATACAATAATCGCCACTTCTTCCTAGAAGAAATGAAGAAACTGTTATGCGATTTTCTCATTCTGCCAACCTTCAACTACGCCGATGTCGTTTATAGCAATTGCCTCACAAGTGCTCAGAAACTGAGAATTCAACGAGTTCATAATTCTACGCTTCATTCTGATGCTGATTCTCTCTAAAGTTTATAAATATCCCTCGGATAGACTTTACAACGAGGCTAATGTTTTTGATCTCCGATAACTTTATCATTATAATACACTCCTAACATACCACAAGAGTGTAAACACTTTCATTTTGCCATCTCACTCCTATTCCTCTCGGAAAAATCATCTCCACAAAATTCCCCAAACACAAAAATTAGTTGGGCAACGATCTTATCGATACCTAGCTCCAAAAATGTATAACATGATCCCTCTGTGTATACGCAGAATTGGTAACCTAATGCTGCTAAAAAAAAGAACTGAACTCCTTTATTCGTGGTGAAACACGACAAAAAATTGCAGGTTATGTGGACAATAGATAAACTGTTTTGTTATTAATGCACTGCTGCTGCCTCACTCCAACACTGCTCATGTGATCTATTGTTCGAGATTATGTTAATAATATTTCTCCTTTCTTCATCTCACAATAATTTCATCTATGTTCAAATATTTTGGGAATTTATTGGCCCATAACATCTACATTCGGTATTGCACACAAGGAAAATGTTCTTGAAATTGGTTCTTGGTGACTGATGAAATGATCCTTGGGATTCACTTATTTGATCTTACTGATGTCCGAATATTATTCATTGTAACATTGTCCGCTTCTTCTCGGAAATCCTCATAATATGTGTCAATCCTAACAACTCACGGGTATTATTATAATGGTCTTATATGGATATTATGTTAAAAAAAATTGGAAACCCCTCGTTTTTTTTTCTTCAAATTTCAATAATTTACTCCTCGATATACTATCTGTATTTTAGAAAAAAAAATTAAAATTTAAAAAGCTCCTTCTGGGTGTTACAGTTTCTTTGTCAGTTAGTATACAACAATACAGTGTGTATTGTATACTAACGGACAAAGAAACTGTAGCACCCAAAAGGAACTCTTTAAATGTATCAAAAAAAATTGTAAACCCTTCGTTTTTTTCTTCAAATTTCAATCATTTACTCCTTGCTATACTATCTATATTTTACAAAAAAAAAATTAAATTTAAAGAGCTCCTTCTGGGTGTTAAAGACAACAATACAGTGTGTATTGTATACTAACTGACAAAGAAACTGTAACACCCAGAAGGAACTCTTTAAATGTATTAAAAAAAATTGTAAACCCTTCGTTTTTTTTTCTTCAAATTTCAATCATTTACTCCTTGCTATACTATCTATATTTTACGAAAAAAAAAATTAAATTTGAAGAGCTCCTTCTGGGTGTTACAGTTTCTTTGTCAGTTAGTATACAAATGTAATATACCACTTTATCTATAACCCACTCAGAGTCGATTCCCTTGATATATAAGGTGTTTATCTCATTATAAAAGAGGGTGACTGTGTGTAACTTTTTCCTACTTTGAAAAAAAAATTAGTCAATTCCAATTTTTAAATAATGAAATAAGCAAAAAAACGAAATAATACCTAATATAAACCTTTTTCTGACTATTAACCCTTACCACTGTCACCATTTACTATTTACATTCTACTCATAATTCCTGAATCTAGTTCCCAATTCGAAAATATATCAAATCATATACTCACTTTACTAAACTCTCTTTTTGGAAAGAACTTGGCTTCGTGCTCGTCGCACGAAGGACAAGTCTTTTGTTTTAAAAGTATTTTCTGATCAGATGTATAGAGCAAAAATAACACATGTAAATGATATATCACATATAATGAACTATTATCGTGTCGATCAATAGAAATTTCAATATTTACAATTTTTCACAGTCTTTTGAAAGGCAATTGATGTAAAACGATATTCTAAAATCAAATCCTGGTAAGTATTTAAATCAATTTTTTGGAAGACTTCAGGACCCTGGATTGTCAATTTTAATAAGTCATATTCTCATTCTCGCTTAGAAACAATTTATATTGAAAACCAATAAAGAGATGTTAGTGACGTTACAAAAAATCCTACTTTTTTCGGGACGTCGATCCACAAAACCTGATACCATGTTCAATAGCTGAACCCTCTACACGGGAGTGTTGGCCTTAGCCCAAAGGCACAACATCCCTTCAAGAACAAACACTATAATATATGTGTATTGTATACTAACTGACAAAGAAACTGTAACATCCAGAAGGAGCTCTTTAAATTCAAAATTTTTTTCGGTAAAATATAGATAGTAGAGTAAGAAGTAAATGATTGAAATTTGAAGAAAAAAAAAACGAAGGGTTTACAATTTCTTTTAATAAATTTGTTTATAATGTGTTTGTCCACCGCGATTATCTATACACTCCCCAACACAACTTGGCATTGATGCAATAAGATAGTCTATTTCTTCTCGGGGGATACTATCCCAAGCTACCTGTAGTTTATGTCTCAGAGCAGGCAAGGTTCGTGGGGGCTGGGGTAAATTTCCAATCCTTCTACCCATGATGTCCAAACATGCTCTATGGGCGACAGATCGGGGGATCTGGGCGGCCATGGCAAAAGATTTACATGGGTCGCTTCAAAAAAGTTTAAACTAACTCTGGCAACATAAGGTCGAGCATTATCCTGCTGAAATATTGGATTCTCGAACGGGTTAAGGTAAGGGAGAACATATGGCTCCACTATTTCTTGAAGGTAACGCAGCGCTGTCTTGTTACCTCGAATAAAGACTAAAGGTGACCTTGCATGTGCAATAGTACCCCATACCATAACGCCTACTGTCCGGTGTACATGACGCTCAATATCAAACTGAGGTTCACGTCTTTCCCCCCGACGTCCTCTAACCCTTCTTCGGCCATCATGTGAACCCAAAGAGAATCGAGATTCATCAGAAAAGACGACCTGATGCCATTCCACATTCCAATGTTGATGTTCTCTGCACCACTGTAATCGTCGCCGGCGATGCTCTGTGGTAAACCAACAAGCTTTAGAATTCATGAAAGGGCTGTAATGATACAGGGATTAATTTATTGGACAAAAGCAAATTCAACGCGAGGTTCAATTCCCCATAATTAATTGGTTTATTATATTCTCCAGATCACTTAATGTTAAACTTAGGAATTCGCTTTCGAGGCACGCCCGAACGGCGGCTTCTAAAGGAAATTATTTCACTCTGACCCATATATTATAATAACAAACTACACATTAAAAAGTTCATGAGAGCTAATTGTACGAAACGTAAACATATTCCTTCAGATGAGTGCAGGAACGAAAATTCCAAAGAAACACGCTGACGTCGACAAAGACGTGTGGCTCGACAAAGAGCTGAAATTTTGAGAAGTGCTTAGTTGCAATTTTGAGCGGGTGAACGGATCAAAAAAATTTGGAAGGAGAAAACCGACGCGTACGAGGTACTAAGAGGGCCGAATTGGAGTTTGTGAGAGGTTCTTGACACGTCGGAAAAACTAGTAAGATCGTCGAAAAAAGATCGCGGTGCGATGCTCGAATTGATCTCAGAATTTAGCATTATTATAATTATATTGAGTGAAATTTGAATATCAAAACAGATTTAATCTGTTCAATCGAAACCAAATTTATTTCATTTACTTACATGGGCCAAAAATCTGAAAAGATTGATAGATATTTAAAGAAAAAAGAATAATATAACATCTCTTTTAAAACCATTAATTCTTCAGGCAGCTTAATAAAAAATAATAAAGATGTCATTCCTAAAAACAAAAAATCAGGAGTTTACAAGTTAACATCTAGTGATTGCCCATGTGTATATGTGGGACAGACAGGCCATTCATTCCAAACAAGGATACGACAACATGAAAAAATGTTATATTAATAATAAACCGAATTCAACTTAGGCCAACCATTTGTTAGAGACTGGCCATAATTTTAATATGAACTATGAAATATTACATATCGAAAACAAAAGTCAGAAACTAAATCTGTTAGAAACTTTAGAGATCAATAGATATAATAAAAGACAAATTTTATTGAATGATCAAATAGATTTAAACAGATCCCCCCTACTTAATATTTTTTATTAATTGTAAACCATCTCTTTCCACCCCTCTATTTTTTGTACTAGAGCTGTGTATTTAAGGTCATGTTTTGCATTGTGTACATCAGTTTAAATACTCACCTGATGAAGTCATGGTATGACGAAACAATTGTTGTGTAAATCAACGAAATAGTGGAAGTTGACATTTGTTTTTCTTCTATGTAATGAGGGGTGCATACTTTGTGTGGGTGGATGTAAAAATAAAACTGTTATTTTTAGGAAAAACAACTTTGTAACTTCTTGTTCTATGTTCTTTGTCTAAAATTTTAACCTAAAACTGCCACATGTTATATTTAGTTAGCTGTTAGAAATGTGAATTGAGAAACCCGAAGAATAGCATTGTTTTTGATTTCTTCCAGAATCATGACATCAAATCGTCTATTTCTTCGATTATAACAATAAGAATTAATAACATTCTTATAATCATATATCGGGTGTTTTTTTAGAGTGATAGAAAAAAACCGAGACTACATACTAAATTCTTCTAAATGCATTACTACCTGATTCTGTTGTATGTATAAGAGAGCGTTAGTATAATGAGAAGGATAGCATAACAATTGCGAAATTAAATATTGAAAATCATTCTATAGCAGTTCAAAAATGTATAAATTTTTGCTTTCACAAACCTTGTGTTTAACACAAGCTTTGCTTTCTGTAGTAATTATGTTTTACCTCGTTATAAATTTCAATTTTATGAAAGTCCTAAAAAACTTTTTAAAATTAAATTAAATAAATGCCTTAGAAACATTGCTTTTTTAAGTAGACATACAAATTCAACACTAAGTATACAGTTTTAAGAGATGATAAAAGAATCCAAAGAGAATATAGAATATTTATCGAACTTAGTGTTAATTCTAGATGTCTATTGGATGAGTTCAATGAATACCCCATATTCTTTGGATTAAAATTTAAATATCAAAACAAATTGAAATATGTTTATCTTCTACAATTTTAATTTCCAAAAGAATTTTTTTATTCAAAAAACTTTTAGAATTAAATTAATGTCTAAAACAAGCACCGCTCACATTTAATAGACGTATATAATCAAAACTCAATATACAATGTCAAATGAAATAAATAACACAACAGATATACGAAAGTAATTAAAATTAATAAATAAATATTCAAAGGAGACAAAATTTTGTTTCTGGTTTTATCTTAAGAAATACTACTTGCCTTATAAAAACATGAACACACTTGAAGGACTTCCCAAAGAATATAATTTATTTGAAATATTTAATATATTTAAATATTCGAACAAATTATTTCAAAAATCTCTAAAAAATGTGCACTATATCTTCAAAAAACAAATATAATTCTAGATAATCCCGTCTTCAGCCCTTTTTCAATATTCCAAATATCAAAATCAAAAACATAACCTATTCAAAAAACTTTTAGAATTAAATTAATGTCTGAAACAAGCACCGCTCACATTTAAAAAAAAAATTCTTTTGGAAATTAAGATTGTAGAAGATAAACATATTTCAATTTGTTTTGATATTCAAATTTTGTTATATTTCTTCTATCAAGTAAAAAGTCTTTCTATTTTATTTTATATATAATATATAATTATATTTTGGCTTCAATAAATCTCATTATGGAATGTCAATGAATTTAAGTAAACCTTAAAATAACTCACTTTGTTCTTTGATTTTGTTAGAACATAGATCAATCTTGAATATATAGTTGATCTGTAGTTCGAAGCTTAAGTCTTTTAACACGTGAGTGATGTAGGTTATGTTTTTGATTTTGATATTTGGAATATTGAAAAAGGGCTGAAGACGGGATTATCTAGAATTATATTTGTTTTTTGAAGATATAGTGCACATTTTTTAGAGATTTTTGAAATAATTTGTTCGAATATTTAAATATATTAAATATTTCAAATAAATTATATTCTTTGGGAAGTCCTTCAAGTGTGTTCATGTTTTTATAAGGCAAGTAGTATTTCTTAAGATAAAACCAGAAACAAAATTTTGTCTCCTTTGAATATTTATTAATTTTAATTACTTTCGTATGTCTGTTGGGTTATTTATTTCATTTGACATTGTATATTGAGTTTTGATTATATAAGTCTATTAAATGTGAGCGGTGCTTGTTTTAGACATTAATTTAATTCTAAAAGTTTTTCGAATAAAAAAATTCTTTTGGAAATTAAAATTGTAGAAGATAAACATATTTCAATTTGTTTTGATATTCAAATTTTGTTATATTTCTTCTATCAAGTGAAAAGCCTTTCTATTTTATTTCTTCGGATTATTTTATTTCTTTTTGATACTGTGATTAGTTTTTGAATATCAAAACATATTGAAATATGTTTGTCTTCTACAATTCTATGTAAAGTATTTAAATATTTAAAGGAGACAAAATTTTGTCTTCTTTAAATATTTATTTATTAATTTTAATTACTTTCGTATATCTGTTGGGTTATTTATTCCATTTGACATTATATATTGAGTTTTGATTATATACGTCTATTAAATGTAAGCAGTGCTTGTTGTAGACATAAATTTAATTCTAAAAGTTTTTGAATAAAAATTTTTTGAAATTAAAATTGTTGAAGACAAACATATTTCAGTATGTTTTAATATTCAAATTTTGTTATATTTCTTCTATCTAGTAAAAGGCCTTTCTATTCTATTCTACTGTGATTAGTTGAAACTTTGCCTATTAAAAAGAAACTGTGATTCTAAGGCATTCAATTAAATTTCAAAAAATTTTTGAGAAATTTTATAAACTTAAAATTTGAAAATCAAAACAGATTTAATCTGTTGTCTTCTACAATTTTTAATTTCAAAAAATTCTTTGAAGAGACTTTGACTTTGACGTCTATTAAATATGAGCAGTGCTTATAAAGACATTAATTTAATTCTTAAAGTCTCTTCAAAGAATTTTTTGAAATTAAAAATTGTAGAAGACAACAGATTAAATCTGTTTTGATTTTCATATTTGTAATAATCCTTCTACCAAGTAAAAAACCATTCCTTCTTAAAATTTGAAACGAGGTATAACAGAAGTACTATGTATGATAATCAAGATATTGAAGAAACCTTCTATCAAGTAAAAGAATTCCTACAACCTTGTCGACGCAGACGAGATTTATGAATAATTTATACAGATAATTTCTTCGGCTATTGAAATATGCACAATTGAATGGAGGGTTGAGCTGGTAGATAGGAGAAGAAAATGTTAGATTACATAGGGTTTGATGAAATCAATAAAGGTTAGGGACAGAATGTACCTACTTATGAGGAAAAATCTGAAAGTAATCACTTGAGAAATAAATTTAAAATCTATAGAAATAAATTGAATAATCTTATAAAGTAAGTTAAATCGGTCAACATCGGATGAGAATGAAATTTCAGAGGTATTTAATGAATATTTGAGTAATATTGGTAGAGACTTTGCACAAAAGATTAATGCACCGAAGAATGAATTCAAAAGAAATCTGACTCATTTTTTGTAACTCCTACGGATAGAAATGAGCTGTGGAAGGTGATAGCTAGCCTCAAAAGCGGTAAAACTCCAGGAGTTGATGGCATAAAGGCTGAAACAATAAAAGAAATTGGCATTGTTGATCCCCTCTTATACCTCATGAACAAAATTTTAGGAATAGGAAAATTACCAGCATTGTTTGAAAAAATTGTAATAAATCCGTTGTTCAAGGGTGGAAATAGTTCAGAAAATACCAACTGTCGACCTGTTGAGTCATCACTAACTTCACCAAAATTTTTGAAAAATTTTTGAAATTCTTGAAATCGAGGATAAATAGTTACCTGGAGAGGCATATTATACTATCAAGAATGCAATTCGGTTTCCTAGAAAAAAAGTAAACTAAGGATGCTATTGCTGAAGTATTAGATAGTATATACAGCACTGGAGGATGACAGATGCGTTCTGGTTGTTTTTCTTGACCTCACCAAGGCGTTCGATACGGTAAGCCATTCAAAGATTTTGAACTTACTTGAGGAAATATGTTTTAAGGGACTGGCATACGAGTTGACTAAAAACTATTTATCGAACCGTCAGTAAGTGTGTCAGATAGGATCATCCCTAAACAGTTGTCGTCTGGTTGAATGTGGAGTACCTCAAGGTACGGTGTTGGCTCCAGTTCTATTCTGTATTTGCATGAATAATCTATTTTGCCTTGAAATAAATGGGAAAATGAAACGCTTCGTAGACGACACTGTGATTCTGTATGCTGATAAAAACTGGGTAGTACTGAAAGCAAGAGTAGAACAGGAATCCGCTGCAGTAAAAAGATGGTACGATGAGAGGTTGTTCACTATCAACGTGAAGAAGTCAAAATACATGCCATACGCTTATAACGCATCTGGCTTGCCAGATTTTCAAGTCTTGCAAATAGAAGATGACAATGTGTTATTCAATCTGGAGCGAGTGGGTTATATCAGGTATCTTGGGGTGATTATTGATCATCACCTGAATCAGAATAGGCATACCGAATTCTTATCACAAACAGTGAGAGCAATGCTATTTAAATTCAAAATGCTGAAATATGTTATAGACACTTTCCATCTAAGAAGTACCTACAATGCCCTGGTTGAGTCGCGACTTACTTACGGAATTATTGGATGGGGCAGCGCATCCCAAAAATATATTAAAAAGGTGGGAATACTTCAGAAGAGAATACTGAAGGTTATTTTAAACTGAAAAAGAACCTTTTCGTCAAATCTTTCGTACCAGGGATCTGGGGTGTTGGATATCAGGCAGCATTTCTTCAGAACGGTGGTGCTTCGACAATACGAGAGTAACGGATTACTCCATCCAATACGAGAGAAGGATGACTCTTGCCCCAGAGTGTTACGATCATTTTACAAGATAGAGAAATTTCAAAACACCATTCTGTAGAAAAGCATTGACTCAAAAGGGTCATTTCTACTTGGCCCCTCGATTTTTCAATTACCTCCCATCTGAGTTGAGGAAAAAAGATTTCGATAATTCCTTCAAGAGGTGGCTGAAACGGTTCATCCTTAGTAAAGAAGGACAAACCGTTCATGAATTAATATTTATGAAAAGTTGATTGTTTCCCTTCACGTTCTTTATTGTTCAGTGTTGTGATTATTGTGATGTTTCTCGCAAGCACTAATTAATGAGTTTTTTTACATCAGGTGCATTACTTTCAGGATAAGGTGTTAAATTCATTGAAAATACACATGTTTTTTACCTACGTACAGTATCGATACTTTTGGCTTTCATTGTTTAATTAGCATATCATGTGTTGAAAAGTGTCTGTATATATTGCCAGTGTACCATTTGTTCTGCTGAATAAACGTTGTGATGTTATCCCCTTTTCATTGTTTAAATGCTAACACACATAATTCGGGAGCTTATGACTTAATTGCCACAGCACATATATTTAGGACAGACAGGACATAATTTCAGACAAGATTCAACTGACATCGAGTGGATGTCAACATCAAATATGATCAAATCAACATAATTGAATTCATCTTTTTCTACAATAGATAATATGCAATTTTTTCAAGTTAATCATTGTGAAGAATAGAAATCGCTATTTCGAGAAACTGACAAAAGTGTGGCCAAAATTCAACACGGTGTTGTCTCGTCTACATCTGCTTCATAAATTGCAAACTCGTCAGTGAGCTCTACAAAACATGGTTGAGAAGCGGAAAACCAACACCATTAATCTGGGGAACTGAAAAAGGGGATGGCTGAATTTCAACACATCAGTTATCTTGCGTTTGTATAAATACGTGAGTTGCATCTTCAGGTGAGAATTTTAAACAATAGTTGTTTTCCTGTCGATTTTCTCGGGCAGATATTTATATTAATTTATTTGAATCACGGTAGTTAGAAAAATAGGCCAGAATAAATTAACTGACCTCACATTTCGTATAAAAGAAATGCGGGCGCATATGTAAAGACGAGTACTATTTTCAATTAAAATAAAATTATATTATAACCTTTATACATACATTGACCGTCAGTTGAAAGTTCGGAATAAAATTTTATAAATATTATAAAATATTTATTATTAGAAAAGGCTAATTCATGATTGATGATTGATGATCCTGAGAAAAATATAATGCTTGATATGTTGCTATATTTTTTGTCATAGTTCATTCAAGGTGTCTCAACTCCTCCTTGTGCTATGAATCATATTCAAACACAACAATATGGACTCCACAAAATGAATATTTTTCCCAAATACACATATTTATATACCTACATTATTACACAGGTGAATCAAAACTATTGTGACATAGGCTAAGAGCAGATTATTTGGACCAAAATATGACTATTAGACCAAATATACCTCAATTAAATATTGCTGTGAAAAGAAATACAGGGTGTTCAAGTTCACTTCATTCTCAGAAACATGGAAGTTAGGATAGATTATAATAATTGCTAAGTCCAATTCAAATGAGCAAAGTGTAAGTAGTTATAGGAAACTATATGAAAAAAAAAATGAAAAATTTAATGTTTACCGCATAGACCAGCATATATTCCAAACTTTCAGTTTGATATAAGGAATAATAAATAACCCACTTGAAATCCGTATCGAATGTTCAATCAAAATGAAATGCTCAATAATTATAAAACTGCAGTCGTAAACTTAATATTCCAGAAAGCATTCTACTGCATATGGTAGAGAAGACTATTATATAAATTGATTTCGAGTTCCCTTCAAACTGATGAAGTCATTCAGACACATTTCTTAGAAAACGTGAAATTATCAGTGAAATACGCTATACAAGCTTTTCAGATTATTTTAGGCACACCTAGGGATCCCACAATCAGCGTCACTCTTCAAAGTTTTTTTGTCACGATGTAGTAAGAATTTTTAATAATTTATACATTCCCCAATTTGCAGTTGACAAAATATTTAGAGAGGACCAATAACACTAAAAAGTGTTTATCTGGTAAAATGCACAGAATTAAAATAAAATTTGAAAATTTGTCCTTTATGAACATTGCTTCTCAGACAATATATATCGTAAGATTTAAAAATGTCGCAAAATATTTACAGAAGATATTACGTAGTAATTCATTTTATTTTGTTTTAATGTTGGTAAAAGCCTTCAATAGTAAAACTTATTCCACTTCAATGTACAGAATTGCTTCACAAAATGAAGAATTAAAATAAATATAGACAAAGTACGGTTTAATATATTTGATCCTACAAAATGATGATCCAAACATTACCTATAATTGAATACAAAGGATTAAAAATTGATAATAAATTGAACTTCAACCTTTACACGAGGAACATGAGGAAGACTATGTTTAGGTCTGAATATATCAGCAAACTAGTCTTCCAAAAGATAGGTATCAAAAACAGTAATTCAGCAAAAATGTATAAAAATATTTGACTACCATTATTAGAGTATGCACATCCAATATGTGCCAACAGTAAAGAAGTGGTAGAGACGACAGCACCATTACAAGAATGAGACATCCAAATAATAGAACACACGAAATAATTTACTGTATTCACATAGCACATTATTTGCTACATTTGTAGAAAGACTCTGAAATCAAGATGACATATTTCTACTAATATGATGACGACCGTAACTTCTCAATAAAATACAAGAGCATTTTAATTATTAATATAGGAACAAATAAATCGAAAAACTAGGCTGGAGGATACATGGCCGATGGCCATTTGCCAAACAATAAATGGCAGTTATTATCATTATTTCTTCTAGCTGTATTCAATAAATAGTTATCTTTGCTTACCACTTCTCAGAGTCTTATCTATAAAATGTTTTTTTTATCGCTTTCAATATTTGATAATTGCTAATTATGTCGATTAGATGCCTTCTTGAAATACATACAAGGTGTCCCAACGAAAATTTCACCCTCATAATTCAGAAACAAAGAATTTCCGAAGATTCTGAAAAAACATGTCAACTTCTGTTTTGAGGGGAACGAATTGCCATCAGGTGTTTGTTCCGAAAAAACCTCCCCCATAAAAGTGGCATCAACCCCCAACATTTTTTGAATAGGGAGGAGATGTTGGATTTAGTTTAGTTGAGAAGTTTTTTCTGTTCTCTAAACATCGGAGTTGACATTTTCAAATTTGTTCATTCAATGACAGAGTTTTTGAATGTTTTCACTTTAAAAACATTATCATTGTATGGAGGTTGGTGGTGGTCATTTTGAACAATACATATCTACGTTAGTTCTTTAAAAGGTTCACATTTATTTCTGGATGTTCCCTATCATTACTTACAGATCTGGTGTATATGAATGTATTGGGTTTCTGTTCTGAGTTACTCTTCTGATAATGTTCAATATCAAATTGCTCAACAAAAATAACCGAATTTAATAATTTCAACTGGAAAGTTTAAGGAATAAAAACAGCTTTTTAACTGAATCACATCCGCCATCTCTTACCTATTAAAAAAAAATTGGGGTTGTTGCCACCCTCAAGTGTTTTTTTCGGAACAATGTCGTCATAGAAATGATTTCTCCCTAATACAGAACTTTAAAATTATTTTCGGATTCTTCAAAACTCTAAGGTTCTTCTGTCTCTTTTGTTGACAATCGCCAGATACTTTTCGATTAAAGATTGTGTTAAAGCGCAAATCTCATGCGCAAAGTGTTTGCGCATGTACATTCTATAGTTCCAATATTGTTGTATGAAATAATCTTTACACCGTGCTTGCGCCTAATTTCTCCATGAAAGAAGAACAACCATAGAAACCATAGACGACATTTCGTGCAACTGTTAATGTATCAAGTCGAAAACAAGGAGTGATCCCATTCGAGAAGAGATCTGAAGACAACCAGACCCCAGCACCAGCATTCCCACAACAGCCGTGTCTCCAGCACAGACAGAAGAAGTTCAGTAAGATAAATTTGTATACATTAACATTTATGACACATGTTTCATACTTCAATATATTTTCTATACTTGTAGTATTCCTTTAATCCCTGAAACCAGGTTCAACATTTAATGCAATCATTTGATTCATTCATTTAATACAGTCCACTTATCTATCATCTAGTTCGTTGCTCTATATTATTAGTTATATCTAATAATAAATACAACATCAATTCTAAACACACACCACTTATATTGAGTATATCTTAGGGAATCAAATCCTACGTTGATTCTGAAATACGAAGGCTATTTTGATATACTGCCAATATTTCTACCAGCGACAAATTTCAGGCAATTTCGATTACACAGAAATTCCATTTGCAATACACTCATTGCAAATTTACAGATTGGTTCACTCGTTCCAATTGTTCACAATAAATATCCGTGTATACTCCACCAAACACACACAAGAGCCTTTTTGAGATGCAAACTCGGCTTTGTGGTGATTCATTTGGAGAGAGCCACTGCCGTTTGCATTTTAGATGATCATATAGGACAAATTTTTCGTCTCCAGTGGTCAAGTGATGAAAAAACGGTTCTGTATGGTGCCGTTGAAGCAATACGTTACATGTGATGGATCGGTTGGATTTGTTCTCTTCGGACAGATTATGGGGGAACTTATTTTTTCCCATTTGCTGAAAATGTTCTTGGATGGTCGACCAAAGTTGGTTAAAGGTGTTTGAGAGTCCCTCGATTGTCTGAGTCGGAGAGATCAAAATTAGCGGATCTGAACCTAAAGAACCGTCTTTGGTATTTACGAACGTCTAATGCACTTGGCTAAACATCGCAAATATTTTTGGTCACAACTGTTGCGTTACTACCCTTGCGAAACAATGCCGAATATGCTCTTCTGGTGTTTGGCATTAATTTAATTCTAAAAGTTTTGAATAAAATTTTTTTAAATTAAAATTATAGGATACTTAACAGATTAAATCTGTTTTGATATTCAAATTTTGTAATAATCCTTCTATCAAATAAAAACCATTTCTTATTATTTTATTTAATAAATATTTTATTAAATTATATACTGGTCATTCTGGTCTAACACCTTTTGTCATCTTTCTGGTAGTAGCATGATTCCATGCTCATAAAATTTTTGGTCTTCGCAGGCAAAAAACCGATCTAGGTGATTTCTGACCTTTTCATTTTAAGTAAAGGTTTTACCATCCAAAAAATTTTGCAATGGCCGAAACAAATAATAATCCAAAGGCGCCAGATCTGTAGAATATGGTGGGTGTGGCAGTGTATCCCATTCAAGCTGTTGAAGCTTTTGGCGACTGGCCAAACTTGTTTGAGGTGCACTATCTTTAATTATTTAAGTTGCATTATCTTTATATCAAGCTTTGAGGAAACCCGGTTTCCTTTAAAATGGTCATAAACTGTCGAATTCGATCAATTTAACCTCTCACCGATCTCATGTTTTGTTATTCGCTGATTTGCATCAACTAATGACTTTATCATGTCTTTATCAGCTTCAACCGGCCTTCCGGAACGTGGTGCATCTTCGACATAAAATTGTTGGATCGAAATTTTGCAAACCAATTCTGGCATTGGTGTACTGTCAACAACACATCTCTTTCATACACATCGGTCAATTTATTTCTGGCTTGAACAGCATTTTTACCTTTTTTATTGTAAAAAAGTAAAATATGACGATAATGCTGCTTATTGCTCCCCATATTTAAAAGGGCACCAACCAAAAACTACTGCGTAGAATTAATTGAACTTTTTCACACACAACTCTTGCTATATCAGCTCTCAAAACATATAACGATTATGCGTCTTAAGTGTGATGTCGGGTTCGAAAAAATATACTTAATTATTCTGTCGGAAAAAAACGAAATTACTTTCCGAACAAGGTTAGATATGATCTATCATGAATAACAACGGATGAAATTTCAAAAGTATTTATAACTAATAGTGCGGACAGCTCAGCGGTAGAGCATAGGGCTCTAACGTACGAACAACTTAGTCTGTAATCAAACTCAGATATTTTTCGGCTCCTGCACAAAAGTTATTTTGTGCGGATGAAGTTTTTCTTTGTGGAGACACCTTATGCCAGTTGTATGACTTGATTATTTTCACGGGCAATTTGACGTGTACTTGTCATTGGATCCTCTGCAACGCCTAACAAAATATCCAATTTCACAGTATCTTCTACGAATTGCTGTTTTCTTTTTGAAGTTTTGCCATGTCCAAGTTCTCTGAATTCTGCATGAATTTTAGACTCATTAGGTAACTCAGAATACCGCTGATCAAATAAGTTTGTCACTTCAACTTGACTTGACTGTAATTATACCCGTAACCGATCATAATTAAGATCTTAATCCGGTCAGTCTCAGTTAAATATTTGATTATTACTTCTACAAGGAATGCGTTTTAAATTAGTATTATAATTCACTATTTCAATGCAAATCAATGCAAAGTACCGGAAATTATCGATTTAAATCTGGCGGGGCAATGAGGCAGGTAAATTTTTTTTTTCCTAGGTTGGTACCACTGTCCTTAATTACTATGCCAAGCTTGAGCGGGATCTGTCAACTAGTGTGTTTGCAACAGCTGATTAAGTCAGTCGATGTCAGAGTGCGTGCCGATTTTTACTATGGGTGATTACGTTGAGCAAAGAATTTGTTTAAAGTTTTGTGTTGCAAATGAATTTTCGTGTGCCGATGCATTGAAAATGTTGCAAAAGGCCTTTGGTGATAATGCTCTATCGAAAACTCGTGCATATCAGTGGTACAGAGCCTTCAAGGACGGTCGTGAAGTGGTCGCCCATCGACGGCTTCGATCGAAGATAACGTCGATAAAATTAAGGAAAGGGTGCTGGAAAACCGTCGTACCAGCTTGAGAGAGATAGCACATGATCTTAAGATATCCCACGAGTCCGCACGTACGATTTTGATTGATATTTTGGGCATGAGAAAGGTGGCCGCACGACTCGTACCGAAAGACCTGAATTTTCTTCAAAAACGTCATCGCGAACAGGTTGCTTCAGACATGCCGGATTGCTGTAATTCCGATTCTACATTCATGGAACGCATTATAACTGGTAATGAGACCTGGGTCTACGAGTACGATATGCAAACAAGCCAGCAATCATCGGAATGGGTGGCAAAAAATGAGCCGAAACCGAAAAAACCACGCCAAAGCCGCTCGAAAATGAAGGTGATGCTCATTGTTTTCTTCGATATCCGTGGCGTGGTGCACTACGAATTCGTTCCAGAGGGTCAGACGGTAAACAAGGAGTATTACCTAGGCGTTATGAAACGTTTGCGTGAGCGTATCCGTAAAAAGCGGCCAAATTTGTGGGCGAACAACTCATGGATTTTGCATGACGATAACGCGCCTTCTCACCGAGTTACGATTGTGACTGACTTTCTCGCCAAAAACTCAACAAACGTGCTTCAGCAACCACCGTATTCGCCGGATTTGGCTCCCTGCGACTTTTTCCTCTTCCCAAAACTAAAATTGCCCCTTCGTGGCACCCGTTTTGAGTCGATTGAAGCCATAAAACAAAATTCGGCGCGAGAGCTAAAGTCCATCCCGGAAAGCGCCTATAAAAAATGTTTCGATAATTGGAAGTGCCGTTGGCATAGATGTATTGGAGCAAATGGAGCCTATTTTGAAGGCGACCCAATAAATTTTGAGGATTAAATGTAAAAATGTTGTTTTAATTGAAAATTCCCGGTACTTTCTTGACAGAGTAGTACATTGAAATTATCACTCATTCCACAATTTCTACATGTTAAGTTGCGTTCTTTTATTATAGATTGAATTCAAATTGCAGAAAGTTCTTATTTTAATTCAAAAATACGAATTCTTTTGTATAAAATTATTCTGTTATTCAGTATGATTTGTATATATTTTTCTGTTTTATAGAAGATATAATTAATAATTTGAGACATGTTATAATCTAAAGTTAAAATTAACTGTGTCGTATTCTGAATTTCACTCTCGTAAAACCCAACTGCGGATTAATGTATTTTAGTTAGTACGATTATTCAAAATACATCAAATTCATTACTCACTGAGCAGACTTCTGATAGCAAGTTTTTGAAAATACTATTTTATAAGTATAATTGTATAACAATAAATAAAATGATCACATTATAGCTGAAAATTCATGATTTGAAAAAACTAATTTTTTGAAAATTGTATTTTGAGCGAACTCGTCAAGTTCCAGGTCTAAATAAATTTGAAGTTCAATATTTATCACTTAATATACTTTATACACTTACACTTACACTTTATATAATGAGATTGCTCTATTTTTGCCTTATATGGGTCGCATTATTTTTTTTGTAATAATTTATTAAAATTAAGTGTATTTATGAGATCTTAGATCCCCAAATGCATCTCGTAATAGATGATTTCAAGAATCAGACAAAAATATTTTCTGCAATATCAAAAAGGTAACTCGCTTTCAAATTCTAAAATTTCTAGTCTCGTAACGATTTTAATCATCCTCTCTATATAGCTAGTGAGCCATTTAAAATTTGCATTTTCAAATCAAATTTTTCGGCCATATTTACTTACTGGAAATTTGTTTATTATGTCTAATGTTATCTAACCTTATCAATAAGACACTACGAGATTTTGAGAGTAAAGTTCCAATTTGATTTACGCACGGTTCAACAGTCTCGTGCAGATACTGATTAGTGAAATTTTTCATTTGCTTAATCATTGAATTGAATTGAAGTTCTCAATTTAGACTCCTATTGACTCTATCTTTTCTCCGTTCCTTAACTCTATTATTATAAAATTTTCTAATTATGTTGGATAACTCTTATAATATTTTAAATTCTACACTTTCTACATATTAAGTTTTTCTTACACTATATAATCTCTTCTGGGGCTATGTTTCCTATTGGTGGTATTTGCAGAATTGATTCTTTGGTTGGGTGCTTCCCTCATTGCTGATTCCGGTGTGGCAATCAGATTAGTATATCCTCCAGACTAAGCCAATTATTGGCTTCTGATCTCCAATCGAACCTTACTCTCGATCAACTTCTCACTAGGCAGTATACATATACCATTAACCCATCGCGCACTATAGTGAATACAACTATTACCAGGATTTCTTGCTTCGATGACGCACGATGACCAAGTGATGTACTTTCGTTTCCTTAATTCACGGCTGAAATAAATTATTACTGCTAGTTGTCTTGTCAAGATAACAAGTAGATCACACGTCAAATAGCTCATACTATTGTGGCGTGGCCGCTCCATTCGAAGAATTCTACTTTGTTCTGCTACAGCTTCCGATGTAGCATATGAGGGGGCATGACTGGTAGCAGACAATACCTTAAACATCCATCCTCACTGGGATTAAGTAGAGCAGATTACAAACGTTTAATGACTGACGCTCCATCGAGGAACGGAGTCACGGAGAATAAAGAGGTAGAAGCTACCGGCAACACCAGATTCCTTTAGAGCTTCATTGGTGACCCCCGTCGTGATGGGGATTTGCTTATTTGCCCCATCCATCATTTCTAGGCAGCCTTTCCTTTCAGTTCCACATAAACCCGCTGGAGATGGCACCGCGACCAGGCCAGCAGCGGAATATCTCCTTGCCTGATCCCAACGCCCTATTCCGTGACCATACCGACGACCACTGGGAGGCGAGTATGTGGCATGCCCGCTCCTCTCAAAGAATCCTACTCTGCTTTTCTACAGCTTCCGATGTAGCATATAAGGGGGAGCGACTGGTAGCAGACAATACCATAAACATCCGTCCTCACCGGGGATAAGTACGGTAGAGTACAAGCGTTTAATGACTGACGTTCCATCGAGGGACTAAGTCATAGGCAGAGATGCTTATCACGCCTGTCCGAAGAGTTCAGGTGCGCAGGCTCGGAACGAAAGGCCGTATCCCTAATAAAGAGGTAGAAGCTCCCTCGCAACACAGCTATCTTTAAAAGTTTCATTATAAGTACCAAAATTAAAATATAACGACTTATGTTCTGTAGCAATCAAACAAGATGGTTGTTGTGACATGGAAGTAGAGAGGATTCTCAATTGGTAAAATGAAACAAGTGACACGTGCAAAAATGTCAATAAAGTTTCAGTAGCAATGTCAAAAATCACAAAATTTGTATACATAAATTTCAATTCAAATCAGCTGATAAGTTCTCAGTTTAATGAGGAAAACACGACTTTCTAAAGAAGTCGAATTTGACTTTATTCATCAAAAAGGCTCCTAATATAATAATTATAGATGCCTCTGTTGGAATTAATCTTATTTAAATGACTTTGATCTAATAACTTTCTAACTAGGCAACATATACACTTCGTTTAGTCTTTTCCTTGACATTTCTGTATAATTTTTTACTTCACTAATAAATTCCATAACAATATACGAGTATTATCATATGTATTGCATAATACCTAAAGATTTTTTGGTAATCTGTTTCGTATTGAGAAAGAACATTTTTTATCGATTAATCTGGAAGGAAATAACCATTTATAACTTGGAAAGTCATCACTATATGTATTTATGGAAACTGGATGAAATTCTTGGACACCAGTTCAAATTTTAACCACCTGGTGCCAGTACTGAATATTGTTTCGATACTGTAGTATAATTATGCTCAGGGGGAGAATCTGATTAAGGACCATTTCTCACCTACATTACGTCTAAATTTAATTAGAATAAAAGATTATACAAAAAAATGTGCAAGCATGTCGCTATTAATTAATAATTTCTATTCTTTTATAAAGTATTAATCTACTTTCTTCTCAAATCTTCAACTCCGCAGCCATATTTTCCACCGCTGTCAGAATAGATGACTTAAGTACCTGCAGGTATAGGTTTAGCACGATTTGCACATCGGTAAAATCTGTCCATGATGTTCGAATATATGAATAAATTTCTGTTCTTTTTTGGTCTCAAAATTTATGTAAAAATTCAAATATAAATAACGATTTAAAAGTTATTTAAATATTTTAATATTAGCCTTCTACATATTTAATTTCAAAAAATTATATTAAATGATTATAACTTCTGAAAATAAATTAAAATAATGTCATATAAGTACCACTTATATCAATTGACATATAAAATAAACATTCATTATAAGACATCCGAATGATACAACAAAATCCAATAAATAAAAATTATTAACCAAAATCCTATAAATTAAATATTTTGAATAGACCAAATTTTGTTTCTGCTGATCAATCTTATTAAAACCAATATCTTTCAAAAATATCCAACATAATCTTAAGAATTTCATCATGAAACTATCTTACTTAGACTATTCAATATTATTGGATATCTAACTAAGGTACTTTATATAGAAACTCAAGATATGTAAAACATTACTGAAAAACAAGTTTTGAGAGAGACTTTGCTTCTTCAGTATTCAAATAATTCATATTCAATAAATATAATATCAATCAACAACAAATACCTACTTACTCTTCAATCTTCTAGAAAAGAATTCTTCCGAAATCAAACCTTTTAATGTAGAGAGAACGGTTCACTACACACAAAAATATTTCTGTGGTTTACCCTTGATCTAGAAGATTGAAAGACAATTTAACGGCCTCTGCTATAGCACAAGGACTATCTGTATAAAGAATGTTAAGGAAACCAAATAATTATATGTTATGAATAAAATAACATAAATAGAGGTTAATTCTTGATAGAAGGTATATAAAATTATTTAAATATTTTAATATTAGCCTTCTACATATTTAATTTCAAAAAATTATATTTAATGATTATAACTTCTGAAGATAAATTAAAACAATGCCATATAAGTACCACTTATATCAATTGACATATAAAATAAACATTCATTATAAGACATCCGAATGGTATAACAAAATCCAATAAATAAAAATTATTAACCAAAATCCTATGAATTAAATATTTTGAATAGACAAAATTTTGTTTCTGCTGATCAATCTTATGAAAACCAATATCTTTCAAAAATATCCAACATAATCTTAAGAATTTCATCATAAAACTATCTTACTTAGACTATTCAATATTATTGGATATCTAACTAAGGTACTTTATATAAAAACTCAAAATATGTCAAACATTACTGAAAAACAAGTTTTAAGAGAGACTTTGCTTCTTCAGTATTCAAATAATTCATATTCAATAAATATAATATCAATCAAAAACAAATATTTACTTACCCTTTAATCTTCTAGAAAAGAATTCTTCCGAAATGAAATTTATTTTCAGAAGTTATAATCATTAAATATAATTTTTTGAAATTAAATATGTAGAAGGCAAATATTAAAATATTTAAATAATTTTATATACCTTCTATCAAGAATTAACCTCTATGTTATTTTATTCATAATATATAATTATATATTCTGTGGTTTGAATTTCACAGTTATGGTTGAAAGTATGTCCTGTTTCTAACAAATGGTTGGAATATGTAGAATTACTTTTATTATTGAGGAAACTCTTCAAATGTTCACACATCCTATGACGGAAAGATCTTCCAGTTTGACCTATGTAAATTTTAGGGCAATCACCGCAGGTTAACTTATAAACCCCAGATTTATCATCCTTATGTGTGTATCGAAAATAATAAAGACTACACACATAAGGATGATAAATCTGGGGTTTATAAGTTAACCTGCGGTGATTGCCCTAAAATTTACATAGGTCAAACTGGAAGAACTTTTCGTCATAGGATGTGTGAACATTTGAAGAGTTTCCTCAATAATAAAAGCAATTCTACATATTCCAACCATTTGTTAGAAACAGGACATACTTTCAACCATAACTTTTAAATTCTACATATAGAAAGCAAAAGTTATGCCTTAAATCTGTAAGAATCCCTAGAGATAAATAAACATAATAAAATTGGAATATTACTTAACGAACAAATAGCTTTAAATAGCTCACCTCTGTTAAATATATATTCAGATAAGCTGGAATTTGCAGGGACCCTTTTTTGGGTTTTAGTGCTCAATAAAAATTTATTGTAGTTACTGTAATATAAATAGCCACGGATTTCGGAAACAAGCTTAGTTATTCAAAAATTCACTTACCCTTCAATCTTCTAGAAAAGAATTCTTCCGAAATCAAACCTTTTAATATAGAGAGAACGGTTCACTACACACAAAAATATTTCTGTGGTTTACCCTTGATCTAGAAGATTGAAAGACAATTTAACGGCCTCTGCTATAGCACAAGGACTATCTGTATAAAGAATGTTAAGGAAACCAAATAATTATATATTATGAATAAGATAACATAAATAGAGGTTAATTTTTGAGAGAAGGTATATAAAATTATTTAAATATTTTAATATTAGCCTTCTACATATTTAATTATATTTAATGATTATAACTTCTGAAAATAAATTAAAATAATGTCATATAAGTACCACTTATATCAATTGACATATAAAATAAACATTCATTATAAGACATCCGAATGGTATAACAAAATCCAATAAATAAATATTATTAACCAAAATCCTATAAATTAAATATTTTGAATAGACAAAATATTGTTTCTGCTGATCAATCTTATGAAAACTATTGAATTGTATCAGTCCTTACTTGGTGAAAATCCATATTAAATAATTTGAAATAAGGTTATTCTGATTTTCTCAAATTTTTATTGTTTAACTCACAACAATTGTTTCGCTATCACAGTAGCATCATCAGGCAAATATTTTGAACATTATTTTTGAACCTTATTTCAAATTATTTAATATGGATTTTCACCAAGTAAGGACTGATACAATTCAATAGTTTTCATAAGATTGATCAGCAGAAACAATATTTTGTCTACTCAAAATATTTAATTTATAGAATTTTGGTTAATAATATTTATTTATTGGATTTTGTTATACCATTCGGATGTCTTATAATGAATGTTTATTTTATATGTCAATTGATATAAGTGGTACTTATATGACATTATTTTAATTTATTTTCAGAAGTTATAATCATTAAATATAATTAAATATGTAGAAGGCTAATATTAAAATATTTGAATAATTTTATATACCTTCTCTCAAAAATTAACCTCTATTTATGTTATCTTATTCATAATATATAATTATTTGGTTTCCTTAACATTCTTTATACAGATAGTCCTTGTGCTATAGCAGAGGCCGTTAAATTGTCTTTCAATCTTCTAGATCAAGGGTAAACCACAGAAATATTTTTGTGTGTAGTGAACCGTTCTCTCTACATTAAAAGGTTTGATTTCGGAAGAATTCTTTTCTAGAAGATTGAAGGGTAAGTGAATATTTGTTGTTGATTGATATTATATTTATTGAATATGAATTATTTGAATACTGAAGAAGCAAAGTCTCTCTCAAAACTTGTTTTTCAGTAATGTTTTACATATCTTGAGTTTTTATATAAAGTACCTTAGTTAGATATCCAATAATATTGAATAGTCTAAGTAAGATAGTTTTATGATGAAATTCTTAAGATTATGTTGGATATTTTTGAAAGATATTGGTTTTCATAAGATTGATCAGCAGAAACAAAATTTTGTCTATTCAAAATATTTAATTTATAGGATTTTGGTTAATAATTTTTATTTATTGGATTTTGTTATACCATTCGGATGTCTTATAATGAATGTTTATTATATATGTCAATTGATAAAAGTGGTACTTATATGACATTATTTTAATTTATTTTCAGAAGTTATAATCATTAAATATAATTTTTTGACATTAAATATGTAGAAGGCTAATATTAAAATATTTAAATAATTTTATATACCTTCTATCAAGAATTAACCTCTATTTATGTTACGATTTTAAAGTTTGTGAAAATTTTCATAGAAATCAGAACACAAGAAAGGTAGGAGAAGTTATTTTATTAATAATTAGTAGAAACGTGAGTGTATATAGAAAATGAGGAAAAGCAGAGGTTTCTGATACAGTCCGTCAAGTATGGTCGAAACGTACGTTAGTACCATAAGAATGAAGGGGTAGTTAGAATCTGTGTTTCATCATAAATAATGTCTACCAAGTATCGGCCAGATTCAGAAGTGAGCGCATTAGTAGTACTAGATTGTATATATGAAAAGATATTTAAATTATGAGGTATAATAACATCCAAGTAAATGAATTTCCAGATTCTTTCCAACCAGAATTTATCCTAATGAATCTCAAGTAGATTTAAATAAGAATACAACATTTTAAGGCTCCCTTCATCATATCCAACCAATAAAAAGGAATTTAATGGATACTTAAAGTACAGCTTCATTCTGTTATATTTGTGTAGGCTCCAACCACATACATTGGAAAATATTTCGCTAAGATCATCCCGTAATTTGTATTCAATTCATAAATCTTCTGCTTGATTTGATATCTTCGGTTGCAACATAGTTTACTAACACCATGCAATTAGTTCTTGATTACTTGAATGAAAAAAGGTTTTTTCTCTTGCTTGAAGTTCATCAAAAATAATCAAAACTGAAAATTTTATTTTAATTGCTTCTAGGTCAAACAAACAAAAATTGAGCACATGAGAAGTCTCCTTTTTAGAGCAGTTCTTGATTTACATAATGAATATTATCCCATTCATACGCTAGTATGACATGAAGCTCTCCAGAATAACTGATAGGCGGCACATGTCTTTGTGAATTATTTTCCATCTCATTCTAAACATGTTCATTCAGATTTGTATCTGGATTTCGAACAGGCAAAACAACTTGCGTGATTTTAATTTCGTCAACTATCAGTGTTGAACCCTGCATTACCATATCTGAAGGTATTTCGTCTTCTCCAAGAATAAAAAATAAATAGAACATCATGGTCTTCTAGAAGCTCTGTCAGGTACACGTGAGCAGGCAAAGGTCTATCTTGAATAAAGACTAGGTTGCGAGCTTTAAAAGATATAGCTTCCGTGCCATAACTGAGTCTCCACCAAATGGAAGTAGCTCGGCAATACAATTTCAAGCATATATATTCCCTTGTCACATCACACTTTTACACGTATGTCTGCGCCTATAAGACAAAATTGCGATTCATCGGGAAATAGTCCGCAAATCCAATACTCTATTGGAATCCACGTGAAAAGAGCAGTCGAGAAGCTTTAGTTCGCCAAGATAGTCCAGCAGTATGAAGTTGCCTTTATAACTGTCCACTGATTTGATATTTATAATCATCCTCACACTCCTAGATCTTCTTGGATGATCCTTGAGAAGCCTTGGTGAGGCTTATGCGAGTTTGGAGTTGAGTTTTATTCTGGTTAGTACAAGTAAGTCAAATAGAAAGCATTGTCCTCTAGCTATTGTAGTCATTCCTCATCCTGTTCCAGATCTTCTAGTGAGCAGACCAGTCTTTCCTTAATTATGAAACAATCATTGCACAATGAAGAGACACCAAAGTTTCTCGCAGTTTCGTGCTGAATACGGCCATATTCTATAGCCGCTATAATTCTTACTGCACAAACAGAATGTATATCCATTTCAACAGAACTCGAGCACACTATTTGCTATAGACAAAAAAAACTAGTGAAACAGAATATTCCGATAATGGTTTTTATGAATTAAGGTGGGAGAAATATTTATTGTATTGAGAATATTTTCATACAAACAATCACGACAAAATCAGCGCATACTATGTGAGGTCCAAAAAAATTAAGATTTCTAAAATAAATGCAAATTACAGGATGACCCAAATTTTGTGTTCTGCAGTGTACGAGTATATCAACATTCCATCTATGCAAATTTCTCATTGACTCTTTCCAAATGAAACGTCAAACCGGAATCAAAAGTATGAAATGGTGGATGATGAAAAGTAAACAATTTTGAATAGACATGTACCAAATATATCCACTCCATTATAACAACTGGGAAAACGAGTAAATTATTTTTTTTATCGTTTTTGATATCATAAGTGAAATAGCTGACGATAATCTTTTAAAATTGAATAAAAGCATTACTTTCGAACCACAAAAATATATAAACGCAAGATTCAACAAATGAATTTTCACAGAAAATAAGCATTTGCATGTTAAAAATGGAAATACAACAACTTCGTTCATTCGACTCACTGAGGAAGAGGATGATTGTCATTCAACACAAAATTGTTACGTCTGTGCCTGAATCGCTTTCTGCATCCACAGGTAAATTATTTCATTTATAATATTCATACTAATGATCGAAATATTTTCTGGTTCTTTCACTCTTAGTTTCGAACAAACGTACGCATTTTTGTTGATTTGCTAAAAAGCAATGTTTATTTTCTTGGTGATTTTGTACAAATTGTTCTCAGGCGTTTAACCGAAAAGGTTAGCAATAAAATGTTAGTTTCATTTCAGATTGTGATGTGACTTTCAGGTTAATTTTTTTGTCTATTTTAAAATGTTTCAGATAGTAGCATATTATTTATGCAGAGAGTTTATTCTATAAGTAATATAGAAAATTCTCTTAACGATCATTTTCTTGTTTCTTCATAAGAGTTTCTAACAACACAAACAAATTCACTATAATTAAAAAATATATAGGAGACAGTATTTTATTTCCACAAAAATGTTTGTACCACAACAATTTTTTCACCACGTTGTGGCTTCTTCAGGTATTTACATTGTACTGGCTTAGCCACATCGTGGTGAAACAATTGTTGAAGTACAAACATTTTTGTGGAAATAAAATACTTTTCATATTATCTATGTTAGCAAATTTTATTCCATTGTACTTGAAAATTGTTCAGTGATGAAGAGGATTGAATGTTGAGATTTTTTATGTGGATCTTCCAAATATAGACATATAGACATTTATTATGGGTCGTAATCTAACCGTCCCATGTGCATGAAAATATTCTAATTTTTATTTGATTTATTTAAATTACATTTTTTTCCGTAGAGGTGGCTTCAGTTTCATCGAAATATTCATTTTAAAAGGAATCGAATAGTATTCAACTATGTCAAATCTCCCAATATGATATTTCAGCAATAAAATAACTGGGTTCAGCGTGTTAAAAAACGTAATTTTACTGACAAATTCATACCAGAGGGTCAGCGGCTCATGTCACGAAAATATTTCAGCATATTAATTGATGATAGTGGATCTGTTAAGCTGAAACACTATTATAGAAAATAAAGATTTCAACAGAAATTTCGAACATATTAATTCCATTGGAAGAAAAATACAATCGCAAATTGCAGTAAACGAAATAAACAGTCCATTCTGAAAACTGAGAGAAGTAAAAATCAATTTGTATATAGTTCCTTCGATATCATAAACGAAAATCTAGCCTGGAGACTTTCAAGATTAAATCTTACTATTGATTTCAAACCACAAAATCAATTTCAAAGAAGACATAAATAAATCTAGATTTTTTTAGAAAACCTGCAGAAACAACAACGTGGAACAATCAGGGCGTTGATTCAAGAGAAGAACAGAGTCAAATGAAAATATGCAAATTCTCATCTTGAAAATCGACCCCTTTTTGAGATAGAAGCTTTGAAGGTTTTACAATTATAACAACACTGCGAAGAGGAAAAGTGAAATCGGTACTTCGAAGATGTGGAACAGAGGACGGATGAAGTTTTTTATGTTATTATAACGTCAATATCTTAATTAACTGTAATATCTAAATTAACTGTACTTTAGGTGAGTAATTCGAATGATATTATTAACGAAAAAATTAGAAATAATTTCCTTGTTTTGTCACATTCTTGTTTCAAGTAAATTGCTCCTGAAAAGTTGAGGATATTGATGTTTTCGGAAAATGAATGGTTTTGGTATCTTCCTATTATTTTTTCAATTACACAAACATATTACCATCATATAATTGTCTTCTGTTTCATCATGAAGAAAGTTTTTATCAAGTTCAGTTATTTTTTGTCCTTGTGTGTCAGAAATGCACATTTTAATAATTTTCTCATCAGACTGTATTTAACTTTCAATAAAATCAAACGGTTCTACGCAACAAAAAACAAATTTTTATTTTTCCAGGACAAGTTTTATCTGAAGATTATGCCAACATACCCCTTGGGATTCGTCAGGCTGGTAGAATACAAGTGCAAGTGGCCACTTTCTTCAATGCTGGCCAAAGCATGATATCACGTTTACTGGCACGGTATTTTACCACTGAATATGTTAGTCAAAGATAAGAAGTGGTAGAGCACGAGCTACAACGCCAGTAGAAGATTGTTTTTCAACAGTTCCGGTAAGAACTCTCAGCCTTTGCAGCATGGAAAATGAACGTTTTCGAGAAGCCACAGTATCTCTAAGCACAGGCAAAAGACGTCTTTATGAAGACCAACTAATATTGAGACACTTATCAAGAAGATTTTCACTCACTCGCGAGCACAAGTGTCAAAGATTAGAGTGGTCAGTGGAACGGGTACACTGGCGAGATGAATAGCGATACATACTCTTTACTGACGAGTCTGAACATGGACAGTTTTCTCCTAGTTCACGAGTACGAGTACTGTTCAAGAAGTCCATCCTTTTCTAGGACAACATACAATTATGGTGTGGGGTGGAGTTTGTTCCGAAGGCAGAATTGACTTATTAGTACTTCTAAGAAACATGACGTCTTTCACATATATTGATAAAGTTATCAACAGAATAGTGCAACAATTTGACGCAGCTATAGTCAAAAATCCCGTTTTTCAGAATGATAATGCACTGCTACATAGATTCCATCAGATGATTACTGCTAAAGAAATTTGTAGTATTCCACATCTACGAATAGCATTATCTCCAAGATCCATTGACCTCAATCTAATCGGGCACGCTTGAAACCAATTACAAAGAATCCTTGATGCTCACAGACCAAAGCCAGAAACGCTTTAAAACCTCTGAGATCTTTTGCCACAAGTTCATATAGAAAATACACTTACTGCCTGTATTACATGAAAAAATAAACTAATTATGGACATTTACATAAAACATTATCAAAATGATTGTAATATTATTATCATTGAGAATATCAAGGAATTAAATACTTTGAAATGAATTCAGGAATTTAGCATAAAACAAATGAATATATCAACTTTGCAAATTAATTTCATTGACTTCGAACTATTTCTTGACACAACATTGATTAATTTGGACATAATTCTACTAACTGAGACTTTTCAAGTGGAAGATGTAAGCTGGCTCAATTTAAGTGGATACGAAGTAGTGTACAATAAAGGAGAATATAACAAAAATGACGAAACAATAATATCATTAATAAGGAGTATGAGCTATGGTAATATTAAGTTCTAGAAATCGAGACAGTGTAACATACATCTGTATAACAATTCTATACTCGAACAAACCTGATAAGGTTTTGTAGAGCACAGAGACAAATTGCAGACATTCGCACGTTTCAAACTCATTAGTTTTCGTCAGTGCAATGTATTCTAGTGAGTCCAAATCTGACCAGTATCTATATTCGCTATACACAGAGACTCCAAAGATATTACTAATACACTCGCGCCATCTAGAGTATGCAAACTACATAAACAGAGACTTTAAGATATTAATAATACACTAACGCCATCTAGAGTATGCAAAATACATACAAGACATACCTTCGCGTGTTTATTCAAGTAAAAAAATGTATTCTCGATATTTTCACGTTACGAACGCAGAATAAACTTTCCTCATGCTCAAATCAGACCATAAATTGCCGTAATGCTCAAAAATTAGCATATTCATTATAAATAAATTTATCCGGCTGATCTGTACCAAAAATCATTATTAAGGAGTATGAGCTATGGTAATAGAAAGTTCGTACCGTGAAAGAAGTAAATGAATGTTTGCTTTCAGATTGGTAGAATTCGCATAAGTTCTACTGAATGGTTTTATATTCCAACAAGGTTGGAATATTATGAGCCATTATAATTGTTTTCTAATACAGATCATCCCAAATTGATTTCTGGCATTCGTGGAACATCCACGCAACAAAATAAGTTTTAATATACTCTAGCGGCATTCGTCCTGAATTAAGAACAACACCTTGGCAGGAATATTTTCAACATTGGATCGATCTATCATATGAAGATAATTATCACTACTCTTTCTAACAGTAGTTAGGAAGAGTAGTGGTTAGTAAACCACGACACTTAAATAAAAGAGAGAATACAATTGCTGCGAACAAAGAATTTATAGGTGATGAAGTGAATGAAAAAGTAATATCAAGTCATAATTCTAAATGTGGCCCCCTATTGGCAAAACTAAGAATACCAAACTCATATTCATTGCTTCCTAGTTCTTGATATTCACATTACTTGAAATATCGATTAAATATAATCTTTATTGTGTAATTCAATAGATGGAGCAAATCTGGAGGGCAGGCAGGTCGATAATTCAAAAAAATATACGAAAAATAAGCAGAATTAAAATATTTCATTACAAAAATAATCTATAAATTATACACTGAGGAGATAGAAATGAATATCTTTCATTGAAGAAATGAAATTAAAAACTGAAATTGCCAGTCTACATCTAAATTTTCAGGTAAGTGATTCAGTTAATAATATTCTTTTATTTATTTATTTACAAGAAGAACGCGAACAGGTGATAACACCCAAAAACAAGCGTCGACTTATAAAAATCCAAAAAAAAAGACCGTGTTGCAAATTGTTATAACACTCTGTTAATTACATGATATCTATCCCAAAAAAGAAATAACTGAATCACTTACCTGAAAATGTAGATGCAGACGTGGCAATTTTAGCTGTTATTTTCATTTCTTCAATGAACGATATTCATTTCTCTCTCCTCAGTGTATAATTTATAGATTATTTTTGTATTTATTTATATATATAATATAATATATATATATATATATATATATATATATATATATATATATATATATATATATATATATATATATATATATATTAGTTATATATATATATATAGTTATATATATATATATATATATACATATATATATACATATATATATATATATATATATATATATATATACATCTGCCGAACTAGCTGGCATCCGTACGAAAAGGGTATCGGCCTGCATCCTCGTGTATACTCCGTGTATATTCGGAGTTTTTTTTCCGCACAAGATGACTTCCGGTATAGATAGCGGTCGAGTTGGCATCCGTATACTTTTTTACCTATAATGGTACAAGTTGGCTGCCGTATAATTTAGTACCAGCCAAGGTGGCACACTGAGATGTTGCCATACTGCTGTATTTGTCTGGTCTAATGAATGGTAATACTCAAGCGGTAAATATTACACAGAATGGTTGCTGGCATGAAGGGGATTTTTAAGGGTTCGCTGTTATTCTGTTGCTTCGGATAAGTCATACAGTACGCGAGTTTTGATGGTTCATTATTGTGAATTATTGAATTGATTGATCAGTTGAATTTCTCGTGAATATTATTGAAGAATCAATATTATTTTTGAATTTTATCACATAGTTTAATCTAATCTATTTCCTTATATGTTTTTCCATATTCTCATATTCAAAACTCTCTCTGTTTGAATAAATTTCAATATTTTTTCCTCTCTTATTCTATGAACATAACGCGTTGTCGGTTCGTCCAAATACCTGTAATTTTATAATTTTGAGCCGAGACTGGCCTCAAACGAATGAGTTGGACCTACCGAAAGAATTCGTGGTCGAATTCAATTCTGTCCAACGGCTGCTCTCGAGCACGATAACTTTCTAAAAAAAAGACCTAGTGACTTCAAACTTACAGGTAGTTTTATAGTCTAAATGTCTCACTCGATTTTGATGATTCAGCAAAACTGCTGAATTGCACACCAGAGGTACAAAAAATATTTTTTTTGAAAAATCAATATTTAGAAAATTACTTACCGGAAGTTGCTCAAATTGTTTGTGGATGTAGAGGATATTGATGAAATGATTTGCAACATGTAGTCCAGAAGACTCTTCCATGAAGAGAAAATGGCTTTTTTTTCTCATCGGATTTTGGCGAAAAGTATATGTATAAAGTTTAGTTCAATATATTCTTTTTCCAGTATGTCTTGCCAATATGTATTGATTAGAGGCGGAAAAGTGGAGCCTTTTAAGTGTGGATTCTTTGTTTTGTTGAGATTTTTTGTTTTATTACAAGAAGAGTTCAAGAATGGCCAAAAATTACGTGTTTTCAAGTTCAATCTACTGATGATAAATTTTTTGTTGATCCTTCTCCAATATGAACAATATTCCCAATAGGAGATCAGTTTTTAAACACATCTTTCATTATTAAGGAAGTGAAAAGTTTTTTCGTAACGACAAGATGAATGTAACACTGATCAAAAAAGAAAGATTCTCCTCAGAATTTAACTTTCTTATTTTCAGTCGACTTCAAAGGTTTTTTGTGCTAGGTTGTGAATAAATCCTGAATATTTCCGTGTTCGAATTGAAATACCGATACCATCCTAATGGAAACTTTAATTTTTCATTGCAGAATTGGAAGCTTAACATCATTCAATGTAGAAAAAGATAAAATAGAAGAATATATAAAATTATATTGATATTTTGTTCACAATCGTATTCCGCAATTTTGTTGCGTTGTGTTTAATCGCTCCACATTTGAAAAATATTCAATTTCGAATTCCAATAAAACGGATGTTTCGAAATAACTTTGGATCGCCCGAACAAACATTTTTATTGCAGGAATAAAAAAAATATATAATACCGATCTACAATAATATGAATATTTTTGAGTAATTGGAAAGAACTAATTTTCATTTTGTGAATCCATTATGAAATGATTGTCCTAGTAACGAATAAGTATCATTCCATACGTGTTAAATATTACGTAGTTTAGCAGGCGCCTTCCAAGGCGCCAAATGTCTATATATCGCGAGTATCGGATAGACGGTCTCAAACGATTAGAAGATTATAAACACAAGACGAAGATGAATAATCCTTCGTCAAATAAAAACCTGTCATGTTGGTGCACGAGCAATAAAAAACTCGAACGGAATAAATTGAATAGTGGAAATTTTAAGGGTACGTTTTAACGGAAAAGGTTTGTAGGTATATGTAGATACAAATATAAGAGGGAAATACCGATCTGATGAAACTGACATTTTGAAATCCACTTCCACTTATCATATGAACGAGTCGTTTATTCTAGTAGAATTTCGGGATCATCATAAAAGTACCTATACCACAGTATGCTAGTGTAGCTTACTGTTTCATAGGTTAAATTTTTTGCGTAATGAGGAACCTGTGCGTAGAATATGGAGAAAAATATCATCAATCACGCGATAAAAACGTTCTACAAAAATTTCGAGTATAGGACTTAAACTTTATGTTTTCTTGGAGAAACACTAATACCTCATACTGAAAAATTGGTCATTTTCCTGAAATGTCATATTTCAATTAGTAAACTTCAACCATAGGCATCAAATCGTTATAAATTCAAAAAAAAAATTTTATGTAACTTTTATTAGAATTCAACGATAAGTTAATGTCATTTATATGCTAATGGCTATAAAATCGACCACCTGTAATATGCAAAACACAGATTTCTTATTATTTTTTTCATTATATCTCATCGAAAGTATCTAATTTCGTTCTTGTGGTCCGATTTTTTCAGTTGCCTCAAAAATGATTTCATTGAGCATGACTACCAGAAATATATGACCCAAAAGCAATTTTAAAATTAGAACTAAGTCTTATTAACATTTCTATCACCGTTATTGCAAATAATAACCGAAAATTCAATTATTAATTGTAATTAGGTTTTGACATTAGCTACCAGAAACATTGAATATAATTTAAAGAAAACACTTTATTTCTTCTAATTTTCATTGTTAATAAGGGGTATGAATAATGGTAATAGAAAGCTCTAGAACTCGAGACAGTGTAACATACATCGGTATAACAATTCTATATTCAAATAAACTCGACAAGGTTTTGTGATCAACAAAACCTTGTAAATTAACTGATTGATTATTACTGATTTTCCTTGTTAAATAAATTTTAAATATGAATGATATAACGAAAACTATTGTTCAGAAAGGCTTCACCCATGGTTAGTAGACTTGATCGATCGCGCACGGCAAAAGCTCACTTTTAGGACTGATAATGAAATATACTATTAATGGGATGAATGGAGTTTGCGGTTGGCTCTAGGTGAAATGGTTAGGAGATCGGTTGTGGTCTGTGTGGGTCTTGTTACAGTTTCCTTACGCCACTTCAGAAACAGCGTTGATTGTTTACCCAAAATCGAATAATTGTACGGATATCAGTATAGAAAAATCAGAATTGAAACTTCTAATTAGATTTTTTCGATGATTAACATTTTTGCAAATTTAGAATTGTTTTTCTGAAAAAACGGAGAATCACATGAAAAAAAAAATACAAGGATAAGTTTCAATTCGATTCCTTGACATTCCTGTCGACTCAAAGGTTTTTTCACTTTATGATATATTTCAGGTTTCGGATGAGATCAGTTGGTGGGAGATGGCACTGTTAATCATATGAGCCTTTTTCAAGAAGTTACTGACAGATTTGAAATTGTCAGAGTAGATTTGAAGTGTGAATCGACATATGAATAAGAAAGCGGTCAAAAGCTCCTAAAGTCACATCAGTGCTTATTAGAATTTTTCTCCATAATTCCTGAATACGAGCTAAGTGTAATTCGTTGTTATTTACAAGAGAGCTGGTTCACAATATTTCTAATTAGAAATTACGTTTCATTTTGGATTTTTCAGTTAAAATTTAGATGTCTTTTATTTGAGAGGGTCCGAAAATGAATAACCAGCAGTACTTCTTATTGATTTTCCGCAGAAATCTGATGAAGTAATCGAAAACTAGTGAGAATGTTCGATGCGTAACCCCGCACATCAAATCTCAGACTTGGCCGTGGTTGTCGAAAGGAGTGTCTACTCTGTATGAGATGTCCGGTGCGTTGTTTCGATGTACTTTGAATCGCAGACTAGGCGATATCGATATCGCCAGAAGATTAGGATTTCTGATAGATTTCCGAAACCGCTGTTAAGTAATTACAATTTGGAATTTAATTTTTTCGCGGTTTCCAACGTCACAGAACTTGTTACTCTTTCGTTCAAACGTTGTTAAATTTCGAATTCGGACGAAAAAATATTCTCAAAAAAAGGTGAATTCAAATAAGTCACATCTGTTGACGAATCTTCTTTGCGTGTTGACATAACAATAGTTGTTAAGGGTTTGTTTTCTTTTTAACCTCTTTTCATCATCTGTTTCACCTGTACAAGCATAAATACTCTGTCCTGCTTGTTAAGTTTTCAGTTGTCTGAAAAACGAATATTTATTTTCTCGAAACTTGAGTTACAAAAAATGTGTAAAATATCAATTAATTGGTAATTAACAGTTATTTCTAATAACTTGTTTTTATGTATTTTATATCCAAATAAGAAATTTCAATTCGAAGGCGTTGACGTGCCCTCACCCATGAAGGTTCTGGTAGCATTCGATTTTCTCTACTAACGTTGCTCTACTAACATAATATTTATTTTTTTATTTCATAATTATACAATTCTCACGAAATTCATCTTTACCCCATATCACATCGACCGGATCATTAGTTTTGAAAATACGGGAAAAATAAAGTTTCAAATGTCAATTACTTCCAACCTATTCGACGGGTGTTGCCCAACGAACTCAGCCGAGATACATATTTATGCTTTGAAATTTTAAAAATCTGGGTTTTGTCATTCTTAAGTTGCTTTCTTTACATTCGGCAGGACATAATCACTTAACCACTAATTTTTCATGGGTACGTCCAACCTAGCCATTTGTTACTCTCTTCAGCTGAACATTCCAAAATTCCAGATATTTGAACACAACATTGTTCCCTGAAACATGCGCGCAAAAACATTTTGAGTAAGCCATTTTAGTTGAGTAAATGTAAAATTTTATGCAAAATTTCATGTGGATCATAACATGAAAAAAAATTTGAAAAAGCCGTCATTCTTTAACTTCTTGTCAAACTTTAATTTGAGTGGATCTCTGTTTTTTGAGATATTGGAAAAATTACACCAGCCGTTTACCCGCCGTTTACGAATTTCTTCATGGATGAACAAGCCCATGGAAGCTAGTGATCTCACGTCAGTGCTTTTAAAAAAAAAATTATGTTCAGCACTATTTATTTTGACGCCGAATCAGAAAGGAAATTCGATGTCATATGTGAAACATTATTGATTGCACAAAGGTTGGATGATTCGTTCAGATTGTATTAGGAGATAATCTAATTGAAATATGTAATAATGACTATTGACAAAATGACGATTTTTTCTGATAACCACTAAATTTTTACAGGAATTAAAAAAATTCAAATCTAAGCATCCATATTCTTGTGGATTTTTATTTTTTTTATGATTGACAATATTTTCCTTCGTGTTAATTCAATGAAACAGTCGTTGGAAAATGGCAGTGCTTGAAGGCGTTTTTATCGAATGTATATAGATAACTAAGTGAATAAATATTATTATTATTAGGAATTAGCTCAGAGATTTCAAATTTTCACGTAGATTTCAAGTCTGAATGGGCAATGCAAAATCTGCAAATATTTTTGGAAATTATTCAAACATTTAATAGCAGATATTGAGCGAGTTGAAAATACTTTTTTGATGAAGTGATAGATTATATTATGAGTAGTCAGAAAAAATGATATGATCGTTTATCTCCTCTGGTTAACTTTTACTTTTCATCATTATCCCAGTGTATGGAAATGAAATAACTTAAATCAGATAACAGGAGGGAAATATTACAATGGAAACTTACTACTCTTGTTCTTTCCATTGAATTCATTTTCACTAATCCACTTTTTTTGACTAATCTACCAATATTATTTATTATTCGAGGAAATATTTTTTTTGTATTTTTATTTTTCCATTTGATTGTGCGAGTTAGGAGATAGCGTGTGTTCTATGTTCGTTACTGTTTTCTTTATACCACTTTAGGAACTGCACCCTTAATTGTTTACCCAATAGCGAATGATCAGACGGTCCCCCGAAACCAGAAAATTTCTTTCCTCGCCCTGGGTTCGAACTTTCTACGTTACGGTATGAGTCCATTAGGCCAGGCGCTGGCAAGAATATTACGGAGAAAAGATATATATGAATTCATTTACTCAAATTTACTCAAACAAAAAGCTCATAGAATTGGGATACACAAAAAAACTATGTTCAAGGATTGGCTATGAGATTCATGATGACGCATGAAAATTGGAACGAAAAGAGGATTTCTTTGTAGAAATGAATGTTTGTTCAAACTTGAAATATAACTTTCAAATTTTCGAATCAAATTCTATAGTCGTGGCGAATAATAGTCATTACCAAGTTGGTACTATGCGAGAGAAACTTTTTTTTCAGAAGAAGATATAAGGAGTCTGCGGAATGAAGAAAAGTCTTAATATTGAATTGTTAAATAAATAAAGTAACTGTTGAAAAATACTCCTTAACTTCGAAGGTGAGCCGTAATATAGCATTGATAGAATCAGTTTATTCAATCAAATTGCCGAGCTGCATGAACGAATAAAACTTTCGATAACAGCGATAATTATCTTCCACTTGACTTAAAGTCATCCAAATCACGTCAAACCACCATTTTACAGAAAAAAATGATGTATTCTATAAAACCGATACAAGCTTGTTTTTATTCAAAGGATGAATGAGAAAAAAAAAACTTCATGAATTTAACGCAATCCAATATATTTCTAATTCGAATACCGCTCCAATCCCAAAAGTTTACGTATCAGCCGAGTGGATTATTCCTAAAGTTTCAATTACTGAGCTGCAAAAACGCATAAACCTTTCAACGAAATCAACGAAAATGTATAATCAGTTACACAAAATCGATATGAACTGATATGAAATAGTAGGGGAAAACCTTGATTTGAATATATTTTTTTGAATTTTCAGATTATGTGACACGACGAAATTTTTCACAAACGTATGCGTTATAATTTTACTATTTTATACCACATTCCAATTCTAAAAGATCTGCAGTTTCGAAAATATTGTAAAAAATAAGAAAAAATTTCGAATATCAATAACTTCGAAATCAAGAGAACTAAATTGCTTATTAATGAATCCAGTAAAAATATTTTGACTCCAAACCTACCTTGAAAATTCAAAGATAGCAAGATATTACCTAGAACATGCACGCAAAAAAATCCATAATAAAATAATAATCCTCAACATCAATACGAATTGATGTCCAACGTAGCGCTAAATAACAATTCGCTCTTTCAGGAAGCCACAGCTGTTCACAGTCTGCTTACGTAGGTGATCGAACGGAAAAAAACTATCTTCACCTTCTTCTCTTATGAATTCCAAGAACGAATGCAAGATAATTGCAAAGTAAACAAATCCACGTTGTCAAATGTACTGGATGCCAAGTGAACCGTTCTTTAGATAGCCCCATGATATACAAAGTATACACGAAATCGACCCGAGCGCCACCATGATAAAACTCGGTGAACCTAAAGTATCCACGGCAGTCGAGATAGGTCCAAAAAGGGTCAAGTTGGCATCCTGCTGAAAATTAGCGCAAACAATAAAGGATGTTCCCTTATATCATTTACCGATGTCACTTCGTGTTGGTAAGTTGGCATCCGTATATTGGATGCCACCTTACCTCGGATGCCATCTATACCGGTAATTTTACATTGGGGGATGCAGACTTGTACGCTGGATATATATATATATATATATATAATTTGTTATGGATTATATTAATGAAATTTTATGAATAAATACTTATTAGATCCTTATTAGATCACCCTTGTATATAAGTGTATTCTATGATTCCGGCTAACTCTTAATATTATAATTTTGAATAATTGAAATTAAAATATTATTAAATTTGATTAATATTTGAGGGAGGGTTCAATTTGAATTTTCTAAAAAGATTGAATTTTAAATTATATTTTATGGAAGTAATTTGAAATATTATAATCAGTGAACAATAACCTAACGTCTAATTCTATGTTAACCTAACCTTATCGGAATATCCTAACGTAATTCTAATGTAAACAATGATTGCTATTTCTAAACTTCTTTGGGAAAAGATTAACAGGATTGAATTTGAATACCTTTGGTAAGTTTGTTCATCAATTTAGGATTGTTCTTTTTTTATTGTCTCTTCTTTCAGGAATAACGCTGGTTTCGTTGGAAACAACACTTCTAGAGTGTTCTGAAATTCACAGGCTACTTTGTTGATTTTCTTCGATCTATCCAATTCGTTTGAAACTTGATTTCTATGTGGGATTTTTCCATTCACATTCAGGTAATGTATTTTCTGGATTCACTTTCCATTCACAATAATCAAATAATCTTCTTTTTTCAGATGATGATACTTTTTTGGCACTTTTTTAATTATGGACCGACAAGGATTCTGCTCTGCATATAATTGGAGACTGCCGACTTTTTATGTGTCTGTCCTATTTATAGTTTTCAAGAAAAGTTGAATATCTAAGCTTACTAGCTTCTGTCAAAATTATATAAAAATGATGCTTTTGATGATTTTACAAAATTTACAATATTTCCTGGTTTGAAATTACTTTTGAAAATTAGCTTATTTTTTAAACTACATTTTGATGTATGTTTCATGTTAAACAGAACAGTGAAAGTCTTGCTTTTCGTTCGTACAGTATTTCAAGTGTCAAAATTTAACAAATTTTAACTTCTACTGCTTATAACTTATAAAATACTTAATATTACTTATAAAATTGATTAAATTTCTTTAGCTTAGATGCTATTACAATTCTATTGATGCCTAAACATTTTGAAGGATCTCTGTTACATTAATCATTTGAAAATATCTGACGTAGATGTTATCTTTCATTGAATTAAGTGAATTTTGATCAAATTTGTCCTATTTACATAATTCTGGTGAGTTATATTTAATTTAGCTTGTTCTTTGTCAACAATTTCACTAAAGTTTATATGTGATTCATTATAATAACAAATCTTTTCAACAAATTCTTCATCAATTTTAAATTGGATCTCTAAATTCAAATTACTTCTATTTATTGCAACTTTGGCTGGTTTTATATTGAATAATTGTAAATTGAAATCTCCCTGTGAATTCTTTTTATAAACTGTCAGCAAGATTACTGTGTTTTGATTATCGTTCAAAGAATTTTCAATCGACTAGTCGTTATGTATCCTGTATATGCATTTTCTTCATGATTTTAGCTTGTGAGTGTTTTTACGAATTGAATTATTAATATTTCTGTCAGAATGGATATTATTTAATGAATTTTGCTCTAGTTATACTCTAACGAGTCAACTTATATACAAAGGTGAGTCTTTTCCTTAATATATTTATGTAATTATTTATTTTAACTGTAAATACCATGACAATATATATATATATATATATAAATATACATAAGAAGCAACTCAGAAAAAATTTCCTGATGATATTTTAAATAATTTTTTTCGAAAAGGGCATGCACTTCCGCTCGAAAATAGGTTGAGACTTTCCATATAACAATTACATAATTCCAGCATTCTAGACAAAGATGATTACCTCTCACAGTTGATTCTGTAGGTAGGCAAGAATAATTTCCAACTTATTTCACTTTTTCCTTTCCAACAGTGGCAGCTCGTGGTACTTAAAACAGGTAAGGCCCGAAGAAGGAATACATTTCTACGCCACCTTTGTGCTTAGACACCTGAGGTATTATTCCTTGACGCGTTAACATTTTATATGGAGGTCATCTCCAATAGCCCTACTAAAACCATAAAAAAACTGATTTATTAACAAGAACTAATAATTAAAAAACATAACATTGTGTATATATAAAATTAACAAATATAACGTTACTGAATTGTTTCAGCCGTTACTATTTGGTAGTTGATCATAATTAAAACAAATTGTAGAAATTACTATGTTTTACTACCAATAAAAATATATTTTACACATTTTCTTGTGACTCGAGTTTCGGGAAATGAACTATCCCATCATCAGACAACTGAAGACCTAACAGTGGTACAGAGGTATTTAAACAAAAGTGATTAATGTTTTGAATATTTCAATAGATTCAATAGATAGACCACTATTAGGTGTTAGAATCTATTGAAATATTCAAAATATTTATCACATTTGTTTAAATACCTCTGTACCACTGTTAGGTCTTCAGTTGTCTGATGATGGGATAGTTCATTTCCCGAAACTCGAGTCACAAGAAAATGTGTGAAATATATTTTTATTGGTAGTAAAACATAGTAATTTCTACATTTTGTTTTAAATATAACGTTTTCTGCTTTTTTGGAGTAGAATGAAAAGTTAAAAAACACAAAATGATTTCCTTATTATAAATACATATTATATATCGGGTGTTTTTTTAAGAGCGTTAGAACTTTCGATAGGGATACCTGTGATTTGACAGAAGATAGAATCCATGTTATTTTGACATTTCTCTACTCGATGCAACAAAACCAACAAGACAAAGAACTGCACGTACCGAAGAAAATATCGCTGCTGTTAGTCATAGTATTAATGATGATCCAGATTTGTCTATTCGTCGACGTTCACAACAAGTTGGACTCTGTGCATTTGTTTGCTGATTGGTCCCTAGAACAGGTTGAAGTTGATCCACTTTTTTATCGTAAAATTGTGTTAAGTAATGAAGCTCATTTCTGGTTGAACGGCTATGTAGACAAGCAAAATTTCCGTATATGGAGTGGAAACAATCCTTAAGGAGTTCTGCAGGTTCCATTTCATCCTGAAAAATGCACTTGTATGGTGTGCTTTACACGCTGGAGGCATCATCGGTCCATATTTCTTTAAAAACGATGCTGGACCTAATGTTACAGTGAATGGCGCTCGTTACAGATCGGTGATCACTGATTATTTGTTTCAAAATTTGAACGGTATTGACCCAGAAGTGTTATGGTTCCAACAAGATGGTGCTACACCTCATGCTGCAATCATAACAATTGATTTATTGAAAGAAAGATTTGGCGATAACATTATTTTGAGAAATGGTGAAATTAATTGTCCTCCAAGATCATGCGACATAACTCCACTGGATTATTTTGTTTGGGGTTATGTCAAGTCATTACTTTATGCTGATAAACCAGAAACAATAGACGCTTTGTAAGCCAACATAACTCGTGTTATTGATGAAATAAGGTCTGAACTACTCGAAATGGTGGTCCAAAATTGGTCTGGTCGAATGCGGTTCCTCAGACCTAGTCGTGGTGGACATATGCCGAGACTATTTTTAAAACACAAATGTCAAAAAATTATCTTCCAAAAGAAAAAAAAATTGACTTCAATCTCAATTTAAATGTGTTTTATTTCAATTGAAAAAAAACACACGATACATACTACTCTGTCAAGAAAGTACCGGGAATTTTCAATTAAAACAACATTTTTACATTTAATCGTCAAAATTTATTGGGTCGTCTTCAAAATAGGCTCCATTTGCTCCAATACATCTATGCCAATGGCACTTCCAATTATCGAAACATTTTTTATAGGCGCTTTCCGGGATGGACTTTAGCTCTCGCGCCGAATTTTGTTTTATAGCTTCAATCGACTCAAAACGGATGCCACGAAGGGGCAATTTTAGTTTTGGGAAGAGGAAAAAGTCGCAGGGAGCCAAATCCGGCGAATACGGTGGTTGCTGAAGCACGTTTGTTGAGTTTTTGGCGAGAAAGTCAGTCACAATCGTAGCTCGGTGAGAAGGCGCGTTATCGTCATGCAAAATCCATGAGTTGTTCGCCCACAAATTTGGCCGCTTCTTACGGATACGCTCACGCAAACGTTTCATAACGCCTAGGTAATACTCCTTGTTTACCGTCTGACCCTCTGGAACGAATTTGTAGTGCACCACGCCACGGATATCGAAGAAAACAATGAGCATCACCTTCATTTTCGAGCGGCTTTGGCGTGGTTTTTTCGGTTTCGGCTCATTTTTTGCCACCGATTCCGATGATTGCTGGCTTGTTTGCATATCGTACTCGTAGACCCAGGTTTCATCACCAGTTATGATGCGTTCCATGAATGTAGAATCGGAATTACAGCGATCCAGCATGTCTGAAGCAACCTGTTCGCGATGACGTTTTTGAAGAAAATTCAGGTCTTTCGGTACGAGTCGTGCGGCCACCTTTCTCATGCCCAAAATATCAATCAAAATCGTACGTGCGGACTCGTGGGATATCTTAAGATCATGTGCTATCTCTCTCAAGCTGGTACGACGGTTTTCCAGCATCCTTTCTTCAATTTTATCGACGTTATCTTCGATCGAAGCCGTCGATGGGCGACCACTTCACGACCGTCCTTGAAGGCTCTGTACCACTGATATGCACGAGTTTTCGATAGAGCATTATCACCAAAGGCCTTTTGCAACATTTTCAATGCATCGGCACACGAAAATTCATTTGCAACACAAAACTTTAAACAAATTCTTTGCTCAACGTAATCACCCATAGTAAAAATCGGCACGCACTCTGACATCGACTGACTTAATCAGCTGTTGCAAACACACTAGTTGACAGATCCCGCTCAAGCTTGGCATAGTAATTAAGGACAGTGGTACCAACCTAGGAAAAAAAAATTGTACCTGCCTCATTGCCCCGCCAGATTTAAATCGATAATTCCCGGTACTTTCTTGACAGAATGTATATAAAGAAAATAATAAGTAACAAATAAGGAGGCCAAAATGATAAACACATTGCTTAGTTGATTTACTTGAATAAAGTACAAACCGATATAAAAACATGTTTCATCATTTTTTACTTTTTGTACATCAAGTCTATTCGACGGTTTTTTGAAATTGAAAATTTATGTATAATATCTCCATAAAATTGGGGATCCTCACTAACACTTTGTACTATTCCTTTTTTTATAGCCAAGATTGACAAACCTGTTAGGCGCACTTGTGTCGCCGTATTTCTTAAATACGTTTTTATGCGCTTAAGACACGAAAAATTTCTTTCGACCGAAACACTTGTTGCAGGAATAGTTAACACTAGGCAAAACAGCTTGTATGTTCATTTTTAAATTCCTTGTAAATAATCTCTGAAATTTGCTGAACGTCTAGATTATAAAACTGTTCGTCCCTGTCACTAAGTTCGTTTTTCAGCCGATCTATTTCGAAGACATTAGGATACACTTTTAACAAAGATTTAAATGATTTATCGGAAAAATTCTTTGTATATTCAGTAAATTTGGAAGAATCTACTAAGTAAAGAAAATTTAAATCTTGTCAAACAGTGTTGCAATCTCGGCGATGTGAGCGCAATAAGCCCAATTTAATGGACCTCAATCCGTTCGAAATTTCCCGTATTATGCCCGCCAAGTGCTACTAAAGCGGTGGGGGTACGTAGCAGCTACCTGGACGTTCGACTAGCGATTTGTGACGTATAGGAAGCTCAAATTTTTAGAGTTACTATAAAGTTATTATACGGTCGGGCAACGATTTTAGCGTTCAGAATTAAAGTTGAATAGTAGAAAGGGGTGCGCGCTTAATTTGAAAGATAATATTTTCAACTTTGATGGTAATTCGATGTTTTAAAAATTTATTTCGGTGACTGGAAATTAGTTGAAATCGTTTTATATTCAAAAAAATAATGTGTCAAAAATTTCACATTTTATTAATTTTTACTTGTGAGGCACGGCCTCAGTTGCTTCATACGACGAACCGCCACTGCTTTCCAATAAATCCAGGTATCAGTTCACTCGAAATCACTAATCTAAAATTATAAAGTAATTCGAACATAGAAAGATTCCGAACTTATGTGTTATCTTTCTGATAACTTTGCGAACCAATTGATTTTAAAGAAAATATACAATATCTTCAATAATGAGTATGATCTATGGTAATAGAAAGTTTTAGGAATCGAGAGTGTGTAACATACATCTGTATAATAATACACAAACTCCACAAGGTTTTGTTGAGCACAGAGGCAAAAATTATATTCAGAAAAGGAATCAGACGAAAATGCAAACTTTTTAAATACATGCCAATATGCAAAACAATAAATAATTTGAAATGAGGTTATTCTGATTTTCACAAATTTTTATTGTTAAACTCACAACAATTGTTTCGCTATCACAGTAGCATCATCAGGCAAGATCACATTTTGAATAACTAAGCTTGTTTCCGAAATCCGTGGCTATTTATATTACAGTAACTACAATAAATTTTTATTGGGCACTAAAACCCAAAAAAGGGTCCCTGCAAATTCCAGCTTATCTGAATATATTTAACAGAGGTGAGCTATTTAAATCTACTTGTTCGTTAAGTAATATTCCAATTTTATTATGTTTATTTATCTCTAGGGATTCTAACAGATTTAAGGCATAACTTTTGCTTTCTATATGTAGAATTTCAAAGTTATGGTTGAAAGTATGTCCTGTTTCTAACAAATGGTTGGAATATGTAGAATTGCTTTTATTATTGAGGAAACTCTTCAAATGTTCACACATCCTATGACGGAAAGTTCTTCCAGTTTGACCTATGTAAATTTTAGGGCAATCACCGCAGGTTAACTAATAAACCCCAGATTTATCATCCTTAATTTATCAAAAATAATAAAGACTACACACATAAGGATGATAAATCTGGGGTTTATAAGTTAACCTGCGGTGATTGCCCTAAAATTCACATAGGTCAAACTGGAAGAACTTTCCGTCATAGGATGTGTGAACATTTGAAGAGTTTCCTCAATAATAAAAGCAATTCTACATATTCCAACCATTTGTTAGAAACAGGACATACTTTCAACCATAACTTTGAAATTCTACATATAGAAAGCAAAAGTTATGCCTTAAATCTGTTAGAATCCCTAGAGATAAATAAACATAATAAAATTGGAATATTACTTAACGAACAAATAGATTTAAATAGCTCACCTCTGTTAAATATATTCAGATAAGCTAGAATTTGCAGGGACCCTTTTTTGGGTTTTAGTGCCCAATAAAAATTTATTGTAGTTACTGTAATATAAATAGCCACGGATTTCGGAAACAAGCTTAGTTATTCAAAATGTGATCTTGCCTGATGATGCTACTGTGGTAGCGAAACAATTGTTGTGAGTTTAACAATATAAATTTGTGAAAATCACAATAACCTTATTTCAAATTATTTAATATGGATTTTCACTAAGTAAGGACTGATACAATTCAATATCAAAGCAATAAAATTTAATTCAACGTGTTCTAATGATAAATTTCGTTTTCCTTTAGATTCTAGCTATCTATGCAGGGTCTCTACTTTCAAAAGGGCCAAACTTCAAGGGGAGATCATACAAGTTATTTGCAGCAAAAAAGTCACATAAGACAGGGTCAAAATGTTGATGGTTATTCTTCAATTTAACATTTCTTGATTTCACGAAAGTTTTCGAGTTTGTCCATGAAATCAATTATACTCAGTTATCCTTGTAGCCTCATCAAATTTGACCACTTATCTGGAAACGGCAATAAACTTGCTACAAGTTAAGAAGTTCTGTGTGCCAAAAAATTCTCATTGCGGGCGTGGTAAGGAGATGAGTATCACGATTTTAAAGTGAACAAAATCAGTCATATTTTTCCAATAGTTTTATCGATGGAAAATTATAAATTATGGACATGTTTTCTTTTCAGCAAAAAATGCCTCATTTTCAGTGCTTTCGAATGACACATCAACTTTTGTGCTAGCTGCTTGTCTATAGCCATAATATCATGGCTAAGAAGATAGCAACGAAAAGTTGAAATATTCCAAACCTAAATTTCTATCGGATGTGAAGTCATAAAAATTTCGATAAAAAAGTTTAAGAATACTCAAAATTTTTTTCAACATGTTACTGCACGATCCTCAGTGTAGTTATTTTACATTCAAATACCAAATTCAAACAAGATTGAATTGGAAAATATTTGAAAAGTAGAATTTTGAAATGTTATTTATTAGCGAAAATTTGGGCCGCTTTCGTCTTTGTTCAATATAATACTCTAAGATCCCGATATAAAACGACTTTCACCGAAATGTTTATTTAATATAACGTATTTTAAAATAAACCTTTTTTTCAAATATTTCACCGGTTTGATTATTAGATAAATTTCATACCAATCGAAAGTGTGAAGACCATAGAATATGCAAACATAAGGTTTCCTAGTCTTTTCCTGTCACAACTCTCGAGTAGCCAGGTTGAACAGGTAAATCGATAGTAGCATTTAGCAACGGTTATTAAATTAAAGTTATATGAAAAAAAGGTTGTTTTATTATAAACTGGGTGGTATAGGGTTGTCTGCGAAAAATCAGTCTTGAATTCCGGTTGTCGAATTTTGAAAAGTAAAATATTGCTGCGAGTGAATATGTCCGACTGAGAGGTCCCAACCAACTATCCCATGCCATAGAAGAGGGCACAGCATAACAGCTGCTCGAAGTCCGAAATACGTATCGACAATTAGCAGAATCAATGGCAGTAAAATTCAAAGTGAATTTTATTAACAGTTAATTCAACATGAAAAAAAATTAGAAGCTGTATCAGCTAAGATAATTTTAAAGATTTAATTATTATGTACTCACTGTATATTCAGCACAAAAATTATCAAATTCTTCGTATTTTTTATTCAAAACGGTCACTTTTTTATAACACGTGGTGTGATAACCTACATATTCTAGTGACGCACTGGATAGCTCAACAAAATTATATTTAAAGTTTTTTCTTTTACGAAAAGCTAGTTTTAATGCACAGTTTTTAAAAGTTCCATCATTAAAATCAATTACATTACCACCTGATTTGCAGAGAAAACACTTTTTAGCCATTCTTTACCACAAAAAAATAATACCACGTTTTTTCAATACTAACTATAACGACAATTTACTCCAACATGATATACAGATTAAACGCGTCTATCGCTATCCGTTTCATTTATAATATCAAAGAGCATGCGCACTCTCTTTCTTCAAATGGACGGACTTCGAGCAGCTGTTATGCTGTGTCTTCTTCTATCGCATGGGATACTTGGTTGGGACCTCTCAGTCGCACATATTCACTCGCAGCAATATTTTACTTTTCAAAATTCGGCAACTGGAATTCAAGACTGATTTTTTGCAGACAACCGGATACCAACGTGTTAATAATAAAATAACTTTAATGTTTTTTCAATTAAATTAAATAATCGGACCTTTGTTAAATGCTACTATCGATTTACCTGTTTATATCTGGCTACTCGAGAGTTGTGATAGGAAAAGAATAGAAAACCTTATGTTTGCATATTCTATGGTCTTCATATTTTCGATTGGTATGTAATTCATCTAATAATCCAGCCGGTGAAATATTTTTTTAAAAAAGGTTTTTTTAATAATTAATCAATCATTTTATGGACTAACATTTGATAGACAACCCATATACAATATATTAATTGGCATATTAAATTTAATATGAAATACGTTTAATTAAATAAACATCTCGGTGAAGGTCGTTTTATATCGGGATCCTTCACTATAAGTAGTATATTTGGCCCCCAAGCGTACCCTCAAAATTTTATGTCTTTACGTCTTTTCGTTCGAAAGTTAGATCCAAACACAATTTAGCAATTATCTTTTGTCGTTGTTTGACATCTAAATTTAAACTTTGGTTGCTATGGTGATGGTAGCGCTGTTCACAAAATGTATTGTTTTGAATCTTCCAATTATAGAATCCTCATGAAATTTTACACGAACATGTTCGTTATTATCCTTCTGTAAACACCAAATTTCATATCTATGGGATCTGTAGCCTCGAAAATGTTGTGAAAAATTCCCGTAATTTTTTGCCACAAAATATGGAACGATTCTTCGTGTAGTTACTTCACATCCTCATACAAAATTCGAACTAAATTTGATTTATAAAAGTTTAGGAAGTAGAATTATAAATGGTTTTTTACTCGGGAAAAATTGAGCCGCTTTGCCCTATATACAAACCTAAGTAGTTTATTGAGACCTCAAACGTGCTGTTAGAATATTCAAGTCTTTAGGTCTTTTCTTTCGAAAGTTAGCTTCCTTACCTCCTAATCCTCGCAAAATATGACATTGACCTGCGATAGCTGTCCTGTTGCTTTGGTTCCGGTAGCGCTCAACAAAAAGTAATTTTTTAAATCTATTAATTATAGATTACTCAGAAAATTTTAATTCAACATATTCGTCATTAATCTTCCTTTGAATGAAAAATTTCATATCGATCGGATCTGCAGTTTCGAAAATAAAGAAACAAAAATTGAAATCGAAATAACTGCAAATCCATTGAACCGATTGTGTTTATTAACAAATTACTGAGATATTAACCACTTCTTCTCAAAATATTCCGAACTGTTTTATCACTCGTATTAACTTGTTCAGCAATTTATCTACTCGAACAAGGTGCACTGGTTTTAACAACAGCACACACATCTATCTTTATATTCAGACGATTTTCACTCATGGATTTTAGTGTAACAATGTTGCGATTTACACATGTTTTCAAACACTCGCGTTTCTCACTTTTTAATCTTTTTAAACTTTTTAATATAATAAGAAATAGTAGAACTTGAAGAAATTGGTCGATCTTTAAATGCCACAATAAAGACATTGTATTTGTTCTTCAATTGAAGAACCACCTGAATACCATTTTATAATTTAAATGTTTTCTTCTACAGTAAATATTTCTATTTACAAAGATTAGATTTGATTTTCAACTGTTATAAACTTACACACCAGCACTTCTGAGTTGTGTCAACTGAATTTGTGGACGAATTGAGGTGTCCAATTCCCCACTCCACACAAGGCCTATATCTGTGTGAGCAGTGGCGTAACTACACCGTCAGGGGCCCGTGGCAAATTCTTCAGATGGGCCCCCCCCCCATTAAAAATCATTAGGTTGTTTAATCCAATTTTAATAAATCACTTAAGTGGTCACAAAACAGTATAAAAATCATGGTGTGAATTCAATTTATTATCTGATGAATAAATGTTAGTCATAAAATCGTGGGTACTAAATAATTAGAAAAAAATAACAATTTAATTTTAACAAAATATGTATTACTAAAATTCTTTCCTCCGCGATTTCTGTTCTGCAAAAGTATCAATTATTTCATCGAAGTTCAAATAGGTTTTTTTTTACTATAGAAAATAACCGAGTACGATTGTACGATAATTTCGATCGACAATAAAATATCGATAAAATACCCTAATTTCACAATTTTCAATATTGTTAGTAATCTTTTTTTATAGAAGTCTCGAAACCAGATACAAAGAACACCTAGCCGCCTTTAAATACAGGAGAGACAAGTCCAATTTTGCTACCCATTTTTTTTTAAATAAACCATACAATCATTCTCTGAACTAGAAGATGTGGAAATTCTTCATCTTGCGGCAAAGGGTAATAAAATTAATATTTTCGAAGCTCTAGGAATTCATAAACACCAAAATGACCCAGCAATAAATCTATCGAACGAGCAGACGGACCTGTAGAATTCCCCACTATTAGATGCCCTGTATAGACCAACATCTTGCAACAAAGGACAATAAAATGAATATTTTCGAAGTTTTAGAAATTCATAAACACCAAAATGACCCGACAATAAATATATTGAACATGCAAACAATAACCTATAAAGAAAAAAATACGCAACTAAATCTGTAATTAAATAAAGCTAGTGATAGTAAACAAAGTCTTTTCGTTTTCCTAACTAAAATGATCTAATACAAAGTAACGGACTACTCTATCCAACGTTTTTTTATTATAAGAATAGTTATTTCAAGAATTGTAATGTATTCCAGTAACAAAATGTATACGATTCATTTTGTGCTTCCAGGGCAGATTTTATTCATAATGAACATTCATCAATTCCACCACAGAAATGTTCGTCATAAATGACAAAACTTTTACCATAATAATTATGGAATACAACCTGTACATTCATTTATCTAGGATGAAATTCTCTTCTCTCAAGTAAAGCAAAACTGTTTGAATCCATTCTATAGAAAACATCATTATGAAAGATACTGAATTTTTTAAGCCGTTACTATTTGGTAGTTGATCATAATTAAAACAAATTGTAGAAATATATTTTTATTGGTAGTAAAACATAGTAATTTCTACAATTTGTTTTAATTATAATTATGAAATATACCAATTTCATTCTCAGGTCTTTGATATAGATGAATGTTTTTGAAATCTATATGTTCCAATAGTTTATATTGTCAAGCTCTCACTGAAGGATTAATGATTTTATCTTTTTATGAAATTGGCAACAACCAGTTTTTATAAAAGAGAAATATAAGATTTTTGATGATGACAATTCTTTTAATGTCATTTTTTATTTCACATAAATTTGGCTTAACAACAACTCCAACGATAATTTTTTCTATTGTTGTTGTTGTTGATGGTGAATGCCACATTTTTTCAAAGTTCTCATTTGGATTTCTGTTTGGAAAAGATTTTATATTACTCTGATCAGAAGAACCAGCAGCTTGCTCCAACAATTTTTTTGTCACTGTGTCCGTTTCTCAGCTCCAGTTTTATAAATTCTCTTTGCCTTTTTTGTTGGCTGATCCATCTGCAAGAAATTTACCGCTTTTCATTTTCAGAAAGTAAAAAATGAAAATAAACTATGCTCCAAATCTATTATAAGACAAACTTTAAATATCAAAAGAGATTTATTCTGTTAGTCTTCTACAATTTTAATTTAAAAAAATTTTTTTTTAAAACATTTAGAACTAATCAATGTCTGATAATAAGCACTGCTTATATTTAATAGACGTATACAATTCAAAATTCACTATACAATATCAAATGGAATAAAAAAACCTAAAAAAAAAATTATTAATTAAAATTAAAAATAAGTAATATCAAATGTTTCGTTTCAAACGTACGCACCTGAACTCATCAGAAAGGCCGTGGCACGTATGTTTTGCCTTTGACAAACATCCGGAAACATGTTCAGTTTCTGGTCTTATATTTATGAAAACTAAATAGTTTTCAAAAAAACACAACATAATTTTGAGAACTTCTCCAAAACTAGTTTATTTGAAATAATTAATATGTTTGAATATTCAAATAAATTACATCAATAACTCTCAAAAACATGTAGCACATCCTCAAAAATAATTAAAAATTCAGATAAGGTCAGTTCAACTTTACATTCATAATATAAATTCAATTAAAAATGAATAAACTTGTAATCTTATCAAACAATTTCTGGAAAATCTGTGAATGCAATTAAACTAGGTAGGTACATCTAATATCCAAGGTAATCTATGTTCTATGCTAAACACAGAAATAATACAAAGTTTGTAAGGCATTTTATGGCCTTCCTTAAACCACTGGAAACTGTAAAATAAATTTCATTATTCAAAAACCTAATTTAATTATATATTGTATATAAGATAAAATAATAAGATACGGTTTTTTACTTGACAAAAGGATAATTACAAACTTTAAATATCAAAACAGATTCAATCTGTTAGTCTTCTACAATTTTAATTTAAAAAAAAATTTTTAAAACACTTTAAGAATTAAATTAATGTCTAATAATAAGCACTGATTATATTGAATAGACGTATAAAATTCAAAATTCACTATACAACATCAAATGGAATACAAAAACCCAAACAAAATCATTAATTATAATAAATATTTCAAATAAATTAGTTTTGGAGAAGTTCTTAAAATTATGTTGTGTATTTTTGAAAAATATTTAGTTTTCATAACTATAAGACCAGAAACAGAACATGTTTTCAAATATTTGTCAAAGGCAAAACATACGTAACACGGCCTTTCTGATGAGTTCAGGTGCGTATGTTTGGAACGAAACATTTGATATTACTTATTTTTAATTTTAATTAATAATTTATTTTTTTTGAGTTTTTTCATTCAATTTGATATTGTATAGTGAATTTTGAATTTTATACGTCTATTAAATATGAGCAGTGCCTATTATTAGACATTAATTTAATTCTAAAAGTCTTTTCAAAAAATTTTTTTTAAATGAAATTCTTGAAGACTAACAGATTAAATCTGTTTTGATATTTAAAGTTTGTAATTATCCTTCTATCAGGTAAAAAAACATATCTTATTTTTTCATTTTATATATAATATATAATTAAATTAGGTTTTTGAATAATGAAATTTATTATACAGTTTACAGTGATTTAATGAAGGCCATAAAATGCCTTACATACTTTGTGTGATTTCTGTGTTTGGCATAGAACATAGATTACCTTGGATATTAGATGTACCTGTCTAGTTTAAATGCATTCACAGATTTTCCAGAAATTGTTTGGTAAGATAATTAAGTTTATTTAGTTTTAATTGAATTTATATTATAAATGTAAAGTTGAACTGACCTTATCTGAATTTTTAATTGTTTTTGAGGATGTACTACATGTTTTTGAGAGTTATTGAAATTTTCCTTAAAAAATTTACGATGGACGCTCAAACTCAACCCAGTCAATCTGTCCTCTCCCATTGTACTTCTCAGCCAAGTCTCTACCCTTCGAAGGGTACTGAAAGATCGTTCAATGGTAGCCGTAGTGGATGGGAAAGCATGAGGAGTGCATGCCCTGTTGCAGGGAAAACATTATAAGCCTCCTCCAAAAGTGCAGCCACTTCAATATCCTTTAATTTGGACCTTGTTAAATCTTTCTATTTCCACAGACTATATCACAAATCTAATTCTGCAGAGATATCACCCAACAAAAAAAATTCCATGAAAGATTTTTCGTTTTTTCTAAATCTTCTGAAGTAATTTTTAGCATCTAGTTCAAATGCATTCACAGATTTTCCAGAAATTGTTTGGTAAGATTATTAAGTTTATTGATTTTTAATTGAATTTATATTATAAATGTAAAGTTGAACTGACCTTATCTGAATTTTTCATTGTTTTTGAGGATGTGCTACATGTTTTTGAGAGTTATTGAAGTAACTTATTTACATTTTTAAACATATTGAATATTTCATATAAATTAGTTTTGGAGAAGTTCTTAAAATTATGTTTTGTATTTTTGAAAAATATTTATTTTTCATAAATATAAGACCAGGAATTGAACATGTTTTCAAATCTTTGTCAAAGGCAAAACATACGTGCTCCGGCCTTTCTGACGAGTTCAGGTGCGTATGTTTGGAACGAAACATTCGATAATACTTATTTTTAATTTTAATTAATGATTTATTTTTTATTTAATTTGATATAGTATAGTGAATTTCGAATTTTATACGTCTATTAAATATAAGCAGTGCGTATTTTTAGACATTAATTTAATTCTAAAAAAATTCAGAAAAATTTTTGAAATTGAAATTGTAGAAGACTAACAGATTGAATCTGTTTTTGATATTTAAAGTTTGTAATTATCCTTCTATCAAGTAAAACACCGCATCTTATTATTTTATTTCATATTACAAGACAATTACACTGTTGTTATCTGCAATTTCCGTATATGTTTTGAAAATTTTAAAGTCTACAATGGACGATAAGGGATAATATAAAGACAATAAAGACAATCCTAATGTACAAAATTAAATTTTTTTTTAATATTATAAATTATGGATCAAATTTCGCTCATGGGTAGTACAAGATTGTGATCAGTTCTTCAAATAACATTTTTCTTTCATTCCCTCAAATATTACCATTTTGGCACTTTTTATTAAATTTGAATGAAGCACAAACCAATGTCAAAATCAAAAATAAAAAAAATTCCATATAATACGTACTTTTAAGAACAGCTCAAAAGACATTCGAAATTCATTTCATTTTAAAATCTATCGAAAATGACCAAAGGCGCATATAACTTAAGAATGAAAAAAAAATTCTCAACACTTGACCTTGATTTTAGTATAAGAACTGTCAAATTGTCAAATATCATTATTATGTAGTACTAGTACCATGCGAAACTAAATTAATCGAATAAAAATCAAGCATATTTTGTATGTAAGTATATGCTAAAATAAACTTACCTTTTTTATGAAAATTAATCAATGATTTACTAATAAAACACAAATTCGCACTGTATATACCCTTTTACACTGTTACTCTGACGAAAACATATATTAACAATAATATATAGTTTTGTTGATGTATGGCCGAAACACGCTCGCTATCTGTTATATTTGTAAATAGCATCTTGGATGGCGGCGAGTGCCAATCCGAGCCTAGGTACTTCCTCGAACTATCCGGGTTTTTCTGCTCGGCAATGTTAATTGCGTCTACAATGATAGACTTCGGCCGTAGAGTTTGGCATCCAGTTGTAAAAAGATAAAAGATATAAAATATATATTTGACTTTTTTTTTATTTTCTCTTGCTTCGATTCTATTTGTTTTAAATATTTTATTTTTGGATTTGGCCCCCTGTCCCCTAATTGCCATTTGGCCCCGTCAGCAATTGCCGACCTGCCGACCTGTCCAGTCCGACCCTATGAATGTGCATTACCACCATATAACGATTGTATCGCATTAATATTATCTTGGGGTAATTGTGTTATTTCTTCTGTATAAATTGGAACTATAATTGCATTTTCCTCTGCAAAATGCGCAATCCTAATGAATATGCTATCTCTTGAACTAATGTTGTATAGAGAGAGGTGAAACCAGCGGTTGGTTTTCCAAATGTTTTAAAACATTTTTCTGATGAATCTAAATGTATTTCAATACATTCAGCCTTATTTGGGAAATATCCATGTCCTAAGACCATAACGGGACCATCTAAGTCTGTCATACAATCCTTATCACCTCCACAATTAATACTGAGATTATATATACTGAATTGTTTCAGCCGTTACTATTTGGTAGTTGATCATAATTAAAACAAATTACTATGTTTTACTACCAAAAAATATAGAAAATGTTTAATATATATTTTTTGGTAGTAAAACAAAGTAATTTCTACAATTAATTTAATTTAATTTAATACTGAGACTCAAATTCAATGAGAATATAAGGATTGTTACCATTTTTATAGAATGACAATCCCGAATGTTTTCCCCAAATTTCAAATGCTTTGAGAGCTTTATATTCATCATCCATTGTACCCCTCAGGAATTTCTTCTACAACTATAGAAGGTTGTGGAAAATATTGTACACCACATCTTTTTCTCAACAACAAATTCAGAGTTTCGTTATTCAACACTTCCGTCTCATGTAGTTTGAAGAACTCTTGAAATTTTCTAACTGTATCAGATAACGCTTTCAATTCCATATCCGAATTATCAGTTTGTGGTAAATATCTATATTTTAATGAATATGATTTTGCGATTTCCACATCATCATTTGATGACGATGATGATGATTGAAATAAATGCAACGAAAACAACCCTGTTGCTGTGACGTACATCTCTTCAAAGTCCTATCTATCTAACTGAAAATCAGTCTCATGCTGACAAATATATTTTTCATATAACACTTTAAAGCGAAAATTACAATCAACTTCCATTCTTAATTGAAAAAATCAGTAGAGTTGATTTCTTTCATTCACACAACTCTATTTAACTACATTATATTTATTTTACAAATTATCGCGATGCGATTTGATGACCACATCTGTCGACCTGAGGTGTAGGATATTATACAATTCATAAAGTCATCCAATTGTGATTAGATTTGATGACCACATTGTTCGTTATGAGGTGTAAGATACAATTCATGAAGTCGTTCAATTTTGATGAGATTTGATACCAATGCCAACCGACAAAAGGTGTAGAAGACAAAAACTATTATGAGATTCATCTTATCAGAATGCAGTAATTCATTTCCTTCAGACTTTCATCTTATCAAATGCTGTAATTTCATTTCCTTTGATCTTCCATATGAAATATGAATCTCATATTACATTCCTTTCAAAAATTCTGGAATGCATCCAGATTTATATACCTATTCCAAAGATGAGGTTAACGTCAACCCCATCATCGATGATTGGGGAGCGTTGGTTAGGATATTCCTGCAACCATACCAACCTCTTATAGCCACACCAACATACGAACTACCACCACCCTATGAACATCCACCCTGATATCAGTGGATGCAAATGGAAGGACACCAAAGACAACAAGAACAACATCAGGAACAACCCCAGGAACAGCATGAACACTTTTTATATTCCAAACTTTACATGCTTTCTTATCCACATCTTGTTTTCGTGTCAAAACATATAAAAGAAATTCTTATTTAAATTTCTTGAATACATTTTCTGTACTAGTCAAGGTCTTCAGAGTTCATTATCTATATTCTGCGGCCAGATTTCCTTCACAAGTACAAATTCTTTCGTAACATCAAACATCATTTCGTATTTCTTATTAATATCTTGTGGTTTCATTTCCTGTACTATCCAAAGTCATCAATATCCTGTTTTCGTGTCGAGACCTGTCGAAATTCTTACTCAAATATCATAATCACATCTTCTGCTATCAAGATTGTATTTCATGTACTATCCAAGTTCTTAAGCGTTCATTATCGCAGGTGTGGTCAGATTTCCCGCACGAGTACTCGACTTTCATAATATTCAACATCTTTTGACTGCCTTATCGATATGATATTTTTCGTGTCGAGACCAGTCGCAATTTTAATGTAAATTTTATTAATACATTTCCTGTACTATCCAAGGTCTTTAAAATCCATTATCGATATCCTGCGGTTAGATTTCCAGCACGTGTACATACATCTCTTTCATAATAGCACACGTTTCTTGAATTTCTTATCAACGTTTACACCTCCTTACCAATCACATCACATCCAAAACCCCTCAACCCCCACCATCTAACACCATCCAACCCAACATAATTCCATCTTACACTAAAACAAAATGGACGATCACCACGCCTGCACAGCTGTCCCCAACATAACCACACTTTACACACAAAATGGCCGACCACTACGCCTAAGCCCAACATTACTCCACTTTACACACTAAACAAAATGGCCACGCCATACTACTGTGCAATATTGTTTTCTGTGATAGCCGATTTGACAATTATGCGTTCGCAAATTATTTGAATTTATTCAGAAATGCCTGTAAAGATTCTGGAGTCTCATCCGACATTTCGTAAATTTTACGGTTTCCATAATCTTTCTTTAAAGCAATTGATTCGAGATACTATAAAACGGTTCCTAAATGAAAATACGCATCCCCCAAGGCATCGTACACCAAAAGCGGTTTATGCGCTACCTAGTGATAAATCATTAACCATCTTGCTCATTCATTGAACTTGAGCACATACACTTAATGGAGGATTTTAAGTGAAGATCTTGCTTAAGGGAATCAACCAATAGAAACTGAAGGCACAAGATCATCGTCCACACCCGATAATCAAATATTTCGGGAATAAGTAAAATAATGCTTTTTGGTATTGATTCACAATTTTACATCGTAAATGCAATAAAGTTTTGCTCAATGCATTTCAAATGGATTCGTGCCTTGTGGTTCATTCGGATGACACAAATGCATTTATTTGGTACTGAAGAATTTAAAGAGCTGACCAAAATAACGAAAACATCTTTTTATGGTCAAATCCACATTGTTGAACCAAAATGTACTACATAGTGGTGAATCAAAAGTTATTCTATCTGATACATACAATACCCACAAAGAAAAATAGATATAATTTATCTAGTGTAAATATTTGTTTCATTTTATATTATTGAATATAAGTTATCTGAATCTGTTAGATTCCTAGAAGTTTCTGAAATATAAATAACCACTTGAATTATGTCAAAGAAATTCAAAAATTTTGCTTTGAACTGAGATGAATCTTGAACATAACATAGCCATTTTTATTCTGAAGATGTAAATTATTAATATAATTAATATGTATTCTAAAATATAATCTGATGAAAATAAAAACATTTTAAATTCAGAATATTTTTGAAGTGGATTGTCAACTCAATTTTTTGAAATTTTTACATTGGAAAAACCAGTTCAAATGCATACCATACAAGTATTCAAATATTTTCGAAACTGACGAATTAAAATCAACTGATAAATGTCCTTCTCACTTCATAAAAAGTTCTCAAATCAAATTATATATTATATTATAAGCAAAGTCCTCATTGCCTACTGGTAGGCAACCAGTAATACATAATGTCGTATTTAAAACCACCTTCAACCTGAAAGAAAGTAATTATAAATTTCAAATCGACCACTTTTGAGTACAAGGGTGATAATTATGTCATTGATCAACCCTACTGATAATAATACTGATAATAATTCAGCCATACTGAAAAAGACTGATCATGTAAAAAACTCTCAAACTTACGTTGCTGCTGCTAAAACGATTCCCAAAGTAAATTTTCCCAAAAGAGAACAGGCCATCGTACATAATCGTACAGTTTCAGGTTATCCTCTGCATGAAAATGCAGAGGATAACCTGAAACTGTACGATTATGTACAAGCCATAACAAACATAATTCAACCAAAAAATATCTGTTTTGCCTCCAGACTATCTAACAACAGAATTTACATATACCTAGCTAATATAGAACTAGTAGATCAACTTATAAAAACTCACCTAACCGTGACTATCGGCGAAATAATTTTGAAGGTAAGAAAACTAGTTTCACCAACAAAAAGGATAGTGATTTCGAATATTTCACTATTTATTCTTCATTAACACGTAGCAGAAGTCATTACTAATTTTGGACTACAGTTAGCATCCCCTGTCTCATTTTTGAAAGCTGGAATACCTGGAGACGAGTACTCCCAAATACTCAGCTTTCGTAGACAAGCATATGTTTTTCCCCCCAACGAAAATTACGAACTGCAAACATCTGCCTAAGTCCAATACGACGGTAATGAATGTAGGATATTCCTCTCAACAGACAAGATGGAATGCTTCATTTGTCGTCAGACTGGACACGTAGCATCGAACTGTCCAAACTCACAGTCAACACAAGTAAATGACACTCAAGCACCGACACAAGAACCAACCAATAATACCCAGGGTCACTGTTCGTCTTCATTTATACCGTCTATAATACCACACTCAAGTGAGATTCCTGTTCAAAAAAGGGCATTATCAGAAATCCTATCAGAAAGCGATCAAACCACTCAGCAAGAGCCTAGCGTCGAGACTGACCCTGTAAGTGAGAATCCCATACCGCTTCCAGAAACATCAATAAAGTTGCCACCTGACAACAAAAGAGCCAGAAAGAAGCGTAAAATAGAAGTACATGAGGACCACGCCTTGGGCGAATCCACCAAATCCCCAATATCAATAGCTTATCAAGAATACCCAGAATCCTTTCACATACCATATGACAACCTCATAGCATTTTTAGAAAATTCTTATGGAAGCCCGACACCGTATAATGAAGCTGAAAAATTTACAACAACCGTAAAATCACTACTACAGGACCCGCGCAATATTTACTTTTGCGTAGAAAGTGCAAGTAAAAACAGAATCACCAGAATTTCAAAAAAAATTACAGAAAAACTCAAAGACGAAGAGATTGAAGTCGAAAGCATAAACAGCATTGACGTATCTACAGAGGACGACGACAGTTGTTCCTAAATGTCCTCCAGTCAACTACACCCTTCCAAAAATAGGCCATCTTCAAATTAATACACTGGAATTGCAAAGGGTTTTGTAATAAAGGGCCTATGTTTTACTTTGAAATAGGGAAATAAATTTTGATCCAAAGAATTCTATTATAATAAAGCTCGAGGACCGACAAGCGGTGTTAATTATTTGAGATAGAAATATAGCCTAAACAACGGGCGTTAATTCTAAAAGCAACAATCAATAGATCGATTCATTTAAATTTCAATGGGAGTTCTTGGGAACGGAAATTAGCGATTATGATTTTAGTGCAGACGACATAAAGAACTTCGAGCCTAAGATTGGGAATTCTCAGTAAAGTCGAGATAAGAAATCGACAAGTCAAAAGATCAGGATGGTCTAAACGTGTGTAGGCGTTGAAACGATGGGAACTTAGGAAAAGCCGGCTCAGTAAAATTTCGGTAGGAGGATAGAAGCCAACGTTTTGGAGTTCGAAAAAAAAGAGGGTAGTCGTCGTTAGGCATTGGTGACAGACAGTCACTAATCGGTTCGTGGTCGGGATAGTTTAGTTTAATTCAGGTTGAAAAATAAAGGGCTAAATTATAGTGTTTGTTCTTGAAGGGGTGTTGTGCCTTTGGGCTGAGGCCAACACCCCCGTTTAGAGGGTTCAGCTATTGAACAGGGTATCGGGTTTGGTGGACCGGTGTCCAGAAAAAGGTAGGATTTTTTTGTAACGTCACTAACATCTGTTTATTGGTTTTCAATATAAATTGTTTATAAGCGAGAATGAAAATATGACTTATTAAAATTGACAATCCAGGGTCTTGAAGTCTTCTAAAAAATTGATTTAAACAATTACTATGATTTGATTTTAGAATATCATTTTACATCAATTGCTTTTCAAAAGACTGAAAAATTGTGAATATTGAAATTTCTATTAATTGACACCATAATAGTTCATTATATGTGATATCTCATTTAAATGTGTTATTTTTGCTCTATCCATCTCCTCAGAAGATACTTTTAAAACAAAAGACTTGTCCTTCGTGCGACTAGCACGAACTTAAATTCTTTCCAAAAAGGGAGTTCAGTAAAGTAAGTATATTTTGATATATTTTCGAGTTGGGAATTACATTCAGGAATTATAAGTAGAATGTAGAGAGTAAATGGTGACAGTGGTAAGGGTTGATAGTCAGAAAAAGGTTTATATTAGGTATTATTTCGTTTTTTGCTTGTTTCACTATTTTAAAATTGGAATTAACTTTATTTTTATTGAAAGTAGGAAATATTAAAAGTTTCACACATATTACCCTTTCATATAAGGAGATAAAAAAAACCTTATATATAAAAGGAATCGACCCTGGGTGGGTTATAGATAAAGTGGTGTATTACAAATGGTGACTGAGCGGTGGGATTGTTTTGTATTTTTCTGAGGGGATAGAGAAAAGAAAGTTTAGAAATGAATGTTCAGAACGGTGTGGAAGATTGCAGTTTTACGTATGAGGGATATGAAAATGACAGATATCAGATAATTGGTCATGTTGAGAAAAAAAAATTGATGGTTTGAGGATTAAGTAGGAATTTTCAGAGTATATGTAGTATAAAATAATTTTTTCAATTAATGAGAAATTTCATGAATGGATTATTAATAGAATATTTCGAGAAAAACGACTCAATAATGTCACAAGAAGGTCTCATCTATGTATTAAGGAAATTTTTTAAGAGGAAAGTTCAGTGTTAATTTTTATTTAGAAGTAATGAAGAATTTTGTGGGAGAGTTAGAGGAATATGATAAAGTATATTAAGTTTTATTGAAAGGGAGTGAATTTATTTCTAAGTTTTTCCGCAAAATTAGAGCAGTAGGAGAGGTGAAGACCGTAGAAGTCGGAATATTTCCAGAGAAGTGTGATTTTTATTATTTTTGGAAAGAGAATAGCAGATTCCGTGAGAGACGGAGTAGGAATTGCATTGCTTTCTTTTCATAGGTAATGGATTAGAAAAAGCCTTGGGGAAGCAGATGCAATGGGAACGTTGATCCCAGGAATTTGCGGGATATGTATTTCTCTTTCAGGAAGTAAGTGGATTTCGCGAGAGGCGAAATAAGTGTATCCTGTTGAAAAAAGTCCGCAGGAGGATAGAGATATCACGAGAGGTGAAATAAATGTATCCTGTTGAAAAGAGTCCGCAGGAAGACAGGGATATCGCGAGAGGCGAAATAAGTGTATCCTGTTGAAAAGAGTCCGCAGGAGGACAGGGATAGCACGAGAGGTGAAATAAGTGTATCCTGTTGAAAAGAGTCCGCAGGAGGACAGGGATATCACGAAAGGCGAAATGAGTGTATTTTATTGAGAAGAGTCCGTAGAAACACTGGGATTTCGCGAGAGGCGAAATAAGTGTGTTATATTGAGAATTGTCCGCAGAAGGACGGGGAATATTTGTTTTGTAGGTGCGTAGAAGAAGACTTCTCGAGGATTATTCCGCTTTCTTATACTATGGAATTTTACGTGGAAAGAGGTGATATAGGATTTTTGTTTGAAGGAAAGATATTCATATTTTCTTTAAGATTAAATTGGTATAATATTGGTAATATAGTCAGTGATCATTTGTTCAGAGCAAGAGGAGACCTTTCATGAAAAAATGTACATTCTGTCAAGAAAGTACTGGGAATTATCGATTTAAATCTGGCGGGGCAATGAGGCAGGTAAATTTTTTTTTCCTAGGTTGGTACCACTGTCCTTAATTACTATGCCAAGCTTGAGCGGAATCTGTCAACTAGTGTGTTTGCAACAGCTGATTAAGTCAGTCGATGTCAGAGTGCGTGCCGATTTTTACTATGGGTGATTACGTTGAGCAAAGAATTTGTTTAAAGTTTTGTGTTGCAAATGAATTTTCGTGTGCCGATGCATTGAAAATGTTGCAAAAGGCCTTTGGTGATAATGCTCTATCGAAAACTCGTGCATATCAGTGGTACAGAGCCTTCAAGGACGGTCGTGAAGTGGTCGCTCATCGACGGCTTCGATCGAAGATAACGTCGATAAAATTAAGGAAAGGGTGCTGGAAAACCGTCGTACCAGCTTGAGAGAGATAGCACATGATCTTAAGATATCGCACGAGTCCACACGCACGATTTTGATTGATATTTTGGGCATGAGAAAGGTGGCCGCACGACTCGTACCGAAAGACCTGAATTTTCTTCAAAAACGTCATCGCGAACAGGTTGCTTCAAACATGCTGGATCGCTGTAATTCCGATTCTACATTCATGGAACGCATTATAACTGGTGATGAGACCTGGGTCTACGAGTACGATATGCAAACAAGCCAGCAATCATCGAAATGGGTGGCAAAAAATGAGCCGAAACCGAAAAAACCACGCCAAAGCCGCTCGAAAATGAAGGTGATGCTCATTGTTTTCTTCGATGTCCGTGGCGTGGTGCACTACGAATTCATTCCAGAGGGTCAGACGGTAAACAAAGAGTATTACCTAGACGTTATGAAACGTTTGCGTGAGCGTATCCGTAAGAAGCGGCCAAATTTGTGGGCGAACAACTCATGGATTTTGCATGACGACAACGCGCCTTCTCATCGAGCTACGATTGTGACTAACTTTCTCGCCAAAAATTCAACAAACGTCCTTCAGCAACCACCGTATTCGCCGGATTTGGCTCCCTGCGACTTTTTCCTCTTCCCAAAACTAAAATTGCCCCTTAGTGGCACCCGTTTTGAGTCGATTGAAGCCATAAAACAAAATTCGGCGCGAGAGCTAAAGTCCATCCCGAAAAGCGCCTATAAAAAATGTTTCGATAACTGGAAGTGCCATTGGCATAGATGTATTGGAGTAAATGGAGCCTATTTTGAAGGCGACCCAATAAATTTTGACAATTAAATGTAAAAATGTTGTTTTAATTGAATATTCCCGGTACTTTCTTGACAGAGTAGTATGATATGAGCAGATCTTGAATAAGGAGGGTTAATGTTGTGAAAAAAAAAATTAAAATAGTTTTCTGCTGTTTATTTAATTGGGTAATTTGTTCGTCTCATTGACGTAGCTTTTTGTGAATTATTGGTATAGAATGAATTCAAGACCCACAGGACATTTATTTTACAAGTTGAAACAGAAGTGAACAAAGTACATTAAGAGAAATTTAAAATAAATTATGGATTGAAAATTCCAGGTTAATATTTCAAACTCACGTTAATGGAGATTTGAATTCAGATTGTTTGAGATATCCGATAGAAGGTTAGAACAAGATTACCAACATTTTTTTGAATGATTTCATTAGAAAGTTGAGATTTCTTTTCAGTGAAGTGTGATAATGATATAGGAAAATAAATTTCCATTTATTGTTGGTATAAAATACTTTTCGGCAAATTTTGGATTTTATTTTATAGAGAGATTTTGAACATAATTAAGTTTTATTTTACTTTTCACAAGTTGAAATAGATTCGAAGTACCAGAAAATGAATATCCGTCGAATTGATCAAAATATTAGTAAAGGAAAATTATCCTACTTAGAAATTATTTTTCGGTTTGAATTGATTTTAACTTTCAGTTCAGATTTTGAAAGTTTTAATTGTTCTGGAAAAACTCCAAAGACTCCTAGGTTTTTTTTTGTTCAGATATGAATTCAAGATTAATTTATGTTTGTTTCAGTTTCAGTTGGTTATGATTTTTTATGTTGGGTAAATGCAGTTGTTCCATTTAGACAGGAAATTAATTATCTTATAGAGAAATGCTAAGTTAGTCAAAATTGAACTTGATGTTTTATTTGGATAATTTTGAGTTGGGGAATATGATTAAAAGCGTTTTGGTCGCTAGGAAATATAAGAGCGAGCACAACGCTTCACAAAATGGAGTGAGGCTTAAACTTTAGTTTTGTGGTAATTAAGATTTTTCTTAATAGGTGGTTATGTTCCGTTATGTTTATGTATAATTTTGAGTATATAAACTTTATTTATTTGAATTAATTGATATGATTTCATGGTATCAGTTTTGCTTTTTTTAATTTGCAAGTTACACTATGAAAATGTATTTGGGGTTTTTATGTATTCATTGATTCTTTTGGTTTTAAGAAGGGAATATAATTCTAAGGCTTCATTATTTGTTAATTGGTAGGGAAACAGTTTGATGAATATTCATTTATGATTTCATGATTAATAGTTTAAATTTTTTTTTTGTATTCAATGTTTTTGGAATTATTCGTATTGGGAGAATGTGTATCTGATCAATTGTGCTTTTGTTTCCTTGTTGTACCTATGTTATTTAGGAATGGAAGATCAACTACAAGGCAGTTGGGACCTGGAATAGATGAGATACTTGGTCATCATCAAGGATGTAACCTTCTTAAGAGCTATCAAAATGTTACCAAAAAAATAGTTTCTTGTTGAACTGATAATAGTGCGAAGATAATGACAATCATCTTTCGCGATAACGCGAAGTACACTGAACTCAGTGTTGTACACAATGGGACAAAGTTGAGAGTGTTGTGAAGGGCGAATTTAAGGTTCGAAATTGGTGAGCTCATTGTGTTGGAGCTTATTTGTCAGTAGGCCTATATTGTTAGTTCGATTTTCGACTGAGTATGTGCGAGATAATTCCACTTCGGTCACTGAAATAAGTATAGAGGAGAAAATATGGAATCATGATGAAGCTGTCGAGGTAAAGACGAGAGTGACGATAGATGCAGCGGTGTCACTTGCTGACCAGAGGGATGAATTTAGAGAATATTAGTATTATTCCTTCCGTTAAGGAGTTAAAGAGAGAACGGTACCAAAGAAAAATGATATGAACCCATAGCATGAGAATGAATTTGTATAACTTTACGATGGACATGTAATAACGATGCAATAAGACGAGATGAGGAGATTTATTTTTCGTACTGATTCCCCCTGCAGTGAGAATAATAATTTTTGTCCTGGTTTCCCGAACAGAAACTGAAGTTGACTGAAGATGATGAGATATTGTATGCTGAGAGAGTTTGCTGGGATGATAAGCCAGTTCCAAGAATAGAAATATTGAATAAGGTGGAGATAATAAAAAGGAGGTCCCGAAGATGAATGTACAGAAAAAGAGGAAATGAATAGGAAAAACGTTCCTGAATATGAAATTATCGATTGGACAGGATTTTCCCTAATTAAAAAATAGGCGATGTGCCCTAAAAGAGAAGAAGAAGACGTAAGAGTTATAAACTTGAATATGGATGTGACGTGATTTGAAGACTGGACCTTGCTGATATTCGTAGTCTACGTCACTGGACTGTAAAGGGGCTGTGTTTGAACAATTTGTGTACGAAAATTAGTGCGCGCTCAGCGGAATTTGACTTCATACAAGCAACGTACGGACTATATGATTTATAGAGCAGTGTCGTGCGGATATGGGTTTTTAGAAAAACTATTTCATTGAATTATATCTACGGTTATCTACTATATTGGTAACACCTGATAGCCACTTTTAGAAGGTTATTCCTGAGATGAAAGGTCATCTTACGAGAGAAGCTACCAAGGTATAGGAGAACATCAAGGAGTTTGAATGTGATAGATATAGCAATTGAGAAATTTTTTGTTTTTAATATTACTTATGTGATTAACTGTTGTATTTCAGTTTAGTTAGATCATGTTGATTTTTGTCTATGATTGTGTTATTATATTCCATTTTTCCGGAACATACCACCTTGCTTTAACTTATAGTGAGATTGAACCTTATGGAATGTTATTAGTTGTTATAAGGTACCAAGGCGAATGGACTCGAGGACTGCCATACGGATTCATGAGAATAAGAAAAGTTATGGCTATGTAATGCCAAAACTTTTTCATTGATGAGAGTAATGTAATAAAGGGCCTATGTTTACTTTGAAATAGGGGAATAAATTTTCATCCAAAGAATTCTATTATAATAAAGCTCGAGGACCGACAAGCGGTGTTAATTATTTGAGATAGAAATGTAGCCTAAATAACGGGCGTTAATTCTAAAAGCAACAATGTATTAATCAATAGACCGATTCATTTAAATTTCAACGAGGAGGTCTTGGGAACGGAAATTAGCGATTATGATTTTAGTGCAGACGACATAAAGGACTTCAAGGCTTAGATTGGGAATTCTCAATAAAGTCGAGATAAGAAATCGACAAGTCAAAAGATCAGGATGGTCTAGACGTGTGTAGGCGTTGAAACGATGGGAACTTAGAAAAAGCCGGCTCAGTAAAATTTCGGTAAGAGGATAGAAGCCAACGTTTTGGATGTACGAAAAAAAAAGAGGGTAGTCGTTGTTAGGCATTGGTGACAGACAGTCACTAATCGGTTCGTGGTCGGGATAGTTTAGTTTAATTCAGGTTGAAAAATAAAGGGCTAAATTATAGTGTTTGTTCTTGAAGGGGTGTTGTGCCTTTGGGCTGAGGCCAACACCCCCGTGTAGAGGGTTCAGCTATTGAACATGGTATCGGGTTTTGTGGATCGGTGTCCAGAAAAAGGTAGGATTTTTTTGTAACGTCACTAACATCTGTTTATTGGTTTTCAATATAAATTGTTTATAAGCGAGAATGAAAATATGACTTATTAAAATTGACAATCCAGGTTCTTCTAAAAAATTGATTCAAACAATTACTATGATTTGATTTTAGAATATCATTTTACATCAATTGCTTTTCAAAAGACTGAAAAATTGTAAATATTGAAATTTCTATTAATTGACAACATAATAGTTCATTATATGTGATATCTCATTTAAATGTGTTATTTTTGCTCTATCCATCTCCTCAGAAAATACTTTTAAACAAAAGACTTGTCCTTCGCGCGACGAGCATGAACCCAAATTCTTTCCAAAAAGAGAGTTCAGTAAAGTAAGTATATTTTGATATATTTTCGAGTTGGGAACTAGATTCAGGAATTATGAGTAGAATGTAGAGAGTAAATGGTGACAGTGGTAAGGGTTGATAGTCAGAGAAAGGTTTATATTAGGTATTATTTCGTTTTTTGCTTGTTTCATTATTTTAAAATATTTTTAAAATTGGAATTAACTTTATTTGATTGAAAGTAGGAAATATTAAAAGTTTTACACATATTACCCTTTTATATAAGGAGATAAAAAAACCTTATATATAAGAGGAATCGACCCTGGGTGGGTTATAGATAAAGAGGTGTATTACAGTTTTACCCTCGCTTGGAACGGATACAATAACTTGTCTCTAATAATCTTCCTGATATAATTTGTCTGCAGGAAACAAACTTCAATACCGATCACAAGCCATACATTAAAAACTATTCAGGTCACCATTTCATTAGAAGAACAAATGTCAAAGCCAGCGGCGGTGCATCTATTTTTATCATATCAAAATTATACTACAAAGAACTCGCACTCCATACAACCCTTGAAGCTGCCGCCGTCATTACCTGGTGTCCACATAAACTAACCCTTTGCAATGCATATATACCACCAAGTCACAACCTCTCCTACTCTGAACTAGCGGACCTTGTAAAACAATTACCAACCCCATTTATCCTAGTTGGAGACTTCAACGCACATAATATGGCCTGGGGCTCCGAAATGACTTTTGGTAGAGGAAAAGTGGTTGAAAATGTGATAACAGATCTTGACCTCAACATTCTCAATACAGGTGAAAAAACTTACTTCGACAAATTTACTGGAAAATTCTCATCAATTGACCTATCTTTGTGCGACCCAGTCATAGCAGCTAATCTCTCCTGGTTCACTCTGGACAGTCTATACGACAGTGATCACTTTCCCATTGCTATAACTGATAGCAACTCACATCCACCTAAAGAAGTCATTTAATGAAGGATATCTAGTGCTGATTGGGAATCGTTCACAGAGGAAGTGAATTTCCAGGTGACGACAACAGATTTAATGGACATCATAGACCAAGCCGTACACCAACTTACAAGTATTATAATCTCAACAGCAGAAAAACATGTCAGACGAATCAACATAAAAACCAATAATAAGATAGTTCCTTGGTGGAATGAAGCATGCCAAACAGCCGTGAAACAGTGCAAAAGGGCACTGAAAAGGTACAGAAAAAGTCACCAGCAAGAAGACTTGATCAATTTAAAAAACTCAAGGCGATCTCAAGAAAAGTTCTGAAGGAAAACGAACGGAAATCTTGGATGAAATACGTATCCTCAATCTCGCAAAATACATCACCTACTCAAGTTTGGACTAAAATAAAACATTAAATAGAAAGGCTTTTTACTTGATAGAGAAATATAACAAAATTTGAAAATCAAAACAAATTAAAATATGTTTGTCTTCTACATATATCTGTTGGTTTATTTATTCCATTTGACATTATATATTGAGTTTTGATTATATACGTCTATTAAATGTGAGCGGTGCTTATTTTAGACATTAATTTAATTCTAAAAGTTTTTTTGAATAAAACTTTTTTTGAAATTAAAATTTTAGAAGACAAACATATTTCAATATGTTTTGATATTCAAATTTTGTTATATTTCTTCTATCAAGTAAATAGCCTTTCTATTTTATTTTATATATAATATATAATTATATTTTGGCTTCAATAAATCTCATTATGGAATGTCAATGAATTTAAATAAGCCTTAAAAATAACTTACACTTTTCTTTGATTTTGTTAGAACATAGATCAATCTTGAATTATAAAGTTGATCTGTGTTTCGAAACATACATTTCTTTACACGTGTGCGTTGTTGATATAGGTTAGTTTTTTGATTTTGATATTTGGAATATTATTCAGGGCCGAAGAAGGGATTGCTTAGAATTATATTTGTTTTTTGAAGATATAGTGCATGTTTTGAGAGATTTCTGAATTAACTTATGCGAATATTTAAATATATTAAATATTTCAAATAAATTATATTTTTTGAGAATTAATTAAAGTGTGTTCATGTTTTTAAAAGGCAATTGGTGTTCTTAAAGGTAAGACCAGAAACAAAATTTTGTCTCCTTTAAATATTTATTTGTTAATTTTAATGACTTTCCTATATCTGTTGGTTTGTTTATTCCATTTGACATTATATATTGAGTTTTGATACGTCTATTAAATGTAAGCGGTGCTTGTTTTAGACATTAGTTTAATTCTAGAAGTTTTTTTGAATAAAAATTTTTTTTGAAATTAAAATTGTAGAAGACAAACATATTTTAAATTTATGATAGATTGGGCCATTGCTTGGTAGAAATCAGTTGTAATTGTCATTATAAAATAAAACACTTGTTTTTGAGATTTTTTGAAGTAATTTATTTAAATATATTGAATATTTCAAATAAATTAGTTTTTGAGAAGTTCTTGAAATTATGTTTTATATTTTTGAGAAAGAGTTATTTTTCATTCATATGGGATCGGAAAACAATACATTTTGTAACATTTTGTAACAAACAAGGCTTCGTAAGTTTGTCTGAAGAGTTCATTACGCATGCCTGGAACGAAACAAAAAATGTTTGCTTATTTATATTTTAATTTTAATTGGTTTATGTTCGTTGGTTTTTCTTAATTCCGTTTGATATTGTATGATGAATTTTGACGTCTATTAAATATGAAAACCATGAACATTCTAAGAATATTAGCGCACCACGATTGGGGATGTGATGAAGCAGTACTACTCAGAATATGCAGATCGTTCGTTAGATCAAGACTGGACTATGGTAGCATGATGTATTCCACTGCTAGCAAATCCAATTTGAAACTTCTCAACTCCATACCCAACACTGCATTACGCATCTCTCTTGGAGCATTCAGATCTAGCCTAACCAACAAGACTACATGTTGAAGCACAGGAAATTCCGCTCAACCTCCGTCGGCAGCAAATACTCCTCACCAACGTCTCCAGGGTGTCTGTTTTGCCGAACCACCTAGTTTACCAACTACTCAAAAATTCACAAGAGCTTCCTACTATAAAACCCATAGCGGTGCTCTCAATCCCAAGAATGGCAATGCAGAAAATGAGAGAGACACACTTTACTTCGTCATTACCCATCACATTCTCGGAACACACCACATGGACAAGACATCAACCAACACTGAACACCTCTTTGTATAGATATTGTATCAGACGAGAAACATCAGGAATGATCATCAAACAGAATTTCTTAAACTTATTGATCATGAAATATTCGACATATTACTATACTACTGTGTCAAGAAAGTACCGGGAATTTTCAATTAAAACAACATTTTTACATTTAATCGTCAAAATTTATTGGGTCGCTTTCAAACTAGGCTCCATTTGCTCCAATACATCTATGCCAACGGCACTTCCAATTATCGAAACATTTTTTATAGGCGCTTTCCGGGATGGACTTTAGCTCTCGCGCCGAACAGATTAAATCTGTTTTGATTTTCAAATTTTGTAATAATCCTTCTATCAAGTAAAAAACCGTTCCTTCTTATTTTATTTTATATATAATATATAATTATATTAGGTTTTTTAAATAAAGAAATTCATTATACAGTGTTGAACGGTTTTAACTGAGGCCAAGTGCCTTATGAGCTTTGTATGATTTTCTGTGAACTAGGAACATAAGTACCTTGGATATATAAAGGTGTTCACTTTTATTTTCTGTTGAGGACCGTGTATTCCTAAGATTCACTGAGTAAGTCTATACATTGTTTAATTGATTCTATTATTTTTTATATGTAAAGTTGAGCTGATCTTATCGTAACTTTAATTATTTCTTGAGAATGTGCTACATGTTTTGAGATTTTTTGAAGTAATTTATTTAAATATATTGAATATTTCAAATAAATTAGTTTTTGAGAAGTTCTTGAAATTATGTTTTATATTATTGAGAAAGAGTTATTTTTCATTCATATGGGATCGGAAAACAATACATTTTGTAACATTTTGTAACAAACAAGGCTTCGTAAGTTTGTCTGAAGAGTTCATTACGCATGCCTGGAACGAAACAAAAAATGTTTGCTTATTTATATTTTAATTTTAATTGACAGTTTATGTTCGTTGGTTTTTTTTTTAATTCCGTTTGATATTGTATGATGAATTTTGACGTCTATTAAATATGAGCAGTGCTTATAAAGACATTAATTTAATTCTTAAAGTTTCTTCAAAGAATTTTTTGAAATTAAAATTGTAGAAGACAACAGATTAAATCTGTTTTGATTTTCAAATTTTGTAATAATCCTTCTATCAAGTAAAAAACCGTTCCTTCTTATTTTATTTTATATATAATATATAATTATATTAGGTTTTTTAAATAAAGAAATTCATTATACAGTGTTGAACGGTTTTAACTGAGGCCGAGTGCCTTATGAGCTTTGTATGATTTTCTGTGAACTAGGAACATAAGTACCTTGGATATATAAAGGTGTTCACTTTTATTTTCTGTTGAGGACCGTGTATTCCTAAGATTCACTGAGTAAGTCTATACATTGTTTTATTGATTCTATTATTTTTTATATGTAAAGTTGAGCTGATCTTATCGTAACTTTAATTATTTCTTGAGAATGTGCTACATGTTTTGAGATTTTTTGAAGTAATTTATTTAAATATATTGAATATTTCAAATAAATTAGTTTTTGAGAAGTTCTTGAAATTATGTTTTATATTTTTGAGAAAGAGTTATTTTTCATTCATATGGTATCGGAAAACAATACATTTTGTAACATTTTGTAACAAACAAGGCTTCGTAAGTTTGTCTGAAGAGTTCATTACGCATGCCTGGAACGAAACAAAAAATGTTTGCTTATTTATATTTTAATTTTAATTGACAGTTTATGTTCGTTGGTTTTTTTTTTAATTCCGTTTGATATTGTATGATGAATTTTGACGTCTATTAAATATGAGCAGTGCTTATAAAGACATTAATTTAATTCTTAAAGTTTCTTCAAAGAAGTTTTTGAAATTGAAATTGTAGAAGACAACAGATTAAATCTGTTTTGATTTTCAAATTTTGTAATAATCCTTCTATCAAGTAAAAAACCGTTCCTTCTTATTTTATTTTATATATAATATATAATTATATTAGGTTTTTTAAATAAAGAAATTCATTATACAGTGTTGAACGGTTTTAACTGAGGCCGAGTGCCTTATGAGCTTTGTATGATTTTCTGTGAACTAGGAACATAAGTACCTTGGATATATAAAGGTGTTCACTTTATTTTCTGTTGAGGACCGTGTATTCCTAAGATTCACTGAGTAAGTCTATACATTGTTTAATTGATTCTATTATTTTTTATATGTAAAGTTGAGCTGATCTTATCGTAACTTTAATTATTTCTTGAGAATGTGCTACATGTTTTGAGATTTTTTGAAGTAATTTATTTAAATATATTGAATATTTCAAATAAATTAGTTTTTGAGAAGTTCTTGAAATTATGTTTTATATTTTTGAGAAAGAGTTATTTTTCATTCATATGGGATCGGAAAACAATACATTTTGTAACATTTTGTAACAAACAAGGCTTCGTAAGTTTGTCTGAAGAGTTCATTACGCATGCCTGGAACGAAACAAAAAATGTTTGCTTATTTATATTTTAATTTTAATTAACAGTTTATGTTCGTTGGTTTTTTTTTTAATTCCGTTTGATATTGTATGATGAATTTTGACGTCTATTAAATATGAGCAGTGCTTATAAAGACATTAATTTAATTCTTAAAGTTTCTTCAAAGAAGTTTTTGAAATTAAAATTGTAGAAGACAACAGATTAAATCTGTTTTGATTTTCAAATTTTGTAAAAAAAATTTTACCTGCCTCATTGCCCCGCCAGATTTAAATCGATAATTCCCGGTACTTTCTTGACAGAATGTATACTGATGCATCGAAAGATGACCAGAGAATAGCATGCACGATCATTAACCAGACTGATGTCCCAGTAGCGTACGAACTCCCAACTATTTGTAGCATATTTACTGGAGAACTCTTTGCAATCTACAAATCCCTCTGCAGATCATTCACCCCTGACTAGAAGATCGCAGTGGTCACAGACTCTTTGTCTGCAATCAAATCCATGGCAAACATTTATTCAAAGAATCCACTGGTCAATTAAATTCAAGAAAGATGCCACATTCTCAAGTCCAATCAGAATATTCCTACCTCTCTAATCTGGGTCCCATCACATATTGGTATACCAGGAAACGAAGCTGCGGACCAGCATGCAAATCAAGCACTAACAACCGACCTCCCAATGACCCAGGTTCAACTAGATATAGACTGTAAAATCGCTATAAAACCGAGGACCATCCAGGAATGACAAGCCGAATAGGATGGAAACAATACCAGCTTACACACGATTCAACCCAAAATCAGGAATTCACCAAAGATTAGACTGGGCAGAAGGGATAAAACTGTAGCTAGAAGACTTCGAATAGGACACACCAAACTAACCCACAGCTATCTAATGATCTCAGATCCACCCGAATGCGAATACTGCTACAATACAACTGTCGAACACCTGCTATCTAGTTGTCCCCATTTCGAAGAGAATCGATTTCGTCTGTATGTAAAAGAAGATTTCAGAGAAATTCTCGAATCAGATAGTCAAATTGAATTAGCTCTTAAATTTCTCAAAGAATGTCAACTTTACAATCACATATGATTCTGCATGTTCTTGTATTTGAACATTTTGCTTTTTCTCCTTCTAGGTTTATTTGTACTTACCAAATATGTCCAGTGTACCTTGCATCAATGGTCTAGAAGTCGAGACACGTTAATATTAAATAAAAAAAAGGTATTAAAGATCGTCTTCCAAAGGATACAAATAGCGATTATTGTTTTTACTACAGAGGTCTCTATTTATCTCTGCTTCAAACATCTAATTTTATGGTGTATGATTTTAGTAGCACCAATATGGTATGTTTCCGAAGAGAATTTAGGAATAACTTAAAATCGTTTCATTCCCAACTGATATTTGAAAAAATCTTCTAATAATCCATCACTCCACCCTTTCAAACATTGTTTAGTAAAATGACATCTATTTCATCCAAAAACATTCATTTTCTTTACAACGCTCTGCAAAACCCGTGGATTTTTGGTTCTTTCATTCTCTTTTGTGAGCAACGGCCTCTGTTCCTATAGTATTCTAATTGATATATTCCTGATTCAGAAATAAAGGAGCTCCTTTCTTTATTGTCAAACAGTTAATTTTTCACCCAATGAAATTTCATGGAGTACTTTCACTGGAAGAATAATAAAAAAATCATGTATGCCGGTAACAAGACCTCATTTTTTAGTTTATATTAATACTAACTTGACTTCTTCTTGTTAGCATCATTACTTCTTCTTGGATATATGATACTTTCGTTCTTGTCGACATTATCCGGATTTGAATTCAAGACTACATGGTTATTATCTGGAGCTTCAATCCTTTCTGAATGATCCATCAAAGTATCTGTACTGACTACTTCCAATTCTTCACCCTCATTTTCTGAATCGTCACCATCTGTAAAAAATAATATTCGCCATGACCAGAAATTTGGAAAAGTGTGATTAGTTTGAATTCAATTCCCTCAGCATTGAGAAGGAACAAATAAATTGAAAAAAAATTAAGCACTGACGTGAGGTCAGACTACTTTGGCGCGCTTATTAATATTGACCTCGTCGAAATAATTCGAAATATTTCATAAAGAAATAAAAAATTTAAGAAAAAAAAGTATGTCCGCTAGATTCGAACCTGCGACATCAAGCCTTTACGAATCAGTTCCAAAACCTAAGCTCTACTCCACTGGCACAATTAATTCAAAATGTATTTTTATAATATATGGCGAATTCCATTAGTAAAACTGATGCGCACCGAGTGCATATTTTGTGTTGCATTGGTGTTGTTCCGTTTCATTAGAGACGGCTCTGTCGTTCGCAATTATTCTGTCTTTTACGTTGATATGCGATCTAGAAGTTTTGAGATTTGTTTCGAACTGTTCAGTTTTACTCCACACTTCAGATTATTGGTTTTATAATTATTATATATGGCCTTAGAAAACATGGAAAGTCAATTAGAGATTTGGATATATTTACGCTTGTTGATTTCACATGACACAGCATTCGAAATTATAAACTGACTCTGTCCTTCTTTACTTGCATTAATTTCATAATTTTCCTGTAACCAATAAGAAGGTTTATTTAGTTCATTCAGTCCACCTCCACATGGACCTTCCAATCAATTACGTTAATTTCCCGCTTTTCGTTAGAAGTGGTGCATCGAGCACTTCTAACGTTCAGTCTTTGAGACTGTAAAAGCATTATTATTCATGACAATCGAAGTGTTCGCATGTAGCCCTTGCTACATCATGCATTATTATTCGACTAATAGTCAAAGTTGTCGCATGTAGCCGTAGCTACATTATGCATTATTCTCCGAATAGTCAAGTTATTCGTTTGTAATTGTACAAGCTTAACGCGATTGCTTTAAACGTAGCAATCCACCTTACACTTGTTTGTAGTGTAATTGTCATCACATTAGCTTGGTATCATATACCGTGATACCAAAATATATTAGTTTGTTTTGTTATAAGTGTTTTACTTCAGTTCCTCATCATCGTTGTGGTTAATCATTATTAGATAAAGGAAGCTGTAGACCACCGCACATAGAGTGTTCTTTGAAGCCAAAATCACCGCTAATAATCAAAAATACATTCCACTAGAAGCCATTGGAATTAATCATCGAGATTAATTAATTTGCAATTGTCTATTATTTTAAAATACTATAATAGGCAAATACTACGGTAAACTAACCGTGGTACGAAACAGGTGTATAATTTTGTATTCGGAGACAACAGAATAGTTCCTCTATCTGAAAACCAGTGAAGTGTCAATACAACACTGATGCAGCACTAGTTTTACCAGTGGAATTCACTATTAGTCGTGATTCATTTCGTTCGATAATTATCGTGCTCACGGGCAGACGGAGAAAATCTAGTTTTACCAAGGATGATTGTTCACCAGTGAGTCAAACCTAAACGTTTAAGACCATTTTCAGCCAAAAATTCGAAAATTATAGTCATTTAGGCAAATTGATTGGTTCAGAAAAACAAGCACGCCACAAATACAACTGAAGAGAACTAATTTTTTGAATAGTTACCTCCTTGAGCAATTTCCAGTAGCCTAGATATTGTAGTAATTTCTCTGGTAGCACTGGGAGTTCGGTAATGTTCCCTATGAATTTTCTCTGCGTGTCCCATGAAATTGGCTAGTTTCAGTACTTCTGTGTCGTTAAAATCCAACAATACTGACTGGGTTACAATATGCTTTCTTGGAATTGTACCCCTTAAAGTTTGAGGCCTTTTCGCCCCACATGCATTGGAAAATTCTGGCATCAAAGAGCAGGCACCCATGCAGGAGATAGAAGTTCCAGAAATTCCAAATATATATGGATTTCCTTCCAAATCTGCCTATTTTCTCAAATCAATCAGCGATTTGATATAATTCACCAGCTCATCATAAACATCATAGAGCATCAAGATAGAGCAAATTTTGGTTTGAAATATTCAATATTTTCGTTGATATTAATGCAAAGGAAAATCAGCTAACACAAAAGTTGATATATCATTCGAAAGCACACTAAATGAGTTATTTTCTGTTCAGAAGAAAACCTGTCCATAATTAATTATTTTTCATCGATAAAACAATTGGAAAAATTTGACTGATTTTGTTCACTACAAAATCCTTATATTCATCACCTTACAACGCCCGCAATAAGAATTTTTTGGCACCCAGGACTTCTTATCTTGTAGCAAATTTAATGCCGTTTCCAGGTATGTGGTCAAATTTGATGAGGCAACAAGGATAACTGAAGTATAATTGATTGCATGGAAAAGCTTTAAATGTTTCGTGAAATCAAGAAATGTCAAATTGAAGAATAACCATCAACATTTTTACCATGTGTTATATGACATTTTTTGTTGCAAATAACTTGAATGTTCTCCCCTTGAAGTTTGACCCTTTTAAAAGTAGACACCCTGTACAGACAAATTAATTCAAAATGTTTTTGATTGTCTCGGTCTTTATTTGACGGAAATTCATCTTTAATATAAGAAAAACAAATGTGAACTTCCGCGGAAGTTCAAAATGGTTTCTCTTAAGATTTATCACCTGAAAATTCTTCAAAAATTTCTGTCCAGAAGGCTCCTGTTTTCTGCTAGAACGCTTTGAATTCCCTCAAATTTTCGCAAATGAAAGAGTACCTTGAAGCGACCAAAGAAAAATCAGTGAAACATAACTGTATGTTCCAAAAACATTCTACAAATAAAAGTATTATATATTTCTGGAAGAAATATGAAAAATACAATAATTCTCTTATCTCTCCAATATATGTCTTGTGAAACTGTATACACTTTCCCACTAAAAAGCTGGATCGACAAACTTCTCACCACTGAATTGTGAAATGAGGCAAAAATCTAAATTCACCCATATTTTTATAATCTATGTGGCGCCTAAGTTTTTCATTGGCGCCAGAAAATAAAACGCGGGAGAATGTGGTTAACGGTCAGTTGCAAGAAAGTCTATTATAATTTAATAAGACGAATGTCATGAAACTAACCGTAGGAGTAATAAAAACTGGAATCATTTAGATTTACGATCCTAACAGATTTAATACCTTGGAAGGGTAGTCAACACGTGAACAACACATGAGCATGCGATGCGACATTGCCGCGTTTCATCCTGAAATTCTTGATTGTTTCGGTCTCTAGTTGATTTGAAGTAAAACACTTTATTTCCGCTACTATAAATTAGTAGCGGAAATTGAATGTTTTACTTTAAATCATCCTGAAATGTTAAATAAAAAGCAGCGAGTTGAGGTCAGACTGCTTTGGCGCGCTAGTTCATAGTAACATTATTGCGCGGAGATCTGAAATAAATCCTTAAACGAATTCATTTTCACATGGACACCTGGAAAAAAAATAATAATAATATATGCATCATGTGAACTAGTGCTAAATTCTAGTCGTTGAGATATTGAATTTGGCTTTTTTGCTTCTAACTGCACGATCCTCACAATATTTTGCATAATTTAAACTCTTTAGCTCATTTCGTTCGAGAGTTATCGTGCTCTCGGCTGGACGAGACAGAAATTGATATTGTACTTGAAATATCGAAAAATACCATATGTTTCCCAATCATTCCTTCATATTTTCGGAGAAAATGAAGTTTTACCATTTAGAACTGTGAGAATTTTGTAATTTTCAAGTCATAATACCTTAACTTTGAAACTTTGTCGTATAAGTTGAAGAAAACCGGATATTTGGATTTGTGTGTTAAGCTTCGGGTTTTTAACGATAAGATTATGGGGTGTCTCAAATATTACATTGCTGGTTTGAATTATTTCCTGGCTAACTATTTAAAATTATTCATTCACTTTAAGGCATGATGATTAAGAAAATGTGTCGATTATATATGTAAATACCATAAGTAAAAATTTAAGATTTGTGTTCAGAAACGGGTTTTCGACAATAAATCTACAGAGTGTCTCTACCAGTTGATCTTTGTTATTTTCTATGAATTGTGAATTATAAGTTTAGATGATATAATATATATATATATATATATATATATATATATATATATATGAATATTGTTTACGGAAAACCCAATTGGTGTTGGACTCGTCGAGGGGGCAGTGGTTGATAGTCTGCATGCTAGACTAGGGGAGTATTCCTTCTATATGTTCGCAGCAACTCATGTTCAGGATATCTCGAGAGGTTCCCTTAAGGTTTAGCGGGAATTGACGTTTCGACCGGCCTCGTCCGGAACCAGAATCGATTGCGAGACGTTTCTGGGTTTTGTGAATCTCGACGATACGTCTAGATGATTAATGCTTGAAGCGAGGATCAACTGAAAGACTTCACAAGGGTTCGTGGGTCTTGACTTACAGGCCGGGTTGACGGTGCTCGTACCAGGATCTATTGAGGGATCAATTCTGAGACTATCTTGGTTCATGGGACTGCATTCGGATGGGTAGATAAGAAGCCCCTTCAGCGTATGAGTTGTATTCCAAACAATTCGGGTACTGACCATGCATAGCCAGTAGAGGTTGGATAGTGCTTTGCTGCAACCAGTCGCGGTGTAGGATTTCGCACTGAAGCCCAAACTAGAAGTTGGTGGGTTCAACTCTTCGGGATGGTTCTCGCCATGCGCGATGATAAGGCGTAACCCATATAACACTTTCTGCTTCTTGGGGCAGATTGTAGAGACTGCTGAGTAGTCACTTGGTGAAAGAGCTATGCTCATATGCCTATAAACTAACTGGTAGAATTCACCATGTGACCACAGATAGAGTGAATGAAGTTGTGACATTCATTTAGGAAATGTATATTGGACAGATAGTAAGAAAATTCAATATGTCTGATTGTCGGCCAGTTAGTACTCCTATGGAGCTAGGTTCTAAACTTATTAATCCTGATTATGCCAATAATGATGTGCCATACCACCAATTAGTTGGGAGCCTTTTGTACTTACCTGTGTTAACCCGACCTGATATTTCTTGGTCATTAAGCTATCTCAGTCAGTTCAATCATCATCATGATGAATCGCGTTCTAAGTGTGCTAAGAGGATACTGAATTATCACCAGATTCCAGTTTGGGCTTCAGTTCAAAAACCTACAACCGTATGACTGGTAGCAGCAAAGCAATATCCAACTTCTACTGGCTCTGCAAGGTCAGTAACCGAGTTGTTTGGGATGTAACTCACACGCCGAAGGGGCTTCTTCTCCATTTATCCGAACGCAGTCCCATGAACCAAGAAAGTCTCAGAATTGATCCCTCAATAGATCCTGGTACGAGCACTGTCAACCCGGCCTGTACGTCAAGACCCACGAACCCTTGTGAAGTCTTTCAATTGATCCTGGAGTCAAGCATCAACGGACTAGCCTTATCGTTGAGATCCAAAATCCCCGGGAACTTCTTTAAATCGATCCAGGTTCAGAACGAGGCCGGTCGAACCGTCAAGTTCTGCTAAGCCCTGAAGCATTTCATGAGCATATCCCCAACATGAGTCTGCGAACAGATAAAAGGAATACCCTCCTAGTCCAGCATGCGGACTGTCAACCACTGCCCCCTTGATCCAACACCAATGGGGTGGCCAGGTCGTACGATTACTTCCCGAGGGCCTCCACCCTCCTGAGGTAACGCAGTATGCTACATAACGCAGTCGGCCAATGGACAGAAAATTCCGGAGATTTACTGCAATAGGGTAGAGTGCGTTAGTTTTAAGGGAAAGGCCCTGTGCTGCGACGGACTCCCTTGCCACTGAGTTGATCAGCGCGGCTCAGCCCTCCATTCAACCTTAGGGTGAAACTAGGACCCCATTCGGTCGATCTTCCACCACACGGGTCCAGTGACTGGCGGGAATGGCATTACGTTAGGCACCAAGACTTAAGCTTCCATTTCACCGGGATTAAACTACGATCCTAGTCAAAACAAGCGCCCCCAGCACTACAAGCTCTAATGCCATGGAGGGCGAATATTACGGACGTACGATTTCACGAATCGGTTTCCAACTATTCCTTCTTTTGATTCCATCTTGCCAATGGCTTTTCGTCGAAAAATCCGAAATATTCGCCGAAATATCCGAAGTATTTCTAATAATATCCGAAAAATCCATTATCTCATCTATCCACGAAATAACTCGGACCACAAAAAAGTCAGAACCTTACATTTCTTTGAAATGAATAATAATTTATTGAATTGACTTTCCGATATGATTCATAATACAAAACGGTTTAGTAATTATCCTTTAGTCAACCGGCTTGATATACATGCCACATTTAGCAACTCAGGTAATATCATTGTTACTGATCTAATTATAATAATTTCTCTCGTGAAGAAAATCCCTGAAAGCAGGCGACGTTTGGAAAAAACCCGCAAAATGTTAAAATCCGTAAAATAGCTCCTAAGAGGGAAAAAATCCGATAATCGGATTAAAATCTGTACATTGGCAACACTGGTTCGATTATCACTATCTTTCTCTGCCTTCTAGCTGAAAAAACGATGAGTAATTATGACCACCAAAGGCTTGGCCTATTTATTCCTACCTACCCCACTACTACGGATTGTTAACTCTGCGTCCAACGGTCCAACATTAGTTTCAAACTGTTCAAAGATTGGTTCGAGTGCGTACGTGTGTTTCATATTACTTAGGTGTTTGTGTTTCCCCGTTTTGAATTTCTTTCTGTTTCAATTATTTCCATTTGAGTATTGCGTATTTGTTTTTATTTCGTGATTTAATTTTTCGGTGCGAAGGATATTGACAATTAGACATTTTTGTGAGGTTCTCTGGTGCAAGGACATCGACATCCAAGAGACAATTTTCCAGAGTTGGATTAGTATTCAGTGTTTCGAGGTAAGTTACTTATCTACATTTGTCTGTGTTTATCTTCTACAATTTTTTTTTTTGAAATTAAAATTGTAGAAGATAAACATATTTCAATTTGTTTTAATATTCAAATTTTGTTATATTTCTTCTATCAAGTAAAAGGCCTTTCTATTTTACTTTTGTCTGTTTAAAATGGTAGAAGAATTGGGAAAACTCAATTCAATATAAGAGTTTTTAAATATAATTAATAATTTCTTTTCGATTCGGGCAGGTTTTAAATAATGTGTCTACGAAACCATTTCGAAAATGAGAAATTTCGACCTCTAGAAATACTGGATGTAGGAGTTCGTTATTTTGTGATCGTCCATTTTAAAAATGGATTCATTAAGAAATTAGTTCGTTTTCTATTACATTTTTATTATTCAGGACATAATGAGCCAAGTTTCGTAGTCTTACTGCATTTTCAAACTGGTGTATAACACGTTGTTTTTCAAAGGTTTTTTTATGTCTAAGGAACTCGGTTTGTGAAGAAGTTAGAAAGATGAGGAATATCACAGATCCGTCTGTACGATCAATAGTTTTGTTGCGGAATCGTGATCATTTTCATAAACCTCATTTGAAATCGGGATTTTTTTCTGCCTTTTGATGCTTGATATTCTTTAAACCTTTTTTACGTAAAGGTTCAAGGAACATCAAGTGTAGTAAGATTACGAATCTCGGGTCACTGTATCCGCAATAGTGGAAAAGTGATAGAAAAAGAAGTAATTCGATATTTTATGCGGAATTATTCAAAACGACTTTCCCTATTGATCTGTTTTCTCTATTGACTTTAGGACAATTCTTCGTTTGAATTCAAACTGCTGTTTACTAAATATTTTCACGTTAAATTGTGTTGGCCCTTTTTTGAAATATTCATCGTGAAACTTTTGAAATCTGCTCAAATCTAAAGGATCAACATCATACCAATGTGATTCTTGTTCTTGATGGTACGGTCTGATTTGATTCCCAGAAAATTATGCAACTTATAAATGGTTCCGAAAAAAAAGTTAAAAATACTAACATGAAATCAAGAGCTTTTGCACGCTAGTTCATATAACACGTTCTTGTTTCATTCGTAAATGCTGAATTTCAGAATGATAGAATCTGTAGTTTCAAAAATATTGGAAAAATTATGAAAAAGATTCAAACGTAAATACTGCGGAAATATTGAACCGGTTTTGCCCATTGACGAACTCAGCCGCGGTATTTCACTCTAAACCTTCCCTGAAACTGTCAAGGTTCTGATTCTTTCCGTTTAAAGGTTAGCATGTTACGGTGCTAGTCGTTTAAAACCATATTCGGCTGAAAATTAAAAAATTACAGACATTTGGATGAAACTAGCGCGCAAAAAAAGTGTAAAATACACAACTTATTCTTTGTTTTATAGGATATTATCTCACTCTTTATTTAAAAAGATTCTTCGACAAATAGTAACTTTTTGTAATTTATTAACATTGATAGAGTTCGTTGTAATCAATATATTACTGTCTGGATTTGATAGTTTGGAATAATAAAGCTTTCAGGGGTTAACTCAAGTTTTTTTCAATCGTTGGTTTCTCTTCATCATGACCATATCTCTTAATTGGTTAGAAAATCAGTAGGTATTTGCACCCTTGTTTTAAGGAACAGCTTGATATAGGTTTGCCCAAATGTTAGTAATTTTCGAATTTTGAACCGAAAATGACCTCAAACGACTGGACTGGACTCATTGATGAAAAGTCAGAGGTTAAAATTCTACCGTTCCAATCCGTAAAACTTTTATTTTCCAACAGAGAAAGCTTGAAACTTGAAACTTTCTAGGGAGGATTTTGGAACTAAATATTTCGGTCAAGTTCGTTAATGGGCAAAATCACATTTATTCACATTTTAGACTGATTATATTATTTTCCCAATAGTTTCGCCACTACTGATTCTACCGAAATCAAATTTGGTTATCAGGTATATAATAACGACATGAAGATTTTTGGCAAATTTTGTGTTGATCGGCCGTACGAGCGCACGACTGGAGGTAACAGTGCTAATTTCGGAACAAAATGAACTGAAGACTCGAAATTATCAGAGTATATTTTGAGTCTAAATTCAAGTTCAAAAAGGAATAAAATGCGCTCAATGGCTCCTGTGTTATTCTCATCTGATATTTTATTTCTCAAATATTTTCAAACGTTCAAGATCGTTAATTTTCAAAATCGATTCTATAGTTCCGCAATTATTCATTTTTGTTCATGAAAATTTGTAAGGATCGGAGATGCTAGCGATAAAATGCTGATTTCTGAACGAAAAAACCTGCTACTGAAATTTTCAGAGAATATGTTTGGAGTCTGAATATATCAGTTACTTCGGAAGTAAAGATCGGGTGTTTTTTTAGAGTGATAGAACTTTAAATTGAAATAAAACACATTTAAATTAAGATTGAAGCCAATATTTATTTTTAGTTGAAAGTTAATTTCATGACATTTATGTTTTAAAAATAATTTCCGTCATATGTCCACTACCACTGGTTCTGAGGAACCACATTCGACCAGACCAATCTTGGACCACTTTTTCGAGTAATTCAGGCCTTATTTCATCAATAACACGAGTTTTGTTGGCTTCCAAAGCGTCTATTGATTCTAGTTTATCAGCATAAACCAATGATTTGACATAACCACAAAGAAAATGATCCAGTGGAGTTATTTCGCATGATCTTGGAGGCCAGTTAATTCCATTTCTCGAAATAATGTTATCCCTAAATCTTTCTTTCAATAAATCAATTGTTACGGTAGCAGCATGATGTGTAGCATTATCTTATTGGAACCAAAACACTTCTGGGTCGATACCATTCAAATTTTGAAACAAATAATCATTGATCGTATATCTGTAATGAGCACCATTCACTGTAACATTAGCTCCAGCATCGTTTTTGAAGAAATATGGACCGATGATGCCTCTGCGTGTAAAGCACACCATACAGTGCATTTTTCAGAACGCAATGGAACCTGCAGAACTTCTTGAGGATTGTTTTCACTCCATATACGACAATTTTGCTTGTTTACATAGCCGTTCAACCAGAAATGAGCTTCATCATTAAAAACAATTTTACGATAAAAAAGTGGATCAACTTCAAGTTCTTCTGGGATCCAATCAGCAAACAAACGACGCTTATTATGGTCAAGTGACTTTAGTTCTTGAACCAGTTGGATCTTGTATCGGTGTAGACCAAGATCTTCTCTTCTTCTTCTTCCTTCTTCATTATAGGCATTTCTGCCTGTTCCTTCTTCGTAACTTGTCCGGTGTTCAGATATCAGTCAGGTTATCGCTCCACCTTTTTCGCGGTCTTCCCATACTTCTCCTTCCCATACTTCTCCTTCCCATTGGAGATTTATCACGTGCGATTCTGACCACTGTCTCATGATCCATTCGGTCTATGTGTTCATTCCACTCGTGCTTTCTCCCCAGGATCCACTCATTCACCTCTTCCACCCCGCACATTTTTCTTATGTTGTCACTGCGCTCTCTATCTAATAGCGTTTTTCCAGCTATTTTCCTTAGGACTTTCATTTCACATGTTTCCAACAACCTCCTAGTTTTTGTTGTGTCTGGTCGTGTTTCTGCCGTGTACGTCATTATTGGTCTTATGGTAGCTTTGTAGATTCTTGCCTTTGTCTCGGTTCGCAAGTGTTTGTTACTCCATATGGTGTCGTTCATGCATCCAGCTGTTCTCATTGCCTTATTTGCCTGTTGTCTCACCTCAGACTCTACATCCCCAAAACCACAAAGCTCTATTCCCAAGTATCTGAACGTCATCTCTTGCTGTATGATTTGGTCATCGACGACGAGTTTACATCTGAGAGGATATTTGGATGTAGTCAAACATTTTGTTTTTGTGACAGATATAACCATATTCAGGGATTTTGCTATGGAATTGAAGAGATATGGAAGCCTCTGCAGGTCGTCCTCGTTCTCTGCAATCAGCACTGCGTCATCAGCGTAACAAAGAATCGAAATATTTTTATTGCCCATTTTATACCCCCTGAGACGGCGAACTTTCTTTATTATTTCATCCATGATCAGGTTGAAAAGCAATGGGCTCAAAGAATCACCCTGTCGAATTCCCTTCTCCACTTATATAGGTCTGGTGAGTTCTCCATCGATTTTAGCCTGTATTTTGTTGGAGCTATATATATCTTCAATTACTTTAATTAAGTTGTGCGGTATCTGTCTTTTGTAGAGAAGGTGTACGACATCTTGTATTTGAATTACATCAAATGCTTTCTGAAGATCTACAAAGCACATATATGCGGGCCGGTTATATTTAATAGATTTCTTAACGATCTGTTTCACAACAAATACTGCATCATTACATGATCTCCCTGATCTGGAGCCTTGTTGCTCATCGGACAGGGAAATAATATTATTGATCTTATTGGTGATTATTTCAGTTATTAATTTTAATGTTGTACTGAGTAGATTTATACCCCTGTAGTTCTCTGGTTTTTTCTTGTCTCCCTTTTTAAACATGAGGATGGCGATACTTGTTCGCCATTGGTCCGGTATTCTGTGGTGGTAGAAGATGGCCTTAGTCAGCAGGGTCAACTGTTTAACCAGATGCTGCCCCCCATACTTGAGCAATTCATTTGGGATGCCATCTAGTCCGGGGCTTTTTCTATTCCTCAGCTGTCGGAGTGCCAATTCTACGTCTGCATGCTCTACTTCTATATTGTCACTGGTAACTATTGCTGGTGTGTTGTTGCGTTCGATGGTATCTTCTTCTTTTTTATAGAGTGTTTCCAGATATTCGGTCCAGGTCTCCTTTGATATGTGCTTAGGCTCAATTAATTCATTTATTTCCTTTCTCTGGGATCTTATCAATCGCCACATCTGTTTTTGCAGTCCATAAAAGTCACTCTCCATTCTTTTGGAGAACCTTTCCCTGTAGCTGGTTTTAGCTGATCTTATGATCGAATTTGTTTCGTTACGGATTGTTTTGTACTGTTCATATGATTCTAGAGTTCTCTGTGCTCTATATTTCAAATACACTTGTTTTTTTTCACTGCACTTCTTTTTTATTTCGTTGGTAAACCAGGGGGTTCGATTAATACCCTTGTCCATATTTATCATGCGTATGCCAAGTACCTCATTGGTCTTCAACTTTTGCCAGCAAACATCGACATCGCCTCTCGAATCTATTGGGTTTGTTTCTATTTTTTCCTGTAGTTTTCGCTGGTATAAATCTTTTGTTGAGTCGTGCCATAGGGATTCTACGTTCAGTTTTTGTCCTTTTTTGTTTGTTTTGTTGTTTCTTTTTAGGGGTAATTTTAGTTTAATTTTTCCCATCAGTAGCCTGTGATCACCATTGACATTAGCTGAATTTAAAGTTCTGACGTCTCGTACCTGAGCAGAATGTATATGCCTGTTGCTCAATATATAGTCAATGGTCGATCTTTGCCCTCTTGAATTTTCGAACGTGTACTTATGCTAGGCTTTATGATCAAAGAAGGTGTTGTTTATTCTTAACTCGCTCAATGCGCATAAATTCATCAGGAGTTCTCCATTACTATTAATCGCGTCCTCATTAAATCGCTGTTTTATTCCTGGTATGATTTCACTTCCGATGCGCGCATTGAAGTCTCCAAGAATGATCATTATTTCATTTGTAGGTTGACGTTCTATAGTTTCTTGCAGTTGATCGTAAAAAAATTCTCTCTCCTTTTTGGGAGAGACCAAGATCTTTACGCAAAATTTTCCATGTGGTGGATGCACAGAGTCCAACTTTTTGTGAACGTTGACGAATAGATAAATCTGGATCATCATTAACACTATGACTTACACCAGCGATATTTTCTTCTGTAAGTACAGTTCTTTGTCTTATTATTGTTGCATCCAGTAGAGAAACTGTCCGAAATCTATCGATAGTTCGACGAATAAGCTGCTCTGATGGATGATTATATTAGTCATAAATTTCACGAAGTGCTCTATAAGTTTGGCGAATAGAACACTGATTGGGAAAATAAATTTCAACAATTTGTAAACGTTGTTTCGGCGTGAGTCTTTCCATGATAATTTGTCAATGCTTACTGAACAGAAATGTCAAAACAACATGGCTTCTACCTTCTGTCAAATCCCAGTTATCCCTATTGAAAGTTCTATCACTCTAAAAAACACCCGATATAATAAGCTCGCTCAATGGTCCCTGATTTGAATTTTTTTGTCAAATATTTTCGGAAGTACAACTTATATCGAGAGTTCAAATTGAGTATTTAGTTGGTAATAATAACAGAAGAGCTCATGCATAATTCCGTGAAGATAAATAACGAGAAATCCCCAATTTATTTTTCATCCAATTTCGGCAAAAAGTATGAAGAATATTATGGATGTCCATATACGAGTATGACTATGCAGATCGAAGGGAGAAAGAAGTATGGAGCAGTTGAACCAATTATTCTTCATTTTCATTAGATTTTTTGTTTCTGCGGAAGAACAGTTCTAAAATTGCAACAAATTCTACTTTGACTTTCGGAAACAGAACATGGAATTATGTGTTTTTGATTCATCGGATGTAACTTCTTCAAAAAATAATTCAGATTTGAAATTTTCAGGGCAAATTTATCGTTCAAAAAGCGCGCATAGGTTACGTCATCATTTTAGTGAAATGATTTCTATTTATTATCTTAAGTGGTTCGCATGACGCATTTCGTTAGCATCGTTAATTTCTTCAGGTGTCTACCAGAACCTTTTTTGAAATTTTGCATTGCAGAATATAAATATTTCCCGTTTGTAGATAAATGTACAATAAAATATTTTTATTACTTTTGGTAAAACAACTGGGTCCCTAGTTGAATAGATCCAATAAAGGTGAATTAGATTACTCAGTTTGTTCGTTCGGTAAATTCTCTGAATTTCTAAATTGGTTGATTTCCATACTTACTAATAGGTCCAATTTTAGACCCTTTTCTTTATGTGAAATACTCAAACGTTCGTCAAATTCATGTTTCTCTTTTATTAAATGTTCGGTGTACGTAGAATTCAACTTATTATTGGGGAAGGATCGTCTATGTTCCTTTATTCTATTGTCGAAACGTCTTCCAGTTACCCAATACAAATTTTTGCATGATACAAACGCTTGACATATGTGATTTGTTCCCTTCGGATTTTGCGTTTTCAAAAAATGTTCCTAATGAGTTGTCTGTTCCATAAGATATGTTTATATCTATATTATTGAGGAATTTTTCTAATCTTGATGATGTTTTTTCATAGTAAGTGGGGAATTTTATGTTTCTTTTCCGGTTTTGCGTATAGGGTATCTATTCGCATTCGATATTCTTTTTTGGTTAACATTTTATCTTTAATTGATTTTATTCAAAATAATTCAAATGGATTATATGTTTCACAATTAATTCGGAATCCTGACACGTGTTTCGATCTTTCGACCATCTTTAAAGGAGTACAAAAAGGAACTAAACTTAAAATTGAAAAAGGTTCTATTTATTACACTTTGGACATCTGCGTATTTTTATGGCGCATGGAAATAACAGGATCCAATATATGGATGTTGCCGAATAGTATTTGGGAATTTGTTAAATTCTCCTTTTACTCAACAGCTTTTTTGATTGAAAGAATCACCAACTAGTCCATCAATTTACCCTTATTATAATATTATATAGTAAAGTGGCATCTTTCTCATTGAAAAAAATTATTGTTTTCTATACAATGTTCTGTAAAACTGGTTGATTTCTGGTTTTTCCAAATAGACATCCTATGTTCTTTGATTCTATGCTGTAAACATCGGCCTGTCTGACCTATATATGTAGCATTACAAACCTCACAATTAATTTGATAAATCCTTGATTCGGAAAAGTTAGGGTTCCTTTCTTAACCTTCTTTAACTTTCTTTATATAGGTCAGACAGGCCGATGTTTACAGCAAAGAATCGAACAACATAAGATGTCTATTTTGAAAAACCAGAAATCAACCGGTTTCACAGAACATTGTATAGAAAATAATTTTTTTAACGAGAAAGATGTAACTTTACTATATTATGTTAATAAGGGTAAATTGATGGACTATTTGGAGATTCTTTCAATCAAAAAAGCCGTTGAAAAAAAGGAGGATTTAAAAAATTCCCAAATACTATTCTAGAACACCCCTATATTGGATGGTGTTATTTCCATCCGCCATAAAAATGCACAGATGTCCGAATTGTAACAAATAGAACCTGTTTCAATTTTAAGTTTAGTTCTTTTTTGTACTCCCTTGAAGATGCACCAAAGACCGAAAAACGTGTCAGGATTATGAATCAATTGTGAAACATAAAAACTGTGTGAACTATTCTAAATAAAATTGTTATAATGTTTCACCTAGTGCCAACCGCATACCCCATTCATGTTATTATCTATTGTTAATGAAGAATAACTATTATTGGTTGCTATTTGTTTAATTAAATTCAATTCTAGATTAAAATTACTTGGAGATACAGAAAATGTCAATAATCTATGTATCAAGTTGTGATAATTTATATTGTATTGGATGGAATGAGTTTTTGGGAATTTTTAAATCCGTATGAGGGGGTTTATGAAAAACAGAAAAATTATGGTTATTCTTGGCTCTAGTTCTTGTTAAATCCAAATAATTTAATGAGTTTTCCATTGTAAACTCATTAGTTTTATATAACGAATTCAAGTAATAAAGGAAAACTTCAAATTGTCTACTGGTACTTTTCAACCATACAATTTTATCATCTACATATCTGTATCAATAAACTATCTTGCTAGCGATTCTACTTTTATTTTCATGAATAGTTTTTTCCAATCTATCCATGAAGACATCGGCTAAAAGTGGGTTCAAGGAGCTACGCATAATTAAGCCTTCTGTAAATTTTTCCATTAAAACAAAATAACTTTGATTTAAGCAACTTTTTAGTAAGTGGATGATATCTGATATTATTACACAATTCACTTTATTTTTGAATAGCATTTCTTCAATAAGAGTTATTTCGTCTTCAGATGATACACTAGGAAACAAATTAAAAACATTAAATGAGAACTCTACATACATTCTGTCAAGAAAGTACCGGGAATTATCGATTTAAATCTGGCGGGGCAATGAGGCAGGTAAAATTTGTTTTCCTAGGTTGGTACCACTGTCCTTAATTACTATGCCAAGCTCGAGCGGGATCTATCAACTAGAGTGTTTGCAACAGCTGATTAAGTCAGTCGATGTCAGAGTGCGTGCCGATTTTTACTATGGGTGATTACGTTGAGCAAAGAATTTGTTTAAAGTTTTGTGTTGCAAATGAATTTTCGTGTGCCGATGCATTGAAAATGTTGCAAAAGGCCTTTGGTGATAATGCTCTATCGAAAACTCGTGCATATCAGTGGTACAGAGCCTTCAAAAAACCACGCCAAAGCCGCTCGAAAATGAAGGTGATGCTCATTGTTTTCTTCAATATCCGTGGCGTGGTGCACTACGAATTCGTTCCAGAGGGTCAGACGGTAAACAAGGAGTATTACCTAGGCGTTATGAAACGTTTGCGTGAGCGTATCCATAAGAAGCGGCCAAATTTGTGGGCGAACAACTTATGGATTTTGCATGACGATAACGCGCCTTCTCACCGAGCTACGATTGTGACTGACTTTCTCGCCAAAGACTCAACAAACGTGCTTCAGCAACCACCGTATTCGCCGGATTTGGCTCCCTGCGACTTCCTCTTCCCAAAACTAAAATTGCCCCTTCGTGGCACCCGTTTTGAGTCGATTGAAGCCATAAAGCAAAATTCGGCGCGAGAGCTAAAGTCCATCCCGGAAAGCGCCTACAAAAAATGTTTCGATAATTGGAAGTGCCGTTGGCATAGATGTATTGGAGCAAATGGAGCCTATTTTGAAGGCGACCCAATAAATTTTGACGATTAAATGTAAAAATGTTGTTTAAATTGAAAATTTCCGGTACTTTCTTGACAGAGTAGTATATATGTTTCATTTAACTGAAGTGTATAATAGATTTCTATTAAGTAAAGGCTAGCACGATACGAAAATTACGTCATGGCAGTTATTCTCATAATTTTTCGATGATTTTGTTTACTCTTCAAATATTCAACCCTTTGCTGTGAATTCAAACATTCAGGATGGTTTAATTAATATTAAATAGGATGTCCCGCTAGAAGCTTTACATACTTCTAACATATAGAAAGTCCATCATGGTCAGCATCACGAGATGGGTACTGAGAAATGTCATTTCCTCTTGCTTACCAATATACAGGGTGATTTATCAATCTTGACCGAAATTTCATTCGTCCAAATTTCTGGCGTGGTAGTTGTTAATGAGGTCGTTTTTTAAAAGTTATCTCGCTTCATTATAGAAGTTAAATGATTTAATTCAATTTAAATTGAATTCTTAATTGCAGTACCGTAACCTGATAATTTCATTTGATAATTTTCTTGTTCTATTAAATGAATGGAGTATACGGTTGGCTCTAGGTGAAACATTATGATAATTTTATTAAAAAAAAATTTCACAATTTATTCAGAATCCTGATACGTGTTTCGGTCTTTCGGCCATCTTCAAAAAGAGTACAAAAAGGAACTAAACTTGAAATTGAAATGGTTCTTTTATTACACTTAGGCCATCTGTGTATTTTTATGGCGCATGGAAATAAAAAGCCATTGAGAAAAACGAGCATTTAACAAATTTCAAATATTCTTTGGTAACACCCCTATTTTGGATGCTGTTATTTCCATGCGGCATAAAAATACAGAGATGTCCTAAGTGTAATAAAAAACCTTTTCAATTCTGAGTTTAGTTTATTTTTGTACTCCTTTGAAGATGGTCGAAAGACCGAAAAATATATAAGGATTCTGAATAAATTGTGAAATATAAAGCTGGGTGAATTTTTTTAAATAGAATTTTTATTTTATTTTCTTTATTAGAGAAGTCCACTATAGTATCCACATCGGGTTTGTGTTCTGTATACTCTTTGTTACTGTTTCTTAACCCCACTTTAAGAACATCGCTGTTAAATGTTTACCCAACAGCGAATAGTTGGATGGTCCCCCGAAACAAGAAAATTTCTTTCCTGGCCCGCAGTTCGTACTCTTAATCTGAACATTATGAGTCCGCCACAAGACTAGCGCTGCGACTAAATAGTAGCAATATGAGTGATAAGTATAAGGGTGTACAAGTTGTCATTTTGAAGTGACCCCAGAAATGCATTATGGCAAAAGTTATACGTTTTGGGTCTACTGATAAATCATTCGTGATCATATTCAATTTTGTCTGTTCGCCAATTTGTGAGCACTGCAAAAATATTTCAGAGATATTTTTTGCCAGGATTTAAGCCCAAATAAGAACGTCAAATTTGTCACTGGGCAAAATTGGTTGGAATGTATATTACAATTATAAATTTTATTTTATCGAAATCTCAAGAAACGAACATAAAAGGAATAAACCGAAAGTAGATATGTAGAATTTTGGAGGTTCCTTATCAGATTTAAAGATTATATCTAAGGAGTACGAGTTGTTGTTTTTGCGCGTGTGTTCCAGGTAATAACGTGTTATCGTTTTCCTCGAATGACTGTTATTTTCGAATTTCCAGCAGAAAATAGTCTCAAACGACTAGGTTGCACTCACTAATGAAGAATCTGTCTGGCCTATCCGACCGGCTACAAGGCTAACTTCCGAAAGGAAATAATTAAAGTCTTCAAATTGTCATGGAAGATTCAGGCTCTAAATATTCCGAACGAATTCGTTAATGAGCAAAATCGGTTCAATAGTTTCATAGTTATTCATGTTTGAAAATTTCTGATTTATCCCAATTCTTTCAAAACTATAGACGCGATCGATTTGATATACGGTATTTGGACAAATAATAGTAATGCGCATTTCGTGCGAAAATTCTTCAGGATCCTATGATTGGGACAAAAAAATTTTAAGCGGATTAGCATTGAGCGCTATCTTCAAAATTATAACTTTCGAAAGAGACAGAGACAGAGTTATTGATATTAAAATAATAATCAGAACGTTTGTTGATAATATTGAGTATTCAGTAGAATTATGTTCCCCATTGATCGAAGAAAAATATGACTAATATAATTTTAGAGGTTGGGTAACTACTGAAATTAAGTCAGCACGTAGTGAATTGAAGCAAAAATATTAAATGAAGTTATTCTGATTTTCACAAATTTTTATGGATATTTAATACATCATTGATTCGCTATCACAGTAGCATCATCTGGTAGGTTTACATTTTGAATATTTGATTTGTGAAAATCAGAATAACGTTATTTAACATGGATTTTCATCAAGTGAAGATTCTATTGAATTGCAATTATATTAGCTTCATGCAAGTATGAAAACGTTGTGAAACACAATATAATTTTTTTCGGCAATTTCTATTTCAGAATTAACTTACATTATATTTTAATTATTTTCAATAAATTTTCCGCTTTCAGATTCAATCCACATTTTGTACTCTTTCTATACTATAACATATTCCAACAACTTTTTATATTATTTTATTGGTTCAATTTTTTTTTTCAAATTTAACTGATTTCTTCTCTGATCAGATTTAATCATCAATAATTTTTTTGTCTCGGGATTTATTTCAACATATTTTCCCTTCTTTATAACAATTTCTCATTTATTGCGTAATTTTTAAATCTAATCCTACTTTTTCTTTGAAGTATTTCATTTCAGGTTTTGTCTACATTAAAGAATATTTCATACAAAAATTCAGACGTTTGAAGTCCGAAATATAAATAAATAAATAATCTTACCGGAGATCTTGAATTTATTATTTTTTGTTTTTTCTATAATATACTATCAACTAAATAATTTGGTATCCCACTTACATCTGCAGTTCGAAAACAAATATAATAGGAATAAATGAAATGAATAGCTAATGAATTCGTTTTTCACTCCATAACTTATTAAAAATTTGGACTTGATATTTTTTTTGAAATAAATCTTTCAAGGATACGCCCTCCTGTTTAATAGTTTGTCCATGGAGGAATCCCTTTTTCTTGGTGAAAATGTGCTATAACTGAGATAAATTATGATTTCTGTTTCTCGTTGAACTTTGGTTGTGAGTTGGAGTCGTTTTCATTTTCTGAAACTTATTGAGAAAACTATCATTACTACATGTTTTTGTTTTGACTCAGTTAAAACACCATCCACGAAATCATTCGTTTTATCCCATTATATTCGTTTATTTAATTGAATGACTGGAAATTAGCTGCTCCCGATTATAATGCCTATTGAAAGTTGATAAATTTTGAAAAGATTGAATGCAGTTCAAATATCTAAAAACATTACATTACTGTTAAAATTGTATTCATGTTTGCAATTAAATAAAAGGTTTTTCATTTTGAATGGATCGACAGTCTCTATCGGCTATTTTGTTTTGGTCTGTCTAACCTGTTCTCTAACTGGTCCAATTAAAGTCAAAATGTCAACCCGAAGAAGCCACAGTGTTAGCAAAACAACTGCTGTTGATTCTTAAATCCTGGAAATATTCTTAATTATTTTATTCAATTTAATCAAGAGCTCAAAGATAATGATCAAAGACAATTTTATTACATCTGTGTTTTCAGTATTTTTCTTCCTTTTTGCGTGCCATCTTCGTGACGAATGTTGGCAATTATCAATTACCAATGACAAGGGTAGATCTGATGGCTGAATATTTTATTGCATGTTGTGTTATACACAATATTTGTAATTAAAACAAATTGCAGAAATTACTATGTTTTACTACGAATAAAAATATATTTTACACATTTTCTTGTGACTCTTGTATCCTGCAACAAAATGAAATAGGAGTCATCAATATTGCAGAAGTTAATGCAGGAAATATAGACACTCCATAAAGGGTTGGACAAAATCAGGGCATTAATAAAAGAAATATTATCGCCGATATTTTGTACTATTAGGAGTACAAATAAGTTTCCGCCGTTTTTTAACACAAATTATGTTTATGAATCATTCCCAATGATTTTAAACGATGTGAGACTGCATGCTGAGTGACTTCTAATGTTAGAGCAAGTTCTTTTAGTGTTTGAGATGAATCTTCCTCCAATAATTCCTCCAATTCTGCATCCTCGTAAATTTTTGGCCTTCCACTGCGATCTTTGTCTTCTACGTCGAAATCACCGTTTTTAAACTTTTGAAACCACTCTCGACACGTTCTCTCACTCAAAGCACACTCACCATATGCTTCTACGAGCAATTGATACGCCTCAGCAGCAGATTTCTTTAAATTAAAGAAGTAAACTAATATTTCCCGCAAATGACGCGTACTTGGCTCAAATTTTGACATTTTCAACTTTTAAAAATTATATTTTACCAATATAAAATCAATGATATTAATAGGTTATGTTGTTCTTGAATGTCCAAACTATTTTTTAAGCCGGTTATCATCTGCGAAAGCTAACCGAAACTCCGTGCCGCGCCATCTACAATAAAACGGCGGAAACTCCTAATACATCCGTGTTTTCAGTATTTTTCTTCCTTTTTGCGTGCCATCTCCGTGACGAATGTTGGCAATTATCAATTACCAATGACAAGGGTAGATCTGATGGCTGAATATTTTATTGCATGTTGTGTTATACACAATATTTGTAATTAAAACAAATTGTAGAAATTACTATGTTTTACTACCAATAAAAATATATTTTACACATTTTCTTGTGACTCTTGTATCCTGCAACAAGATGAAAGAGGAGTTATCAATATTGTAGAAGTTAATGCAGGAAATATAGACACTCCACAAAGGGTTGGACAAAATCAGGGCATTAATAAAAGAAATATTATCGCAGATATTTTGGACAATTAATTAGCTGTTCAGCATTAAATGTATATTTTTTTAATAAATGGACAGTTTTCAATTAACCCCTGTTTTTCTTCAAATTGAAAAAAATATTATGAACATGAGTCATAAACATACATGTTTTGGAGGAATAAATAAAAATATAAAAATTATAGTTATCTATTTATCACAGTGAGATTTAAAAACTCAACAATAAAAATCCTTTGAACACAATCAAAACTATAAATCCTCTATATAATTATATTATAATTCAAAAATTGAACAATTCACATTGTCGGCCTACCCAGATTCTGAATTGCTTCCAGAAATTTCATATCCATTTCCATTCTCTCTTGATGTCTTTTAGCCCTATTTTGCTCCAGTAGCCAGTAGGGAAGCTAAACTATCATTATTTATTTTTCTCTTACGTTTAGACGATACCACAACAATTAATTTATATTATCATCACAAATCTGAAAACAGGTTATATTTATAAACAAAAACATACATGTTGAGCTTCCACTAGAATCAAATTCCCTATCTGGAATGTTAGGAGTGGATGATGCAAGTGCAACAAGACTGCTCCACGCTTTTTTACAGAAAATGTCCTGCATTATCTGCAATGTGTTCATTATTTACCAATATATATATCCTAATTTAATAGTTTTTCATTCACTTCGAAAAACTGCCAACTCCTTCTGTCATTTCGGAGTTATTGTTATGGTCCTTGGTGGCCTTGTAGGTTTTTTCAAACTCCACAATTTCGAGGCACACCCAGGACCGGTGAGAATGTATCCTTTGGAGCACATCTTATCGACAATAATGCCCATTCTCTCTTACTTGACATCTTACCACTTATTAAGTGATGTTCATTTATTCTATATGTTTCTAACGGCCAATAGACACATGGCGAACTCCACCTATAAAGAGAAACTAAAAAAAAGAAAAAAGAGTTAATCGTTATTTCTAGTGAAAGTTATGGTCAGGGATGACAAAATAAAGATATCATAGTAAAGAACTTCACTGTCTGCTCCATCAGCTGCGGTTGTTTCACCACCAACTATAGGTTTATCTACAGCTGGGGTGTCATCTTTTGTTTCTTCTTTCTGCTCTGACTGTTTTTAAGGAGCAGCATCCAACAGTCTAGAAGCAAATCTAAAATCATCTAAAATAATAATTAATATTATTATCATGAATAAAATATGTAATAATTCTAGCCTAGCACTCTCAAGAGCACAAGTGCGAAAACAGGTTATGGTGTATTTCAAAAACAGTGGATGAAACGGGAAAATAATAAAAAAATTATATATATATATATATATATATATATATATATATATACATATATATATATATATATTTTTTTTTTTTTTTTTTTTCTTTTTTTTTTTTTTTTTTAATAATCACCATTATGGGAGTTTCCTCTAGAAGGTCCGGGTTTTAACGACCAAGGACCTTCTAGGCAGCTGTAAGGAACATTCTAACAATTCTTGTTGTCCAGAGGATCACCTCCTTCTGAGCTTTACTTATCAACTCCTGATCCAGTTCAAGGAGTTCCGTATTTTCTGCCAGGTGGCTCTCAACCAATCCATTCGTGGAGATTATCAGGGGCAGAATCTTTACCGTTCTTAGCTGGTGTATCTCTTTTATTTCAAAAGCCAGGTCGTGGTACTTTGTTAGTTTCTCCGTGTACGCTCTACTTATGTTATCATCTGCCGGGACGGTTATATCAATGATTGTTGCTTTGCGGTTTCCTTTATCAAAGATCACGATGTCGGGCCTGTTGTGCGGCACCGATCTATCCGTTATTATCGGGTTGTCCCAGTAGAGTTTGAACTGACTGTTTTCAAGTATCGGCTTGGGTAAGTATTCGTGTACCCTTCGAGAGGTAAGTATAAGTCCTACTTTCATGGCAATGGCTTGGTGAAAGATTTTTGCCATAGCATTATGCCGCTGGGTGTACTCCCTGGGTGCAAGAATGGGGCATGAGGATGTCACATGTTGTATAGACTCCAAGGCTTGGCAGCATTTCCGGCATCTGTCAGTCGGTATGTTCTTTTTGGCTATATGTTTCAGGTACGCTCTTGTTGGCACTACCTGATCTTGGATTGCGATGAGACGTCCCTCGGTTTCTGGGAATAAATAACCGGATTTAAGGTAAGTTAGTGACTGCTCTCTATTAACTCTATTTTCTTTCAGTGCCTCCGGATACCTGCCATGTAAGGGTTTGCCGTGCCATTCCTCCAGTAGTTGTTCAGATGATGCCGTCTGTGGTGGGTTATTTCTGCTTGCCAGATTTAAAGCCGTGATGTTGCGGTCTTCCTGGCATATTGATTGAAAGAACGGTAAGTTTTTTGAGTGGAAATATTCTCTGAGTTCAGTTACCGCTTTATTGTGGGCCTTTTCAACATTTCGCAAACCCCTTCCTCCTTGGTGCCTAGGCATGTAAAGTCTGATCACCGATGCATGGGGATGGTGGATGCCGTATTTAGACATTAGGACTCGCACATGTGTGTCAATCGCCTTCAACTCTGTGCTTGACCACCTGATCACGCCGAAAGAGTAGGCTATACTTGGAATTGCCCATGTATTGATTGCCGTAAACATTGCCTTGGAGTTCAGTTTACTGCGGAGGGTTTTTTTTATTCTAGCAAAAAATTTATTTTTGAAATCTTCTTTCTGTTTTGATGTTCTTATCTCCAATGCTTGTTGTATACCCAGGTACTTATATGATTCTTCTGGGCTTAGTTCTTGTATAGCCACCTCATCTTGAATAAGCATTTCTCCCCCTTGTGTCAACTTTCCTCTCTTGACGTGTAATGAGGCACATTTGTCCAGCCCCATCTCCATTCTGATGGTTTGTGTGAAAGATGTCACTATCCCAAGAAGGCTCCTCAGTTGCTTCTCATTCGCGGCATATAGCTTGAGGTCATCTATATACAGTTGATGAGTAATTTTGATGTTTGACCTGTCGTCCACAAGGTATCTGTATCGGTTGTTGTTGAGCAGCCTACTGAGGAGGTTTAAAGCTGGACAAAACCAGAGGGTGCTGAGTTTATCCCCTTGGAAGATGCCAGTTAAGATTCTTATCTCTGGTGTTATTATTTTGCCGAATGTTAAGTTCGTCCTCCAGGTTGTCATCAGATGTTCTAGTAAGCCTATAATGTTTCCAGATACACCGTAGAGTTTCAGAACTTTAAGAAGCCAGGAGTGCGGGACCGAGTCGAAAGCCTTTTTGTAGTCGACCCATGCGACCGAGATGTTCCTTAACTTCTTCCTTGCCTGTTTGGTTATAAGATGATCGATGGTTAACAACTCCTTGCAGCCCTGGGCACCTCTTCTGCAGCCATTCTGCTCTCGTGCAAGGATCTTGTACTTGCTTACATGCTTCCACAGATGTTTGGTGATTATTCCTGTGAGTATCTTATAGACAGTAGGAAGACATGTAATGGGTCGATAAGCCTTGGGGTCAGGACTGGTGTTTCCTTTTGGAAGCATATGGGTGACCCCCAAAATGAAAAACTCTGGTATGATGGAGGGTTCCGCCAACGCTCTCTGAAAAAATTTGGCCAATTTATGGTGAGTGGCCTTGAAGTTTTTCCACCAGTAATTATGGAGTTTGTCAGATCCTGGAGCAGCCCAGTTATTTGAGTTCTTAAGGACAGATGATATGTCTTCCTCCATAATTTCGAGATCTTCCATGGTGTAGTTTCCTGCCTCCTTCTCAGCGTCTTTTATCCAGAAAGCCTCATCATCATGAGTCTCCCTTCGCTCCCAAATTCCCTTCCAGACTTCAAACATTTCTCTCTCATCTGGGTTCACTCCTTCCGTGTTGTTTGCGTTCTCAAGCTTGCGGAAGAACTCTTTAGGATTTTTGTAGTACAGCTGGTTGTTCCTATACCTCTTTACTCTTTCGTTGTACCTTTGTATGCGGTTTCCTAACGCTTTCACCTTCTGTTTCAGCTTGTCGAGGACCACCATCATCTGCTCTGCGAGAAGTTGGTTCGAGCCATTTGTTCTAATACGTGATTCTGATGCGATCTGCCGTACTCCCTTCATGATCCTATTGGACGGTATTTCTGTATTGAGGTAAGTATGTAAGGTGCCAATTCTTTTTCTTATAATCCTAATTTTCTTTTCCAGCCTCATTTTCCATGGTGGTATCATTTCTTGACGGCGAGTTGGTTGGGCCCCGCTTATGCTTATTTTGAGATCTTCGCATACTGTGATTGCTCCAGCGTATACGCAGTCGACCACCTCTCTCAGTGTGGCGGTTACATCGATGTATCTCTCCATTATCCCGTTGATTTTTTGGACACACTCTAGCATTTCTTTGGATTGCTTCATTCTTGGGATGTTTGCCCTTTTACTCGGAGAAAGTCCTGAGTATTTCTGGAGGTTTCGGTAATAATTACGTTCTAGCCTGGATGGTTGTACGCTCATTCGGATATGTGATCTGGTTTCCATTCGTGTTTCTTCATCAGGCTCTGCATTTATAGGGGCACCACGCGGGATATAACTTTGAGCAATGGTGTCAAGTTCAGTGGTGGAGAACTTTTCCCTTTCAAGAAGCCACCTGACTCTATTTGCCAGAAGGTTGGCGTAAGATGGTCTCTGCGGGTTGGTGTCATTCCATAATTCTGTAAGTAGCTCTCTGTATGTCTTTCCTGTTCTTGGTTGCATTTCCTTCGCTATAAAATGAACGCGCATTATAAGGATGTTGTCCTCCTCCGTCCATCGCGTTCTCGCATCTCGCCTATTTGAAACTCTCGTGGGACGAGATCCTCTCTCGTCCAAACTTGAGCTTCCTTCCAAATTCCGTGAAACGAGATCCTGGCTTACGGTGCCATCTCGGGGGGCTGCGCCGCTTGCACCACAGATGACCCCATCGGGCTCTGCCTCCAGACGGTTCCGAAGAGGACCAGCCCGCTGTCCCCTACTGCCCTGATTCTGGCTTCTAGTGATAGGAGCGATATATTCTGCAGAGCCTCAGGATGCTGACCTAAGGCTCTGGATATATATATATATATATATATATATATATATATATATATATATATATATATATATATATATATATATATATATAATAAGCATTCTTCACCCTCTTGTGCACGTCTTGCATCCTCTGTAGAAACAATGACTTCCACCCAAAGGTTTCTCTTTGAGCAAAACAGTCGCCATGATGGAAAATATGTAACCAAACACTTCGACCCACGTAAAAACATGGGTCTGCGCGGTCGAAATCAATGACGTCATTGATGACGTTTTAAGAACGCTCGCAACCACCGTGATCTTCAAGTGACAGAACCACACGAGCGTTTTGGGCGTGGAACGCGCCATTAATGTAATGCCCCTCTACCGCCATGAATGTTCTCGAACTGTGAAGTGAGTTTGCGCTAAGCATTTAGTCGGTTAAGTGGGGCTCAGCGTTGCCAGCGCTCTGATTATAGTATTTGTACTATAACTGCAACGTTATCTATCTTTTTATAATATAAAAATGTTGGATGGAGTAGTCCGTTACTTTGTGATAGTTCATTTTAATGGAATGAAATGAGAAATTACTTTGTTTTCTATCACTTTTAATTATAACTGATATACAGTGACTCGAGTTTCGTAGTGTTTACTACATTTTCAAACTGAATGAACAAATTAGATCTCAACTATTATATATGCTGATTGTAGGCTTCGGCAGAGCTTCGAAGAGAGGGGTTTTCCAAAGTTCCGTCTGTTCGTTAAGTAGGTTCATTATTGGTACGTGCCTCTTATATTTTTCAATTTCTATGGATTCCAGGATGTCAAGTTTTTTCCCTTTCGCTTCCACGTGCAAGATAACAAGGTTGTTCAATTCTGGGAACGTGTGATCTGTATTGAAGAAATGGTTAGCAAAATTGGAATTATTCTTAAGGTTCCTAAAAGTTTAATGCTCTTTGTACCTTTTATGGAAAGGTCGGCCCGTTTGTCCTATATATACACTATTACACTCTTGACAACTTAATTTATAGACTCCAGAATTATTCAGTCGGTTCTCTTTGTCTTTGTCAAAAAACAAAAGCAACTAATTCGTAAACAAATTTACCCCATCTCCAAATCAGATCATAATAACAATAAATTCATAAAACTAACATATTTTGGACCAATTTCACAAAAAATAGCTCAAATTTTGTCAAAAATAAACACAGTAACAGCTTTCACACCCTCCCATAAAATTTCTAATTTTTTTTTTTAATCCGAAAGACAAAGAGAACCGACTGAATAATTCTGGAGTCTATAAATTAAGTTGTCAAGAGTGTAATAGTGTATATATAGGACAAACGGGCCGACCTTTCCATAAAAGGTACAAAGAGCATCAATCTGCTTTTAGGAACCGGAAGAATAATTCCAATTTTGCGAACCATTTCTTCAATACAGATCACACGTTCCCAGAATTAAACAACGTTGTTATTTTGCACGTGGAAGCGAAAGGGAAAAAACTTGACATCCTGGAATCCATAGAAATTGAAAAATATAAGAGGCACGTACCAATAATAAACCTACTTAACGAACAGACGGAAATTTGGAAAACCCCTCTCTTCGAAGCTCTGCCGAAGCCTACAATCAGCATATATAATAGTTGAGATCTAATTTGTTCATTCAGTTTGAAAATGTAGTAAACACTACGAAACTCGAGTCACTGTATATCAGTTATAATTGAAAGTGATAGAAAACAAAGTAATTTCTTATTTCATTCCAATATAAAAATGAATCGCAAAATGTGTTGGTAAGCGCATAACTCAACAACGAAAAAAATTCGAATAATTGCCGGAAAAACCCTTAAAATAGCCCTTTTCTTTTTCCCATAAAAACGTTTTCTAACTAAAACGTAGTCGCTCATCAAATACGAACTTGTTTTCAATAATCATATCTACATACTTCCCATCAAACCCAATTGATTTGTGGATCAAGTACAAGGATTATATATGTGATGATATTTTGTATCAAATACGGAATAGAATGAGAAACCCAAATATACAAATCAGTGAAGAAATTTACAATGAAGCATTGATTTCAATTGAGGACATGTGCTTGATGATATCAAACAAACTATTAATTCAATTAGGTCTGGCCGCGCCTAATCGTCAATGCATGATGCTTTTAACCAAGAGTTGCATCGAGAAAAACTGTATGATCTCAACACTTTGAAAGAATTAATTCAAACAAATCTTCCACTGTTGAATGAACAACAGAAGTATGTATTTGATACTCTTATGAAGTAACAAATGATTAAACTGGCGGGATTTACTTGTTCAATGCACCTGGTGGTACAGGAAAAACTTTTTTGATTTCTCTAATATTAGCAACAATTCGCTCACAAAATAAAATTGCACTTGCACTCGCTTCGTCGGAAATTGCAGCAACTTTGCTTGAAGGTGGTCGAACAGCCCATTCAGAACTAAAATTGCCATTAGATATGCAAAGCAATGAAACTCCAACCTGCAACATTTCGAAGAACTCTGCAATGGCAAAGTTTTTGCAGCAATGTAAAACTATTGTTTGGGATAAATGCACGATGGCACATAAAAAATCTTTGGAGGCTTTAGACCTAACCTTAAAAGATCTACGGAGCAATTATAACCGATTTGGTAGTGCATTGATTTTATTAGCAGGAGGTTTTCGCCAAACATTGCCAGTGATTCCACGATCAACGCCAGCAGATGAACTCAATGCATGTCTTAAGTCCTCCAATTTGTGGAAACATGTCAAAGTACTTCATTTAAGCAAGAATATGCGTGTCGAGTTGCAAAATGACCAATCTGAAAACATATTCTCTAAACAAGTCATTGACATTGGTAATGGCAAATTCCCTATAGACACGTTGACTGGCTGCATTAACTTCCTCAAAGTTTTTGTCAGTTAACTCGATCAAAAGATGAACTCATTCAAAAGGTGTTTCCAGATGTTTCTCAAAATTACAGAAACCATGTTTGGTTGAGCGAACGAGCTATATTGGCTGCAAAAAACATTAATGTGAATGAATGAAATTTCAAAATTCAAGAACAAATTACAGGCGAATCGAGGATATATAAATCAGTTGATTCGACTTCTAACCAAGATGATGTAGGTTGGAAGGGTTGTTATAATGTTGCGAAATATCAACCAACCTCGCCTTTGCAACGGAACACGGTTAGCTATAAAAAAATTACTAAACAACGTGATAGAAGCAACTATACTCAAAGGAAAGTATAAAGGAGAAGATTTTCTCATACCGCGCATCCCAATGATTCCGACTGATGTGCCATTTCAGTTTAAACGACTACAGTTTCCAGTGCGGCTTGCTTTTGCTATGACCATAAACAAGTCCAAGGGCAATCATTGAGTGTTTGTGGTATTAATCTGGAAAACCCATGTTTCTCACATGGTCAATTGTATGTTGCCTGTTCCCAGTAACATCTGTTTAAAACCTTTTTCAACGAACATTAAATGAATTTAATGAAAAGTAAACAAAAATTCAATTTTTGCCACTCATTCTTCAGAAAACAGTAATTCCTTTCAACAAAAGAAAATCTTAAGAAAATTTTACAGGTAGATTCAAAAGAAAAGAAACTTGATTATTGAAATTTTCAAATTCGTTCACAATAAAAATAATGTAGGAAATAATGAATGACTGTACGAAGCTATGTAAATCCAAATATTTCAGATATACAACAAAATAATGTAAAAATAATGATTGACTGTACGGAGCTATGTAACCCCAAAAATTATTTGAGATATTTAAATGGGTACCATCTGATTAACCACCTTCTTTGTCGATTGCCGACATTCCGATATCTGTTAGAGGGCCCCTCTTTTTTAACCCGGTTTTTTATCACGTTACGCTTGTAAACCTCTGTACCACTACTAGGTGTTACCTAGAATCTATTGAAATATTCAAAATATTTATCACTTTTGTTTAAATACTTCTGTACCACTGTAAGGTCTTCAGTTGTCAGATGATGGGATAGTTCATTTCCCGAAACTCGAGTCACAAGAAAATGTGTAATATATCTTTTTATTGGTAAAACATGATAATGTCTTCAATTTGTTTTAATTATGATCAACTACCAAATAGTAACGGCTGAAACAATTCAGTATTTTTCTGTTTAGATGGTTCAGTTATGAAAATAAGAAAATTAAAAAAAAAACTTGTTCTGAATAATATTTTATCGTTTAGTTATTCAAATAATAAAAATTGAACAAATTTATTGGTTTTTCATTAAATGTACTATAATTCAGATGGCAACTATACCAGTGTCTTCACAGGAGTTTGGGCTTTTATCCGGTTAGTCATTATTACGTATTTATCGGTGAAAATTAGAGACTCGAATATTTTGTAGGCACTATCGAGTTTGGAAGTTTGTTTTAAAATCCATTGAATTCTTTTATTCAAAATTGTGAGAGGGACACTATAAATTTCTTGGTTTAAGTTTCAAGTTTTTCTGAATAAGACTTCGGTAAGTATATTTAAATATAGCATTCTATAATTTCATGTATTTCTCAAAACCGTTTGCTCAACAATTCGAATTTTTAGACCCCAATAATAAAAGAAATACTTTTTAGTTATGGAAATATTTGATGAGGTTAGTTAGTTAGCACTAATTGAATGTCACGTTTTGACAGTGTTTCCAGGTCTCAAATTTTGTGGACCAATCAACAGTGACGGCTCCTAAGGGGAGGCAGAAGAGGCCCAGCCTCCCTAAATTTTCTGCATTGAAATAAATTTTCAGTTGTTCAGTACTACGAAATATGTTGCACCAAATGTTGAATGCTGATTCAAGCTCTAGTTCTTCATCAAATGAGGAAGAAATAACTGTGAGATGACCAAAAATTTACAGAAGGAGAGACATTTTTCCACGTTAGATGATCTAGATTTCTTCGATAGTTTTCGCCTGACAAAACCAACTGTTTTATCTTTGCATCAAAAAATTGCAGATCAGTTGTACTTTCCATCTAACATGTAAACAAATTTCGATTTATTATTTTGTTGATATAATTTTCTGTATACGAAATCATTGAATTGACAATTTTCAGAGGCAGCTGTATTGAACCGATGAACCAACTACTTTTGACATTGAGATTCTATGGAACAATGTACTGATATCAAACAGCCGGAGATTTCATGGGAATTTCTAAACCTTCTGCTTCTACAATTATTTCTGTTGCAATTGCATCCCTGTGTCCACAATATATAAATATAAAGACGTGTGTAGGTGATCATGAAATGTAGTCAGCAGAAAAGTTTTATGCAGTTGCTAGTTTTCCACGTGTCATTGGTGCTATAGATTGCACATGAATTAAAATCACTTCTCCGGGTGGTGATGATACAGATATATTTCGATGTCAAAAACATTATTTTGCCCTTAACGTTCAAACCGTGTGTGATTCAGGCTTGAGAATCAGAATTATTGTAGCTAGTTGACCTGGCTCAACACATGATCAAACCATCTTTAATAACAAGTGTTTGAAGAGACATTTTGAGAGTGTTGAATTTGTTACTTGGTGATAGTGGTTATAGTTCGCAGACTTATTTTATGACAAAGTTACTGGAAGCTATAACTGCAGCTGAAAATTTATATAAGCAGTCAATTATACTAAGTAGCAATTTGGTGGAGAGATAATATGGAGTTTGGAAACGTCATTTTCCTATACTTTCTAAAGGAATGATTGTTAAGTTAACGACCATAAGGACAATTATTGTTGCTACCGCTGTATTGCATAATATAGATGTAAATATGAACGCAATATTTCCAAATGACTTATTGAATGATGTGCAGGAGGAAGAGGACTTTCGACTATTGTTAATGCAGCACGTCAAGTGGGAGAGTCTATTATAAACATTTTGCTAATTTAAAGTTTATATTTGTGTGATAATTGAAAATAATTTGCTTTTCACTTGTGAAATAATTCTTCATATTCAATTTGTGTTTTCAACATGACAAGATTTCTTATAATTTTTATAAGATTTCACAAGATATGTACTTAGATAGGTTTCTACATCTGTATTTCTGATTCATTGTTTTACTTTAGATAACATGTGAAAAAGTTTCAAGTGAGAATAAAGAAATGAAAATATTAAGTGTTATTGAAATTTCTGTTTTTAATTCAAATTTGAGGAGATTTCATAGTCTGCAGCAATGCTGATAGAATTCTAATATCGCTTTTCCCAGAAATTGCATTCAAAATAAAAAAGATTTAATTATTATCATTTAATTTTCTCTTCGTCTATATAATTTGCAAATCTGATATTTTAAGTTTCGAATGCTCCTCTTCTTTTCTTCTATTTTCTTCCTTGATAGCCACTATCTGAGCTTCTACTAGAGTTGTTTTTTTATAATACATCTCTTTCGCTTCGGAAAGTGGGTTCGTAACAGTTGGGCTCAACTGTTTGGAATTTGGCTCCCTTAATTTCAATGGAGATCCACCACCAGTCTCATTAATATGACTGCGTTGAGCGACTAGTACATTTCTAGTTTTAGTTTTTATATTGTCATATTTGGATTTGAGCTGGTCTCTATTTCTCCAATGGAGAACTTTTGCATTGAAAGCAGTTGCTATTCTCTGCCAGACTTTATCCTATAACATTAAAATTCCCTTTTTCAATCAATTCCAAGAGACATAGCTCCTCCTCAGGTTTTAAAGTAATATTTTTTTTTCTCTTTTCTTCTATATTCATTCATATAACTCACGTTTACTAAAATAAGGCAAATCGCACGTAATAATGATATAAATTCCAATATACTATATTCTGCACATAACCATGTTTATGCAAGGACTGATTTATACTTCTTTTCTTTTTCTTTTTACAAGTTCCGACGCATAACTCACAGTTTTTACAGAATATCACCAACTATATTCGTAAAATCACTAGTTCTCAGGATAGCCAACAGTCGGAAACATATGACCGGCGCATTAAAGGAAGCTTTAAGTAAAGGACGGTCGATGTGCGTTTATGAAGCTGATGGTCCCATTTAAAGGATCCTTTTTCATAAAGGAGCTTTTTGATGTTGTTTATGAAACTGGCCGTATAACCTAGCTGAAAGTCATGTGATGGATCTCGATCTCCGCACCACTATGAAATCATCGTCAATCCTTGAAACAATCTTTAAGCTCCAAAAGTATCCGAAGCTCTTGTTCTCATCAAAAGAAACATTCATTTGTTTACTTCGATAACAGTTAGTCCATGTTCGGTAATTTCGGAGATTCTTTTCCCGGTTATTCTTCATGAAAATTATGTTAGCAGGGAACATGAACTCAGAAAAATACAAGATCTCTTTAATTTAATTCTGAAAAAAATGAAATATATTTAGAGAACAGAGATTCTCAATTCAGTGGGGTCAAATTGTTTACCATCAAATGCGGCGACAAGGATTGTTTTCACAGTATCTTCAAATAGGGATGAAGAAGATTTCAAACATGATCAGCAGACTTTAAGAGAAGCTGGTGGTTTGAAGAAATATCTTATTGATCTTGAATTAATTTTTCTTTTACATAGATTTAATGTTATTTTTGAATATTCTGACGTACTATTTTCGATTGTATCTCTAAATACACTATATCACTTTATGGACATATCGGGTGTTTTTTTTAGAGTGATAGAACTTTAAATTTGAATAAAACACATTTAAATTAAGATTGAAGCCAAATGACGTTTAGTTATCAGCATAAACCAATGACTTGATATAATCCCGAAGAAAATAATCTAGCGGAGTTATATCGCATGATCTTGGAGGCCCATTAAATTGATATTGAAGCCAAATGACGTTTTTTATCAGCATAAACCAATGAATTGATATAATCCCAAAGAAAATAATCCAGTGGAGTTATGTCGCATGATCGTGGAGGCCAATTAATTGGACTATTTCTCGAAATAATGTTATCGCCAAACCTTTCTTTCAAAAAAATCAATTGTTACGGTAGCAGCATGAGATGTAGCACCATCTTGTTGGAACCAAAACACTTCTGGGTCGATACCATTCAAATCTTGAAACAAATAATCATTGATCATATATCTGTAATGAGCACCATTCACTGTAAAATTAGCTCCAGCAGAGTGTTCAAAGAAATATGGACCGATGATGCCTCCAGCGTATAAAGCACACCATACAGTGCATTTTTCAGGATGCAATGGAACCTGCAGAACTTCTTGAGGATTGTTTCAACTCCATATACGGAAATTTAGCTTGTTTACATAGCCGTTCAATCAGAAATGAGCTTCATCACTAAATAAAATTTTACGATAAAAAAATGGACCTACTTCAACTGTTCTAGGGCCCAACCAGCAAAAAACGACGCTCATTATGGTCAAGTGGCTTTAGGTCTTGAACCAGTTGGATCTTGTGTGGCAGTATAGCAAGATCTTTACGCAAAATTTTCTATGTGGTGGATGCACAGAGTCCAACTTGTTGTGAACGTCGACGAATAGACAAATCTGAATCATCATTAACACTATGAGTCACAGCAGCGATATTTTCTTCTGTACGTAGAGTTCTTTGTCTTGTTGTTGTCTACATCGAGTAGAGAAAATGTTGTCCGAAATCTATCGATAGTTCGACGAATAAGCTGCTCTTATGGACGAATATGTAAACCATAAATTTCACGAAGTGCTGTAAGTCCGGTCAAATTAGACCAAAAATAAGAGTAAAAGTTACATAAATTCCGACCAAGCTGAAAATCGGTAAGATTGTTTAAAATATCATTAGAAACAAAATTTGAAAGTTCCCCCCCTTTCCCCTGTAAGGAAACAATGTTATTCAAGGTCAAAAGTCAAAAAAATGAGTTTTTCGCGATTTCCAGCAAAACGGTAAGTTTTATCATTAAAGTACTTCAAACAAAAATTGTAGGTCATAAATTTATCTACAAAAAATTTTTTGATACTTTTTTCTCTAGGAGCCACCGTTTTTGAGATATAACGATTCAAAAAGTTGTAAAAGTTGTAATCGTCATAATATTCATGAGTACGCCATGTATATATACATTTCTATAGTTGTAATATATGTTAAAATATTTTTCTATCGGTCATTCTAATAGATAAATACGTACAGTATGTACGTCGACATTTTGGTTCCCGAGTTACTGTCGTATTTAATGGCTATAATGATTGCACGAGAAATACCAAAGCTGCAGAACAGCGTCGAACTTCAGCAACATCTTCATCAATTGATATTTTATTTGATGAAAATATGATAGTTCCAACCAGACAACAAAAATTTCTTTCTAATACTCACAACAAGTCTAGGTTCATTTCAATGTTGAAAAAAAGATTTACTACGGAAAATATATTGGTGTGACAAGCTAATAATGATGCTGATGTATTGATAATTAAAACAGCAATTCAGCAATTCAATTTGACAGATACAACTATTGTTGTGGGTGAAGATATAGACCTACTCGTATTACTGACTGCTCGAACTCCAACTGAAAAAACTATTTTCTTCATTAAATCAGGAAAAGCTCAACATTAATCGGAAATGTATTTATCAAAAAGTTTATCTACTTTTGCAAAGTGTCAAAATCATGTACTATTTTTACACGCAATAACTGTCTGTGATACGACATCTGCATTTTACAGGAGGGGTAAAATAACAGTTTTCAAACTATTTGAGAAACAAAATTTAATTGAATGTGCTGAAGTTTTCAAAAATAGTAATTCTATTCGACAAGAAATTATTACTAACGGCATTCGCTTTCTCCTTTCTATGTACGGGCTCCTAAAAAAACTATCTGCTTAGATAAGTAGAGATATGCATGTTTTGTTAAAAGCACCGAAAGTAAAAAACAAGTACAATTAGCTAGTCTTCCTCCAACCTCAGTTGCTGCTCATCAACATCTTTTTAGGGTATATTACCAAGTTCAAGTGTGGCTTGGTTGTCAGCTAGACCCTACAGACTGGGGTTGGAAGTTGGTCAACAATTCAATAGAACCAGTGCACACTTTACTTCCACCTGCGCCGGAAAAACTGCTGAACTCGGTTTTTTGCAACTGCAAAAAGAGATGCAGTGCTAAATGTGGTTGCAAAAAAGTCGGACTGTTCTGTTCTCCGGCATGTACACATTGTCAAGGCCGGTTGTGCTCTAATATTGAATCACCAACAGTAGAGGATCCGTTTGATTCCATAGAGGCAACATACGATACATCGCTATTAACGCAGTTTACATGCACTCAGGATGAAGATGAAGAAGAACAAGAACTAGACGAACAAGAACAAGAAGATCAAGAAGAAGAACAAGAAGAAGATTTTGAAAGTTACGACTCGGACGATTAAATTTCACTACTTTTTTTTTTACTTAAATTGCTTTTATCTTTTCAATCTCTGCTAATATCCATTATTTTTCAATATTTTCGAATTAAATAGGGACAAAACTGACCCGTGGAATAGGCCTACTGGGGAAACCACGTTAAAAAAAAACGCGCCAAGTACACTACCTCATAGGTGGCGAGGAAACTTTTTGAATCGTTATATCTCAAAAACGGTGGCTCGCAGGAAAAAAGTATTAATAAATTTTTTGTAGATAATTTTATGATCTACAATTTTTGTCTGAGGTATTTTAATGATAAAACTTACCGTTTTGCTGAAAATCGCGAAAAACTATTTTTTTTGACCTTTGACCTTGAATGAAATTTTTCCTTACAGGGGAAAGATGGGGAACTTTAAAATTTTGTTTTTAATGATATTTTAAACAATCTTACCGATTTTCAGCTTGGTGGGAATTTATGTAACTTCGAATGTCTAAATTGACCGGACTATGTATAAGTTTGGCGAATAGAACACTTATTTTGAAAATAAATTTCAATCTTTCCATGATAATTTGTCAATGCTTCCTGAACAGAAATGTCAGAAAAATATGGCTTTTACCTTCTGTCAAATCACAGTTATCCCTATCGAAAGTTCTATCACTCGATATGAACAAGAAAAAGAGTTGTGAGCGGTGAGCGCTACCTTAAACACTATACCTTCCGAGGAATGAGACTTGAAACTTTCGGAGTAGCTTGGAGCCCAAGTATCTCGGTGGAGTTACGGGACAAACTCAGTCCAATAGTTTCGTAATTATTGAAATTCCAATTTCTTTCACATTTTCATTAATATGTCCTTAATTACAAATCCGATTGATCTGAAATTTTGGGTTTAGAAGAACAATGTTCTCCTGCAAAATTACGTGGGATCGTATGATTAGAAGATTAAAAATAAATAAAAACATTTTGTGAGCGGAGCATCACTAAATCTCGCAACATCACCACCATAGAGTTTAAATCTAGCAATTACATGTAAAATACCGACAAGAAAGCTTATTCGAAATTTTCTGCAGATAGTATAATCAGAAGCCAAAAAAATTATTGTGATAATCGTGGCTGATATGAACTAGCGCTCAGAAGCTCCTGACTTCACGTCACTGCTTTTCACCATTTTATGATTATTTTGATTTTTTTCTTATTGAACATATCATAACATAATGAATATATTAAAAAGAGCAAATTTTCTTCGGATTTTAAATGAGCTGCTTTGAGTTAAAACATTTTATGATGTATAATTGTTTCATTAAGATTTAACGTATTGATAATTTCAGAAACAAATTTTATTTTACTTTGAAAAATTTACCATTAAATGATTATGAAGCAGAAATAGATCTCCAAACTTATCAATAATGAATATTGCAGTTTCCATGTCCGGTTCAATGGCTCTCGTTATAATAATAATGATGATAAATATAAAACGGACTCTATTGAAAGCCATACTTTGATGACAGCTATCGCATGAAGTTCAGCTGAACAGTTATTAATCAATCATATATTTAATATAGATTTACTCCCGTGAATTGAAAACAGAGCGGAAATAACCAATCGAAATACATTTTCAAGGATAGCGAAAAAACGTATACTTAAACATAATGATAATGAGTTAAGAGAATTTTAAATGAAAACATGCAAATTTGGAATCAAAAAACAGAAAACGAATAAATAAAAAAATATAAAGGCCGAACTAAATAATTTCAATAAATTGCTATAAATCGATGAGATGACGTTTGAGGCGTCTTTGCATTGGGGTAAGTGAAACAGATTTTAAGGAAATCTGTTATACATGTAGGAATCGCTCTTCGATGGTAAATAAAAATCGGAGTGCACTAAGTATTTAATATTTCTCGGTTGGGATTGCATGATTACTAGTCCAAATGGCTTACGACCTGTGCGAAAGATCCTACAGGCATCAGACAGTCGACTGATATGAGTTTACTGTCATTTTCCTCACTCATAAATTTTAACATCTATACTTTGTATGAATTCCTAACTACGCATAGCTGGTACCCTCTTAGGAAGAAACCGTGTTAAACTGTCATACAGATCACACACGTGTTTATAGTCTAAGCCCGGATGAAGAATGAGTACTCGTCATCATTGAAATAAAGATTGGAACCGGCCAATCCGTGGTAACAGGGTAGTTCTCTCTTAGAGAAGAGGTGATAAGCTCGCTTAGGAGTCGCGAAAGGGTGGAGTTTTCAAATCCTGTGGGAAGGGTAATTCTTCGAGTACCAGCAGTACGAGACGAGAGAACAGGGAGTACCAAAATAGATCGCATCGGGGGCAGTTCGAGAGAGTTCGAAGATGGATCCCAGCGGGGACAGTTCCAGAGGTGTGTTTTAAAGACTTGGAAGACGAAGACGAAAGACGGTACTCAAACATTCGAGACGAAGTACAAAGTAGTAAAGTTCCGAAAGAACCGTAGTTGTACAGCTAATTGTAATTTTAAATGAAGACGTTAGGCTAATTGTGTATATAACCGTAATTATTATACTTGTACATAATACGTTAAGTGTTTTATTGAGTGAAAGACGAAATGCTAGGTATGAGAATCAATCAACCCCTAGACGATTGATAGAAAAAACCTACATACATATTTATTGTATTAAAAGTGAAGGATGTTTTGAAAAATGTAGTATAAAATCTAGATAAAGAAAGGGAGGAAATATCTACCAGGTTAATAACGACATTGCGCTAATCTGTTCTAAAAATAAGTTTAACGCTAAGGACTACCTGCATGCATAATTAATTGGATGATACATTTATGATAGATTGGGCCGTTGCTTGGTAGAAATCAGTTGTAATTGTCATTATAAAATAAAACACTTGTTTACATTTTCTACTTTATTTTTGGTATTGACGTACGTTTCGTCTTTGCTAGAAAGACTTCATCAGAATACCTGGTATTCTGATGAAGTCTTTCTAGCAAAGACGAAACGTACGTCAATACCAAAAATAAAGTAGAAAATGTAAACAAGTGTTTTATTTTATAATGACAATGGATGATACATAATAAAAAATCCCCCCAAGACGATATGGAGACCAAACCTCCACCAAACCTACAAAACTTCAATTTCATAAATATGTTTCAAGATGATTCCAACTGAAATGCTGTTCTTTATCTACCTACACATCTAGAAAAATCACAAATTTCAACCCACTACAACGACTACATCAAAATTCCCCATGGCCGTCTGAAATTGATTACGAACATCATATCGATTCCATGCACAAAGTATCTAGGTCGCAAGAAATAATAATTAAAGTTAGAATTCTCGACGGCATTGAAGAGATGTGAAAATGGACATATCAAGCTCACCTATTAAATGGAACTCAGGATATTTCCAGAGGAATTCTGAAAGCTAGAACTCTTCTTATTATGAAAAATTTATTTTATATTAGGAGTACAAATAAGTTTCCTCCGTTTTTTACACAAATTAAATATTTATTATAGAAGAACGGTGTGAGACTGCTTGCTGAGTGACTTCTAATGTTAGAGCAAGTTCTTTTTGTGTTTGAGATGAATCTTCCTCCAATAACTCCTCCAATTCTGCATCCTCGTGAATTTTTGGCCTTCCACTGCGATCTTTGTCTTCTACGTCGAAATCACCGTTTTTAAACTTTTGAAACCACTCTCGACACGTTCTCTCACTCAAAGCACCCTCACCATATGCTTCTACGAGCAATTGATGCGCTTCAGCAGCAGATTTCTTCAAATTAAAGAAGTAAACTATATTTCCCGCAAATGACGCTTACTTGGCTCAAATTTTGACATTTTCAAATTATAAAAATTATATTTCACCAATATAAAATCAATGATATTAAGCTAACCGAAACTCCGTGCCGCGCCATCTACAATAAAACGGCGGAAACTTATTTGTACCCCTAATAATTAATATATAGCGGAAATTAAAGATTGTTTGTTACTTGAACAAAATATCCATCTGAATGACAAATCAATTGAAATTTTATTTTAAGGTTTTACGTTATCTGCTTTTGCATATAAGCACGTTTTTTGATATGTATTCCACGAATTCTCGAAAGTTATTGCTGTCGAGATATGACTACTCTTTCGACATAATCCTGAAGTGAAAGGAAAGATAAGACATTTTTTCGCCTGAAAATGTTTAAGATTGAACTTTTTTTTAGAGTGATAGAACTTTAAAATGAAATAAAACACATTTAAATTAGGATTGAAGCCAAATTTTTTTTATTTGAAAAATAATCTTATGACATTTATGTTTTAAAAATAATTTCTGGCATATGTCCACCACGACTAGCTTAGAGGAACCGCATTCCACCAGACCAATTTTGGACCACTTTCTCGAGTAATTCAGGCCTTATTTCATCAATAACACGAGTTATGTTGACTTCCAAAGCGTCTATTGTTTCTGGTTTATCAGCACAAACCAATAACTTGACATAACCCCAAAGAAAATAATACAGTGGAGTTATGTCGCCTGATCTTGGAGGCCAATTAATTGAACTATTTCTCGAAATAATGTCAAAATCGCCAAATCTCTCTTTCAATAAATCAATTGTTGAGGTAGCAGCATGAGGTGTAGCACCATCTTGTTGAAACCAAAACGTTTCTGGATTGATACCATTCAAATTTTGAAACAAATAATCATTGATCATCGATCTGTAACCAGCAACATTCACTGTAACATTAGCTCCAGCATAGTTTTCAAAGAAATATGGACCGATGATGCCTCGAGCGTGTAAAGCATACCCTTTAGTGCATTTTTCAGGATGCAATGGAACCTGCAGAACTTCTTGAGGATTGTTTTCACTCCACATACGGCAATTTTGCTTGTTTACATAGCCGTTCAATCAGAAATGAGCTTCATCACTAAACACAAGTTTACGATAAAAAAGTGGATCAACTTCAAGCTGTTCTAGGGCCCAATCAGCAAACAACAACGCTTATGATGGTCAAGTGGCTTGAGTTCTTGAACCAGTTGGATCTTGTATGGCTGTAGACCAAAATCTTTACTCAGAATTTTTCATGTTGTGGTTGCACAGAGTCCAACTTGTGAACGTCGAAGAATAGACAAATCTGGATCATCATTAATACTATGACTTACAGCAGCGATATTTTCTTCGGTACGTGTCTTGTTATTGTTGTTGCATCGAGAAGAGAAAATGTTGTTCGAAATCTATCGACAGTTCGACGAATAAGCTGCTTTGATGGACGATTATGTAAACCATAAATTTCACGAAGTGCTCTATAAGTTTGGCGAATAGAACACTGATTTTGAATATAAATTTCAACCATTTTTTAAACGTTATTGCGGCGTGAGTCTTTCCATGATGATTTGTCAGTGCTTACTGAATAGAAATGTCAAAACAACATCGCCTCTACCTTCTGTCAAATCACAGTTATCCCCATCGAAATTTCTATCTCTCTAAAGAAAACACCCGATACCTATTTTATTGAAAGTGCAAAGATAATTTTAACCAAGAATCCTTTTCGTCTTTGATCTGAGAATTTCCGAGCGCGAAGATCACTAGAACAATACCGAATTATTAACCCATTTAATAAATGCATATGGTTATTTGTTTTTTTATGTATGAGTTACATTGAAATTTATATCTGATTGCTTTTAATTTATAGGCATTATGGCGAGGACAAGGAGAAGCTCCCCAAGCCAAGAGCAAGGTAAGAATTTGTTTAATTCATTTGACACCTATATGAATCAGCACTTGCATAAAGTAAGCGAAAGACTATCGCAAATTGAAAAACTAACATATGCATAATTCACTAATACAACGAATTGAGAGGATCTATCGAAATTTTGGAAATTTGGAAAATCGACTTATCCTTCATTAAGCATTAATTTTTTGCTAATTTGTTTCGAAAGGCCCAATTCTGGCAGTCTTTTCCTATAAAAACGGTATTATTAACTGGAAAGAGGAAAAAACTCTTTTCTCTGTAATATTTGATTTGGATAATGAAGGATTTATTGAGATTTATTTTATCTTGAACATACTAATGATAATATAAAAGATATCACAATATAGTAGATACGTTTTCAATAGTATTTCCTCACTATATGTGGTAAGAACGAATAAGTTCACATATATTAAAAAATTTAAATGGATTTTCATCTAATTCTCATAAGTAAATTTTGTCGACCGTTAATTTTCCGCAGCAGAATGGTTTTGTAGTTGAAATTGAACGAGGGGTATATTTTACTACGGAACTGTTGGCAGACTTAAGACGTTGCCAGATAGTGTCTGGCACAACAATATTCTCGTTTCCGCTAATATTTTATTGACACTACGATCGTTACGTCATACCATGACTTCTTCAGGTGAGTATTACAAGATACTGTATCTTGTAATACTCACCTGAAGAAGTCATGGTATGACGCAACGATCGTAGTGTCAATAAAATATTAGCGGAAATGAGAATATTGTTTTTATTCATATTTTTAAATATTGTATGTTACCAAATTTTTGACCAGTTGTTTATAAGTATTTGATGCTCCTATGTAACGAAACGCATCATGTGAACAACTCTTCCAAATAAATAGAAAACAAGAATTCATCATTTTCGCAAATATTTGCTATTATTTCCATTTTTTGTTCATGTGAACTTTTTTTTTTAGGTCTCAGAAGATCGAAGAGGGCAAGAAAATCCCCAGCCATCAATTACTGGGCTGCCGAATTACTGGCAGAGAGAGGTGGGTTTTCACTTTTATGCATCATTTAAATGAAAGTAATAGGATATCCATATACAAGGGTGTATATGAATAGTTGCAATAAAACTTATCGGGTGATTCCTTGTCAAAAAATAGGGGGGGTCTTTAATAAATACTTTATTTTCTTGAGCCGCCCGCTTAGTTACAGCCCCCTAAAGATGACGCACGAAAAACAGTTATTTTTTTTTAACCAAAAACTGACAATAATTGTAACTAAATCAAAGTTGATCAAAACTAGTCAGTTGTCATAACAAAGTGACATCCGCCTGCTTGATTAATTCTAGTTCGGAAATAATTCCAGCCTCTATGACTTGCGCTATCATGTTGATAATTTTTTTTTCTCAAAAACCTTGAATTGCAGCAAGAAATTACAAGAGATGTCCTTTGTTAAGAATAGATCAAGCTATCAAAAATGATTTTTTTTATTGTAAAATAAGAATATCGAAAAAAGTTTCTTGCAAAAGAAGGTATAGGGGTGGCTTTTTCTACCCCTTGCAATCATACAGGAACACCACCAAAAATTTTTCTGTGCCTTTTCGCCCGCATAAAATGTTTGCTCAATTTTATTCTTATCAGTTTTCTGGTTTTCAAGAAAAAATTCAAAAACTGTTTTTCGGGCGCCATCTTTAGGGGGCTGTAACTAAGCAGGAGGTGCTAAAAAAATTATTTGAAAAGACCAAAAAACATTTTATATATGTATTTACAGGGCACCCCATGGAAATTTAGATTTTTTTATTGATCGGCTAGATGGAGCAATAAATATCATTACTAGTAAATCATAATTTACTGGTAGCAGGTGATTTCAATGTGCATTTTGATGGAATTAATAACGACGTGATAATGATAAACGGAACACTCATTTCTTATGGTATGCATGTTGTTTTCAGTCAGGCTTCACGCATAACGCGGAATTTAAGTAATTAATTGCATTGACAATGTATTCACTTATTTAAATCATCCCTCTTATAAAGCAGCAACAATAAATAATCATTTGTCGGATCATCTGGCGTAGAGACTCGACATACAGCTGGTAAATAATCCTGAAAAACATAAATATCAGTTCCTGTATTGAAGAAAAAAAATACCAGCTTTTTTCAGGATCAATTGCGGACTGTAGATTGGGGTTCTGTTCGTTTGAGCTCAGTATGGGATTCTTTCAGAAACTTTCACCAGACATAAATTCATTCTTTCAGGGAGTGCTTTCCTGAAACAAGAGTGAAAGTAGTCAATACTAAAACTAAAAACTGGGAAAAACCTCAAATAATTGAAATTAAAAAAATATACGCAGCGTACACAATATATGAGGAAAAAAGATGATAATTTGAAGAAGCTATTCATGAAATTATAACATCAACTTATTAATATTATTATTTTATAGTGAGCGGGCGTCTGTCTACGCTGCCATTGCGTCCGCACGGACTTTTGCGGTTCCCCCTCAATTTATATTTCCCCGACGATATCTTATTCAGGGGTAATTTTTTCAGTTCGCAGTCGGCTATAAAAGCCTAACCAAAGACCTCGAATTTGATGCGACGCACCGCTGGGCACTCTGAGACGATGTGTATGGCTGTTTCAGTGTCCTCAAGACAAAGCCTGCATTCATCGTCTTTAGCCAGACCGATTTTGTGCACATGTGCTTTCAGCCTACCTGTCATAATTCCGTCAAGTGATCTTAGTTTGGCCCTATCCAGACCTAGCGCTAGGTCCGCCATCTTTTTGTTCGAAGCTGTTTTAAGGAACACCTTCGAATGTTTCAGGCCAGAATGGCTCCGCCAGAAAGACTCTAGCCTTGAATTCATTCTGCCTGTTATCGCCTCGTTAGCCACGTCATGTGGTATTCCCAGGAATGGTTCCGCTCCTACCAGAGACAGCGCAGCTCCAGTAAATGCCAGCCGATCTGCCTCTTCCTTACCCAAATAGTTTGAGTGGCTTGGTAAGCAAACAAGAGTGATTCTGTGATACATACCGAGCTTTTAGTACTGACTGACTATCAGTAGTTATCAGCAGTTCTGCCGCGGTCTCAATGGCAAAGTTCTGCCTGGAAAATGGTTGCGTTTTGACCGAGACTCAATGAGATGTTGATTTTCGGTTTGCTCCCAGAGACTCCCACTCCCGTTCCGTTCGTCGTTCACGAATCGTCTGTGAACAAGCCAAGATCGGTCCTCCATACGATTACATTGAAATTCCGATCTTGACTCGTCACTTTTGACATTAGATTCGAGGGCTTCGATAGGGTGTTGGTCGTTAAAAGCTCGTGCGGCAGTCCTAAGCGTCCCATCACTATTGTCTCTGGCCTGTCAATCGCTAGTTGATATAGTCTGTATGTGGTCCGTTCCGCCTCCCTCTGCACGAGTAGGTGCAGGGGTGGTAGATTTAGTAGGACCTCCATGGCTGCCGTCGGTGTGGTGCGAAGAAAACCTGTAATTGCAAGGCAAGCCTGTCCCTTTGGTAGGGTAAGCTTATATTGACCAATCGTTTGTTGGCTCTTCTTCCACCACGCTACACCGCCATACATTATCCGCGGCCTGATTACCATAGTGTATAGCCAATACATCTGCCTGGGCTTCAACCTCAGGTTTTATCACAGATCCACCTGCAAGTGCAGAACTCCATTCTGGCTTTATGACAAACTTTGTCTAGGAGTGCAATCCAACTGAGAGTTTTGTCCAGGACTATTCCCAGGTATTTTGCCCCATATGAGATTTGTATTTTCTTAACACGGATAGTCGGCGGTTCTAAACCATCCAACTTCCGTTTCTTGGTGAATGATACTATAACTGCCTTTTGTGGGTTAAGTGACATATCTTCCCTTATACACCATTTGTCAATAGTGTTCAGTATCTCTTCAAGGACGGCCGATATCGTCACCTCCGATTTACCTTTCACTATGATTGCCAGGTCATCAGCAAAAGCTTGGACGTCAACTCCCCAGAGCGAAATGATGGCTAGCAGGTCATCAACGAGAAGGGTCCACAGTAAGGGTGAGGAAATATCCCCCCGCGGACAGCCCGTCGCAGCCTTGAACTCGAAGTCCTCATCTTGGTATGAGGGCGTTATTATTCTGCCGCATAGCATTGTCCGTATCCATCTTCGAATTAGCGGGTTGATTCCTCTCGCAGAGATAGCCTCAGCGAGACAAGCCGGCAGCGTATTGTTAAAAGCACCTTCAATGTCTAGAAACGCTGTTAGTTCTATCTCTTGATTATCGAGAGATTGGTTTTATTTTTCGACCAAATTGTGTAATGCAAGTTCTGCCGATTTTACGGTCTGATAGACGTATCGATGAGGGCTAGGGGGACGGTCAATTAGCACTTTTCCCCTGATATGGACATCAATCAGTTTTTCCAGACCCTTCAGCAGGAACGATGTCAAACTTATTGGTCTGAACGATAAAGGTTCCGGTTCTGTTCGTCCCACCTTTGGTATATAGACCACTTTAATTAGTGTCCAGCTTGTACTTGTACACTTTGGCTCGTTTGAATAATTTCCGAACCCCCTTTCTCTGTTTATTTAGGTTGTTATTCCACCAAGATGAATTTCGGTAATCCTTTTTTACATCTTAGTGAGCATTTTTTTTGATAAGTGGAGATCATGGTGGTTTTAATTTGCTCCGCCAGGATCTCCAAGTGATTCTGTTGGAATATGTTAGATATACACTTGCTACGGGAGGATTTCTACATAACCAATCCAGTCTGTTTCGTTAGCATTTCTGTAGTATTTTAATGATCTAGGACCTGTTTTCATACTGAAGAGTATATTCCTATTGTCTGAACATGATGGTTCAGTAGATACCGTCCAATCGGAAATCTTATTGTTAATGAAATTAGTCCTTATAGTGAGGTCTAAAACCTCCTGTCTATAAGGGGTAACAAAAGTTGGTTTGTTACCTTCATTTACCACTGTTAAGCCCTCTTGAAGTAAGTAATCTAGAACTGATTCACCTCTATGGTTGATGTCCGTGCTGCCTCAAACTGTTGGGTGAGCATTGGAATCACATCTAATTATCAGCTGGATATTTTTCTTTCTACAGTGGCGGAATAAATCCAACATGACAACTGACAACATCCAATCAGCAGTATAACAGTTGAGATATTAAACTGGCATCGTTTTCCCTGTGCAATACCGTTCGCCACGATACTACAGCTAGGTAGGGACGTAGAATGTTCGCTGTTATCGTATAACGTTGCCCAGGGTGCACCACTTGGAGGTCCATAAAATATTTTCTTCTTCTTTCTCTAGACCTTAAGGTCTGTTCACTTTGAAGGTCTCCTCAGTCGGGTACGGCTTCCTGTGAGATTGAACTCCAGCTATCTTTCCATCGCTTAGGTGGTCTTGGTAATGGCCTTCTGCTTGCTGGTTGTCCGTCCTTGGCGATGTATGCTAACCTATTGTGGTCCATTCTTTCTACGTGGTCTCGCCTCTTCCTTCCCCATCTCACTACATCTTCCACCTTACAGAGGGATCTTATATCGCTGTTTCTAACTCTGTCTCTTAATGTTTTCCTACGATGGTCCTGAGAGTTTTCATCTCCACTGTTCTTAAGATGTTCTTAGTTTTATTCGTGTCAGCTCGAGTTTCAATGCCATATATTAGGATCGGCCTTACAGAGGATTTATATATTCGCACCTTTCCATCGACATGCATATGCTTGTTTGCCGAAACAATATCTCTAAGACAGCCAGATATTACTGATGTCTTGTTGACCTGCGACTTGATTTCCTGTATTAGATTATGGCAACTGAATATGTCCGCTCCCAGGTAGCGGAACTTCATCACTTGTTCCACTATCTTATCATCTATGACTATTTTGCATCTTGATGGTTCCTTCGAAAATGTCATGCATTTCGTCTTTTTAATAGATATGGACATGTTGTATTTTCCGCTGATCTGATAGAACCTTTGTATTTGTCTTTGTAAGTCTTTTTCGGTTTCTGCTAGAATCACTGCGTCATCCGCAAAGCACGTCAGGCCGATTGGTTTATCATTCAGTCTCTATCCCATCTTCATTGATATTATTTCTTGTAAGATTGAAAAGGAATGGGCTGAGGCTATCCCCTTGCCTCATACCTGCTGGTGTTGGTATATCTTTAGTTGTTAGGTTGTCAACTCTTATTTTTGTTGTATTGTCTATATTTAGGTTCAAGCTGAAGTTTTATTCTGTCAAAGGTCTTTGTCAAGTCAATGAAACATACATATGTTGGATAGCTGTATTCGATGGCCTTCTCCTTCGCTTGTCTCAAAATGAACAGTGCGTCAGTTGTCGATCTATTTTTCCTAAATCCCTGTTACTTATCTCTATTCCAATTGAAACAACCGGAACATCCTTGATTGCTGATTAATTAAATTCGTTATTCATTTATTTAACTAATAATAAGTGTTAAGAATAAACCCGTAACCCAACAAGGAAATACATTTTAAAAAGAAAAAAATCTGTAAATTGAATATTGTGCAAAAATTAAATAAGCGAAACACCGTTATAAACGTAGAAGCCATTAACCCAGTCTGATTTTAAAAACGTTTACAGAAGGAACCTCTACAACAGTTGTTGGCAGCTGATTCCAAGGGTTGAACACTTGTTAGGGAGAAGCATCTGGCGTGGAGATGATCGGAAAGCCTCCTTTGACAACTTATAGCGATGACCTCGCAAACTGTTGGTATTCAAATGATACAAAGCTCTGATCTTCTCACCAAAATGTCCATTTAGTGCTCTAAATGTGAATATCAGATGGCTCCTATTTCGGCACTCGGAAAAAAAAAAGCAATAGATAAGAAGACGATATTCATAAGATAGACGTTGGAAAGGGTAGTGGCCCAACGTTGAACAGATTCTAAAAGATTTTCATCGTACTTGATTGATGGCCACCACACCTGTCCACCATACTCCAAAATCGGTCTAACGTACGTTTTTAAATGATTTGCTTAGTAAGTACGCTATTTGTTTCGCCTTTCTCGTGATGATTGATATATGGTCGGACCAGCTTAGATCAGAATTTGCAGTAACTCCAAGATCGACATGACGAGTCACCGAGCGCAAACAATTGCCGTCAATCCAATAGGACAGGTTCGGGATATTTCTGCCAATGTGAAGCACGCAGCAATTCTGGATGTTGAGTGGTAGCATCCAGACATGACACCATCTGGAAACGACATCCAGATTCTCCTGAAGTAAATTGGAATTAAAAAGGAAAAGGTTGAATAGTTTGGTATCGTCGGCAAACGAAGACAGGATAGACTTGAAACCAGAAATATATTAAAGGAAAGGAACTGGAACTAATACTGACCCCTGAGGCACACCCGAGGTTACAGTCCTTTCCACGGATGAAAAAACATCACCTACTCTCACAAGAAACCTACGATTGGACAAAAAAGATTTAATCCAGCTCAGAGGACCTCCCCTAATTCCCAGATCTTCTAACTTAGTCAGAGGACGCCCGTAGGGCACTTGATCGAACGCCTTCGAAAAGATATATTACATCCACAGGAGATCCGGAGTCCAATGCTTTGGTCCAAGTAGCTATGACAGTAGATTTGTTGTGGTGGATCGTTGCGGAAGAAATCCATGTTAAGAACTCAAAATTATTTCGTTATCTGAACAAAACTTCATCAGGTGGTGGCATTAATTCTTTCTAAAATTTTCGAAACTGATGAAAGGATGCTAATGGGGCGATAATTAGATGGCTCGAATTTATTGCCTTCCTTGAAGATGGGGGTAATTGACAAAGAAAGCCAGTCAGATGGTATACAAGATGAAAAGATCTAATTCGAAAATAAAATGAGGAGAGGAATAGAAAAAGCTTCAGCACAATGTTTGAGCAGGCGTGTGGTGATTCCATAATTACCTAAGTCGTATCCCCCTTCAATTCCAAAAGATACTTTACAATGGTTTGTTGATCGATTGAGATGTAGGATATTTTCAGCACTGGGAATAGGAACAGTATCAACAGGTTCTACGGAGAAGCATGCGGCAAAAATCTCGGAGAAGACAGCAGCGGTTTCACTAGAATTGGAGCACTTATCGCCTAACTGGTTCCTTACTGCAAGGATGTCAACTGTGCAATTCATCTAACATACTTGTCAACATCTTCTTGTTCTTGGAAGTAACGAAGTTCCAAAAAGACCAGTAATTTCTATAGTCCACATTCGATTTGTTGCGAGTATATTTCCGACACAATTATTTTTTCTGTCTAATGAAATTCAAGATGCGCTCATCGATCCACGGTTTCAGTGGGTTTTCTCGGGTGTTTTTAATCTGCTCACCTGTAGATTCTTTGCTATATGAAAAATAATACTATCATTTGCCATAGAGTTGAATTTATGATTTGAACAGTAACGTTGCCGATTTTATTTATTATAATATATTTAAAGAGTTTTGGAGGACAGAGCCTTTTTTTTTGATAATTCAGGCGGAAAACTAATTACATAAATAAAGCAGTGTAGCTGCTAAAGAATAATTGCGAGATTTCACAATCAGTTTTTCAATAATCTATTCAAGATTTTTGAAATTGGGAAATAAGTACAAAAATTATAGTACAAAGTAGCATGATCCGTATCGAGATAGTCTTGTTCGAATTTTTCGAAAATGGTATGCATTAAATTGTTCTAGTTGTTTTTTGTTAATTTTACTCTTTGCTGGTTTGCCTTTTATTTAACCACCATTTCCGAAATTTCATCGTCAGTTTCAGGTGTTTATGGTATTTCAGACCTTTTATGTCAGTATCACTTGAAAGTTCTCGCCTCCTTTGCAACATTCGAATGATTTGTTACAGTACCATTTGAAAATTTCACAGGAAACAAAATTTCAAATTCTTTATACAGTGGATCGTTTGGATTGCGCATCCTCACGACATTAGAGAAAATAATATGAGATTGAGATGTGAATAACTGCGGAACTATTTTGCCGATTAACGAACTCGATAGAGATATTTAGGCATCAAACCCACACTGAAAGTTTCAAGTCGTTAGATTTTTCTGTTTGAAAAATAGAGTATGTACAGGCTAACGGATCGAACGAAGTGGCAGTTGGACAAAACCATAGCACGCTGTTCCATACAACAAAAAATGGATGGAGAATATCTGAATAATTTCTGAACTTGTAAGCAGACCATTCAGGTGAAGTAACACACGATTGTTTCATTATTATGAGCACGAAATGTTCATCGAAAAGAAGTCATCAGAATTCTGCTCAATACTTTGATCATTTGAAAAAAAAATCATAATAATAACGGATCTTCCGATAGGGACTTGTTAACTGTTGATACCGAGCACATTGTTGAAGCTAAAACCGTCGAATTGGAGGTTATTATGATTTGACAAACCATAGATATAGCGTGCAATATCACTCCGGGCTCATTTTTACGGTCGCCATAATCCTATGGAGACTATTCGCATTGTGGTGGATAAATTTGAGTTCATTGGTTCAGTAAAAAATGAACCAACACCTGTACACGCAAGATCTGCTGAAAACATCGCTGCTGTCCGTGAGAGTGGAGGAGAATCCCAGGTAGTCAATATCGCGTCGCTCTTAAGAATTCGGTTTTTCACGTAACCCAACTTGACGAATTTTGCGTCTTGATTTGGTCCTGCACGCGTATGAAATTCAATTGACGCAGTAGATGATGGTAAGCGACCATAAATAACAACGTACCTTCGCTGAATGGACTCTGGAGCAATTCGGAAGCTGACCCTAATTTTCATCAAAAAACCATCTTCATCGATAGGCTGATATCTGGATGGATGGGTCAACCAACGAAATTATCGAATTTGGGACGATATCAATCTACACGATATCCAAGAGCGACCGATGCATTCCGAAAAAGTCACTGTTTTGTGTGGATTTTGAGTTGGCAGTGTTGGCCCGGCCATCACCATCAACGGCTATCATTGAAAGTCGATAAATACTAACTTCGTTTTGCCTGAATTATATGATATGAACACCAATGATATGTGATTTCTACAAAAGGGTGCTACATGCTACATTGGACATTCTGCACTGTAACTCAAGAACTGTTTGGAGTTGCCGCACGGCTTTAAACAGGCTTGGAATGTACATTCTGTCAAGAAAGTACCGGGAATTATCGATTTAAATCTGGCGGGGCAATGAGGCAGGTAAAATTTTTTTTTCCTAGGTTGGTACCACTGTCCTTAATTACTATGCCAAGCTTGAGCGGGATCTGTCAACTAGTGTGTTTGCAACAGCTGATTAAGTCAGTCGATGTCAGAGTGCGTGCCGATTTTCACTATGGGTGATTACGTTGAGCAAAGAATTTATTTAAAGTTTTGTGTTGCAAATGAATTTTCGTGTGCCGATGCATTGAAAATGTTGTGATAATGCTCTATCGAAAACTCGTGCATATCAGTGGTGCAGAGCCTTCAAGGACGGTCGTGAAGTGGTCGCCCATCGACGGCTTCGATCGAAGATAACGTCGATAAAATTAAGGAAAGGGTGCTGGAAAACCGTCGTACCAGCTTGAGAGAGATAGCACATGATCTTAAGATATCCCACGAGTCCGCACGTACGATTTTGATTGATATTTTGGGCATGAGAAAGGTGGCCCCACGACTCGTACCGAAAGACCTGAATTTTCTTCAAAAACGTCATCGCGAACAGGTTGCTTCAGACATGCTGGATCGCTGTAATTCCGATTCTACATTCATGGAACGCATTATAACTGGTGATGAGACCTGGGTCTACGAGTACGATATGCAAATAAGCCAGCAATCATCGGAATGGGTGGCAAAAAATGAGCCGAAACCGAAAAAAACACGCCAAAGCCGCTCGAAAATGAAGGTGATGCTCATTGTTTCCTTCGATATCCGTGGCGTGGTGCACTACGAATTCGTTCCAGAGGGTCAGACGGTAAACAAGGAGTATTACCTAGGCGTTATGAAACGTTTGCGTGCGCGTATCCGTAAGAAGCGGCCAAATTTGTGGGCGAACAACTCATGGATTTTGCATGACGATAACGCGCCTTCTCACCGAGCTACGATTGTGACTGACTTTCTCGCCAAAAACTCAACAAACGTGCTTCAGCAACCACCGTATTCGCCGGATTTGGCTCCCTGCGACTTTTTCCTCTTCCCAAAACTAAAATTGCCCCTTCGTGGTACCCATTTTGAGTCGATTGAAGCCATAAAACAAAATTCGGCGCGAGAGCTAAAGTCCATCCCGGAAAGCGCATATAAAAAATGTTTCGATAATTGGAAGTGCCGTGGGCATAGATGTATTGGAGTAAATGGAACCTATTTTGAAGGCGACCCAATAAATTTTGACGATTAAATGTAAAAATGTTGTTTTAATTGAAAATTCCCGGTACTTTCTTGACAGAGTAGTATAACGGAGTCATTCTGATTTGGATACCGAGCCACACAAACTATTTGGGTACGAGGAGGCAGATCGGATGGCGTTTGCTGGAGCTGCGCTGCCTCTGGTAGGCCCGGAACCATTGCTGGGAATACCACATGACGTTGCTAAAGAGGCGATAACAGGCAGAATGAACTCAAGGCTAGACTCTTTCTGGCGGAGTCATTCTGGCCTGAAACATTCGATGTTGTTCCTAAGAACAGCTTCGAACAAAAAGATGGCGAACCTAACGCTAGGTCTGGATAGGGCCAAACTAAGAACACTTGTCGGAATTATGACAGGTCACTACAGACTGAAAGCGCATTTGCACAAAATCGGTCTGGCTGAAGACGATGAATGCAGGGTGTGTCTTGAGGACACTGAAACAGTCATGCACATCGTCTCAGAGTGCCCAGCTGTGAGTCGCATCAGATTCGAGGTCTTTGGCCAGGCTTTTATAGCCCACAGCGAACTGAAAAAATTACCCCTGAACAAGATTATCGGTTTTATCCAAAAACTGGATCTCGTCGGGGAGATATAAATTAGTTGTGAACCACAATAGTCCGTGCGGACGCAGTGGTACGGTGGACAGACGCCCGCTCGCCATAAACAACATAACGACAAACGAAATTGTCAAATTTGGGACGATATCAATCTACGCGATATCCAAGAGCATCCAAAGCATTCCGAAAAAGTCACAGTTTTGTGTGGATTTTGAGTTAGCAGTGTTGGCCCGACCATCACCATCAACGGCTAGCATTGAAAGTCGATAAATACTAACTTCGTTTTGCCTGAATTGTATGATATGAACACCAATGATATGTGATTTCAACAAAAGGGTGCTAAATGGACATTCTGCACGAGCGCTCTAAGGGCATGGTCATCTCACGTGGAGGTGATGTTATCCGGCCACAGAGATCGTGCGATTTGCCCTATTGAGAGTATTCTTGTGAGATTATATTGAGTCGCAGATCAATAACTACATTAAACTACAAAACACAGCTTTCCTTACGTTCAACATAACCCACGCCATTTGTCAAAATCAGTCAGATTGCGCTAAAGTTATACAATATTGCAGATTTCGGATGCGTACCACCCAGCGAAGCCGTAACGAGTATTTACAAGGTATTATATTCCGTAGTTAATGGCATCGATAGGCCTTTCAAATGAATAAGAAATTCCGATGATATCACACACACACTTTATTTCATTTAAATTCGAATAATAATAATAATAATAATAATACTTCTTTATTTTTAATAAGGTTTACAGATAAAATGCTCACCTGAAGTGAAATAGTGTCTAAATAAAACAAATTGGTTAGCTCTCTCTAATGTGATATTAAAAAAATCTCCTAGCTCATAAGGCTCAAGTTTTATAATCAAAGATTTTACTCTGTTTTTGAAGATTCTTAAATTATTTATGTTCTCAAAGTTATTTGGCAAATGATTAAATATTCTTATACAACTATATGTCGGGTGTTTTTCGCTTAAAGTCAATCTATGAATTGAAAAATTCAAATTTTGTGTTCTTGTGTTGTAACTATTACTGTGATTATATTGAATGAATTTTTCTTTGTTCTTATGTAAGAATACAGTACATTCGTAAATGTATAAACCATAGACTGTGAAGATGTTATTTTGCTCAAACAATTCTCTACAAGTTTCATTATATTTCAGCTTAAAAATTACCCTTATTGTTCTTTTTTGTATTTTAAACATTTCTTTTAAATTTCTTTCAGTTCTTCAAAAAATATTCCCATATCTAAGTCTAGATTCAAAATTTGCATAATATAAAATTTTCATTGATTTGTCATTCAGGTATTTTCTAGATATTCGAATTGCAAAATTAATCTGAATCGATTTCTGACTCAAATGTTCCACATGTGCTCTAAAATTCATGAATGGGTCCATGAATACAGCCAGAAATTTAGAACTGTCTACAATATTTATAACCTTATATTCTAAAGTAATGCTGGTTGGTTTGCTTTTATTACTTCTGTTAGTACTGAAAATTATAAGGTTGGTTTTTTCAACATTAAGGGTCAATTCGTTTTTCTGCAGCCATTCATGTGTGCTATTGAAGAAGTTGGTACCTGCACGAATCAATGTATACTACTCATCTTTTGCTCCTACCAATAGGTTGGTGTCGTCCACATAGTGGATTAATTTTTCATCTTCCTCTGCTATATCTTCTAAATCATTCCGGAATATTAGGAATAGAAGTGGGCCCAATACACCTCCTTGTGCTATACCTCTTTTATTTATCAGCTCAGTGGATTCAGCATTTTCTCCTTCCTTGATGATTTTCACTTTTTGTTTTCGTTTGCATATATATGATTCAATCCACTTGTATGCATTTCCTCTTATTCCATAAGCCTGAAGTTTCTTGAGCAGGAGTTCCTGGTTTATTGAATCGTATGCTTTTGACATATCCAAAAATATGGTCAGTGCTTGGTTGTCTCCTTCCAACAGTTCCAATATGTTCTTTGTTAATTCAAATATGGCTGTTTGGGTAGATTTTCCTTTCAGAAATCCGTGTTGTGTGTTACTGAAAAAATCACAACTATTCAGGAATTCTATGATTCTGGAGCACATTATCAGTAGGCTTGTAGCCTTATTTATCAGCTTAGTGGATTCAGCATTTTCTCCTGTATCTCTGTAGGATTTGTTATTTTAAGATAGATAGATCTGTCGTTTGGTGTAAGGTTGCATTTTGGTTGAGGATGTATCTGTGAGCTGATGTTATTGAAATAACTATTGAATTTTTGTGCTATTTCCTTGGGATTAGCTTCTACACCACATTCCTCTGTGTTCTTCTGCCTTCCCCTGATTTCATTACATATTGACCACATTGTCTTGTTCTTATTATCTGATTTGCTGATTCTTTTTTCAAATGTTTGGGTTTTGTATTTCCAAATTAATTGGTCATAGACCTTTTTTGTTTTGTTATAAGGTTCTCTATATTTGACGTTGTTCATCAATAGTGAAATATCTAGCTGACTTGTGCATTTGTTTATTTCTGTGTTTGATGGTATTTGCCTATTCATTGTTTGTTTAAACTTCTTCATTGGGAAACATTTATTTAGGATAGATTGAAAGGTTCTCAGAAAAGCCTGCCACTTTAAATCAATGTTGCTATCTCCGTCCTCCTTGAATACAAATGACCAGTTCTGCCTTCTCAATTTTGTTATGAACTCACTTTTGGCTTCGTTGTTGAATGATCTACAGTATTTCACCTTGGGTATTGTGTGGCATGTATTAGTAATAATTAATTCCTGTACTGTGTGATCCGATATATGTAAGTCCAATGTTCTTGATTTCCAGTTTTCGATGTTAGTAAATATGTTGTCGATGCATGATTTGGATTTATCTGTGATTCTTGTATGTTCATTTGTGGTCTGAGTTAGATTGAAAGAATTCATAAGGTTTATTAATCCGGTTTTCAATGAATTTTCATTAATCATTTCCACATTGAAATCACCTGCTATGATGATTTCCTCAAATTCTTCACTGACAATAGTCAATAGCTCCTCCATTTTTCCGAAGAAAACTTCTAGGTTGCCCTATGGTGGTCTGTATATTTAACTGACTAGAATTTTTCTTGAACCCATTCGACAATCTACTACTGCACATTCAAAGTTTTCTTCTATTCCGAGCTTCTTCATATTCGTTATTTCGAAAGTTTTTCAGGATTGATCAACATATATGGCTGCTCTTCCGTATCCATTTCTCCTACAGAATTTTGATGACAGTTTGAAATTATTTATTTCTAAAATCTTTAATTGTTTCTCAGTTTGCCAGTGTTCTGTAACACCAATTATTTTGAAGTTTGGTGTTTGTTTCATACCTTGTTCAATTCTGTCTATTACATTTCGTATTGACTGAGTGTTTTGATGGACTATGCTGATTGAATATGGCAGTTTATGTATATTTAGTTTATTTCCGAAACCTCTCTGTTTGCATGAAATATTTATGATTTAAGAAATCAAATCTTCTAATGCCTACTCCTGTCGGCCAGAATTCTGGTTTATACATCTCATCCTTCTTTTCAAATGGGGCAGTAATTAAAAATCTTTTCGATCTTTCTGCTACTGAAGGTATTTCTCTGACCATTATTTTCGCTTGTTCAAATCCTTCTTTTTTGGCTAGGTATTGTTTTATCATTTCATTTGTGGTTTCTCTCTTGACTTTGTATATATAAAGCCATAGCTTTTTCTCTTCTCCCGAGAATTCTTTCCATGGTTGTCCTGTTTCTATGTTTTTTCTTTGGTATTTAATTCGAGTATTTTTCCGACGACTGAGTTCCGTGAATTCTTCTCTTTCGTTCTGATTGTTTTGCCATGTTTTATTCATTATGTTTGTTGTGTTATGTTTATTTAAATTGGAGGTTGAATTGTCATTGTCAGTTGTGTTTTGACACATTCTATTTATTATGTTTGTTGTGTTTTGTTTATTTAAATCGGAGGTTAAATTGTTATTGTCATTTGTGATTGATGTTTCCGTGTTCAAAAATCTACGATTCAAAATATTTCTTGCTTGCAGATTTTTTTGTGGAGACCTGAATATAGGAAGCTCTTAATTTTCTTCAGGTGCTTCAGTGTATATTTTATTTATTGAAAATCTATTTAGAATTTGTTGTTCAAAATTTCACAAAATATTTTCCATAATAATCAAACTATTATATATGAAGGACTACTAAAAGCTTTCAATTTGAAGTTCCGCAATAATATCAACTAGGAATTGCCGCTAGTAATATGTGTCAAATCAGTTACCGCGTAACATTCATGATTCAAATTCTTCATTTTCTCTGAATTTGCTCTTTGTTTGTTGAAGGAAACCGCGAAGTATAATAAAATTATGATTTTTGTCAACAATACCAAGAACAAAATGTGATTTTGAACCAGACTGATTGAAATTAAGGAAATTTGGAAAGAATTTGAAACAAAACACAATTCAGGCGCCATCTCGGAAGAATTAAATTCATTTACATCTTTAACTATGGTGTATGTATTCCGAATTGAATGGATGAAATTATGTTATTTCTTAAATTTATTTTACAGTCAAACTTCAACTCATTTCTTTTTTCAATTTCAGACAGAAAGCAGAAGAAAAACAAGAGCAGCCCCCCTCAGGTAAGTAATTCTTTCAACTTGCATATGTGTAAGTGTGTGATTAAACACTGAGTATATACTATTGCAACAAACAGTAACTTGAAATAATCACCAAATAAAACTATATCGAATGATATTTAAATTTCGACATCATTAATTAAAAACGATCTACTCGTTATATCCCATTCGTCTCAACCTCAAAGAAAATTGTCATAAGAAATCCTAAACTTCCTTGGTTGACTGAAAATATTCAATTTATGTTCAAATTAAAAAAACAAGCCTTCAAGAAATACAAAAAGTCAGGCAATGGGTCACACTGGGAATACTATAAACAGTTAAGAAACCAAACCAATATAGCGATTTCTTACGAAAAAAAGTGTTATTTGGAGTGTCTCGTTAACGTTAACATCCATGGTGCTAAAGCGTTGTAGACAAGAATCAATCAACTGAACATTTGCAATAAATCCCAGGTGACACCTGATCCCTTAAATATACCTGATGAAATTAGTGATTACTTTTTACAAGCTTCCAATAATGTTCCGATTAATCGCACTTAGTTGAATTTTTATTCACGAAATAGACAGCATATTTTTGATGATGTTTTTGTTGCAAGCGTCGGGAAATATTGGACTCCAATAAAGTCGGGAGTTACTGATCCGGATTTAATTAATCTCGAAATAATTCAGTTATGCTGTCCTGAAATCTTGCCATATTCAACTAACATCATAAATTCTTGTATACTTGAATTTGTCTTTCCTGAGTGCTGGAAAATCTCACATGTCCGTTTCCAAGAAAGAAGGATATATCTCATCTGAGTGATTTACCTCCGATTAGTATTCTCCCGTATTTATCAAAGATATTAGAACGGATTATGTACGATCAAATTTTAATGCATTTGAAGAAATCTGAGATACTTCCAGGTTTCCAATCGGGGTTCCGACCAGGATATAGTTGCGCAACTGCTTTGCTGAATGTAACAGATGACATTATAAGGGCCATAGATGATGGTAAATGTACTGTTTCAATCTTATTGGACTACTAAAAGGCGTCGATTCCGTGATTCATGAACTCTTGATTTCGATTTTAAAATATGGTGGATTCTCGGACTCTGCTGTTATTCTGATTGGAAATTATTTCTGTTATAGGTCTCAGTTCGTTGAGACCTCGGCTGGTCGGTCAGAGCGAGGAAATGTCCGCTGTGGTGTTCCGAAGGGGTCTACTTTAGGTCACTTATTGTTTAGTACACAAACAATATAACTTGCGAAAATAATAGGAAGAGGTTTTTTACTTGATAGAAGTAATATTACAAAATTTGAATATCAAAACAGATTCAATCTGTTATTACACAATTGATATAACTTCCTAAAATGATTTGGACAAGTTTTTTTTACCTGATAGAAGGACTATTACGAAATTTCAATATCAAAACAGATTTAACCTGTTAGTAGTCCCCTATAATTTTAATTTCAAAAAATTTTATTCAAGAAGTTTTAGAATTAAATCAATGTCTTACAGCACAATTTTTTGTAATCAAAATTATAGGAGACTAACAGATTGAATCTGTTCTGATATTCAAATTTTTTAATATAACTTCCTGATTGAAACATTGTAAAGTGCATCAATATGCTGATGATACACAGCTGTACTAATCTTTCTTCCCATCAGATTGGTATCAGGGTAAACTGTATATGGAAGATGATGTTGGAAGATTATTTTGCTGTCCACAGCATCACGGTTCACAGATTAACCCAAGCAAGTCGTCGATTGTGGTCTTTGTAAGGAACAGAACATTTGTACAGTCGGTCTTAAACTTGAAGTTAGGTTTTTTCACTCTGGCTTGTGAGCAGGTGGCAAAGAATTTGGGGATGTACATAGATACAGATTGGCGTTTTAAAACGTCACTGAAATGGCTCTATCCACATCGGCATATTCTCAATCAAAGTTTAAGGATAACATTAACTGATGCTTTGGTTTTAAGCCATTTTAATTTTTGTGATGTTTTTTACGCACCATGTCTGGATACCTTGGATAAGAGGAGATTTGAACGGGTTCAGAAGTCCTGCTTAAGGTTTATGTACGGTATAAGAAAGTTTTAACAGATTTCGAACAAGTTAAAGAATGCTTAAGGGCTGTCAATGGAAAAAAAAAGGAAACTTCACTCCTTGGTGATGTTTCACAATATTATACTAAGTGGATCGATACCATATTCAACAAATAAAATTGAGTACTGATGTACACAACTTGAACTTGAGATTCAGAGGTCATTAACTCACAACGTAAGTATACAAAGGAATACCCACAGAATTAAAACGTCAGGGTTTTTTAGATCTCGTCTTAGAAAGAAGTTGAAAGAAAGAAAGATCATGGACATCAAGGGTGGCATTGCGATTGTGGAGTGACTGGACAAGGACGTGTTTATTCAATGCCATATTATTTTTTGACGAATCGGAAATCTGTTTTTTTCTTTCCTTTTTTTGTTTGCTTTTAAATTTTTGTAGTTTATCTCTATGATAGTTTACCTATTCTTTTTTGTTTCTGGGGGCTGAACTTGAACATTTCCAAATTGCTTTCAGCTCCGTTTCACATTCAACTCAGAAATGATTAATTTTCCCCATGTATATATACAGTTTCTGAAAGTAAATGAAGATTATTATTATTATATAGTACGAGGGGCGTTCAATGTATTCTCGGTGTAGGTATGAAAGAAAAATTTGGAAAAATTCGATTTTTCAGTGTAGTTGTTGGATCGAGAAATAAGCTTCTCTGAACCATGTAAAAAAATTCTTGATGCTTCTTCTCCAAATAGGTATTAATTGCAACTTTTATTTCTTCATCGTCGGAAATTCGCTTTCCACGAAGATATTCTTTCACATTTGGGAATAGGAAGTTGCACTGAGTCCCAATTCTGGACTGTACAGAGGACGAGTAGTTTTTTCGAAGACACATTCCCTCACAGCGGCCTTCACCATGCGGTCTTTTCACAAATATTTTTACGCGAAGTGGTTGCGTATTATGCTGCTGTGGTGCTTTCACCCTTTTAAGAGTGTTCTATCAATAAAATATCTCTAGAATCCCAAAAAGTCGTAGCCATTATTTTTCCAGCAGATGGGGTGACTGCAAACTTCTTTGCGGGCTCTGCGCCCTTTTCGATCCACTCTATAGACTTTTGTTTACTAGTCTCATAGTGATCTTCCCACGTCCCATTCCCAGTAACCAGCTATTGAAAATAGTTGATATGTCTTCTCCACAGAGGTCTAAAATCTCCTTACAGCACTCGACTAGCACTTAATTCGGAGGTGCAGTGAGCATTCTCGGTACCCATCTTGCACCGACCTTTAAGAGGTTAAGAGGATCATGAAGGATATCCCGAACGATACCCGCGGAAAGGTCTGTCATCTCTGCTTAAAGCTTGATTTTTATTCTGAAAACTTCAAGTAATTATTAAATTATTACCAGGATATTTTATAAGGAATCTTTCAATAAGATCGATGAAATTCCTACTTTAAATAAAGCAATAAAAGTTTGACACATCAACTTAATTCTTATTTTATTTTGAAGCTTGAACAAGGTAGTTATGTTCTTAATAAGATATGTTCAAATATCCAGCACGGCTTCTTCGCCACTGACGCACGCGATCTCTACGATTTTTTATCACTCTGCGTAATAATCCCGGCTGTATTTCGCCAATAACTTGATTCCCAAGCGATTCAAGGTCTGTGGCTTGACATAGAATTGAGCTTTTACGTAGCTACAAAGAAATTAATCTAGAGGTGTCAAATCACATTACGTTGGTGGACAATTCACAAATCCTCGTCCTAAGATAATCCTATCGTCAAACCTTTCCCTCAGCAAAGCGAGCGTAACATCAGCTGTATGACAGGTAGCGACATTTTGTTGGAACCGCATCTCTTCAGTATTGATGTTTTTCACTTCTGGTCATAGAAATTTGAGTAACATGTATAGCGGTTGCATTTCGCGGTTACTGCTGTTCTATCCTCATTTGGGAAGAAATAAGGTCCGGTGGCAACGCCATGCCACAAACCGCACCACACAGTGAGTGTTTAGGAATTCAACGGCAATTTTGTATACTAACAATTACAAAGTCACACAAAAAAAGGGCCACGCCTGGAAGCTGATTTTTTGGCTAAAATCAGGAATGTGTTTCGGGTGCTCAAGAGCCCAGTCACCAAACTCTCGGTGCAATATGTAATCTTATTTCAACCGATCCACAGCAATCAAACGCCGCATCATAAAACTGCACATTATACTAAATATTGTTGTGATATCTGGAAATAGAAAAATATTGATTAGAAACTGATAACTCTCTATTTGAAGAACTATCAACCATATTGGAAGAGCCTTTATTAATTGAGATGTATTTTCCCATCCCCCTGCAATAGTGGTGTGATTCACACAAACTGCATATTCAAATTTTGATATTTTGATATTTTCGACATTTTGATATTATATTGATACTCCTTGAACTTCTAAAATGATCCTTTGGAAGCTTGTATCTTGCATGTATCTTATTGATTATTTCAGCTGAAATATTATTTTTGGTCGTTGAAGTTAGTGAATGGTTCGGTTCCATCAATAAGCCGCGGAAATTTACTTATGGAACATTTTTACCCAGAAAAAAACGATTCGAAGGCTGTATTGGAGATATTTGGGATTTGAAATCGTCCTGATATTTCATGATCTTCTCTCAGGAGATGTTATGTTGCTTGCGCGGGTTGGGAGATCAGTTGTATTCTATTTGGGCTTTGTTGTTTATCTTCAAGCCACATTATGCACGGTATTGTTTATTTCAGCCGCAACAATAAAATGGTGGCTGGCCATCATACTGAGAAAGTTTCTGCCTCTTTCAGATTTCGCTAATTATCGAAAATAAAGTCTTTTACTTCAAATCATATACGATGAATTACCGTCAAGAGGAGACCGAAACAATCTAGAATACCTTTCCGTTATAAACCACTAAGAAACAATATTTGTACACTTTTTCAAATAACTTTTCATAAACCGCTAAAATATAACATCTGTCTTTTTGCAAACACTATTCGAAAAATTCGAAAAAAATTGTGTACCTTGTACTCTGACGAAATCCTTTGAGATAGACAAAACGTACGTCAGTACCCTATAAAGTAGAGTAGAAACATTTGTTTCGTTGAGCAATCAATTGTAATTAATTTCCACCTAGCATCGGTAAAATCAATACAATTTATTATATGGCAATTCATATAGAAAATTATCTTTATTTCATATACACATGTATTTATTTTCACTGTCGCTTTTTTATATTAGACAAACTATTCCTGATTTCTTTGATTCAAACAGCTTATTCATCGGCTATAATGAAACGAAAACTCTAGCTCAAATATTTCTTTTTATTTCATATGTTTTTCTTTTACAGACTATTCTGCAGAAAGGGAAAAAAAGGCAACATGATGTAGCCATGGAGGTGAGTTTCTCTGATCGTTTCAGATTATTCTTGAAATTGTTTAAACCATGTATAAGCTGAATATAAAAAAACAATTAAATAAATCAAGTTCAAAATTAATTTGGTATTGGTAATAATCAGACTGTTAGTGCACACTTTTGGGCCTTAGGGAAGTTATACATCTCAGAATTAATTTGCATTTTCATATCAAGATACATTATTTCGTTCTTAATGTTGTCATCATAGAACAAGAAGAATATATATATATATATATATATATATATATATTCTATATATATATATAGAATAAATATACGAACAGTATTGGGCACATATATTTTTATTTATATATAGCGCTCAATGCTTATCCGCTCACAATTTTTTCGAAGCTTTTAATCATACTATACTCACGAAAAAATATCTGCATTGTTATTCTACTTCCAAATGCTGAATTTCAGATCAATCTACTCTGTAGTTCTGTCGTTTAGAGAGTATCAGGAAACTGTTGAACCGATTTTGCCCATTAACGAACTGATCCGAGATATTAAGACCTCAAATCTCTGAAAGTTTTTGGATCATACACAGAATTGTCGACATGAGGGCATGGCTTTTAACCGACGTTGATGTACCATTGTCATCATTGCTGTCTCGAGTTTCTACTTGAGTTTCGACAGTCCAGCAGACCTTCTAAAGCTGAAAAAGAAAGAAGAGGATATCTTGAAAGGAATAATTGAGAACCTGCGTAAGTACAACCGAGGAGGAACCAGAAGGGATCTCTGCATCCATAAGGGAACGTTTTATCGATCCCAGCACTCAGCTGCATGAGCAAAGTGTCCCTATTTGATGTTTATGAAAAATCGGAGCACGGAAACAACAGAAATAACCGCTTCTTTCCATGAATTTCCCTACTAAAGAGGACCGCAGTTGCTGTTCGACTATTGAAAGTGAGGCTCCGAGGCATCGTAGAGGAGTGGCTTAAGTATCCAAAAATGCAGCCGAAACTGGGAGCGAGCCGAGTGCGAGTCTTTTCAGATAGAAAGCATTCTAAGTCTTCCCTTGTCCTTTATCCAGCTCGCACCAATCCTAGGCCAAGAATGGGAGAACAACAGAGAGTCCGCTACCACAGAGAATCGTAAGTCCCTTTGTAATGATGATGCGCAGACCATTGAAGGGCTGAGACGGGAGTGGCATAGAATTTGAAGCGAGCAAAGATCGAATCCGCCCAGGTCGAAACGTCGTAATTCTCCTTTTTCCTTCAGTAGTCCATTTCGGCTCCGACTCGAAAGCCAGAACCGTCTGACTGGTAGCAGCGAAGCTGGGTACTGACCTGCTGGCTCTGCAGGTCAGTACCCGAGTTGGTTTGTGACGCAACTCATCCGCCGGAAGCAATTCTTATCCAAGCACCCGAACGCAGTCCCATGAAGTAAGATAATCTCAAGATTGATGACTTCTATTGATCCTGGTAAGATTGACCGTCTAACGGCCTGTACGTCCTGACCCACCAAACCCATGAGAAGTCATTTGATTGATCCTGGCGGCAAGCATCAACGGCTAAGCCATTTCGTCGAGATCCACAAACCCTAAATAGTTACGCATTGATCCGGGGCCAGGACAAGCCGGTCGAACTGTCAAGTCCCGTTAAACCCCGAATCATTTCATGAGAATATCCCGAACATGGGGGTCTGCGAACAGATAAATGAAATACCTCCCTAGTCCAGTATGCGCACTTTCAACTACTGCCTCCTCGAGTGACAACACCAAAGGGGTGGCCAGATGGTACAAATAACACCCAAGGGCAATCCCCCCACGCAATATGCTACATAACGCACTCGGCCATTACACAGATTCCGGAGATTTACACTGCGATAGGGTAGAGTACGCCAGATTTAAGGGAGAAAGAAGCCCTGTGGTGCGACAGACTCCCTGAAACTGAGTTAATCAACCGTCCCAGCCCTCCAATTCACCAGAACGGCAAAACTAGGGCCCCATTCGGAGATCTTCCACCATACAGATCCAGTGAATGGCGTGAATGGCTTTACGTTAGGCACCAAGACTTAACCCTCTATTTCACCGCGATGAAACTAGGGTTCTAGTCTTGACAAGCGTCTTTAACGCGCCAAGCTCTAATGCCATGGAGGGCGAGTTTTTGGATCAATCGGATTTGTAGTTTGGTGAATATTAATAAAAATAAGAGAAAATTTCAAACGTTAATAACTGTGAAATCATTGGACTAATTTCGCTCATTAACGAACTCAGTCGTGATACACAAGAACCTAACCTAACCCAAAGGGTTCAAGACTTTTTCTCTTTCCGTTCGAAAGTCAGAGTGTTCACGGATGTACAGAATTTCTTTTGAACACGGATTCTTTATCAATAAAGCCTAATGATGTGATACCATTTTTGGGTCAAAATGAGCAAAAATATATTTTTTGTAAGCAGAATAACTTTAAATTACAGAAGCCACGGTAACGGTTCTAAGAATGAGATAAAATTGAGCACTTAGGTTTAAAAATGACATGAAGGCTGATGCAAAATTTCGTGAGGATAGTGGGTGATATGATCAAGCGTACACAAGCTCTTGACTTCACGTCAGTGCATTTCCCCCTTTTTCATACTCATTTCTTTGTGTTACAGGAGTCGCCACTAGCGAAGAAGATTAGGGTTAGTGCTGATATGGTAAGCTTTTCTGTTTATTTAATTTTAGAAAATAATACGATATTCTATTATTTGTTTTAAATAATTCGATATATATCTTCATATATTAGTTCATTAACTAAGTCTTAAGCTCGTTTTTAGAACAGTCAGATTCGCTTTGTTTTTTAGGTCTTTTCAGGAAAACTCATTCAAAGAACATCTTTTCTGAGCGTGAGGTGTTGTGACGGCCAGTAAACACACCATGTTTTTGTTCTAACACGTCAGGTTTATCATAGTGATTCAAATTGATGAGGAGTGTGATAACAGAAGGTTTTTAGAATCGGAACTTAAGTCCTGGCGATGGACGATACCTATTAGCGGCGATTTGGTTTGTGAACTATTACACAGATGTAAGTTACATTATTCAGATTCGAATAACATTCTTTTACCGCAATTTGAGTGAAACTGTTATGCGAACTGTTGTAACCGTCTGAAAGGCCCTTTAAATATTCAGGAGATCTGACGTTAATGAAACACATGTTGCATTCAAAAACTTTTTGGTGGAAAAAATAACCACTTTTCTAAGAATGATAATTTCATGATAAATTTCATGTTGAAATTTTTACTACTTCATTTTTCATTTCGGATTCGCTAAAAAGTGTAACGCGTTATTACATGTTGGGAAACAACTGAGTCAGATCTTTGAAATAGGGAATCGCAACACTCCTCACCCCTATAAAAAATTACAGAGCCCTGCTTGTATGAGCCAGAGGGTTGAAATTATGGGAATTCAGAAAAGTTCTCCTCGGATGAGGAGAACCATTTTATGAAATGCTTCGCAGAAATAGAAAGAAATGAGTTCAATTAATTTTCTGAACAAAATGCAAATATAGAAACTTTTCATTACTTTAGAATTGGAGGAATAGAAAACATTTTTTTCCAATTTCCATTAATCTTTATTTATTATCAAGTGGAGATATACCACACAGTAGTTACATGTATCCAAATAATTTCAGGGGGTATAATTAATGAGTCCTTGTTGAAGTTTATTCATTTCTGCACACTTCAACACTTTCATTTTTCCTTTAGTGACATATATGGACGTCAAGGTTATCTGAAGATGCTGTATATTTTATATTGGTGATATGTGCGAAACATTCGGATTTATTGTTAGAAGTTTATCAGTGTTTGTCGGATCTGTCCTATACCTGATACAGCAGAAACAACACACACAGAATGTTGCTCCAGAATAATCCAGGTATTTCTCGCCAGTTCTTGTTACTTTCCGGTAGATGGGATCTTATTAGTTTTTATCCGCAGGGTGACCGAATCATCAGGAGTTATTATTACCAAAAGGCAATAAGATAATGTTAGGGTGGAGGAGGTACTGGGTGAACTGGTGGACAAGTTTCCATCTTCCGGGTGAAAAAGTTCAACACAGAAAACTATCTATCATCCCCGGATGATAGAGTGGCGTTACCGAATGAGTTTGATGCTCGTAACATATTAAGGAATAAAAAGAAACTCTTAGGAACTGACCTACTCGGAATGTCACTATAATAATCGGTCAAACTACCATGAAAGTTCAAGTAGTGCGGAGCTAAGAGAAATATATCAAAAAGAATACAAGACGGGAAAAATATTGAAATTTGAATATATACATGGTACAACCTCAAATAGTTTCAAAATTTCGTCAATAAATATAATATTTCCATCAATTCACATCATCTGGTTGTTTCTGTATACGAATCTAGGTTCTTTGAGATCGGAATTTGATGAACTGCCAGGATCTGAGGGCTCAAATAAATTCACTCAACGTACCATGGATCTCGACTCTACGGCTGAAACTCGAGGCTACCATATTCACTCACCTGTCATTTATTAATTCAGCATACTTAAGAATAGCAGTTACAGGTTTTAATACCCTATTATGTATCTCAGTTATGTAATCTGTTTATTCATCAAATAAACATAATAATTATTATTATTATACTTCAGTCACAGCAATCTTCAAACATGGGTCATGAACTGAGTTCCCACAACTGCAGACTCATCAACTTCTCGTCTTTCCCTTTCTAAGTAAAGGAAGCAATATTTGCCTAAGAAACGAATGACTCTTTGGCAGATCGTAGAATTATACGACCCGAACAACATGGGTCTTTAGCGAAAATCACCGACAAATTTACTGGACAGCATGAATGTATGCTCGCTCTCTAACAACAAGTCCTCTCTGTTATAATCCATCTCGACTTTGTACGATTTTTCGACAAGGGGACTTCTGCGTAAGCTCGATCAATGCGACATCCAAGGAAAACTAAATGCTTGGATTGGAAATTATTTGACAAACTGGATTTTCAGTTTTTTTTCTCGGATATTGCAATTGGAATCGGATTAACACATGGTTCTGTTTTGGAATCTTTTCTTCACCTTGTATATAAGAGGGATATACAGACAAAGATTTATGCCAACCTATTTACTGATGATCATACTCCTCAAGAAGATCTTGACGCGATCCTCGGTTGCTGTACTGATTGTATGTGCAACTCTTGAATGTTGAGAATTGTGTCGTTTTGCAAGTTGGTGAGATCTACCAAACCATTATCATTGGTGATTGCCCTCTGAGAAAAGTATCCTCAAGTGTTGACCTGGATATCACTGTCACGTTAGACTAGCTAGTCCGATCAAAACCTCAGCTCGATGCGAGGACGAATGAACGAGTGTTCTCTCTCAATGGTAGTGGCTGATGGGAGAAAATTTCGATCGAAACGAGGCTCTGCACTGCTTTCAGTTTAGTAAACAGAATCATTCGCACTTCAAACGTGGAAATCGCTTCTAAATAAATACGACATTCTTATTCTATTGTATGCGAGGAATTTATTTGTCACGATTAATGACACAAATAATTTCCTCTGTGAAAATGAGTACTTAGGTTGAAAATAAAATAAATTCTACGAAAATATGAAATTCGAAAACGAAAACAAATTCTAAAAACTGCGAAATCGAAGGTCTGCAAATTTAAATTAAATGTTCAAATAATCCACCTTGTTGACCCAAACAGCAGCCACATCTATCATAAAGAGATAATCTCATATCATCCTTGTTATATATAAAGAATTATTTCTTCAATTTGAGTGTTTCCTTTGAAGGCTCTTCAGTCTTTCCTTTGAACATCTAAGAGGTTTAGAATCGTGAAGATTCTCAAATTTTGTATGGGATTTTACACGAAGACTTGAAATCGAACAACAACCAAAAGGGTCCAAGTGCTGGGCAAGGCCGGTATTCACATCCAAGTGCTGGGAGTGAATGAGATATTGTTAAGAAATGAACTATTTCCATTTACTTTCACAATTTTAAAGAATTACATTCGTTCTTCCGGAAAAATTTCTTGGTTTGTTTGAACCTTATTACATCGGTAACCATTCCTTTTCAAAATATTTCGAACACTTCTATCGCTCAGATTGACTTGTTCAGCTGTTTGTTTTCTCGAACAAGGTGCACTGGTTTCAACAGCAGCACACACGTCTACTTTTTTCAGACGATTTTCACTAATGTTTCCTGAAACGCCTGTATGCTCGTAAACACCCACATTTTTAATTATTTTAGAAATAGCCGAACTTGAAGGAATCGGCCTATCTGCAAGAGCAACAATAATTGAATTTATTGTATCTTCAATTGATTGGCCACCAGAGTGCCATTTTATGATCTGACTTCTTTCTTCTACACTGATCATTTGGATTGACTTTATTTTCAACCGATATGGACGAACGAATCTCACGTTTGAGGTGCGAATGATTAGCAGACTGCGGATCCTTTCGATCGAAGCATCCCCCACCAGCCACTACCATTGAGAGAGAACACTCGTTTATTCGTCTTCGCATCGCACTGAGGTTTTGATTCTTCCACTGCTCCACTGGAACCGACTTTGCTTATAGATTAACATCGAATTTCCTGTTTTTACTCCTTTTTCATACCTGTATATACAGAACAACGTACCCCGAAAGATTACGAATGGGTCTCTTTACGCTTTACTATAATGCGGAATGGGTGTAATCATGTCTTTTCGTATCCTTAGATTTGATTACGAAACTTTGAGTCATTTGTTTGCTATAAAATCAGACGAATGTTTACGTGGTCTCAAATTTATACTAAACAATAAAGATTAACTCCAAGTAAAGACAACATTATTGATCGAATCGGCAATTTCACTATGGAACAGTTAGAAGGTGGATGCTTTCTCTATGAATATTTTCAAGAGCAGATCTGATGCCTTGTTAAGCTCATTATAGTTTTGAAATTTTCAATAAACATATTTCAATTTGTTTTAATATTCAAATTTTGTTATATTTCTTCTATCAAGTAAAAGGCCTTTCTATTTTATTTTATATATAATATATAATTATATTTTGGCTTCAATAAATCTCATTATGGAATGTCAATGAATTTAAATAAACCTTAAAATAACTCACACTGTTCTTTGATTTTGTTAGAACATAGATCAATCTTGAATTATATAGTTGATCTGTATTTCGAAGCTTAAGTCTTTTAACACGTGAGAGATACAGGTTAAGTTTTTGATTTTGATATTTGGAATATTAAATGAGGACTGAAGACGGGATTGTCTAGAATTATATTTGTGTTTTGAAGATATGGTGCACATTTTTTGGAGATTTTTGAAATAATTCATTCGAATATTTGAACATATTAAATATTTCAAATAATTTATATTCTTTGAGAAGTCCTTTAAGTGTGTTCATGTTTTTAAAAGGCAATTGGTGTTCTTAAAGGTAAGACCAGAAACAAAATTTTGTCTCCTTCAGATATTTATTTATTAATTTTAATTACTTTCGTATATCTGTTGGGTTATTTATTCCATTTGACACTATATATTGAGTTTTGATTATATACGTCTATTAAATGTAAGCGGTGCTTGTGTAGACATAAATTTATTTCTAAAAGTTTTTTGAATGAAATTTTTTTTTTGAATTTAAAATTGTAGAAGATAAACATATTTCAATTTGTTTTAATATTCAAATTTTGTTATATTTCTTCTATCAAGTAAAAGGCCTTTCTATTTTATGAAATTTTTAATAGTATTACACTAAATAATTCTGTAGTTTTATATATTTATAAGCTTGAAACGACCATGTGCTCAGTCTTTAATTCTGTTTAATAATTTCATATACTACTAATTTATTTTATTTGTCTGATGTTTTGCTTTCGAGTGGATTTTGCATAAGTATATACTACTAGAAATGGATACTTGGATATTTCGTTTTGTACAATAATTTTTCATTTCGTAACGTAATTGGAACTAATGTCATCGGCTTTCTGGTTTTTCTAAAATGAAATGTAATAAAAGAGAAGTTTGTCTGCGTTTTTTCCATTCGATTGGTTGGTTTGTTAGATTTATGTCATCATATTTTAGATCCTGTTTTTTGTATTTAGTTCTATTTTGAAATTATAAGTTAATAGGGGTATGGCTAATGCTATATGGATCATTGAATTTTACGAGGGTAGTTTGTGGCTTATGTAGTTAAAAGGTGTCTATTGGAATAGTAGAATCAACATTTTTTTCTGAATACGTTGTATGAGAGGTTAGTATCTATCCAGTGATTCTTAGATCCATTGAATGAAACAAGTTCTGTATGAATTTTATAAAATGGTTCTCTTTCTCATGTTTTAAATAATGTATTCCCAGTTTCAGACACAAGATACTTTTGAAATATGTTGTAGGTTTCAATTTCAAACCTCAAATTGCGAAACTGGAATTGAATCCAAATTGGAAATGTTTGATTGAATCAGTCTTCAATTCATGAAACTCTATTTTCAATAATATTAAATAACGTTATTCTGATTTTTACAAATTCTTATTGTTATTTAATACAACAATTGTTTCGCTATCACAGAAACATCTTCAGGTGGGTGGTATCTTACATTTTGAATAACTAAATTTGTTTTCGAAATCTTTTGCTATTTATATAAGTAGGTACAAAAAATTTTATTGAGCACTAAAATAAAAAAAAAAACGGTCTCTGTAAATTCCAGCTTATCCGAATATGTTCAACAGGAGTGAGTTATTTAAATCTAATTGTTCGTTAAGTTATATTCCCATATTGTTGTGTTTGTTTATCTCTAGACATCTAGCAGATTTCAATGCATAGTTTTTAGATTTTATATGTAAAATTTCAAAATTATGTTTGAAAGTATGTCCTGTTTCTAACAAATGGTTCGAATATGTGGAATTACTTTTGTTATTGAGGAAAATCTTCAAATACTCACAAATTTAATGTCGGAAAATTTTTTCAGTCTGTCCAATATAAACTTTTGGGCAATCACCGCAGGTAAACTTATGAACAAATAAAATATAAAGATGATGATCCGGAGTTTTCAAATTTAAAATGCGATGATTGCTCAAAAGTTCACATTGGACAGACTAGAAGAACTTTCCGAATAGAATTTGTGAATATTTGAAGAGTTTCCCCAATAACAAGAGTAATTCCAAATATTTGAACCATTTGTTAGAAACAGGACATACTTTCAAACATAATTTTGAAATTTTGCATATAGAAGATAAAAGTTATGCCTTAAACCTGTCTCTTAGAAATAAATAAACAAGATTGGAATAAATAATATTTAAATAAGGTTATTCTGATTTTCACAAATTTTACAACAATCGTTTCGCTATCACAGTAGCCTCATCAGGCAAGATTACATTTCGAATAACTTATTCAATAAAAATTTGTGAGAATCAGAATAACCGTATTTAAATATTATTTAATATGGATTTTCACCAAGCAAGGACTGATTCAATTCAATATAAAATTGGAATATTACATAACGAACAATTAGATTTAAATAACACACCCCTGTTAAACATTTCCAGTTACGCTGGAATTTACAGATACCCTTTTTTGGGATTTAGTGTTTAATAAACTCTTTGGTACCCATTCAAATATAAATAGCAACTGATTTCGAAAACAAATTTAGTTATTTAAAATGTGAGATACAACCAACCTGAAGATGCTATTTTTATAGCCCAACAATTGTTGTATTAAATAACAATAGAAATTTGTGAAAATCGGAATAACCTTATTCAATATTATCAAATTGCTAATATCAAAGTCATGTCCTGTAGAAGTTACATCAAGTGTAATATACAGTTATACAGTATATACAGTTAAAATTGCTAAACTGAAAAAGGGGAAGTTTCAAATATAATGATAAAGAGACTGGACTGAATCGACATTTGAGAAATAACTCAACTGACAAAAAATAATTTTAATTTATTTTCAGGAACCAAACCAGCTGCGACCAGAATCTTCAGAAGAGACTGGTAAGATATTTCTAATAAGAGCAATATTATTTGTTTTGTTAAGCAGACGTAGAGCTTCCATCATTTCGTCACAATGTAAATTTTTTCCGAATTTTGAGCCGACAATGGTTTCAATAATAACTTCGCACCTGCAAATGAATAATTTGTTGTAGATTCATTTCTGAAAAACAGTTTCAATACATAGGATTCTGAGTCAATTTATCGAAAACAAGTTTGTGACTTGGAAAAATTCGCTGGGAGCTGACGAATTGTGCTGATTATGTATGAAAATCTCAGGCAAAAATAGTTATAGATTATGAGGAATACAACAAAACTATTATGAAGATTCTTTCTCGTTTATAGATTAAAAGATTATTTATTTTAAATTTTCTGAAAACAAAATTATTTTAAGGTTAGAACAAAGAAAATGTGAGATTTTGACATCCTCGTATGAATAGCATCTCGTCAACAGATTTTTAACACTAATTGAAAAAATGTATATGAGACAGTAATTTATTTCCACAAAAATGTTTGTACTTCTACAACAATTGTTTCACCACGATGTGGCTTCTTCAGGTATTACATTGTACTGTCTGAGACAGTACAATGTAATACCTGACATATACCTTATAGAATATCGGATGTTCAATGCCAATTTAGATCAAAATTTTGTTGAAAATAACTGTTTCTTGTTACACCTTTATATTTTTTGTTACTCAATTCATATATTGTATATAATTCTAGAAACAATGTTTTAAAATGAGAGAAACCCTGCAAAGTTCGCGTTTCTTATCCTTGGTTGCCAAAATGGAATTAATTCTTTCAGTGCTGTCCATATTTTGAGAATTTCTATGAAAAAAATTCTCAAAAATCAAAAGTAACAATCTGACATATATTCAGCGAAAAAAATTCTACCCAAAAATGTTGAAATCTTCTGTAATTATAACTTTATTCTCTACACGAATATGAAAATAGGATGAAAAATTGGCCTTTTCATTGAAGCCTATCATAGAGTTCGCTCAGTTTTCCAACAAGAAAAAAAACTGGTTGGCTTTCAAATAACAAATTTATCATTTAAAACTGCCCAATGTTGACATGAAAATATATAACAAAAAAGTTCACTGGAATTTCAATAAAATTTTGATAGTAATCGAATTCCCCACTGTCCAACCTCTAAAGTATATTCGTAGTGATATTCATAAGTAACGACTTTGGCAGCTTATTAGAAATTGCCGAATATTAGTTTTTTCTAAGCGAATACGAATTTAAGCGAAAATAAGCTATTCCGTTTTGGAGAAGAATTATATGCTTCAGATTTGTTATAAAGAGAATAGCGAAAAGCGAGGGAAATTAACGTTCGCAGAATTCCATGCTGAATATAATATAATATGATATTTAATAATAATACATTCATTTATTTCATTTGAATCCCCATTATACCCTTAAAATTAAAAACGGATTTGAATACAAAAACATAGTCTCAGAAGCTCTAGTTCCGAAGAATCTATAGCCTGTACGTGATTTTGTATTCTAAGTATATCAAATTAAATAACCTCTTTAGAAAAGCATAAATTACAATAAATCAACAAACTATCAAAAATAATAATTAACGAAACCAAAAAACTCCCAAAATAATTTTCTTCCTCCTCTTCTCTGTCACCTCGTATCAACATACCTACTACAAATTATTTAAATATTTCAATATTAGTCTTCTACATTTTTAATTTCCAAAAATTATATTTAATTATTATAACTTCTGAACATAAATTAAAATAATGTCATACAAGTACCACTTATATCAAATGACATAAAAAGTAAACATTCATTATAAGACATCCAAATGGTATAACAAAATCCAATAAATAAAAATTGTAAACCAAAATCCTATAAATTAAATCTTTTGAATAGACAAAATTTTGTTTCTGCTGATCAATCTTATGAAAACAAATATTTTTCTAAACTGTCTAACATAATCTTAAGAATTTCATCATGAAACTATCTTACTTAGAATATTCAATATTACTGGATATAAAACTAAGTTGGTTTATATAAAAACTCAAGATATGTAAAAACATTACTGAAAAACAAGTTTTAAGAAAGATTTTTTGAATTAACAAAATTTTGTTTCTGCTGATCAATCTTATGAAATGATTGAAAGGTGAGTAAATATTTGTTGTTGATTGATGTTATATTTATTGAATATGAATTATTTGAATACTGAGGAAGCAAAGTCTCTCTTAAAACTTGTTTTTCAGTAATGTTTTTACATATCTTGAGTTTTTATATGAAGTAACTTAGTTAGATATCCAATAATATTGAATATTTTAAGTAAGATAGTTTTATGATGAAATTCTTAAGATTATGTTAGACCTTTTTGAAAGATATTTGTTTTCATAAGATTGATCAGCAGAAAGAAAATTTTGTCTATTCAAAATATTTAATTTATAGAATTTTGGTTAACAATTTTTATTTATTGGATTTTGTTATACCATTAAGATGTCTTATAATGAATGTTTATTTTATATGTCATTTGATATAAATGGTACTTATATGACATTATTTTAATTTATTTTCAGAAGTTATGATCATTAAATATAATTTTTGGAAATAAAATATGTAGAAGGCTAATATTAAAATATTCAAATAATTTTATATACCTTCTATCAAGAATTAACCTCTATTTATGTTACTACAAATTCTATGTCTCGCCTTTTCCACTGAAATATCATTTATTCCTTCCCTCCAACTTGATCCTCTTCTCATACAACCCACTATAATCGATCCTCCTTATTTCACGTGATAGCTGGCAAAATAGTTTCGGTGCCAGATAACGCAACAACGCTGTGCCACAGATTTAGTGCATCGTTATAAATCCAAATCGATTTTTCTTTTGGTGCTGTAGCTGTGAGTCATCGGATCCACAAGCATTTTGTTGCAATATAGCTGTCTCACGTTCATTATACCACTCTCATCATGAAGTTAACTATTGGAGAACTCCAATGGCCTTCCATGAATCATTCTTAAAATCCATTTCTGAATCACATTCAGACTTTCCAAATGGTCATCGTGTACCAGTATTTTCATATATGAGTTGTGACCGTATGATTGCACAGTACCGTATGTGTAAGCGTCTGATATCAAGGTAATTCTTTAGGTATTTAAATCTGTATAGCCTGCTCCTTAACTCATTCACGATGCTATTTACCTGAATTTTCCACCTGAGGTGTCGATTTATTATGATTCCCAAATATTTTATAGAATCTTGGCTACTTCGAAACCCACTTATGAAGGAGGTGAAAAACAAGTACCTCGTTTTATTCAGATTCGAAGTAAGGACATTGTACGGAAACCATCTCTCTTGAAGAGACAAATTCTCTCCAACCACAGATTTCAAAGTTGCCAATAAGTTGGACTCATAGAATATGGCTATAACATCTACGAAGCCCTGTTATTATTTGTGGCTCTTTGAATACGATATCCGGTGTTTTGTATTAATTTTTGTTCTTGGGTACTGGATTGTTCTTGCCACCTTTTTTCTTACGTTTACCCTTTTGAGATGTACTCCCTTCTACATCCGAATTGATTGTTGATGAAGTACCGCTAGCCTGAGACATTTCGGGTCCAAAAGGACTCGAATTATTCTTTGTAGATATATGTTATAAAAACATGTTCAACTTCAGTTTAGAATAATATTGGAATTAATATCATTGGAATATATTTCTTATCGGAACAGAGTGGAGATGTGATCACGGCTGTTGCTCGATACGAACTGTGATATCATATTTATCAAGCGTTTACGTTATCGTGCAGTAGTTACCCAAAAACTCATATTGGACAAACTAGAAGGCTCTTTGATACTACGATAAAGCAACATCGGCGCACTCTCCTCCATAATAAAATGGATTCTACGTATGCGAAAACTCTAATAACAGAGAAACGTGATGTTGATGAACGTTTTAAGATTTTGCATAAATAAAAGATGGATCTGAATCTGAACTGTTAGAGAGTTGAGAAATTAACCGATTAAGAAATTTGGGAATTTATTGAATACTCTATTTCACGTCTATTGGATTCATTCTCGTGACCCGATGGTTTAACTAAAAGTAATGAAAAACTTTATTGTACCCTTATCTCAAAACAGTAACCATTTATATATTTTTTCACCAAATTTTTGACTAGTTGTTAATAAGCATTTGAAAACGTTACTATGAAAAGAAACGCGTCATGTGAACAATTCCCGAAAATAAATAGAATATAATATAATTTTCGTTAATCTGCCCTATCATTTCTGTGTTTTGTTCATGTGAAGTTTTTTTTAGGTCTCAGAAGATCGAAGAGAACAAGAAATTCCCCTGCCATTAATCTCTGGGCTGCCGAATTACTGGTAGAAAGAGGTAAGTTTCAACTTTATGAATCATTTAAATGAAATTAATAGTATATTTAGCCACTTGGAAAGCGATCACATACTTAATTCAAATAGTCATATAAATTAATAGATTTGTGTTTTCTTTCTGAATGATAGATTTCAAATGAAAAATTGAATTTCTGAAAACCTTGACTTTATGTGTATAACCTTGACTTTATGTGTATAAAAAAACATTTATTTCGGATACACTGTCATGAATGAGAAATAAATATTTTTCTAGACAAGTATTAATTCCATAATATTCAAATCTAAATATTTCCACTTCTCCATGAAAGAAGCTCAAAACTAATAATTTATATGATTTTATAAAATAGGTGAATCCAACGATTGGACAAAAAAGATTTACTCCATTTTTGTCCATTAAGTAACTCAAACGAGACAGATCTCAAACCAACCTTGAAAATTTCAAGAGTCTAACTCTTTGTATTCGTAAGTTAGACTGTTTATGTACGGGCTGGTCTCACAGGATTACTTTTGAACTCGTATTCTTAATCAGTGAATTCAACACGGTCATTGAAGATAATTTTCGGTTCAAAATTCGGTACAGGCATTCGTGAAAACAATAATACGCTCTACCCTAAAACAAACTCGCAAAAAAAGAAATGAATAAAGTAGCCAAATCGCCCCTTTAATGTAGGTAATGCATGTGTTATCTTAGCCAGGTCGTTCCATTTACAAATCATCAGAACAACGAGATTAAGAGAAGAATAGAAAATGCTTGTAGACAGTACTGGTCACTTACGTTTATCCTGACGGGTGACTTTCTCATAATATCAAGAGGGAAATGAAGAATATGGATGTACTGCCTGCTCCATCACATGGCGCTGAAACTGGGTCCGTGACTGAAAAACAAACACAAAAATTAAAATTATGTAAAAGTAGAATGGAAAGAAGCTTATTAGGAATAAAATTATCAGAAGAAAAACAAAAATAAAAGATGTTGGCAAAGAACTGTTCAAGAAAAAGTGGACTTGGACTGGCCATGTACCAAGGATGTCAACTGAAAAATGGAACAAGTTGGTGCAGGAATGGTATCCAAGAGATGGTAGAAGGAGCCGTGGTTGTCAAGCAACAATATGGCAGGATTCTATTGAGAAAAAGGGAGGAATATTATTGACACAAATAGTTCAAAATAGGGAACACTGGAAGAAATATGGAGAGGCCCTTGCTCCGGATGTGGATTGTACGGGCTCATGATGATGATGCTGCATGTGTTTCCATTGTAACAACCGGAACATCCTTGATTACTAATTAATGAAAATCATTATTTATTTAACTTATGACAAGGATAGAGGATAAACCAATAAAACCAACAAGAAAATGCATTTTAAAAAGAAAACAATCTGTTAATTTAATATTGTGGTGAATGTTGTAGGTAAGCTATAGATAAGAAGACGATCTTCATGAGATGGGCATTGGAAAGGCTATGGCATACGATTTGCCCAACGTTGAACAGTTGAATATTTTCATCGAACTTGGTTTATGCCACCACACCTGTCTAGCATACTCCAAAATCGGTCGAAAATACGTCTTGTATTTCAACCTCCACGTTGTAATATCGGATTTTTTTTGAATAATTTACTTAGTGAGTAAGCTATTTGTTTTGCCGTTTCTGTTTTGGTTAATCTATGGTCGCACCAGCTTAGATTTGAATTTGCAGATCGACATGACGACTGCAAGCGATTGCCGTCGATCAATAGGAGAGCTTCGCGTTATTTCAGCCAATGAGAAGCATGCAGCTCTTCTGGATGTTAAGTGGTAACATCCAGACATGGTATCGTCGGCAAACGAAGACAGGACAGAGTTGAGCAGTGGGGGTAAATCAGGAATATATAAGATAAAAAGAACTGGATCCAACACTAACACCTGAGGTTATAGCCCTTTTCACGGAAGAGAAAACATCACCTACTCTAACATGAAACCTACGATTGAACAAAAAAGATTTAATGCAACTCAGATGACCTCCCATAATTCCCAGATGTTCTGACTTAGCCAGAAGACGCCCGTGAGGCACTTGATCGAAGGCCTTCAAAAGGTCAAGGTATATTACATCCACAGGATATCCGGAGTCCAATGGTTTGGTCCAACTAGCGATGCATGACAGTTGATTTGTCGTGGTGGATCGTTGCGGAAGAAGCCCATGTTGAGAACTCGGAAGTAGTTCGTTATTTGAACAAAACTTCATCAGGTGGTCGCATATAATTCTTTCTGAAACTTTCGAAACTGATGAAAGAATTCTAATGAGGCGATAATTAGAGGGGTCGAATTTATCGCCTCTCTTGAAGATGGAGGTAATTGACGCAGAAAGTCAGTTAGATGATATACAGGATGAACTAATAGAATTCGAAGATAAAATGTGGAAAGGAACAGAAAAAGCTTCAGCACAATGTTTGAGCAGACTTGAGGTGATTCCATCATTACCTGGGGCCGTATCCTCCTTCATTTCTAAAAGATACCTCATAATGGTTTGTTGATCCCTTGGGATGTCGGATATTTCCAGCGCTATGCGGTCTACACTAGGAGTAGCAACAGTACCAAAAGGCTCGACGGAGAAGAATGCGGCAAAAATCTTGTGAGGACATCAGCGGTTCCACTATAATTGTAGCCCCTATCGCCTAACTGGTTCACTACTGCAGGAATGCCAACTATGCAATTCATTTAGAATCTAACATATTTGTATATCGCCTTAATCCTACGGAGAGCCATATTCGCATTGTGGTGGATAAATTTGGTTTCACTGGTTCAGTAAATAATGAAACAACACCTGTTCGGCGACGACACGCAAGATCTGCTAAAAACATCGCAGCTGTCCGTGAGTGGAGGAGAATCCGAGGTAGTCGATATTGCGTCGCTCTTAAGAATTTGGTTTTTCACGTATCCCCACTTGGCAAATTTTGCGTCGTGACTTGGTCCTGCACCCGTATGAAATTCAACTGACGTAGTAGATGATGGTAAGCGACCATATGAGCTCGGAAGCTAACCCTAATTTTTACCAAAAAATCGTCTTCACCGATTGGCCGATATCTGAACGAATGGGTCAACAAACGAAATTGTCAAATTTGGGACAACAGCAATCTACACTATATCCAAGAGCGTCCAATGCATTCCGAGAAAGTCACTGTTTTGTGTGGATTTTGGGCTGGAAGTGTTGGCGGGGCCATCACCATCAACGGCTAGCATTGAAAGTCGATAAATACTGACTTCATTTTGCCTGAATTTTATATGATATAAACACCAATGATATATGATTTCAACAAAAGGGTGCTATATGCTACATTGAACATTCTGCACGAGCGATCTGAGGGCATGGTATTCTTACGTGAAGGTGATGTTAACTGGCCACAGAGATCGTGCGATTTGGCCCGTAAGAGTTCTTCTTGAGGGATTATATTGAGTCGTGGATCTAAACAACTAAACTACAAAACACAGCTGCCCTCACGTTCAGTTCGGATGCCCGGCGAAGCCGTAACGGATATTTACAAGGTATTATAATTCGTACTTAATGACATCGATAGAACTTTCAATTGAATAAAAAATTTCGATGATATCTGACTTTCACTTTGCTTCATTTAAATTTGAAGATAGGAAACTTTTAATTTTCATCAGGTGCTTCAGTGTATATTTTATTTATTGAAAGACTTTTTAGAATTTGTTGTTCAACATTTCACAAAATATTTCCCATAATGATCAAACTATTATATATGAAGGACTACTAAAAGCTTTCAATTTGAAGTTCACGTGAGTTCTGCAATAATATCAACTAGGAATTGCCGCTAGTGATTTGTGTCAAATCAATCACCGTGAAACATTTATGATTCAAACTTTAACTTTCTGTGAATTTGCTCTTTGTTTGTTGAAGGAAGCCGCGAAGTACAATGAAATTATGAAATTTGTCAACAATAACGTGGACAAAATGTGATTTTGAACCAGACTGATTGAAACTAAGGAAATTTGGAAACAATTTAAAACAACACACAGTTCAGGCGCCATCTCGGAAGAATTTAATTTATTTAGATCTTTGACTATGGTCTATGTATTCGTAACTGAATGAATAAAATTTCTTAAATTTATATTATAATCAACCTTCATTTCTTTTCTTATTTCAATTTCAGACAGAAAGGACAAGAAAAAGAGGAGCAGCCCAACTGAGGTAAGTAATTTTTTCAACCTGCATATGTGTTAGTGTGAGAATGAACACTGATTATATACCATTGCAACAAACTGCAACTTGATAATTAGGAGACATCTACATTCTACTAGCCAGGAGAATATAGATACCTGATGAAGTCACATCGTAGTGAAACAATTGTTTTCATAAAATACTGTTTCCTATATACATTTCAATTAATATGAGTTCCACCAAGTAAAGACCGAATGAATCAAATATGTTGATAGAATGAGAGACGAATAACGCAAATAATTATCAAATTAAACTTTATCAAAAGATATTCAAATTTCGACTTCATTAATTAGAAACGATCTACTCGTTATCTCGTTAGCACCGTCGAAGAAAATTGTCATAAGAAATCCTAAACCTCCTTGGTTGACTGATTATATTCAATTTATGATCAAATTAAAAAACCAAGCCTTCAAGTAATACAAAAAGTCGAGAAATGGGTCACACTGGAAATACTGTAAACAGTTAAGAAACCAAACCAATATAGCGATTTCTTACGAAAAAGTGTTATTTGGAGTCTTCGTTAACGTTAGCATCCTTTGTGCTAAAGCGTTGTAGACAAGGATCAATCAAAATTTGAATATCAAAACAGATTTAATCTGTTAGTCTCCTACAAATTTTATTTCAAAAAATTTGATTCAAAAACTTTCAGAATTAAATAAATGTCTTAAATATTTAATAGACGTATAAAATCAAAACTCATTATACAATATGAAATGGAAAAAAAACCCAAGAAATTCAAATTATTAATTAAAATTAGAAAATAAATATTTAAATGTTTCGTTCTAAGCATGCGCACCTGAATTCTTCAGACAGGCCTGGTGCGCATGTCTGCCTGTGATAAAATGTTTTGTTTCTGATCTTATATTCATGAAAACTAAATCTTTTTCAAAAATATACAACATAATATGAAGAACTTGTCAATTATTTAAAATATTTAATATATTTAAATAAGTTACTTCAAAAACACTCAAATCAGTTCGTTCAACCGGCGCGTCGGTTCTTAGATGCAAATTTTCCTCACGCGTGGATTGGAAGAAGGGGACATATTGAGTGGCCTCCCAGATTACTTGATCTGGCTTCACTGGACTTTTTTCTATGGGGTCATCTGAAATCTAAGATTTACGCTACACAGCCTGTATCACTGGATGACTTGCGAGCTCGGATCATTAATGAATGCCGTGAAATTACACCAGAAATCTTGAGTAACGTACGTGAACGTTTTCAGTAAACTTACATTACTGCATGGAAGTGAATGGTACCCATTTACACCATTTAATAAAGTACTCTTCCACTATTTTACCTGTCATTACGTTATCTATGCAAATTTTGAAGCGAAATTTCAGGATCAGATAGTACTCGATAAGATCTTCAAAATGAGATATTGCAACACCTTTCATCCTTACTAATAATATAGTATCCCCGTTAGGGGATTGCAGTTACGGCGATGCGAAGAGCGGAAAAGTTGTTTCCCCTCGAATCAGAAATTGACGAGCGATTTTTCACATTTTCATTTTGAAGCCGAGAAATCTAGATTCTTTGGATCACACTGTATATCTCTCTCTTCAAATGATTTTCACTCATGGATTTTAGTGGTTTAGCAATGTTGCAATTTTTACATGTTTCTAAACACCCCTTTCTCAAACTTTTCAATATAAAAAGAAATAATGGAACTTGAAGAAATTGCCTGATCTTTAAATAAATGTGAATATGCTAATTATGAGCATAACGCCATATTTATGGTCTGACTTGAGCATGAGGAAAGTTTTTTCCGCCTTTGTAACGTGAACATATCGGGAATTCATTTCTTCACTTGAATTCGCTCGCAAAGGTTTGTCTTGTATGTATGTTTGGATACTTTAATGGCGCTAGTATATGATTAATATATTGGTGTCTCTATGTATAGCGAATATAGATACTTGATAGTTTCGTAGTCACATATTAATGACAAAGTCTTGAAGTTCACGCAAAATAATGAAATAATAAGTAGAGGTTGTCTACTTGATAGAAGAATTATTACAAAATTTGAATATCAAAACAGATTTAATCTGTTTGTCTCCTATAATTTTAAATTAAAAAAATTTTATTCAAAAACGTTTAGAATCAATTTCTTGTCTTATAAGCACAGTTTATATATAATAGACATATAAAATCAAAACTCATTATATAATATCAAATGAATTAAATACAACAAATATCAATTGTCAATTAAAATAAATAAATAAATATTTTAAGGAGACAAAATTTTGTTTCTGATCTTACAATTATGAAAACTAAATCCTTTTTAAAAATACAAAACATATAATGATTTAAAGAACAATAAAAAAAAGTATTTGAAATATTTGATATATTTAAATAAGTTACTTCAAAAATATCTCAAAACATATATCACATCCTCAAAAAATAACTAGAATTCAGATAAGGTCTGTCCAGCTTCACATTTAAAAGATATAATCAATTAACAATAAATAAACTGACCCATACGACCTCATGTAATCTATGTTTGATGAACATTCAAATTAGGTACATCCAATATCCAAGGTACTCTATGTTCTATGCTCACCACAAAAATCACACAAAGTTTGTAAGGCACTTTATGGTCTTGGTTAAACTAATCAATACTGTATAATGAATTTCTTCATTTAAAAACCTATGATAATTATATATTATATATAAAATAATAAGAGTCGGGTTTTTACTTGATAGAAGAATTATTACTAACTTGGAATATAAAAACAGATTTAGTCTCCTACAATTTCAATTTAAAAAAATTCTATTCAAAAACTTTCAGAATTAAATTAATGTCTTATAAGCACTGCTTATATTTAATAGACGTATAAAATCAAAACTCATTATCAAATGGAATAAAAAAACCCAACAAATATACAGTGTCAATTAAAATTTAAAAAAAGTTATGAGTTTTTGAAGTAACTTATTAAAATATTCAAATATATTATTATAAGTATTTCAAATAAATTAGCTTTGGAGAAGTTCTTCATATTATGTTGTGTATTTTTGAAAAAAATTTAGTTTTCATAATAATAAGATCATAAACAAACCATTTTGTTGCAGGCAGACATGCGTACCATGCCTGTCTGAAGAATTCAGGTGTACATATTTAGAAGGAAACATTGAAATATTTATTTATTTTTTTAATTTCAATTACCAATTTACATTTGTTGTTTTTTTTCATTCCATATAATATTGTATAATGAGTTTAGATTTTATACGTCTATTAAATATAAGCAGTGCTTATAAGACGAATAGTTTCTGAATAAATTTTTTTTATTTTAAAATTGTAGGAGACTAACAGATTAAATGTGTTTTGATATTCAAAGTTTATAATAATCGTTCTATTAAGTAAAAAACTGCTTCTTATTATTTTAAGCACCAATCAGCTTAACATTTACAACAAATCCTAGGTGTCATCAATATAATAATATATATAATAATAATACCCGATCCCTTAAATAAACCTGATGAAATTAATGATTACTTTTGACAAGCTTCCAATAATGTTTCCACTAATCGTACTTTATTGAATGTTTATTCACGAAATACGGAGCATATTTTTGACAGTCTTTTACAATTTGATGATGTTTCTGTTTCAAGCGTCGGGAAATTTTGAGTCATATAAAGTCAGGAGCTACTGGTCTGGATTTAATTAATCTCGAAATGATTCAGTTATGTTGTCCTGAAATCTTGCCATAGTTAAATAACATCATAAATTCTTTTATACTTGAATATGCCTTTCCTGACATTCTGGAAAATCTCACATGTCACGCCGTTACCAAAAAAGAAGGTTAAATCTCAACTGAGCGATTTACGTCCTATTAGTATTCTCTCGTGTTTATCAACGATATTAGAAGGATAAAATTGTAGTGCATTTGAAGAAATATGAGATACTTAATGTAACAGATGACATTATAAAGGCCATAGATGAGGGTAAATGTACTGTTTGAATCTTATTGGACTACTCAAGGCCTTCGATACTGTGATTCATGAGATCTTGATTTCGATTATAAAATATGCTGGATTCTCGGACTCTGCTGTTTATCTGATTGGAAATTATTTCTGTGATAGGTCTCAGTTCGTTGAGACCTCGGCTGGTCGGTCAGAGCGAGGAAATGTTCGCTGTGGTTCCTCAGGGGTCTCATGTTGTTTTTCTTTCACACAAACAATATAACTTCCTGTTTGAAACATTATAAAGTGCATCAATGTGCTGATCATACACAACTACTCTTTCTTCCCATCTGATTGGTATCAGGCAAAATAGTATATAGAAGATGATATTGGAAGATTATTTTGTTCTTCACAGCGTCACGATTTACAGATTAACCCAAGCAAGTCGTCGGTTATGGTCTTTGGCAAGAACAGAACTTTAATACTGTCGGTTTTAAATTTGAAGTTAGGTTTTTCCACTCTGGCTTGTGAGCAGGTGGCAAAGAATTTGGGGATGTACATAGATACATACTTGCGTTTTGAAACACACGTTGGAAAATGTCTGCAGAAGGCATACATGTCACTTAAATTGCTCTACCCACATCGGCATATTCCCAGTTGAAGTTTAAAGATAACATTAAATAATGCTTTGGTTTTAAGCCATTTTAATTCTTGTGACGTTGTTTACGCACCATGGATAAGAGGAGTATTGAACGGGTTCAGAAGTCCTGCTCAAGGTTTGTGTACGGTATAAAGAAGTTTTAACAGATTTCGCACAAGTTAAAGAATGCTGAATGGCCGTCGATGGAAAAAAGAAGGAAATTCCACTCGTTGGTGATGTTTCACAAAATTATACTTAGTGGATTGCTACCATGTTTAACAAATAAAATTGAGTACCAAAGTGATGTACACAAATTGAAGTTGAGGTTCAGAGGGCTTATTTTACCACCGTCATACGCTTTCGACGCGGATTTACCTACAACGTTTATACGCTATACAATGGAATGCCCACTGAATTGAAACGTCAAGTTTCTTTATCTCGTTCTAGAAAGAAGTTGAAAGAAAGATTTATGGACATCAAGGGTGACATTGCGATGGCGCAGTGACAGGACAAGAACGTCTTTATTCATTGCTTTATTATTTTTCGGTGAACCGGAAATCTGTTTTTTCTTTTCTTTTTTTGTTTGCTTTAAACTTTTTGCAGAGAGTATGTTTATCTCTGTGATAGTTTACCAATTATTTTTGTTTCTGGGTGTTGAACTTGAACTTTTCCGAATTGTTTCCAGCTCTTTTTACATTCGACTCAGAAATGATGTATTTTCTCCATCTATTCAGTCAATTTTTGAATATAATTAAAGATTATTATTATTATATAGTACGAGGGGCGTCCAATGTATTTTCGGTAATTTGGAAAAATTCGATTATTCAATGTAGTCCCCTAAAACTTCAATACATTTGTTAGATCGAGAAATAAGCTTCTCTAAACCTTGTAAAAAATATTCTTCCGGCTTTTTTTCAAACTAGGTATTTATTGCTACAGTTATTTGCTCATCGCCTTTCGCGAAGAGATTTTTTCACATTTGGGGACAGAAAGTATTCACTGAGGGCCAAGTCTGGACTGTACGGAGGATGAGTAATTTTTTCGAAGACACATTCCCTTACAGCGGCCTTCGTCAGGCGGTCCTTGTGAACCAGCGCGTTGTCTTGAAGCAGCAACACCCCTGCTGTGAATTTTCTTCCCCTTTTTCCTTTAATTGCTCTTCTCAAATTACGCAAAGTGGTTGCGTATTATGCTGCTATGGTGCTTTCTCCCTTTTAAATGTATTCATCAATAAAATACTTTTAGAATCCCAAAAGATCGTAGTCATAATTTTTCTAGCAGATGGGCTGACTTTAAACGATCTGTGCACCGTTTTCAATCCACTCCATAGACTCTTGTTTAATATCAGGATCTTAGTGATGATCCCACGTCTCATCCTCAGTAACCAGCTGTTTGAAAATAGCCGATATGTCTTCTCCACAGAGCTCTAAAATCTTCTTATAGCACTCGACTCGCACTTGCTTCGAAGGTGCAGTGAGCATTCTCGGTACCCATCTTGCACCGACCTTACAGAGGTTAAGATGGTCATGAAGAATATCCTGAATGGTATCCACGGATAGGTTTGTCATCTCTGCTTACATCTTGATTTTTATTCTGACAACTTCAAGTAATTATTAAATTATTACCAGGATATTTTATAGGAAATCTTTCAATAAGATTGATGAAATTTCAATTTTAAATAAAACAACAACAGTTTAACACATCAACTTAATTAATATATTTTTGAGAAAGAGTTATTTTTCATAAAAATAAGATCAGAGAACAATACATTTTGTGACAAACAGGGCTTCGTACGTTTGTCTGAAGAGTTCAGTACGCATGCCTGGAACGAAACAAAAAATGTTTGTTTATTTATTAATTTTAATTGACAATTTATATTCGTTGGTTTTTCTGAATTCCATTTGATATTGTATGGTAAATTTCGATTTTATACGTCAATTAAATATAAGCAGTGTTTATGAAGACATTAATTTAATTCTTAAAGTTTCTAAACAAAAATTTTTTTGAATTTAAAATTGTAGAAGACTAACAGATTAAATCTGTTTTGACATTCAAATTTTTTAAATCTGTTTTGAAATTCAAATTTTCAACTCAATTCTTTTTTAATTTTGAAAGCAATGTAGATATGTTCGTAATAAGATATCGTTCAAATATCCAGCACGGTTTCTTTGCCACTGACGCACGCGATATCTACGATTTTTCATCATTCTGCGTAATAATTCAGGCTGTATTTCGCCAACAACTTGACTTCCAAGCGATTCAAAGTTTGTGGCTTATTTGCATAGACTTGAGCATTCACCTAGCTCCAAAGCAATTAACCCAGATATGTCAAATCACATTAAGTTGGCAGCCAATTCACAAATCCTCGCGATTCAAGGTCTGTGGCTTGACATATAGTAGAATTGAGCTTTTACGTAGCTACAAAGAAATAGATCTAGAGGTGTCAAATCACATTACGTTGGTGGACAATTCACAAATCCTCGGCGTAAGATAATCCTATCGTCAAACCTTTCCCTCAGCAAAGCGAGCGTAACATCAGCTGTGTGACATGTAGCGACATTTTGTTGGAACCGCATCTCTTCAGTATTGATGTTCTTCACTTCTAGTCATAGAAATTCGAGTAACATTTATAGCGGTTGCATTTCACGGTTACTGCTGTTCTATCCTCATTTGGGAAGAAATAATTTCCGGTAACAACGCCATGCCACAAACCGCACCACACAGTGAGGTTTTAGGAATTCAAGGGAATTTTATGTAATACTTTTGGGAAATCCTCGCACTAGTAACGTCGATTTTGCATATTAACAATTACAGTGTCATACACTAAAAAAGGGCTACGTCTGGGAAGATGATTTTTTGGCTAAAATCGGGAACGTGTTCCGAGTACTCAAGAGCCCAGTCAGCAAACTCTCGGTGCAACATGTGATCTTAGTTCAACCGATCGAGAGGAATCAAACACCGCATCATAAAATTGCGCATTATACTAAATATTGTTGTGATATTTGGAAATAGAAAAATATTTATTAGAAACTGATAACTCTCTATTTGAAGAACTATCACTCATATTGGAAGATCTTTCATTTATTGAGATGTATTTTCCCATCTATCTGCAATAGTGGTCTGATTCACACAAACTGTTGCATTTTCAAATTTCGTTATTTTTGACATTTTGATTTTATACTGATACTCCTATATCCTATTGATTATTTCAGCTGAAATCTTATTCTTGGTCGTTGAAGTTAGTAGATGGGTCGATTCCATCGATAAGCCCCGGAAATGAAACATTTTTACTCAGAAAATAGAGATTTGAAAACTGTATTGGAGCTATTTGGTATTTGATGTCGTCTATTTCTTGATCTTCTCTCAGGAGATTTAATGTTGCTTACGCAGGTTGGGAGATCAGTTTTATTCTATTTGGGCTTTGTTGTTATATCCTCAAGCCACTTTGGCACGGTACTATTAATTTCAGCCCCAACAATAAAATGGTGGCTAGTCATCATACTGAGAAAGTTTCTTTCTCTTTCAATTTTCGCTAATTAGCGAAAATAAAAGTGTTTTACCTAAAATCATATACGCTGAAGTACAGTCAAGAGTAGAACGAAACAATCTAGATTACCTTTGTGTTATTAACCACTAAAAAACAACATTTGTACACTTTTTCCTATAACTTTTTATAAACGACTAAAATATAACATCTGTTCCCTTTTTTCGCATACTATAAATTCGAAAAAAATTGTGTGCCTTGTACTCTGACGAAAAATCCTTAGGGATAGATGAAACGTATATCAATACCCTACAAAGTAGAATAGAAACAATTGTTTCATTGAGCAAACAATTGCAATTCATTTCCACCAAGAATCGGTAAAATCAATTCAATTCATTATCGAGTAATTCATATAGAAAATTATCTTTATTTCATAATCACATGTACTGATTTTCACTAACGCTTTTTTATAACAGGCAAACTATTCCTGTTTTCTTCGATTCAAAAAGCTTATTCATCGGCTATAACGCAACGAAAAGTCTATCTCAAATATTTCTTAGTATTTTATATGTTTTTCTTTTACAGACCATTCTGCAGAAAGGAAAAAAAAGGGGACGTGATGTAGCCATGGAGGTGAGTTTCTCTGATCGTTTCAGGTTGTTCTTGAAATTGTTCAAACCATATATGAGCTGAATATCAAAAAACAATGAAATCAATCAAGTTCAAAATTAATTTAATATTGGTTATAATCAGACTCTAAGTGCACACTTTTGGGCCTTAGGGAAGTTACACATCGCAGAATTAATTTGCATTTTCGTCAAAATACATTATTTCAATCTTAATGTTGTCACTATAGAACAAGAAGATATAAAGAATAAAATGAAATAGAAAAAGGCTTTTTACTTGATAGAAGAAATATAACAAAATTTGAATATCAAAACAGATTCAATCTGTTAGTCTTCTACAATTTTAATTTCAAAAAAATGTTTTATTTAAAAAACTTAGAATTAAATTAATGTCTACAATAAGCACCGCTTATATTTAATAGACGTATATAATCAAAACTCACTATACAATGTCAAATGAAATAAATAAACCAACCAATATAAAAAAGGCAATCAAAATTAATAAATAAATATTTGAAGGAGACAAAATTTTGTTTCTGATCTTACCATACTGAAAACCAATTCCTTTTCAAAAACATAAAACACAACTTAAGGATTTCTCAAAAAATATAATTTATTTGAAATATTCAATATATTTAAATATTCAAATAAGTTGATTCAAAAATCTCTCGAAACGTGCACTATATCTTAAGAAAACAATTAGAATTCGGATAATCTCTTCATCGGCCCTAGATAATATTTAAAATATCAAAATCAACTAACAATCAGTATATCATACCTTGGAGTGTAACACGGAACTTGTGTAAAACAGACTAACTTTAAAAATCCAGGCAGTCAGTTCGTCACAAAATCACAGAAAACTGTAAGGTATTATAAGGTTTTCTTTAAACCATTGACATTCCAGAATGAGATCAATTCAAGCCTAAATATAATTATATTAGGAGTACAAATAAGTTTCCGCCGTTTTATTGTAGATGGCGCGGCACGGAGTTTCGGTTAGCTTTCGCAGATGATAACCGGTTTAAAAAATAGTTTGGACATTCAAGAACAACATAACCTATTAATATCATTGATTTTATATTGGTAAAATATAATTTTTATAAGTTGAAAATGTCAAAATTTGAGCCAAGTAAGCGTCATTTGCGGGAAATATTAGTTTACTTCTTTAATTTAAAGAAATCTGCTGCTGAGACGCATCAATTGCTTGTAGAAGCATATGGTGAGGGTGCTTTGAGTGAGAGAACGTGTCGAGAGTGGTTACAAAAGTTTAAAAACGGTGTCTTCGACGTAGAAGACAAAGATCGCAGTGGAAGGCCAAAAATTTACGAGATGCAAAATTGGAGGAATTATTGGTGGAAGATTAATCTCAAACACAAAAAGAACTTTCTCTAACATTAGAAGTCACTCAGCAAGCAGTCTCACATCGTTTAAAATCATTAGGAATGATTCATAAACAAGGAAATTGGGTTCCGTACGAATTAAAGACGAGAGATATTGAACGCCGATTATGCTTAAGTGAAATGCTGCTAGCTAGGCATAAAAAAAAGGGTTTTTTACATCGTATCGTAACTGGTGATGAGAAGTGGATACATTATGACAATCCAAAAAGAAAAAAATTATGGGGATTACCTGGTCACGCGTCAACATCAACAGAAAAACCGAATATTCACGGAAAAAAACTTATGCTGTGTATTTGGTGGGATCAGCTAAGTGAAGTGTATTATGAGTTGCTTAATCCGAGCGAAACAATTACTGGAGCCCTCTATCGAACATAATTGATGAGATTAAGCCGAGCTCTGAAGGAAAAACGCCCTCAATACTATTCTAGACACGAAAAAATTATTCTTCTGCATGACAATGCTCGTCCACATGTTGCGGCTCCCGTGAAAAAGTACTTGAAAACACTTAATTGGGAAGTGTAACTCCACCCGCCGTATTTACCAGACATTGCACCGTCCGATTATCACCGGTTCCGGTCCATGGCACATCCTCTGACGGCGCAGCGGTTCACATCTTATGAGGATACCACAAATTGGGTTGATTCGTGGATAGCCTCAAAAGACAAGGAGCTCTTCAGACGTGGGATTCGAATGCTGCCTGGGAGATGGGAAAAAGTGGTTGCAAGTGATGGGCAATATTTTAAATAAATTTATATTATCGTTCTTCTATAATAAATATTTGATTTGTGTTAAAAAACGGCGGAAACTTATTTGTACTCCTAATATATTATATATAAATGAAATGGAAAAAGGCTTTTTACTTGATAGAAGAAATATAATAAATATTAGAAATAGATAGAAATATAACAAAATTTTAACATCAAAACAGATTCAATCTGTTAGTCTTCTACAATTTTAATTTCAAAAAAATTTTTTATTCAAAAAACTTTTAGAATTAAATTAATGTCTACAATAAACACCCCTTATATTAATAGACGTATATAATCAATCTAAGGTATGAATACTGAATGTTATAGTTGATTTTGATATTTTAAATATTATCTAGGGCCAATGAAGAGATTATCCGAATTCTTATTGTTTTTTTAAGATATAGTGCATGTTTTGAGAGATTTTTGAATTAACTCATTTGAATATTTAAATATATTAAATATTTCAAATAAATTATATTTTTTGAGAAATTCTCAAGTTGTGTTTTATGTTTTTGAAAAGGAATTGGTTTTCATTATGGTAAGAACAGAAACAAAATTTTGTCTCCTTCAAATATTTATTTATTAATTTTAATTGCCTCTTTTATATTGGTTGGTTTATTTATTCCATTTGACATTGTATATTGAGTTTTGATGATATACGTCTATTAAATATAAGCGGTGCTTATTGTAGACATTAATTTAATTCTGAAAGTTTTTTGAATAAAACATTTTTCTGAAATTAAAATTGTAGAAGACTAACAGATTGAATCTGTTTTGATATTCGAATATAAAGAATAAACGTACTCACCGGAAAAAGTCTTGGACGCATACAGGTGACCCAGGGCTGCGTAAATGGTCCATAACTTTGTTTCTATTCAAGCTATCGACTCGATTGTTTTTTCCAAATGAAAGTTGGTCAAATCCGCACATCCTGAAAATATTTTCATCCACTACAGGATGTCCGAAAATGAAATACATACATTGGTTCGGTTTTTTCAATTGTAAACCCCCTATTTTTCATACATCTTTGGATTTTCCACTCAATTGTCGATAAAAAGCACGGTTTCATTGACTTATCTGCATTAGTTTTTGATCTATGTTAATTTATGTTTCCAAATAGCGTCGTGCGTAGACCCACAGAAAAAGTCATAACTTCGGAACCGTTCAACATAATTCAATCATCTTTTTTTCCAGTCGATTCCTTAAGCTTCTGTGCATCTTTTGAAAAAAGCATAAATTTAATGTCGGTGTTCTATCGCCTACACTACATTGTTTTTTAAATGACAAATAATAAATTTAATACAACACTCTGTATTTTGTTAGATCATTGCATGACATTTCGTAAGAGATTTTCGTCGATATTACGTTTGTGGGGTCTTCTTTGTGAAATAAATTCCAAAATAAGAATTGTGTATTGTTTTAGTAGAATCTAGTAGAACGTTGTCGAAAAATCGGCAACTTTTGAAATATGCATAAATTTGATGTCGGTGTTCTATCACCTACTACATTGATTTTTAAATGATAAATAACAAATTGAATAAACTCGATTTTTTCAAATGCAACACAATGTATTTTATAACAGTATTGCATGCCATCTCGTAAGAGCTTTTCGTCGATATAAGGTTTTTGGGGTGTACTTCGTGAAAATCGTGAATTAAATTCCAAAATAAGAAATGCAGATTGTTTTAGTAGAATCTAGTAGAACGTTGTGGTAAAATCGGAAACATCTATACAATATCATTGAAAAAAATGTTTTCGAAGTTGTTATAGCAGTGTTTGAAGAATAGTGGTAATAGAAATAGGAGAATATCAAGAAGCGAACAATTATAGTAACAAGAGCATGAAGCGGTGAATAACGAAAAACCATTTTCAAAAAATTGGGAGGAAGAAAGCCTTCTTATAAATTATCAAAGAGGTCAGATATCAGATTTCCTTCTGATTAGTGAAAAAGTGATTTTGAGGAACACCCATCATAATTGAGAAGTGGAAAACTTGACCAAAAGGCCTTGAAATGGACGCACAAGATGCAACACATGTTCACAAAATTGGTGACCTATTCGAGCATTTATAAGAAGGCTTTCCTCACCTTTTTTCGCACATGAGAATATCCCGAAAATTGTCTGCGAACAGATGAACGAAATACCTCCCTAGTCCAGCATGCGGACTTTTAACCACTACCCCGTGGAGTCCAACACCAATCGGGTGGCTAGGTTATACAAGTACCACCTGTGGGCATCCACCTTCCCGAGGTAACGCAATATGCTACATAATGCACTCGGCCATTGGACAGAAAAATCCGGAGATTTACTGCAATAGGGTAGAGAAGGATAGTTTTAAGGAGAGGCCCTGTACTGCGACTGACTGCTTTGCCACTGAGTTGATTAACTCGGCTCAGCCCTCCATTCCACCTTACGGTAAAACTATGGCACAATTCGGTCGGTCTTCCACCAGTCGGGTCCAGTGACCGGCGCAAGTGGCATTACGTTAGGCATCAAGACTTACCCTCCATTTCACCGGGATGAAACTAGGGTCCTAGTCTTGACAAGCGCCCTCAGCTCGCCAAGCTCTAATGCCGTGGGGGGATTTTTGGATCAATCAGATTTGTAGTTTGGTGATAAAAATAAGAGAAAATTTCAAAGGTTAATAACTGTGAAATCATTGGACTAAGCCGATTAACGAACTCAGTCGTGATACACAAGCACTTAACCTAACTCAAAAGGTTCAAGACTCTATCTCTTTCCGTTCGAAAGTTAGAGTGTTCACGGACGTACAGAATTACTTTGAAACACGGATTCTTCAGAGAATGAGATCAAATTGAGCATTTAGGTTCAAAAACAACATGAAGGCCAATGCAAAATTTCTTGAGGATCGTGGGTGATATGATCAAGCGTACACACAGCTTGACTTCACGTCAGTGCATTTCTCTCTTTTTCATACTTATTTCTTTGTGTTGCAGGAGTCGCCCCTACCGAAGAAACTCAGGGTTAATGTTGATATGGTAAGCTTTTTTGTTTATTTAATTTTAGAAATTAGTACAATATTCTATTCTTTGTTTCAACAAATTCGATATATATGTTCATATTTTAGCTTACAAATTAAGTCTTTTGCGCATTTTTAGAACAGTCAGAGTCGCTTTGTTTTTTCAGTCTTTTCTGGAAAGCTCATTCAAAGAATATCTTTTCTGAGCGTGAGGTGGTGTTACGGCCAGTAAACATACCATGTTTATGTTCTAGTCAGGTTTATCATAAAGATTCAAATTGACGAGGAAAGTGATAACAGAAGGTTTTTCGAATCGGAACTTTAGTCCCGGCTATGGACGATACCTATTAGCGGCGATTTGGTTTTTGAACTATTACACAGATGTAAGTTACACTGTTCAGATTCGGATAACATTCTTTCACCACAATTTCTCAAAAATCACTTTTCTAAGAATGACATTTTCATGACAAATTTCATGTTGAAATTTTTACTAGTTGTCATTTCAATTTCGATAAAAAGTGTAACGCGTCATTACATGTTGGGAAAGAACTGAGTTAGATCTTTGAAATGGGGAGTCGCCCACTCCTCACACCTATACAAAATTACAGAGCCCTGCTTGTATGAGGAAGAGGGTTGAAGTTATGGGAATGCAGAAAAATTCTCATCAAACGAGGAGGACCATTTTATAAAATGCTTCGCAGAATTAGAAAGAAATAAATTTAATTTATTTTCTGAAAGAAATACAAATATCGAATCTTTTTATTACATAAAAATTAGAGGCATAGAAAACATATTTGTCTAATTTCCATTAATCTTTATTTCTTAACGAGTATCACCGTTTTCATAATCAAGTGGATTACACCATACAGTAGTTACAAATATCTAACTAATTTCAGGGGATATAATGTATAGCTTCACAATTGTAGGTCAAGTATGGGTGAATTATTATTGTCCAGTTGTCTGTTGAACAATTGGTGATATGAGTTCTGTTGATGTTTATTTATTTCTGCACACTCCAATACTTATATTATTCCTTAAGTGACATATATAAAGGACGTCAAGATTATCTGAAGATGCTGTATGTTGTATATTGGTGATATGTTCGAAACATTCGGATTTATTGTTAGAAGTTTATCAGTGTTCGTCGGATCTGTCCTATACCTGATACAGTAGAAACAACACACAGAGAATGTTGCTCCAGGATCCAGGTATTTCTCGCCAGTTCTTGTTACTTTCCGGTAGGTGGGATCTTATTAGTTTTTATCCCCAGGGTGACCGAATCATCAGGAGATATTATTACCAAAAGGCAACAAGATAATGTTAGGGTGGAGGAGGTACTGAGTGAACTGGTTGACAAGTTTTCATCTTCCGGGTGAAAAAGTTCAACACAGAAAACAAATATCCGCTGACGATAGAGTGGCGTTACCGAATGAGTTTGATGCCCGTAACATATTAAGGAATAAAAAGAAAGTCTTAGAGAACTGACCTACTCGGAATGTCAATATAATAATCGGTCAAACTCCCATGAAAGTTCAAGGAGTGCGGAGCTAAACGAAATATATCAAACAGAATACAAGACGGGAAAAATATTGAAATTTGAATATATACATAGTGCGCCCCAAACAGTTTCAAAATTGCGCCAATAAGTCCAAAATTTCTACTAATTTAGCTCATCTGGTTGTTTCTGTATTCGAATCTAGGTTCTCTGAGATTTGATGCACTGCCAGAATCTGAAGGAACAAATAATTTCACTCAATGTAACATGGTTGAGGCCTGTTGATCTCGGCACTACGGCTCAAAATTGAGGCTACCATATTCACTAACCTGTCATTTATTAATCCAGCATCCTTAAGAATATCAGTTAAACCGAATGCATGGAAGCATGTACAGGTTATAGTACCCTATTATGTACCTCAGTAAGGTAATCTTTTTATTCATCAAATAAACATTATTATTATTATTATTATCATACATCAGTCACATCATACAGGGGTGATGAACTGAGTTCCCACAACTAGAGACTCATCAGCTTGCCGTCTTTCCCTTTCTAAGTTATGGAAGCAATTTTTGCTTAAGAGTTGAATGACTCATTGGCAGATCGTAGAGGTAATACCGCCCGAACTACATGGGGATTTAACGAAAATCAACAACAAATTTAATGGAGAGTATGAACGCTCTCTAACAGGAGGTCCCCACTGATATAATCCATCTCAACTTTGCAATATGTTTCGACAAACTACCAACGAGAGAAGTTCTGCGCAAGCTCGATCATTGTGACATACAAGGAAAACTAAATGCTTGGATTGGAAATTATTTGACAAACAGGATTTTCAGCTTTCTTCTCAGATAATACCACTGGAACCCGGGTAATACATGGTTATGTTTTGGAACCTTCTATTGATCTTGTATATGAGAGGGATATTCATACAAAGATTTATGCCAACGTATTTACTGATTATCATACTAATCAAGAAGATCTCCATGCGATTCTCAGTTGATGTACTGATTGGTTTGAACCCTTGAATGTTGAGAATTGTGTCGTTTTGCAGTCGGTGAGAGAAATATCTGCCACACCATTATCATTGGTGATCGCCCTCTGAGGAAAGCATTCTCAAGGGTTGACCTGGGTGTCACTGTCACTTTAGACCCTAGCTAGTCCGATCATATAATTGCCACATCTAGGAAGGCCAACTCGTTGATGTATTTGATGCGAAAGATATTTAGTCGTATATATTTCATGCCTTCAAACTTTTTAGGACCTTTGTGTCCCGATCCTTGAGTACACGAACGGTGTGGTGTTCTGTTTTGACACGTGATCAGAATCTATTGGATAATGTTCGGCCCATGCTGAAAACATCATACATGTATGGAAAATACAGTCGGAAACGTCGGTTCCAGTGGAACAATGAAAACCTCAGCTCGATGCGATGACGAATAAACGAGGGTTCTCTCTCAATGGTAGTGACTGATGGGAGGAAACTTCGATCGAAACGAGGCTCTGCACTGCTTTCAGTTCAGTAAACAGAATCATTCGTGCTTCAACTGTCGGAATAATTCGATTCTCTAAAAGCTCGAAATATTTGGCGACGTTTAGGTTACCATCGACAAAAAATGGCCCTATGATATAATTCCCCAGTATTCCTGTCCAAACATTAAGTTTTTGTTGATACTGGGTATGCACAGGAATACTGCTTATTCTTCCTAGACCAATATCGTACTACTGATGGGTTATGTTTTCTGTTCAAGGAAAATGATGACTTATTAGTGAATAAGATATTGTTGAGGAATGAACTATTTTCATTTACTTTTTTCATCATAGTTTCACAAAATTCCATTTGTTTCATCAACTCTTCCAGAAAAATTTTTTGGTATGTATGCATTATTACATCGGCAACCATTCCTTTTCAAAATATTCCGAACACTTCTATCGCTCAGATCGGCTTGTTCATCAATTTATTTACTCGAACAAGGTGCACTGGTTTCAACCGCAACAAACACATCTACTTTGTTCTCAGTCTTCAAAAATTTTATATACTCCTGATTTATTTTATTTGACTGATGTTTTGCGTTCAAATGGATTTTGCAAAGTATATTCTACTAGAAATGGATACTTGAATGTTTCGTTTTGTACAATAATTTTTCATTTTGTAACGTAATTGAAAATAATGTCATCGGCCTTCTGGATTTTCTGCAAGGAAATGTAATAAAAGAAAAGTTTGTCTGCGTTTTTTCCACTCGATTGGTTGGTTTGTTAGATTTATGTGTATATCATCATTTTTTGCATCCTGTCATATTGTATTTAGTTCTTTTTTGAAATTATAAGGTAATAGAGTTTGAAATTACATGAATAGAGGTTAATACTTGATAGAAGGTGTATAAAATTATTTAAATATTTTAATATTAGCCTTCTACATATTTAATTTCAAAAAATTATATTTAATAATTATTACCTCAGGAATTAAATTGAAATAATGTCATATAAGTACCACTTATATCAAACGACATACAAAATAAACATTCATTATAAGATATCCAAATGATAAAAAAAAATCCAATGAATAAAAATCGTTAACCAAAATTCTATAAATTAAATATTTTGAATAGACAAAATTTTGTTTTGCTGATCAATCTTATGAAAACAAATAACTTTCAAAAATGTTCAACATAATCTTAAGAATGTCATCATAAAACTATCTTACTTAGAATATTCAATATTATTGGATATCTAACTAATTTACTTTGTATAAAATCTCAATATATATAAAAACATTACTGAAAAACAAGTTTTAAGAGAGACTTTGCTTCGTCAGTATTCAAATAATTCATATTCAATAAAATATAACATCAATCAACAACAAATATTTACTCACCCTTAAACAATTTAGAAACTTCTGGTAAATGATTGCTGAGAAATTTAAATGTAATATAAGGTTATCTAACAAGTAAATAAATAACTCTGTGGTTTACCCTTGATCTAAAAGATTAAAAGACAATTTAACGGCCTCTGTTATAGCACAAGGACTTATCTGTATAAAGAATGTTAGGGAAACCAAATAATTATATATTATGAATATGATTTTGTTATATCATTTGGATTTCTTATAATGAATGTTTATTTTATATGTCGTTTGATATAAGTGGTACTTATATGACATTATTTCAATTTAATTCCTGAAGTTATAATTATTAAATATAATTTTTTGAAATTAAATATGTAGAAGGCTAATATTAAAATATTTGAATAATATGAGAGTTTGGTTAATGTTGTATGGATCGTTGAATAATGAGGCTAATTTGTGGCTCATGTAATTAAGAGGTGTCCATTGGAATAGTAGAATCAACATTTTTTTTCTGAAAATGTTGTATGAGAAGTTAGTATCTATCTATTCTTAGATCAATTGAATTCAGTTCAGTATGAATTTTATAAAAGGATTCTCTTTCTCATGTTATAAATAATATATTCCTAGTTTCAGATATAAGATACTTTTGAGATAATGTCTCAACATTGAACTGAAACATATTATGTTTCAGGTTTCAATTTCAAACCTCAATTTGCGAAACTGGAAATGTTTGATTGAATCAATCTTTACTTGATGAAACTTCATATTTGATAATATCAAATAGCGTTATTCCGATTCTCACAAATTTGTATTGTTATTTAATACAACAATTGTTTCGCTATCACAGAGGCATCTTCAGGTTGGTGGTATCGTACATTTTCTCTTTTAATTTCAGCTTATCTAAATATGTTTAACAGAAGTGAGTTATTTAAATCTAATTGTTCGTTAAGTTGAAATTATGTCCTGGTTCGAATATGTGGAATTATTTTTATTATTGAGGAAACTCTTCAAATGTTCACAAATTCAATGTTGGAAAATTCTTTCAGTCTGTCCAATGGAAATTTTTCGGCAATCACCGCAAGTTAACTTATGAACGAATAAAAAATAAAGATGATGATCCGGAGTTTATAAGTTAACCTACGATGATTGCTAAAAAGTTTACATTGGACAGACTGAAAGAACTTTCCGACATAAAATTTGCGAATATTTGAAGAGTTTCCTCAATAACAAAAGTAATTCCACATATTCGAACCAGTTGTTAGGAAGAGAACATGCAATAAACAAAATCGAAATATTTCTTAACGAACAAATAGATTTGAGTAACTCACTCCTGTTAAACATATTCAGATAAGCTGGAATTTACAAAGACCTTTTTTTGGGTTTTAGTGTTCAATAAACTTTTTTGTACCCATTCAAATATAAATAGCAATTAATTTCGAAAATAAATTTAGTTATTCAAAATGTAAGATACCACCTACCTGAAGATGCTATTGTGATAGAAACAATTGCTGTATTAAATAACAATAAAAATTTGTGGAAATCGGATAAACCTTATTCAATATTATCAAATTGCAAATATCAAAGTCATGTCCCGTACAAGTTACATCAAGTGTTTGTTTTCCTTTTAATGATGAAAATAAAAATTAGTTATTAATCTTGGGTTTTCTGACAGTGAGTTTATCTATATTCACTTTTAGTTTCATATATAAACGCATGTTGTGGAGATAAGGTGTATTTACATCGCTCTCTACGAATTGTTGTTTTATTATAGTATTTTGTTACTTTTTAAAAGTGAGTTTTATATCAAACCATTCCAAAAGTGTCGGGAAATATTTTTCGCGACTCTGTTTTTGTATTTGAGAAGTTTATCGGCTGATTTCTGTCAACATTTTGATCCCGATTCCCGTGAGAAATTTCCGCCTTGAGGTGGAGAGGCGGCACGCAGTTCACATCTGGAGCGCCCTGGTGTTTAGTGAGGTGGACTGTACGGGAGCATCATGGTGATATGTAACGTTTGCACCGCAGGCTTGACAAGCAAGACTCCAGAGTTGAAATGTGCAGGTTCTTGCTCATTATTTTACCATGGAAAATGTGTTGGCATGAGTAAGCAGTCTGTGGTGGATCTGCAGCTTCCTGGTGCGTCGTGGCTGTGTCCTGAATGCAGATTGGTCGAAAACAAAGGTCGATCGTCCGTTGTGGTTTCTCCTGGTGTAAAGGAGGATATGGATCCACCTACATCGGCGCTCACCTTGAAAATTGTTCAGAAAACCCAAGATGATATATCAAATTTGAATAAGAAACAGCGGGAAATTATTCATTCCGTCTCCTTTTGCAGTGATCAAATATCATCTTTTCAGATGATTATCAATAAGGTCAATGATAAATTGGATATAATCGAAAGATTAACACAGGAAAATATTAGTCTGAAGAAGGAGGTAATTAATTTAACTAATAGAGTTGAATCATTGGAACAACAGTTGAAGTCAAATAACTTGGAAATTCTGGGTGTGCCAGAGAAGTCGAATGAGAAATTACCGGTTATTTTGCAGAAGATCTCCGAAAATATTGAGTTTCCCATATCTTCAGGTGATGTTGATGCCTTGTTCAGGTCAGGCACTAGCATCATTGGTAAGTCTAGGCCAATCATCGTCAAGTTCAATCGTAAAGTCGCTAGGGATGAATTCTTGTCCGCTGCCAGAATGAAGCGCAAATCAAATAGAACGTCGTCTCCCGGACTCAGGATTGATAACATTTCTGATCAGCTGTTCATAAACGAACATCTCACAAGATACAATAAAATTTTATTGAATAAGGCGAAGGAGTATGCACGAAAAAATAACTACAAATATATATGGGTCAGAGAGGGCACTATTTATGCAAGGAAAGATGATAACGCCAAAGTCTTTAGAATATTCACTGAATCTGACTTGGAAAGACTAAATTAATTTACTTCTTGCTCCACTTAAAAGTTTAATTGCAGTGTTTTATGATGATACTGTCTTTTCTGTATCAGAATGTACGGGGATTGAGATCAAAATTGTCCAACATTTACAATAGTTCTTTGGCTTGCAGTTGTGATATTGTGTGCCTTGCAGAGACGTGGCTTACTGATTCAATAGTCGATAGTGAGGTTTTTTGTAATTCGTTCGAGGTATTCCGTCGCGATAGAAATGTGTGCAGTTCGGGTAAAAAGGACGGTGGTGGTGTCTTGATCGCAGTAAATAAAAATTTGTGTGCTACTTTGAGATCTGAATGGATGTCGGACGCCGAGGATCTTTGGGTGACTATAACTCATGGCTCGTCTCAATTTCACATGTGTTGTGTTTATATTCCCCCAGGCAACTCCCATCAACTACAGACTTTTTGTTCTGAATTGGAAAAAATTACTAGTAATCATCCGAGTGATGATCTCATTATTTGTGGGGACTTCAATTTACCATCAATTAATTGGCAATATGACAGTGTGAATAAAAATTGTATCCCATTAGATTTCACTGATGTTCATACAAATTTATTTGTTGATACTATTTCTTACTGTGGTCTTTCGCAGTTTAATCGCTTTGTGAACACCTTTTGGAACACTCTTGATTTGATATTGAATAATAATTTTTCGGTTGGGGATGTTAAAATTTCTGAATCACCCCTCGTGGCCGAGGATAAATTTCATAATACTCTGGAATTCGAATATGTAACTCAGATTGGTTTCACTGCTGCTAGAGGGAAGGTTAACGGTGGTTTCAACTATTCTAAAGCTAATTATCGGGAAATAAGTAGGGAATTGAGTGAGGTTGATTGGGACAACGCTTTCAAGAATAAAAATATCGAACAGTGTACTGAAGCTCTTTATGGAAGTATTTACAAAATAATTGAAAAATATGTTCCTAAATCATGCAATAAATCATCAAATTTTCCATGTTGGTTGAATTCAGCAACAATAAGGGTAATAAATGAGAAAAAGAGGGTTCACCGCAAGTGGAAACGGTATAAAAATTTGCTAGACTACCAAGAATTCAAAATTTTGAGAGGCCGGTCAAAATTTCTGATAGAGTCTGACTACAGTAATTATATAGACTCAGTTGAATCCTCAGTCATTTCCAATCCGAAAACCTTGTGGCAGTTCGCGAAAAGTAAAAGAGGAAATCCTGTCGTGGTGTCGATTAGAGATAAAAACTCTGGTAGTGTTTTGGCGGATCATCAGAGCATTGCAGAGGAGTTTTCGAATCACTTCATTTCTGTGTTCGATCCGCCTCATTCTGTCAATGTTGCCATGCCTGTGAGCAATAAATGTAGTTCACACCCTATAAACTTGAGCAGTATCCAGTCTGAGGTTGTTATGAGGAAGATTAATGAGTTGCCCAGTAAGCCCCCTGGACCAGATATGCTGCCAACATGCCTGCTGAAAAATTGTGTGCATGTCCTCGTTAAGCCAGTACACAAATTGTTCAATATATCTTTGAGAGAGGGTTGCTTTCCACAAATATGGAAAACTGCATTGGTTGTTCCAGTACATTAATCAGGCAACAAACAACTATTAGAGAACTACAGACCTATATCTAAACTATGCATTATTGCCAAAGTTTTTGAATCGATTATTTTCGATTTTTTATACAATGAGGTTAAAGGCATTTTAAACGTTGTGCAGCATGGGTTCATGCGGGGGCGATCTGTTGAAACCAACTTATTTTTGTACACTCAGTTTCTGCTTGAGCAGATGGACGTGGGTTTCCAGGTTGATGCCGTTTATACTGATTTCAGCAAGGCTTTCGACAAAATTGATCATGCTATCTTGATACGGAGGCTTGCTGGTGTTGGTGTGCACGGTGCTTTGCTTGATTGGTTTGCTTCTTAATTGGTGGGTCGGCGTCAGTCAGTTGTGATCAGTGGATGTTACTCCTCTTATGGGGATCTCACTTCTGGTGTGCCACAGGGGTCACATTTGGGTCCTCTGCTTTTCAACCTTTATATTAATGATATCGCAGGCTGCTTCAGATTTGCCAAATTTTTAATGTACGCTGATGATTTGAAGATCTTTGCTGCTGTTTCTTGCCTACGAGATTTGATCGAGTTTCAGGAGGATTTAAATAGACTCCATGAATATTGTCACGAAAACTTTCTGTATCTCAACCTCAGTAAATGTCACCACATAACTTTTTCACGAAATAAAAACATTTTTAGTACTCAATTTAACATCAACAATTGTGTTCTGACTAAGGTATCGCTGGTGAAGGATTTGGGAATAATTTTTGACTCAAAGCTTATCTTTGACAGCCACATCGCTTATATTTCGAAAAAGGCTCACGGTATGCTGGGTTTCATCATTAGGGTTTGTGAGCATTTTCGTAGGCATCAATCCCTTAGAGCATTATACATAGCTTATGTCCAGAGTGTGTTGAGCTACGGATCGATAATTTGGAATCCTTATTACAATATTTATATTAATCGACTGAAAAACATTCAGAAAAAGTTTATTAATCATGTCAACAAAAAATGTTATAAACATATTACTGATGATCGGGATCGAGTTATGAGGGAGTTAGGGTTAACTACTTTGGCTGACCAGAGAATGTTGAGGGACGTAAAGTTTATTTACAAGATTATTAATTCTCTCGATTCCACTGAAATTGTGAATATGCTCAGTTTCAATGTACCTAAATATTGCACAAGAAATAAGTTTTTGTTCCATATAGATCCCAAAGTTCCTCCAATTATCACCTGAATTCACCATTGATGAGATGCTGCAAAACTTATAATACACTATCTAATCTCGCTGCCGTTGACGTTTTTTCTGATTCTTTATTGGCCTTCTCTTGCACTTTGAAACGATTTCTGGGAAATTACTGAATTTTGTTTCATATTTGTGTTTTTTTTTTTTTTTAATTTATGGTTCAGATGAATTTACTGTTTTCGTTGTTATTGGTTTTTAAGTAACATTGTGATTGGATTATTAGTGAATACATAATTTTGGGTTCGTCCCGTCTTGTATTCCTTTAAATAAATAAATAAATAAATATACACATTAAATTGCTGAGCTGAAAAAGGGTAAATTTCAAATATAATGAGTAAGATTGGACTGAATTGACATTTGAGAAATAACTCAACTGACAAAAAATACTTTTAATTTATTTTCAGGAACCAAACCAACCGCAACAACCACAATCTTCAGAAGAGACTGGTAGGATATTTCTAATAAGAGCAATAGTATTTGTTTTGTTAAGCAGTCGTTCCCGAGCTTTCATCATTTCGTCACAATGTAAATTTTTTCCGAATTTTGAGCCGACAATGGTTTTAACAATAACTTCACACTTGCAAATGAATAATTTGTGGTAGATTCATTTCTAAAAAACAGTGTCAATACATAGGGTTCTGAGTCAAATTATGGATATCAAGTTTTGTGACTAGGCAAAATTCGCTGGGAGCTGACGAATTGTGCTGATTATGTAGAGTTATTTTGAAAATCTCAGGCAAAAATAGTTATAGATTATGACGAATACAACCAAACTATTATGAAGATTCTTTCTCGTTTATAGATTAAAATATTATTTATTTTAATTTTTCTGAAAACAAAATTATTTTAAGGTTAGAACAATGCATATGTAAGATTTTGACATCGTTGTGTGAATATTATATTTGGTTGTATGAATTGCGTCTCGTCATCAGTTTTATAACACATATTGCAGAGGGGTATTAACGATATGACAATATGATTTTACATATTAATGATCTAGCACCAAATTAATTACCTAATGTCAATGCTTTCATGAATATTATTTCGAAATCGTTTTGAAACAAATGCTATGCAAATGTTTCTGAATTGATGCGAATTATTTAAAGTGTTGCTTTAGCCGTAATTAATGGGCTTTTTCAGGATGTTTCACTATAAGCTGGTAAAAATATATGGTCGAGGAGATAACATAATGGGAATCACTTTTGATTAATGACATACCTTATTTTTAAAACATAAGCGGAATATCGGGTGTTTAATGCCAAATTAGATCAAAATTTTGTTGAGTATAGTGTCTTTTGTATGAACTTGGAAATAACTGTTTCTTGTCACACCTTTGTATTTTTTGGTACTCAATTCATATATTGTATATAATTCTAGAAACAATGTTTTAAAATGAGAGAAAACCTGCAAAGTTCGCGTTTCTTATTCTTGGTTGCCAAATTGGAATTTATTCTTTCAGAGCTTTCCATATTTGAAGAATTTCAATGAAAAAAATTCTCAGAAATTAAAAGCAACATTTTTACAACATATCTACAGCGAAAAAAAAATTTCAACCAAAATTGTTGAAATGTTTTGCAGTTATACCTTTATTGTCTACACGAATATGAAAAAAGGATAAAAAATTGGGCTTTTCTTTGAAGCCTACCATAGAGTTCGCTTGGTTTTCTTTTTCTTCTTCTACTTCGTCGTATGTAAGGACTTTGTCCTGTGTTTACATCAATGGTCTCTCGATTCTCTTCGCCGATTTCTTGTCCATCTTACCACATCCTGAATGTCACATCTCTCCCTTTTTATTCCTTTTTTTTGTGGTCAAATAATGGGTGTCTCGTTATTGATCTTAAGGTTCGCATTTCAGCAGTTGTTAGAAGCCGTTTAGTTATGGTGTTTTCTGCTCTGGCCCCTATAGCGTATGTCATAACTGGTCTTATATGTTTGGAATTTTACTTGTTATGTTCGCTCCTAGATATTTGAATGACATCACTTGTTCTATACTCTAATCGTATATAGCGAGTTTACATCTTCTCAGTTCTCTAGATATTGTAAAAGATTTTGTTCTCTTCAAGGATATTTGCATGTTAAAGGTTTTTGCTATTTGTTGATATTTATACAGGAGTCTTTGTAAGTTATCTTCGTCCTCTGAGATGATGACTGCGTCATCAGCATAAAATTTTTCTTTGTTTCCCATTCGATATCCTCTTCCAGCTTGCTTCACTCCGTTTATTATCTCATCCATTAGGATGCTGAACAAGATCCGGCTTAGGTTATCTCCTTGTCTGATCCCGATTGTCACAGGTATTCTATTGCTCAATCTATTTTCCGTTCTTACATATGTGCAATTATCGGTGTTCAGGTTTTCGATTACTCTTATTATGTTGGGCTGAATCTTTCTTTTCTTCAATAGTCTTTTAACGTACCCTATCAAATGCCTGATCAAACTGATACCTCGATAATTTTGTGGATCGCTCTTTTCTCCTCTTTTGAAAATTGGTATCAAAATGCCCCTTTTCCATGTGTTTGGTATATTCTTGGTGTCTTTTATCGAATGAAGTCAGTAGTTTTTCGTGGAAGGTATTACCTCCATACTTGATTATCTCATTGGATATTTCGTCAATGCCTGGAGCTTTTCTGTTCTTCAGTCTCGTCACCGTTTGTTGTAGTTTCTCCAAGGAAATGGTCCATCTCCGGATTTGTCCGTCATCATCTTGGTGTAGTTTCTGTGGTGATGTGTTGCTTGTTGTTGAGTCGTAAAGTTTTTTAAAATACCTTTTTCTTTTCCCATTCTTTTGAAGTTCTTTTAGTGTTTTGTGTGTACTCATTTAACGGCTTCTTTCTATTCCTGAGTAAGTTCCATATTTTCATTTGTCCCCCGTGAATATCAGGCGCCATATCACTCGAAAATTTCTCCCAATGATCCCTTTCGATTTTTCGTTCTATTTCTTACAGATTTATACTCATTATATGTCACTGCGTTGGATCTATATTGCAAGTACAATTTTCTCTCTTTTTCGGCCAACATCTTAATTTCTTGTTTGAACCAGGGTTTGGTATTTGGCTTTCAAATAACCAATTTATCATTTAGAGTCGCCGAATGCTGACATGAAAATATATTACAAAAAAGTTTACTGGAATTTCAATAAAATTTTAGTAGTTATCAAATTCCCAACTCTCGCACCTCTAAAGTACCTTCGTAGTGATTTTCAAAGTAACGACTTTAGCAGTTTATTAGAATTTACTGAATATCAGTTGTTAAAAGTGAATACGTTTTTTTAGCGAAATATAATAAATAATCTACGATACCCTGTTTTTATTTGTGGCTCTTTAAATACGATATCCGGTGTTTTGCATTAATTTTTTTCTTGGGTACTGTATTGTTCTTGCCACCTTTTTCTTACTTTTACCTTTTTGAGATGCACTCTCTCCTACATTCGAATTGATTGTTGATGAAGTACCGCTAACCTGAGACATTTCCAGTCATAAAGGACTAGAATTATTATTTAAAGATATATGTTATAAAAATATGTTCAATTTCAGCTTAGAATAATATTGGAATTAATATTATCGGAATAATTTCTTGTCGGAACAGATGTGGAGGTGTGATTACGGCTGTTGCTCGATACGAAATGTGATATCATATTTATCAAGCGATAACCAGTTATCCTGCGTTACTTGCCCAAAAGCTCATATTGGACAAACCAGAAGGCTCTTTGATACTACGATTAAGCAACATTGGCGCACTCTCCTCTATAATAAAATGGAATCTACGTATGAGAAAATCTAATAACAGAGAAACGTGATGTTGATGAACGTTTTAAGATTTTGGCTAAATAAAATATGGATCTGAAGCTGAACCTGTTGGAGAGTTGAGAAATTCACAGATTAAGAAATTTGGAAATTAACTGAATAATCTAGTTCACCTCTATTGAATTCATTGTCGTGACCCGATGGTTTCACTAAAAATAATGAAAAACTTTATTCTACCCTTATCTCAAAACAGTAACCATTTATATATTGTTTAACCAAATTTTTGACCAGTTGTTAATAAGCATTTGAAAACGTTACTATGAAAAGAACCGCGTCATGTGAACAATTCTCGAAAATAAATAGAATATATGTGTATTATTTAATAAAGTGCCAAATCATTTGATTCCAATTTATAATTTTTGTTAATCTGTCCTATCATTTCTGTGTTTTGTTCATGTGAAGTTTTTTTTTAGGTCTAAGAAGATCAAAGAGGATAAGGAATTCCCCTGCCATTAATCGCTGGGCTGCCGAATTACTGGCAGAAAGAGGTAAGTTTCACTTTTATGAATCATTTAAATGAAATTAATAGTATATCTAGCTACTCGGAAAGCGATCGCACACTTATTTCAAATAGTCATATAAATTATTAGATTTGGGTTTCTTTGTAAATGATAGATTTTAAATGAAAAATTGAAAATCAGATTTCTGAAAACCTTGACTTTATGTGTATAAGAAACAAATATTTAGGATACACTATCATAAACGAGAAATAAATATATAATAAGTATTAATTTTATTTTAATCAAATCTAAATATTTTCACTTTCCCATAAAATAAGCTCTAAACTAATAATTTATATGAAGTGTGTATTAAGCTCACGTAGAGACTGATTTACGGAAGAATTCAACTGCTTCTGTGACTTGTGGCGCACCTTGAAATTGAATTCAATGGTGAGCAGAGCAATGCACCTCGTTATAATATACCCGGACACTTAATATTATTCAATTAAAACAAATTGTAGAAATTACTATGTTTTACTACCAAAAAAAACATTGGTAGTAAAACATTTTTTGGTAGTAAAACAGTAATTTCTACAATTTGTTTTAATTATGATCAACTACCAAATAGTAACGGCTGAAACAATTCAGTTATATTTCAGATATAATTCAGATCGTGTCAGTAGTTTTGGAACTATTAAAAAAATATTAAAAATTTTTAAATCTGAATACTTGCGGAACCATTGGACCGATTTTGCCTATTAACGAACTCAATATTAAGGCTTCAAACCAACCTCTAAAGTTTCAAATCTCCAGCTCTTTTCTTTCGGAGGTTAAAGTGTTTACGCACGGAATTACTTTCTAGCTCTAATTATTCATCACTGAACAACAGACTCCAGTCTTACCTAGTCATTGGACACCATTTTTTTTGCTTAAAATTAGAAATTTACGGATATTTAGGCTAATTATACGATCCTCACGACACTTTATTCTTAGTTAAAAAAATATTAACAAGAATAGGAGGAATTTATAAGTGTGAATAACTTAGGAACCATTGGACTAATTTTCTTCATTAACTAACTCAAACGAGACAGTTAGACCTCAAACCAACCTTGAAAATTTCAAGAGTCTTAACTCTTTGTAATCGAAAGTTAGAATGCTTACGGACGGGCTGGCCGCACAGAATTACTTTTGAACTCGGATTCTTCATCATGAATTCAACACGGTCATTGAAGATAATTTTCGACTCAAAATTGGGTAAGTACAGACATTCGTGAAAACAATAATTCGCTCTACCCTAAAAAAGCTCGCAAAAAAGAAATGAATAAAGTAGCCAAATCGCCTCTTAAATGGAGGTGATGCATGTGTTATCTTGGCCATGTCGTTTCTTTTACAAATCATCAGAACAAAAAGATCACGAGAAGAATAGAAAACGCTTGGACACAGTACTGGTCACTTGCGTTTATCCTGACGGGTGTCTTTCTCATTAATATCGTGGGAAATGAAGAATATGGGTGTACTGCTTGTTCCATCGCATGGCGGTGAAACTTGGTTCCTGACTGAAAAACAAACACAAAAGTTAAAAGTATGTCAAAGAAGAATGAAAAGAAGTTTATTAGGAATTAAATTATCAGAAGAAAAACAAAAATAAAAGATGTAGGCAAAGAACTGTTCAAGAAAAAGTGGACTTGGACTGGTCATGTAGCAAGGATGTCAACTGAAAAATGGACCAAGTTGGTCCAGGAATGGTATCCAAGAGATGGTAGAAGAAGCCGTGGTTGCCAAGCAACAAGATGGCATGATTCTACTCAGAAAAAGGAAGGAATATTATTGACACAAATCGCTTCAATTAGGGAACACTGAAAGAAATATGGAGAGGCCCTTGCTCCGGATGTGGATTGTACGGGCTCATGATGATGATGATGCATGTGTTTCAATTGTAACAACCGGAACATTCTTGATTACTAATTGATGAAATTCGTTATTTATTTAACTAATGACAAGGATAGAGGATAAACCTATAAAACCAACAAGAAAATGTATTTTAAGAAGAAAACAATCTGTTAATTAAATATTGTAGTAAATATTGTGGGTAAGCCATAGATAAGAAGACGATCTTCATGAGATGGGCGTTGGAAAGGGTATGGCATACGATTTGCCCAACGTTGAACAGATTCTAAGAGATTTTCATCGAACTTGGTTTATGGCCACCACACCTGTCTAGCATACTCCAAAATCGGTGGAATCTACGTCTTATATAGCAACCTCCATGTTGTTATATCGGAGTTTTTGAATGACTTACTCAGTAAGTAAGATATTTGTTCCTCCGTTTCCGTGATGGTTGATATATGGTCGGACCAGCTCAGATCAGAATTTGCAGATCGACATGACGACCGCAAGCGATTGCCGTCGATCCAATAGGAGAGCTTCGGTTTATTTCGGCCAAAAAGAAGCATGCAGCAATTCTAGATGTTGAGTGGTAACATCCAGACATGACACCATCCCGAAAGGAAATCCAGATTGTCCTGACGGATATTGGCATCAAGAGGTTAAAGAGTTTGGTATCGTCGGCAAACCAAGACAGGTCAGACTTGAGATGTGTGGGTAAATCAGGAATATATAAGAGGAAAAGGACTGGACCCAACACTGGCACCTGAGGTTATAGCCCTTTCCACTGAAGAGAAAACATGACCTACTCTCACACAAAATCTAGGATTGGACGAAGAGATTTAATCCAGCTCAGAAGACCTCCCCTTATTTCCAGATGTTCTAACTTAGCCAGAAGACGCATGTGAGGCACTTGATCGAAGGTCTTCAAAAAGTCAAGTTATATTACATCCACAGAAGATCCGGACTCCAATGCCTTTGGTCCAACTAGCGATGCATGACAGTTGATTTGTCGTGGTGGATCGTTGCGGAAGAAGCCCATGTTGAGAACTCGGAGTTAGTTCGTTATTTGAACAAAACTTCATATGATAATTAGAGCGGTCGAATTTATCGCCCTTCTTGAAGATGGGGGTAATTGACGCAGAAAGTCAGTCAGATGGTATACAGGATGAACTAATCGAATTCGAAAACAAAATGTGGAGAGGAACAGAAAAAGCTTCAGCACAATGTTTGAACAGACGTAAGGTGATTTCATAATTACCTGGGGCCGTATCCTCCTTCAGTTTTAAAATATACCTTAAAATGGTTCGTTGATCCATTGGGATGTCAGATATTTCCACCGCTATGCGGTCTACAGGGGTAGCAACAGAGTCTACGGAGAAGGATGCGGCAAAAATCTCGGGAGGACATCAGCGGTTTCACTTGAATTGGAGCACCTATCGCCTAACTGGTTCCCTACTGCAGGGATGGCAACTTTGCAATTCATTGAGGATCTAACATATTTGGACATCGCCATAATCCTATGGAGAGCACTATTCGCATTATGGTGGATAAATTTGAGTTCACTGGTTCAGTAAATAATGAACCAACACCTGTACGAAGACAACACGAAAGATCTGCTAAAAACATCGCTGCTGTCCGTGACATTGGAGGAGAATCCGAGGTAGTCAATATCGCGTCGCTCTTAAGAATTCGGTTTTTCACTTATCCCAACTTGGCAAATTTTGCGTCGTGACTTGGTCCTGCACTCCTATGAAATTCAACTGACGCAGTAGATGATAGTAAGCGACCATAAATCGACGTGTCTTCGCTGAATGGGCTCTGGAGCAATTCGGAAGCTGACCTAAATTTTCATCAAAAAAACATCTTCACCGATAGGCCGATATCTGGATGAATGGGTCAACAAACGAAATTGTCAAATTTGGGATGATATCAATCTACACGATATCAGAGAGCATTCCGAAAAAGTCACTGTTTTGTGTGGATTTTGAGTTGGCAGTGTTGGCCCGGCCATCACCATCAACGGCTAGCATTGAAAGTCGATAAATACTAACTTCGTTTTGCCTGAGTTGTATGATATGAACACCAATGATACGTGATTTCAACAAAAGAGTGCTACATGCTGCATTGGACGTTCTGCACGAACGATCTGAGGGCTTGGTCATCTCATGTGAAGGTGATGTCAACTGGCCACAGAGATCGTGCGATTTGCCACGTAAGTTTTTTTTGGGGGATTATATTGATATTGACAGATTTAAACAAATAAACTACAAAACACAGCTGCCTTCATGTTCATTTCGGATGCGTACTACCTAGCGAAGCCGGATATTTACAAGGTGTTATATTCCCTACTTGACATCGATAGGCCTTTCAAATGAATACAAAATTTCCATGATATCTCACTCACACTTTGCTTCATCCAAATTTGAAGATAGGAAGCTCTTAATTTTCATCAGGTGCTTCAGTGTATATTTTATTCATTGAAAGTCTTTTTGGAATTTGTTTTCCAACATTTCACAAAATATTTCCCATATTGATCAAACTATTATATATGAAGGACTACTTAAAGCTTTAAACTTGAAGTGCACGTGAGTTCTGCAATAATATCAACTAAGAATTGTCGCTAGTGATTTGTGTCAAATCAATCACCCCTAAACATTCATGATTCAAACTTTTCATTTTCTCTGAATTTGCTGAAGGAAACCGCGAAGTATTATAAAATTATGAAATTTGTCACCAATACCGTGATCATAATGTGATTTTGAACCAGACTAATTGGAACTAAGGAAATTTGGAAACAATTTCAAACAAAACACGGTTCAGGCGGCATTTTGGAAGAATTTAATTTATTTAGATCTTTAACTACGGTATGTGTATTCCGAATTGAATGAATGAAATTATGTTATTTCTAAAATTTATTTTATAATCAAACTTCAAATCATTTCTTATTTCAATTTCAGACAGAAAGGACAAGAAAAGCAAAAGCAGCCCACCTGAGGTAAGTCATTTTTTCAACTTGCATATATGTTAGTGTGAGAATGAACACTGAGTTACACTGAGTATTGCATCTAACAGCAACTTGATAATTAAAAAATATATAGGAGAAATCTACATTTTACTAGCCAGTAGAATGTAGATACCTGATGAAGTGACATCGTGGTGAAACAATTGTTGTAGTACAACCATTTTTGTTGTAATAAAATAGTGCCTCCTATATATTTTTTAATTGAAATGGGATCCACCAAGTAAAGACCGAATCAACTGAATAGTAAGTTGATAGAATAAAAGACGAATAACGCAAATAATTATCAAATTGAACTTTATCAAAAGATATTTAAATTTCGACTTCATTAATTAAAAACGATCAACTCATATCTTAGTAGCACCGTCAAACAAAATTGTCATAAGAAACCCTAAACCTCCTTGGTTGACTGACAATATTCAATTTATGATCAAATTAGAAAACCAAGCCTTCAAGAAATACAAAAAGTCAGACAATGGGTCACATTGGGAATACTATAAACAGTTAAGAAACTAAACCAATATAGCGATTTCTTACGAAAAAAAGTGTTATTTCGAGTCTCTCGTTAATGTTAACATCCATGGTGCCAAAGCATTGTAGACAAGGATCAATCAAACTTTGAATATCAAAACATATTTAATCTGTTAGTCTCCTACAATTTCATTATCAGAAAATTTTATTGAAAAACTGTTGTTATGTTCGTAATAAGATATCGTTCAAATATCCAGCACGGCCTCTTCTTCACTGACGCACGCGATGTCTACGATTTTTCATCATTCTGCGTAATAATTCAGGCGCTATTTCGCCAATAACTTGACTCCTAAACGATTCAAAGTCTGTGACTTATTTGCATAGACTTGAGCATTCACGTAGCTCCAGCGCAATTAACTCAGAGGTGTCAAATCACATTACATTGGCGGCCAATTCACAAATCCCTGTGGTAAGATAATCGTCAAACCTCTCCCTCAACAAAGCGAGCGTAACATCAGCTGTATAACAAGTAGCGTCATTCTGTTGGAACCGCATCTCTTCAGTATTGATGTTCTTCACTTCTAGTCATAGAAATTTGAATAACATGTATAGCGGTTGCATTTCGCGGTTACTGCTGTTCCATCCTCATTTGGGAAGAAATAATTTCCGGTAACAACGCCATGCCACAAACCGCACCACACAGTGAGGTTTTAGGAATTCAAGGGAATTTTATGTAATACTTTTGGGATATCCTCGCACTAATAACGGCAATTTTGCATATTAACAATTACAGTGTCATAAAATAAAAAAGGAAAGGGTCTGGGAAGATGATTTTTTGGCTAAAATCGGGAACGTGTTCTTATTTCAACCAATCGAGAGGAATCAAATGCCGCATCATAAAATTGAACATTATACTAAATATTGTTTGATATCTGGAAATAGAAAAAAAGTTATTAGAAACTGATAACTCTCTATTTGAAGAACTATCACTCATATTGGAAGAGCTTTTATTTATTGAGATGTCTTTTCCCATCTATCTGCAATAGTGGTCTGATTCACACAAACTGTTGCATATTTAAATTTTGATATTTTTGATATTCTGATATTATACTGATACTCCTATATCCTATTGATTATTTCAGCTGAAATATTATTATTTCTTGGTCGTTGAAGTTAGTAAATGGGTCGATTCCATCCATAAGCCCCGGAAATATACCCATAACATTTTCACTCAGAAAGTAGAGGCTTGAAAGCTGTATTGCAGATATTTGGTTTTTGATATCGTCCTGATATATCTTGATCTTCTCTCAGGAGATTTAATGTTGCTTGCGTGGGTTGGGACATCAGTTTTATTCTAATCGGGCTTTGTTGTTATATCCTCAAGCCACTTTGGCACGGTACTGTTAATTTCAACCCCAACAATAAAATGGTGGCTGGTCATCATACTGAGAAAGTTTCTTTCTGTTTCAATTTTCGCTAATTAGCGAAAATAAAGTGTTTTCTTTCAAATCATATGCGCTGAAGTACCGTCAAGAGTAAAACGAAACAATCTAGAATACTTTCTTTACAACATTTGTACACTTTTTCTGATAACTTTTTATAAACCACCTAAATATAAAATCTGTTTACCTTTCTCAAAAACTATTAATTCGAAAATAATTGTGTACCTTGTACTCTGACGAAAAATCCTTTTATATAGATGAAACGTATGGCAGTACCCTACAAAGTAGAATAGAAACATTTGTTTCGTTGAGCAAACAATTGAAATGCATTTCCACCAAGCATCGGTAAAATCAATTTAATTTATTATCTGCTAATTTATATACAACATTATCTTTATTTCATAATCATATGTACTAATTTTCACTAACGCTTTTTTATAACAGGCAAACTACTACTGTTTTCTTCGATTCAAAAAGCTTATTCATCGGCTATAACAAATCGAAAAGTCTAGCTCAAATATTTCTTTCTATTTTATATGTTTTTCTTTTACAGACTATTCTGCAGAAAGGGAAAAAAAGACAATGTGATGTAGCCATGGAGGTGAGTTTCTCTGATCGTTTCAGATTATTCTTGAAATTGTTCAAACCATATCTAAGCTTAATATCAAAAAACAATTAAATCAATCAAGTTCAAAATTAATTTGCATTTTCATCAAGATACATTATTTCGTTCTTAATGTTGTCATCATAGAACAAGAAGAATATATAAAGAATAAACGAACTCATCCCGAAATGTCTTGCACGCATACAGATGACCTAGGCGTGCGTAAATGGTCCATAACTTCGTTTCTATTCAAGCTTTCGACTTGATTAATTTTTCCAAACGATAGTTGGTACAATCCGCACATCTTGAAAATATTTTCATCCACATACAGGATGTCCGAAAATTAAATTCATACATTGGTTCCGTTTTTTTCAATCGTAAACCCCCTATTCTTTATACATCTTTGGATTTGCCACTTAATTGTCGAAAAAACGCACGGTTTCATTGACTTATATGCATTATTTTTTGATCAATTTATGTATCGAAATAGCGTCGTGCGTAGATCCACAGAAAAAGTCATAACTTCGGAACCGTTCAACATAATTCAATAATTTTTTTTTCCAGTCGATTCCTTAAGCTTCTGTGTAACTTTTGGAATAGGCATAAATTTGATGTCGGTGTTCTATCACCTACTACATTGTTTTTTAAATGACAAATAACAAATTGAATTGAACTCGATTTTTTCAAATGCAACACTATGTATTTTATTACAGCATTGCATGACATCTCGTAAGAGCTTTTCGTCGATATAAGGTTTTTGGTGTCTACTTCGAAGAGAATATCAAGAAGCGATTAATTATAGTAACAAGAACATGAAGCGGTGAATAACAAAAAACCATTTTAAAAAAATGTTGAGGAAGAAAGCCTTCTTATAAATTCTCAAACAGGTCAGATATCAGATATCCTTCTGATTAGTGAAAGTGTGATTTTGAGGATCACCCATCATAATTGAGAAGTGGAAAACATGACCAAAAGGCCTTGAAGTGAACGCACAGATGCAACACATGTTCACAAGATTGGTGACCTATTGGTGACCATTTATAAGAAGGCTTTCCTCACCTTTTTTGCACATGAGAATATCCCGAAAATTGTCTGCGAACAGATGAACGAAATACCTTCCTCGTCCAGCATGCGGACTTTTAACCACTATCCCCTGGAGTCCAACACCAATCGGGTGGCTAGGTTATACAAGTACCACCTGTGGGCATCCACCTTCCCGAGGTAACGCAGTATGCTACATAATGCACTCGGCCATTGGACAGTAAAATCCGGAGATTTACTGCAATAGGGTAGAGTACGCTAGTTTTAAGGAGAAGCCCTGTACTGCGACGGACTGCCTTCCCCCGGACTGATTAACTGAGTTGCTCAGCCCTCCATTCCACCCTACGGTAAAACAATGGCTCAATTCGGTCGGTCTTCCACCAGTCGGGTCCAGTGACCGGCGCAAGTGGCATTACGTTAGGTTAAGTCTTGACTTAACCCTCCATTTCACCGGGATGAAACTAGGGTCCTAGTCTTGACCAGCGCCCTTAGCTCGCCAAGCTCTAATGCCGTGGGGGGATTTTTTTGGATCAATCAGATTTGTAGTTTGGTGATAAAAATGAGAGAAAATTTCAAACGTTAATAACTGTGAAATCATTGGAATAACTAAGCCGATTAACGAACTCAGTCGTGATACACAAGCACTTAACCTAACTCAAAAGGTTCAAGACTCTATCTCTTTCCGTTCGAAAGTCAGAGAGTTCACGGACGTACAGAATTACTTTGAAACAAGGATTCTTCACAATGAAGCCTTATCGTTTGATATCATTTTGGGTCAAAATAGACAAAAATATATATTTTGCAAGCAGAATAACTTTAAATTACAGAAACCACGGTAACAGTCCTAAGAATTAGATCAAATTGAGCATTTAGGTTCAAAAACAACATGAAGGCCAATGCAAAATTTCTTGAGGATCGTGGGTGATATGATCAAGCGTACACACAGCTTGACTTCACGTCAGTGCATTTCTCCCTTTTTCATACTTATTTCTTTGTGTTGCAGGAGTCGGCCCTACCGAAGAAACTAAGGGTTAATGTTGATATGGTAAGCTTTTTTGTTTATTTAATTTTAGAAATTAGTACAATATTCTATTATTTGTTTTAACAAATTCGATATATATCTTCATACATTAGCTTACAAATTAAGTCTTTCGCGCATTTTTAGAACAGTCAGAGTCGCTTTGTTTTTTCAGTCTTTTCAGGAAAGCTCATTCAAAGAATATCTTTTCTGACCGTGAGGTGGTGTTACGGCCAGTAAACATATCATGTTTATGTTCTAACACGTCAGGTTTATCACAAAGATTCAAATTGATGAGGAAAGTGATAACTGAATGTTTTTCGAATCGGAACTTAAATCCCGGCTATGGACGATACCTATTAGTGGAGATTTGGTTTTTGAACTATTACACAGATGTAAGTTACACTATTTAGATTCGAATAACATTCTTTTACCACAGTTTGGGTGAAATTGTTATGCTTACTGATGTGGCCGTCTGAAAGGCCCTTCAAATATTCAGGAAAACTGAGGTGAATGGAACACATATTGCATTCAAAAACTTTTTGGTGGAAAAAATAACAATTGAAGAATAAAATTAATAATTTGAAATCAAACCTAAATTTTTCCTAAGCGACTTTTCTAAGAATTATATTTTCATGACAAATTTCATGTTGAAATTTTTACTAGTTGTAATTTCGTTTTCAATAAAAAGTGTAACACGTCATTACATATTGGGAAAGAACTGAGTAAGATCTTTGAAATGGGGTGTCGCACACTCCTCACACCTACACAAAATTACAGAGCCCTGCTTGTATGAGGCAGAGGGTTGAAATTATGGGAATGCAGAAAAGTTCTCATCAAACGAGGAGAACCATTTTATAAAATGCTTCGCAGAAATAGAAAGAAATAAATTCAATTAATTTTCTTAAAGAAATACAAATATACGAGAAGAATCTTTTTATTACATAAGAATTAGAGGCATAGAGAAAATATTTGTCTAATTTCCATTTATCTTTATTTCTTAATAAGTACTACCGTTCTCATTATCAAGTGGAGATACACCATATAGTAGTAAATTGCGTCAATAAGTCCAAAATTTCCACTAATTTAGCTCATCTGGTTGTTTCTGTATACGAATCTAGGTTCTCTGAGATCGGAATTTGATGAACTGCCAGGATCTGAAGGCACAAATGATTTCACTCAACGTAACATGGTTGAGGCCTGTCGATCTCGACACTATGGCTCAAACTCGAGGCTACCATATTCATTTACCTGTCATTTATTAATTCGGCATCCCTAAGAATATCTTTCAAGCCGAATGCATGCAAGCACGTACAGGTTATAATAGCCTATTATGTACCTCAGTAATGTAATCTGTTTGTTCATCAAATAAACATAAGTATTATTATTATTATACTTCAGTCACAGCAACCTTCGAACAGGGGTGATGAACTGAGTTCCCACAACCGCAGACTCATTAGCGTCCCGTCTTTTCCTTTTTAAGTTATAGAAGCAATTTTTGCCTAAGACATGAATGACTCTTTGGCAGATCGTAGAGGTATACCGCCCGAAGAACATGGGAATTTAACGAAAATCAACAACAAATTTACTAGATAGTATAAACGCTCTCTAACAGGAGGTCCCCATTGATATAATCCATCTCGACTTTGCAATATTTTTCGACAAAGTACCAACAAGAGATCTTCTGCTCAAGCTCGATCATTGGGACATACAAGGAAAATGCTTGGATTGGAAATTATTTGACAAACAGGATTTTCAGTTTTCTGCTATGATTGCTAAAAAGTTTACATTGGACAGACTGAAATTACTTTCCGACATAGAATTTGCGAATATTTGAAGAGTTTCCTCAATAACAAAAATAATTCTACATATTCGAACCATTTGTTAGAAACAGGACATACAATAAACAAAATTGAAATATTTCTTAACGAACAATTAGATTTGAGTAACTCACTCCTGTTAAACATATTCAGATAAGCTGGAATTTACAAAGACCTTTTTTTTGGGTTTTAATAGTGTTCAATAAACTTTTTTGTACCCATTCAAATATAAATAGCAATTGATTTCGAAAATAAATTTAGTTATTCAAAATGTAAGATACCACCTACCTGAAGATGCTATTGTGATAGAAACAATTGCTGTATTAAATAACAATAAAAATTTGTGAAAATCGGATAAACCTTATTCAATATTATCAAATTGCAAATGTTAAAGTCATGTCCTGTAGAAGTGTTTGTTTTCCTCTTTATGGTGAAAATAAAAATTAGTTATAACTCTTGGTTTTTTTGACAGTGAAATTATCCATATTCATTTTTGGTTTCAATATACAGATAAAATTGCTAATCTATAAAAGGGGAAGTTTCAAACATAATGAGTGTGATTGGACTGGATCGACATTTAAGAAATAACTCAACGGGCAAAAAATAATTTTAATTTATTTTCAGGAACCAAACCAACTGCAACAACCACAATCTTCAGAAGAGACTGGTAAGATATTTCTAATAAGAGCAATATTATTTGTTTTGTTAAGCAGTCCTTGTAGAACTTCCATCATTTCGTCACAATGTAAATTTTTTTCCGAATTTTGAGCCGACCTTGGTTTTAACAATAACTTCGCACCTGCAAATGAATAATTTGTGGTAGATTCATTTCTGAAAAACAGTTTCAATACATAGGGTTCTGAGTCAAATTATGGACATCAAGTTTGTGACTAGAAGACTCTGGTAAGCAATTTATAATATTATTTGCAATATTATTTGTTTTGCTAAGCAGCCGTCCTAAAGCTTCCATCATTTCGTCACAATGTAAGTTTTTCCGAATTTTGAGCCGATAATGGTTTCAACAATAACTTCGCACTTGCAAATGAATAATTTGTGGTAGATTTATTTCTGAAAAACAATTTCAATACATAGGCTTCTGAGTCGAATTATGAACTTCAAGTTCGTGACTAGGCAAAATTCGCTGAGAGTTGGCGAATTGCCCTGATTATGTAGAGTTATTTTGAAAATCTCAGGCAAAGATAGTTATAGATTATGGGGAATACAACAAAACTTTTATGATGATTCTTTCTCGTTTATAGATTAAAATATTCATTTTAATTTTTCTGAATTATTTTAAAGGTTAGAACAATGCATATGTGAGATTTTGACATCCTTGTGTGAATATTATATTTGGTCGTATGAATGGCGTCTCGTTATCAGCTTTATAACACATATAGCAGACGGGTACTAACGATATGACAATATGATTTCACATATTAATGATTTATCACCAAACTGCTTACCATATGCCAATGCTTTCATCTTTTTTTGAATCGATCTCGTTTTGAATCGAATGTTATGCAAATTTTTCTGAATTGGTGCGAATTATTTAAAGAATGTTTCTTTAGCAGTAATTTATGGACCCTTTCAGGATGTTTCACTATTAGCTCGAAAAATATATGGTCGAGGAGATGATATAATGGGAATCACTTTTGATTAATGACATATACCTTATTTTTGAAACATAAGCGGAATATCGGGTGTTTAATGCCAAATTAGATCAAAATTTTATTGAGTATAGTGTCTTTTGTATGAACTTAGAAAAACTGTTTCTTGTCACACCTTTGTATTTTATGGTACTCAATTCATATATTGTATATAATTCTAGAAACAATGTTTCAAAATGAGAGAAAACCTGAAAAGTTTGCGTTTTTTATTGTCGGTTGCCAAATTGGAATTCATTCTTTCAGTGCTGTCCATATTTTGAGAATTTCAATGAAAAAAATTCTCATAAATTAAAAGCAACACATATCTACAGCGGAAAAAAAATTTCACCCAAAATTGTTGAAATGTTTTGCAGATATACCTTTATTGTCTACACGAATATGAAAATAGGATGAAAAATTGACCTTTTTATTGAATCATAGACTTCTACTTCTTTTTCTTCGTCGTACGATAGGACTTTGTCCTGTGCTCACATCAATATCATCCTAGCTGCAGCTGGGATGATGAAGACCAGCTTTCATACCATCTCGTAGGTAGTCGTCCTGGTGGTCGGAATGTATTGAGTTTTTTCTCTTTTACAATCTTTGCCAACCGATCATCTGACATTCTGTCTACGTGGTCTCTCAATTCTCTTCGCCGATTTCTTGCCCATCTTACCACATCCTGAATGTCACATATCTCCCTTATTTCTTCATTTCTTTTGTGGTCAAATAATGGGTGTCCCCTTATTGATCTTAGCGTTCGCATTTCAGCAGTTCTTAAAAGCCGTTTAGTTATGGTGTTTTTTGCTCTAGTCTCTATACCGTATGTCATAACTGGTCTTTCGCAGGTCTTATAAGTTCGGACTTTGCTCCTGGCACTCATATATTTATTCCGCCAAATTATATCTCTCAAGTATACTGATATTAATGATGCCTCCGTTGTTTGAACTTGCAATTAATTCTTTAGGTTCCTATTACTTGTAATGTTCGCTCCTAGATATTTGAATTACATCACTTGTTCTACACTCTAATCGTATATAGCGAGTTTACATCTTCTCGGTTCTCTAGACACTGTAAAAGATTTTGTTTTCTTCACGGATATTTGCATGTTAAAGGGTTTTGCTATTTGTTGAAATTCATACAGGAGTCTTTGTAAGTTATCTTCGTTCTCTGAGATGATAGCTGCGTCATCAGCATAACATTTTTCTTTGTTTCCCATTCGATATCCTCTTCCAGCTTGCTTTACTTCGTTTATTATCTCATCCATTGTGATGCTGAACAAAATCCGGCTTAGGCTGTCTCCTTGTGTGATCCAGGTTGTCACAGGTATTCTTTTGGTCAATCTATTTTCCGTTCTCACTTATGTGCAATTATCGATTACTTTTATTATGTTGGGGTGAATCTTCCTTTTCTTCAATAGTTGTTACATCTTTTAATCGTACGCTATCAAATGCCTGAGTGAGATCAATGAAGCACATATAGGCTGTCTGATTGAACTCTATAGCCTTTCAAGTACTTTGGCAGATTACAAATATAGCATATATAGTTTTTCCTGAATCCCGGCTGTTCCTCAGAAATCCCAGATGATATCACTTCTTCCGCTAATATTTTAGTAAAGAGTTTTTGTATTGCACTCATCAAACTGATACCTCGATAATTTTGTAGGGCGCTTTTTTCTTCTTTTTTGAAAATTGGTATCAAAATGCCCTTTTTCCATTCGGATGGTATATTCTTGGTGTCAAGTAATTTATCGAATGAAGTCATTAGTTCTTCGTGTAACTCCATACTTACCTCCATACTTGATCATCTCATTGGATGTTTCGTCAATGCCTGGAGCTATTCTGTTCTTCAGTATCGTCACCGTTTGTTGTATTTTCTTCAAGGAAATGGTCCATCTCTGCATTGGTCCGTCATCATCTTGGTGTAGGTTCGGTGGGGATATACTGCTTGTTGTTGAGTCGTAAAGTTTTTCAAAATACCTTTCCCATTCTTCCGAAGTTCTTTTAGTGTTTTATATGTGACCATTTAACGGCTTTTTTCTATTCCTGAGTAAGTTTCATATTTTCTTTCGTCCCCCGTAAAGATCATGCGAAAATCACTCGAAAATTTCTCCCAATGATCCCTTTTGATTTTCCGACTATTTTCGTTGACCCTATTTCTTACAGATTTATACTCATTATATGTCACTGCGTTGGGTCTATATTGCAAGTACATTTTCTCTTTTCTCCGGCCAACATCTTAAATTCTTGTTTGGACCAGGGTTTGGTATTTGGTCTTCAAATAACAAATTTATCATTTAGAGCCGCCGAATGCTGACATGAGAATATATCACAAAAAGTTTTACTGGAATTTGATTAAAATTTTGGTAGTAATCCGATTCCCCAGGGTCGCACCCCTAAACTATCTTCGTAGTGATTTTCATGAGTGACGACTTAAGCAGTTTATTAGAATTTAAGGAATATTAGTTTTTCTAATCGAATACGTTTTTTAACGAAAATAATCTATTTCATTTTGGAGATGAATTATATGCTTCAGATTTGTTATGAAGCGAATATCTCTCAGTGAAAAGGGGTCATTAACGCTCGCAGATTTCTACGTTGAGTACACTATAAAATGATATTTAATAAAAATATATTCTTTAACAACATTTGGATACCCATTACACCCATTAAAATTAAAAACGGATTTGTAAACAAAAACAATTACCACAGAAGCTTTAGTTCCAGCGAATCACAGCCTGTACCTGATTTTATAGTTCAAGTCAATCAAATTGAATAACTTCTTTAGCATAGCATAAAATTACAATATATTAACTAAATAATAATTGATGAAACCAAAAAACTTTCTCCCAAAATGATTTCCTCCTCTTCTCTGTCACTTCGCATCCATCACATACTTACTACAAGTTCCTCTTCTATGTCTCGCCTCTTCCACTGCAACATGATAAAATCCACCCCTTGATCCTCTTCTTATACAGCCCACTACAATCGATCCTCCTTATTTCACGTGATAGCTGGCAAAATAGTTTCGGTGCCAGATAAACGCAACAACGCTGTGCCACAGATTCGGTGCATCGTATAAAAACCAAATCGATATTCCTTCTGGTGCTGTAGCTGTGAGTCATCGGATCCACAAGCATTTTGTTGCAAAATAGCTGTCTCACATTCATCATGAAGTTAACTATTGGAGAACTCCAATGGCCTTCCATGAATCATTCTTAAAATCCATTTCTGAATCACATTCAGACTTTCCAAATGGTCATCGTGTACCAGTATTTCCAGATATGAGTTGTGACCGTATGATTGCACAGTACCGTATGCGTAAGCGTCTGATATCAAGGTAATTCTTTAGGTATTTAAATCTGTATAGCCTGCTCCTTAACTCATTCACGATACTATTTACCTGAATTTTCTATCTGAGGTGTCGATTGATTATGATTCCCAAATATTCAATAGAATCTTGGCTACATGGAAACCCACTTATAAAGGAGGTGAAAAACAAGTACCTCGTTTTATTCAGATTCAAAGTGAAGACATTGTACGGGAACCATCTCTCCTGAAGACACAAACTCAAAGTTGCCCATTAGTTGGACTCATAGAATATGGCTATAACATGTACGAAGTCCCCTTATTATTTGTGTTTACGATATCCGGTGTTTTGCATTATTTTTTTCTTGGGTGCTGTATTGTTCTTGCCACCTTTTTTCTTACGTTTACCCTTTTGAGATGCACTATCTTCTACATCCGAATTGATTGTTGATGAAGTGCCGCTAGCCTGAGACATTTCGGGTCCAAAAGGACCCGAATTATTCTTTGTAGATATATGTTATAAAAATATGTTCAACTCCATTTTAGAATAATATTGGAATTAATATTATCGGAATAATCTCTTATCGGAATAGATGTGGAGGTGTGTTCACGGCTGTTGCTCGTTACTAACTGTGATATCATATTTATCAAGCGTTTACCAGTCATCGTGCGGCACTTGCCCAAAAACTCATGGTGGACAAACCAGAAGGCTCTTTGATACTACGATAAAACAACATCGGCGCACTCTCCTCTGTAATAAAATGAATTCTTCGTATGCGAAAAATCTAATAACAGAGAAGCATGATGTTGATGAGGGTTTTAAGATTTTGTCTAAATAAAAGATGGATCTGAAGCTGGACCTATAAGATACTTGAGAAATTAACCGATTAAGAAATTTCGGAATTTATTGAATAATCTAGTTCACTTCTATTGGATTCATTCTCGTGACCCGATGGTTTTACTATTATAAAAGTACTGAAAAACTTTATTGTAGCATTATCTCAAAACAGTAACCATTTATATATATATTTTTTTTTACCAAATTTTTGACCAGTTATTGATAAGGATTTGAAAACGTTACTATGAAACTAAACGCTACATGTGAACAACTCTCGAAAATAAATAGAATATATGTGTGTTATTTAATAAAGTGCCAAAACATTAGATTGCAATTTATAAGTTTTGTTAATCTACCCTATCATTTCTGTTTTTTTGTTCATGAGAAGTTTTTTTAGGTCTCAGAAGGTCAAAGAGGATAAGAAATTCCCCTGCCATTAATTGCTCGGCTGCCGAAATACTGACAGAAAGAGGTGAGTTTCATTATATGAACCATTTAAATGAAATTAATAGTATATCTAGCTACTCGGAAAGCGATTACACACTTAATTTAAATAGTGATATAAATTATTAGATTTGTGTTTTCTTTGTGGATGATAGATTTCAAATGAATAAATGAAAATCAGATTTCTGAAAAGTTTCACTTGTATGTGTATAAAAAACATATATTTCGGATACACTGTCATGAAGGAGAAATGAATATTTTTCTAGAAAAGTATAATTTTATATAAATCAAATCTGAATATTTTGACTTTTTCATAGAATAAGCTCAAAACTAATGATTTGTATGATTATTTGAATAAGTGTGTATTAAGCTCACGTAGAGACTGTTTTAGGGAAGAATTCAACTGCTTCTGTGACTTGTGGTGCATCTGTTGGTAACCTTGAAATTGAATTCAATGGTGAGCAGAGCAATGGTGTTCACTTTGCACCTCGTTATAATATACCCGGACACCTAATATTATTCAGATCGTGTCAGTAGTTTTGGAACTATTGAAAAAATTAGAAAGAATTTCAAATCTGAATAATTGCGGATCCATTGGACCGATTCTGTCTATTAACGAACTCACGCGGAATATTCCAACGTTTAAAGTGTCAAATCAATAGTTTTTTTCGTTCGAATGTTAAAGTATTTACGCACGGAATTACTTTTTAGCTCTAATTATTAATCACTGAGTATAACCTAGTCATTGGACACCATTTGTTGCTTAAAATTCAAAATTTACTGATAAGGCTATTATACGACCCTCACGAAATTTTATTCGTTGTTAAAAAAATATTAACAAGAATAGGAGGAATTTACAAGTATGAAAAACTTGAGAATCATTAGACTAATTTTGTCTATTAACTAACTCAAACGAGACAGTTGGACCTCAAACCAAACTTGAAAATTTCAAGAGTTTAACTCTTTGTACTCGAAAGTTAGAGTTACATTCCGAAAAAGTCACTGATTTGTGAGGATTTTGGGCTGGCAGCATTGGCCGGGCCATCACCATCAACGCCTAGCACTGAAAGTCGATAAATACTAACTTCGTTTAGCCTGAATTGAACACCGATGATATATGGTTTCAACAAAAGGGTGCTACATGCTACATTGGAAATTCTGCACGAGCGATCTGACGGCATGGTCATCTCACGTGCAGGGGATGTTAACTGGCCACAGAGATCGTGCGATTAGCCCCGTCAGAGTTTTTCTTGAGGGATTATATTGAGTCGCAGATCTAAACAAATAAACTACAAAAAACAGCTGCCCTCACGTTTATTTCGGATGCGTACTACCGAGCGAAGCCGTAACGGATATTTACAAGGTATTATATTTAATGACATCCATAGGCCTTTCAAATAAATAAAAAATTTCGAAGATATCTCACTCACACTTTGCTTCATTTAAATTTGAAGTGTGTATTTTACTTATTGAAAGTCATATTAGAATTTGTTGTTCAAAATTTCACAAAATATTTCCCATAATGATCAAACTTTTATATAGGAAGGACTACTAAAGCTTTCAATTTGAAGTTCACGTGAGTTCTGCAATAATATCAACCAGGGATTGCTGCTAGTGATTTGTGTCTACTCAGTTACCGCGAAACATCCATGATTCAAACTCTTTTTCTCTGAATTTGCTCTTTGCTGAAGGAACCTGCGAAGTATAATAAAATTATGATATTTGTCAATAATATCGTGTTAAAAATATGATTTTGAATAAGTCTGATTGAAACTAAGGAAATTTGGGAACAATTTGAAACAAAACACGGTTCACGCGCCATCTCGGAAGAATTTAATTTATTTAAATCTTTAACTACGGTCTATGTATTCCTAATTGAATAAATAAAATTGTGTTATTTCTTAAATTTATTTTATAATCAAACTGCAACTCATTTCTTATTTCAATTTCAGACCGTAAAGGCAAGGAAAACAAGACCAGCCCACCCGAGGTAAGTCATTTTTTCAACATGCATATGTGTTAGTGTGAGAATGAACTCTCTGTATATACCATTGCAACAAGCAGCAACTTGATAATTAAAAAATATAAAGGGTATCTATATTCTACTAGCTAGTAGAATGTAGATACCCGATGAAGCTACATCGTGAAACACCTGTTGTAGTACAAACATTTGTGTGGTAATAAAATATTGTCTCCTATATATTTTTAATTACAATGAGTTCCACCAAGTAAAGACCGAATCAATCAAAAAGTAAGTTGATAGAATGAAAGACGAATAACGCAAATAATTATCAAATTAAACTTTATTAAAAGATATTTAAATTTCGACTTCTTTAATTAAAAACGATCTACTCGTTATATCTCATTAGCACAGTCGAATAAAATTGTCATAAGAAACCCTAAACCTTCTTGGTTGACTGATAATATTCAAGTTATGATCAAATTAAAAAACCAAGCCTGCAAGTAATACAAATAGTCAGGAAATGGGTCACACTGGGTTAAGAAGTTAAGAAACCAAACCAATATAGCGATTTCTTACGAAAAAAAGTTTTATCTGGAGTCTCTCGTTAACGCTAATATCCATGGTGCTAAAACGTTGTAGATAAGGATCAATCAAACTTTGAATATCAAAACAGATTTAATCTGTTAGTCTTCTACAATTTTAATTTCAAAAAGTTTTATTCAAAAACTTTTATAATTAAATTAATATCTTATAAGCACTGCTTATATATTCAATAGACGTATGAAATCAATACTAATGAGTTTTCATATAATAATAATCCTTCTATCAAGTAAAAAACCGCTTCTTATTATTTTAAGGATCAATCAGCTTAACATTTACAACAAATCCCTGGTGTCATCAATACCTGATCCCTTAAATATACCTGATGAAAATTAATGATTACTTTTGACAAGCTTCCAGTAATGTTTCGACTAATCGCACTTAATTGAATATTTAGTCACGAAATAGAGAGCACATTTTTGACAGTCTCATGAATTTTGATGATATTCTTGTTTCAAGCTTCGGGAAATATTTGACTCAAATAAAGTCGGGAGCTACTGGTCTGGCTTAAATTAATCTCGAAATGCTTCAGTTATGTTGTCCTGAGATCGTGCCATATTTAAATAACATCATAAATTCTTGTATACTTGAATCTGCCGTTTCTGACTGCTGGAAAATCTCACATGTCACGCCGTTACCAAAAAAGAAGGTTATATCTCAACTGAGTGATTTACGTCCTATTAGTATTCTCCCTTGTTTATTAAAGATATTAGAACGGATTATGTGCGATCTAATTTTAGTGCATTTGAAGAAATACTGGAACTTCCAGCACAACATCACCCATCTCCACTGTTCCATACCTTGTCTTTATGGTCATCCATAAATGAGTTCCTCTTGCAGAACTCCTGCTTCAACGAGTCCATCCGTATTTCCGATGGCACATCGTATACTAATACTCTGTTGCCAAGTTTCCTTGGCTGCTCCACTTTCATACCTATACTCTCAAACTTTCCACACTTTCTGAGCTCTTCCAACTCCTCTCCGTCTCAATGACGATTCCACCTTCTCTTCTGCATTTACGCACAGCAGTAATCCTGACATTCATTTCAGGTGCTACCTCTGCCAACACTTTTTTCTCAACGTCCTCACTTTGTGCCTTTCCTTACACATCTCTCACTATCAATACGAAACTGAAGGATCGTGAGTGATATGAACAAGCGTACACAAGCTCTTGACTTCACGTCAGTGCATTTCCTCCTTTTTCATTCTTATTTCTTTGTGTTACAGGAGTCGCCACTTACTGAGAAGATTAGGGGTAATGCTGATATGGTAAGCTTTTCTGTTTATTTAATTTTAGAAAATAATACAATATTCTATTATTTGTTTAAAAAAATTCGATATACATTCTGTCAAGGAAGTACCGGGAATTATCGATTTAAATCTGGCGGGGCAATGAGGCAGGTAAAATTTTTTCCTAGGTTGGTACCACTGTCCTTAATTACTATGCCAAGCTTGAGCGGAATCTGTCAACTAGTGTGTTTGCAACAGCTGATTAAGTCAGTCGATGTCAGAGTGCGTGCCGATTTTTACTATGGGTGATTACGTTGAGCAAAGAATTTGTTTAAAGTTTTGTGTTGCAAATGAATTTTCGTGTGCGGATGCATTGAAAATGTTGCAAAAGGCCTTTGGTGATAATGCTCTATCGAAAACTCGTGCATATCAGTGGTACAGAGCCTTCTAGGACGGTCGTGAAGTGGTCGCCCATCGACGGCTTCGATCGAAGATAACGTCGATAAAATTAAGGAAAGGGTGCTGGAAAACCGTCGTACCAGCTTGAGAGAGATAGCACATGATCTTAAGATATCCCACGAGTCCGCACGTACGATTTTGATTGATATTTTGGGCATGAGAAAGGTGGCCGCACGACTCGTACCGAAAGACCTGAATTTTCTTCAAAAACGTCATCGCGAACAGGTTGCTTCAGACATGCTGGATCGCTGTAATTCCGATTCTACATTCATGGAACGCGTTATAACTGGTGATGAGACCTGGGTCTACGAGTACGATATGCAAACAAGCCAGCAATCATCGAAATGGGTGGCAAAAAATGAGCCGAAACCGAAAAAACCACGCCAAAGCAGCTCGAAAATGAAGGTGATGCTCATTGTTTTCTTCGATATCCGTAGCGTGTTGCACTACGAATTTATTCCAGAGGGTCAGACGGTAAACAAGGAGTATTACCTAGGCGTTATGAAACGTTTGCGTGAGCGTATCCGTAAGAAGCGGCCAAATTTGTGGGCGAACAACTCATGGATTTTGCATGACGATAACGCGCCTTCTCACCGAGCTACGATTGTGACTGACTTTCTCGCCAAAAACTCAACAAACGTGCTTCCGCAACCACCGTATTCGCCGGATTTGGCTCCCTGCGACTTTTTCCTATTCCCAAAACTAAAATTGCTCCTTCGTGGCACCCGTTTTGAGTCGATTGAAGCCATAAAACAAAATTCGGCGCGAGAGCTAAAGTCCATCCCGGAAAGCGCCTATAAAAAATGTTTCGATAATTGGAAGTGCCGTTGGCATAGATGTATTGGAGTAAATGGAGCCTATTTTGAAGGCGACCCAATAAATTTTGACGATTAAATGTAAAAATGTTATTTTAATTGAAAATTCCCGGTACTTTCTTGACAGAGTAGTATATCTTCATATATTAACTTATAAATTAATTCTTATGCACGTCCGGTTTATCATAAAGATTCAAATTGATGAGGAGTGTAGTAACAGAAGGTTCTTCGAATCGGAACTTAAGTCTCGGCTATGGACGATACATATTAGCGGCGATTTGGTATGTGAACTATTACACAGATGTAAGTTACACTATTCAGATTCGAATAACATCCTTTTACCACAGTTTGGGTGAAAGTGTTATGCGAACTGATGTGACCGTCTGAAAGCCCCTTTAAATATTCAGGAGAAGTGTGGTGAATGGAACACATGTTGCATTCAAAAATTTTTTGGTGGAAATAATAACAATTGAAGAATAGAATTAATAATTAAAATCAAACCTTAATGACAAATTTCATGTTGAAATTTTTACTACTTCATTTGTCATTTCGGTTTCGATAAAAATGTTGGGAAAAAATCTTTGAAATGACACTCCTCATCACTATACAAAATTACAGAACCCTGCTTGTATGATGCAGAGGGTTGAAATTATGGGAATGCAGAAAAGTTCTCCTCGAATGAGGAGATTTTATAAAATGCTTCGCAGAAATAGAAAGAAATGAGTTTTATTCATTTTCTGAACGAAATGCAAATATAAAAACTTTTAATTACATTAGAATTAGAGGCATAGAAAACATTTTTGTCCAATTTCCATTAATCTTTATTTCTTAATAACCGGTTTCATTATAATGTCAGATACACCATACAGTAGTTACAAGTATCAAACTAATTTCAGGGGGTATAATTTATGGGTTCACAATTGTAAGTCAATTATGGGTGAATTATTATTGTCCAGTTGACTGTTGAACATTTGGTGATATGAGTTCTGTTGAAGTTTATTTATTTCTGCACACTCAAACTTTTTTCCTTTAGTGACATATATGAATGACTTTAATATTATATGAAGATTCTGTATGTTTTATAATGGTGATATGTTCGAAACAATCGGATTTATTGTTAGAAGTTTATCAATGTTTGTCGGATCTATCCTATACTTGATACAGCAGAAACAATACATAAAAAGTATAAACCGGTATTTTTTCCCAGTTCATATCACTTTCCGGTAGGTGGGATCTTATCAGTTTTTGTCCGCAGAGTGACCGAATCATCAGGAGATATTGGATGGAGTATTCCGTTACTTTGTGATAGTTTATTTTAATGGAATGAAATGAGAAATTACTTTGTTCTCTATCACTTTTTATTATTACCGATATACAGTGACTCGAGTTTCGTAGTGTTTACTACATTTTCAAATTCAAATAATATTCAAATAAAGTTATTCTGAATTTCCCAAACTTTATTGTTATGTTTACAACAATCGTTTCGCTATCACAGTAGCATCATCAGGCAAGATTACATTTTGAATAACTAAGCTTGTTTCCGAAATCCGTTGCTATTTGTATTACAGTAAGTAAAATAAATTTCAATTCAAACTTGGGTAAATGTATTAAAAATAATAAAGACTGTACACATAAAATAAAATGGAAAGGCTTTTTACTTGATAGAAGAAATATAACAAAATTTGAATAACAAAACAAATTGAAATATGTTTATCTTCTACAATTTTAATTTCCAAAAGAATTTTTTTATTCAAAAACTTTTAGAATTAAATTAATGTCTAAAACAAGCACCGCTTACATTTAATAGACGTATAAAATCAAAACTCAATATACAATGTCAAATGAAATAAATAACCCAGCAGATATACGAAAGTAATTAAAATTAATAAATAAATATTCAAACGAGACAAAATTTTGTTTCTGGTCTTATCTTAAGAAATACTACTTGCCTTATAAAAACATGAACACACTTGAAGGACTTCCCAAAGAATATAATTTATTTGAGAGAACACTAGAAGATAAACATATTTCAATTTGTTTTGTTATTCAAATTTTGTACACATAAAGATGATAAATCGGGGGTTTATAAGTTAACCTGCGGTGATTGCCCTAAAGTTTACATAGGACAGACTGGAGGAACTTTCCGACATATAATTTGTGAACAGTTGAAGAGTTTCCTCAATAATAAAAGTAATTCTACATATTCCAACCCAAAACAGGACATACTTTCAACCATAACTTTGAAATTCTACATATAGAAAGTAAAAGTTATGCCTTAAATCTGTTAGAATCCCTAGAGATAAATAAACATAATAAAATTGGAATATTACTTAACGAACAAATAGATTTAAATAACTCACTTCTGTTAAATATATTCAGATAAGCTGGAGTTTGCAGAGACCGTTTTTGGGTTTTTAGTGCTCAATAAAAATTTATTGTACTTACTATAATATAAAAAGCAACGGATTTCGGAAACAAGCTTAGTTATTCAAAATGTAATCTTGCCTGATGATGCTACTGTGATAGCGAAACGATAGTTGTAAACATAACAATAAAGTTTGTGAAAATCAGAACAACCTTAATATGAATTTTCACCAAGGAAGGTCTGATTCAATTCAATATTTTCAAATTTAGTTATTCGAAATGTAAGATACCACCTATTTGAAGAAACTACTGATTGCGAAACAATGGTTGTATTAAATAAAAATAAAAATTTGTGAAAATCAGAATAAACTTTTCAATATTATCAAATTGCAAATGTCAAAAACATGTCCTGTAGAAGTTACATCAAGTTTTTTTTCCTTTTAATGACGAAAATAAAAATTAGTTATTAGTCTTTGTTTTTTTGACAATGAACATATTCATGTCAGGTTTCAATATACAGTTACAATTGCTAAGCTGAAAAAGAGGAAGTTTCAAATATAATGGGTAGTATTGGACTGAATAGACATTTAAGAAACAACTCAACGGAGAAACAATAATTTATTAATTTATTTTCAGGAACCAAACCAACCTCGACCACGATCTCCAGAAGCGACTGGTAAGATAGTTTTAATAAGAGCAATATTCTTTGTTTTGTTGAGCAGTCGTTTTAGAACTCCCATCATTTCGTCACAACGTATATTTTTTCCAAATTTTGAGCCGACAGTGGTTTCAACAATAACTTCGTACCAGCAAATGAATAATTTGTGGTAGATAAATTTCTGAAAAACAGTTTCAATACAAAGGCTTTTTGAGTCAAATTATGGACACCAACTTCGTGACTAGGCAAAATTCGCTGGGAGCTCGCGAATTGTGCTGATTAGGTATGGTTATTTTGAAAATCTCAGGAAAAAAGTTATAGATTATGACGAATACAACAAAGTTAATACAAAAGATTCTGTCTCGTTTATAGATTAAAATATTATTTATTTTAATTTTTTTCAAAACAAAATTATTTAAAGATTAGCAAGCACAATGCATATATGAGATTTTGGCATTCTGGTGTAAATATTATATTTGGTCGTATGAATGGCGTCTCGTCATCAGTTTTATAACAGATATATTGCAGACGGGTATTTACGATATGACAATATGATTTTACATATTAATGAACTAGCACCAAACTGCTTACCATATGTCAATGCTTTCATGAATTTTTGTATTTCTATCTCATATTGAATTAATGTTATGCAAATGTTTCTATATTCATGCGAATTATTTCAAAAGTGTTTCTTTAGCAGTAATTAATGAGCTTTTTCAGAATGTTTCACTATGAGCTGGACAAAAATATATGGTCGAGGAGATGACATAATGGCTTTTGATTAATGACATATACTCTGTGTTTGATGTCATTTTGGATCAAAATTTTGTTGAGTGTCTTTTATGTAAACTTGGAAATAACTGTTTCTTGTCATACCTTTGTATATTTTGGTACCCAATTCATATATAATAATAATAACAGTAATTTATTATCAAGCAAACGGCCATCGACCTTGGGTCCTTCAGCCTAATGTTGTTAATCAATACTAACACATATCTTCATAATATATACTGTAAATATGGTAATAAATTCTTTACAGTCAAAAAAAAAGTTATATATTTCTGTTTTGTAGTATTTTGAACAGGGTGTGCTTCAGGTGTTTTCTCCTGGTAATGTGTTCGTTATCGTTGTGGTATAGGGGTAGAATGTCATCCATTTCTCTGAGTTTTTTGAAAAATTTTTCATTTAGGGTGTTCAGTCTCGTTTTTATTGGTTCAACATTGGTTCTTGAATACAATAGTTGGTTAGATGGATTATGTAGGATGTTGTGGGGATGTGTCATTCTGGTTATTATCCGTAGTGCTGTTGTCTCGGCTACTTCAATATTTCTCATTGCTGGATATTTACAATTAGCGTATATTGGGTTACCGTACTCTAATAATGGTTGGCATAAGGTCTTGTGAATTTTTGTCGCATTTGCCACGCTTAATCCTTGTTTCCTGTATGTCGGTTTGGCAAAGTGTTTCGCTCTTGAAATTGTATTTTTTTGCTGTCTTTGTATGTAGGTTGAAGTTTAGTTTGTTATCAATATGCACTCCAAGGTATTTCATATTAGGTGCTGGCTTTATAATCTTTCCATTCATGTGTAATAAGGATGATGTAGGGGAAATTCTGTGGTCTATTATCACATATTGAGATTTGTCTGGATTCATTTGCATTCTCCACTTTCTGAACCAGTTGGGACTCTAGAAGGGACTGTAGTTTCTCAATACATTTTCTTAATGTCATGTGCTATCAGTGCTGTGATATCGATATTAATGTCATAGCAAAAAAAGTTGAATAGTAAGGCCTTGTTGAGGACAAAAGTATTCTGAATTAGTGGTATCGATTCTTATTGCCAATTTTCTGTCCAATTCATTTATATTTAATTCTAGAAATAATGTTTTGAAATAGGAGAAAACCTGCAAAGTTCGAGAATTTTTATTCTTGGTTGCCAAATTGGATTTCATTCTTTCAGTGCTGTCTATATTCTGAAAATTTACATGAAAAAAATTCTGAAGAATCAAAGTCAGTTTTCCAACAAGAAAAAAAACTGGTTCTCTTTCAAATAACAAATTTGTCACTTAGAGTCGCCGAATGCTGACATGAAATTATATCATTAAAAAGTTCACTGAAATTTCAAATTAATTTTGTTAGTAATCGAATTCCTCACTGTCGAACCCCTGAAGTATATTCGTAGTGATTTTCATAACTAACAACTTTGGCAGTTAATTATAATAGAATTTACGGAATATCAGTTTTTCTCAGCGAATACGAATCTTAGTGAAAATAAGCTATTTCGTTTTGGAGAAGAATTACATTCTTCAGATTTGTTATGAAAAGAATTTCTCTGAGCGAAAAGCGAGAGAAATTTACGCTAGCAGATTGCCACTTCAAATATAATTTAATATGATATTTAATAATAATAATATACCCATTAATATTCATCATAGCTAATAAAATTGAAAAAGGATTTGTAAACATAAACAATAACCTCTAATTCCGAAGAATCTGTAGCTTGTACGTGATTTCATAATTTAAGACTATCAAATAAAATAACCCCTCTAGGAGAGGATAAAAATAAATTAACTAACTACCGAAAATAATAATTAATGAAATCATAAAACTTTCTCCCAAAATATTTTCCTCCTCCTCTTCTCACCTTGTATTCATCAATATACCTACTACAAGTTCCTCTTCTAGTGTCTCGACTTTCCCACTGAAAAAACATTCAATTCTTCCCCCCAACAGATAAAATCCACCCCTTGATCCTCTTCCTATACAGCCCACTACAATCAATCCTCCTTATTTCACGTGATAGATGGAAAAATAGATTCGGTGCCAGATAACGCAACAACGCTGTGCCACAGATTTCGTGCATCGTTATAAATCCAAATCGATTCTCCTTCTGATGCTGTAGCTGTGAGTCATCTTATGAAAAATATTTTTTTTCCTTCCCCACCTCCATATGCATTTTGTTGCGAAATAGCTGTCTCACATTCATTAGTCCACTTTCATCATGAAGTAAACTATTGGAGAACTTCAATGGCCTTCCATGAATCCTGCTTGAAATCCACTTCTAAATCACATTCAGACTTTGCAAACGGTCAGCGTACAGCACAGTACAGCATGCGTAAGCGTCTGATATCGAGGTAATTCATCAGATATTTAAATCTGTATAGCCTGCTCCTTAATTTATTCACGTTGCTATTTACCTGAATTTTCCACCTGAGTTGTAGATCTGTTATGATTCCCAAATACTTAATAGAATCTTGGCTACTTGGAAACCCACTGATGAAGGAGGTCAAAGACAAGTACCTTGTTTAATTCATATTCAAAATCAAGACATTGTACGGGAACCATCTATCCAGAAGACACAAATTTTCTTCAATCACAGACTTAAAAGTTGCACAAGTGTTAGACTCATAGAGTATGGCTATAACATCTACGAAGTCCACAATTTTTCCCCACGCTCCAATATTAAATAGACCATCGATGTAAATGGTGCATAAAAGTGGGTCCAGTACAGTTCCCTGCGGAACTTCACACACAACTGTTATGGGTTCGCTGAAATCCCCGTCCAGCCTAATCACTTGCTCCAGACCAGTCAAATAACAAATCGTGAATTCGTGGACATAGCATCTTAGATTTTCAGTTCTTGAATATCAAGTTCCTAACAGTGAAAGTATTGGTATCTCCATCGGAGAGACTGCTCTGTTGCCGAGTTGCTTTTGATTGATTGTTGTGGAAACAACAGGAAATTCAACGCAAGTAAAATGCTTTTTCTACTAATTCATTAAATTCTGGAAAGTAAACAGAGATTTCGAGTGCCAACCACTGATAAGTTTCTATGAACCGAGCGTGTCCAAACTGCAACCTGATGCAATCGAATTAGCCTACAACTCAGTGCGACTACTATCACTCAGAGCTGTATGGGTATGTCTACGCCCGATAAGGTCAAACGTACACGAATAAATCTAAAGCGATCAAGATTGTTTGCAGTATGTCTACTCAGCCTAGCTGTGATGGATCAAATTAAGACAATCATTTCATCTTTCAAGGACTTCGATGCCAGATTAGATCTAATTAATGCTAAAATGGTGTCCCCAGAAGAAAAGTTTGACACCGGGCCATCCGCTGAGCCTAGTCCAAATTTTTTCGAGAAAGTTGCCGTTGAAGCAACAGAACGCATGAACAGATTCCGTAATTTGATATTTACTGGTATTCCAGAGAGTGGAAATAACCCAGCGGAAGCTTGAGAACATTATATCTGTGTTGTTGAGTAAGGATCCTTCGAAAATCGTTAAGACAATGAGAATAGGGCCTTCTTCTATGCCCAGGCTCCTGAAGGTTATTTTTGGGTGATAACTTGGCAACTAAACCAATTTTGAGGCATAAGAATATGCTGGCCGGTACCGAATTCAAAAATGTGAAAATAAGCGATGATCTCGGTCGAATTCCTAAGGAACTAAATGATCGATTAGAGGCAGGTGAGATAGGTATTACTATTAAGTACGTTAGGGGTTCACCTGATATAGTACCTATTTATCAGAAAACCAACTACGACATACCTTAACTGGACAATAATCTATGCAAACTTGGAAGCTCTCTTAGCAATATACAATGACCTTCTTGCGACAATTAACTATCATAAACCAGCATTTATTATGATAACCGAGACATGGCTTCACGGAGATCCCAAGTTCATTGGTTAGTACTCCAGATTATACAATCTATCGTCAGGACCACATTGACCGACGTGGAGGAGCCGTGTGTATATATTTACGTTATCTTTTTGAAAAACAATGTTTTCTATTGATTCGAAAAGGAATAAACCTTTCTCCAATGTTGTTGGGAGTCTTTTTATGTGTAAAAAGTAATATTTCTTCCTGTTGCCTGATCTGTGTTTACCGACCACCCCGAACAACATTTGATAATGGTTTATCCTTCTTTGAATCTATAGAAAACGTTGTTTCTAAAAAAGATAAAATATTCATAATAAAGGATTTTAACTAGCCAGATATATCATGGCATATTATGACATTACACCCACAAGCCAGAGCTCACAACTCTTTCTGGGTTTCGTTAATAGTTCATGCCTTCACTAATTAGTAGTAGAACCTACTAGATTTCGATGCGATCAGAAATCCTCAACATTGGACCTTGTTTAACTCCTGGTAGGGATTTGCTTCCAGATCTGGAATGTTTACCACCAATAGGCCTCTCGGATCATTTTGTCTCAAAATTTGATACAGGCAGCATACAGTAGAGCACCTAGAAAGACAATCTTTTTGTATTTCTTCATATCCAAGAACTCGGATACGGAAAATATCATGGATTTCACAAAAACCATGGATAACGGAAAATCTGCAAGTAATTATAAAATAGAAAAGATAAAAAAGATCTCGTTCGGAAACGGATTTGTTCCATGACAGGTGTCTATCGAACCAGTTAAGTACTAGGCTTAAAGAATGGAGGTTATTTTACGAGCAGAGGATCGCAGACAGCGACAACTCAAGAAATTTATACAAGTATGTCCGTCAGAAATAGTATAAAGTTAGCCAACTAGACATACGAAACTCTGATAGCACTATATGTTTTGAAGAAACCGACGTTGCCGAAATTTTTGGCAATACACTTTCGTCTATGTACACTAAAGAATCACTGCCATCTGTCTCAAGTTTGCTTAGATCTCAACAAGATCTGAAGGAGATATATTTCACTGAGGAAAGTATGTTGAAAAAAGTTGAAAAACTTGATGGTGTCAAATCTCCAGGTCCAGACAAAATAACCACACTCCTGTTGAAGATATGCCGTTGTCAACTGGCCTATCCACTGTGCGAGATCATAAGCAATTCTTCGAATCGACGACGACTGGTGGATCGCAACTGTGGCACCAGTTTTCAAGAATGGGGATAAGTTTGACGCATCTAACTTCAGACCTGTAAGCTTGACATCAGTAGTGGCTGACATCTGACATCGAATATAGTTTATACGCTTTCTCTATATGCGGATGATGCTAAAATTCACCATAACCCTATATCAGGTCGTAAAGTATTGCAGGAACACTTTCAAAGGATTGATGAGGGATGGAAGATCTGGCTACTTCCTATAAATATTGAGACATGCTGTGTTGCATCTGGGTAAAAACAATCCCTGCTCTCAGTATCTAATGAATGGCACCGAGCTACTCCAAGTTGAGGCACATAACGATCTCGATGTTATTATTACATCTGACTTGTCGTGGTCAAAGCACATTCAACGCCAAGAGAAAAAACGGCAACTTAACCATGTATCTTCTGGGCAGGTGTTTCAGGATATCGGTGGTGCAACTTTAGTTAAGCTATTTGAAACCTACATGCGTCTAATTTTGGAGTTTGTGAACTCTGTGTGGTATCATCCTCTTCTTCCGTACGGAAGAGTTTGGCCCACATACGAAGAACGTCTGCGATTATTGAACCTGCCGTAACTCGATACATGCCATTCTCGTGGCGATTTTATTGCTACCTATCATGCATTGACGGAGACCTCGTCCGCAATCGGTCACCTTTATCAGTTGAACTCTGATAATAGACTCCGTGGACACAGTTTAAAGCTTGTGCGCGGTGGTTTTCGTACGGCTCAGATGCAGTATTTTTTGGCCTCGAAAATGTAGCAATAAAATGATCAAGGTGCGATGTGCTAGGATTCACCCGTAAACTTTTCGTTTCGTTTTATCTTAATTATAACAATAATAAAAATTTATCAGAATGATTCACAAAGCATGTGACACAAAGCACTCATTTGATTATTTTCTGAAGGTGCTCAGATAAATTAACAAACAACCACCAATATTCAATAAAACAGATTTAAGCGCAGAAGAACGTAATGCTTCACTGTGCAAGGATTGACACATAATTTTAATATTATAATAATAATAATAATAATAATAATAACATTTATTAATTCCATAGAATCACACAGAGTAAAAATGGAACAAGTCAGACAGAAACAATACTCAGCCTTTAGAAAAGCTCTCTTTAAATTCACAAATACTGTATGGCTCACAATTCAAAACTAAAGCATACAGAGCTTTCTTAAATTTAAGGTGACAGGAAAGATTTCTTACACTCAAGGGCAACACATTATACAAACTAATGGCCATATATTCAACATTTTTTTCTCTTAAGGTGGTTTTATGTGTTGGTACAGTAAAAGGACACATTCTTCTTGTATTATTTAAATTTCTATAGGGCTCAAAATAATGGCTATGTTTACTGACAAAAATTAACAGTTTATATATATACAACCCACAAATTGTAAGAATGTTGTTGCTTTTAAAGAGACCCCTACATGATTCTCTGTATCCAAGATGCAACATAGTCCTAAGTGCTCGCTTCTGAATAACAAACAGAGCATTCACGTTGGAAGAGTTACCCCAGAAGATTATCCCGTATGACATAATGGACTGGAAATTAGCAAAATAGACTAGTTTTAAAAGCTCGAGGTCTACCTGTTTCCTTAGCATAAATAACAGGTAACAAACAGAATTTAATCCTCCTTTAAGTTTCTCAGTATGAGGTCCCCATTTAAGATGTTTATCTATTATAACCCCCAGAAAAACAACACTATCTTCAACCGCGACATAATTATCCGAGATTTTAATTGACAGAGGATATTGTATCTTAGATCTTTCGCTATAAAAAAATATACATTGGGTCTTGTCAATGTTCAAAAGAAGATTATGGTTACTAAACCATTCTCCTACAGATGTCAGCAAATTTTTGGTTTCCTCTGTGGCAGTAGAAATAATATGGAGCTTTAGTTGATAGTTGGTATCATCTGCGAACATACCCATTGAGTACTTTGCTGAAACTCCAGCCTTTGGCAACCGGTTTATATACACAATAAAGAGTGCAGGTCCTAGAATGCTTCCCTGTGGTACGCCCATAGTTATCTCTCTCTCATCTGACCTAAAAAGCTCACCATCCACCTCCATGACAACCATTTGCCTCCTGGATGACAAATAACTCTCGATGAGTTTCAACTGATTGTCCCTAATTCCACAGTCTTCCAGAATCTCCAACAGTATCTTATGTTCCACACAATCGAAGGCCTTTGACAGGTCCAAAAATAAGCCCATAGGTAGTTCATCCTGCTCAATAGTCGCCAAAACCTCTTTAATCACCTCATAAACTGCAGTTTCTATACTTCTATTCTTCACAAAGCCATGTTGTTGAACTGAAATGACATTAAATTTATGAAAAAAATTCATCAATCTGTTGTTCAAGATTTTTTCAAAGATTTTTGAGAACGATGGCAGTATGCTGATAGGTCTGTAGCTATTTGGATCCCCAGTAGGTCCTTTCTTGTACAGCGGTTTCACCATGGCAATTTTCAATTGGTCGGGAAAAATGCCTTCCTTAAAGCACCGATTTATAATGAAACTGAGAGGTGACAGAATTATATCAATAGAGGATTTAACAACCCTCACAGGAATCTCATCACAACCCCACGATTGCTTATTCCTCAAGGACCTTACAGTTTTCAGAACTTCCTCATTTGAAACTTCAAACATGAAAAAAGAATTATTAAGTCTTTCTCCACTTGTTGGAGCAGTTTTATTCAGGCTATCTGTCAGTGTGGAGGGAAAATCAGTGAAAAAATTGTTTAATTCATCAGGCAGTAGGGAGTTCTGATCGCTGGAAACAGGTGAAGAAGTCCTGCTCTTCGTCAGGGAATTTATGATCTTCCAGGAGGCTTTTGATCTATTATCAGAGTTCCGTATGAGGTTACTGAAGTGTTCTTTTTTTGCTTTGGACAGAAGAAGATCATATTGTTTTCTAGTAGAATTATATGAGGCAATTAATTCAGGTCTTGAAAAAGAAACAATATGCAGGATGTCAAGCTGCTTCTTGATATCAATCAATTCAGGTGTTAGTTTAAACTTTCTACTTGATGATGAGATATTGATATTTACTTTAGGAAAACAACGTTCAAATGTATCAGAAAATCTTGTGTGGAATACATACCAAAGTTCATTGGGATCGCCTGGATGAGTAAAAATATCATCCCAATTTAATCTAGATAAGTCTTGAAGGAAAATTTGGATAGACTCGTCATTTATTATTCTTTGTTTAAGGGTTTTTATTTTATTGTCATGAGTTGAACTGAAACTAGTAGTAAACTTGAGAGCTGAGTGATCAGAAATATGGTACTCAACCACCATAGTTTGGCCCACAAGAGATGTCACCACATTGTCTAAACAACTACCTGAGGAGGGACGTGTTGGTTGAAGATTTGTTACTTTCAGGTTGAAACTTTCCAGAAGTGATACGAAATCACTAACATCTGAGGAACTTGAAAGGATATTCAAATTAAAATCACCCACCAAGATGAACTCTGCTTTCTCCAGTGTACATCGCTCCAGAATAGTTCCAAGTCTCTCTAGAAATAGATCCACATCGGCTAGGGGCTGGGAATTAGGTCTATAAATACATATAATCAAAATTTTTTGATTGCCTAGAAAAATTTGAGCAGCGGAACACTCGATAACATTGGGTATTGAAAGTAAATTGTAATCTGACCTTTCAGTGCAGTTGAGTTCATTCCTACTGTAGATTGCCGTTCCACCATGGCTACCTTTCATACGGCAAAAGCTTGAAATTAGCTTATAGTCAACCAGTTTATACACCTGAAGTTCTTCCTTACACCTCCAATGTTCTGTAATTGCAAGTATATCAGCTTTTTCTTCCTGTGCCATCAACTGGAGCCCGTTCAGTGCTGTGCCCAAGGACCTAACATTTTGGAGGATGAGACTAAAGCTTCTAGCAGGCTTCGATTTTCTAACGTCGATGGAGGAGATTACGTCATCTGGTTTTGTCTGTTCTTCCGAAAAAAATTTCTGTCAAAGGAAAAATCTCTCAGGACAACTCCCTGAGGCCAGAAAGATTCACAAAACACCTTATTAAAAGCCCCAACTTTTAAAGATTCATGGACACAGCATGTGAATCACGTGAAGAATTTACTCTTCACCGAAGTCACAATGAATACAACACATCTTACAGTTAGACTAAATCAGATGAGCTCTACGCGAATTATATGGAATCCTCCTAACGTGAATGAGAATAAGTCGACTGTACGGATAGCTAGCTCTCAAACGAAATAGTTTCCATCTGTACCACCCACAAATAACTCTTATTCTTAAATAATATTACAATAATAAAAAGTTTTGCATATTCATTCTCCTGAGAAACCGGGCGATTGGGGATTTTTCATGTCTTATTTTATTCTTGATGAAGCTATCTTCCATGACTATTATTATTATTATTATTATACCATGATGAGAGTTGAGGCAAAGCCTATAAACTCACAAGAAAATATACAAGATATTGAAAAACAAAAAGTGCTTCGAAGAGAAGAAAAAACAAAAAAAAAGGAGTTATTCACAAGTGGTAAAATAGTCACCGACCGCCGCGATCACAACAGTACTGCCAAAGCGTAGAAGTTCTTGAACGCATTCACCGAGCGGAACAAACAACACTGTCAGGCAAACCATTCCAGGAACCAGACACACGGTTAGAGAGAAAATGTTGCCTACGAACCGTCGAAAAATTCTCTTTCTTGAGTTTGAAAGTGACCACGCAAACGTTCGTTCCGGTTGATCACGAACAGATGACGCATGTCAACACCAAACATTCCACGAAGGGCCCGGAACGTATCAATAAGATCCCCGCGCACTCTACGGTCAGCAAACGACGTTAGGTCCATTATCGCGAGCCTCGCGTCGTAATCGGGTCGTCGTATACTGTAGGGCAACCGCGTAACCTACCTCTGCAATCTGCAATCTCTGCAAGTACCGCAGCGTCGCGACACAACACTGGACTCCAAACTCCAAACTGTAGTCCGGCGAACTACAAGATAGGACGAATATAAGTCTTATGAAGAGCACTACACGTAGTTGGATCGCACCCACCAAATGCATTCTGTATTAAAAAGAGAGACCTTCTGGCCTTGCTGACAATAGGCAGTATGTGCTCTGTCCAGGACAAATCGTCTGTTATAACAACACCGAGATCACAATGGCTACTTGTAGAGGAAATTCCTTGGCCACAGAGATTGTACCGGACACGTGGGTTATTGGCACAGATGTGCAAAACTACACACTTCTCGATATTGAGAGGCCAGTCCTCGCACCAGAGTACTATAGAGTCCAAGTCACGCTGCAATGTTTGATCCCCAGGAATACCGTACAACTTCCTGTCATCAGCAAACTGAGAGCAGCATGAATCAATTCAGGTAGGTAAGTCGGAGATATACAGGAAAAAAAGTAAGGGTCCCAAAACGGAGGCCTGTGGTACGCCACTGGTCACCGGTCTGGGAGATGAGAGAGAGAGAGAGAGAGAGAGAGAGCGCGCTGCCAACTCTAACCTGAAATAAACGATTATGAAGAAATTCTGTAATCCACGCAAGAAGGTCACCTCGAAAGCCTAGATGATCGAGCACGTGCAAAAGCCGTTTGTGGGGTACACGATCAAAAGCACGAGAAAAGTCTAAGTATATCACTTCCACAGGATCGTTCTTATCAAGTGCTTTTAACCAATAATTGACGCATTCCAGAAGATTTGTTATCACTGAACGACCAGGAAAAAACCAAGTTGGCAATCGGGAACAACCTTGTTGTCTGAAGCAAATTTGAGGACGCAATCTAGGATCATACTCTCACAAATTTTGGCTGCAATAGGAACTAGGCTGATGGGACGATAGTTTGACGCATCAAGCTTGTCATCTTTTTTAAATATTGGAGTTATTATACAAGAGCATTCCGCCAGAATGAAGGTAGCGATGATGTTTCGAAAGATCTTGTGAAAATTCTAGACAGAGAAGAGGCTAGGGACTGAGCACACTCCTTAAGTACTTTCGATGGAAGACCGTCACCGCCAGGGGCAGAACGTGCGTTGAGAGCTGTAAGATGCTTTTCCACAACAATGGCAGGGGGAAAAGTTATACTTCCTAAGTCAGAGTTGACGCGGCTTATGCGGTTTTGGGGAGGTAAACCAGTCTCGACGGTGAAATCTGCAGCAAAAGTGTCTGCCAAAACATTAGTACATTCAGTGTTTCATTGATTCTTCAATGCAAAGATTTTTGTTTTCCTTTAAAGAGAGAATGCAATGTCATTGAATAACCAGAATCGGTTTTCCGTTAATATTAATTGAGAATGAAGAATGTATTAATAATTGGACCTTGACTGTAAACAGTTTTTTCCAATTTTTGCGAGAGGCTCTGCCCAGTCTATTTCAGGACATTTCTTTGTGTAACTTCCACAGACTTCGGTACTAGTATGACGGTTGCCCGTGCGATAAAGAATATACAACGGAATCTACACTCTCAATTTGTCCTGAAATGGATTGATGATTTGGGACTGTTTCACGGCCTACCCTTCTTCCAGACCTAACACCACTTGACTGTCATTTCGTGGATCGTATGAATAATTTAGTTTATGATAAGAGTGCTCGTTTCAAGTCAGAGAAGAGTTGATAGAGCGAATAGTAAAAGGTGATTAAATGAATTTCATCCCTTGGGTACAGTGTAGGTATTATCTTTGTAGTTAATGGCATGTGAGGAAGCTGGCTTTCCACTAAGTAGTCTCCACAATTCCTGAAAGTGGTTGTGTGATAAGGATACACCTTATCATCGCACAAAGAAAGAATAACTTCATTAGAGAAGAACCCAACCCGCTTCTAGTTTCGGCTCAATGTTTTGAGGGATCAATAATAATTATTATTATTATTTTAGCACTGCCAGGTCGCTGAAAATTCTTTCAATGCTTATTAAGGAATTGAACTCCACATGGGCCAAATTTTATAATATAATCCTCAGTCTTGTTTTCCGTCTTCTTCGATGTGCTTGTATTGGCTGTACATTATCAGTCACCCGAAATCATCTAGCAAATCATCAAAACATTTTCTAGGAAAAATGTATTTTCTGTGATTATTGTATTGCATATTCTCGAAACTTCGAAGATGAACCCGTAATATATCATAAAATTCGGACTGAGTGAATGACATATTTTGAGAAGGTTTTATATATATATATATACCTTTTATATTATTTATATATATAAAGGTTATATATATACTTAACCTTTTATATTGTTTTTTATCTCAAAAAAAAAATATATATATATATATATATATTAGGGCGTTTCGAAAAAAAAATTATTTTTCCTCGGAATTTTTACAACTAATGAACGATATATAGTATTGCAATACCCATTTATTATTTTTGTAGAGAATTTGACGCTCTACAAAAAAGGTCTGAAGTCAATTTTTGATAAATCAATTCAGTCAAAAGTTATTCAAGATCAAAGTTTAACTTACCCTCAATTCAGCTGTTTTATTGACTAATTTGACGAATTATTATGTTTTTAGAAAAATTGAAACGAAAACATTTTACAAAATATAAATTAGACTTCTGAAAACTGTTAATCTTTATTTCCTGCTTTATAGTAAATGTGGACAGGGTACTTAAAACGAATTATCAGTAACAGTTAACCCGACATTTGAAAATTCTGCTGTTGAAAATTAACATCCATCGTTCAATTGAGATCATTTTTTTAACATTAGTTAACATTAGTTTGAAGTTTTTTTAACTCAGAGAACTTAGAAATAAACTTTTCGTTTGTTTTGAAACCCGTTAACTTCTAAATTTGTAAGTATTATAAAAAAACAGCTGAATTGAGGGTAAGTTAAACTTTGATCTTGAATATTTTTTGACTGAATTGATTTATCAAAAATTGACTTCAGACCTTTTTTGTAGAGCGTTAAATTCTCTACAAAAATAATAAATGGGTATTGCAATACTATACATTTTTACATTTAATCGTCAAAATTTATTGGGTCGCCTTCAAAATAGGCTCCACTTGCTCCAATACATCTATGCCAACGGCACTTAAAATTATCGAAACATTTTTATAGGCGCCTTCCGGGATGGACTTTAGCTCTCGCGCCGAATTTTGTTTTATGGCTTCAATCGACTCAAAACGGGTGCCACGAAGGGGCAATTTTAGTTTTGGGAAGAAGAAAAAGTCGCAGGGAGCCAAATCCGGCGAATACGGTGGTTGCTGAAGCACGTTTGTTGAGTTTTTGGCGAGAAAGTCAGTCACAATCCATGAGTTGTTCGCCCACAAATTTGGCCGCTTCTTACGGATACGCTCACGCAAACGTTTCATAACGCCTAGGTAATACTCCTTGTTTACCGTCTGACCCTCTGGAACGAATTCGTAGTGCACCACGCCACGGATATCGAAGAAAACAATGAGCATCACCTTCATTTTCGAGCGGCTTTGGCGTGGTTTTTTCGGTTTCGGCTCATTTTTTGCCACCCATTCCGATGATTGCTGGCTTGTTTGCATATCGTACTCGTAGACCCAGGTCTCATCACCAGTTATAATGCGTTCCATGAATGTAGAATCGGAATTACAACGATCCAGCATGTCTGAAGCAACCTGTTCGCGATGAGGTTTTTGAAGAAAATTCAGGTTTTTCGGTACGAGTCGTGCGGCCACCTTTCTCATGCCCAAAATATCAATCAAAATCGTACGTGCGGACTCGTGGGATATCTTAAGATCATGTGCTATCTCTCTCAAGCTGGTACGACGGTTTTCCAGCACCCTTTCCTTAATTTTATCGACGTTATCTTCGATCGAAGCCGTCGATGGGCGTCCACTTCACGACCGTCCTTGAAGGCTCTGTACCACTGATATGCACGAGTTTTCGATAGAGCATTATCACCAAAGGCCTTTTGCAACATTTTCAATGCATCGGCACACGAAAATTCATTTGCAACACAAAACTTTAAACAAATTCTTTGCTCAACGTAATCACCCATAGTAAAAATCGGCACGCACTCTGACATCGACTGGCTTAATCAGCTGTTGCGAACACACTAGTTGACAGATCCCGCTCAAGCTTGGCATAGTAATTAAGGACAGTGGTACCAACCTAGGAAAAAATTTTTTTACCTGCCTCATTGCCCCGCCAGATTTAAATCGATAATTCCCGGTACTTTCTTGACAGAATGTTTATCGTTCATTAGTTGTAAAAATCAAAAGAAAAAAAAAACTTTTTTCCTGTGTTATTCTTATGGGGAAACGAAAAGTGCGATGCAGACAACCTAAATATTAATATTAAGGGCTCATATTTTCAGAGGCCTATTTTGGCATTAAAACGAAACTTTTGAGCGTGGTTCCGAGGAAAAATATTTTTTTTTTTAAACGCCCTAATATATATATAAGTTTTCAAAGATTGCCAACATCATGGTGTCCTTTCTGCACTCATTGATCAACAATTTACTGTATCTTTTTTATTAGAACTCTTCCCATCTTTTCCTGCAGGAAATAAGATTCACTTGACTGGAGGAAGTCCCAGAAAAATAGACAAGCAGGACTTTCTGCCTATCCAGGATGTGCCGCGCACTGGTAAGCAAGGACTCAAATAACTCCCCCTCTAAATGTTTAATATACAGTCTGCACATGCTTCTGGACAAGTGATTTTAGCGAAAGTCAGATTTCATGACGATACAGCTACAGAAATTTTCAACTTACCACCTTGACTGAAAAATATCACAAAAGAAGAAAAGTCTTATTGCAGATTTTTTCTGTGAAAATAATTTCTTTATTTCAAGTAATGAAGAAAGTGGTATTATAATATGAAATCAGTTAATAGTAAGACGTATAATTAACAATAGTTTATTTGAATAATACAAAATCTATTTCCAATTTTTCAATGTGATTTTTACCAGAGTGAGAAATTATATATCATAAAAACATATCTGAATGTAATAATAAATAATATGTGGCAGTTGGAAGCGGTATTCAAATGTTCATACATTTGTAATTTCATTAAAGATTTGTTTCGTGATTTTATTTAGTCCATTCACTTGTGAAGTACCCTGTCATATTCGAGCTGAAGCAATAGGTATAAAAAATTGGATCACGGAGTACATTGTTCAGATGAAAATATTTAGATTACAGAGCTTCGTGCCCTTATTACAGGTAAAATTCAATTTTAATTTGAATATCATAAAAACAGACTTTTAACTTCTTCAAGTTATATTGTTTTCGCCTTAAATTGTAGCTAGATTTCTTTTAATCGACATAAATTCCAATCTCTCCTACTGTAAACTTTATTTCACCTAATAATCAGGTTAGCATAGTTCCTAATAGAGATATATTAAGTTAAAAAGTTTTGTGTAAAAACAATCACAATTGATAGTGAATTAGATTTGATAGTTCAAAAATAGCTACCTACGGTTGGATTGTCTTCTATGATAAATGATTGAAATATGGTATCATGCGATTGCGGAAAATTCTTTTGTTAAGCATTAATATTAGGTCCATTGTTGAGAATCTCGTTTGATTAGTTATGAAATATATGTTTTGAAAATATTTTCAGTGAATTACCCTATCGAAATTTCTTATGAAAGCTTTTAATTTCTTCATTTACAATCAATCTCCTGATTTTAATTGGTAGCATGTTGATATTTTTCATCAGAGGGTGAGATTTTTAATGTAGCTCTCCCCCCCTAATCGAGGAATTTAAACCATTCAAGTACTTGATATTTCCATTTGACAAAACTAAAATTAGAAATTTAAATTCTCCAAGCAATTTTTCCCAAACTGACTGAATTTTCTTAATTAATCTAATGTAATCATTATCTGCTTCAAATTCTCAAAACGAACACATACAAATTCATAACTCTCTACTAAGAACACTATCCTACACCCTGATGTGTTTCTACAATTTGCATGAAGAAACGCGTGAACATATTAATTCTGAAGTGTCAAAAGTTCACTATCATTTTCTGAAGTTTTATTATTTGAAACGGTTAATCTTTTTTTATTTTCATCCATTGATACTGACTTATCTACTTTCAGCGATGAGGACGAAATATAGTAGTAGGCAGATCTCCTACGACACTTTGTGGACGCATGGTGAGTAAAACACCCAATTTTATGCTACTATTTCAACTCTTAATATAACTTGCTTAAAATCACCAATTCCTTCATTCACTTTCATATACATTTATATATATTATACATAATATATTTCCACAATTTTTCATCTCTCCGGGGTATTAATTTCAAACTGCCGTCAGTAAAAGCTCTAAATTGAGATAATGATATTTTCACACCCATTCCAACTAGAGAAGAGATTACATTTTTCGATGTTTTCCATAGTTTCAATGTGCCACTGTATTCAAATTCAAATCAAAAAGACATCATTCTGTTAGCGTTTTTCCGAACAACTGTTATAATAAATGATTATTTACACTCAAAAACTCATTTATTATTCAATTATTCAATCTTCCACATAAAGAACGAAATGAGATAAAAATCTTCATGTTTTATCATAAGTAAAGAAAAACATCTCACTTAATCACAGCATCTTTCAAAGAATTTAAAATCGTTGGTGAAATGTGAATTTCGTGAATGTTTTTATAATCTGTATTTCCACCCTTTACCTTAATTCAAGTGTAAATATCGAATATCGATTTATTCAATCCTCGAAATCTGCTTGATTCTGATATTCTCTAAATTTTGAAATTCATACCCCGATGTACGTTAAAAACTACAATATGAGCAATTTTTTGTGAATCCATGTCCCCATCAGATGAAAAATCAACGAGTTCTGGTTTTACATAAGACATTCAAAGAGGAATAAACTGCTGCTGCACATTCGGACACGGCCTGGCTGATATTTTATGGAATAAGAACACTTATTCGATCAATAAAAATATAAATGAGTCAATATTTAATTTCACACACTCTGCTCCAAATATAATAGGGATAACGCGAATATTTTCAGCTAACGCTATATTAATATGACATAAAATAATATAGGATATTTTTTTCAGAAGAAGAACTAACAAGATTGAAGCTGTGTTGTACAACCTTAAAGAGGATGGACAATAATTGTGGGTACCTTATGATACCTCCCGGGCAAATAGAACGGTTTGTCCATAATAGGGATATGGTAATTGTTTCGAATATGTAGTTTGAACTAAATATTAAGAATCTTTTTTCAGGTGTATCATCTAATACAGGGTACACCAAAGCTTATAATGGACAAAAGGGAGGTCAACAAGATACCCAGGACAATTATTATCCCTCGAGGTAAATCTTATTATTTTAAATCTTCATTTTCTTTAATTATACGTTTGAAATTTGTAAGCACCGTAAAATTCAAACAAAACCTATTTTGTTTGATTAGTATTGTTTGGTTAAGGTAATTTATACAATGCTAAACTATTGGAAATATGGAATAATCGTCATCTGAAAATATTGGGAAAAATATGGAAAAAATTCAAATGATCCCATAGGAACCATAAGACTGTCTTTGTCGGTTAACGTCGGGATATTCAGGCTCCAAACCTACCGTGAAACTTTCAAGTCTGGAGATTTTTTCGTTCGAAAGTGTTCGGTCGTATCGGACGAACAGAGTTACTTTTGATCTCGGTTCCTTCAGCAGCGAGTCCAACGTAGTCTCTCATGACTATTTTCAGCTACAACTTCGAAAATTACATACATTTGGCCAGAAGAATAGCATGCTGATCTTTGGAACAAGCACTTCTCAAAAACTGAATATCTCAATTTTTTTATTGAAGGATGTTTTTTAAAACAAAAAAAATACAGATCAATTTTCCGGAATCTCTACAGAATTTAAATCTAAATAAATCTCTCTAAAACATTCAGAATTAAATTTTAAACATGGCCTCGATAACACTGTATAACTTCATAGACATATACGTATATTATTACACATGTGGTGGAAATTAACTAATAAAGAATTGAATAAATAACTTTATTTTATATTTCCTTTGATTCGTTATTAGTTGATTTCCACCACATGTGATGATAATCTTTATGTCTATGAAGTGCTAAAGTGTTATCTCAGGGATGCTTCTAAATCTAATTGTGTTTCAAAGAGATTTATTTAGATCAAAATCTGTCGAGGTTCCGGAGAATTGTTCCAGTTATTATCTGTAATATTCAAAAAACTTCTTCATGGTGAATTTTCAATAAAAAAATGGTTGGATTTCGTTTCACTATCGGAATAGTGAAGCTTGAATCAAGTATGTTTTCTTTACTTGATAAATATCGAAATGTTTCACCAAGTGTCCTAAATACATATAGGAAACGCTGATAAGATCAATTAATGTTTTCTCGAATATTTGTACAAATTTCTTTAATTTTGTAATTCATCAATCTTCTACATGTAAAAGTCCAATTGAGAGCTTCCAATTTACTTATTCAAGAATCGAGAAAGGTAATTGCTCTGCTTCCTGGTACTTTTTCCAAAATGAACACGTCACTGTGACAGTAAAAGGATATGAAACGCGTTTACAGCAACTATAGCTTCGAAGATGACAAGTTAAAAGATCAGGAAAGGTAATCATGTTTCGATCTTTTTTCTATATTTTCGAATATTGGCGCATCAGTGTAGCATAATAATAAAATATGAGTAGGAATCATGGTCACAGGCTTTGAAGGTGACTAGACTACTGGTAAAAAGGGTCAGAGATGAATTTCTCGCGTATTATGGGCGTACGAACTTCCCCGCTGAGGTAACAGAAAAAGTAGGAATGTCTAATATTACAGTCAGCAACTTCTCAAGTTGTAGAGGTATTAATGCCACAAGTATTTGGTATGAAAAATCCAGAATAGCTGAAAAATATAATATAATCGAGGTCCAATTTTCGAACCCATCCACCATTTTATTCAGGAATAATATCATTTAATGGTTCTTACATATGGATATTACTAAAGTTACTCTTAATCCAATCGCTCAAATTATAATAACGCTTTTAAAATATTGGCATTGAACAATTCTTGGAAAAAATTAAGATTTGAGCGTGAGTTTGATAATTTAATTTTTTTAAATAGATTCACTATCTACAATTGATCTAAGGATCTGAGTTCATGGGAAATTTTTTTCTATAAATATATCATACATACATAAATGTATGAATGTTCACCTTTTATTCAAAAAAGTTGTTGTTTAGCATTTTACAATAGAGGTATAACAATTTATTATTTATGTATGAACGCACACTTGAATGTTTTTCATTTTCTGTCAAGTTATCAGTCAAGTTGAACATTTAAATAAGTGTTTCACAAAGGAGCAACGTTTAAAAACTGTTAAAATTACCATCGAAATTTGCTTGTCGCAAACTTAAAGTGCTTTGTCCAATTCTCGGCTGTAATAATGTTTTAGCAAAACAGCCACTGCGTACTATACTGGGAAAGTTCAAGAAAACATTTGCACCTTGAATGTTTCTCTATAAATAAAAATGCATTTCCACAGAAATCATAAACAACAAATTTTTTTAAAATTGTAAACTTCAGAATTTTGAATGGTAAAACAGTAATTTCCAAAGATGTTTCAATTATGAGAAAATTCCAAATTATTAGAATGAATCAGTTCAATCTATGTATCAATGATTTTTGTTTCAGATGTCCACCACAGCTTCACCAATATAGGTGACCAACATTTAAGTCTTCTCTACACCATCTTAATTGAGTAATATGTATATAAAATCTGACCCAAATATACGAGAACAGCTCAATGAGAAAAAGATATTTTTTGCTCAGAGGCTTCATCACCGGGTGAGTTTTTGTAACTATATGCATCGAGTAAGAGATCCAAATTATGACCATATTAATTTGAAAGTGAATCTGCATCGAAATAGCCTGGAAAAATCTCATATTCATTTATTTTTGATGTACATGGAACTTTCGCAACAATTATGCCTTTTCGCAAAGTATAAACTAACATGAAACAGTGATTTTTAAGATAATATATGGAGAACCGGAATGTAATGTCGTTTCTGCTTCTGTCGATATCTGATTGTTAGTTGTCAGTTCATTGTGTACTTCGAAGTCCTGTCAAAGACATTTTAAGGTTATTGTTCACTTCTAAATAATTATATATTAGACTTTTTTTTTGCAATTTGGGATGGATTTGCCAAACAAATATCAGAAGATCATATCCAGCATTGTATGCTTTTTGAGTTTCGCAAAGGTAGTAATGCAAGGGTTGCGGCCAAAAACATTTGCGATGTTTATCCAAATGCATTAGACGTTCGTAAATACCGAAGATGATTCTTTTGGTTCAGATCCGGTAATTTTGATCTCTCCTATCGATCAGGAAGACCAACAACATTAGACAACATTCTAAAGGCTGAAGTTGAAGCAAATCCATATCAGACAATCGAGAAACTCTCAAACACCCTCAAACAATCTTAGCCGACCATCCAAGAACATTTGCAGCAAATTTGAAAAATAAGTAGAGCATGTGTTTGGGCCCCCATAATCTGTCCGAAGAGAAGAAATCCAACCGATCCATCAGATGCAACGTATTGCTTCAACGGCATCATACAGAACCGTTTTTTGTTCGCTTCATCACTGGAGACGAAAAATGGGTCCCATATTATTATTATCATTATTATCCTGATACTCCTAGATCTTCTCTGAAGATCCCTCAGAAGCTTTTTGAGCTTGTACGAGTAAGGAGTTCAGTTGTGTTCTGGGTAGGCTTTGTTACTGCGATCTTTCGCCACTTTAGGTCAAAGCACTGTTAATTTTTGACCCAACAGTGATATGATAAAACAAAACGAAGTACGGTAATGCCGCGTTCACATTCCAAAAAGGCGTTTCTGTGCGTTTGGTGGAGTATACGCGGAATTGTTCATTTTGATGTACTGAAACCTGGACAAATTTTTAATGCAGATTTTTATTGTGAACAATTGAATCGAGTGAACCAATCTTTAATCTAAAAATATCCGACGATTGTCAACAGAAAAGCAATGCAAGACTGCAAGACGAATCTTGGAAAAAATTAATGAATTGGGGTGAGAGGTACTGCATCACCCACCACAGTGTCCCGATATCGATTCCGATCCCTACAACACATTTTCTTACTGCCAAAAATTTTGAAAATTTGAATGAGGTCCAAAATGGCATCTCTAGATATTTTACTCAAAAAACAGTTGATTTTTATCTGTCCGGCCTTGAAGATTTGCACACTAGATAGTAAAAGGTTGTTGATATTGAAGGTGATTACGTTATTTATTGAAAATAAAAACTTTTTCATCATTTTTTCTTTTCAATATAATTTATAAATGCGACATTACTTTCCGGCAATCTAATACTTTGTACACTTGGTTTATTTTCTCTTCGATAGTAATCAGCGATTATAACAAGAACTATTTTTGAGCAATTTGAATGAAATGATTTCATATTAATGCAAATTTGGATGGAAAACCCATCTGCCTTCTGCGCACCATCAGCGCTTTTCTAGAAATATGTTCATTGTAAATGCTAAAAATCAAAGAAATCTGAATATAGAGCTCTACCAACTTTATGAGGAATTTCAGTTTCAGTTTAAAAGTTCAATATGAGTATTTCTATTTTTATGAAATAATTTGGGCGGAAATGGATAAAAATGGAGTATAAAGTTATAATTAACTCTCGTATCCTTGAAATAATTTTGATGAATTACATCTGTAGGTTTTAAAGTGTCGACTGGCACGAATATTCTTTGGAACAATATTTTACTATTCGGTCTACGTAAGTGGAAAACATGTACGTAAGAGGATTGCTATTTTAGTTTTGAGATATGATAACTGTAGTTTAAATATATCAAATCTTACATCATCTTCTTAAAGTTTGACTTTTTAATGGTGCAAATACTCAGTTCGTGTTGTCATACTAGTGCTATTCGTGTTGTCATACTAGTTCTCTTTGTGTTGTCATACTAGTTCTATTCGCATTGTTTACAGATACTTGAAACATTCATTTTGATCAAAAAATGGTGTTAAATCGTGAATATTTTCATGCCATGATTTTCTATGACTTTCGATATCGATTAAAGTAATAGCGGTAGGCCGATAAACCATGTAAGATTTTTTTTTTAATGAAGCACCATCTCAAACCACCGTGGTTTTCTTTATTCAATCGGAGTCGCACTTCGCTAAGGCGATATCTTGAAGATTGTCTTAAACTGTCTCTTGAAGTAGAAAGTATCGATGCTCTACGTGAACTGATATTTCAAGATCGTCGTGTGACATGCCGTGATATTCAGGCATACCTGGGCTATGGTTCCACTCACCTACATTAAATACTGCACAAGCATTTAGCCGTTAAAAACATTTAATCGCTGTGCTTCGAAAGATCTCTATAAAACCTCAAGGAATCCTGAAGTTATGCATATGAACCCAAAATTAAAAAAAAATTGTTCGTGCATGAAGCACTTCGAAACAAATGGTCGCCTATTTTTTCCGAAATAACTGGAAATGTTGCAACAGTTCCGTTGAAGCAACGTAGAACAGTCAAGTTTGAATGGGATACCAGTATTTCTTTGCTAGAAAAGCCTTCGAAATATCAGGGAAACCAATCACAGAGGACGAAGCATTTTGCAACACGATAGTGCAAGCTTTCACACATTAGCTCAAATAAAAATATTTTTGAGCAGTCAAAACATCGAACTGATGAATCATCCGCAGTACTTCTTCGGCACTTAATGATTTTTTTGTGCCCACAGATCAAAAATGATTTGCGGGGTTAACGTTGTTCGGCGTCTTAAGAAGCAGTTGATGAGTTCAAATCATGTTTCACGCTGATTAGACGCATATTGTGCTCCCGATTATAAAATTGTTTTATTGAAGGGATATAAGATTTCTTAACGACTGTGACTTCTCCAACCACTCAACATACGTACTTACAATTTAGCATAGTGAAAAAATCGGGAAATATAATATAATTCTTCAGTTATGCCACTAACCAAAAATCAGAAAGATGAAATCAAACAGTGCATCATGGAATTTTTGTCTGATAAGGAATTCTTATCGGCATTGACCAACAAGGTGGCAGATGTTATTACCCAGGTGATAAATGACCGGCTCGATAACATCGACGAGAAATTAAAAGAGGTCCAAAAACAATGCAATGAAAAGACAGCTGAAGTTGATATCTTGAAGAATAAAATTGAAAATTTGGAGCGGGAAAATAGATTGAAACAGTTGCGTCTTTGTGGCCTGGAGGAAATAAGAGGCGAAAACCTGAATGAGCGGATTGAGAATATTTTTGGTCAAAGGTTTGGGGAACGCGATTTTCAAATTGAAAAGTGCTACAGAGTGGGTTCGAAAAATGGAAAATCGAATAGGCCTATAGTAATTCATTTTAATTCGATGAATTCCAGGAATGAACTCTTCTATAGCAAGAAGAAGTTGAAAGGAACGAAATTGACTCTAACGGAAGGGTTAACCAAGAACAGTTATGATCTTCTCATCAAGGCAAAGAAGAAGGTGGGCATGAGGAAGGCATGGTCGAAGATGGGTCGAATTTTTGTGGAATTGTTCGGGAGAGGACATGTAATTAATTCCATTCAAGATTTAAATGAACTTGTGAAGTAAATTAGGGAGCATAATTTGGTTATATATTTTTTTTTGGCTACTTTATTACGTTGTTCTCTGATTATTATAGGTGAACTGTATTTTTGTATTTTTGTTTTAGGATATAGATTGTCTTGAAGTGTTTTATCCTTGTTTCCACATTAAACTGCTGCGTACTGATGAAATAATTATTATGGGATATATGGAATTGAGCACGGGTGAGTGAGAATGGGTCAGTTTTCTTTTTGTTTTTTCAATGTCAGATCTTTGTTTCCCCATTTGACCGATTTTAAATCTCTCTTGTTGAGTAAAAGTTTTGATTTTGTAGGTCTCTGTGAATCTTGGCTGAATGATTCCATTCCTACCGATTCAAGAAGTATTAATGGCTATCGCTGCGTGAGGTTGGATCGGGGCTCAAGGAAGGGCGGAATTGTAATATTTCTTTCAGATAAAATAACGTATGAAGTAATTGTAAGTGACTGTTCAGTGCACTTAGAGCAGGTTTGGGTAAGGTTCAAGTATAATAAGAGAGTTTTCATCATAGGAACGCTTTACAGACCACCCAGGGGAAGTTTTCCCAAATTTTTAGAATCGTTTGAAGAAACTGTTTCTTCTGTTATAGCGGAGTGTGATGAGTTGATATGCGGTGGGGATGTAAACGTTAATTTTTTGAGTGATGGTGATAGTAGAGTTAAGGGTTTTGAACGTTCAATTGCTCTGTTTGACTTAGTACAGGTTATGGATAGCCCTACATGTTTTGGACCTGGTTCGGCTAGTTTACTAGATGTGATAATCGTTGAAAAAAATCTACAAGAGAGATATCATTTCGACAGCATAAACATGGATATGATTTCGGATCACTGGTTGGTTTTTGGTGAGGCTATTGATGGGGAGGCGGACTCGGATGAGGGAACTGTTAAGATCAGGTGTTTGCGTCGGATAGAACAGGACGTTTTTAAAGATTACTTGATGAATACTCCGTTCGAAAATATAATATACATAGGTGATATTGATGGTAAAGTGGATCACTTCAATCATTTAATGATAGATCTTTTTGATGAATTGGCGCCCATTAGAACTATTAAGTGTAGAAGGAACTACAAGCCTTGGTTCACGTCCACAATACAGAGTATGACTCGCCTCAAACATAGGGCACTTCACAAATTTCAACGGGATAAAACATCGGAAAATTGGGAATATTATAGGAAAATTCGGAATGAGACGTCGGCCGCCGTGAATCGAGAGAAAAAGGCTTATCTACAATATTCAATAGGAAACGAAAGAAATCCCAGGTCCCTGTGGAAAAAAATTGCGGAACTCAATGTGCACAATAGGTCATCCAAAAAAAAGTTGCCGTCAGACTTAGATCAGCCGGAACAATTGAACAAATGGTTTTTAAATGTTGTTCCTGGTGGGGGTGCAAGTGTTGAGTCAGTTGTTGATTATTACAACTCCAAAGACTTCACGTTGTTCAGCGAAAAGCTTGTTTTTGAGCTGACAAAGGAGGAGGAGGTTTCTGAAATTCTGGGATCAATTCACTCCAATGCAATTGGGCCGGATGGACTTAATATAGAAATGTTGATACGTTGTAGCCCATATATACTCAAGTTTCTGACCAACATTTTTAACAGCTGCATTCTGGACTCGAGATTCCCTAGGGAGTGGAAAATTTCGAGAGTGTTACCGCTCCCAAAGGTGGCTAATCCTAGTAATTTCAACGAGGTTCGTCCGATATCCATAATATCTCCGTGTGCAAAGATTTTTGAAAGAATATTAGCGAATAGAGTGAAGTCTCACCTGGAGAAATTTAATGTCTTACCAGCTCGACAGTCAGGTTTCAGGAGGGGGTTTGGTTGTTGCACGGCTCTTCTTGATGTTGTAGACTCTATAATCGCTGCAGTGGATCGGGGTGAAGTTTGCGTTTTGACACTATTGGATTATTCTAAGGCGTTTGATAGAGTAAACCATCAAATACTCATTGCATTGTTGAAGCATATAGGATTCTCTTTGTCTGCCATTCAGTTAGTGAGGGAGTACCTGCGAGATCGACGTCAGTATGTGGAGACCTCGTCGGGAAGATCGCAAACAGGCAGTGTGGAGTCTGGGGTCCCACAGGGCTCGGTACTGGCACCTATTCTCTTCTGTATATACACTGTCTTCATTACTGATGGCCTTAAGTTTTGTACTGACTTTCGGTACGCAGATGACACGCAGCTCCTGTACTCTTTTTTGGCTTCGGATATTATTAGAGCAAATCAGGAGATAAATTCAGATCTTGATCGCTTGTCAGCCGACTCCCTGAAGCACGATTTATTACTGAATCCGGATAAAACAAAGGTTCTTGTCTTTAGTGGTAAGGCTGCTGAGGTCGTTAAAGGGCTGAAATTGAGAGTCAATGGAAGTGAGATTGCAGCCGTTGAGTCGGCTAGGAACTTGGGAGTCATTCTAGACGTTGAGCTTCGGTTCACTGAGCATATATCATTATGTCTTCAGAGAGCCTACACCGCATTAAGAAGTCTTTATCCCCATAGGCATTTCCTTCCGCAGAAGCTTAAGATATTGCTTACTGATTCACTTGTCCTAAGCCATTTTAACTTTTGTGACGTGTTGTATGGTCCCTGTTTGCGTCTTGACGACAAAGTGAGAATCCAACGGGTTCAACGTGCCTGTCTTCGCTTTATTTATGGAGTTAGAAAGTATGAACCAGTCATTCATAAGTTGAAATGCTGTAGTTGGTTGAGTATGGATCAAAGACGTGAGCTTCACTCTGCAGTATTATTTCGTTCAATTATATGCTTTGAATCACCACCCTATTTGTATAATAAAATACGTTTCAGGTCAGATGTTCACAATGTAAATGTAAGGTTCAGGGGTATGATTTCTCCACCAGTTTTCAGGACTGCCTTATTTCGACGTTCATTTTCTTTTTCTGTATAATCGCTTACCTGCTCATCTCAAGTGCTGCAAACCAGAGGTGCTTAAGTCCAATTATCGAAAACTGCTCCTCTCTTCAAGTGTGTAGTATGGACTTTAAGACTACGTACTTACAATCTGGCGTGTGATTGTAATTGTTTCTCCTCAGGGTGTGCTCAATCCATGATATGTTTTTGTTGGCGCGGTGTGTGGAACGTGGGTGAAATTTTGGTAATTTTTTTTTTTTTTACATTTTTCGGTGTCACAGTAATAACAGCTATGCTGATGTGAGACCATTTGCAATATAAAAATTGTTTTTTTCTTTTTTGTAGGCAGTGGATATCTGCTTTGTAGCTCTTATAAAATTGCAATAAACGTATTATTATTATTATTATTATTATTATATGTTTTGAGGTACCTTAATCGCAATGAAAAAATGCTTCAAAAATTGGTTTAGATGCATGCAAAAGTGGAGAATATTCTTAAGAACAGTAAAGCAATTTCTAGTCAAAAATATTCATTCTTATTTGTCTAAGATAAAATATACTAAAAGTATAATAATAACCTATGTACTGCATTTCCAATATAACATTGAGTAAACGTGCACTTTTAGTTGATATTGGTCCATATTTTTCTTAAAGTTTCGAAACTAATTTTTCACTAGATATTTTACATAAATTACGGTTTTTATACTTTCATCACATGCTGGAGAAGATTGAAAATTCAAGAATAATTGAACAAAGTTGAATCTTTGACTGTGTCTATGCATATTTTCCATTAATACTAATACTTGTTCAATGCCAAATTGTTATAGTAGATCAGTATTAGAATTATAAATAATGTCATACACTATGGATTAACTAAAAGATAAAACCAAATTTGTTTTTTATGAATCCGACATTAGTATATGTTTAACAAAATTCTGGATCTTATAAATATGATTTTTTGAGAACTGTCGACCTTTGACCAATTCCAATTGATATTTGATACATATACTCACTGCAGAGTTATCAATATTTAATATTAGTTCTACTTCTGTTTATTCACAATTGTGATATTTTGAGATTCGATAAAACCAGTATAGATCTTTCTTCTTGGAAATGAATTGAAATAATTTTAATTGAATTTGTATAAACTAGGAACAATAATATTCATTTTTATACTTAATTTATGGTCCAAATATTAGTCATGTTGAAATAAGCTTTCAAGCATTCTAGGAATGTGATTTTCAGATAACATGAGAAAATAAGGACCAAATTAAAAAGTCCACTTTGCTTTACATATTGATGTTAAATCCTAATTTCATTTATCATTCCATGCTAGATTCATTAATTTCATGTGTAGTAAATTGTCAATTAGAATATTATAAAAGCCCACATTATATTGATAATGATTATTATGAATTTCATGTGTAGCGAATTGTCAATCAGAAGATTATAATAGACCTCATTATTTTGATATCTTCATGCAACCAAATTGTAAGTACTTTGATTACCAATTTTTACACTGAGTCCGAGGACTTCTCAAAGACATGTCGTCCGTTGCGTTCGCGCGATATTGAAATATCAGTGCTGAATACGCGTTCTTGTCAAGAGCAAGTGGAATTTACGAACTCTAGCAACATGTCTGTCACAGTTACTGACGACCAATTTCAAGTTCAATAGACCATACAATACAATCCCCCACGCGACAGTGGCGTCATCGGGTAATTTTTCAAAGTGCTCGTCTCGATTCGATGGCTCTAAAGACAGTTATGTCAATGCATTTTGGACGATGTTGAAATTTTTTCTTACTGTACGAAACTATTGGGACCGAAAAATTGGCCATATAAAATTAATCGCGAGTTGTTCGAAGAAGAACGGGACTGTAAAGTGAAAATGAACATTTTAATCTGCAAGTGTCATTCTATTCTCACGCTGTTAATAATTGGAATTCTAACTGAAGATACCCAAATAAACTACGGTTTATTGAATGTGAAAATTCGGAAAAGGTACACATTGATCAAGTCATAACTTTCATTGTTCTCCTTCTGAAAGCTTGCTCTCTGGAAGAAATTTTTGTGGACTATTTCAATCAGTTCCTCAGATCCCAAGAGTGAAGTGAAAAATATACACATACCTCGATTTGCTTTTTAGAAAAACATTGATCACACAAAAGACGAATGTCGAAAGCTATCAGGCATACAACATAAAGGTGAAAACAAACCATCCGTGCATAAGTTGACGTTTCAGGAAACAGTAGTGACGTTGACTTCAGGTTCGACTGGGCCCATTTGTTATGGTTGTAAAGTTCAGATTTGCAAGAAATCTTCTTCGTCTTCTATTGATTTTTCTTGTGCTGAAATATCGTTAGATGCTTCAAATGGTAATCGTATAGTCAGCTTCCACCTCGCTTAAGACCACTGCTTAAGATGAATATTCTCAGTTACAATCGATATACTAGATATCACAGCTAAACAGACCATCGCAAGACCTTCCTTATTCAAGATCCTACAAGAAACGAACTAAATATTCAGAAGCAGAACTTTCATGAAGAAACTTACAGATGGCTCCTCAACCATAGAAAATATTTTTGTTTCTCCTCCAGGGACGTATCATTCCAACAACTGATCATACCTGGGACAGGAAATTGTGCGATGCTTGAAATAGATTTTATTATCATCGATGCAAAAATACAACTGATCGATGCTTATCAAGTCTTTCTGTTAAAGATGCACAGTAAAAATTGAAATTTTAAACCTAAAACATCTACCAAAGATTTACATGTGACTTGTGTCGAAACCTTATGGCATGAAGAGGGTAAAATGCGGATACGATTATCGAATATTTTGGATAAAAACAGCGATATTGTCAAGAAAACTGGTGAACCTACACGATACGCGAGCATTCCATCAATACAAAGGACCATTCAACTGACACCATATAGGATGTCTTCAACTCGTAATGAATAGATTGAGATTGTACATGATAAGCAATAAGATCGATTCAGAAATACGCCGATGGAAAGCATTGCAAAGTTACTCCATATGCAGAAGCAGATCAAGAGTGAATAACTACACATACCCAAAACTCGAGTGTCAAAGGTCCACAAAGAAGGGTCCATACATCATCACTTAAGTGATGTCACCTGTCAGTTATCAGGTAGCAACTCCAGATTCCTTAGTCAAACCATTGATAGTTTATCATATAAACGTGTTGCATCCATACTACGGGTCTGCTGAACAAGAACTGGTTGTCCAGATTCAAAAGAGATGACAGTCCGGCAAGAAAGAGAAGAGCTAGAAATGTTCATGATTCCTCCAAAAACTTTGTGCAGATCATGGGGGGAGGAGTTTCTATAGCAACCCCCATTACTTTGAGGATCTGACCCTGTTCATGAGATTCTGCTGTACCGTGAGATCAATCGATGTTCTGGGGACGCAAGTAAATTGAGCCCCATTTTCGGTCCCAAGTACATACCTAATTCCGTTCGTTCAATGATTTCAATCAAAGTACCCAAAACCTCTTAAAATGTGAATTATAATCTTCAAAACCGAAATGATTGATTAGATGGGAATTATGAGATTTGAAAATGTTCAATGTTAATATGTATCCATATATGTATATGTGTATTCAAATATATACCAAAAAATTTTCATAGAAAATTACAAAATGAAAATAAAATAAAAAATAGGAACAAATCTGTCAACTAACCCAAAAACCAAAAGAAAAAAAAGATCCAGATGGACAACAAAGTATTCGAAAATATGAAAAAAAAAATGTTTAAATACAAAATGAAAATAATTGAAAAAATCAAACAATTTGTCAACGAATACAGAATATCTATTATTTTCTGATGAAAATATATCAAAAGATCTAGGAGGACACAAAAAAGGAATCCATAAATGTTAGAATGATTATATAATTTCAGTTGGAATCTTACGTCCGGAATCGATTCACTTTAAGCTCCATCGATTACAAATATGGACGCATAATATTATAAATAGCCTATCGTCCAAATATATTTTATAATTATTTAATAATGATAATTAATGGAAGACAATCAGAAATTGAATATAAAAATAATAATATTTATTGAATATTTGAACCTATGATGGTTCTGCATCACGTGTGTTGTATGATGAATTTTATCGATGGATATAAATTCCAATTGAAATGAAATTTTGGTCGAACATTTTTCATTTTTATATTCACGGAAACAGACAATAGTACTACCTACTCAAATACAAAAAAATATTCAAACTATTTGATATTAATCAAATTCAATCAATGCTAAGTTGAAAACAGATAAGAAAAGGACATATATTTATTGGAATTAGTCAAAAAATCGTCATGATCCTACCTTCAGAATATATGAATTTTTCAGTGCTGTCAAACGATATGGATCAGACTCAGATAAAAGTTCTATGTTTATCAATAGATTGTCAAATAATTCAGGTATTTTCTTTCTTGCATGTATGACTAACTTTTTTCAGATAACATCCGAATGAAAAGTTTAATTATTTATAATAATATATTAATTTCTCCCTTTGCATATCCGTACCAAGAGCGAAGAAGGCATTTTGCAATAACAATATGCTGCAAATTTTCAGTTGAGAATGATCTCAAATAATAACATCGGATCTACCTGTAAAAAATTCTTTGCTATTTAGTACTGTTCATGAACGTAATAATTGAGAAAAATTGGAATTAATTGAAAACTTGATTTTAAATACCAAATAGAAATATTGTTCTGTCTGATATGTTCACGGACTAATAGATTAAATTTTGATAGATAACTTTATCAAAAATTTATTTAGTTTGAAGTAATAGAAATCAACATGAATGTTGTAGAATATATATCACAAGAATCACTGATTTAAAAGATAACGCCTTCAATGCTTTCATTTTTTCCTCGCAATATTTTCCCAAGATAAAGATAATTTACCACTAATATCGATAAGGAATAAAAAGAGTGAATTCGGGAGAAACTGCAATTCTTATCATATATAGATAATTTTTGGAAATGTCCAAATGTTGGATATCCCTTTCAAGGAAGTTATTACTTAAATATCCGTAGTTTAACATTATTTTTTCATAGAGGCTTTAAATCATGAGAATATTTTCCAATGGATGCAAGTCAAAATTATCTTTGTGAACTAAAGAAATTGATATTATGAATAGTAGGACTTTGTTTTTGAAAATTATTTTCGTATTACAAAGTTGATAATAATTTTCTGTATGATGTATTTTAATACTTGAATTTCTTATTAATTCTGGAAACTTAGAATAGGGTAAAATTGATTCATGTAATAAATTGAAGCTATGAAGTGAATGGAGTGTTGTCAAGTAGCTTCTAACTCTTTATCCGGAGGTGGCGTTTCGTTCCGAGCATGCGCACCTAAACTCTTCAGATAGGCGTGGTGCGCATGTCTGTCTATGACGTCAGTGTCCTTGTTGCACGGTGGAACGTCAGTAGTCGAACGCTTGTTCTCTGCCCTACTTAAACCCGGCGAGGACGGATGAATTAAGTATTGTCTGATACTAGTCGCGCCCCTTATATGCTACATCGGGAAGCTGCAACAGAGCAGAGTAGGATTTTGCGAAAGGATTCGGCACGTCACTGAATGTAGTCCAGCAAAGCTTAGAGCTGGTTGGTTTTCGTCTGAGCATTATTTACAACTTTCAGTTGAAAAGTTAGGAGATTCATCTGTTCTACCTCTTATAATGCTGGTACTGTTTGGAGGAACTTGAGATTACTTGATAATTTATGGAATATATCAACGTATTTATTTTTCAGATCATTAGAATTATAGCAATTTGCTTCTGATTCCTTATCAATGCTTTTTTATTCTTTTCTATGCTTTTCAAATAGTTCTTGTAAAGTTCTTCATTATTGGAATCTAGAGTTCCAGATAGAATTTTCGAGTTATTGGATTTTTGATATAAGTTGGATTATCATCTAAAGAGTAATTTTTTTGCTGACCTTTTCCGATTTGTTTTTTCTAAACTGAACGATCTATATTTTTCCAGATTTTATTTTTAAACTATTCCGAAATTTCATTGAGATTCTATAAATAATTTTCGACATAATTTGGTAATTGTTTGTTATGAGTTCTTTCTATTGACAAAGACTAATTCAGATCCGCCTGTACAATATTTTGTGTATTTTACAAAAATCTTGAATGACATTATTTTTGAATTCTGATCCATTATCGCAAGTGATTTTGCTAGGAATACTATAATGACTAAAAGAAAGTAGTGATTTGTCTAAAATTTCTGTTCCTGTTTTCTGCAAAAGGGTTTAAAATTGACCGAATCTAGAAAAAGAGTCTAGAATGCTCAAAACATTTGTTTGATTGAATATAATTGAATATAATCATGATAAATGTGAGTGAAAGGTTTGAACCTACAGGATTGGGTCTAAACTGTAATTGGATAGGTGTTCTTTCATATTTACTTTTTTGACATAATTCACACGCGATAATGGAATTTTGAACATCTTTGTTCATGTTTGGCCAATAATAGCTACGTTTCAAATTAATTGAATTTTCTCCTAAGCCACGACATATCGTTTTAGTCTCATGATATTGTTGTATCCTAAGAAGTTGTTCTTCTTTCTCCCCAACTTCTTCTAAATATCTTTTCGAAATTTTCAAAACAATAGTTTTGTAATCGAATTTTTCTTGTAAACGTTTTATAAGAGGCTTTTATAATTCTTTTGAAACAAAATATAAAGTATAAGATTTCTTGGGTTGTACATATTCTTGAATGAACTTGAACAAATCGTTATCAATTGAATTAATGGATACTCGGAATCTGTCTTTATATCCATATAATTTAGGTTTTGTGACAATACATTAACATGCTGTTTTTGATAAAACTTATGAAGGAGAATAATTCTGACTTCTTTCTGTATAAGGAAGTTCCAGAAAAGGGGTTCTCTACATTTCTGTGAACAGTTAAGTCTTCAGTTTCTCACTCAGTTAAATTTTCATTCTGTTCATCATTTTCATCTGCGGAATTCAAAAGATTTGAATATTTATCTATTTCTTCATCAGCTGTAGTTTGCAATTAAAATGAGATCATCTTCGATACCATTGAACTCGATTAAATTTTTATCGACATATATTGATAAATGATAAATAATCATGTTTATATCGCCAAATACATATTTCAGTATTTTCAAAATAATTGACCATTCAAATTGGTCAAATCTACATGCAATTCGCGGTAAAGCTAAATATTTATCGCCATTAATATCGCATATTTTCCTAAAATTCAAAAGTGACTGAAAATCTGTTTCATATTCAAGTTTTTAATAATGATAATTTTTACTGATTAAATAGTAAATATTCTTATTATTCTTTCGGATTGTAGCGACTTGGACAACTGTTTTATTTTGATTGTTGAGTCTTTCTATTTCATCATATTCATTCCTGAATTCTAACTCAATTTCTTTATTCGTTTTGAAATCTTGCGATACGCTATGTACTAGTGCGTAACTTTCAGGGGATTGAGATAAATCACCTTCTTTTTCTTTAATATTCGCGGAATGTTTAATACTATTATTTTCAATAAGAATTAGTAAGATTTCAAACGTAAATTAACAAGTTGGGTCAGTTCCGCAGTTGTGATTGAAGTGACCTACCTGCCCTAGGGTCTATGGTCACTGCCCCTATCGGCGCGGTATTTTGGCATACGCCCAATCAGCACGCAAAACCAATTAGTAGTCCCCCGTTGCTTCCAGTATAGACTGGTAGCTTCGAAGCACTATCCTTCCTCTACTGGCTATGCACTGTCAAAGAAGAGTGTTGGGTTGTTTAATGTGACCTACCTGCCCTCAGACCTACGGTCACAACCCCCATGGGCGCGGGATTAGAATCCGCCGAATCAGCGCGCCACGATTAATTCGCAACTTCCAGTTTGGCTTCAGCTTCCAAGACTTAGGCCCCCACTGGCATAGGACGCAGCACTATTCAAACTACATCTAATTATGCATGTTAGCTCCTGAGTTGGAATACGCAACTCACACGCCGAAGGGACAGAACCCCTCTAGCCCAGCTATGCACTGTCAATGCCCGAGTTGTTTGGGACGCAACTCACACGCCGAAGGGGCTTCTTTGCATCCACCGTCTTTCGACCGCTAGAGGCCCAGACTCGCCGGAGACAACCCACTCGAACCGGGTTCAAGCACAGCATTAAGCGTGGTCGGGACCCCTAAAACTCCGGGTCAGCCCAAGTTATCCAGGCACAAGAACTGCGACCCTGCACGGCAGAGTACCCTTCTGTCAGGCTTCCAACCACTGCCTCCACGAAACCAACCCTAATTTGGGTGACCAGGAGTACGAATACCACAGCGGGCCAAACAACTCACCCGTAGTAGCCTTGTTTCCAAAAGGAGCCATTGAGACCAACGGTCGCCGAGAAGAGTTAAACTCTATGCCAGAATCCACGAACTTGAAGAAACTAACACGTCATAGTATCCCTCCCCTTAAAGCTAACACATATCTATTTCTGACGCAATCGCTCTAATGGACAGAAGACCTGCAATCAGATAGAATCACGCCAGTTTAGTGGGTTAGGGCCCTGTGCTGCAACACCCATCCCAACTAGTTGGGTCATATTCATAATCAGAATTATACATGTCGCTATGTGAAAATAGCTCTTAACCGACGTTATTGCCATTCGGGAATACCCCCGAAGTTGAAAAAAAAAAGGATATTTGGACAGGAATATAGAGTATCTGCGTCAGTATAACAAGAAGGAACCAACAGGGATCCCCTCTACAAAAGGGATCGCCGTGTTGATCCCAGGACTCAGCTGCATGAGCAAAGTGTCCCTATTTGGTGGTTATGAAACACCAAAGCACAGAAACAACACAAATAACAGCTTTCCAGCGGAAATCCCTCTCCCAAAAAGGACCGCTGTTGCTGTTCGACTGTTGAAAGCAAGGCCCCGAAGCTCGTAGAAAAGTGGCTCAAGAATCCAAAAATGGGGCTGAAGATGGGGCGAGCAGAGGGCGTGTATTCCCAGATAGAAAGCGTCCCCTCGTTCTCTAGCCAGCGCGCCCTGTTCCTAGGTCAAGAATGGGAGAGCAGCAAACAGTCCGCTACCATAAAAAGTCAAAGGTCCCTTTGTTCCTCCTGAAGCGCTGACCATTCAAGGGCCCATAGGCACGTTCCAGGAGCCACAAGTATGGATTACAAAACTCTAATCAGTCGCTGGATAGCATGACTCTGCAGGCGACAACTACCTCGTACGATTCCAAGCTTTGTTTAAGGATAGTTAATGGTTGTGGGACAACATGATGGAATGGTACGCAATAAAGAAATAGAAAGAAAGGAGAATAAGAATAGGAAGTTTCTGCTTCAGGCATCATAACTTCAAGTTTTTTTCGCCATCTCGTTAAAGAGTTAGGTTTTTTCAAAGAAAATAGCCAAACTAAGGGTTTAAGATTAGTGTAAATTTTGAATTTTCTTCCGTATAGGTGAGGCCTGAAATGTTGACACGACCAAACAATGGATAACAGTTTCTTCTCGATCACAATGTATCGGGGTTCAGCTTCATTTAAAGTTCTACTTGCCAAAGCAATTGGAAAATCAGTGGGCGGCTATCTTGAGATAATATCGAGCCTATCGAAAATCCAGATGCATCGGTAGTTAAATCAAAAGGTTCGTTGAAATCGGGATATTGTAATATAGGATGTTTTAATGAATTTCTTCACAATCTTCAAAGGTTTCAACGTATTTTGGATCGTCTATATTCATTTTGGAACTTTTATTCAAGCAATTCGTAAGAGGTTTGCTGATTTTTGCAATGTTCTATATGAATTTCCAATAATATCCGCCTAAACCTAGAAATGATTCAATTTTATCATTCATATTCATAATCAAATTAATCTTAATTTCATTAAGATTAGGCTTAATTCCTTCTGCTGTAAAAATATGACCTAAAATTTTGATTTTAGTTTCGAAAAAATGGCATTTGTCTAATTAAAATAAATTAATCCGGCTGACCTGTACCTAAAATCATTTATAGAACTTTCTATTACCATAACTCATACTCCTTACTAATGATTTGTCTAATTTTTTTTCAAATTATCCTATTTGAATGCTTCGAGAATATTATGAATGTCTGCTAAATGTTTTATCGAATCTGAAAATATATCCACGTCATCCATGTAAGCCTAACAATTTATGCCTATATAATTTCTCAATACTTAATTCATTAGTCTTTGAGGGAACTTCATCTATCGTTCGAATTTTATGTTTTATTCGACAAGAAAAATTCAAGCTTGCCCTGGGCAAAGCATCTTTGTTAGACTGAAAAATTTTCATTAATTGGCTACTCATTTTAGGTTCTAAATGACTAAGGTCCACTGGTATTTCTGTAGGATTTTGGCAAACTTGTTGATACTTGAAAGGAATTCGACTATATTCATTTCCTGAAATTTGATTCTTGGAATCTAACATTAATCCGTATTTATTCAAAAAATCTGCGCCTATCAAACCATCATTATTTTTTTGAAATTTATACAATATAGAGGGATGTAAATCATCAAAAGCAAATTCTGAAAATAATGGCAGTATTACTTTTTCATTAGACGTTTCTTGCTTCATGCAAGCAGTGTAGCAATGTAATTGCTTCGTTAAAAATATTACCAGGAAAATTATTATGAGTAAATCTAGAGTCTATCAAACATGCTGAACATCCACTATCAATTAATAATCTGCATTAAGGGATTTCAAGTTCAATATACGGTAACTACTAAGTATTATCTAATGTGGAATTTAAGTCAATTTGTTTTCTGAAATAGTTTCTTGAAAATTTCGTTTATTTGAAAAATTACTTCTTGGAGTAGAAGGATGTAGAAGTCTTGTTTAAAAGTATTCAGTTTTTGAGCAGAACCGACACAATCACAATAGTTCTTCTCAATGAGACCCGCACAATCTCATCCTTGTAGCTAAATATGTTTTTTATCAAAAACTTTGTTTACAAAAACAGAAATATTCATTTGGAAAACTAGAGAGTAAAGAAAAAGCTCAAATATTATGTGAAAATCAGCTTCGGATACGATGTAATAATAATTTAAAACTTTCTCTTATCTCAATAAAAATCATTCAGCACATGTGTTGGTGCAGCTGCTATGTTGAATTTCACAAAGTAACAAAATGTAACAGGTATATTCATTGCATGGAAATAGAATGATTGATTAATAAATAGAATATGAGGTCCGGATTATGAAATTATGAAAGGTCTTTCATTAACGGCGCCCCATTTTGTTTTGTAAATAAAACACATTATTGATTCTAAAATTATTGAAATTTTCATTTCTTCTGAGGGATCTTCACAGAAGATCTAGAAGTATCAGGACAATAATAATAATAATTATAGAGTACAACAGATATCATTCGTTATGAAACAAAACATCATTTAAATGTCTACCACGGAAACGCTGGCAGGAATGAAGTCGTTGCACCCAGTTTTCCATGATTGTCTCATTCAAATCAGGTTTTATGTTAGAAATTGCTCGTTCAATATTGATTTGTAAAGCGTCTGAATTTACTGGATGATGGCTGTAAACCAATGACTTAATGTTACCCAAAGAAAGAAGTCCAATGGAGTTGAATCGCAGGAACGAGGGGGATAATTTATCGGTCCATTTATTGAAGTAATTGATTTAAGTGTATCACCGAATACACTTTAAATGATCTATTGGTTTGAGTTCTTGGCTTAAAACAATTTCATATAGATTTAAACCAAGGTTTTTTCATGAAATTCGTCACAAAGACGTCTGTGAGATGCCAAGTTCTTGTGAACGTCGACAAATCGATAAATTTTGGTCTTCTCGAATACATTCACGTACGGCAGCATAATACATTTGAATTATTTGTAAACGTTGTAAGAGTGAGTACCTTTCCATGATGAGTGCGGGCAGCTCATTGAGCTCATAGAGTATTGGGCTCATGACCGGAAGGTCCGGGTTCGAATCGTGTCCAGGTGGAAAAAATTTTTTTATTTGGCCAGGTGTCGGCCACCATTTTACTTTTGGGTCGAAAATTAACAGTGCTGTGACCTCTGACCTAAAGTGGCGCAAGATCGCAGTAACAAAGCCTACCCAGAACACAATTGAACTCCTGACTCGCACAAGCTGAAAAATCTCCTGAGGGATCTTCACAGAGAATCTAGGGGTATCATGATGATAATAATAATAATAATAAAAATGATTAAATGGTAGACATTGAGACATTGGAAAAAACAATTGTTAGTGTCACAAATAAAAATGGCTGCCATGCGTGAGTAATTTCAATTTAAAAATGGGGCGTTCCCATTGAAAGACCCTTTATATATATATATATATATATATATATACAATATATATATATATATATATATATATATATACAATATATATATATATATATATATATATATATATATATATATATATATATATATATGGATTCGCAGTTCGTTGTCACCTCCGTCAAGTCCATTCGACATAGTTCCTATTAATAAATACGAACGGAAGACAAAGAATCAGATTTACTAAAGAGGGAAAAACTTTTCTTTCAAAAAATGTTTTCTTATATGAACCAGACCTTGTCTGGTTTATATAAGAATGAGTTTAATAATCTGGATTAAATAAGCGTCGATTTGAAAACTTAAGAATGGAAAATCATTGGGTTCAATTAAATGCTTTTTTCCATAAGAATTTGATTTTGAAATAAAACTTTTTGATTAATTTCCATACGGTCAGTTTGTAGATCTGCCAGACTGTTAAAATGGATTTGGGTTATTTCGGCTAGGAATATCTACGACAATCTTGACTTTTCCAGGAATCCATAATTGCGTTCCAGGATCCAGCAAGGAATAAATGATCGTCGGTTTGAAAACTGAAAATTTATCATTACAGATGCTAATAGTTCTGCTAATAGATCAAGCGGAATGTGATAATGCATTTCAGTATTCTCAGGCATGAGGTATTTCGGCAATCTTGACGATTTAATTGAGATGAAAATTTTTGTTAGGAATTATATTTTGTCCCATGTCACTTTAACAATCATTTTGTAATGATGAATATGTGTTGTATTTTGACGATTTACTAGAGAATTTTTTTGAGTCTACAGGAACTGTTATGAATAATTAGTATGATCGCTAGTGCCAAAATGTTTTCTGGAAAGAACAGAGGATTGAATTTATTTGGAAGACAAAATTTCCTTGTGAATTTATCTGCTAGACTTGAAACATTTGTGAACAGATTGTTATTTCCTCATTGGTCCCCGAAAAACACTTCCTCCGGATATTTATTGCTTGATAGAATTAGAATGTATGGTACACGAACAAAATTGAGCGTTTGGATCTTCTGCACTGCTGACTTCGTATATAGTAGGTCCTCGTGCTCGCAGGATCTTGTATGGTCCATTTCTTTTGCGGGCCAGTTTATGTGAGACTCCTTTTGCTTGGTTTCTTAGTACGTGTGTATTTAGCCAGACTAAGTCATTCGCCTGGTACCTTGGGCTAGTACGCCCTTTTGGGTTTGCGTATTTCAGGCGATGGTTCTGACTATCTTCCAAATTTTGTTGGGAAACTCTCAGGGTTTCTTCTAGCTGTAATAGTTTTGGCGTAATGTCTGCTACACAGTTATCATTGATCAAAATTTCTCGAAAATCTCGGTGGGCTTTTCCAGGTGATCGCAGTTCCCCTCCGAACATTAGGTATGGTGGGGAGAAAATGGTGCTGTTTGTAACAGTTGAATTCATTCCAAATCTTATGGCTGGCAATTTCGTGACCACTTTCGATGGTTTTTGATGTTTTTATGTCTCGGTTTCTTCTTTCGGTTGGATTTGCTTCAGGGTGGTAAACCGGAACTGAGTGATGCTCTATGCCCATGCAAAGGGTAAGCTTTTGCATCACGGCGCTGACGAATTGTACGATATTATCTGTGATGATCTTTCGAGGAATGCCGTTATGGAGGCAAACTACATCTCATAAGATTGGCGGCACATTGGGCTACCAATGCCGTCTTCAGTGGGAATAGTTCTACCCATTTCGTTACTATATCTTCTATTACCAGTATCCAACGATATCCTTCCTCCGTTTCGGGTAATGGTCCTATGATATATTTCATCCATCGGGGTGTATTCCATTGTATTTCATTAGTCTTGTTCCAGTTTGTCGTCTATTTGTTTTTGAATTTTTTGTTCAAATTCATGATCATCAGTAGGGTTCGGTTTGAATTGTTCTTTGAGTTCGTTTCCGAATAAATTTGCCTTTTCTAAGTCGGTGACTGCTGTTTACTATGGAAAGTGGTGGGATTTGTGTGTTCGATTTTCTTAATGCCCTTGGCTATTTTCCAGGGGTGTTCAGTGCCTCCATTGATTCTCTACATGAAGTTGTTAAATTTATTGTTATGGGCATCTGTCAGTTATTGGTGAAGTTCATTCGTTAGCCTACTTAATTCTGTTTTCTCTTCTGGTGCTAGGGTTCTATTGTATCTCTTTTTGGCTTTTCTGTTTATTTCGAGTAGGTCCTGAAGTTCAGGTGTTAGTTGGGTCGAATTGTAGTTCTTGACATCTTCGATTGTTGTTGCGGCTGTTAAGGCTTCTTGGATTTCTTTTTCGGGTGTGCGTATATTCTCCTGTCAGTGCTCTTGTCTTCTCTGGTTTCTTCGGAGTGATATATTGGTCCTCCTCATATTTCGTTTTCTTCCCTCCTATCTTTCTCTTTCTAGTCTCTTTCTTCATTCTTGGATAGAAGGTACTTTTCCCTCTTTTGAAAGTAATCGGCTAACCTGGTGATCTTTTCAATTGAGGGACGTCAAATGTGAGTGTTGTTTGTGACATCTTGATTTCGATTGGAATGCGTCCGCTCTAGTACACTTTCATTTTTTCCATTTGATGTTTTTGCTGAACTCTTATGGTTACTCGGTGGTTATTGTGGATACTACTGGTCGTCGCTGGAACGTCCACTTGGGGCGACCTCCTACCCCGCGCAGCGTTGAGGAACTAGTTTCGGGGTGTTCGCCTTACACCATACAGATTTATGTTAATCTAAAATTCTCCAAATATTCAATTAATACCTGTAGAGAACTTCTGTATATTAATCTGTATTTACTTTGTGTACCTAAATGCGTGGTTTAATACCTTCTGTCTTTTGTTCAGTTTTCAGTTCATCTGATTATGAAGTAAATACCTAGGAATACAATCACGAAGTACGTAAAAATTGGTTGTATTTTTGGTAGTAAAATATATTAATTTCTAAATACTTTAAAATATCTCAGTTATGTTGTAAAATTGACAGAATGCTAAATGATTCCAGAGTTACTCTCATTTAAAATTTCATCTTTCCAATACTTTTCAATATACAAATCGGATCGAGTTCAAATTAAACATTTAGATATAAAATAACGTCACGGAGCTCATACATAATTTCGAGAAGATAAATTATGAGAATTTTTTTAACCTTCAATTCAAATCTTCACAGATGAACGTTTGAAACCTGAAAATATATCTATACAGAAACCGACAAATTCCAATAACTCTGAAAGCCTAACGAATCGTTAATAGAAATTTCGAACTAGTTTTCGAATCCGGGTGCAGCGTATTTAAAAAAAATGTTTTACCAAACTAAGCTGCGAATCTTTTTCTCGTTTGAATTTTTCAAATATTTTCGAACTGGAAAATTGAGTTTATATTTAATCTCTGGATGTAAAATAACGAGTAAGTCTAAATAGAAAATTTTACGAGGATCGAAGGTGCATGCAGGAATTCTTGAGTTATGTCAGTGGCTTTCTCGAAATCTTAAGCTTGAATCTTTAAATTTTGAACTCATCATTTTAATCAAAAATATAGAGTTTTCATGAAAGTTGGTAGTCTGCCGCCACTCGTTCATACGTGCAGCTAAGTAATTGCAGTGTCGCGTTTGATTAACTTTTATATTTTCAATATATTAGTTCCACAATAGAATGACTTCATTCAACTGCATGTATTTCATTTTTACAGACAGATATATTGAAACTTATAAAAGATTTGCATATCTGCTAAAATAGAATCGAAAAATGAATTCATGTGAATTCAGATTTCTGATCAGACATTACAATAATTATAAAGTTAAAGTGATTTTACAATAGAACTTCTTGAAAAAACATTATTCTTGGTATCATCACTCTTACACTGTTTTTGCTAGATATCAAAAAATGTATTTGATTGAATAATTTCAAGACTATAAGCATTCAGGATTTCGCCTCATGAGAAAATCAAGATTTAAAATACAACCTACGCATTACAATTTTAACTGAAATAATTCTCACAGTTTTTCATGATGAAAATATTGAAATTATTTCGAGTATAAAACATTTGAAACTTCAGTGCAAAAGTTATTCATTGTCTCTTGAAAGAATTTCAAGACCTAGAAGAGTTATATTAGAACAGGAAACAAGTTTTCAAGCTTTTTTGGTGAAAAACAGAATGATAAAAGCCGCAACCTCCTTCGATCCTTGTTTTTGAGCTATTTGAGAAAATTGAAGCTACGATGAATTCTTGAACTTCACATAACTTATTTGTTTTTGAACCGACTGTTCTTCAATATAAACAGGCACTTTCATTACGATCAAAAAGTGTTCTCAGGTGCGTGCTTGTTCTAGAGATTAGCGTGCCTTCGTTTTACCTAAATATCTGTACTTTACGAATATCGAGCCGGATATGGTCTCAAATAACTAGGTTGGACTCACTGATGAAGAATCAGAGTTCAAAAGTAATTCTATCCGACCAGCCGGTCCGGTCCGACGGTTAACACTATAACTTTCGAATAGAAGAAACTTGAAACTATCAGTGTATGTTAGGTGACTAAATATATGGGTTGAGTTCATTAATGGGCGAAACTCGTCCGAAGTTTCCGCACATTTGAAAGTTTAATTTTCCGAATCGCTCTGAAACCACTGGTCCGATCGAAATGCTATTAAGAATATAGAGGCATAAGATGCAAAGATTGCAAAGATATGTGCAAAACTTTTTGAGGATCAGCCTTGCGAGCGAATGACTAGAGGTAAAATGCTCCTTACTAAGCGAAACGATCAACAGACTGGAAATTTTCAGGGTTGTATTGAAGTCTGAATATATTAGTTACATCTAAGATTTAGAATCGACTAAATGGTTCTTGAGTTATTCCCATTCAAAATATTATTTTTCATATATTTTCTAATGTTCGAATTCGATCGAGTTCAAATGCAGTTTTTAGATACGAAATAATGGCATAAAGGCCCTTCCTGCATAATTTGATGAGGATAAATTACGTGAATTTTTCAAATTTTTTTTTTATCTGATGGACACAAAGTATAAATAGTACATGAAGTTTTGTTAACTATATTCTTTTTCCACTCTTTCTTGCCATTATGGAACGACGCAGTTGGATGAAAAAAAAGGTTCTCTTCAATCCTGTATTTTTAATTTTCATGAGATTGTCCCTGTCTTCAAAGGAAAAGTTCTAAAAATACAAAAAATGACGTTTAGTTGGCTTCCAGATGACAGAGCACAGAATTTTTTTTTTCATTGGACATATGTGCCTCATTTTAATGAATTCATAGTTTTGAATTTTTCAGGAGAAACGGACTGTTGAAACAGTGCGCAGAAGCTTCTGACTTTGGGTCAGTACTTTTTTATGATTCAGTCGATTTAAAACAGTGAAATGAAGTTCTCGTATTTTAAATTTAAGCTATTACTAGGACTGTGACCTTGAATTCGTTAAAATTATAGATTTAAAAAATATACTCATGCTGTTCGTTTTTGAATGTGCCAAGAAGAATATGAATAATTTGATTATGCAAACATTTTCGAATACTTTTATGATGTCTGCTCTGATCTTATTGAAAATATTGGAATCAATATAGAAAATATTGGAATAGTATAGAAACTTCCAGTATTTATCAAATTGTAGAAGTTATCGGAATCATTGCTTTTATCTTAATGACTGTAATAAAACTCTACACTATCATAAATATCTATATGAAAATCATGAATATTATTTATTATATGCCGAAAGTAGAAAAATAATCCAGGGGATTTTAATAAATAATATAAGTTTTTCCTGGGTGTTATAGTTGAATTAATTCAAATTGTTTGTTAATCATTCAGGTAGAAATATATCAATGAGTTGCAACTAAATCATTGAAGAATCAAATTGCTTAGGTGAATAATCAAATTGCCTATTTTTTCTAGTTACATAGAGAAACGAAGCGCAAACAAGAAACCTGTGTTTTTTCAATTCAGAAATAATAAAGTCATCGATAGTTTACATATAGAGAAATAAAAATTCAATTGAGAATTCGAAATTCAGAAGAGGAACTCATTTTTCAGATCCACACCGTATTCCATTGCGAAATGTGCTTCAAGAAAGTTCAAGTTTCAGAACTCTAGCATACAAGCAAAATATGTAGTTAAACGGTTTCTTAAAATTATCAGAAAGTCAATTTTACTCAGAAATGAAGAATTGTAGGAAGCTACGCTTTTCACCATTCCCTGTTTTATGGAGAAAACAATTTGAGGACTTCCCAGATAATACCGAATTCAAGGCATCTTGTACAGTTGTGCGATAACAGTTCTATATGGAGAATCAATATTATAACACAAAATAATACACTGGAATAAATTCTAGATTATGCAATCTAATAATATTTCTTTTCATTAAATGAGTGAATATCATGGTTGATATGAAAATATCAAATTGATCAACACATAAGATGCGATATAGGAAACTTTCAGCTTAACGTAGAAGTTAATGTTATTCAACAGGTCTCATCTCGAAAGAAATCCATAAAAAATTCCTTTGATTTATGCCGCCTAAGAGTATTCTGCGCTTGAAAACCAACTTTGTTGCCATTTTCGAAGGACACAACGAGCAGCGCGTCCCCTTCAGTATTCCTTCGTATACTGATCGGCACACTAGCACTTGTGATCTCTCGAACTAAAAGATTGTACTGTATAGAAATGGGCGTTGTAAGCTCAAAACGATTTTTTGATCTGCTCATCCCTGAAGTCTCGTGAGTTCAACAAGCTGAGAAATAAGGCGAACAGTTACATATTTGAAGTGACAACGCCAACTGAGTTTCTATTTTGGAGGTAAAAAATACAATACCAAAGAAAAGCTCAGTTGGCATTGTCACCTCATATATATAACGTTGTCGCCTCCGAAATCAGAGGTGACAACGTTTCGCCTTATTTTTTAGCTTGTTGTACTCAGGAGACTCCAGGAAGCAACATAACAAAAAATCGTTTTAAGGTCACAACGCGCCCCATTTCTATACAGTACAATCTTTTAGTTCGAGAGTTCATCACGTGCGCTAGTGTGCCTACGAAGGAATTACTGAAGGAGAGTCGCTGCTACTTGAGTCCTCCGAAAATGGTAACGTTGGTTTTCAAACGTTCTCGAACTAAATGATCTTAGGCGGCATAAATCACAGAAATTTTTAATGGCAATCTTTCGAGAGGGATAAGTGAGAACTATTGAATAACAATAATATGAACTTGTACGTTGTACGAGTTAAAAGCTTCCTATATCGCATCCTATGTTTTTCCATTTTATATTTTCCTACCACCCATTATATTCCTTCATTTAACGAAATTATTATATTAATATATTACTCATAATCCAAAAATTATTCGAGTGTATTATTTAACATTATAATTTTGATTCTCCATATAGAGTTGTACAAGATGAATTAAATTCGATATTGCTTGAATTGTTCTAGCATTTCTTTCTTCGAGAAACAGAGAATGGTAAAAAGCGTACCCTTCTACAAATCTCGGTTTCTGAGTAAAATTGACATTTAGATAATTTCCAAAACTACTAATCTATTTTGCTTGTACGCTAGATTTCGAAAAAGTCAATATTCTTCAATCACTTTTCTCAATAGAATCCAGTGTCGATCTGAAAAATGATTTCTCTTTTTGACTCTCGAATTCTCAATTAAATTTTAATTTATTTCCTTGTGAACTATTGATGAATTTATTATTTCTGAATTGAAGAAACACAGATTCGGTGTTTGCGCTTTATTTCTCTATGTGACTAAAAAACATAAGCATTTTAATTTTTTAATGATTGAGTTGCACTGAGGTGAATATAGAATTTGCCTATAATTTTCGATGAACTCATTGATATTTTTCTACCTAAATAATTAACCATGATTTAAATTAATACAAATATCACATTCACAAAAAATTTTAATTGTTCGTGACAATTTTCTCGATTATAGTTCTCCTTAAGGTACATGATTCTTCATGATTCTCAAACGTTATTTATAATAGTGTAGAGTTTTAGTAGAATCATGAAGATAGAAGCAATGATACCGATGACTTCTGCAATTTGAAAATCACTAGGAGTTTCTATACTGATTCCAACAATTTCAACAAGATCGAAACATACTTCATAAAATTATTCCATTTTGTTTGCATAATCAATTTATTCATATCGTTCTAGTCACATTCAGAAACTAACAGAATAAATATGTATTTTTGAAATCATTGATTTTTTCGATGTGGAAGATCATAGGCCTAATAATAGATTACATTTAAAACAAGAGAACTCCATTTCACAATTTCAAATCCACTAAAATATAGAAAAGTACCGACCTAAAGTGAGAAGCTTTTGCGCACTTCTCCAATAGTCTATTTTTCCTGAAAATTTCAAAACTGTGAATTAATTCTCAAATATAACAACATATGTTGAATAACAAAGAACAAAGAATAGTGGGTTCTGTCATCCAGAAGCCAACTAAACGTATTTTTGCATTTTCAGAATTTTTCTTTCGACTAAACGGAAAATGAAAATGAAAAACACATCGTTCAAAAAAAGCATCCTTTTTTCTTCCACTCGCGTCATTCCGTATAAAAGAAGTAGAAAAAGATTATAATGAACAAAACTTCATATACTATTTATACTTTAGTCCAAATCAGATAACAAAGACATTTTAAAAATTGTTAATTATCCTCACGAAATTATGCATGAGCCTTCGTGTCGTTATTTTGTATCTGAATACTGAATTTGAACTTGATCGGTACTCGAAAATATTTGAAAGATAATATTTCAGGAACCATTGTGTCTGTCCATTCTTAGACGTAACTAATGCTTCAATACTACCCCCAAAATCTCAATTTTCTAGGTCGTTTCGCTCAGAAATTAGCTTTTTACTTCTAGTCGTTCGCTCGCAATACCGATCCTCAAAAAATCTTGCACAGATCTTTGCATCGTTATTTTGCCTCTATATTCTAAATTGCATTTCAATCGGACCAGTAGTTTCGGAACGATTTGGAGAATAAAACTTTAAAATCTAAATAACTTTAGATCAATTCTGCCCTTAATGGACTTAATGGAGGAATTTAATTACCAAACGTCGGCTGACAGTTTCAAGGTTCTTCTGTTCTAAACCGTGTTTACGGTCGGACCGGACCGGCATGTCGAATAGAAATACTCTTGAACTCGGATTCTTCATCAGTGAGTCCAACGTAATCGTGTTCTTAATATAATAATAATTACTTTATTCATAATGACGTTTGAGACCATTTCGGGTTCGTTATTCGTAAAAACAAACATTTGGGCAAAACGATAGCATGCTGTTCCTTAGAATGGGTGTTTACCCATCTGAGAAAACTTATTCATTGTAATGAAGGTGTCTGTTCGTCAATTTTCGCTAATAGGTCAAATATTATACATTTTGAATAACTTTTACATTGAAATTCAAAATGTTTTTTACTTAAGTTAACTTCTGTTTATAGATATTTTCATCATAAAAAATCTGTGAGAATGATTTCAGTTAAAATTGTAATATATAGGTTGTTGTATTAGGAATCTTAATTTCTTCCTTACGTGAATTCCTGAATGATTATTGTCTTGAAATTATTCAATAAAATACATTTTTTGATGTCTAGCAAAATCAGTGAAAGGGGGAAGGCAACAAGAAGAATATTTTCTCCAAGAAGTTTTATTGGAAAACCACTTGAACTGTGATGAAATTTTGTCCACTTTCGGACAGTTTAACGCTCTAGTGAGCATTATAAAAATTATAATATCGAATCAGAAGTCTCAATACAGAATTCACATAAATTTATTTTTCGATTCTATTGCATCAGATATGCAAAATTTTCAGACGCTTGAATATATCTTTCTGTAAAACTGCATGCGGTTAAATGAAGTAACTATTGTGGAAATAATACATTGAAAATATAACGGTAAAAGTTAATCAAACACGACACAGCAATAACCTAGCTGTACGTAAGATGTAGAGCAAGCAAACAACCCGACTTTCATGAAAGCTCCATTTACTTTATTATAAAGTGAGTTCAAAATTTAATGATTTAAGATTTCGAGATTACCACTGACAGGAGCTTTTGCACGTACCTACGATCTTCACGAAATTTTGCATCAGACTTCTCGCCGTTACTTTACATCCATTTTTCAATTTCGAAAATATTTTTAAAAAATATTCAAATGAGAAAAATTTTGGAAAAAGTACGTTACGCATGGATTTGAAAACTAATTCCAAATTTCGAAATATGACCGGTTAGGCTTTCCAAGTTATTAGAATTTGTTGTTTTCTGTATAGACATATTTTCACTTTTCAAACCTCCATCTTTAAAAATTTGAATTGAAGGTTGAATAAATTCTCATAATTTATCATCTCGAAACGCCGACGTGTCGTTATTTAATATCTAAATATTTAATTTGAATTCGGATTTGTATATTCAAAAGACGAAATTTCAAATGAGAGTAACTCTGGAACCATTGAGCCAATTCTATCCATTTTTCAATATAACTAATATATTTTAAACAAGTTTTTTGAAATTAATATGTTTTACTATCAGAAAATACAAAAAAATTTTACATTCTTGGTGATGAAAACTGAACAAAAATCATAAGGTATTTACACTGAACAATTAGGTTCACAAATTAATAAAAAGAATACAAGTGATGTAAAATGTCGGCACTATACAGAGAAGATCTCTATAGATACTATTTGAATATATGGAGAATTTTTGATTTACATTAATCTGTATGGTAATTTAGTATATTCAAATCATTTCTATTATGTACTAATTTGAAAATCTTAGCAGACTTAGGCAGAAATTTTCTGCCTTTTGATTCTACATTCAAGATTTGAATTTCAATTGTCTTTCGTGAAAAAAGGATGACCATATTTTGGGTAATGTTGAAAGTTTCCTATGGACTTTGTCATCTCAAATCAATTCTTCAATTTGAAAAATTTTTAAAGAATCAGATGGTTCTGATGCAAAATATAGTAGGTATTGGTTTTTGATTTCTTTGTAATAAAATTTCAGAATTGGAAAAAAAACTATCGAAAATTGACATTAAATTCGAATCAGCTAAATTCCAAAGTTCATTTTTTTATTATTCCATATGGACGATAATCAATACAAGCAAGATTTTCCCTTCAATTTCAAATGTTAGTAACTTGGATGGAGTTCCAAACCTGAAATTATATGATACCCCTCTATTAATTTCTATTAAACAACAAGGCATCAATTTAGAAACATCCTGTATATCTCGGAATATCAGTAGGAAGTCGAATTGTAACAAACGTCGGAACAAAATGTCTGAGTAATGTTCCATTTGTTCAGACTCTAGTGAAAATTTTATTTTTGAGTATTATAAACCAACGATTTTGAATGCGAAAATCAATAAATAAATAAATAATTTAAGAATATCGTAAACTCTAAATTAAATATACTGAAATATCTAGGACTCGTACAGGAATATATATTCTACTACGCTATCATAGAATAAATTATTACATAATTCAAGAAAATCGTAAACTCTGAATTTAATATACTGATATATCTAGGACTCGTACAGGAATATAGTACGCTTTCATACAAAAATTTAGGACTCGTATAAGAATTCAGCACTTTCACCAGCAAAAAAAAACTATAAAAACAGTTTCAAGTTAATGTAAGGGTTATTTTATATGTGATGTTCACAATACTTTCGAAATCAAAAACAAACAATAGTTCATCCTTCATATTTGATATTTTGTAACGATACTTGAATTGTTGAAACCACCAATTTCTTTGTTATGTGAATAAGTCAATTCATCTGATTTCTGGTACCAATAACATCTTATGTTGGATGAAGTTGTATTTATGATAGTTCATTTTAAAAATGGAATGAATGGAAAATTTCTCCATTTCTCTTATTGAGGGTAGAGTGACCCAATTTTCGTAGTTTTACTATATTTTCAAACTGGTGTATAACAAGTTGTATTATATTTTATAAATGTTCTTATATATTCATGGAAGACTTCGGTTTGTGTAAGACTATGAAAAGGAGGAAATACCACAGGTTAATCTGCTCGTTTTATATTTCAACTGCTGTTTCACAAAATAAGAGTTATCCTTTAAATGCCTTAATGATGCTTGATGTTCTTTGAACCTTTTTAGGAAGCTGTTTCGCTTTGTCCTACATTTACTCCACCATACTAATGACAACTAAATTTATGAACTCCTGAATTATTGATTCAGTTTTTTTTGTCTTCAGCAATAAAATATAAGTTGGAAATTTTTTATTACGATGTGGAAGTATGTTACTAGTTGGAATTATTTGAGCTGTCTCTTGTGTAATTGGTTCAAAGTATGTTAGTTTTACAAATTTTTTGATATAATTATCTGTATTGGAAGTGGGGTATATTTCTTATAACGAATGGGTTGTTTCTCTTTTTTTTATAAAAGGATTCTTGATTTTTGTTTTGAAATTATTTTTCAGATGATTGTATTCAGTCACCCCATTAACTCAATATTATCTAAGTGAATGGAAAATGCTTATGTATTATTGATCTGAAAGCAGCCACTTCATGAGAGTTTGGACGGTTTGAAAAATTGTGGATGATTGTATCTGTCCCTGTTGGTTTGCAAATATATCAGAGGAAATGTCATTATTATTCTTAATTTAAGTTTGGCCAAAGGAATTTGTTCTATCTTGTATTAGATTGTATTTCCTTAGAAAATTATTCCTAATGAAGGAAACCATCAAGATATTTCAGTGCATTTTCGAGTTCTGAATATGTTCCACAGAAGCAAACCGTCTAAATATTTGTACGTATGTATGTCTTGCTTATGTGGTTTTTAGAAATTTGTTTTTTGAAGGGCATAAAGATTGGGCTAAGAGGCGAGCCCATTGCTAATCTACCTTTCTGTTCATGAAAGTTATTATTATGTTGAAAATAATTACCTTCCACGCAAAGTTCTAAAGGAGCAAAATTTTATTGTTATGACCTAATTGATTTCATTTCTTGGAAGCTATTTTTGATACATTTGGTTTACTCGAAAACATATTAACGACATTAAATGATACTAGAATAAGGAGAGGCGAAGAGCTGGGATAATTTCTTTCTACGCGAAGCTCTAAATGGGCTTAAATTTCAGTTTTACGACCGGGTCGTTTTCTTCAACATCAATCTGATCAGAAATAATAGTTGATTGGTGCTGTGTAAATGTCGAACGTGCTGGAGGAATTTTTCTGAAAATGTTCAAAGAATATGAAACATCGGTGACATAGTGAGTATAGATGCAGGCTAACGCGCCAGGTATTGCGGGTTCAAGTTCCGCTGCGCCCATGGGTCCATTTGTGTAGGTTAGGTGGTGTGGTATGGATTATGACCACAGCAGTCGATGCCATAAGTAACAACGAAAAAAAAACCTATTATAGAATAATTAATTTGTCAGCTATAGCCAATTGTCCTTGAATGTAGTAGTTGGAGAAATTCTAGGAAAAACTATAGATATTCAGTTTCATTATAAATTTTTATGTTCTGTGACGAATGTCCTGCTTTTTATATAGGTCAGACGGGTCGATCTCTCGGAGTCAGAACTGAAGAACATAAAAGATCGATTCTTCAAAATAAATCAACAACTGGCCTCTCCAGTCATTGTATCACATCCAACCATTTTATAGATTTCAATAAAACACAAATTTTACACAAAGGTAAAAAAGGTAAACGTTTGGACCTCTTGGAGTTCCTGGAGATATCCTCTCCGAATTGTTAATGATAAATTAGATTTCCGCCTGTCCCCGGTTTTAACATCTGTTACTTAATAATATATGTATGCATACTTGTGTTGTTACCGTATGTATTTTATATTAAGTTTTGAAAATTGCATAAAACCCGAAACTTGCATGTCAACTAATGTTAATTTTTGAAAATTGTGAAACGTGTTTTTATTTCCCTTTTCATTAAATTTTAAAATATTTTTCACCAAATGATTAGCGAGGAATCAATTTCGGGTATATTTTCAGTTTTCGAATCGATAGACAGATTATGTATTTCATTCGTAGATTTCTGCCTGTGAATTCGCAGCATGTGGAATTCGCAGAATTATTTCCTTTTATCTTTTACAACAGCTACTGCATATAAATCAAACGAAGGAACATCCGCATTCCATATATGAGAAAATATAAATTTACTGCACCTGCTGTCCTCCTAAAAGCTGGCAATCTTATTTAAGGAAACAGCGAACAACCAATACAAAATATAAGCGGAGGAGACAAGGTCTGTTTCAAATAAAGAAAAAATTTTGAAAAAATCTTTTCCCCTCTTAAGAAAATCTGATTTTTTGTCTTCCCCTCGTAATCAATTATATTAATTCGAAATGAAGACAATTTACGGTCTGAGAGACCTTGGCTAAACCAAAAAAATATAATTGCTAAAAGGGGTAGGGCCCTTAGATTTCAATATTGAGATGAAATATACTTTTTCCTAGTACTAAATAAGGAGAACCATTGGGATCGTAATTTCCAAGAGATACCCAGAGGTACATTTCTCGAAAACCAATTACGGCTCATATATAAAAAAAATGATTTTGTCCTCGTTTGGATTACCGTATGCCAAATCAATATATTTTCTTGTTACAATTCCGAAAACTCGTTATAAATTTGAACAGACTCTTAAACAACCTTCAATGGCCCCGAATATTATGACACAACACCCTTCCTAGTCTTGTAAGCACACAATACATAAGAAGATTAGGTTCAGTACGTATTCAGAGAAAGTTTAACTGGAGGTTTTATTTTTTTTTCACTCTATTTATCATTTACCATAACAGTATTTAAAGAAACAGAGCAGACTACGAAAGAAAGTTGATAAACATAGAACACAGTAGAACCTCGATGAAGACGAGAATACTGTAGAGACTGAACAGAATCACAGAAAATAAGAGGAACCATACTGAAAGAACAACAAAGGCAAAGACACAACAGGAATACAATAAACTAGAATTACAGAAAAATATTTGAAAGAAAATCAGAGATAGCACAAATCTGCAGAAGAACTTGAGGATTTCCAAAGCCATGAACTGTTTCAGCCGTTACAATTTGGTAGTTTTATTTGCAGAAATTATTATGTTTTACTATCAAAATATTGATATATTCAAACATTTTTGCCACTATTGATTCATCATCGGATTAATGAAAACTAAATAAAATGTTTAGTGTATATGTAAATTCAGATGCAAAAGAATAATACGAAGAATAAAAGTGTTATAAAACGTCGTAGAAAGAAGTAAGTGGTTTTATGCAAATATGTTTTCTACAGATCTGAACAGTCAAGTTTCTCATCTCTTGATTGTACATGTAGAAATTTTTGATTACGAGTGTCTGAGCAATAGGCAATTTTCTGTACAATGGGTTGAGAACATTGAAGTTTGCTTGCTTGTAGTTGAATTCATTTCATGTTCCATGAGTTTTGTTCTATCTATTTGCAGTTACAACTTAACTCATAAACTGGCAATTTATGTTCCTTTGGGGTTGAGTCTTTTGTGATAAATAATAAATATATTTTGGTTTGTGGTTCACAACCAATATATTAGCATCTGAATTCAAAAGACACACGTGGTGGAAATTAACTAATAAAGAATCGAAAGAAATATAAAATAATGATAAAATTATTTAGACATCACCTTATACATATATATGTTTCGAATGGATATTAAAGAATCACAAGTTCCATCACCGACAAATGCTCAACTTTGAATTCAAAAAAGGCCTTTTTTATTTTCCTTTTTCAAAGAATATATAGCACATTCTCCAGAGAGAAACCTGATACATTCGGACCCAAAATCTCATCAGTAAGGAGTTATTTGAATAAACAAAATAATCATTTAAAAATATATAACAATACCTTCTTTTACACAACACATTTCTGCAACAACTAATCAATTTTGAGGTAGGCGTGGCCTAAACGAAAATTAGGTTACATCACAGAAATATAAAAAATATAAAAAAGGTCTTCTTCGAATTATATGTTGAACATTATTTGGTGATGGAACTTGTGATTCTTTAATATCCAATCGGTGATGCCTAAATAATTTTATCATTATTTTATATTCCTTTTGATTCTCTATTAGTTAATTTCCACCACATGTGATGATAATATATATGTCTATAAAGTGATACCGTGTATTTGGGACATGTTTTAAAATTTAATTCTAAATATTTTCATGAGATTTATTTAGATTAAAATCTGTAGAGGTTCTGGTGAATTAATTCCAGCTAGTATTCAGTAACTGAAAATTTTGGTCTTCATATTGGGAAGGGGTCGACTCTGTGGTGGGTCCATAGCTAGGCATAGCATAGCAGACATTATTCTAGAAGTGTGGCACAATCACAGCTTAACGAAGGAATTACACGTGATTTTTCTCGAATCTCAGAGGTATACTAACTAGGCATCATTTTGGTAAAATATAACATTCTTATTTGATGATGATACTACTCGCCCAACGAGTGCATCTTTTTTGTGGTTTCCAATTTAACTTGCCAAGCTAGAATTAATATTTATAAAACAATTATTTGATTTGAATGAAATATAATTAATATCAGACAAATTCGGGTTCAATAGTTTTTGGTGATTAGCAGTCAGTTATCAGAAATTTCTATGATATCTTGATTTCTAATTGAGTTATTCATTTTCTGTGAGTACTTCGATTCTGAGAAGATAACTATGGCATCTTATTTATCTGCTTGTTTGCAGCATCAGATAGGTTTTTTCTATTTAAGATTTAATTGTACTCAAAGCACGAATATGTTGTACGATCTTATACATGTCTAACGAATTTTTAAGTGCAGTTTTTCATTCTAAAGTACGAATTTCTACCGATATTTAATTTTCGAGCGTTAGTATGAATATAAAATTTCTCATATAAATTCAGTTTATCAATTGAAAACTAAGTCTAGATTATTTTTATAAGGATTTCGTATTTTATTGCAATATTTCATTTTTTGTGAAATTTTGAACTTAATAAGAGGAATATCATTTTTTTTTCACTTTTAGATTTTAATAAATTTGCTAATTTTGCATTTAATTTTATAACCGAATATATCGAACTCAACTATATGGAGTTTGAGTTAGTTCAGATGCAATAACTTAACATATTATTTGGAGAGTATTTTTATTGTGCTGCATTGATTTGGTTTCTCTTCGATTAAAATTTTCTTTTGACCTCAATATTCGGAGGATATAGAGGAGATCGGCTCCAAATAATTCAAGAATTCTCAAAAATAAAAGACAGACAAGAGTACTTTAAACTCAATTGAGTCTTTAAAAAGAAGTATCTGATTGATTCGGTCTTTACTTAGAATAAATTCTTTTTTGAATGAAAATAATGATGAACTTCAGTTCGCACAAAAAAAAATTATATAATACAAAATTTGCTTCGCTGCACTGACGTCTCGTCAGATTACATTATAAACAGATTATTAATGAAGTACATATTGATTCTTGAAAAGTAAGTTTGAAAAATAGAAATCCTAGCCTGTTGCTACGATTTCTAAATGAAGTGATTATGTTCAACAAAGAATATCGGTTAACATTTGTTCATTCGCTCAGAATAGTTTCATTTTGAAAGGTTACTTTGAAGTTATTTTAAGATTGTAAATTTAGAATTTCGACTTTCATTATGAAGAATCTCTTGTTATTGAAACCGTGTCCAAGTTCCTTCAAAAGACGTATGTTGAGCATCTAATTCATAACTCCTCCAGTGAACATGCATATATGTATATAGGACAATCAATATAAGTCAACAAAAAGACTCCAGATTTATTATCTTCATTTGTCTTTGTGGAGAGTGTTTGATGAAAATTCCTAATTTATTGCTGGTTCTTCAAAATGCTTTGCAAATGAAGTTATTCGAAAAATATTCATCACTATCTTCAGCATTCACCTTAATGGGATGAATCAGAGCCTGTCCTCTTTAACGATAAAAAGTAACTTTTATCCAAACAGGATAATTGCTATTTTGGTTTTTCTTGGAATTTGTGATAGTTCATTTTGAAAATGAAAAGTTGGACAGAAGCTTTCAGAACCAGAAATGGTTTGGGTATTTTCATTAAAAATAACAAATGAACGCAATATCCCAATGAATCTGGAGTCTTCAATAACAACTTAGAGTTTTTTTATAACTGGAGAAAATGTTCTGAATTGACATTCTGGGAATCACTTAAAATGAACAGATATAAATCCTTTAAAAATTTTTTAACGAACAGGCAGATGTTAACAACTTCGCCTTGTTGAATATCTTCACGCAATTTAGGAATCCCGCACCAGACTACATATACATTACTTATCACATATATTATAGTGCACTTTTCTTTTAGTACTTTCCATACTACTTAAAATATAGTATGTACTTCATCAGTTTATACCTTAACCTGACCATGCTTCAATGCATCGAAACAACTGTTGTATTATAGACTGACATTTTCCTTGAAAATTTAAGTTTATGAATATTTTAATTTTAAAAGTGAAAATTCAATTTCAGATGCAATTTCCAAAATCGAAATACACACGAAAAATAAATGATCTCATTGAAGATCTAGATCTCAATGAAAATTCCGTTGACCCGACACTTCGAATCCTCAGCTTATATTCCTTATATATCCCGAAAATTTATAACTAATTGGTTAGATATCCAATAATATTGAATAGTCTAAGTAAGATAGTTTTGTGATGAAATTCTTAAGATTATGTTGGATATTCTTGAAAGATATTGGTTTTCATAAGATTGATAAGCAGAAACAAAATTTTGTCTATTCAAAATGTTTACTTTATAGGATTTTGGTTAATAATTTTTATTTATTGGATTTTGTTATACCATTCGGATGTCTTATAATGAATGTTTATTTTATGTCATGATATAAGTGGTACTTATACGACATTATTTTAATTTATTTTCAGAAGTTATAATCATTAAATATAATCTCTTGGAATTAAATATGTAGAAGGCCAATTTTTTTAAATTTTTTTTAAAATTTTTTTAAAATATTTATATAATTTTATATACCTTCTATCAAGAATTAACCTCTATTTATGTTATTTTATTCATAATATATAATTATTTGGTTTCCTTAACATTCTTTATACAGATAGTCCTTGTGCTATAGCAGAGGCCGTTAAATTTGTCTTTCAATCTTCTAGATCAAGGGTAAACCACAGATATATTTCTGTGTATAGTGAATACCTATTTAAAGGTCTCATTTAAGTAGAACTTTTTCTAGAGGATGAAAGGTGAGTTGAATATTTATTATTAATTGATGTTATATTTATTGAATATGAATATTTGAATACTGATGAGCAAAGTCGATCTTAAAACTTGTTTTTCAGTAATGTTTTGCATATCTTGAGTTTTTATATAAAGTACCTTGGTTAGATATCCAATAATATTGAATAGTCTAAGTAAGATAGTTTTGTGATGAAAGTCTTAAGATTATGTTGGATATTCTTGAAAGATATTGGTTTTCATAAGATTGATAAGCAGAAACAAAATTTTGTCTTTTCAAAATGTTTAATTTATAGGATTTTGGTTAATAATTTTTATTTATTGGATTTTGTTATACCATTCGGATGTCTTATAATGAATGTTTATTTTATGTCATGATATAAGTGGTACTTATACGACATTATTTTAATTTATTTTCAGAAGTTATAATCATTAAATATAATCTTTTGGAATTAAATATGTAGAAGGCTAATTTTTTAAATATTTATATAATTTTATATACCTTCTATCAAGAATTAACCTCTATTTATGTTAATTTATCATATAGTATCAAAAAGAAGGAAACTTAATTATTTGGTATCGTACTTCGGATCATTATAAAAATATTCTATATGAATCCAAAATATTTAACATATTTAACCACTTCTATACTGTGCCGACATTTTATAGCACTTGTGTTTTTGTTGTCATTCTTTTTAACCTGAACTAACATACTAATCTACGGCTGACCGAAGATAATGTGATACTTCCAAATTGCACTTATGAAAATTTGTAAACATCTCAATTTTTTTTGTGTAATCCATTATAATTTCTAAAAACTTGTTCCAATGGCAAGAACCTTTCAGAGGAGTATAGACCTATGGCTAATAAAAGGTTCGTCGAATTTAGAGTTTTAGGACGTAACAAACTTGGATGTTTCGAATCTCATTGAATTTATAGTCAGTGCTATGATGACTCACGAATGCAACTAATGTTCGGTGGAAACTCTCTCGAATTGATCGAAATTGTCGTTGCCATCAATGAGATATGATTTAAAGTAAAACTCTTTATTTCAATATATATCAAGAAGAGAGATTATCACCAAAAATAAAAACATATGTAAAAATATCATCAAGATCATTTCAAAGCTTATAAGTACCTATCAACACATACATAATAAATTATAAGAGTTAAGAACACTGATAGCATAAACACTGAACTACAAACACGTCAGCATCTTGCAGGAGATTGGATTCGCCGAATTCTTTTTGAACATTTGCCTGCGAAAATAAATATTTCAATTAATGGAACATCTACCACGTTTTCAGTCAAATATGAATAAATGATCACCTTTAGCAGAGAGTGAACAGAACCCGTTTTTAATTATCAACTCTGTTTCTTACTTTGAGTATCAGATATAAAAACATTGTTTTTCTTCATAATTGAAAAACTTTCAAGGATCTCAGAAATATACTCTGCATCATTAGAAATGTAACAGAGAAAGAATAACTTCCTCTACTGGAGTGTTTGGCAATATGGTAGTTTTACATCAAACGATAACATTTGCAAGAAATTTTATTGACACGTAATCCGAAGAGGAAATATAAATATATTTGGCGACTCCATCGCTACCTCTGTCCATTAATATTGAGCGCAAAAAAATGCCCCGAACTCTGAGACGTCAAAATTATCATCATGTTAGCGACTTTGCAGGCGTAGAATTGTTGCCTATTGAGATCGTGAAATTGGCCGCCGTATTAATTGCACTGTAGTAACATTATCAGATGTGTGATGAGTGTACAGAAGAACTGGTTAGGTAGGTGTAGCACAGAGCGCTAAGACAACTAGCTCTATGGAACCGTTTTGCTACTATGCGAATCGCTGACAATGGTTTTCGTGAGGAAGATAAATCTGTAAATATGCATATATTATATCGTCGTATTCAAACCCTTAAACGTTTTTCATAACGTCCACTATTATTGCTTCCTTTGACTATGGATCAGTGTTGTCAATGTTTGAACTGCAGGAAACGACAGCACTGTCAGGCATAATAGCACACTATCATCCCTAGCGACAAATCGCGATTCGGTCTAGTTATGTACATGACTGCAGAAGTCAACAAAAGTTTACAGAAATGTTGTAGTTATGGTTTGGAGCATTTGATTTTAGTAGCCGATCATCTTTTTTTTATTTGAGGAAGTATGGCTGCTGAGCATTATGTTAATGATGTCCTTCAAACCGATTCACTGCACTACATAGATGGCCGTCCATTGGTATTTTTCAGCAAACGGACACACGTTCCCAGATTGTTATTGGGACATTGGACTTTCCAGAAGACGTAGGCCTTAATGACAACTCACTAACCTGGTGAGAAGATTGCCCACAGAGTCTGACATTGTTATGGTAATCCGCGAAATTCAAGTTGCTTGGACAAAAGCAGGTACACAACAATTACGCTCCCAAAGTCAGAAATCTAGGTCAATAGCCGAATATCGTTTCATTATTCTATCTTACCACATTTCGACTCCTAACTATTCCTTTTGTTGTCAATTACCCACAAAGCATCGTTGATAAGACATTCCCTCAAAGTCTTTCGTGGGCACTCGGCTAAACACTCTCCGTTTTCGACCAGACAGTCACGCAAACTCTGTACAAACAAGAAAGCTCATATCATATATTTTTCTCTTTTTGTCTCAGCTCTCGAGTTATAATCACACATCTGTCTCTGCTCTTGAATAAGTTTATATTCGCATTACTTTAACCTTCCAAGGATTTACCCTCACTTGATAACACATAACGCACTAAAGGCCTGGAAAGGAATGTATTATCTACAATGTTTGTAATTAGATGGTAATTTGAGAAAAGTGAACCCAACAGTGAATCCAGTAGAAGTGAACTGAGTGAGAGTGAGCAACGGTGAAAATCTCAAAGAACTATTACTCCACGAGCAAGATAGTGTTTTCACCGCAATTACAGTTCAAACTACACAGAAACAATTACCTCAACCCTTTAGTAAAACAATTCCAAAATTGTAAATTTGTTACATATGTATGTAGGTTGCAAATAAACCAGTTGAGCCAATTGTACATCCCTTTCTTACACCCCATTTTGAAGTATGCTCCTTGAATTTGCATACTAATTGATTCACTAGGAAGAATTCATAAAGGTATATCTACATACCAAGCAAATCTTCATTGGTCCTTCGAGCAGGATATTTACAATTGTTTCATTGGTCCACATCAGCAGGATATTACATTCCACACCTGATCCATACCAGCCGGATATTTTCACAAACGGTCCTTCGAAATCTCAAAAAAGAAAATCAGTGAAACAAATTCTTGGAAATTGCAGACATATCTCCAGTTCATTCCATGACGAATTAACTGATTAGAACACAGGTATTTGTTAAACTCTTTAAGCGGTTACTTTTTGGTAGTTGATCATAATTAAAACAGTTGCAGAAATTACTATGTTTCACTACCAATAAATTGATATTTTACATATTTAATTGTGACTCGAATTTCGTGAACTAACTATCCCATCTTTCATCCATTATAATTTTTTTGGGAAATTTATGTTAATAACACTTCTTGTGAATGGTGTCGTTTTATTCTTGATGTCACTAGACTAGATATAATTCCATGATTTTCTTTTTGAATTCGCGAAATTAGAGAACATAGGTTGCATAACTTATATGAGCAATAGAATCCTCGTGTTATATTTCATGGTAATAATTAGATTGGGAATTTTTATGGCCTCTATAATCCTGAAGGTGTTATCTTCACTTTATGTTTTTGTCGATACTGAGGATAAAGTAGGTGTAACGAATCGAACACCAACAATAGGAATTTGTGTAGTGATTCCTTGAGACTTATATTAATAAGCGTCGTCTCATTTCAATGGATTTCTCAGGGAATAGAGCACATTGATAATGCATAATCTACGACGGTAATTTTCCTCGTTTTTCTTTCCTTGGCTGCAATAATGAGCTGAAGTTCACTAACTACAGTGATGTATGATCACTAACTACAGTGATGATATATCAGACTTGTCAAACGAGTGGTGCTGCTCAATTGTGGAAAGAAAATCTGAATCATCTACCACTCAAGCGAGTGGTAGAATCAAAGATTTTAGATCAGCTTACAATCAGCTGAAAAATTCAATTAACTATAAGAGAGTAGTATTGATATGAATGAGGTCAACAAAATTGGAAGAAACAGTCGTTCTAAATGGTTGGGGTGGGCGCTGCAACAGAGGGCGCTTACCCATAAACTGGTATGGTTCTAACCGACTGCTAGCTTTAAGGGGAGGTATACGGTGACGTCTTAGAATAATAATAATAAAAAACTTTCTTTATTTCAAATGTTTCTAAATTCTCAGAGAAAAAAAAGAATGAAACGGTGTCAAGAGAAAAAACCGATCTATCTACGTAAGAAATCTTCAAAGTTATATAGTTCTAGTTCAATTAAATATTTATGTATTTCCCTCTTGAATTTCTTGAAGTAATCCATTCTTTGGATTGATGATGGCAATGCACTGAAGAACTTCAAATATCCATATTCAACCTGCCTCTGGGTACTTGTCAAGTTTTGTACTGGATATGTGTAGTTCAAATTCCTAATATTACAATGTGGCGTATTCTCATTTATGTGTTGTTTGAAGAGATTTCTGTTCCTATAAATAAAAATCAGATATTCCTCTCAGATTATGTAAGATTTTTATAGCTTTCTTCTGAGGAACAAACATAATAATAATAATAAACATAATGTTACGTGATCCGTAGAATATTATTCCAAATCTTAGTTAGAAGCAGGGTAAATTGTTTTCAGTATGCTTGTATTCAAATTCTAGGAGCATAGATACAAAATGAGACTCTTTCTGACCCATACTGAATGTGGTGCCTCCAATTCAATTCATCATCAATGTATATACCCAAAAACTTAACATCATCCTTTATCTTGTAAGCTTTCTGATTCAGAACTCACAAAATTGGAGTTATCTTTACCTGATCTTGTAGGATGAACATAAGTATATTAGTTTTTAGTTTTAGTTCGGTACAAGGTTATTATCATCGAATTCATATGTATTTCATTTATGCTAAATTAGTTCTTCATCATATTGTCGTTTAATATTTATATATTCTTTCTTGATGGTTGGATCATAATGGCTTAAAACTAATAGTATGTCTAATTTTGTCTTTATTTATATAATCGCTGAATGTCACTGGATGTCATTTTAAGCGGAATGCAATATTCATATCATTAGAATATATGTTTACAGTGTCTACATGTGTTATGGAACGCTCTCGGTTTTGAAGGCATTTTGCATGGTTTATAGCTCGAATTAATAATTGGTAAACCAGGTATCCTAGTGAATATAAGTATACATAGTACTGCTAGATAGACCTAACCTAAACACTAATAATGTCGATGTTAAGATCTTAGAAACGAAATTAATGAAAAAGTTCAGGAGCTCAGGTGCACCTAAATTTACACATAACTAGTCTATGATTTGTTATTATTCCTATCCTGATAATCCTAGATCTTCTCTGAAGGTCCCTCATAAGCTCTTTCAACTTGTGCGAGTTGGGAGTTCAGTTGTGTTCTGGGTAGGCTTTGTTACTACGATCTTGCGCCAGTTTAGGTCACAGCACTGTTAATTTTCAACAGTGAAAAGGTGGCCGACACCCGTCCAACTAGAAAATTTTTTTTCCACCTGAACAGGATTCGAACCTGGACCTTCCGGTCACGAGTTCTATGCTTTACCATTGAGCCGTCCACACTCATTGTTCCTCTGATGATTTTTCTATTTCTCTGATCTTGATGTGAGATTTTACATAGATTGACACCCCGCCTCCTCTTTCTTCTCTACACTTACGTATAGTCATATAATTTTCAATTTTGTATAAATAACATTCTTCCTTGTTTAGTCATGCCTCCACCAATATCACCACATCACAATCGTCTCGAACTATAGTAAATTCTACATTGTCAAATTTATTCCTAACACTCTCAATATACATTCTGTCAAGAAAGTACCGGGAATTATCGATTTAAATCTGGCGGGGCAATGAGGCAGGTAAATTTTTTTTTCCTAGGTTGGTACCACTGTCCTTAATTACTATGCCAAGCTTGAGCGGGATCTGTCAACTAGTGTGTTTGCAACAGCTGATTAAGTCAGTCGATGTCAGAGTGCGTGCCGATTTTTACTATGGGTGATCACGTTGAGCAAAGAATTTGTTTAAAGTTTTGTGTTGCAAATGAATTTTCGTGTGCCGATGCATTGAAAATGTTGCAAAAGGCCTTTGGTGATAATGCTCTATCGAAAACTCGTGCATATCAGTGGTACAGAGCCTTCAAGGACGGTTGTGAAGTGGTCGCCCATCGACGGCTTCGATCGAAGATAACGTCGATAAAATTAAGGAAAGGGTGCTGGAAAACCGTCGTACCAGCTTGACAGAGATAGCACATGATCTTAAGATATCCCACGAGTCCACACGTACGATTTTGATTGATATTTTGGGCATGAGAAAGGTGGCCGCACGACCTGTACCGAAAGACCTGAATTTTCTTCAAAAACGTCATCGCGAACAGGTTGCTTCAGACATGCTGGATCGCTGTAAGTCCGATTCTACATTCATGGAACGCATTATAACTGGTGATGAGACCTGGGTCTACGAGTACGATATGCAAACAAGCCAGCAATCATCGGAATGGGTGGCAAAAAAATGAGCCGAAACCGAAAAAACCACGCCAAAGCCGCTCGAAAATGAAGATGATGCTCATTGTTTTCTTCGATATCCGTGGCGTGGTGCACTACGAATTCGTTCCAGAGGGTCAGACGGTAAACAAGGAGTATTACCTAGGCGTTATGAAACGTTTGCGTGAGCGTATCCGTAAGAAGCGGCCAAATTTGTGGGCGAACAACTCATGGATTTTGCATGACGATAACGCGCCTTCTCACCGAGCTACGATTGTGACTGACTTTCTCGCCAAAAACTCAACAAACGTGCTTCAGCAACCACCGTATTCGCTGGATTTGGCTCCCTACGACTTTTTCCTCTTCCCAAAACTTCCAAAACCCTTCGTGGCACCCGTTTTGAGTCGATTGAAGCCATAAAATAAAATTCGGCGCGAGAGCTAAAGTCCATCCCGGAAAGCGCCTATAAAAAATGTTTCGATAATTGGAAGTGCCGTTGGCATAGATGTATTGGAGCAAATGGAGCCTATTTTGAAGGCGACCCAATAAATTTTGACGATTAAATGTAAAAATGTTGTTTTAATTGAAAATTCCCGGTATTTTCTTGACAGAGTAGTATATACAACTTTTATATCGCTTTCACAGGGCCCTAGCTCCTATTGTTCTCGCAGGACATCTTCATCATCCACTAGAATTCTCATTCCTTCTTAGGAAAATATTTGCATCGCTCATCCAAAGAAATTTTTGAATTTGAAATTGTTTTCTTTACTGAAGACCCTGGCCATTGTATGCAGTTTTATATTATCTTTTGTAAGCTTCTGGTATTTTGCTGATGTTTTGGAAACCCAATCAGCTACTTCTATTGCACACCGGCAATATTATTATTATTTGTGTTTTCTCAATAATAATTCGTTCAAATTAGAAGTAAGCATGTATGTATGTATTTAGTAAGTATGTTCGTTTCTCAGAAGAAGGCTATAGTCAGTAAATTTCAGCTCAATATTGCAACCAAGGAAAGAAAAATCTGGAAAATTACAGTCGTAGATTATGCATTATCAATGTGCTCTATTCCCTGAGAAATCCATTGGAATGAGTCGACGCTTATTAATATAAGTCTCAAGGAATCACCATACAAGTTCCTATTGTTGGTGTTCGATTCGTTAGATTGTTACAGCTAATTTATCCTCAGTACCGACAAATACATAAAGTGAAGATAACACCTTCAGGATTATGGACGCCATAAAAATTCTCAATCTAATTATTAAATACCATAGAACATAACACGAGGATTCTATTGCTTATATAAGTTATGCAACCTATATTCTCTAATTTCGCGAATTCAAAAAGAAAATCATGGAATTATTCCTAGTGACATGTAAAAGCTTATATCAAGAATAAAACGACACCATTCACAAATAGTGTTATTAACATAAATTCCCCAAAAAAAATTATGATGTTGAAAAATGGGATAGTTAATTCACGAAATTCGAGTCACAATTAAATGTGTAAAATGTCAATTTATTGGTACTAAAACATAGTAATTTCTACAACTTGTTTTGATTATGATCAACTACCAAAAATTAACGGCTGAAAGAGTTCAACAAATACCTGTGTTCTTATCAGTTAATTCGTCATGGGATGAACTGGAATTATGTTTGCAATATGTCTGCAATTTCCAAGAATTTGTTTCACTGACTTTCTTTTATGGGATTTCGAAGGACCGTTTGTGAAAATATCCGGCTGATATGGATCAGGTGTGGAATGTAATATCCTGCTGGTGTGGACCAATGAAAGAATTGTAAATATCCTGCTCGAAGGACCAATGAAAGATTTGCTTGGTATGTAGATATACCTTTATGAATTCTTCCTAGTAAATCAATTAGTATGTAAACTCAAGGAGCATACTTCAAAATAGGGTGTAAAAAAGGGATGTACAATTGGGTTTAACTGGTTTATTTGCGACCTAAATACATATGTTACAAATTTACAATTTTGGAATTGTTTTACCCAAGGGTTGAGGTAATTGTTTCTGTTTAGTATGAACTATAATTGCGGTGAAAACACTATCTTGTTCGTGGAGTTATAGTTCTTTGAGCTTTTTCACCGTTGTTCACTTTCATTCAGTTTACTTCTACTGGATTCACTGTTGGCTTCACTTTTCCCAAATTACTATCTAATTACAAATATTGTAGATAGTACATTCATTTCCAGACCTTTAATGTGATATGTGTTATGAAGTGAGAATAATCCTTGGAAGGTTAAAGTAATGCGAATATGAACTTATTCAAAGCAGAGAGAGATGTGTGATTATAACTCAAGAGTTGAGACAAAAAGAGAAAAATGTGATATGAGCTTTCTTGTTTGTACAGAGTTTGCATGACTTTCTGGTCGAAAACGGACAGTTTTTCGCCGAGTGTCCACGAACGACCTTCGGGGAATGTCTTATCAACGATGCTTTGTGGGTAACTGACAAACGAAGGAACAGTTAGCAGCCGAAATGTGGTAAGGTAGAATTACGAAACGATATTCAGCTATTGTCGTCTCGAAACGTCGTCGTTTTCAATCGGTTTTTACTGTTGCATTTAGGTTTTAGGAAAAAATGCGACATTGTTGGTAGACCTAGATTCCTAACTCCTATTAACATAGCTCAGACTCCTTTTCAATGATTTTTGGTACAGATCAGCCGAATTACTTTATTTGCTTCTGGTTTCCATCAATTGACTCAAAAAATTGAAACGTATTGTAGAGGTTTTCACCTGAAGTAGGTCCAGTTCAAAAAGTCACTATTCTATTCGTAAGTCTTCGTTTATTGTTTACTTTTTGGAGGTCTTCATTATCATCAGTTACGATTCGTTCAAATGTTTGATTGTATCGATTTTTACTTGTCGGAAGCACATCTTGATGTTTTAAAGTGAAACAACTCAATTTCCACTAATTTATCTAATTTCACAACATATGTTTCGTCATGATAACATGACTTCGTCAGGTCAGTATGGCATTAAATAAATAGAATTAGATCTGTGCTAACTTTAAGGGAAGGGTTTTTCTTCAAAACTTTTATATCGACTTAAAAGTACCTGATATATGAAATAAACACCTTGATACTTTTTGAACTTCATTAACAGTTTCCTCATAGATCGGTAGAACAAATGGTATGTAGAAACATAGAACATTATTTTTCTGTATAACTTTAAGAACAGTGCATAAAACTTATTGAAATACATCCCAACATTTATCTCAATTATCCATAACAAGAATTGAAATATTTTTCAATTACTGATTTCCTTTCTACGTGATTGTATTAGAAACGTTCATAAGAATGTCATAATTGAGTTTCTTATTGGGCATAACTCATGAAGTTATATTATTCAATTTAGGGAGATAGAGCAGTTAGATTTATCTTATATTTTTTGTAATTGTCGTAGAATAGTAACAGACACAACCGAAAGATTGCAAGTATCGAATAAGAAATTAAATAATAAACTTGATAGTCCAGTGACAATTCCAATGCCTTTGCATTCGTTTTGTCCAAGTAAATATACTGACTGTAGATAAAGTACAATTTCGCGATCGCCGAGGAAGACTTAATAATTAATGATTAATGGTTAATGATAGTTACAAGTTGTGTTTTAAGTTTTATATTTGCGGGAAGTTTATTTCCCTGAGTAACTGCAGAAGGGTGGAATTCCATAAGTCTCTCTGTTCTTTAAGGAACATTATGTCGGGATCATTGATGCAAGAAAATCTCTATTGATACTAGTTTTTTATCTTCCTATTCCAGATATGGGATTTCAAGATTGTTAAACTCTGGATATACATGATTGGTTTGAAAAGAATGTTTTCCGAAACTATAGTTATCTTTCAGACAATGATTGCTTATATTTGTTTAACGTTTTTGTGAAAGTTTTATCAATTCAGCTGATTCATTGTTGGCATTGATGTGGATAGCTCAGCGGGAGAGCATCGGACTCGTGACCGGGAGGTCCAGGTTCGAATCCTGTTCAGGTAGAAAAGAAATTTTCTAGTTGGACGGGTATCTGCCACCATTTCATTGTTGGGTCAAAAATTAACAGTGCTGTGACCTAAAGTGGCGCAAGATCGCAGTAACAAAGCCTACACAGAACACAACTGAACTCCTAACTCGCACAAGCTAAAAAAGCTTCTGAGGGATTTTCACAGAAGATCTAGGAGTATCAGGATAATAATAATAATAATAAAATAATAATAATAATAATAATTGATGAATAAATCGGAAATATTGGATATTTTTTCACTTCTGGAACAAAAACATGAAGCAAACAGATATTAAATGCATATATTGTGAGGAATCCATATAATTCAAATAACCCGCTCGGCATTCTACTATATGCATTCTTCCATGAATACGTCTTATATTTCAGGCATGATTGAATGTTTTTATGTATTTATTTTGAAATGTATACTTCTGGACGCATATATTGTGAAATCAGACTTTTTCCCCATATTTTGTTATGTTAGCTTATGTTAGTCTATAATTTCTGAAAAATTGCGGCTGCTTTTTCTTTATTCTAGATGAATTTATTTGTGCTGAACCATTCATTAATTCTGGTAAAGTGTTGACTCGTCTTGTCTATGGTTTCTTCCAAAGTATTTTTCCAAATAAGTAGATTCTTGAGCATGTTGAATTGTAAGTGCTTCAGTATTAATTTCCTGTATTGAACAAAGACACCTGGATCATCATCATCGATATCTCCATTTCTGTTCTATGCTCTTTCAGAAGAGAATCCTCCAAATCATTAACAAATATAAAAAACAAGACAGGACACAATACGCTTTCTTGCTATTCCCAACTGATTCTCCTTTGTTGGTGATAACCCTTTCATTTGATTGAACCGGTGATTAAAATGTGAACTTGACAAAGCCACAATTGTCATGAACTTAATAAATTGTGAAAATAATTTATAGGTTTTTCTTTATTTAACCTTTTATGTAATTTTTTTCATTTGAAACGAATTGTTTTCTTCCGATTAAAAAAGTTTTCAAACATTTGTGAGTCTGTCTTTGGATGTCGTACATTCTGCTCTTTTTCATTAGGATATTTATGTTCAGATAGTCGAATACTTCTGACACATCTATCCATATCTATCATATCATTCATTCACTATTCAGGATATTACAATAAATCTTTAGTTCGGAAAATGCTACACTGAAATTGGAAATTTGGTCAATGTTAAGTTAACTTTGGTACTATTTATTGTATAGAGGATTGATAAGATTATTTCGATGAATCAGTAACGTGTCCTTCTAATCCTATAACTATTTTTTATTCTTTCAAAAATAACTATTGAGCACATTGTCATTATTCCTGTTTTTTCATCATGTTGTCATACACGTCTTTGTTTCTTTGTATGCTTCCTCTTAAATTGCTGAAATTGGTTTTATTCTGTATGTAGTTACTTTTATACTGCACCCGAATACTCGTTTTGAATTTGAAATGGAAGAATTCCATTGTTAGCACATATTTTCAGTTGGCTAATTGTAAAATCTTTTGATTTTCTTGTTATCCAACATTATATGACAGATTTGCTCCATTTCACTGAGAAAGTGAAAGAAAACTTGTTGGTTTATCCGTTGTTTAAATCTTTAATAATGATTTATTTTATATTAAATATCAGTTATCAATGCACATGAAAATTAGAAATGAGAAGGTCATCAAAGGAAATTGGGAAAACTGACCAATGATCACTTGATGAAAATTTCTTTCATTGATGATAGTTTTCTTACTTTCCAGCAGAAATGGTATTTCCATACAAACACACACAATATCGGTGAGAATTTTTGCGGTGAAAAAATAGAAAAATTCTTTAGAAGAATTAACTCGTTTTTAAACAGCGGTCGCATACGTTGTTCTCGAACTCGAGACGGTGAATGTCAATTTTCCATTTCTCTATTTCTCTCCTGTCCCTCTCATATGGTCAGTTAGATAAAGACGGGGAAGGGAAACAGGAAAAGGTGCATTGAAATATACTAAGACTAAAAAAAATATTCTAACAAGAATCGTACATCCGTTGAACCGTGGATTATACATAGTGAAAATATTAGAAGTTGGAATTATTCAACTGGAGGTTTTGATGATTATGTTGAATGTTTGAATTTCATCTAATGTTTATGACGACGTAATTTTTTTACCTCCCTTTATATTGTCTTGGACTTTCCCTGAAAAAGGGCGACCTATTCTGAATTCAAACTCAAATGTCTAAAGTTTATTTTCATTATCGTTTTCATTGATTTTCGTGGAAATTCCCATCAAGAAATATTTAAAATTCGTCGTCACAATATTAGTTTACAAATTTACAAAAAAATCTCTTTAATATTTCCTTCAGTCTTCTTGTATACGTTTCCAATGTTTTTGCCTACTGTGTGTTTAACACGAGATACAAATAGCCAAACTTTTCATCTCTAAGTGATCTTGTTGACATGAACTTAACCAGTTCTTAATTATCTTGTTTTTCTTCTTCAATTTACTAATGTCTGAAAAGTATAATTTTCAGGGTCAGTTGTCAGTGTTTTTCCCTAAATAGATCACTTTCTCTGTAATCTCTCTCTGCTGTTTTTATTAATTCAGAATATTTTGGCTATAGTATGAAAGATCTGATCCATTATTTAACCCTCAACTACTATGGCTTGATAATGTTTATTTCTTTTTACATCAGATACTTCAATGGGTTCATAGAACACAACAATGTGGTTTTGAATATTTAATTTTCAATTATTTCGACATGAGCGAATACCTCAAATATCCTTCGATTTTTGACTAAAAATAAATATAACTGATTGATTGATCCACACTAAAACTAAAATGAGAGGTTTTTCAAGTTTATCTAATTGAAAGTGATATGTCTTCAGCTGTTAAATTCATAACAAAAAAAAAATAACGGCCATGTTTTTCACCTTACATATTTGGTAAGATAGATTTTTTATCGCACCAACCTAATCTTGACATAAAGTGCAAGTGATTTGTTACATCGAATGAGATTTGCAGACTACCTACGACATTCTGAACAAATGGTGGAATGTTTGGAATCTTTACCCCTTTGTCACAAGACGTACCTTCTTCTAAGCATAGGGCATTTTTGCTTTGGTTAACATTCATGCGGTATTTGTATTCCTTACGTTTTAGCAATTATTGAACGCAGCTTCTTCGGCAGAGATTCCATTTGCAGTCTATTCAGTAAATGCTCCTTGTTCCATTCCTAGTTCCTCAATGTATTTTGTGGGTTTTTTCTCGACAGCTGGATTAGCGGTCAGAAAAATAATATGACTGTTTACTTCAGCGATATCCATTATACTATACCAAAGAAATGCATCGCATATGTACATGATCTGGAGGCCTTAAACGGTTTGGCTTACATATACATTCGAAATGCACATTTGCCCCTAAATCCAACCAACATTTCATCTATCGCTAGATATTGGAAACAGGTGTTGTTTTCTAAACTGTTGGTTATAAAAGAGTTAAACTGATAGGATGTTGCTACAAGTTGGACCTACCTAAGGAGCTAATCGAAAATAACTGTTCCGCATCTTCGTGATTTGATTTCAATAAACCAGAAAGGTAAATAGGGCCCAAAAAAGCTTTGAGTTCGGCTTATGCCAAATGATCCACAAAGATGCAAGTATCACCATAATTCACACATAATTCGCTGATTTTTTCATCTGTAAACTCTAAAATACTTGACATATCGAATGATATAAGAAGCGACCAGGCTTCAAGTGGACTAGATAGTTTATCTTGTAAAGCAGGTCCAAGAAGACCAGGAGTATGAGTAATAATATTTTATACGCGAACTCTTGAGATTGGAGGAGGGTTTTGAGACCACTTGTATTGGTTTCGTCCATAGCAGTATTTCGTAGAATTTTCATGGTTTGCTTCAGATAAGTTTGATAACTAATATCACTAATCACAGACGCCTTATCATGTTCTTTTCACTCTCATTGTTAGAGTCACATTATATAGATTGTACATACTCAAAAATATTCTCAGATATATATCATCAATGCTCATGAAATCATTATTAAGTTTGATATGTTTAGAAAAGAATAATGATGCAACTACTATCGTGGGGTCAAATGCGACCCCAAATTCAAATATCGTCGAAAAGTTTAGAATGAAACGAAAACACTAAACTGCAAGTGAAACGATGTACTGAAGTGAGGAATACATAGAACGCCAGCGCGTTAGTTCAAAGCTGCACGAAATTATGCGCTGAAATTTAGGGAGTGGGGTCAAATTTGACCCTAGTAGTTGATAGTAGTTGAAATTCATTGTTTTCATCGTTGGAATCCTTGTTTAATGATGATCGGTAGTTATAGGAGAACGAGCTTTAGGTATGTTCTGATTATAACTATTGAGTTTTGAAGTGCGTTGATAACCTCTTTTTGAGATATAAAAGAAAATAATTGTGTTTGTTTCTGGTATTTCTTTATAATATTCCATTTTTAATCTAATTCTTGTATACGTTGCAGAAGTATAAATTCATTTTGATTCAAAATGTCTTTATTTTTTGCTTATACACTTCATTTAAAATTAAATTTTTGTATTTAACATATGGTTATTTTAGATTGTACCTTCTTTTTCTTTCAGTTTTTAGTATATACTTCAGGAAATCTTTCACTAGGAGTTATTAAATCGACTTCACAGCTCTTTTTGCGCGATTTCCACAACTAGTATGGTATGAGCATTTTTTACATTTCAAACTTTTTTCTACTTATTTCCTGCAATATTTGGAGTTATTTGTAGGAGAGCACAGATATACCTGCTTTTAATTAGCAGAAATTAATAAATTATAATGCATAATTTCAGCATTACATATTCTACTTCTGAATGACAAAATGAATGCACCGAAATATTTTATTTGAAAGAATGCAAATCCTTATTACAAGTGATCATCCAATTACACAGTAATTCGGAAGCGAATCAGTTTTGTATTCGACTACAGCTATTGAACTGAAAAATCGAATGCTACATTGGATTCTTCATTCGAGTGGAGCATTACTAATTAATATAGCTAACTAATGAAGATTTCAGGAGTAAAGTTTTTCTAATTCTATGATTTCCAACGACTCCTGACCTTGAGTATTCCTCCAGTATGAAGATTACTGATTCAGCACGGGCTGTTGATCGTATCGTGTTTCCCCACTGCCTAAGTATTCATCCGTTAGTCTTAATAAGGACATGAGTAACGTCAGTAGTGAAGTGCTGTAATTCTGACGAGACTGAACCATCTGCGTCGTATGTTGTATAGAATGTTTTCTACCATAAAAATTTGAACTCCCTACTTAATTGAAAAAGATATCGTAATACTGAAAAACAAAAAAAAAATTCTCGAAAAATCTTTTAAATCTAGCTATTAATATTTGTCTCCATTAAAACCTAGCTAGGTAAACAATTCACAAAAATATATATTCTTCAGGGCTATCTAGAATTCGATACTCCACTGAGCAGAGGATAGAAATTTTTTTGTTCACAATTTTAATGCCAGGTCATGCATCAAAGAGAATGATTTAATCCAAAAATCTGGTATCAGAGTCAATAAACTAGATTTAAGTATCGATAGTATGAAATAAATATGACAGATTTTTATGATAATTTACTCCAGTTTCAATCTCAAATCAATGTCATTTAAGTTCAGTTTCACTTTCAAGCTGCCTCCACTTACTACTATTCCAATTTGCTTCAAGCATAAAACTATTGACAAAAATAAATTTGAAACCAATTCACTTGAAACAATGTACCTGAAAAGCTTCACGCTCAATTGGATTGGAGATTATAGATATCCTTTCCTTACCAAGATCTCTATCGTCATATATATGTTTTTATAGCGAGTCAACAAACATAAGTAAAAATTTCATTTCTACACAGTGATGGATACTTAGCGAAAAAATAATGTATAATATATGGAAATGTAATTACCTCTAGAGATTTTCTCATGAATTTTTCTTTAGTTTCAAGCTTTCTTACTTTCACCACACTTGAATGGTGTGGCAATGGTGCGTTTATGATTTTCAAATATATATGAAGGTCTTTGAAATTTGGATTTATTACTCGATGAATATAGTGCAAAAACTTGCGATACCCATCTTGCTTTTTAATAATTTTCACTAGATGCTGTTCGAGTTTTTGTGGTCAAGTCTTATTTCATATTACATAAATGATGTAGAAAAAGATAAGTGTTGGTAAACGCAATGTTAGTGAAAAAATTATTTTGTAAATATCTCCTTTTTTTGTAAATATGTTGTAGTTAGGTAAAAATGTATATATGTTAATTTTGATGAAACAATACAAGAGTAATTATTGATTTTCCACTTGAGTTGGGTAATCATCTGTGAATAGTTGTGATAATATTTCGTCAGAACTATAACGAAAGCATTCACTTTTTATATTAATATTTTATTTCTGTGAGAGATGCTCTAAACATCATGTTCTATCTTTATATTCATCTTTTTAACTGATGATCTTCAGTTTTATGAATTTGGCCCAGTGGAATAGAAGTAAATGCTTTACGTTTACGTTGCCCAAATGTATATATGAATCTGTACCTGAGTTTCAACGTTTCTTGATATTTCTATTTTATATAATCTGAAGGTCTCAAAGTTGAAAGTACATTGTGATGCTATCAATACATTGTTATGTTTAAGTCAGTTCATAAATTGTGTTTCATGTTATTGAAGTGTTTTATATTATTGAAGAGTTTTGTCTTGTTTGCTTTTAAAATAATAAATTTTTTCAACTTACATTAAGAATTCTACATTTTTTTGCTAATTGTCATTTTGTTTATATACAGCTTCACTCACAGTCAATGGTAAGTTAAACGTTTCCTGAAATGGGACGAAGGGTGATTTCATTGAAAATTTAGTTTTTAGGATAATAATTTTTGCTCTATGTATATAACAGACTCTCAGTGCTGCAGTGTTGCTGCTCATATAGAAAAGGACAAGAACTCTGATTTCCTTTATATTATTTAATTTTTCGCTCTGCTGTTGCTTTATCATATTTATATTAGACTAATACTAGTTCTTCTGTAAAGATCATTCAAAATCTGTATATAGTTTGTGCGAGTATTCAGCAAATTAACACTACATATCGGACTGAATTCGAAGAAACCCTTCCTTCAAATTACTTTCGAATGTTGAGAAACACTGAACATATCGACGTAGAAGATCAGATCGTAAGAAGATTCCTAAATTCTACAAATAGAAGAATTTTGTTCATTCTCCTGAATGGTACGCTGATCATTTCTAAGGACTCGTTTCCCTCCTCGGTACTCTGAACACTATCGACTCTAATGAGCATGGAACAGAAAGAGCCTATGAAGCAGACATAACTCACCATCCTGTGTCGATTTTCGAGTCTCAATAAATTCAACATTCTACGAGCATCACTGTGCTCATAATTAAGTTTGGGAATGTCAATCCTTAATTCAAATGACGCAACAATCTCTTTTGAATGCTTTCTTATTATCAAGAGGGCAATATAGTTTCTTGCATCTTATTTATCACACAATCGCTGTAACCCATTTTGTTCTTGTTATGTTCTTGCAATTTCTTGTTTATACTCATTCCCCTTTTTATATACGTCACAGCATGCTTTGCGTTCACAATTTTATTCAGAACGACTTAGTTTGAATTTTTAGATGAAGTCATACACGGATTACAATTTTTTTACTTATTTTTCTATGCCAGCGTCTGAATTAGGCCACCATTAATACTTTCTGGCCAAAGCTTCCATTTTTAGTTCTTCCAATAGTTGCTTCCTGAATTTGCTTGGAATCATCACCCTAAATCCCCAAAGTAAAATTTTTTCGATAATAAATTCTAATTTTCTGCGTTTGAAGCGCAAAAATTAGTCTCTGACCTCAAAGGGCCAATCATTTGTAAAAAAAGATATAGCTCGCTTAAAAAACTGTCTACGGAAATCTTTTGCGTATTTCCTTAGAATTTATTGGAAATTTGTTTTCTATCAAAAGTGGAAATATTATAAAGGGATCTCACAGTTTTCTTAGAATCTCAGAAGACTGTCGGCTCCACCATTTACTGAACCTTCAATATACTGGAAATTGCAGTTGAATCGACTGAGGAAATGTGCCCAACTTTGTTACCCCCATTTCAGGGATTTCTTTTTTTCTAAAAAGGTTTAAATGTGGAATCGCTAACGCTTCTTTATCAATAACTGAATAATTTACTTCTCTTTTAGTTCATTTCCTTGACACAAAACTGAATTGTTTTTCTCTATCATCAGGGAATTCATGTATTGATACAACTGAATTTAATCACAATCACAACTTAATTTTTAGGGAATATCTCTATCAAAGAAAACCAGAGTTTTTTCCGAAGTTAATGATTCTTCAGCCTACAAATGAATTTTTACATTCATCTGATTATTCGAATTTACGATGTTTTTACAATAATTTGTGTTTGTTAGATTTAGTATAAAACGTCCTTAATAATTTTTCATTCCTAACAAAGCTTCAACCTGCGTTTGATCCGTTGGCGTCAATATTTCTGTAATGGCTCTGACGTTATCAAAATCTTTATGAAGATCATTTTTGGTGATATAATGTCGAATGTGTCATTTTCGCTTCAAAAAATCTACACGTTTTTATACTTAATCTTAAACCTGCTTTACTGAAACTGCTGAAAACCTTAAATTTCTTGAATGATCTTCTCTCTCCTTCTTTTTACCACAATATCGTCTGAAAATATTTCAGTACCATTATTACCATGTTATACTTTTTCGGCAAATTTTTTGATTAATTGGAAAATCAGCTTCTAATTGACCTTCAAAGAAATTTCTGATGATTTTACATAATTTTCACCGTTTGAATAGTACATTTCCAAATAGTCCAATTTATCTTCTAATGTCTCTAATTGATTCACTAGGTGTTTTTGATATACCTTTGCCGAATGCTCTATTATATTGCAAATTTAACATTTATATTAGCCTACCTACAAGCTAGTTTGTGTGGTTTCTTAACTCACAACACTCACATTTCATCTCTGTTGCCCCTTGAACTTCTTCTCTCCCTTGAATTGATAAGGAACAATTTTGTTCTTCTAAGCTGGCTTCTGCTCCTGCTCTCTTCTTGTCGTCTTCAATTGTTGCACTACTTGACAACTGGATCCTAGTACTGCTTCTTTGGTGTCGCTACTTCCAGGATCTGCTCCAAATTCCTGGTGTTATCTCTCTTGCAGCTCTACCCAGAATAGAACCCTTACTAATGCCGCAATAAATTTGTTCTTCAAAGTCTCATTTAGGTTTGCCCCAAATTTACATGCTTTGTTCGTGATCCTTATATACCACAATCGGACTAATTTCCGTTCTGCTGGCTTTAAGTTGTTAAACTATCGGGTGTTTTTTTAGATTGATAACACTTTGAATTGAAATAAAGCACAGTTCAATAAAGATTGAAGCCAAATTTTTTTTTATTTGAAAGATAATTTTATGACATTTATGTCTCAAAAATAATTTATGGCATATGTCCACCACGACTAGCTCTAAGGAACCGCATTCGACCAGTCCAATTTTGGACCACTGTTTCCAGTAATTCAGGCCTCATTTCCTCAATAACATGAGTTATGTTGACTTCCAAAGCGTCTATTGTTTCTGGTTTACCAGCATAAACAAATAACTTGACATAACCCTAAAGAGTCGCATGATCTCCAATTAATTGGACCATTTCTCGAAATAATGTTATCGCCAAATCTTTCTTTCAATAAATCAATTGTTACGGTAGCAGCATGAGGTGTAGCACCATCTTGTTAGATCCAAAACACTTCTGGGTCGATAACATTCAAATTTTGAAACAAATAATCATTGATCATCGATCTGCAACGAGCACCATTCACTGTAACATTAGCTCTAGCATCGTTTTTAAAGAAATATGGACCGATGATGCCTCGAGCGTGTAAAGCACACCATAGTGCATTTTTCAGGATGCAATGGAACCTGCAGATTTTCTTAAGGATTGTTTTCACTCCATATATGGCAATTTTGATTGTTTACATGTTGTTTGCATCACTAAACACAATTTTACGATAAAAAAGTGGATCAACTTCAAACTTTCCTAGGACCCAACCAGCAAACAAATGACGCTATTATGGTCAAGTGGCTTTAGTTCTTGAACCAGTTGGATCTTGTATGGGTGTAGATAAAGATCTTTACGCAAAATTTTCCATGTGGCCACAACAAGTCCACCTTGTTGTGAACGTCGACGGATAGACAAATCTGGATCATCATTAACACTTTGACTTACAGCAGCGATATTTTCTTCTGTATGTTGTTGTTGCATCGAGTAGAGCAAATCTTGTCCGAAATCTATCGATAGTTTGACGAATAAGTTGCTCTGAGGGACGATTATGAAAACTATAAATTTCACGAAGCGCTCTATAAGTTTGGCAAATTGAACACTGATTTTGAAAATAAATTTCAACAATTTTTAAAGGTTGTTGCGGCGTGAGTCTTTCTATGATAATTTGTCAATGCTTACGAAACAGAAATGTCAAAACAACATGGCTTCAACCTTTTGTCAAATCACAGTTATCCCTATCGAAAGTTTTATAACTCTAAAAAAAACACCCGATACATCGAATTAATTTTATTTTCAGTCACTGCATCTCTCAATATATATATATATATATATATATATATATATATATATATATATATATATATATATGATGTGATAAATCTGACTCAGGTTACTTTTATCAGTTCTATATTTCATGGCATTTTTGTTTTTCTTTATATATATCATCTCCTTTATGTTCCTTTTGTCACTGTTAGTTTCGTATGCAAGAATCTTCGTATTGTTGAAATCTGGATTGTGGTTATCTGTTCCTATATGTTTATTTAGTGTTATGCTCTAGTTTTTCATGTATTTGTGCCCACTTAATCTGTCGTTTGATAGTTGTGATGTCATTCCTATAAATACCTTCTCACAATCGTTGCAAGGTATACTGTATATCAAGTTGGATTTTTTCATTGTTGGTATTTCACTTTTTAATGGCGTGAAAAATGTCTTCAGAGTATTATTTGTTCTGTAGCACATTCTCAAATCATGTACGTTCAGAATTTCACCTATATTTTCCGATAATTTTTTTATAGAAGGAATCGAGATGTATTTTTGCGCTTGAATGTCTTTCTTGTTTCCCGTCTTGTTATAAAACTTGTACGTTCTTTGTTTAATGATCTTGTTGACTAGATCTATCGAGTAATTATTGTTGGTTAAGATTCTCCTAACTTTGTTTACTTTTTCTATTCGTAAACATGGGCTAGCTAGGATAATTGCAGGGTCTGTTATGCCTATTATGACACTTCGGTATTGGTAGAAAGGATGATCTGAGAAGAAGTTTAAATATCTTCTTGACCAGTTTGTCTTTGTATACCATTACGTGAGAATGATATTATCATGGAATGAAATGAGGAATTACTTTGTTTTCTATCACTTTTTGAAGGTTAAATCTAGGAAATTGATTGTGTTATTAGGTTTTTTTTCTATTGCAAATTGTATCTTATCATGAAAACTATTGAACTCACTTTAGATTTCATCTGTCCTGTCTTGGGAAACAGCCATTATGCAATCGTCCACGTATCTTCTGTAGATTAATAATTCAACTTTCGATTTCTCCATTATAAGTTCCTCCACCAATTCCATTAGCACTTGTGCAATAGGGCTTGAGATTGGTGCGCCCATGGCACATCCATCTATTTGTATAAAAAAATCAAATTTGTATTGAAAATAATTTGTTTATAGTGTTTGTTCGACCGCACCCATAAATTCTCCATAAGGTAAAGAAGTGTACTTCCTGCTTAATGCATCCTTTACAAGTTGGTTAGAGATGTTGATATACAGAGAAACTACATCTAAGAATGTCAATATATTATCATCAGGTATCCTAATTGTGTTAACAAATTATTTGAATGAAAAATTTCTTTTTTGTTACAATAACATTTTTCATGTTCTCTACTGTCTGGAAAGGTCTTCCTATTTGACCAACATATACAAAATGTACCGCAAGTTAGCTTATAATTGATCTCTTGTTCTTAGATATTTTATGTTTATTATTTTTCAGTAATTTACCTAATGAATTATTAGTTTTGAAAGAAATTTCAAAGTTGTGATTCATCTTTAGATCTAGCTACCTTCACTGTTTTTAATGCTAAATATGTCAAAGAAATGTATTTTTAATTAAATTATTGATTTTGGGATATACTAATGACCGAGCCATTTTTATTAAATTGTATATTTGCGAATAGATTTTCGATAATTAGAACATTGAAGCAGTTATTCAACGCAATATGTTTAATAATATTGTATTCTTCGTCAGAATTCTGACGTGACATAAGCATGTTGGCTAATCTATATAACATACTATTTTATGCTGCTAATTTTTGGGAAAGTGGGTGATTTGAATTGAAATGAATTGTGTAATCAGTATCCGGTATATTGAAACATTGATAACAAATGTGATTTTTCAATACACCGGAAAACAACCCATACTGATAACACAATTAGTTTCAGTTCAAATCACCATTTTCCCAAAAATTAGCAGCACGCAATAGTATGTTATATAGATTAGCCAATATACCTATGTCACGTGAGAATTTTGACGAAGAATACAATATTATTAAACAGATTGCGTTGAACATCGGTTTCAATGTTCTAATTATCGAAAAGCTTTTCGCAAAAATAAAAATTGGCTCGGTCTTTAGTATATTCCAAAATCAATAATTTAATTGAAAGTAAATAATTTGACATATTTAGAATTCAAAACAGAAAACGTAGCTAGATATCTAAAGATGAATTTCAACTTTAAAATTTCTTTCAAAACTAATAATTCATTAGGTAAATAAACAATAAACATAAAATTTCTAAGAACAAGAAATCATAGTGTTTATAAGCTAACCAGCGTTACTTGCCATTTTGTATATGTTGGTCAAACAGGAAGACCTTTCCAAACCAGACTAAGGGAACATGAAAAATGTTATTATAACAAAAAAAAATCAACCTATGCTGAACACTTATTGGACATAAGACATATTTTTAATAGGAATATTCAACCGTCAGAATATCTAAGGTAATAGGAAAAACCGAGTTTTATTAAAGGATAGTTTTTCATTCAAATAATTTGTTAACACAATAAGGATACCCGAGGATCATATATTAACATTCTTAGATGTAGTTTCCCTGTATATCAACATCCCTAACCAACTTCTAAAGGATGCAGGAAGTACACTTCTTTGCCTTATGGAGAATTTATCGGTGCCGTCGAACAAACACTATACACAAATTATTTTCAATACAAATTTGATTTTTTTATACAAATAGATGGATGTGCCATGGGCTCACCAATCTCAAGCCCTATTGCACAAGTGCTAATGGAATTGGCGGAGGAACTTATAATGGAGAAATCGAAAGTTGAATTATTATTCCACAGAAGATACGTGGACGATTGCATCATGGCTGTTCCCCAAGACAAGACAGGTGAAATCTAAAGTGAGTTCAATAGTTTTCAGGATAAGATACAATTTGCAATAGAAAAAGAACATAAAAACACAATCAATTTCCTAGATTTAACCTTCATTAGAAGTGATAATATCATTCACACGCAATGGTATACAAAGACAAACTGGTCAAGAAGATATTTAAACTTCTTCTCAGATCATCCTTTCTACCAATACCGAAGTGTCATAATAGGCATATTCAATATGTAAACAGCATACCGTTTAATTTGGACCGAATAGTTTTATATTTCAATAGATTTTCCCCACTGAAATCTGGGAATTAAAAAGATAGTTACAAGGTACCTAGTAGTCATCACATGACACCCCTTATGAATTTAGGTCTTTGATCCGACTACGCTCAAGACTCAACATAAGTAGAAGTAGATTCGACTAGCTTTTAAGGGAGTTCTATTGTTTATAGAGCCAATCATCAAAAAAAATACACATATTTCTGAATTATCTTTAATTTCTTGTCTTATGAGACAAGACTGAAACGGACTATGGTCCGTTTCAGTTTTTCTGAGTTATTTTTCATTTCTTGTCTCATATTCTGTTCCAGTTTTTCTGAGTGATCTTTCAGTTCTTGTTTCATATTCTGCTCCATCCTTTTCAACATATGCATTATCTCACTTGCTTCTGATTTAGATATCTTGTGCCTTTCCTTCATCCCCTTTCTGGTCAATCAAGGTTTTGCTTCTGGTTCCCATTTTTGTTTAATGCTTATCACTTCATGCAATTTTAATCAATGGAAAATTCTGTGACAATCAAAATTATCGAGCCCCACGTTGGGCGCCAATTGTTATGAATTTTTATATAAAATTTAATTGTTATTGTTACGATAACTTGGCAGAATTAATTCTGGGGGCCAATATATTATGGAATTCACTATTTATTTTGAGTATGAATACTTGTTAGATCACCCTTGTATCTAATTGGTCTAATTAATATTATAATTTGGTTATTTCAAATTGTAATTTAAATATTATTAATTTTGATTAGTTTCAATAGTAAGGGGTTCAATTTGAATTTTAATGAACTAATGTGAACTATGCTAACCTAACCCTATTTCTTAATATCGTAATACTAACGTAAACAAGAAATGTTTTGACTTGAAATTGAAAAATTTTACAGAAATAAACTTAATTCTACCTTTGGTAAGTTTGCCTTCAGTTTCAATGTTCCTTTTTAATGTCCTTCCTCCGTTTCAGCAATTTGTTTGATTGGAGAATTATATTTCTGGAAAGTTCCACGCTCATAGCCAACTTAGTTGATTACTTCTCAACATCATTTGTTTCAAATTTTTCAATATATTGGATGATAAAATTTGAATATTGAAACAAATTAATATATGTTTATCTTCTACAATTTTAATTTAAAAAATTTTTATTCAAAAAATACTTTTAGAATTAAATTAATGTCTAAAACAAGCACCGCTTATGTTTAATAGACGTATATAATCTAAACTCAATATACAATGTCAAATGGAATAAATAAACCAAAAGATACACGAAAGTCCCTAAAATTAATAAATAAATATTTAAAGGAGACAAATTTTGTTTCTGGTCTTGTCCTCAAAACGCCATTTGTACCTTGAAAACATGAACACACTTAAAGGACCTCTCAAAGAATATAATTTATTTGAAATATTTAATATATTTAAATATTCGAATAAGTAAATTCAGAAATCTCTTAAAGCATGCACTATATCTTCAAAAAACAAATATAGTTCAAAACTTTTCCGTCATCAGTCCTGAAATATATTCAAAATATCAAAATCAAAAACTAACCTGTACCAAACCACTCAACACGTGTAAATGAATAATGTTTCGAGACATAGATCATCTTTATAATTCAAGATTTATCTATGCTCTAACAGAATCAAAGAACAGTGTGAGTTATTTTAAGGTTTACCTAACCTCATTGACACCGTATAATGAAATTTATTGAAGCCAAGATATAATTATATATTATATATAAAATAAAATAGAAAGGCCTTTTACTTGATAGAAGAAATATAACAAAATTTGAATATTGAAACAAATTAATATATGTTTATCTTCTACAATTTTAATTTAAAAAATTTTTATTCAAAAAAAACTTTTAGAATTAAATTAATGTCTAAAACAAGCACCGCTTATGTTTAATAGACGTATATAATCTAAACTCAATATACAATGTCAAATGGAATAAATAAACCAAAAGATACACGAAAGTCCCTAAAATTAATAAATAAATATTTAAAGGAGACCAATTTTGTTTCTGGTCTTGTCCTCAAAACGCCATTTGTACCTTGAAAACATGAACACACTTAAAGGACCTCTCAAAGAATATAATTTATTTGAAATATTTAATATATTTAAATATTCGAATAAGTAAATTCAGAAATCTCTCAAAGCATGCACTATATCTTCAAAAAACAAATATAGTTCAAAACAATTCCGTCATCAGTCCTGAAATATATTCAAAATATCAAAATCAAAAACTAACCTGTACCAAACCACTCAACACGTGTAAATGAATAATGTTTCGAGACATAGATCATCTTTATAATTCAAGATTTATCTATGCTCTAACAGAATCAAAGAACAGTGTGAGTTATTTTAAGGTTTACCTAACCTCATTGACACCGTATAATGAAATTTATTGAAGCCAAGATATAATTATATATTATATATAAAATAAAATAGAAAGGCCTTTTACTTGATAAAAGAAATATAACAAAATTTGAATATTGAAACAAATTAATATATGTTTATCTTCTACAATTTTAATTTAAAAAATTTTTATTCAAAAAAACTTTTAGAATTAAATTAATGTCTAAAACAAGCACCGCTTATGTTTAATAGACGTATATAATCTAAACTCAAGATACAATGTCAAATGGAATAAATAAACCAAAAGATACACGAAAGTCCCTAAAATTAATAAATAAATATTTAAAGGAGACAAATTTTGTTTCTGGTCTTGTCCTCAAAACGCCATTTGTACCTTGTATCTTGGCTTCAATAAATTTCATTATACGGTGTCAATGAGGTTAGGTAAACCTTAAAATAACTCACACTGTTCTTTGATTCTGTTAGAGCATAGATAAATCTTGAATTATAAAGATGATCTATGTCTCGAAACATTATTCATTTACACGTGTTGAGTGGTTTGGTACAGGTTAGTTTTTGATTTTGATATTTTGAATATATTTCAGGACTGATGACGGAATTGTTTTGAACTATATTTGTTTTTTGAAGATATAGTGCATGCTTTGAGAGATTTCTGAATTTACTTATTCGAATATTTAAATATATTAAATATTTCAAATAAATTATATTCTTTGAGAGGTCCTTTAAGTGTGTTCATGTTTTCAAGGTACAAATGGCGTTTTGAGGACAAGACCAGAAACAAAATTTGTCTCCTTTAAATATTTATTTATTAATTTTAGGGACTTTCGTGTATCTTTTGGTTTATTTATTCCATTTGACATTGTATATTGAGTTTAGATTATATACGTCTATTAAACATAAGCGGTGCTTGTTTTAGACATTAATTCAATTCTAAAAGTTTTTTTGAATAAAAATTTTTTAAATTAAAATTGTAGAAGATAAACATATATTAATTTGTTTCAATATTCAAATTTTGTTATATTTCTTCTATCAAGTAAAAGGCCTTTCTATTTTATTTTATATATAATATATAATTATATCTTGGCTTCAATAAATTTCATTATACGGTGTCAATGAGGTTAGGTAAACCTTAAAATAACTCACACTGTTCTTTGATTCTGTTAGAGCATAGATAAATCTTGAATTATAAAGATGATCTATGTCTCCAAACATTATTCATTTACACGTGTTGAGTGGTTTGGTACAGGTTAGTTTTTGATTTTGATATTTTGAATATATTTCAGGACTGATGACGGAATTGTTTTGAACTATATTTGTTTTTTGAAGATATAGTGCATGCTTTGAGAGATTTCTGAATTTACTTATTCGAATATTTAAATATATTAAATATTTCAAATAAATTATATTCTTTGAGAGGTCCTTTAAGTGTGTTCATGTTTTCAAGGTACCAATGGCGTTTTGAGGACAAGACCAGAAAACAAATTTGTCTCCTTTAAATATTTATTTATTAATTTTAGGGACTTTCGTGTATCTTTTGGTTTATTTATTCCATTTGACATTGTATATTGAGTTTAGATTATATACGTCTATTAAATATAAGCGGTGCTTGTTTTAGACATTAATTTAATTCTAAAAGTTTTTTTGAATAAAAATTTTTTAAATTAAAATTGTAGAAGATAAACATATATTAATTTGTTTCAATATTCAAATTTTGTTATATTTCTTCTATCAAGTAAAAGGCCTTTCTATTTTATTTTATATATAATATATAATTATATCTTGGCTTCAATAAATTTCATTATACGGTGTCAATGAGGTTAGGTAAACCTTAAAATAACTCACACTGTTCTTTGATTCTGTTAGAGCATAGATAAATCTTGAAAAATAAAGATGATCTATGTCTCGAAACATTATTCATTTACACGTGTTGAGTGGTTTGGTACAGGTTAGTTTTTGATTTTGATATTTTGAATATATTTCAGGACTGATGACGGAATTGTTTTGAACTATATTTGTTTTTTGAAGATATAGTTCATGCTTTGAGAGATTTCTGAATTTACTTATTCGAATATTTAAATATATTAAATATTTCAAATAAATTATATTCTTTGAGAGGTCCTTTAAGTGTGTTCATGTTTTCAAGGTACAAATGGCGTTTTGAGGACAAGACCAGAAACAAAATTTGTCTCCTTTAAATATTTATTTATTAATTTTAGGGACTTTCGTGTATCTTTTGGTTTATTTATTCCATTTGACATTGTATATTGAGTTTAGATTATATACGTCTATTAAACATAAGCGGTGCTTGTTTTAGACATTAATTTAATTCTAAAAGTTTTTTTGAATAAAAATTTTTTAAATTAAAATTGTAGAAGATAAACATATATTAATTTGTTTCAATATTCAAATTTTGTTATATTTCTTCTATCAAGTAAAAGGCCTTTCTATTTTATTTTATATATAATATATAATTATATCTTGGCTTCAATAAATTTCATTATACGGTGTCAATGAGGTTAGGTAAACCTTAAAATAACTCACACTGTTCTTTGATTCTGTTAGAGCATAGATAAATCTTGAATTATAAAGATGATCTATGTCTCGAAACATTATTCATTTACACGTGTTGAGTGGTTTGGTACAGGTTAGTTTTTGATTTTGATATTTTGAATATATTTCAGGACTGATGACGGAATTGTTTTGAACTATATTTGTTTTTTGAAGATATAGTGCATGCTTTGAGAGATTTCTGAATTTACTTATTCGAATATTTAAATATATTAAATATTTCAAATAAATTATATTCTTTGAGAGGTCCTTTAAGTGTGTTCATGTTTTCAAGGTACAAATGGCGTTTTGAGGACAAGACCAGAAACAAAATTTGTCTCCTTTAAATATTTATATATTAATTTTAGGGACTTTCGTGTATCTTTTGGTTTATTTATTCCATTTGACATTGTATATTGAGTTTAGATTATATACGTCTATTAAACATAAGCGGTGCTTGTTTTAGACATTAATTTAATTCTAAAAGTTTTTTTGAATAAAAATTTTTTAAATTAAAATTGTAGAAGATAAACATATATTAATTTGTTTCAATATTCAAATTTTGTTATATTTCTTCTATCAAGTAAAAGGCCTTTCTATTTTATTTTATATATATTATATAATTATATCTTGGCTTCAATAAATTTCATTATACGGTGTCAATGAGGTTAGGTAAACCTTAAAATAACTCACACTGTTCTTTGATTCTGTTAGAGCATAGATAAATCTTGAATTATAAAGATGATCTATGTCTCGAAACATTATTCATTTACACGTGTTGAGTGGTTTGGTACAGGTTAGTTTTTGATTTTGATATTTTGAATATATTTCAGGACTGATGACGGAATTGTTTTGAACTATATTTGTTTTTTGAAGATATAGTGCATGCTTTGAGAGATTTCTGAATTTACTTATTCGAATATTTAAATATATTAAATATTTCAAATAAATTATATTCTTTGAGAGGTCCTTTAAGTGTGTTCATGTTTTCAAGGTACAAATGGCGTTTTGAGGACAAGACCAGAAACAAAATTTATCTCCTTTAAATATTTATTTATTAATTTTAGGGACTTTCGTGTATCTTTTCGTTTATTTATTCCATTTGACATTATATATTGAGTTTAGATTATATACGTCTATTAAACATAAGCGGTGCTTGTTTTAGACATTAATTTAATTCTAAAAGTTTTTTTGAATAAAAATTTTTTAAATTAAAATTGTAGAAGATAAACATATATTAATTTGTTTCAATATTCAAATTTTGTTATATTTCTTCTATCAAGTAAAAGGCCTTTCTATTTTAATTTATATTGGATGATATTTTCATTCACAACATTCAGGTAATATATTTGTTGAGTACATTTTCATTCACAATAATAATGTAAATTTCTTTTTAAGTTTTGGGACTGGATTATTGAAGAGAAAATATTTTACTTCGAAATAAAACGACGTGATCTCTGTTATCCAGAATTTCATACTAATTGACCTGTTTCTCCTTTTATAGTTTTCTGTTTCTCCCTTTATAGTTTTCTCGAAAAACTTAATTCCAGAGCTTACTAGCTTTTGTCGAAAAATTATGCTTTCGATCATTTTACAGAATTTACATTATTTCTTGGTTTGAAAGTATTCTACAAAATAAGCCTGAACTAGCTTTTGATATCATTTTCATGTTAAACAGTACAGTGAAAGTCTTGTTTTTAATCCGTAGAATATTTTTAGTATCATAATTTATCAAAATTCAACTTCTAATGCTTCTAACATATAAATTACTTAAAATTATCTATGAAATTAATTTCTTCAGCTCCTATACTATTACAAGTTCATTAATGCATAAACATCTTCAAGGATATTTCTTACATACTTATTTTCAAAATTTTTGACGTGCACATTTTCTATCTTTGAATTAATTGATTTTCGATCAATTTTGTCCCAGTTGATGTGATTCATAATAGTAACAAATCTTTTCAACAATTTCTTCACTAATTTCTAATTAGATATCTATATTCGAATTACTTCTTTTTCTTGTAACTTTGGTTGTGTTAACATTGAATAATTGTGAATTGAATTTTCCCTGTATTCAAAAATAATCAAAAGGAATTTTGATTTTTGACCAACGTGTAGAGAATATTCACTAGACCAATGATTATGTAATTTCTACAATTTGTTTTAATTATGATCAACTACCAAATAGTAACGGCTGAAACAATTCAGTAAGTGATACTTATTTTGTGGTCCCAGAGAAGAATTATAATTGCATTCATCACAAACTACTGTTTTCTATTTTGAGTAATCCTAATCTCCCAGGGATGATATAGATTCTAAGATATTATTTTCTAGAATCTCCCCGTATTTGTGAAAATATGTGAAAATGTTATCAATAATCACATAGTTATAGAGGATAGTGTGAAATAATTTTAATTTGCATAATTTAATTTCTCCTGGCATACAGATAATAATCAACAAACAATCAACTATAGAGCACATATGTGGAAACAACATTAATTAGCGTAGTTTAATTTTTCCTGACACACTCACGGTGGTGCAGAATCGAAAATATTCTTCCTTAGAAAGTGCTTCTATATTTCAGTGAAAGTATTATTGACGAACTTCCTACTATATGAGATATATGGGGTGAAATAATATTAAGTCGCGAAATTTAATTTAGCCCCAGAAAATCTTTTCTAGAATTTCCTAGTATTTTTTCAATCTTTCTGCGCAAAAATTATTAATCAAGTAGGAGTTGCCAGGAATCGTTGGAAAGATTGACATTACCGTACGGCAATTTTAGCCGTAGCAGTCTTCGAGTCACAAACTGAGTCTGAGGAAGGGTGGGATAGCAAAACGTTCGGTACGGAGATAAAATGGAAAATGCTCTTCATTTTCGCGGCAGCTATATTTATACACTCTTTTTCAGAATATAAATCCTCCAATTTCGAGATTCCTCTGAAAAAATCGTTTTTCAGTAATTTCCGAGCTGTTTCTTATTCATATTTTGTTTTCTGCTTCAGCTAAATCGAATTAATACCAATCAACTTCCGAAGATGAGCGCAAAATAAGGAAATTGTGAGGCTTTGTTCCTCTTATACTTATATTCGAACGGAAATTAATTCTCAGTAGTGCTGCAAAGAAGCGAGAATCCTGCCTTCTGAAGAGGACCAGTCAACTCAATCTCGCTGCAGAAACAACTCTCGAAGAATTGAATGCGATACCTTCTTTCCTCCAAAGCTTCCAGTAAAAATCATACCTGTGATACCAAATGAGCCAAGAATAAAGAGACGTAGATATTTCCCCGGGCTAAACAGTAATTATACAGAATTATACAGGGAAGATTTCAGATCATTTCATCTTCTCTACGACAATATTAATGCATATTTATAAAACACTTTTGGCAGCACTAATCTTCACGCTGAGCCACAAAATTTCACACTTGTGAACTAGCTTATCGAGCTGCTAATTCGGCGCGACATTCAGCCTGAAATCCTCAAAACACAAATCCAAGACGTTATCAGAAATAGTTACATGAAATTGACTCATGGATATCTGTTGCCCAATTTTTAGTACTGTTGAGACACGCGTAACAGTACAACATATCATACTACATTGTCCTCGTTATGAAGAAGCTCGCTGCGAACACGGCCTAAAGTTCAGAAGACAAACTTAGCTCGCCAAAAGAAGTTGGATCTCTAAGTGAAACTCATATATTTTTGATTGTCTCTGTCTTTACTTGACGGAAATTCATCTTCAATATAAGAAAAACAAATGTTAACTTCCGCTATTTTATTGATTTTCACAACAATTGTTTCGTCATACTATGACTTCATCAGGTGAGTATTTAAACTGAGGTATACAATGCAAAACATGACCTTAAATACACAGCTCTGGTACAAAAAATAGAGGGGTGGAAAGAGAGGTATACAATTAATGAAAAATATTAAGTAGGGGGGATCTATTAAAATGTATTTGATCATTCAATAAAATTTGTCTTTTATTATATCTATTAATTTCTAAAGTTTCGAACAGATTTAGTTTCTGACTTTTGTTTTCGATATGTGATATTTCATAGTTCATATTGAAATTATGGCCAGCCTCTAACAAATGGTTGGCATAAGTTGAATTCGGTTTATTATTAATGTAACATTTTTCATGTTCTCGTATCCTTGTTTGGAATGAACGGCCTGTCTGTCCCACATATACACATGGGCAATCACTACATGTTAACTTGTAAACTCCAGATTTTTTGTTTTTAGGAATGACATCTTTATTATTTTTTATCAAGCTGCCTAAAGAATTAATAGTTTTAAAAGAGATGTTATATTTTTCTTTTTTCTTTAAATATCTAGCAATCTTTTCAGATTTTTGGCCTATGTAAGTTGATGAAATAAATTTGGTTTCGATTGAATTTTGAAATTTTGGATATACAAGTGATATTGCTTTCTTGTAATTTATTTTATCAAGTAAATTGTCTACAATCAACGGATTGAAATCATTATTTAAAGCTATTTGTTTAATCGTTTTATACTCTTTGTCAAAATTTTCTTTCGTCATGGGTATGTTAACCAATCTATAAAGCATACTATTATAAGCTGACAATTTTTGTGAAAATGGATGGTTTGAAGTATAATGAATCGTACCATCTGTATGTGTAGGCTTTCTGTATATGGAAAAGTCATGTCTATTATTAATTCTAGTGATTTTTAAATCTAAGAAATTGATGCTATTATTTACTTCATCTTCCTGTGTGAATTCAATTATTGGATATAATTTGTTGATAGATTCCAAAAATGAACTAAGTTGTCTATTTGTGCCATTAAATAAACAAATTATGTCATCTACATAGCGGTACCAATAAACGAAATCTTTAAAATATGGGAGTTTTTGGATATTGGTTTCTACGTGATCCATGAATATTTCTGATAACAAGGGGCTTAATGGGTTCCCCATTGTTAGACTTTCTTCGTCTAGATAAAACGTGCCGCTGAACATAAAATAATTTTGATCTAGGCAAACGTTTGAGGCCTCTAATATTTCTGTTTTTACAACAAGATTAGTTCGTTTTTGGAGTAATAAATCATCAGTCACACCATAAAATCAGTTATTGATTTTATGGTGCTATTTTATTGATTTACACGACAATTGTTTCGTCATGCCATGACTTCATCAGGTGAGTATTTCAACTGAGGTATACAATGCAAAACATGACCTTAAATACACAGCTCTGGTGCAAAAAATAGAGGGGTGGAAAGAGATGGTATAGAATTAATGAAAAATATAAAGTAGGGGGGATCTGTTTAAATCTATTTGATCATTCAATAAAATTTGTCTTTTATTATCTCTAAAGTTCCTAACAGATTTAGTTTCTGACTTTTGTTTTCAATATGTAATATTTCATAGTTCATATTAAAATTATGGCCAGTCTCTAACAAATAGTTGGCATAAGTTGAATTCGGTTTATTATTAATGTAACATTTTTCATGTTCTCGTATCCTTGTTTGGAATGAACGGCCTGTCTGTCCCACATATACACATGGGCAATCACTACATGTTAACTCGTAAACTCCTGATTTTTTGTTTTTAGAAATGACGTCTTTGTTATTTTTTATTAAGCTGCCTAAAGAATTAAGAGACGTTGTATTTTTTTTTTCTTTAAATATCTAGCAATTGTCGTATAAATCAACAAAATAGCGGAAGTTAACATTTGTTTTTCTTATATTGAAACTCATAAATGTAGTCTTTTGTGACTCGATTGAACTTTTAAATTCCTTTTCATTTATGATCCTTTTTGCGCAACTTTTATATTTACATCAATGTTGTTGATATTTCCGTTTGACATCAACTTCATTACGATATACACATGTTTATTCAATCAAAGTTGTTCATTATCGTGAACTGTTCCACGTGTCGAATAGACTTCGATGATAAAACATGTTAATACAAATGAATAAATGAGTTAATTTAATTTGATGTGTACTTCAATGAAAAAAAAAGACAAAATTTCAAAGAGGCATATGTTCGTCTATATATGCAGTTAGTCTAATGTTTTTCGCTTAAAACCTACCCTTTTGTCGTCAGGTTCCTCTTAACCAAGAGTAACGTGTTCAAAACCAGATACCACTCAATCGGAAACAAATTATTATCCGCAATTGCGCCAAATTATTTTTTTATAATCATATCCGCAGTTCACAAATACTGTTTGTCTCGCTCTGAGATGATTTTCATTGAGATTCTCACATATATTTTCGTTAATCTGGTCTTGAAATCTCACATTCATTACAAGGTAAATTTTAAGGTTATTTTATTCTTATACGTATATTCGAAAGGATATTCTTTAAGAAATAATAATTTTATATTATATAGATGAAAAAACAATTTGAACAATTTTTTAATGGAGAGCGCATTCCAATACCTCTGAGAAACGGTCGCTTTCAAGCATCTAGGTACATATAGTTTTTGACCTTCAATATCATCGTGGTTCATTCGTAGCAACGTAAATATTTGAAAATATAAGTAATTCATATACATCATATGATAAATATGATTTTTGCGAAAGAACATTCTGACCAGAATTCAAATTGTGTCTTATATCGATAAAATTCCTCACACATATTATATAGAAAGTTTCATCATTCATGATCAAAAAATGTTAAATTATTTCAATGAATTCCTTATGTTATGTATGCTTGCAATATAAAATTGTGTAGTGAATCGATACGAGACAATATTACAATTGAAAAACTAATCACTTAACATATATTCACAAGTTTCAAATCGATTAGGTAACAGAATTTGATACTGATATTTATATTAAAGTATTTAGGTTTAGTGTACATTGAAACTGGTATTTATGAAGCAGATGTGTCCATTCGTGAATATTATCTCATTTTTTGAAACTTGTTTAGTCATTTTTATTTTTATTCAATATTTTTCTTATAATTTTTTAAATTTTTTTTCGCTATTGTTTGATCTTTTCTTTTTTTCATTTCATTATTTTTTACATTTTTCAGTGCGGTGATGACAAATTTTTTCCATTACAACATTAAACATTTAAATGAATATACAAATAATTAAAATCTAAATATCAACAATTCCAACTCATTTCAAGCGAATTTCAATCATTGTTTGAAAAAAAAATTCAAAATAAGTTCAAATACCTTGTCAGCAACAACAAGCCCTACAAATTCCAGAGCGATTTTTCAAATGTTTGCAAGTGAAACGAATTGAAATTGTTCTTATAGTACAAAATATGTTAAAGAGAATTGCAGCAATTTGATAATCTACTCCACATTTGAAATTCATGAGTTTGCAAATATTTCAGGTGAGTATCGAACAAAGAATCTTGAAAATATTCAGAAGACAAATTGAAATATCACATTGACATTTTAATAATATGTAACTGCCTCTTGGTATATTGTCAGTTTTTTTTTGTTCCATTTTGATAGTTTTACAATTATATTGGTATTGGTATATTGGTTTGTGTTTGTGCTTTTTGTTCCTCATCTGTGTTTATATACAATAAATTTCTGACATAATCATATGGATATTAAATGAATTATTTTTACTATGCGTTACAAGGTGAGGGGTACCTTTTTAAAGAATCTTCTTAACAAAATATCAGTGAAACATGTGGTCGATCGTGCAATAAGCCCAAACTTTCTTCTTCATGGGATTCTTCTGGTTGAAACCTGCGAATACGTTGAAACGAAGCACTTGGTGTCTTGGTTACTTGATTGTGTTACGAGTACCACGTTTCATTATCATTCACAAGTACATACTGTCGTTTACTCCTTGATCACATCATTCAAATGTTTAATTCTGCTAGATTTTTAGTCATTCATAAATTTGTGGGGAGCAAATAGTGAGCAGATCTTTCGAAAACTCCAATATTTGGCCAACATGCTATAAGTTGATATTATATAGCTATTCTGTTCCACTTTCGTTAATTTTAATTCATATATTAGCAGATCTATAACTAGAGCTTGTAGATCTCAATACTCAATACAACTATGTTGTCATAAATTTCATACAACAGGCTGGTTATCATTTATTTCTTCATTTCCATCTTTGGACTCGGATGTATCACTGATGTATCATCATAAACTTATTTCATCTATTGGTGTGTTTGGATGAAGGTTTCACCAACAAAAAATAAAGTTTATGAGGCAAAACACGCAGTCTCTTATAACCCGATCACTCAGTTTCTACACTAAAGTTCATTCGCTTTTCATGATTTTTTCAAGAGGTGGTTGAATCTTTCCACTTCGAGCAGCCGCCGATATATTGGGCCACAAAAATACGCTGCTTTGAAGGAAGACCGTCTCACTTTGGAAATTTGTAACACAGATAACATTTCGAGTATCTTAAACTAACATATAAATATTACAGTACTTCAAGTATCTAGACCAAGAATTAAATTGATTCAACTGTGTAAATCACAAAAAAAATACAGTTGAATAAATGTAACTCACAACTCATTTTTGAATTTCGTGAAGTAGTATATTTTATTTTGATCTTTCTTAAATAATTTCATATTGCTTGAATGAAATAAAAAATCTCAACTGGAAACGGTCAGAATTGTCAGTTCGCAAACAATTACATATATTTTAACCAGAATTTTACTGTGAAAAAATTGATCTCCCTTAATGTTTCAGGCGTGATTTTTTTAATATCGATTAAAATTCAAAAGAAATATTCTCTACGGCCTTCCTCAATGGACCATTTAGCAACTTGCAAAGAGTCAACAATTTTATGCACTCAGCTATTACAGGAATATTTCTAAATATTTTAAATATTGAGTTTCAATGACTTGTTATTCATAAACATTGAAATTGTTCGTTTGACAAATCAGGTTAATATTGAAGGCAATAAACTATTCCTATTTTTATTATCAACATGGGTATGTGAAATAAAATTTACAGTTAACATGGATGGATCTCACATGGAGATCAAAAATCTTTCAAAAGTATCGTGAATTTTGTCACGCGGTATATGCGCTTTTGAATGAATATGGAATTTCTTATCTGTATGGTTTTTTCATTACTCTAATTGGTTTAATTGTGAAATCCCGTATTAAAAAATATCCGATGCAAAAATGAACTGCTGAAGTTCATACCTACCTACTATGATACTTCTCCATTAAAACATTTTCGGTCCAATTTCATATTAGATGAATGTTTCTCATTGAAACCTTTTATTTTATTTTGGTCAGATTAGAGCATATAGCTATGGGTTGAAATTTTCTGAGAGAGAATATCCTTTTACATAGACGTATATTTGTAGCAGTCTGCGATCTGCCTACACGTAAGCCATGCTGATGAACCGACAAGATGGAAAATTTGTTCAAGAATTGATACATTCTCTGAAAAACAATGTTTTCGAATACTTTCGATATTACACTGAGTATTGAAGTAGGGCGGTAATTTGATATTTAATCTGCTGCGTCCTTCTCATGTATTGGTATCACTTTGGCTATCTTAAATATTGATGGAAAGCTGCCAGATGAAATTGATGAGTTGAACAGATGATCTACTATGACAGGTGCAACGGACTTAAGGACCCCTGCTGAAACCAAGTCTGGACCCTTACTGTCATTCTTCAGACAACGAATCACCGACAATATGTCATCTGGCGTTATAGGGAAGAAAAAGAAGTTATGTCCCAACAATCTCTGGGTGGTGCAGGATTTCGAGATAAATTGTCCATATAAACTCCTCAAAGACTTCTCGTTGATTTCTGTAAAATAACTACCGAACGTCTCAACTATCAATTAGGGATTAAAGATAACAGAATCATTAACCTTGAGAGATGTCGATTTTTTATTCTTGGATGAATAACCTAGTTCTTTGTTTACAATTTTCCAGACAGATGAAGACAGATTTATCGAAATTTTTTATAAGAAGATATAAGTTCCTTAAATGTCTTCTTGCCTGGAAAATCTAAAAATTAACCCATCTGGGAAGCAATTCAGCAGAAGAACGCACTGTACTCAAGGGACGCGCAAAATTAATTAAATATTTGAGAACATTAACGTAATAGGAAAATTTATGATCAATGGAGTGACATTGATGAATAAAGAGAAAGTTGGTTTGAGAAAGAAGATTAGAGAGAATTTTTTTGAGAACAAAATTCTACAAACTCTTGGCTCCAAAGAATCATTCTTAACAATCTGACGTACTGTATAATCAGGAAAACTCTCTTATGGTCACATATGTGAAGTTCACAAACAAAAACATCAGTGGAACTTTTGGTATCATTTGTGATGATGTAGTCTACCTTGGTAGAAGAGGTTATACAATTTTTGTTGATAAGAATGAGTGTCGGCTCCTAAGAATCTACAATCCTAAGAATCTACTATGAACAAATCGTCAAGCTGCCTCCTTCGTGGGTCACTAACATTCAGTTAGTTCACGTTTGAATCACCATATAAAAATACAACATTGGATATAGAAGTACAGTAATTCAGAATGTATTTTAAGATATTAATAAGTAGAGAAAAATCACCTGCTGGCGGTCTGTAAACACTCAAAATATGGAACATGATCTCTCCTAACTGTATTCTGGTTCCGCAGATCTCAAAGTTCTTTGAAATCGAAAACTTATCAATATTAAGGCTTGGCACTTGATAATCACTTCTCAAATCCACATTAATCCTCCACTCTCTCGCTCAGGTCTACAGTAAAAGCCAGCAATTTGGTATCCACTCGAATTCAAAAAACCAATCTTTCCCGATGTCCACCAGTGCTCCGCCACACTTACTCATTTTTATAAAGTTTATTAACTGGGCTTTGGACATTCAACTGTACAACTCAACTTATTTTAGGCTGAACAAAAACAAGATCGTCGGTGTTTTTGATAGAGTTCCACACATAAATCACGTTGGCTTGATTAAAGGTTGACAAGGTTTAAAAAAAAATTGTTAACCTTAATACCTTCGGGCCAAAATCATGGATCCATTACCTGGGACTAGAACTCAGATGGCAAACTCGGTCTCCTAGAGTTCAGCTCTTCATAGTCAAGGTTCGGAATAGCATCATTGAAAAATCTTTTAATATCCTCAATAGTTGTTTCGAGGCTGAGTCTTGACACATGGATATGTGTCAAATTCCTCTTTGGCAGACTCTTTAGTGTAGTTGATGCCGATGTGCTAATTATGGACTTTCTCAGTACTTTAGGCTTTTTTCTTCGAGATTCAATAAGATCTCTCAGTTGACAAATTTCAGATCTCAGAAAAGACACTATTTGACTGTCGCTTGAATAGCCATGACAACCGGGTCCATACTTCCTACTAGGTCTTCCGGTGAAAACCTCAGGGTACCGCTCCGTCTCATTAGAGACGGCCCTGTCGTTCGAAATTATTTTATCATCGATACTTAGGTCTTTCACGTTGATATTTCGATCTAGAAGTTTTGATAATTGTCGTTCGAACTGTTTACACTTCAGATTATTTGTTTTCTAATAATTATGTATGGCCTTAGAAAACATGGAAAGTCTTGGGATTTTAATATATTTATGCCTGTTAATTTCACATGACACAGCATTCGGAATAATAAACTGTTTATTGATGTATTGAGCACCTCTGCCGTTCATTTCTTGAAAAGACTGTAAAAATTATTATTCTGGTAATAGTCAAACATGTCGTATGTAGCTTCTGCTACATTATGCATTATTCTAGTAATAGTCAAACTTGTCGCATGTAGCCGTTGCTACATTATGCACTATCATTCGGGTAGTCAAATTTGTTGTACGTAGCTTGTAACATTTCGGTCCAAGCTATTGCGGTTATTATTGTTAATATAGTAATCCATTCGATTGGCAAATTCATTCGTTTGTTTTTGATATAATAATCATATCTTTTGACTTGATTTATATACAGTAAAGCAAGAATTATAGTTATCTTAGTGTATTACGAGTGTTTTACTTTAATTCTTTACAATCTTCGTTGGTTTATTTTATTGGATGAACACAGCTAGTTCAGCATCGAGATAACTACATACAAGTGCCCCTGAACTAAATTTCTTCGCTAAACTACGTCAAATACAGTCTACTAAAACCGCCGAAATTAATCATGGAGATTAATTAATTTACAATTTTCTACTGTTTCAAAATACTGAAATAGTAGTTTTTTCTGTTTGCCATGTATTTATTTTCATAGTATTTGATTCAATACATTTATATTATGATGTCCATTTCAGATTTGATTGAATTGTGATGAATGCATAGTTTATATTAATTTTTATCTATCTCGTAAGGTTCAGCCTGCGTTTGCGATTTAATATCACAAAAATATGTTTGTTACGATATCACATTATGAATTTTTGCATTTTTGGGCTTTTCATTACAATAGTAGGAATCGGATGTTTTTTTTAGAGTGATAGAACTTTCGATAGGGATAACTGTGATTTGGCAGAAGGTAGAAGCCATGTTGTTTTGTGATTTCAGTTCAGTAAGCATTGACAAATTATCATGGAAAGACTCACGCCGCAACAACGTTTAAAAAGTGTTGAAATTTATTTTCAAAATCAGTGTTCTATTCGCCAAACTGATAGAGCACTTCGTGAAATTTATGGTTTACTTAATCGTCCATCAGAGCATCTTATTCGTCAAACTACCGATAGATTTCGGACATTTTCTCTACTCCATGTAACAACAACAACAAGACAAAGAACTGTACGTACAGAAGAAAATATCGCTGCTGTAAGTCATAGTGTTAATGATGATCCAGATTTGTCTATTCGTCGACGTTTACAACAAGTGCTCTGTGACTCTGTGCATCCACCACATGAAAAATTTTGCGTAAAAATCTTGGTCTACACCCATACAAGATCATACTGGTTCAAGAACTAGAGCCACTTGACCATAATAAGCTTTGTTTGTTTGCTGATTGGGCCCTAGAACAGCTTTAAGTTGATCCACTTTTTTATCGTAAAATTGGCCTCCAAGATCATGCGACATATCTCCACTAGATTATTTTCTTTGGGGTTATGTCAAGTTAATGGTTTATGCTGTTAAACCAGAAACAATAGACGCTTTGGAGGTCAAGATAACTCTGGTTATTGATGAAATAAGGCCTGAATTATTCGAAAAAGTGGTCCAAAATTGGTCTGGTCGAATGCGGTTCCTCAGAGCTAGTCGGGGTGGACATATGCCGAAAATTATTTTTACAACATAAATGTCATAAAATTATATTTCAAATAAAAAAAAATTGCTTCAATCTTAATTTGAATGTGTTTTATACCCGATATATATTATACATATAAACCTTCTTCTTGAATCACTCTAACTCTTGCTGAAGATTGCATTAAAACCAATTGAATAGTTCTGGATCTACGCGAACAGACGGCGGAAGCGACTTCATTTTATACTAAAGGAACTTTCAGTGGGAACGCCCCATTTTTGAATTGACATTACTCACGCATGGCAGTCATTGTTTATTTGTGACACTGACATATTTGTCAATGTCTACCATTTAACGTTCAAAAATAATCCAAATTTATTATGAAAAATTGCGATCTGTTTCTCTAAGTTTACGTGATTCAACTCCAATTTTTGGTCGTTATAATCGTCCGGGTAAAAGAACAGTTGAACGTTCAATAAAGAAGTTTGAAAAAAATTTTACACTTCATGATGTTACAGTGCCAGTGAGATAAAGAAATGCAAGAAGTGAAGAGAATATTGCTGGCGTACGTGAAAGTGTTTGTGAAGACCAAAATTTATCGATTTCTCGACGTTCACATGAACTAAGTATCCCGAGACGCCTTTGTTGCTAATTTTACGAAAAGAGCTTGGTGTACATCCGTACAAAATTGTTTGAACCCAAGAACTCAAACCAACAGTCATTTAAAGAATCGTGTATTCAATAATTGGTGCTTAGAAAAAATCGGAAGAGATGGACCGCTAAATTATCCGCTTCGTTCCTGGATAACTCCATTGGACTTCTTGGGGTTAAATTAAGTCATTTGTTTACAGCAATCATCCAGCAAATTTAAATGATTTACAGATCAGTATTGAACGAGTAATTGCTAACATACGACCTGATTTGTGTGAGAGTCATGGAAAATTGGGTTCAACGACTTCATTCTTGCCAGCTTTTTCGTGGTGGACCTTTAAATTATGTTCTTTTCATAACTAATGGAATCCATTGTACTTTATAATGAAATAAAAATTTCAATAATTTTCAAATAAATAATGTGTTTTATTCATAAAACGAAATGGGGCGTTGTTAATAAAAGACCCTTTAAGTAAAGATTAATGGAGAGCGAATTTCAATATCTTTGAGAAACGGTCCAGTCTGTTTCCTTAGCATTTCTGTAGTATTCTAATGGTCTGGGACCTGTTTTTATACTGAAGAGTATATGCCTGTGGTCTGAACATGATGATTCAGTGGATACCGTCCAATCGAAAATCTTATAGTTAATAAAATTAGTACTTATAGTGACGTCTAAAACCTCCTGTCTATAAGGGGTAACAAACGTTGGTTTGTTACCTTTATTTACCACTGTTAAGACCTCTTGAAGTAAGTAATCTAGAAGTGACTCACCTCTATGGTTGATGTCCGTGCTGCCCCAAACTGTGTGGTGAGCATTGGCATCACATCCAATTATCAGCTGGATATTTTTCTTTCTACAGTGGCGGACTAAATCCCGCACGGCTGTAGGTGGGGGTTCTTCGGCAGCTCTGTCTCCAGGAAAGTACGCAGAACAGACGGTAAACTCCGTCGCATTCCTAACCCCCTGGCAGCGGACATGAATGGATGTCATGTCCCCCATGCAGAACTCTAAAAGAACGAAATAATTTATCTCTTTGCCACCTTCCCCTTGGCCGCTGGCCGACTTCTTAAGGAGGGGTTTCCCAGGAATGGATTTACCCTTTCCTTGGAAACCTTTCCTATCTTGTTTCAGGGCCCTGGAAGTGGGATTTACCCCGCCCTCCTCTGAGTCCCTTTTGATTTTTACTCTTACCGACTCGAGCACTGGCTTTGAGGAAGACGCGGCTTCCCCCTCACCCTGACTGAGGCAATTCGTACCCCAGACGAGGGCTCTGAGAGGCGCCCCGTCTCCCCCTCTGCCTGCTCCGAGCCGGTTTTTTGTGCCACCTTTGTAGCCTTTGTCGTCTGGAACTGGGCTCTTCCGAACCCAAAATAAGGTTTGTAGTCCAGTTCCTTCAGAGCTTCCATAGAAATATCATCCATGGCCACTGTCCAGACTTGGCCTGGCCCTGACAACTCGCTACGTAGAATACTCCACTCACGAGTCCTCAGGGTATGGTTCATTTTTCTCAGTCTGTTGAGTATATCATCAGGCTGAAATCTGTTTTCTGTCTCTTCATCCACAATGAAGACCGAACAGATATTAGGTTTGGGAAGGTCCCCGCCCTTTTTGAGCTTGAGATCCGCTCCTTCCCATTTGAGTGAGAGAGTCGTCTCCTCGGGCCACCTCACAATTTCTTCGTCGACACAGGTAATTTGCAACCATCCAGGCCGATGTGAACAGCCTTGGAATCTCACCTGTGGACCTTCATCGGGTGTGCTTGCAACGGCTCTTAGAACCGCCCTCTGCAATAGCACCACCTGGTCCCCCATTATTGAGACGGCGGGGTGACCAGAACACAGCAAGCCAAACCTGATCCCCCCCCGCTGCAACAACTTAGGAGGTTTTAGGTCGCTTTGCCACCGATCTCTGTTTGCGAGATGGATTTATCCCCCTTTTCAACAGTCGGCAGCTTGGACTCTTCGCCCAGGATTATTTTCAAGGTGGCATCATACGATGTACCGCTCTTGAGGAGTCTGTGGATTCGTTTTCTCTTCGACCCAGTCGAAGAGAAAACGAAGATGGCAAACCTTTTTGGTTTGCCATCTGAGACTGGGGATTCCGTCCTATCGAATTCCTTGCCTGAATGGGCTGAAATGGTCTGAGTAATCACTTCCATGAGCTCCTCAGTCGCCTGAGGAACAAAGGATTGTCTCTCCTTGTCAGGGTTATTTTTATTTATTTGTGTTTACATATATGGTCCCACGAGTAGCAAGGGATATAAGATGTCCACCCCAGTAGAGCCCCGCGGTGCTGTGTTAAGGCTAATGAAACCAGAGGTCGCCCGGTGTCTGGAGTTCGCCTATAAAGGATTGATTTACCCATCAGACATGCAGACTTCGGCATAGGCTGTTCCACCTTGTCTTGGGGGAAATTTTATTGTGTTTACCAAGCACTTGATCCAGACAATTAAGCCAAGATCCCCACCGAGGGGATGTCCGCTAGACATGACAACTGACAACATCCGATCAGCGGTATAACAGTTGAGATATTCAACTGGCATCGTTTCCCCTGTGCAATACCCTCGACCACGACACTACAGCTGGGTAGTGGCGTAGATTGTTCGCCGTTACAGTATAATGTTGCCCAGGGTGTACCACTTGGAGGTCAATCTACCACACCCCAAAAACAAAATATAGTTTGCCAGAAAGCCAGATGTTGATAATCTGAGATGCTTTGGAAGTATTGTGACGGTACACGTTCCCAAGGAAAAACGACATAAATGGGACAAAAAGGCTATCGAAACATATACTTGTTGGTTATAGTGAAAACATCAAGGTTACAGAATATTCAACCCAAAAAAAAAATAGAACAGTAACTACAAGTAGAGATGTTGTAATCTTTGGAAGCCCAAGAAGGAAAATGAGGCAGATGAAACTTCTACCTCATCCATAACAAGCTGCAGTTATGAGGAGACCCACCAAAACACCAATAATGAGAGTGATTATGTTCCAGAAGAAGAAGAAATACTCAGAACGGAAGATCTTGAAGCAGCAATAAGAAGATCTCAAAGAATACCCAAGCCGAAAATAATGAATGATTTTGTTACTTATTTTTCAGGTGAAACCGATATGCCAGATATGTCCGTAGACCCAGAGAATTATCAGGAGGTCATATCAAGACCTGATAAGAACCTATGGATGAAAGCCAAGCAGAGAGAACTTCAATCATTCAAAGAAAATGATGCTTGGACATTGGTGGATATTCCAAAGACTGGAAGCATAGTTAAATGTAAATGGGTATTTAAGAAGAAGATAAATTGCGAAAACAATATAACGTATAAAGCAAGGTTAGTTGCAAAGGGCTTCATCCAAAATTATGGAATAGATTATGAAGAAACATTCTCTCCGGTAGTGCGCCATTCAATTTGCTCTATCAGTGAAACTAAAGTTTAAAATTGGACACTTAGATGTAATAACGGCATTCTTGAATTACGAACTGCAGGAAGAAGTTATCATGCAAATTCCTGAAGGTCTTAATGATCCATCATGTGAGACTAAAGTTATGAAATTGAATAAAGCTATTTATGGTCTTAAACAGTCTTCGAGGGTATGGTACGAATGGTTGAAGTAGTCTTAAATGAGTTTAATTATGAAAAATGTTAATACGAACTTTGTTTGTTTACTAAGAGTGAGGGCAGTTCAAGAAACATTATTGCTTTATATTTTTTTTGTCATTTATTGCATAATATACAATCTACTTGTACAAGTATTAAGTAATTGTGTTATAAAATAAAACATGGGAGTGAAGTGTCCAATGACATTTATACTCGTTCACTATTACAGTATTGTGTGAGATCTTCGGTCCATGTCTTCTTCAGTATTCGGATGTTTGGACCTTCCATATAGAAGTTTTGTATTTGGTCATTGAGGTGGCCCTGCAGTTGTCCTTGATAGTTGGTAGAGAAGGATTTTATGACATCTGTTATATAGGGAGGGTATTTGGAAGTCTTCATGGATTCTTTAGTTAGTGGCATACCAGGGTGCGTCGGTTACCAAAACGTAGAGTTTTGGATTAGAATCTTTGAATTGCCTTTCTTCTAGATGGTTTGACGCAATCCCACAGTTGTATACCATGAGTCCAGATAGGTTTAAGGACAGTTCTATACAGTAATATTTTATTTTCCATGATCAGTTTTGATTTTCTTCCAATAAGCCAACGCATTTGTCGAATCTTTATGTCTAATTGTTTACGTTTTATGTCTATATGCTTCTGCCATGTAAGCCGCTGGTCCAGGTGTATGCCAAGGTATTTCACATTCGTCTTTGTTGGAATATTAACTCCATTCAGAGGTACTTTAGGACAGGTGTTGATGCGTGTTGTAAATACTACTTGTAAGGATTTGTTCTGGTTTGAAGTCATCATCCATTTCTTATACCAGTTGCTCAGTGGGTCTAGATGTTCTTGAATGTTTCTAGAGGTCATAAGATCATCATCTGAAGATAGGACCGCGACGTCGTCAGTAAATGCGGCAATTGTTGTATCAGGCGTATCAGGCAGATCAGCTGTGTAGAGTAAGTACAGAAATGGTCCTAGCACACTTCCTTGTGATACACCCGATTTTATCGGTAGGTATCCAGACAGTTCGTTACTGTTCTTCACTGAGAAGTTTCTATCAGACAGGTAGGATTTCAGAACTTGATAGTAGTTATTGTTCGAACTCTTTTTTATTTTATATAATAGGCCTGCATGCCAGACCCTATCGAACGCCTGGGAAACATCCAGAAATACTTCATTGCATTACTGTTTTTTTCAAGAGAATTTGAAATGACGTTGACGATTCTATGAATCTGATGGAATGTTGACATCTTTTGACGAAAACCAAATTGATAGTCAGGTATGAATTCTAAAATGTCATGATCATCTTGAATTCTTTTCAAGAGAATTCTCTCAAAAATTTTTCCTGGGATTGGAAGGAGACTTATCGGTCTATATGATGATGGTTCATGTGAAGGTTTGCCTTCACATCATGATCACATGGGCGTATTTCCATAAAATTGGATAATAGACCAAATTCAGCATGCGATTGTAAATTGTGGTTTGGAAGACTATTGCTTTTCTGGGTAGATTCTTCAGGACCTGTGCAATAATTAAATCATGACCAAGAGCTTTGATGTTTTTAAGCTTGCGAATGTCCGCTTTAACTTCCTTAGGAGTTGGATAGGTAGTGACAACTGACAAGGTGAAACCAGGAATTCTCCAACATCATTTTCAAATCCTGGTATTTGCTCTGGCTCTTTGTATACCCTCGATAAGTGCGATGAAGATGCCTCTGCTTTTTTTTTTGTTTGAACGTGCCCAGCCATTAGATGTTCGTATAGGGCTAACAGAGGTTGTTGGTCTTTTGAATTTTTTTTTAGAGTTGTATTGTGCATCTCTTAAGGTTCTTGTTAAATTCCGTGACAGTCTTCTGTAGTGGCGAAGATCATTGATGTTACGTGATCGTTGCCATACACCTCTTGCTCTGCTTTTTTTTAACAATGAGTTGTCGTATATAAAGAGGAGTGCTGATTTCCGTGGGGATTTCTTTTCTGATCCAAGGAGTAGCGTGCCAAGCTGCCCGTTGAACGGTTTGAGTGAAATGTTGAACAGCTGCGTCTATTTCTGATGGTTCTTCAATGCACCAGTTGGTGAGTTTTTCATTTATATGTTCCTTGAAGTCGTCCCACCTAGTATACTTCGTGGATAATTTGGGCAGAGTATCAATTTTTATGGGAGCACTATTTGAATTCATGGTAACGGGAGAATGATCGGATGTTACGTCATAACTGGACTCCAACAGGAAGTTCTGTGTATCAATAGCGTTCACTATAAGGAAATCTAGGAGATCGGGTAGTTTTCTTGGGTCTGTTGGCCAGTACGTGGGCTCTCCATTCGACAGGTGTTTATAGTTTTTCTCTGTCAGCGCCCGTAGCATGTTACGACCTTCAGTTGTGGTTAATCTGGAACCCCAGCATGTATGTTTGGCATTCCAGTCACTTCCAGCGATGAATTTGTGCCCAACAGTAGCGAAGAAATCGTTTTAAGTGTCGGCTGAAATTGTATGTATGTACATATTGTGAGCGAAATCAAGAAATTAAAATTACGAAATTGAAGATTTGGCCTGGAAAATCAAGACCTCAATTTCCATAAAAAAAAATTTTCGTTTTCCATCAATATTTCCGCGTTTAAGCGGAAATAAACGCAATCAAAATAACGCTTTATCGCGAAGTACAAGTGACATCTGCTGCAAGATAAGTACGCATAAGATTCTTCAATGATCTAAAGCGGCCCATACATTGAAAAGATTTATATCATCTGCAAATGATATTGGCTCACAAAATATTGTCATCCACCAGAACAACATGGATTCTTAGGTTTTCCACCAGATGAACCAAGTAATGTAGCAGCACAATACTTGAATAATATTATGGACAATTTCAACAATCATTCTAATGGACTTAAATACACTAAAAATAGTTACTCCAATCCAAGAAGAAATGGAAATGCAGTAGGAATAATTAGCAGGCGGTGAAAAACCGGAAGAGGTCACCTGCACAAACTCCTACTCCATCTATAACTCCAACAGAAAAGAGATTTTCACCACTCAAAACAATTTCATCCACGAAGCCAAACGAAAACAGGAAAGAAAAAGAAAACAAACTATCAAGACCTCCGCCACTACATATCTACGATGTTGCTGATTATCGAGCAATGATCTACAGCTTTGCCGAAATCCTTGAAACGGATTCCTTCCATAATAGTGTACTGGCGAATGATATAGTTAAAGTCACTACACACACGGTGGATGCCTATAGAAATCTCTCCAAACACCTAGTAAAGGAAAAAATAATTCACCAAACTTATCAAATGCGGGAAGAACGAGCCTACAGAGTGGTTATCAGAAATCTGCATCATTCAGTGCCTATTGAAGAAATAAAAAGCGAATTCTCCGAAAATGGTCATAAAGTGCGGAACATCCTAAATATCCAACACAGAGTTAGTAAACAACCACCTTCCATGTTTTTTGTTGATCTTGAGCCACAACCCAACAATATAACCATTTATGAATTGATATATATATATATATATATATATATATATATATATATATATATATATATATATACATATATATATATATATATATATATATATATATATATATATATATATATATACATATATATATATATATATATATATATATATATATATATATATCCAGCGTACAAGGCTGCATCCCCCCATGTAAAATTACCGGTATAGATGGCATCCGAGGTAAGGTGGCATCCAATATACGGATGCCAACTTACCAACTCGAAGTAACATCGGTAAATGATATAAGGGAACATCCTTTATCGTTTGCGCTAATTTTCAGCAGGATGCCAACTTGACCCTTTTTGGACCTATCTCGACTGCCGTGGATACATTAGGTTCACCGAGTTTTATCATGGTGGCGCTGGGGTCGATTTCGTGTATACTTTGTATATCATGGGGCTATCTAAACAACGTTTCACTTGGCATCCAGTACATTTGACAACGTGGATTTGTTTACTTTGCAATTATCTTGCATTCGTTCTTGGAATTCATAAGAGTAGAAGGTGAAGATGGTTTTTTTCCGTTCGATCGATACGTAAGCAGACTGTGAACAGCTGTGGCTTCCTGAAAGAGCGAATTGTTATTTAGCGCTACGTTGGACATTAATTCGTATTGATGTTGAGGATTATTATTTTATTATGGACTTTTTTGCGTGCATGTTCTAGGTAATATCTTGCTATCTTTGAATTTTCAAGGTAGGTTTGGAGTCAAAATATTTTTACTGGATTCATTAATAAGCAATTTAGTTCTCTTGATTTCGAAGTTATTGATATTCGAAATTTTTCCTTATTTTTTACAATATTTTCGAAACTGCAGACCTTTTCGAATTGGAATGTGGTATAAAATAGTAAAATTATAACGCATACGTTTGTGAAAAATTTCGTCGTGTCACATAATCTGAAAATTCAAAAAAATATATTCAAATCAAGGTTTTCCCCTAATATTTCATATCAATTCATATCGATTTTGTGTAACTAATTATACATTTTCGTTGATTTCGTTGAAAGGTTTATGCGTTTTTGCAGCTTAGTAATTGAAACTTTAGAAATAATCCACTCGGCTGATACGTGAACTTTTGGGATTGGAGCGATATTCGAATTAGAAATATATTGGATTGCGTTAAATTCATGAAGTTTTTTTTCTCATTCATCGTTTGAATAAAAACAATCGTCTTGTATCGGTTTTATAGAATACTTCATTTTTTCTGTAAAATGGTGGTTTGACGTGATTCGGATGACTTTAAGTCAAGTGGAAGATAATTATCGCTGTTATCGAAAGTTTTATTCGTTCATGCAGGTCGGCGATTGAATTTGATTGAATAAACTGATTCTATCAATGCTTCATTACGTCTCACCTTCGAAGTAAAGGAGTATTTTTCACCAAAGGTACTTTATTTATTTAACAATTCAATATTAAGATTTTTCTTTATTCCGCAGACTCCTTATATCTTTTTCTGAAGAAAAAAGTTTCTCTCGAATAGTACCAACTTGGTAATGACTATTATTCGCCACGACTATAGAATTTGATTCGAAAATTTGAAAGCTATATTTCAAGTTTGAACAAACATTCATTTCTACAAAGAAATCCTCTTTTCGTTCCAATTTTCATGCGTCACCATGAATCTCATAGCCAATCCTTGCACATAGTTTTTTGTGTATCCCAATTCTATGAGCTTTTTGTTTGAGTAAATTTGAGTAAATGAATTCATATATATCTTTTCTCCGTAATATTCTTGCCAGCGCCTGGCCTAATGGACTCATACCGTAACGTTGAAAGTTCGAACCCAGGGCCAGGAAAGAAATTTTCTGGTTTCGGGGGACTGTCTGACCATTCGCTATTGGGTAAACAATTAAGGGCGCAGTTCCTAAAGTGGTATAAAGAAAACAGTAACGAACATAGAACACACGCTATCTCCTAACTCGCACAATCAAATGGAAAAATAAAAATACAAAAAAAATATTTCCTCGAATAATAAATAATATTGGTAGATTAGTCAAAAAAAAGTGAATAAGTAAAAATGAATTCAATGGAAAGAACAAGAGTAGTAAGTTTCCATTGTAATATTTCCCTCCTGTTATCTGATTTAATTTATTTCATTTCCATACAATGGGATAATGATGAAAAGTAATAGTTAACCAGAGGAGATAAATGATCATATCATTTTTTCTGACTACTCATAATATAATCTATCACTTCATCAAAAAAGTATTTTCAACTCGCTCAATATCTGCTATTAAATGTTTGAATAATTTCCAAAAATATTTGCAGATTTTGCATTGCCCATTTAGACTTGAAATCTACGTGAAAATTTGAAATCTCTGAGCTAATTCCTAATAATAATAATATTTATTCACTTAGTTATCTATACACATTCGATAAAAACGCCTTCCAGCACTGCCATTTTCCAACGACTCTTTCATTGAATTAACACGAAGGAAAATATTGTCAATCATAAAAAAAATAAAAATCTACAAGAATATGGATGCTTCGATTTGAATTTTTTTAATTCCTGTAAAAATTCAGTGGTTATCGGAAAAAATCGTCATTTTGTCAATAGTCATTATTACATATTTCAATTAGATTATCTCCTAATACAATCTGAACGAATCATCCAACCTTTGTGCAATCAATAATGTTTCACATATGACATCGAATGTCCTTTCTGATTCGGCGTCAAAATAAATAGTGCTGAACAGAATTTTTTTTTTTTAAAGCACTGTTGTGAGATCACTAGCTTCCATGCGCTTGTTCATCCATGAAGAAATTCGTAAACGGCGGGTAAACGGCTGGTGTAATTTTTCCAATATCTCAAAAAACAGAGATCCACTCAAATTAAAGTTTGACAAGAAGTTAAAGAATGACGGCTTTTTCAATTTTTTTTTCATGTTATGATCCACATGAAATTCTGCATAAAATTTTACATTTACTCAACTAAAATGGCTTACTCAAAATGTTTTTGCGCGCATATTTCAGGGAACAATGTTGTGTTCAAATATCTGGAATTTTGGAATGTTCCGCTGAAGAGAGTCTCAAACGGCTAGGTTGGACGTACCCATGAAAAATTAGTGGTTAAGTGATTATGTCCTGCCGAATGTAAAGACAGCAACTGAAGAATGAAAAAACCCAGATTTTTAAAATTTCAAAGCATAAATATGTATCTCGGCTGAGTTCGTTGGGTAACACCCGTCGAATGGGTTAGGAGTTATTGACATTTGAAACTTTATTTTTCCCGTATTTTCAAAACTAATGATCCGGTCGATGTGATATAGGGTACAGATGAATTTCGTGAGAATCGTATAATTATGAAATAAAAAAATAAATATTATGTTAGTAGAGCAACGTTAGTAGAGAAAATCGAATGCTACCCCTTCATGGGTGAGGGCACGTCAGCGCATTCGAATTGAAATTTCTTATTTGGATATAAAATACATAAAAACAAGTTATTAGAAATTACTGTTTTACTACCAATGAATTAATATTTTACACATGTTTTGTAACTCAAGTTTCGAGAAATAAATATTCCTTCTTCAGACAACTGAAAACTTAACAAGCAGGACAGAGTATTTATGCTTGTACAGGTGAAACAGATGATAAAAAGAGGTTAAAAAGAAAACAAACCCTTAACAACTATTGTTATGTCAACACACAAAGAAGATTCGTCAACAGATGTGACTTATTTGAATTCACCTTTTTTCGAGAATATTTTTTCGTCAGAATTCGAAATTTAACAAAGTTTGAACGAAAAAATAACGCGTTCTGTGACGTTGGAAACCGCGAAAAAATTAAATTTCTAATTGTGATTACTCAACAGCGGTTTCGGAAATCTTCCAGAAATCATAATCTTCTGGCGATATCGATATCGCCTAGTCTGCGATTCGAAGTACATCGAAACCACGCACCGGACATCTCATACAGAGTAGACTCCTTTCGACAATAACGGCCAAGTCTGAGATTTGACGTGCCGGGTTACGCATCAAACATTCTCACTAGTTTTCGATTACTTCATCAGATTTATGCGGAAAATCAATAAGAAAAACTGCTGGTTATTCATTTTCGGACCCTCTCAAATAAAAGACACCTAAATTTTAACTGAAAAATCTAAAATGAAACGTAATTTCTAATTTGAAATATTGTGAACCAGCTCTCTTGTAAATAACAACGAATTACACTTAGCTCGAATTCAGTAATTCTGGAGAAAAATTCTAGTAAGCACTGATGTGACTTTAGGAGCTTTTGACCGCTTTCTTATTCATCTGTCGATTTACACTTCAAATCTACTCTAATAATTTCAAATCTGTCAGTAGGTAACTTCTTGAAAAAGGGTCATATGATTAACAGTGCCATCTCCCTCCAACTGATCTCATCTGAAACCTGAAATATATCCTAATGTGAAAAAACCTTTGAGTCGACAGGAATGCCAAGGAATCGAATTAAAACTTAACCATGTATTTTTTTTCATGTGATTCTCCGTTTTTCCAGAAAAACAATTCTAAATTTGCAAAAATGTTAATCATCGAAAAAATCTAATTAGAAGTTTCAATTCTGATTTTTTTATACCGACATCCGTCCAATTTTTCGCTTTTGGGTAAACAATCAACGCTGTTTCTGAAGTGGCGCAAGGAAACAGTAACAAGACCCACACAGACCACAACCGATCTCCTAACCATTTCACCTAGAGCCAGCCGCAGACTCCATAAATCTCATTAATAGTTTATTTCATTATCAGTCCTAAAAGTGAGTTTTTCCCGTGCGCGATCGATCAAGTCTAGTAACCATGAGTGAAGCCTTTCTGAACAATATTTTTCGTTATATAATTCATATTTAAAATTTATTCAACAAGGAAAATCAGTAATAATCAATCACTTAATTCACAAGGTTTTGTTAATCACAAAACCTTGTCGAGTTTATTTGAGTATAGAATTGTTTTACAGATGTATGTTACACTGTCTCGATTTCTAGAGCTTTCTATTACCATTATTCATACCCCTTATTAACAATGAAAATTTGAGGAAATAAAGTGTTTTCTTTAAATCATACTCAATGTTTCTGGTAGCTAATGTCAAAATGTAATTACAATTAATAATTGAATTTTCGGTTATTATTTGCAATAACGGTGGTAGAAATGTTAATAACACTTCGTTCTAATTTTAATATTGCTTTTGGGTCATATATTTCTCGTAGTCATGCTCAATGAAATCATTTTTGAGGCAATTGAAGAAAACGAAACACAAAAACGAAATTAGATACTTTCGATGAGATATAATGAAAAAATAAGAAGAATTCAGTGTTTTCCATATTACAGGTGGTCGATTTTATAGCCATTAGCATAGAAATGACATTAACTTATCGTTGAATTCTAATAGAAGTTACATGAAAAATTTTTTTTAATTTATAACGATTGGATACCTATGGTTAAAATTTACTAATTGAAATATGACATTTCAGGAAAATTACCAATTTTTTAGTATAAGGTATTAGTGTTTCTCCAAGAAAACATAAATATTAAGTCCTATACTCGAAATTTTTGTAGAACGTTTTTATCTCGTGATTAATGATTTTTTATTCATATTCTACGGACAGGTTCCTCATTACGCAAAAAATTTAACCTATGAAATAGTAAGATAAAACAGCATACTGTTGTATAGGTACTTTTATGATAATCCTGAAAGCCTGCTAGAATAAACGACTCGTTCATTCGATAACGTGGCAGTGGATTTCAAAATCTCAGTTTCATCAGATCGGTATTTCCCTCTTATATTTGTATCTACAAATACCTACAAACCTTTTCCGTTAAAACGTACCCTTAAAATTTCCACTATTCAATTTATTCCGTTCGAGTTTTTTATTGCTCGTGCACCAACACGACAAATTTCTATTTGACCAAGGATTATTCATCTTCGTCTTGTGTTTATAATCTTCTAATCGTTTGAGACCCTCTATCGGAGACTCGCGATATATAGACATTCGGCGCCTTGGAAGGTGCCTGCTAAACTACGTAATATTTAACACGTATGGAATTATACTTAATCGCTACTAGGACAATCTTCATTTCATAATGGATTCACAAAATAAAAATGAGTTCTTTCCAATTACTCAAAAATATTCATATTATTGTAGATCGGTATTATATATTTATTTTATTCCTGCAATAAAAATGTTTGTTCGGGCGATCCAAAGTTATCTCGAAACATCCGTCTTATTGGAATTCGAAATGGAATAGTTTTCAAATATGGAGCGATTAAACACAACGCAACAAAATTGCGGAATAGTATTGTGAACAAAATATCAATATAACTTGATATATTCTTTAACTTTTTTCTCCTTTATCTTTTTCTACATTGAATGATGTTAAGCTTCCAATTCTGCAATGAAAAATTAAAATTTCCATTAGGATTGTATCGGTATTTCAATTCGAACACGGAAATATTCAGGATTTATACACAACTTAGCACAAAAAACCTTAGAAGTCGACTGAAAATAAGGAAGTTAAATTCTGAAGAGAAACTTTCATTTTTGATCAGTGTTACATTCACCTTGTCGTTACGCAAAAACTTTTCACTTCCTTAATAATGAAAGATGTGTTTAAAAACTAATCTCCTATTGGGAATGTTGTTCATTTTGGAGAAGGATCAACAAAAAATGTATCATCAGTAGATTTAACTGGAAAACACGTAATTTTTGGCAATTCTTGAACTCTTCTTGTAATGAAACATAAAATCTTAACAAAAGAGAATGCACACTTGAAAGGCTCCACTTTTCCGCCTCTAATCCAATACATGTTGACAAGACATACTGGAAAAAGAATATATTGAAATAAACTTTATACATATACTTTTTGCCAAATTCTGATGAGAAAAAAAAAGCCATTTCCTTTTCGTGGAAGAGTCTTCTGTACTACATGTTGCAAATCATTTCACCAACATCCTCTACATCCACAAACAATTTGAGCAACTTCCAGTAAGTAACTTCCGAAATATTGACTTTTCAAAAAAAATATTTTTTTTTACCTCTGGTGTGCAGTTCAGCAGTTCTGCTGAATCATCGAAATCGAGTGAGACATTTAGACTATAAAACTATCTGCAAGTTTGAAGTCACTAGGTCTTTTTTTTAGAAAGTTATCGTGCTTGAGACCAGCCGTCAGACAGAATTGAATTCGACCACGAATTCTTTCGGTAGGTCCAACTCGTCGTTTGAGGCCAGTCTCGGCTCAAAATTATAAAATTACAGGTATTTGGACGAATCGACAACGCGTTATGTTCATAGAATCAGAGAGGAAAAAAAATTGAAATCTATTCAAACAGAGAGAGTTTTGAATATGAGAATATGGAAAAACATATAAGGAAATAGATTAGATTAAACTATATGATAAAATTCTAAAAAAATATCAATTCTTCAATAATATTCACGAGAAATTCAACTAATCAATCAATTCAATAATTCACAATAATGAACCATCAAAACTCGCGTACCGTATGACTTATCCGAAGCAACAGAATAACAGCGAACCCTGAAAAAATCCCTTTCGTGCCAGCAATCGTTTTGTGTAATATTTACCGCTTGAGTATTACCATTCATTACACCAGACAAATACAGCAGTATGGCAACATTTCAGTGTGCCACCTTGGCTGGTACTAAAGTATACGGCAGCCAACTTGTACCATTTTAGGTAAAAAAGTATACGGATGCCAACTCGACCGCTATCTATACCGGAAGTCATCTTGTGCGGAAAAAAAACTCCGAATATACACGAAGTATACACGAGGATGCAGGCCGATACCCTTTTTGTACGGATGCCAGCTAGTTCGGCAGATGTATATATATATATATATATATAAATATATATATATATATATATATATATATATATATATATATATATATATATCTAGCACTAAAGTTACCATAAAACCTTCGAGAAAAAAACGTGGAATAGTACAATGCATGAGATGTCAGGAATATGGCCATTCCAAGGCGTATCGTTATCGACCCCACAACTGTGTTAAGTGTAGTGGACAACACGACTCCAGAACGTGCCAGAAATCTAAGAATACACCGGCGAAATGTGCCTTGTGTGGCGGAAACCACATCTAAGAGTACAAAGACATCATACAGAGAAAACACTCAAGAACTGCTAATCAGTCCCCGAATATCAACATGAGAATTCCTCTACTTGAACCAACATCTTCTAACCCGCCACAGCAAAACAACCAACCCACAAGAACAAATGCGCAAGCTACAAGAAACAAGAACCAGGCAGAATTTTGTTAAACCAGAACAGCATAATTTTGAATCTGCTCACCACTGTTATGGAACACGAATGGTTTAGTGAACCATAGATAAAAAATCCTGACATTCTTAGATCTGAACAAAGTCGACATCCTACTAGTTCCTCAGGCACACTTTACCAGACGAACAGTGTTCTCAATTCAACACTACTCCGTCTACCACACCCCACAATCTGTCAGAAAAGTTCATGGAGATTCTGCTGTAATTATTGAAAGTTCCTATTCTCACCACGAGCAGAAAAAATTCCAAATGGACGCCATTCAAGCAATCGCCGTAAAGATCACAACTAACACTGGACATGTATGCATAACATCAGTGTACTCTCCACCACGACATACAATTTCAACCGACACTTACAAAGATTTCTTCGCTATTCTTGGGCACAAATTCATCGCTGGAGGTGACTGGAATGCCAAACATACATGCTGGGGTTCCAGATGTATGTATGATGTCTAGATGTGTAACCACAACTAAAGGTCGTAACTTGCTACGGGCACTCACAGAAGAAAACTATAAACACCTGTCGAATGAAGAACCCACGTAGTGGCCAACAGACCCAAGAAAACTACCCGATCTCCTAGATTTCTTTATAGTCAACAGTATTGCTATACAGAACTGCCTGTTGTAGTCCAGTTATGACTTAACATCCGATCATACTCCTGTTATCATGAATTCAAATAGTACTCCCATAAAGGCTGATACTCTGCCCAAATTATCCACGAAGTATACTAGGTGGGACGACTTCAAGGAACATTTAAATGAAAAACTCACCAACTGGTGCATTGAAAAACCATCAGAAATAGACGCAGCTGTTCAACATTTCACATTGCTTTATATGTAGACGATATATTTATATTTTCCAATGATCAGAAAGAAACTATAAAGATTAAAAATGAATTAAGCCAAAAATTTAAGATAAGGGATTTAGGCCAGATTAGAAACTGTTTAGGGATGAGAATTTCATTGGTTGTTGCAACTTCTGGCATTGCAGCAACTTTGTTAGACGAAGGCAGAACAGCAAATTCAGCATTTAAGCTGCTATTGAATATTCAAAATAATCCAGATGCAGTGTGCAACATGAAAAAACAATCTTATATGGCTAGTGCTGAAAAAATGTAAAATTATTATCTGGGATGAATGCACTATGGCACACAAAAATTCGCTTGAGGCATTAGGTAGGACACTAAAGGATATAAAAAACAACGATAAACTATTTGGTGGCACTTTGATTCACCTTTCAGGTAACTTTAGACAAACACTTCCCGTTATTCCACGTTCTACGTACGGTGATGAAATCAACGCTTGCTTAAAATCATCGCGACTGTGGCGTAATGTTGAAAAAGTACAACTGACGGTGAACATGCGCGTTCAAATGGTTCAAGATCCATCCGCTGAAACTTTCTCTAAACAACTGTTAGATATTGGAAATGGGAAAGTTGCTGTACATGAAAATACTGGATGCATAATATTACAGACCGACTTCTGCACAATCATCGATCACATATTTCCCGATGTACACACGCAATATAAAAATCATGAGTGGCTAGCAGAAAGAGCGATTTTGGCGGCAAAAAATGTGTAAGTCAATGGGTTAAATTTAAAGATACAACAGTTGTTGCCTGGGGACTTGGTGCCATACAAATATATCGTTGCAGTTTGCGATACCAACGAAACTGTGACATCAATTGAGTTTTTAAATTCATTGGATTTCCCAGGCATGCCACCACACCATTTACAATTGAAGGTTGGATCTCCGATCATTTTACTTCGTATCTTGAACCCACCACGGCTGTGTAATGGCACACGATTAGTCATTAAAAAATGAATGAAAAACGTTATTGAAGCCGTCATTTTGAATGGAAAATTTCAAGGCGAAAATGAGTTGCTGCCACGAATCCCTATGATTCCTACAGATGTGCCAATTGAGTGCAAACGCATTCAATTCCCAGTTATATTGGCATTTGCTATGACGATCAATAAGTCACAAGGCCAGACATTGTCTGTATAATACTTAAATTTGGAAACACCACGCTTTTCCCACGGACAACTATATGTGGCATGTTCTCGCGTGGGAAAACCATCCAGTTTCTTTGTGTTGGCTAAAGACGGACTAACCAAGAAAATTGTTCACTCTATTGCGCTGAGATATTAATCTTAATTTTTTTTCAACTGCCATAATTGTGAAAATATGAATAATTATTTTTAATGCTCAGATAGCTATCGAGAATTGTAATTTAAGATATATTTGTTACTTTGATAAAGATTAATTTATTAACCTAAATAAAGCATACTTTCATTGTCTAAAAAGCTTTCGGTTATCAGTAAATCCCCGCACACTTATAGTAGATAGTTATTTTTATTGAACTAAAAAAATGTTTCCTAGAAATAATATACATGGCAAAACAACGTTTGCCGGGTCAGCAAGTATTGATTATATAATTCCACATGAATGATTGTAAAGAGAATACAACCCCTATTGAATGTAATGTAAATTTAGATAAAGATAATTCAAGTGATAGAAATTATCCTTACCAACCGTTAGTTGGGAGTTTAACGTAGCCTATGTTAACCAGACCGGATATTGTACTTTCTATTAGTTATATGTCTTAATTTAACAATTGTATTAGTAAAACCCATTGGGAATATTTAAAATATTTAATATATACCAAATCATATGGTTTGAAATTTTCTGAAGATAATGATGATTTAGTAGGCTATGTAGACTCAGATTGGGCGAGTGATTATATCGGAAATCCTCTACAGGCTTTGTTTTTAAGCTATCAGGATCAGTGATTTCATGGAAAAGCAGAAAGCAAAAAACTGTGGCCTTAAGCAGTACAGAGGCAGAATATACCAAATCATATGGTTTGAAATTTTCTGAAGATAATGATGATTTAGTAGGCTATGTAGACTCAGATTGGGCGAGTGATTATATCGGAAATCCTCTACAGGCTTTGTTTTTAAGCTATCAGGATCAGTGATTTCATGGAAAAGCAGAAAGCAAAAAACTGTGGCCTTAAGCAGTACAGAGGCAGAATATATGGCAATTTCCGAGGCTTCCAAGGAGGCTATATACCTTCAGAATCTATCTGATTAGACATCATTTCATTAGGGACAGTATAACAAATGGATTCATTGATCTGAAATATTTGAAGACAGCTGATATGCCAGCTGATATACTTACAAAAGGTAATAATTGTAGGAAACATTATGTTTTTCTAGAAAAACTTGGAGTTGTAAAAGTTTAATTAAAATTTTGTGCAAGTGGGAGTGTGAATTTGTGCCCAAAATATGTAGTAGTGCCCAAAATATGTAGAAGACGATAGATAAGGTTTGTCTTCTGTATCACTGGTTGCATATGCATATCTTCGTCTACTAGAGTACTTGGAATAAAAATCAGGCGAGTCATAGCACTTAAGAACGAAAGGTGATTCATTTTCTCCAGTGACTGGCGCAAGTGGCATTACGTAAGGCACCAAGACTTAACCCTTCATTTCACCGGGATGAAACTAGGGCCCTAGTCTTGACAAGCACCCCCAGCGCGCCAAGCTTTAATGCCATGGGGGGCATATGAGTTGTTACATATTCAGAATTGTACATGTCGGCATGTGAGTAGAGCTCTTAACCGATGTTGGAGTACCATTGTCATCATTGCTGTCCCAAGATTCTGCTCAAATTCTGACACTCCAGCAGACCCCCGATAAGCTGAAAGAGAAAAGAAAAGAATGTTTGAAGGAAGATAATAGAGAATCTGCGCCAGTACAACCGAGGAGGAACCAGCACGGATCACCTCCCTCCCAAAGGGACCACCGTGTCGACCCCAGCACTCAGCTGCATGAGCAGAGTGTCCCTATTTGGTAGTTGTGAAGGACCGAAGCATCGAAACAACACAAATAACAGATTTCCAGCATGGATCTCCCATCCCGAAGGACCGCTGTTGCTTTTTGACTGCTAAAAGCGAGGCTCCGAAGCATCGTAAAGGATCTAAAAATGGGACCGAAGTTAGGGAATGGACGGAGGGCGAGTTTTCTAAGATGCCACCCAGGTCGAAACGTCGTAGCCTCCATTTTTTCCTTCAGCGGACCATTTCCGACTCCTCAGCGGGAGCTTATGGATCCAAAGATGAGACCTAAGTTGGGGGCGAGCAGAGCGAGTCTTCCAAGACCCCCCCTGGTCGCGCCCCCCAGGCATTAGATCTTGACGTGATGGGGGCGCTCTCTTGACTAGGACCCTAGTTTCGTCCCGGCGAAATGGAGGGTTAAGTCTTGGTGTCTAACGTAATGCCATTTCGCGCCAGTCACTGGACCTGTATGGTGGAAGATCTCCGAATGGGGCCCTAGTTTTACTCAGGTGAAATGAAGGGCTGAGCCGGTTGATTAACTCAGTGACAAGGGAGTCTGTCGCAGCACAGGGCTTCTCCCTTAAAACTAGCGTACTCTACCCTATCGCATTATAAATCTCCGGATTCTGTGTAATGGCCGAGTGCGTTATGTAGCATACTGCGTTACCTCGGGGGGGTGGTCTTGCCCACAGGTGTTACTTGTACCACCTGGCCACCCCATTGGTGTTGGACTCGAGGGAGCCGTGGTTGAAAGTCCGCATGCTGGACTAGGGGGGTATTTCATTTATCTGTTCGCAGACTCCCATTTTCGGGATATTCTCATGAAACGACTCGGGATTTAACGGGAGTTGACGGTTCGACCGGCCTGTCCTGGCCCCTGGGTCTGGGCGTAACTATTTAGGGTTTGTGGATCTCGACGAAATGGCTCCGCCATTAGTGCTTGAGGCCAGGATCAATCAAATGACCTCACATGGGTTCGGTGAGTCAGGACGTATAGTCCGCTAGACGGTGCTCGTACCAGGATTAATTGTAGTCGTCAATCTTGAGTTTATCTTAGTTCATGGGACTGCGTTCGGGTGGATGGATAAGAATTCCCTCCGGCGGGTGAGTTGCGTCTCAAACCAACTCGGGTACTGACCTGCTGAGCCAGTAGGGGTTGGACAGTGCTTCGCTGCTACCAGTCAGACGGTTCTGGCTTTCGAGTCGGGGCCCATACTGGAAGCTGGTGGGTTCATCTCTTTGGAGGGGTTCTCGCCACGTGCGATGATATGGCGTAATCCTTATCACACTTTCTACCTCTAGGGGTGGACTGTGGAGACTGCTTGGTAGTCACTTGGAAAAGAGGCCTTCCTCAAATAGCCAATAACTATTCTGGTGAGAATTCACCCCCCTGGTCGAAACGTCGTAGTCTCCCTTTTTCCTCCAGCGGACCATTTCGGATTCCTTCAGCGGATAAGTGGCGAAGGTTGGAAAGACCGCGCTGCAGGGTTCCGTCTTTGCCCGTGTATGAATTACACAGATCTAATCGATCGCAAGATAGCATGACCCTCGTCGCAGAGCCACAACTACCCCGTACGATTCTAAGCTTTGTTGAAGGATAGGGACGGTTGTGGGACAACATGATGGAATGGTATGCAAGAAAGAAACAAAGTAAGGAAGTTGAAATGAGAGTCCCTGCTTTAGGCATCATAACCCTATCCTCCATTTCATATAATGAAACTAGGATTTCAGTCATGACAAGCACCACCACCAAGACAAGGTACAAAAACAATTGGTGGGCGCATGTGCTGTTACAATCGAACAAAAGGATCACAGGGAAAGTCTATCGACGATGATTAATGCGTTTGAACTAAGCATTTTGGAAAAACGGCTGCACTACGCCGACAGACACAACAAACCTATTGACGATGCATGACAATGCAAGACCACATGTTGTGTTACCTGCTGAAACATATAAATGCTCACATGGGATTTCCTACCTCACCCGCCGGACAGCTTAGACATTGCTCCTTCTGATCTTTTTCGATCGATGCAACATGGCTTGACTGACGAGCACTAATTCAATTAAAAAAAAAGTCAAAAACTGGATCGATGCATAGATAGCGGCCAAAGAGTCGGCTTTTTTTCGGGATGGCATCCGTGAATTGCCAGAAAGATGGAAAAAAAAGTATTAGCTACCGACGGATAATACATCTTCTTTGAATATATAACCTATTTTCCACAATAAAGCCTTAATTTTCTAAAAAAACCACGCGAACTTATTTATACTCCTAATACATAATCACAGTTTCAAGCAAAACGAAACAGGGATAACCAGGTGGGCTCATAAAAGGGATTTCCTTGTTAGATAATTCAAAAGGTCGGTAACTCAAAGGTCATTATATATGAATGTATTCATTTTAATTAATTTTATGTCATATATGTATTTAGGTCTGAAGGTTTTTTCTTCTTTTTCTCCTTAGGATGCCTTCTCCTTACGGAGGTTAGCTATCATTGCGGAAATTTTTATTTCTGACGCAATCGCTCCAAAAAGCTGTGAAGAAGAATAGTTGAACTATTGGCGTAAGTTGGCCAGTTTTCAATATTTATCGAATCATTAGGGAAAAATCAATAATGTTAATCTTTTCAACTCAGAGATAAGAGGGTTCATTTTGAAACATCCTAAGAATTAAAACAAATTGTAGAAATGACTATGTTTTACTAACAAAAAATATATATGACACATTTTCTTGTGACTCGAGTTTCGGAAAATGAACTATCCCATCATCAGACAACTGAAGACCTAACAGTGGTACAGTGGTATTCAAACAAAAGTGATAAATATTTCGGATATTTCAACAGATTCTCGGTAACACCTAATAGTAGTACAGCGGTTTATAATCGGAACGTGATAAAAAACCGGGTTAAAAAAGAGGGGCCTTCTAACAGATATCGGAATGTCGGCAATCGACAAAGAAGGTTGTTAAACAGATGGTACCAATTTAAATATCTCGAATAATTTTTGGGGTTACATAGCTCCGTACAGTCATTCATTATTTTTACATTATTTTGTTGTATATCTCAAATATTTGGATTTACAAAGCTCCATACAGTCATTTATTATTTTTTACATTATTTTTATTGTGAACGAATTTGAAAATTACAATAATCAAGTTTCTTTTCTTTTGAATCTACATGTAAAATTTTCTTAAGATTTTCTTTTGTCGAAAGGAATTACTGTTTTCTAAAGAACGAGTGGCAAAGTTGAATTTTTGTTTACATTTCATTAAATTCATTTGATGTTCGTTGAAAAAGGTTTTAAATAGATGTTACTTTTTAAATATCTCAAATATTTGCAATTTACATAGCTCCGTACAGTCATTCATTATTTGTACATTATTGTTATTGTGACCTAATTTGAAAATTTCAACAGATTCTAGATAATCGAGTTTCTTTCCTTTTGAGTCTACATGTAAAATTTTAAGATTATCTATTGTGGGAAAGGAATGACAATAGATAATCTCAAAATTTTACATGTAGAATCAAAAGGGAGGAAACTCGATTATCTAGAATCTGTTGAAATTTTCAAATTAGTTCACAATACCAATAATGTAAAAATAATGAATGACTATACCGAGCTAGGTAAATCGAAAATATTTGAGATATTCAAAAAGTAACATCTTTTTAAAACCTTTTTCAACGAACATAAAATGAATTTAATGAAAAGTAAACAAAAATTCAACTTTACCACTCATTCTTTAGAAAACAGTAATTCCTTTCGACAAAAGAAAATCTTAAGAAAATTTTACATGCAGATTCAAAAAAAAAAGAAACTTGATTATTGAAATTTACAAATTCGTTCACAATAAAAATAATGTAAAAAATAATAAATGACTGTATGGAGCTTTGTAAATCCAAATATTTGAGATATACAACAAAATAATGTGAAAATAATGAATGACTGTAAGCTATGTAACCCCAAAAATTATTTGAGATATTTAAATGGGTACCATCTGTTTAACAACCACTGTTCCACTGCTGGGTCTTCAGTTGTCTGATGATGGGATAGTTACTTTCCCGAAACTCGAGTCACAAGAAAATGTGTAATATATATTTTTTGGTAGTAAAACATGGCAATTTCTACAATTTGTTTTAATTATGATCAACTACCAAATAGTAACGGCTGAAACAATTCAGTATCTGAACATCCTAAGATAGTGGATAGCTCAGCGGGAGAGCATCGGACTCGTGACCGGGAGGTCCAGGTTCGAGTCCTGTTCAGGTAGAAAAGAAATTTTCTAGTTGGACGGGTATCTGCCACCATTTCACTGTTGGGTCAAAAATTAACAGTGCTGTGACCTAAAGTGGCGCAAGATCGCAGTAACAAAGCCTACACAGAACACAACTGAACTCCTAACTCGCACAAGCTGAAAAAGCTTCTGAGGGATCTTCACAGAAGATCTAGGAGTATCAGGATAATAATAATAATAATAATAATAATAATAAATTACAGATCCACTTCCATATTATTTTTGAATATAATATTATGTATGTGAAATTTATTAAATTAACTTTAAAGTAGGTACTAGATAAAAGCAATGAAAATAACCTTATGTCAGTAAATATATTGAGCTATCCCGTACCTTACGGAGTACTCTAAAAGCTCCGGGGTGTTACGGAGTACTCTAAGATCTGGGGTTTTACGGATTACTCTTAAAGATCTGGAATTATACGAAGTAATCTAAAGAGCGCTAACCTTTTTATCGTGATCGTCTAGTGGCGGGCGAATAGGACTTTACGTTGTGTAGGCAACCCAAATTACACCTAAACGAGAGCAAGGAAACAGTGACGGGAGGTTCAAATATTCGAAATACGAATAATAATACCAGAATAATAGATTTTTATTAATAATGTTCAAAAGCAACAAACTTTCTGGTTACGTCTATTGCTGTGAAAATACTTTGGAATAAATTTAATAAAGGATTCTGAAGCGGAAGTGTACTTCGATATTTTCCATGAACATTCATGATGATAGACTATCCACTACATGATTAGAACAAGTTTTTGTTCAACTATCAAAAATTCAAATAATTACATAAATTTGTGATTGCAGTTTCGAAGTATTACATCATATTCAGATTAATATTTCTAAGTTGCAGTCAAATTCTTGATATTTTTAGCAGTAAAACTAAGTAATTTCTAGAAATTATCGTCCAGATTGGGATTGTCCGATTTTGGTCAAATATGCACCGTATTGTTCTATTATTTGTAACCATTTTGAAGGGAGTTTCATAATGCCTGTCTCATAGAAGTCTTGGTCCTTATTGGCGAAAAACTCTAGTAAACGTTTCTCACAATCTTCTCTTGATGCCAATATTTCTTATCGTAGGGCAAGTTTTGCAATGCGAGAAAAAAAGGTAGTCGCTAGATGCCAGATCCCCACTATATGATGGATGCATTAAAACTTCCCAACTGAGCTCTCGAAGTTTCTGGGCACGTGAGTGGCTTGGCATTGTCCTCATGGAACACAGCACCTCGTCTGTTGTTCAATTCTGATCGTTTCTGATCAATCGCTTACTTCAGAAGTGGTTGACAATAGAGTAACGAATTTAGTGTTTGGTCATATAGAAGCAACTCATAATAAATAATTCCTTTTCATTCCCACCAAATGATCAGTAGAACCTTCCTGGCCGTTAGCCTGGAAGGGCCACCGTTTGAACTGCTTCACCTTGCTTTGATCAGGATCGTTTTCACACAATATTGTCGAATGTGACCCATTTCTCATTCCCAGTCACTACCATCTGGTTAGGAAATTTGATCCATTATGTTATTTAACTTAATTGGCGTGGCAATGGTTCAAAACTGTTTTATAATTAATCTTTAGCTCCTGGGCGATGCTAAGACTACAAACATGATGATCAACTTCGATAATTCCTGTGATTCTATTGACATTTTCGACGAAGTTCCTGCCTGTGTCAGATGCATCTTTAACATCAAAAATACGTGAACGCAATCGAGGGAACCACCATTACACGCAATTAGCTGTTAAAGTGTCGAGAACATCTCAATTTAAACCGCCTGCCTTATATTCTCACCTTATAAAACAAAAACTCTAAAATGTATTGAATTTTTTCTTTGTTGATTTCCATTTTTAACACCCTATTACACACAACTGAATGGACCAAACAACAAACAGCAGAAGAATTTTTTAGTATGTGATGTCGCCTTGAAAACGAGCATAATTCTGAAATTGTTTGTTCGATACTTCACGAGATATCGATCACTACACTCATTTACCGAAAAACTAATCGATTTCTTCTTCCTCAACTCTTTATACTAAAAACCCATAACGACAGATTCCCCAACGTTTCAAACCATCCAAACTTCTATTCAATGCTAAAGACAAAAGCAAACGGTTTAATAATTCAGAAGCTTATAGGTACATTAAATTTTGGGTAAGTGCAGTTGCCAACAAACCGGGAGAACTTTCACAAAAACAATAATGGAAAATAGATCGAAAACCAAGTACTTTCTTATTTATTCCGATTTTAAAATGTCACATAGTAATGAACTACTCTTTCCAATAATAAAATATGTTAAAACAAATTGTAGTAATTACTATGTTTTACTACCAAAAAATATATATTACACATTTTCTCGTGACTCGAGTTTCGGAAAACGGTCATTCCTTTCCCAAAATAGATAATCTTAAAATTTTACATGTAGAATCAAAAGGGAAGAAACTCGATTATCTAGAATCTGATGAAATTTTCGAATTAGTTCACAATAACAATAGTGTAAAAATAATGAATGACTGCACGGAGCAATGTAAATCGAAAATATTTGAGATATTTATAAAGTAACATCTGTTTAAAACCTTTTTCAACGAATATAAAATGAATTCAATGAAAAGTAAACAAAAATTCAACTTTTGCCACTCATTTTTTAGAAAACAGTAATTTCTTTCGACAAAAGAAAATCTTAAGAAAAATTTTACATGTAGATTCAAAAGAAAAGAAACTTGATTATTGAAATTTTCAAATTCGTTCACAATAAAAATAATGTACAAAATAATGAATGATTGTATGGAGCTTTGTAAATCCAAATATTTGAGATATACAACAAAATAATGTAATGTTTATCACGTTTCGATTGTAAACCTCTGTACCACTATTAAATGTTACCGAGAATCTGTTGAAATATTCAAAATATTTATCACTTTTGTTTAAATACCACTGTACCACTGTTAGGTCTTCAGTTGTCTGATGATGGGATAGTTCATTTCCCGAAACTCGAGTCACAAGAAAATGTGTAATATACTACTCTGTCAAGAAAGTACCGGGAATTTTCAATTAAAAAAACATTTTTACATTTAATCGTCAAAATTTATTGGGTCGCCTCCAAAATAGGCTCCATTTGCTCCAATACATCTATGCCAACGGTATTTCCAATTATCGAAACATTTTTTATAGGCGCTTTCCGGGATGGACTTTAGCTCTCGCGCCGAATTTTGTTTTATGGCTTCAATCGACTCAAAACGGGTGCCACGAAGGGGCAATTTTAGTTTTGGGAAGAGGAAAAAGTCGCAGGGAGCCAAATCCGGCGAATACGGTGGTTGCTGAAGCACGTTTGTTGAGTTTTTGGCGAGAAAGTCAGTCACAATCGTAGCTCGGTGAGAAGGCGCGTTATAGTCATGCAAAATCCATGAGTTGTTCGCCCACAAATTTGGCCGCTTCTTACGGATACGCTCACGCAAACGTTTCATAACGCCTAGGTAATACTCCTTGTTTACCGTCTGACCCTCTGGAATGAATTCGTAGTGCACCACGCCACGGATATCGAAGAAAACAATGAGCATCACCTTCATTTTCGAGCGGCTTTGGCGTGGTTTTTTCGGTTTCGGCTCATTTTTTGCCACCCATTCCGATGATTGCTGGCTTGTTTGCATATCGTACTCGTAGACCCAGGTCTCATCACCAGTTATAATGCGTTCCATGAATGTAGAATCGGAATTACAGCGATCCAGCATGTCTGAAGCAACCTGTTCGCGATGACGTTTTTGAAGAAAATTCAGGTCTTTCGGTACGAGTCGTGCGGCCACCTTTCTCATGCCCAAAATATCAATCAAAATCGTACGTGTGGACTCGTGGGATATCTTAAGATCATGTGCTATCTCTCTCAAGCTGGTACGACGATTTTCCAGCACCCTTTCCTTAATTGTATCGACGTTATCTTCGATCGAAGCCGCCAGTCTTCGACCACTTCACGACCGTCCTTGAAGGCTCTGTACCACTGATATGCACGAGTTTTCGATAGAGCATTATCACCAAAGGCCTTTTGCAACATTTTCAATACATCGGCACACGAAAATTCATTTGCAACACAAAACTTTAAACAAATTCTTTGCTCAACGTAATCACCCATAGTAAAAATCGGCACGCACTCTGACATCGACTAACTTAATCAGCTGTTGCAAACACACTAGTTGACAGATCCCGCTCAAGCTTGGCATAGTAATTAAAGACAGTGGTACCAACCTAGGAAAAAAATTTTTACCTGCCTCATTGCCCCGCCAGATTTAAATCGATAATTAAAACATAGTAATTTCTACAATTTGTCTTAATTATGATCAACTACCAAATAGTAAAGGCTGAAACAATTCAGTATATAAAATATGTTGATGTTCTTGCATTTTTCTGAAATTGGGGAGACCTTTGCAAATAATTAAATCATTAATTTCTTTCAAAGCATTCATTCTAATGATCCTCAATCTAAAAAAACCAATGTCAAGATCATCTTCACTTTGTTGACGTGCTTTTTTGGTTTAGGCTCAGATATTATTATTATTATTATCCTGATACTCCTAGATCTTCTGTGAAGGTCCCTCAGCAGCTTTTTCAGCTTGTGCGAGTTAGGCGTTCAGTTGTGTTCTGTGTAGGCATTGTTACTGCGATCTTGCGCCAGGTTAGGTCACAGCACTGTTAATTTTTGATCCAACAGTGAAATGGTGCCAGAAACATTTCTTTTCAACCTGAACAGGATTCGAACCCGGACCTCCCGGTCACGAGTCCGATGCTCTCCAACTGAGGAAGTTGGGAGCGGCCATTCCGAAGCTTGTTGACTATTTTGCACGTCAAACTCGTAAAACAATATCTGATCGCCAGTTCCATTGCGTATTATGAATGTGGGGTAGAAATTCATTCTTTTTAACATATTTTTTGCGAACGCGAGATCTCTCTGCTCTAGACGACCAGCAACGTGAGGAATGTCCAAACAATCGTTTGAAATTGTACAAGAAAGCGTGAAACACAAATTTTATCGGCAATCTCACTTCGAGTTAAACGGCAGTTTTCAGTCACCATACTTACTAAAGCGATGTTAAATTCATGAAGAGCGAGACAAAACTTCAATCACATTTCGACCACTTTTGAATACTTTATACCCGTCATACCTGTTTTTGATTAATTCGATTCATAGTAAATATTGTGTAACATTTTCAGCACCTCTGTACACAAAAATACATTTGCAGTGTTTAATATAAGACAGATTCTTTGTTTGATATATTTGTTCATCGTAAAAATTGCGAAATAAACTTGAGATGAACTGACAAAATGGAACCAATGAGAGATCATTTCTCTCATTCTGCTTGGGTATGGAGAACAAATATGCCAACTTAGTGACGAAAAAACTTTCTACAAAATCTTTAAGCGGACCTTTTGAATGCTAAATTATTCGGTCTTTCTTGACAGTATGTAAATGAGGACAAGGTTTTTTTTGGAAGTAAGGCCACGCATATTTTTGAAGATATTCTTTAGCAGTTCAAAGAAACTCATTCCCACTTTTTCACCTTCTCATACTAGAAAAAAAAACAATAGATATTTGATAAATGATTCATCTTGTTAATTTTTGAAATGAAACTTCGGATGAAACTGTGCTTTACGACCAAAAAATTGAGATGTCCCCAATTGTTGATTACGGGTTTACATTTTTGTTACTGCAGTTTCGAACTACAAATTCATCTTCAGACAACTGAAAACTCAACTATAGGTACAAAGTATTGATTGTCATTATAAATGAATCACGTATTTAATTTTCCACGATATTTTATTAGTATTGACTTACGTTTGGCCAACAGTGGTACTTCATCGGAGCACAAGATTTACAGTGTAGGTTTTGTCGACATCTGTATATGTCATCAATATGCCATAGTCTTAACGAAACAATTTCGTATTCAGATGTGAAAGAATGACACGGAGATTTTCAAATACGTGAAGATAAATAATTAAAATTTATTCAACTTTTTAATGTTTGAAACTAGATATTTGATTGATTCGTTCTTTACTTGGTGGAAATTCATTTTAATTAAAAAAAATGTATATGAGAAAGTAATTTATTTCCACAAAAATGTTTGTTCTACTACAGCAATTGTTTCACCACGATGTGGCTTCTTTAGGTATTACATTGTACTGTCTGATGGTATTCAGTGTAACCGAGTTTAAACACATTTTTAGGTGCATGACCAAATAAAAGAAGCACAAGTCATAAAAACTATAGGTGCTTATTGGAGTTTGCCGCTAAAAATGCCATTAGGGAAATATATTCAATAATGGAGACTTATCAACATCTGTTAATTCGTTCAAAAGGATTTTACGGGCATTATACCTGTTGATTTCAAGAAATTCTAAAAGTGTTAATCTAGAACTTTTGTAGTTTAAATACTCACCTGATGAAGTCATGGTATGACGAAACAATTGTCGTGTAAATTAATAAAATAGCGGAAGTTAACATTCGTTTTTCTTATACAGAACTTTTGCTTTCAACGTGGATAATTTCATAATTATTCTTGAAATTATGCCTGAATTCCTTAAGATGATTAGCATATGTCGAATGTACAGAATTGGATATATAACCCCTTTGGTGTTCTTGGACACGTTTCTTGAATGATCTACCAGTCTGGCCAATGTATACTAAAGGGCAATCTTTCCAATAAAGGAAATATTTGCTTATCGGATTCAGGTGTATTTTTGATTCCTGATCGTCCATGAATATTTCAGCTAAAATTGAACTCAGTGGATTTTCCATTATTATTTATTTTTCTGACAATGGTTTAATAATGGGAAATCCACTCAGTTCAATTTTAGCTGAAATATTCATGGGCGATCTGGAATCAAAAATACACCTGAATCCGATAAGCAAATATTTCCTTTATTGGTATAGCCATGTGGATGACTATACTGTTAGGCAGATCTTTACCGTATATATCTAATTAAGAGTATAAGCTAATTTAATACATATTTCCATATGTCGGGTCATTTCAACAATCATCCTTATAAACATTTCGAGCAAAAAGTAGCCCGATTTGTTCAAATCGATTTCTCGAAACTTCTCTGTAATATACAACATTAAGAAATCTGCAGAGTACCTATATTCGCCTCCTATAGCATAATATATAGATTTACGTTGAAATGCTCAAGTCAGACACAGTCATTTCGTGATTACGATTTGGAGAAAAAAAATTTTTTTGAATATAACTGTTAGGCAGATCTTTACCGTATATATCTAATTAAGAGTATAAGCTAATTTAATACATATTTCCATATGTCGGGTCATTTCAACAAACATCCTTATAAACATTTCGAGCAAAAAGTAGCCCGATTTGGTCAAATCGATTTCTCGAAACTTCTCTGTAATATACAACATTAAGAAATCTGCAGAGTACCTATATTCGCCTCCCATAGCATAATATATAGATTTACGTTGAAATGCTCAAGTCAGACACAGTCATTCCGTGATTACGATTTGGAGTAAAATTTTTTTTTTTTAATATAACTGTTAGGCAGATCTTTACCGTATATATCTAATTAAGAGTATAAGCTAATTTAATACATATTTCCATATGTCGGGTCATTTCAACAAACATCCTTATAAACATTTCGAGCAAAAAGTAGCCCGATTTGGTAAAATCGATTTCTCGAAATTTCTCTGTAATATACAACATTAAGAAATCTGCAGAGTACCTATATTCGCCTCCCATAGCATAATATATAGATTTACGTTAAAATGCTCAAGTCAGATACAGTCATTCCGTGATTACGATTTGGAGAAAAAAATTTTTTTTTAATATAACTGTTGGGCAGATCTTTACCGTATATATCTAATTAAGAGTATAAGCTAATTTAATACATATTTCCATATGTCGGGTCATTTCAACAAACATCCTTATAAACATTTCGAGCAAAAAGTAGCCCGATTTGGTCAATTCGATTTCTCGAAACTTCTCTGTAATATACAACATTAAGAAATCTGCAGAGTACCTATATTCGCCTCCCATAGCATATTATATAGATTTACGTTGAAATGCTCAAGTCAGACACAGTCATTCCGTGATTACGATTTGGAGTAAAAAATTTTTTTTTTAATATAACTGTTAGGCAGATCTTTACCGTATATATCTAATTAAGAGTATAAGCTTATTTAATACATATTTCCATATGTCGGGTCATTTCAACAAACATCCTTATAAACATTTCGAGCAAAAAGTAGACCGATTTGGTAAAAGCGATTTCTCGAAACTTCTCTGTAATATACAACATTAAGAAATCTGCAGAGTACCTATATTCGCCTCCCATAGCATAATATATAGATTTACGTTGAAATGCTCAAGTCAGACACAGTCATTCCGTGATTACGATTTGGAGTAAAAATTTTTTTTTTTAATATAACTGTTAAGCAGATCTTTACCGTATATATCTAATTAAGAGTATAAGCTAATTTAATACATATTTCCATATGTCGGGTCATTTCAACAAACATCCTTATAAACATTTCGAGCAAAAAGTAGCCCGATTTGATCAAATCGATTTCTCGAAACTTCTCTGTAATATACAACATTAAGAAATCTGCAGAGTACCTATAGTCGCCTCCTATAGCATAATATATAGATTTACGTTGAAATGCTCAAGTCAGACACAGTCATTTCGTGATTACGATTTGGAGAAAAAAATTTTTTTTGAATATAACTGTTAGGCAGATCTTTACCGTATATATCTAATTAAGAGTATAAGCTAATTTAATACATATTTCCATATGTCGGGTCATTTCAACAAACATCCTTATAAACATTTCGAGCAAAAAGTAGCCCGATTTGTTCAAATCGATTTCTCGAAACTTCTCTGTAATATACAACATTAAGAAATCTGCAGAGTACCTATATTCGCCTCCTATAGCATAATATATAGATTAACGTTGAAATACTCAAGTCAGACACAGTCATTTCGTGATTACGATTTGGAGAAAAAAATTTTTTTTGAATATAACTGTTAGGCAGATCTTTACCGTATATATCTAATTAAGAGTATAAGCTAATTTAATACATATTTCCATATGTCGGGTCATTTCAACAAACATCCTTATAAACATTACGAGCAAAAAGTAGCCCGATTTGGTCAAATCGATTTCTCGAAACTTCTCTGTAATATACAACATTAAGAAATCTGCAGAGTACCTATATTCGCCTCACATAGCATAATATATAGATTTACGTTGAAATGCTCAAGTCAGACACAGTCATTCCGTGATTACGATTTGGAGTAAAATTTTTTTTTTTAATATAACTGTTAGGCAGATCTTTACCGTATATATCTAATTAAGAGTATAAGCTAATTTAATACATATTTCCATATGTCGGGTCATTTCAACAAACATCCTTATAAACATTTCGAGCAAAAAGTAGCCCGATTTGGTAAAATCGATTTCTCGAAACTTCTCTGTAATATACAACATTAAGAAATCTGCAGAGTACCTATATTCGCCTCCCATAGCATAATATATAGATTTACGTTGAAATGCTCAAGTCAGATACAGTCATTCCGTGATTACGATTTGGAGAAAAAAATTTTTTTTTTAATATAACTGTTGGGCAGATCTTTACCGTATATATCTAATTAAGAGTATAAGCTAATTTAATACATATTTTCATATGTCGGGTCATTTCAACAAACATCCTTATAAACATTTCGAGCAAAAAGTAGCCCGATTTGGTCAATTCGATTTCTCGAAACTTCTCTGTAATATACAACATTTAGAAATCTGCAGAGTACCTATATTCGCCTCCCATAGCATAATATATAGATTTACGTTGAAATGCTCAAGTCAGACACAGTCATTCCGTGATTACGATTTGGAGTAAAAAATTTTTTTTTTAATATAACTGTTAGGCAGATCTTTACCGTATATATCTAATTAAGAGTATAAGCTAATTTAATACATATTTCCATATGTCGGGTCATTTCAACAAACATGCTTATAAACATTTCGAGCAAAAAGTAGACCGATTTGGTAAAATCGATTTCTCGAAACTTCTCTGTAATATACAACATTAAGAAATCTGCAGAGTACCTATATTCGCCTCCCATAGCATAATATATAGATTTACGTTGAAATGCTCAAGTCAGACACAGTCATTCCGTGATTACGATTTGGAGTAAAAAATTTTTTTTTTAATATAACTGTTAAGCAGATCTTTACCGTATATATCTAATTAAGAGTATAAGCTAATTTAATATATATTTCCATATGTCGGGTCATTTCAACAAACATCCTTATGAACATTTCGAGCAAAAAGTAGCCCGATTTGATCAAATCGATTTCTCGAAACTTCTCTGTAATATACAACATTAAGAAATCTGCAGAGTACCTATATTCGCCTCCTATAGCATAATATATAGATTTACGTTGAAATGCTCAAGTCAGACACAGTCAATTCGTGATTACGGTTTGGAGAAAAAAATTTTTTTTGAATATAACTGTTAGGCAGATCTTTACCGTATATATCTAATTAAGAGTATAAGCTAATTTAATACATATTTCCATATGTCGGGTCATTTCAACAAACATCCTTATAAACATTTCGAGCAAAAAGTAGCCCGATTTGTTCAAATCGATTTCTCGAAACTTCTCTGTAATATACAACATTAAGAAATCTGCAGAGTACCTATATTCGCCTCCTATAGCATAATATATAGATTTACGTTGAAATGCTCAAGTCAGACTCAGTCATTTCGTGATTACGATTTGGAGAAAAAATTTTTTTTTGAATATAACTGTTAGGCAGATCTTTACCGTATATATCTAATTAAGAGTATAAGCTAATTTAATACATATTTCCATATGTCGGGTCATTTCAACAAACATCCTTATAAACATTTCGAGCAAAAAGTAGCCCGATTTGGTCAAATCGATTTCTCGAAACTTCTCTGTAATATACAACATTAAGAAATCTGCAGAGTACCTATATTCGCCTCCTATAGCATAATATATAGAATTACGTTGAAATGCTCAAGTCAGACACAGTCATTTCGTGATTACGATTTGGAGAAAAAAATTTTTTTTGAATATAACTGTTAGGCAGATCTTTACCGTATATATCTAATTAAGAGTATAAGCTAATTTAATACATATTTCCATATGTCGGGTCATTTCAACAAACATCCTTATAAACATTTCGAGCAAAAAGTAGCCCGATTTGATCAAATTGATTTCTCGAAACTCCTCTGTAATATACAACATTAAGAAATCTGCAGAGTACCTATGTTCGCCTCCTATAGCATAATATATAGATTTACGTTGAAATGCTCAAGTCAGACACAGTCATTTCGTGATTACGATTTGGAGAAAAAATTTTTTTTTGAATATAACTGTTAGGCAGATCTTTACCGTATATATCTAATTAAGAGTATAAGCTAATCTAATACATATTTCCATATGTCGGGTCATTTCAACAAACATCCTTATAAACATTTCGAGCCAAAAGTAGCCCGATTTGGTCAAATCGATTTCTCGAAACTTCTCTGTAATAAACAACATTAAGAAATCTGCAGAGTACCTATATTCGCCTCCCATAGCATAATATATAGATTTACGTTGAAATGCTCAAGTCAGACACAGTCATTCCGTGATTACGATTTGGAGTAAAATTTTTTTTTAAATATAACTATTAGGCAGATCTTTACCGTATATATCTAATTAAGAATATAAGCTAATTCAATACATATTTCCATATGTCGGGTCATTTCAACAAACATCCTTATAAACATTTCGAGCAAAAAGTAGACCGATTTGGTAAAATCGATTTCTCGAAACTTCTCTGTAATATACAACATTAAGAAATCTGCAGAGTACCTATATTCGCCTCCCATAGCATAATATATAGATTAACGTTGAAATGCTCAAGTCAGACACAGTCATTCCGTGATTACGATTTGGAGTAAAATTTTTTTTTTAATATAACTGTTAGGCAGATCTTTACCGTATATATCTAATTAAGAGTATTAGCTAATTTAATACATATTTCCATATGTCGGGTCATTTCAACAAACATCCTTATAAAAATTTCGAGCAAAAAGTAGCCCGATTTGGTAAAATCGATTTCTCGTAACTTCTCTGTAATATACAACATTAAGAAATCTGCAGAGTACCTATATTCGCCTCCCATAGCATAATATATAGATTTACGTTGAAATGCTCAAGTCAGATACAGTCATTCCGTGATTACGATTTGGAGAAAAATTTTTTTTTGAATATAACTGTTGGGCAGATCTTTACCGTATATATCTAATTAAGAGTATAAGCTAATTTAATACATATTTCCATATGTCGGGTCATTTCAACAAACATCCTTATAAACATTTCGAACAAAAAGTAGCCCGATTTGATCAAATCGATTTCTCGAAACTTCTCTGTAATATACAACATTAAGAAATCTGCAGAGTACCTATATTCGCCTCCTATAGCATAATATATAGATTTACGTTGAAATGCTCAAGTCAGACACAGTCATTTCGTGATTACGATTTGGAGAAAAAAATTTTTTCTGAATATAACTGTTAGGCAGATCTTTACCGTATATATCTAATTAAGAGTATAAGCTAATTTAATACATATTTCCATATGTCGGGTCATTTCAACAAACATCCTTATAAACATTTCGAGCAAAAAGTAGCCCGATTTGTTCAAATCGATTTCTCGAAACTTCTCTGTAATATACAACATTAAGAAATCTGCAGAGTACCTATATTCGCCTCCTATAGCATAATATATAGATTTACGTTGGAATGCTCAAGTCAGACTCAGTCATTTCGTGATTACGATTTGGAGAAAAAAATTTTTTTTTAATATAACTGTTAGGCAGATCTTTACCGTATATATCTAATTAAGAGTATAAGCTAATTTAATTCATATGTCGGGTCATTTCAACAAACATCCTTATAAACATTTCGAGCAAAAAGTAGCCCGATTTGGTCAAATCGATTTCTCGAAACTTCTCTGTAATATACAACATTAAGAAATCTGCAGAGTACCTATATTCGCCTCCTATAGCATAATATATAGAATAACGTTGAAATGCTCAAGTCAGACACAGTCATTTCGTGATTACGATTTGGAGAAAAAATTTTTTTTTGAATATAACTGTTAGGCAGATCTTTACCGTATTTATCTAATTAAGAGTATAAGCTAATTTAATACATATTTCCATATGTCGGGTCATTTCAACAAACATCCTTATAAACATTTCGAGCAAAAAGTAGCCCGATTTGATCAAATCGATTTCTCGAAACTCCTCTGTAATATACAACATTAAGAAATCTGCAGAGTACCTATATTCGCCTACTATAGCATAATATATAGATTTACGTTGAAATGCTCAAGTCAGACACAGTCATTTCGTGATTACGATTTGGAGAAAAAAATTTTTTTTGAATATAACTGTTAGGCAGATATTTACCGTATATATCTAATTAAGAGTATAAGCTAATTTAATACATATTTCCATATGTCGGGTCATTTCAACAAAAATCCTTATAAACATTTCGAGCAAAAAGTAGCCCGATTTGGTCAAATCGATTTCTCGAAACTTCTCTGTAATATACAACATTAAGAAATCTGCAGTGTACCTATATTCGCCTCCCATAGCATAATATATAGATTTACGTTGAAATGCTCAAGTCAGACACAGTCATTCGGTGATTACGATTTGGAGTAAAAAATTTTTTTTTTTAATATAACTGTTAGGCAGATCTTTACCGTATATATCTAATTAAGAGTATAAGCTAATTTAATACATATTTCCATATGTCGGGTCATTTCAACAAACATCCTTATAAACATTTCGAGCAAAAAGTAGCCCGATATTGTCAATTCGATTTCTCGAAACTTCTCTGTAATATACAACATTAAGAAATGTGCAGAGTACCTATATTCGCCTCCCATAGCATAATATATAGATTAACGTTGAAATGCTCAACTCAGACACAGTCATTTCGTGATTACGATTTGGAGTAAAAATTTTTTTTTTTAATATAACTGTTAGGCAGATCTTTACCATATTTATCTAATTAAGAGTATAAGCTAATTTAATACATATTTCCATATGTCGGGTCATTTCAACAAACATCCTTATAAACATTTCGAGCAAAAAGTAGCCCGATTTGATCAAATCGATTTCTCGAAACTCCTCTGTAATATACAACATTAAGAAATCTGCATAGTACCTATATTCGCCTCCCATAGCATAATATATAGATTTACGTTGAAATGCTCAAGTCAGACACAGTCATTCCGTGATTACGATTTGGAGTAAATTTTTTTTTTGATATAACTGTTAGGCAGATCTTTACCGTATATATCTAATTAAGAGTATAAGCTAATTTAATACATATTTCCATATGTCGGGTCATTTCAACAAACATCCTTATAAACATTTCGAGCAAAAAGTAGCCCGATTTGATCAAATCGATTTCTCGAAACTCCTCTGTAATATACAACATTAAGAAATCTGCAGAGTACCTATATTCGCCTCCTATAGCATAATATATAGATTTACGTTGAAATGCTCAAGTCAGACACAGTCATTTCGTGATTACGATTTGGAGAAAAAATTTTTTTTTGAATATAACTGTTAGGCAGATCTTTACCGTATATATCTAATTAAGAGTATAAGCTAATTTAATACATATTTCCATATGTCGGGTCATTTCAACAAACATCCTTATAAACATTTCGAGCAAAAAGTAGCCCGATTTGATCAAATCGATTTCTCGAAACTTCTCTGTAATATACAACATTAAGAAATCTGCAGAGTACCTATATTCGCCTCCCATAGCATAATATATAGATTTACGTTGAAATGCTCAAGTCAGATACAGTCATTCCGTGATTACGATTTGGAGAAAAAATTTTTTTTTGAATATAACTGTTAGGCAGATCTTTACCGTATATACCTAATTAAGAGTATAAGCTAATTTAATACATATTTCCATATGTCGGGTCATTTCAACAAGCATCCTTATAAACATTTCGAGCAAAAAGTAGCCCGATTTGGTCAAATCGATTTCTCGAAACTTCTCTGTAATATACAACATTAAGAAATCTGCAGAGTACCTATATTCGCCTCCCATAGCATAATATATAGATTTACGTTGAAATGCTCAAGTCAGACACAGTCATTCCGTGATTACCATTTGGAGTAAAAAATTTTTTTTTAATATAACTGTTAAGCAGATCTTTACCGTATATGTCTAATTAAGAGTATAAGCTAATTTAATACATATTTCCATATGTCGGGTCATTTCAACAAACATCCTTATAAACATTTCGAGCAAAAAGTAGCCCGATTTGATCAAATCGATTTCTCGAAACTTCTCTGTAATATACAACATTAAGAAATCTGCAGAGTACCTATATTCGCCTCCTATAGCATAATATATAGATTTACGTTGAAATGCTCAAGTCAGACACAGTCATTTCGTGATTACGATTTGGAGAAAAAAATTTTTTTTTGAATACAACTGTAAGGCAGATCTTTACCGTATATATCTAATTAAGAGTATAAGCTAATTTAATACATATTTCCATATGTCGGGTCATTTCAACAAACATCCTTATAAACATTTCGAGCAAAAAGTAGCCCGATTTGATCAAATCGATTTCTCGAAACTTCTCTGTAATATACAACATTGAGAAATCTGCAGAGTACCTATATTCGCCTCCCATAGCATAATATATAGATTTACGTTGAAATGCTCAAGTCAGACACAGTCATTCCGTGATCACGATTTGGAAAAAAAAATTTTTTTTTTGAATATAACTGTTAGGCAGATCTTTACCGTATATATCTAATTAAGAGTATAAGCTATTTTAATACATATTTCCATTTGTCGGGTCATTTCAACAAACATCCTTATAAACATTTCGAGCAAAAAGTAGCCCGATTTGGTCAAATCGATTTCTCGAAACTTCTCTGTAATATACAACATTAAGAAATCTGCAGAGTACCTATATTCGCCTCCCATAGCATAATATATAGATTTACGTTGAAATGCTCAAGTCAGACACAGTCATTCCGTGATTACGATTTGGAGTAAACAATTTTTTTTTGAATATAACTGTTAGGCAGATCTTTACCGTATATATCTAATTAAGAGTATAAGCTAATTTAATACATATTTCCATATGTCGGGTCATTTCAACAAACATCCTTATAAACATTTCGAGCAAAAAGTAGCCCGATTTGGTCAAATCGATTTCTCGAAACTTCTCTGTAATATACAACATTAAGAAATCTGCAGAGTACCTATATTCGCCTCCCATAGCATAATATATAGATTTACGTTGAAATGCTCAAGTCAGACACAGTCATTCCGTGATTACCATTTGGAGTAAAAAATTTTTTTTTAATATAACTGTTGAGCAGATCTTTACCGTATATGTCTAATTAAGAGTATTAGCTAATTTAATACATATTTCCATATGTCGGGTCATTTCAACAAACATCCTTATAAACATTTCAAGCAAAAAGTAGCCCGATTTGATCAAATCGATTTCTCGAAACTTCTCTGTAATATACAACATTAAGAAATCTGCAGAGTACCTATATTCGCCTCCTATAGCATAATATATAGATTTACGTTGAAATGCTCAAGTCAGACACAGTCATTTCGTGATTACGATTTGGAGAAAAAAATTTTTTTTTTAATATAACTGTTAGGCAGATCTTTACCGTATATATCTAATTAAGAGTATAAGCTATTTTAATACATATTTCCATATGTCGGGTCATTTCAACAAACATCATTATAAACATTTCGAGCAAAAAGTAGCCCGATTTGGTCAAATCGATTTCTCGAAACTTCTCTGTAATATACAACATTAAGAAATCTGCAGAGTACCTATATTCGCCTCCCATAGCATAATATATAGATTTACGTTGAAATGCTCAAGTCAGACACAGTCATTCGGTGATTACGATTTGGAGGAAAAAAATTTTTTTTTAATATAACTGTTAGGCAGATCTTTACCGTATATATCTATTTAAGAGTATAAGCTAATTTAATACATATTTCCATATTTCGGGTCATTTCAACAAACATCCTTATAAACATTTCGAGCAAAAAGTAGCCCGATATTGTCAATTCGATTTCTCGAAACTTCTCTGTAATATACAACATTAAGAAATCTGCAGAGTACCTATATTCGCCTCCCATAACATAATATATAGATTTACGTTGAAATGCTCAAGTCAGATACAGTCATTCCGTGATTACGATTTGGAGAAAAAAATTTTTTTTTAATATAACTGTTAGGCAGATCTTTACCGTATATATCTAATTAAGAGTATAAGCTAATTTAATACATATTTCCATATGTCGGGTCATTTCAACAAACATCCTTAAAAACATTTCGAGCAAAAAGTAGCCCGATTTGGTAAAATCGATTTCTCGAAACTTCTCTGTAATATACAACATTAAGAAATCTGCAGAGTACCTATATTCGCCTCCCATAACATAATATATAGATTTACGTTGAAATGCTCAAGTCAGATACAGTCATTCCGTGATTACGATTTGGAGAAAAAAAATTTTTTTGAAAATAACTGTTAGGCAGATCTTTACCGTATATATCTATTTAAGAGTATATGCTAATTTAATACATATTTCCATATGTCGGGTCATTTCAACACACATACTTATAAACATTTCGAGCAAAAAGTAGCCCGATTTGGTCAATTCGATTTCTCGAAACTTCTCTGTAATATACAACATTAAGAAATCTGCAGAGTACCTATATTCGCCTCCCATAGCATAATATGTAGATTTACGTTGAAATGCTCAAGTCAGACACAGTCATTCCGTGATTACGATTTGGAGTAAAAAATTTTTTTTTTAATATAACAGTTAGGCAGATCTTTACCGTATATATCTAATTAAGAGTATAAGCTAATTTAATACATATTTCCATATGTCGGTTCATTTCAGCAAACATCCTTATAAACATTTCGAGCAAAAAGTAGCCCGATTTGGTAAAATCGATTTCTCGAAACTTCTCTGTAATATACAACATTAAGAAATCTGCAGAGTACCTATATTCGCCTCCCATAGCATAATATATAGATTTACGTTGAAATGCTCAAGTCAGACACAGTCAGTCCGTGATTACGATTTGGAGTAAAAAATTTTTTTTTTAATATAACTGTTAGGCAGATCTTTACCGTATATATCTAATTAAGAGTATAAGCTAATTTAATACATATTTCCATATGTCGGGTCATTTCAACAAACATCCTTATAAACATTTCGAGCAAAAAGTAGCCCGATTTGGTAAAATCGATTTCTCGAAACCTCTCTGTAATATACAACATTAAGAAATCTGCAGAGTACCTATATTCGCCTCCCATAACATAATATATAGATTTACGTTGAAATGCTCAAGTCAGATACAGTCATTCCGTGATTACGATTTGGAGAAAAAAATTTTTTTTTGAATATAACTGTTGGGCAGATCTTTACCGTATATATCTAATTAAGAGTATAAGCTAATTTAATACATATTTCCATATGTCGGGTCATTTCAACACACATCCTTATAAACATTTCGAGCAAAAAGTAGCCCGATTTGGTCAATTCGATTTCTCGAAACTTCTCTGTAATATACAACATTAAGAAATCTGCAGAGTACCTATATTCGCCTCCCATAGCATAATATGTAGATTTACGTTGAAATGCTCAAGTCAGACACAGTCATTCCGTGATTACGATTTGGAGTAAAAAATTTTTTTTTTAATATAACAGTTAGGCAGATCTTTACCGTATATATCTAATTAAGAGTATAAGCTAATTTAATACATATTTCCATATGTAGGGTCATTTCAGCAAACATCCTTATAAACATTTCGAGCAAAAAGTAGCCCGATTTGGTAAAATCGATTTCTTGAAACTTCTCTGTAATATACAACATTAAGAAATCTGCAGAGTACCTATATTAGCCTCCCATAGCATAATATATAGATTTACGTTGAAATACTCAAGTCAGATACAGTCATTCCGTGATTACGATTTGGAGAAAAAAAATTTTTTTTTTGAATATACCTGTTAGGCAGATCTTTACCGTATATACCTGATTAAGAGTATAAGCTAATTTAATACATATTTCCATATGTCGGGTCATTTCAACAAACATCCTTATAAACATTTCGAGCAAAAAGTAGCCCGATTTGATCAAATCGATTTCTCGAAACTTCTCTGTAATATACAACATTAAGAAATCTGCAGAGTACCTATATTCGCCTCCCATAGCATAATATATAGATTTACGTTGAAATGCTCAAGTCAGACACAGTCATTTCGTGATTACGATTTGGAGAGAAAAAATTTTTTTGAAAATAACTGTTAGGCAGATCTTTACCGTATATATCTATTTAAGAGTATAAGCTAATTTAATACATATTTCCATATGTCGGGTCATTTCAACAAACATCCTTATAAACATTTCGAGCAAAAAGTAGCCCGATTTGGTCAAATCGATTTCTCGAAACTTCTCTGTAATATACAACATTAAGAAATCTGCAGAGTACCTCTATTCGCCTCCCATAGCATAATATATAGATTTACGTTGAAATGCTCAAGTCAGACACAGTCATTCCGTGATTACGATTTGGAGTAAAAAATTTTTTTTTTAATATAACTGTTAGGCAGATCTTTACCGTATATATCTAATTAAGAGTATGAGCTAATTTAATACATATTTCCATATGTCGGGTCATTTCAACAAACATCCTCATAAACATTTCGAGCAAAAAGTAGCCCGATTTGATCAAATCGATTTCTCGAAACTTCTCTGTAATATACAACATTAAGAAATCTGGAGTACCTATATTCGCCTCCCATAGCATAATATATAGATTTACGTTGAAATGCTCAAGTCAGACACAGTCATTTCGTGATTACGATTTGGAGAAAAAATTTTTTTTTGAATATAACTGTTAGTCAGATCTTTACCGTATATATCTAATTAAGAGTATAAGCTTATTTAATACATATTTCCATATGTCGGGTCATTTCAACAAACATCCTTATAAACATTTCGAGCAAAAAATAGCCCGATTTGGTCAATTCGATTTCTCGAAACTTCTCTGTAATATACAACATTAAGAAATCTGCAGAGTACCTATATTCGCCTCCCATAGCATAATATATAGATTTACGTTGAAATGCTCAAGTCAGACACAGTCATTCCGTGATTACGATTTGGAGTAAAAATTTTTTTTTTTAATATAACTGTTAGGCAGATCTTTACCGTATATATCTAATTAAGAGTATAAGCTAATTTAATACATATTTCCATATGTCGGGTCATTTCAACAAACATCCTTATAAACATTTCGAGCAAAAAGTAGCCCGATTTGATCAAATCGATTTCTCGAAACTTCTCTGTAATATACAACATTAAGAAATCTGCAGAGTACCTATATTCGCCTCCCATAGCATAATATATAGATTTACGTTGAAATGCTCAAGTCAGACACGGTCATTTCGTGATTAGGATTTGGAGAAAAAAATTTTTTTTGAATATAACTGTTAGGCAGATCTTTACCGTATATATCTAATTAAGAGTATAAGCTAATTTAATACATATTTCCATATGTCGGGTCATTTCAACAAACATCCTTATAAACATTTCGAGCAAAAAGTAGCCCGATATGGTCAAATCGATTTCTCGAAACTTCTCTGTAATATACAACATTAAGAAATCTGCAGAGTACCTATATTCGCCTCCCATAGCATAATATATAGATTTACGTTGAAATGCTCAAGTCAGACACAGTCATTCCGTGATTACGATTTGGAGTAAAAAATTTTTTTTTTAGTATAACTGTTAGGCAGATCTTTACCGTATATATCTAATTAAGAGTATAAGCTAATTTAATACATATTTCCATATGTCGGGTCATTTCAACAAACATCCTTATAAACATTTCGAGCAAAAAGTAGCCCGATTTGGTAAAATCGATTTCTCGAAACTTCTCTGTAATATACAACATTAAGAAATCTGCAGAGTACCTATATTCGCCTCCCATAGCATAATATATAGATTTACGTTGAAATGCTCAAGTCAGATACAGTCATTCCGTGATTACGATTTGGAGAAAAAAAATTTTTTTTTTTGAATATAACTGTTAGGCAGATCTTTACCGTATATACCTAGTTAAGAGTATAAGCTAATTTAATACATATTTCCATATGTCGGGTCATTTCAACAAACATCCTTATAAACATTTCGAGCAAAAAGTAGCCCGATTTGGTCAAATCGATTTCTCGAAACTTCTCTGTAATATACAACATTAAGAAATCTGCAGAGTACCTATATTCGCCTCCCATAGCATAATATATAGATTTACGTTGAAATGCTCAAGTCAGATACAGTCATTCCGTGATTACGATTTGGAGAAAAAATTTTTTTTTGAAAATAACTGTTAGGCAGATCTTTACCGTATATACCTAGTTAAGAGTATAAGCTAATTTAATACATATTTCCATATGTCGGGTCATTTCAACAAACATCCTTATAAACATTTCGAGCAAAAAGTAGCCCGATTTGGTCAAATCGATTTCTCGAAACTTCTCTGTAATATACAACATTAAGAAAACTGCAGAGTACCTATATTCGCCTCCCATAGCATAATATATAGATTTACGTTGAAATGCTCAAGTCAGACACAGTCATTCCGTGATCACGATTTGGAAAAAAAAATTTTTTTTTGAATATAACTGTTAGGCAGATCTTTACCGTATATATCTAATTAAGAGTATAAGCTATTTTAATACATATTTCCATATGTCGGGTCATTTCAACAAACATCCTTATAAACATTTCGAGCAAAAAGTAGCCCGATTTGGTCAAATCGATTTCTCGAAACTTCTCTGTAATATACAACATTAAGAAATCTGCAGAGTACCTATATTCGCCTCCCATAGCATAATATATAGATTTACGTTGAAATGCTCAAGTCAGACACAGTCATTCCGTGATTACGATTAGGAGTAAACAATTTTTTTTTGAATATAACTGTTAGGCAGATCTTTACCGTATATATCTAATTAAGAGTATAAGCTAATTTAATACATATTTCCATATGTCGGGTCATTTCAACAAACATCCTTATAAACATTTCAAGCAAAAAGTAGCCCGATTTGATCAAATCGATTTCTCGAAACTTCTCTGTAATATACAACATTAAGAAATCTGCAGAGTACCTATATTCGCCTCCCATAGCATAATATATAGATTTACGTTGAAATGCTCAAGTTAGACACGGTCATTTCGTGATTAGGATTTGGAGAAAAAAAATTTTTTTGAATATAACTGTTAGGCAGATCTTTACCGTATATATCTAATTAAGAGTATAAGCTAATTTAATACATATTTCCATATGTCGGGTCATTTCAACAAACTTCCTTATAAACATTTCGGGCAAAAAGTAGCCCGATATGGTCAAATCGATTTCTCCAAACTTCTCTGTAATATACAACATTAAGAAATCTGCAGAGTACCTATATTCGCCTCCCATAGCATAATATATAGATTTACGTTGAAATGCTCAAGTCAGACACAGTCATTCCGTGATTACGATTTGGAGTAAAAAATTTTTTTTTAATATAACTGTTAGGCAGATCTTTACCGTATATATCTAATTAAAAGTATAAGCTAATTTAATACATATTTCCATATGTCGGGTCATTTCAACAAACATCCTTATAAACATTTCGAGCAAAAAGTAGACCGATTTGGTAAAATCGATTTCTCGAAACTTCTCTGTAATATACAACATTAAGAAATCTGCAGAGTACCTATATTCGCCTCCCATAGCATAATATATAGATTTACGTTGAAATGCTCAAGTCAGATACAGTCATTCCGTGATTACGATTTGGAGAAAAAAATTTTTTTTTTTTTAATATAACTGTTAGGCAGATCTTTACCGTATATACCTAGTTAAGAGTATAAGCTAATTTAATACATATTTCCATATGTCGGGTCATTTCAACAAACATCCTTATAAACATTTCGAGCAAAAAGTAGCCCGATTTGGTCAAATCGATTTCTCGAAACTTCTCTGTAATATACAACATTAAGAAATCTGCAGAGTACCTATATTCGCCTCCCATAGCATAATATATAGATTTACGTTGAAATGCTCAAGTCAGACACAGTCATTCCGTGATTACGATTTGGAGTAAAAAATTTTTTTTTTAGTATAACTGTTAGGCAGATCTTTACCGTATATATCTAATTAAGAGTATAAGCTAATTTAATACATATTTCCATATGTCGGGTCATTTCAACAAACATCCTTATAAACATTTCGAGCAAAAAGTAGCCCGATTTGGTAAAATCGATTTCTCTAAACTTCTCTGTAATATACAACATTAAGAAATCTGCAGAGTACCTATATTCGCCTCCCATAGCATAATATATAGATTCACGTTGAAATGCTCAAGTCAGATACAGTCATTCCGTGATTACGATTTGGAGAAAAAAAATTTTTTTTTTTGAATATAACTGTTAGGCAGATCTTTACCGTATATACCTAGTTAAGGGTATAAGCTAATTTAATACATATTTCCATATGTCGGGTCATTTCAACAAACATCCTTATAAACATTTCGAGCAAAAAGTAGCCCGATTTGGTAAAATCGATTTCTCGAAACTTCTCTGTAATATACAACATTAAGAAATCTGCAGAGTACCTATATTCGCCTCCCATAACATAATATATAGATTTACGTTGAAATGCTCAAGTCAGATACAGTCATTCCGTGATTACGATTTGGAGAAAAAAAATTTTTTTGAAAATAACTGTTAGGCAGATCTTTACCGTATATATCTATTTAAGAGTATAAGCTAATTTAATACATATTTCCATATGTCGGGTCATTTCAACACACATCCTTATAAACATTTCGAGCAAAAAGTAGCCCGATTTGGTCAATTCGATTTCTCGAAACTTCTCTGTAATATACAACATTAAGAAATCTGCAGAGTACCTATATTCGCCTCCCATAGCATAATATGTAGATTTACGTTGAAATGCTCAAGTCAGACACAGTCATTCCGTGATTACGATTTGGAGTAAAAAATTTTTTTTTTAATATAACAGTTTGGCAGATCTTTACCGTATATATCTAATTAAGAGTATAAGCTAATTTAATACATATTTCCATATGTCGGGTCATTTCAGCAAACATCCTTATAAACATTTCGAGCAAAAAGTAGCCCGATTTGGTAAAATCGATTTCTCGAAACTTCTCTGTAATATACAACATTAAGAAATCTGCAGAGTACCTATATTCGCCTCCCATAGCATAATATATAGATTTACGTTGAAATGCTCAAGTCAGACACAGTCAGTCCGTGATTACGATTTGGAGTAAAAAATTTTTTTTTTAATATAACTGTTAGGCAGATCTTTACCGTATATATCTAATTAAGAGTATAAGCTAATTTAATACATATTTCCATATGTCGGGTCATTTCAACAAACATCCTTATAAACATTTCGAGCAAAAAGTAGCCCGATTTGGTAAAATCGATTTCTCGAAACTTCTCTGTAATATACAACATTAAGAAATCTGCAGAGTACCTATATTCGCCTCCCATAGCATAATATGTAGATTTACGTTGAAATGCTCAAGTCAGACACAGTCATTCCGTGATTACGATTTGGAGTAAAAAATTTTTTTTTTAATATAACAGTTAGGCAGATCTTTACCGTATATATCTAATTAAGAGTATAAGCTAATTTAATACATATTTCCATATGTCGGGTCATTTCAGCAAACATCCTTATAAACATTTCGAGCAAAAAGTAGCCCGATTTGGTAAAATCGATTTCTCGAAACTTCTCTGTAATATACAACATTAAGAAATCTGCAGAGTACCTATATTAGCCTCCCATAGCATAATATATAGATTTACGTTGAAATGCTCAAGTCAGACACAGTCATTTCGTGATTACGATTTGGAGAAAAAAATTTTTTTTTAATATAACTGTTAGGCAGATCTTTACCGTATATATCTAATTAAAAGTATAAGCTAATTTAATACATATTTCCATATGTCGGGTCATTTCAACAAACATCCTTATAAACATTTCGAGCAAAAAGTAGCCCGATTTGGTCAAATCGATTTCTCGAAACTTCTCTGTAATATACAACATTAAGAAATCTGCAGAGTACCTCTATTCGCCTCCCATAGCATAATATATAGATTTACGTTGAAATGCTCAAGTCAGACACAGTCATTCCGTGATTACGATTTGGAGTAAAAAATTTTTTTTTTAATATAACTGTTAGGCAGATCTTTAACGTATATATCTAATTAAGAGTATGAGCTAATTTAATACATATTTCCATATGTCGGGTCATTTCAACAAACATCCTCATAAACATTTCGAGCAAAAAGTAGCCCGATTTGATCAAATCGATTTCTCGAAACTTCTGTGTAATATACAACATTAAGAAATCTGGAGTACCTATATTCGCCTCCCATAGCATAATATATAGATTTACGTAGAAATGCTCAAGTCAGACACAGTCATTTCGTGATTACGATTTGGAGAAAAAAATTTTTTTTGAATATAACTGTTAGTCAGATCTTTACCGTATATATCTAATTAAGAGTATAAGCTAATTTAATACATATTTCCATATGTCGGGTCATTTCAACAAACATCCTTATGAACATTTCGAGCAAAAAATAGCCCGATTTGGTCAATTCGATTTCTCGAAACTTCTCTGTAATATACAACATTAAGAAATCTGCAGAATACCTATATTCGCCTCCCATAGGATAATATATAGATTTACGTTGAAATGCTCAAGTCAGACACAGTCATTCCGTGATTACGATTTGGAGTAAAAATTTTTTTTTTTAATATAACTGTTAGGCAGATCTTTACCGTATATATCTAATTAAGAGTATAAGCTAATTTAATACATATTTCCATATGTCGGGTCATTTCAACAAACATCCTTATAAACATTTCGAGCAAAAAGTAGCCCGATATGGTCAAATCGATTTCTCGAAACTTCTCTGTAATATACAACATTAAGAAATCTGCAGAGTACCTATATTCGCCTCCCATAGCATAATATATAGATTTACGTTGAAATGCTCAAGTCAGACACAGTCATTCCGTGATTACGATTTGGAGTAAAAAATTTTTTTTTAATATAACTGTTAGGCAGATCTTTACCGTATATATCTAATTAAAAGTATAAGCTAATTTAATACATATTTCCATATGTCGGGTCATTTCAACAAACATCCTTATAAACATTTCGAGCAAAAAGTAGACCGATTTGGTAAAATCGATTTCTCGAAACTTCTCTGTAATATACAACATTAAGAAATCTGCAGAGTACCTATATTCGCCTCCCATAGCATAATATATAGATTCACGTTGAAATGCTCAAGTCAGATACAGTCATTCCGTGATTACGATTTGGAGAAAAAAAATTTTTTTTTTTGAATATAACTGTTAGGCAGATCTTTACCGTATAAACCTAGTTAAGAGTATAAGCTAATTTAATACATATTTCCATATGTCGGGTCATTTCAACAAACATCCTTATAAACATTTCGAGCAAAAAGTAGCCCGATTTGGTCAAATCGATTTCTTGAAACTTCTCTGTAATATACAACATTAAGAAATCTGCAGAGTACCTATATTCGCCTCCCATAGCATAATATATAGATTTACGTTGAAATGCTCAAGTCAGATACAGTCATTCCGTGATTACGATTTGGAGTAAAAAATTTTTTTTTTAGTATAACTGTTAGGCAGATCTTTACCGTATATATCTAATTAAGAGTATAAGCTAATTTAATACATATTTCCATATGTCGGGTCATTTCAACAAACATCCTTATAAACATTTCGAGCAAAAAGTAGCCCGATTTGGTAAAATCGATTTCTCGAAACTTCTCTGTAATATACAACATTAAGAAATCTGCAGAGTACCTATATTCGCCTCCCATAGCATAATATATAGATTTACGTTGAAATGCTCAAGTCAGATACAGTCATTCCGTGATTACGATTTGGAGAAAAAAAATTTTTTTTTTGAATATAACTGTTAGGCAGATCTTTACCGTATATACCTAGTTAAGAGTATAAGCTAATTTAATACATATTTCCATATGTCGGGTCATTTCAACAAACATCCTTATAAACATTTCGAGCAAAAAGTAGCCCGATTTGGTCAAATCGATTTCTCGAAACTTCTCTGTAATATACAACATTAAGAAATCTGCAGAGTACCTATATTCGCCTCCCATAGCATAATATATAGATTTACGTTGAAATGCTCAAGTCAGATACAGTCATTTCGTGATTACGATTTGGAGAAAAAAATTTTTTTTGAATATAACTGTTAGGCAGATCTTTACCGTATATACCTAGTTAAGAGTATAAGCTAATTTAATACATATTTCCATATGTCGGGTCATTTCAACAAACATCCTTATAAACATTTCGAGCAAAAAGTAGCCCGATTTGGTCAAATCGATTTCTCGAAACTTCTCTGTAATATACAACATTAAGAAAACTGCAGAGTACCTATATTCGCCTCCCATAGCATAATATATAGATTTACGTTGAAATGCTCAAGTCAGACACAGTCATTCCGTGATCACGATTTGGAAAAAAAAATTTTTTTTTGAATATAACTGTTAGGCAGATCTTTACCGTATATATCTAATTGAGAGTATAAGCTATTTTAATACATATTTCCATATGTCGGGTCATTTCAACAAACATCCTTATAAACATTTCGAGCAAAAAGTAGCCCGATTTGGTCAAATCGATTTCTCGAAACTTCTCTGTAATATACAACATTAAGAAATCTGCAGAGTACCTATATTCGCCTTCCATAGCATAATATATAGATTTACGTTGAAATGCTCAAGTCAGACACAGTCATTCGGTGATTACGATTTGGAGTAAAAAATTTTTTTTTTAATATAACTGTTAGGCAGATCTTTACCGTATATTTAACTATATATTAAAATAGTAAAAGTAAACCACAGATGTGCGTGACGTCACGCAGTGCTAACTTCCAGACGCGCAGGATCCCGACGGGCGAAGCCCGTCGCCTGGATATCGTTGCGGACCGAAGGTCCGCACTTCCCTCTAGACCGGTTTACCGTTCCTGTTCCGGGATGACCCTCCGTTCCCGAGATACAGGCGAATAAAGTTCGGGAATTTTCCCGCGCACTCCAACAAGCCCCGCCCACCGTAACCTCGACCCGTTTCTGTGGTGTACGTATAGGGGCGATTCGCGAAGTCAAGAACGGAGACCGTCCGAAAATTTTCGGACCGTCGGAAAAAACGGATATATCTAGCGACGGGCGAAGCCCATCGCGAAAATACCCATTCGGACCGAAGGTCCGATAGACCCGCTACCCGTTAAAGCCCCTATATTTCGCGGATTACTTTCCGTCGCTACGATACGAGCGGATGATAATTTCCGGACTTTTCCCGCCCTCACCAAACGGGTACCGCCTTACGCGTATGCCCCGTAGGGATGACCAAACGGGGGTGACCAAAGACGATATTTCAACGAAAAGTAGATCCCACCTAAAATTATAGAAAATTATTAAAAAAAATTGATTTTTTCGAGGTGGATCGATCGAAAAATATAGATCAATCGACTCTACTCGTGTCTAATAAAGAGTATCAGCTAATTTAATACATATTTCCATATGTCGGGTCATTTCAACAAACATCCTTATAAACATTTCGAGCAAAAAGTACACCGATTTGGTAAAATCGATTTCTCGAAACTTCTCTGTAATATACAACATTAAGAAATCTGCAGAGTACCTATATTCGCCTCCCATAGCATAATATATAGATTTACGTTGAAATGCTCAAGTCAGACACAGTCAGTCCGTGATTACGATTTGGAGTAAAAAATTTTTTTTTTAATATAACTGTTAGGCAGATCTTTACCGTATATATCTAATTAAGAGTATAAGCTAATTTAATACATATTTCCATATGTCGGGTCATTTCAACAAACATCCTTATAAACATTTCGAGCAAAAAGTAGCCCGATTTGGTAAAATCGATTTCTCGAAACTTCTCTGTAATATACAACATTAAGAAATCTGCAGAGTACCTATATTCGCCTCCCATAACATAATATATAGATTAACGTTGAAATGCTCAAGTCAGATACAGTCATTCCGTGATTACGATTTGGAGAAAAAAATTTTTTTTTGAATATAACTGTTGGGCAGATCTTTACCGTATATATCTAATTAAGAGTATAAGCTAATTTAATACATATTTCCATATGTCGGGTCATTTCAACACACATCCTTATAAACATTTCGAGCAAAAAGTAGCCCGATTTGGTCAATTCGATTTCTCGAAACTTCTCTGTAATATACAAGATTAAGAAATCTGCAGAGTACCTATATTCGCCTCCCATAGCATAATATATAGATTTACGTTGAAATGCTCAAGTCAGACACAGTCGTTCCGTGATTACGATTTGGAGTAAAAAATTTTTTTTTAATATAACTGTTAGGCAAATCTTTACGTATATATCTAATTAAGAGTATAAGCTAATTTAATACATATTTCCATAAGTCGGGTCATTTCAACAAACATCCTTATAAACATTTCGAGCAAAAAGTAGCCCGATTTGGTAAAATCGATTTCTCGAAACTTTTCTGTAATATACAACATTAAGAAATCTGCAGAGTACCTATATTCGCCTCCCATAGCATAATATGTAGATTTACGTTGAAATGCTCAAGTCAGACACAGTCATTCCGTGATTACGATTTGGAGTAAAAATTTTTTTTTTTAATATAACAGTTAGGCAGATCTTTACCGTATATATCTAATTAAGAGTATAAGCTAATTTAATACATATTTCCATATGTCGGGTCATTTCAGCAAACATCCTTATAAACATTTCGAGCAAAAAGTAGCCCGATTTGGTAAAATCGATTTCTCGAAACTTCTCTGTAATATACAACATTAAGAAATCTGCAGAGTACCTATATTAGCCTCCCATAGCATAATATATAGATTTACGTTGAAATACTCAAGTCAGATACAGTCATTCCGTGATTACGATTTGGAGAAAAAAATTTTTTTTTTGAATATACCTGTTAGGCAGATCTTTACCGTATATACCTAATTAAGAGTATAAGCTAATTTAATACATATTTCCATATGTCGGGTCATTTCAACAAACATCCTTATAAACATTTCGAGCAAAAAGTAGCCCGATTTGATCAAATCGATTTCTCGAAACTTCTCTGTAATATACAACATTAAGAAATCTGCAGAGTACCTATATTCGCCTCCCATAGCATAATATATAGATTTACGTTGAAATGCTCAAGTCAGACACAGTCATTTCGTGATTACGATTTGGAGAGAAAAAAATTTTTTGAATATAACTGTTAGGCAGATCTTTACCGTATATATCTATTTAAGAGTATAAGCTTATTTAATACATATTTCCATATGTCGGGTCATTTCAACAAACATCCTTATAAACATTTCGAGCAAAAAGTAGCCCGATTTGGTCAAATCGATTTCTCGAAACTTCTCTGTAATATACAACATTAAGAAATCTGCAGAGTACCTCTATTCGCCTCCCATAGCATAATATATAGATTTACGTTGAAATGCTCAAGTCAGACACAGTCATTCCATGATTACGATTTGGAGTAAAAAATTTTTTTTTTAATATAACTGTTAGGCAGATCTTTACCGTATATATCTAATTAAGAGTACTAGCTAATTTAATCCATATTTCCATATGTCGGGTCATTTCAACAAACATCCTCATAAACATTTCGAGCAAAAAGTAGCCCGATTTGATCAAATCGATTTCTCGAAACTTCTCTGTAATATACAACATTAAGAAATCTGGAGTACCTATATTCGCCTCCAATAGCATAATATATAGATTTACGTTGAAATGCTCAAGTCAGACACAGTCATTTCGTGATTACGATTTGGAGAAAAAAATTTTTTTTGAATATAACTGTTAGGCAGATCTTTACCGTATATATCTAATTGAGATTATAAGCTAATTTAATACATATTTCCATATGTCGGGTCATTTCAACAAACATCCTTATAAACATTTCGAGCAAAAAGTAGCCCGATTTGGTCAATTCGATTTCTCGAAACTTCTCTGTAATATACAACATTAAGAAATCTGCAGAGTACCTATATTCGCCTTCCATAGCATAATATATAGATTTACGTTGAAATGCTCAAGTCAGACACAGTCATTCCGTGATTACGATTTGGAGTAAAAATTTTTTTTTTTAATATAACTGTTAGGCAGATCTTTACCGTATATATCTAATTAAGAGTATAAGCTAATTTAATACATATTTCCATATGTCGGGTCATTTCAACAAACATCCTTATAAACATTTCGAGCAAAAAGTAGCCCGATTTGATCAAATCGATTTCTCGAAACTTCTCTGTAATATACAACATTAAGAAATCTGCAGAGTACCTATATTCGCCTCCCATAGCATAATATATAGATTTACGTTGAAATGCTCAAGTCAGACACAGTCATTTCGTGATTACGATTTGGAGAAAAAATTTTTTTTTGAATATAACTGTTAGGCAGATCTTTACCGTATATATCTAATTAAGAGTATAAGCTAATTTAATACATATTTCCATATGTCGGGTCATTTCAACAAACATCCTTATAAACATTTCGAGCAAAAAGTAGCCCGATTTGGTCAAATCGATTTCTCGAAACTTCTCTGTAATATACAACATTAAGAAATCTGCAGAGTACCTCTATTCGCCTCCCATAGCATAATATATAGATTTACGTTGAAATGCTCAAGTCAGACACAGTCATTCCATGATTACGATTTGGAGTAAAAAAATTTTTTTTTAATATAACTGTTAGGCAGATCTTTACCGTATATATCTAATTAAGAGTACAAGCTAATTTAATCCATATTTCCATATGTCGGGTCATTTCAACAAACATCCTCATAAACATTTCGAGCAAAAAGTAGCCCGATTTGATCAAATCGATTTCTCGAAACTTCTCTGTAATATACAACATTAAGAAATCTGGAGTACCTATATTCGCCTCCAATAGCATAATATATAGATTTACGTTGAAATGCTCAAGTCAGACACAGTCATTTCGTGATTACGATTTGGAGAAAAAAATTTTTTTTGAATATAACTGTTAGGCAGATCTTTACCGTATATATCTAATTGAGATTATAAGCTAATTTAATACATATTTCCATATGTCGGGTCATTTCAACAAACATCCTTATAAACATTTCGAGCAAAAAGTAGCCCGATTTGGTCAATTCGATTTCTCGAAACTTCTCTGTAATATACAACATTAAGAAATCTGCAGAGTACCTATATTCGCCTTCCATAGCATAATATATAGATTTACGTTGAAATGCTCAAGTCAGACACAGTCATTCCGTGATTACGATTTGGAGTAAAAACTTTTTTTTTTAATATAACTGTTAGGCAGATCTTTACCGTATATATCTAATTAAGAGTATAAGCTAATTTAATACATATTTCCATATGTCGGGTCATTTCAACAAACATCCTTATAAACATTTCGAGCAAAAAGTAGCCCGATTTGATCAAATCGATTTCTCGAAACTTCTCTGTAATATACAACATTAAGAAATCTGCAGAGTACCTATATTCGCCTCCCATAGCATAATATATAGATTTACGTTGAAATGCTCAAGTCAGACACAGTCATTTCGTGATTACGATTTGGAGAAAAAAATTTTTTTTGAATATAACTGTTAGGCAGATCTTTACCGTATATATCTAATTAAGAGTATAAGCTAATTTAATACATATTTCCATATGTCGGGTCATTTCAACAAACATCCTTATAAACATTTCGAGCAAAAAGTAGCCCGATATGGTCAAATCGATTTCTCGAAACTTCTCTGTAATATACAACATTAAGAAATCTGCAGAGTACCTATATTCGCCTCCCATAGCATAATATATAGATTTACGTTGAAATGCTCAAGTCAGACACAGTCATTCCGTGATTACGATTTGGAGTAAAAAATTTTTTTTTAATATATTTGTTAGGCAGATCTTTACCGTATATATCTAATTAAAAGTATAAGCTTATTTAATACATATTTCCATATGTCGGGTCATTTCAACAAACATCCTTATAAACATTTCGAGCAAAAAGTAGACCGATTTGGTAAAATCGATTTCTCGAACTTTCTCTGTAATATACAACATTAAGAAATCTGCAGAGTACCTATATTCGTCTCCCATAGCATAATATATAGATTCACGTTGAAATGCTCAAGTCAGACACAGTCATTCCGTGATTACGATTTGGAGTAAAAAATTTTTTTTTTAGTATAACTGTTAGGCAGATCTTTACCGTATATATCTAATTAAGAGTATAAGCTAATTTAATACATATTTCCATATGTCGGGTCATTTCAACAAACATCCTTATAAACATTTCGAGCAAAAAGTAGCCCGATTTGGTAAAATCGATTTCTCGAAACTTCTCTGTAATATACAACATTAAGAAATCTGCAGAGTACCTATATTCGCCTCCCATAGCATAATATATAGATTTACGTTGAAATGCTCAAGTCAGATGCAGTCATTCCGTGATTACGATTTGGGAAAAAATTTTTTTTGTTTTGAATATAACTGTTAGGCAGATCTTTACCGTATATACCTAGTTAAGAGTATAAGCTAATTTAATACATATTTCCATATGTCGGGTCATTTCAACAAACATCCTTATAAACATTTCGAGCAAAAAGTAGCCCGATTTGGTCAAATCGATTTCTCGAAACTTCTCTGTAATATACAACATTAAGAAATCTGCAGAGTACCTATATTCACCTCCCATAGCATAATATATAGATTTACGTTGAAATGCTCAAGTCAGATACAGTCATTTCGTGATTACGATTTGGAGAAAAAAAATTTTTTTGAATATAACTGTTAGGCAGATCTTTACCGTATATATCTAATTAAGAGTATAAGCTAATTTAATACATATTTCCATATGTCGGGTCATTTCAACAAACATCCTTATAAACATTTCGAGCCAAAAGTAGCTCGATTTGGTCAAATCGATTTCTCGAAACTTCTCTGTAATATACAACATTAAGAAAACTGCAGAGTACCTATATTCGCCTCCCATAGCATAATATATAGATTTACGTAGAAATGCTCAAGTCAGACACAGTCATTCCGTGATTACGATTTGGAGTAAAAAACTTTTTTTTTAATATAACTGTTAGGCAGATCTTTACCGTATATATCTAATTAAGAGTATAAGCTAATTTAATACATATTTTATATATGTCGGGTCATTTCAACAAACATCCTTATAAACATTTCGAGCAAAAAGTAGCCCGATTTGGTAAAATCGATTTCTCGAAATTTCTCTGTAATATTCAACATTAAGAAATCTGCAGAGTACTTATATTCGCCTCCCATAGCATAATATATAGATTTACGTTGAAATGCTCAAGTCAGATACAGTCATTCCGTGATTACGATTTGGAGAAAAAAAATTTTTTTTGAATATAACTGTTGGGCAGATCTTTACCGTATATATCTAATTAAGAGTATAAGCTAATTTAATACATATTTCCATATGTCGGGTCATTTCAACACACATCCTTATAAACATTTCGAGCAAAAAGTAGCCCGATTTGGTCAATTCGATTTCTCGAAACTTCTCTGTAATATACAAAATTAAGAAATCTGCGGAGTACCTATATTCGCCTCCCATAGCATAATATATAGATTTACGTTGAAATGCTCAAGTCAGATACAGTCATTCCGTGATTACGATTTGGAGAAAAAAATTTTTTTTTTTTGAATATAACTGTTAGGCAGATCTTTACCGTATATACCTAGTTAAGAGTATAAGCTAATTTAATATATATTTCCATATGTCGGGTCATTTCAACAAACATCCTTATAAACATTTCGAGCAAAAAGTAGCCCGATTTGGTCAATTCGATTTCTCGACACTTCTCTGTAATATACAACATTAAGAAATCTGCAGAGTACCTATATTCGCCTCCCATAGCATAATATATAGATTTACGTTGAAATGCTCAATTCAGACACAGTCATTCCGTGATTAAGATTTGGAGTAAAAAAATTTGTTTTTTAATATAACTGTTAGGCAGATCTTTACCGTATATATCTAATTAAGAGTATAAGCTAATTTAATACATATTTCCATTTGTCGGGTCATTTCAACAAACATCCTTATAAACATTTCGAGCAAAAAGTAGACCGATTTGGTAAAATCAATTTCTCGAAACTTCTCTGTAATATACAACATTAAGAAATCTGCAGAGTACCTATATTCGCCTCCCATAGCATAATATATAGATTTACGTTGAAATGCTCAAGTCAGACACAGTCATTCCGTGATTACGATTTGGAGTAAAAAATTTTTTTTTTAATATAACTGTTAGGCAGATCTTTACCGTATATATCTAATTAAGAGTATAAGCTAATTTGATACATATTTCCATATGTCGGGTCATTTCAACAAACATCCTTATAAACATTTCGAGCAAAAAGTAGCCCGATTTGCTCAAATCGATTTCTAGAAACTTCTCTGTAATATACAACATTAAGAAATCTGCAGAGTACCTATATTCGCCTCCCATAGTATAATATATAGATTTACGTTGAAATGCTCAAGTCAGATACAGTCATTCCGTGATTACGATTTGGAGAAAAAATTTTTTTTGAATATAACTGTTGTGCAGATCTTTACCGTATATATCTAATTAAGAGTATAAGCTAATTTAATACATATTTCCATATGTCGGGTCATTTCAACACACATCCTTATAAACATTTCGAGCAAAAAGTAGCCCGATTTGGTCAATTCGATTTCTCGAAACTTCTCTGTAATATACAAAATTAAGAAATCTGCAGAGTACCTATATTCGCCTCCCATAGCATAATATATAGATTAACGTTGAAATGCTCAAGTCAGACACAGTCATTCCGTGATTACGATTTGGAGAAAAAAATTTTTTTTAATATAACTGTTAGGCAGATCTTTACCGTATATATCTAATTAAGAGTATAAGCTAATTTAATACATATTTCCATAAGTCGGGTCATTTCAACAAACATCCTTATAAACATTTCGAGCAAAAAGTAGCCCGATTTGGTAAAATCGATTTCTCGAAACTTCTCTGTAATATACAACATTAAGAAATCTGCAGAGTACCTATATTCGCCTCCCATAGCATAATATATAGATTTACGTTGAAATGCTCAAGTCAGACACAGTCATTCCGTGATTACGATTTGGAGTAAAAAATTTTTTTTTTAATATAACAGTTAGGCAGATCTTTACCGTATATACCTAATTAAGAGTATAAGCTAATTTAATACATATTTCCATATAACGAGTCATTTCAACAAACATCCTTATAAACATTTCGAGCAAAAAGTAGCCCGATTTGATCAAATCGATTTCTCGAAACTTCTCTGCAATATACAACATTAAGAAATCTGCAGAGTACCTATATTCGCCTCCCATAGCATAATATATAGATTTACGTTGAAATGCTCAAGTCAGACACAGTCATTTCGTGATTACGATTTGGAGAAAAAAATTTTTTTTGAATATAACTGTTAGGCAGATCTTTACCGTATATATCTATTTAAGAGTATAAGCTAATTTAATACATATTTTCATATGTCGGGTCATTTCAACAAACATCCTTATAAACATTTCGAGCAAAAAGTAGCCCGATTTGATCAAATCGATTTCTCGAAACTTCTCTGTAATATACAACATTAAGAAATCTGCAGAGTACCTATATTCGCCTCCCAAAGCATAATATATAGATTCACGTTGAAATGCTCAAGTCAGACACAGTCATTTCGTGATTACGATTTGGAGAAAAAAATTTTTTTTGAATATAACTGTTAGGCAGAGCTTTACCGTATATATCTAATTAAGTGTATAAGCTAATTTAATACATATTTCCATATGTCGGGTCATTTCAACAAACATCCTTATAAACATTTCGAGCATAAAGTAGCCCGATTTGGTCAATTCGATTTCTCGAAACTTCTCTGTAATATACAACATAAAGAAATCTGCAGAGTACCTATATTCGCCTCCCATAGCATAATATATAGATTTACGTTGAAATGCTCAAGTCAGACACAGTCATTCCGTGATTACGATTTGGAGTAAAAAATTTTTTTTTAATATAACTGTTAGGCAGATCTTTACCGTATATATCTAATTAAGAGTATAAGCTAATTTAATACATATTTCCATAAGTCGGGTCATTTCAACAAACATCCTTATAAACATTTCGAGCATAAAGTAGCCCGATTTGGTCAATTCGATTTCTCGAAACTTCTCTGTAATATACAACATAAAGAAATCTGCAGAGTACCTATATTCGCCTCCCATAGCATAATATATAGATTTACGTTGAAATGCTCAAGTCAGACACAGTCATTCCGTGATTACGATTTGGAGTAAAAAATTTTTTTTTTAATATAACAGTTAGGCAGATCTTTACCGTATATACCTAATTAAGAGTATAAGCTAATTTAATACATATTTCCATATAACGAGTCATTTCAACAAACATCCTTATAAACATTTCGAGCAAAAAGTAGCCCGATTTGATCAAATCGATTTCTCGAAACTTCTCTGCAATATACAACATTAAGAAATCTGCAGAGTACCTATATTCGCCTCCCATAGCATAATATATAGATTTACGTTGAAATGCTCAAGTCAGACACAGTCATTTCGTGATTACGATTTGGAGAAAAAAATTTTTTTTGAATATAACTGTTAGGCAGATCTTTACCGTATATATCTATTTAAGAGTATAAGCTAATTTAATACATATTTTCATATGTCGGGTCATTTCAACAAACATCCTTATAAACATTTCGAGCAAAAAGTAGCCCGATTTGATCAAATCGATTTCTCGAAACTTCTCTGTAATATACAACATTAAGAAATCTGCAGAGTACCTATATTCGCCTCCCAAAGCATAATATATAGATTCACGTTGAAATGCTCAAGTCAGACACAGTCATTTCGTGATTACGATTTGGAGAAAAAAATTTTTTTTGAATATAACTGTTAGGCAGAGCTTTACCGTATATATCTAATTAAGAGTATAAGCTAATTTAATACATATTTCCATATGTCGGGTCATTTCAACAAACATCCTTATAAACATTTCGAGCATAAAGTAGCCCGATTTGGTCAATTCGATTTCTCGAAACTTCTCTGTAATATACAACATAAAGAAATCTGCAGAGTACCTATATTCGCCTCCCATAGCATAATATATAGATTTACGTTGAAATGCTCAAGTCAGACACAGTCATTCCGTGATTACGATTTGGAGTAAAAAATTTTTTTTTAATATAACTGTTAGGCAGATCTTTACCGTATATATCTAATTAAGAGTATA